>OX420948.1:12023176-17023176 GCA_949091785.1 Polymixis lichenea
GGCTCCAGAGAGAGGAACCTACTAACAATACAAGCTGTGTCAAGAAGTAACGCTTTTTGAATCAGGCCCTTGACCCAGCTGCCTAACGAGAGCCTCCTCAGGTGTTGGTCGAGGCTCTTGGCTATCAAGCCATTGGCTGTAACGACTATCGGCACAATGATCGCTGAGTCCACATGCCAGATGTCGACAACCTCGCGATTATTATTATCTCCTTTATTCCAACATAAACACATATAAATTACATTTTTAAATATTAGAATATAAAATATATAAAAATCATTTAAAAAAATAAAAAATAGTAGCCCACCGGTATCGGAAACAGGGTCCAAGCTACCGGCGGTCAGGGCTCCAGAGAGAGGAACTTCCTAACAATACGAGCCGTGTCCAGGAGTACCGCTTTCTGGATCAAGCCCTTGACCCAGCTGCCCAACGAGAGCCTCCTCAGGTGTTGGTCGAGGCTCTTAGCTATCAAGCCATTGGCTGTGACGACTATCGGTACAATGATCGCAGAGTCCACATCCCACATGTCGACAACCTCGCGACCCAAGTTATTATTAATGCCTAAAAACAAAAGAAGTGAGATTTCATCCGTAAGCAGCTGCGAGAACTGACGGGTTTTTGCGTTCAAATTCAGCTGTCTGTAGTTTTCAATGCCGCTGTGTTCTGGTTTACTACGACGACGGTCAAAATATAGTTACTTATTATTGCACAGCAGAAGTAATGGTTGAAGACAGCAGCTTTATTTCCATTCACAAATAAGGGATGTCTGGGTACAATAATAATATTGTAATCATATTATTATCATACTAGTCGTTATTGTCCACAACAGAATACGGACGTTCTTATAGATAGCCATTAAACCGAACTGTGTATTGGTGATGAAGCAATATTGCCATTTTATTACTGATACTGACTACAAGCGTGATATTATTCATAAAGCCCTTTATTGCGATTTTATTTACAAATTTCATGTGCCTCATGGCATGGCATAGGCCTCCTTTAACAATTACCACTGTCGTCTGTCGTCTGTCTCGAGGAACCCTCTTCCAGTTTGGATCTGCTGTCAGCTTTATTTCATCCTCCCATCGAGTGAGTTTTCTTCCCCGATTTCTTTTGCCAACCCTTGGATACATAGAAAAGAAAGACTTTCAACTCATGTGTGTGTGTGAGACATGGTCACTAACCAACTCGCTCAGAGTAAAGCTTGCCAAATATCAAAGAGGAATGGAGAGAAGCATGGTAGGTTCAACGAGACTGGATAGAATTAGAAACACAGATCTCCGATCCAAAACAAAACTGTCCGACATTCTAACAAGGATAGACCAACAAAAGTGATGTTATTATTTGATAGCAAATAAATTATTTTTATATTCCTTTTTATGCCAAACTAGCTTTTGCTAGCGGCTTCGCCCGCGTAGAGGTCGAAAACTATCCCACGGGAACGTAGTAACGGGATAAAAAGTACCGTAAGTTATTATTCCAGGTTACAAACTATCTGTGTGCCAAATTTCATACAAGTCTGTTTAGCTGTTTTTGAGTAACAAACGTTTAAACATATAAACTTTCATGTTTAATATTATAGTAGGATAATAATAGCGAGTTTTTCGACTATTCACCATAGGGAATGGCGATTAATCCATATGTCGAATACGCATTAATCGCCATTCCCTATTTGGCTATAACAACAGACTATTTGCGGCATCTCTAGTTCCAACTATAGGGAACAACTTGACATGTTCATTACATAATATTAATAGGTTAGTCTTGATAATTCCTCAACTATGCCGAGATACTGAAGCTCGCCACAACAATTACACGTGGTTTAATTACAGTTAGGTTGGTTGGTTGTCAGAAAAGTCAACGACCCTTTAGATTAGAACTAAACTAATGTAGATGTTGCGTCTCTTAGCTAAAGCCGAGATCTATAAACGTTACTTAGCTCATGTTTTGACTTAGCCATATTCCTATCCCTATCTTTTACTTGAAGGTTGACAGTTGTGCGTCAGTGTCAGGACCAACGATTACTCAAGTACGGGGTTAGTAACGTTTATAGATGTCGACCATAAGGTCTCAAAACTTTCTCAAGGAGGTAACATAATTACCTAAGTACCTTCATATTTAAATTTGTTAATAGTTTTAATTTAGTTAGGGTATTATATATTTATTTTATTGATAAACTAGCTGTGCCCGAGACTTCGTCCGCGTGGAATAGTTTTTTTTTTTTACTATTATTTATATAACAATAAAAACAAATAAAAATTCGAAAATAAAAGTAGCCTAAGTTACTCATTATTGCTCGTTTTATTCAAATTTTATTTTAAATGTTTCAAATTTAGATTTAATTTAAATTGTGTGTAATTTTAATCAATGTGACTGTGTGTTCTTGTCTTATTATTATGTTCGTGTCCTATTATTATGAGTCTATGTTACTTGAAATAAATGATTTATTATTATTATTTTCGAGATTGTTCTTTTTCTCAGCTCTAGGCTGGTTTAAGCTACATTTACGGGCCAAAACCAAGTAAATGTAGCGAGTGGTGAACTTTAGGTTGAGAGTGTATTTTCGTCCAACTGCATAAATTTCCTAACGATTCTACATGTATTTAGGATGGCTGCTTTCTGCAGATTGATGTAGAGGGATTCTTCCAAGTCTATTACTTTTAAGCTACGGAGGAATTATTATTATTATTATTATTATTACATCATCTACCTGCCAAGGAAAGTCCCGTCAAAAACGGTCCGAACATTTCAGAGATTAGCGGGAACAAACAGACGGACAAAAATTGTAAAAAATGTTATTTTGGTATATGTACCGTATACATATTCTTATGCATGTAGCAAAAAGCGGTTATTTTAATATAACAAACAGACACTCCAATTTTATTTATATGTATGTATAGAAGATGTATAGATTAGGTATTAGTGTTGATATTCATGTACATTTTTATTCAGAATAAATACGTTTTATCGACCGCTTACCCCACAGTTTATATTAAAGCACGTTAAAGAAGCGACCGAAGTCGTATCTATATCCTGAGTATCACATCAAATGCTCAATAGTCAGATTCACCAGACATCTTTTTGAGAAGGGTTTATTAGTATGGGACGACTTGCAGAATGTGCACCACCTATCTGAGGCAAAATGTTGAAGACATTACGTAACTTACGTTAAGTTATTTTTGCCATTAGGTATCAAAAGTAATGCATTCAGTTACCACCCCTCAGCCCCATATTTACCTATTTACATCGTAAATATAAACAATGTCCCCCTTGTTGACAATAAGTGTCCAGATTTTGTATTTACAGCAAATACTGTTTTTATGTATGTGTTTTCATGTCGCTCCCGACAGCCTCTCATAAAGCAATCATCAAAAAAAAAAAAAAAATCACATAAACCTGCAAGGGCACTTATGAAACGTCAGAAGCTAGGTGCACGGTTCCAATTTATCGCTTCCTATGGAGAAGAGCCGGCAAGAAACTCCACGGTTACTCTTTTAAAAATAATTGGCTTTTATAATGTTTTCAAATTACAGTGATATTAGGTATGGGGGGACAGTGCAGGCCTGTCAATAAGTACCAGGTACTTAGAGGAATGAAAATAAAGAATAGAAACCGTAGACCTACAACGTTCTCTCATTCACAATATGTAAAAGAATCTATATAAGTAAAATCAACCTATTTAATAAGTCATAATCAATAAGTCGACATTCACACGGAAGTAATAAAATTATTTTCAACTAAGTGTTTTTTTTTAAGTGTGTTAACCCGAGCATTGAGAATACAGAGTGCAGCATCACGCATGACTGATTCTCAGCGCGTCGAAAAAATACCGCGTTCAGTTTTTAATTTGAAGATCCAGTACGCGTAACAATCGCTCGCCGTAAAGTAGGTACAGTCAAATACGCTCTGGCTATGGTTACAGGAAATGCGAAAACTTAAGCAGGTGTAAATTAGGAAAGCATTTTCACATAATTATAAACACTCCTAGTTCCGTGTGGTGCCGGACGTAAAAGAATAGCACCATCCCATTTCTTCCCATGGATGTCGTAGAAGGCGACTAAGGGACTTACTAGGGAATGGGCAGCAGCGTTCTCTATGCATTTGGCCACCATACTGCGATCGCCAACCCGTCTGCCAAGCGTGGCGATTATGGCAAATCCCCCTTTTGGGGGAGGCTTATGTCCAGCAGTGGACGTCTTTCGGCTGATATGATGATGATGATGATAAACACTGCCCTAATCAGACTTCTGATAGTTATTGATGAAATATGTTTCTACATTATGTATCTAGATAACTGTCTCGTCGATCTAGTGGTTGCAAGAGCTATTGCCAAATATGAGCTTCTGAGTTCGATTCCCAGGTTAGGCAAAGTGTTTTTGGGTTTTTCCATCTGAAATTTCTCAATAGCAGCCCGGATCAGATTGGATTTGGTCCCAGTTTAATATAACTGGCGAAATGTGGGTGTACTACACCTAGATACTATAAAGGTTGTCTGAAAAAGACGACCTTATGTTGCTGGCAATAAATAGCATGTAGTCGCTGTAGTTTTAAGTTTTTTAAGCCCTGGCTCATCATCATCATATCGGCTGAAAAACGTCCACGGCTGGACATAAGCCGGGGAGGCTGGATTTGCCATAATCGCCACGCTTGGCAGGTGGGTTGGCGATCGCAGTATAGTGGTCAAATGCATAGGAGAATGCTGCTGCCCATTGTCTAGTAAGTCCCTTAGTGGCCTTCTACGACATCCACGGGAAGAAATGAAAACCAAGAAAAAAGAAAAATAGATTTATTTGTCACAGAAACATGTGCATATACAAGATGACATACTTAAAATGGGATGCTCTATTCTTTTACGTCTGGCACCACACGGAACAGCCCTGGCTGGAGGGCTTAATTTGTTAAGGTAGCCACAGGCAAGTCCGGTAAAGCAGCCGACAACCTCTTAAGTTGATCTGCGAGATATCATTTCCAAAAACAAAAGAAAATATTTTCTAGGAATAAGATTACCAAAGTTGCTCAACAAATCTGTTTTATTATTCGACCCGGAACAGGGAGCCACTAAGGCTCCTATAGGACACCTTCTGCCTTACCCTTCCGCGATTATAGGCATGACGATGTTGTTTTTAATAAGCGTAGGACTCCCACAATTATCTACAATGAGGTAAGAACAATTAGCTGCTTACCGCAGTCTTAACAATTATCCAATTAATCGGACAGGTCACGGCCAACGATCAAAAGATATTAACTATATCTCAGCTAGCGTCCTGCGTACACTTCGCATTATACGATCTAATTAACAATAGGTATAGAGGAAAATGCCTGAAATAACCTGCTAGCCTGGAAGTTTTCACTAGACAAGCTGTATCAGAACAGATGCATGCCTCGTAAAAATCTCCAATGTCGTGAATTTGTCTTATAATTATAAAAAAATTTCAAAAAAGCGTAGGGTGCTTGATATTAATTGATTATAAAAATACCTCAAATAGCACGCCACGCTCTTTTGAAATTATTTTATTTATTTATTTATTTTATTATTTATGTACACACAATAAAACATATGCGAGATACGGCATAATTTAACAATTCAGTACAAAGGTACTGCTTATTTCTTCAGAAATTTCTCCCAGCAGACCTGCGAAAGGAGAAATGAAAAAGAAATGTAGACAATAGTGTGTGAGAACAAGAAGAGAAAATACGAATATGTGACGTTTTAAACTAAAATAAACTTACACGCATAATACAGGAAATTAACATATACTCAAATAACTACATAATGATTAAATATATAGACTAAAATGTCACGGTGTATATACATACACAATTAAGAGGAAAGGTAATGCTCTTTTACTCGACATTTGAACAGGGAAATAGTTTTTAAGTCACGAATGCTCGGTGGAAGGGAGTTCCACAATCTTACAGCATGGACAGAGAAGTAATAAGAATAATAACTAGTTTTATGGGGATGGGATTTAAGGAGGGATCTAAGGTGTGATCTACACGGTGCGTCGCTAGGACGAGCGCAAGAAAAACGCTCACACAAGTAGGAAGGCTAAGAAGGGTTTTGTAAGATGTGGAAGATGAGACATAAAATCCGAGTGTTCCTGCGAAGGCGGATTGGGAGCCACTTGAGTATTTTCTCCGTTTTCAGTTTGGTTTTTAAAGCGTGGCTTTTAGTTTTTTTTAACTATTATTTATTTTCTATTTTTTGGTTCTGCTATCTACAAAAGCGTGATATTTCCGATTTATGTTGTTGTTTTTTTTATTATTGAATTCTTATCGGGGTCCTCGATAAGTCTACAAAGTTTAAATTAAATCTGACCGTTTCAAGTGGGTCAAAATCAAGTCCAAAGGAGTCGGTTACAAACAAACATACAAACATAAAGGTGAAGCTAATAAAAAGCGTGTAAAAACATGTTTAAGTCGGGTCTTTGTAGAATAATTACAGAAATGATTAGGTCGCGCCTTTGCTTAATAATTATCAAAAATTTTAGGTCACGCATTGGAATAATAATTATAAAATGTTTAGGTCTGGCCTTTGTATACTTTATAATTATAAAATATGTTTAGGTCGGACCTTTGTATAAAAATTATAAAATAATCAGGTCGCGCCTTTGTATACGAATTATGAAAAGGATGCTGCCTGTATACTTACACTCACCTAATCAGAACTCTGACAATCAACCACGTAATGAACGTTCAAATCTTGCGGAGACTTTTAAGGCTTGCAAAATTTATACTCTCGGGTTCAGGTATTTTGGCGCCTAACCTCGTTGCCTTTGCAGTAACTGAGTTCCCAGGTGTAGGAAATTTAAATTATGCTCTTAAACCTGCCTCTGGTTTAAAATTGTATCGTCATGTTTACATAAACGTTTGCAAAGTACCTTTTAATTTGTCAAATTGGCTTTTTTTACTAATGATTTACAAATATTTATACCTACATAATTTTTTAATGTGTTCATTATTTTGTTTTGGAAAGCCGCGATTAGGAATATGCTTTTTAGGGTTCTGTACCCAAAGGGTTGACACCCTTGACCCTAATACTAAGGGTCCATACGTCCGGCTGTACACCAAAATAGGAAAACATTTGAATTTTCAGAGTTTGTGTATGGGGCCGCTATAACCACACATAATAAAAATAAAATAAAGTTATGAATTTATACGGCCATACAGTAAAAGTTTTTTATTCGGCGTTTTTTTTTTTACTAAAGCAGTTAAAAAATATACAAAGTACCTATTTAACACTTAAGTATGCTGTCACGGAACCCTTTGTGTACGAGTCCGACTCGCACCTATCTGCTCTTTTTATTTATGATACAGAATCGCGACCTACATTTATTTATGACGCATTGGCACTCTTCAGTTCCGAGTGGTAAATATTTAGGTTATTACCTAAATTACCTGCGATAAACCTAAATGTTCCTGTTTTTCATTAAAGAAAATAAAAATCTGTGTCTATCCCTATCATCTAAAAGTCCCTACTTAAGAGCATTCATTCCACGCGGACTGGCAACAACGCATTTATAGTAGTTTTTCGTGATTATTTCATGAAATACAAACAAAAGTAAACATTTTTTTTCAGCCATGCACTAGATCGTTGGTATTTTCAAGTTTGTATGCATTTTTTTTACAGTCATTTTGGTATTTACTTATAAAAAGCACACCGTCAATTATTTTCTATTTGTATTACTTAGTACGATTAAATGTTTTTATTAAAGAGTAAATGTTAAAGATAAATATAAATATAAATACCAACGATCTAGTGCTTGGCTGAAAAAAAATAGTACGTACTTTTGTTTGTATTTAATGAAATAGTCACGAAAAACTACTACAAATGCGTTGTTGCCAGCCCGCCTGGAATTAATACTCTTAACATTCTAAAGTAAGACATCATAGCCTCAATTTCGTATGGTAAAATAAATTTCGCAAAAACACAAATTCGGAGCACTAAGTAATAAAATGTCATTCACACTTACTAAAATTTGCTACATTTCCACTTTACGATGTTTAGTAGCAGCAAATAGGTACTCAATTTATACATCTTCTGTGTATATCATAGATATATATAGCTACTCCAAATAAATAAAATTGTACAATAAATAAATAAAATTGAAATGTCTGTTAACAATCAAAATAACAGCTTTTTATTAAATGCTCATGAAAGTATAATTACCAAAATTATACTTTCATGAGCATTTAATTTTAAGAAGCATTTATAAGAAAAAATAAAATTTCTAATTTGTTTTGTCTGCCTGATTGTTTCAGCTCAACTCCGAAACGGCCGGACCAATTTTGATGAAACTTGGTATAGGGATACTTTGAATCCTAGGAAAAGACATTTCAATGAGACCTAAACCTTCTTCATGAATCACTTTGTCTATTGAGATAGAGTGATTTATGAGGAAGCTTAGGTGTATAATTTGTTAAGGTTTTGTGATAAATTGGTTAAAGCGAGCAAAGCCGTTGGCAAAAGGTAATATTCAATATTTCGATAGAACTAGTTTCCACTCACCGCTTCGATCGCGTGGTATCTCGATAAAATATCCTTTTCCAGGATTCAAAGCATACCAAGTTTCATCAAAATCGGTCCGGCAAAGGATTTTCGTGCGGTGTTCACCAATGTGAAAGGGGAAACTCAGGCGTCGTAGTAGGTAGAGATTGTCTTATTTAAAACTGCACGCCCCTCCACAAAAATTTATATACAAACATTTGACATGTGTAACCAGCATTGGAGGGTCGAACAGTTTTAAACTAGTCAATGTCTACCTAGGTACTCGTCTGCATCGTTGTCATACCGAAACGTGCTCAGAAGACTGGCCTATACTAAACATTACTTGGATTTTACTCATTTACATTTAGAATACGATATTTTATTAACGTGTGTTCACCTTTCGGTTTTATAAACATCTTTAAAAATCAATCAATTCAATCATCAATAAAAAAATAGCAAAAATGTGTGCTATCATAACAAAAACTTAAGAAATCATCCCTTGCGATCTTTTGAACCGATAAAAATAAAAAAAATGTTTCCTTAACCGACTTCTTCCTAATGACCTGGTGTTGCCAGCAACATTGCGGTAGCGCACGTGTTGTCAAAAGCCTCTTGGTGTCATCCCAGCATCTTTGGGTTTGACAAGAGGTCCTTCGGGCCGCCTTGATCTCTCGAGAGTCACTCCCGCACTCCTCCCGGTGTCAATAATAACGTCGTCAGGAGTGCCAGCCCTCCCGGCTCTTAGAAAAATTTGCGAATAAGTGCCCGCTTTGTTGTAAGCTTCGGAAAGTGTAAAGTTTGATACTTTACACGTTTTGCCGACCTATTTTATGATTTGGAATATTTTTGCCGTCCGAGCAGTGTTATGTTTCGGTTTGAAGGGCGATGTAGGGGAAATTATAGATACGAGAAACATTCCAACTATGTCTAAGGGAAAGATTTAAATCGTAAGATAAGCCCTCACCGTCTCAGTTCATTCTTCAACTGCTTCTCCGTGTAATTGTAGCCCCAGTTGTAAGTGCCAAGCTCGTACCCAAATTCTGGGCTGACTGTATTTAAAGTCCCCATCACGAGAAGCTAGAAATTTTGTAAACACACATTCAGGGATTCAAATGTTTACTTTCCATGAGTCAGACGCGTTCCACTACCACAAAACATAAGACGACAGCGCTTTATATCGCTAAAATATAACCCGACCAAGTGAAATTGCTCGTTAGTTTCGTATTACACGTATGTTACTTTGAGTTGATTGAATTGGGATTATTTGTTTTTGATTGAATTGTCGCTGCGTAACTTGGTAAAAGTTCTTTATTTACAAAATTTCTAGCTTCTCGTGACGGAGACCTTAGATTGCTATCGTCACGCTAACAAGAAGAATTCTTCTATTTTATGTCGCAAAAAACTGTCCAAACTAAAAAGAATAAGAACACACACTCTGTGTAAATGGCGTTTCCATGGCGACTGTGACATTGTGTTTGTCAGAAGTATCAGAACGAAACTGAAACGCCAGCACTTTTCGACGAGGTTATTATGTTCATCCGCCAAGTCTTTTCCCAACTATGTCGGGGTCGGCTTCCAGTCTAACCGAATGTAACTGAATGCCAGTATTTTACATGGAGCGACTGCTACCTGACCTCCACAATCCAGTTACTGGGTATTACGATACCCCAAGGTTATCGTAATACCCAGTAACTGTCAGAGTTTCATGCTTCTAACGACCCGTAACAACTGTCAATGATCCAAAAATGACAGCCGGGACTAACGGCTTAGCGTGCTTTCCGAAACACGCAGGTCAAAGGTCCACCAATGTTTCAAAATTTCCTGGGTTTTGCTTATATAGCCTACTCACCTTCAAACAGTCGTCATTGTGTCTCCTAACAAACTGCATATTAGTGCATTACGATACGTGTAACTTAAGTAGTCCATTTTTGTAAATAAGCGACCGAGCGTAATGAGAGTGCTAAAGGCTAATGCAAGGAGTCTACTAAAGTCACCCGTACCGGGGTTACTTTAATCACTATTGAACTTTGAAGGTTCATATCTCTTAAATTTGTGGTTATAAAAACATTAAAAAAATGTCCAATAATCGGTTTTTTATAACTCTCGATTCCTGTAATAATACGTGATAAAATATTGCTTTATTTTGAGAAAAAAAAATAACTGAGTGATCAAAGTTATACGTTGGATGTAGAGTTACTTTGATACCTTATTTTTATTTATTGCGTATATAGGAGATATATAGATATCCTATCCGTAATATTTTATTGCGTAATTACAAAGTAACCCCAATTATAATGCCAAAAATCAAAATCTACCATCAGGAAAAGATTTATTTTATTTTATTATAATTGTTAGTGAATTCTCAGCCTGTGCTCAGGAAAGGATTGAGGGAGATTTGTGGAGACCTAGAAAAAAAAAACTCCCATGTTGCGTTACGTTTTAGGCAATTAGCGATTTTATATGAAATGGAAGTTTTGATCAAAGTCAACCCGCGAATCAAAGTGACCTCGGTTTACAGTACTTAAGTCACAGAAAAGCATGACTTAAGTGCAAGTTTAGATCACAAAAGCTATAAAAATATTACCACATTTTTTTAGTGAGTGAATAACCGTATGAAAGTAATATTTAGTAAAGACCTCACTATCGACCTATCAACAAACGTACGACACACTAATAGTGGTACATGAAAATTTACTTTTATTTCGTGATTTTCAACAAACATAAAATGATAAACGAAAACATTGATATTTACAAGTGCTGATAAGAAGGTGCGTAAAACTTTAAGTAAGTAAGTAGCTAGATTTGATCTAGTCACTGCAATTATGGTTAACAGATTTTCAGATAAGACGTAAGTACCTAAATAGGAATGCAAGCAGTATTTGATTAAGGGAATACGTCATCAAAAAATAAAATGGAAGGAAAAGGAAATATATATGGAAATTTCAAAAAGTATGATATATTTTAGCGATCACTCTGAGGGGATGTTAATTCCGAAAACATGAATTTAGGAAATATATCGGTACGATATATTGACATGAAAAATCGCTCGAGAAATTTGATGGGCGCAAATGATGCTCCCCTCACTTGAAAACCCGCCAATCGCGGCAAACTCTAAGAGGCAGTCGCTATGTCAATTTTATGAGAAATCAACAAATTTTGACTTTTTAGAATACCACAGGTTCTTATCGCAAATTAAAGAATCGTACCACACCCACACAGTTCGCATCATAAAAAATAAAATAAAAACCTCCAATTTTCTTTTTTTTTTTCTGAAAGAATGAACATTGTTCACATTGGGCCTAGTCCATCCGCAAAAAAATGTGGTCTTATTAGGTAAAAAAATAAGGGTGTATTTTAAGCCAAAGGGCGAACTACCACTGAGTTTTCCCCTATGGAGACGAGTCTGAGCGTCTCAGTTCAGTGCAATTCGAACGGCGACGGGACGCGGCCGCGCGCACTTTGCTCCGCGCCACACGCACGCTCCACGCAAACTTCTAAACTTATCGAGATAATAAAATAATTACAAACATAAAACGATAAATACAAGGTGAACAGTGAGTGCCAGTGAATGTTCTCGTCTAGTTTCCTAACAACCACGGGGATTTAACGTCTTGAGGTAACAATTGTTTATGTAATTTTGTCTTATATCACTTTATGAAGCATCCAACTATCGAATCACTCTTGTTATCGAGTGACCCCGACAACGAGATGTTTGTTCAATTTGTTAATACCACGATTTATAGCCACATCACTTTAGGACGTGAGAAAATTGTGTTCATAAAAGTTCTAATCACTAGTTTAATCAATAAGGTTAAGTAAGTTGATAATACTATTTAGTTGGCATTGTATTAAACAATGGGTTATATAAAAATATAGCATTTGTAAGTGCTCACGGTACTAAGGCGCCAGACAAACTATAAAATTAATTAGATTGCTTACACACTCATAACATTTATCATTATCATTTTGATAACAATGTATCGTAACAATTGATGGTCGTATGATGTAGATGGAGCAAATCATCTATGACTGGATTCATCAATGAAAATTTTCCTGAATTAGCACGTACGCAACAAATGCTAGGCATTATTTTGATTCAGCTTCTAATTACGGAACAAACGCGTTTCTATAATGATAGTAATCATACAGCGCATAAACATAGAGAGCAGTGACAGAACTAATAAATTGACAATACGTTAAGAGGCCGTATTCGAAATTTTGGCGATTTCGCTGATTTACATTTTACAGACGTTATGAATTCAAAATCACGTAAATCAGCGAAAACACGGTTGGAATACTGTATGTCTAAAAGTTTTAATGCACACTATGAAATATCATTTCAGTTATGATCTAATCTAAGCTACTTTTTGTTAAACTACGTTTAACTTTGATTAATCGATCTCAAACGACTGTTTTGTATATTTTGATATAAGAGGTTTATAATTATCATATACTTATTTACGAATTACTTTGACGTCTACACGGTAGGAATAAATTACAATGCGTTGTTGTGGAAGTGTTCATTAGATAATAACTGAATAGATCGTTCATGATGTGCATTAAAACTTATGGACTTCCAGTACTTTTACTGCATAAGTAGATACGTCTGTAAAATCAAGTAGATCAGTAAAATCGCCAAATTTCGTATACGGCCTTACTTAAGTTTGACATATTTATTTGTGTGTAAGATACCAACAAATAAATATGACAAACTTTAGTAAATTGAGTCAAACTTGGCGGGATACTTATCGAAAAGTTGTTTTTCCTTACCGGATAAAACTACTTAGTCTAAACTTTCATATGGCAAAGTTACCCTGTGAGATAAGTAGGTTACTTAATGGTGGTTTATGGCTATCCGAAAATAATCTTGCCCAAATTTAAAAAAAGATTGTTACAAAAATATTATAACTAAGTATCTTCTGATAACAGCAAACATGAAATTGACGATGATGACAATATTTGTATACCTTTCTTGGGTAGTGATAACATAGTCCAAACATGGCCAACCTAAGCCATGTCTATTTCGGCTCAGAATGGGCCATCTCATTCTGAGTGACGTCTGTGACCCGACGGAATATATAAGTGTTTGCCATTTCTGCCAAAAATGGTGATTATAACAATAACCACCGGAGGCCGTTCATTGTAGCTTGACTGAATAATTTGGCAGGCCCATATTCGGCAGTCGATGCTAAAGGGAAGATGAAGATGTTAAAATTAATGTTGTATTGATAAGACTAGTACTTGTCCAGCCTTATGAGGGTATGCGTGTAAATACGGTTTTATAGTTTACTTTATGTTATTAGGTTCTATTGACGTATTGATGCTCCAAAAGGGACATCCTTATTATGTTTAACGTCCAATACTATAATTTAAAAACTGTGCTAGATGCTGCATGTCTTAATGTGGTGGTAACGATGAGATGGGAGCAGTTTGACTTGTTATTACACAATTAACAAAATTATGATAATATGCGCTTTGCTTGCGACTTTGTCCGTGTCGTTTACGCATATTCTGACAAAAACTTCAATACTTCATTCCACCTCTTTATGGAACGCTTAAAAGCTCGGCTAGATATCTCCTCCTTTAAGGATCAAGCTATCTCTAACTAATATAGCGTGAATAACTGAGCCTGAAATCACAGTTTCAACATTTGCACTTTACAATTAACTAGTAGTATCAACATTGTTGACAACCCACTTCACTTAACGAATCATTTTATTAGGAATCTCTATCATTCTATTAAAACCTGCTGTGTTCTACAGATAACAGCATGAGTAAGCAAGCGTAGACTACACTACACCGTAAAAATGGCCATAAAGCCAGGCCAGAGCTCGTTAACCCAAGTACTTCCCAACGATACAATAAAGTTACATATTGAAATAACCGCACCTTTCTTTTATATTGTCTCACTTTGTGGGGACGCTGCTTTATTGCCTCCTCAGATGGTCACTGGTGTCATGGTGCGGCTAATACAAGGGAGTGGATTGAAAATTGATATTAATACTTAATGTTAGGTTTTTACGGTCATAGTGGTATGTTACGTGATTGAATAGGCATGTTTCATGTTGGCGTTACTTTTTTTTAGGTTACATTGTGATACTGCTCGATTTGTTTGGTACATCCGGCCTTTTTTTAGTTTACCAATTCGTTTGGTCTGAAAAATTGTGTCCTACATTTCGAACATACTCTTTGTGATTTCTCTGTTCTCTTCTTGAACCCGCTCATTGACTGGAATATCGGAGAATTCTCATTGTTAGGAACCACTTGAGAAACACAATAGTCCTTAATAGTTGGGGTATACGTGTTAAGTTTCAAGTTTGCAGACTTGAAAGGGGGACATTTCGCATAATTATTAAGATTGGTATGTTTTGAATTTGCTGCGCGCTAATTAACAGCCGCCTGCGTCGATCGAAGGTAAATCTACCCTTGCTGAGATCGGTTCGAGGATGGGTGATCATTTATTACATATCGACCCGATGCCCCCAATGAAAAGCACGATCTTTGACAGTCGTTACGGGTTGTCAGAAGCCTGAAAGTCTGACCACCAGTCTTACCAAGGGGTACCGTTTTACCCAGTAACTAAAAAAATACAGAATGTTTTTATTTACATAAAACAAAGTTGTACGTTAGTTTTATCAGTGTTGTGGAAGTTAAGACAGTCGCTCCATGTTATTCGCTGGTATACATCCGACCCCAACAAGGGAAGAGGCAGATGATGGTATATTTTTTTAATGTATTAGCTGGTAGTGAGGAACATGTCGCCAGGAAAAAAAATTGTATGACTGTGGAAGGTTATAAAGAATACCAAATAAAGTATGTATGGAATACATGATAAATTATTTTATTAAGTATATTTGTACCAACACTTTTACACAGTTATCATATTTTAAAACTAGATGACGTTGGTGTTTCCCATGTGACTACTCTGAGAAAAAAGGCATACAAAGAATTTCCATAAATGTACTGAGAAGGTATACCCATTTTATATATTATCTATTTCAATTGGTCTCTAAAGGGAGTGTCTGGGACTTATAAATTGAAAGAACCGCCCATTTTTGTAAAATAAAAATTGTTTGATTATCGTCGGCATTTCCCCAAGAATTTGAAAGATGATATAGCTGGAGAGGGTGGTAGAGATGAACGGGCGAACAAGCTATGCTGCGCTGACTCAAAATATGTCAATTAGGAAAAGGGATAATTATGATAATTATTTTAAAATAGTAACGTTGCAATTTCTTGCTCATACTTCTCCAGGCGAAACTACCGTTTGTAAGAGACGACTAGGATCAATTCTAATTTAATGTAAATGATGACATTCGAAGACATGTGACATATACCAACCCACACTGGGCCGGCGTAGTAGATTACGGCCTTGTCACTCTCACAAAGAGGAGGCCTGTGTCCTAGAAGTGGGAACATTAGAGGCTTATCTGTAATGTGTTGACGTTAAAAAGTGCCTTTCATGTGCCTATTTGTTATAAATGCTTTGACTTGGACTTTGAAGACAACCGACTAGGTGGACAGACGATCTCATTAAAGAAGCCGGCAGAAACTGGATGGCCATAAAACAAAACCGCCAAAAGTGGAGAGATTTGGAAGAGACCTACACTCAGCATTGGGTAGCCAAGGGTTGAAGAATAGAGAGAAGAGAGAGAGAAGAGGGAAGAGATATTACGTTACAAATAAAATACATAGATCTAGACAATAACAGACATAGCGGCAGTATAAGTACATAAATGAATTTCAATACACAAATTTTAATGAGTTGACCACGCAACTCGGATGAGCGGAGAAGAAATAAACAACGGCTGATTATATTATCACTATGATAGATGTGAGAATTGAAACTAGGAAATGAATCATCTGTGTAGTGTCGTAGTTGCGGTAGTGTGTAGGCTGCCCTTGTTTTATCGACTGTCTGCCATGCAATATTCATTTCAGACGTTTGGATACATCCTTACATCATACATATGACAGGGGTTATTGGCAAGGGTGTGTGCGGTTTCTATTTTTCTTGGGTACTTCATCATCATCATCATCTGCCTAGCCTTATCCCAACTTCCTTGGGGTCGGCTTGCAGTCTAACCGGATGCAGCTGAATACCAGTATTTTACATCGAGCGACTGCCTACCTATATTTTTCTTGGGTACCACATACCGTTAAAAAGGATAGCTTCGTCTGTCGTGCCATGACCGTGCATTGTGTTTGTGTTTTCTTTTATATCAGATTATCTAGAATTATTATCTATTATCTAAATCTAAGCATGTATATGACTCAATTTTCCGCATTGTATACTTTTGTGTTATTTCTATGTTAACAGATCATCTAGGGTTAAAACATTGCGTTTTAACCCTAGATGACTAAACTGTCGTGAAATTACGATTCGATTCGTATCGGTTTCTTACTAAACTTCAACTATATCCGACGAGGTTACTTATCTGTAGATTACTTATAGAGGTATGAGGAACAGGGTGTAAAGTTCACTCATACTCTATAGTAAAGGAAGGATCCTCCGACCAGGCGGGTGTTGTGTGGCGACGGTTGACGTCGGGATGTTTGTATTTATGCAGATCGCGCGGTAAACTCCGCTTGTGCGATGTAGCTGATGTAGTTGCGGTGTGACGTCAAGTCTTGAGTAGTTCGCATATTGCATTGTAGATGGCGCCACTTCACTTTTTGTGTTTTCCACATTTGTTGATTTTAAGTTTCGTATGTGGGACATTGTAGATGTCCGCCACATACTAATTAACTCCATCAGTGTGTTAGGCGCAGTTATTGTGATCTGGTGTCATGTCTTATGTGTACTGAGATATAGTGATCAATGCAATGCCTGGTGCCCGTCACTGTGAAGAAAAATTACAAACATGCATGAAATAGAAAAGGGTCATTTGTAGGGTACACAACAATAATAATATTAGTAATATAATAGTAATATTATAATAGTAATATTATAGCATAATCAGCCTATAATATTATAGTAATATAATAGTAATATTATAATAGTAATATTATAGCATAATCAGCCTATAATATTATAGTAATATAATAGTAATATTATAATAGTAATATTATAGCATAATCAGCCTATAATATTATAGTAATATTTTAATAGTAATATTATAGCATAATCAGCCTATAATATTATAGTAATATAATAGTAATATTATAATAGTAATATTATAGCATAATCAGCCTATAATATTATAGTAATATAATAGTAATATTATAATAGTAATATTATAGCATAATCAGCCTATAATATTATAGTAATATTTTAATAGTAATATTATAGCATAATCAGCCTATAATATTATAGTAATATAATAGTAATATTATAATAGTAATATTATAGCATAATCAGCCTATAATATTATAGTAATATTATAGTAATATTTTAATAGTAATATTATAGCATAATCAGCCTATAATATTATAGTAATATAATAGTAATATTATAATAGTAATATTATAGCATAATCAACCTATAATATTCCCACTGTTGGGACACTGGACTCCTGTTTCCGAAATGGAGTGGGATCTACCACGCGAGTCCTGTTGGGGTTGGTAGATGCACACATGAATGTATGTTCGAAATGTGTTGAGAAAAATTATATATAGGTAAACTCTTTCATCATTATGAGGTCTCTTAAACCCAAAGAATGTAACTGTAGCGTCTAAAATCATAAAAAAATCTTTATTTTACATTTTATTCTGTTGTATTATTTTCATGTCACGTTTTTTAGGAATGTTTAGTAACACGCCTTAGTATATAACAATGCTAGGTGAATGGAAGATCCTAGAATTAGTTAAAAATTATACAATTCTGTTTTATGACCAGATAACAATAATTTAATAAGGCAAATTGGGCAAAACGTAAAAATCATGTCACAATGGCACTAAAACAAGTGCAAAACACGTCCCGTTTTATTTAGTCAATTTTTGCATTGCCAACTTTTCTTCTATTTGGGTAAAATTCTTATTACAAAAATGACAATTTAGCACTGGACTAAGTTGTCAGTTTTGTAAAAGGAGCTGTATTTCGTAATAAAGGAGGCCTTGTTTTCATCTAAACTCTATGCTACGTAACAAAACAAAACATTAAAAAATACAAGCACCTGCTTCAGCTTAGGCACTAAGCTGTAGTTTTTAGTTATAAGCGCAGTTATGGACTGACGGAGAAACGTTTGAAGAGAAAGATAAACATACCCACATAAAACAAATAATACCATAACCAAAGTCAGCCTATAATGTTCGCACTGCTGGGACCCAGGCCTCCTCTCGGTGAGAAGAAGTGGGCAGTAATCCACCACGCGGGCCCAGTGCGGGTTGGTAGATGTCACATGTCTTCGAGTTTTTGGTTTTAGGGTGTGCCGGTTTCCTCACAACGTTTTTCTTCACCGTTTTAGAATAGAATAGAATAGAATAGGTCTTTATTTGCTTAGTATTTTGGTGTATAATAATCAATTTTGTCAAATTATATAATTGGATCCATGTACATGCATTCAAATGTAATAATAAAAAGTAGAGGATGATAAAGATATTACAAAAAATCATAATTTAAGAAATCCTGCACAGAATAATAACATAAGGAGTTCTGTGAAACGTTTTTTTTTTTAATTTTTGAAACGGTAAGTTTTTAATTTGGTCAAGTATTTTATTCTAGACTACAGGAGCCATACAAATCACATTTATTTTTAACAAGCTAGTTTTAAATACGCCCGTGCATAATAGATTCTGGTATTGAGATCTCATAGCTGTACTTTGTTTTCTGGTTTCTATTAAAGTTGCAAACAGACATCGATTAGTTATTACAGATATTGCTAATTCAAGGATATAAAGGCATGGGAAGGTTAATAATTTATGAGACTTTAAAGTAGGTACGCATCTGTTTGTTACTTGTGGTGAAATAGTTTACACAAATTATAGCGCCTGTTTGCCATACTCGCCGTTTAGCCGATACTAGTACCTATAGAGGAATGAGCAACAGAGTGTAAAGTTCACTCATACTCTACAGTAAAGAGAGAATCCTCCATCCAGACGGGTGTTGTGTCTGGTGGGCAACTGCCCGACTGTTGATGTCGGGATGTTGTATATGTCACCGTAAAATTGTAAAATCCGTTAGATTATATTCTATTTCAGCTGTCGATAAATTGTGAACTGCACCATACTGCTTACTGACCGAATAGGTTAGGTTAGAATTGCGACCAACCGCCAAGTTAGTCTTGCGACCAACCGCCAAGTTAGCCGTAACTTCCAAGTGGCAGTTACTTAACTGTTTATTAATAGAGCAAGGTACTATCCGTCTTGATACAAGTTCACAATTTGACGGTATCACTTCGATAGATTATAATCTACCGAAAAATAATACGTTAATTTGTAAGCAGTATATTACGGTTCACAATCTTTCGACAGTTTACAAATAGATTATATTCTAATGGTATTTACAATTTTACGATGACATATTTAAACGAGTCGCGCGGTAAACTCTGATTCGGGATGCAGGATTTGTGTGACGTCAGGTCTTTGATGCGTAGTTCGCATGTGGCGTTATAGATGCCGCCATAACACTGGGCCACCACTGCTGTAATCCCATCTACTCCCATCTGGGTGGTAAATTCCCATAGTCACTCAGACGAGACTCGTCCGTCAGTCTGCTGAATCGACAGTCTGAACCCCTTCGTTATAAATAATACTAGCCCTATTTACATCACAAACAAGACGCAACATAGACATATTGTGATCTCAAAGTTTTGTTGTGTCAGTGCCATATTGTTTGGAAGCCCGGATATCTTTTGATCCGAGTTGAATACACTTGTTCGAGCCGACATACGTCTGTCCGTTGTAAGTTAGTAGAACGAAATGTCATGAGTTACTTGTTATTTGTAGTGTTTGTAACTGTATATTGTGATCTAAGAATGGTTGATAAAATTATTACATAACATCTCGCCTTGTTTCTCCGAAGCGTTGAGCAAAGGTGCACCCACATTTCGCCAGTTTTACTTAAGTCCCATGTAATAGGGGGCGAGCTTATTGACATCAACCGGGCACAAATCCAGACTCCGGGTTGCTACTGAAAAACTACAAATAATAAAAAAAAAAGTTTAAAATGAACGGTCGCTGAAAAAATAGTTTTTTTCCTAACTAAAGTATTTAAAAACTCTTTCCAAAAAAAATACAACCGACTTCCGGAAAAACATTACAAAGTGAAAAATACTTTCAATTTCGGAAGTCGGTGACTTTGGATATGTATTTTAATTTTTTGTCACCGCCTTCTGAAATTGTAGGTAATTTTCACTTTGTATTGTTTTTCCGGAAGTCGGATGTTTTTATGTTAAGTTTTAATTTTTCATTTTTTAGCTATAGTACCTAACCCTCACCAATTCGAAATTTCGTCATCCTTGGGGTCAAAACAATGCATATTTATGCAAAAGCAGCAATCGCAGTTAACTTGCTGTAATTTTTTGAAGAGTTCCGTTGTCTGTCTCCAAAACGCATCATCAGATCTATATGACATTTTAGTGGGATCATTTCAAAATAAACCCCTTTCGAACAAAAATAATATTTTGTAAATCCTGTCTATATATGACGGAGTTATGCCGAACATACATAAAAAAGAAGGCTGTAGCTTCCTTCATCAGCGTCATGAGATGATGATGACCATACGCAAACATCTCTTTATCTTTAGAAAATATATGAAAAACATTGTTAATACCTATAATATTTGAGGGCTACCCTCGATTTCCCTGAGATTTCATCATCAGATCCTGACTTGGTGCCAAAGGGACCACCTCAGGAGTATACTCTTTCAAAAAAAAAAAATTTTGAGAATCGGTTCACAAATGGGGGAGAAATCGGTGAACATACATAAAAAAATTAAAAAGTACGAACAGTCGAACATAGAACCTCATCCTTTTTGGAAGTCAGTTAAAAATATATATTTTGTACGGTGGTACGGAACTTTTCGAGTACCTACGAGTCCGAAATAAAAAAAAGCGGCCAAGTGCGAGTGCACTTGGCCGCTTTTTTTATTTCCCATACAAAATCGCGACCTAATTTTTTTTATGACGCATTGGCACTCTTCCGTTCTGACTAGTAAATATTTAGGTTATTACCTAAATTACCTGCGATAAACAAAAATGTTCTTGTTTTTCAAATAAGAAATTGTGATCATCTCTATTCATCATCTGTGATCATCTCTTATAAATAAATTGTTAGCTGTTTTATTTAGCTTTAACTAACTTTTGTCAGCGGTTTCGCCCGCGTAGAGGTTGAAAATTATCCAACTGGAACATACTACCGGGATAAAAAGTATAATTTATGTTAATCCAGGTTATAAACTATCTGTATGCCAAATTTAATCCAAATCCGTTCAGTCGTTTTTGCGTGAAAGAGTAACAAACATCCATCCATCCATCCTCACAAACTTAATACCAACTGACAGCGGAGCCTTAGTGATGGACCCTTTCTGCTGTCCGTACGTCTGTCATCATTTAAAAAAATGCTAAAAATTAAAGAATTTTATTTTTTAGCTTTATTTTATTTATACCCCGTACAACACACAAGTTCCCCATACATACATGTGCGGGTACGAGTTGCTTTAAAAAAAAAATCGTTTCGTGATTTTTCAACACCAAATTCATTCTAGGATCTAAGAACGTCCTCTGAATATTGAAGGCCCGCCCAAATTACGCTGATTTGAACAGATTTATGAAAAAGGGAAAAAATATCCGATTATAGGACATAAATCAGAATCAGATACAGTCACATACGATATATCAGAATTAGTTTGAGCTTCTAGATTTATGAGCCCGGACATGAGTAACATACTGGGCGATTCCATACATCAAAGTTTGACATTCCGGGGGTTTTTACCCCCAAACCCAGTAAAAACCCAGTAAAAACTGGGGATCTAATTTTCGTCATTTTATACCACTCCGTGCTGACTGGACTGTTCAAAATTTTCGCTGTTATTACTTATTTATTTATGTATTTAAACTTCTCACACTCAATAAGGTACAATGGTGGACTTAAATACATTGTTACCATTAATTAAGATAATAAGTACAAAGAAAAATAAATAACGCTTTAGAATTATGAAACACCCTCCCTGTTAATAATGTTTACGTATCAAACAGTAGGAGATATCTACCTACCTACCTACCATTACATTCCATCATTAATTCCATCTCCATAACAGGGTGTTTCAAACTACGTCATGCGTATTGTCTTATATATTTTTTCATTATACAAATCTTAAAAAACATATTTTTTTATAAATGATTAATGTGGCTACATGAAGTGGGCTGCCGTTGTAAGACGACTAAAATATCATGTTGTTTAGCTAATAAAGCTGAAGAGTTTGTTTGTTTGAAACCGTCAAAGCGCAAATCTCTAAAACTAACTAACCAGGCGGATTTGAAATTTCAGTTTTGATTTGAGTTTTTTCAATAGATGTTCTCTAAAATTGTATAGTTGGTAACATCAACCTATTTTATACGTAAACTAATAAAATCCACACTTTCATGTCAACAAACCTTAAATAGGTGCATTTTATATTTGTTGTTGTGAAGTGTGACATAGCGTCACACTTCACAGCATTTAATTAATTTAACTACAGCTTATGCTAACGCTACACTTCATACCGTAATATTTATGTGAAGTGTCTATTTAGATATCACACTATCACGTTATGTCATAAAACCATGTAATCAGTACAGAGTTTATCACTGCGCCGGCCGAAGATATTCCTCGCTCTTGACATTTGCCATATTTATTTTTATTATTTTGTGGATATACATACTGTGACAAACAAATTGTCTCTTGACTAAGATAATGCGTATAATATAAAATTGCAATGTTATATTTATTACATCACATTTTCATATCACATATGAGCTGATTTTTGAGATTGGCCCTGAACACTGTATGAAAAAAAAGAAGAATGTACGTTTTTCTTTATCGATTAGCTTCTCCTTTTTTTTTTTGTTTTACTTGAATTAATTATTAACGATTTTTAAATTTTGAATTGACTGATAGTTTGACAGGCTCTATGTCAAAGACAATAAGATTCGCGACCGTAAAACGTATGTATGTACTGAATTAAAATCATTAAAATCATCAATACGACCCTTTTTTTTGAGGGTGGGGAATCATCAAATAACTTTTCCCGCTCTGGGTGGAGCAGGATTTTAGGCTGATTCCCGGCCACCGTAGGCGCGGGCTTGAGGACGGCGAGTAATGGGTAGCTCGCTGTCCGGTAAGGACCAATCCCGGGTTGATGGCGTGTTGTGTTCCACGTGCGCCTCGAAGAGATGTCTGCATCAGCACCAATTGGTGGGGTCCACAAGGGCCGATGCCTGTCAGGGGTGCGGGTTGTTCGAAAGAGATACCGTGATCCCTGGCACACAGGCAACTGAAGGAACACGGGTGGGTTTTAGTCAGTATAAGTCTGACACGCTCTGCTGGTCCACCCAGAGCGGAAGAAATTACTTGATGATGTAACTACGTATTGTTGTTGTGATGATACAAATTAACGCTTAATTGCCATTATACAGTTACAAACTACTCATAGAGGTACCTCTATAACCAACCAGGTATTCGTTATCAAAAGTAACCTACTTTATAAACACTCGACAGTAAAATAGAAATTTAACGCTAGACATAAAATTGTTACCTATCGTAAAATAATGTTGATTAATTAACATTTCAACTATTTGTATTAAGAACCAATTATTTTGTAATGACCAATAGTTTTACACCATGTTTATGTCAGTAATAATGTCATCCCTTTTTTATGGTATTGTTTATGTAAATATTCACGGCCAGTGGCAATTAGACTAAAGGAGCGGTTAAATTTGGCTCTCTTGAAGGTCAGCACACCACCGCATCAGTGTATGCTCATATGGTAAACCCAAGGAGCACATTCAAGATGTGTTTTCTTAGGTAAAGCCTAATTAAGGTACCTAAGTCATTGCAATGTAACTCTTACCACAATGTGATAAAGTATAAATTTGTATGATACATTGAGTTACGGCTCTCGCCAATCATTCTAATTTATACTCCTTCAATCAACTTATTGCACCTTTAAAGACAAACCGTTACTAAACCAAAAAACTAAATTTAACACAGGACCTTAAATTTAAAAAATGCACAGCTCCTTCGTAATAGATTTAAGACCGTGGCGCTCTAAGCCATCTTTTGAGGTTATAATGATAGAGATTTATTTACACTGTAACGTAACATTCCGAAAAGTTTTTCTTCAAACTAGAACATTGTTAATTATTATTTTTAATTTTTACAGTAACACTTTTCCATTTTTTTTTTCGATTACGATTAAATACTCCAAAATCCTCGTATAAATAATGTGACTAAATTAAAAAAAAAAAAAATAATCCATTATAACATTGATTTTACAATACTATCAAATTGAACATAATATAGTTAGCATTTCTTCTACCTAATTGTAATTACACAGACAAACAAAAGAACACGTTCTTTGCTATATTTTATACTAATTCAGAAAACGAGATAATGCCAATGTGACTTGACTTATTTATTCTTAAAGTAAAGCAATACTGTGTCTAAACCAGCGATTACTCTGTAAAGGTAAATATTTATTTAATTAATTTATTTATTAATTTATTTTCTCCGTCTCCTCGTGGAGGGGATCGGCGACGGCGATCTCTCGCGTCCGGCCTTGGTCCAGGCCATGGTACGGAGCTAGAGTGCATGGGTAGCCGTCATCTCCTTCTGCAAAGCAATAATGCTCGCGAAGAGGGAGGGAGAGGCAGTATATGTGCCCTCACGGCCTTAGTCGCTGCAGGAGATGACCTGGGCGTCGGGAATCCCAGGCTGATTCCCGGCCACCGTAGGCGCGGGCTTACGGACGGCGAGTAATGGGTAGCTCGCTGTCCGGTAAGGACCAAGCCCGGGTCGACCGCGCGTTGTGTTCCACGCGCGCCTCAAAGAGATGTCAGCACCAACTAATGTGGCCCGCAAGGGCCGATGCCTGCCAGGGGTGCGGGTTGTTCGAAAGAGATACCGCGGCCCCTATATTGGAAATATTTCTATCAGTCGTTGCAAGATTTATAGTACATACATGCATAATAATATCATTAAAACTCGAAGATAGTGAGACTAACATTATTTTACCATGTTCCTATGTAAGTACCTATATTCTGGCAAATAAATAAATTTCATTTCATTTCATTTACAACTTTCGGCAATAATTCAAATTTTTACCCATTGTTCTTAGGTGAACGCAATTTTTTATGTAAAAAGATACCTACTAAATATAAACGGGTCCCCATAACCCAATTGAGCTGGTAATGAGAGTTACTTTCGTATTCATTTTTCTTAGCGAAATATCAATTTCTCACGAAAACTTTTCAACGTGTGCACATATTAATTGAACATACGACTAAATAAATGACAAAGGAAAGTGCCATACGGGTTTGTTCGAAGTAAAATATAGCTGTAAATTAATTTGTAGTTAGTTCAAAGGGAATACGAAATGAACTTTATATCACTGTACGAGTAATCCTATCCTGCTAATATTATAAACGCGAAAGTTTGTAAGTATGGATGGATGGATGGATGTTACTCTTTCACGCAAAAACGACTGAACGGATTTGGATAAAATTTGGCACACAAATAGATTATAACCTAGATTAACACATAAGATACTTTTTATCCTAGTAGTACGTTCCCACGGGATAATTTTCGACTTCCACGCGGGCGAAGCCGCTGGCAAAAGCTAGTCTAACATAATTATTAAAATATTCATCAGAGTCTATCCTTGAATCACCCTCTTTCATCGTCATCATCATCATTTCAGCCAAAAGAAGTTCTCTGCTGGACATAGGCATCCCCCAAACATCGCCACTCCGAACAGTTTCGTGCTTCTCGCATCCAGCATATTCCTGCCGCCTATACAAGGTCATTGGTCCACTTTGTGGATGGTCCCATCCTTCCATCTGTTCTGCGTCATGCGCCCTGCCCACTGCCACTAAGTTTGACGATTCTTCGGGTTATGTCGGTTGCCTTGGTTCTCGTGCAGATCTCTTCATTTATTATTCGATCACGTAGGGAAACTCCAAACCTTGCCCTTTCCGTTGCCCTTTGGGCAACTTTTAGCCTTTTAAAAAGATGTGCGTGTGAACTGAGGGGCCACACCGGTAATCCAGCTTATTTCTGCAACGTTCACCAGCTCATGGGTCCACCTTGTGGGAGCCCTTCTAATACGTCTCTCAATTACTCACTTTACATATTAAAAAAAAAACATTTCAAATATCTAGAAACCCAACCAACAAACAAGAATTTAAAATGTAATACAACGCAAAAATCTTCACTTTCAGAAAACCAGACGCATTTTAACTACGTACTCAATCTGCGTATCTATTGATGAAGCTAGGGTTATAAGAGGGCTCTGCTTGGCTCCTAGCCAACCACACCAATTGGCTTATAAGTCGGTTCGCACGAATTTACTCGCACAAATAAGGCGAATCGACACTTTTTAATGATATATTATTTTGTAAAGACAACTCTCAGTTTATATTTTTATTTTTTATTTTTTTGTAGCGTGCACATTACTAATTTGTATGTAACTATTATAATATCCATAATGGATGGATGGATGACCCCTGTAATACAGGTTTTCCTAGCATAGGGTCATTAATCATTTATTCTGTACCAGGTTAATTGCACGTTTAAATTAATTGTCACCCTGTATCTGTGTACTTTATGTCAAATAAATATATTATTATTACTTATTTGTGGGCGAATCGACAACTCCAGAAATAAATATTGGGCAATTGGCACGTTTTGAATTTAATGTAATAAAGTTATCAGAAAAAGTGCCAAAGTGCTATTCAAAACTTTTGTAATTGCCTACATATTCGCTCACAAATAAATTAACTTTATGCGAGAACACACATAATCATCTTTTAATGTTCCCACTGCTGGGACACAAGCCTCTCTCTGTACAAGTCACCTATATAAAATATTATACTAACTATTTTTAAAGACTCTATTCGCCCGATTCGAGACAGTAAATTTGTGCGAATTGGCTAATAAGCGCACCAATTATCTATTAGGTTTCTAAATTGCATTACAGACATAAGCGTTTCTACATAGTAACCAGTATCTTGCCTGTTTAAATAGACAATTTAATAATAGAACGACCAAAATACCGCGTTATTATTTTAACCTAATAATAGTTATACATACGTCTAAATATTATTAAGACAATATAACACAGTTTGGTACAATGTTGTAGCTCGATTTTCAGTATAAACATTGAGCCGTTGTATATACCTACGGGCTAAATCATCTTAGCGTAAGTTTGCACACGAACCCTGAAAATCCTTTATATAAATCTGGATAATCGAGTTCGTGCCCGAAATGATGTTCGTATATCACGATAATGTGAAAATATTACACCTGTAAATGTGTCAAGAAAATTCATGACTTTTCTTTAGAGCTTCAGCGATAAAATTGTGATCGAAAACTGTTTTGATAGGAAGATTAAATTAGCGTCCACAAACTATTTTCTAAGTGTGAAATCTTATTTTTCTATTATCCGCCACTGTGAGAACTTTTAAACTTTTTTGCTCAACAACGACGAAGTTGTCCATAATATCAAGATGAATGGTTGATATCATAAGAGTTAGGTACATTTTAAGCAACTTAACTAGATCTTTGCTAGTGCCTACCGAACTAAGTCATTATATTTAGTACAAATGCATTGCAGTGATCGCGAAGTCGTGTTCTTTCCTTGGATGTGCAAAAGCAGGCCGCAAAATTAAAAATTTCTCCATCTTTTTGCAATTTGCAGTGTCAGGTTGCGTTGTGTTCCACGCGCGCCTCAAAGAGATGTCAGCACCAACTGGTGGGATCCGCAAGGGCCGATGCCTGCCAGGGGTGCGGGTTGTTCGAAAGAGATTCCGTGGCCCCTGGCACACAGGCAACTGAAGGAACACGGGTGGGTTTTAATCAGTAAAAGTCTGACACGCCCTCCTGCTCCACTCCGAGCAGGAGAAGTTATTTGAAGATTTCCCACCCAAAAAAAAATGGCTGTATGTTGAGCAAAATATATAGAATTATAATGATTAAATTATAATTATATCAGAATTATAATTATTAAAGTCATCGAAACAACCCTCCAAGTTAAAGGCCCTCCAATTGTTTAAGGAGTTAAACAATTCAAACAGTCGCCTGGAATGTTTAAGTATTTTATCATCAATCGCCAAGAACATATTTTTTTATTACTTTAACAGGAAGTACATACTGTTAATCTAATATTATAATCTCCATTTACTAATATGAACCAACACTCATTCATGGCCAACATTAACACGGTGGTGGTGGTCGAAATACCTATACAAAACACCCCACAATCCACGACGCCATTGTAACATCGTTTCCGTTCGCACTTCCGACAGCTTCCCATTAGCTGAGGATCAAATGGACGATTTAAAAAACCTTCAAAATACTTCAACGGGGTTTTAGGGTCCGCCTATAGACAATATAGGTACTTGCCCAACGCGATGATGGCTTGATCTCAGAGCTTAAAGCTTTATAGCTGTGCAATATTGAAGGATGTGTGCCTAGGAGGAAGAGTTAAGCCTTCGATTTTGTTGTCATGGGATTAGCTACACTGCTGCAAGGATGTATTGAAATTCGAATAACGTTAGCAGGACGCTGTTGGTAAACATTTGTGCAATTGTTTTGTGAACTGTCACTTGATTTGGGATAAAATTTAAGAAATACCTTTTCATAAAGAAGCTTTTAATGAAAATAAAAAAGTATTACACAAAAATTTACGTAAACAGCTTGTTTTTAAAATGTTTTTTACTCAAAACTTTTTATGTACATTTTTCCAACACCACTCCACTTCCACTTCCGTTTGTTTAAACATCACTTCTACCATATTCACTTAAGATGATTAGTCCGCCATATTATGCGGTCCAACATTTTGAGATTTAGAAAAAGACTTTCCATAGTTAACCATGCATTGTCACCCAAACCAAACGTGTATGCAAAATTTCAGCATAATAAGTTGAGGATAACCGCTTTAAAATTCAGTTGCAAAAATTAACCCGAACTAACATTGCAACTTAAATAAAAGCTTCTAAAGAAAAATAAATTGGCGGTATAGATTCGTTCCGATTTTGACCACGCCTAAAAATAACTATGTAGCGCTATAGAGCATGTATTGTATACGTCATAGGTCTGATTGGGTGTCTAAGGTTGGATGGCAGTTTCTTTGTTTCAAATACTTCCTGATTTAAAACTGCACCCAATTGAACTGGAAACCCAAAAAGGTATATACACGATGATATTTTTGTCATATTAATTATTTTCTTAAATCCTAGGCCATTGCAAACATGGCCATTTAAGGTTCTTTTTTCTATAAACGTTTAGGGGTTATCCTCTTGTTAACGTTACGTCATCCCCAAACTAAGCCGAATGGATTCTTTTGTCTATATTGCCGTAGGATTTACTCGCAGCTTATGACGTCACCAACGAACTTTCCACCTCTTTGGCTCATTTAATTAGGGCAAGTGTCCATCTGACGCGCCGTTGGAGTACTATTGCCTAATTGTGGGTCCTTAAATCCGGACATGTCACCCTTAATGGTGTTTCAAATTTCCTGATGGTATTTGCGTCCTGTGGGCGAGAAGCAACTGTGACGTATATTCGAACGATTTTAAAATATGTAGTACACAAACAATGGTGCCGATTTTATCGGTCACCACCTAAACTAAAATAAGAGTATTGCTATCTCTTCCTGACAGACCGCGAAAGAAGAGACAACTGACGCTTTAGAACTGTCAAACTGAATCACGTCTCGACTGCCTTGAATTTGGCGAGATTTTAAGCATGATTAATTTAATGTAGTTGCGTCAAAGAAAATCTAAGTTTCTAATTTAAAATTTAATTTGACAGCTTTTATTTATTTCCGTCTCTATCTTGTCTCATTAGAAAGAAAAACATAGCAATAGCCTTAATTAAGTTTAGTTCGTGCACAACAGAATCATCACCAATATTTACTTGGTTTTAAGACTTTATTCATAACGATCTAAACTTAATATAATAAAGAGAAAATATTTTAATTTATGAATGTTTGTTTGTTAAATTGTTACGCTTGCACACTAAAACAGCTAAACGGATTTTGATGAAATTTGGCCCATGGCAAGACCTGTATTAGGTATGCCATATATGCGGGTGAAATCGCGGGGCTGCTTGTGGGTGATACTGATTGTGCTGGAATAGTTGTATTTTCGAATAAAAAATCGCTCGAATTTACGTGGCGCGTTCGTGCTAGCTCTGGCCACATAGTAAAAAGGAGGAAGTAAGAAAGAAACAAAATTAATCACGAACGATGACAACCTATTTCCTGTAACGAGGAAGGGTTGGAGGAGAGGAAAGGGCAAAACCGCCTACTCATCGATGTATATATGGTGCTTAGGGTAAATAAAACGGAACTACATAATATTAGCCCGTAATTGCCCTTCTGCAGGGCAAAAACGGAGAATTGATTACCTACCAGACCTACTTTCTTCAAGGCGTTTTGAAATTTCGGAAACGTCGGTATACGACACCTTTCGGCCAAAAGTCGTCTTTCAAGCAGGTCTGTCTGTAGATGGTGGGTCGGAACTCGTACCACGAATGACTTAAAGTTGATGTCGTGGCACGATTCCAACCTTTTAACCTTCAGAGTTCAGTTGGTCTTCACTTTCAAGTACTGCACGACTTCCTCAATCTTCGTGGAATGATGCAGACGCGAAATGTAAATCTCCGTCGTAGACACAGCAGGGCGCAGCAGAATGTTGGGTCCACTCGGTGCGGTACTACACAAGTTATCAGAACAGGGCTTCTTCTTCTTCTTTTCTACCTGCGTGAAACCCTCCTCATCAACTAAGCCCGTTCTTGGCAAGGAGCTACGGACCGCAATCAGGGCAGGTTGAGTACCCTTTTTCAGTCTATACCGTTTGCCGGTGGCGACAATAGCAGCGTAGACACGAGTGGTGGACGTACCTACGTAAGACGTTACCGCAGCCGGTGTTATGGTGCGGGCAACGGCGGCGGCGAGTGGCGCTTGCTCAGCGTTATCGGCAGCTGATGACGCACTTGTGTTCGCCGATTCAAACCTGCTGATGGATGCATTTTGCGCCCGTCGACGTGTCTCGTGGCCTCTGGTGACCCAATTACCGAACCAACTTAGCGCAATTTCTGAACGTGGTTCAATATTTTTCTTTTCTGAAACCTACATTATGGACTGCATCTTGGTCATCTCCGCTTTCAAAGCAGTGATGTCCTTTTGTAGCCGTGTAACGTCGACGTGGTCGAACGTGACGGGCGGCAGTTTACTCAGCTCCTTCGCCACGAAATCAGGCACGTCGTCCGGGTCCGTCTTCTTCAACATATTGCTGATACCTTGAATACTCTTCTCGGTTCCTTCTCTGCGGCGAGACGGCATCTGGTCTAGTTTTCTAAGTGACTGGAACAGTAATAGTTTTCCGCTGCCGATCTCGTCCTCCTTGAAATATCTACAGGATGCTCCCCTCGTCCATGTAGGCAGTACAATATACATACAATACAATATTAATATTTCCTTACGATGATTTCCTTCACGTTTTTTTGTCATTCAGCTCCTTATACAGGCTGAATTTGAAACAGGACAGGGCAGGTCAAAACCACATGTGCAACTAAACTTGGCTGTCTGGTTTCGATCAAGCAACCTAATTCTGAAAGCGTCGCGCCTCCATGACATTCAACAAATACTTACGTCCATTAGACCGTAATTTGACGAGCTATAAAAATATAGTACACCTATGCAAAGCTCTGACGCAAGCAGAATATGTCAGACAGTTAGACCATATGATTGATTATACCTAAAACAACTTTCGATTGTTTTTCGATATGAATTCGTTCTGCCTGTTTTTCGACACGTATCGATACATCATGGTGAATCGAATGAATCGACTAGCCATCGTAATTCGATGCCATCATCAGAGCTTTTAGGTCAGCCAAAATTGGTTTTTGATCCCCTATTGGTGGTTGTTAATAAGTCATTCTAAATGGCTATCGTTTTATATCTATCGTGTTATACATAACTAGCTTTTGACAGCGGCTTTACCCGCGTGGAAGTCGGAAATTATCTCACGGGAAAGTACTACCGGGATAAAAAGTAACCTATATGTTAATCCAGATTATAAACTTTATGTGTGCTAAATTTCATCCAAATCCGTTCAGCCGTTTTTGCGTGATTGAGTAACAAACATCCAAAGATACAAACTCTCACATCTACGATATAAGTAGGATTACTCTACGACCGCGTATTTCCATCGTTTTTTTTAATGTTTTATAGCAGGCAACAATGAGTGGTCTTAAATGAAAGAAAACGTCCCATTTTTGGACAAAGGTTCGCTGTGCTTATTGACTGTCTGATTCATCATAGCGAGGTCTTATATCTTCGTCAGCTTGCAGGTAAAACATTGTTTGTATACTGTCATATAACGGACACATTTACCTACAATAGTTACGAGTTGATGACACCATGTATCTTTGTCGTACCCTACACATAGATAAGCAAATAAAATAATAATATTAAAGTGAATCTATCAGGCTACTTACTTTGTGCAACTGGTAAACTACCCAGTTGCTTCTGATTAAATCGAGCAGTAACGTGTAATTCTAGATCCTTTTTAACCCCCGTCGCACAAAAGGGGTGTTATAAGATAGACGTGTCTGTCTGTGGCATCGTAGCTCCCAAACGGCTGAACCGATTTAGTTTTTTTTGTTGAGTATAAAGGCTTCTTCAAACAGCCGCGACGCGACAACGTGACGCGACACTTGTAGAACAATTTCCATTAAGTTTTCATAGAAATTGTTCCACGAGTGTCGCGACGCGACCGTCGCGTCGCGTTAGTCTGAACGAGCCTTGAATGTAGGCACCAAGTTACTTAGCTGGGTGCCTCATAAGTGGCTTTTTTAATTCCGATAACCTTCACATCCGGTCAGCTAGGATTATGACCCGTAGATTTAACTTTTGCCATCCATTTAATACTGCATCATTGTGCAACATCAAAGTTTCATATAATCAAACATTGCTTGTTTGATTCAGATTATTTGCAATATTGTTGATAGAGCAAAACAAATGATCTTTCATTTATTTTGTCTTTACGTAGAGTTATAGTAGCCCACCGGTATCGGGAACAGGATCCAAGCTACCGATGGTAGGGCTGCTGAGAGAGAAACCTCCTAACGATACGCGCCGTGTCCAGAAGGACCGCTTTCTGGATCAAACCCTTGATCCAGCTGCCTAACGAAAGCCTCTTCAGGTGTTGGTCGAGGCTCACGGCTATTATGCCATTGGCCATCATGACTATTGGCACAATGACTGATGTATTCACATCCCACATGTCGACAATCTCGCGAGCCAAATCAAATAAATCTACGAATCTTTACGTAGCTCTTGCTTCAAATAAAACAAATGAACTCTTTACCATCTCATCATTATAATCACATTATGACCCACAGACACACACTGAATATATTCAGCGTCTGTCTGCCAAGTCCTGAGTATAACCTTCCCAATATTATCATACCTACCTTCTTGGTAAAATTTCTTCGCGTCCCGTACCAAGTGTTCGGTTCTTCACAATACAATCGACCGGGACAACCTCGGACCCTGCATAGCTTTTAGGCCACTTGAAAAAGGTACTTTTGTGTTTGAAGAATGTCAGACATACATATGTAAACTTCCTGTATGAATAGGTTGAGGACTTCTGAGTTCTTTAGCGTCAAGACGAGCTTAAGAGAAGCTCAGATGGAAAGTCATTTGCAAAGATCAACCGGTATTTTCCGTAGAGTTTCACAGTGAATACTCGATTAAATAATTTGCCTGCCAGGGTTCGTTCCTACGACCATCTTCTAAGTTGCGGCCGATGTCACTGGGTCGCCACTTCTCGTATGAAATTCAAAACGTGCCAGTTCCCTTATCATCATTTCAGCCGAAAGACGTCCCCTGCTGGTCATAGGCCTCCCCCAGGCTCCTCCACTTCGACCGGTCTTGTGCTTCCCACATCCAGCGGTTTCCCGCTGCCTCCAATTCCCTAATAGGTACATATTATTATTTATAAAAAATAATATTTTGTTTAAAAATATAGATTGGTCCGAATCGGGCGAGTAAATTCGTGCGAATTGAATACTAAGCCGAAAAGTTGTGAGTAAATCGGTGGTCATGGTGAGAAAAATGTCGTGAGGAAAGTTTTGAATGCCATTCATGCATCCAAAACTTTCCTCAGGCTATCAAAATCAAAAGCAAAATCAAAAGTCATTTATTCAAACTAGGCTGAGAGTCAGCACTTTTTGAACGTCAAAATTACATAAGACAGTCCCCCCAAAAAGCCCGCCCTTCACCACTTCCTAGTGCTTTAGCTGGGAAGAAGAAGTGGCGCAACAAACTCCCCAGCAGCACAGCTGTCTGTTATGTTGGAAGAACTTGATTCTATACAATATAAGTGTAGAAGAAGACCAAAGAAATGATAGATGGACTTTGTAAGATGATATGGCTACTAAGAAGTCGTCACGTTCTTATTACTGAGATGACGACAAATAAAGAAGTATCGAAGAAGAAAATATGTTAAGTCGACACCAAATAAATTGGCATAAGGGTAAAAAATCAAAATCAACTCATACTTAAATAATCTTATTTTAAATAAAACAACTAAACCTACATAAATGAATGAACATAAAATCAAACTACTTTATATTTTATGTTTTTAAAGCACCATCATTAACATAATTAATGACAAAGCCTGAATAATCCAAATCCATACGAGGAGTTTAGTGTTAAGTTAACAATCACAGCAAAGATTGAATAAGTTACGCAAAACTGTTCACGTTTACAATGAAATTGTTAGCAATAAACCAATTTATCTCAGCAATTTATACACTTAATTTATGGTTCCTGAGATCCCGAAGTTTTAACTAGAATTAACACTCAAACGCCTGAAATGTTTGGTATTTGTTACTGAACGGAAAATTCAATCGATGTGGCATTATTTTGTGAAACTTCACTGGTTATTTGTCAAGGATTCCAATTCGGTTTCGCGATTTTCTTTTGTTTTGTCTCGAGTGCTAGAGTTTACGGTACTGGTTGGTTGAAAATACTTGGAAACTGACATAAAAAGGCCAAACAAAAGCCTTTATTCAGCATTGAGTAGATTTAGGGTGCATAAAGAAACTGTTATAGATTTTGAAGTTGGCTCTACGATATGTGCGGTCTGTACGCGAAATATGTAAATAAGTATAGTAATAAAGTTCCTTGTTAGGAACACTTGACTGTGTAAATAGACACCTTCTTTGTTGCTGAAAATAGAACAACACATTTGTATCTCATTGACTCCCAAGAGATTACAAAAATGGTTCTTGCAGAAAATAGCACCTGTGAAGCTTTCATAATACCTACTTACGACCATCAGTATCTACAATACGTACTACGTCTTTTCCAAAATTATCTGATGAAAATCAAAACAAATGGATCAGATGTAACTGTCGATGCCAATTTGTAGTGCCACTTACAAATTGTATGCTTCGATTAGATTTTTTGAATATCCGATTTGAAATCACTGTGAATATCTATTTCATTTGAAAACTGAGGTTTTCTATTACCTCAATTTTCTTCGACGATTTAAAAAATGCAATTTTATAATGTAATTCAGACCAGATATAAATATTGAAAAAGTAGTGAGGTATAAAGTTAAAACCTAAATATAGATATAAACTTTTGGAGCTGACCATACATTTACCGACTCATCTGCCACGCGTAATGATTGTGGCAATATCCGCTTACTGACGGTCTATGCTTTGATATAGGGACCTACCTACCTAACTGTCTATGTAGGTGTGAAGCGTGCGTATTTGCTAAATATGGCGGTCTACATGGGAAATGTACATTACAAAATGGACATTAACGAACTGTATCAAAAGATCTTTTGTTCACATTTAGCATTTACGGGGCTTTGCATTAACGATGACAGTGACAGCGCTACCATTAGCCATTCTCTATGCCGTTTATAAATGCGAGGCATTGCTTCAAACGAAAATAAGCTAGTCGAAAATTGTGGAAGCTATTTTTTTGTTCTGTTTTCTTGGGTATACCTTTTTTCCGTGGCGAAATCGTCATGGATACGCTCCGCTTGAGAAGAACGGAGGGTTATGACGGGTTCCTACCGACTAAAATCCCACTGTTCCTTTGAGTACCATTTGTCGAGGGCCTGGGAGATAGGTACTAGGACTGTTATCAGTTCACCACGCCAAGCGAGCCGCAGCACCAAGTGGGGCCGATCCCACGACCGCACATAGGTACTCCCATTAAGGAGCGCATAATGTTTGCCACCTCTTTAAGCCTGACTGCTCGAGCGACGACACAACCCCAATTTCGCCGCTGTCTATACTTATGTAAAGACGAAGACGACGACGTAAAGTTGGAAGGCCTCCCACAAGGTGGAACGATGACCTTGTGTGAGCCGCAGGAGTCCGCTGGATGCGGGAAGCACAGAACCGGTCGAAGTGGCGGAGCTTGGGGGAGGCCTATATCCAGCAGTGGTCGTCTTTCGGCTGAAATGATGATGTTGATACCTAAGTACTGAAATTGAAAACAGAGATGATATCTTTTGTTTAACAATTGCTTTTGCTTAAGTGCAAAAGCTTGCGAATGTAAGTTGGTATTTAATATGCGGGGTAAGTTTTATCCAGTGCGAAAATTGTAACCATGAATACAGCATATCATTCCAGACCCCCAGCGTAGAAATTTTTCGGCGGTTATACAAAAAAAAATTAGCTATTTCGAATTAAAGTGCAAAATGTATGGAACAGCTGATTTTTTTTTGTATAACCGACAAAAAAATTCGACACTGATATGCTGAATTCATGGTTACAGTTTGCGCACTGGATAAAAACTTATCCTGTACATAACTTAACTCTTTTTCTGTACTAATAGTATTAATATCAGCCTTTTGTGTCCTACTGCATGGCAAAGGATTCCCTTCCCTTCTACCACATATCCATCGCTGTACGATGCCACTGTTTTCTGGAAACAAAATGCATTTTTTTATTGTGTTTTCATTCTATGTACCTAGTTTGCATCCCAAAATGCAAAATATGGTGTTACTAATAATATATACAACTATTACATTAATATAAAACATCTGCATATCGTTTACCCATATTTGCAAATAAATGATTCTTAATTTGAATTTGAATTTCAAAAATAATAAAAAAATTGCAATAAAGGTCTTTATTGTTAAATTTAAGAAGATGCCTCCGACTGCATGAGATTGCATATTGTATTCAGTCTAATAATAATCATCCTTTTAAAACAAGTTTCTTGCTTCCATTTTTTTAATTAAAGTTCACTTTTTAGGCAGTCGGGTTTTTTGATTTTGTAAATTATCTTTTGATTTCACAATTTTTAATGAATATAATTAATTATTTTTGACGTTAATGAGAACTATTTATAATATTTTTTTTTAAGACACAATATGGCGCCAAAAATCGTTTTTTTTTTTTGATATACGCAGTGTCACTCTCACAATTAAGATGAATCTAACGGCACCTTTCAAGCTGAAATCGATGAAGCCGTTTACGCCACAGAGCGTGCCAAAGACATATACATACATACATACAATCGAAAAACATAACCCTCTGTCTGGCGCAGTCGGGTAAAAATACCTGGTACTTACATAGAAAGACAACATGCAAAAAGATAAACCAAAGAGATGTTTAAAGTATGCTCCAAAAAGTTTTAATATAATTTCCAAAATTCGGTTCCCTTCTGGAATATTTTAATCGTGTTCAAAGAAATGTAAGGTACGAAGAGGGACGAAGAGATATTGCAATGTTGAGCGGTGACTGTCTAAATGTAAAGTTTTATTTAAATACAATGTACTGACATTATAACATATTTAAAAGGCTGATTTAAAACCCTTTTGCAGTTTTTTTTTTATTTATCCAAAGGTGGATTGTTTAAGATCGTGCAGAGTTCAAATTGCAAACATTGTTCCCTGAAATTCTCTTAGTTAACTCATTAAAAACCCATTTTTGCTACACCATGATGGAGGTCAGATTTAAATTAAACTCTTAAAGATTATCTTCTCTTTTTGCGTAATATATTATACAAAAAGAAAAGATAATGTTTATGCATCTTTCCAAGAATAACTTTCTTACTCCGTTGAACAAGATACGGGCTAGAAATCGCTCAAAAGAGCTTTATTTTATTCAATGAAAATATAGCGTATTCCCAGTAAGAACGTTTCCTTACCTTGTCTACTTACCTGTTGTCTGACACAATAAAGTTGCAATCTTATCATTTTCTAAAGAACTACAGACTTAAAAGGAATTTTCTTTTTACAAAGCAGTATACCTACTTAAAAAAAATCCAACTAGGTTTTCCTTTTCTCCGCTACGTCTATACGAATACGTACTTGCATCTATGTTGGTTACAGTCCGATCAAACGATTTTGACTTCTATTACGTTAGTGGCATGACAAATAACAGCAGCAGTAAACAGTTGGTATTGTAACTACTTTTTTACTTTTAATGCCATCCTTATGCCTACGGTATAGAAGTCAGAATCGGTTGAACGGACTGTAAAAAAGGTTTGTTTAAATGTCTAATCTTATTTCAAATGGAGGATATTTACTTCTCCAATTACGGCGCACCTCACACAGAGAGGAGGCCTGTGTCCCAGCAGTGGAAATATAACCTATAAGCGGACTATGTTTGTATGCTTCTCCACTTACGAGTCACTTAAAATTTAATTGACATTGTCCTTATTAATAATCTACATCCCCTCTATCTATCTGTGTCCTTAAGTCCAATCAAATATACAGTGAAACGAAAACTACAAAATAAATTGGTCAAATTTTCCCAATTGAACATGAACCTTATATTAATGTAATAAAAGTTGAAAATTTATCAACTAAATTTGACACATTGGGGTAGCTTGATGCGCTGGCGTCTGTACCTAATATAAAAATTCTCATAAATTCAGAATGGAACAAGAATATTAAACTTTTTAATTTAAATCCCAATTATGGCAACACTGACAAATTAGCGTCGATTGCCCAATTATACGACACTGAAAGCCGTAAACTGTGCTCATTAGGGTGCGTCCCCATCTAACGATATAAAGTCAAGTGGAGACACTTATTACAGTCGTGGATTTTAAATGTTAACTCTACGTCAATTTGCTGGGGTAGAATCCATTTCACACATTTGTCAAAGAATGACATGTTGAATAAACGGACATTTTAATTTGCTAGTTATACTTAGTATGCCTATCAAATAATTTCAACCACTAATGCTAAAGATACGCAGTTGTTTGCTTCCCAAAGAATCATCGTCATCAGAATCTGCCTAGCGTTTTTCCAACTATGTTGGGATCGCTCGATTTCAAAACATCGACAAAAAAGGGGCTATCACAGCTCATTCATATCAGAAACCTACCCTTCAAAGTTAAGTTAAACCTATCTCTAATTCTTTTTAAAACCTGCGATCTCATAGCCGTGCACACAACTTTACATGGCCATTACTGAAACGCCAAATATTTGCAGAACCCCAATAAACCTTGACATAATGTAAACAAGACCTGTGACGTCACCGGCAAGTTCTGCCTTGATTTACATAGACGGTATCAAAGGCATAAGGCGAAAAACAACCCCATTATATTTTTGTGACATGTACTCGTAAGATTCCAGGAGGCTTTTGTAATACAGAATACGTTTGTCAATCCTTGTTTGTGGTTGACAGGCAATCCTGTTTATCTGTTTGTTAGCAGTGGGGTAATTGCGTAACAAGACAAGCCTTGTAATATTAGCTGCCCGGGTCAGTCGATCAGGTTACGCTACGCTTGTCGCGGTTGTTCCGTGGACCATCTTTGTATACCAAAACCCTTACCCCTCCGTGCCCGGTGAGCATCTTTAACCGTTGATCCCGTATGTTATTCGTGGAATCTTTGATAGTCGTTAGGGGTCGTCAGAAAACCGAAAGTCTGACAACCAGTCTGCCAAGGTGTATCGTATTACCCGGTAATGGTTTTTGGAGGTCAGATAGGCAGTCGACATTTGGCTTATTAGTCAATTCGCACGAAATTACTCTCCCGAAAAGGGCGAATTTGCTTAATAAGCTTTTTAATAATATTTTTCTGGTAGACGATTCGCAAAAACTCAAACTCAAGAAATACGTTTTTGACAATTGGCACGTTCGCGGCTCACATTCTAGTGAAATGACGATTGGACGTATTAAATGCCTGTATACCTAACCCTTTTCCTGACTTTACCTACCTACGTCATCAGTTATCTATAACGGTGGTGAATTCTCGGAAATGTTAGTTCCACACTGCAACGCTCCGTTCCGAGTATCCTGAGAGCTTTCAGTCAATCCCTCCTTGACGTGCCCAAATTGCTCATATCGTGAACTGATATGTTTTATTGACATCTTGCTATGGTTGGAACATTTCCGACCCGTCTGAAAGCATTTACAGAGAGGGTAGACATAAACTACACGTGGGTGGAAAGCTTAAGAAATGTAAATCAATGTAATGCTTCAATTTACATTTTATGGACGTACATGTGGACGTAAAAATATCGCAGCAGGATTTTTTCCCGCACTGGATCTTTAACGCACTGCTTAGTGCTGAGAGTTGAAATTCCAGTATGCGATAAAATACCGCCGGGATATTGTTAACATCCCTGTGAACTTCGACGTAGACGGTCCTATCTTTGCCGACAGCGGTAGCCGCCACATAACGGCAGCAGTGATGGCTGTCCTAAATATGATGGCAACAGAGTTTGACTTTAAGGTGTCTATAGAGGTATGAGGAACAGGGTGTAAAGGTCACTCATACTCTATGGTAAAGGAGGATCCTCCGACCGGATGGGTGTTGTGTCTGGTGGGCAACTGCCCGACGATTGATGTCGGTAAACTCTGCTTGTGCGATGTAGCTGATGTAGTTGCGGTGTGACGTCAAGTCTTGAGTAGTTCACATATAGCATTATAGATGGCACCACTTCATTTTTTGTGGTTTTCCATATTTGTTGATTTTAAGTTTCGTATGTGGGGGGGGGCATTGTAGATGTCCGCCACATGTCCAAAAATGGAAACACACCAAATTACTTTCAATAACGCTTCAATGACATCGTTGCGTCCGCAATTTACCTATGTGGCTGCCACTACAGTCTTAGGAAATTTGAACTTAAGTACAACAACCGTTACTTTAGTTTTCATATTGTGTCCGATCACATACCTATGGCAGACGAACTCCTGAATCTTACCTACAGTAGGTATATTATCGACTCGGCCCCGTGTGACCATTTTGATCATTATAGTCTTACGTGCCAAGAAGCAACAGACATCTTTCGAAGGAAAGCTAAATTGCCCTGTGGTAGATACAACCGTAAACAACATTGTATCAACATTTTCAAACAATAACTGCGATTATCAAACGTCTATTCGAAGTTGTGCGATCATGAAACACGCCTAAACACGGAACGGTAAAGGGAAACGTATTGCCAATGTGTCCGCCAGTGTATTTGACCAGATGATGATTGAACACACTAGTAGCACAAGAGGAGATATCTTACAGAGTCCTAACTTATTAAAACTGTACTGTGCTGTTCAGTACAAAGAATGGCACACCACTGTCACCACTGACCATCTCCAGTATTGTCTCTCTTTGTCCCTTTAATTCATCCAAAGGTTGTCTGCGAAAGAGCACAGGCCTCCTTACTTTCTTTCCACCTCTCTCAGTCCAGAGCTGCCAAAGATCAATCTTTAATAAGAGACAGCTTTTCCCGCTATCTCCCTCCGCGATATCGTTTGCCATAATAAGTTATAAGTTTATTTCATTTAATAATTGAAGAATTATTACCCTATAACAATCTTTACTTAATGTCGGTCTGGCTGTAACTGTTAACAATCTTCTTGTCTATCTAATATAATAAGTAATACGATATTTTTATTTTATTTATTGAACAATTGTAATAAACAATGTTGGTGTGTCTGTGACTGTTAGCGATCATCATTTTGATCTAAACGATGGTTCTTAACTAGGCGGCCGCCTGTATCTCAGGCACCAAGTTCAGTCTCTGTTGCGTTATCTACTCCTGTGTTTCAACGGCGCACGTATTTATGACAGCTGCCAATTGAGGGGCTTATTGTTATCGTATTCACTTATTAGCTACTGCCGGAATATCAATTGCTGGTCTCGTTCGGTTTACAGTACCAATACTGTAATAAAGTATGATGACTTCTATAATGAGCTTGTTTGTTGTAGGCCATATGTGAGGGCGGAGAGGAGGAATAAATGATGAGGTACCAAGGTTTTATATATCCAAAGAGGTACTTGAAGTACATAATTCAATGTCATGGCCAATTTATTACCTACGGGGTAATTGTGTTATACGCTAACAGTAAGAATGGCTTAACATTTTGACAGGTCCGGAACATTTATTTCGTTATTTACTTTGTTGAGCACAAACATTTTTCAAATATATACAGCAATGTCCTTCAAAATGGTTTAGATTATGTTTGATAGTAGGTATGTGACGTAATTAGGGTGCTGGTCCGCTTCTGTGTAAACAGATGATTCCTTCTCCTTTATCATTGAAGGCTCTAGCTGACCGAAGCAGTCATCCAGCATCTGAAAAGTTGAACAATAAAATACATAATTCTTAAACTATATTCCGCTAGAGCCAGAGGCCTTCTCTCTAGGTCCGCCAACGAAGATACGGGCCCATCCGAAAATAGTTTGAAACTTCGAAGTGAACCCTAAAATCGATAGAGATATCACCACCAACTGGTGGGAAAGAGATACCGTGGCCTCTGAAGAGGCAACTGGAGGAACACGGGTGGGTTTTAATCAGTTAAACTCTGACACGCCCTCCTGCTCCGCCTAGAGCAGGAGAAGTTAATTGATGATTTCCTATCCTCAAAAAAAAAACCGATTAATTAACTTTTTCGTACGGGCAAAAACACATCGGGAGTAGAGACAACTGTCAAATCGTGTTGTCATTAATTCTTAAGTCGGGCCCCATACTTATTTTATGTCCGTAGGTGATTCGGAGTAGGAACCGATCACCTGTCACTTTGACCGAAACTGCAGATGTTATGTTCAAAATCAAAATATTTTATTCCACTTAAACTTACATGGGCAGTTGGGCTCTTATGAAACGTCAGAAGCTAGAAGCACGGTTCCAATTGGTCATTCCAATGTAAGAGGCCATTCATAAATTACGTCACACAAATTTTATGGTTTATTGACCCCCCGTCCTTGTCACAGGTGGTCACACTTGTGAAACAACCTCCTCCCTTGTGTGACGTCACATATTTTTCAATTTTATACTAGAAGTATTTAAATTAAAACAGCAGTTTTTTCCATTGTTTTTAAATTTAAATTAAAAGTAATCAACAAGCGTGCACTCTCCGACGACTTGAACCTACATAAGCCTTATAAACATAGATCGATTTAGAAATGTTTAAGTGATTATATAAATTTCGAGTTTTAGTATTTTAGTTTCTTACATGTGACGTCACAAAGTGTTTTGACCCCCCCTGTCCCTTTTCACACTATGTCACATTTCGTTGACCCTCTCCCCCCGTGACGTAATTTATGGGTGATGCCCCTAATGAGAGTTGAATGTTGAAGAGCGGTGATGGCCCAGTGGTAACGGCCGCAACTTACGAGTTGTTAGGTCGTAGGTTCGAACCCAGACAGCCGCTTTACTTTTTTAAAATTATTTCATCACTGCTCTCAAGCCGTGAAGGAAAACATCATGCTATTCTTTTACGTTCGACACCATACGGAACTGTTTATCTTTATGTAGCAAGTTAATAAAAGACTAATTCATTTTAAATTAGACGAACCCCAACAAAAGTAAGATGAAAGAAACTTAAATCAAATTAAGTAAAGAGAAGTGAACAGTTTTCAAGCCACGACTTCACTCAAGTTATGTTAACTTTGTTTACTTAATCATGGACGTGTCTGCAGATGTCAGTTCTCCAGCATTTTACTAAAATATTCACTTAGATAGTGAAAGTTTCGATTATGTTCTTCATGAACTTTGGTTTTTAAAGTATATAGTAAATATCTTGCTGGCTTCTCTGTTTTAAACAGTTTTGAAACCGTTGTGTATTTTAATTAAGAGATATTTTACGTGGATAATTAGTTTTAGGTAAAAGAGGGTTTCCCCTGCAAAAGCTCTTAAGAACTATTTGTTAAGCATAATTTTAACGAACACTCAAAGTATGTTATTTTTGTGTTTTAGTTAAATAAATCCTGCTATAATTATAAATATATACCGTGAAATTTTAATGGTTGTTTTCCCGCAACGAAATGGTTTTGTCTTGGTAATACAATCGTTTTATAAACAAATAAAATATTAGAAACAAAAAATGGCAGATTAACCATTGTGAAAAATCACCACGTGCGAGAGTTTATTTTGCTTTAAACATTTATGTACCGCTGTTCCCTTTGCCGGCGGTGCGTGCGATTCGAGTAGTACCTACAAGTTACCTCTAGTGTTACTATTGAGTAGTGTTTTATCGAGTTGATTAATATTTTTTAAATTATTTTAAAACAAAAAAAAACTTTATTATTGTATTTTTACTATAAGCTTCGAAAGTACTCCCTATGGCAAGTTGTTCTGCCACGGGAAAACAACCATTAAAATTTCACGGTGTATAGATAAGTATAAAAGAATATCTTAAATGTGAATGTTTGTATGTTTGGATGTTTGTTACTCAACCACGCACGGTTGAACGGAGTTGGATGAAATTTGGCATACAGATAGTTAGTTTATAACCTGGAGTAACACATAGGATACTTTTTGACCCGGTAGTACGTCTGGCGGTAGTACGTAGGCGGACTTAGGTTTCTGCACACAGGGGGCGCGGCGCGGCGGGACGGGACGGCGACGCGGCGCTGAGCAGTTGTAATGTACTAGATATTACGGACGACGCCACACAGAGCCGTCGCGTCGCGTCGCGGTCCCGTCCCGCCGCGCCGCGCCCGCTGTTGTTAGCGATCTTTAATGTCACAGGCACTTTCTACTAGTCTACTTTTTGGCGGTGTAGGCAAAAACCGTACGTAGGGTAAACTTGAGGAAACAATTTATTAAAAACAACGATTGAGATACACACACACAACAATCATCGTGAGCAAAGTCAATGCTTGATAAATTCAATAAAATACAAACATACGAGTATCATATAAAAAAATATCTACATACGTAATGCATTTTTTTTGTATCAGCAGGAGTATGCTTGGGGCAAACAATACGCGATTTCCTGTCGAACGAAATCTAATGTCCTGTAACAATTCTCTTTTCCGAGAACGAAAATCGAACAGCCTGTAGCAATACTTTCTCTTGACATGACAAAACATTTCGCCTTATTCCACACGAATCTTTATTTATTTACTTATTTATTTATTAGGCTTCTCAACAATGAGTGCACTGTTACTTTATAGTTTAAACATTACAATCTTAAGTCTAAGTGCCTCATTACATAAAGAAAAGCACGGCAAGCTACATTATGCACAGATTTAACAACACACAATTAATTAATTAAAACAAATAATATATAGATTGCGAAAATAAAAATTATAGATACTATAAAAAGCTAAATTTATAACAAAATATTAGGATTAAATTAAATAATAAAAAGTCAAATAATATACAATAAATAAAATAAAATAAGATTGGGTTTTATTATTTTGATAATCTATTTTATCATATGATTAGGTTAATATTTGTACACCTAGCGCTTTTTTTAGGGCAGGTACTGATCTTTTATGTGACTTTGTACAGTTTTTTATTCAGGCTTCTTTATCTGCGCTATACATTTATTCTTCTATCTAAATCACGTTAGGATTTACAGGCGCTTTACTTTGTGTAAATTGTTTATCACACCTGCTATCAAGACGGTGAAGGAAAACATCTTGAGGAAACCGGCATGTCCTACAACCAAAAATTCGAAAACATGTGACATCTACCAAACCGCATTGGAGCCGCATGGTGGATTACGGCCCGCTCCCCCTCACAGAGAGGAGGAATTGAATTTAAAAGTAATTAGTCAAAGTCAAAAACCAAAAGGCACTTTTGAATCTCAAAAGTAAGGTTCAAAAATATGACCATCAAAGGACAGAGCTCTATTTAAAGAGGATGCGATAAGGTAGCCCATAAAATTCCCATTTCTAACTTGTTTTTTGTAATTTTCAGGTCAGTGCCCAGGCTACATGTTGAACAAAATATGATTCGCGACCGTCACACGTATGTATTAACAGAATTATAATAATTAAATTCATCAATACAACCATTCCGTGTGGTGCCGGATGTAAAGAATAGCACCATCCCATTTCTTCCCGTGGGTGTCATAGAAGGCGGCTAAGGGACTTACTAGAGAATGGGCAGCAGCGTTCTCTATGCATTTTACCACCATACTGCGATCGCCAACCTGCCTGCCAAGCGTGGCGATTATGGCAAACGCCCCATTTTTTTTGGGGGGCAGGTCTATGTCCGTCAAGTGGACGTCTGTCGGCTGCAATGATGATAATGAGCAATACAACTATCTAAGTTTATATTGAATGACTTTTTCATGAAAAGAATTTACCAGACTACCTTTAAGTTTTCAAGTTAACGTGACAAATCGAAAACGTAATTAATCTCTTTATTAAAATATAATCTTTTAAAATAACCTATACATTTGATACATTTGGCAGACTGGAATAAAGTAAATGCAAAAGTTCTGCGTCAATTTATGATAAGTTCCATAAGCTCCATAATAAGATTTTAGTATCTTTATTAACATTTTGAGTCATCAAAACTTTTAATGCTAACAATAAAAAAATATGATTAAAATAATTGAGTAGGTAGGTACTACTAGTCCTACCAGATTGAGTAATAAACCTCATTTGTTGTGGAACTATGATACTTATTCCTAGAAAATCAGTCTACGAGTCTATTTTAATCTTCCCCCTTCGCTTGTCAGCCAAATCCAACTTTTTTCTGTTATTCCATTTCTAATTTTTTTTGACAGCTCGAATGTGATTACAGTTTTTTTTAATCGCCAGCCTGTACAATATAAGGTCATCTCTTGCAGAAAAACCTTTACAGTACGTACTTACGAACTTAAAACGATAATGCAATAGTATACATAGTAAGTCCGGATTTCACTAATGAAACGGAACGCGTTCAGCACATCTAAACCGCGTTCGAGAGCTGTCAGTGTTAATGTTCCATAACAACTGACACTGATAGGTCTTGAACGCGGTTTAGATGTGCTGAACGCGTTCAGTTCAATTGGTGAAAATTGCCCTTATTATTAACATTTCGTATTCGCTAAGTCTGTATTCCGTGGGAAGGATATGTGGACGTTACTGTATGTGTTTAAGAATTTACAGCACTAAAAGGTACAACGAAAGGTTAATGTAGATTTATATTTGTCGTATCAACAAAACAACATCCGAACCAAGTTTAATTTATTTACTTTACACGGAAAAACGGACCTTGTCCAGTCCATTCACGATCATACAAGAAACCTTTACATCAATCATATAACACAATAACATCACACCTGTAGTATCCGAAGGATTAGGCAGAGGTACACTTATAGTACTTACATGATGAGGATGATGACGACACCTATAGTACAACTACATTTCCAAGTTATGTTTAAGTCCTATGTCCAGGGCGCGAGTCTTGTGCTTACCATAACCAGCGGATTCCCGCGGCTTTTCAAGGCCATCTGTCCACCTTGTGGGAGGCCTTCCTACTCTACGTCTTCCGGTACGTTGTCGCCACTCCAGAACCTTTCGGCCCCATCGGCCGTCTGTTTTGCTAGCTATATACCTACTGCCAGTTAAGTTTGGCAGTTCTTCGGGCTATGTCGGTTGCCTTGGTTCTCCTGCGGATCTCTTCATTCCTGATTCGATCACGTAGGGGTTTCTCCATTGCCCTTTGGGTGACTTTAAGCCTTCTGATAAGGCCCATTGTGAGAGACCACATTTCTGTTCACGGCAACACCTGATGGCAATACGCGGCATAAATCCAGATTGCTACTGAGAAATTCCAGGACAATTCCAGGAATCAAGTGTGTTGAGCTTATGACAACTAGACCAATCAGACATATAAACACATACATACATAACATCACATCACATCATACACCTACATTTCACCAGTCAAGTTTAGTAAGTCCCATGTAATAGCGAGTTTTTTACCACCAACCGGGAACTAATCCAGAGAAAAAATACATAAATTGAAAGAAATCGGGCCCATAAATAATGCCTCATAAATACCTGACATAACCGACAGAAGGTATTTTATACTCCAGTACCATCCGTATAGAAAACGACTGAGGGAGAAATAAAACGGATGGAGCGTCCATAGTGCCTTTTATATTTCAGATCAACAAATGAAACTCTCACTTAGACCATCAATACTTGTCTAGAACAGGTCTTAGAGAAGATTCCTTATTGATAACAGATGCATCTGCGTTTTCTTTAAATTGTACTGGATCTAGATAATAAATTGTTAAATATGTGGTCAGTTTAGACTGACAAGACGTTTTAAAGTTGGCAGGCGTTAATTTTGATGAAATCTTAACTTATACTTTTTCTACGCTTAAAAGGGTTTTTTGAGCTTTTCAAGAGTTTTAAGTAATTTTAATTTCATAAAATGTGTATTAGGTCTTTATCTTAATAATTGTGTTACATTTAATGAAATAGTAAAAAAGTGTTCCATTCTATTGAAGAGAAACATGCAAAGTACGGAACCTACATATAGTCTAGCAGTTACATCGACGCGCAAAATGAAACCATGAATTCAGCACATCGTTTTGGACCCCTAGCGTAGAGATTTTCCGTCGGTGATTAAAAAACAATTAGTTCTGTTATACATTTTGCCCGCATAGATATTGCAGTTATTAATGAAACAACCTAATTTTTTACAAAAATACGCAGGATATTTCCCATGCCTGGGGTTCAAAATCATATGTACTGAATCTAAGGTAACATGATCGCAATTGGCTTTCTGCAGGAAAGCATATTATTATTTAAAGTTTCTAACTTTTTGCACATGAATAATAATGTGTATTAGATAGATACACGTAATTATGATAATACTCCGTAGAATGTACACCATAAAAATTACAGATATAAATGTAGAAATTGTTCATAGGGTGACACAATGGGCGGTCTAAAGGTCTACACACTATGCCGGCAGCCCGGCCGGCGGCCATGCCATCAACAAGGCCGGTGGCATACTCAGTTTCTGCGGCAAGTGCCGGTGGCCTAATGTCAACTGCAGCATGGGCCGCAAGGCAAAAACCCGCTGGCCTTTTATCGTTGATATCGAAATACAGATAACCTTTTTTTTGGAAATCATCAAATTAATAACTTCTCCCGCTCTGGGTGGAGCAGGAAGGCCTGTCAAACTTTTACTGACTAAAACCCACCCCTGTTCCCTCAGTTGCCTGTGTGCCAGGGGCCGCGGTATCTCTTTCGAACAACCCGCACCCCTGGCAGGCATCGGTCCTTGCGGACCCCACCAGTTAGTGCTGACGTCTCTTTGAGGCGCACGAGGAACACAACGGTCCTTACCAGACAGCGAGCTACCCATTACTTGTCCGTCCGCATAGACAACCTTTAGATGGATTAAAGAGATAAGGATAGACAATACTGCAGACATTGCATAGGCTATTATATAGACATAGGATATTATTATTTATGTATTTATTAATAACCAACTAATATTAACAGTTTGCACCACACATACAAGTTATCGGTCAATACAAGTTTTATTTATTTAATATGCAAGGCACACCAACGACATATTTACAAAGATAACAACATTAGATGATGACGAATCTTCAGTACTGTGTAAATACATCACTTAAAGGCATGCACAACATTTTTATTAAAAGGCTACGTGTACTGTTGTAATAACAAAGAACGTGATTAACGATTGAATTACATTTTGAAATTATAAAAATATTAGAAATGAGATTCAATTATAAAATAAAATTTTAATAATAGTAGTTATTACACATGCAATCATAGAAACATAGATTAAGGTTAAATTACATTTAAAAAAAACTACAAAATAAAGGCGCAAGCGAACGATTTCTTACAGACTATCGAAATTAACCAAAAAGTTCTTAAAAACGAATTGGTTAAAAACATAGCAAAATTGCTGCTGAAACAAACATTAAATTTCATCTTAGCATTGAATCGCGACGTCAACTTTTACGACTTATTGCGACTTTACATAGTTTGCATCAACAATTCAGTATATGAAATTATGAATGCATTTGAATACCATTATTTATGTGCCGCTGCTTCTCTATATATTTTCCGCTCCCACGCAGATTCAGGATTAAATTTTAACAGGAATATTTAATTGATGTAAGTAGTCATTGATATTTAATTATTTAATACTTTAAGCACACAAAAGTACAGAGACGGACTTAATGCCATCGGCATTTTCTACCAGTCAACCTTTGGGTGATGCAGACCCAAACAGTGGTAGTTGCAATAAATAAATAATAGTTTAAAAAACTAAAACAACACGCTTTAAAACCCAAACTAAAAAGTAGAAAATAATTTAATTCTATTAAAAAGCGTGGGGCGCTTTTTGAGGTATTTTTATAATCAATTAAAAAAATATTTTCTACTTTTTTAAACTATTATTTATTTTCTATTTTTTAGTTTTGCTAACAACAAAAGCGTGTTTTTTTCTAATTTTTTTTAATTATTGAATTGTCATAGGTCCTCGATAAGTCTACAAAGTTTAAATGAAATCTGACCGTTTAAAGTGGGTCAAAATAGCGTCCAAAGGAGTCGGTTACATACAAACATACAAACAAACAAACATACAAGTGAAGCTAATATAAAGCGTGTAAAAAGAGGAATAAATACAGGATAAAATTTAAAGCAGTGCACAAACTGTGAAGCATAAATTCAGCATATCATTCTAGACCCCTAGCGTAGAAATTTTTGGTCAAATATATACTATACTAGCTGACCCAGCAAACGTTGTTTTGCCTTATAAATTATTTAGGGGTGGACTACCCCTAACATTTAGGGGGATGAAAAATAGATGTTGGCCGATTCTCATAGATACCAGATAAGCACAAAAAATTTCATCAAAATCAGTCAAGCCGTTTTGGAGGAGTATGGCAACGAAAACTGTGACACGAGAATTTTATATATTAGATAAATAATATACAAAAAAATCAGCTGTTTCATAGAAAAGTGCAATACCTACGCTGTCAAAATGTATGGAACAGCTGATTTTTTTCTACGCTAGGAGGTCTAGAATGATATGCTGAATTCATGGTTACAGTTTGCGCACTGGTTAAAAATGTACCCTGTATAAACACATTAATCTTGATATAACATACATACCTAACTTATAAATATAAGTACGAATATTTTTAAACTTTATGAAGTGATAACACCTTTCACTTTGAGTCACCATGAATTCATGACAGATCTTCATGATACTGTGCAACTGAACAGACTTAGTGAAAACATCTATTTATCTAAATATTCTCACAAACAACCAGTTTCTGAATTGAGAATTTGAAGTTGATTTAGGCGATTTAATTCAGCCGGCGAAATTCTTTACGATTTTTACAGAGAGATTTAGATTTTGAGAGGAATCACAGAGTTGTCAGTACCTAATTTGAAATCCGGGTAAGCTACGATTTCCACATTTTCCTAGAAGAGCGGTGGCCGTCACATAGCGTCTGCAATTTGCCGGCGAATGACGTCACTGAAATTTTATTTATAGAAATAAGTTTGTGTTTTCCTAGAGAGCGTTTTTTATACCGTTAAGTTGACTTTACTATAATGACAACGTTCACTGCGGCCGTTATGTGGCGACTATTGCTTTTCGAGTAAACCGTAGTTTTAGTTAATTCTACTAACTACTGAGTACGACTAATGAGTAGGTTTTTATTTAGTAAATGATTCATCATTAGCATCATTTCAGCCGAAAGGCGTCCACTGCTGGACATCGGCCTCCCCCTAAAAGGGGGATTTTACCATAATCGCCACGCTTGGCAGGCGGGTTGGCCATCGCAGTATAGTTGTAAAAATCCATAGAGAACGCTGCTGCCCATTCTCTAGTAAGTCCCTTAGTCGCCTTCTACGACACCCACGGGAAGAAATGGGATGGTGCTATTCTTTTACGTCCGTCATCACACGGAACAGTAAATGATTACTTTCGTGTTTATATTTTTATTGTATTTGCTGAATATTGTATTTGTTGAGGAAAAAATGGAGCAGATACAATAATATTATAATCTTATTTTAATTAAATCATTTATTACATATTTCGATTTCTCTCTCTTTTAATTTCAACGCTTTAGCTAAATATCAAAAATAAACCAAATTTTAATACACAACGGCAATGAAACGATGACCTTTTAAAATTTACTTACCTATTTCGAAATTATTACAAATATTTCAACAACATATTAACACCCACTGGTAGTTTTAACAGTTAAAAAACATCGAATAGGTAGATCAAAGAAATATTTAAACGACTGAAAATTATTTAATGCCTTTCAGTTGAAACAAGATCAGCTGAAAAGCGTGGTGAGGCGTTAAATACCACAGGAATTTATTACAAAGGAGAACAAAGGCCTAGAGACTACGTCAGCTTATATTTTAGACGTTTACTTCTTTTTCCAAAATAACAGAGCTTTTCATAAACTATAAAAGAGTTAGAAATACAATACCAACGATTTAGCGCCTCCGTTGAAAGCGAAATTAAACAAGCTGCAATTTAATTTTTAAAAGTAAAATTATAATCATTTTGATTTCGGGTAAAATGATCGTGCAGTGCAATATTTCAATATTAGATACAGTAGATACCTATTATTTAGAAAATGGAGGGCTTAGTGATAACAGACGCACGGATCAATCGAACAGGTTAATCTTCGCTTGCCGCGGTCCGCCCGTGGATGGTTGATCAACTTTACATACCAAGACCGCTCCGTACCTCGGAAATCACGTTAAGCCGTTGGTGATAACTGTCATTTGTAGATCTTTGACAATCGTTACAGGTCGTCAGAAGGCCGAAAGTCTGAGAACCAGTCTTAAAAAGGGGGTATCGTATTACCCAGTAATTGGGTTTTGGAGGTCTTATAGGCAGATGCTCGGTGTTAAATACTGGTATCCAGCTGCATTCGGTTATACTAGAAATCAACCACAACATAGTTGTGACAAGGCGAATGGTGACCTATTATTTAGATAAAGAAAAGAGAAATTATAAGAAAAAAGCCGATTATTAAATTTATTAATATTAAATTCAATGAAAAGCTGCTTCTATTCTGATCTTTAACTATATTATTATTGAAGTAAAGAAAAACATCTCACTCAAAATTTGAAATGAAGTAAAACTTAAGTTGAAATTGCGAAACCATCCAATTATTCTTGTAAAAACACATTTTAACTTAATTTTTCATGTTAACACAACACATGTTAACGCAACACTAAAAAGTTATTCTCAAGACCACATTAAGACTTTTAAAGAAAAAGTTTACAAATTGAGTCAAAGAAGCTATATTCTGACTGTGTTTGTGGCTATTTTCTTTTCCACACGAAAGATCTAATCGCCATCATTTATATTCATATCGTGGTCTCGTTTGAACATAGGTATAACACGTGCTGAGAAAAACGCGTAGATTTTCAGAACCTTCAAATATTAAAGACAAATAAAAAAGAAACAAATGCTTTATAAATTTTAAACAGTAGACTTGTTTGGAATAGAACAGAATTTATTTAACAGTTTGTTCGAAGATATTACATATGTAAGAGGCTGCTGCCTAAGGCCCCTCGCCCACGGCGGCTTTTTGTAGCGATGCTGTCACGCGTTTTGAAACGCGCTTCTTGATCGCTACTATCGCGCGTCAGTCGCGTTTGAAACGTGCGACAGAAACGATGCAACCGCGCGGCTGTATCGTCGTCGTCGATACAGGCGAAAGAAGAAGTAGCCTAATAAGATCGCGACTGAAGCGCGACAATATTGCGATAGTAGCGATACAGAATCTGGGCGAAGGTACACAGCCAGCGACAGCATCGCAGCTGTATCGAGACACATGCGCGACAGCATCGCTACAAAAAATCGCCGTGGGCGAGGCCTCTTAATAACAAACGTACGGGTCGATTTATCAAGTTAAGCTACATAACGATCCATACATACCAAGACCCCTCCGTGCCTCGGAAAGCACATTAAGCCGTTGTACTCGGCTGTCATTCGTAGATCTTTGACAGTAATTACGGGTCGTCAGAAGCTCGTAATTCTAACAACCAGTCTTGCCAAGGGGTATCGTGTTACCCAGTAACTGAGTTGTGGAGGTCAGATAAGCTGTCACTCGATGTAAAAGTACTGGTACTGGAAGCCGACGCTTCTGGTCTTCAGCTGAGTACCAAGTGAGGTCGCCCAACATAGTTTTTTTTTTTTTTTTGGTGGGAAATCATCAAATAACTTCTCCCGCTCTGGGTGGAGCAGGAGGGCGTGTCAGACTTTTACTGACTAAAACCCACCCGTGTTCCCTCAGTTGCCTGTGTGCCAGGGGCGGCGGTATCTCTTTCGAATAACCCGCACCCCTGGCAGGCATCGGCCCTTGCGGACCCCATCTGTTGCTGCTGACATCTCTTTGAGGCGCGCGTGGAACACAACGCGCCGTCGACCCGGGCTTGGTCCTTACCGGACAGCGAGCTACCCATTACTCGCCGTCCGCAAGCCCGTGCCTACGGTGGCCGGGAATCAGCCTGGGATTCCCGACGCCCAGGGCGTCTCCTGCGAAGGCGCCGGCTGTGAGGGCGCATGTACTGCATCTCCCTCACGTGCGCCGCCTCCCTCTTTGCGAGCATAACTGCTTCGCTGAAGGAGGCGACTGCCAGCCATGCCCTCTCGCTCCGTACCATGGCCTGGACCAGGGTCGGACGCGAGAGATCGCTTCCGCCGACCACCTCCACGAGGACACGGCGGTGCTCCGCCCAAGCCGGGCAGACCTCCACCGTATGCTCCACCGTGTCCTCTGGGCGATCTTCGCAATGGAAGCACCCGGGCGTTTCCTCCCGCCCTATCCGAAACAGGAACCTCCCGAAACAGCCATGTCCGGTGAGGACCTGTGTCAGGTGGAAGGTGAGGACGCCATGCCGCCTCTCAAGCCACTCCTCAAAGAGGGGACTTACCGCCGCTATCGCGGCGTGCCCATCGCCCAACATAGTTGGAATAATTTTTTTGTCACCGCCTTCCGAAATTAAAGTTATTATTCACTTTATAGTGTTTTTTCGGAAGTCGGTTGTTTTTTTTTTTGGAAAAAGTTTTTATTTTTCACTTTTTAGTTATAGTACCTACCCCATTAATTCGAAATTTCATCATCCTTGGGGTCAAAACAATGCATATTTATGCGATAGCAGCCATCGCGGTTGTTTTGCTGTAATTTTTTTAAGAGTTCCGTTGTCTGTCTCCGAAAAGCATCATCAGATCTATATGAAATTGAAATGAAACCACGCGGAAAGCACGAGCTTTCAAATAAAAAGAATCATCAAAATCCGTTCACCCAGTCGAAAGTTATGAGGTAACAAACATAAAAAAAACATACAGTCGAACTGAGAACCTCCTCCTTTTTTTTAAGTCGGTTAAAAAGGCTTGACACATGAAGATTACAGACATTTTAAATAGCCACATCTTTACCTCAACATTTATGTTATTACAAAGTAGTGCACTCTCTATCAATGAATGCTATTCTCAGTTTTAACCTGAAGGGTAGATTAACAAAATCATAATTCTAGAAAGAAAATTTGCTAAATCAATTTCATCTTACGTGTAGAAAGAATTCTAGTCTAGCTTACGATATACAATTTAGGACCACAAAGAAAATATCATCCAAGATGGTATTTTGTCTCACGGTTCAGAATAAATGTTTGAGAAAATAGAGGTGTATCTTCGAGCGAGAAGCTTTATGAACCCTAGAGTAAAACTAAGTTGGAAATGTTACTAGATTCCACACTTTTACGTTTAGTCTCAGCTTTGCTTTATGTCAAGTATAAATAACTGTTCAAGTTCATCTTCATTAAAATATTGGTCCATTACCTTCCAGAACTGCCTTATACAACACTACTTTTAGAATAAGCGAAACCTGAACATAGTTTGTTCAGAATAAGAACGTAATCCATTCCAGTCATTTTTACACCATGTTATATTTTTCCCAAACAAGTTTTGCAAGTGTAATGGAAAATGTTATTACCAGTTAATTACAATACAATCACCGCGCCGTACGGTTAGGTACCTACCGCCTAATTATTATCTATGAGCACAATAGGACTCTGGACGCGCGGGCGGCGCGGGGGCCGCGTGGTGACCATGTTTGTGTAGACAACCAGGTAACATAACAAGCTTATAACTTAGTGATTTTTCATAATACAGTTTTGAAAATTTATACATAGATTTTTTACATAACAATACTAGACACGTGTTTCGAGTTTCGCATATACTAAAACTAGGGTTAAATAAGCCTCCCGTTGCGTAGATAACAGAACTTCTTTTTTAAGGTTCTTTACTTGAAGCGTAACCAACGGGACCCTGTTACTAGGCCTTGAAGCCGTGTATTCAAAAGCGTGGGGGCCCAGTGGTATCGGCCCTGCACTTAACTTTGTGTATTAAATTTCATCACCAAAGCTCTCCAAACGGTGAAGGAAAACATTGTAAGGAAACAGGCATGTCCTAGAACCAAAAATTCTATGATATGTGACATCCACCAACCCACACTAGATCTGCGGGTTGGATTATGGCACTCTCTCTCACACAGAGAGGAGGTCTGTGTCCCAGCATTGGGGACATTATAAGCTGATTGTGGGATGTGTGTATACGTGAATTTATGCCGTTTTCAAAAACATTTACCAGTCAAGTAGGTGGTGGCAAAGTAGTGCAAAGCTAACATCAGACGCGTCACTCGAGAGAATGGTCACCAAAAGAGATAAGTAACCAACACCAGTTAAGCACCAACTGGTGGGGTCCGCAAGGGCCGATGCTTGCCAGGCGTGCGGGTTTTTCGAAAGAGATAGCGTCGCCCCTGGCACACAGGCAACTGAAGGAACGCGGGTGGGTTTCAGTCAGTAAAATTCTGACACGCCCTCCTGCTCCACTCAGAGTGGGAAAGGTATTTGATGATTTCCAACCCTCAAAAAAAAAACAAGGGTCGTCGAATATAGTTGAAGTTTAGTAAGAACATGATGGATGTTTTTGAACAGAATTTAAATTAAATAATGGTAAACAAACAGTTAATTCATCAAATTAAATTTCATTCGAAAACATCCTTTGGTTTCTTAGTAAAATTCAACCATATACGACGATCCTAGTCTCTTTTGGTGACTGTACTTTTTACTTTCATTCCATAATCACAAATCATCTACAAAATTACAAAGTTATGTTCATCATTCTACTATTTTCATAAAATTTTCGATCATTAACTATACAAGTGAAATATGCCGAGTGCTAAAATCTAAAATCGAATGGAAATGGAAGGTCAGCTTCCATTTCAGTTCGATTTTGGATAATGAATTAATTATTCGTCTGAATATCTGCTTAATCGGGATACGCAGAACATTGAACATATAGTATCGCTGCCCATTGAGCTTAAATTACAATGGACAGTCAAAGGAAATACCCAGAATTTGCCTCTGTTAGCATACGGATTAGTAATTGCAGGTCGTTGTTAGTGCGAAATGTTGCACAAACTCCCGAGCACAGTTTTGGTAAAATAGACTTTGACTTGATAACAATTGTTCAGCTAGATGTCACTCATTGTACCCCATTGGCCTTCACAGCTCGGCGAATAAAACACAATTGATTAGTCCCCGAATTTATATGAACACAATCATATTTTATTGGTCTCAAACCGATCAATCAATCTGAATGGCTTTTACCAACTATGTTGAGGTCAACTCCTGTCTAACAAGATGCAGCTGTACCTATACTTACCAGTATTTTAGACCGAGCGACTGCTTATCTGACCTTCATAACCCAGTTACTGGGTAACACACTACTGCTTGGTCAGACTTTCGGGCTTATGACGACCTCTAATGACTGTCAAAAATCCATGGACCGACCGCATGATCCATAGACCCGTGCAACTGTTCTTCAATCTTCTAGATTGTTCTAAACTTTTATAGCTATTCTTTCCACCATGACTTATTCATGCCATGGGTATAAACCTCATTTATATGTTAACTAGCTTTATACTTACATATTCAAATATAACCACGATGTGAACGAAATTTGATTTTTGCTCTATCATCAAAAATAGGCATATATTTGCATAGTAATGTTACGCAAATTTTTGTTTCAGTGTGGTCGTTAATCGGCTCATGAATTTAACCTTTTAACCGCAATGTTTTAAGCTTATGAAAGAATTAGCTACCAATTTTTGTCGTTCGATTTTATTTGGTACCAAAATACATAGTAGGTGATGGAATTGTCAGACAGCATCTGTCAGGCATTAATGCTGAAATAGAACTTAATGACGCAGCCGTAAGGATGTTTTTAAAGCATGTCACTTTTTTATTTTGTACTCGGTTTTGCCAGCGGCTTCGCTCGCGTGTAGGTCGAAAATTATCCCACGGGTACATATTACCAAGATAAAAAGAATCCTGCGTGCTAATCCAGATCATAATCTATGTGTGCCAAATTTTATCCAAATCCATTCTGCCATTTTTGCGTGATTGAGTAACAATCATCCAAAGATCTAAATTATCCAAGGATTTCGTATTTTATAATTTCGTGCCAAATAATATGATTATTTCTTGCATAAATCTTATTAGTAGGTAAATAAAGTCAAACTAAAACACCTCTGTCACAGCCCTTCGGGGAATATGGGCATGATGTTATGGGTAAGCTTTTTGGTGTTTGATTATGATGTGATTATTACCTAGAAATAGAAGGTTGGTTCATTAGAAAATCAGCGTCAGACAGCATCTGTCTGGCATTAATGCTGAAATGAACTATTTTGCCGCAGCCGTGAAGCTTACACTGTTGTATCTAGTTATTTATTTTCACTTTTTTTTGTGATTTATTTCGTGTTTCACGAACTCTGTCCAAATAAACGGTATTCTTTCTTTCTTTCTGTAGCTTTTCATTCTGGCTTGATAACCTTTTTTTTTTGGTTTTTCCGTCTGGAAAATGTTGTAAATACTTTTTGCACCAGAAACAATAATCTTCATCTGCCTACCCTTTTCCCAGCAGAAACAATAATTAATCAATAACAAAAAAAAAGGTTCGAAAATCAAGTCACCAAAATCAAGTAGGCACGTTGTGTAGATGGCGAAGTAATCGAATCTATGAAAATAAACATGATCAATCTTCATCCATCAAAAATAATTATTTCTTTCTCAAAGTATTTTATGTCTTCATACGCACCTGTTGGTTTTCTTTCGTCTTATAATATAATAATATCACGCCTTTTTCATGGGGGCTTATGTTTCACTTTGATTAAATTTTTATACCAATTGTTTATTCACATTTTCCTTCTTAAAATGTACCTAAATTAAACAGTGCGCACACCAGCGGAGCAAAACAAAAATGTTTTCCGCAGACATGTTTTTCTAGTACATTCTTTGTTTTCTTTGACTATATTTTGTTGCTGGGTTGCTCACCATGGCATTGTTTTCATAGAGTGATAGTATTTTTAAAGATAGTTTTAAGTCTTAAAGTGATCACCGCACAGTCTACTTCTGAAAGAAAACGTATTTTTTTTATTTTGGTGGTACGTGCTTACATTGAAAAATGTGTATTGTAGGTATAACCTAAGTAGTTGGTCTAACAAAAATTTAATCGTCATTTTTATTTATTTTAACAAATCTTAAATACAATATACATAAACTTAAAAAATAAATATTATGTTAAAGGATATTGAAAAAAGGAAGAAAAAAAAGCTCAATCAGGCATCAAGAAAATCGTCCGCATCGCTGTCAACGGAAAAAGGCTGGCCGCATTGACTCGTCAGCTGGCAATGCCGATTCTATGGCCTAAAAATAACCAAAAATAGCCAGCCCTATATCAAAAAGTCATTATGTTATAACATAGTAGCTGTCGTATCTTGTTACACTCCACAGTAAAAAAAAAATCACAGTAAACTTATCTTTTTAAGGACGGCCCCAATTTGTCGTGTTCACTCGCTCAAAGAAAATATAATAAGAGACTGAATCCTTGAACTCTGTGTCAAATCACATGGGGAGATATAATTTACAATACGGAAATGATTACTAGAGATTTCTGACGTACGCTCTTATACAGTGCTGTATGCTTACATAGCAAGGTTCAATTGAGAAAATTTGTCAGGTCATCGACCTAATCGGGTCGATAGATCAGGTTAAGCTATGCTTGCCGTGGTTGGACCGTAGATCGGTGACCAAATTTACATACCAAGACCCCTCCGTGCCTCGGAAAGCACGTTAAGCCGTTGGGACTGGCTGTCATACTTGGATCTTTGACAGTCGTTACGGGTCGTCAGAAACCCGAAAATCTGACAACCAGTCTTACTAAAGCTTCTCAAACCCATTCACACGCGCAAACACATACATACACATACACACAAACACACCACACCTCACACCACAATCACGCAACGATACATATGTTCATTCATAGATGCACACACACGCACGATAGTAATTAATTAATAATATTGTAATGCTCACTTAAAATAATACTTACTTATAGTAATACTTACTTTTGCACCATACCATACTTGTAACGGCAGCTCGATCACGGTGGTGACGGAAGTAACTAGTGCTTACAGCACAGGGAGTCCTCCTAGTTTACATGTTTTGCCCAGTTGCACATGTTTTGTATCTTGTCAATTAATTATTAGATCTAATTTAAGGTACTTACAAGAATTGTAAATAGGTTTAAGGTTTTAAACAAATAATTATTACTATATTACTTAGGGGTTTCGTGTTACACAGTTACTGGGTTGTGGAGGTCAGATAAGCAGTCGTTCCATGTAAAATACTGGTATTCAGCTGCATCTGATATTAGTGGGGAAAAGGCTAGGTAGATGATGAGGTATGTCCGTGGCATCACAGGGCCCTATCAGAATAACAACAATTTTTTTTTTAATTCACGTGTATTCTTTAACATCCTAGAGACTAAATTGAAACGTTCCATGTACACACGGCATGTACACATCAAGCTATACATTTGCAGTATAAGCTGATCTTGCATTGTATAGGATTTCTGTACAGTGCGAGATCCGCGTAAACTGGAAATGTATAGCTTGATGTGTAACCGTGCGTACACTCACACCGCACTTCTTCCTGCCTGTACACTTCATACACACTTCACGGCAACTCTGCCTGGCGACAGAAATAGGTATAGCACGGTTCAACGCATTTCCTCTAAGTCTGAACGCAGGCACCCTTTGGCAAAGGTGGTCAAGTAGTTCACGCGTGGGACGGCATAACCTTTAATTATCATCGTAATACTGCCTACCAATGACTGACAACCACGGTACTTAAGAAAGTAGCCCTTTTCTGAAATCGCGTTTTTTTTTCTTTTGGAAATATTATGTGTCGGGTTTCTTTGAATTTTGGTTATGTTTATAACTGGATTAGTATCTAAACAGTAGAAAAGCAGCCCTGGGCGTCGGGAATCCCAGGCTGATTCCCGGCCACCGTAGGCACGGGCTTGCGGACGGCGAGTAATGGTTAGCTCGCTGTCCGGTAAGGACCAAGCCCGGGTCGACGGCGCGTTGTGTTCCACGCGCGCCTCAAAAAGATATCAGCAGCAACTGACGGGGCCCGCAAGGGCCGATGCCTGCCAGGGGTGCGGGTTGTTCGAAAGAGATACCGCGGCAACTGGCACCTAGGCAACTGAGGGAACACGTGTGGGTTTTAGTCAGTAAAAGTCTGACATGCCCTCCTGCTCCACCCAGAGCGGGAGAAGTCATTTGATGATTTCCCACCAAAAAAAAAAACAGTAGAAAAGCAAATATACCTAATTTAAGACATTATTTATAAAAAATGGAATGGGCATGAAATCAATTGTTATAATGGAAAAAACACGCAGCATCAAGCGTCTTTTTCGGCAGAATTAAGTATGACTTACATCTTGAACAATGTGGGTTGTTTGCACACACATTATGCATTAGGTGTAGTCCGCAACTTCATTAGCCCAAACATTTAACCCCTCATAAGCCCTCGTTACATCAACTTAGTTGAAAAGTTTCGATATCCTCTACATCCCTGGCGGGTCTATCCAAAGTGGCTTTCACTGTGCGTTGTCTGTCAGTAAGTAGATAATGGAACTGTTTAAATTCTTAATAAAAACCGGTTTAATTCTAAAACCGTCGCTTTAAAAGAGTCGACTTCGAAAAGAGTCGTCTTCAAGAAGAGTCGAATTCAAATAGAGTCGACTCCAAGAACAGTTAATTCCAAAATATACCAGCAGGCCTTTTTTTTAAGTAAAAATATCCACTGTTGCTCTTACAGGCTCGTAGTTGAAAAGGCCGTAAAGAACTGATGCGAAACTGATCGATACCCAATGACCACGTACATCAACGACAGTTTGGTTTTACAGATTTAAATATAATTAAGGTTTAAAGTGATTTATTGCTGCCCGTTGACCATCACTTAATATATATAAACAGTGCGTTTCTGGCCTTTAAACTGCTGTTAAAAGCTTAGCTTCAAGCTCACGCTACTGTCATATCCAGTTGGATTAGTAAAGGCCTATTCGTCGAATTAAGTATCTAAGAAATATATTTATATCAACTCGGTCTATCGCAGTCCATAGCTGGATATAGGCCACACCCAGGCTTTCTCTATATCTACAGGGTGACATTGAAAACAATCGATAAAAGTTATTCCCCTTCTTGTACAAAATGGTCCAGCCAGGTATGTAACTTTTTGTGGGAAGATATTTTATTTTGTGAATTCAAAATAGGTCCCACAATAAATGTTGTTCATGTTGATGGGTCGATCACCAACTAAAATTTTGTCGATTGTTTACAAAATCACCCAATATACAGTACTGCAGGCTTAGCACGAATACCGTAGACAAGCGTTTTGTCGTCGGAAGAATAGACAAAAATGACGTTTCCGTATAGACAGTTGACAGTTGTATACCGAGAAATGTAGACAAGCGATTTCTATTCTACAGTATAGTAGAAATAGAAAGTGTCATGCTAAGCCTGATGTAAGAAGGTATGTTATAAAATAAATTCGCTTTTTCGCTTTTCAGCGAGCAATTATGATGAAAACCATAATTTACAAAAAAATATTCTTGAAGGTTCATGTATTGTGTTATTTATTAATATTAGACAAACAAATAATAGAGAAATATCGATGTTTTATCAAATCTTGAAAACCGTTCAAAACAGGGCCAGAGTAAATAATACATTCTTCAGAATTAGCAATTTACTTAATATTTAAAAACAATTCCAGAAATGTATGTATAATTCCCATGACGCAATCTTGTCAAAAAAATTAAATACCAAGTTATTTGTCGGCACCAAACGAGCAAAGACAAAAAAAAATATAAGAAAATTAAGAATTTCCCAAAGAAAAACAAAGAGGGCGAGCAATTTATTATTCAAACGCTCCCGAATCTCGGAACATTAAAATAATATTGACATAAAACCTAACTTTTCGGACTTATTCTGGTTCCGTACGACGACGGTCGTCATGTAACCGCTCGACATCGTACCTTATACGAATGACATTGATCTCACTTATTAGGATTTATGGATTTCGCATGTCAATGTTTGTTTACCTACGAGATGTCTCAAAATAAATGGATTCAATCAATCATTGCTTTTGTGGTTTTGGTCGTATGTCGTAGCGAACTGTTTTTTTTCTGTGCACTTAGCACTCTAGGAAACACAAGCGCACTTTTAGCACATTTGAAAATGATTTTAGAATCAATTTTTTTTCGAATCCCTTATGCCACCTATAGCGCGTTTAAAACAATCGTAAAAAGTAAATAAGAACCCTAATTGCGAGACAAACTTTCAATCACAAACCGAAAGATTTTGAACGAAAATGTTAATTCTTTGCTTTATAAAAATATGTTTAAAAAAAGTAATTGCTGAACAACGTAAATAGCATTCTTTATTGCTGAACTCTCAAAATGAAAAGCATTATAATTGAACGTGTCTCACGCAACTTCCCCGAAGATTGTTACCATACCTGACTCCCCATTGTTGGTATGCCAGACGGTACTAGGTACCTAACTATGCAAATAATCGTACCTGTGAACGCTCTCTTAAGGGGAACCTAGTCGGCTCGAACTCACTGATGGGCCTTGCTAAAAAGCACGCTGTCTCACCAGGCATCGTGTCTGACTGAGGTAATATCAGTGATGAGCAGTTAGAACCTAGTCTACACGCACAACATTATTGAGGTTTTTTTTTTTTTTGGGTATGGCATCTCGCAGTTGACCTTGAGAGGCCGTGACTGCTTAACCGGGCTTTCCTGCGGTGACTTTTAGTTTTTAAGCTAAGAGCCTCCAGCCAGGGCTTACAAACTAATTACTAAACCTACAGCAACTGCGCACTGAGGGCACCCCCTGCGGGGTACGAGCCTCGGCTCAGGGAGTCACTTTTACGGGAGGGCAGCAAGTGGGGACAGGCTGGATCAAATAATTTTTCTTATTATTAGATCATGGGGATTTTAACTCTACTTGCACAGCTTCGGCGCGGGCTGGCACTTCTGCGGGCAAGGGACGGTTGGGGGGGGTTTCATTTACTCGGGGTCTTCGCGGACACCATGGCGAGCCTGTAGCTTGGCGAAGGAAACGGTTTTGAAGCGTCTGCATCCTATGGATGTAACGGGGCTTTGTATGTGCAAAGACTGCACTAGCATAGGTCATGATTGGCCTTATGCACGCCGTGTATATTCGCAACTTGCACCTTAGTGACAACTTGCTGCGTGCATTAAGAACAGAGTGCAACCTTCCCAGTGCGAAGGCGGCGCGTGAGCGCGCCTTCTTGATGTGCTCTGAGAAGGTGATGTGCTGATCCATAATCACTCCTAGATACTTGGCTTGCTTCTCCCAAGGGATAGGCTTGCCAAACATGGAGATGGGCCGGGGGTGGTCGGGTTTGTGTCTCGGTTTCGAGAAGAGAACCGCTTGACTTTTATCGGGATTGACTTCGATCCTCCACTTTCTAAACCACGCGCCAAGAACGTTGACTGCGGTTTGGAGCCTGGAGGCTATCGCGTCGGGATTTTTCCCAGCGTAGTAAATGGCTGTGTCGTCGGCGAAAAGCGCCAACTTTGCCAGTCTACGTTTGGGGATATCGCTAGTGAATAGCGTAAATATGAGAGGGGACAGCACGGCGCCCTGAGGGACGCCGGCGCGTATGGGGTGAGGGGATGAAATCGCTCCCTCTATTCGATACCGAAAGGTGCGGTTCGACAAAAAGTCTCGTAGGATGAGCACGAGACGGTCGGGCACACCGAGTTTGTACAGCTTATATAATAAGCCGTTGTGCCAGACTTTGTCGAAGGCTTTCGCTATGTCGAAGAATACTGCACCGGTCAACGTACCGCGCTGGAAGCCAGCGCTTATGTCTTCTACGATGCGGTGGACCTGTTGCACGCACGAGTGTTGGGTTCTAAAACCGAACTGCTCGTCGGGAATGAGGCCTTTCGTCTCGGCAAAATTTCTGAGTCGCTTATAAATAAGTCTCTCGTAGATTTTACCGAGCGAATTCAGTAAACTGATGGGGCGGTAGCTCGTGGGCTCGGTCTTGGGCTTGCCAAGTTTTGGGATGCCGATGACCGTGGCTTCCTTCCATGCTTGCGGGAAGATATTATTGCTCAAGGCTCCATTGAAGATGGTGGCCAAGAGCATGATCAGGTGAGCGGGCAGCATCTGGAGCACCCTATTGGTGATTCCGTCAGCGCCGGGGGCCTTTCGGGGTTTCAGACCTTTGATGATCTCGTGAACTTCGTCCGGGGTGACGAGAGGTAATGGATCATCAGGGTCCTCGACGGGCGGGAGGGAGGCTCTACGTTCGACTTCGGCGTCCACCTCGGCGAGGTGTGCCTGGTCTACTGGTAGCGAACTGGGCGTGCATTGGGCTTCGAGGCTCTCGGCAAGGCACTCGGCCTTTTCGATGTCGTCGAACGCGACTGTGCCGTCGGGCCGGGTCAGGGGAGGCATGGAGGCGACTTCTCGGGATTTGAGATTCCTCTGAAGTTGCCAGAAAGCTAGATGCGTCGGCTCTAACTCGCTCAGCATCTTGTCCCAGTTAGCGTCACGAAGCTCCTGCATGCGTGTCTTTACAGATCTCTGTAAATAGCGCATGTGAGCCTTGTTCGCATCGCAGGGAAAGTTACTGTAGGCACGAACAGCTGCGTTCTTCTCATTTAGCAGTTCGCGTACATCGTCCGGCAACTTCCATCGGTGGTCTTCCACCTCAGGAATTTCCCTTGAACAGTCGTTCAGGACAGATTGTACGTGACCCGTGAATGAGTCGATCGCGGCCGTTGTGTCGGCGATAGAGTCAAAGTGATCGGGGATGGCATTCAAGTGGGGGGATGTGTTGGTTTTCAGCGAATCGCCTACTCGCCTCCAGTCCGTTACCACTTTGGTGAGGGGGGGATGGTCAGATCCTGGGAGACCCGTGCGAGGGGCCAGGTGCATGACTACCGGACGGTGATCGGAGGTGAGCTCGTTTATTGCTTCTATGGAATCCAACCTTAAGTTGATTCGCTTCAGAATGGCAATGTCGAGTACATCGGGCCTACGATTTACGTTGTGGGGAAAGTGCGTTGGAGTCATCGGGGCGACGACGTCAAAGACTAGTGAGGAACAGAGGTCGAACAATCGTCTTCCTCTAGTCGATGAAGTGTTACTATTCCATGCGGGATGTTTAGTATTGAGATCGCCTGCTATGATAACAGAGTCACTCAATTCTAAAAGCACGGCGAGGTCATCGGCGATTGGTTGAAAATCTTCTGCTTGAGAAGTGGGCGGGATATAGGCTGAGACTATTGTGACAGGTTGGTGGCCCGTCAAGCCTAGTCGGCAGACCGAAACTTCTAATCGGGTAAGGGTGGGGGGATCCATAGGGATGCAGTGTAGTGACCTTTTATAGTAAATGAGTGTTCCACCCATGTGACAACGCGACCTGTCGTTGCGCACTAAACGATAGTTTGCAATTTTCGGGTCGCGATTGTAGGGTTTTAAGAATGACTTTTGTACTAGGAGTACGTCTAGTTGATGGTCGCGGAGGAATTGGGCGATCTCATCACGTTGGGATTGGATACCGTTTGCGTTGAATGTTCCTAGCTTTAGGGATCGGGGTTTGATACGCGCGACTATTTTGTTAGACATAGTGGGTACCTAGTTTTTGTTGGGTATCGAACACGGACTGCGTAATGTCCGGGTACGCGTTGTAGATCGCGTAAACCTGATTGAAATCTCCAGCCCTAGTGGCTGCATCGAGCTCCTGTGCCATGCGGAGGGCACGAGGGGAGAAGAACCTTAAGAACGTGCTGTTGATTTTGTTGAACACGTCCATAGGGTTCATGGTCGCGGGACCAGGGTGCTGGTTTACTGCGACTGGTGGGCGGGCGGCTTGGCGCGCTGCGGAGCGCGCTGCGGGTGGTACGGCGGCGGCGGCGGCGGGCGCGACGGCGGCGGGCGCGACGACGGCGGGTGCGACGGCGGCGGGTGCGGCGGCGGCGGGCGCGGCGACGGCGGACGCGATGGAGACGGGCGCGTGGGGGTAGGGGAACCGAGTAGCTAGCGCGGGGGCGCCGGTACGCGGGTCTACGAGCGGTGGGATTGGAGCGAGCGTGGGCCTAGCTGAAGCCAACGCAGGGAACGCCTGCTGATGGTTCAGATAGTTCCAGGGACTCGGCCTTTGGGGGCTGAGACGATCTGGAAGTCTCGCGGTCGGGGCTTCCCTTTGCTGGCGGGCGTCTGCACGCTTCGCTAGCTTGGGAGATGAGGATTTGGGTGCTTTCGAGCACCCCCTATAGTTGGCCGGATGGCCTGACTCGCCGCAGAGGACGCAACTGGGTGGTTCCGTGCAGAGGGCACGGTCCTTAGGACGGGCACAGTCGGCTGTGCCGTGGTCGCCTAGGCACTTTACGCACCTAGGTTTGGCGTTGCAGTGCGACTGCGCGTGGCCGTATAGCTGACAACGATGGCATTGACCGATAATGCCAGTTTTGCGCGGTTTCTCGATTTTTATGCCCGAGAGATTGCAGACTGTTTTAATTTTAAAAATCGGATTATGTCCCTCTGAGGGAGGGCAGACGACTAACACCATATCAAATGGCATACCGTGACGGGCTCGGTGCATGCGGTGCACCTCTAATACGGGGACGCCTTGGTACTCAAGGTCGGCCTTGATGTCCGCGGTCTCAATCTCTTTTGGTAGCTTCTTTATGACTACTCTTGTTTGTCGGTCTTCCTGCAGGGCGTACGTATGGAACGATACGCCTCTGTAGCGGAGAAGCTTGGTGAGGTCCCTGTAGTCGCGGGACGTCGGGACGGTCACCTTTATGCCTTGGGTCGTGGTCCTGGCATTGGTGTAGGCTATGCGAGCCTCGGCACACCATTTGGACACGTCGCACACTGGTCCCAAATTAAAAAAAAGTGGACATTGATAGTAGACCGCTGATATTTTTTTTTATTGTTGATACAATGATAACAGATAAGGCAAAAAAATATTATTGTCCTACTTCAAATACTTTTCTGTAAAAAAAATATTTCTTTTTTTTTTGTATGGGAGCGATTACATTTTACTCAATTTCTCAAAAACTTTAAGCGATGTCGAGATGGCAATCACATATGTTAGAAAACTAATAATTCTGAGTATTTGGCTCGAAGAAACTTATTGCTTATCTCTGCGTACTTTCGAGATAATAGTGACAGAAAATAACATTTTTTTTAATGTTAATTTTTTGCTTTTTTTTAATCATAGCCTTACTTTAGCACATAATTATAATGTATGCGTAATGTCAAATAAGTAAAAAGAGACTTCTCTGTAAAAGAGGTTATGGGGGCTCACTAATGACTGAAAAGCTATGACCTTTCTGAAGGAGTACTTTCATCAGTTCTAAAAAACAATCAAAATGAAGACATATTAAGCTGCAAACATAAAGTTGAATATGTTCACAAACGATTCTGAAAAAATATTATGGTGAAAGATTAATATTTGGGTCTATATTCTCTTGAGAAATCTCTATTTCCTCGTTTTCCAACGAAAGCAATTCATTGTTCAAGATCAAAGCACTAGCTGTTTATGTAAACGAGCAAACTTTGGTTTGATATGGCTGATGTAAGGATCTGAGCTAATTAGAAAGCTGTGGATAATGTCTAAATTAGTCTGAACTCTACCGATTTTTCTTGTATGTGCCATTCTAACATTCCGGAAATCTTTATTCCTCGCTTCGGAAGCTTCTTCGGAAAGCATGCCTATCGGAATAAAGGAGAAATTTTCACAAATATCAGCACCGTGTATCAACAATTTATGGACACTTGAAGGCATGTAATACCATGGATATAAGTTTACATATAGCATTGCTGTTTCTTTACAATATTCCCTAAACAAGTTGGTATTAATAAGTTGACCAGATGAAATTGTTTGTAAAATGACTGCAAATCTCTTGATTAAATCAGGGTGGATACCCGTTATTTCAGCAGATACTTCATAATTTTCAAAAAAACTTCTTGCCGTGTTACCGTCATTGGTTGTACCAAATCCCTGTTTTACTATGTCAATTAACAAACCAGTTCTTTCCCGGAATTCTTCTTGTGTCAAATTCTTTTTAATTTCTTTTAACAATTTATCTTCTTTTCGTGCAGCCCACTTTTTGAAGTCTAAGTTGTACGAAATGTGTAAAATACATTCCATACATCTTATCCACATATGAAGCGAAGACAGACCATATTTATACATATCTTCTCTGATGAGTCTTTTGGATACAAAGTCCAAGTCATTCATTTTGCTAGGTGGGGTATTGCAAATATTACAAACAGCTGCAGAAGAAGTATTGGAAATCACAGTAGAAATTTTCCCATCAATCATAGTCATGTACAAATCATGTTTAATATCAAAATTATCTACAATTGTGGGAACAAGATTACGAATTTCTTCCTCTAAGGATGCACTTTCCTTCTTTATCAATTCATTTGTTTCTTTTGCAAATATAAAGCCAATTGGACGACAATAGTTTGTTGAAGAGGGAGCAGGATTTTGCCACAAGATAGTACCACTCTCTTCTTCCAAACGAAGCGGAACCAAACTAATCATGAAAACTGAAGAATCGTCAATTTTAGTGTCGGAGTGTGACTTTTGTTTATAATTACTTTGAGAAGATGACCCGTCAAAACCCCATTTGCTTATTAGTTTTAGCGATTTTTTGTCGGCAGAGTTGTGCTGAATTGTTTTTAATATCCTATTAGTTGTCAAATCTAGAAGCGATTGAAGTCTTATCTTAGCATCAGATTCAGTTACAGTTATGTCTGACTCTGGAGGATAACAAGTTTTTTTAGCTTCCAGGAGCTTTTGATAGGATGGAAGACCATACATTTTCTCTGAAGCAAGAATAGTTCTTAAATTTCGATATTGCCATTTTGACAAATTTGTTGAGGTGTAAAGCGCTAACGTTTTATCATCTGGTAAACACGGTTTGTCAGTCTTTTTAGCGAATTACAAAAGTACATCATGTACCATCTCACATTTTTCCTTGTTTTGGCTGAGTTCGTTTAATATAGCTGCTAATTTTGTTTTTTTAGACTCTTTTAATTTGGCACATAAAGCATAAACTAATTCCTCCTCTGTGTGATCTAGAAGTGTTAGAGAACGCCTTTTCTTCTGTTTATCAGATATATCAACAAATGGTTTTTTACTTGTACCATAACTTAATTGATGAGTATCCACTTGCGTTTCGAAATTTGGAATTACTTCCTCGGCAACTTTAAAAATGCTGCTTAAATCGATATTTTGACATTTTGGCCAAACTATTTGGGATTGTAACCAGTCTGAATTTTTGTTAAGAAAGGTCTTTTGAGCTCTACTGGAAGCAGACCATCTTTTTGAGATATTACTTGAAAAATTACGACAAAATAATTTAATATTACTCAAATCTTCGGAAGACAATTCAACACCAATACGTTCAATAAGGGCATTAAATAAAAATTCGACATTTTTAAAACCACCTCCTGATTTAAGAACAACGTATAAGTCTAAGTTGGTGACAAATGCGGACATATTATAATTTTAAGGAAAATTGAAAACAAATTAGAATCAAAGATATCAAAGACAAAGTGACTTTGATTTTAACAAAAAAAATTACGAAAACAAATTCGACGAAAGAAAGACAAACAAAAATTATTTGATTTTAAAATCCAAAGATTCAAAATACAACAATAACAAAACAAACAAACAACAAGCATTTCTTCAAGCGCACAGAAAAAATAAGGACACGTCTTATCGCAACCACATTTAGTTGTACACTGAGTGAGGTGTACGCGCGCGATTCGTGACCGTATTACGTTACGTCATGAGAGGCGGCCATCTTGTTATCCCGGCAAACTCGCGTCGAAGCTCCATTTTGCTGGCCAGCGGACCTATTGCGATATGAGTAAGGCTATGATTAAAAAAAAGCGAACAATTAACATTAAAAAAAATTGTTATTTTCTGTCACTATTATCTCGAAAGTACGCAGAGATAAGCAATAAGTTTCTTCGAGCCAAATACTCAGAATTATTAGTTTTCTAACATATGTGAATGCCATCTCGACATCGCTTAAGGTTTTTGAGAAATTGAGTAAAATGTAATCACTCCCATACAAAAAAAAAAGAAATATTTTTTATAGAGAAAAGTATTTGAAGTAGGACAATAATATTTTTTTGCCTTATCTGTTATCATTATATCAACAATAAAAAAAAATATCAGCGGTCTACTATCAATGTCCACTTTTTTTTAATTTGGGACCAGTGTGCGTCGGTCCATTTTCCCTTGTCCTGAATGAACACAGGGGGTGGAGGGGGCACCTTTTTCCCCGCATCGGTGCGGGGCGCGGCGGTGAACATTATTGAGTGAGATGCAGGATCATTTATAGTACAACATGCGCGTAAAAAGTTAAGAAAAGTCCTTCGGAAGATCGGGTTTTATGAAAAAACCACTGCATAAATCAATGGCCAATAAAGTTTATAAAACTTTGCAATATTTGACCTTTGTCGGTACCGACATGGTTTTTCAGATTTTATACTTCTTTTATTACTTAAACACGCCCAAAGTTAGGATAAATTAGCAAGAAAAATGAATCCTTGTTGGCTCCTAACTTTTTAATGGCTTTTTTATTTTAGTATTTTGTTTCCGTACAGACAATATTAATAATGAGACAAAATCATAGCATGTTTAATTTTTGATGTACATTGTCGAACAGTCGAGTAATACACTCCCGAAGTTTGTATGGGAAAAATGTGGACTAGATTCACCTTAATGCCTCCAAGAAATCTCATTTCACTAAAATACAAGGTCTGTTTATATATGAGGGGCTTGTAGCTAAGTCAGAGGCTGCACGGGTCAATCGATCAGGTTAAGCTACGCTTGCCACGGTTGGTTCCTGGATGGGTGAGCATATTTACATATCAAGACGAAGCTATTGGTTCCGGCTGTCAGTAAATAAATATTTTTTCTTGCCGCCATTTAATATCAAAGCGATAAGAAAGTAGAAACATCCAGATTTTTATTAATCGAGTTGGTACTCAAGAGGAAAATTTCCTCATAGAAAGATGCCTCAATTGACGGTATTAAAATATCCCGCGTTTTTATAGAATGCTGTAATAAGACCAATAGAGTTTTATAATATACATTTACCAATAGAAATCGATTCACAATCGTTAATTAAATTTTCGCGGATAAGCCATTGCATTATTATGGCATGCGCTTCAGGTTTTAAAAACATTAATTGCTCTGAAAATAATATGGAAGACCACAAAAACCACAGCTTTAATAAATTTAATTACATTGCTTTTTGTTTTACCAGTATGTTTCTAATAAAGTAGCGTATTTTCATATTGTACAGTGACAAATTGATAAACGAAAGCACATGACGTGAGTAAATGGAATTTCTATGCATTTTACTCACGTGATGAAAGTTTCTAGGGAATGTTGACAAGAGGCGCTAACGATGCGTTAATAGATTTAGTAAGCATAGAGTGGGACATTAATGTTAAACTAACTCGTTGTTTACCTTCAACAAATAACTTCTATAGGTATCTATAAGTACATATCGCACACGTAGATCTAAACGGAGTTAACTAAAAAAAACACTTTTTTCAGAAAAGGCCAAAAACTGTTTACCGTGTTCCTGTGCACTGGAGAAGTTATCTTGTATACATATTTGCTTTGCAAGTTCTACTAGAAAAATATGTTTAATTTTGTTAGTAGAAAGTTAAGGAATTCAATGGTAAGCATAAGTCAAAGCTCCCTTTAGATCTAGGTGTGCGATATTATAAATAGCAGTCACTTTTCGTGTCTATCTGTGTGACCGCGTTATTCTTCTAAACTACGCAACGGATCTTGATGCGGATTTCACCATCATGTAAAGAATTTAATCCGGAAGATTAATGTGTATTAGTATCAAACTTGCATTTATAATAAGAAATCTTGACGTTTTGTCAAGTCGTAAAACTACGCGTAGCCAGGGCGAGTAGATCACTAGTAAAGACTCTTAAAAGTCTGCTGCAAAGATCATTGTGGACTAGTCCACGAACTGAAACTACCTGCATCATCTTTACATATAAACGTACTATAAACAAATAAATAACATTGAAGTGTCTGTTTTTAATGCCAAAATAACAGATTTTTACTAAATGATTTAAAAGATTGTCTGTTTGTTCCGGCTAATCTCCGAAACGGGTGGATCGATTTTGACGTGTTCCCTTTCACCGGCTTCATAAGGTTCATATCATAACTCTTTTGTTGGTCTTGGTATAACTTTTTATAACAAGCTTCCCTCTTCTTTGCTAAATTTGCATTTTAATGCGTTTAAAGCTAAAGTAAAATCCACCCTCTGTTCAAAGGCATACTATTCTATCAACGACTACTTAAACGATAATAATTGTTGGTCGCTGTGATTAACTCAAGACAATGTTAATGTTCTTTCACCAGTATTAGCTTGCCTGCTGACAGGTTATATAATTATGTTATTTCATATAATTGTTTATTTTATTTGCCTGTATAATTCAGTTTATTTATGCTTCAGTACTAAGTTTTCAATGTTTTGTTGGTATATAGGCGTGTGCTATCTGACTTATGGCAAATTTAATGTTTTTTGTGTTTCGTAATGTTAATTACCTACTACTGTATAGAATCAAGTTCTTCTAACTTAACAGACAGCTGTGCTGCTGGGGAGTTTGTTGCGCCACTTCTTCTTCCCTGGAAGCACTAGGAAGTGGTGAAGGGCGGGCGTTTTGGGGGACTGTCTTATGTAATTTTGACGTTCAAAAAGAGCTGACTCTCAGCCTAATTTGAATAAATGACTTTTGATTTTGATTTTGATTTTGACGGGACTTTCATTGGCAAACTTTTAGCCCCGGTAACACGATTCTGAGGAATCATTCAAAATCTACTAAAAATAAGACAACTCTATTTCTTACAAAGGACTGGACACGACAGTCGTCGATAGTAGGTTATGCAAACCGGGACAAAAATATCAGACCATTTTTACTATAGAAATTCAGCAGGTCGTGGCCCGGACGTAAGCATGTCAAAACAAACAAACATTTTGTGAAAAATGACTAACGGCTCGTTAATAAGCTACTGATCGCCCGTCTGACGCGCTAACGTGGCAGTCACGAGCGCATTCCGACACTTTCTGTTTCGGCACAGTCATCTTTGCATTCTCCAGCGCTTTATAGCGCGTAATGCCATTTTGATGCTTTCGCTTTATTGTTATAGCTTCATTTCTGACGTCAGAGTATGCAGTTAAGTGTGGAATATATTTGTTTACGTGGGTTTAATAAGTACGTGTTTATAGATTTACGTTTACTAAGAAGTATTTAATTATAGGTAAACTATTTGACTGACTTTGAATTGCACGAATTTTCTAAAGAAGTTTTGTAAAAGAAAACTACTTTTTCACATATTTTGCTAACGCTAGTAAGCACTCTTATTTATACGAACCTAAAGCGATTAGGAAGTTTTGAAAATTAAAACGACATTTTCGCGAGTTTTAAGTTTTAATACATACCTACTTAATACATTTATTTAGGGGCACTAATAGCAAAACAGCTAAGCCCAACTTTATCTCGTCAATACCTGCTTAGTTTAACTAAAAAATTGTATTTTCATCACTCCTTTACTCAGAATCTAAAAACAATATAGACAAGAAATGTCTGCGTCCCTTCCGCTTATTACTCTTAGTAACTACAATACACAAGCCTCTTGTCTAGTCCTTAGAATATCGTTGTTTCTTCCTAAAACATATAATTTTATTACTTCCTGTACAGGGTAGCAAGGACATCGACAAAATTGTTCGTCGGTTATATTATCAAAAAAGAAATCAGCTGTTTCATAGAAAAGTGCAATTCCTATGCGGTCTAAATGTAGGTGTAATGTGCGGTCTATGAAACGTTAATTTCATTTTTTAATAACCGCCGATAAATGTCAACGCACGAGTGTTGTGAATCATGTACCTACTGAATTCATGGCAATAGGTTGCGGGTCGATGTCCCTGCACCCCTGTATTATAATTCAGAATTCAAAATAACACAAATAAAAAACGTCTGCGTCTCTCCCCGAAGCGTAAATTGTCATGTCACTTAAATTTATGACGGCAATATGCAAATTTCCCGACGCTAGCTTTCTCCTCTTTTTTGAATGCATTGCTGCACAGCTCTGCCTTTTAATCCAATTCCAAGGCGACAAAATATGAGACTCTAAGAATTGTTTTTCAGTATTTTTATTTCACGAGAGAGAACTCTTTTGACATTTTAATGTTGTCTGTTGTTGTCGTGCTTTTCATTTTAATTTTAATATGTAAGATGAAAATGTCGGACATTAATAAGTTTTTAACTGTCGTTATTTATATACATACTTAGATAATTTATAAAGTACCGGTTTTAAAATAATAATATGTACAAATATATAAAAAAAAAATCATAAAGGCATAAAAAAAATCGTCCGCATCGTTGTCAACGGGAAGCGTCCAAAAGGCTGGCAGCACGTTGTATGGTAATGCTGATTGTTTGGCCACAAAATAGGCGGAGGGCGAGTTCGGTAACAGGAATTGCTTAATTATCAAATCTATGCATTTTCCTCCCTCGAATAAATGTGGAAACTTGTTGCTTCGATTCTTGACCCAGGTATTTGTACAGTCCATTCACAGTTAGTTTACCTCTCATATGAACCCACGTTGTAACCCACCTTACAATTAAAAATATAGCCATGAGATGTGTCCCATGGATATATTTTAAAAATCAAAAGTGAAGTGCGTATCATAAGTGTAAGGTGTAAAGTTCACTCATCCTCTATAAAAAAGGAAATGATCCTCCGATCAGACGGGTGTTGGGTCTGGTGGGCAACTGTCCAACAGACGTGGCCGTCTCTGCGCCCCCGAAAGAGCGCGAGGAATCGGTTTCGGGGCTTTTGGCCCCATTACCGAGGGAAGGGGTGGGAGTGCTCTTCGTACACCTACTCGCCTAGGGGTTTGCCTCCCCTTGGCGTTCTGTGGTGTGTTTTTGGGGTTTAACTGTAGGAGCGCCCTATGTGCTTCTCGGCGCCCGTGCGACCTGGCCCCTGCCGGGTAAGATCCCTAGTTCCCTAGAGAAGGCCCAGCAAAAGCCGATCGAGCAACAGGGCGTCGGTTTTATTTAGCGCTCACCTACAGGGGGTGCTTTCCCCGTTTCCAGCGACGCCACCAGGTCTAGCCAGTGACGTCGCAGGTTGCGAGGCGTAGTGGTGTGCCGAACACGGGGCAATTGCCCAACAATTTATGTCGGGACATATTATACATTCTAGTTCTAGATTTTGCGTGACGTCAGTCTGATGCGTAGTTCACATGTAGCGTTTTAGATGCCACTTTATAATAACAAGAAGTAAATTCTGCTTTTGCGATGCAGAATGTTTCGTGACGTCAGCCTCATGCGTAGTTCACATGTAGCGTTGTAGATGCCACTTTATAATAAAGAGAATAAAGATAACTGTGATTTTGACTGTGATGCAAAAACAGAGACAATGACAATCTCATCGAGAAAGAATAAAGTAAGTAACAAAGATTCTTCTATCAAATCATTTCCAAGCAAAGAAGAAATTACTAAGGTCGGGAAAACACTTGAGTAGGGTAACTAGATCTGAATAGTTTACGTAAGGAATCCATTTCTCTCTGTGTTGTCACTAAGTACCCGCGTGGGCCGATTAGCTGAACATATCTGCCCTTTGTTTTATTTTCATTCACAGATAACTAGACAGTTACTTATATAATTTTAATCAGTCGATTATGACCTAGATATTTGGATTACTACTTAGTAGCTCTATTAAACAAGAATAGGTGCAATTTTAGCACACATTTTCAACTGTATTAAGACAGACGTGACGCGACTCTGGTGGAACAATTTCTATGAACACTTCATGGATTTTTTATGCCCGTTCCGGCTTGAAAAGGTAGTAAGTAGTAGAGGAAACGCTTCCATAAATGAAGACAGGTGATAAGGCTAGTGATTCTCGATACAGTACCATAAAAAAAACTTTTATTTTTTATTTTACCAATTTTTTTTGCATTTTTTGTACACTATGCTGTGAGAACAGTTAAATGAACCATTAATTGATATTAAACATTCAAAAACGACCCAAGTCCAGGTGGCGACTAGATTAGATATAGATTTAGATTTAGCCATCATTGGTAAAGCGCCGCCAAAATAAATTAAGTAGAACCATTACAGAAGCGTCAAACGTATTAAATTGATGCAAAATAACCAATTTAAGGCGAAAGGTTATTGGTATCCGTTTGCATTTAGGTTGTATATAACCTAAGTTCTGGCTTCGGAAGCGTTCCCCTTACACCCTATATTTTATGTTAAAACAAGAAATTTCACGTGAACAAAGACGCGGGAAGAAGCTGGTTTATGATAAAAATATTTGATACTAGCTTTTTCCAGCAGCTTGGCCCGCATGGAGGCCGAAAATTATCCTAAGGGAACGTATTACCGGAACGGATATTCTATGTGTTAATCCAGGTTATAATCGCTCTGTGTGTCAAATTACATCCAAATCCGGTGTTCAGTAATTGAGTAACAAACATCCAAACTTGCATATCACTACATAGTATAAAACAAAGTCGCTTTCTCTGTCCCTATATCCCTATGTATGCTTAAATCTTTAAAAGTACGCAACGGATTTTGATGCGGGTTTTTTTAATAGATACTCTATCTATTTAGATTCAAGAGGAAGGTTTATATGTATAATACACCGACCTCCACGCAGGCGAAGCCGCTGGCAAAAGCTAGTTTATAAAATTATTAAGATAATGATTTCGAACACATTTTGTTATGTCCCGCTGACTTTTCAATAAACTTACCTGTTAATAATAGTAACTAAAGTCAAAGATCTCTTCGGGTCATCAATTGTAATCATTATTAAGAGACTAATTACAAACGAATAACCAGCACGTAAATTAGATTAGTAGATAGAATATAATATTTTATTATTGTTCTTACACAGCTCTTTACGATACCGGAGTTTGTGTGCTAAATAAGCTTCAACGTGGCTGCAAATATAAATTACAAATAAATGCAAATAGATATACAAACGTTCTTACGTTTTACAAGTCACTGGCGCTTCTCCCATACATGGGAGATGATAGGTAATGAGGCTGAAGTTAATAATTACATTTAAAACAATACTTAAATAAAGTGGCTTATCGAAAACAAATAAAAGAAAATTTTCAATCTGATAGTGACAGACAGGGAGTTCACAAACAACACGTTTCCATCAATGCGGTCCACAACGTGATGATAAGCGGCGTGATGTCTATATATAGAGATTATTATGGACAAAACGATACACATGAATGTTTTATACGAAACGATTACATTTGGGAGTTGCTTCGATAGACATTTGACATACAATACCCTCATTTTCGCCCTGAGGACACGGTGGAGCAAACGGCGGAGGTCTGCCCAGCTTAGGCGGAGTACCGCCGTGTCCTCGTCGAGGTGGTCGGCGGCGGCGATCTCTCGCGTCCGGCCCTTGTCCAGGTCATGGTACGGAGCGAGAGTGCATGGGTAGCTGTCACCTCCTTCTGCAAAGCAGTAATGCTCGCGAAGAGGGAGGCGGCGCACGTGAGAAAGAGGCAGGATATGCGCCCTCACGGCTACCCACAGATGATGATTTCCCACCCTCAAAAAAAAAAACCTAGGTTTTTCCAATAACTATGTTGTATTAGCCACTTGGAAACCGGGGTTTCTTATTTTTTCATACCGTTTTTTGTCACACTACTGTGCAAAGATCTGCCTCACAGCATTCCGCTCTTCACTTTCTTGCCTTTTCCGGCCAATTCTAATAATATTGTAAATGTGAAAGTTTGTAACTTTGTATTTTTAGATGTTTGGATGCTGTTACTCAATCACACAAAAACGACCAAACGAATTTGGCACACAGATAGTTTAAACTTGGATAACACATAGGATTTATATCTCTTTTTATATCCCTATAGTACATTTCCGTGGGATAACTTCCGAACTCTATGCGTACGTGATGACTTAGGCCTCCTTCGGTGACAACGTCCATCTTCTGGCTCTCCCACTGTGTGACCCTGGTCCATCTGTCTATACATACATGGGCCGCCCAGTCCCACTTCAGCCTAGCAGACTTGTTGCCCACATTGGCGATTTACATACCAAGACTCCTCCGTGCTTCGGAAAGCACGTTGATCCGTTGGTCCCGGCACGTTGATTCGTGGATCTTTGACTGGTTGTCAGATTGTTGGTCTTCTGACGATTCCGGCAAGCTATTTATAGCGGGCTGACATTTGGTAGTAGAAGGAACAGTCGCTTCGACATAATCCTTTGTCCTCCCCAAACGGAGGGCATCCATGATGAAGAAATAGGTACGGCCAATTAATTTATCCTGTTTAGGTAGACGGTTTTCTAAGCCATTGGTTGAGTTATATTTCAAATTAAAAGGACACTCGAGCCATGAAGTAAAACACAATTGTCGTTAAAACACAAGTGTCCCACAATTATAACCTAAAAGGTTCAACAGCCTACTAGATTTGTCTCATAATTCTCCTGTCTTTATAATGTAATATATGTCCGACTAATATTTATTTCATAGTACTAGAGCCAAACAGGCTTATTAAAAGCTAACGGAAAAATACCAGTGGATGAAAGGGACAATATATTCCTCGGTCCATAGTTTATTACGTCCTTTTCATATACTCATTTACAAGTCAACACGGCGAGAGATGATTCGACAAACAGCCGATATCCGATATTCCACCAATAACAGAAATCCGATATCCTGACTTGTAAATAAACATTTTGGACATTTCCTGTTTACGTGCTATTAAGTGGGCGTGGATAATGACTGAGTAATTTATGTAGAACGGAACCCCTCGCATGATGAATTTTCAATAGATTTGGACGCTCCGTAGAGTTGGCCTACGAAAATAGGTCAGCTTCGCCCGCGTGGAGGTCGGTGTATTATACATATAAACCTTCCTCTTGAATCACTCTGTGTATTCATGAAAACCGCATTAAAATCCGTTGCGGAGTTTAAAAGTTCTAAGCGTACAAACACGAAAAACGACTTTGTTTTATACTATGTAAGGATTTATCGGCCATAAACAGGGACATCGACGCAAGAACTGTGCCCATTGATTCTAGACTTCTTTGCATAAACTTTTTTCGTCCTTTATCAACGAAAAAATCTCGTGTTACATTTAAAGTGCAAAACCTACGCGGTCAAAATGTAAGGGACAGCAATTAAAAAAAATAGCCGACGATAAATTTCGACACAAGGGTTCAATTGACTGAATCCAGGGTAATCGTTTGTGCATCGATTTCCCTGCCACCTTATATATTCGTGGGGGAAGATGACCGTAACGCTCCAACACATCTGACAAAGGAAACAAGACAAGTTAAGATGAAACGAAAGGATTGCTGTCTTTATTTATGTACATTGAACACACGAACCCTGAAAACACCAGAAAGTTTGCACGAGCTAGAACTAGCTATCGAAAACATCAAATGGGACATCTTGGGCATTAGCCAGATGCGAAGAATAGGTGAAGGAATTGAAGAAAGGAGTCACTATGTTTTGTACTACAAAGGTGAAGTTACTGGACAAAGAGGAGTAGGCTTTCTGATGAAAACAAAACTCAAAAGCCAGATCATTGGATTTGAAGGCATATCGGATCGCATAGCAGCAATTCATATCAACTTGTCAGAGTATACAAAACATTGGACCATCGTACAAGTTTATTCACCGACTGAACAGGCTATTACAACAGACATAGACAAATTTTACAAAGACCTTGGCGAAGTTACTGAAAAATACTCAACAAACAATGTAGTAGTCATGGGAGATTTTAATGCTCAGGTGGGTGCTCGAATGGCTGGAGAAGAACTTGTATTAGGAAAATTTGGAAGCGGCAAAAGAAGCAAAAATGGTGAAAAACTGGTAGAGTTTTTGCTCGAAAACAACTTCACGCAGCTCAACTCTATATTCCGCAAAAAACAAAAAAATAAATGGACTTGGATATCTCCAGATGGAAAGGTCAGGAATGAGATAGACTATATCCTGACTAACAAGGCACGGCTGTTCAGCGACACGAGCATAATAAAAAAACTTAAACTTTAATACTAACCATCGTATGGTACGTTGCTGTCTATCAGAACGAGGTCCAAAAAAACCTAGGCCCAAAGCAATTCAAACGAACTGCATACAAATGCTTGGCAACAAGAGGGACCCAAACGATTCCACAGACGACCTGATGGAAGTTGTTACATCAAATAAGAATCTAAACGAAACATATGCTAGAGTTGAAAGCAAGCTTATGAAACAGAAAAGAACACTAACATTTAAGAGCGAAGAACCCTATCTAAGTCAAGAAACTCATAAACTAATTGAAGATAGAATGAATTTAATAGCAAGAAAGAATAGGAACGAAAATCTTAGAGATATCTCGAGCCTTAGCAAACAAATTCGGGAAAATATGAGGAACGACAGAAAAAAAGGGAAATCCAAACCCTAGAAAACCATATCACCAAAACGGGAGGTACACAAAAAGCCCTCAATGAACTCCGTGAAAAGGGCAAGGAATGGATACCAAAGTTAAAAGATTAAAATCGGCTAACTACTACACGCAGCACAATCCTGAACATAGCAACAGATTACTATCGCTCTTTATATTCGAAACAGCAAAGCATAGCGTCGCCCGATAGTGGACTCAAATTGGAAAATATCACAGCAGATTTCGGAGTTGTACCGGAAATAATACAATCGGAAGTGGAAAAAGCTATTAACAGTCAGAAGATGGAAAAATCTCCTGGCCCAGATAGAATTACAAATGAGCTTATGCGAGGAACAGTTGAGGAACTAAGTCCGATTTTGGCAAAGGTCTTCAATGAGATACTAATTACCGGCAACATCCCAAGGCCATGGGCAGAGTCACACATTATACTTCTGTACAAGAAAGGCTCAAAAGATGATATTGGAAATTACAGACCCATTTCTCTCATCTCCAATGTGTATAAGGTTTTTGCGAAAGTCATTCTTAATAGAATAGTAAACAGGCTCGACGAAAATCAACCAGTAGAACAGGCAGGGTTTAGAAAGAACTTCAGCACAATCAACCACATACACACCATCAAGCAGCTCATACAAAAATACAATGAATACAACAAACCTATTTACCTAGGCTTCATAGACTACTCAAAAGCCTTCGACAGCCTCAAACATGAATTCGTGTGGCAAAGTCTTATGGAGCAGGGTATCCAAAATGCTCATGTAAACATCATCAGAAATATTTATTGTGTGAGTCAAGCTAGCATCAAGCTGGAATCTCTGGGGGATACTTTTCCAATCGACAGGGGAGTCAGGCAAGGCGACCCACTCTCACCAAAGCTATTCTCGGCAGTACTAGAGCAAATGTTCAGGAAATTAGAATGGGATCACTTAGGACTAAACATAAACGGATCGCGCCTGAACCATCTAAGATTCCCTGATGACCTGGTCATATTGGAAGAAAACCCTAGAGTATTGGAATCCATGATACAGTCCCTAGCGGACAGAAGCCGAGAAGTAGGTCTGGAAATGAACTCGTGTAAGACTAAAATGATGACAAACTCAGTAGCAGCAGACATAATCATCAACGGACAAAAACTCGAGTATGTAGAGGAATATGTGTATCTGGGTCAGATTATTTCACCAAGTGATCAAATGTCCAAAGAAATTGATAAAAGAATTGCTAGTGGGTGGAAAAAATTTTGGGCTTTGAAAGAAATAATGAAAAGCAAGGAACTCGGTATTAAGATAAAGAAAAAGACTATCGATACCTGTATTCTCCCCTGCATCACATATGGCTGTGAAACCTGGGCCTTGACGAAACACCACAGGGACAAACTCGCAAAATGTCAGAGAGCCATGGAAAGGAGCATACTAGGGCTAAAGCTAAGGGACAAAGTCAGGAATATAGACATCAGGTGCAAAGCTAAACTAACAGACATCCTATCACGTATCGACCAACTAAAATGGAGATGGACTGGGCACCTGCTTCGTTGTAAGCAACAAAAATGGCGTAAACAGGTGACAGTCTGGTACCCAAGAGATGGATTTAGAAGCCGAGGTCGCAAAGTGAGGAGATGGAATGACGAACTGAAAATGACTTTGGGTCCCCTTTGGCTAAGAGTGGCGGCAGATAGGAATCAGTGGAAGGCGTTGGAGGAGGCCTATGCCGTAAGGCACACCGAACGAAGAGACATTTTGTGAATGTAACTTACAGTATTTAAGTAACTGTGTAAAAGTTCGGAATAAATGGCTTTATTATTATTATTATTATATATTCGACTCACTTAGAACTTAAGCTACTTTTAAGGTCTCTGTCACATGATCATAACAGTCATAACACACAAAGCTGTTGTTTAATATCACTATAGGGACACATTTTCTACCAGTTCCATCCATCTTAGCTGTCATAGTATTTTAAAGCTTTTAAAAGTTAGTTGCGAAAAGCATTACAAAGTTACTGTCTTTCACAATACCTAACATAAAGCAAGCGATATTCTATATAGTGTGTTTGTAAAACGGTTACCGACACTTTAAGGTTTGCGAGCATCACTCCTTCAGCGAAGCAGTGATGCTCGCAAAGAGGGAGGCGGCGCACGTGAGGGAGATGCAGTACATGCGCCCTCACGGCCGTAGCCTTCGCAGGAGACGCCCTGGGTGTCGGTAATCCCAGGCTGATTACCGGCCACCGTAGGCGCGGGCTTGCGGACGGCGAGTAGCTCGTTGTCCGGTAAAGACCAAGCCCGGGTCGACGGCGCGTTGTGTTCCACGCGCGCCTCAAAGAGATGTTAGCACCAACTGGTGAGGCCCGCAAGGGCCGATGCCTGCCAGGGGTAGAGATACCGCGGCCTCTGGCACACAGGCAACTGAGGGAACACGGGTGGGTTTTAGTCAGTAAAAGTCTGACACGCCCTCCTGTTCCACCCAGAGCGGGAGAAGTTATTTGATGATTTCCCACCCAAAAAAAAAAGAAAGGGCATAACATACACTCATTTTGATCGACAAATGCTCTTATGTAAATACTCCTAACCTAACACCTCGTGAATGGCAGCTATGTTATTTTTTTATCATATGAATTAGGATGTGTTCAATAAAATGCGAACATATTTGAATCTAAGAGACTCACAAACGTGCAAATGACCTTATTACAAACGTAAACGCTGAGGATATTAAAAAGGCTATTAAATTTGTAAAAAGAGTGAAAAACAATATACAATTTCGAAATTTATCATACCCTATTTAAGCCGATTTAAAAAAAAGATGGCTGCCATTCGTGGAGTGATGGCCCAGCACTTTTATATATACACCTTACCCATCACTGATGGGTAAGGTTAGGTAAGGCCGTATTTGCTTATTCACATACACCATTTCCTTCACATAGCCCCAAAGAAAAAATAACGAATTGACGAACTGTTTTCGCAAAACTTTCACCATTTTTGTAATGTGTTTTTACAATAAAAACGTTATTGGTTTGAATACTTCTCCATATTTTTAAATCGCGTGGTCTGTACGTGACAGCTGTCAAAAAAAAATCACCGTACAACTCATATTAACAAAATGACGGCAAATTTATCCGGCGCTCTTGTTGGGACACCCTATACACATGATTTGCCCTTAAAGTATCGGTAACCGTTCGCCAAACACTGTATATATTACGACTAAAACATAAGTTACTATTAAGTTAAAGTCTCACTATAAAGCGATTCACAGAAAATGAGGCACTATTAAACTATCTCCGACATTATAATAACTTCAAATGCCTAGCTCAGACCGCAATGCCCTCTGAGGACACAAGATAATAAGTAGTTAATGTACTTGGTAATAGGCTCCTCTCAAGCGGAGTGAAACTCACGTCGAGTCAGGTCTTGTAATTGGTCTAATCCAACCTCAAACCTCTGTGATGTGGTATCCGTTGCTAATAGGATAAGAGCAGGCTGCAATATGACGATAAATTACGATGAACTTACATGTGCGCTCGCGCGCTTGTAAAACTGGGCTGTCACGTGGCGTGGGTAGTATTAAGTCGAGTGTTCACTCAAGCATTTGTGTACAAGTGGCCAGAATGATTTAAACATTCTGTTTTTAAAATTCTCTTGTTATGTACGATACTTTTCAGTGACCATCTTCTTCAATCGTCAATCGTCTTCATCAATCAACCTGTAACCTAATTAACGCAAGACCTCATACACCCTAATTATAGTATTGAGTTAAAACACTAAACAGTGAAAAATAACTTTAATTTTTAGTGTTTTTTTTGGAAGTCGGTTGTTTTTTTTTTTCGTTTTTTTTTCACTTTTTAGTTATAGTACCTACCACATACAGTTCGCAATGTCATCATCCTTGGGGTCAAAACAATGCGCAATATTTATGCGATAGCAGCAATTTTTTTTTTTTTTGCTTTAAGTGTTCCGTTGCCTGTCTCCGAAACGCATCATCACATCTATATGAAATTTTAATGGGACCACACGGGAAGCACCAGCTTTCAAATAAAAAAATCCATCATCAAAATCGGTTCACGCAGTCGAAAGTTCTGAGGTAACAAACATAATAAAAAAATAGATTCGGATTGAGAACCTCCTCTTTTTTGAAGTTAGTTAAAAACAAAATATATACAATTTCCAGAACTAGTCTGCCAACTTTGGCTACGATCTGGCCACCTTCAGTAGCGTACATCAGGAGTGACAATGAAACTGCATTTTACTTTCATGTATAAAATTACTAGCTTTTGCCAGCGGCTTCGCCCGCGTGCAGGTCGAAAACTATCCCACGGGAACGTAGTGCCGGGATAAAAAGTATTATGTGTTATTCCAGGTTACAAACAACCTGTGTGCCAAATTTCATACAAATCCGTTCAGCCGTTTTTGCGTGAAAGAGTAACAAACATCCATACATCCGTACTCATAAACTTTCACATTGATAATATTAGGAGGATCTTTTAATAATCTAGATTTCTTTTGCATAACAAAAAATAAGTGTCGTTTTAAAAGGAAACTCAAACTCAAACTCAAAGCATTTATTTCAAATGAACCAATTACAAGCACTTTTGAATTGTTAAAGAGTCTGTAAGATGAAGCTAGTTGCCCAATCCAAAGCGTAGTGTACCTATGGAGAAGAACGGGCAAGAAACTCCATGTACAGTCTTTTAAAATCATGAAATTGTTATTAACAATTGGTTACATTATTTATGTTCAAATTATGAATGTGAGAACCTTGTAAAATAAGTGAACAGGTGGTTGGACGACATTTTTAATAAAAGAAAGTAAAGGATAGGTGCAGAGAAATATTCTGCTCATTCATTTTACTTTCTTGGGAAGGTAAATTTTCCGTCTTAATTTATACAGTTTATACCTTACCTACAAACTTATGACTCTCAACTAGCGAAACATTAGCAACTTAAAGGTCTTTGAGTCGTTTTATTTATTTATTTATTGCTTTATTGTACACCAGAAAATACATGGGCAAAAAAAAATTTTTAACACCAAAACATAAAATGGGCAGCCTTATCGCTTTCAGCGATCCCTTCCAGGCAACCTCGTGTCGTTTTATAAAACCTAGGTATAGAAATAAGACTATATATTTTTTTTGTAAAGATTAAAAATATGCAAAATGTAATTGAAATAAAAACCACACTAAGGCCACCCCCAGAAAAGGGCATTGCTCTCATAATTATGAACAACTAGCGTTTACCAACGCCCGCATGGAGGTCAAAAATTATGCCACGGGAAAGTACTACCGAAATAAAAAGTATTCTATGTGTTAAAACAGGTTATAAACTATCTGTGTGCCATATTTGATCCAGATCCGTTCAAAAGTTTTTGTGTGAAGGAGTAACAAACGTCCATCTAACCAAAAAACCGAAGATATGTGACATCTTTCAAACCGCACTGGGGCCGCGTGGTGGATGACGGCCCACTCCCTCTCAGAGAAAAGAGGCCTGTATCCCAACAGTGGAAATATTATAGGCTAATTATGCTACACGTGTTAAGCTCGTTAATAAAAACTCATATACGAGCCTAAGCTTGAAAACGCACACTCAATACATTACCACAAATTAAACACATTAGTATAATTAATACTTCACCTTTGTGTAACACTATGTGATACTTCCCTTCAAACAAGAGTCGGCTTACTAAACAGATATACGGCTAATTGGTTTATTAGGACACTACTTAGGGAATGACGCCGAAAATATATAAATTAATTAAATAGTTAATCTGCGAAGAAGTTTGTCCACGCCCTAATTGCGTCACACCCTCTATATACACCGTGACATTTTAGTCGTCTTACAAAGGTGGACAACTCAATGTATCCGTCATAAAATACCTGTAGGCGTGAATAAAATATTGTTACCATTAATTAAGATATTAGGTACAAAGAAAAATAAATAACGCTTTAGAATTATGAAACACCCTCCCTGTTAATAATGCTTACGTATTAACCGGTAGAAGATATCTACCTACCTACCATTACATTCCATCATTAATTCCACCTCCATAACAGGGTGTTTCAAACTAAGTTATGCGTCTTAATGAATGATGTTTTCATTTTTTTGTTATTATGCAAATGTTCAAAAATATTTTTCTTTTTTATAAATGGTCATTGGGTACATGAAGTGGGCTGCTGTTGTAAGATGACTAAAATGTCACGGTGTTTATGACAAACATTTTCAGTCAATACCTGCAACAAAATCCATTGCGTATGATTTCCAAGAAACATGCCTTTTCAACACTTAGTTTACCGCAATATTATGATTTTTATACAAGGATAAAAACTGCTGCAGCGCCTGCTTTACTTTGTGAAAGTAATTTCATCACCAATGCTCTCAAAACGGTGAAGGAAAGCATCTTGAGGAAACCGGCATGTTTTAGAACTAAAACCAAAATTTCGAAGACATGTGACATCTACCAACCCGCACTGGGCCCGCTTGGTAAATTATAGCCCACTCCTTCTTACATTATAGGCCTTTGTCCCAGCAGTGGGAACATTATAGGCTGATTATGCTATGTATAGTAAAATTAATAAATAAATAAAATAAATGATAAAAAAATCGTGATGCTTTTTCAATTCATAAAAACGTGCGAAGCCGGGGTGGGTTGCTAGTACCTATTATACAAATTAAACTGCCAGTGTTCGATACTTAAACGATTTCTCCATTTAAAAGTACTCTTCCAAAAACTACCCAAATCGCTTTAAAATTTGAAGAGTTCTCTCTATTTCTCCAGGATCCCATCATCAGATCCTGACTTGATGATCATGGGACCACCTGGGCAGTATACCCTTCCAAACAAAAACAAAAATCCAAATCGGTCCAGCCATCTTCGAGTAATCAGGGAACATACATAAAAAAAAGGTTCCGACGAATTGAGAATCTCCTCCTTTTTGAAGTTGGTAAAAAAATATATAGGTGCTCCAGTCAAATCGAACATCGGACGTATCGCTTAACATCGTCCCATAAATCGTCCCAAATCCCTCAACATAGATACGCCATATCATGGGGACCCTATGGTTGTATCACTAATTAAGAACCGCACTCTGGCCGGAAATAAAGCCGACACGAAAGGCTAGCGCAAATTGAACACCCGACCGTTTCCGGCCCGAAATGAGATTTTCGGGAGGCAAACAGCAACCGATTAGAATGTTTGAACTTGAAGATAAACTGACATCTAGCTGCCAGAAGTTTGATAAGTATCAGATATCTTATTTGGGAAACTGAGCCTAATTTACTTCATTAAGTTATAGGATTATTTATGGTTTTTGTTTAAGTTTGTTTTATTCTTTTATCTGTTTAGAATTTGAAGGTTTTCTTAATATTGATTACTTGTTAATACAGCATGATCTTGTTTTATTTGGTAATAGGTAGGTACTGTAAAACTGTCCTTCGTACACCGGGAGCGAATCATTAAAAACAACAAGTTACTTCGTTTATTCCATGCTTTTGTGTTCACAGCACTGCGCTTACTTACCACACAGGTCCGCATTTTTTCGAAAAAAAAAAAAATTTTTTTAATCAGCTTGATAGTTTGAATGTGATTAAACTTAACAGCCAACCTGTACCAAGTAAGGTCATCATTAACAAACAACCATTACACTACCTACTTAAATATACACTATTCGGAATCATTTTCTAGATCAACGAGATTGTACGTAGTACTATGGTAATATTGATAGAATGACTGACACTTTACAGTAACTTTTAAATTTCACCTTAGCGCTTTGCAATCATATAACAAAGCACGAACGCAACTCACCTGTTACATACTTTATGAATACAAGTCGAACCCTTCACAATGACGAAACAGTCATAAACTATGTCGACAAACATACAGCTTTACAATGTTAAACAAAAACAAAACACTGTGCTCACCTTCCCACGTGAGTTATAAAAGTCGGAAGAGGTAAATGGGTGAGTTCACCCCGCACGGTAGGGTTAACAACCTGTCACCTTCTCCCTACTCATACACTAATACTACAAAGCTACGTGACAACACCCTGATTGCTTTGAGCCTCACTTAATGTACCTATGAGAGGCTACAGGTACCTGCCCACCTGATTAGATGCGACAGGAAGATTAACAAGTAATCACGACACACAGCTTGTGTCAACATATACAATTAGGGCTATATTTTAGAGGCACACGCATTCCCCAGTGAATGGTTGGCTTAAGGGGCGGTCTAGCCATCTATTTGACCGCCACCTTTAGATACACTGTCCGTATCCGTATATTGAAGCCTCAGTTTCAATCTTACAAGCAATCTGGCGTACGAAGTACGAGTTTTATTTTCTCGTAAACTGGTCACATGTCGTCTAAATTGGAAATACGTGATCGAGTTTCATGGTAATCATCCTCTTTTATGTCGGCTGTAACTTACGCGCCATATAATTGAGTATATAAGTTATCATTTGCACGACTTAGGACCGGTGTGTGACCCCTTGGGGGTTGAGATACGTGTTTCCTTCTTTTGATTGTAGTGCCAAGGGCGGATACATGTGCTAAAACAAACTTTCGTAGACATTTCTTGCTGTAACTTCGATATTAGCACATAGTTATCTTGAGGCTCAGTCCTATACAGGGTAAGTTTTTATCAAGTGCGCAAACTGTAACCATGATTTCAGCATATCAAGTACCTATATAAATACGTAGCGTCGCACATAGTGTCGAGCTTTGAGAAAAAAATATAAGATTGGAACCAGTGAACCATTGAACGGGTAAAAAGTATTAATAAGTTGCAAAATCGATATTCACATAGACAGCTGTATTTCAGCTAAGAACTGCAGTGAATTTCAGATAGTCAGATCTCCTGTCTTGTTAGAAGTTGTAGTCAGAAGTTGACTACACAAAGCGGTTCCACATCTATCATCTACATACTTGCATCCTGGCTTTGAATTCCTAATATATTCGACAAAGGGACGTCGTTCATAGTTTGCCAGACTGTCACAACTTTCTTCGAGAATGTACCTGTGAAGTTTTGCCTTCAGATTTGGATTTGTCCAATTAAATCTTCCAGCGAGTCGTGCTTATTCCAAATCTACTCTCTTAGCACTAGAAGTTAGTTATGAAGTTTGAGAAAGTATATTTTACTGGTCGATCGTTATCTTAATTTATTTATGTATCTTTACTTAGGTAACAAAAATTAAATACTTTTCGTTGGTAAGCACTTCACTTGAGAACAGCTGGACCGATTTGACATGTTTTTTGTTTCTAATTATCGTCAGTAATAGTCCGAATTAATTTTGCTACGGTGGTAGAAAATTGAACGTTTTTTTTTTCTATGTGATTTTTGTGTGATCTCAAGACCATGATACACGATTGAAATTAGGATAGTACAACGTCTGTTGGTCAGCTAGTTTGAAATACAAGTACACATAAACAAATACAAAACGCTGTGTAAATACAAAAGTACGATGTCGGAAAGTGAAATACAAATCGAACACGTATGGAAATTTTAATTAAAACCATTTTATACTATCCGATGCACGGCGCTCATTACATAGTATTTTAATTAAAATCCTCGATTTATTCAACGATATTATTCGATACGATACTAAACGCTCCATGTAAAAGTTTTAAAAGCGGCGATCGTTTTTGCGAGCATAATTTCGAAATTGTGCTCAGTTGGATATTTTCAATTCGGAATGGCATCGGATTTTCTTTAAATCTGATGGGATAGAGAAATGTCATCAATCTGCAAAAAACCTACAGAACTTGAATTTTAGTATATAATTTCCATTCTATGTATTTACTTTCTATGAAAAGTGCCGATGTCAAAATTGAAAAAAAACATTGTCCTTGAACATAAATTAAAAAAATCGAATGACATGATGGAACGATTTCAAAACATCTTTCTTGAGCCCATTTTTAGAAGCAGTGGCTGTATGTCAGTATGGTTTGACTCACTGCATTTTATGACCGTTGGACGAACATCCATAGACGACCCCGATAAAATGCACTCCTCGTCATCGAGATTAGTGACAAGTTTGCACGACGTCATGCGTCATAAAGATTGGTGAAAAGTTTGCACGACGTCATTAAGTATTGTCATAACCACAACGCTGACGCGAGACGATTGACAGATAATTTGTCGCCGTCAGCTGGCCTCAAGCTTATTTTCTAGTTTTGTACTTACTAATCATGAATCATATTGACAAACTACTATGAATTTTTAAGATAGAATCAGTTATAGGTTTAAGAATCCAAGCAACATCTTGGGTTTCACTATGGTTATGATGGTAAATAAGGATATTCTTAATTACCAGTACCAAAGCACCAAACCTTAAATATAGGGTACCCTCACGAGTCTTAATTCACGCCTTAAATTTTCTCCCAAAGTATTGATGGAAATTTTATTAAACATACATAGTATTTCCGAAATACTACTAACATACTATGAGATCAGTGGTAGCCCAGTGGTAACAACTGCGACTTACGAGGTCATAGGTTCGAACCCCGACAGGCGCTTTACTTTGTGTAAATTATTTCTTCACCACTGCTCTCAAAACGGTGAAGGAAAACATCATGAGGAAACCGGCATGTCCTAGAATCAAAAAATTCAAAGACGTGACATCTACCAACCCGTACTGGGCCCGCGTGGTAGATTATGGCCCACTCCCTCTTACCGAGAGGAGGCCTGTGGCCTAGCAGTGGGAACAATATAGGCTGATTGTGTTGTGTATACTACTATGAAATAGGTCTTTTCTTAAAGCTGCAATCGTTATTTCACGAGACAAAGAATCAAAATCAAAATATTTTATTTAACATATACCTGCAAGGGCACTTACGAAACATCAGAAGCTAAATGCACGGTTCCAATTTGTCGCTTCCTCTATAGAAGAGCCTGAAAGAAACTCCAGGGATAACTTTAGAATTTTACGTAAGCACCTACAGTATTTATGCTTGGGACTGTACTTATTAAATTAGTGATATTTTATGTCAGTGATCAGAATGATACCTCTCGTAATTTTCTCCAAATTATTTTAAAATAGCCCTGCTAAAGACGAGTCCACTAAGCAATTGTTTATCTTCTCCGCCAGCGGCAGTACAGTCGTCCCAGTTAAACGCTGCACCGGCGACGTTTGATACATTTTATTTCTCACCTCTAGTAACATTTTCCTGTACTTGACATGTTTTCAATCGAGTTTGTGCAGGAAGGAGGTTGTTAGCTCCACTCGTATATTTTATTCGAATGATTACTGAGAGGCGATTGTTCGCTTGTTGCTTTGTGCCGGTGTGAATCATCTGTTGTAAGCAGTAAGCCAATTGGTTATTTGAAGAGGGATTTTTGTTTTTGTTGTGAATATAGGTAATTCAAAATACCAAGTTTTAACGCCAATATTTTGCTAGTGTAAACCAACACTTGTGGATGGGTGGAGAAATACCAACTAGATAAAATCTTCATTTTATTTCTACAAATGAAATATTTATGTACCTTTTATAATAAATCGTAGAAATTATACCGCAGACATTTTTGATAAAATAAACGAACCAAAGTCTAATGTGAAACTCAAATATTTAGCTGAAAGCTCAGCAATGTGGCCCTCTCTTTCAAATTGTTTTGAAAACATTTGTATTAAAAACAACTTTCACCTAAAAGCACCCTGCACTTACACACTAAGTCACTGTCATTTGTGCAAAGAAAAGAATTAGCATTTTGCGTTCCAAATTCAAAGCTTGCGGTCAAAATTGCAATGAGCAATTTGCACTATAGCAGACGGCGAAATTCAAACCTGAATTCGAACTAAATGTGTTGCCGCATAGGAAAAAAACTTGGGTTATTTTTAAATGGTTTAAAAATGGCAACATCGATGTTTTGGTGTCGAGTAAAACTTTGGGCTTTAACGACACAGTTTGAAAGCAAAACAACTTGAATTGCTAAGTTGAATGAAGTTCGCTATATTGTTTTGTTTACTCCTAAGACGGAATGAGTTCGGTCTAATGTTCCGTGCTATGAAAACAGAAAAGTTTTGTTTACAATGTGCCTGCGGTGTTGTTATATAAGAAACTTTTTAATACGTAAAATGAATATCCCCAGAGCTATTTAAAGACTCATCCGCCTAGCCTTTTTCATCAATGTAGGGGACAGCTTCCAGTCCAACCGGATACAGCTAAATGCCAGTACTTTGCATGGAACGATTTCCCATCGGACCTGGGGGCCTACTCCCTAAGCGAAATCCATAGTATCGGCCGTCGCGCGTCGTTACGAGCGGTTCGCTCTCAGTCTAACTTACGGTATGTCCGTAAGTGAGACGGAGAACGAAGCGCCCGTAACGATGGCCGATACTACGGATTTCGCTTAGGGAGTAGGCCCCCAGCACAAGAAAGTTACGGAGTACCACGATACCGTATGACTGTAATGAGTAAGACTGGTTTTCAAACATATAGGCCTATGACTACCCGATAAGAATGTCAAAAGTCTACAAATGACAGAGCCGTTGGTCGTCAACGGCTCATCGTACTTTCCGAGGAGAGGTGTCTTAGACGGCGGGGTTATCTAATGGGTATGTTATGGGTCGCCCTTGTGGCATTTAGCTCTTGGGATCTTTTAGAGAATTGAAATGGCAACAGCCTTTTGCCAAAATAGAATAGCTCAAAAAACAGACCTTTTATTTTACCAAAATGGTACGAAACACAACCCGAAACTGACTTTAAAAGCTTGTTTACAACGTCTGTCGACCATAAAACTGCATGTTATACTACTTATTGTGTGTACTGCAACCAATGCAATGTAAACGTCGTAAACGAACCGTGAGGGCGTGGTTGGTTGTGCCATAAATTGACGATCTAATTACCGTAACAGGCAACTGTCACTGCGGAATTTTGAAAAAGGAATTGTAACTGCAACTGTTTTTTTGGTTGCTGTTTGATTGGTTGCAATTGTTTTGTATTTTGTTTTTTTTAAGCAACCTACATAAAATATAAATATAAAGGCTTCTGATTTTAATACGGGTAATAGGCACGGAAAATGTTACTTATTTTGTAATAAGTAACAAAAAATCTTGTTTCTGCGCCTCAAAGCCAAAACAAAGAATAAACTAATAAAATTGGTAAATTCTAAACCAATAAAGCAATTCTAATAACTACTTACCATACTTTTAAAGAACTTCTTCAGAATCGAAACACTTCTACATAGGTAGGTTCTTCATTATAATTCCTGATTCTTGAAGTATTCTCAAGCCTCAAGCTTAATTCATAATTTTGTTTTATTACGCAAATATTCTCCGCACTGAAGCTTTCTTTCAGTTGTTCACGTAAACATCTCGGGAAATGAAGATTTTATAGTTATTTTAACACAACTGTTTACTTACAAACTTGAGTAGCTATATTATGATGTTCAAAGTTTGTTTTGCACGTACACAGCGCTTTGAGTTCAATGGAATTAATATATAAGCCTACCATGACGAGACAGATCTGAAGAACCGAAGCCGCGTGAAATATTAAGTACTAGCTTTTGCCAGTGGCTTTGCCCGCGTTATCTCACAGGAACTTACTACCGGGATGAAAATAATCCTATATGTTATATGTTAATCCAGATTATAGACTATCTGTGTGCCAAATTTTTTTACATATCCGTTCAGCCATTTCTGCGTGATTGACTAACAAACATCCAGACATCTAAATATCCAAACATACAAACTTTCACATTTATAATCCTACTCATCATTTCAACTGAAAGACGTCGACTGCTGGACATAGCTCTCCCCCAAAAGGGGCGGTTTTGCAATAATCGCCACGCTTGGCAGGCGGGTTGGCGATCGTAGTATGGTGGTAAAATGCATAGAGAATGCTGCTGCCCATTCTCTGGTAAGTCCCTTAGTCGCCTTCTACGACACCCACCGGAAGAAATGGGATTTTGCTAGTTTTTTACGTCCGGCACCACAAGGTACAATATTAACATATAGGATTAATATATAGGATCCTTTTATCCCGGTGGTACGTTCCCGTGGGATAATTTCTGAACTACAGGCGGGCAAAGCCGCTGGCAATAGCTAGTATTATATAAGTAGGATAGGAAGTAGGATGTGCGAAACGAGTATTTTTAAATCGTTCGAATTTACGTTACGATTATTCCGCGTCTTCATGCTAGGCCCATGGATGCGTCCAGCATTAACATAATCAGCCCCACTGCTGGGATATAGGCCTCCTCTCTGTGAGAGGGAGGGGGCCGTAGTCCATCACGCCGGCCCAGTGCTAGTTGGTGGATGTCACATGTCTTCGAATTTTTAGTTCTACGGCATCCCGGTTTTTGTTTTGTTTTGTTTTGAGAGATGACATTATTTCGCAACATACAGCACCTGCTTGAGTTCCACCACTGCTCTGTGATGCGTCCATGTTTATGAAATTGAGTAACTGTACAGTTCCAACGATTTTTAAAATTACCTACCTACTTCATGGTCGCTCTGTTCGTCAAATGTGTCTTTTCACAGACTGTAGACAGAGAGGTGACGCCAGAGTGATGATCACGGTAGCCTTAAAGACAACGAGACGCGATTTTAATAGAACAACTTCCATGAAAACTTAATGGAAATTGATCTATTAGGGACGCGTCGCGCTGTCGTGTCGTAACGGTCTGCAGGAGCCTTAAAACGTGTTTATAAAAACAAAAATGAGCAAGTAAACAGAAAACAAAACACTGGCGTTTTTATGTACTTGTAAAAATAATAATGGGTAAAGTTCTGAGCCTACTTCCAGGCCTTTTTATCGCAAGGTCGATTGTGACATTAACATTGTCCAACATCAACCATTAAGAAGCAACTAAGTCTAAAAGATTGTTTACCGTGATAAACTACAGTTGTTTTTATTTACTTCAGAAGTAACAGGAGCAATTGTTTCTTTTTTTGTGTGTTTGTAAATCCGTAAATAATTTATGCGACTTATTCCGCGTGTTTTTTATTTTATTTTAATAAAAAATATGTCCTATGACACTCGGCAGTAGGTAGTAGCTTCCCATTTGTGAAATAATTTTATGAATCGAATCAGCAGTTTTGAAGATTATCCCCTATATATAAACTCAACATTTTTGCCTCTTTATACCTAATATTAGTATAAACAACCACATAGAGTTTCTTTTTGATATTCACAATCGGATATTTTATAAAACTTCATTTTTTTTTCTCTTTTCTTTCTGTTCTGTTATGTGTTATGTTTTCTAAGAAAACTCTGTAGGTACGGTAAAATAATTTTATTACACAAAAACATTATTCTAATTATGTTGAGTAATAAAGGTACTACTTATAGATCAAAAGGAAGGTATTACTTATAGATATTGGTAACAATGGATAGCCAGACCATTTCCGGATAGATACTCGTAAATTCCCTGAAAGGTTTTGCTCAAAGGGGTAGCAATATTAATATCCAAAACTATCGTAATAAACATTGTATTCTCGATAATATTAGCGTTTCATATGAACATAGATTATAAGAATAAGCTACTTATTTCACAACTAACTTTTGCCCACGGAGCCGCCCGCGTGGATGTCGGTTATCTCGTAAAAATGTAGCCTATGTCCTTCTCCATATCTCAGGCTATATTCCTGCCGATTTCATGACGATTAGCTCAGCGGTTTAGACGTGAATGCGTAACAGACAGACAGACAGAGTTACTTTCGCATTTATAATATTAGTGGGGAAGTAGAGGATTTAGTACACCCACCACACTCACGACTTCGTTAACGTTTAAATCGTAATATAAAAATGTACTAAAATAACAGCCACATCTATCTATAACTTCCGTGTCTTCCCATCTACCGCGTCGCGTCGCATCGCCCGTACTATGAACTTTCAAGAATTTTTCAAATCCGACTAGTTTCAGAGATTAGCGCGTTCACAAAAAAAAAGAAACAAACGTAGAGTTTGTTTTATTATATTTGTATTGCATTTTATATTATACCGTCAGAAGGAAAGTTGTTGTTGCTATATTCGCTATTATACACCGTGAAATTTAAATGGTTGTTTTCCCGCGGCAGAACAACTTGCCATAAGGAGTACTTTCGAAGCATATAGTAAAAGTAAAAAAATTAAGAACTTTTTGTTTTAAAATAATTAAAAAAATATTCATCAACTCGATAAAACACTACTTCTTAGTAACACTAGAGGTAACTTGTAGGTACCACTCGACAAAGGGAACAGCGATGCATAAATGTTCAAAGCGAAATAAACTCTCGCACGTGGTGATTTTTCACAATGGTTAATCTGTCATTTTTTATTTCTAACATTTTATTTGTTTATAAAACGATTGTAATACCAAGACAAAACCATTTCGCTGCGGGAAAACAACCATTAAAATTTCACGGTGTATGCGCTTATTTAGAAAGTCTTAACAGCACAGCTTGATAGCCTTGTCCATTTTTAAAACGAAGCTTTCCTCTGTAAAATACTGCTGATGCTTCTAAAATTTTGACAGTTCACGTAAGGCAAAGGCAACAAAAAGTTCAGCTTACTTATCTCATTCATTAATCGACATGGTATCAAATTAAAAGTAGGAGTAGATCTATCAAATCATGTTGTTGCAATCGTTTAGATATAAGTTAACAATATCTGATATGCAGCCGTGTATCGGGCAGATCTAAACATCTCCTCAGATTCCTGGACCAAAGCCAAGCCCACAGTCAAACCGGAGATCCCTCAAAATAGGTACATCAACATTAAATAGTTTTATTGTGATCCAATAGATTTCGTTGAGTCAGGTATTATTGGGTTATTTTAAGAGGATACGTTGATCTCAATTTTGTTTGGAAAGAAGAGCATGAAATACTTAACTCTGTCTTATCTGTGGCTGTGTCATAGGAACTGAATTTAGAAAGGGTTCACCTAAAACCAATTATGTTTTCGCTGAGACTGGACTGTGGAAATAAGCAAAACTTGTACAAATAAGCTGTTTTCATGCCAGTAGTTTTGTAATAAAATTCCCATAGTAATTCGGTAATGTCTGTCGTTTAAAAATAGAAAGCATTATTTTCCTCATAATCAGCCTATAATGTTCCCACTGTTGGGACTCAGGCCCCCTCTCGGTGAAAGGGAGTGGGCCGTTATCCACCACGCAGGCCCAGTGCGGGTTGGTAGATGTTACATGTCTTCGAATTTTAGTTCTAGGACATGCCTATTTCCTCACGATGTTTTCCTTCACCGTTTTTGAGAACAGTGGTGATGATATAATTTACACAAAGCAAAGCGCCAGTCTGGGTTCGAACCAACGACCTAGAACTCTCAGTAATGATGTGATTAAGTAATGGTGAGTAATGAAGGCTTATTATTTGTTCCGTATAAATAAAGAATAGTCTTGACATGACATTATAAAGAAAATGCATCATACCATCTGCACAAGTTTTACTTCAAAACTTTACATTGTGTACCATGCTGAATAGAATCCCGTCCGTGGTTTTAACTTCATAACAAAAGATCCACAGACGTCGCCTCGTTCATATTATATCTATTGAAGACTACGTATTATATAAATGGTCTTTGTTAGGCTATGTACTGGAATAACGTGAGCAAAACTGTGCGAGTAAATGACGTCCGAGAAATTAAGCTAGAAAGTAGCCTATTTGTTCACCATGTGTTTACTTATTGATATATGTTACCAGCCAAGCCCAATTTTAGGCCAAACTAGTTTGTCCTAGGCCAAACTGGTTTATTAAGCCGGGGCACCCCGATTAAATGGGTTAGGTTAGGTTAGGTTAGAACTATGAACAAAATCGCGCGAGCCGAGCGAGCAAAGCGAGCAGTGCCGCGGCAGCGGCCGGCGAGCGCGACTTCCAAAGGCTGTTAACGAAACGGCTAATTAAGCTAGCTGACTGCGACATATCACGCGTAGGATAAATCTGTTTGGCCTAGGACAAACTAGTTAGGCCTGAAATTGGGTTTGGCCGGTAACATATATTCTGTACAACTGAAGATACATAACAATAAATTTACATAACCGAGTCGTTTATAATCGCCACCTGCACAGGTTTTCCTTTCTCTGGGTAACCTGAGTCCGGAATCTGTTAAAAATTCCAGTACCAGGTTAGCCAAGGCAATTAATGTCCAGTTGGGAGATCTTCTCTTACAGTTAACCCATGTATGTTTGGGTATAAATATTTAAAAAAATGGGTGACTGTTCTCCTGCTGATATGCAAATATGAAACTCAATTGAAGGTGCATCACGAGTTTTCTTTCCAAATTGTAGCAACTCTTTTACAGTATTTGATTAATTATTAATAATCTAACTTTTGCAATGTACCAGCTTTATTGACAACAGCTAGCAAGTCATTTCATGAACATAATTATAATTAGAAATCAATGTAACTACATAAAAGTAATTATCATTTTGCCACGTGTGCTATACAGGGTATAACAGAAACTCTATTGCTATCCTCAAGCACTAAAGATAAATTTTCGGTTTCAATGTTTCTTAAATTCAAATCATAACAAACGTGTCACCGCACTACGTAGATCAATAACTTACCACGTTACTTGCCAATATCACGATAAATCTCTTCTGACTGATGTGTTTATTTCAATTTTTAAAGTTCGGTTTCTGGTATCAATGTATTAAAAATTCTCATAACTTCCGAACATGTAGAGATAGGATTAAAAAACCCTTCCAATATCGTTTGATATCATCCAAAGAAGCCGTGCCCTTGATATGTATATACCCTTGCCGTTACACGTTGTATATCAACTGGTTGGTTGCGCTCTCAAAGCGACATAGTTCTGTATATAACAGTTCTTGTTGAGGGGGTCCAGCTCATCCTCCTCCATCCTCCCTTTATTTTCATTCTTCTAAGAACCTGGTACTTATTGACAGGCCTGCACTGTCCTCCCATACCTATTATCACTGTAATTTGAAAACATTGTAAAAGCCAATTATTTTTAAAAGAGTAACCATGGAGTTTCTTGCCGGCTCTTCTCCATAGGAAGCGACAAAATGGAACCGTGCATCTAGCTTCTGACGTTTCATAAGTGCCCTTGCAGGGTTATGTGAAATGAAATATTTTGATTTGATTTGATTTGATCCCGCCATCTACGCCTGAGCGTTAAGCTATCGCTTGCCATTAAGAGGGACTCATTGGTCGTCTGACATCCGGCAGACGTGTCCTCTACAATTTTACTTTAACGTGACAGCAAAAATAGAGGAAAAGAGGAGAAATAAATTACATATGCAGCAAAAGTGACTTCGCTCATTTCTTATACTTCAAGCAACTCTGTACCTCTATTTTTCACAGCTTATAATAATCTATTATCTCTTTCTTTCCAGGTGCCCTCGGGCTTGCAGTGACTCCTGAAATATGGCAACATAGGTAATTTACGTTTCACATTATTCAAAATGCATTGTTTAGCATATTTTTTACCTTATTTTAGTAATTGTTTACGATATTTTTATATTATTTTAGCCTTATGAAGAATAGTTATCACCTTTGTGTTTGTGCGGGTTTGTCGATGAAGCGTTTATTTTAGAGTTTCTAGTGCTTGTATTTTTATCAGTATCTCGAAAACTCACACGAAATTATTGACGGAATTTGCTGGTTCTTGGTCCTATCACAGTCACAAAACTACAGCTTTGATAAGCCCAGAGTACCTTAATCAATCAAATCTGTCTAGCTTTTTCCCAACCAAGTTGGGGTTGGCTTCCAGTCTAACCGGATGCAGCTGAATACCTAAATTGTACATGGAGCGACTGCCTATCTGACCTCCACAATCCCGGGAACTGGGTAATACGATACTCCTTGGTAAGACTGGTTGTCAGTCTTTCAAACTTCTGACTACCCATACCGACTGACAAAGATGTGCAAATAACAGCTGGGAACGACGTGCTAACATGCTTTCTGAGGCACAGAGGAATCACGATATATTGCGGATGGTCACCCATCCACGCACCGACCGCAGCAAGCAAAGCTTATCCTTCGATCGAACCGTGTGACTGTTTTTATTTGGCCACGAGCTCCTCCTTGTTATTCCAAAACATAGATTTCTGTACTTTCTCTGTCAAGTACAAAACAAATGAACCTTTAAAATGTCCAGTAAACTGAACCTCAATAAACCCAGTTCTATATTGACAAAGTTCCTCGAGGCATCGGGTAGGAACACGAATTTAATGACCCTGAGAGCCCATCTAAAGGTCAATCGGTCAGTGTGCCCTCAGATTGCATTGAGTATATTAACGTAGGTACATCCACAATGTAAGTGGTTTGCCGCCGATATTGAATAACCACTTTAAAATGATAATACATTTACACTTTCGGAGCGGCCATTGTACCTTGATCCATCATCACGGCGCTGCTTGCAAAGTACACGTCAACGGAATGTCTAACTTAATACCTTTACATTAGGTTTCTAATTTCGCCGTGTATGTAGATAAACTGGACACACTTTTATTGAATTGAACAAATGTATTTTTATTGGATGTTGCAGCCAGTTGTTTTCTTGGGACAGTACCTAATGGAGATTTCTTCAATGGGCGGCGGGAATATGAGAGAATTATAATGATATATTTATGGTAAATACTAAGTAACACTTTCTAGTAATTGAATTTACGGTGATTTCGTTTGTTCACTTGGCCGGCTTTTCGGTATAATCCAAAATCCCCGTGGCACCCGCTTGTTTTATTTCTCAGTCAGTCACCGTTTAAAATGAACCTGCATATGCCAAGGAAAGTTAACCCCATTTTACGTCTATCGATTAAGCAAATAAGACATCTAAAGACTTCTTCTGGCAATTATATCGCAAAATATACAAATATACGTAATATAAAATCAATACAGCAACCAATCGCGGGAGTAATTATATGTGCTAATCCACACTATAGGTATATCAATTCAAGCTACAAATTAATGATAGGATTACCATTTAAGCCCAGTATGTTAGCAATACATAATTATAAGTCTTGCTGGAATCTACGGGATAATTTGGTAACACTGTAACAATAGCAATGTCATTAATTGAGACAATTCCACAACATTAATTGGATTAATAACGTTTTTGTGCAGAAGATTTTTACAAATATATGAACCACTAGCTTTGGCCAGCGGCTTCGCCCGCGTGGAGGTCGAAAATTATCCCACGGGATCGCACTACCGGAATAAAAAGTATCCTATGTATTAATCCAGGCTATAAACTATACGTGTGCCAATTTTCATCTAAATCCGTTGAGTAGTTTTTGAGTGATGAGTAAGAAACATCGAAACAAATTTTAATTTGTGAATAGGTTTAGTTAAGTTAGGATATAGTTGTTTTTTTGTTCGTTTATTTTTTTTATCATTATTAAAACTATAGAACTGGTAAAAAAAGCATCCAAACTTCTAAACAGATTGGATTGGATTAGGAATTTCCTTCAAAATCCTTCGGACCGTGATACTTAATAGGGTCACAAAAACTACGCTACAGATTAACCCAATAACTTCTTGGTATAGATAACAGCAGTTCTTGTTGGGCGTTTGCACTTATCTGATGGGACATCTTTGTAATTAAATGCGCACATTAATAATGTAAGACAAGACTTGTACGTAATTAACTAGTAATTATTGGCACATATAGCTGTCTGTTTGTAATTGCAATTGAATCAAATGCTGATGGACTAAGGAGGACAAAGGCTAAGATATTCACATTTAAAAATGCCTTCCATGTCTTCGTCATAAATGGTATGGTACAAAAATTAGTTCACAATTGACGAAAATATCGATGAACATAATATATAGATATACATATACACAGATGAAATGAGAACTCTCTTCTTTATGAGATTTAAGAGATCGGTAAAAAATAACTTACCTTGAAATTTGTCATTGAAATTCATAATCTTGATTCTCGAATTTTCTAACTCGTATAAAACCAATAGATACTTTCTAATTGAGGGGCTCGTGGCTCCGTGCTCCGTAAGTGGGTTATGAAGGTCAGATGGGCAGTCGCTCCATGTGAAATACTGGTATCCAGCTGCATCTGGATAGACTGGAAGCCGACCCCAACATTGTTAGGAAAAGGCTAGGTAGATGATGATGACTTTTGAACAAAAGCAACTAAAACTCATTGACCTTTTATTTTGAGGGTACACCCAGAGATGTTCCCATATCAATTCGGTCAAATTTTATCATTGATCTAAGTACGATTTATACAGGATAAGTTTTTATCCAGTGCGCAAACTGTAACCATGAATTCAGCATATTATTCTAGACCCCCCAGCGCAGATTTTTTTTGTCGGTAATACAAAAAACATCAGCTGCTCCATACATTTTGACCGCGTAAGTATTGCTCTTTTCTATGAAACAGCTGATTTATATTTATTTCGCATCGTCATCATCATCATCATCATCACTTCAGCCGAAAGATGTCCACTGCTGGACATAGGCCTCCCAAAAAATTGGGGGGTTTTGCCATAATCGCCACGCTTGGCAGACTGGTTGGCGATCGCAGTATGGTGGTAAAATGCATAGAGAACGCTGCTGCCCATTCTCTAGTAAGGTCCTTAGTCGCCTTCTACGACACCCAAGGTAAGTAATGGGATGGTGCTATTCTTTACGTCTGGCACCACACAGAACAAACAGTTAGCGCACTGGATAAAAACGTATTATGTATAATATGAAATGCGTCATTGACGCTTTTGCGGCAAAAGTTATCACCGTATTAACGTGAGATAATTATATTCCCAATACGACTATTTATTAGAACCCTCTTGAAACCAATTTGGTTCAGATAACGTTATCAGTCAGGTTATAGTGTCCAGTAGCGGACTACGATATGATAAACTAAATCTAATGAATGATAACGCTATTACTAAATTATTTGAACGATTCCACTGAACCTAATTTAATCCCTACTAATTTTGTCTCTCTGTTAAGCTTTTACGCCTAAACCGTTGAACGAATCGTCATGAAATTTGGCAGAGATATAGCCTAGGATATGGAGAAGGACATAGGGTACTTTTTTACGCGATAACCGCATTTACGAGGACGGAGCCGCGTGCAAAAGCTCGTACAAATATATATGGTCAACTGTGGCATCCTTACTTTCCATAGGAACTTTACCCATGAGTACTGTACTTAAATTTCTCTCGATAACTAAAAATCTGATGCCACCATTTAATATCCAAACGATACTGAAGTAGAATAATCTACTATTTGTAATAAATTTTTAGCAATCGAGAGAGATTTTAATACGATTCTCATCGGTAAGTAAAGTTGCTTATAGAAAGCAAAGATGCCACAGTTGACGGTACCTACGATATTTCTCTTCCAAAATGGGTCCCGCAATTTGTAGGATAATTTTTACAATAATATCCCATAACATGGTATTGGTATTTTATCCCATGAAGGAGTGACTTTGACTAGAAAAATAAAGAAACAAGCTTTTAACTTTCAAGACTTCGTACTTCTCACAATAAAACTCAACCCTCAATACACTTCCTTAGGATACACATTAATTATTCATTTACTAAAAGCCTTATTATATGTACTTGTAATCACCAGATTACCGCGAAGACGCTAACCGAACCCAACGCGGCAGTTATTAATTAAAAAATAATAAACCGCTTCGCTGATGAGACGGGTGTATCGGGGTTAGTCACTAAATCTTTGATAACGAATACGTTTCTGTGTATAAACTCTCGGGTACTGCAGTAAGTAAGTAAGTATTTATTTACCAAAATACTTAGCCTAGGTAACATCAGTGTTGTTTCAAGTAGGAATGGCTATTACAGATGAGTCTTACTTACAGATGAGACTTACAGACAAGTCTTATTACTCATGAGTCTTAAGGCGTCTTCCCTTGAGGTATTCCTTGTGCCCTGGCGCCCCTAGTCACCGCAAGAGACGCCTTGGGCGTCGGAAGTCCATAGCGGACTCCCGGCCATCGTGGGCGTGGGCTTGCGGACGGCGAGCAATGGGTAGCTCGCCGCGCGGTAAGAACCAGACCCAGGTCAACGGCGCGTTGTGTTCCACGTGCGCCACAACGAGATGTCAGCAATAATTGAAGGGGTCGGCAAGGGAGCAAGGGCGGATATCTGCCAGGGTCGCCGATTTGTTCGAAAGAGTTACCGCGGCCCTGACACAAGTAAAAGTCTGACACGCCCTCCCGGTCCACCCACAGCGGGACAAGTCATTTGAGGATTTCCCACTCAGAAAAATAAAGGGTCTTCCCTTCACTTTAGTGGGATTGACACGTTATACAAAATATTTACTATTCCGTAAAAAATCTGATGTTACCACACTCATTCATTAAAATTTTAAATTGTGGCATAGCCTTAAGTGTCATCACTATATTATGTCTTCCTTTCTCCTATTGTTTTTCTTTGTATATTGGCACCTACTTCCGTAATTAGTAATCACGATCGATCGATGTAATTAGTTATTATTTCAAGGAGCACCTTGAAATAAACACAACAAACACAGCATTCAAAGCATTGTATGCTGTGTTATGTCTTTTGTATGCACCAAATAAACGATTTATCTATCTATCTACATAGATAAATATCTACATATCTATTGAATTGACTAAGATAATTGTCAATAGTGTTTGTGTGCGTGGTATATTTGGCAAGTATCCGTTAAGAAAATGAAAAGTTAGAAATTTTAGTTGTTCATTCGTAGTAGTTAATTCTGCATGTATAGTAAAAGTGCATAGAACGTCGGGTCTCTTTGATGAAAGCTCGGGACACGGCACCTAAAATACGATAAAAGATGAACGAATACTTTAATAATCATGACAATAGTATAAATAATTTGGACCGGATATTACCCGGTATAATTTCCACCGAATATGTACCTACTATGACCACGGTTTTTCCACTGTGACCCGATTAGGTTCTAAAGACTAACGTGAAGATACCTACAGAATACTAACTATTACTTAATACAACTAAATAGGTACTAATCTCAGCAGGAAACCTGGGCAAAATTATATTATTATTATACCCCTGTATATTAATAATATAATTTTAAAACATTATATGTCACGCAAAAGTATAGCTAGGTACAATGTATGTGACGGAGGTTGTGTAACTATAGAATGTCTTCCGGCGGCATGGACAGCAAACGGAGCATGCCGGCAGACCGCTCGTTTCGCTGCGAATGATTAATAATTTGAAATCTGTGATATCTTCTCGGATATTTATTTTAATAATATACTGTAAAAGTCAATTTTGATCTACATGAAATGCACAACGTACCTAACGTATTTATATTGCATTTGTTATATATATAAATTTAAATTAGTATCAGGTATAATGACGATAGTAAAGATTAATAATATTAAAACCTGATGCAAATATCACCAAGCATATCAATAGAAACCAGCTATACAGGTACGGCTAAATTTAATCTTTCTGTGCTTAAAGGTGCTCTTACACGGGCAATTTTTTGAGCAATTATGGCTCGGCAACACTAATAGATCAATGTGGATCAATTAAGTGGAGCAAACTGAAGCAACAACAATAAATTGCCATTGTGTTTTTGCAATATTGCTTCTGATTGCTCCATATATTTCATGTGTTGCCGAATATCCAATCAGTTTGGACATTTTTAGTAAATTTTCTTTCTACCTTGTTTGTACATATAACTACGTCTCGTTGTTGCGAAAAGTACCGGCTGGTGGCGAAGGCGGTGGGGGAGGCGCATTGCCTAGTTTTTTAAGTTGCTGCATATTGCTCCATATTGTGTGGCCGTATCTCTGGCAACAGGTTGCTACATGTTGCGATTGCCCTAAATTGCTGGATGTAGCGAGAATTGCCCAAGATGGAGCAGTTTTAGTTAGTCGTGTAAGCGCACCTTTATATTCATCACTTGATATTATCTGTACTCGTTTGATTTCACTTTAAAGGTAATCAATAAATAATTCTCATCCAACGTAGGTATACACGCTTTTACATAAATTGAATCATATTACATTAAATTAAGTCTATATCAACAGTTCATTATGTTCCTTGTTAACAAACTTACCTGAAAAGGCCAAACAATAATAGCCTTAAATAATTCATCTTTAAAGGTCACAAGAAGTTTCTCCTGAGCAGCGGGTTTGAATATTTACAGGTTTGGTTTTATGGTAATGCTTAAAATAATTTGGATAATTTATGTAGTCTTTAAAGTAAGTAAATATTTTAAAATGAATTGGGCGTGTTGAGTGTTTGGAATCTATTAAATCTTTACATCTTTAAACATATTTAGCGTAAAATATGTAGGTATAGACCTACATACTATACGCTACATTACTAATACTATATGCTAAAATAACATAATCACAAAGCAAAACAAACAAAAAAAGCGAATCAAATAATAAAAATAACAATAAGCACCTTGTCCCGCCATCTCATACGTGGTCTGCCGCCACCTGGCCAAATACAAAAAAAAATCACGTGTCAAAAAATAGGACCCACTTGTCATCATAACGTAAAACCAAAGATATAGCAAACAGACACTCCTTATACATTTCAAAGAAAACACTGCAACTATCAAATTTACCTAATTCCAACAGCGCTTTATACATATTCGCTAACAGCTTATATATTAGGCAAAATATACACTTGTACACTAAAAACAGTGATATTCACACCGTTAACACAAGAAATAACGACAAACTACGTGCTCCCTTTCACCGGCTTCATAAGGTTCATAACTCATTTGTTGGGCTTGGTATAACTTTTTATAACAAGCTTTCCTCTTCTTTGCTAGATTTGCCTTTTAATGCGTTTAAAGCTCAAGTAAAATCCATCCTTTGTTTAAAGGCTTACTATTCCATCAACGACTATTTAAATGACAAGAATAGTTGGTCGCTGTGATTAACTCAATACAATGTTTATGTTCTTTCTCCAGAATTGGCGTATCTAGTGACAGGTTATATGGGTTCATATAATTATATTTTATTTTTTATTGCATGTCTAACAATTTTTTTTATAATTATCTATTAAGTCATTAGTTATTGACATGATCTACTCATAACAATATTTTCTATGATGAGTTGTTTTAGGCTTTATTTGGCCTCGACAGTTTTCATTTTATTTGTCGGTATATTGGTATGGCTAGCTGACATTTTGACTAATTATTTAATTAATATTTTGTGTCTCGTAATGTTTATTACTTTGCCTATGTATGTATGGAATCAAGTCTATCCGACTAAAGAGACAGCTGTGCTGCTGGGGAGTTTGTTCCGCCACTTCTTCTTCCCAGCTAAAGCACTAGGAAGTGGTGAAGGGTGGGCGTTTTGGGGGACTGTCTCATGTACTTTGATGTTCGAAAAGTGATGAACAACCTCTTAAGAGGTCGTTGCACTCGTCATTATAAACAACTTATATTATGGACCAAACCTGAAATCACGAAAAAGAATCGGCTGTTCCTCACATATAAGTTCGTATGACTCATCAAAATGTAGGGATCAGCTGGTTTTCTTTTTTCACGATCGCAGGTTTGGTCCCATAGTAAAAGTTGTTCATAATAATGAGTACAATGACCTCTTAAGAGATTGTTGGTGTTTTGTCCAATAACCCTGTATACAACATCCGTCGCTTCTGACATTGCCCATATAATGAAATTCACGATTTCACGTTAGTAAAAAATAACAGTGGTCATGTTTAGAGGATTTAAACTTCAATTTTTTTGGGAAAATCTCGAATGTTACTTTTACATATGTTTATATTATACAACGTGTACCATAATTAACGCAAGACCTCAACCCCAAACAGAGTATTGAGTGAAACGCATAATACAATAACCAAAACTATTTTTTTTAAAGCTGCAGCATTACTTTGTCCATTTAAAATTGAGTCTTATTGCTTTGAAATAAAATTGCAAAATATATAATTTATGAAATAAATATATTGAAAATGACTGAAATCGATTCAGTAGTAAATTATGAACTACTTTCAGGTCTTGCTTCTATTCTGTTACACCTTTTATATAAAAATATATCCTATTTTACCTACTTTTTTTACCTACTCTTAGTGTTCCAAGTTCTCACTTCTGTGTGAGAACTTCCGTGTGACTGTCTACTATTTGTGGATGAATTCGGCGAATATCTAGCTTGGAGCATACATCAAGCTGGATATTCGCAGAATTCCGTTGCCGAGTGGAAATAAAAATATGCCAGATTATTGTTGGAATGCCAATATATGTGTTTTCGTTCATGATAATATACCTATTTCGCGTTATGTGTGGCTTTGCATTACGTTCTGAATCTGAATTCCATGCTATCGGAAAATGTGTTCGAAATTTGAATTTTTTATTGGGATTATTTCTTTTTATCGCCTATAAAATGACCTTTCTTTTACTTTTTCATGACTATAATTTGTACAGAGTATATAATAAGGAGTTTTTTTTTAATATTATATTCTTTCTATGGTTCCCGCGTGTGAACACAAATCACTAAGTAGTGATCTAGTATCTTTTTACTTACGTGAAGTAGGTACTTATACCTAATACTGTTCTAAGAAAGCTTCATGAGAAGTTAGTCTTTCAAATCAAATCAAATCAAAATATGTTATTCCACATAAACTTACAGAGGCACTTAAGAAACGTCAGTAGCTAGGTGCACGGTTACAATAGGTTGATTCCTATGGCGAAGAGCTGGCAAGAAACTCCACGGTTTCTCTTTTAAAAAGAATTGGCTTTTACAATGGTTTCAAATTAATGTATTAATAGGTATGGGAGGACAGAGGCCTGACAACAAGTCCCAGGTACTTAATAAAACAGAAAAATAGTCTACACATCTACAGTCTACAAGGCCTACAACGTTCTTATTCACAAACTATAAAATAATATTTTTATAATATAAAACCTAATTAAACCAAATGACATGATTGCTATGACAACAACTAATGAAGAGTTGAAATTAGAAATGTAGGTAATATACTGTCAATTAATGAGTAGATTATGTCAAAGAAGGATGTAAAAAAAAACAGTGTATCTTTCACCTTGTTAGCAGCTCATAAATAAAAAGAAGATATTTAACAAACTCAATTAATCAACCTTTGTCTAGCTCAAAAGACACTAGTCCGTTGCACTGAAAGTCACTGAATTTTAAAGAAATACTTAAGATATTATGACACAGACAGATTAGAACTGCAGGCGTCTACGCTCAGAATTATAATACATTTTGAGATTTTCTCGCCTCCCATTAAAATTAATCGATTCATCAAATTGATTGACAAAGCTAACCTGAGTGGAATTATAATAAAATCTGCTATAAAGTATCAGTTTGCTCACAAAGGGCCTCATTAGAAAGTCACCCAAAGACCAATGGAGATGGGTATGTTTGGAGTTTCCATATGCGATCGAATGAAATTAAGAGACGTTTAGAAGAACTAAGGTGACATAGCCTGAAGAAAGACCAAGCTTAAGTGGCAGTGTTTAAGGCACATTGCTCGCAGAACCAATGGGGCCGCAAGGTTCTGGAGTTGACATCCACAATTGGAAGGACTCCCACAAGCATTGAACCGGTCGAGATGGCCGTACTTGGGGAGACCTATGTCCAGCGATTTACGTTTTTCGGCTTAAATGATGATGACAGTCATATAATACAGTATTTTTAATTAATAGTAGTAAACTATCTAATAAAAGTAAGAACTCATAACGCACACTTCTTTCCACAAAATGAAACCCTTTTTAAAGAGAGGAATTAATTGTTTGTGGAAAGAAAATGAAACAACCTTATACAGAGTGTCCATGCATAGATATGGGTAGAATACTCGTAATTGAATAAGACAGCAAATAGTATAATGTATTTAAATGAATTAACTGTCAACACAATACCAGTATCTGTCAATACAGATATCAGACTAACCAAGATAAATGAGACAGTACATGTAGACACAGCCTAGACCGCGCACCGCCAATCAGAGCGCTTCAAACCGCACCGAAGTGACATCTAATGATACTCGCATTCGTTCACACTCCACGTAACCAATGACAGCTCAGTAATACGATCCGACCAACAGTTTTTGTAATTACGCGCCCCTTATGATAGCAACATGAAGTGACTTCGAAAGTCGAGATATGTCAGCAAAAAATTGTCTCAGAGCTACTGTAGTTTTGATACCTTTTTTCCGAAATTTTGATTAAATGTGGAATAGCTTTCATTGTAAAAGTGATTAAACTGTAGGTTCTTACTCTATTATAGGCTTATTTATTCGTTTTTTTATTAGGGGGTCTTGTGACAGTTACTGGCGGCCTTATATATTTTTATGTCAATAGTATATAAAGGTAATACTAATAAATTGTGCATAAATAAATAAAATGTCTAAATCAATTGCCTCATTGGTCTAGTGGTCGCAAGCGCTACTGCTGAGCGCAGGGTTCTAGGTTCGAATTACGCGCTGGTCTAATTTTTGTTGGTATTTTCCATCGAGAATTTCACAAAAGTAGCCCGAAAGCCCGGAAGCCCGAAAGTTGCCATACACCTGCACCCATGAGGACATAAAAACGCCACTGATGATGATTAGAGTGGCCACTTACTTGGCTCATGAAGGTAACATAATATAATATTTTACGTTTGCCATCGACTCGTAAAGACACAGCCTTGGGGCTGGGTTTGTACCCTGTTGATGGCGATGGGCTCGCTCCCTCCCTGGTACGTGGGACTTAAACATGACTAGTGAAATGTACCCACATTTCACTAGTTAAGTTTACTTATATATACACCTCTGTCTAACCCTTCGTTATGTGTTCCAAATTAATACCGCAATGAAAAATAAATCACATTTGTTTTGAAAACTTAAAAAAGAATTAGATGTCTATTAATTTATACAAAAAAAAAAACAAGAAATTCTAAACATCTTTTCCAAGGTAATAACAATAACGAGGTGAAGTTACTCAAACTCAAATAAATGAAAAAGGAATTAATTTCAATTTTTTATTACACTTAACTCTTAAATTAAATTCTTCTCTTTTTTTTCTTCTTTCTTCTTCTTCTCTTAAATTAAAAATGTGATTATGTTATGTCAATATCGCAATCACTACTTACGTCAAGTCTCAAAAATACTTTCTCCAAAATATTTTACGTTACCTAAAGTTATTCCCAAGCAACACATTTTTTCAATTCAATTAAGTCAGACTTCTCTGCAATAAGCGAGCGGTGAATATCATTATTTCTAATAACAGAGCTGAGTGTAAGTAATGCAGTACAGAAATTTAATTTACCTCGAAGCTGAGAGCAGTCGGTTCGGTGTGGATGATCCTTTAGCTTTCATTATGGAAAATGCATTTCTTTCGTGAAAAAAATATTGCATAGAGTGTCTGTCAACCTTTGTAATTGTAGAGATTCTTTTCTTAGATTTATCTTAGTATCTATATAGTATCTCTGTGGTGACGTCTATCTAGTAGGCATTTTTTTAATCCCCATTCGTTTAGTTATATCAAAACATTATGTTTTACGTAAGAACTTATGTATCTTCTTATTTTATTTATTAACTTTTTGGCACAAAAGCGAAAGTTGCTTGTCATGTTTGTCAGTGTGCCCGCGTAATTCTTCTTAAATACTCAACGGATTTTGATGCGGTTTTCTTTATATGGAATTTATTCGGGATGGTTTATGAGGAACCATGTATTATTTAAAGTTACGTTTAATAAAATAAAAAAATATATTGCCAAGTCGTGAAAAAGTGAGAAGCAGGGACGGTTCACTAGTAAAGCGCTAAATAATCAAATGTATTAAAACCTAAAGTTTTAGCTTGATTTATCTTGTGACCTTAGACACTACCTATATTAAAGAATTCAAATATTTTTTCACTTTATTAAGCGAATTCTTGATTAATTATGTTTTCAGGTACTATAAGTAGGTATGTATGTAAATTACTAATCCATAACTTGATCTTTTGATCAGTGCATTTTTTGCTGTTTAGGTTAGTAGGCACCAAGCACCAAGTATATACTTACCGGTAGGTATTTATGCAAGTAATTCACCGTTTGCACTAGTTGTCTACAACAATCTATGATTAGTTTATGTATACCAATTTAATTCGTGCCCGTTTGATGGCAATTTATTACATATGTCACTGTAAAATTGTAAATACCGTTAGATTATAATCTTATATCTCGTGAGATTGTGAACTGTCGAAAGATTGTGTACCGTAACATACTACTTACAATTTAACGCATTATTTTTCGAAAGATTATAATCTATCGAAGTGAAACAAATTGTGAACTGGTATAATCTATCGAAGTGAAACAAATTGTGAACTGGTATCAAGACGGATAGTACCTTGCGTTATTACTAAATAGTCAAGTAATTGCCACTTACTTGGAAGTAGCGCTCACCAGCCGCTGCCGTGGCACCGCTCGCTTCGCTCGGTCGGCTCGTGCGCGGTGGGTCGCAATTCTAACCTAACCTATTCGGTCGGTAAGCAGTGTGGTGCACAATTTATCGACAGTTTATAACCTCGCGAGATAGATTATAAACTAACGGTGTTCACTATCATACGGTGACATATTATATTATTAGGGACTTAAACATAACTGGAAAAATATGGGTGTACGATAGGTACACCACTGCCTAAGCCTTCGGGGATTATAGGCGTGATGTTATATAAATGCTCCTAACTTTTTATTGATAAAATATAGTTCAACAATGATCTTGTTACGACGTATCCAGTTATAACTTTTATTACAAAAAAAGGTTGGATGTTGAGCATCCAACCTTTTTCAGAGATAAGTCAATCGCATGCGATGTTCAAATACCAATGGTTCGTATATCCTATAAATAATATTCAATATGTAAATAAAGGCGTTTATGCATGCGTCAAAAGACACGACTTATTATGTATTTCCAATTGATTCATGTATCTTTTCCCTTTATGTTTATAAGTAAATATGTAAATCACAGTACATGTGTACCTTTTTTTTTAATCAATTCAATTTTGTTTTAAAAACTGTACCTTCATTTTGGACTTAATATTTCATATCTACGGCTGAAACTCAGTAGTTTGTAGTTCGTCAAAAGTTACTTCTAGCTTCATCCATGGATTATGAGTTAAATTAGGTATGTAGATATAATAAGTAATACAATTTTATGAAAATTTGTGTTATTAAAATAATCTTCTTACAAAAGACCAGCCGTACCATAGTCCCATTATTTTCAGGACTTATTTTAAAGTGGCCTCTATTGCCCATGCCTAAGGCAGAAAATGCCTGCAGTCTAAAAATAAAAACCCAGTAAGTTATTAGCTTCAGTCTATATTTAGAAAAGTCCCTAGTGTATAAAAAGTATCTCTGTTCACTTAGTTAAGCATGTAAAAGTACACAAATAGAACCATTTCTATTTTTGTACTTTTACTTTAATATAATATATCACTCAAGTCCCGGGCCTGTTACTATTTAATTTCCTTGCATTTTGAGCGAATTCTGGTATAATAAAGAATATAAAGTTACTTTTTATTCCCTGTAGCAGTACAAAAAACCGACACTCGTTAAACTTTACTGGAGGGTACTTATATAGATACCTGCTCTTCAATCAATGTATTCTGTTCTACCGTTTACAAGAGGCACGGAAAAAGTTAATAAAAAAAATCGAAAACTCGACTGCGTAAAAAGTGAACTTTAAAAAATATGGAAACAAGAAAATTTTATTTTAAGAGGTTGACTATTAAACTTTATACTATTAGCAATCTCATGCAGTCGGAGGCAATAAAGGTTTTATTGTCCAATTTAAGAAGATGCCTCACCCCACGTAGTTCGTCGACTTTCACAATTTTCTTTTTCACAATATGGCGTCTGGTTGTCACTATATTGAATTTGGATTACTGCCATACGGTGATACTCACAAGACAAATCGATTCACATAAGAATCAGCAAAATCGGTCCACGTGTTTGGTCTCCAGAATGCCAAAAGGATCAAACATACATACCGGCTGACATTTTTTAGCGTCTGGACAACAATATGACGTTTTGTGTAAGTAGAATAGAACTCATATACCCTAATATTTACCTGGTACCATTTATTTAATAAAAGTTCCGAATATCCTTAAAATACATGAAAAAGAATACATCCTACGGCACTCGCGTAAAACTAATATTATCCAAAATAGGTAATAGTAAACGGCGTCAGCTGCGATTGCACATGAATGAAGCATGATGGAAGTGTGAGCGAGACGCTAGCATTAACTTCGCTCTCCTGCGCACAGGACGATACCGCCTGATCCCTACACACTCACGCACACATTTGCGCGTGTACCTACATACGTCACCGTGCTGTATGTAGTTGTAGTAGGCTTATAATTTGATACACTGAGTGACGCGTGTCTTGAAACCGTAAACCAAATAAATTACGTCTCGTAAGATCGGTAAAGCTTTGATAGAAATGTAAACAAACCGCTGATGTTAAATACTTATAACAATCACTCACATTCATATGTATTTCGAAGGTTTTAACGTGATGTGTAATAAAAAAGGATTCCAACAAGGTTGTTTAATCCAAATCGGATACTACAACTTACTAGGCGTATTTAAAGATCGTAATCAACTTATTTACAAATAATAATACTGATTAATTTTTACAAAATTACAGAAAATGAGTTATTATTTACAAGAAAAAGTACCTTTTCAACGATATTGCAATATTTGTTCTAAATGTCCACCGTTTCTTTCTAAACACAAACTCCCACGTTTTTGCAAATTGGTTGTTAGACTCCTAAGCGTGTCTCTGTCACTTTTCAGAATATTAAAAACGTCTATTATTCGCTGTTTTAACTCATTTACACTACGAGCTTCTTCGGTGTACACTAAGCGTTTTAGTTCAACCCACAAATAAAAGTCTAATGGCGTTAGGTCTGGTGATCTCGCCGGCCAGTTCACAGGTCCACCGGGACCTATCCACTTATCACGGAATTCACTATCTAAATACGCGAGCACAGATCGCTCGTAGTGAGCTGGACACCCGTCGTGCTGAAAGTACATGTCCGGCAGATAGTCCAGAGGAACGTCTTCCAACATTGTGTCGATAACGGACTGTATAATTTCACGATACATTATCCCTGTCAATCGACCTTCGATACAAACTGGACCCATTATGCCAACGTGTATTATCCCGGCCCAAACATTGACACTGAATAGAACTTGATGAGCGTGTTCGTTTATTTTAAGTGAGTTTTGAAACTCCACCATTGCTCGTTGTGTAGGTACGTTGTAGATACCAGTGCGGGTAAATATGGACTCGTCGCTCCATAGAATGTTCGCCTGCGGGTGGAGTTGGAGTATGCGTACGTCATTATGAAAACAATCACTGGCCGGTCGAAGCACACACGGTTCAAACGTAAAAAAACAGCGATCGACGTCACGCTATGGCTAATCGCAGGTGACTAGAGAGAGAGCACGAGACGCGGTACTCGGTTTGAAGGGCGCGCGGGCGGGAGGGGATGCGCATGCGGTGACACGTGAGCGGTACGCCTAAGGAAAGATATTTTGCGATAGTAGTTACCTATCCCCGGCCGGCTTCAATCAAAGGATTGAATGTCGCTACGAATTCATTGATAATTTCTGCGCGTAGAGTAGGGTGCCTATAAGTTGGGTTTTGATATTATTTGCCGATATTTTTACTCTTTTCTATTTTTATTATTTTTTAAATTTTAGTATGAAAAGTTTACTACAAATAAGTAATAGTATTTATTGAGAGGTTCATTTCATGTTAGGATTTAAAAAAAAAAGAAGTGAAATTTCTATGCCATAGGCTTCTACTCCGTTCACCTATTATGCCCTATTTTTTTCCAGACGGTAAAAAAAATCATACGGTATATACATAGGCTGATAAAATTATTTGCGCCGTGCAGTCCCGACTGCGTCAGTCGTCGAAGGGTAATTTTAAAAGAAACTCTTTTAATGAGTGGTTTAATACCAAACGGATAAACCGATATCCGTTTCGTATTAAACCACTAATTAAAAGAGTTTCTTTTAATTAGTGGCCCCTTTCCAAAAGAGTTTCTTTTAATTAGTGGAAGTCTTTTAATCAAAGAAGGGTTTTCAAAAAGCGAATGGGCACTAATTTCATTGAGACATCCAGTAAAAGAATTTTAAAGAAGAAGTAGAGAAGTTTAATGCATTGAGTGAGTAGTGTATGCCTAGTGTGTGTGTGTTAAGTTTTTATTTTGGTTTAGTGTTTAGTTGTGGTTTCGTTTCAGAGAAGATTTTTATTTTCAATTTTCAATTGTAGAGAAGAATTTTTAATCGGATTTTTTTAACCTCGGAATCGCTCCGTGTCTACAAGCACAACATAGCATAGAATTTGCTAGCCAGATATAAAAGCTAGCTAATTATACAGATACCTCGGTGCAGCCGCTTCGGAAGTGGTTAATCGAGTAAAAGCAATTACCGACGTTCTGACATCGCCTGCCCGCACCAATTACGAACCGTTCTTTATGTAGCGCCTTCCAATAAACATTAAAATGGAATCTCAAGCTAGAAGGAAAGACGGAATTCTATTAGAAGGAAGGTTTTATGAAATAAGCTAGGTATATTTTTTCCATTATTTTTTAACTTAGACTTAAGTTATTTTCTGAAAAGTCAAGTCTGAAAATTTAATTTAGATTTTCAGACATTTCTTTCTCTCATTTTTAATTTCATTTTTTTTCTAATGTTCATACTTAGGTATCTACATTTAATAACCCTACGAGTAATCATTCAAAAATTAGTTCAGAAGACATGGCGCCCCTTTCCATGTGCTGATGATCAGTGTGGGATTTTTACCTCACTAAAACTATTCAAAATTTCTCCGAAGACATTCCATCTCCTCCACGCAAAATCCGAGCGCCTCTTAAAGGACGCCACGCAAAAAAAAATTAACCTTGCTAGCACTGATCTGTTCCAACAAAATAAACGTTTTTAATTTCATTTCTGAACAAACAATTGAATTGACTTCCACAGAATCGCTATAATTACAGATTAAGGAGCATCGTTGCTAAGTACGGATCAAATGCGAGCAATGTTTTTTTTTTTTTGGGTGGGAAATCATCAAACAACGTCTCCCGCTCTGGATGGAGCGGGAGGGCGTGTCAGACTTTTACTGACTAAAATCCACCCGTGTTCCCTCAGTTGCCTGTGTGCCAGGGGCCGCGGTATCTCTTTCGAACAACCCGCACCCCTGGCAGGAATACGAGCAATGTTCAATTTACATAAATGTTTTACACGATTCCTAGGAATTAACAAATTAAATGCTACTGAGGCAATTCAATTAAAGTACTATACTATACTAAGTATCGAAATAGCGAATATTTCTGATACATTGGCAACCGAAGTATTAAAGTTATCTTCATAAAGAATTCTAATTTCAATAAGCACCGAATATTTTGATAAGTTGTGTGGGAGAAATTAACTAGGTATTAACCGTGCTCTATTTAAAGAAATACATTGTTTTCGTCGAACGATAATTATCTTTACACGGTATAAAACAAAGTCGATTTTCGTGGAACAATGCAACGGATTTTACTGCGGTTTTCATCTACAGACAGAGTGATTCAAGCGGAAAGTTTATAAGTATCATCGACCTCCACGCAGGCGAAGCCACTGGCAAAAGCTAGTTCAGGGCTCTACTTTCAACAGATAAATAGCAATAAATTGGATGATTTTTTTTTTTTTCTTGGTGGGAAATCATCAAATAACTTCTCCCGCTCTGGGTGGAGCGGGAGGGCGTGTCAGACTTTTACTGACTAAAACCCACCCGTGTTCCCTCAGTTGCCTGTGTGCCAGGGGCGGCGGTATCTCTTTCGAACAACCCGCACCCCCGGCAGGCATCGGCCCTTGCGGGCCCTATCTGTTGCTGCTGACATCTCTTTGAGGCGCGCGTGGAACACAACGCGCCGTCGACCCGGGCTTGGTCCTTACCGGACAGCGAGCTACCCATTACTCGCCGTCCGCAAGCCCGTGCCTACGGTGGCCGGGAATCAGCCTGGGATTCCCGACGCCCAGGGCGTCTCCTGCGAAGGCCACGGCTGTGAGGGCGCATGTATTGCATCTCCCTCACGTGCGCCGTCTCCCTCTTTGCGAGCATAACTGCTTAATTATGTATACATATTTTATTGCACCTACCACTGTTTGTCTCTGCATCACCCAAAGGTCGACTGGTAGAAAATGCCTATGGCATTAAGTCCGCCTCTGTACATGTTTGTGCTTAAAGTATAAATAAATAAATAAATAAATAAACTGCTTCGCTGAAGGAGGCGACTGCCAGCCATGCCCTCTCGCTCCGTACCATGGCCTGGACCAGGGTCGGACGCGAGAGATCGCCGCCGCCGGTCACCTCCACGAGGACACGGCGTTGCTCCGCCCAAGCTGGGCAGACCTCCACCGTATGCTCCACCGTGTCCTCTGGGCGATCTTCGCAATGGAAACACCCGGGCGTTTCCTCCCGCCCTATCCGAAACAGGAACCTCCCGAAACAGCCATGTCCAGTGAGGACCTGTGTCAGGCGGAAGGTGAGGACGCCATGTCCCCTCTTTGAGGAGTGGCTTGAGAGGCGGTCTCAAGCCACTCCTCAAAGAGGGGACTTACCGCCGCAATCGCGGCGTGCCCAATGATCATTAATATTTATTTCATTAATAATGCGAATTCTTTTCACTGATTGAATGAATTTGGGCAGTGGTGGCCCAGTGGTTACGGCCGCGACCTACGAGTTGTAGATCATAGGTTCGAACCCAGCCAGGCGCTTTACTTTGTGTAAATTATTTCTTCACCACTGCTCTCAAAACGGTGAAGGAAAACATCGTGAGGAAACCGGCGTGTCCTAGAACCAAAAGTTTAAAGAAATGTGGCATCTATCATACCGAACTGGGCTTGCGTTTTGGATTACTGCCCACTCACTGAGAGAACGCCTGTGTCCCAGCAATGGGAACATGAACATAAAGGCTGATTAAGAGTAAAATTGCAACTGTTTGATAGATTTTTTTTACGTGGCTTGAATTTTTGTGCGCTAAACATTGAATTGAGTCATCCCTTTTTTTTGTTTCTATGTTTGAACGCGCTAATCTTTGGAACTACCGATCGGATTCAAAACATTCTTTTTGTATTTGATAGCCTAATTTTTGAGGACGGCTTCAGATTATTTGGCATCACGCTACGATCCTTAAGAGCTGAGCTAAAAGAAAAAGTCATAAAGAACGGTCAGCGAAAACGAAGTACATATAGCGCGAGCAGGCGATGTGACGTGACGAGGTGGAAGCAAGAAGCTGCATGCGGACGAAGTTGCGGGCAGACACTAGTAGGAAATACATATATTATATCGTGCCCGAGATTCCTGTAAGATGTGACAACTAAGTTATTTATTTATTTATTATGGCACTCCATTAACTAGTTCACATAAACATTAACATAAATTTTAGTCATCATTTATAATAATATGGTACACACGGCTACACATCAAGCTATGCATTTCCAGTTTGCGCTGACCTCGCACTGTACGGAAATCGTATAAAATGCGAGATCAGCTTATACTGGAAATGTATAGCTTGTTGTGTAGCTATGTGTACTACAATGAACTTATCACTTAAAGGTGTGTTAAAGGTATGTACAGCACTTACATTGTTTGCCTAATTAAACCAATTTAATTAAAATAACTAAAATAACAATGCAATTAAATAAGTTACTAATTAAAAGTCAGTACCTAATAAATATAAAATTACCAATGATAAAATCAATTAAGTAAATCAATATTAATACAATGAAATGAGTGAAATAAAAAACTAAAAATTATTTAGTAAAAAAAGTTCAAATCGTAGCCAAAAATACAGAAATAGACTATAATGACGGAATTCAAACAAGAGTCAACTATCAGCAATTAGCAATCTGCAAGTTGTCGCATAAGTAATGGACTATTACATAATAATTTATGAGAGGACAACATGTCGCTTGCAGAATGCACATACTACCATAATATTGATAATTCTACAAGCTACATTGGTAATTCACAACTACATGTTGAAGATCATGACAAATAAGTAAATTATTGCACAAATAGATGCATGGCGTCGGTCGTCCTTTGACATTAAAAATTAGTAGTTAAACGCTCTAGACCTATCTATTCTGTTAATAACTGTAATTAACAGAGACTTCGTAAATAATTTTAGGTACATATTATTTAATTAATTATATTAATATATCTATTTCATTTACGTTTTCTTTTCATTACGATACAAAAAGTGCGTTGCTATCAGGAACAACCGAATTGCAAAAATGTAAGTAATACAAAGTGAAAAATATCAAATTTTGGAAGTCGGTGTCTTTCGTTTTGTATTTTCGTTTTCTTGCCACCGACTCGGAAATCAGTGAAAAAGCCTACAAAATAAAAAAGTAGCTGTTCTTTCGCAATATTTAAGTTATTTTCCAAGATGTAGTGTTTTTTTGGGAGTAGGTTTGTTCTTGTAAAAAAGTTTTTTCATTACGTATATATATATATATTTTTGTATTTTGAGCCTTCGATGATCCTTAGTTGGTATTTATTTATTAACATGCCAAATGCACTGCAGTATCCTAGCAGTTACAACAGCATCCCGAAAGCGTTATTAAATACCAGCTTTTGCCAGCAGCTTCGCCCGCTTGGAGGTTAGAAATTATCCCATGAGAATGTACTACCGGAATAAAAAGTATATTATATGTTAATCCAGGTTATAAACTATCAGCGTGCCAAATTTCATCTAAATCCGTTGGGCCGTTTTTACGTGATTGAGTAACAAACATTCAAACATCTGAACATACAAACACGTATAATATTAGTTCACATTTAAAACATTAGTAGGATATTGTACACGCAATAAAGCGATAAAAACCTTTCTGCACAGCAACAAGCAGCTACAAATTAATCTTGTATAAAATGAACAAATGTAATAAAACGGGCTTATTAAGAATTATAGCGCCCAACGGGAAAGCTCTTGATAATTATATAAAGAGGGCTTCTTTGCCAATTAACACCCTCAGCCTCTCTTTGAGTGGACGCGCTACCTTTTAGCTGTCGAACCAACAAGTGCGCACTGATTTCTATTTTCTGTGCTTAATTAATTATTATATTTAATTCGTTGGTCATTTTACTATGTGGGCTGTGTGGACCTGTTGATTTTGAATAGGTGAGTTTTTGAATAAAAAATTTGATGTCGAGAGCATGTCAAATTCTACTTTATCATAAGTAACGGTAACCTGTGTAGTTCAAAATCGCTTACGATTTTTGCAAAAAAAATCTGCTTATTAGCTCAATTAATTATTATTAGAAAACTAAGGCACATAAGGACTGCGTTCTAGAAAGACGGTATTGCAATATTTTTTGTGAAAACTTTTGCGCAGCAGCAATGATAGTCTAAAGTTATTGTTTTCTTTAAACGTTTGCTTTGAAATCCTACTTTTTAGTAGGTATGAAAATATAGTGTAAGAGCTAACAAAAACAAGGTAAAAGTTTGACATAATATTTAGTAAAAATACACTTAAGTTGTACACTAAAATGTTAAGGTAAATGTATCCGCGAGAAAAGAGAACGGGACCACGACCCCCCCCCCCGCGTTGCAATACGCAAGCAAGTCGCGCCGCCCCGCCTGCTCGTTACTATCTTCACAGTTGTCAACTTCATGACTGTTCTCGAGCGCCATCTATTTCATTCTAATAACTTAACTGAAACTGCTTGCTTCCATAGTTAACTTTGATTTTAATTTACCTACCCACAAAAGGAAAGACGTAACCCACATAGATAGTTTCCAAAACTATCTAGAATTTTGAACTACTAGCTTCCAGCCTTTTGAGCACTTTTCCCACTGACAGCGATGCGGATAAATTTGTTTAAGCCCAATGAACTCTTTCTTTTCTTTTCCTTTATATACTTACACATCATATATACGTATATACATATTATTGTTATATTTTATAAAAGGCATGTAAATAAACATATTCATAGAACCAAAAAAACAAAAACTAGCGTCTCGATTTCTCATATCTGAAAGTTTAACAAAGGGAACATACATAAAATATTCGAGGCATCTAAACTATGTAGAACTAAATAATTCATTCGGAATACATAAGTCGAATAATACAAAAATATTTTTCGTAAAAGCTAAATCTAAATAAGGCAGGCTAAAAATATAAGCATGGTTATCCGTTCGGAAAAAATATAACGAAAAGTTTACTGGCAAAGTTTTCACTGAATTAATCATGGCAGATGAAAGGTAGTCGAGGGCGGTTTCCCTTTATTATTAATACCTTAGATTGAACATCTTTCGGTCAACAAGACATGATACCTTTGATCCTTAAGTTTTAGAATATGACGGTGAACACAGAAAAAGAGTCAGGGAACAGTTAAATGGAGATAAAAATAAAATAATCAGGACAAAGGAAAGAAAAGAAAAAAAACATTGCTTATTCTGCACAATGACATAAAATGCACACATAGATACAAAGTAGCCAAAAGCCTCGTATTCAAGCATTAAAACTTTGTCCATTTTGTCCAAGGCATCTTCCCATACATTGTAAATGATGCTCTGTGTTCTCATACGGAGAAGGTATGAGAATTGATCACCATACTTACTAAATGATAATCCTACTAATTATATAAATGTGAAATTTTGTATGTTTAGACTTTTGTATATTTAAATGTTTGGATGTTTGTTGCTCATCAATCACACGCAATAACAACAAAACGGATTTGGATGAAATTTGGCACACAGATCATATTCATTCATATTCATTTAATTGCGTTCCACAAGGTAAAAACAAAGATGATGACAAAAGGCTTAGAGCTAAGAGCCGTTGTAGACCCTGTTAGGGCACAGCAAAAGGTATTATGAATTTAATTTCTTAAAAGTCTAAAACTTAGTAACTAAAATTGAAAAATTAAAATAAAATTATACATTAACTGGGTACTTAATTCAATTTGAATAACAATTTAATTACATAAATAATAATTGAATAGCTATTTTAATTAAACACTTACAATTTTTACATTTAGATAAAGTAATATTTAGGTAATTATAACAAAAACTTATTTAATAAGAGATCGATATTATTATTTTTTTTAATTACAAATTAATTATTACTAAAGAAATCTGATTTCACGTGTATCACAATTTGAGACAGTTTCTATTTTATAAATAACTTATTGTACCCATATTTAGTAGTCATATAATCCTCAATTAAATAATCTTCTTGAAATATAACTATATAATTGAAAATGTATGACTTAAAACAGATCATAACCTGGATTACACATATGATACTTTTTATTCCGGTAATACGTTACCGTGGGATAATTTTCGACCTCCACAAGGGCGAAGTCGCTGGCAAAAGCTAGTATTGTAATAATTATAGCCATTCGATTATTTCTCAATGACAGTAATTAAGTATATTTCATTAAAGCTTCTTACTAACACTTAACCTACAGTAAATTGTAAGTGCTTCAAAAGGTTCTTAAAAATTCATTTTCAACCAGGTAGGAAGATTATGCAAAATTTAATCAGAAGACGACCAACTTCCTGGGAACATTGGCTTTTAATATTTTAAAGGCAATCTTAAGGCTTTATTGAGAGCACATTGAAGACATACAAGGCACCTTTGCATAAGGGACGTAATCTACTTATTTTCCTTAACGAGATAGTGAAAACTCGAAAGTTATATTATCACAGTAATTTGAAAACATTGTAAAGGTAAATTATTTTTAAAAGAGTAACCATGGAGTTACTTGCTGGCTTCTCTTCTCCATAGGAAGCGATAAATTAGAACCGTGCATCTAGCTTCTGACGTTTCATAAGGGCCCATGCAGGCTTCCACCATATGCTCCACCGTGTCCTCAGGGCACCTTATTCGTAACAGGAACCTCCCGAAACAACCGTGTCCGGTGAGGACCTGAGTCAGGCGGAATGTGAGGACGCCATGCCGCCTCTCAAGCCACTCCTCATAGAGGGGACTTACCGCCGCAATCGCGGCATGCCCAGCACTGAATTGCGACAATCGTACTCTCCACGTCGCCATGAGATCCCGCCGGAGCTCTATCCGCTGTGCCGCGATTTCCCGCGGCACCGGAGTTACGCCCCGGCGTTTGGCCTCCTCGCGCCACTCCCAAGTGTGCGCGAGGATCTTTGCCTCCAGATCTCATGGCGGTAATCCAGCAAAGAGTATCCCCGTACCATCCGGATGGTCATGAACCTATGGGCCGCCTTCAACCACCGTGTTGGTTGGCGCCTCAATGTAGGCGCCCACATCGATGCCCCGCATAGGGCCATAGCCCGCACGACCCCCGCGTAGAGTCTCCGGCAGGAGGTGTTTGGCCCCCCTAGATTGGGCTGGAGCTGCTTCAAGGCAGCCCCGGCCCGATCAAGTCTGGGAGTCAAACGTCGGAAATGCTCCGAAGTCATTTATTTTACGTAGCTTCTTTATTTTTCCCCTCCTTCAATATTTTTCTACTTCACTTCAATGTTACTTAAGAATATTTAAAAATAATTTCCTTTCCTAATATACCGTTTCCTTTTAAACTTTTTAAAATAAGCCACAATGCTCCTTTTATTTATAATCAGTTGGGGAAGAGGGTAATTAATGCTCTGAGGTAAAATGTTTTATAAATGAAGTTTAAATGTTTTATATTTATAATTTGTGTACAAAACTATCATTTAGAAATTTTAAAAGGTTGAATAACGTATAATGATTTTATTTCTGTAAGAAGGTTTGTACAAACAGTTTTACACGTCCATCATATTTTAAAAACTAGATGAGGTCGGCGTTTCCTATTTGTCCACCCTGAGAAAAAACCCGAAATAAACTCAAAGGTCACAGTGCCTTTTAAAGTCCTGACATAATCTTGGTCAGATCATGTGAATATTGTGGCGATAGTTATCTGAAGTGGTCTTCTGAGGAAATAACTACACAGAATGCCACACGCCATACCAAAAAAGGACATTTACGTAAGCCGCATAAATTACTTAAACTGCCAGAGAATTATTAAAACGAATGTTAGTGTTGAATATCATATACTTAATGGAGTTGTTATGGATTCTAGGACAGTTTTTGTTTTATTTAATAGTACTTAGTTATCTATTACCACAATTAATTGACCAACGTCCCTAACAGAGCAAGCAAGCTGTCCCGTGTGGTGTCGGACGTAAAAGAATAGCACCATCCCATTTCTTCCCGTAGGTGTCGTAGAAGGCGACTAAGGGACTTACTAGAGAATTGGCAGCAGCGTTCTCTATGCATTTCAACACCATACTGCGATCGCCAACCCGCCTACCAAGCGTGGCGATTATGGCAAATTCCCCCTTTTTGGGGGAGGCTTATGTCCAACAGTGGACGTCTTTCGGCTGATATGATGATGATGATGAAGCAAGCTGAAGTTGCAGTGGGCTGGCCATGTTTGTCAAAGGACCGACTCGCGTATCGGCAAGCGTAATGTGGGATGCCTCCCAGCTAAATAAACCGACAACCTTCAAAAGGTGGCTGGGGCCGATTGATTGCGGAAGGAGGAGGAGAGAGTGTTATGCCGCAGACTGGGAGAACCCTATGTCCAGCAGTGGACTTTAATAGGCTGAGTTGATTGACAGCAATTAATTGGTACCTACTCATTTCTACAATGAAAAAGTCTCTCATATGACATTTTACGCCAGAGCTTGCCAAAATCATGTCATCAGTTCGATCGATTTTCTCCAGGGACTACCACGTTCACCTATTTGTAGCCATGAATTTATTGTTCCACTTCTGCAAAATATATCCATACTAATTATGTAATACTAATTATTTTCTGTCTATATGTTAAGTTTAGACCTACAGCTAAGTGGATCGGCAAAATTTGGCAAACAGGCATGCCCATTCTAGGCCATGACCATGGCGAAGCCGCGGGCAAAAGCTAGTTTTAAATGAAAATGATACTGTTACCTAATAAGTCCCAACACAATAAACGTAGACATTGTCAATCTAAAAATAGTCCATCTACGCATATTTCGATTTCAGACATCCCACGATTCTGTCAAAAACAATATCTGTGAATCTACTTTCTATTCTTAGAAAAGGACTCTGTCATTTAATTGTTTCATTTAATATGATACGAAGGAAACAATAGATGTAGCTAATAATGTAATAATGAAAGTAGGCAGTAATTGCTAGGTACTTGTTTCTCAAGTAATTTATCGCACTTAATTAGAAGTCGCGATGTGATTGATGTCTTGGTGTAATCTTGCTTTTGAAGATATTATTTAAATAATGTAAGGTTGTAATATAAAAACTTGTACAAATAAACGTTCCGGAATAAATTAACTAAATGATGGTGAAATCCGGATCAAAACCCGTTGCATAGCTTAGAAGAACAACGCAGTCCCACAGCCAGACACGAAATGTGTCGTGTAGGTACAATATGTAACACCACATATTTTTTTTAACAATGTTCCTTTTTTGGGTCCCCTTTAAATTTTTTACTTTATTATTGGTTGTTATAGCAACAATAGAAATACATATTCGGTGAAAAATTCCATTCAAGTCTGACAGACAGACCGACGGACAACGGAGGCTTAATAATAGAATTCCGTTGACACCATTTGGGCACGGAACCCTAAAAATGTATTTTTAGGTCACAATTTCTTTTTAGGTCCCAACACATAAACTTGAGTGGCCAGAGTGCCATTAAAGGGTCAAAATAATGTGCCATAACAGTTAAATGTCTCTAAAATTGACGCGTAAATACTTAATCATAAATCTTTTTTTTCTTCTTTCGATAACTGCCATCAGTCCTTTCTGGACTATTATCAGTTTGGTTGCGTGAATATAGTTGGCGTTTCAGGTACAGGGGCCATGCTACTGCTACCTTTTTAGATCACTTGACCTCTCTTGTCTCCTTGAAGTCGAGACGAAGACAGATTCACTGTTGTCTAGCAGTTTAACAGCAAGAAGATTTGGGTGGATGGCCAGACGATCAACATATCGTGTTTTTTCCTCATGAATTGTCGGACTGTTGAGATAATAATAGATTTCTTCATTCCGTGTGAACCATGTTGCAATGATAACAATCCTCAAGATGGCGTTTTGAGCTCTTTGGAGGCACATTATGTTACTGTTGCTGGCCACTCCCCATACTTGGATGAAAGTAAGTACTAATAAATCTAGCGTCAATTTTATTTTCCGTAAAAATCCTTTTCTCCGGGTAATCTTCTAAACCATTTCACATGCCAAGGGAGAATTACTACCCTTATAATGGACATTTAATTCAACTAGCACGAGATTACGAGACCAGTTCCCAGTAATTTAATTTTATGTGAGAAACTTCCCGAGAACATTTCTTGGCTCAATAAAAATCTCCTTAGCAATAATTGTGACTATAAAAAAGATTATTAATTATATTAGTTTTGTACGTTGGTAAAATATCTACGCAGAATGTTTTTTTTTGTAAACGTTACTTATTTAACCAAATTATTTCGCTCTTTTTATAAAATTGTTTGTTCATTGGAGATTTTTTTTTGGCATATTCTTGTTTCGCCAATAGGTATTTAGATATTATTTACAAAAGAATTAACGATAGTGGTGTAAATTTTGGGTTTAACATCAAAGATCGCCTCTGGGTCTCGAAAACCCATTAGGGTAACGGTTATTTCCTGTACACTGTTGCTAATGTGCCAATATTTCATACCTCTAAATATGGGTATAGGTAGGTACCTATCATACGTTCCGGAACATCACAATTGTATCATCCTCGTTATCAGGTAGCTGTCGGTAGTCAACAAAAAAAAGATAAGTTGCCAGGGTCTCGGATATAGTTGAAGTTTCGTAAGAAACCGTTGGATGTTTTCGAATGAAATGAAATTTGAAAAATATTTATTTATTTTATTTATTTATTTATTATTATAGGCTTACAGACTAACAAACCAATGATATAAAGAAAGTAATATAAAAAATTTGCTAATAACAAGCCTCCACAAGCCTCCACGATCGCAAAATGAGCGGTTTGTTTATATATTAAATTTAAATTTTATTCGAAAACATCTGTTTAAATTCAACTATATCCGGCCACCCTGGTTACTTATTTCTTTTGGTGACAGTTACGTACAGTCATATACATAACATCACGCCGGTAATCCCCGAAGAAAAAGGTGAATAAATCGTACCACTTTTTTAATTCGTTGTAGTGTAAAATTGTGTGAAACTCGTTTCTTTCAGAACTGATTTCCAGTGAAATTTTCACTAGGGTTTCATTCGACACTTTTTGGATTTGTTGGAGCAACACAAATTTTACAAGAACACTCGGCATTTCTACATCAGCTTTCTTACCTAGCAGGAGGTATTTCCTGATCCTAAAGATTCTGTGTACCCCAAAATGTGGGTTCCACGTCCAAGCTGAGAGCTGGGCGCTACATAATATTATGAATGCTGTTCCATGTCCTACAGCTGGCTAAATATAGGTCCGGTTGCTGCGGCCCTCTGTACGTTTGGCTGACCTGAGCCCTCCTGCGTCCCGTGGAAAGAAGGAAGGTACCCTGCCTGCCTAAAACTGCGAGTGCTCGGGTCAGTCACAAACCGACGACCTACGAGTACCTATGTTCTAAGTACTATAACTATAATTTTATGTATAAAGACAACTTGCTAGTTTCCTTTCTCTGCAAACTCTATCCTAATTGCTAAGCCGTTACACTAGTCACTTAAACATTTTTATGTGAAAATGTTTAATGTAAGATCCATGTCTCTATTCCATGAATTCAGCATTAATTTATTAACTTAAACGATTTTCCGGGAAATAAAATTAGATAGTAAAGCTCTCTTTATTTCAAATTGACAAAGTATATTACAGGCCAATAAGGCAGGATGGACAATTAAATTGAATTATAAAAATTTTCCTCTTTGATAAAAGCGAGGCTTTTATTAGAATCTAATTAAAATGCATAGTCTTTATCAAGGACAGTGTTAGCGACTCGTCTATCGGGGGCAATCAAATTATTTTCAGGTGAAAGGGTTCTATCAGATTCTTTGTTCACAGCCTTCATAACTACGAGGCATAATTTTTAATTTCCTTTGCTGGGTAATATTCAGTCTCTCGACAAAGCCAATGTCCATTTTGAGTTCTTTATCGGAGTTGTCAGCAATTCTATTATTGTCATTGCAGAAAACTTGGATTTCAGCACTTTCATATCTGTTTTTTGTAAACTTTGTGGCAAGATCAACCTTGAAAAGACGCATGACATTGCTGAAATAAATTTTGTGGGAACCGAAATTAAAATTAACTTTTAAAGTACTACATACTTAAGAATTTACCTGTAGTCGCCCATAGGTTGAAATTCAACCAGAATTAAAAAGCTTTCGGCACTCCTTCTCCAAAAATATTAACTTTATCTGTGTCAAATTTCGTACTCCTCCGTACGCGTAATTTTCGTAAAAAGGGATACAAAGCTTTTGATTTAATATATAAACAGATTCGTGAAACTTCTATAATTCACCTCCCTAAGAAGAATCTGGACTCACAGACGAGCTTAGCAAGAAGTTCACACATCTAATAAGCATTAAAGTGTCTCTTTCACTTCAAAGCGCGCTTTGGATACAGAATAACGACGATGCATTTGTGCTTGAGAGCTGGTTCGTGTCCGATGAGCTTCATAAATCAGCCGCTATACTTAGATCTACTAAATCTACATCGACCCACAACATCAAGGGTCTTGCTAAGCTGGTCGGATTAATGTTCGTCGTTAACCGTTTGAGTTTTGCACAGTCGAGGGAATCTTTTGATCCCTTCCTATCGCTAACATTTTTTGTGATGGTAAATACTTCATAGTAATCTTTATGTATTTTACATTTTTGCGGCACGTGGCAAACAGATAAACAGATTCTACTATTCCTAATAATAATATTGTAAATGTGAAACTTTGTATGTTTAGATGTGTGGATGTTTGTTACGCAATCACGCAAAAACAGCTGAACGGGTTGGGATACAATTTAGCACACAGATAGTTTGTAACCTGGATTAACACATAGGATACTTTTTATTCCGATAGTACATTTGGTGAAATAATTTTCGAGCTCCACGCGGGTGAAGCCGCTAGCAAAAGCTAGTATAAATGTGTAAGTTTGTGAGGATGGATGTTTGTTACTCTTTAACTTATTTAACGGATTTGGATGAAATTTGGCACACTGATAGATTATAACTTGGATTTACACTTAAGATACTTTTTATCCCGGTAGTACAGACGCCAGCACATCAAGCTACCCCAAACTATAAAATTTTCTCAATTGAACATGAACCTTATGTTCATGGAATAAAGTTGAAAATCTATCAAAGAAATTTGACAGATGGGGGTAGCTTGATGTGCTGGCGTCTGTACTACCGGGATAAAAAGTATCTTAAGTGTCCAGCCACCGTCTTTACGTTCCCGTGCTACTCCACGTGGGCGAAGCCGCTGGTAAAAGCTAGTTTCAAATAAATTCCCCAAAAATAAGTTAAAGGCTTCCTGTTGAAGATAGTATTCAATAAAAAAATCTCGGAGCGGAATCCTATTGCTGCATAATGAAATCTAATCTTGTTTGTGAACCGCGTATTGGATGATTGCGTTCGGTATTAACTTCTGAGTTCAGCCGGATGGCAGTTTCGACAGTTTATTAGAAATTCTGGAAAGTTTGACTCGGGATTAATTTAGTTTTATCTGCTATTCAATCGGACTTCGCGTTGTTCCGCCATATTTGCTCGGGAAATTAATTTATCTTTAACGTGATACACTATTTAGTTTAACGTTTTAAGGTTAAATGCGTCATAATGTTAACAAAGTATTGTACGGTTAACTTCCACATCGATTTGCCATTCTCACATACACCGTGAAATTTTAATGGTTGTTTTCCCGCAGCCAAATGGTTTTGTCTTGGTAATATAATCGTTTTATAAACAAATAAAATATTAGAAACAAAAATTGGCAGATTAACCATTGTGAAAATTCACCACGTGCGAGCGTTTATTTTTCACCCCCGACGCAAAAACGACGGTGTGTGTGTGTGTGTGTGTGTGTGTGTCTCTGTCTGTGGCATCGTAGCTCCCGAACGGATGAACCGAATTCGATTTTGTTTTATTTGTTAGATAGGTGAATTAGTCGGAAGTGTTCTTAGACAGGTTTTATCAAAATCGGTTCAGCCGTTTGAAAATTATCAGCTCTTTTCTGGTTGGTGAAGGGATTTGACCATCTTCCACGGCTCTGATCAAGTCGAAATTTGGTACTCTATTACTTCAATGATACGAGACGAACAAAGTAACCTTGAACTGATGCTGGAGCAACACCTGGAATTTCCAGGATACCCAACTTACTCACCAACAAACAGCAGAAGTATAGTGTTTGGGCTCATTGAAAATGTCACAATGAATAGATTATGGATAAATGGTGATCAGGACGAGGAATGAGGATAGATTAGTAACAAACTTCACTGTGGGAAACTAACGCAACGCTGCGCAGATTTAAGCGAAACATTAAGTTTAAAAAGCAGGAAATAAAAGTTAAATTTAAAATTTAAAAAACCCCCGACCCAAAAAAAAACACATAAAAGTAAAAAAAAAACATTTATTGCAACATTTTTTTACAAGTTGTAGGTAATATTTTTATCAACGTATTGTCAAGTCGGGGGACGGTCAAAGAAAACGCCAAACCGAGGTGGCCTAGCATTTTCATTAGCCATCCCCCGACTTGACAATACGTTGATCAAAATATTACCTACCACTTGTTGTTGTTGCTATATAGCAACAGCAATGTAGAAGTAAAAAATAATTTCATCATCATCATATCAGCCGAAAGACGTCCACTGCTGGACATAAGCCTCCCCCAACACGGGGGGATTTGCCATAATCGTCAAGCTTGGCAGGCGGGTTGGCGATCGCAGTATGGTAGTGCAAATGCAGTCGCAAATGCATAGAGAACGCTGCTGCCCATTCTCTAGTAAGTCCCTTAGTCACCTTCTACGACATCCACGGGAAGAAATGGGATGGTGCTATTCTTTTACGTCCGGCACCACACGGAACAAAATAATCTACAAAATCAAAAAACCCGACTGCCTAAAAAGTGAACTTTAATTAAAAAAGATACTTTAAATAAGAACATTAATTAAGAAAGACAAGAAACTTATTTTAAAAGGATGACTATTTGACTGAATACTATAAGCTATCCCAAGCAGTCGGAGACATCTTCTTAAATTTAATAATTAAGACCTTTATTGCCACCGACTGCATGAGATTGCTTATAGTACTCAATACTCAATATCTCTAATATTCTTGTTTCCATCTCTTTTAGTTAGAGTTCACTTTTGAGGCAGTAGGGTTTTTATTTCACAGTTTTAACATAATGTTTCACTTAAATGAGACCTATTTTTGAAACTGTTAATTTTTTTGATTGAAAAAAAATGTTTTGAAGACACAATATGGCGCCAAAAATCGGCCATATATTTTTTTAATTTTGTACACCCAGTTTCACTCTCACAATTAATACGCATCTAACGGCACCTCTCAAGCTGAAATCGATCAAGCCGTTTAGGCTACAGAGCGTGCCAAAGAAATATACATACATACACTCGAAAAACATAACCCTTCTTCTAGCGCAGTCGGGTAAAAACAACATTCTATTTATTACCTTAGCGATACAATGGGTTAAAATCAAACCATGGTGTCACCATGATCAGTATAAAGTACTTACATTGTGCCTTAACCAACAATACATTTGCCAGGGGTGCGGGTTGTTCGAAAGAGATACCGTGGCCCCTGGCACAGAGGCAACTGAAGGAACACGGGTATGTTTTAGTCAATAAAAGTCTGACTCGCCCACCTGCTCCACCCAGAGCGGGAGAAGTTATTTGATGATTTCCCAACATCAAATAAAAAAAACATACATAAACTGACGCCTTTTTCCCATGGGGGTAGGCAGTAACTACAGAACTACTACTACTACTTTGTTTCATTTACGTACATACATCTGTTGTGCTCATCTGTGGTGTTCCGTGTGGTGCCGGACGTAAAAGAATAGCACCATCCCATTTCTTCCCGTGGGTCGACACCCAGGCGGCGACTAAGGGACTTACTAGAGAATGGGCAGCAGCGTTCTCTATGCATTTGACCACCATACTGCGATCGCCAACCCGCCTGCCAAGCGTGACGATTATGGCAAATCCCCCTTTTTGGGGGAGGCTTATGTCCAGCAGTGGACGTCTTTTGGCTGATATGATGACATACATCTGAAGGCCAATACTCGTAAACAAAAACGTTCACAATGTAGTTGCACTTTCATCTCGGCGACAAACAAGTGTCAAAAACTTGTCAGAAATGTATGGAAACTCGAGGTATTTTTGACAGAATGAGACAGATCAGACTGTGAACGTTCTTAAAATTACGAGAATTGCCTCTCTGGTCATACACATTGAACACCCTCGTAGTTTATGATTCGCCATAGAAAGTCAACATTACCGTCAGATGAAAGTCACTTCGTACGTGATAAAATCCCTGATTAGTTCACATGGGAACTTTATTGATCATCCCTTACTGACGGGTAGGAATTCTTCCCGTGGTACATCTGTGCTGCCCCGACCCTGATAACACAATAAGCCTTTTATATGATCCGACATCCTTATTCCGAACGCGAAAAACTTCCGATTCGAAGGGAAAGGCTGCCTTCACCATTTACTTATAGTTAAGATGAAATTTATGTTATATTATTATTGTATGGTTGCATCTGCCAGAAGGTTTTGGCTACTCAAAATGCCTACGTGCTTACATTTTAACCCTCGTCAAAATGGTACCTAGTATTAGTTTTGTTTCTGGAACTATTTACGTAATAAAAACAAGACTTTATCGCGTTATAGTTCTTTTTACATTAGCATTAATTTTTGCCAGCAGTTTTGCCCGCGTTAACCAATTTAAACAAACCCTTAACAAATTACATACCTATAAACCTTCCTCATGAATCACTCTGTCTATTGGTGAAAACCGCATGAAAATCCGTAGAGGACTTTTGAGTTTATCGCGAACAGACAGATAGGCGCGGCGGGGAACTTAGATTTATAATATGTAGTAATTATAAAATAACAGTAGGAACTCAAGTAGTATGTAAGACTGGAATTAAATTGTTAATAACTGTAGCGGACGGCGGGCACGACCAGCACACGCACTGGCCCTTGGACTTCTCCCACTGTTTTTGACACTTGTTCCCTACTTACTGAACCTAGTGGTTCTGCTGGCGACACGCGGCACCACGCCCCCCTGAATGCGTTGAGTAGGGACTGCTCACCACCCCACAAGGACCCACAAGGACCTCGGGGAAACGGAGACTTCTTCAGAGATGAGGCAGAAATAAAACACTTCTTGAATAATTCTTCTAATCCTGTCCGCAGATTTCTGCTCGGCTCGGCCTTTTCGATGGCTGAGCTGCGACTAGCTAGTGCCTTTTTTTGTGTATGGCATCTCGCAGTTGACCTTGAGAGGCCGTGACTGCTTCGCCGAACTTTGGCTGGCTAGTGTCGGCAATATCACGCCTTTTATATGGGCCACCTTTACCTCACAGAGACTTGTGCTTTTTGGACCAATTTTACGTGTAATTTTTCTCAAGCCGAAATCTTTGGACCCCTTATTTATTTATTATTTATCATATGGTCATTACATTTTTTACAATAACAATGTTTTGACATCATATAGGTACGTATTCTGAATTTTCATACTCTTCTGCATAAGGGTCGGTCGGTCTCTTTTCACATTTTCAATACAAAAATACTTCGAACGGTCTGTACACAAACGATCTCCGCTGATGTTATGCCTAGTCTGAGTGTCAAAATACACGTACTGCAACGTTGCCGCACAATGCGTTGACGGAAACGGAACAGACGCTTTACGGTCGACGCACTAACGCATCATCGGTTGAGTGAATAGTCATAGAAAAATCTGAACTTTCCGTGGCAGCTTGCAAAAATTTTCGAACTCGCACCGCGCGCTCAATCTTCCATCGCCCCTCTACTCTCCGAGACTAGTGGTAGTGCCAAAACTGGCACTGCTTTGTGAGCAAGGCCTCTTGTTCTAATGTAGATTTTTTCACGCTTATCTTCGAGCTTCTAACTAAGAATTAAAATGGCTATTTAAAGGAATCAGCAAGTACCTATATTAATGAATATTTGATATTTTACGTCTAACTCTCCTTTTAGTCTAGATATGAATTTCATAGGTATCACTCATACATAGATTATGAATTCAGCTTCAAGGGCGAGATCAAATCGTAACATTTTATGATTGTAAGTGAAAGCCTTCAAGTCAACATGACCTGCTTTATCACTGTTTGATGTGTGATAAGGTTTTGATTAAATCTGACGACTGACAGCTATTTCCTTTCGAATATGTTCCATTGAAATGCTACAAAGAGAGGAAATGAAAATAAGTATAAGGTCGTTTTTCCAATTTCCTATTCTATACATAGTGAGTTTTGAATTATTGTTCAGGGCGAAAACAAATATTTTGAGAAAGTACGTATAATCGGTAATCCATTCAATTCGAAGAAATAAAATACAATAACTAGGAAAATAACTAAAATGGCAATTTGGCCTTATGTTCATATTTAAATTCGGATCGGTCTACCGGGAAAATAATTCAACGGAGCGATAACACACGCTTCAGATATTTTTGTAGGTACTGAACAAACATCAAGATTGGTTTCCAACTACCACAGCTGTTTTTACTAAAAGTGAAGTAAAATAGGCGAAATGTGGATAGGTACACCTCTGCCTAACCCTTCGGGGGTTACAGGCGTGATATTATGCTATGTATGTGTGAAACATAGTCAGCCTAGAATTTTCTCTGTGAGAGAGAGTGAGCCGTAATCCACCACGTGGGCCCAGTGCGAGTTAGTAGGTATATGTTAAGTACGTCTTCTAATTTTTGGCTTTAAGAAATGCAGGTTTGTTTGGTTTGGTGCAGAGGGGCTTGTGACTAAGCACAGCTGCACGGGTCGATCGATCAGGTTAAGCGACGCTTGCCGCGGTTGGTCCGTGGATGGGTGACCATCTTTACATACCAAGACCCCTCCGTGCCTCGGAAAGCACGTTAAGCCGTTGGTCCCGGCTGTCATTTGTGGATCTTTGACAGTCGTTACGGGTCGTCAGACGCCCGAAAGTCTGACAGCCAGTCTTACCAAGGGATATCGTGTTACGCAGTTACTGGGTTGTGGAGGTCAGATAGGCAGTCGCTCCATGTAAAATACTGGTATTCAGCTGCATCCGGTTAGACTGGAAGCCGACCCCAACATAGTTGGGAAAAGGCTTGGCAGATGATGATGATGAAGAAATGCAGGTTTCCTCACGATGTTTTACTTCACCGTTTTAAGAGTGATGAAATTAAATACACAAAGTAAAATGCTTATCTGGGTTCGAACCCCGCGACCGAGCTCGACCTACACCACTGCTCTCTGTGTTAAAGAATGTACATAATTATGCATTTACTTCGCAGTCCTATCTCAAAAACTCACTCATCTTAACGCGTTCCATCCAGTACAAGGTTAGGGAAGAGAAAACATATTTATTTGACAAATGTACAGAATATTTCCACACTGACGGCCTGCGTCACAGCCATGTTAAATTAGCCTTCAGTAGTCGGAGTAATTTACTTCCGACTGTCAATTTAGACGGCTCGTGGTAATGACACTAACAAGGAAAAATGAAATGCAGAAATTGTAAAAAATACTGAATATATTTTCTGCTTGGTAACAGGCTTCGTCGCACCTCATGCCTTCATATTCAGACTCTTATTTTATTAACGCAGGTACTGAAAAATATTGTAGGTGCACCTAGAAAGAAAAATACAAAATCATGAAAACTATAAGCAAAAGAACAAAACTTTTAAATGCATGTAAGGTTAAAACTAGTTAAACAGTGAAATCAATGAAAAAAAGGACTGATATTTAATGGAGAAGTTGCAATGGAATTTTAAATTGCCAATTGCCTAATAAGTATTTATGGAGATATCGATTCCACACAAATAAATTGACTTCAAAAGTATCAATTTGCCCAATTCGGGCAAGTAAACTCGTGCAAATCGAATAATAAGCCCCGGATTTCTCCTTTTTCCTTTATCTCTGACACCTGCGTACAGTCTCTTTTATGTCATCAATCCATCTAACCGGGGAGATCTAAGCAAAATAATGACCCTCACTCTTCTACCTTATTGGCCTGGAACGTATTTTTGAATTATGAAGTATTTTAACTTTCTGGATTTATTTTTATTACTGGATCATTATTAGAAGCACGAAAGCAGTCGTGATGATCCATTGGATTTGGCCGCGACTTACGAATCTTAAGTAACTAGGTCATAGGTTTGAATATTGAGAGCCGCTTTACATTGTATAAATTATTTCATAAGACGATTCGTAAGACGACTAAAATGTCACGGTGTATATGACAAACATTTTCAGTCAATACCTGCAACAAAATCCATTACGTAAGATTTGCAAGAAACATGCCTTTTCAGCACTTATTTTACCGCAATATTATGATTTTTATATAAAGATAAAAAGTGCTGCAGCGCCTGCTTTACTTTGTGTAAGTAATTTCATCACCACTGCTCTCAAAACGGTGAAGGAAAACATCGTGAGGAAATCGGCATGTCCTAGAACATTCGTGAAAAATTCGAAGACATGTGAGATCTACTAACCCGCATCGGGCCCGCGTGGTGGATTACGACCCACTCTCTCTCCCGCTGAGAGGAGGCTTATGCAAAGGGTGCTTTTTTAGAGGTGGAGAAATTTAAATTGTAATAAAGAACATAAAAATGTTTATAATATGGCATGAAATTGCCTTTAATTGAGAGATGGTTTTATAACATTAATGTTTTAATATAATTTCAGGCATCACAGCGCACGATACCATTAATTTACTGAAAGAAACGTGTGAAGAACGATTGATTTCTGTTAACTGGCCACCTTGTTCATGCGATTTGACGTCTTTAGATTATTTTATCTGGGGATAAGTAAAAGTCGCATGTCTACGCCGACAAACCAGAAGCAATTAAGCACTTAGTAGCCAACGTTCGACGCGTCATTGCTGAAACACAGTCCGGTTTACTGAGAAGAGTATGTGAAAATTGGACATCTAGATTACGTACGCGCAAGCCGCGGCAGACACATTCCTGAAAATATGTTCAAACATTAATGTCATAAAATCATCTCTCAAATAAAGCCAATTTCATGCATATTATAAACATTTTTCAGTTCTTTATTACAATTTAAAGCTCTCCGCCTCTAAAAAAACACCTTTACCAGCAGTGGGAACATTTTATGGTGCTTATACTATGTTACGTACAGGAGATGTCCTGTTCTACAGGAGAAAAAAACTCTTGACATAACTTCAACCGTAACCACGGTAGCTATGTGTGTTTCTGAAACACACCTTTTAATAACCATAAAGGGTGAGGTTTCCGAGAAAGTCTTAGAACACAGTGCTCTTGCAGGCTGCATTTATTAAATCGACTTTGCTTGACGTGCCTCCTTCCTTTCAAAAGAGCTTCACAAAGCTTAGTTCTCTTAATAAAAGTACTTACGTACCTAGTCGAGCCGCCTAGCTTCTGACGTGTATGTTTTCAGGTCCGTATAAGAATGAGAAAGTTGTGAGCGTGCATTTCTGTAAATTGGATCAAAAAACGCTTTTATACGTCAAAATCAAATTAGGTTTTTAAACTTCATGGACGGCTGTTCTGACAAGAATAGGTACAGTCTCTTTTAAAATTGAGATAAAATCTTGATTTGTTTCTTGAAATTAGTACTTATTTAGTAAAAATCTTGTCTTACACCGCTAAATGATTATTTTATTTCAATATTGCCAAAAAATATATAGAAAGACAATTGCTGTCTTTCTAAATATTACCTATATCTTACCTTATCTTACTTTGTATATCCTACATAAATACTTTCCTCGCATTCCTGTGTAGTCCAGCCCAGAATAGAAGCAGTAAAAAACTAGAAGCACGATTGTTGTAATAATAGAATAACCATAGATATTGATACAAAACATATCAAATTCTATTTAAAGCAAGCAGATATTTATACGAAAACAAAGCAAAAGGATAAGGATCGTGTAGGTGGCGTTTTGTGATGTCTGCCTACCCCATGCAACGAAGGCGTGAGTTTATTTATAGGTAACAACCACTTCTACTTAACGAGGCAGCTCCAAGAAGCTCACACATCTCATTAACGACGCTCCGCCTAACTTATTATTCAGTTACCCCACTATTAAAAGTTAGTTCAAGGTACCAGCGCATAAGTTAAGCTAGTTCTAAGCTACGTATTTAAAGGGTAGTTTGGGTTTAAGTAGGTATACATAGCCAACGACTGAAATATTAAGTGATTCTGAAAATCATACTGTGTACCGTTTTCAACACTAAAACATCAAAATTTCTTTACAATTTTAAAGTTAAGTATTAATACAGTGTAGCAGGGATATCGAAGCACAAACTGTAACCATAAAAGCACTAAATTCTGGACCCTAAAAAATATTCTGCTTCATGCACTTTGACGGCGTAGGTCCAGGTATAGCACTTTTCTACGAAACAGCAGATTTTTGTCTGATATCTGACATATTTCTGTGAGGTTAATTCAATGCAAATTAAATTGATTGATTTGCATTGAAGCCCATAAACATAGTAGATTGAGAGGCACCAAGGCGTCCTCAATTTCCGCCTGACACAGGTCCTCACCGGACACGGTTGTTTCGTATAAGGCGGGAGGAAACGCCCGTGTGTTTCCACTGCGTAGATAGCCCTGAGGACATGGTAGAGCATATGGTGGAGATCTGCCTGGCTTGGACAGAGCACCGCCGTGTCCTCCTCGTGGAGGCGATCGGCGGTGGCGATTTCTCGCGTCTGGCCCTAGTCCAAGCCATGGTACGAAGCGAGAGTGCACGGTTAGCTGTCACCTCCTTCTGCGAAGCAGTAATGCTCGCGAAGAGGGAAGCGGCGCACGTGAGGGAGAGGCAGTATATGCGCCCTCACGGCCCTAATCTCGGGAATCTCAGGCTGATTCCCGGCCACCGTAGGCGAGGTCTTGCAGACGGCGAGTAACGGGTAGCTTGCTGTCTGGTAAAGACCAAGCCTAGGTCGACGGCGCGTTGTGTTCCACGCCTCAAAGAGATGTCAGCGCCAACGGGTGGGGTCTGCAATGGCGGATGCCTGACAGGGGTGCGGGTTGTTCGAAAGAGATACCGTGGCCTCTGACATACATGCAACTGAAGAAACCGTGTGGGTTTTAGTCAGTAAAAGTCTGACACGCCCTCCTGCTCAACCCAGAGCGGGAGAGGTTATTTGATGATTTCCCACAAAAAAAAAAGCCCTTAAACATGCGGTATATCTGTTAGTACGGAGAAATTATAACCTATGCAGCAGTGCTGGTGGTGGCCCTCTCCCTTTCACCGAGAGGAAGCTTGTGTTCCAGCAGTGTGAACATTATAATCTAATTGTGTATGTATGTTATGTAATATCGTTTATTACTATTAAAGTATGCTTAAGTAATACGATTTTTTTTTAGCTCTATATATTACATGAATATTTAAACGTACGCTACTTCGTATATTTTTGTGCCAAATACCTAGTTTAATAATTAACTATTTAATAATGAATATATTAAATATTCATTACTAAGTCTTGTAATTATTACTGAAATTGCGGGAATGCTTGCGGACTGAAATCCAACAGTCGTTCTTTAGCTCATAGTTGACTGATTAAGGTTTTGAATAGGTTATGAGTTACATCATTATCAAATTCTGCCTCCACAATCCTACTGCACCACCCTGCACCTAGAACTTTCAGTAGCATAATATACATATAGTATTATTAGTTTGTTATCAGCAAACATTTATAATAGCAAAAAACAAAATGCTGAAAATAATTAAATGCGTAGGTGGCGTAGCCTACCATTAACAAGCACCTTCCATACCTCAGATGATTTTTTTATTTAAAAGGACTCTGGCTCTTAATAACTAATTACAATCTATCCTATTAGACTTACAAGCAATTTTAATCTAACTTAATTTTTACGTATTTGTAAACTTAGCATAATGTTGTTTGCACTTTTTATACGTTCCACAATGTGAAAAATAAACACTTTTATCATGTGTTATTTAAACACTTTTTACACTACACTAACTCAAAATAATATGATTATCTAGAAATACGAGTAAGTATACCGAACACCTACATCTTCCTAGTGGATTATAAAAGGGAAATGTGGGTTTTTTCATCAAATTCTCATCCGCCTAGCCATGTCCCTACTATACTGGGGTTTGCTGGCTACGAGTATAACCTGATGCAGCTTAATACCAGCATATTACATCGGCAAAACATTATCAGGTTTAACAAAGAAATACCGGAAAACACGTTAAAAAACCTGGTAATGAATCAAGATTTTAATTAGGTAGAACGTTAACATTCCGAAACTGAGCTCAAAATGTTCGTAAAACAAAGAACCTTATACGTTTATCCTCGAATGCTCAAATTACGTCCGAATTTCCGGGACCCTTGTATTTTATAACATTTTTCACCTTAGCTGACCGCTTGACCGCGGGCCGGTAAGACCATTTTTCATCCCACTGATCCCTTTCATGCTCACAAACCCTACATTGTAGATTCAAGGTTTGATTCCCTTACGAAACCTTTATCTTTACGCCTTAGTTATCACAGGGTCTAAAACTGCGGGCTCTAAAATCTACGGGTGGATTGTGTAGGAATAGAAGTCGATTTTTCTAGGTTTGTCTTGGAAAACTAGCTGAGTAAAGACCAATTTTGCTTGAGTCGTCCGTAGTTCTTTGTCAAATATTTTCACTGAAATTCGTCTGAAGAGAATGCATTTTAATCGTCACTTTTTGTCTATCAAACTCAGTTTCAGCACAATCTGGTGAATAATATCAAAATGTTTCCAAAGTTCGGTCTGTGAAACTTTCCGCTGCGGTGTTATTTTTAAGAAAATCAAGTTCTATTCAATTTTACTTTGGAGATTAACCTTGCTTGTTAAGAAATTTCGTAATTAACTTTGACAACAATAAGACTATAATAGCCCGTCTGGTTGAGTTCGTCGCCATTGACTTTAGACCCGCAGCTTCAGAACAACAAATTATTAAGTTTTTGTTCTAAACAAGCTTTGTAATGATAATCCAGCAAGAGTCGTTTCTCATCACCTTGAGAGAGTTGAGCTTCATATTGTTAAAGGTATATCCGTCATAATGTTGCATTTTATTGCATCTCATATTAACGAAATGGAAATTCACAAATTTTTAATAGTACTCAAAATCTCGTTGATAATCTTTTAATCACAAGATCTCTTTGTGATGAAAAGATTCTAATTTTAGAAGTGTAGTTAATATGTAGGCAAGGTACAGCATTTACCTACATTTTTAAACGCAATTTGTTTACGACATTAAGGGATTTTTTTACAAAAATTATTGTGACAAATTCTAAACGCGCACTTGACAATTTGTCATATTAATTTTGCTGTAATTTACGGTCTAGAATCCATTTTCAAAGACAGGAGTCTCTAGTGCCTACAAATATGTACAGATTTATGCAAAATACATTAGTTACTTTATTATGTACTTCTATAAATGCAAAAAGATTTGAAGTAAGACCAACCCACCTATTTGTAACATCAATGGTTTCGTTTGCGTTCCCATAATCGATCATCTGTTTGCAAACCGATCGGGCTTCATTTGTAATCGGATATAGCATCATTTGATATTCCTGTACTGACTAGAGACGCCATTTAGAATTCCGTAGAGCTGTAGTTATTTTCTTACTATAAAATTATTTATTACGTACCTTTGCATAATTCTGAATTTCAGAAAATAACAACTGTCTTTAACCAACTTCAAAAAGGAGAAGGTACCTATGTTCCACGATATCTCCGGCTATTGTGGATCGATTTCGACAATTATTATTTACTAGCTTTTGCCAGCGGCTTCGCCAGCGTGGAGGTCGGTGTATTATACATATAAACCTTCCTCTTGAATCACTCTATCTATTAAAAAAACCCGCATCAAAATCCGTTTCGTAGTTTTAAAGATTTAAGCATACATAGGGATATAGGGACAGAGAAAGCGACTTTGTTTTGTACTATGTAGTGATTGAAGGAGTGGTCTCATATAAATTTTATTAACATTGCTTGGGCAGTTTTGGCGTAACCTTCGATAATACGTGTACGTTACTCCAGCAGGAAAGTGACTCTTAGAGTGATGTGAGTGGATCGTATACTTAGTGCGTAATCTGCTGTAAATGTGCGCCAAATTAAAAGTTTGTGCTCCTTGTGGTTAAAAAAAAACGGAAAAACGATTCCTGCTGGAGTAACGTTGTTCCAGCAGGAAGATTCTAAACAAATGATCGGAGAGAGAAATATTGTGCATGAGCAGAAAGCTTGTGCGTCTTCAGGTTTTCAAGTTATTGCGATTCCTGCTGGAGTAACGTCTTGCAGAATCGTGTATTTCGAAAACCATTGTATGTGCGCTTGTAGAGTAAACATACACGAGTAGCTTTTATTTTTGGGGAATTTGACAAAACTAGATTTAACAAAATATTAATCATTTTCAAGTTATGGCGCCATCATAACTTGAAAATTATGCGTTATTCGATTAAAGTCGAAACGCTTTGACGGCAAAATACAAGAAATCGGCTCAACCCAAGATGAGTAGGTGTAAACCAAAAATTAGTGCGTTTACTCAAAAATATATAGTGAAAATATTCAGCTTGGAATGTTTCTAATTAAGTAGATATAAACAAAAAACTAAACATGCAAACGGCTGATTATTATCCGACCAAATTCGATTGACTACAAAAAAGCGACGGATTGGTACATATCGATGACCTTCTTTATTTGACGTATTAAACCTAAGCTGTTGTCCGTACAGTCGTGTTCAAATGTTTGTTGGCCCCTCACTACTTGGTTTATGTTATTTTTATTGTTGTTATAGCTGCCATAGTAAAATACATTCTGTGAAAAAATAAACTATTTACTTATTTCGGTTCAAAAGAGACAGCCCTGTGCCATGTTAACGGATAGTGGAGTCCTAGTCAAGGAGAGTCCTATACGCAGCAGTGGACGGAAAAAGGTTTGAGATAATGATGTTGATGACTTGTGATTTTTAACTTTTTGTTTTTAAGTTGGTTTACTGTGTGTATTTTGAACATTTAAAATAAAATGTTCAAAATACAATATTGTCAAAAGCTGTATTCATTAAAATGTAATAAAGTGTACTTTCAGCGCTTAAAATGACGAGATAGGTTTATTTTAATAAAAATGGTTAAGTACAATTTTTGTTAAAATAAACAACAATACGGTACAAATATATAATAAATAAAGTATTGAAAAATCTAAGTAGAAGCACCTACTTGGTAAGTATACGTACCTACTTTTAAATACCCAAGTCAAAATAATGCTATTAAATACTTACCTACCATCACAGATCGTGCCATCATTGTAACCCGTTATTAAATGTCCAAATATGCTTAATTATTACGCCACTTTCAACCAACTTAAGTAAACAAACAAAATTAAGTAAACAACAGTAACAGTGAAACCGTATGACTCAATGTGGCCTGAACGTCATAACTGCAACTTTTTACCAATAAGTGTGATAAGATAGCCCAAAAAAATCCTAGTTAAAAAACGCTTCGCATTATTGATGATAGAGCGACGTTTATGTATCTGTCTCTGTCCCACTAATACCGTACGCTTACTAGCTGTCTCACTTTCTCCAAGCTAGACGAAGCGCCTCCTTGCAATGCGAAGTCAGCGGATGGCTCGGGGCCAGAGGTAAGCAGCGGTGGCTAGGCGAGAAAGGGAATCTTCTATTAATGATGAAAAACTTAATGTTAATTTATCCTCCTCTCCACACCCGCTAATGAGACACTATTGCTTTTCTATTGTATCGGGCCGTGGCACGGCCTGGCCGGGACTTTAGAGGTCAAATCAATGCATGCAGATACTTCTTTTACTGTTGCGTTACTTGGCTTTTTATTTATAAACTGTATCTGTAGGCTCTTTTTTGCAGTATTCATCACACATTTCTTAAATTATTATTTTTAAACAACCAATAATCAAATTTTTGATCCATGAGTACTTTTTTTCTGCTAATATTATAAATAAAAAGGTCTGGATGTATGTCGTTCGTTCACACACAAAATACTGAATGTAATTTAATGAAATTTGGAATGAAGAATATAGCTTATATGTGTATCTTGGAATAGCACTTAGACTACTATTTATAATGTACTTAATCATATGCAAGGTCACGGAAACAACTAGTATAGAATACAATCCAATAAGAGGTTTATTTATTTACTACTTTTCTACTTCAGTGTACTCAGGCACAACACGTTTCAACCGGTTCGTGAGTAAAGTAAATCCGTCGCTTTTTTGTAGTCAATCGAATTTGGTCGGATAACCAGCCGTTGTTTGCATGTTTAGTTTTTTGTTTATATCAAGTTAATTAGAAACATTCCACGCTGAATATTTTCACTATATGTTTTTGACTAAACGCACTAATTTTTGGTTTACATCTACATACACATCATGGGTTGAGCCGGTTTCTTGTATTTTGCCGTCAAAGTTATGACACCGCCGTTTCAACTTTTCAAAGTCAAAGTCAAAGTCAAAGCATTTATTTCAAATAGGCACTTAAAAGGCACTTTTGAACGTCAGTATTTACATTAAAATAGAATTGATTCTAGTCGCCCCTTCCAAAATGTAGTTTCGTATGGAGAAGAATGGGCAAGAAACTCCACCGTTACTCTTTTAAAATGATTTAACTACAAAATTTAACATGCATTCATTGTATAATTATGTGTGAAAACGATGCATCCAGAACAAAATTACTATACCAAAATAGGTAAAAAAAATGAAATTGAAGCAATTACAGATAAATTAATTTTATGATAGATACATGGTGCTCACATATTTACAAACATTGTAAAAGTAAATATACAATTTTCCTAGAATATTAACAAGTAGGTAATCAGTCAGTGTGTGAGTTAAAGTAATCACTGAGTACAATCAATGTCATAAATATAATTAATTACATAATTCAATTAGCAACCAGTTTGATTTTGTCTAGACTCTAGATTGTCCTATGGAGCAGGACCAGCATGTTTCCAAGCATTCTTATCTTGGATATAATCCTCTAATTTGTAATATGCTTGTTTACAAAGTGTACTTTTCATCTGAGTTTTAAATTTCCTTTCATTTAATTGCAATATATCACAAGGTATTTTGTTATAACATTTATCACAGTACCCCATAAAAGATGTATGTACTTTAGCTAATCTGAAAAATGGTTGATCTAATTTGTCTTTGTTTCTAGTATTAAAATTATGTCTATCACTTATTTTATTAAAAAGATGTAGATTTTTTCTTACATACATGATATTTTCATAAATGAATTGGCAAGGTACCGTCATAATATTAATCCTTTTAAATAGGTCCCTGAGAGATTTGCGGCGACGTAGATTATAATGGCTTTGACAGCTCACTTTTGCAAAATAAAGATGGATTCAATGTCAGCAGCCCGACCCAACAGTAAAATGCTATACGACATAATGCTGTGGAAGTAGCTAAAGTAGACCAAACGCGCGGTTTCTACATCTGTTAACTGTCTGATCTTCCTAACAGCATAAGCGGCGGAGCTTAGCCGCCCCGCAAGAGATGTTATATGAGGTCCCCATTGTAATTTCTCGTCTAGCGTGAAACCTGGGAACACCGTTTGATTAACAAATTCCGGTTTTTCTCCATTCAATATGTTGTCACATTCGCTACTTCTAACGTTTGGTAATTGAAATCTAATGCATTTGGTTTTTGTGCCATTTAGTACCAAATTATTTACCGTAAACCAATCTTGGACCTGAAGAATACATTTATTCAATCGTCAAGATTTTGTGTATTTTTAGAAATATTATTTAATAACGTATGCATGTACACTAATGAAACTTTTTATGGTTATTATAAGCGTCAAGACATACCGAATACAGTTTTCAGCGAGCTTATATGTTTTCTCATCATAAACGCTACGATTTTTTTTCGGTTTTTCAAAAAAGCGCCATAACTTGAAAATTATTAATATTTTCTTAAATCGAATTCTGTCCCAAATACGCACAAATTAAAAGCTACTCGTGTATGTTTACTCTACAGGCGCACATACAATGGTTTTCGAGATACACGATTCTGCAAAAAGTTACTCCAGCAGGAACCGCAATAACTCGAAAACCTGAAGACGCACAAATTATATTTTCAGCGCACATTTCTACACAAATATAAGCTCTCTGCCCATGCACAATATTTCTCTATCCAATCATTCGTTTAGAATATTCCTGCTGGAACAACGTTACTCCACCAGGAATCGTTTTTTCCGTTTTTTTTTTTTTTCAAAGCCACAAGGCGCACAACCTTTTAATTTGGCGCACATTTGAAGCAGATTACGCACTAATTATACGTCCCTCTCACATCACTCTAGGAGTCACTTTCCTGCTGGAGTAACGCACACCTTTAATACGCTTAATGTATGTATTTACGCGGAAATTAAGCCGGTGAAAACGACCGACTTAATAAAAAACTTTTTCCAAAAAAATAACAACCGACTTCCGAAAAAACACTATAAAGTGAAAAATAACTTTTATTCCGGAAGGCGGTGACAAAAAATTAAATGCAATACATGCCCAAAGTCACCGACTTCCGGAATAAAAGTTATTTTTCACTTTCGAAGTCGGTTGTTTTTTGTTATGGAAAAGTTTTTATTTTTCACTTTTTAGTTACAGTACCTACCCCACACCAATTCGAAATTTCATCATCCTTGGGATCAAAACAATGCATATTTATGCGATTGCAGCAATCGTGGTTGATTTGCTGTCACTTTTTGAGGAGTTCCGTTATCTGTCTCCGAAACGCATCATCAGATTTATATGAAATTTAAATGGGACCATTTGGACAAAAAAAGAATTTATATATGATGGAGTTATGCCCGAACATACATAATATATATATATATAAACGTGTCGAATTAATAACCTCCTTCTTTTGGAAGTCGGTTAAAAAACACTGCAAAGTGAAAAATAACTTTAATTTCGGCAGTCGGGGCCAAAAAAAATCATTAATATACAAAACCAAAGACAACGAGTTTCGAAATTAAAGTAATTTTTTACTTTGTAGTGTTTTTGGAAGTCTGTTGTTTTTAACTAATGTTCCATTTCATTTAATTTAGCGATCCTCAAAAAAAGTCCAGCGATAAATTAAATTCTGAACTACAGGCCACGTTTTTAATGAAGGTACAAAAAGACAAATTCTTCAAGCTTATTTTATTAATTAAAAACTTTATTCAGGTCCATGTTCCCTCAATCCTTGACATTTATTAGGTATTTAATATAAAAGGAAAAATCCGTGCTGCTATCAATCCTGAAAATCCTCCGCCGTGCCTTGAATAACAATTTGAAATGTTAAACATTTATGCAAGATGAATTCGTCACATAATAATGATTTATATATATTTTCAAGGATGATATTTTATGAAATATACAGTATAGGTAAAAGTTGGCTCATATCGACGCGCAAACTGAAACAGCACATGATTCTAGATCCCTATAGTGTGGCAATTTTCGGTTGATTGTGGAGAAGAACTCTGCTGTTTCATCGAAAAGTGCAATACCTACGCCATCAAAATGTATGGAAAAGCGATTTGTTTTTTTAATTGACTTGAATTGACTTAAAATTTCGACGCAGAGGGTTCAGACTCATGTACCGAGCTCTTGGTAACATACCAACCTCTATTATTAAAGTATGTACTCCTAGTTTTCTTTTTATTGCTGTATGGACCTGCTCTTGACGTCGATCATGCCTGATAGAAAGCGATTGATGAGGTCTATGATGGAAAGAGCATGCCCAGAAGATTGACCACTCTTGCTTTGAAAGCTGACATGTTAATGTGGAAGGGAAATCAGACACTGGTATAGAGTTCCACACTGTGCCCATCATGAATGTGAATTGGATTTCAAATACCTGCTGCGGTTATGTTAAGTACTCTCTGCGATTTATCATGATCTATGTTTACGCTAGGCCCATGTACGCACGGACGTTAAAATATCGCGGCGGCAATTTTTCGCGCACTGGATCTTCAGCTCACTGCATAGTGCCGAGGGTTGAAAATCCAACAACGTGATTTTTCAAAGTGTTGAGATTCGCTCAGTTTGATTCTCAATGTTTGAGAGATGAAAAACCAGTGCGCGGTGAAATCCTGCCACGATACTTTTGCGGCCATACGAATGTGGTCTAAAGCTACGATATTCTAGAAAAGTGGTTGCTACCACATAGCGTCTGCAATTTATCGACGAATGACGTCACTGAAAAGTTATTTATGAAAGTAAGTTGGCTTGTTTTCCCAGACAACGTTTTTGACACTGTGATGTTTTTTTTTTAACTTTGCCTCAAACTATTAATTTTTCTTGTATTGTGGGTGCATTTACAAAGATTTAACTCACATACACTAACATCCAGACCCGGAACAACTATTCGTAGGTCATACAATTTTTTGTTCCGTTCGGGAATCGAACCCGCGACACTCAGCGCAGCAGTCAATCGCTTAAACACTGCACCAACCGTGCCGCCATGCCCCACTGTCATCAATTTCATGACAGCTGTAGTGAGAGCTGTCATGAAAATGCAGTGGCAAGGGCACTGTGGCCTTTATGTGCCAGCCATGGTTCTTCCATCTAAGAAACTGCAGTTTTCCTCAAACAAAAGGGACGATTGTATCTGTTCGAAATTAAATGCGTTAAATTTAAGGGTAAAAACTATATATTTCCATATTCAAAAGAGCAAATCGTGCGCTACGACACAGACTATAAAAAATTCTAAGTAAAAAGTATACAGGAAGTCTCAAATAATGTTGCCAGTATATGAACCTAGAAAAATAACATAAAAACACGAATATTGGCAATGGTCACTAACTGAACTAAGCATATATATGTTAATATAGATTTGAACAGTACCTATTGAAAAACTTGTGAATTTGTAGATTTATAATTCCGTGAAACCCAAAAACATAGGTGCCTACATAATAGTATTTTTTTAAAGACATAAAAATTCTCAGCGAGATACGAATACCTCCCAAGTGGCGCATTGCACGCTTGTTTGTGACGCTCAAATCAGCAGACTTTCAAAAACGGATGGTGTTATTAAGAAAAGTAACGCGAGATTTTAACATTTTGCTCACTTGCCAGCCCTCGGGCCCTCCGCGCTACTCGAGGTTAAGGGCTGCCCTTCAAGTGCCTGATTCAGCTGTACACAGCGAAAACACCGCTTCAAGCAGAACCTTCCTATCGAGTGTTGCTCTTATAAAAGTTTAATAAAGCGAAGCCTTTGTCTATACTTACAACCACGACCGCCTCCGAAAGATTACATGCGTTTGTACATAATTTCGAGCTCTTTAAGCCGTTATGACCGTTATTGCTTTGAAATAAGGTTGTGAATACTATAAAGAGGTTGTTTAAAGCCCGGACCGGTGTGAACACTTTATTCAGCGGTTTACAGCATTTATATGATTTTCTCCTGGCCTCAGGGCTTAGTGTGTTAACTTGACCCTGTTAATTTACATGTAAAAGATAACTTAACACACATTATTATGTGGTAAATGTGTGAAAAGCTTAACCTGACGGGACATTAAAAAATTCTATGGTTTAACTATTTTTTTTAACTGATCAAGTTTATTCTTACTCCGTCCATATGTTGTATTTCTTCGGCCTTATTTGCTTAACTTGAAAAACATACTTTCACTTATTTACGTAAATTAGAGGGAAAAATTATAATATGAATTTTAAAACAAAGGCTTTTCTTCTTAATCGTTAGCCTCGGTAATCCTCTGAAATGTAAATGTATAAAACTTTTTCATTTAAATATTATGCGAATGAAGGCTGAGTAATTTTAGAATTCCAAATACTAAGTATTAAAAATGAAAAATGAATTTAATAGCCGCTAACAACTTGAATAATCAAGCCATCAAGTTTTAAATTGTATTGTACCTATAGCATTATTTGACTTTCACTTTTACATAATATATCCTTAAGGCAACTCCATCAGCATCTGCATGGCCTTTTTTCAAGCATGTTAGGGTTGGCTTTTAGTCTAACGGGATGCAGCTGAATACCAGCATTTTACTAGGAGCGACTACCTATCTGACACGATACCATTGGGTCTTTCGGGCTACTGACCATCCGTAGCGACTGTCAAAGGGCTACAAATTACTGGGGCTACAACGGCTTACGTGCTTACTGAGTCACGGAGGGGTCTCGATATGTAAGAGATGGTGACCCTTCCACGGACAGACCTCGGCAAGCGTAGCTTAATTCGAAAGAGATACCGTGGCCCCTGGCACACAGGCAACTGTAGGAACACGGGTGGGTTTTAGTCAGTAAAAATCTGACAAGCCCTCCCGCTCCACCCAGAGCAGGAAAAATTATTTGATGATTTCCCACCCTCAAAAAAAACCCGGGTAAAGGCAAGAAAACACATTGTCTTTCGTCGTTTTGTGTCAAAAGAGACGATGTGACTTCAGTGATGTGTTTATCAGGTGACTAAGTAGCCACTCGAGAAAAGAAAATAAAACTAAATTTGTTTCTATAGTTCGTTTCATCAACGTAACTTGCACTCTGACGAACCAATCTTAAGAAACAAAGTTCCTTGCTTACGGCTATACTATAATAATACTTCAGGTCTTTAAATAATCCTGTACCTATACAGTAGATAATGCCGAACAAAACTTCAGCGTAGTAAACTTGTCAAAACAAAAGTGCATCCGGCGACATTGAAAAAGTGAGAGGAATGGCCGTACCGTGGAACTATCAGCAAAACTTGGGTATTGGATAAGTTTTACAGGAGAATTCTGATTTGCATTATAATGGATATGTATATTATTGACTGCCTCGTTGGTTCAGTGTTATCAAGCGCTACTGGTGAGCATGAGGTCATGAGTTTGATTCCCAGCACACACAATCATCCGACAAGTTATGGTATGGAAAATGACAAATCTCGATAACCTGATTTGCCTTCCCTCGACCGCAAACAGCTGTCGGAAGAATAGCGGTCGTCTATTTGTTACAAATTGATAAAATTTTCGGGTTTTGGATTAATGAACAGCGATTAGAGAATTTCTACGATAACATTGATTGATGTTCGATTCAGTTCGGAAGCGTATCTAATGGTTGTGAATAGCTATAGGTACAGGTCGGGTAATGTTACTGAGTTTTCTATCAGAATTTTTTAGTAGCAGTCTGGAGACTGGTTCTGCCCGGATGGTGACAATAGGCTCGCCCCCTATTAAGAATAATTCGGAATAGTACACTATTGCACACCTTCGCTTAAGCTCTTTGAGATTGCAGGCGTGAAATAATTTAATGAACATTGTAACCGTCGCCTGTATCTAAAGAGAAAATGTTTGAATTATGAAGTATTCTCAATTATAAAGTACCTATTACCTTTAAACTTAACAAACCCCTAATTGGAATATTTGCAAAGGTCAGATAACTGAAGAATGTATTCTTTCTCGATAAAACCAAACAAAATATTTTAAAACTAATGAATAAATGTGACTAACCGAGATCTTTTTCTCTATTTTCGCACAAAATTCCTTTATTTAAGCATAATTTTTAATTTTCATTTCCATGTTCTACAATAACTAGATCAAAAGCTTAGCGATATCAGTACGGTATTATACATCGATGTGGCTCAAAGCCAATGCAAGCGGTGACGTCATCGGCTGTAAAGATATGCACATTAAAGGCGGTGACAGAAGAGTAACTAATTAGGGCGACATGCATGACTGTGTATGTGCCAATAGATTATAGAGTAGGTATTTGTCGGTAGTTCTTTCGCTAACGACAATATTTTTTTTAAATCCCAGATACTACTTTGACAGGTATAATGTCAAACTACTATACTAAAATGCAAACACAAAAGACGGAGTTTTTGGCGGGATCGCGTTGGAACATGTCGCACGAATTTTCATTTTCATGAAATTTAGTGAAATAGCGAATTAAATTATATAATTTTGGTAGTGAATTATTTAATTTAGATACGTGTGAGTGCACAAGTGTAGTGAAGGTGAAAATAAGTGACTAACATGGACTTTTCGTGTTCCCCCCAAAAACTCCTATTAGGTTGTTGTAAAGTTACTACCACTTTACAATAACTTTGACTTGACTGACTAAAGACGACTATGACTGTTTTGTACCTTCGCGCCCGATATCGGGCCATTTACTTGATCGAAAAGAAAAATTACTTGACACTGGCTAAATGCACAAACCGTGTGAAGCCAAAACCCAAATAAAAAATTAAAAAAAACACAAAAGACTTGAAATGTCAGATTAGTCTCAGATTAAAAACAAAAACCGAACTTTAAAGCTAGTTTTCGCTCAGCGTTCTTTCTGACTTTTCCCGACTGGTAGTTCCAGAAATTACTGCGTTCAAATAAACAAACTCTTTAGCATCAACACAACGTATTATAAAACAAAGAACCCCGCTGCGGCTATCTGTCAGTTCGCGATAAACTCAAAAAAATGCTTAATCAATTTTCGAGCGGTTTTCACTAATAGACAGAGTGATTCATGAGGAAGGTTTAAGTGGATAATCTGTTAACATTTTGTTTAAAATGGTCAACTCGGGCGAAGCCGCTGGCGAAAGCTAGTTTTTAATATAATAGATAGATAATGTCATACAAACTAGGCGAATTATAGATGATTCCATTTACCCACACAACAATTGCACAACTGGGAAAATGTGGGTGCACTGTCTAACCCTTCGGAGTAAATAACTACCAACTCCGAGCATCTTTTAAACATAAGCACAATTTGTGAAAATAAATATTTTGAGTACAAATCACCTCTTTCCAAAGTTAGAATTAAGTTACACAGACTACTTAGAAAAACTGCTCACGTAAATGACGTAAAAATAAAAAAGTCTAGTAGGTAGGTATAGGTAGGGCGTTATCCTTATTTTTAGAGCCTAGTCAAGTCAAGAGAGTAGGTACTTATTATAGTTAAGTAGGTATTTACATGCCCATTAATAACCGCGTGAAGCGCCGCGTCGCCTCCTGAGTTCCGATTCCCAGGTCGTCAAAGTGTTATTGGGATTATCAATTAGGAATTTCTTAGTAACGGAGTAAGCTCGGAATTTGGAAGTTGGCGGTGTGATACTCCCGAGACTCGGAAAACACATTAAGCCTTTGTTCCTGCGCCTGATCTCTCTCCGGTCGTATCGGATTGCCGTCCCATCGGATTATGAGAGTGATGGAAGAGCGAGTGCACCTGTGACGGCGCACACACTTGTACACTATAACATCTCACGCGCCGAAAGCAAGTCTCCATTGAGATTGGCCGCCATGGCCGAAATACGGTCTGGAGGACTATATACTAAAAACACAACATAACATAACACGACGCCGAAGGGATGGGTAGAGGTGTGCCTATAGTACGCCCATATTTCGCTAGAGAATAAAAATAAACCGAGAGAATGGAAACATCAAGCAAAGAATGTTGCTCATCATGTAATTGTAAAGTATCTCATAACTCAAAGGTAACATTAGCGTTGACGTTAACGAGCTTAAAACGTCACTAAAGTTCACGTCATAAAGGTTTACATACATAATAGTCTTTGAACATTAGAGTCGTTAGAATATTTGAGGTAAGATGACCTTTTGACTAAGATTATAACGATATGCCAACCCATGGGAATAGGATTACCAATCCATCCAGTGGTACAGTTAGGCAGGTCCCTACCTACCTTCCTAATCTAAATCCTACACAGTTAATTATCAACAAACTACGAGAAAAGTCGTGGTGCCAAATGACATTCTGTATTTTTTCCCCCGAAATTTCTTTAAACGTTTGAGAGGCATGTATGTAGGACATTCTTGGCTAAAAGGGATGTTTTTTACCAGGAATATATTGTCATCTACTACAATAAACAAACAAAAACACAAACACTTTGACAACTAACAACAACAACAATAATTTTTATTTATTTAATTTTCAGAGGGTTTCCTTTATGTTAATCGATAAGGCACATTAACTTATTCATCAATTACATTGTCATAATAAGATTGTTTGGCAAGATTTGCTGATTTATTAGCCCCTATACTCCCTAAACCATTGTTCATTGAACTGAACCAAAACTTTAATTCTCGCGACATCCCTCGTTAGATATAAGATCACATATTAATTTCGAATTTTCCTCTCCCCTGAGGGATGATTCGTGTAACAAAGAAGATATATTTCATCCAGATCCCTGTGGGCCGACCTAAAAAGTGGCCAGTGTCCCTTATCTGAAGCTTACCGTATTTCCTCAAGCATTCCCGTTGAGAATAAAAATAGAAAAAACATTTTCGGATATTCTATTTTCTTGTATTAACTGACGCTGAACTAACGACGCTTATGTAGCAGTTGTTTTCAAGAACCTGATAGTATACAACAAAATAATAACTTTATTTGGGATAAAAAAATCTACAAGACTTGGTCACTTTGTTCAGTAGGTATATGTAAAAGAGTCTTATCAAATCGTCTGGCTGAGTAAATATTAATAATAATCTAGTATCCACGTAAGCGTCTTTTCAATTGATAAAGTCTTCGAGACTAATTACACAATCTTAAAGTTCTCTAGTAAAAGCTCTGGAAAAACTATCTACTTTCTCATTAATCTTGCCATAATATCATGATATTCTTTGAATTAAAAAAAAAATATAATGTCAAATGAATAACCTCCTCTTATTTTAACGTCAGTTAATTAACATTTGCAGAAAGTTCGCTGATTATTCAGCAGTGAATGTGTGAAATTAGAAAAAAAAAACATTAAGTTTTTGTTACTTTTTGATATCTCGTAGGTCAACCGACGAGGTTGTCGGCTACATAATTGGGCCATCCTGTGGTGACTTAGTTCTTGCGATATTATTTAACTTATAAACTCACGCTTTCTTCTAGTGAGAGTAGGGAGAACTAGAAAAGAAACTACAAAACGCCACCTGCTACCTTCCTTAAATACTCCAGCAGGCTTAGCACGCGAACCGTAGAGAAGCGTTTTGTCAACGGGAGAGTAGACAAAAATGACGTTTCCGGGTTGATCAGTGATTTGCAAAGCGAAAGCATTTAATCCGGCCCGCCGACGACGGTCCTTCGACATGAATAGTATAGGCCCGCAACAATTATATTTTGAGGGTCCAGAAGTATAAAGTAGATACTACTTAGTAGAATAATAGATGCATAAGTAAAGAGCCAGCTAGACTAGCCTTTTCGAGCTACTGAAAGTTACTTCGTCACAGCTCGAACCTGCATTCGAAAATATTAAGGCAAATGAAAAGTAATTTCATATGTCTCAGACGCCTACCATGGCAGGGCCTACGAATAAAAATTAAATTGTGATTTTTATGTAACATTTGTGCAGGTGTGTAATGCTGTAATGTTTTTATATGATTAAAAGTTTCAACACAAAATGCATTTTTCCTATAATTCTGGCCCTCCTCTGAAATTTCTTAAACTTTCTGCCCCCCCCCTTAAGAAAGTTTGCCCACCACTGGTGTAGACAGTTTACAGTTTTGTACCGAGAAATGTAGACAAGCGATTTCTATTCTACGGTAGAGTAGAAATAGAAAGCGTCATGCTAAGCCTACACCGGAGCTATTTTGTAAAATTTACACACACTAATACCGGGTCTTATTTGAAGTGATCTGTAATTACACTTGATGCTAATATTGATGATGATTTCATCACTAAGGTGACATGAACTAAGGGTATTGGTGATTGACATTATTTAAAAAAAAAAACTTGCTGCAGTCCCGAATCATATTTTGTTCAACATGCAACTTTTTTTTTTATTAAGGGTGGGAAATCATCAAATAACTTTTACCGCTCTGGGTGGAGCAGGAAGGCGTCAGACTTTTACTGACTAAAACCCACCCGTGTTCCTTCAGTTGCCTGTGTGCCAGGGGCCACGGTATCTCTTTCGAACAACCCGCACCCCTGGCAGGCATCGGCCCTTGCAGACCCCACCAGTTGGTGCTGACATGTCTTTCAACCGCGCGTACAACACAACTCACCATCGAACATACAACCTGACACTGGCCTGAAATTGCAAAAAACGTTAGAAAATTTGAATTTTGCGGGCTGCCCTGCTTTTCCCCCTTGGACCTCTTCAACTTTGCCTGTTTACTTTTCCTCGTGTAGAGCATTAGACCTGCATCCCATTCAGGTTAATCTATTAACCTACTTATTTTATTGTCTCAATGTTTACAACTGTTTGTCACTCTTGTTTTATAGGAGACATTAACTTTTACTGTAGGCACACTTGAGCGTCGATAATTCGTTACAGAATCAGGCGGCTTTCGTACAAGTCTTCACTGACCTTGAGTAATACAGGAAGAGAAATAGATAATGCAGTTTTATGTAACTGTCCTTTATTTTTATTGAATATACGTACATAAACTTACGCCTTCTTCCGATGGGCGTAGGCAGTAACTCCAGAACGCCATCTGCTACGATCCTTACACGTACATAGATACTCCTTTTACTTCTGTTTTTTATTTAATCTGTATACAACGTGTAACGGAAAGGGTATATATGTTACCCCGATTTCGGGCTAAACTAGTTTGTCCTAGGCCAAACTGGTTTATTAAGCCGAGGCGGCCGTATTAAATGGGTTAGGTTTTTTTTTAGAGTGGGAAATCATCAAATAACTTCTCCCGCTCTGGGTGGAGCGGGAAGGCGTGTCAAACTTTTACTGACTAAAACCCACCCGTGTTGCCTCAGTTGCCTGTGTGCCAGGGGCTGCGGTATCTCTTTCGAACAACCCGCACCTTTGGCAGGCATCGGCCCTTGCGGGCCCCTCCAGTTGGTGCTGACATCTCTTTGGAACACAACGTGCCGTCGACCCGGGCTTGGTCCTTACCGGACAACGAGCTACCCATTACTCGCCGTCCGCAAGCCCGCGCCCACGGTGGCCGGGAATCAGCCTGGGATTCCCGACGCCCAGGGCGTTTCCTGCGAAGGCTACGGCCGTGAGGGCGCATGTACTGCCTCGCCCTCAAGTGCGCCGCCTCCCTCTTTGCGAGCAGCACTGCTTCGCTGAAGGACGTGACGCCTAACCATGCACTCTCGCTCCGTACCATGCCCTGGACCAGGGCCTGACGCGAGAGATCGCCGCCGCACATCGCCTACACGAGGACACGGCGGTGCTCCGCCCAAGCCGGGAAGACCTCCACCGTGTGCTCCACCGTGTCCTCAGGAAATGGGTTAAGTTAGGTTAGAACTATTACCAAAAGCGCGCGAGTCGAGTGAGCGAAGCGAGCGTTGCCGCGGAAGCGCCCGGCGAGCGCAACTTCCAAAGGCTGTTAACGAAACGGCTAATTGAGCTAGTTGGCTGCGTAGGATAAGTCTGTTTGGCCTGAAATTGGGTTTGGCCGGTAACATATACATACTAAGGGCATGGCTTCTTTGGATGATAACAAACGATATTGGAGGGGTTTTTTAATCCTATCTCTACATGTTCGCAAGTTATGAGAATTTTTAATACCAGAAACCGAACTTTTCAAATTGAAATAAAAACATCACTCGGAAGAGATTTTTCGTGATATTGGCAAGTAACCTGGAAAGTTATTTACCTGCGCAGTGTGGTGACACGTTTGTTATGCTTAGAGTTTAAAAAACATATGAAACCGAAAATTTGGTATTAATTCTTAGATTATTTTATTTTGAGGAGAAACTATTCTATACCAGCTGTTATCTTTAGTGCTTAAGGATAGCAATAGGGTTTCTGTTAAACCCTGTATATAGGTATAGGTTATTTGTTCAAAACTACAATTATCTGTTTATCTACCCATTAAGGCGTCGACTTCCCTTTTGCGACAAATTGGATATAAGTAAATAATTCAAAAAACCATTAGATAAAGTAACACATATATGCTTCCTCTTAACTCCAAGAAGGTTCTTGGAGTTTAGTGGAAGCATAAATGTGTTCGGTTTAACTAAAAAAAGATTTAACAAACCTTGATATTGCGGAAAAAATCAACCGTTCACTACATTTTGTAAAGTTGTGCGAACAAAATTGTATAGAGCAGCAATTTTTATTTTCGCGATTTCATTGTTAATTCCATAGTAAGTCTTGTTTACAATGATGAATACAGTGACTCTTTAAGAGGCTTTAAGTTATTTCAATCACATCTTTTAGGTTCCCATATTATAATTTCCACACATCAAATTCTTTCAAATTTCCCCAGAATGATTATTTCACAACCTACTTTGCATGAAGATTTGTATTTAAATACTTAGTAGTACCCTAACAGTACCTTCATCTATTATATTACTAATTTTCGACCGGAACAACGAGCCAGAACCTTAAGGATAGGCCTCCCTAACTACCCACAACCGGAACAAGGATGCCGCCTATCTCTTATTAAAATGCCTTCATCATTTCTCTCGTTAGGCTTAGCACGTCCGTCTTTCGTAACGGAATTAGGAATTAATTAGCAAAATGTCTAACAACTGCCATTCGCAAAACTTTGAATTTGGAATTTCATTGTTAGCTTAAAAAGTTCCAGGGTTGAAAGAATGTTTTTTTAAATGAGACAGGAAACGTAGATTTATATTTGTTCAAGAAGGCTAGAAAAAAAAGGTTCTGTTGAAAATAATACAAATTACTTGCCTTGCCTGTATTTCCCTGAGGAACCATACTTAAGTACCTCCACATTTCACCATGGAAGGAAAAGGTTGACGTTTTTTAGGTGGAAATCCTCACGTAGTCTTTCAGTTTTGAAAAGCAACACAATAAAACTGCATATTCAGAGATCATGTAAAGTCAGGAAAATTAATTGTTTAGCTAATTATGTACATATATTTATGTTTATTTCCGAAAAATACAGATAAGTACTTAGAAGAATATTTATATAAAACATTTCGATGCTGCAGAAATCTGTACACAATAGATTAATTAGACTCTGTCTCTTAAGCTAGGGTATCCAGTATACTTAAGAGACAGCATCTAAATTATTATATTTACTATCAACTTAAATTGTCCATATATTCAAAGCACAAAAGTCATTTTTAGTCAGTTGCATCAAATAGCTATAATACGGCAAATGGATGTAGGGTGTCAAATTATTTCCGACTCAATAAGTTTTTCGAGTCAGGGTAATAATTTTTAACTCTCCAAAATCATTCAGCAGTTTCAATATAAGTTGTTTTGTTATACTAACACCATGTGGATGTGTCCGTCACTGTTGTCCGATATATATGGATTTTAATTTAATTAATATAATCTCTAAAATTATTGTTGTTTCAGGTAAATACTCAGAGATGTAACGAGCACAGCACGTCGTACCACGCACCGCCATACTGTAAGATTTGTACTCATATTTTATATTATAACAAAAACATTTAACTACGCTTTTAACCTATTATTCTAAAATTCCAAACGGCCAAGAAAATAAAATACATCTAAACGTGAATCTATCTTTAAAAAAATCAAGCTTATATTTATTCAGAATATTCTCATGCCAGCCCATCAAAATTTATCCCTTTTGTCATAAAAATGGCCTACCCTTTACATTGAGATCCCGTCGTAAAATCTCACAATATTATATTTTATACAAAAACTACGCCGCCTTTTTGTTAAGCTGACTTTAGAAAAGCCGGAAAACTCTAAAATGAATTCCGTAAGCTGTAGCACAAAAACAAAATAGACAATAGACATACCGCAGAACGACGTCCATTTCACATGAGCACAAAGCACACAGATTATGAGTTTGTCTAAAATGTTAAAATGACCCAACGCTGGAGAATTTATAGTGGGAGACAAATTTATACGTTTTTCATAAGCCTACACGGATTTTTTTTTAAGTTTACTTATTTATTTATTTATTTATTACCAAACACATACAACTATCATCACAGGCTCACCTAATACAATAGTGTAGTTATAGTAATAATAGCAAAGGTAAACACAATTATATTATTAAAAACAATCAAGAGCAATTTTAAAAAATGCGGCCCGTGTGAATTCACTCAGAGTACAATTGAAGCAGTCAATCTGTTGAGACATCAAATTGAGTGTGCGTAGGGCGCGCGTCAGCGGCGCGTCAGCGGCGCGTCAGCGGCGCGTGCAGCAGGAGGTTGGTGCGAGCGGGCAGCACCCATAGCAGGGGCGGCCGCCTCCATCGCCCCACGTACCCATCAGATACACACAACCCAACCGTCCGTAAAACGCCTGGGTTGTGTATTTTACCACGCATAATCTTAAATAAGTTTCATGATTTCTGCAGAAACACTGAAAGTGCTGGATGATGCAACTAATATTTTACAGCCATCCTTTAGAAGAGTGTCCATAGAGTTTCTTTTCCATTCTTCTTCATAGTATCACCGCTTTGGAATGGGCAACTAGCTTCATATTTCTGACTGACCGACTCCTTGACAATTCAGAAGTGCCTTTAATTTAAATAAATGAGTTTGAGTTTTGGGTTCAGGCAAGCGTTATTTCCATCGCTCGAAACAAGCCCAATAATTTACGATCGATCGATATTTTGTGAGGATTCACCTCTTTGTTAAGTGTAGCACAAACCGTGATATTGTTTGGAATTTCGGCGACTTATTTTTCCTGGCGCATATTACGCTTAATTATACGTTTGTCTTGCCCTAATACAAGTTACCTTCATGAAACGAAGGGTTTTTTTTTTATTACAACACACATCCATCACGTTTTGTTACAAGGCGAAAACATTCTAAAACCCAATTAGCTGAGGAAGCACAAAAGCAACAAACAGGGAGGTCTAGAGAAATAAAATCCAAATTAGATGGTGCTCCATCTTCCAACTCCCGTTTGGTAATGTCATGCACATATACAACGTCAAAATAACAAAAGACGAATTTAATTTGTCTAGGAGACAAGTGAAACGTGCCTACACAACAGTGGCGAAAGCACCATATAACACGATTCGTACCGGCTTCCCTTCGGAGATTCGCATCGGCAACTGTCGCTATTAAAAATGGCACGTCAATAGTGGCTACTATTGTCAAAAAATATAGTACACTACGGTTATTTAATTCACCATAACAATCAAACAAAAAAGTGGTTATTTTTAGCTTTGTATAATAAGAAAACAAAAATGTTCTAAATTAATCCGGCGCCAAAACCTCATAATCGGGAACTAAAAAATCATAAAACAATGATGATGTCACTTTAGGTCACGTGGCACCGCTTGATATAGATGAGAGCAAGCCGCTGTACATGTTTCTGGTTATGACAGAGATGGATATAGAAAAATGCGTTAGCAAGAGCGAGATGGAGGAATATTGCTTATTTTATTTGGTTTCCAGCTGTTAATTTTTTTTGTATTTAATTCTTTACATTCCTATATTTATTTTAGAATGATAGTAAGTATTCTTAATTGATAATTCAGTAAGTTAAAGCTGACTTCGCTTCGGCTTCTCTCTTAGAAAAATTGACACCTCGCCGCTGCTACACAGCTGGCGCGTGTATCGATTATTCAATCTACAATGCCAAGCTGCTCTTGCTGCGATCAGGCCGTGGATGGGTGACTATTCTTTTCACATTGAAAGACCTCCTACCTAAGCATCGCGTCATCGGTCACCAATATGCAAAAATTAAATCTGTCAAGTTTTCTATGTGCAATAGTTTAGATGTGATAGTCGTCACCAAGACTGGCCTAAGAAACGCTGACGCGACGATTTGGACTCGTTCCTAACCGATTGGCCGGAGAAGGCACAACATACAGAAAACTGGTAAATTTTGTAGGAGACCTTTGGCCAGGAGTGGGACAGAATGAATAAAATAAAATAAGATCGCTAAAGGTTAGACTAGGAACCGGTCCCAATATAATAGGAAAAACCTTAATAGGAATGTGTAATAAGAGAATATTATATAATAGATACGTTAGGGAATAATGCCTGAAATTAAATCTATGAACCTAATATTATGAGGTACCGGTTAGGAAATTCCTGGCTCAGAATTTATGGGGCATATTGTAAGGGTGATTTATGAATACGATATATAAAATGTATGATGGAGGGAAGAGGTTGAAATGTGCGAATATGAGCTATTGTGTACTCTTTATACAAAATAAGTAGATAAAAAAGAGAGAAGTTCACGTGTTAGTAAATCTAGCCGCTGAAATCGCTGCAACTTGAGTGTGAAGCACGCCATCGTTCACAAAAAGAATAAAGATGTACTTTTATTTCGTTCACCAAATACTAAATCCAAAAAAAAAGATGATGAAAAAATAACAATCAATTTATTATATCATATGTAAATTACAGTTAAATTAAATAATTAGACATTATGAAAAAGTATATAAAGTAAAAAAAAAAGAAAGAGCTTACTGGGCATCAAAGAATTCGTCCGCATCGCTGTCAGTGGGAAAAGTGCCCAAAAGGCTGGCAGCATTACCACGTTGGATGGCAATGCTGATTCTTTGACCTAAGAATAGGCCAGCCCTTTGGTCACGTGAAGAGTCGACCAACCGCTTGGCGATGTCCCGAAATACTCGATGAGCACTCGGACCCCACGGCCCTAGTGTTTCAACCCCAAACGGCTCAAACATATAGCTCCCAATAAGGTTGTTATATTTGCGCCGTTTGAGGTTTTCTGCACCTGCAGCAGCCGCACCAGCACAGCCCGCCGTACTCAGAAGATGGGATGGCGCGAGGGTGTCGACACAGGTTGCATCCCACACCAAAGGCCTACCCAACTTCCAAGGCATTATGGTCATTCCGTCTGGCCTCTTCCCATCGTCGCGTGCCAAGCCATTGGGTTCTAAGACAGCTGGCACCCCGGCGGTGACAAGAGCCCGACGGATGATGTCATTAATGCTGGCGTGCCGTGCCAGCCGACCAGCGCTCTTGCTGCAAGCAAGGCCGTGGTGTCCGAGGCAATCAACTGCTTCACCGCACTGACAGCGATGTGGAGCCACGCAAGGAGCACCCAAACGCAGACCTGTAGCGAGCCGGAAGGTAGAGTCACCCAGCATAGTACCTATGTTAGGTGACGGTAGCGCCTGAAGCCATAGGCCCGACTCCCATTCTCCCACAGCCAGTAGGCGGGCGCGCTCGGCAGTATTGGTGGACGTATTAATGAGATTATTCCGTACCAACCTGCAGAGCGGCTCATCCCACTGTCTCTGGGAAGATGGGTTCACGGGCTGAACCGTATTCGGACAAGCCACCTTCCAGGCGTTCAGTGCATCGGTCAAACACGGCACTTCAGAGTCAACCTGAGATGGGGCTAAGATTTTTGTGGTTAACTTTTCGGTGCTGTGGACCGAGGACAGGAACGCCGGTAAGCTTACACTAGAAATTTTGCGGACGCCGAGTCCACCAAAACGGATGGGTAGAGTGGCTTGCAGCCACGAGCGGTCGTCCAATGCCACATTTAAAATGGAAGTTAAAGTGCTTTGAATAATTTGATCGATTTTGTCTAAAAGTTGTGGTTGCTTCCATAAAGGGGAAGACCGGAGAAAATACATGAAATTTGGGCCAAAACAGCAGTATCTGATAAGGGTGAAAGCCGAATGTAAATTAATTTTAGAAAGTCTATCCGAAATATTATTGAAATGTTTAATTTTGTCGTCAATGAAAGGTGAAAAACTGTCTTCTAGAATTGGGGAACCTATGAGGTGCAGTGAACTTTTTTCCAAAACTTTGATATCTGGGGCGATTGAATTAAATTTGTGTATAGTCGGTTCTCTGTCGGTATTGTCACTAAGGTAAATTTCACATTTTGAGTAGTTGAGGTCAAGGCCGATGGATTGGAACTGCTGCTTTAAAAATTGAAAATCTTTTAGAACGGTATCTACGTCACCTCCTAGCGTTCCATCATCTAAGTACCACACATTAAATTTTGAATTTAGTTTTTTTATTATGGGATGGATAGCCAAACTGAAAATGACTGGCCCGAGAGGATCACCTTGTTGGCATCCGACTGCAGATTCCAAAACGTGGTCTTTATATAATAATTTTGATGGATGCCTGTAGCACTGCCACATGAAACGAAAAAAAAAAAGCAATGTGAATTTCTTTAAGAACATAGTGTGGACTCATGGCTGAGCCAAAATTACAATTATTACAGCATTATTAGATGCAGTCTGACGCTAGTTTTCCAAAGAAGTTATTGAAAAGTGACTTATAAGTAATAGTAGTGTAATTACATCAAAGAAGTTCAGTTCAGTTCTGTTTCAAATCCCCACCCGCCCCTGCATCTGCATCGCACGGATTTTTCTTTTCTATTTAAGTATTATTTTTAGTTCAATATTAATGTTTTATACACCTAAACTATTGTATCCTATTTGTATCTAGTTTTATTATTTCTTTCTTAGACAAAAAAAAAACAGTCTAAAGAATATTTGTAAATTTATTCAATGAGTACGGATCACTAAATTCAAAATCTGCATATTAATCAAATTAGGATCTTCCTAAATTCAAACGTAAATATTATCAACCGTCCTATAATATCAAACCAAATTATTGTATCTGTAAAAGTTATTTTTACAGCCCATGACCGTGTTTTGAATTTATAATTATCTACTATTCGCAATGGAAATAAGCTTTTTCTATTATTATAAATATATTCATTAAAACCTACGTTCGGTCTTTCGTATTTTGTAGGATTCAGAAATAAATATTTAATTGGCTCGCCCACTGCAGCATTATTAATATAATGTAGGATTCACAGTTAGTGCTAAATTCAATATGTAAATTTATTTATTTACTTAGCTTCTACCCGCGACTTCGTTCGCGTCAAATTTCTTACTCCCCGACCCACCCCGTCGCTCGCCTCACCTGCCCGTGCGAGTAATTAGTATTAGTTGCTTTTTCTCTTTGTTCGGCTCCTAAGGGTTTTAGAGTGATGTTATATATAGACTTCCTCGATAAATGGGCTATCCAACACTGAAATAATTTTTCTAATCGGACTACTTAGGCGGTCCTGAGATTAGCGCGTTCAAGTAAACAAACAAACAAACTCTTCAGCTTTATTATCAGTAGTATAGATATAGATTATACGGCTTACCAATTCAATACATACACAGCGTTTATAATAATATAGGTAGTTTTGGCATAAATTGTTATTTATTTTTATTTTAAACCCGATTTTTTACACTTAAGCAGAGTTCCAAGCTCGAGGTATGCCAGCGTGCCATGGAGCGCAGTATCCTGGGGGTTCAAATTTAAGACCAAATAAAGAACACAACACTACACTGAGCTGGATATATCTGCCGGATCTCAAATGATAAATGAGTTAAGAGAACCATCGATTGGATCCCACTAAACGCACGACGCCATTGAAGATGGCGGAACGAACTTGATTCCTACCGAAAGGACTGAGCACTAGCAAAAGACAGAATTGTGTGGTAAAAGGAAGAGTGGAGGCCTTTGCCCTGCATTGGGAAAATACATACTAGATAGATTTGAAACACGTTTAGTTAAAGCCAGTTAAAGCAAATAATAATTTACTATGGTTAAAGATTAGCAGTAGGTAATGATAAGACTCACTCTCACTCACAATTTGAAAGGACCTCGGTTGTTCTTTAGTCGGTTTTTAGAAGTAACTTTTCCACTCAGATAACTTTAATTAACCCTGACAATAATGAACACCTAACGTTAGCAGTGTATATGTATACCTTCAGATTCAAAGGAGTATAAAACTTCCCAGTTCAACGGTAGTTTAAAGCTAACGAGGTATGTACCGCTCCCTATCGCCCGTCCCAGAACATTGTACAAGTTTGCAATCTATTATTAAGTTCTAACTACACTTACACGTACACTTGCCTCCTCTTTCGCCTTTTCAACTTAGCAATTTTAAATTAGTTTTACAGCAAGAGTAAATCTCTTTCAGATTGCATTTGAGGTTCTCGCAGCTGAAGCAAACCAACAGTTTCGCCATATATATATCCATTTGTCATCCCTACCTTGTTTTTTTTTACTATGATTTTAGTTTATAAGAAAGATTGGCAAAGGTCATTTCCGATTGTCGTGAAATTTGGCAGAGATATATCCTGGGATATGAAGAAGGACATAGGCTAATTTTTTACGAGATAACCAACATCCACGCGGGTGGAGCCACGGGCAAAAACTAGTTGTTTATAAATAATCCCCGTAACGTAGTTCTAAAAGTTCAGTAAAATGATAGTACAGTTGGTGGTGGTATTATAATGCTTGTTAACAATATAACTTTAGTTACCATGCAGCTATAACTAAAATAGGTGACCTCAAAATTGACCTCGTGTGACATGGTATCAAATTTAACTCCAGTTAACTCCCCACCTACGAAGAAAATCACTCAACTCAAAATTGGCCCGTTCATCTTTTCTTGTCATTTTACGCCCCAAAAACATAATATATCATGTTAAGTAAATATAACAGGGCACATGTGGGTTGAAGGCAAATGATTAAATGTCATTTTAATGTTAAAATAACCTTTCTTTGGATCGTTATTTTAGGTATTTTTAACCAAGACTCCCACAGGTTTAAGGCCAGTTTAAACACTGGAAGATTTTTCCAATTCTTATATAGCCACAAAAGTACTTGAAGACAAACAGCTTCACTGTTATATGAATGAAAGAAAATACATGGTATTTCTTTAGAGAGTTCGTTAATTTTTTATTGAAAACTGATTTTCTTTGGATCGGTTCAGCACGGTAAGAGAATAGAATTGTACAAATATTTGTATTTCAATTCAATTTCATTCAATTACCTGGATTGTTTGAGGGTAACTGAGATGTTATATTTCAATAGAAATATTAGAAAATTAAAAGAAATGTATTGCACTACCTTTGAATGAACTAATTTAAGAAAGTCCCTTCATAGAAATTGCATTTTTTGTAATCGTGGTTGTAACTCTCCATAATGTTATGTCTGCAATTTTATGGTACACTTATTAAGGATAATTATATTAAGTTCTATACCTTTTAAAGGTACTTGGCTCATAATTTTCCTCATTGTTTCTTGTCGCAAACTTACTTTCGCTTCTAAGTTATTAAATTATAGGTTACTTTACATCAAAAAGTAATGTTGTTACGTTGTCAAGGGCACAATTTTAATGGACTAAACCACGTTGGGCAAACGAGCCCCAAGATCATATGGACCGTCATAAATCATTAAGATAAGTACAAAAACCATAAAACTGACAAGAAATGAGCTTATTGGGAAAAAAAATGTTTGAGTAATACTTTATTGTATTCATTCCAACGAAAGAATGAATGAAAAGCCTAGACTTACTTTTTTCGTCTGACCTACAAATGCGGTGTAACTTTAAATTTTTATTAAACCTTCTCTCCTAATAAAAAAAACGTAAGGGACTATTCAAATAATTTAATTCCCTCACAACCACAGATAAAAAATGTTCCTAAATCAAATTATATGGCTACTCGCAATTACTAAGATTATCTTTATGGTTCCTTCTCTTGCTTTTTCTTTATGGAATATAAAACTACTTATCTTTTACGATCGTTTTCTTTTAAAGTAAAATGAATCGAATTTATAACAGTTTCCTTGTTACGTCAGAAAACACTCAGGAATGGGATAAAACGTTCGATTTACGACCATAATTGTGTTAAAATAGTGATACTTTTAGTCTAAAAATAATAATTCAAGGTTAAGATGAACTAATAGATGACGCATCTAAAACAAATTTTACTACCTCAATATAAGCCGATAGGGAATGGTCAGTCATCCAATCAAAACGACCGTGTCTGCATGGTTTAACTTCGTAGATAGATCAAACTCCTGGCAGCTTTGAGATAAATCTTAATAGGTACCCCAGGTAACCCATAGGCAGTGCCGGATTAAAAAAGCGCGGGGCCCGTAGCAAATTTTGTTGATAGGCCCGTAATCTGCTGTGGGTTCTCAAGCATAAAGTGGCAAAAAATAATTGAGCACTTAATATTGATATTTAGAAGCCACGATTCGAAATTGTCCATTTTCCATTTAATAAATTTCACTCAAAAAATGCGTCAAGCGGAGGTTAAATACGCTTGGCCTTCTTTTGCGCGGGGTGGTGGGGCCCGTAGAAATTGCTACTCTTGCTCCATGGTTAATCCGGCACTGCAGATAGGTAAGGCAAATAAAATTCACAATTCTACTGTTAATTCTATATTATATAAAGATATAAAACAGTAGGGTAAACAGGCTTGTGGTTTAGTAATAACAGTTGCACGGCTCGATCGATAAGGTTTAGGTTTAACTATGCTTCGCCGACCATTTTTACACACCAAGACTTCCCCGTGTGTTAGAAAGCACGCTAAGCCGGTGGTCCCGGCTGTCATCCGTGGATCTTTGACAGTCGTTACGGGTCGCCAGAAGCCCTAAATTCTGACAACCTGTCTTTACAAGGGGCATTACCCAGTAACTGGGTTGTGGAGGTCGGATGGGCAGTCGCTCTATTATATCTCGATTTAGAAAAAAACCCACAATTTCTTCATCAGATTTGCCGTTTTAAATCATTGGTAAAGTCGCTTAAACTCAAATGAAAGGGTCTGATCTGAAGATCATTTTACTTTTGGTCTATTTTCTATATCTGAATGTAGGCTGACCACGGGGCTCCTATCTGAAACTTTTTAAATATATATTTTCGGTGTTCCCTCATCATGCCGCACCCACTCGTCAGTTATCAAGTTGACGCCCTGCATATGCTTGCTCAAAAACCCTCGGGCCTACGTCCGAGTTGAACACCAAACCACTATTATACCATAATAACATTGTGTAAAGCTGTTCCTAAAGCAACATAAAATGTTGCGGTTGGATAAATATGAAAGCTGGAGCTATTATGAATGCTCTACCTGAAAATTCCCAAGTAAATATTTGGAGGTAATTCAGGCTTGCCAAGCGTGAAGGTACCATGGCAATAGTTAACATGTGATCTGAACAGACTTCAAGTAAACATTGGACGGTCAACATTGAAGTTTATTCAAGAATACTGATACATTGCTTTTGCATTTTTGAATAGTAGTTTGCCACAATAAATAACTGCTTTCTACAATTCTTTTGTAACTTAAATATTAAGTTTACTTTAGATCATGATTTGGTTACAATTATTTTCGTTGATCTAGTGATCGCAAACGCTACTGCTGATCATGAGGTTCCGGATTCGATTCCCAGGTTGGGCAAAGTGTTTTTGGTTTTTTTTTATCTGGAATTTCTCAGTACCAAGAAGTCTAGATTTGTGGTATGTTGATGGCAATGGGCTCACCCCTTTATTACATAAGGGACTTAAGCATAACTGGTGAAATGTGGGTATAGGTACTATAGGTACACCTGTGCCGAAAACTTCGAGAAAACAAGGCGTGATGTTAAGTTATGTTATTTTGTACAACAAAGCCTAACATTAGCTATTATCGACCACAGTTTTACAAAAAAACGTAGATATCTAATTTTCAGAAACACAACACACGCTTTTATAAATCAAATAACGTTTTGATTTGATTGCGTTAAACACGACAAATTAAATTAATCAAGGCTTTGTTTATCCAACACCAAAATATTTCAGCCATTTCAGATATTCAGTAAGATATCTATTGATCTACTCTACCGACTGAAACTCGATAATGTCGCCTTCCTCAAATATGTCGCGGTCGCCTTTCAGTCTAACCAAATGCTCACAAAATGTAACTGTCATGTCGCATATTCCTATTCTGTATACCCTTTCCAAATTCGTCGAAATACCGACCCTACATAACTATATTGGTATCGCTGCCTACATGTAAATATACCTACTATATTATTCTGTGTCATACTATGTACACTGTGGGTCATTTCAGGCATGTCATCATATGGGTATCAGTGGCGACGGGTCAATACAAGCCGATTCCCTTAAAGGTAGGCCCCTTTAAGAAATCCCACCTCCCACCGATCCTCTTTTCAGTATTTCAAAGTACAATTATTTTTTATGTGTTACCAAGTATTACTGAAAAATGCTTGCGTGCAAAGAAACGCAAATCTTCGGTACAAAATTCTTTGGTTCAAACTCATTATCAGTGAAAGTGGGATCTAATCTTCTGAAGAAAACTTTAAGGTTACATCACTCTGTGAGTGTTTTGATTTGTAACGGGTTCCCTGGCCATAATTCCACCACTCGCCACTGATAGGTATACTTTACATGTGCCGTGTCAGATCTCAAGGCATGTGCGCCTTTGTTCTCGTGGCTTGCGAGTTGCGGACCATCGTGTAAGTACTGCCGTAGTATCATATGTCACACAGCTATTGATAGAACATTGTTTCATTCATAGTTAAGTACATGTAATTAATATTGGCAGGGAGATGATGTTCTTCTTGTTGCTAAGTAATAACAGCCGCATGAATCGATCGATCAGGCTAAGCTACGCTTGCCGCGGTTGATCGGTGGATAGGTGACCATTTTTACATACCAAGACCCCTCCGAAAACACGTTAAGCCGTTACTCCCGGCTCTCAGTCGTGGATCTTTCACAGTCGTTACGGGTCTTCAGAAGCCCTAAAGTCTGACAAGCAGTCTTACTTCGCAAGAGCGATACCCCTCCATAACCCAGTTACTGGGTAATACGATAATATTATTTGTTAGTATTGGGTTGTGGCGTACAGATTAGCAATCCCTCCATGTTAAATACTGATATTCCTCTGGAGGTTCCGTTAGACTGGATGCCGGCCCCAACGTTTTAGTAAATGGAGCGGAATTAGATCTGTTTGACACCACTGTGTTCTTAGGTATAACTTTGGGCTCGAAGCTACAGTAGGACCCACATATAATTTAATTGTCGCAGTGGCTAAGCTCTGCAGCTTACGCGGTCTATAAGATCCGGCAATTGACTGATGTAGAAACAGCTCGATTAGTATATTTTAGTTATTTCCATAGTGTAATGTCGTACAGCCGACTTACAGGCTATATTTTTGTTGCGGAAACAACCGTTCGAGCAATTTATAACCTAAATTGTAGGCATTCAGGACTGAGGGATAAATTTATGGAAATAAACACAATGACAGTCGCATCTCAATGTGTATATGAGAACCTTACTTATGTCAAAAGAACATTAATCTATATTCTAAACACAGTGATATTCATATCATAAACACTAGAAATAAAGATTTATTATTGTGCACACGACTAGGCTTCATAAAATTAGTAAATCATTTAAGTGCCAAAGTATTCCTTTTTACAACAAACTCCCAAGTCATATTAAAAAACTAAGCTTCAATCAATTTAAATCATTTATTAAACAGAAACTCTGTCAAAAGGTTTCTATAAAGTTAAAGATTACTTGGATGACAAAAAGACTTTGGATTAGTTAGTTAAGTTGCTCCAATGTACCCTCAAGCAACAAACTATTATATAAGCTAAGTATATTAGAATAAAATTGTCATTATTAAGTATTGATTCACGTAACATTGTTTTTGATGACATTTAAAGAAAACAGACTGTAAATGTGAGTACTATGCAGGCTAGATTAAACACATGACTTTATAACTCGTCTGGTGGTTTTGAATATTTTGTAAATGGCCTACGCAAATGTCCTGCAGATCTGGTAGCGTCTTGTGACGGGTCGTTGAGCTCCCTAAAATAAAGTTGAGCTTCTCGGTTACTGATACATACACGCCGTCTGTTGGGCAGGTCAAAGCTGCAATGGCTCTTTCTTCAAAAGGTCCTTCCAGACATGGCCTTGCATTGTTTAACTCACATAAAATTCGAATAATATAATCTTTGGACTTTAAAAGAGACCATGTCCTCTGAGTTTGTATCGGCTTTTCCTTTCAGGAAACAGTCAGCTACGAAATGCCGGGTCCCATCTAGTTTCAAAATATTGACCAACAAAATATTGACGTGTAAATGTGTCTTATAAAATCTACTTACATAAATAAACATTTCAATTCATTTTATTTCAACATAGTTGGGAAAAAGCTAGGCAGATGAAGATGATGTTCCTACTCGGACCGAATTTTATTAGTTAGAAAAGCGGGTATGCATTCAATGCAGGTCTCGACTGTGTAACTACACCCATAGGTACTTTATACATCAATGAGCCGCTATAAACAACTCATAACGGTATCAAAGATCAAAACTTTATATCCAATTAAAAGCTGCCGTAGTACTTCCATCCGACCATTATACCCGTGTGTCTATCCATTAGGTAATACCAATGCTTCCAGCTACCCACACAGTGCGTAGGCGATGTGAAAACATCAGCCACAACTGAATAGGTACCTATATGTATAGCAATCATACAAGTTGATGGCATCGGTCATCTAACTACGAAATACCGTACTTACCTCTATTAAGGTCTTTACATTTATGAAATTGGCATTTTGTCGAACTGGCCACTTTGATCTCAAATATTTTGGCGTTTGGTTAGCAATTCCAAATTCAAATTTATTTTGAATATTGGCTTGTGTATTTTGTGTTTCGAATATGGTGATTCATTTGTTTTCGCGCCATTTGATTTTGAGGTTGTTCTGTTCACATTAAAGAAAACTACTACTATAATATAACTGCTAAATACCGCGTGAAACTAGTATTCGAAAATTTCGGATACTAGTTCCACCATGGCACCAGCAGTGCTGCAGAAAGAACTCTCAGGAATAATTATGTGTATGGGGAGGCTATTGTAAAAGAAAACACGGGACGTTTTAGTCTAGGGGGGAAATGCGTAAAAAACTATAAGTAGGAATCGCTTTCATTTTGACAGTTCCATAACATTCATGGCGTTGTTTACATTGCTAATCAGAAAAAAATTCGAACATATGAAAGAATGGATTTGCAAAAACCTTCATAATGATTCAGATTCTGATTCAATAAGGGTGCTGGACATTTTGACTGAATTCCTTTATTAGAGCATGACCATCACAGTTACCAAAAGACAATAACAAATTAATAAACATGAGCAGAACACTCTACAAAACTGAATAAAATTAAAATCCAATTTAGCATCGAATATAAGGTACAAATAAATAGAAACAATACATTCATCAACAATACAAAATGCGAGGAAAAATATCAATTTCATCTAACAGGATTTAATAAAATAACACCGGGTATTTCAGTTTTCCGAGAGCTCGTTGAAAAAGTTTTTTTTGCGACCTGTGTCCACAAAACATAGTTTTCGAATTAAAGTTCACGCATGCCCTCGGTCTGTTTTGTGTGGTTAGTTCATCTGTTTTTGACTGCTTCTATTTTTTCCTATTTATATAATCTGTGGAACGGTATTTTGTACGCGTACATTTTAAACAACTTGTCAGTTTATTGAAAAGATTAAAGAAAATGCTGGTTCGCTTAGAAATTAATCTCTCATAATGTGTACCTACAAACAAAAACACATTTTGTGCTGTTATATAAAAGTGAATACACAAAATGTCGGATGTTGACGTTGAAAAGGTTCAACATTGTTTTTTCAAATAATGTTTTGGAAAATTACGCAGACAAACAATGAAATAACTGTTATATTAATAGGTATGCCAGAGACAAAGAAGTCGGTTAGGAAATATTCAAATGTAATTATAAAAATAACTGCTTCGTTGGTGTAGTGGTCGCAAGCGGTACTGCTGAACATGAAGTCCTAAGTTCGATTCCCAGGCTGGGCAAAATGTTATTGGGTTTTTCTAGCAGAAATTTCTAAGAAACTGGATTTATGCCCGGTTGATGACAATACGCTCGTCCCCTATTACATGAGACTCAAACATAACTTGAGAAATGTGGGTGCTCTATAGATCTCTGCCTACCGCTTCGAGGAGTACAGGCGTAACGTTATGTTATGTTAAATAAATGCGAAGTGCAGGCAAACTGAACTAAATTCAAAAACATTACTTCCTACATTCATAATTACACCGGTTCTCTTTATTACTTGAACTAACTTATAAAGTTAGGTTGCACGTACTACCTGCAGCCCTGCAGCGCGTTAGTGGCTGAGTTCCAACACGGTTAATGCTAACGAGGGATTTCATAGATTTTGTGTGCACCCAGCCGTACTGATAACTGAGCTGACGCAAACCATTCCATATTAATGTAGAAGTGCCAGTGTAAGGAATATAATAAGTCTGTATACAGGATAAGTTTTTATCCAGTGCGCAAACTGTAGCCATGAATTCAATTTAACGTCGGTTTTACAAAAAAAATCAGCTGTTTCATAGAAAAGTGCAATACCTACGCGGTCAAAATGTATGGACCAGCTGATTTTTTTGTATTACCGACGAAAAATATCTGCGCTGGGGGTCTAGAACGATATGCTGAATTCATGGTTACATTTTGCGCACTGGATAAAAACTTATCCTGTATTAAACATAAAATGATTCGCGACTGTAACACGTATGTACCTACGAGTATTTACAAAATTATTGATTGATAAAAAAATAGTAATTCAATGGAATTTAATCAACTTTGAGCACTGTATTCATGATTTAAAGGTTATAATTCTGTATATACATACGTGATATAGTCGCAAATCATATTTTAATCAACATATACACACAGGTTCCGTGTAGTGCCGGACGTAAAAGAATAACACCATCCCATTTCTTCCCGCGGGTGTCGTAGAAGGCGACTGAGGGACTTACTAGAGAATGGACAGCAGCGTTCTCTATGCATTTTACTACCATACTGCGATCGCCAACCCGCTTGCCAAGACTGGCGATTGTGGCAAAGCCCCCTATTTTTTTTTGGCAGGCCTATGTCCAGCTGTGGACGTCTATCGTCTGAAATGATGAGGAACCTCACACTGACCAGCAAATTACTTCTTTTTTTTTTGGGAATGGCATCTCACAGGTCAACCTAGGAGGCTGTCGCCTGCCTTACCGGACTTGCCTGTGGCTGGCTCAATAAATTAAGGCTTACGGCCAGGGGTTAACAACTTACAGCCACACGCTAAGGGCACCCCATGACTTGGTAACGGACCTCGGCTTAGGGCGTCCAGCCAATTTAAAAAAATCGGAAGAATATTTTGTAATACTATTTTATTACGCTAGCTACCGTATTGCACCTTAAATTGTCGCCAAATTGTACAAATTATCGACCAAAATTAAAAATTAAATTTTGACCAAAAATGAGTTAACAACTTAATTGGTTCATTAATTTAAATAGCCTTTCAGAGTCAGTGCAATGTGTTAATTGGATATCGATAGTAAAATGGCGTTATTTATCTTGTGATAAACACTCATTATGGTTGTATCGCTTATCAGTTTTAATAAAAACTTTTCATGATACACGAAATTGCGTGTAAAAACTAATTCACTTTTGTAAAGATAAGGTGCTTAGTGACAATTAATTCGACCTTTCGTCGACATTCACACGGACGTAATAAAATCGGGGCTAGATTTTTTCTTTCGCGCATTCGATTTTCAATTCTCGGGGGGAACCGAGCATTAAAAATCGAACAGATTCCATTGGAATGCGTCGAAAATCGAACAGTGTGTTTTATTGTTCGATTTTCAAGTCTCTCTCGAAAAACTCCCGCCGCGATTTTTTTTACATCCGTGAGAACGCGGGCTTCGTTGGCGAGAACATAATGGTAAGATAAAAAACAAAACAAAAAGTGTTTAAGATAATAGTTGGTGCAAACCAGCCCCCAGAACTCTTCCCTATGGACCCACAGATCATCTACCTACATTATACAGAAAATTATACTATATACTTTCCTAAGAATCTCATTGTGAAATAAAAGGTTCAACCATTTTTCAAATACACCAATTTTTACAGGCTTTCTTTTTGTTGAAGAACTAATATTATAAGAGCGATTCAATTAATTACCGTCATTTTTACAATGGAATTAGCGGATACTTTGATTTCCCGCGGGGTTCTAATAACTCGGAATATTTATAGGTTTTTCTACTTTAAACCTTTCTTTCAAACAAACGCGACGCGATTTACGTAGAACAAATTCTATGAAAACTTCATGAAAATTGTTGTACAAGTGTCGCGTTGCGCTGTTGGGTCGTGCCTGTTTGAAGAATCCTTTATTATTAAGTTGAATTAACAGTTTCAGAGCGTAACATTAATTATTGATTGGTCTACGTTTTTTCATTAATCCCTACTAATATTATAAATGCGAAAGTAACTCTGTCTGTCTGTTATGCTTTCACGCATAAACCGCTGAACCGGTCGTCATGAAATTTGGTAGAGATATAGCCTGGAATATGGAGAAGGACATAGGCTACTTTTTTACGCGATAACTGACAAACACACGGGCGGAGCCGCGGGTAAAACCTAGTAAAATATAATCTCACGAATTCCATTGCGTCGGCTGCGATAGCTTAAAGTGAGCTTCATTTTCTTTCCACAAATAATTCTAAAGCAAAAGATCAAACGGTCGAACAATACTAATTGGCTCGCGTTGGCTCGCGCGTGCTAGCGTGCAACCGAATAGCTTACCGTTACAATTCGAACCTAGAATTTCTGATTGAAGTTAAATATTCAAAGGGGATTTGGTTTCCAAACAACTCGTTCCACGGTATTTGAGTAATTGTCTTTTTTACGGCCGACCTAGAGACTGACGTGTTGCCTTCAAAATTCTTAACTTTCCGAGTGATTTGCGACTACTACTGGCTTTTGTAAATATTTGCTAACGACTGGTATTTTAATTACAAGAACATGATACGAATATTGTATCTCACAGGAGATTTAAACATTCATTTATTCAGTAGGTACTCATTGTTGAGTTAATAAAACATGCGCTCGCATTGCTCGCAAGACTGGAGCGTCATTAATTAATTACTTGCCCACAAATATATTGGATAACGGAATATCGCGTATTATCTGAATTGCAAAACGTTTTCATGCATGCCTTCATTCATTAAGGATGAAACGAAACATTGATTTAATATTCAACTTGGTTTCATTATGAAAAACTCATAAATTGTGAGGGTAAAAACGTTTCTCGAAGTGCTTTATTCAAAATTAGAATTCCAGGTGGCTAAAGTCTGCGTCTGTATGCTGTCAGACACCAATTTTGATGACAAATGAACTTTTCAGCTGTGTCTTTGCAGTAAGTTTTTTTACAATGCATATTATCTACAAAATATTCTCAAATTGCAGATAAACCTAAAAGTTACTAACAACGAATTAAACTCGACAAAATATTGTCCCTGCAAAATCCCCGTAGCGCAGTAGACAATGGCGTGGCAACAGGCCACATAATACGTAGGCAGTTATTTGTCCGACAGGAGACGACAGGTACCACTAATGCAAATGGCCGACAGTGTTGTGGCGAATCGTGAATATTCCGCGTGAATAAACGCCCTTCGGAAACACGCGCCTATTTTTAACTTAAACGTAACGTTACAGGGTTACCGTTACTTGCCCAGTTAGAGATAAAAACTGTATTGATAGCTGAAAGTTTATGGAACGTTTTATTTAAATTGGGTCGTATTTTTTTCTATTACTAGCTGGGTTTTATTTTCGTTCTAGAACAAGACGTCTTTTTGTTTCAGTTAGGGAACAAATTAAAATTTTGATTCGAAGACCTTTGAAGAAATTGAAAGTTTTATGTTAGCTGTTTTGGTAGAATTATTTGACTTCACTATAATTTCATCTGGTTTTTAGAACTGGTCACGTCCGACTATGTAATTTGAAATGTGGGTGGCCCTTTTTGATTTAAAGCTTTATTGGGTTAACTTAACCACCGAATGATTATAATCTGACTTTGTTTGCTTCTATTTAAGTATTAGTAACTATTCCAAAGTAGCTCAAGTACAAATTGATATTTATTTTATTTTGCATCCAACAATTCTGTTCCTTAAACAGAAACTCTAGGTACGTCTAAAACAACCAACCATAAATAAATAAGTACCAAATGTATTTCACTTGTGAAAATGATGGCAGTTTTCTGGTTGCCGCTGGCCCATACATTTCACAAACACTTTGAACGCAAAACGAGCACAATAGGAGCAAAACAAAAGGACTCAGGCAATGTTTTTCTGTGGCTTAATATCAAAAAGTTGGTTTGAATGGCCTCGTATGTTTTAACCTAAAAACTGTACATTTATTACTTGTATCGTTGGGAATAAAATATGCACGTATCTATTTGAAAGGGCCTTCGTAGTGCTGTTTGAGAAGCTGAACCAGACAAATTGGCAGACTTAAAGCAATGTTTACATTTTCGGTTGAAAAACCATCGATGGCCCATATAAGTTAGCTTGAGGTCAAAATAAGTGGGCGTGGGATATTAAATTTTCAGCCATCACATTATTGTCCTCATTTCGTTTCTTTTAATAAATCAAAATAAAAAATCATTTATTCAAATTAAGCTGTGAATCAGCACTTTTTGAACGTCAAAATTACATAAGACAGTCCCCCAAAACGCCCGCCCTTCACCACTTCCTAGTGCTTTAACTGGGAAGAAGAAGTGGCGCAACAAACTCCCTAGCAGCACAGCTGTCTGTTTAGTTAGATAGATTTGATTCTATACATAGGTAGCCAAAGTAATCAAAATTACGAGACACAGAACTTAAATAATTTGTCATATGTCAGCTGGCCATGCCAATGTACCAACAAATAAAATGAAAACTTAACTCAAGCACAAAACATTAAAAAATAAATAAAGCATACTACCAAAATAAAAGCCTCCTGGTATAAATGGCGTGATAGCTTACATATGCAATGCTGGATTACGTTTACAAAGGATAACTTAGGACTATCGTGATTTTTAAATAAGAATAGTCCTCCTGACCGTATGTTGGCTATGACGGCCATTTCTGCGGAGACTATAGCGGGAGATTTTACAGTGCCCAAGTGTGTGCATAGACACGTGCAGTCGGACTTCCCTCACTCTCATAGTCCCAAGGGATTCACGACTGGAGAGAGATCAGTAGGTCCATTCTGTAAAAATATCAACGTGAAAATAAAGGTGAAGCGAGCTTGAAGTGAATTCTCATTCCAACAGCAGGGCTATTCTGTAAAAACCTAACGGTGAAAACGAAGGTGAGGTGAGCGAGAAGTGAAATGTCATTGCACCTGCAGCGCCATACTGTAAAAATCTCACCGTGATTAATGTCAATCCGTAGCATCAGATGGAATGACAGCTTACTAGGAGGTCACTTCACCTAAGTTCTCACGGTGAGATTTTAACAGAATAGATTGGCTGATGCTAGGGACTGACACTTTTGACAGCTCACTTCACCAAAGAATTCCAGGTGAGAGTTTTACAGAATAGCACTAGGTACAGATCCTAGGGATTGACGCTGCTCACTTTAAACTCACTTCACATAAGTATTCACGGTGAGATTTTTACAGAATAGACTGGCAGGCGCAGGACCAACGGCTACGGCAACGGCGGTATTGATCACACTGACAATTTGCCAACACCCGGCTGCTACTGAGAAATTTGAACCCAAAACCCCTTTCTTAGCAACAGCGAGACCAACCGGACTGTTAACGCATGGTATTATTAGAACTAAGGTCCCGTTATAAATTACTCATGTAGAATCTTATTAATTTATGTAAATTCGGTTACTGATTTAATAATTTAGTGTTGTTGGATCCCCAGGTTAAAACATCAATGTCTAGTTAGCTTACTTAACTAGGTGTAATTTATTACAGAGTTCTCGGAATCTGAGCTGGTTTAGTTTGAATTTACTTAGAATAGAATTAGTAATATGTACATTTTTTCTAAGCATCGAAATATTTATGTACAGTCAACAACAGAGATATTTAACCAGGTTCGTCGGATATATTTGTATTTAAGTAAGAAAATCATAGATGTTTTCGAATGAAATTTTATTTTATAAATTAAATATTTGTTTTATATTCATTCAACGAAATTATATTCGAAAATATCCAATGGGTTCTTCGTAAACTTCAACTATATCCGGTCAGCCTGGTTACTTATCTCTTTTGGTGACCGTACCTACTTCTAGGTAGGTACCACCCAAAGGAAAACAATTTTTTATTAACTTGAGACACAACAATTTAACAGAAAAACTAAAGAGCTTGTACCTATTTAAAGAATTAAAGAATACCATTTATTTGGACACAGTTAGTGAAACACAAAATACAATAACAAAAGAAAAGTGAATATAAATAACTAGGTACAACGGTGTGTGGCTCACGGCTGCGGCAAAAAGGTTCATTTCAGCATTAATGCCAGACAGATGCTGTCTGACGCTGGTTTTCTAATGAATCTTTAGGGGCAAGTGTCGATGAGTACATAACAGTTTCACTACATAAACACATCACATAAACTTACAAAAACAGAAGAAAACGAAAACAATAGGAGCTCAGCGAAACCTGTTCTTAGCGTTTATCTATGTACGCACAGCTACACATCAAGCTATACATTTCCAGTATAAGCTGATCTCGCGTTGTATAGGATTTCCGTATAGTGCGAGATCAGCGTAAACTGGAAATGTATAGCTTGATGTGTAGCCGTGTGTACATTGATTCGTGCACGATGTACTCACTACACACGATGTATTTACTATCGTATTGCCCATACAATGTGGTTGTACTATACCTAGGTACACGTCTGCCAAACCCTACGGGAAAACAAGGGGAATGTTCGGATATGTTATGTTGGCCTATGTTGGCCGTACAAATTCGGAGAAGCTTAGAGCAAAAAGCAATTAAAAAGAAAAATAAACCCCACAAACTGCGCGGGACAATCTTTAATATTAAAACTTTTTCCAATTATTTTTCACCTTTTAGTTATACACCAATTCGAAATTTCATCATCCTTGGGGTCTCAAAGTCAAAAAAAAAAATCAAATCAAAATAATGCATGAATATGCGATAGCAGCAATCGCGGTTGATTTGTTGTCATTTTTTGAAGAGTTCCGTTGTCTATCTCCGATTCTCATCATCGGATCTATATGAAATTTAAATGGGACCATTTTGAAAAAAAAAACAATTTCAGAACAAAACAATAATTTTGCAAATCCGAGTATATAAGACGGAGTTATGCCCGAACATACATTAAAAAAAATACGCGTCGACTTAAGAACCTCCTCCGTTTTTCGTCGGTTAAAAAGAACACAAAAGTATGTAAGTTTCTCACTCAAACACGGCGCAACAGCTTTATGGAATCGAATAAAATCCGCACAAAAGTAGAATATATTCGCTGGCGAACTACTTAACAATTTAACGAGGACTTTTGAAGTGGGCGATACCGCGGGCACTGGTAGTTACATTATACACGGTCTTTTCAGTGAACGGATTAATTTGAAGTTTTCTCGAGAACCATTACAGCAGTTTTATGCCAAGAAGTTTGCCAATGAATGTTTTATAAGTTTTGTGCTAACCCGTATCGCTTTAAACCAGCTGTCTTTTACTTTTATTATATTTTTGCCCAAAGAATCAGCATTTACACGCAACGTGGTAATGCTGCCATCATTTTGGGCACTTTTCCTGTTGACAGCGATGCGGACGAATTTTTGATGCCTTATGATTTTTCCCCTCCTTTTTCACCCATCTACGGCGAAGCAAAGACAAAGGGTTATCATTTGGAGCGGTATGTATTTATACGTGTACATACGTACATATTATTATTTTAAGACCGTTACCTTTTAGATGACTAATAACTTTTTCCAGCGGCTTCGCCCGCGTGTAGGTCGTAAAATACACCTAAACCTTCCTCATGAATCACTCTGTCTACTGTGAAAATCGCATGAAAATCCGTTCAACATTTTTTGAGTTTATCGCGAACAGACAGACGCGACGGGGGACTTTGTTTTATAAAATGTAGTGATGAAAGTGATAGTGATGTAAATATCAAGTTCAGGTAGGGTACTTATATTGTTCTGTCTGCGTAAGTTCGCAGGTTCTTGTGTAGGTAATTGTTAAATGGCAGAAATTTTCCGTGAAGACAAACTCGCAATAAGAAAATCTAAAGATTAATGATCCAACGTCATAAGGATTCGTAAACTTGTACTGTGCTCGTCATAAATTTGTCGAATGATCTTAAAAACTTCCGTCGAACACAGACACTTTTACTTTTTAAATAAATCAGACTTGAAATAACTTGACAAAGTTTAGCTTTGAAGTCAGAAACATAAAATTAGACTGCCGCTTGATATGATCATGACATTTTTAGCGCTTCTGACGAGTATAACTTGTTTTTTTTAATCGACTTCAAAAAAGGAGGAGGTTTTCAATTCGACTGTATTTTGTTTATGTTTATTACCTCAAATTTCTGTTTTTTTTTTTTAATTGAAAGCAGGTGCTTCCCGTGTGGTCCCATTCAAATGTCATATAGATATGATTATGTGTTTCGGAGACAGGCAACGGAACTCTTCAAAAAATTACAGCAAACAAACCGCGATTGCTGCTGTCGCATAAATATGCATTGTTTTGACCCCGAGGATGATGAAATTTCGAATTGTTTCGGGTAGGTACTATAACTCAAAAGTGAAAAATGAAACTTTAATTTCGGAAGTCGGTGACTTTGGATATGTATTTTATGAAATTTTTTGTCACCGCCTTCCGAAATTAAAGTTATTTTTCACTATTTAGTGTTTCTTTGGAAGTCGGTTGTTTTCTTTTAAAGTTTTTATCCAATTAGGTTTGTGAAGCTGAAAGCAACCGATCTATTTAATTCTGTAAGTGTAGTAATCTTAAAGTGAGCAGTCATTGCTCCTGTAATGCTAATCTGTGAAAGTCTCATCGTAATCATTTAGGTGAAGTGAACTTGAAGTGAGTCGTCAATCCCCAGACTGATAGCGTCAGGTGGGATGACAATTCACTTTGATGTCACTTCACCTACATGTTCACGGTGAGGTTTTACAGAATGAGACGACTGATGCTGGAGTTGACACTTTTGACAGCATTGCTATTCAGTAAAAACTCAACGCGAAAACTCAGGTGAAATGGGCGTGGAGTGAGCTATCAATGTCATCCCACTAATGCAGATGCTTGGAATTAACCCAGTGTTATATTTACAATCAAATTTTTTTATGATAATTATATTGATCATTTTTATATTATTTTGAAATAATATATAAGGTTAGTTAGTATATTAGGTTGATGCGCTAAGGTAGCCCAGCACGCAAAGTCAATTTTTCAATTTTTTTTGCAATTTGCATGCAATTGCAATTTGCATTTGCATTATTTTTGCATTAATGTCACTGAATTACTTTTTCATGAAATATAGTCATTCAATAGTATTAAATGAACTTAAAGGGTTCTATTGAAGATTTTTATGTAATTACATACGTGTTGCGGTCCCTTAACATATTGTAATCAACATACAACCTGACGCTTCCACCTTGTCCGCCGTGTCTAAACATGACTACTGTCAATCCCTAGCGTCAGTGGTATGAAAGGATGACACTGACAGCTCACTTCACACAAGTTTTCAAAGAAAGATTTTACAAAATAGGCCGGCTGTCTTCGACGTGAGCGTGAAACGCCTTCGACTCTGCACTAAAATAAATTTAGGGTCAATAAAACGCACAATGGCTTTGATTTCTTTTTATGATGTCTACCACGCGCGTCATCCATGCTCTTAATACGAAGAGTATTCTGATTGTGATCTGCATGAAGGCTGTTTCATTTTTAAAATACTCTAAGGGCCTATGCACATGAAGTTTTTACTGTTTTCGTCGATATATAAGTCAATGGACGACACGCTTAATTTTTTAAATACTGAACTACGAGTAGCTTTCGCCAGTGGCTTCACCCGCGTGGATGTCGAAAATTATCCCACGGGAACGTACTTTCGGGATAAAAAGAATTGTAAATATTTATCTATGTTATAATCTATCTGTGTGCCAAATTTCTGATCTGAATCCGTTTAGACTTTTTTGCGAGATCGAGTAACAAACTTCCAAATATACAAACTTTCACATACCTACATAATATTAGTACAAAGTATGATTACTAGGACCTCGACCGCGCCTGATGGAAAGCGATGGATGAGGTCTATGATGACACAAGCGTGCTCCGAAGATACCTGTTCCTTGATTTGAAGACAGATGGGTGAAATGTGGAAGGGAAAACACAGGCTGGTTGCATCGCGTTCTACATTGCAAACCAAGGTTACCAAAAAGCAATACCAGTTGCGATCACAGCCCTGTTTTTGGTGCGTTAAGGTGAATCTAGTCCAAATTTCCCCATACAAACTTCGGGAGTGTATTACGCCACTGTTCGACAATGTACTTTGTCTCATTATTAATATTGTCTGTACGGAAACAGAATAATAAAATAAAAAGCCATTAAGAAGTTAGTAGCCAACAAAGTTTCGTTTTTCTTGCTAATTTAACCTAACTTTGGGCGTGTTTAAGTAATAAAACAAGTGTAAAATCTGAAAAACCAAGTCGGTACCGACAAAGCTCAAATATCGAAAAGTTCAATTAACTTTATTGATTATTGATTTATGTAGTGGTTTTTTCATAAAACCCGATCTTCCGAAGGACTGTTCTTAATTTTTTGCGCCTGTTGTACTATAAATGATCTTGCATGTCACTCAGTAACGTTGTGCGTGTAGACTAGCGTCTAACTGCTCATCACTGATACTACCTCTGTCGGACACGATGCCTGGTGAGACGGCGTGCTTTTTAGCCAGGCCCATCAGTGAGTTCGAGCCCACGACTAGGTTCCCCTTAAAGACGGTGCACGCCGCCGCCGTGTGCAAGGGCTCTTAGTTCTGCATGCTACATCGATTTTAACGAGGACAAACTCAATGGAGTGGACTTTATTAAACTGTTTGTTTTTTAATGTGTAGTCGTCTAGATGTTGGATTTGTTCAACGATACGGAGGTACGATTTTGTTCAACGATACGAGGCCGGTCAATAACAACCAGCCACTGAACTGATATTGTTTTGTAAAAGTACCTACCCACAATTCCCAAAGGAACATTAAGAATTTCACGTTTGTTTGCAAGTTTTGCACATGAAATTAAATGGCGCGTACATTTTTACAATAGGAATGATTTTCAAATTTAATGGTGTGCATGTTTCATCATCATCATCATCATTTCAGCTGAAAGACGTCCACTGCTGGACATAAGCCTCCCCCATGCTCCTCCACTCCGACCGGTCTTGTGTTTCCCACATCCAGCGGATTCCCGCGGCCTTCACAAGGTCATCGGTCCACCTTGTGGGAGGCCTTCCCACTCTATATCTGCCAGTACGTGGTGTGCATGTTTATCCTACTAATAATATAAATGTGAAAGTTTATATGTGGATGTTTGTTACTCATTCCCGCTAAAACAGCTGAACAGCTTTGGATGAATTTTGGCACAAGTATATAACCTGAATTAACATACACGACTCTTGCGATTTTATCCCAGCAGTACGTTCCCGTGGGATGGTTTTCGAACGCTGGCAAAAGCTAGTTTTCACCTAGGTAGAATTTTTTAAACCATTCCATGCGTACAAAGACTCGGCGATAGTATGACGCGTATTTACAAATGCCTCTTGATGCCAACACTTATTCGGAGTTGTACTAACAGGGTTCCGTCTATCTGGCAGAATATTGATGCTCTGAAATTTATTTGGCATAACACACTTGGTACCGAATCTTCTTGAAACGAATGTTTTTAAATAAAATATTTAACATAAGTAGGTATTTTTTGGCCGAATGTTTATACGTCCGAATTTACAATGGCATACTTTTAGGATGGCAGAATTTTATTTGGCATAATTACCTTTGGCAAAGTTAACATTCCGCTATTATTTGGTACAGTTTCACTTGACATATTGTAAAGATGGCAGAATTGCATTTGCACATAATTTTATTAGGCATATTGCCATTTCAATAAAATAATTATGCTGCAAGCATTTTTAACTTTAATTAAAATTAAAATATTGTCTTAAAAGTCAATACATTGTGCTACAAAAGTTAGTGACAGAAACGAATCGCTGCAAAACCGACTCCTAACCTCTAAACTCGCGTAGGCGCGGAGAGGCGAGGCGGCTCGCAAGCTAAGGAGCAGGTGCAGGACACTCACCAAAGTTGTTAAAACCATCTGCGACGATAGGCTCGCGTGGGACCGCCGGCGCCGGAGTCCCGCAGCGCCGGAGCCGTAACAGAAACCAGAAACCTGCTGCATGTTGCATGCTTGCTGCATGCATGGTGTATGCTTGTTTGCATGCTTGAACTATTTAGATAAGGTTATATAATATATTTAATACTCGCAATAAAAGATTAGGTTAGGTTAGGTTAGAACTGCGATCCCCTGCGAATTTTAACGAATATATTGTTTCCCGCGGCTCCGCTCGTGTGGATAACAGTTATCGCGTAAAAAAGTAGCCTATGTCCTCTATATCCCTGGCTATATCTCTAAAAAAATTCATAAAGATCGGTTCAGAGGTTTAGGCGTGAAAGCGTAACAGACAGAGTTACTTTCGCATTTATAATATTATACTCGTAAGTAGGACTATTCAAATAAGGCTTTCCGATTTCATTTACTTGGTCCAACAAATAAGTATGATATTGGAGAGTGTAATGCTAAGCTGGCTTGTCGAAACAGGCTAGACTTACTGTAGAAACTGGCAGTTTCTGTTTTAAAGAAAGTGATAATGCCCGTTTTTAGGTATAATTAATTATGAAAATTGTGATCCCGGGTTCGATTCCCAGGTCGGGCAAAGTGTTATTGGGTTGTTCTATCTGGTATTTCTCAGTAGCAGTCCGAAGTCTGGATTTGTGTCCGGTTGATGGCAATAGGCTCACCCCCTATCACATGGGACTTAAAACATAACTGGCGCAATATGGGAGTACACCCCTGCCTAACCGTTCGGGGAAACAAGCCGTGTTATGTTGATTGTGCTGATGTTACAAGGCAACGAAAAAAACCAAGAAATACCCCATCGTATTCTTCTGCAAAGTAAACTTATTTCTAGCTCCTTCCATATCACTTGGCATACCAATGCAAACACGACGCAGCAAGTAGCAATAACTGTTCGAGTAATAATAATCATCGACTTGCTGTGTTCACTGTGCTGTTAGCACAGGAAATATCGCAAGCAGTGACTCGTGCGTAAACATGCCATTTCTTTTTACATTATACTTGCTAGTATTTGTATTAGCATTGACTTTAATAGCGAGAAGGTTGATGTTAGACTTACCCTTATTATCGTCCCCCACACTCTTTGAGGAGTAGATTGAGAGGCGCCACGTCGTCCTCAACTTCAGCCTGGCGCAAATCCTCACCGGACACGGTTATTTCTGGAGATTCCTGTTTTGGATAGGGCGGGAGGAAGCACCCGGGTGTTTCCACTGCGTAGATCGCCTTGAAGATACGGTGGAGCATCTTTCGCGTCCAGCCCTGTGGGCCTACTCCCTAAGCATGAAGTCCGTCGTCGGTCGAAGTAACGGGCGTTTCCAACTCCGTATCGACGTATGGACAGAAGATTAGCTTGGAACCCGAACTAAGAATTAATGACAACACGATTTGAAAACAGTCCCTACTCCCGATATGTTTGTGCCCGTCCAAAAAAGTTAGTTAATTGGCTGTAGGATTCACTAAGAAGTTTCGAACTACTTTCGGACGGGCCCGTATCTTCGTTGATGGAGTTGAAGAGTAGGCCACCTGGTCCAGGCCATGGTACCGAGGGCGAGTGAGTAGCCGTCACCTCCTCCTGCGGACTTTTTATGTCATAGTATTATTTTACCTAACAACAAATAGCATAAACTTCATTGCGCAGAAAATCGTTTGGCACACACTCATATAGCATACATTCAAAACTCATAATTTTGTAAGTCAGAATCACCTTTAGGCATAAATTTCATATCCATAATATTTAAAAAGTAGAACCATCATATCGCAGAAAGTTCACAGCCAGAATCGTCTTTTGGCATACAATTCATATCGATATTCGATTCTTCTTCTTCTTCCCAGCTAAAGCACTAGGAAGTGGTGAAGGGCGGGCTTTTTTGGGGGACTGTCTTATGTAATTTGACGTTCAAAAAGTGCTGACTCTCAGCCTAGTTTGAATAAATGACTTTTGATTTTGATAGTCATGAAAAGGACGAACTATCATAGGTCAGAAAGTTTACAATTAAAATCATCTTTTGGCATACATTTCATATCCATAATTATAACCTAACCTAAAATACACGCTTCCCTAACCAAGTAAATTAGGTAAAATTCGGTTCTGGCTTTCTTTATTTATGATTTAATTCGCTTGTCTTCGACTAACGGTAAAACGGGGTGAATAGAGATGCAGGGGTGAATTGTGACGAAACTCTAAAATGGATTTGAATGTTGATAAAATTTAGTTTATTGCCGGCAAAGACACTAATCGTTAATTATAATACAGTAAAAACATAACAAGTATTTGTTTAGCAACAAACTATATAATTTCAATATTAAAATACGTTTTAAAATTTCGTCCCGATTTAGCCCTGCACCCCTTTCACCCCGTTTTACGGTACTCCACATTCTTCATTGTTGGGTGATGTAACCCTTTTTCATCAGAAAACCCTCTTGTAGGTTTAAAATAAGTTGAAAAGAAAAAGCCAAAATCTCTTGAAGTTCTAGGTCATAAAGCTTCTCAATAGAATCCAATTATTATTATACAAACAATACTGTAATGAAAAATAGAAGATATAAAAGCAGCTGGGCACGCCACGATTGCGGCGGTAAGTCCCCTCTTTGAGGAGTGGTTTGAGAGGCGGCATGGCGTCCTCACCTTCCGCCTGACACAGGTCCTCACCGGACATGGCTGTTTCGGGAGGGTCCTGTTTCGGATAGGGCGGGAGGAAACGCCCGGGTGTTTCCATTGCGAAGATCGCCCAGAGGACACGGTGGAGCATACGGTGGAGGTCTGCCCGGCTTGGGCGGAGCACCGCCGTGTCCTCGTGGAGGTGATCGGCGGCGGCGATCTCTCGCGTCCGACCCTGGTCCAGGCCATGGTACGGAGCGAGAGGGCATGGCTGGCAGTCGCCTCCTTCAGCGAAGCAGTTATGCTCGCAAAGAGGGAGGCGGCGCATGTGAGGGAGATGCAGTACATGCGCCCTCACAGCCGTGGCCTTCGCAGGAGACGCCCTGGGCGTCGGGAATCCCAGGCTGATTCCCGGCCACCGTAGGCACGGGCTTGCGGACGGCGAGTAATGGGTACCTCGCTGTCCGGTAAGGACCAGGCCCGGGTCGACGGCGCGTTGTGTTCCACGCGCGCCTCAAAGAGATGTCAGCAGCAACAGAGGGGCCCGCAAGGGCCGATGCCTGCCAGGGGTGCGGGTTGTTCGAAAGAGATACCGCCGCCCCTGGCACACAGGCAACTGAGGGAACACGGGTGGGTTTTAGTCAGTAAAAGTCTGACACGCCCTCCCGCTCCACCCAGAGCGGGAGAAGTTATTTGATGATTTCCCACCCAGAAAAAAAAAAAAAAAAAAAAAGATATAAAAGCATGATCGGAATATTTACGAAACAAATTCTTACAAAATGCCAAGCAATAATAGGTCTCGAACTTTATAACAAGTTTAGGCCAAACAAAATTATTTATTTTAAACGTCTCAACGCAACTAATTCAAGAATTGTTAACATTAGTCACTTCGTTAATTATTCGAAACAAAGAGGGGAACTTGGACAATGCAAATTAGATATACATAACTTGAAGCTGAGAACAAAACATGCCGAACAAATAAGATTTTCCTTAAAGTTCGCTCCGATTAAAATTAATTGAGCATGATAAAACGTTTCATTCGGAAAATAATCGGATTCAAGCATTTCAAGTGTATATTTCGAAAAAATAAAACCATATCTATGCCTTAGTGTCGGGAATACTTAGCTCGCACACGTGTGATGAATTACGTGAGGAATAAAGAAATGTGTCTTCCTTTTCCTGTTTATATTTTTTTTAAACGTGAATGTACGCTGAAACATGGATTTGCTTTAAGAAAAGAGAAGGCCACATAGCGTCTGTAATTTACCGGCGAGTGACGTCATTGAAACATTATTTACTTAAGTAACTAAGTTGGTGTATTCCTAAAAACGTTTTTTGACACCGCAAAGTCGGTGCCGTCATTTCCATGACCGCCGTTTTAAGTTTTCAGACTTTTTCTTATATTTGTTCATATCTAGACTTATGCTTATTGTGTTATTTACTTCTTCATGATGCAAACTTTCTTCAACTGACTTTTTTTACAATTACAAGCGGATTTACAGCCGACGAGGCGAAATATGTTTTGTTATATAGGTAGGTATTCGTAACAATTTTTCCCACATTTTCCGATACTGCCATTGTATTTGTCTGACACTAGACTTAGTAGGTAGGCTCATTGCATTCCCTATGAAGGTTTCACCGATTATATTTATTTTTATTATTTCATTGGTGAAATTTTCACTAAATAAGTGAAACATAAAATTACGTAGGAATAATCTCGTAATTAAAGTGGATCCACTTTAATATGATTTTGAACCTAATCAAGATATTGCTCGTAACACTAACCACTAAGGTACCCTACCAATAGACCAGGTACTCTTGTTTCATTATTTATTTTATAGCACTCGATATACGGGACATCTCCCCAAGGACTTTGATCTTAACAAAGTGTTACTAAAATTGTACACGTTTGTTAGTTCAAGTACTTAGATATCAGAAGGCCAATTCTCGTAATTAAAAACGTTCAAAATCTAGTCGCAGTCTCATCTCGGCGACAATCAAATGTCAAAAACTGGTCAAAAATAAGTCTAAGGAAACACGAGGTAAATTTGACAGATTGAAACTGAGATGGGACTGTGAACGTTCTTAAAATTACGGGAATTAATCCTCTGATGATCAATTTACGTAATTATTAAAATGTTCAAAATGTAGTAGCAATCTCATCTCAGCGACAATGGAGACGCCTCGAGCGTCGGGAAACCCAGGCTGATACCCGGCCACCGTAGGCGCGGGCCTGCGGTCGGCGAGTAATGGGTAGCTCGCTGTCCGGTAAGGACCAAACCCGGGTCGACGGCGCGTTGTGTTCCACGCACCCCTCAAAGAGATGTCAGCAACAATTGATGGGGCCCGCAAGGGCCGATGCCTGCCAAGGGCGCGGGTTGTTCGAAAGAGATACCGCGGCCACGAGCACACAGGCAACTGAGGGAATACCGGTGGGTTTTAGTCAGTAAAAGTCTGACACGCCCTCCTGCTCCACCCAGAGCGGGAGAAGTTTTTTTATGATTTTCCCACCCAAAACAAAAAAATCACAGCGACCATCAATGTCAAAACTTGTCAAAAATTTTGGTAAATTAGAGGTTGTTTTTGACAGATTGCGACTAAGATCAGACTGTGAACGTTCTTAAAATTACCGGAATTGCGGCTCTGACCTACAAGATGTATTTATATCAACCGTATGCTCTCAAAGTCTGTCCTTGTACATAATAATGTTTGCGACATCAAATATTTTACACGAAGACGGTAGAGATGACAATAGTCAGCAATATTTAACTTAGAAGCCATTAAATGAAATTAATCCGAACTTGCAATATAAAATTCGCTGTGTTCCTGTTAAACACAAAATTGCGACCTCGAAGACAGTATGAAGACTGTTTTAAATCTGTTACCCTTGAATCCTTTAATTAATTATGTCTCATTAAACAATGTGAAAACACTTTTACCCTTACCCAACCGAAATAGACCAGTTCTTAGGATAATCAATCCAGCAGTAAATTCTTTGAGATGAAAAGGGTGAACTGAAATTAATTTCGCTAATAACAGAAAAAAATCTTATTTTTCTACTCCCTACTGTCCTATTAATATCATACTTGTGAAAATTTGTCTGTTTGGATGTTTAGATGTTTGGATGTTCGTTACTCAACCACGCAAAAAAGGCTGAATGGATTTTGATGAAATTTCGCACACAGATAGATTATAACCTGGATTAACACATGGGATACTTTTTATCTCGGTAGCATGTCCACTTGGGAAATTTTAGAACTCCATGCGAGCAAAGCCGCTGGTAAAAGCTAGTAATTAAATATTGACAAGCTCATTATAAGATCAGAGATCTAATGTTCAATCGCGTGCATGTAAGTATTAAAATATTTTCCAATAAGAAAACTTTAAAACACCAATAAATTGTGTTCCAGTGTAAATCCCGGCATTTTCCAGGTGACTTTCATACTTTACACATTTAATTTCATTTATTTGTAGGATATATTGTATACCTTTTAGTCTGTGCAAAATAAATGGATTTCAAAATTTTCTCTTTTCCATTATTATCACACGCAAGCGACCAATCCCACGCAGTCAGCTAATTACTTGAATCAAGGACCTTATTACCAGTAGTGATCAAATAACGTCCCTCATTCGAGCATAAATAGCTTCGTATCAACTCTCATGTCCGTCCAAAAAATTCCACTAATGAACACGGCCTGTACGGCATCTACACAGCCACATGCAAACTACAAACGAAGCTAGTACCGGGATGAAAAATATCCAGTGTGTTAATCCAGGTAATAAACTGTCTGTGTGCCAAATTTCATCCAAAGCCCTTCAACCGTTTTCGCGTGATTGAGTAACAAACACCCAAACATCCAAAAATCTAAACTTACAAACTTTCACATTTACGATATTAGTACGATAGTACGAAGTACGATAGAACAAAGTACGATAGTACGAAGTACGATCTCCTACCTACAAATAAGCTTTTCTTTCTTGTAGTAAGTAATTAAGCAGTTTTTATGTAAAGGCTGGTTCGCACTTCGATTATTGGAAGTGATTAGGAAAGCACTGATCGTAACTAGTACTTAGTGCACTTAGCTTAATGTACTTATTACAGTTCTACCTTGTTCTAATTAAATTGTAAACAGGCCGTGAATATTTATTTCATTACGTACTTTACCGTGCCTCGGAAAAGGCACTAAGCTGTCATTCGTAGATCTTTGACACTCGTTACGGGTAGTCAGAAACCCAAAAGTCTGTCCAGTCTTATCAAGGGGTGTCTGGGTAACACATACCCAACAAAGGCGTTATGGAGGTCAGATAGGCCGCTGAAAATCAGTATTTTACTTGGAACGCCATGTTAAATACTGATTTTCAGCAGCAATTGTTTTGACTAGAAGCCAACCTCAACATAGTTGGTAATTTTGGGCACGCCGCGATTGCGGCGGTAAGTCCCCTCTTTGAGGAGTGGCTTGAGAGGCGGCATGGCGTCCTCACCTTCCGCCTGACACAGGTCCTCACCGGACATGGCTGTTTCGGGAGGTTCCTGTTTCGGATAGGGCGGGAGGAAACGCCCGGGTGTTTCCATTGCGAAGATCGCCCAGAGGACACGGTGGAGCATACGGTGGAGGTCTGCCCGGCTTGGGCGGAGCACCGCCGTGTCCTCGTGGAGGTGATCGGCGGCGGCGATCTCTCGCATCCGACCCTGGTCCAGGCCATGGTACGGAGCGAGAGGGCATGGCTGGCAGTCGCCTCCTTCAGCGAAGCAGTTATGCTCGCAAAGAGGGAGGCGGCGCACGTGAGGGAGATGCAGTACATGCGCCCTCACAGCCGTGGCCTTCGCAGGAGACGCCCTGGGCGTCGGGAATCCCAGGCTGATTCCCGGCCACCATAGGCACGGGCTTGCGGACGGCGAGTAATGGGTAGCTCGCTGTCCGGTAAGGACCAAGCCCGGGTCGACGGCGCGTTGTGTTCCACGCGCGCCTCAAAGAGATGTCATCAGCAACAGATGGGGCCCGCAAGGGCCGATGCCTGCCGGGGGTGCGGGTTGTTCGAAAGAGATACCGCTGCCCCTGGCACACAGGCAACTGAGGGAACACGGGTGGGTTTTAGTCAGTAAAAGTCTGACACGCCCTCCCGCTCCACCCAGAGCGGGAGAAGTTATTTGATGATTTCCCACCCAGAAAAAAAAAAAAAAAAAACATAGTTGGTAAAAGGCAGTACCTCATGTGTAATGAAAGTGTTGAAATAATTTATTACGAATGTTTTAATAACTTTTGCCAGCGGCTTCGCCCGCGTGGAGGTCGGTGTATTATACATATAAACCTTCCTCTTGAATCACTCTATCGATTAAAAAACCCGCATCAAAATCCGTTGCGTAGTTTTAAAGATTTAAGCATACATAGGGATATAGGGACAGAGAAAGCGACTTTGTTTTAAACTATGTAGTGATTATGAAATTGCATTCGTCAGCGCTGTTCAGGACAAGATAGAAAACATATTGGCTTTCCTGTTTTCGGGATATAAATTACAAATGAAAATGTTGTACCCGCATTTCTGTATAAAGTAATGTGGGAGACTTGTAGTCTCGCGGGATCGCCGTGCTCGAGCTACTAGAATCAAACTCTATATTTATATCGTTGTTTGATTATTATTGAGGATCAGGTCCTTTTGGTACCGGACGTAAAGAATAGCACCATCCCATCTCTTCCCGTGGGTGTCGTAGGAGACGACTAAGGGATTTACTAGAGAATGGGCAGCAGCGTTCTCTATGCATTTTACCATCATACTGCGATCGCCAACCCGCCTGCCAAGCGTGGCGATTATGGCAAACCCCCCAAATTAGAGGAGGCCTATGTCCAACAGAGGACGTCTTTCAGCTGAAATGATGATGATGATCGGGCACTTTTATCACCATCAACCAAGCTTTTTCCCAAGTATGTTGGGGCCAGCTTCCAGTCAAACCGGATGCAACTAAATATATTGGTCTCACTGCCTTGTTGGTCTTGTGTTCGAAAGCGCTAATGCTTAGCATGCAGGACTTGGTCGATTCCCGTGTCGGGCAAAGTGTTACCCGGAATTTCTCAGAAGCAGCCCGGAATTTGGACTTGTGCCCGGTTGATGGCAATAGTTTTACCCTCTATAACAGGGGCCTTAAACATAACTGTCAAAATAAGGGGTACTATAGGTGCCTAACCCATCAGAGAATAGGGTGATGTTATGTCATGCCATTAACTTATAAGACACTAGCTTTAACTAGCGGCTTCGCCTGCGTGGAGGTCGTAAAAAATCTCACGGGAAATTACTATCGGGATAAAAAGTATTCTGTGTTAATCCAGGTTATAAACTAACTGTGTGCCAAACATGCAGGTAAACCCGTTGAGCCGTTTTTGCTTGATTAAGTAATAAACATCTAAACATAGAAACTTTCATATTCATAGTATGATAGTTAAATAGGAAGTAGAATTCAATGGAAGTTAGATGAGAAAGCCATCCAGGTTCAAACCCGTACAGTCACACACACCACTTCAGCCGAAAGACGTCCTCCCCCAAAAGGGGGGTTTTGCTATAATCGCCACGCTTGGCAGGCGGGTTGGCGATCGCAGTATGGTGGTAAAATGCATAGAGAACGCTGTTGCCCATTCTCTAGTAAGTCCCTTAGTCCCCTTCTACGACACCCACGGGAAGAAATGGGATGGTGCTATTCTTTTACGTCCGGTACTACACGGAACCCCTACAGTATTTAGGTACTAATCAGCACTACAGTCAAATGTAACACAATATTCTGAAATCCAAACCGTCCACCAGATTTCCAGCCCTATGCGGAGCTTAGCTTTGTCCCAAGCCAGGGTGCCGCTCGCTAGTTAGCTTGCGCAAACCTTCACTTAATTAATTATGTCGGGTTTCCGGTTTACTCAAAGTTGAGGTATAATCGGATCTTCGAAACCAGCCGGGAAATGTGGTTGTGATACAGAGTGGTATTGATGATTTCTCCTGGTAATTTCTAATTAGTTTCGACAATATACGTGGATCATAAGAAGTATTCTAAAAAGAATGTGCAAGAATAGACTCAATGTCTAATGTCGCACGATGATGACAGATTCAATTGATTTTGTGTGTATATAGACATTTACACAAAGAATTATATTTTATCCCGGTAGTTCGGTCTCTTGGTCAGCCGTGGCTATAGGCATACCTCTGCCGAACCATTTGGAGAAGCAAGTCGTGATGTTATGTTACGGTCCCATTGTATAATTTCTGACCTTTGCGCGGGCGAAGCCGTGGGCAGAAGCTCGGTCGCGGAACGCCTGGCAAATGTGCAACATTGGAACTATTGGAAGTTTGGAACTATTTTGTATAGAAACTATGCATGAAAATTGGTTTATTCAAATAAATAATTATAGCATTATGAAAAACGGTGATGATTATTAGACTATGATTTACTATATAAATACATTTTTATTTTAAATTTTAGTTTTAGACACATATTATCATAATTTAATTTATTTACTTTTTTGTTTCTGTATCTATCCGTGACATCACAGCGGTTCCTATCAGAATACCAGCGCTGCGACACTTTATAAATGTCGCAGCATCATGCGGAGATAGTGACCTTTTGGCTTCGTACAGGACTTTGTTTTTAGTTTACTTTTTTTTAGTTTAAATCTAATTTTAATTTTATTATGTAGCGTAGCGTAATAGTGTTTTCGTTTTTTGATGTGTTAAATAATTGTATTGTGGTGTAGTTAAGTTTGTGATATTCCTGTGCGAGTTCCATAAATACTTTTTCTTTCTTTATGTCTTTCTTTATTTAAAAACAAAGTCATCAGAGTTTTTTAAGAAATATATATTACATAAAATAAATATTTATATTTTTTTAATATAAATATTTATTTTATAACAAAATTAATTGTCCCCGACGTGTCTGACCCACCGCATAAAAAGGCAAGTCAGCACACACACAACTCTCTTAATGTTTTACTGTAGTCCACGAAAGAAACGATGGATGGACTGTGTGAATGATGATATAGTTAGAAAGGATGTGACTACCGAGATGACGACTAATAGAGAAGTATGGAAGACAAACATACATACAAACATTCATGTCAAACTGAGAACCTCCTTTTTTTTTGAAGTCGTTTAAAAAAGCCATGTTGCGCCGACCCCAAATAAAAAGCGATAAGGGCAGGAAAATTATGACTCACTCCTACACGAAATTTTCCTTTCCTCGCCTCAACCTGTAAATTATAAGTTCGGTACAATTCCTTAAAATTGCTAAGAAACGTCGCAGTCATCGGCACAGCGTCGCCAAAAGTTTGATTACGTGAACTAATGAGGCCCGAAGTTACCGCGGCACGTACTTTATAGACTCACGTACTTACGGTACTTACCCCTCGCGGAATTTAAATAATATTGTGCTCACTGAGTCGCAGAATTGAACGTTTGAAAATTTTCCTATAATTTTATAAGCAGAGTGCAAATGGAAACAAGATTGCGGTAACAGCGGTTTGGTTCTGGTCTAATGTGATGGACCCGAGGTGTGCTGACAAGTGTATCTTGTCTTATGAACTCCAGCAAAGATTTTTATTTATTTCATAACCTCACGCCTGTATCCGTCGAATAGTAGGCAGACGTGCTATTAAATAACACTTTGCATGATCTGGAAATCGATTTTATGCTCAGTACTAGCGTTTGCGACCACTAGAGCAACGACGCAGTCAAAGAAAATAATTCTAACCAAATCATAATATAAAGTAAACTTAACATTTAAGTTCCAAAAAATAATTTACAAGAGAATTATAGAAACTAGTTGTTTACTATGGCAAACTACTATCAAAATTATATTAGCAAAGTATCAGTATTCTTGAATAAACTTCAATGTTGACCGTCCAATGTTCACTTGAAGTCTGTTCAGGTCACATATTAACTATTGGCATGGTACCTTCACGCTTGGTAAGCTAACTGTCTCACTACCCGAATTCCTTCCGAATATTTACTTTGGAATTTTCAGGTCGAGCATTCATGATAGGTACCTACAGCTATCATATTTATCTAACCACAAAATTGTATGTCGCTTTAGGAACAGCTTTAAACAATGTTATTATTGTATAATAGTGGTTTGGTTTTAAACTTGAACGTAGGCGCGAGGGTTTTTGGGCAAGCATGTGCAGGACGAAAAGTTGATAGCTGAGTAGTTGTGGCATGATGAGGGAACATCGAAAATATACCTGGAGAGTTTCAGGCAGAAGCCTCGTGGTTAGTCTACATTCAGATTTCGAAAATGGACCAAAACTAAAGTGATCATCAGAGCCTTTGATTTCAGTATGATCGTTTGCGGTCTTCCCCATAATGACTTTAAACGGCAATCTGATGAAGAAATTGTGGGCTTTTCCTTAATCTGACGACATTGAAAACCCAGATTTGGCAGTCATTGCGACCACTAAACCAACCAAGTGGTCATAGGTCTCAATTTTTTTTGTTTCTCATTTGCAATAAACATTCTTAATAAAAAGAAAGCAGAGCTTCAATAGCAGTGGTGGCACATTACCTGAGCTCTCAAAACTGGAAAATATCGTGAGCCAACCGGCATGTCCTAAAAACAACAAATTCGAAGACATGTGACATCTACCAACCCGCATTGGCCCACGTGGTGGATATTGGTCCACTCCCTCTCACCGAGAAGAGACCTTTGCCCCAGCAATGGGAACATTATAGGCTGATAAAGAAAAATAACCGCCCTCAATAAATTACTAGCTGATTTGGCATTAAAACAATCTGACAGAAACAAGAGCCATTGAAGTTCCAATTTACCTGCGCTGCGTTTTTCAAAGGCCGCTTCCCATATTACCTACTCAACGCATAAAAAATATTTAGCCAAAACCAAAGCGAAACATAAGAATTTGCAATAATAAAACACACACTACACAACTTCTTTAAGGCTTACTTTCCAATAAAACGCTTTTTTGCCTCATTTCCTCCTTAATCCAATCCACTTACGCGAGGAATCTTTCTGTGCAGGGCCGCCAACTGTAATCGGATTTGCGCGGAGTCCGTTCAGGTAGTACCAACATTACCGCTAACTGCTAAGGAACCACGTCTCTTGAAGTTAGTCGCTCCAGTGAGCGCGGTGAAGCAACAGGTGTATCTCGTCCTTCCTTAGTACTTGGGAAGATATAAATAGAAGTTTATTAGGAAACAGTAAACACTAGAGCAAAATATGAAAGAAAGGATGATTCTTTGGAAGATTCGAAACCTATTTTTTTTATGTTTTTACTCTTGGGATGATGCACGCGTTTTTTTTTTATAATTGTGCCTCTTTTCAAAGTTGGTCGTAGCAACTGAGCCAAGGTACCGCAACCATACGGATAAGGTTCGGTTACAATTGTGACCAATCGCTGCATCCAATTTTTCGCAGTGACTTGGCTATTTAGTATTTATGTCGCAGCCATCTGGTTAAATTAACGTTCATTAAACGCTGGCCATCCAATTAAATAGCTGAAGGACAACTAGCCAAGTCATTGAGGGTAACGTTTAACCAGAGTGCTGAATGTCGTGTAGTCATTTAGTTAAATTGGATATTGATGAATTTGTGATGTTTGGTCAGGGTGATGATGAGTTCACAAATTATGTACGACTACTTTTTACTAGTACCTACCACTGTTACTGTTTTAAATAACATAATTAATAACTTCACTTAAAATTGCACACAAGAACGAAAAATTCACAGTTTGCGCTATTGACGACATATTTGTTTTGGTGACTACTAGCGCCGTAGTGAAAAAACTCAACTAAATTTGAATCACTTGGCTGAGTTTTGGTCAGTCATCTTCAAAGGGCTGACCTTCAATACGCCAAGTTGTTAAACGTTGAATGATTCTAATTAAATTAACTATCGGTCTAGGCACCCAATTGGATGACAGCGTTTAATGAACGGCCTAGGCGTCCAATTAGCTGGCTAATTCAACCAGATGGCTGCGACATTTATACAACCCCAAAATAGGAATTATTTGTAGGTCAGAAAAAAGGGCGCAACCATTATATTAGAGTGTTCAATAATATTTTAAGGAAAGCGAAATGTGAGTCATTTGAAGTTCGATTAAAAACATGCCCCAGTTTAAGAACACGGTTTCAATAATGTACTGAAAGTGTGCTGATGAGAATCAAATACATCATCAGTTTTATCAAATGCGTTGATGAAAATATGTACAGCCTGCGAGCACATCAAGCTACCCAAATCTGTCAAATTTCTTTGATAGATTTCTTCTTTATTCCATAAGCATAAGGTTCATGTTCAATTGGGAAAATTTGGCAGTTTGGGGTAGCTGGATGTGCTGGCGTCTGTACATCAAAACATGAGACGATCGACCAATGTATCTTTAAATCCTCAAAGACACCCACACTTACAGTAACACATGTTCCTTCCTACGTAAAGTCTTTTACCTTACTGAGTAAACAGAGCAACAAGAAAAACAAACACAGCTCGGTCTGTTGCCCTTTGATCTGACGTTTCTTCTGACACTAACTAAACAGCATAGGTAAATGTTAAGTAAACTCCCTTTGACGGACTTTTACTGGGTTACTGGAAAACCTAGTATGTTTCTAACGTTTCGGAGGAATTATTAAGGAACGACTAGCCCTTTGCCGGCGACATCGTCCGCGTGGATTTTGTACTTTCTAATAAAAATTAATCACGTCCTCTACCTTGAAAGGTTGTTTTCGAAAATGTATGTTTCATTTATTCAGATAAATACGATAATGCCTCCTACTACTATTTTGAGGCTTTTGAATAAGTAAGTATTTTATAACAATTCAAACTCAAAGTCAAGATAGCGAATACTTATTTATGTAATTTAAAAAATATATATAAATGTAAGGATAATGTAAGGATTTTATTATGTGGTATTTAAATTATTTTATTTGATCTGATAAGTATTCGGGCCACAGACTAGCCTTGTCGCTTCCCCATTTAAACTTTATTACCATTTTCCACCCCGTTAGGAGTGGAACTCAAGGAATAAGATTGTTCCGAGGTGGAAAATGGTAATAAAGTTTAAAGGGGTTTCACCCCCATAAAGGTCGAATTTCCATAAATAGTTTCTTAGTTCTCCCCTAAATTATAAAAGGAAGCTGTATGCAAAATTTCAGGTTCCCAGACACAGTAGTTTCGGCAGCGAGTACTGGCTTGAGTTTAGCAATGCCCGATTTATTGCTTTAAATCGATCTTCTGGATCGTTATAGATCCTCATAACCTCGTGAATCGATTCACGATTTTAATCGTATTGTATTGAATCGATCTTCCGAGATCGAGTAAGATCGTATCGTAATTTTATAAAAATAATGAAAAGCACAGTATGAATTCCAAATTATTTATTTTAACTTAATCTACTTAAGGTGAATCTAGTCCACATTTTTCCCATACAAACTGCGGGAGTGTATTACTCCACTGTTCGACAATGTACATCAAAAATTAATCATGATATGGTTTCTTTATTAATATTGTCTGTACGGAAACAGAATACTAAAAGAACAAGCCATTAAAAAATTAGGAGCCGACAAAGATTCGTTTTTCTTGCTAATTTAACCTAACTTTGGGCGTTTTAGTAATAAAAGAAGTGTAAAATCTGAAAAACCAAGTTGGTACCGATAAAGCTCAAATATCGAAAAGTACAATAAACTTTTTGGTTATTGATTTATGCAGTGGGTTTTTCATAAAACCCGATCTTCCGAATGACTGTTCTTAATTTTTTACGCGCCTGTTGTACTATAAATGATCCTGCATCTCACTCAATAATGTTGTGCGTGTAGACTAGCGACACATTGAGTGGGCCGCCGTTGTAAGACGACTAAAATGTCACGGTGTGTAGTACATTCACGTTTTGTAATTTGAATTTTGTAAGTTATGTTTCTACAAAGATATTCCAGGTGAGAAAATCCAAGAACACTATGCCCGACCCGAGAATAGAACCAAGGACCTCAAGTTCAGCAGTAGTGTCAAGGAGCCAACCACGAGAGGACCAAGGAGGCAGTTCACGCGAAAAAGCAATCCTACTATCCCACTTCCACTTCCAATTCTACTATTATTAAAAATGTGAAAGTTTGTACGCTTAGACGTTTGGATGTTTGTTACTCAATAACCCAAAAAAGGCTGAACGGATTTGGATGAAATTTCGCACACATAGTTTATAACCTGAATTAACATATTCGACAGCACGGTTGCCGCAGTGGTTAAGCGATTGACTGCTGTGCTGCGTGTAGCGGGTTCGATTCCCGCACGGAACAAATATTTGTATGACCTACAAGTAGTTGTTCCGGGTCTGGCTGTTTGTGTATGTGTATTTAAATGTTTGTAAACGCACCCACAATACAGGAGTAATTCCTAGTGTGGGGCAACATTTTTTTTTTAAAAGAAAACATATAGAATATTCTTTATCCCGCTAGAATGTTCCCGTGGGATGATTTTTGACCTCCACGCGGGCGAAGCCGCTGGCAAAAGCTAGTATTACTAAATAAATATTAAAACCCTCCTTTTTGTTTCGCCGTAATCTGTAAGATTGATTATAGTCTTTGTAAAATATGAAACACAATTATCTATTGTGATAGATATTTAGCGTTTACTAAAGTTCATTACTGTCCAATTACTTTCAAGAGAGAGAGAAAGCAATTTATCTCAAAGACAGTCATTAGGTATTACCGACGAAATATTGCCAAAAGCATTTCTATTTCTGAACTATGGAGGACATTAATTAGGTGTAATTATTTTCTTATTACAAAATAGTTTTTGCAAACGGCTTCACCCTTGTAGAAGTCGAATATTATCCTAAGGGAACGTACTACTGGGATAAAAAGTATAATTTGTGTTAATCCAGGCAAACAGATAATTTATAAAATTATCTGTTTGCCAAATTTCATCCAAATCCATTCGGCCGTTTTGGCGTGATTGAGTCACAAACATCCAAACATCTTCACAAATTTTCACATTTATAATATTAGTAGGATATAGGAAGTACGATTTGTTGGATACTGAAGAATACTTACAGAAATACATCGTCACCAAATCCAAATGTGAGATTCATTTTCAATAATGACAGCAAAGGGCCAATGAAAAAAATATTTTTAAAGAAAACATATCACCACTTCATAAACCCATTTATTAAATAAATGATAACCCGTTTAGTCGCGAATATTATTTATCGCCATGATCTGAATTGGACATTAACGGGCTATAAAAATCCATGGCAGGGTACTCGTCTCGTCCATACCCTGAAAGCATTCAAAAGTTTAGTTCATCTATACCTATTATAAATTAAAGTCATTTTTCTTGTCTGTTACCGCGTAGTTTCTCTCAACAACGCAACGGATTTTGATGCGGATTTCACCATCATTTTTTTTTTTTTTGTAACGTGTACCTATAATACATTTATATAAATAATATAAAATTGAAAATAAGAGCATTGCTATCAGATATACCGGGAAAATAGAAAACAAATGAATGGCTTTAGAGTTGTTTTTTTTTGTGGTGGGAAATCATCAATTAACTTCTCCCGCTCTGGGAGCGGGAGGACGTGTCAGACCTGCCTTAATATCCACCCGTGTTCCTTCAGTTGCCTGTGTGCCAGGGGCCGCGGTATCTGTTTCGAACAACCCGCACCCCTGGCACCCATCGGTCCTTACAGACCCCACCAGTTGGTGCTAACATCGCTTTGAGGCGCGCGTGGAACACAACGTGCTGTCGACCCGAGCTTGGTTCTTATCGGACGGCGAGCTACTCATTACTCGCCGTCCGCAAGCCCGCGCCTACGGTGGCCGGGAATGAGCTTGGGATTCCCGATGCCCAGGGCATCTCCTGCGGCGACTAAGGCCGTGAGGGCGCATATACTGCCTCTCCCTTACGTGCGCCGCCTCCCTCTTCGCGAGCATTACTGCTTCGCAGAAGGAGGTGACAACTACTCATGCACTCTCCCTCCGTACCATCGCTTGGACCAGGGCCGGACGCGAGTGATCGCCGCCGCCGATCGCCTCCACAAGGACAAGGCGGTGCTCCGCCCAAGCCGGGCTGACCTCCACCGTATGGTCCACCGTGTCCTCAGAAGCTATAGAACTGTCAAACTAAATTACGTCCCGATTGCCTTGAATTTGTCGTGATTTTAAGCATGATTAATTAAATTTGTCGAGGTTGCGTCGAAGAAAATCTTTGTTCAACTGAATTTGAGAGTTCTTATTTATTTCCATCTCCTTTTTGTTTCGTTAGAAGGAAAAAGATAGCACTAGCCTAAATTAATTTTAGTTGGTGGACAACAGAATAATCACCAATATCGATGTTTGTTTGGTCATAAAAACCGTTCGAAGCAGGGTTGAGTTGCTAGTTTAAATATGATAATAGTAGGAAGCCAACTGTTTCTGCACAAACAGTTCATAATTACCAACATCTGTTACTTGAATACATCATTGCTCCTTGCCCCGTAATCAATCGATCAAATAATGATCGATAGCTGACCCCACTTGGTTGTAATATTATGCAATTGATATCAATCAGAGATCTAGATTGATCTGGTCAATCAGTTATTAACTTGTTCTTAAGCTATCGTGTATTAGTGTATCAGTCTGATTAGATTAATCTTTCCACGTATAGAAGCCTTGACTTTTAAAATAAATAAAGAAAACACAAGAACAAGAATTTACAACATGACATTTCGTCAGTAAAAGGGGACGAGCCTAGTGCCATCGACCGGGCCAGAAATCAGGGCTGCCACTGAGAAATTCCTAATGAAAAACCCACTAGCACTTAGCTTGATCTGGGAATTAAACCCAGGGCCTCATGCTCAGGGGTAGAGTTTTCGACTACTAGACCAAAAAGGCAGTCAAAAATGTATTACAAAAACAAAGTATGGAACTCCTCCGCATCGCTGTCTCCCTGGTAACTCACACAGAAAACTGACAGCTTTGCATATAATAAATAAGCATTCTTCTATTATTAAAAAATACCGTTTCTAAGTATTCTACGTAGCAAATAGCTTCTAAAGATTTAATTTTCAAATCCTTATGAAAGTAAATGGAAAACAATGAGCGCAAGATAATCCAGCGTAGTTATTAGTTAGTTGTCTGTAGAGTTGTTATCTTGTTTGACCTTTTTGAAGTTGCACAACTTCATCACTACCTATTCAGGCTTCATTCATTTGTGCCATAACTCATGTCCGAACGAAGGGCGATTAATCGTAGACGAAGTCGAAGCCGAAGGTCTAATAGCCCTACGAAATTCATTTGAAGTTCAGCTAAAAGAGAAAAAAAAATGTTTTTATTTATTTATGTTAACTGTTGTATTGTTGAACTTGTCATAAATAATGACACTTTGTAACACTGGTGTTGATTCTATTGTACACCAACTAAACTTAATTTAGGCTATTGCTATCTTTTTCCTTCTAATGAAACAAGAAAGAGACACGGAAATAAATTAGAACTGTCAAATTCAGTTGAACTAAGATTTTCTTCGACGCAACTACGACGGACTAAATTCATCATTCTAAAAATCACGCCAAATTCAAGGCAGTCAGTCGTAATTTAGTTTAATTTTTTTAAAGTGTCTTGTCTTTTTCTTTTGCGATTTGTCAGTACGAGATAGCAATACTCCTATTACAGTTTAGGTGGTTAACAAAAGTATCAGCAGCATTGTCAATTATAATATTTATTTCAACATCATCATGTCAGCCGAAAGACGTCCACTACTGTACATAAGCCTCCCCCAAATTAAGGGGGGGATTTGCCATAATCGCCACGCTTGGTAGGCGGGTTGGCAATCGCAGTATGGTGGTAAAATGCATAGAGAACGCTGCTGCCCATTCTCTAGTAAGTCCCTCAGTCGCCTTCTACGACACCCACGGGAAGAATTGGGATGGTGCTATTCTTTTACGTCCGGCACTACACGGAAAACATTTATTTACTTAAAAGTAATTTAACAATCACAATCAGTCTCAACGCAGTATGACCCACGCTACCACGTGTCGCCTCTTTCATTGCGTTCACGCGAATGCGTAACAATTCCTTCAACTTCGGGGCTTACACTTTTGCCTTCGGCCAATATTTCGGGCCCATTTTGGCCAGAGCTGAAGGTGTTTGTTTGGCCGAAGGTAGCCAAAGCCGAAGCCGAAAGCTCGGTCGGACACTACCCATAACTTGTACCGATCTTCTATTTTCCTGGTAACGTGTCATCTCAATATGTCAGTTTACTGGTTTACTGATAATGTAGGTTACAACCACATTGCCGTCTAATAACTCTCGCAGTTATAATTTCTAGGACAGCTCTTAGTTGTAATGCGATTATGATTTAGTCTTATACTAAACCAGAATCACATTAGAAATAAAAGCTGTCTTGGTAAAGGCTTTTATTGCCTTTGATTTTATGAAAGGAAGTGTTGATACACTATGACCAAGATCTCGGTATCCCTAGTTCTTGAATAAGTTTCAGTATCTTAAAAGTTGGCACAATTTTACGAATTCCTAGGCCCGCTTGCATCATAAATGACGTAATACGTTTAGCGTTATACCGATTTAAAACATCGTTCTGTTACTGCTAGTTGTTTGAGGATGACAGAGGTAGAATGATGTTTTAAACATGTATTCAGTGATTGGTGGCGCAAGTGGGCCTTAGAATCACAAACACCAACCTCGCAGATTATTACAACAGGAAACTTGTATTTACTTTCCACCTGTATAAAGTAAGCTTCAAGCCATATTCTCAATTTAAAAGAAAAACAGATACAAAGAAAGGCTCGACCACATTCTTTTTACGTTCAAACACATTAATATCGAACTATAAATTCTAAGTGCAACAAAACATATGAAACGCTAACTAAAATACAATGGGTAGCTCGAAGTTCCATGGACTGCGGTTGGGAACTTTCCACATATACGGAAAATGTCAATAGGGCCAGAGGGAGCAGCTAATTTTAATAACCGCTCTACGTATGTGTAACATGTGATTTAGTTACGCTCATGCTACCGTATGAAATTGTTTGCGAACAATTTCGTGTGGCACAGGCTTTAGAAATTGGTTTATAGATTATTAAAATTGGGACGGTGAAATACGGGAGTGAGTTGGTTAAAAATCAAGAAAGAGAGCATATTCTGGTACTTAATCAATATTTATATCGAAAAAGGAGCAAAGGGGACTTATTCTAGAACTTTTAATTCGTGATAGCCACAATTAATTTCGCAACGGATTGACGAAAAGGAATGAATCTTATTTTTAAATTAATGGAATTAAGATATCACGGATTCTTAATCGGATGTATTCTTGAGTGGAGACCGCGAATCGGTAACGTAAGGTAGGACGCCCTCAGGCTAGGTAGGCGAGCGAGAATCTTCGCCGTGTGGCTGGTAGCAGTTGGTGAGGGTTGCCAAGAATTCAGCTGAGCGGCGTGAAATCGGAGAGGTGTGTGTAGGCTGATGATGATGGTTTCACAATAAATGTTGACCTACTACTCCATGTCCTATAGAAAGTTAAATTGCTCTTCCTGAAGTTACGAAATGAGTTGGACAGTGAAAACACATTCGTGTCACTTTCAGGATCTGATCTGAGGGGCAATTCTCGTAATTTTGAGAACGTTTACAGTCTGATCTCAGTCCCAGTCTGTCAAAAATACCTCAAGTTATCATAAATTTTTGACAAGTTTTTGACATTTGCTTGTCGCCGAGATGACACTGCGACTAGATTTTGAACGTTTTTAATTACGAGAATTGGCTTTCATACCATAGATGCTATTCTGAATGTCCGTATAATACCCGCTATTCTAATAGAGTTAACAAACCAATCTACCTACAAAGCCCTTTTCCAATTATGTTGGGGTTGGCTTCCAGTCTACCGGATGCAGCTTAATACCAGTATTTAACATGAAGCGACTGTCTATCTGACCTCCACAATAAAGTTAATTATTTTCTAAACTATTATTTTCCTACGATTTTAAAGAACAATATTCATTCATTCATTTAGACATAATTTTGAAAATCAAGTTGATTCTTGATACTTTATTGCATTGTATTGATGCAATTTTAATCTTTTACAGTTTTTTTTTAATGTATTATTATTCTAATTACGTATCCAGAGCGTGTATACTCGATAAAATGTAATCTGTGATTACCTAGCTTCTGACATTTCATTAGTGCCCATGTAGGTTTACGTGAAATTTAAAAAAAATTATTTTGGTTTTTGATTTTACCTTTAATTGATTGTGCATTACAGGATTACGTACTTGTTGACTTTACAAATTTTATAATATTTAAGATAATTCTTAAATAAATAAAAATTAACAATTAAGAGATAATTGTTAGAATGAGACCAATATAATTGTTCTCATTTACCTGTAGTTAATTAACTGTACTAGGTACTCAATTTATCAGATTTAGGCATATTCCAGCGTAGGTATTAATATATAGTAATATACGGAATAATCCTAATTATTTGTGCTAATTAATTATATTACATTCATGAACACTGATATTTCAGTAGCGATTTCACGAATTTGGTCGCGTTACGTACGATTCTGAGATTATAAGTGTGTCGAAAATTTTATAAATATCCTGGGGACAGCAAAATTTTATAAATGAGTGGTATATGAACGTGATGATCGGGTGATTGTCGCCTTGATTAGGACATGGCCTTAAATTAGTGTGTCAATATCAAAATTCCGTCGGCTAAAACTTTATTCATAGTAAAAATACTTTAAAAGTACCAAAAGCGTTGTCAGCTTAGCCAAGGTCGCAGGATTAGTTGGTTAAGGCACTCCTGACAAAACCACTCCGAATTAAAAGGCATTAAGCCAAACCTCTATTTCATTGTATATTCATTATGCCTGTAGGTAACGATAAACTTTTTATATTTAAAAAAATATTTACCTAAGCGGCTTAAAAAAAACTGATTTAATTTTACGTCATAAAACCATTTTTGAATGTCGTAGATACAGACGCCAGCACAACAAGCTACCCCGATCTGTCAAATTTCTTTGATAGATTTTCATCTTTATTACATAAGCAATAGGTTCATGTTCATTTGGGAAAATTTGACAGTTTTGGGTAGCTTGATGTGCTGGCGTCTGTACTTTAGGCTACACTTCCAAATTTTAAAACGAATATTAAAACCAAGTCTATTAATGCCAGTTTTGTATTTAGAATTTTATAAATGTAGACCTCTGTCGAAATAAGGTTCGGAATACAAAAACTGGCTGGAAGGAGCTTAGACCAAAGAACTTGTTTTGGATTCCTATTGTTTTTAGGGTTCCGTATCCAAAACTTACCAACGGAACCCTATTACTAAACCTCCGCTATCTGTCAGAGGGCTATATCTCATGAACCGTAATAGGAAGACACTTGAAAATTTCAGAGAGTGCGTATTTCTATTGCCGCTGTAACAACAAATAATAAAAATAAAATTAAAGTTATAAATTAAAGGGGTTACTATACAAGAACCGTGTTTTTTTTATAGGCTGTATTTCATAAACCCATATATTAAGACGGTTGAAATTTTTACAGAGTGTGTATTTCTATTGCCACTATAACATCAAAACAAAATCTTTTAGATTCACACTGATAATACCAATAAATACCTCATTACTTTGTGCATAATAATTTCATTTTAAATCCTCTTGAAACACCTGACTTTTCGCTTTTACGTTATAATTTACATAACCAGCGTAAAATGTTAATTTACGCAGGAAGTTATACAGTACCGATCTCATGGAGTATTCCGTGTAACTCGACCCTGTTTCGACTTTATACTTGAGTAAACTCCAAATTGTTGATAAATTATTTGTTTTTATTCAACTTTTCAGAAATAACACTTTTCAGGTAGTGCTTGTATGTCCGCTAATATGTAGTTTTATGAACACTATCAACATCATCTGCATAACAGTTTTTCAACTATTTTGTGGTCGGTTTCTACTCCAGTAGTATAACAATATTTTACATTTAGCGCCTGCCTATCATACCTCCCCAACCCAGCTGGGTAACACTATACTTTACCCTTAACTGCCCCTGAGATTTATATGCATACGTTATTAAAATACTACCTACCTAAAAAAAAGGGGCTTGTTGCTAAATAGCTGCACGGGTCGATCGATTAGGTTAAGCTACGCTAGCCTCGGTTGGTCCGTGGATGGATGACCATCTTTACATACCAAGACCCCTCCGTGCCTCGGAAAGCACGCTAAGCCGTTGGTCCCGGCTGTCATTTGTGGATCTTTGACAGTCGTTACGTGTCGTCAGAAGCCCGAAAGTCTGACAACCAGTCTTACCAAGGAGTATCGTATTACCCAGTTACTGGGTTGTGGAGGTCAGATAGGCAGTCGCTCCATGTAAATTACTGGTATTCAGATGCGTTCGGTTAGAGTGGAAGCCAACCCCAACATAGGTGGAAAAAGGCTGGGCAGATGATGATTAAAATACTACGTAATAATAATACTGCCTCGTTGGTCTAGGGTCGCAAGTACTAGGTACTGTTGAGCACGAGTGGCTAGATTAGATTTTCAGGTCGGGTAATGTTTTAGATATTAGGTTTTTCCGTCAGGGATTCTCAGAAGCAACCCGAAGTCTGGGTTTGTGCTCGGTTGATGGCAATAGGGTCACCCCCGATTACATGGGATTTAGACATAAATGTCGAAATGTGAGTGTAGTACCTATAGGTATACTTCTGCCTAACCTTTCGGAGATTACAAGCGCAATGTTATGTTGTTTTGTAATTAAAATAACAACTAACCTAACATGTAATTGTTTACACACTTAAGTCTTAAGGTCTGCCCTAAAAACATAGTCTACTAGTTGGTCCCCTGGGGCGTAAGGTGGAAGCTAATGAGTTTGTAGGTAAGCCGGGCTTAGTCTACATCGTAACAAACTTCTTTAGGTACTTTTTGTTTTGAACTTTCATAACAGATGGAAAATATAAACGTATGAAGAGGGAAGGCCAGCTGTAGGAGCTCTAACTTTTTAGTCAGCACCTCAAAGGAGTTGAGATTGGTGATAAATCTATTAAAAAATATACTTTTTTAAGTTACCCGCCAATGTTTTGCACGGTTTTACACGACTTGGCAAAACAACGAGAATTCCATATAATGTGTAAACATTAGAAGGGAGTTTCGTCTCGTGTAAAACCGTGCAAAATATTGGCGGGTAGCTAATGATTTAACGAGTAAATAAAATAAATAATACATAAGATTATTGCTTACTATTGATGTATTAAATGAAAACCTTCCGCAATAAATACTGTAGTAGATGATGGTGAAAACTGCATTAAAATCCGATGCCAAGGTTAGAAGAACACTGCGGTCAGACTCGTCTCTGAAAGTTTGTGTTTAGTGTAGCGTAATTAATATCGCTAGGTGCTTGAATGGCTTGTTCATGGAAGAAAACTGCAACGTATTTTTCGTAGTTGTTTTTCTTACAACTTTAATTTTTATTATGTATAGCATATAGATGTACGTAGCAGTTTTCAGCCTTGAACAAGCCGTTCAAGTAACTAGCGACATTAATTACGCTACACTAAACACAAACTTCGAATTCTGCAACATCGTTCTAAACACATCAAGAAAACTGTACTTCCGTACCGTCACGTTTCAAACTCCAAACAAATCCAGTCTAGCCAGCACAGCTAAGTCTAAACAAACCCCTGTTCCCAGGCTTTGTATCTATTTTTATTTGCCAGTCGTGTGTGGGACGTGTCTGTCCGTACTCCGTATCTTTCCGCGCCATTCGCCGACGATGATAACGGCTCCGGGATGATAAGCTTACGGCTTACGGCTCAACTCGATGCAATCTCTGTGCGGACCGCGTTAGTGCAACTAAATGGGGTTGTGCTATTTATAGAGAGCTATGCATACAAGATGTTGTTTTTGTTGACGTTACACTGTGTGGGAGTATCTTATTTTACTATGGGCTGATTTTTCAATAGTCAGATAACTTTCATTTGCGGAATAATTATGTAAATTTGACATATTTTCTATACAAAAGCTGTCAAGCCGCAATAAGTTATCTGACTGTTGAAAAATCGGCCCTTAGTGCAATGTTAGATCTGCTGTTGTTGGTTATACTAAAGATTATTTGTATGTGTTTTTGTGGAAAATATTGCTAGTTACAGCATTTTTTTGTATTTCTTCCTAAAAAATGTGACATTTGTCACTGTTTGTTTTCTCTAATAATTACAATAAAATAAAATTACAAGGGTAGAAAAAATACTGCCATGTTGGTCTCATGCAAGCGCAACTACTGAGCGTAGGCTGGACCTTACGCTTACGCAATTATTGTGCTTATCAATGCATGCAACGGTACAGAGATCGTAGGACTATTTAAAATTAGGTAAATGAGGTACCAATAGAATAGTTGCGTAACGCACTATCTGTCTTTTAAATTTTTCGAATATGTAAAACAATGTACCTACTGGATTGCCAGTAGGTACATTGTTTTACATATTCGAAAAATTTAAAAGATCAATATCTTTATAATTTTAAATTTTACAGATATTGATCTTTTAAAATTATTCAGATTCTGATTGTTAGTATATTACGCAATTAGGATGCAGCTTTTATTTCTGTATGAATGTATTTACTTTTATTAAATTAGTTAAGTTTAAATATTACCTCGCATAAAATAGAATTGCAACATTCCTTCGCTACAACCACGCAATGTTTTATCTCTAATTTATTATTCATTCTACAAAAGCTCGCCGAAGTTTTTCTTTGCATTCCTATTTATATACTTTATCCTCAGCATATCTGCCGGTACCCACGTTAACTTTTTTTACTACAGAGAAATAGAACGTGCTTGGAATACTCTGAAAGGCAAATCTGTAGCTACTCTGATTATACTTAAACCAAGAACGGTTTTAACGTGAAATTTCAAACAAATACGAATTTACTGAATCACTTTTTACAAGACTGCAATGAATATATTGAGAAGTATATTTTTGCAGTTTATTTGAAAGTTCGACGGGTTATGGCGATTTAGTATGCATATTCAGCGTTCAGACGATGAATATTTTGGATCGTGGTTAGAGATATTTCTGATTTTATAATCCCAACTGGGTTTAAAAGTATTACCATTACTATCTACTTAACTAGTTTTTATTAGTAGAGCACTTTCGGAATCAATTTTGTAATTTATTTTACAATGATTTAAATTGCACGAATGCGTGATGTTGTCGTTTATACAACTGTCATTTAGCAATATGGTTTAAATTTCTGCGAAAAACATCTCCCCGACCAAGCCTACAGTGCAACAGCCAGTAGGAGTGGGCTGGCTACGTCACATATGTCTTTTGATCAAAGTTCTATGACATAATACCTATACGTAAATAACTGCAAACATGTACCTACCTAGATACATAAAATCAAAGTTCAAAAAGGTCATAAAAAGTAATAAATATTATATGCGAATCGACTTTGTTTTTTTTAAGTTTGAATTTCGCGCGTTCGTGCTTGGCCCAAAGATTATATTCAATGGTGACCACCGATTGTCATCATTGCCTGAGGTCGCCAAGATTTTTTTTTCGTTCTTTCTACACCTGCCAGTCTATTCTGTAAAAAGTTCACCGTGAACACATAAGTTGGGTAAGAAAAGTAACCTTGAAGTGAGCTGTCAATTAGTAGTGTTTATCTCTAGCATCAGGTGGAATGACAGTTCACTTCAATCTTACTTAACCTAAGTTTTCACGGTGACAATTTTACAGAATAGATGAGCAGCAAAATTTTATACAAACGACGACGTAGCTAAAATGTTCCAAGAAAAAGGATTCAAAGTAAAATAGAAAGGAAAACAGATTTAGTCGAACAAGCTTCTTATTTACATTATCAAATCGGTGTAAAGGGTCCGGCCATCTTTGTACAAACAAAACCCTTATTTGAAATGCTAAGAAGATCAGTTCTTAACTTTAGGAGATCTAAAGGGGACTTTAAGACATCGGCGTTGTTCGGTAATTGGGGTTGGGAGGTTAATCTGCGTAAAATACGGATATTGAATGCCATTTTGGCAAGGTTATGTAGTATAGGGGCTGATAGGAGGCTATAGGAGGCGACCTAGGGGCACACAATGGAGGTAGGTATCTTATTCAAGAAACGGTTGGGAAAAATTAAGCCTTTGCAATTTACCCTTTTGCAATTTCAAGGTCAGTACCAAGTTGAGAATTGATTAAAATAATGATCGTTGACCGTTACAAATATGGTTTTATACACCGTGACATTTTAGTCGTCTTACAACGGCAGCCCACTTCATGTACCCAATGACTGCTATCTACTACCATTCTTAACGGTGTATAATTATAATCATTAGAATCATCAATAGGTACAACTCCTTAAGTTAGAATTGACCTCAAATGTCATGATTTCATAAAATAATCATTGAAAAAGGTAATATGCACGTAGAGACATCTCTCCACAACACGGTCGGTCGATCATAAAAATCGTCAATACATCTATTGACGAATTTTATGATCGGTGGACCTGCAAATTGATAGAAAAGAGCTAGCTTTTTTTGATGTACGTCGCTCTCGCTCACTCACTCGCTCTCTAAATAGTTCACTAGCTCAATTAGCTTACTCAGACTCACTAGCTCAATACATTTTTTTTTTTGGTGGGAAATCATGAAATAACTTCTCCCGCTCTGGGTGGGGCGGGAGGGCGTGTCAGACTTTTACTGACTAAAACCCACCCGTGTTCCCTCAATTGCCTGTGTGCCAGGGGCCGCAGTATCTCTTTCGAACAACTCGCACTCCCGGCAGGCCTCGGCCCTTGCGGGCCCCACCAGTTGGTGCTGACATCTCTTTGAGGTGCGCGTGGAACACAACGCGATTATTATAAAACGTAGAAAACATATAAACGTTTAAAAAAACGTAGGTAAGACAAAGTGAAATTCGCGGGCTACCAAGGTACTTCTCTCTCAAAGACAAAATATATATAAATATATTTTTTTTAGTTTTTTTTATTCAGTACTTATTTACTTCTGTCGGTGATAGGTTAACTACGTATACTTTTCCTTAATAAATAGACCTTCGATGTTTTATTATTCCTCACATTTACTTGGTAATCTTACATCATAAGTCATAAGTCGTCAAGTCACCTAAGGAAATGGAGTAATAAAAGTAATGAAATGTTCGTATGCTAATAAAACATCCTCAGGCTGTTCCAGTTATTTTTAACCGACTTCTTATAGATAGTTTTTATCTTTAAAAGCGTTTTTTTTAAGCTGAAAAACAAGCTTTCCTAGCTTTTTTAACCGACTTCCAAAAGGAGGAGGTTCTCAATTCGTCGGAACCTTTTTTTTTTTTTTTTTTTCTTTTTTTTATGTATGTTCCCCGATTACTCGAAGATGGCTGGACCGATTTGGATAAATTTTTTTTTGTTCGAAAGGGTATACTTCCCAGATGGTCCCATGATCATCAAGTCAGGATCTGATGATGGAATCCTGGAGAAATAGAGAGAACTCTTCAAATTTTATAGGCACAAGTGTGCCTATAAAATTTGTGTAGTTTTTGGAAGAGTACTTTCTCGGAGTGGTTCCATTTCAATTTGGTGAAGATCTAATGAATAACTTCGGAGATAGGCAACGGAACTCCTCAATAAATGATAGCAAATGGACAGGGATTGCTGAAATCTCATGTCTGTCAATTGTTTACACCAGTTAATAACATAACATCACGCCGGTACGCTGTGAAGGGGTAAGCACATGTGAACCACTAAAAAATGAAAAATAAAAAACTTTTTTCAAAAAAATAAACAACCGACTTCCAAAAAAACACTAAAAAGTGAAAAATAACTTTAATTTCGAAAGTCGGTGACTTTGTATATGTATTTTAATTTTTTGTCACCGCCTTCCGAAATTAAAGTTATTTTTCACTTTTTAGTGTTTTTTTGGAAGTCGGTTGTTTATTTTTTTGAAAAAAGTTTTTTTCGATACATGCTTATCTATCTTTACGAAACTGTATAGCCCTCTTGGAGCACGCATCATAATTTTGTCATCTACACGAACACACGCCCATACAAGACATGGGTGAAATAGCTCACTAAAAAGACAAAGAGCGATTGGCTCTTTCACTCTAAAGAGCTATATCACTCTTCGAGCTCTTCTATAGCTCAGTGACTCAGACTTTTAGCTCATTTGACTCACGCTGCACGCGCGTCGAAGGAAACAGCTCGGCTCGCTCAATAGTTATTGTCAATAGCTCTTTGAAAGTTTGGAGTTAAGTTAAATAAGTTTTTCTGTTTGTTCATATAATGTTATGACTTTATGTAAACAACAAGTAAAAAAATTAAACAATGCGGTTCCTTTTTATAATGTGTCAATGACCATGAAGATAGATTTACAGTGATTTATGCCGTATGATAGTCTACAATAAAGTGTTGTACCGGAGAGCTATTGTTGGAAGAACGAACGATACGATCCGAAGTATTTCGAAGCGAATGAGCCATTCGGCCGGTGACTTCGCTCGGTCATCGGTGTGACGGTGTCTCGCTGAAGTATTGAGCTAGTGAGTCTGAGTGAGCTAACTAAGCTAGTGAGCTATTTAGCGAGCGAGTGAGTCAGCGAGAGCGACGTCCATCGAAAGGAGCTAGCTCTTTTCTATCACTCGCTCTCGAGCTACCCATGTCTAACTCATACGCACACATTCACTACACTAGAACACACACACACATCCACAAAACATACACTCTATGATCTGACCAAGACTATGCCTGGATTTTAAAAGGGACTGTGACCTCTGAGTTTATTTCGGCAGTTCTTCTCAGAGTAGTCAAATAGGAAACGCCAACCTCATTTCGTTTTTAAAATATGATTGACGCTTGTACAAACCTACTTACAGAATTAAAATCATAAATGGTTTTTCATAGCTTCATTAGCTTTCATTTTGCTATAGTTTTGTACTTATTATATACGAATTGAGCAATTTGCTAAGATACATAAATTCTTTTTTAATTAGGTAGGTATAAAAAAATAATAACGTATTATCTTAACTTTCTATTTTCTATAAATACCTTATTACCTACAATTCAAACTGTTCATCAAGTAATTTTAAGCTTTGGAAAAGCGAAGTGTGCACTTTTTCCTAAAAAGTTTATTATTATTTACAACATCTACAGATTAAAGGTGTCAAGTGAGTAATTCTGCCATATTCGCCACCCAATACGGGGTTCTGATAACTGACAACCACCTTCGAAAAATCGGTTGGCAAGACCACAAAAAGTATTCCCCGAACTGACTGAGTATACCGGTGGACCCTCTATACTCCTTCCGGGAATAATATACCAGGAGCGGAGTTCAATTAAATCCAGTTGAAAAGGTTCGTAAAACGGGAGAAGCTTTGGACCTTCTGGGTGACTGAACATTTCCTCTAGAAATGTTTTACATTCATAATTTAACAATTCCTAGACAAATTGGTCCAGAATTAATTATGTACTGGCAATGGGAACCCCGTTTATTCAAGCATAGTGGTTTAAATTATTATTATTTCTGAGATCATGTCCCTCAGGACGTAGTTTCGGATATTATTCGTAATAGCAACGATCTATAGATGGTCAAATAACAACAATAAGGTTGAAAATTCAACGTACTAGAAGATACAGACCACATAACCTGGTACATTTAGACCACGTACGCAAGGACGTAAAAATATCGCGGCAGAATTTTATCGCGCACTGGATTTTCAACTCTCGGTTTTGAGCCGAGCATTGAAAATCCAAGAGAGAGCATCACAGCGCGTCGATCAAAACACACTTCGATTTTCAACTCTCAGGACTATTAAAAAAAATATCCTGTATACCTATTCGTTATATCAGATTACAATTTGATCCTCACAATCCATATACAATTAGTAACAATGACTTCTATGTTAGTAACAAACAAAAACAAACTATAAATTACGTGGCCCAACACACGTTGGCACGCGTGCCTCCGGGTCCAATAAGATAAAGGGACTGTAAACTTTGTTAAATAATTTTATTAAGATGCTACAAGATAATGATGATAATGAATCTGCCTATAATTAAATGGTAATAGTATGTAATGAAAACTATTCATAGGTACAGTCACGAGCATATATGTATAGGTTAAGGTAAGTGTGATTAATTGAAATTTATGAATAATTGTTCGTCATTAATAATTACCGAAAGTCAAGATAAAACTAAGAAATTAATCACATTTATCGGTGATTATTGTTATTAGGGCTTTAATGTTGATTTTATGATGAGTCTATGACTGTTTCATTTAAATTGTGTTTTTAGTTTATTTAGTATTTTAGTTCAGTACCTATACATATTGTGGTAGGTATCCTACTATATAATATTATAAATGTGAAACTTTGTATGTTTAGATGTTTGTAACTCAATCACGCAAAAATGGCTGAACGGATTTGGATGACATTTGACAGACAGATAGATTATAACGTGGATTAACACATAAGATACTTTTTATCCCGGTAGTACGTTCCCGTGGGATAATTTTCGACTTCCGTGCTGGTGAAGCCACCTGTTGAACAAAGAAATAAAAGAAAGATTTTAATTTTTGATGTTGATTTTACGGAGTCTATGATTGTACCTATAGTTTTTATTTTTATTATATCTGTTCTTGTTTGATTTCAGCAAAACCAAAGAATAAACGATTTTGCATGTAACTTTCTTTTAGTTATGTATTTGTAAGTACTGCGGTATTATAAATAAGTACCTACTGGACAAATGACTTCGAGTGTTATTTGTTTTTTTTACTTTTACCGACGATAGTAGTAAATTATTAATAACAACTGCTAAAAGTGATGAATTTCAATTTTATATTCACATTTATTAATCAATTACCTCAGGTAATTAATTGTGTATGAAATTAATAAATTAATAATGATGGATAGTTATTATTAATAAATTTCACTGAATCACACTTACCGTAACATATACACATAGCTACATTCAAAAGCGATTCTTTTAAATAACGATTGCAACCATGATGTAACCTAGGTATTTCATTATAGTGTGGGTTCCAAAATATTATTTTAATGATAACATAAAATTACAATCAGGACAATAGGAGAAAATAAGTTTTCAAAAGTTGGTAAGCGTAAACATATTATTGCTCGTGACGTACACGATTTTACAAGTTTCCTCCTAGATATAGCTCAAGTAGAAGTTCATAACAAGTGAACATCGTAAAGGACGATCAGACCGAGTTTAAACTTTCGACCCTATTAAAGTTGCCTTCATTATAACTGAAGAAAGTGCAGAAAGCATCTATATTATCCATTGTAGGTACATTTTATCAAAAGTTTTATGAAAAAGTACTACATTGATAAATATTATAAATAAATAAAGGCTTCTTCAGATAGATACGATGCGGCATTTGTAGAACAATTTTCATTGAAGTTATGCATATAACTTTTTCTACGAGGCCCGCGTCGTGCCGTCGCATCACACCTGTTTGTGGAAGCCTTAAAACGGTCGGATCTGATCTTCTTTTTCTTCTATTAACAACTAGCTGTGCCCGCGACTTCGTCCATGCGGAATAGTATTTTTTTTATTATTTATTTATTCATAAAAATAAATAAAATTTCTAAAATAAAAGCCTAACTTACTCCTTATTACATCAGCTAACTGCCAGTTAAAATCCCGTCAAAATCGGCCCAGTCATTTCAGAGATTAGCCTGAACAAACGGACAGACAGACAAACAAAAAATTGTAATAAAATGCTATTTTGGTATATGTACCGTGTATACATACATCCATACGCATTTAGTAAAAAGTGGTTATTTGAATATTACAAACAGACACTTCAATGTTATTTATCTGTATAGAGAAATCCAGATGCCTAGCTTTTTCTCAACTATGTTAGGATCGACTTCCAGTCTAACCGGATGCAGCAGAATACCAGTATTTGACATGGAATGACTGCCTATCTGACTTCCACAACCCAGTTACTGGGTAACACAATAATACCCCTTGGTAAGACTAAGCCTGGTTGTCAGACTTTTCGGCTTCTGACTACCCGTAACAACTGTCAAAGATCTGTCGAATGATATCCAGGACCAACGGCTATGGAATGGATGGTCACCCATCCACGAACTGACCGCGGGAAGTGTAGCTTAACCTTCCATCTACCTGAGCAGCTGTTAATATTTAGCCCTAAGCCTTCTTCTATTAATAAAAGATATTTATTGATAAGATACTGACCTACTTTATTGGATAAATCTTCTACATGGACGAAACCATTGAAAAATAGATCACACATCGGCCTTTGTAGAGGATCCAATTACCTACAAGTGGAGGGCATTCCTGAAATCTTAATCGTGTTACTAAACCTTCATAGAAATGGGTCTTTGAACTTTAACGGATAAATGTACTTTTACTGAGAAATTTTCATATTTTTCCTCTGAAAGGTTACAATAGGTGTATAGGTAGTCTGTGACCCACATTTGGCCAGAACACGACACTAAACAGCTCTCGTATGAGCCCCGTACCCTAATTACGTAACACTATCAATCAGAATTTGAAGCATTTTGGAAGATATTGCTAATAAATTACTTCATATGTTCGAAAAATTTGTCTGCTCAACAATGTAAATAACGCAATTATAGTTGTTGAACTGTCAAAATGAAAGCCATTCCCACTGTTAGTGTGTTATGAAATTACTTCGTTGGTACCGGAATATAATAACAGAATGTATTTATTATCTCTTCACAATTGGTTGCCTATAGATACGGCGGGCGTTGCCGCTAAATACAAAGCAATTAAAAATACTATTTTTTTTAATTTTTGAAAGGATTCACTTTTACGCGCCTAAAACCATAATGCTTGAGCACGCCACGATGGCGGCGGTAGGTCCCCTCTTTTGAGGAGTGGCTTGAGAGGCGGCACGGCGTCCTCACCTTCCGCCTGACGCATGTCCTCACCGGACATGGCTGTTTCGGGAGGTTCCCGTTTCGCATAAGGCGGGAGCAAACGTCCGGGTGTTTCCACTGCGAAGATCGCCCTGAGGACACGGTGGAGCATACGGTGGAGGTCTGCCCAGCTTGGGCGGAGCACCGCCGTGTCCTCTCGGAGGCGATCGGCGGCGATCGGCGGCGGCGATCTCTCGCGTCCGGCCCTGGTCCATGCCATGGTACGGAGCGAGAGTGCATGGGTTGCCGTCACCTCCTTCAGCGAAGCAGTAATGCTCGCAAAGAGGGAGGCGGCGCACGTGAGGGAGAGGCAGTACATGCGCCCTCACGGCTAGCCTCCGCAGAAGACGCCCTGGGCGTCGGGAACCCGAGGCTGATTCCCGGCTACTGCAGGCGCGGGCTTGCGGACGGCGAGTAATGGGTAGCTCGCTATCCGGTAAGGACCAGGCCCGGGTCGACGGCACATTGTGTTCCACGCGCGCTTAAAAGAAATGTCAGCACCAACTGGTGGGGCCCGCTAGGGCCAATGCCTGCCAGGGGTGCGGGTTGTTCGAAAGAGATACCGCGGCCCCTGAATACAGGCAACTGAAGGAACACGGGTGAGTTTTAGTCAGTAAAAGTCTGACACACCCTCCTGCTCCAACCAGAGCAGGAGAAGTTATTTGATGAGTTCCCAGCCAAAAAAAAACCACAATGCTGATTCTTAATTTTAAAACAAGCGCTTCTTTCTTTTCCATTATTAAAACCGATTCTAAATTCGAAAAAAATATCGAATGCAAAAAAAGTATTTGTTCTGCCAACCTGCAAGATGTAAAATTCCCTTTTGGGGACAACTTTTACTTTCTTTACAGTATCGACCAACGATATACACCTTTAGATGCGTTACTGGCGCTCAATATTGGCAAGATAAATGCAAGGTAAATTGCCTGTCGTGTTAATGGTCACGTACCATCCAGTGACGCGGCAACACGCTAATGACGTAACTTAATATATGTATTAGTGATGGATTAATTAGCATTCGCATTCATTGTTAGCATGCGAATGCTCATTTAGCATTTAGCAAATTTTTTTTTTTTTTTTTTTTAAAGTAATTATACTACAGAGGTGTTACTAAATTCTAAACTCGCCAAACTTTTACGTTTGATGGCGAGAATGAAATGTAGTTGCGAAATTCTGTGAAGTGCGAATTTTCATCGCTTCGTACTTCATAGCTATCATACGCGTCGATGCACGCAGCGGCGGTGTGCGCTCTTCGTCGCACCCGCGGGAAGTCGGGAACACTAAATCTATTTGTTTCACGTGACCCTGACGTTGTTCGCAAGTGAAATTATTAGCAATTTAGCAGATGTTGCGATTGCGAAAGAATGAGATTAAGCAATTATTGTCTTATTGTCTTTGATTCGCTCGTATTTAGGGGCGTATATTGAACGAATGCATATGATTGTTTATTTTGTTTAAATTATTAGCAGGGTGGTGCTAAGAATGAGGTCAAGCAATTATTATCTTATTTTCTTTGATTAGCTCGTACTTAGGGACGTATATTGAATGCATGCGTGTGATTGTTTAATAATAATTTGTGCGGCACGAGAGTGGCGCGCTTCGTATTGTGTCAAAGTTCAGTAGTACGTTTTGGCATGTGATAGTGAGAGTTTAGTTTACGTATTCGATAAACAATAATTACATTCTTTCGTCGTATGCCTAATATTGTATTTAAAATAGATAATACCCTAGAACTCATTACCTACCTGTAAATAATAGGAGGTAGTCAAAAGTAGTGAGAAGTGGCTGGGTATAACAGTGTACATGTCTAAAATACAAAACTAAATCATGTAAATACGATCAAATGAACTTAAAAATAGGTACGCCCGTTAGAACATTCTAGATTTTACGCCACTCCTCAGCCTTATGATAAAGTATAAAGGAAAGTTCACAAATAACATACAATTTTAAACAATAAAAGGTTTTAAATTGTTAAAAACGCTCGCTAAGAGACGTCCTAAGGTGACCACACTCTTTAATTCGCATAATAACAAAATTCATATTATCGTCATATTAGCAAATAGCATAGCAATAGCATTTAGCATGCTAAGACTCAAGAATTCACATGCTAATGAAATTTATGTGAAATCACATTAATTACCTTCACTAATATGTATATGTTTATCTCTTTCTAACAACAGGAATCGGTATAGGTCTTTCCTGTTCTTCGCGTACTGTATGATTGTATGTACTAGTAGGTAGCTACATTCATGGTTTACGCTGCTTTTGAGTACTCAAATTTTCGTGTATGGAGCGTCTATTTATAATACGTCATTAATACCTACACTGTCTATCCGATAATGTTTACAACAGTCTGTTTTTGGTTTAATGTCAATAATGCTTATCTCTCACTAATACATATTAGTTGGAATAATAGGCATAATGTAAGCTCAATTGAATGCCAATTACACAGATGATGACGTAAAGCTTTACGCTTGATTCAGCCTTGTATCCATATTCATGGGGCTGAAGCTTGCTTGATTAAATTGCGCTAAGCGATTTTACTGCTTTTTTATGAGGCACTTGTTCTTAGTTAACTTGACACTTCACAAGCTAGGTTATTTATTAGTCAGTCTTTTAGTGGGGGAAGTTGAGATATATTGTGGAAGCAATTCAATAAGGATATTTGGTTGTTTATCATATGATTTTTCAATTAATGTTATTATGATATCATATATTTTTGCATGTGAAAGTTTGTGTGTTTAAATGTTTATTACTCACTCACGCAAAAACAGCCTAACAGATTTGGATGAAATTTGGCACACAGATTGTTTATAACTTCGATTATGTCATAGGATGTTTATTCTAGTAGTATGTACCAGTACGTTGCTATGGGAAAATTTCCGACATCAACGCGGGCGAAGCCGCTGGCAAAAACTGGACGTGAACCAAAGGATTCTAATTTGGTTGCTCAAGAGTATCGACAGCCCAAGTTTTACACATCATCTACAACTACATATATTTCTACGTCATCTATGAAATGTCAAGTCCAGGAACGATGTCGCGGACTCAACTCTGTCTTTTACAAGTTCACACCTTAACAGCTGAGCGGATTTGGATGATAGGTTAACACCATGACCTGAGTTAGGACAGGTCGTGGTGGAATTTCGAAAAATCCTTTCTTAGTGGATGCCTACACTGTATAAGGTATATATTATGTGCAAAAAATCAGGTCTCTAGGTCCAGCGGTTTGGGCTGTGCGTTGATATTATATCACCAGCCAGTTTATAATTTTATAAATTTGGATAGAAGATGAATAAATTATTTAGGTTCATTTCTAATCTTCCAAACAGCACTGGGCCCTCGTGGTAGATTACAGCCCACTCCATCTCGTAGCCAAGTGGCCTGTGTTTCAGTATTGGGAACGTTTTAAGCTAATTATGGATTATTGGATGACTTCTGAATCCGAAGTCCTTATGCCTCTATAGTTGCAATCTTCCAATAAACCTCTACTGGAATTTAATATTATACACTGTTAGCGTCTGAAACACCGGGTGTCCCTTCAAAACCAATTTGAATACCGTAATATTATACATCGTATACCGTAGGTAGTAGGAGGGCTCGTGGTTAAATAATAACAGCCGCACGGGTCGATCTTGAAGGTTAAGGAACGCTTGCCGTCGTCAGTCGGTGGATCGGTGAACATCCATTACATATCGAGATTCCCTCCGTGCCTCTTAAAGCACGTTAAGTCGTTTGTCCCAGCTTGCGGGAGATGTTCAAAAGATGTATAAATATCGAAAAATATTGTAAGTAGTTCGTTTTTAATCCCAGATAGTAATCTGACATTTGAAGTCCTTTTTGTTTGGTTTTCAGCATATGAGTTTGACATTACACCTGTTAAATTAATATCTGGGATTAAAAAACGAACTTTACCGACCTTCACATTGAAGGTCGGTAAAGTTCGTTTTTTAAACCCAGATCTCCAGAGGTATAAAATCTTTATCCAATGATAAAGATTCATATCTATATAATCATAATTATTAATCATATTAATATTTGAGTTTTGATTCGTATCAAAGCTTAAATATTAAATTCAACATACGTAAACCACCGCGAGAGTAGTGGCCCAGTGGTAATAGCCGTTACTTACCAATTGTAGGACGTATTTTCGAACCCAACAGGCACATTTCTTTGTGTAAATAATTTCATCACTACTGCTCTCAAAACGGAGAAGGTAAACATCGTGAGGAAACCAGTATGTCCTAGAACCAAGAATTCGAAGACATGTGACATCTACCAACCCGCACTGGGCCCGCGTGGGGGATTACGGCCCACTCCCTCTCACGGAGGCCTGTGTCCCAGCAGTGGGAACGTTATAGGCTTATTAATTATGCATGCAAACCGCCGCTGCTAAATAAAAGAATTTACAGACGATCTTTTCATTATTATTCAAGAATTAATGATCTTGTAGGTTTGGTTTTTTCAGTTCAACTAATATACTTACCTAGTACATACAGCGAGAGTGTAGTTACTCGTAAAATAAATACAAGAACTAGCTAGGTAAACCTATTATTAATTCCAAGTTCCATAGGGGCAAGTTTTGAGTATTTTCATATTTATGTTTCTGTAAAGTTTGTTAGAGCAGCGGTGGCCCAGTGGCGTCGGCCTCGACTTACGATTGTTCGAACCCAAGTAAGCATTTTTCTTTGTTTTAAAAATTTCATCACCACTGTTTTCGAGAGCAGCGGTGAAGAAAAGCATCATGAGGTAACCGGCATCTTCTTGAACCAAAAAATTGAAGACATATTAAGACATCTACTTACCCGCACTGGGCCCGCGTGGTGAATTGCGGTCCAACCTCTTTTAAAAGAGAGGAGGTCTGAATGCTAGCAGTGGAAACATTAACATAGGCTGGCATACAACACTAAGAAGTCGGAGATCATGGTATTTGAGGCTGGGGGTAAAAGATGCAGTACCACCTGTATAACTTTGTGGTACACCTTTGCAGAGAGTCTAAATTTTTAAGTATCTGGGTCATATATTGACTCCCGACCTCAAATACGATGATGACATTGAACGGGAGCGGAGGGCGTTGTCGGTTAAAGCGAACATGCTGACTCGCACGTTCGCACGTTGCTCACTTCCTGTTAAAATCACGCTCTTTCGAGCCTACTGTACTGCTTTTTACACGTGCAGTCTGTGGGCTAGATATTTGCAAAGATCGTGCAGCGCTCTCCGCGTACAATATAACAATGCATTTAGGATACTGGTGGGACTGCCCCGTTTCTGTAGCGCGTCAGGGATGTTCGCAGATGCGCATGTAGATTGCTTTTACGCAAAAATGCGTAAAAGGTGCGCTTCCCTGGTGCACACGGTTTGGGGCGTCTCCAATAGTGTCTTGAGCCTGGTTGCGAGTCGCTTGGACTGTGTATACGTGGGTCACTGTTGTGCCGTCTCTCATGGGATGTCGCAACGGTGACCAACCGTTATTTTTTGTATTGTTTTCCTTGTTTTGTGTATAGTCTGTGCTTACTAACAATCTTGTTGAGTCATGGTTAATCCAATAAATAAATATTCTATTGAACATAATGATGATAGTTTGTTATACAGCATGTACTAGAAAGGTGTGGTCAAACAGACCATCAAATTCAACAACTTTCTTCACAGGACCAACATCGTAATCACGAAACAATATCAACTCTCCCATAAAACAAACTTTTAACTAAATCTTGTCTGTAGGTACCACACTCTCCAGTTTCACCACTACATGAAGTTTATATTATAATTTCATAGCTTTTCTTCTAAAAATTTAAAATTTACTGATTTTCAATGCTTTGTTTCAGGTAAGTCCACAACTCTCATGTTAACGACTCTGCTACAGGTAACAAATACGTATAAAGTCTACAATTTTTATTCTGAAATGTTTGTATTAGTCCGAATTACTGACTGAGTAAATCCTTAACGATTGCAGTAGGTATCTCAACTACTAGTTTATCTTTGATATTACAAGGTGCTGAGTTCCAAGAATAACATTATGATCATATTATCTAAAATCTGGTAGTTTGTTAGGAGTATACATAGGCGTCTGTTACGTACATTCATTAGGTATTAATAACATCAAAGTCTCTAGGTACTTATAATATCAAAGTCTAAAATTAACACGGTCTTAGTATGAACCTGTAACAATAACTGCCCACCAAGCTTTTCAAAGAGAAATACTAATACGTAGTACTAACGGCTATATGCAGTAGCTATCCCTTTTTCCACGAATTCCTTAATAACAATACCAGCAATTATATACCTCATTAATATTTCCCAGATTTACGTACGCACGAAATATATTTTCGTGCATACGGGAATGAAAATCATAATTTGGTTTGCGATCCCGTATACAGGGTTAGTTTTCAAAGACCTGTCAAATTTAAGGTGACCAAACCTACACCGACACGCAAAATTTCGAATAATCCTTATCATTTGAAGCTTTTTACATTCTACATGCGACCAATCACTAAAAACGTAAAACAACGTGCCCTTCAGAAGTTTAAGTAACCACTTAAGTGGCTCTCTACCGCGAATGATGCGAACAACCAAATCAAAAGCAAAGTTGTAAAACTTTGCCCCTAAAAAAAGATTAATTCGGTATCCAATGGCAACTAGACTAATTTCTTTTGGAACCAAATTCAAATTTAAAGGCTTTTCGGTAACGTTAAAAGAGTGTCGTGGCAGTAATTTAAAAGAGTTTTATATTTTAAGTTGTTACGATTCTGGTAGAAGATTTGCCATAAAGGTTTCATAGAAAATTATTCTACTGTTTATCACAATACTAGCTTATCGTGCGTGTTTAGGAATTTGGAAAATGACCACGTATTAACAAACTCTAAGCCCATGTAACACGGGCGATTTTTGCCAGCAGCGTTTTTTTTTTCGCGCACTGGATTTGCAACGCACTGCTTAACGCGCAGTGTTGAAAATCGAACAGTGTGGTTTTTTGACGCGCTGGGATACGTTCTGTTGGATTATCAATGCTTGGCTCAACACCGAGAGTTGAAAATCCAGAGCTCGAAATAATCCCGCCGTGATATACATACTACGTCCGTTTGAACGTGGGCTAAATACAATACATTTGAAAACCTTTTTGCTCTTAACTGGTTTTTCGCTGCCTCTGAATTTATGAATAAAAATATGGGTAAAACGAAAATTAAATATAACTTTTGGTCGTTTGGACCTCAGCCAAGAACATACCAACACTTTCAGTCGTAAAAGATGACTTATGAATTTTACTGGATAAAAAATATCACACCAGAAAACAGTACCTAACATTAACCGAAAATTTAACAATAATAACAGGTTCTGATTGGTACAACCTAAAGCTGAGTATTCTGATTTCGCAAAGAATCTACTCCTTAAATGATAAATGATAAAAGATTTTATTTCTGTAAGTAGCTTTGTACAAACACTTCTACACGTCAATCATATTTTTTTAAACTAGGTGAGGTGTGAGGCGTTTCCTATCTGACTACTCTGAGAAGAAAGGCCGAAACAAACTCAGAGGTCACAGTCTCTTTTACAGTCCAGACGTAATCTTGGTCAGATCATGTGAACACCATGTGGGTTGGTGTCTGAAATGTTCTTTTGAGGAAAGAACCACACAGATTGATTGGACCTGTCCATTAAGGGCACGCATTTATCAGTAATCATGCAGCTTAACTCAGAACTTGAGGAGCTCAACGATTTAACGAACAATACCAAAGAAAGGACATTTGGATAGGCCGCATAAAGTACTCAAACTGCCAGATCAACATCAAAAGTAACTGAGAAAGAGATGAAACACAAAACAATACAAAAAAAAAACAAAAAACGAAAAATGACCCACATGGTCCTCACATTCACAGTAATAATATTATACTTCTCAAAGTAAATATTCATGTTAAAGTGTATATAATAAATATCAAATATCAAAGAGTATAAGTTTGCAAAACCAAAAAAAAAAACAACATTCAGCATTCAAAAATCGGAGCAGGTCAAACCCAAGCTTTTTGTTCTCAATATTATCTTTAATGGTATAAAAGGCTTTCAGGTCAGACACAAATAAGGTTTAATTAATGATTTAAATTTATTGAGACTTAGATCTTGAACATGGCTTGGTAATACTTAATGACGAAATCCGTAGTTTCGGCAGAAAAAACGGGCGTTAACTAATCACCTACGGACATGAGATTAGTTTGGGGTCCGAACTTCGAAGGAATGACAACACGGTTTAACAGTTGTTACTCATCCCAATTTGTTCTAAAAAATGGAGATTGTATTTTGTTTTGTCGTTTATTTTGGTTTGTCGTCGTCGAACCTACTACATTCACACGGGCCCATATCCGCTATCTTCATCATTAACGGACTTAGAGAGTAGACGCCCGGTATTGTACGAGTTACATTGGCTATATTTACATGTACAGGTATACGGTCGCCCTTCTGGCTGTACCGCTTGCGATCCGTAAAGCTAGGGTTTCTTAGGCTGCAGGGCCCGCCTCCAAACGGCCGCAGTAACTGCCGTAATGAAAATGATCAATCAAGCAAATCGACTCAGCCTATCGCAGTCCACTGCTGGACATAGGCTTCTCCCAGACTGCGCCACAACACTCTATCCTCCGCCTTCCTCATCCAGTCTGTCTCAGCCACCTTTTTGAGGTTGTCGGTCCATCTAGCTGAATGGCTTCCCACACTAAACTTTCCGATACGCGGTTTCTCTCCGATGACCTATGGAGCACACGAGTCCTGCAGGAGTCGTCTGCTTCACCGGTCATCGGCCCGTCGACAAAATATATGGTCAGCTCACTGCAACTTTGCTTATTCTGCAAGCTATCCGGCAACTCCAGTTCTTTTCCGGTTAACTTCGAAAATGAAAAATACTTGAAAATTATGGCAGCGGGGTTTGACTTTGTCGTGTCCAATAACGCTCTCTAGGAAAACACATCAACTTAGTTGCATAAATAACTTCTTAGTAACGTCATTCGCCCGTAAATTGCGGACACTATGTGGTGGCTACCGAAATATAAGGAAACCCTAGTTTTAACTTAGCGGCGAAAGGCTTCGACCGAATCTTTATTTTACCGCGAACAGAATAAGTAATTTTCCGTTTGAACTAATCGAATCACTGTAAGAGACAGAATACGAAAAACAAAAATTAGTTTGTAGGTGATCGTCCGTAAAGGTTAATTTGAAGCTCAGCGTCAGACAGCTGCTGTCTGGCATTATTGTTGAACTGAACCTATTTGTCGCGGTCGTGACGCACATATTCCAATATTTTTATTTTAGACGACTTTTTGATTTTGTTCAAATGTGCTCTTTGCTTGTAATACTGTAAAGGCTGTCTGCAAAAGTCGATCTTAAGTGTACAGGCTGGTGATAAAATAACTCTAGTTGCATTTGAGCAGTCAAGCTTTAGAAATGGAATAGCAGATAAAAACAGTAGGAGTGTTATTTTTCTGAAAAGCCACTCAAGCCAGAACACAGGAGAAAAATACAAAAATGTTTCAACGTAAAGAATTCCCTAATAATTTTATTGTCTGTTTTATGTAACTGAAAGATATTGTTTTATTGATTTTGGTAACTTTCCTACAGTACTGTGCAAAATTATAATTTCACACTATAACTGTTAGCGACGCGCTCACGATTTTAGATTCTTAGCTAATAACATATACCTATGTATAACCTAAGTAAGAATGTATGGGCGACTGGACCCCCACCCAACACGCGGGCAGTTCAGTCCGTGCGAGCACCGCAATCGGGTGCAGTTTTGTATGTTTATCTCTTTTGTTAAAGTTATCCGTGTCTTTGTGTAAATATAAATTGTCTAAGTCATACTCGCGTTTTACTTCGCTGATTACCACCTACTACCAGCTACAAAGTGGTCCATCAAGCCAGATCAACTAAAACTAATGTTTGTCACGCCACCAGTGAAAAACAAAATGGTGGGCACGCGAAGTACGGTGCGACGCGAGCGTGCGCAACGCAAACTATTCGAACAACAGAAGCTTGCTCAAGACTTAGATACTGAAGAGCGTAAGTCTTCAACTAGTGCAGCAGCCAACAATATGGTTTTCAAAACACCTGCGGCATCACCGAGCATCAAAACAGAAAACATGTTGCCAAGGTCGAAAGGTCATTCCGACACATCATCTGTAAAAGCTCGAAAGGCGCAGTTGCTTTTGGATGCTGCAAAGCAAAAGGCACAGATACGACTGGAACTCATAGACAGACAGCTAGAAGCGGACTTAGCTGAACTAGAGGAAGAAGAAAAATACAGTCCACACGAAGAATGCGCTCACGACGTGGAGCAATGGCTGGAACGGAGTCATCACGAATTAATGCAATCGGCCCCCGATCATGGCGACCCCCTGGGCAAGTTGCATCCGCCTGAGACAGAACCAGCCACGCTTGTAAATGCGTCATCTCAAAAGCCACCACCTTCAGTGCCACATCTGCCGATGGAGTCGCACCCAGACACTGTACCCGCACCGCCACCAGCGGCGGAGGCCACGTGTATGCAAGCGACTATTCAGATGCTAGCTGGCGCGTTGAAAGACCTGGCTTCTACGAGTGCACCGAATACTAACCTTATAACTCGATTAAGCACGCCGAAGGATCTGCCAGACTTTTCAGGAGACCCACTGGAATTTCTGCAATTTAAACAAGCCTATAAAGAATCAACCGAGCTTTGTAAATTTTCTGCTCAGGAAAACCTGTGGAGGTTAAGAAAGTGTCTCCGAGGAGCTGCCAAAGATGCAGTCGCAGCCTTACTTATTTCTGCGAGTCCACCGTGTAAAATCATGTCAACTTTGGAGTTACGTTTTGGAAATGCTGATCTAATAATATCCAAAATAGTGCAGGATATCAAGAAATTGCCCCTAATGTCACAAAGCTATCATAATGAGATCGTGCCATTTTCAGTGAAAGTGCAAAACCTAATAGAAGCAGTGCGAGCAGTTGGACGCGAAGAGTACTTACAAGGTATGAGCATAGTTTCAATTATATTATCCAAGCTGCCTACAACACTGTTATCTAAATGGTCTGATTATAGTTTCCCGCTCATCACTGAAGGACAGAAATCCCGTATGGTCATTTTATCTGATTTCTTGCACGATGAGGCCGTAAAGATATCAGTTACATCAAATATCTATTTTACGAGCTCTCGTACTGACCAATATAAAAATAATCATCATAAAAACAAAGATGTTTCCGGCAATCAATCTCAAACGATATTATTGCAAACAGATGATGATAATGATAACTGCAAATTCTGCCGTACCTCCAAACATAAGTTAACTGAATGTAAACAATTCAAGAAGGCATTACGTAAAACCAGATGGGAATTCGTAAAACGTAACGGGATTTGTTACAAATGCCTATTGTCGCGCCACGCACGTGACACATGCTCAGCACCGCCTTGCGATAAGAACAGCTGTGGCGAGGGGCATCACAATCTACTTCACTACGTCGGAAAAAAGTCGAAAAGTGACGCTGAAAGTAGCCAGCTTCCGGTGCCGAAGCCGACGCCTGTGCAGACCTCGACGACGGCGACGTCGCAAATGTCCTCCGCTGATAGTACACAAACAGTGACGCATATAAACGCGAGTGAAAACAAAGTGTTACTTAAAGTCGTACCTATACGTATACATAGTGCTAACGGTATGTTCAGTGCAAATGCCCTACTTGATGACGGATCGACCGTCTCACTTATCAGTGCGGGGCTAGCGAAACGTGCTGGCCTTCGTGGCCGCTCAGAGACGATGCGAATCCGCGGAGCTTGGTCTGACGATGAACTGGTATGTGAAACGACCATCGCGAATGTTACGCTATCGGGTATGGACAATAAGATGCATAATGTGACAGTTCGGTGTGTTGATAAATTAAACTTACCTTTGCAACAACTTTCTGTTGTCGATTGTAATATTTACAAAAACCTGTTTGGGATAAATGATAAGTTATGTAAATATGATGTAAAACCTGAGATTTTAATAGGTCAGGATAACTGTCATTTATTGTTACCTCTTAAAGTTATGAGCCGTCCGCTACATTGACTCCCCTAGGTTGGTGCATACACGGTATGATGCGAAGGCCGCACGCTCGGCATGCGCAGGTCGCTGCCAGCGCCGTCGAGGCGCACGCCACACTGCTGTTGAGTTCGGCAGCTACCACCGCCGCGGACAGGGATGAGTGCTTACTACAGGAGCTCCACGAGGAGGTGAGGCGTTCATTTGCTGTAGACGCCTTGGGAGTGTCAGGTAAGCCGAGACAAAATATTAATGATACTTGTGCCGTCGCTCAGCTGGAGAAGTCTGTCGAACTCGTCAACGGTCGCTGGCGTGTTGGTCTGCCTTGGAAGGATGAGGCCTGCGCTATGCCTGACACCTATTCTAGCGCTCTCAAAAGGTTAAAGGGGATAGAAAGGAAAATGGCACGCGACGATGGTTTCGCCGACAGATACCGAGAGCGTATAAATCATTTATTACAAAATGATTACGCTCACAAGATGGAAAAGCGACTGCCAGCACCCAGGACGTGGTATCTACCCCACTTCGGGGTAGATAATCCCAACAAAAGGTCGCTTAGGCTAGTATTCGATTCCGCCGCTCTAGTGGGTGATAAATGTCTCAATGATTATTTACTCACAGGGCCAGACTTGTTGTCATCCCTGTTTGGTATAATGCTGCGCTTTAGGGAATATTCAATTGCAGTAACCGGTGACATCAAGGACATGTTCCTTAGGGTCAAAATTCGCCCTGAAGATCAAGACGCGTTTAGGTTTCTTTGGCGGAACAGCCCTGACGAGCCAGTTGATATTTACATTATGACGTCACTTATTTTTGGCGCTAACTGTTCTCCTTTTGTAGCTCAGTTTGTTAAAAATGTAAATGCACGTCGTTACGAGTCGACATTTCCAGTCGCTGTTAATGCGATATACAAATCGCACTATATGGACGACTATATTGATAGCCTACCGGATGAGACGACGGCGATAAAAATAGTTGAAAATATTGGTAAGATTCATAGCAGTGGTGGTTTCGAAATGCGTAACTGGACAAGTAATAGCATTGCCGTTTTGGAAAGTGTTCCAAGGGATACTTTAGGTACCGCCAGCGTTAGGTTCAAATTTGAACAGGAGTACCATGGCGAGCGCACCTTGGGACTCATTTGGTATCCTGGAGAAGATGAATTAGGTTTCGACGTGTCTCTGAAACGAATACCTGAAAATATCATTTTAGATAAGGATAGGCCGACAAAAAGAATGATGTTGCGAATTGTTATGTCAATTTTTGATGTATTAGGATTCTTAGCACCGTTCACTATTCAGGGCAAAATTATGTTGCAAGATACTTGGCGCTTAAATATCGGCTGGGATGACGTAGTACCCGATAGTATCTTCAATAAATGGTGCAAATGGATCGAGTTATTAAAAGATATAAAGCAAATACGTATACCTAGGTGCTATAATAAAACTATTTTGTTACGAGGTGGGAGCGAGACAGGACGAAAACCGGTCGCCGAGCCAGTGATGATAAGACCACCTCCTCCCGCCACCGCACCCACGGACCCCACGCTGGAGTTATCTGCTACGAGAAGCTGCTACGAGACGTGTAGACCGCCTACGACAACCGCTACGTGTGCTACGCCGGCAAGTAAGAATTATACATGCTTACAGCTGCATCTATTTTGCGACGCATCTGTTCAAGCCATGTGTTGTGTGGCGTACTGGCGATGGATAGTCAATGGGAATGTTAACGTTGCATTTATAGCAAGTAAATGTCGTGTTTTGCCTGTTAAGCCCATGACTGTGCCCCGAGCCGAGCTACAGGCGGCGCTGTTGGCTGCACGATTGGCTGATACCGTGCTGAAGGAACACAGATTAGCGCCCGAGCGACGACATTTTTGGTGTGACTCCACCACCGTTTTACAGTGGATTAGAAATAACACACGTAGGTATAAAACGTTCGAAGCGAACCGATTAGGAGAAATCGATGAACTTACGCTTATTTCCGAATGGAGATATGTACCTACCAAATTGAATGTAGCAGATCTCGGTACTCGTGATGAATTTAACCCCACATTGTTTCACACTGAATGGTTCACAGGGCCCGATTTTTTATACAAAGACGAGTCCTTATGGCCTGCTGACGTCGTGAACCCCGACATCGACGGAGACGAAGGGAGTTTAGAGTGTGTAGCTCTAATGCATAAGCCTACATGTAACTTACCTGTTCCTGAGCCGCAGCGGTTTTCCTCCTGGCTTCACTTGCTGCGAGCCACAGCCGTCATTCTGAAATTCATTGACAGATGCAAGAGACTTACCGGTGAGGTTGACTGCGAAGCGATGGCTCGAGCTGAGATCCTGTTGCTGAAGAAGGCGCAGGTGGACTCATTCTTCGCCGAAATATCTGCAATCAAAAATGGAAAACACATATCACGAGATAGTAAGTTACTTACCTTGTCACCGTATTTAGACGAAACTGGTTTACTCCGACTCGGTGGCCGCATCGATGTTGCGTCAGACGTGGACCTACAAACGAAGAGACCAATTATACTAGATGGAAAACACGACATAACGCGTCTTCTTGTCCGGTTCTTTCACATTAAGGCAGCACACGGGAACCAGGAAATGGTCGTCAATAACCTAAAACAGAAATATTGGATTGTTAGAATAAGGCCAACAGTTAAAAAGGTGGTTTCGAATTGCATGCTTTGCCGCTTAAGGAAATGTAAGCCTCAAGTGCCCAGAATGGGTGACTTACCTCATGCCCGAGTAGCACATCACCACCGACCATTTTCATTTTGTGGTCTGGACTTGTTTGGTCCAATGGAAGTGACTGTAGGCAGGGGAAGGCAGAAGAGGTATGGCGTTTTGTTCACCTGCCTGACTATACGAGCGATTCATATCGAGCTTGTTCCGTCACTCACATCAGACTCTTTGATTATGGCGCTGCGACGCATGGCAGCACGGCGAGGTTGGCCCTGTCATCTATACTCTGACAATGGCACCAACCTAAGAGCAAGCGATAAGGAACTGAAGCAGTCAGAGCAGGCACTTAATATAGATGCTCTCAAGGCCGTCGGTGTGAACAACGCCATGCAGTGGCATTTTATACCCCCCTCCAGTCCTCACTGGGGTGGAGCCTGGGAGAGGCTAATTCGGAGCGTTAAAACATCACTTCGAGTAATAATGAACGAACGCGCTCCACGAGAAGAAGTGCTGCTTACCCTGATGGCGGAAGTGGAGAATATGGTTAACGGTCGTCCGCTGACACACGTCTCCGTCGACCCTGAAAGCTTAGAATCTTTAACTCCTAACCATTTTCTTTTAGGTAGCTCATCGAACACACCTACCATTGGGACTTTCGACGATTCCGACATGTTTCTACGCAAACAATGGCGAAGGTCACAAGCGTTAGCTGATATGTTTTGGCGTAGATGGGTGAAAGAGGTTCTCCCTGACTTACTGCCACGAATAAAATGGAACGAGGAGGTGAAACCTTTGCAGGTAGGTGACGTAGTTGTAGTGGCTGATCCTAACAGTCCTCGTAGTACCTGGCCGAAGGGTGTTATCCAGAAGACATATCCAGGTAAGGATGGACGAATCAGACTGGTCGAAGTGAAGACTAAGACTGGTGTCTGGAAGCGACCTGCAGCCCGCGTCGCGCGTATTTCACTCGGTGAGGAGTGCTGAGCCAGCACTGGGGGGGAGAATGTTAGCGACGCGCTCACGATTTTAGATTCTTAGCTAATAACATATACCTATGTATAACCTAAGTAAGAATGTATGGGCGACTGGACCCCCACCCAACACGCGGGCAGTTCAGTCCGTGCGAGCACCGCAATCGGGTGCAGTTTTGTATGTTTATCTCTTTTGTTAAAGTTATCCGTGTCTTTGTGTAAATATAAATTGTCTAAGTCATACTCGCGTTTTACTTCGCTGATTACCACCTACTACCAGCTACAATAACCATGGCTTACAGACAAACATCTCATATTGTCCATCGTCCCACATAATATTGGTCAGTAACTTACGACGAAATAACGTGGATTTGAAACTGAATATATCCATTTGCAACATCTTCAGAGACGCAGGCCAGTCGAAAAGATATCTTTGGGAATGGAGGCTGGCTCGGGTCCAGCCATGTTAAGCTCTACTTTTAACTTTCGTTTCACTTTCAGGGACTGTAAAATGGATATATAATAGCTTTGCTGACGTCCCACGTTATGCAATATTATATTTCTCTTGAGATGATATCTTTGTGTTTGGGGTTGTCCAGATGCGGTGTTCATTGACAAAGAAGTGTATTATGCTCGTAGAGATCGAGTTTGAAGTTCCCTTTAAATGTATAGGCACGACCAACATTGAGTTACGTTCAGGTTAAGACTAAGAAACGGCATTTATATAGAAGGAAAGCTTGTTATATGCAAAGCTGTTAGTTTCCTGGATGAGTTACCAGGGAGGCCGCTGCCTCCCTGGCGGAGGAGTTCCTTAATTTGTTTTTGTAATGAATTCTTTACTGCCTTGTTGGTGTAGGGGTCGAAAGCGCTACTGCTGAGCAGGCCTGGCAAGAATGAGGGCCTGAGTTCAATTCTCAGGTCAGGCAAAGCGGTATTTTGTTCTTCCATCTGGAATATCTCAGTAGTAGCCCGGAGTCTGGATTTATGCGCGGTCGCCCAATATAAACTCGCCCACGAACGCATAGGACTTAAACATTTTGGGTAAATGTGAGTATACTATACGGACACCTGTGCATAACCCAGGCGTGGTTTTATGTTATCTAACTCAATGTAAATTCCCCATCCAACGATTGACCGTGGCACTCCCACGGGCCCCTCATTATCACTTCACTCCTCAGATCGATCGCCAGTGCCGCGACCATTATACCACAGACTTAATTAAAACACCCATACACACAGCTATCAATTGCATATGTCACCATAAAATAAAGCCGCCATGGGGTCTGGAGGCAAAGGTCCTCGCGCCACTCCCAAGTGTGCGCCGTGTGAGGCCAAACGCCGGGGCGTAACTCCGCTGCCGCGGGAAATCGCGGCACAGCGGACAGAGCTCCGGCGGGATCTCATGGCGACGTGGAGAGTACGATTGCGGCGGTAAGTCCCCTCTTTGAGGAGTGGCTTGAGAGGCGCCATGGCGTCCTCACCTTCCGCCTGACAAAGGTCCTCACCGGACGGAAACGGCTGTTTCGGGAGGTTCTTGTTTCGTATAAGGCGGGAAAAAACGCCACGGTGTTTCCATTTCGAAGATCACCCTGAGGACACGGTGGAGCATACGGTGGAGGTCTGCCCAGCTTGGGCGGAGCACTGCCGTGTCCTCATGAAGGCGATCGGCGGTGGCGAAATCTCGCGTCCGGCCCCGGTCCAGGCCATGGTACGGAGCGAGAGTGCATGGCTAGCAATCGCTTCCTTCAGCGAAGCAGTGATGCTCGCAAAGAGGGAGGAGGCGCTCGTGAGGAAGAGGCAGTACATGCGCCCTCACGGTCGAAGCCTTCGCAGGAGACGTCCTGGGCGTCGGGAACCCCAGGCTGATTCCCGGCCACCATAGACGCGGGCTTGCGGACGGCGAGTAATGGGTAGCTCGCTGTCCGGTAATCACCAAGCCCGGGTCGACGGTGCGTTGTGTTCCACGCGCGCCTCAAAGAGATGTCAGCAACAACAGATGGGGCCCGCAAGGGCCGATACCTGCCAGGGATGCGGGTTGTTTGAAAGAGATACTGCGGCCCCTGGCACACAGGCAACTGAGGGAACAAGGGTGGGTTTTAGTCAGTAAAAGCCTGACACGCCTTCCTGCTCCACCCAGAGCGGGAGAAGTCATTTGATGATGTCCCACACAAAAAAAAAACATAAAATAAAAAGTAAAATTGTAAATACCGTTAGGTTATAATCTATCTCGCGAGATTGTGTATCACGACGGATAGTACCTTGCGCTATTACTAAATAGTCAAGTAACTGCAACTAACTTGGAAGTAGCGCTCGCTCGGCTCGCGCGCGGGTGGTCGCAATTCTAACCTAACCTATCCTTTTCGGTCGGTAAGCAGTATGGTGCAGTTCACAATTTATCGACAGTTTATAATCTCGCGAGATACATTATAAACTAACGGTGTTCACAATCATACGGTGACACATACATGTGAACGTACAATGTATAGGGCAGTCCGGTAATCACAAGTTGCTTCGCTTGTAAACTCAATTATACTCTAACCAGACTCCTGTTACAACATAACGTTACGATATTAACGGAAAAATGGAAAGCAAACGCAAAACTTTCTTACGTAGTTATAACATGACTAGTTTTTGGACGCGGTTCCGCTCGCGTGCATGTTAGTTATCGCGTAAAAAATATTATCTCTCTGCCAAATTTCATGACGATCGGTTCAGCGGTTTAGGCGTGAAAGCATGACAGACAGACCGACAGACAGACAGAGTTACTTTCGCATTTATAATATTAGTAGGGATTTTTAAATTAAATAAATCTTATTATAGCTAAGAGGATTTTGCCAGTCTCTTTACTAGTGAAAATAGAAAAGTTTTCAGTGAGGGTATGAGGTAATTGCAATTCTCCAATACGTTTGTCTCTTTGTAAATTTTATTTTTCTCTCGAAATTAATTCAATTGCTTGAATTGTGACACTTTTTTAAATAATTCGATCAAACAAATTTTTAAAGACATTGCCAGCCTCAAAATTCCTCTTGTAATGTCTAGCATTTGCCCGTCAAGGTGAATGACCTTACCTAGCGCCTTAAGGTGAATCTAGTCCACATTTTCCCCATACAAACTTCGGGAGTATATTACTCCATTGTTCGACAATGTACATCAAAAATTAAACATGGTATGGTTTGACCTTATTATTCATATTGTCTGTATGGAAACAGAATAGGTACTAAAATAAAAAGCCATTAAAAAGTTATGAGCCAACAAAGATTCGTTTTTCTTGCTAATTTAACCTAACTTTGGGCGTGTTTAAGGAATAAAAGAAATGTAAAATCTGAAAACTGAAAACGAAGTCGGTACCGACAAAGCTCAAATATCGAAAAGTTCAATAAACTTTATTGGTCATTGATTCATGCAGGAGTTTTTTCATAAAACCCGATCTTCCTAAGGACTGTTCTTAACTTTTTACGCGCCTGTTGTACTATAAATGATCCTGCATCTCACTCAATAATGTTGTACGTGTAGACTAAATTTTAACTGCTCATCACTGATACTACCTCTGTCGGACACGATGCCTGGTGAGACAGCGTGCTTTTTAGCCAGGCCCATCAGTGAGTTCGAGCCCACGACTAGGTTCCCCTTAAGTGCGCCTTTCTACGTCTTCTTCGTCATTCGAAATTCGAAATCTTCACAAAGCAGTAACTACTTACTCTTCGACAACACATAAACATTTCTCCTATATCCAATCCAGACAAAAAAAACTACTTATTAAATATACCAACCAACAGGGTGGCAAGCACATCGACGAGCAACAAGGCAATTTTTTTTGTCGGTTGTAAAAAAAATTTTGCTGTTTCATGAATTTTGACCGCGTTAGCGTGTAATCCCTTAGTTTTCAGTTCTTAAGCCCCGGCTGGCAGCCTTAATTCTTTGAGGCAGACACAGGCAAGTCCGATTAAGCAGCCGATAACCTCCTAGGTTGACCTGCGAGATGGCATACCAAAAGAATAAAAACAAAATGGGTACCAACGTCTTTCCTGGTTTTGCGCTCAACTCTCAACGCTCAACGCTCAACGACACAGAACATTTATAAAACGTAATGTATTGTACAGTACCGCCTTAAGGTCGTAAATAACATCTTACTAACTCGCCATGTGAAATGTGCCCGACATAAATGTTTCTAAAGCGCTCACAACAAAAACGTATGAATTAATTTGTCTCGTAAATCTAGTAATTTCATCGTAATTTATGGTTTCGGTTCGCGCGTAAGTAGAATGAGAAAATTCTAAATCTGTTTGTTTTTTCCCCAAAGATGCTACATAGATCTTTTATAAATGTGGAAGTTTGTATATTGGGATATTTCGATGTTTGGATGTTTGTTACTCAATCACGCAGAAACAACTGAACCGATTTGGATGAAATTTGACACACTTATAGTTTGTAACCTGGATTAACATATAGGATACTTTTTATCCCGGTAGTACGTTCCCGTGGAATAATTTTCGACCTCAACGCGGGCGAATCCGCTAGCAAAAGTTAGTGGGATATAAATTAAAGCAAATGTGTCAAAATAAAATTGCTTGTCTTTTTGCTTTCGCTTTGCTGCATTCGACTCGTAAAGGTACAATTAGGGTATTTTTGTAATCAAATACAGAACTTAGATTAACCAACCTTATCATTCTCTGACTGTGTAACGGCCACTATACCTAATATATCGTTATGGTGACGTCATTACGCGTATGTATTCTTTTCTTTTATCAAGCGACGTGTAATTCTCATGCTGAGAGGATAAACTTAACCAGACAACAAATATTTCGGGACTGAAATTCCAGGCTGTAGTGGACATACTTTAGCTTTGTCACTGCACCGCAATCGCACTTGTAAGGATATAACGCTATCATGTTTAATTCGCAAGGCGTATGCCTGATGGTCATAGACAGAAACGACGAAATTCCATAGAAACTGTCCTTCCCTGTTTAACTCCTTTAGGGAGCTAATTTTCAAAAACCTTTCATAACTATATATAAAATGACCTCCACCTCACCTTCGCTACATAAGGAAAGCTTGTGCAAGAAAAACAGAACAGCGGGGTCGTTACGTAACACACTAAGATTAAGAATGTATAACTTGAACAACATGTAGAAATTTGCAGCTTGGGCAACCACATTATGAAATATGCATGTTTGTATGGAAACATAACGAGTTATTTAAAATAGCAAACGATGTAAATCCTCGGAGCCGACCAGATCCTCACAAACTCATACTTAACAGCTCAGCAGGCCTAGACAAAACACATTTCTGTTAGCGTTCACGCCAAACGCTACGCCAAAATGTACGGGCATGACATTGCCTGCGGAAAGATTACGTCGTGTCCTTTCCGCAGGTAATCTCATTCCCATACATTTTGGCGTAGCGTTTGGCGTGAACGCTAACAGAAATGTGTTTTGTCTCAAGGCCCAGGCTTGCCAAGTACAATAAAAGCTGCTTAACTGTGTGTGTACGAATTTATAACAAATTACCTAGTAATCTGAAAATAATAAACTCGAGATATGCTTTTAAGAATAAATTGTATGAATGGTTTTTTTTTTTTTTTTATGTTAGTACTTCTACCGCGGACATGGTGGTCCGCGCCCTTGTTTACGTGTTGTATTTGTTTAGAGGTTTTATTATCTTAGATTACAATTATAGTGCTCCTACATCGGACACATTTTTTATCTTAAGACTAAACTTAAAATCTACGTGGGTCCATCATTTTTTTTATTTTTTTTTATTAATTATTATTTTATTACTTTTTTTTTGTTTTATAGTAACACATGCATATGCAGATACGATAAGGGTTTTTTTTTTTTTTTTTTTTTCTTAAACTTTTTTATGTTTTATACACAAGCATTACAATATATATGATGGTAGGTTAGTATGTAATGATTTTATGACTATGTTAGGTACTTATGTTATGTTATTATACTACTATTGTTTTTTTTTTTTGACAATTTTTGCTTATATTTTATCACATATTCAAACGGAGAGTTGTCTGCATGGCAGTGTGAGCCGACCAGCCCAGGCCGATGGCATCCGTTCACGGACATGACGTGCACATCTGCGCCGTTTAGTTCAACCATATTTTAGGGAACTTAACGGCCGGATACGCAGCGACACCATCGGCTGGGCATTTACGTGAGCATGACAGACTCACTCGGCCATACAGTTGTACATTATTGCTACATTTTACAACAATTTTAAGATTACTATTTTACAGGGGTGACAGTTATTAAGGGATGTTTGTTAAGTTTGGTTTGGGCTTGGTCTGGAATTGGAATGGGGACTTGTTAGTTAGTGTTCAGGAGTTTGTGTGGTGTCTACTGACCAGGGACTTCGCTAACCGGAGCAATGCTTCCATGACAACTACATCTCGATGCTGCATGGCCGTCTTCAAGTTGTAGTCGATGACGGTTTTAGTCGGCGCATCCATTGCTTTCTTTGCAAAGCGGCCTGTGGCGTCGTCGGCGTCGTCGGTGTAATAGACGCAACTGACTGTGTGTCTCGACACCGCCACTACCGCATGGGAGACGCTGTTGTGGATTTGGAGCCTCCTGGACTTGGTGTTTATAATGACGACGCTGCCGTAGGTCAACCCCTGAGCTTCGTGTATGGTCAAGGTGCGCGACCCTTCGCCGGACCCATATCCCCGGCTCATAAGAGAGGTTTTCTCCTCTTGCGTATGAACCAGGAACAGGGTGTTTGGGGCGGTACTTGGTATTTGCGCTCCTGTGTAACCTTCCACCCTCAGGGAGTGGACCCGTGAAAGCGACGACTTGGAGGAGTATATACCGGGGTATATCCTGCTCAGTGCATAGGCCACATCCATTGGGTTGCGGTGTGTGCAAAGCAGCTCTCGGGTGATGCCAGCCACCAGGTTTGGACGGGTATACCTCAACTCGAATAGGTTCTCTCTGTCCAAAAATGGAAGCTGGTTTACGTCTCCGATGAGGACGACCTCGCTTGCTCCTGACAACTTTACTGCCATTACTATGGCCCCAAAGTGGTTCATTAGAGCCTCGTCTACCGTAAGACGGTAGCATCTTTCCTGGCTTTTGAACCCGTTGGCTAGAATTGAGGCCATAGTGCGCACCTTTGTCTTTACTCGGTCTCCTAAGCGGTGCGCAAGCTTCTCCCTGAGATCTTTGGCAGCTTCGGTTGTCGTGGTGGCAACGACGTCCCTCTCCTCATCGAAGTGCTTCACCACCCAGGTTGTCTTGCCGCAACCCGGCACTCCGTTTACCCACTCGATCCCCACATGGGCCCTGAGCCAAAAGAGCTTCACTTCTCTGCCCTCCTCTCGGATCTTGCGGACACATCTCTTGATTTCGAGTGCCAGATGGTGAGTGACAGACGGACTCCTCAGCAGGTCAAGCGACGATCTAGAGTCGCTCAAGATGCTTATGGATTTCGCCCTGGATTGTCTTGCCATCCTGACAGCTCTGAAGAGAGCGTACATTTCCGATTGGAAGACTGTGTTGTGAGGCTCTAGGCCAAAGGTGCTGAAGCTTGACTCCTTTCCGTTTTCCCACCAGGTTAGGGCAGCTCCAACTTTCCCCTCTATCTTGCTGCCGTCGGTGTATATTTGGGGACCGCTTACTTGGTGGGTTTCCAGAGTTTCGGGAGTCAAGTCCTCTAGGCGTGCATACTCTGTTGTTGTGAGTAGCGCAGGGTGGGGATTTTTGGAGTGGTGCACGTTGCACTCCAGCTCGCGCCCCGGCGGTATGAACTCCTGGGAATGACCCTTTTTGATCTTGAAAAGGGTTGCGGCCTCGATTACCCGGAGATCTAGGGGTAGTTGGCCTGACAGGATAAGTGCCGATGTTAGAGACACCGTGCGGTATGCTTTGCAGATCTTCTGCGCAAAACCCCTCTGCAGTGAGTCAAACTGATTCCTTGTCATCAGTTTCTCTGCTGCGGGGGCCCACGCGCTCGCTGCATACATCACGATTGGCTCTATCACCGACACGTAAATTATCCTAATTATCTCTCTGTTGAGACCCCAAGTCACCTTTGCCGCGCATGCCAGCTGCTTGTAGATGTCTGTAGCCTTTTTACAGGTCGCGGACACGTGCGCGTTGAAGGTGAGTTTAGAGTCTATTGTGAGACCTAACAGCTTGACCTCCCCGACCAGGTTCAGCGGCGTGCCCGACATGTGGAGTACCGGAACGTCGTACTTAAGCTTCCTCGTTAACACCATCGCATTGGTCTTATGCGCGGCGAAACGTAGCTTGTTCTGGACGCCCCATTCCGATACTATGTCTAGCGTGTTGTTGGCTGATTGCTGTAGGGGACCGGCTGTAAAGTCCGAGAAAACTAGGACAACGTCGTCTGCAAAGGCTTGGCAATATACCCCAATACTAGCCATCTTGTGAAGGAGTGAGTCTAGGATAAGGTTCCAGAACGTCGGTCCGGCAATTGAGCCCTGGACGCATCCTTTTGTGGTACCCTTCTCACTAGTCGCTCTGGCGTAGTTGACCCTGATGTTCCGGTCTTCCAGGTATGAGGTGACGAGTGCGTACAGGTTTTTGGGGCAGTTCTTGACCACCATCTGTCTTTTGAGTGCTGGCCACCACGCGTTATCGAAGGCCCCCTCTATATCCAATGATATCAAAAGCACGATCTTTTTGGCTTTGATTTCGGCACGTAGATGTCCCATTAGGGCATAGAGGGCGTCCTCGGTACCGCGCTGCGGCATGAATCCATACTGGTTTGTGTTCAGTGTCGGGAGAAAGTGCCACTGGAGTCTGCCTACTAGGAGCTTCTCGACGATTTTTCCTAGGACCGAGAGCAGACCTATTGGCCTGTATGACTTTGGGCTGGTGTAGTCGTCCTTTCCTGGTTTGCGGAGAATGCACACGTGGGCGACCTTCCACTGCTTCGGAAAGTGTGAGAGCGACAAGCACCTGTTGGCTATCGCTAAGAACACTTCCCTATTGCAGTTTATTGCCGCTGTGCAGATATCTGCCGTTAATCCATCGGGACCGGGGGCTTTTTTCGGATTTTGGTTTTGGAGAACCATTTCCAGCTCCGCGGACGTAAAGGGTGGATCATCGGCAGACAGTCCTTGGGGGTTTTTCTTCTCAGCTAGCCTCCTCAGGGCAGTGTGGTATGGCTGTTCGGCATCTGGTGAATCGTCGGGGTAGAAGGTTTTTGCCAGAAGATCCGCGGAATGCTCTGGGCTGAGCGTTTCGCCTGCGGTATTTCTCAGGAGGGCATCGTCCTGTCTTCTGGCTGTCTTCCTTAGTACCCTGTAGATGCCGTCCCACATACTCTCTCGGTCCTGCTTCGAGCAGAACTCCTTCCAGTTGGATGTGGCTGCTTCCGTTGCTGCTGTTGTGTACGTGTGTTTGGCCAGTACATATTCTTGGATGGTGAAGTGTCTCCGGCTTGCGGCTGCATTTCGGATCCTTCTCTTCTTCGCCATCGCGTCTTTTTTCAGACGATCCAGAGAAGGGGTCCACCATGGGGGCTTTACGTCGTGTTTGGGCGTCCCCAGTTTTGGGATCGCTTTCTCGCATGAGCGGTGGATATTATTTGTATGAATGGTTAATTGATAACAACTTCTATAGTATAAAACAATTCCTAGAACGAAAATAGTGTTGTTATAAAAACAAATATTTCCATGCTATGTTTAATCATGGCAGAATATGTCTGCTCTAACTTTGTACTGTAAGACCTTTTTATATAGTATAAAACGTATATAAATATATAAATAAACAAAATAAATAAAATAAACTTTTTCAGCCGTAAGTAATTTATCTTTTCCAATGTCTAACTTGACCTGTAATTAAAAATACCGAAGTTAGCCGTGTTTAATTTCAAAGTAACACGATGTGGGGCGAACTTAGATAGGATCGGAGTTAAAAGAAAATTTGTATGGAGTGTTTGAATTCCGTGGTTTACGGAAGCGACCTTTCCTGTTCGAGTGGCTTTTCAATTCCTCTTTCACGTTGGTTAAGCAACTTGTAAACGTAGTAAATTCTTGACTAACAGATTGGGTAACACAAAGAATAATCAAACTGAAGTGGCAATGGGCCGGCCTTATTAGCCGTAGAACCGAGACCGTTGGGGTAGATGCGTTCTTGAGTGGAGCCCGCGAATCGGTAAACGTAAGGTAAGACGCCCGCCTCAGGATAGGTGGACAGGCGATCTTTGCAGAGCGACTGGTAGCAACTGGATGACAGTTGCGAAATATTGAGCTGAACGGCGTGCGATTGGAGGGGCCTATATCCAGCAGTGGGCTGCTGTAGGCTGATGATGATGACGATGACGTTGGGTTCCAAAAAAATAAACTTGGGACTAATTTGGAAAAATACAACCGCCATTCCTGATTCTTCCAAGCATTGCTGTGTCCCGGTTTGGGTGCCACTGAAATTATATTTAAATCACAACTTGACATAGTAATTTGAGCATTGTTTTGAAGTCAAAGCATTTATTTCAAATAGGCACATAAAAGGCGCTTTTGAACGTCAACATTTACATTAAAATAAAATTGATTCTAGAATCAATTTTATTTTAATGTAAATTTTGATGTTGTTGTTGTTGTTGTTGTTGGTGACTAGTCACCCCTTCCAAAAGGTAGTATCGTATGGAGAAGAATGGGCAAGAAACTCCACCGTTAGTCTTTTAAAATATTTGACAATATTTTACAGTCGTTAATTATACAATTATATAATTTTGTTTGATAAGTTGACAACGCATTGGCAAACTCCTGGTTATGTCAGGTGCCAATGTTATATTCCATTAGGAATACTTACCACATACAAAAAACTGAGAGAGACACACAAAAACAAAATACCAAGAAATCTAAACAGTAGAATAACTACTGTGTCCAATAAAATATCACTTAAATTAACTTAACAGCTTTTACGATCACAGATAACGTCTTTAAATTAAAAGCGTCCATAACAATCAATGGACCACCTGTTGTACTGTTCATAATCACCGTCGCAGCGCTACGGCGAAAGTAGTAAATAAAGTTCTAAGAGCTCTTAATTGAGCGTGACTTCGAGTTAGCATCGACGTGAATAATATCGAAGTCTCACGCCGAGTTATAATAGATGAACTTTTTGAGTTTATTATACTTATTGAAGAATGTACTGATGTGATTTTAGAACCGTGAAACATTAATCTTAATCAGCGTTTAATGTTTCACTGATAGAATACAGGACTGGACATAAGCCTCCCCCAAAAGGGGGGGATTTGCCGTAATCGCCACGCTTGGCAGGCGGGTTGGCGATCGCAGTATGGTGGTCAAATGCATAGAGAACGCTGCTGCCCATTCTCTAGTACATCCCTTAGTCGCCTTCTACGACTCCCATGGGAAGAAATGGGATGGTGCTATTCTTTTACGTCCGGCACCACACGGAACGGGTTGGTACATGTCACATATCTTCGATTGTTTGGTTTCTAGGACATGCCGTTTGGGACTTTTTCCATGTTTGAGTGCAGTGTGGATGAAATAATTTACACATACTAAAGCGGGTTTCTGGTTTCGAACCTACAACCTCCCTGTAAAACGCTTGATAGTTATTTTTATTTCTCTCTCAATTCCTACAAGTACAAAAACTCCTCTTGACTTTTAACATTTTAACTTCGTTTCAATAACAATTGATCTATATCTAGTCGGCCCATGGTAGTTTTAAAATATTGTAGCGATTACTGGATGTCCCTGTTGATAAGGGTCCATGAGCCTTTGTTATAGATTAAATATTTTGATGCATAAAATAAAATAGGTAACTTTAATCAGACTTTATTCTGCTTGCTCTTGATCAAAGGCTTTTCTATTCTTAAATCCGTTTGTAAAGAACGTTAAAAATACCTCTTTGTAAACAAAGAACCATATTATAAGGTACTTACTGGATGGACTTACTTAAAGTAATCCAGATTACCTACTCTCTCTCGCAGAAAATCCTTCAGATTATGAGAAAAGCCCGCCCCATCTGTTTTTTTTTAAACCTACTTTGCATCAATCCGAAAATATCCACGGCATGGCGAACATAGATAGGTAAGATAGGCTTCTTAGTATCCGCTACAAATACCTACTGGACTATTTTAAACATTTCGTTATGTATAACTTTTACAAACCAGCCAGATTATTTGACACAATCTTGTTAAAAGGCGGGGAAAAATCCCTTAAAATAAATCAAATTTAATAAATCAATTTTAAATATTTTACTTCACATAAATCTACATGGGCACTTATAAAACCCCAGTAGTTAGGTGCACGGATCCAATTGGTACTTAGTTTCAAATAAAAAAGAGTTATAAATAAACCAGGCGATCAGTTATTTAAAGAGAACATAAAAAAACACTATAAAAATACCTGCTCCTAGATATTAAAAAAGATCTCCAGAGCAATAGATTACTAGAAGAGCATGAAAGCGTTGGGAGTCGCGTCCGCTGCCGACAGATTGAAAAAGTAGTGCAATATAACGAGCTATACCTTGCTATAGCACGTCCCTCGTGTCTGAATAGATGGACAGATTACCTGTCACGTCGAGCATCTGCCAGTAAATGGAACTTCGTAGCTAAGTCACGGACTGAAGGTATTTGAATGTAAATCAGATATCAAGTACATGGTTGGTATTGCTATGTTGAAATGTAGTGATGATTTTGGGTGGCATAGCATTATTTAATCAGCCTCCTCTGAGATGGAATGGGCCGTAATCTACCACGTGGTCCCAACGCTAGTTGCTACCTAGATGTCACATGTCGCGAATATTTGGTTCCAGGACATGTCGATATCCTTACAATGTCATCATCGGTTTCATGCGTGATGAAATTACTTGCAAAAAGTATCGAAGGTCGAATCTACCATCTACGCTCGTAAGTTGGGGCCGGCACCACTGCTCTACTGGACTACCAACTGCTCTGTGATGATTTCGGGTGATATTGGTTGAAAATCATACCGACGAATATTACCTATTTTTATTACTTGAATATTTATCCTCCACAGACTTAAATACGTGTATAGATATATACACATACGACTGGTGATCTCTCTAAACATACTCAGCCATCAACTTAAAGGAGAATTATTTGATCCCTACCTTTCACAACCCTCTTATGTAGACGAGTGGCAAAAGGGTGCCAGGTGGTCTAAGGATTTATTGCCGGGATCGGAAATACATTTATATATCCAACTCTTCTGATGTTACAATCGTAACCGCACTTAAAACTTCGTAGCGACAGGAAAAGCGTAAAAGTTCATGAGGTACAAACGAGTTTAATCAATCTCTTTCAACTTGGTTCTAACATATTAATTGAATTTGTGAACGAATGAGCGTCAACCCCCGCGCGCCGTCTTCGAGTTTCAGAACGAAGACACATTATATACTAGGTATACCTTCATAGGTACCTACATAGTATTAAAGCTCTCCGAAAGGCTAATCACAGTCTTTGATGACATTGAATTACAAATTTAACTTTATTAAATTGGATGGGTGGAATTAGAAAATCTCACAACCAGTCTTACCAAGGGGTATGGTATTACCCAATAGGCTATCGTTCCATGTAAAATACTGGCGTTCAGCTGCATCTGGTTAGACTGGAAGCCGACCCCAACATAGTTGGGAAAACGCTAGACAGACGATGTTTGGATTAATGGAATGCATACAATATTATCTTGATGGATAATTATACAACATTATTTTTAGTATATGCGAAACTTGAATATAGTTTGTTCAGAATAAGTAACTGAATCTATTCCAACAATATTTACTCCATGTTATATTTTTCCCAAAACAGTTTTGCAAGTGTGATAGAAAAATTTATTACCAGTTAATTACAATACAATCGCTGTACGGTTAGGTACCTACTGCCTAATTATTATCGCGCAATAAGACCCTGGACGCGCGGCCGGCGCGCGGGGCCGCGTGGTGACCATGTTTGTGTAGACAACTAGGTAACATAACAAGCTATAACTTAGTGATTTTTCATAACACAGTTTTGAAATGTTGTACATAGATTCTTGACGTAAAAATAGTAGACACGTGTTTCGGGTTTCGCATATACTAAAACTAGGGTTGTATATAGGTACTTTCGGCACACCCTGCCCAGCTAGAACCATGCTCACTGGTGATTTTTACGACGTGTTGGTTGAGCTCTTTATAAAAAACAATTCTTTATTTATACAAAAACTTTCAACATTGCTTATGAACTAGGTCGCATGAATTACAGTGAATAAAGGTTATACAGATAGAGTAAACCCAGACTCCCAAACTAGGAGACCCTGTGATTTAGGAGTCAGTGTGCTGCTGTCACTGTGATACCAAAAACCTTTTAGAAAAAGTGTGTTAAATCGGTAGACAAAATCATGGCAAAAACACAGGTTTGAAAGTACAATGATTTTTTTTCAAATTAAACTAAGAGTAAAGGAATAAATGGAGTTGTAATGTGAGCGTATATGTGTAATTGCGTATGTGGGTTTGGAGGTGTGTATGTGAGAGTGATAGTGTGTATGAGGGGATGTAAAAGTGCGTAAGAGTGTGTGTATGATTGAGTTTTGTACACTACTACTTTCATTAACACCAAGGCGATATTTGGAATATAGTCCACCAAATTCATCTTTGCAGGGCAATGCTGCTAAATTTGACGACTCTCAACTTCAAATTCTCAATTCAGGAAACCGCTATAAAAATTATCCTGCCGAGAAAATGAAGAAGAGCGGATTAATATTAAAACACGATTTAATATTAAATGCATGACGTAATAAGCACATGCAAAGTGGAAAGTTTTACCAGAGTACTTATTACAAAGTGGTTAAACTTTCAACGAGGCTGTAGAGTCTGGTTCAGCCCGTTCAAATATTTGTAGTCTAGAAATGTTTCTAAGGTCTGCCCCACTATAATATTCTGGCAGAAATTCAGCAGTTGATGTTAGTGTAACTAGTCTAAAATTAAAACTATTAAATCCGAATTATTTATAGCCAGTAGGTACCTATAAAATGCATTAACTGTACCTATATCGATCTGGTCTCAAACTTTTACTGATTTTGTACGACATAAAGTAAAATACCTAGCCTTACATAAGGATAATCAGCCTATTATGTTCCCACTGCTGGGTCACAGGGCTCCTCTCGGTGAGAGAAATTGGGCCATAAACCACCACGCGAGCCCGGTGCGGAATTTATATAAAATGCAGGTAGATGTCACATAAACATACATATCCGTAGATGTCTTCGATTTTATGGTTCTAGACCATGTCGGTTTCGTCACGCTGTTTTCCTTGACCGTTTTGAGAGCAGTGGGCCTAGTGTGAGGTTTTTTAACCATCTCGATCTAATGCATTGAGTGCGTTCGGCGCTCCGATTGGTCCTTCACCAATCCAGGGCCAGGGCCGAACGCGCTCGATGCGTTTGATCGAGATGGTTAAATAAAAATCTCGCTATCCTCTGTGGTGATGAAATAATTTACACAAAGTATAGTGTCTGTGTGGGTTCGAACCTACGATCTACCTAAAATACGTCATCATTCATCATTTCAGCCGAAACACTTCCACTGCTAGACATAGGTCTCCTCCAAACGGTGAACGGTGATTGCCACTCTTGATTGATTGACGATCGTCGTATGATGGTAAAATGCATAAAGAACGCTGCTGCTGGTAAGTCCCTTAGTCGCCTTCTACGACACCCAGGAGAAGAAATGGGATGGTGCTATTCTTTTACGTCCGGCACCACACGGAACGACGGAACCTAAAATAACTAACTACCTAAAAAACCTACTTCATAGCCGTCGCCACTTCCAAGAGTTTTAATCAACCCTGGAAATAGCTTGCCTGCTAAACTTCCATTTTCTTGCCAGCAAAAGAGGTCTTAGATAATTTAATATGCAAACATAATTAAAACAATAATTAATAACATAAGGTAGTCTGATGCTAAGTGAGACGAAATTCAATCAATTTCATAGATACCGCGCAAACTTTATTAGTCTATTGATCGATGTAATTAAATTTACTGCGTAGTGATGTGACGTGCCCTAGTAGGGGGAACGAGGGATGTGTGTTATAGGGGTGAAACATCTGTCACTATGTTATAAAAATAACATAATATCACGCCTGTATTCCCGAATGCTTAGACAGTGTTGTACCTGTATTACAACTACATTTTGCCAGTTTATGTCCCACCGGACACAAACCCAGACTCCGGGTTGTTACTGATAAATTTCAAAAACACTTTTCCGATCCTGGAATCGTACCCGGGGCTTCATGTTCACTAGTTGCGCTTGCGACCACTAGATCACCGTGACAGATGTTATAAATAGGTATGTTATATTTAGCAAATCAATCAATTTTTGCTCCAGTTACACGTAAAACACTATCAATATGAAAGATATTGCTAATCCAATTGCTTCATATATTTAAAAGAAATGTCCTCTCAACAACGCATATAATGCAATGAATGAACTGCCAAAATGAAAGCCTTTCTTAGCTAATAAAATGTTACGCAATTGGCCCGCTGTTTAAGAAATTGTATTAGAAACACTTTAGAAGGAAAATGAAAAACTCTAAATTGCAACCAACTGTCACTAAAACATCTCACCAGCGACATTTGTGATCTTAGCCACCTAACCGAGATGAAAAGGCACACTTCAAGAAAAGGGAGTTTCGTAATTACTTCGAAAAAAAATATCAAACGAAAAGTATCTAGCAAAGAGGAAGACAAACTTAATTAACTTGAACACAAATTACTTTCCTTCCTTCTGCCATTACGCCCATCTCCAAAATACATTGACAGCGTGCAAGCCTTGTCAGGGGAACTAGTCACTAGGGTTGGCACCCTACAGCCAGCATGTGCCAGGGCTAGCTAGTTAGAACCTACGACGTCTGGCAATTCGCAAGCTTAGTCGTATATCCTTCACTGTTCCTCTCATCATACATTGAGTGTTTTGCATAATTTAAACTTTCAAGGAGCCGGCTGAAGAACAGACCATTAGCACAAACTTAGGATTCCAGTTTTATTTTTTGTGTCAAACAACGATCGTCCTTTGTTAAAACTTTTGGAAGCGGTGTCAGAAGAATGATTTATTTGAAAATTACTTAGACTAAAGGCTTATGCGCCAGACTGGGAGATTTCTTCTGCATCGTTTACCATCTTTTTTTAGTTTATACTATTGATAAGTGCGATGACAATTTTAAACTTGATTCTAGACTAAGGTTAGTGAATCTTGAACCTTTCCGAAAAGATTTAAGACTTAATATAAACATAATATCACGCTTTGTTTCCCCGAATAGTAGGGCAGAAGTGTACCTATAGTAGACCCACATTTCGCCAGTTACGGTTAAGTCCCATGTAATAGGCGGCGAGCCTATTGTCATCAACCGTGCTCAGCGATAGCGGTTGCGATCACCTCCTGAATTTAGACCTTCGAGACATTCTATAATAAATTTCTTCTAAATGCTTATCAGACTCATGTTCGCTATTATGAAGTCTTGCCGATATTAATAATGGAACAATCTGGACTCCGTATAACTCTGCCGCCACCCTGCCACCCACATACCTGCTTAATATACGCCTCTATTATACAGGTTGTAACAGAAACAATAGTTGCTATCCTTAAGCACTAAAGATTACAGCTGGTATAGAATCACTATACATAGTTTCAGCTCAAAATAAAATACTCTAAATATTGATCCCAAATTTTCGGTTTCATATGTTGCTTAAATTCAAATCTACGTAGGTCAATAACTTTCCACGTTACTTGCCAATATCACGATAAATCTCATCCGAGTGACGCGTTTAGTTCGATTTTAAAAGTTCGGTTTCTGGTATCAATGTATTAAAAATCCTCATAACTTCCGAACATGTAGAGATGGAATTAAAAAACCCTTCCAATATTGTTTGATATCATCCAAAGAAGCCGTACCCTTGGTATGTATATACCCTTTCCATTACACGTTGTATATGCATGCCAAGAACAGAATAACACATCCTTTGTATTATTTTACGCGTGCCTAAGAGAGCGAATACATTTTGAGAACAATATTTGTAAAAGAGACTTAAAAAATTGATTCGTTGTTTCAGAAATTAAATACGTTTACATACTTAAGAGGACATACATAAAACTAACGCCTTCTTCTTATGGGGGTAGGGTAGTCAGAAACTCCAGAATGTAAAAAAAACGTTATAAACTTTAATTACATCTATCTGTATTTAACTCGAAATAATCTGTCTACAGCTGTCACTGCATAATGCACCGAATCCTGACCAACAATTAGGATAGGAACTTTTTATCTCGGAAAAGCAAATGGTTCCTACAGAAAAGACAGAAAACTTTTCTCCTAAATAAATTGAAAAGAGTCTTCTAAAAGGGTAGGCAACGCACTTGTGGTAAGTATACCCCATCTCTTTTTTTTGAGGGTGGAAAATCATCAAATAACTTCTCCCGCTCTGGCTGGAGCAGGAGGGCGTGTCAGACTTTTACTGACTAAAACCCACCCGTGTTCCTTCAGTTGCCTGTGTGCCAGGGGCCTCGGTATCACTTTCGAACAACCCGCACCCCTAGCAGGCATCGGTCCTTGCAGACCTCACCAGTTGGTGCTGACATCTCTATGAGGCGCGCGTGGAACACAACGCGCCGTCGACCTGGGCTTGGTCCTTACTGGACAGCGAGCTACCCATTACTCGCCATCCGCAAGCCCGTGCCTACGGTAGCCGGGAATCAGCCTGAGTGGCTTATTGCTAATCACCATATAATGTTCCCACAGCTGGGACACAGACCTCCTCTAGGTAAAGAGGGAGTAGACCGTAATCCATCACACGGGCCCAGTGCGGATTGGAAGATGACTTCTAATTTTTGCTTCTAGGACATGCTGGTTTCCTAAAGATGTTTTCCTTCACCGCTTTAAAAGCAATGTTGATAAATAATTTATTTACACAAAGTAAAGTAACCGAATTCAAACTAACGACCTACAGCTAGTAAGTTGCGGCCGTTACCACTGTTCCACCACTACTCAACTACCCCTAACTAACTACACTCGCGAACAAAAGTTTAGAATCATGTACTTGTTACTTGTTCCGAGCGATTTTAAAAACGAAATAACTGAATATAATTAAAATGCTACCATTTATACTGTGGAGCTGACGTGCGACAGCCCGCTACGCCTTCTTGCAGTAGGGCGACGATTTGTGCTGCTTCTGTAGGTGCGGTATCCATTATCGTTCAAGTTCACGGATTCTAAGTTGCAGTGATGAGTACCGGTCAACGTGTGACAGCCGACAGACAAAAAAATCCGATGCCACTTGCTTTTATTGAAACATGCCTTTTTTTCTTACTGCTCCACTAAAAGCTCTCGAAACATGCGTTTAATTTTAAAGTGGCATGAATTTCAAGTTTACAGTATAGCCTTTAAATTTTCATTCATTTTCAACAGTTATTTAGTTTTAAAGATCGCTCGGAACAAGTAACAAGTAGGTGATTCCATACTTTTGCTCGCGAGTGTCGTATTAAAGATGTCCATACGCGGCGGTGACCACTAAACAAAAAAACAAGATCACTGATTAGATCGTTTTGTTGACACAACAGATAGTTATCAGATGGTAAACAAAAGCATAGTGCGTAAAAAACCAAGCCGAATAAGCCAACTTCGTGTTTTAATCGTTTTATGTTTTGACATGATAGCTGCCAATATTATTTCCAAAAACCAGCAAAGAGCATCCATCCGACCATGTACAATTAGGCGCTCCGAAGTTGGTAAAAAATATATCCCAAGAACAAACTTACACCTAATTACAAATCTTTTTAGTTTTGCTCAGTAAAGTTTTCGACATAACGATAAAATACTTTCAATAATATTTATAAATCAAACAAAGGAAGGTATTATAATATAGTTCCCTCTGAATAAAACTGATAAGTAATTGAATCTGAAATAATTATAGAGTAGGAATATGATTGCATTCTCGTCAACATGCATTCATTCCGTGTATGACTGATTTATAGTATGTTGAATAAAAACTGATTGTATGTATTTAACGATAAGCAATTACAGTTCCTCTTGTTTCACTTTTTTACATTTTTCATTCATTTCATTTCGTATTTTTCAGTTTCAATTTGAAACCGGTCGGTTGTATTTACAGTTACACGAATATTTCAGGAACTATTATACTACTTATAAGATAAAGCTGTTGCTTTTTTGCTTTTGTAAAATAAAATAATGCATGCAAAAAACAAAATAATAGAAAAAATCGTTTTTATTTTTTTACTGTATTAAAAAGTACCTGCTCAATTAAACTTAACGGATGTTGGGAGATGAATTGAAACGGACTCAAACTCCACAAAATACTTTATTAAAATAAAAGTGTAAAAATAGTTGTACAAGAACAACGTTGACGTTTATTGACACGCGCCCCTGTCGATAGCTTTTGTCCGAATGGCCCGGCCGGCCGGCCGCCATGTGTCAGCCATAGCTAAACCATAGATAAACACTAATGGCCATGCGCGTGTACAACGGCTCTTACAGTAACTTAAGTTTTATTTACTTCATGAAAAGTTTTTTTTTTTCAAGACAAGTTTTTTCTTATATTTTATTATAATATGTTAGTAACATTAGCCATCCTAGCTTTTCATAAATCTAGTCTAACATTAAGCTTCGTCTACACAATAAGTTAGATAATCTGTCAGGCTCACGTGTGTACCGTTCGTGTTCACATACGACAAAAAAGGCGAACAGAATATGACAAATGTTTTTCTGATGTTTTTTGTCGATACCCGTTATGACGTATTTATAAACGTTCTGGTGTTTATCGTTACCTAACGTTCATTTGGATCTACTGGCTAACTATTATTATACTTCAAAACTCACAATATAGGCAAAAAGAGTATGTACGGATTGTAGCAGGTGGCTGTAGCATCTGCCTACCCCGTAGGAAGAAGGCTAGTGAGTTTATGTTATGTATTGTAAACCTATATTGTACATACTTAAATACATAGACTCACGCCTTCTCATCATTACCTCCTATCCTTTTGCTGGAACTACGCATGTGACCCTTTTGAAGAACATTACCAATAAGGTCATTCACTACATGTCTACCGAGGTAGACATGTAGGTTGACTGCTGTGCTGCGTGTAGCGGGTTCGATTCCCGCACGGAACAAATATTTGTATGTCCTACAAGTTGTTCTGGGTCTGGCTGTTTTTGTATGTGTATTTAAATGTGTGTAGACACACCCACAATACAGGAGTAATTCTTAGTGTGGGGCAACGTTTTTTTTTTTTAAATAGGGTTTCCACTCACGTCTCATTTATCTCATTTTAAGAAAACGAAACTACACTAAATAATCTTCAAATCTAAAATAGCAAACAATTTTAACATAGATTACAAATGATTAACTATATCAATCACTCGTTCCTTCAGGTGACAACATTACCAAGCGATAATACAGACCACACGTATTGCTCACTTTGTATTTAAATCATTCCCGATTCAATAAATAACCGTTATTCCCTGCATCGTTCGAAAGCGTGTAATTACCCCACACTATAAATGTGGTTACGAATGTCAGACCCTGCTGTTGTTGAACACGTATAAAGGGAGCTTTGTATACAGGGTGTAACAGAAACCCTATTGCTATCCTTAAGCACTAAAGATAATAGCTGGTATAGAATCACTATACATAGTTTCAGCTCAAAATAAAATACTATAATAATTGACACCAAATTTTCGGTTTCATATGTTTCTTAAATTCAAATCATAACAAATGTGTCACCGCACTACGCAGGTCAATAACTTTCCACGTTACTTGCCAATATCACGATAAATCTCTTCCGAGTGATGTTTTTATTTCAATTTGAAAAGTTCGATATCTACCATCAATGTATTAAAAATTCTCATAACTTTCGAACATGTAGAGATAGGATTAAAAAACCCTTCCAATATCGTTTGATATCATCCAAAGAAGCCGTGCCCTTGGTATGTATATACCCTTTCAGATACACGTTGTATAATGTTCCGTTGTGTCTTGTATAGGTATTATTATTTTATTTTGCTACCTAACAGCCTAGCACGCCTTTGTTAACGTGACCAGAAATAGTCATATTTTGAGTACCAAGCTCCAGGTGTGCTGCTGGTGTTCTTGAATTAATAATAAATTACTTGATTTCGATTATTATGACTGTATTTCTTGGATACTGATTACAATTTTATTGAGACGACTGATGTGTGCGCACGTTCAAGGTGTCGGCGAGCGATTGGCCGGTGGGGGGTAGCTCGCGGTCGTGTTGAGGAGTGCTGCCCGATGTGACGTCAGTAAGATATTTCCCGCGGTGAAAAGAAGTCTTCTAAATATCATATTGTAGCAAGGTGATGCCAATGTTTTTACTAGCATCCTACGGTACCAGATAAAAAATACCTTATATGGTAAAGCATTTCTCAGTTCACTTGTGTGCCTTTCAAAACCAAATTGTATTAAAAATATTTGTCAACTTTTGTATACGCTACGTGTAACGTTACACATCTCACAACACTTCCTCCAAAATCGCCTTAATAGTTAATTCATATTACTGAGTGTCATTCGCCTACGGCGTAGACGTCGCGTAGCCGATTGCTACGAAACTGTCGTAGCGTAGGCCGTACGTCCCTTCCCGTAAGCATTACATTGTTTCTTTGCGCAAAAAATATAAATTACGTAGTATTTGCCGAGAACCCCTCTTCTCGAGAATTGGTTAGATTCGACTCGACTTCGAACGCCTCACGTAATTAATGGGCGCCCCTTACATATCGAGTCTCCTCCGTGCCTCTCAATGCACATAATAGTGCGGTCCCTTGGTTGGGACCACTGTCAGACGTTTATCGACTGTCAAAGACCTACGGATGATAGCAGGACTTTACTTTTGCTGTCATTCTGACAGTAGCTATAGGTAGTCAGAAGCCTAAAAGTCTGATAACCTGTCTTTCTTACGAAGGGGTATCGTGATACTGGGTTGTGGAGTTTATATAGACAGTCGCTCCATAAAATACTGTTATCCGGTTAGCCTGGAAGCCGACTCCAACACAGCTAGAAAACGGCTAGGTAGATTGATTGATAAGGACAAATCCATTTACCAAAACCGGTATTGCAATCAACCTAGGAGACAGATCCTTTGCTACGGCTAAAAGACGTTCCTATTGTTCGATCGGATACGGTTTTCTTTGATCTCATTGAAAATCCTCGTTTGTGTCCTCATTGTTGTATTTTTTTAGAAGTTTTGTAACAGACTGTACAGCATCTCAATCCTACTAATATTATTAATGTGAATGTTTGTATCCGTTTTCGCGTAATTGAGCAACAAATATCGAAAGCGATATTTTTTGCTCAATTACGCGAAAACAGCTAAACGGATTTAGATGAAATTTAGCACACAAATAGTTCATTACTTGGATTAACACAAAGGATACTTTTGTCCCTGTACTACGTTCTCGTGGGATAATTTTCGACCTCCACGCGGGCGCAGCTGCTTGCAATTGCTGGTAACGTTATAAATTTGAAAGTCTGTATGTTTGGATATTTGTTACTTAATCATTTAAAAACGGCTGATCTGATTTAGATGAAATTTGGCACACAAATAGTCCATAACCTGGATTAACACAAATAGTAATTTTTATACCGGTAATACGTTTCTGTAGGATAATTTCCGACGTCAACGCAAGCGAAGCCGCAGGTAAAAGCTAATACCATAATAAATCAAGACAAAGTTACCTGCGACATTTGATAATATCGACCGTTATGTCACCGCTTTAAAAGATATAGTTTTAACGATTTCATAAATACTGCACTTACTCCGTCGCCGTCAGTGCACCCTGAAGATAACCGCACATCGGCTTTAATGTCAATAACTTCACTTTAGTGCATTTCATGACATTCATTCAGCACTCAAGGATTTTTAGTGTTTCACGTAAAATCTTATACTGTATCGTAATAAAAGGAAAAAAGACACGGTTGTGTGTCGCATTTGACACTATTGACAGCTCACTTCAAGCACACTGCACGTCTTTTTACATCGTCTTCACATGTATAATTTCAACATAAATGTTGCCAATTTTTTTGTTACAATATTTTGATTTAAAGGAGTATCCGTGGAATTTTTTGCCCGTTATTCTCCATAGGTAGCTACTACGCTTTGCAATAGACAACTAGCTCCATATTTGTGACTGACCGAGCCCTTGACCATTCAATAGTGTCTGTAATTGGTTTATTTGAAATAAATTCTTTGAGTTTGACTTCACCTATGTTTTCACAGTGACATTTTGCATAATAGACCAGCTGGTATAATCGAAAATTTTAACAAATTTTTGTGATCTGTTTTATTTCTGTCACAACTTCTTGCCTAGCGGTTATATTGTGACAATGTGTTAGTCACACATTGTCACAGTATAACTACTATGGCAAGAACGAATAACAGTTAATTCTGTTCCATTGCATTCCCAAAGGCTTACATTATTACCGCTGTCACTGAAAATTCTGCAAATACGGTAACGACCATCAAAAGCGTTCTCACTTTGACTGTCATTGTTACTTCGACTCAGATTTTCTTTTTAAAAATAATTAATATTTTATTTACCTTTTATTCCTGTCATTATCAAAAAAATATTTTCTTTGTGTAATAGATAAAAATTTTTGAATGAAAATATAACCCGTTCAATTTCTCATTACAATTTCAGATGAAAGTTTTCGTTGTACTGGTGCTCTGCTCCATCCGAAGAAAACATCCGAAATGTCTGGAAAACAGTCAGGAGGCCTTATTTAAGATATAAAATATTCCAGAATAAAGCCTAAGACTTACATTTATAAATTATTGAATACTACGAAAGCAGGCTGCTGTACCTAAACATCAAAAAGAAAAGTCGGGATAGAAATCTGGGGACAGTTTATTTGTTCTACAAAAATCCCGAGGAAATTCCCTAGATTTCTTTTTAAAAATATGAGCCGAAAGGAAATACCGTAATAAATATTCACAAATCTTACCCGAAACAGGGATTGTCTTAAGCCAAAGGTAGTACGTGCAACGAAACCACGGATTTCCGACGAAACCTGACCCCTATTTTGAATTCAGACATATTTCGAGACCACGAGGTCTGCACAGATGGTCCCAATACTTGTATAATATTCGACCCCTTCCAAGGTTTACAAGCAGTTATCAAATGAATCAATTCCAGTTCGTCTCCAATTTGACTATGAATGGGGATTGAGTAACTTGTTGAAAGACAATTTCAAATTCTGTGCAATGTCTTGAACCTTGGTTATAATTTTAATGGTTTCCTGATTTCAATTCAATCAGAAATCGAAATGATTTGTGATTGGACTTAGAAGCGTAGTCAGCATGACAATGGTGGGCACCATACTTATGTATAACGGTGTGATGCTTGATGGTGTGAACTTTTTAGGGGCTACCGTATTTTTAACGTCAGCAAAAAGCTGATTATTAATCCATTTTAAATTAAAATGAACATTTGCTTGCATTTTTTTTTAACAGGCTGTTGTGTTTGCTTTAAAAATTGCATATGCATGGTTTGGTATTATTACCGATATCTTTCGGTCCTTATAGCAATTCTAGCGTCGTACCCCGGCTTGGCACGGGTGTACAGTGTATGGGTCGTATAACTATAGAATGACTACGCGCGACGTGGATGGCAACGGGGCATGATGGCCGACCGCCCGTTGCCATGCAAGTGACTTATAATTTAAAACCTGTGCTATCTTCTAAGATATCAATTTTAGTGACACGCTGTTAACGGTAATTTTGATCGACATTAAATTGACATTAAATCTATTGTATTCAATTGTATAAAGATTAATACTGTATTGCTTAAAACAGTTTCGTAAATAAACCATTGGTTTTAGTAATATAATATAGATAAAAATGGTAACTGTGGGCTATCCTAAGGAAATAGACATCTACCATTTCGGACTTTACCCTAGACAGTTAAAAGATATAGGTACTATTCCGTACTAAATTATTTTGATCGTTAGTTTTAGCCAGCCTTAGCAATGTTTAAGCGCCCTCAGATATGGTTTTTACGACATCTTTACATATCTTTGAAAATCTCGGCTTTTCTCTACTATAATATGCATGTATTATACATACTAACCATCCGAAAGAAATGTTCTAAATGATAGTGAAAACCGTATCAAAATCCGTAACGTGAAGAAGAAAGCGAAGAAACAGACAGACGAAAACGACTACTATTTAGAGATGATAAGGCAAGTAAGCAATCTGTCACAATAATAGGTGAAAATATAAACAGATAAGAAAGAGAGTAGTAATAATGATAAATACAGTAATCTCAGTCGTTATCAGACACTTGAGTTTGACTCAGTTGATATTGATGTTAACAAATGATACATATTTCTACGCACTTGAGGGCTTAGGACGTGAGTACAAAGAATTAATTCAGTAGCGTTTGTTATTCATTAATTAAACATTACAATTATTATACATAATATATAACCCAAGTAACTATTGGCACTAAGTACTAAATTATATGCTACAATGACTAACTTACTATCTATAAAATAAAAACAAAAACAAAAGGACACTTAGGCGTTGAAGTATTCGTTCGCATCACTGTTATCCGAAAACGTGCCCTGAAGACTGGCAGCATTATCACGTTGAATGGCAATGCTTTTTCTATGACCGAATAACGAGACAGACCTCTGGGCACGTGAAGTGTCGACCAGTCGGCAAGAAATTTCCTTAAAAAACAAATTCAAAAATTCAGTAGCACAGAAGATATTCTTTTATATCAACAGGTAGTACAGAACAAGGTCACTTTTCGTGTCTGTATCTGTGACAGCTTAGTTCTTCTAAACTACACAATGGATTTTGATGCGGTTTTGACAATCGTTCAGAAAATATCTTCGAAATGGTTTATCTGTATTATGCCAACCTAAGTATATTACTTAGTTATAGCACTAAAATTTATGTTTTGACATATCGTTAGTTATAAAAACAAAACACTAATTCAAAAGTCTAGTCTTTCTGTGAAAACAATTGAAAAAATTGGCTGTTTTTTTTTTACGTTTCTATTATTTCAACAGCAGAGAGAAGAATGTTAATTATAGCTCCTAGTTCAAGTTAACTTTTAGAGAAAAATGTTCTATAACGATGCAAATCGATGCAAAAAAACAGAATAGAAAAGATATCATCTTTATAACACTCAATTCTTTGCCTGTACCAAATAATTCTAGTATTGTATTATTCCCAATTTACACGCGAATCACGTAATAAATATTGGTCAGATTGTAGATCCTAATATACTGTGAACCTTGAAGGCTTTTCTGTTCAGAATTGTTACCCAATAACAAACCGGTCCTTCCTTTTTTGTTATTAAGCTTCTCACATTTCCAATCTCTACATTAACTTTATTTCCTAGTGATTACACTTTATTTCTTCCTTGTAATCAATAATGCGTCTTATTTTACTTGCATTTTCAACCAATCTGCGTCATTTAAAAACAAATAGTAAGTAGTCGATTAAAAAAATGTGAGCGAAAAATCACTTTTAAATTCAAAGTCAAAGCATTAATTTCAAATAGGCACATAAAAGGCATTTTTGAACTTCAACATTTACATAAATAAAATAGAATTGATTCTTGTCGCCCCTTCCAAAAGGTGGTTTCCCATGGAAAAGAATGGGCAAGAAACTCCACCGTTACTCTTCTAAAATGTTTTACATTATTTTACATATATTTATTAAATAATTACCTACGTGTTAAAACGATGCACCTAGAATAAAATTACCTCACCACAAAAAAGAATGAAAAATTAAGCAATAACAGATAAATTAATTATATGATAGTTAACACGTTTACTTTTATAAGCTCTAAAGCGCTGAAAATCCCATTAATAGCTCAGTGAAGACTTAGCTTAAGAAATACGGACCATCACAGGATATCCTCTAAACTTTTCACCTGCAGGAAATCCCGTAACCCCTGACATAAGGGAATAAATTCAAGTGTGCCGTTGCATTCTCGGTAACTTCCATAGACAACTTACAAAACCACTCTATTCTCAATGGCTGTTTAAACTTAGAATAGCTTAGCGTCTTACCTAAAGTTTTGCTTGATTCTTGTTGTTGATTCAGGGCTTTTAATGTCTATGGTTCAGGCTTAAAATTTTGTCTTGGAAGGCTATAACTCTAGTCGATGATTATGAAACCCCGCTCAATATAATAAGACTAGCGGTCGAAAATCGAACATAATTAAAAATATTAGCTTTCTACACTTCACCATATAAACTTTGGGCACGCCACGATTGCGGCGGTAAGTCCCCTCTTTGAGGACAGGCTTGAGAGGCGGTATGGCGTCCTCATATTCCGCCTGACGCAGGTCCTCACCGGACACGGTTGTTTCGGGAGTTTCCTGTTTCGGAAAAGGCGAGAGGAAACGCCCGGGTGTTTCCACTGCGAAGATCGCTCTGAGGACACGGTGAAGCATACGGTGGAGGTCTGCCCGGCTTGGGCAGAGCACCGCCGTGTCCTCGTGGAGGCGATTGGCGGCGGCGATCTCGGGCGGGGTACAAAGTTTTTGCTTCACGTATTAATATAGACAGATAGCTGACTACGCGACATATAATTTACACATTTTCTGTTTAATGAAGCAGAAATGTATCCCCTGGCCCGAGCCCTGTAAGTCGCAGAGGCCTCGAAATAGACCATGACGATCCTAACTACTATTATAAATGTTTGTTTGTTACACATTCACGCTAAAACGGCTGAACGGATTGGAATAAAATTTGGCACAGAGATAGACCATGACCTATTTAAGGACATAGGTAACTTTTCTACCTGAATCGGAGACGAAGTCATGGACAACAGCTAGTAAATATTTAAAATAAAATAAAAAATCATGTCAAAACATTTGCAGACTTCGACAACATTTTGTTATCGTTAGCAAGCTCTTTCAAAAACGCTATCCATATCACGATCCAGTTCCCTAAGCCAAAGGTTTATAACTTCTACTGCTGAATGCAGCAAGATAACTGCAATACTAACTTAATGTGCTATCCGAGTGCCACTTTATGTCTAAACGAAACGATAGTTATTATAACTTTACTTTAACCGTCCTATATTCGCGCCAAATTTTGTAATACCTATACTAATTGTCAGATTGTTGTCTGTCCCCTGGGTCAACCCTTGTATGTCGTACAGAGGCCTCGACATAGACTATGAATATTACAAAAAAAAAAGTTCATTCCAAAACATTTGCAGACGTCGACAACATTTCGCTATCATAGCCAGCTCTTTCAAAAACGCTATCCATTTCGTGATCCAGTACCCCAAAGGTTTATTACTGTAACTGCTGAATGCAACTAGATAGCTTTAATAGTAACTTAATGTGCTATCCGGTTGCCATTTTATGTCTAAACGAGACAGTTAAGTATTATAAGTTTACTTAAACCGTCCTAAACTTGCGCCAAATTTTGTGATACCTATACCTACTAATTGTCAGATTGTGGTCTGTCCCCAGGGTCGACCCTTGTATGTCGCACAGAGGCCTCGACATAGACTATGAATATTACAAAAAAAAAGTTCATGCCAAAACATTTGCAGACGTCGACAACATTTTGCTATCATAGCCAGCTCTTTCAAAAACGCTATCCATTCGTGATCCAGTACGCCAAAGGTTTATTACTGTAACTGCTGAATGCAACTAGATAGCTTTAATAGTAACTTAATGTGCTATCCTGGTGCCACTTTATGTTTAAACGAGACAGTTATTATAAGTTAACTTTAATAACGTTATAAATTGAAACGGGTTTCTGCAAACACCATTATGGGGAGTGGTTGGCTGGCCCTCGGATCATTTATAACTGTGTTGAAATCCCTGATGCACACAGTTTTGTCTCGTTGTTTGCGTAGTATAATAATCTTTATCGTTTGTCGTTTACTGGGTGATGGTAACGGTTATGCTTTATCGGTAAGACGGTAATGGAGGTAAGCGTTGGCGATTGTGCTAGCGTATAGTGGAGTTTATTTCCTTTCTTGTATTACCCACTAGCTTTGCCAGCGGCTTCACCCGCGTTAACCAATTTACACAAAACCTTAACAAATTATACATTTAAGCCTTCCTCATGAAACAGTCAGTCTATTAGTGAAAACCGCTTGAAAATCCGTTCAGTAGTTTTTGAGTTTATCGCGAACAGACAGATAAACAGACGTGGCGGGAGACTTTGTGTTATAATATGTAGTGATGTAGTAGATTTGCTTTACTTCCCGATTAGTTTTTTTCCATGTTCCAATTTTTATTTTCGGGCTGCCGATGCCGTGCTGTCGAAATTCCTATTCATTATTATTGTACCTACACAAAAAACTGTTTCGATCTTTATTGGTATTAATGATATTTAATCATTCATGAGAAATTCTATAAAATTCACACGGCACAATAATTAGATTAAAATCGTTTCTATCCTATTTGCACAAGACGCCAGCTAAGTAATTATGCAAATCCGTTGCAAATTAAAAAACTGTAGATCGGTAACTATTGAAAAATAAATGCCTTCCCCGATACTTTCCGTTCGTATGCAACACATTCGCGATTCAATGGACGTTACACCCTGAATATTCACGAACGTTACGTAACTGCGCGTCCGCGTTTAAACGTTCGGAATCGTCCGAAACCGCTCGGCGTCGGACGATTCTCAAAACGAAACAAACGACACGAAACGGAACGATTAACGCTTGAATAAGCGCCAAACGACTTTCCATTTTATTATATCTATTGTTTCCACCGTCACCTTTTACATTTTGCGCTCGTTGTCAGTTCTATTGTGATGGTGGAAGCGATGTGAGTTTTTGTATACTTGTAACATTGTATGTATGTCCATTTTCATAAATAAAACGAATTTACTAATGAAGGATATAACATTCTTAATAGAAGTAGACCCTCCGAGACTACACAATGGGGTAATAAAACAATATCTAACGATTCAATTCTACGTCCGGCCCTTATACCTAAGTATTAGGTAGGTAGGTAGGATTTAAGTGAACGAATACTCTAGATTAATTCTTCGGAAAACCCAATTGTATAATCCAAACCCTAGATTCATCTTCCCCGCTTTTATTTATCTCTAAGAAAATATAGTTTATGCATGAAAAAATGTTTAATTTTCTCAGCTCAAAACCTCAGTTTTGTAAGTAGCTACTTATGTATAAATAAGTAGAACAGGCCCTGGCACTAGGCCGAGAGGAAGACTAAAGAATAGGAAATTAGCGACATCAATAAGAATCCTCTTTTCTTGATTAGCATTATATTTCTGGGAATAAAAAATAGATTACATAGAGAACAAGAAATATTTGTGCCATTGGCAATACATAAATAGGAAATACTCGTACAATAAAAAAGTAAGTATTCGCATGGAAACTTTGAGGGCCGTGGAATTCTGTTCCAAAAGCAATTAAGTTTATCACCAGCTATACTCACTTAGTAAGGTTTTATTACTCCCAAGCTTCCCTGGGATGTACAGTCGAGTACACGTGCAGCCACTCGAGACGAACCGCGATCAAAGTCTATTTAGCTGTACAGACGTGTGATAAATCAAATCATATCAACATCAAACAAGATACTGGCTTGCTACAGTCGTGACCTACAAGTATTTGTTTTATTGCCAGCCAAGGAGTGTCAAATAAAAATAAAACCAATAAAAGTAGGAATATTTCTATTGTTTGCTGACTTGCGAACGGCAATTTCCTTATAAATTGACGGAAACAAGGCGAAATTCACGTCTCGTCTATGAATTAGTTATTGTTGGCTTTATATCGGCTATTCCCTTTGTTGCGAATCGTACCAACAAATTGGCTCTTGAGAAATAAAATCTTTTTAATATTTGAATGATTTGCGTAGTTTTTCTTACGTCAGTGCTTCGCCGGCGATCTAATAACGTTCTTTTATCTCGTTAATATTACATTTTTTCTATGAAGATGTGACGGAATATGGAACTATTTGATTTCTGCTTTACGATTATGTTATTTGACCTGAATAATTGGCAATCATGAGCCGTTCTATATGAATGTGAAATGAAATCGAGCGCTCAAAGGCTCCTGAAAATTGCTTTTACAAAGGCTCCAAAAATACATGAATATAATAACTCTTTTATTCCTCTCATATTACTTTATTTAGTCGTCATTCTTTTTATGATTAGTGGGCACATGAAACTGCACCAAATTATTGTGTTTTACGATGGTTTTTTCATGTCTTTCTGCCTTTATGTCACAAAGAAAACAACCAATGAAATGTTTACTTTCCTGATTGTATTACACTACTATGCGTCAGATTACTTCGAAGTATTTTAAAAACAATGTAGTTACCCTAATACATTGAATTCTTACGTGATACTTCCAGTTATAAACGTACGTACGCCGTCGTCGTAGTTGTCGTACTTGTTTTTGTGTGTTGTTGTCGTGTTGTGTTGTTGTTGTGGGTGTACTATAAGTACACTTCTGCCCAACCCAGTTGTTCATTAATAGAACAAATAGCTGTATTCGTTTAAAACTGCAAGCTTCTGAAGGAGTAAAACTAATTTCACTCACGAAAAAATGTATTTCCCTATAGGCCGTAGGAAATTATTGGAAAAGGTCGGTAGTAAGTTAAACGGATTTTTCCGTAGTCCCGGGGGCATCATTTTGCTGGTCAAAATGAAATGTTGATTTTAACTGGTACCCGATGGCGTATTTTTATTTTTTAAACGGACCGATGTAATTTTTCCAAAATTGAAACAGAGCGCTGGGGACCGTTGTTTACTGATTTTTTTCATAAAAGTGAAACTTTTCTCGTTTAAATAACAGCTATTGAAAGGGGAGATTCAATACATTCATACACGGAACCGGTTTACTAACGAACGGATATTTATTCGGATTTTTAAATAATTTGGTTTTACAGTTTCCAATTATAAAAGGCTAGCTTTAGCCCCCGGCTCCACCGGTCGGTTATCGTGTAAAAAAGTAGCCTTTTCCATATCCCAGGCTATATCTGTGCCAAATTTCATGACGAACGGTTCAGTGGTTTAGGCGTGAAAACGTAACAGACAGACAGACAGAGTTACTTTCGCATTTATACTATTATACTAGCTTTTGCCCGCAGCTCCGCCAACGTGGATGTCGGTTATCGCAGAAAAAAGTATCTTATGTCCTTCTCCATATCTCAGGCTATATCTCTGCCAAATTTCATGATGATCAGTTCAGCGGTTTAGGCGTCAAAGCTTAACAGACAGACAGAGTTACTTTCGCATTTATAATATTAGTAGGGATTTCACCTATGGAAAGCTCAAGTTAGAAATTTAAAGAAATGTATAGCTCTTCTTACTCCAGAATAATATATATTCCGGAGTAAAATGAGCTATAAATTTCACACGGGTGTAGCCGCTGGCAAAAGCTAGTGTCAAATAAAAAACACTGCCTCTGAAAAACCAGGAACCATATTTGTTCCAAATTCAGCGTTGCTTTTATTTATTTTTTTAATAATTTCTCAATTTCTCCAATTTGGCAATCAGAAATATACATCTGTACAGAGAGTTTAATTTGAGTAGGTAAATATTCCCGAGCCTCAATTTAAAGCAGACTTACCAATCTGTGATGGTTTACTTTTATAATTATACAAACAGCAATCTGGTGCTACCAAAGAGATGTAATTGGCAATGCTTAAATATTAATTCATGTTGAACTATGCGCCATTTTCTTGTAGGGAATAATAAGTATCTACTAGGTGCAAATACGGATTTTTAATAAGACGAAATAATTTATACAGGGTGTAACAGAAACCCTATTGCTATTCTTAAACACTAAAAATCGTATAGAGCCACTATACATAGTTTCAGCTCAAAATAAAATACTCTAACAGTTGACACCAAATTTTCGGTTTCATATCTTTCTTAAATTCAAATCATAACAAACGTGTCACCGCACTACTTAGGTCAATAACTTACCACGTTACTTGCCAATATCACTTGCATAAATCTCTTCCGAGTGATGTTTTTATTTCAATTTGAAAAGTTCGGTTACTGGTATCAATATATTAAAAATTCTCATAACTTCCGAACATGTAGAAATAGGATTAAAAACCCCTTCCAATATCGTTTGATATCATCCAAAGAAGCCGTGCCCTTGGTATGAATATACCCTTTCCGTTACACGTTGTATATTGATGTATCAGAAAGATTCAGCTCTTTGTACACACACTTATAAGTGCCTTCTTAAATTTGACATACCTACTTACATACCAAAAGGTATCGTATATCCCAGTTGAGTTATGGTCAGATAGGCAGTCGCTCCATGTAAAATACTGGTATTAATCTGCATCCGGCTAGACTGGAAGCCGACCCCAACATAGTTGGGAAAAGGCTAGGCAGATGATGTCTCACTTAACCAACCTTTCTCTGAGTGCAGTTTTCTAAACAAATAGCTTAACTGACTACTTACGGATTTGCTTCGTGGGTATTTACTGTAATAACGACATTATTTCGCAAGATTATTTGGCAAACTAATCCATCATCATCATCATCATCATTTCAGCCGATAGACGTCCGCTGCTGGACATAGGCCTCCCCCAAAACAATGGGGGCGTCTGCCATAATTGCCACGCTTGGCACGCTAGTTGGCGATCGCAGTATGGAGGTAAAATGCTTAGAGAACGCTGCTGCCGATTCTCTAGTAAGTCCCTTAGTCGCCTTCCACGACACCCATGGGGAGAAATGGGACTAATCAATAAATTCTACAAAAAATCTTAAAAGCTCGACAAAATCCGAAAGTTTTGTCGAATTTATTGAATAAGTTTTGTATGTATTATTTGAACAAGTTATGTATTTAAATACTTGACACAATCAACAAAAACAAGCAAGCAACAACACCAACTACAAACAAACAAGAACAACAACTACAAAACAACAACAACAACATTAACTACAAAATTTCCTTAATCCGACCACCATGGAAATCCCACGAGATGTGTATATTTACATCAAACTAGAACAAACAAACTTATACACACTCATTTAACTCTTTATAGACTCTGTGATTTATGTTCAGTTTCACGCTGCGTCGTTATCATACGTAAATAAATACGTATAAATCAATCAGCCGGTATCACTTACCAGAATTAAATCGTAATCATGAATGTGTCATTGAACTCTAAAAATAAGACCTACTCATAACCTAGATAATGTCATCTGTAGTTATTTCTTGCAAACATGCAGAACCAACTACTACTGTCCTACTATACAGGATAAGTTTTTATCTAGTGCGCAAACTGTAACTATGAATTCAGTATATAATTCTTGAATTATATATATTAATATCTTCCCCCCAGCGCAGAAATTTTTCGTCGGTTATACAAAATAAATCAGCTGTTTCATAGAAAAGTGCAAGTGCAGTTCCATACATTTTGACCATGTAGGTAACGTGGTCAAAATGTATGGAACAGCTGATTTTTTTGTTGTACTACCGACGAAAAATTTCTGTGCTGGGGGTCTAGAATGATATGCTGAATTCATAGTTACAGTTTGCGCACTGGATAAAAACTTATCCTGTATAATATAAATGCGAAAGTTTGTATGGATGTATGGATGTTTGTTACTTTTCCACGCAAAAACGGCTCAACGGATTTGAATGAAATTTGGCACAAAGGTACTTTGTAACCTGGAATAACACATAAGATACTTTTTATCACGGTACTACGTTCCCGTGGGATAGTCTTCGACCTCCATTATTTATACTTTAAAAAGTGTTTTCGGGCCTGCGCTAAGATAGCGAAATTAAAATGGTCTAATTAGGTACAATTTCATGAAACAGTAATTCAATGGAATTTTATTAACTTAAGAGGGTTGTATTTCTGATTCTAATGATTATTATTCTGTAAATACATACTTGAAAGACTGGTTAAATAGGAAGCGAGCTTATTGCCAACAAACCGGGCATAAGTCCAAATTCCGGGCTGCTACTGATTTTTTTTTGTTGGAGATATCCAATAACACTTTGCCCGACCTTGGAATCTAATTTAAAAAACCTCGCCATATTTTAGAAGAAAAACAGAGTCAAATTAAATCAAAGCAGGAAAATTTGATAAAAATGTTTAATTGTCTTTCAAGGCGCGTATAGATCTAATTACTGTAAGCAATTAGGTACAGTCACGAGCATAAATACTTCACAGGTACGCAATATGCAAAAATGTTTTCCTCGTGAAATAAAAATTGCAACTTTCAGAAATGATCTATTTTATATTAGCGTGGTTTGATACTATTTTCGTAACACCATTAGAATATCTATCAATACTTTAAGCGAACATCGGTTTTGAATCACGCGTATTATGCTCGTGACTATAGTTAAATAAACCGTGTTTTAAAACCCGTTTTTTTTTAACAGGTTAAAATCCACGACCGCGCAGATCGTAGGATTGATTACGTATTACTTAAAGAATTAAGTTAAAAAAGGCTAATTGAAAACATTCACCATTTCTATGATTAAATGTGAAGTCATATAATCACATTTATATTATTTTTAAAGATTAGACTGACTGAAAACAATCTAGATGCGCCTATTTATTCAAATAAATTTGTAAAATATATTGTAGCTAAGTCATCACACAAAAATAATCAGATTAAATTTAACTCAGCCATTGAATGTACATATTTTTTTTATTTGGCCATGATATATATATAAAACAAGGAGTAGGTGTGGTTAGAACACTTTTTGTGAAACCTCAGTGCATTAAACCGCTAAGTGTAGTTTTAAATCGTTTTAAACCAAAAAAACGGCTTAAAACCAAATCGTTTAAAACATTAAAATTGCGTTTCGCATCTATACTCTCGACTGTACCTACCGCTTCCCGGTATATCTCTTCCTCCCCCACGCGACCCCATTGGCAGCACTAGCCAAATTACACAACTCAGCTAAATGCTTTTAACCTTATTCAACTTTCAGCATCCATTATCTATTATGAACTGCACTGGAACAAAACCTTAATATGATTATCCAGGAAATATAGTTTTTTAGAATGTAAAGGGAAATTCTATGGCGTTGATGCACTAACTTCGTTTGCTCGGCGCACAAAAATGGCCGTTGTTCACGCATAAATGTTACATTCAACATAAATGTGATACTATGAAGCTATCTTACTGACAATAACGACAGGTAGAGCAGGAATCTACCTGAATCATGATTTAAAATGATAATCTCAAACCATTTCATAATTGTAGATTTCGAGGCCCGGGATGCGATTCCCAGGTCGGGCAGAGTTTTATTGGGTCTATAAGGGTATAACGAACAGGGTTTTAAGTTCATTCATTTTAGTAGAAAACGGAAGATCAAGTTGGCAACTGCCCGAGGTGACGAATCATGTCAGGACATTGTGTACATGCTAGTTGCGCTATCTCGATGTTGCGAAGCAGGATTATGCGTGACGTCAATGTGAAGTAGATCTCACAGGTCTTTCTATCACGAATTGCTCAATAGCACCCCGGAATCTAGATTTATGCCCGGTTGGTGGCAATAGCAATAGGCTTGCTCTCTATTTTATGGGAAATGTGTGTACTATATCTACAACGTGTAACGGAAAGTGTATATACATACCAAGAGCACGGCTTCTTTGTATGATATCAAACAATATTGGAAGGGTTTTTTAATCCTATCTGTACATGTTCGGAAGTTATAAGAATTTTTAATACATTGATACCAGAAACCGAACTATTCAAATTGAAATAAAAACATCACTTGGAAGAGATTTATCGTGATATTGGCAAGTAACATTGACCTACGTAGTGCGGTGACACGTTTGTTATGATTTGAATGTAAGAAACAATCATAGGAAACCGAAAATTTGGTGTCAATTCTTAGAGTATTTTATTTTGAGCTGAAACTATGAATAGTGATTCTATATCAGCTGTTATCTTTAGTACTTAAGGATAGCAATAGCGTTTCTGTTACACCTGTATAAGCACAGCTCTGCCTAACCCTCCGGGCTAAAACAGGCGTGATATTAAGTGTTATATAATGTTAGTTTTCGTTTTGGGTTTGCTTTCTATTTGAACCTAATAATAAGTAATTTTACACGCACAAATACCCGTCTTAAACCAAATATACTAGGGTCGGCTAGACATAACGAGTGCCGTCTGAAGGCCACCGCAAGAACCGCAACCTATATAAATATAATGAGTAGGACGGTCTAGGTTCCTTCCTATAGACATTATATGCGAATATTACGGGTTTCTGAAAGGACGCCTGGGTCATTGATTTGAATTAATTTATTGTTGAGGTTATCTCAAGCTTTAGATGCTTAGACTAGTTTTAACAACAGCAGTGTAATTCTATCCTTTGCATACTCAGCCTATAATCATCTCTCTGCTAGGACACAGGCCTCCTCTCTTCGAGAGGCAGTAGGCCGTAATCCACCACGCGGGCCCAGTGCGTGTTGAGATGTCACATGTCTTCGAATTTTTGGTTCTAGGACATGCCGGTTTCCTCACGATGTTTTTCTTCGCGACCTACAACTTGTAAGCCTTGTAATTCTGTCCTTTACCATGAGAGAACTTCCTTCCTACTAATGACAAAAGCGATGCTTTTGGTAAAAATGTCACCGTGAGCTGTCAATAGTCTCAATCCCTAGAAGCACGTGGAGTTAAAGCTTACTTTAAGTTCACATCCAAGGCTGTCTTTTCCATTGGCCACTCTAGGTACTTGCCCAGGGCCCCGCGATCCATGGAACGCCCCTAGTTCCTGCCAGCTAAGATACCTAAGTTCCCAGGTGATTTCATAAAATCGAGCAGGCTTCGCTCGGTAGACGATTCTTTATTTTCATTCCTCTAAGTACCTAGTACTTATTGACAGGCCTGCACTGTCCTCCCATACCTATTATCACTGTAATTTGAAAACATTGTGAAAGCCAATTATTTTTAAAAGAGTAACCGTGGAGTTTCTTGCCAGCTCTTCTCCATAGGAATCGACAAATTGGAACCGTGCACCTAGCTTCTGACGTTTCATAAGTGTCCTTGTAGGTTTAAAAGAAATAAAATATTTAGATTTGATTTGACTTTACATACTTTTCTTCAGCATAGATAGACAAAGGAACTCCTATTTCTATATGAATGGTCAAAAGACAACCTAACCTATCCGAAGCGGATACTAAATTTTTTAAGCTTGTTCTTATATCTGACTTTTCCATTGAGGTCCCACTTTCATAAAGTGCCCAGGGCCTTCATAAGGTTAAAGAGAAGAGAAGAGAAGGGAGGCGGCGCACGTGAGGGAAAGGCAGTACATGCGCCCTCACGGCCGTAGCCTTCGCAGGAGACGCTCTGGGCGTCAGAAATCCCAGGCTGATTCCCGGCCACCGTAGGCGCGGGCTTGCGGACGGCGAGTAATGGATAGCTCGCTGTCCGGTAAGGAGCAAGCCCGGGTCGACGGCGCGGTGTGTTCCACGCGCGCCTCAATGAGATGTCAGCACCAACTGGTGGGGCCCGCATGGGCCGATGTCTGCCAGGGGTGCGAGTTGTTTCAAAGAGATACCACGGCCCCTGGCACACAGGCAACTGAGGGTTCACGGGTGGGTTCTAGTCAGTAAAAGTCTGACATGCCCTCCTGCTCCACCCAGAACGGGAGAAGTTATTTGATGATTTCCCACCCAAAAAAAACCCATGATGTGTAGATGTAAACCAAAAATTAGTGCGTTTAGTCAAAAACATGTGAAAATATTCAGCGTGGAATGTTTCTAATTAACTTGATATAAACAAAAAACTAAACATGCAAGGGTAGAAAAGCCAGTGCGCGGAAAAAACCCACATCGACTTGTTACGGCCGCCGGCCGCGTGAACGTGGTAGGTATTAGTGTGTTAGTTTCACTCACTCATCTAAAGCCGTTATAGGCATACCTAATAAATCCACCTGCGATCCTACAATAAATTGCACACACTCGAGTTACCAAACACAGCTCAAACTCAAAGCATTTATTTCAAACTAGCTTTTGCCAGCGGCTTCGCCCGTATGGAGGACGAACTTCACCCAAGGGGAACGCACTACCCGGATAAAAAGTATACTATGTGTTAATCCAGGTCCTAAATTATCTGTGCGCCAAATTTCATCCAAATCCGTTCTACCGTTATAGCGTGATTGAGTAACAAACATATAAACATTCAAACATACAAACTTTCACATTTGGATTGTCCAGGACGGCCTCAATCAAAATCCAATAACACAATATAATTACTTGCTGCCTGTTCACGTTGATAATATCGAGGGGTGAAAGGCTATTTTTGTTTGAAGCGACATTTTGGACGATATTGAGTTATATACCCAAAAACTAACTCAATACTGTATATGACTCAATATCGTCCAAAATGTCGCTTCAAACAAATAGCCTTTCACCCCTCGATATCATCTGTTAATGTTAATGAGCGCGCACTTATTTGCATTTAGTTAAAGCAGATTAACTAACCAAAACACATCGACATTTGCATAGCGCTAATGACATATATCAGGTACCTATTATGCATTAACTATAAATATCATGCGAACTTTTAGTGTTGTTCTGAATGAAAAGTAAAAAATCACGTTAAAAAAAAGTATGAAACAAGAAAATATTTGAATTTCAAAGCTGTGGTCGTATGCCACTTTCCCCGAAATCTTACAATGGCTTACAACTTTGAGAATGTATTGTTGTGTTAGCGTCAGCGCACACCAAAGCAGAGCATTTTCTGACACTTCTGAAAAATTAATCTTATGACAATTCCATACAACTTAATGCTCGACCATGCTCGAACTTACAAGATGCGTGTTCGAGTATGCGTCCTACATGCGCGAGCGCGCTCGAACCGCCGCGCGCCGCCCGCGCTCTATATGCCTCAGCGAGATTAACTGCTGCACGTGTAATGGCGTGCTGGCGATAATTACTAAGTCCCAATCAACCATATTGAACACGTCAAACTAGTCATGCACGCGCGCCTGGCAATCCAGAGCATTTTCAACGGAGCTTGCTCATGGAGGGGCGAGCATGCCGCCGACATGCTCGACCATACGCGAGCATTTTGCAATTTGGTGTGCGCTGACCCTTAGGGTAGATGGCATCTTCTTCTTACCGTGTCGATGGCAAAAATAACACGAAAAAATTTAAGTCTGTAAAGGTATAGTTTTCTAAATTATTTTTCCCCAAAATTCAGCAACGCGAATACCGTAGATGGCATACGGCCACGGCTTTCAGATGCGAATACTTTCTTGTCTCATACTTTTTAGAGCCTGATTTTTCAGTAGCCGGATTATAGTTTTTGAGCTTACTTTTTAAGTCAATTATTTTCGGATCATTTATACATACACGTTTGAAATGTGCTAATAAAACCCTAGGCTCTCATTTGACAACAGGGCATCATTTAATTCATGAATTTATGTCCTCTCTGCCCTCGCCATATTTATTTTAATGTGACATCACATAGCCAGAGGACGATCAAGACTTTGTCAAATTATAATAAGTAGTTTAGAAGTTATGATCCCAATAAACTAACATACATATATTATATATCGGAAAAAGAGACACAGTAACCTAGCCAACGTTCGATCTCCAAAACAACACTGCAACTTGCACTTTTCTTTGGGGAAAATGATGAAATAAATAGAAGTGTTTAAATGTCAGTTTCATTTAGATCCCCTAGAATTAATAATCAATGTCATTGTTGTTGGCAAATTTATATGTAGGTAGGTAGCTTCTACCTACTAATAAGTTCGCTGTGCGAACGGTTCTTAGTTAAATCTATTGGTATGTCCAACACCAAACAGGTACTAGACAGAAGTAGGTGGGGAAAGGATCGCTGAAACATTACATTAGATGGCAAATGAACTAAAAGAACGGTGAACTAATCCAGTTCGAACTAGTTTCTAAGTCCATCACTATCTATTTGTAGAGCAGATTTGTGCAGTTGTACTAGTCTTTATTTACGTGAGTAAACGTTTTAGCGTAAAGGATGAGATTACATAAGTACTGTTTACTTGTTGATTATAATTAATTGACCGTATCATGTGTGAATACCACATTCCTACATATTCATTATAATTTATCTATCCTATCTATCTATATATTAAGGGGCTTGTGGCTAAGTAACAATAGCTGCACGGGTCGATCGATTAGGTTAAGCTACGCTTGCCGCGGTTGGTCCGTAGATGGGTGACCATCTTTACATACCAAGACCCCTCCGTGCCTCGGAAAGCACGTTAAGCCGTTGGTCCCGGCTGTCATTTGTGGATCTTTGACAGTCGTTACGGGTCGTCAGAAGCCCGAAAGTCTGACAACCAGTCTTACCAAGGGGTATCGTATTACCCAGTTACTGGGTTGTGGAGGTCAGATAGGCAGTCGCTCCATGTAAAATACTGGTATCCAGCTGCATCCGGTTAGACTGGAAGCCGACCCCAACATGGTTGGGAAAAGGCTAGGCAGATGATGATCTATCTATATATTAAGACGTGAAATAAAAACTTTATACCCCTTTTATTACGAGGACGGAGGAGTATGAAATTTGGCACAGTTAAAGTTTATATGGAGTAGTAGTGTAGAAAGCTAATATTTTTTATATGATAATGCATTAGAAATACATTAAGTTTTAAATGAATTATGGTTGAATTTCGAGCACTGGGTGACCACTGGTTTTTATAATTACGCATTACATTTTATCTTCTTTTTTTTTAAACATAACGTACGAACCTACGTTAGGAACCGTTTATACCCGTAGTTAACCTTAATAAAGGCAGACCTATCGCCAGGAAAACCTAATTACTTTTTTGACCGACCTGACAATCGAGCCCATGACCTAAATACCGCGTCGGCGTTCGCTACCGCTGTCCAATAATGCTTCCCCATAACGTTGGTTCAATTATTTAATTAAATATCAGTATCGTAGATAAGGCACTGAATTACTGCAATCAACACACAACCATTTCTATTCAATATTTACGAATGTTATGCTACATGAAACGATGATAGTACCACGTATTTGTTATCTGTAGCACGCTCCTTGAATACTAACTGAGACCATATTACGTCTGCATCAAATAATAACTCTCATAAAGTGTGTACACAACTTATCTTACACGATAACATGACCAAAGGTGTCTCTTTTCAGTATGCACGGACAACAAGGCTTAAATGGGGCGAAGGAAATTAAATTAAAAAACTAAAGTTCCTTGCACGATACGCAAATACTCGCACAGACTGCCGATGTTTGCTCTTAGAACGTTATCACTTGATAAGTTAGAACACAAGCCGCGAGCAAACAACGTTATCATGGTAACGTTCTTGCCGGGGACTGGGAGGCGCTGCACTGACTCCGCTCGGCTACGGCGCGCCGAACGAGACACCTGAGGCTCCAGCCACTCTAGTGCTCCACACCACTTCACAACGCATGGCGCGATGGAAGTTGAACACAGATAAACCCGTGACAGTGATAATTAATGTGAATAAGTGTTAATGTTAGTGATAATATCCAACCAAAGAACAAACCAAAGCTAATTAGCTCAAATTCCTAGTCGAGAGAGAATTAACGTCGTCAAGCTGGAGGGCCTAACGACGTTTGATACGGACATACGGGTAGAGAATGTCAGTGAGGAGTGCGCGGCGAAGAATGAGCAGCTGGGGCAGCAGGAGTTCTGCCCCGCGTACTACGACGGGCTGCTGTGCTGGGACCCCACGCCCTGGAACACGCTGGCGGTGCAGCGCTGCTTCAGCGAGTTCCACGGCGTGCAGTACGATGACACACGTAAGTTAATCTTTAATCCTATATTACGCCGCTCTTTGTGAATGTAAACAATGCGATCACGTGGTGTTGGCACTTGGCGGATCTGTTGAAAGATTTCGTACCTACAAAATCTCGCGAAATTTTCGGACAGAAAATTACTGATATGCCTGGAATGTGAGTGGAAGGAAAATTACGTGATATTTCCAAAGTTGTTTTCTTAATTTTTCGACATTTCATTCATATCTTTCAATCTTTTGTTTTTGCTCTCTTGATTTTGTTTCCACGAATATTTTAGAAATTGTAAATTAAAATCCCAAAACAATGAGAATGTTTTTGTTTCCCTTTCAATTTTCATTCCAATATTGGCCTCTGCACCATTTAGGTGAGTTATACCCTCCCTATTTTATGTAACTAACTGATTTCTGTCTTCGAATGTGGATTAGTTTTCAATGCAAGTCTAACATTCATGTTATTTCCAAAAAAGACCCCTAACCAATTTGTTATAAACTATCAAGACCCACCACAGTGGGTCATGCAAAATTAGAAAAAATCGCAAATAAAAAAAACTAAGGAATAACTTATGTTTCCTTTTCCAATATTATTCTATCCTAAAAGAGCCTAGGCTTTTCCCAACAATGTTGGAGTCGTCTTCCAGTCTAACCGGATATAGTTGAGTACCAGTATTTTACTGCATCTCTGACCCCCACAACCCAGTTACTGGGTTACTTAGACCCGAGTTCACCAACTACAACATAACCATTGATTACGTAACCGTCCTGTTAGCATTAAACATATGTTTAAACATCCGCGTTTTTTTCGAGTTCACTATTCAATTCTACCCAACGGTTAAATAATCGAACGTTTTTGAATGAGTGAGTCGAAAATGACCGAAAGATCGAATGGTTTAACATTATTTTATGAAAGACGCTACGACAAATGCCGAAAAAAATGGGGTCGAAAGCATCTGGCTGACAAATTTAATGCTTTCGGCACTCACTGCAAACGTACTTGGCTATTCAAACTTCTTTTCAATTAAATCAAGTAATTCCAGAACATTCACTACGTTTGTATGTACGAAATCGTCATATTCTTGGACATTATTGTGCCGTGTTTGGAATATACGGAGAGTGCGCAAAATTATATATTGTCTTTAAAATCATCTAACACATTATCCTCTTTAAAGAATAAGTAACTCAAAGCGTCTAGCATTTTTATTTTGTAACTAAAAGTGATTCACAATGCAAAACTTCAAATCAGAAAGCATAAACCAACGGTTAAACTGAGTTGGCCACCTCGTTTAAGTTAAACATCCAGTTACAGTACTTAACCAATGGTTAGTGCGTGGTGAACAACAAAATATTGTTAATCAGCCGGTTATAGTCTAACCGGCTGTTTTAAATTTAACCATGTGTTGGTGAACTCGAGTCTTACTTAATTACACGATACCCCTCATTATGACTGGTTGTCAGAATTTCGGGTTTCTGACGACTGTCAAAGATGCACAAATGACTGCCGGTACCAAAGGCTTAACGTGCTTCCCGAGGCACGGAGGGGTCCTGGTATGGCACCAACCGCAAGCGTAGCTTAACCTGATGGATCGACCCGTGCGGCTGTGCCAGAAGCCTTATCCTAAAAAAGTATGGGTTTATGAAAATTATGTGCAGGCTAAGTCACGTGGAGATCACCAACTATAAATATTAAGTACAGCTGCCAAAACATGATGTAAAGAAAATTAAACTCTGGCATAAAAAGAACTGCTCCATTCCTCAACATTCTCCAATGACAGCAATGTACAAAACGTTTACAAAAAGCTTTGTTCTTCGTACTCAGTCGCACTAAAATATCTTGAAAACAAAAGCGATACAAATAACAACTGCTCCAGCATCGTTATTTATGTTGTGAAATCAAAGATCTGATGCAGCGACTCGAGTGTTAAATGCAGCTATAATAACTACCGCGTTTGAGTACAGCTCTATAGGTACGTTTTAACTTCATACGGGTTTACTCAAATGGACTGAGAATTTATTTGGCTTTTTATTCAGGTATTACGTTACGTTTACGTATCTATTATTTATTTCTGCTTACTTATAATACCTATAGTTTTTAATGTTTCTGTTGGTATCTTGGCGGATGCTAGGTGACATATGGCAAATTATGTTTAGTGTCTCGTAATGTTAATTACTTACTATTGTATAGAATCAAGTTCTTCTAACGGAACAGGTCTTGCTGCTGGAGTGTGTTGAGCCACTTCTTTTGCCCATAGCTAAAGCAGTAGGAAGTGGTGAAGGGCGGACAATTCTGGGGGACCGTCTTCTGTAATTTTGACGTTTAAAAAGTGCTGACTCACAGCCTTGTTTGAATAAATGACTTTTGATTTGAGCCGTACTTAGTTTTGAGTATCAGATGAAATGAACACGTGTTTAGTAGAACCGGTATTTTTGCGATCTGTTTTTTTTCTATTATTCGAGTCTACTTTAATGACTATAACTACGGTTCCCTTAGAAGATTTTCGTATTCAGTCTAAACCAAAAAAAAGAGTTTTAGTAAAACAATTCCTTCTTTATATTAATTGTTTATAATTCAACCAGTATTATTTCCATAAACCACTAAAGCAAACAATAAGTGCACATAGTCAAATGATTATCCATTTTAATATTAAGTGTACATTATTAGATCACAAAAAATCTATGAACAGAACAAATCCCATACCGCTTTTAAAATGAAAACAAAGTGGAAAGTGCGTTATTTCCTAGTAAAGCAAAGTTTATGGGTCAAGTGATATTAAGGAGTACCTTTGGGAATTACCAAGCTACTTTGGGTTATTCAATTTCAATCCATATTATAGCCTTTTGCTAACCTAATACTTGGAACTAACTAACCTAGGTTCCGTATGGTGCCGAATGTAAAAAATAGCAGCATCCCATTTCGTGTCGTAGGAGGCGACTAAGGGACTTACTAGAGAATGGGCAGCAGAGTTCTCCATACATTTTACCACTATATTGCGATCGCTAACCCGCCTGCCGAGCGTGGCGATTATGGCAAAACCTCCCAAAAAAAGACAAGCCCCAAGCTTCCTGCATCCAACGGGTCTACCGTTGGATGCAGGAAGCACAGAACCGGTCGAAGTGGCGGAGATTTGGGGATAGGCCTCCAGCAGTGGGCGTCTTTCGGCTGAAATGATGAACCTAATACTTAACATATCGAGACCCCTCCGTGCCTCGGAAAGCACGTTAAGCCGTTGGTACTGGCTGTCATTCGTGGATCTTTGACAGTCGTTACGGGTAGTCAGAAGCCCAAAAGTCTATTAACCAGTCTTACCAAGTGGTGTCATGTTACCCATACATGTGTGCGTGCTGTGCGTTTCGGTAAATAAAGGATAAGTTTTTATCCAGTGCGCAAATTGTAACCATGAATTCAACACATCATTCTAGACACTCAGCGTAGAAATTTTTCGATTATACAAAAAAAAATCAGCTGTTTCATAGAAAAGTGCAATACCTACGCTGTCAAAACTGATGACTGAATGAAATGTAAGAAACGGTCAACACTGCTGGACATAGGCCTCCTCCAAAAGGGGGTTTTGATATAATCGCCACGTTTAGAATGCTTGTTGGCGATCGCAGTGTGGTAGTCAAATGCATAGAGAACGCTGCTGCCCATTCTGTAAGTCCCTTAGTCGCCTTCTACGCCACCCACGGGAAGAAATGAGATGGTGCTATTCTTTTACGTCCGGCACCATACGGAACCTAACCTAACCGATTACGGATAATTTTATTCCATTTCACAATCTTTTGTAGATTTAATTTATGACTGCCCCAAGTGACTTGTGAAAATCGCTTAGTCAGACTTTTTAGCCCTTCTAGTTGATTCAAGTGACATAGATTACAATGCACAATTTAGTTGACCAGCACTTCTGTGGACATAAGTAACGTACCTAGATTAAAAAGGCTTTATAAATAATCTTTGACCAAACCTAGTTGATATTTGAACGCTACTAATCCTACTTGAGAATCAACCGGAGATGATGGGGACACTGCAGTTTAGATTTACTTTGTAAAAAATCAAACGATTTATTCTGTAATAATCTCACCGTGGAAACTTAGGTTGAGTGAGCTTGAAATGTGCTGTCTTTTCCTTTACCTAATGGCATTGACAGCTCACTTCGTGCTAGCTGACATATTATAGCAAATAATTTAATTTAATATTTTGTGTTTCATAATGTTAATTACTTACCTACTATTGTATAGAATCAAGTGCCTCTAACTTAGACAGACAGACAGCTGTGCTGCTGCGGAGTTTGTTGCGCCACTTGTTCTTCTAAAGCACTAGGAAGTGGTGAAGGGCGGGCGTTCTTATGTAATTTTGACGTTCAAAAAGTGCTGACTGTCAGCCTAGTTTAAATAAATGACTTTCGATTTTGACTTCACCTAAGTTGCACGGGGATATTTTTGAGAATAGATCGCTTGATTCTTGTAGAATTGGTAGCGTTCAAATGTCAACTAGGTTTGAGTAAAGATTATTTCTGAAAGCCTTTTAATCTGGGTACGTTACTTACGTCCACAGACATATTAGCCAACCAAATTGATTATTTACAGAATAGATCGATTGGTTCTTGTCAAAGTAAATGTAAGTACTGCCGTGTTCCTATCCTCTTGATATTATCCAAAGACAAAATATGAAAACACTTAAGAAGTGCTCAATCTACAACAGAAAGGAAAGATAAAAGCATCTGTTTTATTAAAAAAGTGTAACCTCGCAGAAAATCCCTCCATCGCGTTTTCTGAATAACATCGTACAAACAAGTTTTGAGAAAATCCGCTTTGTAATCGCTGAAATATTTTGTGCGCGAATGCGCTCTAGACTAGATTTTTTCTTGGATGCCCTATGCATACCATTACGTAATGTGTTGGTGTTGATTCTGTGAACCAATATCTTCTGTGGACCAACAAAACTTAATTTTGGCTTTTGTTATCTTGTTCCTTCTAATGAAACAAGAATGAGACGAAATTAAATTAGAGCTGTCAAATTTTGTTGAACTAATATGTTCTTCGACGTAACTACGACGAACTATAATTCTTCATGCTTTAAAATCATATGATTTTGCCATATTCAGGCAATCGAGACGCAAATAAGTTTGACAGTTCTAAAGCGTCACTTGTCTTTTTCTTTTGCGGTCTGTCAGTAAGAGATAGCAATTCTCTTATTTTAGTTTAATTGGTTAACAAAAGAATTAACACTTGTTTCTAAATAAATAATGAAATAACTAGGTAAATAGTTGCAATAAATGTCAATATAGCCTGAGTGCCTGCAAAGAAGTTTTGTCATGATTTGTTATTTTGTTTTGTGAAATTTAAGTCATTTTAAATTAATAAGTACCCATAACAATTATAATTATGAGGCGATTGGAATATACAATAAATTATATTAAAAGATTTCGATACCTAGAGAAAATTTTTCATAGCCAGTGAAGATCAAGTACGCGAAAAATCTCTAAAAATTAAATAAATCATTTTTACGTCCGTCTGAACGTCGTGTATCTATTTAAGCTCTTCACTTACAAACAGTGTGTGATTCTAATATAACTTTATTAATTTGTGACACAGAGAACGCATCCCGCTTTTGTATGGACGGCGGCGTATGGCGGAACTACTCAAACTACGCGAACTGCACGGAGCGCATCGCCAACGTGTCGCCGACTGACGTCACGAGCCTCATCTACCTCGCCGGCTACTCGCTCAGCCTCGCCGTGCTGTCGCTCGCCGTGTTCGTGTTCCTTTACTTCAAGTAAGTGTACTTGATACTTTCATCGTCAACGCGCCGATATTCCGAGTGGGTAGATATTTGTGCAAAATATAACAGTACGTCAGATTTAAAACAACAATAACTACTAACATACAACACAAACCAATAACAGCTTTTTACTAAATTAACAAAAAAACATTTCTTTTTATTTTTGTCTGCCTGTCAATTGCGGGTAATCTCAGAAACAGCTATACCGATTTTGACGGGACTTTCACTTGCAGATAGCTAATAAGTAACTCAGTTTACGGTTATTTTAGAAAAAAGAGGGTTCCGCACGAAAAAAACCCTATCCAATTTATTGTTTTCCTGCATGCACGGGAACGAAGTCGCTGCCACAGCAAGTTGTAAATAATTGTACAAAAAAAAACTAATTTGAAAATATTGAGAATGAGATTTATTGACTAACGTTATATTAAAAGTAGGTAGGTAGGTATTTTTGTATCAGCGACCAGAACCAAGATAAACAACATTCAAATTTTCGAAAATAACATAATAAAAGCGTTTCAGTCTTAAAAAATAATCGTTTTATAAGAGACCCTTTTATCTCAATTGCAAAAACTAGCCGAGAATTATTATTTTTCGTAGACTTTTTGTTTCTAAGAAACAAATTGCGACACTTATATCAGACAAAACGCGCCAGACAGTTCATTTGCAGACATCGAGTAATAAATTTGAGAGACACTAGGACGAAACACAATCGTTCCAAATGTATTGCTTCACAAAAACACAAAAGGTTATTAAAGTACCTATATTTAATGAACTTCTTGTAATTTTTACTTATGTGATATAAATATAATACGAGGAATATTAGTTTGTGGATATTTTCTAGACGCACTGAAAGCGTCCCCATATCTAAGTAACGAATTACCTATATGTCACATACGGACAGGGCTTGTATGTACTTCAGCGGTCACTCGCTAATGTCTACACAGCTCACGAAATTCTATACTAACAAGCTGATAATAAAACTGTAGTTAAGTATTTATTAACTTTAATAAGACTAGCGATGGTCCAGTAATAACGGTCCCGACTTCCGAGTTGCAGGTCCAAACCTAGTCAGGCTTAGGGTCAGAAATCAGAAATCAGAAATCAGAAAGCTTTATTTGTGAACACAGGTCAAGTTTTTTTTTTTTTTTTTTTTTTTAAACTTGACCTAGATTATTGCTGTCAAACCACGATATAATTTTATTTAATGTCATATTTATCTCCTTTTCATAAGTTTTGGGATCGTCACATTCAATCACTACGGTGCTGTCATCGGCGAATAGCACCATGGGGTGATTTATTTGCCCCGGAAGGTCATTTATGTACAGTAAAAAGAGAGGGGGTCCCAGTACGCTACCCTGAGGAACGCCAAATTTAATTATCTCGCTTTCAGAACGATATTTTTTCTCATAGCTGGTTTTTGAACATATTTGTGTGATTTCTACAAATTGTTTTCTGTCCGTTAAGTAAGATCGAATGAGATCAAGTATATTTCCCCTGACACCATATTTTTCAAGTTTTTGTAATAGAATTGGGTAATCTACATAATCAAAAGCCTTAGTTAGATCCATATAGATAGCACATACAGGATTTCTCTTATCTACATTTGACATAATAGGGAAGCAGGTCATGTATGGCCATATTGATGGTCTTCTGCTTACGAAATCCCTTTTGTTCCTTTACTAATATGTTTGACTTCTCGAGATAGTTATATAAGGACTTGTAAATTACTTTTTCAAAGATTTTTGAAAAGACGGGTATCAACGCGATAGGCCTATAATTTGACATACTGTGTCTATCATTTTTTTTGTGCAATGGTACAATTATTGATGTTTTTAATTTTTCAGGGAAGATTCCGCTAGAAATACACATATTAATTATGTGACTGAGATGTGGAGCTATATATTGAGACACCGCTTTGATAACTTTAGTGCATATTCCGTCATACCCAACACTGTTTGTATTTCGAAGTGACTGAGTATGATTATTTATATCTTGAGGTGTGGTCGGCTCCATAAATATAGAGTTTGGAGTGTTTGAGCGGATTTTAATTTCTGGTATAGTTTTATTTTTTGGTTTGGTAACTTGATTAACATAAAATTTGTTAAAAGCCTGAGCTATTTTTAATGGGTTCGTGATTTTCTGTGGTCCTGTTTGAATTTGTGTAATTGGTTCTTTAGGGAAGCAGGTCTTAGATTTATTAATTACAACCATGCCGCTTTAGATTTATTTTGGGATGTCTTAATAAAGTAGTTATTTCGTGATTTCTGTGTTAACGTTATAACTCTTTTAAATCTTGCAGAATATGTCTTAAACGACTGTTTGTTCTTTGGGGTAGGCTTTTTCCTGTATTGCCATAGCAAGTGCCGCTTCTTTTTACTACATATTCTTATCCCATTAGTGATCCATTGGGCGCTTTTTGTAATTGTTTTTGTTATTATTTTATACGGAAAGCAAAGGTCATAAAAACATCTGAATAAGTCAAGAAAATGGGCGTAGGCATCATTGGCGTCACTAGTTGTATATATGTCCGAAAAAGTGAGATTTTTAATGCAATTTTTAAATTTTTCTACGTTATCTTGACAATAATTTCGTCTTTTTATTTTCCAACGCTTCAAGATACATGTTTTCTTAACGGGACATTTCAAAAGTTATGCGGTATGATCTGACAGGCCCAATTCTATAATTTCTCCCTTACAGCCTTTTACATTATGCGCTATGTTGTCCAAGCAGGTCCCACTGCTTAATCTAGTAGGTTGACAAAATTTTAATTTTAAATTATAATTTAACAATGTATATTCGAAATCTAGGGCTTGTCTATTTCTTTTTAATAGGTTAATGTTAAAGTCCCCACATAGGACAACCTTTTAATTATTCAGTTTTAAACATAACAGATGTAAAGTATTATTTAAATTTTCGAAAAATGTATCCAAATTAGATTGGGGCACCCTATACATACAGACAATAATAATGTTGTGTTCTGTCAGTTCTATCGCGCAGCATTCAATTACGTTGATAACGGAATATTTTCTAAAGTTTAGCACTTTATACTTGTGACCGACTCTGGTCAAAATGCACGCGCCACCTCTTCTATTACTTTGTGTAATTTAGTTCATCACCGCTGCTATCAAAACAGTGAAAGAAAATATCGTGAGGAAACCGGCATGTCCTAGAACCATAAATTCCAAGATTTCTGACATCTACCAACCCTCACTGGGCCCGCATGGTAGATTACGGCCAGTCCAGGAAAGGCCTGCGTCCCAGCAGTGTACGACTACACGCCGACAGACACTACGCTGACAAACTGAAGTCTCTGACGAACTGTGTGCTGTCGGCGTAGTGTCTGTCGACGTTTAGTCGTACGCTCGTGTCCCAGCAGTGTGAACATCATAGGCTGATTATGTAACTTTACATAACGAAAAAAATCAATCATTACACGCAATATTATTTTTTCAATAAACAGCGCATATCAGAAATACGTGATCATATTTAAGGGTGTGGTTAGGGTTGCCAACCGCACTCAAAAATAGAACATTGTACTCTTTATCTTATGGGTGTACTCTATAATCTACAACACTAATTGATTACGCCAAAATACTCTTTTTTCATAAACTGACTTTTTTACGGCAAGTGATTTCGTTTTTGTGCGGTTTTTCTATATTTTCCACTTTAAGACTTGACTATTTGTCAGCCAAAAATATGAAGTGACGAGAAGACCACAACAAGGCTTTATTAATATTGATTAAAATGAGTTCCAGATCTTATATCAACGTAGAGTTAAGACGTTTAGAGTCCCACAATTCTTGTAAAATCAAAAAAAATATGTCATGTACCGCAAAACGTGATAGAAAATACGTAAAAAGAAATCAATAAATGGTACTCTATTTTATTAATCTGTACTCTTTATTTACTCTCTCTGAAACCAGAAATACTCTACTTCTTCTAGAAAAACTTGGTAACCCTAGTTGTGGTAGAGACCATCGAACTGTACAACTTTCTCCATGGGACCAACATTGTAATCGCGAAAAAAATAACAACTGTCCCATTCAAAACTTCAATACCTACTCGACCTGAAAGGTACGGGACGAACGACAAACTTTTCGACATTACAATGTTGGTCCCGTGGAAAAAGTGGTTTATTTCATGGTCTGTAGGAAACAAAGGTGTCACACCTTTTTGATACTTGCTTGGATACTATCAAAGCAGAAAATCTAAACCACAGTGACAGTCTTTGAAAAGTGCATTTTAGTATGATCTGCGGTTTATCGACACGGCAGATAGAAAGACATGGTTAGTAGGCTACTGAACTGAGATCGAACCGTGAGATATTACATTCTGTATATTTGCAGATCAATCATGCTTGTCAAATGATAAATGATATTTATTCATGAAAGTAGGTTTATGCAAACACTTAACACGTCAATAGTATTTTAAAAAATAGATAAGGTCGGTGTTTTCTATACGACTACTCTGAGAAGTCACCTGAGCCTATTTCCAACTATGTTGGGGTCGGCTTCCAGTCTAACCGGATGCAGCTGAATACCAGTATGTTACATGGAGCGACTGCTTATCTTACCTCCACAACCCAGTAACTGGGTAACACGATACCCCTTGATAAGAGTGGTTGTCAGACTTTCGGGCTTCTGACGACCCGTAACGACATAACGTACTTTCCGAGGCACGGAGGGATCATGGTATGTAAAGGACACCGATCCACGGCCCAACCGCGGCAAGCTTAACCTGATCAATCGACACGTGTGGCTATTATTACTAAGCCACTTGCCCCTTCTATCTTTCATATCAAGTATTATAAACACAAAAAGGATGAACTATATAAGTAACCTCAAAACGTAAAACTTTTTGAAACTTGATATGAAGTTTAATCTATAAACCCGTGTTTACTTAACTAAACTATTACAACGCTAAACTAACACACTAAATCTGTACCAAAACACTAAAACTATATCGCTCAGTCATGGATCCTACCACGAACGTTCGAAACAAGCTACACTCGATTATCGTTAGACACGAAGCTGACTCGAAAATGTCCGACATTAATGTAAATGGCCGGTGGCCAGTCGTGAATAATTTCTGCTTTATGACGCTCCTGTATATTTACTTAAGATAAACTGCGACGTGGCTGCCTCGTTGGTCTAGTGGTCGCAAGCGCTACTACTGAGCATAAGGTCCTCGGTTCGATTCCCAGGTCGGGCAAAGTGGCAGCCCGGAGTAGGGATTTGAGCACGTTTGATGGCAATAGACTCGCCCCCATGGGAGTTAAACATAACCGCCGAAATGTGGGTGCACTATAGGTACACTTCTGTCTGACCCTTTGGGGAAACAAACCGTGATGTTATGTTAGATAAACTAACGTGTTACGACTGGCTTAACTCACATTTCATTTGTAAAATAGAATAATAGGTTATATCCACAAACGGAAATAAACAAACAAACAACAGACAAAAAAACAACAAAACAACACAAACAAATAAAAAACAAGGAACAAACAGCAAAAACAAAAACATACAAAATAACAATAATAAACATTATTTTTGTTGTTTTATCCTTTCTATCCTTTTTAATTTTATGCTTTCTCATCCACGAATATTTGCTAAGTTAATGGCATATTTTAGCATATATTTCGTATTAAGTATAGAAAGCTCGGGGCAGCTCGGATAGTTGGCAGCCCCTGGTCAAAAGTAAGTAATTATACTTATAATAATAATAGTGGTGGTGGATCGACTAGAGCGGCGTGCAATGATCGTTGATATTACGGTCCCGCATAACGAGAACCTCGTGAAAGCCGAGAAAGATAAACAAATCAAGTATCTTGACTTGGCTCGCGAGGTTGTCGACATGTGGGATGTGGACTCTGCGATCATTGTACCGATAGTCGTCACAGCCAATGGCTTGATAGCTAAGAGCCTCGACCAACACCTGAGGAGGCTCTCGTTGGGCAGCTGGGTCAAGGGCTTGATCCAGAAAGCGGTACTCCTGGACATGGCTCGTATTGTTAGGAGGTTCCTCTCTCTGGAGCCCTGACCGCCGGTAGCTTGGACCCTGTTCCCGATACCGGTGGGCTACTATTTTTTATATTTTTAAATGTTTTTATATATTTTATATTCTAATATTTAAAAATGTAATTTATATGTGTTTATGTTGGAATAAAGGAGATAATAATAATTCAAAGAATATAATTAAAAATAATGACCCGGTACCCTTTTTTTGCGTACACAACACGTTTACAAAACTATAACGAACGTGCATAATAATATTTCGTTTCTATTCCGTTCGTCCATTTGCCACAGCTTGTAATTAATCACAACTGTTAGGTATTTAGGCGTAAGCACACTACATATAGGTAGATATTTCAGATTATCATAAAAATAATTGCCATGTCGAAAGTCACCATAATTCAGCGGCATATCAAACTACACACTCCTATGAATTGAAGCCTGATTTTCTAACTCTCTGTCAAAAAAGATGAGTAGAATAAAATGAAGTTTACTTCATCGAAGGCCCACAAACGCTGACTCATCATCAGACTAGCTTTATCTTAATTATGTTAAGGTTGGCTGCCCGTCGATGCAGCTGAGTACCTGAATCAGCTTTATAGTTACAAATTGCTTAAGGCCGGACTTCTGTAGAACTCCAAGTACTTATCATCCTAACAACACAAATATGTCTGGTAACGGGAACACATCACCACACATAATAATAATTATTATATGTTATAAATTGTTGTAAGTTGGTCTAAACGAGAAAACTATTCCTTACGCGCGCGCTGATCAGCCTTGTAATGGAGCGACTGCCTATCTGACCTCCACAACCTAGTTACTGGGTAATATCTACCCTTGGTAAGACTGATTGTCAAACTTTCGGACTTCTGACCACCCGGAACGGCTGTCAAAGATCTACAAATGACAGCTGGGACCAAGAGGCACGGGGTCTCGATGTGTAAATATCACTAAACAAATGAATTCAGCCGCACTTATTTACATTGAAAACGAGCCCTAGTAACCCTAGTGCTGCGTACGTTTATCTTCTAAGTAGTCTGCCCAAAAGCTATAATTACAAAGATCCTGAGCCTAAATGGGAACAAAGTGTACAGAAAGGCTAATCCCGGATTTAAGGCCCAGATCTTCGAAATCCGTAAGATAAAATCGTCGTCATTTGATGTTGCTTCTTTAAATAAGGGTAAGGAATCGATTCCTACCCGTGTTTGCATTAGATACGGTAACGGGCATGATTTCTGTTTCACTTTGATTTTATCTTTTACCCTGTGAGATGCGAAATTCTTTTCTTTTACAATTCTTCTCACTCAAGAATTGAATTACATATTGAACTAGCTTTTACCAGCGGCTTCGCCCGCGTTAACCAATTTACACAAAACCATAACAAATTATACACCTAAACCTTCCTCATGAATCATTCTGTCTATCTGTGAAAACTGCATGAAAGTCCGTTCAGTAGTTTTTGAGTTTTTAGCGAACAGACAGACAGACGATGCGGCGAACTTTGTTTTATAATATGTAGTGATAAGTTCAGTTAAATTAGGATTTTAAGAACAGAAGTAGTTATGTATAGGGTGTACGAATATTGTATTCCCAAAAGCCTCACAAAAACTCTAAGCCTTTGAAGCCTAATATCCAATAAACGTCTAGAGAATTACATCACTGTCATATCGTTAGGTTGTCAGACTACCCTCGTAAGGGTTGGCTTATATCGATACGCGTCACTTATTTTTCGTTGGATAGACATTTATTTTATCCGTATAGGTTTTACCTATCTTTATACATATTATAAACTAGCTTTTGACAGCGGCTTCGCCTGCATGGAGGTCGGGTATAATCCCACAGCAATGTGGTACCGGGATGAAAGTATCCTATATATTAAACCAGGTTATAATCTATCTGTGTCCTGTGTGCCAAATTTCATACAAATCCGTTCAGCTGTTTTTGCGTGAAAAAGCTTTGCGGCAAACTTTCACATTCACATTTATAGATAGTAGGATTAAAAACGGTTTAACGGTGACCATGATATTCTTCTTAACTACGCAATGGATTTTAATACGTTGTCATAATCATTTAGAGAATTTATTCCGGAAAGTTTATGTGTGCAATACATATTGAATGTAAGTTCCGCCGCACCGAACACAAATAAAAGGAGCAAGAGCAGGCGTAATGATGATGAATTGATGATGAATATCTGTCAGCAATTGTTATTGAGTATTTATCAACTGGATAAAATACTTGTTTCTGAGCCACTACATTCTTTTTCGTAACGTGTCGATGGCAAAAATAACATCGCAGGTATACACCGTGACATTTTAGTCGTCTTACAACGGCAGCCCACTTCATGTATCCAATGACTACTAATCATTTATAAAAATAAAAATAAATTGGACATATGAATAACCATTTAAAAAAAATATCATTCACTAAGACGCATGATGTAGTTTTGAACACCCTGTTATGGAGATGGAATGAATGATGAAATGTAATTGTATTATGGTAGGTAGGTAGAAATCTTCTACCGTTTGATACGTAAACATTATTAACGGGAGGGTGTTTGATAATTCTGAAGCATTATTTATTTTTCTTAGTACCTATTATCTTAATTAATTATATTATTTTTTTAATTGCACCTGTAGGTATTTTATGTCGGGTACATTGAGTGGACCACCTTTGTAAGACGACTAAAATGTCACGGTGTATACGAGTAGGCATATGTTTAGTATTCTAAAGTTTGACCCAAAATTCAACAACGCAAATACCGCTTGCTAACGCAGCCATTAGGTCCTCACGTGTGCAGGTGACAGAGCATGAATGACATTTAATTTAATAAATAACGCTCAGTTTGAACAATTTGCGAGAGATTCGATTTATCCATTCTCATTCAAACATAAAATAAAATAGGTCGAGACAGAAAAATGTTTAAAACATCGAATCATGAAGGAGTTTTTTTTTGGTCTTTGTGCCCGGTTGCTGGCAAAAAGCTCGCTCCCTATTATATGATAACTCGCGAAATGTCGCCAGTTATTACAGGCTGGTTTCCGAAATACGGTTTTTTTACCTGTAGTATACCACAATTTTTTTTTTAAATCAATGAGGCAAAATACTCCTCAAACGATTGTCCTCTTTACCTTCAGCCTACCTAGTCTTTGCCTTCAGCCATCGACGCGCAACCAGTTACCATGGATAAAGTATTCTGAACCCCCTAAGTTTGGGCACGCCACGATTGCGGCGGTAAGTCCCCTCTTTGAGGAGTGGCTTGAGAGGCGCCGCCGATTCCGCCTGACGCAGGTCCTCACCGGACATGGTTGTTTCGGGAGGTTCCTGTTTTGCATAAGGCGGGAGGAAACGCCCGGGTGTTTCCATTACGAAGATCGCCCCGAGGACACGGTGGAGCATACGGTGGAGGTCTGCCGGGCTTGGGCGGAGCACCGCCGTGTCCTCGTAGAGGCGATCGGCGGCGGCGATCTCTCGCGTCCGGCCCTGGTCCAGGCCATGGTACGGAGCGAGAGTGCATGGGTAGCCGTCGCCTCCATCCTTCATCGAAACAGTGATTCTCGCAAAGAGGGAGGCGGCGCACGCGCGCCTCAAAGAGATGTCAGCACCAACTGATGGGGCCCGGAAGGGCCGATGCCTGCCAGGGGTGCAGGTTGTTCGAAAGAGATACCGCGGCCCCTGGCACACAGGCAACTGAGGGAACACGGGTGGGTTTTAGTCAGTAAAATTCTGACACGCCCTCCTGCTACATCCAGAGCGGGAGAAGTTATTTGATGATTTGCCACCCAAAAAAAAGACTCCCCCGAGTTGAAATTTTCCATCGGTTATTAAAAAATATTAGCTGTTCCATACATTTTGCCTGCGTAGATATTGCACTTTACGATTCGATTTGAATACGCTACGGGCCTATAATCATGTTCTTAATTCATGATAACAGTTTATACGCCGATATTCCATGTACCCCTACCTAACGGGATGGTAATAGCGTTTAAGTCTTCCCTTTCAGTAGATTACCTTAATAAATTAGTTCTCCACCTATTTACTGAGACAGCGCCTTTGAACAAGGTTAATACAATAATTTGTAACTGTAATGCGTGTGTCCCTCTATTTGGACAATGCCCTCATTATTCTGGGATTTGAATAAAATGCTAGTCATTACTGAGGGTCAGCCGTGGGTTTGGGACATTTGTAGGGAAATCAAGTGCCCCAGTCCCAAAGCTTTCAATATATTTTATTTACTTATGTAAGTATTACACAGGTATCGTCTCACCTACATACTATTTGAAAAATCGTAAAACAAAACAGGCGCAACTTAAAGGCTCTCGAAGACAGGCATGACGCGAAAGTGCGACGCGATTCTAATAGATCAATTTCCATGAAGTTTTAATAGAAATTGTTCTATAGCGCCGCGCTGTCACATCGCGCATCCCTGCGGGAGCCATAGTACGAGTCGGTACGAATCTTTCACACACGCATTTATAATTTCTAACGTGACGATATTATCGTAGACGTCCAGGTCACAGCGTTGCGATAACACAGGAAAGTAAAATGTATACAGATATATATATGAAACCTCTTTTAACTTTATAATAACCCTAAGAATAATACATGGACGTCCACGATAAAAAAAAAAATTTGAAATTTCAATAATCTAGCTAATATTAGAAATGTGAAAGTTTGTAAGTTCGTATATTTGTTACTCACGCAATAACGGCTGAACGGATTTTGGATGAAAATTGGCACACAGATAGTTTATGAACTGGATAAACATATAGGATACTTTTTATCCCGGTAGTACGTTCCCATACGATAATTCCCCCATCTGCCACCTAGTGGCGTAAATCCGAAGTTTTCTCAGAATTATTACTTGAAATTGACACTTCACGTAATAAAATAATGTCATAAAAGAAGTGAAAAAATCATAATTGCTAAGGAAAAATGTTTTGTTGTGTTTCTGGATGCTCGAACACTTCAAAGAAAACTCAAAATAAATCAAATGGTGTGAAATTCTATTACTTTCCCGCGGATATTACTTACTTTCCTTGGTTACGTGATAAACGACAAAAGGCGATAAATGCAGTAAAAAAAATATGTATATCGTCTGCTTACGGGTAAAAAGTAACAAGTGCAGTCTGTGTCATTTCGAGTAAATGACATTTCAAAGTTTATGTTTTAATTTGATCTATTATAAACACATTAATTGAAAAAACTGTTAAAACAAACTGTTGCACTAATTACCCTTCCTTTAAGATATACTCTTATCTATATAATATTTACAAAATGTGAGAAGATATCATTTTTACAAACTTACTATCTCAGCAGCCATTGGACATTGCATTTTTTTATTTTACCAGTAGATAGCCCGTAAAAAATTACACGTCACTGCATTTTTAGCTCGATTTGATAAAAAAAAATATTTAACTTGTTTTACCAGTAAGCGGACGATATGTTTCAAAACATTTAAAAATTACTCAATAATGTTATTTGTAAAAATACCTGAGTTTTATATGTGTACTATTTGGAGAATTTTTACAGTAAATTAAAGCACAGATGTGCTTACATTTTTCAAATAGGCCTGCCTTACATTTGCAATTTGCTCTTCTAATATTTATATTGCAATCAAGCTGAGAAGAAGGCGACATGAACATAAATAGCAATGTAGACGAAATATTTACGTGAAAAATTAGTTCAGAAAATACTTTACAGTTATTTTGACATCATAAACGTTAGAAATCGTCGTTTGAGCTACAATTTTGCCAGTTATGCACTGCATTTTCAGGATTCATAACTGTTTCTTCTACATCTAAGACATGCCCGGACTCGGAAGAGTTTTTGGCTTTTGAACATATTTTGACACCGTGAACGATTATTATTAATCGGCCAGAACCCTTATCTTATAGTTTTAATAATTAGAAACGATATAAATATAATGTAAAAATTGGTGGCAACACGATGACAGGTCTAAACAGTTTATTTTTTTGACCACACCGCGCGTGGCTCTCGTGTCGATTTGTGCTGCCATCTATAGTTTGTGCACGTTCCCTTTCACACACTCAACACATTTCACTGATTACGAAAACAATTGAATGTCACAACCCAACCAGCCAGTGTTGTCACATTTATTTAATTTGTTTGCACAAACTGTGGTCCGTAAAGATATCAATTTTGCGCCTAACCGACAACGAATCGCGTATCTACCTTTTACAATTCCACAAATTGAATTTCAAATGAACCGTCAATGAATTTCGTTTTATTCTTATTTCGTTTTATTCTTTTTTCTCAAATAATCTTTTTACGGTTATCTTTTTAAAAGAATTTTCTTTTTTCTACTTCACTGCGAAAAGAGGTTCTTTTGTGTTGGTAAAAAGGTGGAAAAGTGTAGTAATAATACCTTTAGTATCTAATTTAATGGGATTGATTATCCTAACACATAATCAGCCTATAATGTTCCCACTGCTGGGACACAAGCCTCCTCTCTGCGGGAAGGAGAGTGGACCGTAATCCACCACGCGAGCCCATTGCGCGTTGGTAGCTGTCACATATATGTCTTCGAATTTTTGGTTCTAACACATGCCGGTTTCCTCACGATGTTTTCCTTCACCGTTTTGAGAGCAGCGGTGATGAAATTAAATACACAAAGTAAAGTGTTCGAACTCACGACCTGCATCTCATAATTCGAGGCCGATACCACTGCCCCACACATACTACATTGAAAAAATCCACGTAACTTAAACTTAGCAAGTTTCTGGTGAAAAATCCCAAACGAATTTTAAGTTTTGTGGTGAATTTAGTTGGCCAATTATTTTGTTACACGATCCTTTACATCTAACAATATCTATTATTATATTTACGAGAATCTTTAAAGCCTTAGAACGTTAAATCTGAGGGTAGAATAAATCGGGCGAAAAATTGAGGCAGCTGAAGCAAATTGGTAGACTACACATTACCCTTCAGAAACCCTTTCAAAATTAACATAACTTACATAACATCACGCTCGGTTTCCCCGAAGGAATTGGCAGAGGTGTAGCTACTACCTTATTTCTATTTCACGAAGTGACGCGCGCTTTACTTGTGGTTATCAAGTATACGAACACGTTGTGAATGTGTGAGTAAGCGCAGGAGCTCTCGGTACCGTTTGAGACAGTGGCCAAGTCAGAAGTGTGTGTGTGCCTGTGTGCATTGTGTGCCAACGCTACTCGTCTTTACGCACACATTCACAGCGTCTTTATACACCTATTTAAGACCGTTCTCGCCTCGCGTACTCACAACGGCGCATTTATGGCGGTTTTTCGTGATTATTTCATTAAATACAAACAAAAGTATACATTTTTTTCAGCCATGCACTAGATCGTTGCTATTTTCAAGTTTGTCTGCAATTTCGTTTACAGTTATTTTGGTGTTTACTTATAAAAATCGACATACCGTCTATTATTTTCTATTTGCACTACTTAGTACGATTATGTTTTTATTAAAGAGTAAATATTAAAAATAATTATAAATACCAACGATCTATTGCTTGGCTGCAAAAAAAAAATACTTTTAGGCTCGTGCAGACTAGCGCGACGCGACGGTCGCGTCGCGACACTCGTAGAACAATTTCTATGAAAACTTAATGAAAATTGTCCTACAAGTGTCGCGTCGCGTTGTCGCGTCGCGGCTGTTTGAAGAAGCCTTTTGTTTGTATTTAATGAAATAATGACAAAAACTACTATAAATGCGTTGTTGTAAGCCCGCGTGGAATGAACGCTCTTGCGCATCACTTTGTTAGATAAAAATACCAAACATGGGTATAGTACACTCATATTTAGTCAGCTATGTAAGTCCAATATCATCAACCAGGCACAAATCTTAACTCCGGGCTGCTACTGAGTTCCTAGTAGAAAAACCAACATCACTTTGCCCGACCTGGAAAACGAACTCAGGACGGCAGGACCTCATGATCATCTGTACCGCTTGCGACCATTACACCAACGAGGCAGTTAGGTAAAATTACCGCTTAGATATAGAAGTTTATACCTACTGCTTTTCTACAATGTTTGTGTAAAGTTATGTAAGTAAAGAGTTGTAATTATGAGATAATAACGAGGAACTATCTCTGCTCATTACAAGTACAATCAGATACACAAATAAGTACATTGTTACAAGTAAAAAAATTGCTTCATTTTCCTCAACAATAACAACCAAGTTAAAGTTCTAGAGAAACTCTATTGTGGTTGTTCTTTCTATTTATTACGCTGTCTTTTATCTTCATCGGAGAAAAATGAAAAAGGTTTTTTATTCAATTGTTTTTGTAAAATGTTATCCCACGAGAACGTACTACCGGGATAAAAATAGGTATCCTATGTGGTAATCCAGATTAAAAACTATCTGTGTACAAAATTTGATTCACATCCGTTCAGCCGTTTCAGCATGATTGAGTAACAAACATCCAAACATTCAAACATCCAAACATATAAACTTTCACAGTTTTAATATATGTAGAATAAAAATATATATTTTATGTAATTGTATGGAAAAAATTGTTTATCTTACTAATAATTTCTTAGTAATCATTTACTTACTTAATTTAGGGATGTAAAACCCAAAATATTTTAGTTGAAAGGATAATTTGGCTAATTTGTGGCTTAGGTACTTGACGCTTTCTCGACTAGTCTAAAAATAATATGGCATAAATAAGTTGCTTTAAAAAGAAGCTTAATTAAATGCAAAAACAAATGTTGTATTTTCTCTTTCTCTTGTTGCAATCTGAAAAACCTTCCAGTTATTTTACATACTGCGCAAATCGAGCCTAAGGCATTCCGAAATAATTTCCTTCGGCTAAATCATAATTTTGGCCGTGTCTGAGACAAGCATAAACGGCGTTTAAAAATACATTTCAGAACCATATTTAAGCTGAAATATATTATCACAAAATTCTCTTTGTTGTATTTATAAATCATTTCCACATTCTGTTTACTCTCCGAATCTGTATGGAACAGTTACTGCAGCATCCAGTGTCAATTTAATGGCCAACTAAAATTTATACTTCCATTTATGAAGAGTAGATACCGTGCCAAGATGTTATTGCCGCTATAATATCGTACGTGTACTAAACTTTACGATCTATCCATCACTGTATCAAAACATCAACAAACAAGATTATTATTGACAGTATTTTGGGATTTAAAAAATCTTCAAAGAAAGACATGGTTTTTTTATAAGTGACAAAATTGAATGATAAATAATTAGTGCCAGCGTCCACATTGCGTACACTATCAATGAAACTTATTTCAAATAAACCAATTACAGGCACTTTCGAATTATCAAAGATTCGGAAAGCTGAAGCTAATGCAATCACAATCCGGATCATTTTAAAGTATATCCATTGCTAATCCATTGCTTCTTAAGTTCGAAAATGTGTCTGCTCAACAACGTGAATAACGCAACGGATGTTGTTGAGCTGTCAAAATAACAGTCATTGCTACAGACAGACAGACGCGGCGGGTGACTTTGTTTCATAATTATGTAGTCTAAATTATCATCCAAATCCTAGCATTGAAATTGAATCCGTGACAAACTAAATAGTAATGTTGGGTTGACTACAAGTTTTGCCGATCTTTGACAAGCTATTGTGACTAAACTGTTGGATATATTTCATAGATTTTTTGTATCATCGTCATTTCAGCCGATAGACGTCCACTGCTGGACATAGGCCTCCCCCAAAAAAATGGGGGTGTTTGCCATAATCGCCACGGTTGGTAAGCGGGTTGGCGATCACAGTGTGGTGGTAAAATGCACAGAAAACGCTGCTGCCCATTCTCTAGTAAGTCCCTTAGTCGCCTTCTACGACACCCACGGGAAGAAATGTGATGGTGCTATTCTTTACGTCCGGCACCACACGGAACTAATTTTTTGTATACACGATTGATGGATTGATTGATTGGATTGTTTACGGATTTTTTGTAAACAGACTGGAAATATCATACTTATTATTATTACCGTTTCCAACTTGTATATAAGATAGTTTAGAGATATGATCATGTTTAGGTATCGATACCCATGACGTGTGCGGAATTTTGCTAGCTGATTTTATTTGACCCTGCATTTATATACGTACAATAAAAACAATGCAGAATGTCCACGCTTAGCGTACCCCCGCTAGTCATTACACTAAACAGACTATTGCGTATGAGTGCCACACTCGGAGCACATTACCCTTGACATAATGGCGATAATATGGTGAATGGTGAATATCACTTTTGGCAAGCGTACGAGATATTATGGCCGTTAACTAACATCATACATCTGAACGATGCGATCAAAGCTTAATAACATCTGATATCATTCGTGGAACTGCTATGGAGGGACGAAACTGCTTCCATTAGTGCCAAAATACTTTGAGAATCATTGTTTTCCTTTTTATCTTATTCAAGTTAACTGTAACATAATATAACATCCTTTATTTTCCGAAGGGTTAGGATTAGGTGTTTAGTGTCTACGTATTTTAAACCAACATTTAGCCAGTTATAGCTCAATGCTTCCATATTATTATACTGTTAGCTAGCTATGACCGCGGCTTCGCCCGCGTGGATGTCGGGAATGATCCCACGGGATCCTGCTACCGGGACAGAAAGTAAAGCCTATGTCCTTATAACATCAGCTATTCTGCCAGTGAAAGTCCTGTAAAAATATCTCGAGCCGTTTCGGAGATTAGCCGAAACAAACAAACAGACAGTTTAGAAAAAAATGTTTTGTAATAGGTACCTACCGTATTTACTTTCATATGTATTTAGTAAAACGCTGTTATTTTACATAGACGAATAAATTTGTACCTAATACTATTATTCGTCAGTGAACCAATATATTTTTTTCTTAAGGTCTTTTCTTTTATTTTTTGTAAAGAAAAAAGAAACATGCAATGTCAGTTACACATCACAAGTGTTCGTGTTAACCATTCTGTCAGTCTAAACTTATTCGTTTATTTCTAGAAATTATTCCCGTCAGTCTTCGTTAAAAGATAAAATAGGTAATGCTCACATATTTCATTGCTAATGCGGAGAAACTGTGCACAAAATCGTTATTCTCAAGTAATATAAGTTACGAACTAAGTAGTGGGTAGTTCTGGCTGTCTGCAATTTGTCACAATTTTTAACTTATACTTCATTATAACTTTGAAACAAGCACAGTCGTTACTTTTTGTCTTTATTGCATAGCCATTAAATGTGTTCAAACATAATGGTATTTTCGCTTCACTGAACAGGTTTAAGAGCTTGCTAAAATGCAAGGTGCATTTAAAATAAACGTCACTGCTACATGATCTCATTTTACCATTTTTGATGTAGTTATCTGTCATCATTGTGATCATTCAAATGCATAAAGAGTTTACTGTGCATAAAGGTAGTGTCAAAAATGTTTAGAACTATGATTTTAACATACAGTATAATAGCCAAATGCATTTTTTTTTATTAAATTCGTTTTTTTAAAGACTCAAATTGTGATAGAAGACTTTTATCTCACATCACTACAGAATTGCAGAGTTAACTTTTCAACATGAAAATCCACTTTTGCTTAAACTATTTTACATAATATACAGACACAGAACGTGGCAGACATGTGTCGACACGGCACAGGCGCTGATTCTAAAGTTACATATATGCTAACTAGCTCGTGCCTGTCGTGTCGACAGTCGTGTCGTCGGTTTACATGCGGCAGATTTGAAAAAATCATAGATTACTTGTACTTGTAGACGTGATTTATACAGTGTGCACTGTATAAGTCAGGTGTACCAGTACAAGTAAAAAGCTTTAGTAACCGCAGTTTAGTACCTGTATGTGCCAAAGGACTAATTAGTGCCCCGTTTGGCACAAATGAAGGTAAAATATACTGAAATTCTCTAACGCGTTAAACGGAGCAACAATTAGTACCAGAGGACTACTTAGAACCAATTTGGTGAAGCCAAAATGGTGTTGGCCTAACGTTTGTGCGGAGGTGTCATTATGGTGACGTCAGATGTGACCGTCTATTCTCTATTTATACATACTTAAAGCTGGCTCTGGCTAGCACGAAGTCAGTAACCCCTGAGTAATGGAACAACACTAAACTTTAAGGCGTTCCTAAAACTTTTTTGTGGGTACAATAAATGTAAAAGTGACAGGGACAACATAACACTTAAAATGGCGACTTAAAATTAAGTTACAAATTATATTAATCCTGAAGGCCAAAGAGTATAATAATATTAATAGGAGCTGAAGGCTGTGGCGGCAGATAATTCTTCCACCACTAAGCCATTTTGTGAGAAGACATACCTTAGTGGTCATTCTTAAACGACTTAAAAAAGGAGGTCTTATATTTCTCGCGTTTGGCAGAACCTATTTTGATGCGGTTATCAACCGAATGGACAACAAGCGCTGACTAGTTTGCTCCTCAGTTTCGTTTGCCCTAACTAGATGAGCATGTTCCCGCGTGGACAACAAGCGCTGACCAGTCTACTCTTCGGATTCGGAGATTGTAATAGAATGAGTGTTCGCACGAAATTTGATAAGCGAACCTCTCTTTGCTCATCAGTTTCTGCATCACGAGCAGCAACCAACAAAAACAAAAGAGAATGCTGCCAAATAGAGAAAATAATACGACGAATGTAGTAAACCAATAAAGCCTCAAAAAAAAATACTTTAATGAATAAACTATGTATTTTTTATGCAAGTAAGCGCAGCGTTCTTCGTTGTCCTAAAAAATTGGCACCGACTTCAAAAACAAAGTAAATACCCTTCTTATTTTATAATTAGGTATTAATTCGTTTTTAGTAGAAATTTGCTTTACGGGGTAGGAATAGAGACTGGATAGGGACTGGATAAGGATAGGGGTGGCGCATAGAAAAATTATTTTAGTGGGTCGAAAGAAATAAAATTGTTTTCATTTTTGATTCGGTTTAAAAAAAAAAGAAATTGAATTTTATTTTTTTCGGTACCTATCTTTAGTTTTTGGGTGGTTTTCTCATTCTTTTTGTCTTTAGATTAAGTTACTAGTTAGTGTTTTAAGCAAATCAGTTACTGAAAATTTATGGATTTTAGTTGTCTGAAATAAAATGATTTAAATATTATTTTTATTTATTACAAATAATTGTTCTTTAACGATACAAAGTGAATTATCTCGATGCGCAGTACGAAATTTTACAGATTTTAATCGAGATTAATAATAGATAGTACACACATTTCGATAGAGCAGTGGTGACCCAGTGGTTGGTAACGGCACTAGCAGCCCCGAGAGTTACGTCTGGTAGGTCGTGGCTTCAAAACCAGGCGAGCACAAGACTTTGTGTAAATAATTGCATCTCCACTGCTCTCAAAACGGTGAAGGAAAATATCGAGAGGAAATCGGCATGTCCTAGAACCAAAAAATCGAAGACATTTGACATCCCCAACTGCACTGGGCCTGCGTGGTGGATGATGGATCCTCACAGAGAAGAGGCCTGTTTCCCAGAAGTGGAAACGTTATAGGCGATAATAATTAAACACACAAGTTTGCAGGAATTCAAAGAAAAGAGTACGCGTGTACACACTACATTGTGAACCTAAAAGTGGTGTAATACGAGCCACTTTTCGAGCAAATAGGTTGGAAAATATCTGTCAGAAACACGTCGATGCTAGATTTAGCTCTCAGTAATTGTATTACCAAGTAGTCGTGCAAGCGTGCCCTAATCTCTTCTTTATAAAGCCTCCTTACTTCAGCCACATTTGCGAATTATGCGGGTCTTAACTCATCTTAAAGGGGACAAAGGCTGTCCTTCAGCAGTTATAATTACGTAAAGGTTTTACTCAAAAGACGTGTATGTATCTTACATCTCTCCTTGTCTGTACTAATATTATTTTCTCATTTCCAGGGACCTGCGATGTTTGAGGAACACAATACATACCAACCTCATGTCTACGTATATACTGTCAGCTTGCAGTTGGGTGTTGAACTTAGCATTACAAGTAAGTACTGGTTTATTATCGAATACACATTAGCTGTAGATAGTGGATGTAAATATTGGCTATAACGAAGGAATGACAATTAGGTTGAACTTTGATTTATACGACGGCAGGTAGTTGGAAAAATGATAAGGTCGCGTCATGTAAAAACAACGCTAGCGATCAAGCTTCGCACTTGACGATTTATCGGACTGTTTGGTGGTATGAGGTGGGTTTTTCAATGTACCTACCAATAAACGAAACGGGGAGCGAAAGGATAGTTCAAAAATAAAATAATAGGTCCAGTACTTTCGTGCGCGAGTGTACCCATGCGCAAACACACCCCTTCCACTTTCTTCCAGTGTTCTTTTTACACAACGCGTACTGTACCTTATCTATTTTTTTTTTCCGGGTGGGAAATCATCAAATAACTTCTCCCGCTCTGGGTGTCAGACTTTTACTGACTAAAACCCACCCGTGTTCCCTCACTTACCTGTGTGCCAGGGGCCGCGGTATCTCTTTCGAACAACCCGCACCCCTGGCAGGCATCGGCCCTTGTGGACCCCATCAGTTGGTGCTGACATCTCTTTGAGGCGCGCTTGGAACACAACGCGCCGTCGACCCGGGCTTGGTCCTTACCGGACAGCGAGCTACCCATTACTCGCCGTCCGCAAGCCGGTGCCTACGGTGGCCGGGAATCAGCCTGGGATTCCCGACGCCGGCGTTTGCGAGCATAACTGCTTCGCTGAAGGAGGCGACTGCTAGCCATGCACTCTCGCTCCGTACCACGGCCTGGACCAGGGTCGGACGCGAGAGATCGCCGCCGCCGATCACCTCCACGAGGACACGGCGGTGCTCCGCCCAAGCCGGGCAGACCTCCACCGTATGCTCCACCGTGTCCTCAGGGCGATCTTCGCAATGGAAACACCCGGGCGTTTCCTCCCGCCCTATCCGAAACAGGAACCTCCCGAAACAACCGTGTCCGGTGAGGACCTGTGTCAGGCGGAAGGTGAGGACGCCATGCCGCCTCTCAAACCACTTCTCAAAGAGGGGACTTACCGCCGCAATCGTGGCGTGCCCATACCTTATCTATTACTTTGATATTGAAAACCTTAATAAAAGCATATTTCTGTCATTCATTCAGGTCAGGTACATAGTATAATATGTAATTTTTACTTTCATCACAAAGCTCTCACTCAGTCAACACACAACATTATCACAAAGTAATTTATCAAAAATTCTAAAATGACAAGGTGTCAAATCCAAGTTTTTTCATATTAAAACCTTTTATAAATTCAGAAGTCAATGGACTTGAATCAAGAATACAGAGTGGTTTTTATTATGAATCCAAAACGATTTTAACGAAATTCATACGAACAAATTCTTCCAACATTGAACTAATTTCAATTATCCTTTATTTTCGTATTTCACAATTTTTCTAGGGCTACAATTGATTAATGTGTATGTTACATTAATAAATTATAAGTACCTATATGTAGAACAGCGGAAATTACTATTATCAAACAAAACGATCTGCTAAGTCTCAATCGACAAAGTATAAAATTAAACAGGGCGTTATAATAAAAGATCAATAAGCACATAACTCGCAAAATGTGGCACAGCTCTGCCTAACCCTTCAGGGAAATAAGACGTGATCTTACGTTATGGGAATAATAAAAAATATTTAATACATTAGAATTTGAGGATAGTTGCTCAACATAATTAATTCTGAATAAAAGACTGAGTGACGGCACATGCAATAAATACGACGGCACATGGTTTTTACGTGTACAAACGCTTCAGAAATAGAATTTTCTATAAAAAAATTTAAGTATACAGTGAAACAAATAATAAGTATAAAAGTAACATTTTCCATGCAACAAGTCACTCTAGTTTTGATTTTGTTTTGTTCACGTATTTTCATTTTTTTTTTTCATTTATAGACGGCAGTGGTTTAGTTTGCATTCAGCTCATTATTCTTTATCATAATATATATGGATGGATACAATAGATGAATTTCTTATACTTAATTAACTAACAACCTACTAAAATAACCTAACCTAACTAAAACTATTAACAAATCACCACAAACAAAACCTGGCCATAATACAACATTTTAGAAGATATTATCGAATCATAAACAATTTCACGATGCACTATGATACTCATCATGAAAACCGCAAAACAGTAAACATCGGTTCACAAAATTTTATTAAACTCTTTCAGTTTGTTGTTTTATACAATAGACGATTATAACTCATATTTTCAACAGAGAATAATTTACCTCTCTGCAAGCTTTGAATAAAGCAAATAGAATAGAATTCAAACAGTTGTCAAAAACAAAAGCAGACTTGTTTAACTGCAACGGACAAGATGTCACTAATAATACCTAACTAAGTGAAGCAGTTACCTTCACTAAGTTAGATTTGAAATTAAATCTTTGCACCTACGCTTGGAGGGACAAACCCACAACACGTTGATTTACACTTACATTTAAGCTCCCATAACATGTAAAAATTCAGGCAAATTCAATTACACATTCAATATTATATTTTTCACCATGCGGTTTTCGCCAGCCTCAACATCTAGTGTGCACTTCAGCTGCGGTTTACAACCGTCCTACCGCATGCGGGCGTAGGAGAAGAAAGTTTGGTCTCTCGACTCCCGATTTAACAAATATATCAGCATATGCAGATAGGATATTATATAAAGTTGCTTGAAGTTCCTCCGAAGCAGTTTCCGCTCCACCGGATCCACATCAACTCTCAACAGCCAATGGAACTTTTATGCTATGACTGACAGACTCCGCGAATCTATCTCATCTCGTTGAAAACTTTCGTGTGTGCCAAAATACCTGCTGTATTTCAACGGCAAAGCTTTTACACATTTTCGTAACCAACATTATTGGTATACTTTCCAAGTTCCACAATATAAAGTTAATTATTCTGCCAACAACTGCGAAAATATGTAAATTTACTCATTTGAGAGTAGTGGTAAAACACACTGTTTGGCACGAATACGTACCTAATTTGTATGCATCAACAATTTACAAAAGAACTATAAACCAGAGTTGTTTCAAGGAAGTTGGTTACCAACATAGCCAACATTGTATAGAATATTCTAGTAGGTACGCGAGGGAAGTATTTCAAAATGAATTGTTAGCCCTTTGGCGGCTAATGAACCAGTCATGAATAAAAATACGTGCCTCGGATAAAAGAGATTCAAAAGTCAGAGCTTTGATTATAGAGCTACAAATTTAAACGTCACCGTCGTTAATTTACAATTTACTGCCATGAAGGATTTCATTCACGTCTCAAGCAAGTCTTTGAACTTACTTTTATTATCTAGCGTTCAATCGCGATCTATAAAATGCACGCGAGTTATTTCGTTCGGTTTATCTAGATCTAAAAACTTCATTGTAAAGAAAATATGCGATGAAAATGTTTCTTAAAATAACAAACAAGTCACGCCAGATTTTTATTTGCGATCAAAATATTTGAAGATTTAAAACGTACCGAATAAAAAAATCCAGATTTCAGTAAACATGCCATAAAATCTGCTTATGTGTGAATAAACACCTGAATACTTTATTCATTTCATGTCAAAACAAACCGACTATAATGTGGAATTCTTCCATTATCTATTAAATATGTTTTCTAGAACTAAATCTATCAATCACGGATCTTTTTCTGGAAAACTTTTATAACTCGAACGATCCTATTTCGTTGGGATGCTTCGGAAATATCTTCATATGTTTGACGTCACGGGTGAAATTCTAATAAATGATGCAACATTAGGATACGAGGATTTTCTAAGTAGGGTAACGGACATTGACGGTGGTGCTCTACCTAGGTACTTATATAAAAGATATCGGGAGGAATGTCGAGTCGTTTTTTGTTTGCCGAAAATAGAGATGCTGGTAGCAACTGGACGAGTGTTGCTGAGTTGAGAATAGAGCTAAATGGCGTGCAATTGGAGATGCCTATGCCCACCAGTGGACTGCTGTAGGCTGATGATGAATGAAGACGATTTGACCTTTGTTCCAATATTTTGTCCGAGAATGGCGACCACTCGACTTGGGTTTGAATCCTTTTACCCAAACCTACTTTCACGCATAAAATCATAGCCAACGAAATAATGAAACTCCCTAATTAAATCCTAAATCAAGTCAACGCTCAGGAAACAAAAGTTCCTCTGACATAAGACATCATACGTGGACAAGGGTCGTGACAATGCTATTAATTAATCTAGAAGAGTGCCATTCGCGTTGACAACAGGCATTTCATCTCTCACAGCGTAATTGAATCCGTAGCAGCCTGCCTACACACCGGAGATAAAAAATGTGTAAGCCTATGTTTGCTTCCTGAAAGCCTTTGTGTAGAATGGAGCTTGGAAATATTTGAATGTCCATTGATGGATAGAACCATCTAACAAAATGGAAAATTAGAGATACTAAACTTGTAGATAGACTAAATTATAGAGGGAGAGAAATTAGAGTTAATTAAATTAACAGAAAAACGGTTCATTTATCAAATTAAATTTCATTCGAAAACATCCATCGGTTTCTTACTAAACTTCAACTATATACGACGACCCAACTTATCTCTTTTGGTGAATGTAAATATACACATAGTTTGAAAAAATATTGTGTTTTTAAGTCCCAATCTTTGCCGCAAGACGACGAGTGTAGACCCTTTTTTCCCGATGTTTTTGCCACTTCTTGCCAACTTTTAGGAAAACACCTATGTCGTCCCGCCAAATCTTCCGTGGTTCGACAAATATTTGCGAAGACAAAATATTGGCGTCCTTTTAAATGTCAAGGCGGTCAACGTCTACGATTGTAGGTACTCTACATGTGGATAAGGAGATAAAAATACAGTATGGACATATTAGACAATATTTTCTGCCTCGTGGTCGCAAGCGCGCCTGCTGACCATGAAGTCCTGGGTTCAATTCCCAGGTCGGGCAAATTGTTATTGAGTTTTTCCATCTGGAATTTCGCAGTAGCAACCCGGAGTCTGGATTTGTGCCCGGTTGATGGCAATAGGCTCTCCCCCTATTAAATGGGACTTAAACATAATCGTAGGTGTTCTTTAGGTGCACATCTGCCTAACCATTCGGGAAACACAGGCGTGATGTCAAAAAAAAAATCAAAAGTCATTTATTCAAACTAGGCTGACAGTCAGCACTTTCTGAACGTCAAAACGTCATGTTATGTAAGCATATTACTACCGCATATTTTTAGTGGAACAACCCACTATTCTTCTGTGCAGTAACAATTTACTTTTATTTATAAATACAGGTAGTTACATACCCGACTCCGCAAACAACCGTGTTTGTACTTCCCTGGAAATACCACTTCAGGCAGCTTTTATCCCGGAAAATCGTGTCGCCGGTTATCTCCTAGGGTGACCCACTACTTTTTGTTACCGGGAAGCTGCAGTTAACTGCCGGTAATTAATAGGACACTTAGAGCGAATAATGGCCAGTTTAAATCTCACATAAATGTGCTTAAATACTGTCAGATAACGTCTATAAGGTCCATGTTTTAAAATACTTGTTTTCGATCATTTTGAGTGACTAGAGTTGTGTGTTAGTTGTACCTTTGACTTTTACCCCTTTATTTATAAGCTTTACTTTTAGTTAAGTAGTGATTAGCGATTATTTAACTTTACATTTTTCTCGTGTTTAAGTCTCTTAACTTTAAGCAACGTTTATAAATAAGGAGTTATTCTACACAAAACGGTGTTATTTGAGTAGATTAACCTTTTGTTATTTACTTGCTTTTTGACCCGGCTCCACCCACGTGGATATCGGTTATCGTCGTAAAAAGTAGCTTATGTCCTTTTCCATACCCCAGCCTATATCTCTGCCGAATTTCATGACGATCGGTTCAGCGGTTTAGGCGTGACAGCGTAACAGACAGACAGAGTTACTTTCGCATTTATAATATAAGTAGGGATTATTTTAAAAATGTTGACATTTAATTTGGTTTTCAATCTGTATGATGAATTATGAAATATTGTTGATATTATATAGCTCCAAGGCGTAATTCGAATCTCTTGATCTCTCATAAAGGGCTTTATTCAATCAGAATTTTATGTGGGCTTCATAAAACTAAATATACGCACCGAATTTATCCGGTCCCAACTCGTAAAGCTAATGTAAATATTTAAATGTATCGACATTTTACGAGACAAGGGTGAACACGGCTGACACACTTGTAAATGCCTTTTAACATAAAACATATTGTTATTATGTTGTTAATTAAAAATGTAATTGAATTGAGTAATATAAAAGATTATACGACTTACTGTGGGAGATATAGCATATGGGCACAACAATACGAAACAAAAATTAAGTACTGACAATACTAGGGCATACCAATATTTTGTATTGCTCGGAAAGTACCATATTACTTTTTTTATGAAGCAGAATGTACGTCATTACTGTTGTACCTCCAAATCTGCGGGTCGAAAAAGTATGTGAATAGCAGATTGTAATACAAGGTTCGAACATAATCAATTCCCATACGAGTTATTTAGGTTATAGTCCGAATTGGTGACTTTCACCAGTGTTAAACACTCTACTTTTCATTTTGAATATATGAAAAATAAAAAATAAAAACCTGTTTGCTCACCACTTGATAAAATCATTGGATGTATTTAAGTATCTTTCCTTTGAAATTTCTGGCAAACTTTTTTCGATTACTGTACTTGCTTCGTTTGTAACCGACTCTGGGGTCAATATGTCAAAATCGCTCTCAAATATTACTCTATAAAACCAAGCTTTTGAGTTTCGGGATAGAATATAAAGTTATCGAGTTATCGAACGCCGTTTTCGAGAGTCATCACGAACCGTGTCGCGCGCAAGTTTGACGACTTTCAGCCTCCCGGACAAGCCGGATTCCGTAAAGGCTTTTGCACCGTAGACCACATACATACGCTGCGGCAGGTTATACAGAAGACCGCAGAGTATAACCTGCCTCTCTCTTTAGCGTTTGTGGACTACGAAAAACCCTTCGATCGATTCGATCGAGACATGGCTGTACTGCAGTCTCTTCAACGGTGTCAAATCGACTATCGATACATCAAGGTGTTGAAGTGTCCGTATGAAAACGCCACTATGCCAGTCCGACTCCAGACTTCGAAACGTATCCTTCTGCAGCGAGGTGTGAGGCAGGGAGATAACACGTTATTTCTCCGAAACTGTTCACCGCTGCACTGGAGGATGTCTTCAAGGTTCTGGACTGGAAAGGGGATGGCATCAACATCAATGGCGAGTATATTACTCACCTTCGATTTGCCGATGATATGGTTGTCATGGCTGAGACCATGGAGGACCTCAGTGCAATGCTCGATGACCTCAGTAGAGCTTCCGAAAGAGTGGGTCTTAAATGAACATGGACAAGACAAAGGTCATGTCAAATGCCCATGTAACAAGCACCCACTCTCATGACGATCGGAGGCGCTACACTCGAAGTTGTGGACGAGTACGTCAAGAAGTCAATCGTCGAATACGATTCGGCTGGGCAGCGTTCGGAAGGCTTCGCAATATCTTCTCGTCCCAAATACCGCAGTGTCTCAAAACGAAAGTCTTTGACCAGTGTGTGTCGCCAGCTCCGTGGTTGCCAGTAATGACCTATGGCACAGAAACGTGGTCGCTCACAATGGGCCTTATCAGAAGGCTTAAAGTCACTCAAATGGCAATGGAGAGGGCTATGCTCGGAGTTTCCTTACGTGATCGAATCAGGAATGAAGAAATCCGCAGGAGAACCAAGGCAAGACATAGCCCGAAGAATTGGCAAACTTAAGTGGCATAGGGCAGGGCACATTGCTCGCAGAACAGATGGCCGATGGGGCCGAAAGGTTCTGGAGTGGCAACCGCGTACCGGAAGACGTAGAGTGGGAAGGCCTCCCACAAGGTGGACCGATGACCTTGTGAAGGCCGCGAGAATCCGCTGAATGTAGAAAGCACAAGACCGGTCGAAGTGGAGGCCTGCGGGAGACTATGTCCAGCAGTGGACGTCTTTCGACTGAAATGATGATGATGATGATATAGAGTAGTATCCCGTCAAATTATATTATTGCCTTTTTAAAATTTTAAATATGGAACACACCGCGACACCGCCGCGGTTCGTCCCGCATTTTTTTTATTCACACTGGCTGTTTATGCAGTCACAAGACTGCAGCAATTTTTTGTTTTTTTTTCGATATATTTTTATTATTATTTTTTTTATATTACTACATACATTTTCGTAGCTCCAACTCTCTAACCAAATTTAGTTCTATTTTTTAAATTCATTCCCGCCCTGGAAAGGAAAGCAATTACTATGAGTCTTTCTCGCCCAAAGGTGGGGAAATACTCGGATCAAGCAAATACTACTTTCCGAGTATGAGAAATGAAATATCCATTGTTAACGTGTTGTTTTTTTTTTTGATTAGGGTAATTAGTAGCTAACTTAATTAAATATAGTACGATGCCAAAAGTTTTTATCACCAAGCGAGTTAACTCGATGTGTTTTGTTTCAGAATTGGTCTGACGAGGCCCAACAAGATCAAACGTCGTGTATGATTCTGGTCATATGTATGCACTACTTTTACCTCACTAATTTCTTCTGGATGCTTGTAGAAGGTAAGAAGAAATGCTTCTTTTTATTCAAAAATTATTAATCTCCGGTTGCTAGGTACAGTCGAGTTCATTAATATATTGGCCCTTTCAGGTTTCAAAAACATATGTACGTCAAAAAAGTTCATAATATTGTGACAACTATAAGCGTCATTAAATTGTGGTCAAGATTTAGATTCAATAATATGTGACTGCTTTTTCTCATAATATTTCATATTATTGCCTAATGCACAGCATAAATTATTGAATCGTTCACATGAGGACATATTTTTGATCTATAGGTTCTATAGAATTTATTGAACTATCCAACGCTCACAATATTTTGAATCCTTGACAGTGCCAATATATTAATGAACTCGACTGTACACCCATCAGGTCCAATAATGTTCCGGTTTGATCGAAAGGTCCAACGATTCATACAATCATGGCTATGCATGAAACCCGATCGGATCGACCGACCCGGCCGATCGGATGCAAAGAATAACCACTACATACATAGAATTTTAATGAAATAAGAAGTACCTAATATTAAAAGACAATTAGAATTATGATAAATCATTTAATATTCTACACTTAAAGGCAGCATCTGAATCGGAATACAATGATAATACATAACTAAACATTATGTAAGAGTATATAAATAACTTCGTTAGCACACAGCTCTTCAGTGTTTATTTTTACATTAATAAAATTAAAATAGCTATTTTATTTACTATATATCTCTTTCTGCTTCAAAATAAAAAATAAAATGTCTATAAACTTAGATACTGTACTCATTATCTTTACGTACTCATATCTCACAAGTAACTTTTAAAAAAACACCGTTCTTATTTCTAATATTAATATTCCTATTAATGTCGATATATTTAGGTATTAGTAGTTGTGTTTTATTTTTGGCAGTAATTGTTAGAAATTCAGCACGTGTTTATTTAACATTTTTTTTTTAAATTATAATGACTAAATCCTAACAGGCCTGTACCTGTACATGCTGGTGGTGGAAACCTTCACCGCTGAGAACATTAAGCTGAAGGTATATACCACCATTGGATGGGGTGAGTACTTTACTTGTTTTTATTATGTTCATTCACGTTTGTATTTATAAAAAACTGCTTAGATAATATTTAATCATGGAACGGGATGAGCGCGCCCTAAGTGAGGCTAAACCATTGTCTAACCCCACTTAGATCATGCTAACCCTCTTAATAAAAGTGACCACAATCGTTTTAATTTTAGGTTCTAAATTCTCATTACTACAAATAACTATGTTAAACAGAAGTACAACGTTTAAACTGGTTATTTGCATTTAAACAGTTACATCATTATAAGTTTTCGTTTCCACAACTTCTCCCTACAGCAACTCTAATTATGGAAATATCTGGATGATGGTTCCTTTTTCTTGGTTTGACGTTTTCTAAAAATGAAAACTAGCTAGATATATAGATAGATAGCCCCCGAAACCCCATGCATACTAAATTCCATGGAAATCGTTGGAGCCGTTTCCGAGATTCAGATTATATACAACGTGTAACGGAAAGGGTATATACACACCAAGGGCACGGCTTCTTTGGATGATATCAAACGATATTGGAAGGTTTTTTTAATTCTATCTGTCTATGTTCGGAAGTTATGAGCATTTTTAATACATTGATACCAGAAACCAAATCATCAAATTGAAATAAACACATCACTCGGAAGAGATTTATCGGGATATTGGCAAGTAACTTGGAAAGTTATTGACCTACGTAGTGCGGTGACATGTTTGTTATGATTTGAATTTAAGAATCATATGAAACCGAAAATTTGGTATCAATTCTTAGAGTATTTTATTTTGAGCTGAAACTATGTATAGTGATTCTATGCCAGCTTTTCTTTAGTGCTTAAGGATAGCAATAGGGTTTCTGTTACATCCTGTATAGGTACCTATACAAATATACGAGATTGCTCGTTTAAAGGTATTAGATTTAACCACTGAAGTTAATTAATCAAAAACACACACTTTAATACTTTTGATTAGTAACTATATTACAAGTTCTTGTCATTACACTTGCTTTAAAACTTTCAAGCTTTAAATCGAGAATTCAAGTTTATATGGAAATTCGTAATTTTCCCGATGGGAAATCCGATCCGCACATGCCTTTTTGCAAATAAAATTCTAACATTTATTCTTGTTCGCAGGTGCGCCCGCGATTTTCCTAATAGTATGGATAATATCGCGCTGCTTCGTCAACGTCGTGCCTTCCAACGGGACGGACGGAGTGAGCAGCACTGTAATTATAAACATTGATATTAATTAAACAATACACGTAGCTAAGTTTTTGTATTATTTGTAGCACTAGGATTCCCGCTTGATTTTATTGAATTTTCAGTAATGTTGGGGACTTTTTTAGTAGATATGTTTTCTGTAGTGCATGCCGCCGGTAGTATCAGGGATTTTGGACAAAGTTTTCTTATAAACATTATAGATTATGATTAAAAGAGGGGCTTGTGGCTAAGTTTATACTTAGCCACAAGCCCCTCTTTTAATCATAATCTATAAACCTGATCAATCGACCCGTGCAGCTGTTATCAGCTGCACGGGTCGATTGATCAGGTTTAGCTATGCTTGCTGCGGTTGGTCCGTGGATGGGTGACCATCTTTACATACCAAGACCCCTCCGTGCCTCGGAAAGCACGTTAAGCCGTTGGTCCCGGCTGTCATTCGTGGATCTTTGACAGTCGTTACGGGTCGTCAGAAGTCATATCGTGTTACCCAGTAACTGGGTTGTGGAGGTCAGACAGGCAGTCGCTCCATGTAATATACTGGTATTCAGCTGCATCTGGTTAGACTGGAAGCCAACCCCAATACAGTTGGGAAAAATGCTAAGCAGATGATGATGATGACAGTATGATTAAAAAAGACTTAGTTTTTCCTCTTATTTTAAGAACATCTTTCTATCTCACGAATAATTCAAAAGTGACACTAAGGATGTCCTAAGTGTCACTTTTGCATATTTTTAATACCTAAACATTTTGCGTTGTAAAAGTTTTAATTCTTTCAGCAATGCCTAGAAAGTATTCTTGACACTTCCAATTACTTTTTTATCGTGGTTATACTCAACCCAACGGTTGAGTTATACCTAATCATAGCGATGCCATCAACCCATATTGAAAAACCTTCATTTCAGCGGGGCCAAGGTCAATTACGCCATCAGACCCGGGAGAAAACTGAAAAGGCTGACCAAGATTGGTTAATTTGATAGCTAGCCATTCTATTTTTAGCACAGTAAGGGTCGAAATGCAAAACGCAAAGTTTTGCATAAGTATTTCTCTAATTTTATTCGTGTTAGTATCCGCTTCGCCCAAAACCAAAAAACGCATTGAAGTTTACAAAAAATACGTACTTTACCACAATAATTTTATTGTTTTGCTCAAAGTCTTTTAAGTCCATACACAATCACTGACAAATACTTGCACTGATTGGACCACTCAAATCTGTGTGCTTCTCTCCTCAAAACTTCATCTCAGACACTAATCTGCATGGTCTTCATACGATCTGACCACGATTATGTCTAGACTTAAAATACTTTGTTAAATTTCTGTGACTGAATGTGACTTTTGTTAAAATTCAATGCGTTTTTTTTTGTTTTCGTAATGTTGATCTATATCGCTTTTTGTTTGCAGCTGGCCGTCGCGGGCGAAACCAAGATGTGTATTTGGATGCACGAGCACCAAGTTGACTGGATACACAAAGCTCCGGCACTTGCAGGGCTCGCCCTAAATTTATTCTTCCTTATTAGAATTATGTGGGTGAGTAGGTTACAAAATCATAAATCTTGAGAACTTTAGTGTCTTAAAAGTAAAGCTGGTCGAAGTCTGACATTAATTATTTTATCACCACTGCTCCAAAAACAGTGAAGGAAAACATCGTGAAGAAACTAACATATCCTAGTACAATAATTTGAAGACATGTGACATCTACCAACCCGCACTACGTACCACACGTAGGCATTCAGGTGTAGGTCAAAATGAAACTGTATTTCTGGAAGAGTACTGATAGTTTCTGCAGAGCATTTCTTTTTTATCTGTCAAAACAGGAAGATATAACCGTCAACCACACAATACCGTAAATTTAAGCTTCGCTATTCGCGAATGTATCAACTAACTCTATTCTATTTTACCAGGTATTAATTACAAAACTCCGGTCAGCGAACACGTTGGAAACAGAGCAGTATCGAAAAGCAACGAAAGCGCTTCTAGTCCTAATCCCACTGCTGGGCATCACAAACCTGCTGGTGCTTTGTGGGCCCAGTGATGACTCCTGGTTTGCGCATGCCTTCGACTACACAAGGGCGCTTATGTTGTCGACACAGGTATGGATACAAGCAACAAAATTGTTAGAAGTAAGGAAGAATTATCATCTAGGTACATACATACACTCAAGTATTTTATATCTGCGTCAGTTGTCCAGTCCTTTCCTTATTAAATCAGGATACACAAAACAAAGAATACAATATCATACACTTTTGGCAAATGTCAAGTTGCTATAAACCTAGAACCTCTTTATTGGTCATTTTATGGTTAGAGTTGTCACACTTTTATGAAGATGACTGTATGTCATTCTGCGGTGTTGACATTACAACGCGATATATAATGCTGACTCGGTAAAATCGATTCTATTGTGCAATGAGTAGACAATTGCCCTTAGAGTGACGAACGTCTTTTGGATTTGACTGTACCAAGACAGACAACAGCTACTAACTGTCCCACAACATTTAGCAAAACTTTTTAAGTTATCCTAAATTCAATTAGGTTTGTAATTTTTACTTTAAAGGTTATTTTTGATACTTAAACGACTATAAAACCAATTCAATTGAACAATGCCTATCGTATTTTAAATCAAATAAAAGAAGTGCAAACTGTGAACTATAGTGGTAAAACTGTTCCTTACTTTAATACATTCTGAAGCTTCAGCTTTACAATCAATTTATAGCTACTGACGATCACAAAATCTATTTCTAGTGTCGAAGACTTGTAGTTTATCTCAGTTATAGAACCCATTCTTTATCCACACGGTCAGTCGGCGTTAAGTGGAAAGTGACAGATAGCCCGCCAAATTTTATTTTTTATTTTTTTTGTAAATTTTAAGGTCAGTGTCATTTTATTTTTTGAATAAAATAAGTAAATAATTATAATCCCATTGAATGACTATTTCATGAAATATTCAGGGTAAAATATTAACCAGTGCGCAAACTGTAACCATACATATTTCAGCATATCATTCTATACCCCCTAGCGTAGACATTTTTCGTCGGTTATACAAAAAAAAAACAGCTGTTCCATACATTTTGACCGCGTAAGCATTGCGCTTTTCTATGAAACAGCTATTTTTTTATTTGTATAACCGACGAAAAATTTATACGCTACGTCTGGAATGATATGCTGAATTCATGGTTACAGTTTGCGCACTGAATAAAATTGTATCCTGTATATAAATGGTATTATATTAAGTTAGAGGGTTTTTTTTTTTTTTTTTTTTTTCTGGGTGGGAAATCATCAAATAACTTCTCCCGCTCTGGGTGGAGCGGGAGGGCGTGTCAGACTTTTACTGACTAAAACCCACCCGTGTTCCCTCAGTTGCCTGTGTGCCAGGGGCGGCGGTATCTCTTTCGAACAACCCGCACCCCTGGCAGGCATCGGCCCTTGCGGGCCCCTCTGTTGCTGCTGACATCTCTTTGAGGCGCGCGTGGAACACAACGCGCCGTCGACCCGGGCTTGGTCCTTACCGGACAGCGAGCTACCCATTACTCGCCGTCCGCAAGCCCGTGCCTACGGTGGCCGGGAATCAGCCTGGGATTCCCGACGCCCAGGGCGTCTCCTGCGAAGGCCACGGCTGTGAGGGCGCATGTACTGCATCTCCCTCACGTGCGCCGCCTCCCTCTTTGCGAGCATAACTGCTTCGCTGAAGGAGGCGACTGCCAGCCATGCCCTCTCGCTCCGTACCATGGCCTGGACCAGGGTCGGACGCGAGAGATCGCCGCCGCCGATCACCTCCACGAGGACACGGCGGTGCTCCGCCCAAGCCGGGCAGACCTCCACCGTATGCTCCACCGTGTCCTCTGGGCGATCTTCGCAATGGAAACACCCGGGCGTTTCCTCCCGCCCTATCCGAAACAGGAACCTCCCGAAACACCCATGTCCGGTGAGGACCTGTGTCAGGCGGAAGGTGAGGATGCCATGCCGCCTCTCAAACCACTCCTCAAAGAGGGGACTTACCGCCGCAATCGTGGCGTGCCCAAAGTTAGAGGGTTGTATTGATAATTTTAATGATTATAATTACGTAAATACATATTTTATACTGTCTGGAATCATATTTTAACCAACTTACAACCTGACACTGACCTGAAAATTGCAAAAAAAGGAACTACCTGGGCTACCCTGGCGCTTTCCCCTTATATATGTCGGGACAAGAGGCTGATTGCACTTGACTTCCACGAAATTCAGCCCAGATTATGTCGAAGCGTCCCAACTTCACACTTGCATTTCGTTGTAAATTGACATCTCTCTCGTTTTCGATTCTTCCGATAAGATAAAAAATATCTAGTCTGGCAATACCATTTAGCTGCCACAAAACCGTTAGCGTTGCAAATCGTGTTTAGAAACCACAAGATCACTTCAACTGCTTAAATTCTAAGTTCCATGTTTATGTTTGTTTTCGAATTGTTTCTCTTTGACTTCGCAACATGGTGCCTCTTCACGAACAATCAAACGTAAGCCTCAAGTTGTGGTAAGTTCAGTGGCGTAATGAAGTTTGGAACTTGTGGCCTTGTCTGTACGTTCGCTCCTTCGCGCCGAGTCATGCTTACCTTTCGAACTGCGATGGATTAAGGCTGAAGTAATCTGTAGCAGCGGTACCTACTGTGTACGTTGTATAGAGTTCTTACCACGTAGTTGATTGGTTTTAGCTCCTAAGGCAGCTGTCCCATCGTCGGCGATTTACACGAGCGAGTACCTAGAGCTAGAAACTAAACGAATCTGAGAGCAAAGAGCAGAGAATGCGCGACGGCGACAACCGATTATTCAGTGTGAGCCACTTCTCAGCGAGTTTTCCGCTCTCCAAGCGAGCGGTGCTGAGTCAGTAGATACTCTCTTTGATAGCTCTTGTCGCTACGTCCAACGAGTGCTCGCTGGTGATGTGAACAGTCAGCGATCAACTATAAATATTATCTATCTCTTATACCTACACGGGATCTACAATCTTTTGTACCTTACTTGAATGAGAAAGTCGTTGGTCGCTAGTCGTTCCCTCGTCGGCTAATGTAAAGAAGAATGGCAAGTTTACATGGAAGTCCGGTGTTGTATTCAGACTTCACGTACCTACATGTGTAAAATACTCTCAAAGATTGTGATCTCGGTTAAGTTAAAATTAATGTAATCATAGCTTATTCCCTAGCATATCTCTTTATTGTATTCTTTATGCATTTTGTCACATATTTTTATACAATATAGTAGGATCCGTGCCATGTCCATGACGAACACTTTCTGTGCTTATACGAGTCCTAAGTCTCCTAACCCAATGTTTAGCGATATTACTATTCTCATTATTCATAGTTAAACTTCACTGAATAATCAGAACAGCCTGATGATCACATGTGAACAACCAACGAGCAAGCGGAGATCCAACAATCAATGCATTTGTAACAGTACCTATGACGGGCTTTCTGGTTCATTCCAGTTGCTCACTTTCAAGTGCAAATGTATACACGAAAATCTCCCAAGCCAAGGAGCCAATGGATATATCGAAATTGAATTTCTTCTGGTTTGGCCCGTTTATGACTTGATCTTTTCCGCCCAAGTCTGGACAGGTCAATTCAGTTTTCTACATTCTGTACACTTGGTTACGTAACGCGGAAGACAAGATCGACACGTCCGTCTTAGCCTCCACTAAGATGACTCCGTGACATCCTATAGTTTAAACGGTCAAACTACGTCAATAATATCCTACTAATTAGTAATATTTGCTATTTGATATGGTACACCCCATAGCTTCCGTCAGTGATTTGCGTTTAGATACCTTTTGCTAGGTATAGAACAAAATATTCCTTTTTTTTTCTTTGTGTAGGTACTTTAAGAAAAATTAACCAAACAATAAGGTTGCATCGCTTTTGCAAAACATAAAAATGTATAACTACCACTTCCTCGCTGATGAAAATAATTCGATTCCAACTTCTAAGTATTTGAAATACGGATATAATTTTTTTTTTCTTCTTCTTACCAAAAATATTGAAAGAAATAGCGAAACAGCCGCTAATTTAAATGGTCCATTAATGCGAACAGCGGTGCGGTTGATTATTTTTGGAAAGTTTTAGTATTGGAATATTCGAGAGAGAGAAAAATATTTCTTTTCCAGGGTTTCACTGTGGCTTTGTTCTACTGCTTCATGAACACTGAAGTGCGGCACGCGATCAGATACCACGTGGAAAGGTGGAAGACGGGGAGGACCATCGGAGGGGGAAGGCGGAGGGGGGCCTCCTACTCCAAAGACTGGTCCCCACGATCACGGACAGAGAGCATACGGTAAGAACTTACAACATTATGTCCGATGCATGTGGGTGGTAACAAAACACACCGAAGTCTTAGTGCACGCAATAACTTAAAAACAAAATAAAAATACTAATTTAAAATCAGGGATACATTTTCATCAAACAGACAGAAACGGTTTTATTGGCCACCATTCCATTAATATCACCACCAAAGTTCATGGGACAACAACTTTTCAATCAAATTAGCGTAACTTGTCTGAAACGGCCCTTTGAGCTTCACGCTTGATTCACGGTTGAGAAAGCAAGCGAAGCGTGTTAATTAAAGGTAATTGGAATTATTAAGGAGTTGGTACCTATACTGGCCAATTGAATTATTAGACGTGTTTTCGTAAACACAAGACAACATTCAGAACTCGAATGTTCTTACCTAGTTATGTCTTCAAAGTATATCCTCTTCAGTTGCCCTTTTTTTATTTTCTTCAAATGTTTTTCTCTATACAATGTAACACAATGTTTGAAACATCCATTTCATTTTCCAAATAGCAAATAAATCGACAAGTTTAATACTTTACTTGTAACCGCAAACACCACATCACACCACAACACGTCTGTTGCGCATATTGTATATATTCATTACATATATGCGTTCCGGGATTGACAATATCACTTTTATTGTGTGACATTAACCGAACCACGACAAAACGAAAGAAAAACATTACATATCCAAGTTGATGGTGACTAAAAAAATCACCGGTAATGTAGAACCAATTTACTAAGATAGATGTTTCGCCAAATTGACGATATTTTCCCAAGTACCACAAAAAAGGCTACCAAATAGTTACCATACCCTTGCAAGAAAATGAAGTATCATTGTAGTCTGATAATGAAGTTCTGACTTGCAGAATACGCTGTAGCTTCATTTCTAAACCGAATGAAAGTCACGATTCAATAGAGTACAAGTGGTACTTTAAAGAATTTATGAAGGAATAAATTGCAGAAGAAAATTCTAGTGCCGTTCTCGGCATCGCTCGGATAACAAAACGATATAAAATAGGTAACTGCTGTGAGACCAATTCTGTTACCTTTTATATAAATCGTTTTTAAAGAAGGTAGACATAGTATTATTATTAAAAGTAAAATATTTACTGTACACGTTGTAGAAAACTGCTTAAAATGGAATCACCGATGTTATTATCTGTAGTCACAGCTCTTACGATTATTTCCTTGAATTAGGTACAATTTTCTGGCAGTGCTGCAATGTATTATTCTGAATATTTGAAAAGGAATAACCGAGTATCCTTATCCAATTGTCGTTTGGATCTATAAATTCTCAAAGTTGTGTTTACGAAGCGCCTTATTGCACGCTTTTCCCCGCATAAAATTATATACATCCAATAACAGTTTTCCAAATCCATATTTCATCAGATATTTTTATTTCCCAATAGACTCACAGTATGAAGACGCCCACGGATTCCAATCTGGATAGACATTCAACGAATTTGCTTACTGGAATGGACTTTATGCATTTATGAAGATGTTCTAAGATATAATGTGGATTTGGATGTTTTTGTTTTATTTTTGTAACGTATATTTTATTAATTTTACAATAAATCAATGTTTAATCAGCTTTATTTATCTTCTTATTAATTTTAATACCTACTCCTTCATATTCTATTTTTGCTTCTCATTTTGTGGACAACATTATTTAATTTTGGCGCTTCATTATTCACCATCTACGTCATTGTTTTCAAAATAATTTGCATTGCATAATTTGTAACCTGGACGCTATATAAATGCTTGCCTTGATGTTATAAGCGAGCTACCTTTGGGATTTCCTCACAAGTGTGTTGAAAAATGTCGTTTGATGCGCGTGAGCATTTATCATTTCACTCTCGGCTCCATTTCGCCCTCGCCTTTGGCTCGGTTGCTAATCCCGCCTCGAGTGTAATGATTTATTGCCTACTTGTATTAAAATGTACAATTTTATTACCACCTAAACTAGTTTTAGAAGGCGCTAATATATTTTATTTCCCAAGATACCTTTCGAATTTACATTGATATCGTTTCTAAAGGGGTAGACTTCAAAAGGGCTCACCTAAAAGGGTAAATTTCCATACCTATTGACAACAAAGTGCGAACGAACGGAAGGAAAATGGCATAAATCTTGGTATACCTTTGCCAAATAACTTCGAGAAGGTACCTACCATTGATGAATCCATTCGAGAACTTAATAAGAGCATTTATTATCGGTTCTTTCACTTCGTTCGTTCGAAAACTGAAACCAGCAGACAAAATAAAGTACAATAACATTTTATATTCTCGCCAGTTTCCAGACAATCTATTTCGACAAATAATGGCTCGACTTTGAGAAAACAATCCACAACAAAGTTAGATTTCAAAGTGGTGTTTGCTGACAAACAGAGACAAACTTGTGCAATATTATCCAAACATTGCAATTCCAACCTCGCTTTGAAGTTTGCTTACAGCTGAAAGTTATATGACAACGCAAACAATATACTTATAAGTAAAACCTTGGTAGACAGAAGCAGAAATAAAGCATATGTATCATGCATTTATTGAAGGAATAAAAGATTCTGAGAAATGTCTACTACTACCGTTGGTTCACATACGATTCACTTATACTGCGGACTTATACACACTTATTTGCGCTGGGGGGGTCTAGAATGATATGCTGAATTCATGGTTACAGTTTGCGCACTGGATAAAAACTTATCCTGTATAAAACGAAGTAAAATATAAATTTCAAGGAAATGCTCTTCATCCAAGCTGTTCATATGCAAACATATTTAGAGTTTTGAGTAATTTTGTTGCATCTTTATATTTGTCGCTGGTTTTAAAAATAAGGCTGGATTTGAGATAACTTTCACAATGCATGAAAAGGTTTATTCATTTCTGGAGCCCTGTCTTTGACCATACTGGGATATCTTCTAGAGCATTGAAACAGAGGAGATATCTAGTCAGTTGTAGTCCTAGTTTTCCTTTGAAGTAGTATCTGGAAAACTCTTTCACGACGAAAGCGATATATGCCCAGCCTGAGCATATTAAATGGAGATTTTTCGTTTTCTTTCCATTGCTGTTTCTTCCTTGTTTTCTTGCTCTAAAGACAGTGTAGAATAATGTTATCTTTTTATAAAATTCTTCTTTGTTTACTTTTTGTCTAATGGAATGTGAACTATTGTGAGAGTTACTTAAATATTAGCGTATATGCACAGAGAGTGTTTGAATACGGATGTTAACAAGAAGCCTGTGGGGCAGGTTGTACAGCCACCCATCTAAACGAGAGTCAGCAGCTTCGGAGACCACTACTACTACACTGCTGGTGCCAAGAACATCTCTGTTGCCTCCTCTTGATGGAAGGCACCTTCATGCTGTAAGTATATTCGACATAGTACCTACGTAATCGTTGGACTTTAAAAATGGTTTAAACATTTTTTTAATGTGTCAGTTTCGCAATGCAATGTTCTGCACAAGGTTCTTTTGGCGTGTGGCCAAAATCGGAACAAACGCTTCCCATATTGTTTTATTAAGGGGGAAGCGTCAGGGTACCACGGAAATTCAATTTTTCTTATATTTTTTGCAATTTGCAGGTCTGTTGCGTGTGTTAGTGCTGTCACTAAAAAATATCACTGGTACAGAAAGTCTGTATGACGTTTTTATGAAATAGTAATTCAATGGAATTAAATAAACTTAGAGCGTTATATTGATGATTTTAATTCTGTAAATACATAAGTATTGTGGTCGCGAATCATATTGAACAAAATATAAAAATATAATCATACATACAACCTGCACTGACCTGCAAATTGCAAAAAAAAAGTAAGAAATTTTTTATTTCACGGCCTACCTGTCAAAGTCATGCAGGCGCCAACAGATCCTTGTAGCACTTTAACTAGTACTTGCTGCCTGTCACATATGAGGGTGCATTCTAAAATGGCTGTCAATTATTTCGGTGTTTCGATAAAGATCAATATTAGGGCTGATATTTCAATAGCCAGATAACTTTTATCTGAAGACTAAATGTGACAGTTTGACATAGTTTCTATACAAAAGATGTCAAACTGCAATATTTAGTACTAAGTTAATTTAAATGAAATATCTCTCTCATAATTAATATCGTACCTAACACTGAATAACTAGTTTTTCGGTGTAAAATTGTTATAAGACCTAATTCAGTGTTATTTTTGTAAAAAATCAGCTGTTCCATACATTTTAACCACGTAGATATTGCACTTTTCTATGAAACGATTTTATCATTTTTTGTGTAACCGACTTTTCTATGAAATAGCTGATTTTTTTTTGTGTAACCGATGAAAAATTTCTATGTCTAGAATGGTATGCTGAATCCATGATTCTAAGAAACAGCAGATTTTTTTTTTTGTGTAGCCGACGAAAAATTTGTTATTTGGTTAAAATGTTATCCTGTACGTATTAACAGAATTATAATCATTCCGTTTTTTGCAATTTACAAAAAAAAAAAAAACAAGAAAATTTGAATTGCGCAGACTATCTTAGCGCTTAATATGTTTACATACACCACAATCTGGAAAAGGTTACAGCTATCCAATTCGAATTATTAGTCAATCGCCGGAGTCTTCAGTCAGCTTGTTGAATTTCGGGGTAGATCTTCCGATAGAATTTAGTCCTCTCGAAAACTGACTAGCCTAAGATTTTGTCTCTTGCAAATACGATAATAGCATGTACCTGCACAGGATTACATCACGAGCGGCAGCGCAAGCGGCGACCAGTCCCCGGTGTGAGGCGGGGGGCGGGGGAGGCTGCCGCGCCTGCGCACCCTGCCCGAGGAGGACGCGCCTCCCAACGCGGGCCCGTCTGCCCCCGCCGTCCCCGCCTCTCCCGCCTCTTCGTCGCCACTTTGCCCCACCGACAATCAGCAGTGGCTTGCCACCGCTACTACCTCCATCTCGATCCTACCCAACACTAACTACCACAATGGGTACCAGAAAACAGACCTCAGTCCTAACGACAAGTCATCAGCTAATGGACCCTTCTCACTCACCAACAGACTAGATACAGTATCTAATGCCACTACTCCAAACTCATCAAACTCAAGCCCGAACATTAAATACTTTGATTATTGAACTGTACGCATTTAACGTTCCTGTAACTAGTGTAGAATAATTATTATTATAGCAAATATTTATTATGCGATGCATGAACGGACATAGTCATAAGGTATGAAATACATTTATTAGCATAATAATTATTACTTAAATAAATAAAAAATTGAATATTAATTCACAGATAATTCCTCAAGTTATTGTTATATCCATTTTAAAATTAATATTATTAGAAAAATGTTACATAGAATGCTGAGTTTTCTTTAGTAATTTAGACATTTTAAATTTTATATTTATATGTAACTACGCGATTTTATAAAGAAGTCAGAAATAATAACTTTTTATACGTATCTCATGTAATCTAAGCCAGTCTATATTATAAAGCGTTGCCAAAGCTAATACGGCTTATATAGAATTGTAGATAATATAAAATAATTATTATAGTATTTAAGTATCTAGTTGTAAGGAAGAAATTGGGAAACAATGCGCTATTTGTATCATAAATTTTATAGCATATCGTAAATTTTACATACAAAGACGTTATTTTCTATGTAATTACTATGCATAATGTGTCATCTATGTGAAACTTATGAGTGTAGCATTACTACCAATTTATTATTACATTAGATGTATTAAGATTCAGAATTAATAAAACCTAGATAATTGTGTACTAGTGTATATCTTTGTATGAGTATTCAATGAAGAACTTAATAAATGCATGATATCCTCTACGATGTACATGTAAATTCAAAAGTAATTTAATGTTTGTACATTTATCTGTAATAAAATTTGTGATCGTCAGTGTTTGTTTTTAATTTTCACCGCACCAGCAATAGACTAGAAAAAAAAATGATAAAAATATCACCCTACTATAGAAGTGAATACTTACGACTGGAGCCGAGTATTTGCGATTCAGCGCCGAGTATACGCGATTTTACGCGACAGCGTCACCGACCGACTGGAAACAAGCAAGTAAAAAACATGCTCAGCAGTAGCACTTGCAACCACTAGACACGAGGAAATCAACTGTGACCTGTGACTACTGTGTTCTACATATTTTTATATCGATTGAAAATGTTTTTTTTTTTTTGGAGATCGAAGATATGATAGGAACATACTTCGTAGCATAATAATAATAACGCCCACAAAAAATCCAATATTCCCACTGCTGGGACATAGGCCTGCTCTCGATGTCTCGGGTCTCGAGTCGGCCGAAATCCACACGCGGGCCCAGTGCGGGTTTGATGGCTGACACATATCTGCGAATTTTTGGTTCTAGGACAGGTCGGTTAACTCACGAGGTTTTCCATCTGAAAAAAACAGCAACAATGAATGCTTTTAAACCGTCAAAATGAAAGCCATTCCTACTATTAGTGTTTTAAACAGCGACACGAGGAGTTAAGAATAACTGGTGACATTTAAAGTGGAAAACATATAAGTATTTCATTAATGTATTTCTAGTTCCCTTTATCGAGTTATTGCTTAAGAATGTTGTAACCAGCCAATAGGGTCAATCCCTATTGTGGTTTTGAAAGAAGTAGGTACCTATTCGAGCAGGTAAATTATACAACAATCCTCTGGCAACAGAAGAGGTCACACGTCCCAAGGTTCAGGCGCCCCTAAGCATTAAGCAAGTGACCGCTACACTAATTTATTACGTCGCTACGCTGTAGTGAGCTGTCATTCCAGTGATGCTAAGTGTACGTGTAGGAATGACAGCTCACGTCACCTACGTTTTCACGATTAGATTCTTACAAGTTGTTGGCGACTACAAGAAGAACTGATTAATAATTAAGAGTTTGATTAAACAATAAAAACCATTTTCTTATAGGTAAAATAGATAGGTAATTCGTTGTTACATTCTTAAGCATAGGGATAGTTTTCATCTCCCATAGTTAATAATAAGTTTTATCAATACCTAATGTAGCTATAAACCAATCAATAAGAAACGTAGTTAGCACCCCACACATCCTCAAAAGGTAAATAAATATCTAAACTAATGGTATCACCCATAAAACAGGTTCTAACTCGACATGAACACACAGGTAAAACATTAACAGGCACCTACACACACATACGCAACAAATGGTATCGCCCTCGAGCAAGCAAAAACTTGTCCGAACAGGTCTAAACCTGTCGAGAATTAGACTCATGCTTGACCAAAATATCCCGGCCTTTCTTATTGTTGATTGGTTTAGAAGCAATAAATATAAATAATTATCAGTGGGCCTACCCGCTACTTGTACCCTAGTAGAAAACTACTTAAGAAAAATTGAAATGTAAAACGAGTTAGTATTCCATAAGTGCGCGGCTTAATAAATGAAAAGTGTATGTAATAAGGTGTTTCAATAAGAATCCCCTACAAGAATTGGTCCTTCTGCAGCCGGATTGAAGAACTGAAGCCTGAGCCTGAAGATACACGAAGAATACAGAAGCTACTTGAAGATATATCGCTGTATGAAGATAAGCAGCGTTTTACAAGAAGCTTACGTATCTTGGTAAGTTACGTGAAGATTAGTTCTACGAGCCGCGCCCTATTCGAAGCCCTACGTGTGCCGCCGAAGATTATTGCTGGGAATAAACGACTAAGAAGATCGCTTATTCTCGAAGCTAGGCCCTCCACGGAAGACCTGTTGGCGGGCACACGACCTGCTGAGTGAAGATTATAGCTGGGAGGGTCGACTACGAGCCACGCCGCGCCCTCTCGAAGCCCCCGTATCACTCGAAGCCCTACGTGTGCCGCCGAAGATTATTGCTGGGAATAAACGACTAGGAAGATCGCTTATTCTCGAAGCTAGGCCCTCCACGGAAAACCTGTTGGCGGGCACACGACCTGCTGAGTGAAGATTATAGCTGGGAGGGTCGACTACGAGCCACGCCGCGCCCTCTCGAAGCCCCCGTATCACTCGAAGCCCTACGTGTGCCGCCGAAGATTATTGCTGGGAATAAACGACTAGGAAGATCGCTTATTCTCGAAGCTAGGCCCTCCACGGAAGACCTGTTGGCGGGCACACGACCTGCTGAGTGAAGATTATAGCTGGGAGGGTCGACTACGAGCCACGCTGCGCCCTCTCGAAGCCCCCGTATCACTCGAAGCCCTACGTGTGCCGCCGAAGATTATTGCTGGGAATAAACGACTAGGAAGATCGCTTATTCTCGAAGCTAGGCCCTCCACGGAAGACCTGTTGGCGGGCACACGACCTGCCGAGCGAAGATTATAGCTGGGAGGGTCGACTACGAGCCACGCCGCGCCCTCTCGAAGCCCAGTGTCACTCGAAGCCCTGCTTGTTCCAGTGTTTTGTGAATGTGCATAGTGAGTACATAAGTGTTATGTTAACGTGCGTAATGAGTATATGTGTTACGTGAACGGTGTTTAGTGAGTACATAAGCGTTACGTGAACGGTGTTTAGTGAGTACATAAAGGACACGGAACTAAAGTTTTAATGTGTGTATGTACTGTATAAGTCGAAGTGTCTGAGTACGCCTTCGCTTCAACGCGTCCTCTGCTAAAGGACTAACATATAAACACCGGTAAGTTACTGAACAATATTGACAATAAGTGCTGTGAAAGTGAATAAATAATGATGACGCGAAGCCGTAAAGGAGATAGCACACGCTCGACCACGGAAGAAGAAACTACGGAAACGTCGGCTACCACCTCCGAAGAGGTGACAGACGGCAGCGCGCTTACCGAAGACACAACCGTGGTCGAGGAAGCCGATGCTACCTTGGTAGAAAATAAAAAGAAGGCAAAGCCGACGTCAAACAAAGCAAGCAATAAGAAGAAAGAAATAGAAGCCAGATTAGAATTAGAGAAATTACAATTGGAAGAAATCAAGATGAAAGCTAAGCTGGCGAATACCAAGTTGGAATTAACGCGTGTCTGCGAAGACGATACGGACTTGAGTGATAATGAAGAAGATACCGCGACCAAAGCCGCTGCTGAAAAGGCTACTGAAGCATGGGTGTCAAAGGCAAAGGAAGCGCCGCACACAGCAGAAACGACGCCACCCACGACGACCCCTGCCAGTCAGCTGGCCGAAGCAATATTGGAAGCAGTCAAATCAGCAACAGACAGCAAGGCAACAGCGGTTATGCAACGCGCGCCGAAGTATGTCAGCGAGCTACACCAATTTGACGGCGACGCAAGAGATTGGATGGCCTTTAAAGCAACATACAAGGACTCGCAGGCTCTCTTCAGTGGAATCGAGAACATGGGAAGATTAAGAAGAGCAATAAAAGGGAAAGCCAAAGAAGCAGTGAAGTCCCTTCTCTATACACAAGTGGATCCAGAAGAGGTAATAACTGCATTAGAACGCCGATTCGGAAGACCCACTTATCTGATAAGAAGCGAGATAGAAAACATAGAGAAGCTGACCCCCATGTCTGAAGACGCAAGAGAGTTGGTGAGATACGCTGGAGCAGTGGCCAATACAGTCAGCGTTGTGAAACAAATGAAGAAGCAAAGTTATCTGCACTCAAGTGATATAGCGAATCGTATAATTGAGAAGATGTGCATCCTGGTGCGATTCAGGTGGTACGATTACAGAGCATCCAAAGAAGAAGATGATGAACCAATCCTCATCAGCCTTATGAACTTCTTCAACCAAATGGTGGATCAGTTCGAAATGCACGAGTTCATGGGTACCAAGGTGAAGAAGGAAGGATTAAGAAACCGCATGCGACCTCCCGGTTCCCGCGGCGTGAACGCCACTCGAGTCGCACGGCACAATGAAGAAGAACATTCATCGAACGAGGAAGATTCGGATGAAGAAGAAGAAGATGAACCACAAACAGCGACAGTCTGTTCATGCAAGGACGACACCAAGAAACCAGAAAAGATCGCCTGTCCTGAATGTGCTGGGGAACACGCACTGTTGAAATGCAATAAGTTCGTCAACGCTTCCATAGAAGAAAGATGGGAACAAGCCAAGCGAGCTTTCATATGTTTCAAATGCCTATTGGGACGACATAGAAGATTCAGCTGCAAAGCAAAGCCGTGTGGAAAATGCAAGAGAAGTCACCATGTGATGTTACATTCAGAAGAAAGGATGAAGCCAGCCACGCAAGATACCCAAGCTGTAGCATCGACAGTGAATGCAACGCGGACGATATCAAGAGCCTACTTGAAAATCGTGCCAGTAGAACTATGGGGACCAGATGCCAAAGCCGAAGTCTACGCCCTCATGGACGAAGGATCAACAGTGACCCTGATAGAAGAAGACATCGTGAACATGATCGGAGCCCAGGGCCCTGAAGAAGAATTAAGAATCGAGGGCGTGGGAGGTCATCGAATGAGCCAGAAGTCAAAGAAGGTCGATATCAAGATCAGAGGAAGATTCGAGCGCAGCATGGAGAAAATGTCAGGATACACCGTTAAGGCCTTGCACTTGTCCCCCCAAGAAGTCAGCGATAAGGATCTGGAAGACTGCCCACATCTGGAAAAGATAGCAGAGCAACTGAAATATCCAAACGCTCGTCCTACTGTACTCATCGGACAGGACAATTGGCATCTGATCGTGTCTCAAGAAGTAAAAGTTGGCGACCGAAGCAAGCCAGTAGCCTCCAGAACCCAGTTGGGTTGGGTCTTGCACGGAACCAAGTCAAGAAATAATACTGCAGTACGAATAGTGAATCATCTTGTGACATTGCCTGAAGGAAAAGATGATTGCCTCGAGAAGATGATTGGAAACCACTTCGACATCGAAGCCCTAGGAATCGCCGCGAGGAGACCCTCCAGCGACATCGACCAACGGGCTCTTGACCTGCTGCATTCCACGACGAAAAGATTACCTGATGGAAGATTCAGTGCAGGTTTGATCTGGAAGACGGACGAAGAAAGCCTGCCGGAAAGCAAAACAGCTGCAGCGCGACGACTAAGGGGAATGGAGAAAAAGTTCTTAAAGGACAAAGAATTTGAACGAAAATATGAAGAGCAGGTCGAAAACCTGATCAACAGTAAATACGCCGAGGAAGTAACAGATGAACCCGCCTCCTCAAGATCATGGTACCTGCCGCATTTCGCCGTTGTCCACCCCCAGAAGAAGAAGATGAGACTGGTCTTCGACGCCGCCGCTAAATCAAATGGAAAATCGCTGAACGACGCATTGTTAGCAGGACCCGACTTGCTACAATCACTGTTCGGTGTCCTGCTCCGGTTCCGGCAAGAAGCAGTAGCCGTCGTCGCAGACATCAAAGAGATGTTCCTGAGAATAAAAATCAATGAAGAAGATAGAGACAGCCTTCGATTTCTTTGGAAAAATAAGGAATACAGAATGACATCATTAATATTCGGAGCCGCCTGCTCGCCGTGTACCGCTATATATGTAAAGAACAGAAATGCAGAAGATTTCACCAATTGCTGTCCAGAAGCCGTCAGAGCGATAAACCGAAACCATTACATGGACGATTACATCGCAAGCTTTCCCGACGCAGCGACAGCTACCAAAGTGTCAAGAGATGTGAATGAGATCCACAAGAAAGGGGGATTCCTCTTGAGAGGCTGGGCGAGCAACGACCCTTCGACGGTTGAAGAGTTCACCGACGCAGACACCAAGACAAACTCCATCGTGCTAGGAGAACCTAAGGATCAAGTCGAGAAAACCTTGGGACTCAATTGGAACGTCCAAGAAGATAGTCTTCATTTCACTCTGAGTCTACGGAACACCCCCGACGAAGCCAAGGAAGGAAAACGCGCACCGACGAAGAGAGAAGCGACAAGCGCAGTGATGTCGGTCTTCGACCCATTAGGATTAGCATCACCCATAACCGTACAGGGAAAAGTGATGCTTCAAAACTTGTGGAGGTCCGGCCTAGAATGGGACGAGATATTACCTCCACCAAGAGAACAGGAATGGAGAAAGTGGCTTGAAGATTTAAGGAAACTTGAAGACCTTCGAATTCCTCGCTGTTTCACATACGACGCGACCGAGGGGGAGCTGCACACATTCTGCGATGCAAGTGAGAAGGCATACGCTTGCGCGGTGTACTGGCGCTCTCAACATCCGGACAATCGCGTGGAAGTAAAGCTGCTAACGGCGAAAGCTAGAGTGTCACCTCTCAAGCCAACTTCAATACCTCGACTCGAACTACAAGCGTGTCTACTGGGAAGCCGCTTGGCCAATAGTACAAGCCAAGAAATGGATTTAACGACGACCCGAAGATACTTCTGGACCGACTCCAGAACAGCGCTGACATGGATCAAATCAGACCCTAGGCGTTTCAAGCCCTTCGTCGCGCACCGTCTCGCCGAGATAGAAGAGCTGACGAAGCATAAAGAATGGCGCTGGGTTCCGACGAAACACAACGTAGCCGACGACGCTACCAGAGAAACCCCGTCTAAATTCGATGTATCACATCGATGGTTTAATGGCCCAGCCTTCTTGCGTGAAGATCCCAGAAATTGGCCTACAGAAGAGAAAAAAGTCTCTATCACCGATACGGGCGAGGAAAAGCCTAACGCCATCACGTTAAGCGTCAGGAAAGTCATACCTGTCATCGTGCCCGATCCAGAGAGATTTTCCAGTTGGATACGCCTACTGCACGCAACAGCAAGGTACCTACAAGCCATAGACGTTTTCAAGCGAAAAATAAAGAAAAAGGTGAACATCACAAAACTCATCACCAGAAGAACCCAAGACCCAGCCTGGAAAAAGATACAAAAACAGAAGATCCAACCGTCGGAAAAGAGACCAAGCAGAAAAGAAGCGGCCTTTCTACCAAAATCTGCACTCTACATAGAAAAGGCGGAACAACTGCTGATAAAAAGAGTGCAAGAAGACAGCTTCCCAGACGAACTAGCTGCCCTGCGTAAGAAAGAAGACCTTAATTCGACATCCAACCTGAAGAACTTCACGATCAAATTAGAAGACGGGCTCATCAGACTATCCACCCGCATCGGAGCCGCCAAGTACTTGATAGCTTCATACAAGAATCCGATCCTGATGGACAAACGTCACCGAATAACCCAGCTGCTAGTGAAATACCTCCATGAAACTTTCAATCACGGGAACCACAACACCGTGATGAATGAGGTCCGGCAGAAATATTGGATACCATCGCTTCGAAACATGGTAAAAAAGGTAGCACGAGACTGCGGATGGTGTAGAATTCGGAAGAAGACTCCACAGATCACACCTCAAGGAGATCTGCCACCTGAACGTCTAACAAAGGCCAGCCCTCCCTTCACCTGCCTAGGAGTAGACTATTTCGGACCTATGGTTGTTACCATTGGAAGACGTACAGAGAAACGTTGGGGAGCTTTGTTCACGTGCCTCACCACAAGAGCGATTCATCTAGAATTGGCTAACTCCCTATCAACCGACTCCATGATCCTCGCGCTACGAAGAATGATCGCCAGAAGAGGAACACCGAAAATTATCCTGAGCGACAACGGAACCAACTTCATCGGTGCCAACAGAGAAATCACTGCAGCCATCGAGACTCTGGGAAAAGAAGTAAACAAAATGGGCATCGTTTGGAAGTTCATCCCTCCTGGAGCCCCCCACATGGGCGGAGCCTGGGAAAGAATGGTGCGATCCGTAAAAGTCGCTCTCTCAGCAACACTACACGAGCGGCAACCTAAAGAAGAAATACTCCACACATTGCTTCTGGAGGCCGAGCACATCGTGAACTCGAGACCCCTCTTCTCCGTCAGCACCGACCCAGAAGAAGAAGAAGCCTTGACCCCGAACCATTTCCTCATCGGGCGCTCATGCGGAGCTACCCTCTTTGGCTCCTTCGACGACACAGAACTCATCGGTTCTCCCAACTGGAAGACATCCCAACGCTTGACCGATCATTTCTGGTCAAGGTGGTTGAGAGAGTACCTACCAACTCTCTCGCCACGCTACAACCAAGGTCCTCACTATCAGGACCCTACATTGGGCGACATAGTCCTGATCGTCGACCACACCCTGCCACGGTACTCGTGGCCACGCGGCGAGATAGTCGCCACTCATCCCGGACCAGACGGAAGAACCAGGATCGTAGACGTGCGAACTGCAGCGGGTGTCCTGCGGCGGCCAGCATCGCGCCTAGTCCTGATCGTACCAGCAACGTCGCCCCAACGAGATGGAGTGCAACGCACTGAGGGGGAGACTGTTGGCGACTACAAGAAGAACTGATTAATAATTAAGAGTTTGATTAAACAATAAAAACCATTTTCTTATAGGTAAAATAGATAGGTAATTCGTTGTTACATTCTTAAGCATAGGGATAGTTTTCATCTCCCATAGTTAATAATAAGTTTTATCAATACCTAATGTAGCTATAAACCAATCAATAAGAAACGTAGTTAGCACCCCACACATCCTCAAAAGGTAAATAAATATCTAAACTAATGGTATCACCCATAAAACAGGTTCTAACTCGACATGAACACACAGGTAAAACATTAACAGGCACCTACACACACATACGCAACAAATGGTATCGCCCTCGAGCAAGCAAAAACTTGTCCGAACAGGTCTAAACCTGTCGAGAATTAGACTCATGCTTGACCAAAATATCCCGGCCTTTCTTATTGTTGATTGGTTTAGAAGCAATAAATATAAATAATTATCAGTGGGCCTACCCGCTACTTGTACCCTAGTAGAAAACTACTTAAGAAAAATTGAAATGTAAAACGAGTTAGTATTCCATAAGTGCGCGGCTTAATAAATGAAAAGTGTATGTAATAAGGTGTTTCAATAAGAATCCCCTACACAAGTGATGTCATGAAAATGATTATCATGAAAAATGTAGATCCGCAGATACGGATCCGGATACAGATCTTAACTTTCTTACTCAATCGGTGTCGGTGCGCGTGATATTGTAATGACAGTTGACGCCACTTGACGCTTTGCATGACAGAACATGTTTCGACTTGCGTTGCGCGGGTCTTTCTTTTGTTTTGTTTATAGTTTAGTGTGACACTGGGCAGCATAGATATAACGTTTGTGTTTGTTGTACGAGGTAAAAAAATGACCACATAGAAGTTTAGTAGTGCAATTTGGGATGATTAATAAGGTAAAAGATCCGTCAAAAATGTAACGGATAGGGATACGGATACCGATATCCGGAACATCACTAATTCTTACAGAATAGACCGGTAGGACATGCCTTGTTTACATTTTCGTGTGATACTTTTAGTACGGACTATAAGAATTTCCTTTGTAAATTCCCAAACGGGTGTAATCAACGCATAATCACCCAGTTACAATGAATAGAACGAAGACGTTTAGTATAATATCATGTTTTCGTGAAACAACCTATTAGGGGGGCACGAATACCTCCGCACGTTATTACGTCGTGTTGATAACTGCTCAACTAATGGGAGCATTCAGCTTAATTGTACGTTGTCTTGAATGTATTATTCCTGCCACATTAGAACAACGCTAACACAAAGTCATTTAATTGCTTTAAATGCGTTAATACAAAGATAGTGTTGAGTAGGACATACAAGAGGCGGTACATTTGTCCCGTACATGACGTCAAAATGTAAGAGCGGCTCGCCATTTTATAATGTACTACTTCAAATTTTATGTCGCGGTAGTCGCGAGGTCGCATTACTTACTGTCCATCTTCGTCAAACTGTAGGATGAGGACAGAGACGGAGCGAGACGCATGCTACAAATTACGTCATTCTACACTGAACATTACATGACTGCGTTTCGAGTCTCGGGCGAAAGGGAAATATGTTGAGATTGACATGACTACATACCGTGCGGCGCGTATTGAAGCGACAGTTTATTAAAGTCGTGACCAGAGTAAAAGCTTTTTATTTGATGCTTTATTTTTAAAACTATTTAATTTTAAACGGCTTTGTATTGTTGTCACTTCTGTGCCTTCGGAGCGTACTTCTAGCAAAGCGAAGTAAGAAGTAAGGACCTGGTTACAAAAAGAAGGAACCGGCTCAGTGGCAACAAGTCGCGCAAATATTACTTTTACATTGTAATTTTATTAATTACCTTTTTATTATATTCTTTAAATTATGTTTCATAATTATAATTATTTATAAACAATATTTACTATGATAATCGTTTCTTATTACTTTGCGATACTTTTTTTGTTTTTTTTTTTTTTTTTTTTGGCTTCACACGGTTTGTGCATTTAGCCAGTGTCAAGTAATTTTTCTTTTAGATCAAGTAAATGGCCCGATATCGGGCACGAAGTTACAAAACAGTCATAGTCGTCTTTAGTCAGTCAAGTCAGAGTTATTGTAAAGCGGTAGTAACTTTACAACAACCTAATAGGAGTTTTTGGGGGGAACACGAAAAGTCCACGTTAGTCACTTATTTTCACCTTCACTACACTTGTGCATTCACACGTAACTAAATTGAATAATTCACTATCAAAATTATACAACTTAATTCGCTATTTCACTAAATTCCATGAAAATGAAAATTCGTGCGACATGTTCCAACGCGATCCCGCCAAAAACTCCATCGTACTGTTTGAAGCTACCAGTACAAATGTCACATTTGTACTGGTAACTTCAAACGTATCACAGAGCTTCAGTGCGCGTCGCCCAAGTTCCAATCCTCATTGGCCTCGCCTCATTTGAAGTAGGACATTGTACCGGCTCAGTACAAAAAAGAGGCTACTCTTACAAACTCTTTTTCATGTCGTGTCCTACCCAACACTAATCTGCCTAGCCTTTTCACAACTATGTTGAAGTCGGCTTCCTTTTTAACCGGGTGCAGCTGAATACCAGTATTTTAACCCCCGACGCAAAATCGACGGGGTGTTATAAGTTTGACGTGTCTGTGTTTGTGTCTGTCTGTGGCATCGTAGCTCCCGAACCGATGAACCGATTTTGATCTTGTTTGTTTTTTTTTAAAGTTGAATTAGTCGGGAGTGTTCTTAGCTATGTCTGATGAAAACGGTTCGGCCGTTTGAAGATTATCAGCTCTTTTCTGAATGATGAAGGGATTTGAGCATCTTCCACGGGTCTGATCGAGTTAAAATTTGGTATTCTATAACTTCAATGATATTAGACGAACAAAGCAACCTAGATCTGATGCTGGAACATCACCTGGACTTTCCAAGATACCCATATTCGTCACCAACAAACAGCAGAAGTATCGTGTTTGGGCTCATTAAAAAGGTCTCAATGAATAGGTTATAGATAAATGGTGATCAGGGTCTGATGATGGAGTAGTAACGAGGAGTGAGGACAAATTATTAACAAATACTGTGGGAAATCAAAACACATGGACATCTGTCGATCGGAGCGTTTTTACTATTACTATATAAAATGTGAAAAACAGGAAATAAAAAAATATTAAAAAACCCCCGATCTAACCAAAGGCCTCTAACAAGTAAACAAATAAAATGTATTCGCCTTTAAAGTTTAATAAGAAGTTGCAGTTAGTATCTTTGATCAAAGCATTGTCATCTGAGGAGACGTTCAATGTAAACGCCAAACAGACGGATAATATTTACGTTAGCTGTCCCCCGAAGTGACAATGCTTTCATCAAAATACTACCTACAACTTCTTATTAAACTTTAAAGGCGAATACATTTTATTAGTTGACTTTTTAGTGGGTTTTTGATTAGGTCGGGGGTTTTTTTATTTTACGTAGAGCGACTGCCTACCCTACCTGAACAATCGACTTACTAGGTAACATGATCCCCTTGGTAAGACTGGTGGTCAAGTTTATTGGGCTTCTGACTATACGTAACGACTGTCAAAGATCAAATCAAATCAAATCAAAATATTTTATTTCACATAAACCTGCAAGGGCACTTATGAAACGTCAGAAGCTAGGTGCACGGTTCCAATTTGTCGCTTCCTATGGAGAAGAGCCGGCAAGAAACTCCACGGTTACACTTTTAAAAATAATTGGGTTTCACAATGTTTTCAAATTACAGTGATAATAGGTATGGGAGGACAGTGCAGGCCTGTCAATAAGTACCAAGTACTCAGAGGAATGAAAATAAAGAATAGAAAATCGTCTATAAATCTAGTCAGTAAGGCCTGCAATGTTCTCCCATTCACAATATGTAAAAGAATCTACATTAGTAAGATCAACCTATTTAAACAAAGTGACATGATTTTCATGAGAATCACTAATAAATAGTTGATATTTGAAGCAATGTATAATGTCAAAAATGACGAGAATATGTCAGAAAGTGTAAAAAATAAAAAATAATAAAAATTAACATTCTAATTTGGAAGCAGTTAATAGACTCTCACAAAGTTATGCTGTTAATGAGGTACCAGGGAAGCCACATGTGCAGAAGGAATTAATGCCAAACTTCCCTGTCTTCAACGTAGTCTTTTATCTTATAATATGCTTTTTTGATAAGGACACGTTTGATGTGAGTTTTAAACTTTCCATCGCTAAGTTCTGTAACCGACTTTGGCAACTTGTTATAGAAGCGGATACTGTTTATTAGAAATGACTTGCTAGTTTTAGTTAATCTAAATTTTGGAATCACAATTTCATCTTTACTACGTGTATTTAGATTATGGAAGTCGCATCTTTTTTTGAAAATACCTAAGTTTTTGCGAACATACAAGATATTTTCTAGGATATAAAGAGAAGGCAGAGTTAGTATATCAATTTCATTGAATTTGTTTCTAAGAGACTCGCGAGGCCCCATTTTATAGATTGCGCGGATTACCCTCTTTTGTAAAATGAAAACTGAATCTACGTCAGCTGCCGATCCCCACAGCAGAACGCCATAAGACATAATACTGTGAAAATAAGCAAAGTATACTATCCTAGCTGTGGCTACATCAGTCAACTGCCTTATTTTTCTTACTGCGCAAGCAGCTGAACTTAATCTACTTGAGAGAGCTCTAATTTGGGCACCCCATTGCAATTTTGAATCTAAAGTAATTCCCAGAAATACAGTTTCGGAAATAGCATCTAGTTTCTTGCCATCAAGTTTTAAATTTAGCCCTAATTGGGCTACATTTGGTAATGAGAACTTAAGACATTTAGTTTTGTTTGCATTGAGTAAAAGATTATTAGCCGCAAACCATTTCGAGAGAACAGCTAGACTATCGTTGACATGTAAGATATCCGTATCTTTTCTATCTATTCTAAAAATAAGAGAGGTGTCATCAGCGAATAAAATTACATCCGAGAAGTTTGCCATTAGGTAAGGAAGGTCATTAATATAAACTAGAAATAAAAAAGGGCCAAGAATTGAACCTTGAGGCACGCCCATCTTAACTAGAGACCCCGAGGACGTTGCCCCGTTAACATTTACTTTTTGCTGCCTGTTTGATAAATAGGAAAGTACAAGATCAGCAGCTCGTCCACGAATTCCGTAGTGGTGTAGTTTACAGATGAGTGAGTTGTGGTCAACGCAGTCAAACGCTTTTGAGAGGTCACAGAAAATGCCAATTGCATCCTGGGACTTCTCCCAGGATTCCAAAATGTGACTGACGAGTTTTACTCCCGCGTCAGTCGTCGACCTACCTTTCGTGAAACCAAACTGTCGACTATGTAAAATCCCATTTGAGTTAAAATGTGACAACATCTGGTCTAGCATGACTTTTTCATAAATTTTGCTCATTGCTGGAAGCACAGATATAGGTCTATAATTAGAGGGATCACTCTTACTACCCGATTTAAAAACTGGTACTACTTTACTATGTTTCATTAAGTCAGGAAACGTACCGCTGTCTAAACATTGATTAAATATGCCTGTTAGGACAGGGGCAATTGTGTCAATGATACCTTCAAGAACCTTAACGGAAATCCCCCATAAGTGTTCAGTGTTTTTTAAATTAAGACTTTTGAATGCTGTTTTAATTGTGGCAATAGAAATGGGTTTGAATTCAAAATTTGGAATGTCCTTACTGATGTTTTCTTTAAGAAGAGATTCAGCTAATACAGATGATGAGGGTAGAGACTTCGTAACCTCTATTGGGATGTTGGTAAAGAAATTTTCTAGAGTCTCAGCAACTTTTAACTTATCTGAAATGGTTTCATTATCAATTTTTAGAGCTAACTCATTCTGGTCTCGCTGTTGTGTGTTTCCAGTTTCTTTGTTAATTACCTGCCACACAGCTTTTATTTTATTTTTAGAAATATTAATTTTGTTACTTATTAATTTAGATTTAGCTTGAGCGCACACTCTTTTGAATATCTTAGAATAGTTTCTTACATAATTATGAAGGGCCTGATCAGAAGTCAGTGATTTTTCGTGGTACAAATTATATAAGACATCTCTGCTTTTTCTAATGCCAGCTGTGGCCCATTCGCTAAATTTTGGTTTAGGAGTGATTGAACTTTTTTTACAGGACATGCTTTATTAAATTCTTGGCATACTGTAGAAAAAAATGTGCTATAGTTTATATTGGGGTCTTGTGAATCAAAACTTGCTGTTGAGAGATTGCTAAGAACGTTATTTTTAAACGTTTCCAATTAATTTTTATTTTTATCTACGAATGACAGCCAGAACCAACGGCTTAACGCGTTTTTCGAGGCACAGAGGGGTCTCAATATGGACTGGATGGTCACCTATCCACGTACCTTTACACACGAGCTTTCTTTCTTTATCACATCATCATTATTACAGCCGAAAGACGTCCACTGCTGGACATAGGCCTTCTTTTTCTTTCTTTTTTTTATTACGGGGGAATCATGGATGTCCTCCGCCCTGGGGAGGGCGGAGGGGTCTGCCAGACTCTTACTGACTAGAACCACCCCGGTGTTCCGTCTCACACTTGCACCGGGGATCATAATGCGACTTCCGCGATCCCCGGCTAGTGCGTCCGGCTCGCGTAGCGGGCTACCTCGAGTTAGGGGGGGGGGATTGAGGTGTTAAACTCCCCCCTTACATCATAGAGAGGCGCGCGTGAACACTACGCACCTCGGGTCCTAAGGAATAGGGGCGACAGATTTCCCCGGATCTGTCGCCCTGGACCCATTTAGGGGGGCTGGAAGAGAGCGTTATCCACTCTCCGCCGACGCCCGGTGCGTCTGCTGCGGATCGGGTCATCGGAAGCAATCTCCCGCTCCCTTTCCGCAGCCTTCTTTTGCGAAATCACTGTTTCGCAGAAAGATACCACCGTCCCAGGACTCCTCGCTGCCGACCATCGAGTCGACGACGACCGGCAGCGACAGGTCACTGCCGAATCCTGAGATAAGGGCACGGCGCGGCTCCTTCCAAGCGGCACACTCTGCCAGCGTGTGCGTTAGCTTAGCTGACTGAACTGAGAGCTGTGCTGGTGGGGAGTTTGTTGCGCCTCTTCTTCTTTCCAGCTAAAGCACTAGGGAGTGCTGCAAGAACGGGAATTTTATTTTTTACGTAGGGAGTTCAGAATCATGTATGCCACCTGCCACCAGGGTGGCAGGGACATAAACGACTTGTTACCATGGATTTAGTGAAATTCCTGGGTCACAGTTATTTGTAATGGATGTCTGCACGTTTTAACAATATTTTTGTCTATGTCCATTACAAAATTACCCCTGACTTTCATTCAATGCAGGTTAAAAAGTACCCATATTAGAGTCGGCCAAAAGGTGATTTATAAAGTGACGGTTCATTCAGTAACAAATGAGCGGACCGGTAGCTTAAGCAACAATGACTCGGGAAACACTGAGCTGAAATATTCCGTGCACAGAACTGGATACATTGTTCCAATACTCAAATGTGACGCATAATCATTGGCGGCAAGTTATCGGAGGCTGGGTGTGGGAAAACCATTATTTTAAGTAAGTACTAGCCGGCACTCGTGTGGATGACGGAATTAATCCCACAGGAACGTGCTACCGGAACAAATAGCTTATGTTATTCTTTCTAACATCAGCCTTTTCGGAGATTAGACGGAACAAATTGACAGATAGACAGACAAAAAAGTTTTTTAATTGTATGTTCTACTGAACATTTTTGTTTATTTATTTCTCACCAAAATATCCTTATAAAAGAGTTACATAGACCAATATTGTCCAGTTATGGGCAGTTATGGGGACATTGCGAACATTCGCTGATCCGATGACCTCTGAAACATAATTATTTCGGTTCCATCTACTTAAATTCTTTAAGGTAACCATTTCTAGAGTACCTAGACTATTCTGAGACTGCGGAAAATAATTCCTTATAGGAGACCTTTAGTAGACATAGAGATAACATCGCGAAGTGACGCGACAAATGTCTAGTGAAAAGCAATTTGCGGCACGGTGGGGATTACTACAGATTTATGTAGATTTATTAGACTTACGCAGCAAATACGGAGAGTACCCGGTCAAGGAGACCGTATCTATATTTTTTCTTGAAACTAGATCGTCTCACAGGAGTACCAGACTGAAACTAATCACTTTTGGAACATAGTACTTAGTCATGCTTCGAGTTTTTTTGTTAAGTCAGTACTTGTTTTTAGGCTCTGAATTTCTGGAAATATAATCAGAAGTTAAGAAAAAAATGATAGGTAACTCACCAGCTATTGACAATAATAGGTATTGAATCGCAAGAAGGCTTAAAACGTATTTCGAATATTATTTCGAAATTCTGTGTCATTCTTGGGATCACATAAATTACCCTAAAGTAATCTTACCACCAAAAAAACTACTACCAACACTAAGAGTGTTGGTAGTAGTTTTTTGTGTCAACTGTCAAGCGTAGCGATTATTCTCTAAGCTGGGCGAAAAATATCTTAATAATATTTTTGACGAAATTTAATATGTCGACTCCAAATAACAAATATCAAAACATAAAAAGGACATTTTAGTTAGGTGTAAAATGTCCTTTTTGTATTAAAAGAAAACACCCTTTCAACTGTTTGAGCTAGTGTGTTGTTTGGTAGGCAGACTGACAGAGACAACAGATCTGTAAATAAAAGATTATAGGTAGCACCCACGCCAAAGGTGCTGTACTTCCCAAGTAGCACACAAGCTCTATAACAAGCCGTACACCGGCTGGTTAGAAGTTTTTAATAACGGCATAGCCTCCATAAATAAGTTCTACATTAGATGTAAAAGCGACTACAGCGCCGCTGTACCCCCGAAAGAGGCACCGATTTATACGGCCTAAGGTTCTACAATGTCTCTACAATGTTTGTAAATATGTGTTAGTACGGAGATTCAAAGGTGCTATGCGAGCAGTCATGCGCGCCTCGTTATCTAAAATAAGTTCTTGTAACGCGACCGTAGTGCTCGCATCTTATTTAGACGCGTCTGTATCTCTAAATTAGAGTTTACAGATCTGTATTATATACACAGTAACGATATTTTGGGGAAATGAACAAAACTTATTTGATATTTTAACAAACGACTTGTTAAAATATCAAATAAGTTTTGTTCATTTCCCCAAAATATCGTATTTTGGGGAAATGAACCTATAAAAGCCTATTAAAAAGTGATTTGATGGAACGACTAATTGAAAAATAAACAACAGGTGAGTAGTGTTGATGTTTCCTTATAGGCATGCAAAGTACCAGTGCGAGTACCAGTGTATTGTAAATATATATACATATTTTAGCTAGAATTTTCACGCGCTTGCCATTTATGCAGTTTTTTGCGTGTTTTTTGGATAAAAGTACATTTTGATTAGAGGTTGTGAATTTTGTTTATATGAGATAGTTTAGCTTTCTAGGTAGTTTCTTTTGAATCCTGGGTGAGAAAGAGTGACGTTTATTCGGTTTTTATACATATTAATGATAAAAATAAATTATAAAAATCTTGCTTGTATTAAAAACTATAATGGCGTCTTGGTTACAACAGCCTTCAGAGTTTACTAGAACCATTCTATCGATTTAAACCGCTAGTATTCATAATTGTAGACCTTTCGGTTCTATGATTTTGGTATTGACGCTCTATTGTACTTTTTTAGGTGTTCATCGGTAATTAATATATTATTTTAAGAGCCTAAGGTTGTACAACGGATTATTACATTAGTAAAACACTTTTGTCCTACTTCAGCCGCTATATTGACCCTAGAAACGAAATTTTTGAGCATTTAGCTTTATAAGGCGTGATTTTCTTACATCAATCAGCGGTTTACCATACAGTTGCTGTAAAATTCACAACTATAACGACCTACGTGCTACCATAGAATTATATTTCTCTGCTGTAGATATAGAGTTTCGAAGAGTAATAAGTACTATTTAATAGCTTAGACATTTAGAAATATGCAATAAACAACCTAAAGCACTTTAAAGAAGCTTATAACTCCATTTAAACACTTTAACTATTAAAGCCCTCTATAAGACTTAGCGGTGTTTTAAAAGGGATTTATAACCCTGCTTTATATCAAATGCTCGTACAATAACTCTTTAATACGCCTTTGTATCTTCATTGGGATTATATTTACTTTTGTACAGTTATTGTACCACATGCCTGTTAAAAAAAAACTATTAAATACGCTAACTAATAGAAAGCTATATCAACACATTTCAAAAATATCGATATGTATCGACATCGTCACTTTTTGTCAGTTCCGACATCCCTACAAAACTTTCTTGACTGTCCCTTTCAACCATTTCACTCGGAGTTTTGTTCACTCCGTTTGACGTTCTAATACACTTAACTATCACTCCTTAGTTACGGCTATCACTCAAGATGCGGGATCAACCAACTTTAACTTCGCTTATGAGTTTAAAGCGCTTGATTCACTGAAATACGGAAGTTGGGAGTCTATGTCGCAACCGTCACAAGTTAATACCACCGTGGTATAGTTTTAATTGATACTGAAAACGGACTGTGCAGTAAAATATATAACTTTGTAAGCTGGTTTGTCTGTTATGAGTTTTGAATTAAATTGAATAAGATAGTGTATTTATATAATAGATAAGTAAACACTATCACTATTTTATTCTATTTTTTGCAAAGCAAAGCTGATGTCGACCATTCTGCCAATATCTAAAGTGGATTGGAAAAGCAAAATTAAAAACAGAACGATAAAAAATTGGTTGCCTGTAAAGTCGGTATACGGGCGAAAGTTTTACGTGACAACGACTTTGAGTGGTAAAATAATTTTAATGTGAATATTCATTCGTATAGTAGGAAGAAGGATGAAATAATAGTAACAATTTAAAACATTTATTTATACAAAGAATTATATTTAAAACATTAATTTATACAAAGAATCTCGCACTGAATTTCATATTAACAAAATTTTATTTTTACCTTTACACATACATACGTATTTATATACAAATATACATACAATAACTTGCACTTTTTATGTCTGTCTCTCTCGCTCTTAGGCGGGCTAACCATGCCCGAGTGGAAGGGACGCGTGCCTCTCACTCGCTCTCATTGTGAGCGCATAACGTGAGCGGAGCGTAACGCAGTTTCTTGAAGTGTGACCCGGCAAACCAATTTATAAGACGTTGTCACGTCAAAATCTTCGATGATACAGCTGGACTTAATGTTGATCTCGTGGGGTTACTACTGGACAAACAAACCAATATTATATAAATATTGTAATTGTTAGAACATTAAATATACTTATACTTACCTCATCACTCAGATTGGGAAAGTAAATTATTACTTTATATTATTGTGACGGATGAAACTAATCAGCGCCACAAACAGTTCATGAAAGGAATAAGAAAAAAACACTATCTCGTTCACACAATTAGTGAGGTAGCTGTCATTGTCACTAATGCCAATTGTCAGTCATCACGAATGGCGGGAAAAGGTTGAAAGTGAGACGGTGCCTGTACGAGGACTGAGAGGAGGCTTGGTTTGATGATGAGCCAGTGTAATACTGTAGTGTTAATATAATCAGCTTGATTACAGAATCAACAGTATCCTACAGATGGTGTCAGAGAAACTCCCGGGAAGACCCGCATGAGTACCTAAAAAAATACTATAAATGTTTTATTTCGAATTACTATGAGAATCATAAAGTGTCAGTTAATACAAACTCATGCCTATGGGATAGAATTTAATGGGAGGTATAGTCAAATAAACAATCATTGCTTCAGTTCCTATTCCAGCCAAAATTTTGGAGCATCGATTCACCATGCAGCAGACTAGTCTATTCTATAGGGACATAATCTATGTAAATAAATAATAACATCTGAATGACCGAGCTTGACTCTATTTTTTTTTTAGTTTGACGTTTTCTAAAAATAATCCTAGCTAGATCGATTTATCGCCCCCGAAACACCTTGCATACTAAATGCGAAATTTCACACAATTTACTAAATGTCATGAAAATCTTTGGAGCCGTTTCCGAGATTCAGATTATAGTATATACAGAATTGCTTGTTTAAACGTATTAGATTGAAGTGTTTCTTTTATGCCAAACTAACAGCTGTTTACTAAATTCATGTGAAAGTACATACGGTACCTACTTATACGGTATTGTTTGTCTGTCCGTCTGTCTGTTTAGGCTGGACATTTATTGCCATATAGCTGATCACCCAGGCATTTTTTTCTTAAAATACTATAGAATCGCTGGGTATCTAAAGTATTAGTCGCTATATAATCATGTTTGCCAAATCAGTAGGGTTGGAAGCAAACTGTACAGAAAAATACTGCAAATTTACAATACTCTTAAAAAATCGTATTAACAAACCCGCGTAACGGCCAGTACAAACATGCCCTGCGGCTAACGGGCCTGAACAAATAATTAACATTTAGGCTACGGTCTCTTTAGATCGTCAGACGCTACCGACAGCGTGTGGTGACGTCACGCCCGACGACCAACACGCCGCAGGTTGCCAAATCGTTCGTAGTCTTCGCAACTAGCGGTCGCGGGCGGCGTGCGAGCGAGATCGCGCCCGTGTATTTACGAACACATCATTCGGCCGTCGTCGTCGGTGACGGACGGCTACAAGTCGTCGGTCGCGGTCGGCGTGTCGGCCGTAATGCTAAAGGTTGTGGCGACCCAAACTAATTGTCTATGGCCACAATCAATGGGCCTGGAGCGAGAGGTCTATGGTTCACGGGAAAAAAAACTAGTTGAACTGATTTTGAATCAGCATGTAGAACTACTTATCGTTATTACCGTGTGAATACTTAACAAGATTGTAACCGTGGTTTGTGTAAATTATTATTCTTCCGTAGTAGCTGGTCTGCTGTCTCTAGATACTGTCATCATCATCATCATCATCATTTCAGCTGAAAGACGTCCACTGCTGGACATAGGACTCCCCACACGGCCACCTCGACGGTTTTTGGAGGGGGTTTGCCATAATCGCCACGCTTGGCAGGCGGGTTGGCGATCGCAGTATGGTGGTAAAATGCATAGAGAACGCTGCTGCCCATTCTCTAGTAAGTGCCTTAATCGCATTCTACGACACCTACGGGAAGAAATGGGATGGTGCTATTCTTTTACGTCCGGCACCACACGGATTGGTCTGGATACTGTACTGTGATAAAAAACAACCGACTTCCAAAAAAAAGACTAAAAAGTGAAAAATAACTTTAATTTCGGAAGGCGGTGACAAAAAATTGTGTATGTATTTTAATTTTTTGTCACCGCTTTCCGAAATTAAAGTTATTTTTCACTTTTTAGTCTTTTTTTTGGAAGTCGGTTGTTTTTTTTTGAGAAAAGTTTTTATTTTTCACTTTTTAGTGGTTCCCATGTGCTTACCCCTTCACAGCGTCCCGGCGTGATATTATGTTACGAAGTGGTGTAAACAATAGACAGACATGCGATTTCTGCAATTCCAGTCCATTTGCTATCATTTATTGAGGAGTTCCGTTGCCTATCTCCGAAGTTCTTCATCAGATCTTCACCAAATGGAAATAGGACCACTCCGAGATAGTACTCTTCCAAAAACTATCCAAATCGCTTCAAGTGTGCCTATAAAATTTGAAGAGTTCTCTCTATTTCTCTAGGATCCCATCATCAGATCCTGACTTGATGATCATGGGACCACCTGGGAAGTATACCCTTTCAAACAAAAAAATAATAATTCAAATCGGTCCAGCCATCTTCGAGTAATCGTGGAACATACATAAAAAAAAACAAAATAGGTTCCGACGAATTGAGAACCTCCTCCTTTTGGAAGTCGGTTAAAAATACCCATCTACTACAACTGGACTGAGTTTCATTTAAGCAAACAGGGCGCCTTAACGCGCCCAGAAGGCCTTTCATAAACGAAGGTCAAAGGTCATTCACAAACGGATTCTGCTGACATAATTTAACACAAGCTACGGAAATTGAAATAACACTCCTGCGATCTTTGAATGGCCCTTAGTAAAAAAGAGAAGCAGATGGGACTCCTATTCACGTCAGAATTACTAAAGTAGGTATCAACAAACATGGCCAGGACAGGACCGCCCACGGGAAATATTATTTATCTGATTTTCTAAGGAACTGTTAGATTTATTTTAAAGAAAAAAAACGTTTATTTGCGGCAAAACATGACGCAAAAAAAAACACAAAAAAGAAGCAAGTTGGAGCAAAATATGCGTCACATCCAGACAATAGGACAGAAAGAAGTCGTTTTACAAACATAACATCACGCCTTGGTTCCCCGAAGGGTTAGAGAAAGGTGTACCTAGAGTACACCTACATTTCGCCAGTTATGTTGAAGTCTCATGTAATAGGGGGCGAGCCTATTGGCATCAACCGGAAACAAATCCTCCGAGAGACTCAGGGCTGTTACTGAGAAATTCTATATAGTAAAACCCGATAACACTTTGCGCGACCTAGGATCGAACCCAGGACCTCATACTCAGCAGTAGCACTTCCGACAACTAGACCAACAGAAAACAAAAACTTAAAAACAAAGAACGGTTGGATTACTTTTTATCGCTCATTTACTAAACCAGGTTACTTCTTCCTGTAATTTTGTTAATTAAACGTCCTTCCCTTCTCCTGCTTATAAAATGTAGAGAAACCTCAATTTTCTTACAAAATTGCAACATTTTCTGTCCAACCGACTTACTGCGAAAAACTCCTTTTTTCTGTATGTTTTTACACTGTTTGTATTAGCTTCACCTTTATGTTTGTTTGTAACCGACTCCTTTGGACTTGATTTTGACCTACTTCAAACGGTCACATTTAATTTAAACTTTGTAGACTTATCGAGGACCGCTGACAATTCAATAATTTCAAAAAAAAAAAAAAACAAGAAAAACATCTGAAAAATCACGCTTTTGTAGATAGTAGAACTAAAAAATAGAAAATAAATAATAGTTTAAAAAACAAAAAAGCACGCTTTAAAAGCCAAACTAAGAAAATAATTTAAAAAAGTGTGGGGGTTTGAGGTATTTTTATAACCAATTAATATCAAGCATTTTTGAAATTATTTTCTGCTTTTTTAGTTTGGTTTTTAAAGCATCTTTTTTAGTTTTTTAGTGACCTGTGACCTCTAAAGTCCCGGCCGGGCCGTCCCACGGCCCGATACAATAAAAAATCAATTGTGTCTCATTAGCGGGTGTTGAGAGGACACAGACACAAAAACAAAGAATATAGGTTTTTATCACATCATCTACCTAGCCTTTTTCCAAATATGTTGGGGTCAGCTTCCAGTCTAACCGGATGAAGCTGAATACCAGTATTTTACATGGAGCGATTGCCTATCTGACCTCCACATCCCTGTTACTGGGTAACGCAATACCCCTTGGTAAGACTGGTTGTCAGACTTTCGGGCTTCCGACGACCCGTAACGACTGTTAAACATCCACAAATGACAGCCGGGACCAACAGCTTAACGTGCTTTCCGAGGCACGGAGGAGTGTTGGTATGTAAAGATGGTCACCCATCCACGGGCCCACCGCGGTAAGCGTAACTTAACCTTACCGAGCAACTCGTGTGGCTGTTATTATTTAGCCACAAACCCCACAAAAAGAATATGTAAGTACAAAATTATTTAATTAACTTCAAAGCTTTGCAACTTTTAGCATATCAATAGAAATTGACGAAGAAATGCGAGTCCATGAGCAGACTGTTGTTTACGTTCGCTCGGAATGTAATGTAGGTAGATTCATATCTAATGACACTCAGTAGGTACACGAAGTTCGTTACAAACTTTTATTTTTAGAAATTATAATACTGTCTAAGTTGAATTTAATTTGATCAATGTTACTTGTAACACTTTAATTTAAAATAGTTTATTACGTATGTGTTGTAAAGTGTGTGTGTGTCTAATCATCACATCATTTAACGTAAGACGTACCTCTGATTCCTAACAACTAATACGTTTTTACATAATTGATGTATTCGTAAATGTTTTATATATAGGTGCCATAGTCTGCACCAAACACCCAATCGTGATGTTTAATGCTTTTAGAACAAGATCTGAATGTCATTTATCTGAATGTCATAATGTATTTTGGGGAGTTTGTTGCGCCACTTCCTCTTCCCAGCTAAAGCACTAGGAAGTGGTGAAGGGCGGGCGTTTTGGGGGATTGTCTTATGTAATTTTGACGTTCAAAAAGTGCTGACTCCAGCCTAGTTTGAATAAATGACTTTTGATTTTTTGATTTTGATTTTGATTGTTTACATTAAAATAAATAAATTTCAAATCAATCAATCAATTAATCTTATATATAAAATTTCCATGTCACAATGTTAGTTAGGTTGCCGTTTCATGTGTAAATAGGTCGTCCGACCTTCTTAGATTTAGCCTTAACGCTCCTACACTCATGCCGGGGGCACAGCCGGCGGGTTTTTGCCTTGCGGGTATGCTGCAGGCTTTATTAGGCCGCCGGCACTTGCCGCAGAAACCGAGTATGCCGCCGGGCTTGTTGACGGCATGCCCGCCGGTCGGGCCGCCGACATAGTATGTAGGAGACTTTATACTGCGTTGCTAGCACATCCTGTGGTTCTATGGGCACGCCACGATTGCGGTGGTAAGTCCCCTCTTTGAGGAGTGGCTTGAGAGGCGGCATGGCGTCCTCACCTTCCGCCTGACACAGGTCCTCACCGGACATGGCTGTTTCGGGAGGTTCCTGTTTCGGATAGGGCGGGAGGAAACGCCCGGGTGTTTCATACGGTGGAGGTCTGCCCGGCTTGGGCGGAGCACTGCCGTGTCCTCGTGGAGGTGATCGGCGGCGGCGATCTCTCGCGTCCGACCCTGGTCCAGGCCATAGTACGGAGCGAGAGGGCATGGCTGGCAGTCGCCTCCTTCAGCGAAGCAGTTATGCTCGCAAAGAGGGAGGCGGCGCACGTGAGGGAGATGCAGTACATGCGCCGTCACGGCCGTGGCCTTCGTAGGTGACGCCCTGGGCGTCGGGAATCCCAGGCTGATTCCCAGCCACCGTAGGCACGGACTTGCGGACGGCAAGTAATGGGTAGCTCGCTGTCCGGTAAGGACCAAGCCCGGGTCGACGGCGCGTTGTGTTCCACGCGCGCCTCAAAGAGTTGTCAGCAGCAACAGATGGGGCCCGCAAGGGCCGATGCCTGCCAGGGGTGCGGGTTGTTCGAAAGAGATACCGCCGCCCCTGGCACACAGGCAAATGAGGGAACACGGGTGGGTTTTAGTCAGTAAAAGTCTGACACGCCCTCCCGCTCCACCCAGAGCGGGAGAAGTTATTTGATGATTTCCCACCCAAAAAAAAAAAAAATCAATGTTAGTTACCGTACTCCTCCGAAACGGCTTTACCGATTTTTGCCAAATTTTATATGCGTATTTAGTAGGTCTGAAAATCGGCTACTATCTATTTTCCATACCCCTAAGTGATAAGGGTTGTTCACCCTAAATAATTTATAAGGCAAAACAACGTTTGCTGGGTCAGCTAGTATACATATAAAATTCTCGTGTCACGGTATTTGTAACAAAACTCCTCCGAAACGGCTTGACCGATTCTTATGAAATTGTTTGTGTAAATTCAGTAGGTCTAAGAATAAGACGTACCTAAACTATTTTTCATACCCCTAAGTGATAAAAAATATTTTTATTATATGGACAACTTTTTCATTTTAATTTTTCTGTGGTTTGGCTTTAAAAAATACATACAATCCTATATTTTCACCCTTCTACCACTAACACCTATTTTTGAATAGTGATATTAGTATTTAAATAATTTTCTACTCTCGGCGGTCGATAATTGATCAGACTCGATCAGTTCTTCCTGCCAGGCGTGTACTGATGTCACTTCTCACCCCGTAAACAGCACAGAGTAAGGATGAGAACGAAGCCGGTCTCCTATCTTTCTCACACAATAAGCATTCTCTCTCTCACTCGGCCATTATTGATTGTGTGTCGATCGTAGCAGTGACACTTATACTTATCATTTTACTTCTTCAGTGCAAATCTCATATTAAGTATATTCTCATAGTAAATGTATCATCAATTTGCAGTGCTATAATTATTTTTTCCCATTTTGCTCACAATAGTTGTGACATTCAGTTAATTAAGTGATCTCATATAAATCAATAGTTTTCAACACGTGTCAAGAGCTCAGCCAACAACAACCATTGTGTTACCTGTATAAAGCATTCCAGAATATTTTCAAGGCAATCCACGTCACATGCAAGAATATATCAAGGATGCTATGACTTTCATGCGCGAATTCGGACGACCGTGTTTATTTATTACGTTTACATGTACCTAATCCAAAATGGCCGGAGATTACATCTTTGCTATTGCCAGGACAAAATGCAATACATCGTCATGACATTACAGCACGTGTGTTCAAACAAAAATTAAAGTGTTTAACGAGTTTCATTACAAAATTACATGTATTTGGTCCCAAACGCTGCTGGATGTATTGAAATTGATGAATAGCAAAAACGAGGATTACCTCATGCACACATTTTGGTTTAGTTACCTAATCGACAAAATATGTTCTGTAGAAATCGATAGTATAATTTCTGCTGAAATTCGAGATCCGTCCACTGATCAATTACTGTTTGATATTGTTACAACAAACATGATTCATGGCCCATGCGGCAATCTGAATCGTTCATTGCCTTGCATGGCAGATGGAAAATATACAAAGAGTTTTCCAAAAATTTTGATACTATCACAAATGTCGACGGATATCCAATATATCGTCGAAGAAATACCACTAATGTTTGGTGTTTTGTTATTTTTATAGGCCGTCATCGCTCACAGCGCTCCATTCCTCTTTCAGTCATATACCTACCGCATCCCCACACACTTACAACAAGTTAGTTATTTTTTATTTGACTACCAAAATATTCACTAGAAATCATTTATATGGCAAAACAACGTTTGCCGGGTCAACTAGTATCTTCATAAAAATTCATAAACCACAGACCACGTAGGTCTTATTTCACGTTTCTGTTCCACAAAATGTTTGAAAATATCATGTAGTTACTCGTATTATTTTTATTTTATACCTAAGTCTTATCAATTTCATGATAAATCAAATTGAAGATAGGCAATTTTAGTATATTCCTCTTAAAGTTTCATATAACGACCCTTTCATCCTACATTACTCAGAAAGATTAATGGAATACTACTTAAATCAAAGGTAGGTAGGTAATGGATCCATTAGGAGTGGCCGACGTAATATCTTCGAAATTATCTAGATAATGTAGATACTTACTAGGGACAGCATCATAAAGCACCTAATCTCGGCTACACGCTAGTCCATCAATCTACCTAGTCTTTTCCTAACTTTATTATGGTCGGCTTCCAGTGTAACTGGAGGCAGCAAAACACCAGTATTACATGGAGCGACTGCCTATCTGACCTCTACAATCCAGTTACTGGGTATACGTTACCCCTAGTCAAGAATGGTTGCCAGACTTTCTGGCTTTTGATTACCCGTAAGGAATGTCAAAGATCTACGAATGACAGCCGCGACCGTGCTTCCCGAGGCACGGAGGTCCTTCCGTGCCTACAAAGGATTTTTATTTTATCAAAATGAAATATATACGTATGTTTTTTTGTCAGGTATTTTCCAACAGAGCTGAACTAACCTACATTCTACCAACTCTATATTTTTCGGCAATCAATTCAAAAGCTTTCCAAAACAGCGACATTATGCACAGAGCCATATTTCTCCATTCAATGGGTACAATGCAGCGATACTGCACAATACAGTAGTCCCTACTGCAGGCCCATAATGAAACCAGTACTCGTTGAAACAAAAGTCTACTCTCTTACTATAGTGATAGATACTGTTATTGGTAATACAATACATGAGGGAAGTATTTAGATATACTTTTATTTTTTGAATTCACCCATTTCAAAATCATCATAAAATTAAATGTGCATATAAGGTACCTAACCGCTTTAAGTATCCGCACTATAAGGTGTACAATTATCCCAACTCATATTAGAAATGCAAAAGTAAGTTTGATTGTTTGTTCCACGATTTCACACTAAAACGGCTTAACGGATTCAGACGAAATATGGCACTCAGATAGACCAAGGCCTGGGTAAGGACATAGGCTACACATTCTCAACATTCATCCTTTTCATCCTGGATTGCAGACAAAGTCTCGGGCAACAGCTAGTAAGGAAAGAAATAACAAGAATATTCTATCATCCATCATTGATCGAGGAGGGGCTTGTGGCTATGTAACAACAGCGGCACGGGTCGATCTATCGGTTAAGCTGCGCTTGCTGCGGTTGATCCGTGGATGGGTGACCATCTTTACATACCAAGACCCCTCCATGCTTCGGAAAGCACGTTAAGCCTTTGGTCCCGGCTATCATTCGCGGATCTTTGACAGTCGTTACGGGTCGTTAGAAACCCGAAGGTCTGACCACCAGTCTTACCAAGGGTTATCGTATTACCCAGTTACTGGATTGTTCGGATAGGCAGTAGCTCCATCTAAACTACTGGAATACAGCTGCATCCGTTTTGGCTGAAAGCCGAATCTAAAATAGTTGGGAAAAGGCATATGATGATACTATTAACATGGATCTATGAAAAACAGAAAACTAAATGGGTCTTAAGTACCGGACGGTCGCTGTCTTTAGTATAATTTTATGCAGCAAGTTACGAAATCTCGAGTACAACGCACCTTCCAAAGACCATTCCTTCTAAACACCAAAGCGTTTTACCTTAATAATGCTTTCAGTAATACAAAATTCAGTTTGCTGAAAGTTGTTCACTCATCGCTTTATATTTATTTTATTCCATCGCACAAATTGACTCTATAACATTAACTTGGTGCGAAATAAATAAATAATTTGATCAAAAAACTGTAATATAACTGAGCACCTTCACGCTTAACATAGATAAATGAAGTGTCAAGTGTCTACTTCAATCAGTCACCGTGTTGAATAATGTATCACTGCTCGCCCTCGAAAGGACGCGGGATGAAGGCCGCTGGTATTAATCACCTCTCATGTGACAATTAAGGGCCCACTCGTTATTTACACGGCTTAGGCCTGACAGATTCATTAACAAAGACCTACGCAACTATAGTTCAGGTTAATACAATAGTTTCAATGGAGTGAACTTAATTATTGCAAATTTTAGATTTATATAACACATAACATAACCTCACGCCTGTTATTTATTCATTGATTGTTTTGCATTCAACGCATACAGACGTGCTCATCAATGCACAATTGTAAGTAAATAAATTAACGCTTGCATAATCAGTAACCCAGTTTTACCACATGAGTAACCAAACGTTTGGTTACTCATGTGGTAAAATATATATTATAGTGATAAGTTAAAATAATGAACTCACAGTATTAAATTCTTTTTACTTGTATATGGAAGGAAGCCCCTTTAATCGCAGCGCGATGATACGACGTAGCCCTCCACCCACTCCGACCCCGGTACCAACACCAGCATGGACACCGCCCTAACAACCAATACAGGACCAAGATGAGACAGTTGAAGTTGTGTCCACTCCGGAGATTCAAAACTGGATGGGATCCATTGAGCAGTGCCTAAATGAGGTTGTTGCTATTGCTTCTGAGGGAAAGCTAAACGCTGATCAAAAGCAGAATAAGCAATCTCTGCCGGAAAGTTGGGCATGGAGCTTCGCAAATGGCAGTTCATTACCAGTCGCTAAAACAGAAAGCAATCCAAACCTCCCTTAAAACCATGACCAAAGCTCGAGACCTATCAAATTGCCTCATGGAAATGAAGCGGACGATTCAGGAATCCTGCATGAAACGAGAAGCAACTTCTTCATCTTTTGCAGATATGGTCAAGAAGGGGTCCAACACCTTTGTTCGTCGTAATACTTTTAGTTTCGTGGCCATTTATCCCAGTGACATCTCAAAAACCAGTGACAAAACTAATAACATGGTCCAAAAAATCATTTGCCCTGGAGAAATGAAGCTGAAATTTCGAGGCGTACGAAAAATTGGAAAAAAAGAACTCATAATAAGCACTGAGACAAAAGATTATCTAGATAGGCTTAGCCAAGCAGTCAAACTCGCTTCGTCAGGGCTCACCGTCGACGAACCTAAATGGCGCAAACCACGTATAATAGTAATAGGAGTTCCCACATCAATGGCTGAAAATGAGCTTTATAAATGTATTTATGAACAAAACTTGGCCGACAAACTGCGTACTATATCCCTAGATTCATTTTTGACCTCAATTAAACTAGCAACCCAGTGCTGGGCACGCCACGATTGCGGCGGTAAGTCCCCTCCATGAGGAGTGGATTGAGAGGCGGCATGGCGTCCTCACCTTCCGCCTGACACAGGTCCTCACCGGACTCGGCTGTTTCGGGAGGTTCCTGTTTTGCATAAGGCGGGAGGAAACGCCCGGGTGTTTCCATCGCGAAGATCGCCCTGAGGACACGGTGGAGCATACGGTGGAGGTCTGCCCGGCTTGGGCGGAGCACCGCCGTGTCCTCAGGTGGCGATCTTTCGCGTCCGGCCCTGGTCCAGGCCATGGTACGAAGCGAGAGTGCATGGCTAGCAGTCGCTTCCTTCAGCGAAGCAGTGATGCTCGCAAAGAGGGAGGCGGTGCACGTGAGGGAGATGCAGTACATGCGCCCTCACGGCCGTGGCCTTCGCAGGAGACGCCCTGGGCGTCGTGAATCCCAGGCTGGATTTCCCGGAATTCCCGGCCACCGGAGGCACGGGTTTGTGGACGGCGAGTAATAGGTAGCTCGCATAAAATACCACGGCATAATAATGGACGACACTCTGTCTTTCAGAAAACATGTTGAAAGTCTCGTTAAAAGAGTGCGCAAATTAATATTTGTTTTTAAAAAACTTCGATCATTTGCAGACTCAAAATTAATCACACAAGTTTATTTAGCCCTAAATCGATCAATAATTCAATACTGCATCACATCATGGAGTGGCGCACCAAAAACGAATCTGCTTCCTCTTGAAAGAGCACAGAGAGCAATTTTAAAGGTAGCAAACTTCCATCCCTTTTTCTTTCCCACAGATCAGCTATATAAATCCTGCAACGTGCTGACTGTTCGCCAACCTTTCACTATGCACTTAGTATTAAAACAGCACACCATGCTTACCTACACTGCTGACAATACTTACAAAAGACGGAATGATATAGTATGCACATCTAATGCAACCTCAAAACATGTCATTGTAAAAAAAAAAAACATTCTTAGGCCCATTTCAGTACAATAGGTTTAATAGAAAACTAAGTGTCTATCAATTAAATTACTTTAGCTGTAAGAAAATCATAGTTAAATATTTACTAACCATCGCTTATGCACAGACAGAAGATCTAATTGTTGTCTGCAAATAGAACGACTAACATGCTATTTTATTACTTTTACTTTTATTGCCTAGTTTTAGTTAACTTTTTACGTTACACTCGTTATTACAAGTGTTCATCCTAGTTCAGGAAAATAAGCAACTGTGTTCTATTTTAATTGTTAAGATACTCTGTAAGTGTGCTCCTTTTTATAAATAAACGATTATTATATTATTATTTCCGAGGGGTAAGCCACATTTCACCAGTTACATTTCAGTCCCTCCCATGCAATCTGAGCCGATCCTATCGCCATCAACCGGGCACAAATCCAGATTCCGGATTGCTACTGAGAAATTCGAGATATAAAAACCAATATCACTGTGCCTGACCTGGGAATCGAACCCAAGACCAGGATTGGTCTGCATATTTTTTCTAATTCTGTCTTACCATAACATTAAACTGTAAAAAATCTCATTAAAACGTTTTTACCTACCTCAGCTCACAATCTACCCACCGAGACAGACCCAGTAATGGGTGCAACCAATAAACCAACGAGACAGTAGATTTATATACTCATTTATTGGCAACTATATTAAATTGGACTAGACCACACTGGACAGTCAACACCGCTACAAATCTGGCTGACTGACCAATCTTGTCTCCACAACATGGTCTATTCTCCTAAAATTATTATTGTAGACAAGATATAAACGATGCTGTACCTGTGTCCATTAATAGCTTTCGAGAAAAATATTTCAAAACTTATATCAAAGAAAAAAGCCTCAGAAAATAGAAACATAAAACCACAAAACAAATGATACAATAAAACCGAAATGGCTCCAATTATTTTCGGGTACCTCCCAACAAATCGAAAACATAAAAGTAAAAAAAAAAACCGGATCGACATCTAAAGTAAGATTAAAAGATTAACTTTATTGCCGCCTGAAGTCATTAAATAGGGACTATGTTTACTTTGCCTTAATCCCATGGTTTTATGGTGTTTCAAGTACGTACGATCGTAGATAGGCTCTCAAGTGCGATTAACGATGTAAATGGATTTATTTGAATTAGGTTCCACGTGTAAAAATGTTTCTCAAAAAGATTTATTAACATATAAACTGGATGCTCTATAATGGACCTAGTAATAGAAGAATGGAAAAATACAATATTAGCCATTTTAAGTACCTACTTACTGAAACAAATACAAAAACAAACGTGTACTTACCTACTACTTAGATTTAAAAAGGATCAGTTGTAATTCTTAAGGTCGCTAGACCATGCATGAGAATTAACCAATTAGACCTAAAATAGTAGTACTTATTTATAGTAAGTGTAAATGCTCTTGTTTACAATTAGTTTTAAAGTAATGCTACGGTACCTAAACGTTTTCGTAGCACTTTCGTAGCGCGTAGGAACCGCGTAGGCAACGCGAAATAAAATGTGAAATTTAGTATTTATATCGTACTAGACACTTAATTTGATTGATTATTTCTTGTCTATCCTAGGTTGAATAATAAAAACGTGAGTCCTACCTTTACTTTAATGCTACTTAAAAACAAATTACAATCCACAACGAAAAAATATAAAAATTGAGACAAAAACCAATTTAAATTAATGCTTGCAATCTTTATTTTTATTACCTTTGACTGACATATCAATGTTTCATTATGAGATTTTACGAGTTAAGTAGAAAGTTTTTTTAATAACGAATTTAAGTACTTAATATCAAGAGCACTATGAACGAACTTTTAGTTTTATTCTTAACAAGGGCAGATGTGCTGTAAAACGAACATTAATATCGTTAATCACCTTTGTTTGCCAAAAAATGGTGAGCTTTTTATGTTCATTGTGCATGTTAAATGACTGAGCAAAGAGCTCAGTCATTTGTTTTCGACACTGTTGGAATTTTCGCCAGAAAAACTCAACATTGAGCATCAACGTCGAACTCAAATTACTCACTCTGGACATTCTCACTATCGTAATTACTAAGCCTATCGACATAATGTGTACGTGTATAGATAGACGAGTGGGGGTAAAAGGGGGTGTCTACAGCGACTGTAAAATATAGGTATAGCGATTCTCGATGGAGAGTTGTGCAAACATATTGATGATTCTCGATTGTTTTCACTCTTAATAAAATAATCCGTATCCGATTGTTGGATTCGATTGAGAATAGGCCTAAAGTATTTTAGTTACATATTAGATATTATTTGCTTAACGTTGACTTTTACGTGCATTCGGAATTTCCGAGGCACGGAAAGCACTCCAATTAGTTTTAAAATCATTTAAGAAAATAGAAACCCCCTTTTGGGGGAGGCCTATGTCCAGCAGTGGACGTCTTGCGGCTGAAGTGATGATGATGATGAAGAAAATAGACGAAAGTTGACCATTATTAAAACTTTAAAAAAATCAGAACATGGTTCTATATTAAGAAAGATCTACAAATGAGCCGGGACCAACTACTTCACGCGCCTCGTGCGTTCCGAGGCACGGAGAGGTCTCGATATATGTAATAAACGGTCACCCATCCGCGGTCCGACGCGCGACGTCGGCAAGCGTAGCTCAACCTTAAATCGACCCGTGTCACGTTAATTTAGCCACGAGCCGGTCATGTTCAATAACAGGAGGGGTTCGTGTCATACGATATCCACATGCTTGCAAAATTTAAGCTAAATCGGTTAAAGATATCTGCTTCAAAATTGACATACATACATACAAATAAATACATACATTGCAAGTTAAATAATAGCTTGTAAAATAAAATGAATCGTTGACATTTTCCCGGCACCATGTATGGTTTACCTAAATAGTTCATCTTTATCAGACTTGTAACTAACCTACGACTGAATGCGGCAATCGTCTCCGTTTAAAATAACACAAACAGTTTTCTTTCATAACCATTTTATGAAACAGAGTTTATTATAAACCTGTATTTTCTATTCCTTCAATACAAAGCTTTGAAATAAAAACTGTACAATAAAACACAATGCCAGTCATTCAAGTAGTTTAAAATAGCATAAAACGATAATAGTAAAGCCGAACTCCTTTAAAAATTTAAGTACAATGAGGACAATCAAAGGCAATTGCAGCTAAAGGTCGTTGGTGAGCGGAATCGAAAACTGGAAAGGTTTCTAAAGGACGGAAAGTGCGGGTGGCTATGCAAAGCGCAGGAAATGGCTGGTTCGACTCGAAGCCACCACAAAAACAAGATCCGAGTCCTTTTCTCTTTAGAGAACGTGCAAGCTGTGACGAGATTTTCCTAGCTTACAGTCATCTTACAAATGTGTACTATTCTTGCTAGAGGTAGAGATACACAGATTTTACTTTTGAACATTTGCATTTGCATTTGCAACGGAAAATACGATATTTTTTCCTTGTTAATTTATGTAAGTACTTACAGGCAATAAATAATTAATAAATTATTATCAATGAAATTCATTCGTATTGTTTTTAAAGGTTAACCAAAAACGGCGGTGACCGGAGCGAAAAAACATACTGACAAGTTGTTTATAATATATAAGAACAAGACATAAGAACAATCCTTTAATCAATTAATATTGAGATATTGATTTCAGAAAGCATCTTTCATGCATTTTTATTGACCGCATATGTGAGACTATCTGTCATTTCCAATCACGGCTTCCCCCATCTGACACTGCATTAAGTTTGTTTTTTCAGGTTATAGATCACCACACGATCAGTCACTCTCAGAGACAATCACCTACTTACATAATCAAAATAACGGCATGATGGATCGCTTTAGATATAACTAATTTAATTTTCAAATAATACTCAGAAAACATAACTACACCCGAGATAAATGTAGGCAAACAAGAGCTTCAAACGGGATTCTACGTATTAAATACTAGAACTACTTAATCGGATTATGCAGTGCCCCGTAACAAAACATACGGAAATGTGAGCAGAGCTTTCTTTGGTTAAAATATCTTTACATAGTATAAAAGAAAGTCGATTTTTTGTTTGTTCGCTTAGATCTTTTAAACTGCGCAACGGATTTTGATGCGGTTTTCATCAATAGACATAGTGATTCAAGAGGAAGGTTTATATGTATAATAAACCAAACTAAACGAGCGCGAAACCGCTGGCAAAAGCTAGTATATAAGTAAATTGCAATGTTCGTACTTACGCATACATGAAATATGACAAAAAAATCAACTAATAACATTTCTAGTAAACCACACGTACATTAAAAGCACCATCACGTATCAAGTTAATACGTAAAATTAATTCTTGCTAGAAATTTTGTTAGTTGAATTTTCTATTTCATATTTCATTATAGCGAAGTTGCGAACATTGCAATTTACTTACAAGAACAACCAATCTACTTACCGGAGGATGAAGTGTATATTATTTAGATTTTTATATATATTTTAAAGATTTTTAAAGATTTTATGATGGGGATAGGAGCAGCTCTTAAAACCAACCTAATAAACTTAATTAATTTGTTAATTAAGTTTATTATTGCTTCATTTGTGAAGCATGCAAAGTCACACATACATACACACACACACACACAATACACACCCAACACACACACAAACACACCCTCACATACACACTTTCGCGAGTGTTGTAAATTATTGCGTTTGCGCTGAATTAATTATTTTTTTCTTTCATTGTTTTTTATTTTATTTTTTTCATTGTTAACTTTTTTTTCTTTCTCATTGTTATTTTTTTTCCCCCATGTTTTTGAATTACTTTATCTTTATATTTTGAATCTGGGTTCATACCTTATTTTTTTTTTGTCAAGATAGTATAAAATGCTTTTTCGTTTCTTTTTTTTGTTAGCTTTTGTATTTTTTTTTACTTTTTGCGTTGACATCTAAACACCGTGTCTTTGTATTACGGGAGGACACTGGCTCCTGCAACACAGTTATATAACTAGCGCAGGAGCCAGGGAAATCTAACTTGGTGTACCTACTTGTTTGCCGATAAATAAATTTTGTATTTTTGTATTACACCTCTAACCACACCCTTTAATATAATTCGTAGCCCGTTTTCGGCAATGGAAGAAATATGTCCAGTCCAGCATGTTCTATCCATTAATCAAAAGTACGTGAACGGTGAACAGTAAAGGCCTTTGACGGCATCGGAATGTCCATTACACACCTGCTTCAAGCCATATCACAAACGTTATATGTAAGTCTGGATCCCTAGTGGTACGTGAGAGTTTTATGGAACTCCATGAACGACTGGACTAAAGCATACCTGCGACCACTCGAACAATTCGAAACGTACGAAGAATGCGCGAATTCTCATGGACATGGACAATCAACTACACACGCTAACTTCTGTATCCGCAGTAACATTGCTTTTATTTAGGTTGATATTTCTTGTATTACTTATTAGCTTTTACCCGCGTCTCCGCCCGCGTGGATGTTGGTTATCGTGTAAAGAAGTACCCTATGTCCTTCTTCATATCCCAGGCTATATTTCTACAAAATTTCATGACAATCGGGTCAGCGGTTTAGGCGTGAAAGTGTAACTGACATAGAGACAGACAGACAAAATTACTTTCGCATTTATAAGATTAAAGTAAAGATAGCAGGGATTGTATGATTTGCCAAGCAAGTAATAATTGTGCAGGATTATAATAAATGATGTAATATTTTGTAACAGTATTGTGATACAATAGACTTGTCCGTTGTTCTACATTGGAACTACCTACTACGCTTTCGTACGGTCAACCGGCTTTATCTTTCTGACTGACCGACTCCTCGACGGTACAAAAGTGCCAAAGTAATTGAAATAAACACTCAGTTTCAGATTCAGCTATAACTAGTTTTGCATCAAACAATGAAGCCATTATCGGAACGATAATGTGTACTGTTTAGATAGAACGAGCCATTACTTAATTGACAGCTGCCTGCTCTTCATAGGTGATTTACCAACATTTCAGGAAACAGACGCGTACGTAACTTGATATTTTGCCTCCTAATTGCCTCAATTATGGGGCAAAATAAAAATAAATATCAATTTATTCTTTGACAGCATGATCTGTCTAGCATTTTCCAAACTATGGTGAAGTCGGATCGCAGTCTATCCGGATGCAGCTGAATTCCAGTATTTTACATGGAACGACTACCTATCTGACCTGCACAACCCAGTTACTGGGTAATACGATACCCCTAGGTAAGACGGTTTATCCGACTTTCGGGCTTCTGACGACCCGTACCCACTGTCAAAGATGCACAAATGAAAAATGGTAATGGTAATTTCCTAATTGCAATAGATTCTTACCTCATAGCTTAACTTATTCAAGTTAGGTTTTAACGCGATCAAGTAGCTCAATATCGATACTAAGTGGCAAAGTGCTTCCGCAAACGGAATTGTTCCACAAAAAGATTTTGAATGGAAGCGTCTGTATCGGATGTGCAACTCGACGGAGCACTCTTGTCGTATGGCAGCATAGATCGACGATTTATTACCTACTTTAGCCTTTCAAAGGAACGGTTTTAAGCTTTCACTTTGTCTTTAAACATAGTAACGTAAAGATTTCCGTTGAAGCTTCTTTGTGTATAGCATTGCGATCACGTTGAATTTCATTACTGCATTTCAATGATGCAAATGGACTGCGGTCTTTAGAGTCAGATTTTTTAATTAAATTCTTACTCGTGTATTTCCACAGCTTAAGTAATTTTGCTCGGTTCGTGTTTCGCTCTACTGACGTTTGCTATCTTTATTTTTATTGACTTATGTCTTTCATGACGCACCGATGAACATTCGACGTTACTAAAAAAACAGGCTGAACAATAAAAAGCTATTAATATTTAGAAACAATTGGAAAATGTTTATTTTCTGTTTGAATTGCAAATAAGTTGATTGTGAACATTGTATAGCGGCTTAACGAGTTTATAGCTATTGATAAAAGTTTATCATTGATACGCTTTGTGATCTGGTAAATTATATTGATTAAAGTATACTTACCAGCAATTTGTTTACTTACTTAAGTATTTTCAATTGACTTTCATTTAACTACGCTAAACATTATTTTAACAAACATTTTATGTTGATTTTTTTAGCCAAAAACGAACAAAAGCTAACCTTAGATCTGGATAGTTCGAAGGTCAAAAAGCTTTAAATGTACACCGTGACTTGCCATTCTGCAGTCAATCAGAGAAGTGAATCCCGTTAGTCAACAACGCGCATCTATTCTGTAAAAATCTCATCGTGAAAAAAGGTGAAGTAAGCATGAAGTGGGCTGTCATTCCACTGAATGATAGAGATTGACACTATTGACATTTCACTTCATCCTAACTTCAGCTAATTTTCACGATGAGTACAAACTGCAGGATGGCAAGTCACAGTTAAGTCTAGTAAATATTCAGCTTGTTAACCTCTTGGTAAGACTGATTGTTGGACTATCGGGTTTCTTACGATCCTTATATGCCATAGATCTACGAGTGGCAGCCGGGTCCAACAGCTAGACTTGCTTTCCAGGGCAATAAAAGGTCTTGGAATGTAAAGATGGTCACTCACCCACGGCCCAACTTCGATCGACCCGTGCGGTTGTTACTACCCCTCTCTGGTGAGTATTACTGTATGATACTTAATTATAATTCTGTCGAAGGATTATGGGTAAAGTACTACTCTTCTGTAATAACTTATATCGAAATATCCTCAAAGTACCTATTGCAACATTTGAATTCAAACAAAAAAATCTCATTAAATAGGTAGGTAGGTAAAAAATTACTGTATATTTATTAAACTCTAAATCAGAACACTCATATTTCCGAGATTGCCGTATATCTCAAAATTACAAGATCCTGTGAGCTTGACAAACGCCTTGTCATAAATTGAGCTAAAAGAAAAGTAAAGCGGGTAAGAAATTACCATTGTCGCGGTATCTCTGTCGCACTGGCGAGATTCCTGTCAACTTGAGGGCGCATTATTATTTACAAAGAAAAATATCCTTTATTCTGTTTTCTTGATTCAAATACCTACATAGCTATTCACAACCATTCGATACGCTTCTGTACCAAATCGAACATCAATCAATGTTATAGTAGGAGTTCTCTTAACGCTGTTCACAATACCAAACCCCAATTTTTTTTATCAGTTTAAATTCTACTATCAGTCTAAACTCTTCCGACAGATGTTTGCTGTTAGGAGCAAGGCCAATCTAGCTATCGAAATGTGTCATTCATTTTCGATACCATAGCTTATCGAATGGCTGTGAATACCTATGCTGATGAGGTGCAATCATAGGTGTAGGTAATACAAACAGCCCTTTCACAGTTATGTATTTACCTTTGATTTTGCATTTTTGTATCTTATGTGGATACTGTAGACAGCCGTTAGGATACTTCGGATAGGTAAGCTAACCTCGAAGCATCCTAAAAGCTGGATGGATTTTAATACATGAGTTTCTGTTAACTCTACGCAAAAATAAATAAAAAAATCGATGGTTGTAGGCTATATAGGTACCAAGCCATAATAACCGTAGATCTTTTTTTTCGGCTAAAAGTGAAAAAGAAATATAACACACATTGTTAACATTAAACGTTGTATTGTAGTTTTATAAAAATTGAAAGGCAATGGTTGCAATAAATTATTATTAAATAAACATTTGGACTGGTACCTAACTCACAAATAATACTTCCATACTGATTAACGGTTATAAGTTCATACATAACTGTACATTTCTGTTGTCTGTGATACAATGTTTTTTTTACTAGTACAGGCATCAACGATAGGTACCTACACTTTTTTCTATAATGTAATTTTTTACTTGAAATTTTGTTTTTGTGAACCTTAAATGTGAGTCGGTAATTTTTTACCATGTTTATCGTTTACAAAACAAATAAACACATAAACATTTTCTACAGTATTTTTATTCGGCCAAAAGCAAATGAAACAGAAACTACATGAGCATAATACCAGCATACATTAAACATTGTTTACCTTTCTCGAACGTGAGTGAATCTAACCAAACTTAATTGAAAACCGCGTATATTTTGTAAACAACCTGCGCCACGTCGCCGAAAGTCTCTCTGTTCATAACGAAAACATCAGCCGCAGTTAAACACAGAGGGCGCTGCGATAGGCAGAGCATCAGGAGGACGACCCTCGCTTGTTTTGCCTCCATTAGCTCCCAACCACAGCCGTAAACAGACGCGGACATTTGCAGACCCGCGGATATGAGCATCTCCCCTCCGAAGCAGTACAAAAACAATGGCATGATGCCCGTCACTCCTGTCAATATTGTGTTCCTCACGTCCCACACGTTCATCGTCTGCAGAGTCGTCACTAGAACTATCGTCATACAGAGGAAGTGAGCCCCGAAAATCACTTTATACAACTCTCGTATCTTGCCATGGTAATGCATTAGAAACTGGTGGTGCTTCAAGCAAAATATCAGTAATTCATCAATAGATTCGTTTTCTGCTTCTTCAAGAACGTTCCGCGATTTTTCGTTCTTGATCAAGATTGTGTGTATCTCGTCGAGAGCTTCTGTGATGGCGTAGAAATGCCCCAGTTCGTGGCAAATGAGTGTGACGAAGAGTACAATGTAGCCGGTCTGATTAATGGCGGAGAACACGGTCCCGACAGACGTCAAGACAAATGTTATTTCGTAAAATGGTGTTTCGTATTTTGGACTTAAACCTGGAAAGGACGGGAATGTTGTTACTTTGATTTATTGTGACACTGGTTACGGCTACGATAAATCTTGTATCTAAAACATATTTGCAAAATTCAAATCTTTTTATTATTTTTAAACAAACTCGTCTGATTTATGTCTGTTAAAGGTAGTTACACCCGAAAAAAAGTCCTTTGACTTATTTTATATGTGCGTTATTTTACAAATAGGTGGCATATCATCTAAAACAGTAGTTTATGAAACTGTTGCATAATGAGGGGTATAAAACCACAAGTGTTTGTAGCCGAGGTTTTTAATAGTGTCACACGAATGATTTATTACCTAGTTATAAGTAGTTTCTATCTAGTTTCATATATTGAGATTGAACCTACTATATAAATATCTACGTAACATGTTACCTAGTAAGCTATAAAAACGGAGCGCCCCGCAAACATGTTCCATTAGAAAAAAAAAATTGTTGGAAGCTCTTTGGTGATATTATGTTCTTGGATTTGCACTGTATCGTATTGGTATAAAAGAATATGTTTTAAAAGTTTTTTTTTCTGTTTGAGAAAAAGAGTTTGAATATAATTCTATTTTTAAATATCAGTACCTATTGTGTTTCTAAAGTAGGTATGTCAAGATAAACTCGTTTTGAAGTTTTTACAATAAATGAGAGTATGTATCAGATAAAAGTTTTATAAAGACCCTTAATAAAAAACTTGTCTTACCATACGTTTCACCAGGCGTAGTAGGCAAGTACCTATCGTTTCCAAAAACAGTGAAGAGGAAAGGCACCAACAAGTAGGTAACATGAATGACAGCTTGGTTAGCGACCACCAGCCAGGAGAAGTAGCGCGCTCGTCGTAAGGTACTCAGCATTTTCTTTGATGCTGTTCCGTCTGGTATTGAATCCAATCCGAGGCGGCTCAGCTCGAACACCGTCCTCAAACGAGCCCTATGAACATAAAAAAAAAATTAATCAACACAAATTAATCAAGACGAACATATTTCAATTTCTATTCGTAGGTACCTCGCGGTCCACATGAAAAAGAATTTAGTCAGAGGCACAGAAGACGCGCTGATACAGTTTATAGCTTTGAAGGTCTCGATCTTGTCAGGGAAGACCTGGACCAAGTAGATGAGCTGACTCAACTGTCCCACGTAAATAAACGATCCAGCGTATAACAATGTAGTGATCACCGAAAAAACTGTGAAACCTGAAATATAAGATTAAAAAGAAACAGGTTTGCACTCAAAATTTATGAATTCTCTCCCGGGGACATACACTCGTGGACGAGTACGAAAAAACATAAATAAAAAAGTCGAATTACACTATATTTTGTTCTTACTGACTTTTTTCATCCAAAAATTAATATAATGTACCATTAGTTACAAAAGAAAACAAAAACGCTAAATGCACAAACCGTGCCAAAACCCAAAAAAAAATTGAACAAAAAGAGGTCGCACTATGCACTACTTTTTTATCGAACGTGCTCGGGTAAATGGCGACCTTAGAGCCTTTTGATTAAATAGCAAAAATCTGCAGCATATTAACTTTTCCAGTTTACTTTGTTCAGAAGATAGTTTTGGAAAAAACTACACCAGAATTTATATCAAAACCTTACTACGTTTATTATCGCCAAAAACGTTACGAATCCCAACGCATTTTTGGATAGAGCCGATCATCGCTTTCGCAGCCTCAATGGGATCCTCCACGTAGGAAATCCTCTCCACATATCTTCGTATTTTATCTTTTAGAACCTTCATTGCTACAATAGTGAAGCCGTACTGTGAATAAAAGTAAACTTTGTAGTGTTTTACCTCCAATTAACACCAAATTACGAGAAAACCATTTGACACAATTTAAGTAAATATAATTTTCAAAATTGCTCTCGATATTATTTTAATATCGATAGTTACATCTTGTTAAACGGTATTTAATTGCTATTGTTAGATTGTTAAAATAATATCAATTATTTATTGTTGTAATAACGGGTAGGTACCTCCTTAATTGACAGCATATTGAGTACCAAGAGTTAAATTGATAGAGAATAAGAATGCTAAAGCAATAATGCAATTTGGATGGACCCAAATGCTTATGGACGCTGCTGAAAGTGCCAAGCTCGTAGCCAAATTCGAGGCTTATTGTATTAAGATTGCTATCAACGCTCTAAGACGAAGACACCGAGAACCGAAAAGCAAGTTCAAAAACTAAAACCCAACTACTGAAAAATTACGCCTAAAAAGTATGAAACAAGAAAATATTCTTATCTGAAAAGCCGTGGTCGTATGCCACTTTGTCTTAAACCTTATGATCGACTACTACTGTTACAATGTTTTGTTTGCCTAAGACCAGCGGACGACCAAGACGCTTCCAACAATACCTACCTCATTTGTCAAATCATGATGTAGTTTAGAAGTTATAAATAAATAAATTCATTTATTTCAGGTAAATAACACCCATTGAATACCCTAACATAAATGAATACAAATTATACAGATATAAACCAAATAAATAACTAACTGTCATTAACTAAACCAAATAAAATAAAATAAGTAATGTCAAATAAAAATCAATTAAAATCTAATTAAATTAAATTACAATGAGGGTACAGATCAACATACATACATACCAGTCAAAATCATAGCCATCCTACTTACTTGCTTCGCCGTAGTTGGATAAAAACTCAGTAAATACACCTTTACTGTACCTACAGCACAAACTTCCCCGAAGCATGGTTCAATTTGGCATTCATTTCCTAAATGGGTGTACAACATGTGATTGATTATGCAGTACATTTGTTACGTCTGCCGGGTGGTGGGCGCGGTGTCTAAATTAATCACTCAATTTAGCGAAGTGCTTGCTCCACATTCGTCGGGGTCAGGTAGAGGTATAGTTCGGTAATAGCAGGGTTTGTTGAGAAAATAAGCTAGTTTTGTTAATGCCGAAAGTTATGATCTGAGGGGTAGGTAATCTGCCAGGGGTGCGGGTTGTTCGAAAGAGATACCGCGGCCCCTGGCACACAGGCAACTGAGGGAACACGGGTGGGTTTTAGTCAGTAAAAGTCTGACACGCCCTCCTGCTCCAACCAGAGCGGGAGAAGTCATTTGATGATTTCCCACCCAGAAAAAAAGGGGTAGGTAATTGCGAAACACATTCATCACTAGAATGCAAATTCGTTGCGGACGTGCTCGTTTTATTTTAAGCAAGATATGTCTCAACTATTTTAATTTTGGATTCAAACTGTCTATTTACCGTAGAGTTTACAAAAATGGTTAAATAGTGTGTTTTTTTTTCGTTGTTTGCTTTTAGGGGCTTTTACGCATAGCGTATGTCAGTCCCATCGTATTTTATTTTCACAAGACGTGGGCCATGAATTTGAAACCCTTCGCATCGTCGCCATTTCTTTGGGATAGAATTGTATGGAACATGCCTCCATCAGTTCTGTTCGAATTCAGGGACCCTACTAAAATATTTCAACTGGACTCATATTGGGCACATTCCATCAATAAATGTTGCAGATCCTCGACAACTCCACATTCCTCACAATTGGGCGATGCGATTTTCTTCATCTTGAAGGCAATTTTTTTGCATGGAATGTGTCTAAGAGCAGTAACGATCAGTTTTCTACTAACATCGCTTAAATAATGTTGTTGTTGAATGTGTTGTAGAACACACCATACAGCGACGTAATTGCACACTAACTGTTGGATTGGTTTTTATTTTGAGAGTTCAACAACATTCATTGCGTTATTTACATTGTTAACAGACAAATATTTCGAACATGTGAAGCAATTGATTAGCAATATCTTTCAAAATTATTCATATTGTGATTGATAATGTCTTACGCAGTGAGGGTGCTGGATGGATGGAGGGTCATCATTCTCCTGCCCTTATCCCAATTTATTTGGGGTCGGCGCAACATATCTTTTCCTTCCACACTTCTCTATTAGTCGTCATCTCCGTAGTCACACCCTTTCTAACCATATCATCATTCACACAGTCCATCCATCGCTTCTTTGGTCTTCCCCTATTCTTATAGCCATCGACATTCATACTCAAAACTTTCTTCACGACGTTTTTCTCATTCCTCCTTAGCACATGCCCATACCATGATAAACGATTTCCACACAACTTTTCAGTTATCGGTGCTACTTTCAGGCTTCCTCTTATGTACTCATTTCTTATTCTATCCCTCCGTGTAACACCACACATCCCTCTTAACATTCTCATCTCGGCCACATGCAATTGCTTTTCATTCATCCCTTTTGTGGCCCAACATTCGGATCCATACAAGACGGCAGGTCTTACCATGGTTTTATATATCTTCCCTTTAAGTTTAAGGGGAATGTGGGAGTCGCAGATTGTTCCCGTAACCTGCCGCCATTTCATCCATCCAGTGTTAATTATGTGCTTTACCGTCCGATCTACTGGATGGATGGAGGGTATGGAAACTATAAAACAACTAGATCATACCTACATTTTCATGCTTGACAAGTTTGTTCACCAAGAAGAGTTTCAGAATAAACATTTTAATTTTGTTTCAATGTTTAGCCGGTCGTCGTTCTATAACTAAAATCATCATAATAACTTATTGTTTACCTATTAAGACAAGATTTATATTCAAATAAAGCGGTGGTGGCCCTAAGGTAGTTAAATAGGGGATGAAACTTTGTATGTAAAATCGAATTTTTTGTAGTTTAAACTATGAAAATTGGTGTTAATCATTCTGATTAAAGATTAAAAACCACGTGTTTCAGTGTTTTTTGGGAAATCAGCCCCTCGGGGCGTAAAATAGGGGATGAAAGTATAAATGGGAAACCCGTTAGTTTTATAGTTCAAACCATGATTTGTATATAGTTTTTTGGTTGGTAATTAATCATTACATGTATCAGCGTTTTTCATCCCAGAAGAGGGTAAAATAGGGGGTGAAAAATATGTATAGGAAACTCGTAAATTTTAATGCTAACCTATTAAATTGGTATTAAAAGTCTTTTGTCGTTTTTGTAAAATCTTCGCCTAGGTGGTTAAAAACCCTTACTAAGTCATCATCGCTCAGCACAACTTTCATCGCTCAGACACCTTAGTCATTCTGAGAACAATAACTTTACTAAGGGATCCAATGAGTAATAATATTTAAATTTTCCTTATTTCCGTACCTGTAACTAGTTACGTAACTATTTTTTTTACAATTCTCACAGGACAGAGATTAAAGAGGATTTAATATTTTCACTTTATAGTTGGCTTATAATTTGGCATGCAAGTAGGTTATTTTCCGTTCCGTTATATATTCCGTTTCTATTGTTAGGTTTTAGAATTTTTATCCTCCAGCATTCAAATATCAATCTGTGCGCCGCACCTCAGATACTATAATAAGCAGTGCGAGAAAACATTGTTTACCTGGATGTGTTACATAGGGTACTTTTAATCCCGGTAGTACGTTCCCGTGGAATATTTTCCGACATCCACGCAAGCGAAGCCGCGGGAAAAAGCTAGTATTTAAATAAATACATTTTGCCTGTGGTTGGTGGTAAAATAATATTATGAATACTTAGGCAGCTACGGATCGACCTATATATTTACATATCGTCTGCTGACGGGTAAAAGTAATAAGTGCAGTCTGTGTCATTTCGAGTAAATGACATTTCAAAGTTTATGTTTTAATTTGATCTATTTTAAACACATTAATTTAAAAAACTGTTAAAGCAAACTGTTGCACTAATTACCCTTCTTTTAAGATATACTCTTATCTATATAATATTTACAAAATGTGAGAGGATATCATTTTTACAAACTTACTATCACCGCAACCATTGGACATTGCATTTTTTGATTTTACCAGGAGATAGCCCGTAAAAAATTACACGTGACTGCATTTTTAACTCGATTTAGTAAAAAAATGTATTTAACTTGTTTTACCAGTAAGCAGACGATATTTGGATGTATCACAGAAATCTCGATGTTTGGACACGTCGCTATTGCACCTTTTTGTACCTCATTTATTTTCCATAGGGTACCACCAAATCAACCAAGAAAAAGATCTTTAAAAATACAGTTCCTAGTACTGAAACCTACCGGTGAAAGGAAATCCGGCTTCATTTATCACTTCCACAAAAAGAATAAAAAGCCAATTTTGTACAACGAAGTTCTGCTCCACGGCGTGTCTAGTTTCTATAGAAAAGGCTTTAATTTCCGTTCGGGACCGAGCGGTAGGTAATGGAATGAATCGGGAGAGGTAATTACTCCTGCAACCGTTACCTACGTATTGTGGCCTGGAGTGAAATTGGTATCTACGCCAGTTGTATTAATGTGGCGAGCATTGTAATCTTGTGAACTCTTGTGGGTAATAGATTTGTTCAGTTTCTGTTAAATTAATCTTTGAAGTCTTTAATTTGGTTACCCTTTTGGCTCCACCAAAGGCCTGGGTTCTGGTACCTTTACCCTGATTGCTCAACACACTGTCAATCACAACCTCAATCATATTGAAGGATATTGCTAAACCATTGCTTCATATGATCGAAAAAATTGTCTACTCAACAACTTAAATAACGCAATGTATGTTGTTGAACGGTCAAAATGAAAGCCATTCGAACTGTTAGTGTGTTTCGCAATTACTTCGCTGTATGGTGTGTTCTACAAAGATTTAGCTATTTTCCTAAATTGGGAACTCTACGAAAAATAGACACAATTTCGATCCAAAATTAAAATGGCTAAGGCATTAATCTCTCCTAAAATAAAACGAGCACGCTCGTAACGGCTTCGTCAAGCTTACACGTTGATCCCCAGAAAAACAATTTAATGATATTTACACGGCGGCCGGCGGCTGCGGCGTCCATTCTACAGTTTTAAAAACGTACCACGGCCTGAAACTATAAGGTAGTTAGGTAAGTAATATAGGTATAATGCAGCACACAAAATCGGAAAAAATTGTCGTATGATTTATTTCCGTTTATTCATTTTCGTACATATTCAGCATACTTTTAAATATTTTTACAAAAATCATACAAAAACATTTAAACATAGAAAACATTGTGGCCCATCAGCATCAGGAACAGGGTCCAAGCTGCCGGTGGTCAGGGCTCTAGAGAGAGGAACGTCCTGACTATGCGTGCCGTGTCCAAGAGTACTGCTTTCTGAATCAAGCCCTTGATCTAGCCGCGCAATGAGAGCCTCCTGAGGTGTTGGTCGAGGGTCTTCGTTATTAGGCAAAAAAAAATATATTTGGTTATACAGTCGTTGGTCAAGAATATTTGGCATGTTTTTGGCACTTGATAGTGTGTTTCCTTTCTTAATATTTTAGTTAAATACAGCATCGCCCCTTCTTCAGAGTCGTCGATAGTTGATAGGTTCCCTTTAGGTAAGTGCATGTGAAGAAAGAGGCCCAACATAGGGGTTCGTAGGTGCCAAACATGACGAATGAGTCTTTTCAGCAGTTTTAAAGTATTTTGGTAGGTACCTCTTACTTTCATATATAATAAATTGAAACAGGAAATCAGGTCCTAAGATTTGTATACAGGGTTGTTTTAAATTGGCTAGCTAAACTCCGCAGACGTGATAGATTACTACTACTGTGCTACTTTAGACGAATTTTGGCTTAGTGTCGATGTCAATTTAGAATTTGGTCGAAAACATAATTTTCTGTGAGTTTATGAACTCATCTAATTTTTAAGCAGGCGCCCAATATCAATCGACAAATAAATAATGCATGATGTGCTTACCTGTAAGAAATTGGTACACTAGTATAGGATTGGTGTACCAAGAAAAAGAGATACATTCAATATACTTCTATAAGTATATTGGATGTATCTCGTATCTTTGTTTCAGTATATTCAATAGGGTATTACACCCATTATTGAAAAGTGTCTTAATTAGATTTTAGAGTGCTAAAAAACCATAAAATAACACAACAGTTTTATTTAATCGATTAGTGCCATAAAAATGCATTTCAATTTTACATTTTCAAATTTCGCGAGTTATTTTAAGAAAACGCTGGACGCAGTGGACGCCATATTGCTCTGTGGGTATGACGTGCGCTGATATTTTATAATTGTTTATAATTTAAAAAATGAGTTAATTTTCTACTTATCGTTGCTTTGCTGTTCCTGAATGCAAAATGTTATTTAAATAAAAATTACTTTGGCTACGAAAACAATAAAAGTATAAAGTTGCTCAGTTGACATGCCGTATGACGTAATAACATGGCGGCTACTATTTCATGGTGTTCAAAAACAGATAAAAAAACCGGCCAAGTGCGAGTCGGACTCGCGCATGTAGGGTTCCGTACCATTATCTATAAAACCGATTTAACAAAACTTTACATTGGAGTTGAAAAATATGTTCTCCCACACATTCCAACTGCAAATGTAAGTTGGTACGCGCAATATTGAGTGATTTACCATGTTATTTTAATATCATGGACTTCTTATAGGTTTTCCCATAATCTATAAGTAGAAAACTAATTTCTGTACTTTTTTTCAAAATTTTAGGTTCAGTAGTTTCGGAGAAAAGGGAGGGGGAATGGTCAATTTTCGTCTATTTTCTTGAATAACTTGGAAACTGTTTATTTTAAAATTACAAAAAAAAATATTTGAGATCCTCACAACAAGCCCTTTCATTGTATATATCACACGATGCAGTTTGATATTATTTTCTGTTTTGCCCCCCAAAAGTGACCCCATATACAGATTTCGTCTATTCACGTCACACCTTTGCATTTGGGTCACAGAAATTGATATGCGTACCAAATTTCAACTTAATCTGATGAGATTGACTGTGACGGACGGACAGACGGACACAGGAGTGATCCTATAAGGGTTCCGTGTTTTTATTCGGACGTACGGAACCTTAAAAAACTGAAATCTTTAAATTGTAGATATTTTAAAATTTATTCTGTTATTTCATGAACTTAAACTAACTTTTTCCGACTGCATTTTGCTTAAGCTATCTCAATAATATATTTTTAGATTTTTTCTCGTATAGAGTAAAATACCCTATTGTTGGTGAGCCAAAAAATAGATTAAAATTAATAATATTTAATGTATTTTTCGAAGGTCCACGACCGGTTAGTGTTGTTACTTGAACTATGCTCAAACTGGTTCCGGGAGGCCATGTCTGAGGTATGCGACGTGGCAATGCCCCGGGTCCAGCCAGGACGTGTTTCACGCCAGGTGTACTGGTGGTCGCCGGAGCTCACAGCTCTGCGCGAGGCGTGCGTTGTTGCGCGGCATCAGTACCCAGGCACCGCAGGCTCCGTATCCGCCCTCCGGATACGGAAGCCATTCAGGCGGAGCTATACGAGGGGTACAGAGTGGCGAAGACCGCCCTCCGAGCGGAGATCCTGCGGGCCAGGTCACTGGCCCGCGAGGAGTCGCTGGAGACTCTGAACAAAGACCCGTGGGGACGGCCCTACAAAACGGTGCGGGAGAAAATCCGCCCGTGGGCTCCCCCGCTGACCCAGAGTCTCCGGCCTCAGCTCGTGCAGGACGTGGTGAGCGGTCTGTTTCCCTCGCGAGGGGAGCATGCTCCCCCGCCCATGGCTCCGCCACCTGCGGTGGCCGACGCGGACCACACCGACGACGACGACGATGTTCCAGAGGTGACCGAGGTAGAATTGAGAGTGGCGGTACGTAGGCTGAATGCCAAGAATACCGCCCCAGGACCCGACGGCTTGCCTGGAAAAGCCTGGGTCCTGGCCTTGGAGGCTCTCGGGCCTCGACTAAGAGGGCTCCTGAGCGCATGCTTGGAGGAGGGCCAGTTCCCACGTCACTGGAAGACGGGGAAACTGGTCCTCATCAAGAAGCAGGGGCGCCCTGCGGACTCTCCGTCCGCTTACCGGCCCATCGTGCTGCTCGACGAGGTGGGCAAGCTCTTTGAAAAAGTCATTGCAGACCGCCTCGTCGGGCGGCTGGTGCGGGTGGGGCCGGATTTGGCGGAGAGCCAGTTCGGTTTCCGCAGGGGGCGCTCCACGGTGGACGCCATCATGCGCGTGCGAGCCCTCACGACGGGGGATGCTGTGGCTCGGGGTGGGGTCGTCTTGGCGGTGTCTCTGGACATCGCCAATGCCTTCAACACCCTGCCCTGGAGTTGCATAAGGGAGGCACTCCGGTATCACCAGATGCCGACCTACCTCTGTCGTGTGGTCGAGGCCTACTTAACGGACAGGGCCGTCATCTACCCCGGTCACCTAGGAGAGTGGAACCGGCGAGAGATGTCGTGCGGTGTCCCACAGGGATCGGTCCTGGGGCCGCATCTGTGGGACATCGGATACGACTGGGTGCTGCGCGCCGACCTCCCTAGTGGCGTCAGCGTAGTTTGCTACGCTGACGACACGCTGGTCCTGGCGCAAGGGAGGTCGTATCAGGCGGCGGCCGACTTAGCGACACACGGAGTTGCGACAATCGTCGATAGGATCCGGCAACTGGGACTCGAGGTGGCCTTGCACAAATCCGAGGCCATGTGGTTTCATGGTCTTCGGAATGCGCCACTGACGGGTTCCCAGATAACGGTGGGAGGGGTTCACATCGGCGTCGAGTCGACGATGAAGTACCTAGGACTCGTCCTCGACAGCCGGTGGAACTTCGGGGAACATTTCCGACGTTTGGCTCCCAGACTGGAGCGGGCCGGGGCTGCCTTGAAGCGGCTCCTGCCCAATCTAGGGGGGCCAAACGCCTCCTACCGGAGGCTCTACGCGGGGGTCGTGCGGGCCATGGCCCTATACGGGGCGCCGGTGTGGGCGCCTACATTGAGGCGCCAACCAGCACGCCGGTTGAAGGCGGCCCATAGGGTCATGGCCATCCGGATGATCCGGGGATACCGCACGATCTCCGGTGAGGCGGCGGGCCTCCTTGCCGGATTACCGCCATGGGATCTGGAGGCAAACGTCCTCGCGCTCACTTGGGAGTGGCGCGAGGAGGCCAAACGCCGGGGCGTAACTCCGCTGCCGCGGGAAATCGCGGCACGGCGGACAGAGCTCCGGCAGGATCTCATGGCGACGTGGAAAGTGCGATTGTCGCAACCCAGTGCTGGGCACGCCGCGATTGCGGCGGTAAGTCCCCTCTTTGAGGAGTGGCTTGAGAGGCGGCATGGCGTCCTCACCTTCCGCCTGACACAGGTCCTCACCGGACATGGCTGTTTCGGGAGGTTCCTGTTTCGGATAGGGCGGGAGGAAACGCCCGGGTGTTTCCATTGCGAAGATCGCCCAGAGGACACGGTGGAGCATACGGTGGAGGTCTGCCCAGCTTGGGCGGAGCAACGCCGTGTCCTCGTGCAGGTGATCGGCGGCGGCGATCTCTCGCGTCCGACCCTGGTCCAGGCCATGGTACGGAGCGAGAGGGCATGGCTGGCAGTCGCCTCCTTCAGCGAAGCAGTTATGCTCGCAAAGAGGGAGGCGGCGCACGTGAGGGAGATGCAGTACATGCGCCCTCACAGCCGTGGCCTTCGCAGGAGACGCCCTGGGCGTCGGGAATCCCAGGCTGATTCCCGGCCACCGTAGGCACGGGCTTGCGGACGGCGAGTAATGGGTACCTCGCTGTCCGGTAAGGACCAAGCCCGGGTCGACGGCGCGTTGTGTTCCACGCGCGCCTCAAAGAGATGTCAGCAGCAACAGAGGGGCCCGCAAGGGCCGATGCCTGCCGGGGGTGCGGGTTGTTCGAAAGAGATACCGCCGCCCCTGGCACACAGGCAACTGAGGGAACACGGGTGGGTTTTAGTCAGTAAAAGTCTGACACGCCCTCCTGCTCCACCCAGAGCGGGAGAAGTTATTTGATGATTTCCCACCCAGAAAAAAAAAAAAAAAAAAAACTATGCTCAAACTCAAACTCAAAACTCAAAGCATTTATTTCAATTAAACCATTTACAGGCACTTTTGAATTGTCAAAAAGTCGATCAGTTGGAAAGATGAAGCTAGTTGCCCATTCCAAAACGTAGATCTTTATGGAGAAGAACGGGCACGAAACTCCAAGGACACTCTTTTAAAGCAAGTTAGGTAGGTATTACAAAATCTTGGGAGCTTTGTTCTTGTTGCTTCTCTATGTGAGAACAATGTAAAAAATAATTAAACAATTCTATTCATATTCTATGAGTTGCGAAAAACTGTTTTCCTATGTTTTATAGTGTTAATATATCGATACCCAACACGTGTGTGAAGTTTACACAAAAAGCATCTTTTCTAAACTGGTAACCAGTCGATTATTTTTTGAAGGCTGGGAAATCATCAAATATTTTTTCCCTCCCTGGACTCAGCCGGAGGGCGTGTCAGACTTTTACTGACTAAAACCCACCCGTGTTCCTTCAGTTGCCTGTGTGCCAGGGGCCACGGTATCTCTTTCGAACAATCCGCACCGCTGGCAGGCATCTGCCCTAGCGGACCCCCCCCCCCCTAGGACCGCGCCTGCTGCAAGCCCGCACCTACGGTGGTCGGGAATCAGCCTAGGATTCCCGATGCCCAGGGCGTCTCCAGTCGATGACCCCTCAAAAAAAACATAGCATAACATCACGCCTTGTTTCCCGAAGGGTTAAGCAGTACCGGTGTACCTATATAAAGTACACCCATATTTCGTCAGTTATGTTTTAAGTGATCCTCCTAAGTTCGATTTCCAGGTCAGGCAAAGTATTATTGAGTTTTTCTATCTGGAATTACTCAGTAGCAACCCGGAGTCCGGATTTGTGCCTGGTTGGTGGCAATAGGCTCGCCATGGGTAAGTCCCATGTAAAAGTTAAAAAAAAAAATTTTTGTTTCATCATGTTTAGTTAAATATCAATACCTATTGCGTCAATAAGCTGAGCTTAAAGTGAACTTGGGAAGAATGAAATTCGATTATGCCCCTGGCACGCAGGCAACTGAGGTAACACTGGTGGATTTTAGTCAGTAAAAGTCTGACACGCCCTCCTGCTCCACCCAGAGCGGGAGAAGTCATTTGATGATATCCCACCCAAACAAAAAAAGCCCCTCCATTTATATTTTGATTGCATATCTCCGACCAAATTATTTGGTCTGAGTTGCGTAGTTTATACTTAGTATGATTGATTTCAATCAAGCAGCAAAACTGATTGGAGAGCCGACAAAATATTGGTTGGCATTTGATGGCGTTGTCCAGACTGTTAATTGATCTATTGTTTGCATCGCCTGCGTTCAGCATCTGTAGTACGGTACCTACATCTGTAGGGTATAATTTAGTTTAATCCAGCCTGCTGCGTCGAGTACCTACTTACGCCAGATAATAGGAATTATTCTGACTACTATATATTCCTATCCAGTAATAGATAACTCCTCATCCTGGAGTTTTTGGCGGGATCGCGTTGGAACATGTCGCACGAATTTTCATTTTCATGGAATTTAGTGAAATAGCGAATTAAATTGTATAATTTTGATAGTGAATTATTCAATTTAGTTACGTGTGAGTGCACAAGTGTAGTGAAGGTGAAAATAAGTGACTAACGTGGACTTTTCGTGTTCCCCCCAAAAATTTCTATTAGGTTGTTGTAAAGTTACTACCGCTTTACAATAACTTTGATTTGACTTGACTGACTAACGACGACTGTGACTGTTTTGTAACTTCGTGCCCGATATCGGGCCATTTACTTGATCTAAAAGAAAAATTACTTGACACTGGCTAAATGCACAAACCGTGTGAAGCCAAAATGAAAAAAAAAAAAAAAAAAAACTCCTCATCCTATCCTGAACGTATGCGTCATAACAGAACGTTGGTGAAAACGGTAGGTACCCATATTGCCAATCTATTTGCTTTTCACTTCTCTACGTACCATTCATTGATGGTGCCCAAATATTAATAACAGCAATAGCGAATCATTCTCTTTCTTTCTTTCTTTTCTTTATCTTTTTCTTGTGCTATTGTGCTGGCTACACCTTATGCTAAAATCTACGACCGCTCTGTTGCCGAAGATTTTTTTCCAGAAGATTGAAAGAAATCTATAAAATTGTTTCCGTGTATGAGAAAGGCGACCAAGGTTAGGGGAAAAAGGGGCAATGAGAGTCAGGAGGCAATGGTGGTCAGCGTTCTATAGACGAAAGTTGCTAAACAAACAAATATCGTCTAAGTGACAGCTTGCGGCCCCGCTCGCCCGTTAAGTACGCGTCCATCGTTTGCACGGGAAGGTCGCTGCGCAGTGCGCAGTTTCGCGCCCATTTGATGTAATTTTACGTGTGCACAAAATAAGCGGTAAGTACATCAACACATGACATTTAAATACCTATAGTAGGTTATTGTGTCTTTAAGCTTATGTTATCAATTAAAAAAATATTTCTGGTAAGTTTGTATTTAATTTTTTTCCAAATTTCGTACGATCGGGTAATAAGAGTCACTGCAGTGCGGGCAATGAGAGTTGACTCCGATTGTCCGCAATCATTGTAACATACCTAAAAATAATAATTCTCATTCATTACTATTCTAGAAATGCCGAAAATACGTCACAGGTCCACAAATATGGCTCAGAGGTCATCTGAAACACTTCAAAAGCTGAGGTTTTCATGAGTCTACTATGAGAAGTGCTGCTAAAGCCATGAAGAACAATTCATCGGAACCACGTCTCGGACAACTTCCTGTATTCACAGCAGATGTAGAAAAGATTTTGTCAGACCGGATAAAATACTTATCTTCTATTTTTTATGGAGTCACAGCGATTAAAATAAGGAAAGCAGCATACCAGTATGGAGAAGAGCTTAAAATTTCACACAATTTTGACAAGAGTACTAAAATGGCTGGATGCGATGGCTAGATGGCTTTTTAAAAAGAAATGGCATCTCTGTTCGGAAACCTGAAGCTACAAGTGTCAACAGAATAACGGCTTTCAATAAAGAAGAAGTCCAACTGTTCTACAGACTATTAGGAGATCTAATGAACAAATATAAATTTACTCCTAATAATATTTATAATTGCGATGAGACAGGCATTTCCACAGTGCAAGATCCTGGAAAAAAATTAGCTCCCAAAGGCAAATGAAAAGAGTTAGCTCTATAACAAGTTGGGAAAGAGGAAAAAATATTACACTTTTACGCTGCTGCTGGTTTTGTCCCACCAATGTTCATCTTTCCTAGAAAAAGAATGTCTCCTCAGCTTGAGAAAGACGGTCCTGCAGGAGCTATATACAAATGTTCGGATAATGGGCACACGCTAGCTGCACAGGTTGGGACTCGCCAAAAGGTTACGTATGTGACAATTTTTAGGCTAGGCTGACTCTCATTGTCCCATAGTGACTAAAATTACCCTCAGATATGGACAATGGTGGTCAAAGATATATTTTTTTTTAATTTTAATGGCAATTAGTATATGATTCCATAAGCAATGAAACTGTCCGAGACTGATAGTGAAATGATTAAAAGTCTTTAAAAGTTAATTAAAATAAAGAAAAAGTAAAAATTGTGTTTTATTCTATATCTTGCTTAAGTGACTCCCATTACCCCCTTTTCCCCTAATTGCTTAACACACGTAGGAATGCCTTTCATTTTGACAGTTCAATAACATTCATTGCGATATAGAAGAGATTCAACATTTTTGGCTAAGGGTCGATTTATACTAGCGCAGAGTCGAAGCATCGAAGCATCAAATTTTTTACAACTAAAGCGAAGCCGCACGAATGCGCGCGTATTCGCCAGAATACGCGCGCACTCTCACGTGTAGTAATGGGCATCAACAGCAGAGCTATTGAATCACTTGCCAGTTGACTCTCGTAGCTGAAACGTGTGTAAAATGGTTGACATTGATTTTGCTATGATATTACTTATATCTGAAGTTGAAGAAGAAGAAAACGAAGAAAGAAGAAAAAGAAAGCGGAATTATAGTGTTCACAACTTGTGGAAGAAAAGACGTATTTGTGGTGAATTTACTACTTTTTGCGTTGATTTATATCGATACCCGAGTTTTTTTTACGACTATTATAAAATGGACTACGATCAATTTACAAACTTAGTCAATATTTTAAGACCACACATTGTGTAAATTCATTTTTCGTCCGAGTCCATTGTGATTAACACCGACGCAGGCCAATTTCCGACTGATGACGCGTTGGTTCGCTAGTGGGCGCGTGGATACACGAGAATGCGCGCGCACGCGCGCGCACCAATCAGCGTTGTTCGCGCGCAGACGCGCGAATTCCGACGAATGCGCGCGTCTTTTTAAAATCTCCGAAGTAATGTGTGCGTTACGCTGTGGAGTTAAGGTTGAATTTGTTATGTTCAGTTTTGGATAGACGCTTCGATGCGCTTCGACTCTGCGCTAGTATAAATCGACCCTAAGTTGAATAGCAACGAATTACACGTAGCAATGGATTTATGCGTCGTTTTTAATATTGTCACCCTAATTGCGTACTTACTATCAATCAGGAATCTTAACCTGTTAGGTACCTACATCACAAAATACAGAGAGTAGGTACAGAAGTCAATCACATGTGTGTACTTCACTTTTCATACCTACGCTCGGCGGTTGCGCTAGGGTTGTCATCTAGTTCTCGTGATCCCCGGTGCAAGTGAGAGACGGAACACTGGGGTGGTTTTAGTCAGTAAGAGTCTGACCCCTCCGCCCTCCCCGGGGCGGAGGACATCCATGAGGATTTCCCCCCGTAATCAAAAAAAAAAAAGGGTTGTCAACTTTGCTTCCGCTAACCCGATCCGCAGCAGACGCACCGGGCGTAGCTGGCGCGGCGCGGCCGGCTCGAATTCTATCTTAACTATTTATAACTAGCTTCCGCCCGCGGCTTCGCCCGCGTGGAAGTCGGAAATTATCCCGCGGGAACGTACTACCGGGATAAAAAGTATCCTGTGTTAATTTAGGTTATAATCTGTGTGCCAAATTTCATCCAAACCCATTCAGTAGTTTTTGCGTGAAAGAGTAACAAACATCCATGCATCCATCCATCAATACTCACAAACTCTCACATTTATAATATTATACAGTAGGATGAGAAAGATGAGCGTACTTTTTAGTTTATAGGTACTACAATAAATACTTACCTAATATAAATTGTAAAAATATTACAAGGCCGCAAAGTCCTGTTCGCTTACTTACAACTAACTATTCTGTGTTACGTTAAAACGAACCATCGAAACAAGCAAATACCTAGGTACTTACCTCTCTAAAACAACTGGTAGCTAAAAAACGACAATTCACAGTTTAATGTTGAATTTAAACAACCGTCCACTGAACAGTTATAATAACTTTTTTTGTTCCTCCATTTGGCACTTCACAGACGCGTGTCTCATAGGATGGCACTCGCGCTCGCACTGGTCCCAGCTCGTCCGAGATATCGTGTCCATGAGCGGTGTCTATATGTGCGTTGCTCGAGCGCACTTTGTATGTAGATTGACTTCTGTACTCTCTGTATTTTGTGCAGGCCTACATATCGAAAAGTTAGTAGGTAGGTACCTAAATCACATCTCATCACACGGTTTTAGGTTGTCGGTCTGTATGTACATTTTTAAACACATTGATGGACGACATCAGGCTAATGCAATTTACCTACATTGACTTTTCCAGTACTTTAATAGGGTCTCAATTATTTATTACAGAAGCTGGAATCTGATGGTATCCACGGTAATATTTGGGCGAAAGGAAACAAACTGTTTCAGTCGGTGGTCATGAGTCTTAGGCGGCACTCCAGATTTACCGCAAGACCACCGGAGTACCACAGGGTTCGCAAATAGGTCTCCTTCTTTTCATTATTTTAGTAGATGATCGATGTTGTGTGATGTTACTAATTACATAATCGGTCCACACCTATAGATTCCACAACGCAACTACAAGAAGCTGCAGCGACACTATTCACACGTAACCACGGATTGGATTGCCCTTATTACCGCTGCGATGTGGTGTGGTTCTGGTAGGTCCGTCAGCAGGGTGTAATCGGAGCCTTAGGGGCGGCGCACGCCTGGCAAAGCAGATATTCTTTCCGGTAAATATCAGTTAGGAACGTTGTTTTTTTTTTGTTTCGTGGTCTAGTGGAAGTTTATACTTATTTTATAATAATGTAACGGGAAAAATCTTCAATAAAATAAAATGAAAACTTATTTCATTAACTTTTCATCATTTATTGTACATATCAGGGACTCAACATACAGACATTTCGCTAACAAAACCTATACTTTGTATCAAATCAATAAATTTCATTTCTATTTATTTAAGAGTCTTATCATGAAGTCTTTGCCTTGCCAGTAAGCGCTTTTAACTCTTCCATAAATTAGAAACATTGGCAGATTCAGTTTTAAGCGCATTTAATAATGCAAAAATGGAACTAAAAGTACATATTAGGACTCCTGTTGCCTATTTTCGTAACACACGCACAATGTCTTTTATTTTAATAATTCAACAATATCAGTAAATGAGTGCATTCCCTTCAAAATAAAAGATATTGTGATAGTGAGTTAACCAATTAGGGCCCAGACTTTTTCACAATTTTATTTCATTTTATTCACACAATCGTAAAACAACTATGTACAAACCAATAATCTAACAACAAGCTACTTTTTATTTTTTTTGTGTCATAAGCCTTGCTACTAAGTAGGTACTTAGGTAGTACTAAATACTATACAATTCTTTTCTTCTGACGTGGTCCCAATTGTGGTCTCTTGAAATTAATCCGTGATTGGTATGATGGGTCCAAAGGTTTTTGTTTTTGTATCTCAAAGTTGAGTAGCTGATCCAGGGACTAAAAACGAAAGGAAAAAATATATATTTTGTTACCATAAATATTAGCTATTATATAATAACAAAACACAATAAATAATCAATCAATCTGCCTAGCCTACTTCCAACTATGTTGTGGTTATTTTATTTTTGTAAGTGGGAAATCATCAAATAACTTCTCCCGCCCTGGGTGGAGCAGGTGGGCGTGTCAGACTTTTACTGACTAAAACCCACCTGTGTTCCTTCAGTTGCCTGCGGCTTCCAGTCTAACTGGATGCAACTGAATACCAGTTTTACAAGGAGCGACTGGCTGTCTGACCTCCACAAACAAGTTACTAGGTGACACCGAACACAATACATGCTAAGACTAGTTGTCAGACATTTGGGCTTCTGGCTACCCGTAACGACTGTCAAAGATCTACTAATGACAGCTGGGACCAACGGCCTAATGTGCTTTCCGAGGCACGGAGGGGTCTCAATATGTAATGGACGAACACCCATCCAGGAATTGACCACAGCAAGCGTAGCTTAACCTTCAGTCGACCCGTGCGTCTGTTATCATTTAGCCACAAGCGCCCCTAAATAATCAACAAGTCTGGGTAGTATTTAGCTCCCTATAAAAATATGCAATAACTATGTTTTACATTGATGCTTACATTTTTACTATCAATAAGCCCTCTATCTTTTAAAGCTTTCTCAAGGTCCTCAAATTCTTTTTGCACATCTTTGTTTTTACTTTTTTCTACAGCTTGTCGTACTCTTATGATCTGAAAAAGATTTAACTCAAATTAGGTTTGAACTTAGGTTTAAATAAAAAATAAGTTAAAAGTAACATACAGTTTCTTCAAAGAATGTGTGTTTATCCTTTTGTGATGGGCTATCAATATCCAAGACTGTCCTCAATATGGGCAATGTATCTTCCGCTCTGTCCATATCTGCTAATGCCATGACCTGTTGAACACAAAAACATCCTAAAATATCTATAGAGGGACTTAAATAAATTACTATTGCATGATGCACGTATATTGATGTCAGCTTTTACCTTTATATTCCTAACGGTAACATAATGCTGTTTTTGTGACGATAATGATTCCATGGCTATGTGTGGAGCACCTTGTTTCAAAGCCAATGCTATAAATGAAAAATATAATATAATAGGTACTACTAACATGTTACATAAGTTAAAATTTGATAAGTCTAAAATGTACAAACCAGAAAAAAATGTACATGCTCTTCTGACTGGCACAGTCCCAGCACTGGCCATATCACACCATAGTTTTGATGCATACTCTAAACTCTGTGGTGTATTCTGAAATTGAAAATATCATGCTATTATTTATGGTTGCATTCATAATACATGCAACAAGTTGTAACTATAATAAACAAAATAAAAAATAAACATTTTCTCACACAAAGTGCATAATTCTGTATACGTAATTTGTGTTTTCTCTATATTGTATAATATACTCAAATGTTTACATCAGACAAGAATCCGTACGCAAAACCCGCTTTGACGTGGAGTTGCCGACAACAGCCCTTATTACCTATCGGACAAGAATTATTAATGTGGTATGTATGGTCTGATGAAAACATCAGAAAACAGACCTGTGGATAACAATTTGTAATGCCAAAATGATTGCTTTGACTTGAATAAACCTAAAATTCTAATTTTAAATCACCAAGACATTGAGATTTATTCCATAGTGAAAATTTTGTCAATACTACAATTGCAATTAAATAATGTTATTCAAACAACAGTTGTTGAAAGAAATTGTGAGTAGAAAATTGAATTTTCTAATTTAAAAAGAATGTGATACCAATACCCTTTATTAAGTGTTTGCAAATTTAACTTGAACAGGGTTTGGCTTACAGTTTCATCAGATAATTCTTTTTGGAACAGAATTTACATAGGATTGATTGCCAGCTCAATTAAGAAACTCAGTAAAAAACTTTTACCAAAAAAAACATCCGACTTCCGAAAAAACACTACAAAGTGAAAAATAACTTTAATTTCGGAAGGCGGTGACTTTGGATATGTACTTAAATTTTTTGTCACCGCCTTCCAAAATTAAAGTTATTTTTCACTTTGTAGTGTTTTTTCGGAAGTCGGTTGTTTTTTTTGGTAAAAGTTTTTATTTGTCACTTTTTAGTTATAGTACCTACCCCCCTAATTCATAATTTCTTCATCCTTGGGATCAAAACAATGCATATTTAAGCGATAGCAGCAATCGCGGTTGATTTACTGTTATTTTTTGAAGAGTTCCGTTGTCTGTCTCCGAAACGCATCATCAGATCTAGATGAAATTGAAATGGGACCACACGAGAAGCTCCAGCTTTCAAATAAAAAAAGAATCATCAAAATCGGTTCACCCAGTCGGAAGTTCTGAGGTAACAAACATAAAAAAAAAACATACAGACGAATTGAGAACCTCCTCCTTTTTTTGAAGTCGGTTAAAAATACAGTAGAAACCAACAAATATATTGTGCACATTTTTTTTTTTTCTTTTTTTTTAATTTTGTATGATACTCACTTGTTTATAGCATGCTGCCAGTACCATTACCACAGAATATTTAGGGAACTTGCTCATGTTAATTTGTTTCTGTTGTACCCTATCAAATACTTTGTACATCTCATCATACATCTCATGACCATACAATAGGTCAAGCAGAATGTGGTATGACACATGCTGGTCAAAGAAACCATCGTTCTTTGGGTCATAGAAGCACTGGAACAAATTTTTTAAAGGTCAAAAACAAATCGCAATGATTTTGGGAATCTTAGCATATAATGCTGTTGTAGTGTTTTAATAAGTAATTCTTTTGTTTATCATTAATTGAAAACATTTGTTCTAAAAATCTGTATAATTTACCTCTAGTGCTTCTTTTGGTGCATCCAAGAAATGAAACATTCTCATTACAACTGGTCCAAAGACATAGGACCCAAATCGTAGCTCTGTGTTCTGAGAATTGAACCTGGAATGCAATTTCTGAGTAGTTGCTTTAATCATATTTTTTTTGGACACAATGAGACTTATTAGAAGTTGTTAGTTGTTAATATTTATTGTTATTCAGGAATTTGTTGATATAGTTTTCAAGTTATATAATAATGATGTGAATATAATCACGACTACTATTTAACCTTATTCTGGGTACCAGAAAAAATCAATGGACACAAAATAGGTTTACTGTTTGTATATCCAAAGTAAAATAATTGATGACACAAATAGCGATGGGTGTTGAATCAACAAATTAAATCAACAAACTAGTTGAATCAACCGTTGATCTCCTAACTGTTTATGAATCAAGTAGTTGAATTTGTCAACAACGTTTATGAATATTTGAATCAACAAACTGAATCAACGAACTAGTTGAATCAACCGTTGATCTCCTGTCATATTAACGTTAACTGTTTATGAATCAAGTAGTTGAATTTGTCAACAACGTTTATGAATATAACTCGTTTAATAATCAACTAAACTAAATTTGCAAACGTACCTAATGAACTGAGCAAAAATTGTTACGTTGAAAATACCATCATAGATTCCGAGCTACGGTCATGTTGTACAATTTGAACCATAAGTAACATGCACAAGAGTTACAGAAAATTATACCACTGAAAGAAATGTTGAACGTCGCAGCGTTGAATAAAACCTGTTCAATGAATGAACGGTTAATGTTACAAGTCGACATTAGTTGCACGTTAACTCGTTGATGAATTTAACTAGTTAACAAACATAAATCAACGTTGACGTTGCGTTTACGGAAAAACCTTCAACGACCCGTCACTAGACACAAAATATATATATTTACCCCCTTATTTATAAACGCTGCTTAAAGTTAAGTAATGAATAACGACTGATACATTTTTGACGTTTAAGCATCTCTTTAACTTTAATCATCATTTATGAATATACCCCTAAAAGTATTGTAAGTAGTAGTGACGAAAAAGCAATTGCTTGGTAGCTGGAATAACAACTGAAGGCAGCCATGGCTCACGCACAATGGTCCACTTGAAGGACTAAGCGCGGAAACCAAACCAATAACATAGAACAGAAGCAATTTATTTCTGAGTGTACCTTCTTTTTAAAATATCCCATATTTAAGATAAATTCAAATTACTCAATACTGTTGTGTATCGCATATCACATAATAGATGTTTCTTACTTTCGGATCATACTCAAAATGAGTTTCAAGTCAGTCGGCTCTGCTAAGTGTACCATATTTTTCAAGTCTTCTGTAAATATCATATTTTCTTGGGATGCCGTGAATTCGTTCATCTTAGTTCTGAACTTGTCGGAATAACTAGTGAATTGCTCCTTGGCTCTTTTTCTCGTTTGTAAGAAGCCATCGATTCCAAGCGCGGTAGGAGAATAGAGATTTTGGACTGAAAAGATAAAAGCTTGAGTAACACCACAATTTAATGTTCGTATATTTAATTTCTTGGTCGCTTTGAACAGACATGCCGGAAAATTATTTGAACTGTGTCAGTAAAATAAAGACCAGAAAGACGACGAATTTTCAATAAAATGAATGAAATCACAAACCTTGAGTCACGTAAACGCCTCTATATGGTGCTATTAAACGTAGATTTGAATAGAAACTAGTTCTTACAAGGGAATTCGCTATAAGAGACATTTTATTTTATAAACTATTAGTTAATAATCTTAGGTTATGTTATACAGACAAGGAAGCGAGTTCGGGACTTGTTTATGGTTATTTTGACAGTTGACATTGACAGGACAGGGAAAGTGGAACCAAAATAAATGTGCACTCTAAGGTGACTGACTACTCGTGACTTCGCGTCAAATTTCTTGCTACCCCGACCCACCCCGTCATTTCGAATCGTCTGCCCGTGCGAGTACTTCGTATTCGTTACAATAAAATAATACGTAAATGGGCTATCCAACACTAAAAGAATATTTCAATTCGACCCAGTGGTTCCTGAGATTAGCGCGTTCAAGCAAACAAACAAACAAACTCTTCAGCTTTAGTATTAGTATCTGTATAGATAATATTATATTATAAATAACTATAGATAATTGTAGTCTGCGCATGGAATCCGTGCTGCCCGGCGCCGTTTTTGCGTGATTGAGTGACAAACATCCAAACTATTATCATTTCAGCCGGATAATGTCCACTGCTGGACATAAGCCTCCCCCAGGCTCATCCACTTCGACCGGTCTTGTGCTTCCCACATTCAGCGGATTCCCGCAGCCTTCACCAGATCATTGGTCCACCTTGTGGGAGGCCTTCCCACTCTACGTCTTCCAGTACACGGTCGCCACTCCAGAAACTTGCAGCTCCATCGGCCATCTGTTCAGCGAGCAATGTGCTCTGTCCACTGCCACTTAAGTTTGGCAATTCTTTGGGCTATGTCGGTTGCCTTGGTTCCCCTGCGGATCTCTTCATTCCTGATTCGATCACGTAGGGAAACTCCGAGCATAGCCCTCTCCAATGCCCTTTGGGTGACTTTAAGCCTTCTGACAAGGCCCATTGTGAGCGACCACGTTTCTGTGTCATAGGTTATCACTAGCAACACACTGGTCAAAGACTTTTGTCTTGAGACACTGCGGTATTTGAGAGAAGATATAGCGAAGCCTCCCGAACGCTGCCCAGCCGATTCGGATTCGACGATTGACCTCTTTCTCGAAGTTGGACCTACCTAACTGGACAGTTTGTCCTAGGTAAACGTACTCGTCTACACCTTCGAGTGTAGCGCCCGCCTCCGACCATCATGAGAGTGGGTGTTACATGAGCATTTGACATGACCTTTGTCTTGTTCATGTTCATTTTAAACCCACTTTTTGGGAAGCTCTACTGAGGTCATCGAGTATTGCACTGAGGTCCTCCAAGGTCTCAGCCAAGACAACTATATCATCGGCAAAGCGAAGGTGAGTGATGTACTCGCCATTGATGTTGATGTCAGCCCCTTTCCAGTCCAAAACCTTGAAGACATCCTCCAGTGCAGCGGTGAACAGTTTCGGAGAAATACGGTGGTCTACGGTGCTAAAGTCTTTACAACTAAAATGTGAAAATTAGAACTTTTTCCAATAAAAAAGTCGTCTTTCGGGTCAGTGACAAAAAACTAAAATACCTATCAAAAGACCCGGACTTCCGAAATTAAAATTATTTTTCACTTTGTAGTGTTTTTTCGGAAGTCGGTTGATTTTCTCTGGATAAAGTTTTTTTAATGATACAAGGCTTCTCTAGTTGGTATAATTCATCTCGACTATCAGCTGAGCGTGTTTGTTGAGTGGGCTTATTCATCACGATTTGACGCACCTTCATCCGTCAGATCGCGATGATCAAGCCCTTCGGCTAAGAACGTAGACAGAGCCTCTCTGTCTACGGCTAAGAAGTATTTCAGTTTCGGGCTTGGGCCACATTATTTACTGCCTCTAGTGCCTCTGAGTACGCAGCGGCAGTAAATGTAGCCCAACCCAAGCTTCTTTGCAGAGAGTGTCGAAGAGATCAACGAGAATCTAAGTGACAGCAAAATAAAGCATAGAGTTGGCATACCATAGAGTTAAAAAAAGTGACGTAACAATACAAATGGAGGTGTTTACGTGAGAATGTAAATTTTTGATTTTACCATTTAATTTCATGATTGTTAGCGTAACTTCAATTAAAATTGTCATAATAATAGTGAAAGACTTTCAACTTATCGAATATCTAAAACTGAAGATTTGTGTGACATAATTTGTGAGATTTTATTTTATTGGTGTGACACGAAATGTAACCATGAATTTATTGATTTTATGAATCATCTTGGAGAATTAGACAGTTTTTGTACCTACGATTCAAGAAATTGTGATAGTTGGAAATAAATTGTGTAACGCAAGAAACCACATGGCAATTACTATCGAAAGGTTTCCTGTGTTACACAACTTTCCATCTTGCCTTACAAGTCACAGTATTCGTAGCATGAATTTCAGTTTATTTTGATACCATGTAAAATATTATTTAATAGCTTATAGACAGAATGTAAGTAGTAATTACTTTAGTAATTAAAATACCATTTACATCCTCATACACACCCCTATTACATTTTTGCAAACAATGCAAAAATGTTTATTTTTGCAAATTTTAATTTCACGCTATGAATACTGTTTTACCAACCAAATTATTCTTAATATTTACATGTTTATTACAGACGCCAGCTCATCAAGCTATCCCTAACTGTCGAATTTTCCCAATTGAACATGAACCTAATTCTTTTGTAATAAAATTAAAAACCTATCAAAGAAATTAGGCAGATTGGGGTAGCTTGATGTGCTGGCCTCTGTACAACAAACAACATGTTTATATTAAGAATCAAAAGTAACCGCAGGCTTGCATTGTGTATACAAAAAACTTGTATAAATTGTATTGGTGTAATAATTGTGTACTTCACTAATTAGCACAATTTTTTCTAGCTAGCACATAGACATTATGATTTGAAGTCCATAACAAGTAAATAGTCATGGACGGAAGTGTTAAATGACACATAGATCACAGGAATTGTGACAGGACAATATAATATGATGGACACTATAAAATGAGATGAGAGGTCAACAATCAACATGAAAAGTATTGACGACTGAGTAATGTTGGACCTGATGATAGTGGCAGGGTGGAAATGTAATCAAAGATATAGTTAACAATACTTATGTCTAGATGCGCAAGCAGTCAACTTCATGAGGGTTGTGAAATGGCCTTCTTACTCGTTTCTCAAAACAATACCCAGGGTCTTTGAACAACTTTCATGAAAGTGACACAAGGCTCATGCTTTTAATACACACATGTATTTTTTATAAATCCCATCTACATCTACTTCAAACTCTTTTTATTGAATGTTGGCTTCAGTAGTTCTAATATAACCTGTTGAGATTAATAATGATATTCTATCTTTACAGATAAGTGGTGCTGTTCTTACAGAATTTATAAAGTGCTAATTAAATCATTAGGAGTTGAAATGGCTGACAGTTACAGTAGACATTCTCAAAGCAAATCAACAAGATATCAACAAAATGACAATGAAATTATGATGAAATCCAAATCTAGGAGATCTAAATATTCTGATCATAAATATCACCATGTGGAGTCTAAAACACCTCCATTACCCTCCAGAAGTACCTCCACATTGGAAGAATTGTTACAAAAAAGGGAATCTCTTAAACTGGAACTAAAAAACATTGTAAAACGTTCTGACACTTCTGCAACTAAAGAAAGCAAAAAACGTAGGCATTCCAAAGAAGACTATGCTTATGAAATAATTAGTAATAAAAAAAGCTACAAGGAGAATGAGACTAAACCGAAAATAAATTCTAAAAGAAAATCAATTCATGAATCTTCACCAGAACTAGACCATACTCAAGCAGATTCAGAAGATGAGGAAAATATTATTGAGCTAAGAAGGCAACTACGTAAACAACTGCTAGAAAAGTTCAAAGTTTCCAATGATAAAGGCAATGGAAGCAATGAATCCAACAATAAAAATGCTTCTTCTGAAGCTAAAGTCAACAAAAATGTTAGAGAAAACCAGGTTGATCAAAATAATGCAAAACAAATGACAGACATGTTTTCTGAAAAAGATGAGTTTGATTCCAACAATAGTACATCGAATATAACTCATGACAACAACGAAGCTAATTTAAATTTAACTGATAATTGGGATGATCCAGATGGATACTATAATATACGTCTTGGAGATGTTATCAACAATCGATACACCATTAAAAGTATTTTAGGACAAGGAGTGTTTGCTAATGTTGTTCGAGCTCAAGATAACACAGACGGCAATGATTATGTGGCCATTAAAATAATTAGAAACAATGAATTAATGTATAAAACAAGTCTTAAGGAGATAGCCATTTTAAAAGAAATAAGGCAAGCTGACCCTGACAACAAGTATCATTGTGTTCAGTTCTTTGGGCAGTTTATGCACAGAGGACACCTCTGTCTTTTACTAGAATCTCTGCACATGGATTTAAGAGGTGTCATTAAGAAGTATGGCAAAAATCATGGTATCAACATAAAAGCATTAATGAGTTACAGCAGACAGTTACTTCTGGCATTAAGACTTCTCAAGAAACTTGGAATTGTACATGCTGATATAAAACCTGATAATATATTGGTGAATGAAAAGAAAAATGTCTTGAAGTTGTGTGATTTTGGCTCAGCAGCTAAAAGTGATGACAATGAGCCTACCCCTTATCTAGTTTCAAGGTTTTACAGAGCACCTGAAATCATTCTTGGCGTGCCATACAAACATGGCGTTGATATATGGTCAGCAGCATGTACAATTTTTGAAATGGCTACTGGGAAAATTATGTTTACGGGAAGTTCCAATAATAAGATGTTAAAATGTTTTATGGATTTAAAAGGAAAATTTTCTAGCAAACTTGTAAGACGCGGTAAATTCAAAGATCAGCATTTTAATTACATCAATAACTTCCTTCTTCATAAAAAAGATGAATTTACTGGCAGAGAAAAAGTTGTTGAAATGAGCAATATTAATATTAGTCGAGATTTACTTAATGAACTCAAAAAATCTTATAAGAATGTATTTGTGAATGAAGAAAGAAAAGTTGCACAACTCAAAGACTTGCTTGATAAGATGACAATGCTAGATTCTAGTCAAAGACTTTCGGTGACTGATTGCTTAAAGCATCCTTTCATTTTAGAGGAATTAGAGAAAGATGCAAGTAAAAAATAATAAAGCTGTTTATTTTGTTACAATAAGATAATGTTTAATAAAAACAATTTTTCAATAAAACTATTTACTTTATTAACTTTTAAGAGACGAAAACAACAAAAATATACGCCATCAACCAAAATATCACTTAAGGTTTTCATTTAAGGACTATCACAATTTAAAAGGAAAAATTGACTTTGTCATCAATGGTAATAAAACTGCTGCAGTGAATTGACAAGGCCACTTCAGACCTCTGCTTATTCTGAGAGCATTTTATAATTTCAAAACCAAAATGAGTACATGGATCAGATACTTGTAATTTGATTTAAAATAAATAGGCTTATTATATACAGCATTTTATTGAAGTGCTTCTGTATGAAAATGATCTGTATTGACTTTCCAGTTAAACTATTACATAGTATTTTTAGTATACTTAATAAAATTTATTTAGAGGTGGGAATCGTAAATAATGTTGGTAACGAAGTTGGAGTTGGCAAATAGTACTTGCTTATTTATGTAGTCAAAATGATAGATGATTGTTACAAATGAACATAACATAATATCAATTGGATCACCACTTAAAGACATAGGTACCTACTTAAAAATTATATAATATAGCCTTCTTTGAAACTATAAAAACATAGCTGACCATTTTTCGCCATTTTGATAGGTAATCACGCTACTCTATTAAAAAAATATAACAACAAAAGTAAGTAGATATAATGCATCACAGTACAATAACAAACCAATATGTTACTGGCAAAGTCTAGTGTGTACAATATGGACCGTGACTCTGACCCTAACCCTACGAGAATAGTACGGTGGCATTCGCTTTAAAAAATGAAAATCACAAAATTAAGTACAAATATTGTCAAGCGCACTTTTGCGCTGCGTTGAAGATGTTGTAGACCAGGGTCGATAATTTTTAAAACAAAAAAAAAATACAGTAGGATGAAACCCATTGGAAAAGGAAAAGAATTTAACAAAAATTAAAGGAAAAATAATTTACCGGGGATCTGAGGTCGGGAAGTGGAAGGGGGTGAGTTTTTAAGGGTTAAAACGGTTTATCTCGATTAACCCTATGCAAAAAAGTTTAATGGCTAAGTTGTAGGTAGTAAAAAGATCAACAACTTTTATATTTACACTTTTTTCACATATGTATGATTCCAACTATGCACATGTCACAGTCAGCTACTCAATTAGAGATTACAGTCATCGATAATGATTATAATATCTTATCGATATTTTAAACTTACAATGTTCTCTGTGTTCTATGCAATATCGGGAAAAAAATAACCCTGTGTGTGGTTTTAGGGTAGCCGTCGTAACTAATCGCGTAATTTAATATCTATCGCATAAGATAGGAATAAAAACCACAGCTGTATCTTTCTATCAATACAATTATTTTCAAAATTGGATCAGTAGTTTAACATAACAATTCTTAATTATACTTTCTATAAATCGGAACTAGAATAAAACCGAGTATTAGAATAAATTTATACATACACTTGATTTCAAACAATAATATTTATCGACTCTAGCTGTTGACTGTATTTTGTTTGAAAATAAAACGGAATGTCGATAAATAAGTCAACGACAGTGGTACATCCCTAGAGGAGGACGAATAGTAATGACCTCGTTACGCAAATATAAATCTTAAGAGTTATATGAAATACAGCTTTAAATTGAATGTATTTATTATAGAGACTTGCTCAGGAAACTATTCCGTGTGCACTTTAAACGGAAAAAGTAATAAATACGTAAACAGTACGCAATAAACAACTCTATACTCATTAATCTGTGGTTTATTTTCAATTATGCGTTATTTGTTACATTGTGTGCCACGTATGGTATAGGAACGCACACCCAATAAATCTGCATGACCACGAGAGCACACATATAAACATCAAGACGCGAATAGTTTGCGCCTCTCCCGAGGCACTCGACGCAGCGCTAGTGCATCGCAATGCGAAGTTGTATCAAATTGTACGAACGAACAGGTAACACGATGCAATAGCATCTATGATACTAATGATACGACCGACGCTCGCCAGGTGGAGCTGATTTATGAATAAAGATTTTTTTATTTATTGATAAAATAATATTAGTTTTCCATATTTATCTGATTTAGGGTAGGCAGTGTCTTTTTGTCTTTATGGACTACACGCCACTGGTAGCTGGCCATCCTGAGCCACAGCAACGAAGCCGATATAGACTTAGCCCACAGTCCCACGGACGTTATAAAATCGCACCGGGATTTTTCGCGCACTGGATCTTCAACGCACTGCTTAGCGCCGAGAGTTGAGAATCGAACACTGTGTTTTTTCGACGGCTGAGGCTCACTCGCGCTGATAGTGTTGGATTGTCAATGCTCGACTCAACACCAAGAGTTGAAAAACCAATGCGCGATAAAATCCCGCCGCGATTTTATTATGTCGTAGTGGACGTCGAATTAGCTTGTTGATGTGCAGTCAGCGTCAATAATATAGGGACGAACAGATTGTTCAAAATGATCTGAACAACTATGAAAATTAAATATTAACTCAATAACACAAGAAATGTTTCAGAATGAAGACAGTACACGTCAACTCTAATTCTGACAAGAACTTTATTCAATTGAGATAAAGTTAAATTTTCTTAGTTGTTGAGATCATTTTGAACAGTCTGTTCGTCCCAATATTTTTGACGCTGACTGTACCTGTTTTGTTTTATAATATTCAATATACCTTCGCCACAAAGGCAGAAAGGAAGATTACAATAATTTTTGTTCCCATCCAGAATTCTTTACGCGCGCTTGACAAGTTGGCACATAAATTTTGCGAATAATTTCGATCGAGTGACTGGCCCTTATTGATAAACACGGTGTAAAAACTCACATCACCAAGCCAAAATTTACGCAATGCAAAGCAAATGCTCTGCTGAGCAGATATCTCCATCTCCTCTATCTAGATCTCCATAACCGGTTCCCATACAAGGTCCAGGAGGTACAAATGTATACATAAATACAACATTATGACATGAAGAATATGTGACTCTCGGCTTTGCGATGTATCTTAAAACACCCGTTATTTATTATTTTGAATTGAAAGGATTAAAGACTTACGAAAATTCTATACAACTTACAGACTTTGCCCGTATCATAACAACTTATCTCTTACAGTAATGATCTGTAGCACATTTTACAGAATAAAAGAAATATATTTTACAACAGTTCCCTAATACTTGAAGTGTGAATACTGCAGCAATGAGTAAAGGCCTAATTTAAGTGCAGTTATCATTACAGTTCATTTAAAACTAAGTACAGCCAAACACTGAAATTAATAAATGAACACTAGATTTCAATAATGATTGCTTTATACTGATAAGTTATTTATTTTATTTCAGATATGTTCAGTTTAATGAGTTATACTTACTATAATAATAAACGATATGGTCAAATTAAAGTAAAATTGGTTTTGTCTACATAATCAACCTGAACCAATCAGTCGAATACTTCTCACGTATATTCCATTCTGATGTAGTCATATTCATATCCAATAATGTAATCTAATCACAAGTGCTACAGAATAATTCAGTGTTAATTTATATTTGAGGATTTCTGAATAAATCTTTGCCAAGCTGCCGCATACAACTTTTTAAGTTCGTTTCTTGCAATACTAAAAACTGAACAAGGCAACTAAACATAAAATCACAAGACAAGTCACTAGAGTCACAGTAACTTTTATAATAAATCTAAATATTAACCACTATCATATAATCTAATGTCAAAATCTTATGGATGGAGCCATTACACAATGAGTTAGGTAGTAAAGTTAGCAGAAATGGGATGAAATGCAGTCTCAATTAATTCGATTTGATCACTGGCTTTACTTATCACAAAAGTAATGGTACGCAGACAACAGAATTGTGTTGGTTACCTATGAGATTCTTAGTAGAAAATAATATCAACTAACTATGTATTAAACCTCTCTTTAGTTTCTATCGGTACGCAACTCTAAATATATAGTTAATGTTTTTGCTTTGGATGTGTGGAATTGGATAACACAATGACGAGCTTTTTGTCGTGATTGTTGTTATGTTGAGGGCATATTTTGGCTCTGAAAGCCCGAGTTTGGAGCGCCAATCTCTATAGACTGCCCGGACGCTATTGAGTCGGGGCTCTGCAGTGATGCGCTGTACACCGGGTTCATGGGAGTAGTGCCACCGGCCTCGAACAATGTGCTGTCGTATACACTATTACTCTGCTGGAAAATACAAACATTTGAGGTACAACTAGAAAATAATTCGATTTTTTTAGATCATGAGCATCATCATCTGCCCAGCCATTTCACATCTATGTTAAATTCTATTTCCAGTCTAACCGGATGCAGCTGTATACCAGTATTTTACATGGAGCAACCGCCCGTCTGACCACCACAATACAGACTGAATAATAGGAACGTCTTGGTACGACTGGTTGTCCAACATTCGGGTTTCTCACGACCCATAACGTCCGTCAAAGATCCACGAATGACAGCCGGGACCGACGGCTTAACGTGCTTTCCGAGGCACGGAAGGGACTGAATGTAAAGACAGAGAGAGCATATAACCATAGAATTGTGATTATGTTTTACTATTGGTTGTAACCTGATTTTGTGAGAAGATTAATAAAGAGTGAAAATGAGATGACGGCCTCACTATCACTTTTCTCTCGCAATGTATGTGTATGAGCGAGACGAAGATAAGGGGAATAATCTTTGGATATAAATATTACCTGGTAAATATAATCCGAATCTGTTTTGAGTGAGCTGAAGCTCTGCTGGTGCGGCAAGGAAACCTGATCTTCGTCCATAGGCTCATCCATTTGAGCCTTGTACGAGAACATGATGCTTGGTTGAGATACACTGAAACCGCGAAATGGATAAATGTTTAATTTTGTACTTCTAGTTTGTTAGCGCAAGTCAGTGCTAACACGTGAACTACGACAACCACCCTTACTAGTATGAAAAACACTGTCAAGGACAAATTCATCATCATCAACATTACAGCTGAAAAACGTCCACTGCTGGACATAGACCTCCACCAAGCATCTCCACTTGGACACGTTCTGTGCTTCATCACCAAGTCATCGGTCCACCTTGTCGGAGGCCTTCCAACGCTTCGTCTTCCGGTACGTGCAATGTGCCCTGCCCACTGCCACTTAAGTTTGGCAATTCTTCGGGCTATGTCGGTTACCCTGGTTCTCCTGCGGATCTCTTCATTGGTGATCCGATCACGTAGGGAAACTCCAAGCATAGCTCTCTCCATTGCCCTTTTGGTGACTTTCAGTCTTCTCATGAGGACCATTGTGAGCAACAAGAACCAATTGTTACATATAAAATCACCATGGATGCGCGGTTGAACGTACTCACAATAAGTCACAGATTTAATCGTTAGGTACCTACATTAAAGTTGAATAAAGTAGACAAGCTGTTTCTATATATAGAAAATGACGTAAACTATTAAATGCATCATCTCATGGGTAGCTCTTTTATTTATTTGTTTATTTATACTTCTCTAGTGCTACACGTAAAACAAACTGATGATAGGGTTCATTTTGATAAAATGTATAATTTAATTTATATTTTTTAAGTTATGGATTTTGGCGTGTATTTTTTTTCACACCTGTCTAGTTATTACTCCTTCATTTACACACAAATCTCATGTGCATAAATAAATATTTATTTCCTGCGGGAATCGCACCTGGAATCTGACAGCTATACAAATAGATAAAAATGTAATGTCAAAATCACAATTTCTTACTAAATTCTTACGAAAGAATATGCGAAATTGTATATATTATAATTACAAAAAAAAAAACATTTTTTTATATTTATGTCTATCTGTTTGTTCCGGCTAATCTCCGAAACAGCTGGACCGATTTGACGGGACTTTCACTGGCAGATAGCTGATGTTATAAGGAGTTCTCGGTAGCATGTTCCCGTGGGATAATTTCCGCCGTCCACTGGGGCGACGCCGGCGTCAGCTAATTGAAATTATAAACCTTTTTGCGACACTGGTCGTGCCATATGCCCCGAAAGAGTAGGTTTTATAGTACGACAGGATCTTGACTAGTAATAACAATAGCGCGGTTTTGTACAACTTTCTAACCGGAATTTTGCAGCTAATACAAAGCCTTAATTATTTTCTTAAATTACGAAATAAAACTCACCTGAAAAATTCACTTAGGAATGTGTGATAGACAAGAGGAGTGTATAGTGAGAAGTAGAGCCAAGTGGTGACGTCAACGACACACAGTCCTGACTGCATGTTGCCCCAGGCCAGGAGCCCTGCACCGACGGCCTGCGTCGTGTCCAACATTGCCAGTAACAACACGTATAGGTAAAACGATAGTTTAGCTGCAACAAAACAGGTTTGAATTGTTAATTTTACTGTGGCACAGGTCCTGGCTCGTGTTACAGTTTAAAGTGGAAGCTCCAGGGTAGCCGGCGAAATTCAAATTTTCTTAGGTTTTTCAAATTTGCAGATCAGTGCCAAGCTATATATGTTGATTAAAATATGATTCGTGACCGTAACACGTTTGTATTTACAGAATTATAATAATTAAAATCATCAATAGAAACACAATCTTCTAAGTTCATTTAATTCCATTGAATGACTACTTCATGTAAAAGTCATTCACAGTTAGCCCATGCACTCTCTCTCCGCACCATGGCCTGGACCAGGGCCGGACGCGAGAGATCGCCGCCGCCGATCGCCTCCACGGAGCACGGCGGTACTCTGCCCAAGCCGGGCAGACCTCCACCGTGTCCTGAGGGCGATCTACGCAGTGGAAACACCCGGGCGTTTCCTCCCATCTTATACGAAACAGGGAACCCCCAAAACAACCATGTCCGGTGAGGACCTGCGTCAGCCGGAAGGTGAGGACGCCGTGCCGCCTCTAGCCACTCCTCAAAGAGGGGACTTAGCGCCGCAATCGTGGCGTGCCTAGCACTGGATTGCGACAATCACACTCTCCATGTCACCATGAGATCCCGCCGGAGCTCTATCCGCTGTCCCGCGATTTCTCGCGGCAGCGGAGTTACGCCCCGGCGTTTGGCCTCCTCGCGGCACTCTCAAGTGTGCGCGAGGACCTTTTCCTCGAGATCCCACGGCGGCAATCCGGCAACTAGGCCCGAAGTTAGCCTAGAGCTTACACCTTAAGTTCCCACGGCGTGTATCATAAGTCGCGCCGCACTGAGCCAATTTGAACGTGCGAGCATGTGGTACAGTTCCCACTGACACGCAGCTACATCGCTTCAACTCCTCGAGTGAAAAATCCCACGGCGCACGGTGGGCTGAAAATAAAGCTCCAGACTGACAAAAATCAAGTTTTCTAATTTTGAAAAACCAAACATGCCTATGTTTTCCTTTACTGATTAGCAATATTTTATGTGGTGAAACTTTTTTTAATAAAGCTATTATTTAATAAGTTCAAATAAAAAAGTAATTATATACATAAGCCATAATTTGGACGATGAGGCCCAAACCGAGAAATAGAACTTGGCTTTTGTCATTTCTATCTATTCCACAGTTCAAAAAGTGACTCTGACTAACCGGTACGCATAATTTTGTTTTACACTAACTTTATTTCATAAAACATCTCTATTTTAAACCGACTTCCAAAAGGAGGAGGTTCTCAATTCGTCGGAACCTCTCTTTATTTTTTTTATTTATGTTCCCCGATTACTCGAAAATGGATGGACCGATTTGGATTTTTTTTTTTGTTTGAAAGGGTATACTTCCCAGGTGATCCCATGATCATCAAGTCAGGATCTGATGATGGGATCCTGGAGAAATAGAGAGAACTCTTCAAATTTTTTAGGCACATTTGAAGCGATTTGGATAGTTTTTGGAAGAGTACTTTCTCGAAGTAGTCCCATTTCAATTTGGTGAAGATCTGATTAAGAACTTCGGAGATAGGCAACGGAACTCCTCAATCAATAATAGCAAATGGACTGGAATTGCAGAAATCTCATGTCTGTCTATTGTTTACACTAGTTCATAACATAACATAAAGCCGGGACGCTGTGAAGGGGTAAGCACATGTAAACCACAAAAAAGTGAAAAATAAAAACTTTTTTCAAAAAACAACAACCGAAAAAAACACTAAAAAGTGAAAAATAACTTTACTTTCGGAAGGCGGTGACAAAAAATTAAAATACATGTCTAAAGTCACCGCCTTCCGAAATTAAAGTTATTTTTCACTTTTTAGTGTTTTTTTTAGAAGTCGGTTGTTTTTTTTTAAGTTTTTATTTTTTGTACTATTCCAAGTGGATTAAGGCTCCTGGGGACACCACTATAAAAAACGCGCGTAGTTCTTCACCTCGTTTGGTGGGTTGGAAGAAAGGACTTAACATTGCATTTAGTAACTTTTAAATGACGTGCTAGAATATTATTTTTATTTTTAACGTTAAAAATGTTAATGTTACGAGGGTTTCCGAGATTCAGGCTTCAGTGACAGTATAACTTATATGATACGGATTTTATTTTATCATACGGAAAGTTATATTTTAAGAAAACTTAAGAATCATCATCTGCCAAGCCTTTTCCCAACTATGTTGGGGTCGGCTTCCAGTCTAACCGGATGCAGCTGAATACCAGTATTTTACATGAAGCGACTGTTTATCTGACCTCCACAACCCAGTCTCTGGGTAATACGATACCCCTTGGTAAGACTGGTTGTCAGACTAGGGCTTCTGACGACCCGTAACGACTGTCAAAGATCTACAAATGACAGCCGGGACCAACGGCTTAACGTGCTTTCCGAGGCACGGAGGGGTCTTGGTATATAAAGATGGTCACCCATCCACGGAACAACCGCGGCAAGCGTAGCTTAACCTGATCGATCGACCCGTGCAGCTATTGTAATTTAGCCACAAGCCCCTCTCGAAAACTTAAGAATAAGGATTATTAAAAAATAACTTATTAAATATTAGCTTTATCAAAAAAAGTTTCACCACATAAAATATTGCTAGTCAGTAAAGGAATGCGCTGGCTTGTTTGTTTTTTCAAAATTAGGTACTTGATTTTTGAGCGACGCTAAGTCTATGGAGCTTCATTTTCAGCCCACAGAGCGGCGCGTAGGCGCGGGTAAGTGCGACAGCGCGACTTGAGATATCGCGCGCTGTGGTTAGCCAGCTTTAGAATAAAACATTACTCAAAATACGAGGAAAATGTATAATTTTATATAAAATTATTGAAGTGCGTATAACTGGTTTTTACCAGATACCAATTCAATTATAACATACTAGTATATGTTATAATTGAATTGGTAAAAAGTAGGTACAAGCCGAAAAGTCTGAAAGCCAATCTTACAAACGGGTATTGTATTAGCAGTAGACGCAGTAGTACCCAAAGAACATTCTCTGAATAGTTCTTCTATAAATCATGACTTAAGCTCTTTTTTCCCTTACACTGCAAAGTCATGTTATTAGCGTTCGAAACCAAATCACGCGCAGAGTTAAACAGTGCATAAATTTAATAATGGCAGGTTTAAATACTATCTGAATGTGCTCATGACCAATATTCATAGTGGGTGACAATATGTTTTAATGAGTCTATCTATAGCGTTCGACAGTTGCAGATAAGTCAGGATTAAATGTGTAACATAATATCAGAATAATTGACCATGGGATCAAGTTGCTTGGCAATAACAAAGGTTGAATTGATTTTGTTTTATGCAGCCTATCCTATATCATCATTATTTTCTGAACATTGCTATCCAAGTTACTATTATTCTTCCATTACTTTTATTTTTTTATTGCAGAATCAAGGGAGGATTCGTTTTCAATAACATGCATGGAAATAAGATCAAAGCCATTTTAGGGTTGTGATCTGAATAATTTAGTCATCATTTTAAACTATACCCACCATATGCCCATTATTTAAAAAAAACAGTAGATTTTAAGGATTCTAATCATAATCATGCAAAATCAATGTGCAACATTTCTGAGTACCTACAATGTATTAACAACAACCAAATAGTGTTGCGTATGTTTCGAATTGGTTATTAAGACATTTCAGACGCAAATCCAATAATAAACAATACTATCTGGTCCCATTTTCTCAATATTAACTATAAATTATTAACAGCATGTTCAACAGTTTCATAATTTACTGTTTATAAACCAATAAATAATGATAACAGAAAGAGGAAATAATTCTCGTTATTGCTGCACTGCTATCAAAAAGCTATAAGTGTACTTACAAGCAATTTGGTACAGGAATAAACAATTAAATACATCTTATAAAGTACTTACATGTTAGTTAACATATAACTTAATATCATGCCTTGATTCCCTAAGGGCTGAAACTGCGTTAAGCGGGCGCCCGCGCGGTTCCATACAAAACTGTACCGTTGCGGGGACACGCGCGGGCGTCCGTCGCGCGGGCTTACTGGCTGTCGTTTTTTTTTTTGCTAGGCGTCGTTTAGCTATGTAATAATATATTAAGTTCTCCATCGAGACGACTGTGCATGCACACCGTTATAATTGAACTAGCGACACTGCGTAAATAAAATAATCCAGACTCCGTGACGGGTACACGCGACGGGGACCGTCGCGTTCCCACGGAGCCTATCTCTAGTGTTTGTTGTGATGAGTTTCTCCTACAATAGTTTTATATTAAATTAAATCAATCTCATTGTAATTAGTCTAAATGATTTGTTTGTTTAATGATCATTTATCAATTAAACAAATAATTAGTTAGCCTGTGATGATACCAACAGCACAAAACAAAAATGTATAATTCATAATACTTACTTGGCAAAGCAAGATATTCCCTTAATGGAATCCAAGGCAATAGTAATATTAAGAAGTAAATGAGAGCAAAGACTAAAGATGATGTAAACCAAAACAGCATCCCGCCATGTCCAAAAAGATCATAATCTCTGGTGTCAACATGAAACATGTCATCTGGCATGACTATCTCAAGGGTGCCTTGTGTGACGGTGAAAGCAAGGGATAGGAGAGATGTTGCCAGTAACACATATCTTATACTGCTACGACTGTCCAAATGGCCTGGAATATAAATACAACAATATAAAAATATAATTAACACATTTCATATTGGGTTATTTGGACACTCACTATAAAAATATTTTTAAACTTTCACAACAAGTACCTTTGAATCCAAATAAACAGTGAAAGTCTTGCATGGCAATGGACTAATGGTGATGGAAATTAGAACAAGATCAGTCAGATAAGCAAAATAATGAAGGTTAAAACTTACCAAAAGCCAAGCCAAAAATTACAACACTCATCTCTGTGGCTAGCAGGAAAAATCTGACCATGACCCATAACACCTTGTCCACCAGTCCACCAAGCGGCATCGCTGCATTCACTGTCATGGACACAGCACATCGCACCAGGCTTATGATCACATTGCCCCATACCAATGTGTAGAACGTCAAAAATATAGGACTGCTTGTAGCGCGTAATTTCAACTGAGCCTTGTTAAATCTTACCACTAGGAATAGCACAAACAATGCGTTCGGTATCAAAATAATTAAATCCCAAATACGGACCCTGTGAAAGAACAACAAGGTAAGCACAAAAACATACGCAAAAAATACCAAGGACGCAGAACATTTAAGGACTTACCTTGAATTATTTATCTCGTAGTATAAAACATATTTACAAAAGGTGTCCTCAGTAACGGGAGGGAAATCTGAGCCATTGGTACTGTACATCTTCATAGTCATCTACTGTTTTGCCATTCAGTTTGTTACGAAAGCGTCTTGAGCCCGTGGCAGCATTACTCCAATAATCAAGTTATTGGAATAGGCCACCGTTACGTCAACTTAGTCCTATCATTATAAACATACACGCTTTGATTCTGCACTTGTAGTTCTCTAGCTTTCTAATTCAATTTGCAATGACGACACTGTAAATGATCACACCACGAGATATTATAGGTATTGTATAAAATAATTTAATCTTTTTCATTCAATCGCTTCGCTTCTTCGCTTTGACAATGACAATAGAATAGTAGTAACAAGTGACAATTGACGTTACTGACTTTTTAATTAAATTGACACTGTTGACAGAAACGTCATCTTGAGTCTAGAGCTGTGCTCTCAAACCATAGAATGCTTTTAAAAATGGTTGGACCGCAGAGATCCAATCCAAACTGTTCCTTGCTGCCGGGCCCCCTCGGTGACGACGCCACAAGCCATTATCATGAATGGTATGAGCCGAGGCAAATCTCCAGGATATGATGGGCTCACTATCGAACACTTAAAGCACGCAGGTGTGCATCTGCCGCGAGTCCTGTCTATGTTTTTCACAATGTGTGTTAGTCACGCATACTTACCTGCTAATCTGATGAAGACTATCGTGACTCCCATTGTGAAAAACAAGTCGGGCGATATCACGAACAAGGATAACTACCGTCCCATTTCCCTTGCGACAGTAATTGCGAAAGTGTTGGACGGTGCGCTTGACACGTTATTGAAAGATTACATACATCTTTATGATGCACAGTTCGGGTTTCGCCACGGACTTTCAATTGAAAGCGCTATTTTAAGTCTCAAGCATACCGTCCAATACTATATAGATCGCAACACGCAACACGTTTCCTTAATCTCTCCAGGGCCTTCGATCTGGTCTCGTATGATATGCTCTGGAGAAAAATGGTAAACAGACTAATCGACAACAGATAGCTGTGCTGCTGGGGAATTTGTTGCGCCACTTCTTCCCAGCTAAAGCTCTAGGAAGTGGTGAAGGGTGGGCGTTTTGAGGGACTGTCTTATGTATTTTGACGTTCCAAAAGTGCTGATTCTCAGCTAAATTTGAATAAATGACTTTTGATTTTGATTTTGATTTTAAATCATGTGAAATGGGACGGTACGCTCTCTGAACCGTATGGGTTGGAGTGCGGGGTGAGGCCCTTGCCTCACCCCGCAGGTTGAAGACCCTGGGAGACGTCAAACCTCCTTAGGTTTGACGTCTCCCAGGGTCTTCAACCTCTATGTAGATGAGCTCATAGAGAGACTCAGCAGCATGCGTGTCGGATGCAGTGTTGATGGGGTTAGCATTAACAACATCAGCTATGCTGACGACATGGTGCTGCTGGCTCCGTCTGCAGGGGCCATCAGCGAGTTGTTTGAGACTTGTGAAGCCTACGCTGCCGTACATGTATTGATTTATAATGTTTAGAAATGTGAATACAAGGTCTTTAAGGTCGGCGGAAATGCCGTGAAGTGGGACCCGAGCTTCTAATAAACGGGTCAGTGATCAAAAGGGTATCCACTTTTAAATACCTGGGTCACTTTCTTTCCGACGACCTTAAGGACCATGTAGATACCTATAGAGAGGGAGCACAGGGCACTCGCCATTCGGTGCAACATGTTGGCCCGTAGATTTGCTCAGTGTATGGACCAAGTAAAAATTACAATTTTTAAGGCTTGCTGCCAGAATCTGTACACGAGTAATCAATGGGTCAATTACAAAAAAAGATCGCTAGATGTCCTTCAGATCCAGTATAATAATGGTTTCAGGATGTTGTTGAGACTTCCTCGCTATTGCTGCGCGTCGGAGATGTTTGCGCAAGCTCGTACCGACGGTTTCCACACGATTGTGCGCAAGAAAACCGCTTCGCTACTGGGTCGAGTGAGAGACAGTCGCAACCACGTCGCAACCTCATCTTGAGAACTGTAGCTGATAGTTTCGGTTCTCCAATTTTAAAGCAGTTTGTGCAGAGGGTGATCGGTACTAACACTAGATAATAAGTTGTTTTAATATTATGTTACTAATACTCTATGGATTCTTTTTCCGAAATAAAAATAAATATTTAAAATATATAAGTCGAGGTAGCCTTTGCGTGTAGTAGCACAGTCTATTTTTTATACTGTGGTAGTAGTTTAGTTTTTTTTTTTTGATCTGGTTGAAGGCTTTATTTATATGGTACCCACAGGATAGCTCGGTTAAGCAGCCGGCAACCTCCTTGGTTGACCTGCGAGATCTCACTGTGAAAGATTTTGTGACATGAATAAATTAGCCTATGTTTTTTGCGGACCAAACACCACGTGCGTTGGGCACGCCACAATTGTGGCGGTAAGTCCCGTCTTTGAGGAATACATTGGGAGGCACCATGGCGTCCTCATCTTCCACCTGATGCAGTTCCTCACCGGACACGGTTGTTTCGGGAGGCTCCTGTTTCGAATAAGGTGGGACGAAAAGCCCGGGTGTTACTACTGCGTATATCGCCCAGAGGACACGGTGGAGCATACGGTGGAGGTCTGCCCGGCTTGGGTAGAGCACCGCCGTGTCCTCGTGAAGGTAATCGGCGGTGGCAATCTCTCGCGACCGGCTCTGGTCCAGGCCATGATACGGAGCGAGAGTGCATGGGAAGCCGTCACCTTCTTCTGCGAAGCAGTGATGCTCGCGAAGAGGGAGGTGGCGCACGTGAGGGAGAGGCAATCTATGCGCCCTCACGGCCCTAGTCGCCGCAGGAGATGCCCTGGGCACCGGGAATCCCAGGCCGATTCCCGGCCACCGTAGGCGTTGGCTTGCGGATGGTGAGTAATGGGTAGCTCGCCGTTCGGTAAGGACCACGCCCAGGTCGACGTCGCGATGTGTTCCACGTGCGCCTCAAAGAGATGTCTGCACCAACTGCTGGGGGACCCCAGCAAGGGCCGATACCTGCCAGGGGTGCAAGTTTTTCGAAAGAGAAACAGTGGACCCTGGCACATAGGCAACTGAAAGAACCCTCCCGCTCCACCCAGAGTGGGAGAAGTTATTTGATGATATCCTATCGTTAAAAAAAAATACCACGCGCGTTCTACCGCCGCCGCGCGTGCCGCATGTGCATCCTATCGCTAATTACCGCAAAAATTTGATATCAAAGTAAATAAATATATGAGTCCTAGACTCGCACGTTCTAATATTTGTCTAGACCAGTGGTTCTGAAAGTGGCCCAGGTGGACCCCCAGGGGGCCATGGGAGCTCGACGTGGGTCTACGTTAGGGTGAAAAAAAAGGTTTCTATCGTTAAACCTAATTAATATTCACATTTTTTGACGAGTTTTGGGAATATGGAAGAAATGTAGCAGCAGGGGAAACCAAAAGTGGAATAAGAGAACGTCCAATATAGACTAACATACAAGTACACACGGCTGCACATCAAGCTATACATTACCAGTATCAGCTGATGTCGCATTGTATAGGGATTACATAAAACAAAATTCCTTGGTATAACACTTGATGAACATTTCACCTGGAAGGAGCATATTGATGAAATATGTATGAAAATCAATAGGTTTGTTTTTGCATTAAAGAAAGTTAAAAATGAGACATCCAGATCAACTGCTTTAATGGTATATCACGCCTATGTTTGCTCCGTCATCCGGTATGGTATCATTGTCTGGGGAAATTCTTCTGAAATTTCTAGAGTTCTGTTAGCACAAAAAAAAATGCATACGAGCAATTTTCAATATGGACTGGACTGATTCCTGCAGGCCAGTGTATAAATCACACAACCTTCTCACAGTTCCTTGCGTTTATATATATGAAATCGCTAAGTTTGTTAAAACAAATTATTCACTTTTTGAACCTAATATTAAAACAAATAAACGAAAAGCCACACAATTTTTATTAAAAATGCCTGTTCCTAGAATCGAACTATTCCGACGCAGTTGCGTATATATGGCGCCACTTATTTATAATTAAATTCCAAATTTCATAACTGATCTACCTTACAGAAAATTTTGCATAGTTCTAAAAAAATGGCTTATTTCACATAGTTTTTATTCTGTATCTGAATTCCTCAAAAAAACTCCTTGTCAGTCTTATCATTACAGAAACGCATTGTAAATAAACTTACCTATCAATAAGTGTTACGTACTGTACATACATGTGGGGATGACAGTATTGAGTGAGTGAGAGCGAGAATGTGTGAGAGAGAAAGAGGATTACTTCAGTAATGTGAGGAGAGTAGAGTTTGACGTAAGACGGAAAAGACGTAAAGATTTTTGTAAAGACTAATATTTAAATAAAATAGCTCAAAGTTATTAAAAGTGTTTTGATTTCCCACATTTCACGCCCACAAAAGTGGAAAAGCTGGGAAATCATTAAAAGACGGGCCTACAAGGTAAAACAGAAAAAAATATAACGACGTGCCGACGACGTAGAAAATTTTCAGTTTTGAAGGCGGCCATTTTTTTTGGCAACAGACGCAACGGGTTTGAATTACAGTTATCCAGAAGACGAAATGGCGAGGGCAGAGAAAAGCCAAAACCCTATCATTCAAGCCAATGCGCCCTATTTTGCAGACGATCTGGTCAAAAATTTCAGTGGCCAGGATAAAACTTATACGGTATCGAAATGGATCCAGGAATTAGATGACAATTCTGAAATTTTTATGTGGACGCCTTTACAACAGCTCATAATAGCTCGAAGATCCCTGGTGGGAACAGCGGCTCTGTGGCTCCAGTCTGAACGTCCGTTTAAGTCGTGGGACGAGCTGAAGGTTGCGATCGCCAAAGAGTTTCCTGATGTTTTAGACCAAAAGACAGTCCATGAAATGATGAGTAGCCGGAAAAAACAAAACAATGAAAGCTGTATGGACTACTTATTAGTAATGCGCGAACTGGGGAAGAGGGGAAAAATGCCGGATTATGTTGCGATTAAATATATCGTTGATGGGATAGAAGACGACGAAACACATAAAATAATGTTATACGGAGTCACCACGTATCCAGATTTAAAAGAAAAAATCAAAATTTACGAAACTCTGAAAGATAAGATAAAAGAATCAAAGATACGACGAAGTCAGTCGAAAAATAGTGACGTGGTAGAAAAAAAAGTGATCAAGTGTTTTAGTTGTGGTGGAAAAGGTCATCAGTCTAAGGACTGCCCAAATAAACATCTCGGGCTAAAATGCTTCAAATGCAATGATTTTGGCCATATTGCGCCACAGTGTAACAAGACGGAAACATCCGAACAGGCACCGAACAAATTTCGAAGCGGCGGCGACCAAGCAGGTGCGACTTTTACAAGACGTCAGCAGCACCCGACCCGGCAAGTTGTTGGTGAAAAAACACCAGGTGGTGTGAGTGCGCTGAACAACACGAAACGCACGATGTTTAACAAGGAGGCCGACAACGTTAATTTTACGTCCGCGGGTGGCAGCGCTGTGTTGTCAACTATGAACGAAAAAGATTTTAGCACTGATTTGTCAGCCACGAATAAAAAAGAATATGACGTCTTGCTTGACAACGACAACGATGTAAACAAAGATATCTTGATGAGAAAACCCCGGAAAATCGTGAAAATTTTTGAGAAGGCGACGTGTGCATTAATCGACACCGGCAGTGACGTTAACTTGATTTCTGAAGAATTTTACACGATGATTGGATCACCGAAAAGTGAAAATGATTTTCTTTCGTTATTTGGCTTTGGACATGTAAAAGTGTGTTCCATGGAGAAAATTACAGTTCCTGTTGTAATTGACGAACAAAGCTATAGTGATGTGTGTTTCCATGTGGTATCTAATGACTCTATGCCGTATGAGATTATAATAGGACATGACTTTTTAAAAGATGTAACATTGTTTATGAAGGAAGGAAACATAATGTTTTTACCGTCGGATGAGAATTGGTTGCGTAAACTTTCTTGTTATTTTGCAGACGTTCCGTATGTTATCGGAGGTGAAGTTAGTAAACATATTCAGCAGCAGGTAAAGCATCTTATCGAGGGATACCAGCCGATGAAGACGAAAGACGCCCCGGTAAGGTTGCATATTATTTTGAAAGACGACATCCCGGTAGCACAGCGGCCACGCCGTTTAGCTATCAGTGAACAAGAAGAGGTTGAAAGACAGGTTGAACAGTGGCTAAAAGAAGGAATAGTGAGGGTGAGTTGGTCAGAGTATGCTAGTCCGTTAGTCTTAGTTCGGAAGAAGGATGGAGCTATCCGAATCTGTGTGGACTACAGATTAATCAACAAGAAGATGTTAAAAGATGAATATCCTTTGCCCATTATTGACGACCACATTGATAGACTTGCAGAAGCTAAGATTTTCTGTACGATTGATTTAAAAAATGCTTATTTTCATTTACCAGTACATGAAGACTCGATTAAGTACACTGCTTTTGTCACGCACAATGGACAATACGAGTTTTTAAAGGCACCATTTGGTTTGACGATCTGTCCAAAAGCATTTACAAGATTTATAACGACTATTTTCCATGAATTGATTTCTAGACGTATAGTACTGATTTTTATAGATGATTTAATAATTACAGCTCAGAATGAACTAGAAGCTGTGGAAAGATTGAAAGAGGTGTTAAACGTAGCGTCACAAAACGGGTTGAATATCAACTGGAAGAAATCACAACTTGTGATGACACTGGAGAAGAAAGATATGGCTTCTTCAACAAGAGTTGCACGGTGGATAATACTACTTCAAGAATACGACTTTACCGTCGAGCACAGGAGTGGAAGCCAGATGCGACATGCCGATGCATTGAGTAGATACCCGTATGTAGCTCAAATCACATCAGATTTTTACGAAAAATTAAAAGATAACCAAGCTAAAGATACTGCTTTGAAAGCTATAATTGAAATTTTGAAAGACAAGCCCTATGACGACTTTTGGCTTGAAAATGAAATTTTATTTAAGGGTCCTCAGAAACATTTGGTAGTACCAAAGAATATGGAGATGGAATTAATTCGTAGCGCTCATGAGAATGGACATTTCGGTAAGAAAAAGACTATAGAATTGCTAAAAAAAGATTACTACATTAAGAGTTTAGACAGAAAAGTTGAAGAATACATTCAAACGTGTATACCTTGTTTGTTGGCAAGTCGTAAAGCAGGAAAGCAAGAAGTATTGTTGTCTCCAATTGAAAAAGCACAACAAGCCGACAGGTAATAGCAAAACTACAGGTTCACCAGCAAGTTTTTGGTAACCCCAGGCGTATTATTACTGACAGAGGAACTGCTTTTACTAGCGGGGAGTTCACAGATTATTGCAAAGACGAGAAAATTGAACACATTACTATTACGACGGGTATTCCCAGAGCAAACGGGCAAGTGGAGAGGATTCATAGAGTAATGGTTTCTGTACTAACAAAACTCTGTATAGAGCAACCAGGTAATTGGTACAAACATGTTAGTCGTTTGCAACAAGCGCTGAACAGCACTTATCAGAGAAGTGTCAACGCTGCACCTTATGAGTTACTGATTGGCACAAAGATGAGACGGCAAGCTGATCCTGAGATTTTGGACTTAATTGAACAGGAGAATCAAAACATTTTTATGAATCATCGGGAAGAACTGCGAATGAAGGCGAAAGAGCAGATTTTAAAAGTTCAAAACGAAAATAGACGTGATTTTAATAAAGCTAGGAAGAAAAGTCGGGTCTATAAAGTTGGAGATATTGTGGCTATTCGACGCACGCAGTTTGGAGTAGGTATGAAGCTTAGACCAAAGTATTTAGGTCCTTATCGGGTCACCAAAGTGAAGGGTGCCGATAGATACGATGTAGCTAAGCTGGATTCTGCAACTGAAGGGCCGAATAAGACGAGCAGTGCGGCAGATTCTATGAAGCTATGGCCTAGTGTGCAGGAAAGCGATGCTGCAAATGACTGAGGTTAGAGCATAAAGTTAGGATTCAATTTTATTTTTTCAGTTCAGACGGTGAAACAGTATGTTCCCTAATCCCTTTAATGTTAAGATTTTTTTTTTTGTTTACGTCGTAGCTATTTAAGTTATGTTTTAATGATTTGTTGTTATAATTTAAGTATTTAAAAAAAACAATGTAAGATTTTTATTGATTTCGATTTTATTGTTGTGTTTACAGCTTTTATGTGTTTTAAAGATTTCTTATTTGTATTAGTCTAGGGACAGACTAATTGCAGGACGGCCGAATGTGGGGATGACAGTATTGAGTGAGTGAGAGCGAGAATGTGTGAGAGAGAAAGAGGATTACTTCAGTAATGTGAGGAGAGTAGAGTTTGACGTAAGACGGAAAAGACGTAAAGATTTTTGTAAAGACTAATATTTAAATAAAATAGCTCAAAGTTATTAAAAGTGTTTTGATTTCCCACATTTATACTGCATTTTATGTTGAATAGCAATTACCTATTTTATTTAATGTTGAATTTTCGAAGCTTAAAATTGACTTTAAATAATTTAATAAATTAATAATATTCCGTTCATTTGTGTAGAGATTTGCTTAACATGCTAGCACTAGGATTTTACTTTAATATTTGCATGCCAACTTACCTATGGCCAAATGTGTCATCGCACTAACAATTTATGTACCTACCATCTTTTGTACCGCATTTACAGCAAATAAATGACTTTGACTTTGACTTTGATAGGATTTCCGTACAGTGCGAAATAAGCCTGAACTGGAAATTGATAGCTTGATGTGTTCCATACCTGAAGTACTAACTAATTCCATGCTAGAAATAGTTTGATGAGTTCTTTGCTGATTGTTGTAGTGATTATAATGGCAGATGACAGCAAGTTACAAACTGGCCGGTGCTGATCTTGACTACGGACTATAGCACAGCCCGTTCACAGATAATTTACCTCTGGAGTTTTTTGGCGGGATCGCGTTGGAACATGTCGCACGAATTTTCATTTTCATGAAATTTAGTGAAATAGCGAATTAAATTATATAATTTTGGTAGTGAATTATTTAATTTAGTTACGTGTGAGTGCACAAGTGTAGTGAAGGTGAAAATAAGTGACTAACATGGACTTTTCGTGTTCCCCCCAAAAACTCCTATTAGGTTGTTGTAAAGTTACTACCGCTTTACAATAACTTTGACTTGACTGACTAAAGACGACTATGACTGTTTTGTAACTTCGTGCCCGATATCGCGCCATTTACTTGATCGAAAAGAAAAATTACTTGACACTGGCTAAATGCACAAACCGTGTGAAGCCAAAACCAAAAAAAAAAAAAAAAAATTTACCTCTGATTTTGTGTCACTGTCAAACTCAAAGTAATCGATGTCATTTACATATTTTACATGTTTACTGTATGATCTCTATTGCTATTGAATTATGGTTGCTGCTGTTAGCGGTTTAAAACGGACTGTGGACATCGGACTTTACGTCTCTTGACCAGCGTTGCCAACTTAGCAACTTTATAGTAGGAGTGGGTCGTTCACGTATTTACCGTTGACGAAACGAAACTGGTTTACCGCATACAATAAACTAGTTGATAAAACAGTTTAATTTTCGACTAGTTTACATAATAGACTGAACAGCATATAAACGAATTTATGTTCACGGAGTTTATCTACCGTTTATTGTACGATCAGATTAGGTCGTTTAGTTGAAACTAGTTTACTAATCGACGGATAGATGAACTGTACTTGGGAATCGAAATGAACTTCTCTTCATACTTTTTCCAGGGTTAGGACTGGCAGGCTGACTAATATACTTGTATGTATGATAAACTAATTCAACGAAATAAATAGAGATCGGTATCTATCGTTGTATTATAGAGTCTATTTTCATTTAACAGCGTTCGCTCAGTGAGATGAACGTTCGTTTCTGTATGAGAGAGAGAGAATCAATAACAAACGGCCTTCGGCAGTGTTCGTGTTCACTCGTTCCGTTCCGTCGAGCGTCGACTACGTGTACGGCGAAATCAAGTTGTCGCCGCCGCCGGCCGGTCGCATGCGTAAAATGTCGTTCACGAATAAACTGGTTTATCTGTGGACAGTAAACTAGTCGAACAGTTCAGGTCGAATAAACAGTCTAAAAAACCAGTTCGTTCATTCAACGCTCACCACTACTTTATAGCAAGATCTAGCTATTTTTCGATGTCAGGCAGCTACAATTTAGTAAAACTTGGGTAAAAATTTAGTATCGTTCGGCAGGAGGGGGAGTGAGAGTGGGGGAGAGGAAGGGGCTGCCCCCGTCCTCCCTGGCACCACTCCCATAATAAGGTAACTCACCGTTTCCGAGAAAAATGATTTTTTGTAACCTAACTTCAAAACACTTAAAAGTTGCCTAAAAGGCGTAGTCGGAACCCCGCTTCGCGGGGCTCAATGGTCTAAAAAAAATAACCACGAAAGGTATGGCGGGGTCTGTGTTCGCTCGCTTTGCTCGCTCACTAGACACCGCTATCCCCTTCTAACCTACCTAACCTGTCCAAGTCGGGGTGTACCAAGTCCCAATCTTGCTTCGCTCTCTCGTGCATCCGAAGTCCTCCTAGTAATAGTTGTAACTGCCTTTTATACACACATACAATCAGTGGGAGTACACTAACTTTCATCTAAGCAGGATTTTTAGGATGATAAAACAACTTTTTTTTTACGTTCTGTTTCATCAATTTTGCACGATATTTACACCTCAAACAATAATTGTGTCAGTCTGATTTGGTTGTCAATCACCCATTTTAACGTTCCATTTTCGCTTTAGCTGATTTGAGGTTAGAAACTTATTTTGTAATTTTCTCGAAAAATATGCATTACCTTTTAATAAAAGTGGTAGCGTTATAATCAGGGACACAAGCCCTACCAGTTTTCACCATTTTTACCCCTCAACTCCTGCCAAAGGATACTAGATCCAACCCGTTTTAGCTACTGGCTAAAGATTTGAGTATGTGTGAACTAGGAGTGAGACGTATTTATCGTAACAGATATAAATAACAGATCTTTAAAAATAACAAATAACAACTGTTCCTACCAATATAACTATCTGCTACTTAAATAACAGACCCTCAAAGACTGTTACAACGGCTGTTACCTGTTACTGTTATTTCAATAAATCAGTCTCCACACCACACAGTAACAGACTGTTACCACGGCTGTTACTTTCATACACACTCACGCACACAAAGGAAGGAAAATATCTAGGTCTCTCTCTTCCTCATTAAAGAATGACCCTTGCTAAAAAGAGACACACCTATTATTTTTATTTTCTTCGATATGTTTACTTCTCAGTCTTGCTAAAGCGGTTAAACTACGCTAAAAAGAGAAGCACTTAGTATTTATAATCCGTAAAATACAGTTGGTGGTCTGATAAGAACTAACATTTTCCAAAAAGTAGCTCCTAAATTTGGCCGTGTTACTTATCTGTTACTGCCCAGTGACCATTACAAAAAACTTCAAAAATTATAATTATTTTTCTTTGTGGCAATTTGTACGAATGCCTATATTATCTTTGGTTTGACTCAATTCATAGCAAAATATTCCAGGTTTATACGCTTTTCTTGATAACCCAATAAAGATGAAATCAATTTTATTGAGAGTAATTTGCCAGGTTTGAAATAAACAATATTTTAATTCTATAATAATTTCAAAAAAGATGCAACCAAAAAAATTTGTGATCGTGTACGGTTCCCTTTTATCTATATTGTCTTTGGTTTGACGTTTGACGAGATTGGTCGCAAAATATTCCGTGTATGTACGACTTTATCGTAATAGTATTAGAGATGATATTCAATTGCAAGTAATTTGGCTGATTTGTTTGTTGACATTTTTAAAATTTCGAATTTTTGCAATTTTTATTCTGCTTTGCGTCTTACGAAAGGTGAACTGATGAATTGTTATTGCAATTTTTTCGCAAATGTTTGTCAGTGTTTACGGCGTATTAGTGTTTATATTCGATTTATGTATTAGTATAGTTTTTAGTTTAGGTTATTCGTTTTATAGTTAGCTAGTTAGTTAGTTTAGTATAGGTTGTAGCAGTAATATATTTTTTTAAATTTGGTAGTTAGTTTGTGAATAGTAAAACGTTTGAAAAACAATGGCTAATGTAAATAGAAGAGTTAGTGTTGTGTGGGACAGTTTCGTGGATATAGTGGTTACTACGCGACCTGCAATATATTTAAAGCGAAATTGTCAATCAAAAACAACCAATCTGCCTAGCCTTGTACAACTATATTGGGGTCGGCCTATATATTCAATGTACTCTGTGGGGTCGGCTTACAGACTAACCGGATGTCTATAATTTCTCATTACCCCGTCATTCTTTCCTAGTCAGTACTTCGGAAACGATTTTCGACTTACAACAAAACGAAATAAAGAAGATATTCAATTGAGATCTTAATACGTATTTATCGTCCGTACAAAAATAACAGGCTGTTATTTAATAACAGATATTTGGATCTGTTATTTTTGAGTAACAGTAACAGTGATAACAGATATCGTGTTTTACCTGTTACAACCCATCTCTAGTGTGAACTTGATCAAGAGCAGTTGGCAACACTGCTCAGTTTTTTTTTTTTTGCTGCTCAGTTGACTTTTGTATTGTGTGGTGTCTTAGCTTGACAATGATGTATGACATGTTATTTGTCATTGTCAGCGAGGTGTCGTGTCTGCTGTTCCGGTATGAGTTTTCTCTGTGCCGTCACCACTTGGAAAATTATAGAAATTTTGAAAATGTTTCTGTTTCTCTAGTAAAAGTTTAACTTTAATCTTCCAGTTTCATACGTACAACGCAGTCGGTGATCGAAGAATTATAATTTATAACCATAAAATAATAATAAGCCTGTTGTGGAGTTTATACTGACTGCAACGTTTCTGTACAAACTTCCAGGTGTTTATGTAATACTTCTTGTGATTATAAACAGAATATTATTAAACAAGACAATGGCAAATACATACAGATTTATGTGGAGTCAAATTTCTCGAGTATCTCGAAGTTTCAGAATCATGCAAAATATGTCGGATCATGTTTCAAATATTCCTAGGACGACAAAACCATATATACTGGGATTTACCCTGTTTACTTGGCTTGGGTTCGATAAAAAATTGAGTGCAGAAGATGAACTTATTCACACCATAAAGCATTGCATATTATTTATCCAAAAGAATGAATTTGCAAAAGCGGAACAGCTACTTCATGTAGCATTGAGACAAGCTCAGCAAATTCATCATCAACTTGGTATTACGTACATTTATGATGTCATGGCTAATTTAGCTCTTCAGAGGGAACAGTTACACAAAGCAAAGGAACTATTCATTGCAGTAACACAAAGGATTATGGCAGATGGTGGTGGTGAAGATGATCCTAGGGTAGTACATCTCAGTTTAAAATTAGCAAGAGTCAGCCACCTTCAAAAGGACTACACTACGGCACAGATAGGATTCGACTGGTGTTTAGAGAAATTACAGCAATTATTAGAAAGAGATCCTTCAGATAATACAAAACAACTCCTAGCCATGGCTGAAGACTGGTATGGAAGGCTGTTTCTGGATGTTGATAAATGTGAAGACGGACTAAATCTCATGAAGAGTTCCTATGACAGGATGAAAGATTTGCCAGATATAGAAAAAGAACATTTAGTCATTCAATTGAATGATATAGGCACTGTGTGTGATCGCCTTGGTCTGACAGAGGAGAGTATAAGCTATTTCAATGAAGCTATTGTAATGGCAAATTCTCTGGAGATGGATGACTTAGGAACCATGTATGTGAATCTGGGGAGAGCCTACATGAAAAAAAAATTATTTGATGCAGCTAGAAAGTCTTGTGGTCATGCTTGGAAACTAGGAGTCATGTCAAAAAATCAGGAAGTCAAAAAGGAAGCTGAAACATGTATCAATCAAATAAACAATCTTTCATAGACAATATTTATTAAAGAAAAATAGTGTTGGCATATTTTACTTATGTGATAATAATGTTAATAGAAGATAAAGTGAACTAAAGTAATAAATCTCAATTGTCCACCCTGTGGCAAAAACTTGTGGCACAAAATTAATACAGTTTTTTTTTTCTTGAGGTCATACATTGCAAACATGAAATTGTTACAAAGTATATTATTGTATACCTAATACTATTCTATTTATACAGCACTTTCTTTTGTGACACTGAACGGTTCTGACACAACTTCTGTTTTGGTGTCTGCAACAAGCACATCTTTAACAGGGCGGTCATTGGCTCCAGTAACGGTTTTTTCAATCTTACGAACAACATCCTGTGAACAAACATCATTGTCATTAATAATACAAACAGGCTTAACTTGGAAAGAACTTTCCTTAGAATTAAATTATGATCAACATAGCAGCGTTTACCATTCTTTGTTTCATTATGAATTCAAAATCAATGCTGATTGAAACAGAATAATACCAAGAATGTTAAATAAGAAGAAACTGACAATTAGTACATAATCTTGTAAATAATTGTTTTTATACAATAGGGCGTCTAAAAGGCCACTTTGGCATAATCATAATAGGATAATACCTATTATGAATCATATTTAAAATCGTAAAATGATCACAGACTGACAATTTATAATATTATCTGCATAGACGGCACGCAATTCATTGACAGTTTTGTATGGAAATTCGTAAAATGGTCACCAAATTATGAATTGCTTTATTAAAGTAAAATGCCAAATAGCAGAATCATAGGGGAATTCAGGAAGTGAATATTGCTTTTAGAGGAATCGCTTAATGTGGCATTTTTAGCTGGACCAACACAGTTCATGTTCATAAATAATATGACAAGATTAATATTTCTCTGTTACAGAGAAACATTAATCTTGTCATTTATTATTTAAGTTAAGTTTAGAAGATATTATCTTCTAAACTTAACGTCGTAAAATTATAGTTTTGTTGTCTATCAACTACGGAAATATTAAAATATGTAAATATTGTTTGTATGTTTGCTTTCATAATTATTCTCAATGGATATTATATTTATCTGTGCCAGCTGTGTTAAAACAGCTGCACAAGTATACTTACTGCATAAGGCAGTAATTAGTATCTCATAAAGAGGATTAATATTTATTGTTGTAAGATTATGTATTGTAAATAGTTAAATATATTTGTATTTATTGTTTAAGATATGAAATGTGCTTGATCAATTCATTGGTATATTCATGTATTCTTACCATGCCTTCCAAGATTTTTCCGAAGACTACGTGTCTGCCGTCGAGCCAGGGAGTCTTGGTGGTGGTGATGAAGAACTGGGAGCCGTTAGTGTCTTTGCCAGCGTTAGCCATGGACAGCCAGCCAGCACCATAGTGGCGGAGCTTGAAGTTCTCGTCTTCAAAACGTTCGCCATAGATACTGCGTCCTTTGGTTAAAATAAACTTCGATTACTTATTCAGTAACAAAATTATTACTAAGCAAGGCATAAAACATTTTAGTAGGTACATTTAACTCTTTGAACAAGATAAATTTGAGACAGATAAAGATAGGGGTACACTGTACTGCACAAGTACTCTCTTAACAGATATAAAAACTTGAGAATGACACAAACCAGATTTCCTACAGCGTTATCATTTTTTATATGTACATGTAAAGTATGTAACTTTCTAAGTGTTTAATTTGCTACCATAAACTGTAACCGCCAATTAGAAAGGTGAACATAAAACTAATTGGAAGTTTATCAATTCAATTTATATGGACATTGGCTACATAACGCATGACTTGTACAATGGCCAAGACTTGTTTGTAATGCCTATTGTTTATATTAATAAGTTTGTAACCATGGCCATTACATTACCCTACCGTGTCACTTACCACCAGTGCCATCGCCTTTAGTAAAGTCTCCTCCCTGGATCATGAAGTTCTCAATGACTCTGTGGAACTTGCTGCCCTTGTATCCTTCACCCTCATTTTTATGTGCCAACTGGAAGAAGTTTTCTGCAGTCTTGGGGACAGTCTTTCCAAATAATCCAATGACGATGGTGCCAATTTCTTCATCACCCAGCTTCATCACAAAGCTGACCTTTACGATAAAAAAATTACAATACTTTAGATATTTAATCAAAACAATATTCTCATGTTTTGAGCAATTTAATAGTTTAGGTTATAATTAAATTACTTATTAGTCTATTTATAGGGCTACATTGTAATAAGATTAGGGTCCTATTGATGAACCCTAGGACAAAGGAAACAAAAATGTTTTGAGCATCTTCGGTAGTACCTAATGAGTTCCTCGAAGTACAAAAAAGAATCTTGCATAATACATAATGAGTAACCCGAAGGAACAAATATACTGGACTAGTTGTTACTAACTATGGTAAAGCCAAAGGAGTCACATGTGATCTGTCTGATCTTTGGAATAAATTCTTCTAAAAGTGAATGAAAACCGCATCAAAATCGTTACGTATTTGATAAAAACAACGCGGTCAGACACGGTCCGCGGCCGCGGATATGACGCGTGCCTCCAGATAAAGTAGAAGCAATGTTATTTATTCCAATGTCTTTATAAACAATATACCTTTTAGGTTGGAAGTTTTTGTCGTGGTTGGGTTTTTTAGCCCTCAGCTAATTCTGGGATAAAAAGTATCCTGTCTTAACCCAGGTCTACCTGTACATACCAAATTTCATCGAAATTATCATTATGGCTTAAAAAGATAACGAATGGACAGAGTTACTTGATTACTTTCGCAAATATACAGTTTGTAGTGATCTTCAGATTTAAGGCCATGACAGGGGATTTTAAGCAATAATATATTTTGTTGAGATTTAAACTTTGTTTGAGAAGTGTATATTATGGAACTTCTATACTTCTTAAACATGTTCTTATAAATGACATCTGTGCAATTATTTATTCTATCAAAAGAAGCATGTAGGAGAAAATACGCATTATCATAAATTAAATTTAAGTTAATGTCCATTTTTAAGAGACAAAGGGGTACAAGCTGGGATGAGTTGGCAACGCTCAATGTTATTTTTATCTGCCATATCCTTTTGTTGATAGACTTGAAGGTTAGAGTTGAGTTTTCATCTTGTCTCAAAATATGATTTAATAAACAGTAGGTAATATTAATAAGAAAAAAGTTATTATTTACAGAAAACAGGGAATCATCATATCAATTTAATGTTCCAATTGCATCAGCCAATCACAGCTCTACACATCGTAAACAATGCCACATGGGTTAACATTAAAAGAAATAAAAAATATCTACATTTATGCAGTTATTTAATTGATTCATTTAATTGAAAATTTGCATAAAGTTAGACTACTTTTTATGAACTGGTAGGGTAGAATTTGTAATAGGTACAGTTATAACATTTCAACTTTATTGCGAGATAAAGTAGTCACAGAGATCATTGCTCACATGAATAAATTGCATAATTATTCTGAGCAGGATACAAAAACTTTAAAAATAACTTGAATACGTGCATTGAATAGCGAAGAGCTCATTTTAACTTTGGCCAGCAAAAAACTTATAGCGTCATCACAAAAGGTCACCGACCGATCATCGGCAATCACGAACTTTACGAAAACTGTTAGCAGTTAGCACACCGACAAAATGTTACACGGGTGCTTCAATTGAATAATAATAGCTGGACAAGTAGACAACAATACTCACCTTGTGAGTTACTTTGGGTCCTTTGGGAGCATCTTCTGATTGGGCTGCGGCGATTATCAGAAGAAGACCAAGAGCTGCTGCGAAAGCGCTCATGATTAAAATAAGTTTTATCTTTTTTCTTAATATCTTTACGAATTGACCCTAACTGGTAGGATGATGAGTTTTTGAATTAAATTTATTTGGACGGACCCAAAACTCGTGCTCCTTCACCGGCAAACGAACACGCAACAAAAACGAAACGATTCGATTGACGTGTGGTAGTCGCCCGCTACCAATAATGTCAAATCACTATGTCATAAGTCATACTCAAGGCAAACCACGTCATGTTGAACGTCCATAGAGTAAACAGCTATTTGTACTTTCGTTTTGTAATCGTGGCTCGATTATTCAATTTATCGGAAAAGAGTGAATAGCAGGTTTCATAAAATATTATTCATCCAATTTTTTAAATTATATATCTTAGTAAATTGTGCATGTACATTTTTGTCATTTGTATTTAGACGATTATTATTGAGTTATACGATATAGTGGGTGAAGACGGAGAGTTCATGAGTATGTAGGGGTAAATCATAATTCGACTCTCCAAGCCGGAACACGTCTGAAACGATAAGAAACGTTAGCTTCAAAATATAAATACTACATAGAAATATAAACTATAATAGAATGCGAGAACTTTATTATCTTACAGTTTCTTGATGTTTTCAAGATTATTCATATTTTTTTCAATCTTACTGTCTATACTGTTTATCTTAAAACACCACTGTTTTGTGGGCTTTTGAAAATGCAGCAATCCATGGTCGCCAGAGTCCGTATGATTTTTTGGTGTCAGATTTTCTGCATTGCATAAATTACTGTAGAGATCATCACAAATTCCTCGTTGAATGTTTTCTCCGTAACATTTTCTCACAAAACTGAAAGAAGCTTTTAGTTACATATCTATAATCTTCGTCCTCCTCCATATCAGAGAGATAAGGAGGAAGACGAGGATTACAGTCCTCTTTATCTCTCCTCGTTCTTTCGCAGTTATTTTACTTTTGACATCAGAAAACTCATTACAAGTAAATTTTAAAGCACTGAAAATTTGACAAGCAAAATCATTCCCGCCTGTCTAGTAATGGTCGGATTTGAAAACATTTTTTTTGATAGCCCTATTTTTGGCGAAGGCTTTATGCTCTATAACATAATGCTACAACCCTTAAGCCGATCAAAAAGAAAGAAAAATCGGTAGATGAAAATGAACTAACAGCGTGGGCGGACGATGAACAAATAAAAAGTTCGTTGCCGAAATTTCACGCGGGTGCAGTCGGGGGCAGAAACTAGTAAAAACTAACTAATGAAAGACTAAAGATGTAGTACCTAGACTTAACACTAAATACACAAAAGTAAATCTTTGCAATCTTACCGAGCTTCATCTTGATTTGGGGACTGAGGAACAAAATCTTTTATTACATCCGAATCTTCTGAAATTATAATGCAATCTATATAATAAATGTAGTGAGGAATGCTAGCTATATCAATGAAAACGTTCCTGTAAATCGTTTAATAATTATGTGAAGTAAAAACCTTGTACCCCTATTTACGAAAGTTACACAGACGGGGGAGTATGAAAGGCACAGTGAAAGTTTATATGGAGGGAAGGAGTGCAGAAAGCTAATATTTTTTATATAAGTAGGTACAAAATAAGGCATTAAATTTTATTAAGTTTTAAATGAATAATGGTCGAATTTAGGCCACTGGGCGACCACTAGTTGTTTTATTTATAATGACCCGTGCCCACTTCGTTGGGCGGTAAATATTTTCATATCACTCAATAGATTACGACACGGTCGCGGTTCCAAGCCTATGTAGTAAGTATTATCTCTAACGATTCGTCCAAATTATATGCAGTAAAAGGAAAAGTCTTTTGTTTTAAACACTTGAGAGTTGAGACGTTAAATGTATCTGTATGACTTACTTATCTTAATAAATAAGAATTCACCATTAAGTTAGAAGCTGTCACTGACTTTTTTGTAGGTATTATCAAGCTCTACAACTTTTCTTTAGAACTCAATCATATATATCTCATTGTTAAGGCAGCGTTCGTAAGGAACGTTTTTGTTTGACCGTTTTTACCCCCGACGCAAAAACGACGGGGCGTTATAAGTTTGACGTGTATGTGTGTGTGTGTGTGTCTTTCTGTGGCATCGTAGCTCCCGAATGGACGAACCGATTTTGTTTTTTGTTTGAAAGGTTAATTAGTCGGGAGTGTTCTTAGATATGTTTCATCAAAATCGGTTCAGCCGTTTGAAGATTATCAAGTCTTTTCTGGTTGATGAAGGGATTTGAGCATCTTCCACGGGTCTGATCAAGTCGAAATTTGGTATTCTATTACTTCAATGATATTAGATAAACGAAGTAACCTTGAACTGATGCTGGATCATCACCCAAGTTACTAACCAAAAAACAGCAGAAGTATCGTGTTTGGGCTCATTGAAAAGGTCTCAATGAATAGGTTATAGATAAATGGTGATCAGGACGAGGAATGAGGATAAATTAGTGACAACCTTCACTATGGTAAACCTACGCATCGCTGCGCAGATTTAAGCGAGACAATAAGTTTAAAAGGCAGGAATTAAAAGTTAAATTAATTTAAAAATCCCCCGACCCAAACAAAAGCTCTAAAAAGTAACAAAAATAATATTGATTGGCCTTTTATGTTGTGGGTAATATTTTGATCAAGGCATTGTCAAGTCGGGGGACGGCTAATGAACATGCTATGCCTCCTCTGTTTGGCGTTTTCATTGGCCGTCCCCCGACTTGACAATGCTTTGATCAAAATATAGGTAATATTTTGATCAAAGCACTACTTAAAAGGCCAATAAATATTATTTTTGTTACTTTTTAGAGTTTTTGTTTGGGTCGGGGGTTTTTTTCTCCGACTTACTTTGCAAATCCGACTACCACGAAAAAGCCTTTTCATTTATTGGGTTAATATATAGCTTAATACACACAAATAACGTGGCTCTGTATTGGTAAAAGAATTTTCAAAATCGGTTCAGTAGATCCAGAGATTACCCCATAAAAACTTACAAACTTTATCTCTTTATAATATTAGTACAGATAACGTAAATGAGGGTTGTAAGGATTTAGTGATCCTTACAACAAGCAATAAATTATGCTAAGTTGTGCTATGCTTAGCTAAGCTAAATTTCTAGTGTTATGGTCTTTGAACTGTGTGAAGTGTGTTTGCAACTGGGTTTGTGCAGTTCATTAAATTGACAGGTAAAAGTGTGTACACACGGCTACACATCAAATTATACATTTCCAGTGTACGCTGATCTCGCACTGTACGGAAATCCCAAACAATGCGAGATCAGTTTATACTGGAATATATAGCTTGATGTGTAGCCATGTGTACAAACCTACTTATAGAAATAAAATAAATTTTTCATTAATAGCTCACGTGCAGTCAACAGAAGACCTAGCGGGTGCAGTTGGACACGCGGTGAAGTGCGAGTCAGCATGATGTTCCACGTAGGGAATCTCTGCTTTGGTTTAAATAAAGTGTAGCAACACGAAGTGCAGGACGATTATATCCTCGTAGTCGTTATACTATATAAACCGACTAAAACAGAGCACCGCACAGTGCAACATATGTAGCTAAATGTTGATTGGTCACCCTAATATTCTTACCGGTGCTGCTTATATCAATATTATATTTAGAAACAGTTTTCTTTCCTTTACTCTTGTTTCTTATGCTACTATCCTTCTTTAATTCCGACTCTGTCTGTAAAAAGAAAGAATGGGTATAATGGGAATAATTTACCCGAGGTTGAATTATGAAAAATATAATTAATTAAACATTAAGTTACATAAACTAAACTTACATTGGCTGATTTAATAAGATTTCTATTAGATCGCCATTTATCTATTGCTTTCTGTTGCCGCTCCTTCAGGTAGATGTAGTTTGAATACCATTTGACGTGCGAGATTATTTCTGCTTCACGGATATCTGAGGATTTTACAAACTTTTATAACCAATCAAGATAAGTTCAACTTTATACTTATAAGAAATGAAAGGTGTCTTGATGGCTGGTAGGCCAATTTCAAAAACAAAATATTATGATTATTGATGATATGATAATCTACCACAAATGATTCGAGTTAGAATAAAATTTCAGTACAGAAGGCTACCTACCTACGTCAGAAGAAATGGTACCATAAGCATTACCTAGTAATTTCGGAAGAAGTTCATGTAGAAACAGCTGAAATGCCGGAGAAGTTTCCACGGAATTATCTTTTCCATCTAAAGAAGTAATAATTGGCGATCCAAAATGTTTTTGCCAGTGGTTTACAAAAATATTGTGGTGATATTCATTCCATCCGCCATATCGGTTTGCACTATTCATCATGAATTCTTGAAACTGTTGAACTTCCTAAAAATCAATAGGTATGTACAAACTTGGTTCTAATAATAATTAATCAAAAAGAAATAGAGTAAGAACTGTATTTTTTTTAATAATACTTACTAAACACTTGAATGGGGATGTCATCATCGTTTTTACGGGACTTGGCACAATCTCGTTGAATTTTGCTGTTTGAATTCTCGGTTGCCTTTTCAACTTACTAATCAGAACTGGATTTTCATTAATCTGGAAAAATTGTCTGTCAAGTGAACTATAAAGAAATTACATAATTTATTAGTCAAGAACTAGGACCATGGTTTTGCTAGCGTTACTCACAGTTTGCTGCAACTGTTGCTCAGCGGATTGAAGACCAGTTAATTCCGTTTGTAAATATAACTTGAATGCTTTGATACGGCGTTCTAAGTCAAGCGTACTTTTCTTTACATCGTCTATGTCTGTAATATAATTATAGAAAAAAAAAACCTATTTATATGCGCATCAGTATCTCTCATAAGCGGAAGGTTCTGTTAAAAGCACCAGCCTTACTTCTACAGTGTATACATTTTTCCCTATGTCTTTTTCTCTCTTGTAGTAAAGTACTCCTAAACAATAAAGATAGTTAAATACCATAGATTGACAACCCCATTGAACACCAAATTTACATTTTGGGGAACTCTATTTTTATTTTCAGTTACAAAAACAAGTGCAAATTTTTTTTTTTTTTTTTGTAATACTCACCAAGTGTTTTCAGCATTTCTTTAGAAGACGTACTAGTCTTTATGTCTTGAAATAATAATTTTAGTTCTCTATAAGAATTTTTAATTTTTTCTGAAAAAGCTTTGAACTCTGTTAATGATGCGTAACATGTTGCATCAAATCCTCCATCTGCTTGTGACGCTTCTGGCACACATTTACTAATACTCTGAAGAAGAATACCTTCTTCAATTTGCAATCGTTTCATTTTTGCGGACAGACTTGCGGTTTGTGTAATATCAGACGAATTACCAGACTTTGTAGACGTTAAATCCATATTTTTAAGTTATAAAAGCTTTGTTTTGGTTTGGAATAAATCTTCTTATTATTGATTAAACTTTGAATATTTTGAATTTACCCCCACTTGACAACCACATTTGCATCATTGCCAGGCTACAAATACATAATGATTAATTTTTATCGCTGCCAAAATCGACTAAATCGACTGATTATAAAAAAAAAACACATCAATTGAATAACCAAAAAAATTATAAATGTAATTTGTTTGACATTTCATCATTCGGCCTGACTTGTCTAGAGTTGCTGATTGCAGGCGAATTTTGACTACAAAGAATTTGTGGAATGGAAAGTGAAATTTCAAGAGAATATTCTTGAAATATATAAAAATGTTCAGTCGTTCAAGATCGTTTTTCACCAGGTCTCTTCCATTACGGGTCAGTATTTTTCAATAAATATCTATTTACATAATAATTCCCAAATAAGTATTGACGTACTTAACCTTACAATTGATTAATTGTTTTCAGAATGTTTTTAACGTGGAATATCAAAACAATGCCCGATGTCTGTACAGCATAACAGCCACAAGAAGTCGGTCTACTACACCGCTTAATACTATTGTTATGTTCGTCCCCCAACAAGAGGTATTTAATCATAATTTTATTGGTGGTATAAGAAATAGAGTATTGTAAAGCTGATCAATTCAAATATTATTTGAATGTTTTGGGAAAATGCGATAACAAATATGTAAATTTATAAAACTTGTGTGAAATGAACAACAATTTCGTTATAATTTCGGACAATAAAATCTCATGGTAATCTAAGTAAACATTTTGCAATTATGAATATTTTTAGGCATGGATTGTGGAGCGTATGGGAAAATTTCACAGAATTTTAGAGCCTGGGCTGAATCTGCTGTGGCCCATAGTGGATAAGATAAAGTATGTGCAGAGCTTGAAGGAGATAGCTATAGATGTTCCCAAACAGAGTGCCATCACGTCTGACAATGTTACGCTGAGCATTGATGGAGTGCTTTATCTACGAATTATTGACCCTTATTTAGGTAAGATGTATAGTTTTTAAATATTGATCAATGTGGTCCTTATTTTGTTAGTATTTTACAGTCAATTAAGAGATCTAAAATTGTATTATTGTACTTACTTGTAGGCACTATGTTGATGTTTTATTACAACAATTTATATATTATTCTTGATTTAAGGGATATTAGAATTTCTTTATTTGCCTGATATTTTACCCTGCCCGAGGATATTAATTTGTTACAGGTCAAAACTAAAACATTACCTTGATATCATTCTTTAAAATAAATACTTTACTTTTTCATGATTAAAAAACATTCTGTTTATATTGAACTCAACAAGTAAATTGAAGAAGTGCTTAACTTCTGAAGTAGCTATTCCACAATTAACATAAGAAAAAATCCATTTCTTAATATGTTAATTGTGGTATAGCTATATATAAGTTGAGTAGGAGGCGGCAGCTGTAAAACGCAAACTGAGACGGCAATGGCACACAAGCCGGAATGCACTTGATAAAAGAGCCCTCAATAAAGCACAAAAGGAACTAAAGGAAATGCTTAGCGAACACGACAACACCACTCTGCAAGATAAACTAAAGACCTTATCACCCAACAAAGCAGACGACTATTCCCTATGGAAAATAACGAAGTCACTAAAACAGCCACAAAAACACGTGCCTCCATTAAGACAGCCAAATGGTGAATGGGTGAGGAAACCTGCTGATAAAACCGAGCTATTTGCTAAATTCTTGAAGGACACTTTCAAACCAAATGAACCCGACATCATATATCTGGAAGAAGAAATTGATGAAATCCTTGACAGTGATCAGCAAATGTCTTTACTGCTGCAACTGTGCACACCAAAATAAGTTTGGAAAGCTATTAATAATCTGAAGAAGAAAAAGACACCAGGTTTTGATCTGATTACATCAAAAGTCCTTAATCATCTCCCGAGAAAAGGAATTGTCTTGCTTACCATTCTATTCAATGCAGTGCTGAGATTGCAATATTTCCCTCTCATCTGGGAAGTCTCAATTATAAATATAGTAGCTAACTAAGTCTGGCAAGTCTCCTACCAAAGCTTCCTTGTATAGACCAATAAGTCTTCTTCCTATATTGTCTAAACTATTCGAAAAGTTATTGCTACAACGCCTGTTACCTATACTCGAGGAACAATCCCAGAGCATCAATTTGGTTTCCGAGCACACCATGGAACGACAGAACAAATACACATAGTGGTTCACACGAACTGACAATCCTTGGAAAGAAAGGAATACTGTTCAGCTGCTTTTCTTGACATACAGCAAGCAATCGACCGAGTATGGCATAGGGGCCTCATGTGTAAATTAAAAATTTGCTTACCACACACCGCATACATGCTTCTTAACTCTTACTTGGAGGACCGAGTGTTCCAAGTTATGTCTAGAGACTGCCTATCTTCATTCTATGCCATAGTTGCTGGAGTACCTCAAGGTTCTGTGCTGGGCCCTGTTTTGTACACAGTTTATACAGCTGATCTACCCACGTCAAAACTAATTGTTACTGCAACCTATGCTGATGACACCGCAGTCCTGTCCTGCGATAAAGACCAGATAAGAGCATCCACGAAACTCCAAGAAAACCTGGACAAGATTGGATCATGGCTGAAAAAGTGGAGAATCAAGGCTAGTGCTGCCAAGTCTGTTCATGTTACCTTCGCCCTAAGAAGAGGGGACTGCCTACAAGTGAAACTCGGGGTAGATGTTCTGCCACAGAAAAGTACTGCCAAATACCTAGGTATGCACATCGACAGAAGACTTACCTGGCGTGCTACATATAAAAACGAAAAAGATCAAGTCAACTTAAAACTAAGAGATCTTCACTGGCTCATAAGTAGACACTCATCACTAAGCTTGGAAAATAAACTGCTTATATATAAATGCATCCTTAAACCTGTATGGACATATGGCATAGAGCTCTGGTGATCGGCAAGCCACTCAAATATTGAGATTACGCAGCGCTTCCAAAATAAAGCATTAAAAACCTTAAGTAGTGCACCCTGGTTTACAAAAAATATTGAAGTACATGAATACCTACAAATTCCAACTGTAAAGGAGGCTGTGGAAAGGTCCTACAAGAACTATAAAGAAAGAGCCCAACGACATAAAAATGAACTCGCTGTAATACTCCTAAAGTCCTCAGACTACCTACAGACTCAAAAGAGAACGAATAGCGTCAATCTAACCAACACTAAAAATTGTAATTACAAGATGACGCGTCACAGGATGCGAACAATCTTGAACTGCCAGTGAAGAAACAACCTATCTGATTAAAGCTCAAGGGCAGATTGAAGAGAGAATATATTAAAAAAATATATATATAAGTTACTAGCTTTTGCCAGCGGCTTCGCCCGCATAGAGTTCTGTGTATTATACATATACCTTCCTCTTGAATCACTATCTATTGATGAAAATCGCATCTAAATTCGTTGCATAGTTTAAAAGATCTAAGCGTACAAACACGAAAATCTACAAGTTTACTTCAAGTTTTATTTATTATTTCAGCATCATATGGTGTTGAAGATCCTGAGTTTGCTATCACGCAGCTTGCTCAGACAACTATGCGCTCTGAACTTGGTCAAATTTCTCTTGACAAAGTGTTCAGGGAAAGAGAATCTCTGAATACAGGCATTGTAGATGCCATCAACAAGGCGAGTGAAGCTTGGGGCATCACATGTCTGCGATATGAAATTCGTAAGTGTGTTTTAATAGTTATGATTGACTGTACATGGGGTAGCACAATGAGAGGTATTATCGTTCAAAGCGATGAGACCTTAAGGAAACCTGACGTTTCGAAAACGCAACGCAAGATGCAACTGTTGCGTTGACCCCAAATAAATTGGAATGAGACGATGATGATTGACTGAAACTAACAGACTGTCAGAGCCATTAGTAATTATTGAGTAGAATTTGAAATTGGTTTTTGATGAGTTTTTGACCTACTTGGGAGGCTCTTTAGAGCCCCCAAGCAGGCTCATGATAAATCATGAGCTTAACAATAAAGTGACAAGCCAGAACAGAAGGGTCGAAGTTTTAGTTTGTTTGTGTCAGACAAACGGTAACGTGGCAAGCTAAGTTCGGCGAAGACATATCTGTGTGTTATCTTACACAAACCAATTCGAGGTACTTTTTACTAACCCCTCGGCAAAATCTATAAGACCTACATAATTGCAAGTTTGCATGCTCGTTAAGGTTCTCCATTCCCAATCACGTATACAAAAGAATGCATTTTTTTTATCTGCCATTTTGGCCTTTTTCACATTTATGATGTTTTTGGTGGGGATTGGTGTTTTTACATTCCATTAGACAGGAAACTGCCCCCAACATAGTTGCGAAAAAGCAGGCAGATGAAGATGGTGATGGTGTTTTACATATAGTTGCATCTTTTCAACTGCAACAAGCCAAACTATTCTACAATCTGTGAATGTGTTTGTAGCATAAACAACAAGCATCTGTTCGCTCACCATACTATTAAATTAATATTTACAGGAGACATTAAACTACCAACGCGTGTGCACGAGGCTATGCAGATGCAAGTGGAAGCTGAACGGCGGAAAAGAGCAGCCATCTTGGAGTCCGAGGGAGTGCGAGCTGCCGACATTAACGTCGCCGAGGGCAAGCGGCAAGCTAGAATATTGGCGTCAGGTACAGTCACAAGCAAAAGTCACAAGAAAATCGCTTTTGATTTTTCTTTTACTGTATACATAATAGATACACTAGGCTGCTTTCCGAATTAGAACATTATCGCTCACAGCGCTCACATCAATCATTTTCGTTCCGATGCTGCCGAGCTTTGTTTTTACTTCAAACTCCCAATCTTTTGATTTGTACCTTATGCTTCCGAAAATTAAAATAACGCTTCCTATTAACTTCCATTCCCCTTGACTAATTTATCCCCTAAACTTATACAAGTCCTATCAAAAAATTTAAATGACAATGATGTAAAAATGTAGTTTGGTGTATAATACTAATTATAATTTTGTAAATATCTGTGTCGTTTTATAGTATTGTAACAATTATTAATATATTGTAGTCAACTAACGTAACTTGTCCTGTCCTTTCAGCTATTAACCCTAACAAATAACAACTACCACAAAGTGCCAAGTTCGACAGCTCATCTTGCTGTGTTGCTGTCTCTACATGACGCTGGCAGAATAGTCGACATTGGCTCAATAGCCAAAAAGGGAAAAAAATGTGCCAAAAAAATTAGGACAATGCTTGCTCATAGTATCCAGGAGTTAACAGATTACCTGGGAAAATGTCTCAAAATTATTATTGAAAATCTTTCAGAGGCTGAGAAACAAGAGCAGATAAACAAGGCTTCTGGTGAAGCGCAGGCGATGCTCGCTGTAGCGGAGGCGCGCGCTACGGGACTCAAGGTCGTTGGCAATGCGCTCGCCCTACGGGTCAGTTGGATTTTCCGTTATTAGAATTTATCCAAGTATTGTTTGTAGTCCTTGAGTAACAATTTTATTGGGAGAGTTATGACCACATTACATTAACTGCAGTGAAATCTATCACGCCAAAACTTCACAGGACATTAATTTTACCTACGTAAACATGTTTTTTGTTTTAAAGAGTGTTAGTTGACGTAGTTATGACGGTCCTAAGCCGGCAAAGTATGAAGGGAAAGTGGGAATGAATTAGGAGTCAAATCGTTATTAACTACCTAAATCACGTGATTCGGGCGGGGTGAAAGAGTTCACGCGCAATAACGCGTACGCCGTAGTCTACCTACAGCAGTTTTCGCTATCGCGATTCGCAATTATTTGATACTTTGTATGACTTACACATTATTATGGTTTTCCATACTTGTAATATTTTGGATTAGCGTAATAGTAGCCCTAATGCAAAAAGTATCATGAGTAGTATCTTAGTTTAAAATAATGCCCATGACTTCAATTGCACCCTTTATAGAAATAAAATAAGGACCCTGAGTGCGGCGGTTAGATTAATCCAAAGCTGTCTGGTTTATTATTTCTTGTTCAGTGTCTACAATAATGAATGGTTGGAAAGGTTTTTATATTACACATAACATATTACACGCCTTGTTACGTGTTTATCAAAATGATGTCTTTCCACCAATTCAATCAAATAAGAACATGTAAATATTGTGCTCTTATGTGCATGCAACGGTACATTTAGTTGTGGGGGTATTTAAAGTTACATTATAGTATTGAAAACTTGTTTTCATGAAAAAAGGTGTAACTTTGACCTTTAATATCTCCGTAACAAGAAAATTCTCAAGTATGGTCCAGTACAAAAAAATGGTCACAGTGACGAGGAGTATGTGACTCTCGGCCTCGTTAAGCCTATTTTTACACCCGTTATCAGAGTTTTGATAGCTTGGGCTATTAAATACAATCTCTTTTCACAGGATAGCAAGCATGCGGCGTCGCTGACGCTGGCTGAGCAGTACGTATCGGCGTTCAACAAGCTGGCGAGGACGAACAACACTCTCATCTTGCCGGCGAACGCAGGGGACGTCTCCAACTTAGTTGCTCAGGTACATTGTGCATTAGATAATAAACTATTTGTTTTTAATTCATGAACATTGTGGACAGTGCGGGGTAATAGTGTAACAGTCTTTCAATGGCAGTGCTTCTCCTTTTGACAGATCAACAACTTACGTTGCAATAAATGTTGTTGTTGTTGTTGGATTCATTTTTTTTTCCGGATTGTGATTGAAAGTGCGTTGCGCAATTGGAATACAGATTGACATAATGCTTAAAATCCCTCGCACACGTTTTCATCAACCACACGCATTTTTGAGTTGCAGTCGCGTGGATCGCGCTATTTCAAAAAAGTGCGCTCTCAACTTAGGAACTACGTTTTAAATGGAATGCCCGAGCGTCGGCGAAACCTACGGCCACCGGGCATTCGGGTGTTTTCGGAAATTCAATGCTATTACTGTAATTAGCGTAATATATATATATTTTTTTTGTCTTGTTTTTTGTTTCACTTTTTGGGTTTTGTTTTGTTGTAGATTAAGTATATGTTTGTGTTTTATTTTTAAACAGTATCTGCGATTGGATACGGACACTGTCTTTTTGTTGAGGTTTTTCGTAAAACTCCATAAAGGGGTTACCTTTCCTTGTTAGCCGCATAAGTTTTTGTACAGTTGTACAGTACGCGTGTCCGCCCCCCACGTAGCCAGGTGTTCAGCTTGGACGTAAGGTAGGATTTTAGGGGGCAGCGTAATATATTTTTTTTTTGTCTTGTTTTTTGTTTCACTTTTTGGGTTTTGTTTTGTTGTAGGTTAAGTATGTTTGTGTTTTATTTTTAAACAGTGTCTGCGATTGGATACGGACACTGTCTTTTTGTTGAGGTTTATTCGCATAAAGGGGTTACCTTTCCTTGTTAGCCGCATAAGTTTTTGTACAGTTGTACAGTACGCGTGTCCGCCCCCCACGTAGCCAGGTGTTCAGCTTGGACGTAAGGTAGGATTTTAGGGGGCAGCGTAATATATTACGTCTTTATTGTATGTATGTTTGTGCGATATTAACATGACTTCTCTTTCCAGGCTATGTCAATATATTCAACAGTGTCAGCGCACAATACACAGGCCAATATGCCCCATATCGACGAAAATGAGGAGCCTCTAGTCAAAGTTAACTCATTAACAGAAAAAGGTTCCACCTTGGCGGGTCCAGCCATAGCCAACTATGATGACACCTTAGCGGAATACTTCTCAGATGATGAAGAAAGAGAAAGGGCATTGAGGTCTCACAAAGAGAAGAAAGACTACCACACGCAACAATTAAACAAGCTAGAAAAGGACACATAGAAATGTTACTCAGTAGGTACCTGTCTTAAAAAAGAAGATTGTCTCTGCATTTCAAATGTAGCTATGAAACTTTGTTGTGTAACTTGGTGCATTAGGGACTAGTTCTGTTTGAAAACTAGACAGTTGCAATAAAATGCATTTATTTTCATATATTGTACAAAACTGTCAGTTCCAAGTGATTAAATATTGATGTACAGATATGGAATATTTTTAAAGTAAATCATACTTGTCTCAATAGTTGTCATCTTAAGTTATTTATTGTGAAATAACTCTGGAGAAAATAAAACTTTAAAATATCATATAAAAATATTTATTTTAATAACTACAACAATAGCAAAAATCTAAATAAAATAAAAATAAGTCTCATAAGCTTCCACAGGGTTAATATTACAATTCTTAATTGTTACCTATTGTAACAATGACATCAATGAAGCCTCCCAACACTGAACACTTTTTGTAAACTGAAGCATATATAAAAACTAATTTATTTAAAAATATATCAGGTAGACAGGATAAGACAATCAGGTAGACAGATAATCCAGTGCGCAAACTGTAACCATGAATTTAGCATATCATTCTAGACCCAAAAAATCAGCTGTTCCATACATTTGACCGCCTAGGTATTGCACTTTTCTATGAAACAGCTTTTTTGTATAACCGACGAATAATTTATACGCTGGAGTTATATTTGGCGCACAGAATAAAAACTTATCCTGTATCATAAATATGAAGTTACTACTTAGAATTTTCATTATCTGGCTATTAAATCCAGGAATATAAATTCTCATAATATCATAATTTAGATTGCTGTGCTATGTAGTCTGTAAAACGATTTTTTTAAACTTAGTTTTTACTAAATTTCCTGTAGCCAAACTGTTAATTCCTTCAGTTTAAAGTACATACAACTGTTGTATAAAAATATTTTATATAAAATCATCATCACCCTATTATATTTTGATACCATAAATAAAGAAACTAGAACCAATTTTTGGCAATCCATAAAACTTCACAATTTTTCATATATAACAGAACAATAGCCGTATCCTATCGAATATTTTATAAAAAACACATTTAAGCATTTGTCTATCCATGTTGTATCAGTTGTGTATTATAAATGCATGGGTGTAAATAAAATAACTTGTTTCGAAACTAAATTTAGATTACTGTTATTTACATACTGGATTTTAATTTTATCAATATATTAAATATCAAGTGGATTTAGAGAAACAAAACAAGTAATACCTGTATTATTACTGTCATATGGATGTAAGATGTTTTTAAGATATTTTCACAATTTTTTCTCTCTGATTGAAGTAGCTGACTGTGCCTTCCTCTGGTTGGGCAAGATTTGTAGATGCTGGCATTTTGTGCAGACTGAGATACGAGGCTGAGAGATCCGTTCCGTCGAATTGTCTCAAATGTATCTAAAACACGCACAAAAATACTGTTAACATTCAGTGCAAAGAAACAATTTGCTTTATGTTCCACTTAAATGAATTGACAAAAATAAACAAGTGTTTGATATTAAAAACACAAAGGTGTATTTACTTTAACTTCTACAAGTTGTACAAAACATTGGAAAATGAAGCTTCTGGTTGTAAAGAAAAAAAAAACAACATTATAAAAATACTCACTAATAAATGCAGATTGACTTCATCACTTCTGCTCAAGTAAGGGAAGTTACCGCCGCTTTTCAAATGCGCTAGTTTTGCTTGAGGATATGACTTATACAGGTCCTCGCGAACTCGAGAACTTAAGGCACATTCATCCCACACATCCATTACTGTGATGGGCAAGTTAACCAGTGCCTGTGGTTTTATGTAACACGGTGTGCAGTTCAAAGTCAGTCTTGATGCTAACTCTGACTGGTTTAGAGATTCCAGCTAAAAATAATACATTTTTAAAGATAAGAATCAGGGTAAGTAACCTTTGAACAACTATTTTGCTGCCAGGGTTAATGTATAAAGCCTCGTATTCACGCGCCCTATAGCTAGTGAAGTCGGCGGGGCGTTTGACATCATCAACGACGACGTCGCCAGACATCGTGTCTCATAACCTTTTTCACAATTTTCGGTGTCGCCAGAAATGCTGTGCATTCGCGTCGTTGCCCGTCGCAGCTGGACTTCGCCAGAAATCTCTAGAATGGTGTGTTGCAAAACATTTGTCTCTAAGGAAACAAATGTTTCGCAACACACCAAGAGACAAGAGCAAGAGCAAGAGGCTTAAAGGCTTCTTCAGACAGGCATGATGCGACACTTGTAGAACAATTTCCATGAAGTTTTCATAGAGATTGTTCTATGGGTTGCTTTGCGCCTGTTTGAAGAAGCCTTGACTTAGACTGGTTGAGTGATTCCAGTTAAAAACAATTAAGTTTTTAAAAGTTAAGTTAAGGTTCAAAGATAAAAATCAAGTAACATTCTAAATAACAATTACATAACAATCTATGACTCTGGTTGTTGCTAATATAGTGTAATAACAGGAATTGTGTTACATGGCAACAATATCATGTTACAAGATTTAATGTTGACATATTTGTTGTATATAGTTACATTATTGCTCAGTAAAGCATGAAGAAATTATTATTACCAAAGTTGCAAACATAATATTTTTTGTTTCATATCTTACTTACTCTTTCAACCATGAAGTCAATAGATTCAGCCATCCTTTTGTCAACTTTATCAGTTGTGAAATTGCCCATGAGCATTCTTTTCAGCACTAATGAAGGCAGAAGCCAGAAGAGGGCTGAGGAGTCATGGTATTCAAACACTGATGTGTCCGTGAATGTGTTGCACAGAACAAGAGATGCAACACGGGGACAATTACTTGTTAATTCTGCAAACTTTTGTGCTATAAATCCACCTAATAAAATACTTGTGCATTAAAATCAGAGGTTGATAGTAGGTTGACTATGAAATAAGTAATAGATACAATTTTTAGCTTATTGTTAAATATCCTGGTTTTAGTAAATTAAAAAAACCAGACTGATAACTTATCTACTGTTTGTCAAATTGCTTCACTGTAAACAACAAACTTGTAATTATTGTATGTCTCGGACAGTAGTATTGAATGGAATTGGAATTTGTTACACTCATTATGGAAATTACTGTAATTACTAATGACATACTACTACTTATTGTGAACTTTCTATTGATAAACCGATTTCTGTAAAAAAACATCGAGCATAAGTTCCAATCTGTGGAATAATATTGAATAATATTGAAAAACCAACCTAAGGAAGCTCCAAAAACATGAACTTTGTCAAGTTCAAGGTAGTCAATGAGTCTTTTGAAGCCATCGCACCATTCCTTCATATTCCAGTATGGTGGTGGTTCAGCAGCAATGACTCTAACCCCTCTCGTGGCAAGTCCCAAGACTTGCTGGAAAAACACGTCGGCAGTGCCGGACACTGGCGGCAGACATATCAAGGGACAGCTTACAGATTTTGGCCCACTGTCGAAAATTCTCCAAGCCTGAAGAAAGTTGTAAAAAAAGAGATTTCAGTATTTTCAGTTAAATTATCTATAAAAAGAAATTTAACATGATAAGTCGCAGTATTTAAAAAGTGGGTCAGCTAACGTACTTAGTAAACAAATTTAAAAATTCAATAGATAGCGTTTTTGATTAAATTTGTTTACCTTGGATCCGTCCGAGTCGACAACAATTTTTCTCAGAGGAATACTGCTTCTAAAACTGAGATACTCATTAGACTGTGACAACTCACTGACGCAACTCATTTTTAATTTTCTATAGCCTTGCATAAAAATAAAGGTCAAATCTTATATTATATTATTAAAACTTATTCAAGTGTTGGAAAACTATTTTGGAATGTTTTAACGCTGAAACTTCTTAATTAAATGACGTAAATGACATTTCTTTTCACATTTTGACGTTATGCCACAGAGTACACTATTTGCGTTTTGCAGTGTAATCCATTTCAAGCAGAAAGAGTTGGATTTTTGCTTGATCGATAGATAACAAGAATCGACTATTACATCGAGTTTAGTCGATTTTTAATATTTGACAGTATGTTTCCTCTGGATAAACCCAGGATTATTATTTTCTTAGAGCATTTAACCTATGGAGACGGCATAGTTGAGTGAACCCCTCTGCCAAAGTCGATTGGCCATATGACCATGCACGTTATGTAAAACTAGTTCATTCGCCGACGGCTGTCATAGCTGTACAAACTCGGTGTGCCTGACCGTCTCGTGCTCATCCTACGAGACTTCCTGTCGAACCGCACCTTTCGTTATCGAATAGAGGGAGCGATTTCATCCCCCCACCCCATACGCGCCGGCGTCCCTCAGGGCGCCGTACTGTCCCCCCTCATCTTCACGCTATTCACTAGCGATATCCCCAAACGTAGACTGGCAAAGTTGGCGCTGTTCGCTGACGACACAGCCATTTACTACGCTGGGAAAAATCCCGACGCGATAGCCTCCAGGCTCCAAACCGCAATCAATGTTCTTGGCGCGTGGTTTGGAAAGTGGAGGATCGAAGTCAATCCCGATAAAAGTCAAGCGGTTCTCTTCTCGAAACCGAGACACAAACCCGACCCCCCCCCCCGGCCCATCTCCATGTTTGGCAAGCCTATCCCTTGGGAGAAGCAAGCTAAGTATCTAGGAGTGATTATGGATCAGCACATCACCTTCTCTGAGCACATCAAGAAGGCACGCTCACGCGCCGCCTTCGCTCTGGGAAGGTTGCACTCTGTTCTTAATGCACGCAGCAAGTTCAACTTGCTAAGAACAGAGTGCAGAGTGCGAATATACACGGCGTGCATAAGGCTAATCATGACCTACGCTAGTGCAGTCTTTGCACACACAAAGCCCCGTTACATCCATAGGATGCAGACTTTACAAAACCGTTTCCTTCGCCAAGCTACGGGCTCGCCATGGTACGTTAGGAACGAGATCCTCCATCTCGACCTCAAAGTCCCCACAATAGCTCAGTTCCTAAAACGCAATTCAAAGCGTTTCTTCGAATCCGCCGCGCAACACGCAATCCACTGATTGCGAAGGCCGCTAGTTATGTCCCCAGTAGAATCAGTAGAATCCGCCGGCCGAGACATGTTCTTTCCGACCCTGATGACCCCATCACTATCCTTCAAGAAAGCAGTAGGGCCACCAGTACAGCACACAGAAACAAACAACCGTCCTTCCGACCTCGCCACCGAGGTCCTCGCGCTCCGCGAAGACCCCGAGTAAATGAAATCCCCCCCAACCGTCCCTTGCCCGCAGAAGTGCCAGCCCGCGCCGGAGCTGTGCAAGTAGAGTTAAAATCCCCATGATTTAATAATAAGAAAATTGTTTGATCCAGCCTGTCCCTACTTGCTGCCCTCCCTAAAAGTGACTCCCTGAGCCGAGGCTCGTACCCCGCAGGGGGTGCCCTCAGTGCGCAGTTGCTGTAGGTTTAATTATTAGTTTGTAAGCCCTGGCTGGAGGCTCTTATAGCCTAAAAACTAAAAGTCACCGCAGGAAAGCCCGGTTAAGCAGTCACGGCCTCTCAAGGTCAACTGCGAGATGCCATACCAAAAAAAAAAAAAAGCACAGAGTACTTTTTTATAATATAAGTGAGTGCTCCCAAAAAATGGTTAATAGTGCAGTTTTCTCGTGCAAAAAGCGATCTGCCACTTCAAATTTGCAGAACCATGGTGTTTTCTACGAAATGTAAGTATAAATTATATATTATTAAAGTGTGATTTATGTACAATGTCGAAATAATCGTTTTTGACGTTACGATAGAAAAATACAGTGGTACGTTGGTAGCGCAAACTGAGTACAGGGGTAGGGATTTGTATAGTGCTGGGACAACGTGAATGAATTATTGATAAAAATTTTTTTTTTTTAGAGTATGTTCAATAACCAGTTTTTTTGTGTATATATCTGCACAAGTCAGTTTGAAATAAAAAAAAAGCATTATTATTATAAACACAATAAATTTCAGTTCTTTGTGAGTCAATTAAAATTATTTTCTTTTGTTGAATTAGGATAGTAAAAAATAACTGTGTTCGTTTCGTATGTGAGTTTTTGTAGCTCATGCAATTTGAATAAGAAACACAATAAATTAAATAGTTAGATAATATGATGGCCAAATCTAAAATGCCACCGCGGACCGTAGGCTTTTTCCAGCAAGGGTGTTACGAAAATGCAGTACGTACACAATAAAATGAATGGGCATCATTTTCGTTTAATTCTGTTGGCACTTATTTAAACTGTTACTTATTTTTTTTTACAGATAACCTTAGTCAAGATACAAATTCATCTTTAAATTTAGTATGTTTCATCATCTAGCTAGGAAACATTGAATTCAAATAGTAAAAGAAAAACTAAAAGCGGATGTGTAAAAGTGTTATTTATATCAAAATAATAAAAGTATATCTGAATGATTGTATTATTTAAAATATACTATCCTTTCCTACTTTTTGACACGTATATGTCGCAGCCAACTGGTTTAATTAGCCGTTTGGTCAACCCCCTAGCCTTTTCACTAAACGGTGCCGTTCAACTAGCGGCCTGAATGATATTCAGCCGATACGTCTAATACAACATTTAATGAACTGGCTGGCTGATGCTTAGGCCACTTATACAATAGGGCCATCTGCCTCTGCAACGTCTCCGACACTGCGGGAAGTGCAACCTCTTCGCTTACCGTATCCTTTGTTAGGTTGCGACATATACATGCCCATATTAAAGAACGGGCCTCAAGTATGAATCCCGAATTGCAGACCCTAAATGTTTATTGATAGGAAAGGCACAGGTTCAGCAATAGATGAAGGGTGTGCGTTTTTGGGGGACTGTCTTATGTATTTTGACGTTCGAAAAGTGCTGATTCTCAGCCTAATTTGAATAAATAACTTTTGATTTTGATTTTGGCATATTATAATGTTAAGTAATATGAGAAAATGTTTGACTATAAAAATAAATACAATCGTTCTTTTTCTCTAATACTAAAATTGTTTTGTACGTACGTAGTTTTGCAGGCACTAATCATATTGCATATTTTTGTGTGCAAGAAAATAAAACGAATGAACAATTTATTCATTTATTCATGCTATGAAATACCATTCATTGTCTGTGTCACATCACTAGCACTTTGTGTTGTTGCCTAGGCAACTGCATAGATGGAGTTTTTGGCGGGATCGCGTTGGAACATGTCGCACGAATTTTCATTTTCATGAAATTTAGTGAAATAGCGAATTCAATTGTATAATTTTGGTAGTTCACTACCACACTTGTGCACTCACACGTAACTAAATTGAATAATTCATTATTCAATTTAGTTACGTGTGAGTGCACAAGTGTAGTGAAGGTGAAACTAAGTGACTAACGTGGACTTTTCGTGTTCCCCCCAAAAACTCCTATTAGGTTGTTGTAAAGTTACTACCGCTTTACAATAACTTTAACTTTGACTTGACTGACTAAAGACGACTATGACTGTTTTGTAACTTCGTGCCCGATATCGGGCCATTTACTTTATTGAAAAGAAAAATTACTTGACACTGGCTAAATGCACAAACCGTGTGGAGCCAAAACCTAAAAAAAAAAAAAAAAAACTGCATAGATACGTACAATTTTGTCAATGTGTATTTTATTTCCTTAGTGTGTGGCTTATTTTTTCATGTGCGTTTGTAGCAATAGGAAGCATGTATCTGTGTGTGGTTGTCAAATTTTTGTAGTGTGCTGTATGTGTTTACCTCGCCTCCCGCAACAAGTGGCAGAAAAATTTGTTCAGTGATTCGCTGCTTGCCATCTCCATAGGTTAAATGCTCTAAGATTATTTTAGACAAAATTAGGCCAAACATATTTTTTTCATCCAGCTGAATGTTGGTACTTACATATGTGGCCTGGTGCTAAAAGGGCCAAAGTACGTTATTATTGGCTTAAGTACACTGCAGCCCTTTCATCACACATTTTTTTTTACTAAACGGTATGAAAGCGGACACTACATTGGCCGTCTTTTACATAGTAACTTTTGAAAGATTGTCGACAAACGAACTCCCTTTTAGCACAAAAAATATACTTTTTCAATAAACTGGCACTACCCTGGCATTACCTCATTTCATACAAAAACGTACTTTGGCTAGCATTATCTGTCTACGACTTTGGTCCTTTTAGCACCAGGCCACAGATATGGTAAGTACTGAATCATTACCTGAACCCCCCGACGCCCCCTCCGCTTGCATCTTGAGATAAACAGGGTGATAGAATTTCGATTTCAAGGTGAATTCTGATATTAATTCCTATTTTTGAATACGAATTAATATCAGAATTTCTAACATCTATCTTTCAACAACAACAGCAACAGTATTTTGTATGTGGTATTAAATCATTCTCCGACCCTCCTCGATTTACAAACTAAGATACACAAGGTGTTTTTCTATTTGAAGGAGGAGGCGCCAGAATAGCCCACGAAATTGAAATATTTTTACGACTTTTGCAATTTGAAGGTTAGTGTCAGGCTTTAGGTTGCAAACATATGATTCGCGATTCACGACCTTAAGGTGAACCTAGTCCACATTTTTCCCATACAAACTTCGGGAGTGTATTACTCCACTGTTGGACAATGTACATCAAAAATTAAACATGGTATGGTTTTGTCTCATTATTAATATTGTCTGTACGAAAACAGAATACTAAAATAAAAAGCCATTAAAAAGTTAGGAGCCAACAAAGATTCGTTTTTCTTGCTAATTTAACCTAACTTTGGGCGTGTTTTAGTAATAAAAGAAGTGTAAAATCTGAAAAACCAAGTCGGTACCGACAAAGCTCAAATATCGAAAAGTTCAATAAATTTTATTGTTTATTGATTTATGCAGTGGCTTTTTCATAAAACCCGATCTTCCGAAGGACTGTTCTTAATTTTTTACGCGCCTGTTGTACTATAAATGATCCTGCATCTCACACAATAATGTTGTGCGTATAGACTAGCGTCTAACTGCTCATCACTGATACTACCTCTGTCAGACACGATGCCTGGTGAGACAGCGTGCTTTTTAGCCAGGCCCATCAGTGAGTTTGAGCCCGCGACTAGGTTCCCCTTAACAGGTATGTAAGCCAAAACCCAAAAAAAAGCCTATGTATTTTCAGAATATTATAAACATTTAAATCATCATGAAACCTTCAACCTCCTAAGTTCATTTAACCTTTTAACCGCCTGACTTCTTATCAGTTGTCGTGCCCCCAGCGCCCGGCAGAGAATCGGATAAATAAATAAGTACCTACAACAAAGAGGGATGTGCAATACATAACTTTTTACAACAGATTAAACGAGCTGTAGTATTTTGGTCGTAAATATACTACCCGACCCAAAAATATTTGTCGGATTAATCCGACGTAAGCAGTTAAACAGATAATGACTATTTCATGAAAAAGTAATTAAATAGAATTAAATTACCACTGATATTGAGCTTCTCAACACGTTATCTTTGGTATTGACCATGACGTTTTTGAACGGTGAATTGATGAGAGATTGTTAACTTACTGATGGAGTTTTACTGGGAGAACGGTGATGTCGCAGTAATTATATTACACAAACGAACACCCAATCCAACTGCGTAGACCACGGGGACACGGGTCGGATAGTGTTGTTTATCTTTTAGTCTGCCAGATTTTGATAGTCATCGTGACAGCGTTTTATCATCTCATCCGTTCTTTTACATAAAACCAGTCATGCGTAGGTATATCAGAATTTAATAATGTTATCAACTTACGGTTTAACTTAATTGATAACCTGTTCTTTGATGTTTAATTGAATTTCTATTTGTACTTAGCAGAGTTAAGATTTAAATGCATTGATCTTTGCAAATAAGTATCAAAGGCAAGAAGAGCGGGTTTTTCCAATCTCTGAATATAGGGAGTAATGAAAACATGGCATTTCTCATCCAAACACATTCTGTTTATTATTTAATACGTAATTAACATTCTCATCGTGAATTTTCCTACAATAGTTTTCCAAACCGCTTACTCTTATGTTATATCTAATTAATTAATAAAATTTGGACGATTTTAGCAGGATTTCGAAAAAAATATGTTCTGACTGTGACAAAAGATTAGATAGGATCTATAACGTATTAAGCTGCACACGGTCCACTCTTTAGCGCGACTAGTGGTCGGCGCGGCCGCCATGTTGCACATAAGTGACGTGGCACGTGCCCACCAGCAACCATGCTGTGGCGGCCACTGCGCCTGATAGGTGGCCGTCTCTGACCAGTTGTGGTTGTTGTGAGTGGTCCGTGTGCAGAAACACTAAATATTACGAAATAGCGTCGCGATCGGATATAACATGTTACATATGAATTTAGAAGCCAAAGTCGCAGGTAGTCTAACTCTTAAAATTAAAAATCATACGAGTAGTACATACATTACAAATCTATATACTTAAATTTAACTTAGTGCACACTAACCATTAAAATTCATTTTTTCTTAATATACATTACAAATAATTTCGTTCATGAATTACTAAACATTCTTATTAATGTACTGTATAATTCTTTAGTATTATCATAATATGATTTGAGCATACTCCAGAATCATTAAAAATTCTGAGCTATAGCATCTCTGTACACATGAATGAATGAATTTGTCAAGATCTAAAGAGTGAATGAAGCATGGAAACAATAACTAACACACAAGAGCATTGACACGATGTTTGCACCTGTATAAAAATATTATACAAGCAAGAGCACAATAAAATTAAAAAGCATTATATTTATTAGGTAACATGCCTGCGACCGCTCCTCGCAGCGTTCGACGAATTGTATATTGTATTAGGAATTACTTGTAATATTCCTTCCTATTGCATGCCATTCTCCATCACAGGTTTTGAGCACACTTGCGCTTTGCTCAATGAAAGGTACACACTTCAAATCACGTTTTAACAAAATATCGAATGATGTCCTCAATGTTCAATTTGTCAAGTGAATGCTCTAATGTGTATGCTCACCATTGTTAATATACAAGAACACAAAAATGTCAACTACTAAATAGCTACATTAACTTGCCAGTTCTATAAAACTCCATTTACACCACACAAATTGTAACCACTATGAGATAAATAATAATATGACTGTTTCAGAAATTAAAATGCCAGAAATCATTGTTATTACCTTTTAATGATTCTAATAATCAATAATTAATAAATCTAACATAAAGACAAACGAATATTCAGGCAATAATGTTTTACAATCACAGAAGTATTGTTACACATAATATAAACAAAAATAATAATATAATTGTCTATTTCAGAAAGATTCTAACATTTACCTAACGGCCACATAAGCCATAGAGATATAATTATTATAATAGACACAAGAATTACTCATTCACTGTTATTATAATAAACTATATTAACTATCCAGTTCAGGCAAGCGGTACGGACAACTGAAAATAATACACGAAATTAACTATTCAAATGCATTAAATAGTCAGATAAAATTATGCAATTGTTTACAATTTATATTATTGATATACGATTTTCAAAAATAGTTTATTATTCTACTGTTTAGATACACGATATTTTATAATAATCATTATTCAAGTTATAATACATTCAGAGGAATCTTTACATATTTTCCGTTTTACAGATTAATTTATTATTCATACTATAATTTGTTCTCTAATTTTTTTTTTTGAGTATAAATCTCAATTTCTTAGTAAATGATTCCTCTGCATTGGGGTAATCTTGAAATAGGTTACCGAAAATAATTACTTTAATCCGGCTTTGTAATCATCATCTTGACCGTTTTGGCGACGCAAAACGGTCAAGATGCTAGACTACTAAAGATGGCGTCTTTATTAATGTCGCCCGTGTCAAAATCTCAGCAGCATAAAGGAAACTTAAGTTCTCTATGATATTCGTCTACAATTCCGGATTTCCCCAATGCACTATTTTTTTGTAAACTCTTTTTCTTTTTATCATTCATTCAAACTCATCTAGTTTTAAAATATTGTATCATTTGATGTGACGTGTTTGTTAAAACCAATTTATAGAAATGAATGTCGAGTATGAGGTAAACAATTCAAGTAAAAACTTTTAATTGAAAAGCGTCGTTTTTACAGTTTTATTCGAATTAGGTACTATGTTTTATACACTACAGGGGTTTAAAAAGTGAAATTGTTTGGGTGGGAAAATATCTAATTTGAAAAAGGTAAAATATTGGAAATGCGCGCTTTTAAGTAAAACACAGAATATAAAAACAAAGTTAAAGGGGGAGGAACAGTAAATTACTCTAAAATTGCCAACATTTACTTCAAGTAGGAGTTCATAAATGAATTGGACTTAATTTAAATTTAATGTGTATGTTAACACTGCAGAAGCATGTAATATCGGTTGTATAACCCGACTGTATGACTACGGAAGTAGGCTGTAGCACGCATGGGCAGTCAGTCGTTAAATGAAGTAACAACTCACGACTATGCAGCTTATAGCCTTGGCAATACGTAAGTGCAAGGAAACTGAAATTTGCCAGTTTAGCATATTACTATAGGAAAAAGTATGCATGTCAGGAAAAAAGAAACGACGCGATTCAATACTGATTGGTTTTCAGTCAATTTAATAAAAGGAACTAACTTCTTTTTTTGTTATAATTGCAGAGGAGGCGGTGATGGTCGAAATGAAGCTTCGAAACTGTCTCAAGAAAGTAAGGATAGAGTAGGTTCTACGAATTTAATTATGAATAGTTACAGGGTTTAGCAGGCCGGTAGCGGGTCATATCCGTGTGTTGGGGGTGTTACCGGAGTGGTGTCCGTGCGGGCGTGCGAACGGGCGGGGTCGACGGGGCCGAGGCTCACGACTCCCCGTTGCCGCTGTCGTCGCCATCCCCTTCGCCACCGTCCACTTCCTCGTCAGAGTCCGTGTCGAGATCGTCGTAATCGTCGTCATAGAAGTCTGTCATGTCCAACTGAAACAAATATCAATGTCGTTTGAAAGTTGAACCACTCTAGAACTTGTATAAGACGTTTCAACGCATTTGAGACTTGTTTCCTAACGAGCTACTCGTTCTTGATAACTGCAGGACATTCGGTTTTAATACATTTAAATGTGGACATTATATAATCTGTATAATCATTTCATGATGTTCACAAGATTTATACAAATCTTGTAAAAATATATAAATATCTTGTATAAATCATGTTTAGAAGAACACAAAGGTGAATCACTATACAGTGATTCACCTTTTAATTCTTCTAAACATGAGCATCCCTTCTGCGGCATCTGCTAATAAGCTGTCAACGAATTATTTTGATGACTACAAATGGGAACAATATAATTAAAACTTGTGTGTATTCCCCAAAATTTTTCCCATCATAGAGGGAACTACCATATGTGCCACTGCCATGTATTAGGAGACTTATTAACGGGCGCATTTACAAACTTTAGAATTGTATTGGAAACTTACAACCCCATAACGAATCCAGCATTTTTTGTCTGGCCTGGGAATCTGACTTAGGAACCAAAGGTTGTCATTGACCTTGCAACAAAAAAATATGAATAAATGAGGTCATTTTAATTTATACAGTTTAAGTATAATGGAACGGCTGATAATGTTATCTGCAGTCATGGAATACACACTTTTCTTAGCCATCAATAATCAGTTTGAATGGATCATAATATCATGATTGTAAACCTTTACAATAAAAAATGTTTTAGATTTAATAAGTCATTAATATAGAATGTGACAGTGGACAGGGCACATTGCTCGCAGAATAGATAGCCGATGGGGCCGATAGATTCTGGAGTGTCGACCGCTTACCGGAAGACATAGAGTGGGGAGGCCTTCCACTAGGTGGACCGAACCACAGAACCAGTCGAAGTGGCGGAGCTTGGGGAACGCCTATTTCCAGCAGTGGACGTCTTTCGGCTGAAATGATGATGATGATAAAATGTGAACAAACCTGTGGCTCCTGTGTCGTCGACTTGACTTGTGTTTTAATGCAATAGTCTTCTAACGTAAGGGGTACTACAATGCCTTCTTTCTCCGCGTCGGTGCGCGCCACTTGGGCCTGCTTCCTGTAAAACAAAGCATACAACTAAGAAAATGTTTCTCTAACAAGTAATAACACAAGATAACGTTGCAACGAACGATAACAGCTGAAGTACTCGTGACCGCACGTTACTTTATCGGTAATTATTTGTAACAAAGGCGGTCATTTCATAGTTTTTATACAGTTTAACAGGTGCATACCTGTACCATGTACTTGTCATCAAAACAGCCAGTTTTGTCTTTTCCCTCTCATTTACAGAGTGGCAGGGACATTGACGCGCAATCTGTTACCATGGATACAGTAAATCATTCTGATCACAAGTTGAAATTTTTCAACGGTTATTAAAAAAAATATAAGTTGCTTCATAACTAAAGGTTGACTGTGTAGATAATGAACTTTTAGCCGCGTAATGCGCCCGGTTTACATAAATGAAAGTATGTTCAGTAGTTTAGTATTGTGTTTTTATTTCAACACGCTGTCGTATGTTTACTACATACGACAGCGGAGGATATACGAGTACCTATACAGAATACACGATTGTCAATTAAGGATCTGAAACTTCTAGTTATTACACTGTATGTCTAAGTCACCAAGCTTTACACCGTAATTCAAAATCCTAGTCCCACTTATCATCGATATATTGGATTTATTCGATGTTTGCCTTAAGATATATCGGATTGATTCGATGTTTTGACGAATATTATTCTATTCGATACATCGATATATTTATTTCTAAAACATCGAATCTTTTTTTTTTGTTGAATGTATTAAAAAAATTAACTTTTACCAATAATTACAATAAAAACCTATGTAAATTTGAACACTACTCGATAATTTCTATAGGCCTTTTCATTTTCAGTGCGCTTATCTCAATATCCACCATGTTTTTCGGACTGTTTATGCGTCTATGAGCAGTGTATGTGTGCTCAGCAATTTGTTTGAAAAGTGTCCGAAACTTTTATTACGCTACAAAATTTCTGCGTTTGACTGGAAAAGAGTAATATTAAACTTTTGTGGAAAGTATTCGACATTGAAAAAATATCCATATTTTCAAGCGATATATCGATAAACATCGATGCTGGGACCCGATGTTTATACATCGAAAATAATTCAATCGATATATTTTTTAAGTGGACACCCCTCCCACTAGTTCAATCCTGTGAACCATAGACCTCTCGTCTAGAATAGTGTTTCCAGTACACTAAGAGTAACCATAAATATTTAGTTTGGTTCGCTACACACTTTTCTATGAAACAGCCGATATTTTTTGATAATCGTCGAAATTTCCACGCTAGGGGGTCTAGAATCATGTGCTGAATTCATGGTTACAGTTTGCGCGTCGATGTATTTGACACCCTTCTACACCGTGAAATTTTAATTGTTGTTTTCCCGCAGCGAAACGGTTTTGTCTTGATAATACAATCGTTTTATAAACAAATAAAATATTAGAAACAAAAAATGGCATATTAACCATTGTGAAAAATCACCACGTGCGCGAGTTTATTTTGCTTTGAACATTTGTGCATCGCTATTCCCTTTGTCGGCGGTGCGTGGGATTGAGTACTACCTACAAGTTACTAGTAGTACCGAGTGTTACTACTGATATTTTTTTGTTATTTTAAAACAAAAAAAACTTATTTTTTTTACTTTTACTCTATGCTTCGAAAGTACTCCCTATGGCAAGTTGTTCTGCCGCGGGAAAACAACCATTAAAATTTATCGGTGTATACAGCAAAACTTACTGAGCCTGAGGTTACATTTCAAATCATGGAACACATTTAATTAGTTAGTATAGTGATAGATTTAAAATAAAAATAAAATGTAATGAATTATTGATTAATGTTTTGTATAATGTAATAAATTGTAATACCTAATTAGAATCAATATCATACTATGTAATTTAATATTTTAATTTAACTCAACAATTAGATAAGTATATACAATTTGCAATGCACTTACAGGGTGCATGTCTTAATACTGCGCCATAAAATGGTAATGCAGGCCTACTAATAAGTGTTAAACATGTAAGCTAATAAATAAATAAATAAAAAGGTCACATGGTCCATCCATATTTACTTCACCCTAATGATATGATAATGAGGTTTTTCTAAGTTAATCCTCTCAAAACAAAATATAGCAAAAATGTTTGTAATTAAACATGTCACCTTCAGTGCTCAAAATTTGGACCGACTTAGTTAAAGATTCAACAAAACGAGGACGCGACCGAATAAACTCATTGTTTTATATTACTTTCACCGAACGACGGCACTGAGTTTTGTCACATGGCAACAATCGACTTGGATGAGAGAGGGTTGAAATAGACGAGCTGGACAAAACCAACAAGTAATGGTCCACATTATTCCAGGACCTAAACATCCGGAAGCCGTGGAGGGAGGTATTTGCCAACGGGCAACACTGCTGCGTGGTACAACGCAGGCTGAATGAGGCCAGTAGTCTAGGTATGAATTTAACTAGCTTTTTAGAGCGCGGAAGCGGAAGAATGAAGAACCCAACACTGGTTTTGAATGGACACAAGTAGCATTAAACTTTCATTTGATATCATAACTGTTACCGAGTCGTTTAAGTAACAGAAAATATAATCAGTGTTATGTAGATAGATACAGACTTACAATTACTAACAATTGTTCGTTTCTTTTACGTAACTTTCTGGCAACAGTTTAGGCTATGAAATACAGAGAGGTAATTGCATAACACACTAACATTAGGAATGGCTTCCATTTTGACAGTTCAAAAACATTCATTACGTTATTTACATTGTTACCAGACAAATTTTTCGAACATATGAAGCAATGGATTAGCACTATCCTTCAAAATTATTCAGATTCTGATTGATAGCCTCTATCTATTCATCGTCTGAATTTAAAGCCTTTCATCGCTTGCATATCCAATAGAACCTCGTATTTATTTATAATGAGGGCAGTGGGTTTATTTAATTTCAAATAATTACTGTAGAGACAGAGCCTGATGTCATGTCTTAAATAAGCCAAGACACATGAATGCATGTGTATCGTTATTCAATTCAAAACATTCCATTCAAGCCATCCTATTAATATTATAAATGTGAAAGTTTGTATGTTTGGATGTTTGTTACTCAATCACGCAAAAACGGCCGAACAGAGTTGGATGAAATGTGGCAATTTTTATAATCAATTCATATCAAGCAACCCACGCTTTAAAAAAAATATTTTCTGCTTTTTTAGTTGCAGTTTTAAAGCGTGTTTTTTTTAGATTTTTTAATTTATTACTTATTTTCTATTTTTTAGTTCTGCTAACTACAAAAGCGTGATTTTTCAGTTTATTTTTTTAATTATTGAATTGTCATCGGTCCTCGATAAGTCTACTAAGTTTAAATGTATTCTGACCGTTTGAAGTGGGTCAAAATCAAGTCCAAAGGAGTCGGTTACAAACATACAGGTGAAGCTAATAAAAAGCGTGTAAAAAATGTGAAAGTTTGTATTTTTAGATGTTTGGATGTGTGTTACCCAATCACGTAAAACGGCTGAACGGATTTAGATGGCATTTGGCACACAGATCCTTTGTAACCTGGAATAACACATAGGATACTTTTTATCCCGATAGTGCGTTTCTGTGGGATAATTTTCGACTTCGCTGCGGGCGAAGCTGCTGTTAGAAGCTAGTATTATATATTCAGCTCGTCTTATTGTTTAAGGTCAGCTACTCACCTGATAATATTCTCGTACTCCTTATCTTTGCCTTTGGAGTCGCGCCAGCGGCGATACATGACGCTGGCGTCGACGTTCGCCGGGCTGAACGTGTTCGGCTCGTTGAGCAGCGAGATCACCGACAGCAGGACGGTGCGCACGGACTGCGTCGGGTTCCAGCGCTCGCAGGGTAGCTCGCCCGACTGCGGGTCGTCCACCGGCGGGTGCAGGATCGATATGCAGAGGTCACCGTTCTGGAACATTTTGTTAGGGAATGCTTAGTTGTTTGTGGAATTTGTGGAACGTATCTTTTTTTCAAACTAAAGCCCTCTTCTTCTCTCCTATTTTGCTGTGCCCGATAGAATCGGCAATGATCATGTCTTTGTACACCGCCCAAATTCACATTGTAGAATGCAAGAAGTATGTTCAATATTGAGTTCTGAGTAATGGGGACAGATCACAGATCGTTTTCTATCTACTCGCTAGAATAGTCTTCGATTTAACAACAGGTTTCTCCTAGTTTTAATTTTATAAAATCAAAATTCATTTATTCAAAGTAGGCTGAGAGTCAGCACTTTTTGAACGTCAAAATTACGTAAGACAGTCCCCCAACACGCCCGCCCTTCACCAGTTCCTAGTGCTTTAGCTGGGAAGAAGAAGTGGCGCAACAAACTCCCCAGCAGCACAGCTGTCTGTTAAGTTAGAAGAAGTTGATTCTGTACATAGTCATATATACCTAAGTCAGATAGACTGGAAGTCGAGCCCAACATCGTTGGTGAAAGGCTTAGCAGATGATGATGACCTAGTTCACCTAGAGCATCAAGGCAATTGTTTAATTTTGGGGTAGATAGAGTAATATCCCCCATATTACTTTATCAACCTGTGTTGATTGTTTGACAATGACTCGAAACATTATAATTTGAATGTGGGTCTAAAACCAAATCCATATTTTTATTGCACTATTCATATTTATGAGCGAGTTTATCTGTTTCATTTTGCCAGTTCAACAATATTCATTGCGCCATTTACGTCGTTGAGCCGACACATTTTTCGAACATATGAAGCAATGGATTAACAATCTGTTTCAAAATATGATTGATCGTGCGTTACGCAATTAGGGTGCAGGTCAAGTTAATCTATTTATATTTAAAACGACTTTTTGTAATGTCAAAATAACAGCATTTTACTAAATGGATATGAAAGTTTATACGGTACTTATGACAAACAAACAATTTTTGATTTTGATATATATTATGCTTCTTTTTATCAAATTACCATGCGGGCGCAGCAGCGGGCGGAAGCTAGTACAAGTAAAAAAGGTTGTTAACTGGTTTTTGTTAAAATTGCTTTCCCTAACTCTCTTTTATTAATTCACATAAGTAAACAATTTCTGTTTTCCTGTTTGCCTGTGGTGACAGGAGATTGTTTACAAAATAAAACTATAGCGCCGTAATTTAATAACCGTGTGTTCAAAAAGAACAGGTAAACCACGGGTGTACACAATACATGCTACAAAAACACTTCACGGTCAACTCGAGTTTCTTTAGAAGACTGCTTGGCACTATTCCTATAAAAAAAAATCAAATACTAAAACCCTACTACTGAAAAATCATTAAAAAGTTTGAAACAAGAATATTTTTTTTAGTTAATTTCTTTGTTTTTGTTACAGGGCGCCATTTTGAATTTAATGTGACGTCAAATACCCTATAGCCAGCGGACGATCAAGACACTGAAGACGTTTCCAACGATACTTCATTTGTAAATTTTATGTTAGAAGTTATGAGGGAACAGATGAACATACATACCGGGCACAATCATAACCCTCCTTTTGCTTTGCCGTAGTTGGGTAAAAATAACAATCATCGTTAAACCTATGGTTGTAATTTCTGGCGCCGCGCCGTTATAATTTGTATTCAGATTTGTCCCAGGATTTCCACTATTGTTGCGTTCAGAATGTATTGATGTCTTTGCCAAACACTAGATACGTATGCACGGATATACGAACGCCAGATCGTAGACGTTTAGTCTATGCTATCTGTCTATCAGCAAATTGAAGTTTACACAATAAGCAGCGAAGGCCGGAGTTATTAAATCTTGATACGATTTAATGCTTCACGGTTAGGAAGACAGATTTCGTTTTCGTTGCGTTAGAGCGCGTGTAATACAAGTGTTATATAAAGACCATTGTTGCCTCGCCTCCCCCGACTCGCAGAATACCAGCAACCTTCGTAACAAATCTTATGTGTTCCATTCACGCGTCAGGGGAAGCAGGGATATTAAACGTACTGGGGCTTCTACAAAAATAGTGCATGCCACGATCGATTTCTGTATTCTAGTAAGCGCAACCGAGAAGTCCGGGTCTGAAGAGCCTAAACGTCTTCTTTTTTACAAGCTTTTATTTGCAATGTAACTACGTTTCTTCGGGTGCACTCTTGCAACTCAATTTTGAAGCAGATATCTTTAACCGATTGAGGTGAAATTTTTCATGCAGGTGTATATCGCGTGACAATGCAATATTATGACATGGAGTTGATCTGATGCTGGAGCTGGAAGGTGGCTATAGAAACTCCGCGCAAAACGAACACAACCCCATCGAGTTTGGACTCGTTTGATTCGTATTGACGAGTACTTTGATCCTATTTGGTATAAGAGTCTGGGTGCTTACTCTGGAATATAATTCCGATAGATCGACATTGGTCAAACGTCAGTTGGTTGAGTTAAATGTCAGGGATTGGCTAGACTCAGTGAGTCCAGCCAATTCCTGACGTTTGACTGACAATTACAATGTCGATCTATCGGAATTATATTCGAGAGTAAGCACCCTGATGTTGGAGCTGGAAAGTGGTATTAGGAACTCCGCAATAAAACAACACTTGAACCCCATCGAGTTTGGGCTCGTTTGATTTATATTGACGAGTACTTTGATGCTATATGGTAACCAGGGTCTGATGCTGGAGCTGGAAGGTAGCCATAGATACATAACACTTTAAGAGCTCAAAACAATTCAAAACATAATATGTGTAGGTTCTACGAATTATTACGAGCTACATAACGGCAAAACGGTGCTACGAACTACGCCGTCGTAAATCCCGCATCATAAATACTAAAAAGTTAAAATGAAATGAAAAGAAAAGAAAACTTTTTAAAAACAAGCTTTTGTTAATACTTATTTTTAACTAAAAAGTTAAAAATAATTTAAGCACAATTATTTAAATAAAAGCGTGTTACATACTGACGGTTATAAATAGGTATAACATGCTAAAATGTTCTTTATATCTCCTGTCAATTGCCATCAAAATGTAACACGCTTTTATTTCAATAATTGAGATTCAATTATTTTTAACTTTTTAGTTCGTTTTATTAACAAGTAATAATTAAAGCTTGTTTTTAAAAATTTTTTTTTTTCTTTTAATTTTCTGTCTCCGATTAGGGACGCCATTTTGAGGAGTTGAGTAGCTTGCTACATTTTAGTAATCTGTGGAGTTGAGTTCAAGTTGGGCTGCCGTCGAGAGCGGTTGCGTTTGCCCGCGTGCGGCGGATGTGGGCTTCCTTGCCTGACTTCGAAATCAAACCGAGTTTTTGAGTGTGTCTCCGTCTGTGTCGCAGTGTGTAATATTGGGTAGTAATATAAAACGGGGAGCAAAAGTGAAATAAGTTCACTTCAGCCTTCGGTGGAGACGGGATGCTGGAGGGCGAGTGGCCCCTTGCGGCTGCCCGGTGCAATTGTTCCTAATATTTTTATTGATGACTCCTCGCCTTTCTACATTAGTCATCAACGAAGTCCTTCGAACCCTTGAAGACGAAACCCATTTAATCAAACTAGATCAGGACTGGAGGCTCCAGGGGCCAGTGCAAATCTTGGGGTTTATTTGATTAATCGAGTCTGGTCAAGCCACGCTAGGATCAGTGCAATTCATTCATTCATTCTGATATGGGACGCCATTTAAAAATTTAAAAATTGAGGAGATATTTTGAATTTTAGTAAAGGGCGAACTAGTAAGAGAATCAAGCCCCACTTTCTGGGAGTTAGAGCTAGGATAGGAGCACCTACCTAGCAAATGGAATTAAATATTAATTGTTACGAGTTTGTTAGGACGATTAGCGTAGGTACATACTTTGGATAATGTTATCTATCCTAAGGGCACGTCTTCCCTACCATTACGGCAGCCCCGGGTCTGCTCCTTGATATGCAATGGTCTCTGTAGCACCATGAAACATGAGGCTTCAAGGGCTAGTGCAAATTTTGGGGTTCATTCGATTAATCGAGTCTGGTCGTACCACGCTGGGATTTCAATTCATAATTAGATACGTATCGTCTGCAAAATGAATATAGTTTCCGCCAACATCCGCATACTGTTTGGATACTTAAATGGTATGTAACATGCCTACTACCAGTGCAACACATAGCAGAGAATACCCCTTCAAAATGGAGGTTATCATGTAAAACGTCCTTTCATATAATCTGAATAATATAACGTTTTCGCAATGAACAAATCTAACCAATGATTTCTTAAACATGGAATAATCTTTCTGTCTAATTTTGCTTATTACCCACGACGGAACGGAGACGGCATATGCGTTTTTAAGCCAACACTATTCTAATGTTGTAATGCAGTTTCATCCATAAACACTTCAGCTATTAACTTTCTATTAAATCCTTTTTCCGATTAAAATAAAACATGGCCGAAGACAATGATAGGGATATAAATAATTAATCATGAAAATGGAAGCATCTGTCGTCGTAGAATAGTTGAACAAACAGTAGCTACGTATACTTTGTACGTATAAGCTAGATATGTTTGTAGAAACAAGAGTTACATATGGTTATGGAATTAACTGCTTGTACCTGGAAGTTATTTAGTTACTGGTGTGTATCATTATATCGTTAATTACATAATCACAGTAGTTTCCTGTTCTTATGAATTATATCACTTACTACTGCAAGTTGTGAGGAAAGAAAAATGCTACGTCGCACTAGTTGATGGTCTATAAGTTTTAGGGTTGTTTAGTATTTTTGTACGAAGCAAGTTCCCGTTTTTAACCGACTTCCAAAAGGAGGAGGTTCTCAATTCGTCGGAACCTTTTTTTTTTTTTTTTATTTTTTTATTTTTTTTTATGTATGTTCCCCGATTACTCGAAGATGGCTGGACCGATTTGGAAATTTTTTTTTTTGTTTGAAAGGGTATACTTCCCAGGTGGTCCCATGATCATCAAGTCAGGATCTGATGATGGGATCCTGGAGAAATAGAGAGAACTCTTCAAATTTTATAGGCACACTTGAAGCAATTTGTGTAGTTTTTGGAAGAGTACTTTCTCGGAGTGGTTCCATTTCAATTTGGTGAAGATCTGATGAAGAACTTCGGAGATAGGCAACGGAACTCCTCAATAAATGATAGCAAATGGACAGGGATTGCTGAAATCTCATGTCTGTCAATTGTTTACACCAGTTAATAACATAACATCACGCCGGTACGCTGTGAAGGGGTAAGCACATGTGAACCACTAAAAAGTGAAAAATAAAAATCTTTTTTCAAAAAAAATAAACAACCGACTTCCAAAAAAACACTAAAAAGTGAAAAATAACTTTAATTTCGGAAGGCGGTGACAAAAAATTAAAATACATACCCAAAGTCACCGACTTCCGAAATTAAAGTTATTTTTCACTTTTTAGTGTTTTTTTGGAAGTCGGTTGTTTATTTTTTTTGAAAAAAGATTTTTATATTTGTTATGTATAATACAATCACAGCTTGGCGGAAATTTAAGGTATATTGGTTAGGTTGACGTTGTCGTCTCAATGGGCGACTTCATACGCGTAGACTTTGGATTTTGCCATAGAAGCTTTTATTCCGTTATTTTTGCCTTTTGGAGTAGAATTTTAAAAATCCTGATAGGTACACTTTTTCATTTGTTTACTCCAAGAACCCAAACACCAATTTTACTTTAAAAAATACGGATTCTCATGCAAACGTTCTTTTTGAACCCTTTTGGGGTAGAATTTCACTCATCGTTTTTAACTAAACAATGATTCTCATTGATTTTAGTTAAAATTCGCGTATAATTTCATGCCGACATGCCCTATTTCACCCTAGAATTAGAATTTATTTAGAATTTTAGCAAACTCTGATAGACGTGTTTTATCGTTTAACCAAAAACCAAAATAATTACTTTCATTGTTTTTGCTGAAAAGGTGAATGATTGTCATTCAAGCTCTCATCCCCTATTTCTTAGTCCAAATTTCTAGTTTCCGTGTTTTATTAAATAATATTTTACTGTCTAACTTTATCAAGGAAACTGAAGATTCTGAAGAGCTAAAAATGATTGGCTGCATAGACTGATACGGATATAGCGACTTGTTTTGTGTTGCCAGCCAGCATTTTTATTGCAAGATTTGGCAGTAATTTTATTTTATTTGCTCTTGCCCTACATTCGAACTTATTCCAACGCACTATGTTATTGCAAAACAATAAACGATACGATATGTAATATAAAAATATATAGAATAAACGATTGGTATGAATGTTAAGGTCATCATTACCCTTCACCTGATAATAGCCACTATAATAATACTCATCAATTCGCATCGCACCGTTCTCATCGGCAAGGTCCTTATACTCCGTATTACACACGATATCTAGCTTCATGTCTTTCTAAGGAGATAGCGGAAGGAGGTAAGCGAGACGGAACGGACAAGAGGCTTACCTCCGCAATTTGCCCTTGACAATCTTGGTAAAGCAGCATATCGACGACCCACCCCATTTACATTGTAATCTGCTCAACGATTCGTGAAGGTTGTTTTATCCGATTTATCGAATAAACTTTTAATGTTGTATGAAAACTGAATTGAAAGATCACCCAAGTCTGTAATCATTATAACAGTTAATATGTAAGTCGTGGCTCGAATCGTTCAATTCCAACCAGTGGCCTACTCTAGTATTCGCATGACCCAGATACATTTGTCTATCGCGATAACTACTTTACAGTGTAATAATTAACGACAGTGAAGTATCTTTTTAAGTCATATCTGTAAAATATTTTTAACTTCAATTTACGAGAATGATTCTTGAAGTTATTGATAAGTTAAAAGTCGTCAAGGGTCAATAAAAGCGTGCTAGAGGTAATGATGAGCCGAATCATACTGTGATGCATTGATTCAAGTTGCATGACAATGCAATATGTTCAGCCTTGTCATTTGACCTCAATGGTGATCGAATAGGTAGGTATTTGGTTACATTAAAATATGAGGCATTGAAGAAAACTTCAAAGGAAATCGATTCCAATTATCGTGCAAGCTACCTATGTCGTATGTGATTAGGGTCGGGCTGGAGGGTTCTAGTACTAAGTTATTGATGCGTTTATGTTGTGACGAATGTTGCGTCAAGTGATGGGGCTTCATTGTTTTATCGATTTTATTGTTTCACAATAGTTGAGAAACCTCGACATTGATAATATAAATTGTTGTTACCAAGCAAAGCATCATGGCACAGTGAAAGTGTTTCGTTCTAACGGTCCTCCCTCTCTGACGCACTCTGAACGGTCTGCGGTGCCTAAACTTTTCCGCACAAGGATTTAAATGCTAACAGCGTAGTATTTTATTTATGAGTTCGTATCGAATGATCTGGAATCAAACAGAATGAAATTCAAATCCTCAGTAAACAAGACGTTATGTTTAAGTATTAAGAAATGAAAAATGTATAGGACCGACGAAAAATGTATTTGAATGGAGTAGTGGTTGTTATTTTTGTAAGTTGCTGTAACAAAAGAAGATCTAAACGACTTCTTAGGACAAGTACGTTTTTTTATTACAGAAGTCATGATGATAGAGCATAAAGGCGCGGACATTACGGTGATGGCGTGGAGCGTCGCCCTCGGCTAAAAATATGCTACCGGTTCACTGCGCGCTTCCTCACAAAGAAAATGCGTGTGCTCTGACCTCCAAATCGGGAAACACTTGAAACATAATATACACAATGTTTATTTACCACACCCCTCGCAGACATCCAAATAGAGTATTAGTAGTCTACAATATTATATTATTCTGAACCATGTCAAGGTACATGGTCAAGAATAAGTTAACAGAGTGGAACACCAATCACGAGTTCGCATTTCGAAGGAATATTGAGAATTGAATGATAATTTTGAGGTTAAAATCTTAATATTTCTTCGGCTTGTGAAGCCTCTTCCGGATGTGAATATTAAGATTCAATAAAAAAAAGTGATGTTTCATAAAGAAAACCTCACTTTGCTATGCTGTCTAGCGGAAGCAGGAAAAGCTTTTAAGATTTTTTAATCAGGTTTTCAATTCACGACCGGAAACCTTACACGTCAGTTCTTCAACAGTCAAAATCAAAGATATTCGTTTTAAATTCACAGAACGGAAATGATTTTCTGCATTGATTAACTTAGCAGAATATTATATGAAGAGTAAGTTTCTAGTCTGGGCCGACCAGTCGTGAGGCGAGGACCTTGGTGACTCGGCCGCGGGTGGGTTGAAGGCCCGGTGACGCACGTGACTCGCCACGGAAGCGCCCCCGCTACAAGCTCACCTCCTGTTTTTATCTTATTCTTTCTGTTTAGTTCTTCAATAACAGCTGTATTGTAACCAGATTAAACAAAGCGAAGGGTGTTCCTATCCGAATAAAGAGAAACTCGTTTCACTACACTACTGTATATAGAAACTGGAACAGCATCTGTAAGTGGTTCTCTACCAGATAAGTAAACTAGGACTTTTCAGAAGGCGAAGAAATAGACCTCAAACAAACATATTTTCTTTACTGAACATTATTGATATTGTCAACTGCGACTGCGCAACATATATAATATGTAGGTAATACGGGTCTTGACTTCTTGAGTTTGAGTGAATAGCCTTCGATAGTTGCACACTTTGTTGCAAGAATATCGACTATTGTTCCCTCGGCAAGTATCGACAGATTCATTATCGGGCATTGAGTACGGCGCGTGTGCAGGGAACCACGTGTTCTGTATTAAAAGAGTCTGATTGAGATGTTGGCACTTGCCTCCACTGTTGGTTGAGTTGGGACGATCGCGTCTCAGGGGGCGTTATTTAAAGAACCGCGTGTGAATACTGTGAATGTAGCACAAGTTCAAAGTAGCCACCGCTACGCAGGTCGACGAGATCGGGAATAAGGTTAATTACCCCAAGGCCGGGGAGTGCCAACATCGGCTGGGATGATCCTCTAGGGAAAGACATTTCTATGGGGAAATAAAAACAAATTATTTCTCCTTGACATTGTGCCAAATAGACTTGGTTATAAAAATCTTTTTCGTATAGCATTAGTTTATCACGCCCAGCGAAACCGTTGAATAACAGTTAGTGAACGTCGTCATCAGAAGCTGATATGACGCCATTTTCTACTTGTTTTAAGAGATGCCACACGAATAAAACGGATTCACAGATCATTGTTGTCATGTTTTTATTGAGGTAAATCTACAATTAAAATATCCTGTTAACGACATAGTTTAGGCTTATATATTTGTCTTTTTAAAAGGAAAAACCACTGCCTTGTGTCTCATGATGACAAATATTTGTAGAAGATACGACAGAATATACGTATTCTTAGATAGAAGTGCTCGTCGCGTGTCCTTTTATACGTAAAAGGACACGCGACGAGCACTTCTATCTAACTAAACGAACATTTCGATTGGAACCGGTAAAGGGAAATTACCAATAGGGTTGAAGTAGAATGGTTGTCTGTCAATAAAACTGATCGTGACCACGGGGTATTGGTAGTGTTGGTACACTTGGTTTTCGTGAGCAAGCATAAAATATGTACAACATGAACGAAGCTGCCTGTAAAAGCTAGTTGACTACAAAGTGATTCACAGACGTTTGAATTAAATATGTTGGTTGGTAACCATCGCCGGTGGCTTCACTTCATGCAAAAGGTCGTTCAACTTGTATTACATCCTGTTTGATGTAGATCTTTTCGTGGATTATGTGTTTCACAATATTGTGAAAAACGCGCCTTACCAAAGTTTATGCATGTTTTATTTTAAAACTTATTTCAGTCTACGTCAGAGCTAGAACTATAAATATTCCCTTCAACTTAGCTCATTCAAGACATGTCTGTCGTGTTTGTGTAGCTCTTGAGAACGAATTGTGAAAGTAGAGTATGGAACTGGTTTACTAAAACTTGACTAACATTAACAATGTACGATCCTGTGCTACATTTAATTAACACACTGAATACATTTAAATATAAATGAAGTATTGCAGAGAATCAAATGCGCGCAACACTTGATCTAATTTAGCATCGTATGTTAGAATCTTAAAAATAAGGTAGGCTGGGCGTTGGATGCGTCACAGCGTCACAGTATGATTCAGCCAATCGGACTGATGACCCCGCTGCTTGACTACTATGTCAGCCATATTATTTTATACCGACAACTCACAGCTCACAGTTGACTCTTCTAAAAGCTAACGGTAACGCGCAGGCGACGCGAAAACTGTACAACCGGCTGTGAGTTGAGTTTTACGAAATGAAATGCACAACTTTATACAATGCTATGTTTAAAAAAAAAATTATGAAATTTGAAAATTAGATTTGAGTAAATAATAGTATTAATAGTATACGTAGGTTCGTGGCATAGCATTAACAATTGATGGATATATTCTGGACTACCTTTTGCCAGCGACTTCGTCAGCGTGGAGATCGGAATTTATCCCATGGGAACGTACTACCGCGATAAAAAGTATCCTGTGTTAATCCAGGTTATCAAACTATCTGTGTGCCACATTTCATCCAAACTTTCACATTTAAAGTAATAGGATTAGGTGACAGAAGCCAGAAGTCTATGTTACACCGGTTACACGAACATGAAAGCCACAGGATCGTGTCGAAAACAGATTGCATGCCGTGTCCCAGTTACAAATATTGATTTACCGCACTACAACTAGTATTGTCAATGTACGAGTCAATCTATCAAACTGATCATTCAATTGATGATTCATGATGGAGATGTGGTCAACCCAATATGCGTAACCATGGGAGCCTACCACCTAACTAAAGACTTATTGGAAACTAGCTGTTGCAAGCGGCTTCGCCCTCGTGGAGGTCTAAAAATATCCCACTGGAAAGTAATACCGGGATAAAAAGTATCCTATATGTTAATCCAGGTTATAATATATCTGTCTGCCGTTTTTCATCCAAATCCGTTCAGCCGTTTTTGCGTGAAAGAGTAACAAACATACACACAAACACACACATACACATACACACACACATATACATCCATACTCACAAACTTTCACATTTATAATATTAGTAGGATGACGAAAACCAAGCAAAATCAGGGCGCGGCTATGATGAAGGGGGGAAGCGCGCGGAATGGCGAGCGTGGTGCACGCTTGGCGGGATGGAACAGGCATGTGGGCGAGGCTCACAGGGTGGCCAGGTTGAGACTTGGATAACCCACTCGTTAAGTCAGTGTGGTAGACCTAAGTTCGGTTGTATGTATGAAGAGATGCGAGAGAGTAGAAAGGTGTTCAAGTCAAGGTTACGGTGGTGCCAGAATACTCAGAATCAGATTCAGATGGACGACCTCGCTGAACAACATTCGTAAGGTGACTTTCGTGGGTTTTGACGAAAAACGCGAACAGTAAACTCTCGGCCTGGCCTACCAGGGAGCGTCTATGACATAAGTGATCACAAGAGCATTGCAAACGTTTTCAGAGAACAGTTTTCGGTCCGGTCGCCGCTTGGTCCGGCGAGCCTCAGCATTCAGCACTACTCAATAAAATTGAAGGGATAAGTTTCTTCGCGAAAGATGTCGCGGAAGCCATAAGCTAGATTGTGCAGGGAAAGTCCCCTGGGCATGACGCACTCAGCATTGAGCACTTACAGCACGCCGGGCAGCCGGGCCGCACCTGGCAAGAGTTCTTGCAATGTTCTTCTCGCTGTGTGTGTGCCACTCCTACCAACCGGCTGACTTTTTGAGGAGAGTTGTAGTGCCAGTGGTTAAAAATAAAACTGGCGATATAGCGGATAAAAACAACTATAGGCCCATATCGCTTGCAACTGTAGTCGCGAAGGTATTTAATGTTGTGCTTAACACGCAGTTTAAAGGCATGTAACGCTTCATAATAACCAGTTTGGTTTTCGACCTAAACTGCCCACAGAGAGTGCAATATTGTGTCTAAAGCACACCGTTAAATATTACACGAAGAGAAAGACCCCGGTATACGCGTGCTTCCTCAATTTATCCAGGGCTTTTGACCTCGTCTCGTACGATGTTCTCTGGGGGAAACTGGAGAGCACGGACTCACCAAGGGAACTCATCAGCATACTCCGGTACTGGTACAGGCACCAGGTCAATAGTGTCCGATAGGCAGGGGCGATGTCGGACCCTTATATAAGCGAATGTGGGGTAAGGCACGGCGGTCTGACCTCGCCTACATTGTTCAACCTATATATGAACGAACTGATGGTCTCACTCAGCAGGCAACATGTCGGGTGCTATGTAGTTGGAGTCTGTGTTAACAATATGAGTTATGCCGATGACATGATGTTGCTGAGCGCGTCGATCTGTGGGCTGAGGAGACTACTCAGTACGTGTATGGAATACGCGCGTGGTCATGGGTTATAATGGCAAGAAAAGCCAATACATGGTTTTTCAGGCCATCGGTGTGTTGAGCCCTATGAACATACCGACTGTTCTTCTTGATGGTGTTCCAATAGACCGAGTGGACAAATTTCAATATCTGGGCCATCTTCTCACCGTGGACCTTAAAGATCATGCTGACGTGGAGCAGGAGCGGAGGGCACTGTCGGTGCGAGCCAACATGATAGCCCGCAGGTTTGCGCGTTGCTCTGTTGGTGTGTAGGTCACGCTTTTTAAAGCGTACTGCAAGTCCCTGTACACGTGCAGCCTGTCGGTTGATGTACTGAAAGAGCATACAGTGCCCTCCGTGTCCAGTACAACAATGCGTTCCGGGCGGTGTTGGGCCTGCCCCATTTCTGTAGCGCATCAGGGATGTTCGCGATGGCACGCACTGATTGTTTCCCCGCTGTTATGCGCAAGCGGTGTGCGTCCCTAGTGCGCTGGGTGCGGGCTAGCCCCAATGCCATCCTGGCAATGATCGCCGACAGATTGGACTGCCCTTATAACCGGCATGGATGTGGCAGGCATGTTGCTGTTCCAATGCCGGTTAGAAAATTATAATTAGTGCGTACGAAAAAAAAAGATTTTTAATATATTTTTTATTTTTTGATGACCAATAATGTGAATAATAATCATTTTAATTTATTTAATGAATGCGTTTTATGTAAGTGTATTGTTATTGTAATTATGAGCCTAATAATGAGTCTATTCTTATTTGATAATGAATAAATAAAAAAAATAAAAAAGTAAGTCCACGTTGCGACGTAATAAACTCACTGGATCATCAACGCACTGCTTAACGCCAAAGAGTTAAAAATCGAACTGTGTTTTTTCGATGCGCTTCACTCTGTTGGATTCACAATGCTCAACACTGAGAGTTGAAAATCCGGTGCGCGATTAATTCCCGCCGCGATTTTATTACGTCCGTGTGGACTAAGTGAGAACTTAGCCAGAGAGTGGACCCTAACAGCAGGTTGGGAAAACAATAGGAAGAAGACGTACTACTAAATTACGTAAATAAGTACTAAAACCTAATTGATACAAAGTAGATCAAAGTGTGATACGGTGTGAAACGTTTCGCAGTCCCGGGGTCAAAGACGAGAGTGTGGTGTGTCGCAAGTCGCAACTAGATAACTATGAGAGCTAAGATAGGTACTCAGTTGTTGGATTGTTTGCATGGCCGTTATGCTTAGCATGACGCTTTTATATTTCTACGCTTCAGTACCTACATTAGAAATCGCTTTTCTACATTTCTCGGTACAAAACTGTCAACTGTCTATACGGAAACGTCATTTTTGTCTACTCTTCCGACGACAAAACGCTTGTCTACGGTTCTCGTGCTAAGCCTGCAGTACAATATAGATGCAGTCACACCATCGGTGTATAATATTAACTACTGGTCACCCAGTGGTCAAACTTCGACCAAAAAATATAGAACTATTAGCTTTCTGCACTCTTCCATAATAAACTTTAACTGTGACAAATTTCATACTCCTCCGTCCGCGTAATTTTAGTAAAAAGGGATACAAAGTTTTAGCTTCACGTATTAATATAATATAGTTTCTTCTCCAATGTCAATTGTATTTGGACCTGGCTGGTTACTTCTTCAATTTGTTGTAAATATTGCTATAAAAAGGGGTACAATTTTTTTGTCTCACTTATTAATATATGGGTTCTTCTCCAATGTCAATTGTATTTGGACCTGGCTGGTTACTTCTTCAATTTGTTGTAAATATTGCAATAAAAATGATTCTGAAATGGTCGACCATGGTGTGGCATAATTAGGGCGTTTATACCGCGGAAACTAGCAATTCTGGATTCTCAGAAAGAGGTCGCTGGAAGCCTGCCTTCCATAGCGACTCCTAATCATGGTAGGTTATTTTGTTGTAAAATTTTAGCTGTAGTGCCAACTACGTGCTTGGGGCGTTTCTAGGTAAGTACTCCTTACAGTAAGTTATTTGTACAAGTATGTTGTTTGGTAAGCCAAGTTTTGTTGAAAAGAGAAGTGGATTTTGGCAATAACTGTTTATTTGCAGCTGATGCTACAATAAGCATTAAGCTTTTGGTTGACTTCCTGGAATCCAGATCTTTTGGGCTAAGTACTCATTTTTTCGAGGGATTAATTTGGTGAGAATGTGACTTAATCTGTGTTTACATGTTTAGTTGGAAGCAATATGGAAGAATACCAAATTAAATGCAAATCTTAACCTTTAACAAGTACAGTCATCCTGTTTGTCTTGATAGATAAATGAGGAAATAGCTACAAGATTGGCCCTATGTCTCCGGCTAGGATTAAGTGGATCCAGCATGTTATATGTCTAGAACCAGCCACAGGTTATTCTTAGAGGGATGTTTAACGTCAGTATTCACACTACGTCTTACCAATATTCTAAGAAAACCAACAGAAACACAACAGGATTCCTACGAATCCAAGTAACGCATATTGGATCAAGAATAAAGTCTTCCGGGATTTCTACAAAATACATTGTAAATAAGACCATGAGCGTAATCAATCAGTGTATCATTGGCTACAATTGCATCTCTGAGCTCACTGCATAGAATAGACTCCTATGATATAGAAAGGAAACTTCACAAACGAAATAAACTATTTTTTATTTCAATGTATACGTGGAAAGTATACCGATGACGGTATACTTGGAAAAGGAAAAGTATGGTAGGCATAACATAATAGGACATTTTGTACTTGGTATGCAAAGTAGATTTCAGCCCCAATAATTATATTATATTATTAAACATGTTCCGTGTGGTGCCGGACGTAATAGAATAGCACCATCCCATTTCTTCTGGGTGTCGTAGGAGGCGACTAAGGGAACTACTAGAGAATGGGCAGCAGCGTTCTCTATGCATTTGACCACCATACCACGATCGCCAACCCGCCTGCCAAGCGTGGCGATTATGGCAAATCACCCACTTTTGGGGGAGGCTTATGTCCAGCAGTGGACGTCTTTCGGCTGAAGTGATGATGTTCTTGGAATAAGACATAAATGGTAACATTTTTAAGTATTCATCATTTGTCGTTGAAAGCAATCTACTGAACTCTTGCTCTTTACTTGATGACTATCTCTAGTCTATGATTTATTTAAAGTTTATTACAAGGCTCCGTTTTCTCCAATCACTTTCACGACTGATTCATAACTCATATGTGTATGAAGCATTGGAGCAATCCTTTTGAGTACTCTTGACTCGGATTTCCGTTGCAAACTACATGCGATATATGGAGCTACTTTATACCAACATTGTCATGAACAAGTGTTTTTCGTTAATATCGGAAACAAACTAACACATGAAGGATGACGAGATTAATCTTATCTCAATGTGTAGGAAATCTATGTAAAATGGTTTTAAATTAATTGACATACTAACACGTTTCAACGGTACCATCTCTTATCGGTTTACGTCAGAAACATAATTATATCGACTAAATTAATGAACTGGACGACGTAGATACGATCTTCGGTTTTAATTTCGTAATGATTGATTTTAATATTGCACGATTTTAGTGACATTATTATTTGATGGTAAATTTGTGGGTCGAGTGAACCAACACCATTCCATCTCCTAAGGTCGACTTATTGGAGAAACTTCCAAAGGAAAGGCGTTTTAGTCATTGGCGATGTCACATAAAGAAATCTGAGACTTACAGGTGCTTAGAAACAGTTTTGTAGATAAGTATTAAATGTTTCATCAATAAGGGAAATAGGTTAATATGTTTTTCTTTAGTCTTGCTCCAAAAATTGCCATTCTTCAATGTTTTTCCCGTAACTATCGGAGTTCATTTAAAAGTATTGTGACTGTCGCCATCCAGACTATAGGGTTTACTGTAGTAAACCTTCGTTATGTATAACGAAGCATTTTATTAAGTGAAGCTTTAATTAACATCTTTCATCAAGTTTACTGGTACCAAAATTGGTATGATTTCAAAGAAGTCAGGTGCCATGTGGTCGGTCATTTATTTATCAAGCAAGTCAAGTGATGTCATTTGTTATCAAAGACATTTCAATATATTTGATAGTTGTCTTTTACACAGAAAGGAACATTTAAAATTGAACGTAATTTCAGTATGAACAGTTCGCATTTTTGTACTGTAGCATTATTTGTTTGATTATTGGCTGTTGGCCATTCCTGCCGTTGGACTGGAAGAACGAGGACGAGGAGTCGCGTGTTAAGGCCGAGATGGGCGGACGACATTGCAGCCATCAGGAGCAGAATCTGGATGAAGCTGGCTCGTGGGTATTGGCATAAGAAAACAGAGGCCTATGCCCAACAGTTGGTGAAGTCGGGCTATGGATGATGATGGGTTACAGGAAATCCACAAACCACAAAATGCCCAAAAAATGTGTATCTTCGATCAAATATCGTAGGCAGGTACATATAGGGGATTTGATCGGACCTTACATTTCATATGCAAGCCCTATAATGGCTTGGACGTTGGGAAACAGAGTTATCCAGTTATCGATATTAGTCAAATTATATCGATTGCGTATGACGTCCAGTCCAGGGCGCGTTTGTTTTTCATATAAACGTGTTCTGCTGCAGACATTCGATTCGAGTGGGAGTAATATATTCGAGACAATGTCAGTTTCTATTGCTGTTTCTAAATAAATCATGCCATTTATAAAACAATGCATTTGTAACAACTACCTATAATTCGCATTTCGACCGTAGGCTGCCAATACCTTCTAATTAACATTTAGTTTTGACAGTTAGGATAAATTGTCACATCAAAGATTACGATACGAGCTAACACATAGCGCAAAAAACAATATTTCGGTAAAAACGTTAATTAGAAGGTATTGGCAGCCTACGGTCAATTTGTTTAAAAAAATCAGATTATCTTTCGGTGGAGATTTACAGAAATCTAATAGCGGGGAGGTCCCGTCGGACTGTAGCTTTAGCCTGTGTTTCTGGCTCAACAGTCAAAAATCAAAATCATTTCTCAGCCTAATTTGAATAAATGACTTTCATTTATTCAAATTAGGCTGAGAATCAGCATTTTTCGAATGTCAAAATTACATAAGACAGTCCCCCAAAACGCCCGCCGTTCACCACTTCCTAGTGCTTTAGCTGGGAAGAAGAAGTGGCGCAACCAACTCCCCAAAAAACGTAAGTCGTAACGTAAGGTAATACAGGCAGGTAATTATGCAAGTATAACTACGTACATAAATTATTTATTATATCTACGTTTCTGAAACCTAAAAGGGATGCGCAAAAGTAGCGATACTTATGTTTTTTCAAATTGCCCTGAAATAACTATTCGAGTATTTCGAATTGTGATTTCCATTGGCATTTATCCTGATTTAAATGTTATTTTATTTTTAATAAGGAACTATCCCAATGAAGGAAATAGGAAAGAGCAATTTGAAAAAGCGAGACATAGTTGATTGTCGAAGTTGACTGGTAGAAAATGCCTTAGTATGTTTTTAAGTTGTACACGGCTACACAGCAAGCTTTATAATTCCAGTATAGGCTGATCTCGCATTGTATAGCATTTCCGTACAGTGCGAAATCAGCGTGAACTGGAAATGTATAGGTTGACATGTAACCGTGTGTAGTGTGTAGTGTGTAGTGTGTACCTACTTAAAGTTATAATAAATAAGTGGGCGCTCACGACAACAGCAAAGATAGACCAAGTGAGTGAGACAGATGAGTATTTAGAGTTGAACGTCCTGATCAGAGGGTTGCTCGGAACATCGATCTTTTTTGTCAATGGAAAACAACAATCGATAAACCTGTTTAAAAAAAATGCCATACTGTGTTGAGTTATTCGATTTTCATGATCATCAAATATGATATACTATAGACATGATGAGTGTAGGCAAGTATAGATAAGATGTTACTGTATATTGTTTAAAATAATATTGCAAAATCCCGAACATGGCATAATTAAATGAACAGGCAAATATGGTGTGCAAATATTTGAACACAAAACAAGGATAATATTGTTTACTTTAAATATCTATTAAAATTATGGTTAAACTGTTTTTTAACTTACCTCATACACATTTGGATGCCATACTTTTGTTAAAAATCTAATGGAAGGTGGTGAGTATGGATAGTCTGGTGGGAATTTCATATGTGCCTGAAACAAAAAAGAAAACATAAATTAGAGACCATAACATTTTACAAAAATCAAATGGATGGAGGATTATTCTATGGCGGTATCATCCTATTCTGCTTAAGGGGGATGCGCCAGGGTAAACCATGAATTACAAATGTTTTTAGGATTTTTGCAATTGCATGTCATTGCCAGGCTGTTATGATAACCTAATATGAACGACTGGTCAATCGGCCATATTAGTTGGCGACTAGTAGGCTAAAACCATCGACTAGCCGGCCTATTTTTTATTCGTATTAATATGCTTAAAATTTTTAAAGACGGTGATTGAAATGAAATTGAAATCTTTACTGTTATATTTTCTTATTATAGAATCAGTTTTACAGTTTACTTTCAGTGTAATCAGAAAATTAGGATAGTAAGGAATAGAAACCCTTCGTTTGGTCCAATAAGTATTTCGACTTAGATCCAGAAATTAAATACCGAAAGTAAAATTAATTAATACTTCTACCAAAAAAGAAGAAACTAGCAAACAATTGGCAAAGGATTGCCATTTTGAACATAGCCGATGTCACCCGAACTCAACCGAAATCAATGATCGGCTTGGCCGACTAGTCGGCCATTTTGCAGTCGACTAGTTGGCTACTCGGCCAAAGTCGTAATCGGCCCATCTCTAATTAAAATATGATTTGCGATCGTAACACGGTCAATATGTACATAATTTATTATAATAATTAAAACCATCAATACGGGTTGTATTTCATCACATATAATGATTATTTCATGTAAAAGTCACCAACGCATTCGCCTTAAGAATTAGATCTTCCTATTGAATAGGCACTATTCCCTATCATTAAAAAAATAGGGAGACAAGTTGTCCTGTAGCAGAGGCATATGATAAAGCAGAAGCATAGTTTTTTTAAATATGATTGACGTGAAAACTATGTAGATAAACCACTGATAACAAAAATAATTTGTGTTGTGTGTCGCAATAGCCATCCCATGGAATGGCACGGAAAATATGATTTCCTGCTATTTCAAGGGATCTCAGCATTATTATTCAGTTACCGTAGCAAGTAGTCAGTTAAGAAACACCAACCTCGTCTAGTTTAATAATTGTAGTGTAAAAAAAAGTCTTTGTACACTACCTACCTACTAAGAGAAATAAAATCATTTATCATTTTTTACCTATATTCGTTTTTGTGCAACTTCAAACAGGGCGAAAAAAGAAATCATGATTAAATTAAGCTAATTGATAAAAATAAGTCTAATACTGAAACGGAAAAAAGGTTCCAATATTTTTTGCAAAAAGTACCATTATGTTACCCAGCGATGGTGTTGCCAGTAAAGGATCACACATAGCACATCCTGCAAAGTATTCTCTTTAATCAATGGCAATACTTACCTTTTCCCATATTTTTTATTTTTTCTCAAAGTTACATGAAACAGGTTGGTATTTATATAAAAATGGTGAATTGGTAAATGTATAGGTACTTAAGAGCGTTCATCCCACGCGGGCTGGCAATGGCGCATTAATAGCGGATTTTCGTGATTACTTCATTAAATACAAACAAAAGTAAACACTTTTCTTCAGCCAAGCACTAGATACCTACAGGTATTTACAAGTTTATATGTTATTTTTTTAATTGTTATTTTGGTATTTACATATAAAAATCGACATACCGTCAAATTATTTTTCAAATATTTTTCTATTTGCATTAATTAGTATGATTAAATGTTTTTATTAAAGAGAAAATGTTAAAAATTATTATAAAAAATAACGAATAGTGCTTGGCTGAAAAAAAATAGTACTTTTGTTGGTATTTAATGAAATAATCACAAATATATATATGATAAACTACTATAAATGCATAGTTGCCAGCCCGCGTTGGATGAACGCTCTTAACATAAAAAATATTTAAAGCTGGCTGATTCTTAATAACATGATAATTAGCACTGGTTTCAAGTTAGGATTACAACAAGTGGGCAGGAGGTAAACAAATGATGATCTAGTTAGGAAATCTTATTTGTTTTATATTTCAACTAAACAGGGACTGAGATGTTTCATGATCTTGTATAACATCCAAGATAATTTCTTCAGTGAATTACTCTATGTATAATAGTTTTACTCATTTAATAACAAATAATACAAAACATTTCATTGCTAGGGTTTGCAATTATTTTAATACTAGCTTTTGCCAGCAGCTTCGCCCGCGATAAAAAAACTACACAAAACCTTAACTAATTATACATCTAAACCTTCCTCTTGAATCATTATGTCTATTGCTAAAAACCACATGAAAATCCGTGAAGTAGATTTTGAGTTTCTAGCGAATAGACAGACAGACAGACGTGGACTTTGTTTTATAATTAGTAGTTAATTAGGTATTAATTAATAATGAAAGATTTTGCTGTCACCAAATTAAGTAAAGAACAGTTGCTTAGATGTGGGCAATAAGTTTGCTAGGATGTAGTGGACATCCTACTTCAACAACACTCACTCACCACTCACTCACTCTCACTCTCATTCAACTTGTTGAACATTGGGCGGGCCATATGTGCAGAGTGCATAGGGAAAGGAGGGCCAGAGTTGACATGCAGTGGGTCACAGAAGATGGGTTTAGTCGCTGAGAGGGCTCTTGGGAACACTAGCGCTATGACTTACCAGGCGTTTTAGTATGATTGCCCGGAAAACATAATACACTGGGAAGAATGGTAAGCATTGTGGGGAACCTTTGCCCTAGCAGTGAGACATTACAGGTTAAAAAAAAGAATCCATAAGAACCTGAATGGGCCTCTCAATAATTTGTTTATTACCAAACATTGAACCAACTTATTCTTGACAGTTGAAAACAATTTTACTGTTGCATATTTGTGAATAATCTTTAATTGTCCGTTTGCCACAATCATAGATCCATACTTCCATACTATATTTACTATATAATAAATGTGAAAGTAATGATGTGTGTCGAAATTTGGCACACAGATAGACCATTACCTGGTTTGCTACATAGGATACTTTTCATCCCAGTGGTGCATTTTCATGGGATAGTTGCCAACTTCCATGTCATATCATAAAGCCACAGGCCAAAGCTAGGAAAATTTATTTAGAGCATTCAAGTAGACAAAGGATTAGGTAATAGGTAAAACGGTCTGTTGTCCACAATTCCACGTCAAAGCCCGTATTTTTCGTACAGATGGGAGATTCAGTTATTTGATCCACCCCCAACATAATCGGCACGTTAAACATTTTACTAATATAAAAGAATTTGATCTTATTTGAAGGAATTTGACTCCACATTAAGTAAAGAATAGTCCCTTAGATGTGGGCAATAAGGGTGTAGTGGCATTATAGGGCCCATGTGTGCAGTATGCATAGAGAAGGGCGAAAATGGTCAAGCAGTGGGTGACAGAAGAGGTTTGTTGACTTGAAAGGTTCTAGGGCGATAGGCCAGAAAATACGAAGAATGGTAAGCAGTGTGGGGGACCTTTGCGCAGCAATGGGACAGTACAGGTTGAAAAAAATCCAGTAGGTGCCGGTCATTGGGTCGTCTTAGGGGCGGAGTTGAATGAGCATCTCAATAATTTGTTTATTACAGAATATGGAAACAACTTAGTCTTATTGTATTTTTTACAAAAAATAGTTGCATAAATGTGGATAATCTTTAATTGCTTTGCGACAATCATCAATGCATACTATATTTACATTACAAATGTGAAAGTAACAATGTCGTCTGTCTGTTATTATGTCATTTCCATTCCAATTTGGCACACAGGTAGACCATGTTATGATGTGTCTTCTCATAGATGTGCAGGCCATACAAAAGGTTAATTTCATATTCATTCATATTCTTATATTATGTGATAAATGGTTACTTTGATATACAAATGCTAAAAGAAGTGATAACCGCACAGGATCATGTTGTGTTATCAAGGAGTTGTTATCAATGCTTAATTGCTACTATTGACATTAAGTAGACACAAAGTTTGAAACTGATAATAAAATTACTACCATAGCTAAATGCCTGATTACAACCATTTAAAAAAACAAAATAGATCTGACTACTTTAACATTTAAGTTGATAAAAGCAAGTTTTAAACCCCTAAGTTTTATTTATTTATTTATGTAACACTTTAAGCACATAAATGTACAGAGGCGGACTTAATGCCTTAGTCATAGGATTGTCAAAATTGTACATTTTTTAAGTTCAACTCTTAATTACTGTTGTTAAATAGTTTTAGTTATTTTAGACAGGTTCAACAGTCTCATTTAAGGAAATGAGCACATAAAAGTGCAACACTTCTTTTAATTTTGTGGAAAGCAATAATCAACAGTGCTTGAAAATTGGATATCCATTTTAATTTGTTGCCAAAATAAAAATAACTTTTAATAATTATTTACCATTCTGCCTGTCCAAACAACGAAGAGAGATTGACAGTTCAAGATAGTCTAACACTTAAGAAATTGCCTCATTGCACATTTGTTAGTATGGTAATTAAAATAACCATAAAAATAAAGTAAAAATAATGTAACCAACAAGTATTTGGGCAAATAGTAGAATGGAATCTTCCCATGGAACTCTCCTCTCAGGCCAAGTTGTGAAATGGCGAAACCACAAATACCCCCAGAAATTCAATTTATTTTGTAAAAAGTTCTTTAGAATGATTGGAAAAGAATTTGAAACTGCAAAGACATGTTTTTTTTTATGTGATGCTGTCAAGTCACGCAGAATTGCAGATACATATTTAATGTGCTTACCTTGAAATATCCACCTTGATATAACGTGTCTGGAGGACCAAAAATTGCAACTTCCCACTCAAACAAATTGTCCTCTCCTAAAAGTTTCACTCGGAACCCTTCCACGGGTTCCTCTTGCAGACTCTTATACTCTAAGGCCAAAGCCCTAAGTGCAGAACTCGTCGGAACCGCGTTAGACATTGTCAAGAACTAATTTTCCTAAAATCACTATCTAGAAGAGATTCTATTAACATAACACTGCGGAACTCTCCTTGCGGTCCACGTATTCACGAGGCATTTCAACTTGAGTCACAATAACAACGAACGAGGAATTTTGGTAAACACAGCGCCAGCATAGCTTACGGATTTATGATTCACACACTTCAAACGCCAATACTGTAATTACTACCACAGTAATATACGTTGAAAAATGGACGAAAGAATAGTCCAAACTACACGGTGATTATTACAACAATGAGAAAGCAACGTCCAAACAATCGCGATCCCAAGGAAAACGGCTGCGTGGTACAGCTGCTGCCTGAGTTGCCCGAGCGAATATTGTAGAACAGCTGTTATTTTATTTCCGTGCTTGATTGCGCAGTGGTGTGACGCATGCACGCGGCCATTTATCGACTTAGCGACTAGTGTTGCCCCCTGCCGGACTTGTTGCACTTAACCCTCCAACGCTTGAAAGCAATAGTCATGATGATTATTCAGTGTTTAGTAAGATGGCAGCACAGCACTAGTTTGCGATACTAGCGCGCTCTATTATACGTTCTTTTCAAAATTAAACTCGATTTTTTCACTGTTGATTGTTGATTTTAGATGGCAGCACATACACGGAAACTTGATGTGGTGGTGGTGAAGCTTCTCTAAAACAAACTGAACAAACAAAAGGACTGTAATGTCGACCCATTTTCAGACAGTTATGGGTTGTTGCGATCCAAAAATATGTTTCTATGTAGTTCCAAACTTTTTTCAAAAGAAATAATAATTTTTATTTTCAGAGAGTGTGGTAAATAAAGGATAAGCAGACTCTTCTTTATAGTACGCATTAATAATGTAATGTTATTTTTTTAAAACAACATTTATAAAATTTTTCATTATTTTCATAGGTTTTTGTTGTTTTTTTTGGTTTGGCTTTGCGCGGTCTGTGCATTTAGCCAATGTCATGTTTAGTATTTTCATAATTGTTGGTACGACTCCACACATTCTAACTCTGAGTTCAAATTGATGAGGAACTCAGCTAGTGGTGCCGATTCTCTTGTCACAAAATTCTCTAAACTAAACTAAAAATCACTAAAATTTAGTTTATTCCTGTCAAACGACGATTTCCCATTCTGAAATTGACTAAAGTGACACAACTTAACTATATTTTAGTTTGACAGCACTAAGATTGTACTGAGTTTTTAATTTAGTGAAAATGGTAATTTTGCTATTCTGTTGTTGTCAAATTCATTATTCTATTCAATATAAAATTTCGATTGTCCAACTAAATCTGACTATTTTTAATCGCGATTAAAAAGGTGTGGAATAAAATTAGTTGTCAAGAACTAAAATTCACACTGACACCTGTTAAAATAATTTGGTACACTCCTATTCATATCTGGCAATACTTTTATGATTAAAAGGGACGTTAGATACTAAGTCCTGGCAACATTCCTCTTCTTCTGCTGCCACCGCAAAGAGTATAATAATATTAATGTGCCACCGGCACCTTTGCAACCTAATAATGTATCTCCTTTAATTTTCCTGTAATTCATTGATTTAATAGTAATAAAAAGTGTTCTGCCCAACTCTCGTTTGCCTTTTATCCACTGCGCCGTATACTCGCGAACAGGTTATGGGCCCAGACAGCGTTAAAATTCAAGATTGACGCGTGTGACTGATTTTTCCCTTTGTTCTACGTGTACGACACACGACACGGCACAAGAAAAATGGCGGCGGAGAATGGCCATGTGCCTCTGGCCAATCAATCCGCTAATTCTTTTGAAAAATTGGACGGAGTTGGAAATTACAACACTTGGAAATTCCAAATGAAAATGTCGCTTGTTTTGGAAGGCTTATGGAAAAGCGTGGAAGGCACCGAAACCGATTCCACTAAAGATCAACGTGCTTTGGCCCGTATTTGCCTCGCTATAAAATCGTGTTGCATTCAACATGTCAGATCTGCTAAATCGTCAAAGGAGGCGTGGGATGCCTTAAAATCTGTCTTCGAAGATAAAGGTCTGTACCGGCGTGTTCTTTTGTTACGTAAACTTCATCGTGCTAACTACACCGATTACAACACAATGAACGAGTACATAGAAGGAGTAATGACATTAGTGCAACAACTGGCGGACATTGGGCGCGTGATTGAAGACAGCGAAGTCGCTGAAATTCTACTAAGTGGACTACCACAGGAGTATGACGTCCTTGTATCCGGTCTGGAATCGTTGTCATCGTTAGAAAAACTAACAAGTGAGATGGTTCGGGCAAGGCTTTTGCAGGAACATTTTCGTCGCCATAACAATGTAAATGGAAATAACAATGAAACCAAAAATGATATGGCTTTTATAAGTACAAAACGTAACATGGTGTGCAGTTACTGCAAGAAAACTGGCCATGTCAAGGCGAAGTGTTTCAAACTGAAACGTGAGAAAGCTGCCTCTAAAACGCAACAGAAAACAGAGACAGGTACTCTGTTTGTGTCAGCTTCTGCTTTTGCTACGTGTCTCAGCTCACATTATTGGATTGTGGATAGTGGGTGTACATCACATATGTGTAAGGATAAGGAACTGTTTTTAAATTTGGACACTAAGTTTACTACTTTAGTTACTGTAGCAAATAATGACCAACTTAAATGTTTGGGTATAGGTAATGTCAAACTCAAATTTAAAAATGATACCAAAATTATTGAGAATGTGTTGTATGTCCCTGGTCTGTCCGCCAACTTATTATCTGTGAGTTGTTTAACTAAAAATAATCGCAGGGTTGTGTTTGATAATTTAAAATGTTATATTTATGACAAAGCAGGAAATTTGATAATAGATGGAATTTTCATAAATGGAGTTTATAGGTTAGAGTGTGTGCCTAATGTCTTATGTTCCCAGGTCTCTTCCAATGTTCTGCAGATGAACAAGGAGCAATGTTCTCATGTTGACAGTAGCCAAATGGAATTATGGCACAAGCGACTCGGTCACTTAAGCTTGCAAGGTATGTATGCATTGCGTGATGGTCTTGCTGAAGGAATTGATTTCCAGCGTGACTCTGGTCATTTGCAAGACTGTATCCCATGCATTGAGGGGAAGCAAACTGTGAAGTCTTTCCCCAAAGGTCAAGCTAAGCGTGCAAAGCAGCTGTTGGAGTTAATACACTCTGATGTTTGTGGGCCAATGTCGCAGAGCAGCTGGGGAGGAGCACGTTATTTGGTGACGTTCACTGATGACTTTTCAAGGAAGACTTATGGCTATTTGATGACACAGAAGAATGAGGTAATGAAATGTTTTATTAATTTCAAAAATTTAGTGGAGAAACAAACTGGTTTTATGATAAAATGCTTGAGATCTGACAATGGTACAGAGTATGTCAATAAAAGTTTTGACAATTATTTATCTCAACATGGGATTGTACATCAAACCACTATACCTTATAGTCCGCAGCAGAATGGTGTTTCTGAGCGGCTTAATAGAACCTTGATTGAGAAAGCTAGATGTATGTTAGCTGAAGCTGGCCTAGACAAGCGCTATTGGGGTGAGGCTGTAATGACAGCTATATATCTTAAGAATAGGTCCCCTACTGCTGCTTTGTCAGGCACAATTCCTGAACAAGTGTGGACAGGGTACAAAGTTAACTTGAGCCACTTAAGGGTGTTTGGCTGCAAGGCTTTTTCTTTAATACCTGACTGTCATAGACAGAAATTGGATTTTAAATCAAAACAATATATTTTTGTGGGGTATTGTCAGGATTCAAAAGGGTATAGGTTAGTTGATCCACTATTTCCTAAAAAGATAGTAAAATCTAGAAATGTGCATTTTATTGAAATGAATAATAATAATATTTCTAAAATGAATAATAATATTTTAAATATTGAAAATGATAGTGACATTTCTAAAATAAATAATAATGGTATTTTAAAACTTTGCAATGACAATAACGTTGTATCTAATATGAACAATGACATTTTAAATTATAATAGTTTTAACAATAATATACCAAATGATAATTTTATAAATGTAACTGATAATCTTTCTGTTATTACCAATGATGCAGCCACTGTTGAGCCCTCTACTAGTTTTGAGGCACCCAGTCAGAGTGAGGCACCCAGTGAGACACTTGCATCAGAAAATGAACAAGTGGTAAGTTCTGATGAAACCTTGAGGCAGGGGAAGCAATGTCTTTCACCTCAGAGCCCTGATTTTGAGTACCAGTCATGCAGTGACATTGATGACAGCGAATCTCCAGAGGAGCTAACTGCTCCACAGCGATCGGTTAGGAGCACCAGAGGTATTCCACCTAAACGCTTTGGTGATTATGAGGTAGATTTTTCCTTATTATGTCAATCTTATGTTCTAAATGAACCTCAGTCTTATGAGGATGCAATAGCTAGTCCACAAAAAGATGAATGGGTAGAAGCCATGAAATGTGAGTATGACTCACTGATAGAAAATGGTGTCTGGACGTTAGTTGATAGGCCTTTAAATAAAAATGTTATAAAAACTAAATGGGTATTTAAGGTGAAACAGGATACATCAGGAAACTTTGATAAATACAAGGCACGTTTAGTTGCACGTGGATTTACTCAAAAGCCTGGTGTTGACTATAATAAAACTTTTTCTCCTGTTGTCAGGCATTCAACTATGCGTATTTTATTTAATCTTGCTAATGAAATGGACATGGACATAGACCACATAGATGTCACAACTGCATTTTTAAATGGTAAACTAAATGAAGAAATTTATATGGAACAGCCACAGGGTTACAGACATAATAATAAAGTTTGTTTATTGCAGAAAAGTATCTATGGCCTTAAGCAGGCCAGTAGAGTCTGGAATGAAACTGTCCATAATTTATTGACTAAACATGGTTATACACAGACCAAATGTGAGCCATGTGTTTATATCAAGAGGATTAATGACAATTTGACAATTCTAGCCCTTTATGTTGATGATTTTTTTATTTTTAGTAATTGTTGTAAAGAAAAATCTGATATCATTGACATTTTAAACAATAATTTTAATATTAAGAATTTAGGGCCAATAAAGAATTGTTTGGGCATGAGTGTACACAGAGATAGAATTAAAGGTACAATACTGTTAAGACAATCTGAGTACATCAAGAAATTGTTATCTACTTTTGGAATGTTAGATGCTAATAGTGTTTCTACACCAATGCAAATTAATGAGAAGTTTGAAAATTGTGATAATAATAACTCTGAATGTGATTTGAAATATCGAGAACTCGTTGGTAGTTTAATGTATTTAAATGTATGCACAAGACCTGATATTTCTTATTGTTGTAGTTTATTAAGTCAATTTAACAATAACTTCAACAGAAGTCATTGGTTAGCTGCCAAGAGGGTCCTTCGTTATCTGAAGGGTACAATTGATCACGGTTTGTTATTTGTGAGAAATAATAAAAAGTTAGATCTAGAAGCCTTTGCAGATGCAGATTGGGCGAATGACCCAATTGATAGAAAGTCATTTTCTGGTTTTGTAATTAAATTGGGAGTTAATACAATTAATTGGGAAAGTAGAAAACAGCGTTGTGTTGCAATGTCCAGTACAGAGGCTGAATATTTATCCATGAGTAATTCTTGTAAAGACATATTGTTTGTAAGGAATTTTTTGTTTGAGTTAACTGGTAAATATTTTAAGTGTGAATTAAGAAATGATAACCAGAGTGCTATTAAAATGTTAACAACTAAAAATTGTCACAAACGAACAAAACACATAGACGTGCGATACCATTTCATTAAAGATTTAATGAGTAAAAATTATATTAATGTGACTTATCTTCCCACAAATTTGATGGTAGCGGACGTTTTAACTAAACCTTTATCAGGTACTAAGCATAAGGATTTTATGAATCAATTAAATGTAAGAATTCTGATGTAGAAAATTTGAAAGTTTTGTTTAAGTATGTTTAACTGACATTGTTTGTGGTAGCAGAGCAATATGTATATGTAGTGTAAGGGGAAGTGTTAAAATAATTTGGTACACTCCTATTCATATCTGGCAATACTTTTATGATTAAAAGGGACGTTAGATACTAAGTCCTGGCAACATTCCTCTTCTTCTGCTGCCACCGGCACCTTTGCAACCTAATAATGTATCTCCTTTAATTTTCCTGTAATTCATTGATTTAATAGTAATAAAAAGTGTTCTGCCCAACTCTCGTTTGCCTTTTATCCACTGCGCCGTATACTCGCGAACAACACCTTGACTTCGGGCGCAAATACAGTAGGTACTGTATCTTTTTTTTTCTTTTCTTTTGCTTATATCTCGAAATTGGTGTGTCCTATCGTAAAAATAATGAAAATTTCGACCCCCTTTATAAAACCCCATACACCTCTAGAACTCAACATGTTGGTAATAATTTTTCATATTTTCGATACAAAAAGTAAAAAAATCCATTTAAAACACGTTGAGGCTGCCCCCCCTGCGCGGTTCCCGCTCTAAAAAAGGTCACGGGGTAGGGCAAACGCGGAGTCGCATTTGTCAAATTCGATTTTAGTTGTGTCAAAATTATTTTTAAATTTAGAGATCTTTTTTTGCAGAATAGCTTTAAGATTCTCATAGCCAAAAGTAAGGAATTTTAGTGATAGTTTAGTTAGTTTAGTTCGGTGTACAACAGAATCGGCACCAGTAAGTTATTAAGTTTAGAACACAGGATCGGATAAGTTAGGTCTTCTTTTGACAATGGATCGCGGGGCCATCAGGGACGGTTGTCGCGTTGTCGCTACCATTATAATATCGGTAAAACTACCCAAACATTTCGTTCCGTTCCGTTAATTATTTAACGTTAAAATTACCGTTAAATCGTAAGATTTACCGGTATTTAAATAGCGTTACTAATATCGTTACTTCACTAACAAGAAGCAACATTTTGTGCGACGTTACCAAACCGATCCAAACTCCTCGCGCGTCTTGTGTTCGGCTCTTCTAAGCGGAGTGGCAACAACGCATGTTACGATGATCGAAAAGATACAAATACGATAAGACTCGCGCTCGCGCATATTTCTTTTCATAATTATACGGCACACAAACATAGCGTCACGTACGCCGAACATACCTACGACTACTGCCTTTGATTTATGATTTTTTTTTTCAATTTGAGCCACCCTGTTTCTCTTGTCACAAATGCCTCTAAACTAGGCTAAAAATCACAAAAAAAATGTTTATTCCTGTCAAACGACGATTTCCCATTCAAAAATTGACTAAAGTGACACATTTTAACTATATTTTAGTTTGACAGCACTAACATGATACTGAGTTATTAATTTAGTGAAAATTGTAATTTTGCTATTCTGAATTTGACGTTTTTAACCTAAGATTTTGATTGTCTAACTAAATCTGACTATTTTTAATTGCGATTAAAAAAGTGTGGAATAAAATTAGTTATCATGAACTAAAATTCACACTAACACCTCGAAATGAGGTGCAAAAACAGTACTGCATCTTTTTTTTCTTTTGCTGATATCTCGAAAATGGTGTGTGTTATCGGAAAAATAATTAGAATTTCGACCACCTTTTTCAAGCCCATAAACCTCTCAAACTTAACATGTAAGTAAGAATTTTTCCATAATAGAAAAAATCCATGTAAAAGACGTCGAGGCTGACCCATCTGCTCGCCTCCAGCTCTAAAAAAGCCACGGGGTAGGGCAAACAACCAACACGTTGCGAAGCCAAAAAAAAATACCACGTGAAGTCGCAATTTTTGCAGAATAGCTTTAAGATGCTCATAGCCTAAACGAACTAAACTATCACTTAGTTAGTTTAGTTCGGTGTACAAGAGAATCGCTACCAATATTGTATACACGCTGAAGGTTTCAGTTCTCGCGATGAGGGAGATCTCCCTGCCACCCTGTTTATTATAAATAAATAAAAAATCAAATACAAAAGTCATTTATTCAAACTAGGCTGAGAGTCAGCCCTTTTTGAACGTCAAAATTACGTAAGACAGTCCCCCAAAACGCCCGCCCTTCACCACTTCCTAGTGCTTTAGCTGGGAAGAAAAAGTGGCGCAACAATCTCCCCAGCAGCACAGCTGTCTGTTAAGTTGGAAGAACTTGATTCTATACAATAATAGGTAAGTAACTAACATTCAATAATAAATGAAAATTTCATTAATAAAAAATAATAAAAACATGGTTTATACAGTCAAATAAAATAAACAATGATATGAAGGAACTCATATGACCTGTCAGTAGTTAAGCTAATTCTGGTGAAAGAACACAAACGTTATTTTAAGTTATTCACAACGACCAACAATTCTTATCCTTTAGGTAGTCGTTGATAGAATAGTAGCCTTAGAACAAAGATTAGATATCATTTTCTGCACCACAGAAACAATATTGTATACACGCCGAAGGTAGTCGCACGTTCGGCGTGTATATAATATTGTTTCTGTGCACACACCGAAAGATGCTACTCTCCCCACCGTAATAGTTAGAATTAGAAAGAGATAGACGCATAAATTACCGGTATAAGAATTGTTACTTTTACCGATAGTTATACTGGTTATTAGATAACGTTAAATGACTTTGGGTATCGGTTTCTATTATTATGGTTACCTTTTTATCGTTAACATAACGGTAATTGGTAACGTTATAGAAAAATACCGGTAATTCGGTCCCTGGGGGCCATGGGCGCTCCTAGGCACTAGTCCAGAGAAAAGGTGGCCCTAACCGAAAATAATCCATCTCAGTGAATGCTGAAGTGGCATGAATTCATTCAATGAAAAGTCAGAGTCAATAATCCCGACTACTAATATTATAAATGCGAAAGTAACTGTCTGTCTGTCCGCCCTGATACTCTTTCAAGCCTAAACCGCTGAACCGATCGTCATGAAATTTTGTAGAGATATAGCCTGGGATACGGAGAGGGACATAGGGTACTTTTTACGCAATAACCGACAACCACGCGGGCGGATCTGCGGGCGAAAGCTAGTTATAAATATAGTATTGTAGCTAAGGTACTCTTTTGCTTTTGAAGAATATAAAGTAGTAGGTACGCATACGCGAAATACAGTATTCTTTTATAGAGTACAGTTGGCCACCCACCTCATATTCCTGTGGGTAGGTACTTGTAGGTCTTTGATAGATTTAAATTGCGAGAACAATCCTGTACAAGTATTTTATACTTGTACAGGATTTGACAATTTTTGTATTAATTTTATTGTTTAATAGCAAGGCATGGTGAGATACGACGGCGCGACGCCTTATTTCACCGGATCGAAAATAACTACCTATATCAGTCAATAGTTAAACTAACAGTTATTAATCAAATGCCATAAAGTAACGGTGTAGAGCAGAGATTAAGTAAGCATTTATTTGTGAGCCAGTTGCATTCGCCATTCAGACAAGACAATTGGTCCGTGGGCGCGTGATTCAAAGACAAGTCACCCACCCACTGCCATGTATAGGCAAAGACAACGGGGCCTTGCACAACCCACGCCTGGCTCGGGTATAATGTCTATAACTGATCGGCTTTGGGCATCGATAATTCGGTAATGGTTGTTTTGGCAAAATACTGCCTGAATAGTTACTTTGAAATTCAAAATGAAGTAGGTAGGTTAGGTAAATATAGTTTTAAGGGACGTAATATATTTTTGTTTTCGGCTCAACCGTTTCGGAGATAAGCCCCTCCCCCCACCCCCCCGTTATCTCCGAAACGACAAGCAGAATTAAAAAAAAATACAGAAATTAGTGCTTTACCCACAGATTACAGGAAAACCTATACATATGAAGTCTATGGTCTTAAAATAATATATGGTAAATCTTTCAAGATTGTTTTCAAACTTACATTTGCAGTTGGAAAGTATGGGAGAAGTTTGTTCTTGAGATCTGGGGCACGGTAGTACGAGCCAAGACGAGCCAAAAACCAAAAGTAGGGCTGGGCAGCAGGGGGCAACTACACTTTTTTCGAAACGTTTCGTTGTATTTTTATACCCTAATAGCTTCGGCCTGGATAATACCAGAGAGTTCAAACGCTCAGGATAAAGTAAAGTTAGCAGACTTATAAAACACACTAAGTTTCATTTGCCTAACGTTTACACTTTCGATTTTATTAATACTTGTGTGAAACGTTGATTTCGTCACTGACTGACTTACTCACTCATCAAAACCTCTAGAGCATTCCCCGAGGTCCTAGTAAGCTGAAATTGGGTAAACAGGCTAGAAAAAAGTTAGAAATCTGTAACTTTCACCTTCCAACTCCCTAAGAGGGTTTTTTTTTTGAGGGTGGGAAATCATCAAATAACTTCTCCCGCTCTGGGTGGAGCAGGAGGGCGTGTCAGACTTTTACTGACTAAAACCCACCCGTGTTCCCCCAGTTGTCTCTGTGCCAGGGGCCACGGTATCTCTTTCAAACAACCCGCACCCCCGGCAGGCATCGGCCCTTGCGGACCCTACCAGTTGGAGCTGACATCACTTTGCGGTGCGCGTGGAACACAACGCGCCGTCAACCCGGCCTTGGTCCTAACCGGACAGCGAGCTACCCATTACTCACCATCCGCAAGCCTGCGCCTACGGTGGCCGGGAATCAGCCTGGGATTCCCGATGCCCAGGGCGTCTCCTGCGGAGGTTAGGGCCGTGCGGGCGCATATACTGCCTCTCCCTCACGTGCACCGCCTCCCTCTTCGCGAGCACTGCTTCGCTGAAGGAAGCGACGGCTACCCATGCAATGTCGTTCCGTACCATGGCCTGGACCAGGGCCGGACGCGAGAGCATCGCAGCCGCCGATCGCCTCCACAAGGACACGGCGGTGCTCCACCCAAGCCGGGCAGACCTCCACCGTATGCTCCACTGTGTCCTCAGGGCGATCTTCGCAATTCCCTCAGAGGGTCAGATCATAGTCAGTTAGATACAGATCTAATGTAGAGCCAAGTTTAGGGGCTTGGCTTGGTTTGCTGCAAACCTTACATCTTGATAAAAATGCATGGCTTGTTCGTTCCATTTAACTATTACCTACATGACACAACATTAAAGACCAGTGATTTATTTTCTTACCATAAGCCCATAGGAGTGTCTGACGTGTCTGTGCGACGGCCGCGCAACGGCCAAGCAGTAAATTTTGACAAATGGTCCCTGGTCTACAAGGAAACTACACTCTTAACTCTGCAAAAGCTTAGTTCGATTTGCAGAGTCTCAGAGAACTCTTGGTGTTGAGCTGAGTGTAGAGAATCTAACAGAATGCATTCCAGCGCGTCGCAAAAACACACTGTTGGAATTTCAACTCTGGGTGATGGGCACTGGAACGAGGATCCAGTGCGCCAAAAAAAAACCCATCGCGAAATTCTTACATACGTCCGTGCGAACGAGTGCTGCTTTCCTTTAGAATACTTTCTTGTCATCGCTATTACAGGGTGTAGGTAGATAAATTTACCTCTTCTTGAAAAACTGGTGTTCTGCACTGCCATATTTTTAATTTTCGTACTTAGGTAGGTATATTTGTTTTATATTCCTTCTATAATTTTAGTTTACAGTTTAAGTCTTATGTTTATTTGATTGTTACCGTACCTACCTATGACCCAAAGTTAATCAGCTTTATTTCTAATTATACTTAATACAACACTAACGACCTTGCAGAATACAGATGTAGGTATTAATTTGCGTAAGAATACATGATTCACATCAGCTCGACGCATTTACACTTTTCCTCAGAATATCTCTGACTGGACATTCGAGGTCTTACGAGAAGTTTTTAGGTAAGTAAATAAAAGTATGTTTCAATCAAACCAAAATAAAACTACGCTCATACTTTATAACGGGTAAACAAATCCGTCATACTTATACATTGAATTTATTTCAGAAATCATCCTATTCAGTGCTTCAGTATTCACAGAAACCTACTAGGTACCTACCTGGCTAGTACCTGCTTCACGTTGGCAAAAAATCCAGGTCATTCGAATGCAGTAGGCACCGATCGAAGCGCACTGCATTGATGGCGGGATTGGCGGGCCGGCTCAGCTGAATCTGGAAGTTGCACTGCACCAAAATATTATGCAAATATCTGTGTCACATAACCAACTTGTTTGTGCCTACACTGCCTACCCTGAGATCAGTTCACTTGAATCGGTTTATTTACTTGAATAGCGTGGGCTGTGTTTATTTATGTGATTAAGAAGAAATTAACAAACTAGGTCCTTATATTTATTGTCTTTTATGTTTTTATCCCTAACATTTTTGTTTGGCTTACCTTTTCAAATTTTAGATACAATAGTATCTAAAATTTAAAAAGATACTAATAAGTATCTTTGCAACACAGTCGAGTGCCTGGCCTTCAAAATGCGAAGGTTCGTGCAGGAACAAAAATGGCGTGCCATTTTTCACAAACATTTATTTTATTAGGTACTTACACAACACAATTTTATGGCGTTTTTTTCCTCAAATGTGTTGAAAAGCGTCAAGTGACGACGTGAGCATTTGTCGTTACTCCTGCAATCCTACCTCGACTGCAATGATAAACTTTGTGCTAACAATGTGTACCACTGACTGTTGAGTGGGAGAACAGAAATGGCTCCATAGATAAATTCGGAGATAATGATCAATCTAAATTAAAAAAATCAGAAAAATCTAAACCAGAATCTTGTAAACTACAGGAAGAGTCGGAAGAACCTAGGCCTAACCTAGTTATTTACAGCTGAAAATAACACTGAAAAATAGGCGCGTAAGTGTTATTATACTTCGCAAAATATTTCTAAGTACCTACATCAAACAAAACCCTGACCATGTCTCCCTAATTGCTATGATTTTCATGAATAAACACAAACGTAGGTATGGTAAAACTAGGTCATTTTCAACCGAGTTACCCACTTCGCGCTCGCTTTTCATAGGATTACCGTCGATACACGTCTGAAGCCATCTAAGTCTAGTATATTTAGAGATTCCACAATCATGAGTGTCTCTGCAGCTACGGAACTACCTACTGGTACCTAAGTAATGTTCTGTGAAAAAGGTGTTTTAATGGTAATAAGTTGGCGACCGAAAAACCTTCAAGTTTTGTGAATCTTCGTAGTGACTTTGTGACTTGTAGTCGATCGGCACATAGCTATATTAAGTATTTAACATCATACCTAATACATTGCCTTGTACCTAGTACCTGCTAATCTTTATTATTTATGGACTTTATGTGAGACAGTTCTACAAAACAGTGAGATTTAAGTGTTTTAAATATTAATTGATCGGTTAAGTACACAAACAGCGCAGTGTTGGTGACTAAGGTTCATGATTAAGTAAGCAGTGAGTTTAGCAGCTTTTACACCATTTTTGGTATGAGTCCAACAGTGAGATGTAAGCGCTTACGTGTCGCAAAGGTCTGGTGGGCGCGATGTGCGGCGTCAAGGTGTGAGAGGGGCGCCGGCGCAGACACACACAATCCGCGAGTCAGTTGCGAGGAGCGCGCGCGCACTCTGCGACACACGATACGAACGACTCTCGCGACCAATATTTACTTTTTTTATGGCAATAGTTTGACGATATTTATATTAAGTGATTAGGCTATATTTAAAAATATTTAAACGTGGTAGTTTAAGAATCTCCTATATCCAATAGATATAAAGTTTTTATGATAAAGTAATTTATTTTGTGGGACCAAAATGACGATAAAAAATAAAAAGACTAAGCAATCAAAAGCGTCCGAAGTGACCTCTTCTGGAAGTGCATCGACTAGTGTTCAGAAGACCAGCTCATCCACGTCGGTGCAGAGCAGTAGTAACACACTGCAGAAGGTCAGCTCGTCTGGTAAGAAGGTCCGCTATATCGAGGTAAAGGTCGAGGAAGATGACCCGCTTATGATAACCGACATTTCCGACCATTCTTCGATAGCCGGCTCCACCATATCGGAGCATTACAACAGCCACCCGCACTACATCATCACGGAGGCCCCTTCTATCAGTGACTTGTCTCAAACAAGAGCACTGGAACATAACGTAAGTGACATGGCACAGTCTACTTCGGGCGATTATGTCTCCAGTTCGATGCAACAGGACTCTTCCTCGACGCATCAACAGAACTCCAAAACCGAAACATTCCAGACTTCATCGACTTCTGTTCAGCAGGGCGGTTCTAGTCACACCCAATCCTTTGACAGAACTGCAGATTCTTCCGCACCCAATCAAACTCTTAATACAGGTTTCATTGATAACTCTGCGGCTACTGCTAACTCCAACACATATTTGAAACGATCTCAAAATGCACACGCTGCAAATTCTTTTCTTCAATCGGAGCGACAAAGTTTAGTGAATCAATCATCGACATCTACATCTAAGGATCAGCAAGACTTGAAACAAAGTGATAGAGTAACTTATCGCAACTCTCCTGAACCGTCGCAGAGAACTCAGACTGTTCGATCTGATTCTAAGAATTTTTACGGAAATGAAGGCAACTTGGATAAACGAGGTAACACTAAAGAATACAGTAGCACTTCACAAACAAATGAGACTAAAAGTAGCAATGTCACAAAGTCTTCATCATCCTCGTATGTTGTTGAAATTGTTGACGGTAAAGAGCGTATAGTAGATAGTTCGAAGAGGGAGTGGGGCGATGCCCAAGAGCATGCATCAAAGGAAGCGTATGCAAGCGTTAGTGGAACTGGTATGAAGCCGCAATCTGCTCACAATATCCAGAACTATGATATGAAATCAAATTACGACACAAGCAAAGATGGAAAGAAACCTACGAGTGAAATGATTGTTAAAGAAGACTCTAAATTCATCAAGGATGGAAATCAAATGACTTCACATTCCAGTATTACTTCAGAGAAAGACAACGTTGCTAAACATCAACAGTACATAACAAACCGCGATCATTTAACAGCTGATCAACAGTACATAACGAACCGTGATCAAATGACAACTGATCAACAGTACATTATAAATCGTGATAATTTGACCTCTAATCAAAATCAAAACACAACTCGTCAACATTTGACAGCTGATCAACAGCAAAACACAACTCGTCAACATTTGACAGCTGATCAACAAAACACAACTCATTTGGCATCAGATCAACAGCACACGAGTCGTGATCATACTACAACGGATCAACATTATTCAACTCGTGAGCATACAACGTCTGACCAACAAACATCATCAGTAAAAGATGATCAATACCAGTCGAAAAATATTTCTAACATCACCAATAAAAACCGTAAAGATATTGTTGAAAATATCACAACAAATCAAGAGAGAGATAATAACCGACGACGCAATATGAATCAAACTGATTCATCCAACTTTTATGGTTATGATGCCACCATTCAAAATGAACTGAGGAAAGTAGGCAACATATTGCAGGTGCCTAATACAGAAAATATTAACTTTTCTACAAAAATAATGAAAAGTAACACAAGCAGTGCTCAGCAAGCCTCAACATCTTCTTATGTAGTTGAAGTTGTTGATGGCAAAGAAAGAATTGTAGACACTTCTCACAGAGAATGGGGAGATAATAAGGAACATTCTACTAACGAGAAAAGTCACAATGTCAGTGGTACGGGTATGAAACCTGAACACGAATATTCGCGACATGTACTGGACAAGGAATCTCATTATGACACTGGTAAAGACGGAGTCCCAAAAAGTTCACTTGAAGTATCGGAGGAATCAGCATTGTACAAGAATGGGACAGAAATTGCATCTACTAGCAACCGATACGGAGGTGATTTTACGAAGAAGAAAGCAATAACTGAATACGTCACTGACAGAGACGATGTGCATAATAAACGCATTCATGATACGACTGATCAAAATGTTCATACTACATCCCATAAGACAACGTCTTCTGATACTCAGTCTCATATAAAAGATATAAGGGATGTGAAGGAAACTACAGATTTCGTGACCACGGAAAACGAAAATTTAACTAAAGAGTCAACATCCTCCACCACTTCTCAAACTAAAGATAATTTGACCACATATGAAAGGAGTACCGGGACATGGAATGGAAAGTTTGTTTATGAAAAAGATGATGACAGACCTAAAAGACCTAAGGAGATGTCACCATTTGGCAGACCTGAACAGCCAAGACACCACTTAAAGCGACAAGATACAGAAGAAAACATAATACTGTCATCAAGAGACATTAAAGATTTTACATCCATTAGTGACTTGCGGAAGATCATTGAAACCTCAAAGTTTAACAAAGATGTACGAGTAAGCAACAAAAATATTGTGATCAACAGGAACATTGACGACCGTATCCTGAAGGAGATAATCGAAACAGTTAAGAAGTATCCATTTAAGAGGATTGAAAAAGTAACATTCGGAACCAAAATTAATGAAGATGTGAAAGATCTTTATGAAGGGCTTGATACAGAAGAAACTACTGTATTGACTACCACAACAGATGGAACTACTAGGAAGGCTTTTGATGTGGAAAAGAATAGGAGTCAAATTGAAGTCACTCGTTACATCACTAAGAATGGAATTACGAGAAAAATAACAACATATGAAGATGCTAAAGAAGATGACAAGATCAGAACGGACGTCTATGTCGACAAGAGCGCGTTAGACTTCAAAAACTTGGTAAGAAATAATTTGTATTATTATTAATTAGGTAATTTCTGTTACTATTTTGTGAGCACCTATTGGTTTAATTTTGATTAAAATTACAGCAGTTACGTAAAAATTTTATTTAAAAAATTGCAACACATTAATGCACGAACTGATAGGTGCTGATAGTCTAATATTACAGATTTATTAGCACGGCGAAAAGCTTTGATAATCTAGAAGTGTTGGAGATAAAACTTTACATCCATTTCAGCGCGATGTCCAAACGACCGAAGACGTTATTAGAGAATACGACGTGGTGGACCGTGCTATCACGGACACCACGAGGAAGGATACCACCGTCAGCACCGTCTACGATGAGAAGATCATCGACGATAGGAGAACAATGCGAGACGACAGGACCACAGTCGAGGAGACCGTCATCATCGACGAGACCCGGCCAAGAGGCGGCCCCAAGAAACCGGAGAAAACTGTCCATAAGGACCAGTGCATCTGCGAAATCTGCACTTGTGGGTGAGTCACTTCCTCTAACTATTATTTTTCTAATCACACCTTTTGACATGGTACCATCTGCAATTACGTGCATTATAAAGAACTAGGCCCAATGTTGATTGTCGCTGAACTACCAGGGCATCCTTTAGTAAACACAACGCGATTCTAGCTATAGCCTAGGTAATTGTCATTCTGACTGCAGTTAGATTGATGAGCGCCCACAGCTATTAGCGTTCTATGCAAGAATGTTAGAATCTAATCGTGGCTTCGTATGGTGTATTATTGTTAGTTCCCGTACGTGTTTAGTGTGAAAATGTTTGTAGTATTACGGGTACGTTATACACCTAAGATTATTAGATGTGGTAAAAACGAACAAGTCTTTATATATCTGTGGTGTCTGGGAGAAACCTGTTAAGTCCAAAAACGTAATTTTTCAGTATACGAATTTTAAGGTTCAAGTTTAATTTATAAATCAATTAGGTAAAGTAGAAAAAGCCAACCACTGCTGCAGTAACTATTTATTAATCAGGTTTTTTTAAATATATTAACTAAAACTAAAAACACAGCCGTTTCATTTTTAATGGCACTTATCATTTTTTAACCAAATTAACATTAACTAATTAAATCGAAAACAATGGAGTTAACATATTGAAATCAAAAGTTAGTAGAACATTAGTGATATAGTTTATTCGTAATTTTCGTCACAGTCGCTTACAGAGTCAGGATTCGTGTTTGAGGTTTTCAAATTTTTATAAAAATTATGATAAACACGATCTATAAAAGGTAGCAAACTTATAATATCATGGTTCTTTTTTGAGCGTATAGGTAAAGGACTCGAATATGCTCTTGGTATGCTCAAAGTAGCAACCGATGATACCCGTCCCCTTTTAACAAATGAGTAGTATCTAAAAGGTTCACTTGAGTCTAAAGACTCTTTGAAAGCCACATCATTAGAGTCTTTAGAACACATTATCCAAAAAATATTGTTCCAAATAAAAGGATTTTTATCGGTATCAATGTTTCTTTTCATAAACATTGTTTTGAAAAGTTGAGAAAATCCTAAAAACTCTTCTTGTGTCATCATTTGGACTGTGTATCTGCGACTAGTCATTTGGATAATGTTTGCCCAATCTTGTGGAACAGAAATTGAAACTCTATGATGTTTTATAAATCTTTCTAACGCTTCATGATCGCTGTCGCATTCCAAATGCGTATGTCCGGGCACTAAAAATTTGTGATGGATTTCATTTAAACTGGTTTTTCGATTGACAGCTAATGCAAACATGAATGGTAAAATATTATTTCTGTTTTGTCCTGGGCAGGTATCTGAGTAGAAGATTATCTGCTCTACAGTATCTGGTAGCTCCATAATAAATCGAAACAAACATGATGCAATCTCATCCGCACCTCTTTGTGCGATACTTTCGTACCAAACAAAACAGTGCGTTCGTTTTTCTGTGATGTTACGAACAGTTAAATTAAAAGTCCATAGCTTCCTTTTATAAAACGATATTCCAGCTGATAGATAAGGAGTCGCTAAACATTTTTGTAGATCGAATGCAGCAACAACAATTTTTCCTTCACTTTGCTTACTCAATTTTTCGACGTTTTTCCGTACGCACCTTTCGTAGCTTTCTTTGATAAGGACCACAACCTTTCTTCCTCTTTCTACATAATAAAGCCAATGGGATATTATCGTCACCATCACCATCATCGAAGTCAGTTTTACTTACAAAATCATAAAAAAAAAAAAAAAATTGATACAGAGCTGATATGTGGGAGTTATCAGAAATAAGATCTAAATTTTTTATTTTTTGCATTTGATAATATCATGACTAGTTTAGTTATCGAATTTGTACCAAACCATTAATAAAAAATCATGAATAGTCACGTTTTTACCGCTACGATTCTCCCACTCCTATGATAGTTACACTTATCAGCGATAGGCCAAAATAAAATATGATTTTTTAAAATAACAATAGGTATAGTACCAAACTAAAAAATGACGAAAATGGAGTTATCAGGTTTCTCCCAGACACCACAGATATCTTTGGAGTTACCTAACTAATCAGTCACTGCCGCTAGATCAATAATTAATCGTCATCATAATTTTGACTTGAAGTGATACAGGCTTTTGAATAAAGATTAATTAGATCTAAACGGTTCGTACAAACAAATGTTCTTAAATATTACTGATTTGTACTTAGTACATACATGATACAATATTATCGTATTTGCGTTCTTGGAACTGCATTAATTCGGCATCGTTACTATAATCCTCCGTCACGATGTTATTGCATATACACAAGATAATGTTGTCAGGTGCGCCACTGATATTAAGATACATTTTGTAGGTTTTATGCTGATAATGTCTATCTGATAATATAGGTCATATTACGTTATAAAGTAAGACGTAACGAGCATTGTTTTAATATGAGATATAATTACGGACGACGAGGTCTGGAGAAAACGTTTTCATGCATCATCTGTACAAATAAATTTCAGCGATTTTGGCCTATAATCAGATAAAATTACTTTGGAATCTCTACATTTGAGAAAACTTTGTAAGATTCGTAAGTTACTCCAATTTAATTGTCGAATCATGCCACAGTTCATAGATTCGTTGGAATGTTAGAAAAAAAATAGACAACGTGACGTTACATTACGTAGTTTCTACTAGACATGACGTAACAATGTATTTTGGTAATAATTTCTTTGTAATAACGTGGTTGACGTCGCTGTGTTTATCACCTTTGTATATGTGTGTGAGTAAGCTCCACGGTGACCGTGAAAAATCATCTGTGTAACACCTTTATTTTTTGTTACATTGAAATTCAATGAATATATGGACGTAGTGTGTGTTACAATGATTCAATTTAATTAACGGCTACTTCGAATATAATATTTTACGATACTACTGCTGAAATATTAGTAAGGCAGCGATTGCATTTATATTTTTAACAGGATATGGGACAAAACCGCACGTTTTATCAATATTAAGTAAATGATGTATCGTCATTGGTGGGGCTACATATTATGTTCTAATAAATAATGTAGATTGCTATAACAATCTACAAAGTAGGAGACGTATTCGTGGAATCTCGTTATGGTCTCCAATTGTGCGACACGATGATTTGTGACATGACGATCTGCCTAACGAGGTGTTACTTACGCAATCCCTACTAACAGCTAAGTACCTCTAACCGAATGTCTCGGGCGAGTCATCCTCACAGTAATGCCTACATATTGCCAGCTTGATTCATACTGTTGAGTTATTGATTGTTAGCATGAAGACATGAAATTCGACATGTTCAATGCTATTGAGAAATTACTGGCTAATGTGTCTATTGAATTTTGCATGTTCTACGATAGTTTGCTCAGTTTTAGTTTTAGTGTGATCGTTTAGATGGGTAACAGGTACAATGCAGGTTCGAACAGAAGCTTTATTCTGAATTCAATCTGAGATAAACACACAAAAAGTGGAAATGATAGCCTTTGCGTGACAGTTTTGCAAAGCAAGCAATTTATTTAGAAATTAAAATACCGTTTCCGTTGCCTTTAATTTATGCATCTACCTAATTAATTATTTTGAGTGGGTATATACATTATAGTCAATGAATAATAAGTACACATTAACTCATAGTATATTCCGTTATCTTGTATGTTAAATGTTTTACCCCATCTGCTCTACATTCTTATAGGTTGACGAATCTAGTCTGCCTACATATAAATATGTCAGCATATACACATGTTCAACAGTGATTGTGTCTATGAAATGCTTTGATTTTCATAGTACTCGCATCTGGCAGAGTGCCTAGCCGAAGTAAATATTTTTGTTATCGCGTGTGTATCCCCAATGTCATGGCTATGTGGCCATGTGACTACGCTGAACTCTATTGGAAAAAATCATTTCTCAACTTAGCGAGAAATAATAATGGTTAGAACATGAGTCATGCCTCGACCTATCGGTTTAGCAACAGCCTTTTATTGCTTGCTTCACTCATACAAGTGTGGGCTGTATTTCGAATAATGCAATTAGTATCGCCCTCGATCTGAAACTCGTTTATTCATTTTACACTTCCTTACATATTTTGTCATTTTATCCTGGGATTCCTGGCTGACTCCTCTCATTATTCACATTCTTTTGCTGTTGCGGTCATCACTAATTTCGAGCCTCATTTAGTATCATTACTCTTCCATGTCATTACCGTGTGTAGAGATTATATTTCTATTTTTATTTGTGACCAAGTTGTTTTGTTTTTTAATACTTATAATATTATAGGAGTATGTTAGTATCGTAGCCAGTGGCGTTTGTTTCTGCCTTCCCCCATGGGAAAAGGCGTGAGTTTATGTTTAAATGTATTAATTTTATTATCACTTAAATACACCGTGACATTTTAGTCGTCTTACAACGGCAGCCCACTTCATGTATCCAATGACTACTATGCATTTATATATAAAAAAAATATTTTTGAGCATATGCATAATAAAAAAAAATATCATTCACTAAGACGCATGACGTAGTTTGAAACACCCTGGTATGGAGATGGAATTAATGATGGAATGTAATGGTAGGTAGGTAGATATCTTCTACCATTTGATACATAAACATTATTATCAGGGAGGGTGTTTCATAATTCTAAAGCATTATTTATTTTTCTTTGTACCTAACTAATATCTTAATTAATTGTTACAATATTTTGATCGCTCCTAGAGGTATTTTATGACGGATACAATGAGTGGACTGCCTTTGTAAGACGACTAAAATGTCACGGTGTATATTCTGTAGATAACTGTGTCGGCTGTTAAACTGCAATGATAATAATTACTACCAATTACTTTTAATTGAACGCTCCGAATAGCTCTTTCGCTCTAAAATTCGTGTCAATCGAAATATACACATAATCATGGAACAATAAAGACCAAATAGGATTAATTATTTACTAATGGTTATATATAAAAATAGATAATGTATCACGTCGTTATCTACCGCATCTTATTGAACAGTCGTTTGATTAATAGAATTACATAATAATATAGCATTGAAAACGATAAAAGCATGTATAATGTACGTATCTTACACTCTAAATAAATGCTTATTCATAAATAAACGATAAATAAATCCGAATTCAGTTATAGATATCGCTGTAAATGATAACACCATAGCAGATTCCTAGAAAAAAGAAACAAGTAAGATGATATTTTAGCTCATGACGTCAGCCTGGAAATAGATGATGATTCCAGTAGACAAAAAGTCCACAGTTTCAATGATACACGTAGGTTGCACGTAGGAACAGAGATGACACAGGTAGACAAACATAAGGCTGTTCATATGAGTGGTTTTATGAATGTCTGTGGAGCAAGTGCGTTCGTAGGTCGCGAGTCTACTCGAGCGCATCGTACTTCCTTGGTTACGATAATAGGCGCTGGAGTTAACATTCGCACATCTGATTAAACAATAGTTGGCAACTACATTTTTGTAGGTTGAACTGTTTAGAGAATTTACGGAGGTACCTATGATGCATTTTTGGTTAACTGTTGTATCGCAGTATCATTGGAATTGATTCGTGTTTCAGAATTGTAGAAATAAGCCCAATATTTCGGGGACAACAGAACAGCAGGACATAGATTAGTCAAACATTACAAGAAGGGTGATGATCCTGGCTCATTCGAGGCTCATTACATGGGTATATGTTCAAGTACTTAAATTTCGTAATAAACCAACGCCTAAAGTTAGAAAATTGGTTTAATAGGTATCTAGTCTGAAACGTTGGCTGATCAGTACCGACTACCGACCTATTAAAGGATTACAGCAATAAATTTGTTAGTTTTGAAATAGTTGGACAAAATGTATCTAGTTGGCTGCCCACTATATTGCATTACATCACGCTATAGCGTGTGTTCCGTTCGCAGTGACCGAGCGCGAAGGACACTTTAAAAATTAAAGCCATACCTACATAAAGCACCTGACATTAATGTATTTCATACAGTGCCATAGAAATCTCGTCCCAAGGCGCATGCTGTTAAGATATATTTTCTATTCAAAGGAACATTTAAACTTTAGTAAATAATTCTAATTAGCTGTTGCAAAATGTTTTCCTATTCAGTTTAAGGAACAGTTGTGGTACCGTACCGCGCCAGGCACCTCTCTATCTCTGTATATCTAGCCTCATCTACCTACGTCTTTATATATGAGACAGATGATTCGGCTAATTATCTTCTATTCATTTCAATCAGACGTATAAATGAACGTTCATTGAGTCTGGTAATCGTAAAATTAATTGGCGTCGCTTTGAATCTACTTCCACGTTCAATCATGTGACGGACAATATTCCTCTTAAAGATTTAAAAAAATGTTAATAGAGCGTTTTGATACATTTTTTTAAAAAGTTCTTATCCATTTGTCTATAGATTATGTCCCAATCATCTTCGCAAGCCAAAACCGCCACCGCAACCACTTCGACCAGAATGTTCTCTTTTCTAGCTTTTGTTCTACTAATTTAGATTTCAGATAAGTTGATAAGCAAGTCGCCTCACACAATGAAAACGTGGAAGCTTTCTCTCCTCATTATTAATTTATCGACATCTTAGAATCTTACAACATTTCCCATCCGTGGTTGGCTCCACATCTGCTTTGTAGTCATTATTATAATTTACCTTGTCTGGAACACGCATTTTGACGAGTAATAAATTACAATTCTGATGATTAATTTCTAAACCTTCAGGAAGCAAATAATCAGCAATGTTTTGTGCTCATAAATCCAGTTTTTATTGACAAGTCTCTAACGGGAGGCTTGAATGAAATCAGAACAAGTTTCGCGATAACACTCTTGAGAAAGCGGTTCGTTTCTCCTTTCCTAGTATAAACTATTGACATTCTACGATTGTCAACTAACCATTTTATTGCAAAATAGGAACTATAATATTTCCATTCAATTGCGATAAGTCTGTACTTCAAAGAATATTAAAATTTCAAGAACTCAAAACAGTTATATTGGGCATTCTTTTGCACATAAACTCTCTTATACTCGCGGTTTGATTGCAAAAAAGTTGTTGCTTTGTTCCGATATGATAGAGTGGTACCTAATCTTTCAATTTTCCAAATAAAATAATTATGCAGTCAGATAAGATTGTTACAGAATGCTTGTCAGTTTTATCATGAATGCAACTGTTATTATTTTAATCTGCGATATTAAGTCTTGTTATTTATGTAATACGTGTGTTTGAATTTTTACTAGTTCTTGAAGTTGTAGTAGTACTATCTTGCGGCCTTCCATTTCCGACTTTAGTCCAGTAAAGAACGCTACGTTACTTTACCAGTTAGGGATTTATTTTTATCATAAAATCCCCTTAGCTTAGCAATGAAATTACTTGGATATAAATGGATAGTGACGGTGAAGTGCGACTTAAAAACGCATTAGCCGTTGCCCTAAACGATAGCAGATTGTTTTCATGTTACCTTGACATGACAAAGTAAATAATAACCCCCAAGCTAGCTTTATGTATTTAGCCCTGATTTGGCCGCTTATTTTCAGTTTTTTGCCCTAATTATTTAATTAATCCATAGGTACCTGAAAGCAGTTATTCTTACAATTTGTAACAATGTTATTTTTTTGTGTAAGTTTTTGTAAAATCAAACGTTAACATTATAAACATGCATGCTATTCAAATTAAATGTTAGGTAGGTAAATCAGATTAAAATGAATAGTTTAGTAATTGCTGACGTTATAGTGCATGGTAAATATTCACAATAAGTAATGAATATTTCAATGATTAAGCACTAAAGTATTACGTAGGCCTCTATTATTAGTTGCGCCAGGCGTGGCCTTCTGCTGACCTTTGTGTCTCAGAAACAAGTGCATTATTCACTTGCATCAATCCGTATTGCTGTTATTTTATTAAAGGTTCTTTCATTAGCAATTATGTTTGAAATTTTGTACATATGGTAACTCTCTAAATTATTTATATCGATCTGTTTGTAAGCATAACCGAATTTCCAGATACTGTTTGGGGAAAAAAGTAAGTTCTCTATAAAATATTAATATGTTTTTTGCTCATCTCTTGCCCCTCAAGTTTCGAGCCCCACTATATTTAGTTTAGTATAGACGAAAGTTAAATGTACCTGAAAATTTCGACACTAACTAGGTTATTGAGTTGGAAACTTTGAACGATTCAGCCTCGTGACTATACTGGACTATTATACCAATGAATATCTTAGTCATATCAGTCTTAAATGTTCCAATTAGTCATGAACTAAGTCTGTGACACATACATACCTAATCAATATCTTTACTCCATAGATCTATACATATCATAAAACAAGGTCGCTTTTCATGTCTGTCTGCTCAGTTCTTCTTAAATACACAATGGATTTTGATGCGGTTTTCACGATAGAGAATTTATACCGGAAGGTTTATGTATATTATATTAAAAAGTATAGCACATACACCCCGATGTTATTACATTTTACCACATTTTCATCAGTTAATTGGGTCACCTATGCAGAAAATGATCTATCTTAGGTAATATCTTCGTTCATAAAACAGTCGATCATTCGTCCCGGATCGGCTTGCGTCACGCCACCTGTCCTTGTCGGAGTGCACGACTGATGTCAGTTCAAGCTGAGATAAGCCCTGACAATACAACGTGTTTTCGCATTCCATGTTACTGTAATTTATCTAAATAAAACAGATAGTGGTGTAATTGGGTCTTCTAGACTAAACATACGTGCATATTCTTAAATTGGAGATATTATTTTGTATTTAAACGTAACTTTACTTGAATTTCTCTGGTCAGCAAAAATACCTTGTTTGTAATATATTGAAAAGTAAAGCATGTCACAGGAAAAGTGTTATTTAAGAAAGTAAATAATAATAATAAAACAAGCGGACCGAAGGATAGATGATAGAAGGATAGACAAAGAAGGAAGACGACTGATACAGAAGTACCTAGTATGAGATTAGAATTTTGAATTCGGACAGCGGTAGGTGGATGCATGGTGATTCAAAAGTAATAAGTGCATTGGCAGTTAGTTAGCTAAAGATGTCGTGCTAGTCTTCAGTTAATTACATTGAAATACTCAGCAGTAATTTCCTAGAACCAGCTCAGCATACCAATTCTAACGTTAGCTATTTTTAGTAGTGTTTACAATGAGAGAAAAATGTCGTCACTCCCTGTTAGTCGTGTATTGTTCACTACGTGTCTATTTAAATAAATACATTAATTTCAATGATGAGTGATTCTACTAAATGATTAACAGTTTAAACATTTCGCAACTTTTAACCTTATTGAGAATAGATCATTCGCTTAGTCATGACTGTAACATAACCTTCATACAATAACACACGTTCCGTATTTTATTGATTTTAGCTAGCTAACTTTTCAATACTTAATGAAAATAGCGTTGGCGTGGCGGTAAGACACACAATAATGGTAGCGTGTTAAATAGGTCGATCAATTCTGTGTTATATTGCCGCATACCCCATGTATAGCCCCGTATAGTTTGTACCACAGTTGTGGGTCTATGATGTAACCATCTTCCATTCCGTGAATTATCATGATGAGTTAAATCTAATTTGAATGTCTGTGTCAATTTCTGAATAATATTTCCCACATCTCTCTCTGTCTAGGTCTACTCTGTAGAAGTCAGATTTAGCTTTCACTGGAACATATGACAATGCTTTCGATAATAGCTTAGTGAGTAGTGACGCAGCTGCAGGTGTAGAAGAAGAGGAGCGTCGTATTTTTATAGAGGTCGAGTCTTCGTTAAACCATGGCCAAAACTACTGTTCCTTAGAAAAATTTCGGAGTAAATTGGTGAAGATGAAAATGGAATTGCTGAAATGAGGATAGAAAATTCTACTTAACATAACTCAATAGTTTTTCATTTAATCGAAGAACACAACAATCCACAGAAGGAAATGAAATGGACTTCTCCAGGGACTTTCATTACAGATCATATCAATTATGTGAGAAGTCACATTGGAAGTAATGAGAGCTGCCGATGTATATCAAAGACAACAAGTCCTAGCTTCAATTAAACCAATTAATTGCCGTTTATAAATACGGATTTAATTAGCAGTGTCAGTGATTTACTGCTCGGCTGGCTGACAGTCATGGTTGGACTGTGAAAGCGGACGATGAAGCCAGCGAAACAGAGTTTGTAGATCGTAGATTCGGCAAGCGCTGCCGCAGGGTACTCGACTGTGTGACACGTGAGGCTTACGTGCGCGACCACCGTGACTGAGAGAGTTTTGTTATGGCTTGCAACATGCTGTTATTGACTACTGTGGACCAGAGAGGGCTTTATGTGGCGCTACTGGTTCATCGTACCCTGCTTGTTCATTTGTACTGCCGCTTTGTTTGTAATGGGCCATGCCAGAAGCAACTCTACATCATTAGGTGGTCTAGTCTATATTAGCTTAAAGCTCCAGGGGCTTATAGGTCTTGGCCCGTTTGATTTATGTCAAGGTTTAATATAACAAATAACAGCACGAGGTTGAATCATTGATGATTAAAACGGTTTTTTCAGGTAGCTAGCTGGAATTTTAGTTGTCTTTTTTCTCAACATAGAAATAACTATTTCGTTTTGCTGAGCAATTATGCAGAACATGCATATAATTTTGCATACAAACAAATATAAGGATTTAGGAAAATCGAACGATTAGACGTGCGTCCTGTGATCTCTGTTTCCGTTGACTTTGTAGGATGCTGTGAGTTAGGTACATAGTGTTTTATGTGCTGTCCACTTGATTGTCACGTTATTGATCACGTTGCCCGATCGTCTGATGTCATTTGTGGTTGAGCTCACGAGGGCATCAATATTAGGTCGCGTTCTTCCACTTATTTGTACAGGAATTGTAATTACATTGGAGCTTACTTTTGCGTCTGAAGAATTATGCTAACAGGTAAATGAAGTCGTTTAATTAAAGTAGGTATTGCATATGTTTTTATGATATATTTTACTGTAGTTTGTTTCGTTTATATTTTTAAAACTTCTGGTTCTTTTTGGTTGAGCGATTTAGTGTAGCATCCTGTTGTTATGCAAAAGAAAATTAGTGGAGATAGAAAATATGTAAAGCAGTACTAATTTATATTGTATGAATGATTAATAGCACCATTACGAATATTAATAACACAATGATAATTAGCAGTACAAAGCTTATTACATCTATCATCGAACGTGACTTGATTGGCGCCCGCGCGATAAGTGGACTCGTCCTCAGCATTCAGGACACGTCTAGACCACAAGATGGGTTGACAAGCAGGATAGCCATATCAGGTATCTACATTCTACAATGTAGGTTGAAAAACGGCAAGGGAAACCATGAATCAAAGATAATAATGTGGTCCTTTGTAGCTTAGTCTAACCTTCAAAATGTCTGGGATGAAGCAATTTTGTTTTAGTTTTTGTGAGGTTGAAGCAATGTAAAAAGTTTGCTGGAACCTGTTTATTTTGTATCTGTATAGCTATGGAATTCAAATGAGACGAATGGGTTCTTTTACCTAATAAAATAGGTACTATGTTATCATTAACGTTCAAGGCGTTCAACATATACCTATACATAAAAGTAATATGTAACATTCGTAAGAATGCGTAATCTTTAAAAATAATTTTACGTAAACCTGGTACTATACACTTGATTTTCCTCTTATTCCACGACATTGTATTCGTATTGTTTGCATTAATTAATGATTTTGTTTTGAATTTAGATGTAAATTTATACGTGTGCGATTCCTTAATGTTTAAAGGTATAACCATCACGAATGCACAAACTCGTTCCTAGCTGACTGTACCTACGTGAGCCATAAGTATTGTATGCAAATCTCAGGTGGGAGCACATACCGGGGGCTGGCAGGCCACGCCACACATGACTACATGAGTGACATCCATAAAATCTGGGGTGCTGTTCTTTATGGCTGCGTGCTGTAAGGACATTGTAAAACTACATTACACGACGAGTGGTTAAACCTAATTTCTGTCGTGACTCGGTATACCTACTTCTAGTTATACATATTTTTGTAACCTAGCCATTACATTACTGAGATATTTTCATAATGATATAAGTAATTTGGCAATTTTTTCTTTTTTGAAATGATGTCATGTTCCGATATGGTAAGAATTCACGGCTTAAGATAAAGCCAGTAATGATGTACTTTGCACCACAGACAATTGCATTCGCCTTCACAAAACGGCGATAAACCTCAATTTCCAATTGCATGATGATGTCCACCTGTCGTCTGGTAAGATGGTGACTGAGTGCATGATAGATACGATAGAGTCGCATCAAGCTAACAAGAATAAAGTACTCCGGCGTACATTAGGCGCCCACTCGCCAGTAGATCCTCAATTGAAAAATATTCCTCGTCGTTAAATTGACCTTAGAACGTCCTACATCTTGTCTCGGAATAGGAAGAGCTGTCTTCTAATACGATGTCAATGTTTGCGGCTGTAGTCTGTAACCAAATTTGGCAAGTTGTGCTAATGATATATTTATATTGCCAACATCCTGCAACACGGACCAAACTTGTTTCCGAATTATATGTTGTCTGCTTTATGTTGTGTTAACCTAACAAATCGAAAGGAATTCGTTCAGCTTCTTGTTTCTGTAGCGTGGTACCGTTTGTTTGTGTTAGGATGGGCTGCTTTGTGTTGCTTTCTTCTCGTGATATATAGCATTCTCATGTATTTTATTACAGCGTGAGAGTGACGTAAAAAGCTGGGTATTGTATACAAAATCGGCACGCCAATTAGAAAGATACGTGACGTGTAAAGTGGTGCAGGCTGCGACCTCAAGCGGCGGTATTCGCGGCGATGATCTCACCGGCTCGGGCCCACGTCCTCGCCTCGCTCAAACTCGTTTGTTGTTTACTCGTGTCGATGTAAGAACTTAACGTTTTCGAACACAGGACGTTCAGTATCAAGTGAGACGAGGTTTACGTCATGCAAACACTATATTTTGACTTTTATTGCCACAAAATGCCTTACATCCTTATTTAACTTAGCAATCTTGTCGTCCGGCGAGCGCGGCTCTATGGCTGGCCAGAATTCCATTTTCTGCTACAGTATTTCTCTATTTGGTTGAATCTTTTTTGCCCTTGCTTTAAAGATTTCAATATGAACTCGGCTATTCCGGCACGAAGCTGTTTTTATGATTAATTCGTTGAGCGCTATTATGATGAAGTGTACCTACCTTTATTTTTTGTGGTGCATAGGAAGTTGGCGAGGTAGCCAACCAATGGCGGATTTCAAGTGCAAAATCATTATGTACAGGAAACTAGTCAGTTTTCGAAACCATTAACAGACTATTGTAACCACAAGCGCTATTTAGATTTGTCGAGGACATAACTCGGTTTGATGTTGTGTGAATGTGAATTGATCATATTACAAAAAGAGATCATGATTGGAGTACAGTCTGTGTTACGTAATTTTGAGAATTACGCTGCGTGCTAGCCTGTTTTATGTACAGACAGGTAGGCCATATGGTCGACGACCTTGCCTAGCACTGGCGGCGGTGACTGGCGAGCTGTTCCTGCACCCACACACACAAATAATTTCCGATTCTTCTCAGCCGTTTTGTAAAATATCACTTCATATTTTAAAACCATATCTGCGTAGGTATATTATGTAGCAGCAAGATTTGATATCTTATCTATGCAAGTTTTTAAAATATCAACGACCTTTTGTATTCTAAAAAGTCGTAATATAAACAGCGCTGTTGTAAATTCGTCGTATTTTCTTTTTATTTTACATAGTAAGACAGTCCAAACAGTTGTTAGGTACTCAGAAAATGGCGGTATGGGTACTTATCGTAGACAGAGTATACTTATCTACAGAATTTATTCTCATACAATACCAGGCTATTCAGTTACTTTTAAATTCAGTAATTTCTTTAGTTCAAGACGGGCGACCATTTATAGCTATACGTTGTAAATTACTCACAAGTTTGGCATCAAGCCGCTTTTGGGTAGCTTCTAAAGACAACTTTCCAACTCCTGCCCATTGAGGTCGAGTTTTTTGTCAACCACCATAACTGTATGGTAAGAAATTCTTGATTTTCTACCAAAACCGTCTACACAATGCTGGTGATGGTTGGTACGTAGGTACCTATTTGTTTTATTTCTTCTTTTTATCCGAACGTGTGTCATGTGGAAATCAAATATAGAATCATCAAACTTGCAAAGATAGTCTAAATCGCTACAGACCAGTTTGCGCTTTTATACTAATTTATTCGGACATCAAAAGAGTTAGCGCTCATAAACGTAGGTACTCATCTCTTTTCCTGCTTGACAAGTTTCATCTTTCATCACATCTGAACCAACCTTTTTTTTTCTCCCACTAGGTATCTCATTTCTCTATTAGATCGTTGTCCATTTTCCGTCCAGCTTGTTGCACTGACCATTGAACTTTTCCCTATAAACCCGCCACTACGACCGATCCTAGGGGAGATAATGACAGGTAATTTTGTTTGGCAGGTGGTGCTACTAATTGCAGTCTGATGTGAATAAAACATTTGAGCGTTTCTGACCATGCACAGTACACTAGATAATAATCTCCATAACAATATTTAGGGGGAAATATTATTGTGGCATTTTTTTTAAGCCAAAGTCAACAAAACAAAACGTTAAAATCTTGCGCAATAATCGGTTCTTTCACTCCATCTAAATGTTGCAACAGCTAATTGTAGTGTTGGAGTATTTCAAAACAATCTCGTTAGTCAGAGCTCAAAGCTTAGGGCGAGCTTCCATACCACCAAGTGGTATTGAGCACATTTGAAATGGCGTTGAGTAACCGTCCTGATATAGCAAGACGCCATCAACCCCGTAATCGGATGCTCTCACTATGACTCAGGATTTAAACATGTGCATTTGCAGCTTGAATAGCAAATTAACGATGTGGTGACGAGTGGCTATTTATTTTTATGCTACTTGCATTTGCGAGAGTTGTCTGACCCTATTGAACCTAGCAACAGCCAGAATATCTTTCCCATCCCTATCTATACCTACCAGACATGTCGTTTTTTCTGCCAGTTCCTCTTCTCGCGGTCCATTAGAGATTCTTCTCACCTAATAGATCTAAGATTTCTTAGGTTACTGACCTTCCTGACTTCGGATTCCAACTAAATTCTTAACAATCGGGCTCGAACGTGCGTTGATTTATCAACCAAATATTTTGAGCTATTCGCGAAATGGTAACCTAACAACAAAGTCTGCGTTGTTTGAATAACAATATGATGATATTATGCTGTTGCTTAAATATTAAATAGGTAGGTACAAGCTACTTCGTACGTGCTTTGCCTGAGAGCTTTCACTTTAGCTTTGTGTTACGTAACATCAAATGCCAGCAGGCTTTCGGGGCAGCTAGCAGATCCTGATAGTATTATACACCGTGACATTTTAGTCGTATTACAAAGGTGGTCCACTCAATGTATTCGTCATAAAATACCTCTAGGCGCGATTAAAACATTGTTACCATTCATTAATATAATAGGTACAAAGAAAAATAAATAATGCTTTAGAATTACTAAACACCCTCCCTGTTAATAATGTTTACGTATGAAGCGGTAGAAGATATCTACCTACCTACCATTACATTCTATCACTAATTTCATCTCCATAACAGTGTGTTTTAAACTACGTCATGCGTCAGTGAATGATATTGTCATTTTTTTAATTATGCAAATGTTCAAAAATATCTTCTTTTATTAAAATAAATGATTAGTAGTCATTGGATACATGAAGTGGGCTGCCGTTGTACCTAAGACGTCTAAAATGTCACGGTGTATAGGTAGTAGGTATCTCTGTTACCTGTTTCTAGCCTTAACCGATTTTTCAGTTTAGTTTTCCTCAGAATAATCTTTGATTAGTTAGTACTGTGAGCGCTGGATTCTGATACAGTCGCACTAACCTACAGTATCTACCGGAATTGAGGTTGGCGCCACTTAAGAAAATAAGAAGCAATAATGAATATTCGCTATTATTTCCAGAGTGCTGTTGACAGTCGTTACAGATCCTTAGAAGCCCGAAAGTCTGACAAACAGTCTTACCAAGGGGTATCGAAGTACCCAGTTACTGGGTTGTGGAGGTCAGATAGACAGTCGGTCCATGTTAGATTGCATTGTTGTGTGACAGCTGCATCATGTTAGACTGGGAGATTGGAAGCCGACCCCAACATAACTATGTTGGGGTCGGCTTAGATGATGATTTCAAGTGGACTGTTGTTTTATGATATTAATATTCAATTCTGAAACTAAATCCTAAATTCTGATCGAATGTCAGTACAGCTATTTTTCTAGAAGCCTGCGTGATGTAAGGTTCCCTTTTGCTGACAACCTTTAGAGCACCTAAGTCTGCTTTTACGGTGTGATGGCTAATAGCACAATTATTAGGTGTTCATTTGCATTGAAGTTGATGCATAAAAAGTTAAAAACTGCACAAAGTATTTGCTCACTTGATATGCTGTGTTCACAGAATAACGAATAACCATATAAAGCTTCGACAACATGTTTACTCAAGGAGTGGTGAAGTCATAAATATTTTTATGCACTTGTGTCAGGGCTTGTTTCTCCGTATCCCTCATTGCCACTGATTCACGAATCTCATTCATTCTGGTTCGCGTAGGCATTTCGCATGACCTCAATGTTAATGAGACAAAAAGTTATTTATATACACAGTCTACAATCTTCTCATCCTTTAAAAGCTACCTTCACCTTTGAATCAATTTCTTAAACAAAGTATGGATGCTGTTATATGAACGAAACAGTTGTTACAATGAAGGCGAGTATGACGTGATCAAATATCCACCTACTTCCTGATTAGGTACTACAATTTATATATGATTGGTATGATTTTTTATTCACAGCCGCAACAGCCTTCTGCTTTAGTTAAATTGTTCTGAATAACATAACATCACGCCTTGTTACCCCGAGGGTACCTATATAAAATACACACCCACATTTCGTCAGTTATGTTTAAGTCCCATGTAATGGGGGCGAGCCTATTGCCATCAACCGTGCACAAATCCAAACTCGGGGAGAAATTCCAGATAGAAAAACACGTTACCCAATCTGGGAATTGAACCCAAGACCAGCAGTAGCGCTTGCGACCACTAGACCAACGAGGCAGTCCAAGTGAACTGCATATAAATCAAGGGACTTGTAATATTTTACAAATATTAAGAGTTGAATTTTCCCTCGGGGTTCTACTATGGATTAAACTCGGACTCGGGATTCTTTGTCATCAATTTTTCATCACTCTCAAGGCTTCCAAAGGAGATATAAGATGCATAAGTTGCATATTCCTACATTGTTTAACAAACCGCAATACAACTATTGAACAATAACAAGTGTGACGAATAATTCGTTGCACTAGGTGTAGCTAAGCTGCAAATACACTATTTAATTACAACTGTACGCGATAATCCATTGAGGGAAAGTGTAAAAACGAAGCTGATAAGGGTTGTTGAGCCGACACGCTCAGCTGGCGGTCGCAAAATTATCAACGTGTAAATAAGGCTCCCGAAGACCGGCGCAACGCGACTCTAGTGGATCAATTTCCATGAAGTTTTCATAGAAGTTTCGCGTGGCGCTGTTGCGTCGTGCCTGTCTGCGGGAGCCTTAAAACAAAAGCCAATTGTTATCTATGTAATAACTAATAAGCAGTGCTGAGTAGGCAGTTAGTATTCAGTAGTCGCCCTCTATAGTTTCGTGCTGCGAACATGTAATGTGAACTTTGAAGTCTTGGAATTTTGTGATTCGCAACCATGGTTTTGAGGTAAAGCTTGATTGATTTGATTAGCATGTTGTTAGAAAATTCACATGTAATCGTAATCTTATGGATAAATAACGATACATGTTAGGTGTTATAGTTTTTTTTAAACAAATGCTTTCTAAATAACCGTAAATAGTGTCTACTTACTGATTTTTTTCACATACTTATATTTATCACTTTGTCAGACAGGCAGTCGCTCCATGTAAAATACTGGTATCCAGCTGCATCCGGTTAGACTGGAAGCCAACCCCAACATAGTTGGGAAAAGGCTAGGCAGATGATGATGACTTATATTTATCACTGAGATACGGTCACACCATATTTTGCAAGACAAACCCATGTTGTCGGCAATTTTCGCCCACACCTTCAAACAAATAAAACTAAAGTCAGTTTGCGATATCATTAGATAAGACAAAACAAAATAATCTTTTCGTTTCTACTAGATTATAGAATAAATCAGACGATAGTGTTTAGAAGCAGTACCTACACATTTGTTTCTAACACCGCATAGATACAAAAAATATTAGGTATGTAAGTACTAGCAGTTTTGTTAGCAGCCTCGCCTTCATGGATGTCATAAATTATCCCACTAGAACGTACTACAGGGATAAAAATTATCCTATGTATTATTCCAGGTTATAAACTATCTGTGTGCCAAATTTCGTCCAAATCCGTTCAGCCGTTTTTGCGTGAAAGAGTAACAAATATCCATACATCCATACTCACAAACTTTCACATTTGTAATGTTAGTAGGAGCATCAGATGAACTAAAGGTACTTATTAAGTAAGAGCTGAATTACATGACACCTATTTTCATGAACGTAGGTACAATATTACCTAGGGACAGTCGAGTTAAAATTACATGTTATGAGAATGAAGCAAGGCATAACTATAAATAATGTGATAGATATGTTGTGTCATGGAACTCAGGGGTCACATAAAACTGACCTATGCAGGACAGCATATTGATCGGAGTAGGCGCGTCAGGGATTAGGACATGTTGGCTCGCCATCGCTAGGCGACAATAAACTAGAGCAAACCTATTATATTATAAAAAAAATTAATTCATAGGAACCCTTAATTTTTATGGGATGGTTACATCATTATCTCATTTTAATATTCAGAAGCTTTGAGAGCATGCGCTGTTTCTGATGATGGCCGACCGCCGTAGTAGATCTCTAATCCATACGATTTTTTAAAGGTTTCTGATAGATTGTGTAAATGACGATTGTTGTTCGCACCCATTAATATAAAAAAAATGTAGAAAGAAAGAAAAGACCAATATTATCAGGCCAGCAATACTGGTTTAGGTGCCAGTGACGTCAGAGCCCCACTACGTGTCGTAGGTAGTGGTTTCGAACCCAGACAAGCACATTACTGCGTGTAATCTATTTCATCACCACTGCTCTCAAAACGGTGAAGGAAAGCATCGTGAGGAAACCGGCATGCAGGAGCGTACCCATAGAAAATGACGCCTAGGGCACGCATGACATTTACGCCCCTACGTAAATTATCTTCTCGGTCTACACTGAGCAAAACTAGGTCTCATAACCTTTCTTGACCAATTACCTTCAAGGTATTAATTTCAACTTACAAAAAAATCGCTTGCAATGATGCAATTTTAAGAGAATTTGAATAGAAATAGGCAGATTTGGAAATACGCTTTCATCCCATACTGCGCAATATATTCAAGTAGCTGAAGAGCATCCCAAGCAGCACGCAAGCGTTTTCAACATACATATAACAGCCTATTTAGAACTTAGAGTTCCTTTAGAGACTTACAAGAGTGTCAAAAAATTATTCAATCTGTATTAAGGGATCCGCGAAAGCTTAGGGTATTTAAACAGAATATGAAAACTCCACTATACAGCTTAAGTATTTTGTGACACTTTAATCTGGTTTTATCGTTAAAGCTGTATACAAGCTGTATTTTGCATGTGAACACTTACTTATTACAGCTCTTAGTGTTATTATAGTATCACTTGAGACTTGTTTCTGTACAATGGTGTATCCAAAAACTAATTTTTATGGCGTAATTGTACACTCTTGTAAATACAGTGGTTTTATGACTTCTGTTTTTGAGGGTGTTTTAAAACTAAAAAAATAAATGACAGCTACAGTACAGCTTTATTTTGTATTAATGACAGTCAATCGGAAAGACTTTACGGTCAACGAAGAGGGTTCCGTAGCAAAAACAGTAAACAGGGTTATTAATGATCATAACAGTTATGTTAAATGTGTAAATTTAATTCAACCTTTGGAACATGATTATGACGTTTCTTCATAAAGCAGCGCAAGTAGTTCAAATGATGATTGATTTGAACCATGAGATCTAGTTCTCTTACTGCTTCGTCATATGACGATAATGATAGTCTTTTCACACAGCATTTTGAGGTGGACCAATTATATAAAGGCCGAGATGTTTCATCCTTTACTAATTTGTTGACATCTAATCGCTTTCTTGGCCATCTTAACTTGCCTTTTGATTCCCACAAACTTGGTACAATGCAAAGCTTGTTTTGCCCTTTCTCAGTGGTGCCGATTCTCTTGTCACAAAATTCTCTAAACTAAACTAAAAATCACTAAAATTTAGTTTATTCCTGTCAAACGACGATTTCCCATTCTGAAATTGACTAAAGTGACACAACTTATCTATATTTTAGTTTGACAGCACTAAGATTGTACTGAGTTTTTAATTTAGTGAAAATGATAATTTTGCTATTCTGTTGTTGTCAAATTCATTATTCTATTCAATATAAAATTTTGATTTTCGAACTAAATCTGACTATTTTTAATCGCGATTAAAAAGGTGTGGAATAAAATTAGTTGTCAAGAACTAAAATTCACACTGACAACTCGACTTCGGGCGCAAATACAGTACTGTATCTTTTTTTTCTTTTCTTTTGCATATATCTCGAAATTGGTGTGTCCTATCGTAAAAATAATGAAAATTTCGACCCCCTTTATAAAACCCCATACACCTCTAAAACTCAACATGTAGGTAATAATTTTTCATATTTTCGATACAAAAAGTAAAAAAATCCATTTAAATCACGTTGAGGCCCCCCTGCGCGATTCCGGCTCTAATAAAAATCACGGGGTAGGGCAAACGTGGAGTCACGTTTGTCAAATTCGATTTTAGTTGTGTCAAAATTATTTTTAAATTTAGAGATCTTTTTTTGCAGAATAGCTTTAAGATTCTCATAGCCAAAAGTAAGGAATTTTAGTGATAGTTTAGTTAGTTTAGTTCGGTGTACAACAGAATCGGCACCAGTGGTTGCTTAAATTTTAGTTGGCATATTTTCCTGAAAATAAAGTAAAACTGATATAATACATACAACAAACTAATAATGCTTTACAATAAGTTTACTTAGGTATAAAATACAAGGTCAAATTGAGAATCTCTTCCTTTTTTTTGTTTTACCATATGTAGGTACGTATCATATTGAGTCTGCGTTTTTTATTTCTTTTAGGTAACCCTTATGAGCATTATAAGTTATGTATAGAGCACTGATATACAGCCTAAGTAATAAAAATATTCTATTATAAAGCTGATTAGCAGCCAAAAGCTGTACAATATAATCCATAACTTACTTAGTACAGCTAATCAGACTATAATACACTCCGATTATCGTTTAGGCTGTTTAGCAAATAGTCGCCATTTTCGTAATTTCGAATGTAGGTATAAAACAAAATATGAAACATAATTTAAGGAATATATAATGATTTTCGGCTTGATATGAGGGCACAATGATCACACTACCCTCACTTCTGTTATTATAACATTGTTTTTTATTCTAACCTTATAACCAATATTGACTTACCATATAAATAGTATTTTTCTTTTATATCAGATCGATTATTTTGCTGGCGCTTGAATATTTTGACGGAAAACATAGACAGGTTCACAATAAATTTGAATCCGCAATTTCAATTCACCAATTAACACCTTCAGATATCTAAGTCCAAGATTACGTTTACTTACTAATAAATATTATAAATAACAATGTCGCCATTCATTGGAAAGAATTACATTCATTTTGTGATTCTCTTCAAAAACCTATTTAAAACTATTTTCTCTATAAAGTATTTATAAGATAATATCTGTAGTATAATGGTTTCTTTGTACACCGAATAACAGCTCTAATACAGCTATTATACAGCGCCTCTATGGCTTCTACAGCTATTATACAGCTATACTAGAGCAAAACGCTGTATAAAATGTGCCCATTTTTTACTTATAAGGGCTGTATAAGCGCTTATACAGCCTCTATACAGCCTGAATATACAGCTTCTAGTATAAAATCGAACTTAAATACAGCTTGTATACAGCTTGCAATGCTACTTGGGATTTCATACTGTTACCTATACTTAACTAACAAATCTGAAGAGATTTCTTAGATATAGGTAACAGTATGAAAAGGTTTATTGATGTTTATTTTTTTATTTAATAATTGGGACTTTTTGCGCCCCCCTTCAATAGGCGCCCAGAGCTCTTGCCCTGCCTGCCCCACCCGGGTTACGCCACTTCCGGTATGTCCTAGAACCGAAAATTCGAAGACATGTGACATTCCCAGACCGGAATGGCCCCGCGTGGTGGATTATACATGGCCCACTGCCTCTCACAGAGCGGAAGTCTTTGTCTCCGTAGTGGAAACGTTATAAGCTAATTATTTGCTATGCGACTGACTGGTACAAGTCAACAGACTTCAGAGACAGGACTTGCTACCTCTGATAGTGGAATATAGGTAGTATTTTATTTACTTCCACCATGGTACCTACCTCTTCGCAGTAATAGTATTCTGTCGACTTTCTACCGTTAACAAAAAAAAAACAATTCAGTTTTGTTCGTGTATATTGCCAATAAAAACAGAGTCTTTTAAATAAACGAAGGGCCCTATAATTGGTTGTATAGTATCATCATGACTTATCTTACCTCTGCGGAGGTTATACGCTGCTCTCCTTGCCAGTAGAAAGAGGGTCGCACTGTTCGAGTCGTTTCATTGACTGAGTCTCTGACTCATGGCTATATCTGGATTGCCTCTTGCGAATTGCAGCCGCCTACTCCTCGGATGCACTCTGTACGCCTGTTTCAAATGAATTTATCATTACTTTGATTTATGCTCCTTTTAAGAAGCTGCTGCAATACAAAGATCGCTCTAAAAGTCGTTGATGACGTCATCGCCTAATTTAGCGATTGCGATGAGAGAACAGTGAAATTAATGAGTGTGATGGGAATGTTGATCCTGGAAATTTAAGATTTAGATAGGAACTTATTTTCGTTTGGGTTTTAGACGGATTTAGAAAACGTTCCTCGTGTGAACGGTTGGCCACCATGAACTCGAATAAATGGAAAGGCATTATAGTTTTTGTACCTAGACGAGAGCAGTAATAAAGCTGTGGCCATGACTCTTATAAAAAACCTGAAAACAGAAAAGTCAATCAAGTATTACGTGATTTCACGGTGGCATCACATTATATCTAAATTACATCCTGTAGCGTATATAAAACCAGTGGTACCTAGCTTAGGTGCCTATATATATAGGTATGTATGATATACCTACTTACTCGTAGGTATATAGGTATTATTGTACACAAAAGTTCTAAACTTCTCAAGGGATTTTGATGGGGTTTTTACCGTTATGTAGAGTATCTATTCCGGAAGATGTATGTGTACTTACACATAATTAAGAAATCTCCTTATTTTCTCAAGTCGTAAAAATCGTGCTAAGCAGGGGCGGGTTGCTAGTCTTTTTATAATTGAAAGCAAGCGGCTGTCTGCCTTGCTTGTGCCCGTTGAGGTTCATGAAAGGTTTAGTCGCCGTTGTCGTGGAAACGGTAACGCGGTCACTCGGCCCTTTCGATTGTGTCACACCGTTCATGAAAGATTATTGTGTCACAACTGGAACGTTGTAGGTATACAAAATTAATTACTTACCTATCCAGCCTATCCTATAAAAGGATTGCTAAATAACTGTATTAAAATAAAAATAAAAACCCGAATTCAACGACTATTTATGGTTCTAAAAACAGGGTCAGTTGTCTCTTCGTTTATAAAATCAATGTCATAAATAATCTATAATCAGGATACAGGAGAGCCGTTCTTTATAGCGTCTCTTTCTAGTTGTAATGAACAGACATCGAATAATTGTTGGGTATTGTACCTACCTACTTGTTGATATGAGAAGCCGTTTCAGTTTCATGAGCCGGTGCGGCAGTGCGCGTTGTGAGCTCGAAGCCGCTGGTGTCATCCCCTACACAAATAGTTCCTTGTCCTACTTTTACAATTCATGCTAAATAATTACCAATAAAAGTTAAGAAAGTCCGCAAGTCCTGAGTAAAAGTGTGTTTTGGCAGCAATAAACGTTTTGATTGAACAGCGAAAGGCTTTCACAGAAGCTCAATTAAATCTAATTAACGTTGACTTCAGTTGTTTGTTTTTCAATTTATGTTAAGCGGTATTCTCTGTGCCAAGCTTTCTAAGTCGTTCTACATAGAGATACTTTTAACTGTATTTGGTGCGTTTTGAATCCTATCTTTTTCGAAAGTACCTACTCATATATTATTAACCTAGGATATGTATCGGAAAAAGTGTTCTTGGATAATAGCGACATGGTATCAGTTACAAAGAGAACAGCTGTGAAGTACATAAAGTACCATTGTCTTGTGTCTCTGTAACGGGAGGCAGGGGAGGTGAGCGCGATGGACGCGTGTGATGGCCAATTCACTGACGCTGCCACCTCTGCCGCTGCCCAGAAGATTCCCACTGTCTCTTCATCCTTATCGTGTCAAAAGGTGTGATTCTAACTAGTTATCTATTGATATATGAACCTATGGTACCCTATGATATACCTACTTACCTAGCTATTACCGAAGTTAGTAATTGTTTGTTCTTTTTTTGATTACGTGCCGTTTTAGTGATTTTTGTGTGTGCATAAACTGATATTCCGTCTGGTTGTTTGCAGGCGTCATCGCTGCCCACACAACGATGTCCCGGAGCCATTGTTCGATGTGGAGCACACGACGAGCGTGGTCTCCGCGTACCAGCGCGATTACGACGAGAAACACGTGAGCCGCACCACCGCTGTCCATCACGAGGATCACCTTCGTCTTGAAGGCGACTTCCAAGAGCCAGAGCGTCCTCAGTGGCAACCTGCTGAGCGACCCAAACAAAGAAAGCCCGAAGATAATCTTAAACCCGAGGGTGAGTTCGAGAGAAGGCAGCCTGATGAATGGCGTCCTGGCGAACGGGCTCCCGTACGAAAACCTCAAGATAATTTAAGACCCGAAGGCGATTTTGACAGACATACACCCGAGGAATGGCGTCCCGGCGATCGTGCACCCGTCCGTAGGCCCCAAGATAATTTAAGACCAGAAGGAGAATTCACTACTCCCGACAAAGAGCCATGGAGACCTGCGGAGAGGGTAAAACCTAAAAAGCCAGAGGATAACTTAAAACCTGAAGGTGACTTCGAGAGACGCAAACCTGACGACTGGCGGCCTGGTGAAAGGGCTCCAGTGAAACGTCCGGATGATAACTTAAGACCGGAGGGTGATTTTACAACACCGGAAAAAGAGCGCTGGCAACCAGCGGAACGTCCCAAACAAAAAAAACCAGTAGATAATCTAAAACCAGAAGGCGATTTTGAACAGCCAAAACAAGATGAGTGGCGTCCAGCTGAGCGCGTCACCCAGAAGAGACCCAAGGATAACCTTAGACCAGAAGGTGACTTTGAGCAACCCAAGCAAGACGAATGGCGGCCGGCTGAAAGACAAACAGCAACAAAACCGAAAGACAACTTAAGACCAGAAGGTGAATTTGAGCAACCAAAACACGATAAGTGGCGTCCAGCAGAGCGCGTCACGCAGAAGAAACCCCAAGATAATCTAAAACCAGAAGGGGAATTCGAGCAACCGAAACATGATGAGTGGCGTCCAGCAGAGCGCGTTACCCAGAAAAAACCAAAGGACAATCTCAAGCCAGAAGGGGAATTTGAGCAGCCCAAACACGATGAGTGGCGCCCTGCTGAAAAACAATCACCTACAAAACCGAAAGATAACTTAAAACCAGAAGGTGACTTTGAACAACCAAAACATGATGAATGGCGTCCCGCTGAACGCGTCACCCAAAAGAGGCCACAAGACAATCTTAAACCAGAAGGTGATTTCCAACAGCCAAAGCAAGATGAATGGCGCCCAGCAGAGCGAGTCACCCAGAAGCGGCCCCAAGATAACCTTAAACCAGAAGGTGAATTTACTACACCTAAGAAGGATGAATGGAAACCCGCAGAAAGACCACAACAAAAGAAACCTACTGATAATTTGATGCCAGAAGGTGAATTCGCTAAGCGACAGCCTGATGAGTTTGTTCCCGCAGAAAAGGCTGTTATGAAAAAGCCTGAAGACAACTTGCGGCCTGAAGGTGATTTTACAACAAGACGAACTATAACCGATGATTACAAAGTGGTGATAGGGGAGAGAGCTGAAATCATTCGCCGAACTGATAATATAATCACAGAAGGAGAGTTCACAGGTAATTATCGTTTTACTTTAGCTGTTTTATCTATTTTACACTTTTCTTTCTGTAATTATTAAAAAACATAATTACATATTTACCAACGAACCAAATTTGGCTAACCAACAAATATATGTGAGCTTAAATAAAATTGCCGATGCTCCTCGTCGCATTCTATAGTTTTCTCACCTTCACCACCCTATAATTATGATCGAGACTCTAGAGTGATAATAATGATGTTGATTTTAAAACTGTTGCGTCAAATTTGAAACTAAACAATTTAAATTTTACTTTTTAGATACTACAACTTCACGTACGGAGTATACAGTAAAACCAGTGGAAAGACCAAAACCAGTTCGTCGCAATACTTGGACTAAGTTAGAAGGAGACATGACTACAGAAACGACATCTCAGTCAGAATTTGTTGATTACACTGACACTGTAGAGAGGACAACAATGGTCGCGAAGAGAACTGACAATTTAATACGAGAAGGTGAAATCGAATTCGTAACATCCAATCAGAAAGACTATCCAGAAAAAGTAACGCCAGTTGAACGACCCAAAAGACGGCGCACGTGGACAAAGGAAGAGTTTGAAAAGTTTTATTCTACTGAAGAACTCGAGCAAATTACTACTTCGCAGGAGGAGTACAAAACATACGAAGAAATTGATGTCAGACAACAAAGAATCATAAGAAAGGATAATTTACATATGGAAGGTATATTTGATAGTCATACCGTGTCCCATGACTCTTACGGGCCAAAACATTCTGAAAGACCTACACAAAAGAAACCAATTGACAACCTGAAACCCGAGGGAGACTTTGAGCAGCCAAAACATGATGAATGGCGTCCCGCAGAGCGCGTTACCCAAAAGAGGCCACAAGACAATCTTAAACCAGAAGGTGATTTTCAACAGCCAAAACATGACGAATGGCGTCCCGCAGAGCGTGTCACTCCGACGAGGCCCAAAGATAATCTTAAGCCTGAAGGAGAGTTTGAGCAACCGAAGCACGACAAATGGCGTCCGGCTGAAAGACAAACACCGACCAAACCAAAAGATAATCTTAAACCAGAAGGTGATTTCCAACAGCCAAAACACGACGAATGGCGTCCCGCAGAGCGCGTTACTCAGTCGAGACCGAAAGATAATCTTAAACCTGAAGGTGAATTTGAGCAACCAAAGCACGACGAATGGCGCCCTGCAGAACGCGTCACCCAGAAAAAACCCAAGGATAATCTAAAACCAGAAGGTGAATTTGAGCAACCGAAGCACGACGAATGGCGTCCGGCTGAAAGACAGACCCCGACCAAACCAAAAGACAATCTCAAACCAGAAGGTGATTTCCAACAGCCAAAACACGACGAATGGCGTCCCGCAGAGCGCGTTACTCAGTCGAGACCGAAAGATAATCTTAAACCTGAAGGTGAATTTGAGCAACCAAAGCACGACGAATGGCGTCCAGCTGAAAGACAAACACCGACCAAACCAAAAGATAACCTTAAACCGGAAGGTGACTTTGAACAGCCGAAACATGACGAATGGCGTCCTGCAGAGCGTGTTACTCAAAAGAAACCAAAAGATAACCTTAAACCCGAAGGTGATTTTGAACAGCCAAAACACGAGGAATGGCGTCCCGCAGACCGCGTTACACAGACGAGACCTAAAGATAATCTTAAGCCTGAAGGTGAATTTGAGCAACCAAAGCATGACAAATGGCGTCCGGCTGAAAGACAAACACCGACCAAACCAAAAGATAACCTTAAACCAGAAGGTGACTTTGAACAGCCGAAACACGACGAATGGCGTCCTGCAGAGCGTGTTACCCAGAAGAGACCGAAAGATAACCTTAAACCGGAAGGTGAATTTGAACAGCCAAAGCACGATGAATGGCGACCCGCGGAACGAGTTACACAGAAGAAGCCTAAGGATAATCTTAAACCAGAAGGCGAATTTGAGCAACCGAAGCACGACGAATGGCGTCCGGCTGAAAGACAAACACCAACTAAACCAAAAGATAATCTTAAACCCGAAGGCGATTTTGAACAGCCTAAACATGACGAGTGGCGTCCGGCCGAACGTGTTACTCAAAAGAAACCCAAGGACAACCTTAAACCTGAAGGTGATTTCCAACAGCCGAAACACGACGAATGGCGTCCGGCAGAGCGCGTTACTCAGACAAGACCTAAAGATAATCTTAAACCTGAAGGAGAATTTGAGCAACCAAAGCATGACAAATGGCGTCCGGCTGAAAGACAAACACCGACCAAACCAAAAGATAACCTTAAACCAGAAGGTGACTTTGAACAGCCGAAACATGACGAATGGCGTCCTGCAGAGCGTGTTACTCAAAAGAAACCGAAAGATAACCTTAAACCCGAAGGTGATTTTGAACAGCCAAAACACGAGGAATGGCGTCCCGCAGACCGCGTTACACAGACGAGACCTAAAGATAATCTTAAGCCTGAAGGTGAATTTGAGCAACCAAAGCATGACAAATGGCGTCCGGCTGAAAGACAAACACCGACCAAACCAAAAGATAACCTTAAACCAGAAGGTGACTTTGAACAGCCGAAACACGACGAATGGCGTCCTGCAGAGCGTGTTACCCAGAAGAGACCGAAAGATAACCTTAAACCGGAAGGTGAATTTGAACAGCCAAAGCACGATGAATGGCGACCCGCGGAACGAGTTACCCAGAAGAAGCCTAAGGATAATCTTAAACCAGAAGGCGAATTTGAGCAACCGAAGCACGACGAATGGCGTCCGGCTGAAAGACAAACACCAACTAAACCAAAAGATAATCTTAAACCCGAAGGCGATTTTGAACAGCCTAAACATGACGAGTGGCGTCCGGCCGAACGTGTTACTCAAAAGAAACCCAAGGACAACCTTAAACCTGAAGGTGATTTCCAACAGCCGAAACACGACGAATGGCGTCCGGCAGAGCGCGTTACTCAGACAAGACCTAAAGATAATCTTAAACCTGAAGGAGAATTTGAGCAACCGAAGCACGACAAATGGCGTCCGGCTGAAAGACAGACACCGACCAAACCAAAAGATAACCTTAAACCAGAAGGTGATTTTGAACAGCCAAAACACGACGAATGGCGTCCAGCCGAGCGTGTTACTCAAAAGAAACCGAAGGATAACCTTAGGCCAGAAGGCGATTTTGAGCAGCCAAAACATGATGAATGGCGTCCGGCTGAAAGACAGACGCCGACCAAACCAAAAGATAACCTTAAACCAGAAGGTGACTTTGAACAGCCGAAACACGATGAATGGCGTCCAGCAGAGCGTGTTACTCAGAAAAGACCGAAAGATAATCTTAAACCGGAAGGTGAATTTGAACAGCCAAAGCACGATGAATGGCGTCCAGCTGAGCGTGTTACTCAAAAGAAGCCTAAGGATAATCTTAAACCTGAGGGGGAATTCGAACAACCGAAGCACGACGAATGGCGTCCGGCTGAAAGACAAACACCGACCAAACCAAAAGATAATCTTAAGCCCGAAGGTGATTTTGAACAACCCAGACATGATGAATGGCGTCCGGCCGAGCGAGTTACTCAAAAGAAACCAAAGGATAACTTGAAACCAGAAGGTGATTTTGAACAGCCCAAACATGATGAATGGCGTCCAGCTGAGCGTGTTACTCAAAAGAAGCCTAAGGATAATCTTAAACCTGAGGGAGAATTCGAACAACCGAAGCACGACGAATGGCGTCCTGCTGAAAGACAAACACCTACAAAGCCTAAAGATAACCTAAAACCAGAAGGCGACTTCGAGCAGCCAAAACACGACAAATGGCGTCCCGCAGAGCGCGTTACACAGACGAGACCAAAAGATAATCTTAAGCCTGAAGGTGAATTTGAACAGCCTAAACCTGATAAATGGCGCCCAGCTGAGAGGCAAACACCTACAAAACCGAAAGATAACTTGCGGCCTGAGGGTGAATTTGAACAGCCCAAACATGACGAGTGGCGTCCGGCCGAACGTGTTACTCAAAAGAAACCTAAGGACAACCTTAAACCTGAAGGGGATTTCCAACAGCCGAAACACGATGAATGGCGTCCAGCAGAGCGCGTTACTCAAACAAGACCAAAAGATAATCTTAAACCTGAAGGAGAATTTGAGCAACCGAAGCACGACAAATGGCGTCCGGCTGAAAGACAGACACCGACCAAACCAAAAGATAACCTTAAACCAGAAGGTGACTTTGAACAGCCCAAGCATGAAGAATGGCGCCCGGCTGAAAGACCAGTTCAAAAGAAACCTCAAGATAACCTAAAGCCTGAAGGGGACTTTGAACAACCTAAACATGATAAATGGCGCCCAGCTGAGAGGCAAACACCTACAAAACCAAAAGATAACTTGCGGCCTGAGGGTGAATTTGAGACTCCCAAACAAGATGAATGGCGCCCCGCTGAACGCGTCACACAAAAGAAACCAAAAGATAATCTGAAGCCAGAAGGAGAATTCGAGAAACCGAAACAAGATAAATGGCAACCAGCTGAAAGACAAACACCCAAAAAGCCACAAGATAATCTTAAGCCAGAGGGTCAGTTTGAGCGGCCTGAAAAACCAAAACATGTTGCCGGTGAAAGACCTGTTCAGAAGAAGCCACAGGATAACTTGAAGCCTGAAGGAGACATGGAAGTTGTAAGGAGAACTGATTATACAGCAACTCGAGGAGATCGCGTAGATATCGTTAAGCATGAAGATAATCTCAGAATGGAAGGAACTATAGACACTCATTCAAGTTCAAGAGACGATTATAAACGTATTGAAAAAACAGAAAAAGTTGTCATTCAGAGGCATGAAGATAACTTAAGAACTGAAGGTGAGTTTATAGATCTTACAGTCCGGAACGACTACAGTGCTACTAAAGGTGAAAGGGCGCCTGTTGTGAGACCTCTGGATAATTTGAAACCTGATGGCAAATTTTATAGACCTGAGGTTGTTCCTTCTCAACCAGCCGAGAAACGCAAACCATTTAAACAGGTTGATAATATTACAATTGAAAGGAACATTGATCTACGACAGAGACAAAAGATTGAACGACTTGATATCATAAGAAGGGAAGATAATCTAAAGATTGAAGGTGAATTTATAGACATGAAACAAAAAACAGATTATTCGAAAGTCACTGGTGAACGAGCTGCTATTGTAAAACATGAAGATAATCTAAAAATGGAAGGAACAATGGAAAATATCCGATCATCCGACACATATCGTGTTGTTAAAGGACAAAGAGTCAAATTAACCCGCAGAGAAGATAATCTAAAAATTGAGGGTGTATTTGAAGATCATACTCGTAGAGATGATTACAAGATAACTAAAGGTGAAAGATCGGCTATAGTATATCACCGGGATAATTTGAAACCGGAAGGAGACTTTGAAAAAAGGCCGAGGGAAGAGCACGAACCTGGTGAAAAACGAACACCACTTAAACAACCAGATAATCTGAGACCTGAAGGTGATTTCGACAGACCTTCTAGACCAAAATGGGAAACTACGGAACGGCCGGACTTAATTAAACACCAGGATAACCTACGTCCTGAAGGTGAATTTCCAAGCCGTCAGCCGACTCAGTGGCAGCGAGGAGAAACACCAGAACAAGTTCGTCCTAAGGATAACTTAAAACCTGAAGGTGATTTTGATAGACCCTCGAAGCCGAAGTGGGAAACATCGGAGAGACCCGAACAAGTAAGACCTAAGGACAACTTACGTCCTGAAGGCGAATTTACGGACAGGCCCAAGACTCAATGGCAACCTGGAGAAACACCAGCTCAAGTTCGTCCCAGGGACAATTTAAAACTTGAAGGTGACATGGACTCACGCACTCCCAAAAAATGGGGTCCAGGCGAAACACCTGCACAAGTTCGGCCAAAAGACAACTTGAAACCAGAGGGGGATTTCGATAGACCTTCAAAATCGTCGTGGACATCCGCAGACAGGCGTGAACAGGTAAGACCGAAGGACAACTTACGTCCCGAAGGCGACTTCACGGATAAACCCAAGACTCATTGGCAACCTGGAGACACACCAAGTCAAGTACGTCCAAAGGACAACTTAAAACCTGAAGGTGATATGGAATCACGTACCCCGACAAGATGGGCTCCAGGTGAAACATCAGCACAAGTTCGACCTAGAGATAACTTGAAACCAGAGGGTGATTTCGATAGACCTTCAAAATCGACGTGGACTGCTGCCGACAGACCTGAACAAATTAGGCCGAAGGACAACTTACGTCCTGAAGGTGAATTTACTGACAGGCCCAAGACTCAGTGGCAACCGGGTGACACACCAAATCAAGTTCGGCCTAGAGACAATTTACATCCGGAGGGTGATATGGTATCACGGACACCATCTAAATGGGCTCCAGGAGAAACACCATCACAGGTTCGTCCGAAAGATAATTTAAAAACAGAAGGCGATGTGAACTACCCGTCAAGACCAAAATGGGAAACTGGAGATAGACGAAGCCCAGTAAAACCAAGGGATAATTTGCATCCTGAAGGTAATATGGATTCACGTACTCCCACGAAATGGGCACCAGGAGAAACGCCTGCGCAGGTTCGTCCAAAAGATAACTTAAAACCTGAAGGTGACTTTGAACGACCAGGGCCTCAAAAATGGACTCCTGCAGAAAAAGCAGGCCCAATAAGACCAAGAGACAGCCTTTATACTAACGGGGATATAACAAAACATGATACTAACAAAACTCAAACAAGTGAGACATCAAGGACGACCGTAGAATCGAAGTCTGTCACTGGACATGATGATCGTGATTTTAAATCTCAAACAATTACACATCACGACGCCCAAGTTCTTCGCGATAATCAGTCGCATGCATCGCACTCGGAGACACACGTGAAGCACTCCCACACCAGTACGGACCATACTACTTCAAAGCATATCCAATCTGGAACACATGGCAAACATATTACTTCACAAGATGTTACTGATCACAACGGGTCACAGAAAAATATTCAAAGAGTTGCATCACAAGACAGTGTCACTGACAGAAATAAGACGGTGGGTGTTACAGATCGTTCTGTATCTCGAAGTAGCACAGACAGGACAACAGTTAACAAAAGTGACACCAAAAATACTAAGACCATCACTACAACCACTACGAAAACGATTAAACAAATATCAGAAAAGAAGCTTCGAGGTGGTAAGTGGGTGACGGTAACACGAAACGTTGAAGTGGATGTAAGTGACGATACGGGAAAATTCACTCCCCAGCAGTCTACTCCTAAGAGAGAGTTAGACGATCGTACAAACCGCCAGCGACAAATCGGTGGAGACACAACACAAAAAACATTGTCATCCGATCACGTAACATCTGCAACGAATCAATCTGTTCATACAACACTGGGATCAAAAGGAACCACTTTTGTTGATCAACAACATTCTCGATCAAATCAACAACATATTGACAATAGTCAAAGAATACATTCGTCTCAACAGTCCATTTCGTCTTCGTCCTCGAGTCAAAATTTAAGTTCCAATCAGCACCATTCACAAAGAATTGTAGCAGGTGGTTCAAACATATCCCGGGATCACGTTGGGCAAAATGTTACAAAATCTACCCAACAATCAACTACTGACGGTCATGTAATCAGGGGTGGTGATTCTACTCAAAGAATTGTGTCATCTGATTACTCTGGCAGACAACCAAATCAAGGCCAAGTAACAGAAAGCCACATTCAGAAAAATGTTAGCTCATCAACCCAAGTACATCAAGGAAGTCACTCGGAGCAACATATATCAAGAACAACTCAACACTCCACGAACAGAAACCAGTTGAGTGACAGTGTAACAAAGACCAGCATCGAATTCCAAAGAGCGATGCACGGCGGTGGCGGTAATGATCCACCGGCCAGCGCTATCGACAGCTCCTCACGTAGTGGACATCATAAACGTACATCAGATTTGGTTTCTGATTCCTCGTCATCGAATTCAATTTTACATCGTAAAGGTGTTCATTCGAATACAGAAGCTCAACATTCGATTAGCTCAACAGCGGCTGCCCAGAGAAAGAGCATCGGTAATCTTTCTGAACGAGGTGAATACATTAGTAATTCTACGCACAGTACGGACAGAAAAAGCATAAGTTCCATGCATAGATCTACGAGAGACAACATGGGAGTAATTTCCCAGCACGAAAGTTCGGATTCTCGCCGTAATCAAACAAGAAGAGATGGCCAATCTACGCTTGGGGGTGAACGTCAGCCAGCACGAATTGTTAGAGATAACCTAAGAGTCGGTGGTGACTTTTATGGGCAATCAGAGTCTCGTTATGGAAGTTTTTCGCGCTCAGAACATGCACAGAAAACTGATCGTTCTGAACGAGTCGAGCGTGTAGAGCGGGTCACACGGCACGGAAATGCTTCGCAATTTGTCCTGGGTGATGGCAGCACTAGCTACAAGCGTGAATTTACTTCTCATGTCCACGGAACTTGCCCTGCTACATTGATCGATTCTGGACGCACTCCTTTCAAACACACGCGGGATTCTCGTGAACATAAGTTTTACGCTACAAAAGTAACACAGCAACAATAAACATTTTCACTGTCTCTTGAGCCGAGAAAAGGCTAAAAATATTTCATTCCTTATAACCTATATGGAGCTTATTATGTAATCCTGTTAATTTTATTTACCTATTATAAATGCATGCTAACTGCTAGTCTTAATATACGATTAACATAAATGCCTTACCTATACGTATAATATGCATAATGTAATTTTTAATTTGTTATTTTAACAAGTTTATATTTTGTTTTGTCAAACATTGCCATGCAATAAACTTTTATATAATTAAGAAGTTGTTTTTATTTACCTTCCCTACTTAATCCTAGACGATTTATTGGAACACCCATTAATTAGTCTGTTGTCACACAACGAGACTTCAAGTAATCTGCTAAATAATTCGCTCATTATTTATTTATTATGGTTTGGGGGGGGGGGGTTGGGAGTACTTGCAACATTAGGTGACTCGAACTCAAGTAAAATCTTCAGCACCCTTAATTGCGTAACTCACGATTAATCATAATCTGCTTCGTTTTGAAACAGTAGCAATCTGTTTCAAAACGACCATGACGAACGAAACCATGTTCGAAAAATGTATTTGCTCAACAACGTATTTAACACAATGAATATTGTTGAACTGTCAAAATGAAACCGATTATGATTAATCGTGAGTTACGCAATTAGGGTGCTGGATTGTTTATATTACCTACATGGAATACTAAATGTCTACTACCTAGTACCTAATTTTCATTTTTCTTTAATAATCATGTTAATTTGGTAGTAAAATCTTGAAATAAACGACATTCTTTCATAGGTATGGCGTACGTCCACGATTTTGGGCACTTATTTTTACAACCATCTTAACCAGTCCGTTTAAATATTTACAGAAATAGGTGTCTCGATGGTCGCTAATCCGCTATCATGGCAAATAAGTCAACGTCAGGATGAACAGTCACCGCTCATATGACATTATAAAATAGTTTGAATAAAATGCTACCATTTGCTACCTATCGTTATGTATTTACTACCTTTGAATAAAAAAAAAAACTGTTTTGAGGTGACCGGCCAGAATATCAGATTCGCAAAACACTAGATTCCCAAAATAATAGAAGTACAGTGTTTTACACAATTCCTAAGACAATTTAAAAAAATGTTTTAATCAGATCTGTGTTAAAGCACCACAAGCAAATATTTTCGAGAAATTTAAACAATATTTTTTGCTGCTAAACATAACATCTGATATACTCTCCTGCTATGGAGAAAAAAACAGAACAACCAACGCGAAAGAAGGATGGCAAAGGCGGATCAATACGAATATACCAGCTAAACCACCATTGGTTCAATTCATCATCCTTTTAAAGAAAGAATGTCTTGCAAGATGTCGAAATACACGAAAACCAATGGCACTGTTCCGAATAAAAACGCTGATAAAAAAAAACAGTGGCACTCTGGGAGTGCAGACAGAAGTGAAAAATTTAACAATTACGTGTGTATTTTCTTAATCGTCAATGCAGGTTTTCACATTGGGCCCTTCGGTCCTGATTGCACTCGGTAAAAAATGATAAACGAGCGATCGACTTCAGCCATTAAAGGTAACAGCACAGATTTTTACGATAAAAATACAAAGGGAAAGAAAGGGATAAAAGAATTAGAATTTCCTAATGAAAGAAAGGGACTTTTCCAAAAGACATCAAAGCGCGACTCATCCGTGTGCTCGTTCAGCCAATCAAAAAACATTCGGTGACGATGACGCGAGTTCCATGATTTTTTGTTCACCTAAAATGTGCTCAACGCGCCTAAGGAAGTTTTCACTTCAAAAATGTATGCAGAAAGATGAAAAATAAAACAATTTAATTTCAGTAAATGCTTTGAACTCTCAAATACGGAGAAGTAACTTTTTTTTTGTTTCAACTGTTATTGTGGATTTGTTAAATATCGAAAATAAACTGTTCTTTTTGTCAAATAATTTTTATTTGTTATTGTACAAACTCTGTTATTTGCGAATCTGGTATTATGCTCTGGGAGCGGACAGGGCAACCTGGCGTCAGGATAGCTGGTCATCTATGTGGTTCATACAAAGTACAAACAACAGCGAATTAAAGAATGATAATTTATAAAATTAACATGTTCTAAAATTATAATTAAAAAGATAATCAGTGGTGTGACAAACGAGAATGAAAATGCTGTTTCTCACACTGGTGTGATAATCTGGTGTGACTACGAGTCGGTAACGCAAATTCAAGGGTGGGACCCATAAAAGAACCTTTAGAAACCTTACTATTGTAGCAGAGTTTTGTCTACTATAGTCAGGTAGGGTCAGAATAAAAAACATGGCATTGTTTCGGATATTTATTTATAAATGTTTACATAACAATACCTACAAATTATACATGGTTATTTAAAATTAGTTATATCATATAGGAAGTTTTCATAAAGAAGTTGGTTCTCTAAAATGAAGGGATAATGTTATTTGAGTGTATACGGATAGACTGCGTCACATCTAAAATTACATAATATAACTTGTACATTACTACAATTTTGCAAGACTGAAGAAAAACTAATTTTAAATTACCTCATATTTGAATACTTATAAATAAAAATGTAATACAAATAATGTAAATTAAAGTTAAGTAGAAACTAATGTATTTTAATGCAAACGTTGTTTAAAATACTTAAAAATTATTTAATCGTTATCATAGTATATTAACCTTTTCTAACCATCAGAAGAAGTTGGTTCTTGATAATTATGCGATTGTTTCACTCGTCGTATTCTTTTGTATCTGTTTAAATCTCCGTCATAGTTTCGAGGGAGTGGACCAAACGCATCATTCTCTTGGTAGTGCGGGGCATTGAAGAAATGTTCACCAGCAGATTTCTTTTCATTTTCAAGCAATAACGTAGACCGCTCTGGTTCGTCTTTCGCGGTATCCCTGGAGTTGTCTTCAGCAGTGCGTCTGTTTCTCGCGTCACCGCCGTACATAAGATTATCATCGACGCCCTCCACACCAGACAAAACGCCATCAGTATCTGATCCAACGCTCATTGAGCCTTCACCTTCCAAGTTTTCGTGTGGTGCTGCTTTTGAGTTATCAACATTTGAGTTCTTTCCTTGTATTGATTGATCAGCGTTGGCAGTTTCGTCTTCTAAGCCTTTGTTAGCATTTGCAAAGTTAGAAGTACGATCATAAAAGCCTTCATCATCGAACTCATTACCCTCATCGTTATCTTCATCCTCGTTTTCTGCTTTATACGGGAAGTATCCAACTTTGGCATCAGGGAAAAGACCAGCAGATCTTTTTTTAATAACTTGGTCAGTATTTTTTCGCTTTACTCTAACTAATGGACCCGTGTAATGCACCGAATCGTCATAAGCATTTGCATTTGGAAAAGATTCTTCTAATGATTTCATAGAATCGGATAATTCAGATTGCTTTTCCAAATCTGTCTCTCGTTTATGCTCTTTACCATCTTCATGAAATTGTTGATCACCGTTTAATAATTTTGATGAACTATCGTCCCGAGAACAGAAGTAACCTTGGTCACTAGCGTAATCTTGTCCATTTTGCAGATTCAAATCGTTATCAATTGTTTTAGAGTCATCAACGGACATATCATCCATATCATCAAAATTCGTTTCTCTCTTTATTTCAGCTTTGGAAGAAACTTGTGGATTTGCAACAAGTTGAATTTTGGGGTCCAGATTCAAAGTGAGCGTGTTCAAACTGTCAGCAGTTTTCTGAATACTTTCATCGTTCTGGTTTGTCAGTTCTATTTTGTTTACAGAGCCCATACTTGTTTCCGCACTTTTTTGACTAGATATTTCATTGTTCTCAGTTGCCGGTTCTGATTGCTTACTGTTATCTGTAGTCTCCGTGGTTGGTGAAGGTGCAGCTTCGGTATTTATTTCAGCAACCGGACTGCCACCTTGAACTTTACTCAGATCAGATTGACTATTTTCATTATAATTTGTTTCTTCTACAGCGCCCGCTTTCTTAGTTATTTCTCGTTTATTAATAAATCCATTGTCACTCGCATCGACGTCGTCGATTATTTTTTTTAAAAGCTCTCTTCTGTCATCGGTGAGTGAATTTAACAGCTGATTTAATTCATCTCCAGAAAGTTTTTTAATGTGCCTTTTGATTGCAGATTCTTCATCTTCACTGTCTGTTTTATCATTGCTCTCCTTCGTACCTTGGCCATTAGACACTGTTGGAGTGTCAGCTCGGCTAGCTTCTTTTACATCACGTGTATCTCTTAAGTTGAAACGTGCACCACCATCACGACTTTTCTCCTCATTTATTATGTCTCTATTTTCAGCTTGCATTGTATTATAATATTGCTTAAAATATCGAGCTTGTTCATTGGTATCAGAAGCTTCATTATTATTATTTTCATTTCTATTTACTTTGCTTACTTGTTCTCCATTTTTTTCAAACAATATATCACCTTCTTCATTTGATTGGCCTTCAAATTCAACAGTTCTTTTATTAATTAGGTTTTCACCTTGGCCCTGCATCATACGATTGGATTTGTAAACATCACGATTGCTCAAGTGTTCTGTTACCTCTTGTGGATCGTCATTGGATTCAGTATATTTATTTGGCTGGCGAACTCTTGAAGAATGAAAGGGTTGAACCTGGTCGTTTAAATTTGTAGCTACAGGATTATCTTCTCGTGTATCCCTACTGGTTTTAAAGCCTGAAAACTGTCAAAATTAATAAGTCAATATATGAACATCGTCAACTTTCACCAAGAAAGGTTTCACACTAAGATGATTTTCGAAATTACATACATTGTCTGTTTTAGTCCGAGTCAGCCGGTCATTAGCCGAGTTGCGCTGCAAATATCTGCTTTCAGTTAGGTCCAGCATGTGCCTACTTTGCGGTACGTCTTCTTCCTGAACAGCAGGCTCCTGGAATTAATTTAAATAAAACGCTAGAGAATGGTGAAAACAAAAACATAGCACGCCTGTATTTCCTGTAGTGTTAGGTAGAAGGAAGTGTCTAGTACAGCCAAATACCGCAAGGTATAGTTAAGTCACACGTGGGAGCGAGCATATAGCCATAAACCTCACAGTTACGTTAATAAAGCGTTAGTGAAATGAATATTGACACAGGCGATGTGATATAAAAGGGAACCAGGATATGGTTACATAGATTATAGATTGTACGAATGATCTACAAGATTGTATTCTTCTTATGAGACTTACACTCCAGTGAAATGGCCGGTTAGTGATTTAGGAATGTAGAGCGCAGAGCCTTTTAAATAAAGGGATTGTGTGACAATGACAGCTTAAAAATGAGTTTGTCGAACTTACTTGCTCAGCCAGGCGCGTGTCGTCATCTTCAGCCAAGAACTCTTCTGCCACGGGTTCATTCTCTTCGTCTTCTTCTGCCTCCTCAAGATCACTGTAACGACAATATAGTCATTGTTCAAATATTATTTACAGACTGCTGACGATAAGCGGGCCATGATTTTACCACTCCGTAAAATTATGGCCCGACTGGCTACAATCATGTGACATCAATGCCATTAAAATGTAAGTTTCGATGAGAGTTATATTTACTTACTGGATGAAGTTGAAGCCGTCGACACGACTATTAATGAACGAAATCAGCCGATTCATTGCCTCTTTATGAGCACAGTTTCGGGCCGCTAAGTACCTACTGAGAACAGGTTTTTAATCCTCCGGCATTATCTAAATCATTTGAGACTAGGCACCTACAATTTCATTTTCACTGTTAGTAGTAGATGTTATACCTACATACATTTGTTTGCATACCGCTAACTTGGTTATCGGAATGAGCTGACGTTTATTTATAAATTCCACGTCGTTACGAAAATTTTATAGTCTAAGTTCTACATACAAAAAGGAATGTTAGGACGTTACCTATCATTATTATACTCTGCTGCCTGTTGCGGTCTGCTGTTAATCTGTACCAGTAGACTCCCAAATAAGATCAATACAAACCAAGAACGCATGTTTGCATTTCACACAAAAATCACTTAGAAAATGTGGTGACATGACACAAGACCGCAAAATTTGAATACTGAATTTCATGATTGACGTTTGATTTTTTTCCAGCCTGTAATAAAAATAAACGGAGGTTTAATTAAAGTTGAGTGTGTCTATGCGACCCTGGTCGTAGTCCTGGGAGGAGAATCACCTAGCCTAGCGCCTAGCGCTACAAGGTTCTTTTGGCGCGTGCCCAAAATCGGAACTAACGCCGCTATTTTGTTTTTCAAAACATTTCCTGTGTGGGTACATTGCGCAAAATATTTGCACAAATGTTTACCAACAGCGCTCCCTTGTCGAGATACGAATCTCTTTAGAGTGCAGAGATCAAGAACTGTTTTTACTAATGGAGCAATGGGCTTGGAAGGTTGTTCATCAACCATCACCTGGCTGAACGGCTTTAGATGTGTGTGTGTGAGATGTGTGGATCGAAGTGTTTGTTTACCTAATATCGATCCAGTGTCATTTGATTCCAGAAGTAGTTTGAAATACTGGATCAATGTAAATCAGGCTTTACTACACCGTCATGAAACTAAAATGTCAGTCAAAACCAGTGATAATAACTATTGAAAATCAAATAAGTAAAGAAATACGATGAGGTGGCCATGAAAAATAAACAAATCCTTACAACAACTTTATTTTTTAAATGAGACCGTTTCATCTCTATCACACTTATGTACATTTGGTTTAAATAAAACAAACCTTTGAAACATTTTACCGCAAAATCTTCATTAAGTTTGTGCATATTTGAGAAAAAACATATGTCCTATAATTAAATGTCGTATGAATTCATAGATTTAAGAATTGTAGAAATACTCGATCACACAGATTGGTGTCTCGTTGCTTTCAAGGGCATCGAAAGCATTCTCATAACTGCACATACATTATATTATTACTATTTATAACTTAACTCCAAAATGCAAAAGGTAAAAAAATCCAACAGGTTTTATAACTATGAGTACTTTTCAAATGCGACGTGTGTGCAGGCGCGAACGGCCCCGCCCTCCGCGCTGCACAGTCACACGTCACATCGTCACGCAAAGTCGCAACAGAACATTCACAATTTTGATTTTGTACTTTTCGAATTGATATAAAACAATATGAACATAATAGTATTCAAATAACAGTGTCATGACGGGGTCGAAACGTTCCAACACATACAACATATTGCACCTGACTCAGACTCAAAATCAAACCCGACCGATATTCGTTAATCTTCTGCATTTGGCAGACACTAGCTTATATAACATGTACATAATGATCTAAATTTAGAAAACACTATTTAAACTTTAATAAGAAAAAGAAACTTACTTTAACGTCAGATTAGGCTTCACAATGAATTATGTTGTGCTTTTTTACTTTATCACAATTATCGTACATTAACTATTTATACAGTACAAGTATATCATCTGTCATACAGTACATACCCTATGGCGGAATTTTAAATAAAACTTTAAAACCATAACAACACGAACAGTCGTAATTCTGCGTACACTGTACACAACACAAAGATATACAATACATAATATGTTGCAATAGATATGACTTTTGTAAACGAGCAGATATCAAATAGCCGCGGGAACCCCACACGTCCCCACTTCGGTTCTTTCTACATTATAACAAATCATTGTATTCAAATTGCCTCATAATTGTAATGGAATGAAATCTGTACATTTATAATCAGTTGAATTGTATGAAATCTGTTAAAACTTCCTGAACATAATTTGATGACTAGACTCTTAAAACATAATATAATGAGCATTTACAAAACAGAAAAACACAAATGTCTACTTGCATGTCAGTGCACTCGTAATATTAACCGCATGGTCGTATTAAAAATAATTTCTATGTCATACATTTATTACAAAAACTATAGAATTATAAATCCACGTAACATTACAAGAGAGAAAACATACACATAGTTAATGTTACGAGTGCAATGTGTTTTTAACAACTAAATATATCAAAACTTAATAACTATTTAAAGTTTAACTTCAGATAGTTACTGTTCTAGAACAGAGAACAAGGATATGATCTAGCATCGAGTATCTGTCGGAAAAAATCTAGGTATCGCAAACGAAACGTAACGAGGAGTCACAGGAAGTCGCTGGCCAGTTCAACTGCGGGCCATTTACATAACCTCGCTGTAAATGTTGTCTTTATGACCGCCAGCGATATGTCATAGTAAAAACACGTATATACGTAAGGACTAAACTTTCTCTCAAATACCGATTGAAGAGGAAGAGTAAAATTGTTCCATCACTGCGGTTTATTGTCTAGTATGTCTATCTATCTCTTTCTAAACGAGTAATTTAGAAAGGAATGTAGGTTAAAAGAGAAAATACCGTAGAAAAAAAGCAATTTTTTCCCCTTCATTCTGGTATTGTGAGTGCGCTACCCTTTACCTATACACATTTAAATGAAGAGTTTACTTAAAAAAAAAACGAACTTAAATAATCAATGTATACAATTCGAGCCGCGCAACCATACATACGCACATACATAGATATGTTTGCGACAAAAGCTTATTAAAAACCTCATAAACAGCATCCCTCTTATTTACAATGGCCTGGAGTGTTACACTAAACAACTATATCCAGAAAGGAATTGGGACATTGAGACACAATGTACACATGCTACATAACGTAGAAAAGCTCGTGCATACTCAATTTATACACTTGTTTGTGGAAAGAGAAATGTCAACCACCTGCTCATCTTCAGAGTAAGTTAAATTCAGTCAATGCTTGAGCAGTCGCTGAATGACAATATTATGTCTAAGAGAATTATACGGTGCTTTGAAGTACAAGATTGAAAACCAGTAAGTTAACAATTCGTTAAACGACGCAACCAAGTGCTCGTAGTTATACTAGCATGCAACATTAGCGATTTAAATGCAATTTCATCGAAGTGAACACTTTTAGTTTTTATGTACAAAGAAATCACCGTCAAGAATTTTGACATGAACGGTTATAATAAAAAAACTCGATTAGATGCGAATCAATCTTGCTAATGATATTCGAGTTATAGAGAATATTCACAATACTAATTAGAATAATCACGTCGGGCCGCACAGGAATCGTCAAATCGATCGCGATCGTCACTAACTACTTACCTACCCCTTCGAAATTGAAACATGAGTAAAAACGCTTAACCACAATGAACACTTGGATCCTTGGCGGAATGTGCACAAGCTTGCGAGTCGCCGGCTGTACTACAAGCGGTCCAGCCGGAACTCGTGCTCCACGGCCGAGTCGGGCACCAGCGCCGTGGGGTCCTCCAGCAGGTTCAGGTCGTCCAGGTCCAGGCCCGCGCGCAGCTGGGCCTCCTCGCCGCCGAACATGCCCGCGTCCAGCTCGCCCGAGTAATCTGACAAACAATAAAAGTCTACATTTATATAAATATGAAATGCTGTTCATTGGTAAGTGCATCTATTTATTTAGCGCAGATAGAATCTCGGTCTGGGCGATCTTAGTTTTAACTTTTCTTGATTTTCGACGAATAGTGCGTCAGTGGAAAATCAATCCTATGATCGTTATATGAAGGATTGAAAATTTGTACAAGAAGAGGGAACTTGTAATTTATACGTATCGTACACATAGCGAAGAAATTTAGTGTGGGTTATAAAAACAAAATCAGCTGTTCCATACATTTTGACCGCGTAGGTATTGCACTTTTCTATGAAACAGCTGATGTTTTTTTGTAGAACCGACGAAAAGCTTCTCCGCTAAGGGGTCTAGAAATATGCTGAATTAATGGTTACAGTTTGCGCACTGGTTAAAATTGTATCCTGTATATACAAAAATGAATCCCTATTTCCTTTGATCACGACATCACATGTGAACGGCTGGATCACTTTTGCTAATTCTTTTTTGTTGTGTTTGTTATTGTTAGGAGAAGGATCTTATGGAAGAAAAAAATATAATGTTGCGCGCAGTGGCGTGCAGTCCATAAAGACAGAAAGACACTGCCTACCCTAGCTAAATCAGATAAATATGTAAAACTAATATTATTTTTATCAATAAACAAAAAAATCTTTATTCATAAATCAGCGCCACCTGTCGAGCGTCGGTCGTATCTTTAGTATTATCGATCCAATATCCCGTTCGTTCGTACAATTTGACGCAACTTCTCATTGCGATGCACTAGCACTGCGTAGTGCCTCGGGAGAGACACGAACTATTCGTGTCTGAATGTTTGTATGTGTGCTCTCGCGGTCATGCAGATTTATTCAGTTTGCGTTCCTATACATACATGGCACACAATGTAACAAATAACGCACACAATCGTACAGGGTAGTCACTGGCTTTTTACGATTTTTAACAACGAGTCGAATTACGAAACTTACCGAAGTTTTCCGAATAAAGTTGGTTCTGCGACTATTTTAAAAAAGTAGCATTGTTTCATTGAATTGTGACTACATAAACAACCATAATTTCTTTGTCGTATTATTTTCATATGCCGAGTAATTTCGAGGCCATTGTTTGTTTTGATTTAATTGTTATGGTTGTGAGCTATATTGGCATGTATTTAAGATTTTAACTTTGATAAATAGTGTGAGGTGGTGTGTGTAAAGAGAAAAGAAAAATGATGCATTTTCTTAGAGAGCAGCCTCTGCTCCTCTCCTTTGCGGGACTAACATCCTGCAGGCCAACCTCCAGCACAGCTAATCTGCGTCGGCCACCTTGCGCAGAGTGCTGGAGAACAAACAACAACAAGAGAACACCATCGCCCTCATCCAAGAGCCGTGGATCAGGGGTGGCAAAATATGCGGTCTTGGTAACATCGGAGGTAAGTTGCTACTAGACACCTCCGTAAGTAATTGGTGCACCTGTATTTTTGTCCCAAAACATGTGCCTAACCTTTTAATAAACGAATTCTGTTCAAGGGGACCTGACAGCAATCAGGATTTTCAGAACCAAACAGGAACTCCCGGACATCGTTCTAGCCTCGGCATACCTTCTAGGAGACTAGGACGTGCCTGTGCCAGAGCTCGTCTCATTGGTTGAGTACTGTGAAAAGGAGAAACTGGAACGAATCATCGCGACAGACGCCAATGCGCATCACACGCCTGGGGTAATGTCAAAATTAACAACCGAGGTGAGGTAATTCTTGATTTTATTCTTAACCTTGTTTTACTCAACTTGTTTTATTAAACAAACAATAACACCTTCATAAACGCGAGATCACAAACAATAATAGACTTAATGAACAGTCGCGAACAGAACGCTATGAACTGTCGTGCCCCCTCACGGTACCTAGGTAGGGAGCTCGCCATTCCTGGTGGGGTCTTGAGCTGGAAAGTCACCGACGCAAGCTGAGAAGACTGTTCAACAGAGTTAGGAACACACGGTCGCCAGTAGATTGGGACCGCTATACAACAGCTCGTAAAACATATAAAAAACTAATACGCCTCAGAGGAAAGAATAGTTGGTGGCGTTTCTGTACTAACATCGAAAGTAACAACCAGGCAATGAGAGTCAAAACCTGTCTTGCTCAAGAGACGGACCACTCAATAGGATGCCTGAAAAAACGCTGACGACGCTGAAACAAGCGAGCTACTTCTAACCACCCACTTCCCAGGATGCCAGATTGCCACCCAGCAAAGCTGGGAACCACATAGGGAGATGGCCACGAGCAGCTTGGATTGGGAGGTGGCGTTAGAAGTAATTGACAAAGACAAAATAACAAGGGCAATCAACACCTTCTTACCTTTCAAGGCAGCAGGGCTGGACGGTATTTTCCCAGCTCTGCTCAGATGGAGCTAAGACTTATTGGCTGATTACCTCGTTAAGGTGTTTCGAGCCTGCCTGGCCCTTCCGCCCCTGAACTGGCGGGAAGTAAAAATAATCTTCATACCGAAACCAGGTAGGGGTGACTACACCCAACCCAAATCTTTTAGACCCATAAGCCTCTTCTCGTTCGAAGATTAGGTACCAAATTTCGGTACAAAGACCCTTGCATCCTAATCAACACGCCTACTGTGCAGGCAAATCAACTGAATCAGCACTCCATAGTGTAGTTCCACGTATAGGAAATGCTCTTAAAGCTAAAACTTTAACCCTAGGCGCTTTCAAAAGGGGCCAACCCTAGGGGCCTTCAAAATAATCGAGAGTTGGTGCACGAAACACGAACTATCGTCTAAACCCTCGAAAACAGAACTAATAATGTTCAGCAACAAAAGAACCCTGGGACCCCATAGGCTTCCAAAACTCTTCAACACAGAATCAACACTTAAAGACGAAGTCAAGTACTTGGGGGTGATCCTTGATAGCAAACTGCTCTGGAACAAGCATCTTGACTACAAACTGAATAAAAGCACAATTGCACTATACCAATGTAAAAAAATGTTAGGAAAAACATCATTTAAAATTTAACTAAATAAACCAGATGGGCCTTAAGTACTTTTAATTAAGTAAAGTATGGTAGTTGTTCTTTACTTCCCTCCGTGAGACAACTAGTATGCACCATATAGTTGTCTCAGGTAGGGAATATACTTTAAATAAATTATTTTAGATAGAATATTTAGTTTATAGGAGATTGTATTTTTTATGAGTATTTCCATTTATGAGACAGTCGCGGGACATTCGGTACAATAATTTCGGATTCTAATTATTGTACCGAATGGTATAATTGGTTTTTGTTACTTGACAGGACGAAAGCTAACAATACACTGAGTAAGGGACCTAGTCAAGACTTACAGTGCACAGTTGTTTAGGCCGTCTCCTCTTTGTATTTACACCGTGCACCAACCCGTTAGAAAAACGTGCAAACATCTATGAACGCAGCACTTGTGTACCTGTAAGCACGATGTCGGGTATGCTGGCGGGCGTGGCAGGCGTGGGCGGCGCGGAGGGCGAGGCGAGCGGTTGCAGCGCCGCGAAGCCGCCGCCGCCTGTGACGGGGTCCCGCGCGTTCCGTCGCCCGCAGTTCATACCGCTCACTCCGCTCCCGCTCCCACAACTCGTCTGAGTTGACTGCAAAAATACATTTACACTCACAACATTATCTACAAACGAACAATTCTCGTAATCTAGTCGCAATCTCATCTCAGCGTCGATCTGTACAAAATTTGGAAAGTTAGAGGTAATTTTGATAGTTGTGTAAAGAGCACATTTTCGTGATAAGTCAGCCAAGCGAGTCCACAAATTACACTACTGACCAGTGTTCTTACATATGCAATGAGCGAGCGAAGCGAGCCCTTCACAAGACAGCCGAGTGCATCACACTAGCATTTTCTAAAATCGAGCGAGCGAAGCTAGCCTCAGCTTTCAAACCAGAAAAGCCAGCGAAGCGAGCCTTCTACACAAAAGCGAGAAGAGGAAGACTTCAAGACGAGTGAGCGAAGTGACCCTACCAGCGCCACGAGTGATCGAAGCGCAGTAGGCGGCGCTCACTATTTCCAAAGTGTGCACGCTTCGTTAGCTCGTAAAGTAGGCTCACTTAACTCGTTTTCTTGTAATAAGGGCTCACTTCGCTAGTTCTACGCATATGAAAGCGTGGTCCCCACTCGTGGTGTGCTACCCACCCACTAGTGGGTGCTATGAAAAATATCAAAATATTCAATGTCGCTTGCGGCCATTGCGAAGGGAGCCGGCCGGCGCATATGAGCCGCGCGGCTACCTATTTCATAGATGCTCACACCGCTCTCCCGCACTTCGCTGCCCCTCTCTCGCCGCGTTGCTCGTTGTGCTGCGAGGAGCCACACCGGCGCGTCGGCGTGCATTTTTTTATTATATTGACATTTTTAATTTCGTAATATGTTTTGAATGGAATGTCCGATTTCAATCATTCAAAAAGTAATCAACAGGTATTGAAGTCTTGAATACGAAATAATTTATTGAGATCAGAATCAATACAAAGGTATGGATAACATGGTCTGATTTTGATCGGCATTTCCATCAACTTTTAAAATGTAAAAAAAGTAGTTATAGTGACATAACTACAATCGTTGGACATATGCTCTTGAAGTTTTTTGTAGATATTGACCATATTTTTATTCTATCATCAATACTTTCCGCAGCGCATGCGATGAAAGACATTTTATGGCTAATTTTTTTTTCACCTTGGGTTGGTTTATTAGGGATTTCTAAGGATCTCTATTTTTTTTCTAGTAATTAATATAGCCTGTTACTCAGTGTTAATGTAGCTTTCTAACGGCAAAATATTTTTTGAAATCAGTCCAGTTGTTTTAAGTTTATTCTTTACGACACCAGAATCAGTGTTCTAACTTAACACGTTTTTGCGCTATACCAATTGGAATTTCGGCTCATAGTGAAAAATAGAGGGTCGCGCACATGCGCATGCAAGTTGGCGTCATAGGCAAATTCTGTCCCACTATTTTTTTTTAAATAAATATGACCTACCTTTTGAATGCTTAATCATTACTCTAGCATTCAAACTCTCGTAATTATTAGCGGCTGAAATCTTACATGTTTTTGTTGGTCAGAAATATTGAATTTACCACCAGTACACCGACCGAAAAGACGTTTTAACGTCAAAATGAAAATTAAATGAAAAGTGAAAACGGGCAACTGACCTGGGGATACGATAGTGATGAATTATTCGTCGTCTGCGGTGAGTGCGGTGACCCGTGGTTAAGATACGTTGTGTTGTAAGTCGACACCGGGTTGTCCAACTGTCGACACAAGTAAACATCACAATTCTATCCCAAAGACAACATAACGACTGGCAAGCGAGAGAAAACAACAAGAAAACGCAGCAAATTCTGAAAATAAAAACACATGACGTCACTAACACTACCGCAATATCAGAGTCATGGTAAAGTTAGGTACAATGTCTAATGAGGTTGTAAAAACGGAAGCGATACAGCCACTGAACAACATTTGAAAATAAAACACTGACTGTATTACAAATAAGGACTGTCAAAATAATAACTAGTTAAAATTATGTACTTACTAATGCAATCACAAGCATAATGGTTATGATTTAGGCATAATAAAAATTTCTTAGCCAACTTATTTGGTTGTTGTTTTAAAGCTTGTTTTTATAGGCATTATGCTTATGAATGTGTCTGGCCAGACTAAAGAGTGCGATAATCATGCTCATGACAATATGTAATGATTTGTATCTTCTGATTCAACATTAACATTGTTACATTACTGTACGCAACCAAGTTTAACTAAGACTATTAAATGAAAATACCAGTAATAGACTAGATTCTTTCTTACAATTGCTCTACGGTTTACTTGCAAAATAATTAAGTTGCCGAGCATGCCTAAGTTGATACATCGTTACTCTTTGGAAAAAAAATATGCAAATTAAAGGTAAATGTCTTAATAGTACTATTTCGTTAAGCCTTTAGGTTGTTTCAAGATAATTTTAACAATATAAATAATTAATGACATAGAATAGTACTATTTAAGACTTGGCTACAGGAAATGAACACTTTTTCATCATTCATAAGTTCATAACATTAAATTTAAAACAATGATGTTTTTACAAGCCAAATTGAACTTTAAAGTTACAATGATAAGGTCTGTTTTGAAAAATATTCTTAATTGTTCATTTCCCCTAGAAAGGACATCGCGATAATAAAATGAAACGTGAAAGAGCTCCAGCGCTTTTTGTAAAGGCTAACTCGAAAGGTACGTGCGCTAATAATAATAATATCTGTGGAAAGTAGTGTTACGACACGTAATAATAACTCAATATTGAATCTGTGAGAGGTGAGCGATTTCACCGCTTTTCACATCATTCGAAATTAATTTACTGAGAGGTAACTATGTTCTATAAACAAAGGCGTTATTATAACTGACTCTGCGGACAAAAAGACCGCGTGATCGCTGTATTTGGTGATAATAAAAACACATTTCTTTGAAAGTTTGATTTTCATTTGACGGGAAACTTAAACAAGACAAGGTATAAAACTGTTATTACACTTGTATGTAATCTGCGGTGCAATCGCGCACCCATCACATAGTAACGTCACTATAAATGCGTGAGGGGGGAGTGTCGTACATTTTCCGCCACTTGGACGTGCGCGGTCCAGCCTGACTCCACGAGGCTCTGCACCAGCTGCGCCCAGTCCTTGGCCAACATCCACCAATATTACACATATTACACACTAGCACACTTATGTTTAGTTAAAGTCTGTCAAATATACATAAACAAGAAACAAAAAAAGTACAATTTCAATTCAGTTTCCGATAGTATTCGGAAATTATTCTGATATTAATTTAACGTATACGCCAAGAAAGCTGATAGTTGTTTAAGTTTTTTAGTCATGTTTGAATAAATTGTATTGTGCCTAAAGGCGATATCACGGACCAGTTCATTTGATGGTTAGCAAAAAACATACATACATTTGCCTCGCGACGTAAATAAAACCAGTTTTAATGATGCGTCATAAAACGCATTCGACATTCGCATTCTTTAAACATAAGGAAATATAAAAGAATATTATTTAACCTATAAATATCATATACGTGGAAATAAGTTTAGTCAATATTTGCAGACATATCATAATTTTTTTCTGGATTTGGAATGTAGATAGTCCAGTTTTGAAATTTACTTCCACTAAATACTTTGCTAATATCTGGACTTAACAACTTCAATATAACTGCAGATGTAAGTCTCACAACGTGGTAGCTACTAGTATAGTTTTGTATACATAAGATAATGATATAATTACATTAGCATTTGACAGACAGTAACTTTACCGTTGCTATTGTTATCACAGCGACAGGTCAAGTACATGGGACTAGTTTCTCTGCGCAATAAATATTCATGTATTTACTCGTAAAACTAGTCTCACATACCTGTATATATATTTCAGTATATAAATATTGTATTAGGTATATTCTATAGGTGAATGCTTTAACTGATGCCTGATGATGTGCAGCTTTATCATAATGTGCGTTTAAAATACTTTATTCCTTTTTTAATATGTGCCAATATTAGTATCTAGTCTCAATTCACCTTTTTGTAATATCTTTAACTACTTTAAAGTACATTTTTGATGATAAGAGATATATACCAGTGTGTTAGACATTACATTTCAATTGATTATTCTTTTATTACTTACAATTCCTTGCTGTTCCATTGAAGCATAAGTGTAAATAAAGTAATATTATTGTTATTTTAAAAGTTACGTTGTATACGTAACAAGGACGAGTCACGACCACTTTTATTATCAAGTAACGTTATTTAGAATATTATGTTTTATTCATGTCATTTAATTATGTACCTGACGAAATATGCGAATGACGCAAGTATAATATTTGAGTAAATAAACTGTTTTGAATATAATTTTATTAAAAGAAGGTTATTGTAAAACGTTTAATTTACTTTTTTGTAGCTACAAAGCAAGTTAGTTACAAAGGTGTCATCTGATATTATAACAAAAATGTATTTTTTTAACTTCATGGCTAGTCTTTTCAATATTATAATTGAGCTTAGTTTTATTACATTTTTGGTACCTATACAACTGTGTATTTTATTTGGATTGTCATAAACAGTTTTGATTCGATGAAATAAAACATAATATCAGTCGAAATGAAGTAGTTGTGTTTATGATTATATTATTTTTTAAATCATAATAACTTTGACATTTTAATTTTATTATTTGGGATTTTTATGAAACAATTTTATTTTTATTTTGACCACTTGGAAGTTTGAATATCATATTCGTAATATTAAGAGTAGGAGTGAATAGAGAATCCTTTGTTTTCATTCACATCTACATTTCCTTTGTACTTATATAACAGCAGCGTCGGTCAAGGTCAACAGATTATCGTATCGCGAGGCATGTCACGCATATAATTTATAATGGAATTAATAGTACCCAGCGCTAAATGATTGACTTATTCTATTCATAACTTAACTGTTCAAGTGTGTGTCCTTGAACATTAATATTCAATACATCACGTATGGACGGAAACTAGTTTAATTTCCGTTCAACGTGTATTGTATTGTTTATTCTTATAAACACATATATTTTTGTTTTGTGTATTTAGCTTACCATTGTGATTTGCTCGAAGGGTTGTAAAAGCGCTTGATGTAGGTTGTTGTAGTCTGTTTGTGGTGATTCCACTGGACTCCCTGGACTGTGCACCATCTGAAAGTTTTGCACATCAATATCAGTAACTAGTGGACCCAAAAATCGGCACTTAGAAGTCTGTTGTCATATCTTTTGAGAACACATAACAGCAAAAGTAAGATTTGCCAGGTTATTTAATTTAGCGACTACAAGAGTTGAACTAGCTGTAAATCAGTAACGTGGGCGTAGCAACTAGTTTTAAAAGTATTTGTAGGTTCATTTACCCCTAGACCTAGAATGACAAGTTTATTTTATCAAGATTAAAGTATACAATATAAATAAGCAGTTGTCTCTTACCGTAGGTGAAGGTATGTTAATGTTCGACGTTGAGGAATATTGCGAGGGCGGACTACAGTGCGTCTGGTAACCGGAGGGTATCCACCCGTGGTCCAGAGGCGACATATTCTGCAACCAGTCGAGAAAAGAACGTTACAAATGACGTCATCCCACAATCCAGGCTAATATTTACACGCGACAAAGATTTATCGTCGCAATATCTCGCGCCCAAAGAGACACAACTTAGCGTAAATATATGTCATGTATCGTTTCGGTGCGAGATATCACGAAAGACAAATAATCACGCGCCTTTTAACCCGTTCTGACGAGTCTTGATAGAAAACAGTGTGAGCAGTGTTAAGGATTAGTAGATAAAGCAACTTTACAATGCTCCTTTACATTGTACAAATACTTACAGAGTGGATTTTCAGATGGAGTTGTAAGGGCAGGTATTTTAACAGTTGTAGCTACGGGAAAACGTTCTTAGGAGACGGTGTTTAACTTTTCGAGTGATTGTTAGCTGAACTGGAAGTTTTTATAGACAAAATACCTAACCTCTGTTAGTGTAGAAGAATCTTTTCATTATAATACGAAACTAAATCTATTTAATTCATGAAAATGTAGATAGCATTTTATTTCCAAAATCTGTGAATGAGGAATACTCTAAAGTTAAGGACAATCTGCTAAGAACGTAGCTACAGCGGTTAAGGTCCCTGCCCTAACGGCCTCATCTTATAAAACCACCCGGAACAATGTAGGGCACTGGCAGATTGGCATCAACTTTAAATATGTAATCTTCGATTTCTATCTTCGATTTTGGAAATAATTTAAAACTAATACCGAACTAATGCTGCTATTTATTTACATACTTTATGTTATATAAATTAGGGTATGCATTCCATTAACCTTTCATCACAACAAATTGCTAGACAAACTTTATCTCGCACAAAAAATCTAAATCTTTGAATGGCTGCTAATTCGTAATAATAAAAACCTGTATTCTAGATGACTAACCGGTGAAGGAATCGAATGGGTTCAATGATCAATACCGTCTCCCATTTTTTGTTAAAAAATTATTGATACCATTGCCACTACGTAGTTTGCAATAAAAGTTATGAATAAACCAGCATCACACTGTTTTTAGCCAGAAGCCAATTTATACATGCAATTATAACTGAATTAATTGTGGAAGCTATTACAAAATTAATTATTAAGTGAACGGTTATGTAGATTTGTCAAAATAATCTTCCAGAGGCGTGTGGTCGATTCTTTAAATAAGATACGTTTTTTTAATTATAAAACTAAGTGGTATGCTGTCTTCGTTTTAAAGAAACAACCACATTTTTCTTTGATATAAATCAGGTTTTATTTTTTTACTATAAAAAAACTGCTGTAAAATATATACATGGTGGGAAAAAGTAATGTCAATTGGCTGCCATTTGGTTGGAGATGAAAAAAATGGGCTCTGTTGTTCTCTCACGGAAAGTTTATTTAAAGGGTTACAATTTATGACATCGAAAAAGTGTTAACGGTCAAACGACCACCTATTGAGTTGATGTAAATTTGTGGTCGTCTTATGGCATTTTGAATTGTTGCTCGCAAAACATCCTCCAAAGTGGTGCACATTATTTCTTCTTCAATGGCCTTTGAAGAAGAAATCATGTACACCAATTTCAAGACTTGCAATGTTTGTGGTTTGTTGTGGTAAAAGCGAGATTTCAAAAAGCCCCAAAGAAACAAGTCTGTCTCCGTCAGATCTGGCGATCCGGTCGACCAGTTAAAATCGCCAACACGTGAGATCATACCACCCGGCGCTTCGAAGTCTCCATCGCTGTATTCGCGTGTGTATCGCTCCATTGCAACATACATTGTCAACTAATTCTCTATCTGTCTACAACATTATATATTAAAATCACAATGACATTATGACGGTATTAGCAAAACTTATGGCACATTCACATTATGACATTACTTGGCCCCACCATGTGCAAGTAATCATGCCACTTTTGATATGTAGTTTCTTTAAAATGTTGTATTAGCAAGCTTACGTTATGTTATATTAAAGCTTGTGTCTTATAATATAATTTTTACAGTGATACTTAAATAAAACCAATGTTAGATAAGCAGCATGTCATGAATTAAAATGTTATTTAGGAAGTTAGTCATAATCATAACTGTTAAAACATGTTCTAGAGCTTTAAAGATTATGATGACATGCACTTAAATGAATAATTGGTTGAAGCAAATAATATAAGATGGGACGTCACTCATTTGTCATGTTTTGCTAAAATTAACCCATCGAAGGACTCTGAATGAGACACAATAGATTTTTTACTGTTATTACGTCTGGGGCTTCGTTCAACAATAGTACTAGATTTTAGATGACCGCATCAAAAACGGTCGAAAGAATAAGACCACAAAATTAAATAATGTTGTGGTCTTATTTTGCAACATAGTTTTTTCAACCTAAGAAAAACTGCTGAAAGCTGAGAAATTATGTTTTATTTTTCATAAATACTTTGGTTCATAATTTAAAAAAAAAATGTTTTCTTTGCAATCGATGTAGTTAATACATTTCAAACGATAATAAACCGAATGTTTGAGTGTAACGGTACATAATCAAGCTATATGCAATCGCGGCCACTACGCGATTTGTTTTTGTTCCTAATCCTTAAATCTAGTGCTATTGTTGATGGAAGGACTAAGGGCGTGTAGTGCCCCGCAATGTGTCAATGGGACTTTAGCTGATACTGCACGCGGCAGACTCAACCACCTACATTCGACCTTATGCTATCTGCAGTACCAATGACATGAGTGACGACTTTTATTTGTATAAATATTTATTTATGTTTATCTATTCTGCTATTCATTTTTTAAAACGCGAATCGCACGGGTGTGTCTTCATTTAATTCAATACATAAACAGGTTTTACGAATCATTTAAATAAATAAGATAAGAGTTTTGAATCGTCCTTTAAAGTAATTATAAAAAAATATGTATGTACCTATAGATGCATCGGAAACATATTTCGATAAGAGGAAACGAAGTTAATTGGTGTCGTTAAGTGCGGGGGTGCCGAAATAAGCAATATATTGCTTCGAAAATGTATAAGTTAGTGTTCAAGCATGGTTAGCTGAATACCAGTTAATAAAATAACGTCGATTCATGCACGAAGCACCAATGTGATGAATGAAAAAGACGAAATATAGAATGAATGTCAAAGACATAGACATAATGTAGGATATTAGCGAGACCCAGCTCTGTTTTGCAGCCCGTATCAGAATTGCGTGGTTATATTTATGGGTGATGTTCTATATATTGATACACAAACGCCAATATCAAAATAAACTATACTGAGCTTTTGTGTTGTTTTGGTGCAAGTCATATATGTACATACATCGGTAGTTTTAAGATCAAAACAAAATTGTATCGTCACTTTCTTAATTATCATAAGAGCATGAACCTTTTTTAATTTTACCTTCTCGAGAATAGTGAGAGATACTCAATTGATATACTAGTTTTCTACAGATTTCCTTTGGCATTTATTTATTTAAAATATTTCGTTTTGCATAAGGAACCATTCGAATAAAGAAATAATAAAACAATTTGTTGAGGGGAGATATAAATAAGTGGGCGTTAGCGAAAAAAGGAAAGATAGGCCATGTGAGCGAGACAGAATTACTGTTTAGAGTTCAACGTCCTGATCAGCTGTTTGGTTAAAGAGTTGTTGGTAACATCGCTCAGACTAGATATCAATGTTTTTGTCAATAGATAATTATATCGATATTTCCGTAAAAATAATAAACACTGATTTGAGTCCTACCATATTAAATATTTATTAAATTCACCCCATGATTCACAAATATGACCACACATTTCTGACACACACTGCAGATAATTAAAAATATTGGCACCAACAACAGACAGCGTTTCAAAGCATTCAAGCGACCGCCTGTAAAGAATGAGCGGGAGTAAAATTTAAGAGGAGGTTAAAAAAGAAAACGAACCTTATTATGATGAAGATAATTATTTGTGTTTGGTACAGATAAGTGATTCTGAAATAAACAAAAAATGATTTGTGTAGAAAGCAAATAAACACAAACATAACAAAAACAACAAAAATGTTAAAGTTCCTATTGGAGTGCTCCCTGCTGAGGCACATGTTGACGTTCTCCAGCCAGTGTTAAAGCTACTGTACACTGAACGTTACCCAACTAGTTGGATTACAAATCATGATTCGGTCACTCCAGCAGCCATCTACATTATGCATCGCTACTACCATTCGGGTAAGGGAACTACGCGCCATTTTTGACATACAATACTGGTTGGTTAGACCGACGCATAGATTCTTGCATAGTAATGTCCCATCAATCGATACTGCAATCGTTTTTTAATAGAGGACAGATTTGTTTTGTACTGTAAATTGATTAGTGTGATTTTCGCGACGTAGACGTAGATTGTGAGTCATACGGTCAGACGTAACAATAGAAGAGAAATCAATATACGATTCAAAATACAACTTAGTTTAGCGAATTATTTTTACGCGATTTATAGCTATTACGAACTAAAATTATTTTTATTTGAACATGCAAATCTGCATCTGAAAGTATACTGCCACTATTTAATCTATAAATGCTAATATAACACTAGAATGGAATGGCAACTAGTTTCTAATGCAAAAATAAGCGTCCTTTAGACCAGAAGTCGCGGTCGATACAGTTTCGAACACAACCCGATCGGACATTCGTCGACGATCGGAATGCTTCGGGCGGTGTGTGGACCGACCTGTGCGTCGTAGAGCGGCGCGTGGTCCCTGGGCGGCACCGTGGCGCCCACGGGCGAGCCGGACGCCGGCGACAGGCCGCCCGTGGCCGGCGACACGCTGCCGCCGCCCGGCGACGCCGCGCCGCCCGACACCGGCGACTGCAACCAGCCAGCTCAGGCTCATACCAAATCTGCTCTGCAGGCCCATCCCAACGGACACTAGCCTTCGACGCGGGAGAGACAGTTGCACTCTCTCTTCTTTCTTACACCGTGTCATCGAAAACCCTACCATCCTATACACGAACCCCATGACAGTCATCCTACCCCTTTTATGCACCACAGCCGAATATATCGGACTGACACAACATGCCACATAAATGTCACTCTCATATATTTAATCAATAATTTTCATTTCTTGGCAGTTGGAGATTATTTACTTATGAGACCGACAGTTATGAGGCCTTTAGCCTAATCGCACGTATTGCTCAAGCGCACATTAATGTCACTTTTACTTTAACCCATTACTAATATCACGCGAGTGTGCCGTGCGGAACACGTGAGATTCAGCCGAGGGCCTTATCAGTGCGCTCGACGGACCGCGACGGATCGGCGATCAGTTGGATTTGATTAGAACACAAATAGACGGCACAACCCTTGCGGACGTCACACAGCGAGATGTGGTGGATGAGCGGTGGCGAGGCCGCGATAGGCGCGGGAGAGGGGGTGGGCACGTACGTATCGCGGCTGGTAGTCGTCGTGCTGCGCGTGCGGCGGGTGCTGCGCGTGCGGCGCGTGCTGCGCGTGCGGCGCGTGCTGCGCGTGCGGCGCGTAGTGCGGCGGCGGGAAGTGCACGGACGTGAGGTCGGGCAGCGACCCGCCCGGCACGGCCATCTCGCAGCCCAGCGTGCCGCCCAGCCCGCCCGCGCCCTCCCCGCCTGCGTACACGCTGTCGAAACAGTCATACGTGCTAAACAGAAAACGTATTACTGCTTAATATCGAACTCAAAAAACATATTTTATTAACAGGCACTATTGAACTGTTAAGTTCTATATGTGCGAATAATTAACTAGAAAACAATTCAAAATATAATATTTTGAATAGTTTTCTCGTTAATTGATAAAAGTTAAACCCTAGCAACTGAGATATCACCAGTCTCAACTGGCGGTGCCCGTTTGAACATAAACATAACGAATCATATAATTGGTTACACTAACCAAGTTAAATCACCTATCTATTTAAGAGACGTAAGTAAGAAAATATAGATCACCTATAGCAAAAAGTGATGCCTACGGTGAACAAAAGTCGAGACTACCTTATCCTAAAAAGAGTATGTTAACATGAGAGTGTGTTATAACATTTTGTTCCAGCAATTATATTAAAACTAATAATACGTATCGTCATCACCAAGAAATTTGTGAGAAATCAGACAACAGAGGCCCTAGTGTGAGTTTCATTTAACCATCTACACCAAACGCAGTGAGCGCGTTCGGCGTTCCGATTGGCCCTGGATTAGTGACGGACCAATCGGAGCGCCAAACGCGCGCACTGCGTGGTGTAGATGGTTAAATGAAACTCACACTAGGGTCTCAGTACAGTGAGGCTAATAACTTGGTAACATCGCTTTATACTTTTCCGTTAATTCAAAACCTCCAGTTTATTGTGTTTAGGTAGGTTTGATTAGTCATATTCATTGTTGTTGACTCGGTATTAATTTTAGGCACTGAAATGTTGTGCACAAACATCCTCGTTGAGATGAATCACATTTATAAAAGGTGTTTACTATTATGCATACTTAACATATCGTAACTTGTATGGAAAAGCCATTCAAGTTGTGAGCTTAGGGAGGATAAAATTGCATGTTTTTCCTACTGTCTTCAATAACTATATTGTAGTGGATACGTACTTATTATTGTTAGGTATCCTGGGTATTTCACATGACGATCTCGGCCGATTTGCGGGGTTCATTGGCGCTAACACATCTAAGTGGATGTCACCTGAAATGAATAGAAAATACATTTCGTTATTATTCCGAATTTATTGATTTTGGTACCTAATGGAAAAGATTTGTTATATTGAGGTAGTGTTCGGGTATTCAATTATAGTTACATGTAATGCATAACAAATGCATAGTTTCCTAATGTGCAATTTGCATTATAAGTATATATTTGAATGTGTGTGTGTGTGATGTTTGATTTGGTTGTTATGGTTGTGTAGTGTCAGTCCGCCATAACAAGGAACGCCATACACGACCAAATCCAAGCTCCGCGGTGTTTGTTAACAATCATGTAGTTTTATGTGGTTTTTATAACATAATTGTATATTAGCCTTAAATAAAATGATGATATGGTTCTTTTTTGTCTGAATCAAGGGCCAGTTTCTCCAACGAAATTATGACAAAATTAATGTCTATTATTATTATAAGTTGTGGGTTCTGTGCTCACCTCTCCGGTGGTGGTTCTGGTGCGGGTGTAGATGCGGGTGCGCGTGCGAGTGCATGCTCCGGTGCGGCGACAGAGGCTGCGCCACGGCCTGCTGTTCCACGCCACACGACTGGTGCAGCGCCGAGTCCGAGTTCGTACGCCGCCAGTTACTGTCCGGCGGAGGACTGCAAACAACACACACTTATTTTTATCTTATCATACCATCACGCCTGTAAATCCGGAAGAGTCAGGCTGAAGTGTACCTATAATACAACCATATTTGTCGCTAGTTTTCCCCGGCGCCCATGTATTTCCTTAAGAATAACTTCTTTTAATCTTCTCTCCATATCACATAGGTCCGTGATTGAGTGATAGAAAACGCTGATAAAACTTGAAGATAGGAACATAAAGATGATATTGTTTAGGTTATTTCTATATTTATGTTCGTCATCATCATCTACCTAGCCTTTTCTTAACTATGTTGGGGTCGGCTTCCTGTCTAACCGGATGCTGCTGAATACCAGTATTTTACATGGAGCGACTGCCTATCTGACCTTCAACCAGTCAAACTTTCGGACTTCTGACGAGCCGTAGTGACAGTTCGTCCAAACTAAGAAAAAGAAATGTTACTTGCGACAATAGTGCAACAGTTTGTGCTCGAAATCACACCCTACCGCACGCCAGTCACGGTCTTATTATTTGAACTACAGTCGCATAAAATTCGCCGCCTTTTTCCAATATAGAAATATGTTTTCCAGAAATGGAAGTTAAGGAAATAATTGCATGAATCATATTTTCCTCCCGTGCAATCGCACTTAAGATTTTCCCAGACACAGCGTTTGTAAGGATTGTCCTTAAGATCTGCAGGCTAGTGCAGCATTCTATCCACAGACTTAGCTACATTAACATACTTACTTTAACTAGTTACGTAAAATTTATGAATTAATGAAATGCACCGACCCCAGCGTGGTTTGACCAGACTCGATTAATCGAAGAAACCCCAAGATTTGCAGTAATCCCTGAGGCCTCATGTTTCATGGTGTTATAGAGATCAATATCAAGCAGTAGTCCGGGGGCGCTGTAATGGTAGGGAACACGTGCCCCTATGATGGAGAAGTATTGCGAGCCGTACCGAATACCTATGAATACTAGAGTAGGAGGCATTTGACTAATAGAGAGACGTGTGATATTTTATCCATGGCGGACATCTTTTAAATCTAATATTTAAAATTTCCATGTCACAATGTTAGTTACCGTACTCCTCCGAAACGGCTTTACCGATTTTTACCAAATTTTATATGCGTATTCAGTAGGTCTGAGAATCGGCTACTATCTATTTTCCATACCCCTAAGTGATAAGGGTTGTTCACCCTAAATAATTTATAAGGCAAAACAACGTTTGCCGGGTCAGCTAGTAGTTACATAAAATTCCCAATTCTACTGATATTTCCAGGACAACATTCCTATCACTTACCATGACTAATCTCATAAACAGAAGATTTTTCACATAACATTATATTATGTATTCGCGAACCTGCGTAACAAGTTTCTATACACAGTTGGATATTACGCATTTTAATTTAATTGTAACGCATTTTATGTCCAGAAGTGACGTCATATTTAAAACATTGCAGAATTTAATTGTCTAGAGATAAGCAGGAAAACAGTTAAGTTATTAAGGTAGGTACCAACCTCCTTGGTAGGTAAACAATTGATTACTGGTCTCACGGCATTTTTTATTCATGATTTCAATAATTTATGTATCATTATGTTAGTACTTCAAAGCAGGTCCTTTAAAAAATGTGAATGCAGTCGTAAAACACGCAGACGGCAAACTCTCCTTAAAATCGAGATCATGATAAGCTTATCTGTATAAATTAAATTCATACAAGTTCTATAATTTATACGCCAATCTGAAGCGCTCCGTAGAAAGGCGAAACCTGACTTGTTTCATTGCTAGTTTTCGAGGTAACACTAAAAATATACACTGCGTTAAGTGATCTGAAAAATGATTTAAGTACGGCAACGGATTTCATTAATTCTGTTTTTTACCTACCTATTACAAGTTATGTCCTCATCATGGCATACATGGTGTGTTGTTTCCTGTAGTATGTTTGTTGACACGTTGCGTGGTTTAAAACAATTATTATTAAATATGAATGAGATTTCTTAGAACGACACACAATGAAACTTGAATTAACATGACATGCAAATGACTCATAAAATATTTTACCTCATGAACTTAGTAATTAATAATTATCAACACGTTCCTTACTGTTGGAATTAAAATAAATTGTTTGTCCGTAGTTTTCTTGAGACTTAGTATTTCAGATAATAATTCAGCATGACTGCCATGATTAGAAATGTGACGTAATGAGTATAGTTAGCGACTGATTTAATTATAATCGTAACCTCGAGGGCTTTTAGAGTACAGCTACGTTGGTTGAATTATTTGTAAAATAAAGTGTTTTTTTTTTATTATTCTGCCATTCTCTACTTAACACCCAACAGCGCTGGAAATAAATTAAAACAAGTTCGATACGTAATGCAGGTATTTTGGTTTTGGTTTTTTGCCACGAGTTACGAAAAACGTCTAGAGTGCGAGTGGATTCGTGCATACCCTTTTTTTGGTTCTGAAAACTAGGTGTTCTGACTCTCAGGAACAATGAGAAACAGACAATGCCTGAAACATCGTCTTAAAATATTTGCAAATTGGCGGGAAAAGTCCCTGCTTAGGAAACGCTACTTATAAGTTTCATGATAAGAGTGCTAATTAGAATTTTCATGATAGTATGGATGATGACAAGGTTACCTTAAGTAGACAGTGCTGCCATAGGGGCTGGTATCATGCCTCCGGTCGGCGGGGCGGCGCATCGGGCCGACTGAGGAGGAGGCGCGGCCTCGCTGCCCGGCCGCTCCCGGAGAGCGCGACGGCGACGTGCCGCCGCTCCGACCCCCGGCCATGGCATACTGGTTCGCTAGCGGTAATTCTTCCGGCTAGGACAACCAAACAACAACACCATAACAACGAATGTGCATTTTTCATTTAAGTATGTATGATTACGAAAGGGATTAAAACGACATAATTATTTCTGAAATGATTGGCATTTCCCGTCCTGTTAAGGCCGTCTTGGCACCGGTTCTACTGGGCTTCCCGTACATTTTCGAAACGCCGCGCCCCATGATACCGGTTCGGCTAGTTTGGCGGGAAATACCAAAACAAATGATGATGTCTTTTTCTCATATTTTTTCCTGTACACATCTCTATTTTATTAAATAGGTAGATCTAACTGTATTTAGGCATGTGTGTTAACAAATTGTACTAAATGCAGCTATACTGTCATAGTATGCAAAAATATGTAAACAGATAGCAGAATCAAGGTATTTTTTGGCGACATTAATTAAAAACATGATTTTTAAGTGTATAAACCTACATATTTTTACACATTGCACTTTAGGGGTCATACAAAAAAACTTAATTATTATTACTCTATTCTTTCATTCTTACAAGATAATATAGCATGTCAAATAAATACATTTAATACACTACTTCTATATGTGCAGGAAATATTTAAATAAGTATATAAAATCCACTAAGAATGTTCTAAAATAAATTCAAATATTTACAAGGATGCAACATGCCAATTCACTAGATATTTTTTAGTTTTATTGCACTTTCACAAATAAAACAATAAAAACTATATTCTTAAGGCACAGTATACAGGAAAAGCAAATAAAATTATCATTTGCTTTTTATAATAGTCAAAACAAAACAGCACAATGTAATAAACTATAAGACATTCATAATTAAACCTGTTTATGTGTGAGTGAACAGATGACGGAGTTAACTTCGGTGAACAAGAAAAATTATTAGAACACATGTTCTAATGTAAATATGAGTTCAACACAGTTTTCTGTTAACAATAATTACTACATGCTGTTTATTATTACAGGCATTTGATGCTATTTAGTAATATTCAAGTAAATTTTTACAAGGTGACAGAAAATGACCACCCATATATTCAATTTTTTTTCATCAACTCTTAATATGGCATAAAAAAACAGCATGGGAAATAAAAGAGAACACACAATGAACATTACTCGTAGAAATAATATAAAATCATTCCAGCCAGCTACAACTGCACCACTACTGAACTAAAAAAGGTATAGCAAATTCTACCATAAATCACATAGTCCATCAAGATTTTGCAGGTAATTACCATTACAAAACATTTAGAAAGTAAAGTGATTTACTGGTCAGAAAATTTAAATAGAATAGCAATGTATTCCCAAGGTTTTTACTACCTGCAAGATCATAAACTGCTAGATTTATGCTATTAGGGATTTTTAAGATCAGATTCCAAAACAAAGGAACCTTAATTGTTTCCAGCTCAATGGTGGTATCTTGTGGTGCAGCCACATTTGGCAGGGAGCCACTGCGGAACGTGCCCAAGCCTTGCTGTGCGGGCCGGAGTGTTGACTCAATATTATCACTAGGCTCGGGAGGCGGTTTGACTCTGGCTACTTTACTTGAATTAACCTGTAATCATGATGCCTGAACATCTATTGACTGTACTCTCACTTATGACACTATTATTCTTAATAAAAAACGATTTTATATAGCATTTTTTCAAATTGAATTGGAATTATAACTACACATGAACCCTGTTATTATCAAAATCATTGTTAGTATGTCTAGATTCGCAGTCTGTCTGAGTCTAGATATATGATACTATTATATTCACTGACAAGTCACTATTGTTTTCAGTTATGATTGAGGAATGAGACTTTAAATTTCCTTCGTTTCATTAGGAGATGTAACACTCATAATATTCTAACTAGCTATTGTGTAGGATACCAAATAGACTTACAATTCATTTTGACAATGACAATTGTAACAATACACAGAACTGAAAGATATTTTGCTATTGATTAAATTATAAAATATGTTCACTTTGTTATTAGGGCGCAATAAGACTAATGTAATGGATTATTGTTTACGTCGGCGGGCACATTTGACGGCCAGGAAGCGACTGCCTGAGTAAATAGGCGACATACCCTTTGGGTTGCGTCGGAAACTTCGCGCATAATCTGTTCAAAAGCAGCTGTTTCCTCCGCTTGTTTTTGATGGTGGAGGGCAATTTTTTCACTAAACTTTCTTGGATTCGCCATGATGGCCAGTAAACATTTATTTTTCTCGTTTTTACATCACAATTTTTAGCGTTCAAAGATCCAAAACGCGCTTGACTGTCAGCCACAGATTTGTGTTGCCATTTTGAAAAACATAGTCATGTAGACAGTGTACACTTGTACACTTCACAACCAAAACGTGCGTTTCTTAGTAGATTTTAGTTTAGTCGATCAAGGAATAACTTTATAATTGCACCATAAACTATCAATCTGGCATCTGATCAATCGGGTCAATCTTTTGTCTGTCTGATTGAGACACATCAAAGTATAAATATTTTGCAATCACCATAAGTGCGATAAATCTGACATAAATCGAACCGAAATCACGGTTTTATTACTCTTGCCGAATTGATCGTGCGTTGGCTCTGTCACATTAATTTGAAATGAATAAAATAGTGTGGTTTAGCATAATTTCTATAACTGCAAATCGGCCGTAAGTAACTTGTTTAAGTATATAAACAAGTTTTAACTAAAGTTCGTTCAAAGATACTAATCTGACGTGTCAACTTTCTTTTAATCTAAAAGCATTTAGTGAATAGATGATATTCACTAAATGCTGACCTGAATGCTGAACGAATATTCAACTGAATCAGAACAATTTTCTTTTTACTATATGAGTTTGACATTACACCTGTATAGGTTTTAAAAATACGTAGATACATTCAATTTTATAAACACCCATTTTATTTCTTTTTCATTTCCTCGATTTTCTCACATCGTTTTCCTTCACAGATCTGTGGAGATAAAATAAATTGTAAAAGTGCATGCCATGCCTGCTTGGATTTGAACTCCAAACGAGGCCATCGTTTAGAGTATAGAACTCATTACCTTTAGTTTGTTCCAAAAGCATCTGATGAAAATGTAAAGAAATGAATCAAAATACGTATGAAAGATAAGAAAGTCGCTGAGTGTGTAATAGATTAACAATGCGGGGAAGTTTAAAACCGTAGCGTGAAGCCAAAGACCTTATATTCATATGTTGTATGTACATTAAAGTATAGCAATTAGAGGGGCAAAAGCGTGAGGGGACCACGTAGGGACGATCTAGCTAGATGGATGTTCATCAGAAAGGTTTGGTCAGGTGCGAAAACCTCGCCACCACCACGCCGGCGGGCGGTGGTATGCTTGTATGACCAGATTTATCAACAAAAAAAGGAAAAAGAATTTAAGGATCGTAGCAGGCAGCATTCTTTAAAGAACGTGCACGAACTTTAGATGGCAGCACAAATCGACACGAGAGCCTTGATTAGAGGTGGGTCATTGACGGTTTTTTGGTTAAATGTAATTTAACTGTTAATCATCAATAGACAACAGGTTACAAAAGCTGTTAAATTATTAACAGGTTTTGAATGTTCAATCGGTAGCGTTTAGCGTTAATTTATGGTCAACGTTTTCAAAACAGGTTAAAAAAGCTGTTTAATTAACAGGTTTTGAATGTTCAATCGGTAGCGTTTAGCGTTAATCCGTTGAGCCGTTGACGTAAATTAACAGCACTATCAGCTTTTATTTTCAACTGGTTCTATTTAGAGATGAATGAAATAATGGCTAATGATGAACTAATGCGTTTTGTTCGTTGACGTAAATTAACAGCTAATACTTTCAACCTGTTTTTTCATTGATGGTTAACAGTTATCTCGTTGACGAATGAAAAGCCGTTAAAAAAACAGTTTCTCACTTCGAGCCACGATGTGGTCAAAAAAGAAACTGTTTAGACCTGTCATCGTGTTGCCGCCAATGTTTAAGTTAATGTTTACATTATATTTATATCGTTTGATTAAAATGATAAAATATGGGTTCCGGCCGATTAATAATAATCGTCAGCGTTTGACCAAAGGCCAAAAACTCTTCCGAATCCGGGAATGTCTTAGATGTAGAAGAAACAGTTATGAATCCTGAAAATGCAGTAATAACTGACAAAATTGTAGCTCAACGACGATTTCTAACGTTTATGATGTCAAAAAGTATTTTCTGACCTCATTTTTCACGTAAATATTTTGTCTATATTATTATTTATGTTCATATCGCCTTCTTTTCAGCTTGATTGCAATATAAATATGAGAATAGCAAATTGCAAATGTAAGGCAGGCCTATTTGAAAAATGTAAGCAAATCTGTGCTTTAATTTACTGTAAAAGTCTCCAAATAGTGCTGAAACGAAAACTTACAAAAATGATTTGAGGTTATGTTTACTTAGATTTGTTTATATTGAATACTAGCTTTTGCCAGCGGCTTCGCCCGCGTGGAGTTCGGTGTATTATACATATAAACCTTCCTCTTGAATCACTCTAGCTATTAAAAAAACCCGCATCAAAATCCGTTGTGTAGTTTTAAAGATTTAAGCATACATAGGGATATAGGGACAGAGAAAGCGACTTTGTTTTATACTATCTATGTAGTGATTACGACTACATACAAAACTCAGGTATTTTTACAAATAATATTATTGAGTAATTTATAAATGTTTTAAAACTCATACTTACACATTTATTTTTTACTGCATAAACGACATAACCAAGGAAAGTAAGTAATATCTGTGGGAAAGTAATAGAGTTTCACACCATTTGATTTATTTGGAGTTTTCTTTGAAGTGTTCGAGCATCCAGAAACACAACAATACATTTTTACTTAGTAATTATGTTTTTTTCACTTCTTTTATGAGATTATTTTATTACATGAAGTGTCAATTTCAAGAAATGATTCCAAGAAAACTTTGGATTTGCGCCACTAGATGGCAGACCCTTCATCGTGCACATTCCCTAAAGTTTCTGCCTACTCATAGGGCTATGAAAAAAGTTTGGTGTTCTATGTACTCTAAAGTACATACTAATTCCATGCTTAAAATCGAGTAAGATTTGGTACTTAAAAATTGACATTACGCCTGCTGTTTGAACTTTTGAAGTTGACATTGACTTTCGAGTGTTGACCGAGTTTGTGAAGTCAATTTGTAGGTATTGTATTTTATCAAAGAGAAATGAGTGCGGACGAATACAAGAAGCTAACGTTATTATTAATTTAAGCGTTCCTTAATAAATTAGTTGTGTGGAAGATTGAGTGATAAAACAATGGAAGAAAAATACATTTTAACTCTAGACATAGGCACTAGTACTATTCGCTCTTTTATTTATAATTCCAGAGCCGAAACTGTTGGAAAAGCAGTTGATCAGGTAAAATTTAAAGAAAATATCCTTTATATTAATGCTTACTCCACAGTTTTCGTAGCAATTTATACGTAATTACATTGTGTGTTTGTTGCAATATTTTTTTGAGCCAAGGCAGTTCAGAAATTCAAAACTAAATGAAAAATGGTCTTTTTTTTAAAACATTTTATTTTATCATTTAGGTAGTACTACATTATCCGCGCCCTGGTTTTGTTGAAATTGATCCAGATGAATTATGGGCCTCTGTAGTCAGTGTGGTGCAGAAGTCTTTGAGAGGTAAGTTATAACTAAATTAAGTTATTATTTTTAGACAATGGTAATCCAAATATATTTAAATTCCTAAGTACAAAAATAAAAAGTGGAACATCTAATAACTGTGGCAAATAAATAAACATGACACACTTGTGCTGATTAGACTGGTGTCTTAAAATTGTGATAAGATAATTTATCAATTAGTTCATTGTAATGAGAATAACAACAGTGGTTAAACTTGTTGAATATATTTTGTTGTTTACTATTTATAAAATAATGAAGTACATGTCAGTGATCATTAATATATTTATTATTATAAAAATATTTAATAAAATAGTGTATACTCAACGAAATGCAGATCTGATCAGAGAGTCCTCAAAATAATATGATTTTCAGTCAGAGGGTCATCTTAGATTGCCTATCAAGTTCATCTAACTTAGAGAGGACCCTATACAGAGTCAAAATGATGGTGCTACCAGACACCAAACCAAAACAAATTAGTCACAAATAATCAGACAGGGAGTTGGGTGGATGACATTGTTGCCATCTCAGATAAAGCAGGATTAGGCTGGCACAGGAGTGTGGGTTTTAAAGAAAAGAGAGGCCTATATTCAGCAGTGGGGGCTTGGGATGATGATGATGATGATGATGATTAGGCAGAGAAGGAGGCCTTTGCCCTGCAGTGAGACAATACAGTTTAGAATTAGGCAATCAATAATTTAGTCCCTACCAATTTTGTTTAATCCAATTAGTGGAAAACAATGACACAAAACCGTGGCGAAAAGTACATAATGTAGATAAGATAAGAGGATTAATTATTTTATTACATGAAACCATCTTGTTACTACATGCAGACCCGCTAGCATTTTTTCGTTGGTAATACAAAAAAAAATGAGTTGTTCCTTACATTTTGAATACGTGGTTATTGCACTTTTCTATGAAACAGCTGATTATTTTGCACCAATGAAAAATTTCTACGCTAGGGGGTTTAGAATGATATGCTGAATTCATGGTTACAGTTTCTGCACTGGTTAAAATTTTATACTGTGTTCATTCTAATCTGAAACTCATTAGTTTTTTCTAGTCAGAAGATTATTTGTTTACAGTGATAACTTAATGGATCATTAAATAAATCTCATAACATAGAATATTACAAATGAATATAGTGATCTTAATGACAATAAAATTATTTGTTAGGTTTATTTATTTATACATAATTATAAGAACCCTTAGATCAAGTTCGCACGGACATAAAAATATCTCAGTGGGATTTTATCATGCACTGGATTTTAAACTCTCGGTGTTGAACCCAGCATTGAGAATCCATCATGCATCACACTGTTCGATTTTCAGTGCTAAACAGTGCATTGAAAATCCAGTGCGCGAAGAAATCCTGGCGCAATATTTTTATTTCTGTGCAAACGTGAGCTTATGGGCTTCCCATTTGCCTCAGTATTTCAAGAGCTCATTTATAAATTAATTATTCTTAAACTCTTGTTCCTAGATGTCAATCTAACAGCTGGACAAATGACAGCCATGGGCATATCCACACAAAGAGGCACATTCATCAACTGGTCCCGCAAAACTGGCAAACCGTTCCACAAGTTTATTACATGGAAGGATCTAAGAGCTGATAAACTAGTCAAACAATGGAATGCTTCATACACGTGGAAGGTATAATTTAAGCAAATATCCACCAGAGTTGATAATGTCATTACCATACTTTTAAACTTAATGACTTATCCAAGATTATTTTTTTCAGTTATTCAAAGCAGGTGCCTACATTCTGTATCTTATTCTAAGGAGTAAGAGGTTTAAAGCAGGAAGTGTATTTAAATTTATGAACACTCAGGTGAGTTATAAAGAATAATTAGGTACTTAATTAAAACATTGATCTCTTCCTTATTAATTTATAATAGCAATCTCCTTGATAGAGAATGTTTAGAATTGTAATGATTTCCTAATACACTTGTATTAGGTTCTATCAGCAGCTTTTGTTGTTGATATTTTAAAAATAATTATTTTATCTAAATAACACTACTATTCATTGATATAACGCATTTAATAAATCAATATTTTAACTAAATAACACAAGTATTCATTATTCTAACGGATTTTAAACTTCACCATTAGCGAAAGTGCCAGGTTAGCCCGCGTAATTAAAATTTTCTTACGTTTTTTGCAATTTGCAGGTTGTATGTTGATCGAAATATACAATACATATGAAATAATTAAAATCTATCGTCAACTCCACGCAAATGGAGCGCTTATAAAATGATTGAAAATAGAATAATGTAAGTCGCGCGACAAATGCTACGCTGGTTACAGGCGAAACTATAATATTATTAAAACCAACCAAGCAACCAGACCCTGGTTGACAAAATATACCTAATATTATTATAAAGTAAAGATAATAAATAAAACGAAGAACCTTTATATTCGAAACTGTCACTCTTATATTGATTAGGTATTCATTGTTTTGACACAATACCAAAGGTTAACAGACAGACATTGCGCTTACACACAAAAAGAATAATAAGAAGCGATGTTGGAAGCAGTACATGACTACTTCTTCATATCTAAAAAAAAATACCTACCCAATGTATGTATTTCCCTTATATTTTGTTTAAAACTAATCATTTATAATACAATATGTAACAAAAACCCTGTTGTTCCTTTTAGGAACGTGTACACTTACCAAGCACAACATTGATGAAGTAATACTTAAAAAAAAAAAAATGAAAAATGACTTGCTTTATTACGTACTAGCTTTTGCCAGTGGCTTGGCCCGCGTGGTTGTCGAAAATTATCCCAAGGGAACGTACTGCCCGGATTAAACGTATGTTAATGCAGGTTATAATCTATCTATATGCCAAATTTCATTTAAATTTGTTCAGCCGTTTTTACGTGATTGAGTAAGAAACATCTAAACTTTCACAATTATAATATTACTAGCTGGTGCATTAGTACTTCGAGTAGGTTATTTTCTTCTCCGAAGTCCTATCTATCGTATATCTATCATTAGAAATAAATGATCAATTTTTATTGTATTTATGGTTCACTATTTTGGCGATAATGGCTTACACATAAATGATTGATATATCATGTCGCGGGCTTTTTTGTAGGACTATTTAAGATAAACATTTCCATAATACATTATATACGTGTAACTCTAACGGTTTTTGCAGCGCACGCCAGAATAGCTCGCAGATGGCAGATGTTTTTCCTACTTACTTGACACATTTTGGACAATTCAGACAATAGCTTTTTAGATTATAGCCTATGTGTTATTCTGATGCTATATTATTGTAAAGTTTCATTAAAATCCATTCAGTAGTTTTTGCGTGAAAGAGTAACAACCATCCAAGCATCCCTACATCCATACTCACAAACGTTCACATTTATAATATTAGTAGGATGTATACCGAATCTCAAAACGTGGGTAGAACGAACAACACGGTTTTGTTACCTAGAAACAAAAGTTAAATGCTGTTCTTTGGCTCGACCAATTTAGCTATTTTCGAAATAATTCGAATGAGGCTTACATGAAAATGCTATGTCTAAGTAACGCCTCCGCTAAAACACAAGAAACAAATAAAAATATATATTATGATATAAACTATGAGGGCGCTGTTGAACAATTAAAAACCACAGATTTTACTTTTATTACACACGATTGCGATGCAAATATAGCCGCTGCACGGTTTGTCGCATGCCTTATGGCCACGGTGTCTCAGCACTCAAAAGTAATGAAAGTACCTAACCGTAGGGCGGTCCATAAGCCCTGGATCATATCTGACCTCTTACGATGTATTCGACACAGGGATAACCATCGAAAATTCCTGGCAGACCCAAAAAACGGAATTGTCGAGTTATCATTCAAACGCTATTGTAACCATTGTAACCTCTTACTCAGGAAATTAAGAATAAATTACGAAAGTTCGGCTTTAAAAACTTTCAGGGACAGTAAAGAAACATGGAATATAATAAAATCCATAACCAACCACCAATCTAGGAATCAAACATCAGCTGACAAACTTCTACCGGCCTCTGATGATGCACAGGCACCTAATGCCATAGAGCAAATAAACCATTATTTCTCGAATATTGGAAAGCAATTGCCAGACAAAATAATTAAAAACCAAAATTACTCACTTTCCCGATACAAAATTGAAACAACCCTTGCGCGTCAATCAATGGTCCTACTTTCTCCGGACGAGGCCGAAGTAGAGACAGTCATTAACAACCTAAAAAACGACTGTCCCACAGTGTGAGACTCTATTCCGGCTAAACTCTTCAAACTAGGTATAGAAGTACTAGTTCCACCTCTTACTAAGCTCGTAGAAGTCTGTTTTGAGCAAGGAGTTATTCCCAGAATCTTTAAGAAATCGTTGATCACACCTGTTCACAAGGGTGGGAACCAAGACAATGTTAAAAATTATAGCCCTATCTCGGTTTTGCCATCACTATAAAAATATTAGAGAAATTATTGAATCATAGACTCATAATATCGGACACACAATTTGGTTTTAGGTCTGCGAAAAGCACTATAGACGCAGTTAACCAACTCGTTGATTACGTGACTGAAAAAGTTGATACAAACCAAAAATGTCTGGGTGTTTTGCTCGACCTAGCCAAGGCGTTTGACACTGTCAGTATTCCTACCCTTGTGAGCAAGCTAGAACATGCTGGTATCCGGGGAAGGGCTCTAAGCATATTTACATACTTCCTTAATGACCGGACACAATTTTTTTAGATTGGTGATGTAATTAGTAGTGAAGCCAGAGTAGACTATGGTGTGCCTCAAGGCAGCTGCCTATCCCCGAGCCTCTTCTTGCTCTATGTGAATGACCTATGCCAGCAGTCTCTTACTAACGGTAAAATTTTTAGCTATGCAGACGACACCGTACTAGTATTTTATGAAGAGAGTTGGGACGCGACACGGCAAACTGCAGACACAGGCTTACGTAAAATAATCCACTGGCTAGAAGGTAACTTACTAACCCTTAATTTCTCGAAAACCGCATTTCTTTTTTTTTTTTTTTCTGGGTGGGAAATCATCAAATAACTTCTCCCGCTCTGGGTGGAGCGGGAGGGCGTGTCAGACTTTTACTGACTAAAACCCACCCGTGTTCCCTCAGTTGCCTGTGTGCCAGGGGCGGCGGTATCTCTTTCGAACAACCCGCACCCCCGGCAGGCATCGGCCCTTGCGGGCCCCTCTGTTGATGCTAACATCTCTTTGAGGCGCGCGTGGAACACAACGCGCCGTCGACCCGGGCTTGGTCCTTACCGGACAGCGAGGTACCCATTACTCGCCGTCCGAAAGCCCGTGCCTACGGTGGCCGGGAATCAGCCTGGGATTCCCGACGCCCAGGGCGTCTCCTGCGAAGGCCAGGCTGTGAGGGCGCATGTACTGCATCTCCCTCACGTGCGCCGCCTCCCTCTTTGCGAGCATAACTGCTTCGCTGAAGGAGGCGACTGCCAGCCATGCCCTCTCGCTCCGTACCATGGCCTGGACCAGGGTCGGACGCGAGAGATCGCCGCCGCCGATCACCTCCACGAGGGCACGGCGTTGCTCCGCCCAAGCTGGGCAGACCTCCACCGTATGCTCCACCGTGTCCTCTGGGCGATCTTCGCAATGGAAACACCCGGGCGTTTCCTCCCGCCCTATCCGAAACAGGAACCTCCCGAAACAGCCATGTCCGGTGAGGACCTGTGTCAGGCGGAAGGTGAGGACGCCATGCCGCCTCTCAAGCCACTCCTCAAAGAGGGGACTTACCGCCGCAATCGCGGCGTGCCCAAAACCGCATTTCTTCAATTTACTTTCGGCAAAACTAAACTTGCGGTAATAAGCCTCAAAGCACACTCCTGTGATGACCCCAAAAACAGTCTTCAATGCTCATATGTTCCAATTGCACACAAAATTCTAAAGTACCTGGGTGTCATTATGGATGAGGGGCTTAGCTGGCGTCCCCATATTGAACTGACTGCCACCCGGGTTAGGAAACTAATATGGGCGTTTAAGAGACTTCGACGGGTATGCAACTTTAAGCTACTCCGTACGGTGTATCTAGCCCTAGCACAGTCACTCGTAGGCTACTGTATCACGACATGGGGAGGTGCCTGTAAACCTCACATGATACCTCGAAAGAGCCCAAAGATCTTTGTTAAAAGTCATGACCTTCCAACCGTATCGGTTCCAAAGATCTTTGTTAAAAGTTCTTCCAACCGTATCGGGGCCCTACAAAAACCGTATATGAAAGTTGACAAATCCTTACAGTGAGACATACATAGCATACAATTACACCGATAAATCATGAAACCAAACACAAAAGAACCATCCGTAATGTATGTCACAGTCAAATGTAAGACCGCATCCGCTCGACAGCAACGCCTTTACCTAGCTACTTATATTTATAATAAATTAAGTAAAATTCTCAAATTCAACCCAAAAAGGAAACGAAAACACACACATGGCTTAAAACACTGGATTACTCACAGGCGGAACACGATGATCTTCCTTACGAAACTACTCAACAGATTTTGATACTATTTCCACCATCATTTAGAGAAATGACTCCAGTAAGAATGAAGTGAGATTTAGAATGAGAATGTATTCTATGTGTATCAATCAAACTGCCTGGCGATTTCCAAATATGTTGGGGTCATAAATCAAAATTAAACTTACATATACTTAACAAAGAAATCTCGATGTTTTTGCAAGTCGATGTTGTGTTATATATTTTGTTGGAGATCCTGAATAAATAAGTCGTATAAACTAGGGATGGGTCACTAGTATTAAATCAAAACACACTTAAAGGTAGTTACTTGATTGTGTGCCTTGACTTTGCGCTGGCGCAGTTAGGTATAACTGCGCCAGCGCAAAGTGCAAGAAGGGTAACAATACATGGTGCTAATGGATTCCAATTGATATAAATCCTCTGTCAAGTTCAATTGTTTGCAGTACCTACTCCTTGTGTGCCATAAATGTAAATAAAGCCATGTATGGTTAACAATAACACTGCGTGCATTGGATAGATACTATGTGGAATATATGATTTCAGCAACTCATAAATGTTTCTATTACATAGTTCACACTTGTTATACTTAGGGGTGCACATGGGTTGCAAAAACAAAAATATATTATTTTGCCCGGCTGTGCCGAATTGAGTCAAATCATGCCGACCCGAACTAGTGTGTAGTTCCTATGCCTTACAATGCTGCGCAACCTTTGTATGCTAATCAACGTTGAATACGAGGCTCAAAGTTTAAATAGTTTGACATCCGAGAAATGTTTTGCGTATTGTGAGTTAAGTTCTTTCAGAGTCGTTAGATACTTACACAGTATACTTACACACTATACAGTTTTATTTGGCTCTTAGTGAGGCGGGTCTTGTAATGCCAAAAACAAGCTCTTGACAAGCTTAATCAAAAGAAATAACACAAAATGTATTTTCTTACTATACGCCAACACCATTAATTAACGCCGTCGTCCTATAATCTGTATGAGTACAGTTCTAAAATTAGATACATTCTTGCCGGAAGCTACATTGTTGATATTGCTTTCTTTTATTTACAGTAACTGAATATTAATAGACAATACGGAATCTAGGTATCTATAAATAGTATAAAACAATATTGCTTTTTGTGTCTGTCGTTGTGATCGATCGCTTAGGAAAGGTTTATGTGTCCATAATCGTCGTAATCTCACTTAAATATAATAAAGGAATTTCAACATTTAGTTAAAAGGTGGTCAAAACCGTACGTACGAAGCATGGGCGGTCTTGAGTTCATACAAAAATCCCATAGAAAAAAGGACGTACAATTTTTCCGGTAGCAGAAGAGATAGACATTTCTGCTTGTACACTGAGTGAATTCACAAATTAGCATTAATAATTTTTAGAAAATAAGTTGTTATTATTATGTTTGCTTCACTATTGCATTGGGTCGTACCTGTAATGATAGTTGTAAGTGATGAATAAATAAATAATAAATAATAATAATAATGTCCTAGGACCAAAAATTCGAAGACATCTGATACCTATCAACGCACACTGGGCCCGTCCGGTAGATTACAGGCCAATCCCTCTCACAGAGTACAAGTAGAAGCTTGTGTCCCAGCAGCGGGAACATTATAGGCTGATTGTGCCTATCTTCCACCCTGGGGCGGGCGGTGGTATCATTCAGACTTTTACTGGCTAAAATCACACTGTGTTCTTCAACTGCCTTTGGCTGGGGTGCTGCAAGACTTGCCCAGTTCGGCATGCTCCCGCATGACTTCCATTGTCTTCTTTATAACACTAGCTTCTGCCCGTGACTTCGTGTACTGCGTTCGTTTTCGCTTAGCGTTTTTCTAATTTTTTCTGTTTTTGCTCGGCTCCTAGGTTATTTAACTTCACACTACGACCTAGTGTGAAGTTAAATAACCTTCCTCATGAATTGAGCTAGCAAATGCAAGAGAGAATTTTTCAAATCCTACTTGGTAATTCCAAAGAAATTTCTCGCGCGTTCAAACAAAAGAACACACTCTTCAGCTTTATTTTAATAGTATAGATACAAGACTATTAGAGATGGTTTTCAAAAAACAAACACCCAATTGTTTAAAATACCTAAAGTAAATCTAATTATTATCGAAATAACAACGCCTATGTATTTGTTTTTTTCCCAGCAGGTTTAGTATATACGCTTTAACCTAAGCCTATGTTGAAGAATGAATTGTTCAAGTAGGTGGTAGAGTAGATTAATATATAAAATATACATTAACCAAGTAATTTCTTACTCTAATATCAGGAAATCAAACGTAGGTATTGGATCTTTGACCTTTTCATTACGAGACTGCGTCAGTCGTCCCCGGAAGCCGGCGATCTGACTGCCGACGGCGCTAAAGTCTTTATAGGATGGTCTGATCAATTCTAAATTAAAATACGAAAACAAATGAGAATAATATTACTTCTTTCCACTTAAATATTGCCAAATATTTGTTACAGGAAGTGTTATAGCGTTGGTTGAATTTCCTATAAATAATGTTTGTATATTCATTTGCTGTCGCATTCCATTTGTTTTCTATTAGGAGTTTGGCCATTGTTATTGGCAATTCCTGTATTTATCATGACAGGTTTACTAGCAAATGTTTGCCAAAAGGGCTTAGGTAACTAACCGGTATTTATTTCGAGCCTTCGAACAAACGTTTGACCCAATGCGGGATTAAAACATTCGTCATTTGTTGCAATATTGCCATTCTGTCGCTGACCCATTCAGTCGTAAGTATTGCTATTTTTGTGGACTCTAAACATGGAGTGTTGTTTTCAGACATGCTTGAGATTATACTGGGCGTTTCAAAACGTGCCTGCATTTAAGACTGCCATACAAGATGACGATGCACTCTTTGGAACCTTGGACACGTGGCTATTGTATAAATTGACAGGTGGGTAATGATAACCTCTTACACAGATTTTGTAAATAGAAAAACAGAAGCCAACTGGCCAGTTTTTATAGTGGTCGGCGATAATTTCCGTAATTGTCGGCTAATTTCCTCTCTATTTTGTTTTGACTGTCGTATAACTGTCCAAGTATTACTGGGTAAGACTGGGTAGCTTTGAACAGAAAATAATAACATCATAATTACTGTTATCACTAATCCATCTCGGTGACACTTATTGCAATGCCCCTCGAGACGACTTGTGAAAATGTTGCGAACTTACCTTCGAAAACGTTTCGAAATTACTTTCCACGTTGCACAGCACTGCACTCGCCGTGATCTACTTTGCAAATGGACTTGCACATGCAATTCATAGTGCCTTAATTACAATGCCGCATAGCGTATAACTATTGATTATTCCGCACAGGTGGTAAAGTTCACATGACGGATGTATCATCAGCGTCGGCCACTGGTTTCTATGACCCGTTCACCATGCAGTGGGCAGGATGGGCCATGACTATGTTGAAGATACCTCGAGCAGTGTTGCCTGAAGTTGTTGATACGGCGGGGGACCACTTCACCAGTACGATGCCTTCGATATGGGGACAACCGATACGTATCGTTAGTTGTGTGAGTATGTTTTTGACGATATAGGTAATCTAAGGTACCAATATGTTTGGTTTTTCAGTGGAAAAGAAAACTTATTTACGTAACAGTTTAGGTAGGTATTCTGTGGCCTTTGAAACATCAGGGTACTTATATTTATATTTGATTTTAGCGATTTAGTAGCGAGTAGTAATGAATGTCACTTAGTGTGTTTAGGAGGTAGGATCATTATAATTGGTTGATCAAGAGTTAAACACAATGCATTTTCTCGTTTCCTATGTGCTCCGTGTAGATTTTTTAAATACGACCAATATAGTGTTCGACCGAAACACGGTATTCTGCCGAAACCAAAATCGTAACCGTAGGCATCTTTGGCTCCTCTTCTAGTTCCGCCCGAAACCGAAACTTATGAATAGTGTATACATTTGAGTAGTTAATAAAAAGTGAGTTAAATTGACATTATTTTCTGAGGTTTGTAACAAATAGTATAATTATGGGCTGATTTTGCAATAGATTTTTTTAACTCGAACATTAAATTTACTTTGGGCAGATTTTGATTTTGATTTCAGAAGCTCGTTAAAGCGATTTAGGTCTAAACACCGCCTAATCTAAGCCGAGTCGCCAAAAGCGATGCAGCGTCGAAGTAATCGCTGAAATTTATTTTGCTATCGCTACCTAACGCAGTCACTAAGATGGCTCTGATGTGATCTCTACGTTCCCTACTCGCTGATACCAAAACAAGCATGTCTGCTAACAACCTAACTAAATTATTTCCATTTATGTTCTATCCAAACCACTCGAATGCCAGTTTCGGTCGGGCCACTTTTTGGCCATAGCCGAAACTTGATTTTATGGCCGAAACCGAAACCGAACCTTCGGTCGGACACTACAAATAAATAATAACAAAGTCTGTGGTCAGTTTTACTCATCTGTATTTTGAATGTATTTATGTGGAATATTTATTGAACATTATCAAGTTATTGAGCTTTTGTAGCGTTCATGGTCAATGGCCGGAAAAGGTCTTTGTTTGAACGTCAATCGTAAATACCCACGATCGCCGCATCCGTTAAAGTTAATTTTAATTTAATATTTGCTTGAATTGTAATTAAACAATGGAAAAATGAACTATATGACTTTTCAAGGTAAACGTTTTCTTCATCGTTTCCCTTCTTGAGGCTGTGCGTCATGTTTTTCCATACAAAGGTGTTGGGGTAATTAATCTATTATTTGAAATCATGATGAACAACATTATTAGTATTATATAGTTAACTCTTAGTAACAATTAATATGGCCAGTGAGCCCCAAACTAGACGGTTACCTTGTCTGTATCTTGGCACTAAGAATATTAAGGGGTGTCTTTGATTATCGCTACTCATGAGAGCAGTGGTGGCTCAGTGGTAATAGCCGGGACTTAAAACTTATCGGTCGTAGGTCTAACCCAGTCAGGCGCTTTTCTTTGACAATTATTTCATCATGACTGGTCTCAAACCGGTGAACGAAAACATCGTGAGAAAACCGGTATGTCCTATAGAGCCAAAAAATCGAAAACATGTGGATGTGACCTTACAATGGCAAACCTACCATCCTGCGCCCTGTTACTTGACAATATTATGACTGCGTCACTATTCAGTGAGTGGAGTTCGCGCAGCTGAATTTTGGGCCGAAGATGTTTGAATTTTTTTGCCATCGATACGCTAAAAAAGAGATCTACCAACCCTCACCGGGCTCGCGTGGTGGCTTACGGCCCACTTCCTCTTACAGAGAGGAGGCCTGAGTCCCGGCAGTCGGAACATTGTAGACTAATTATGTATGAAGGCAATTATTAACTAACATGTACGTTGACCCCCAGATGGCGGACCAAACAGCGTCTATGTGGGGCTCATGTTGCTTCGACATTGGCGACGTGAAACTGACGATGGGTACTGGGACTTTCTTCAACATCAACACGGGTAGGGAACCCCACGCCAGTGTCTCGGGCCTCTACCCCATCGTCGGCTGGAAGCTCGGAGAAGAACTGGTGTTCTCAGCCGAAGGCGCGAATAACGACACCGCTTCGATTATCAAATGGGCGCAGAATTTAGGTGATTATTTTTACTTTTTTCCGTTATATTTTTATGGTTTCTTGAGTATGGTTATATGAGTTTGTTAATGTAGATGCGTGATAAATGATTTTAGTAGGTTTGTAAAAACAATTTTACCCGTCAATCATAATTTATAAACGATAAATGTGGTCGGCGGTACCTATCTGACTACTCTGAGAAGAAATGCCGAAACAAACTTAGAGTCTCTCTTAAAGTTCAGACATAATCTTGATCAGATTATGTGGTCCAATATTCTAATAGTTAAGCTAAATGGAAGGTTTAAGATGAATTTTGTGTTTAATATTTAGAGGTAGGTACATATTTTTATGCTGATGCCTAAAAAAGAATTGTGATGGATTCGGACGTCGCCCACCCAAGAATAATAAGCTACTAAATTAATTATTTTTTAGCGTGCTTATCCGCGACCGTTATCTAAGTGAAGCGTGAAACATGCACAATACACATTGTGTTTTGTAATGAAGTACTTACTTGTAATGAACAGACTATGCATATTTATGCATGGCGTACGTAAAAAAGTCGGTTTCATAAATTTAGAGTAAATTGTAATGTGTGGTGTAATCACTATATTATTTTCTAAAGTACAAACCAAATATAGAATTAAGTTCTTTTACTTAACAGGCAGCCGTGCTATTGGGGAGTTTGTTGCGCTACTTCTTCTTCCTAGCTAAAGCTCTAGAAATTGGTGAAGGGCGGCGGGTGTTTTAAGGGACTTACAGTGGTGAAAGCACCATATAACACGATTCCTACCGGCTTCCAACAACAAAAAACGGTTGTTTTTAGCTATGTATGACAATAAAAAGAAAAATGTTTTAAATTAACCCGACGTCGAAACGTCATAATTGGGAACTAAAAATTCATACAATAGCGATCCCGTAATGACGTGGCACCGCTTGATATGGACGATAGCAAGCCGCTGTACATCGAGTAATGACAGAGACAGATATAGAAAAATGCGTCAGCGAGAACGAGATGGAGGAATATTGCACATTTTATTTGGTTTTCAGCTGTTCAATTTTATTGTATTTAATTCTTTACATTTCTTTATTGATAAGTCAGTAAGTTAAAGCCAACTTCGCTTCTGCTTCTCTCTTAGAAAATTTGACACCTCGCCGCTGCTGTCTTATGTAATTTTGAGGTTCAAAAAGTGCTCCGCTGAATAAATGACTAATGACTAATGGCGATTATAGCAAATCCCCCCTTTATGGGGGAGGCTTATGTCAAGCAGTGGACGTCTTTCGGCTGATATGATGATGATGAAATGAATTTTGATTTGATTACCTTCACCTGTTTTAGGGCTGTTCGACAACCCCGAGGACACGGCCGACATCGCGACGTCAGTGGCAGACACCGACGGAGTTTACTTCATACCGGCGTTCAGCGGGCTAGGGGTAAATATTTACGTAGTACCTAATACCAGCCAACCCTGTTATTGTCCCACTAGCCAGGCAAGGGCCACTTCTCATCCAGAGAAGACACGAGCATTTATCACCACGCCTGCTCAAAGCGGATAAGCGATTTTAAAATTATATTAATTATAAGTTCATGTTAGCTCACCATGTTTTCCGTCACTGATTTCAGTAATGTCCATGATAAACTTAGAGTATTGTATTGGAAAAGTCGCACTGGTCGAATTTGAACTCACAGCCTCGTGCATGAGAAGCGAGGCCCTAACCACTGGCCTTAACCACGACACAAAATCTAGAAAGAAAGAAAAGAAAGATCTACATACTAGTTACCTAACAGAGCGCCTGTATACTCCGAAAGGGTAGGCTCTGGTGTACAGGATGTCAGGGACTTCGACGCACAAAGATTCTGACGTGACGCTGGCTAGAAATTTTTCATCGGTTATTGATAACAAAACACCTGTTCCATACATTTTCACCGCGTAGGTATTTTTGTATGAAATAACTGATATCTTTTTGATAATCGACGAAATTTTTTTATGCTAGGGGTCTAGAATTATGTGCTGAATTAATCGCTTCAATTTTCGCGTCGACGGCCTTGCCACCCTGTATGCGCAAGCGCCAGGTCTTGCTTCGCAAAAACTGAACCTTTATAATCACACATACCAACCTATTTAAATTATTTTTACCTTTCTTACAATCAGGTAACAATATTGTCCGAAATGTGTTCATTTCGCACGAAATCCAAAGTTAAGTAGGTTTAAGTTATAAAGCAACGAGTTTTAACAGCCCTGACCCGAAAGTGCGTTACCGTGAAAGTATGCGTCACTTTCACTTTATCGGCTGTTAGTACTACTGTCACGTTGTTTTTATTGCGTAATAGTTTGGCAAACATGGCTACACGTGAGGTGCACTTGATGGAAAGCGATTACCGTCGACTTTAGGCTCTTGTAATACTACGGATTGCGATGCGATGCCATCGTTAGAGAGACAGCAATAATAATAAATTCATTTATTTCAGGTAAAAAACACCCATTGCCAAACATAAATTGATATAAATTTTACAGATAAAACCAAATAAAATAAAATAATGTCAAATAAAGTAATATCACATTAAATGAAATTAAATCAAATCAAAATAAATAACGTAATTTAAACAATAAAATTGATACGTTCTCTCTGACACAGCCTGGAATGGATATTTTGACGAATCTTTCACAAGTAGCTCCACTCAATGTTAAATTAATGAATATTCAAAGAATTCTCGTTTAATATTCGTCTATAAAGCCTATATATTATGTTGAACGAGATTTTTTTAAATACATCGTGGCTAGGACATCGACACGCGCAACCTGTTACCATAGATTTAGTACGTTCATTTTGAACTCTCATCGACATCATAACTTGACATTTTTCGTTGGTTATAAAAAAAATTCGCTGTTCCATACATATTGGGTATTGCACTTTTCTATTAAATACCCTTTTTTTTTCGTTGATATTCGGCGAAAAATGTCTATGCTAGGGGGGGGTCTACAATTATATGTACCGTGATACAGTTTCGACTAGTACGGAGGACAGTGTGAATGGAATGCTACAACCTAAATAACATTATCAGTGGAGTAATTATTAGTGAGTGATTACGATTAGTGCTTAAACACGTATTAAATAATTATCAAGTGACGTAAAAGTACTTAACAAACAACAATCCTAAGACACTAGAAAGATGAGAAATATAATATCACATTATTGTTTAGTATTTAAGTGCAGGAACATATTTATTTACGTATGTAGTGTCTACCTACCAAATGTTGAAAATATCTAATTATATGGTTGTACTTATAAGATGCATGGTATGATAGTCAAGAATAATGGACCTGATTTAATAATTCAAAGTCCATTTATTTATATGTTTAATCTGACAGATTTTGGCAGATAAATATTTCGTTTGAAGTATTTTTATTAGACATATATGCTATGGTTTTGATAGTAAATTAATTTGTATTGATAGACTTTAATTAATGATTCAAAGTCCATTTATGTTTATAATTTTACAGATATTAGTAGATTCATGTTTTGTTGAAAGTTTTTTATTTTATTTAATAAGTTGGTTGTGATAAAAAAAAGTATAATTCAAATCAATCAAATCCAATCCCATTTAAATCAATTATTTAAAGTGATGTATACTTAATCCTCAAAACGGAAACAATATTGATCAGTTTACAAAAAGCAGCTAAACAAGTTTCTTGGTATAAGAAGGTAAACATGTTTAAGAGCCATCGATTTGAAATTTTTACTTCCTGTATATGGTGTTATCCTTAATCTTATGTGACCGTCCTTGAGCCGAGTTTTAATATGAGCCAAGATCGACGTACTTATAAGTACGTGTGTCAATTGGTTGATTTTTTAGCTGCAAAAGATTAATAAGTGCTTATTTAATTTTATTTTTGGACAAAGCTATTTATTTCGGTTAGTACAGTACCTACAACTTAAGGCTTTTTAAGGACACTTCAACATGCAGATGAAAAAAATAGAACGTATGTTCTAACAGACAATTACTTGATTAAAAGTGTGTGGGGCTCGTGGCTAAGTAACAACAAAATCGATCAGGTTGTGCTATGCTTTCAGCAGTTGAGACTTGGATGGGTGACCATGTTAACATATCGGGACCCCTCCGTGCCTCCGAAAGCACGTTAAGCCTTTGGTCGCGGCTGTCATTCGTAGTCTGTCATTAGTATCTTTGTCAGTCGTTACAGGTTGTCAGAAGCCCCAAAGTCTGAACACTAGTCCTACCAAGGTGTATCGCATTACCCAGTAACTGGGTTGTGGAGGTCAGATTAGCTGTTGGTCCATGTAAGATACAGATAATTCACCTGCATTCGGTTATATCGGAATCCGATCCCGACATAGTTCGGAAAAGGTTATTCAATGGAATTATTTAATTAAAAGTCGTCCTAAAATTATATGGTGACTATGTATTTGAAATTTTTAAACAAACGACGCGCGATCTTTTCGCGCTCTGAGATTTTTTCAGACAACTTTGTTGTGCAGATCACATAATAATACCTAAATAACTGCTTCCCACGCTCTCATGAATGTGGCTATTCTTAAGAAAAATTCACACAATATTTTATAATTATATACTAACAATTAACGGAGTTTGTTAAAAATAATTTGCTGCTCCTTACATTTTGACCGCGTAGGTATTCAGTTTCTATGAAACGGAGCTGATTTTTATATCCGTTGATTTTTTTTACATTAAGGGGTCTAGAATCATTTGCTGTATTCATGGTTACAGTTTGCGCACTACTTACTTTTTTATCCTGTAGAGCAAAAAACATACTTATTATGTATAGGTAACGTGCGTTTTCATTCTGTTGTTGTTACTTGACTAAACCAGTTTTGTTTTAAATTCATTGTAATTCGTTCCAATTATATCTTTAGCTTAATGTTAGTAATACTACTAACTTAGCTGCAATAAAAAATAATAGCTCGCAGCTCTGAGGTCGATGGAATTACCATTAGGTAGTTAATTGCTTTAAAATGTAAAATAATTCTTATGATTTTCCTGCAATGATGAGTTGTTTAAAATAATTATCATGTAAATTGCTATGGATAGAGTGGATGAGTACCTCCGACCTAGCAATTGAGATAATAGGTAGGTACTTAATGGTTCTTTAAAAAGGTGAGGCCACGGGCCTGCTAAACTATGCAACAGATACCTACTTTCAAAACATATCACTATAAAATTGCGTTATTACCCGACTACGGTGATTGTTATGATTTTGACCGCTATGTATGGTCATCTGTTCCCTCATGACTTCTAAAATACTACTTATCATAATTTGGCAAATGAGGTATCGTTGGAAGCGTCTTCACATTAAATTGAATGTGGCGCCCTCTAGAGGACACAAGGAGACGAACAATTTTTTTTTAGTACTTGTCTTGATTTCCATCTGAAATATTTTCTTGTCTCGTTGTTAATAGACCGTGATTTTTCATTTTGTGCTGTTGAAATAATATTGAAAACCATAATTCGATTTAAAACTACAGACAGAGGTGATTGCATGACGGCAGACGACCCGCATGATCGTTTGAGCATACAAATATAATTAAAGAAAAAAATTGGACTCCATTTCTAAACCACAGAGTTTATATTCAACAAGAGCTCAAACTTATCATGATTAAAAATGTCGTGTAAACATTATGACTTGCACGTGATCACTTGGTAAATTGCTTTCTTAATTCTTATCACATAGTTAAAATTTATAATATACTAGAATTTGCCAGCGGTTTCGCCCGCGTGACATGTGACTTTCCCGCAATATAATTATCCTGTGTTAATCCAATGAACAAGCTACCTTCATACAAATTTCTTCATAATCCGGTAAGTTGTTTTTGCATGAAAGGGAAACAAAAATGCATCCCTTCACCCTCAGAAACTTTCGCGCTTATAATATTCGTAAGATGGCAACCAGAGCGGCGCTGATGAGGGGCTAGTCTAGGGCGCTGTAGACATTTAATTCGCCTTTGAGAATTTACTTTCTTTATTGTAACATATTATGAAATCATAAATAGGTACCTATACCTACAACCAAATTCTTACCCTCGGATCTTCACCGGCTGCCTAGCCTTTGTACTGTATTGGGGTCAGCTTCCAATCTAACCGGATGCACCTGAATCCCAGTATTTTACAGGGACTGCCTATCTGACCTCCCCATACCAGTTACTGGGTAGCACGATATGCCTTGGTAAGACTGGTTGTCATACTTTCGGGCTTCTGACAGGCTTCGGCTTTCCAAGGCACGGATGGATTTCGATATGTAATGAATCCACGGAATGACCTCGGGAAGCGTTACTTTACCTTGAAGATCGACCGGTGCGGTTATTATTTATTTATTTATTGGATCTCAAACAGAGGCTACAAAATTACATGCAAAGATACAAAGAGCCGGGACAAATGCAGTGTGCGCTTCCAATTATAGGAAACCACGTCATTTACTTCTAATCCAGGTACATTAAGTTTGACAATGTAAAAATGTCAAAAAAATAAAATAAAAGAAAACATACCTCGAAAATCTAATACAAACAAAAAAAAAATATCCAAGTTGGTCCAGCCATCTTCGAGTAATCGGGGAACATACATAAAAAAAGGTTCCGACGAATTGAGAACCTCCTCCTTTTTGAAGTCGGTCAAAAAAGGAACGAAGTTAAAGACATAAGAGCTGAAGAACATCACAAATGAACAATTAGAAAAAATAACATAAAATTAACAAAACATTACGACTCAGAAAATATGACTTAGGAACTATGTCTTTTTTAACTTTCACATTTTACAAGTAATATCCAGTTCGTTACGCTTAGATAATTCGTTATACTGCCTATAGCGGGTCTAAAAAGACCACATTAAGCAATTCCTCTAAAAGTGATTCATTTCCTGAATAATTCTATGATTCTGCTATTTGACATTTTGTTTGATAAAGCAATTCATTATTTAGTGACCATTTTACGAATTTCCATACAAAACTGTCAAATAGATGAATTGTGTGCTGTCTACGAAGATAAAGTATGAATTGTCAGTTTGTGACCATTTTACGATTTTAAATATGATTCATAATATTGTGATTCTGCCAAAGCCTTTTAGACCCCCAGAGCCTTGGCAAAACGGCGAAGTGTCCGATGTTTGTTTTTCATCCCGGCACATAAAAAGTTTGTACCTAGTTACATTTACGCAGTAAGCAAGATGGTGCGCTTATCTGCAGCCTTCCATGAAGTTCGTTACAGTCAACAACCTCATTACATATATATATATTATGTAGCCACGAACCTCTTCGGTTTCAATATCGTGCCCTCGGATGTAAAATAAATAAATACGATAACTTTATATTGTTTACAGCCTCCATACAACGACAGTTCAGCGGCATCAGGGTTTGTGGGCATGAAGCCGTCGACGACTAAGGCGCATCTAGTGCGGGCTTTGTTGGAATCTCTCGCGTTTAGAACGGCGCAACTTTATAGCTGCGTTCTGCACGAGACTAACTATACGTTTCATACTATCAGGTAATTTGCACATTTCACAAACTGGTATTTACTAGGCTAATGTGATTGAAAAGGCAGGAAGGGGACGCCCTAGAAGGACATAATATAGTATTGGTGATGTTCTTCGGAATGGTCAGATGCGTAGTCCTTGCAACCGGCGTGCGTGTATGACTGACTATACTTGGACTCGTAATCGTATTCAGTAACATGACAGTTGAAGGGTTACCAGATTATGACAAAAAAAAAGATAGTGAGATGGCGTAAGAATGAATGAAATTGAATGAACTTAAAATAATGTACTTACATGCAAAAAATATTTTAAATTAAATAACTTGTCTTAAAAACATGATATACACTGTTAAAAATAGTAGAATTTGTTTATAGTATATTCTTATATTCCATGTTATAAACAAATTTTTAAAGTTTTATAACGAAATTAAAATTAAATCATTTTTATCATTCGTTCTTTACGCAAAATCGTTCACTACCCCAACATTATTAGTTTTAGTATGGTAACATTATTTTTCTTCGAACTGTCAAGTTACTGAATATGATTATGAGTCCAAGTATAGATAAATTACAAGGCAGATGTGACTGAAAAGGTTGGAAGACGTCCCTAGAGGGACATTATATTGTGACCTTATAGGTGATGTTTTTCGGAAAGGTCAGGAGCATACTTGCAACTGGCGTGCGTGTAGGACCAGATGACTGAAAGTTAACGAAGCACAAAGAGCATGTAAGGTTCTGCTTACCCCCATGGGGAAAAGGTGTGTGTTTAGGTATATACAGTGGTGGTCATATAATTAAAAACGCTTATTTAAAGGGAAGTTTTTTTTTCAAACTAACTAATGTAACTAATTGCATGTATTTTTTTTTGTGTGTTTCTCTCGGTAAAACTTTTCCATACTAGCGGTAAATCCATTGATACACATGATTGGCTAAAAAATAAATAGATAAACTGTATACATTACATCTGAACTTAGCATTACTACTTACTGGCTGGTCGCATAAATTAAGAACGCTGAATAGTAATTTTTTTTATTCAAAGAAGAAGGGTCACGGCCCATAGAATATTTACCCAGGCCCGACACAAATGGAACGTATCTCAGTTATTTTGTTATATTAAATCTAACAGAAATAAATTAACACTATTCTGAATATGTAGTATATGCCATTTGATTTTGTTCAGCCAAAATATTTATTTTTTATTTTTATGAATAGCAATTATATCTATTTAAAATTACGCCAATTTAGATAAGAACACAAATAATAGACAGTCATCAATGTTTTAGTTCCATTAGAGCTACAATATTCCTAGTGGAATACTATAAACGGGAGTCTTATTTAGTGCTTTTATTTTAAATTGTATCATTATAATCTGCTAATCTTAATTTCAATCGGGGTGAGCTAGATATTAAGACCTTGATTTCTAAATATTGGTTTTATTTTTGTTTCCCTAACGGCACTGAAATAGAGTTAATATTGATAAGGTCGAACTCGAAGTTCGACCTTATCCAGGCCATCACCAGGTCACCTGGATAATTCCAAAATTATTGTATTGTCATTGAGTTACTTACATACAATTACGAATTTTGTAGGTAAGTAGGTATTTAAAATAATAATTGTATGTTGCCTAAACAAAAACTTAAGGCAATATTTTGGTGTTAGCCATTGATTTCGAAAATAAAATATATATTCTAGCTATATTTAAAATTAGCTGGTGCCCGCGACTTCGCCTTCGCAGGATTAGTACTTCGAGTAGCTTATTTTCTTCTCCAAGGTCCTATCTATCGTATATGCATAATTAGAAATAAATTATCAATTTATATTGTATTTATGGTTCACTATTTTGTCGATAATGACTTACACATAAAATATAGATATATCCTATCGCGGGCTTTTTTGTAGGACTATTTAAGATAAACATTTCCATAATACATTATATACGTGTAACTCTAACGGTTTTTGCAGCGCGATAGCTCGCACCTCAGATGGCAGATTTATTCCTACTTACTTGACACTTTTGGACATATATTTTGGACAATTCACACGGTATATTTATAAATTATAGCCTATGTGTTATTCTGATGTATAAGCTATATTATTGTAAAGTTTCATTAAAATCCATTCAGTAGTTTTTGCGTGAAAGAGTAACAAAAATCCAAACACCCTACTCATCAAGCTTTCACATTTATAATATTAGTAGGATAACAAAGAAACAGATATGTCTCTTTCATGTCGGCTCTGGTTCACAAATTACCGTTCTTGGTCGTATAAAAAAAATAGCCGACCATCTGAATTGCTCAAAAACGATGATTCAGACAGCAATCTCTGCACGCACTATTCGAAGGCATTTGATAGAACAAAAGTTGCACGCAAGGAAGGTGCTCATGTTGAAAAGGAGCCATAGGCAAGCCCGGCTTGCATTTGCAAGAAGGTATGAAAACTAGACAATTAGACAATGGAAAAATATTCTTTTTTCTGACGGGACAAAAATAAACAGGGTTTGTTCTGATGGAAAACGATATGCACGACGCCCTCTGAATAAAGCTTTCGACCCTAAGTACACAAAGAGACATTAAAGCATGATGTGGGAAATGTGAAAATTTGGGGATGCTTTTCTGGACATGGTGTTGGACCTGCTAAGATGATAGAAGGAAACATGGATGAATTCCAATACAAAAATATACTGGAAGAAACAATGTTACCTTATGCTGAAGACGTGCTTCCAGTTATTTGGACATTCCGGCTATGAAGCTTAACGTAATGAGCCAAAGCATACTGCACGCATCGTTAAGGAATTTCTCACATCGCAATCAGTTTCTGTCTTAGATTGGCCAGCTAACAGCCCCGATCTATTCCCAATAGAGCACTTTTGGTGCGAAATTAAGAAAAATATTTCAAATCGACAGTGTGGCAATTTAAGAGAGCTGTACGACGTTTTCTTAGAATAATGGAACTCTATCTCTCTTGCGAAATGTAAAAAATTGATAGAGTCAATGCCACGCCGGTGTAAAGCAATAATTAAAAGCCGTAGACATGCTACCTATTAATTTTAATTTAACACGTATTCAATTGCATTTTTCTTTACGTACTTCACATTAATGTGTTTTATTTAATAAAATTTTCATATAAAACAATTCTCGAGCAGTTTAATAAATCGTTCTTTAATGATTTGTCTAGCTTCATTACTATTCGAATTTATTACTATAGAGATATAAGAAATTATGTAAAAAAATAGTTAGCGATTTCATTCTATATTCCTAATCCCGTTTGCGCTATTTCATAACATAGCTAGTTACTTTTAAGAAGGAACACATAACACACATAGTATGATTTAGATAAAAATTCTGGAACATCAAATCGTTCTTAATTAAATGACCATGACTGTATATGTATGTATGTACATCTCTTATATGATAATATAAGAGATGTACACCAGCCAGCCAGGTTAGGCAGAGAAATGGTGGATACACCATTCCTCTGCCTAACCTGGCTGGCCAAACAAAAAAGTGTAATATGTTTTTTATCAGCCGTCATCCACTCTCTTTGAATCTATATCATCAGTTGCTTAACCGGTTGAATGCTTTAATTACAGACACCACTAATAACCAATTGTGTCTTGCGTGGATCCAAGTTCATACGAAGAGTTAAATGATAAATTATTTTATTTCTGTAAGTAGGTTTGTGCAAACACTTTTACACGTCAATAATATGTCACATATTTTTAACTAGAGTGAGTCTGCGTTTCCTATCTGACTTTTCTGAAAAGAAAGGCCGAAACAAACTCTGAGGTCACAGTCTCTTTTAAAGTCCAGACATAATCTTGGCTGGATCATGTGAAGACCATGTAAATTGGTGCCTGAAAGGGTAATTTGAGGAAAGAACCACACAGATTGAGTGGACCCGTCCTTCAGGCTTAGCACGAGCACCGATTTGTCGACGGAAGAATAGACATGACTATTAACTAAATGATGTACAATAGGAGAATATGGCTATTTTTTCTATTAATTATCACAGTTAAGCGTTCTTAGCGAATCATGATTTTGTAGATAGTCGTATATATTTTGTGAGCGTCGAGTAGTAAGTTTGTAGTCAGTGTGGTTTTGATAGTTTGGGAAGAAATATTCTTCTTAAATAGTCTACATTTTTAAGGACCTAGACAAAGATCGTTAGAAATGAAACACAAAATGACAGATTGTAGAATCTCTACTAGATAGAATATCTACGGTGCGATGTCAAAAATGGAGAAACAGAATGTCACTTCGTATTGAAAAAGCACTGTCTATTTTTCGTAGAAATAGAAAACGTCATGCTAAGCCTGCTGTCAGTTAACAAATACATCAATCATTTATTTTGTCTTCCTTTTCTTCTCCATCCATCCATCACCATCATCTGCCTAAAAAACTATGTTGGGGTCAGCTTCCAGTCAACTGCATGCAGGTGAATACCATCCATCATTGTTTTTCATCCTAGGCTCATGCGTTTCAACCCTTTGTCCACTTATCCACCCTTGGATGTTGTGAAAGGTATCATGTTTATAGAAGGTCTGATGGGCAAACATTTTAAGCCTGTACCTACTTACTGGGGGAATGTAAAAGCAGCTCGTCAATCCGCTGTGTGGAATTACCAAGATTTACGAAACAAAGAACATTCTATCCTATCATTAATGTGATATTTAGGGCAATATTCTAGCCATGGCTCGGCACATCGGCGTGATTGAACAAGTTTCAAACATTTATAATTTTGGTTCTAATTTGTTACTTTCAGACTAGATGGCGGTGTATCGAACAACGACTTCATCGCTCAGTTGGTGGCGGATCTCACAGGGTTGCGCGTTGAACGGCCTGTCCATGTGGAGATGTCGTCACAAGGATGCGCGCATATAGTTGGATATAAAATAGGTTAGATACTTTATTTCATTATTAATTTATTATGTTGTTCAGTTGAAATTTCTAATGGTTGCCGGTAGGTGGCGTACGTTACTATTTTGAGATGCCGATTGTACTCTTCTAATAATAAATTCAGCAAGCTTTAAAACACCACAAAAGTGGAGTAGTCTTTGAAGAGTGCATTTGGTGCAAGGAGAGAAAATATTGTATTGTTTTATTTTTACTTTGATAGACCCCACTTTTCTATTTCTCCAAGTAGTTGTAATAAAATAAATGTTTCCTTTTCAGGTATATGGAAATCGAAAGAAGAACTAAAGAAACTCAGACAAATCGACTGTGTATTCAACCCGCGACCTCAAATAAAGAAAGCATACGAAGTAACGTTCGCACGATGGCAGGATGCCGTCAAACGAATGTGCGGCTGGTACAACGGAGAGATGGCGCCACAGGGTATGATATCAAACTCAAGCAGTAGCACAGTGACCCCACAGAGTAGCTTCAAGGTCGCCGGAGGCTGTAAGAAGAACGGCAGTATATCCAAATAGCAGTGGCTTTTCTGTTTGCTCGCGATGTTCGCCGCGTGCTTGCCTCTTTGTAGGTGATACAGGTGTTGGAAGGACTTCTTCAAGGTTCAGTTGGTGGACTCGTTGTTCCAGGTGAAAGTTGTGACATGTCAGGCTCACCTACCTAACTTCGTCTAAATACCTTGGGAAGCTCTTTTAATGTATTAGTAAAAATACCCGTTTCACAAACGGCACGTCCGCATAGACAATTTGCAGCTGCAAGATTAATTATAATTAGTTACGAATGATATTTTGGGAGCACATACTACGCAATGGTTACGATTACGAAGTGTCATTTAGTGCCTGTTATGACTAGATTAAAGGTGATACTGTTAAGCTATATCAAAGATTTATTATGTGTTAAGATAATTAAATATTAATTAATACATGTATGTAATACGCTAAAGGATATGCTTAGTCGTTGTGCGGGAGGTAAGTCTTAACGTAGAATAATGTGCAATATTTGTGCTCAAAAAGTGTACTAAATGGTTGAAATATGTATAGTATATGGTTGATATCCCATTTTGATATCATTATAATGATCTATCATAGAGGTAATTTATTTAGAAATGACAATTTGAAACTATAAGGGTCATCACTCATTATAGCAGCACCACTTCGATACAGCAAATAACTTGTCAGTCAAGTTAGGATTTTAAAACGACAGCTTTAGAGTACATTTTGCCATGACAATATCCATAGTCCGCTTCCTGGCGAAGGATCGCCCGCGCGCGTTCCGAATGCGGCTCGCGCGGTTCATCCGCAAATTCTTACACTCACTAAGGTTCACAAACCGATCTGTTAGCTGATAACTAGCGATTGGCGCGTGAAGCTGCCAACACCAACTAGTAAGCGGCACTAGAACAACTGTCACCTCACCGGTAGCGTGACAGCAGCGAGTGGTCTTCTTGCTGACAACGCGTTGGCTACGAGCAGGTAGAACTTTTCGATTAGGTGGCGGGAGGTTACTACGCTGGAGCGATACTGCTATAATGACTGATAACCTTTAAGCCATGACAGAATACGGGAAACTTACACACTGTGTAAGCTAAACGAGCATTCCGTGTGATAATTGGCAATTGCAGAGCATTGCTAAAAAAATATCAAAAGTAATATAAGACAATTCGCTGTGAACCTTAGTGTATAAAATTTAAGATCGTCATGTTACTTATGTCATTGTAATAAGGTCCTAGAGAAAGACTCTGAAAGGAACCAAAACATATTTTCTTTTTAATGGCTATTTTAATGTTATCTCTTAATTACAGGGCACCCTGTATAAGGCCAATCTACGTTATTCTAATAAGATAATTTTATGGTGTTTTATAGTTTATGTGATTGGAGTAGTTAAGGGCTCAATGTAAGACTTGCCGTGTAAAGATATACCGCTTTAATATTTGTGATATACATCAGCTTATGTAAATAATAGCTGTATAATATTGAGACAATAGAGAAGTATGGAAGAAAAAGGCATACGACCTCGAATAAATTTGGATAAGGGCAGGAAGTGATGATTCTAAAATTGAAAAAAAAACCTAAGAGAATTTTAAAATTTTCTTTCGTTTTTTACAATTTGCTGGTCGTTAGGCTGTATGTTGAACAAAATATGATTTGCGACCGTAATATGTATGTATTTACAGAATAGGGTATTTTACTCTATATTAGAAAAAATCTAAAAATATATTATTGAGATAGGCAAAAAGCAGTCGGAAAATGTTAGTTTTAGTTCATAAAATAACAAAATAATGTTTAAAACTTCAATACAAAGATTTCAGTTTTTTTTAAATCTAATTTTGAACACCATGAAATAGTAGCCGCCATGTTATTACGTCATACCGCTGTTTAAACTAATTAACTGAACAACTTTGAACTTTTACAAAAGTTGAAATAATATCTTAAATTCAGGAACAGCAAACCAAAGATAAATAGAATAATAACATGTTTTTTAATTATAAACAATTATCATACAAAATATCAGCGCATTTGTTTGCACAGCAAACTGAAGTCATATCCACCGAGCAATATGGCGTCCACTGCGTACAGCGTGTACGTCAAAATACGCGCGAAATATGAAAATGAAAATTTTAAATGCATTTTAAAGTTTGTGTTTTTTTAGGCTTATTCCACTTTTCCCCCCTGAAAGAATCCCCCTCAGGGGGGAAAACTGGACCCTAATATAAAAGATGTCCAGAAAGTCCCCTTTTCATTTTAAGTGAGTCCACTTTTCCCCCCTGAGAGAATCTCTCTCAAGGGGGAAAACTGGACCTTAATATAAAAGAAATCCAGAAAGTCCCCTTTTCATTTTGGATCATTCCACTTTTCCCCCTCATTTTTAGTTTTCGATTTCTACGCAAAAAAAATTGTGAAAAAAAAGATACAATGAGACAAATAAAAAACAACTGTATAATAATAATTAAAAGAGTTTAAACAAAGTACACACCTAGAAAAACCAAGTTATTTTGCAAATCCTCCTTGAAAGTTTCCCTTAAAAACATCACTTACTTAGATATAAAACAATTTTATCATGTTTTCGGAAATTTGCAGAAAGTAAAAATAGAGTAGAAAGATAAAGAGAAAAAATAATATAAAACAATCACTTGTAGACGACAATACCGTTGACTAGTAATTAGACAGTTTACGAATACTTAAAAAAAAAACATTATTTATACGTACAAAAATATAAAAAAAAAACTATCTAAGTAATACTAATAACATCAAAAAATACTAACAATTCAAAGTAGAAATAAATCATATAGGTAATGCACAGAGAGTAAAACAATCACAACCGTACAACAATAATAAAAACTATGTAAGTAATGCTAATAACAATAAAAAATACTATCAATTCAAAGTAAAAATAAATAATAGGGGTAGGTAATGCACCGAGAGCTGTACCGAGACTTCGTGGTTGGTCACACTAGGTTGAGGTTTTGTGAGTGCACGTGTTTTATGATCTTGTTTACGTAAAGTTGCTGTTTCGTTTCCAGGAAGAGGTCCGTGAGAAATAATACCAATGGTAGCTACGTACCTAATATATTATTGGTATTATTTTAAAATAATTTGTTTGTAATTTAAAATAATATGGTATGTTCAATTAGTGATTTTCTTAAAGTCATTAATGTTGTTGCTTGTGACTTCGGTTATATTGCGTTCCCTAGGGAATTTTAAAGTATCTATGTACTTTAAAATTTCGAAACAAAAGTATCCTATGTGTTTTCTCAATCTCCAAACCAAGTTTCATAACAATCGATCAAGCCATTGTTGCGGCAGCGTAAAGAGCTATCAAATCAAATAAACAAACAAACGCACTTTCACCGTTATAATATTATAGTTAGAATCCTTGCTAATATTATAAACGCGAAAGTGGGTTTTTTGTTAAGCTTTCATGCTAAAACGACTGAACGGACTTGAATGAAAGGCACATAGGTAGACCATAACCTGGATAAAAGGACGTAGGATTATTTATCCCGATATTCCTACGGGATCGAGCTAGACTGCGGGTGTAACCGCGGGGCGCAGATAGGTATGAATAAATAAGGAACAATAACATGTCTGCCTATTTAAAGTATTTAAACTCGAATTACATCAAATAATTCAGTATACATTTTACATTAGCTTTATTGAATATGTCGACGAAGGGCTGCTTGGCGGTGCTCCTATTAGTGTGTGAATGGTTGAAAATTATTCCCAAGCTCGCTTCGCTCGCTCCTGCATTCTAGGTTTTCTAAGTAAAATATCTGCCGGCGCCCGCGGTAAATATTTTAGCAACCAGCACCGGCGAACAAATCGGTGCCCAGCACCGGTAGCAGAAGCACTCCTTAAATTTTTATGACCTCAGGGGGGATTTCTGGACGTTGGTTTTTCAGATTCCAGTTTTCCCCCCTAAGGGGGATTATCAGGGGGGAATTCCAGACTTATGTTTTTTTTAGATTCCAGTTTTCCCCCTCAGAGGCATTTTCAGGGGGGATTTGTGGAATAAGTATTTTTTCAATTCCAGTTTTCCCCCCTAAGGGGGATTATCAGGGGGGAATTCCACACTTTTTATTTATAGATTCCAGTTTTCCCCCTAAGGGGGATTTTTAGGGGGGATTTGTGGAATAAGCCGTTTTTTTAATGTGATTTCTTAGCATTTTAGAATGCAATTATGACATTAAAGAAAATGGGTGTAATACCCTATTATGATGAATAAAATCATCAATACAACCCTCTAAGTTCATTTAATCCCATTGAATGACTATTTCATGAAAAAACAGTAATCAACATACAATCTGACACTGACTTATGAATTGCAAAAAAAGTAAGAAAATTTGAATGATATACATCGAGAAATTTTAATGGTTCTTTTCCCGCACCGAATATGGCAGGATAACCATTGTGAAAAACAAAACTCGAAAGCCACTTGCGAGAGTTTATTTTGCTTTGAACATTTATGTATCGCTGTTCCGTTTGTCGGCGGCGCGTGCGATTCGAGTAGTACCTACAAGTTACCTCTAGTGCTACTATTGATTCTCACGTTTTCGAGTAGATGAATATTTTTTATTTATTTTAAAATAAAAACATCTTTATTTTTTTACTTTTACTCTATGCTTCGAAAGCACTCCTTATGGCAAGTTGTTCTGCCGCGGGAAAACAACCATTAAAATTTCTCAGTGTATAAACGTATCTGGGGCAGATTCCGACTGCTGTGTTTAAAACGACGACTAAAGTCAAAATGTGCTCTTTTTCATAGTTTCTGAAAGAAAATGAGTCCAACATGTTCTTTTTATTCTGTACTTCCTTTAATAACACGCCCTGTATATTTTAGAAGACATATTGTGGAATTGTGCATATCTCGCTATCATGAAGTGACATTTATACACATGAGATTTTATTTTTGATTCTAAATACTTAGTTTTTATAAGATTCATACTAGCAAATTATACGAAACTTGGCATCAGTATGCCGCCGTCTACTGCCTTACAGAGAAAAATATCTTCAAAGTTGTATTGTTATATATACAGAGTGGTACGCGCACTCTGATACCGTGGCTTCAGTACATCATTTTGAACTCCTCCTGCAGTGAAAGTTTTCGTCGGTTAAAAAAAAATCCATTCATTTTGACCGCGTAGGCATTGCACTTTTCTATGAAACAACAGATTTTCTTTTTTATGACTGACGGAAAATTTCTACGCTCTCTAGAATCATATGCTGAATTCATGGTGACGGTCTGTGCATCGATGTCTCGGCCACCCTGTATATGTGTATGTTTGTTTTAATACCACGTTCCCATGGGCATAATAAAATCGCAGCGAAATATTTTCGCCCACTGGATTGAAGTCCCGGTGTCTCGGCGCCAGTGAGTCTCAGCGCGTCGAAACAACACAGTGTTCGATTTCCCGCCGCGTGGACGTGGGCTTATAGAGAATTGTAATTATTTTTTTTTGTCAAGTTTTTGAAAATTCCTGCTCATTTTATAGGTCTCATATTTAAGTAGGGATCATTCCCAGGCTACAATGAAGTTAATATAGAAAGACGATTTTAAATATTTGTTTATGTAGATAGAAAATAATTACAACGTTACCTCCGTTGCTGTCGTAGCCGCAAATATAATTGTTCCTACGTGTTACTTTATTAGAATTGAGGTTTTTTTTTTGTATGAAATCATCATTTTTATATCTTTTTTACCCTACCATGACATTTTATTGAAGTTACGGCTTCTAATGTTTTAAGTGTTTGAAATCAGATTTTAATCGTGTGTTAAGTAGATTAAGCGAATCTAATTAAAATGATTTTTTTTATGATCTTTATTATCTAGTGTACGAATTTCATTCGTAAAAGACAGTACATTATCTTAAGTTTTTATTCTCTGATGTAATAAGCAATTTCCAATATCCTATAAGAAAAATACCTTCTAAACGCTTAAGCAAACATCGAAACCCAACAATGTGGGTAGTTCTAATTGTTAGATAAAAATGTAAATGTAATAATGTTTTATTTGTCATGCCATTGTAAAGAATACTTTAAAAGTAAATTCCAAAAAATGCTGAATTTATACTTGTATTTTTATTAAAATTATCTGTATTACCGACCATGATGTCTCCTGCTTGCTATTGCTACACCAAGGTCATCATCATCTGCCTAGCCTTTTCCAACTATGTTGGAGTCAGCTTCCAGTCTAACCGGATGAGCTGAATACCAGTATTTTACATGGAACGACTACTTATCTGACCGCCACAACCCAGTTACTGGGTAATACGATATCCCTTGGTAAGACTGGTTGTCAGACTTTCGAGCTTCTAACGACCCGTAACTACTGTCAAAGATCCACGAACGAGTGCCAGGACCAACGGCTTAACGTGCTTTCCGAGGCACGGAGGGGTCTTGGTATGTAAAGATGTTCACCCATCCACGGACCAAGCGTGGCTTAACCTGATCGGTCGACCTGTGTGGCTGTTATTACTTAGCCACAAGCCCTTCCAATGTATTGCTCCACCAAGGTATGCGGGGAAAAGTAGGCTGGAAAATCAAACAAACTTGGCTGTACAACACGCATTTATATTTTATAACTCGTAACTAGTGACCGTTCCGGCTCCGCAAGACATTCGAAGTCCTTAAGATATTCTCATACAAAATGATCTAGTAGTTTAGAATTTGCGAATACACAGACAAACGACGATTTACTGTTTTACATTAAGGTATACATAGTATACTTAGACTTACATTAAACAAACTACGCCATAATAACATTTTAATCCATCGAAACATCTAGAGAAAGGAGAAACAAAACGTTTTACACCGTGATATTTTAGTCGTCGTACAACTGCAGCTCACTTCATGCATCCAATGAGTAGGTACTAAGCATATTATATTTTTGGACATATGAATAATAATAAAAAAACGAAACATTCACAAATACGCATGATGTAGTTTTGAACACCATGTTATGGAGATGGAATGAATGATGAATGTAATGGTAGAAGATTTCTACCTACCAACCAGTAGAAATCTTCTACCGTTTGATACGTAAACATTATTAATGGGGAGGGTGTTTCATAATTCTAAAGCATTATTTATTTTTCTTAGTACCTATTATCTAAATTAATGGTATTTTGTTTTTAATAGCGCCTGTAGGTATTTTATGTCGGATACATTGAGTGGACCACTTTTGTAAGACGACTAAAATGTAACGGTATTTATAAAGTGCTCATAGCTACCTACTTAGAAAGAAAGAAAGAAAGAAAAAGTATTTATTAGACTCGCACAGGAATATAACAAACTCAAGCAGTAGCACAGTGACCCCACAGAGTAGCTTCAAGGTCGCCGGAGGCTGTAAGAAGAACGGCAGTATATCCAAATAGCAGTGGCTTTTCTGTTTGCTCGCGATGTTCGCCGCGTGCTTGCCTCTTTGTAGGTGATACAGGTGTTGGGAGGACTTCTTCAAGGTTCAGTTGGTGGACTCGTTGTTCCAAGTGAAAGTTGTGACATGTCAGGCTCACCTACCTAACTTCGTCTAAATACCTTGGGAAGCTCTTTTAATGTATTAGTAAAAATACCCGTTTCACAAACGGCACGTCCGCATAGACAATTTGCAGCTGCAAGATTAATTATAATTAGTTACGAATGATATTTTGGGAGCACATACTACGCAATGGTTACGATTACGAAGTGTCATTTAGTGCCTGTTATGACTAGATTAAAGGTGATACTGTTAAGCTATATCAAAGATTTATTATGTGTTAAGATAATTAAATATTAATTAATACATGTATGTAATACGCTAAAGGATATGCTTAGTCGTTGTGCGGGAGGTAAGTCTTAACGTAGAATAATGTGCAATATTTGTGCTCAAAAAGTGTACTAAATGGTTGAAATATGTATAGTATATGGTTGATATCCCATTTTGATATCATTATAATGATCTATCATAGAGGTAATTTATTTAGAAATGACAATTTGAAACTATAAGGGTCATCACTCATTATAGCAGCACCACTTCGATACAGCAAATAACTTGTCAGTCAAGTTCGGATTTTAAAACGACAGCTTTAGAGTACATTTTGCCATGACAATATCCATAGTCCGCTTCCTGGCGAAGGATCGCCCGCGCGCGTTCCGAATGCGGCTCGCGCGTTTCATCCGCAAATTCTTACACTCACTAAGGTTCACAAACCGATCTGTTAGCTGATAACTAGCGATTGGCGCGTGAAGCTGCCAACACCAACTAGTAAGCGGCACTAGAACAACTGTCACCTCACCGGTAGCGTGACAGCAGCGAGTGGTCTTCTTGCTGACGACGCGTTGGCTACGAGCAGGTAGAACTTTTCGATTAGGTGGCGGGAGGTTACTACGCTGGAGCGATGCTGCTATAATGACTGATAACCTTTAAGCCATGACAGAATATGGGAAACTTACACACTGTGTAAGCTAAACGAGCATTCCGTGTGATAATTGGCAATTGCAGAGCATTGCTAAAAAAATATCAAAAGTAATGTAAGACAATTCGCTGTGAACCTTAGTGTATAAAATTTAAGATCGTCATGTTACTTATGTCATTGTAATAAGGTCCTAGAGAAAGACTCTGAAAGGAACCAAAACATATTTTCTTTTTAATGGCTATTTTAATGTTATCTCTTAATTACAGGGCACCCTGTATAAGGCCAATCTACGTTATTCTAATAAGATAATTTTATGGTGTTTTATAGTTTATGTGATTGGAGTAGTTAAGGGCTCAATGTAAGACTTGCCGTGTAAAGATATACCGCTTTAATATTTGTGATATACATCAGCTTATGTAAATAATAGCTGTATAATATTGAGACAATAGAGAAGTATGGAAGAAAAAGGCATACGACCTCGAATAAATTTGGATAAGGGCAGGAAGTGATGATTCTAAAATTGAAAAAAAAACCTAAGAGAATTTTAAAATTTTCTTTCGTTTTTTACAATTTGCTGGTCGTTAGGCTGTATGTTGAACAAAATATGTATGTATTTACAGAATAGGGTATTTTACTCTATATTAGAAAAAATCTAAAAATATATTATTGAGATAGGCAAAAAGCAGTCGGAAAATGTTAGTTTTAGTTCATAAAATAACAAAATAATGTTTAAAACTTCAATACAAAGATTTCAGTTTTTTTTAAATCTAATTTTGAACACCATGAAATAGTAGCCGCCATGTTATTACGTCATACCGCTGTTTAAACTAATTAACTGAACAACTTTGAACTTTTACAAAAGTTGAAATAATATCTTAAATTCAGGAACAGCAAACCAAAGATAAGTAGAATAATAACATGTTTTTTAATTATAAACAATTATCATACAAAATATCAGCGCATTTGTTTGCACAGCAAACTGAAGTCATATCCACCGAGCAATATGGCGTCCACTGCGTACAGCGTGTTCGTCAAAATACGCGCGAAATATGAAAATGAAAATTTTAAATGCATTTTAAAGTTTGTGTTTTTTTAATGTGATTTCTTAGCATTTTAGAATGCAATTATGACATTAAAGAAAATGGGTGTAATACCCTATTATGATGAATAAAATCATCAATACAACCCTCTAAGTTCATTTAATCCCATTGAATGACTATTTCATGAAAAAACAGTAATCAACATACAATCTGACACTGACTTATGAATTGCAAAAAAAGTAAGAAAATTTGAATGATATACATCGAGAAATTTTAATGGTTCTTTTCCCGCACCGAATATGGCAGGATAACCATTGTGAAAAACAAAACTCGAAAGCCACTTGCGAGAGTTTATTTTGCTTTGAACATTTATGTATCGCTGTTCCGTTTGTCGGCGGCGCGTGCGATTCGAGTAGTACCTACAAGTTACCTCTAGTGCTACTATTGATTCTCACGTTTTCGAGTAGATGAATATTTTTTATTTATTTTAAAATAAAAACATCTTTATTTTTTTACTTTTACTGTGTTTAAAACGACGACTAAAGTCAAAATGTGCTCTTTTTCATAGTTTCTGAAAGAAAATGAGTCCAACATGTTCTTTTTATTCTGTACTTCCTTTAATAACACGCCCTGTATATTTTAGAAGACATATTGTGGAATTGTGCATATCTCGCTATCATGAAGTGACATTTATACACATGAGATTTTATTTTTGATTCTAAATACTTAGTTTTTATAAGATTCATACTAGCAAATTATACGAAACTTGGCATCAGTATGCCGCCGTCTACTGCCTTACAGAGAAAAATATCTTCAAAGTTGTATTGTTATATATACAGAGTGGTACGCGCACTCTGATACCGTGGCTTCAGTACATCATTTTGAACTCCTCCTGCAGTGAAAGTTTTCGTCGGTTAAAAAAAAATCCATTCATTTTGACCGCGTAGGCATTGCACTTTTCTATGAAACAACAGATTTTCTTTTTTATGACTGACGGAAAATTTCTACGCTCTCTAGAATCATATGCTGAATTCATGGTGACGGTCTGTGCATCGATGTCTCGGCCACCCTGTATATGTGTATGTTTGTTTTAATACCACGTTCCCATGGGCATAATAAAATCGCAGCGAAATATTTTCGCCCACTGGATTGAAGTCCCGGTGTCTCGGCGCCAGTGAGTCTCAGCGCGTCGAAACAACACAGTGTTCGATTTCCCGCCGCGTGGACGTGGGCTTATAGAGAATTGTAATTATTTTTTTTTGTCAAGTTTTTGAAAATTCCTGCTCATTTTATAGGTCTCATATTTAAGTAGGGATCATTCCCAGGCTACAATGAAGTTAATATAGAAAGACGATTTTAAATATTTGTTTATGTAGATAGAAAATAATTACAACGTTACCTCCGTTGCTGTCGTAGCCGCAAATATAATTGTTCCTACGTGTTACTTTATTAGAATTGAGGTTTTTTTTTTGTATGAAATCATCATTTTTATATCTTTTTTACCCTACCATGACATTTTATTGAAGTTACGGCTTCTAATGTTTTAAGTGTTTGAAATCAGATTTTAATCGTGTGTTAAGTAGATTAAGCGAATCTAATTAAAATGATTTTTTTTATGATCTTTATTATCTAGTGTACGAATTTCATTCGTAAAAGACAGTACATTATCTTAAGTTTTTATTCTCTGATGTAATAAGCAATTTCCAATATCCTATAAGAAAAATACCTTCTAAACGCTTAAGCAAACATCGAAACCCAACAATGTGGGTAGTTCTAATTGTTAGATAAAAATGTAAATGTAATAATGTTTTATTTGTCATGCCATTGTAAAGAATACTTTAAAAGTAAATTCCAAAAAATGCTGAATTTATACTTGTATTTTTATTAAAATTATCTGTATTACCGACCATGATGTCTCCTGCTTGCTATTGCTACACCAAGGTCATCATCATCTGCCTAGCCTTTTCCAACTATGTTGGAGTCAGCTTCCAGTCTAACCGGATGAGCTGAATACCAGTATTTTACATGGAACGACTACTTATCTGACCGCCACAACCCAGTTACTGGGTAATACGATATCCCTTGGTAAGACTGGTTGTCAGACTTTCGAGCTTCTAACGACCCGTAACTACTGTCAAAGATCCACGAACGAGTGCCAGGACCAACGGCTTAACGTGCTTTCCGAGGCACGGAGGGGTCTTGGTATGTAAAGATGTTCACCCATCCACGGACCAAGCGTGGCTTAACCTGATCGGTCGACCTGTGTGGCTGTTATTACTTAGCCACAAGCCCTTCCAATGTATTGCTCCACCAAGGTATGCGGGGAAAAGTAGGCTGGAAAATCAAACAAACTTGGCTGTACAACACGCATTTATATTTTATAACTCGTAACTAGTGACCGTTCCGGCTCCGCAAGACATTCGAAGTCCTTAAGATATTCTCATACAAAATGATCTAGTAGTTTAGAATTTGCGAATACACAGACAAACGACGATTTACTGTTTTACATTAAGGTATACATAGTATACTTAGACTTACATTAAACAAACTACGCCATAATAACATTTTAATCCATCGAAACATCTAGAGAAAGGAGAAACAAAACGTTTTACACCGTGATATTTTAGTCGTCGTACAACTGCAGCTCACTTCATGCATCCAATGAGTAGGTACTAAGCATATTATATTTTTGGACATATGAATAATAATAAAAAAACGAAACATTCACAAATACGCATGATGTAGTTTTGAACACCATGTTATGGAGATGGAATGAATGATGAATGTAATGGTAGAAGATTTCTACCTACCAACCAGTAGAAATCTTCTACCGTTTGATACGTAAACATTATTAATGGGGAGGGTGTTTCATAATTCTAAAGCATTATTTATTTTTCTTAGTACCTATTATCTAAATTAATGGTATTTTGTTTTTAATAGCGCCTGTAGGTATTTTATGTCGGATACATTGAGTGGACCACTTTTGTAAGACGACTAAAATGTAACGGTATTTATAAAGTGCTCATAGCTACCTACTTAGAAAGAAAGAAAGAAAGAAAAAGTATTTATTAGACTCGCACAGGAATATAACAAACTCAAGCAGTAGCACAGTGACCCCACAGAGTAGCTTCAAGGTCGCCGGAGGCTGTAAGAAGAACGGCAGTATATCCAAATAGCAGTGGCTTTTCTGTTTGCTCGCGATGTTCGCCGCGTGCTTGCCTCTTTGTAGGTGATACAGGTGTTGGGAGGACTTCTTCAAGGTTCAGTTGGTGGACTCGTTGTTCCAAGTGAAAGTTGTGACATGTCAGGCTCACCTACCTAACTTCGTCTAAATACCTTGGGAAGCTCTTTTAATGTATTAGTAAAAATACCCGTTTCACAAACGGCACGTCCGCATAGACAATTTGCAGCTGCAAGATTAATTATAATTAGTTACGAATGATATTTTGGGAGCACATACTACGCAATGGTTACGATTACGAAGTGTCATTTAGTGCCTGTTATGACTAGATTAAAGGTGATACTGTTAAGCTATATCAAAGATTTATTATGTGTTAAGATAATTAAATATTAATTAATACATGTATGTAATACGCTAAAGGATATGCTTAGTCGTTGTGCGGGAGGTAAGTCTTAACGTAGAATAATGTGCAATATTTGTGCTCAAAAAGTGTACTAAATGGTTGAAATATGTATAGTATATGGTTGATATCCCATTTTGATATCATTATAATGATCTATCATAGAGGTAATTTATTTAGAAATGACAATTTGAAACTATAAGGGTCATCACTCATTATAGCAGCACCACTTCGATACAGCAAATAACTTGTCAGTCAAGTTCGGATTTTAAAACGACAGCTTTAGAGTACATTTTGCCATGACAATATCCATAGTCCGCTTCCTGGCGAAGGATCGCCCGCGCGCGTTCCGAATGCGGCTCGCGCGTTTCATCCGCAAATTCTTACACTCACTAAGGTTCACAAACCGATCTGTTAGCTGATAACTAGCGATTGGCGCGTGAAGCTGCCAACACCAACTAGTAAGCGGCACTAGAACAACTGTCACCTCACCGGTAGCGTGACAGCAGCGAGTGGTCTTCTTGCTGACGACGCGTTGGCTACGAGCAGGTAGAACTTTTCGATTAGGTGGCGGGAGGTTACTACGCTGGAGCGATGCTGCTATAATGACTGATAACCTTTAAGCCATGACAGAATATGGGAAACTTACACACTGTGTAAGCTAAACGAGCATTCCGTGTGATAATTGGCAATTGCAGAGCATTGCTAAAAAAATATCAAAAGTAATGTAAGACAATTCGCTGTGAACCTTAGTGTATAAAATTTAAGATCGTCATGTTACTTATGTCATTGTAATAAGGTCCTAGAGAAAGACTCTGAAAGGAACCAAAACATATTTTCTTTTTAATGGCTATTTTAATGTTATCTCTTAATTACAGGGCACCCTGTATAAGGCCAATCTACGTTATTCTAATAAGATAATTTTATGGTGTTTTATAGTTTATGTGATTGGAGTAGTTAAGGGCTCAATGTAAGACTTGCCGTGTAAAGATATACCGCTTTAATATTTGTGATATACATCAGCTTATGTAAATAATAGCTGTATAATATTGAGACAATAGAGAAGTATGGAAGAAAAAGGCATACGACCTCGAATAAATTTGGATAAGGGCAGGAAGTGATGATTCTAAAATTGAAAAAAAAACCTAAGAGAATTTTAAAATTTTCTTTCGTTTTTTACAATTTGCTGGTCGTTAGGCTGTATGTTGAACAAAATATGTATGTATTTACAGAATAGGGTATTTTACTCTATATTAGAAAAAATCTAAAAATATATTATTGAGATAGGCAAAAAGCAGTCGGAAAATGTTAGTTTTAGTTCATAAAATAACAAAATAATGTTTAAAACTTCAATACAAAGATTTCAGTTTTTTTTAAATCTAATTTTGAACACCATGAAATAGTAGCCGCCATGTTATTACGTCATACCGCTGTTTAAACTAATTAACTGAACAACTTTGAACTTTTACAAAAGTTGAAATAATATCTTAAATTCAGGAACAGCAAACCAAAGATAAGTAGAATAATAACATGTTTTTTAATTATAAACAATTATCATACAAAATATCAGCGCATTTGTTTGCACAGCAAACTGAAGTCATATCCACCGAGCAATATGGCGTCCACTGCGTACAGCGTGTTCGTCAAAATACGCGCGAAATATGAAAATGAAAATTTTAAATGCATTTTAAAGTTTGTGTTTTTTTAATGTGATTTCTTAGCATTTTAGAATGCAATTATGACATTAAAGAAAATGGGTGTAATACCCTATTATGATGAATAAAATCATCAATACAACCCTCTAAGTTCATTTAATCCCATTGAATGACTATTTCATGAAAAAACAGTAATCAACATACAATCTGACACTGACTTATGAATTGCAAAAAAAGTAAGAAAATTTGAATGATATACATCGAGAAATTTTAATGGTTCTTTTCCCGCACCGAATATGGCAGGATAACCATTGTGAAAAACAAAACTCGAAAGCCACTTGCGAGAGTTTATTTTGCTTTGAACATTTATGTATCGCTGTTCCGTTTGTCGGCGGCGCGTGCGATTCGAGTAGTACCTACAAGTTACCTCTAGTGCTACTATTGATTCTCACGTTTTCGAGTAGATGAATATTTTTTATTTATTTTAAAATAAAAACATCTTTATTTTTTTACTTTTACTGTGTTTAAAACGACGACTAAAGTCAAAATGTGCTCTTTTTCATAGTTTCTGAAAGAAAATGAGTCCAACATGTTCTTTTTATTCTGTACTTCCTTTAATAACACGCCCTGTATATTTTAGAAGACATATTGTGGAATTGTGCATATCTCGCTATCATGAAGTGACATTTATACACATGAGATTTTATTTTTGATTCTAAATACTTAGTTTTTATAAGATTCATACTAGCAAATTATACGAAACTTGGCATCAGTATGCCGCCGTCTACTGCCTTACAGAGAAAAATATCTTCAAAGTTGTATTGTTATATATACAGAGTGGTACGCGCACTCTGATACCGTGGCTTCAGTACATCATTTTGAACTCCTCCTGCAGTGAAAGTTTTCGTCGGTTAAAAAAAATCCATTCATTTTGACCGCGTAGGCATTGCACTTTTCTATGAAACAACAGATTTTCTTTTTTATGACCGACGGAAAATTTCTACGCTCTCTAGAATCATATGCTGAATTCATGGTGACGGTCTGTGCATCGATGTCTCGGCCACCCTGTATATGTGTATGTTTGTTTTAATACCACGTTCCCATGGGCATAATAAAATCGCAGCGAAATATTTTCGCCCACTGGATTGAAGTCCCGGTGTCTCGGCGCCAGTGAGTCTCAGCGCGTCGAAACAACACAGTGTTCGATTTCCCGCCGCGTGGACGTGGGCTTATAGAGAATTGTAATTATTTTTTTTGTCAAGTTTTTGAAAATTCCTGCTCATTTTATAGGTCTCATATTTAAGTAGGGATCATTCCCAGGCTACAATGAAGTTAATATAGAAAGACGATTTTAAATATTTGTTTATGTAGATAGAAAATAATTACAACGTTACCTCCGTTGCTGTCGTAGCCGCAAATATAATTGTTCCTACGTGTTACTTTATTAGAATTGAGGTTTTTTTTTTGTATGAAATCATCATTTTATATCTTTTTTACCCTACCATGACATTTTATTGAAGTTACGGCTTCTAATGTTTTAAGTGTTTGAAATCAGATTTTAATCGTGTGTTAAGTAGATTAAGCGAATCTAATTAAAATGATTTTTTTATGATCTTTATTATCTAGTGTACGAATTTCATTCGTAAAAGACAGTACATTATCTTAAGTTTTTATTCTCTGATGTAATAAGCAATTTCCAATATCCTATAAGAAAAATACCTTCTAAACGCTTAAGCAAACATCGAAACCCAACAATGTGGGTAGTTCTAATTGTTAGATAAAAATGTAAATGTAATAATGTTTTATTTGTCATGCCATTGTAAAGAATACTTTAAAAGTAAATTCCAAAAAATGCTGAATTTATACTTGTATTTTTATTAAAATTATCTGTATTACCGACCATGATGTCTCCTGCTTGCTATTGCTACACCAAGGTCATTATCATCTGCCTAGCCTTTTCCAACTATGTTGGAGTCAGCTTCCAGTCTAACCGGATGAGCTGAATACCAGTATTTTACATGGAACGACTACTTATCTGACCGCCACAACCCAGTTACTGGGTAATACGATATCCCTTGGTAAGACTGGTTGTCAGACTTTCGAGCTTCTAACGACCCGTAACTACTGTCAAAGATCCACGAACGAGTGCCGGGACCAACGGCTTAACGTGCTTTCCGAGGCACGGAGGGGTCTTGGTATGTAAAGATGTTCACCCATCCACGGACCAAGCGTGGCTTAACCTGATCGGTCGACCTGTGTGGCTGTTATTACTTAGCCACAAGCCCTTCCAATGTATTGCTCCACCAAGGTATGCGGGGAAAAGTAGGCTGGAAAATCAAACAAACTTGGCTGTACAACACGCATTTATATTTTATAACTCGTAACTAGTGACCGTTCCGGCTCCGCAAGACATTCGAAGTCCTTAAGATATTCTCATACAAAATGATCTAGTAGTTTAGAATTTGCGAATACACAGACAAACGACGATTTACTGTTTTACATTAAGGTATACATAGTATACTTAGACTTACATTAAACAAACTACGCCATAATAACATTTTAATCCATCGAAACATCTAGAGAAAGGAGAAACAAAACGTTTTACACCGTGATATTTTAGTCGTCGTACAACTGCAGCTCACTTCATGCATCCAATGAGTAGGTACTAAGCATATTATATTTTTGGACATATGAATAATAATAAAAAAACGAAACATTCACAAATACGCATGATGTAGTTTTGAACACCATGTTATGGAGATGGAATGAATGATGAATGTAATGGTAGAAGATTTCTACCTACCAACCAGTAGAAATCTTCTACCGTTTGATACGTAAACATTATTAATGGGGAGGGTGTTTCATAATTCTAAAGCATTATTTATTTTTCTTAGTACCTATTATCTAAATTAATGGTATTTTGTTTTTAATAGCGCCTGTAGGTATTTTATGTCGGATACATTGAGTGGACCACTTTTGTAAGACGACTAAAATGTAACGGTATTTATAAAGTGCTCATAGCTACCTACTTAGAAAGAAAGAAAGAAAGAAAAAGTATTTATTAGACTCGCACAGGAATATAACAAACAACTACACAATATGCTTAACAAAACAAATTAAAATTTAAAATAAAATAAAGTAAAATAATAAAAAATATATATAAAAACAAAGTCCTGTACGAGGCCAAAAGGCCCCTACCTCAGCATGATGCTGCGACATTTAAAAAAAAAGTGTCGCAGCGCTGGTATATAGGTTGATATACCAGCGCTGCGACACTTTTTTTTTCACATCACACTGTGGTTGCAAGAAAGTCGACATTCATAGGGACGAAATCGCGGCGGGATTCCATCGCGCACTGGATTTTCAACTCTCGTTGTCGCTCCGAGCATTGAGAATCCACCAGAGTGCAGCGCGAGCAAAAAACACTGCGTTCAATTTTGAAGTCTCGGCGCTTAGCAGTACATTGAAGATCCAGTGCGCGAAAAAACTACGTCCGTTGGAACGTAGGCTAAAGGTATCATTATCAGCATAGCAGTCCAATAATCACTCGATCTTCGATACCTACTCTCATCCAACTGCGACCAGCCACTGTGTGAAGATCGTCGCTCGATCTTGCTTGAGGCGGTCCCATAGAGACCTGCACCCTGAGTGAATTTTCGAAAGATATTGCTAATCCATTGCTTCATATTTTCGAAAAAATTATTATGAATATCATTGAACTGTCAAAATGAAAGCCAGTCCTATTGATAGTGTGTTACGGAATTAGGGTAGGTACTGTACCTGCACAATGCTGGTGGCTGAAAAATATATGCTATCAATGCAACTGCGTCGTTAAGTGTTGCTATGTAGGTAGTATAAATACAAACAGTAGACTGTTAGAAATTGCCTTCTTATATGATGTCGTGATTAGCTGCTTAGCTCCTCAAAGGTACAGCGGGATGTTAATCATTTAAAAGATTAAGTTGAATTTCTTCAACAATTTTTTGCATTTTCGTTTCAGCAAATTGAGAAGAAAATCTAAAACTAAAACTATACGCAGTCCACAGTAGTCCGTAGATCCGTAGATCATAATAAATGTGTCAAAATAAATTACCTTTTTAAGATTTACGTTTATACAGCCTAAAAGCATGACGTCTGCCTTTCCACATTTCACCCGCGAACACCATAACAGACAGAACTGTACCAACAAATAATATCACGAAAGCTACACGTTGGTCCCTTAACCTTATTGTGAATAAAGCCCGAGGTTCGCTAAAATGTTGGGGTTTCGAATCAGGGATATCTAGCATTTGCCGAGTCCACTTGTAGTACATAGTTGGCAGACCAGCTCCATTAAGCCGTTCTGTAACAACTTGGAGGTCCTCGTAGAATGGGAAACCTAAGGAAACAAAGAATAGAATTAACGCAATGAATGGGTCAAATGCTTACTAAAGTCATTGACGTGGGACACCTACCCAAGTTAATACATATTTAGTTTTATTGAATTTTACCTGATCGCGCAATGTAGGACAGGTAATAAGTGTGGAAACATTCGTCCACTACATCGATGAGAGGCGTCTCATGGCTGTCTGTGAACTGATGGATGATTTCCATTTCGGCATCTGATTTCCTGTCTACGGTTGCTGCCGTTGTGTGTTGCAGGATTACTCCTGGGGCGGTAAATTATTTAATAAAATTATCCATTAACATGTAGGTAGGTATTTATTCAGCAAAATATGGATTATTTGTGTGGGACCCAGATGAATCTTCTTTGTACCTATCTACCCTCCGTAGCCTACCCACTGTTTTATATGGGAATTAATTGTATTTAAAAATTTTTTTTTTTGTTATTTACAGGATACGTGTTTATCTAGTGCGCAAAATGTAACCATCAATTCAGCATATCATTCTAGACCCCCCAGCGCAGAAATTTTTCGTCGGTACAAAAAATCTTATCTTGTTTAAGAAGATTCGAATGACGTTATTGCGACGCACGCTATTTCGAAAGACTTTAACGAGTGGTACGCCAGTTCGAAAACACATTTAGTTGAAAACCGCTATATCGAATGACGTTGTCTCGAACACGAACTTTGAATGGTACGCTAGTACAAAAGTCTTGGTGTCGAAATTCACTGTTGCGAATAGCATATTCCAATCTAAATTTGTCTGGGGATCGAACTCGTGACCCCGTCGATCTTTGTATTTGGTTTGGGAAACAAGAGCAATGAGAAGTATTATTTTAATTTCCTAAAGTATTGTATCTTGTATCAACAATACAAGTCAACCTAGTCAAGTTTTTGGGAGCGTTTTAAATAAAAAACTAAAAATACGTGTGAGCAGAAGCGGATGCTCTAATATAATGTCTTCAAAAATAAAAGCTATCGGTTACATGGTTCTTAGTGCTACTTAGAATGCTAAATTGACAAAATGCATCGAACCGTCTGGAAGGACCACCCTAAACTGCAATCATGCATCTTATGCTCTCACGGTGATTACTCGTTGCGGTTCAGGTTGCATAACTCCTCCCTCCTCAAGAACGAAATTATCAGAGTTGTTGAGATTCTGATCATTTCGCCGACAGTTTAACAAATTGGTTTTATATCTATTAACAAGAATGCATAAGAATCCTAAAGGTAGAATTACATATAGAATTACCGTACCTAAGCTAATGTTTTTAGTGTTAACCGCACTATCATTTTCACTGTATTTCACTTTGCTCATTTTCACCACTTGAGCTAATTCTTTCAGCTCATCTAAATTTATACCTTTCATATTCACTGCACTGACACTGTTGGTACGTTTTTCAGGTTTCAACTCTGGTAGGGTAATGATTGGTGATATAGGATAATTCAGATGTGTAGGAGATAACTGATAATTTTGTAGATGTATGTGCTCGACGTTAATCTTACATTCATCATCCAGGGTAACTATATATGTTCGTTGTAGAGACTCGTGCCTCATGACGTCATCATAGCATTTTATATTTGCTATAATATTATTCCTTGTGTATAGAATCCAACTTTCGCGGCCAATACGTTGAACTTTTAAACCTTCAATGTCAACTGTATGCTGCTCACATGCACTAGCGTTAGAGTGGAACTTCATCAACTGTTCTTCACATAATGGCTCTAGATGGGGCAACACATCGTCGTCGGTACATAAGAATTTGTCAGCTATTGCAATCTGTACACAGGCTCTCATGGCTGGCAAGTAATCTGAGTCTTTCACCAAAAGGTAGGGATGTTTAGGGACTACTATTACAGTTTCGTTTAAATCTGAGTTAAAAACAGGCAAAGAGTAAAGTTTAAAATAACTGTAAGTACTGTTTTCAATTAATGGAATCTCTATTATAAACGTAATCTGGTTTTGTTTAATGAAAGCTTTGACAGTTATACAATCTTCAAATTTAACTAAATTATTTTCATTTACAGCATATAACAGATTTTCTGTCTTGGCTATTGATTGTAGCATGTCCAATAATTCTGTGGAATTAACAATCGCTCGATGCAGTACAGACATCTTACTAAAGGCTAAGGCCGTTTCAATCTCATTTAAAATTATATTAATTGTTCTAAAATTTGATAAAAACATAGTGAACATTCCTAAAATGTAAGTAGAGTAAATAGAATTTTCTTCTTTAGTAATTATATTTTTAGCTAACCTCTCAATCCTTTTTAAACGCTCATCTAAAATTAACGTATTATTATGTAAAATTTCTGTACTGTTAACAAAACCATTTAACATTTTGGAGACCAAAGTAATTTTCCTATCTATTAATAATTGATTGCCTTTTAACTGAGAAATGAGGGAATCATATCGGATTGCGTCACTATGATCTAAATTACCTGTAACAATTTTAATCATAGATCCAAGTGGATCAATTAGTCCTCGCTTAAATCTTTTGGTTGGTACAAGTTGCTGAAATTTTTCGATAGTCCTATCCTTTAGATAATCCGTTTGAGTACGAATACCTAAAAACTCATGACTGTAAGGTTTGTTAACATCTACTGATTTACGAAATCCATTATATGTAATTAGACTGAATTCTAGATCATTACCTAAACTATCTAAATTTAAAAGTTTTATAATTAACCACTTATCTACTTGTATATACGCCTGTCCTTGTTTTACGGGAAGGATACCAGGGTTTTTCTCAACCCTTTGAAGTTGAAGCCCCCACGTTATTTGTGCTACTGCCAATAGCGTGAGGCACCACCTGCGGAGGACGTTTAATATTTTTAATTGGGACTTTTGTGTTTCTAGTTCCGGTTTTTACAGGGATGACATTATGTTCTATATCACCGCTAACAGCTACCTTCCTATAACGTGGCTTGTCTTTACTTAATCTGGTATTAACCTCTTTGGCATAAATTACGTCGCCTATTTCAAACTTTTTATGTATTTCCCCACCCTTGCTATTTATAATCTTTTGCTTCGTTTCTATCATTTGATCTGATATGTAACTATAGAGACGTTTAGTGCGCTTTGCATGGTCTTTTAGTAATTGTTGTGTATAGTTTTTCTCGAAATTTGCACTTAATATAGAATTCGAATCAGTATGACCGAAAACGACTTCGAATGGTGTCAAACCTGTCGTTGTATGTATGGTATGATTATAAGCCATTATTGAGAAGGTCATAACGGAGGCTGCATCAGTGCATTTTCGATCGTATTTAGCTAAACGGTATATTTCTATTATTGTTGAATGGAAACGCTCTACTATGCCTGTTGAATTAGGGTTATTAGGTGTACTGATGTGTAATTGTATGTTGTACATTATCATTAATTCCTTTAATAATTCATTATTAAATTCGCTGCCCGGATCGCAACTAATTTTTTTGGGGGTTCCGTAGAGGGAAAAATATTTGATAAGTGCACGTATTACTTCTGGTGTAGATCTATTCGATATTTCTATTGCTTGTCCTAATTTACTGAACGCGTCAACTAATGTGAGATAGTAAACAGATTCTATAGCAAAAATGTCTATGAAAATTTCCTGAAATGGTGCATTTTGTGTCTGAGTTAACTGTAGAAAAGGCTTTATTGGTTTTCTGTCATACTTAGTTTTACGGCATGCTTCACAATTATTTATTACGGCTGAAATCGTCTCTTGCATGTTATTCCAAAAATAATTTCTTCTTATTTTAGACATGGTCTCTTTTATACCTCTATGACATGTTTTTCCTTCATGATGTTGTAAGATGATTTCCTTTTGTTCGTTTTCATCTTCAACAAAAACTACACGCTCTGTACATTCCACGAATTCTACCATCCCCTTTTTAAATAACTGTATAATAAGTCTGCTAAATTGTTTCCTATGCTCTATGCTTTCAAAATATATGAAGTATTTAATTTTATATTTAACATATTCTTTTAAAAACTGTTTAATTAATTCGTCATTATTTACTGGTAGAAATACTTCAAGAATTTTTTGCTTTTTACGGGAAAGATCTCTTACTTGGACATCGTTTTTATGCCATGTAAAGACTAATATCTGATTGGGTTTAGTGTCTATTGCTTCTTGTAATATTGGAATACCAATTGATTCCATATCTTCAGCTGAATGTACTGTGAATGTTCTATCTTTCATAGGAAAAAGTGGAACGGGTTCATCCGTATCATATTCAGAACTGGCTGTTACAGTAGCAGACAAATCCGAGATAGAAATTGTCATAGAGTCGTCACTATCGTTATCAGTTAATTTTTTTGGTCTTTGTTCTTTCTCATCTACATTAACCTTCATAGATAATCCTTCCTCATCTGAACCTAATGCATTTAATTTAATACGAGACAGGGCATCAGCGTTTGTATTCTGCTTGCCATTTTTATACTTAATTTCAAAATCATATTCTTGAAGACGAAGTCGCCAACGGGTGAGTTTGCTATTTGGCTCTTTAAGGGAATAGAGCCAGGCTAGGGGCCTATGGTCAGTATAGATGATGAATTGTTTACCATAAAGGTATGGCCGGAAATGTTTTACCGCCCAAATAATCGCTAAGAGTTCACGTTCTATAGTACTGTATCTAGTCTCTGTATCACTTAAGGTTCTACTGGCGTAAGCTACAGGTTTATCAGACCCTATGGTGCCTTGCGATAGTACTGCACCTAAGGCATTTGACGAAGCATCTGTAGTTAAAATGTATGGCTTATCTGGATCGGGATATTGGAGTAAGGGAGCATTAGTAAGAAGCTCTTTGCATTTTTGAAAAGCATCTATGTATGTTTGATCTATAATTATTTTGTTCCTTTTCTTTAAGCAATTAGTTAGTGGTTGTGTTATCTGGGCAAAATCTTTAATGAATCGCCTGTAATAACCTATCAAGCCCAAAAAACTTTTAATTTCCGTCACGGTTTTTGGCAGTGGGTAGTTTAGAACTGCTTTAATTTTATCATCATTGGGTTTAAGACCATCCTTAGTTATAACATGGCCTAAGTATAGGACTTCTTTACGGAGGAATTCGGATTTATCAAGTTGAATTTTGAGGTTACTTGACTTCAAACGATCAAAGACTGCTCTTAATTTCTGAATATGTTCTGCAAGCGAATTTGAGAAGATTATAATGTCATCCAAATAAACCAAGCAATGGATTCCATGTAACCCTCTTAATACACTGTCCATTGCTCGCTGGAAAGTCGCTGGAGCAGTTTTAAGACCAAACGGCATCCTTAAAAATTCAAAGTGACCATTTTCAGTGCTAAATGCCGTTTTTTCCCTATCCTTTTCGTTAATTTCAATCTGATGGTAACCGCTTGCCAAATCTAATGTCGTAAAGTATGTACTTTTACCTAATTTATCAAACAGATCAGTGATATTGGGCAGTGGGTATCTATCATCAACTGTTATTTCATTTAGTCGTCTGTAGTCGATTACCATTCTATACTTTATTTCTCCTGATTGATCCTTCTTTTTTGGGACTAAATGAACTGGGGCCGACCAAGGTGAATGAGATTCCTGAATCACATTTTCTTTTAGTAACTTCTCGATTTGATTTTTTATTTCTTGTGACTGACTAGGGGGTTGTCTGTATGGTTTGACGTAAATAGGATCTTCGTTTTTCGTCCTAATGCAATGTTTGACTTGGTTCGAGAAACTTAATGGAATTCCATCACAATAGAATATATCCTTGTATTCTAAACATAATGCACTTATGGCCTTACTTTCTTCAACTGACATGTGGTTCAGACGAAGCTTTTGTAAGTTACCTACTAATAATTTTTCTATTTCCATATCTTCAATTTCTTTTAAACTATTGACAGCACAATTATTTATATGATCTTCATAGGGTTCTACTTGAAATGGTTTAATAATTGCTAATTTTATTGGTTTGTCAAGGGTATTTTGAATTACGGTAGTAAGGTAACCATCTTTGCATTTAACTAGAGCGCTGGGCATACGCACGCCTTCAGTAAATTCTCTAAAATCCACTAAGGCATTACCAGAATGATAATTTGCAGGTATTTTAACTCTTTGCTCTGATCGAGGTGCTAACTCTAATATATGTTTATTCTTATCGCGTATAATTGGTATCACCGTAGTTTTAGTATTCAGGACCTCATTTTTCAGATCTATTACTGCCCCTACACTATGTAAAATATCATTACCTAGTAAACCATCGAAGCTAGGTTCGACTTCATAAATATGAAATTTATGAGTTTCATTAACATTAAAAATGGGAAACGCGGGAATCGAAAGTACTAGTTCATGTTGGCTTGTACCATGAGTACTTCTAACCTCAAATGGGTCGTGATAAATATAATCGTAAAAGTAGTAATAGGCCTTTCTTGGGTTGATAAATGATTTAGTACTTCCCGTATCTATCATAAATTTGGCATCTATTTCTGGTATATATATGTATGGCAATTTAAGGCATGTATCGCAATTTAAATGTATTATCTCACTATCTCCTCCGAGACCGGTAATTGAAAATCCTCATTATTTTCCATTGAAAATTCTTCATTCATTTCTTCTGAAGAATTCTTATCTTGATTTTCGGTTAGAAGGCAATAATCGTGATAATATTCATCGTTACATTGGTAATTGCAGGGAAATTGACTATCATCGTTATGATCAAGGTCAAGTTCATTTAATTTAAATCCTTTTATATGGACCTTGGCCTGGGGTGCCGTACGCATTGTGACGTCACTAGATGGAATTTTAGGTTGCTGAAAACCGAATGGCTGTAAAGGTTTATTGAACGATTGATTCTGGTTGCCAGATGGTTGTAAGGGTCTATTATATAATTGTTGTGGATTTCCAAATTGCTGAGGGCGCATCCCAAATTGTTGCGGGCGCATCTCGAATTGTTGCGGACGTATCCCAAATTGTTGCGGGCGATAACCAAATGTTTGGCCTTGGGATCCAAGTTGTGGAGGACGCATCCCAAATTGTTGACCTTGGGAGTTACCAAAATAAAACTTGGGTCGTGTATTTGGCTGCGTAAAAATAGGTTTATTATGATTAATAGGCGTATTATAATTATTTGTGCCGAATTTAAACGTTTGCGTATTATTTGGTATAGCATTACTGGGGGGCGTCAGCAGTGTTTTATTTCTGGCATTATATTGGTTATGGAAATTGACCTCTTCTAATACGAAGGATAAAGCCTCTTCCAAAGTGGATGGCGCTTTTAATCTCACAATACGCACCATGTTTTCCGGTAGATTATAAAGGAACACGTTTAATGACGTATTATTATAAATAGTTATTTTACTTCCACGCATACTACTCGATAATCTATTAACTTTCGATATTAAAATACTACGCACTGATTGAATACGATTGCAAAATTCCAAAAATGATTCACCTTTTCTTATACGTAAGGTTTCCAATTCAATAGCTAAACATTCTTCACTTCTGGGGTCTCCAAAATGTTGTATTAATAACTCCTTAAACTCTTCCCATGTAACAATATCCTCGCGCTCACTGATAAGCGCGGCTGCATTTCCTGCTAATCTACTTGTTATGGAATGCATCACATACAAGTTTTGCTCGTCACTTCCCCTGTATTTATTTATTATATATTCACTTTTACGTAAAAAAAGATTTAAATGACGCTTATCGCCATCAAAAAGCGGAATAATTTTAATCATTTCATTTGGAATCATGACAATTTTTACTTGATCTTCCATTTTTAACACTATTAATTAACTTTACGCACAATAATAATATAAAGTAGAAAAACAAAAAGTATAAAGTTCCTTTAAACACTTTTTAACACAAAATAATGTATATGCAATTATGTATAATAGCAATCATTAATTGAAATAAAACTTTAAACAATTTGTCTGAATACAATTTTTTTTTTTAATAATATTCACAAACAATAATTGAAAATTAAATCACTTTTTCTATTACTAAACTAGCCTTACAGATTTAATGCAAAACCAGATAACGTTATAACGCGAGACTTCTAATCGCAAAATAACAAACGAAGGAAATAGGAAAGGAAGGTGAAAATTTGGACTCACCAGCTCGCCTTTCTCGTTTCCAGCTCCACCATCACTCTGACAAATTTGTTTGGTTCGTAGAATCACCACAGCTGCCTTCCGGGCCACCCGAACGCGTAACACGAAAAGTTTTATTCAGGAAAACGCGAAGGACGGCACAGCTTTATTTGGCGATCCTACCGGCTGCGCCAGTCAAGTTTTTGGGAGCGTTTTAAATAAAAAACTAAAAATACGTGTGAGCAGAAGCGGATGCTCTAATATAATGTCTTCAAAAATAAAAGCTATCGGTTACATGGTTCTTAGTGCTACTTAGAATGCTAAATTGACAAAATGCATCGAACCGTCTGGAAGGACCACCCTAAACTGCAATCATGCATCTTATGCTCTCACGGTGATTACTCGTTGCGGTTCAGGTTGCATAACTACCTTCATTAGTTTGTTTTTTTGGTTGTGATCGCATTATATTAAACAGGTACAGACGCCAGCACATCAAGCTACCCCCATTCTGTCAAATTTCTTTGATAGATTTTCAACTTTATGACTTATGTTTAAGGTTCATGTTCAATTGGGAAAATTTGACAGTTTGTGGTAGCTTGATGTGCTGGCGTCTGTACCTACTGTAGTATGTAAGTATTATTATTATTAATGAATGAATGAAATGCACCGATCCCAGCGTGGCTTGACCAGACTCGATTAATCGAATGAACCCTAAGATTTGCACTAGCCCCTGGAGCCTCATGCTTCATTGTGTCACAGAGGCCATTGCATATCAAGAAGTAGACCGGGGCGCGCTGTAATAGTCGGGAGACGAGCCCTTTGGATAGGAAAGGATTGCGAGCCTGCTGGATATGCATCCTTGAGTAGGCATTGGACTAGTGGAGAAACGGGTGGTTTTTATTTATCTTTTCACGACGTCGCCTGTCATATTGATTCAGGTAGAGCTTCTTGGGTAGGTTCAACTGTTTTCTTAGCTCTTTTCTGTGCCGTTGCTTCGCTATGTTTTGTGTTTCGCTATGTTTTCATAGTCGTCTTCTGAGTTCTCGCTGCTATCAGTTTCTGTTTTTTTCTAGATATCGCTAGCCGCTTTCTTGATCTTATTTCTGTTTCCACCCATGTCCTCCCAAAACTTGATTCCCATATCGAAGTATTTCATGTCCTGTTTTAGGTTGCCGTTTCATGTGTTAATAGTTCGTCCGACCTTCTTAGATTTAGCCTTAACGCTCCTACACTCATGCCGGCGGCACAGCCGGCGGGTTTTTGCCTTGCGGGTATGCTGCAGGCTTTATTAGGCCGCCGGCACTTGCCGCAGAAACCGAGTATGCCGCCGGGCTTGTTGACGGCATGCCCGCCGGTCGGGCCGCCGACATAGTGTGTAGGAGACTTTATACTGCATTGCTAGCACATCCTGTGGTTCTTTGGGCACGCCACGATTGCGGCGGTAAGTCCCTTTTTGAGGAGTGGCTTGAGAGGCGGCATGGCGTCCTCACCTTCCGCCTGACACAGGTCCTCACCGGACATGGCTGTTTCGGGAGGTTCCTGTTTCGGATAGGGCGGGAGGAAACGCCCGGGTGTTTCCATTGCGAAGATCGCCCTGAGGACACGGTGGAGCATACGGTGGAGGTCTGCCCGGCTTGGGCGGAGCACTGCCGTGTCCTCGTGGAGGTGATCGGTGGCGGCGATCTCTCGCGTCCGACCCTGGTCCAGGCCATGGTACGGAGCGAGAGTGCATGGCTAGCAGTCGCCTTCTTCAGCGAAGCAGTTATGCTCGCAAAGAGGGAGGCGGCGCACGTGAGGGAGATGCAGTACATGCGCCCTCACAGCCGTGGCCTTGGCAGGAGACGTCCTGGGCGTCGGGAATCCCAGGCTGATTCCCGGCCACCGTAGGCACGGGCTTGCGGACGGCGAGTAATGGGTAGCTCGCTGTCCGGTAAGGACCAAGCCCGGGTCGACGGCGCGTTGTGTTCCACGCGCGCCTCAAAGAGATGTCAGCAGCAACTGATGGGGCCCGCAAGGGCCGATGCCTGCCAGGGGTGCGGGTTGTTCGAAAGAGATACCGCGGCCCCTGGCACACAGGCAAGTGAGGGAACATGGGTGGGTTTTAGTCAGTCAAAGTCTGACACGCCCTCCCGCTCCGCTCAGAGCGGGAGAAGTTATTTGATGATTTCCCACCCAAAAAGAATCCTGTGGTTGTTGATGTGTTTTGTTACGGTTTCTCCGTCTAACAGTTTGTGTATTTTCTTAATTCTTGGTTTATTTCTGGCGTGGTTAATCAAGTCTCTCATGATAACTCGTTCATATCTTTTGAGTCTTGATATGTTCGCCTTGGTGAGGGTCGATACTTTTAAGCCATATATCCTACAAGGTACGATAACCATTCGATACATAAGTCTAGCTAACTTCCAGTCCGTCTTTGAGTTTACTATGAATGGTAGTAATGATTTGGCGTATCTCGTAGCCTGTTGGTATCGTTTTATATTTGTGCTTTTGCGGATGATATTTATGCGCCTAGGTATTTAATTTCGTGTTCTGTTGGTATACTTATTCCGTTGAGGTTCACGTTGGTCGTTTGCTGTGATGTTATGGGGTCCCTAATTAAAATGTTTGTTTTTGTTTTGTTTATTTGGAGGCATACGCTATTTAGTAAGGTTTAAATATGGTATATGATGCTCTCTAGTCCATCCTTCTAGATCATCTGTAATGAGGATAAGGTCGTCCGCAAATGATAATACCAGGGGGAGTGAAATTTCATGTTCCTGATCTAGTTTGATTAAATGGGTTTCGTATTCCAGGGTTCTAAGGACTTTGTCGATGCCCAATGTAAACAAGCGAGGAGATAGGGGGCACGTTTCGCATTTTATTGATGATTAGGTACCATTACTTCTTCTACCGTCGGTTTTGCGCTCTGTGCTTCGGTTATCGGCTTTGTTATTTTAATAGTCGGGATCTGAAGGGCGATTTTTTGTTTCCCATTTGGACACCCGCATGTACGTGGATCTTTAACCTTTTGGAGTGTTGTCTGGCATTATTTTTATGCCTATTGAGCTAAGTTATTATTATTAGCTCATAAAAACGGGAAGGATGCTAGGGATACATAGCTAAATCATGAAAGGTACTAATATTAATCATTTATGCTTACTGGTATAGACAACTAGTTCAGTGTCAGCTTTATCATCGTAGCGTAGGCAGTTCTTGGTCATCACTGAGTCGCTAGTTCCGATCCCCAGACAAATTCAGAATGGAATATGCTATTCACAACAATGGATTTCGGTACCAAGACTTAAAGTACTAGCGTACCATTCAAACAGTTTTTCGAATCAGCGTGTTCGCGATAACGTCATTCGATATAGCGGTATTCGACTCAACAATTCGTGTTATCGAACTGGCGTACCTACCACTCGTAGCATTTTTCTAAATAGCGTGCGTTGCTATAACGTCATACGAATCTTCATATCACTCCCGAATTATTCACCTACCCAAGGAAAACCTACCTCTTCCCGTGCTTTGCCAATACCTAGTTGCTTTAATAACGCTCACATAGTACCTACTGCTTCATTTTCTGTCACTCGATACGATGATAATTGTACTATTTTGGTGGATCGTCGTGCTAGCGCTCGTGAGGTGTTTTAGGTACGGTAGGTACCTACCTACCGTACCTAAAACATTAGACTTACCCAGATCGCCAGGCATCAAAACAGCTCGATCAAAGAATTCAGCTTGTAGCTTGTCTTCTGGATCCTGTAGCTGCCTCATGAGTTCTCTCATCGAAGGGGAAGTGTACAAAGTATGACCAGAAGAATAAAGTTGCTCTAGAGTCTTCATTTGGTGATAACGTTGCACGGTTGTGTACACTCTGCTCAGGTGACCCTGAAATATAAGATAGCCAATGTGAAGGCACAACTTTCCTTGCATAACGTCCTTCTTACCACATATCGGTCATGGTGGACAATTTCAACGTAAATAAGTCGGGGCTCACCAACGCGTCGTGGCTTTTCGTCATTGCCACAAAGAGTGGCGGTCGAATATCAAGAAACTCAGACACGTTTTTCGCTATGTGGTCTTTCCGTTTTTGCCAACAGTGACATGGCCGTTTTTGTAAGTCCATAACGAGTTGTGGTATCTTTAAACTCGTCATTTCACGCTGAAGTTTTTGCCAAAGCTCAAACCAGAATACGATGTGGAGTGATAGGTAATAACATTGAACTAAAACTAACCTGATATACAGCCAGAAAAAATATGGAACCCAATAAGCATGAGATCCTTAAAATTATGAATGTTCTGCTTTTCAACGGTGAATATCCAAGAAAGGTCGACATCATAGAGTTGTAAAGGTACCACCAGAATGTCAGTGTCCCTGTTTTGTCCGTCATTGTTTTGTTGATCATTGCCGTGGCCCACGTGATGCACCCTATTGCCACTATTACCGCACCTATTAGGGCCCATAGCAGCGGAGAATATAAATTAAATACACTTTGCCAAATCGGTACAACATAAGGCTTTCTTACTAAAGCACACAAAGTATCGGTTTTAATATAATGCAGGTAGTAAATATGTTCATCCGAATAAAGAGTCATAAATCGCGAATTGAAAGATATATCCAACTCGTTACGAACGATACAACCCAAAGCACCGGTTACATTCCCGGGTAGCGCAAAACCGTAATTGTCACAATCTTTATTTTCAGGAAAAGATAAATTAAATTTTAAATGCGAAAGGATGTCGTGCATTACCATTCCGTCTAAACCGCAATACCCATTCGTTAAGTTCAAATTAAAATTCACATAGTAGTGTAAATTCTTACAATCACTGATAGATGTCGGATATCTGAAGAATATGTTCGCCTGCATTGGGTAATGATTAGCTAGCTTTTCTCCACTTTTCTTTATGGCTATAGATAAGTCTTTAGAAAGAGAAGCGTTGATCAATTTAATAGATCTGTTGTATAAATTCCGAGTGGAGGGCTTTTTGCCGTAATAAATAACCATCTTTTGTTTGCACGCAAAAGGGAATACTACACCAACACGCATGATTTGAAATCTGTGCCACAAAGTATTCATGATATTTTCCAACATTGCAAATTCATTTGGATCCATTGTGTCATTCTTACATTTGAATTGTCGTTCACCGGTGACGATAATGTATAGTAAAGACCAATTGGATCTAATAAAAAACCGCCATATAGCAGCGTCAACCATCTTCAGTGTTAAATATCTTGTCATTATCATAACGTTAGGATTATCACTTGTCTTAATAAAATCCCTCGTAACATTAACCCTGATGTCTATATCTGAGCCATACACATTTAGTAACAGGACTGATTGATCAGAAAGACTGTTCCGCAGGATGCATGTCTTTAAATCCGGATGAGCGCGAACATCCATGTCGAAAAATACTGTCTGTGAATAATTTTCTACTGGTAAGAGTAGCGGGCAATTTGTACCAATTGGTGCGAGCTTGTACTTCAACTCAGAGCTTAAAATTGCGAGAAACTTTGTTGTCATTAGAAATGCAAGGAACTTCATTTTTAATGTTACAAAAACAAACTACTGGTGGCTGTTCGTCAAACAAAACACAGTACATCAATGCCTCCTCGAGATAGAGAACACTAACAAGTACTAAAAAGTTATAGACGTGATTTGATCATTATCAATACACAATACAATCAATCACCCTAAAGCGTTTGCTGTGTCAATCTGTTAACGTGAATGACGTGACGGTACAAATATGAACTTTAACATTTCTTTATTTATGAAGATGTTCATCATTGGAAAAATGATAACATCTTATTTGTCAGCAAATATCATTAACAAACACATTTTCGTTATGGTTGTTTGTAAAATAAACAGCTATAGACTGATATAATAATTTCGTGATCTTATCCGAAGAGTTTTTTTTATTAGGAAGCACCTTTTGTTTCTAAGTGGCTTCGTGGTTTCGTCGTTAACATTAGTTAAGGACTGAAATAGGAACATAATACTACATTCAGCAATATTTTAAAGCTACCTGTTATAAACGCTACATTAAAACACAGTCTTCCTGTAGAGTTGCTGAATCAGCATCGTCTTTCAACCTGCTTTTAATACTGGCGACACTACCCCTACTTCACACAGTTATTTATTTACGACTTGACAAAGCATAGAGATTTTTATGTAGGTTTAATATTAGTGTACCTGTCATAAGTCTAAATGATGGCGAAAACTACATTAAATACATTGCGTAGTTTAGAAGAACAATGCGGTCACATAGAGAGACACGAAAAGTGCTTCAAATTTTTATGTAAAAGATAAAGTCATCTGCATAAAGCAGGATAGCGTATTTGGTCCCCTTCTCAAGGTTCATTTATAGTTAATGTTACTTTGCAGCCACTTCCCAACCATATTAAAACCAAGATGAGCAGCACTGAAGACCTAATCCCAGGTTTCAGCTGCAAAACATAGGACAAAGTCATCTGCGAAAGAGATTATTTCACATTGAGAGTCTAAAAGTGTCTTGTCACTTTTGTGAGTTGGCATATAAGCTAGAAATAGGGTCCCAAGATGCTGCCCTGTGAAACTCCAGGACAGAAGAAGAAAGAAAAATAGGTATGTAGGGTTATTTGTCACAGAAACACGTGCATTTTAAATATATTAACTCAAATAACAAAGAAAATAAAAAACAAAGTACCTATCTAAATCTACAATCACGAGCATAAAACAGAAATCTTCCACTCAGCATGATGCTGTGCTCACAGCACAGCGGTGATTGTCGGTGGTAGCCGAAACGAATGGAAAGCAAGTCAGGAAACCATGCAACTATTATGGGTAGGTATTTCCATACAGAGAAAGCCAGACCAAAGGAGATGCCGGAAAGGTAGATGCAGTGAAATAATACAGACTTGACTGCAAGGCACTCATTTAATGATATAGAGAATACAACACAGATAGTCTATACATTACATGCGTAAAATACAACAAAAAAAAGAATAGATTTGAAGTTGGCCCTACAACCAACAAAACCAACCTTAATGGATGTTTTTACATTGAGGTACGACTACACGATAACGACACGGTATCAGCGGGCGGCACAGCAATCTTATACCATTTATATGTTACAATGTAAAATGATTTAGCTAGTACATATTGCAGCCGCATCGGGCCACATCTTGCATGCACCGGTGGCACCCATGAATACAAACAAGTAAATGTAGGTATCTGTAAAATGTTATAAGAGCTCTGTTGACCGCCAATATCGTACCATTATCGTGTCGTTGACACTGTAGACTTATTCAAAGCGCCCGACACTCACATTAATTAACTTATATACTACATAGGGACCTACTTATATGATAACTGCTAAAGTAATACCTAGTTCAATCAACTTGATTTGATATCAATAAAACAATAGTTTTTTTTCTGACACAATGTTATTAAGAAATTGTAGTTACACAACATGCATAATAGCCAGGGTTTGGCTCTGGCTCTGACACCTGTTTGTAAAGAGCCTTAAGATCCATCTACGCCATGCAAGTACATCTGACAGTTGCCAAGGTGGCTGCATCGCTCAATTGCATTAGGCTGCATAGAAATTAAAGTACATTTTATTTTTCATCACCATCAAGGAGACGCCATTAACGTCTATTCCACAGTGCAAAAAAGATGTGGCATATTACATTAAAATCAAGAACATAGTATATATGCAGTGCGAATGATAAACACCGTAGATCGGAAAGGTGCGTGAATATCAGAAAATTTAATTTAATCTTGATTTAAGGTTTTCGCGTGTACAGTTTACAGGATTTACGCCTGCCTATCCACATTTCTGCTGCGAACACTATGGCAGACACAATTGTACCAGCAAATAGTATCCCAAAAGCTACACATTGGTCACTTAATCTTATTTGAGAGAAAGTCCGCGGTTCGCTGTTGAATTCGGATATTGAATTTGGAATTTCAAGCATTTGTTGAGTCCATTTGTAGTACATATTTGGTAAACCAGCTTGATTTAGACGTTCTGTAAAAACTTGGAGCTCTTCGAAGAACGGGAATCCTAAGTGAAGAAAAATTAACTTAGTTAGCACATTTTGCTGCTGGGTCACATAGCTCAAGATAAAGTCATCGTCGATTACCGTTTTTTTTTCGGGTGGGAAATCATCAAATAACTTCTCCCTTTTGGGTGGAGTAGGAGGCGTGTCCGGCTTTTACTGACTAAAACCCACCTGTGTTCCTTCAGTTGCCTGTGTGCCAGGGGCCACGGCATCTCTTTCGAACAACCCGCAACCCTGGCAGGCATCGACCCTTGCGGACCCCACCATTTGGTACTGACATCTCTTTGAGGAACGCGCCGTCGACCTGGGCTTGGTCCTTACCGGACAGCGACCTACCCATTACTCGCCGTTCGCAAGCCCGCGCCTACGGTGGCCGGGAATCAGCCTGGGATTTCCAACGCCCAGGACGTCTCCTGCGGCGACTAGGGCCGTGGTGAGGGCGCATATACTGCCTTTATCGTCGATTACCGTGAGATGATGTTCGCTGTCTTTCACAAATGCTGGTACCTATGGTTGCAAGCGGGATGGTGATATATGTATATGACAGAGTGCAGTCGTTTAGAAGTATGATGCAACCACGCGTGACGCGTTTTTAAAATCGGTGTCATTTCGCCAAATCATATCGTCAGAATGACTCAATAATTAACGCAAATCTTAAGAATAACGCAAAACACAAAATGAAAATGAATACTACCTGATTGAGTAATGCAGGATAAGTAATAAGTGTAGAAACATTCTTCCACTATATCTATGAGAGGAGTTCCGAGATTGTCTGTGTACTGCTCGAGAATTTCCATCAAGGCATCTGACTTCCTGTCAACGGTGGCAGCAAATTTGTGTTGCAATACTACTCCTGAAATTAATATTAAGATGGATTCTATTATTGTGTAGGTCTTCAATTAATCTTCTTTTATTGCGGGTTCAGCAAGCACGAATATTAATGTTTCCCCAAATAAGATGCTTTACAAGAAGACGACTACGACGAGCGATCGTCTTGTGGTTTACTATGCTGTACATAGTAAACCACAAGACGTTCACGAATCACTTTATGTTACAAATTTTCAAAAGTTCGTAAATGTTAGTTTAATCTTCCTGTACGAGTCACAATAAATACTTATTCTTTCTTTCTAAATGCACTTTATATGGGAAAATTGGGCAATCTGCAAATAGTCCGGTCAAATTAGCCCCAAAACTAGTAGTGAAGCTACGTTAATTCGCATAGAGCTAAAAATTGGTATGAATGTTCGGAACACTATTATAAATGAATTCTGAAAAGTCCCGATCTACCCCGTACCTGGATTTTTAAAATTCAAGGTCAAAGGTCTCAAATGTGGGTCTTTCGCGTTTTTCAGCAAACGGTAAGTTTTATCACAAAATTAGGACTGACAAAAATTGTAGATCATATAATTATCTATATGAATGTGCCAATACTTTTCTTCCTAAGAGCCACTGTTTCCGAGATATAACGATTCCAAAAGTTAAAAAATTTGTAATTTTCATAATATGCACACGTTTCCACGCCACCTATGTGGTAGTGAGGTGATCGGCGGAGGCGATCTCTCGCGTCCGACCCTGGTCCAGGCCATGGTACGGAGCGAGAGGGCATGGCTGGCAGTCGCCTCCTTCAGCGAAGCAGTTATGCTCGCAAAGAGGGAGGCGGCGCACGTGAGGGAGATGCAGTACATGCGCCCTCACAGCCGTGGCCTTCGCAGGAGACGCCCTGGACGTCGGGAATCCCAGGCTGATTCCCGGCCACCGTAGGCGCGGGCTTGCGGACGGCGAGTTATGGGTAGCTCGCTGTCCGGTAAGGACCAAGCCCGGGTCGACGGCGCGTTGTGTTCCACGCGCGCCTCAAAGAGATGTCATCAGCAACTGATGGGGCCCGCAAGGGCCGATGCCTGCCAGGGGTGCGGGTTGTTCGAAAGAGATACCGCGGCCCCTGGCACACAGGCAAGTGAGGGAACATGGGTGGGTTTTAGTCAGTAAAAGTCTGACACGCCCTCCCGCTCCGCCCAGAGCGGGAGAAGTTATTTGATGATTTCCCATCCAAAAAAAAAAAAAAAACCTATGTGGTAGTGCACTTAGGGCGTCTTTTTAACGTGTTTTCCCCGGTATTTCACGGTCTATTGTGATTCTGTTTAATTTAAAATAAAAAATAATAGTATTGGGAATGATGAAAGCAGTAATACCTTGGATTAAAAAAAATCCAAGCACGGGATCAATGGGGACTTTTCAGCATTCATTTATAATGGTGTTTCAAACATTCTTACCAATTTTTAGTTCTATGCGTATTACTGTACCTTTGCATGTGTAAATTGAGCGAACTAAAAGGGATTAAGGCCCTGGTCACTTTAAATAATGTCGTTATGAGCGATAATAGTTCTTATTGCAATCCGATACGGGTTAAAATCTGTTGCAATTAATTCGAATAATAAATAAGCAAACGTACGTCGTGAAAGTGCAAATAAAATCGTATAAAATTAGATATTAACTATTTAATAATAAATAATCCATCACTGGATGCAGTTTGGCATTTGAAATTTTATGGTATATTTTTAATTATAATTATAATTGTTATTGAAGGGATAAACCGACTTTAAGGATAATTAAGAAGTGACTTTGATGTTTTTTTTGATGCATTAAAGTGTATTTTATTATGTTTTGACTTCCATCACTGTATGCAAAATAAACTTGAAAATACCATATATTTTTACTTTCGAAATTATTTATGGTTAAAGAGATACACTGCTTTTAAAAACCATGGTTTCAAGAAATCTCCACCTTAAGGGTCACTTTTCCGAATAAAAATGATCGTAAAATTAATGTGACATTATCAAGTGCTCGTAAACTGCTGAGATTGGTTGAATGTTACTTACCAAGACGATCTCGATCGCCATCTATCACATGAGTCCGATCAAAGAATTGACCTTGTATCTTGTCTTCTGGGTTTTGAATTTGCCTCAAGATATCTTTCATTGAAGGAGACGTATATAAAGTAGCTCCAGAATAATAAAGGTCCTTTAAAGTTTTTATTTGTTGAAATCGTTCTACTGTTGTATACACTCTGCTTATGTGACCCTGAAATTTTAATAATAATACAAATAGAGTAACTTATTACATATATTAGACGGGTTTTAGGGTTAAGTACCAAAATCATTGACTTACCTGATATACAGCCAGAAAAAAAATAGAACCCAATAAGCATGCGCTCCTTATCATTAACAAAGTTCTTGTTTTCATCGGTGAATATCCAACAATAGTCGTCACCACAGAGTTGTGAAGGTACCACCAGAATGTCATTCTCTCTGGACGCGTCATTGTTTTGTTAATCTTCGCCGTGGTCCACATGATGCCACCTATTGCTACTAATACCGCACCGATCAGGGCCCATAGAGGCGGAGAGAACAAGTTAAACACACCTTGCCAAAGCGGTTTAACATCAGGCTTTCTTAATAAAGCACACAACTTCTCAGTTTTGACATAATTCATGTAATTAATGTGTTCATCGGAATACAAAGTCATAAATCTTGAATTGAAGGATATATCCAACTCCTTCCGAATGACGCACCCCAATGTGCCGCTTACATTCCCGGGAACCCCAAAACCGTAATAGTTACATTTCTCATTTTTTGTTAAAAATATATTGAATTTTAAATAAGAGAGGATGTCGTGCATTACCATTCCGTCTAAACCGCAAAATCCATCCGTTAGGTTCAAGTTAAAATTCACGTAATAGTGCAAATTTTCACATTCTTTGATAGCTGTTGGGTATCTGTAGAACATGCTTCCTTGTATTGGATAGTCACTTGTGAGTTTTTCCCCGCTTTTCTTTATGGCTAAAGATAAAGCATAGAAATTAGTAGCATTAATTATTTTAATTGATCTGTCGTATAAAATCCGAGTAGATGGTCTTTTGCCGTAATAAATAACCATCTTTTGTTTACATGCAAAAGGGAATACTACACCAACACGCATGATTTTAAATCTGTGCCACAAATCGTTCATGATATTATCCAACAACGAAAAATCATTTGAATTCATCGCGTCATTCTGACATTTGAATTTTCTGTCACCAGTAATGATAATGTATAACAAAGACCAATTGGATCTTATAAAAAAATGCCACTGAGGAGAATCAAATATCTTTGGTGTTAAATATTTTGTCATTATAATGACGTTAGGATTATTAGTTGTCCTAAGTAAATGTCTTGTGATATTCTTTCTAATGTCTGCATCTGTATTTAGTAACACAACTGATTGTTTTGACATACTGTTTTGCAGGATACATGTTTTTAAATCCTGGTGAGCGTGTACATCCATATCTAAGAGTAATAATTGTGAATAATTTTGTACTGGTAATAGTAGCGGACAATTTACCACAACTGGTGCGAGCTTGTACTTGGACTTAGAGCTTAAAACGAACGCAAGAAACGATAATATGATGAATAATGCAAGAAATTTCATTTTTGATGTTACAAAATCAAACTATTTGTGCCAAGAGTTCGTCAAATTGTGCACTTCGCTCCAATGGCTTCTTGATTTACCTGTACTAACAATCGCTGTAAAGATCTCTTTTTAATATAGACGTGTACCTACTTGATTATTATCAATACAGCTACCGAAATTAATCACTCTAAAACGTTTGCTAGTTCAATCTTTTAACGTGTGACATTACATTATGAACTTGAATATTTTATTATTGATGGATTGTATACAGTGAAAAAAGTTAACATTTCATATGTCAGCACATATTATGCTTACTTATTATGAATTGTTTCTTGAAAAATAAACCGTATTATTGAAAATAACTGGTCTTACTTCCCGAGGTCCCTTTTTTTTTTTTTCAAAACTCTGATACTTGCTTTTTCTTCCCACCGACTTGTAAATCAGCGACGTCATTGCATAGAAGAAATTTCCTTGACTCTAATATTTTCATATATTTCCGTACTAACCTGATATTTTATTTAATCACCGTGCAGCAACAACAAACAAATATTTATAAATCCACGGGAGTCCTATTTGTTGACTTTTCAGAAGCTTATAATACCAGGAGCATAAAAATTCTGCTCGACAAAGTTAAAACTTTAATATAAGGAACGGCTTTTCAGTTTATTTTTTGTATTCACATAATTCCAAGTAAACTTCCACCCTAGATAGAGTAAATGATGTTACTAGAAGAATGGTCTTTCTCAAGGGAGCGGTTTGGGACCGACACTGTCATTTCTGCGTATAGCCAAGGATGTTTATTTTTCATATATATCATTGGAATATATTGGCAAAGTAACAACTTGTCCAGAAGAAGCTTACAATAATCCTCTTACCATAGCTGTCGATGATACCTCTACCATAAATGAACTTATGAAAGAACACTTATATCAACTTCATAAGTACATTCTCTAAAATGCTGGATTTTGGCTAGGTTTTATTTAAAATGTATGCCGTGCTCTTTGGGCTTATAGGGACGTAGGTTAATAAAACTGAGGTGCTCGTCGGGGTTTAGACCAAACCGCCGCAAACGGTAGATGGGGGAAAAAGGCTGAAGGAAGAAAATGAAACAGGCTTGTATACACAGCACGCATTTATTTATAATACTACTACGTGCTACTTTCATTAACCGGTTAAATGAGAAACCAACTTCAACTCCTAGAGTTGGGAAAAATCCATTTATATGGTGTCACTTTTTATTTTTTTAAAGTACATAGTTAGTACCTAAAATATGACATTTGAATTGATAAATTAATTGACTCAGACCTTTAGACACAATCAGTGCTCTTACACTTAACTTATTCACGTCACACACACTGTGACTTTATAATTAAATGTCTGCTTAGATATATCTAAAAGTTAACAGTCTCGGTTCAGCAGCAGTTTTTTAAATTGCGCAGCACTGAGCACATACCATGAAAGAAAGAAAGAAAAAGTATTTATTTAACAAAAATATATTCAATAACATTAATTTTAGAACCTCAAACCGGAGGACGGTTTGAGTCTATTAAAATAATTTGTGAGACACATATTTCATCAAAATCATGGGCTTGTATGTAGTGCGAATGGAAATGACCAAGCCAAGTCATATGATCTAAAAAGAGGTGCAATACTAAAATATGTAAAATAAAATGAAATCAATCAATCTAAGCTTGATGATCTTCGTTTAAACAGTTTTAAGTGTTGACGTCTACCGATCCACATTTCACCTGCAAACACGATGACAGACAGAATAGTGCCAGTAAATAATATCCCGAAAGCTACACATTGGTCTCTCAACTTAATTTTGGAGAATGGACGGGGTACGGTGTCGATATCGGGCATCGAGTTTGGGATTTCAAGCATTTGTTGAGTCCATTTGTAGTACATAGCTGGTAAACCGGCTTCATTTAGACGTTCTGTGAAAATTAGGAGATCCTCGAAAAACGGGAAACCTATGGGAGCCAAGAATAGAATTAATAAAAAATGTGGCTCATGAAAAAGTCATAAACGATAAACGCCTATTGTCGTTCAGGTGCGTCCGCAATTACAAGTAGGTATCCAGGTTGAATTTTAAAAAGGGTTTACAATGGATGTTATTATTAACAGCAATAATCCAGGGTAAAACTGAAATATGAAGGATGCTTTAGGAAGTTTATAATATTTATTTAACTGCAAGTATTTTTTGTAGAATTTAGTTTACAGTCATGTCCGCGACTCCAAATAGTCCAGAGTAGACCCCAAAAATTTTGATTTATAAAAATGTTACCGACGATGTTTACATTTTTTGAATTTTACCTGATCGAGTAATGTAGGTCAAGTAGTAAGTGTAGAAACATTCGTCCACAATGTCGATGAGAGGATTTCCGTAATCGTCACAATATTGCTCGAGAATTGACATCTCAGCATCTGATTTCCTGTCCACAGTTACTGCGAATGGATGTCGCATAACTACTCCTGGGGGCACAAGATAATTTCGTTCAACATGGATTTATTCATGTGCAGGCTTTCTACTTAGACTTCTTTTTATCAGTTACTTATGAAGAAAATAATTGATAGCAAGAAGTCTAAGTAGAAAACCTGCGAAAAAATATTGATCGACTTTGGACACATACGGCATTTCAGATAATATAAGTGTAACTTATTTCTTTACGCTTTTTAATGCTTTGTTTATTTACGCTGACTTATATTACATTTAGGTACAGCCACGAGCCTAATATACCCATGGACAGCTCGGCAATAACGTCTGATTTCATAATTCATCCATTAATGTGCATCCATTGACATGCAAGCATCAAGATGACGGCAAATATATATCATCAGGCAGCACAAATATGTGACATCGAAAGAACATCAAATCTATCTGACGAGATAAGCGGTACCAAAATATAGGATGCTGCATCAGCTTCAAAAAATTGTAACCTCTTGCAATAATATCAGACCTGCCGCATCAGGAGTCGATGAAAAAGAAAAAAACTTGAGAGGTGCCAAGGGACCCCTGGATGGAACGAAGTTCCTTTAGATTAATTAGTGAAGGAATTGTAATAAAATTTTAAAAATTAAACATATACATACACACAATATATATGTGTGTGTGTACAATTTTTAAATTTTTATTATATATATATTATTTTATATATATATACAATATACAGGCTGTTTGGCAGAACGTTGAACATACGAAAATGGTGGATAGGTGGGGTCATTTGCTACTTACTCAGCCCTAATTTATGTGGCTCTGGCACCCTGATATTTAAAAAAAAAAATTGAGTTTCTTCTAGTTTCACCACTTACTTAACTTTAAAGTGTAATTTTTAGGCAGATTCTTATAAAATTATTGCTTTATTCTGATGATAGCTAGAAAAAAGTTACGAGTCCTCAAACTTACAGAAAGATGTAAAAAATACTTAAATCTTAATTTCAACTTGCTTTAAAAAATATATATATTGCCTGTTTTACCCATTTTTAATAAAAAAATACACTTTAAAGCTAAGAAAGTGGTGAAACTAGAAGAAAGCAAATTTTTTTTTTTTAAATATCCAGGGTGCCAGGGCCAAATAAATTAGGGCTGAGTAAGTAGCAGATGACCCCACCTATCCACCATTTTCGTATGTTCAACGTTCTGTCAAACACCCTGTATATATAAATGCACTTTGTCTGTGTCTCTGTCTGCAGAGAAACACGCGCACGCCGAACGGCTTACAACAATGTAGCAAAAAGTATCGTTACAACTTTTGGTCTTAATTTTTTCCGTCTAGCCCCCTTTCGCAACGCGCGATAAGGAACTTTGTTCCAAAAGTCAGAAATAATGCCAAGCAAAAACGTGGTACTTATTTTATAAATAATCGGATATCTTTTTATAAACGGTTGGTGAAACTGCGAGACACAGCTAGTATTAATATACATGCATATATGTATACAGGGTGTAACAGAAACCCTATTGCTATCATTAAGCACTAAAGATAACAGCTGGTATAGAATCACTATACATAGTTTCAGCTCAAAATAAAATACTCTAAGAATTGATACCAAATTTTCGGTTTCATATGTTTCTTATATTCAAATCATAACAAACGTGTCACCGCACTACGTAGGTCAATCATTTTACACGTTACTTGCCAATATCACGATAAATCTTTTCCGAGTGATGTGTTTGTTTCAATTGGTTCTGGTATCAATGTATTAAAAATTCTCATAATTTCCGAACATGTAGAGATAGGATTAAAAAACCCTTTCAATATCGTTTGATATTATCCAAAGAAGCCGTGGCCTTGGTATGTATATACCCTTTCCGTTACACGTTGTATGTTCGTGACTAAACTGCCTCTGTACAAAATTTAGTAATGACGATACAATAACGTCTGTCAGGTGCGGGTTGTTCGAAAGAGATACCGTGGCAACTGAGGGAACACGGGTGGGTTTTAGGCAGTAAAAGTCTGACTGGCTCCACCGCTCCACCCAGAGAGAGAGAAGTTATTTGAACATTTCCCAACATCAAAAAAAAAAACTATACAATAACGTTGATTGGATTATTAAGCTAGTTTCTTTACTTTATATCCTTCCGTCTACATAATAATTTAGAATGTCCGTCATAATTGTTGGCCTATAATGGTCCAACTGCTGGAACACAGGCTTCCTCTTTGTAAAAAGGTTTGGGTCAAAATCCACCATGCGAGCCTAGTGCGGCTTGGTAGATGTCACATATATTCGAATTTTTATAACAATTTCTAGAACATGCGGGTTTCCTCACGATGTTTTCCTTCACCGTTCTGACAGAAGTGATGATTAAATAATTTACACAAAGTAAAGAGCCTGTCAGGGGTCGAACCTACGTACAACAACTTATAAGTCACAGCCGTTACCACAGAGCCACCTCTGCTCGCAATGTCCATCGATTAGCACTAATTAATAGTTTAACAACATACCCAGACGATCGCCAGGTATCAGATGAGTTTGATCAAAGAATTCCGCTTGTAACTTGTCTTCTGGGTTCTGTATGCTTCTCATCAGATCTCTGATTGTATCAGAAGTGTATAAAGCAACTCCAGAACTGTAAAGGTCCTTTAGAGTTTTTATGGTTTGAAAGCGTTCTACTGTTGTGTACACTCTGCTTATGTGACCCTGAAATATCATACAGAAGGAGTTATCATCTGGTTAGCCTTTTCTCAACAATTTTTGCAAAGGTTACACCATCACAACACAGTTACGGGGTCACACTGTATAGCAACTAGCAAACCTATTGACTGTACAGTTTTCTTAAAGATAAAATTATAATTTGATCTTTAAGAAAACTGAACAGTCAAGATAAAATTATAATTTGATCTTTAAGAAAACTGAACAGTCAATATATTTGCTTGGACTTCTTAAAAACTACGTTTTACCAACATTATGAAAGTAAAATACGTTTTGAAAGTTGTGTACAAGAAAATGGTGGTGGGTATACTCTACGGTCTTACAAATATTACAGAATTATTAATGAAAAATTATAACGACAACTCAAACTACAATCACTGCCAGTCAATAAATTAATGGACATTGAAGCTAAATCGTTAAGGACGACATGTTACTTATAAAAAAAAGTCTGACCTGTGTGCCAATAAACAATAGGAAAAGGTTTAATGGCAAAGTAATGCTGCAGACATGATGGCACCACACGTCATCTTAAGATTTTAGGTGTGCTATATTGATCTTAGTTTATATACGCATGCATATTAATTTTCCTTGTTTTCGTTGTTTTTGTTTAGCATTTTTAAAAGCTATCATTTTATTTTATTTATTTGAGAAAATAAACAGTTACACATTAAATATGCCATGTGTGTAATCATGTGCCGAGTTGCGGGATTAAAATGTGTTACATAATTGCTCGACCCAAACAGTTGGTACTCATTTGTGAATGTACCAAATTAGTGGACTTACCTGATATACAGCCAGAATAAAAACTGAACCCAATAAGCATGCACTCCTTAGCATTAGCAATGTTCTGGTTTTCATCGGTGAATTTCCAAGCATAGTCGCCGACACAGAGTTGTGGAGGTACCACCAGAAGGTCATTGTCTCTCGGTCTGTCATTGTTTTGTTAATCATCGCCGTGGCCCACATGATGCCACCGATAGCTACTAATACCGCCCCTATCAGAGCCCATAGCGGCAGAGAGAACAAATTAAATACACCGTGCCAAATCGGTATAACATTAGGCCTTTTTATTAAAGCACACAATGTGTCAGTTGTAACATAATGCAGGTAATAAACTTGTTCATTCGAATACAGAGTCAAAAATCTTGAATTGAAGGATATATCCATTTCGTTGCGACTGACGTAGCCCAAAGTGCCGCTTAGGTTCCCGGGAACTCCATATCCGAAATAGTTACAGTTTTCACATTCACAAAAAGTAGTATTGAATTTATAATGTGACAGGATATCATGCATTACCATTCCGTCTAAACCGCAAAACCCATTCGTTAAGTTTAAATTAAAATGCACGTAATAGTCTAAATTCTCACAATCATTGATAGATGTAGGATACCTATAGAATAAACTTGTAAGCATGGGATAGTCATGAGCTAGCTTTTCACCGCTTTTCTTTATGGCTACTAATAAGTCATCGTAATTAGAAGCATTAATTAATTTAATAGATCTGTCATATAAATTCTGAGAGGATGGCTTTTTACCGTTATAAATAACCATCTTTTGTTTACATGCATAAGGGAATACTACACCAACACGCATGATTTGAAATCTATGCCACAAAGTGTTCATGATATCTTCCAAGAATGAAAAATCTTTTGGATTCATCGTGTCATTCCGACACTTGAATTTGCTATCACCAGTAACGACTATGTACAGTAGAGACCAATTGGATCTAATAAAAACGAGAGAATCAATCATCTTCGGTGCTAAACATTTTGTCATTATAATGACGTTAGGATAATTACTGGTCATAATAAAATCTCTTGTGACATTCACTCTAATGTCTACATCTGTATTAAGTAATAGGACTGATTGTTTAGAAGTACTGTTTTGCAGGATACATGTTTTAAATTCTGGCTCAGCGTCAACATCCATATCGAAAAATACTGTCTGTGAATAATTTTCAACTGGTAACAGTAGTGAACAATTTGTCACCACTGGTGCGAGGTTATACATAAGCTCAGAGGTTGTAATTGCGAGAAACATTGTTATGATTAGAAATCCAAGGAACTTCATTTTGATATAACAAAATTGACCATTGCTCGTCAAATTGTTCACTTCACATCAGTGCCTTCTTGATTTAGTTCTCACCGCCAGGAAGCTCTTTATTTAATAGAGGCATTCTTATTAATATCAATACAGTTAGCGATGTTAATCACTCTAAAACGTTTGCTACGTACTTCAATCTGTTAACGTGTGACAGGACAATATTACTTGACGCCAAGATTTCAATATTGATAAATATCTATGTGTATGGAAAAGATAACATTTAAATAGTGTATTTTATTTGTTATTGTAAGTAAATATCGAAAAATAAAAAAAATAATGAAGATCACTGAAGTAAAATTATCGGGCTTATTCCTGACTGTTTTCTGACAGTAAAATTTTTGAATGCCTACATTTACCAAGTTGTTCCATGGAATCACTCCATAGACCAAGTTCCCACCTTGTAATATATATTTTTTGTACAGACTGTTCCAACTTGTAATATTATCATTCCGTTCTATTAAAGTCTTTGGAACGGCAAAACAGGAAACACGGCGTGTTGTGCCTTCATGACATGACACCAATATTCACACGCATGAAAATTGAAAATGGATTATTATTGACTTTATAATAACTTTAGGTCCGGCTTTTTAAAAGATTGTAATTATAATTTTTGTAACACATTTGCTCGTAAAGGGTCTCATATTTCACCAATTTCAATATCGTAATGTATGTCATTACGTACTTGTGCGTTATTTTTTTTTTTTATTTTTTTTATTTTGGCTTCACACGATTTGTGCATTTAGCCAGTGTCAAGTAATTTTTATTTTAGATCAAGTAAATGGCCCGATATCGGGCACGAAGTTATAAAACAGTCATAGTCGTCTTTAGTCAGTCAAGTCAAATCAAAGTTATTGTAAAGCGGTAGTAACTTTACAACAACCTAATAGGAGTTTTTGGGGGGAACACGAAAAGTCCACGTTAGTCATTTATTTTCACCTTCACTACACTTGTGCACTCACACGTAACTAAATTGAATAATTCACTATCAAAATTATACAATTCAATGCGCTATTTCACTAAATTCCATGAAAAAGAAAATTCGTGCGACATGTTCCAACGCGATCCCGCCAAAAACTCCTTGTGCGTTATTGTAATGTTAAACGCACGAGTTTCTTTTTATTAAGGTAAAACGCAAGGTTTATCAAGATGCAAAGAGTTTCTAAGTCAGAAAAGTGGTCAACATTTTATGAATAAAATTAACTTTGAGAGATAAAATATAAAAATAAATATTTAATTCTTTATTTAATTCGTTTTGACAATAAATTACAACCATTTATCTGTAATAAAAACAAAAAAAAAATTACTTTATTAGTGATACTGGCTGTTTTTGTGCCTTTGCCTTTAAAAAAAAGCGTTGATGCGCGCGCATCGCTAATTTGTGAATATGTAAAAATGATTCCGCGCGCTTTTTCTTTTCGCTGTATTGTTTTTATTTGAAAATGTCGTCAAGTAATGATGAATTTATTAATTCGACACCACCAGAAGTCTCAGAGGCAGCGAAAAAGGCTACTCTAAGCCTCTTGCGCGAAAAATCAACCGATAGATACTTACAAGCGTATCAAAATTTCATCTTATAGAAAACAAGCAAAGGTGCAAATTCGTTTTCAGAAAGTGTGTTTTTAGCCTATTTCATGAAACTTTCTCAAAAATATAAGTCAAGCTCATTGTGGTGCTACTATTCAATGCTAAAAAGCACTGTGAAAACAAAACATGGTATTGATATCAAGTCATACTCCAACTTGCTGGCATTTCTAAAAAGCCGCTCAAGTGGCCATGTGAGTAAAAAGTCGAAAGTATTTTCGGCTGACAGTGTCAAGAAGTTCCTAAAAGAAGCTTCGGATTGCCGATATTTGGCAACAAAGGTCAGTTGAAATTAAATTATTGTTATTAACTTCTTTCACTTTCGTATTTCATTACAATATATGTGTTTTGTACGCTGTTTTTATCTCTTTTCAGGTTGTATTAATATTCGGCATAAATGGTGCATGTAGACGTCAAGAGTTGGCAAACATCACAACTAATGATGTCGAGAACCATGGGCGGGTTCTTCTTGTCCAGGTCAAAAGCACAAAAAATAAAATTCCAAGATCGTTCACAATATAGGACTTTTCAAGACATAATGAAGAAATATGAAGCGCTTCGTTCAACAAAAGCGATGTCTAAGAGATTTTTTCAAAATTATCAAAATGGAAAATGCACTAGCCAACCCATTGGCATAAATAAATTTCAAGCAATGCCGAAACAAATCCCCACTTTCTTAAATTTGGATGATCCACATGAATACACAAGGCACAGTTTCAGAAGGTCCTCGGCTACATTGCTCGCGCATTCAGCTGCGAACTTATTGACACTAAAACGCCACGGAGGGTGGAGGTCAAACAGTGTAGCCGAGGGCTACATAGATTACTCGATTAGAAATAAAGAAGAAATTAGCTCCCGCATTACAAGGAATATAAATTTGGAGCCAAGTGTTGACTCTCGACCATCTACGAGCACACACGCGTACATTCCACCACCGTCGCCGCAACCGCAGCCGCCTCTGTCGCCGCCACCGACTGCAGAACTCTGTGGTCTCGTTTCTCCTACTATCACTCAAGAGAGTGAGAGACTGGTGAAATTGTAACTAATAATAATAACTTGACAACATTAAAAATGCCAACTGGCAACGTAATAATCAATTTTACAAATTGTTCAAAATTTTAAACTGCTTTAACAAGTGATTAAAGATTTATTCGTTTAAGAAAGTCCGACTTTTATTTATTTCCTCGCAAATATGTTATAAAACGTCGTATGACATACGTGCGATTTGGTAATTACAGCCTCTGCTTTCTTGTAGCCCTCGCCTACGCGGCTCGGGCTAGCAATATCGCCTCGGCTGTAATTTTCAACTTACCGCACTTATATCATAATGTACTATTAAAGCGCGTAGGTGGAGCTTTATTGTGATGGTACCTTTTGCGCAACTTGCTATTAGCCCAATGCCATATATCGTACATACAAAGTCAATTGCTTATAAAGTCAATAATGATGGCAATGATATTGATAAATCATTTACCTTACCTACGTAATTTCGTCCATGGTAAACTCTTAAAAATGGGAAAGCTTTTGAAATCGAGGACCTGGTATGAATTGTATTCGCTGATTTCAATTTTTAACGCATTTCGCAACGGCATCAATAAACTAACATAATAGCGCTGCTAAAACCTGAGAAATCACTTTCTTATTCTGAAAGCTACCTTTATCAATGGCTCTTTTATAGTTTTCGTCCAAACTTTCTGGAAGGTTAATGCGGAACCCTCTAACACCATTGATAAAACAGGCAGAATTCAGACCAAGTCTTGTTTCCAGTCAAGTCTTACGACTCACACAGCAATTGAATACGAACACAAGGCTAATAGATTTTCTAAAGTCGTATTTGTTGAGCTTTCGGAAGCTTATGATACCATTAATATGAAAAGACTACTCAACATAGTTTAAAAATTACCGTAACATCATGAATTTTCATATAAAAGGGAATAAAAGGAAATTTTCATATAAAAATATAATCAACATAAATGGTGAACCTTTGTTCAAATGCCGTTTCTTAACTAACAAAATGGAAAGAATAGAGAGTGTTGCTAAAGCGTAGATGTTCCTCAAGGAAACGTAATGGAACCGTCGTTATTTAATATATATGAACAGAGTAATCTATTGAGATGGGCCAGTTTATACTGATTTTCTTCCTACTGACGTGCAGCCTGCATTTTATTTAGATTGTTATTTTTTTTATTTATAAGTCCAACTGTTACGATGGGAGGCGATTACGGGTTAAGGGTTAAACCAACCTGCTTATCCAAAGTAGCCGAAGCAAATAAGCTGATGGGGTGAAATCAAACAAACTTGAATGCAAAGCACATATTTATTAATTTTATCACATATTTTTTAAAATACATTGAAAAAATTACACACACATAAAACAATGCAACGCGGTATACAGTGTTCTTAGTTTCTTACGAATGCAGGTAGATACAAGCAGTGATAATGAAAAATCACGAAGTCGGTTAAAAAGGTGCAGCAGTAAAAATAGATTTCGTTTTAACTATACGATCTTCAGTTAATCAGTTTCAAATGTCTGCCTATCCACATTTCTGCTGCGAAAACGATCACAGACACAATTGTACCAGCTAATAGTATGCCAAAAGCTACACGTTGGTCTCTTAACCTTATTTTAGAGAAAGCCCGCGTTTCGCTATCACTTTCGGGTATCTTATTTGGGATTTCAAGCATTTGTTGAGTCCACTTGTAGTATATATTCGGTAAGCCAGCTTCATTTAGACGTTCTGTAATAATTCGGATATCTTCAACGAATGGGAAACCTAAGGATACAAAAATAGAAGGTGGGTAAACATGGCTTATGACAAAATCAGTGCAATTGTTTCCGCATTTAATAACTGTGGCCGCTGTCCTAATCTGTGTCAAGCGTGTGTTATTTATTTATTTTATCTTCTAAATGGATTTCTAACATTTAATATTTCCTACCATTTGTTGAGATTTGATTTTTTTTACCTGGTCGAGCAATGTAGGATAAGTAATTAGTGTAGAAACATTCGTCCACTATATCGATGACAGGAGCTCCGTGATCGTCTGAGTACTGCTCAAGGATGGACATCTCGGCATCCGATTTCCTGTCGATGGTTGTTACGTGTGGGTCTGTTAGAATGACTCCTGGGGAGCAATAAATTGAATATTATATTCGTAATATATTTCGAGCTTTGCTTTAGAAAGACGATACAAGATTATTAACAACAGCATCCCACGGGTTCTAGCGGACTAAATTAAAAGTCCAATCATGAAGTAGGATAAAATATTCAAAACTATTAAAAAAACCTAAAACTATTAAAATTATTTAAAAAAACCTTTTAGTATAACTGAGCTTCTAAATTATTGTAAATTATTGTTACATTCGGCGCACAAACATCAACGGTTAAAACTACTGAAAGGTTTATTTTTTTTTTTCAATTTTAAATGGGACCAACTTCGAATAAAAAAAGCTGTTTAAATCGGACTATTCAGTAAAAAGTAACATTACAAAATATATACTCGTCAACTTGAGAGCCTTAGGTCGTCAAATTATGTAAAAAAAACAACTTTCTTGTTACTACATCATTATCATTGTTATCACCATATCTAATTATTATTTGTTTACAAACGTACCAATACGATCACCAATTGTCAAAATAGCTCGATCAAAAAACTTCTCTTGTAGCTTGTTTTTTGGGTTCTGCACGGATCTCATAAAATTTCTCATTGCTGGAGATGTATATAAAGTAGCTTCAGATGAATAAAGGTCCTCCAGAGTTTTAATGGCTTGAAAGCGTTCCACTGTTGTGTACACTCTGCTTATGTGACCCTATAATAATATACAGGAAAAGATATTAAACAGTTTGAAGTATTGATAAACTCTTAACGGCTCGCGGTTTTTTTTTTCGAGCGTGGTGGCTTCGTAGTTTGAAGAAGAGGCATTGACTCGAAGCTGCCGAATACCCTAATATCAAAAATATGGCAACTGAATATTTCTCGAGCAAGTATGTGAAAAAGTAATTTATTTACTTACCTGATAGAAAGCCAGAAAAAAAATTGAACCCAATAAGCATGCGCTCCTTATCATTAGCAAAGATCTTGTTTTCATTGGTGAGTATCCAAGTAACGTCGTCATCACAGAGTTGTGAAGGTACCACCAGAAGGTCATTGTCCCTGGACCCGTTATTGTTTTGTTGATCATCGCCGTGGCCCACATGATGCCACCGATCGCTACTAATACCGCCCCTATCAGGGCCCATAGCGACGGAGAGAACAAATTAAACACACCATGCCAAAGCGGTTTCACATTAGGCCTCTTAACTAAAGCACACAAGGTGTCACTTGTGACGTAATGCAGGTAATAAACTTCGTCATTTGAATACAGAGTCATAAATCTTGAATTGAAGGATACATCCAACTCTTTGCGGATGATACAGCCCAACGCACCGTTGACATTTCTGTTAACCTCATAACCGTAATAATTACAGTTTTCATCTTGCTTAAAAGATGCATTGAATTTTAAATGCGAGAGGATGTCGTGCATTACCATTCCGTCTAAACCGCAAACCCTCATGGTCAAGTTTGAATGCACATAATAATGTAAATTGTCACAATCTTTGATAGATGTAGGATATCTATAGAATGTTCCCGCCACCATAGGGTAGTCTTGATATAGCTTTTCACCACTTTCCTTTATGGCTACAAATAAGTCATTGTTATCAGTAGCATTTATTAATTTAATTGATCTGTCATATAAAATTCGAGTAGACGGTCTTTTGCCGTAATAAATAACCATCTTTTCTTCACATGCAAAAGGGAATACTACACCAACACGCATGATTTGAAATCTGTGCCACAAAACATTCATGATATGTTCTAACATTACAAATTCATTTGGATTCATTGTGTCATTCTTGCATTTGAATTTTCTGTCACCGGTGACGATAATGTATAGTACAGACCAATTGGATCTAATACAAAACCGCCATTGAGGATAGTCAATAATCTTCGGTGTTAAATATTTTGTCATTATAATGACATTAGGATTATAATTGGTCATAATAAAATGTTTTGTGTCATTCATTCTAATGTCAAGTTCTGTATTTACTAACAGAACTGGTTGTTTAGAAATACTGGTTTGTAGGATACATGTTTTTAATTCTGGGTGAGCGTGTACTTCCATGTCACAAAATACTGTTGTTGAATAATTTTCAACTGGTAACAGTAGCGGACAATTAGTTCCAACTGGTGCGAGTTTGTTCTTCGACTCAGAGCTTGAAATTGCGAGAAACTTTGTTATGATTAGAAATACAAGGGTCTTCATTTTGAAGTTAAAAAATCCAAATATTAGTGAACATTGCTTGTCAAATTCTTCACTTCACATCAATGCCTAGAAAGCTCTTCCTTTAATATAGGTAGACGTGTACTTGAAACTTATCAATGTGACTATCTACTTTAATCACCAAAACGTTTGCCATGTCAATATTTGAACTTGTCAGAACAAATTAATACAAACTTCGTTGATTTCTTTTTTGATGAAAATGTATTACATTAACAAAAGATTATCAAAACCGGTCTCCGATAACTGAACAATCTAAAACATTATTGATATTATAATTTTGTGTTCCAATTTATGAGTGTTTTCCATCTATATCAGGAGATGAGATGATTTCACTATTTATACGCAATTGAAGTGGACAAACATTTGCCTTTTGTATTATGACTTGAGATTTGCACTCGTTATAGATTTATTCATTAACACCTTGCTGTATCAATAGAGTAACATGGTATATAACATAATTTTCTTCTATTTTTTAAACCATTGTCACGCTCAAGTCGGGAATGGCACAACTCTTCATACTGTGCTTGATATCGATTCTTTTGGCGATTTCTAGTGGAAGAAGTTTTGATGGTCTGCACTTGCACCCAGAAATACTGAAGACCGGAATAGAAATACGTATGGGTAATGACTACATGGATTATAGTCCTTACCATTCGTTTTTGTTAAAAGAAGAGGCTGATGTTCTTGTTATACCAGCCAACAGTGTGTTGGAAATGGAGAACCATATAAACCGAAAATAAAACGAAAGCAAAAACGGACTGCGCAAGATGGAAGAAAAATGAGATGAATCTTAATATGTATTAAGGATTCAATGAACTGTGTCTACTTCTAAGTTTTACTGTAGTGGCTTTTGTAAGGTTTATACAATGTTACAGAATATTGTTTTAAGATAATACATAGTTTTGTCATAATAAATTGTTTCACTGTTGTCCTGAGGACTCTCTGGCATTCGTCAAACGTAGTATTGGACGCAGTTTAGTCTAGGTAGACTAAGGGCGTTCAATCCTGGAAAGAATGATCTTAAGGTGGCTAGTAGCAGCTGGGTGAGCCAAGGATGGAGTATGATTGGAGAAACTTATGCCCAGCCGACATCTATAGGCTAATGATAAAAGCACTCTGTCAAAAATCAATCTGCCTGGCCTTTTCTATACTTAATAAGAGATGGTTTCCATTCTAACTGGATGCAGGTGCATACCATGGATGTAAAATACTAGTGTACATGGAGCGACTGCTTATTCGACCTCCACACACCAGTAACTGGTTGGCAGACTTTAGGGCTTCTGATTACCCGTAGTGACAGTCAAACATTTAGGAATGACAGCCGTGACTAAAGGCTTTACGTGCTTTCCGATGAAAGCAAAGCACTCTGTATGTAGTGTTATTGCCTGAGTTTCATTGACGAATATTCTTTGAAACAAGGTTGCAGTTTTAACAACTTTATGTACAGTAAATTATTCATGTACAGGATAAGTTTTTATCCAGTGCGCAAACTGTAACCATGAATTCAGCATTTCATTCTAGACTAGCGTAGAAATTTTGCGTCGGTTATATAAAAAATAATTCAGCTGTTCCATACATTTTGACCGCGTAGGTATTCCACTTTTCTATGAAACAGCTGATTTTATTTTGTGTAACCGGCGAAAAATTTCTGCGCTGGGGGGGGGGGTCTAGAATGATATGCTGAATTCATGGTTATAGTTTGCGCACTGGATAAAAACTTATCCTGAATTTAAATACATATGAATATTATATTTACCTATCCTTTTGACTATGTTTACAAAGTATTAGCTTGACACTGATATGTACACATAGTAGGTAACGTTGGTGATCAACGTTTGTTTCTTTTCTGAATAATAAGAAACCTTTACCCGATGGATACAAGGAAATGAAAAAAAAACATTCAAATACAAAAACACGTTTATTTAGTAAAAATAATCATCACATAAAACAAATAGTTATAAACCATCACACTTTTAAATTGATCTGGTGTAACGCGTGGGCAATAGACAAAAGATAAATGTCAAAATAACAAAATTTTTAGTTGAAGATTAACCTGCCCAAGTGGGGAGGAACTTTATCCTGCGGCCACCAACCCCGAGGTCCGCGTTGTCGAAGGCGAACCCGTCGTAGTTAGCCAGTAGGTCGTTGCTTGGGTTGTCTCCTCGCAGGGCTGACCTCTTCGCCAGCTTGTGGGCAGGCTCTTTGGTTTCAGGTTCTGAAGTAGTTATAACGTCCACCAGTTCCACTTGAACTGGTACATCCTCGACCACTTCTATTATTTCGAAAACAGGAACATCTTCTTTATCAGCCACTGTCACTGTTTCAGCTAGCTGCTCTGTGGTTGCAGGTGCTGCGTAGGCGCAACTCAGGAGCGCAAGCGAGAGAAGGACGATCAATTTTGAAGCCATGGTGTTGGGTGCCTCTTGGTAACTTCTCCGCGATAATAAGGGAAATATTCCCAAGTACTTGTATACGTTAGCCGTCTTCCGATGCTGACTTGTGTTTATGATAGTGGAGCGTGCACCACGTTTTTATACCATTAATAAAATTGTGCTAACTAAAATTATCCAGAAATGGGCATCATTGACGCGCATTGTACCTGCGTCGCTAATGGGAGAAGTAAATATTCTCAATAACACAATGACCATGAATACCCATTGTTGTGTACTATATTGAAAAATAATGACAAACACTTAGTTTACTTTAGTGATTTTTGTAAATAAACGCATTTTGTGACGTGACAGACGTATCCTTCCGTTTAATGATGAGTAAGGCTGAATGACTATAATAAGATCCTATTTCATAATACCTAATCTTTTCTCTAATTCTGATAAAATGGACTGATTCATCTTGAATTTTAATGCTTGAAACTGGAATTGATCCATGCTTCCGTAAACATGATTCTGAATATTTCCATGTTTGAAGAATGAACCATCATGTTAGTCCAATTACCTGTTTTGCATGTTATTGAATAAACGACTATTTGTTCAAATAGTAATGTATGTATTGTACCTTTTCAGAGAGTTTGGAAAACAATACGTTTTTTCCGTCTGTTTTTCTACGAATCGTTAAATATGTGTCAGGAAAACATGTAGCTGCTCGCACACTCCGCCACCAGAGGGTAGTCTCAATATATATCTATGTATTAGTCTATGGGTAGTTGCGTACTACATTATCAGTAGGAATCGCTATCTATGCACACTTACACTATCAGTGTGTTACGCAATTAGGGTGCAGACTCTTAATTTCGTCAATATCAATCTTGCTGTTCTGGAGGAGGCCCATACTCAATGACATTATTTGAGGTAAGGGATAATGAAGACTTTACACGCTTCACTGGGTACCTAAATCTTAAGAAACTGTCACTGATAAGGTCCGGAGCTTAGACAATGAATCAATTTCAAGGTAGGGAGACATATCTATCTACTTAAATAAATTAAAAAAATGAAAAGCCGTACCCAAATTTCATCGAACAGATGAAATTTGGGTACGGCTGGACGGATTTGGTAAATTTCCTTTTTAAATGTTCTTTATAGTCCGAACAAGGATTTATGGAAAGAAAAGTTAGAAATGTTGCCCGGAAAATTGGAAAATTCTGGAAAAACTGAAAATTGTATTTTCTGTGGGGTTTTTGTTTGAATTATAGATTTACTTGGTATTTGGACAGGACAACGTCTATCGGGTCAGCTCGATAGGAATACATTTGAAAGATAGACAGTAAAAGGTCCCTATTACCCTAGATGAGCCAGAGGTTCCCATAATTATTATTTTTATCGTAGACCTCTTTCAAAATTGCACTGCTTTCGGTGGCCAGTAAAGTAAATAAATAAATGTTTATTTGCCAAAAACTGTGCGTTACATTTCCTTATGATCTACGTTATAATAGCTAAGTTTACATAAAGATTTTTTTTTTTAAACTTTGCCCCACTCTAGGAATTTCTCCTGTATTGTGGGTGCGTTTACAAACATTTAAATTCACATACACAAACAGCCAGAACAACTACTTGTAGGACAAACAAATATTTGTCCCGTGCGGGAATCGAAACTGCAACACGCAGCGCAGCAGTCAGTCGCCTAGCACTGCGGAAGCGTTTTGCTTTTGAACTCCACACTAGGTCGAGCCTGTGTCGTGGAGTCCATGGGTGGTACGGTACTACCGTATAATGACGTGCGCATTACATGAAAGTGATGGCTTGTTACATTCGAGAAGCGCATAAAAAAGTGTTATTATTTTAAAATAATTAAAACATTTAAACATTGTTTATAGGACATGTCTGGTGGCGCAATGGGCGGTTGTCTGGGTAGTAAAAGCCAATGTTCATTAATGGTTGTTACAATATTATAATCGACTTACTTTATAGTTCAGCCAAAAATACGTTTCAGGTGTCAACCACTTGCTTAAACTGGTCAAAATAAGGATTATACACCGGGGATTGTTCTTCGTTTTATTTATTATAACGCCATCTGCAAACTCAGGTACTAATTGGTGGTATCCCTTTGTGAGGTTATTAAACAGTTTAATACTTTGTTGGTCTGAGATCAGATTCTGCAGATTTTTTTGGATATTTCTATTTGTGTTTAAAAAGGTAGAGCATATCGAGGGGTGAAAGGCTATTTGTTTGAAGCGACATTTTGGTCGATATTGAGTTATATTCCCAATAACTAACTGAATACTGTATATAACTCAATATCGTCCAACATGTCGCTTCAAACAAATAGCCTTTCATCCCTCGATATAATAAATCAAACTATGTACCTGTTTATAGCCATACAGATTATTTTATTGTAGGTACATACTTTACAATGATTAAAAATGATGAAATAAACAAAAGAAAATGCAGTGTTGGCCGAGGTAAATCAAATAATTTTGAAAGACGGCTGGATGAGTGACCAATCCTTGATTTAATTCAATACAGTGCTAAAGCTAGTGTATGGTATACCATACACTTACATTTAGTTTTATTAGTAGTAGTCATATAATATACTATTGGACTACTACTAATAAAACTAAATACTACTAAAAATCATGTGACTGTCAGACCCGTCCAATAAAGGCAAACATTTTCTGGCATTTCTTCCACATTCACACTCAAATAAGCGGCATATAGTTATTGTTTACACTCTTTAAATGTAATTACGAGATTTAAATGGAACGTCAAAAATGTTTTAGCGCTTTCTGCATTCAAAATGGCAAGCGGCGGCATGGCGGAAGCTGTGGTTAAGTAGGTATTGTTTTTTTTGTGAATAATGTTAGGCAAGCAATATTGAATTAATAAATCCATAGTACCTAATTTAGATTTTAATTTTTAAATCTTATTGTAAAACCTTAAAACATGAACACTTATCGATACCAGAGGGCACAAACTGGACATGTCATACAGAACAGTAAAATTAAAAACAAATTAGTTTAGAAGGATATTTTGATAGCAAGCAGTGCTACATTTCTACCATAGTCCCAAAACTTGTCAAGCTCGTGGACAAAAAAAAAACAATTTAGCAATGTTATTAGAAGATGATTAGAAGCTTCTAAAAAAAATTACCCAAAAAGTCTGAAAATTTGAGTTTCAAAATGGTTTTTAAAGCCGACCGTTTTTCGAAATACAGCCGGTAAAAAATCACCAAAACATTTGGAATATTTTTCTCCCTTATTTTTTTAGTAGATCAGCCTACAAGGATAGGTAAAGCCAGGCCAACATTTTTGTTTTCAACTATAGAAACCAGATAAAATTTCAGGGACCCCACCATGACTTACAACTTGTGAAGCCCCATTATTTTTTCGCACCAACGTAGAACTCCCGTCGAGTCTCCTGTAGGTCACCTGGACTTCTTTGGGAATTCTTGCCTTAGGGCAGTGATTCCCATAAGTATTATTACTTATGGGAATTACTGCCCTAGGGCTCTAGCAACCCCCTTTGCTATAGAGGATGAATGATGAACATTGACAATTGGGATGCTACCTTGTTTGCAGTCGTTGTTTGCGTTCATAGAGACACATCTGAAACTTTCATCTAAATAAAGACGTCGTTAAGTTACATTCAGACATTAAAATATGGGGGGTGGTATGGGGTGTGATATGGTTGGAACTTGAAAACCTCCCTCGGGTTTGGTGATGAAGTTAGGAATAAAAGTTACTAAACTGTTAATAAAATAATTAAATCCAGCATATTTTATTCAACTCTGAGAAAATATACCCGTTTCAGGGAAACACCTAAGTTGTCGGATCACCGTACAACGGGGGATGATTTCATGGATGAGAATACTTTTATATTTTTTAATTAACTTAAGTTATTTCTGGGTTTTAAAGTAGGAGCACCAGTAAGAAGAGGACGGGTTTCCGAGCGAAGATGAATCTCATTATTTCACAAGTATTATCGAGGAAACTTACATCTGACCAATTTGAAAACAAAATCCCGTGCGCACAATGACCACATCTGTTAGCAAGCTTTACTATAGCGGTAGAGCGCTGGAAGCAATAATAGTCCTTACGGTGTATAGATGTTAGTTTCCTCGATTTAGAGAAGTAGATACATAATTTATTTGACACCTTTTTCATGCAACTTAGGTGGTTTCTTGATTTAACTACTGATATTAAAATGTATTGTACCTTCATATTGTCATCATCTTTCTCCTGCCCTTATTCCAACACATTTGAGGTCGGCATAACTTGTCTTTTCTTGCATAATTCTCTATTAGTCGTCATCTCCGTAGTCACACCCCTTCTAACCATATCATTATTCACACAGTTCATCCATCGTTTCTTTGTTAACATATTTAACACACTTAAGTCTAAAAACACTGGAGATTACTGGGGCATCTCCATTAAGCTATTAAGTAATATAACCGACATCGTAGCCCCCTATTTAGCTGTTACTTTTAATAAATGTGTTGATTTAGGATCTTTTCCTGACCTCATGAAGAGTAGTAAAGTCATACCATTATTTAAATCAGATAATAAAAATAACGTTGGTAATTTCAGGCCTATTTCTATCTTACCTGCATTCAGTAAAATATTTGAAAAGTTAATACTCAAGCAGTTGCTAAGACATTTTAATTTAAATAGCCTACTTCATGATGATCAATATGGCTTTACAAAAGGTCGTTCGACTACAGATGCGGGTGTTGCTCTGCTGAAACACATTTTTAACGCGTGGGAAAACTCGCAAAATGCTGTTGGAGTTTTCTGTGATCTCTCCAAAGCTTTTGATTGCGTGCACCATGACACGCTATTGCGTAAACTACGTCATTACGGTGTTCAAAACGAAGCTCTCAATGTAATAAGTTCTTATTTGCAAAATAGGCACCAATGTGTAGATGTTAATGGTGTGAAATCTTCCAGGCTACCAGTTCAGTTAGGTGTACCTCAAGGCTCAATACTAGGACCATTCTTATTCTTAGTGTATATTAATGACTTACCATACTATTTAAAGAGTATCTGTGACGTTGTGCTGTTTGCTGATGATACCTCTCTTATCTTTAAAGTAGACAGGAACAGACAAGATTTTGACGACGTAAATAGTGCACTTTCAATGGTTACGGATTGGTTTACCACAAATAACCTAGTTCTCAATGCCAAGAAAACGAAATGTATCAAGTTCGCCTTACCGAATGTTAAGAATCTAGGACCTAACATCGTCTTAGAAAATGAGGTGCTTGAAACTGTAGACTCGGTAGTTTTTCTGGGCTTAACAGTAGATGCCAAACTTCAGTGGGGATTACATATATCAAGCCTAGCGGGAAGGCTCAGTTCGGCTGCCTACGCCGTCAGAAAAGTAAGACAATACACTGACGTTGATACAGCTCGGTTAGTTTATTTTAGTTATTTTCATAGTGTTATGTCCTACGGCATTCTGCTGTGGGGCAAAGCAGCTGACATTCAAAATATTTTTGTTCTTCAAAAACGAGCTGTTCGAGCCATTTACCAACTAGGTGCTAGAGTTTCTCTGAGAGATTTTTTTAAGGATATTGGGATTCTCACGGTCGCATCGCAATTCATCTTGGCCAACATCTTATATATCAGGCAAAATATACACTTGTATACTAAAAACAGTGATATTCATAATATTAATACTAGAAATAAGGACAAACTACGTGTTCCCTTTCACCGGCTTCATAAGGTTCATAACTCTTTTGTTGGTCTTGGTATAACTTTTTTATAACAAGCTCCCCTCTTCTTTGCTAGATTTGAATTTTAATGCGTTTAAAGTTAAAGTTAAATCCACCCTCTGTTCAAAGGCTTACTATTCTGTCAACGACTACTTAAACGATAATAATTGTTGGTCGCTGTGATTAACTCAAGACAATGTTCATGTTCTTTCACCAGTATTAGCTTGACTACTGACAGGTTATATAATTATATTAGTTCATGTGTTGGTTTATTTTATTTGCCTGCGCTAGCCTGTGCTAGCTGAGATATGGCAAATTTAATGTTTTTGTGTTTCGTAATGTTAATTACCCACTATTGTATAGAATCAAGTTCTTCTAACTTAACAGACAGCTGTGCTGCTGGGGAGTTTGTTGCGCCACTTCTTCTTCCCAGCTAAAGCACTAGGAAGTGGTGAAGGGTGGGCGTTTTGGGGGGACTGTCTTATGTAATTTTGACGTTCAAAAAGTGCTGACTCTCAGCCTAGTTTGAATAAATGACTTTTTGATTTTGATTTTGATTTTTTGGTCTTCCCCTACTTATCCATACATATTCATTCTCATATTGGACATAATATATACTTAGAAGGTATTGTAAATACAATGCTCGGTTTTCTTCTTTTTAGTTTGACGTTATCTAAAAATTAAACCAAGCTAGATCGATTTACCGCCCCTGAAACCCCCTGTATACTAAATTTTATGAAAATCGATGAAGCCGTTTCCGAAATTCAGAGTTTAAAGGTATTAATTAGATAGATAGTTGTAGGTTTTTTACGGATAGGTATGATGAAATTTTGTGAGAAAATTACAGTTCTAAAAGGTCACATGCGCTTGCTTCCATCATCCGCCTAGCCTTTTCCCAACTATTTTGGGGTCAGTTTCCAGTTTAACCGGATGCAGTTAAGCGGGTACCGGTATTTTATATGGAGCAACTGTCTGTCTGACCTCCTCAACCCGGTTACTGGGTAATACGATACCCTTTCTTAAGACTGGTTGTCAGACTTTCGGACTTCTGACGACCCGTAATACCGACTATCAAAGATCTACGCATGACAGCCGGGCCCAACAGCTTAGCATACTTTTCGAGGCACGGAGGTGTCGTGGTTTGTAAAGATGGTCACCCATTCACGGTCCAATCGTGGAAAGCGTAGCTTAACCTGATCGATCAAACCTTGCGACTGTTATTACTTAGACACAAGCCACTACTATAGGTACACCTCTGGTTAATCCTTCTGGGATTACAGGCATGAAGTTATGTGGTATTACATGTAAGTCAACTGCTAATTTGATATCTTCCGGCTTTACTGTGACTTCAATTTTGGCTATACCCATCATGTCATTTGTCTCTACAATCTAAAAATGGTGTTCAACAGCCGTGTTTGACTGTCCTTTGTTCAATTTTAGACATCGATCAAAATTGTGTAATAAAAGTTATGTTTATAACTTGTCTTGAATGCCAATTTGAATGTAGGTAGTAGGTATGTGTTAAGTTGTTTTGTTGCTCTTTATTTTTATCAGTTATCAGTAGTGTTTGGCGTCTCGTTAGCATGTCGCCCATAGCCAAGGCTCGTAATGAAAGGATCACTAACGTGTGTTTTGAGATCTGCTGTTGTGTGATCGTGCGTCAGTACTGTTCTAAAAATAATAACGCACATTATCTAAGTTTGCAATTTCAATAAAACATAATAGTTTTTGTCAGCAACAGATTCACATATAAGGTGCTTCGAGATCAGCTAAGTCACAGTTCAGTTACCAGTAAAAGTAAGAGCAAGATTGGATCTTTCGGGAATGCATTCAACATTATTTGTCGTCGCGTCGTTGGCGCTGCTGGCGCTCTGCGTTTGCGCACCCGCCGAGCAGGAAGTGATCCAGCACATCCCACAAAAAGCCGAGCAAACACCATCAGTTACAGGAAGAGACGATGCGGTATCTGGTGCTTCGGCAAAGGCTGCTGGTGCGTCTGAGCACGTAGCGCGCGCTCGCCGTGACGTAGCCGGACAAGAGAGCGACCTCCTCCCCGCTATCAACGATGTGGATGTCTCACCCTTCGGAGAAACTTCGCAGCTAGAGGGCCGTGGCCGCATCAGGGTGCTGCCTGCCTACCTCGGTTGAACCAACACCAACAACAACATAGACATCTGCTACCACCACATCGGATATAACGTTATCGTATAAGTTATTAAAGTTTGTATCAATGTATTATTTAAAACATTAAACAAGCTTTTTGGTTATTAATGTACATATGTTTTGTACATTTTAATTTAGTACCTAGCAATAAAGAATAGTTAAGAAAGACTGGATGCATTTGATTTACAAAGTTATTCTCTTTAACATAATGAGTACCGACATTACTTCACAGAAGTATGGTAAAAGATAAAGGGGCTGCTAAGTTAATTAATAAAATTAGCATGAAGAAAATAATTATTAGCCATGACTATAAAATACATAACTTCCTCTGAAACTAATTTAATGTACTTTGTTTTCACAATGCTAATCATTGTAGTTACGTTAGCCGTGGGAGTGGTAAACTTGGTGTCATCTTTAAGTATTGTGCAAAAAGATAATGAATTGGGCATAACAAATGTGACAATTTTAGAAGACAATGCTAAAACTCTGGATAATATAGTAAAAGAAACAGAAACCAACAGGGATGTTATTGACGTAAATGACGGAGACAAGGAATTGGTTGAAGCAGCGGAAAGCAATAACTTAGTATATCGACCTCTCTTTGTATACAGAAGGATCCAACACAGTAAGAGAAGAATCACCATGTACAATTCGTTTGCAGGATAAGTGAATATTTCTAAGGTAATCATTTTATTACTTCATGTCGTTATATGATTGAGCAAAGTAATAAAACTCTCCCCAATTTAAAATCAATAAAACTAACAAGTCAATAAAGCAATAGCGATACAGTCGTGATTTGCTGGGAGAGTTAAATTGCGGTTTAGTTTAATCCTAGCAGTTGGAGTATCAAGGACAATGATTTTATTTCGAATATTGGCTGTAGTTGTACTACTTATTGTAAGTGAATTCACTTTTCCAGTTTCTATTTTACGCATATAACTAAATAAATTGAACGTTTTAGATTCCTGACTCGTACGGGGGAATATCGCCAGTACACGATTTTAAGGAACAAATGTTGAGAACTACTAATAATAATATTAACGAAAGATTTTTACTGTCATCTCCACATAATGTATTGAAACATTTGGACAATACGATTTCGAAAGCAACTAAAAATGTTACTCAGAACCCGGAAATGGACGATATTCTCTACCAGATTTCAAAGGACATGGTTTCGGCCATTTTATCAAAGTTAGAAATACAAGATAAAATAACTAGAATTACTACGGAGGCACTGGAAGCTCCTGGCAAAAATAAAGGTATTACGGCTATTGAGACAAGGCGCATTTTGGATTATATTTCTAGAACATTGTCTGGTCATATTCTCAGTATTACTAGAGCTTCAACAGAGCCAGAACTTCATCGGTTGGTATATGGATTAGCTCAAATTGCAGCCGAAGTATCCATCGTATCAGCATTAAAAGATACCACATATGCCGCAGCGCTATCTAAGAAACAATCTGTTGATTTATCTCTAAGAAGGAAAAGAGCGATTGCTCCTGGAAAGGAAAACGTACTAGTGACCCCGTCTCCTGTTTCTTCAGCGACGGTTTATAGCGTTATTCTGAACAAAACTGTCCATACTGCCCTTAGTGCTAAAAATAAAACAACAGCAAAAGATTTTCCTTCACCGTACTCAGTGATATCTAGAACTGAAAAGAAAGTTCTGCATGTCCTTAATAGCAAGCAAAACGTTCCAACTGAAGTAAAAGGGTTCTTGAATCAAACAGCCTTAGATATCGAAAATACAGAGCGAGAAAATAATAACACGGAACCAGTTCTCATGGAGAAGCCGATAAATGGAACTCATTATATAAGAGAAACACAAACCCTGGATACTCAAGAATTAAGTGCACCTGGACTTATAGATGATTGGGTTGATACCAAGGAAAACGTTTATAAGCCTATCAATCCTGATATTGTTGCTGATATGGAGATAGATCAGCCTGAATTTGAAGACGAAGCTGGTAATGAAAAGAAATCTAAACAAAAATTGGAAAAAATGGAAGTAAAAGCCAAAAAAGCTATTTTATACGCTGGTGATGTGGCATATTTGACTGCTGCAAGCGTTGTTGCTCTAAGACGAGCTTTAACTGCATCCATTGAAGTTCAAATGTCCGTAAGGTACGCGAAAAATGGTATGTCAAATCACCAGGAATTAATGATGAACTTGGCAAAGACTGCTGCCCAACAAGCAGGAAAACAAGCAAAGAGTGCTACGTCTAAATCTTTAGCTTGCGAGCGAGTAATTAAATTGGCGCTGAAGTATACAGCCCAGTCACAGGGAGCTCATCTTAACCATGTCGCGAATAGAATTGTGATGGATACTTTGTCATTAGCGACGTTAGCGAAATCTATGGCATTTGTTGCTTCAGATATAGCTATCAATTCTTTGTATCAGGCCACTGATGTGAAACCTCCCACATAAAAACTTTGAAGACAAAGTCTTTAAAAAAAAATGAAAATAATTTTCTCACCTCCACAAAACTATTTTTTTATTTGAAATTTCATGTTTAAATTTATCTCGTAAAGGTTTAAAAATATAAAATAAGGTAACATGTCAGAAATATTTCATTTATTTAGTCAGCTTTCCCGTAAATCCCACATAAAAAAAATATTATTACTTTAAGTTTGAGAAATGAAGAGTATTCTGTGCTGCATTAGTAAAGTCAGCTAATAATGTGTTTTCCAGTAGTAAGTGTAGTGTGTATCAGGAATCCTGTAACAAAATGTATTTGAGTTATTACAAAATCAAAATAGGTTTTTAATAGCGGCTTTGAAGTCACTATAATGGACGCTGTGACTTCGTTTCAATTCGAAAAAAAAATGTGCTGCTGATATCCATAACACGAGACGCTGGTTAAAATACTTTAATTGTTTTTTTTATCATTTTAGAAATGCATTAAAATTCATTCTTTGCGCATAATCTACATTATCACTAGCTACTCTGATCTTTTCACGAAGGTAGTGGCTCGAGCCTACTCTGCATTTATTGAATTAAACATAAGCATAATAAGGCTGCTACACAATATTTGTATACGTAGTCACCACCATAATTTGGCACTTAAAAGTCGTGTTTTCTGAACTGCGTCAATAACTTCTTACTAAAGGTGTTCCTCATATTAAGTGCAATAGAGCATTGGTTCTTACCTTTCCTGGTAGATGTATATTTGCGGTTTCTGGTATTGGTACCAACTATGCCACCAAGTGCTAGCATCCGTCTTCAAATCTGAGCCAGGCTTCGGTGGTTCCGGTAAGCCTTCGACATTTACAGGCTTCGGTTCCAGGGGAACCAGTCCAGAAGTCGGTGCGACTTCAACAGCTTTTGGATCTTCGACTGGTAGACAACAGCAAGCTCCCAATATAGTGACGATTGCAGCCAGTTTCACGATCTGTGAATATTATAGTATTATTGCTGGTAGGAAAATAATGATAGATTTTCAAAATCATTATATCACATCAAAAATGGCTTATATTTCTTGATGGAGTAGGGAGAGGTCTGTTGTGGTTACGTTTTGCCTATGCTGGTATATTTCTTACACATTTACACAGAAACGTAGATACTTTAGCTGGCCGGCTACTGAGAATATCCTAAATAAAAAACACAGCATAATATAATTATCAGGCTATACTGCCTCCTCGCTTCTAGATGGAGTGGGCCATAATCTATCACACGAGCCCACTGCGGATTGGTGGACGTCACATGTCTTCGAAGTTTTGGTTCTGTGACATGTCGGCTTCCTCACGATGTTTTCCTTCACCGTTTTGAGAGCAGTGGTGATGAACACAAAGTAAAGTGCTTGCTTGGGTTCGCACCCACTACCTAAAACTGATAAGTCACGGCCGTTTCCACTGCGCCACCAATACTCTTAAAAACAGAGCATAGAAAGAAAACATCTACGAGATTTCGCAATTGTTCAGTATTAGTAAAACCAGTTATACCCTTCAGATCTTTACTATACACAGCAGATACGCGGTTGACCCATAGGCAAATCGCGATACGATAATACATTCTAATTGCGTTTGCCCTCAAAATAATCACACTTCGGTGCCAAGCCGTAGCGGGCGAGAAATACTGGTGAACAGAATATATATCGAGTTGAATACTTTGCCAATGACTGATACTTTTTCTTAGATAGGTATATAAAACAAAAAATAATAACACCTTGTCAATTTGGTTATGGTCACATGTTTTTGGGTACCGTATATGGCAAGTGGTATGATAATTTGATGCTAATAGAACATTAGATCCTGTTTAATTTACTGGATACGTAGCGTGATTTTATATTAGTATGTTTACTCCCTTTTATGGAAAGACAAGCAAAGTGGTAATGTGAGGTGTGTTCGCACATCGACCGATTGAGCGTGAGATAGGTACTTTAGAGGTTGTTCGCTTACCGAAGAACCTCACGCACATACTGGCAGCCAATGATTGGGCTGTGTCTATGTTCGAACAATCAGAAAGTTCTAAAATAAGAACGTCAAATAATTTTACATAGGTTTTGTTCCGAGAGCTTTCATTCTATTGACCGGCGCGGACTCACAGAGTACTTTTTTGCGGACTTGTAAGCTTCTAACTCTTGAAATAAACGTGAAGTCTCTCATTCGTACGCCTATATGCGTTTAATTTTATAGTTCGAATCGACCCGGGTACCAAGGACCCTTCGAAGTCCTTATACTACCTAACACATGAGAAAATATCTATATACTGTAGTCATCAAAATATATCTATTAAACTTAAGGTTAATTTATTGTTTGAGATAACATTCCATTATTGTCACTTCAGAAATCTTACCAACCGACGTTACTATGTACTAATAATGTAAGACCAAGGAGACCAGTCTCCACGACAGAGGGAATCCGAGCGTGGAGGCTAGTGCTATTTGAATTTGTACTGCTGTCTTGAACAATAAAGTTATTATTTACAATTTTTTATTAAACCTTTTTTTTTCTATGAATTGTATCAATCAATTTGCCTAGCATTTTACAACTATGTCGGAGTCGGCTCCCAGTTTAACTGGATGCAGCTGAAATGCCAGTATTTTACATGAAGCGACTGCCTATCTGACTTCCACAGTTACTGCGTAACTGATACGCCTTGATAGGTTTACGGGCTTCTAACTACCCGTAACGACTGTCAAAGATCTACGTATGGCAGCCGGGACCAACTGTTTCAGGCTTCTATCAATAGTTCGATGCAGAGTGAATCTGTGCTCACCCATAAAACTGACCGTAAACTACTTTTGCATATTAATGGAGATATAATAGTTGTAACCTAAATAAGACAAAACATAACTTACCATTTTGAGTATTTCCCTAAGGTAAACTTGGAGTCTGGTTAGACGAAATTAGGATTATGCTGATCTCTGCAATAGGATCACTTTATATATCCTTAATTTTAGTGAGAGAAAAGGACAAAATACCTTGTATCATCTTATTTTAATATTGCTGGTCACCTTTGGATGTCATCGGCGCGATGCTACTAATAGTAGTCATAAATTAAGCCTCTTTGACATCATTGCTGTTATCAAATTACTAACAAATTTTATTCAAATGCTTTAAATAAAATTGCATTTTTTAAGTGCTGGATTATGGTAATTCTACACGGATTAGCCTGCCCGACCATTCAGATCATTTACCTAAAAAAGACGTGGTAATTACCATTTAACTTATGTGGACCGAATTAGTTTTGTAAGTAGGTATACCTAATCATTAATACTTATCATTGTAAAACAAATCATCTGTATAGACAAAAAACTTTGTCCTCGCTACGGCTTCCATCATGTATTGTGATTATTGTGATATCCCTTGCAAACCTTGCACGAGCACCGATTTGTCGACGGAAGAATAGACAAAAAATGACGTTCCGTTTAGACAGTGTGACGGCAGCAAAGTCATCATCATCATCATCATCATCAGCCTACAGCAGTCCACTGCTGGACATAGGCCTCTCTAATTGCACGCCATTCAGCTCGATTCTCGGCAACTCTCCTCCAGTTGGTACCAGCTACCCGGTGAAGATCGTCACTCCACCTAGGCTGAGTGCGTCCTACCTTACGTTTGCCGATTTGCGGTCTCCACTCAAGAACACGTCTACCCCAACGGTCATCGGTTCTAGGGTTAATATGGCCGGCCCATTGCCACTTCAGCTTGCTAATTCTGTGAGCTATGTCGACAACTTTGGTTCTCTGCCGGATCACCTTATTCCGGATTCTATCCCTCAGAGATACTCCGATAGCTCTTTTCATAGCTCGCTGAGCGACCTTGAATTTATGGACTAGCCGTACAGTGAGTGTCCACGTTTCGACTCTGTAAGTCATAACAGGCAGGACGCACTGATTGAAGACTTCGAAGTCTTTAGGCTCTGCGGAATACGCGACGAGAAGATTCGAAGAAGCTTCCCAAACGCTGCCCAGCCCAGCCGAATTATTCTGTTAGCTTCCTTCTCAAAGTTTTTCTTACCAAACTGCAGCTTGCCCGAGGTAAACGTATTCTGGAAAAACTTTGAGAGCACTGCCATTGACAGCAATCGCTCCCGGAGTGACGTGATCGTTGAACATAACTTGGGTTTTGTCCAAGTTCATCCGGAGACCAATGCGTACAGAAGAATCAACTAGGCCGTCCAGCATCTGCTGCAAGCCATGCAGCGATTCAGCCAGTATGACGATGTCATCTGCAAATCTCAAGTGTGAGATGTACTCGCCGTCGATGTTAATGCCGCGTCCTTCCCAGTTCAGCGTCTTAAACACATCCTCTAGTGCATTAGAGAATAATTTCGGGGAAATTACGTCCCCTTGTCTCACCCCTCGACGCAAGGGGATGTGTTCAGTTTGCTGATCGTGAGTTTGGACGGTCATTGTCGCGTTTTCATACAGACATCTCAGCACTTGGATGTATCGCCAGTCGACTTGGCATCACCGCAGAGACTCCAGACCAGGTCTCGATAGAGTCAAAAGCATTCTCATAGTCCACAATTGCAAGACACAGGGGCCAATTATACTCTTCGGACTTCTGTATAATCTGCCGCACTGTGCGGATGTGGTCTATCCTGTGCTGTATCCTGCACGAAACCCTGTCTGCTCTGGTGGCTGAAACTCGTTGAGTCTACGCCAAAGACGATTCGTGAGGACTCTTGAAAACAGCTTATATACGTGGCTTAGGAACGAAATGGGTCTGTAATCCTTAAAAAGGGTGATAACACCCTTTTTGATGAAGAGAACGACCACACTCCTCCGCCAAGCTTCTGGAGTTCTCCCAGAGAACAGGACAGAGTGCTCTTGAAGCTCTCTTAGTACAGGTATTCCTCCCACTTTCAGGAGCTCGGTCGTAATCCCGTCCTCATCTGGGGTTTTCCATTTTTAAGCTGTCCAAGAGTCACCTCGATTTCATCTTGGCTGACTTCTGGCAGGTCCTCCGTGAAATGGCGGGTTAAAGTGGCTCTATAATCCTCATTTTCGGGATCATTCATCATCATTAGCCGTAGAAGTTTTCGACTTCCGAAAGGATCTCCGGCTTCGAAACGACGATATCCCCACTTGATTTGGTCAACTTCGTCAGGTGGCCCCTCCCAAATGATTGGACGAATACTTTCGACCCCCGATTTTGCTCAATCGCTTCCTCTATAGAGCGTGTATTGGAGCGTCGGAGGTCGCGTTGTACCAAAGTTCTTATAAATTTCTTGAGCACCCGTTGTTCTGACGAAGTGATAGGTCGGTTTTCACGTCGTTCTGTCATAAGCTCGAGTCTATTCTGAAAGTTTAAACTTCCTGCCCGTACGCCGCATTTTACAAAATCTCATACCTTCCTCCCTGAGAATTTCCACTATTTGATCGACCGCGTTGTCAACGTCATTTAAAAGTAGGCAGCAAAGTAGAAAGAGCCATTTGCACTTTTCACGAAATTCACTCTTTTACATACGTAATTCGACTCAGAATGCCTAGTTTTGCATAGTATTTTTCAAGAGAAAATTTGTGTTGGACATTTTTTGAGATGGGAAAAAATAATGACCTCGCGACACCATTACCGACACCTCTGTATATTAGTTAGTTTTATACGTTAGTTTTAGTTGAGCTTGATCAGTATAATTCTCAACTGTTACTGCTATTAATCACGAAGCAGCCTATACTGTTCCCACTGCTAAGACAAAGGCCTTCTCTCGGTGAGAGGGAGCGGGCCGTAATCCTCCACCACGCAGGCCCTATGCGGGTTGGTAGATGTCACATGTCTTCGAATTTTTGGTTCTACAACATGACGGGGTTCTCACGATTTTTTTCCTTCACTGTTTTGAGAGCAGTGGTGACAAAATTATTTACACAAAGTAAAGCGCCTATCTGGGTTCGAACCTACTCAACCTACAATTTGTCGCGCATATGATAAACATTTTAAATTTTTTTGTCTGTCTGTTTGTTCCGGGTAAACTGCAAAACGGCTGAACCGATGTTGATAAGGCTTTCACTGGCATATAGCTGATGCTATAGGGAGTATCATAGGCTACTTTTTTTTGAGGCTGAGAAATCATCAAATAACTTCTCCCGCTCTGGGTAAAGCGGGAGGGCGTCAGACTTTTACTAAAAACGACTAAAACCCACCCGTGTTCCTTCAGTTGCCTGTGTGCCAGGGGCCACGGTATCTCTTTCGAACAACTCGCAACCCTGGCAGGCATCGGCCCTTGCGGACCCCACCATTCTATGCTGACATCTCTTAGAAGCGCGCGTGGAACACAACGCGCCGTCAACCTGGGCTTGGTCCTTACCGGACAGCGAGCTACTCATTACTCACCATCCGCAAGCCCGCGCCTACGGTGGCCAGGAATCAGCCTGGGATTCCCGAGGCCCAGGGCGTCTCCTGTGGTGACTAGGGCCGTGAGGGCGCATATACTGCCTCTCCCTTACGTGCGCCGCCTCCCACATTCGCGAGCATTACTGCTTCACAGAAGGAGGTGACGGCTACCCATGCATTCTCGCTCCGTAAAATGGCCTAGACCAAGGCCAGACGCGAGAGTCCGCTGCCGCCTATCGCCTCCACAAAGACACGGCGGAGCTTCACCCAAGCCGGGCAGACCACCGTATGCTCCACCGTGTCCTCCGGGTGATTTACGCAGTGGAAACACCCGGGCGTTTCCTCCCGTCTTATTCGAAACAGGAACCTCCCGAAACAACCGTGTCCGGTGAGGACCTGGGTCAGGCGGAAGGTGGGGACGTCGTGGCGCTTCTCAATCCATTCCTCAAAGAGGGGACTTACCGGCGCAATTGTGGCATGTCCAGCACTGGGTTGGGACAATCGCACTCTCCATGTCGCCATGAGATCCCGCCGGAGCTCTGTGCGCTGTGCTGTGATTTCTCGCGGCAGCGGCGTTACGCCTTCGCGTTTTGCCTCCTCGCGCCATTCCCACGTGTGCGCGAGGACTTTTGCCTCCAGATCCCACGGCGGCAATCCGGCAAGGAGGCCCGTTGCCTCACCGGAGATCGTGAGGTATCCGCGGATCATCCGGATGGCCATGACCCTATGGGACGCGTTCAACAGGCGGGCTGGTCGGCGCCTCAATGAAAGAGCCCACACCGGTGCCCCGTATAGGGCCATGGACCGCACGACCCCCGCGTAGATCCTCCGGTAGGAGGCGTTTGGACCCCCTAGATTGGGCAGGAGCCGCTTCATGGCAGGCCCGGCCCGCTCCAGTCTGGAACATAGGCTACTTTACGTTTCGATGGAACACGGGATATTTTCCGAAATCCACGTGGGCAAATTCGCGGGCACAGCTAGTCTTAAAATGTAAGAACGTATTGGAATAGCAAATAAAAGAGAAAACAGAACTAGGTAATTAAAAATAATCTTAATCTATTTCGAACTGCGATTTATCGACTTATAATGTAGGATGCTAATAGGTATCTTAATAAAGTATCGGTATCGTACGAAACATTTTTTATTTTATTAAGGTAGCTAAAACTTTTAATACAAATTCAGGTCATTTGAAAAACATCTGGGCACGCTAACGATATATGTAGTTTAACTTAAGTTATGATGATTGGAATATTGTAGATAATACGTAGAATTTATCTTTTTAGCAATCGAATAGTAGTTTATTTTACTACATACCGATACAAAGTTATATCGGCGCGTGGCCAAAATTAGAACTTACGCTCCTTCTTTTTTTATACATTTCAAGAGTAACATCGCACAAAATATTTGCTCAAATACCCTCTTATTTATAAACGTTGCTTAAAGTTAAGAGATGTTTAAACATCAAACAAGTATGGTAGGTGTAAATAAATGTAACTTTTATAAATATGTGGGTAAATTTTCACCAACAGAGGCCGTTGTCAACGTCATTCGCCCCTCGGCGAAATAAAAAACTCCACAGAAATAAAAAACCAGTAGAAGTCGTATAACGCTTCATTAGTATCGGAACCAACGTACCCAAACTCACACGAATACAAGTTATTTGTATTTCGTAACACTAAGAAACATTTTGGTCCGATTGGTAGTTTAATATTGAATGAAAGTAGGAATATGTCATTCGTCGCATAATTGATAATAAACCACGAAAAAATGACTATGGAGTTGTTTTTTGTCTACTCTTTTAACATATTTATTACTTTCCCGTTTAAAGCGCACACGGAATAGTTTAATGAGCAAGTTACGCTACTCGCCGCTAGATGTCACTATAATAAACGCATTAAATTTAAAGTTGTATTTCGCTACAGATAAGATTTATATTTGCGTAACGAGGTCATTACTATTCGTACTCCTCTAGAGATGTACCACTGTCGTTGACTTATTTATCGACATTCCGTTTTATTTTTAAACAAAATATAGTCAACAGCTAGAGTCGATAAATGTTATTGTTTGAAATCAAGTGTTTGTATATATTTTATTCTAATACATACTTACGATTTACAGAAAGTATAATTAAGAATTGTTATGTTATACCACTGATCCGATTTGTTCTGTTTTCTTCGCGCAACTTATCATCACAAATCTGTAAACAAATGGAATAATGATTGAATAATTTATGAGGTTACTGTTGGATAGTAGTTAACACATGCCTATTTTTATTTATTGCAGGCATTAATTTACTCACACGAAGGTAAGCTAATATAGTAACATTACGATTATTCATTTTCTTATACATTATACGTTTATATATTTAAACCATCAAGTAATCCAATACACAATCATCAACAAGAACGCTTCCAAATGCTAAACTTTACTGTAGAATACATTACTTCAACATTGCGGGTACTTAGGCACTTACATAATTTTACTCTGGACTTTCCACTTTTCACAACACCAATAATAATTACTCGCGTAGTAATCTCATCTGCTCGACGTCCGTAGGTCACTGCAGGGATCCAGCAGAATATCAGCGTCAGGTACATTTGCCTGACACATGCTGAGCTGGACTCTGCAACTTTGAGACGCACACCTTACTTTTGCACTCCGCCGCACGTTATTTAATTTGAATGTTAAATTGTGTCATAGCCTAGTGTCATACTTATGTCATCCTATTTTCTTTGTTTTTTCTTAGTGTATTGGCACCTTGTACTTTCATGTAATTAATTTTAATTTCATCGTGCTATGTTAGTTGTGTTATGTCTTTTTTATGCACCAAATAAACGATTTATCTATCTATCTATCCGATTTTGAAAATTATTTTATTGATAGAAAGATACACCCTGTGGTGTTTCTTTCTATTTAATGCGATGGATATTATACTACGCGATTAGATAAAACGGGCACACTACTTCCTACTGAAGTACTGACGTTGCAAGCCTACGCTTTCGCCTGCGGATACACTCGTATTATGTTCAGCTTGACTAACTCCGTAACGGACTTTGATTAAATTTGGTATTATTAGATAGATCTTAGATGTCAGACTAACACATATGCCACTTTATACTTAAAAAAGAAGAAGGTTCTATGTTCATTTGTAATTATGTTTCGCATGGTCGAAACTTAAGTAGAATTAGAAAGCAAAAGGTATGAGCAATTAATTCAAATGTGTTCGATCACTAATACTGCAAAAACGAACCGCACGCAAGGTCAATTTTTTCCCTATATATCATAGGACCCAGAGAACATTGTAAGTTTAAAATATCTATAATGAGTTATCGATATTTTAAACTTACAATGTACTCTAATTGAGTTCCTTTTCTTTTAATTCTCTAATCTCTAATTGAGTAGCTGAATGTGACATGTACATAGTTGGAATCTTCGCGAACAATATGTTTGAGTTTAAAAGAAAGTAGACTTTAAATTAGATACCATAAAGACAACTTTTTCTTGTCTTATGTTGTATTTATTTAAAATTGCATCCTTTTATAATCTATGTCAACGGATACTAATAAATAGTAACTTTGTGTCACAGCACTACTGCTCCGTGGGCATCTCAGCCAGGGCATCAGCTACGGGAATTGTAATATTGCACAAGAATAAACTTTTCTGCTTTTATATGAAATAATAAGTTATTTTCATTAAACCTCAACATCTTATTTAATAAAATATTGTTTTTCAAATTTTTATCGAAATAAAATCAATTAAGACTTACCGATGGTATGATATACCTCCATTTGATACATTTTTAGTTCTGCTATCATGTTTACATTGTAAAACAGCACAATAAGGCATGTTTGTATTTTTTGTCAAGTTCTTTTCAAGGTGTGTGCGCGGAAGCAGACTTGTGCAAAACTCCGCAAAGCTCGGGGTACGCGGGCCCCGCCTACTTGCGACTTCTACTGGTTTTTTCATTTCTGTGCCGAGGGCGGTCAATGGAATGGGTAATCACCATTATATACCGAGACGCCTCCGTGGCCCGGAAAGCAAGTTACTCCCGGCTGTCATTCGTGGGTCTTTGACAGTCGGGAGCCAGAAAGTCTGACAAACCAGTCTTACCCAAAGGTTTACCCAACATTACCCAGTGACCAGTTGCGGTCGCGGGGGGGGGGGGGGGCAGTTGCGGTCGGGTCACAGACAAAGACTACATATTAATCGTTTTTTTTTGTTTTTATTACTATTTTAAGAAGGTTAACGTTTACGGCTTTGGGGGGGCGGCGCACAGTGGGCCCATACTGAAAATTAGTGGACTTAGGCAACGAAGTTACCATATCGATGCGATTTTTTTTAATATGACGTGTTATAATATTCCTGACAACTTTTATTCTTATAAAATTTCTTCTAAACTTGATAGTTTGTCTTGAAAAAAATTTATTAGATTTTTTTGTATGGAGCGAATCACGTTTAATTTTTTTTCTTCAATTGTACTAATATGTTGGGTGTGTGGCGTGAGTATATGATAGCTAGGGTCATTCTCTATCCACGAAAAAAAAATCAGCGCCGGCCATCTGCGGCAGCGCGAGTAATCATTCGGTAAAAAAATAATAATTTGGAAGAATTTTTTTGTCATTTAAAATAAATTCAAAGCATATTTTTTGTCTCATTTGGCTGTTTTCACCTTCTTTTTAGTTAAATAAATAGTTTTAATAGCGCATACGTACTTAGAACTAGTAATTCTGGTAGAGATTTAGTTATTATTGCATGTTATCGGTACAAATGAGTCATCAATCACAATGCAGGTGCTCTGCATTGTGATTGATGACTCATTTGTTTGTGCGCGCATAACTAATGAGTCATCGAAAAATGCTCGTCTCTGATTGGCTGTGTTATTTTTTAACTGCACGTTATCTATTGTTGAATAAATATATCGTAATGTTTCAGGTTATACTAATTTTGTTAATGATAGGTGAAATAATTTAAATTTGTACGGGCAAGTCGTTGATAATTGTCTACATAATCAACTGTATGTATATTATTATAGTATAAGTTATCGTACGTATGATCAATATGAAACGGTGAAGTAATTGTAGCCCTGAAAAGGGCTGTTTGTCATATTCCTAACCCTGATGGGCTTTTGTGGGAATAATTTAGAGCCGGATCACATTATTTCTTGTTCCAGAAGTGCTAGTGGGTCCGGCAAATTTTCGGACTCTGCTATGAGGCATTCTTCTTCCTCCATAATTTCACTGTCACAGGGAGGCTCAGTAGTCTGTAACAACTGAGTTGCTTCAGGCAACAACTCATTATGAACCTGTTTCATTATTTTAGGCCTTATGTAGGATATGTGGGGATCAGAGCTTATTAGAAGTCCATGGAGGATATCTTCGTTTGTTGCTATTCTCCCCGTTTTCCGAGTGTGCCTCTCCCTGACCTTTCTGAAGTCCTTATTACGGGCTTCCGAAGCTTCTTCAGATAAGGTACCTAAAACGAATAAGTACATACATTTTAATTTCAAAACGCAATCGAGTCAAATAATACATCAAACTATATTTATTTTTTACTTACCGATTGGCAAAACACCAAAGTGGTTACAGATGTCTGCACCGTGCATTAGAAGTTTATGTACACTAACTGGCATGTAGTACCACGAATAGTGTTGCACGTACACATCAGCTGTTTCTCTACAGTATCTTCTAAATTTTTCACAGTCAATGTTTTTGCCTGATGATATGGCTTGTAGAATAACGGAAAATCTGAAAATCAGATTTTCGTCAATTCCCGTTATTCTGGAAGATCTTTTGTAATCTTGGAAAAAGCGCCTCGCTGTATTCCCGTCGTTTGTAGTTCCAAAACCCTAAAATGGGAAAACAATACTGTAATATACAATACATAGAGATATAATTCACAAACAACATAAAGAGAGCGAAAATTAAATACATACCTGTTTGACTATATCAATCAGCATTCCAGTTTGCTCACGAAACTCTTGCTGTGTGGTATTTTTTTTAGCTTGTTTCAAAGCCTTATGTTCGCCGCGAGCAGTCCATCGTTGAAAATCCAGATTATAAGATATATGGAGAAGACATTCCATACACCGAATCTTCATATGCAGTGAAGAAATTCCTTGTTTGTAAATTTCTTCACGAAGTGGTTTAGAAGTCAAAGCGTCTAAATTATTCATCTCACTCGGTTTTGCCAAGCAAATGGGACACGTTGCATATAATGGTACTCCAGCAATAATATTGGCCACTTTTCCATCAATCATGGTCATATGCAATTCATGTGATACAATAATATTTCCACACTATGTAGATATTCGTTCATCAATTTGTTTTTTCATCTCAGACTCTTCAGACTTTATAAAGTCAGCTGTCTCCGAAGTGAAAGTGAACTTCACTGGTCGACAGTACAGAGTTGAGCAAGGTGTGGGGTTCTCCCAAACTAGATTTTCATTCCCAGATGATGGCCTAGTAGACACTAGCCGAAGAGGGACGATGCTTATCATGACTACTGATGAATCATCGAACTCTGTAGCTGTGTTTGACGTTTTCTGTTTATAGTTACTCTGCGACGAAGAACCATCAAGTCCCCATTTCCAGGTCAACTTGAGTTCTTCATTTTGAGACCTATCAACAGTATTTATATCAAGTAATATCCTCTCCACAGTGTGGTCCAATAGCGCTTGCAATTTAATGTGAGCTCCGTTTTCGGTAATCTCCATACTCTCTTGTGGTGGGTAACATCTTTTCTTGGCATTTACAAGCTTTGGATAAGATGGAAAGGCAGCACAGTTTTCTTCTTTCAGAAATTGTCGAAGAGCTAAGTACTTCCATTTCGAGAGCGCAACTGATGTATAAAGAGCTAAACACTTATCTTCAGAGACAGTACTTAAGCTCTGCTTTTTGAATAGTCTCTCTTCTACTTCGGATAGCGCATCTGGATTACTGGAAAGGTATTCGACCACTTTTGCCAGATTCGTTTTGCCGTTGTCTTTCAATTTTGTTATGTACCAGTGCTGCAACTCTTCCTCGGAATTTTCTTCTACTATGGAAGTAGAACGTCTTTTCTTTTGCTTATTACTTAACTCTTCGAACGGTTTTCTGTGCTCCTTTTCTGTAGATGTTCCCGCTTCCGCAGTACATACTGCAAGAGTAGCAACATGGCAATCTATATCCACAAGCTCAGATAAGGCTGCGTCCGAAAAGCCCATCACACTTCTCAGATCAACACTGTCACAAACAGGCCAGTTGATGTTTTTTTCCAACCACTTGCGATTAATTACACGATTCATAAAAGTTTTTTGATTTCTGCTTGACTCTATCCACATTTTATTTAAATTTACACAAAAAAGTCGACAGAACTCCTTGATTCGGTTCTTGTCTTCTTCAGAAACTTCGGTAGTCAAGACAGAAATGATACTTTCATACAGAAACATATGATTTTTCAGATCACCGCCACTTCTTAATTTCACAAAAAGATCTAGGTTGGTACAAAATCCAGCCATAGTTCTAATGTAAATATAAAAATACAAGTATTTCACTGTGTTCACAAACAAGCGACAAGAGCGAAACTAGATGGACTTAATGAATGTCTTTATATTTATAGTTAGTGTTAATTACTCAAGTAGTGGACATAACAGTGAGTGAAAATTATTCAGCCAATCAGAGACGAGCATTTTTCGATGACTCATTAGTTATGCGCTTAGCCGAGTGCACAAACAAATGAGTCATCAATCACAATGCAGGTGCTACCGATAACATGCAATAATAACTAAATCTCTACCAGAATTACTAGTTATAAGTACGTATGCGCTATTAAAACTATTTATTTAACTAAAAAGAAGGTGAAAACAGCCAAATGAGACAAAAAATATGCTTTGAATTTATTTTAAATGACAAAAAAATTCTTCCAAATCATTTTTTTTTTACCGAATGATTACTCGCGCTGCCGCAGATGGCCGGCGCTGATTTTTTTTTCATGGATAGAGAATGACCCTAGCTATCATATACTCACGCCACATACTCAACATATTAGTACAATTGAAGAAAAAAATTAAACGTGATTCGCTCCATACAAAAAAATCTAATAAATTTTTTTCAAGACAAACTATCAACTTTAGAAGAAATTTTATAAGAATAAAAGTTGTCAGGAATAATATAACACGTCATATAAAAAAAAATCGCATCGATATAGGAACTTTGTTGCCTAAGTCCACTAATTTTCAGTATGGGCCCACTGTGCGGCGTCACGACCCCTAGGAACGCCCCTCGAACTGCGCCTGCCAATGACTGGTTTGTGGAGGTCAGATGGGCAGTCACACAACATGAAATGCTGGTATTCAACTACATCTGGGACTGGAAGTCGACTCCAACATTATTTTGTAAAAGCTAGGCAGGTTTTTTTTTTTGGGTGGGAAATCATCAAATAACTTCTTCCGCTCTGGGTGGAGCAGGAGGGCTTGTAAGACTTTTACTGACTAAAACCCACCCGTGTACCCTCTGTTGCCTGTGTGCCAAGGGCCGCGATATCTCTTTCGAACAACCCGCACCCCTGACAGGCATCGGCCCTTCCGGGCCCCAACAGTTGGTTGGCGTTTTGGGGGACTGTCTCATGTACTTTCACGTTCGAAAAGTGCTGATTCTCAGCCTAATTTGAATAAATGACTTTTGATCTTGATTTTGGTGCTGACATCTCTTTGAGGCGCGCGTGGAACACAACGCGCCGTCGATCCGGGCTTGGTCCTTACCGGACAACGAGTTACCCATTACTCACCGTCCGCAAGCACGCGCATACGGTGGCCGGGAATCAGACTGGGATTCCCGACGTCCAGGGTGTCTCCTGCGGAGGCTAAGGCCGCGAGGGCGCATGTACTGCCTCTCCCTCACGTGCGCCGCCTCCCTCTTTGCGAGCATTACTGCTTCGCTGAAGGAAGCGATGGCTACCCATGCACTCTCGCTACGTACCATGGCCTGGACCAGGGCCGGACGCGAGAGATCGCCGCCGCCGATCGCCTCCGCGAGGACACGGCGGTGCTCCGCCCAAGCCGGGCAGACCTCCACCGTATGCTCCGCCGTGTCCTCAGGGCGATCTTCACAATGGAAACACCCGGGCGTTTCCTCCCGCCTTATCCGAAACAGGAGCCTCCCGAAACAACTGTATCCGGTGAGCACCTGCGTCAGGCGAAGGTGAGGACGCCATGCTGCCTCTCATGCCACTCCTCAGAGAGAAGACTTACTGCCGCAATGGTGGCGTGCCCAGCATTGGGGTGCGACAATCGCACTCTCCACGTCGCACTATGGAAAATGGTAGAACAAGCGCATATCAAAAATGCTTTTTACGAATATCATAATTTGGCCAATATGGCTATTCTTTTAGGTTTTCTAATAGTCAAATTATAATATTCATTACGATTTTTTTTCTTAATACGCGAAATTATTTTTTTTTTCTTAGATAGAAATACATAGAAAACAGAAGTGCCAAACTCAAGTCTTTGCGTATACATGTTTCAATACCATATTGTGAAAAAAATACTTGGTACAGATATGCAGTATTATACATTTTTAGAAAGGTTATTTTATGCTTTTTGCGATACAGCTTAATGATTTTAAAAGTAAAGAAAAATATTTCAGTAATTACTTAAAAAGTGACATACCTTTTTTTTCACTTGTATGTTTTTTCGTTGAAGGTTTTCAGTATTACCCACGTTTGCCCAAGCGCTACTTTTTGCGTCGACTAGTAGTCTAACTATTCATAAATAGAATGCAAAAAAAATCAGCTGCGGATATTTGCGGTTTTAGAAGATATGAGAAAAAAACTGATAAAAGTCAGAACCCGAAAATTAGTATCTTTTGCGGTTTACCACTGACACCATTCACATGAACAATATAGAACTTTTTGGATATTTTCTTCATTATTTCGTGATAACAAAGGGACCTTATCAAATTTGCACTCGGTTTGCGTGGGAAATTACAAGATAATAATGATGTAGGTACCAATTCGATATTGTAAAATGAGTATTTAAAGGGAAGCAAAAACTATTCGAACCATCTACATCAGTGTAACTTCAAGTGAAGCAAATCTCATCTACGCCTATTATTTCTGCAGATTGTGAAGTGTTAAAATGTCTTCCTTCAGCTGTACCAAACGAGACTTCATAATCCCCTATATAGAGGGCGGCAAGACCATGGAATCATTATCCAAAGTTTTAGTGGAAAAGCTGAATGTTTCTGAAAACAACTTGTGTTTTATAATTAGTGACATACAAAGGCACATTCTTCCTATTTTCAACAAACGCTGGGCCCTGGCATCTCGGAAAAAAGAAACATTTTTACAGAAGTATTGTACTTGGTTGGACTCAAGGTATTCGTTAAATTTACCGGATTCTGAACAATATTCTACGCCATCAACATCTGGCCAACGAGGACGAGCATGCGTGGCTTATGGAGACTCCTCAGAATCTACCAAGAAGAGGAAAAACACTCTTCTACTCCAAGACTATGGCTTCGAGCATATAAAAAACGCCTATCTGCAGGGACTACGGGCTTTACGTGAGTACACAGAAGCTCATCTTGTCGAAGAATTAAGAACCGCTGACACTCAAAAGAAATTAGATATCTCAAGTAAGTGGAACGACTCAGACCAGATGAAGATTCTTTCCGATACGGAAGCATTGAGTGCTTTTATAGATTTAGATCTAACAAAAGCACAATATATGTACCTGAAAAACTTAACCAACGAACGAAAGTGTTGTATATTCCCGCCTTACTACAAAATACAAGAAATAAAAAGATCCTGTTATCCACCATCTTCTACAATCGAAATCACGAATACTTATGCTAAAGTGATTAATATACAAGATTTATTGGATCATACTGCTGCTAGAATTTTAAAAATCGATTCTGTTTTCCAAAAACAACATAGAACATTGATCCTTTATTCTAAATGGGGATGTGATGGTTCATCTGGTCAAAGCCAATACAAGCAAATACTTGCAGAAGAGTCAGAAACAATTTCAGATGCCAATTTGTTCATCACTTCATTAGTCCCCATCAGATTAGTTGATGTGCAATCGGGATCCGTTGTTTGGCAAAATCCGGTACCTTCATCTGTCCGTTTTTGCAGACCCATTTCTATTGAGTTTTGTAAGGAAACTCCAGAAAAAACCAAGGCAGTTGTTGATGATATTAAAAAACAAATTAGGGCTGCACAAGCATCACTTATAAACAAAGATGGTGTTGTAGTAAATGTGAAGCATGAACTATTTCTAACGATGATCGATGGAAAGGTGGCTCAGGTCCTTACAGATACTCCATCTGGTTCCACATGCACGATATGTGGGGCTACTCCACGGCTAATGAATGACCTATCGAAAGTAACTGCCAGACCCGAAAACGAAAACGCCTACCAATACGGATTGTCCACCTTACACGCCTGGATTCGCTGCATGGAAATGATATTGCATATTTCCTATAATCTTTCGTTTAAGACTTGGTCTGCTTCAACTGAGGAAAATAAGAGATTAAAAAAAGAAAAGAAAGAAGTTGTTCAAAAACGTTTCAGGGAGGAGTTGGGATTAATCGTCGACAAACCTCGGCAAGTTAGCGGGAATACGAACGATGGCAATACCGCACGAAGATTCTTCTATAATAGCACTTGCTCATCGGAAATAACAGGTGTAGATGAGGCATTGATTAAACGCCTATACATTATCTTGCAAGTTCTTTCTTCTGGAATGATGATCGACCCTGAAAAATTTGGGGAATATGCAATAGAAACTGCAAGAATCTATGTAAGTAATTACGATTGGTATTATATGCCATCCTCCGTTCATAAAATACTCATACACGGGCAAAACGTTATCAAACATTTTGCGGTGCTTCCTATTGGACAGCTATCGGAAGACGCACAAGAGTCTCGCAACAAAGACTACAGAAACATACGACTTCATCATGCCAGAAAATGTTCCCGATCTGCTACAAATGAAGATGTCTTTAAAACGCTTTTATACACGTCAGATCCATATATAACAAGTTTGAGAAAACCGTACGTAAGAAATGTGAAAGAACTTGAAGAAGAGGCACTAAGTCTTTTAAACGTGGCACCTGAAAGTGAACCCACATTTACTGACCCTGATCCTGAAGTGGTATAAGTTAAAAATAATATTTATATTTAGTTATTACTTATATTTGTACCTAGCTACATCATTTCCTGAAGCCAGAGTATAGGATGTACCTATTAGTAATATGATTTTAATTTAGTATTTTTTTTTCATATATATATATTTTGTTTACTTTGCTTGTTGTAATTAACCATGGTTTAATCTTTTTAGTCATTATAAACTTGTATTCCACTTGAAATAAATTTTTAACTATTTTTTCGTGATTTTTTCCCATTTTTTTCATTCTATGCAAAAAAACATACATATATATACAAGAAAACCCTATAAACTACACATCGTTCGAATCTCCGAACTTTGCTGCATATTTGTGCCAAATTTCATCACGATACAACAAAAATTCATGAAGTTACAGATTTTTGATCCGATACCGACCTATATTTTCCATAGTGCGTCGCCATGAGATCCCGCCGGAGCTCTGTCCGCTGTGCCGCCATTTCCCGCGGCAGCGGAGTTACGCCCCGGCGTTTGGCCTCTTCGTGCCACTCCCAAGTGTAAGGCTAGGCAGGTTGATTGGTTTCTTTTGACTATCGCCTTCCTAGCAGTTTACCAAGTTGCTTGTCATTCCACCTCCCAAAGAAAAAGCCCAGCAATGGGATCATTATTACACCTAAACTGTGTTACTTACATGAATGATTTCTTAAAGCTTTTCATGTAATATTAATTATTTTGGAATGATCGATTTTCCATAAATGGATAGAAGATAAAAATAAAGGACACGATATTTTTCATCTACATTATACCGGCTGACATTTTTTAGCGTCTGGACAACAATATGACGTTTTGTGTAAGTAGAATAGAACTCATATACCCTAATATTTACCTGGTACCATTTATTTAATAAAAGTTCCGAATATCCTTAAAATACATGAAAAAGAATACATCCTACGGCACTCGCGTAAAACTAATATTATCCAAAATAGGTAATAGTAAACGGCGTCAGCTGCGATTGCACATGAATGAAGCATGATGGAAGTGTGAGCGAGACGCTAGCATTAACTTCGCTCTCCTGCGCACAGGACGATACCGCCTGATCCCTACACACTCACGCACACATTTGCGCGTGTACCTACATACGTCACCGTGCTGTATGTAGTTGTAGTAGGCTTATAATTTGATACACTGAGTGACGCGTGTCTTGAAACCGTAAACCAAATAAATTACGTCTCGTAAGATCGGTAAAGCTTTGATAGAAATGTAAACAAACCGCTGATGTTAAATACTTATAACAATCACTCACATTCATATGTATTTCGAAGGTTTTAACGTGATGTGTAATAAAAAAGGATTCCAACAAGGTTGTTTAATCCAAATCGGATACTACAACTTACTAGGCGTATTTAAAGATCGTAATCAACTTATTTACAAATAATAATACTGATTAATTTTTACAAAATTACAGAAAATGAGTTATTATTTACAAGAAAAAGTACCTTTTCAACGATATTGCAATATTTGTTCTAAATGTCCACCGTTTCTTTCTAAACACAAACTCCCACGTTTTTGCAAATTGGTTGTTAGACTCCTAAGCGTGTCTCTGTCACTTTTCAGAATATTAAAAACGTCTATTATTCGCTGTTTTAACTCATTTACACTACGAGCTTCTTCGGTGTACACTAAGCGTTTTAGTTCAACCCACAAATAAAAGTCTAATGGCGTTAGGTCTGGTGATCTCGCCGGCCAGTTCACAGGTCCACCGGGACCTATCCACTTATCACGGAATTCACTATCTAAATACGCGAGCACAGATCGCTCGTAGTGAGCTGGACACCCGTCGTGCTGAAAGTACATGTCCGGCAGATAGTCCAGAGGAACGTCTTCCAACATTGTGTCGATAACGGACTGTATAATTTCACGATACATTATCCCTGTCAATCGACCTTCGATACAAACTGGACCCATTATGCCAACGTGTATTATCCCGGCCCAAACATTGACACTGAATAGAACTTGATGAGCGTGTTCGTTTATTTTAAGTGAGTTTTGAAACTCCACCATTGCTCGTTGTGTAGGTACGTTGTAGATACCAGTGCGGGTAAATATGGACTCGTCGCTCCATAGAATGTTCGCCTGCGGGTGGAGTTGGAGTATGCGTACGTCATTATGAAAACAATCACTGGCCGGTCGAAGCACACACGGTTCAAACGTAAAAAAACAGCGATCGACGTCACGCTATGGCTAATCGCAGGTGACTAGAGAGAGAGCACGAGACGCGGTACTCGGTTTGAAGGGCGCGCGGGCGGGAGGGGATGCGCATGCGGTGACACGTGAGCGGTACGCCTAAGGAAAGATATTTTGCGATAGTAGTTACCTATCCCCGGCCGGCTTCAATCAAAGGATTGAATGTCGCTACGAATTCATTGATAATTTCTGCGCGTAGAGTAGGGTGCCTATAAGTTGGGTTTTGATATTATTTGCCGATATTTTTACTCTTTTCTATTTTTATTATTTTTTAAATTTTAGTATGAAAAGTTTACTACAAATAAGTAATAGTATTTATTGATAGGTTCATTTCATGTTAGGATTTAAAAAAAAAAGAAGTGAAATTTCTATGCCATAGGCTTCTACTCCGTTCACCTATTATGCCCTATTTTTTTCCAGACGGTAAAAAAAATCATACGGTATATTATATATAATATTAACGCGCTAATCTCAAGCACTACTGGTTCGAATTGAAATATTATTTTAGTGTTGGATAGCCCATTTATCGAGGAAGGCTATATATATATAACATCACGCTAAGCCCTCAGGTGCCGAGCAAAGAGAAAAAAAAAGTCACGAATACGAAGTACTCGCACAGGCAGTCGATTCGAAGCGCCGCACACTGGTCCCAAATTAAAAAAAAGTGGATATTTTTTTTTATTGTTGATATAATGATAACAGATAAGGCAAAAAAATATTATTGTCCTACTTCAAATACTTTTCTCTATAAAAAATATTTCTTTTTTTTTTGTATGGGAGTGATTACATTTTACTCAATTTCTCAAAAACCTTAAGCGATGTCGAGATGGCATTCACATATGTTAGAAAACTAATAATTCTGAGTATTTGGCTCGAAGAAACTTATTGCTTATCTCTGCGTACTTTCGAGATAATAGTGACAGAAAATAACAATTTTTTTTAATGTTAATTGTTCGCTTTTTTTTAATCATAGCCTTACTCATATCGCAATAGGTCCGCTGGCCAGCAAAATGGAGCTTCGACGCGAGTTTGCCGGGATAACAAGATGGCCGCCTCTCATGACGTAACGTAATACGGTCACGAATCGCGCGCGTACACCTCACTCAGTGTACAACTAAATGTGGTTGCGATAAGACGTGTCCTTATTTTTTCTGTGCGCTTGAAGAAATGCTTGTTGTTTGTTTGTTTTGTTATTGTTGTATTTTGAATCTTTGGATTTTAAAATCAAATAATTTTTGTTTGTCTTTCTTTCGTCGAATTTGTTTTCGTAATTTTTTTTGTTAAAATCAAAGTCACTTTGTCTTTGATATCTTTGATTCTAATTTGTTTTCAATTTTCCTTAAAATTATAATATGTCCGCATTTGTCACCAACTTAGATTTATACGTTGTTCTTAAATCAGGAGGTGGTTTTAAAAATGTCGAATTTTTATTTAATGCCCTTATTGAACGTATTGGTGTTGAATTGTCTTCCGAAGATTTGAGTAATATTAAATTATTTTGTCGTAATTTTTCAAGTAATATCTCAAAAAGATGGTCTGCTTCCAGTAGAGCTCAAAAGACCTTTCTTAACAAAAATTCAGACTGGTTACAATCCCAAATAGTTTGGCCAAAATGTCAAAATATCGATTTAAGCAGCATTTTTAAAGTTGCCGAGGAAGTAATTCCAAATTTCGAAACGCAAGTGGATACTCATCAATTAAGTTATGGTACAAGTAAAAAACCATTTGTTGATATATCTGATAAACAGAAGAAAAGGCGTTCTCTAACACTTCTAGATCACACAGAGGAGGAATTAGTTTATGCTTTATGTGCCAAATTAAAAGAGTCTAAAAAAACAAAATTAGCAGCTATATTAAACGAACTCAGCCAAAACAAGGAAAAATGTGAGATGGTATATGATGTACTATTCGCTAAAAAGACTGACAAACCGTGTTTACCAGATGATAAAACGTTAGCGCTTTACACCTCAACAAATTTGTCAAAATGGCAATATCGAAATTTAAGAACTATTCTTGCTTCAGAGAAAATGTATGGTCTTCCATCCTATCAAAAGCTCCTGGAAGCTAAAAAAACTTGTTATCCTCCAGAGTCAGACATAACTGTAACTGAATCTGATGCTAAGATAAGACTTCAATCGCTTCTAGATTTGACAACTAATAGGATATTAAAAACAATTCAGCACAACTCTGCCGACAAAAAATCGCTAAAACTAATAAGCAAATGGGGTTTTGACGGGTCATCTTCTCAAAGTAATTATAAACAAAAGTCACACTCCGACACTAAAATTGACGATTCTTCAGTTTTCATGATTAGTTTGGTTCCGCTTCGTTTGGAAGAAGAGAGTGGTACTATCTTGTGGCAAAATCCTGCTCCCTCTTCAACAAACTATTGTCGTCCAATTGGCTTTATATTTGCAAAAGAAACAAATGAATTGATAAAGAAGGAAAGTGCATCCTTAGAGGAAGAAATTCGTAATCTTGTTCCCACAATTGTAGATAATTTTGATATTAAACATGATTTGTACATGACTATGATTGATGGGAAAATTTCTACTGTGATTTCCAATACTTCTTCTGCAGCTGTTTGTAATATTTGCAATACCCCACCTAGCAAAATGAATGACTTGGACTTTGTATCCAAAAGACTCATCAGAGAAGATATGTATAAATATGGTCTGTCTTCGCTTCATATGTGGATAAGATGTATGGAATGTATTTTACACATTTCGTACAACTTAGACTTCAAAAAGTGGGCTGCACGAAAAGAAGATAAATTGTTAAAAGAAATTAAAAAGAATTTGACACAAGAAGAATTCCGGGAAAGAACTGGTTTGTTAATTGACATAGTAAAACAGGGATTTGGTACAACCAATGACGGTAACACGGCAAGAAGGTTTTTTGAAAATTATGAAGTATCTGCTGAAATAACGGGTATCCACCCTGATTTAATCAAGAGATTTGCAGTCATTTTACAAACAATTTCATCTGGTCAACTTATTAATACCAACTTGTTTAGGGAATATTGTAAAGAAACAGCAATGCTATATGTAAACTTATATCCATGGTATTACATGCCTTCAAGTGTCCATAAATTGTTGATACACGGTGCTGATATTTGTGAAAATTTCTCCTTTATTCCGATAGGCATGCTTTCCGAAGAAGCCTCCGAAGCGAGGAATAAAGATTTCCGGAATGTTAGAATGGCACATACAAGAAAAATCGGTAGAGTTCAGACTAATTTAGACATTATCCACAGCTTTCTAATTAGCTCAGATCCTTACATCAGCCATATCAAACCAAAGTTTGCTCGTTTACATAAACGGTTGTTTCCAGAGGCTAGTGCTTTGATCTTGAACAATGAATTGCTTTCGTTGGAAAACGAGGAAATAGAGATTTCTCAAGAGAATATAGACCCAAATATTAATCTTTCACCATAATATTTTTTCAGAATCGTTTGTGAACATATTCAACTTTATGTTTGCAGCTTAATATGTCTTCATTTTGATTGTTTTTTAGAACTGATGAAAGTACTCCTTCAGAAAGGTCATAGCTTTTCAGTCATTAGTGAGCCCCCATAACCTCTTTTACAGAGAAGTCTCTTTTTACTTATTTGACATTACGCATACATTATAATTATGTGCTAAAGTAAGGCTATGATTAAAAAAAAGCAAAAAATTAACATAAAAAAAAAATGTTATTTTCTGTCACTATTATCTCGAAAGTACGCAGAGATAAGCAATAAGTTTCTTCGAGCCAAATACTCAGAATTATTAGTTTTCTAACATATGTGATTGCCATCTCGACATCGCTTAAAGTTTTTGAGAAATTGCCAGTGCGCGCCGCCGCGCCGGGGTGGGTCGGGGGAGCAAGAAATTTGACGCGCACGAAGTCGCGAGCAGAAGCTAGTAAACTAATAAAGTTGAAAAGCTTGTTTGTTTGATTGCGCTAATCTCTGAAACAACGACTCAGATTTGATGTTTTTTTTGCACTTGAATGCCATTTTTTGAAGAAGGTTATAAGCTACTTATCATCACGCTAGAACGTTTAGGAGCCGAGCAAAAAGAAAAAAAAAAGTCTGAACGCACGCTAAGCCAAAACAAGATAAAAAACATAGCCCTTTCTTGGCAGTCGGGTAAAAAGCGGGGTGATGGAATGCGACGCTCTGGGCTGGAGGCCGAAATTTCACAAGGACGAAGTCACGTACAGAAGTTAGTAGAATATATTTATACAGATACAATATTATTTATTGTTACTACAGGTGGTTACTATAAACTAATTTCAAGAAATTGTTTTCAAATTCAAAATCAAAAGTCATTTATTCAAATTAGGCTGAGACTCAGCACTTTTCGAAAGTCAAAATACATAAGACAATCATAATAATAATATATCAGTGTTTGTCTAATAGTTCAGCTCATTATTTTGCCTTACGTGTTAACTGAAAAGGGTAACTAGGAGAAACTCGATGTTGCAATATTTGATAAACAATTAACTTTAATGGAAGTAAAACATTATCTTCTTCGAACTACAATTAGAATTGGATAATCTAGGAAAGTGTATGAAAGCGTGTGTGAATGTTCCGTGTGGTGCCGGACGTAAAGAATAGCACCATCCCATTTCTTCCCGTGGGTGTCGTAAAAGGCGTCTAAGGGCCTTACGAGAATGGGCAGCAGCGTTCTCTATGGGTTTTACCACCATACTGCGATCGCCAAACCGCCTGCCAAGCGGGACGATTATGGCAAACCGCCACAAAATGCTTGGGGGAGGATTAGGTAAATCCAGTAGTGGACGTCTTCGGCTGAAATGATGAATCTAGGAAATCCCATATCTCTCAGACGAAAAACCAAATAGCACTTTGCTCACCCCGAGCGACCCCAGGTCTTCATGAATGAATATAACATAAACTGACACCTGTAATCCTCGATAGGTTAGGCAGTGGTAAACCTAGAGCACACCCACATTTTGTCACTTTGTTTGAGTCCTATGTAATAGGGGTCCTTGTCATCAATTGGACAAAAATATAGGCTCCGGGCTGCTACGGAAAAAATCCTTTTGGAAAATGCCGAAAATGTGTTGTGTTTTATGTTTTTTTACCCTTTTTACTAATAATAAGCCAGCGATTTGAAATTAGTCAGCCCTAATATAATTCATTTCTAGACTATTTTAAAACTCACCAGACTAAACATTTACAAAATTCGATAATTTGATCACTAAATAAATAGGTTTCGTATATCTACCGCATTTTGGGGAGGCGTCGTATGTGGTCGCGAATGTCGCGATCCTAAACATTCAGAGAACGACGAAGAAGAAGAGAGATAATTGATTGCGCAAAATTTCCATTAATTTCAATTGGGTTCAGTACCCATTGAAATTAATGGAAATTTTGCGCTCAGCATATAAACCTCCAAACCGTAAACAAATACAACTCAACTCAATAAAACGTAAAAGAAGAACTGAACAACAAAGTTGTATTGATGTTTTTTTTTTGAGTGGGAAATCATCAAATAACTTCGCCCGCTCTGGGTGGAGCGGGATGGCGTGTCAGACTTTTACTGACTAAAACCCACCCGTGTTTTCTCAGTTGCCTGTGTGCTAGGGGCCACGGTATCTCTTTCGAACAACCCGCACCCGTGGCAGGCATCGGCCCTTGCGGGCCCCACCAGTTGGTGCTGACATCTCTTTGAGGCATATTATTGATGGCTGGAGCAATGTTGGGCAGGAGTAGACAGTCTGTGTTAACTTTTTAATTTATTTCGAGCTACGTATTTTGTGTTCTTAATATTTATTACTTTTCATTTATTTCCATTAATTCGTATTTATAAGTTGTTAGAAACTGTGTTTTGAAATACTTAATAAATAGTACAAGTGTGTAATGTTGGTGATTACCGCAGAGAGCCGTGAGTAGGTGAGGGCCTTAAGAGAGCCGAGGACGGTAATCATCAATAAACCCGTGTAACATACGTCGTTTTTCAACACACTTGTGAAGAAAATAATACAAAAAAAAAAAATTTAACTAACCTTAGTAGCCAGATATTGGTTATCTGGAGCATCTTTTATAAATTTTTCAACATCTTTAGACGATAAAACCTTTGATTTCTTGCTTCTAAATCCATCGGATAGTCTCTTTAGATAAGCTCAAAAATTAGAGTATGTTTTTAACCCTAGAACCGTACCCATACTAGACTTTAAGTAACAGTACCCAGGGGTGCTAGAGTACCCCAGTAAATAAAACTTATTTTTTACATAAACATAAACATTTTTTAATAATCAACTTACATAGACTTTAATGGCACTTATTTCAGTCTCACATAATACAATTAAATCTAAATAAAAGGTACTTTTCTTAACAGTTTTGGCAAATCTTTTTTTGGTGCTCTAAACCTAAAAAAGTTTTACATTTTTCACATCGAGTGCACGATTTACGGTCTTTTGACCTGGGACAAAATAAACATCTTCCAGAATTGGCATTTGAAGGAATTGGAGCTTCAGTAGACCGCTTCTTTCCTATTATACCGCCAATACTTATTTGGAGATGCATCGGCAAAGTTTTGTATTGAAATCGTTCCTCCAAATGAGGTTTTATAAGGTAGAGTCTTCAGATATGTTTGTCTATTCTTGAAAACTTGTTTACCAGTGGCGTTAGATGAATGCAATAATATGATAGAATTGATTACGACAATATTCAAAATTCCGTAGAAGACACAAAGGCTCCAGCGACGAGTTTTTCGAGCCACACTGTAGGTATGGCAAAGTTGATCAAAAGTATCCACACCCCCCTTCGTTTGGTTGTAAAAACTTATTATTTCCGGTAAATTAACAGATTTATCTTGGTATGGTTGGTAGTGCATAGAAGATAGCATAAGCACGTTTTTCTTTTTTCCTCTGCTTAGCTTTGGAGGCACCTATGATAGCAAAGTAAGTTAATGTAAGTATATTCAAATCAAAATCAAAATCAAAATATTTTTATTTCACATAAACCTGCAAGGGCACTTATGAAACGTCAGAAGCTAGGTGCACGGTTCCAATTTGTCGCTTCCTATGGAGAAGAGCCGGCAAGAAACTCCACGGTTACTCTTTTAAAAATAATTGGATTTTATAATGTTTTCAAATTACAGTGATATTAGGTATGGGAGGACAGTGCAGGCCTGTCAATAAGTACCAGGTACTTAGAGGAATGAAAATAAAGAACAGAAACTGTAGGCCTACAACGTTCTCTCATTCACAATATGTAAAAGAATCTACATAAGTAAAATCAACCTATTTAAACCAAGTGATATGATTTCCATGAGAATCACTAATAAATACTCGATATTACAAGGGTTGTATAATGTCAAATAATGACGAGAATATGTCAGAAAGTGTAAAAAATAAAATAATTAAAATTAACATTGTAATTTGGAAGCAGTTAATAGACGCTCACAAAGTTATGGTGCTAATGAGTTACCAGGGAAGCCACATGTGCAGAAGGAATTAATGCCAAACTTCCTTGTCTTCAACGTAGTCTTTTATCTTATAATATGCTTTTTTGATAAGGACACGTTTGATGTGAGTTTTAAACTTTCCATCGCTAAGTTCTGTAACCGATTTTGGCAACTTGTTATAGAAGCGGATACTGTTTATTAGAAATGACTTGCTAGTTTTAGTTAATCTAAATTTTGGAATCACAATTTCATCTTTACTACGTGTATTTAGATTATGGAAGTCGCATCTTTTTTTGAAAAGACCTAAATTTTTGCGAACATACAAGATATTTTCTAGGATATAAAGAGAAGGCAGAGTTAGTATGTCAACTTCGTTGAATTTGTTTCTAAGAGACTCGCGAGGCCCCATTTTATAGATTGCGCGGATTGCCCTCTTTTGTAGAATGAAAACTGAATCTACGTCAGCTGCCGACCCCCACAGCAGAACGCCATAAGACATAATACTGTGAAAATAAGCAAAGTATACTAACCTAGCTGTGGCTACATCAGTCAACTGCCTTATTTTTCTTACTGCGTAAGCAGCTGAGCTTAATCTACTTGAAAGAGCTCTAATGTGGGCACCCCATTGCAATTTTGAATCTAAAGTAATTCCTAGAAATACAGTTTCCGAAATAGCATCTAGTTTCTTGCCATCAAGTTTTAAATTTAGCCCTACTTGGGGTACATTTGGTAATGAGAACTTAAGACATTTAGTTTTGTTCGCATTGAGTAAAAGATTATTAGCCGCAAACCATTTCGAGAGAACAGCTAGACTATCGTTGACATGTAAGACATCCGTATCTTTTCTATCTATTCTAAAAATAAGAGAAGTGTCATCAGCGAATAAAATTATATCCGAGAAGTTAGCCATCAGGTAAGGAAGGTCATTAATATAAACTAGAAATAAAAAAGGGACACTTACATTAACTGTACCTAGGGGTACTGGAGTACCCCACGAACACCTTGCCACGATCATACACTAGCAAGACTGCCGCCCGACTGACGCTTCCACGTAATGCCCCACACCGTGTGAATACGTGGCCGCGCGAAAAGATCCGTTGTTTAACAAAAAAGTTATCGCAAATTTATGATTTTATTTTTAATTTGTACCCCAGGGTACGGTTCTAGGGTTAAGTCCACTCCATTCTTTGTTCGGACTGTACTTTTTAACATTGAGTATATACACCACAAAGAGCTAGGTTTGTACTTAGAAGATAATTATTTAAAGTACGCCATGAACACATTTTCTGAAAAAGACTGCGTATTCTTGTTGTTTTGCCATTGTATGAAATTTTGGTACGCTAATAGATATTTGTCCTTGGAGTTTTCAGGTAGTAAACTTTCCAGAACGTTAAGGGCTTCACATCTTATATCGGGCGGTGTACAACATAAATCATTTTCTTCATAACTAGTACTTGTAGACATTTTAATTAATAAATAACTATAATTTCAACAGTGAAAACGAGTTGTGTAAAATTTTTCGCAATGGCGGGAAAAATTAATCAGTTTTCCTATCCACGCACATCTAACAATGGCGATCGGCCATAGACTAAAATAATGAGGTTTCTTTTTTTTGGCTTTTCGCGGATAGCGTTCTAACCACGTACATACAAAATGGGGAATTCAAAGTTTTCTTTATTACAGAGAAAACAAAAGTTATACTTATTTGAGTGAAAGTTTTTATTAGTAAGTTTTAGTAGTAAGTATTTATTAAAAACGTAGAAGTTGAAATTATCTATTTAAATACGAAGTTGCATGATATGAGCAAGAAATAGGTACATTAATTTATTTGTACTAATGAACACGATCTTTTTTGTTTCGAAACTTTTTTAAGAACAAAGCAACTCAACCAATAAAATAAAAAACCCTGTAACTCACTTGTGAATAATAGCAAGTCACAGTTTGATTACAGGTGGCATTATGTGCCTAATTGCGGTGAAATTAGAGCCATTTTATGAGCAAGTGTGTTGAAAAAAACATTGTTTTATTTCTAAATTGTTTTAAACACTGTTTGAAACACATAAATATTTTAAAACATCTTGCTTTACTCAATCAATTGTTGTGGCTGGTTGGTGGAAATAGACTCGCCACCTACTAAACTCACTCGGTACATCTCTGCCTTACACTTTGGGGGGAAAAGCGCACTGTTGTTATGTCTATGGACTACTCACACTTATTCAGCTCTGTTCAGCTTTTGTCCATAGAGAACAATGATTTTGTATGAGATGCGTACACATATACAGAATCGTTGTTTTCTATGGACAAAAGCTGAACAGAGCTGAATAAGTGTGAGTAGTCCCTTATTCTACTGTCGCTGTGTTACGACGCTACGCCGAATTGCTACGAGCTACGCGAACCCCACATGTCCCATCTATCCCGGAATTACTAATTTTTAGCTACGATTGCGAAAGACTATGAATTATATTAAATTTCTTTGCTACAGATTTGGTTCAGTGTAGCGCCCTGATAGTTTATTTTTCTATTCTTGACATGGCTAGCCGTATTTCTAGTTCAACAATAAGATCATGGTGTACCCAATTTATTTGATTGAAGGCCCTGGTAACTTTAAATAATGTCGTTATGAGCGATAATAGTTCTTATTGCAATCCGATACGGGTTAAAATCTATTGTAATGAATTCTAATAATAAATGAGCAAACGTACGTCGTAAAAGTGCAAATAAAATCGTATAAAATTAATTATTATCTATAAATAAATAAATAGATAATAATAAATAATCCATCACTGGATGCAGTTTGGCATTTGGAATTTTATGGTATATTTTTAATTATAATTATAATTGATAATGAAGGTATAAATCGATTTTAAAGATAATTAAGAGGTGACTTTGATGATATTTTTGATACAATAAACTGTGTTTTATTATGTTTTGAGTTCCATCACTGTATGCAAAATAAACTTAAAAATACCATACCTTTTTTTCTTTCAAAATTATTTACGGTTAAAGAGATACACTGGTTTTAAAAACCACCTTTTTTTATCGTTTTCAGAAAATCTCCGCCATATGTACTCTAAAGCTTGAGACGCCATCTTCATCTTTGCGGATAAACGAGTGACACAGAGATACACGTTGAGCATGCGTTAGTATTCACACAGCGACTAGAAATCGACACACCACAAGTTCTTGAAGTTTACTTAATTTCCCCCAAGATGGCGCTACGCTATCATCGATCACGACAAAAGCTTAGCTCTTGGAAATGGTTGACAAGAAACTCTGCAACGTTGCTATCAATTAATACTAGATGTCGCTAGTATCGAATAGACAACTTTAGCTCTATTTGATTGTTTTTATGAAAGGTCACCAACAAATAATCCAGTTCAAGTTACCATTTAGCATTATTATAAAAACAACTGCTTAAAATGTATGAATAATTTTAAGCAGGATATTTGAATGTGTAAATACAGACTGGAATAAGTGTTTGCTTTGAATAATTTTATTTACCAACTGTGTACATAGTTAATTTGCGTATCCGCATATTTACTAGATGACATTCACATTTTCCATTTACAGACCTAGTAGTAATTACCAACGACTGTCATCTTGATGAATGTCGCCACTGGCTTTATTGAACAAGCCAAGGCGAGAGATAGATTTTGTGCCAATGTTGGTCCAAACACAAACCCATATTCAAATTGGGACGTATAGGTACTTAATAGAATGTTCACACTACCTGTACAGGGTAGCTGGCACACATACATTCCATACATTTTGACCGCGTAGGTATTGCATTTTTCTATGAAACAGTAGATTTTTTTTTACCGACTTTCGACGCTAAGGGGTATAGAATCATGTGCTGAATCCATTGTAGGTATTACGTCGCGCGTCGACGGCCCTGTCACCCTGTACATATTAACACAAAAGGGAATGTAATGTTGTCTACTAAGTCATCATAAGATGAATAATATGACTGCAACACTTGATGTGTTATCGATTTCACTTTTTATCGAGATTGCTTCGTGATAATATAATCTATTTTTCTATCTAATCATAACGCAAGTGATTGTGGTAGGTACTTATTTTAAGGTGTCATCGCCATTCCATATCTCAAGTACCATATTTTGGGAAGTGGGCATAGTCTTCAAAACTGTAGATAATAAATAGATATGCTGTTAGTTTCTTAACCTTGTTCAGCTTGCAATTCTCTTTGTTCTGTAAACGACGTGATTTATAGGCCCCAGCACGTACCGCGACGTAAATATAACGGGAAAGGCGTTTATGATCAAATTTATCCTTCCTAGGCAGCAGCGGCGAGGTGTCAATTTTTCTAAGAGAGAAGCTGAAGTGAAATCGGCTTTAACTTATTGACTTATCAATAAAGAATACTTATCGTTCTAAAATTAATATAGGAATCTAAAGAATTAAATACAATAAAATTGAATGGCTGAAAACCAAATAAAATGTGAAATATTCCTCCATCTTGTTCTCGCTGACGCATTTTTCTATATATGTCTCTGTCATAACCCGTTGTACAGCGTGCTCTCGTTCATATCAAGCGGTGCCACGTGACCTAAAGTGACATCATTACGGGATGCTGTTGTATGATTTTTTAGTTCCCGATTATGACGTTTCGGCGCCGGGTCAATTAAGATTTTTTTTTGTTGTAATACAAAGCTAAAAATAACCGTTACACAAACGGTTATTTTTAGCTTTGTATTACAACAAAAAAAAAAGTTTGAATGTTATGGTGAATTAAATACCCGTAGTGTAAGTATATTTTTTGACAATGATAGCCACTATTGACGTGCCATTTTTTAATAGCGATAGAGTTGCCGATGCGAATCCCCGAAGGGAAGCGCGTAGGAATCGTGTTATATGGTGCTTTCGCCTCTGCTAGGCAGTATTTAAATCCGTGTATTTTTCTAAACCGCAGTTTAATAAACTTTGTTGGCTACACTGCCAACAGAAATACCTAAGTTTTTTTTAAAGAAAAACTTCTAAGTCACATGGTTTGACGAAATCCAAATACCAAAGCAGTATTATTAATAAGGTGGGGTCGTATTAATTTACTATTGACAAACAAAAAATTGCCCACTGTAGGGCAAAAGCCTCCCTTTCCTCTTCTACTCAACTCTATCCTGAGGCAACATAATATTATGTAGAGTAGACCAATCCCAAAAATAAAAATGAAAATAGCAGGTTATACTCTAGATACATAACTTAGACCTCTGCATAAACCTGCGGGAAAAACAGTCGTAATTATGATCATGTTATAGGTATAAAATTTATTAATTTACGTACATCATATTAAAGTTATTTTTCTTCGTGTAGGTCGTAAACAGATTAGGTAGTGGTTTAGAATAAATAAAATATCTCCTCATACTGGCCTCCTAAAGCAGGTCGTAGTACAACCGAGGCGGGCTGGTCAAAGTCCAAGTTTGCCCAACCGGTACGACAGTGTTGTACCCATCTACTCGAGCAGCTACGTCACACAGCCGTGACTTCTTCCACACAATACGTTTTAGTACGTGCTTATCGGCTTAACGTGTGGTCAATTAAAGAGGTGTGTTGCAACACCTCAAATTGATAATATTGCCGCGACCACGCCTGGCCTTTATTTTAAGCTATTATTCGACTCACTCGGATACATAATGCCATTTTTGGTCGGAACTGTGAGGTTTACCGTGTGTCGTTCACAAAGGATTTTGCTTTGCTGCAGTCATTGAATTATTCCGATCTGTCACCCTGGTTTGTCCCCATAAGGGGACAGGGAAAAATGGATAGGGAGAACGAAAAAATGGATCAGAAGAATTAGTTATTATTAAATATTACATTAGTCTCCGATCTGGCCCTCTAAGGAGACAAAGCAGGGTAACAGATCGCAATAATTCCACTCATTCAGTAGAACTATAACTTTGAAATCGGTTCGTACTTAGGTTGGCTTGTGTAAGCAATGGGTGTGTCAGTCCCGCCGTCTGCGTCTACGCAATTACTGGTGGCATTTTGCCGGCGTCCTTGTACGCATTCTGTACCTACTTCTTCTGCCTTTGGGGGGAGGTCATGAAACTTCTATCGACGCCGGTCAATGCCCTTTTTAGAAACTACAACGTCCGGCTATCGATGTCTACTGGAAATGTATTTTCGTAACTGATTACGTATAGGTACTTAGGTACCTAATTATGATAAAATGTGAGCTCTCTCTGGACATTCAAGTTCATTGTAGTACGTACTGAAAATAGGGTTTCAAACCTTGAATCACTTCCGGGAAAAAGAAGGCGCGTCATTCACAATGGGCAGTTAAAATTTAATGCAAATAACTGCACAACAAATTAAAATTAAATGAATTGACGTAAGGTGTGTTACATAACAGTCATTTAAAATATTACCGAATCCAGCCAGAGCTGAAGCATTATATCTAGTACCTATATTTATAGCCTACTAGCTTTTGCCCGCTGTTCCGCCCGCGTGGATGTCGGTTATCGCGTAAAAAAGTAGCCGATGTCCTTCTCCATATCTTTGCCAAATATCATGACGATCGGTTCAGCGGTTTAGGCGTGAAAGCGTAACAGAAACAGACAGAGTTACTTTCGCATTTATAATATTAAGTAGGTAAGACAATTTACACTACGGATATAAATCGACATACAACAGGTTAGCAGACGAAATACAGTCAATACTGAATGCGGAAATACTTGCATTAAGTATTATTTGAACAACTGATAGGCGCTTAGGCTGTTCTTTATTCGCTTATTTTTCATACGTGGGTAATTAACAGGTTTACATAAAGACATCGTTATCAAGAGAAACGTAAGCGACTCTGTGGCGCAAAGCCCAGTTTGCCGTGATTTGTCACACATGTTCGGTAAACTAAATGTTTTGTCAGTCAAAACTTGTTTGTACCTATTACGATTTATATCGCAATTATCGCAAACAAGTAATAGTAAATATATTCTGTTTAAACCAACAGAGGTGAGAAACTAATGATGGGTTTCAAGAACTCATTAAGTAGGTAGTACATTACATTGTACCTACTAATGTTACATCGTAGTAGGTACCTACAATTATGACTTGGTAGAATGAGGGAGCACTTAGTGCATTTACGACCTTTATACCTAGATACCAAGGCGCACATTACAGTTACTGTTGCAGGTTTCTCAGAACATTCTAGAGACGAAAGCAGGGTCAATGCACCACTACTTCATTGCATTCATTCTGGTATATTCATGTTTCGTTTTCAATTCGTCCATTGGATGACCATTGAAACGGCTGCAATTAATTCTCGAATAATTTATCAATATCGACCAAGGTTAAATGTGTTATCCGCTGTAAATTTTCGTATATTGAACGGATGAGTTTAAATATTATACACTTACATAAATTCACGTCTTCTTTCTATCGGAGTAGGCTCAAACTATTGAACGCCACCCGATCTTTACATAGGTCCTACTCCTTTTGCCTCGTTTCGGACGCTGGTTGCGAGTACCTGACTGTGAGAAGAACATTACTAATAAGGTCACAATATGTCCTCCGAGGGCGTCCCCTCCCAGCGTTTCCACTCACATCTGCCTTGTAAATACCACCTTCGAAAGTTGGTACTGTTATTTGCTAATTTGTAAACTGGTTTGCACATCACCAGCTAATTAATCATTAATAGTGACCCTGGTTGTAGTAAGGTAGGTATGTTCCTTCGTTCAGATTTTAGTTTTTATTTTTGCAAATAGGTACTTAACATTGGAACAATTTATTGCGAAGAAAATAATGTGTACTTAATCGTGTTTTTGTGTGTCGGTAGGTCATCAATGTCTCGTCATCTTTTTCATTTATGTTGGGGTCGGCTTTCAGTCTAAACGGATGCAGCTGAATACCAGTACTTTACATGGAGCGGGTGCCTATCTGACCTCCACAACCCAGTTACTGGGTAATCCGAGACGCCTTGGTATGACTGGTTGTTAGACTTTCGGGGTTCTGATGATCCATAACAACCGTCACACGAATGACAGTCCGAATGGAGGCACGGAGGGGTCTCCATATGTAAATATGGTCACCCATCCAGTCACCAACCACTGCAAGCATAGTTCAACCTGATCAATCGAACCGTGCGGCTGTTATTAGGTACTTAGCCACGAGCCCCTAAGGTAGGTATGAAGCAAAACAATATGGTTTCATGATATCGTCTATAATATCAGGTGCTTACTTACTACATTCAATTCAACGCAATAATTACGTGTAATGACGTCTTTTGTTGAAATGATAACAAACCTACTTCATTCAAATTATGTATACAGTCACCAAAAGAGATAAGCAACCAGGGTCGTCGGATATAGTTGAAGTTTAGCAAGAAACTGAAAGATGTTTTCGAATAAAATTCAATTTAATTAAAAAACAAACAGTTCGTCTATCAAATTAAGTTTCTATCGAAAACATTCATTGTTTTCTGACTAAACTGCAACTATATCTAATGACTTTGGATACTAATATCTTTTGGTGACGGTACCTACCTACCTACCTACTTTGTTATACAACTGTGTTGTGCAGACGCAAATAATATTGAGGACATTTTCTATTTTCCGCCAACGTGAATAGTGTAGGTAACTACGAAAGAGTTTGTAACTCTTTGAGGTGTTCCATTTTCATTCAGGGAAGAAAATATGTAGATTGGTAAAGCACCCGTTATAGATAGTTAATAAGTAACATAGCATAATCACGTTTCACCAGTTATAATTAAGTCCCATGTAATAGGGGGCCAGTCCATCGCCACGTATCCAGACACCGGGCCGCTACTGAGAAATTACAGATAGAAAAATCCAATAACACTTTGCCCGTCCTGGGAATCGAACCCAAGACCATCAAGGCTCAGTACTAACGCTTGCGACTACGAGCCCAACGAGGCAGTCAGGGGGCCTACTCCCTTAACCGTATAATCGAAGATTGTTATCGGTTTTTTTTTGTAATTAATATTGCACACATGCTTTTCCAATTCACTTTCGACCTTGGCAGAATAGTCCACATCGGCTTTGCTTGCCATATTTAAAAATAGAATAGAATAGACTGTTATGTTTTGGTTTTTAGAATTTCGTAAAAAATATCTATGCTCCACGAAAAATTCCAAAAAAGAGCTGATCGATTGTGGCTCACATTTCACCTTCGCTAATCGAACGACGAAAAGATTTTTTTTTTGGTAACTTTCGATATCGAAATCTACCCAACACGTGGGTAAACTATTGCCAGCTAATTAAATTTGACCCTGTATACTTACAATGTATTATCTATGTTCATACTTAAACTAGTTTAAAGTATGCATGAACATAGTCTACAACGTATTTATAAGTTTCGATAAGGAAATATGCAATACCCACATAGTCAAATGTGTCGATTTTCATATCACAAAGAAAATGCAACATCATCATCATCATTGATAGCCTTGTTCCATCCACTGCTTCGTATGTTCAAAAATATTATCTGCTCAACAACGTAAATAACGCAATGAATGTTGTGGAACTGTCAAAATGAAGAACTCTGCAGGCTTAGTATGACGCTTTCTATTTCTACAAAGAATAGACAGTGCCTTTTCATTACAAATTGACATTTCGTTTCTCCATTTTTGACATCGCACCGTAGATATCCTTCTACAATCTCTCATTTTGTCCTTCGTTTCTAACGATCTTTGTCTAGGTCCTTAAAAATGTAGACTATTTCAGAAGAATATTTTTTCCCAAACTGTCAAAATCACACTGACAACAAACTTTCTACTCGACGGCCACAAAGTATATACGATTATCTACAAAATCATGATTCGTTTAGAATGCATAACTGTGATAATTAATAGAAAAACATAGCTATCTTCTATTGTACATCATTTAGTTAATAGTCATGTCTATTCTTCCGTCGACAAATCGGTGCTCGTGCTAAGCCTGCTGGACTGTGCGAGTCTTATCTTCTGTAGGTCGCCCACCTACCTGGCTATTGGTCCGAGGACGCTTCTTCTGCCGTTGAATTAAAACGTGTTTATTAAAGAGGTATTTCTGTTTGATGGCATCCGGTTTAGCAAAGCTGCTAAACACTTCTAAAGACTAGCAATTACTAACACTCATTTGTGGCTACGAAAGTTGTTCGGTAGGTTTTAAAAGCAGTTACAGTCAAAGTCCATGGGCGGAACGTAGACCCAACATGGGACTTGACCATATTCGCACATACGTAAACATATCGAGGCGGGATTTTATCGCGATCTGGATTTTCAACTCTCTGTGTTGAACCGAGCGTTAAGAAATCAACCGAGTGCATACCGGCGCGTTGAAAAACACTGTTCGATCGCGGGAACGTAGGGTTGCCTTTTACAAATATACTCGAACATTCTGCCTACTTAAAGAATATTTACAATTTAATGATGTTGAACATTAAAATGGAAACGATATTCATACATGTAGACATGTTACAAAATGTTGTTTGTAGTTTGACGTATGGCATAGTGCCAATGCCGAAGTAGCGGTGTTATTGACACTGCTTTCACTTTATTTGATGGTGCAAAGGTCATGGAAATTCTCCTATATTAAATCTATCTAGATTTTATCTAGGATAATTTACACGCTCGAGCTTCGGTGTCGGGAAATTTGGAAGTGGTAGACAAAATACTTAAAATAAAAATTATCCTTTAAAATAATCCTTTTTATTCTCAACATCTTTGCGTTGCAGTATATTCTCAGTAGTATATACAATGTCTCTTAGTTCAGTGTGCCTTTTGGCAAAGGCTTCTTCTATTAACTTCCACTAAATCTGGTCTCTACCAACTCTTCTTCACTTTGGACCCGCTTCGAGGTTTTTTAAACCCCGACACAAAAACCACGGGGTGTTGAAAATTAGCAGCTCTTTTCTGGTTGTTGAAGGAATTTGAGCATCTTCCACGGGTCTGATCAAGTCGAAATTTGGTATTCTATTACTTCAATGATATTAGACGAACAAAGTAACCTTGAACTGATGGTGGAGTTTCCAGGATATCCAAGTAACTCACCAACAAACGGCAGAAGTATCGTGTTTGGTTATGGATAAATGGTGATCAGGACGAGGAATGAGGATAAATTAGTAACAAACTTCACTGTGGGAAACATACGCAATGCTGCGCAGGTATAAGCGAGACATTAAGTTTAAAAAGTAGGAAAAAAATTAAAAACCCCCGACCCAAACAAAAACTAAAAAGTTAAAAAATAATATTTATTGGCCGTTTAAGTTGTAGGTAATATTTTGATCAAGGCATTGTCAAGTCGGGGGACGGTCAATGAAAACGCCAAACAGAGGAGGCCTAGCATTTTCATTAGCTGTCCCCCGACTTGACAATGCCTTGATCAAAATATTACCTACAACTACAATCAAGTCATCTGCATAAACATGAAACTCTTCTGCTAGACAAAATCGAGCAAGAATATCGACAAATTTGGAAGCGATAGAAAATGGAATAGTAATAACTACTTTTAAATTGCAGTTAACGGAAAATTCGCAGTGGAAGATTCGGTGAGATCAAGTCATCTGCATAAAAGTTGTTATTACTCTTCCCCTAGAGAAAATCTAGCAAGAGTATCGGAAAATTTGAAAGTAATAGACGAAAATGGAAGAGTAATAACAACTTTTTAAATGCAGTTCACACAAAAAGGGAAGATTCGTTAAGATCAAGTTGTTTACAAAGACATGAAAACAGTTAACAAAACACAGGTACGCAGTAGACTCTTCAATTCGTTGACAAAAGCGTGCGAACAATTTGTAAAATGTTCATCATCTAGGTACATAAGGTTGGATTGTTGATGGCGCGCATGGCGGTGTGCGCAGCCGACAGCAGCTAGCCGGTCTGAATGCGACGCAAACCGAAATTGGACTTTAACCGACCTTGTTTGAACTCGTGAGAGCTGTGGTGTGGGCTTGTGCGCCGTATATTTTATAATGCAAACCGCATTTTTGCAGCGCCTTTTGATATACTATTTTTATCGTAAATTGGAACGTCCGGATTTATCTGGGTTCGATAAGCTGTACTACGTTGTTTGTGGTCTAACGGAGGGCGATAAACATTATAAGGGAAGTAGGTTTAGTAGTATTACTAAAATCTACCTAATCACCCGATTAAAATGCCAGAGGATTTTATTGATAAGAAATTTCCCGCTTCCTCATGATGGGTCCTGTCATGAAATTGTATGGATAATGGATAACAAATTATACCTACTGCCAGTATCTCTACACTTTCGAAACGTTCTGAATATCGTCTTTACAGTTGGTTGTGCGTCACATAATGGTACACAAATACATTTAATTAAGGAAGTACCTACCTATTGTATACTGTTTGATATATTATGTATGCTCTATTTACAAATGTAAAGTCAGTATTGTGTGATTAATTCATTGGGGGCTGTGGCCCAATTGTTTACGGAGTTAAAGTACCGGCCATTAATTCATTACTCATGAACACTGATTTTTCTACAGTAAATATGTACCTATTAATTCAGTAAAAGTAAAACAAGTTCAGGGATTTCTAGAAATGATTTTATACACTGGTTCTTAATGTCCATGGACTCTGTGCTTGCAAATAAGTCTGCGCACGAGTTGACAAGTTTTACTTGTTTCCTCGCTAACTACATACCTACAGTTCTACACGTCATTATCCACACAACCTATATGCTTGTCCTTTGTAGGTACTGAGATAAATGATAGCGAATAGATATTGCTTTTGTTTCGATGCAAACATTTATCAAAAGTGATCATTTTAGAAAAGTTGACTTTTAGTCGTTTTTTGGTGTCGTATCTAGTTACAGAAATGCTTTAAAATAATACTACTGAGTTTCAACCCGCTCTTCGTCTGAAAAATATTACCAGCTTTCTAATCGGTACCTATATTGCGCATTGTTTTCAAGGCTATGTAAATCTACGAACTATAATCGAATATAAAGGTACGATCCATTTTTTTCGTAAAAGGATTTTTCTGCGGAAAACCCAATTGATGATGCTTGTTTACCAAGCAACCGTGTTATAAATACGCAGCATATTCTGATTCGTCATAAAAGGTCGAGAGATGGTTCTGGAACACGAAGAACAAAATCAATGAAAACAAGTGAATAAAGTTCACGTACCTACTTACATTTATGCATGCACGCAGGTGCATGCGCATGTACATATCTTTACATTTTACAATTCAAACGCAGGTCAACGACTGCTATTGACGTAGGACCGATGATGCAGCAGGTTAAAAAACCACTGTTTATTAATAGATGTTACAAAATGGTGCTATATTTGGAGTTTTATTATAGTAATTTGGTTCTTTTAGTGTGTCATTTGTAGGTATGGTGGAAAAATTGGTAGGCACTTTTTATGCGATCTCATCCGAATCTAATTACTGTAAGGTATTTCAGTAGAATATTTAATTTGACTAATGCGAACTTTATTTTGTGATCATAGAACGATTACCTACTCTGTAACAATATTTAGCTCTGAAAATACTGATAAAATGGCGTAGCAATAAAATAAAGGTAACATTGTGTGAAGTATTATAAAGTTTTCCTCCATAAAACCTGAATTTAACTTGATAATTAGTTACGAAGCAAGCATGGACCCATGTTTGGTCATCATCTTTATGATCCATCTCTTGCCCCTGTCCCAATTTATTTGGGGTTAGCCAACATGTCTTTTTCTTCGATGCTTCTCTATTAGTCGTCATGTCGGTAGTCACACTCTTTCTGGCATATCATCTTTCACGCATTCCTTACATAGTTTCTTTGGTATTCCCCTACATAACCATACCACATTGATACTCAAAGAGTTCCTCACGACAATTGCGACGATGGTACCAGGGTGGCAGTGACATTAACGTACAACTTGCCATGGATTCAGTACAGTCAACTGTGGCATCTTTACTTTCCTTATCAACTTTACTCATGAGTGTACTCCAATTTCTCTCGATAACTAAAAATCTTTTGCCGCCATTCAATATCGAAGCGATACAGAAGTAGAATTATCTAATATTATTGTCACAATTTTTTAGTAATCGAGAGATATTTTAAATACAGTTCATATTGGTAAAGTTGCTCATGGAAAGTAAAGACGCCACAGTTGACGGTACGTGATTCTGAAACCCCTCGACATCTATCGTTGGGTTTAAAAAGCTTTAGGTTTGAGCGCGTAGATATTGCACTTTTCTATGAAACATCTTTTTTATGGGTAACCTTTCAAAAACTTCTTCGCTAGGGGATCTAGAATCAGATGTATAAGAATGTATGGTTTCAGTTTACGCGTCGATGTGTATGCTATGCCCGGCATCCTGTATTTAATTTACGCATCGACTGTGGGAGGTCGAATAATCGTAGCGTTTTAGGCAATAAGATAAAACGTCTAGACGTACGCTCTAACTAGAGTAATTAGGAGACAAGGATACTCGACTGATAACATAATTGTGGCGAAACATTCAATAAAAGCGGTCGAAGTCGCAGGATCCATAACAATAACAATCTTTACTACCTACTTTGGCGTCTACGCAGTTAAATTATCTTTGGCACTTTATTGTTATTTTGTGAGTGCAATAGTGTGTCGATAACAGATTATTAAAATATTGTAAACAGGCATAACATGTACCTACCAAATTATGATCGTATGCTGACCTTATTACATCAATTTGGACTTATCCAAAGTCCAAATACAAAGTCCATACTGTGTGTTTGTCCTTGAGCAGATCCCGCTGATGCAATTAACACTCGTCTTTTATCATTCGTGGATGTTTGACAGTCATTAGGGTTCGTCCGAAGCCCGAAAGTCCGAGAGACAGCCAGTCTTACCAAGGGGTATTACCCAGTAACTGGGTTCTGGAGGCCAGATAGGCAGTCGCTCCATATAAAATACTGGTATTTAGCTGCATCCGGTCAGAGTGGAATCCGACCCCAACATAATTGGGATAAGGCTAGGCAGATGATGAATTTGTATTATTAAACTGTATGAATAAATTTAATAACTATGCCTAAAATCTTTGTTTTGAATTTTCTGCAATATCTACGTACAAAATATCGGTGTGACATTTTTAGATTCTGATGTACCTGATGTACCATCTATACAACGTGTAACGGAAAGGGGATATACATACCAAGGGTACTGCTTCTTGGATGATATCAAACGCAATATCGTTTGATATCATCCAAAGAAGCAGTACCCAGAAGGGATTTTTAATCCAATCTCTACATGTTCCGAAGTTATGAGAATTTTTCATACATTGATACCAGAACAAATTGAAACAAACACATCACTCGGAAGAGATTTATCGTGATATTGGCAAGTAACGTGGAAATTTAATGACATACGTAGTGCGGCGGCGGCGGCACGTTTGTTATGACTTGAATTTATGAAACATATGAAACCGAAAATTTGGTATCAATTCTCAGAGTATTTTATTTTGAGCTGAAACTATGGATAGTGATTCTATGCCAGCTGTTATCTTTAGTGCTTACGGATAGCAATAGGGTTTCTGTTACACCTGTATACTGTTTATTTAGACATACCTACATATTTGCGGTTAGATATACCTTCAGCTGTTGTAGACATCATCAGTCCATTGTGCACATAACGTTGTCACTTTAGTGACATAACCGTCCTTCTATGAACTTTCTAGCTTTCTCCACGCTTTTACCTCTACACCCTTTGTGACGAAGCTTTTGTGGTGTTCTAAGTAACTATAATATTTATGAACACACCATCTTTGTGTGTAGGTATTTAGAAAGATGCCGAGGAACAAAACAATGAGTGTTCCTTACATTATCGTTATACTAGCCCCGCCCAATATATTTTCAACTTGACAAAACATTTAGATTTCCTTACCAGTACCTATGTGTAACTTTAAAAATACTGTATTATACATACAGATAAACCTAAAAGTTTGACAACCAATCTTACCAAAGTATTACCAATTAACTGGGTTGTGGTCAGATAGGCAGTAGCTCCATGTAAAATACTGGTATTCAGCCGCATCCGGTTAGACTGGAAGCCTACCCCAACGTAGTTGGGAAAATGATAGATGGATGATGATGACAGATAAAACTTCCGAAAAAAAATATCTTATTGGTGGTGAAAATCGCATCGAAATCCGTTGCCCAGTTTAGAAGAACAACGCGGACACAGACAGAAATCGGTTAGTGCTAGTTTAATACACCGTGACATTTTAGTCGTCTTACAAAGGTGGTCCACTCAATGTATCCGTCATAAAATACCTCTAGGCGCGATTAAACCATTGTTACCATTAATTAAGATAGTAGGTACAAAGAAAAATAAATAATGCTTTAGAATTGTGAAACACTCTCCCTGTTAATAATATTTACGTATTAAACGGTAGAAGATATCTACCTACCTACACCGTTATATTCTACATATAATTCATTCCACCTTTATAACAGGGTGTATCAAACTACGTCATGCGTCTTAGTGAATGATACTTGAATTTTTTGAATTATGCAAATGTTCAAAAATATATTTTTCTTTTATAAATGATTTGTAGTCATTGGGTACATGAAGTGGGCTGCCGTTGTAAGACGACTAAAATGTCACGGTGTATATGTATATGTCATAACAATAACGATTTTTGATAATTACTTTCGCTTTAATAATAAACGTGTGCGCCAAGAGTATATTTATATCAAGACTAATCAAGACATATAAAAAACTAGCAGCGCTCTGCGTTTTCACCCGCGTAGTTCCCGTTCCCGTGGGAATACGGGGATAAAATATAGCCTATGTCACCCGGGACACTAATTGCGTAACGCACGATCGATCATAATCTATATCATTTTAAAACAGATTGCTAATCCATTGCTTCATAAGTTAGAAAAAATGTTCTGCTCAACAACGTAAATAACGCAATGAATATTGTTGAACTATCAAAATGAAACAGATTAGAATTATTATTGAAATTATATTTCTTCTAATTTCAATAATATAATATGAATAATATATTATTGAAATAGATTGATCGTGAGTTACGGAATTAGGATGCGGGGATAGTGTACCTTCCCAACAGTGAAATAATTTTTCAAATGGGTTAAGTAGTTTCAGAGCCAATGCAAGCAATAAAATCTTTCCTCTTCATAATATTAGTTAGTATAGATATGATTATAGTAGGTAGACATTAATGAATCTATTCATTAATTATTCTACCTGCTGTTATTGTATGACAAGTATGCTCTACGTCGCGTCGGGAGGTGTGGCATAGCGATTACGCAACAAATATATAATCTATAAAATATAAAGGCATTAATAGGTATACATCAGAAGCCATCTTGCTTAGTCATGCTTGATTCTAGATAATGAAGTATGCTTTATTGTGAATAAAACACACAAACAGGTCGGTAAAATGTATTCGTAATGAATATTAAATATGCAAGGTATGCTGTCTGCACACGTAGGGTATATCATCATCATCTGCATAGCTTTTTCCCAACTATGTTGGGGTCGGCTTCCAGTCTAACCGGATGCAGCTGAATACCAGTATTTTACATGGAGCGACTACCTATCTGACCTCCACAACCCAGGTACTGGGTAATACGATACCCCTTGGTTAAGACTGGTTGTCAGACTTTCTGGCTTCTGACGACCCGTAATGACGGTAACGACTGTCAAAGATCCACAAATGACAGCCGACACCAAGGTTTAACGTAGGCACGGAGGGGTCTTGGTATGTAAAGAGGGTCACGCATCCATGGACTAACCGCGTTAAGCGTAGCTTAACTTGATCGATCGACCCTCGCAGCTCATAGTACTTAGACCCTTTATAATAAAACAAGGTTTAAATCAACACACCGATTCCAAATACGATTTCGTATCGGCTAGGTACTATGACGAGCCTTTATGTAAATGTTAGCGGTCTGTCAGAGCATTTAAGATATTTTTATGACGCTGGCAGAATAGTCGACAGCTCAATTTCCAAAAAGGAAATAAAATAATCTATGAAGGGACCTACCTGATCGTTTTGTTTATGATTGAATGCAAAGAAAGACGTTACATTATGGCTATCTTGTTTAAGTACAAAAAGCAAGGTTTTATTTTATTGGAATGTCAATCGGCTTATGTCAGAAATAAAGCAAATCTGTAACTTGTTTTGAGCTTAACGAAACCTGTAGTCGTGGAACTTAAGTATGTCTGCGGTTGGTTTAAAAGTAAATAAATAGTTTCCGTGGCACAATATACAAATAAACAGGTTTTGGTCTACGTCACACCTAATTAATTCAAATTTTAAAAGATTGTTTACGATACCTTACATAAATGGCTAGAGTACTAGATTATTCTAAATCAACCAACAATAGTAAAAGCTGACAGCTTACTATTTCTTTTTATTTCATAGGTACTAAATTATAGTTTAGCAAATGTGCACATAACATCATGTAAAGTCATAGATAGTCGAGCAAAAAAAAAACAACCCTAAAATCCAGCACAGCTGTCATTTTTTGACAGTTGAAAAGGACGCAATAAAATCGCGGCGGGATCTTCCACGTAGCGTCGAGAATTGAAAATCGAACAGTAAAACACAATGTTCGATTTTCGACGCTCTGTGGCACTCTGTTGGATGCTCGTTTCAACCACATATTCGACACCGAGAGTTGGAAATCGGCTAACGCTAGTTGAACGTCAACTAAAACGGCAAATTGATAAACAAATCATTATGTATGTATGTAGGTAGGTATAACAATTCATTTTCCTGGCTGCTTAACAATTGATCTACCTACATACATAATCAACTTTATACTTACCTGTATAGTTGTTGGATTATTCCAGACCTGTGAACTCACCTGTACATGTTACCTACCTATACAATAATCGCTTGACCCATATCCGGGTGGGGAGCTTAGTTATCTTTTTAATAATACCATTTTTGCCATGATAATTTCGATATTTCACAACGGCCTTGTGATAAGGATTTTCATTATCATGTAAAAATATTATCGAGTCATTTCCCTATCGAAGTATTTTTTAGCTTTATCGATAATTTACAATCAGTTACAATATCTGAGAAAAGATCTAGAAGCGTTGTTGATGTGTTATCTGACTGTGTGTGTGTGGTCGGTGCATACCTACTGCCTGCGGATGCAATAATGTAGTACTCGAAATTCAAATTTTCTTCCGTTATTTGCAATTTGCCGGTCAGTGTCAGGTTGCATGTAGATTAAAATATGATTTGCGACAAAAATAAATTAACATGTTTTATAGAATAAAAATCATAATCATCAGGGGCTTGTGGCTAAGCAACAATAGCTGCACGGGTCGATCGATCAGGTTAAGCTACGCTTGCCGCGGTTGGTCCGTGGATGGGTGACCATCTTTACATACCATGACCCCTCCGTGCCTCGGAAAGCACGTTAAGCCGTTGGTCCCGGCTGTCATTTGTGGATCTTTGACAGTCGTTACGGGTCGTGAGAAGCCCGAAAGTCTGACAACGAGTCTTACCAAGGGGTATCGTATTACCCAGTAACTGGGTTGTGGAGGTCAGATATGCAGTCGCTCCATGTAAAATACTGGTATTCAGCTGCATCCGGTTAGACTGGAAGCCGGCCACAGCTTAGTTAGGAAAAGGCTATGCAGATGATGATGATGAATCATTAAAATCATCACAGAATTCTTAATAATAAGGCAATAGAAGTCGCAAAGATGCGCGACCTTGTCGCCGCGCATGAGTCTCGTAGAACACAAACGCGCGTGGAGCGTTTGTTACGGTAACTTGTGTTGTATGGCACGCGGAGAGGTAAACATGGTGGTTTGCAGCATATCTAACAGCGGAAAGTCTTCCAAAATTTGTAACTTTACAAATAAAGGGATAACATTTCTTATGTAAGTGCTTAATTTTTGAAATAATGTCAGTTCAAGTTCATTTAATCCCATTGAGTTACTATTTCGTGAAAAATCATCAGCATTCAGCAGATGGAAAAACCCAATTAAAAAGTACATTTTCCATCTGCTTTAGGTTAGTAGTAACTGGAATCTGAGGTGGGTAAAAAACCAGCACCCTAATTGTGTAACACACTATTAATCAGAATCTGAATCATTTTGAAGCTTATTGTTAATTTAATGCTTCATTTGTTTGTATAATTCGTCTGATCAACAACGGAAACAACGCAATGAATGTTGTAGAACTGTCAAAATTAAAGGAATTCCTACTGATAGTGTATTACGCAATTATCCCTCTGATTCAGATGATCTAGAACCTAAACTCAAATATAACAGTGTAACAGAATTAACGCAAGACCTCACACACCCCAATTAGAATATTGATTGCATTACTTTATGCATTTAAAATGGAGTCTTATTGCCTTTAGATAAGATTGAATTTTCTTTGACTCAATCGACGCTAGGTATGGCAACACACATAATTTTTGAAAAAAATACTTAAATAAAAAATGACTGAAAATCGATTCAATGGTCAATTTTCAACAAACTATATTCAGGACTTGCGTCTATTCTGTTACACCTTGTATATTTTTTGCTTATCTACTGCGTATGCGCTTATATGCGTTATGCCGTTTTAGAGTACCTACGCACTTAACTTGAATTGTTTACGATTAGGTAACACAATCATAATGTTATTTTACCTCGTGGTTAGGTGTTTTACTTGAAGATAAACTTAAATACAGAGTAAAATAACGTGCTCGTGAATCTAAAATTTCTTTTGTTTTATTTGTAAATAAATAACCTTAAAACATACCTAATTACATTTTAGTTTGTATAAGTAAGTTTATTAAATCTAAAAAATGTACTTAATAAATCAAATTAAATCAATCTACGCAAGCTTTTTTTTTATTACTTATACCTTCTTATAAACCTACCCAAGCTCACGCTCGCCTCAAAGAAATGTCAGCACCAACTGGTGGGGTCCGCAAGGGCCGATGCCTGCCAGGGTTGCGGGTTGTTCGAAAGAGATACCGTCGCCCCTGGCACACAGGCAACTGAGGGAACACGGGTGGGTTTTAGTCAGTAAAAGTCTGACACGCCCTTCTGCTCCACCCAGAGCGAGAGAAGTTATTTGATGAAAATAAAAAAACCTACCCATGATACATTTTCAAAAAAAAAAAAAAAAAACTTGCAAAGCAAATTGACTCCCTTCCTGAATTTGCCCTATTCTATATTACATGACATTTCATAAACTGTCAAATAATTACCGTTGTGAGTTGTGTGTGAGCCCATTTTTAGGTTATTAGTCAATTTTCTCATCAATGAATTTCCCTGACTCAAAATACATGTTAGTAAAATCTATTGGTTAGACCTGCAGTGTAAATGAATACAATAAATTGAGCTATGTAGTATGTACCGATACTGTAATATAATTATTTAGCAATTTAAATTACAATAATTGTGTGTTATAAAGGTCGGCGACCCTTGCGTCTAGTTTTTCCACGTGAAACGATTCTAAATAAATACCTTCCTGCTTACTCGACAGAAGTAACCTTGTGAAATCTTACGTGTACTGATATACGTAATAGGTAGCACTTAGATAAAAAAAGAAGCCTCTAGTACCAATAAGTACTTTTTTACGAAAATTACGCGGACGGAGTGGCACAGATATAGTTTAAGGAGAAGAAATGCAAAAAGCTATTATTTTTTCATGGTCGATTTCCGTATTTTTTAGTTATGGTCGTATTTCAACCTCTGGGCCATGGGCGACCGCTAGTCTAGTCTACTGTATTGTGAGTTGAGGTACACGATTTTTTTTTTTTTTGCCTTATTTGTTGTTTCACTTTTTGGGTTTTGTTTGTTTTAGATTAAGTTCATGTTTGTGTTTTATTTTTAAACAGTGTCTGCGATTGGATACGGACACTGTCTTTTTGTTGAGGTTTTTCGCATAAAGGGGTTACCTTTCCTTGTTAGCCGCATAAGTTTTTGTACAGTTGTACAGTACGCGTGTCCGCCCCCCACGTAGCCAGGTGTTCAGCTTGGACGTAAGGTAGGATTTTAGGGGGCGAGGTACACGATTAGGTACAGACAAATGGTTGCCCTGACTGGTCCACTCAAATCTGTGTGGTTCTTTCCTCAAAAGACTGATTCAGACACTAATCTACATTCGTATAATCTGGTCAGAATTATGTCTGGACTTTAAAAGAGACTTTGACCCTTGAGTATGTTTCGCCATTTCTTCTTAGGGGTAGTCAGATAGGAATTGTCGAGTCCATCTAGCTTTTTTTTTTGTAAATATTATGACCTGTAAAGCTGATTCCAGTACCTATCCACCAACAAAAAAATAACAATTTCATTTCATTTAGAGTACCGATGATAGTCACACTCACAGGGTAGATATAGATAACAATTTCTAGTAACGAGAAGACCTTGTTCTAAAAGTACCTGCTGAAAGGTAAACAAACCCGGTTCAGGCAATCCTTACGCAATTCACTCACTAAAGGTAAAGACAGTTAGTAGCACAATTACCTTTATTTATGTTTCATCTTTAGATGTCACCACTCTTCAACAATTATTGTTTAAATCACATAATTAAATTAAATCTGCCTAGCCTTTTCCCAACTAAGTTGAGGTCGGCTTCAAGTCTAACCGGATGCAGCTGACTACTAGTGACAATACCTACGCGGTCAAAATGTATGGAACAGCTGATTTTTTATTGTAATAACCGAGGAAAAATTTCTACGCTGACCAGGGAGCCTTGAATGATATGCTGAATTCATGGTTACAGTTTGCGCACTGGATAAAAACTTACCCTGTATAGGTAATAAACCTACCTACTTATCTATTATTGTACCTGCAAAGATGATGTATTCGGTAGGTATGTTTACATACGCTATACAAATAGGTACGTCACATGTGTACCCGTGCAATTGACGTCAGAGAGGCTCCAATTGGCCATTATTATAGTATTTATTCCACATTGAGTACTTATCTTTATTTTTTTATGACATGCTTTGTTGCTTGCTCACGTATTGGTTGCGGTTTTCAGAAAAGCCTTGATTTATAAACATAACCTCACGCCTTGTTTCTCCGAAGGGGTGGGCAGAGGTGTACCTATAGTCCATAGTTAACCAATTTTCGACAGTTGTGTAACAAATGCAGATTCCGGGTTACTACTGAGAAATTCTAGTTAAAAAAAATCAGAAAAACCCAGAAACACTTTACCTGACCCAGCCTAGGATCTCTTGCTCAGCAGTATCGTCTGCGACCACTAAAACAACGAGGCAAATACCTTCACCTCGTTAATAAAAACGAAATGTTGCCATTGACATTGGACTTGGACTTGCTCAATACGGAAACAAAATACCTACCGAAGTATTTATCCAAATTGGATAATGGTGATCATTGTTTTACGCTACAGCATCCTAAATGCGTAACACACTATCAATCGCAATCTGAATCAATTTGAAGGATATTTCTAATTCATTGCTTCATAATAAAGAAATATCCTTCAAATCCAAGACGCGCTTGTAATAGATAGTTGGACGTCTAGAATATCTTAATATGGCGTAAAGGACGTTTTGAAGCGGCGAAATTATGAGTAAACTGACACGGCTTGATACTTGAGCGTAAGCTAAATTAAATAAAAGTAATTTTATTTAAAGCCACGTATTTTTTATGCTTACGTTGTTTTTTTTTTCAAAAAATTTTGTAACGTTTTGTGTTCATAAAAGTAGATTAACTACCATTTATTTTATTTTATTGCACACTGATTGGTTGGTAAGCAAGTACTAGTTACCAAAGTACCTATGTATTTACAATTTGCGCGACAATCTGTTTGAAAAATAATAATTAAATACCTACAAAATAACTTAAGCTTATGATCAGGGACTGAATTACCCAAAAATTAAGGTACCTTTAAATTTCGGTATGACGTCATACCGTTAAATAAGGGTTACCGAAATATTTCGATACCGTTTTTATTTGCAGTAGCGGAATTTTGAGGTTGGAAATGCATTCCGGTATATTTCGGCAGCAGTACCTTAACCTATAAACGTATCGGTAGCAGTACCTAAACCTTAATAAATAGGGGTTTTCTTTGACGCTCACTTGAGAAGCCCTGATTGGCTAATTGCACTATATTATGACTCAATTATGGTTTTTATTTCCGATCGGAAAGACACGGCAGGGAGTGTAAACCGGACTAATCCGAGTGCCTACCTAAGGTTTTCTTATCTTTCTTCTTTAAGGTTTTTTTTTTCGTCTTTTTATCTGATGATGATGTTGTGGAAAAATGTTTTCTCATAAACGTATAGAGCAGATACGTAAACGTAAGTACCTAGAAGTCTGTGAAGTTTTATTAGGTAGGTACAGTTACATTATTTACATATAATGTAACTAAAATTACAAGTGCATATGTCATTCATCATAGATGAGTCATATGAAAGCTCAGATTCAGATGACTATTTATAGAGATGACACAAAATTAGACCTAGTGTCTCAGTCTCATAAAAGAGATAAATATTATAATTATGAAGTAGACCCCGATGGCGCAACTCCAGAACTGGATTCCCCAAGTTCACCGGATGTATTTGAGACCGACGAAGTCAATTTTTGTAATACCCTACAAAATATCTAACATCACATAGGCATGTTAAATTGCACGTTGTTATGAGGTACTATGTCATTTCGTCCCTAACGCCGCCGCTGGGTTGATGGAAAAAATATTAAAATACCTTCGATACTTATCTATTTTTTTTTATAATTGATTATTACGTGTAATATTTGTTTCATATGCCCATGCCCAACAGTGAGATAGTAATAGGCTGATGACGATGAAGGAAATGGTATTTTTCTTCTCAGAGTAGTCAGATAGGAAACGCCGGGCTCATCTAGTTAAAAAAAAAATTATTGACGTGTAAAAGTGTTTGTACAAACCTACTTATAAAGATAAATGATAAATAAAATCATTTATCATTTATCATTTCACCATGCAATTCCGCAATAAGTAGGCAGCGAAAATTCTCAACGCGGAACGGAACATCCAGCTCTAGCGACGGCAAGTGCCTGGCTGGACGTGCGATTGAATCGCCCCAAAACTAGACTATTAATGCGATTTTGAATGCGTCTAGAGCGGGAGTTTCGTTTCTATGCAAGGTATAATCTACTGTTTATAGAGCACACACCAGTGCTCTGTTTTTATGGGCACACGCCCTGGATGCGGTGTACCAAATATGATTGACAGCAGCGCAGAATTTTGTGATACACACTCGTGTATTACATAGCTGTTGCGGCATCTCGTATAGTTCGTGTCAAATTTCCAAACTCTGACCGAGCTGCACGACCGAAACCCGCCGCACTAGCCTGGCAATGCAGGATTGCCCGTCGTATTAATGAGGCCAGGGTACTCATCGGTAAGCTGATCTGGTTCAGGAAGGGCAATACACGCCCAAGGGTGATGCGTTTTGTGAAGCGGGCGTTCTCGGGAACTACTATTCGTTTTCAAGAATATGCATCCCGCGTCACAGAGCGCATCGACTTCCTGAAGCAGAAAGTTTGTACATGGGCACACCGTATCTGTAGGTATAGGCGAAGAGTGGGTCGGCACACTCAGACTCAGACCGCATGTTTCAGAACGATTAACGGTGGGTATACAGAGCTTGGGAGCAGCCCATATCCACTCAAGGTGTGATTGACGCGCATCTACCGAATACTGATGCCACTTATGTCTGAATCTCTGAATGGATGTAAGAATGCGCCCCGCAGTACTAAGGAGCTGCTCCTTATAAACATGGCCATAGTCCAACAGGTTCGTAGATCTTGGAAGGATTTTTCGACATGTTGGATAGATTATAAGAAGGCCTATGACTCAGTGCCACATACATGGCTCATGAGGGTGCTGGAGTAAAAAATAGACGCAACTCTACGCACCTTCATGAAGTGGTGTATGAGGCAGTAGAGGATGGTCCTTCTCTATCCAGGATGTCCTCAGATCCAGACGATTGATGAACCGATCAGCATTGAACGCGGAATATTTCAGGGCGACAGTTTGAGTCCCCTTTGGTTTTGCTTAGCCTGGAATCCTCTAAGCACACTTCGGGAGAATTCAGCTCTAGGATATCGGTTGAGAAGAGGTGGTCAGGTGATATCATACCTCCTTTACATGGATGATTTGAAACTCTTTGCCCCCTCAATTTGCGACTGATGGAGCTACTGAAGGTAACAGAAACAGTTCAGTAGCTCAGTTATCAGGATAATTTTTTTTGTGGACAAAGGTGTAGTCATGCATGGAAAGCGAGGGGGATAACCGGTGGGGTCCGCAAGAGCCAATGCCTGCCGGGGGTGCGGATTGTTCCAAAGAGATACCGTGGCTCCTGGCACACATGCAACTGAAGGAACACAGGTGATTTTAGTCAGTAAAAGTCTGACACGCCATCCCACTCCACCCAGAGCGGGAGAAGTGATTTGATGATTTCCCACCCAAAAAAAAAAAGGCGGGATTATAGAATCCATGGGAGCCAACTTACGGATTCTAAATACCTTAGAGTCCTCTCCTCAACCGAAACCTACAAGTATTTGGGTATCAATGCTGCCGATATGAAACAATCGTTGAAGGAGCGCTTCTTTGGCCGCCTGAATAAAGTGTCAAATAGTCTTTTGTTAGGCGGAAACAAGGTGCGTGCCTTCAACGGTTGGGTCATGCCGGTTTGATGTATTCGGCATACTTCGGCATACTCAAATGGACTCAGATGGAACTTGACGCTCTGGATAGGAGGGTCCGTACATTGCTGACGACATATCGGATGCATCACCCACGGTCATCAGTGATGAGACTGTACATCCCGCGGAAGTTTGGAGGCTTTTTAAATGCTAGAACCCTCCACAACCGCAAGATTTGCAGTCTCAGGTAATATTTCTATCAAACTAACGTGGCGATGCATCGAGATGTAGTCGTAGTGGACAAGGGCGTCACCCTGAACCTTTCTCTTTGGCGAAAGAGAACTGACGCAAACCTGCAGTACTAGATACGAATGATCAGAAGGAAGTATGGCAAGGCAAAGAGCTTCACGGACGCTTTTTCCTGGCTCTCCATGAGCCTGATGTAGACTTTTAGCGTCGGTTTCCTGGCTGCGTTTTGGTCGACCTCTTCGGGGATACCGAAGGTTTTGTCTGTGTGATTATAGATGAATTTATCATGACGAATAATTATCGGAAATACATTGTCAAGGACGATACGGTTGACATCTGTCGGGCATGCCACTGTCCCGGTGGATCAATCCGACATATTGTTTCCGGTTGTTCTTGTCTTGCTAACGGCGAGTACTTGCAGACACAGACACAATCTAGTAGCTAGGATATTCACCAGCAACTTGCTTTGCAGTACAACTTTGACCCTTTCCAGACCCAGTTTCTTCAGACCCAGTTCTCGAGAATGGTCACGCCATATTGTACTGGGATCGATATAACACTGACAGGACTATTGTAGCCAATTTTTTAAATTTTTCATCTTTTGTTAAAATATTTAAAAATATATTTAATATGTAAGGAAAACAATAAATGAAATAATAATGTGTATATAATTTGTATGGTCTATATCTGAAATAAACTAAATTGAATTTAATATTGGTTAAAATATTATATATGTAATAGGTTGGGGAAAAAGTTTCTTCGCATTTTTTAAGAAAATTCAAAACATTTTTTAATAAAGTTTATTTACATTTAACTAAAGTATGTAGGTACCATTTTGTTCGATAACTTTTTGCCATCTTGTAGGTAGGGACATGATCCCATTGCTATAGAAATTTTGGGACTTCTGGTCAAAATACCGCGACAAGTGGTTTTGGCAGTCCTCTCGTGATGTTAACCTGACACTGCCTAAAGAATTCTGAAGAGACCGAAACAGGTGGAAATCTGAAGGTGCAAGGTCAGGACTATACGGCGGATGCATTAACACCTCCCAGCCAAACTCTCTTAATTTTTGTTGGGTGGCTAAAGATGTGTGAGGTCTAGCGTTATCATGATGAAAAACCACACCCCTTCTGTTGATTAATTCCGGCCGCTTTCTCTCAACTTCTTGCTTTAATCTCATCAGTTGTTCGCAGTAGAGTTCAGAATCGATGGTCCTGCCTGGTGGTAACAGCTCATAATGAATAAAGCCCTTCCAATCCCACCACACACACAGCATCACCTTGTTGCGAGTTAACCCGGGTTTCGCCACAGTCTGTGAAGCCTGACCGGCCTTTGACCACGACCTTTTTCGCACGTTCTTGTCATACGTGATCCACTTTTCATCACCAGTTATCAGCTTCTTCAAAAATGGTTCGGTTTCATTACGTCGTAATAAAGAATCACAAATGAGTACACGGTTCATTAGGTTTCTTTCAGTGAGCTCGTGAGGTACCCAAATGTCGAGCTTTTTTGTGTACCCAGTTTTTTTCAAATGCGCCAAAACTGTTTTGTGGTCAATTTCCAGTTCTTCAGGTACGTCGTAACTACTGGTATGCCGATCTTGCTCCACTTTTTCAAAAATGGCATCCATTTTATCCGTAATAGGGCGACCAGAGCGACGTGCATCTTTGACATCAAAATTTCCGGATTGAAAACGCTTAAACCAAATTTGTGCTACTCTCACAGACACTACACTAGGTCCATAAACATCGCAAATTTTTTTCGCGGCTTGCGTTGCATGTTTACCTTTTTTGTAGTAAAATGTTAAAATGTATCGAATTTCTTCATTAGATTCACTCATCTTGACGGTACGAAAAACAAATGAAAATCACACATTTTCCTAATTTGAATTTGGAATTATGTTCTTTAAAATTTAAACTTTCAATGATACCAAAACCAGCCAGATACAAATAGTATAGCCAAAGAGATTTTATTACAAGTTCATACATACTATAATACGAAAAGACTTTTTCCCCAACCTAATATAATAATATTTTTCGTAAAATATAACTATTGCATAAAAACATGACATTTGCCCTCAAACATAACTTACAGACATTACAAAGATAAGTTCATGATTCCTAAGATTACTATAAATCACCAAATTAAAGTAGGTAGCATTATTGTCATTGGTTCTCGTTCATTTATTACGTTGATGAATGATCAGCGGTCGACAAAATAAAAACATAGGTATTACCCGGCGCACAGTCGGCAAGATACAAAGAAATAAGTAAAAGAGTACCTACAGCAAAATGTACAAAATACAAGTTCTAACGTGTTCGACCGCCGTCTCGCATGTTTTTCAGTACCGAAATCGTATAAAGGTTAAAACCGTTATTTGGCCCAACCTTTATTTATAAAGGTTTCGGTATAGCTCAACCTTTATTTCAAATCGGTACCGATATATTTTTGAGGTATCTTAACCTCTTACCGTAACCGCTTTCAGTCCCTGCTTATGATATTTTGGTTTATTTAGTATTTCATAATTATAATAAATTTGTTATGGTATCAAAAGCAAGTCGAAAACAAAAGAGCAAAGAAAGAAGATAGTAAAGGCGTTTATTTGTCATACACACTGTGCCAATATACTTATAGTTTATTCATTGCTTCAAAAATCTTTAAAAAAATAGTTTGCACGCCAATAAAAACAATGCAATGGTTATCGTTGGACTATCAAATTGAAATGGATTGCCATTCCAAGTGTGTTACGCATTTAGGAAGCCGGGCTAGGAGCTAGTAAATGATAAAAATGAATGAAGCTAACGACAATAAACCTATAATTTTTTACCAGTTCTTAGTTTTAATTATATTAATATGACAATGTGAAAAATGTTCCCGTGGTTCCATATTTCTTTTGAATGGTTCTTCTCTTCTGCGTTAATTCTACAGGCAGGAAGTTACTTACGAGATATTTTACCAGACGTCTTAGGCCAACGTTTTTTTTAGATACCAAAGCATCTAAAACAATAATTGCGTTATAAGAGGTATTTAAACTATAAACATTCTTATCAGGTAGCTTTATTAGTTTATTCGTTCCGGTAGCAGTCTTCAAAGTACATCTTCAGGTCTATCATCGTCCGGACGTGAGATCACAACGTAACTTGGGCGTAGTTTGGCTCTCGGCACACCTAGCTCTATTCATCTACTAGTTCAGACTCACCTGAAGGTGGATCACTCCATCAAGACAGGAGCTAAGATCTCAACAGAAGTAACAAAATGAGCCCAAACATGAGTTTCACAATCAAACTCAAACAAATAAGTCAAACAGAAAAAATCTTAACACAAACATAAACAACATGGACATTACGACAAACCCTCACCCACACCTTTATACTTATTTTTGTATTGAAAGAAACAAGAAACAAGGAAGGAAGAATCAAGTTCTCTGTTGTTCTGTTAACAAGACACATGACAACAGACAACAGACATGTTGGAAATTGGAATTTTGGTTGATTGTTGTGGGGTGTCATATTACAATGGCCGCCATATTACAACGGACGTCAAATTACTATGGCCGCCATATTACTGCGGCCGTCATATTACTGCGGCCGCCATATTATTGTGGCCGTCATATTACTGCGACCGTCATATTACTGTGATCGTCATATTATCAAAATCAAAATCAAAACTCATTTATTCAAATTAGGCTGAGAATCAGCACTTTTCGAACGTCAAAATACATGAGACAGTCCCCCAAAACACCCACCCTTCATCACTTCCTAGTGCTTTAGCTGGGAAGAAGAAGTGGCGGAACAAACTCCCCAGCAGCTTAACTGTCTGTTTAGTCGGATAGACTTGATTCTATACAAACATAGGCAAAGTAATAAACATTACGAGACACAAAATATTAATTAAATCATTAGTAAAAATGTCAGCTAGCCATACCAATATACCGACAAATAAAGCCTAAAACAACTCATCTTAGAAAATATTGTTATGAGTAGATTATGTCAATAACTAATGACATAATAGATAATAATAAAAAAATTGTTAGACAGGCAATAAAAAATAAAATAAAATAATAATTATATGAACCCATATAACCTGTCACTAGATACGCCAATTCTGGAGAAAGAACATAAACATTGTCTTGAGTTAATCACAGCGACCAACTATTCTTGTCATTTAAATAGTCGTTGATGGAATAGTAAGCCTTTAAACAAAGAATGGATTTTACTTGAAATTTAAACGCATTAAAAGGCAAATCTAGCGTTATAAAAAGTTATACCAAGCCCAACAAATGAGTTCCTTATGTAGCCGGTGAAAGGGAGCACGTAGTTTGTCCTTATTTCTTGTGTTAACGGTGTGAATATCACTCTTTTTAGTGTACAAGTGTATATTTTGCCTAATATATAAGATGTTAGCGAATATGAATTGTGATGAGTGAGAATACCAACATCTTTAAAAAAGTCCCTCAAGGAAACTCTGACACCTAGCTGGTAAATTGCACGAACAACACGTTTTTGAAGGACAAAAATATTTTGAATATCAGCAGCTTTGCCCCACAGCAGAATACCGTAGGACATAACGCTGTGAAAATAACTAAAGTAGACTAACCTAGCTGTATCGACGTCAGTGTATTGTCTTACTTTTCTGACGTAGGCGGCTGAACTGAGCCTCCCCGCTAGGCTTGATATGTGTGATCCCCACTGAAGTTTGGCATCTACTGTTATGCCCAGAAAAGCTGCCGAGTCTACGGTTTCAAGCACTTCTTTATCTAAGACGATGTTGGGCCCTAGATTTCTAATTAATTGGGTATGAAACATGTTACCGCTCGGCTAGTCCCAAAATACCTGAATTTTCTCCAAAAACTACATCGGATAAGAGTCGCTGAGGACATGCTAGAACGAGTCAATTCCGACCCAACATTCATGAAACACATTGTTACGGGTGATGAGACATGGGGTAAACCCATGACTTTGACATGGAAACTGGTCAACAAGCTTCGGAGTGGCGCCTTCTAACTGAACCAAAACCGAAAAAACCACGCCAAAGTCGATCAAAACTCAACAAACACCATCGAGTAACCAACTTATTCACCAGATATGGCTCCAGCAGATTTCTTTCTTTTTCCTAAACACAAATTACCACTTCGTGGCACCCGTTTTCATTCGGTAGAAGACATAAAGGAGGCGAGAACTGTTTGTTTCGTTTCTGCAGGAGCATACTTTGAAGGCGATAAAATAAATTTGAATGATTAACTAACATTTTGTGTATTATTGATCCTTTCCTGGTACTTTCTTGACAGAGTAGTACTATAATATAATAATATACAAATACATATATACTGAATAAAGGGAGAGGTGATGAGATGACTCTACGCTTCTTGTTTCGAAAGTGACTCTGTAATTTCCGCTTAAATGCATACCGACTGGTGGCCGTCCTGTTATCGAGAAGAAGCGCATTCCAAAGAAAAATGGACTGAATGTGAAAGAACGAATGAACAAAGTCAGAAGTATGAGAAAGACAGAGTAGCAGAAGATTTTTCGAAGAACGCAATTTTTAGCGTGAGAATAATATAGAAGTTGGAGGTGAGACACAAGATAAGAAGAGCGTGGTCAAAGCGCGCAAACCTCTTCTTTGGCGAATGGACATCCATTTGAGCTCAGACCTATAGCTCGACACATGATCATATTTTTTGAGGTTGATTATGAACCGTATACATTTGTCGAGCAGTCTGTCGAGCTTATCCAGCAAAACCGCATTCAAGTCAAAGTAGCACACGTCACAATAGTCGATCATAGGGAAAATCAAAGTCTGCACAAGCATGGTTTTCGTCTTAGCGGCCAAAAAGTTCCTCAGACGACACAGGGATCGCAGAGTACCGTTGACCCTTTGACTAACACTAGAGCCCTGGCGTTGCCAGCTAAGTGTCGTGTCAAGATTCAAACCGTTATATTAAACAGTAGGGGTAATGGGTGTGACGGTACAGACGCCAAAACATCAAGCTACCCCAAACTGTCAAATTTTCCATAGGTTTAACAATAAAGTAAAAAATCTCTGTACCATCGAAAATAAGTGGAGGAAGAGAACCAAGCGTCACCCTACCCATCATACGCGAGCTTCCAATTACAATGGCCTGACACTTGGGGTTGACTGACACCCCAAAACAGTCAGACTACTTTTTGATTGAACCTAAATCTCGGTTCACATCTGCTATAGCGCCTTCCACCCGCTCAGCTGAATACAATTGAAAATCATCAGCATAAAGATGATACGAACACAGAAGACAATAAGTTATAAAATTAATGGAGATAGAGAATAACAATGGAGAAAGAATACCGCCTTGTGGAACGCCAGCTTCCAGGTCACGCCAACTCGAAGAGCTCTTATCAATGCGAACCGACTGTTGACTAAGAAGCTGAATAACTGAAAACTGAAAACTGAATAAGAAGCGAACCATTCCAGAGCCTCAGACGAAACCATAAGACTAGAGAGGATAGAGAGGAGAATATCGTGGCTGACGGCATTAAAGGCATTAGGGAAATCAATTAATACCAAAACGGTAACCTTGGTATCCTCCATTGTTTCTCTAATGTCACCACTCACTTTAAGGAGAGCGGAGGCGGTACTGTGCCCAGGCCTGAAGCCAGACTGAAACGAGCTAACAAGGTTGTTCCAGTGAATAAACCACGTAAACTACTTGTGTACGCAGGTTTCAAGCACTTTAGACAGGAATGGGAGAATGGAAATGGGTCGAAAGTAACTAGGTAGGGAGGGATTTGAAATTTTCGGGAGTGGGCGGACATAGGCCATACGCTGCAAGGATGGGAATTGTCTGGAATCAAGAGAAAAGTTGATAATGTGGGTAATAGGAGGGAGAAGGCTATCAAGGATCCAAACGACCATCCTACGAATGATGCTGTCATAGCCCACAGCCTTGGGTTTTATGGAAAGGATGATCTTTTTAATTTCGTCCGAGGTGACCGGAGAGAAGTGAAATGGTTCTATGATGGAACTAGCTAGGCCAGTAATGAAATCGACCATCTGGGACAACATTTGGGAAGCCAAATGACAAGTGGTTGTGAAATGACGGTTGATATCATCAAGGCCAATTGTATTGGGAAAATCCACATGACGTGGTCTGCCGATACCAAGCCAAGAGTACCAAGGAACTTTCAGATATCAGCAGGTGAAAAAGAAGGTATGGTTTCTAGAATATAGCTATATTCTAGCAGCGTTTAGCGTTGTGTATCATCTGATTACACCGATTTCTAGCAACTTTCGATTTTCTTCACTGCGATCCTTTTTAAATTTACGAAAAGTACGATCCCAAGGAGCAGGAGGACGCCGAAGTTTAACCTTCTTAACAGGAGCGCGTGACTGTCGTCGAGAGCAAGGACCAACCGTTCGAAAATGCGCAGTTTTTTGTCTACATCTGTCGCTACTGCCAGGAGTTCCCAACTGAGGTCTGACGCATCTTGACGCAGCTTCTCAACGTCCATACGCGCAAAACGCCGCATGTGCGGAACTTTAGGGTTTAGGTGGTTTTAGGACATACGAGAAGAAAATGAGGTCATGATGGGAAAATCCAGGCGCGGGACACTGGCCGTGAGAGGAAACAAGGGAGGGTGCGGATGTTAGGATTACATCAAGCCAAGTGTCATCCACCTGAGACATTAAAATGGGTAGATTGCAAAACGGATTCAATGATGTGAATTAGTTTACAGGATCGAGGGGAAGGGTGAACAACACATACTTTACATGACATTATTACTTACCTACCTGAAATAGTTTACGTACCTTTTTACCCCATTGTGTACTATGTTTTGTATCTCTATTTCAATCGAAATAAGACAACTAGATAACCTACTTTCAATATTCTCAGATTAGACTTTAGACACCGGTCTAGCTAGATACAAACGAAAAAAAAAAACTTTAACGGTAAAAAATACAAACCAGCCATCTTGATACAGCAATCACTGCACTGGCTGGAAACCAAAATTCACATAGACATCATCACAACCGTTACTAGACAGGACGGGGGCGGATGGCGTAAATCGCAAAGATGACGCGGCCACGGGTTACCACGGGTAAAGGTATTTATTGGTAATATATCGATATTTTAGTATCGGTATCAATACTGATAAAAGCACATTAAAGTATAGATATAAGTATACTGAATGGAAATATCGGTATCAATATCGATAAAGAGATACCCAAATATCAGTATATACCTATATCGATACTTTGATACCGATACCAAAATTATATTGGTATGCAGTCCCTGAGTAGCACTCATGTACACCTTCAGGTCACTCCATCAAGTCCGGAGGTAAGATCTCAACGTAACTAACAAAACGAGTCCAAAGTCGGCACGCCTAACTCTGCAAGTCTACTAGTTCCAGTAGCAGTCTTCAAAGTACATCTTTAGGTCATTCCATCAAATCTAAAACAAAATAATAATATGAATTTATAATCCTTACTTACTTCCAGCAAAAGTATAAGAAATTGTGAATAAAAGGTAAGAACCTTGGTTGTCCGTAGTCCGTATAAAATACGTGAAGTATCAAGTTTATTATGTCAATTATTTTGTATTCGTACAGCGATTTTTTTCACCACGAGCTGCTGCTTATAAAGCGACACATTGTCCACTCACGACGGCAGGCCAGCGCAGACTAATTGTTTTTTTTTCTGAGACCATTTATAACATTTTGATAGTTCTTTTTGCAAAATTGAAATTATCTGCTTATGTTTTTTTTAATCATTGAATTTATGCTAATAAATAGAAGAAAAATCGTCAATGTTGTGTGAAGAGGTAACGGAAATTATTTTTACAATGGTAAAAATCAAAATTTTCGAGTATTAAATTGCAACCATTTGAAGATGAAGGAGTAATCTATCTTTCGCAATTGTTAGTTACATTTGGTTTAGTTTAATTTTGCCGCAAAAAGCACCGAAAAACTGCTTATTTTTGTCAAATCTTACTTTGCTTAAATCTTACACATTCGTACTTACTTAAACATCTATTGGTCTGTCTACATAGAACAATTCACGTGTATTGTTATTGTTAGCTGAATAAGTAATTAATTTGATACACACGACTCTACTGATACCTATTACCTACTTACATATTAATTACTACGCGTGAAATTTAGGTAAGTACAGGCCAGAACATCAAGCTACCCCAATCTGTCAAAATTATTTTAGAGTTTTTCAAGTTTATTACAAAAGAATAAGGTTAATTCCCAATTGAACATAAATGTTCAATTCTTTACTAATTTATTGAAATTAGTAAAGATTACCTGGAGATAGGCTTATGTACTTTGCTGTTTTACGTCAATGGGGACATAGACATGGCTAATCAAATATCTACTTTCTTGACTCGGTAAATATCTGATGTTAATGCACTTTAGGACTTAGGTACTTACGACTAATGTTAGTTATTTAAACTGTCGGATCATCATTATAAGTTTGAATTTTATCTGACAATTTAAAATTAATCACGCTACCTGGTTGATATTAAAATTTATGCTTACTAATAATACAGCTAAAGATTTTGTTTGAACGCGCTAATTTCTGGAACTACCTGTCGGATTTGAAAAAATTCTTTGTGCATTTGATAGCCTAATTTTTGACGAAGGCCTTTAACACCACACTAGGACCATAGGGAGCCGAGCAAAATCAATGTCGTATAAAACAAAGTACATAGTATAAAACAAAGTGGCTTTCTCTGTCCCTATATCCCTATGTATGCTTAAATCTTTAAAACTACGCAACGGATTTTAATGCGGGTTTTTTTAATAGATAGAGTGATTCAAGAGGAAGGTTTATATGTATAATACACCGACCTCCACGCGGGCGAAGCCGCTGGCAAAAGCTAGTGAATAATAAGTCAGAAAGAACGCTACGTGAGGGCAAGCGATGCGATGCGACGGAGTGGGCCGGGGGAACATGCGACGGGGCCAAGTCGGGGGAGCAAGAATTTTAATGCGGACGAAGTCATGGGTGGAAGCTAGTTATATGATAAAATTCGACAAGTCAACGGGCTTCTGTGAATAAAGACGTTTTAATATATGTATTTTTCTTCTGCTCCCTGCCACTTCCACAGCTCCCCGGCGTCGTCGGTGGTAGTGCAGACGTCACTTTGGCTGCATGTTTTGGGGCACAGATACATTTGGGGGACAGGATAGGAGGAGGAGCATAGTTTACGATATAGCTCCACATCGGGGTTAACTAAAATTTACAGATCAACAATACCTAACCCCAATCCACAATCTATGCACAATAATCTGGTAGGCATTCTAGATCTTGCACGGATTAGGCTAGTTCTTTTAGTACGGAGCCTCTGTCTAATTATTTTGTTAGTTGGGTTCTTGCAGATATCTTTTGAAAAATATAGATAGGTTCTTATAGGTTTAAGCCTAAGACCATTAAGTACCTATATCTAAAGACTGAGAATTTCCTATCTTATCGCCCACAATAAATCCTCGTAATTCTGCTAATTTTTATCTCTACCCCTTAGGTAGTGCATATAATGTTTATATGTTTGTAGATAATTATAGGCTGATGATTTTTTATCTAAATACTTGAAATTTTTTTTTGTTGTGGAATTCTATAATCTTCATATTTTTATAAGTACAATTGAGTTTTTTAGATACATATTCGATCTTTGTAGAAACATCTAGAATATTTTTGAGAGCGGTTGGTAGGTACTTAGTGTCTTCAGACGTACCTAATTGCCTACCTAAATCAATTAGCATAGACTACAGAGTACATTTTCCGTGTGATATTTAGATAATGCCCATGACTTAGACTTAAAAAAATAAAACGTGAATTCGTTGTATTGAAAAATCTGACTCGTTCCTGACCTACATAGAAGCTAAAAGAAATTGTTTTAAGAATAAACGTGCATGGAAAAATAACACTTGTTGACAAACTCTACGTAAATGTAATATTAGGTTACCAATAGGTTAAAATTGATTATGTATACATTATTTATTTTCAGCATATCATCAGAAAAAGGAATGTAGGTACATTACCTATTTCTTTCAAACAATAGAAATAGCTGTGAACTCTTGAAATTACACAATTTGAATTAGAATGTAAAGGAATGTTTACTTTGTTGTAGGTGCCGTACTCTAAATGTTGTCGAACACTCAGACTATACTTGCAAGTATATATAACCTGGTGTTCGAATGTTATAAAGGAAAATCTGGTTTGGATACAGGACTAAGTACAGACGCCAAGCACATCAAGCTAACCCAAACTGTAAATTTTTCCAAATTGAAAATGAATTCTATTTTTTGCAATAAAGTTTAGATAATATCAAAGAAGTTTGACGGATAGGGGTAGCTTGATTTTTTTTTATTGTGGGAAATCATCAAATAACTTCTCCCGCTCTGGGTGGAGCAGGAGGGTACAACCCGCACCCCTGGCAGGCATCGGCCCTTGCGGGCACAATCAGTTGGTGCTGACATCTCTTCAAGATGCGCGTGGAACAACGCGCCGTCGTCGACCCGGGCTTGGTCCTTATCGGACAGCGAGCTACCCATTACTCGCCGATCGCCGTCCGCAAGCCGGCGCCTACAGTGGCCGGGAATCAGCCAGGGATTCCCGACGCCCAGGGCGTCTCCTGCGGAGGCTAGGGCCGTGAAGGCGCATACACTGCCTAGGGGTAGCGTGATGTGCTGGCCTCTGTACGTTGAACCTTTTGTTTCATTCAAGGGTGGGCGAAGCTCATGTAAAGGTTGTCTGCAAAAGTCGACCTTTTAGGCTGGAAGAAAAATAACTCTGGTTGCATTCGAACATTGATACGAATTTAGAATGAGCTTTTATTTATTTCTATTAGGTGGTTTATTAAAAAAAAAAACAATGATAACTGTTTAATATCCTGCTATCATCCTTAAGAGCCGAGAAAAATAACCCAGAGAAAAGCCTAAGAATTATAATGTTTGTAAATTAAAAGACCATGACCTCTGAATTCAGTTTGGCATTTCTTTTCCGGGGCCAGACAGCTAGGAAATGCCGGCGCCATTTAGTTTCAAAATATTCACTTTAAAAAAAATGTAAAAGTATAGATAGATACTAAACGATCTACTTACAGAAATAAACATAATTTCTTTTGATCAAATTAATGTCTTTTCCTGAAATAGTTTTCTTGGGCCACGACTTTGAAACAAAAATAACTTCTCATCAGCTTGATTATTTTGCGAATCAATTTAGGTCAGCGAGTCTGTTGTTTTACTGCAATGCTTGGCAATCATGCTCTTTTAATGTAATTCCAAATTTATTAATATCCCGAGCTCGCGTGGCGACTGAAAATTATTACACGAGCTTGCATTTCCCGCGTGGCCATGTGATTTATTTATTGTTGTATAGGCATTAGACATGCATAGTGGCGTAACTATGGTGGGGCAGGCAGGGTTAGAGCCCTGGGCGCCTATCCAAGGGGAGCGCAAAAAGTCGCCAGTTGATTTTACTTATATAGATTCTTTTACATATTGTGAATGAGAGAACGTTGTAGGCTCACAGTTTCTATTCTTTATTTTCATTCCTCTAAGTACCTGATACTTATTGACAGGCCTGCACTGTCCTCCCATACTTAATATCACTGTAATTTGAAAACATTGTAAAAGCCAATTATTTTAAAAGAGTAAACGTGGAGTTTCTTGCCGGCTCTTCTCCATAGGAAGCGACAAATTGGAACCGTGCACCTAGCTTCTGACGTTTCTTAAGTGCCCTTGCAGGCTTATGTGAAATAAAATATTTTGATTTTGATTTTTTTGATTTTGATGAAAAAAAAAACAATAATAAACCATTTCATACTGTATGTACCAACCGTACCTTTAACTAAGAAATCTGAAGAGCTCCTTGAATATATTGTGCAGTACGGGGATGGCTTTCATCCCCGTACTGCACTGTATTTCCAAATCTGCCTATTTCTATTTAAGTTCTCTTAAAATTGCAGCATTGCAAGCGATTTTTTAGCAAGTTGAAATTAATACTTTCGTTATTGTAGAATAAGAAAGGTTATGCGACCTAGCTTTGCTCAGTGTAGACTGAGAAGATAATTTACGAAGGGGCGTAAATGTGATACGTGCCCTAGGTGCCATTTTCTATTGGTATGCCCAGGCGCGTTTGCAGCCAAAGGCTTTGGGGGGGGGGGGGTCACAGACAAAGACTACATATTGAAAACAAAAGGTACTACATTTTCGAAAAAATATTATTTTAAAAAGGTATACGTTTAGGTACGGCTTTGGGGGTGTCATGAACCCTAGGAACCCACGCCCCCTCGGACCGCGCCTGTGTACGCCCCTGGACATGCATACTTACGGGGAACTAAAAACAAAACCGGTTAGGTATGGGACGGTATACATTATGATGGCTCAATTTCCTCTTTGCATCCAGGAGAGGTAATTGCGTAACACACATTTTGACAGTTCCACAGCATTCATTGCGTTATTTACGTTGCTGTGCAGACATATTTTTCGAACATACGAAGCAATGTAAGCAATATCTTTAAAAATGGTTCAGATTGTGATACTATCAAGTGTGCCATTAGGGTGCTAGTGAAATTGAAATTGGGCCTATTGGCTTCGTTTTTTCAAACGAAAGTTGTAAACCTTTGTTATCTTCTTGGGGTAATATTTGATATACTTTTACTTAACTTTTGTGTAAATAATTCAATGATACCTAATCGCTTTCATCTTCCTTCGCTGCTGTAGGAATGTGGCCCCTTTTTAGTCGCTACCGCTGCTTGCCGTGTGCTACCATCGCAAGTTAATGAGAACACTGGGTACTAAAACCAGCAAAGCGAACTCAATAGGTAGGTATAGCACCCGCCTCGTATTGGTTATATTGTCTTTAGACCATTCCTACATAATTTAATTTCTTTACTGATTTAGGTATGCCGAAAAGTTTAAAAATTTATAGAAGCCTAGCCGGCCAGTCATCGCAGATACCAAAATCGCGTTAGGTCGCAAAAAAGAATTTCGACAAGGTTTTAGTAGCACTGGCTCCTTGGTAGAGGTCACTGGTGTCAGCCCTTGCTGGCTACTGCCACCTGGTTGGTAGGTTCTGTCGAAATGTTGGGCTGCAGCCTCTTCGGTTGGGGGCAGACGAGCGAGGTGAACTTTGGCGTTGGCAGCAGATCCGACAATAATTGCGTAATTTTAGTGCTGTATCTCGGCTTTTATTAGAACTAAAAAGCGGCTTTTAAGTTTAAAAATATATAGGATGACATAGAGATACAACAATTATGAACCTTTTAGGTGTTTTATGTCAAAAACTGAGATAAGTCCTAACATTTCGAAGGTTTCGAGGTTCACGCAGTTAGCACATGTCTTTCGAAGCTCCGAAGATCCTAGCAACGTCCCAAAAAATCAGTAGGCACAGTGTATTTTTTGCGACCTATGGTGGTTTAAATCAAATCAAATCAAATCAAAATATTTTATTTCACATAAACCTGCAAGGGCACTTATGAAATGTCAGAAGCTAGGTGCACGGTTCCAATTTGTCGCTTCCTATGGAGAAGAGCCCGCAAGAAACTCCACGGTTACTCCTTTAAAAATAATTGGCTTTTAAAATGTTTTCAAATTACAGTGATATTAGGTATGGGAGGACAGTGGAGGCCTGTCAATCAAGTCACTTAAAGTCTTGTCAAGGTACTTAGAGGAATGAAGTTAAAGAATAGAAAATCCTATATAATAATAATACTAATAATCCTATAAGGCCTACAACGTTATCTCATACACAATATGTAAAAGAATCTACTTAAGTAAAAACTATTTAAACCAAGTGACATGATTTCTGAGAATCACTAATAAATAGTCGATATTACAAGTGATGTATAATGTCAAATAATGACGAGAATATGTCAAAAAGTGTAAAAAATAAAAATAATAAAATTAACATTGTAATTTGGGAGCAGTTAATAGACTTTCACATAGTTATGCTGTTAATGAGGTACCAGGGAAGCCACATGTGCAGAAGGAATTAATAAAAAATTTTCTTGTCTTCAATGTAGTCTTTTATCTTATAGTATGCTTTTTTGATAAGGACACGTTTCATGTGAGTTTTAAACTTTCCATCGCTAAGTTCTGTAACCGACTTTGGCAACTTGTTATAGAAGCGGATACTGTTTATTAGAAATGACTTGCTAGTTTTAGTTAATCTAAATTTTGAAATCACAATTTCATCTTTACTACGTGTATTTAGATTATGGAAGTCGCATCGTTTTTTGGAAAGACCTACGTTTTTGCGAACATACAAGATATTTTCTAAGATATAAAGAGAAGGCAAAGTTAGTATGTCAATTTCGTTGAATTTGTTTCTAAGAGACTCGCGAGGCCCCATTTTATAGATTGCGCGGATTGCCCTCTTTTGTAGAATGAAAACTGAATCTACGTCATCTGCCGATCCCCACAGCAGAACGCCATGAGACAAATTACTGTGCAAATAGTGTTAAGCAAGGAATTTTAGTACCCGTCTCAGATTGGTTAGATTTTCTTTTGGCCATTAATAGTACGAAGTGGGGGGCATGCCTTTTTCGATTATGGTGCACTTTCTACTTTGTTTACCTAATATGTTATTCTAAAACAGTCTCGCTGGCCCTAGGCCAGTGTCTTGTTGACTTGGTAGACCGCCCAGCGCTGCCTGAGTTGGCTTACAAACACCACGGGCCCCGGTGCTACTTTGTGTGTGTACTTGTATCAAAGTGGTACCTTTGCGCCTTAGTAGTTACGCTTCTAGTACATTTACAAGTTGCAAAAGGTTAGGTACTCAGCAAATTAAATTAGTAAAACAAGCTAAGTTTTGTACTTACCTGTATAATTATACAGGTAAGTACAAAACCTGTTAGTAAGTAGGTACCTACATAATTTAGCCTACCTAGCATAGATCATCTACAGTACTTACCTATTTACCTAATTAACTACTTACAATTATTTAGTTTAGCAGTTTATACATTATCAAGCAATGTGCTTTTTTTTGTGGGTGAGAAATCATCAAATGACTTCTCCCGCCCTGGGTGGAGCAGACTGTGTGTGTCAGACTTTTACTGACTAAAACCCACATATGTTCCCTCAGTTGCCTGTGTGCCAGGGGCCGCGGTATCTCTTTCGAACAACCCGTACCCCTGGATCAAGCAATGTGCTTAAGTGTCATTTTAAGTTGAATGACACTTTAGTTCGGTTTATAATTAAAAGAGTGATTGATTACGATATAATTTTTTTTCAAAGGGACAGCAAACAAAACAACAAAAAACAACAAACAGCAGCAAACAGTTACATAATAAGAACTTACTAAGTATATCTAGTTTAACAAAATTATGTTTTGGCAATAACTAATATACCTACCTAACCCGCTACGCTGTCCACAGTTGGACTAAAAAAGTAAAAGATAAGTTAATTAGAGTTAGTTAGAGTAATCGCTAGAAGTTTTGAAAGATAAACGATTTCATTTCTGAAAGTAGGTTTGTACGAACACTTTTACATGTCAATCATATTTTCAAAACTACATGGAGTCGACGGTTCCTATCTGACTACTCTGAGAAGAAAGGCCGAAACAAATTCAGAGAAATTGAAATAACTAGGTAAGTGCAGTAATTAGTAGTAGGTAGGCGTAATGAGCATTAAATAAGACTTAATTAAATTAAGATGAAGATGACATAATAATACTATAAAACATGGCCTTAGTAAATTTGAAAATGATTTTCAGAAAAGGTAGATAGATACACACATGGGTTTTATTTAATAAAGAGAGAATAATTTTGTATCAACTCATTGGACCTTTGAAGATGTCAATAATTTCAAAAGTAGGTACTAACAAAAGAGTCAACTTATACGGCGGCAGGGAGCGCAAGCTAAAATTAGACAGTTCAGCAAAACGCGTTCCTTGTTCACTCGCTGAGAGGGCGTGGGCACTGGGCAGTAATCCACAATGCGGGCCTGGTGCGGGTTGGTAGATGTCACATGTCTTCAAATATTTGGTTCAGATAAACATGGATCACACGTTTTCTTTCACCATTTTGAGAGCAGTGGTGATAAAATATTTTACACAAAGTAAACTAGGTACCTACCTATTTAGGACCGAACCCACGACCTAAAACTCGTAAGATAAAAAAAGCAAGCTGGGCCAAAATCTTCCTGTTCTTCCTTGTAGGTAAACCTTTTTGCGTTCTCTAGCCCCGCAAACATGATTAGATCGTCACACCACCTTCGCCACGGGCTACCTCGACGGGGGCGGCGCGCGGCGCGGCGATATCATCCTCTGGCGTCTAGTGAGTGACGCTCTTTCCCCATCTCTTCGTGGCCAGCCCACTCCCACATCGATATGGCTGTTTTTTCTCCAACATCCGCCGCTGCTTGAGTTAGGGAGCGCTTAATTAGGTAATATATAAAACTACTGAGTTGTTATGAATTAGAGGTACCTACCTACTTATCATATTAAAATAATATGAATTGATGAAACACATCGTAAAAATAAATTTCCACTTCGACGGAATTATCTATACATCTATACATATCTATACATCTATGTATACTTATCTATACATATAAATAAAATTGGAGTGACTGTAATATTAAAATAACCGCTTTTTGCTACATGCATATGAATATATATACGGTACATATACCAAAATATTTTTTTTTACAATTTTTGTCTATCTGTCTGTCTGTTTGTCCCCGCTAATCTCTAAAATGGCTGGATCGTTTTTGACGGAACTTTCACTGGCAGGTAGCTGATGTATTAAGGAGTAACTTAGGCTACTTTTATTTTAGAAAAATCCACGTGGACGAAGTCGCGGGCACAGCTAGTAATATCTAAAACTAGTTTCTGCCAGCGGCTTCGCCCGCCTGAAGGTCAGTGTATTAGGTATACATATAAAATACACCTTCCTCTTGAATCACTCTGTTGATGAAAACCGCATTAAAATCCGTTGCGTAGTTTAAAAGATGTAAGCGTACAGACACGATTAGCTACTTTGTTTTATACTAGGTACTTATGTAAGGATATAAATATATTAGACGTAGGTATTTACCTAAGCATAGCGTCGTCATGTCATGACTCATGACGATCAAGTCAAAGGTTGCGTTTGTATAGTTGTATGGTGTATGTAGGTAAGTACCAGCGACTATAACCTAGGTAGGAAGGTACCTACTTAATATCTCGTTGAATTTGAAAAGATAATGTAGTGTCGGTGCAGATACACATCGCAAAAATATACATAAATACCTACCTAATATCAATCATGGCAAAAAGTCTAATTAGCAGAACCGCTACTAGGTTGTACCCTTGTACCTACGTACTATATTGTTTTCCGAATCTAAATAGTACCATGGCTTTGATATGAGAGAATTCCAACTCGTATAGGTAAAACTAGATGTTGCCTACCTTCCATTAGCTCTTATCAGCAAATGTATGGCGAGCGAGACTTCGGCTGTAATACGGGCAAATAAAGTTGGTAGCACAGTTCACAACTATCGATGAGTGGTTTCGTTTCAATACGATCGTGTTATACCGCCACCGCCAAGGCTGTGTATAGTACTGCTTTGTTTTGACTCGCGGTCATATCTCGCAACGAAGCGCTATCGATCGTACGCTCACCGTGTTTTCCCGCGAAAATCATTTTTACCTTTTACAAAAAAGATCAATAAAAATGTACTCCATCGCTGAAGTTACTTTGGCTTTCGTTGTCCTCTATCTTTTTTCTTTCCTGTTCGAAGTGGTGGCAGGACTAGTTGTTTAAACAAAAAATGATTTTGTAATTTACTTTCCAAAATGTGATATTTTTAAAATTTTAAGTTAGGTGATTTAGTTAGTGTTTAAGTTATTTAGTCAAAACATCAATGCAATTTAGATGTAATAAGTTAGGTATTATTTATTTATGTACGTTATTAATAAACATCAAATATTTTGAAAAATCAAACCAACTCTACTGGATCAATTAAATAGCAGCACTTAGGTAAGTGTTTTTTGCTTTTTTTTACAAAAAAGTAACGATTATTTTCACAGTTTTGTATTTTGTCTTTATACCTACTACAGGAACATGTTCCTATTTCTGATGCAGTGTGGTAATAGCAAATCGATCGCTTTGCCCTAGAATGTACAGCGCCATCTGTTATTATTTAAAGCATTTACAGTACTTACGGACTTGACCTCGTGTTGTTAGTAGTTAGTGGTTATAATTTAGAAAGTTCCTCCAAATAGTTTATCAAACGATTTATAATTAAATGATAAAAACAACACAAACAGTTTGTGAAATACGTGATGGTAGTATATTTTTAATAAGTTGTCAGTTTTATTTTATCTGTTTCGGTTACTGTCAATCAGTCAGTGGTCAGTCAGTAGTAGCGAAGTGTCAAAATAAATCGTATTAAAACGTAATGCAGAAGTGAATGTGATGGTAACTAGAAATAATTCACAATGAAATTTACTAAAATATGTCGTGGATTAAGTTACCAAAATAGGACTGCAGCTGCACGTGGTCTTTCTACCGTGTCTGATAAAAAGTGGCAAAGTGTAGTGGGTCTAGAAGTGCACGCACAGTTGAATACAGAGTCGAAACTATTTTCTGGAGCTCAGAACACTTTTGGCGGTGTAGTGAATAATTGTGTATCGTTATTTGATGCTGCCACACCTGGTACATTACCAGTGCTCAACCGAAAATGCGTGGAATTGGGTATAATGACCGCTTTAGCCCTGTCTTGCAAAGTCAATGAAGTATCGACTTTTGATAGAAAGCACTACTTTTACGCTGACTTACCGACTGGATATCAAATAACGCAGCAGAGAAACCCACTAGCTAGCGATGGAGTTATTAATTTTCAGGTATATAACTTATATTATAAAGTTAGATAACCTCAAAATATGAACAGAACAGAAAACTTATTATGTTTACATAACGTTACAGCTTGTTTTAACTGTTTCACTATAATTTATTGGTGTTCTCTTCATTCCAGGTATTCACACCAGGAGTACACAAGAAACCCTATAGGAAAAGTTCAAAGATCAAACAAATCCAGCTAGAACAAGACAGCGGCAAGTCGTTGCACGATGCGGAACTTAAGCGGAGTCTTATTGACCTCAACCGTGCTGGAGCCCCACTAATCGAACTGGTGTTTGAGCCTGATTTAGAGGTAAATACTTCGTCTTATCTTTTTCTATATAGCATTGTTACAATTTTCTTATCAGGTTGTTAAATGCTCTTGGTTGCCGAGCATGGGCCTGAAATTTGCTTTGAATAAACAGCTAGGTGATGACTTGCAACACTCAAGATAAGTGTTTTGATTTTCTGTACAATGTGATTTTTTCTTATTGCTACCAAGCCTTTGTGTTTGAGTAAATTACACTAAGGTACAAATAAATAACCAATGCCAGACTAAGCACATACCACTATAGCACATTATTTGAAAGAACTGACTGCTTCCTTGATCTAGTGATTGCAACAGCTACTTTTGAGCATAAGGTCTTGGGTTTGATTCCCAGAAAACCCCAATAACTGTTGTTGTATTATTGGGTTTTTCTATCTGCCATTTCTCAGTAGCAATCCAGTGTCTGGATTTGTACCTGCTTGAAGGCAATAAGCTGGCCCCCTTTTACATGGGACTTAAACATAACTGGCGAAATGTGGGTGTATAATAAGTACACCTCTACCCAACCCTTCAGGGACTGGGCGTCGGGAATCCTAGGCTGATTCCCGGCCACCGTAGGCGCGGGCTTGCGGACGGCGAGTAATGGGTAGCTCGCTGTCCGGTACGGACCAAGCCCGGGTAGACGGCGCGTTGTGTTCCACGCGCGCCTCAAAGAGATGTCAGCACCAACTGGTGGGGTCCGTAAGGGCCGATGCCTGCCAGGGGTGCGGGTTGTTCGGAAACCGTCGCCCCAGGCAACTGAGGGAACTCGGGTGGGTTTTAGTCGGTAAAAGTCTGACACGCCATCCTGCTTCACCCAAAGCGGGAGAAGTTATTTACTGATTTCCGGAACTCAAAAACAAAAACACCCTTCAGGGAAACAAAATGTGATGATAAATAAAGCAAAAAAGTAAACAAATGAAAATGTGTTATAACCAGTGATCGGATAATCGGGCGCTTATATACCTAAACTTCTTCCCACGAAAGAATAATATGGACATTCCTTTAAGAATAAATAAGTAATCCCGGGTTGCCGGGATTGAACAATTTTATAAAAACAACTATAACAAACTTAAAGAAATTATAGCAGTGGTTATTTTGATTTAGCATCTTTATTTTATTCAAAACGAATGGAATATCAATAAAAAACGATAATGTGCACAATGTAGTCAAGTAGTGGACTTTGATTTATCTATCTAACAGATTAATGATAGAATCGACTAATTTATTGTATTTTATAGGGACGATTCCGGATCAGGGATTCTCAAAGGCATGTCCGTATTATTCTTTCGTGGGAATAAAAGTGAAGCTTAGGTATATAAGCGCCCGGTTATCCGATCACGGGTTATAACATACTTTTATTTAAAAGTATCTAAAATTATCAATGTATTTAATGCCAATATTATGAATTATGTAACACATTTGGTAGTCAAAATGAAGAAATAATTCATTAATTTTAAACATGATGTAGTAGGTGACTGACCTTCAATCCTTTGATACAAAACACATTGAGTAAGCGTAGTTCATTAATTTGCAAATGAACAATCAAGTGAATCTAAAGAATACATTACTTTGTTATTTTGAAACACTGTCCTTGTTACATTTTAACTACTTCTATTATGATTTAAAGAGTGGAAACAAACTCATTGCTAAATGATCTACTTGATTTATGTTTTCTTTTGTGGATTCTACAAAATAAGTAGTAGTTTGTACAAATGTTTAACCAATAACATTGACAAGAAGGTTCATATAATTATTTGATGATGACAAAAACCTGTTTTTTATCCAATAATAGACAACATTTAATGATTACTTATGTATTTATGTAAGTATATTAATTGTGCTTAAGTAGGCAATTTAAAGTGAATTTAAAACCACCTTAATAGAAATCTGGGTTGTAGCTAGTTTGATAGAAGAATAGAATAAAAACTTGCAACAACAAATAAATTGTCTTGAAAATGCCTGTATTTTTATATCTTGTGACGTCATTATCTCGCCTATTGCTTGCATTTTTTCATATGTTATTATCTTATTGAATTCCAGGATGGCGAAGAAGCGGCTGCGTTGGTGAAGGAACTGGTGCTGATCGTGCAGAGACTGGGTGCGTGTACAGGCCGCATGGAGGAGGGCGCGCTCCGAGTTGATGCCAACGTGTCGCTGAGGCGTCCCGGGGCCCCACTCTCTACTCGCACAGAGGTACAGTTTTGCATCAAACTCAAACCATCATCTACATGTCTTTGCCCTTATAACTGGCAACACTTTTCTTCTTGCTTTCTCTCCTGCCAGCCGTCACGATATCATTCACTCCCTTTTCTTTCATATTTGCGTCTAATTCACACCAATAAACAATTTTTATTGTGCTTTACAAACATCAAGATTTCCCAAAGGCAACTCTCACAAATATTTTTCTCTTACGTTATTATCTTTGTTAGTATAACCCCCAGAGATATCGGACAAAGAAGTAGCTTATTTTTATTGACGACAGATTGCAGTGAAGCAGAAAGAACAAAAAATTAAAATGTTTAGTAGCGCGGTCTAAAAATCGACTAAGTACATACGCACTACCAAATGGAATACGATACTCGCAGAGCCATAGCTGATTGTTGTAAATGCTATGAAGTATCGTTTTACTTAGTTCGTTTATTCACTAACTAATAGTTTTAACCAATATAAACTGTTTAACTGCCATCTGGCGACAAGGTTGACCACCCACCACGAACGTTGAGGCACATCGTAATGTCAATGATCAATAATATCTCATTGGCAATCACATTAGCACCTGTTTGTTATTTGCACGCATTACAACTTTATATCATTTAGTAAATAGAATTGTAGTTTTCCTAGTAATCGTGTTTCTATATTTGTCGCTTTTCCAAAGATCGCGACGCGTCGTGTGAATTATTCTATTTTGAACCTTCTGTAAGCGCTATAAAAGCTAATAGCCACGACATTAATAAAAATATGGAAAAACCATTTACGTTGCTAGCATGTTGGTTCTATAGATTAAAGTTACAACAACACAAGCAATCAAGCATGCTTCCGTAAAATCGAATAGGTATCTCTCGTATGCTGCTCTAGCTTGCTGTTTCTTTTTTTTTACAAGTACTTGGTACATTGACGTCAGTCATAACGTACATGTTTATTTCTGTTCTTACATAAGAAGTGGGTTAAAAGTCGCGTTTATGTACGAATCAAAAAGCCGACATTGTACTTTGAATAAGAAACCAGTAACAGGTTTTCCAAATTACAGTAATTTAGACGTCAATAAATTAATTTGAGTTTAATGGACATAAATACCACATTAATCACGCAAGGATTATTTTAAATAGTTCTTAATTGGTTTTTGGTTCCGGAAATAATTCAGTTATGAGGTAAACCCAAAAATGTGATTAAGGTAATGGTGTGGTTGTGATAGTGTATGCGATTTACTTACAGGGCATCATCGTTAGTTAATGAGAGCGATGCACGATATCAATTGATGCAAATGTCTATTTAAATGTTTCATCAATAGAGCCGTGTTTTCGAAATATCACCCCATTCTCCTTTCCCTTATACTTTGCTCATACTGTGTCTCAGCTGCACATAGGAGTACTCATTTAGTGACTGAGTAGAACTGCACTGCTATCTCCAATCACTCGTTCTCACTCGCTCGCTCACTCACTCGTTCATGTTCACGAATGTTCCGTTCCTTTGTTTCAGATCAAGAACATTGGGTCAGTGCGCGGCGTAGCAGGAGCGATCCGGCACGAGATCGACCGACAACAAACGGTCTTGAACAGCGGGGGACGCATTATCAACGAGACCCGCGCCTGGGACGCGACGGCCAGAGTCACCATACCTATGAGAGACAAGGAGGTCGTACAGGATTATAGGTGAGACATTGAAGATACCTGTGGCGTAACATTTCTATTTAAGTCTATCTGTGTAGTGATATTCATTAATTGTTTGATTAGATTGGTTGCTGACGTAAATGCTTAAAACATTATTCTCCGACGCGTTAAGTGGTTTGACGCACAGTGATTTCGATAATTTAATTAGTACATAAATGTAAATAAAAAAGCCCGTAATAAATCGTTTTTTTTTAGTTATTGAACGTAAACGGTACTAATGGTAATTTTTCTTGTCCAGGTACATGCCCGAACCGAATTTACCTCCGCTACGCGTGAACTTAAAGACTAACACAGATCATAAAGACGTTTTAAGCGTACCTCTTATACAGGACCGAATACCAGAGCTTCCAGAGCAATCGAGGAAAAGACTCATTGAACAGTTCCAACTACGTCCAGAAACAGCAATTCAATTGGTCAATGAGCCAACCCTAATGGAATATTTCGAACATTTAACATCAGACAAAGCCAGAAACTCAACTAAAGTCGCCAATTTTCTAATAAATGATCTATTAACTGTACTTAATAAGAGAAACCTAGACGTGGATGAGTGTCCCATTACTGTTAAGCAACTAAAAGAACTGACTGATATGCTTTTGAGTAAATACATTAATTTAGAAATTTGTAGAAACGTATTAGATGAACTGATTGCGTTATCTGATAGTGATGTATCACCATTAAGAGTGATAGAAGAAAAAGGTTGGAAATTGACAAGCAATGAAGCAGAGCTAACAAAATTGTGTATGGACGTTTTAGAGAATAATCCTAAGTTGGTGAATCATTATAAAAATGGTAAAACCAAAGTATTTAAGGCACTTTTAGGAATATTATCTAAGAACAACAATAAAATTGATATGTCTGTAGCATCTAAGATTATGGAAGGGTTATTGAAAAAGTGATAATAAATTAAAAATAAATCATTTTATTTTTTATTTCTAAATATGAAATGCCTTTCAACTTACCTTGACATTTCGCACCTTTAGAATTATAGTGACCTAATGCGAAAAAGATTTGAACTTTGACTCATAAAATGTCCTTCCTAAAGGCCTATGTTGTCAAACATAGGCCTTTTTTGACGATGAAAGGGACAAACGTATACTTCGGTCTCTTTCACTCTGTCCCCTCCCTCCGTGTCTGTTCAGTTCGAGAGAGCCGCAAGCAAAATAGGTCTCTATAATTCTAATGGTGTGATTTGTGTTACAATCCACTACTGCATGTTACTAATTTGAATGTCTCTATCGATTGATGGAAACCGAAAAATGGTTTCGGATGATCTGCCTAAGGCGTACAATTGCATTCACCGCTTCCTAAATTGCTCGCATAATTCAAGGCCATCATTATTATGGCTTAAATCCTGTTGATAGCTGTTTGTGTCTATTTAAAGATAATATTTTGGTGTAAAAAAGCAATACAAGTCTTGGTCTTTTCAATGGTATTGAGGCTGCTTCAGGGCTCAACTTTCGGACCGTGCTGGAAAACTTCGTTGGACTATACTAGACACCAGGCGACTAGCGTATCACTTGCTGATAGCATTTAAAGTGGATCATCATCAACGAACAACTTACTTAATGCGACTTTTGTAAGCTAATAAGCTATGTACAAAAATATAATGTAGCAAACGATTCTCGTTCCATGTTGTATTTGCTAATTAACCAATGCAGGCGGCAACGGTACCACTACGGTATGTACAAGCATAGGTTGCACACCTCCCAAGATCCGCTGATTTCCAAGGGAGCAACAAACTAGAAAAGAAGTAGGTACAGTAGTTACCACAGATTAAAAAGATATTTATTCATTGTGTCTATGATAGATTATATTAGCCACTGCACATTTTCGCTCTATTCAGTGGAGGTAGCAGACATTAGCAACCCGTAGGCAGAGGCGTTTTGTATGGGTCACTCCTGCGGTATGTTGTGCGTGGACGATAGGTAAGTGGTCTAAGGCGCGGACTGGTCGCGATGGGTAAGTGATCTTTTAATTGTCAAAGCAACACTCTGGGACTTACATTAGCATATTGATATACAAAAAACCCTAGTAAGGAAATTTAAGTAAGTACCTACTTTTATCTGATTTTACTAAAAGAACCAAAGCGAAGCGAACTCAAAAATGTTAGCACCTCGGATAGGTTAGGTTTTACTTGATCCCTAGATGCAGTAGTGGGATTTGCTTGGTCGACTCATACAGAAAAGTAAAATAATTAAGCATGGCTGTAAGAGTTAGAGAAGCGTGTTCTAAAATTTGAACACCTCTCGGATAGGTTACATTTTCTTTTGATCATTAATGTATTTATGTTCAATTTAGCCGCATGTTAATATTTTTCAAGAAATCTGCATTTTTGGAGTAATGTTTTGGTCGTCATCAAAAGTGCTGCTTGTGGCGGGCGCCCCTTGGCCTGCTACTCCACCGACAGGAGCTCAAGACCTCCTGCTTAGTACGTTCGTGGAGTTGTGTACTCGTTGCGGTGATTCCTGAACATGTTAGATAATTCGTACGTGAAATATTTCACTGTATGACTTTGAAACGACAACATCCACAATTTATTTACATACTTAGAGCACTTGGTATGCTGCTCAGCTGAAGGTTGTTTGTTGACGCGCGCCCCGAATACGACACAAAGCAGTAAACATAGGGGTGCGACATTCAGATTGTCAAGATTCCGATTTTGGTAATTTTGGACCACACTAAGTTTATTATCTGTTTCTACGAACACAAATTGTAAAGGACACTGTTAGGTTAAAGGACACGTTCACGAGAGTCGATTATAAAGTTCGTGTACTTACTAATACCACTATGGGCAGTTACACCCTGTTCACTTACCTATGTGGTACCCGTATCTTGTCCAACACCAGCTACTTTCGAGCTTGCCTTAGCTTGATCAATCTTTTAAATGGCGCAGAACATACGACGACGACATAAAAAATTGACAAGTCTCTTGGCGAATAATAAAATAACTGTTTATCCACGTCGAATTCACAGATCAGGAACAGTCGCTCAATTCGGAACAGAAAAAATATATATATAATTATGTCGGTAGGTAAGTGCGTTTGTCTGACAACCCTAATTATATTGTTGAGAGCATAAATCTATCCAATAATTAAGCAGAAAACACGCAGAGTTGTGAAACATCGGCCCCGCCTGCATTGTCTCCATACTGTCAATGGGTCGACCAACAGCCTCATTGAGCTCAGAGCAATCAACGACTTCGATCAATCACAATGTGGACGCAAGGCATTACTTTTTCTACTATTGTGACAATTGTTCTGGGAAACACAGAAGTGCCGGGTATACAAAGAGAAGTGAGTGAAGGAGTTCAAAGCTTGGGGTATAAGATAATCTACGGCGACGAAGATTTGACTATAATTAATGAAGTGGTCTCTGAAGCAGAAAAGAGTAACGTGTTGAAGCACAGAGTTAACTTAAACGAAGCCATAAAGCCACTGCCACCCACCGATGTCAAGTGTTTGATGTCTGTCGATCGGTATTGTTCTAAGCAAATGGGAGCCATGAAAAGTGAGTAAAATGCACATTATTCATGTTAGACCCTTGCTGTGAATCCGTGATTAATATAATAATCCGAAGACGTTTGCAGTATACCTATCTACTGCAAACGTCTTCACTACTGTTGTACCTATCTGCAGATAGTGGCTATATTGCTGAAAAAGCCAATTTTATTAAGTTGGAAATAATATCGGTTCTAATTTGGTCCACAGGTGTTTTGATCCAAGCAATTAAAGAGGACTGCGTGAAATGTTCAATAAAGCAGAAAGACGAGGCGGGTAAAGTAATCGCGTCAATGATGGCTCACGACCCAGTAGCGTGGAAGCTCTTCCTCACCAGGTACGACGGCCTCGATAGGGTTGAGAGGATACTTGGATAGAGGACCAATACATCATTTTCTAATTGATATGAACTAGATTATTAGTACCTAACCTGGTTAATATGCTAGCCATAATAAGTGAACTCATGTAGTTAACAAAACTGTTGTTCTTGAAATGGTTTGTTGTGTGTATAATATAAAATGACTGTGACTTTTCTTACGTTAGTGGATACCATGATTAACATCTTCTCAACTCAACAAATTGCTGGCTCTTCTCAACAAATTACTGCCATATGGGTTCGTTAAATAAAAAAGTGATCTAATCTGATATTGTTATAGATCTGCACTTCAAATAAAGCCAAGAGAAAAGCCTAAAAAACTTGAAGAGGTTAAATTGAGAGAGATAGGTGAGCCAGAAGAAGTAATACGAGCATCCAAAAATAGATACTTAATGCCCGGTGCCCGAGTTAGAGTTAAAAGATACGTTTCTGAAAAGATACCATAGTCTAATGATATTGTACGTATCTCATATTCGATTGATTTGTATAGTAGTTAATAGGATTTTGCCATGTGAATAAACAATTTCGAAGAAACCCGATTTTTATTGTGATCACGTGTTGACTAACGACAGCACTGAGATCCATCAATCTTCGAGGTTGGCGCGGTTATATAGCTACGATACCTCCGCAAGTACTGAGTGCGTGTGTGCGCAGAGAGTTGACAGACGTTGAACCGATGACCCTGGTTCTTAAGCACTTATGAAAATCGTTATGGAAGCTTGAAAGTCTGACAAATATTGTAGCTTTTACAATATCAATATTGCACCGAAGGATGCCAATAAGTACTCCTCCTGGCATCCTTCTTCAAATGGGTGTATAATTCAGTTGCACTCGACCGCCTGAACAAAGTTTTGTACAAAGATTGCGTAACGCCAATCTAGTGAAGAAGATGATGTTTTGTGGGATATACCACAGAAAGGCAAACATTGCTTAAAGTTTTTAATAATAACGGCTTCCTTAAAAATATTGTATTTCATCTAATCCGTTGTGAGTTCCTGGTACCTAATTGGTATGTTGTTACATCGCTTGTTTATTGGTACGTTTACCTATTCTTTAGACGTATTCTTAGCATCTTGATGAGACTTTATGACATTGGTTTCTTTGTTGTCTTCAGTTGGCTTACTTGATAGATATTTCATTTTATAGCTTCCATCGGAATTGTATCTGAAAATCACAAGAGTTTTGTATGACTTATATAGTTACAATTATTTATAATCTAAGCTACGGGTTCCTAGACGAGCGATGGCTGCCATATAGGTAACGGCCGCAGTGATAGCTGCTCTGGAAATGTTGGCACCGGGGTTTGATTTTACGGTGTCTAAAAATGCTCTCTAAGGTAACACACCAAGTTACAATCATAAATAACGATTCAGTGAGGTCATTCGACGACTTAACGGTAAATTGCGGACGTTATATGGCGACCACTGCAATCATAGGAAACCGTAGCTTAACTACCTGTAATCTGAATAATAAACTATTATAATTAGAGAAATAATCAGAGGGTCATGCATAGGTACATATTGTAGGTAAATTTGGTGTGATTGGTAGCGGAGCTGGCTCGGTAGTTAGTCCTAGGCAGGATGTGCCAGACGTTCTTAAATATCCTAATTATTATGTACCAACCGCACGGTCCTTATCGTTTTATCGTGATGGTGATGGATCTACCATAATTGCGTAGTTACCAAAGTATCCATAAATTGCAAATGTCTTACTTTTCCTCTAGTTTGACCCAGTCATCAGGTCTATGGTCGATGAGGTAGTGCATCACTCGGTCAGAACCATCGCGTTGTCTGTCAGTGCACTTCTTGCAGTCATTCTCTATTGCATCGGGAATATTCTCTGCAAGTAATAGTATGAACAATGAAAAGGAAAAAAGAAAGAATTGCAAAAAAAAAACTAGTACCTACCTACGTCGTGCTTTTTGACAGAAGTTTCCTTTTTTTTCGAATAAAGTGGTATTCCACATAAACTCCTGTTCTACTTACATTTATTTTTACTTTGCAAGTAGTGGTACCTTATATCATCATCAAACTAGACGAAGTGGATTCAGTACGGTTTATTGAAGCTAACCTAAAGCCATTCATCCGAATTAAACCAAAATATGAGACCTTTACAATGATAAAAGAATTATCGAAATCGGTTCTCGTAATAATCTAAATTAATGAAATATCGATGAACATACCTACACATCAAAAAAATGTTCCACCTATGAACTGAACTTTAATTCTTTAGAAGTACTTACATTAACGAAATAGGTAGGTACTATCGAGGAAACTAACACCTATACACCGTAAGGACTATCATTGCTTGCAGCTCTCAGTCGTATAGTAACGCTTGCTAACAGATGTGGGCATTGTGTGCACAAGATTTTGTTTTCAAATTGGTCAGATGTCAGTTTCCTTAAGAAACCATTGACAAGAAACATGAGTAAGTAACAGTCACGAGGGTCGCCGCACTGAATTTTCAACTTACTTTGAGACCAGCATTGAGATTTGAGCATATAACAGAGTGCAACCCAGTACGTCGAAAAAACACCCAGATGGATTTTCAAACAAACAACAAGATCCACTTTCACCATACAAAAAAGCACTGATAATTTGATAGTGACAGTGTCTGTGACAGTGTGTCAGTGACAGTGTGATAAAAGTGGCATTGAAAAAAGCCTTTGAGATGTGAAATCCTCACATGCGGTACATACTACTACCTACTTGTTTACTAACTTAACAAAGTTAGTAATTAGAACCTCCAGGACCTCGGGCCTCGGGTAGACCACTTGACCAACGAGGCAGTCAAAGCCGATTTCAGTTGCTATAGCTGAGTGATCGGGAGAGTTAAGATTTGCTTTTCTTAGTGCGCAGGCGTTTTTTCAGTAATGCTTAGAAACACTTAAAAATAAATTGTAATTTGAATAGTGGATTGGTAGGAGTTGGAATTTCTAAAAGGTAAGCCGATGGGAATCGGCTTGTATTGACCCTTCGCCACTGGCGCCTAGGCCACGCATCACATTTGCGCCCCTTCGTAAATTATCTTCTCGGTCTATACCTACTGAGCAAAGCTAGGTTGCGTATAATATACTTACCTATTAGGTAAGTACTGCTATACTTACCTATTAGGTAACGGTTCGGTTAGGTAAGTATAGCAGTCATGAATAACATCAAAGGCAATTCGATTAAAATCTATTTCATAACTGAACCGGTAATTTATTTGGAAACAGAATATAGATGAACCTTGTCCAGCAATTCAAAGCAGTTTATCTGTAAAGGTAGGGGGGGGGGGTGGGTAGGTAGGTTTGTCTGTAGACTTTTATTTATTAAACCATTTAGGGGATGAATTTCACCTTCGTTACAAAAGGAATTCTAGTCATACTTCTAGACCCAGCGGTTTAGGCTATGCGTTTTTCTGTCAGAGAAATAATGATTCAAGAATTTTACTAGTAGTAATTAAATTAACAATAGAGTCTAAGGACAGGGTGTTGTGGGGCAGCCTGGAAGAGGCCTGTGTCCAGTAGTTTGCGATATGCTGAGTTGATTAATTGATAGAGTATGCGCCAATTTGTGAAAAACTTGACAGTTAATTATTCGCTCTAAGCCATATATAGCTATCGATCTACTCTATTGTACCTACCGGTACCGATGGAACCACGTACTACGGAAAGAAAACACATTGCTCTTAACCTTTAGCTCTTCTTTACCTGGAAGTCAAAACTTCAGACACTTACTTTTCAACTCCTTTCCATCCGCCGTACAGGGTCCAATGTCCATCAGACAGTTCACATAGCCGGTCAGCAGACGTTCATTGTTCAGGATCTCGTCTAGATCAATGCCATCGTACTTGGTTGTGTACGTTGGTGTCTCCGCCGCTTTGCTCGGAATTGTCAAGTAAATGAATAGCATCATTCCTAATGCTGAATACATCATAATTCCTGAAATAATTAAATCGTTTATTTTGTGCCTCTCGTTTTATTTTCATCATCACATTTTCCTATATTGTAAGTCCGAAAATATTCAGTTTAGGACCTTTACGATACAATAAATATAACGTACTAGTCCTTGTGTCGTGTGTGAGTTCTGTCCGTGACTTCGTTCGAGTGGAAGTCGTAAGATAGGTACACAATATACAAAATACCTCCCATTTCTTCCCGTGGGTGTCGACTGTCGTAGAACTAAGGGACTTACTAGAGAATGGGCAGCAGCGTTCTGTATGCATTTTACCACCATACTGCGATCGCCAACTCGCCTGCCAAGCGTGGCGATTGTTTTTGTTTAGCATTTTTCAAACTATTTTTCTTTTTCTCTCGCTTGTTCGGCTTTTAAGGGCCATAGCGTGTTATGTTAAATATATGTCCACAACCTTCCTAAGAATTGGGCTTGTGGCGGCATCTACATCGCCACATGCGAATTACGCATGCGACGTCTCGCAAAATCCTGCATCGTGCAAGCAGAGTTTACCGCACAACTAGCACTTACAACGTCCCGACATGACACGTCACGCAGTCGCCCACTAGACACATCACTCGTCTGGTTCGAGGATCCTCCATTTTCCATGAAGGATGAGTGAACTTTATATCCTGAACCGAGAGCAGTGGTGGCCCAGTGGTAACAGCCGTGACTTACGAGTTATATATAGGTCGTAGGTCCGAACCCAGACAGGCGCTTTACTTTGTGTAAATTATTTCATCACCACGGTTCTCAAAACGGTGAAGGAAAACATCGTGACGAAACCCGCATGTCCTAGAACAAAAAAAAAACGAAGACATGTGACATCTACCAACCCGCACTGAGCCCGCTTGATGGATTACGGCCCATTCCCTCTCACCGAGAGGCCTGTGTCCCAGCATTGGGGACATTATAGGCTGATTATGCCTCGATGACCCCGAGTATACAGGATAAGTTTTATCCAGTGCGCAAACTGTAACCATGAATTCAGCATATCGTTCTAGAGCCCCTATCTTAAAATGTATGGAACATCTGATTTTATTTGTATTACCGACGAAAAATTTCTGCGCTGGGGGTCTAGAATGATATGTTGAATTTATGGTCACAGTTTGCGCACTGGATAAAAGCTTATCCTGTATCTATACAGCGTGACGTCATCATCACCGCTTCCTCAAGCATTCGACCAGCAAGTCACACAGACAGGCGGCATCAACGAGTATCCTGACTACCAGCATATAGCGGACGCGCAAACCTGGTCATCACCGTCAGCCTCAGCAACGTTCGCACATCACACAGTCCACAAGCAGAGGCCATAATCCCTCGACCACATCCGAGTCACTGGATCATAACGCAGTACCACCACGACCCACTGGGGAATCTTCACAGACAGTTCTGACTCACCGTGAACCACGCGGCACCCGGTTCCAACTCGCTGGAACCTCAACTGTCCCTGGCAAGCATCGCAAGATACACGTGATGATCTAAATTACCACATGCAAACTAACGAGCAGAGTTTACCGTGCAACAACGTCCCGATATATAGCAGGCTTACCACGAGAACCATAGACAAGCGTTTTGTAGTCGGAAGAGTAGACAAAAATGACGTTTCGTATAGACAGTTGACAGTTTTTCACCGAGGAATGTAGACAAGCGATTTCTATTCTACAGTAGAGTAGAAATAGAAACCGTTATGCTAAGTCTGCTGAAGATCCTCCCTTTTCTATGGACGATGAGCGAACTTAACACCCTGATACATTCATAGGCTAAATGCAAATAGAATTTATTATCTAAACCCGACCGGTAGTTCCAGAGATTCGTTCAAGGAAAAAACAAAAAATCTGTTCAGATTTATTATTAGTATAGATTAAAGGAAAAGATTACTTTGGGCATTTAATCATACATATTCTTAGTAGTGATTTAGAGCATCTGGGAAATCTTCAAAGGTAAATGCTTTAGTGCCTACTTTAAAGTCTTTGCAATGCAACTTTGACCGTATTTGTTTGTATTGCTTGTGTAACTGCGGTTATAAAGGTAATTTGTGTCTCAGAATTCCATCAGGCGTTATCTGCCTATAGAATATTAAGCTTTATACCACCATTAACAGATATAACATCACGCCTTTTTCTCCCCTGAAAGGTTGTGCAGAGGTGTACTTACCTATAGTACACCCCATTTCACCAGTTATTTAAGTACCTACCAAGTAATAGAATCCGAGCTTATTGCTATCAACCGGGTACCAATCCAGACTCCATGCAGCTACTGAGAAATTTCAGATAGAGAAATCAAGTAACACTTTTCCTGACCTGGGAATCGAACCCAGGACCTCAAGCTCATTGCTCAGCAGTACCTAGCTTGTGACCACTAGACCAATGAGTCAATCAGTATTAGCACACCACCATCATTACTGATAAAACACTATGAGCTATTGTATACACGATAAAATTTTACCCAGTGCGCAAACTGTAACCATGAATTCAGGATATCATTCTATACCCCCTAGAGTAGAAATTTTTCGTCGGTTTTACAAAAAAAATCTGCAGTTCTATACATTTTGACCGCGTAGTGAGGTATTGCACTTATCTATAAAACAGCTGATTTTTTTCTGTATAACCGACGAAAAAATTCTACGCTAGGGGTCTAGAATGATATGCTGAATTCATGGTTACAGTTTGCTTATTGGTTAGAATCTTATTCTGTTTAGTGTTTTGTATGATATTCTAAAGTATATTATTTATCTATATTTTGAATTCGTACTTACCAACAATAGCTGAAGAAATGACAAGTTCGTTTGCTGAACCGTAAATGCTGAATGAAATCAGGAACTCGTTCTTTTATAGTCTATGGTAAATAGCTTAACGAGGGATAATCAGGCGTTGTTATCTCAAATCATTGGACATACTTAATGTAATAATATAAACAACATGATGTTAGTTATTGATGCTGGTTACATATTTAATAGTTTCAGGAATTGGTTTTATATGTTTTTGGTGGGATTTCACTTTTTTTTGTAAGTTGCTTGTGAAAATATTTTTTTCATATTTTTTTTATTTTTTTATTATTTAAAATAATAAGGAGTCCCTTTATCAATTTTCAGACCTCTAGCGTCAAAATTGCGAAAGTCCCAAAATTTCCATTCCCTAGTTTAAGGGGTTAGGGGATAAAAGTTCCAAGTTTTCGATTTTTTTGTTGATTGTGTACTAATACTAGCTTACATACCAAATTTCAGCTCTCTAGAACATTAGGAAGTATCCTAAGAATTTGATGATCATCAGTGAGTCAGTGACAAAATCAGGGTTTTTAGATATCAATAAAATCTAAATTATAACAGCTATGAAAACTTTATATGTTTAATAAGTGCGCTATTGACAACATATTCCGAGAATTTTGTTTATCTGGTATAATCCAAACTCAAGTTACAAGGGTCCAAAAAAACGACGAAGCGCTTCGAGAAAAGGTAGGTAGTGCCCTTGCGCTACGCTTGGCTCGTCTTGGCGGGGACAGGCCCGCCGTAAGCGGGCGTGCAAGGCATGCACCGCACGCGGGCGGCACGTCTAGGGGGCGGCAAATCTAGGGATACATCAATTAATATTTAAATTCATTGTCATAATACCCACCCCCCCTACAATTACTATTTTCCTTTATATTATATTGTTAACACCGCCATCTAATGGCATTCATTAAAACTAAAATGTAATGCCAAGTGTCTGTCGGTATGTTGAACCACCAGCCCCGGCCGCCGAGTAGGGATGCGCGCTGTGAAATGATGCAGAGCACTAAAATGAATAATCAAATCTGCATAGATTTGTTAAATAAGTTTACAAAATATCGTTTCTGGTATCAACGTATTAAAAATTCTCATAACTTCCGACCATGTAGAAATAGGATTAAAAAACCCTTCCAATATTCAAAGAAGCCGTGCCCTTGCTATGATATACCCGTTCCGTTACACCTTGTATACTTTGTGGCCGTTGAGTAGAAAGTTTGTAGTCAGTGTGATTTTGACAGTGTGGGAAGAATTATTCTTCTGAAATAGTCTACATTTATAAGGACCTAGACAAAGATCGTTAGAAACGAAAGACAAAATGACAGATTGTAGAAAGATATCTACGGTGCGATGTCAAAAATGGAGAAACGAAATGTCACTTTGTATTGAATAAAAAACTTTTTTCAAAAAAATAAACAACCGACTTCCAAAAAAACACTAAAAACTGAAAAATAACTTTAATTTCGAAAGTAGGTGACTTTGGATATGTATTTTAATTTTTTGTCACCGCCTTCCGAAATTAAAGTTATTTTTCACTTTTTAGTGTTTTTTTGGAAGTCGGTTGTTTATTTTTTTGAATTTTTATTTTTATTTTTCACTTTTTAGTGGTTCACATGTGCTTCCCCTTCACAGCGTACCGGCGTGATGTTATGTTATTAACTGGTGTAAACAATTGACAGACATGAGATTTCAGCAATCCCTGTCCATTTGCTATCATTTATTGAGGAGTTCCGTTGCCTATCTCCGAAGTTCTTCGTCAGATCTTCACCAAATTGAAATGGAACCACTCCGAGAAAGTACTCTTCCAAAAACTACACAAATTGTTTCAAGTGTGCCTATAAAATTTGAAGAGTTCTCTCTATTTCTCCAGGGTCCCATCATCAGATCCTGACTTGATGATCATGGGACCATCTGGGAAGTATACCCTTTCGAACAAAATAAAAATTATCCAAATCGGTCCAGCCATCTTCGAGTAATCGGGGAAAATACATATATAAAAAAAAAAAAAAAAAAAAAAAAAAAAAAAAAAAAAAAAAAAAAAAGGTTCCGACGAATTGAGAACCTCCTCCTTTTGGAAGTCGGTTAAAAAGCACTGTCTATTCTTCGTAGAAATAGAAAATATCATGCTAAGCCTGCAGATTTCTCAAATATAAAGGCAAGAAGAGTTCGATTTCTGTAGATAACAATTTATACGGTTTTACGCTTAAGTAAACAAAAATAAATATTTTTCTTCAATATTCTTTTCTTTTATCACACCCTTATGAGACAACAATAAACAGCCTATGTGACAAGGTCAGCTTGGGTAGTCGTAGATAAACAGGGGCGGCATAGTCGGTATTGCACATGGGCGTTCAAATAACTAGCGGCGGGCCTGGGTCGGCACTGCCGTGCCCCCAGATTTAATTTAGTTTCATTGAACATTATCTTGAAGGACTAGTGTCGTGTTCTTACTCTGATCTGCATAAAAAGAGGCTTTAGTTCCAGAACAAAAGCCAGTCTGTTCCAGCCTGGAGTACCAGTCTAGACTGGAACTCCAGGTTGGTATTATTAAAAGTTCTTTCTACATGATTTTGCACAAGAGTTGTAATATTAAAAAATGCTGTAAGCTGGCTAGTTTTTTGTGAGTTTATTTTTATACAGTAGGTAAACTTAACCCATTAGTAGAAAACCAGTTGTGGTGACATCTAAACTTTCGTCATTATTGCTTCGGAAGGATGAATTCTTTGCTTATTTTTACTTAAACCGGAGATAATATAAATAATACTAGCGTAAAAATGTGGTCTACATTAGAAATCAAATACCGAATCCTTGTAAAAAGGCAGTTTAAGTTCCCATTGTTATTTTTCGAAGGTGTTTTGAATGTTCCTTATCACGGCTTGAGGTATGAGTTGACTGGTAGAAATCGTCACGTAAGGAAAAAGCGTTTTGCTCCCTCCATGCGACTTTCTCTCTTTCCGTCTCTTTTTATTACCTAGCATCCGAAGTACCTTACGCAATACTCGCAGGCACAAGCCGAGTATCGTTTAAGATACTTCGTTCCTGACGGGACCTTCCGGGTTCCCGACCGCAAGCGTAATTTTTTCGAATTTCTTTTGTTTTGTAACTCCTTTTTTATAAAAAAAATTGTAGAACAAGTGAAAGAAGACAAAGCAGTAGTTCCAATTTTAAAGTACAGTTTGCATTAAAGTTTTTAACCGACTTCGTCATATGGACAATATCCAGAAAATCTTTTAGGATGATGTTTTTCTTGTGGATTTAATGGCCAGTTATTTTTAATAGATTTAATGGCTGCAGGTGTGATTACAAAGATCTTCGTTTCTTTTTGTTCCTAGGCCTTAAGATATAGCAAAGAGAAAAAAATAAAGCTGCTTTCATGAGGCTGTTTTTCTCCGTTTAGGTACCTAGCTCTGACGTTCAACTGATATTGTGATGAGTCATTGAGTGACGTCAAATGTGGCTTTGCCGTCACCAAACTTTAGTCCCGGAACAACATAACATCGGCCGTAGTCCCCAAACTGTGTGTCTACAGTTTGGAAACTACGGCCTATGAAGCATATGCACTAGTCGGACTAGACTACATGCTAAATCTGAAGGTACTGTTTACATTTATTTAGGTAGTTATGTACTGTAAATTATTTTATTTAGTTACCTACTTACAGAAAACACGAATCACATTATGTATCTAAATCTGTCGTGTGCGAGGAGACTTTGTGTACTAACATAGATAAGTAGGTAGGTACTTTACTATTAAATAGAATTGTTTTTGGAGTATACCAAGTTTGATGTAATTTGTTTAACAGAACATTGGCTAAAAGATAATCAAATAATGTCAATTAACTATGAAAACTATTGTGTAGTTAGCTTTTTCACCCGAAAACGTATGATACATGGCGGGTCTTTAATATTAGTTAGAAATTCTATTAAATCGAAAGAACGAAAAGACATCATTGGGCTGTCTGTTGAACACACTATTGAATTGTCCTGTGTTGAGCTTGATAAGCATGTTATAGTTTGCGTTTACAGACCTCCAAGTTACCAGAACCTATCTGTATTTGATTCTGTAATGGAAGATGTGTTAAAGAAACTTAGTACTAGTAGTAAGTCAATAGTCATATGTGGTGATTTTAATATTAATTTATTTGAAAATAACTCAAATACTGTCAGATTATTAAGTCTATTTAGGTCATTTGGTCTGTCAAATGTTTTCAGTGAACCAACCCCAGTGACAGCTTCTTCTGCCACTTGTATTGATAATATTTTTTGTAACTGTGATTACTTACACAAACAAATTGTAAATAAGTTGCCATCTGATCACAGTGGACAAACAATAACATTTTGCTCCTACATGCCTTTACAAAAAATTAAAATTAGGTTTAGACCAATGACATGTAAAAATTTAGAGAAATTTAATAATTCTTTGGCCAGTACATTATGTGTTCAGAGTTTTAGTAACGTATGTGACCCAAATGAGTTCTACGCCGAGTTCTTCTCACTATTAAACAACACATTTAATAACACTTTCCCACTAAAGACTAAAACTATTTGCACAACGTTCTTATTTAGTGATTGGGCTACTCCAGGTATTCGTAAAAGCAGGGAAAAACTTTTTGAACTTTATGGCCTAAAGCAACAAATGAATAATACAAGCTTTGATCAGTATGTTTCAAAATATTCAAAAACTTTTAAAGCTGTGTGCAAATTAGCTAAAGCGCTTTATATTAGCAATAAATAAAATCAGCTGATGATAAAATTAAAACGACCTGGCAAATAATAAATAATGAAACAGGTAGAAATAAACAGCGTAATACTGAATTTAATTTAGAGACTGCAAATGGCTCCATCAACTCAGATGTAGAAATAGCTCAGGAATTTGAAAACTTTTTCGCGAATATTCCTGTTAAAACTACTGAAGCTTTAAATTCCTCACCCGCGCGTTCTGCTGCCTTACTCAGAAAGAATGTAAGGGCATGTTCTTTGGAGTTTAGATTTCAGCATACCAACCCCCAAACTGTTATAAAAGCTTTTAAAGATCTTAAAATTAAATCAACAGAAGATCTTTGGGGAATGTCTGTAAAAGTCTGTAGTGGTATTATCAAAACCATTGCGCCCCATTTAGCTTTCATATTTAACACCAGTGTAGACCAAGGAGTCTTCCCGGATCTCATGAAACACAGTAAAGTAGTTCCTTTGTTCAAATCGGGTGATAGTAAAGAACCTAACAATTATAGGCCTGTGTCAATTCTGCCAGTTCTCAGTATAGTGTTTGAAAAGTTGATTCTCAATCAAATGTTACGTCACTTTAGTAAAAATGCCATCTTTCATGAACAACAGTACGGTTTCACCAAGGGGCGTTGTACCACTGACGCTGGTGTCACCCTAATAAAGAACATTTTTAACGCCTGGGAAGAAGCAAAAGATGCCATTGAAATCTTTTGCGACCTTTCCAAAGCGTTCGATTGCGTAAATCATGAGACACTTCTGCTAAAACTGGAGCACTATGGGATTAGAAATACAGCTCTTGATTTACTAAGATCATACCTGAAAGACAGAAAAGTTAAAGTTCAAGTAAACGGCATAAACTCATTAGGGTCTGAAATGGCAATGGGTGTTCCTCAAGGTTCAATATTGGGTCCATTCCTCTTTTTAGTTTACATTAATGATTTACCCTATTTACTTTTAAATCAACCGAAGATGGTGTTATTTGCAGATGACACATCATTGATATTTAAAATAGCCCGACGGTCACAAAATCTTGACGACGTGAATAACTGTATTTTTCAGGTCCAAGATTGGTTTACGGTAAATAATTTGGTTCTAAATGGCACAAAAACCAAATGCATTAGATTTCAATTACCAAATGTTAGAAGTAGCGAATGTGACATCATATTGAATGGAGAAAAACTGGAATTTGTTAATCAAACGGTGTTCCTAGGAATCACGCTAGACGAGAAATTACAATGGGGACCTCATATAACATCTCTTGCGGGGCGGCTTAGCTCCGCCGCTTATGCTGTTAGGAAGATCCGATAGTTAACAGATGTGGAAACCGCGCGTTTGGTCTATTTTAGCTACTTCCACAGCATTATGTCGTATGGCATTTTACTGTGGGGTCGGGCTGCTGACATTGAATCCATCTTTATTTTGCAAAAGAGAGCTGTCAGAGCCATTTAAAAGGATTAATATTATGACGGTACCTTGCCAATTCATTTATGAAAATATCATGTATATAAGAAAAAATCTACATCTTTTTAATAAAATAAGTGATAGACATAATTTTAATACTAGAAACAAAGACAAATTAGATCAACCATTTTCCAGATTAGCTAAAGTACATACATCTTTTATGGGGTACTATGTTAAATGTTATAACAAAATACCTTGTGATCTATTGCAATTAAATGAAAGGAAATTTAAAACTCATATGAAAAGTACACTTTGTAAACAAGCATATTACAAATTAGAGGATTATATCTAAGATAAGAATGCTTGGAAACATGCTGGTCCTGCTCCATAGGACAATCTAGAGTCTAGACAAAATCAAACTGGTTGCTAATTGAATTATGTAATTAATTATATCTATGACATTGATTACACTCAGTGATTACTTTAACTCACACACTGACTGATTACATACTTGTTAATATTCTAGGAAAATTGTATATTTACTTTTACAATGTTTGTAAATGTGTGGGCACCATGTATCTATCATAAAATTAATTTATCTGTAATTGCTTTAATTTCATTATTTTTACCTATTTTGGTACAGTGATTTTGTTCTGGATGCATCGTTTTCACACATAATTATACAATGAATGTATGTTAAATATTGTAGTTATATCATTTTAAAAGAGTAACGGTGGAGTTTCTTGCCCATTCTTCTCCATACGAAACTACATTTTGGAAGGGGCGACTAGAATCAATTCTATTTTAATGTAAATGTTGACGTTCAAAAGTGCCTTTTACGTGCCTATTTGAAATAAATGCTTTGACTTTGACTTTGACTTAAAACGTCCCAAAAATTTCCAACAACTAGGTTGCCGAATGGGTTTCAAAGTTCCTTTCCTTAATTCACCTTTGAGCTAATACTTTCCTTATGACTAAGAATCATTTAGTGAGGAAAAGAGTTAGATTTCATCAGACTATACCTACAGGAAATTGCGCGCTGCTATGGAAAGTGGAATGTTAGCATGATAGCTGACTACTGCTGGTTGATGCAGCGTGATGATCCAAACCGGACTCACATGAGAACATCATTCAGGAAAAGCTTCTCAGACAAAAGGAAAAGGTTTCACAATCCTACATTTTGATTTTAAAATGCTGATCTTCACATAAATAATAACAAGACAGATAAATAAAAAAATATGTATGTAATAACCATGTACCTAATAACTTATTTTTTTACCTGATAAACCCAATTTTTAAGTATCAAAAAAATGTGTTGTAAAATCTCTGTGTTAGAAACTAACCGATTTCAGATACGTTTTAGGAGATCCCAAAACCCAGGAACTCAGGAATAAAGATACAAAAGTAAAAAAGATAGTTTTTTGGACAAATATACGCGTCGACTTGAGAACCACCCTTTTTTCGTCAGTTGATAACTCTTAGAGTCACTAGTGAGAGATACTTCTGCAAGGCATCAACTAAATTAATCACTTTGGAATCCTCAATTGTCTATTTTATTTTAATGGGTCATGAGCCATTACATTACCTACATTTTATTCTTTGTTATTTCTTGTTTTTCTCGTAACCGTTTCTAGCATTAGCTGCAAGTAAATTAACCAAACAAATCGTAGAGCGTCTAAGTATCTATGGTTTTGTTGTTTCCCTAAACAAAACGAACTAAATTAAAATATTCTTATTTATCTGAGTGCTAAAGAGTCCATAATTGTGCATAAAAACAGTGCTTCCTTATCTAGAACCTCGGTTTAACAAGAATTATGCAAATCAAGTGATAAAGTGCGGTTTTCCTGATCTTGATGGTTATGGTACAAGGGCACTCTGTGTCGCAGATGTAACTTAGACATGCGACACAATACGTTACATTATTATGACGTGCATCATTTTAATGCGTAGGATTCGAAATGTTTAATAGAGTCCGCACAAGTACATAGTAAGGTACTATGTAGAGTATTTTATAGGTATGGTAGGAAGGCGATAGACAAGATGGAGATGAAAATACGACAATGAATTAAACTTATCATAACACAAAACAGGGTTTATCGTCAGACCCAGGTGAAAACCATAGAGCCATTTTTGAATTTCGAACGTTATTCTGACAAAAGAATAACGTTAATATCGAATTGGCAACTTGCACCGGACTAAGTTAACAGTTTTGAAATAGAACTGTATTTTAGAGCCCCTTCACACTAGCGCTTGTCCAGCGTATTGTGTGACGTCTGGCGTTGCGTTGTCGCGGCGTCTGCGCTGCGCATTTGTTCATCGAACGCCTACGTTGGACAAACGCTAGTGTGACGGGGCTCTTAATCATAGTTACGTTCGAATTTTAAATACCAGATCGATGGTTTAAATCATGTCAAAACAAAAAAAAACCTTGATTTGTAATAAGGCCGCGTATGTGATATGAGGTTACCAATTTACTCTTAAAAAAACAGTCAAAAATTTCCAAAACTTTAGTCACCAAAGTTAGTCAAAGATCGGGTGGTATGGAATCGGAAACGATCTACTTAATAGAATAATGTTTGAAAGTAAACTCATAGTTCGTTTTGTTTTCCATTAAAATCATATATTCCTCTTTCATTGATTAGCATGCACCATCACGAAGTATAATACAGTTTCATATGTTATTTATGAATCATAGAAATCACGAGCACGCTATTAAGTTTTCCCTCCATTTTTCAAGTGACTGACAGGTGACAGCTGTCAATATTTTGACATTATTCTAAAAAATATGTCTGTTTCGATAGCAGTGTTGCAAATAATTATGATTTAGTCATAATGTTTAGGTACATACCTTACCTTAACTTTTACGGGTTTAAATGGTACCTCAGCCCCAAAAATCCTTCAACCCTTTAGTTGGCCGGACAGTTCACTCAAGGTAAAGTACCATCTGGTATGCTTGTTAACTTGTTTGGGCAGTTCAGGTGGTTATTTTCCTTGTTTATCGCGTATCAACCCGCGCCCTTAGCGTTCAGTTATAAAATAAGATTGTTGTTAACTACGTGCCAGTTTGGCAGTCTTTAAGTCCGCGATAAATGAGACTAGTTTTTCAAAGCTAGGATAGCAAGCTAGAACCGCTGTATACTATCCAGGCTTGTGGTCCTCACTTGCACAAGGTGGTGCTGTTCACACGATTATAGTAAACTATCTCTTGCCCGCGGCTCCACCCGCGTGGATGTCGGTTAACACGAAAAAAAGTAGCCGATGTCCTTCTCCAAATCCCAGGCTATATCTCTGCCAAATTTCATGACGATCGGTTCAGCGGTTTGGGCGTGAAAGCGTATCAGACAGACAGTGTTACTTTCGCATTTATAATATTAGTAGGGATTTTAAGCCAATAGCATTGCGGTGACTTAGTCCGTAGGTAAAATGTTCCGATTGGGTACTTACTATCTTCGCCGACCACACGAGGCTAGTACATAAGCCAGTATAGGAAAATCGGTGGTGGCGGTGTTACTAGCTCAAAAATAGAACTCCAGCCAATTAAACTATCCTAGCTTGAGATGCATGCTAGTTTTGTATACACGAAGCCAGAGTTACATGGTTTGCTAGTTTACCTACTACCCCAGCTTCGAAAACTTAGCATTGCGGTGACTAAGTCGTAGAGTAAAATATTCCGATTTGATACTATCTTCCGTCGCGCCGCGCTGGCCACACGAGGGTACACAATTAATCCAGAATAGTAAAATCAGTGGCGCGAGGTTCTACAAGCTCGAAAATAGAACGTCATCTATGAAACTATCACACCAGCTTAAAAATTATGATAGTTTTATATACACGAGGCTCGAGTGACTAGCTTGCTAGCTTAGCACTCTCTTGATTTACTGGCTCGTGTATTGAGGCGATCAACAGTTTATGTACGTAGAAGGCAACAATTAATAATACCCAAAGGCTCAAGTAGCGTAAAATTGTAGGTCTTATTACTAGTTGTTCAAGGTTTGTAATGATGATGACAGATTTAAGGGGAATCTAGTCGCGGGCTTGAACTGCACGCTGTCTCACCAGGCATCGTGTCTGACAGAGCTAGTATCAGTGATGAGCAGTTAGATGCTACACGCATAACTTTATTCGAGATGAGATGCAGGATCATTTATAGTAAAACAGGCGAGTAAAAAATTAAAAAAATACCTTCGGAAGATCAGGTTTTGTGATAAAACCACTTCATAAATCAATTACCAATAAAGTTTATTGAACTTTTCGATACCGACTTGGTTTTGGAGATTTTATACTTCTTTTATTACTTAAACACGCCCAAAGTTAGGTTAAATTAGCAAGAAAAACGAATCTTTGTTGGCTCCTAACTTTCTAATGGCTTTTTATTTTAGTATTCTGTTTCCGTACATATAATAATGAGACAAAACCATACCATGTCTAATTTTTGATGTGCATTGTCGAACAGTGGAGTAATAAACACCCGACGTTTGTATGGAAAAAATGTTGTCTAGATTCACCTTAAAGCATTATGTATGTCAAACTGTTGGCATTATTGCAGTTTGTACTGAGGATGTGGGGAGTTCAGCAGGTGATATTACACGCAGTTGCTTCAGTGAAATAGGTGAGAGTGGCCGATGGGGCCGAAAGGTTCTGGAGTGGCGACCGCGTACCGGAAGACGTAGAGCGGGAAGGCCTTCCACAAGGTGGACCGACGACCTTGTAAAGGCCGCGGGAATACGCTGGATGTGGGAAGCACAAGACCGGTCGAAGTGGAGGAGCATGGGGAGGCCTATGTCCAGCAGTGGACGTCTTTCAGCTGAAATGATGATGATGATCTAAGTGGTTCCCTTACATACATATTATTTCACTCATCTTTCATTTTATTATTTCTTTAGAGTGGTAATTCCAAGATTTGGCGACTGGGACCGCAATAAACTGGAACCGCGGTCCTAGTCGCCGGATCCATTTTAATTAATATTCTTCTGCTGGCGACTGAGACCACCCATGAATGAATTAAAAATGTCTATTGTTCAAGCCAAAAACAGTACAGTGAAACAAAAAAATCTTTAAAGTAATAAATAATCAAAGATAAAAACTTTTTCCAAAAAAAACAACCGACTTCCGAAAAAACACTACAAAGTGAAAAATAACTTTAATTTCGAAAGGCGGTTACTTTGGATATGTATTTAATTTTGTTGTCACCGCCTTCCGAAATTAAAACTAAATTAGCTAAAACGGCCCAAATAAATTGAGATATTTACAGGAGATAAACTTAATAGTGCATCTAAGGAGATTGACGAAGATCCCTTGACAATTCAGAAGTGTCTGTAATTGGTTTATTTGACATAAATGCTTTGAGTTTGAGTTTGAGTGACGATAATGATGAGCATAATCTTAGTAGGCCAATAGCACCAACGATTATGCGTATGGTTGCGGAACAATACTGGCCATGAGTAAATCAACGAATGACGTCTCCTTCCTCAAATCTTAGTAATTTAAGTGCAATGGAAACATTTTTAATATTACTCATAACATTTTTATAGAGTGCTGGAAAAAACTGTTATCATGACTCACTCATTTGTATTCTTAAGGCGAAACGAGAAACACACGTTATTCACAACATTTAGTAGTAGGTAAATAATTCAATGACCATTAGTATGCTCTAGATAGCGTGGGGATTTACAAAATTAAATAAGTATTCTCTTTTAGTAAGCAAGTATTAACTTTTTTTCTAATATAGGACCACGTTTGCACGGACATATCGCGGCGGTATTTTTTCGCGCACTGGGTTTTTAGCTTTCAGTGTTGAATTTAGCATTGAAAATCCAACAAAGTGCATGATTGTCGAAAAAATACTGTCATACAAACTTTCACATTTATAATGGTAGGATAGGATGTTATGTAGGATAGTAGGATTTGAAATAAACGCTTTAATTTTGATAATCTTTCGTCCGTGCGAAAGTGGCTTTGAATCTAGAAAAAACCTTTTGCAGTTAAGTATATTTGTAGCCATATTTATCGAGGTAAACAAAACTTTTGACGCTCGGATAAACCCAGTTTGTCTTTACTACCTCCTAATACTAATAGCCTAAGAGTAACAGCTGAGATGTCGTACTACTAAACAAATTGAAAAGGTCAGGGGGTCTAAAAAGGCCACTTTGGCAGAATCATAATATGATCATATTATTAATCATATTTAAAATCGTAAAATGGTCACAAACTGACAATTCATAATATTATCTACGTAGACAGCACGCAATTCATCTATTTGACAGTTTTGTATGGAAATTCGAAAAATGGTCACCAAATTCTGTATTGCTTAAGTAAAATGTCGAATAGCAGAATCATAGGGAATTCAGGAAATGAATCACTTTTAGAGGAATAGCTTAAAGTGGCCTTTTTAGATCCGCAGTTCCTTGTTCGTTGTGTTCCTTGTTTAAATGATATTTCTTTTTATTATACCTGGCTGGAAGGAAAAACAGATGACAAAGAGATAAAATGCTTGTTAAACTTCAAGTGTAATATAAGCATAACATCACGGCTTCTTGCCCCGAAGGGTTGTGCAGAGAAGTACCCATAGTACATCCACATTTCGCCGTTATGTTTAAGTCCCATATAATAGGGGCGAGCCTGTTGCCATCAACCGGGGTCAAATGCGGACTCCGGGCTGCTACTGAGAAATTTCAGAAACAAAAACCCGACTTGCGAGTTCGAACCCAGACAGAGACTTTACTTCCTACTACTATTATAAATGTGAAAGTTTGTGCGTTTAGATGTTTCGATGTTTGTTACTCAATCACGCAAAAACGGCTGTACGGATATGAATGAAATTGTGCACGCAGATAGTTTGTAACCTGGAATAACACATAGGATACTTTTTATCCCGGTACTACGTTCCCGTGAGATAGTTTTCAGCCTCCAAGCGGCGAAGCCGCTGGCAAAAGCTAGTTGGGGAATAATTTCATCACCACTGCTCACAGAACAGTGAAGGAAAACATCGTGAGGAAACCGGCATCTCCTTGAACCGAAAATTCGAAGACATGTGACAATCCACACTGGGCCCGCTTGATCGATTACGGCCCACTCCTCGCAGAGAGGAGGTCTGTGTCCCAGCTGTGGAATTAGTGGGAACATTATAGGCTGATCCTATGCTTGGTCGAAAGTGTAAACACAAGAGGATGGGTGGTTATCTGAGGGATGGATGGATGAGTTACTTAAGTTTTCAATTAAAGAACATCCTTTTAAAGCCCATGTACCTACTTTGCCCTTCCGTATACTGTGTTCCTATTGATCTTATGTACAGAATTACTCACTGAAGATTGATTATGCTGAAACACGTTTCTTGGCACTTGATTGTTAATTCAATAGTCGTAGTTAATACTCGGTAGTTATATTAGCGCTAGCGTCTTAACACCTAACACATGACGTCAAGTTAGGAGAATCGTTGTTGTTTACCCTGATACCGATGACCTAGAGGTGGGACGCGAAATGCTGCGAGTTTTTATCGATTATGCAAACGATATTGGAGCTGCCCGTTATCCTAGACTCAATAAATTTTAAAAGAATCAAGTTTTTCGTTAGGTTTTTTTATGTTTCGAGAGTTTGGAAGTAAGACTGATGCTTTTGTCTACACTTAAAATCCAGAACAAAAAGTATAAAACAAATACTACGTTATGTTTAATGTTAACAGTGTGAACATTTTTGTAAACAGGGGGATGCGTAGGTACTGTCCTACTTAAGTTCAATAGAAAGATCTACATTGCGGTCGTCTAGAGAATGCGTTCCTGACACCCGTCCGTTTCATCCAAAAAAGTTTTTATTTTCTAGGTATGCTACGTACCCCACACCAATTTGTATACCACTACTTGCTATATAAGAAACTACCGAAGCAAAGTTAGTAAAATGTGTATGGTACAACCCCTGAAGCATACCCTAACATTAAAAAAAACCATTAAAAAGAATGTTCGGAATCCATCCACAATTAACGGATATTTCGCGGAACAAAGATACAAAAAAAAAAACATTGAGAATCTCCTCCTTTTTAAAGTTGGTTAAAAAAAACGTGTTTTTCGAATTTGATCTATATTAGTTACTAGAATTGTCGCACTGAGCGGTGCGTGTCAGGAATCTATCTCTCGATGACGGCAGGACTGTAAGTCACAGAACACTATTACTTGCTGTAAGTAATGAAAAAGTTTGATCGGGCATAGACAGTTGAGCGCCGCCGTAGAAGATATAAAAATTATGGTATAAGGTCAACGACCCGCTAACTTGGCATAGCATAATTATTGTACGATAAAATGTTATGAACGTCGTAGGTACGAGTTTTTTTTCTAGAATAGTTTGCCTAGCAGGCCTAGCATTTTTCTTTGTAGAACGTAATCTCGTCGCTAGTAAACAGTAGCCGATGTAATCTATAAAAAAATCACCGTGAAATCTTAAGTTAAGGTAACTTGAAGTGAGTTGTCAGGTGGGTGGTGGGTGGGTGGTGGTTGTGGGTTATCAGGTGGGTTGATCTCTCTTCAAGGCCATTTCATCTAACTTTTCACGGTGATTTTTTTGACAGAAAACATACGCCATGGGGTTCGCATAAGGGTTGATAAACTTGCAAGACGGAATTTACTACCAGAATCTGGTATTCTGGTAGTAAATTCCGCACTGCAAGGTACCATCCGCACTTGGTTGATATCCCGACCAGTCGTACTCAGTGCTACTCCTCCACATTTATTATGCGCACAGACAAAGTGTGGAACTCTGTGTTCCGTTCCACATACCTTCAAAACACGAGTGAACAGGCATCTTCTGGACACGCTCGATCCATCATAAACCTCATCAATCGCTTTCCATCAGGCGTGATCGAGGTCAAGAGCAGACCCATTTAGTAATAAAAAAAGACATTGTAGTATGCCCTTCCTTATGGCATCTCGCGGCTTACCCTAGGAGGTTGTGAGATGCTGCAGCTCAACGGGACTCTTGGTTTCTGAATTAACGAGTAGGATTTGAAACATGTTTAAAAATTATATAATTACTATTTTCTTTATAGTTCTTTATGTTATCTTCTTATTTTATTTTTAAATTATTATGAACTCCTAGTAAAAAAAAAAAACACCTGTCCTTTAAGATGGACAGGTGTTTTTTTGGTGTGTCAGCCAAGGATGGTGTAGAGATAAGTCTGCACCATCGTTGGTTGACTGGTAGAGGGCTTTAGAGACAAATACAGATATTTTATATCTAGTTCAGACAGATGTTCAAATCTGTCCATAGAAGCAAATGTAATTAACTGTATCCCTTCACCATGTTAATGAAATTGTTGTATATTGTTTAACAAATAAATTATTCTGAAATTATACTTAATTCATACTAATTACCACAGTTGTTGATGAAGTGACACTTGACAGTTTTACGCACCAAGAGGCTTAAACCATTTAAAGGTTAATAGGTTTAAGCCCGACAATTAAGCGATGCCTCCGTAAGAGGAGAGGCCTTTGCCTTGTATGGGGGCCAATAAGAGGCTGGTATTATTATTATTATTGTTATATCCACATAAAGGAAGATTAAAATTAAATAACGATGAATTAAGTATCTACTGTCATGGTGTCACGGTTTTCTTTGTGTGCTAAGTATGACTCTTAGAATAGATGTACTCAGGATCAATACACGCATGGTTAAGCAAACGAGTATTTGTTCACACTTACTAATCCATTAGGAACTGGTTCTACACATTTTCTGGGCGCAACGGCTAAGAGTAAATAAGTATGTCTAAAAAAACGTATGATATCTAGCTGTACAGTAATCCAGTTGAATGGTAAAATAAATTATATATATCGATTTGTGAATTCACGATGTCATTGAACAGATGTTTGTCAACAATTATATTTTTATTTATTCAACTTTATTAAACTCTTGACTTCGTTTTTAAATATCAAACTACTAGAACGAATGATTTATAGATATAAAAATAATAATCATTTTGAATTAGTCTCATGCTTACTTGGATGGAGTGCAAATAAAATACTGAAAAGAGGTCGATCCAAAGATGCTTGATTTAATAACATTGAAGTGACTAAAAGATATTTAATTAAATAATTATGAAGATGGAGAATAAAAAAGTCAGTAGCCTACTAGTTGTGTGCTAGGTATAAATAATATTTAAATTTTGTACAAAGAGTAGCTTTTCCCTCAGCAAAATCCCAATGTAATAACACTAATAACTAATAACGTATAAAAATAAAATTTAATTCAATTTTTTTTAACATAAACATTGGACAAAGGAAAACGTCCCATACGCACGCTTTGGATGTTTATCATCAGTGTGACAAAACCTAATTCCTCGAATAATGGACAGAGCTAATGACCAAAACTAGTTTTGCTGTTCAACGAAAACGCTATATGTTCAGTATAAAAAGTGGTGGAGGATTGACCGGAGAATTACTAAACCCTGTGCAGAGCTCTTGGACAGTACTCCTCAAGCATTTATATATTTAAGGTAGGTCAGTTTTTGTCAAAATATATCATAAAGAGAGTATTGATAATACAGTGATAATTGTTTTACTTTTCCCAGTTTTTGTCTCTCTTTCCTTTACTTTCGTTAATTTTACATATATTTTGGTTCATAAAAAAACTAAGAAAAAATATAAGTATTAATAAAAAGAAAATAACTACTTTTAATAAAAATGAAAATAAATTAGATAAATAAAATCACAATTAGTTATATTTTTTTAAATATTTTTTTCATCTACAATTTCTTGGTCGTCCATAAATATATTTTAAAACATTCTGAGAGATTGCCACACAAGTATAAACGCGGGTCATTGCCATTTAAGCGGTCAAGGTATACATCAGTAATGAAGTTTCTTATTTAAAACTAGCTGTGCCCGCGACTTCGTCCGCGCGGAATAGTTAATTTTTATATTACATAAAAATAAATGCAATTTCTAAAATAAAAGTGGCCTAAGTTACTCCTTATTACATCAGCTACTTGCCAGTGAAAGTCCCGTCACGGTCCAGCCATTTCAGAGATTAGCGGGAACAAACAGACAGACAGACAGACAAAAATTGAAAAAAATGTTACTTTGGTATATGTACCGTATATATATTCATATGCATGTAGCAAAAAGCGGTTATTTTAATATTACAAACAGACACTCCAATTTTATTTATGTGCATAGAAGGTGATAGATAAGGTTTTTCTTCACATCACCGGACTAATCAATGCATACTTATAGCTATAGCTTGATCTCGTGATATTTTCTAGTCGAAAGAAAAGAGCAAACTCTTTTTTATATCATTTTCTTCTGATGGATTTTCTTCATTTACCAAAACCTTATTATGAGATATTCTCCACGTTGTTAATAAGATATTTTCAACAATTAGGCAACCTAGTAACTAATCAAGTTGTTTGTTTCACTGCAAAATTATCCGTGGATGCAATTAATACAGTCGTTTGTTTTTATAATACCAGGTTGCTCATATCACAAAAATTACGACCAACCTAGTGATACTGTTTTTTTTTAAATCTCTAATAACTTTTCCTTTTTTTATTTCCAGAATGAACAGCTTCGTAGTTTTGTGCTTATTCGGGTTCGTGGCGATGACCTTTGCCAGGCCAGGTGGCACGTACACCGACAGATATGACAACGTGAACCTGAACGATATCCTTAGGAACCGCCGCCTGTTGACTCCGTATGTTAAGTGCATCCTCGACCAGGGCAAGTGCACACCCGAAGGCAGGGAACTTAAATGTAAGTACAGCCAGAATCTGCACTTTCTGTACCTATGGTCAAGCATCTTCTTTCTTCCATAAGTCGGGACTTCGGAAGTGCGGGCTTTGCTCGCTCAAATTCTGCCCTAATATTTAAATAGACCCGCGCGATCAATACACTGCATTGTAAACCGAAAAGCGGTGTTATAAGACCCACTTTTCGAGTATGTGTGTTGAATTTAATTATAGAGATAAGAATAATTATTCGGATTCGACGCGTTGCCATGCTATTGTATTTTTGTTATAATAATATTAGATATCATTAAAAACTGTGATAAACGTTTGTCGATGGCAGAACTTGTTCAACGATCCTTCTAAAAGGATAATCAAAATGGCATTCGTGTATTTGATTACCCAGCCAAATGCAAAACTTTCAATTTTTTATATTATTTTTAACTATTTTCCAGCTCACATCAAGGAAGCGTTAGAGGAGGACTGTGCCAAGTGCAACAAGACCCAGCGTGACGGAACTCGCCAGGTCATGGGCCATCTTATCAACTATGAAGTGGGCTACTGGAACCAGCTGAAGGCCAAGTACGACCCCCAGTCCAAGTATGCCAGTAAACACGAAAAGGAACTGAGAACACTTAAGCAATAAGTAATTTATAGTAAAGAATTGTGGGAGATTAATTAGTAACTTTTTTCGATTTAGTTGGAACACCCCTGTTATCAAGGCTTGTGAATTACATTAGATTATTTAGTGTAGTGCATTTTTATAATAAATTATTGGTTGTTAATCGAGAGTTGGTATTTTTATTTCTGATATCAAACTGGTATATCTACAATTGCTGGTTTTGTTATGGACCACTTTTGGACATATAACTGCACCTTCCAAAATGGGGTAATGAGAATCTTATAACAGTATCCGTGGAGTTTCTGCCGGCTCTTCTGCATAAGAAACTACCAATTGGAACCGTGCATCTAGCTTCTGACGTTTTATAAGTTCCCATGTAGGTTTATGTGAAATAAGATATTTTGATTTTGTATGGAAGACGCGAAATGGAAAATTTGGATCTTAGCTATCTTTGCCACTCGAGTTTCTTACCTATTTTCCAATAATTCACGAGTCTGTGTTTGCTTCTTCCTGAGGCTTTTCAGTCAAAAGAATAATCGTGACGCCAGTTGTTCCCGAAGAGATAGGCAGAGGTGTACCTACTTATAATGATCATGTTGACGTATACGCTTTCAAATTAGTTTTAATTTTAGTTATTTACACAAAGTTCATGATCTAACTTTTATCTATTAAATGCAGGTATATAATCACGCCATTCTAAGAAGAATGAATAAACACATGTAATTACACTGTTTTTGTCACTAATAACATGTTAATTACTTGTAATGATCATGTAAATGTAAGTAATGATTTAGCATACAAATTATACCATTGTCACTAAATAAACTTTGACACTAACGTCATTGCCAATGTAAGGATGTTAGCATGTGTCTAAAGTAAATAATAATATTATGTATTCCAACATTGAACTCTACTTCCATAGAATCGTAAAAAAATGTACTCTAAGTCATTGTTTGGATTAGCACGTTTACATTTCTAATCTAGGTATAATATTGATTCAGAATCACGAAATATCCTGGTATATTTTGCGTTAGATTTTGGCCTTAGACCAAGGCTTTCTTTTAGAATTAGTCTTGTAATACGTGCAGAAGTATATTTGACTACTATTTCAAGTTTCAGTTTATTATATATTAGTGGTCCATTATACGTTGCAAACGTATAACCGACGCGCAGTCAACACGTAGCAGACGCGACGCAGCCACGTGGCAACCTCTTAGCAAACGCATAGCAGCAGGCCTAGACAAAACACATTTCTGTTAGCGTTCACGCCAAACGCTACGCTAAAATGTACGGGAATGACATTACCTGCGGAAAGCGCACGACGTAATCTTTCCGCAGGTACTGTCATTCCCATACATTTTGTGGTAGTGTTTGGCGTGAACGCTAAGAGAAATGTGTTTTGTCTCAGGGACCAGACGCGTCAAGGCGTCGTAGCAGACGCATAGCAGACTCTTGAGTGGAGCGTAGCAGATGCGTCACAGGCACAGCCGCGTGGCAAACGTATTGCAAAAGCATAGCAGAAGCATACCAGACTCTTAGCTAACGTGTAGCAGGTACGTAGCAGACGTATAGCACGCTCCTAGCTGTTGCGTAGCAGTTGCCTAGCAGACGCATCGTAGAAGCTTGGGAGGAAACAAATTATTATAAAAGCTTTTTTCAACTGTCACAGGCAACTGAGGAGTTGCCTGTGTGCCAGAGGCCACGGTATCTCTTTCGAACAACCCTCACCCGGCCGCGCCGTAACGCGCCGTCGACCCGGGTTTGGTCCTTAACGGACAGCGAGCTACCCATTACCCGCGCCTGCAGTGGCCGGGAATCAGTCTGGGATTCCCGAATGAACACCCTTTGAGATTAATAATCAACGTGATTAACGTAATGAATTGCTTGAATTGTCAGATTAAAACAACAGTGTTACAATTCGTTTACTTCATTATCTTATATAATCGTACCTATGCTCGCTACAGCAGTATACACACAAATCAAAATAGAGCTTCAAAGTGGGCATAATACGTCTTTTATTTCATTTAAAGTGACGCATATCGTATATTATATTATAAAAATCAGCCGTTCCTTACATTTATGTTCGTATAACTCATCAAAATGTAGGGAACAGCTGATTTTTTTTTCGCGATTTCAGGTTTGGTCCCATAGTAAACGTTGTTCATAATGATGAGTACAATGACCTCTTAAGAGGTTGTTGGTGTTTTTCCAATAACCCTGTAGAGAACGTACAAATTCCATGGTTTTTGTGCTTTAGCTTTTGTTTGGCAACTATAGACGTCATCTATGGCTCGACCTATTTAATAAATTAACCTAGCCAAACCTAGTATCGCTTAAATTTCTCAATAAAGGGCCTTGTTGGGGTACTGTGCGTATCATTTAAATATCTCTCTCTCTTCTTCAACACTTGGCCACCCAATGCTGAGTGTAGGTCTCTTCCAAATCTCTCCACTTTTGGAAATCCATTAAAATATATGTGTACCAATCAGTGGCGTGCAGTCCATAAAGACAGAAAGACACTGCCTACCCTACCTAAATCAGATAAATATGTAAAACTAATATTATTTTGTCAATAAACAAAAAATCTTTATTCTTAAATCAGGGCCACCTGTCGAGCGTCGGTCGTATCATTAGTATTATCGATACAATATCCCGTTCGTTCGCGCAATTTGACGCAACTTCGCATTGTGATGCACTAGCGCCGCTTAGTGCCTCGGGAGAGACACGAACTATTCGTGTCTCAATGTTTGTATGTGTGCTCTCGTGGTCATGCAGATTTATTCAGTGTGCGTTCCTATACATACGTGGCACACAATGTAACGAATAACGCACACAACCGTACAGGGTAGTGACTGGCTTATTACGATTTTTAACGAGACGAATTATGAAACTTACGGAAGTTTTCCGAACAAAGCTGGTTATGCGACTATTTTAAAAAGTAGCATTGTTTCATTGAATTGTGACTACATAAACAACCAGAATTTCTTTGTCGTATTTTTTCATATTCCGAGTAATTCGGACGCCATTGTTTGTTTTGATTTATTTGTTTTGGTTGTGAGCTAGGATGGCATGTATTTAAGTTTTTAACATTGATAAATAGTGTGAAAAATAGTTAATATTCACTGTTAAAGTTGTTCAGGTGGTGTGTGTAAAGAGAAAAGAAAAAATGATAATTTTGTTTTTAAATAACAAGCGGTGAAAAAATATCAAGTATCGTGAAAAGTAGCTGTACCTACACCGGATTTGCAATTAATAGGTACAAACTATAAGTAAAGTTAATCGTAAATTCAATACAAAACAATATTATTCATTTAATTGCCTCACAGGCTGCATGCTGTGTAGGTAGGTACAGCAAACTCAAACTCAAACTCAAAACATTTATTTCAAATAAACCAATTACAGGCACTTTTGAATTGTCAAGGTTGGTGAGTTAGAAAGATGAAGCTATTTGCCCATTCCAAAGCGTAGGTACCTATGGAGAAGAACGGGCAAGCAACTCCATGAACACTCTTTTAAAATCATGGTATTGTTACAAAAAGTTGGTTACATCATTATTTTGAAATTATCAATGTGAGAACGATGTAAAAAGACGTGCACATTAAAGCGTCCGTAATTAAAACAAAAATAAAATAACAATTCAGAAATTAAAATAAGCCGTGGGAGCTAGGAGATGACCAGTCCCTACTGGCGGCGCCCGTTCACGAACATGACGTGTGGATCAGCACCATTCAGCTCATCCATTTTGAAGGGAACTTAATGATCCAACACACACGCCACCACCAGCGAGACATTTGCGTGAGCATGACATACTCTCAGCTGCCAGGGCACATTCAAGTCAATGAAAGACGTACCCTGTAAATGGTAGCTTTATAGTAGGCACATAGTGCTCACACATATGCTATGCAATTATACAATACAGCGATCGGTTTGTTTTGTTTTTTTTTTGCCTTTTTTTAAAAATTTCTGCCTACCCTGTCTAAAAACTCTGTGCACGCCACTGGTACCAATACCATACCATGCTTGCTGCTATTATTAATTTTTTACATACGCAACATTACGGTATTTGTGAATCAATCTAAGAAAATGAAGTTGACGAAAATGACTTTTTATGGGTTGGAACCACAAATAAACTGATGCTAAAACTTACTAATTAAATACCCCAGGGGAGTAATATAGCGTAGCACACATAAAATGGCAATCGATCGCAATGCGTTTCATTTTGACAGCTCAGCAGACTTAGACAAAACACATTTCTGTTAGCGTTCACGCCAAATGCTAATGCCAAAATGTATGAGAATGACATTACCTGCGGAAAGGACACGTAATGTCACGCTAAGTTCATAGACAAATGGAAACTTGTAACGAAACGCTACCGCTAACGCGATAGATACGTTCACTGCGTCATTAACCATCATTGTTGAGCAGTCAATTTTTTGAAACCTATGAAGCAATGAATTAGGAATATCTTACAAAACCCTTGGATTGTAATTCAAAGTGTGTTTCACACTTAGGGTGCTGGACTATGCAGTATTGCATAGTTGCAGTATTGTATGCAGTATTGTATTGCTAGTGATTTCATCTAGTTTCTCTCTGCCATCTCCACATCGTATATTACTCTATTGGTTTTCTATCAACCCACGCTGCGTAGTATTTACTGGACAACCTGTGTAATTACTTAATTAGTAAGTACTGGGAACTTACACGATTGCACAAACTATATGAGAATACTGAGTAAGACCACATAATGATTTTATTTGTCTTGTAAATTACACAGTATCTACATGAATAAATAATATTGTCGTAATTAAAACACTATTGCATGACTTGTTATAGCTATTAAAGTCACCTCATTTATCTTGACTAGTGTTCATCCTACGCTTTATTTTGTAGTTGGAAGTAAATAATAATTAATATACACAACGTGTAATGGAAAGGGAATATACATAACAAGGGCACGGCTTCTTTGGATGATATCAAACGATATTTAAAGGGTTATTTAATCCTATCTCCTACATGTTCGGAAGTTATAATAATTTTTAATACATCGATACCAGAAACCGAACTTTTCAAATTGAAGTAAAAACATCACTCGGAAGTGGTTTATCGTGATATTGGCAATTAACGTGGAAAGTTATTGACACCACGTAGTGAGGTGACACGTTTGTTATGATTTGAATTTAAGAAACATATGAAACCGAAAATTTGGTGTCAATTCTTAGAGTATTTTATTTTGAGCTGAAACTATGTATAGTGTTTCTATACCAGCAGATATCTTTAATGCTTCTAAGGATAGCAATAGGGTTTCTGTTACACCCTGTATACTGTGTGTCGACTAGATTTTGGAGTTCAATTATATACTAACAAAATGTTTACACCAATTTCAAAAGATATTGCTTTTATTTTGTGATCCAGTAATTGTAGTCTTTAATCATTCAGTTTGTCGGTGATCGCGCGTCTGCTACGTACGCTTCCTCTGCGTCTGCTACATATCTAGTATGCATCTACTACGCGTCTGCTACGCGTCTGCTACGTGTCTTCTATCCGCTTGCTACGCATCAAACACACAATTGCACATAACAGATTAACACAGAACACGAACACGGGTGGGTTTTAGTCAGTAAAAGTCCGACACGCCCTCCACCCAGAGCGGGAGAAGTTAAGAGCTGGATCTATGCGACCTTGCTCGATTGGGCGTTACCGACGAAAATGCCCCGCGCTGTCCCCGCAAGTCCCTGGCAACAATTACGAACTGCGCGAATGATTTTCTCGCACCGAGCGGAGTGGCATACGTACCGACCAGCGGCGAGGTGTCAATTTTTCTAAGAGAGAAGCCGAAGCGAAGTCGGCTTTAACTTACTGACTTATCAATAAAGAATACTGACTATCATTCTAAAATTAATATAGGAATGAAAAGAACCAAAACCAATGTGCAATATTACTCCATCTCGTTCTTGCTGACGCATTTTTCTATATCTGTCTCTGCCATAACCCTTTGTACAGGGACTTGCTCTCGTACATATCAAGCGGTGCCACGTGACCTAAAGTGACAACATTATGGGATCGCTGTTCTATGAATTTTTAGTTCCCGTTTATGACGTTTTGGCGTCGGGTTATTTTAGATTTTATTTTATTTTTGTTGTAATACAAAGCTAAAAATAACCATTTTTATTGTTTTAATGTTACGGTGAATTAAATACCCGTAGTGTAACTATATTTTTGGCAATGGTAGCCACCTACTGACGTGCCATTTTTTGATAACGATAGATTTGCCGATGCGAATCCCCTTAAGGAAGCCAGTAGGCATCATGTTATATGGCCACAGTAGAGGCAAGTAAAGCAGTATTACGTCTAAAAAATAAAAAACGGCGTTCTGGGAACCGATTTTGATTTAGTTTTTGTTTTGTTTGTAAGGTGATGTAGTTTAGAGTTTTCTTAGCTTTATTAGATGAAAATCGTTTCATACAAATAATTTGGATTAAGTGATTTTTTTTATGAATACACTAAAATACAATAAAAAAATCTTTTACAAAACAGAGACATTTATTATCAATTATACAATAGTGAATATTTTTGTTTCCTCGTAAGTGTCGTTACACATACGAGAAAACAAAAATATTGACTATATTGTGAAAAGCACTATGTGATCTCGAGTCTAGTGAGTGAATCCAAAAATATGTATTCCCATCGTGTAGTTCACAGCCCTCGCTTACGGCTGGGGCCCTACTGCCCTACCTTTGGGCTCTTGTAACACAATGTACAGAAGCCCACACTTGAAGCTATCCCAAACTGTCAAATTTTCCCAATTGAACATGGACATTCTTTTGTAATAAAGTTGAAAATCTTACAAAGAAATTTGACATATTGGGGTAGCTTGATGTGCTGGCGTCTGTACTACTAAATGAGGACACCAACGAACAATATTGTGAACCAGAAATATAGCGACTATTTTAAAATTAAAAGAAATTTAACTCCTTAATCACATTCGCTTTGGTTCTGGTTAACATTTTTTTTTAAACGTTGGCCTCTTTAGAAATGTCTCCTGTGTTGTGGGTGCGTTTACAAACATTTCAACTCACACACACACACACCCGGAACAACTACTTGTAGTTCATAGAAATTTGTGTTTCGTGCGGGAATCGAACCCGCGACACGCAGTGCAGCAGTCAATCGCTTAACCCCTGCGCCAACCGCGCCGTCATGTTGTGAATAGCCATTTTACGCACGAAATTAAAAACGAATAAAATTACGTTATTTTTGTTCAGAGCGTCAGCGTCTATCCGTGCCAGTGGTCAGCGATGTACTGCTGCCCGTCGCCCGCAAGAGCCCCCGCCTCAACGCGCATCAAGTTTTTTCGAAAAACAACCCATCTTGATTTATCAAACACAATTAAAATAAAAGCCGTATACTAAAATTTGGGTTGTTAAATTGTCTTTTACATGGTGAAAGTTTCATAGAAATACACCCGATAGTTTTTGCGTGATTATCATTTTTATGTTCGCAATAGACCTTACTTTACTAATTAATTACATTATGTTATAAAATAGGATTTAAAATATGCACATATAAAACGATGAAAAAAATTGTCTAGTTTAACATATAATTTTTCCAAATACATGAGACTAGCTGTTTAGACGTGATTTTCAATTTAAAGTCCCTAAAAGTCATCTATCTTCGCCTTAAGGTCGCTGTACACAGCGGGCGCGGCGTGGCGGGACGATGGCGACTCGACGCTGGCAGTTGTAATGTACTAGATATTACGGACGACGCCATACAGAGCCGTCCCGCTCGCGCGACGCGACGCAACGGCTCTATCTAGATGGTTTTGGAGATTTTCACTTCTTTTATTACTTAAACAGGCCCAAAGTTAGGTTAAATTAGGCAAGAAAAATTAATGTTTGTCGGCTTATAACTTTTTAATGGCTTTCTATTTTAGTTATTTGTTTCCGCACAGACAATATTAATACTATGTCAAAATCATACCATGTTTAATTTTTGATGTAAATTGTCGAACAGTGGAGTAATATACTCCCGAAGTTTGTATGGAAAAAATGTCGACTAGATTCACCTTAAGCACCCTACATCAGTTTGCTGTGTTATCCATGTCATACAATGACAGGTTGTGGTTTGAATATACGGACAATTTGCTTTCGTACGTATTGAATTTGCTTAACAATTAATTTCCCTGACTTTACACACCAACTTTGCTTTTGTTTCTTGTTGTCAAAAGTAAGCCGTAGTGTCGTAGGGAAAGGATTAAAGAGTATGTTTATTGTTGATCTTTTTAGCTAAGAAGCCGTTTTTACATGCTTTATGTTTGTATATTTGTTTATAACCGACTCTTTAGGGCGCGATTTTGACCCACTTCAAACGGTCAGATTTCATATAAACTTTGTAGACTTATCGAGGACCGATGACAATTCAAAATTTTTATAAAATATGAAAAAGAAACTTAAAAATCACGCTTTTGTAGTGAACAGAACTAAAAAATAGTAAATAAATAATAGTTTAAAAATACGCTTTAAAACCAAATTAAAAAAGTAGAAAATAATTTAATTCTATTAAAAAGCGTAGGGTGCATGATATTAATTGATTATAAAAATATCTCAAAAAGCACCCCACGCTTTTTAATACAATTAAATTATTTTCTACTTTTTTAGTTTGGTTTTTAAAGCATGTTTTTTAGTTTTTGGAACTACTTATTATTTTTTAAGAGACAAATCGGAACCAACTTACTGAATGAAATACTGATAAAATCTCCATTGTTTTCCTAAAGGACCTCCGTTCTAGATTCGAAGGGTTAATAGTTAATTACAAGAACCACCTGCTAAAATTCTAATAATCTCACTAATAAACACAGAATAAAGTTATACTAGGCATTGCAAAGGAATACATCCATACCTTACAGCAGTGGTGGCCCAGTGGTGGATGCACCGACTTACGAGTTGTAGATCGTGGGTTCGAACCCAGTCAGGCGCTTTACTTTGTGTAAATAATTTCATCACCACAGCCTTCAAAACGGTGAAGGAAAACATCTTGAGGAAACCGGCATGTCCTAGAACCAAAAATTCGAAGACATGTGACATCTACCAACCCACACTGGGCCCGCGTGGTGGATTACGGCACACTCCCTCTCACGGAGAGGAGGCATGTGTCACAGCAGTGGGAACGTTAAAGGCTGATTATGTATGTATATCCATACATTTTCATAGGTTTAAACTTGGAATAACTTTATTCTGTGTTTATTAGTAAGAGGATTTAGATACATAGATACATACCTACTGCCTTTGCTGCATGTCACGTCTAGGGGGCTATTCTCATATTTTAAAGAATGTTCGCATTCTAAGCTCAGTCTCAACCTGTCAAAAATAATTTAATTTCTGTCAAGGTTTCTGACACTGATTTTCGCTATGTGCAGGTTTTAATACAGGACGGCACGGTTGGCGCAGTGGTTAAGCGATTGACTGCTGCGCTTCGTGTCGCGGGTTCGATTCCCGCACGGAACAAATATTTGTATGATCTACAATTAGTTGTTCCATTAAAAAGTTAGGAGCCAACGAAGATTCGTTTTTCTTGCCAACCTATTTTTTAACCTAACTTTGGGCGTGTTTAAGTAATAAAAAGTTTAAAATTTGAAAAACCAAGTCGGTACCGATAAAGCTCAAATATCTAAAAGGTCAATAAACTTAATGGGTCATTGATTTATGAAGTGGTTTTTGCATAAAACCCGATCTTCCGAAGGACTATTCTTAATTTTTTACGCGCCTGTTGTACTATAAATGATCCTACATCTCACTCAATAATGTTATACGTGTACCTACCTCTGTCGGACATGATGCCTGGTGAGACAGCGTGCTTTTTAGCCAGGCCCACCAGTGAGTTCGAGCTCGTGACTAGGTTCCCCTTAATGTTTGTAAACGCACCCACAATGCAAAAGAAATTCCTAGCGTGGGGCAAAAAAAAATGTGCTTTAAAAATCACTTTGGGCATCAAATGTCTTTTTTAAATATAGCACTTGCGTCAACTCAAGTTTTCAAGGAAACAATAACTTTTTGTACTTTAAGACACTGCCTAGAAACGTAAGACACCGAAAACGCTCAGTTTTTGCGTCGCACTAGTCAGGCGTATGGGTATTTACAAGCCAAGAAAAAAGTGGGTGTATTGTTCAAAGAAAAGACACAAGTATTCAAAAATAGTTCTTAAAATAAAATGGTACCATGATAAAACAATCGTGAATTAAAGCTTAAAATATGTTTCGTCGCATAATTTAAAAAAAATTGAGCGTAAACCGTCATACTTTATGTAACGATAATAAAGGGAGTTCAATCAACTAAATAAATAACAAAAAAATATTCCATTGAGCCCTGCTTTTATTTATTTAAATTAATGAAAACTGCAAAATTACTTTTATTTTGGGGGTCATTCTAACGCATCGCTGTTTTGAACCTTACTTGATACTACGATAAGCTAGTCAATCAAAAAAATGTTTTTACAGCGCCTTAACTGCGCGGCGGTGCGAAACTATGCATAAAATAATTACTATGTTAGTTTTACTTATTTTCTTATACTTATTATTACCCAAGATCGCGTATAAACCTCCAGTAGTAGGGGTAACCAACCGTGTTAATTAAAGGCGTCGTTAGGCAGGTGCGACGCGACACTTTCAACAATTTTTATGAAAACTTCATGGAAGTAGTTCTACTAAATTTGCGTCGTCATGCTGTCGCGTCGCACCTGTCTGTGAGAGCCTTAATGTACAGCACACCTCATCCGGTTCAGTTATCCATTGACGTCAGACGCAAATAGTAAAAATAAAGATAAGTAGTCTTGCCTGAGTTTTATTTGTGGCAGAGGCTGTAGGGCGAAGGAACCCTGGAAGCACCGATGCAGATAAGCTGGGAATGGCAATGACGTTAGTAAACAGGCTACACAAACAACCAGTCTTAATGCAAGTCCTAAAATAGAATGGGAAATCCAGCCATCAACCAAGTTTGTCAAGAAAAAGGATGTGCTCGTGGAACATCTGGCGGCGTAACCATTTTTATATTTTGGTTTTATTTGCCCTGTCTTCTTCGACAGGAACTTATTCCACCTGTGGGTCATGGGGTTCATCCCCAGTTTAGGAAAAAGTCTTTGTATATTTCGTCGTAGCCCGAGAAATTTAAACATTCTTACGTTTTTTGCAATGTTGTATGTTAGTAAAAATAGGATTCGCGACCGTAACAAATATGGCTTTGCAGAATTATCCTATTAATATTATAAATGTGAAAGTTATTATGTTCGGATATTTAGATGTTTGGATGTTTGTTACTCAATCACGCAACAACGGCTGAACGGATTTGGATGAAATTTGGCACACAGATAGATTATAACCTGGATTACCATACAGGTTATTTTTTATCCCGGTAATACGTTCCCGTGGGATGATTTTCGACCCCTTGGCAAAAGCTAGTAATCATTAAAATCATCCAAACAAACTAATAAGTTCATTTAATCCCATTGAATGACAATTTTTTGAATAAGTACAAAAACATACGTCTTACCGTCTTGAATCAAAGTTGAATATATACCAAAAATAAATAAAAAGGCGGTCTCTACGCTACCCTTAAGCGATAGACACAACATGCAAACACCATTCCAAATCAAAGAAATAAAAACAATATAACTACAGAATTGACACATTATTTTTACAATAACCATCCTTGGTACACCTAGGTATGCACATTTCTTCAGGCATTTAGACGCAATGTTTTGTTTAATGTAACCTATAAGAAACCTGTCAATCTTTGGACTATCGATCCTCCGCCATCAGACATGTTGGTAAGAAACAGGGAAACAGTGGGCAAAAACAATTGACGTCAAATTCTAAGAACCAATCAGTTGACAAATGAATATGGTAGTTAAACATAAGTCTTACATACATTATTGATCAAGTAAGTAGAACAACCGAAAGATAAGGTACTATGCAACAAATGAAAACTACAATATATTTAGTAGGTATTCCTCTATTAGGTAATTGGGAACTCAGAAGAAAAGAAAAGAGAGGTACTTTTTTTTTTTTTTCTGGGTGGGAAATCATCAAATAACTTCTCCCGCTCTGGGTGGCGCGGGAGGGCGTGTCAGACTTTTACTGACTAAAACCCACCCGTGTTCCCTCAGTTGCCTGTGTGCCAGGGGCGGCGGTATCTCTTTCGAACAACCCGCACCCCCGGCAGGCATCGGCCCTTGCGGGCCCCATCTGTTGAAGAGAAGTACTTTTAATGCAGATTTCCGTACATCACTTACCCTTACACAAGCAGTTAAGTATTTTTCTTGGGTACACACGTATTTGTTTTCAATTAAAGCAAAGACAATAATTGTCTATCAAACGGGTAAGATTTTTTTTAAATTACTAAATGAAAGTCCATTAACCGGACCTATCAAAACGAAAAATCATGGAAATATTGCCATTACAAAAGTATTGAGTTTTCAGCAAGTTCTCAAAAACTGTGGCTTACATAAATTGACCTTGAAAAATAGCGACAATATCCAGTAATCCAGGCTTTATTTTTTAGGCTTTGGTGGACTAATTTTAATTTATTATGAACTATGGAGTGTAAAAGATGTGTTATCACAACTTCTCATTAAGGTCAAAAAGTGACTGATTTGGATAGCCATTACATGACAAAAGCTTTGAGATATACGAAATAAACAAAGCCGCCGAACAATTACAATAAAAACTTTCTAACAGACTACAGATTCCAACTAGGTATAAAAAGTCAAACCTTTTCTTTGGTCAGGCATCTCAGGTGAAAACGCTAGTATAGTTAGGCAGATCACACACTGTTACGCGAATTTTCAGCGTTTTTATTAAATTTGTTTGTGACGCGGGAGCGCGTTATCTGCGCCCAGTAGCGTGGTGCATCTTAGGGCGAATTTCACCAAACTTTTAAACCCAGAATAAGTCATATCTTAAGAATAAATTTTGTTTTTTTTACAGATTTTCCATAGTAGAATTGTCAGACGTAAATTTTATTTTACGGATCGGAAAGATATCTGGCTTTGGTAAAATCAGCCCTTAGTGTGTGAATCGCCTTAAACATACGCACACTAAGTACCTACGTCAAGCTTTTTACCTCACAGCATTAATGGTATATAAGCAGAGGTAAAGCCACTGGCAATTGTAGATCGCTCAGCATCTGATCAGTGCGTAAGCCTCTCTGAAACCAACAGGTATTATAATCTTTTTAATAATTATTGTGGAATAATGTTAAATAGATAATATTATTTTGTTCAATAAGCAAAGAGGGTTATTAAAATAATTTTACAGAACTAAATAATGAACTTTCACCCCCTTATTCATAAACGATGATTAAAGTTAAATAATGATTAGCGTCTGCTAAACCATATATTTTTGACGTTTAAACATTATTTAACTTTTATCATCGTGTATGAATAAGGGGTCAAAGTTTTGATAATTTTATTGTGGCATAGGACTGGTTTGTGTTATCTGTGGGGTTAAAGTATTGTTTAGCTTTGGATAATTTATTACAGTATGGCAGGCACATCGACGCACAATTTGTTATCATGGAATCAGTATATGATTCTCTAAAATGACGTTATCATTTCTTTTGGTAGGTTATTAAAAAAAAAAATGCATTTCCATATATTTTGACTGCGTAGGCATTGCACTTTTCTAGGAGACAGCTGCTTTTATTTTTAAATAACCGACGAAAAACTGCAAGGCAGAGGGGGCTCAGAGGGGTCTATAATCATGTAACAGGTTGAGTGTCGATGTTCCTACACCCTGTGTATTAGTCTTGATAAACCTTTCCGGGTGATTAATTAGTCGTACTATATGTAGTTAAATATTTTTAAATTTAATTAAATTAAAGCGAATTTAAAGTAAATGTGTTTACTTTATAAATATGTTGGTTTCCAGCACCAAAATGAAGTCCTGCATCGTTCTGTGCGTCCTGTCCGTGGCCGTGATGGCTCTCGCGCGTCCCGAGGAGGCTCACTACACCGACCGGTACGACAACGTGAACCTGGACGAGATCCTCGGCAACCGCCGCCTGTTGGTGCCCTACGTCAAGTGCATACTTGACCAGGGCAAGTGTGCGCCCGACGCTAAGGAGCTCAAGGGTAAGTGTAGAAGATTCAAGAGCTTTTACAAATATATTGTTGGATTTCCCGCAGAGTTTGTCCCACATTAACAGATCAGGAAATAATGGCCTATTAAGAATTTCATCATGTAAACAAATTAAAGTCAAGATTTAATTAGTGTAATTATTAACCGTTCTATAAATCAATCTGTCCCAAGCATTGTACCTGTTGCGGCTGTGCAGTTATAGTGAATGAATTTGAATAAGAAATTCAGCACGATGTTTTGTAATCACTAATTTATCATTAGTCGCTATTGACTCATTTATTATACCTATATCAATTATAATGCGAAATGTATTGTTTCGAAGAGAAGTTCATTTGCATCAGTTTTTAAGTTTTTCAAATCAATATAACATCTCACCATTTCTTTCTTATCACAGAGCACATCAGGGAAGCCCTCGAGAACGAATGCGGCAAATGCACTAAAATCCAGAGGGACGGAACCCGGCGCGTCATCGGTCACCTGATCAACCACGAGGCAGATTACTGGAACGAGCTGAATGTCAAATACGACCCTCAGAGCAAGTACACCGCCAAGTACGAGAAGGAACTCAAAGAGATCAAGGCATAAGAGGCTGACTAATTGTTTGGTCGTGCATCGGAGTTAAAAATAAAATTGTGAAAAAGTGAATTTTGTTTATAATTAAAAAGGTTCAACTTTTTTTTTTCAATTTCAATTTCAATTTATTTATTTTGTTAAACATAGGTATGGTTACAGTTAGAATTGTCTAAAATATGTGCACTATGTTTTGCTAATATGTAGCATACAAAATTAACACAACAAGCAATTATAATTACAAAGTGGCATGCCAATACATTACAAAAAAAAACAAACAATCAATTTAAAATATGTCAGGTAGGTAAACAGGTCATTACAATTTCAGATAAATAAACACATTCACACTTAATAAATAAATAAAAATCATATGAGTTTAATTAGCAAGTCGGAATCGTCATACCTCTGTTTATCATTAGTAAACTCAATGATGGAGTAGTAACATCTATCGAGAAGGAATCTAAACAAGGACCTTTTAAAGGATCCCAGACACTCTTTATTTCTAATTACTGCTGGTATACTATTATATATTTTTGGGGCCATGCCTAGGACACTTTTGCCGAAAAACTTTTGCCACTTTTGGTTTCGATTAGGTTTTACTTAATTTGAAACAATATTTATTAAACGGTTGCAGTTTTACTTTTTGTTCGCTATTTTATGAAATGCGATTGTATGTAACTATTACACTAATGGCACCTGCGAAAAATATTGGTAGGTGCCGTAGTGGAATACCTTAGGTGCCATTAACTCAGGTGCCGTTAAAGCGGGTGCCCAATGTGGCATACGTCAATCAGGTTACAGAAAAGTTGTCGGTGATGTTTTTTATGTACCGATCCTTCTGTTCAAGCTATCCATAATATGGAACTACAAACGACCATAACAACACGAAAATATGCCTAGAATTATTATTATTCTATAAATATCTCAACGAACATTAATATAAAACCACCAGTGCGTGTTTTTAATGGACCAGATATCGTCCTCGGCTCAGACACTCATTGACGTCACAGCTCACAAGCTAATAGCACACCTGGTCTTGAAAGCACTGATGCAGATGAAGATGGTAAAACGGGGGATGAGGCCAAAGTTACCCTGGGGGCACCGATGCAGGTAAAGTGGGAGCAATGACGTCAGTCAATAATCTACATACGCAACCAGTCCTAAAAGTCCTGATATAGAGAGAGAAATCAAGTCATCAATTAAGTTTGTTTCAAGTAAATGATGGTTTTAGGTATATTCATGATATTTTAGGTTACTTTAGCTTATTGAACAGCTGTGAAACGGAACCTCAGGAGTAAAACTGGACCATTCTTGAAAAATAAATATGAAATGAACTATTTTAAGATATCTGTCATGTGCCCTTCTCTTGAGGTAAGTAGTGGAAACCTGTTCCATCTTGCACCAATTTGAAATTCTTAAAGTTAGCGAGGTTCTGTTGCTATTGTTTTGGGAAATATAAAGTAACGTAGATGCATGTTTTCTAGCAAATTTCATTAAAAGTATCCGTCAAAGAACTTTCAGTCAACAGTCCCACAGCCGGTAACAGAAACAGTGGATATAAACAACTGACGGCCACATCTTAGAATCATGATCAGCTAAGTGTTGACATTGATCTTGATAAGAACTAGGAAGGTAATTGAACTACTAAATATGAGATACCTAGGTACTATGTCATATGTATGCTGTTAGAGAACTGAACGTACAAGCAAGTATCCTACTATTGGGCACGCCGCGATCGCGGCGGTAAGTCCCCTCTTTGAGGAGTGGCTTGAGAGGCGGCATGGCGTCCTCACCTTCCGCCTGACACAGGTCCTCACCGGACATGGCTGTTTCGGGAGGTTCCTGTTTCGGATAGGGCGGGAGGAAACGCCCGGGTGTTTCCATTGCGAAGATCGCCCAGAGGACACGGTGGAGCATACGGTGGAGGTCTGCCCATCTTGGGCGGAGCAACGCCGTGTCCTCGTGGAGGTGATCGGCGGCGGCGATCTCTCGCGTCCGACCCTGGTCCAGGCCATGGTACGGAGCGAGAGGGCATGGCTGGCAGTCGCCTCCTTCAGCGAAGCAGTTATGCTCGCAAAGAGGGAGGCGGCGCACGTGAGGAAGATGCAGTACATGCGCCCTCACAGCCGTGGCCTTCGCAAGAGACGCCCTGGGCGTCGGGAATCCCAGGCTGATTCCCGGCCACCGTAGGCACGGGCTTGCGGACGGCGAGTAATGGGTAGCTCGCTGTCCGGTAAGGACCAAGCCCGGGTCGACGGCGCGTTGTGTTCCACGCGCGCCTCAAAGAGATGTCAGCAGCAACAGAGGGGCCCGCAAGGGCCGATGCCTGCCGGGGGTGCGGGTTGTTCGAAAGAGATACCGCCGCCCCTGGCACACAGGCAACTGAGGGAACACGGGTGGGTTTTAGTCAGTAAAAGTCTGACACGCCCTCCCGCTCCACCCAGAGCGGGAGAAGTTATTTGATGATTTCCCACCCAGAAAAAAAAAAAAAAAAAATATCCTACTATCATAATCACTACATAGTATAAAACAAAGTCGCTTTCTCTGTCCTTACCTATGTATGCTTAAATCTTTAAAACTACGCAACGGATTTTGATGCGGGTTTTTTTAATAGATAGAGTGATTCAAGGAAGGTTTATATGTATAATACACCGACCTCCACGCGGGCGAAGCCGCTGGCAAAAGCTAGTATATTATAAACGTGAAGGATTGTATTTTTGGATGTTTAGATGTTTGTAACTCAATCACGCTAAAACGTCTGAACCTATTTGAATGGAATTTGGTACACAGATAGTTTATAACCTGGATTAACATGTGGCAAACTTTTTATCCCGGTAGTACGTTCCATCAAAGAACTTCGCGAATTTCGGCCATCTGTTTCACAGTCGGTGAGAAACAGTGAATATAAACCACTGACGTCAACATCTTAGAATCATGATCAGTTAAGTTTTGACATTATGATTAAATAGGAGTACTTATGCACTTAAATAAGAGCACTAAGCCATATTTATGCTGCAGGAGAACTGAACGTACACAACTACACACAACGAAATATGATACGATACTTTCAGCCTCACGGGTCGATTCGAAGATGGGCCATCTTTACACACCAAGACCTTTCTATGCCTCGGAAAGCCCATTAAACCATCGGTCCTAGCTGTTATTCGTGGATATTTAACAGTTGCTACGAATTACAGGGCATCAGAGGCCTTAGTGTGAGTTTCCTTTAGCAGTCTCGATCAAACGCGTCGAGCGCGTTTGGCGCTACGATTGGCTGTGGATTGGTGACGGACCAATCGGAGCGTCGAACGCGCTTGATGCGTTTGATCGAGATGGTTAAATGAAACTCACACCAGGGCCACAGAATACCAACTGTCTAACAATTGAGAGGTATCGTATTACCCATTAATTGGGTTGTGGAGGTCCGATAGCTGCACACTGTTACACTGGAAGCCGACCCAGGAATGCCAATGTCCAGTTCGAAATAACCCATAATCGTAGAAGCTAACTCATTGGGTGTAGATCTTTCGTATGTAACGTCATTTTTCACTGTGTCTTGCGTAAACATGGCATGCTAAGCCTGAGTTCATCACTTGAGTTAAGGTCAGGTTAAGTTTTTTGTTAACAACTGAACTTTGACTCGGAAATAATTGCCGTAGAAAAGTAGGCAGATGAATGGGAAGATAGTAGAATAGAATAGAATAGAATTTTATTTGCTCAGAATGTAGGTATTTACAATAAGGTGGTTACAATAATAAAACTACAATGTAACGTGTATGTAATGTGTGTGTGTGTGTGTATGTGTAATGTATCTAATAATAGTACCTATAATGGAAGTAGATTATGGTATATAACATTTAATACGATGATGATGTTCATGTTGATAATGGTAATGAGACCAAAGCTAAGCTACTCTGGGAGCAGCGATGGAGACAAGATGGGAGCAATGACGTCAATAAACAGGCTACATATACAACCAGTATTAATGCGAGTCCTAAAATAGAAGGGGAAATCCAGCCATCAATTGAGATTGCTTCTTATAGATGACGGTCTTATATTTTTTAATATTTTAGGTTACTTTAGGTTATTGAACGACTGTGAACTAGAATGTCTGACGTCAGGACTGGACCATCTTTGGAAAAATATGAATGACCTACTTTAAGATAAGGATCATAATATGTTTCATGACACAGTACTCTATACAAATTTGTATACCAATATTAATACTACTCTGTACCAATTTAGCAGTCTTGATATTAACCTCATTACCACGTGCTGCATTGTGGCTACAATAAGAAAAGGCTGCATCAGTAGTAAGATAACAAACTGGGGATCAAGTGTATGATTCATGACAAAAGAATAAAAATATATCCAACGGAAAGCCCTAAGTGTACCAGTTGAATTAAGGTCAGAATTAATTGGTCTTCATATAAAGAATAACATAACTGGCTAGGCCTAAACAGCTTTGATCTGTATTGCGGTATTACAAAATCGAATGTTGTTCTTTGGTGAGAAAATGACTATCGGTAATTTCATTAAAACAATAATATCATTATCATCATTAATCATTTCAGCCGAAAGACGTCCACTATTGGACTTAGGCCTCCCCCAATATGGGAGGGTTTGCCATAATCGCCACGCTTGGCAGGCGGGTTGGCGATCGCAGTATGGTGGTAAAATGCATAGAGAACACTGCTGCCCATTCTCTAGGCCATTTGTTGCCTCCTATGACACCCACAGGAAGAGATGGGATGGTGCTAGTCTTTACGTCCGGCACTACACGGAACCCCGACACCACACGGAACGAAACAATAATAAGTTCTTAGTTATTAAATCTACGAGTCTACATTGTATGTAAAATTTTGCCTTGTAAATAATAATTTATCTTAAAAAATAGCTACAATATCCAGTTAGCCAGGCCTATCTTTTATGTTTTGGTCTTTGGTTTTGGTCCTATTATGGCTTTTCTGGATATATACTATATCGCGCTAAATTAAAAAAATAAAAAAACAAAATGAACCAATTAGCCAACCAACGCCTAATAGGTCCTACTTCTGAAATTGTTGATTCGCCCACAAATAAAGTACATGACGAAAGCTTTGAGATATACGAAATAAAAAAAGCCGCCAATGAGTTAAGAGGCCGTATACGAAATTTTGTCGATTTTGCTAATTTACTTGATTTTTAAGACGTACTTTTACAATTCAAATACTGCATTTCCATAAATTTTAATGCATAACACGAAAGATCGATGATCAATTTATCATTTATGTCGATAATGCATAACACGAATTATAATGAAACATCCAGGTGTTTTGAAAGATTATTTAATGCCAAGTCTTTGTTTTTTTTTTCATATTGTTTTCGGGAAATGGATTAATCTTGAACTGAATTTTATTTCTATCGTTTTATTTTTTTGAACGAGAATTCTGAGTGGCCGAAATCAAAACCAATTCAAGATTAATTTCATTTTTAATAATTTTTTTACTATGTTTTTAATCTGAAAGTTGTAAAAGTATTTCAAACCTTGTTTATATGACTTTAACAATAACACAATGTAATTTTTTCATACCATGTAGGCGTTAAAACGATTCGTAAAAATGTGATATTCTACACTTCTTACAGCAAAAAACCCAAAACAGCCGCACGTTTGAGGTTGATAAAACAAAATCACAAAAAAAAAGTAGCTCATTCATTTGATACTTATTGAAATTATCTTTCATATGGTGCATTAGGACTTAAAGAAATACAGTATTTTAACTGTAAAATCGTGTCTGTAAAATCACGTAAATCAGCGAAAACAGAAATTTCGTACACGGCCTCTTAAATTAAAAACGTTTCTATATGCTGCAGAGCTCAACCATAAAAACCATAACATCGTCATATATTAAATCAAAACTTAATTTGATCAATTTCACAGTCAGTCACCTCAGGTAAAAAAAATCGACAAATCAATTTATTATAAGTAATATACTCACACTAAGCTCGTGCAAGCTTTTTGCCTCACATTATTGGTATATAAGCTCAGGTGAAGCCACCGGCAGTTGTAGATCGCTCAGCGTCTAATCAGTGTGTTAACCTCTCTCAAGCCAACAGGTATTAGAATTTTTTATAATAAAAAAATGCCAAATATTTTTTTTTTCAAGCCAAGAAGAATATTAAAATGATTTTACTGAATTTAATTGTTAATACGTTTCAACTTTAGTTCATTTTATTGTGGCATAGGGTTGGTTGGTGTAACCTGTGGGGTTACAGTTTCTTTTTTTTTGGTTTCGTTTTGGTAAACCTTCCTGGGTGATTAAATAAATAGTAACAGTACAGGAAGTTTAATATTAATTAGTTAAAGAGGATTTAAAGACATTGTGTTAACTATATCTATATGATTGAATGTTTTGGTTTCCAGCACCAAAATGAAGTCCTGCATCGTCCTGTGCGTCCTGTCCGTGGCCGTGATGGCTCTCGCGCGTCCCGAGGAGGCTCACTACACCGACCGGTACGACAACGTGAACCTGGACGAGATCATCGGCAACCGCCGCCTGCTGATGCCCTACATGAAGTGCATTCTCGACAAGGCCAGGTGCGCGCCTGACGCTAAGGAGCTAAAGGGTAAGTGCTGAAGATTCAAGAGATTTTACGAATATTTGGTTGGATTTTCCGCTTTGTTGGTCCCACAGTGACCGATTAAGAAATGTTGGCTTATTAACAAGCTCGTGTGTATATAAATTAAAGTAAAGAATTAATTAGTGTAATTGTACCCACCTACAACTACATTCAATAAATCAATCTTTCACGAGCATTCTATCTACCTATTGTGTCTGAAAAACTATAGTGAATGAATTTGCTTAAGTAATTCATAACGATGTTTTGTGATCACTAATTAGTAACATGACTCTATTGAATCAAGAGAAGTTAAATTGCATTAGCTTTAAGTTTATCAAATCAATATAACATCTCACCAGTTCTTTCTAATCACAGATCACATCAGAGAAGCCCTCGAGAACAATTGCAAGAAATGCAATGACATCCAGAAGAACGGAACCCGCCGCGTTATCGCCCACCTGATTAACCATGAGGCAGATTACTGGAACGAGCTGACTGTCAAGTACGACCCTCAGAGGAAGTTCACCGTCAAGTACGAGAAGGAACTCAAAGAAGTCAAGGCATAAGTGACTAACTATTTGTTAGGTTAGATTAATTGCATTAGAAAATTGTGAAAATGTGATTTTAGTTTACAAATAAAAAGGTTTCAATTGAGTTTTACTTAATTCGAAACAATGTTTATTAAAAGTTTGCAGTTTTAATTCTTGTTCGCTATTTTAAGGAAAGATATTGTATCTGATCTGATTGATTTTTATTTGTGACCGATCCTTTCGTTCAAGCTATCCATAATTTTGAACTACAAACAATCAGAAAATTTGCTTACACTAATTAAAACGAATGGTCGCCATGGTTGGTCAGTGGTTGAAGTTCGACCATAGTTAATTTAAATAGAAATACATTATTATATAAAAATATTAGCTTTCAGGACTCCTTCTCCATGTAAACCTTAACTGTGCCATGCATTTAGAACTTGATACTAATCCCGACCCCAGGCTGATTCCCGGCCGCCGTAGGCGCGGGCTTGCGAACGGCGAGTTATGGGTAGCTCGCTGTCCGGTAACGACCAAGCCCGGGTCGACGGCGCGTTGTGTTCCACGCGCGCCTCAAAGACATGTCAGCATCACTTGATGGGGCCCGCAAGGGCCGATGCCTGCCAGGGGTGCGGGTTGTTCGAAAGAGATACCGTCGCCCCTGGCACACAGGCAACTGGGGAACACGGGTGGGTTTTAGTCAGTTAAAGTCTGACACGCCCTCCTGCTCCACCCAGAGCAATTTACCAGCTAGGTGCCAGAGTTTCGTTGAGGGACTTTTTTAAAGAAATTGGTATTCTCACGGCGGCATCACAATTAAGCTTTGCCAATATCTTATATATTAGACAAAATATACAATTGTACATTAAAAACAGTGACATTCACACCGTAAACACTAGAAATAAGGACAAACTACGTGCTCCCCTTCACCGGCTTCATAAGGTTCATAATTCATTTGTTGGGCTTGGTATAACCTTCTATAACAAGCTTCCCTCTGCTTTGCTAGATTTGCCTTTTGATGCGTTTAAAGCTCAAATAAAATCCAACCTGTGTTTAAAGGCTTACTATTCTATCACTATTTAACTGACAAGAATAGTAGATCGCTGTGATAACTACAGACAATGTTTATGTTCTTTCTCCAGCATTAGCGTACGTAGAGACAGGTTATATGGGTTCATTTTTATTGACTGTAAGTATTTAAAAAAATATAATCTATTATTTCATTAATTATTGACATGATCTACTCATAACAATATTTTTTTATGAGTTGTATGGTATTATGGTTAGCTAGCGACCTCGACAATTGATCATTCTATTCTTGCCTGAGCAACTGGCAGCAAGTTCGTCATGCTCCCGTAGATGTCACTGGTCGCGTTGGGGATCGGGTTACCTCCTTCCCTTAAATATGGCGAGGGGGGTAATGGCTGATCTTTGCGTTATGCTCGTGATCGGGTGCTGCTTGTGGTGACAGGTCGTTTTGCTGACCATGATTTTGTTATTGTTGCTAATAATTACCCACCTGTTTATTTATTTTACGTCGATGGTCCTAGGTTATCATTTGTGAACATTATCCGGCACTGCAAAGCTATCACGCCAATTATACCAGGAGGCTTTTATTTTGGTAGTAGGCTTTGTTTACTTTTAATTTTTTTTGTGATTGAGTTAAGTTTTAATTTTATTAACCCCCGACGTAAAAACGACGGGGTGTTATAAGTTTGACGTGTCTGTGTGTGTGTGTCTGTCTGTGGCATCGTAGCTCCCGAACGGATGAACCGATTTTGATTTTGTTTTTTCGTTTGAAAGGTGAATTAGTCGAGAGTATTCTTAGATATGTTTCATCAAAATCGGTTAAGCCGTTTGAAGATTATCAGCTCTTTTTTGGTTGATGAAGGGATTTGAGCATCTTCCACGGGTCTGATCAAGTCGAAATTTGGTATGATATTAGACGAACAAAGTATCAGACCAAAGATCAGGACGAAGAATGAGGATAAATTAGTAACAAACTTCACTGTGGGAAACATACGCAACCCTGCGCACATTTAAGCGAAACATTAAGTTTGTACAAATTTACTTACAGAAATAAAATAATTTATCATATCGTCGGCTATAATCTAACTTGGCGTAAGGGACATTTTGCTCAAAATGAGTTTTCAATGCAGTCCGATACAGATTTTTGCGCTCTTTCGAATGGTATATATAACATCGCTGTAGCTTGAAAAAAATGTCCGATACGCCACAGAAAAATGACGTTCCTAAATCATTTTTTAAATAAAGACATGATGTCTCGGACAAAAGTAAAAATGCGATTGACGTATGTATTGGTAATAACTTATCACATTGGCGTAAAATACACAAAAACTTCCATATTCTAAAGCAACTGAAGACAAGTTATTACAAAGTGACAATGACGAAAGCACGCATGATGAAGAAGAATAGATTTTTAATTATTTCGTTTAGTTTATTTATAATGTCAATAGTTATTGAAAAATTATGGCTAAGCTGAGACAACATTTTTTTTAAAAGCAAAAATGTACAATAAAAATTAAATATAAATAATTAATAATAAAAAAATATTTAAAAAACCCCCGACCCAAAAACAAAAACTTTAAAAAGTAAAAAAATATATTTATTGGTATTTTAAGTTGTAGGTATTATTTTGATCAACGTATTGTCAAGTCGGGGGACGGCTAATTAAAATGCTGGGCCACCTCTGTTTGGCGTTTTCTTTGACCGTTCCCCGACTTGACAATACGTTGATCAAAATATTACCTACAACTTAGAAGACCAATATTTTTTTTTTTACTTTTTAGAGTTTTTGTTTTTTGTTGGTATATTGGCATGACTAGCTGACATTTGACAAATGATTTAAGTTCTGTGTCTCGTAATGTTGATTACTTTGCCTACCTATGTTGAGAATCAAGTCTATCTAACTAAACAGACAGCTGTGCTGCTGGGGAGTTTGTTGCGCCACTTCTTCTTCCCAGCTAAAGCACTCGGAAGTGGTGAAGGGCGGGCGTTTTGGGGGACTGCCTTATGTAATTTTGACATTCGAAAAGTGCTGATTCTTAGAATAATTTGAATGAATGACATTTGATTTGATTTGATTTGATAGAGCGGGAGAAGGTATTTGATGATTTCCCACCCTCAAAAAAAAAAACAAAGAACTGTACCAAATTTCGTACTCTATCGTCCGCGTAATTTTCGTAAAAATTGGTAAAAAGTTTTTGTGCTACGTATTAATATATTCCATAAATATCTCAACGAACATTAATATAAAAAACCAGCAGCGCCTGTTTTTAATGGACGAGATATCTTCCTCGGCTCGGATCCCCATTGACGTCATACGCTAATAGCAAACTGGCACCCTAATTGCGTAACACACGACCAATCATAATCTGTTTCATTTTGACAGTTCAACAATATTCATTGCGTTATTTACGTTGTTGAGCAGACACATTTTTCGTACATATGAAGCAATGTATTAGCAATCTGTTTCAAAATGATTCAGATTATGATTGATCGTGCGTTACGCAATTAGGGTGCTGTCTTGGAAGCGCTGATGCAGATAAGATGGGAGCAATGACATTGAAGCTTTTAAGTAGAGGATGGTCTTATATTAATTAAGTTTTAGGTTACTTCAGCTTATTGAACGGCTTTGAACCGGTACATCAGACATCACCACTGGACCATTATTGAAAAAAAAAAAGAATAACCTATTTTAAGATATGGGTCATGTGCCCTTCTCATGACATAAGTAAGTAGTGGAAACCTGTTCCATCCTATAACAATTTGAAATTCAGCAAAGTGTTGATGTTACCTAATGAAGTGCTACGACGAATGACAAGACGCTATAATTTAGCATTAGTTATTATTTACGTACGTTGTGGTCGTATAATATTTTAATGTTAGGTACAGTAAGGAGTCATAAGTGCACTAGCATACTAAGGGTTATATTGCTATAAGCTCACGGTCCAGGCCGTACCTACAGCTGTGTGTATAAGTGATGTATCAACATAACGCACACCTCAGAACTCATACACTCGCGTCGAATGAAACGAAAAACATACCGTCGCACAGAGTACGTAACAACGTATGACCTTGGTCGGTTCATATCATAGCTAAAATTCAAATATTCACATAAAGTTCCAATAGCTCGTAGCGTATCGTCTTGGATTAAGAAATTCATAGGACAGGGTTCAAATCTCGCGATGAAACTTTAATTTTTCTTTTCAAAAATAATCTTCATCTGTTCAAAAGAACAGATGAAGATTATATAAAGTATTCTATACATTGATAAACGAGAATAATAATGTAATAATATTTAAAAAAATACTTATATTGTTATTTAAATAAAGGATTAAGAACAAAAATACAAAATATTTATTCGTTATAATTTTATGAAATACATAGGTATTATTACATAGGTAGGTAGGCAAGAAGTTATTATTAGTTATGTTTATAGAAACATAACTAATAATAACTTCTTGTTAAAACAGTTTATTTTCTGATAAATGAACAATTTATTAGAGAAGAGTAGCTAATTAGCGAACTATGATTATCAACCAGGCTTATTGTATCTTAGTAATATAATAATATTGTGCTGTAATTACTACTGTGTGTGGGTACTCTAAAGAAACCACAATAATCTACGCAAATCTACCCACTTAGATATAACAAATTCAGACGCGTTGTCACAATACAATTAATGCCTCAGTAATAATACTTTTATTCTACTGCGAGTGAGTTCGTCCTATCTCAAAGCTCAAAGTTAACAAATCGTATTTAATAGAACTTATTGAGGTTTTTTTTTTTTGTGGTTGGGAAATCATCAAATGACTTCTCCCGCTCTGGGTGGAGCAGGAGGGCGTGTCAAACTTTTACTGACTAAAACCCACCCATGTTCTCTCAGCTGCCCGTGTGCCAGGGGCCGCGGTATCTCTTTTGAATAACCCGCACCCCTGGCAGGCATCGGCCCTTGCGAGCCCCACCAGCTGCTGCTGACGTCTCCCTGCGACGGGTCAGCAGTGGCCCCGCCGCCTACCACTTTTCGGCCGCAGGGGATAGGGAGAGCGGCCAACGCTATACCGACACTCCTCTTCCCCTGCGGCCCCACCGCGTCCGCCATCAAACGGTGGCGGCCCCGTCCAGGCCACGGAAGGGAAGAGCGCTACTCAAAAGTACCGGCACTCCTCCTCCGCCGCAGCCTGTAACTCTCAGCCGCGATGCCTCCCATTCGACATCGCGGCCCGCCTCAGCTGCGATGCACCTCACCGCAACCTACTTTTTGGCCGCTACGTCGTCGGCTTGGAGGCACAAGCCCTGACGAGCGGCCCCACCTTGGGGTTCCTCTTCGCTTCACCGTGGGAGGGTGACCACGGTTACTGAGCCCCCCCGCAACGACATTGCGGGAACCCCACTGGGGGGGAACTTATTGAGGTTATAGCTTAAGTATTAATTTTCATTACGAAAAGAAGATGGAAACGAAACCTTACAATAATCCACATTACGGATATGACACAATATTATTTGAATATTACTAAAATCAATAAATGTTTTTTTTTAAATAATTTAATGTAAATGTTTTTCCGTTAAATATGGTTTTTGGGCTGATTTTCGATGATGCAAACCTTCTGTTCGTAAATACGTGTTGAATAATTCGGCAATATGTGTTGTCGTTATGAAACCACTTGTTTCATATTCACTGAACATGTGCTGTCATAGCGCCTCTTTTATGGGCTGGGGTCTTTCACTTTGCTTCCGACAGGCAAGGTCCTAACCCTCTTCCTCATAATATATTTTCACCCACCGACTCACAGTATTTCACTAAAACAAAAAAAGGGGTACCGTTTGGCTATTAAGCAAAATACATACTAATATGTATTACTATTTAGAAACAAAATTATATAAAATAGAAATTTCACTTAAATATTAAGTAAGTATAGTGTTATTTTCATTGTTCAATAATCTAGGAAATAAATTTACTTTGAAATTTTATATTTTTCTTCTATTTATAAAACGTTTAAAAAAATAACTACAAGGATCAGCAGTTATACTTTAATTAGATAAATGTTTAATAAAATACTCACACTCAGTCCGGTTTCATCAGATATTTGTGATATATATAAATTTTTTTTAGGGTGGGAAATCATCAAATAACTTCTCCCGCTCTGGGTGGGGCAGGAGGGCGTGTCAGACTTTTACTGACTAAAACCCACCCGTGTTCCCCCTCAGTTGCCTGTGTGCCAGGGGCCGCGGTACCTCTTTCGAACAACCCGCACCCCTAGCAGGCATCGGCCCTTGCGGACCCCACCAGTAGGTGCTGACGTCTCTTTGAGGCGCTCGTGGAGCACAACGCGCCGTCGACCCGGGATTGGTCCTTAACGGGCAGCGAGCTACCCATTACACGCACCTGCGGTGGCCGGGAATCAGCCTGGGATTCATGTACTGCCTCTCCATCACGTGCGCCGCCTCCATCTTTGCGAGCATCACTGCTTCGCTGAAAGAGGTGACGGCTAACCATGCACTCTCCAGGGCCGGACGCGAGGGATCGCCGCCGCCAATTGCCTCCACGAGGACATGGTGGTGCTCCGCCCGAACCGGGCAGACCTCCACCGTATGCTCCACCGTGTTTTCAGGGCGATCCTGGCAGTGGAAACACCCGGGCGTTTCCACCCGCTTTATCCGAAACAGGAACCTCCCGAAACAACCGTGTCCGGTAAGGACCTGTGCCAGGCGGAAGGTGAAGACACCATGCCGCCTCTCAAGTCACTTCTCAAAGAGGGGACTTACCGCCGCAATCGTAGCGTGCCCAGCACTGGGTTGCGACAATCGCACTCTCCACGTCGCCATGAGATCCCGCCGGAGCTCTGTCCACTGTGCCGCGATTTCCCGCGGCAGCGGAGTTACGCTCCGGCGTTTGGCCTCCTCGCGCCATTCCCAAGTGTGCGCGAGGACCTTTGGCTCCAGATCCCATGGCGGCAATCCGGCAAGGAGGCCCGCTACCTCACCGGAGATCGTGCGTTACCCCCGTACCATCCGAATGGCAATGACCCTATGGGCCGCCTTCAATCGGCGTGCTGGTTGGCGCCTCAATGTAGGCGCCCACACCGGTGCCCCGTATAGGGCCATGGCCCGCACAACCCCCGCGTAGAGCCTCCGGCAGGAGGCGTTCGGCCCCCTTAGATTGGGCAGTAGCCGGTTCAAGGCAGTCCCAGCCCGCTCCAGTCTGGGAGCCAAACGTCGGAAATGCTCCCCGAAGTTCCACCGGCTGTCGAGGACGAGTTCTAGGTACTTCATTGTCGACACGACGCCGATGTGAACCCCTCCCGCCGTTATCTGGGAACCCGTCGGTGGCGCATTCCGAGGACCATGAAACCACATGGCCTCGGACTTGTCCAAGGCCACTTCGAGTCCCAGTTGCCGGATCCTATCGATGATTGGCACAACCCCGTGTGTCGCTAAGTCGGCCGCCGCCTGGTACGACCTCCCATGCGTCAGGACCAGCGTGTCGTCAGCGTAGCAAACTACGCTGACGCCGCTAGAGAGGTCGGCGCGCAGCACCCAACGTGATATATTAAGTCCGCTTTTATGCAGCGCAATAATATTCGCTTTCATTTCTATATTTAAATGTTCTTACATTTTAAAATGAACTAGAACACCGCTAATGGATTAAACACATGTCACTAGCACACAATATCAACCAACACCGTTCTATTTAGTCGCGGTGAATGAGTCGTAAGTTAACTGCACCTTAAAATGATTTAAATTTATTTAGGTTTATGTAGGTATAATCATAAGGTTTTACCAGTTTAGTGAACAAGACGAACAGAACAAGAAACTATAGTGAAAAGCGATTTTTAAAACAATAAAAACTATCACCACGCGTGAGATTTGAACCCCCGACTCGCTACGCACAAACGTGCTAACTCAAGTACCGTAACCGCTGAGCTTTCATGCCATTTAATTTAACGGTAGATTTTATGAAATACAATCATTTGTAAACGTATGGGAGTGTGTGTGTCTATAGTTTAGAAATTTCTTATTATAAGAAGGTCGTAAGTTAAACCGAAGTGTCAATTTATTGCTTTTTAAGATCGCTAGTCCATTTATGACCGCTACTGTACATATTCTGTTTTGGGAAATATAAAGATTATCTTCTAAAAGACCGCGATGGCAGTAAGACCCAAAGTAGGGATCTACTTAGTCTTACTGCCATCGCGCATCAGCAAGTGCTACGTAGATGTAAGATTTATATGAAAGAACTTTGCGTATTTCGGCCATCAGTCAAACAGCCTGTGAAACAGTGGATATGAACTAATAACGTCAGCATCTGAGAATCATGATCAGCTAAGTATTGATATTGTAATTAAATCAGAGTGGTCTTGCAATATTGATAAGTACGAGGAAGTTAACTAATAAATATTATGTATCTATGTACCTGATACTTACGTCGTATAATTATATGCTCCTAGAGAACTCCTACACAACGATACCTATAAAAAAAACAACTACGTGATAGGTATCGGTGCGATACTTTCGGCCTCACAGGTTGATCAATTAGGTTAACCTACGCTTGCCGCGGTCGGTTCGTGGATGGGTAACCATCTTTACATACCGAGTTCCCTCCGTGCCTCGGCAAGCACGTTTAGCCATTGGAACTGGCTGTAATTTGTGTTTGACAGTCGTTACAGGCCATCAGAAGCACAGAAGTAACAATCACTCTTGCCAAGGGTTTTCCTAGATACCTATTAATTTGATTGTGGAGGCAGTCGTTCCATGTAAAAAAATGATGTTCAGCTGCAGCTACGCTTGAGAAAAGGCTAGGCAGAAAGGAAGGCCAGTGTCCAGCACCCTAATTGCGTAACTCACGATTAATTATAATCTGTTTCGTTTTCAAATAGATGGCTAAACCATTGCTTCATATGTTCGTAAAATGCTCAACAACGTAAATAACGCAATGAATATTGTTGAACTGTGGAAATGAAACAGATTATGATTAATCGTGAGTTACGCAATTAGGGTGCAGTTCGAAAGAACCCATAATCGTAGTTGCTAACTTTTTGGGTGTCGATCTTTTGTGTATGAACTCTGTACGATATTTTCATTATGTCTCGCGTAGACACGACATGCAAGGGAAATCCCAAATTTTAGTAAAAGTCAGGTTAAGGTTTCCGTTAACAACTTAACCTTGACTGCGAATTAATTGACCTAGATAGGTAACCACAATACATTGGGCTAGGCTTGTAAACCTTTGATGTGTATTGTAACTTTTCAGAATCTATGTTGTTATTGTGAGTCAACGAAGTATCGGCAATTAAATTAAAACAGCAATGGGTTCTTAGTATTAAAATCTACGAGTATATATGTGGTCTTATCCAGTCTTTTTAATAACCAATAATAATTGGAGATAAGAAAAATAGGAAAAATCAAGAAACATTTTGATCACAGGAAAATATAATTAAATTCAGCTAATTAATTAAAACGAATCCACGGTGGGTAGGCCTTTTGTGTGAGATGCAATGTGTGTCGATACTCTTGCGCCATCCCTTCTGCCTCGCTCGGCGTGCTGTGCTGGCGCTGCTGCTGCGGCTGTGGAAAACCTCAAACGTCGTAACTGTAACAACCTTATTGGTTGGTTGAAATCAAAGACTATAAAATCACTCGACTAACAGTTTTCAAGTCTATGTATAGGCTACGGTACTAGTAACCATTTTAGATATGACCTGTGATCTGTGTGCACGCTAAATAATTACAAATTGTTATAATTTTTTTATGCAATATATAACGCGTAAAATGTCTTCATGCGCGGTGAAGTGGTGTGGGAAACATTCCAAGACATCTAGTTATAAAAAGGATGGCATAACTTTTCATCGGTAAATAAACACTACGAAAATTATTTTCATTTAACCAGATTATGAGTCACCGCAGGGGTCTATTTAAAATGGTAGTTGGTGAATGAGTACACGGATGAGTCGCGCGTTGATGTCTTTTGGAAAAGTCCCTTTCTTTAATTATGAAATTTTAATTATTTTATCCCTTTGTATTTTGATCGTAAAAATCTGTCCTGTTACCTCTAATGGCTGAAATGGATATCGATAGTTATAAAATTAATTACGTAATAGAATAATAATAAATTAAAATAATAGAATCAACAAATCATTTGATTGAATTAGCAAGATGCATAATTCAGAAATATGTAGACACTCGTTTATCATTTTTTACCGAGAGCAATCAGGACCCTAAAACTTTAATTCGAAAAACATATACCAAATTAATTCATTTAAAAAATCAATAATAACAGGGCACTTGTTTTCCATTTTGTAATTGACTGATTTTGATGAAATATTTTTATGTGATTTTTATTGAGTATTTTTTTTATTATCGACTATTTAAACCCTAACGAGGCATACCTACGCAATTTGACCTTGAACTGACCAATTATAGCCTCGCATTCTTCCTCATTCCATGTACTCTGTGGTTGAAAGCCTGGGCCGAGGGATCATCAACATAAATTGTTATTTCTCTTGAAAAAGTTTACTTTGTTATATTAATGTAAATGTACGTATGTATTGTTAATATGATTCTGTTCTACTCCGTATTTGTTCATTGCTTTCGGGTCATCCATCTATTATTTCACACCTGCCATGTTTGGTCTCCCGTTGTCCACGTCTTGCCGTGTAGGTACGGGGCACCATCGTAATACAGATACCATGGGCGCCGGAAGCGGGGTGCAAGAGGGTGCACGTGCACCCCCTGGGTTTAAAATAAAATATAAAATAAATTTTAAAAACATTCAGAACTAAAAAATATCCGAAGACGCATAACACACAGCTCAACCAATGCGAGACTTTAGTCTTTAGTCTTTATCCTCCAATTTTCAACAAAGTACTGAATTTCTATTTCCGAAAATGTAATCGACCCTAGGCAGGGTGCTAAGGCTAACATTATCGAGATTGCTTTGCTCGCTTTTGCATCCTACATTCTAGAAATTGTGAACATTTGCTGCATAAGTCGACAACCTACGTGAAGGACAAACGATAGTTTAACATATACGAAGTGAAATGCAAAAATGATCCAGCTAGTTTCGTGGGGCTGAAGATGCACCCCCTGACAACAAACTTGATGGCACCTATGACTAGTACTGTGAATTTATTAATACTTATTGGTAATTTCAGTCCTGCAACTAGTTACTTTTGAGTAGTGCCGTGGATGACTAGCCGTACGCACTCTAAGTACGTACATATTTTTACCTCACAACTTTAATGGTATATAAGTACAGGTAAAACCGCTGGCCGTGGTAGATCGCACAGCATCACATCAGTAAACAAACCTCTCTCTAACAGGTATTATATGTTTAAAATAAAATAATAAATTCAGTTCCATATGGAGAGGTGTTAATTGAATTTAATATTTTTTCAATTTTATTCTTGCATTGCTTTAGTTTCTGTACATTTTTGGGGCTGAAGTACCTATTGTTCGAATAGTGATTACGCGGTCCGTACATTTTATTAACTGGTATGTGGTTTCCAGCATCAAAATGAAGGCCTGTATCGTTCTGTGCGTTCTGTCCCTGGCCATGATGGCTCTGGCGCGTCCCGAGGGGGCTGTCTACACCGACCGCTACGACAACGTAGACCTGGACGAGATCCTCGACAATCGCCGCCTGATGGTGCCCTATATCAAGTGCATGCTTGACCAGGGCAAGTGCGCGCCCGACGCTAAGGAGCTCAAGGGTAAGCGTCACTTTAAATTAAATAAAAGACGTATACGTCCACTTTGAAGCTCTATTTTGATTTGTGTGTATGCTACTGTAGCGAGCATAGGTACGATTATATAAGATGATGAAGTAAACGAATTGTAACACTGTTGTTTTATTCTGACAATTCAAGCAATTCATTACGATAATCATTTTGATTATTAATCTCAAAGAGTGTTCATTCGGGAATCCCAGGCTGATTCCCGGCCACCGGAGGCGCGGGTAATGGGTAGCTCGCTGTCCGATAAGGACCAAGCCCGAGTCGACGGCGCGTTGTGTTCCACGAGCGCCTCAAAGAGATGTTAGCCCCAACTGGTTGGGTTCGCAAGGGCCGATGCCTCCAGGGGTGCGGGTTGTTCGAAAGAGATACCCTGGCTCTTGGCACACAGGTAACTGAAGGAACACGGGCGGGTTTTAGTCAGTAAAAGTCTGACACGCCCTCCTGCTCCACCCAGAGCGGGAGTAGTAATTTGATGACTTCCCACGCAAAAAAATAAAAATAAAAAGGGTGTTCATGGCGTTTTTTAAATAAAATCTCTAACCAATTGTTTTTTGTCACAGAACATATCAGGGAAGCCCTTGAGAACGAATGCGGCAATTGCACTGAAGCCCAGAAGAAGGGAACCCGGCGCGTCATCGCCCACCTGATCAACCACGAGGCAGATTACTGGAACGAGCTGACTGTCAAATACGACCCTGAGAAGAAGTTCACCGCCAAGTACGAAAAGGAACTCAAAGAGATCAAAGAATAATTCGACCAATTGTTCGGTATCCAGTCGGCTGTTAAAATTGTAATGTGATTTTAGTTTGTAAATAAAAAAGTTTTTAATTATTTCCTGGTTTTAAGTTGTTGTTTACTGTGATGTGTGGGATGATTGTGGTCATTATCTACGAGTAACAATCAATTTTAATACCTATTAAAAATAATATTAATAATAAAAATGATTATTAGGCTGATTAACAACATTGGGGGACTGACTAAATCTTTGAGCAATATGGTTGAATAGAACAACGGAAGTAATAAAATGGTATCTTTCCGTGTTTGTGTCTTTACCTCATTAAAAACATATTTTCTCATTTCTTAAACATCTTCAAATACATAATATGCAATGCAATTCTTCTACATAAAAAAAAATCTCAGTGACATGGACGGTAAAAAACCGAATATTTACAGTATAATCGCTTAGCTAAAAAACTGTTGAACAAAAAAATCCTAATGAGGATCTTGCAAACATTATTATGTACTTAGGCATGTTGCTGCGGAGCATTGTCAACAATGTTACATAATATCAGATAGGTAGTACCTACTTAAGTAGTTTTTTTGTACGCAAGGCTACACACCAAGGTATAATTTCCAGTTTACGCTGAACTCGCACTGTACGGAAATCTTATACAATGCGAGATCAGTTTATACTGGAAATGTATAGCTTGATGTGTGCTGTACGTACTTTTCTTCATTAATTGAGCGGCATCAATGGCACGACGCAGAGCTGACGAGTATTTGTACTGTGTTGGTGAATATAATACCTATTTTGTTTTTTTTTTGTTTTCAAAAGACGGTTTTATCCGTATAGATGTACTTGAAAAGTAACTTGTACTAGATTAATTAATTTCTTATTAATTCATTATTTAGGTTCTGGGGGTCTTGATTTTGATTTCCGGTTGGGCAAAGTGTTATTGGGTTTTTCTATCTGAATTTTTCTCAGTAGCGCCCGAAGTCTAGATTTGTGCCGTGTTTGCGGTTGATCGCAATAAGCTCGCCCCCTATGACATGGGCGAAAAGTGGGTGTATTATAGGAACGCCTCTGCTGTTCGCTGTTTGGTAAGGACCAAGCCCGGGTCGACGGTGCGTTGTGTTCCACGCGCGCCTCAAAGAGAGGTCAGCATAAGCTGGTGGTGTCCGCAAGGGCCGATGCCTGCCAGGGGTGCTGGTTGTTCGGTTGAGATACCGTCACCCCTGGCACACAGACAACTGAAGGAACACGGGTGGGTTTTAGTCAGTAAAAGTCTGACACGCCCTCCTGCTCCACCCAGAGCGGGAGAAGATTTTTGATGATTTCCAACCCAAAAAAAACCCTATGGGGAACAAGGTGAGATGCTATACGTAGTTAATTAATAAGCCGTTTTTTAATTTATTTAGTATTCGTGTCTGCTTATCTTTTTGCACGTGTTTCTGGGACAAATAAACCAATTTTTGTATTACAAGTAATGTCAGAGGGGTTTATGAAAGTGTTCTCAACTCCATGATCCTACTATCCTACTATCCTACTAATATTATAAATGTGAAAGTTTGTGAGTATGGATGTATGGATGTATGTATGGATGTTTGTTACTCTTTCACGCAAAAATGGCTGAACGGATATGAATGAAATTTAGCACACAGGTAGTTTGTAACCTGGAATAACACATAGGATACTTTTTACCCCGGTACTACGTTCCCGTGAGATAGTTTTCGACCTTCACGCGGGCGAAGCCGCTGGGAAAAGCTAGTAATTTTATAAATGTGAAAGTTTGTGAAGATGTTTGGATGTTTGTTACTCAATCACGCTACAACGGCCGAATGGATTTGGATGAAATTTGACACACAGATAGTTTATAACCTGGATTAACACATAGATTACTTTTTATCCCAGTAATACGTTCCCGTGGGATAATTTCCCGCTGGCAACAATGCTTTAAATATTTTATTGCAAAAACCTGCACTCTAACTGAGTAGCACACAAATAATCAGAATCTGAATAATTTCATAGGTTATTGCTAATCCATTTTTTCACATGCTCGGAAAATTGTCTCCTGAACAACATAAACAACGCTGTGAATGTTGTGGAATTGTCAGTATACATACACGTCACGTGCAGTGTTGTTATAAAGCTGATTTACATCCATCACCTCACACGTTACGTCAAGTTGAAAACCAGCGTCAGCCACTATAACTGTCTGGCATTTATGTTGAACTGGGCCTTTTTAGCGCAGCCGTGAGGCACACTTTGACGCTAGTTTCTGACAGCACAGACTTGACACTTTTTCTTTTTTTTTTCTTTTCTTTTTTTGCTGTACTGTATGCCTTTTCAGTCTGTGCTAAATAAATGTATTTTCTTTCTTTCAAAAATAAAGTCGATTTTTACTGATTCCTAATGTATTAAAAAAACATTAATTTCAGGTACCACATAACCCATAATTTAAAACATCTTTAAATTATTCAGTAATCAATACAAAATCACACAAAATTAAATACAATATAAATACAACATCAACACATTGATAAATCGAATTAAAATTCACATTCAATCATAATCAACACAAATTCATTACAGTAGTCTCTTACGAGCGACACGCTAAGTAACTTGTCTGTCACAGCAGTGTCGCATACTATAAGGACAGCCAACCTACTTGCTAACATATTCAGAGCGGCATTGGAGCTGGCCCGCACAAGAGACGCGCAGCGCTTCCGCATGGCCGCATGAAAACAGTCCGTGCGCGGGGCGCGCGAACTGTTTTCGCTTCAGGTATGCGAACATACCTGAAGCGCTACAGTAGCGAGCACAACACGCAATAAACCCTTAGGTCTTTTAATTGGTTTTACACCGTTTTTATTCAAGAAAAAATGGTGAGAAACAGCTGGTAGGCTGATGACCGAAATTCGCGATGTTCATTGATGGAGACACTGTTCGCTTTTGAAAGCGCTGTACTCTGTTGGATTTTCAGTAGGTAGTTCAACATGCGCGAAAACATCCCGCCATGATTTTACTACTTCCGTGTGAATGTCGACTTACGGCATGAGAAGGGCACATGACCAGTTCCACCATGTCCAGTTTTGACGTCAGACATTCCGTTCCACAACCGTTCAATTACCTAAAGTAACCATAAATATATATATAATTAATATTTATGTCACCGTATAATTATAAATATCGGTAGTTTATGGGACATTACGCATCTGCTCCTCGGGACTTAAATGATAGGGGGTGGCGGACGTCCCCGAGTCCGCTGTCCCTGGACCCATTTAGTGGGGCCTGATGAGGGCAATATCTGTCCTCTGCCGACGCTTAGTGGGCATGCTGTGGGCCGGGAGAGCACTCGAAATCTTCCTCCCCCTTTCCGCTGCCTCCTTCTACAGTTCGAACCTAACCTAACCTATTTTATTGTCGGGGTGCCCTAGCTTAGTTACTACGGCCAATTCGTCTACCGCCAAGACAGACAAATCAGGATTGGTTCACGATTTTACGAGTGATAAAATCGGACAGATTGTAAACCCTGTCGGTATGGGCAGGTTCGTTCACAATTTGGCGGATTGACTTGGACCGATTATAAACTATCGAAAAGTAATATGTTATATTGTAAGCACTATGGCTAAGCATTACCAGCCGCAGTTCCAGTTCACAATTTATCGACATTTTACAATCTCGCGAGACAGATTGTAAACACATACGGTGTTCACAATCATACGGTGACAAATATGTATAAGATAATAATCAACTTGACGCAAACTCAATTGATGGCTGGATTACCCCTATTATTTCAGGCCTTGTATTAAGACTGGTTTTATGTAGCCTGTTTACTGACGTCATTGCTCCAGCAGTATCTGCATCAGCGCTTCCAGGGTTACTTAACTTTGACTAGACCAGGTTTGTTATTTGCGTGTGACGTCAATGGGGATATGAGCTGAGGAAGGCATCTTGACCATTAAAAACACTCTCTGGTGTTTTTACATTAATGCTTATTGGGATATTAGTAGAATAATAATTATTTGAGGCACATTTTCGTGTTGATATGGTCGCTTGTATTTCCAAATTATGGATAGCAACAACATGGCAACTTTTCTGAAACCTGATTATGTGCTTTGCTTAATGAATACAATCACAATCCTAAAAATAGCGAACAAGAAGTAAAACTGCAAACTTATAATAAATATTGTTCCAAATTAAGTAAAACATAATTGGAACCTTTTTATTTTAAACTAAAATCACATTATCACAATTTTCAATTCCAATTCAGTACCAAACTATTAGTCAGTCACTTATGCTTTGATCTCTTTGAGTTCCTTCTCGTACTTGGCGGTGTACTTCCTCTCAGGATCGTACTTGACAGTCAGCTCGTTCCAGTAATCTGCCTCGTGGTTGATCAGGTGGCCGATGACGCGCCGGGTTCCATCCCTCTGGGGTTTAGTGCATTTCTTGCAATTGGTCTCGAGGGCTTCTCTAATGTGCTCTGTGATTAGAAAGAAATGGTGACATGTTAGATCGATTTGATAAAATTAAAAGCCTAAAAACTTAAAGCTAATGCAATTTAACTTCTTTTTATTCAATAGAGTCATGTGACAAATTAGTGATTACAAAACATCGTTATGAATTACTTATGCAAATTCTTTCACTATAGTTTTACAGACACAATAGGTAGGTAGAATGCTCGTGAAAGATTGATTTACTGAATTGTTTTAGGTGTGTATAGTTACAATAATTAATTCGTAACTTTAATTTATTTACACACGAGCTTGTTAATAAGCCAACATTTCTTAATCGGTCATTGTGGAACCAACAAAGCGGAAATCCAACCATATATTCGTAAAATCTCTTGAATCTTCAGCACTTACCCTTGAGCTCCTTAGCGTCAGGCGCGCACTTGCCCTGGTCGAGGAGGCATTTGATGTAGGGCACCATCAGGCGGCGGTTGCCGAGGATCTCGTCTAGGTTCACGTTGTCGTACCGGTCGGTGTAGTGAGCCTCCTCGGGACGCGCGAGAGCCATCACGGCCACGGACAGGACGCACAGGACAATGCAGAAATTCATTTTGGTGCTGGAAACCAAAACATTTATACATATTTGGAAAATAGTTATCACAATGTTTTTAAATTCTGTTTAATTTATGAATATTTATCTTCCTTTACTGTTACTATTTATTAATCACCCAGGCAGGTTTGCCATAACACAAGCGAAAAAAAAAATAACAGAACTTGAACCCCAACAATCAACACAAAGTAAACACATGCTACAATAAAATAAACAAAAGTTGAAACATTCACTATTTATTTCAGTAAAATTATTTTAATAATCCACTTGGCTTATTGAAAAAATAAATATTATTTGACATTTTACTTTTATTCCACAATAATTATTAAAAATTATAATACCTGTTGTTGAGAGTGGTTTACACACTGATCAGATGCTGAGCGATCTATAACTGCCAGTAGCTTTACCTGTACTTATATACCATTAAAACTGTGAGGCGAAAAGCTTGCACGTATGACTAACTATATATAATATTTATGTAACATATAACTACAGGGAAAACTCTAGACCTTCAAATCAGCAAGTCAGAAGAAGAGATGTCTTTTGTCTTAAACCGAAAATTCGTACGAACAATACCAACGCAAATAAGTTGTAGAGCTTACAACAGTCATAAAAAAGGATGATTTTCTGCATGCCTTCAAAAACTACAATAAGTCACAAAGATAATAGATTATCCACAAATTACATAAAACTTGATGGTCCATCAAACCTTATATTCATGTCTGAACACCTGACATACCCCGCAAGTTGAAGGCGTCCCATAGGGTCATGGCCAGCCGGATGGTACGGGGATACCGCATGATCTCCGGTGAGGCGGCGGGCCTCCATGTCGGATTGCCGCCGTGGGATCTATAGGCAAAATTCCTCGCGCACGCGCGGGAGTGGCGCGAGGACGCCAAACGCCGGGGCGTAACTCCGCTGCCGCGGGAAATCGCGGCACAGCGGACAGAGCTCCGACGGGATCTCATGGCGACGTGGAGAGTGCGATTGTCGCAACCCAGTGCTGGGCACGCCACGATTGCGGCGGTAAGTCCCCTCTATGAGGAGTGGCTTGAGAGGCGGCACGGCGTCCTCACCTTCCGCCTGACGCAGGTCCTCACCGGACACGGTTGTTTTGGGAGGTTCCTGTTTCGGATAAGGCGGGAGGAAACGTCCGGGTGTTTCCATTGCAAAGATCGCCCTGAGGACACGGTGGAGCATACGGTGGAGGTTTGCCCGGCTTGGGCAGAGCATCGCAGTGTCCTCGTGGAGGCGATCGGCGGCGGCGATCTCTCGCGTCCGGCCCTGGTCCAGGCCATGTTACGGAGCGAGAGTGCATGCGTCGCTTCCTTCAGCGAAGCAGCGATGCTCGCAAAGAGGGAGGCGGCGCACGCGAGGGAGAGGCAGTACATGCGCCCTCACGGTCGTTGCCTCCGCAGGAGACGCTCTGGGCGTCGGGAATCCCAGGCTGATTCCCGGCCACGGTAGGCGGTGGCTTGCGGACGGTGAGTAATGGGTAGCTCGCTGTCCGGTAAGGACCAAGCCCGGGTTGACGGCTCGTTGTGTTCCACGCGCGCCTCAAAGAGATGTCAGCACCAAGTGATGCGGCCCGGAAGGGCCAATGCCTGCCAGGGGTGCGGGTTGTTCGAAAGAAATACCGCGGCCCCTGGCGCACAGGCAACTAAGGGAACACGGGTGGGTTTTAGTCAGTAAAAGTCTGACCCGCCCTCCTGCTCCACCCAGAGCGGGAGTACTTATTTGATGATTTCCCACCAAAAAAAAAAAACACCTGACATACAAGAAAAAGAGGCTATTTTGTCTTGCTCGGGATTTCACAAAATTAAACAACCTACAGTATTGCTGGACGTTGTACGGGACAATTTACATTCGAAAACAGGAGGATCAAAATGCTGTAAGAATTAATATCAAATCAGACCTAAGAATCAGAAATGCTATATGACTAATGGTTATATTTTATATTTCATTTCATGTTTTAGTTACGGAGGTCCTACAGATCAATTTTTATCCCGACTCTAAATGTTGCATGCTTTTTTTGTTTACTATTTCAATAATTATTTTAAAAGTACTGTCTGTCACGAAAACTCTTGCTTTTAATAAGCAAATCTTATTTCAAATGCAAGTGTGTGACACTTGCATTTGAAATAAGATTTGCTTATTCACACCATCAAAACACCATCGCAAAACAACTAAATCACTACAATATCACCATAAACAAATTTACAACTACAAAACAAAACTCCACTCAGAAGTGGCAAGTAGGTAAAAACAGACACTTGTGTCTTCCACTTCCACTTCCACTTCTACATAACATACTGTAAACTACCGTATAAAAACACTAATCTCTCCTTGAAGATCATTCCAGGCCACGGGTTCTCCATGGTTCGTTCGAAACAAGATCCTCCATCTCGATCTGAAAATCCCCACTATCGCCCAATTTTTGAAACGCAATTCGTAGCGTTTTTTCGATACAGCCGCGAAACATCGCAATCCTCTGATTGTGAAGGCTGCTAGTTATGTCCCCAGTAGAATCAGTAGAATCCGCCGGCCAAGACATGGCCTTTCCAACCCAGATGACTCATTGCTCTTCTCCAAGAAAGCAGTAGCAGCATACAAAAACAAGAAACCGTCCTTCCGACCTCGCCGCCGAGGTCCTCGCGCCCCGCGAAGAGTCCGGGTTAACGATGAGACCCCGACTGTTCCTTGCTCGTTGAAGTTTCAGCTCGCGCCGCAGCTGAGTATGTAGAGTTCAATTCCCCGATTGTTAATAATTAATAATGACAATGATTTGATGCAGCCTGTCCCCCCTTGCTGTCCCCCTACCAGTGACGCCCTGAGCTGAGGCCCGTACCCTATAGGAGGTGCCCTCAGCGAGCAGTCGCTTAGCTTAAGTAATAGTTTTCGCCCCTGGCTGGAGGCTTTTCAGTTTACTTAAAGGCACCACAGGAAGGTCCGGTTGAGTAGTCACGGCCTCTCAAAGTCAACTACGAGATGCCATTCATAAAAAAAAAGAAATTGAAGATCATTTGTACCCAGTTAAACCTTAAAGAAACATCTGCCGTCCTACAACATTACGTAGCTATATAAATTTATATCTATCGCTCACTGTCTCGATCCTTCTATTCACTTATTTTAAAATTCAGTGACATGATTGAAATTTGTTCGGATATTGATAATGTAACCGTCTCTAAATCGATTGTTTCAGACATTGATAACTGTCATAAACATTTACCACATTCACAATCGAGTCGTTTTGTTATCCTTACCCAGAACATACGGAGTATAAACTGTAACATGCATGGCTTTGAGATAATGCTAACACAACTTAAAGTTGAATGTGATGTGCTGGTACTGACTGAATGTTCGATATCAGCGTCATCTACCATTCCCAAAGTTTCAGGACGTCGTTCTTCTGCTACCAAAAAAAATTTTAGGCAAAATTATGAAGTTGTCTATCTTAAAGCCTATCTTAACTTCACAATTCATGAGCCTCAATTTACAGATAGTAATTGTTTGGTTATTATAAGTGACAACCGCACGGTAATTATAGCTATATACCTCTCAGCGTCTCACTAAAATATTGATGGATTCCTGTGTTCATTATACGATATCTTATCACAATTTGCACAATTTGAGAATGTTATGATAGCCGGAGACAAACATCCCCATATATTGCTCAAAAATCGAATATACCCTACACTAGCTGCCTCTCACGGACTCTTACCAGCTCCCACAGAAGGGATCCGTGAAGCTACTGGAACATGCCTCGACCTCTCAAAAAATCGAACTCGAACTCATAAAATCGAAGTACTCTAGTGTCACAATTATCCCCACAACTTACCTAACAGATCATTATCCGGTCCTAACATGCATCAATTTCAAGCCGCCACGCCGTTTTGCTAACACCACATTTACCAAAATTGCCATCGAATCTGTAAAACTGGCTGTTTCGTCAATAAACCTAGATCCTCTCTTTGCATCGCAAGACCCTGATTTTTTACTAAACTACCTCACAACTAAGATACAAGAAGCTCTAGATCAGAATAGTAAAGTAATAAAACTATCGAGGCGCAAAAAAATATTAAACCCCCACGGTTTAATATTTTTTCAAGGATTAATTCGCTGTATGAAAAATAGAAACATGTTACACCAAAAGTCAAACATGTCGCCAGATAATGAGACTTTAAAAATAACATATGTCCGATACAGAAATTACTACAATACTATTCTGAAAAAAGTAAGAAGGGACTATGACAGATCTCTTATTGCAGAAGTTAGAGACGATCCCAAAACCCTTTGGAAAACTATTAAAACTATTACCAACACAACAAAAGAACCCAATAACCCAGATGAACTTCTTTATCTACACTCTACTCCTGAACTATCGGTCAATTACGTCAATAACTGCTTTGCAACTGTAGGTAAAAACTTGGCAAATGCCGACTCGACACTTGATAATATACCGATTACTACTTCCGGATCTTCCCAGTTCAAATCATTTGTAACGAATAACGTGACTGAGGAGGAAATAGAACGGCTTATCGTAGGACTAAAACAGATTCTGCGGTAGGCTGGGACAAAATCTCAAACAGATTATTAAAGAACAACAAAGACGCTCTAGTTCCTCCCTTGACATACATTTTTAACGTCTTACTCGAGAGGGGCATATTTCCCGAGAATTTAAAAATAGTCTGTTTTGCGTCCTAAACACAAGGGTGGAGACACAAGTGTACTGTCTAACTATGGACCAATATCAATCCTATCTTCATTGTCAAAGATCCTGGAAAAAGCTATCAATCTAAGGCTTGAAAACTACCTGGAAAAGAAAAACTTGCTTTCAGATAAACAGTTTGGCTTTAGGATGGGTAGATCTACTGAAGGAGCAGTGCATATCTTAACTAACTATATTTCAAACAACCTAGATATATGTAGGTAGGAAATGCCTGTCAATCTTTCTCGATTTCAGCAAAGCATTTGACACTATTTATGTTCCTATATTGAAAAACAAACTAGTTGAATTAGGGATCAGAGGCATGCAACTGAATCTTTTTAAGGGCTATGTCACTGGGCGAAAACAGTGTGTTCGAGTAGGTCAACATACGAGTAATGATCATGTAGTCGACTATGGGGTACCACTGGGCAGTATTTTGGGACCTATTCCTAACTTTATTTCTCGTTTACATTAAGGACCTCACAAACTTCCATCTACCCCGAGGCGAATTGATCTCTTATGCAGACGACACTGCTCTCCTTTTCCCCACCGATACATGGGATGAGGTATTCAGCGCTGCCCAACCCGGATTCAGTGAGGTGAAAAAATGGCTCAGGGCCAATATTTTAACCCTAAATATCGAAAATACAAAATACCAAAAACGTTTAGTGTTCGTTGCCTCGGTGAAGATATGGATAATCGGTCACGTCATGCCCAATGAATGCTTGACTGGTGTGGGATGCTCATGCAGATCTCTAGAGAGCATCAACAGTGTCAGGTACTTGTGTATCATAATTGATAGCAACCTTAGTTTCAGAGAACACATTAAACTGTCCACTGAAACTAATCTGTTTTCAAAAATCTCAGACATGCCGCTGACGCTAAGTTACTGAGCAAGTTTATTTTGCGCTTTGCCAGTCGATACTTATGTACTGCAGCTCGTCCTGGGGAGGCGCTCCGAAAATCATCCTAAAAAAAGTTGAAATAGCTCAACGAGCTGTTTTAAAAACTATCACCTTTAGGCCTATTCTATGTATATCCCACAACGCAGCTATATCAATCATGCAAAATTCTCACCGTTCGTCAACTTTTTATGTTTAGTATAGTTCTAAAGCAACATGGTGATCTCATATACGATCCAAACACTCTACGCAAGCGTAGAAAATATGAACTATGCAAACGAACATTTGTTCCCAAAACATCTTTTTTAAAGAGACACTCATATTGAACAATAATCCCATTCACATCACACCCACATACACACACCACGCTTCAGTGTTGTCTCTTACATTAGGCATACTTTCCAAGTTTTTTTTTTTTGAGGGTGGGAAATCATCAAATAACTTCTTCCGCTCTGGGTGGAGCAGGAGGGCGTGTCAGACTTTTATTGACTAAAACCCACCTGTGTTCTCCCAATTGCCTGTGTGTCAGGGGCCGCGGTATCTCTTTCGAACAACCCGCACCCATGGCAGGCATATGCCCATGCGGGCCCCTTCAATTGGTACTGACATCTCTTTGAGGCGCGTGTGGAACACAACGCGCCGTCGACCCAGGCTTGGTCCTTACCGGACAGCGAGCTACCTATTATTCGCCATGCACCGCCTCCCTCTTCGCGGGCATCACTGCTTCGCAGAAAGAAGTGACGGCTACCCATGCACTCTCGCTCCATACCATGGCCTGGACCAGGGCCGGACGCGAGATATCGCCGCCGCCAATCGCCTCCACAAGGACACGGCGGTGCTCCGTCCAAGCCGGGCAGACCTCCACCGTATGCTCCACCATGTCCTCAGGGCGATCTTCGCAATGGAAACACCCGGACGTTGCCTCCCGCCTTATCTGAAACAGGAACCTCCCGAAACAACCATGTCTGGTGAGGACCTGCGTCAGGTGGAAGGTGAGGACGCCGTGTCGCCTCTCAAGCCACTCCTCAAAGAGGGGAAATACCGCCGCAATACTTTCCAAGTTTCCGTATACATTGCAATCTTGTATATGTTTAAAACCTTAAACATGGCTACTAAATGGTCACAATTTATTACGGGGATCGAATGTAATCCGAGATACATCTTTACCACCTAGTTCGGATGCAGATATTCCCAAAACTTTCAGCCATTACTTACTGTATATTGTCATTGTTCAATTTTGTAATACGTGTTCTTATTTCGGTGAGTAAATTTATTAATTATAATAAAATTGTGTCTTGAGTGTTTTCACCTGAGGTGAATGACTGCCTAGGAAATTGATCTGATGATTGAATTGATGTTGATGTTATGATTTTTTATACCTACTTGGAATCTGCAGTCTGTAGGAAAGTTTGTAATTTAACTCTTTGGCGGCTTTGTTCTTCCGTATATCTTAAAGCTTTAGTCATGCAACGGCTATGCAAATCAGTCCGTTTTTTGCTGTTAAGTGAAGTCGTGATACAAAACACATCTTTTACATTCACACTATTTTAAAATAAAATAAAAATTGGATTCAGTAAAGTCTCAATAGGTACACCAAAGCTTAAAAGGGCTAACTGGATATTGGTTGGTGGTATTGGATTTACCGGATTGTTCAAGCTTTTTGAAATTTTTTCGAAATCTAAATGTTTTTAGAATAGCAATTTTTCTTGGTTTTTGGTTTTCGAAAGTTTCTTGTAAGTATTTAACTAAAATGTAATTAAAAAGTAGTTGAACAGAATAAGTCTAAGATTTGATAGAAAATACATTCCTACTGGTACCTATCCGAGTACACCAGAAAAATAAATGGGTTTTCTAAAGAACGGAAATCTGCATTAATATAACTTTTCCTCTCTAATTTTTATGAAATTAGTAAGAAATTGGGTACCCAATTAATAATTAATACAAGGATACATACTTAATATCTACATATTGTAGTTTTCGTCACTATGTGCTTGTTTCTTGGTAATATTTCGGTCATTCTACTAACTTGATCAAATATGGAAGACTTCCATTTTAGCTTGTCTGTTTACGAGTACCTATCCCACCGCCGCCAACGAAACGTCAACAATACCTATCAAGTACACCGTGAAATTTAAATGGTTGTTTTCCCGCGGCAGAACAACTTGCCATTAGGAGTACTTTCGAAGCATAGAGTAAAAGTAATAAAATTAAGATTTTTTTGTTTCAAAATAATTTAAAAAATATTCATCAACTCGATAAAAACACTACTCAATAGTAACACTAGAGGTAACTTGTAGGTACTACTCGAAACGCACGCACCTCCGACCAAAGGGAACAGCGATGCATAATTAATGTTAAAAGCAAAATAAACTCTCGCACGTGGTGATTTTTCACAATAGTTAAACTGCCATTTTTTGTTTCTACTATTTTATTTATTTATAAAACGATTGTATTACCAAGACAAAACCATTTCGCTGCAGGAAAACAACCATTAAAATTTCACGGTGTATATTACCGCTCAAGACATGTGCAATAGCTCCCGTAGTAGGTGCTGTCCGTATCATAATCAATGTTGTTCAACATACAGCGATATTTTATAATTTAATTTAGTAATATTGATTAAATAATCAGAACAGCGAAATATTTGGCAACTACTCGTACTTCCGAGCTAGCTAAATTCTTCAGACAGGCGCGAAGTGACACATTTAGAATAATTTCCATGACATTTTCATAGAAATTGTTCTACAAGAGTCGAGTCGCGTGCTGGTGCGTCGGGGCTATCAGAGGCAGGGATGGTGATGGAGATAATAAAGTAATAGGAACACGAACTACACCAGGAATATACAACGTATAACGGAAAGGGTATATACATACCAAGGGCACGGCTTCTTTGGATGATATCAAACGATCTTGGACAGGTTTTTTAATCCTATCTCTACATGTTCGGAAGTTATGTGAATTTTTAATACATTGATACCAGAACAAATTGAAACAAACATCATTCGGAAGAGATTTATCGTGATATTGGCAAGTAATGTGAAAAGTTATTGACCTACGTAGTGCGGTGACACGTTTGTTATGATTTGAATTTAAGAAACATAAGAAACCGAAAATTTGGTATCAATTCTTAGAGTATTTTATTTTGAGCTGAAACTATGCATAGTGATTCTATATCAGTTGTTATCTTTAGTGCTTAAGGATAGCATTAGGGTTTATTTTACATAATTAATGGATACTGGTAATTAATGGATAACCTTGAAATAGTTCATGGTAGAACTAATGGCCATTCAGAAATAAACATTTTCATTTGTATTTTTTTGATAAAAAAAAAATTAAAACGCGACTTCCGAAAATACACTATAAAGGGAAAAATAATTTTAATTTCAGAAGGCGGTGACAAAAAATTTAAATACATACTTATCCAAAGACGCCGACTTCTAAAATTAAAGTGATTTTTCACTTTTGTAGTGTTTTCTCGGAAGTCGGTTGCTTTTCTGTTTGATTTTTTATGGTGAAAATACCTATGACCATTTCAAGTGTCATTATTGTGTAAACAAAAAGTTCATCGCAGGCGCCAGAATTGACGTAACGCGGTTTTTCTATTATCAATTATCATTGAATAATAATAACACACATGATACATACCTATAAAATTATGTTTATGTACGTGTTTGTGGGTAATGTCATAATATTCTTTGTTGAGTATTATTGTTATAAGTGTTATTAGTTTTTTTTCTATCTGATATTACTCCGTAGCAGCCCGGAGTTTGGACTTGTGCCTGGGTGATGGCAATAGGCTCGCCCCCTATTACTTAAACAGAACTTGCGAAATGTGGGTGTACTATATGTACGTACATCTTTGTCTTATTGATGGATAGACGATTCATAGACGATATGATGATTTATAGACGATTTTCTATTTATTATTTTCATTCCTCTAAGTACCTGGTACTTATTGACAGGCCTGCACTGTCCTCCCATACCTATTATCACTGTAATTTGAAAACATTGTAAAACCCAATTATTTTTAAAAGAGTAATCGTGGAGTTTCTTGCAGGCACTTCTCCATAGAAAGCGACAAATTGGAACCGTGCACCTAGCTTCTGACGTTTAATAAGTGCCCTTGCAGGTTTATGTGAAATAAAATATTTTGATTATGATTTTTGATTTCTTAATTAATGAAATGTGGCATAAATGTTTGTCTGTGCAACTGGGTGTATACACGGCAAATTGACGGAATCTGTAAATTTGCTTAGCAATAAATTTGTGGGACCTACATTCTCTAACAATTTTGAATATGAGAATGTTTTTTGGAAGTTGCAAGCCATTATTATTTTCATAGAACGATAATCCGTCTGACAGGTAGTCTTGCCTCTGATAAGTCGTGAATCTATTATTAAGATCGACGGGTAAAAACCACTTGTCTTATTTTTATACACCAGTTACTGGGAATACCAAGTGGTTGGGAATAACACCAAGTTTTTGGAACTCGTTCGTTGTTTATGTTCCTATGAAATCTTGTTCTTGTACAAAAAATATTTTTACGAATAAAAACGAAAAAAGATATTTATTTGATTGAGTTTTATGACTTAGATTAGGAAGCGTTATTCTAATAAATGATTGTTTTAATTGTATGTTCTAATAAGTTGCAGTGAGCAATTATATTTAGTTGTAGGCATTTATTAAATTAATTTAATGTTTTACTCAGGTTTTAATTGTAAAATGATAAAAAAACGCAATACGTCCTTGACTCTTCATTTGTGTTAACTTCACAGCTAAAAATGGGCTTCTACAGTAAAGGCTTCCGCAGGTGGGTGCGACGTCGCATCACGACGCGACTCGCGACTTTTGTAGAACAATATCTACGAAGATTTTTTAGAAATTGTTCTATGAGAGTCGCGTCGTCGTGCTGTCGCGTCGCACATGTCTACGGAAGCTTCAACCCGTTACGATCATTGTGCCACTGAGATACAAGTTATCATGTTGTCATGCAATGCGATTTGGGTTCATTTTTCACAACAAAATGGTCATCAGTCTATTAATTAGCCAGAATAGTAATTGATGAAACTTGATGATTCACGATGTAGGTTTAGGTGTATAATTCATCAAGGTTTTTGGGGAAATTGGCAGAAATATGACGATGATTGTTGAAGATGTCGGAATATATCATGCCGACTGGGAGCTTTACAGACGTGCGCCGCGTAAACATTGAATATAATTTGGCACGCCGCACAGTGGAACGAATGTATGGGAGCGGTTGGACGTAGACATGTCCGAAAAATAAGAGTAAAATTATGACAAACTAATGATGCCATCTTATTCGATTACTTAATGCCTTCATAAATTGTGGTGATGAATTTCTTCATAACTCCCATATTTCGGGAGTAATTTGAGAAAATGTGAAATTTTACTATGAAAATGAGTGTATCGAGCTCTCTCCCTCCTGATTCCGGGCTTGTTTCAAGTAGCGGTCTCTAATATCGTAATGCTATTACTAAGAGCTATATTTAATACTAAGACACATAGTGCGCCAAATGTGCACTTTCTGGGATAAAAGGAAATGAAAATTTAAAAAAAAAAACGTTTTTTCCCCATTTGTATTTACTTTAAACCGCAGACAGACTTATTAAGAGGTCTATAAATATATTATATATATATACAGAAATATATATTAACAAAAATATTCACAAGAACTGATGAGAGTATGACTTTTAAGTAAGTTGATAATAAATTACCTAGTTTCATTAAAAGTACAATAAATAATTAAGATGTAAGCTCTAATTTACTAAGTTACACATTTTAAAACAATAACATCATTTAATTATCTTCGTCATCATCATCATCATCAATTAATTCAAATTCAGAATCGATGTCCGCTAAATCATTTATGTTAACAAATTCGATATCACTTTTCTCAGAATCCGTAAGCTCATAAAATTCCTTAAAAGAAGATTTTTTTACAAACTTATTTCCTTTTGGACGGATACTTGTAACAAGTGGATCAGAAGACAGTAAAAGATTGTGCATAATATCTTCATTGCATGAGATACTGCTATGCTTTCGAGAATGCCCCTCTCTATATTTTCTAAAATCTTTATTTCTAGCCTCAGATGCCTCTTCGGATAGAAAACCAATGGGCACAATTGACATGTTCTGAACTATGTCTGGCCCATGCATTAAAATTTTATGAAGTGAAGAAGGCATATAATACCATGGGTATAACTCCACGTAAAGCTTAGCAGTATCAAAGCAGAACTCTCGGAATTTAGTTACGTTGATCTTCTCTCCTGATGAAATACACTGCAAGATCACACAGATTTTTCTTAAAAGCATAGCATCTATTCCGGTCAGTTCAGCAGATTTAGTGTAGTTTTCAAAAAATCTCCTTGCCGAGTTGCCATTGTTGGTGGATCCACTGCCTTGTTTCACAACATCGAGAAGTAAGCCCGTTTCTCTTCTTACAGCCTCTTGAACTCTTTTCTTCCTGTCATCAACTTGCCTTTTTGCTATATCACCCCTTACTTGCCATGATTTTATGTCTAATTTGTAGGAAATGTGTAATAAGCATTCCATTGAGCGAATCCAAGCGTGAAGGGTGCTTAAGCTATATTTATACATGTCCTCGTTTGCGTGTTTATCTTTGATTAACTCTAAATTATTCATTTCTTTAGGACAAGCCTTGCATATGTCACACACTGAAGCTGCTGTATTGGATATAATGGAATGAATTTTACCATCAATCATTGTCAACAGCAGTTGGTGTTTGACACTAATTCCATCAGTGATGGTGGATGGAGTTAAGGCTTCAATCTCTGCTTCGATTTCAGCCATCTCTCTCTGCACATTTTCTTTGGTTTCCTTTATAAACTTAAACAATATTGGCCGGCAAAATGAAGTGGAAGATGGTCGCTCGTTTTCCCAAATTGTTACACCTTTTGAGACGAGCCGCAGTGGTACAAGACTAATCATAAAATTACTAGCAAGATCGATTTGCTCATCTTCACTCGTCCTTTGATGATAAATGCTTTGGCTAGATGATCCGTCAAAACCCCATTTGCTGGTCAATACGAGCTGTTGATTGGGATCAACAGGGGTTTCTAACGACCTAATAAGTCTTCTTGAGGTTAAATCCATCAAGGCTTGTAATTTGATTTTTGCAGAGCTCTCTGTAACTGTGAGATCTTCTTTGGCCGGATAGCACTTAATTTTTTCTTTAACCAACATGTAGTAACTCGGGTATTGAAGAGCTCCTTCTTGAGTGTTGAAATCCCGAAGAGTGTTATAGCGCCATTTCGATAAGTTCATCGATACATAAAGAGCCAATGCCTTCAAAGGGGATATTTCCCGTACCTGAATTGATTTACCTTCAATGAAGGCTTTGATTTTTGAGGCCTCTTCTGGATTCTCCGTCAAGTATTTCATAACATAAGCTGTATCGCTTTGTCCTGCCTTTTGAAGCGCCCTTTCGGCCGAAAACATAATTTCAGCGCTGCTACTGCTGCATGAAAGACTATCTTCAGTGCGTCTTCTTTTTTGCCGGTTACTAAGGTCCTCAAAAGATTTACGAGGACTAGGATGTGTACAAGTTGAAGCATCAGATTTAGCAGGAGAAATTATGGGCTCGATGACGTCACTTATATTTTCTGTAGAAGGTTCCATATTTTCATTCTGTAATTCCGGCCATTGAATTGCAGCCTGTAGCCAAATCTCATGTTTCTTCCGAAACTTATCTGTGCTTCTTCCAGACTGTGTCCATTTTGCATAAATGCGGTAGCAAAATCGACGACACCAGTCTTTTAAACTTGTTTCAGCACTTTCACATAACTGAACACAACTGTTATCTTTTAAAACACTGAACAAATAGTTAAAGTCGCGTAAATCTTTATGTGCGCGTGCGCATAAAGCAACGTGAATATCAAGATTTGTATTAAAATTTGGAAAATACATTGCGAGATTAGCTTGGATACAACGAGGTGTAAATCAACACTGATTTTAAAGTTACTAATAGTGACCTATTTATATAAAATCCAGGTATCCCAGGTATCCTTTGTTAAATATTGCAAGGTAATTAGTTATTGTGATAATTAGTAAATGATGCATGCTAAATTAGTGTATTAAGAGCCATTTAGTAATTAAATAATAGCAATGTTCTTATCAGTAATCATTAGTGCATCAGTTTTATATGTAAACCTTAAGTCCCTAATTATATATCCTAATTAGCTTATATCTTCTCTAATTGGCTGCTCAGAAATGTTATTGTAATAAGGTAAACCTTTAGAAAAACGGTTTTAATCAACAAAATAAACAAAAAATAAAAAAATTGTGTTATAAAATAAACATCACTCTTTATCCCAGAAAGTGCACATTTGGCGCACTATGTGTCTTAGTATTAAATATAGCTCTTAGTATTAGCATTATGATATTAGAGACCGCTACTTGAAACAAGCCCGGAATCAGGAGGGAGAGAGCTCGATACACTCATTTTCATAGTAAAATTTCACATTTTCTCAAATTACTCCCGAAATATGGGAGTTATGAAGAAATTCATCACCACAAGTTATGAAGGCATTAAGTAATCGAATAAGATGGCATCATTAGTTTGGCATAATTTTACTCTTTTTTTTCGGACATGTCTACGTCCAACCGCTCCCATACATTCGTTCCACTGTGCGCCGCCGCCGGTAGTTTTATAACCTGGATTAGCATCGTGGGGTATTTTCCGTCATCCACGCAGGCGAAGCCGCTTGCAAAGGCTAATATTATAATAATTTTAATAGGTTGAGTGCCTAGCTTTTTAGTGTTTTTAGTTTCTAGATATATTGGTATTATTACGAAAGGTTTTTTGTGATTTAGCTTTGTTGTTCTCTTTTTCTTTTTGATGGGCAATGCTTAGTTGTTCACAGTTCTGTTTAAGAGTGAAGACTTTTAATTGGTGGACACACGTACACGTTTACACTTACAATTTTTCTTCTGTTCTATATAGGTGTGAGTCTTCCAAAAAACGTACATAAATAAATAAGCCAAATCCCGCGGTTTTGAGCATTTTGTATAAAATCTGGTAGCGTCTTGTGATGGGTCGTTGGGCTCCCTAAAATAGGGTTGAGCTACACGATGACTGATACATACATGCCGTCTGCTGGGACAGGTCAGCTCAAAGCTGCAATGGCTCTTTCTTCAAAAGGCCCTTCCAGACGTGGCCCTGCATTGTTAGACTCACATAAAATTATTTTAAATGAGACCACGAATGACCTCTGAGTTTCTTTCGGCATTTGTTCTCAAGGATCAGTCAGCTAGGAAATCGCGCCATCTCCATTTAGTTTTTCAAATATTGACCAACAAAACATTGACGTGTAAAAGTTTCTTAAGAGATCTAACTACTTACATTAACATTTAATTTCATTTAATTTCCTGATGTAGACATGGTACATATGGGATGAGTTGGCAAGATGTAGGTAGGTGATGAGTGTATTGGTAGAACACTCAATTAAAGTGAATGGTTCCATTCTGGTGACGGACAGGATTTTCTTTCTGGAGTTAATAGGTGAGAGACATTCATAACGTTCTGCCGTTAACTTGGTACAATTCCAATTTCTAGACAGGATACTGATAAAACGACGATAACTTGCTTTGTCGCCAGACTGACTAGGAACATTTTTTATTAGCATTACGGGGCCGTCTAAAAACCCGATATCACCAAAACAAATCTACATAATTATCGGAATTGCGGAAACACACTGAGTAATCTGTTATTCTTAGATTTGAATGAATAAATAATTATATAAACTAGCACTTCGCCTGCGATTTTGTCGGCGTGGATTTTGTATTTTTCCCAATAAATAGAAACACTGTTAAATGTATAACCCCTTTAATATTCACATAGAAAATATTAGTGTCAAGTTTCAAGTTTTCAACAACATTTCCCCTTTTAACCCTTAGATGCTGAATTTCCAAAACCTGTATTAGTGCTCGCCTAAATTATAATAATATAAAGCGTGTAAAAAGAAGCTTTTTGTTTGTTATTAGAAATTTCACTTGAACTTGAACGTGAGGGTTGTGTACTGATATTATGTCTGTTAGTCGGTTGTAATGGATTTTCTTTTAGCGAGCCTAGGTCCTATAGAAAAACGCTGACAGGTACCATGAGCTAAATTTTAAAGAATATTAATAAGAACTAAGAAAATTAGTGATTTATTTTTCGCTTCTCTTTCGAAAATTATTCAGCTCTGCACAGAAAATGAAGCGGTGACCACTTCGGACAGTTAGTAGGCCATCATGGTCAAGTATTACCTTATAAAATAAAAATTTTCGTGTAGTGGGAGAATATTAAAAATAAAATGTTTAAAATAAAGTAAAATTTCTTCGAAAATGTACCTTTTTGAAGACAAGAGATAATAATTCGACATTTTTTCTTTAAAAATTGCTAATGATTCCTTTCAGAGTGTTAATGGTAGTTGTTTATAGATTACCCATTGTGCCTAGAAAACAGAATTCAGACTGTCTACAACATGTTAAAAGTATAATACAAACCCACCAAAAACATTTTCATGTAAAATGTTGCCAAGACGAGACCATATGACTCGCACTGTCAAAAAGTAATCAGATCTCATGTAGAGCCAAGCTTCTAACTCTCCACGCCCTAAAATTACAAGGCCTAACTTCACAAACTCTACACCTTAGTCAAAATATGTGGCTTGGTCATTTCGCTACATTCACATGGGCTTAAAGTGAAACATTTATCCACTGTTCATTACTTTTCTGTTATACAATAGTTCTTGTAGTAAGGAAACGGCCAAGCTGATATGTTTAGTAAGTCCGCTATTGGCAACATATCCCGAGAATTTTGTTTATCACTACATAGTATAAAACAAAGCCGCTTTCTATGTCCCTATATCCCTATGATGTATGCTTATATCTTTAAAACTACGCAACGGATTTTGATGCGGGTTTTTTAATAGATAGAGTGATTCAAGAGGAAGGTTTATATGTATAATACACCGACCTCCACGCGGGCGAAGCCGCTGGCAAAAGCTAGTCTAGTATAATCCAAACCCAAGTTATAAAGGTTAAAAAAAACGACGAAGTTCTTCGAGAAAAGGTAGGTAGTGCCCTTGCGCTCCGCTTGGCTCGTCTTGGTAGAATGATCACAACTTTTTTGTAGGGCATTACTTTATGTAATTAAAATTGAGTCTTATTGCCTTGAAATAAGATTGAATTTTCTTTAGCTTGATCGGCGGTAGGTACAGCAAAATACATATTTTGGAAAAAAATAATCCTGTGTTAGAAGATACTGAAATCGATTCAGTAGTTAATTATGAAAAGACTACTTTCAGGAGTTGCGTTCGTTCTGTTGCACCTTGTAGAAACACGTCACGAAAAATCCTAAGCAACAAGTTTTGCTTAATTAAGTTTGTGACCTTAGCATGATAAATAAAACAAATAAGAACAAACCCGTTTCTGTTAGGAGATGGGAGTCATGTCCTAGTCCTAGGTGGTATATAAAATACAATGGTCAATCAATATTTCAAACGTTCAGTGATCGTCAAGAGGTGAACGCATAATCTCTGACAGTAAGTTGCATTAATACTATTTTTAAATAAATAAATAATCATAACATATTTATGATACTATTCGAGGGGTCGATTGATCAGGTTAGGCGTCGCTTGGCGGGGTTAGTCTTTGGTTGGGTGACCATCTTTACTTACCGAGACTCCTCCGTGCTTGGAATGCCGTTGGTTCCGACTGACGGTCATTTGGCGTCCTTTGACAATCGTTAAGTATTATCAGAAAACCCGAAAGTCTGACAACCAGTCTTACCAACGGTGTTGTATTACCCAGTTACTGGGTTGTGGAGGTCAAATAGGCAGTCGCTCCCGTACTCAATACTCAGCTGCATCCGGCTAGACTGGAAGCCGACCCAATATAAGTGGGAAAAAGCTAGCTAGGCAACGTATTTAAGATAGCAAACTTTTTGATTCAATTTTTATTATTAGTGTTGCTTTAGATTTTTAACCGACTTCCAAAAGGAGGAGGTTCTCAATTCGTCGGAACCTTTTTTTTTAAATATTTTTTATGTATGTTCCCCGATTACTCGAAGATGGCTGGACCGATTTGGATTATTATTTTTTATTCGTTATTTAATAGTACGGACGCCAGCACATTAAGCTACCCCAAACTGTCAAATTTTCCCAATTGAACATGAACCTTACGCTTAAGTTATAAAGTTGAAAATCTATCAAAGAAATTTGACAGATTGGGGGGTAGCTTGATGTGCTGGCGTCTGTACCTAAATACTAGACAACTATACTACTGAAGACTTCTAAAACGTATAATTATTAGCTCTAGACTATTACAGTAAAAAAGTTCAGTGCTCGTCTAGTTTGTCCGCAGACTACATCACGTGTGGTAATGTTAGGTATTACAAGAAGATTTCTATGTTCATCAAAGTTGATTTTTGTGTATATCTATGTGTATCTTCTAAGCCGCACAAAGGATTTTGATGCGGTTTTCATCATCATTTATTCTGGAAGGTTCGTGTGTATCTGGTCAGGGCACATTGCTCGCAGAACAGACGGCCGATGGGGCAGCGTTGGAAGGCCTCCCACAATGTGGACCGATGACCTGGTGAAGGCTGCAGGATGTGATGTGAATTTGTTGGATGTAAGAAGCACAGAACCGGTCGAAGTGGCGGTGCTTGGGGGAGGTCTATGTCCTGCAGTTGTCGTCTTTTGCTTGAAATGATGGTGATGTGTGTACCTAGTAATGTCGACTTTTTGACTTGTCGCATTGCACCCGGTCGAAGCAGGAACGGTTCGCTAAAATTAAATAACGATGTTATGAGCACAGTTTTCTAATTGCATTGCATCAACTTGATGATTTTTACAGTAGGTACCTAAAAATATTTTTCTTATTACAGGCGATACAACATGAAAGCCGTTATCTGCCTGTGTGCCCTCGTGGTAGTAGCCGTCGCTCGACCTGACGACAAGTACACAAGTAAATACGATGACTTGAACGTAGAGGAGATCTTACACAATCCGAGGTTGCTGCATCCTTACATCAAGTGCGCACTGGAGCAGGGCAAGTGCACCACTGAGGCCAAGGAACTCAAATGTAAGTAATTTGCTGTCTCTTAAGATAGAAGCTTTTTTTCTTTACTTACTTATTTAATTCATTCAATGGAATTAAATGAACTTACAGCCAGTTATAGAAACGAACTTTAACTTTTAAAGCCATCATTAAATACTAATCTTACATAAACTTGTCACAGAAAGCAACATTAGACTCGATTTGAATGGTTCTTTAATTTTAAATAATTAAGTGTCAAACGAGGTGATCTGTCACAGTTTTTATTGCACAAAGGCAGTACCATTAGCGCCTTGTTTGTGCAACATCATTAAATTAATGAAATCATTGGCGTTAATGAATCATTATGTAATGTGGCAATATTTTGGCAACTGGGTAATTATGTAAATACATAGGTGTTACGGTCATGAATCAACATACAACCTGTCACTGACCTGCAAATTGTTTCCCTGGAGAAAGCTCCAAAGAGCCAGTAAAAGAGCCAATAAAAGTATTGGCTCTTTTACTGGCTCTTTCTTCTCTATTCAACCTAAATTTGACTATGCTTGTTTGTGGCCAGAAGAAGACTAAATTTCGCTAACGCCAGGCTACAATTAAATGTAGAGTCTATAGGCATATTTTTCTATTGTTCATCATCATCTGGCTAGCCATTTCTCAACTACGTTGGGGTCGGCTACCAGTCTAACTAGATGCAGCTGAATACCAGTATTTTACATGGTACGACTGATAAGATGGTTACCCACCCACAGACCAACCGCTTCAAGAGTAGCTTAACCTGGTCGTTCAAACCGGGCGGCTGTGATTACTTTGCCACAAGCGGTGGTCTTTTATTAAGCTATTATGTTTAGACTTCGTCTTGTGCCAGTAAAAACGGGCATGAGGGTATTACGAGTATACAATTATGCCCAATATTCATAGTGCTCAATTAAGAAATAATACCTTATTTTCTTTTACTTTTATAAGGGCTGATATTTTAATAGTCAGATAACTTTTAACGGAGGAATAAATATGTCGGTTTGACAGCTATTGTATAGAAAATATGCCAAACTGTCAGATTTATTCTTAAAGATAAAAGTTAACTGACTTTCGAAAAGTCAGCCCAAAGAATAAAGATTTGATCTAATCAACGTAACATTACAAAATTCCCAGTAATTATTTAACTTAAAAAGACCGTGTTATTTCAATACAAATTCACTAAATCGTAAAGTGAACGAACTTCAACAATAAAAACTCTTGCTCCACTACCTTTGACATGTCGTTGTTATAACTTGCATTTATTTTGCAGCTCACCTCCGAGAGGCACTGGAAAACTATTGCGGTAGGTGCACGGAGAAGCAAAAAGAATTGACCCGTATCGTCATCGCGTATCTGATCAAGCACGAAGCTGACTACTGGAGTCAACTCTGCGCCAAATATGACCCCGATAGAAAATACGTCACAAAATACGAAAAAGAACTTAAATCCATAGCTTAAATTAAAACAAAACACTTGCATTGATAAACAAAAAGCCCAAGATGCACATTCTCGAAAAAGTAACACTCAAAACTGTCCTTAATTATACGTCAGTGGTTATAGTAATGACAAAACACATTTTTTTTTTGCAAAAATTCAACCTCAGTCATGCGTGTAGCATGACTTACAGTATTTTTTACAAAGCAATGTCCAAAAAGACTGACTAAAAGATGAATGATACTATTTGACACCTGCGCACATTGCACCCTATTTATGCGGACGTTTTTGAGACGCTGATTGTGTATCTTGGGTTTTTTGTATATCAATACACTGTTGATTCCCATCTCGAAGACAGCCTATGTCCCAGCATTGGGAACATTATTGGCTGATTATTCTACTGTTTTGATTAGTGAAGTCTCTCTGTGATTATATGGGTTGTGTCAATAAACTATGTAGGTAATAAGACTACTCTTTTCTTTTATTGTTCCTTACTATCTGTGCAGCTGGCTCGGACAGGTATTTTTATAATTTGAAGCTAGTTTAAGTATCACCTTCACAAGTTAGCCTTCATAGCTTAGTAGACTTCCTTGCTGTGGTATTTTAATAAAATTATTATGTATTTGTTTATTATTACGTTTAATAGGAAACGTTTTATGAGACTGATCTGAATTTATTACAGTAGTATTTGAGGTCATATCAAGTAAATGTAGTTTACTATGTCTAGGACATTTATGCTTCCAGAAGAATTTCGAAATGTGTTACGAACAGGAAAAATTTAAATCTTTTCAGTAAAAGAGGTGAAAGACACACCTTTGGGACTAGAAATAGGGACCACTTAGTTAAACCAGGCTTCAGACTGGCTAAAGTAGACTCATCCTTCGTGGGGTACTGTTTAAAATGTTACAATAAAATACCTCCCCACACACTCCAACTGAATGAAATGAAATTTAAATCTTGAATAAAACGCACACTATGCAGCCATGCTTATTATAAGTTGGGAGATTACATCGCTGACAAAAATGCTTGGCTAAACGCTGCTTGTCGTGCTCCACAAGGTAGCTTAAACCAAATTGATTAGCATTTGAAAACGTTGCTGTACGTCGATTCTGTAAAATTCGAACAACAACTCGCATCTCACATCGCAATTCACTCTCACTTCGCATAAGGTTCAAAATGACCTTGATTTTGCATTCTGTAAGCATCACCTAGTCACTTGCGAAGTGAAGTGATCTCCGAAGCGACCAATATTGTACTAGTGATTGCCACACTCAACAAAATGTAAGTCGAGATATATCGATTCCAGTTTTTTGACACAACTGTTGAGTATTTGGCACAGAATATTAGCTAATATGATGTTTAAATGAACATTTCGTATTTTAAGGAATTTAAGGCAGCTAATAAGTAAAAAAAAACAGAAAACTCTAAATTCGTGACATGATATAATCTGTGGTTACCTTACGAAAAACGATATGTCAGACAGACAATATCATTAGTGATCTGTGGACAATATTTTGATAGTGCGTTGTGTTGTTTTGTTTGTTTGATTTGATCGTGCAGTGCCGAAAATAATTGTGAATTAATCATGAAGTAAGTGGTTGTAAAGTTTAAAAATGATATTGATTAAAATAGTATTTATTTTGTTTTCTAATCCAACATTAACGTTCCAGTCCAAATGAGATACGCTCCTCTCACCCATCGTCGGTTCAGGTTGAAACTCTGGTAGAGTTTATGGAAAGAAACCCTGGCATGGCGAAGGGTTTCTTAAGAACTCAAAATGCCGGAGAGCGAACTCGACGCCACTGGGAGGAACTAGCCGTGCGCCTAAATAATATAGGTGGCACAATCAAAAATTACAAACAGTGGACCAAGGTTAGCATCGCTTTTTTTACTACATGTTAGTTAGAACCACTTAACATTGCTCAAAGCAAACCACTTAAAATGTGCGACGAATCTTGGTTTAAAGTGTGTTCCTTGGTTTCATAAATTCGTTTTTATCTTATTGCTAATTTTACTCAAGTAGCTTTTTAATATAGTTAACAGTATTTTTTACAATTTGTATAACTAAATGTCTGATTGTAGTATTGGTCTGACAAAAAAAGCGCCATAAAAAAGAAAGTTGCAGCGCGCTCTGCTGCTAGGCATAGGACTGGTGGTGGGGTGGAGGATGAAGTGGAGCTATCAGAGCTTGAAGAAAGAGTTGTTGCTTTGTGTGGTGGTGAAAGCTTTGCAGCAGGAGATGCACATTTAGGCATACAGTCATTTCCGGTATGAAATTTAGAAATACAATAGGTACTAGCTTTTTTGCATCCATCCTGTGTGGCTGGTAGTGGCGTAGAATTGTGCAATCTGTCTGTTAAAAATACATATAACATAAAGTGTATTTATTTGAATAATTTGGCAAATTTATTAATATTATTATTAACTGTTTCAGGGAAATGATACGCCATCTCCATCACATGAAGTGCAACAAATACAAGATGCTGATACTGACATTGTATGACGCCGCCCTAGGACAAATATGGTTTGTGCTAGTCGAGGTGCTGGTTCTGTGTGTAAGTACTAAATAAACTACTATCAACACTTCATTTTTCAAACGAATGACAACGAGAAGCTGCTATTTAAGATTTTTTATTTAGGCATCATAGTAATCGGTGTTCTTTTTTCAGCATCACGTCACACGTCTTCAGTTGCTGCTCCTCCACCATCTCAACGGCGAACGGAATTCTCCACCACTACTGAGAGATTCCTGAGGGTGGAAGAACAGCAGCTGGAGATACAACGTCTAAATGCACAAATCCTGCAGCCCTTTCTGGAGAGGAGTGCGGAAAGAGAAAGGGCCATGGATGAAAGGAGTGCAGAGAGAGACAGAATTTTAGCTGAAGCTGTGGCTGCAGTGGGGAAAGGGCTGCAAGCATTGGCAGAAGCTAAGAATAGAGATAGGGTGTAGTAATATAAGTTAATATAATATATAATAAATAAAACACTTTTAAATGGATACTAGAGTGGTTTTATTGAAAGTCCTTTGGTGATTAGTTTGAATTTGGTTTGATTTTATAGATTTCCCGATGTGCTAAAAAATAGAAATCTATTGAATTTACCACCATTTCACAAATTGGGAGGCCTCTAAGAAAGAAATGGCGAAAGAAAACTTAGGAAGGGTTGTTGACCTCCATCTTTTATATTTATCTATTTACAAAAACAACTACCTATCATTAGAGTTAGATCCTGCAGTGTGTGGGTCTTTAACTTGTGAATTTATCACTTTTAACGAGTACTAGCGCAGTTTTATTGAAAGTCCATTGGTGACATGTTTGGATTTGGTTTAATTTGACACTGCAGACTTAATATCTCACCTACAGTGGGTTGCCAAATTATTAGGGGCAGTCACAGAAATGGTACTTACTTGTAAAGTAACGATAAATAAAAAACTTTTTTCAAAAAAATAAACAACCCGACTTCCAAAAAAACACTAAAAAGTGAAAAATAACTTTAATTTCGGAAGTCGGTGACTTTGGATATGTATTTTAATTTTTTGTCACCGCCTTCCGAAATTATAGTTATTTTTCACTTTTTAGTGTTTTTTGGAAGTCGGTTGTTTATTTTTTTGAAAAAAGTTTTTTATTTTTCACATTTTAGTGGTTCACATGTGCTTACCCCTTCACAGCGTACCGGCGTGATGTTATGTTATTAACTGATGTAAACAATTGACAGACATGAGATTTCAGCAATCCCTGTCCATTTGCTATCATTTATTGAAGAGTTTCGTTGCCTATCTCCGAAGTTCTTCATAAGATCTTCACCAAATTGAAATGCAACCACTCCTAGAAAGTACTCTTCCAAAAACTACACAAATTGCTTCAAATGTGCCTATAAAATTTGAAGAGTTCTCTCTATTTCTTCAAGATCCCATCATCAGATCCTGACTTGATGATCATGGGACCACCTGGGAAGTATACCCTTTCAACCAAAAATTTTTTTTCCAAATCGGTCCAGCCATCTTCGAGTAATCGGGGAACATACAAATTGAGAACCTCCTCCTTTTGGAAGTCGGTTAATTAATTATGACGTGAACGCCATAGCCTATTTATTATGTTTTGCCTACGTAATTGCCCTAGAGCTAAATCGGCGTTAGATGGCAAATCCCTAGTTTGCCTCCTTTGAACTTCAGCAATTGTTTGAAGCTCTTCTAGTCTCTCTTCTTCTGAAATTGTGAATGCGGGCATTCCTGCGCGGTTGCACAATAACTATTTTTGCAACTATGTCTGGATGATAATTGAGCACTCTGTGTACTAACAAACACCTAAATCGTCCTTTTAGGAGACCAATTGTTCTCTCTACCGAATTGCGAGCAGTTAAGTGATGGTTGTTGTAGAATGCTTCTGGGAATTATCTTCAGCACCACTAATTGGCGTCATAAGGTAGGCGCGCTGAGCATATCCTGAATCACCTGAAAAAATTAATAAGTATCAAATAATTATGTAGTTTTATACCTAATTAGGCTTATATTCTGAAGTAGGGGTAGGGAGGGATTAACTAACTGAGCAAAACAACTTCTTCACCAGCATTTGTTAATGCCTCTAAGTGGGATTTTATAACACCATAGTTAAAAATTAAGCTATCATGAGTAGCTCCACCATATGTTGGATCCACATTTAAAATATTTAGATCTGTAATCTGAAAAAAAAAAAAAAGAATATTAAGAAGACTAATTGAATACCTAATAGTAATAGATCACAACAATGGAATCCATTTTACCAATTGCACATTTCTTGCATGGTAACCTTTGCGGCAGTAGAAATGTTCTTCATTCTCTACTGGTTTTTTCAATGCCACCAGAGTGCCATCAACACACCCAAGAGCTGCTGGAAAGCCAAACTTTTTGTAGAACCTGTAATTTAAAGTAACCACTAACATGAATAACTATCACAAAAATGTAAAAATCAAAGAAGGGTCACTTTATTATAATATAACCTACTAACCTTTCTTTTAACATTTGTCTTCCTTGCATATTTTGAGGGAACCTTATATATTTTTTTGCTACTGCTGGATTATTAAGAGCTTCCACTACTTCATTTATGCAACGAGATGTTGAGGGTTGCGATAAATATGTTCTTATATTTTCTTTTATTATTTTCTTATAACTGCCATTAGCCAAGAATGGCAAGGTGCATAATAACTGTGAAACAATAGGTAAATCAATAAAAAAAAAATGTAATCTAGATCTAGTCAAAACAACATAGGGACCAATTTGGTTATTTACATGCATAGTAATAATACCAAGTACCTATATTATAACTATGCATATAGGGTCCTTAGACTAATATGAAAACAGCTAGCAGTGAAACAACCTAAAGGGAATACTCCATAATATGAAGTGTTTTTATGAGTTTTAAGCGACAAATTATGTTGGTGTGCTTGGTTACAAATCTATCAGCTAGAAACTGTGTTAATACTTACAAAAGTAACTTTATACTTAGTAAAATGAAGCACTTACTTTTACACGAGTTGAAAGTCCTTTGCCTCGACGTTTTGTGGGCTTTATCAGAGGCAGTAACTCATACTCTAGTTGGTCAATTAGTTCCTTTGACAATCTAAATACGCTCACATAGTCGTCATCTCGGGTAAAGATAAACTTCGTATTTGGTTAGATTGTCGACGCTTTTCTAGTTTATCCAAAACATGAGCCTCTTATAATAAAGATTTAAACAAAAACATTCTTGCCATCGTTATCGCTGTATTCACTTTACATAAACGCCCAAAAAGTAGTCTATAATACAAGTTATATAGTTATTGTACTAATTTTTAACACTGTGACATAAATATATTATTTTAAGACTATAGAAATAGGATTTCTTCTATTTTCACTCGTAAAATAGATGCTTTTTATTTGACACTTTGAATCGGGTTCGAGAGCGAAGTGAGCGTCGAAGTGATTGGGGAATTACCTTACAGAATGCCACTTCTTACGTCATCTCATACTTTATCTGTCAAAATCTCACGGTCAAGGTAGTTCAACTCGCTGACACGCTCGCAAGGGTGGCGCTAGTGTAAATTCGAGTTATCAACCGAGTTTTTAGAATGCCAATCATGAAACTCACAGCGGATTCAGATTCGAAGTTTAGAGTGAGATCTTACAGAATCACACTGCTGGAGCTGCTGAAGACTTTGTATAAATTCAAACTTCTAGTATTTGCATAGCATTTGTGTGAGTACTATATTCCTACTATAAAGCTACCATTTACAGGGTACGTCTTTCATTGACTTGAATGTGCCCTGGCAGCTGAGAGTATGTCATGCTCACTCAAATGTCTCGCTGGTGGTGGCGTGTGTGTTGGATCATTAAGTTCCCTTCAAAATGGTTGAGCTGAATGGTGCTGATCCACACGTCATGTTCGTGAACGGGCGCCGCCAGTAGGGACTGGTCATCTCCTAGCTCCCACGGCTTATTTTAATTTCTGAGTTGTTATTTTATTTTTGTTTTAATTACGGACGCTTTAATGTGCACGTCTTTTTACATCGTTCTCACATTGATAATTTCAACATAATGATGTAACCAACTTTTTGTAACAATACCATGATTTTAAAAGAGTGTCCATGGAGTTTCTTGCCCGTTCTTCTCCATAGGTACCTACGCTTTGGAATGGGCAACTAGCTTCATCTTTCTAACTCACCGACCTTGACAATTCAAAAGTGGCTGTAATTGGTTTATTTGAAAGAAATGCTTTGAGTTTGAGTTTGAAAACATAATTTGAACATAATACATACATACATACATACTCACGTTTTTTTCCCATGGGGGTAGGCAGAAACTACATAACGCCCCCTGCTACGATTCTTACATACTCATTTTGCCTCGTTTATGTTCATACACCAGTGGCCCTAGTGTGAGTTTCATTTAACCATCTCGATCAAACGCATCGAGCGCGTTCGGCGTTCCAATTGGCTCTGGGTCACTGGTCTTATACGCACGCCGCGCCGGTGACGACTACCACGCACCCGACATTTAATTTGAACAATAAATTAATTTTAAAATGATGTCAGAAGCAAGTAAATTATCTTCATCATCTGCTTAGCCTTTTCTTAACTATGTTGGGGTACGTTTCCAGTCTAACTGGATGCAGCTGAATACCAGTATTTTACATGGAACGACTGCCTCGCCGACCTCCACAAACCAGTTATCGGGTAAAACGATTACCTATACGATATACCATGGTAAGACTGATTGTCAGACTTTAGGTCTGACGTCCCGTAACGACTGTCACCACGAATGACAGCCGGGACCACCAGCTTAACGTGTTTTCCGATGCACGGAGACATGATCACCCATCCACGGACCAACTGCGGTAAGCGTAGCTTAACCTGATCAATCGAACTGTGCGGCTGTTATTACTTGTTTAGAAATAAATAATTTGTCTTGTATAAAAAATATCTGTATGCTTAACCACCACCTCGGAAATAAACTCAAAACTAGAAACTAGCTGGAGTGATATCTTGGAATTAAGGGCTTTAGAGACGTACCTTACCGGGGCCGGGGCCATGGTGGCGTAGCCAGATCGCATCGTCAACAAAATGTACGGTTGGCGGTCGTACCAAGCGCACGCCAGCAGCTGAGCACAGAGCAACCCACTATATATGGCGGATATCTGAATACATTTAGTTGGCAGCGCGACCTGGCAAAGGCGCCATCACGTCCCGGTGAGGTATGACTCTAAAACATCTAGGTACATACACAGACTTTACTTCAACATAGCTGGCTAGATTCAACCTTGACTTCTCTAACAGTACTGGTTTTTTATAGGCGAGACCATAAAGAAGATAATGGTTTAAAAAAAATAGTCAAACTATTTGAACAGAAATCGAGCTTAGCGTTCGAAAACGTCATAAGATTCATGCGGTAGGTATTATTTGCCCAAGTAAAGCAATCACTTGAACAACTTCTTATGTTCTTTTTTCCTTTTACATCTACTCTGGACAGGTTTATAAATAAAACTGGCAAATAGTTGGAAGCCTTCAACTTCATATACCTACCTATTTAATTATTACGTACCTACGCTCATGGCTTCGTTCACGTGGAGATCGGTAACTATCCCACTTTAATTTAATGCAAGGATAAAACTTTTATGTCCTAATTTAGGTTATGGTTTATCCGTGAACCAATTATAGGGATGCATCGATACACATTTTGGTCGATACGATATTCATACTGATATTTATGAATACGCATCGGCATACCGATAACAATACCGATGCGGAGGGTTAAAAGGACTGACTATATTAAAAAATATAAACTTACTATCACAAACATGTTCTTAAGGCCTGCTGTAGAAAATAGTCTCTCAGATGCGACAGAACTCATTTGAAAACTAAAGTACCTTTGCTCCAATCTTTAGTTGGTATACAAAACCTCACTGCGCCAGAAAACGAGAGGATCTGCTTGTCTAGATATATTTTGAGATCGGAGATATATGTATAATTACTCAACTCCGGTCAAACTGAGAGAAATGGTTTAAAGAACTTCTATATATTAGGAACAGCACTACAAAAGCAACAAGCGTAGGCAATGAATGGACCGTGTGGGTAAGGCGGGCGATTCTACAAAGGGAAGAAATAATGCAGGGATTTCGCGAGCATAAATGTGGCCTCAGCTGCACTTCTTAAACGCCGTGGGAATGTATCGGTGTATCGGCAAACAAATATCGTCGATACCAAAGTATTGGAAAAATTAAAATATCCTCGTTTAATGTATCGGCTTCGGACGCACCCCTAGCCAAATAGTAATAGCAACAGGCAGTTTTTTTACATTTATAATATTATAAGTGAGTATGGACAAAAAAGCAAAAACATACATTTGATAAAATTATGTCAAAGTTCGAGAGAAAGATAATATTAACGACTTTATTGTGAAGCACCATACCTATGAGCTCATGCTAATATGTGCTTAACAAAACTTGAGATTTCAATACTTTGGATGGAATGAGTCTAGGCAAGTAGGTTGGTATCTACACACAGCACGCACACGCACACACACACAGCCAGTCAGCCAGCCAGTCGCCAGTTATGTTCAAGTCCTATGAATCGCCCTTTAGAGCCCATTGCCATCAACCGAGACACAAATACAGACTCCTGGCTGTTACTGAGAAATTCAACATAGAAAAACCCAGTATCCTTTGCCCGACCCGTAAATTGAACCCAGCTCTTCATATCCAGCCGTAGCACTTGCTACCGTTAGACATGAAATCAGCCAAGAACAGAACCAGACGGATATCTCAGTGAAGAAACTTGCTCTTAAAGGGAAAAAATCTAAGGTTATAGGTACAAAAAATTACCATCATATAAATACGAAGGAAATATTTTGCTCCTAACAGGCGATCCAAAGATATAAATAACTTATCAAAGACGAAGAAAAAACAATAATTGTTTAATAACACTAATCAAAGGTTTGATAGGAACAATAACTGGTTGTTTATTATTCTACAATGGTTGTAAAATGAAGTTGATATTGATATGTTTTGATTCTCTTGTTCTAGAAAAAGCTCTTGATATGGATATAGTCAGTACCTTGGGAGCCCAGAAAAATTACAAACGCTAACGTGAAACCAGTGGTTTCTTTTCCTAATAATTCTCCAAACTATACGCTTTGTGTAATTTATCAGAAGAATTGAGCTATGTTTCTTACTGAATTATCATTTGTATAATAGATTATTAATTTGTATAAAAGAGTGTCCGTGGAATTTCTTGCCCGTTCTTCTCCATAGAGATCTGGGTTTTTGAATGGGCAACTAGCTTCAACTTTCCAACTGATCGACTTTTTGACAATTCAAAAGTGCCTGTAAATGGTTTAATTGAAATAAATTCTTTGAGTTTGAGTTTGATTTAATAGGAAACTAAACAGATTCCTGCTATCATGTAATTGTGTTCATAAAATTAATAGATTGTTTCGTGATAAGACAACACGGTGCGGTTTAAAATAAGATTTAGTGAGAAAAATTTAAAAGAGATTGCTGATGCTCTTCAGAATGATCAGGTGTGTAGTACTCGCTACCGGCATGCTTGTATGACCAGATGTATGAACGTAAACGAGACAAAAGTAGTTGTAATAAGTGGTTGTAGTAAGGCTCGTAGCAGGTGGCGTTCTGTAGTACTGCCTACCCAAGAAGGCGTGAGTTTATTGATGTGTATGTAGTTTTTCGTAATGAACGTCTTCTGCATCACAAGGTAATCAATCACATTGATTGTCAACTTGGCGACCTTTGCAACCCGCTTGACTCAACCAACATTACAAAACAAACAATAGATGTAGGTAGCGTAGGTCACGTTCTTGGGGTAAGTAAGACGCCACGTGATAATATCTATTCTATATCTTTATTTACACATATTATAAACAATAGCCATTTTTCGTGTCTATCTGTGTGACCGCGTTGTTCTTCTAAACTACGCAATGGATTTTGATGAAGCATTAAGATATTTTTTTCCGGAAGGCTTATAATGAATTAATTTACATTTTTTAAAGACTAGCTTCTGCCCGTGACTTTATTCTTTTGCTCGGCTCCTAAGGATCCTAGCATGATCTTATATAGCCTATAGCCTTTCTCGATAAACGGGCTATCCAACACTATTTTTAACCAACTTCAAAAAAAGGAGGAGGTTCTCAATTCGTCTGTATGTTTTTTTTAATGTTTGTTACCTCAGAACTTCCGACTGGGTGAACCGATTTTGATGATTCTTTTTTATTTGAAAGCTGGTGCTTCTCGTGTGGTCCCATTTCAATTTCATCTAGATCTGATGATGCGTTTCGGAGATAGACAACGGAACTCTTCAAAAAATAACAGTAAATCAACCGCGATTGCTGCTATCGCGTAAATATGCATTGTTTTGACCCCAAGGATGAAGAAATTATGAATTAGTGGGGTAGGTACTATAACTAAAAAGTGAAAAATAAAAACTTTCACCAAAAAAACAACCGACTTCCGAAAAAACACTACAAAGTGAAAAATAACTTTAATTTCGGAAGGCGGTGACAAAAAATTTAAATACATATCCAAAGTCACCGGTAGTTCCTGCAATAAGCGCGTTCAACCAAAGAAACTCTTTAGCTTTATAATGTTAGTATCGATATCTCGACGATTTACCAAGTCACAAAAACAGTGCGAAGCAGGGGCGGTTGGCCAGTTAATTTATAACTCAAGGTCATTCAATAAAGTTGTTTGAGACCGATCGAGTTTGTCTGCGAGTCTAGTGTCTTGGAAACAGCAAAATGACCACTTAACGCCGTCCAACCTTGCCAACGATGTTCACTGGTATCACTTTACTGTTCAAGTCGGTAAAACTCGTATATAGCTAACCAACACGCTGTGAATGTTTTCTCAGCGTCTTTACGAGCCAGTTGTTTACAATAAAACTTGTTGGAGCACATTGTGCATCAGCACATTGCCCAGTAGTAAGAGTGGTAATGCCAAAGTGGTCGCCAGATGTCCAAAAATATAAAATAATACAGGTACTTTTGGTATGGCACTTGGTAACACGTTTGCCACAATTCCGCATTAAAGGAGAGATGGAAGACAGGTTGACTTTTACATCCTGGGGGACAGGAATCAGGATTATATTGACGGATAATGAGAATATGTGAACGTTTTCAGGAGAAAAATACATTTACATTTTTTTATATTTTTATTATCTAATGATGGATGAAGATTTTATGAGTGTATATTTTGCCTGCTTTTGCTTGGACTTTTGCTCGACTATTCAGTTCGATTCTCGGCAACTCTTATCGAGCTAGTACCAGCCACCTTGCGAAGATCGTCGCTCCACTTAGCCTGAGGGCATCCATTCAAGAACTCATCTACCTTACAGTCTACCTCAACGGTCATTGGTTCTATGGTTAATATGGTTGGCCCATTGCCACTTCAGCTTGCTTATATTCTGTGAGACAACTTTGATACTCTGCAATGGAGACATTTTTTCCGCAATTGCCTTCTACATTGGTTCTTTGGTGTAGCAGGTAACATGGATTTTTTTTATTACGTAAACGTAACGTTGTAGCACATGAGTAGACCGTGTATCTCAAAATCAAAATCAAAATCAAAATATTTTATTTCACATAAACCTGCAAGGGCACTTATGAAACGTCAGAAGCTAGGTGCACGGTTCCAATTTGTTGCTTCCTATGGAGAAGAGCCGGCAAGAAACTCCACGGTTACTCTTTTAAAAATAATTTGCTTTTATAATGTTTTCAAATTACAGTGATATTAGTTATGGGAGGACAGTGCAGGCCTGTCGGTAAGTACCAGGTACTTAGAGGATCTACTCATGTGGTTGTAGTCTACCGAGTTTTTTCGTGTTGTTGATGGTTGGTGTAATGCGAGTTATCCCGCATAAAAATAGTTATCGTTGCCGAATCGATTCGACAAGCTTCGTTATTTTTTTCTCGGGGTACAAAAAACGACATGATTGTGATTGAAGCCTGTTTCAAACGTTTTAGTTTTTTCATGTCATTCTTGACGCACACTGGGGTCCTCTGACGCAAGATATTTATTATTTTTATTTAATTTAGGCTAGCCGATTCTATTGCATTCATCCGCTCACTGTCTTATTTGGGGTATTACCTGATACTTTATTAATAGAGTTTTGGGATAGTTGTTGTTTCGCCACCTTTTTTGTAGTAAAGCCTGTTATAATTCAGTCTAAAATTAGAAACAATTTACCTCCAAACCCATCGTTCGTGTATTTTTTTGAATAAAAAGATAAATACGGACGTTGTTTATGATCATAGTAAATACAGCATCAAGAAAACAAAGTAGGAAAATATATACTTTACAGTTAATGTTTGGTGCTTATGCCGAAGTATGTCTTAATATCTTCAAGGCTATTTTTTGTGTACATTTTACAGTATTTAATGATTTCCATCGCTACATGGAAGCAGCAATAAATTCATCACATTAATGTTGTGTTTCGCGAATGTTTTGGTTTAGCCGCTGTGCTCGTAGGAGAAGATTGTTGGCCTTGCAGGGAGCAAGGACTAGTATTATTATGTTTTAGCCACTGAGGTACAGAAAGTATACAGGTTTGTAAAAATAGTAACACTAGTATGTGCTTGCTAATGGTGTATTACTCGTATGTGAATAACACATAATTCTATTCTAGAATAAATTGAAAGCACGTTAACTCATTCACATAATTTATTTCTCTACTCAGTTAAATCAATTGCATTGTTGACTACCAACTATATAGTTTCTACCTCCTTGCTTTCTATCTATTCTTCTGCGGCAAGGAAAGCTTCATATGTTTCTGTGTACTGATTTTCAGGGTCATATTTAGCGACTATCTGCTTCCAATAGTTTGGCTCCTTGGCTTTGATGTGCTTGACCACCTTTCTGGATCCCTTCTTTTGTTTCGCTGTACACTTGGAGCACGCAGTCTGCATAGCGTCCTTGATATGTGCTGGAATAAGATTACAAGTATGTAGACTAAGATTATGTTTGATTTTGGGAAATTACCATTATCATCACCATTTACAAACTTCGACATAACGACCTGAGAAGTACCTAATTTCGTAATACAAAATTAGTAGGAATCGCTTTCATTTTGGCTGTTCCACAATATTAATGGCGTTATTTGGTCTAAACTCTACTATTTTTATTTCTATATTTCTGTAACCGTAGTGACGTATGTTCAGCGTCCCGAAAAAGCCGAAATCTTTAGCACCGTAGACCACTTTCATACGCTGCGGCAGGTTATAAAGAAGACTGAAGAGTATAAACTGCTTTCAGCGTTTGTGGTTTAAGAGAAAGCCTTCGATTCGATAGACATTTGGTCTGCACAGTCTCCAACGATGCCAGATGGACTATCGGTACATATAGATGCTGAAGTGTTTACTATGTTAATGTGAGTCCAGGACCGGACCTCGAAACAATAGAGACAGGGTGCATGTCACGAAAGAATTCCCATCGCCGTAATGTTGGCTCCCTTGCCTGTAGAGTGAAGTTACCTGTTAAAACACTGAATTTCCATTCTACCAACATTATGGCAAAGGGAATTATTTTGTGAAACACACATTAGTACTGTGGGCCCTCTAGAACTTACAAGGCAGAGCGATGACAAAGTGAGGTTAGTAGACGAGCTGCAGCAGTGCTATTCTGTAAAAATCTCACCGTGTTATCTTGGGTGAAGTGAGCTAAAATTGAGCTGTCATTAGTATTATCCCTAGCATCAGATGGTTTGACAGCTAACTTCAAGGTCACTTCGCCTCACAAAATGAGATTTTTACAGAATACATCGGCAGGACTGGTCGTTTAAGTGATGTCTGGGGAAAACCTACGTTCGAAAGTGAACGTTTTTTGACCGATGTAATAAACATAAGCATAGTTTATAATTGAGTATTGTGGTATTAAAAGAGCAGCTCTATCTTCGTTACCGGCAACACGCATTTTTTACCAGGTAAAAGATTCAAAGAAATCTAATCCGATATGCACAATTATAACACCGACGTCATCTTGCGGCCTACGTCAATCGCCCTGTTTCTTGTTGGCAATCGCTTGATTATGATCATGGAACAAGTTCACGGAAATTTATAAATAAACAATAACATTACATGGTCATATTGGTAATATTGTGGGTAGTTTTCCGCACCTTTCAAGCTGTCAATATTGAAGATTTAATTGTGGTCACGGAAGGTTTGTCACGGAAGTTTTTGCTCCTCGAACGTATTAAAAACGTGGTATTGAATCATCAACAGGCGATACGTAATCAGTTTTGTTTAGTTATTTTTTTAAAGTAAACACTATCCGTCTTATTACAAAACGCAATCTCACTTTATTTCACGCCTAAAGCTCTGTTCCAGTTTTTCCATTTCCAACTTTATTTTGTTAGGGGTAAAGTTCTTAATACAAAAGTGACAACTTAGCACCTGTGGTCAATTATATAAAAAGATCTGTATTTAGATTTCTGTTAGGTTCTTATTTCAAAAGCAGGTTCGATGGTTTAAACCACATGAGTAACCATTTGGTTACTCATGTGGTTCAAACCATACCTAAAGAAAACTTGGTTTTGTAATAAGGCCACTTAGGTTTATTTTTAGATTGTAAATTATAGTGGCTTCACCTATAAAAAAACGGGTGAGACGTTTGGATGTCAGATGTATGATTAATCAGACTTTAATTATTGCCAATCTCTAAGCAATTATATTACTGAAACATTATCAATAATATGTTACTTTAGATTTGTCGAACATAAAACTGAATATCATCATTACTAATAATAAAGATGAAGAGTTTGTTTGTTTGAACGCACTAATCTTTGTTAATAGAACTCAGATCTGATAAAATATTTTAGATTTGATAGCAAAAATTCTTAAAAGACATTAAAATCTGTTTAACATTACTTTAGGACCGAGCCGAACAAAAGGACGAAGCAATGCGACGTATTGGGTCGGGGGAACAAGTAATTTTACGAAGAGTAAACCAGTTTAAAAGATTAACGGTGGAATTTCATGCCCATTCTTCTCCATAAGAAACTACATTTTGCAAGGGGCGACTAGAATCAATTCTATTTTAATGTAAATGTTGACGGTATTGAATGTTGTTGGTGGACTCAGACCCCAGTTTTGGTTTAGCATTCCACAAAAAAAAAAAAACATTGTGTAAACCCACTCAGGTTTGCTAGATCAAAAACTGGTTTCAAGGACTGTTTCAAAGGACTCAATTGAAAAAGTTATTTATTATGCAAGGCTGCAAAGTTGTTATTTGGCGCGAGTACTTGTATTGAAAGCTGAGCAAGCGAAGGATTCTAGAATTGAACCATGCTTGAAGCGAGTGGTTCAAATATAGAATCCTGAGCGTAGCGAGGCTTTCAAAGGTGCGAGACGCAGAATACCTTTGCTGCCGAGTGAGACGCACAATTTTTCACCTCACTACAGCGAGGAAAATGCTAGGTGCAAGAAAAACAGCCTAATAAATAATATATTAAATTAGTGTACTTAGTTCAATTAAGTAAGATAGCATTGCATTGTAGTCTACGAAAATGTTTTCACGCCTTTAGAATGTCTCCATGCATTGAACAAATTATACGCTTTTATGTACTTTTTGCCCGATTTTTACGGAAGATAACTCAATACGACATTATGTACTGCTTGCACTAACTCTCCAGGTGTTTATCTTCCTCGCTGCTGGACTCGCTCATATTTTATGATTTCTTACGATCTTATCAAAGAACAAACCAAATATGGAAAGCGAATTGAATAGAGACGAATTTTTTTAAGTTTCTTTTTTTTTCATGCAGTCGTCCCGCTGGCCAGTGCGATAATTCTAAAAATGGGGTTGGCGCACTGACATGAAATAAGTATTAATGCATTTTCAGTGGACTGGCTGTACAGAAAATGATTGAATAGAAAGTTTCGAATTTCAAAAATTCTTTCCACGCTAGCTAGCACGCTAGCGGGCAAAATGCACTTTTGCACGCAGATTTCGAATGACAAACAGAACCTTTCCGAGGTTGGTTGTGAGGTGAAAAATATAATTCCGTACCTTTAAGTTCCCTTCCTTCAGCAGTACATCTTCCCTGGTCGAGGGTACACTTGATGTATGGAATCAGCAACTTCTTGTTGTCGATGACCTCGTCAATGTTGATGTTGTCGTACCTATCTGTGTAGGTTTCAGCGGCTGCAAAGGCCGCCAAACTAACCACGAGTGATATCATGAGAAAATTCATTCTGAAAGATATTAAAATATTCTATGAAACTCCGAAGATTCTCGAAAACCTCCGTCCACGTTTCCTGGACACACGTAAGATAATGTTTAAAATACTACGATTTTCGCAGTTTTATAACTATTTTCTATATTACCTATAGTCACCTTTTGCTCTTTTAATGAATAACACAATTTTTCAAGTAGTTTTTACATAGTTTACTCATTTACAATTTCCGTTTTATTTAATGGTATACTTATGTAAGTATGACTAACAAAACAGCCATTGAATATTTCTAATATTTACATCAAACATTTTTTTTTAAGTAGCTAGAAAATGTATTCTTGTTGGTAACGGATTCCGAAAATTGTGTATAGTACGTACTGATTTTCATGAATTAATTATGCATCTGACTCTGATGAAAGTCTAAAATATATATAATTGTTATAACTATGCCCCAAAAAAACAATGATCCATCGGATAATTTAGAAAATTTTATCTGTGCTGAGTATCAAATACCTGTAACTTTTCCCGATCTTCGCTGAAATCGATCGTAGAGTAAAGAAAGACACTGATGATTAGATGAAATTCGATTCCATTTATAGGACTGATAGCAACGATTACACACGGAAAATAGCTGCCCATTGTCATGATAATTAACCAGCAACCCAGCTATAATTAGAGCCTATTATTGTCTACTTCACATTCATCTTGAATCTGGAGTAGACAATAATAGGCTCTGCGACATGAGACATGGCGGATAACAAGTATGATGAGGACTCAAGTCGTGGTGGCTCCGTTTCGGTCAATTATGTTACATCAGTACGTTTCGTGATAGTCTATTATGATCATTTTTCACATCACACATAGGTACTCACTCGTAATTCACATCACAAAAATCATTCCGATCATTCAAGCAAAGAAGGAAACAAGGTCACAACACAAACATGTCTTTCAATAAAAGCATTAACAGGCACGTTTGAATTGTCAAGGAGTCTGTCAGTTCGCAACATTTGCCCATTCCAAAGCGTAGTAGGTGTCTACGGAGAAGGACGGGCCTGAAACTCCATTGACAGTCTTTTGAAGCAAAATATTGTTACACAATAATTGTTCCAATATTCATCTTGAAATTATAGGTACATATCGTGAGAACGATGTATAAAGTTATGCACGTTAAAAGCGGCGGGAGCACAAATTAAACAATTAAAAATAAAACACGTAATTAAAATAACCCGTTGACCAACATGACTCATAAATCAGCACTATTCTACTCAACCATTACAAAGGTAACCAAATGATACAATTGCGTCACCCCTAGTGAGACATCAGTTCAATGAAAAAATAAAAAAGTAAGTTCAAAAGCTATTAATCGACTATCGGAAACCACGCTCTAAAAAGTATGTAACAAGAAAATATTCTTATCTGGAAGCCGTGGTCGTATGCCACTGTGCCCTTAAGCTTATGATCGCTTACTACAATGATATTGTATTGTTTTGTTAAGGTAGGTGGCATACGACCACCCACGGCTTTCAGCTGAGAATATTTTCTTGTTGCAATTTACCCGGATCGGATAAAGTGTCATTGGGTTTTTCCATCTGGAATGTCTCAGTACTAGCCCTGAGTCTGATTAGTGCCCATGGCATGTCAATAAGCTCGCCCCGTGTTCTTCTTCTTCGTGTCGCTGGCACGACAGTTATTGTAGGCCCGAAACTTCGCCACTTACACGGCACTATTGCTGGTAGCGCAGACGTCACCTTGGCTGCATGTTGCGGGGCACAGAGGGCAAGATAGGAGGTGGATAATAGTTTGTGATACATCCACACCCTGCTTCCGCTCTGTAGAGGTAGCCCTACTTTACGAGGTTCAACTAACATCTTCCCACTTGGGTTCGGAGACGGTTCAGGTAATTCCAAGAGGACCACGGAAGGTTATTACTCTGCCACTTGTTACATGGGACTCAAACATACATAACTGGTGAAATGTGGGTTTACTACAGGTGCACCTTTGCCTAACCTTTTGAGGCACCTGCCAGGGGTGCGGGTTGTTCGAAAGAGATACCGCGACCCCTGGGGCACAGGCAACTGAGAGAACGCGGGTGAGTTTTAGTCAGTAAGAGTGTGACACGCCCTCCTGCTCCACCCAGAGTGGGAGAAGTTATTTGATAATTTCCCACCCTCAAAAAAAAAACCCTTTGAGGCATACAGGCGAATGTGTTATAACTATGTGTATAGTTCATTCAACAATATTTTAACGTAAAGAATTTATGACCATTTGTGAGAATTTTAAACTTCCGCGGAAAATGCCAAAACAAAGTTAACAATCATTTAATAATTCCATGTTGTTTGTTCCATGAATTGTTCATTAAACTTTATAGTTATCAGAAACCATAACTGGTCGTGATTTAAGTAATGGTCATACATCTGAGATAATTTTACTCATGTGAACGCTATACACGTTTGTTAAGTATAGACATATCTGAACTGTGGCTTGTAAAAGGTAATATATATACAATCTGTGGGCGCGTCTAAACTAAGTAAACTAACTAAGAAAATTAAACAAATTTTTATTTCAATTAAGAATCTTCATTTTACGAATCCCGATGTTACATGGTGTCTGAAGTGATAATAAAGTGCTAACAAAAAGGAAATAAATGAAAAAGTTGTAAAATGGATACGAATGACGCAGTGTCGTCGTCGCTGCGAGCGGTGGTACAAATCATAACCGCAGAGAATAACCAGCTTTTAACAAATCGTGTACTAAGTGCAATAAAAATGGTCATTTTGTTAAAATGTGCAGATCGAAGAAGAAATATGAAACCAAACAGAAACATAGAGGGAATGTATTAGAAGAAAGCTCAAATTCTGAAGATGAGGTATACACACATCAAAAAAAGTTTATAGTAGTTTATATTATGATTTCTTCTTCTTTTCTAAAAAGAATATAATCCACCGTAATAAAAAAGATTTCGATTTTCAAAGTGATCGTAAACGTTCTTTATTTTAAAATATAGATTTAGAATGTAAAACAATAAAACAGTTCAATTGTTTTTCCATATAAAAAGGCTTTCAGTCCTAGCTTACGCTCATTCAGAAATCTGATTTAGTCAAGTTTAACGGATTTGAAATACTTTTTCGCGGAAAATTGTGATTGAAAAAATGCCAAGAGAATTATCAGAAGTTTTACGAGCAAGAATAGTAACTTTGACGGAAGAAGGATACACCACGAGGGAAATAGCACGCAGAGTTGATATCTTCCAATCCTGTCCAAAATCATGACCACGTTGCAGAGGTACCACAGGATGGGTAATTTTGCTGACCGACCCCGGAGTGGTCGGCCAACTGTTTTGACTGCTGCCCAAAAGCGCTATATTAGATTGCTGGCAGCCCGTGATCCAACAACCAACGCTATTAAAATAGAAACAGAAGTTTGGCCGCCTCTGGGCTTGAAGTTAGCACTCAGACCATTCGGGATTCCTTGCACCAGGCTGGATTACGAGCAAGGAGGTCTTGGCGAGCTCCTCTGGATTCCTGGTAACGACAGCGACGGAGATTGCAGTGGGCTAGGCTTCGGCAAAATGAAGAAGAAAACATTTGGCAAAACAGTCTCTTCGTTGACGAATCGCGAATCAGTACTCATCCAGATAACCAATGTGTCTGTGTCTGGAGAAGACCAGGAGACCGTGAAAGGCGGAAGATTCAGCAAGGCGGGAAATCGGTGTCCTTTTGGGGTGGTATGATGATTGGAGCTAGAACACCTTTGATCCCGTATCGAGGCTTCATGACAGCAGACATGTTTAGAGCAGTTGCTATTGATGTAACTGTCAGACTTTTCCGAGTAAACCATGAGCACCAATTTGTACTGGTCGGTGATAATGCGCCCGCCCATCGAGCTCAACGAGTCAATGCTGCTCTCCGAGAATACGACATCACAAGGTTAGACTGGCCTGCCGGCTCGCGTGACTTAAACCCTATAGAGCACGCGTGAGATTAGCATCTCACGCGTGCTCTACGTGGCTGACGGTTCCAAACAGCTCGCTTAAGAGCTTAAGCGAGCTGTTTGGAACCGTCAGCTACGTCCCCAGACAGTGCCAGAGCTCAGAGAAGCCGCTATTCACGAATGGGTCAGGTTAGCCCAAGAAATGCTGGATAACTTGATTCTCAGCATGCCCATGAATATAAACCTTTTGTTAATAAATTGTTGTTTAAGTTTGGTTAAACAGTCTTTTTCTTTCTATCAAATTTCTGTTACAATAACATTATCATTAATTACTATTTTTTTTAACAGGTTATTTCTGTTTAAAGAAAACACATAAAAAAGATAGTTCAATTTAAAAAAATATAACAGCTTATGCTAGTGATCACAAACTTTTTTTGATGTGTGTGCATACCAGCTCTGGACAGAAAAAATACAGGTTGGCAACGTGAAGCTTACCGTCAAACTAGATTCAGGAACAGAATGCAATGTATTACCAAAATATTTGATGGACAAAACAAAGGCAAGCCTGAAAGCAAGCCGAACAAGAAATTTAATAAGTTATACACATGATAAAATGGCTGTTCTAGGCAAAGTAGAGCTACTATGTGAACTAAAAAATTAAGAATCCAATATTGTATTCAAAGTGGTTCAAGAAAAAGTTACACCAATTCTAGAACTTGATACCTGTGAGGAATTAGGGCTTATCGCGAGAGTCAATACTCTGAAGGAAAGTCAATGAACAGAAGATATATTCGAAGGCTTAGACTGTTATAACGATTATGAGTATAACATTGACCTGATTGAGAACCCAAAACTCGAAATTAAACCGTCAAGAAGAATCCTATACGCCATAAGAGATGAGGTAAAGCAAGAACTTGACAGAATGGTAAAGTTAGATGTCATAAAACCAGAAACAGAGCCCACTCCTGCCGTGAGCTCTATGGTAGTTGTCAGACAAAAAGGTAAAATAAGAATGTATATAGATCCATCAGGTGTAAACAAAAACATCCTGAGACGACATTTTCCACTGACCACTATAGAAGAGATTTCAGCTGACATCAAAGGTTCTGAATTTTTTGCAATTGATTGCACTAAAGGATTTTGGCAAATTAAGCTATCAGAAAGAAAACAAAAAATATTAACGTTTGCTACCCCATGGGGAAGATATTCCTTCAAGAGACTCCCTTTTGGTGTATCGTCAGCACCTGAAATATTTCAAGAAATTTTTACAAATTTACTCAGTAAATTTAAAAATGTGAGAGTATCCATCGATGATATATTTATTCATGCAAACAATAGAGAACAACTGCGTAAAACTGTTAGTGAAGTCATCGAAGTACTAAATAAATCAGGCTTCAAACTCAACAAAAATAAGTGCATTATGGAAGCACAAAGAATAAAATTCCTAGGACACATTGTTTCAGCCAACGGATTAGAAGCGGACCCAGACAAAGTAGAAGCCGTACAAGCAATGACAACACCAATAAATAAAACAGAGCTACAGAGACTACTAGGGATGATCAAATATCTAAACTTTATCCCCAACATGTCAGACTTGGTTCCGTGTGGTGCCGGACGTAAAAAAATAGCACTATCCCATTTCTTCCCATGGGTGTCGTAGAAGGCGACTAAGGGACTTACTAGAGAATGGGCAGCAGCGTTCTCTATGCATTTGACCACAATACTGCGATCGCCAACCCGCCTGCCAAGCGTGGCGATTATGGAAAAACCCCCTTTTAGGGGAGGCTTATGTCCAGCAATGGACGAGACAGACCTAACACATCCACTAAGAGATTTGTTACATAAAAATATAAGGTTTGGGAAATCCATCATGAAAAAGCACTCAACAAAATCAAACAAGTACCTACTTCAGAGTCCACCAGTACTCGGACTATACGATGTAAAGAAACCTTTAACTTTGAAGGTGGATGCAAGTTCAAAAAAAATTGGAGCTGCACTTCTTCAAGAAGGACAAGCAATAGCCTATGGGGCAAGAGCATTGTCCAAATCTGAACAAAACTATCCGCGGATAGAGAAAGAAGCACTTGCCACACTGTTTGGGTGTAAGAAATTCCATGAGTATGTTTTTGGTAAAGAACTGACAGTGGAATCAGACCATAAACCACTCGAGACAAATTTCAGGAAAAACGTACAATCCGCTCCAGCAAGGTTGCATCGTATAATGTTCAACCTTACACCATACTCACCAAAAGTCATATTAAAAAAGGGATCAGAGATACCCTTAGCAGATTTCCTTAGTCAAGACTGTGATGCATCTAACCTGAAATATGATCAAGAAGATAACTTAAAAGTTACTGTTATATTACCTATGTCATTAGATGCTAGAGAAGAATTAAATATTGCTACCAAAGAAGATCCGCATCTGCAGTTACTTATTAAGACAATAATGCAAGGATTTCCAGAACACGTCAATGATCTTCCTACAGAACTACAACATTATTTTAACTTTAAAGAAAAACTAAGCTATTTCAAAGGAATTATTTTCAAAGGTGATAAAATTGTGGTGCCAAAATCAGAAATCCCTAAAATGTTAAAGAGTATTCATTATGGACATCTAGTGATACAAAGCTGCTTAAAAAGAGCACGAAAATTCCTTTACTCCAGTAAAGGAATTGTCGTGCTCTTCTGGTTGACAATATGATGTTAATATGAAACTAGTCAGAGGTTGCTCCGTTTGCAAACAAACCCAAAGAGATAATTTTAAAGATACAGTGCTAGTTAAAAAGATTCCTACACTTCCATGGCAAATTGTTGCATCAGATTTATTTGAGTTGAAAGGAAAAACTAACTTAGTAATCTGCGGCAGTTATTCTGGATATTTAGATTTTCAACAGCTAAAAGGTCAGTCATCATATGAAGTTATTAAACAACTTAAAAGATGGGTTTCTGTACATGGAGTACCAGAAGAGCAACAAACCGACAATGGAACACAATATATGTCTAGAGAAAACAAGATATTTCAAAAAGAGTGGAGATTTATCCATGTCACATCCAGTCCACATCACCATCAAGGCAACGGACTTGCGGAAAGAGCAGTTCAAACAGCAAAAAAATAAATAAAGAAAATGCAGCATTGATAAGTCAGATGTTAAACTCGCTTTATTAAATCAGAGAAATACACCACGAAATTATCATTTAGGTTCACCTACACCAACATCTTTTCAGCAGAATTACTAGAACTTCAATACATCGACAGCACGGTTGGCGCAGAGGTTAAGCAATTGACTGCTGTGCTGCGTGTAGCGGGTTCGATTCCCGCACGGAACAAACATTTGTATGACCTACAAGTAGTTGTTCCGGGTCTGGCTGTTTGTGTATGTGAATTTAAATGTTTGTAAACGCACCCACAATACAGGAGTAATTCCTAGTTTAGGGCAACAGTTAAAAAAAAAACAAAAACAATACCCACAAATGATAATAATTTAAAACCGAAAATAATGCAAGGAGTCACAGCTGAACAGCAACGATTAAGAAAGATCCAAGTCAACTACAGTAATAAACATACTACTAGACCAGTCAAATTTAAAATCAATGATAAAGTCAGACACAAAGTTGCTCATCGACATTGGGAAGGGGCAAAAATAGTAGAAAAGTTCAGGCTGTTCTACTATTTACGCCTACGAAGATCTGTAATGATTCAAACAGATCAAGGCCTAATCTTTCGAAGAAACTTCAGTCATCTGCATAAGACACAAGCAGACATAATCAGCAACAGAATGTTAGTACCTGAAACTAAATACACAGATGAACCAGCAAGACAACAGGTTCCAGCATGAGATCAATCACCTGCTGTTCCTAAGTAATTCTCAGCATCAACACACACATCACCAAGCACTTCCAATCATGTGCAGAAGTCAAACCTAGCTCAACCAGCGACAGCACCACCATCATCAAGTTTTGGTAGGATAATTAAACCAATAAATATACTTTATATTTAATAATGTGATAATTGCAGTATGTTGCTCTTGTTCGGTATAATGCATCTTAATATTATAACTAATAACTTGTGCAATAAAACCAAAGAAAATTAAAACTGTAAACATGGTAATTAGAACCATAATAATAGTGATTAAATTAGGTATCTATATTATGTATATGGTGGGTGTCAGGCATAAAATAGAGTTGTAATAGCTAGATCATTCTGCAATTTCAAAATATAACGAAATTAAATTATAATGAAAATTGTGAGTCAAATTGTAAGTTTTAACTTGTAGTCTTCATAAGTTCTCAGTTTATTTAGGGAGATGTAAAGTATAGATATAACTGATCTGTGGCTTGTAAAAGATATATATGTACAATCTGTGGGCGCGTCTAAACTAACTAAGAAAATTAAACACAATTTATTTCAATTAAGATTCTACATTTTACGAATCCCGATGTTACAAAGTTATTGTTTTACGATTTTATAATTTGCAATGATGAAATTGAAGTGAATAATTAGGTATTCATAAATTATGTGAAGTATGATTTGTTCTTATTTATTACTGTCATAACAGGGGTTCATTTCGGGGGAACTAGCTTTATTCACTGGGTTTTCAAAAGATTTTTTTGGGCATTGGTTCCGGATTCGATAGATTAATTAATAAAATTGACAGTTTCTTAGAAAAGGACAATACCTACACGATCAAAATGTATGTTTTTTTATATAACCGACGAATTTTAATATCGGGGTGGGATTTAGAATCAAGTACTAAATGCGATGAGGTGGCGCGGAGGCGGTGCCTTCACTGTCACCTTGTATAGTGTAATACATAAAAATTAAAAATAGGACTTCTGTGATGAAATACTGACAAAAAAAAGTAAAAAAAAATTGTTTCTGAGAAAAATAAATAAAATTATTCCTCACCGACAAGGCATAACCGAGACGAAAGGGAAACCAAAAAAATATGTACAGCAATGTTTGTGTGAATTGGGCATTGCGGTTGTTTCGATAATATTGTTGTTTAATGGGACCCATTTTTAATTCGAAGCATAACTTATTTTCTATACAGCTGTTTAAGAACCTCCAAGAATAAATTTACAACAGAAGTTTAGGTTTAGTCCAGGGAATGGTTTCAAAGATTATTATCAGTAATTAAATAGCGCCTGTTGATTTGCTAGAGTACGACTACAATACAAAACCTAAAATCACTACGACAGGCGCTAACTTCACTTTAAATCTTAATTTGCCTACACTAGAAGGCCTATTACCGTAAATAAAAACGTTCAAATTCTAGTCGCAATCTCATCTAGGTCAATAGGCCAGGCCAATCTATGACAAAAAGTATACTTAAAAAAAAAAATATATCACAGTAGATGATACTTTATTCACATAACAATCTAGCCTATTAGCTAATAAGTCATTTAAATATAACTTAAACTGATAAGTAACTATAAAATTAAGAAATCGTCCAATAACGATGTGGCGGCCATCTAAAATGCCCCACCTATGGCGATGTGGCGGCCATCTACAATGCCCCCACATACGAAACTTCAAATCAACAAATGTGGAAAACACAAAAAATAAAGTGGCGCCATCTACAATGCCATATGCGAACTACTCAAGACTTGACGTCACACCGCAGCTACACCACGCAAGCAGAGTTTACCACGCAATCTACATATGTACAATATCCCGACATCAATCGTCGTGCAGTTGCCCACCAGACACAACACCCGTCTGGTCGGAAGATCCTCCTTTACCATAGAGTATGACTGAACTTTACACCCTGTTCTTCATACCTCTATAACGTCTTTCTTATTCACTGTAAGTTAAGGGGAAGACACTTGATTTACGTGTTCTTTATTAAAGTCAGCACTTGCACTACAGTTTAAGTTCACTTACACTGCACTAAACTAACTCAAAGGGTTTTACCCTTTTTAGTCTTCGCACTAATTCAGTGTTGTCAAGGAGTTGAATCGCCTCGACATTCACGTGATGATGAAGTCTGTGTTCATGAACTTTTGCTTATTTATGTATAACTATGTTTACGACGACCATCTTGAGGTCCCAGAGGAGGTCGCTATTTCTTATGTACCAGGGCGCGCTTACTTAATACTTTGTTTTGAAACCGTATGATTTGACGATTACTTTGGCTGGTGCAGCCCCACAGCTGAATACCGTAGGTCCATAAAGGCTTTAAAACTTGTTTATGTAACAACAATTTATTACATATTGACAATGGTGATTGTCTACCAAGTAGCCAATACATTTTTTTGTATCGAATATCTAATTCCGCTCTTTTCTTTTTGACAAGCTCTTTTCAGCGCAGTTTTGCATCCAAGGTCATGCCGAGATACTTAGCAGTATTTGCGTATGGTATTTATTGATTATTTATGGATACTGGGAAGTATTGTGGCTTTTTGTTGGTGAAGTCTATGTGGATAGACTTGCTTTCATTAAGTTTGATACGCCATTTTGCAGTCCACTCATAAACACGATTTACGGACTCTTGAACCTGTTCTACGGCTTCCTCGTGACTATTTCCAACAGCCATGATAGCTGTGTCGTCAGCAAAGGTTGCAATGACATTATTTTCTAGTTCAGGAATACCACAGGTGTATAGTAGATACAGGACCGGACCTAGTACACTACCTTGTGGTATTCCAGCTTTTATCTGCCAAGGTTTGAATAGGCATTTCTTTGTCTTATTCTAAACAATCTGTTTGATATATAGGACTCTATGATATCTGAAAACTGTTGAGACAGCATTGTTCTTAGCTTATAAATGAGGCCATCATGCCATACTTTATCAAAAGCCTGTGCAACATCAAGGAAAACCTCGGAACGCACATTTTCCTCTAGTGTTCTTTCAATTATATTAGTAATTCTGTGTACTTGGTCAAGCGTAGAGTGTTGTTCTCCAAATCCAAACTGGTAGTCGGGTTAAGATTTTCAGCTTCAATAATCGGCTTTAATCTCTTTAAAAATAGTTTCTCAAAGAGTTTTGACAACGCCGGTAACAGTGAGATTGGTCTGTAAGATGTTGTTTCATGAGGTGGTTTCCCAGGCTTGGCTATCATGATGACTTCAGCTACTTTCCACATGTCAGGAACGTGTTTCAACCGTAATACAGGATTAATAAGCGTGGCAAGCTTAACTATAGCTTTACGTGAGAGATTTTGTAAGACTTCTCCTGTAATTAAGTCGTAACCAGAAAATTTTCTCCGATAAAAATTACACTTAATTTCTCTAGATACTTCTTTTGGGGTAACCAACTTAATATCTGAACTAATTTGTACTCCCTGAATTATCCTTTTATCAGTCTGGGCTTCATTTGGTTGGAATATTTGCTCTAAATGCTCAGCGAACCTTAAAGCTTTGTTTTCGTCTGTCACTGCCCATTTTCGATTTACTTCCTTAATAGGAGGAATTTGCACGGTCGGTCGTATCATGTGTTTAGTAGTAGCTTTCCCCAGCGAATATTCGGTTTTAATGTCACTCGTTAATTGGCAAACGTAGCTGGATGTTAAGGAGTCGTTGTTGTGTTGAATTTCTATCGTAAGACGCTTAGTGAGGCTGTTCAGCAAGCAGTCTTTTATCATGTGGACATCTCGTCTGATGCCATCTGTTTCTTAAATTTATTAAATTCTTTCATTATAATCGTACTATTCTACTAATATTATAAATGTGAGAGATTTTACGTTTGGATAGTTGTTACTCAATCAAACAAAATCGGCCCAATGGATTTGAATGAAATGACATGGCTAAATTGAAGTATGGACGAGATCCTGGCAATGAATAAATATGGTACCTAGCAATATGTAAAGCTGAATAGATGAATATTAGTATTTCATATAAAAACTGTTTCAGGAACTTTTCATATCTTTAAAATCATAAAAATAAAATCGCTATCGTGTAACTCCTACGTCAATAGGTATAGAAACTGCAAACAGATGACATTGCTATGAACTTTTACGTAGGGGTGTCTGCATCTGCTGTATCTGGATTATATTGATAATTGTATTTTTGAATAGCGTCCCATTCTGATTGTGCACGGTGGTACTTGAGTTAATAACAATAAAGAGGTAATTGCACCAAGAAACGTAATATAACATGCTTTCTACAGTCTGCGCAAAAATCACTTCCACCGCGTATTTAATTACATATTATACTCTTGTAAAAACGAAACTTCTTATCCCGAGTTGAAACAAAGACAGTTTTCACAGAAAATATAAATAAATGGCTGAAATGATGAACATGTTTGAAAATAAGGATTGATATGAACTGACCCAAACAAGTGTAGAATTTTTGTATTTGAGGTAGGTAATTCTGCTAGGTATTATACATTACTTAAATCTAACTAAGTCTCCCTGGTGCGTTTTTATTCAATCTGTCTGTACGGATGTATCAACAAATAGAGTTGATGGGGTTGTCACTAGTACTAGTAGGTAAGTTGGTTCTTCCGGAAAACCTTTATACCTTTAGGTATTAGTTGTTGTGTATCAATGTAAATCAATTCAGAAAAATCCTGCCGCCTGAGTGCTTTTCTTGCGCGCGTTGCTGCGTGGTAATGAATAAAACCTGCCAAACTAGATAACGAACGCAGTGAGTAACCAAGGACATATAATTGTTTGAAATAAAACAACCAAAATGCGATTTATTTGTTATTCTGTAAATCGTACAAGTACATTATCTAAAAATGAAGCCGGAGCTAATAATGTGTTCTGGTGTCTCGCCCATCCTAGATACCAGATCACTGTCATGACATGACAGCAACAGCCCAGAGTTCTGTTCCCCACAATACAGCTGCAGTAATATGACAGAATGTCTTCTAAAGAATTATTTGTTTGACTTTCATATAAAATATACACGTAATATATTCTTTGGCTGATATGTCTTGATCTTATTCGGCCTCTTAAAAGTTGAGGACTTGATCCCCCTAAATGATATACTCTTTCAAGATCCGGGCACACTTCGATATCATAGACACCATTTGCTCTAATATGCTCTCCGTAGTATGACCGGGCTTGTTTAACCTGATATGGTCCTAATGCCATCAACAGTAACTGATTATACTCCAATATTGGAAAATTCTGCAATTGGGGCAGGTTGCCATCCACTCTCAAAAACATTGATCTTTGCCTGTTCAAATTATTTTCCCTTACAAAGGTTCCTAAATGATTAGGCTGATCCATATACCGTGCCACTCTTTGTATAATTTCACCAGAATTTGGACTATCCTCTATTAAAATATGATATTTATTAATTAATGCTGCAGCTATTTTAAAATCTTCCATAAGGTGGGGTGAAGCTAAATTGAAAAATCGTTGCCGAAATAATTTAAAATCGCGTTTGAAGCGCCCGTTAACCACTTCTACTACCCATCTGCATAATGTTACTTTCCTGCTTTTATTAGCTTGTTCATATGTCAATTGTGTTTGACCAGGGCTCATTGACTCAGGTTTATGAGTTTGAAAGCCTAAACTTTCTAATAGTGGTAAAGCATCCCTGAAACCCCTATCTAAAATAAAAACATCATTACGTTGAAAAAGCTGTCGATATGGACTATCTTCTGCTTGAAACAAATGATTCATAATCTCAGCATCAGTTTGAGTAGCAGCATATGGTCCAACAACATCAATAATATGCCCATCACATGAAACAATCATAAATGGTTTGACTAAATTGTCATATTTATGCAGGCTGTAGGTTTTTTTTTGGAATAGATAATTTGAACTTTTTTGTAAATATACATATGTGCCATCAAATATGGCAATAGCAGGTCTATTTTCATTACCAAAAAGAGCATTGGGTATGCTTAAATTCCTGTTTACAATATCGATATGGGTCATATGGTTTTGGCCTATATAGTTGGGTACTAAATGTTGCGTTAAACACTCTCTAATTTTTTTTAGTATGGCAGTTAATGTGGGACGTGATACTGTAAAAAGTGTCGCAAGTCGCCGGTCAGATTCACCTGTTCTTAATTTTGCTAAATAAATAGCCAAAGCATTCTTAGGCCTTTTGAAAGTGAGGGCAGGCAAAATATTAAAAAGGTTCAAAAAATTAGCAGTTGTTAAACCTGTCCAATAGTGACATATCACATTTTGCATTTCAGCAACCTTTTCAAAATTAAACGTTGGTTCGTCAGATTTTGCTATTGTTATTATATCTTCAATTTGGTTTGCAGTGAAATTCGAGTACATATTGTTATTTTGAAGCAACAAGTGCCAAACATCCAAATTACAATGTGTCTCACAAACCCTGGTTTTGCGGGGAATATAAAAATTATGTTTTTCAATAAGCATTTTTTTTATAAATGCCGGAACCACATGTAACTGTTGTTCAAAGATACATCCATTAAACACACAGTGCCCGGAGGTGTTCGCAGCCCGTTTATAATTTGGCAGGTGTAATTCCGGTTCTGAAACAGGCCTAGGTCCTGGTTCAGGTCCAGCTCGTGGTTCAGGTCCAGGCAGATTTCCCCTATTTTGGTCTTGGTTTGTCTGTCGTTGATGTCTTATCCAACAGGGATGGCACGCATAGTTCAAAGCCTAAAAAAATAATTTAGTCTATTTATGGTGTCATAATTATACTAAATATCTAAGAATAACTGAATGTCTACCTACATTCAGAAGCAATCGAAGGGATTAAGTAATGTAAGCGCAAGAAATGAACAGACAAAAAACCGACACTAATATTATGAAGCGTGCATTGAAAAAATATAAGAGGACATATTGTTTGTTCTCTGACTGACATAGCCACTGTACTCTGTCTTCCTTCACTCTCAAATTCTGATAAAATCAATCTGATTGGATGTTCGGTCAGTAACGCAAACAGAGAGAGAGATCAGCTTGACTATTTATAGGCTAAGAAACTGAATATCTGAAGACGAAGATGATTCAAGCTACCGGATGGGCATGTAAATATAAAAGAACACACTTTGCTTAGATATCATTTTATTTACCTGATTGAAAGCTGGATGAGACGTTGGTAAATTCTGTAACATTGGATTGTTTATCTCCACTGCATGACGTTGTATATTTCTCACAGAACGGCCACAAGTTATGCACACTAATGTATGGCCAAATAAACGCACATGACTAGCTTCTGAATTCAGCAATTCATAACAAGGATGGCAAATGTTGGCATCACTTGGAATCTAGAACAAACTTAATTACCTTAAAATACCCACATGAATCAACTATAATACCAACACATTTTAATATAATGATATATAAGGCAACCAGTCTGTTGTAGTCGTGATATTAGTTCTAGAATGATTCTAGCTATAGATGGCTTACCTCAATTGTTAACCATCGTGCTAAGATAGTGAGAAGAACAGCAGGCAATGAAGAGGTGATATGCCGCCGCAGTCTTTGCGTGGCTACACCACAGTTTATGCATCGCATGGTGAATTGATTGGAAATCAAATCCGGGTCGAGTAGCAACAGGTCAGTACGTAGGCGTGCAAACACAATAACTCCAATAAGCAAGCAGGGGTCAGTGAAATTCCGAAATAAAAAGCACAACGAACAAGCAAACGGCAGAGCATTCAAACGACGTCTGACATGTGACGTTTTTTTTCATAGAGATGAGATTGAACTTCAAGTGAACTAAATCGATTAAATAATGGAAAGGGCTGAAAGAATAAAAATAATTTGTGTTTTGTCGACCACTATTCAGTTAATATTTATCGACACATAATATGTAGTCGAAAACTTGGGAATATTTATTGATAAGAACTTTTCTTGGACTGCCCAGCTACAGGAAGTTAGCCGTAAGCTATTTGCATCTGGTGCGTCTTTGAAGAGATTGCGTAACTTTCTCCCGACTGCCACCAAGATTGCGCTTGCACAATCACTTCTTCTACCCATCCTTGACTATGCCGATGCCAGCTATCTTGACCTTACCCAAGACCAACTGGACAAAGTTGAGCGCCTTCAAAACTTTTGCATAAGGTTCATATTTGGTTTGCGCAAATATGAAAATTTTTCCGAATGTCGAGTGAAGCTCAAGTGGTTACCAATTCACCTTCGCCGGAATGCTCATATTCTTTCTCTTTTGTATAAAGTGCTATTTTCTCCCTCCACTCCTCTCTATCTCAAGAAGCGTTTTCAATTTCTTTGTGACTCACACACGAAATTCTTAAGGTCATCAGATAACTTGAAGCTTAAAATGCCTATGCACTCCACAACTTTCCTCGACCATTCCTTTACTGTCCAAGCCACTCGGTTGTGGAATGCATTGCCTGTTGAAATAAAACGCGCGCAGACGTTACATGTTTTTAAAAGACTCGTGAAGGAACACTACTTGTCGTTGTGATCTTCTTCTCCTAACCGAACTTTAATTTTCTATGTACTGTCGTCATTAATTTTTGTGTCTTATATGGATATTTAGTATGTATGTATTTATGTGTATATTATTTAGGATATAAATAACTGTTTAGTTGAGTTTACACCATTGATATACCCATTTTATGTCCACGCTTTTCACTGTCCATTCCATGGTTGCCTGAAAGAGATCGCATAAAGCGATAAGGCCGCCCATTGTATATTTTGTAATAATTGTAATGTTTTTTGAGATGTATTTTTATGGTGTACAATAAAGTATATAAGTCGTCAGTGAGTCACCCAAAGAGCAATGGGGAGGGCTATGCTTGGAGTTTCCCTACGTGATCGAATCAGAAATGATGAGATCCGTAGGAAAATCAAGGTAACCGACATAGCCCGAAGAATTGCCATACTTAAGTGGCAGTGGGCAGGGCACATTGCTCGCAGAACAGATGGCCGATGGGGTCGGAAGGTTCTGGAGTGGCGACCGCGTACTGGAAGACGTAGCGTTGGAAGGCCTCCCACAAGATGGACCGATGACCTGGTGAAGGCCGCAGGAATACGTTGGATGCGAGATGCACAGAACAGGTCGAGGTGGCGGTGCTTGGAGGAGGCCTATGTCCAGCAGTGGACGTCTTTCGGCTGAAATGATGAATGATGAGTAGAGTCAATGGTCACTTTAAAAACAACCGCATTTTCCAAATCAAAACCTTGCGAAAACACTAACGCAACTAAACATGACACTGAATAACGTAATCGATTCACGATAAAAACTCTGATTGTCACTTTTTAGGTTCAGATATTAAATCGTTTTGAGACCTATTTTCAAAAATCGATATAAGTACAGTTTCAATTTGACATTCTGGAAAAGCGCTATGACTCCTCCCTAGCTTGCAGTACTGTATTATTTCCCCTTGATATGTCAATCAAAAAGCTTGAAAAGCAATTCAGATACTTTTTTTATGCTAAACAGTTCACGAAAGTTCTTGGAAATTAATAAACACTAAATATTTCATAAATGAATATTTAAATATTACGAGTTAATGTGAGATTCCAATACATTCTGAGGGTATTCATTTAGCCATCTCCTTTGGCACACAGATTTACATAAAGGATACTTTCTATCCCGATAGTACTCGTACATACCCGTGGAATTATTTTCAACCTGCACGCGGGCGAAGGCAAAGCTACATATTTATAATAGCTAATTGATCAATTATCCTGAACTTATCTCCTTGGAATGATTAAACTATCTATCAACCACATTCGATCATTATTGTCTCAATAAAATTATTACACTGACGGTCTCTGATAAATCTAATGGTCCTAATTTATTTAAATTTACTATTTTTCCCTTCATTGTTTTATGCTACTAAGTAATGATAAAAATAACAAATGATCTCAGAAACTTTTTAATGGTGCTATGAACTGTTTTTATAATTATTCTGTTTTTTGTTTCATAAAACTTAATTAAGTCATTTTTTAATCTAGATTACGTACGTCATATTTATCCTTCGAAAATTCCCAAACGAACAGAACGTTTGGGATTTTTAGTGTAAATTTTATTAATGTAAAATGTCGGTTTGTTGGTACAAACCAATTTTATGTAACTTTTACTGAATAAGAGGGAAATTGGTCCACTTTACAATGCATTTTGTTATGAACCTTATGATACAGGACTTTGTTTATTTTATTCGTCCTTCTATCATACAAAACACAGTCTGCTTATTACAAAAGATTGTTCTCAGAACCTATGCTAAGGATATTCGAAAAGTAAAAGCATCGACAATCCAAAAATGTACGCAAATATATGTAAGCAGGTCCAATTCGGTCCAATGACGTGATATAAAAACATAAGCAAATAAAATAGAACGACCTGTATCTCAAGTACCCGGGTTATGCATCGAAGACGTATAATATAATGAACCAACCAGGGGCAAATTAGATGTTTTAAGCACACCGTCGACAGTATATATAGAGGCCTATTATCATGACGGACATCATAAGTCATTCGACTACTTGCTATTACTCACATACTCACTTGAGGAACGAACGGTAGGTCTTCTAATTATATATTTGTGCACTTATAAGTTTTCATAAATAAGTAGTTTTGCATACCATACAAACATATATTGTAGATAGTTTACATCTAAATCCCTAAAATTATTTATTAGAAAAGTGTGTAGTGATACGGTGCTAATTCTCGTCCTTCATAGTCTTGATGAATTTTGTTGTATATTTTGAAGTGTAATTTAGTGTACCTATCTTTGCAAGGTGATACTGGAATTAGGTCACCATTGGCTACGCTGTTCATGCCCAATAATATTGAGTGTGACAAGAACCTTCTTTCATTTCGATTCTTTTTAAAGTGATAGCGATTGATTTAAAAGCTTGCATAACTTTGTATCACGATAACATGTGCATTGACACCTTTTATATCACTGATATGACAGTCCCTAGCATCAAAGCTACCACTCTTCTCGAATTCGACTGTAATTATTTTTACTCTCTAAAGTCCTCATACAACTTCCATTCTTTTCTCTCAATTCACCTCTTCTTAAATGTTCCAGTGTATCATGAAGTTCGTCCTGCTTCTGTGTGTGATGGTGGCCGCCGTCATGGCCGAAGAACATTACACTGACAAGTACGACAACATCAACGTGGACGAAATCCTTAACACCAAACGACTTCTCCTCGCCTACGTCCACTGCGTTTTGGGCACGGGAAAGTGCACTCCTGAGGGCACGGAGCTCAAAGGTAACTATAGTGATTTTGATTTACGGTAAAACTAAAGGTTGTGATGACTGGAGCTTAGGGACCAACCCACACACGATGATTTGAGCAGGAGAATTGAAATATGATGATGATTGATGTGGCAATTGATGTGTGAAATTATTCATAATATTTGTAGACACAACAGTGTCTATGGTGTCCATTGGCTATTGTGGAATAAAACATCGTCACCAACAAGCTAGAATGGTGATCAATGCTGCTTCTTCCCTATAAAAGAATATGTATATGTCCTGCAGTAGAAAAATACAGACCAATACCTACTACTGAGGTAGAGCTGTGAATCTCGCAGCCGATGTATTTATGTGAGATAGTTTGTTTTTTGCTGCACTCTGAACCACGAAGTTTCATAATACATGATTCTAAAAATGTAATTCATGTGTAAATACTTACTATCAATGCGATGCATCTAAAACGTAATTAGAAGGATAGTGTTTGGCCAATCTTTTATGTTTCGCACATCTTAACAAAATACACACTTTCAAATAATTAAGGTCATAATTAATTAGGATACAAATACTAAAAACCTCAGTTTTACAGAAATATTTAGGCCAAGGTTACGACAAATACTAGACAGGCACAATTTTAGTCCTTAATCGAAATGTTATACACATACGAGCATATCAAACTTGAAATGAAAATACTATTTTATGGTGTTCAAAAACAGATTTTAAAAACTGAAATCTTTAAATTGTATTTTAAAATTTATTTTGTTGTTTCATAAACTAAAACTAACATTTTCCGACTGCATTTTGCCTAAGCTATCTCAATAATATCTTTTTAGACTTTTTCTCGTATAGAGCAAAATACCCTATTGACAACTCCGACTAATTGTTGAATTAGCTGATAGATAAATAAATCAAGTTGCTTTAAATTCTTATTATTTTATCATCTTCGTCGTAACAGGATGATTTACGTGTATCGATCAGTGAATGTATTTCGGCTGCAAAGATGAGGATGATAGGCAACTAACTGCAACTTCATATAACATAAGCACATAATAACACACGTATTCCCAGAGGTAAAAGCAATTAACTTCTAATCTCAGAGGCATAATTATCTCAATAGAGTATAAATCATTGCACTGCCAATTGACACTTGCACCTAGGGGTTACAACGCAAATGTGCAGTTTTTATGAGTGCATATTACGAACTAGCTGTTTCCCCCGGACTTCGACCCAGGATGAACTTAGTACCCTGTCCTAATGCAGATTATGGGCTATCTGTATGCCAAATTTCATCTTAATCCGTTAGGCCGTTTTAGCGTGAAAGCGTGACAAATATAGTTACTTTCGCATTTGTAATATTAGTTAGGATCGTTGTTACGATTGTATAGAAGGTAAATCAAGAAGAAATGTAGTCTTAGTATTATCAAGACAAAAAATTTGATTTTTGTATGTTTGTTTGATACGCTTTCACTCTAACACGGCTGAACAAATTCGGAAGAAATATGGTACATGTGTAGTTCTACCCATGTGCCATATTTCATCCCAATTTGTTATGACATATGATACTTTTCATCCTAGATCGCAGACAAAGTTGCAGGCAACAACTAGTAACTTAATACAGGCACCCAAAATGACCCACTTTTACGTATTTCTTAGCGTATCAATGACATAAATTTCATACATATACTCGTGATATGTTTGGTCCAAAATTCAGCTACACAAACAGCACTCACTGACGCGGTCATAAGGCCTAAAGTCACAAGATACTAGAAAAGCGTTTTTTTTTCTAACTATAAAAGTAAAGGTTTATGTACTTCAGTCCGAAACTAAAGATTTAAGAAATAAAATAACGATGACGGGAGGAAATCAAATTGAAGAGGATTATTATCTTCTAAGGAACTGTAATGTTTTAATTTCGAAGGCGAGTCACGTTCACTACCATTGAACGAGTCACTTCCGTTGAGTCTACATTGGGGAAAAGATTACCATATTATGTATAGAGCACTTATTAACTGAAGCATTGTTTGTAAAGAGGAAACAACAAAAAAACTGACATTAGTAAGAATTTAATTCACGAACATAATAACATATAAAATTCTCGATTCTCCAACTCTTGCGCATTTCAACTTTACAACAATCTAATTATGCGGAACTTTCCAGTATAACATACACATAACATCACGCCTTGTTTCCGCAAAGGGTTAGGCAGAAGTATACCATTAGTACACCCCCATGTTTAAGTCCCATGTCATAGGTGGCGATTAATATGGGAGTTTGTTGCGCCACTTCTTCTTCCCAGCTAATGCACTAGAAAGTGGTGAAGGGCGGGCGTTTTGGGGAGACTGTTTTATGTAATTTTGACGTTCAGAAAAAGCTGACTCTCAGCCTAGTTTAAATAAATGACTTTTGATTTTGAACATAGCTTATCCTTTTGTTAGCCTAGAACAACGGTCAAATTGCACGTTAATTGTCTTCCACTTTTGTGTGCGCCTGCGCTTATTCGGCCGCTTATTGGGCTTAAAACGACGGTATCTCTAAGTTAACTATAGAAGCTGTTTAGAAGTTATTGCCATCAACTGGGGTACAAATACAGAATACGGGCTGCTACTGAAAAATTCCATGGGGAAAATCCAATAACACTTTGCCCGATCCGGGATTTGAAACCAGGACCTGATGCAGTAGCCAGTGTCTTCCCTTGTAGTTTTCAATGCGACCAATCCATTTCACAAATTCCGTGGTAAACGCCACATATAATCATAGCGCCACATATAGGCATACGTTGAATCGGTGCTCCGCTATGGCTTGATAATGTGGGGTAATAGCACAGATCAAAATAGAGCATTTATTGCACAGAAAAAATGCATTAGAGCAATAAACGGGCTTCGACCTGACGAATCGTGTAGGCCGATATTTAAAAAGCTTGGCTTGTTGCCGCTACCGTTTTTTTTTTTTTTTTTGGGTGGGAAATCATCAAATAACTTCGCCCGCTCTGGGTGGAGCGGGAGGGCGTGTCAGACTTTTACTGACTAAAACCCACCCGTGTTCCCTCAGTTGCCTGTGTGCCAGGGGCGGCGGTATCTCTTTCGAACAACCCGCACCCCTGGCAGGCATCGGCCCTTGCGGGCCCCATCTGTTGCTGCTGACATCTCTTTGAGGCGCGCGTGGAACGCAACGCGCCGTCGACCCGGGCTTGGTCCTTACCGGACAGCGAGCTACCCATTACTCGCCGTCCGCAAGCCCGTGCCTACGGTGGCCGGGAATCAGCCTGGGATTCCCGACGCCCAGGGCGTCTCCTGCGAAGGCCACGGCTGTGAGGGTGCATGTACTGCATCTCCCTCACGTGCGCCGCCTCCCTCTTTGCGAGCATAACTGCTTCGCTGAAGGAGGCGACTGCCAGCCATGCCCTCTCGCTCCGTACCATGGCCTGGACCAGGGTCGGACGCGAGAGATCGCCTCCGCTTGCCGCTACCGTCTCTTTACATTTATGAATCATGTGTGTTTGTGAGGAAGCATCAGGAATTGTTCAGTAAGGCAGATGATTTATAACCACGTAACCGACGAGACCCCCACATGCTTGTACTGGATATCCTTCCGAGGCTAGCTAAATATAATAAAAGTTGTATATCCATGTGTGTACGTGTATATAATAAGATACCAAGTAATTTCAAGACTTTAAATATAAGATTATTCAAAATAAATTGCATGAATGGTTGTGTAGTCATAGTTTTTGTAGTGTCAAAGAACTCTTTGACTATAAATGTTAAATATGGTTGTGTAAATTTGTACGCTTATGACTGTTAAGCAAAAACTTGTATGCTCTTGTTATTTTGTTTTTACCATCTCTATATACCATGTTTTTACAGCAAATAAATACTATTCTATTCTATTCTATAAAATACAAACAATACAAATCACATTTCTCTTTACAGAACATCTTACCGACGCCATCCAGACAGGCTGCAGTAAATGTACAAAACCGCAAGAGGAGGGAGCAACCAAGGTCATCGAGCACCTGATCAAGTACGAGATAGAAATCTGGCGCGAGCTGTGCGCCAAGTTCGATCCTACTGGTACCTGGAGGAAGAAGTACGAAGAGCGCGCGAAGGCCAAAGGCATTGAGATTCCCGAATAAAGTCTCTTTTACTAAACCTCTAAGAGCAGGTACAGATAGACCCAGCACAAGCGTTCTATGAATGCTTGAAATCAGTCTTTCTGAAGCAGCTCTAACCGCTCAATTCTCCTACTCAGTATTTTTTAAACTGTTACTCATTCTTTTATGTGAATTAGCTTTTTACTATGCTTGGAAACTTGTGATATATCTGTTTTATGCTGTTAAGCTGTTAACTTAAGCAAACGCTTAAGTTTTTCTTATGTATTATCGTATTTGTAAAATGTAATTGTCATCTTTGATATTAATATTTTAATAAACCAAAGAAATTCACATATGTGTTTAATAACCTTGTCACTGCATAGTCTAAGTAATGGAAAACTGTTGATAATTTGTGGTCATGGCCTTTTCTGTTTTCTTTTTTTATGACTGAAAATCTGCAATCTGCAATTTTGTCGAGCAAAAATTAGCCCTTTCAAATAAGTTTTTGTCATTTTGGGTGTTATGAGAGACAGTATATAATATACAGGGCTGTCCCATAACTTGTCACATGGAGGGAAAGTATCCTAAATACTGTAAATGGAAAAAATTACTGAATGAATAATTTATTTTTATTTTAAAAATAATACGAGCTACATTCAAAGAATCTTAAATAATCACTTGTTTGAATCGGTAATAGAACCCACTAAATGTGAAAATAACCCTGTTATTTTACTGAAAGGATTGAAAGGCTCAATCATATATATTTATTTCTTCCAAATAAAATAGCATCTAAAATATAAGGAAGACCATGACATTTTTAAGGACATCTTTTATAAATCTAATAGGGTGACCGGTAAAGCAAAAGAAAAAAAAACATGTGATCATAAGTTCATAAATCACAGTTTAGCTTCTACACTGTAAATAATTGATGAATACACATGGGGTGTTTCCATTAAGAGAGAGGCTTTGTTTTGTTTTTTGTTTGGTCGTCTACTCATAGGTCTCCCTGTATGTATCAATAATACCTAAGTAATCTGTCATCAACAGTACTAAACGTCTCGATAACGACAACCTACTGCCATCCTACTTAAATATAATAAATCAGCCTACACACTTGAACTCAGAAATTATTTATCTATAGGTAACCGAACCGGAGGAGGTCATCTTTTGCATAAAGTTTAACTAAATACATGCGCAGTAAACATTGTATAAGATGACAATCCTATCTAGTGATACCAATAGAGGCAACATTGTAAATATCATTCACGGGACTCAAACCCATGATTTCAGGAACGTCCTAAAACTTTTGTATGTAGGACACCAGAAACGTAATAAAAAAAATCTTTGAATAAATAATCTAGATCAGTATTCCACAAAGTGTGTGCCACGACACACTGGTGTACCGTGGTCATTGGTTGGTGTGCCTCGGAAAAATAAGGTTATCTCTTAAAGTTAAATACACAGGCGAAATAACATTTTGGGCTATGTGTAATGACTAATGAATATCCTCTGTTTTCTAAGCATGCTGTTGCTATAATTTTGTCATTTGCAACGACATGTTTAAGTGAGTTAGGATTTTCAACTCTTACCACACTAAAAACTTATAAAAAGGAACCCCTCAGGACGATCGACGAAGAGATGAGAACAGCCCTTTCAATGATTACTCCAAATTTGGACCGCCTATGCTCAATTAAGCAAGCTCATGTTTCGCATTAAATACCTTTTCTGCAAGGTGTACTTTTTTTTTGAGGGTCGGAAATCATCACATAACTTCTCCCGTTCTGGATGGAGCAGGAGGGCGTGTCAGACTTTTACTGACTAACACCCACCCGTGTTCCCTTAGTTGCCTGTTTCCCAGGGGCGACAATATCTCTTTCGAACAAGCCGCACCCCAACAAGCAAAGTAATCCTATTAAGAAAGATTATAAGTCTGTCACTACTAATAACGTTCTGATAAAGGCATTGCGGTAGACTATTTAACTTATAGTAGCATTTGCCAAGCCTTAACATACCCAAGTGCATTAGTTTTCATATCTCGGTCTTATAAGATTATCTTTTAGGAGACGTTTAGGAATAAGTCTTCTATAATTGTTTACAGTAAAACTAAATAATCCAGAATATTAATTTGATCCTATAGCAGCATTTGAGAGAACAAGATTATAACATACTTAGCTGAGATTACTATAAATTTGCACCGTTACAGTTTTGCTCGAGACTCTTTTAAATATAATAATAACTGATACATTATGACGCATTATGTGTTACTGCGGACTTTGTTCAAATGCATAGTCTTCCCGTTCGTCCCCACGTAAAGTTCTTGTATCACTTGGGTGATTACAATGCAACATGTGACGAACTTAATCTGGTGGATTGGCAGAGCGACTTAAACTGTCGGTCGTTAGAAAACGCCGTCACATACTTTTACACTGTTATTGATAGGCTACGTAATACCTTCATACCAACAAAAACAGTAGTTTCCCAATCGAAGTATCCGCCCTGGTACAGAAGCCCGTTAGTTAAAATAATTAAAGAAAAGCATAAAAATCATGCTAAATTTAAAAAATACGGAAATTTATGAGATCTCGAAAGTTTTGCTTTATTGAGAGAACGGGTTAAAGACCTAGAAACGGTTATGTTTGAGGATTATATAGCAAAAATAGAATCAGACATAATTAATAATCCTCGGGCTTTTTGGGGTTATGTTAAAGCAAGGAAACAATCAAACTCATATCTCTCAGTTCTACACTTTGTGCAGCTGTCCTCTAGTGACGGTGACGCAATTTGCAACATGTTCGATGACTATTTTCACTCCAATTTTCTTTCAGGCACTGGTGCTAGCAGTGCGACACAGTACACATCTGATATCAGTTCTGTGCAAATTTGTGAGGATGGGGTTCACAGGCTGCTAAAACAAATTGACTTAAATAAGTCAGCAGGCCCAGACAACATTCCACCGGTTTTCATTGCGAACTGCACCAAAAGTCTTGTTGTCCCGCTCTTGATGCTATTCAAAAAATCACTTGCCACGGGTGTGGTACCCACGATCTGGAAGTCTGCATATACAGCATGTAAAAAAACCCTGTCCGATCCGTAAGACTATTACTCGTCATAGTACTGCGTACACAAATATACGTAACCATTTAATGGATTTGAGATAATTATTTTTCCCCAGTAAAAATAATGAAAAAATAAAAATAAAAAAAACTGGTCAAAGGCAACACTGACCGCTCGACAAAGTTCACGTGTCATAATGTATCAGTTACTATTATATTTAAAAGAGTCTCGAGCAAAACTGTAACGGTGCAAATTTATAGTAATCTCAGCTAAGTATGTTATAATCTTGTTCTCTCAAATGCTGCTATAGGATCAAATTAATATTCTGGATTATTTAGTTTTACTGTAAACAATTATAGAAGACTTATTCCTAAACGTCTCCTAAAAGATAATCTTATAAGACCGAGATATGAAAACTAATGCACTTGGGTATGTTAAGGCTTGGCAAATGCTACTATAAGTTAAATAGTCTACCGCAATGCCTTTATCAGAACGTTATTAGTAGTGACAGACTTATAATCTTTCTTTAAAGGATTACTTTGCTTGTTGGGGTGCGGCTTGTTCGAAAGAGATATTGTCGCCCCTGGGAAACAGGCAACTAAGGGAACACGGGTGGGTGTTAGTCAGTAAAAGTCTGACACGCCCTCCTGCTCCATCCAGAACGGGAGAAGTTATGTGATGATTTCCAACCCTCAAAAAAAAAGTACACCTTGCAGAAAAGGTATTTAATGCGAAACATGAGCTTGCTTAATTGAGCATAGGCGGTCCAAATTTGGAGTAATCATTGAAAGGGCTGTTCTCATCTCTTTGTCGATCGTCCTGAGGGGTTCCTTTTTATAAGTTTTTAGTGTGGTAAGAGTTGAAAATCCTAACTCACTTAAACATGTCGTTGCAAATGACAAAATTATAGCAACAGCATGCTTAGAAAACAGAGGATATTCATTAGTCATTACACATAGCCCAAAATGTTATTTCGCCTGTGTATTTAACTTTAAGAGATAACCTTATTTTTCCGAGGCACACCAACCAATGACCACGGTACACCAGTGTGTCGTGGCACACACTTTGTGGAATACTGATCTAGATTATTTATTCAAAGATTTTTTTTTATTACGTTTCTGGTGTCCTACATACAAAAGTTTTAGGACGTTCCTGAAATCATGGGTTTGAGTCCCGTGAATGATATTTACAATGTTGCCTCTATTGGTATCACTAGATAGGATTCTCATCTTATACAATGTTTACTGCGCATGTATTTAGTTAAACTTTATGCAAAAGATGACCTCCTCCGGTTCGGTTACCTATAGATAAATAATTTCTGCGTTCAAGTGTGTAGGCTGATTTATTATATTTAAGTAGGATGGCAGTAGGTTGTCGTTATCGAGACGTTTAGTACCGTTGATGACAGATTACTTAGGTATTATTGATACATACAGGGAGACCTATGAGTAGAAGACCAAACAAAAAACAAAACAAAGCCTCTCTCTTAATGGAAACACCCCATGTATATTCATCAATTATTTACAGTGTAGAAGCTAAACTGTGATTTATGAACTTATGATCACATGTTTTTTTTTCTTTTGCTTTACCGGTCACCCTATTAGATTTATAAAAGATGTCCTTAAAAATGTCATGGTCTTCCTTATATTTTAGATGCTATTTTATTTGGAAGAAATAAATATATATGATTGAGCCTTTCAATCCTTTCAGTAAAATAACAGGGTTATTTTCACATTTAGTGGGTTCTATTACCGATTCAAACAAGTGATTATTTAAGATTCTTTGAATGTAGCTCGTATTATTTTTAAAATAAAAATAAATTATTCATTCAGTAATTTTTTCCATTTACAGTATTTAGGATACTTTCCCTCCATGTGACAAGTTATGGGACAGCCCTGTATATTATATACTGTCTCTCATAACACCCAAAATGACAAAAACTTATTTCAAAGGGCTAATTTTTGCTCGACAAAATTGCAGATTGCAGATTTTCAGTCATAAAAAAAGAAAACAGAAAAGGCCATGACCACAAATTATCAACAGTTTTCCATTACTTAGACTATGCAGTGACAAGGTTATTAAACACATATGTGAATTTCTTTGGTTTATTAAAATATTAAAATCAAAGATGACAATTACATTTTACAAATACGATAATACATAAGAAAAACTCAAGCGTTTGCTTAAGTTAACAGCTTAACAGCATAAAACAGATATATCACAAGTTTCCAAGCATAGTAAAAAGCTAATTCACATAAAAGAATGAGTAACAGTTTAAAAAATACTGAGTAGGAGAATTGAGCGGTTAGAGCTGCTTCAGACAGACTGATTTCAAGCATTCATAGAACGCTTGTGCAGGGTCTATCTGTACCTGCTCTTAGAGGTTTAGTAAAAGAGACTTTATTCGGGAATCTCAATGCCTTTGGCCTTCGCGCGCTCTTCGTACTTCTTCCTCCAGGTACCAGTGGGGTCGAACTTGGCGCACAGCTCGCGCCAGATTTCTATCTCGTACTTGATCAGGTGCTCGATGACTTTGGTTGCTCCCTCCTCTTGCGGTTTTGTACATTTACTGCAGCCTGTCTGGATGGCGTCGGTAAGATGTTCTGTAAAGAGAAATGTGATTTGTATTGTTTGTATTTTATAGAATAGAATAGAATAGTATTTATTTGCTGTAAAAACATGGTATATAGAGATGGTAAAAACAAAATAACAAGAGCATACATGTTTTTGCTTAACAGTCATAAGCGTACAAATTTACACAACCATATTTAGCATTTATAGTCAAAGAGTTCTTTGACACTATAAAAACTATGACTACACAACCATTCATGCAATTTATTTTGAATAATCTTATATTTAAAGTCTTGAAATTACTTGGTATCTTATTATATATACGTACACACATGGATATACAACTTTTATTATATTTAGCTAGCCTCGGAAGGATATCCAGTACAAGCATGTGGGGGTCTCGTCGGTTACGTGGATATAAATCATCTGCCTTACTGAACAATTCCTGATGCTTCCTCACAAACACACATGTTTCATAAATGTAAAGAGACGGTAGCGGCAACAAGCCAAGCTTTTTAAATATCGGCCTACACGATTCGTCAGGTCGAAGCCCGTTTATTGCTCTAATGCATTTTTTCTGTGCAATAAATGCTCTATTTTGATCTGTGCTATTACCCCACATTATCAAGCCATAGCGGAGCACCGATTCAACGTATGCCTATATGTGGCGCTATGATTATATGTGGCGTTTACCACGGAATTTGTGAAATGGATTGGTCGCATTGAAAACTACAAGGGAAGACACTGGCTACTGCATCAGGTCCTGGTTTCAAATCCCGGATTGGGCAAAGTGTTATTGGATTTTCCCCATGGAATTTTTCAGTAGCAGCCCGTATTCTGTATTTGTACCCCAGTTGATGGCAATAACTTCTAAACAGCTTCTATAGTTAAGTTAAGAGATATCGTCGTTTTTAGCCCACGCGGCCGAATAAGCGCAGGCGCACACAAAAGTGGCTGACAATTAACGTGCAATTTGACAGTTGTTCTAGGCTGACAAAAGGATAAGCAATGTTCAAAATCAAAAGTCATTTAACCCTTTGCGGAAACAAGGCGTGATGTTATGTGTATGTTATACTGGAAAGTTCCGCATAATTAGATTGTTGTAAAGTTGAAATGCGCAAGAGTTGGAGAATCGAGAATTTTATATGTTATTATGTTCGTGAATTAAATTCTTACTAATGTCAGTTTTTTTGTTGTTTCCTCTTTACAAACAATGCTTCAGTTAATAAGTGCTCTATACATAATATGGTAATCTTTTCCCCAATGTAGACTCAACGGAAGTGACTCGTTCAATGGTAGTGAACGTGACTCGCCTTCGAAATTAAAACATTACAGTTCCTTAGAAGATAATAATCCTCTTCAATTTGATTTCCTCCCGTCATCGTTATTTTATTTCTTAAATCTTTAGTTTCGGACTGAAGTACATAAGCCTTTACTTTTATAATTAGAAAAAAAAACGCTTTTTTAGTATCTTGTGACTTTAGGCCTTATGACCGCGTCAGTGAGTGCTGTTTGTGTAGCTGAATTTTGGACCAAACATATCACGAGTATATGTATGAAATTTATGTCATTGATACGCTAAGAAATACGTAAAAGTGGGTCATTTTGGGTGCCTGTATTAAGTTACTAGTTGTTGCCTGCAACTTTGTCTGCGATCTAGGATGAAAAGTATCATATGTCATAACAAATTGGGATGAAATATGGCACATGGGTAGAACTACACATGTACCATATTTCTTCCGAATTTGTTCAGCCGTGTTAGAGTGAAAGCGTATCAAACAAACATACAAAAATCAAATTTTTTGTCTTGATAATACTAAGACTACATTTCTTCTTGATTTACCTTCTATACAATCGTAACAACGATCCTAACTAATATTACAAATGCGAAAGTAACTATATTTGTCACGCTTTCACGCTAAAACGGCCTAACGGATTAAGATGAAATTTGGCATACAGATAGCCCATAATCTGCATTAGGACAGGGTACTAAGTTCATCCTGGGTCGAAGTCCGGGGGAAACAGCTAGTTCGTAATATGCACTCATAAAAACTGCACATTTGCGTTGTAACCCCTAGGTGCAAGTGTCAATTGGCAGTGCAATGATTTATACTCTATTGAGATAATTATGCCTCTGAGATAAGAAGTTAATTGCTTTTACCTCTGGGAATACGTGTGTTATTATGTGCTTATGTTATATGAAGTTGCAGTTAGTTGCCTATCATCCTCATCTTTGCAGCCGAAATACATTCACTGATCGATACACGTAAATCATCCTGTTACGACGAAGATGATAAAATAATAAGAATTTAAAGCAACTTGATTTATTTATCTATCAGCTAATTCAACAATTAGTCGGAGTTGTCAATAGGGTATTTTGCTCTATACGAGAAAAAGTCTAAAAAGATATTATTGAGATAGCTTAGGCAAAATGCAGTCGGAAAATGTTAGTTTTAGTTTATGAAACAACAAAATAAATTTTAAAATACAATTTAAAGATTTCAGTTTTTAAAATCTGTTTTTGAACACCATAAAATAGTATTTTCATTTCAAGTTTGATATGCTCGTATGTGTATAACATTTCGATTAAGGACTAAAACTGTGCCTGTCTAGTATTTGTCGTAACCTTGGCCTAAATATTTCTGTAAAACTGAGGTTTTTAGTATTTGTATCCTAATTAATTATGACCTTAATTATTTGAAAGTGTGTATTTTGTTAAGATGTGCGAAACATAAAAGATTGGCCAAACACTATCCTTCTAATTACGTTTTAGATGCATCGCATTGATAGTAAGTATTTACACATGAATTACATTTTTAGAATCATGTATTATGAAACTTCGTGGTTCAGAGTGCAGCAAAAAACAAACTATCTCACATAAATACATCGGCTGCGAGATTCACAGCTCTATCTCAGTAGTAGGTATTGGTCTGTATTTTTCTACTGCAGGACATATACATATTCTTTTATAGGGAAGAAGCAGCATTGATCACCATTCTAGCTTGTTGGTGACGATGTTTTATTCCACAATAGCCAATGGACACCATAGACACTGTTGTGTCTACAAATATTATGAATAATTTCACACATCAATTGCCACATCAATCATCATCATATTTCAATTCTCCTGCTCAAATCATCGTGTGTGGGTTGGTCCCTAAGCTCCAGTCATCACAACCTTTAGTTTTACCGTAAATAAAAATCACTATAGTTACCTTTGAGCTCCGTGCCCTCAGGAGTGCACTTTCCCGTGCCCAAAATGCAGTGGACGTAGGCGAGGAGAAGTCGTTTGGTGTTAAGGATCTCGTCCACGTTGATGTTGTCGTACTTGTCAGTGTAATGTTCTTCGGCCATGACGGCGGCCACCATCACACACAGAAGCAGGACGAACTTCATGATACACTGGAACATTTAAGAAGAGGTGAATTGAGAGAAAAGAATGGAAGTTGTATGAGGAGTTTAGAGAGTAAAAATAATTACAGTCGAATTCGAGAAGAGTGGTAGCTTTGATGCTAGGGACTGTCATATCAGTGATATAAAAGGTGTCAATGCACATGTTATCGTGATACAAAGTTATGCAAGCTTTTAAATCAATCGCTATCACTTTAAAAAGAATCGAAATGAAAGAAGGTTCTTGTCACACTCAATATTATTGGGCAAGAACAGCGTAGCCAATGGTGACCTAATTCCAGTATCACCTTGCAAAGATAGGTACACTAAAATTACACTTCAAAATATACAACAAAATTCATCAAGACTATGAAGGACGAGAATTAGCACCGTATCACTACACACTTTTCTAATAAATAATTTTAGGGATTTAGATGTAAACGATCTACAATATATGTTTGTATGGTATGCAAAACTACTTATTTATGAAAACTTATAAGTGCACAAATATATAATTAGAAGACCTACCGTTTGTTCCTCAAGTGAGTATGTGAGTAATCGCAAGTAGTCGAATGACTTATGATGTCCGTCATAACGATATGCCTCTATATATACTGTCGACGGTGTGCTTAAAACATCTAATTTGCCCCTGGTTGGTTCATTATATTATAAGTCTTCGATGCATAACCCGCGTACTTGTGATACAGGTCGTTCTATTTTATTTGTTTGCGTTTTTATATCACGTTATTGGACCGAATTGGACCTGCTTACATATATTTGCGTACATTTTTGGATTGTCGATGCTTTTACTTTTCGAATATCCTTAGCATAGGTTCTGAGAACAATCTTTTGTAATAAGCAGACTGTGTTTTGTATGATAGAAGGACGAATAAAATAAACAAAGTCCTGTATCATAAGGTTCATAACAAAATGCATTGTAAAGTGGACCAATTTCCATCTTATTCAGTAAAAGTTACATAAAATTGGTTTGTACTAACAAACCGACATTTTACATTAATAAAATTTACACTAAAAATCCCAAACGTTCTGTTCGTTTGGGAATTTTCGAAGGATAAATATGACGTACGTAATCTAGATTAAAAAATGACTTAATTAAGTTTTATGAAACAAAAAACAGAATAATTATAAAAACAGTTCATAGCACCATTAAAAAGTTTCTGAGATCATTTGTTATTTTTGTCATTACTTAGTAGCAGAACAATGAAGGGGAAAAATAGTAAATTTAAATAAATTAGGACCATTAGATTTATCAGAGACCGTCAGTGTAATAATTTTATTGAGACAATAATGATCGAATGTGGTTGATAGATAGTTTAATCATTCCAAGGAGATAAGTTCAGGATAATTGATCAATTAGCTATTATAAATATGTAGCTTTGCCTTCGCCCGCGTGCAGGTGGAAAATAATTCCACGGGTATGTACGAGTACTATCGGGATAGAAAGTATCCTTTATGTAAATCTGTGTGCCAAATTTCATTCAAATCCATTGGGCCGATTTTGTTTGATTGAGTAACAACTATCCAAACGCAAAAACTCTCACATTTATAATATTAGTAGAATAGTACGATTATACCTTTATTGTCCCATAATAAATAAAATAAAATAAAATACCTACAATGATTACTTCGATATAATGGGAAGCTGAAATATTTATGGAAAATGTCATTGACATATTTGCTACTGAAAGTTGCGATACTATTGCGATACAAATTGAAAGTTGACCATCACAGAAAGTCGGTGTGCATAATACTAGGAGAAATTAATAGAATGAGAGAATTCCGGTTTAATAACATGGAATTGTTTTTGGACTCAAGCGCAGCCTTCTTCCAGCCAATGTACCTCGTTTGCATAATTCAATGCAACATTATAACGTTGAAATAAACTTGTTTCATTCTTTGTTGTATTTTATGAGAAAAAGTTCTAAGATAGACAGGACTAAGAAGTATTTTTAAACTAGGACGTTGATGTATTTTTTTTTGATTTGTGAATTTTTGTTATATGGTCGGTATGGCACTTTTAAGATGAGCACACCGAAAATATTAGGCTGTCAAATACAGGCTTTCCGCAGTTTTCTTTGAAGGTATCCTGGAATAGTTTCAACAGATACTACGGTACGTACATTACTTATACTTCAAAACAAGGAAGATAATTTATGCTAAGACCTCATAGTTATTCCTTCTAATAGGGCAATGCTTGTAGAATTACAAGTATACATTAATTCACTTGTATTTTACGCATGTATTTGTTCTCATTTACTGTTATGAGCTAATTACTAATAAGAAATTGATGCAATTTGTGCGTTACGTTCAGAATTTTCTCTCTCTCTCTCTCTCTCTTATCTTTAAATGTCGCAGCATTATGCTGAGTTGTGAGCCTTACAGGAACAGGAATTTGTTTTTTTTTTTACAAAATTATTTTTCTTTTTTTTAAGTTTCTATGACTGTGCTTGGTTTAGTTTGTCTATCTTCCTGTGCAAATCGCAATTAATATTTTTTCCTTATTTCCTTCTCAATAATTATAAATTTTGAGAGCATACTGTATTTGAAAATTTTATTAAGGGGAAACGCTCGCAGGTTCTTACGTTTCCACGACTGCTATGTACCCTTGAAACTACGTGCATTGTTTATTTTAGTTTTATATTTCTCATCACTATCTGCTCATAAAAATCCTAATCCTATAAATATATACACGCGTAACAATAAAAATAATGATTAAGGTTGCATTTTTTTTTTAAATGAATAAAAACAAATTTAACTGGAAATTAAACTGGAAGTGAAGTTCGTATTCTAGAATGAATTTCTGAAGGAAACTAACATCGAAAAGTAGATGGATTAAAGTGAAATCTCTTAGTTTTGAACCCAGAGTTCCTGTCTACAACTTAGTCATAACCATTTTTTTGGAAAATGCAGATTGTATCATAATCAAGTTATCCCCACTACTTGTTGCTAGATTTTTCCACCATATACTATTTCCTAGTTTATTACAACACCTACAGTGACGTTACGAATATCTTTGGTACGCCGGTTTTCCCAGAAGGGTTAGGCAGAGGTGCAACTAGTAATAGTACCCCCACATTTCGCCAGTTATGTATAAGTCCCATGTAACAGGGGGCGAGCATATTGTCGTCAACCGGGCACAAATTCAGACTCCGGGCTGCTACTGAGAAATTCCAGATAGAAAAACCCAATATCATTTTGCCCGTCCTGGAAATCAAACCCAAGACCTCATGCACAGCAGTAGCGCTTGCGGCTGGGTCAGTCAAACAAACGACCATTAAATATTTCGTTATTATTCTATTTGATTAATTATATGAGTAACTTTAATGGTATATTCTTCAGGTATAGTGGTTATATCTCTATAATGTTGTCACCGAGAAAATATGAGTTACTTATGTGTTACATATTAAGTAGCCTATAAATATTCTCACGAATAAATTACAATACTTACGTTTGTTACGGTTTATTTCCTATTTCGTGGAATTAATTACAGAATCTAGAATTTGTAGGTAGAAACCTTAATAAGCTGTGTTAAACAAGATCAGGGGATCTAAAAAGGTCACTTTGGCAGAATCATAATTTGATCATATTATGAATCATATTTAAAATTGTGAAATTGTCACAAACTGACAATTCATATTATTATCTGCGTTGACAGCACACAATTCATCTATTTGACAGTCACAGAGTACTTTTTTATAATAGACAGTTTTGTATGGAAATTCGTAAAATGGTCACCAAATTTTGAATTGCTTTATTAAAGTAAAATGTCAAATAACAGAATCACAGGGAAATTCAGGAAATGAATCACTTTTAGAGGAATTGCTTAACGTGGCCTTTTTAGACCCGCAGTTCTTGTCATAATACCACAGTATGTAAATATTTAAATGTTACTAGAAACAGTCAGAGTCTCAGGCCAGGTGGGATGACGATCTTCGCAGGATGGTAGCTGGATGTGAGTTGCCGAGAATCGAGCTAAATGGCGTGCGATTGGCAAGCCCTATATCCAACAATGGAGTGCTGTAGGCTGATGACGATGAGACTGGGTTATTGATGATAATCTTCTTTTGGCGCACGTCAGAAAAGCAATTTAGTCTTGTGCTCTAATTAATGTTAAATAAGTTTTGGATTCCGTGATTTGGGTTGGTTGTGGTGCCAGACGTAAAAGAATAGCACCATCCCATTTCTTCCCATGGGAGTCATAGAAGGCGACTAAGGCTTACTAGAGAATGGGCAGCAGCGTTCACTATGCATTTGACTACCATACTGCGATCGCCAACCCGCCTGCCAAGCGTGGCGATTATGACAAATCCCCCCTTTTGGGGGAGGCTTATGTCCAACAGTGGACGTCTTTCAGCTGTTATGATGAAGTTTTGAGTCCATACAACGTTTGTATTTTAAATTCATTTAAAAACAACCAGCGAGCAGTGCAGTGATGGTCCATTGGTGACGGCCCCAAGTTACGAGTCACCAGGCTCAAACCCAGGTAGGCGCTTTACTTTGTGTAATTAATTCCATCACCACATTCACGACTGTTCGCAAAACGGTGAAGGAAAATATCGTGAGGAAACATGTCCATGAGAAGCATGTCCTAGAAACCAAAAATTCGAAGTCATGTGACATGTACCAAACCACACTGCGCCCGCGTGGTGGATTACGGGGCACACCCTCACAAAGAGAGGAGGCCTGTGTCCAAGCAGTGGGAACAATATAGGCTGATAATGGTTATGGTGAAAACGACCTAACATATTATTAACATTTCTGCCACCAGAGGGCATCAGTTTATTACACTATTGTTTATTGAATGACTACCTACATCTCAGTTTAAAAATAACAACAGCGACACGTAAGGTTTTAGCATCATCTTGCAGCCTAACAGGAAAAACCTATCGTTAGATTTGATGAAGGTAACTTTTTATTGAACATCAACAACAATATGAATCAACCGGTGCAAGGTCATCGCTATAATTAGCTAAGAGGCCTCGCCGACGGCGAGTTTTTGTAGCGATGCAGTAGCGATGCTGTCGCACATGTGTATTGATACAGCCGCGATGCTGTCGCTGGCTGTGTGCCTTCGCCCAGATTCTGTATCGCTACGATCGCGATGCTGTCGCGCTTCCGTCGCGATTTTATTAGCTACTTTCTTCTTTCGGCGGCAGTATCGATACATCGATACATCGATGTATCGATACTGCCGCGCGTTTGCATCGTTTCTGTCGCACATTGCAAACGCGACTGACGCGCGATAGTAGCGATGCAGAAGCGCGTTCACAAAACGAGCGACAGAATCGCTACAAAATGTCGTCGTGGGCGAAGGGCCCCTGTTATATTTAGATAATAATCATATCTCCAATCGACCCTAGGTTTACGACTTACAAGTAAATTAGTATTTATTGTCATCCTTGTTATTCCTAACTGGTAGAGAAGTATCTGAAGTATAAACCATCATTATACTTTAGAACACGTTCGTTCGTACAGACGTAAAAACATCGCGGCGAGATTTGATCGCGCTCTGGATTATTAACTCTCGGTGTTGAACAGAGTCGGATGTACTCTGCTGGAAAAAGCACACTGTTCGAACAGTGTGCTTTTTGAGTGTGTAGTGCGTTGGAGATCTAGTGCTTGATAAATCCCATCGCGAAATTTTTACGTCCGTGCGAATATTACGTGGTGTCATAAAAGGTGTTTTCTCCCCCACTTGTTCTCATTCGTGTTTTTTCTTTGCGTCATGTTTTACCGCGAATAAACGACAATTGTCTGTCTTTTCCACATGTAAAAAAAAGAAAAATCCTTCTGTTCTACCTAATACAATGATGGCAATTACGTTACCATAGTATTTATCCATAGTATTGCCACCGTAGATCAGTCTAATTACTTACATCATCCAGCGTTTCAATTGTCCTTGGCATGACATACTTAGTTGACTGTCAAATACACAGACATCTTCAGAATAAAAAGTTGGCACAAAAAGTCGAATATCTATTTTTTATCGTCATTTACATGGCGCATACTTGATAGCTTCCAATAGCCTGGGTACCAGAACTTAAGTATATATAGTTTTGTCATCCTAGCAAACTAAGTGCATCATTGAGGCTGAAAACACAGACTACCTTTTCTTCGTGTTTTTTCCGTTGGGTAATCCTCATGGATACCCTCTGTTTTGGGAGAACGGAGGGTCATTTCGGATTCTTACAGACTATAACTCCACTGTTCCTGCTACTACCATATTTCGGGGTCCGGAAGATATTTGTACATTTGCCGCACCCTGATTCGTATCAGCCCGCCATGCCTAGTGGGCTCCATCACCAAGTGCACCCTATCCCAAGACCGTACGTCCTTCTTTATAGAAACACAGACTACCTACTTAGTACTCAAATGCAACATTAGCCTTAACTATGTTCCACTTCGGCTATACAATAATCCGGCCGACAGTTGAATGTAGCAGACGCAACGAGTATGGACCGATGGTAACCTTCGTGCAACACGTTGAGCAAGCCCGAATCTTTACCACCTCGTCGGCTCTCGTTAGGTGATTGATTACCATCTAGGAAGGTACCAAGTCTACTTAGATTGATGACAGCAACTAAAAGATTTTAGTTCAGTGTTTTTAGCATAAAGTGTTCAGTACCAGGACTTAAAACGTTTCTCCTGGACGTTGGGCATACCGAAGGACTAGTTTTCTTAGTAAGTCATTTGCCTAGCTTTTTCCCAACTATGTTGGAGTCAGCCACCAGACTAACCCAATGCAGCCGAGTACCAGTATTTTAACGATCTACGAATGACAGCCGAACTTTAAGACTTTCCGTGGTACAGAGGGGTATTGGTATGTAAACATAGTTACCTTTCCACGGTGTCCGTATGAATTGAGGAGCCATGTCTCAGATTTAAACGAGGGTACTACCAATATTTAGTAGTAAATTAGCCAAATTTGTAGCCCCGATCCTGGAATTTGTAGTAAAACCCTTCAAAAGTTACAGAACGTTGAAGGTGGCCCCTCAATTCAGACGTCTGGATTGAGGAGCCACCTCAGAACTCGAAAACTAGCCAATGGATATTGCTAAAACTTTGGTAGGAATTAGTAGTGTTTATGCTTAATTTGTACAAAAAAAATAGGGTTTGTACGGCTGAATTTGAGGTAGCTACAATGCCTTGATTTATCTGAAAAATCTATAAATTTCCTCGCGCTGTTTCTCGGAAACTGATGAAGCAATTAAAATAGATTTTTGGTATTATTTAGTAGTAAATTAGCCAAATTTGTAGCCGCGATCCTGGAATTTGTAGTAAAACCATTCAAAAGTTACAGGACGTTGAAGGTGGCTCCTCAATCCTGACGGTCTATAAAAAACAAATGTACGTAGCTACTAAAGTAATTGATCAAATCAAAGTTTGATTATGCCAATATTTAGTAGAAATTTCTACTAAATATTGGCGTAATCAAAATTCCTCTACATTCAGTATTTCAAAAGATATTAATAATTTTAAAATTCCTAAAGAATTTTCTGTGTAGGGTGACCATAAATAATTCAAACTGCGTTCATAAACAGAACTTTATTTACACATGATTCATTCTTCACCAAATCAGTACCTACTTCAAAAAAGAAACAAAATATATTAAACACAAAGAATAAAAAAGACAAATAAACTAAAAGCGGATTATCCCAAATTAGCTTTTATAAAATCTCTAATCTCTAAACATCATCTCTATATTCCCCCTTATTCTATCATTAATTACTAGCCTTCTCTAATCTTTATTTTAAAATACCACCAGTTTTCACCATCATTTATAGAATTTGTTTTGGAAGTTTTTTGTATGTAATACATTTAATACACATTTACGTAAACGTATCAGAAATCTTGCCGTTTTCTTATGTCATAAAAAATACGGTTTTTAGTTGTGTCGTAATGAATGATTGTAATGAGTCTTACTCTTTATTACCTACTATAAAAATTGATACCGGGCAGAAATCCACAAAACGTGAGATCATTAAAATTTGAAAGTAGGCAAAGACACTCAATGTACTAATTTTAAATCTCTATTATCTATACCTACATGTTTTAAAACAAAATTGTTTTTGTATCTGTCTGTGTGACCGCTTAGATCTTCTAAACGACAGATGGAGTTTCATGTGGTTTCCACCATTATTTAGAGCAAATTTATTGATTTATTGTTTATTTTAATTTTAATCAGAATCGAAATGTACATAAATATCAACTTAAGCGATTTAAACAATGCAAATAGAAATCACATGCTAACTTAACTAGAACTACTAACAAAATAAAACATAATTGTCCGTTTAATACATTAATATTTAACTAAGATTTAGCTAAAAAATCTCGGTAGAGATAATGCTTAGAGATTTTGTAAAAGCTAATTTGGGATAATCCGCTTTTAGTTTATTTGTCTTTTTTTATTCTTTGTGTTTAATATATTGTGTTTCTTTATTTATGTACTGATTTGGTGAAGAATGAATCATGTGTAAATAAAGTTCTGTTTATGAACGCAGTTTGAATTATTTATGGTCACCCTACACAGAAAATTCTTTAGGAATTTTAAAATTATTAATATCTTTTGAAATACTGAATGTAGAGGAATTTTGATTACGCCAATATTTAGTAGAAATTTCTACTAAATATTGGCATAATCAAACTTCGATTTGATCAATTACTTTAGTAGCTACGTACATTTGTTTTTTATAGACCGTCAGGATTGAGGAGCCACTTTCAACGTCCTGTAACTTTTGAAGGGTTTTGCTACAAATTCCAGGATCGCGGCTACAAATTTGGCTAATTTACTACTAAATAATACCAAAAATCTATTTTAATTGCTCCATCAGTTTCCGAGAAACATCGCGAGGAAATTTATGGATTTTTCAGATAAATCAAAGCATTGTAGCTACCTCAAATTCAGCCGTACAAACCCCATTTTTTTTGTACAAATTAAGCATAAACACTACTAATTCCTACCAAAGTTTTAGCAATATCCATTGGCTAGTTTTCGAGTTCTGAGGTGGCTCCTCAATCCAGACGTCTGAATTGAGGGGCCACCTTCAACGTTCTGTAACTTTTGAAGGGTTTTACTACAAATTCCAGGATCGGGGCTACAAATTTGGCAAATTTACTACTAAATATTGGTAGTACCCTCGTTTAAATCTGAGACATGGCTCCTCAATCCATACGGACACTTTCCACGGACCGACCGCGTAGCGTAGGTTAACCTGATTATAGATTGTAAGTACTCACGATCTATAATCAGGTTAATCAGGTCTGGTTTATAAAATACAATCGTACTTCATTGATGCAATACAAGCCCACTTGCACCTCTAACCCCCACACGTTAAGGATGAAATATTTTGTTTTCTATAAATTACATTGTTATATAATGATTTTTCGAAGTGCCATCTTATAAAATTGCATTGACAAAAATACTGTCATTCAGGATCTTGTCAAATATGAAATTAACCCTTGCTTAGCCTCTACCAGGGGTGCGGGTTGTTCGAAAGAGATACCGCGTGCACACAGGCAACTGAAAGAACACGGATGGGTTTCAGTCAGTAAAAGTCTGACACGCCCTCCCGCTCCATCTAGAGCGGGACAAGTTATTTGATGATTTCCAACGCAAAAAAAAAACATTTCTTAGCCTCAATTTAGCCTTATATGCTTTTGAATTGCACAGTTTGCAATAATTCAGAGTCTTAGAGGCCAAAGTATATCAAATCCATGTACATAATAATAAAATATGTTAAAAATTCAAAAGATTGCTTTTCAACTTACCTAATTACATGCATTACGGATGTCTTCCTAATTAGTAATCCTTTTATTCATCAAAACAAATTACATAAATACTATTTTTAGACTTAACTACGTCAATATACAAAAACACTTTGCATTTCGTAGAAGCGCGGTACCTAATAATTAAATTGTCGACTTCTTTTTGTGTTGGGTTATCATGAATTTCAACTTTTCCATTCTCTTGTTGACTTTACTGCAATAAATGCAGAAAAATTTGGATTTAAAGCTCTTCGTAAAACTAACAACCAGTTGTACTTGTTATGAAATGCAAATGTCAACAAGGCTGTTTATTTTGGTGGCCATTACAAATTCTGCTTAATCATTGAGGAAAATAAATATTAAAACATTTGCCTAAATAAAATATAAATGATGGTGAATTAAAGATAGTGGCTTGTAGATCATGCAAAAACTAAAACCCGACTACTGAAAAATGACGGTATAAAAATTATGAAACAAGAAATTATTCGCATCTGAAAGCTGTGTTCGTATCCTACCCTAACAAAACAATACATCCTTAAGGTAGCAACCGATTATAAGCTTTAGGGAAAAATGGCATACGACAAAAGCTTTCATATTAGTGCATTTTTTTTAGTTCATGACTATGTCATCCAGAGGGCATTCAATTTAATGTGACGTCACATAGCATATAACCAGCGGACGATCCAGACTCTTCCAACGATACCTCATTTGTCAAATTATAATAAGAAGTCTAGAAGTTATGGGGGAACAGATGAACATACATACATACACACCACCCAAATTCACATATACCGGTCAAAATCATACCCTTCTTTTGCTTCGTCGTTGATGGGTTAAAATAAAATATAATGCATTAACATTGGCGACTATACATACTCTTTAAATCAAATAACATTTCAAATGCGCATGTGCAGCATCGCGTAACGTATTCTGTTTTTGTTTGGATTAACTATTTGCTTATTTTAATTAATTGTAATTAAATTATTCTTTTAGTATTCCAAGGCTACTGTATTAGTATCAATGTCTGAAAAAATACGTCGAAAGTATCAGTGATTCACGTTTGAATGATAATTTACCTCCATTTTCAAGAACATAGTAAATGTTTACGTTTAGGTATGTATATGTTGCCGGCTATGCTCGGAGTTTCTTTGAAGGATAAAATGAGGAATGAAATTATCCGGAAAATAACCGGAGTCACTAGCTTGCAGACTAAGCAAGCTGAAGTTGCAATGGGCTTACCATGTTTGTCGGAGGACTGATGGCCGCCGGTGGAGCAGACGAGTGGAGTGATAAATAGATGACAAATGATTTTATTTCTGTAAGTAGGTTTGTAAAAACACTTTTACGCGTCAATCATATTTTTAAAACTAAATGAGGTCGGCGTTTCCTATCTGACTACTCTGAGACGAAAGGCCGAAACAAAATCAGAGGTCACACCCTTTTTAAAGTCCAGACATAATCTTGGTCAGATTATGTGAAGACCATGTGGATTGGTGTCTAAAATGGTCTTTTGAGAAAAGAACCACACAGATTGAGTGGACCTGTCCAATCAGTGCACGCATTTATCAGTAATCATGCAGCTCAACTCACAACTTGAGGAGCTCAACGATTTGACGAACAATACAAAAGAAAGGACATTTGGGTAGGCCGCATAAATCACTCAAACTGCCAGACCATGACTAAATGAAGAAAAAAAATCACCCACACAGTCATTACATTCACAATAATTAAGGCAATATTTTACAAAGTAAATATTCATGTCATTGTTTAAATAAAATTCATAATGTCAATGTCTATGTAAACAAAAAATATGGAAATAATCGTGGTGAGATCATTTGAGGACCATGTAGATTGGCATCTGATATGGTCTTTTGAGGAAAGAACCACACAGATTGAGGGGACCTGTCCTGTCAGTGCACGCATTTGTCAGTAATCATGCAGGTCAACTTAAAACATAAGGAGCACAACGATTCCACGAACAATACTAAAGAAAGGACATCTTGGTAGGCCGCAAGTACTCAAACTGCCAGATTATCATAAAAACTAACTGAGAGAAAGAGAGTAGAAAACAAAAAGAAAAAAAATAACACCTGACCCACATAGTCCTCCCAGTCACAATAATAAAAAAAAAACATATTAGACTTCTCAAAGTAAATATTTGTGTAAAAGTGTATATAATAACCATCAAATGTCAATTAGTATAAGTTTGCAAAAACAAAAAAACAGCACTCTGTATCCGAAAATTGGAGCAGGTCAATCCCAAGCTTTTTTGTCTTCAATTATAATCATTAACGGTATAAAAGGCTTTCAGGCACAACTTACGTTCAATGAATTATTTAAATTTATTGATACTTAGATCTTGAACATGGCTTGCAAGTTTATTATAAAAGCGTATACATTGACATCCGAATGACCCACCTATTTTCTTGAGCCTTGTTGATGGTACAACAAAAGAGCGTTTGTTCCTAGTATTTATACTATGGATATCACTGTATTTTTTTAAACAGTTTAATATTTTTATGGGCATCTAAAAGATTTTCAAAAATATTCTGTGAAGGCCCAGTCATTACATTAATCTCCTTAAATTTCTCTCTGAGAAAGTGTCTCGGACTTAATTTATAAATTGATCGAACAGCTCTTTTCTGCAAGACAAAGATAGTCTGAATGTCGGCGGCATTTTCCCACAACAGAATACCATACAATATTACACTACGAAAATAGCTTAAGTACACTAAACGGGCTGTCTCTATGTCAGTTAAATTACTGATTTTTCTAACAGCGTATGCTGCGGAGCTTAGCTTTCTCGACAATTTATCTACATATATGTGGGCTCCACTGAAGCTTCGCATCCAAAGTTAAGCCCAAGAATACAGTACTATCTTCAGGATTAAATTTTTCGCCCTAAATCAACATATTAGTTTTCACCTGCCTAACGTGAGGTAGCGTAAACTTAATGCATTTGGTTTTTTTTTTTCATTAAGAAGTAAATTATTAACATTGAACCAGTGAACTACTTTTTAGATTGCGCTATTTACATCGTCAATAACCAACTGCTGACATTTAAGTTTAAACAAAAGTGAAGTGTCATCACTATATCATGATCATCCTTTATGAGGTAAAGCAAGTCATTAATATAAATAAGAAACAAGAAATAATTGAGCCCTGAGGGACTCCCATTGATACTATGGATCCGGGACATATTTTTCCATTTACGTCAACGCACTGAATCCTATTACTTAAGTAACGGGTATTTCAACAAGAACTTTGTTTTTCAATTGGGGCATCCACAACAGCATGACAGTTTTGACATTTAGTTTTTTGACGTATTCGTAGTAGATGCTTTGGCAATTGTTACAATGAATTCAATTTCGCTTGAAAATCGCATTAAAATAATTAAAATCCACTATGAAAATGGTGGTTCTGTTAAAGTTACATTTCGTAAAATTCGTGATATTTTCGGACAACATAATCGCCCTTCTGAGACCGCTATTAAGAATTTGGTCGCTAAGTTTGAGTCGACAGGCGCTCGGTACAAAATGTGCCAACACCAACGCGTGTTCGACCTGGTCGTTCAACTGAAAACATCACAACCGTGAGCCACAGTGTTGAACAAGATCCAAATTTGTCTATTCCTCGTCGTTGTCAACAATTGGGGTTATCCAAAACCACCACATGGCCTATTATTGATGACGTGGATAGCACTGACATGTGGTTTCAACAGGACGGTGCTACATGTTACACAGCCAATGAAACAATCAATTTATTGCAAACGAAATTTCCCGATCGCATAATTTCACGAAATTCAGCGGTTAAGTGGCCAGCCAGATCGTGTGATTTAACACCACGGCATTATTTTTTGTGGGGCTATGTTAAGGACAGAGTCTATGCGGAGCCAATCGAATCGATTGCAACCTTAAAACTCAAAATCTGTGATGTGATTAACGAAATAGACCCGCCATTTTGCCAAAAAGTGATTAAAAACTTTGATGAAAGAATCGACTTCTGTCAGCGTGCTCGTGGTGGACATTTGTCAGATAAAATTTTTCATTCATAATTGCCAAACTTTTCTCTTCGTAATACAATAAAAATTTGAATCATCTTCACATAAATTCTTTGTTTTATTTTGTTTTAGAAAACAAAGTTCTTGTTGAAAAACCCTTTACAAAGTAAGAAGATCCAGAGCGGTGTTCTGGATCCCGTAGTGGCGGAGATTCCTGATTAATGTTTCATGAAGAACGCGTAGTAGTATCATCATCTGCCTAGCCTTTTCCCAACTATGTTAGGGTCGGCTTCCAGTCTAACCGGATGCAGATGAGTACCAGAATTTTACATGTAGTGAGTGCCTATCTGACCTCCACAATGCAGTTGCTGGGTAAAACGATACCCCTTGGTATAACTTGCCGTCAAACTTTCGGACTCCTGAAAACCCGTAACGACTGTCAAAGATATACGAAAGACAGCTGGGACGAACGGCTTAACGTCTTGGTATGTAATGATGGTCAATCATCCACAGACCAGCTGCGGCAAGCATAGGTTAACCTGATCGATCGAACCTTGCAGCTGTTATTACTAAGCCACAAGCCCCATATGAGCGACTTATAGAGTGACCCATTAAAGATGAGATAAGGAAAAGAATTGTGTCTACCACCCAGGTACTGTGTCTACCATTAAAAAAAAAAAGTGTTTTATTCAAGTAACAAGACTCATACTCATACAGACATACATAATGGATATAGACAGGATAACAAGCACAGACAAAAAACGAACACTCACAAACTCAAACTCAAACTCAAAGCATTTCTTTCAAATAAACCAATTGCAGCCACTTTTGAATTGTCAAGGTCGGTGAGTTAGAAAGATGAAGCTAGTTGCCCATTCCAAAGCGTAGGTACCTATGGAGAAGAACGGGCAAGAAACTCCATGGGCACTCTTTTAAAATCATGGTATTGTTACAAAAAGTTGGTTACATCATTATGTTGAAATTATCAATGTGAGAACGATGTAAAAAGACGTGCACATTAAAGCGTCCGTAATTAAAACAAAAATAAAATAACAATTCAGAAATTAAAATAAGCCGTGGGAGCTAGGAGATGACCAGTCCCTACTGGCGGCGCCCGATCACGAACATGACGTGTGGATCAGCACCATTCAGCTCAACCATTTTGAAGGGAACTTAGTGATCCAACACACACGCCACCACCAGCGAGACATTTGAGTGAGCATGACATACTCTCAGCTGCCAGGGCACATTCAAGTCAATGAAAGGCGTACCCTGTAAATGGTAGCTTTATAGTAGGAACATAGTGCTCACACATATGCTATGCAATTATACAATACTAGAAGTTTGAATTTATACAATGCAAAGATATCTAGTCTTTTACAGTCTTCAGCAGCTCCAACAACGTTTTCAAATGCTAATCAATTTGGTTTATGCTACCACGTGGAGCAGGACAAGCAGCGTTTAGCCAAGCATTTTTGTCAGCGATGTAATCTCCCAACTTATAATAAGCATGGCTGCATAGTGTGCGTTTTATACAAGATTTAAATTTCATTTCATTCAGTTGGAATATCACAAGATAACAATATGTCTGCTGCAGCATTGCCGGATATAAGGACAATACACTCTGTCCGCGATCATCGCCAGGATGGTGTTGGTGCTGTTGGCGGTGTTGGCGCCCTGTACTCTGCGCACCAGAGACGCGCACCGCTTGCGCATCGTCGCGTTAGTGAAAGAGCAGACTTTCTCTCTCTCTCTATATTCTTCGCCTTGCAGTCTTCCTCCCACAGTTTTCTTCTATTAAAATAATTTGAGAAATATTTATATAATTAACAGCTGCACAAAGGGTCGAAATAAATAATTATTCATAATACATATATGTAGCTCCTCGTATGTTTAGAAAAATGTATGAACAGTGACAGGCAGCAGTTAAATACGTGGACTAGTAATATTAGCGACTAGCTTGGAGTGAGCATTTTGAGCAAGCGGCCATTTTCATCCAACTGTTTTCTGCGATGAAGCTTATTTAGTTACGTCCCGTGCTCTGGATGGGATGTCCAATCTTAAAACAACGAACATCCATACAAACAAAGTGGCTGGGACATTCTGGATGCGAAGCTTGGAGGACAGGGTGTTTTGGGGCAGCCCGGAAGAGGCCTATGCCTAGCGATGGACTGCGATAGGCTGAGTTGATTGATATAAACTTTCATCCCCTATTTGGTTAAATAGAGGATGTGTAGTGTGAAGTAGGCCGTCCGTGAATGAATTTAAGTCTGATCTTGGGAGTATTTTCAAGATTTTTGCTTGGGTTTGGGATCGGAAATCATGATAATTTTGTTAAACTGCAATAAAAGCATTAGGGCTTAGAGGTCGCTAGGAAAACGAATCTAAGTTTAGGTAGGTAACATAAAGAAATCAAGAATAAAAAACTCCTTCAAAAAACGATAATTATGTTATTTTTGTGGTAGACTTAAAAATAATGTTTACGCCGTATAATGAAATATATGTAAGTAAAACAGTAATTTACAATGTACCTACTTAATTGATGCAATTATGATTTTAACGAATCATATCTTTCAATTAAAAACCCAACAAGACATTATTAGGCAACAAGATACAATTACAGTTCAAAATACAATAACTGAGGAACTAAGTAATTTGGTTTTTACACACATGATGTTCAGATGATAAACATTATTTTTTCCGTAACCACGGAACGGAAACTTTATGAAACTTGTTTGGTTAATTATGTGAATTGTATGATTGCAAACATATCTAAAACGAAACTCTATGTGATTTTCAACTAAGTCATCATCATCTACCTAGCCTTTTCCCAGTTATGTTGGGGTTGGCTTCCAGTCTAACCGGATGCAGCTGAATACCAGTATTTTACATGGTGCGACTGCCTATCTGACCTCCGCAACCCAGTTATTGGGTCATAAAACTATAATACCCTTCGTTAGTGATTGTGAACTAAATAGGAACAATATTTTAATGGTAAATAATCTATAATTTTCCACAAATTAGATCAAATTAATATCGTATCAATTGCATAGACCACGTTGGTCCTGGTTTTACGAGCTGTCGTACCCGCCCGCGGGGGATATTATCCCGCACTGGGTTTTCAACGCACCGTTTTTTTTTGTTGGTGGGAAGTCATCAAATAACTTCTCCTTCTCCCACTCTGGGTGGAGCAGAAGGGTGTGTCAGACTTTTACTGACTAAAACCCACCCGTGTTCCTTCAGTTGCCTGTGTGCTAGGGGCCACTGTATCTCTTTCGAACAACCAGCACCCCTGGCAGGCATCGGCCCTTGCGGACCACCAGTTGGTGCTGACATCTCTTTGAGGCGCGCGTGGAACACAACGCGCCGTCGACCCGGCCTTGGTCCTTACCGGAAAGCGAGCTACCCATTACTCGCCGTCCGCAAGCGCGCCTACGGTGGCCGGGAATTAGCCTGGGATTCCCGACGCCCCGGGCGTCTCCTGCGGCGACTATAATTATAATAATAATCATTTTATTATCAGGCAACTAAAGCCTATACATAAAATACACAAAACAATCTTAAACAATAATAACAAACTAATACATATTAAAAAAACCTATGAATCTATTAAAGACTGTGGCCGTGAGGGCGCATATACTGCCTCCCTCACGTGCGCCGCCTCCCTCTTCGCGAGCATTTGGCGCCGAGAGTTAAAAATACAACATTGTATGTTTTGTCTGTTGGATTCTCAATGCTCGGCTCAATACTGAGAGTTGAAAATCCAGTGCGTGATAAAAATCGTCACGTTAATAAATCACCCGGGGCAACCGACGCGACGAGGGCTTTTTCATTTGACCTGAAGGTAAAAACGGAAGCTTTATGAATTACTTTCTCGTTCATCTGACACAGAGATTTTTCTCGAGATGGTTTCAATGACGTGCACACAGATCGTCAGTCAAGTACTAAAATAATATTATTGAGATTTGGGGACATTCTGATCCTAAAAAAGGAACGTTTTAATGAATGTATAGTGTTTTTAAATTGCTTGCTTTTTTATTTTCGGTTGAGTGGCTTTGAAGATAAAAGCAAAAAAAAACATAAACAGCAGACACATTATTCTTTGACATTATGTTATGTTATTTAGTTTATTTAGAGGACATTTATTAATCACCAGCAATAAAGTTACTACAGCAGACCAGCGTTCTATAGAATGCTCGGTGTAGTTAGGTTCGGAACTCTACTCGATCTTGGCCGGTTTTTACTGTTTTTAAAAAACGGATCTTAGATAATACGTCTGAACATCATCTTTTCTGCCGAAAGACGTCCACTGCTGGACATAGGCCTCCCCCAAAAATGTGGGAGGTTTGTCAAATCTAATTGTCACGCTTGGCAGGCGAACTGGCGATCCCAGTGTGGTGGTAAAATATATAGAGAACGCTGCTGCCTATTCTCTACTAACTCGCTTAGTTGCCTTTTACAACACCCACGAGAAGAAATGTGATAGTGCTATTCTTCACGTCCGGCACCACATGGAATAGGTACGTTTAACTGTTAAAAATACTGCAAAACTAAATAAATTACTGCACGTCGAGTGAATAAATCTCGAATGCAGAAGTTTTATAAATGAATTATAGTTTCAAACGACTATGACAACATGCACTTATCCAAATTATATGACGTGTGTAATCGTACGCTGACAAATATGAATTTTGTACGGTTTTACCGACACGTAATTACGGAAATTACCGCCGTAGCTGGGATGTCCTAGAGGCTTTGACCTGCGTCAAACTATCAGCTGGAAATTAGGTTGACATGTAGGTAGGTACCTAAGGCACTTATAACTTGGATATGAACACATCATGTATGTTCGAAGATATAGACAAGTGCTCGCGTCGCACTTGTCTACGTCTTTGTCGGTGCAACGCGATTCTGATAGCGAAATGTGCATGAAGTTTTCATAGAAATTGTTTTACTAGTCGTGTCGTGCCTGTCTGCGGGAGCGTTAAATATACAACATTGAATTATTTTATAAACATACCTACGAGTTACAGATTTTCCTCGAACCAAACCACTTAAGGTTACCTACTTTATTATGAATGCATTAAATAGTCAACTTTTTTGTTTTAACTGCCGTAAGAACTATCTAGGACTTTGCAAGTTGATTGAGTTGTCTTATTCATAATAAATTGTCATCTTCATCATCATCAACCTTTTAAGCCTAAATACGTCCACTGCTGGACATAGGCCTCCCCCAAGCTCCGTCACTTCAACTGGTTGCGTGCTTCCCGCTTCCAGCAGATTCCTGCGGACTTCACAAGGTCATCGGTCCACCTTGTGGGAAGCCTTTCAACCCTACGTCTTCCGGTACGTTGTTGCCTCTCCAGAACCTTTCGGTCTCATCGGCCATCTGTTCTGCGAGCAATGTGCCCTGCCCACTGCCACATATGTTTGGCAATTCTTCGGGCTATGTCGGTTACCCTGGTTCTCCTGCGGATCTCTTCATTTCTGACGATGACGTAGGGAAACTCCAGGTGTAGATCTCCATTGCGCTTTGGGTGATTTTTAGCCTTCTAATAAGGTCAGTTCATGATCTGTTTATTTTTCGTTGCTACATTTTAAATTGTTTTTTACATATCTAGTCACTGTATTCTAAGCACGTGGTATTTCCAAATTATTTTATAATGAATGTATACAAAATATTGTAAAATATCTTAAAGAGTAAGTGTGGAGTTTCCTTCCCATTTTTCTCCATACGAATCTACCCTAACTAACTAACGTAACTAGAATAAATTCTATTTGTTGGTAATTTTTGACGCTCGGAAGTGTTATGAGCTTATTTGAAATAAATGATTTGACTTAGCTTTCGCCTAACAAAGCCTAGCCTTTACAAAGTCATTTTAATTATGAAACAATGAATTATTATTGGGGTTATGTAGAGGTGTACCTATAACTATTGCATGTTTAGGGAATATCCTCTTTTAACATTTTGGCTAATTAGGTTGATTACAATTTGATTTTATGATGCCTACTCATTGTTTAATTTTAAGCCTATTTTTGTAAGTTATGCGCAATTATCTCACGAAGTGGAACTAATGATAATAATTTACATTATAGGCACACGTACAAAAAATTTAAACACCTGTTTTGAATTTGTGATTGATTAAAAAAACCTTTTGTTGTTTTTCAAGCGCAAAATGCAAAGGAGCAGTTATGGCCTACTGGTATCGGCCTGGACTTACGAGGCACTTTGAATTCATCACCACTGCTCTCAAAACGGTGAAGGAAAAACATCGTGAGGAAACTGGCATCGACGGCGCGTTGTGTTCCACGCGCGGCTAAAAGAGATGTCGGCACCAACTGGTGAGGTCCGCAAGGGCTGATGTCTGCCAGGGGTGCGGGTTGTTCTAAAGAGATACCCTGGCCCCTGACATACAGGCAACTGAGGGAACACGGGTGGGTTTTAGTCAGTAAAAGTCTGACACGCCCTCCTGCTCCACCTAGAGCGGGAGAAGTTATTTGATGATATCCCGTCCCAAAAAAAAAAGATAAAGAAATCGGCATGTCAATTTGAAGACATGTGATATCCACCAACCGCATTGGGTCTGGTAGTGGATTACGGCCCACTCCATCACACACACATAGAGAAACCTCTGTCCCAGCAGTAGGATTATAATGGGCTGATTTTGCATGCGTTAAGTCACTCATTATCTTTATTTTAAGAATTATATTATGATTATTGCCAACATGGATAATTACACTTTGCATGTATTTTTTTTATCGCCATGCTAATTTCTGCTAACCTTACGTCATCTAGATGCGAGATGTTATCATAAAAACTTGTAGCAGTGATCTTGTCTGATCAACTTTTCCATGCTGGATGCAAACGGTAATATAATCATTGGCACGTGTGAATATTCGGCTACTCTTCGATATTCGGCCTGTTCGGCTAGTTTTTTTAGTATTATATTTGGTATTTGGCCAAATTTTACCTACTATTGGGGCGAATACTGAATATCGTCTTGAAAAAAAAAAACCGCCCCCATTATTATAAGCCAGTTTATTATGTTTACTAGATACAAATCCCATAATATTCCCAAATAGGGCGAATATTCAGTGCTTCAGCCGAGAGCGTGGCCGAATATACAGTATTCAGTAAAATCACTATTCTTCGCATCTCTAGTACCTTCTGTCGAAGTGTCCTCATTAGGTAATTAATACGCAAACCTGAGCGGTATCATGTCATTCTTTGTTTATTGCTTGCAAAATGTATACAGATGAACTGATTACGATATTCTCTTTGTTTTACGGAAGCATTTTGACGTGAGTGTCATAACTTAGGTTTGAGTAATAAGCCAATAACTGTCTAGTGTCTTACCAGGATTGATTACCTGCCTACAATTTTTCATCAACCGAAGTTGACTGAAGTTGTTACTAGTAAGGCAAAAGCTAGTTTTAAATAAAACTTTATAATGACGGGATTAAGTTATTAAGTACTCAGAGTGTCTACCTCTACCGCACTGTACACAGCACAACATTATGGTCTTTCCAAAAAGTTATGCAAGCAGTGCATTTAAAAACGTATGCTGAAAGTGATAAACAGCTATACGATATGAAAACCACACAAATAAACGCGTTCTCAGCTGCTGACTGAGCTGAAAAAAAAGCATTATATTTTGCTACACTGTGTCACCTATGTTCACATATTTATTTTTGTTTAGTTTAATCAGCTTATAATGTTCTCCTACTAGAACACAAGCCTCCTCTCTTTGAGAGTGGGCTGTGATCCAGCACGCGGGCCCAGTGCGGGTTGGTAGATGTTACACTTCTTCGATTTTATGGTCCTAGGACATGCCGATTTTCTCACGATGTTTTCCATCACCGTTTTGAGAGCAGTGGCGATGAAATAATTTACACAAAGTAAAGCTCCTCGGTTCGTGGTGTTTGAACCCACGACCACAACACGTAAGTCGGAGCCGATAGCAGTGGGTCACCACTATTCTTGTCTTGGTTATTTGTAACAAGCTTTTGCCAACGGCTTCTCCCGCGTACTGGAACGTACAACCGGAATAAAAAATATTCTATGTGTTAATCCAGGTTATAATCTATCTGTATACCAAATTTCATCCAAATCCGTGTAGCCGTTTTTGCGTGATTGAGTAACAAACATCCATACATACATCCATACTCACAAACTTTCACATTTATAATATTAGCAGGATAGTAGGATAATGATTAGCGTATTCAAAAAGCGATAGTTTGTCATCATCATTATCATAATTACATTTGCCCAACACTGAACAGTTTGTCGTGCAAACAATAGCAGCACGGGCATTGAACACGCGACGGTTAAAGACTGTTCACATTTGACCGCACTGAGTATTTTCTGTTGAAGTAATTTCATTTGTGTTTTAACTTACGGGAAATATTTAATTGATCCTTTAAAAATGTCCAACTATGAATTTATTTTTTATCCTTTAGAAACATTTCGGTCTTCTAATGATGATCGCTTTTCTTTACTAAATGGGCCTCTTTTAACTTTCTGGCATTCTTTCGGGAATTATTTAAGAATGACAAAAAGAGGGTCATTGATTACATTAGCGTGACCATTAGGAAATCGTTACCGACTCTAGTTAAGAGAAAGTCTCTTGACTAGAGTCGGTCATGCGAGCAGCACAGAATCTTCCCAGCAGTGGACGTCTTTCGGCTGCAATGATGAACAGCCACATAATATAGGGATTTAGGTTAGATTAGATAAATTTCAAGATGGAACTGACCATGTATAGTAGCCCTCGTGGTACTCCCTTTCTTCTCCTAAAATTGTTTGTCCGAAAATCATTATCCATAACACGTTTGCTATAAACTTCAGTAACCGTAATGTTCGAAAATTCGAAAATTTGTTTTACATAATTATCTTTACTTCTAAAACTATTCCGTCATAATATTGAATACTATAATAATTGAATCTCCTAATTTTGCATCAAATAAAGTCATTTGTTCTAAGTATTGTATTCTACAATTTGTATTATTCCGAATGTTCATTAATAATAAAATTGTTAGTCCTAAAACTTTTTGCAAAAAATTGGGTTTTAGTGACAGAAACGAATCGCTGTAAATCCGACTCCACGCAGTCCTGTCTGCTCTACACCTAGAGTGTAATTTAGAATCGCGTAGGCCGGGAGGGGCGAGGCGGCCCGCGAGATGAGGAGCAGGTGGTTGTAACACTCGCCACCGCGGCTGAGCGGCAAGACAGAGCCCCGGTGGTGAGCGTTAAACCATCTGCGACGAGAAATTCACGTGGGACCGCCGGAGCCCCGCAGTGCCGGAGCCGTGACAAAAACCGTGCCTGCTGCATGTTGCATGCTCGCTTGCATGCGGCATGCTTGCTTGCATTTGACATGATGCATGCTTGATGCATGCATGGTGTATGCTGCATGCTTGCTGCATGCATAGTGTATGCTTGCTTGCATGCTGCATGCTTGCTTGCGTGCTACATGTTGCATGCTTGCTTGTATGTTGCATGCTTGCTTGCATGCATGGTATATGCTTGTTTGCATGCCTCTTACAGGGAACTACACAACAACTGAACTATCTCAAAACAAGTCTGTAGAAGAAAAAATATTTCCCATGTGTCATATACCTAACTCGTACCTACTTATCGCCTGAGAGAAGTTCATTGTGAAGTTGAAGGCATCAAATTTGTTTTAAAAACATTGTTAGTATAAACAAACAAAATAATTTGAATTTTGGACTTCTAATTTTTATTGAAAACGGTTTTATTTCTTTTGTATATTATTATCTATCCATAAAAAGTTAGGCCATATTGTATTTAGGGATTTAAATTTTATGCCATGTTATATATTATGGGACATAAAGTTCGGGTAAGTTATCATTCGGACAAATGATGATTAGAACAAAAAAGTTAGGGAACACAATAGAGAACCAGCGCTCGCAATGTTGAGACAGTCCCCAGGATGCCCGCCCTTCACTAAACCGAGATTCATATCCCATAGGAGGTGTCCCTAACGGGTATACACTTAGCTTTAAGATTTATGCCTTGGCTTCATTTAGTATTTATTAAGGCATCTACAGGCTAGCTGATTAAGCAGCCGACAGCCACCTAGGGTGACATGCGCTCCCATTCAAGAAAAAAGAAAAAAACTGTTTATTTCTTGCAATTAATATCTCTAGAATCGTGTCAATAATTTTCCTATGGCCATGCAAGAGGAACATAAAGTCACTGTGGTGACTCACCGTTCTTCGTCCCGTTAAGTGTGAACCAGCTCTAATGCAGCCTGCGCTTGCACATCAATCTTGGCGCTTGTGCAACCGTCATCTGCCATTGTTAAATGTCTCTAGGATCAATTAGCATTCAATTCCTGGTTTGCACAAGCTTAGTTTATGTGAATATGATATGTTTAGGTTATGTGATGGAACTCACGACAGGTTAGGTTGTGTAATGCTGGTCATTGGTGATGCTCTTTTGATGATGAACGTTAATTTGTTGACAAAAATAAATGATTTTATGAAATAAAATGTTTATTTATCATATATAGAAGACATGTTGCGTCGACACCAAATAAATTGGGATAAGGGCAAGATAATTATGATAACTGGGACTGCTGGGACAGCGGCCTCCACTTTTCGAGATGGAATCTACCACCCACGCAGGCCCAGTGCGGGTTGGTAGATGTCACACTTCTTCGAATTTTTGATTCTAGGACATGCCGATGTTTTCCTTCTCCGTTTTGGGAGCAGTGTTGATGAATTAATTTACACAAAGCAAAACACCTGCCTGGGTTCAAACCATGACCTACAAATTACAATGTCACGCGTAAACCTAATCCGCCATTGGCCGAACTATGGTCGTACGTCGTCACCCGAACTTGGGCGAGTAAAAGAAACTAATTTGACGTAAGTACAAATCAATATAGTTCAGCCGATGTGTCTCGGTAGCCTTTCCTCAATAAAACCTTTGTTAACAATTATTAGACTTGAATTGATTAGAATCTAATCAAAGTTATCATCTAGTCATTAGTTAATTAGGTACTTTAATGGTAATTAATAAGTTTTAACGATTATTTTAAAAGGAACACTGACACGCCAACAACTATGTCTCACTAGAATAATTTAGCATCTTTATAAGTTACGTAATAATGAGTCACTGATTACTTTATAACACCAGCCTATTTACTATTGTCCCAATGCTGGGCAAAGACCTATTTTGATACAGTGAAGGCACAGGCATTAATCACCATGCTTGCTGAAGACAGGTTGGCGATTTCGGACTGATATTGACTTTAAGTCCAGGTTTACTCACGCTGTTTTCTTTTACAGATGTCAGTAATACGTATCGAAGATAAACTTAAAAAGTACATATGAATTGCAAAAGTCACACTTGTACTTGCCCGGATTTGAATCCACAAGTTTTTTCATGAGAGACGAAGCCTTAACCACTGTGCCATCACGACCACAGATCACGACATACAATGATTACTTTGGGATGTACTTAATCCAACCCCAAATTATTGGGATTTCGATTTTTCAAAAATACTAATCAATTATGCATTTTATGAAAACGTCAAACCAGAAAATCATAAGCTTCAACGGCTAGCAGGACATATTCGCGAAAGAGATATCCGCGAATGCTCTTTGGCGCAAACGGACTTTATTGCGAAGATACTCTTACGCGAAATCCACTTGTATGGACACTTATGAAACATCAGAAGCTAAGCTGCAGTTACTCCAATCCGTCATTTCCTATAGGGAAGAGTCAGCAATAAAAACCACGGTTACTCTTTCAAAAAATGATAAGTTTTTACACTGTCTTCAAATTGCAGTGTTAATGTGTATGGGATGAGCACAGATCTGTTAACAATAAATGGCCAACAAATCGAAACATCTATGAGTCTACAAGCCAAGCAACGTTCTCCGATTCACAAAACATGGCAAAATAACGAGGCGTTCCCCAAGGTGCGATACTAGGTCCGTTCCGTTTTTAGCGTAATTAGAATACCGTTTGGAAGGCGTTTCTGAGTTCCGAGTTTGAGCCGAGAAATTTTAAACGGAGTTAGAATATAGGTGATTGTCACCTGTTTTTGCAAGGAAATACTGCAAATTCATTCATTCAGTTAAGGGTAAGAGAATGGTGATTATTGACTAATAATCTGTTTTGTATGCTTTGTTTTTGTTTGGTTTGAAAATTCTTATATTTGCTGACAATAGTCTTTACGTTTATACATAGAGAGCTGTGGCAAGCACCTCCCTGTGTAATCAAACGGAAGAATAATTGGCAAGTTTTAACAATGTTTTAAGACTGTTAATTGTTTACATTATTTGCTCAAATTTGTTCCCAGGATACAGCAAGCATTTATATGTTCTGGGAAAAATGTTTTTGTTCAGTTCATGGCCGAGTGAGCGAATCTGACAATATAACCTGAATACCTGGGTATAGGCAGTAAAAAATTCTATTTAGTCATGTTAGTGAGGATTTTTTTGATAAGTGGTGAATTTGAAAACTGAAGAGGTAGTAGGTAGAGATGAGTCTTAAAAACTATAAATAGACTCAGTAACTATGTATTGACGTAATAACTTTAATATTGAATTGGCTTCCACAACAACTTTGTACTGCGTCTATCTTTTTATTGGCTTGATGCGCGATAACGAATTATACCTAATCAAAATATGATTGCATAAAGTGATTACGTACATGAAATGAAATTGACTAATACGCTTGCGATTAGTTCTGAAGATTTCAAATATCGCTTTAACCAATTTGTAGCCCTAGCCTGGATATAGAAAGAAAGAAAGTTAATTTACTCAATAATGTAAACAAAAATGTTTACAGGTCCAATATTGAACCCGAGCTCAGTATTATCACCAAAACATAGATATTAAAATAAATAGTTTCAAAACCTGGTACCTATTGGTGATTACCAATAAATAGTTACGGTATTACGAAGGGTCAGTGGTTTATGCCCCCAGTGGTCTAGGTATCTGTGGCCGATGCCCCCGATTCTATTAATTTAATATCTTCTTTTTTGTGCTTTTTCACTTAGTACAGTAAATGAGAAAAGTGCTTCATCATAATAATATAGTATTTTTCCTTGCTAAACAAAAGTTATCTATCTAATAGCAGAGAGAATAGATCGCCACTTAACCTTATTCTTACACACCTTTTCCCCATTAAAAGCATTTAAATTATGTACAAACATCCAAAAAAAAAAACTAATTTAAAATGTTAGTGAATGTTATAAATTTACATCACTACATAGTATAAAACAAAGTCGCTTTCTCCGTCCCTATATCCCTATGTATGCTTAAATCTTTAAAAATACGCAACGGGTTTTGATGCGGGTCTTTTTAATAGATAGAGTGATTCAAGAGGAAGGTTTATATGTATAATACACCGACCTCCACGCGGGCGAAGCCGCTGGCAAAAGCTAGTTTATAATAAAGAACAAAGGGCATTTTTGTATAAACCCCTTCCAGAAACATGGAACTATATTGTTATAAAGAAAACAAATGTGAACGAAGGAATGAATGAACGAGAGAATGCGAGAATATGGTATTTTGTGAAAAAATATTTTTAAGTTTCTGTATTCTAATTAATAAACGATGTTTGGGGATAAATAAATAAACGAATGTGGACTAAATATATTATATTGTATTTCGGCTTTGTACAATACTATCGTCCCAGGCACTTGCAGGACCAACGAAATTGTTTAAATGTCAGCAAATACCGAAGTACCAGGTAATGCTCACGGCATGTGTGCAACCACCAACAGTCTTCATCGCCCGTTAAGCATTTATTTATTTATTATGAAAGGCACACCAACGACATATTTACAAAGATTAGGTGATGACGAATCTTCAGCACTGTGTAAATACATCACTTAAGGCATGCACAACATTCTTATTAAAAGGCTGCGAATAACAGAGAACGTGATTAATGATTGGATTACATTTTGAAGCATGAGCACAATAATATTCCTTTATGGCAGATCAGGGTGCTTACTCTCGAATATAATTGCGATAGATCGACATTGGAATTGTCAGTCAAACGTCAGGAATTGGCTGGACTCACTGAGTCTAGCCAATTCCTAACGTTTAACTCAACCAACTGACGTATAACAGATGTCGATCTATTGGAATTATATTCCAGAGTAAGCACCCAGGCCTCCGAGGTGGAATCGATCAGTAACTGTAATAAGTTTTATTTGATATGTGCCTCGATGAGATACGACCTCTCAGGAGCATACAATCTTCCGTTTGGACGTCATACTGTGTCATCCTTGGACTTGGTGTTATGCACACTTCCATATTATACACCTCTTCGCATATGTTCGCTAACATAGGGAGCGTGCTAGGCGCAAATGATAGGTCCCCAAACAAAACAAAATAACGTCTTCTGCTGAGCTGATATTCCGTTTCCTGTCCCCACCGAACAGGACACGGAATATCAGCTATGGCGTTCGTTGATACGAATGCCGCTCGCTGGCAGTTAAAGTTCTCTGCTGTAACGTAGTTTCCCAGCCTGTTGGGAACATTAATTCTTTGTTGCATTAATTTTGTAATAATTGATTATTTTGTTACGTTATTGCTATTGAAACTGACTGTTATAATTAGATAAAATTATTCTCATTTGTTTAAGGTTTCACAGTTGATTATGTTTAATTATTATTGTTACGAAGATAAAAAGAACATTTCACTATGTAAAAACTTAGTTGCTCTGCAGTAATTTTTAAAAGACTGATTATTTAAAATCACTATCTTATTTTATTACATTTGAGACTGATTATTATAATTAAGTTAAATGATTCTCATGATTATAGGTGATGAAAACTGTGATTTATATACATTTTTTTTTACTAGATTTGTGACTGGGACAAATAAATAAATAATGGAAAAACTTAACTTGAACTTTAATTTTTCAAAACATCCAATATAGAAGAATTTCTATTATATAAATATAATTATAATTAAATATTATACATATACTTACAATCATATACATTTATTATTTTTGCAAAACATTTTTGTGCCTGACAGTACATTTGATCAAAAATTGCTTTAAATAAAAAAAATCGAATCGGGGGCGTCGGCCACAGGTGCCTCGAGCACTGGATGCCTAAGCCACGGACCCATTACGAATTCGTGTACCGACCCATGTGTAGTAGTAGGTAGTAAGTATTTACAAAGTCAAAACAGGCAACTTTAAACCAAAATGGCTATGATCTTTCTTTCAAATATACACGGAATATTATAATGATTTTCAGGATCTATTCTATCATCGACACAGCTAACTAGAGCTGTGTGGTGATTATGAAAAAGTACTTCTTGTTTTCTTTTCAGATACTTTTGGCTAACTCCAAATGTACTCAAAAAGGATGATACTTTTCCGCCACAGAAAATATCATCCGTTTTGAGAAAGTAGATTTAACATTCAAAGATCTCCATAGTTAATTGTTAAATATCTGTAAATTGCAGATATCTTTTCTTAATGCCAATGTAAGTCTAATTCACATAACGTAACATCACGCCTGCATTGCCTAAAGGGTAAGGCAGTCATGTACCAACAATACCTACATTTTGCCATAGGGGGCGAGCCTTTTGCCTTCAACCGAGCACAAATCCAGACTCCGCGTTACTGAGTAATTCCTGACGGATAAACCCATACATTTTACATAATTAAGATGTTAAACGAGTTACAAGAACAACCACAGCTGCATGTTGCCGCCCTTGTATCAAATATAATCCTGTCTTGAATAAACTGCCGTCACGTGATTTTAACTCAGCGCTAACGATCGTTTAAAACGCATTAGGTATGTAAATTTATGTTACAAATTTTTTATTATATGTTAAAGTTTTAATTTTTAGCTACTTTATTTCCAGTGTTATGTTTCATAGATGGTAACGACCATGTGAAAATGTAATCAAAACCTGTATCCAATAGTTTTGTTACTATAGCTAGTCGGCTGAGGTGCAAAACCGATAGTCGGTTTATCACGACATACTATTAAGTTTGTTTGAAAAAAAAAAACAGTTTTTTTTATTTTAATGTTAGGATTTATCTGATAGTTTTGACATAATCCAATTAATTGCTATTGTTTTCAATTATTTTTATACTCCATATTGTATAGGTTGGTTATATTAGTGGCGAGTCACTGTTTTTAAATTGTGTTAGGTCAATTAATTTTGGCCTTGAAGAAAACGTCTCTTTCTGTCAATAGATAGATACTCGTATCTTAAAGTTCACCGCAGAAACCATAATTTTATAACAGAGCAAACATTCTTTCTTTAGGCATCTTTGATTCATTCAGACTCCCCAATTGCGTATGTATCACTCACGATTCATTTTGAAGGAAATTCCTAATCCATTGCTTTATATATGTACGGAAAATTGTCTGCTCATTTGCGTAAATAACGCAATGAATATTGTCGAACTGTCAAGATATAATCCATTCCTACTCTTAGTGTGTTATGCAAATACCGAGGGGTTTTTGCACAACACACTGCGTAAAATTGTCCGGTCCGGGAATCAGACTGACATAGTGGCGTTTTCATACAGACACTTCAGCACCTCGATGTACTGATAGTAGATCTGGCACCGTTGAAGGTACTGTAGTACAGCCCATGTCTCGATCGAATCGAAAGCTTTTCCGTAGTCCACAAACGCTAAGCAGAGGGGCATGATATAGTCTTTGGTCTTCTGTATAATCTGCCGCAGCGTATGTATATGGTCTACGGTGCTAAAGCCTTTACGGAATCCGGCTTATTCGGGAGGCTGGAAGTCGTCAAACCTGCACGCGAGACGGTTCGTGATGACTCTCGAAAACAGCTTGTAAACATGGCTCAGAAGTGAGATGGGCTTATAATTCTTAAGAAGGGTATTGTCACCCTTCTTAAAGAAAAGTTCCACCACACCTCTGCTCCATGCCTGTGGCGTTCTGCCCTCGAATATGACGGAATCAAACAGCTTCTGGAGGGCTTTAAGTACGGGTTTTCCGCCGGCCCTCAGGAGTTCGGCCGTAATTCCGTCATCAACTGGCTCCTTGGGATATTTTCGGTGTAGTGTCGGGTCAATCTGGCTCTTGGGTCGTTTGCCAGAGATCCGTCTATTGAGCTGTCGGTACTTTAGCGCGTCGTCTGAAGACTGCAGGATCATTTCACGCCTATCCTCCATTAGCTGCAGAGTAGGATCAGAGAGTCTCTTTTTGCCATTAGTACGACGGGTCTTGAAGACCTTAGACCCAACCGTATGGACAGTTTCCACGAACCCATCGTTATAATCGTCCACGGAGCTCCCTAGGTACTCAAACGATTCTGGAGTTCGAGCTGAAAGCTCTCGGAGTTCTGGACTTGGATCGGTGCTGGACGGAGCGTAGACTTCATCAGCCGACCTCTTTCCAGGTTGATGTTGATATTCAATGCGCCTCTTACCATGCGGTGATCGCTTCCGGTTTTCACCGCGTTGATCACAGATAAATCATTGTATATTTGCTTCTTCGTCGACATAATAAAGTCAATCTCGTTTTTAGTTGCACCATCAGCGCTTTGCCAGGTCCACTTTCTATGCTCACGTTTTCTGAAGAAGGAGTTCATCATAAAGAGGCCTTCCTTTTCCATAAAATGGCCAGTAAGTGACCCCGGTGGTTCCGACGTCCAACTCCAAATTGCCCCACTCTCAGCTCATCATCATCCCGTTTGCCCAGTTTCGCGTTGAAGTCCCCCGTAACAATGGTGAAATGAGTTTTGGAGCCATGCATGGTTTTGGATATATCCTCATACATGATCTCCACCTTATCGTCGGGTGTGACGAAGTCGGGGCGTAGTATGTCCTGTATGACCTTCAGCGAATATCTTGGATATTCTGAGTATAAGGTACGCCACCCTGGTCGACACACTCTCGATCTTCACCACGTTGCTCACACGGGACTTATGGACGATAAACCCGACACCACCTTGGGACTGCTGGTCGCCCTCCCGGAAATAAAGCAGGTTCCCGGATTTGAGAATTATCGAGTCCTTCGCCTCTCTTCGGACTTCAGATAACCCTACCGTAACCTGCTCAATTCTGCCTCGAGTTCGGTAATCTTCTCGTCGGTCCGGAGTGTATGCGTGTTGTAGGTTGCCAGGTGCAGTTTTCGTTTGTTGTGGTAGCCAGATCTCTTCCGGAGATTCTTAGCACCCCTTGCCTCACCGTAACCTTGGTCGCTACCGTAGCCAAGGGTAGGCGAGCCGCCGGGTACTAGGGGCCGTTTTGCAGGGCTGCTTGTCATTTTTGGGGGGGTTTTGCCATAATCGCCACGCTTGGCAGGCGGGTTGGCAATCGCAGTATGGTGGTAAAATGCATAGAGAACGCTGCTGCCCATTCTCTAGTAAGTCCCTTAGTCGCCTTCTACGACACTCACTGGATGAAATGAGATGGTACTCTTCTTTTACGTTCCGGCACCACACGGAACGCACCATATGTTTCCTACTTATTACCAAATAACAGTGATCGAATTTGAAGAAAAACGTTACTGGATGATTTCTTAATTTTGTATTTACTTAACAGTATAAGCTATCTTTAAATTACTTATTATTATTTACACTGCAAGCTACGAGCAATATAGAGAGCAATATCATGATGTCTGTAAACCCGACGTCTCCCGTCATGATTATACAACACGAATCTCAACTCATCAGGGAACACTACTCAGCCCCACTTGTCATCACCCCATTCGATGCGCTCACGGGCATTTTTTAGAATTTTGGGCCATTTGCTCGCCGGCAAGGCTTTAAATTGGTTTCTGCAAGACGGCTCCTAACTGACCACTCAATTATTGGTTCCTTGCGGATCTAAAAAAGTTGCTGCTGAATCGTAACTCCCGTCTGATGTTGATTTCTTAACATCGTCGACGCAATTAATCGACCTTCTCGGGCCGTTGTGTACCTTGGCTTGCCATTGTTTGATCTTCTTAGGTTTAGTCCAGTCTCCCTAAACCTCCGAAGCAGTTCTTGTATAGTAGAATGTCTCACACCAAATTTTCTAGCCGTTTATCTCTGCGGTTTCCCCAATTGCACCATAGTGACGATCCTCCTTGGGTGTGAAATATCTTTATTGACAGTTCTGCTGTCTAAAATTTAGAAACATGGCAAGTATTGCTATCTCATCTTGTTTTCCTAGCACGTTAGGACGTTGGTCTCGGCTGTTATTCGCAGATCTTTCACATTCGTGACAGGTAGTTAGAATCCCAAAAGTGTGACAATCAGTTTTTCCAAGGAGTATCGTTTTACCAATTAACTGGTTTGTGGGGATCTGATAAGCAGTCGCTCCAAGTAATACCGGTATTCTGCTACATCTGGTTAGATCTTTGACAGTCGTTACCGATGGTTAGAGATCCAAAAGTTATGATAATCAATCTTACCAAGGGGCATCGTGATATATCGTCGTCATCGTATATAGATAAGCAGTCAGCTCCATGTAAAATACTAGTATTCTGCTGCATCTGTCTATACTGGAAGATAACTGTAGAAGCTAAGCATATTGTTTTTGTTTTCCGTAAGCTCAATAAACAAACACTAGAACAAGAAACACCAATCAATAAGTCATCAATGCGTTTAATTCTTATAATTTAAACCACCTCGCAATGCAACACCATTGTTTAAGATATCCCGGTGGCTATTATATGCATAATGTCGTCACAATGCCTGATTAATTCAAGAGGTGAATGGAGTATATATTGTTATGGGCGAGATGCAGGCGTCACTGCCCAGCCAAGGGTCGAACGGAGCTCACGGAACATCGGTGAGTCTAACTACCCTACAGTTATCCTTATCACCTTTCTTTTAGTATTTTTATTTACTTTCTTATGGAGTGCAGTGTTGTTTTATCAGTAGTAGGTCATAGAGTTCGGCTAACGTCAGCGGACTGTTTCTCATGGAACGTAAGCGGTTGAAATCTTCGCAAACTGTGCATTGCTCTATAACAACAAATAATAAAAGTAAAATAGTTACAAATTACCGGGTGTCTACAGACCCCAGTAATTTCATACCATTTTATCTTTATTATTTGTTTTCACTTCTCATGCTCTAAAAGTACGCCAATATAGCCCTACAAAGCGGGACTAAAGTGACCACTTTAGTCTCTAGGGAGTGAAAAGTAATTATTTTTTTAATTTCCTTCATGTGACATAGACAAACTCAAACAGCCAGTAAATATACTATTATCTGTGGAGTGTGGACCATCTTCATTGCGAAAATGTTGAGAGTTTTAGTTCCATGGTTTTTCCGCAAAGAAGGCACCGTGGAGGCTATCAATTCGACATGTTTATATATATATATTTTTTTTTTATAAATTGTTAATCTGTGACTGGTTTAGAAGCAAATTTTGTTATTTTATTAATTAATATTTATTCAATGTTTTTGTACTAAATTGACTATTTTTCACGCACTCAAAGTGAAAAGTACAGTTTGCACTTCGAGACTATATGCCAACTTAATATACCCTCGATTTCATTGACTCCTCTTGCACGTTCGGGAGTCAAACCACCTCTGGGATAATATGGCTTTGTTTAGTCCCTCGATATAAAATATACAATAACGTCGAAAAAACACTTTTGTGTAGAAACAAAAATTGAGTTTTTTTTATGTTTATTGCCTTGTGGTACGGAATCCTTCGTGTGCTAGTCCAACTCGCATTTGGCTGGCTTTTTATTTTAGTTTGTTGACATTTGGATTATTGTTTACTTTTATGTTGTGCTTACTTCAGTACTTATTCTCTTTTTAATCATTCTTTGTCGGGATTTCTTGATTTTATTACTGTGTTGTGGTCTCAATTTCCAATAACGTCACTAAGTAATACGATATAGTTATTATAACGCTTCCCTGCCTATTTGTAGAGACATGCTGGCTTTAATCCTTTTTACACGCTTTTTATTAGCTTCACCTGTATGTTTGTTTGTATCCGACTCCTTTCGATTTTGATCCACTTCAAACTGTCAGATTTCATTTAAACTTTGTAGACTTATCGAGGACCGATGACAATTCCATGAAAATCACGCTTTTGTAGTTAGCAAAACTAAAAAATACAAAATAAATAATAGATAAAAAAATCTAAAAAACACGCTTTAAAAACGCATCTTAAAAAGCAGAAACTAATTTAAAAAAAGCGTGGGGTTCTTAATATTAATTGATTATAAAAATGCCTCAAAAAGCATCCGAATATCCGATCTCTATAACATAACATTCAAGTGGGCGAACTTATTGCCATCAACTGCATAATTCAGCATGATAGCAGTGGTAGTATCGATAGTAGTGGTAGTAACGGCCGTGACTTACAAATTGTAGGTCGTAAGTTCGAACCCAGACAAGAGCTTTTATTTGTGAAATTTATTTCATTATCACTGCTCTTAAAACGGTGAAGAAAACGATCGTGAGGAAACTGGCTTGTTCTATAACCAAAAATTTTGCCGGCACGGTTGGCGCAGTGGTTGAGCGATTGGCTGCTGCGCTGCGTGTCGTGGGTTCGATTCCCGCACGGTACAAATTTTTATATGACCTACAAGTAGCTGTTCTGGGTCTGGGTGTTTGTGTATGTGAGTTTAAGTGTTTGGTAACGCACCCACAATACAGGAGAAATTCCTAGTGTGGGCCGACTCCACCGACCCGCACTATAGCGTGCTGGATTACGGCCCACTCCTTCTCACAGTGATGAGGCCTGTGTCCCAGCAATAGGAAAATAATAGGCTGATTACGTATGGGCATAAATCTAGACTCAGTACCAGCTGCGAAATTCCTCATAGAAAAACCCAACAACACATTTAAGAGTTATATCATTTTAATCGTCTTCGACCTGTCAATACGTTACAATCAATGCCTTGTTTTATTAAATGTGGGACGTCACATATTTACGCTTTAATGGTGGTCCTTGCAAAGTCATTACTTTAAGTGACTGTAATCTTTACGATCCATTGAACGTAAAGATTACTGTCACTTAATCATAATTTTTTTTTATTTTTTTTTATTTTTTTATTTTACAAAACAATACAATTTTTTGGCTTTTACAATGTAGCTCGCCAAACTTTGCAGTTTGATGGCGAGAAGCGCTTGTTGTTTACTCCATTTTCAATGTTATTTTAAACTTTTACGAAGCTAACCTTAAATAAAACTACTAACTAAATACCAAACAAATAACCAGTTGTAACGTACGAAGTGAGTTCATTTCTCGATAGTGGCTGAATCCTCGTTATCGAGAAATAAACTCGTTAGTTGTTATATAATTGTTGTTGTGTAATTGTTATTCTAAGTGTCACATAAGTCCATAAGTCAGAGGTTCATTATAAAAAGTAGCGTTTATAATAGGTGTATTGCCCAAGAAGCGTAGCGACATTGTAAGTAATAAGTATTATCCTTTTCCGCTTAGTAAGTTTCCGATCATTTCTATGTTAATTTTACTGTGGGTTTTTCAATCTTTGTTTACCGAAACAGTAACTAGGTACCAGCTGTTATCTAGTCTACTGTATTATGTTGTACCTTTTGAGACTTGGTATATATAGCATGCAGGAAAACGAATGCAAAATTTTCTTTTACAACTGATAATTGCAGTATGCAGACCTCCCCAACAAACGAGACCGTCTTATTAACAACTACATTCGATTTGTTTTCAATCGCCGTAAGAATGATCATGTATCCACGCATCAATCGCTTTGAAAATGTTTACCCATTCTCCAGAGCAGGGCCTTGACTAGCCATTTTCTCGACACCCAGTTCTCCTTCTTATCTGTCTTGTCATATTTCATTGTTATACTAATGTTGGTGGAACGACCACCAACACCGTCTTCTACGATGTCCTTTTCATGCTCTAGTTTCATTCACTCTTCCTTCTTTCTTCAGGCGGTCTTACTTTATAATACACTGCTTTTGAACATCAGGACGATAGCCAGTCGGTTTACTTTAAAAATGTAGTCGTGTGAACACATTCGCAAAAAGTTAGCTGAATCAACCCAGTGTGGATTTATTGAATTCGTTTTTATCCATCTACGTAATATTAGTTTTGCATGACAAATTATATTTTGTTTGTATGTGTGTATGTAGGTGTCTATGTATTTATTATTATCTTCTTTTAGTTAGGTCTAATAAATTGAACCTGCCATATTTTGTCTTTGCGTCACCCTAGGGTAGGCTGGTAGAAAATACTTTAGGCATTAATTCAGGATTTCTGTTGTAATTTTAACAAATGTATAATGTTTTAATAAATAAATTATGTGTCAATCCACGACATCTTGTTAAGAGAAACAATTAAATAGGTACCTAGTAACATTCCGTCATTTAAAATAATTAGCGAATCATTCGTTTTCCTGCTAAACTCGTTAGCATCTTGTTGTATATCCATTGAAACTAGGAGCTCTATTCTTTGCTCATTGTCGACTTCTTTGTTAATCGACTTGACTAGTCAAAGGGCTTCCTTGGAAGCTATTGTCATCATCACAAGATCTCGTATAATGAACTCATCCGATTTGGGCTCTGGTTTTACCGATCGACTCATTCATGGAGACAAACTTTTGATATTCACAACCAGGTTTAACTATGCTTTGCTTCCAGTATTCTTATAGAAACATTAAGTAACTAGTTACTGAGTTTTGAAGGATCATGTAATTACATAATATTTACATAGGAAGTTGTAATATGGTACAAATATAACCAACTCTTCCCTATTTCTCTCTTCAGTCTGTGCAAAACAATACCTATTACATATTACATTTTTACGGACTAAACTTAACTGTGCGTTGTCTGTCGGTAAATTATGGAACTCCTGTATAATTATGTAGTAGTAGGTATTAGTCAACAATTCTTCTAACTAAATCTGAATAAAAAACCCATACGTACAGGCGAAGGATCGCAACAATCGTTCCATTATCAGCATCACAATGAGACAATAGGTAATCATTGTAATTAACAACGCCGCCTGCCCGTGAACCTCGTCAAACAATTACTGTCGCTCCCAACCATTGTCAGATAGTTTCATAATAAACAGCGGAAAAATTATTGATTCTTGATACATTGAACGCATGAATTGATGTATTAATTACTCGTACTAGGTAATTGCGTCCATAGTTTTCATTTCAGTTCGATCCGATGCTGTAGCGTCTTTAATATGCTGTTGCAACGGCCAGTTTTGTATTTTGTGGATGTTATTTTTAGTTGCGTAAATGCTGTGCTCAGAATCATCACAGGTAATAATTAGGTTTAGGTAACAATGGATAGATTGGTATGATCGACCATGCAACTAGGGTACCTCATCATCACTATCATCATCATCATATCAGTGGAAAGACCTCCACTAGCACACAGACCTCCCCCAAGTTCCACCACTTTGACCGGTTCAGTGCTGCCCGCATCAAACGGATTCCTGCAGCCTTCACAAGGTCATCGGTCCACCTTGTGGGAGGTCTTCCAACTCTACGTCTTCCCGTACGCAGTCGCTACTCCAGAACCCTTTGACCCCATCGGCCATCTTTTTTACGAGCAATGTGCCCTGCCCACTGCCAATTAAGTTTGGCAATTATTCGGGCTATGTTGGTTAGCTTGGTTTTCCTGCGGATCTCTTATTTAGTCTACCAATTGACACCTAATTCAGATTTTTGTTTATAAAGAGTTTACTAATGTAATTTCATTGTCTTTTCCAGAATAAACACAAACAAAATGAAACTACTCATCGCAGTTGCTTTATTATGCATGGTGGCGGTGTCCTGGGGAAAGCCCGCCTCTACCTACACAGACAAGTGGGACAATATCAATGTTGACGAGATCTTGGAATCGCAGCGCCTTCTGAAAGCATACGTGGACTGCCTGATGGACCGAGGGCGATGCACTCCTGACGGAAAGGCTCTCAAGGAAACTCTCCCTGATGCCTTAGAAAAAGAGTGCAGCAAATGTACGGAGAAACAAAAGTCTGGCTCAGACAAAGTGATCAGGCACCTGGTGAACAAACGTCCAGACTTGTGGAAGGAGCTGTCGACCAAGTACGACCCCGACAATATCTACCAGGACAAGTACAAGACTCAAATTGCAAGCGTGAAGCAGTAAGGCACCGGGAAGTGTTGACGAGGATGTCACTTAGTTGGTGAAGAACGGGTGGTGGCAATGTAAATTATGATCCGAAACGCAGTTACCAAAGCTTTAATTGGAGTTTATTGAAATAAATAAATATTATGTTTTTATTAAACTATTTTGTATTAATTTTTTCTTTAATGATAAGTGATAAATCAGTAATTAGGGGTTTCTAATATAGTATGACACTAACTGTAAACTAAACAAACAGACAATCAGAAACGCCTACACAAATCACAATAACTTCAAGTTACTTTTAGTCTTCTTCTGCTAGAAATTTATCGAAGGATTCTTTGAATTTCTTGTCCTTGTCGTATTTGTCGCTGAGCTGCTCCCACGTCTCAGGATGTCTGGCTATCACTGCCTTGATCACCGCCTTTATTAACTGCTTTTGTTTAGGACTGCATTTGCCGCATGTGGTTTCCAGTGCTTCTGGAATTACTTCTGCAAAGGAAAACAAAGTAAGTAAAATTCGAATTCCTATACTAGCCTTAACAATTTATTTCTCAAGTGTTGTATTTTATTCACAAGTGCTTGCAGTTTCAGGATAATTTAAAACAATGTTTACAAGACCTCCCCCTTAAGTTCTTACTGACCTATACCAATCAATCACACTCCTACGCAAAAAAAAAACAATGCTCGCTAACAATCACCACACAATATTGCTATTGGTGCCGATTCTGTTGTACACCGAACTAAACTAACTAAACTATCACTAAAATTCCTTACTTTTGGCTATGAGAATCTTAAAGCTATTCTGCAAAAAAAGATCTCTAAATTTAAAAATAATTTTGACACAACTAAAATCGAATTTGACAAACGCGACTTCACGTTTGCCCTACCCCGGGCCCCGTGATTTTTTTTAGAGCCGGAATCGCGCAGGGGGGGCAGCCTCAACGTGTTTTAAATGGATTTTTTTACTTTTTGTATCGAAAATATGAAAAATTATTACCTACATGTTGAGTTTTAGAGGTGTGTGGGGTTTTATAAAGGGGGTCGAAATTTTCATTATTTTTACGATAGGACACACCAATTTCGAGACATAAGCAAAAAAAAAAAAAAGAAACAGTACTGTATTTGCGCCCGAAGTCGAGGTGTCAGTGTGAATTTTAGTTCTTGACAACTAATTTTATTCCACACCTTTTTAATCGCGATTAAAAATAGTCAGATTTAGTTAGACAATCAAAATTTTATATTGAATAGAATAATGAATTTGACAACAACAGAATAGCAAAATTACCATTTTCACTAAATTAAAAACTCAGTACAATCTTAGTGCTGTCAAACTAAAATATAGATAAGTTGTGTCAGTTTAGTCAATTTCAGAATGGGAAATCGTCGTTTGACAGGAATAAACTAAATTTTAGTGATTTTTAGTTAAGTTTAGAGAATTTTGTGACAAGAGAATCGGCACCATTGGCAGAAAATTTGCTCTTCTAATATTTAATTTCAAGCAATAACGTTTTGGTTTTAACCGATTTTGAAGAGATTTTGTATTCACTGCTTGGACAGACTTTCTGTAAGAAGTGTGAGTCGCTGGGGCCTACTCTATAAGTCCGTCAATGAAGACACGGCACGGGCCCGTCTACAAGAAGTTGATCGAGGGTATTTATGTTCTGTGAGTTGATCAGTCAAAAGAAACGTCAAATATATCGGGCGTTAGGACAACTGTCAAATCAAATCTCAGAATCAAATTGGAATTCATTAAACTGATGTTTGTAAGTCATATGGAGTAGGAAACGCCTATAACTTTGGCCGAAACTACGGATTTCGTGCAGAAGGTATAGAATCCTGGAACCACAATGGTTTACAAAATAACAGATAACAAGAACCACTAATCTGCACCGTAATGATGTTTATTTTTTTTTAATTCAAATTTACTTAGAAATAAAAACAACTGTAAGATTACTCTTAAAATCCTTCGCATCAGGTGTGCAGGGTCCCTGGTCGAGGAAACACTTGGAGTAGCTGAGGAGTATCCTATCATTCTCCAGAAGGGGCTGCACATCGAAGCTGTCGTACTTGGAGTCGTAGAAGTCTGCTGCCACTACAGCCATTAAAGTAGCGAGGAGCACACAGTCAGCCTTCATGGTGAACTGAAACAGTAAAAAAAGGAATAGGTACTACATTGACAGACGGGTTGCCGAATTCAGCGTGGTGATCTTTGCTCGTGCTTCCACTGTATGAGAAGAGAGAGAGAGGCCTTTGTATTGCAGTGGGATAGTAATAGGCTTGTATTATTATAACATTGAGCAGGGAATAGTGGGATCGTGGTTAATAAAAGCCGTGAGAAAGCTGAGCTTTCCGCATTCAGCCAATGATAAGAAAGGTTAGCAATCCATGTCGGAGGAAGATAATCATTAATTAATATACACTAAAAAATCTTTGTACTGTGGAAAAAGCCTTGATCACAGATACAGAAAAAACAGATGTGACTCCTGCAGGCTTAGCACAAGAACCGTAGACAAGCATTTTGTCGTCGGAAAAGTAGACAAAAGTGAGTTTCCCTTTAGACAGTTCACAGCTTTTCACCGAGAAATGTAGACAAGCGATTTCTATTCTACAGTAGAGTAGAAATAGAAAGCGTTATGCTAACTAAGCTTGCTGTGCATACAAGATCATAGGCGCGAAATCCATTATCATGGATTTAGTACATGATTCTGAAATGCCCTGCATTAAACTTTTTCATCGGTTATTTTTCTTAGACTACTGTTCAATGCATTTTGACTGCATATGTTCATTGCACTTTCTATGAAACGGCAGATTTTTCCTTTCATAACCGACTAAACATTTCTACGCTAGGTTATGTGCTGAATGTATAGTTACCTATAGTCTGCGCGTTGATGTCCTGCCACTGGCACCCTATCAGTAATATTATGATTCTCCAGCAACACAAGAGAGCGACTTAGATTTAGGGTTAGGGTTCAGGGTTTAATATTTTTTTTTTGTCGCTAGTATATAATTATAGCTATCTGTGGCGTACTTTCCCGTACTAGTGCAGGAATGCAAAGTAAAAAGCACGCGTGTTCAATACAAAAACCGGTGCAATAATAAACACTTTTGTAAAATTCATGTCTAATACCTACAACATCAATACATGTCCACTTGTATAATGTAGGTAATGTAGGTAACTTGTAATGTTGATGAAAACACTAGTTTAAGTGTACCTATTCAATACCTACATTATGCCTAAGTGGATGCAGTATTATTATTGGTAATAATACACACTTATGCGACATGTCCGCAGGCATTTTCTACGTTAACCACAACCAATTAATACATTATTAACTTAACGTCAACTAACAACTTGCAACACACACACACACACACGACAGCAATACAAGTAGTGACTCAAGACCTACCTATAAAAAAAACGTTTAAAACTATTTGGATTTCAACTGTCTTTTGGGTTTTGAACGATTTAAAAACACACTTAGCGGTTTAATGTTGTTTTTTTTACCCGATTGTGCCAGAAGGAGGGTTATGTTTTTCGAGTGTATGTATGTATTTTAACAAAACTTCGTGTGAATCAGGTCTTCGTGCGAAACCTCAGTGGCATCGCAAGGATGCCACTGAGGTTTTGCACGAGGTTTTGTTCTAGGCCACACCTACTCCCAGATTTACGACATGTCAAGGGCAATTCAAACAAAAAATTACATTTTATGTAATTTTTTAATATATATTTATTCAGAGGTTGACTAAAATTCTTGATTGATTTATTGATAAGCACTTTGACAGGTACTTTTGCAACATACAATTTTTTTTTTAAATAAATTCCCATTTCAAGATTAGTTTCAGTCTGTCTAATACTAAAAAAAGTACCATGTTATGACAAAGATGTGACTTCACATAATATTAATAAAATGGTGAATGATTTCAATTAGCCTCTTTTATTTAAGTTTTACCCGACTGCGCCAGAAGGAAGGTTACGTTTTTCGAGTGTATGTATGTATGTATGTATATTTCTTTGGCACGCTCTGTAGCCTAAGTGGCTTGATCGACTTCAGCTTGAGAGGTGCCGTTAGATTCGTCTTAATTGTGAGAGTGACACTGGGTATATAAAAATTGAAAAAAAAAACATTGCCGATTTATTCATTCGCTCACTAACACACAATGCACAACCTTTCCGGCTGGGCACGACATGCACAAGAGATTCATATACAAAAAAGGTTATAAAACACAATGAAAGGATTTTTGAAACTTCATCCCTTAAATTGGGTTAAATAGGGGACGAAAGTTTGGATGGAATTTCGTCATTTTTGCTAATGGGTATTACCACCGGGCACACGACGTGAAGTATGTATGTATATTTAATAATGTATGTCATTATGATATTTATTATATCTAACTAAAAATTAGATTGTAAATACGCAACTAAACTACAGAACTGATTATGATGATATTTAGTGAACACAGGCATTTTCGGTTTTTTGTATTTAAGTATGTACATGAGATCACATGCAATTGCAGTAGGTACTTATTTAAATAGAAGCTTCCAACTACGATGGCTCGATGTCATAGACTGCAGTATCTGTGATAGAAATCGACTTGTCTATACGGTGTAACGGTGTGATGGACATGGAGACGCAAACTGATACGAACTCAACTGATAAGAAACAGCAGATTTTTTAAATACCGTTTTAAAACCACGACCACATGGCCCTTACATTGATTACGTAAACAAAAAAGAAAAAGAAAAACCCGACTGCCTAAAAAGTGAACTTTAATTTAAAAAGATAGAAACAAGAAACTTGTTTTAAAAGGATGATTATTAGACTGAATACTATACAAAGTGTAACGGAAAGGGTAGATACATATCAAGGCCACGACTTCTTTGGATGATATCAAACGATATTGGAAGGGACTTTCAATCCTATCTCTACATGTTCGGAAGTTATGAGAATTTTTAATACATTGATTCCAGAACAAATTGAAACATCACATCACTCGGAAGAGATTTATCGTGATATTGGCAAGTAACGTGGAAAGTTATTGACCTACGTAGTGCGGTGACACGTTTGTTCTGATTTGAATTTAAGAAACATATGAAACCGAAAATTTCGTATCAATTCTTAGAGTATTTTATTTTGAGCTGAAACCATGTATAGTGTTATAGTGTATTCTATGCCAGATGTTATCTTTAGTGCTTAAGGATAGCAATTGACAGCACGGTTGGCGCAGTGGTTAAGCGATTGACTGCTGTGCTGCGTGTAGCGGGTTCGATTCCCGCACGGAACAAATATTTGTATGACCTACAAGTAGTTGTTCCGGATCTGGCTGTTTGTGTATGTGTATTTAAATGTTTGTAAACGCACCCACAATACAGGAGAAATTCCTAGTGTGGGGCAACGATTAAAAAAAAAAAATAGGGTTTCTGTTACACCCTGTATATAAGCAATCTCGTTCAGTCGGAAGCAATAAAGGTCTTTATTGATAAAAAGAAGATACCTCCGACTAAATTATTTTTTTATTTCATAGTTTTTAGTTAATGTTTTTTAGTAAATTTTTTGACATTAATGAGACCTATTTATGAAACCCTTTATTTTGATACCCACTATTTAATTAGGTACTACTTATTAGAAATCTAACTATCCATTTAATTTCATATTAAATTGTCAACATTATTTTAGAACCGAATAAAACGTTGCCAGAGCACGGTTTTTCCTCATTTCAAATGACAAGTAGCTTTCCTTGAAGTTTTAACAACGTTTATGTAATAAATAACCGGTATTAAAGCTCTCTCTGCGCTAATTCACTTTCCAAATGATTATGGGAAATTGCGAGATATCCTGTTCTGATCATAGCAACGGAGAAACGCATATTAAAAAAAAGCAAACTTGGCGGATAAATCAAATCAATCTATTATAGACCAATCTGGATAGGCCTTGGTAATAGGAATGTAGGCACTAAAGCTAGGTATGCAAACAGAAATCGTTGATTAAACCGCTTAATTACTTTTACAAATGATTGAATTGTTACATCGTGAGTCAAGAAAGCGGTTCATTGGGTTTGCTTTTGTCCGCGTCTTCACTCGCGTAGAAGTCGGAAATGATCCCAAAGAAACAGAATACCGCTATAAAAAGTATCCTATATCTTAATCAAGGGAAAAATGACTACCCAAATGACAAAGGCCACCAGTCACGTTTCATACAAAGTTAGGTCCAAAATCTAAAGTGACGGCCGGTCAGCGCAAAATTGTGTCTGGTCGTGGAAGTCCTTCTTAGAATTTTTGACTAAGTATTGCGCCGATTTTTTTTTAGATTTTCTCGCTGGTTTTTAGATTTTGGGCCCAATTTGACTGATCTCCTTTCATCGAAATCGGTTCAGACGTGAAAAGATAACAGACGAGAGACAGAGTTACTTTCGCATTTGTTATATTAAGTAAGTAAGAATGAATGTGGATATCTTGTGAATAAATACTTAAATTTTAGATACCTGCTAACTATGTCAAACCAGGTCAAGATGGAACACAACTGCAAAGGAAATGACATACGTAGTTGTATATAAAGCCTTGTTTGTCATTGTCCATAAGTGCGCACTGAGCAAACACAACTGATTATTACAATCTACAAACGTGAGTACGTTGGTAATAGGTGCATTATCGGATACAGCGTCAGTGAGGCGCAAATGCCTAGTGCCGGATGACCCTTGATTTCAATCATGATAAAAATACGTACCTGATTTTCTCCCAACATTTCCTGTACATTCTGTTTTAGTACATCCTACGTACATACAGTTATAATCAGCCTAGAATATTCCTACTGCTAGGACACAGGCCTCCTCTCCAACCAACCCAACACCGCCCCCCCTCCCCCACCAACTCGCACTGGGCTCGTGTGATGGATAATAGCCCACTACTTCTATTTTAGTAAGCCCATGCAAATCAGTGCTTTCTGCGTAATGCTATTTGTAAATTATTTGAATATAGGAAAAAATTTAACTGATTCTTCAAAAGACATTATTTACTATCTGTACCATTTATTTCGTTTAAGAACTCGTATGTCAGGTTTAAAAACTTTGATGTAAAAGATGACGTGAAAATGTAACAAAATGACACAAGTCAACAGCTTTAATCATTTTTGGCGAGGTTTTTTGAATATTTGTATTAATTGTTACATGTAAATAAACGCACTGAATATGCCTTTAGAGTGTTATAGAGGAACTTCGGGGGGAAAGGGGAACCGTGGGATGTTTATAGAAAGGGATCCAAAGATTGTTGCTGCTGGTGTACCAAGTGCTCAGTCTACAGAAACTGTGGGCGCTGCATTGCAACATTATTTGCTAAAAGATGAAGCAGATGCTTTATTGAGTGATGCTGTCTTCCCAACTCCCAAGCCGCGCCCACTTCCACCGCTCCGTCATCCAATACCACAAGATATGCGGAATGCAGGCCCCGCCGGGCATGTCGCCAAACTAATCAATCCACCAAATAAAACTAAATTCGAAAGTCTTGTTGCGGATTTTAAGGACACGGTGTACGCATCTTATTGGACGAAGAATCTTGGGCAAGTAAAGGATCCTGTGCCCATGTTACCAGAAGGGTTTGATAAAGGAACCACGTTTGGCAAACCGACCCCGTATCATGGACGACTTTATGATATAGTAATGCCTAAAGTTCCATTGCCTGATAAAACACCCCTGTCGAAACGAGCTGGCGTTCAGACAAATCGCAATTATTGCGCTCCTGCTTTTCGTTCAGATGTAACTTACGGTCATCGCACAACCGCGGACAAGCGAGGCTCACGTGGTCGATGTGCTGTCACTGATGATAGGACTGTACTTGGCAAAGCAGACAGGGGAATAGTGAGTTCAATAGACTCCGACTTTGCAGATACCCACCAGCCCAGGATTGGGGAAGTTTTAGCTCCGAATGATAATATTAGCGAAGTGCCCAAAGATTATACTTTCGGTATACTGAAACCACCCGATAGTATAAAGGAATGTTTGTCATTCTGCGAATATAATAAGGGAGTGGAGTTTTTCAGGACATGCTTGAAACATCTTAACACTGTACGGAAGGGCTTATCTAAACGTGTTCTACCACATTTTTTCCATACTCTTTACTCAAACCTTAAGTATTTTGATAAAGATGGGTCAGGTTGGCTCTTAAAGGAAATAGTTTATAATATTTGTAGTACAAAACTGATACGATTCGATCCAGCATTGATAGAACCTCTTTTATCCATGTGGGGGGCTTTTAATGGATCTAAAATCGAATATAAAATCTTTGTACGTGTTATTAATTACAGAATCCCTTCTCCTGAAATCCCCAAAATACCGGATCTACCTGAAGAATGCCTTGATTTTCGTACTACTTATACAGAAATGGTAAAACCAGGACAAGAACAGGATACTCGTCGAATGGCCGGTTTACCCTCGGGAAGATATTTTGATTTGGATTTTCCAATATCTCCTGAGAGAATGTGTAAGGCCCACAGAATTTGCCTCCCACAGGAATCCGATGCTAAGGCTTGTTTATGTCCTAGCGTTTTGACGCTTCTCTTTGTTTCACACCGCGATATGTACGAGAAACGTGAACCAAACGTAATAAGGAAAGTTTTCGAGGCAGCCGGAGAAAAGTTTACAGATGAGTCATTTACCGCTATTTGGGATGAAGCTACACAACTTCATTCCCAAGGGTGGGTCTGCTATGAAACATTTCGTCGGACGCTTGAAAAACATACTTCTGAATCAGCAGTGAAAGTAAAAACCGAAGAATAAATAATATACATGACTATAATATAATATATTTTGGTACCGCTTGAAATAATAAAAAGTATTGATAATTTTCATTGGAAATTGATAAAGAATTTTTTTTTCAAAGTATTTGTTTTTATTCTTGAAGGAAATCCTGCCAGGCCTGTTGGTGTTTTCCTTGAGGGTCGTATGTAGCCACTAGTTGCTTCCAGATGTCAGGGTGATTTTTCTTCACTTCTTGAGCCAGTGCTTTGCCCATTTGTTTCTGTTTGTCTGTACATTTAGCACATCGAGTTTCCAGGGCTTCCGGCAATTTGTCTGTAAAAGGCAAACAGAATCAGGTTAAGCCGATTTTGCTTAACACAATAATGTTGAATGAAAACTAGATGGAAAAAGTATTTTAATTTTAAAAACCAATTTAATAATCTTATTACTTTTTATACAGGATTGGGAGATCAACGCGCAAACTGTGCCATCATAAATTCAGTACATGATTCTATGATTAGGCGGGAAATTACAACGCAGGCGGTTTCTATTTTTGAGGGTTGGGGAACTCATCAAACAACTTCACCCGCTCTGGGTGGAACGGGGCGCGTGTCAAACTTTTACTGACTAAAACCCACCCGTGTTGCTTCAGTTGCCAGTGTGCCAGGGGCCACGGTATCTCTTTCGAACAACCCGCACCCCTGGCAGACATCGGCCCTTGCGGGCCCCACCAGTTGGTGCTGACCAACGCAAGGGGGCAATTCACGGCAACAGATTATGCGTCGAAGTCCCTACCATCATGTATTATTTTATTAGGTAAGTAATTTTGAAAAACTACATATGAATAAGATAATATTAGTAGCTTTCATAATATGTACGTGTAGCCACCGTTTTGTGAAACATTTTACAATCAAAGTTCATAGTAGACAGATCGCAGTTTCATTCGCGCCACAGAAGAACCAAGTAGGTACCTAACTAAAACAGAGCATAATAAAACTATTCTCTTCTGTACAAATATTTTAAATCTGAGACTTTACAGAAAAATAGAAACATGGCGTTTGCCTGCCGTTTGCCTGCTACCAAAAAACGCCAAAAACCTCAAAGCACGGGCTCAAAGTTGATTGTTGGGTTTTTGAGTTCATTTTTTCTATATAAATTAAATCCTTCGTAATGTTGCCAAAAGATCCCACTGAGACCGACGAGTATCGATCGAAACCTCGTCGGTTGTCAAATCGATCGCAATTATGGCAGACCACCCTTTGACCCTAATCATAATTTATCCCAAAACTAAAAATTCAAGGACAAGTGACGTCAAGCAAACCGCACTGGACCCACGTGGTGGAGGGGTGCTGGGACAGGAAACCTCCTCGTGTGCCCGTGGGCTGGAGTTTCCCTTGGATGCGTCCGGGGGAACGGCCAGTCTCCGGGACGGTGCACCCTGGGGTGCGGGCAATGCCCCCCCATTAGGTACGTGTGCCTAAGGGGTGTCGTTGCCCGTATGCCAATATCCTATCGGAGGAACGCTCCAACGTGTGTCTCTCTGCGACTATGCAGAGACGCACAGCGGCGGAGTAAGAGCAGGCTCGGTGTGCACTTACCCTGCCACCGGGCAGGCAAGAAGGAGTTTTCTCCTTCTGCCACCGTTAATCTCGTAGCCCCGAAGATTGTCACGGTCATGTCTCTGACTTTTGACGGGGGTCGAGGGTCTTGGCTTAACCGCCCGGGCCGCGAGGAAGAAATCCTCTATAAAAAATTACCCCAAACCTCCAAGCGGCGGCGCACCGTTGAGGTTGTTAGCTTGACTAATGGGTAGCTAAATTAGTCTCTAGTGCGAACCACCCCTCTCGCTCCACCCAGAGCGGGAGAAGTTATTTGATCATTTCCCACCCAAAAAAAAAAACCCACGTGGTGGATTACGGCTCGATAGCTCTCACAGAGAGGAGGCCTGTGTCCCAGTAGTGGGACAATTATAGCCTGAATAAGTTATTTTATGCTATGTAAAATGTTGCTTGACGACAGAGTAACATTAGGTTATTCTCGCGTTTGCGTTACTGAAACCTCCTGATAATCTTTCCGTATGCCTCACAACAAGTCGGTTACATACAGAGTTTTTGTGAAAATTATATTTTGCGAAACGGTTTATACAAAGGTTTGCAACCGACTGGCTTTTGCTTAGGTATAAAATGAACGCGTCAGCACCAAGAAGCATAGATAGATAAAAGTGGAGGCAACACTCTAAAAACCAAAGTAAAGACAACTTTGGTCGGACGTTCTCTTTCTGAATACATACATAAGAGAGAGAAAACACATTCACTGTCTCGTTCTTATGAGTGTATTTAGAAAGAGAGCGTCCGACCACAGTCTTCTTCACTTAGGTATAGAGAGTATTGCTTCCAGTTTTATCTTGCTTCTTGGTCAGCAAATCTAAACCGCGTTCAAGAGCTGTCAGTGTCACCATTGCTGACACAAAAAAGTTCTCTGTGATCATACCAGTCTTTGGGATGGTCGGGGAGCCCGTAACCAACGAAAACTGCGATCAAGTATGGGATGAGGCAAAGAAATATCAGTCTCAACGATGGGTTTCTTAGAGGCAGTATATGCGACCTCACGGTCCTAGTCGCCGCAGGAAACGCCCTGGGCGTCGGGAATCCCAGGCTGATTCCCGGCCACCATAAGCGCGGGCTTGCGAAATGCGAGTAATGGGTAGCTTTCTCTCCGGTAAGGATCAAGCCCGGGTCGACGGCGCGTTGTGTTCCACGTACGCCTCAAAGAGATGTCAGCATCAACTGGTGGGGTCCGCAAGGGCCGATGCCTGCCAGGAGTGCAGGTTGTTCGAAAAAGATACCGTGGCCCCTGATACACAGGCAACTGACAATTTCTTAGATCAAACAACAATCATAAGTTTACACATAGTTTGTAGAGAATATTTATGTTAATGGACTAAGTTTTAGAATACCTAATAAATGAATGTCAATTATACTTAGAACTTGCTTTCTTACCTTTAACTTGTTTTACTTCTGGAGTGCAGGGTCCCTTGTTCAGCAAGCACTTGGAATATGCGTGCAGTAATCTGTCATTGGTCAGAACTTCTGAGATGTCGAAGTTATCGTTGGCAGACTCGTACTGGTCTTGTGCGAGCACTCCGAGAGCGAAGCAGAGGGTAAGCAGAACTACTTTCATGATTACTAGCTTTACAAGACAGACAAGTGAATCTCGAGCACGGGCTAACTACTGAGTGGTTTACTCGTCGATGATTCCTATATTTATACCAACTTATAAATGTTTTATTTCTCAGAACAGACCACAGTATGACAAATATGTCACCACTAATTATGCATGGCATATTACCACGATAATTATCAGCTCAATGAAGATTGTTTTGCCGCATATTTAATGATTAAACGAGCCAGCATTTAATAGAAACCTTTTATGACCTCATAACCTAAGCAGAGCATATTCCTATAATATCAGGACCGCGGGTGTAGAGTGAAACAACGGAAAGTTGTGTTATATCTTTATTATTTTACTCTAATCCTTATCCTAATAGAAATTGAAACCAATTTTAATAAATAGTAAATGCAGTCAACATGCTTTAGCGATTTTCTTATTAAAAACAACTCCATTGTTATGATCCAATCCGTGAATCCAGTAGATACAGTGAGAATTTGTGAGGTACACAATGTTACGTAATTTTTTGAGATGTTCAAATATTAATCATCTTAGGCCTACTTGCACCACAAAACAATAAATACGTTTAGTGCTAGACTTATTTAAAACATCATAATGTTTCTATCAATCATTTGAAGATGGTATAGACAGTGTTTTAAATTCGTTTAGCATTGAGTGTGTTTAGTGATTTGTACTGCAAGCGATCTTAAACGTTCATTTTCATAAATAGCATAACGTTATCACCAAACTGGTCTCTTTTGACCTGATAGATAGTGATAATAAGTCACTGATACAAAACGTTCATTAACATTTAACTGCTCAGAAACTAAGCAACGTTACTGTTATAGATAATTTCACTGAGGATCCGGAAACAGGTAATTTACTAATTGCCGGTGACTAAGAAGGTGTAGAAGGCATCTCTGTTGGAGCGGTCAGGGTTGTACTTGTCGAGTAGCTCCAGGAAGCGAGGCTCGCTCTTCGATCTGATGCCGAGGAGTAGCTGGCGGACGATGGTCTTCTGTTTAGGGTTGCAGCGACCACACGCGGTGGATAACGTCTCTGGCAGTACACCTGGAACAACAGTGATTGGAAGACATTAGTTTATGTTGTAGATATGGAGCGATATTATCAAACCATGGGCTGGAGTGAACAGGAGCATTGGTGTGAGTTACAGATAATTGTATGATTAATTTTATTTGGTTGTTGCTTTAGATCAGTCTTTGACATGGTAGAATTGTTTTTAGCAGAAATGGTGGCTCCATTTCTATTATTCAACATACCGTCCTAGCAAATACCTATTAAGTGAATTTATGACGAAAATGTTTTTTACACCTTTAGAATTCTTTTTTCAAGCTGTACAAACTGGTAAAACCTATTTTTTTACACGACCCTTCGTTACGAAAATATCTCACAGTTTAAGTTAAGATAATTGATGATTTGGTAGCACTATACACCGTGACATTTTAGTCGTCTTACATCGGCAGCCCACTTCATGTATCCAATGACTACTAATCACTTCTTAAAAAAAATACATTTTAGAACATTTGCAAAATCAAAAAAATTAAAATGTCATTCACTAAGACGCATGACGTAGTTTGAAACACCCTGTTATGGAGATGGAATTAATGGTGGAATGTAACGGTAGGTAGGTAGATATCATCTACCGTTTGTTATTAACAGGGAGGGTGTTTCATGATTGTAAATCATTATTTATTTTTCTTTGTACCTATTATCTTAATTAATGGTAACAATGTTTTAATCGCGCCTAGAGGTATTTTATGACGGATACATTGAGTGGACCACTTTTGTAAGACGACTAAAATGTCACGGTGTATACTGGCAGAAATTGAAATGTGTATGATAACACAATGATTTATGTTTTCTTTATGATCCAAGTGAAAACTGTTACCAGATTTTAGCATATTTTTGCATACTCATATTATGAAATTGTAGCTCAAGTATGTTCTGAGCGTAACTTATATATACACCGAGAAATTTTAATGGTTGTTTTCCTGCGGCAGAACAACTTGCCATACGGAGTACTTTCGAAGCATAGAGTAAAAGTAAAAAAATAAAGTTGTTTTTGTTTTAAAATAATTAAAAAATAATATTCATCAACTCAAAAACGTCAGAATCAATAGTAACACTGAGCTAACTTGTAGGGACTACTCGAATCGCAAGCGCCACTGATAAAGGGAACAGCGATGCATAGAAAATAAACTCTCGCTCTGAGGGATGTATACAAAACTGTATTTTTACAGGAAAACCCTATTATGTTCGAGACTATTTCATTTTAATCGTGTTATATCGTTAATTAGACAGAGTCTGGATCCTTTGCATGATTAAATAATAAACTAGACAAAATTATGCTTAATGCATATCTATAATAATGCATTATCTCAAAACGCGATTTTTACACTTAACGTTGTTCGCCTGCATGTGTTTGTATAGCTACGATTTAATTATTAGGTGTCGTAGTGGTTGTCTAGTGGTTGACCATAATTCATTTAAATTTAATGTATATACCTCCGTTCACATAAGTTTCGTATAAAGTAGAACGAAGTTATTTAATATACAGATTTAATTCTGGCCTAGGGAAGGCCCCATGAATGGTAGATGTACCAACCAAAATCCAACGCTCAGCTTGTAATAGATATGTATCGTATATGCTCGTAATTTACCTACTTTATGGATTTTAGATATTTAGAACCGACGATAAATAATAAGTTCTTTTTTTAATGAATTAAGTATTTTCCAGTAAATGAGATGTAAACAAATGCTTTGAGGTAGTTTAATGAAGCGAGTCTGTAATGTTTTATTGAATAATGGCGTTAGTTACCTACTTCCGTGCTTAGCATCTATTATGGGCTTAAACTTTTCCTACATACCAAGTATTAAAAGCAATTATTTTATTTTTTTAGTTCAGCCTAGGCTGAACTGATTAGAAGAACATACGTAGGGACAGTAACTCTCGCTCTAGCGAAGTAGTCCAATGTATCTATTTTAGCTGTGTATATTTTACAACTTGATCAAGTTTTTTGGCTACCTCACCACAATCAGAGTAATATAGAGTTAAATATGTATTCATGAGATAGTAATTCCGCAAATGATTAGCTCTCTATCTTTGTGTAAAAAGCTACGATTCCAACAATGTAATGAACTGAGAGGGTGCTGGATTAATATTCTAGCTTTTAACTCTATTCCGTTCAGTTACACAGCTGCTAATGAAAAATATATAAAAATGCACAACTGAACAGCCAACAGAACCGCGGAGAACATCTTAAAAATGATGAATCTTTCCGGAACTATAAATATTATAACAGCCCTTCATATTAATCCACGGATGGGCAGCGGTGGCCCAGCGAGCTGTGGAAGCCCTGTAGTAACGGTTGCGACTTATGAGTTGCAGGTCGTGAGTTCAAATCCAGACAGGCGCTTAACTTTGTGTCAATTATTAAAGTATCACTGCTCTCAAAATGATGAAGGAAAACTTCGACAGGAAACCTGTACTAGAACCATAAATTCGAAAGACATCTGACATCTGCCCACCCGCACTGGACCCGCAAGATGGATTACGGCCCGCTCCCTTTCATAAAGAAGAGGCTTGTGTCCTAGCAGTGGGAACATTAAAGGCTGATTTTGTAGAGTCAGAAAGGCATGAGCTTCACGATAAAAGATAAATATACAATACTTACGTTTGAAGTTCTTTCCATCCCTCGTGCAGGGTCCCTTGTCCATTACGCACTTGTAGTACGCCAGTAGGATCCTATCGTTCTGAATGATGGCATCCGCGTTGAAGTTCTCGTAGCGATTGGGAGTTTGTGAGTAGCAGGACGCCACCACCGTCAGCACGCACAGACATAACAGCCAATTCCTCATTGTATTAGGGTATCTGGTAGAAGAAAAAGAAATTAAATAAGTAGAGTTATAAAGTTCATCAGTATTTGCTTAGCCGTTATTCTTGCCTCCACGCATGACGATAAGATACAGGATAAAATTGTATTCAGTGCGCAAAGTGTAACCATGATTTCAGAACGGGATCCTATTAAAAAAATTGCTGTCACATACTGTGACTGACTCGCACCGCTCATCGCCTACACACATCCAACTCCTGAAAATAGAATATTCTCCCTCAAAGTCTGTCAACTCTATCAATGCATTCTTTGCAAACGTGGGTCAAACTCTGGCCAATCAAATACCGCCAAGTGCAAAGTCTTTCCAACGGTCCAATGGTCAATTAGTTGAGTCTCCTCACGACAGACGAGGATGAAGTTTCATGTCAGGGAATAGAGTCGGTGTCACCAATTACCACCTTATTTCACTGGTAGAAACCAGTCATCTCTAAAATACTGGAAAAAATTATCTAAATTATCTATAAAAATCTCAGCAGGTTTCTCGATAAATACCAAATATTCTCCAATAACCAATTTGGTTTTAGAAAAGGTTTATCCACGCCTGCTGTGATCGTGTTGCTGGATATTGTGATGGATAAATTTGACAGTAAACAGAAATACTTAGGCATCTTCCTGGACCTCTCTAAGGCATTTGATACCGTCTCTGTTCCCATCTTTCCCACCAAGCTGGAGTCAATTGGGGTAGGCGATTATGGCCACAAAATATTTAAAGACTTTTTACTGACCCACACGCAATGTGTGAAGATAGGGGACAGCATTAGTAGCGAAGAATCTTTATATTACGGTGCCCCACAAGGAGGCCTTCTTAGTCCTCTGCTCTTTCAGATATAAGTAAATGACCTGTGCACCCTCTCTCTGTCCTGCAGCCAAATCCTGGCATACGTAGACGACACGGTCAATCTGACTGATATTGAAATTATCACCTAGAGACTGTCTGCGCGGGTTAGAAAACTTATCTATGTCTTCAAAAAACTTACGACTGTCAGGCCATAGGGAAGTTCTAAATATGGTTTTTAGTGCTCTTTGTGAGTCTTCACGTATTGCATTACAGCCTGGGGAGGAGCAGCAAAGATTCCGTTTATACAAGTGGAGCGGGCGCAAAGAGCAGTATTTAAAGTGCTTCTTGGTAGGCCTTTTAGATTTTCCATACAATTACTTTCTATGGAGTACAAGGTTTTAACAGTCTGACAACTTTTCATCTATCGCGCACTAATCCGCAAACACTCAAACTTACCATTTAACATAAATAATCCTTCCACAGCAAGAAGAAGACCAGTACCCCCACCCCACGTCCTACAAAAATCACGAACACGACTTTTGCTAAAAGACACTACCCATTTCTCAGCGCCCTCACTTATAATAAATTGAACCAGATTTTAAATATACATTCCCTTAACACATTTCATTGTAAATCTAAAATTAAAGAATATTTTTTAACTCTTTAATACAATTAAACAGAAGACCTTTTGACATTGCAATATACGTGACCAACCATTCTATACACACACCCTCGCACATACACTCACACACCTACTTACCACATCTTTTCCACACTAGAATTTAAAACATCATTGTACCCCTAAAAAATAAGCACTACTTACTTAACTGTAATTTTGCATAATGGACGGATGGATGACCCCTTTAACATAGGTTTCACTTATCATGGGGGTACTTGATCAAATCTACTTGAACTTGTAAGTCCTAAGCTGTAAATGCTGAGCTTAGCTACTTTATAATTTACTTTTGGAAGTAAATTATTTATTATTACAATACATTTTGACCGCGTTTGTTTACTGACCAGTAAACAAAACAGATGTTTCATAGAAAAGAGCAATAAAAAATTAAAAAAATTCTAGTATAATACGGTGTCTTTTTTAGGTGGAAAATCATCAAATGACTTCTCCCGCTCTGGGCGAGCGAGAGGTCGTTTTAGACTTTAACTGACTAAAACCCACCCGTGTTCCTTCAGTTGCCTGTGCCAGGGCCACGGCAACTCTTTCGAACATAATCATAATGCTGAATTTTTGTTTGTTTTTTTTTTTTTTGGTTGGTTTTTTTGTATTTAATTAGAGACACTTTGGGTAGCAAACAAGACGGGTAGCTGAATGGTAATTATTTTATAAATAGCATGGGGTTTTCTGAGCAGACAAAAGAGGAATATAATTATTGTCCGTAGATATGTTAAAGATAGTCATAATGGACGTCCAATTACCGGCATTGGCCTTGTTTTTAGCTCAGTTTATTCGACAAAAAAAGGTTATAAAATCAGTGCAAACATCTTACGGCTATACTGGGTCAAATTAAATTAGCTGGCAATACCGATATCGAAAACGAATGAAAAAAAAATCCGTCATTCCAGCTTTGTTCAAAACATTAAATGACACTGACATGTACATTAACGCAACCGATCGACTGTTATGTTATGACTTTTGGAAATTCGAAAAAAATCTACGTCCCACGAATAATTATTAAAACAGCTGATTGATTACGGGCCTGGCCCGACTTTTGACTTTTTTTTCTTTTTTCCGTCAGTTATCGATATCGATACCTAACACGTAGGTAAAGTATTGCCAGCTAATTTAATTCCACCCTGTATAATATACGAGTTTAGAAGGAAAGGAACGAGAGAGAACAATTGTTTTATTCTTATATCTAAACAAATGCTGAACACGCACTCGTAAATCACCATTTAGAATTAAGATCAAAGAAAGTTAAAAGAAACAATAGCATCGCATAATGTCAAGGTCAGCCGACTTGTACGGTAAATTCCACTTTCTCGTATATACCGGTAAAAATAGAAGGATCCGCAAGAGTTGGTTTGTATGCATACTTGCCTACTTACATATTATTAAAAAAAATACACCATCTGCCTAGCCAGCCTTTACCAACTATCTTAGGGTCGGCTTCCAGTCCAACCGGATGCAGTTGAATACCAGTATTTTACATGGAGCGACTACCTATCTAACTTCCATAACCCAGTTACTGGGTACTACGAAACCCCTTTGTAAGACTGGTTGCCAGACGTTCGGGCTTCTCACGACCCGTAACGATTGTCAAAGATCCATGAATGACAGCCGGAACCAACAGCTTAACGTGCTGTCCGAGGCACGGAAGGGTCTTGGTATATAAAGATTGTCACCCATCCACGGATTGCGAGCGTAGCTTAACCTGATCGATCCACCTGTGTGGCTGTTATTATTCAGCCGCAAGCCAATACTAACATCAATAAGGCGTTTGTGAAGTGGTTGGATGCAAAAATGTTAGTATAAATGGCATGATAATACAATAATATTTTATTTATAATTACCTACCGTTTATTCACAAACGCTCAGAATAAATATAATTGATACCTATCAGCCACCTACGTAAGTTGCGGTTAAGGTATCTTAATCACAAAGATCAATCCATTAAAGGGGAATTACGTCGATATATTTTTATGACAATCAGATTTCAAACAAAAACAAATGCATAAAGCCTCGATAAACAACAAAAAACAAGAAGCAATGGACCGGAATAGTAAATAAGGAAAAAAGGCAATTGAACTAACACGTTTCTAAAACAAACTGCGACCGTCCGCTCACTTTCACAACACTTTCTAAGCTTTTAATAGTAAAAATACTCACCGAAGAAAGTTGAGTAAGTGCTGCTCTTGCGGCGTTTACTGTCGCAATGGTGGCTCGTGTGCTTGTGGGCCCCTGGCTTGGTCCCGAGCCCCCACGGCGGGGCGCGAACACTTCTCAAACCTGTCGGCTCGGGGTCGATGTAACGGGCCGCATACTAAACGCGACGAAGAAAGCAGTGCGCCCGCGCCACCAGTAATGATATTCCTAATGCATGGCGGATTGATCTTGTTGTGTATGTAATGATGGGTACGCATTTTACGTTGAAACGAATATGCCGTCCAAATGTAATAGCAATACAACATGAAATGTAATATAACAATTACGGGAATAAAAAAAAACATTCAATAACTGCGATCCCATGTCTTAGTGACGACATCTAGCGTAATGTAACAAAATTACTTAGAAGCTAAGTTTGACTAAGTTCAATGGTTTCCACCATGGAATTAGTATCCTACTATCGTTACACTTTAGCGACAACAAACTTTGATTACCAACCAAATATAGTTTGACGTACAATCAAAATCAAAAGTCATTTATTCAAACTAGGCTGAGAGTCAGCACTTTTTGAACGTCAGATTTACATAAGACAGTCCCCTCAAAACGCCCACCCATCACAACTTTCTAGTGCTTTAGCTGGGAAGAAGAAGTGGCGCAACAAACTTCCCAATTAGAAGAACTTGATTCTATACAACAATAGGTAAGTAATTAACATTACTAAACACAAAATATAAAATTAAACTATTTGCCATATGTCAACTAGCACACGTCAATATACCAACAAAACAATAGTAACTAAACTCAAGCAGATATATATATTATAACAAAACAATAAACGTAAACAGAACTCAAAACCCACATAAGAGCCTCGAGGCATAAAGGGTGTGCCCGCTTACATATGCAATGCTGCATTATGTTCATTAAGATTTAACTTGAAGTAATAAATGTTAAGCTAGGACCTTCGGAGTAAGATAAATAAACAGTTAATTTAGTAATTAACTGTTTATTTATTAGTATAACAATGACAAAACCATGGTCAGCAAGATGACCAGTCACCACAAGCAGCACCCGTTCACGAGCATAACGCAAGGATCAGCCATTGCGCCATTGTACCTCATCATCATCCGCCTAGTCTTTTCCCAAATATGTTGGGGCTTCCAGTCTAACCGGAAGCAGCTGAATACCAGTAAGAATATAGTTTGACGTACCTATCTAAGAAAATTATTTCAGCGTCTAGAATTGTTCCCGGTGGATGGCAAATAGGCTTACCCTCTTGCGAACTATGAGTATGCTAGGTACATCTTTACCAAGCCCTTCGGGGAATAGAAGTGTGATATTATATTGTATCTGTGATCCTCTGTTTGCCTATAATATTATCATTGTCTGTGCCGATTAATATCTAGATGACCGAGCTATGCTCGCTTTTATTTTTTTACTAAAAATAAAACCAAGCTAGATAGATTTATCGCCCCCGAAACCCCCTGCATACTAAATTTCAAGAAAATCGTTGGAGCCGTTTCCGAGATTCAGATAATATATATACAAGAACTAGCTTCTGCCCGCGACTTCGTTCGCGTCAAATTTCTTGCGCCACCTACCCCGTCGCTCGCCTCGCTTGCGTTTAAGCAAACAAACAAACTCTTCGTATTAGTATAGATAGATTGCTCGTTTAAAGGGATTAGCTAATTAAATTAAGAAGTAGAGAAGTAGATGTAACTGTTCTGTACTCCTAAGGACTAGTGCTTTTAAAGTGTTTTTTTTTGGTCACTTTTTCAGGTCATCCCGGAACATCGCGAGACGTATTCTACGCTATTCGTAACTACGACTACGTGACGACCACGACCGCTCTGCCAAGAGCTTACCGACTCAGAAGAAGAAGTAGGTCACTTTTAATAAGTATTAGCTACCCTTATACGGTACACCTGGGTAAGTCTGGTTATCATATATTCTGGTTTCTGACCACCCGTATCGACTGTCATAGATCTAGAAATGACAGCCGTGACCAACGGAGCCAAGGACGGAGCTCGGCATGAAATAGATGGTCGTGGTCACCAGACATCGTTACGAACTTCGATAAGCGTAGCTTTTCTTGACTCATACAGTAATTGTGTCAGCAGGCATTATCTATACTTCTATACTTATCTATCTATATCTATACTAATATATATAACATCACGCTAAGACTTTTAGGAGCCGAGCAAAGAGAAAAACGTCACGAATACGAAGTACTCGCACGGGCAGGTGAGGCGAGCGACGGGGTAGGTCGGCGAGCAAGAAATTTGACGCGAACGAAGTCGCGGGCAGAAGCTAATAAACTTATATAATATCTATACTTAATATAATATGTTATTATAAAGCTGAAGAGTTTTTAGTTAGTTTAGTTAGTTCAGTTGTTTGTTTGCTTGAACGCGCTAATCTCAGGAACTACTGGTCCTATTTGAAAAATTATTTCAGTGTTAGATAGCCCATTTATCGAGGAAGTCTATAGACTATATAACATCACGCTTAGACTTTTAGGAGTCGAGCAAAGAGAAAAAAGTCACGAATACGAAGTGCTCGCACGGGCAGGCGAGGCGAGCGACGGGGTGGGTCGGAGAGCAAGATTTTTGACGCGAACGAAGTCGCGGGCAGAAGCTAGTTATTTATAATCGTTTACTTTTCCTTACATTGATTGGCATCCTATAATGATTACTTCTCTCTCTACTTCTTAATTTAAGTATCTAATACCTTTAATCGAGCAATCTATACTAATACGAAGAGTTTGTTTGTTTGTTTGCTTAAACGCGCTAATCTCAGGAACTACTAATTTTTCAAATAGGACCACCTATTTGAAAAATTATTTCAGTGTTAGATAGCCCATTTATCGAGAAAGGCTTTAGGCTATATAACATCACGCTAAGACCCTTAGGAGATAAGCAAAGAGAAAAAAGTCACGAATACGAAGTACTCGCACGGGCAGGCGAGGCGAGCGACGGGGTAGGTTGGGGAGCAAGAAATTTGACGCGAACGAAGTGGCGGGCAGAAGCTAGTGTACCTAAGTATAAAATCATAAAAAGGGTAAGATTAACTAAACAATATTTCTATTCCACAATTCTCGAAAAATCTAAAGTTAGACCGTTTATAAGAAGAAAAATAATATAAATCAGTTTTTTAGTACCTGTCAGTCTCATATTCTCTTTTTAGCGTCGTCATCCTTTTCAATGAACGAAAAAAAAGAGGAGGTTCTCAATTTGACCGTATTGGTTTATATGTAAATTTCATCACGTAGGTATTTATACAGGATGGCGATTAAGTTATCGCATTATATAGTAGAACGGTTATTACAAATTGTTATAGATCGCGGCATGTAAATTGAACCAAAATGGCGGATTTTGGTTCGACTTACGTGTCGCGATCTATAATTTATTTCCAAACTTCAGTACCACGTTACATCAATGATTAAGCTAGACGGTGATCTCATTCTTTTTCCGTGCGGTTTTACCCTTTGCTGTTTTGTTCTGATTTTGGTTCAACTTACGTGCCGCGATCTGTATCAGCCTGTTAAAATAATAAAATTATCAATTTTAGTAAAAATAGAAAACTGAATGACTTCAAACAAAATAAATAGGTAGCACAAAAATTGGCATGACATAAACCACCCTTGACAAAGGCACAAGATGCGCGCGGGGCGATGGTATCAACAATTTCAACACAAACTTTATGGTATTGTTGCCAAATAATGACACAATTAAGTTTAATGTTGTTTAATTCTAAAACGAAAGGGTCTAATTGTTAATAATCATTTTAATTTTAACGTTGATGCAGTTTATGTTATAACCTGTAGGTAATATGGTAATATAATATGGTAGATTAAATGTTTCTACTAGGTAAACACAATCGTCCACTACTTCGAGTGTAGTTTCTCCAATCTTCATGAGGGTGGGTGTGACATGGGCATTAGATGTGACCTTCGTTTTATCCATGATGATTTTAAGACCCATTCTTTTAGACGTTCTGCTGAGGTCCAGCCTCAAGAGAATTGAAAAATCAAAAGTCATTTATGCAAACTAGGCTGAGAGTTGGCACTTTTTGAACGTCCAAATTACATAAAACAGTCCCCCAAAACGCCCGCCCTTCACAAATTCCTAAAGTGGTATAGCTGGGAAGAAGAAGTGGCTCAACAAACTTCCCAGCAACAAAGCTGTCTGTCAATAAAAAAAGTCTTGAAGTCACAAATAATAAACGACCTTCGGAGTTAAATAAATGAACAGTTAATTACTAACACCAATAACAAAACCATGGTATGCAAACCAAAATGTACTTTATTAACTTCGCCGTAGAACTTAGTCTCAAATTCTCAACGTAACTGTATAACCGTTATCCTTTGTTTCCATTACCCGTTACGATAACTGAGCTTAAGAGATTAAGTGAAGGTAGTCCTTTCAGAGTACCTATGCAGAGATATAAGCATCGATTTCGTGAGAACGGGTTTGGGACGCAAAGTCAATAACATTACCTTAGGGGTTAACGTAACGGTTTCGTGATATAATGGTAAATATCGTGTCATTCGTGCACTGCATTCCTACCGTTATATACATTATGTATTATCATAAGGCCTCCTTCATCCTACGCCATTTACCTTTGTCTGCCTACCATTGTCTGTAAGGCCGATGCCTGCGCGTGCGGGTTGTTCAAAAGAGATACAATACCTGGCACACGGGCAACTGAAGGAACACGGGTGAGGTTCAGTCAATATAAGTCTGACACGCCCTCCTGCTCCACCCAGGGCGGGAGAAGTTATTTCATGATTTCCCACCCTCAAAAAGAAAATCGTTCTGTTATGAAGATAGGTACCTATATCGTCTTTATTCCTTACTAGCTTCTGCTCGCGACTTGGAAGTCGTAACACATCACAATTGATTTAACTTTCCTAAATACTACATTTGTAGTTTTGGTTACAGTACAGTTGTCCGTGTGAGAAGCAGCTTGTCTTCGCTCGTTTCTTACCCTACATTCAAATGGACGAAAAAATCTCGCGGCGGGTTTTATCGCGCACTGGACGATTTTCAGCTCTCGGCGTTAAGCAGTGCGATAAAGATCCAGTGCACCATAAAATCCCGCAACGATATTTAGACGTCTGTGCGGCTTTGATTTCCTAAGAAAGCGGTGAAAGGTCACACAAAACGGGTGTACAAAAACAAGGCGTTTTTGGGTCAATAAATCAGGTTAAGCTACGCTTGCTGCGGTTGGTGGATGGGTGACCATCTTTACATATCAAGACGGAGGGGTCTCGGAAATCACGTTAAGCCGTTGTTGGTCCCGGCTGTCATTTATGGATTTTTGACAGTCGTTACGGGTCGCCAGACGCCCCAAAGTCTGTCAACCAGTCTTACCAAGGGGTATCGTATTACCCAGTAATTGGATTGTGGAAGTCAGATAGGCAGTTGTATGTAAATTACTGGTAAAATAGTTGGGAAAAGCCTAGGCAGATGAATGTCAAATACTGGTGATTCATACAGATTTTTATGCTGGCCGCTTTCATACGACACCACCGCTTCATCCATCAGATGGTTACGGAAGAAAGGTTTAAAAGCGAGACCAGGGAAAAATACAGGATCTTTTAAAATACATATTTTCTCATGCCACCTTAATTGCGTAACACACGATCAATCATAATGTTTCATTTTGACAGTTCCACAATATTTGTTGCGTTATTTACGTTGTTGAGCAGACACATTTTTCGTATATATGAAGCAATGGATTAGCAATCTGCTTCAAAATGATTCAGATTGATCGTGCGTTACGCAATTAGGGTGCAGATTGTATCTTCGCACGGCTTCGAGTAAGTGTCTACTTTGTATCTCATTCTGCTAGCTTGCACATTTAAATATTTCTGATTAAGTAGGTCTATAGGTTTGTTTGCCGGCCAAAAACGGTAAATTCGCTACTAGCCTACAAATATCTATAGTAAGTGTTGGCAATAGCGTGGGATTTATAACAGTATGTGTCTGTAACGTGAGTGATAACCGCAGCCTCGTTAGTAAAAGGTCAATTTATGCGATGGAAAGAAAGTGTGAAATATTGATATATTTTTTTAAGAAAGGTACCTTGCGAAATCCATTTTTTACGTTTTTTTTTTAATTTTCATGTCAGTGCCAGGCTGTAGGTATGTTATACCTGTATGGCGGGCTGTCATATGTCATATAGCATCCTCATTAAGCAATATTTTATCAAAATTTCACACTTCTCCACCTTAAGGGAGAAGAGTTTTAGTTTTTTTTTGAGTTCAGAGAGAAATGAATAAAATTTTTAGTACCTTACTAGCTTTTGCCAGCGACTGCGTTACACAATACGCTAAAATAACAGCCACATTCATATACCTACCTCAGTAAAACTTTGCTGTATACCTACTACGTTTGTAGATTTGGTCTCTCGCCAAAATATGCAGAGGGTCGGTGACACGGGAGCAAGCGACAGTACTTGTCCGTGTGAGTATAAGCTCATCCTGAAGTCAACACCCGCAGCTTTCAGTAGCAATGTCTTATTGCTTGCAAAGTTTTTAGTTTTTAGTAAATTAATTCAGTAAATACTAAAAACACTAACACTTGCGTTCCTGCATATGGTATTACCTAACACTGAGCTCGCTGTCCGGTAAGGACCACGCCCGGGTCGACGGCGTGTTGTTTTCCACGCGCGCCTCAAAGAGATGTCAGCACCAACTGGTAGGGTCCGGAAGGGCCAGTGCCTGCCAGGGGTGCGGGTTGTTCGAAAGAGATACCCCGGCCCCTGGCACACAGGCAACTGAGGGAACACGAGTGGGTTTTAGTCAGTAAAAGTCTGACACGCCCTCCCGCTCCACCCAGGGCGGGAGAAGTTATTTGAAGATTTCCCACCAAAAAAAAACACCCATACCCTTGCAGAATATTCCTAACGAACGGCTATCACTAAAATAATATAACAGTGGATGTAAACACACGGGATTTCTCATTAACAGCCACCTGCACAATCAGCCTATAATTTTCCCACTACACAGGCCTCCTCTCCGTGAGAGGGAGTGGGCCGTAATCTAATCCACCATGCGGGCCCAGTGCGGGTTGGTAGATGTCACATGTCTTCGGAATTTTGGTTCTAGGACATGCCGATTTCCCCACAAGGTTTTCCTTCACCGTTTTGAGAGGAGTGGTGATGTTATAATTAACCGACTTCAAAAAGGAGGAGGTTCTCAATTCGTTGGGACCTTTTTTTTTCTTTTTTTATGTATGTTCCCCAATTACTTGAAGATGGCTGGACCGATTTAGATTATTATTTTTTTGTTTGAAAGGGTATACTTCCTAGGTGATCCCATGATCATGAAGTCAGGACCTGATGATGGAATCCTGGAGATATAGCGAGAACTCTTCAAATTTTATAGGCACACTTGAAGCGATTTGGGTAGTTTTTGTAAGAGTACTTTCTCGGAGTGGTCTCATTTCAATTTGGTGAAGATCTGATGAATAACTTCGGAGATAGGCAACGGAACTCCTCAATAAATGATAGCAAATGGACTGGAATTGCTGAAATTTTATGTCTGTCTATTGTTTACACCGGTTCATAACATAAGATCACGCCGGGACGCTGTGAAGGGGTAAGCTCATGTGAACCACTAAAATGTGAAAAATAAAAACTTCAAAAAAACAACCGACTGAAAAAAGTTTTTTTACACAACATTTCGTAAGTCGCAGCCGTTACCACTGGGCCATTGGTCCACCACTGCTCTAAGCTCTAACCTCAGTATTCGTGACCTGAAATATGTATCAGTTTGTTGGACACACATACCTATTAATTAATATTCATAGTAGGTACCTACTCACCTACTTAGAATTATTGCTCACGCTAGTTATAAACTGTATCACTAAAAGTTTTTTTTATAATTTATATTTAATTACTCGTAAAGATACGTACCCGTTAATGATTGAAATGGTGATAACGTTAAAGCTATCGTGATGGACGGTTGATATCAGGTACTTTAATGGTTCACCTGTACAATATATACAGTATGAAAATATCAATAATAAAGTATTTTTTTAATTAAAATAAATACAATCCACTGGGAATAAAAAAAAAATTTTGGTAGGTGACACCAGACAACCAATATCTTCAAAAAAAGGAAAGGGACATCGAAAACTATAAAACCGATTCAGAAAAAGAAAAAAAAAACGGTCGAAAAAGGCTCGGAACCCTTCGTGTTCAGGTTTTTTCTTTCTGATATGGATACCACAAGGAAAAAAAACGCAAAAAAAAAAACACATTTCTTGTATGGAAACCCTCTTTAATTTTTGTTATCTTTTATTTTATTTTTATTATTTGTTGTTATAGCGTCAACTGATATATGTACCTATACACTATATTTCAACTATCTAGGTACCTATTACGGTTCAGCAGATACGCTGCAAAAAACGCCGAAAAAAACACTTTTCTTGAATAAAATAAAATAAAAATGAAAGGGGAGACCCACTTTCATTTTCAACTTTAGTTCAGTTTTATTATTGGTGTAATAGTGGCAATGGACATACACACTCTGTGAAAATTGCAACTGCCTACCTATTACGGTTCATGTGATATTGCCCGTTGACAGACTGGACTGGAGGCGTTTTTGTGGATGGGAAATCATCAAATAACTTCTCCCGCTCTGGGTGGAGCAGGAGGACGTGTCAGAATTTTCCCGACTAAAACCCATCCGTGTTCCTTCAGCTGCCTGTATACCAGGAGCCGCGGTGTCTCTTTCGAACAACCCGCATCCCTGGCAGGCATCGGCCCTTGCGAACCCCACCAATTGGTACTGACATCTCTTTGAGGCGCGCGTGGAACACAACGCGCCGTCGACCCGGGCTTGGTCCTTACCAGACAGCGAGCTACCTATTACTAGCCGTCCGCAAGCTTGCGCCTACAGTGGCCGGGAATCAGCCTAAGATTCCCGACGTCCAGGGCGTCTCCTGCGGCGACTAAGGCCGTGAGGGCGCATATACTGCCTCTCTTCACGTGCGCCGCCTCCCTCTTCGGGAGCATTAGTGCTTCGCAGAAGGAGTTGACAGCTACCCCTTAATAGGGTTCTGTTGGCACCCTTCGGGTGCGTAACCTACAATGAATGACAGCTGATGTTTAGAAAATGAAAAAAATGTTTTCAGAATCAACATGATAGGTGCAATTGTGGTTGCGGTGGTTGTGACAAAGATGACAATGAGAGTTTCTGTGAGCAAAATGTTCTGAAATCTTTTTTTTATGAAAGTCTATTTTGCCTCGCTTATGAAGGTAAAACGGACAAATTTGAGTCCTTAGAAATCATCTAATATCTTTATGAATGTATTCATAGACATAATATGATTTATGCAGGCAGGTAATTTTAAGTCAAATCACTTCTCCATTTCGGAGATATTGTTAATATCAAAGCGCCTTCTTGTAGTCAATAGCAAGGTAAATAAAACAAATCATGCAGCAAGTTAAATAACAGGCAAATGGGAGTTACCGAACAGGTAATTTAGTTACCTTATAGTTTAGTCGCAGTAGTAGGCTGGACAGCTTTGCCCATTTGCCTACCAGTGGGCTTGTGTAGGCTGACATTTAATATCAGTAAATAAACTCAATCGTACACAAAATAAATATTATTTTTATTGACGCCGAATTTAACAATACATTATTATTCAATTTAATTGCCAATGATATTTTTAAATATGGTGATCAGATATTCCTATTCCTTTTTGGCGGCAATCTTCTTCATGAGTTCATTGTAAAAAGGCTCATATTTGTCGTGCATCTGCTTCAGAACGGAATCGTATTTTGTCTTCTGTTTAGGAGAGCACTCTGTGCATTGATTTATGATTAACTTCCTTGACAGCTCTGAAACGATTAAAAACGAATACCTATTAGCATTTTCTATTCAAACTAAATTGGTCTAATAAGGATCGTGGACACCGATAAAGCTACCTGTCTGCTATTTACAGTTTCACTTTAGAGGTATGAGGAACAGGATGTAAAGTACAATCAACCCCCATAAAAGAGAGGATTCTCCGACCGGACGGATGTTGTGTCCCGGTCGGCAATTGCCCGACGATTTTTTTTGTATGGCATCTCGTATTTGACATCGATAGGTCGTAACTATTTAACCGGACTTTCCTGTGGCTGCCTCAAGGTAACTCAAAGCCTACAGCCAGGGGCAACTGCCCGAAGATTGATTGCTAGATGTTATACCCTTGGATAACCTTGAAATGGTTCATGGTAGAACTAATGGCCATTTAGAAAAAAAATACTTGTATTTTTCTGTTAAACAAAATTCAAAAAAAAACGACTTCCAAAAAAACACTACAAAGTGAAAAATAACTTTAATTTCAGAAGGCGGTGACAAAAAATTAAAATACATGTAAAGACACCAAAGACTCCGACTTCCAAAATTAAAGTTAGTTAAGTTAGTTTTCGGGAGAGGGTTGTTTTTTATTTGGAATTTTTTATTGCAGAAAAAATGCAAATAAAAAATGATTTTTCTGAGTGGCCATTAGTTCTACCGTGAACCATTTCAAGGTTATACATTCATTACCGGACACACTGTATATCTTAGTTGCGCGGTAAACTTTCCTTACGCGATGCAGGATTTTGCGTGACGTCGTTCTGATGTGTAGTTTTCATGGAGCGATGTAGATGCCTCTACAACAGTAACTAGTCCTGCTCTGCAGTTGAAAGAAGGTAATATCAATATTATTGACTCACCTGCCACCTGTTTGTATGCACCGCATTCCCCTTTATCCAGCATACAGTCGAATACTATCTTTCTCTGTTCATCATTGGCTAACAAAGTATCGTAGTCGAAAGCTTCAAGCATTTCCAGCTCTGTCTTTGATAATGCAGCTGCAGCAGCGAAGGCTACCAGCGCTGACAACACTACAAGTACTTTCATCTTCAGATTTTATAGGATCTGGAAATGGATTATCGAATTAAAGGTATAGAAGTAAACTAGCAGTGCGAGAGTTCCGATCACGTGTTCTAATAATTATAACGTAAATTGCAATATTTTATTATTTTTTCTATATATACACCGCGAAATTTTAATGGTTGTTTTCCCGCGGCAGAACAACTTGCCATAAGGAGTACTTTCGAAGCATACAGTAAAATTTTAAAAAAAGATTTTTTTTGTATTAAAATAATTATAAAAATATTTATTAACTCGATAAAATACTACTCAATAGTAACACTAGAGGTAACTTGTAGGTACTACTCGAATTGCACGCAACTTCCGACAAAGGGAACAGCAATGCATAAATGTTCAAAGCAAAATAAACTCTCGCACGTGATGATTTTTCACAATGTAATCTGCCATTTTTTGTTTCTAATATTTTATTTATAAAACGATTGTATTACCAAGACAAAACCATTTCGCTGTGGGAAAACAACCATTAAAATTTCACGGTGTATATGTAAATGACATTCATGCACGAAGTTGGTTGTGGGTTCAAATTCGAACAATGTAACGTGCTAATTCATAATTACCTATGTCAGTTTCATACTTTCTAAGTTTATCTTGGATACTGACATCGTGAGGAAACTTGACTTATCTATAGGTACTAATAAAAAAGTTGAAGATTTTGTTTGCTTGAACGCGCTAATCTCTAGAACTAACAGTCCATTTATTTATTTGCATTTGACAGCCCAACCTTTGAGGAAGGCTATAGGCTACTTAATATCAGGGACCTAACCCTTAGTAGCCGAGCAAGTAGTAGTAAAAGTAGTAGTGAGTAGTAGCGCTGAAGTAAAAGCGCCGAAAACCCAGCGGGCAAGAAATTATTGCAGGATCGTGTTATAGACAAAGATATTACCCACTACGAAAACTTAGTCTTCAGCTTTACCATTTACTAGCTTCTGCCCGCGACTTCATTCGCGTCAAATTTCTAGCGCCCCGATCCACCCCGTCGCTCGCATCGACTGCCCATGCGAGTACTTCGTATTCGTGACTTTTTTCTCTTTGCTCTTAAGGGTCTTAGCGTGATTTTATATAGCCTAGCCTTCCTCAATAAATGGGCTATCTAACACTGAAATATTTTTTCAAATTGGACCAGTAGTTTCTGAGATTAGCGCGTTCAAGCAAACAAACAAACTCTTCAGCTTTATAATATTACTAGCTTTTGCCAGCGGCTTCGCCCTCGTGGAGGTCGGTGTATTATACATATAAACCTTCCTGTTGAATCACTCTATCTATTAAAAAAACCCGCATCAAAATCCGTTGCGTAGTTTTAAAGATTTAAGCATACATAGGGATATAGGGACAGAGAAAGGGAGTTTGTTTTATACTATGTAGTGATATATAATATATAATAATAATATTTATGGTATAGATTTATAAAACAAAGTAAATGCTGCACTGACTACTATTAAAATACAACAGCCAAACATTCTACGAAAATGACGTAAAGTTTTACCTCCTTAATGTTTTTCAGAATTTTCCACCGTCTAGGTAGTTAAAAACTAAGAGACGGGGTGGTTCTTGCAACATTCAGGAATTTTTAGTTATAGTAAGTTAGTAGATAATCTATTAGACACAACAACATAGATTTTTTAAAATACTTACATATGTTATATGGATAATGTAAACTAGCCGAAAAATAAAAATAGTTAGACCTACACACTACGATAATCTTGAAAAACTGTTCTTACGCATAAGCTGGGTCTACTTAACTGACCTGGGAAAGGTGCCTGAGTCAGACCGAAAGCAGAAAATACAAAACTTGAGTTAGTGACCCAATTTTCGAGAAGCCAATTCTCTCAGTGGATTGGGATCGACTTATTTGAGCGGAAAACTACAATGAACTAACACTGACACTGCTATTAAACCTCATAACAAATTAAGTGCATATTTAGTTAGAAATACAATGAAAACGTATTTACTTTACCTGTGAAACAATGATGAATACTGACGAAGAACACAACAGTTCCTTGATTATGTCCATCATTTTATAGTTGCGCGTGAGACTGAAATATAAACCTTTCGTAAGATGAGGAAAATTCCGAGATACGATAATGAAACTAGATCAATTAAATCTAATAGGAAAACAATTATGAGGTGGCAGTTTTTGCCCGCGGTTTCGCCCGCTGCTTATTATAGTATATTCTCCAGGTGTCGGATGTGGCGCATGATACCACAAAAAGCTCGTTCGTCACACGCAAGGCACAGCGGTTCTTTTAATTTCGTCCTTATCATAAGGTAGATTAGGACCGTCATTTCTTCAAATAAAGAACTTTTAGTCTTGCCAAGCAACGCTTTTTGTCTCACCGTCCAAATCTGATGACATTACAATTTCTCAGCGTTATTTCTGAAGTATTATTCTAGAGGTAAGTACTGATTTACTATAACTTGTACACTGATAGAAAATACGCTATTTCCGACTTCCATATAGCAGGCAGAGGATGTCGTAGCCTCAATATAATTTATGTAGAAGGCTGAAAAAATAACCGTCTGCGAACAATTGCTCTGAAATAGCCGTCCATTTCACCCCAGATCCCCGGGTAGGCAGTTAGTCTCTATTGTATCTGATTTTTTCTACTAACTAAGATTTGTCAAGAAAATAATGTATTTTTTTATTAAATTACCTACATACAAACCTTTTGCCGATTAGAAATTCGAGTCAAGTAGGTACTAAGAGCTGAGCCAATTGATAGCGTAATAACGTATCGTTCCAATGCCGGGACACAGGCCTCCTCTCTGTGAGCTTAGCAATTCTGGAAATAAACCTGTTAAATATAAACCTAATTAGGTGGGTGAAGTTAGACCAACATCTTACCCTAAATCATTAGTTTATTCCTTTTTTTAAAGAATTCTTCTTGGCCTCGACGCAGCTCATGTATTGTGTTAAAGGAGCTTGTATTCGCAAAGTGTCAGCTCAAAAGCGTATTAAGCTTATCGATCATTCAAGTGTTTGGCATGACAACAGACTGCATTTCCCTCTTTGCTTTAACACGGCTCATGAGTTGTGTTAAAGAAAGTGTTGTGCTAACGAACCTACGTAGTTCGTATTTAAGATTTGTTCGCCAAAAAGCTCAGCTTCTTTAGCACAACCCCGTGCAATTGTTGGGATGAAAAAGCATTATTTGTAAACACTCATTTAGAATTTAGCAGCAGATTCTATTTAGATAATTTAGTTTGGATACGTTGTTATAATTAAAGCGCCTTCTGATACTCAATAGCAAAGATCACTATACAAATGATGCAGCAAGATAAATAACAGGCGAGTGGGAGTTACCCTCATCATCATTTGTTTGGTTTCCCAACTATGTTGGGGTTGGCTACCAGTCTATGCGGATACAGCTGAATATCAATATTTTACATGAAGTGACTGCCTATCTGACCTCCACAATCCAGTTACTGGGTAATATATATAATACCCTTGGTAAGAATGGTTGGCCGACTTTCGGGGTTCCGACGACCCGTAACGGCTGTCAAAGATCCGCGAATGACTGCCGGGATCAATTGATTAACATGCTTTCCGAGGCACGGAGGGGTATTGGTATGTAAAGATGGCCACCCATCCACGGAACAAACGCGGCAAGCATAGCGTAACTTGATCGATCGACTCATGTGGCTGTTGTTGTTGATTAGCCGTCCAACGCCTTAACCTCTCAGCCAATTAGGAGTTTCGGAACAGCTATTTTAATTAAATTACCATTAATAAGCAGCTGCAGTAGCAGGATAACCAGCTATGTCCATTTGCCAACCAGTGGGATCATGCAGGCTGGCAGTCAGTATCAGTAAATAAACTAATCGTACACAATACAATTTTTTTTTTTATTGACACAGAATTTAACAATACAATTTTTCCAATTTACATGCCATTGGGATTAATTTTTTTAATGATTATGTTAACATGTAGCACTATTCCTTTCTGGCGGCAATCGCCTTCAAAAGTTCGTTGTAAAAAGGCTCATATTTGTCGTGCAACACTTTCAGGACGTTGTCATATACCGTCTTCTGTGCAGGAGAGCACACTGCACATTGATTTTTCATTATTCGCAGGGATAGTTCTGAAACAATTAAAAACAATTATGTAGATACTATGCCCGATTCACATTATTCCAGTCCAGTAATCCAGTGAGTCAATCCAGTCCAGCGTTAGACTGTATCATATCGTCTACAATATTCCAGTCATTCTGCCAGTTAGACAAAAGACAACAATGCGTTGTCTAGTTTGAAGTTTAATCTAGCACTGGACTGTCTATCAACACTATTCCAGTGGCGGAATGAAAAAGTAGACCGTCAATCCAGACACTGGACTGGATTTTTCACTGGAATGAATACATTCCAGTGCATTCCAGTGCCGGTTCACATTATTCCAGTGGCATTTCAGAGCTGGTTGCGATCGCTGTACTGGAATGCCACTGGGATAATGTGAACCGGGCTTTAGATACAACATAACGTAATCCCGCAGGATTAGAGAAAGATGTGCTATAAAGTAAACCCACCTTTCGCCAGATTATGTATAAGTCCCGTGTAATAGGGGCGAGCCTATTGCCATCAAGCCTCCCGCAGACAGGCGCAACGAGACTCTGGTATTACACATTAAAATCGTTTCAAACTACATTGGTCTCATAAGGATCGTGGACACCGACTGCAAGCCAACTATCAATAGTATTTTAGGAGTGGCTTGAGAGGTGGCATGGCGTCCTCACCTTCCGGCTGACTCACCGGCACGGCTGTTTCGGGAGGTTCCTGGTTCGCATAAGGCGGGAGGAAACGCCCGGGTGTTTCCATTGCGAAGATCGCCCTGAGAACACGGTGGAGCAGACGGTCAGGTCTGCCCGGCTTGGGCGGATTACCGACGTGTCCACATGGAGGCGATCGGCGGCGGCGATCTCTTGCGTTCGGCCTTGGTCCAGGCCATGGTACGGAGCGGGAGTGCATGGCTAGCAGTCGCTTCCTTCAGCGAAGCAGTGATGCTCGCAAAGAGGGAGGCGGTGCACGTGAGGGAGAGGCAGTATATGCGCCCTCACGGCCGTAGCCTTCGCAGAAGACGCCCTGGGCGTCGGAAATCCCAGGCTGATTCCCGGCCACCGTAGGCGCGGGCTTACGGACGGCGAGTAATGGGTAGCTCACTGTCCGGTAAGGACCAAAACCAGGTCAACGGCGCGTTGTGTTCCACGCGCGCCCCAAAGAGATGTCAGCAACAACTGATGGGGCCCGTAAGGGCCGATGTCTGCCAAGGGTGCGGGTTGTTCGAAAGAGATACTGCGGCTCTTGGCACACAGGCAACTGAGGGAACACGGGTGGGTTTTGGTCAGTAAAAGTCTGACACGCCCTCCTGCGCCACCCAGAGCGGGAGAAGTTATTTATTGATTTCTCACCAAAAAAAAAACTATGAACAGTCTACTAGTCTAACTAACTAGTCTTACAATTGTAAGAATAATTACTGTTGATGATGATGTTGATGGTACTGTAAAGGTTGGTTGTTTACTGAATGCAAATGTAACGAAATGGCTTGGTCACATTCAAACTATCAAGAAAAAAAGGGAAAAAAAGAAAAATGGATTTAAAGAAAATCTGGAATCGATCCTTCAAAAATAATTTAGATAAAGTTTGGTTTCGGAGATAAAATGTTGATTAACAGGCGTGGAGCTGTAAAGGTCTAAAACGTGGAATAAACGACATTATTTATGTTAATATGCATACATACGTTTTATTTATTAAACCCCGGTACCAAGGACCCTTCAGGTCCTACAATACCCAATAATAAAGACTCACCTGCCATCTCTTTGTAAATACCGCAGTCCCCTTTCTTTAGCAAACAGTCGAAAACCATATTTCTCAGTCCTTCATTGGCTAACAAACTATTATAGTCGAAAACATAAAGCAATTCCATTTCAGCTGGAGTTAATGCAGCTGCAGACGCGAACGCTACCAGTGCTGATAACACTACGAGCACTTTCATCTTCAGACTATAGGGGATCTGGAAATAAATTAATAATTGAATTTAAAGTTGCATTCTTCTAGGTAGGTGTAATTGAACACGTTATTTGCTGTTTTTAAGTAAACTAGCAGTACTTGTAGCTTCTATGTCGTGGTTTAATACTTTTAAAAGTATTTAAAAGAATTGAATTTTTAATATATTTTTGGAGGGTAATCACGCAATACAATAGCAGTAGGAATTGCTATAATTTTGCCAATTCCACAACAATCATGGCGTTGTTTACGTTGCTAAGCAGACAATTTTTTTGGGACATATGAAAGAATGGATTAGCAATAACCTACAAAATGATTCAAATTCTGATTAATAGTGTGCTACAAAATTAGGGTGCTGCCCGCTAACGTCAAATTATACCTATGTCATGCAAACGTAACCTAAAGCAAGTCCGTTAAGTCCTAAGCTCTAGCCGGGTATTAATATTGTACATAATGAAACATGAAACCAATCTTGAAACCCCATCCTATTGAAACCAATTTTGAATTTGGAACCTCAACTGGGAATGGTAACTTTAAGAACAAAAAAAAAATTACACAGCCAATCATGTTACGAAAATTTTGGGCAAAGTTTACGGATTTAAGTTGTAACGTATTATTTTTTTCAGAATTTTCCATCGATTAGGCACGAAAACTAGACAATTTGGCTTTTAATGGCAACTCGCATATCAACGTAGGCGGTTGTTATCTTGTCTTCTGCTTCACAGAACAGAACTGGATAGGATCAAACAAGTTCGAAAGACAATAATTAAAGAACTCAATTATCAAAATGCAAAATGATTATAAAAAATCAGACCTTTGGATGCCAGCTGAGTCAGAGTGGACGAGGAAACCACAAAACGTGAGTGCGATCAATTTGGGAGATGCAAATTTCTGCAGTGGCTTTCGAACAACTTACTTTAACGGAAAACTACAATTAACTAACACTAACACTGTTAACACTGACGTTTTAATAAATAAAATCATATTAAGCTAGTAAACAATGATTCAATATACAATACCTTTGAAACTATGATGAATACTGATGAAGAACTCAACAGTTTCTTGAATATGTTCATGATTTTATAATTACGCGTGGGAATAAATATAAAATCTCATAATAAGATGAGAAAAACCATAAGTTTAAAAAAGATAGATTGACTAAGATAAGATAATAATTAAATGTTATACCTTAAAATAATGATATTAATATGTGTTATCGGTTCTCGTGTAACTAACGAAGATTACTTGCATAGACACAACCTTGTAGCCATTATCATCCGCAACTTGCTCTGAAATACCTGTGGAATCGGAATTGCTGTACTACAGGTATGTGCATGTGCCCGACCCAGTTCTCGAAAATAGAAATATCACATTGTAGTAGGATCAAACCACCATCATCACTGATAGGACTATCGGGCTTATTGTTGCCAATAAGCCTGATATTGTGGTGGTGGATCGAATAGAGCGGCGCGCAATGATTGTTGACATAACGGTCCCGCATGACGGGAATCTCGTGAAAGCCGATAAACATAAATAAATCAAGTATATTGACTTAGCTCGCCAGGTTGTCGACATGTGGGACGTGGATGCAGCGATCATTGTGCCGATAGTTATGACAGCCAATGACTGATGATAAATGATGAATAACTAAAAGGCGATTCCTCTCTCTGAAGCCCTGACGGCCATTCGCTAAGACCGTGTTCCCAATACCGGAGAGCTACCATATTTTATATTATTTAATGTTTTAATATTTTTTATGTTTAGATGTTTGTTACTCAATCACGCAGAAAGGACTAAAAGGATTTGAATGAAATTTGGTACACAGATAGTTTATAACCTGGTTTAAACATTAAATAATTTTTAGCCTGGTAGTTGGTTGCCATGGGACAAATTCAAGGAAATAAGGAACCCTTACAGGATCACTTCGTTGTCCCTCTTTCTGTCTGTCTGTCTGTCAGTCTGCCAAGACCCTTTTCTCAGGTACGCGTAAAGGTATCAAGTTGAAATTAATATCAAATTATGCATATCTACATGTTATGCAGACCTATAGAATATCAACTTGATACCTTTACGGTTGGAGCATCTAGGTCAACGCAAAAAAACGGTTATTTATGCGACATATTTAGATTTTCACTAACGAATCAAAACCTATATCTACGTCCATTGACCTAGAATAATGAGATTTGGCAAGAAGCAAGGTCTCATAGCACAAAAGAAGAAGTCTGAAAATCGCCAATTTGTAGTTTTGTCACTTATAACGATTTTTTTATTACAAACTTACTTTTGCGGTTGGAGAATTGACCGTGACGTATGTCGATGTATGGAAGAACATTATTTCAACTACAAAGTTAAGTTTGTTCTTGGGATAAATAATATCCCAACCAAAAGGGAAGCCTTCATTATGCGTGGCCCTTGGCCGGTTTTTTAAATTTCCGGTTAGTTCGATCGGTTAACGTCAACGGTCCTAGCCCATTTAATGATGGGCTAGGTGTCCCCAATCAACTCTTTTTTTTCGCACCATCAAATCTGTTGACATTAAAATTTGTCAGCATTACCTATTTCTTAACTTAATATTATAAAGAGGTAAAATTATTGTTTATTTATATTTGTAAAAGGAAACCTCCGGAAGTGCTGATTCGATTACAAAAATTATTTTTCTGGTAGAACGCTTTCTTTTTTCTGGGTGGGAAATCATCAAATGACTTCTCCCGCTCTGGATGGAGCAGGAGGGTGTGTCAGACTTTTACTGACTAAAACCCACCCGTGTTCCCTCAGTTGCATGTGTGCCAGGGGCCGCGGTATCTCTTTCGATCAACCCGCACCCCTGGACTGGTAGAACGCTTAGAGTAGCTTTTCCCGAATGCCATGTAGTGGACAGGAGATAGTCTCCAATATAATAGCAGCCTGAAAACCCGTTGGCAAACAAATGCTCTGAAAAATCCAAGTTCGATTCAACCCGGATAATTTCTTTTCTATCTGCTTTTTCGTTAAGGATATTGTTATTTGGTCACAACTGTAAGTCATAAAAAAATCTATGTGAAAATTGGTCATATACGTATATGTATTCTATGTAAGTTAATTTGACAGGTCGTAGCTTTTTATGTTCAGAATCTTTGAAACGTACCAAGTAACAAGGAAAGGTAGCTATGCATAAAATAAATACATATTTTTAAAACTATGTTTTTAATGCTTAACAATATTCAAATGCAAATATTATACATAAGGTTTATTTTTTGGAGTAGTCGATTCACATAAAAATATATCACCCTTAGAGATACGTAATTAGGTTACTGGTATAATGGCACGGAACTAACAAAAAGCAGTACCTAGGAGGTATTAGAAGATAAACCAACCAACTTAAAAAAGAGAACTGGGACTTTATGATGGCCAAGGTAAGGCCAAAGAAAACAGCGCCTTCCAAAAGTGCGTTGGGTTGATGATAACGCCAAAGTCGCAGGAAACACTTGGATGAGGGATGCACTGAACTGGGAAGTAGGGCAGAAAAAAGGGGAGGCTTATACCCAGCATATTCTGGGCAGAAATTAATGAATGATGGTGACTGATTTCTGACTTTGTAGTGTTTTTTTATATTATAATGTTTTTTTGATGAAGTGTGTACTATAGAGTAACTTGGTTGACACTCCGACTTTTAGTGTATGTGATAGATAAGGGGAATGCCCAGTTCCTCTAAAATTCTTACAAAACTAATACGTCAGTGCATGACTGGTTACAAATATTTCTAGAGTAATCAACGGTCCATGACGGCCAATGATACCACTGCACATCATCATATTTTTATAATCCATCACTGTATACTAAAATATAAGAGCGTTTGAGCAATCTATCCGATCCGAATCCTAATTCAAGATCCGAGTTCAAACTGAATTGCGAATATTCTAAATTGGAACGGACAGAATTCGTTTCTAGTGCGCAACCCCCATATAAATAGAAATTGCTACTTTGAACCGACGTTTCTCGGATTCTAATCCAATATGCGCAAACGCTTAGAGCGTTTATACAACCCCTCGAACCCTGCGTTTACGCATTGTTGATGTTTTCAGGGAGAAATAATTCCAGAAGAGGTTCAGGAAAGCCATATAGACGCGTTCAAAGGTGCCTTGAAGTTGTTTTGCACCCGGGATATGCTGTTACTTAGCGTTACCTTCATTTAAACTGGTAAGTTATCAAAATCAAAATCAAACTATTTTATTTCACATAAACCTGCAAGGGCACTTATGAAACGTCAGAATTTAGGTGCACGGTTTCAATTTGTCGCTTTCTATGGAGAAGAGCCGGCAAGAAACTCCACGGTTACTCTTTTAAAAATAATTGGGTTTTACAATGTTTTCAAATTACAGTGATAATAGGTATGGGAGGACAGTGCAGGCCTGTCAATAAGTACCAGGTACTTAGAGGAATGAAAATAAAGAGTAGAAAATCGTCTATAAATCTAGTCTGTAAGGCCTACAACGTTCTCTCATTCACAATATGTAAAAGAATCTACATTAGTAAGATCAACCTATTTAAACCAAGTGACATGATTTTCATGAGAATCACTAATAAATAGTTGATACTAGAAGTGATGTACGAGTATAATGTCAAAAAATGACGAGAATATGTCAGAAAGTGTAAAAAATAAAAATGATAAAATTAATATTGTAATTTGGGAGTAGTTAATAGACGCTCACATAGTTATGCTGCTAATGAGGTACCAGGGAAGCCACATGTGCAGAAGGAATTAATGCCAAACTTTCCTGTCTTCAACGTAGTCTTTTATCTTATAATATCCTTTTTTGATAAGGGCGTTTGATGTGAGTTTTAAACTTTCCATCGCTAAGTTCTGTAATCGACTTTGGCAACTTGTTATAGAAGCGGATACTGTTTATTAGAAATTACTTGCTAGTTTTAGTTAATCTAAATTTTTGAATCACAATTTCATCTTTACTGCGTGTATTTAGATTATGGAAGTCGCATTTTTTTTTTTTTGAAAAGACCTTAGTTTTTGCGAACATACAAGATATTTTCTAGGATATAAAGAGAAGGCAGAGTTAGTTTAAGCAGGCATTTATAGATTGCGCGGATTGCCCTCTTTTGTAAAATGAAAACTGAATCTACGTCAGCTGCCGATCCCCATAGCAAAACGCCATAAGACATACTACTGTGAAAATAAGCAAAGTATACTAACCTAGCTGTGGCTACATCAGTCAACTGCCTTATTTTTCTTACTGCGTAAGCAGCTGAGGTTAATCTACTTGAGAAAGCTCTAATGTGGGCACCCCATTGCAATTTTGAATCTAAAGTAATTCCTAGAAATATACTTTTGGAAATAGCATCTAGTTTCTTGCCATCAAGTTTTAAATTTGGACCTACTTGGGGTACATTTGGTAATGACAACTCAAGATATTTCGTTTTGTTCGCATTGAGTAAAAGATTATTAGCCGCAAACCATTTCGAGAGAACAGCTAGACTATCGTTGACATGTAAGACATCCGTATCTTTTCTATCTATTCTAAAAATAAGAGAAGTGTCATCAGCGAATAAAATGATATCCGAGAAGTTTGCCATCAGGTAAGGAAGGTCATTAATATAAACTAGAAATGAAAAGGGCCAAGAATTGAACATTGAGGTACGCCCATCTTAACTAGAGACTCCGAGGACGTTGCCCCGTTAACATTTACTTTTTGCTGCCTGTTTGATAAATAGGAAAGTACAAGATCAGCAGCTCGTCCACGAATTCCGTAGTGGTGTAATTTACAGATGAGTGTATTGTGGCCAACGCAGTCAAACGCTTTTGAGAGGTCACAGAAAATGCCAATTGCATCCCATCAATACATTGTATATAATAGAATGAATAGAAAATGCCTATCCCATTTGAGAATTATGAAGGCTAAGTATATTTAGAAACCTTTCTCTGTAACAAGTACGTTTCTACAGTTTGAAGAGTAGGTATTAGGATTCATGACCCTCCTTATGCAACTTATGCTTAAATCTATTATTGCATTGTATGTGAGCAGTGGCGGCCTATTGGTAATGGCCTAGGGTGGGTTCGAACCCAGGCAGACGATTTACTTTGTGTAAATTATTTTCGTCACTACTGTTTTCAAAACGGTGAAGGAAAACATCGTTTTTTTTTTTTTTTTTCTGGGTGGGAAATCATCAAATAACTTCTCCCGCTCTGGGTGGAGCGGGAGGGCGTGTCAGACTTTTACTGACTAAAACCCACCCGTGTTCCCTCAGTTGCCTGTGTGCCAGGGGCGGCGGTATCTCTTTCGAACAACCCGCACCCCCGGCAGGCATGGGCCCTTGCGGGCCCCTCTGTTGCTGCTGACATCTCTTTGAGGCGCGCGTGGAACACAACGCGCCGTCGACCCGGGCTTGGTCCTTACCGGACAGCGAGCTACCCATTACTCGCCGTCCGCAAGCCCGTGCCTACGGTGGCCGGGAATCAGCCTGGGATTCCCGACGCCCAGGGCGTCTCCTGCGAAGGCCACGGCTGTGAGGGCGCATGTACTGCATCTCCCTCACGTGCGCCGCCTCCCTCTTTGCGAGCATAACTGCTTCGCTGAAGGAGGCGACTGCCAGCCATGCCCTCTCGCTCCGTACCATGGCCTGGACCAGGGTCGGACGCGAGAGATCGCCGCCGCCGATCACCTCCACGAGGACACGGCGTTGCTCCGCCCAAGCTGGGCAGACCTCCACCGTATGCTCCACCGTGTCCTCTGGGCGATCTTCGCAATGGAAACACCCGGGCGTTTCCTCCCGCCCTATCCGAAACAGGAACCTCCCGAAACAGCCATGTCCGGTGAGGACCTGTGTCAGGCGGAAGGTGAGGACGCCATGCCGCCTCTCAAGCCACTCCTCAAAGAGGGGACTTACCGCCGCAATCGCGGCGTGCCCAAAGGAAAACATCGTGAGGAAACCGTCCTGTCCTAGAACTAAAAATTTGAAGACATGTGACATCTTCCAACCCACACTGGGCTCACGTGGTAAATTACGGCTCACTCTCTTTTACCAAGAGAAGGCCAGTGTCCCAGAAGTGGGAAAATTTGAGGCTGATTATGGCAAGCTCATACGCGACCTTAATCCAAATCAAATCGTGCTGACAACAAAGTTGCCTGAATGATTTTTCCACTAATCTTACATTGACCTTAGGTTACCTTAGCTTCGATACATCAACCTCGATCACCGTCCCGTGTTAATATATCCATGATAATAATTATTTCTGATCGCCTGAACGATTTGCTATAAATAGCCATAGTGTAAGATCATTCATTGATAATAACTCTCTGATATCTATTTTATGTTTTTATACATTTTACATACGTATCATAATGATGTCTACCTAAAATTGTCAACGATGTCAATGTCAGATTCCTATCGTGATATCGGACAATTAGATCTGCGAAATTATATAAAAATTATGTTAGACTAGACAATTCCATTTTTAATATTTTTGGAAATTAAAATAATTGTCTGTATCCGTACTGTATGGTATAAAATGTAGCGTATGGTTTTTCAGGCATCGAGTCCACTGGAGAACTTCAGAACAGTACAGAAGAATTTTGGTAAGGAAAAACGTTTTAATGACTTATATAATATATTATTTTGGATCATAATTTTCTGTTGCCTCTTCCTACAGCTTGACAAGGGTCCTTCCTCCATTTCATGACAAAAATAAGTTGAATTTATGTTATTATTTTTTGTTAGTTTCTTCATTCATCCAAACCCCGACTACTCGCAGTACTGGACATACCCAAACCTCTCTTTGTGCATTATCTTTATTAAATACTGTGTTATAATCACTACTTAAAAAAATCGGTTTTAAATTTCATTTATTATGAAATTATTCACAGTAAACAAAGTCATTTACGTCATCAAGATTTGTGGCAAGTCTATTTATTCATTATCTTAAAATTAAGGATACATCGTCAGCAAAAAACAACATTGCGTTCATTTATTTAATAACTGGGGTATGTCATTATTTCATTAATAATATATTTATATCTATTAAAACGAGGAATGGACCCAATATTGTGCCTTGTCTAACCCCCAAGGTTTGTAAAAACCAGGAACCCTTAAAGTTTCGCAAAGTCCGTCTCATTATGTTTGAGCGCGGTTTAACACAAAGACTCTTTGTATTAAAAAGTTGAAAATTGACTTAGATAAAGTTGTGAAGTAAAATCATGAGAAAGTGTATTTAAGTCAAACGCATGGAAGTGCAACCTTTTACCATGGATTCAGTGCATAGGCTTTTTTCTAGAAAAAATGTGTTTATTACGTATAAGTTGTTGTGCTTGACTAGACGTTTTGCCACCCAGGGACACTCCCTTACCTCATCTTAACTTCGCACATACAATGGATGAGATAAGATTCTGAACAATTACGCAGATTTTAGTTTTTGTTCTTAAAAAAAAAGTCTACAATAGTGAGAATTTTATATCCTTTTTTATATAATACAAAGGTTAAACCAAACCTCGTCAGAATATGCTCTACGATGCAGTGAATTAATATAACAATAGCTCAAATTGATTTATGTGGGATCGTAACTTTGCACAGCAAAAAAAGACTAAGTCAGATTCCCTTATTATGCAAAGCGGACTTTTGCAAATTTGACAGTTTCCAATGTTTGCTAGGTATAATTTTCAGATTCAACAATATGAGGATAGAAGTTCAGCAGCTACTTATAAAAATACGAGTTGACGTTTAATTTAAATTAGCTTAGGTATTCCTTACAATGGTGCCGATTCTCTTGTCACAAAATTCTCTAAACTAAACTAAAAATCACTAAAATTTAGTTTATTCCTGTCAAACGACGATTTCCCATTCTGAAATTGACTAAAGTGACACAACTTATCTATATTTTAGCTTGACAGAACTAAGATTGTACTGAGTTTTTAATTTAGTGAAAATGGTAATTTTGCTATTCTGTTGTTGTCAAATTCATTATTCTATTCAATATAAAATTTCGATTGTCTAACTAAATCTGACTATTTTTAATCGCGATTAAAAAGGTGTGGAATAAAATTAGTTGTCAAGAACTAAAATTCACACTGACACCTCGACTTCGGGCGCAAATACAGTACTGTATCTTTTTTTCTTTTCTTTTGCTTATATCTCGAAATTGGTGTGTTCATCGTAAAAATAATGAAAATTTCGACCCCCTTTATAAAACTCCATACACCTCTAAAACTCAACATGTAGGTACTTAATCATTTTTCATGTTTCGATACAAAAAGTAAAAAAATCCATTTAAAACACGTTGAGGCTGCCCCCCCTGCGCGATTCCGGCTCTAAAAAAGATCACGGGGTAGGGCAAACGTGGAGTCGCGTTTGTCAAATTCGATTTTAGTTGTGTCAAAATTATTTTTAAATTTAGAGATCTTTTTTTGCAGAATAGCTTTAAGATTCTCATAGCCAAAAGTAAGGAATTTTAGTGATAGTTTAGTTAGTTTAGTTCGGTGTACAACAGAATCGGCACCAATAGGTAAAACTCTATCTTCTTTCCCTCTTTCTACTCACGTTTGTCTATTAAAGCCGTAAAACTATCGAATCGAGGAAATTGGCAAACGTGGAGTAGATGTTTAATTTGCGAAACTGACCAATCAGCGAAATTGATTTGTCAATAATTAGTAAGTTTTCGAATTATATTAAACTGACGAGTGAGGAACATAACTATTTTAAAAAAAAAAACGTTGCGATGCCACACTAGGAATTTCTTCCTGCATCGTGGGTGCGTTTGCAAACATAGAAACTCACAAACACAAACACCCAGACCCGGAACAATTACTTGCAGATCATACAAATATTTGTTCCGTGCGGGGATCGATCCCGCGACACGCTGCGCAGCAGTCGATCGCTCAGCCAAAACGCCAACCATGAACTAAAAAGTAGAAAACAAAATCACTTTTCAGACAGTCTGATGCAGTTGGTGGCAGTTATTTTAGTTCAATTTCAGAGTTAATTAATTAATTGTAATAAATTTTATTTTATAACTAGCTGACCCGACAGACTTTGTCCTGTTTTAACTATGAATATTAAATTCGCATTGGTATAATATTAGAATAGTTAATATGGTCGTTGAGTTTTTTTAAATTTTCTAATATTACGCGCAACTTTCTTATTTTCTTTTTTCATGAAACGTTTTCCTGACAATAACAATCACACAAAAAGGAATAGCAAAATTGGTCCAGCCGTTCACGTGTGATACCGTGATCAAAGGAAATAGGGATTCATTTTCGTATATGTCACCGTAAAATTATAAATACCGGTAGATAATAATCTATCTCGCGAAACGTAAACCGTTGACAAATAGTGAACTGCACCATACTGCTTACCGACCGAATAGGTTAGGTTATGTTAGAATTGCGACCAACGGCGCGTGAGCCGAGGGAGCGAAGCGAGTGGTGCCGCGGCAGCGGTCGGCGAGCGCTACTTCCAAGTTAGTGGCAGTTACTTGACTATTTAGTAACAGCACAAGGTACTATCCATCTTGATACCAGTTCACAATTTGAAGGTTACCCTTCGATAGATTATAACCAACCGAAAAATAATGCGTTAAATTGTAAGCAGTATGTTACGTTACGGTTCACAATCTTTCGACAGTTTACAATCTCACGATATAGATTATAATCTAACGCTATTTACAATTTTACGGTGACATACGTGGGACACTCAGAAAGTTTTGCGAAAATAAGAAAAAAAATTCTATAGGTAAATATTTTTTTATTCAATCTTTTCAAAGTACTCTCCAATAGCTTATAAGTTTCATGCGTCTGAACCAGTTTCGGAAACACTTTTTCCAGTCCGCCGCACACATCTCGTTTACAGCTTGCTAGAACGCTGCTAGCGCATCTTCCGGCGACGAAAATTGTATCCCTCTGAGCTGATTTTTTATTTTCCGGAATAAAAAGAAGTCACATGGTGCTAGGTCAGGGCTGTAAGGAGGGTGACCCAGGAGTTTGACTGGCGTGCTGGCCAGGAAGCCCCTCGTTTTAAGCGCGGTGTGCGAAGGCGCGTTGTCGTGGTGGAGCAGTAGCCCGCGGAGCCCTGTATTTGGTCGCTTGTTGCTCACAAGAAAACACAGAGAAAACTTCTGCCCAGCATTTGGTAGTATACCATTCAGCGTTGATGCTTCTTTGGTTCCGTAAAGGAATTGACACCAAGTAGCCAGTCAAATTGAAAAAGCTGGCGATCAAAATCTTCTTCCCGCTTCTAGATCACTTCACTTTGGTAGGTGTTGATTCGTTTTGAAACACCCAAACCGTCGACTGGCGCTTTGTTTCTGGATCGTATTGATAGTAATGATGTCGAAAACATGCCGAGATGAGCCTGCTTCAAATTTGTTTATCATATCACGTCACCATTCCACCCGGGCCTACTTCTGAGCATTGGTGAGGTTGTGCGGTACCCAACTATCCTCCTCACGCGAAGATGCACGTTTAGAATTTCGTGAAGGCAACTTGGCAATCCAACTTGCAGTATGTGCTGAATCTCCTGATACGTAACCTGCCTATTGTCATGGATTAAATTTTTCACTGCTACGAGTAGCACGTTTTGTTCCGTAACAGCCGTCAAAGGGCGACCACTTCTTTCTTCATCCCCCAAAGTTAGTGGACCGTGCTTGAATTCGTTATACCAATGATACACGGTTGCTTTAGAAGGGCATTCATCCATGAATGCCATTTGAAGTCCGGTTTCAGGCGACTCTTGAAATCGTAAAAAATCATAGCGCGAAAATGTTCCCGGCGCAGATCCAATTTTTAATGAGACACGATAATTTAAATTAGCTCGCAAAAAATGTGGAGGGAAAGTTTGAAATTGGAACGTACCTATTTTTGCTTACAAATAATCTTAATAATATTTTCAAAATAGATTATAACTAGCCAGTCTCTTCATACTTTAAAACTTTTTTTCGCAGTACTTTCTGAGTGGCGTGGTAGAATATATAGATAACAGTTAGTTACTGCCCAGCTGGAAAAAGTTAAAAAGAGGCTCATTTTTCTTTTTAAGTGTTCATCGTTACTTAGAGGCCCAAAAAGTTTTTAGAGGAACAATAAAGTACAACTAATGCTTGCCCGGTGGTCGAAATTCATCATTATTAGCTTTTCCCTTCTCCATAGACATTTTAACTATGCCAAACTTCAAACACCTTCATCAAACGATGGTACAAAGTTGCTTCACGTATTCATAAATTGATATAGGTATGCATTATTTCAGAATCAATTAAACATGAACGTCTTGCTGATTGCTGTGATTGCAATGTTTGCCCTGGTGGCACCCAGTGCACTAGCCTACGATGAAATGTACGACAAGATCGACGTGGACAAGATCCTGGCAGATGATGCGCTGTTCACTGCGTACATCAACTGTATGCTAGATAAAGGAGACTGTTCTGTGGAGCATTCTGCGGACTTTAGAAGTAAGTAGCCTCCACTAAGGTAATTTGGTGCGTCGTTATAGTTGGAACTAACGCCGCCATCTTGTTTTTTGCATTCACAAAACTGATTTGCTCGGTATCGAATTGATTTCTCGTCCTAATGACATGCGATATGTGTACATAAATGACAGTAATACAGTTGCTCAGTTGGCTGCACATCGGTATCGGTGCCTGCTGGCCTCGCATACTACCGAGTTTTAATAGAAAAAAACGAGTTAAATAGAAAACAATAAAAAGTAACTTTAATTCGGCAGTTGGTGTCTTTGCTTTTGTATATTCGTATTTTGTCACGTTCTTCCAAAGTTAAATATATATTTCACTTTTTAGTTGTGGTACCAACCCCACACAACTGATATACCTTCTCTTGCTAAGTAAATAACTGTGACGGGATATTATTATAACATCATCAACATAACTATCTATATCCAACAAAGAACTTATATACAAGATCTAACCTACTAAACCTCACACAACTTTATACATACTACACCTGCATTCTCATAAAAAAAATCACTATGAATTCCGTACAATCAAACATACACCTACATAAAAAAGCAATAACATACAATACAAGAAGTAAAAACAAGTTTCAACTAATGACTGCACGGGCACGGACTAATTACGGCAAAAAAACAATTTTGGTTGAGGGAGCACAGCTGTTCAATAACTTACCGGAGGAGCTAAAGAAGTGTGATAGTATAAACGTATTTAAAAAGAATCTTAAGAAACATGTATTTACCCTGTAACGTCACCAGAGGCAAATATTATAATTAACTAGATGTAAGTACTTTTGTGTCTCATTCTAAGTGAACTGATATAGTTTCTATGAGAAATAATTCTTTAAACCTAACATAAACTTAGTGGAAAAAACTGAAAGCTACTGACCAGAACTTGACCAAATTTAAATGAGATCACTCTTTAAATATTCCGTTTGAAAAAAAAAAGAAACATTATTTAAATCGTTTTTAAATGACGGAGTTCTGAGGTAACAAATATAAAAAAGCAGCTGAAATGAGAACCGCCTCCTTTTTTGAAGTCGGTTAAAAAGAGTTCCACACACTCGCTGGGAGGATGGGGTCTTGCGTAAAGCTGGATCACAATGGATGGACGTAGATTCTCTGGAGGAAGCCTTCACCTCAGGGGTTCTCAAATAAAAACAATAAAAACTAAAATCAAACTATTGATAAACATTATTCGTCTATGAGAAATATAAGGCTTTTTATTTTATTAGTAGATTTTGTCAGCGGTTTCGCCCGCGTGGAGATCGGAAATGATTCCAAGGGAAACTACTACCGGGATAAAAAGTGCTATGTGTTATTCCAGGTTATAAACTATCTGTTTGCCAAATTTCATCCAAATCCGTTCAGCCGTTATTGCATGATTGAGTAACAAACATCCAAACATCAAAATTTTTAATTAAACGAACTTCCACAGTTATAATTTTAGTAGGATTTTTTTGAAGAGTTCATCTTACAGTGGTTTAGTTACCACTAACGTGCAATCGACAGTCGATGCGATTTCTCACGCTTTGCGTCATGCTATGAACAAAGTCCCTTAGTTTGGCCATAGTGAAGTTATGTAGAATAAGTACCTATTTAAGAGGGTTTTTGTCAGTTTTTTTTTTTCATTAGGTACCTACTAAAATGTAATTACTATAAGTAGTCAGAGTTTTCTTTGATTTGTAAACGCATGCGCGTATCACAACGAAAACCATGACGACAAGAGGCTAATAAAGAAAAAAAATAAGTTAGATCATTGTAAAAAAGATTAAGGGCTGATTTTTCAATAGTCACATAATCTTTATCGGAAGAATAAATCTGACGGTTTGACATATTTACCATACAAAATCTGTCAAGCCACAATCTTTATTCTTCAGCTAAAAGTTATATGACTATTAAAAAATCAGCTCTTTAACATCTATTATGCTTCAGATAAAACAAAACGGATTCCACGTTTACCAACCATCAGATCAAAGGTTACCTAATTTTTCATCCAAACCGTTTTTTACATTTAATGTATGAAAATCTTTTGGCACAGCAAAACACTTGACCTTCGGTTTTTCTGTAGATAAACACGTTAATGCTTTGTTACATAATCCAACTATTTGGATATTTAGATGTATGGATGGTTTTTCTCTCAATCACGCAAAAACGGCTGAACGGATTTGAGAAAATTTGGCACACAGATGGTTTGTAACCACCGGTAGTATGATCCCGTGGGATAATTTCCGACCTCCATGCGGGCGAAGCCGCTAGCAAAAGCTAGTAAATTATAATATCTGAATATTGGCTTTACATTCTTCTTTGTGTTGTTTTCAGAGTTACTCCCAGAAGTCATAGCAACATCATGCGCAAAATGCACAGCCATTCAGAAGCAGAACGTCAGAAAGACTGTAAAGGCCCTCAGCGAGAAGAAACCAGACGACTTCGTCCAATTCCGCACCAAGTTCGACCCTAAAGGAGAATATGAAAAAGACTTCTCTGCTTTCGTCTCTGGAACGGATTGAATACAACGTAGATGAACCGAATTTATATTTTCCTCAGCGAAACTTGGCTCATTTTGTTAATGGAACTGAATTAAATTATGTGGAGCATTACAATAGTTAATACATAAGTTGCAAGTTTAAAAATCTTTTTTGTTTTTTCTGAACAATCCATAATCAATCAATCAATTCAGACTATCGCAGTCCTCTGCTGGACATAGGCCTTATTCAGAGTGCGCCACAATACTCTGTCCTCCACCTTCCATATCTAGTCTTTCTCAGCCACCCTTGTTCATCTTGCTTCTTACACTACGGTTACCGATACGCGGTCTCTACTTCAGGACTCTTAAACTAAGCCGGCCATTGTTCCTTCGACAAACATGGCCAGCAGAAATGCATACCAAACAGCTTGCTTGTTCTGCAACCTATGTCGCTAACTCCGGTTCTTTTTTGGATAACTTCTTTCTGATTTATCCTTCAAGGAAACTCCGACCGTAGCTCGCTCCATAGAGCGCTGAGCGACCTTGAATTTGAGAACCAGCCCAACTGTCAGCGTCCACGTTTCGGCATCGTTTACGCGTCTCGACTTACGAGAAGACCGTGAGTTCGAACCAGGCAGGCATTTTACTTTGTGTATTTAATTTCACCACTACTGCTCTGAAAACGGTGAAGGAAAACAGCGTCAGAAAACCGACATGTCCTAGAACCAATAAATTCGAACACATGTATCATCCACCAACTCGGATTATGCCCACTTCCTCTTATAGAGGAGGCCTGCGTCCCAGCAGAGGGAGCATTATAGGCTGATTAGGAAATCATAACGGGCAGGACGCACTGGTTGCAGACCTAGTCGTCAAACGTTGAAGGATAGGCGAAACAACGGGAATACTTAACAAATCCATAATCATTTTTCTGTCGTTTTAATAGTAGATATGAGTATCAGATCAAATGCCGTCTTATGATGCAGATGATCACAGCACTAGTACGGTAGAGAGCTGGAGCAGTAGGAATAGTATCATTCCTCCTTCCAAGTACTTAATCAATAATGGCTTTAACTATTCATAGCGGCCCCATCTACATAAATTCCGTCAGTGATTTTCCCAAAATCGATGACTTGTTTACATCTATGGAATCAATACGAAACCTGTTACACCTTTATGACGCATGATCTCTCATCAAGGCTATCACAATAATATGTAAAAATAAACGGATTATCTCTTCATTGGCTAATAACAGTGCCACGCAGGACTTCTGGCCTCTGCTCTGATACCTGTTACGTTAATACGTTGCTCATAAAACTGCTTGAGTAGGTACGAGATACGTAGCAGTTACAATATTTTCCTTTTGACGTCAGTAGAATTGATAATATCACGACATCAAACTAGATTATGGTTTATTACACAAGACTATGAATAAAAAAATACTGGGCACTTTGTTGAAGTGGCTTAGGTATCTTAATTGTGCTCATTGATACAACAGGATATGACTGATTATCCCATTTGGTTAGGAACTGTATACTTTACAAATCAGTCTCCAATATATTTTTTTAAGACCAACTATAATGAATAAAGGGAAAGCTAAAGATACTGAAACGTAACCCAACCGTTTCGAAAACAAAATAGCTCACAGGCAAAAAACAGTAAAGGGTCCCATAGAGCCAGTGACGTGAAACTCATGTCATGATGCGGAACGATTGCGTTGTGCCGAAGATTATGTGACGGGCTTACACAATCAATGAAGTTACATCAGAGTGCAGCGGCGTGGACATTGCGCTGGCGCAACTGCGAGCCCGGCCGCCACATCGCCGCTTCGACGGGCCTGCTTGACACGAAAACCCACATGCAACCAGCACTATTACACTATTGTTAACAGAAATTTCATAATTGATAAAATTGTTGGCATTTAGTCTAATTTTGGTAACCTGATCAAGTGTTCATGTATGACTATGATCTGATAATCTTTTAGAGTAAGGTGTGACTCATATTTTATCCTTTTTGAATTCATATCTTTTGCCTGCGTTTTCACCCGCGTGATGGTCCGAAATTATCCTACGGGCTAGTATTACCGGGATAAAATGTATGCAACGTCCTAACTTAGGTCATGGGCTATCCATGTGCCAAGTTTCGTTTACATTAGTTCGGCCGTTTAGTCGTGTAAATGTTACGTACAGACAGACCTACTTTTACATTTATAATATTAAATAAGGATTTAATTTAAATAAGGTCAGTGATTCAGCGATTAAACAAAAACATATTATTACGATCAAATATTTAATTACAAAATATCAGTCAACATCGTGATATTTAAATAAATAACACAACAATTTGTCATCCGATTACAATCTTAGAGTCTACATATAAATAAAATCACAAAAATAACGATCCCGGGAAGTAGAAAAATGTAAGAACTGCGGGTCAAATTCTGCGAGAGAAGAGATTGCTGCAAAGTGTTATTGTAGCATCTTAGAGAGCTGTTTAAAGTCCAACTGCAATTCAGGGAAATATTTGTATGTTCTAGGACCCTATATCTTATTCTAAAGTAACTCATGTCTGAGCATGTTCAAGTTTATTAGCTGCTTCCTTGGATGAATTTGTCGAAGTTGGCGCGGTTCTTGCCGCTCGGGTCGTTCTTTTTCACCAGGTCTTCCCACTCCTTGGAATGCTTCTGTTGGATCGCCTTGACCACCTTCCTGATGTTACCCTTCTGCTTTTCAGTGCACTTGGCGCATGTCGTCTCTATCGCTTCGGGGAGGGTCTCTGGAAAATTAAATTTAATGATAAGCAAAGGTTTTCAACAGATTTTTCGGATTGGGTAGACTTTTCCATAATTATTTGCGTTTGACATCATTTACACAGCTTATATTGTTAACAATGTAGCATAATTTTGAATTCAACCTGGCTGTGACATCGTTAAAAGATGTCCTCCCAAAGTTGATCACCCATCTCTCCACTAGTCCAATGCCTACTCCAGGATGCAGAACCCGGACGGCTAGCAATACTTCCTTCGGCTTCAATCCTAGGAGCTCGACTACCATTACGGCGCCCCCTGGTCCACTCCTAGATATGTATGTAGCACCACGAAACATGAGACTTCAAGGCCTAGTGCAAATCTGGGGGTTTATTCGATTAATCGAGTCTGGTCGATCCACGTTGGGGTCGGTGCATTTCATTAATTCATTCAGTATTTCATATATCCATCAAAAAACCTACCATGAGTGTGAAAATGCAACTTTATAAAAGGGAAAAACACCAAGGATATGAAACAATCTGCAAATATATACATACATGATTGTACTTTGACACCATCCTCCGGATATTTTCCTTCTTACAAACCTTGACCTCGACCCAGTTTGTGCAAACAGTTCGAATGGCCAGTATTGGGTTTATCCGGAGTTACGTAAATATGTATTTAATGCTACGCTGCGTATATGTCAACACCTCCGCTTGTAAATCCAAAAATATATCGATAGTCAAGTATTGCTTAACATTGAATTATTATGCTCTAGTAGTCTGTTTATTATAAATACTGTTCGTGTTTTGGGTTTCAGGCTGTGTGGTAGTCTGTTTGTCTTTGCGTAATAGAGACATGGAGGGATTATTAATAATCATGATCCATCTAGTGCCAGTATGTTTTTGTGCGATAAATATATGATTTAGAGCGAAAATTGTAAAGTTTCACTTACTTTTGAAATCTGATCCTTCTGGTGTACACCGTCCTTTGTCCAAGAAGCAGTTGATGTATGCTCTGAGGAGTCTGTCGTTGGAGATCAGGGTCTCCACATCAAAGTTATCATATTTAGCGTTGTACTTGTCAGCGGCGAATGCCACCACTATCAAACACGCTAATACAATCAGGACCCTCATTGTGATAGTTGAATTCTGGAAATAATAACCGAATTTAATTCTTCTCTTCAATTAATCAACTTCGTTCGCTCGCAATGAAACAAAGAATGTGACTTGTCCCGAATGGTACCTAAGCGATGAAATCTATTTAGCGAGCCGTTTCCATGGACATTGGACATACACAGAACGTGTTTAGAATACGGATGAGTAACATGTCACACGAATTAGATAAATAAATCTAAATCATTAAGAATTTAATCGATGACCTTTGTTGAATATTACTACATCATCGAATTGAATAAGTAAATCACAAGAGCCAACGAGGAGAATATTTAAATTGTATTATTTATCTAAAGTTATCTCGAAAATTCATAAGGTCACACAGCATATACACAGTTTCCATATCACAAGTCACAAAATAATTTGTCACTGATTGCAGCAGTTCATTCACCCACCTTTTACTCTCTATAATCGACCTAAAGAACTAGCGTTGGCAGAAAGCGACAGTGGTTTATATTGACGACGGTATACCCACTACCTTCATTGGCACATAGGTCAACGCTTACGTATTCATAACAATCAAAATTGAACCTTTTACCAAAACATTTACGGGTTTTATTTAATTGCCGGCACAGTTTTGGTAAAACCCTCCCTGTATTGTTAGTGAAATGTTAATGGGTCTGCAACTTGTGGTTATAAAGAAAACATATCAAAGATGGCTGTGCTACCGGGAAAATTAAGCAATCTCAAAGTTTTGTCGCTTGTACAAGGAAAACGGTGTCATATTTATTTTATTATATTGCTTGTCCAGTTTGGACAGTGCTTTGCTGTTTTTAGGTTTATTTGTAGTTATGATAGTATTACTGATGAATCCCATAGAGTCTGAGGTGGGATTCATCAGCAATACTACATCTACTCATAGTATTGAGGTGTCCAATTTTTGCAATGTTTTTATCCTCAACAATGTTTGAATAGAGCCTCCTTAAACGGAAACAAAATGGCTGAATCACTGATTCAATCATCGAAAAGATTCTTGATGAGTCAAAGACAATAATACTCTGAACACAAAGAAATCGTTTGTCCTCATCATACTTCCAAGTATATATGTATAAGTAGGTACTATCATTATGTTATAAGTCATGGCCATCAATCAATATGTATATATTATTATCAATTGAGTCTCGAAAGTTCCTCATTTTAATGATTCAACAATGGATCGCTAATTTGCTTTTAAAAATGATACTGCGAAATAAGCTCTATTTGCTAATGCACGTAATTAGTTAATGTAGAACTAATAGATACATAATTAATTAAAAAGTGATAAAGTTTTAGCAATTGAAGCATTAGTGATTCTGATAACGGAATCAACTCAGTATTAAATCAAATCAACCTACACATACTCGCTGAACAGTATAATATACACAACCAGTTAGAGATGCAACAAGAAGTTAATTAACAATTTTCAAAATAATTTAGGTGCATCAGCGTGCACCATTTACTTCAAAATATTATGGTGGCATTAGACGTACAAATAACATGAAAGAAGGCTGCATTTAATCAGCAATCGAAGGTACAAATATTTATTAAAAATATTGAGAGGTGCATGAATCAATCGCCTTTTTTTTTGGTGGGAAATCATCAGATAACTTTTCCCGCTCTGGGTGGAGCAGGAGGGCGTGTCAGACTTTTACTAACTAAAACCCGACCGTGTTCCTTCAGTTGCCTGTGTGCTAGGGGCCACGGTATCTCTTTTGAACAACCCGCACCCCTGGCAAGTGAATCATTCGATAAGTTTGTATAGGCAAAGATAGAATTTGGGACATTTTCAGAAACACACATCTTTGGTTGTCTCGAATCCCTTGGATTTTAGCCTAGGCTATATGGGTGCTTAAATGTTAGATTCATAAGTTGAATCTAGATGAAATTTTTTCCATACAAACTTCGGGAGTGTATTACTACAATGTTCAACAATGTACATCAAAAATTAAACATGGAATGATCTTGTCTCATTATTATTATTGTCTGTGCGGAAACATAATACTAAAATAAAAAGCCATTAAAAAGTTAGGACCCAACAAAGATTCGTTTTTTTTGCTAATTTAACCTAACTTTGGGAAGAAGTGTAAAATCTCCAAAACTAAGTCGGTACCGATATCTCAAATATCGAAAAGTTCAATAATGTTTATTGGTAATTGTATTATTTAGTGATTTTTTCATAAAACCCGATCTTCCGAAGGACTTTTCTTAATTTTTTAAGCACCTGTTTTACTATAAATGATTATTCAATAACGTTGTGCGTGTAGACTAGCGTCTAACTGCTCATCACTGATACTACCTCTATCGGACACGATGCCTGGTGAGTCTTGGTCACACTATCACGTCCTGGAAGGAATATGTCGAATCACACCTCACCCTGTATTTACAAATCTTGGTCCGTAAGATAACACGGCGTCTTTTGTTCGCTCATTACAACATAATAAAACGAAACGGAGCTTATAAAGGTTCCTGCTAGGGGTGCGGGTCGTTCGAAAGAGATACCGTGGCCTCAAGCACACAGGCAACTGAAGTAACACGTGTGGGTTTTAGTCAGTAAAAGTCTGACACGCCCTCCTGCTCTACCCACAGCGGGAGAAGTTCTTTGATGATTTCCCACCCACAAAAAAAAATCCTATAAAGGTTTCAGTCACCAACTAAGCCAAAAAACAATTGAGGATACGGCTAGTAGCAACCGATGAGTTTCCATTTTAATAAGTTATAATTATTATAATTCACACTCACACAATCAGCCGATAATGTTCCCACTTATGGGACACAGGCCGCCCCTCTGAGAGAGCAAGTGGGCCATAACCCACCAGGCAGGCCTAGTGCGGGTCGGGGGATGTCACAATCTTCGATTTTCGTTTCTAAACGTGCCGGTTTCCTCACAATGCAGCGATTTGAGAGCAGTGGTGATGAAATTAAATTATGCAGAAAGTAAAGTACTTGCCTGGGTTCGAACGCACGACCTACAACTTGTAAGTTGGGGTCGATACCACTGGACCATCAATGCTAAGCAATAATTAGTTAGTTATCAATTTATTTTGTAAGGATAAAAAAAATAAACTAACCAACTAAACAAATAAATACAAAAACAAAAGGACACTTAGGCATCGAAGTACTCGTTCGCATCGCTGTCTGTCAGGAAACGTGCCCAAAAGACTGGCAGCATTGCCACGTTGAATGGCAATGCTAATTCTTTGGCCAAAGAATGACCCAGCCCTCTGGTCACGTGAAGTTAGATACTTAGATTGTATACCTTTGGGTGTTGTTACCATAAGCAAATTCTCAGCAATAGGTAACCCATAGTCTGGATTTGTGCCCGGTTGATGGCAATAGGCTTGCCCCTATTACATGAGACTTAAACAAAACTGGCAAAATGTGAGTGTACTATACACATTGGTACACCTATGCGTAACCCTTCGGGCCATACAGGTATCTCTGGGCATTTGAACTCTTCATTGTTTCCTGATGGTATGATATATTTTTTTTGGGTAGGAGAGACATTATTCAATCATAATATTTTGCTTTCATTGTCATATAATTACGGAAATAATACAGCTCAGTAACTGTCAAGGTCCGAGTACTCGTTTCCCGAAATTAAGACGTCACTGCTCAAGGTTTCCTTGAAGAGTAGTTTTTTTATTTTTTATTTATTTATTTTAATTTTAAATAGAACGGCCGAAGCCAATTACACTATTTAAACACATCAATATACACATAACAATATCCACATTACAATATCTACAATCTATTTACACAGTCATGCATTCTTCTCACAAAAATTCAAACATTCTGACAACATCATCTTCCATTCATTCGCAAACATATCGAGATCTGTATTCGAGTTCAGGAGAGCGTTAATAGCGGTTAATGTCCGAGGAATAGGTGACTTGGAGTGTGCAACAGTATGGCAAGTTGGAACAGCCAGTAAACGGTGTCTTCAGCCACGACAGTAATTGTCCGGGACAAATAGATTGCAGATCTCGTTATGTAGATCAGGAACATCAATAATCCCCCTAAGAATTTTAAATATTACAGTCATCTGATCGCGCGACCGTCTTACTTCTAGAGAGTTGAAACCTATGCAACCCAAGAGGAATTTAGTCGGATATAAGAAATGATAAAACCCGTACAAGTGTTTGTAGAGCCATCTAAGGAATGCTTTTTGAACTTTCTCTAAAGTTAACGCATACTGCTTCTTAAAAGGATTCCATACGCACGCACTAGACTCAAGCTTGCTACGGACCAATGCCCCAAAAACAAGCTTGATAACGTGGGGGTTGTGTAGAAGAATGGTACTTAAATGATTTCTCAACTTTGATAAAGTCTCCTTGTTTTGGTACGAAGGTAATTAGCTTTCACGATTATAGAATTATCTATTTTGACGTAAAACCAACCAGCTGAAATTAATGGCGCGATATCTTATTGGAAGCCACTCACGGTTTTATATTTCAATAATAGCATCTCGCAATCATCAAAAGTGTATCAAGCACGTTTTTGCTAGTTACTAAAAACTCCTATGGACACTTTTTAGTAGGTATATTTCGTAATTTTAAAAGGGAATAGTTTTTGAATTCCGGTCAAAAGTTGAAAATCTTCTGTCAACTCGTATTTCTTTAAAATTCTGCAATGGGTTTGAGGCGAAATCAATTAAATTTTTGCCGTACTTCTGCGTGGAATCAATACAAAAGAACAATAAGTTGGAAAGAAAACGTGATTTGAGCCGAGCAGAAATGATCAGACCAGTTGGAATGTTGGAAGCTGGTTCTAGGCAACGTGCTGTTGCAACTGCTCTGAGCACTACAGAGTGTTATATGTATAAATCGACTTTGGCCACGTTCCCGCATCCACGTTCCCGCATCACTGGCAGCCTGGTAGATTGATATAGAGGTATTTTCGCAGCAGTGGGACAGTGTAGCATAACTTAAAATAAAATCTGTTTGCTTGATTTGTAATTTTATTTAAATCGATTCAACATTTAAGTCATATCTCAATGAGTTTAGTTGGGAAAGTAAATGGCCCGTGGTGGCCATTTTGTTTTGGTGACATCTATCAAATCTTTTATTTATTATTCAGTTACTTATGCCAAATCACCATGGCAAGTAACACATTTGAACAGCACGTTCAAATGATGAAACTTTATTATCAAAATGAGTGTTCATATCATATTCCTCACTTAATGGCACATGTGGGCCTTACAAATAAAAAAAGAGTTTTGTTAATACCTCACACACAGCTTGTTTTATTTCATTTCAACATCTACCCGCCCTTATTGAAAAACCCTTTAAATAGGCACACAATATTTGTCATCAAATACTGGAACTATATGGTATATATAGGGGTGTGGTAATATGGTGATTGGTGTATGGTGGTATGGTGTGGATAGGATGGTCATTTACTTTTGTCTTCCGTCAATGTATACAATGCGTCGTGTTTTAAAAATAAAACCTGAAAATATGAGCAATCAACTAATTCAGTCCTCAATGTTGACCACACAGGGATTGAACCGATTTACGCACATTTTTTTAAGTTTATTTTCTTGTACTTATCGTATTATTTGGGGATCGGGCTATTAATACTGAACGAAAAGGTGACATTAAATGTTATCTCTATTTTCGATGTGACCCACAAGTATGTACCACTGATTACTGAGAATATCCCGTGCGCAAGAAACGCGCTTGAACGTGGAGTTGCGGACACCAGCTACACACATCATACTTAACTAGGGATCAAGGTATTAAAAATATTTTATTACCCTATCGAAATTAAATGAAAATATGTATTTAGATTCATGTAATATTTTTTTCGTATGTAGATATACGAAGTACTCTCTGCATTTGCATTAGGTAATAAATATTTTTTGCGACTTGGTTAGTCCTGACATTAAAATGAAATACAAATATAAAAATTCAAGTTTACGAGGTTTTTAATGTGTAAAATAAATCATTAGTCCCGTCTTTAATTCCGCCGCTAACGCGAATGACAGGCATATTCAATAAGAGTTGATCCAAATTATGACCGCCATTGTCCGTTGTAACAGGGGAAAAAGATTTTCTGTACGGCATCTACCTATATGTGGCAAAGCTCAACAGCAAATGCCATGCGTGCTCAAAAGGATTTAAGTCCAGTGATTGAGTTGGCCATGTTAGGACGTTGATAATAGCTGCGGTAAGTGAGTCTGCAACGACTCTGGCAGTGTATGGACGTGCAGTGTCATACATCAGCAGAAATGAAGCACCCAATACAATACAATCGTTCCAGCGTAAATCTGTGCATTGAGATTGGCTCTGATGAAAATCAGTTCGACTTTCCCGCCGATCCAATACCAGCCGATGTCATGATTGTTCCACAACTGTATGCATGGACTTCCTGATATGATTATACACGTATTGTACACATATTATATATATTATATGAGTATACAATCTCAGCGTTCAGGGGTCCTCCAATACCGTGTACGTCTAGTATCTGGCTTTGTACCAAAGTAAGCTTGGTCAGAACAATACACAAAATGCCGTCTTCTTCTGCCTGATTTCGCAATAGGTGGTACATGTAGCGGCCTACGGGAACGAAGATCGACTTTATTGCAAGCGATTTCTTATGGTTTGATCGCTTATTATCACCCCTGAAGAGCTATGAAGCCTCATACCAACATCATCGCGGTCATTGTACTATTCGGTACTGAAGTAATTTGGATGAAACGAAAGAGCATGCATGATAACACGAAGACAAGAGTCTTCGTGTTCTCATGCATGCGCGTGCTCCATGTTGCTTTGCCACGCTGTCAGTGATACGGTAACATGTCCAAAGTCGACTTATAACACTCTGTGTAGTGTCCAGGGCGATGGCAATAGCAGCAACATTCCTAGGGCTGATCATTTTTTTTTCTCGACTGTAATGATGTCTGATTTGGCCTTATAACTTGTTGCGGGATTATATCGGAATATTACTTTCGAGTTTAGTCGCTGACCATACTATAAGAACCGGAGTGCTATATGTCTAGAATTCAACTCTGATAATTTTAGAGGAATCCTTTTACGTATCAAAATGTTTGTTTGTCAGTAGGTACTTTTTAATCTTGTCCTTTAGACATACATAAATAAACACACGTCTCTTTCCCATGCAGGTAGATTCCCATGGAGGCATAAACTACAGAATACCACTAAGAATCTGTTGTGTTTTTACGAATTTCCATACAAAACTGTTAAATAGATGAATTGCGTGCTGTCTACGCAGATAATATTATGCATTGTCAGTTTGTGACCATTTTAAAATTTAAATTATGGTTTTTAATATTATCCTATTATGATTCTGCCAAAGCGGCCTTTTTAGACTCCCTGTTGCGAGTACTACGCATCTGACCGCCTTGACATGAGGCGGTTGTTTTATATTTATATAAAACAACGTTTATGTCCAAAATATGCCAATAACATACCTATAAAATAGTCATGTAGGCTGTTTACAAAGGCCATTCAAGCAGAACCTCTTCAGTACTTACGTGCTTCACCGAACGCCAAGTGGACACTGAGTTAGCTCAAGCATTCGCGATAGCCTTCTCGAAGGCTTCATAGTACTTGTTCTTAGGGTCAAGCCTTTTCATTAGCTCCTCGTACGTCTCCGGGAAGAACCTTTTGAACGCGATGAACGTCTTCCGGGCCAGTCTGCGCTGTGACGGCGTGCACTTCTTACACGCTGTTGATACTGCTTCTGGCAGGATTTCTGAAATAATTTTAAATAACTATATGAATTTTAATATACATCACAGGCACAGATTTAGAATGATTGTTATACATAAACATAAATACAGGGTTACACTCGAAGTGATATATACAAAATGAAAATGTAATTTATTTAGATTTACAGTTTTTGTAGCTAAGTTAAATGGAAATAAAACTCGTGAGATAGATAAATAAACTAACGGTGTTCACAACCATACGGTGACATATTTAACATTATTCACGCCGTTATCTTTAATCCACTTAGTATAATTTGATGAATGATAAATATTGAAAAAATACCTTGATTTACAGTTGAAATAAAAGGTTAATACAAAATAAGGATCTTTCATACGATATTTCTTTCAAGTAAGCGACTTTGTCGCTAACGGTCTTATCTCCAAATTGTGAACTGAAGAATATATATAACAATAATTCAAGTCAAATCAACAAAAAGTGTGTTTCTTTGAGAATCTGACTTCGTGTTGACTATTAAAACATAAATTAGGTACCGATGAACTCTTGTGGTAAACCCACTTCTTGTACAAGCATCTAAGTATATCAAAGCAAACAACAACGCCTGTGATGGGTTTTCGCATTTATCCAGGTAAAAACTTAACCAAAATTAGAACGAGGTAATATGGACGGTAGATACTTAGCTCAAGAGTAATCTGTGCTTCAAGTAGCTTCTGTTGCGTCAACCTAGGTTCATGGTAAAGTCTAGAATCTATTAAAGTTTCGTAATATAGTTATTGCAAACTGTCCATGGCTAATGATGCAAGAGGTGTGCACTACTGTAAGAGCTTGGTAGCCACAAGGCAGGAAGGTCTCTAACGATGAATGATAGAAGCTTTTGTTTCGCGGTCCGACATTTTTATTTGAATGTACAACAAAATATCACGGTGTGTAATGAAGAGCTTTAAGAATATAAAATAAATAGCAAAATTTATTATAGACGGATTGTGGTAAAGATGATATGGCTAGATTGGGTGTGTTGATACGGAAATAGCAGCAAATAGAGTGTGACATGTTTCCTACGCAGGCGTTAAATATATTGGTATGAAAAATATGAGGATGCTGACATACAAGTTGTCTGGCATTTTTGCTGAACTGGGCTTTTTTAGCGCAGCCGTGAGGCACACTTTGATGCTAGTTTCTGTCGCATCGCATTTTTGTTGTATTTTTTTTTCTTTTGCTGTCCGTTTTAGTCTGTGCTAAATAAATGTAATTTCTTTCTTTCTTTTTCTTTACATTATTATACGATTTAAATGTAGGTTGATATCTTATTTCAGATCAAGGACATCATATTTAAGGATTGACTACTATATGACCCCAGAAAGTACAAAGGTCGCAAAAGGCGCAACCATAACCTTATTGGGAACTATAATGTTTGAGTCCTTTGGGGTTGAAACACTAGGGCCGTGGGGTCCGAGTGTTCATCGAGTATTACGAGAGATTGCCAAGCGGTTGGTAGATTCTTCAAGTGAACAGAGGGCTGACCAATTTTTAGCCCAAATAATCAGCATTGTCAAACAACGTGGCAATTTTTAGTTAGTAATAAAAAAAAACAACTGTTTCATAGAAAAGTGCAATACCTACGCGGTCAAAATGTATGGAACATCTGATTTTTTTTTGTATAATCGACAAAAAAATTTAACGCTGGGGTCTAGAATGATATGCTGAATTCATGGTTACAGTTTGCGCACTGGATAAAAACTTTTTGTGTTAATCCTATAATCTGAATCTCGGAAACGGCTCCAACGATTTTCATGAGTATGCAGGGGTTTTGGGGGCTATAAATCGAGCTTGCTAGGTTTCATTTTAAGAAAACGTCAAACCAACAAAAAAGTCGGTCATCCAGATATTGAAACATTATAAAAGCATGATATTGCAATATTTCCAATTGCGCAACTAGCAACATGAGGTACGATTTAAATATTAGATGTACTTACGTCTAAATCCTCTTCCTATAGGTGTGCACGGTCCTTTCCAAAGGAAACACTCCAAATACTTCTTTAGCAACCTACGATTCTGTATTAACGTATCAATTTCGTAATAATCGTATCTTTGATCATAAAACTTCTCTTGAGCAAGCACAGTCACAACAAATATATATGTAAAAATTAATGACACTCTAAAACTGCATTTGTGTAAATCAATCATCACTGCAGTAGCTTTACAGTGGAGCTAAGAAAAGGTTACGAAATTGGCGTAATGTCTATAGCAAATGACGTGCATATCTCAAATCCTTCTATTTAAAAGCCTCTTCTAAACTGGCCTTCATCAAAAATAATATTTATAAGGAAGAGACTCACAAAAAATTAAGTGCTTTATTAAATATTCGGAACAATGTTTGTAATTATGGATGTACAATAATTATTTGTTATTATGCGTTTGAATATACCTAATAGAAGAGGTACGGACAGATGAAATGATGTTTCCGATATGACTCGTCTTTATATAAAACCTGTACACACTCTGTGCACAGAACACAATTAATGTTTTTGCTTGATCTTTGCGAATTACTTTAAAAGCTAATTTCAAGTTTTGCAATAATCACTGTTAATGGTGCACAGTATTTTCCATAACCGTTTGTTTTTCTATAAACAGTTTTATCTAACTAAATAAATGTTAATTTGCACATTGCACATAGTCCTTTACAGGGTGTGGGATGATCTACGCAAAAAACCAAAGGAATGACGTATCTGTATTTTGGATTCTAGTTTTTAAATTACAGTTTCTATCAACACCATTTTTTCCAGTTTGAAATTTGTTAGTTACCGTTGAAGTTGTTAATTGTCGATAGTTATTTAGGAATTCTAACAACTCAATTATTTCGCAAATCTATACTATAAAATGTAATTCTTGCTTTAAGCCTAGTCAAACGCCATCATTACGTAAGAGACATACCTAATAACTTCCACGTCCTAAAATGCTTAATCACAGTACATTTAAAATTTGCAAATAATTCATGTTCTTCGCGACAGGATTAATATGAAAATAACTTTTAATTAGCCCCAACAAAAACTGTAAAAGACCCGCGTTCGATAAACCACTCATCATCATAACGTAGTAAAATGGATATGTTGTATAACTTTTACAATTTTATTCGATTGCCTTACCGTGTCTCATGTTCCTTGGTGTCTGGCGATTTCTATTTAATGCTCTCCTACTCTACGTCACGTCACCGTCGTGTTCAGTCTCTTCCCTTTCCATTCATATTATTCCTCAAAAAATCCAGCCGTGTATTTTTGGTCCATCATTTAAAAGTATTAAACATTTTCGCTGTAGTACCAAATAACTGATTACCACAGATCAAATTCAGTCTCTGACGCAGTGTCGGCAGGTGTACCTCCACTTGCTCTCTAATTAATCGTATTGAGGTCATTGGACGCATCATAGGAAAAACAGTTAGGTAATTATTAGAAAAGTGTATTCGAGAAGCTCTAAAACATTGCCAAAAACCCGGAAAGTAAATTATTTAGAGAAGTTCGTGTTTTTGCCAAAGTTTTTTCACATCACAATATATCAAATAAACTTAAATGCAAATTCATCGTTCATTTAATAATAAAACTATGAGTCGACAAAAAACTGACAAACATAATGATGAATCACATCCTTACTGACAATTAAGTAACGGACATATATGGCAGAAACGTAATTATTTATTTCAAGGAATTAAAAGCTATTCAACCTTGTAGACATTTTAAACTTCTGTAGATATTTTGATCGAGCATATGACGATCGTCCCGTGTGGTACCGGATGTAAAAGAATAGCACCATCCCATTTCTTCCCATGGGTGTCGTAGAAGGCGACTAAGGGACTTACTAGAGAATGGGCAGCTGCGTTCTCTATGCATTTGACCACCATACTGCGATCGTCAACCCGCCTGCCAAGCGTGGCGATTATGGCAAATCCCCTCTTTTTGGGAGAGGCTTATGTCCAGCAGTGGACGTCTTTCGGCTGATATGATGACATGACAATCTAACGTGTTTTGATACATTTATATCACTAAGGGCTGATTTTTTAATAGCTTTAGGAGGATTCTTCAGATAGAACTTCTATAAATATGACAGTTTGACGTATTTTCTAAACAAAAGCTGTGAAACCGACATTTATACTCCTCGGATAAAAGTTATCTTATTATTGAAAAATCAGACCTAAATCAAAAACGTATGTATGTATGTATGACATTTATTTTTTTCTGGGCTTGAATACAATTTGGCAATTCAAACTTGATTTTAAAACATGCAGGGCTTAAAATTAAAACGGTGTTGTTTTAATTTTAATCTTTTAAGGTCTAGTTCTTAAGAGTTGGCAACGGCGGATTCCAAAGCGGAAAAGTGTTTGTTTTCAGGGTCAAACTTTTTCTTGAAGGCTTCATAGTCTGAAGGCAGCTTCTCCTTAAGTCCCACCAAGAATTTGTGGAAGATGTGCTTCTGAGCGTCCGTGCATTTTGCGCAGCTCGTGTTTATCGCTTCGGGGATGTCCTCTGAAGAGAATGAAATAATTGATTTTAAAACAATTATAGTAACACTGTTGATCATCTGCTACACCTTTTCGTGTTCCAGTCTAACCGAATGCAGCAGAATATCAGACAATCGCTCCACGTATAATAATACGTGGAGCGATTGCCTGTTGCTCCGTGGTCTGACCTCCGCAATCCAGTTATATGCCGCTATACAAAAATCCCCGAATGATAGCCGGGACCAACGACTTAACGTGCTTTCCAAGATACGGAAGATCTTGGCATGTGAACATGGTCACCCATCCATGGACCAACTGCGGCAAGCGTTATATAACCTGATGGATCGAACCGTGCGGCTCGTATTAACCACAAGTCCCTCGTTATATTAATAATAATGTTAGTGTAATATTAGTGTATTAAAGGTCACGACTATTGTTACATTGTTACATATTATTACCTAGTTATTATTTTCCCAACAAAGGGCAAAGGCCTCTTCTCTTGCGAGTAATGATATTACCAAGCTCGCACGGAAATTAATAAGTTCGGATTTCCCCACATTTTGTTTAAAAAATGTAACCTTTTTTATATTTTTATTCTTTGTTAATAAGGGGTTTTTATCCATACGGATACGTCAACCCCATTGTACCTTATACTCTATTTACACACAACTATAAACCTATAATTATACTATATTTTACTACACTACTAGTTATATCCCACCACTATACTTATATACTGACAAATAGAAAAGGGAATCATTGCCTTGACTTCTGAATTAAGCCACAAATTATGCGTTTAGTCCTTTCTGATTTAGGGTATGCCAAAATATTTTGGATAAGTCCGACATCCCACATATTTAATTTAAATTCCCTAGCCAAAAATTCCCTGTCATCTTTGTTCTTAACACATTCCATCAGCAAATGTTGCACATCTTCAATTTTATTGCATGTCTCACTATTAGGCGACTGCATCGCCTAATTGTGCCAAAGCATTATGATTTTGTAACAATTTTTTGGGTAGGTTACACATTCTAAATCACTTTTAATAGTATCTTTAATTTGTACAGCTGATACCCAAATGTCTAAAGAGAACATTTTAAGACTATCCGAGGTATTAATATGCAGTTGTCCTAATTCTTTAAAGGAGGTAGCCAGTAAGGGTTTTCTTTTTTTTGCCCAATAGCTACTGTTAGTTAGGGTGTCTAATTCTGAAATTCTGTTTATAGTTATATTATTAAACCATGAAAATGATTTAAGAATTATCTTGTATGCGAGATATTTTCTTCCTCAAAAATAATGGTGGTATGTGCAGTTCACTCTACATCACATGGATAGGTGAGCTTCTTATGAAACCTCCTAATAATCTAAGTGCCTGGTTTTGTAATTTATCTAGTTTGCTTGTATTTGTTTTTGCACTAGAATCATACAAGTAACAGGCATAATCAAGTCGACTTCTTATTAGCGATATGTATATTCTACGCAAATGTTTAGTATGTACTCCCCAAGAAGAGCCTGCCAGTACTTTTAATATATTAAGGTATTTTCCACATTTACTAACAATCTCATTGATATGTTTCCGCCAGTGTAAACTTCTGTCCAACCAAACTCCTAAATATTTAACACATTCCATTACTATTAACGGCTGACGATACAATCTTAATGCAGGCAATATTCGCCTTTGGCCCCTACTAAATACACAATAATTCGATTTCGTTGGGGACAAAGTCAATCCAATCTCACCCAGTAATGTGATTATAAACTTTAAGGCATCCTGTAAATATCGCTCACATTTGTTTATTTGCTTGTCACTAAAATATATAACAAAATCATCTGCGTATTGCGATACCATAACGGTTTTTATTTGACGACAGATTTGATGCGTTACTAAATTAAATAATAAAGGTGACAACGGGTCACCTTGTGACAATCCTCTGTTAGTCAGTCTTGATTCAAAACCTTCATTATTAAATGATTTAATTTTTAAATGCCTCTCGTTCAATTAAGACCAAAGATAAATACAAACTCGAGACCCAACCTGAATTTCATCTAATACTTTTGTAACAGAGTCAATTGAAACATTGCTATACGCATTTTCAATGTCCAAAAAGCATGCTACTGTAGGGATGTTTTTCGTAAATCCAACTTGAATGTGCGAAACTACTTGGGATAGTGCGTCCAGACATGATTGTGCTTTTCGAAATCCTACAGTGCATGGAGACAGGAGTTTGTTTTTCTCCGCAACCCATTCTAATCGCTTACAAATCATAAGGTGAAAGACTTTTTTTTTTTTTGGATGGGAAATCATCAAATAACTTTTCCCGCTCTGGGTGGAGCGGGAGCCCGCACGACCCCCGCGTAGAGCCTCCGGTAGGAGGCGTTTGGCCCCCTAGGTGGGCAGGAGCCGCTTTAAGGCAGCCCCGGCCCGCTCCAGTCTGGAAGCCAAACGTCGTAAATATTCCGCGAAGTTCCACCGGCTGTCGAGGACGAGTCCTAGGTACTTCATCGTCAACTCGACGCCGATGTGAACCCCTCCCACCGTTATCTGGGAACCCGTCAGTGGCGCATTCCGAGGACCATGAAACCACATGGCCTTGGACTTGTGCAAGGCCACCTCGAGACCCAGTTGCCGGATCCTATCCACGATTGTCGCAACCCCGTCTGCCGCTAAGTCGGCCGCCGCCTGGTACGACCTCCCCTGCGCCAGGACCAGCGTGTCGTCAGCGTAGCAAACTACGCTGACGCCGCTAGGGAGGTCGGCGCGCAGCACCCAGTCGTATCCGATGTCCCACAGATGCGGCCCCAGGACCGATCCCTGTGGGACACCGCACGACATCTCTCGCTGGTTCCATTCTTCTAGGTGACCGGGGTAGATGACGGCCCTTTCCATCAAATAAGCCTCGACCACACGACAGAGGTAGGTCATCCGGTGATACCGGAGTGCCTCCCTTATGCAACTCCAGGGCAGGGTGTTGAAGGCATTGGCGATGTCCAGAGACACCGTCAAGACGACCCCACCCCGGGCCACAGCATCCCCCGTCGTGAGAGCTCGCACGCGCATGATGGCGTCCATCGTGGAGCGCCCCCTGCGGAAACCGAACTGGCTCTCCACCAAATCCGGCCCCACCCACACCAGCCGCCCGACGAGGCGGTCTGCAATGACTCTTTCGAAGAGCTTGCCCACCTCGTCGAGCAGCACGATGGGCCGGTAAGCGGACGGAGAGTCCGCGGGGCGCCCCGGCTTCTTGATGAGGACCAGTTTCCCCGTCTTCCAGTGAAATGGGAACCGGCCCTCCTCCAAGCATGCGCTTAGGAGCCCTCTTAGTCGAGGCCCGAGAGCTTCCATGGCTAGGACCCAGGCTTTTCCAGTTATAAAACATTGAATACGATAAAGCATCCTGCCTCGGGGCCGAATCCTTTCTCTTAAGACAATTATCAAATTCTTGACGTGTAAATTCGGATTCTAAAATTTCATTTTGAGACTTATAAAGCTTGGGATCAAATAAGGAACATAGTCTTGAGTCAGTGAACGTGATAGATCAACTTGTTTGTCAATGGGAGGGCACCATCTTTGTTGTTTAAAACCTTTCATCCACTTCATACGGCGCCACATTTCCTGTGTCGACGTAGCTTCATCTATAGAATTACAAAATGTTTGCCAACCATGGTTACTGGCTTTCTTAATTACTTAATTTCTTCATTTCTCAATTAATTAAAAAATGTAACCTATATCAGAAAATTTGCAGTAGTCAGCATTATTTTAAGTGTGTTAAGAATAGTCATAAGATAAAATATAATAATATAAGTAATAACAATGTGATGCGGTTCGTTGGTAAAACGGCATCAAGGCTCCCACAGACAGGAGCGACGCAACGGTGCAACGCGATTCTGGAGAACAATGTCTAGGCTTTTAAGTCAATGCAATAAAAAGAAATGGTCATTTATGCGACAGATTTTCATACTCGTTGTTATTATTAATATTTCCCCTTGACCATTACAGAACATGAAGTGCACCTACATCGATCTATATCGGCTATGAATTTAGTATCTATTGGTTAAAATATGGTTGGCGACCTTAACGAATATGGCTTTACAGAATTATTTAATGTGTGGTACAGAATCATCTAAACTTAAAAAAAAAAAACAATCGACTTCCAAGAAAACACTACAAAGTGATAAATAACTTTAGTTTCGGAAGTCGGTGACTTTGGATATGTATTTTATTTATTTTTTTGTCGCCGCGTTCCGAAATTAAAGTTATTTTTCACTTTGTGGTGTTTTTGTTGGAAGTTGATAGATGTTTTTTTTTAGTTTTTTATTTTCCCTTTGTAGTTACAGTACCTACCCCGCATAATACGAAATTTCATCATACTTGGGGTCAAAACAATGCATATTTATGCGATAGCAGCAATCGCGGTTTGTTTGCTGCCATTTTTTGAGGAGTTCCGTTGTCTGTCTCCGAAACGCATCATCAGAACTACATGAAATTTTTATGGGACCATTTCGGAATAAACTTCTTTCGAACAAAAATAAATAATTTTGCAAGTTTTGAAGTCGGTTAAAAATGATGATCCTTCAATTTGTAGAGATTAGACAGTCATTTAATAGAATTAAATGAACTTAGAGGATTGTATTACATTTTCTTTTCTTCTTTTCCTTTTATCTGCGATCGGCTTTGTAGCCATAATCAGATGGGGTCTTCGTGTGAGATTAATTTTCGTGGTGTTCCATTGAACATTCACGTTATGTGGTTCAGTACTAAATAAACTTTAAGTTTAAAAAAAAAATATTATTTAAACATGTCGAATTGATAACCTCCTTCTTTTGAAGTGGGTTAAAATGATGATCCTTCAATTTGTAGAGATAAGACAGTCATTTATTAGGATTAAATGAACTTAGAGGGTTTTATTAAATAGGCACATAAATTGAATAAAGTTATTCTTTCGTTTGTGACAACATTGCATTTTATAATATAATAAGTGAGTAGGTATGTAAGATTTGGGGCCAAGTTGCGACGTATTGCAAACATTTCTGCAAAACACACGAGATAACAAAAACCTGTTCTTACACCGGTGACTCTGTCGCAATACGAGCAGATGACTAAGATTGTCAGCTGAATTATTAGCTCCGTCCACCTGGTTAGTGATAACATCGTTATGCAGCACCCCTTGCCTTAGACCAGGTTAGTAATAATCTACTAGATTGCTTAGATTCTAAGCTGATACAAGCTTGTTTTGTACCCGTTTAATTACAATAGGCTCGCTTACATGTGGACTTAAACGTAACTGACCCAAATGTGAATGTAATAATAGATGTACCTCTGCCCAACCCTTCGGAGATTACAGGCTGTATTATGTTATATAATACAAGCTAAGCAATTAAAGAAGAAATTTTGCCTTATAGATGAATGTACCCTACTGGACATCTAGTCATGCAGCTATATCTATAACGCTGGACATTATTACGCTTGATTTAATTCAATAGTCTTCAAGACCAATTTCACTCACAGTAAAAATAAGCCAGACTCTGATTGCAAATATGAAGCCGCGATTGCGAAAACTTAATATGACATTAAAGTGGCACATGCTCTCAATACGTACTTTTGAAATCGGCAGCGACGGCGTGACAAGTCACTGTCTCCATGAAACAGCCCACAAAGCCCTCGAGAGAGTCAATATTTGCCACCACAGCATCAATGTCCAGGTCATCATTCTCAGTGCTGTACTTATCCTCAGCTTGGACAGCGGCGAAAGTCAGCAGGAGGAGCACGTAGATACATTTCATATTGGCAGCTTTGTGTTTCTGTAAAGATCAATAAGGGTTTTAGCAATATGAGAGAATAAGATGGAAACTTACGGACCATAGTAGGTAAGACGAGAGTTGTGGTTATCGTGGTAAAAAAAAACTAGTAAAACTCATAAAGTCTATTTTTAAAATATAGAAGTCTTTTTTGTACCGACAATAAATTGACCTTGATTATAGTGATTCATTTAATCGTTCTCGTATGGCTAACACAACAGTAATTAAATAATAAAAAAACTATGGAAACCTTGTGCCGCCCCACGCTTATTTGAAGGCAAATAAAAATATACTACTAGTAAACTTCGAGATTCGTTCCGGTTATGATTTTAATAAAGAGTACCTACTATATCTACATTTGAATTCTCAAAAATTAAAGGCGTGTTGCTATGTTATACCAGGCTATTACTGTCCCGCAGAACAAAGACCTATTTTCTTTAAAGGAGGCACGAGCATTGATAACCACGCTTGCTCAAGGCCTTGCAATGTCAGACTTACAATAACTATAAGTTCATATAACCTCACGATATTTTTCTTCACCAATGTCAGTAATGTCCAACATAAAATCAGAAAGTAGTATTTCTCACAAATCAAAGAATTATACGAAAATAAATAATTGCAGCGACTCACCCTATTTAAGATTAAAGAGCAGTCGACGAGTAATACCTACTCAATGCAATGGATCGGCCTTTTATATGTTCCTCTTTTGCCTACGTATAGTTACATTATGTATCTACATGTGCGTTGGAACAATAAAAAATACTCGGTATTGTTCTCAGAGCAATATGTAAATATAATCCAAAAAAACTGTGCATGAGGAGAGTGATGAGAATATTGTATGACAGACTATGTCTGTTAAGGTTTTGCCCATTGCATTATTTGAATTTTGAGTTTAGATGAAATCAGAGTATCTTGCCTTTGACCACGTAAACATTTCTAAAGTTTGTGTCTATTAAGGTGATCGACCCCAATTTTAGGGTTCCGTACCTCAAAAGGTAAAAAAAGTAACCCATTTACGATCACTCTTTTCTCCGTCTGTCTATCTATCCGTGTGTCACCACCAATTTTCTCAGGCACGTGATAACCTAGCTAGTTGAATTATTATTTATTTATACCAGATACTGAAGTCTATAGTCTCTATTAGGTGTATAAAAATCAAGGTCTTCAGTCAACACGATAAAAAGAAATGGGCAAATTTAGATTTTCGCGAAAACTTGTTACCTTAAGGTGAACCTAGTCCACATTTTTTCCATACAAACTTCGGGAGTGTTTTACTCCACTGTTGGACAATGTACATCAAAAATTAAACATGGTATGGTTTTGTCTCATTATTAATATTGTCTGTACGGAAACAGAATACTAAAATAAAAAGCCATTCAAAAGTTAGGAGCCAACAAAGATTCGTTTTTCTTGCTAATTTAACCTAACTTTGGGCGTGTTTTAGTAATAAAAGAAGTGTAAAATCTGAAAAACCAAGTCGGTACCGAAAGCCAAAGCCCAAAGCTCAAATATCGAAAAGTTCAATAAAGTTTATTGGTAATTGATTTATGCAGTGGTTTTTTTCATAAAACCCGATCTTCCGAAGGGCTGTTCTTAATTTTTTACGCGCCTGTTGTACTATAAATGATCCTGCATCTCACACAATAATGTTGTGCGTGTAGACTAGCGTTTAACTGCTCATCCCTGATACTACCTCTGTCGGACACGATGCCTGGTGAGACAGCGTGCTTTTTAGCCAGGCCCATCAGTGAGTTCGAGCCCGCGACTAGGTTCCCCTTAATTGTCAACTTTTTATTTTTTCGGAATTTTCCCTTCACTTGTGCTTTAAGACCTTGCTTTTAACCAAAATTGAAATTTCTAGTTCAACCGGAAGTACCCTATATGTTTTGGGTTGAAAACCTATATGGTACTTCCCGTTGACCTAGCATCACGAAATTTGACAAAAAGCACAAATCACTGCATGGATCAGCATGGTACTGTAAGAGTACAAACAAAGGATAAATTCCAAAAAATAAAAAAGTTGTAAATTAAGGTAAATTTTGGTACTTACAAGTTTTCACGAAAATCTAAATTTTCCCATATCTTTTTATTATAATATGGTACCTACAAATTTGTACGGAACCCTCGGTGGGCGAGTCCGACTCGCACTTGTCTGGTTATTTTTTTCTGAACAAACTTAGAACGGTGCTTACAAAAATATTATAGCGGTAAAGAGAAGTGTGTTGTGTCAGCAAGCACGGATCAAGAAGGTAATGCCAAGTATATTAATGTGTCAGCAAGCACGGATCAAGAAGGTAATGCCAAGTATATTAATGTGTCAGCAAGCACGGATCAAGAAGGTAATGCCAAGTATATTAATGTGTCAGCAAGCACGGATCAAGAAGGTAATACGGATCAAGTATACAAATGTGAAGTGTATAATTGTGCCAGCAAGCACGGATCAAATATAAGTAGCGTCGATGCCAAGCACAATAATGCTCCATTTCATTCAGTTCATCTAAAAAAAATTTTTGTTACATTTTTTATTTCGTTTTTTTTTCTTTTTTTTATCGCCTCACATCTGACGTCCCCCGTCCTAGAGTGTGTTAAATTATATTTAGGTACATTGGTTAAACCCTGATTTGTCTATTTGTACGTCCGATCATGTCCTATAGGCTACGTCATCTCATCATGAATAAACACAGCCATAAGTTCAGATATCTTTGCTCTTTCATTTTTATAACGACGAATTATAAAAAATTATTTTATCCTTCTCGGTATATGTTTAACAACCGTAAACCAGGCCACTATGATGTAAAAATTATACAATTACTACTTATCTTTCTCATAACGCCGACTAGTCAAAGAACTTTGGTATTGAACTTATCGTGTTTACAGTGTCATAAATACACTAGGTAATCAAAACAATGCGAACAAACAAACAGTTAGATGTAAGTAATTACTTATTACACTAATAGAATATTAAAAAAAAAACAATAGTTTTCGTTTATATGCAAACTTCTAAGGTGACCCATCCCAATACCAATAAATTTAATGCTACGTGGTTTGTGTGACAAATACCTAATAGTAGCTACATTTTGATCTAAGTGTGCAAAGTTTGTCAATACACTCGAAGCGGGATGGGACCGCAGGCCAAATATTATGGAGCCGATGGCGATGGTGCAATGACAAAGATAACATAATAGCAATGACAAATGCGAACAGGCATCAACGATGATTTAAAAAAAAACTTGCATCCGAAAAATAAATAAAACATCTTAGATATGATAGCATTTAATAAATATTTTTTTTCTTTTTACACTAATATTCCATAATTGATTGACAAAATAAATTCAAAACATTTTTAGCCATGAAGGTTCTTTGCTGGGATTAGATCGCGGGTTCATTGTGAACCTTAAAGCGGTGCAATGAGAGCCACTTTTCGAAAGAGTGTGTTGAAAATATCATTTTTATTTATACTATTCTACATAATAATTATCCTATCAGTATTCAATGCATGTTTCTTGGAATAATACAATTCCAAATCGCCTGAGGAGATACCTAACTTTTTCATCAACGTTGGCGGGATGCTGTTTTTGCTATTTAATTATATGCACATAACATTTTAATACGTACTTACTTAAAAACATTATTTTGCAAGATATAATAAGAACACTAGGCTTCCATCTTACAAATGAACAAAAATAGAGGTAGCCCGTTGTTTTGTTACGTTTTTATTAAGCATGCATCCTTTAAGAAACATTGCTGGAAGTAATTTAAAATTAAATTAATTATGTGATCAAGAGGTGTGACTGCTCACGGCGGTAGGTACCTATATTGCCGGATGCATGGCTTATAATTTTGGCGTTTGCGTGATTCCACCGTATGATTTTACACTTCAATGGGATCTTGGATTTAGTATGACCTCAGTCAATAACCTAGTTTTGGAGGACTTTGCAGAAGAAGATACGGTTAGGTTGGCATGCGGTAATCGCAGTATGAAATGAAGCTGCCTTCTTTTCGTTGCTGGCACCCTTTCTATTCAATATGTGTGAAACCTGCAAGCTCCTAAAGTTTTGAGTTGAGCTACAAAACACCTAACAAATGCTATACTTACTGGACAGTTCCACTCTTTCTGTGTTTCTTTTCTCAAAAGATTATTTCAGGCACTAATCTACATGGTCCTTACATTTACATTACATGATCTGCGGGTCTAAAAAGGCCACATTAAGCAATTCCTCTAAAAGTGATTCATTTCCTGAATTTCCCAATGATTCTGCTATTTGACATTTTACTTTAATAAAGCAATTCATAATTTGGTGACCATTTTACGAATTTCAATACAAAACTGTCAAATAAATGAATTGCTTGCTGTCAACGCAGATAATATTATGAACTGTCAGTTTGTGACAATTTCACGATTTTTAATATGATTCATAATATGATCTTATTATGATTCTGCCAAAGTGGCCTTTTTAGACCCCCTGAACAAGATTATGTCTGGAATTTAAGAGATGTAGACCCCTGAGCATGTTTCGCAATTTCTTATCAGGGGTAGTGAGATAGGAAATGTCGGCTCCATCTAGCTTATTTTTTTTTGTAATGTGAAACGGTATTCTGATATCGTAATATTAACATATCGTAATATCAATACATCGTAATAATAATCACATTGTTTCATTTCATTTCATTGTATCTTCTCCTCTTTTGATATATTTAAGGAAAAGGTTTGATCGACTAATGAGACTATTAGAATTGATCAATTTGCCCGAGACCTGCAAGGAACACCCGAATCTAGAGCTGCAGTACCTTAGAGAGTAAAAGAGAGAGCAGAAGAGAGAGTTTAAGTTTATCCTAAATTTAATGAAATAAACTTACCTTCATTTGAAAATCTCCAGTACCTAATTTTTTATTCGATATGTTTATCAAATAAAGCTGCGGTGAAGCTGTCGACAGTCTCAGGCGCCATGGCCTGTCCTGCTGCAGGAACACAGGTCGCATAGCACGCCACGCCAGCATCAACGATATTATTCGTCGAGCCCTTGTCACCGCCAGCGTACCAGCCAGCGGTATTAGAACCAAACGGCTTGTTACGTGACGATAGAAGAGACTAGACGGCATAACGTTATTGCCTTAGATGGGGGTAGACCTCTGGTGTGGGACGCAACTTCTGGCGACACCCTTGCACCATCCCATATTCTTAGCATGGCGGGCTGTGCTGGCAACGCTGCTGTGGTTGCTGAGACCCTTAAGCGGCGTAAATACTGTAACGTTATGGGTAACTACAGTTTTGAGCGTCATGGGGTCCAAGTGCACGTCTCCTCTTTAAGGAAATTTCTCGCCGGCTAGGCGACACTTAAAGTGACTAAAGGGCTGGGACGATCTTTGGCCATAGAATTAGCATTGCCATTCAACGTGGCAATGCTACCAGTCTTCTGGGCACGTTTCCTGACGACAGCGATGCGGACGAATACTTCGACGCCTAAGTGTCCTTTTGTTTTTTTGTATATTTAGTCAGTAATTTAACTTACAGAAATAAAATTTAGGTAACCCCACCTACCTAATTGACAAAGAAGGTTCAAAATTATTCAAATTATGATTGATCGTGCGTTACGCAATTAGGGTGCGGATTGCGACTTCGCCGCCGGCGGTCGTCGTTTGTCAAGAAAAGAAAGGGCGAAGTGTGCATATGAGGAATTGTATAAAGGGGAGGCGTCAGCCGGTCCATTCTGTGAAAACCTCACCGTGAAAACCTAGATGAAGTGAGCTTGAATTCAGCTGTCATTTCACCAGGATGCTAGGATTGACAACTTTGAAGTAAGTTGTCAATCCTAGCATCCAACCTCACTTCACCTGGTTTTTAACGGTGAGATTTTTACAGAAAAGATTGGCAGGGTAACCAGCAAAATACAAATTTTCTTCCGTTTTTTGCAATTTGGTAGGTGTCGATTTTTCATGAAATAGTTATGCGATGGGGTTATTTAAACTTTGAGGGTTGTATTGATGACTATGTAAAGCCATATTTGTTATAGACACAAGTCATATTATAATCAACACATATATACAACCTGACACTGACTTGTAAATTGCAAAAAACCGTGAGAAACCAAACATTTCGCGGGTTACCTTAGCGCATCCTTACGTCGTTAGTGATTAACCATCTCATACGATAGGCGGCTGCATCGCAATCGTGATGAAAAAAATCACCTAGCGTCCGATTCACCAGTGCTTTGCACTGCACTATGAAACTCCGCTTGCAGTGTGCGCTGTTCCATACAAAATGTACGCAAGTGATTTAGGAGGATTTTGATTCATGTGTGTTTCTGGACCTTCGATTATAATATTATTTACTGGCTTCTGGTCGCGACTTCGTCCGCGTCAAATTCTTGCAAATTTCTTGTAATCCGACCCGTCACAACAAATCGCCTGCCCGTGCGTCTTTTCTTTTTGCTCGACTCAAGAGTCCTAGCATTTTATGTAGCTTAAAGCATTAAAAAGATTTTTTCAATTCAAACCAGTAGTTCCTGAGATTAGCGCGTTCAACCAAACACACTCTTCAGCTTTAAAATATTATGAATATATAATATAATATAAAAACAACATGTAACATCATCTACTTACCACATAACTTTAATAAAATACTTGAGATTGCGTTTGAGTCAATAAATTATATTTCAGGTAACCGCGATATAAATTATTTACAAACTACGTAGGTACCTATTAGTTAACAATAAAATGTGATGTTTCTACATAAACCATACTCCTATAAATAACAAATCAAAGTATTGTTTGTTCAGACGAAGTCAAGCCAAGGTTAGCTAGAATATATACGAAAACATCAACTTAGATACTTTATGGTCAAGTACAAAAGTTGGTAATTTTCACATAGATATGTCAAAATAAATCGCAGAATACATTGAACGCTAACGCTACAACTGCACGCCTGTACAATATCGAGATTTTAATTTATACTTATATCTAAATACGTTAATTGCTTATCTTGGTAGAAGCTTCTGGTTTTTGAACTCATTGGTAAGTCTTGTATGTTTAGTCCGAGGAGTTGAGGAACTTTGTGAAGATCTCTTTGTATTCTCCAGTGGGGTCCTCTTTCTTGACCAGCTGCTGCCATATGTTGGGAGTCTTTGTCTGGAAGCCCTTGACTACGACGCGGATCAGATGGCGCTGCTTCTGCGAGCATTTACCACAACCGGTTCTAAGAGCATCGGGGATGGTTTCTGCAAATAAAATGTTACATTGTAATGCATAAAGTGGCAGAAGGGATTTGGATGTCGGGTTTGATGCCATTAGGCTCGCCCCTAATGAGATAAATACCGATAGTAATTGTTGGCACTACACCCCTGCCTTAGGCTGCGGCGAATAAAGACGTATATGTTATGCTAAATTATGTGCTGACTCTAGATGTTAACAAACATAACATTTTCTTCTGGACAGCTTACAGAAAGAACACAGAGTTAAGGTAAAAGTTAAATGTCGAAATTGAAATGGTTTGTGAGAAAACCAGAGTGAGACAGCACCTGTCTGGGATTAATAAAATTGGCTTTTTGGCGCAGCCGTGAGGCACACACGTGAGGTATTCTTAAAACATTTCTCTTTATATTTTATGTGTTTTTGGTCTGCTCGAACTGTTTCCAAATAAATTTTTATTCTTTCTTTCTTTCTAAGTTACAGTTAATCAACATCAAAAGTCAGGCTGAGAATCAGCACTTTACGTTTCTCGTGAAAATAACATAAGACGCCCGCCATTCACCACCTCGTTTGGTTTTTAGTAAGGAAGAAGGAGTAGGGCAACAAACTCCCCAGCAGAAAACATCAAATTATCCACTCACTCTTAAAATCGGACCCCTCTGGGGTGCACGGTCCGGTGCTGAGGAAACAGTGTCCGTAAGACTTCAGCAGACGAACGTTCTCCACCAAGGATTCCACATCGAAGTTGTCATAACGTGTGTCGTATGTCGACTCCGGTCTTGCACACACCGCAGCGGTCAACAAGCATAGGACTAGAATGGTCTTCATGGTTCTGTGAAAATAATGGAAAGTTTATTAACATATAACAAAGGTGTATAACATATTGTTTTTTTTTTTAATAAAAAAAACGTTGTCCCACACTAGGAATTTCTCCTGTATTGTGGGTGCGTTTACAAACATTTAAACTCACATACACAAACACCCAGACCCGGAACAGCTACTTGTAGGTCATACAAATATTTGTTCCATGTGGGAATCGAGCCCACGACAGGCAGCGCAGCAGCCGATCGCTTAACCACTGCGCCAACCGTGCCAAAATATGGGCCTTAATTAAACGTAACTGGCATACTGTTATGTAAATATGGGTGTACTGCAGGGTTCACTTCTGCCTAACTCTGCGGGAATTATGGGCATGATGTTTATAATTATATTTCTTCGAGAGTTCAATATGAGTGCTGTTAGCTGATGCAAATTTATTTGATATTTTCGTATGTATCGCATCGACAAACACAAATTAGTTTTACAACGTCTTTTTGTGTGGGAAACCTCTTTCCTTTTAGGCGGCCAGATATTTCCGTATTTCAAAAAGAATAACACTGGCTTAGCGAAAATATTCAAGGAAATTAAGTTCGTACTCATAAAACTTTTTATAAAAAGGTCTCGGCTAGAAGATGGTGGATTTTATTAAAGTCTTCTTGCACTAATTTTTATTTCAAGTAAACCAATTTTCAAGTAAAACAGTTAAATTAAATAATTAGACATTATGAACAAGTATATAAAGTAAAAAAGGGAAGAGCTCACTGGGCATCAAAGAATTCGTCCGCATCGTTGTCAGTGGGAAAAGTGCCCAAAAGGCTGGCAGCGTTGACACGTTGGATGGCAATGCTGATTCTTTGACCTAAGAATAGGCCAGCCCTTTCGCAGTCTTGCACTTAGGTAATAATTCCACGCATAACGTACCGAGTCGGAGTTTACGTGCGGAAAAGGGAGTCCCATCATCATAGATATTAATTATTATAACGTGAAAAACTTCCAAAATAAACAAAACAACTTACATTAGTTATGTAGTTCCTTGGTCCTGAGTAGTCCTGACAAAACTGTGCTATTTATTACTCTGAGTCTCTTTATATAACAAGATTTTAACGGAGGAAATCCTAACAAACTCAATGTAAACAACTAGTCAGCATTGGTTATTATATCAATGATGCTGACGTTGTAAAATGTAAACGCAGCAACAACAATAGTACGTGTAACCTTCCATTTTAGAACATTTTGTCACTATGCATCATTCGCGCAAACGTGATAATTAAGTAGTCTAAGGCATCTGTCCCAACTACGATGAGGAAGCGAGTAGCTATCAACGATTTCCTCGCTCAAGAAACGTACAAAAATTTGTAAGCAAGCGTAGCATTAATAGGTTCTGGGGAGTTTGTTGCGCCACTTCTTCTTCCCAGCTAAAGCACTAGAAAGTGGTGAAGGGCGGGCGTTTTTAGGGACTATATTATGTAATTTTGGCGTTCAAAAAGTGCTGAATCTCAGCTTGGTTTGAATTAATTATTTTTAATTGGGATTTTAGGTGTAAGTGAAGTTGATCGTTGACTGTTCACATCACGAGTAGTCGTTTGTTGTAGCGATGAAAGCTGTCAAAGAGAGCAGAACACTCGCTCAGAGACTTTTTATGGCTTGCCTTGCGGCTTGGTATTTATATTAAGCGAGTAATCGCTCATCGCCGTCACGGACTCGCTGCTCGCTTCTCGCTAACTCGTTTAGTTGCTAGCCCAATTCTCTTCTCGTTAATCGCAGGCGGTGGGGCAGGTGCCTAACTAGTGGCATATCCTTGTTGGAAGTAAACACATTCGGTTTCAGTCAATAAGATGTCACTTACATCATGCAGTGAGGTGCTGCTATTGTTGATAGTTTTCATACACTTAGGTAAACTAAATTAAACTAGGTACAGACGCCAGCACATCAGCTACCCCAATCTGTGAAATTTCTTTGATAGATTTTCATGTTTAATACATAACCAAAAGGTTCATGTTCAATTGGCAAAATTTGACAGTTTGGGGTAGCTTGATGTACTGGCGTCTGTACTTATGCTCTTTTGTATTAGGTACAACCGCTATTATTTTTGCCCTTATCCCAATTTATTTGAATTAGGCAACAAAACAAGCAAATTATTAAGACGAGTAGGTACCCTAGTTGCGTGACACACTATCAATGAGAATCTCAATAATTTTGAACGATATGGCTAATCTCATCATCATCATCATTTCAGCCGAAAGGCGTCCACTGCTGGACATAGGCCTCCCCCAAAACGGGGGTTTTGCCATAATCGCCACGCTTGGCAGGTGGGTTGGCAATCGCAGTATGGTTGTAAAAATGCATAGAGAACGCTGCTGCCCATTCGCCTTCTACGACACCCACGGGAAGAAATGGGATGGTGCTATTCTTTACGTCCGGAACCATACCGAGCAGACGGCTAATCTATTGCTTCATATTATCACCATCATTTTAGTCGAACGACGTGCACTACTGGACATAGTCTTCCCCAAGTTCCACCACATCGCCCGGTTCTTCGCTTCTCGCATCCAGGGGATTCCGGCGGCGTTCGCAAGGTCATCGGTCTAGCTTGTGAGAGGTCTTCCAACTCTTAGTCTTCCAACACGCAGTCTTCAATCCACCTTTTGGCCCCAGTCAAGTCAAATTCGACGATTGACCTTTTTCTCAAAGTTGGACCTACCTTACTGGACAATTTGTCCTAGGTAAACACACTCGTCCACAACTTCCGAGATAGCGCCCCGATCATCATGAGAGTGGGTGTTACATGGACATTTGATATGACCGTTATCTTGTCCATGTTCAAAGACCTCGACTGAGGTCATCGAGTATTGTACGGAGGTTAAAAACCGTGTAGCCAGACTCTATTAGTGAATAAATAATAAGTATAGAGAGTATCTGATGCATTGATGACCTTTGGCAAATATGACGTTAAATGATTCAGAAAAGTACTCAAAACAGGTCTTTATTTTGCATATTTAACTTTAATTCAGGCCACACACGATCCGACAAAAACAAAGGCTTTGAAGATCACGTTATGTTTCGCGGAAATCTGCAAGTGGACCGCTGGCCACGAGCCCTTGGCTCGTAACAGAAACTTTTCCAAAATATTTTTGGTTTTCTGTCATTATGCCGCACCTACACAGTTCCACAATGCTCGCCAACCTGCTCAAAAATGCTCTTGGAAATCTAGTCCCATCCAATGTCCTACAGGCCGAGTCATTCAGCTTCATCCCCTGATCAGTTTTAAAACTGAACTGTTGAGTAGTCTCAGTAACATTGCTATATCAAACATGTGCGGGTCGCAATATACAGCGTGCCTTTATTTATTTGTTTAAGGCTAATAGACAGGCGCGAAGGCCATAGTGGTAGAACAATTTCCATGAAGTTTTCTTAGGAATTGTTCTACTAGGCTGGCGACGCGTTTTTACATTGTGCCTGTCTGCGGGGCTTTTAATTGGGCGTTTAGTAATTGTTATAAGTTTTATGCGGATACAAATAGTTCAATCCACGATGACGCGACCCTCTCTGCCCCTTTCCTTTGTTTTTGACCGTTCTCAGTAAAAGTGTCAAAGAGTGGGGTGTGTCTTCATGGATTGAACTATCTGTAGCAGTAGCTACTGCTACATGGAATTCGACACGCCAATAACATCAACATTTTTAAATGCTTTTGCTGCAGTTTGTCAGAGAAAAACATATTTATCTATAGAAACTATAAAAACCACTTCTTTATCTACCTAAGTACCAAGTACCAACTTAAAAGTAACTTGATTCTGTCCAAATTCTGTAAGTCCGATGAGGTTTTGAAGTAAAATCTTATAATGGCTGCTGAGATTGGTTGGTCAAGTACGAATAATCATAAAATCTCATTCATTAATCATAAAACGAGGGCAAATTTATCTTAAGATGAAATTAGCCAAAAAATTCAGAAAACTGAGGTAAATTTGCTTGGAATAATGGACTACACTATTTTATAGCTCGTGTGATCGAAACCCAGACTTAAGTCACGCTCTATGTAAAGATGGACTACATCAGTCCCAGAAAAGCGTGACGGTTTAGGTCACACACTGCTATAAAAACCTTTTTTGGTATCAGAATAGCAACCTATCTACGAGAGAAAGGTTGCTATTAACCCACATGCGGTTCATTATTAAGCCTACTTATTAGCTTCATAAAGTTTTTAAACACTAAATATTTACCTACTCTATTTCAGGCAATACGTAACGTGGTAGCTTATACTTATCCCAGATGTGGGAATTTCAATAGATAATAGAGTGAGGCTACAATTACCTACCAGTTAAAATAATGTCAAAAGTAGTAATTCACAGTGTTTTAATAAAGCTCTCAAAAGTCAAAACCGCTGACGAATTCTAAGGTCAACATTATTCTAGGTATAAGTTTATGAGACGTTGGTTCGCAATTGAGGAAGACGGGGATTATTGACCTATTCAACACCAAATGCGAATGCCGTGCTTCCGTTCAAATCACGTCCCACTTGCTGTAGACTTAGCACGAGAACCGTAGACAAGCGTTTTGTCGTCGGAACAGTAGACAACAATGACGTTTCCGTATAGACAGTTGACAGTTTTTCACCGAGAAATGTAGACAAGCGATTTTTATTTTACAGTAAAATAGAAATTGAAAGCGTCATGCTAAGCCTGCTGGAGTGTCCTGATTTTAAGTGCTCGTTCACTTGCAGCAGTTGCAGTTGGAGCAGTGGTGGCCCAGTGGTAACGACAGCGACTTACGAGTAGGTCGTAAGTTCGAACCCTGGCAGGTGCTTATTTTTCGTAAATTATTTTCCTCACCACTGCTCTCAAAACGGTGAAGGAAAACATCGTGAGGAAACCGGCATGTCCTATAACCATAAATTCGAAGACATGTGACATCTACCAACCCGCACTGGGCCCGCGTTGTAGATTACGGCCCATTTCTGGCCTGTGTCCCAACAGTGGGAACATAATAGGCTAATTATGCTGTTCACTTGCACCTTTAATGGCCTAAAGAATGCCACTGTGAACATCCAGTGCATGATAAAATCCCACCGTGATATTTTACGTCCGTGCAAAGGTAGAGTGAACCTTCTACTTCAAACCTCAAGATTTAAAGTTGAAGGTTAACAATAAGGATTCATAAATATTCATTAATTTAGATACTAACGGAAGGTTGCTTTTCGTTAATATTTGTATTTGTAATAAATTGATGGTAATTGGCTTGTCCCCTAAGAAGACAGGGGGCTTGAACATAACTGGTGCGATGTGAGCATACACATTGCTACTTGGTATCCAACCTTTCGGAGAGTTACGCGTGATAGAAATGTTGTGTTCAACTTTCTACAACTTTCTGTACCTACTAGCTTTTGCTAGCGGCTTCGGCCGCGTGGAGGTAAGAAACTATACGACGGGAACGTACTACCGAGTTAAAAGTATCCTATGTATTAATCCAGGTTATAATCTATCTACGTACCAAATTTCATCCAAATCCTTTCAGCCGTTATAGCGTAATTGAGTAACAAACATCGAAATATCCAAACATACAAACTTTCACATTTATAATATATTATATAGTAGGATTTCAAACAATTGTCATTATGCTTGAGCCATATTGGATGCGGAAGGTGGACGTCAAGTGATGTGGCGCACCCCGGGAGGCCTAGGCCCAGCTTAGCATAATGCTTTCTATTTCTACGAATAATAGACAGTGCTTTTTCAATACAAAGTGACATTTCGTGTCTCTATTTTTGACAACGCACCGTAGATATCCTTTTACAATCTCTCATTTTGTCTTTGTCTAGGTCTTTATAAATGTAGACTATTTCAGAAGAATATTTTTTCCCAAACTGTCAAAATCACACTGACAACAAACTTTCTACTCGACGGCCACAAAGTATATACGATTATCTCAAAATCATGATTACATAGCTATCTTCTCCTATTGTACGTCATTCAGTAAATTGTCATGTCTCTTCTTCCGTCGACAAATCGATGCTCGTGCTAAGCCTGCAGCAGTTGACAGTGACAGACTAAGTTGAATGATCAATAATAACGCCAGTTAAATCAGACAAAAGCGACCCAATGTTGGGCACCTCTCTTCCTTCGGCCGCTTTTGTCCACAATCATCATGACAATGATCATAAATTGTCCGCTGGCCCGAACTTGACCCACATTGGCCAATCGAAGAGGTCAGTCGGATCTTTCACAATACACTGTTAATTATACAAAAATAAACCGTGCTACAATAACAAATATATATTTATTGCCAGATCGCCTGATCTGTAGGGGTCGGCTTCCAGTCTAACCGGATGCACTTGGGTGAATAGGCAATAAGTGTTATTAAAATTAACACTTAACAGTATTGCCTACAGTTATTAATTAATTTAAACAATTATTACGTAAGTTGTTTATTGTATAAATTAAGACACATAAATGTTTAATTTTGGTTTATTATACAGAATTGGTGTGTACTTAAGTACTGTGTTAACACAGTACCTACATTATTTATTGTTTACTTAAATTGTATTAACATTTTTAGTAGAAAATCATTTGTAGTATTTATCATTTTTTGCTTGGTGCACGGGGTTCAACTGTAAATAAAGAAAATATATAAGTATGTTAAATATGATTTAATTTAGCTTCCCTGGCTGGAGGCTCTTAGCCTAAAAACTAAAAGTCACCGCAGGAAAGCCCGGTTAAGTAGTTACGGCCTCTCAAGGTCAACTACGAGATGCCCTTATCAAAAAAAAAAAAAAAAACAATTTAGCTAGTTAAGCGATTGGCTGCTGCTCTGCGTATCGTTTCGATTCCCGCACGGAACAAATATTTGTATGACCTACAAGTAGTTGTTCTGGGTCTGGGTGTTTATGTATGTGAGTTTAAATGTTTGTAAACGCACCCACAATAAAGGAGAAATTCCTAGTGTGGGACAACGGTTTTTTTGTAAAGAAAAAAAAAGGAAAAAAATAAATTTAGATTTTCATGAAAGCTAATAAGATTACACATTGATTGATTGAATGGTCATCAGAAATAAATAGAAAAAAGTTCTTCAATTTATTTCTGATGACGCTTATATATTACATTACACTTTTAAATAATACCTACTTAAATTAGATTGGGTGATTCATTAAATTGATATATTGTGATATCTAATATTATCATCATCATCATTATCAGCCTAGAGCAGTCCACTGCTGGACATAGGATATCTAACACATTAGGTTCAAATACTTAATTCTCAACAAGACGAAAGAGCCACATAATATGAGAATGTAAGATAATTATGGAATACATAACCACTTATACTTTTGCAATACAGAATATTAATATTAGTCCACTGTTTCGAAATGGTGCAAATTAGTAATATGTACCTGGGTGGGCACTGGGAACTTTTGTCTAAGTAAACAATTAAGTACCAAAGTAAGTATTATATCTTAATACCGAATAAAGACTTCAGAGATACTTACTCACGGGGTCGACAAAGTTCACTGAAAAATAAATAAACACCGAATTAGTTTAAAGATAAATTAACGACTACGCTTTAAAAAAAATAAGATTAAGAGTGCGTGCTTTCGTAAGTTAGGTAGATAGGGAAAAAAAATATAGAACAGACATGAATAAAAAATTACCTTGCTGGCCACCATCAACAACATTTACTGCAAAAAAAACAAACATTATTAAAAAAGTAATTATGTTTGTTCAGTCCCCAAAACAGATAAGTAACACGGGTCGTCGGATATAGTTGAAGTTTGGTAAGAAACCGATAGATGTTAGCGTATGGAATTTAATTTGGTAAAGGAACTGTTGGTTTTCTCTTAATTTAATTTTATTCGGAAACATCCATCGGTTTCTTACTAAACCTCAACTATATTTGACGACTGGGTTACTTATTTCTTTTGATGACCGTACAAATATTCGTGCCACGCTTTAGCCAGACAGATATTCGTATATCTAGGTGGAATATGAACTAGATTTTATTCCCTAAATTTCTGAATTTTAATTTCCTACATTATCACTTAACATGTCGCCTTGTTCCCCAAATGGTTGAACAGAGGGACCTCTTAAGTAGTAGTACTTACATCCAAATTTCGATCAAATTTTTTAGGTGTATGTAATAGGAAGCGAGCTTATAGCCATCAAATCGAGAACCTGGGCTGCATCTGAGCAATTCCAGATAGAAAAACCCAATAACACTGCCCGTGGAAATCGAACTCATGACCTCAGCAGGATCTAGCGCTTGTTACCACTGAGACAATGAAGCAGTGCATTATTAATTAAACCTATTATCATTTATAATGAAGAAACTTGAAAATTAATAAAGGTATTTTGTACTACTTGTTATTTCCGTACAGTCAGAAAAAAAAGTTTTATAATTACTTTGCTGGTCACCATCAACCACGTCCACTGTAAGGAAATGAAACACAAAATTATTTTTAATCTGTTACTAGAAGTTACTGTGTAAAGTGCAGCAAGGATCTTTTGAAGCTGGATAACATTAACAAGGGAGGCTGTCGCTTTTGTTGGTTTACATTTGTGAATTGTTTCATGTAATTTTATTGAATTAATACAGTTTCACGATAAAGAAATACAATTAAAATTTTCGTTTATGTACTTGTGAACATTCGCCAAAAGATATAAGTAACCAGAGTCGTCGGAGACTAGAAGTTCAGTGAGAAACCGATGGCTATTTTCGAATGAAATCTAATTTGATAACAGAAGTTTTTGTATTCCATTAATTAAAATTAAATTTATCCATAGGTTTCTTACTAAACTTCAACTATATCCAACGGCCCTGGTTACTGAGTCTCTTTTGGTAACCGTACCTACCTATTTTTTTATAATTCACTAACTTAATGAATTTTAAATAAAATAGATAAGGTAATGAAATTTACATTTGGTGCATTTATGAAAACTAACAATAGGTACGTTTGTTAATTTAAAAAACTAATTTCTTGCAAAAAAATATACTAAATAGAATTATTCATGCAATAGGTTTTTTTGAGCTCTTTAAAGAGCTTAAATCACAGATTGTCATAATTACCTTGCCGATCAGCATCAACGACGTCAACTCCTAGAAAATAGAAAAAGAAATGACTTTAGTTTGTCGAAACCTTTAAAACTGGGTTCCCACTCTTCCCAATCTTCTTCCTCATATTCCAACATGTCCAACATCAAAGATGGAAAAATACAAGGAGGTCCCTAATTCGTCGGAACATTTGTGAGTTTGTATGTAAGGGCCAGGGGGTAATCTACGGAACTATTGATCCGATTCTGAAAATTCTTCCAATAATGGGAAGCTACAGTATTACCAAGCGTTACAGGTTATGCCTATCACTACGTATTATAAAACAAAGTCCCCCGCTGCGTCTGTATGTCTGTTCGCATAAACTCAAAAACGACTAAGCGGATTTTCATGCGGTTTTCACCTATAGACAGAGTGATTCATGAGGACATTTAGGTGTATAATTTGTTAAGGTTTTTTGTAAATTGGTTAACGCGGGCGGAGCCGCTGGCAATAGCTAGTTTTATATTAAAACACACAGGTAAAGGCAGAAGTTAGTTATAAAATAAATCACAAAGCAAAACAAATAAAACTCGTATGACAGATTAAAGCTACGCTTAAATCTGTTTGGTATCTTTCTATTCATATTTCTAGTCACGTAGTACACACAACGACATAATTATTATCCAGTTTTAGTATAGTGACTAAACTGTCCAGTTTTAGCTGACCTCGCATTTATAAACTTTCTGTAGAAGGAAAAATCAGCTTATAATGGACATATATGGCTTGATAGGTCATCGTAAGCACCTATCATAGTCGTTTTTGAGTTAACGTAAAAAAACAATTAAAAATCCTATTATAATTACTATTTTCGACTTCTACGCGGACGAAGTGGCGGGCAAAATCTAGTGGGCAATAAAAATGTCTCGCCAATGTTATGAGAAGTTTCTGACACTATATTGTGTAGAATAAGAAGCTGAACTCACCTTGAGGTTTCGCGATGGTCATGGCGACCAAAGCTACCAGAACCAGAACAATCTGAAAAACAAGAATAAAACATGATAGAAGTGAGTTAAATTTCTTCTGGAAGCTGTATTTTAATGTGAGTCGAAGGTCGGTATGTACCTGTATTACGTATATATTTATTAAAGTTTAACCACGAATTCTAGATCCAGAAAAAATATTTTTTAAATCGAAATAACATTACTTACATACAAATAAAAAGCTACGTTACATAAACTTAAAAATAAAATACATGGCATTAATAATAAACTTTATAAGTAGGTACCTGCTCTAGCTACTTTTTAGGAAACCAAAGCCTCTTTGTTTAAAGAAAAACCAACTCGAATTTATCGTCAAACCACTGTTTATAGAATTATCATCAGCACAGTTTCCACGAAGACAAATTCTAAGAAAACGTCTTATGTCATAACTTCACAAGGGAGAAAAGTAAATCGTAAAAAAAATGTGGTTACATTGAAAAATTATACCCAAACAGTAAAAAATTAATAAAAAGAAACGAAGTTTCTAATTTCTTTAACACTATTTCTCCCATAACAAAATTATGCAATAATAATAAACGAATCATGCTTAATTAAAAAATAACAAACTACGCACCGTTAACTTGCTCATAATTAATATTTTTCTCTTTACTCTTGACTTAGTGAGACAAAACTGCCTTTCAAATTATATTTAAGATCTTTTTATACGCGGACATAACAAATATTGATATAGAGCACAAGGTGATAACCCCTGACCAGTCGGTCTTGGAACCCAAAATAATCTAATAATGAACAAAAGAGATGTATTCCGAAAAAAACTATTGTTTTCCTTGTCTACATTCATCAGCACACAACGTTCTGAAAAGTATCTACTGATAAAAGCAAGTTTGCAGTAGTGTTTACAGAAGTGATGATTGGTAAATATTTTTGAGTATGTAGGTATTGTTGGTATTTCTGACCATGAACGCTTTGGTTTCCGCAATGTGGCGATACAAATTATGTACTTACTTACTTAGATATAAGAATCCAAATGATTTGATTTACAGTCATATTGGCTTATAGCTCGTCCGGATCGAGCGAATTAAATAATATAATATTTTTGATGGGCGGGGGGGTGCTTGCACGAAGTTAATTTAACTGTGGGCGAATCGATAATTCAAAAAATATGTACTAGGCAACTGGACGTTTTGAACAAAACGTTAAGGAAACAACGAAAACTTAAGGAAAAAGTACACTTACTTTTTATTATCTTCATAAAATAAAATAAAAACGAGCCAGTTGCCTAATATTGTGCTTCTGTGATTATTGATTTGCTAACGAATAAATTAACTTCGTGCGTGTCACCAATGGAAAATATTGAATTATTTAATTGTGATGATTCGCCTGACTCGGGCGAGTTAATTCGTGCGAATCGACTAATATAATAAAATCTTATTTGGTTTTTATTATTCGAGTTATGTTATTCTATGGATCGTGTTTCCGTTACAAATAAATCTAGGTATATTGCTTTCTTTCTTTAAAAAACCTCTTGTTTAACTTCTTGAATAAGGTGTCTCGTCAGCAACATTTTCTTCAATTACTGATAGATTTAAAAAATAGCTTTAAACATTGAGGAAAAAAGTCTAAGTTTATCATTGGTCTTGTGTGTTTACTGAGAACTGATTGCGTATAAGTAGCTACGAACGTACAATCATTGGCGGTCAGTCTGGGGTCAAATATATCATCGCTCTTCTTTGTGATCGCTATAAGTAAAAAATACTTGTAGGTAATAGGTATGATTGATGACAATTTTCCCAGATACGGCGACTCGGCTTTTAAAAGGCACAAAATAATGTTTGGTCCTGATAAATTATATTATGATGAAGACTTTTCATTTCTACAAGATGACAAGAAAAAAGTCAAGTGCGAGTCGAACTCACACGCAGATAGTTCCATATCCTCACACTATGGAGGTGTGCCCAATTTGGCCAGTACAGCGCTGTGACCTCGTGGCAGTCAGTGCTGCAGGTGACATCTCGCTTCCGTTAGTGGTGGCCTCGTGGCGCAGTTTGTATGTTAATAAATGAAAAACAGGCATAAATGATCGTTTGGCAGGTGGTTTCCGATGTCTATGAGTATCTGCAGTATTAAGGTTCCCACAGACAGGCGCGACGCGACTCTACTAGAACGATTTAATTAAAAATGTATGGAAATTGATGTCGCAGAGTCGCGTCGCGCTGTCGAGCTTTAACTTCAATATATCAGATACATCACAGGTGCTTCCATGCCATATACAGACCTGTTATGATTACATATGCCTGTAACAACACAAAATTCCGTAACCATCATTGTCATAAAACCTAAACACAGTAATGCTCCTATTGCTAATTAGTTGCCGATTTAGGGACAAAAATAGGTGGTTGTGTACAAGAAAATCACAAATTAAATTCTCGTAACACACTAACAGTAGGAATGGCTTTCATTTTGACAGTTCAACAACATTCACTGCATTATTTTAGTTGTTGAGCAGACGAATTTTTCGAACATGATTATGTAGCAATGGTTTCTGAATATCCTTGGAAATTATTCAGATTGTGATTAACATTATGTTACGTAATAAGGGTGCTGAACAATCCGATTACTTACTTTATTCTCTAATCTAAAAATGGCATGAACCATGTTTTGTCGTCACTAATTCTAATTCGGCACGTAAGTATCATGTGACTAAGTAAGCTACCAAAATAGCGAGTAAGAAGTGGCAATACTATTACTGACTAGCTTTTGCCAGCGGCTACGCCCGCGTGTTGGTCAAAAATTATCCCACGGGAACAAACTAGCGGGATAAATAGTATCCTGTGTGTTAATCCAGGTTACAAACTATCGGTTTGCCAAATTTCATCCAAATCCTTTTTGCCGTTTTTGCGTGATTGAGTAACAAACATCCAAAGTTTCACATAATTATCTATTTATTAAGTAGGAGTAGGACTAGATCCTGCCCGTGACTTCGTGCGCGTGATTTTTCGCGCGACCCACCGCGTATTCGTTTTCGTTATTTCCATTTCATTTTCTGTTTGCTTGGCTTCTAAAGGTCGTAGTAAGCCTATAACCTTCCTCAAAATTGTACTATAAAATGCAAAACGATTGTTACAAGTCCGAATGGTAGTCCCAGAGATTATCGCATTCAAACAAACATACTCTGGCGTTATTATAATATTTGAATAGATTATTTGAGGCTAAAGTTTGACTAAAACAGTTGCATTAACCTCCGAATCTAGCTTGAAGGCTACCACCTCTTCAAGCAATATTATTATAACCTCTCTTTGTGTTTTCGATGACTTCCTTACGAAATGACAAACATCTTCTACTTCGTGCCGATGTTTCCATTTATCTGTTTTAAATAAACTTTGATCCAGCCATATAGTTTTTTTTTTTTTTGGGTGGGAAATCATCAAATAACATCTCCCGCTCTGGGTGGAGCGGGAGGGCGTGTCAGACTTTTACTGACTAAAACCCACCCGTGTTTTCTCAGTTGCCTGTAGGCCATAGGCCGCGGTATCTCTTTCGAACAACCCGCACCCCTGGCAGGCATCGGCCCTTGCGGGCCCCATCTGTTGCTGCTGACATCTCTTTGAGGCGCGCGTGGAACACGACGCGCCGTCGACCCGGGCTTGGTCCTTACCGGACAGCGAGCTACCCATTACTTGCCGTCCGCAAGCCCGTGCCTACGGTGGCCGGGAATCAGCCTGGGATTCCCGACGCCCAGGGCGTCTCCTACGAAAGCCTTCGTGCCGATGTTTCCATTTATCTGTTTTAAATAAACTTTGATCTAGCCAAATCGTCTGCTTACACTCCTGCTACACTATTGTTTTCTTTGCAGTTTTGATCACATCAACCTTCCCTAAAGTTTATTCAATTCGTACCACCAATATTGCTTTTACACCAAATAGTTTATAGCCTAACCTTGCATCCATACCCTCGCGCATAATACAAAGCATGGTAGGTGATATCATATTATCTCTGGCATCGCTCACAATGGACCTTATTAGAAGCCTTATAGTCACCCAAAGGGTAATGGAGAGGGCTATGCTCGGAGTTTCTCTACGTGATCGAATCAGGAATATAGAGATCCGCAGGGGAACCAAGACAACCAACATAGCACGAAGAATTGCTAAACTTCAGTTGCAGTGGGCAGGGCACATTACTCGCAGAACAGATGGCCAATGGGGCCAGAAAGTTCTGGACTGGCAACCGCGTACCGGAAGACGTAGGGTTGGAAGGCCTATAACAAGGTGGACCGATGACCTTGTGAAGACCGCAAGAATCCGCTGGATGCGGGAAGTACACAACCGGTCGAGGTGCCAGAGCTTAGTCAAAATCAAAATCAAAATATTTTATTTCACATAAATAAAACTGCAAGGGCACTTATGAAACGTCAGAAGCTAGGTGCACGGTTCCAATTTGTAGCTTCCTATGGAGAAGAGCCAGCAAGAAACTCCACGGTTACTCTTTTAAAAATAATTGGGTTTTACAATGTTTTCAAATTACAGTGATAATAGGTATGGGACGACAGTGCAGGCCTGTCAATAAGTACCAAGTACTTAGAGGAATGAAAATAAAGAGTAGAAAATCGTCTATAAATCTAGTCTGTAAGGCCTACAATGTGCTCCCATTCACAATATGTAAAAGAATCTACATTAGTAAGATCAACCTATTTAAACAAAGTGACATGATTTTTATGAGAATCACTAATAAGTAGTTGATATTTGAAGCGATGTATAATGTCAAAAATGACGAGAATATGTCAGAAAGTGTAAAAAATAAAAATAATAAAAATTAACATTGTAATTTGGAAGCAGTTAATAGACTCTCACAAAGTTATGCTGTTAATGAGGTACCAGGGAAGCCACATGTGCAGAAGGAATTAATGCCAAACTTCGCTGTCTTCAACGTAGTCTTTTATCTTATAATATGCTTTTTTGATAAGGACACGTTTGATATGAGTTTTAAACTTTCCATCGCTAAGTTCTGTAACTGACTTTGGCAACTTGTTATAGAAGCGAATACTGTTTATTAGAAATGACTTGCTAGTTTTAGTTAATCTAAATTTTGGAATCACAATTTCATCTTTACTACGTATATTTAGATTATGGAAGTCGCATCTTTTTTTGAAAAGACCTAAGTTTTTGCGAACATACAAGGCATTTTCTAGGATATAAAGAGAAGGCAGAGTTAGTATGTCAACTTCGTTGAATTTGTTTCTAAGAGACTCGCGAGGCCCCATTTTATAGATTGCGTGGATTGCCCTCTTTTGTAGAATGAAAACTGAATCTACGTCAGCTGCCGATCCCCACAGCAGAACGCCATAAGACATAACACTGTGAAAATAACCTAGCTGTGGCTACGTCAGTCAACTTGCTTATTTTTCTTACTGCGTAAGCAGCTGAACTTAATCTACTTAAGAGAGCTCTAATGTGGGCACCCCATTGCAATTTTGAATCTAAAGTAATTCCTAGAAATACAGTTTCGGAAATAGCATCTAGTTTCTTGCCATCAAGTTTTAAATTTAGACCTAATTGGGGTACATTTGGTAATGAGAACTTAAGACATTACGTTTTGTTTGCATTGAGTAAAAGATTTTTAGCCGCAAACTATTTCGAGAGAACAGCTAGACTATCGTTGGCATGTAAGACATCCGTATCTTTTCTATCTATTCTAAAAATAAGAGAGGTGTCATCAGCGAATAAAATTATATCCGAGAAGTTTTCCATTAGGTAAGGAAGGTCATTAATATAAACTAGAAATAAAAAAGGGCCAAGAATTAAACCTTGAGGCACGCCCATCTTAACCAGAGACCCCGAGGACGTTGCCCCGTTAACATTTACTTTTTGCTGCCTGTTTGATAAATAGGAAAGTACAAGATCAGCAGCTCGTCCACGAATTCCGTAGTGGTGTAATTAACAGATGAGTGTGTTGTGGTCAACGCAGTCAAACGCTTTTGAGAGGTCACAGAAAATGCCAACTGCATCCTGGGACTTCTCCCAGGATTCCAAAATGTGACTGACGAGTTTTACTCCCGCGTCAGTCGTCGACCTACCTTTCGTGAAACTAAACTGTCGACTATGTAAAATCCCATTTGAGTTAAAATGTGACAACATCTGGTCTAGCATGACTTTTTTATAAATTTTGCTCATTGCTGGAAGCACAGATATAGGTCTATAATTAGAGGGATCACTCTTACTACCCGATTTAAAAACTGGTACTACTTTACTATGTTTCATTAAGTCAGGAAACGTACCGCTGTCTAAACATTGATTAAATATGCCTGTTAGGACAGGGGCAATTGTGTCAATGATACCTTCAAGAACCTTAACGGAAATTCCCCATAAGTCTTCAGTGTTTTTTTAAATTAAGACTTTTAAATGCTGTTTTAATTGTGGCAATAGAAATGGATTTGAATTCAAAATTTGGAATGTCCTTACTGATGTTTTCTTTAAGAAGATATTCAGCTAATACAGATGATGAGGGTAGAGATTTCGTTACCTCTATTGGGATGTTGGTAAATAAATTTTATAGAGTCTCAGCAACTTTTAGCTTATCTGAAATGGTTTCATTATCAATTTTTAGAGCTAACTCATTCTGATCTCGCTATTGTGTCTTTCCAGTTTCTTTGTTAATTACCTGCCACACAGCTTTTATTTTATTTTTAGAAATACAAATTTTGTTACTTATTAATTTAGATTTAGCTTGAGCGCAGACTCTTTTGAATATCTTAGAATAGTTTCTTACTTAATTATGGAGGGCCTGATCAGAAGTCAGTGATTTTTCGTGGTACAAATTATATAAAACATCTCTGCTTTTTCTAATGCCAGCTGTGGCCCATTCGCTAAATTTTGGTTTAGGAGTGATCGTAACTTTTTTTACAGGACATGCTTTATTGAATTCTTGGCATGCTGTAGAAAAAAATGTGCTGTAGTTTATATTGGGGTCTTGTGAATCAAAACTTGCTGTTGAGAGATTGCTAAGAACATTATTTTTAAACGTTTAAAGTCAGAGGTCTCCATTCAATGGTTTTATCTAGGTGTAACTTTTTATCTAAGTCAAACGATACAAGCTGATCAGTATGGTCTGACCTAACGCCACTAATTAAGGACGAGTCCTTTATTTTGCAATTAGTAAATACATTGTCTATGCATGAAGCGGTGGTTGCTGTTATTCTAGTCGCTTCATTAAATATACATTTTAAATTGAATGATTTAAACAATGAGATAAGCTTACATTTTTCTGGTGAAATAACTAATAGATCAATATTTAGGTGACCACACACAAAGACTAATTTATCATCTTTAAAAAGTTTACCTAATATTTCTTCCATTATGATAAAAAATGGTGACAAGTTTGAGGCTGGTGGTCTAAAAACAGATAAGAAAGTATGGCCCTCAACCTCTGCACATGTTACCTCACATAAGCGATCAACAGAGCAAGCAGTGATATCCTTTAGTGGAGGCCTTTGTCCAGCAGTGGACGTCTTTCGGCTGAAATGATGATGAAGATGATGACTTTGCATGGAGTGAACTTATTTGACGTCCACAACCCAGTTACTAGGTTACACGATACCCCTTGGTAAGACTGATTTTATCAGACTTTCGTGCTTCTGACTAACCCGTAACGACTGTCAAATATCTCAAAATAACAGACGAGACCAACGGCTTGACGTGCTTTCCGAGATACGTGGGACACTCAGAAAGTTTTGCGAAAATAAAAAAGTGTTCTATAGGTAAATGGATTTTCAAAGTACTCTCCATTAGCCTTTATACAAAGTTTCATGCGTCTGAACCAGTTTTTGACCCACTTTTTCCAGTCCGCCGCAGGCACCTCGTTTACAGCCTGCTCGAACGCTGACAGCACATTTTCCGGCGACGAAAATTGTATCCTTTGAGCAGACTTTTTATTTTCGGGACTAACAAGAAGTCACACGGTGCTAGGTCAGGTCTGTAAGGAGTTTGACCCAGGAGTTTGAACGGCGTGCTGTCCAGGAAGTCCCTCGTTTTGTCCCTCACAACAGAGAAAACTTCTACCAAGCATTTGGTAGTATACCATTCAGCTTTGATCCTTCTTTAGTTTCGTAAAGGAATTGACACCAAGTAGCCAGTCAAATTGAAAAAACTCGCGATCATAATCGTTCCCCCGCTTCTAGAACACGTCACTTTGGTAGGCGTTCATTTTGAAACACCCAAACCGTCGACTGGCGCTTCATTTCTGGATCGTATTGATAAATCCAAGACTCATCACCTGTAATGATTTCGTAAACACGCCGAGACGAGCCTGCTTCAAATTTGTTTATCATATCGACACCATCCACCTGGGCCTGCTTTTGAGCATCAGTGAGGTTGTGCGGCAACCAGTGTGAAACTATCCTCCTCACGCGAAGATGCACGTGTAGAATTTGGTGAAGGTTTCCTAATACAACTTGCAGTATGTGCTGAATCTCTTGAAACATAACTTGCCTATTGTCATGGATTAAATTTTTCACTGCTAGCACGTTTTGTTCCGTAACAGCTGTCAAAGGGCGATCACTTCTTTCCACATCCCCCAAAGTTAGTCGACCGCGCTTGAATTCATTATACCAACGATATACGATTGCCTTAAAAGGGCATTCACCCATGAATGCCCTTGGGCACGCCGCGATTGCGGCGGTAAGTCCCCTCTTTGAGGAGTGGCTTGAGAGGCGGCATGGCGTCCTCACCTTCCGCCTGACACAGGTCCTCACCGGACATGGCTGTTTCGGGAGGTTCCTGTTTCGGATAGGGCGGGAGGAAACGCCCGGGTGTTTCCATTGCGAAGATCGCCCAGAGGACACGGTGGAGCATACGGTGGAGGTCTGCCCAGCTTGGGCGGAGCAACGCCGTGTCCTCGTGCAGGTGATCGGCGGCGGCGATCTCTCGCGTCCGACCCTGGTCCAGGCCATGGTACGGAGCGAGAGGGCATGGCTGGCAGTCGCCTCCTTCAGCGAAGCAGTTATGCTCGCAAAGAGGGAGGCGGCGCACGTGAGGGAGATGCAATACATGCGCCCTCACAGCCGTGGCCTTCGCAGGAGACGCCCTGGGCGTCGGGAATCCCAGGCTGATTCCCGGCCACCGTAGGCACGGGCTTGCGGACGGCGAGTAATGGGTAGCTCGCTGTCCGGTAAGGACCAAGCCCGGGTCGACGGCGCGTTGTGTTCCACGCGCGCCTCAAAGAGATGTCAGCAGCAACAGAGGGGCCCGCAAGGGCCGATGCCTGCCGGGGGTGCGGGTTGTTCGAAAGAGATACCGCCGCCCCTGGCACACAGGCAACTGAGGGAACACGGGTGGGTTTTAGTCAGTAAAAGTCTGACACGCCCTCCCGCTCCACCCAGAGCGGGAGAAGTTATTTGATGATTTCCCACCCAGAAAAAAAAAAAAAAAAAAAACCCATGAATGCCCTTTGAAGTCTATCGTACGATTCTTCCGGTTTCCGGCGACACATGAAATCGTAAAAAAATCATAGCGCGAAAATGTTCCCGGCGCAGATCCATTTTGTTATATATGAGACACAATAATAATTTAAATTAGCTCTCAAACAATGTGGAGGGAAATTTTTAAATTGGAACGTCCCTATTTTTACTTACACATAATCATAATTTTCAAAATAAATTATAACTGGCCGGTCTCTCATACATAAAAACTTTTTTTCGCAATACTTTCTGAGTGGCGTGGTAATTATGCGGAAGCTGCTGTCACAGGTTAAACATTTTCCTTACAGTTACAGGAACACAAAGGTGGTGGTGTGTAAAACGTAGTAAGTAGTTTGGTATTTTATTTTAACATTTTAAACAGTACCCCATGTTGTGTCTTTCACCTCTTTTACAGAAAAGCTTTAAATTGTTCCTTATTTTCATAGATATGTGGGCAAGGTACCGTCATGATGTCAATAATAGATATTATCTCTGCAACGAAAATATTCCCAGATATGGTCAAGCGGGGTAAATGCGTAACACACTTACAGTAGGTATGGCTTTTATTTTGACAGTTGGACAACATTCATTGCGTTATTTACTTAGGTACGTTGTTGAGCAGACGGTTTTTTCGAACATAAGTATGAGTAATAGATTAGCGATACCCTTCAAAATGATTCATAGTCTGATTGATAGTGTGCTAAGCAAATAGGGTGCAGATTACGTTCACCATCTCTAAATCAATTATTACGCATTGTGAGATCGAGACCGGTTGAATGAGCTGAAATACGATTATAGCAACACCAGAACACCTACAACACGAAAATACTAACAAAAATATGGACCTTAGTCTGAAATAAAGTTTTATTTATTTACAATGTTCCCACTGCTAGTTCACAGACCTCCTATTTATGAAAGGGAATGAGCCAAGATCAACCATGCGGGCTCAGTGCGGGTTGGTAGATGTCACATGTCTTCGACTTTTTGGCTATAGGACATGCCGGTTTCCTCACAGTGGCAGAACAGCAAGAAATGTCTGCTTTAGATGATTGAACTGTTGGTCATTCCGCAGAGTTTTCTCACTGCAGAACCAGTTCGTTTATAGCAACATTTTCTACCAGTTACACATCTATGTAGACGGATCCAGGCCAAAACCCTAAGAACACTTTCCTGTTCCATCATCAGACTGTATTTTACATGTTCGCCAAAATACGCGACTTTAATAAGTTTTGTTTTCCTGTGCAAATTATCTTATATAACAATTTCTAACAAATAATTGTACGGAAATAAATGGAATTATTTGGCTGGCCAAATTAGCCGTCGAACCGATGACCATTGGGATAAAGATGTTCTTGAGTGGAAACCGCGAATCAGCAAACGTACCTAAGGTAGGAACCCCTCAGGTTAGATGGAGCGACGATCTTCGCAGGGTGACTGGCACAGCTGGATGAGAGCTGCCGAGAACCGAGTTGAATGACGTGATGATATTGATGAAGTGGAATTATGGCGGTTTGAATGAAATTCGATTATTGATGCACCTTTTATTATATGAAATTAGACATTCTCATTGTTTCAGTTGCTTGTAACCGAGGAGTAATTTTTCGAAAAGCCGAAGTGGAATCGGATAGTCAAGGTACAATCATACCTCGGTTTATGATATGATTGTAACTTGACTATTCATTTCCGTCGGAATCGCCAATCAGGTGGAAAATGGAAATAGGCCTTTCGTAAAATCACTCTTCAATTATCCTCTTCAACAAGCATCCTCACGTTTCTATTGTTTTGTACTTAATGCCAAAGAACACACCTTCACGTGAATGAAGCCGCGGTCACATCTAGTTAATTAATCATTTAACTTGTGTAGGTATGGGGACAATCTCAATATCTAAAGTAATACAATAAAGTAAGTAATTACAGAATAATCGTACAACAGCGTAATCTACTTATAATAATTTTACATCCAAGGAACAACTTGTACTGATAAGATCCAATACTCGTTCTACCTTAAAATTTGTCGATATTGCAAATAACTGTTTTATCCGTTAAATATTCTTGAACCCATCTGCTATTTTGTCAACCATGGTCTTCTCCGTTGGCTTGAATACATGCACGACTGCGTCCCCTGCGTCGCCCAGTGTCGTCACCGCCTCTCCCAAAGCTTGCTTCATCGTATCCATCACGTCACGCTTCTCCCGGAACCCATCTTTGTGTTCCAAAGGGAGGGCTGACGCGATAGCAATGATGAACTGGAAAGATAATGAAACACACTCATTTTTAAACCTACACATTTTACACAACCTTTCAACAGAAGGCTTCCCGCAAACAGGAGCAACGCGTTACGCTACTCAAGAGCTGCTAACAAAGTCTATGCAAAACTTCCTGTAAATTGTTCTACCAGAATCGCGTCGCATCTGTCTGCAGGAGCCTAAAAGTGAGTATTCTTAACCAAGCTCAAAATAATTAACAAATCATACCTAATCTGGCTAAGGTATTTTGACTAACGCACACATTTAATTTTAAAGTATTTAGATCAAACGATCCCAGCAGCAATCATCAGAATGTTAGTTTATGGTATTATTCATCAAATAATCCTACTGTGTAGTTTACAAAAAAAAAAAAAAAAAAAACATTTATACGTGGTTTATTTTTAAGTAATTTTCATGTACCATGTTTTATGCAAAATAAAGATATTACATTATAAAGAAATAAAACTATACAGTACTTACAAGACACAGGAAAATCGTCAGGCGTAAATCCATAGCAACGTTCGACAGTGCAACTTCAATGCAAAAGTTTGTCCCAGAATAAGGAATCAATGGCTATTTAGATAATGGTTTAGTAGGTCGTCTATTGTTTTCAAAAACACAATGGGTGTGCAGCCTGTGCTGAGCGCGCAACGTACTAACTCCTACTGGTCACAAAGGATCAACAGGAAGCTATGAATTCACTGTGGCGCACTGTGAGTTTAATCAAGCAAGCAGGCAAAACTGGGGACAATAGACTGTGATGGACAAGGGCCGCACCAAAGAATTTCAAACTTACAATATTATAATATTTCCATTAAATGTTTACAAATACTCAACTATTCTTTGAAGGAAAAACACTTTCTATAGTACTTAGGATTGATTGACAAAAGTGAACTGCAAAAACTAACATTCTAATTAAAATACAGCTAACTTCCACATACGATAAAAAACTGTTGGCTATACTATTATTTTATTATAGGTATTATAATACCTTTATCGCAATGATTGGATGAACGGTTGGATAACCACGTCAAATCGTAAATTAGTTACAAATGTTAGGTAAAGGTACCTACCCTATACCTAACATAACTAATTAAGTTAACATAGGTATGTGTGTATGCGTGAACCGTAGTATATTTTACAAGATATTCTGGGGTTTATTAACATTCACGAAGTTAGCTGGTGAATGAACTTAGGATAATAATTTTAACAACTATAAATAGGGCGGCTATAATGATCAGTTGAAAGAAAATTTGGGCAGTAATAAAAATTTTCGGCGGTTTTTAAAATTCTGTGCCAGTAAAAGAAGAAAAGTAATTGAGGAAATTGGTCGGTTTTTTCGTCATATAATGTCAGTATAAAATACTAAAATAATGTCATAGAAAATGTATTAAATGAATGGCCAGCAAAAATGTTGGAATGGGCAGTCAGATAAAGAGTTCGGCAGTTCATAGGTTTTTTTTTTGAGGGAGGGAAATCATCAAATAAGTTGTCCCGCTCTGGGTAGAGCAGGAGGGCGTGTCAGACTTTTACTGGCTAAAACCCACCCGTGTTCCCTCAGTTGCCTGTGTGCTAGGCGCGACGGTATTTCTTTCGAACAACCCGCACCCCTAGCAAGCATCAGCCTTTGCGGACCCCAGCAGTTGGTGCTGACATCTCTTTGAGGCGCGCGTGGAACACAACGCGTCGTCGACCCGGGCTTGGTCCTTACCGGACAGCGAGCTACCCATTACTCGCCGTCCGCAAGCCCGCGCCTACGGTGGCCGGGAATCAGCCTGGGATTCCCGACGCCCAGGGCGTCTCCTGCGGAGGCTAGGGCCGTGAGGGCGCATATACTGCCTCTCGCTCACGTGCGCCGCCTCCCTCTTCGCTAGCATCACTGCTTCTCTGAAGGAAGCGACGGCTACCCATGCACAAGGCACCCGACAAAATGGGTTAGGTTAGGTTAAAACCAACCTCTGTCGGGAGGACACGGCGTGGCACACGCTGGCAGAGTGTGCCGCTTGGGAGGAGCTGCGCCGTGCCCTCATCTCAGGAGTAGGCAGTGACCTGTCGCTGCCGGCCGTTGTCGACTCGATGGTCGGCAGCGAGGATTCCTGGGACGCGGTGGTATCCTTCTGCGAACCAGATAAGGAGGCTGCGGAGAGGGAGCGGGAGATTGCTTCCGCGAACCCTATCCGCAGCAGACGCACCGGGCGTCGGCGGAGGGCGGATAACGCCCTCTTCCAGCCCCCCTAAATGGGTCCAAGGGTGACAGATCTGGGGAAATCTGTCACTCCCTACTTCTTAGGACCCGAGATGGCGGCGCGTAGTGTTCCACGCGCGCCTCTCTATGACGTAAGGGGGGAGTTTAACACCTCACTCCCCCCCTGTCGCGAGGTGGCCCGCAGAGGCGGGCCGGGCACTAGCCGGGGATCGCGGAAGTCACATCAGTTCCCGTGATCCCCGGTGCAAGTGAGAGACGGAACACCGGGGTGGTTTTAGTCAGTAAGAGTCTGACAGACCCCTCCGCCCTCCCCTGGGCGGAGGACATCCATGAGGATTTCCCCCCGTAATCAAAAAAAAAAAAAAGGTTAAAACCTACCTAACCTAACCCAGTGCTCCGGCAGCGGCCGGCGAACACTGCTTCCAAGTTAGATTTCTTACTGACTAATTCCGGCGTAACTGTCCGTTCAGACATTTTACTGCTTTCATTATTTATTTAATTACCCATTTAAATATTTGTTATGGCTCCTGCCTGTCAGTTTTCATTTAACAAAACTACAATAAACAACTGCCGCTAATCAGTGCCATTCACCAGTGATTGTTGTCATACAAACCACGACTTATGCTCGGTTTCTATAAAAAAAAAACTGATCGTTTTGATCACCAATGGTAGCATTTTTAATTCCAAACTGGGCAAATAAATAGATTCGTAAGCTAATTTCACCTGTGAATCCTGTGATAGCTGCTACCGTAAAGAGGGTTCTACTATGTGAAGATATTAATTTGGTCTTTTCTTCATTATTGGTAAACATACAGGAGTCTTAACACAACTGTCAGTCTTGCCTACAACTGTGCGTAAGTTATAGGAATCGGCCATTAGTGAATCTTCATTATCTTCATTATGAGAGAAATTAACGAAATTAAGATAACAATTCATTATTTTAACAAAAAAGCAAAATAAGTACCTACAGGAAAAGAAGTTCTGGGCAGATTCAAATTAAATCACAAATTATTATAATTCTTGTAATAAAAAATTGATATAAATTGCAAACGGAATAATTAATTGATACTTCAAATTCCGCCTTTTTGCCGCCTTCCGCCTGGCTTGAAAGAAAAGTAACCTCAGTTTCTGGCTGTTTTACAAGCTATTTTTGTGTAAATAGGTGGCAGTAACTAAGCTATATAGGGCTGCACGACCAAATGGGGTTTTTTTTTTTTGCCTTGTTTTTTGTTTCACTTTTTGGGTTTTGTTTTGTTGTAGATTAAGTATATGTTTGTGTTTTATTTTTAAACAGTATCTGCGATTGGATACGGACACTGTCTTTTTGTTGAGGCTTTTCGCAAAACTCCATAAAGGGGTTACCTTTCCATGTTAGCCGCATAAGTTTTTGTACAGTTGTACAGTACGCGTGTCCGCCCCCCACGTAGCCAGGTGTTCAGCTTGGACGTAAGGTAGGATTTTAGGGGGCCGACCAAATGGGTTAGGTTAGGTTAGAACCGCGCCGTGCCCTCATCTCAGGAGTAGGCAGTGACCTGTCGCTGCCGGCCGTTGTCGACTCGATGGTCGGCAGCGAGGATTCCTGGGACGCGGTGGTATCCTTCTGCGAACCAGTCATGTCGCATAAGGAGGCTGCGGAGAGGGAGCGGGAGATTGCTTCCGCGAACCCTATCCGCAGCAGACGCACCGGGCGTCGGCGGAGGGCGGATAACGCCCTCTTCCAGCCCCCCTAAATGGGTCCAAGGGTGACAGATCTGGGGAAATCTGTCACTCCCTACTTCTTAGGACCCGAGATGGCGGCGCGTAGTGTTCCACGCGCGCCTCTCTATGACGTAAGGGGGGAGTTTAACACCTCACTCCCCCCCTGTCGCGAGGTGGCCCGCAGAGGCGGGCCGGGCACTAGCCGGGGATCGCGGAAGTCACATCAGTTCCCGTGATCCCCGGTGCAAGTGAGAGACGGAACACCGGGGTGGTTTTAGTCAGTAAGAGTCTTCCGCTAACCCGATCCGCAGCAGACGCACCGGGCGTCGGCGGAGGGCAGACAACGCTCTCTTCCAGCCCCCCTAAATGGGTCCAGGGGTAACGGATCTGGTGAAATCCATTCCTACTTCTTAGGACCCGAGATGGCGGCGCGTAGTGTTCCACGCGCTCCTCTCTATGACGTAAGGGGGGAGTTTAACACCTTGCCCCTCTATCGCGAGGTGGCCCGCAAAGGCGGGGATCGCGGAAGTCACACTAGTTTCCGTGATCCCCAGTGCAAGTGAGAGACGGAACACCGGGGTGGTTTTAGTCAGTAAGAGTCTAACAGACCCCTCTGCCCTCCCCGGGAGGGAGGACATCGATGAGGATTTCCCCCGTAATAAAAAAAAAGGTTAGAACTGTTGACTGTTCATCTCTTAGCTCCCACGGCTTGTTTTAATTTTTTTATTGTTTACTTGGACGTTTTCAACGTGTCTTTCGTTGTCATAAGTATAATTTCAACATCAATGATGGAACCAATATTTTGATTTAAAAGAGTTTTCTTGCCCGTTCGTCTCCATAGGAAACTACTACGCTGTGGAAAGGGGCCACTCGCTTCCTCTTTTCGACTGACAGACTCTTCTCCCCTGACTAATCGAAAAAAAATGCTTTGAGTTTGACTTTTAAACCTACGTCCAAGTCGGTCATATCACATCAGTTACCTGCTAAGCTAATGTTTCGTCATTACAGACAAAACGAAATCAATAACGATTACCGTAGGTATCGATTAAGTTAGTAAATCAAAATAGAAATTATTTAATTCATGCCAATCAGAATATGAATACAGGCTTGTTAATCCATTGCTTCATCATTTCAGTCGAAAGACGTCCACTTCTGGACATAGACCTCCCCCAAAAGGAGGGATTTTGCCATAATCTCCACGCTTGGCATGCGGGTTCGCGATCGCAGTATGGTGATAAAATGCGCTGCTGCCCATTGTCTAGTACGTCCCTCAGTCGCCTCCTACGACACCCACGGGAAGAAATGGGATGGTGCTATTCTTTACGTCCGGCACCACACGGAACATTGCTTCATATGTTGGAAAAATTTGTCAGCTCAATAACCTATATAATGCAATAAATGTTGTTGCACTGTCAAAATGAAAGCCATTCCTACTGTTAGTTTGTTAATATAAGTCCGAAATCGCCAACTCTTCTTGAGCAAGCGTGGTGATCAATACTCGTACCTTCTCTGTATGAGAAGAGGCTTTTACCCAGCAGTGGGACATTAATATTAATAATAATGCTAAAAGTTATGATGACGAACAACTACCGGAGATTTATTGTGAAAGACGGCACGGTTGACATCTGTCGGGCATGCCACCGTCCGGGTGAATCAATCAGACATATTATCTCCGGGTGTTCTCGTCTAGCTAACGAGGAATACTTGCATAGACACAACCTTGTAGCCAGGATTATCCACCAGCAACTGGCTCTGAAATACAGCCTTGTGGAATCAGAAGTGCCGTACTACAGGTATGTGCCCGACCCAGTTCTCGAAAATGGACATGTCACACTGTACTGGGATCGATCCATCATCACTGACAAGACTATTGTTGCCAATAAGCCTGATATAGTGGTGGTGGATCGACTAGAGCGGCGTGCAATGATCGTTGATATAATGGTCCCGCATGACGAGAACCTCGTGAAAGCCGAGAAAGATAAACAAATCAAGTATCTTGACTTGGCTCGCGAGGTTGTCGACATGTGGGATGTGGACTCAGCGATCATTGTACCGATAGTCGTCACAGCCAATGGCTTGATAGCCAAGAGCCTCGACCAACACCTGAGGAGGCTCTCGTTGGGCAGCTGGGTCAAGGGCTTGATCCAGAAAGCGGTACTCCTGGACACGGCTCGCATTGTTAGGAGGTTCATCTCTCTGGAGCCCTGACCGCCGGTAGCTTGGACCCTGTTCCCGATACCGGTGGGCTACTATTTTTTATATTTATAAATGTTTTTATATATTTTATATTCTAATATTTAAAAATATAATTTATGTGTTTAAGTTGAAATAAAGGAGATAATAATAATAGGGATAGATTACAAGAAGGCTTTTGACTCAGTGCTACATACATGGCTCATGAGGGTGCTGGAGTTGTAAAGCAAAAGATATAAGCAAAATCCTACAACATGATTCAGATTCTGATTGATAATGTGTTACGTAATTGAGGTGCACTTTTCTACACAATATTTTACTTCACCATTGTCAGTAATGTCCAAGTTACCCTCAGAAAGTATCTTACATAATAATTATGAGTTGAATAATAATCTGAAAAATAATGATAAATACTCAGCAAATAATAAATTCGGAGTTTTGACCACCCTGCAGGTCGCAACCTAAATTGAGTAATAGGCGTACGCCGGAGGTGACGCGCAGATCCTGCTGAATCATATAACAATAACTCACTCAAATAATATATTAGTCACAACGTTGATGTAACTACTTAACTACTCATAGTTTTGTTTACACCCACAATATACCGTGGAAAACATCGACATAAGGAAAACATCGTGAGAAAACCGGCATGACCTAGAACCTAAATTCGAAGACATGTAACGTTTTCCAACCCGCACTGGCCCGCATGGTGGATTACGGCCCACTCCCTCTTACTGAGAGGGGCCTGTGTCCCAGCAGTGGGAACATTATATGCTGATTGATTATGCCTATACCGTGGGAAATTAATAAACTGCTCGTTAGTAATCATCCACATGATACTAAGTCATTAAAGTAACTACCACTACCGCTTCGTCTCAAACGTAGAATTATGGACATGTGTATTCTCCTCTTACTTACATACCTACTTATTGTGCCCCAGCCTAGTCTTTGGCACTTCATTGCATAATAATTACATTGTTTAGGTAAAATCGTATCGGTACAGTCACCTCTTAAATACCTATTTTCATCACTTTTCTGTCTGCTAATTGTGCGATACTTACGAAATCTGCTTTATCGACTCAGCATTACGAACGCAGCATATAGTAAAAATGTAATATAAGTGTATTTAAATGTAATACTTAAAGGAATACAATACCAGCCTATTATTGTCTAACTGCAAGGCAAAGGCTCTTCTTGTACTGAGAAAGCACGAGGACTAATTAGCGCACTTGCCCAAGATGGTTTGGCGATTTCAGACTTACACCAACTACTAGCTTTTGCCCGCGGTTTCGCCCGCGAGGTTGTCGGAAACTATCCCATGGGACCGTAATACTGGGATATGTTCCAACCAAGGTTATGTTCCATACGTATGCCTCATTCAAATCCGTTCAGCCATTTGCAATCATTAATCATGTCGTGCTGAATTCATGGTATTAGTTTGCGCGTCGATGTCTGCCAACAACAACAATTTTGATGTTACCACCTTTTGCTTGAACATGAAGATTAAGGGCTGACTTTTCAATAGTCAGATGACTTTTATCTGTAGAATAAATCTGACAGTTTGATATATTTACGATACAAACGTTGTCAAACCGCAATATTTATTCTTCAGATGAAAATTATCTGACTATTGAAAAATCAGGGCTTAGTCGGATTGGATTATTATAATAAGATTATACGTACACGTATGGATGGTCCAAGTGGCGGAGCTTGGGGCAGGCCTATGTCCAGCAGTGGACGTCTTTCGGCTGAAATGATGATGATGACGATGTATTAGGGTCACTCTCCTGCGGAAATTTTAATAATGAACACCGCAATTCTGAAAATCGCGACATTTGCACCATATCATGCATAACCAAGTAAACTGAAACTCTCCACTCTGCTTACACGGTTATAATTTTGTTAGATAAACTACTTAAAAAAAACATTGCTACGGAATCATTGAGGTTCTTAGACTGGCTCTCGCAGTTGCGCCTTAGCTCGAAGAACGCCTGGTCAGGATATCATCGAAGTTTGACCACGATGATTTCCTGGCCAGACTTTCTTTTTTTTGTGTTTTTCAAAGTGCCTAAGTGGTACGGAACGATTTGTTGATACTTTTATGTTTAAGATCGGCTTCCAGAAACCGTTTTTTTAATAGTCTCTTGAGATACGAGTATATCAGGAGATCCTGTTTCATCAATATTTCTGTTGAGAGATTTTTTCTCCTGTACAGTAAAATACCATATATTTACAGGAGAAAAAATCTAAAAATATGTTATTAAGATAGCTTAGGCAAAATGCAGTCGGAAAATGTTAGTTTTAGTTCATGAAATAACAAAATAAATTTTAAAATTCAATTCAAAGATTTCAGTTTTTTTATTTAATCTGTTATTAAACACCATGAAATAGTAGCCGCCGTGTTATTACGTCATACGGCGTGTCAATTGAACAAATTTGTACATTTATTGATAAATGATAAATGATAATGATAAATGATAAATGGTTTTATGTCTCTAAGTAGGTTTGTACAAACACTTTTACACGTCAATCATATTTTTTTTAAACTAGATGAGGTCGGCGTTTCCTAACTGACTACTCTGAGAAGAAAGGGCGAAACAAACTCAGAGGTCACAGTCTCTTTTAAAGTCCAGACATAATCTTGGTCAGATCATGTGATGACCATGTGGATCGGTGTCTGAAATGGTCTTTTGAGGAAAAAACCACACAGATTGAGTGGACCTGTCCATTCAGTGCACGCATTTATCAGTATCATCAGAGGTCGGAGTAGGTAGATTGATTTAAGGTCGTTGACGTCAAACGTAGAGGATAATATGGATATGCCTCCAAGATACCGGAACTTCATATTTATTGTGATATTTGTTCCGGAATTTTGAAATTAGCACGAATTTGTGTTTAAGGTGAAAAACGTATTAATAATATCAATCTACGCTACCAGTGTTAGCTAATGGTGAAAGAAATCAGTATTTTATTTTATACAAAAATACCTTGGAATAGTTACACCGAATGTTGACCCTTACTGTTGAATTAGAAATGACGCTTGACAGTATGAGACAAAACTTAGACAGGGCCTTTTGTTTCTTTGTCTCATGTTCATCTATGTTCACAACGCATTGACCGCACGCAACGACCAATCAGAAGCAAGTATCCTGTATGACTCATTGGGTGTTTGTTAGAACAATGCGCGCGCGCTGTGTTCCAGGTATCTCACTCGCTTACCTCGGTTCGTAGAGTGCGCTCCTAATTTGTGAAATTCCTGTGTTGTGTAAATAATAATCTCACCCTGGCTTGTTTACTGATTTCTGGTACCTTCTTAAAACGACGAATTTGGCTTGTATCTACGGACATCGATTTGTTTTGAAATTGTATCTCTACTTCAAGTTATTTCGCTTCAGGTAAGCTTTAATAATTTTCTTATATAAGTATGTTTTAGGCCTTTTTGTAAAGAATAATGTTAACATTTTTAGTCTCATATCCGATTGATAATCTTCCTATTCACGCGATAAATCATAATTTGTTTTTAATACATATTGTAGCTAATTGTAATAATTCATTAATTGTAATAATTATGAAGGGCCTGATCAGAAGTCAATGATTTTTCGTGATACAAATTATATAAGATATCTCTGCTTTTTCGAATGCCAGCTGTGGCCCATTCGCTAAATTTTGGTTTAGCAGTGATTGTTTTTTACAGGACATGCTTTATTGAATTCTTGGCATACTGTAGAAAAAAATGTGTCATAGTTTATATTGGGATCTTGTGAATCAAAACTTGCTGTTGAGAAATCTCTCAACAGCAAGTTTGCAAATAATGCAAATAATGTTCTTAGCAATCGCTAAGAACATTATTTTTAAACGTTTTCAATTTATTTTTAGTCAGAGGTCTCAATTCGATGGTTTTATCTAGTTGTTACTTTTTATCTAAGTCAAACGATACAAGCTGACCAGTTTGCCACTGCCTCCGCAACCAGTAATTACAAGATGGGGTACTTGGTTGGAAGCAGCATTTTACTACGCTCAACACTTCGAAAAAATAAAAGATGTTCTAAACAACTTCAACAGTACTGGTTCAATAGCCATTCGGAATGCAAAAAATGTTTTAGAAAAACCAAATTTACAGGAAGATTTAAAATATATCGAAGAAAATTACCGTATTATTCAAGTAGTTCTAAAAGACTTACAAAATAAAAAAATATCCATTGTTGATTCACTTTTAATGTTTGACCAAGTGAGAGCTACTATTAACGAGTGCAACAGTGACAATATTAAAATAAATTAGAATATGTTATGGAACGAAATTCGGATTTAGACACAATTAGAGAATACAGCGAAAGTATTGAAAAAAACGTAGCAAATAATCTGATAACTTATTTTAAATTTGCTCCATTGACGTCTACAGATGTTGAACGATCATTTTCCACATATAAATGGATATTAGACGTCAAAAGGAATACTTTAAAATTAGAAAATATTTAAAAAAATATGATTATTTATTTTAATTGTATTAACGTTGAAAGCCAAAATATGGAAATTGTATCCGATGAAGATTAAAAATAATTTAAATAATTAGTGAAGGAATTGTAATAACATTTTAAAAATTGTACATATACGTACATCCGACCGATCCGACCGATCCGACCGATCCGACCGATCCGACCGATCCGACCGATCCGACCGATCCGACCGATCCGTCCATCCGTCCATCCGTCCATCCGTCCATCCGTCCATCCGTCCATCCGTCCATCCGTCCATCCGTCCATCCGTCCATCCGTCCATCCGTCCATCCGTCCATCCGTCCATCCGTCCATCCGTCCATCCGTCCATCCGTCCATCCGTCCATCCGTCCATCCGTCCATCCGTCCATCCGTCCATCCGTCCATCCGTCCATCCGTCCATCCGTCCATCCGTCCATCCGTCCATCCGTCCATCCGTCCATCCGTCCATCCGTCCATCCGTCCATCCGTCCATCCATCCATCCATCCATCCATCCATCCATCCATCCATTTTATTACCTTCATAAAAATAAAAAAGACGAGCCATTTGCCTTGTATTGTGTTTCTGTGATGATTGATTTGCAAACGAATAAATTCCAAAATATTCCAAAATTTTTAGAAATACCTACAAGTTAGCTAAAGCTTTGTACATTAGCAACAAGATCAAATCAGCAGAGAATAAAATAAAAACAGTTTGGAAAGTTATAAATAACGAAACTAGTAGGAAAAAAATAAGAAATACGGATTATACATTGGAGACGTCGCGTGGTGCCATAAGCTCTAACATAGAAGTAGCTCAAGAATTTGTAAACTTCTTTACTGATATACTATTTAAAACGACGGAAGCTTTAAATTCGTCCCCCGATGTCTCAATTGATTTATTAAGAGCGAACGTTCCAGGCTGCCCTGTTGAATTTCAATTTAAGCACATAAACCCTATGTTAGTTTTAAAATGTTTTCGGTAAATGAAAATCAAACTGACCGAAGATCTATGGGGAATGTCTATAAAAGTTTGTACATCTATAATCGAGACCATAGCACCATACTTAGCTTTGATATTTAATTTGTGTGTAGATCAAGGAGTCTTCCCGGATTTAATGAAATATAGTAAGGTCAAATCCTATCCATAGTAAGGCCTCTATTCAAATCTGGGGCAGCAATGAAGCCAACAATTATAGACCAGTATCCGTGCTGCCGGTATTCAGCAAGGTGTTTGAAAAGATAATGCTCAATCAAATGCTTAATCATTTTAACACCAACAAAATCTTACACGATCAGCAATATGGTTTCACCAAAGGACGTTGTACGACTGACGCCGGTGTTACCTTATTAAAACACATATTTACTGCTTCGGAGGAGGCCCAGGATGCCATTGGTATCTGTTGTGACCTCTCCAAGGCATTTGATTGCGTTAATCACGAAACCTTGCTCTTAAAACTTGAGCATTACGGACTAGGTAAACTTGCGCTCAGTCTAGTAAAGTCTTATTTAAATGATAGACAGCAAAAAGTTCATATAAATGGAGTCAATTCACTTGGTAAAAATAAAAATGGGTGTTCCACAAGGCTCAATATTAGGTCCTTTCCTCTTTTTAGTATATATTAATGATCTACCCCATTTATTAAAAAAACAACCACAAATGGTGTTATTTGCTGACGATACATCCTTAATTTTTAATATAAATAGACGCGCATCAAATCTTGACGACGTAAACAACGCCCTACTGCTGGTGGAAAATTGGTTCACTGCTAATAATTTAGTATTAAATGGGAAAAAAACTAAATGCATAAGATTTGCTTTACCAAATGTTAAAAGTACTGATTGTGACATAGTATTGAATAAAGAGAACCTAGAATTCGTCGATAAAACTGTTTTCCTAGGGATCACGCTCGACTCAAGGCTACAGTGGAGTCCTCATTTAAAAGCTCTTGCAGGACGGCTAAGTTCAGCAGCATATGCTGTAAGAAAAATCCGCCAATTCACTAACTTAGAAACCGCGAGGTTAGTCTATTTCAGTTACTTTCATAGTATCATGTCTTACGGTATTTTACTATGGGGACGGGCTGCAGATATCGAGTCTTTTTTTATTCTGCAGAAAAGGGCCATCAGAGCAATATATGGCCTCCGTAGGCGAGATTCTCTATGGGAACTTTTCAAAAATATTAATATCATGACGGTACCTTGTCAATATATCTATGAAAACATCATGTACGTCAGGAAAAATTTAAATCTTTTCATTAAAAGAGGTGAAAGACACACCGTTGGGACTAGAAATAGGAACCAATTAGTTCAACCAGGCTTCAGACTGGCTAAAGTAGACTCATCCTTCATGGGGTACTGTTTAAAATGTTACAATAAAATACCTCCCCACATACTCCAACTGAATGAAATGAAATTTAAATCTTGTATAAAACGCACACTATGCAGCCATGCTTATTATAAGTTGGGAGATTACATCGCTGACAAAAATGTTTGGCTAAACGCTGCTTGTCCTGCTCCACAAGGTAGCTTAAACCAAATTGATTAGCATTTGAAAACGTTGTTGGAGCTGCTGAAGACTGTACAAGACTAGATATCTTTGCATTGTATAAATTCAAACTTCTAGTATTGTATAATTGCATAGCATATGTGTGAGCACTATGTTCCTACTATAAAGCTACCATTTACAGGGTACGTCTTTCATTGACTTGAATGTGCCCTGGCAGCTGAGAGTATGTCATGCTCACTCAAATGTCTCGCTGGTGGTGGCGTGTGTGTTGGATCATTAAGTTCCCTTCAAAATGGTTGAGCTGAATGGTGCTGATCCACACGTCATGTTCGTGAACGGGCGCCGCCAGTAGGGACTGGTCATCTCCTAGCTCCCACGGCTTGTTTTAATTTCTGAGTTGTTATTTTATTTTTGTTTTAATTACGGACGCTTGAATGTGCACGTCTTTTTACATCGTTCTCACATTGATAATTTCAACATAATGATGTAACCAACTTTTTGTAACAATACCATGATTTTAAAAGAGTGTCAATGGAGTTTCTTGCCCGTTCTTCTCCATAGGTACCTACGCTTTGGAATGGGCAAATAGCTTCATCTTTCTAACTCACCGACCTTGACAATTCAAAAGTGCCTGTAATTGGTTTATTTGAAATAAATGCTTTGAGTTTGAGTTTGAATTAACTTCGTGCGTGTCACCAATGGAAAATATTAAATTATTTAATAGTGACGATTCGCCTGACTCGGGCGAGTTAATTCGTGCGAATCGACTAATATAATAACATCTTATTTGGTTTTTATTATTCGAGTTATGTTATTCTATGGATGCTCGTGTTTCCGTTACAAATAAATCTAGGTATTTTGCTTTCTTTCTTTAAAAAACCTCTTGTTTAACTTCTTGAATAAGGTGTCTCGTTTTGCCATATTTTCATAAACGATTACCTCATCAGCAACATTTTCTTCAATTACTGATAGATTGTAAATATAGCTTAATACATTGAGGAAAAAAATCTAAGTTTAACATTGGTCTCGTGTGTTTACTGAGAACTGATTGCGTATAAGTAGCCACGAACGTACAATCATTGGCGGTCAGTCTGGGGTCAAATACATCATCGCTCCTCTTTGTGATCGCTATAAATAAAAAATACTTGTAGGTAATAGGTACGGCGACTCGGCTTTTAAAAGGCACAAAATAATGTTTGGTCCTGATAAATTATTTTATGATGAAGAGTTTTCATTTCTACAAGATGACAAGAAAAAAGTCAAGTGCGAGTCGAACTCACACGCAGATAGTTCCATATCCTCACACTATGGAGGTGTGCCCAATTTGGCCAGTACAGCGCTGTGACCTCGTGGTAGTCAGTGCTGCAGGTGACATCTCGCTTCCGTTAGTGGTGGCCTCGTGGCGCAGTTTGTATGTTGATAAATGAAAAACAGGCATAAATGATCGTTTGGCAGGTGGTTTTCGATGCCTATGAGTATCTGCAGTATTAAGGATCCCACAGACAGGCGCGACGCGACTCTTCTAGAACGATTTAATTAAAAATGTATGGAAATTGATGTCGCAGAGTCGCGTCGCGCTGTCGAGCCTTAACTTCAATATATCAGAGACATCACAGGTGCTTCCATGCCATATACAAACCTGTTATGATTACATATGCCTGTAACAACACAAAATTCCGTAACCATCATTGTCATAAAACCTAAACACAGTAATGCTCCTATTGCTAATTAGTTGCCGATTTAGGGACAAAAAGAGGTGGTTGTGTACAAGAAAATCACAAATTAAATTCTCGTAACACACTAACAGTAGGAATGGCTTTCATTTTGACAGTTCAACAACATTCATTGCATTATTTAAGTTGTTGAGCAGACGAATTTTTCGAACATAATTATGTAGCAATGGATTCTGAATATCCTTGGAAATGATTGAGATTGTGATTAACATTGTGTTACGTAATAATAAGGGTGCTGAACAATCCGATTTCTTAATTTATTCTCTAATCTAAAAATGGCATGAACCATGTTTTGTCGTCACTAATTCTAAATCGGCACATAGGTATCATAAATATGACTAAGTAAGCTACCAAAATAGCGAGTAAGAAGTGGTAATATTATTACTGATTACCTTTTGCCAGCGGAAAATTATCTTACGGGAACAAACAATCGGGATACGTAGTATCCTATGTGTTAATCCAGGTTACAAACTATCGGTTTGCCAAATTTCATCCAAATCCATTTTGCCGTTTTTGCGTGATTGAGTAACAAACATCCAAAGTTTCACATATCTATTTGTTAAGTAGGAGTAGGACTAGATCCTGCCCGTGACTTCGTGCGCGTGATATTTCGCGCGACCCACCGCGTATTCGTTTTCGTTATTTCCGTTTCATTTTCTGTTTGCTTGGCTTCTAAAGGTCGTAGTAAGCCTATAACCTTCCTCAAAATTGTACTATAAAATGCAAAACGATTGTTACAAGTCCGAATGGTAGTCCCAGAGATTATCGCATTCAAACAAACATACTTTGGCGTTATTTTAATATTTAAATAGATTATTTGAGGCTATAGTTTGACTAACAAACAGTTGCATTAACCTCCGAATCTAGCTTGAAGGCTACCACCTCTTCAAGCAATATTATTATAACCTCTCTTTGTGTTTTCGATGACTTTCTTACGAAATGACAAACATCTTCTTCTTCGTGCCGATGTTTCCATTTATCTGTTTTAAATAAACTTTGATCCAGCCGCATGGTTTTTTTTTTTTTTAGGTGGGAGATCATCAAATAACTTCTCCCGCTCTGGGTGGAGCGGGAGGCCGTGTCAGACTTTTACTGACTAAAACCCACCCGTGTTCCCTCAGTTGCCTGTATGCCAGGGGCCGCGGTATCTCTTTCGAACAACCCGCACCCCTGGCAGGCAGGTTTTCTTTGCAGTTTTGATCACATCAACCTTCCCTAAAGTTTATTCAATTCGTACCACCAATATTGCTTTTACATCAAATAGTTTATAGCCTAACCTTGCATCCATATCCTCGCGCATAATACAAAGCATGGTGGGTGATATCATATTATCTCTGGCGTCGCTCACAATGGACCTTATTAGAAGGCTTATAGTCACCCAAAGGGTAATGTAGAGGGCTATGCTCGGAGTCTCTCTACGTGATCGAATCAGAAATATAGAGATCCGCAGGGGAACCAAGGCAACCAACATAGCACGAAGAATTGCTAAACTTAAGTAGCAGTGGGCAGGGCACATTGCTCGCAGAACAGATGGCCAATGGGGCCGGAAGGTTCTGGACTGGCAACCGCGTACCAGAAGACGGTTGGAAGGCCTTTAACAAGGTGAACCGATGACCTTGTGAAGACCGCAAGAATCCGCTGGATGCGGGAACTACACAACCGGTCGAAGTGGCAGAGCTAGGTGGAGGCCTGGGCAGGTGGGCAGTGGACGTCTTTCGGCTGAAATAATGATGAAGATAATGACTTTGTATGGAGTGAACTTATTTGACGTCCACAACCCAGTTACTGGGTTACACGATACCCCTTAGTAAGACTGATTATCGGACATTCGTGCTTCTGACTAATCCGTAACGACTGTCAAATATCTCAAAATAACAGACGAGACCAACGGCTTGACGTGCTTTCCGAGATACGTGGTACACTCAGAAAGTTTTGCGAACATAAAAAAGTGTTCTATAGGTAAATGGTTTTTCAAAGTACTCTCCATTAGCCTTACAAAGTTTCATGCGTCTGAACCAGTTTTTGAACCACTTTTTCCAGCAGGCACCTCCTGCGGCGGACTGTTTACAGCCTGCTCGAACGCTGACTGCACATCTTCCGGCTACGAAAATTGTATCCTTTGAGCAGACTTTTTATTTTTGGGAATAAAAAGAAGTCACACGGTGCTAGGTCAGGTCTGTAAGGAGGTTGACCCAGGAATTTGAACGGCGTGCTATACAGGAAGTCCCTCGTTTTGTCCCTCACAACAGAGAAAACTTCTGCCAAGCATTTGGTAGTATTGCATTCAGCGTTGATCCTTCTGTAGTTTCCTAAAGGAATTGACACCAAGTAGCCAGTCAAATTGAATAAGCTCGCGATCATAATCGTTCCCCCGCTTCTAGAACACATCACTTTGGTAGGCGTTGATTCGTTTTGAAACACCCAAACCGTCGACTGGCGCTTCATTTCTGGATCGTGTTGATAAATCCAAGACTCATCACCTGTAATGATTTCGTAAACACGCCGAGACGAGCCTGCTTCAAATTTGTTTATCACATCGGCACCATCCACCTGGGCCTGCTTCTGAGCATCAGTGAGGTTGTGCGGCAACCAGTGTGAAACTATCCTCCTCACGCGAAGATGCACGTGTAGAATTTCGTGAAGGCTTCCTGATACAACTTGCAGTATGTGCTGAATCTCTTGAAACATAACTTGCCTATTGTCATGGATTAAATTTTTCACTGCTAGCACGTTTTGTTCTGTAACAGCTGTCAAAGGGCGACCACTTCTTTCTTCATCCCCCAAAATTAGTCGACCGCGCTTCAGTACGTTATACCAACGATATACGGTTGCCTTAAAAGGGCTTTCACCCATTCGTACGATTCGTCCGGTTTCAGGCGACACATGAAATCGTAAAAAAATCATAGCGCAAAAATGTTCGCGGCGCAGATCCATTTTGTTATATATGAGACACAATAATAATTTAAATTAGCTCTCAAACAATGTGGAGGGAATTTTTTTAATTGGAACGTACCTATTTTTACTCACACATATTCATAATTTCAAAATAATTTATAACTGGCCAGTCTCTCATACATAAAAACTTTTTTTCGCAATACTTTCTGAGTGGCTTGGTAATTATGCGGAAGCTGCTGTTACATTTTCCTTACAGTTACAGGCACACAAAGGTGGTGGTGTGTAAAACGTAATAAGTAGTTTGGTATTTTATTTTAACACTTTAAACAGTACCCCATGTTGTGTCTTTCACCTCTTTTACAGAAAAGATTTACATTTTTCCTTATTTTCACAGATATGTGGGCAAGGTACCGTCATGATGTCAATAATAGATATTATCTCTACAACCAAAATATTCCCAGATATGGTCAAGCGGGGTAAATGCGTAACACACTTACAGTAGGTATGGCTTTTATTTTGACAGTTGGACAACATTCATTGCGTTATTTACTTAGGTACGTTGTTGAGCAGACGATAAGTATGAGTAATAGATTAGCGATACCCTTCAAAATGATTCATAGTCTGATTGATAGTGTGCTCTAAATCAATTATTACGCATTGTGAGATCGAGACCGGTTGAATGAGCTGAAATACGATTATAGCAACACCAGAACACCTACAACGCGAAAATACTAACAAAAATATGGACCTTAGTCTGAAATAAAGTTTTATTTATTTACAGTGTTCCCACTGCTAGTACACAGACCTCCTATTAATGAACAGGAATGAGCCAAAATCAACCATGCGGGCTCAGTGCGGGTTGGTAGATGTCACATGTCTTCGACTTTTTGGCTATAGGACATGCCGGTTTCCTCACAGTGGCCGAACAGCAAGAAATGTCTGCTTTAGATGATTGAACTGTTGGTCATTCCGCAGAGTTTTCTGACTGCAGAACCAGGCCGTTTATAGCACCATTTTCTACCAATTACACCTCTATGTACACGGATCCAGGCCAAAACCCTAAGAACACTTTCCTGTTCCATCATCAGACTGTATTTTACATGTTCTCCAAAATACGCGACTTTAATAAGTTTTGTTTTCCTGTGGAAATGATCTTATATAACAATTTCTAACAAATAATTGTAAGGAAATAAATGGAATTATTTGGCTGGCCAAATTAGCTGTCGAACCGATGACCCAATATAAAGACGACATTATCCCAATATAAAGATGTTCTTGAGTGGAAACCGCGAATCAGCAAACGTACCTAAGGTAGGAACCCCTCAGGTTAGATGGAGCGACGATCTTCGCAGGGTGACTGGCACAGCTGGATGAGAGCTGCCGAGAACCGAGTTGAATGACGTGATGATATTGATGAAGTGGAATTATGGCGGTTTGAATGAAATTCGATTATTGATGCACCTTTTATTATATGAAATTAGACATTCTCATTGTTTCAGTTGCTTGTAACCGAGGCGTAATTTTTCGAAAAGCCGAAGTGGAATCGGATAGTCAAGGCACAATCATACCTCGGTTTATGATATGATTGTAACTTGACTATTCATTTCCGTCGAAATCGCCAATCAGGTGGAAAATGGAAATAGGCCTTTCGTAAAATCACTCTTCAATTATACTCTTCAACAAGCATCCTCCCGTTTCCATTGTTTTGTACTTAATGCCAAAGAACACACCTACACGTGAATGAAGCCGCGGTCACATCTACTTAATTAATCATTTAACTTGTGTAGGTATGGGGACAATCTCAATATCTAAAGTAATACAATAAAGTAAGTAATTATAGAATAATCGTACAACAGCGTAATCTACTTATAATAATTTTACATCCAAGGAACAACTTGCACTGATAAGATCCAATACTCGTTCTACCTTAAAATTTGTCGATATTGCAAATAACTGTTTTATCCGTTAAATATTCTTGAACCCATCTGCTATTTTGTCAACCATGGTCTTCTCCGTTGGCTTGAATACATGCACGACTGCGTCCCCTGCGTCGCCCAGTGTCGTCACCGCCTCTCCCAAAGCTTGCTTCATCGTATCCATCACGTCACGCTTCTCCCGGAACCCATCTTTGTGTTCCAAAGGGAGGGTTGACGCGATAGCAATGATGAACTGGAAAGATAATGAAACACACTAATTTTTAAACCTACACATTTTACACAACCTTTCAACAGAAGGCTTCCCGCAAACAGGAGCAACGCGACAGCGCTACGCTACTCAAGCGCTGCTAACAAATTCTATGCAAAACTTCCTGTAAATTGTTCTACCAGAATCGCGTCGCATCTGTCTGCAGGAGCCTAAAAGTGAGTATTCTTAACCAAGCTCAAAATAATTAACAAATCATACCTAATCTGGCTAAGGTATTTTGACTAACGCACACATTTAATTTTAAAGTATTTAGATCAAACGATCCCAGCAGCAATCATCAGAATTTTAGTTTATGGCATTATTCATCAAATAATCCTACTGTGTAGTTTACAAAAAAAAAAAGAAACACTTATTTATAAGTGGTTTATTTTTATAATTTCATTCTAAGATAATTTTTACATGCTGAACTAAGTACGCAAAATGTGTGAAACCGTTTATTTTTAAGTAATTTTCGTGTACCATATTTTTATGGTACATGAAAATTACTAAAATATGTGAAACCGTTTATTTTTATGTAATTTTCATGTACCATATTTTTATGGTGCATGAAAATCACTTAAAAATAAACGGTTTCACATATTTTGCTTACTTAGTTCAGCATGCAAAATAAAGATATTACATTATAACGAAATAAAACTATACAGTACTTACAAGACATAGGAAAATCGTCAGGCGTAAATCCATAGCAACGTTCGACGGTGCAACTTCAATGCAGATTAAAGATTGTCCCAGAATAGGAATCAATGGCTATTTAGATAATGGTTTAGTAGGTCTACTATTGTTATCAAAGACACAATGGGTGTGCAGCCTGTGCTGATTGCGCAACGTACTAACTCCTACTGGTCACAAAGAATCAACAGGAAACTATGAATTCACGTGTGAGTTTAATCAAGCGAGCAGACAAAACTGGGGACAATAGACTGTGATGGACAAGGGCCGCCCAAAGAATTTCAAACTTACAATTTTATAATATTTTCATTAAATATTTACAAATACTCGACTATTCTTTGAAGGAAAAACACTTTCTATAGTACTTAGGACTGATTGACAAAAATGAACTGTAAAAACTAACATTCTAATTAAAATACAGCTAACTTCCACACACGATAAAAAACTGTTGGCTATACTATTATTTTATTATAGGTATTATAATACCTTTATCGCAATGATTGGATGAACGGTTGGCTAACCACGTCAAATCGTAAATTAGTTACAAATGTTAGGTAAAGGTACCTACCCTATACCTAACATAACTAATTAAGGTAACATAGGTACGAGGGCGGGTCAATAAGTCCGTGACTTTTTGAATTTCTGACCTCTTTACTGAAAAAGCAACACTACTCCTGTCAACAGGCATCTGTCATTTGAACTTGGTGCGTCAGTTAGTTTGTGTTTGACAGCTATCTTTATCAGACTACCCAGTAATTTGAGGAAAAAATGGAAAAAAGTGAATTTCATGTGCTTATTAAGCATTATTTTTTGCGAAAAAAAACCATTACCGAGACCAAGGCTAAGCTTGATAAATACTATGGGGACTCTGCACCATCGATTTCAATGGTAAAAAAGTGGTTTATTGAATTTCGTTGTGGCCGTACAAGCACTGAAGATGCCGAATGTCCTGGACGCCCAGTTGAGGTCTCTACACCCGAAACAATCGAAAAAATTCACGATATGGTGTTGGCCGACCGAAGATTGAAAGTGCAAGAGATTGTGGAGGCTGTAGGGATCTCGCATGGCTCAGTGGTTTCAATTTTGAATGATCACTTGGGCATGAGAAAGCTTTCCGCAAGATGGGTGCCGCGTTTGCTCACAGTCGACCACAAACGTAATCGTGTAACAACTTCACAGGAAGGTTTGGCGTTGTTTAATCGCAATATGGAGGAGTTTTTGCGCCGTTTTGTAACCGTGGACGAAACATGGATCCATTACAACACACCAGAGACCAAACAACAGTCAAAACAGTGGGTTTCTAAGGGTGAATCGGCGCCAAAGAAGGCCAAGGTGGGTTTGTCAGCCAATAAAGTTATGGCGACTGTTTTTTGTGATGCACGTGGGATAATCCACATTGACTACCTTCAAAAGGGAAGAACAATCAATGGGGAATATTATGCCAACTTATTGGACCGCTTCAATGACGATTTGAAAAAAAACCGACCTCATTTGGCCAAGAAAAAAGTCCTTTTCCACCAAGACAATGCAAGGGTGCTCACATGTGCAGTTGCCATGGCAAAAATCCATGAATTGGGCTATGAATTGCTCCCTCATCCACCCTATTCTCCAGATTTGGCTCCGAGTGACTACTTCTTGTTTCCAAACCTGAAGAAATGGCTTGGTGGAAAAAGATTTGACTCCAATGATGAAGTCATCTCGCAAACAAAGGCCTATTTTGAGGACCTCGACAAATCATATTTTTTGGAAGGGATAAAAAAATTGGAGAAGCGTTGGACAAAGTGTATAGAGCTCAAGGGAGACTACGTTGAAAAATAAAATGATTTATTTACCAAAAAATCTGTGTTTTATTCCAAAAGTCACGGACTTATTGACCCGCCCTCGTATGTGTGTATGCGTGAACCGTAGTGTATTTTACAAGATATTCTGGGGTTTATTAACATTCACGAAGTTAGTTGGTGAATGAACTTAGGATAATAATTTTAACAACTATAAACGGGGTGGCTATAATGATCAGTTGAAAGAAAATTTGGGCAGTAATAAAATTTTTCGGCGGTTTTTAAAATTCTGTGCCAGTAAAAGAAGAAAAGCAATTGAGGAAATTGGTCGGTTTTTTCGTCATATAATGTCAGTATAAAATACTAAAATAATGTCATAGAAAATGTATTAAATGAATGGCCAGCAAAAATGTTGGAATGGGCAGTCAGATAAAGAGTTCGGCAGTTCATAGGTTTTTTTCTGAGGGAGGGGGGAAATCATCAATTAAGTTGTCCCGCTCTGGGTAGAGCAGGGGGGCGTGTCAGACTTTTACTGGCTAAAACCCACCCGTGTTCCCTCAGTTGCCTGTGTGCTAGGCGCGACGGTATTTCTTTCGAACAACCCGCACCCCTGGCAGGCATCAGCCTTTGTTGACCCCAGCAGTTGGTGCTGACATCTCTTTGAGGCGCGCGTGGAACACAACGCGTCGTCGACCCGGGCTTGGTCCTTACCGGACAGCGAGCTACCCATTACTCGCCGTCCGCAAGCCCGCGCCTACGGTGGCCGGGAATTAGCCTGGGATTCCCGACGCCCAGGGCGTCTCCTGCGGAGGCTAGGGCCGTGAGGGCGCATATACTGCCTCTCGCGCACGTGCGCCGCCTCCCTCTTCGCTAGCATCACTGCTTCTCTGAAAGAAGCGACGGCTACCCATGCACAAGGCACCCGACAAAATGGGTTAGGTTAGGTTAAAACCAACCTCTGTCGGGAGGACACGACGTGGCACACGCTGGCAGAGTGTGCCGCTTGGGAGGAGCCGCGCCGTGCCCTCATCTCAGGAGTAGGCAGTGACCTGTCGCTGCCGGCCGTTGTCGACTCGATGGTCGGCAGCGAGGATTCCTGGAACGCGGTGGTATCCTTCTGCGAACCAGTCATGTCGCATAAGGAGGCTGCGGAGAGGGAGCGGGAGATTGCTTCCGCTAACCCTATCCGCAGCAGACGCACCGGGCGTCGGCGGAGGGCGGATACGCCCTCTTCTAGCCCCCCTAAATGGGTCCAGGGGCGACAGATCTGGGGAAATCTGTCACCCCCTACTTCTTAGGACCCGAGATGGCGGCGCGTAGTATTCCACGCGCGCCTCTCTATGACGTAAGGGGGTAGTTTAACACCTCACTCCCCCCCTGTCGCGAGGTGGCCCGCAGAGGCGGGCCGGGCACTAGCCGGGGATCGCGGAAGTCACATCAGTTCCCGTGATCCCCGGTGCAAGTGAGAGACGGAACACCGGGGTGGTTTTAGTCAGTAAGAGTCTAACAGACCCCTCTGCCCTCCCCGGGGTGGAGGACATCGATGAGGATTTCCCCCCGTAATAAAAAAAAGAAAAGGTTAGAACTGTTGACTGTTCATCTCTTAGCTGCCACGGCTTGTTTTAATTTTTTTATTGTTTACTTGGACGTTTTCAACATGTCTTTCGTTGTCATAAGTATAATTTCAACATCAATGATGGAACCAATATTTTGATTTAAAAGAGTTTTCTTGCCCGTTCGTCTCCATAGGAAACTACTACGCTGTGGAAAGGGGCCACTCGCTTCCTCTTTTCGACTGACAGACTCTTCTCCCCTGACTAATCGAAAAAAAATGCTTTGAGTTTGACTTTTAAACCTACGTCCAACTCGGTCATATCACATCAGTTACCTGTTAAGCTACGAAACATTACAAACAAAACGATATCAATAACGATTACCGTAATCAAAATAGAAATTATTTAATTCATGCCAATCAGAATATGAATACAGGCTATTGTTAATCCATTGCTTCATCATTTCAGTCGAAAGACGTCCACTGCTGGACATAGGCCTCCTCTAATACTTTGGTGCTTGCCATTTTACGAAAATTACGCGGACGGAGGAGTTTTGGCACAATTAAAGTTTATATACATAGAGAAAGAGTCATTATTATTATTTCAGCCAAAAGGCGTCCACTGCTGGATATAGACCTCCCCCAAAAGGAGGGGTTTTTCCATAATCACCACGCTTGGCATGCGGGTTCGCGATCGCAGTATGGTGGTAAAATGCATCGAGAACGCTGCTGCCCAATCTCTAGTAAGTCTCTCAGTCGCCTCCTACGACACCCACGGGAAGAAATGGGATGGTGCTATTCTTTACGTCCGGCACCACACGGAACATTGCTTCATATGTTGGAAATATTTGTCAGCTCAATAACCTATATAACGCAATAAATGTTGTTGCACTGTCAAAATGAAAGCCATTCCTACAGTTAGTGTGTTAATATAAGTCCGAAATCGCCAACTTTTCTTGAGCAAGCGTGGTGATCAATACTCGTACCTTCTCTGTATGAGAAGAGGCCTTTGTCCAGCAGTATGACATTAATAATAATAATAATAGGGATAGATTACAAGAAGGCTTATGACTCAGTGCCACATACATGGCTCATGAGGGTGCTGGAGTTGTAAAGCAAAAGATATAAGCAAAATCCTACAACATGATTCAGATTCTGATTGATAGTGTGTTACGTAATTAAGGTGCGCTTTTCCACACATTGTTTTACTTCACCATTGTCAGTAATGTCCAAGTTACACTCAGAAAGTATCTTACATAATAATTATGAGTTGAATAATAATCTGAAAAATATTGATAAATACTCAGCAAATAATAATTTCGGAGTTTTGACCACCCTGCAGGTCGCAACCTAAATTGAGTAATAGGCGTACGCCGGAGGTGACGCGCAGATCCTGCTGAATCATATAACAATAACTCACTCAAATAATATATTAGTGTGCGGGATTGATCCAGGTAAAATTACGGGATAATGAAAAAATACGTTGCTTGATGTGAACGTGCAAATTTAGTCTAATTAAAATCACAGATGTAGGTAGACGGTCGACAATAGTTAAGAAACAAAAACGATTAGCCATAATCACGTAGCCTCAGCATGGTATGTGAATATCTGTAGGCGCTTGCGGGAACATACCCCGGGCGTTGAAAGCCTGCCTTTCAACCACTAAGAATCTTCAGACTCCGGATAGATAGATAGCGGACAAATCTTACTGAATGATCTGCGTAACAGACCACTAGAAGTATTGACGTCTGCAACTCTGACCACGCCGTCTGTCCCTGGATACGTAGCAACGATCCGACCCATTTTCCACTTAAGTGGGGGAGGTTGTCTTCTTTTAACAGGACCAAAGAGTTCAGCTTCAAGGTGCCCTTACATGCTCGCCATTTCATGCGAAGTTGGAGCTCCGATATGTATTCTCTACTCCATCTGCTCCAAAAATGCTGTCGGAGAAGCTCAATACGCTCAAATCGAGTCAGAGAATTGATGGATTGGTCTCGATAATCAGGTGACGGCAGTGACGTTACAGGACGTCCAATCAAAAAATGTCCGGGTGTGAGCGGCGTCAGATCCTCGGGGTTCGATGATAACGGCGTCAGTAGTCTGGAGTTCAAAATGGCTTCAACCTGAACCATCATGGTGTATAGCTCCTCGTAGGTAAGGTTACAAAGTCCCAGCACTCTGACTAAGTGATGCTTGGTTGATTTAACACCAGCTTCCGCAAGGCCAGCGAAATGAGGAGAATATGCAGGAATAAAGTGAAAGGTAATTCCTTCCTTAGCCATCTCCTCGGACAGCAGATTGCAATTCGCCTTAAGAAACCTAGAAAGGTCATTATATGCACCAACAAATGAGGTGCCATTATCCGAGTAGATATTTCTCGGCTTTCCTCTACGTGAGAACCTCTTTAACGCCAGAATGAAAGTATTGCTTGTTAAATCATCGACTAGTTCAAGATGAATTGATTTCGTAGAAAAACAAACGAAAATAGCGATATAAACTTTTACTAATTTACAGCCACGACCTTGACGAACAGCTGACTGAATTGGACCCGCATAATCCAAACCTATATTTTCGAAAGGAAAACCTGCCAGAAGTCGCTGCTGTGGTAAATCTGCCATTATAGGACTCACAGTTTCACCTCTAAATCGGCAACAACGAACACATTGTTTACAGCACATCCTAGCTAAATTGCGACCTCGAATGGGCCAGTACGTATCTCGTATAGACGCTAACAACAACTGGGGTCCAGCGTGAAACAATCTTTTATGCTCATATTTAAAAAGTAATTTAGACCTCGAATCCGCATTATCTTATTATCGTCTAGAAAAACGTTAAACCTACTTAATTCACTTTTCTTGGGTAATGATTTATTATTAAGTAGTAATTTATAGTCTTTGAAAGATTGAGTTTGAGTTAAACATATAATAAAGTTTAAAGCCCTTTCCAGTTCATGCACCGAAAGAGGACCGCGAATAGGTTGTTTTCTACATGCGTCAATAAAACGTAAAACATAGGCGACTGTTCGCTGAAGTCTTAAAAGGCTTGAAAACCGTGTAAAATTAATCAATTCATCAAATTCATTATTAGTCAATAAAACATGAAAGGTGACATCTAATTTCATTTCAGGCAAAAGTTCGTTATTAAAGTTCATTAATTTAGAAGGCCAATCAGACATTTCATTCATTAAAAAACTAGGACCGGACCACCAAACATTTAAACTAGGTAATAAATTAATGTCTAAACCACGAGACAAATGATCAGCAGGGTTTTGATCAGTTGGGACATGTCTCCACTCACAGCCACCAGTCTTATCTAAAATCTCGGCAACCCTGTTACGAACAAACGGTTGTAATTTATTCGGTAACATTTTTAGCCACCCTAAAACAATAGTGGAGTCAGTCCAAAAGAAAGTGCGCCGCGCGCTGACTCGTAATGCTGCCACAACCTTTTCAAAGATGCGAACACCTACAAGAGCACCGCATAGCTCAAGTCTGGGTATGGTTGTTGGCTTAAGTGGCGCAACTCTGCTTTTAGCTAATAATAAACGGACTAAAACCTGTCCCTGTTTATCAACGCTTCGTACATACAAACAAGCGCCGTAGGCGCGTTCAGATGCATCAGTAAAAATGTGAAATTCTAAAAACTCATAACAATCAATTAAAACTCGACGTGGAATATGAATTTCATTTAGTTTAGGCAAATTAATAATCAGTTCATTCCAAAGCTTACTAATGTCCGGTGATAGCTGTTCATCCCAAGACAGTTTCTGTAACCATAATTTCTGAAGTAACATTTTCATAACAATTACACATGGAGCTAATAATCCAAGCGGGTCAAAAACTTGCGAAACAATCGAAAGCATGACACGTTTTGTGTTATTAAAATTAACTGGCTGACTTATTGGAAAACAAAGGCAATCTGACAGTGGCTGCCAACCTAGGCCTAAAGTTTTGGTTGACTCAAATCCACCAACATTTAAATCCAGTGAACACTGGGGAAAGTCAGAACCACTTATCAATTGCATGTTATTCGACTTCCACTTTCTTAGATTCATCTGCGCTGAAGCGAGAGTAGATGTAACTTTACGACGCAACTCTTTGACCTCATTGATGTCATCTCCTCCGGTGAGCAAGTCATCCACGTAAAATTCGTGGAGGATGATGTCACCAATCTCCTTATCAACACACTCTAGCCCTAACTGCCGAAGACAACGGGTTGCTAGGTAAGGAGCGCTGGCCGTGCCGTAGGTCACGGTATTAAGTTGATAAGCGTGTAATGGAGTTGACGGATTATCACGCCAAATAATTTGTTGAAGATACCTATCATTTGGATGAACAACTATCTGCCGGTACATTTTTTCAACATCAGCAGCTAGGATGTACTTATGTTGTCTAAAACGCAACAGGATCGACAAAAGATCGTCATGTACCACGGGTCCAATCATCTGGATATTATTAATAGAAATACCAGTACTAGTTAAACTACTTACATTAAAAACCACCCTTAACTTAGTAGTGGCGCTGCTTTCGCGCAGAACTCCGTGATGCGGAATGTAAAACGCTTGTTCATCAATAGTTTTACATTTAGACATATGACCTAAAGTTTCATATTCCATTAAGAATTCTTTGTACATAGTACAAAATTGAGTTTTACATTTAAATCTACGTTCCAGAGAAGTATAACAATGTCTGGCTCTTGACAAAGATTCGCCTAAATTGTCCGGAGAACATTTTAATGGAATCCTAACACAAGATTGACCATTTTCTAAACGAGTAGTGTTTTTCATAAAATGTTCCTCGCATAGCTTCTCCTCTGAGGTATACGGAGACGAAGTACATACTTCTTCAAGTTGCCAAAACTTTGTGAGTTGTTGATCAACATTAAAATTTAATTCATCGTCACAGTCTGAACGCATCTTCATAAAATTACATTTTAAACCTTTAGAAGAAATACTACTGTTGATTGGGCCGGAGACCAACCAACCCAATTTAGTATCACAAAGAATTGGTTGCCCATCACCCAACATAATTCGTTGAGACTCCAATAAATTCCAAAAAATGTCAGCACCCAGCAGTGTTACCAACCCTACTGTTTTAACAGTAGATTTGCTGTTTTCACATTGATGTCCCTGTTTTCTATTTCATTCCTAATTTTTACTGTTTTTCGATTAGCGTTCAGCGCCACCTATTACACTATGCAAATATTTTTTTGATAACCACTATGTAATAAAATGCAATGACACTAGATGGCAGTATCTACTATTCCCCGACCACATTATATGTGATTGACGATCATATTTTTATGCACGGCGAAATCCCAGTTTACGAATGACAGCTACAGGCCTATTGTATTGCGTATTGTGTTGTAGTCGCAACAGCTTTCGAGCTTTGAATTGGAGAAATACATGTGACCCTGCCGTTTATATTAAAAAACAATATTTACAACGTTTTTGATAAAATGAGTAGTGATTCATCGACTGAGAAAAGTCCTCCTAAAAAGAAGAATGTGAAATATGAACAGAAATTTGTAAATTCGTGGTTAAAAGATGATAGGTTCAAAGGCTGGTTAAAGAAAAGCACTAAAGGTGAGACCTATTTTTTTTGTTCCGCGTGTAATTGCGACAGAAAATGTGGTATACATGAACTGTTACGACACAAAGATTCAACAAAACACGCGAAGAATAGTTTGAAATTACAAAAACAACAAAAACTGACATCAATGTTTACCTCAGCTTCCAATTTACAAGATACAAAAATTATAGCCAAAGCGGGTGAAGTAAAAATGGCCTGCTTTATTGCTGAGCATAATCTATCTTTTAATATAGCATCTCATTTGAATAAATTGATTTGCGCTGTATGTCCAGATTCGAAAATTGCGGAACAATTATCAATGAGCCGCACAAAAGCTAGAGCTATTATTGTTAATGTAACTGGGCAGACAGCAGAAGAAAATATATTAGAGATGTTACAAAACAATTGCTTTGCATTACTTATTGACGAAAGCACAGATAAGTCTACAATAAAACATTTAGCGCTTGTTGTAAGAATAGTAAAATTAGATTTCAACGTTGAAGACAGATTTCTGACTTTAATACCAATCGTAGATGGTACAGCAACAGCGTTGTATGACAAAATAGTAGAATATTTTGTTGAAAAAATATTCCTTACAAATCAATCATGCTCATGCATGCACGGCTTTGCTTCTGATGGTGCCAACGTTATGTTTGGAGATAAACATTCATTGGTCACTTTGTTTAAAAATGACATACCTCACCTTTTTACTATGAAGTGCATTTGTCATTCTTTCAACCTTTGCGCATCATACGCATGTGAGAAATTGCCAAGGGGCGTGGAAGACTTCTGTAGAGACATATATAATCATATACAAAATTCTCCAAAACGTATTGGAGATTTCAAAACATTTCAAGCATTCACAGATATTAAACCACACAAATTACTCCACCCTAGCCAAACCAGATGGTTGTCGCTTATTGAGGTAGTAAATAGGCTTCTGGAACAACTACCAGCGATAAAATTGTATTTTCAAGCTGCAGTTCATGTAGATAGATTACTTTCTGCGCAACAAATTCTCTCTAAGGCTCTCGAACCCACAACTGAATTGTACCTGGAGTTTTTAAAATTTGCATTGCCTATATTTACCGATCTCAATAAAGAAATGCAATCTGAGACTCCGAAATTATATTTACTATACGACAAAATACTGACCGCATACACAACTATTTTGGAATGCTTTGTACAATCTGAATATTTGGATCTCACTGAACAAGAAAAACATGAAGCACGAAATATTTTAGACGCAAAAGAAACTAAAATATTAAACCTTGACTTCTCGAGTGAGCAGAAACATTTATCGTTGCAACAAATATACGTTGGTGGAATGGTGCCAAATCTGATCAGAAGAAAGAGAGAAATTGGAGAACTAGAGGAAGAACAGCTGAAAAATTTCTACATAAAATGTAAGGAGTTTTATATCGAGGCTGCAAAACAGATATTAAAAAGGTTTCCTTTTGACGATAAAGACCGTCAAGCATTAAAATGTCTGAAGATGCTAAATCCCAAAGCAATTCTGGATCCTGAAATAAAAAAGAAGTTCCCTTCCATTGCAGATTTACATTATTTCTTCCCAAAGATTTGTCCAAATAATATAACGGAACTGGATAGAGAATGGCGAATGTTAAGAAATGTCGATTTATCTTTTGACCAAAACAAAATTCCCGATATTATCGACTTTTGGAAACATGTACACGAATTAAGAAATGGAGACGAATCTCAAACATTCCCTACATTGTGTGAATTGGTAAAAAAACTTTTGTGCCTACCACATAGCAGCGCCACCGTGGAAAGGTTATTTTCTGCTATAAATATTATGAAAACAAAATTACGCAACAGAATATCGACTACAACTATTAAAGGAGTATTACACACTAAATCCGAAATAACCGATTGCTACTCATTTGAAGCCACAGAAAGGCACATGAAGAAATTTAACAAAAATATGTATGATTTTAAAAAGAAAAATGAGTGTGAAAATATTGAAAATGAGGCAATAGAGAATGAAAGTGGAAAATAATTTTACTTTGATTTTTATTTTTTTGTTGTTGTGATTATTAATATAACAATGTATGTGAGTTCTGGTAACTAAGAAAATTGTTCATTGTTTTAATTATATGAGCAAAAGTATGAAATCTGCCTTTTTTTTCTTTACCTACTGTTTTCTCCTGTTTTTTTTTTGCGAACTGTTGTTTTTTAGTTTTTGGGGGTTGGCAACAGTGGCACCCAGTAACATATCGACAGGCGCCGGTGAGTTAAAATTGGGATCTGCGAGACAAATATCAGAAGGAATTTTAATTTTTACCAAGTTGACATGTTTACTTGGAATCTTATCTGTGATGGATGGGAGAATGAAACAATTGATATCCATACTAAAATTATTATTTAAAGATTTGATTGATACCGAACACATTTTATTGATGAAAGATGACGAGTTGTTGATACCTATAATAGAATTGTTTACAGTCGTAGCAGTCAAACCTAGCTTGTGGTATAATCTCTCAGTCATGAGACATGACGTGCTGCCACTGTCAAGCACAGCACGAGCCACATGCTGCTGACCATTACTACTCATGACCTTGACGAGAGCAGTGGACAATAACACGTCACCGTGTTCAACACTCGCGGACAGCGACACACCGGTACCTATACCTATAGTAGTAGGCTGAGTGGAGACAGTCGCACTGCCGTTCGTGTCAACAACAACACTGCTAGCAGAATCCCCACTTGCGTCTGACTTCAAGGATTTATCAACGTAAACAGTGGTGTTGTGTTTACGACGGCATATTTTACAACCTGGCTTTTTGCAGTTGTTTGCATAATGTCCTAGATTAAAACAGTTGTAACAAACTTTGTATTTAGGTAATAACTGCAAACGAGCTTCGTTGCTCAACGATAAAAACTGAGGACAACTACTTAGCTTATGATCACCGTTACACAAAACACAATTCTTAGGCTTATTTAAAACACCATCATCCTGTTTACTTGTACTTTCACCTGAATAATTTTTATTAGAATCTTGTACCAACATTGACCTAACCTTGTTTGAATTTTTACCTGTGTGCAAGTGTTTAGTATTTGTAGAAGCTTCCAATTCGAACGTTTCTAATATCTCAGCACGGTTTTTTACAAAAGTAATAAATAATTCAAACGTAACTTTAGAATTATTTTCCAGGCGGCCCTTATACTCGGGGTGAGTATACTCGGCCCTTATACTCACCCCATTCACGATAAGTTTTGCTATCTAATTTGTGTGTGACAATATAAATGAGTAAAGTATCCCAATGATTTACCGGTTCATCTAAGGATTCTAGGGCACGTATGTTTTTGTTAAGAACATCAAGTAAACCTTTTAAATTAACTGACGACTCCTTTTGAAGGGTATCGATTTGAAATAATGCAGTAACATGATGTTGGATAAGCAGGTGTTTGTTATCAAACCGCTCGCAGAGAAGATTCCACGCTACCGAATAATTTGCAAAAGAAAACTGAATTGAGTTGATCACCACAGCAGCTGACCCTTCCAGGGATGACCTCAGATAGTGAAATTTATTTATTTCGTCCATATCATCGTTTGAATGGATGAGACTAACAAATGTGTCGTGAAACTCTAACCAGTTTGTATAAGAACCACTGAATTTTGGCAACTGGATAGTCGGTAATTTAACAAACTTATGATTGCTAGAACGCGACATTACGTCACAGGTATCATTCGAATCTCCTTTCCTATTATCGTGCAACATTTGTTGAGCTTTAGATACGGTTCTGTAATATAGAGATTCAAACTCTGCGCGTTCCGACATCTGACCATCCAAGTCATCAGTAGAACACTCCAGCAATAATTGCACCTCATCATATTGGGCATACAATGCCTCGAGTCTAGTAAAACGTAATTGTAACTCGCTTACCTCAGTAGGGCTGAAAGAAGAGGGATTTAAAGAATTTAAATGGTTTGAGAAAATTGTCACCTTTCCTTTGCAACTCGCTCGTTTCCTAACGAGATCTTTACTGTCCTTATTTAATTCCTTATCCTCTGGCATTGCGCAAGCTGGTGTGATCAACCTGGAATGTATATAAATAAAGTTATAGCAACGTTTAAATGACAATTACATATGATGCAGCCGAAAATACGTACAAGATTAAAATACACTAACTTTAGAGTGAATTTACATAAATAATAGGAATTTATAATAAACTATACGTATTGATGGTTATATTGTACTAAACTTTTATCATAACACTGCAGTTGCAACGATTTCTATTGTCTATTTGTGCTAACTAATGTGATTACGTAACTGTCTCAATAACTGTAAAATTATTACACCGTAAAGCAAATAATGCAGTTACTACAAAGAACTACTCTTTAACAATGTGTAAATAACAAAAATGAACAATGACTACTGATCAGTTAATAGTTATAATAATATTATAATTTGTAACCACTCACAGAACAAAGAAAAATGGCAATAGTTATTTTGTACTAACCTGGCTATTAACGGCTGACTTACACTAATTTTACCTGTTAAATAGAGTGTTGGGTACACAAATTTAATAATAAATACGCCTTTTCTCAGCGATTAAGTATCCAGACCACGTAAATTCCAATAATCTTCTGAATGACGTAGCAGAATTCACCGGCCACACTGGGCGTCGACTATGATTTTTGATGTCCACCAATTCTCTTCAATCCCTTTGTAACAATTCGCTGATCGGAGTAAATATTCTTCAAATCTCCAAATCCAGGCTCGAAGGACCATGTGCGGGATTGATCCAGGTAAAATTACGAGATAATAAAAAAATACGTTGCTTGATGTGAACGTGCAAATTTATTCTAATTAAAATCACAGATGTAGGTAGACGGTCGACAATAGTTAAGAAACAAAAACTATTAGCCATAATCACGTAGCCTCAGCATGGCATGTGAATATCTGTAGGCGCTTGCGGGTACAATTAGTCACAAAGTTGGTGTAACTACTTAACTACTCATAGTTTTGTTTACACCCACAATATGCCATGGAAAACATCGACATAAGGAAAACATCGTGAGAAAACCGGCATGTATTCTCCTCTTACTCACATACCTACTTATTGTGCCCAAGCCTAGTCTTTGACACTTCATTGCATAATAATTACAATGTTTAGGTAAAATCGTATCGGTACAGTCACCACTTAAATACCTATTTTCATCACTTTTCTGTCTGCTAATTGTGCGATACTTACGAAATCTGCTTTATCGACTCAGCATTCTGAACGCAGTTAAAAGTAAAAATATAATATAAATGTATTTAAATGTAATACTTAAAGGAATACAATACCAGCCGATTATTGTCTAACTGCAAGGCAAAGGCTCTTCTTGTACTGAGAAAGCACGAGGACTAATTAGCGCACTTGCCCAAGATGGTTTGGCGATTTCAGACTTACACCAACTACTAGCTTTTGCCCGCGGCTTCGCCCGCGAGGTTGTCGGAAACTATCCCATGGGACCGTAATACTGGGATATGTTCCAACCAAGGTTATGTTCCATACGTATGCCTCATTCAAATCCGTTCAGCCATTTGCAATCATTAATCATGTCGTGCTGAATTCATGGTATTAGTTTGCGCGACGATGTCTGCCAACCCCCCCAGTGGGGTTCCCGCATTGTCGTTGCGGGGGGCTCAGTAACCGTGGTCACCCTCCCACGGTGAAGCGAAGAGGAACCCCAAGGTGGGGCCGCTCGTCAGGGCTTGTGCCTCCAAGCCGACGACGTAGCGGCCAAAAAGTAGGTTGCGGTGAGGTGCATCGCAAATGAGGCGGGCCGCGATGTCGAATGGGAGGCATCGCGGCTGAGGGTTACGGGCTGCGGCGGAGGAGGAGTGCCGGTACTTCTGAGTAGCACTCTTCCCTTCCGTAGCCTGGACGGGGCCGCCACCGTTTGATGGCGGACGCGGTGGGGCCGCAGGGGAAGAGGAGTGTCGGTATAACGTTGGCCGCTCTCCCTATCCCCTGCGGCCGAAAAGTGGTTGGCGGCGGGGCCACTGTACTGACCCGTCGCAGGAGGACGTCAGCAGCAGCTGGTGGGGCCCGCAAGGGCCGATGCCTGCTAGGGGTGCGGGTTGTTCGAAAGAGATACCGCGGCCCCTGGCATACGGGCAGCTGAAGGAACATGGGTGTGTTTTAGTCAGTAAAAGTCTGACACGCCCTCCTGCTCCAACCAGAGTGGGAGAAGTCATTTGATGATTTCCCACCCACAAAAAAAAAAAGAAAAACGATGTCTGCCAACAACAACAATTTTGATGTTACCACCTTTTGCTTGAACATGAAGATTAAGGGCTAATTTTTCAATAGTCAGATCACTTTTATCTGTAGAATAAATCTGACAGTTTGATATATTTACGATACAAACGTTGTCAAACCGCAATATTTATTCTTCAGATGAAAATTATCTGACTATTGAAAAATCAGGGCTTAGTCGGATTGGATTATTATAATGACATTATACGTACACGTATGGATGGTCCAAGTGGCGGAGCTTGGGGCAGGCCTATGTCCAGCAGTGGACGTCTTTCGGCTGAAATGATGATGATGACGATGTATTAGGGTCACTCTCCTTCAGAAATTTTAATAATGAACACCGCAATTCTGAAAATCGCGACATTTGCACCATATCATGCATCATCAAGTAAACTGAAACTCTCCACTCTGCTTACACGGTTATAATTTTGTTAGATAAACTACTTAAAAAAAAAATTGCTACGGAATCATTGAGGTTCTTATACTGGCTCTCGCAGTTGCGCCTTAGCTCGAAGAACGCCTGGTCAGGATATCATCGAAGTTTGACCACGATGATTTCCTGGCCAGACTTTCTTTTTTTTTGTGTTTTTCAAAGTGCCTAAGTGGTATGGAACGATTTTTCATGTTTAAGATCGGCATCCAGAAACCGTTTTTTTAATAGTCTTTTGAGATATATCAGGAGATCCTGTTTCATTAATAGTTCTGTTGAGAGATTTTGTACAGGAGAAAAAATTTAAAAATATGTTATTGAGATAGCTTAGGCAAAATGCAGTCGGAAAATGTTAGTTTTAGTTCATGAAATAACAAAATAAATTTTAAAATTCAATTCAAAGATTTCAGCTTTTTTTTTTAATCTGTTATTAAACACCATGAAATAGTAGCCGCCGTGTTATTACGTCATACGGCGTGTCAATTGAACAAATTTGTACATTTATTGATAAATGATAAATGATTTTATGTCTGACATTTTTTTTAAACTAGATGAGGTCGGCATTTCCTAACTGACTACTCTGAGAAGAAAGGGCGAAACAAACTCAGAGGTCACAGTCTCTTTTAAAGTCCAGACATAATCTTGGTCAGATCATGTGATGACCATGTGGATCGGTGTCTGAAATGGTCTTTTGAGGAAAAAACCACACAGATTGAGTGGACCTGTCCATTCAGTGCACGCATTTATCAGTAATCATCAGAGGTAGGAGTAGGTAGATTGATTTAAGGTCGTTGACGTCAAACGTAGAGGATAATATGGATATGCCTCCAAAATACCGGAACTTCATATTTATTGTGATATTTGTTCCGGAATTTTGAAATTAGCACGAATTTGTGTTTAAGGTGAAAAACGTATTAATAATATCAATCTACGCTACCAGTGTTAGCTAATGGTGAAAGAAATCAGTATTTTATTTTATACAAAAATACCTTGGAATAGTTACACCGAATGTTGACCCTTACTGTTGAATTAGAAATGACGCTTGACAGTATGAGACAAAACTTAGACAGGGCCTTTTGTTTCTTTGTCTCATGTTCATCTATGTTCACAACGCATTGACCGCATGCAACGACCAATCAGAAGCAAGTATCCTGTATGACTCATTGGGTGTTTGTTAGAACAATGCGCGCGCGCTGTGTTCCAGGTATCTCACTCGCTTACCTCGGTTCGTAGAGTGCGCTCCTAATTTGTGAAATTCCTGTGTTGTGTAAATAATAATGTCACCCTGGCTTGTTTACTGATTTCTGGTACCTTCTTAAAACGACGAATTTGGCTTGTATCTACGGACATCGATTTGTTTTTAAATTGTATCTCTACTTCAAGTTATTTCGCTTCAGGTAAGCTTTAATAATTTTCTTATATAAGTATGTTTTAGGCCTTTTTGTAAAGAATAATGTTAACATTTTTAGCCTCATATCCGATTGATAATCTTCCTATTCACGCGATAAATCATAATTTGTTTTTAATACATATTGTAGCTAATTGTAATAATTAATTAATTGTAATAATTATGAAGGGCCTGATCAGAAGTCAATGATTTTTCGTGATACAAATTATATAAGATATCTCTGCTTTTTCGAATACCAGCTGTGGCCCATTCGCTAAATTTTGGTTTAGCAGTGATTGTGACTTTTTTTACAGGACATGCTTTTTTTTTAACTACTATAACACATTTTTTTCTACAGCATACTGTAGAAAAAAATGTGTTATAGTTTATATTGGGATCTTGTGAATCAAAACTTGCTGTTGAGAGATTGCTAAGAACATTATTTTTAAACGTTTTCAATTGATTTTTAGTCAGAGGTCTCAATTCAATGGTTTTATCTAGTTGTAACTTTTTATCTAAGTCAAACGATACAAGCTGACCAGTATGCCACTGCCTCCGCAACCAGTAATTACAAGATGGGGTACTTAGTTGGAAGCAGCATTTTACTACGCTCAACACTTCGAAAAAATAAAAGATGTTTTAAACAACTTCAACAGTACTGGTTCAATAGCCATTCGGAATGCAAAAAATGTTTTAGAAAAACCAAATTTACAGGAAGATTAAAAATATATCGAAGAAAATTACCGTATTATTCAAGTAGTTAAAAAAGAGTTACAAAATAAAAAATTATCCATTGTTGATTCACTTTTAATGTTTGACCAAGTGAGAGCTACTATTAACGAGTGCAACAGTGACAATATATTCAAGTAGTTCTAAAAGAGTTACAAAATAAAAAAATATCCATTGTTGATTCACTTTTAATGTTTGACCAAGTGAGAGCTACTATTAACGAGTGCAACAGTGACAATATCTGTATATATAAAAGGAGAACTGACTGACTGACATATCAACGTACAGCCGAAACTACTGGGGCTAGGAATGCGAAATTTTGCACACGGCTTCCTGTTATAATGTAGGGGAGCACTAAGAAGGGGTTTTTGGAAATTTAACCTTTAAGGGGGTGAAAAGGGGGAATTTTGTTTGTATGGAAAATCTTATTACTTGTGTTAATAAACATGAAACTTGGCACGAACATCTATCTAAGTAAATTATGAAGTTTGGCATTTTTTGTTTTTCCAAATTACCTCCTCAGAGGGGTTGAGGGGGGTGTGAAAATTTGTATAGAAGAATTTAGATACATGCAACGACATCTATTGGGCCAGAATGGTACTAACGAATACATATCTACATAAAATTACAGTCATAATAAAACACAATGTAACATTTGGTTTGTTGGGTAGTTCCTTTTAATCCAGTCCTTTTAAGAACATTCAACGCCCACATCAATGTGGAATACTGTAACTCAGTAAAGTCAATCAAATATGTCTGCAAATATGTAAATAAGGGTACCGACCAGGCTACTGTTTCACTAGGAGATTTAAAAGATGAAGTGAAAATGTATGAAAGTGGAAGGTATATAAGTAGTTCAGAGGCAGTATGGCGTATTCTCGGGTTTCCTATTCATGAGCGTTTTCCTACGGTAATTCATCTCGCTGTGCATTTAGAAAATGGTCAAAGAGTGTACTTTAACCCAGAAAACTTAGCTGATAAGGTATCCTGTCCACCAAAAACGACACTCATGTCTTTTTTCGAATTATGTCAAGTAGATGACTATGCTAAAACCCTACTATATTGCGAAGTACCTGCATACTATGTTTGGAACAATAATCGGTTTGAAAGGAGGAAAAGAGGGGTAGATGTAGCTGGGTGGCCAGGCATTAAAAGAGACCACGCTTTAGGCAGAGTATACACGGTACATCCAAATAATGTTGAGTGCTACCACCTTCGTTTGCTTTTACATGAAATCCGGGGTCCGTTATCTTTTGAAGCATTAAAAACAGTCAACGGTGTGATACTACCGACTTTCAAATCAGCTTGCAAGACTTTAGGGTTACTTGAAGATGATCAACATTGGCATACAGCACTACAAGAGGCAGCCCTGTGTCAATCTCCGCACATGATGAGAGAGCTTTTTACGATCATGTTAGTTTTTTGTCAACTGGCAGATCCGTTCAGTCTGTGGGATTAATTTAAAGACTACCTGTCGGAAGACTTTAAACGACAGATTGAGAGGCAGGTAAAAAACGGAGTAGAACACCTCATGGATGAGATTTTTAGTAAGTGTCTGTTGGAAATAGAAGGAGCATGTTTGGCACTTGGAGGATGTGCACTAGAAGAATACGGTTTACCGAAACCGAGTACATCAGAAGTGTTTCAAAGTGAATTAGGAGCGTATATTAATGAAGTTAACTACGATATGTTTGCCTTAGAATCATTTGTCAATATCAATGAGAATTCAGTAACTGAGGAACAAAAGTTAGTGTACAATGAAATTATTTCAAGTACACATTGAAAACGAGGGAAGAATTTTCTTTTTGGATGCCCCAGGTGGGACTGGTAAGACTTACCTCATCAATTTACTCTTGGCAAAGATTAGAAGTACTCGTGGAATTGCCTTAGCAGTCGCGTCTTCCGGGATCGCCGCTACTTTATTGGAAGGAGGTCGAACGGCGCACTCTGCTTTGAAATTACCCCTTAATTTGACTAACGTAGAAACTCCAATGTGTAACATTTCAAAGCAAAGCAATCTTGCCGAAGTATTGCGTAAAGCAAAAATAATAGTCTGGGATGAAAGAACTATGGCGCACAAAAGAGCTATTGAAGCGTTAAATAGGACTCTACAGGACATAAGAAACAACAATTCTTTAATGGGTGGTATGACAGTGTTGCTAGCTGGCGATTTTCGTCAAACTTTACCGGTAATACCAAAAGGAACGCGCGCTGATGAAATTAAGGCATGCTTTAAAAGATCTTATTTATGGCCCTTTACGAAAATTCTAAAAGTGACTAAAAATATGAGAGTGCATCTGAGCGGGGACGTCTCTGCTGGCCATTTTTCAGACCTTCTACTTAAAATAGGAAACGGCATGTATCCAGAAACAGACGGGTTGATAGCTATAACAGATGAATTATGTAGTGTAGTAACTACAGTCGAAGACCTTATAGAAAAAATTTACCCAGATGTAGCTCAAATAAAGGACAAGCCTTTAGAATGGCTACGTGAAAGAGCTATAATGACACCTAAAAATGACCAAGCAGCAGTAATTAATGATATTTTGCTGAAATCATTTGACGGCACAGAAATGGTACATAATTCAATAGACACGGTGGTAAATACAGACGAAGCAGTCCATTACCCGGTTGAGTTTCTGAACACTATTAATCCAGCCGGACTTCCATATCATAAACTAACACTGCGCGTGGGCACACCTGTGATGTTACTTAGAAATTTGAAACCCCCAAAACTATGCAACGGTACTAGGCTACAAGTAAAAGCTTTGCATCGTAATATTGTTGAAGCTACCATTTTAACTGGGTCTTCCCAGGGAGAAACAGTCTTCATTCCACGTATTCCATTAATCCCGAACGATCTCCCTTTCGAATTCAAAAGACTTCAGTTCCCTTTAAAAGTTTTCTTTGCGATGACAATAAATAAATCACAGGGTCAAACCCTTAAATTTGCAGGAGTTGACTTGCGACAGCCCTGTTTCTCCCATGGTCAGTTCTACGTAGCATGCTCTCGTGTGAGCTCATCTTGCAGCCTGGTCATATTGGTAACACCCTCCAGAACGACCAAGAATGTAGTCTATAAAGAAATATTATAAAAACTTAATTGTTTTGTTATAGCCATGCACCCGCATATTTCTGGATACATACTGTTTCCTATTTTTAGATGTCATTATAGCTCTTTCACGTAGCCTATTCTTTCATACAAAAACTGTCAGATGTCAGTAAAAATTATCTATCGATTGAAAAATCAGCCTTCGAATTTTTTAGAGGAAATACGAAACCCACGCGGACGAAGTCGCGGGCAAAGTGCTAGTTAAAAATAAATTAGAATATGTTATGGAACGAAATTCGGATTTAGACACAATTAGAGAATACAGCGAAAGTATTGAAAAAAACGTAGCAAATAATCTGATAACTTATTTTAAATTTGCTCCATTGACGTCTACAGATGTTGAACGATCATTTTCCACATATAAATGGATATTAGACGTCAAAAGGAATACTTTAAAATTAGAAAATATTGAAAAAATTATGATTATTTATTTTAATTGTATTAACGTTGAAAGCCAAAATATGGAAATTGTATCCGATGAGGATTAAAAACAATTTATTTATGTTTTTGTTTAATTAAAAATAATTGTTCATTGAATTCAATCAATCATTCATATAACGGCGCGTGACATTATTAAATAATGAAAATCAGTTAATTTCGAGAGTTGTAATTTATTTTCTTATTTTTTTAATCATTGGTCATTATTCTGTTATTTTTAACGATAGATCGATTTAAATTCAACTAAATGGTAATTTTAATTAAGAGCGGGTAACACCGAATGGAGTTGCGTCTGTCATGGCGGGCGACGTCGTGTCAATTCGTTCAGTTGTTGACAGCCGTTGCACGTGGTGGTCACTCGCAAACCCATTGGCTCTAATTCGTTAATTATTACTGCAATCCTTAATTGTTTAAGTCATTTAAGTGTCTGTAAAATTAAAATAGTGAAGAGTCAACGCTACAGCGTATTTATTTCAACGTTTCCTGAAGTTTAACGCCCACTATGGATTCCCGTGCTGACGAAGTCGAAAGACGAATCAGCAATCAGATGCAACAGCCCGGCCTCCCGATTTCCCGTTATCAGAAGTGAGATCACCAGAAACTTCCCAGGAACGTAAAACAGGTCAGAGTATTGTTACTAACCGAAATAGTGAATCCGACCATTGAAAAACGTTGTTTAAAATGCAATGTAGCAAATGTAATGTAGCATGATGAATGTTACGTTCCATTAAGAGTTGAGTGGCGGACTAGAAATCCCAACAATGGCAATGCCCACTATGGAGTGCATTGCTGATTCGTGACCAGACGTCCTGAATCAGCAATCAGATGCAACAGCCCGGCCTCCCGATTTCCCGTTATGTAACCGATCCGACCGATCCGACCGATCCGACCGATCCGGCCGATTTGACCGATCCGACCGATCCGACTGATCCGACCGATCCGACCGATCCGACCGATCCGACCGACCCGACTGATCCGACCGACCCGACCGACCCGACCCGACCCGACTGATCCGAGCGATCCGACCGATCCGACCGATCCGACCGATCCGACCGATCCGACCGATCCGACTGATCCGACCGACCCGACTGACCCGACCGACCCAACCGATCCAACCGATCCGACCGATCCGACCGATCCGACCGACCCGACCGACCCGACCGACCCGACTGATCCGAGCGATCCGACCAAATTGACCGATCCGACCGATCCAACCGATCCGACCGATCAGACCGACCCGACCAACCCGACCGACCCGATCGACCCGACTGACCCGACCGACCCGACCGATCCGACCGATCCAACCGATCCGACCGATCCAACCGATCCAACCGATCCGACCGATCCGACCGATCCGACCGATCCGACCGACCCGACCGACCCGACCGACCCGACCGATCCGACCAACCCGACCGATCCGCCCGATCCGACCGACCCGACCAGAATCGACCCGAATCAGCCTGGGATTCCCGACGCCCAGGGCGTCTCCTGCGAAGGCCTTCGTGCCAATGTTTCCATTTATCTGTTTTAAATAAACTTTGATCCAGCCACATCGTCTGCTTACACTCCTGCTCCTGCTTCTTTGCAGTTTTGATCACATCAACCTTCCCTAAAGTTTATTCAATTCGTACCACCAATATTGCTTTTACATCAAATAGTTTATAGCCTAACCTTGCATCCATACCCTCGCGCATAATACAAAGCATGGTGGGTGATATCATATTATCTCTGGCGTCGCTCACAATGGACCTTATTAGAAGGCTTATAGTCACCCAAAGGATAATGTAGAGGGCTATGCTCGGAGTCTCTCTACGTGATCGAATCAGGAATATAGAGATCCGCAGGGGAACCAAGGCAACCAACATTGCACGAAGAATTGCTAAACTTAAGTAGCAGTGGGCAGGGCACATTGCTCGCAGAACAGATGGCCAATGGGGCCAGAAGGTTCTGGACTGGCAACCGCGTACCAGAAGACGTAGGGTTGGAAGGCCTATCACAAAGTGGACCGATGACCTTGTGAAGACCGCAAGAATCCGCTGGAGGCCTGGGCAGGTGGGCAGTGGACGTCTTTCAGCTGAAATGATGATGAAGATGATGACTTTTTATGGAGTGAACTTATTTGACGTCCACAACCCAGTTACTGGGTTACACGATACCCCTTGGTAAGACTGATTATCAGACTTTCGTGCTTCTGACTAACCCGTAACGACTGTCAAATATCTCAAAATAACAGACGAGACCAACGGCTTGACGTGCTTTCCGAGATACGTGGTACACTCAGAAAGTTTTGCGAAAATAAAAAAGTGTTCTATAGGTAAATGGTTTTTCAAGGTACTCTCCATTAGCCTTTATACAAAGTTTCATGCGTCTGAACCAGTTTTTGAACCACTTTTTCCAGTCCGCCGCAGGCATCTCGTTTACAGCCTGCTCGAACGCTGACTGCACATGTTCCGGCTACGAAAATTGTATCCTTTGAGCAGACTTTTTATTTTTGGGAATAAAAAGAAGTCACACGGTGCTAGGTCAGGTCTGTAAGGAGGTTGACCCAGGAGTTTGAACGGCGTGCTGTGCAGGAAGTCCCTCGTTTTGTCCCTCACAACAGAGAAAACTTCTGCCAAGCATTTGGTAGTATTGCATTCAGCGTTGATCCTTCTTTAGTTTCCTAAAGGAATTGACACCAAGTAGCCAGTCAAATTGAAAATGCTCGCGATCATAATCGTTACCCCGCTTTGGTAGGCGTTGATTCGTTTTGAAACACCCAAACCGTCGACTGGCGCTTCATTTCTGGATCGTGTTGATAAATCCAAGACTCATCACCTGTAATGATTTCGTAAACACACCGAGACGAGCCTGCTTCAAATTTGTTTATCACTTCGGCACCATCCACCTGGGCCTGCTTCTGAGCATCAATAATGTTGTGCGGCAACCAGTGTGAAACTATCCTCCTCACGCGAAGATGCACGTGTAGAATTTCGTGAAGGCTTTCTGATACAACTTGCAGTATGTGCTGAATCTCTTGAAACATAACTTGCCTATTGTCATAGATTAAATTTTTCACTGCTAGCACGTTTTGTTCCGTAACAGCTGTCAAATGGTGACCACTTCTTTCTTCATCCCCCAAAGTTAGTCGACCGCGCTTCAGTTCGTTATACCAACGATATACGGTTGCCTTAAAAGGGCTTTCACCCATTCGTACGATTCGTCCGGTTTCAGGCGACACATGAAATCGTAAAAAAATCATAGCGCGAAAATGTTCCCGGCGCAGATCCATTTTGTTATATATGAGAATAACTAGCACTTTGCCCGCGACTTCGTCCGCGTGGGTTTCGTATTTCCTCTAAAAAATTCGAAGGCTGATTTTTCAATCGATAGATAATTTTTACTGACATCTGACAGTTTTTGTATGAAAGAATAGGCTACGTGAAAGAGCTATAATGACATCTAAAAATAGGAAACAGTATGTATCCAGAAATATGCGGGTGCATGGCTATAACAAAACAATTAAGTTTTTATAATATTTCTAAAGACTACATTCTTGGTCGTTCTGGAGGGTGTTACCAATATGACCAGGCTGCAAGATGAGCTCACACGAGAGCATGCTACGTAGAACTGACCATGGGAGAAACAGGGCTGTCGCAAGTCAACTCCTGCAAATTTAAGGGTTTGACCCTGTGATTTATTTATTGTCATCGCAAAGAAAACTTTTAAAGGGAACTGAAGTCTTTTGAATTCGAAAGGGAGATCGTTCGGGATTAATGGAATACGTGGAATGAAGACTGTTTCTCCCTGGGAAGACCCAGTTAAAATGGTAGCTTCAACAATATTACGATGCAAAGCTTTTACTTGTAGCCTAGTACCGTTGCATAGTTTTGGGGGTTTCAAATTTCTAAGTAACATCACAGGTGTGCCCACGCGCAGTGTTAGTTTATGATATGGAAGTCCGGCTGGATTAATAGTGTTCAGAAACTCAACCGGGTAATGGACTGCTTCGTCTGTATTTACCACCGTGTCTATTGAATTATGTACCATTTCTGTGCCGTCAAATGATTTCAGCAAAATATCATTAATTACTGCTGCTTGGTCATTTTTAGGTGTCATTATAGCTCTTTCACGTAGCCATTCTAAAGGCTTGTCCTTTATTTGAGCTACATCTGGGTAAATTTTTTCTATAAGGTCTTCGACTGTAGTTACTACACTACATAATTCATCTGTTATAGCTATCAACCCGTCTGTTTCTGGATACATGCCGTTTCCTATTTTAAGTAGAAGGTCTGAAAAATGGCCAGCAGAGACGTCCCCGCTCAGATGCACTCTCATATTTTTAGTCACTTTTAGAATTTTCGTAAAGGGCCATAAATAAGATCTTTTAAAGCATGCCTTAATTTCATCAGCGCGCGTTCCTTTTGGTATTACCGGTAAAGTTTGACGAAAATCGCCAGCTAGCAACACTGTCATACCACCCATTAAAGAATTGTTGTTTCTTATGTCCTGTAGAGTCCTATTTAACGCTTCAATAGCTCTTTTGTGCGCCATAGTTCTTTCATCCCAGACTATTATTTTTGCTTTACGCAATACTTCGGCAAGATTGCTTTGCTTTGAAATGTTAAACATTGGAGTTTCTACGTTAGTCAAATTAAGGGGTAATTTCAAAGCAGAGTGCGCCGTTCGACCTCCTTCCAATAAAGTAGCGGCGATCCCGGAAGACGCGACTGCTAAGGCAATTCCACGAGTACTTCTAATCTTTGCCAAGAGTAAATTGATGAGGTAAGTCTTACCAGTCCCACCTGGGGCATCCAAAAAGAAAATTCTTCCCTCGTTTTCAATGTGTACTTGAAATAATTTCATTGTACACTAACTTTTGTTCCTCAGTTACTGAATTCTCATTGATATTGACAAATGATTCTAAGGCAAACATATCGTAGTTAACTTCATTAATATACGCTCCTAATTCACTTTGAAACACTTCTGATGTACTCGGTTTCGGTAAACCGTATTCTTCTAGTGCACATCCTCCAAGTGCCAAACATGCTCCTTCTATTTCCAACAGACACTTACTAAAAATCTCATCCATGAGGTGTTCTACTCCGTTTTTTACCTGCCTCTCAATCTGTCGTTTAAAGTCTTCCGACAGGTAGTCTTTAAATTAATCCCACAGACTGAACGGATCTGCCAGTTGACAAAAAACTAACATGATCGTAAAAAGCTCTCTCATCATGTGCGGAGATTGACACAGGGCTGCCTCTTGTAGTGCTGTATGCCAATGTTGATCATCTTCAAGTAACCCTAAAGTCTTGCAAGCTGATTTGAAAGTCGGTAGTATCACACCGTTGACTGTTTTTAATGCTTCAAAAGATAACGGACCCCGGATTTCATGTAAAAGCAAACGAAGGTGGTAGCACTCAACATTATTTGGATGTACCGTGTATACTCTGCCTAAAGCGTGGTCTCTTTTAATGCCTGGCCACCCAGCTACATCTACCCCTCTTTTCCTCCTTTCAAACCGATTATTGTTCCAAACATAGTATGCAGGTACTTCGCAATATAGTAGGGTTTTAGCATAGTCATCTACTTGACATAATTCGAAAAAAGACATGAGTGTCGTTTTTGGTGGACAGGATACCTTATCAGCTAAGTTTTCTGGGTTAAAGTACACTCTTTGACCATTTTCTAAATGCACAGCGAGATGAATTACCGTAGGAAAACGCTCATGAATAGGAAACCCGAGAATACGCCATACTGCCTCTGAACTACTTATATACCTTCCACTTTCATACATTTTCACTTCATCTTTTAAATCTCCTAGTGAAACAGTAGCCTGGTCGGTACCCTTATTTACATATTTGCAGACATATTTGATTGACTTTACTGAGTTACAGTATTCCACATTGATGTGGGCGTTGAATGTTCTTAAAAGGACTGGATTAAAAGGAACTACCCAACAAACCAAATGTTACATTGTGTTTTATTATGACTGTAATTTTATGTAGATATGTATTCGTTAGTACCATTCTGGCCCAATAGATGTCGTTGCATGTATCTAAATTCTTCTATACAAATTTTCACACCCCCCTCAACCCCTCTGAGGAGGTAATTTGGAAAAACAAAAAATGCCAAACTTCATAATTTACTTAGATAGATGTTCGTGCCAAGTTTCATGTTTATTAACACAAGTAATAAGATTTTCCATACAAACAAAATTCCCCCTTTTCACCCCCTTAAAGGTTAAATTTCCAAAAACCCCTTCTTAGTGCTCCCCTACATTATAACAGGAAGCCGTGTGCAAAATTTCGCATTCCTAGCCCCAGTAGTTTCGGCTGTACGTTGATATGTCAGTCAGTCAGTTCTCCTTTTATATATACAGATAATTTAAATTAGCTCTCAAACAATGTGGAGGGAATTTTTTTAATTGGAACGTACCTATTTTTACTTACACATAATCATAATTTCAAAATAATTTATAACTGACCAGTCTCTCATACATAAAAACTTTTTTTCGCAAAACTTTCTGAGTGGCGTGGTAATTATGCGGAAGTTGCTGTCACAGGTTAAACATTTTCCTTACAGTGACAGGCACACAAAGGTGGTGGTGTGTAAAACGTAATAAGTAGTTTGGTATTTTATTTTAACATTTTAAACAGTACCCCATGTTGTGTCTTTCACCTCTTTTACAGAAAAGCTTTAAATTTTTCCTAATTTTCATAGATATGTGGGCAAGGTACCGTCGTGATGTCAATAATAGATATTATCTCTGCAACCAAAATATTCACAGATATGGTCAAGCGGGGTAAATGCGTAACACACTTACAGTAGGTATGGCTTTTATTTTGACAGTTGGACAACATTCATTGCGTTATTTACTTAGGTACGTTGTTGAGCAGACGATTTTTTCGGACATAAGTATGAGTAATAGATTAGCGATACCCTTCAAAATGATTCATAGTCTGATTGATAGTGTGCTAAGCAAATAGGTTGCAGATTACGTTCACCATCTCTAAATCAATTATTACGCATTGTGAGATCGAGACCGGTTGAATGAGCTGAAATACGATTATAGCAACACCAGAACACCTACAACACGAAAATACTAACAAAAATATGGACCTTAGTCTGAAATAAAGTTTTATTTATTTACAATGTTCCCACTGCTAGTTCACAGACCTCCTATTTATGAAAGGGAATGAGCCAAGATCAACCATGCGGGCTCAGTGCGGGTTGGTAGATGTCACATGTCTTCGACTTTTTGGCGATAGGACATGCCGGTTTCCTCACGATGTTTTCCTTCACCGTTTTGAGAGCAGTGGCAGAACAGCAAGAAATGTCTGCTTTAGATGATTGAACTGTTGGTCATTCCGCAGAGTTTTCTCACTGCAGAACCAGGCCGTTTATAGCACCATTTTCTACCAGTTACACCTCTATGTAGACGGATCCAGGCCAAAACCCTAAGAACACTTTCCTGTTCCATCATCAGACTGTATTTTACATGTTCGCCAAAATACGCGACTTTAATAAGTTTTGTTTTCCTGTGCAAATTATCTTATATAACAATTTCTAACAAATAATTGTAAGGAAATAAATGGAATTATTTGGCTGGCCAAATTAGCCGTCGAACCGATGACCATTGGGATAAAGAATGATGTTCTTGAGTGAAAACCGCGAATCAGCAAACGTACCTAAGGTAGGAACCCCTCAGGTTAGATGGAGCGACGATCTTCGCAGGGTGACTGGCACAGCTGGATGAGAGCTGCCGAGAACCGAGTTGAATGACGTGATGATATTGATGAAGTGGAATTATGGCGGTTTGAATGAAATTCGACTATTGATGCACCTTTTATTTTATGAAATTAGACATTCTCATTGTTTCAGTTGCTTGTAACCGAGGAGTAATTTTTAGAAAAGCCGAAGTGGAATCGGATAGTCAAGGCACAATCATACCTCGGTTTATGATATGATTGTAACTTGACTATTCATTTCCGTCGGAATCGCCAATCAAGTGGAAAATGGAAATAGGCCTTTCGTAAAATCACTCTTCAATTATCCACAAGCATGCTCACGTTTCCACTGTTTTGTACTTAAGGGGAACCTAGTCGCGGGCTCGAACTCACTGATGGGCCTGGCTAAAAAGCACGATGTCTCACCAGGCATCGTATCCGACAGAGATAGTATCAGTGATAAGCAGTTAGAAGCTAGTCTACACGCACAACATTATTGAATGACATACAGGATCATTTATAGTACAACAGGCGCGTAATAAACTTAAGAACAGTCCTTCGGAAGATCGGGTTTTATGAAAAATCCACTGCATAGATCAATGACCAATAAAGTTTATTGAACTTTACAATATTTGAGCTTTGTCGGTACTGACTTGGTTTTTCAGATTTTACACTTCTTTTATTTCTTAACACCCCCAAAGTTAGGTTAAATTAGCAAGAAAAACGAATCTTTGTTGGCTCCTAACTTTTTTATGGTTTTTTATTTTAGTATTCTGTTTCCATACAAACAATAATAATAATGGGACAAAACCGTATCATGTTTAATTTTTGATGTATATTGTCGAACAGTGGAGTAATACACTCCCTAAGTTTGTATGGGAAAAATGTGGACTAGAGTCACCTTATTGCGAAAGAACACACCTTCACGTGAATGAAGCCGCGGTCACATCTAGTTAATTAATCATTTAACTTGTGTAGGTATGGGGACAATCTCAATATCTAAAGTAATACAATAAAGTAAGTAATTACAGAATAATCGTACAACAGCGTAATCTACTTATAATAATTTAATATCTAAGGAACAATACTTGTACTGATAGTAAAAGCCAAGTCGTCAATACTCGTTCTACCTTAAAATTTGTCGATATTGCAAATAACTGTTTTATCCGTTAAATATTCTTGAACCCGTCTGCTATTTTGTCAACCATGGTCTTCTCCGTTGGTTTGAATACATGCACTACTGCGTCCCCTGCGTCGCCCAGCGTCTTCACGACCTCTCCCCAAGCATGTTTCATCGTATCCATCACGTCACGCTTCTCCCGGAACCCATCTTTGTGTTCCAAAGGGAGGGCTGACGCGATAGCAATGATGAACTGGAAAGATAATGAAACACACTCATTTTTAAACCTACACATTTTACACAACCTTTCAACAGAAGGCTTCCCGCAAACAGGAGCAACGCGTTACGCTACTCAAGAGCTGCTAACAAAGTCTATGCAAAACTTCCTGTAAATTGTTCTACCAGAATCGCGTCGCATCTGTCTGCAGGAGCCCAAGCTCAAAATAATTAACAAATCATACCTAATCTGGCTAAGGTATTTTGACTAACGCACACGTTTAATTTTAAAGTATTTAGATCAAACGATCCCAGCAGCAATCATCAGAATGTTAGTTTATGGCATTATTCATCAAATAATCCTACTGTGTAGTAAATAAGTGGTTTATTTTTATCATTTTATTCTAAGATATTTTTTGCATGCTGAACTAAGTAAGCAAAATATGTGAAACCGTTTATTTTTAAGTAATTTTCATGTACAATATTTTATGCAAAATAAAGATATTACATTATAAAGAAATAAAACTATACAGTACTTACAAGACATAGGAAAATCGTCAGGCGTAAATCCATAGCAACGTTCGACAGTGCAACTTCAATGCAAAAGTTTGTCCCAGAATAGGAATCAATGGCTATTTAGATAATGGTTTAGTAGGTCTACTATTGTTATCAAAAACACAATGGGTGTGCAGCCTGTGCTGAGCGCGCAACGTACTAACTCTTACTGGTCACAAAGGATCAACAGGAAGCTATGAATTCACTGTGGCGCACGTGTGAGTTTAATCAAGCGAGCAGGCAAAACTGGGGACAATAGACTGTGATGGACAAGGGCCGCACCAAAGAATTTCAAACTTACAATATTATAATATTTTCATTAAATATTTACAAATACTCGACTATTCTTTGAAGGAAAAACACTTTCTATAGTACTTAGGACTGATCGACAAAATGCACTGCAAAAACTAACATTCTAATTAAAATACAGCTAACTTCCACACACGATAAAAAACTGTTGGCTATACTATTATTTTATTATAGGTATTATAATACCTTTATCGCAATGATTGGATGAACGGTTGGATAACCACGTCAAATTGTAAATTAGTTACAAATGTTAGGTAAAGAAGGTACCTACCCTATACCTAACATAACTAATTAAGGTAACATAGGTATGTGTGTATGCGTGAACCGTAGTGTATTTTACAAGATATTCTGGGATTTATTAACATTCACGAAGTTAGCTGGTGAATGAACATAGGATAATGATTTTAACAACCATAAATGGGGCGGCTATAATGATCAGTTGAAAGAAAATTTGGGCAGTACTAAAATTTTTCGGCGGTTGGTGGTGACATCTCTTTGAGGCGCGCGTGGAACACAACGCGCCGTCGATCCGGGCTTGGTCCTTACCGGACAGCGACCTACCCATTACTCGCCGTCCGCAAGCCCGCGCCTACGGTGGCTGGGAATCAGCCTGGGATTCCCGACGCCCAGGGCGTCATCTGCGGAGGCTAGGGCCGTGAGGGCGCATATACTGCCTCTCGCTCACGTGCGCCGCCTCCCTCTTCGCGAGCATCACTGCTTCCGTGAAAGCAGCGACGGCTACCCATGCACAAGGCACCCCGACAAAATGGGTTAGGTTAGGTTAAAACCAACCTAACGGCAGCGGCCGGCGAACACTGCTTCCAAGTTAGATTTCTTACCGACTAATTCGGGCGTAACTGTCCGTTCAGACATTTTACTGCTTTCATTATTTATTCAATTACCCATTTAAATATTTGTTATGGCTCCTGCCTGTAATTTTTAATTTAACAAAACTACAATAAACAACTGCCGCAAATCAGTGATTGTTATCATACAAACCACGACTTATGCTCGATTTCTATAAACAAAAACTGATTGTTTTGATCACCAATGGTAGCATTTTTATTTCCAAACTTGGCAAATAAATAGTTTAGTAGCTAATTTCACCTGTGAATCCTGTGATAGCTGCTACCAAATGGAGGGTTCTACTATGTGAAGATATTAATTTGGTCTTTGCTTCATTATTGGTAAAGATACAGGAGTCTTAATACAACTGTCAGTCTTGCCTACAACTGTGCGTAAGTTATAGGAATCGGCCATTAGTGAATCTTCATTATCTTCATTATGAGAGAAATTAACGAAATTAAGATAACAATTCATTATTTTATCAAAAAAGCAAAGTAAGTACCTACAGGAAAAGAAGTTATGGGCAGATTAAAATTAAATCACAAATTATTACAATTCATAAAAGAAAAAATTGATATAAATTGCAAACGGAATAATTAATTGATACTTCAAATTCCGCCTTTTTGCCGCCTTCCACCTGGCTTGAAAGAAAAGTAACCTCAGTTTCTAGCTGTTTTACAAGCTATTTTTATGTAAATAGGTGGCAATAACTAAGCTATATAGGGCTGCACGACCGAATGGGTTAGGTTAGGTTAGAACTGTTGACTGGTCATCTCTTAGCTGCCACGGCTTATTTTATTTTTGTAATTGTTCACTTGGACGTTTTCAACTTGTCTTTCGTTGTCATATGTATAATCTCAACATCAATGATGGAACCAACATTTTGATTTAAAAGAGTTTTCCCGTTCGTCTCCATAGGAAACTACTACGCTGTGGAAAGGGGCCACTCGCTTCCTCTTTTCGACTGACAGACTCCCTAACTAATTGAAAAAAATGCTTTGAGTTTGACTTTTAAACCTACGTCCAAGCCGGCCATATCACATCAGTTACCTACTAAGCTACGGCACATTACCAAACAAACGATATCGATAACGATTACCATAGGTAGGTATCGATTAAGTTAGTAAATCAAAATAGAAATTATTTAATTCATGCCAATCAGAATATGAATACAGGCTATTGTTAATCCATTGCTTCATCATTTCAGTCGAAAGACGTCCACTGCTGGACATAGGCCTCCTCTAATACTTTGGTGCTTGCCATTTTACGATAATTACGCGGACGGAGGAGTTTTGGCACAATTTAAGTTTATAAACATAGAGAATGACGCCTTTTGGCTGAAATGATAATGATGACTTCATTATCATTTCAGCCAAAAGGCGTCTACCGCTGGATATAAACCTCCCCCAAAACGGGGGGTTTTGCCATATTCACCACGCTTGGCACGCGGGTTCGCGATCGCAGTATGGTGGTAAAATGCATAGAGAACGCTGCTGCCCATTCTCTAGTAAGTCCCTCAGTCGTCTCCTACGACACCCACGGGAAGAAATGGGATGGTGCTATTCTTTACGTCCGGCACCACACGGAACATTGCTTCATATGTTGGAAAAAATTGTCAGCTCAATAACCTATATAACGCAATAAATGTTGTTGCACTGTCAAAATGAAAGCCATTCCTACTGTTAGTGTGTTAATATAAGTCCGAAATCGCCAACTCTTCTTGAGCAAGCGTGGTGATCAATACTCGTACCTTCTCTGTATGAGAAGAGGCCTTTGTCCAGCAGTGGGACATTTATAATAATAATAATAGGGATATATTACAAGAAGGCCTATGAATTAGTGCCACATACATGGCTCATGAGGGTGCTGGAGTTGTAAAGCAAAAGATATAAGCAAAATCCTACAACATGATTCAGATTGTGATTGATAATGTGTTACGTAATTAAGGTGCACTTCTCCACACAATGTGTTACTTCACCATTGTCAGTAAGGGGTGCTTGGACAGGAAACCTCCTCGTGTGCCCGTGGGCTAGAGTTTCCCTTGGATGCGTCCGGGGGAAAGGCCAGTCTCCGGGACGGTGCACCCTGGGATGCGGGCAATGTCCCCCATTAGGTACGTGTGCCTAAGGGGTGTCGTTGCCCGTATGCCAATATCCTGTCGGAGGAACGCTCCAACGCGTGTCTCTCTGCGCTTATGCAGAGACGCACAGCGGCGGAGTAAGAGCGGGCTCGGTGTGCACTTACCCTCCCACCGGGCAGGCAAGAAGGAGTCCTCTCCTTCTGCCACCGTTAATCTCGTAGCCCCGAAGATTGTCACGGTCATGTCTCTGACTTTTGACGGGGGTCGAGGGTCTTGGCTTAATCGCCCGGGCTGCGAGGAAGAAATCCTCTATAAAAAATTACCCCAAACCTCCAAGCGGCGGCGCACCGTGAGGGAGGTTGATAGCTTGACTAATGGGTAGCTAAATTAGTCTCTAGTGCGGACCACTAGATTTTTGAGACATATACAGTTTTTTACTCGTGGGAACAAATATGGAACCAACAACTAAAAACAAAAACCTTGAAGAGAAGGAGAGTGATGCGGGGTCGGAGTCCGACGCCGCATCGAGCGCTCCGGGCTCTTTTAAGAGCCCGGAAGTAGTGGTGGGGGGTGCTTCGAAGAGGACTGGGGAGTTCCTCAAGAAGCGCTCCAAACCTGGGGATGGCCAGGGGTCGTCCTCGGATGGCGGGATGGCCTCGGCCCGAAAGCTTGGAAAGGTCTGTCGGCGGGGCGGGGTCCGGTTAGGCAAAGGCCTAACCACAAAGGATCCTGGCGAGCCCAGCGCCGAGACGGACCAGCGAGCCGAGGCCTTGGCCACGGAGGGGCAGCTCTCGGGAGGGACCAGCAGCAGGGCCCTCTCAGAGTCGTCTGGCGGAGAGCCGGACACCGCCGGCGGCTCCATATCAGAGCAAATGGCAAGGTTCGCGGAGGCTGTGGCTGCTGCAGTCAAGGGTTTGGCCTTGAAGAGGACGCACGCCTCTAAGGACAAGGCCGTGCCCGCAGCCATAGCCTCCATTATGGCGGCAGCGGAGGGCATCCACACCGGACCTCCGCCGGACAACATGTCCGTGATGCGGGCGGAGGTCGCCCGCTTGGCAGCCGCCACGGAGCTTCTCCGAAAGGAGAACGAGGAGCTCCGAGCGGACCTGGCAGCACTCCGAGGAGCTGACCCCAGGGTGGTGCCTCAGAAGGGGGCGCGGCATGGGCAGGGTGGACCCGTGCCCGAGGAAGACCGGCTGCTGAACCTGGTGCGGCAGGAGCTGGCTGCCTTCAGCAGCCGGTTTTCCGTCCTGGAGGCAATAGTCCTGCGGCCTCCGCTAGCAGCGAGTCGACCGGCCTCGGGCCAGCAGCAGAGGGGGCACACGTATGCCGCAACCGCCGCTGCCACGGCCAAATCGGCACCGCAGTCGGTACAAACCCCGGCGAAACCGGTGCCACCCAAGGCCAAGACGGGCAGTGTGGCTGCGCAGGCGGTGAAGGCCCCAGCCGTGGTGCCAGGACGGCTGGCCCCCCCCACCTCCTAAATCTCCTCCGGCTGACGCCGAATGGCAAGTGGCCGGGGAGAAGAGGAAGGCAGGGAAAGCTGCGAGGGCAGCGAAAAAGAGGGAGAGGCGGCAGCGAGCCAAGAAGCGGAGCGCCGCGGCTAGGCTACGCGTCCCGAAGTCCGCAGCTGTAGTTATCACACTACAGCCGGAAGCGGAAAAGAAGGGCGTGTCCTACCGCGACGTGATCGCGAAGGCGAAGGCGGCGGTGGACCTCGCAGACTTAGGCGTTGCCGACGGCCTCCGCATCAGGGTCACCGCGACTGGGGCCCGGATGCTGGAGGTCCCTGGCGCGGCCAGTGGCCCGACCGCTGACGCTCTGGCCGAAAGGCTAAGGGCGTCCACAAGTGCGGACGAGGCCCGAGTGTCCAGGCCCACCAAGTGCGCTGACATGCGCATCTTGGGCCTGGACGACTCCGTGACGGAGGGCGAGGTGGTGGCCGCCATAGTCAGGTCTGGAGAGTGCTCTGCCGAGCAGGTGAGGGCAGGGACCATCCGTCCTGACAACACGGGGATGCGAACCGTCACGGTGAGCTGCCCTGTGTCGGCGGCCCAAAAAATCACCGGGGAGGGCCGAAGGCTCCTGGTAGGCTGGGTATCTGCGCAGGTGAAGCTGCTGGAACCCAGACATCTGAGGTGCTTCCGCTGCCAGGTGGGGCACCACGTGGGAGTAAAATGCACCTCGGAGGTAGACCGCAGCGCTCACTGCTTCCGCTGTGGTCAGCCCGGTCACAAGGCCGGCTCGTGCAACGCCACGCCGCACTATTACCTATGTGCGGCAGCTGGCAAGCCGGCCGAACACCGGGCTGGGAGCAAGGCCTGCGCTCCACCCGCCGAAACCAGGAGCCGGGGCAGGGGCAAGCCATCCGCCACCGCCGTCACCGCCGTAGCTGCCGCCACTGCTGCCGCCGCTGCCGCCCCTACCAACGTCGTTGCCGCCGGCACCACCGCGGCAGGGCCCTCTCAGGGGGCTCCGGAGGGGGCTGAAATGGAATGCCAATAACGGCTCCATTTCGCCTCCTCCAGGCGAACATCAACCACTGCGCCACCGCTCAGGATTTGTTGCTCCAGAGCATGGCGCAGTGGTCGATTAACATCGCCGTGGTCGCTGAGCCGTACTTTGTCCCGCCCAGGGATTACTGGGTGGAGGACCTGAGCGGCTCAGTGACCATAATTTCGTCGGCCGCCGCCGGCACCCCGGCTCTCGAGGGTATCCAGAGAGGAAGGGGTTGCGTAGCAGCACGGTTCGGGGAGATTGCAGTGGTAGGGGTGTACTTCTCCCCGAGCCGAACTCTCACCGAGTTCCACAACTCCCTTGCGGTGTTGAGAGACGTCGTCGTCGGGTTTCGTTCCCTCCCCGTACTCGTCCTCGGGGACTTCAATGCCAAGAACTTGGCTTGGGGTTCCCGGTTGACGGATGTGCGGGGTAGGATGGTGGAGGACTGGGCTCTAGAGGTGGGCCTGGTCGTCCTAAACCGGGGTTCTGTCGCCACGTGTGTGCGGATGCGGGGTGAGTCGGTGGTGGACATTTCGTTCGCTAGCCCCGCTCTGTCGCCGCGTGTCGTCGACTGGCGCGTCATGGAGGGGGTGGAGACGTATTCCGACCACCGGTATATCCGGTTTGACGTCTCCGCCCAGGCCTCGAGCGCGCCGGTCCAACAGGCCCCGTGTGGTCCGCGGTGGGCGCTGAAGCGGCTGGACCGGGAGCTCCTCCTGGAAGCCTCGATCGTGCAGGCCTGGGTGTCACCACCGGACAGGCCTGCCGATATCAACGACGAGGCAGAGTGGTTCCGGGAGGCCATGTCCGAGGTATGCGACGTGGCAATGCCCCGGGTCCAGCAAGGACGTGCTTCACGCCAGGTGTACTGGTGGTCGCCGGAGCTCACAGCTCTGCGCGAGGCGTGCGTTGCTGCGCGGCACCGGTACACCAGGCACCGCAGGCTCCGTATCCGCCCTCCGGATACGCTATACGAGGGGTACAGAGCGGCGAAGACCGCCCTCCGAGCGGAGATCCTGCGGGCCAGGTCACTGGCCCGCGAGGAGTCGCTGGAGACTCTGAACAGAGACCCGTGGGGACGCCCCTACAAAACGGTGCGGGAAAAAATCCGCCCGTGGGCTCCCCCGCTGACCCAGAGTCTCCGGCCTCAGCTCGTGCAGGACGTGGTGAGCGCTCTATTCCCCTCGCGAGGGGAGCATGCTCCCCCGCCCATGGCTCCGCCTCCTGCGGTGCGCGACGCAGACCACACCGACGACGACGACGACGCTCCAGAGGTGACCGAGGTAGAATTGAGAGTGGCGGTACGTAGGCTGAATGCCAAGAATACCGCCCCAGGACCCGACGGCTTGCCTGGAAAAGCCTGGGTCCTGGCCTTGGAGGCTCTCGGGTCTCGACTAAGAGGGCTCCTGAGCGCATGATTGGAGGAGGGCCAGTTCCCACGTCACTGGAAGACGGGGAAACTGGTCCTCATCAAGAAGCAGGGGCGCCCCGCGGACTCTCCGTCCGCTTACCGGCCCATTGTGCTGCTCGACGAGGTGGACAAGCTCTTTGAAAGAGTCATTGCAGACCGCCTCGTCGGGCGGCTGGTGCGGGTGGGGCCGGATTTGGCGGAGAGCCAGTTCGGTTTCCGCAGGGGGCGCTCCACGGTGGACGCCATCATGCGCGTGCGAGCCCTCACGACGGGGGATGCAGTGGCCCGGGGTGGGGTCATCTTGGCGGTGTCTCTGGACATCGCCAATGCGTTCAACACCCTGCCCTGGAGTTGCATAAGGGAGGCACTCCGGTATGCAACTGGGACTCGAAGTGGCCTTGCACAAGTCCGAGGCCATGTGGTTTCATGGCCCTCAGAATGCGCCACTGATGGGTTCCCAGATAACGGTGGGAGGGGTTCACATCGGCGTCGAGTCGACGATGAAGTACCTAGGACTCGTCCTCGACAGCCGGTGGAACTTCGCGGAGCACTTCTGACGTTTGGCTCCCAGACTGGAGCGGGCCGGGGCTGCCTTGAAGCGGCTCCTGCCCAATCTGGGGGGGCTCTACGCGGGGGTAGTGCGGGCCATGGCCCTATACGGGGCGCCGGTGTGGGTGCCCACATTGGGGCGCCAACCAGCACGCCGGTTGAAGGCGGGGCCCATAGGGTCATGGCCATCCGGATGATCCGGGGATACCGCACGATCTCCGGTGAGGCGGCGGGCCTCCTTGCCGGATTGCCGCCATGGGATCTGGAGGCTAAGGTCCTCGCGCACACTTGGGAGTGGCGCGAGGAGGCCAAACGCCGGGGCGTAACTCCGCTGCCGCGGGAAATCACGGCACGGCGGACAGAGCTCCGGCAGGATCTCATGGCGACGGAAGGTGCGATTGTCGCAACCCAGTGCTGGGCACGCCACGATCGCGGCGGTAAGTCCCCTCTTTGAGGAGTGGTTTGAGAGGCGGCATGGCGTCCTCACCTTCCGCCTGACACAGGTCCTCACCGGACACGGTTGTTTCGGGAGGTTCCTGTTTCGGATAGGGCGGGAGGAAACGCCCGGGTGTTTCCATTGCGAAGATCGCCCTGAGGACACGGTGGAGCATACGGTGGAGGTCTGCCCGGCTTGGGCGGAGCATCGCCGTGTCCTCGTGGACGTGATCGGCGGCGGCGATCTCTCGCGTCCGACCCTGGTCCAGGCCATGGTACTGAGCGAGAGGGCATGGCTAGCAGTCGCCTCCTTCAGCGAAGCAGTTATGCTCGCAAAGAGGGAGGCGGCGCACGTGAGGGAGATGCAATACATGCGCCCTCACAGCCGTGGCCTTCGCAGGAGACGCCCTGGGCGTCGGGAATCCCAGGCTGATTCCCGGCCACCGTAGGCGCGGGCTTGCGGACGGCGAGTAATGGGTAGCTCGCTGTCCGGTAAGGACCAAGCCCGGGTCAACGGCGCGTTGTGTTCCACGCGCGCCTCACAGAGATGTCATCAGCAACTGATGGGGCCCGCAAGGGCCGATGCCTGCCAGGGGTGCGGGTTGTTCGAAAGAGATACCGCGGCCCCTGGCACACAGGCAAGTGAGGGAACACGGGTGGGTTTTAGTCAGTAAAAGTCTGACACGCCCTCCCGCTCCACCCAGAGCGGGAGAAGTTATTTGATGATTTCCCACCCAGAAAAAAAAAAAAAACCATTGTCAGTAATGTCCAAGTTACACTCAGAAAGTATCTTACATAATAATTATGAGTTGAATAATAATCTGCAAAATAATGATAAACACTCAGCAAATAATAATTTCGGAGTTTTGACCACCCTGCAGGTCGCAACCTAAATTGAGTAATAGGCGTACGCCGGAGGTGACACGCAGATCCTGCTGAATCATATAACAATAACTCACTCAAATAATATATTAGTCACAACGTTGGTGGAACTACTTAGCTACACATTGTTTTTTTTTGTTTACACCCACAATATACCGTGGAAAACATCGACATAAGGAAAACATCGTGAGAAAACCGGCATGTCCTAGAACCTAAATTTGAAGACATGTGACGTTTTCCAACCCTCACTGGCCCGCATGGTGGATTACGGCCCACTCCCTCTTACTGAGAGGGGCCTGTGTCCCAGCAGTGGGAACATTATATGCTGATTGATTATGCCTATACCGTGGGAAATTAATAAACTGCTCTTTAGTAATCATCCACATGCTACTAAGTCATTAAAGTAACTACCACTACCGCTTCGTCCCAAACGTAGAATTATGGACATGTGTATTCTCCTCTTACTTACATACCTACTTATTGTGCCCAAGCCTAGTCTTTGACACTTCATTGCATAATAATTACATTGTTTAGGTAAAATCGTATCGGTACAGTCACCACTTAAATACCTGTTTTCATCACTTTTCTGTCTGCTAATTGTGCGATACTTACGAAATCTGCTTTATCGACTCAGCATTATGAACGCAGCATAGAGCAAAAATGTAATATAAGCGTATTTAAATGTAATACTTAAAGGAATACAATACTAGCCTATTATTGTCTAACTGCAAGGCAAAGGCTCTTTTTGTACTGAGAAAGCACGAGGACTAATTAGCGCACTTGCCCAAGATGGTTTGGCGATTTCAGACTTACACCAACTAGCTTTTGCCCGCGGCTTCGCCCGCGATGTTGTCGGAAACTATCCCATGGGACCGTAATACTGGGATATGTTCCAACCAAGGTTACGTTCCATACGTATGCCTTATTCAAATCCGTTCAGCCATTTGCAATCATTAATCATGTCGTGCTGAATTCATGGTATTAGTTTGCGCGTCGATGTCTGCCAACAACAACAATTTTGATGTTACCACCTTTTGCTTGAACATGAAGATTAAGGGCTGATTTTCCAATAGTCAGATTACTTTTATCTGTAGAATAAATCTGACAGTTTGATATATTTACGATACAAACGTTGTCAAACCGCAATATTTATTCTTCAGATGAAAATTATCTGACTATTGAAAAATCAGGGCTTAGTCGGATTGGATTATTATAATAACATTATACGTACACGTATGGATGGTCCAAGCGGCGGAGCTTGGGGCAGGCCTATGTCCAGCAGTGGACGTCTTTCAGCTGAAATGATGATGATGACGATGTATTAGGGTCACTCTCCTGCGGAAATTTTAATAATGAACACCGCAATTCTGAAAATCGCGACATTTGCACCATATCATGCATCATCAAGTAAACTGAAACTCTCCACTCTGCTTACACGGTTATAATTTTGTTAGATAAACTACTTAAAAAAAATTGCTACGGAATCATTGAGGTTCTTAGACTGGCTCTCGCAGTTGCGCCTTAGCTCGAAGAACGCCTGGTCAGGATATCATCGAAGTTTGACCACGATGATTTCCTGGCCAGACTTTCTTTTTTTTTGTGTTTTTCAAAGTGCCTAAGTGGTACGGAACGATTTGTTGATACTTTTATGTTTAAGATCGGCTTCCAGAAACCGTTTTTTAATAGTCTCTTGAGATATATCAGGAGATCCTGTTTCATCAATAGTTCTGTTGAGAGATTTTTTCTCCTGTACAGTAAAATATATGGTATTTTACTGTACAGGAGAAAAAATCTAAAAATTTGTTATTGAGATAGCTTAGGCAAAATGCAGTCCGATAATGTTAGTTTTAGTTCATGAATTAACAAAATAAATTTTAAAATTCAATTCAAAGATTTCAGTTTTTTTTTAAATCTGTTATTAAACACCATGAAATAGTAGCCGCCGTGTTATTACGTCATACGGCGTGTCAATTGAACAAATTTGTACATGTATTGATAAATGATAAATGATAATGATAAATGATAAATGATTTTATGTCTGTAAGTAGGTTTGTACAAACACTTTTACACGTCAATCATAGTTTTTTTAAACTAGATGAGGTCGGCGTTTCCTAACTGACTACTCTGAGAAGAAAGGGCGAAACAAACTCAGAGGTCACAGTCTCTTTTAAAGTCCAGACATAATCTTGGTCAGATCATGTGATGACCATGTGGATCGGTGTCTGAAATGGTCTTTTGAGGAAAAAACCACACAGATTGAGTGGACCTGTCCATTCAGTGCACGCATTTATCAGTATCATCAGAGGTCGGAGTAGGTAGATTGATTTAAGGTCGTTGACGTCAAACGTAGAGGATAATATGGATATGCCTCCAAAATACCGGAACTTCATATTTATTGTGATATTTGTTCCGGAATTTTGAAATTAGCACGAATTTGTGTTTAAGGTGAAACACGTATTAATAATATCAATCAACGCTACCAGTGTTAGCTAATGGTGAAAGAAATCAGTATTTTATTTTATACAAAAATACCTTGGAATAGTTACACCGAATGTTGACCCTTACTGTTGAATTAGAAATGACGCTTGACAGTATGAGACAAAACTTAGACAGGGCCTTTTGTTTCTTTATCTCATGTTCATCTATGTTCACAACGCATTGACCGCACGCAACGACCAATCAGAAGCAAGTATCCTGTATGACTCATTGGGTGTTTGTTAGAACAATGCGCGCGCGCTGTGTTCCAGGTATCTCACTCGCTTACCTCGGTTCGTAGAGTGCGCTCCTAATTTGTGAAATTCCTGTGTTGTGTAAATAATAATGTGACCCTGGCTTGTTTACTGATTTCTGGTACCTTCTTAAAACGACGAATTTGGCTTGTATCTACGGACATCGATTTGTTTTGAAATTGTATCTCTACTTCAAGTTATTTCGCTTCAGGTAAGCTTTAATAATTTTCTTATATAAGTATGTTTTAGGCCTTTTTTTAAAGAATAATGTTAACATTTTTAGCCTCATATCCGATTGATAATCTTCCTATTCACGCGATAAATCATAATTTGTTTTTAATACATATTGTAGCTAATTGTAATATGTAAAAGTTGATTTACTAGACGTTTATGTATCGTTCTCTCGGAACCCGGGCTATGCATACGCATAATTGTTCTTCTAAATAAAATTATAAACTGAAAACTGTTCAGGTTAGTTAACTGCTAGTTTTAACAAATATCACTTTAGCAACAGTTTGTTTTAGGAGAATCTTTCACTCAAACATGGCTGGCGCAAACGCCAAGGCTGAAACAGTACAAAAGTGGATAATCGGTCATCCTGAGCTAATTTACGATCACGCTAGCCGATCTTTATATTGCTCGAAGTGTGAGAGCCACTTGAAAATTATAAATAAAGGCAATATCACAAGACACATCGAAGGCGCAGTACATCAAGGAAAATATAGGGGTCCGAATGAGGAGTTTTACTTTGACCTTATTAAGTTCCTGATCCTGTGCAACATTCCCTGGATGCAAATGAAAAACCCGGCGTTCAAGGAGTTTTTTCAAAAATATATGTGCAGTACTTGTTGTTGTGTTTGTAGTGATAGAAAAGTGCCCGATGAATCACAGTTACGTAAAGTTTATTTAGATAAGTTTTAGAAGAACAAAATTAATACTATTTATGAAAATAATAAAAATGAGAAACTATGGATATCGTTGGATGAGACCACAGATTTTTTAGGTAGATATATAGTCCATTTCTTAATAAAGCTACTGCATCCTAATAATAATTGAAGCCGACCTTATTTGATTGCTTGTTAAATGTTAACGGTAGTAAATGGTCAAACAATCCCGCAATTTGTATTGCAATGTCTAGAAAATTTATGGCAAGACTCTTTTGAATCAAAACTTTACTATGTCTTATTGCTCTGCACTGACAGTGTAGCGTACATGCTGTCTGCAGGGTGAAATTTAAAAGTATATTTACCTGAAATGAAACATGTAACATGTTTGGCGCATGCTCTTCATCGTATATCAGAGAAGATAAGATCAGAATATAACGATGTCGATATTTTAGTAGCAAATGTTAAAAAAATATTTCTAAAAGCCCCGAAAAGAGTAAAGAGTTTAAACGAAAAATATCCTGACCTACCACTGCCTCCGCAACCAGTAATTACAAGATGGGGTACTTGGTTGGAAGCAGCATTTTACTACGCTCAACACTTCGAAAAAATAAACGATGTTCTAAACAACTTCAACAGTACTGGTTCAATAGCCATTCGCAATGCAAAAAATATTTTAGAAAAACAAAATTTACAGAAAGATTTAAAATATATCGAAGAAAATGACCGTATTATTCAAGTAGTTCTAAAAGAGTTACAAAATCAAAAATTATCCATAGTTGATTCACTTTTAATGTTTGACCAAGTGAGAGCTACCATTAACGAGTGCAACAGTGATAATATGGAGACAAGGCATAGACGAAAAGCGCTGATTTTGCAAGGAGTTGCCGAAGTAGAAGGTGAAGACAGCACCGCAGTCGTCCTGGGTGTAATCCAGAATAAGCTGGCCATCAAGAGCTTCTTGGCATCCTCCATTAAGGTCTGTCACAGACTTGGCACTGCCAATAAAGAACACGACAGGCCCATACTGGTGAGGTTTTCTAGTTACAGTGAAAAATCTGTAGTCTGGAAAGCCAAGACGCGACTGAAGGGAACATCGATTTCAGTCAAGGAGTTCTTGACAAGAGTCCGGCAATCCATCTTTGGAAAGGCGCGTCTTCACTTCGGAATGCGGTCGCGCTGGACACAGGACGGTGTTATCGTTCTGAAGGCCTTTGACGGAAGTAGGCATAAAGTTACATCAATGGATGAGCTCAATCCTTTGCTTGCGAAGTTTATTAGCACTTTAGAATCTAATAAGACACTTTTCAAAAATATTCTTAGGAAGTTCCTGTCGCTGGAGCCGTAACCAATGGTATCTTGGACCTTGCTTTTTATATTTAAAAATATTTCTTCAATGTTTCAAAATGGATCAGATATATAAAGGTGTATATTTTTTATACAGATTAGACCGCAAGTTCTGAAAATAGTAATATGTTTTGGTCATTGGATTATGTTTTTAACTCAATACTCTAATTGGGGTGTATGGGGTCTTGCGTTAATTATGTTACACGTTGTATATCGAATTTTAATAAACGAGTTATTAATTTTAATAAACGTTTATTTCGCCCAACAAAGGATCGTAATAGGTTCATGCATGCAATAGAGAAAGTAAATAAAATAAAAAAACAGTACCCACAGTGAGGGGGTACAATATTAAAAATATTTAGCACTTTAAGGGCAGGGGGTACAATATAAAAAAAACATACAGTAGGTACTTATAGAGCGGAAGTACAATATTAAAAAAAAAACATTCTACACCAAAATACGGGGGATGAATTATTTAAAAACAGTCAGCACCTACTGGGCGGAGGTTCATTATCCTTAAGTATTCACTCTTCACTCTTCTTCTCTTTAAAATCGTAGCCAAATTCTGGGTTGACTATTTAGAATGCTATCGACATGCTAAGAAGATCTCTTTACAAGGACAAATATTATATAATATGGACAACATCAAATCCCATTTTAAGTAACGCTGCAGCTTTGGCATTCAAAGGCGTCTTACTAGTAAAGGGATTAATGGTATAAATTAAGAAATTTCTAGTTCTGTAGTAGCAGAGAAAAATCCGATATTTAGTTTTAAGATAGATGCGTTTAAATATATTAGGCTTCTTGGGAACGATATTACCAACTTTCACTGTCTCCTTGAAATTGCTCATTCTCGACTGATTGTGCTGAGGATTTGAGTTAATGAGAGATTGCCTGGAAAAGAAAATCATACAATATTTTAGTTCGTATTGACGTGCTTTCCTTCAGACACATGCGACATTTAAAAAGAGGTACTACATACATATTGAGCCTAATTTCCAAAGTGTCGGCAAGCGAAAAAAAATGTTTTACTCAGGTCGGGAAGTTCACCTTTTATTTTTTTACAATTGTCCCGAGATAACGCTGACAGTCTTTTAATCTTATCATCATCATTTCAGCCGAAAGATGTCCACTGCTGGGCATAGGCCTCCCCCAAGCTCCTCCACTTCAATCGGTCTTTTACTTCCCACATCTAGCGGATTCCTACGGCCTTCACAAGGTCATCGGTCCACCTTGTAGGAAGTCTTCCAACTCAACGTCTTCCGGTACGCGGTCGCCATTCCAGAACCTTTCGGCTCCATCCGCCATCTGTTCTGCGAACAATGTGGCCTGCCCCCTGCCTCTTTAGTTCGGCAATTATCAGCTGCCTTAGTTCTCCTACGGATTTCTTCAATCCTGATTTTATCATGTAGGGAAACTCCGAGCATAGCCCTCTCCATTGCTCTTTTTGGTGACTTAGCCTGATAAGGCCCATTGTGAGCAAGACTTTCGTCTTGAGACAATGCGGTATTTGGGACGAGAAGACATTGCGCAGCCTCTCGAACGCTGCCCAGCTGAGTCGGATTCGACGATTGACCTCTTTCTCGAAGCTCGACCTACCTAACTGAACAATTTGTCCTAGGTTAACGTACTCGTCCACAACTTGAGTGTAGCGCCTCCGATCGTCATGAGAGTGTTTGTCTTTAACCTGCTTAAATGGAATTCACGACATGCCTCGGCCTTGAAAGCAGTGGCTTTCTGAAATAGGCTTCAGTCACTGCAACAGTGTCTATAACATCTTGTAGTAGGGGACAAATCTGGGCATATGCGCGCCTTACCACGCCTGATGCATAACGTATGCATATCGGCCACCCGGGATATACTATCCTTTCTCAGAATACTGCGAAGGACACGTCCAAATGCCACTTCAAAGGTGAGAAGGAATATGGGTTAGTCTCTTAGTAATCACTTAACAAATATTATTTGATTTTTGTATCTATATACCCTTTTTTATTTTATTCCAGGTATTGGGAGACATACGAACTTGCAGCGATTTTAAAAAGGACACCTTGAGAGTCCTCTGGTATCCGTATCAGGTAGTTCTTTGTACGTAGGTTATCGTAGAATATCTCAGCACTGTTTGAACGCTGCAAAGATATATACGTATGGGAAAGTGGGATAAAATAGGGACACTTAGGAAAATATTCAATAAAACATAAGTTCGGATGAATATAAGGCTTTACTTAGTTTGGTTTGTAAATCATATATTTTACACACGAGATCACCATGACAAAAAATAATATCTAATAAAATAAAAGTTACATTTTTATGATTTTGCCTCGTGCCTTGTCCGAAACCGAGTACCTACTTATTATCTAACTATATCCTAGACTCGATTTGGAACTTATCAAATTTTTCGGGTTCACAACTCGTGAAAGCCTTCGTAGGTAAAATTCATACATTTACGACATTGCACATACCTACACATTTTTTTTGTATAACTGACAAAAAAATCTGCGCTGGGGGTCTAGAATGATATACTGAATTCATGGTTACAGTTTGCGCACTGGTTAAAAACTTATCCTGTATAATAATTTATGTACTAGGTAGTATCCAATATTACCCGGAACGGTTTTGCCCCAGACTAAGTACACACTTTAGAGAAACTAAGATAAACATAAGCTAAAAACTGACGCATTTAAAACGTAGGCAACTTTCGTTCACGCATGCAATGATGAATGATGATGAATGAATGATGCTTTGTTAGAAAAAAATTTTTACTTACCTTGATTACGAGTACCTATAGGTAATGAAATACTTGTTTGAACCTAGGAATATAACATAGAGACAATAAAAATATGTTTCGTCAATCATGCACCAACGCCTTTGGAAGTTTCTTGACAAACCAGTCAGAATGGCAAGCTGCAGCGAGCATACGCGCACGTAAATTATAAACATGTAAGTGACTACCACGGAGTAATTGTATTTACCTACTGCTTGGTGACTACACAGCATTGTACCGGCTGAACTCGCATACCTGGTTTTGAAGTAATCTCCCCTACAAAGAAAGCGATATACTATATAATAGCTCTAAAGGTGTAGGCACCAAATTTGGTATAACTTAGTTATACAGACAGGACAATGAGATCAATCGTCGGTCGATGAAAGCGTTAATGAAAGGTGACCTTCTTGTCGATATTTGCCTGCCTATCCTATCTTCTCTCAATTAATCGATTACTTACTGATTGCAGTAAGGCTTAAACCCAGAAGAACTGGGAAGCCAATCAATATGTGGTATTTTTATGCGTCAATTTAAAAATAGCTCTATTATATGCCTTCAATTAAGATCTTTTTTATGAATCTAAAAATATAAATTACAAGTTTTGTATTGTAAACAAGCTTTCGTAAACACATACTTACATAAAAAAGTACTCTGTGCGTAAACATAATATCAAAATGACAACCGTAAAACGTCAATTCAAACTACAGACGTAATAATAATAGGGACGTCCTAAAGCAAATTGGAAAGTACGAATGAGGAGCCAGAGGACCCATCATATATACGTAGGTATATACGCGTGACACCGCCGTGCGCCGTTTGCTCACGATGACCAGCATAATCGAAATCCTGCTGCTAACAGAGGCATACATTCACATGATTCTAAATCACATATATTATGGCTTTACATACATGGTCTCCACAATTTTAAGAAGCAGCAGTTTTTAGGGTCGTAAATAGCACATATGACGAAACATGTGTCGGCCGTAACTTCATTAAGGCGCTGTCCTATTGCCATCGCTCGTGCGATTATGCGATGGGATTTCATCGTGCGATGATACCGCTCGCACGATGATAAAACGTTTGTCCTATTTTGGAGCGATGCGATCACTCTCAATACTCAATACTCAATATCTTTATTGCTTTACCATAATGTGTACTTAGGTGGTAACTGGTAACAACAAAAGGGTATGAGAGAGGAAGCCCTGTTTTAGGAGATTATGAATAATTATTACTGCAGTATTATTTAATTTATTAGTATTGCTATTATAATTCATTGTTACTTTAGTTACATTATTTATTATTGTAATATTATTTATTAATAATTGCAATATCGTTAATATATATTAGTATATATTAAACATACCTATAAATTGCGTGATTATGATTAATTTTTGTTATAAATTATGATTCTTATATTATTTTTATTATAATACTAATTTCCTTAGCATATACTATATACATTTCTTCTATTATTTATGTTTATCATTAAAATATTCATCTAGTGAATAATAGTATTTGTTTAATAGTATTTTTTTAAGTTTTGTGATAAATAAATTGAACTTTTCTTCTTTCTTTATTATGTCTGGCAGTTTGTTGTATATTTTTATAGACATTACGTAGGGACTTGTGGAATGCATTTTTAACTTGGATGTTGGTATGTTTAGCCTAGATCGGTGCCTAAGTGTGTACTGTGATTGGATGTCTTCGCGTTTAGTGTAGAACTCTTGATGCTGACGGACAAATTTACATATTTCTAGAATGTAAATACTTTTTAGAATATTATGTTTTAGGAAATAGGTTTTGCAGCTGTCAGTTTGATCAATATTTACCAAGATTGTAACTAGTTTATTTTGTAGGGTAAAGAGTGTCAGTGCATCTGTACTATTTCCCCAGAGGGTTACGCCGTAGCTAAGCCATGCATTGGCATACGCGAAATAGGTGGTGAGAACAGTTTGAAGATCGGTTGTCTTTTTAATTTCGCGGAGAGCGTATGAGAATTTTGAGATTTTTGAACGGGTTTTTTGTATTTGTGTTTTCCAGTTTCCAGTAAGTCCAAGTAATGTAAATTCATCAACAGTTTCCAATGTTAAGCCGGTAAAAGTGAAATTTAATTGTAGAGGAGCTTTTTGATAAGGGTGGAAAATCGTTAATTTAGTTTTAGCATAATTAATTTCTAAATTATTTGTGGTCATCCAGTTACATGTTTTTGTGAGTGTGGAACTGAGTTTATTTTCTATGTCTGTGTTGTTTTGACAGGAGACTAATAAAGATATGTCATCTGCCAATAAAACACATGGCCCCTCTATGGTTTTCGGTAAGTCGTTAATGTAAACGAGGAATAATAGGTAACCTATGACACTCCCTCGGGGGATGGAAGCGTTAGTTATTTTGCTTTTAGATCGGACTTTTTCTATTTCTCTACTATTGTTATTAAAGTACTCGATTTCAACTACTTGTTCTCTATTTTTTAAATATGACGTAAGCCATTCATGGGCTTTCCCGCGGATTCCTATTCCATACAGTTTATTAGGAGTATTTTAAATTGTACCTTGTCATACGCTTTGGTCATGTCCAGTATATCCCTACGGCGTATTCCTTGTTATTTATAATATTAAGGGCCTCTTGAATATATTTATAAACAGCTAATGTGGTGGAACGGTTTTTTCGGAAACCGTTTTGATTGTCGCTCAATATGTTATATTTTTCGCAAAAGGTATAAATTCGATCACACATAGCTTTCTCAAAAATCTTAGAGGCTAAGGGCAAGAGAGCTATTGGGCGGTAATTATTAAGATCAGTTTTAGTGTTCTTTTCATGGATTGGTTTAATTAATGATTTTTTTAACAATTCGGGGAATGTGCCTTCTGTAAAAAACTGATTTAATAGTAGATAAAATGGTAAGGTGAGTTCATTTGCGCATTCTTTCAATAACGTAGGTGGAATTTCGTCTAAACCGTAAATTCGTTTATTTTTTAGGTTTTTGATTAATTTGTTAACTTCCCAAGCTTCTACTGGCCTGAGGAACATGGTGCTCTCCGTGGGATTTAGTGTTGACATTGTCGTGTCTACCTCTCCCTAACAAAAAAAAAGGGGTAGAAATAGGCTAGACAATTGAATTTAATGAAAGGGATACAAAAGATAACTTATAAAAAGGGTACCTGTCTAAAGAGAAACACACTCTATTTAATGATAAGGAGGACAGAGGGGATCACTTGATTAGACGTCAGGCATGCGGCGACGTGTAGGCGTCCAGGGATGTGGCGATATGTAGGCGTCTAGGGATGCGGCGGCGTGTAGACGTCTAGGGATGCGGAGACGTGTAGGCGTTTATGGTAGCTCTAAGGTTCCAGAAGTAGACTCAGTAATCGCTGGCACTTCTTTAGTTTCGTGCATCAGAAAAAAATAAACAAGAATGGGTGTCCTGGCTTTAGTTATCAGGCGCACCGTCCGTCAGTTGGCTTTTTCCAAAATCATCGATTGCCCTTTCCAAGACCCTTCAGCTCTTTTCTCCCCTTCTTGATTGCTTGACCAGCTCTGATCGGCTCTGACCGCTCTGACGGCATTCCAAATTCCATCCTCTTTTTCTTTTTCAGCCATAGATATTCTCATATGCCAGTCTAGTCGGCCAAGACATATAAAACCTCCTTCATACAAACCGAGAGTGCGTTTTAAGACTCTTATAATAATAATTTAGAATTTTGTTATTTAGTTGACAATGTAGTTAGATAGAAAAACCAAAATTAGGCTATCCAAAACGATATAAAATGATTTTTAGTAAGTACAATCCTAATGCAACCTTCCTTAAATAGACTGCATAGATAATTAAAAGAATAAGTAGACATCAGTTTGACACTTTGACTTAAATATCATAACAAGAATATTATCCACAGAGTACATTATTATATAACATTATCGTGTAAAAAGATGGAAAATTCTAATGTGAAATCAGGTAATTCTAACCGATTCGCAGAGTGTTAGCACAGAAAACAAAGAGCGAAATATAATAATGTAAGAAAGTCGTAAAAGGATAATAAAACAATGACGACGCGCAAACGCACACACCCTCACGTGCCACTGCAGCACAAAATATTAAGGGACGGACAAAAAGCTATAAGTATATCTCTATCACACGATTCTCGCTGTTGTTGCTCATAACGCGTTCAAGGTCAAAGTGGGGTAACTTGATGTGCTGGCGACTGTACCCAAACAGAACTTAACAGAAGATTGAATTATGATAATGTGTCGTATGGACCATTTTAATGGTAACCCTTCAACTGTCAAGTTACTGAATACAATTAAAAGTCGAACTGTACACGAAGGGGATACAAATTCACAATATACTTAGATATTAACTCTACACAACGACAAAAATTACATAACAGACAAAATCAAATCCCATCTTAAGCAACGCTGCAGCTTTGCCATCCATTGGTACCAATGGATGGCAAAGCTGCAGCGTTTTCATTTTTGCGATTTCAGGAACAGCTTTAACCAGATTAACTTTTGACACAGTCTTAGTGGTTTGTTGTTTCGTTACGTCTTTTATACAAACGAGTACTGCGACATGGTCGGTGATGTGACTCTCCAGGATAAAAGATAATACCAATTTCACAACTTTAATCATGACATGATCCAGGCAATTATTGTCTCTAGTAGGGAGAGTATAAGCACGTGAGAGTCCATGTGAAGCAGTCAAATTCATATATTCGTTATAATTTGGATTATGATTAGTTGTGCTAATGTTAATGTTCATATCTCCCACCAGAAATATATTTTTATGGGAGGATACTGAAGCTAGTACAGTATTGAGACTGTTAAGAAAGTTGTCAATTCGGCGGAAGGATGGCGGCCTGTATACGGCAATAATTACGATGTCAGTGAGTTTGCAGATTAGGCAGTTTGCATCAGCAAACTCCGGCTCCACTATGTTATGCTGTAAATCTGAGAGAACGTAGATAACTATGCCGTCGTTTTGATTCAGGCTATTTGAAGACGAATACGCCGAGTATCCCTGCAAAACTGGGACAATAGTATGTTTGGTCAGCCAACATTCCGAAAAAACAATCACACCGCACCTAATTTTTAAGGATGATAATAACACAAGGACGCTATTAAAATTCTTACCAATACTACGTATATTTAGAAGCAGCACATTTAGTGTCTTATTGGTGTTTCCTAAAATCTGATGGCGTGTTTAGTAAAAGGATAAATTGAATAGAATTTTAAATAAATGGATCAGATGTATTTTTGAATAAACGATTTAATAATTTTAATCAACGTTTAATTCGACCAATGAAGTATAATGGTACCTAGATGTATACATAGAAGAAAGAACATTTTAATAAAAAAACATACAGTACCTACAGGAAGGGGATATTAACTTTGATATTAACTCTACACAAGGTCACAGATTACATAACATGGACATGATCCGGCCCCATCTTGATCCATGCTAAAATTTTAGCACTCAATGGTTTTTGACTAGTAAAGGGATTAATTGTATAGAATAAGAAATTCGTTATTCCGTAGTAGCAATGATAAATATGATATTTCGTGTGAAGCCACATGCGTTTACAAAAACCAGGCCTCTTAGGAACTTCTTCATCAGAATCCAGGCGTCCTTTAAATCGCTCCGTCTCCACTGATTCAGCTGGGGATTTGAGTTGAAAGAAGAACGCCTGAAAAAGAAAGTCATACAAAATTTTAGTTCGTACTTATTGACGTACTTTCCTTTAGATACATGTGACATTTAAAATTCTAACAATGATTGTGAGTGAATGCAGAGTCAGACCTCCGATATGTATGCGGCGTCTCTCCACAAACAATGGCCTTCCATCTTGCACCGCATGCCCTGTCACCTGTACACGTGAGGACTTAATAGCTGCGTCAGCGAACGGTATCCGCATTGCTGACTTTTGGACGAAATTATTTTTAGAAAACGAAACAATTGCATATATTTTTAGGGTTCCGTACCTAAAAAGGTAAAAAAAGAACCTTTATAAGATCACTCTCTTGTCCGTTTGTCCGTCCACATGTTACCACCGATTTTCTCAGAAACGGGTGAACCTAGCAAGTTGAAATGTATACCAGATACTGACATCTATAGTCCCTATTAGGTTTTTAAAAACAAGGTCCTGAGTCAACACGATACAAAGATATGGGCAAATTTCGATTTTCGAAAATTTGTAAGTTCCAATATTTACCTCCCTTCTACTGTCAGCCTGCATATTTTAGCAGATAAAAAAACACAGTTCACTGGTAGCCTCTGTGGTATGGCAGATGGTCTGTGTGCACACTGTTTTGCGACTATCTGTGAAACTACACACGCAATCTCTTTCGTTCTTATGTTAAAATGATCAGGGTAGACAAGGCTAGCTATATTTCTTTCAACTGGTACCAACATAATAGTGCAGACGAGCCGTGGCGCGGTATCACATGAGTATTTGGTTACTCATGTGGCGGTATTCATTGCAGAACTTACTTTGAAAGTTGGTGCTGTCGCGAACACAGTCGTGAACCCACGGTGCATTAAAAGTGTTCAAGTTTGATTGTTAAATACGTAAGTAAAGTTAATTATCTTTCTATATATGTATTATTTATAAGCATTTTAATATAATTACGGATATATTTTAGGGTAAAAAGTCAACGAAGTGAAAAAATGGCGCGATATAAAAGCTTTGCGATGGCTTTTCGTGTACCTACGTATTTCGTATAAAATGGCTGAAATACTGTTAAAACGGTTAGACAAATTCATAAACTATCCAAGAATATACAATATTGTGTAAGAAAATACAATTAAAGCAGCAAAAAATTGCAATTTTAACATTTCATTCCTCCGTTGCTATGCGTCCGTTGCTAAGGACCGATGACGTCATCGCCTGATTCTATGAAAACTAAGTTCAAAATAGCTGTTAGTTTTTGTTTATACTGAAAACAGAAGTTGTATTTTTTCACACAATAAAAACAAAATTGACCTTGGAAGCACATAAGTATTTTTTTACAGATCAATTGCATCAAATAATGTTGTTTTTAGATTATTCTAAATAAATCATTATTGTGAGGTAATTGATCTGCTGATTCTACAATTTATTCTTATGAATACATTGCAGAATACAGTAAAAGTTATTTCGTCCAATCACAACCGTAAACAATAAAGTAATGATGATTTATAGGCGAGATTTCGGTTAATTTTGGAAAAAAACAAAAACAAAAAAAAATCTCAATAACCGTGACACTTAGGACATGGAGTCTTTGGGTGGAACCTCTCAAATGACCGTCCCAATCCTCCGAAAAATTGCGTTGGTTCATGCGCCAGACACCCTGTATATCTCTTCTTATTTATACTACATGCAAAGTAAAAGAAATCGGACAACCACAAAAGCAAATTAATTAAGAAAAAGATAGGAAACTGTAATGAAGAAAATAGTGCCAAAGGAAAATGCATCAAAGGTAAACGTAACAAACGGAAACTCACAGATAAAGGGGTTAAGGGCAAGGAGACTACCACTAGAAACAAAAGGGCTAAAAAGGCAAAAATATAATTAATATTTACGCGTGATGATGACGATTCATCTACTGATCAAGTAGATGAGTCAGTATATTCAGGGGAAGCTTTATGTTCAATTTGTTTTGACACGGAAAAAGGTAGGGAGATGTGGTATCGATGCAGAAATTGCGGAAACTGGGCCCTTGAAGAATGTTCTGGCTTTGATAGTCCAGATTCCTTTTGAGATTAGATTTCCGTGTACCTTTAATAACTTCAACAATACTTATTTCGTTTTTTGTTTTGAAAAGTAGATTTTTATTGTTGTTGTTTGTTTTTGTTTTACAAATAGTGTTTTGTATTAACATTGTGGCGTTTAATGGGCTCTCATTACCCGCACGTGTCGGGTAATGGGAGCGACGGACTTTTTTGGTAAAATTGTTATTTTCTCTTAATACATGATTGAAAGTGAATATAACTCTAATTAAAATAAACTTTAATAATCAAGGTAAGACGTCCTAATAAAAAATTATAAGAATATTAACAAATGTGGTTTTTATCAAAGATTTCCTTTAGTAGGCTCCCATTACCCTGTCCTCCCCTACTCTCTTTCCACCTCTCTCTGTCCAAAGCTCAATCAATCAAGTCATCAGTTTTAAAAAGTAGGATGTAACTTAGTGTACCGATTTGATTATAAAAAAAAAAAACAAATTACACATTACCAATGCCAGCAAGGTCACAAACTTCCACAGCATCATCTTCACGGTACAATGAATTCTGTGCATCAATCCTTTTGTTTGATTAACCCGTCGCGTGTCTAATTAGCAGAAACAATAGAAATTCTAATGAAAACGGAACACTGGTGTGCACTTCACGTGGGAAGAGTTAAGGGTAGGTCTACGAAGTAACATCGCCTTTTAATAAGAATACCATTTTCTTTTTTCTGTATTAATTATCCCACATTTTATAAAAAAGTTTGGATTTTTTCACTTTACCACCCTAAGCTTCCACAACAGTGGGATTAAATGGCGTCATTAAAATTTTCACGTTCAATCTGTGTCCACCAATTTATACTCGTATAAACTCTGAGTTCACTTCTCTCACTAAGGAACACTACAAATAATTTTATCAAAAAAATACCAGACATTATAATTATAATATATACATCAATTTGAAGCTTAGATTTACAGCGAATCCAATATTATTTAAAACCAAATTTAATTTATGAAATCATCTACATATCTACTAAGTTTGAAATCACAAATACTCAAATCATAAACCCTCTTATTTATAAACGTTGCTTAAACTTAAGAAATGTTTTAAGGTCCAAAATGTATGGTTAAATAGACGGTAATCATTAATTAACTTTAAGTAGCATTTCAAAATATACGGGTAAATGCCTATTAAAAATAAGGCCTTGTTTCAAAAATCCACCCTGTCGTATGTACTTTACTGCACTAGTGCGAGAATGCAAACTAAAAAACACACGTGTTCAATACATTGCATTCTGAAGCTAAAAACGGTGCAACAAGAACCACTTTTTACACGCTTTATATTAGCTTCACTTGTATGTTTGTATGTAATCGACTCCTTTGGACGCTATTTTGACCCACTTTAAACGGTCAGATTTCATTTAAAGTTTGTAGACTTATCGAGGACCTATGAGAATTTAATAATTATTTTTTTTTATAAAAAACACGCTTTTGTAGTTAGCAAAACTAAAAAATAGAAAATAAATAATAGTTTAAAAAAACTAGAAAAACACGCTTTAAAAGCCAAACTAAAAAGTAGAAAATAATTTTATTTTATTAAAAAGCGTGGGGTGCTTGATATTAATTGATTATAAAAATACCACAAAAAGCACAATTATTTTCTACTTTTTAGTTTGATTTATAAAGCGTGTTTTTTTAGTTTTTTTTAACTATTATTTTTGAAGGTGTATTCAAGTGTGTTGATTTTTTAATTTTTTTGTTTCAACATACATTATGTGTCTGAATTTTTGTAATGCTTTTTAAACTATCTGTGCATATGATTCTCAAACATCGGTTGACTTGCCCTTAATTGATCAAGTTCGAGGATATCATAATATTATTCATAAAGGCTGATTAAAACATCTCTCTTCTTTAGCGTGACACAATGACCTATTGAATCTAAACAATGTTCGAAAGAACAATGGCAACTCTCCTAACATGCTTGGATTAGTAAAATTTTACAAAACGTCCCTTGATAAAAAATACGTTATTTCATTAGACTATATAAATGCAACCAGAGTCAAGTAGTTATGAAATATGGTTTTTGAGGTTATGTGGTATACAGGGTGTAAGCATTTTATTAATTATTAATTAATTTAATCTAAAAAAAATATCAATTTATATTATTATGCCAGTTCTATAGATTTGTCAATTAAATATTCATTTATGCTATAATAACATTTGTTTAAAAACAGCAATATTTTTCTCATTTCTGAATACCTCGGGTAGTCTGTTATAAATGTCGCCGCGAATGCGCCTATCTGTTAAGATTATAACGTAATCTTGTGCGTAACTATTTAATTTAATTGCAATAGCACCATTAAGCCAGTGCTCCTGTCCTCTGGTATACTATTATAAGCATTTGCATTTATCAGTGAAGTGTCTATTGGTTTCCTTGAGAGCAACGTCATCTATTGGCCAGGTAGTAAAATAAAACTCGCAGAGTACTGCTGGTTTGATAAACTAGATAAATAACTATAAAACTAATTACGATGTCTTAGTTAAAACAATTAAAAGGGAATAATTGTTTTATTGTCTTTGGGCTTTTAGTCATTCAACCTTTTGGTCATTTGACACAGTACATTTGTTTATGATACATTGCTACCTACTGTGCCGAAAATGACGCGGATTGCGAGTTTTATGATTAATAACTGACTGTTATATTTTAATACAAGAACTAAATCAGTTTCAATCAAAATTTACAACTGATAACGTAACAAAATTATTTTACACACACATTTATTTGTGAATTCCTGTTGTTTGATTAAATTCCTCGAAAATTCGGAAATGTTGTAAGGTAGTGATATTTGTGTTATAAAATGACTTTACTAATAAAACTTTCACCTTAAAACGCCATTGGATTTGTGAAAGCTAGCATTGCATAATTTCCTAGCACTTCTAAATAATATACATGATTTTCTCCCCAGCAACATTCTCTTCCAGGAATAAAGGATAGCAAAATACATAACCGCACAATCCCTACTAATATTATAAATGCGAAAGTGACTGTCTGTATGTATGTTGCGCTTTCACGCCTAAACCGCTGAATCAAGTGTCATGAAATTCGGCTGAGATATAGCCTAGAGTATAATAATAATAAGTTGTTTATTTCTCCTCACAATGACAAACTTATTCTAGGTTTCACATATTCAGTATTTGTTTTCTTAGCAATGTGAGGAGCTGGTGTCTGAGTTAGGCGAAATGCCTGTATTACAAATCACCAGGTCCCCACCCCACGGAAGAACAGAAAGTTTTACTTAACAAAATATGATATTATAATACAGTGTTATAAGTAAATAAGGAGATTTAAGACTAAAAACATGTAATTTTTTTTTTAAATCATAAAACATTTAGGGGTAGAAGCTAAAAAGAAACTATCCACAAAAAGTTAGGAGAGAGACATTGGCTACTTTTCATATAGGAACATACGCTATAACCGACATCCACGTGGGTGGAGCCGCGGCCAGGGGCTAGTTTAATATAACATTCTGTGGTGGCGAAGATATCATCATCGCTTTGTCCAAATACTATCTCGTAAATGTGCACATAAACAACAGAAACGCACAAGGGTATTCACCTATTGGCGAACTAGTACCCGCCAACAGCGACATCCTAAGTACAACGTTAAAACACCACAACATGCCAATCCTTATAACCGGTAAAACACACGAGAAGAGCAAGAAAAATCCACGAAACCACGGCCTCAAACGAACAGCCCCCAATTAACGAACTTATTAACACCGTGTGAAGAACAAGAAGCAAGCTACTCACACCGTTATCAGACGTAATCGCAAACGACACTGGATACACAACACCCAGAAACAGACCTTTACCTCAATTAAGCGCACTTGACCAGATCTGTGCATCGGCGCCTCGACACCAGCCAAAGAAAGAAAATCAAATAGACGCTGAACCTTCACGTAGCGGCATTCATATAGCCAACCTACAGGAAACAGGGTTGAACTCAGGAACATACATCTCCACACTGTGATTGGCACCACTCAAGAAAAGCGAATAACACACACCGGAGTCATATCAAGCACAAACAATGCAACTACTTAGCTCTCCACAGAAATTCTATATAAACAACATACGAAGACTGGATAACAAAAAAACTAGCAAATAAAGGCATCATCCCTACGAGTAAAGACATTGAAATACCCTGGAACACAATAACGGAGGTTATTAAAACTGACCTGTTAAATATCAAGAAGAACAAAAACACGCAGAGCCCGCTTCACCGAACTGGGGACATTTCATACCGCAAAACGCAGGCAAATGCTCGACACGTTTTACAGGAACAACAAACAAAACGCCGAAGAAGATCCGCGTACATAAAAGTGTCCACCAGGAAAACAAAAAAAAGGGACCGAGGGCCTTTTCAGATACCAAATGTTAAAATAACAAAGCCGAAGAAGTAATGGTAATCATCAATAAAATGCAAAATGAGACAGCTCCGGGAACGGACCAAGTGGTAACCAAACTTTACAAAGCGATGCCCCAAATATAACAGGAAACCGCAACTATACACAAGAATAAAGCCTGGACACAGAATACAGTGCTGGACAAGTGGCTTGAAACCGAGCAGGTACTAATCCCAAAAATAAAAAACTAGAAGACGCGAACGAAGATAGCTGCATAACGGTACTACAGAATTTACGCCAGTTGCGTAGTAAAAACAAATAATTAAAAAAATAGACGATGCAATAACGGGACTAGGCAACTACCAAGCGTCCCTTTTAAACAATGGATCAACAGATTACCACATTTTATGCACGAAAGGGTCCTAGACGAGAAAGGATTTGCAAGTAAACGAATTTACGTACTCGCCCTTGTCATAGAAAACACCATTACAATGTCGACTTAAAGACATTAAAGCATTAGGATAATTATTGCAATGGACCAACAAATCGATGACCAACAGGATAATCAAGTTATGCATGAATGTAAGAACATGCATCAAATGGTGTGGCTAGCAAATATCAAAGGAAAGGGAGTTAAACGGGGTTGCCCTCTCTCCCCTCGCCTTTTTACATTGGTCTTCGACGAAGTCCTTAGAACCCTTAAAGATGCAACCCATTTAATCAAACTAGATCAGGACCGCGTTTCACACCCCCTGGTATTATCATTTGCGGACGATCTTATCCTCATTGCAGATGATCTAGAAGGACTAGAGCGCATCTTATATCACACAAAACCTTTACTGAATAGCGCAGGCCTCCAAATAAACGAAACAAAAACAAACATTCTAATTAGGGACCCCATAACATCACAGCAAACGATCAACGTGACCCTCAACGGAATAAGTATACCAACAATGGACGAAATAAAATAGCTAGGCACATACACAAGCAGAAAGAGCACAATTAGAAAACCATGCCAACAGGCCACGAGAAACGCAAATCATTACTACCATTCATACTAAAAGCAAAGATGGACTGGAAGTTAGCTAGACTTATGTATCGAAGGGTTATCGTACCTTGTATCATATATGACTTAAAAGTATCGACCCAAGGTGAACAGATTAAGACTCAGAAGATATGAACGAGTTATCATGAGAGACTTGATTAACCACGTCAGGAATAAACTAATAATTAAGAAAATGCACCACATCTTAGACGGAAAAACCGTAACGCATCAAGAACCTCAGGATGTGCTACTTAGCACACGTTTTCAGATGGAATAAATCATACCAATTGCAGGCAGCAATGCAGTACTGCATTTCTGCCTGCAATAGGCCAAATCTAAGAACCTCGGACAACCTATTTACCCATGGAATGACAATCTAAAATAAGCAATGAAATACTTGGACATGGGAATCAAATTTTGGAAGGACATGGCTGGAGACAAAAATAATATCAAGAAAGCGGCTAACGATATCTACAAAAAACCAGAAACTGTTAGCTGCGAGAACTCAGAAGATTGCTACGAAAACAACAACACAGAACATAGCGAAGCAACGGCATAGAAAAGAGCTAAGAAAAAAATTGAACATACCCAAGAAGCCCGACCTTAATCAACATGCCGGCGACGTCGTGAAAAGAGGCCCTCCTATAAATAAATACCACCCGTCTCTCCACTAGTCCAATGCTTACTCAAGGATGCATATGCGGTAGGCTCGCAATCCTTTCCTATCCTATGGGCACGTCTACCTGACCAATACAGCGCCCCCCGGTCTACTTCTTGATATGCAATGGCCTCCGTAACACCATGAAGCATGAGGCTCCAGGGGCTAGTGCAAATCTTGGGGTTCATTCGATTAATCGAGTCTGGTCAAGCCACGCTGGGATCGGTGCATTTCATTTCATTTCATTTCACTTACTAAGAAATAAGATTCAGTACTGCTTTTTGTGCGATAAGCAGTACTTGGCGGTTGGACAGTATCGCTATGAAAGTGTGTAAAAGGAAAAAAATTGTAATTGTGGATTATGAAACCTCTGTAACATAATGTTTTCATTTAAAAGAGTGTCCGTGGAGTTTCTTGCCCGTTCTTCTCCATATGAAACCTACTTTAATTTTGGAATGGGCGCCTAGATTCCCTTCGTAACTCAAAATTCTGATGCACTGCTAAATGAAAAATCCAAAGTGCCTGTAAAAGATTTAAGTGAAAATAAATGGTTTGAGTTAATGTTGTGTGTGATTGAAAACCAACTACCTATTTACCTACGAAGAATTACACCAGAAACATTAGAGAAGGCGTGCATTGGGTTTCTTGCCGTCTTATACATTTTTATTGACATAACCAGTGGTCTAGATGAGTGCATTTTTAAACGGGATGTCGGTAGGTTTAAAAGGGTTTTCTGTCGGAGTGTGTATCGTGCTTGTATGTCTTCTCGTTTTGTGTAAAAGTCTCGGTGTGTGTGTGCGAATTTACAGATTTCCAGCATATATATGTACAAGGAAGAGTTAGAAAGAAAAAAGAACCATTTTGCAATTTCTTCTTTGAGAAAATAAATGTCTTTAAACCGAAATCATCCTTCCACCTTTCAACCAGCGACTTTCCAGACAAGTGTTAGTTGTCAGTGAAGTTGAGAATTTAAATGTGAACTGTATAGTATCTGTTTAATAATGATACTGTAATTACTAGTAATGACGCTTCCTTTTCATTCATCCACATCATCCATAAATTTGGTATCCTTTTACTACTTTCGTACATTATTATATTTCACACTTTGTTTTGGCCTGACGCTATATCAAGTGATCTCCGCTTTCCTCCTCATCTCTCAATAGAGTGCGTTTCCTTTTAGGCAGGTACCTTTTTATAGCTTATCTATTTTGTATTCCCTGTATTAAATTTAATTGTCTGGTCTATTTTTACCCTTTTATTTGTTAGGGATAGGTGTCCACGACAACTGAAGGAACAGGGGTGGATTTTAGTCTGTAAAAGTCTGACACGCTCTCCAGAGCGGGAGAAGTCATTGGTTGATTTCCCATCCAAAACAACAAAAAAAACTCTTGTGCAATTTGTTCTTTGAGAAAATAAATATCTTTAAACCGAATTCATGCTTCCCAGACCCAGAGGTTAAGGATAAGCGTTAGTTATCATTAACTTTAAGAATTTTATCAAGTAGACAAGCCGTGTGCACGACGATATTTCTCTTCGACAAAAATGGTAGATTTCCATACAAATTTTTATCCACTATTTAACTTCTTTAGGGGCAGAATTTTCAAAGATCCTGAATTTCAGATTTTTATAAAGTAGAATGAGCTAAAAATGGTCGTACTGTTTCGCTTATACTGTCACCATGTTCTTGTGTTTTTGATGTTTGCCACCGGTCATAAACAACCGTAAATATTGTGAGCACATATGAAGGAAAAATTACCGTACTTTATTGTCTAGTGACGTACCTACTGCTCCAGCTATAATTTATCGAATTTATTATTTTAGGTCATCAAAATTATTTTTGTTTATATTTTTTATCCGTCCTGGTCTTGTTAGATTACCGATCCATTGCATCATTTACCAAGACATAAGTGGCATAGATGCAAGTATTTGCCATAGATATGATACGATACGTCTTTGACGAAGTTAATTGGGAACATGAGCACCGAGTTAGCGCATAACCACTGTGTTCACACGGCACTATTTTACAAGCACGTTATAATATTTGATCGTATAGTGACAGTGACTTTTGGTATTCAAAACTGACAGTTGGTCACTCAGAGCCAATATGTTAAAATCACGGATCCGAGACAAAATCTTGTGTTGCTCCAAACTGCGGACACATTGTTTACCATGTGATATTAATGTAGGATATGATAGTAGCGAAGACAGTTCGGTGAAGAGTAAATATAATTGTTGACGTTCACAATGGAACAAAAGAAACACTTGGGTTTTGAATTTTAATGCGTATAATACTTTTTGCTAGATTTTACAACAGATATTAATTTAAAAGGTGGTAATTTAACATAGTATTTTTCGATTTTCGGGGCTATGCCGATGTGGCGTTGTATAGTAAGTAGGAAAGTATGTCTACTGAGGTGTCGCTTGAGAGCTACGATCGCGTGAGAATCGGCTTCGATGATTGGCTGTTGAATATGACGCTATATTCGGGAACGGTCATTGGTCAACCAATGCGCCGCAGACATTATATATGATTTTGAGCGTTGATGATTGGTCAAGCAGTGGCGTAGACATCCTCCCGGCCATTGAAACCACTAGTTCCAGCTTTCAACAATCACTCATCTGTAGTTGGAAGTAAACGGAGGCGGTTGAGTGCTCGACGAAGAGTACCCTTGGCTGTGTTGACATCGGCGACTCTGGCTATCTGGTCTTCCTTTATCAGCACCATATCGTCAAGCTGAAGGTATCTGCGTTTTACTTGCCATTTGGTCCTTTGTTGAATTTCAGAAATATATTCTGAGGTCCATCGATACCAAAAGTGTTGCCTTGCTTGTTCGAGGCGCTGGAACTGGTCGAGGCAGTGCACGTTGGAGTCCACGAAGCTCGGCATAGGAAGCGACGTTAGTGACCTACCGATTAAAAAGTGAGCTGGGGTAAGAGGTTGGAAATCATTAGGTGAAGGGCTGAGAGGACAAAGGGGTCGGCTGTTTAGGATTGCTTTTATCTGAGCAAATACAGTGGTCAATTCCTCGAATGTGAGGTGAGACTGGCTTAAAATTCGGTCTAGGTGGAATTTTGCTGACTTTACACCGGCCTCTGCCAGACCGTTGAAATGAGGAGCGTAAGCAGGGGAGAAGCGAAATTCAATGCCCCGACAAGCAGCAAAATCTCCAATAGACTCAGTATTTGATATGAGAAAACTACCAATATCCTTTGCGGCAGCCACAAAATTACGACCATTGTCGCAATAAATAGTTTAGGCTGTCCTCTACGAGCAATGAAGCTATTCACGGTTTGTATGAACGCATCTTTAGTTAGGTCGCTCACGACTTCAAGGTGTAGGCATCTGTAACGGAGACAAACAAAAATGCAGAGATAACATTTTGTTATCTTGCATCCGCGACCTTTGCGATCTGTAATTAAGAAGGGACCGGTAAAGTCAGTGCCAACAGTACTGTAAGGAAAGTCAGGTTCAATGCGATCAGTTGGCAAATTTATATTAGACATAGTCTCTCCTTTAAATATGCGGCATACAGAACAATTGCGTGCGACGTTGCGAGCTAGTTTCCTACCTCCTAAAGACCAATAACGCTCTCGAATAGCGGCTAAAAGATGTTGAGGCCCTGAGTGGAGTAGGCGTAAATATTAATTTTAAAAAAAATTAGTTAGGCAATGATCTGCCTTTAAAACAATAGGGTGTATTTTATCGTACGAGTACGAAGAAGTATTAATGCGCCCTCCAACGGAGGGCTTCGTCATCGAGGAATGGTTTAGAGAACCAATGTTAGTCTTAGCTTTTAATGGTTATTTAAATTTTAATGAAGATAATATCTCTTTAGGAAAGGATTGATTCTGAGCCATTTTAGTGAGAATAGTCAAAGCCCTCTCAAGCTCTTGAACTTGTAAGGTTCCTGCAATTTTAACTCTAGGGTGTGACAATTGTGTATAAATCTAATGACTGTTGCGTAACGCTACAGTCATTAGATTTGTAACGTATAAAGTTTGGAAAATTGTTGAAAATTTGGTATTTTAGGTGAAGTTTCCGTCACTACGGCGGGCATTGCCTTCAGTTCGGGTAATTCTACATTTAAAACTGAGAGTACGGTCCATGTTGACTCTGGTTGTTTGAGGAAAGAGGGCCCGAACCACCACAGACTAGATTTGCTGACGTCTTGCAGATCTACGCCGCCAGAAGCGAGGTCCGCTGGATTTTCCGCGGTAGGGACGTGACGCCAAGCTGCGGAGTCGGTTGACTCAATTATGGCGGCAACATTATTAGCGACGAACGTTTTAGTTTTGTCGGGAGACCTAAGCCAGCCTAGTACCAAACTTGCTAATTGAGTATAATTATTCAATAATTTATTTATTACTCTGCTGCTTATGGGCTCAAGTCTTAATTAATAGACTAGATGATTTTATGAAAGGTGACTATTTGCGTGAGGTACGAAAGTAAAGACTGCAGGTATTAGTCAGTTTAGTTCAGTAGTGCTAGTCCGATTTTGCATCTAGCACGCAAACTCCTTCGCTTTCTGGCGGTACTGTACCCCGCCAGAAAGCACTGCGACTGCGACTGCGACTTGGAGAATATCCTTTGCTCCAGAGTGATTCACGCCTACCCTACGCTGAAGTTACGAATAAATACAGAACCTGGAACTGGAGCCGTCAGATGCGGGCAAAGTCTGAGACGGGATCATCATCGCTTAGGAGACGGTTCAGGCCAGTGTTCCCTACCCATTACTACCCTCTGCAATCAAGTTTGAGACGGTCATGGAAATTTTAGGCAATAAATAATAAGTTACTTGATCATCGAGCTCTTATTATTTACAAACCCCTACATATTATTATTTACAAACTACTACCTGCTGAAAACCCCCTAAAGGATAAGTGTCACAATTGTTATTATTTATTGTATTATATCGTGTTATTGTTTGTGAGAAATGGCTACATCTAGAGCTCGTGAGTATGGAAAAATTATGATGTGTTATGGGCAAGCTCGGCGAAATACTAGGGCAGCGCTTAGAATTTACGTTAATAGGTATCCCGACCGGAGGCATGCATCAGACTGGTGGATAATTACCAATGCCTATCAACGCGTGCTGGAAAACCAGCCCGTAGTTCCCCACCAGGTAGGCGCCGGTAGACCACTTCGCGGCGAAATGAAGTCAGAATTTTGAACTTGTTCCGTCTAACTCCACGCCTAGGCACACGCACGGCAGCTCGATCATTGTGGCGGAATCATGGGGCCCCCGTGTCACACTGGTCCGTGCACAAAACGCTGCGAAGGGATCAGCAACTTCCATACGTTATTCACAAGGACCAAGCCCTATTGCCTCGTGATCGTGGTCATCGAGTACCGTACTGCCAGTGGTTGTGGGCTGAACAGCATTTAAACCCAAATTTTGTCTCCCACGTGATATGGACCGACGCGTCAACTTTTACGCGGAATGGTATATTAATTCGTCAAAACGCTCATTACTGGTCGCATACTAACCCCTTCGAGATCCAAGAGTCCGGACATCAAACGCGTTGGTCGGTAAACGCCTGGGCAGGAATTTATGGCAATAAAATCGTAGGGCCTAAGGACGCGTTTACAAATCTGACAAAAATAAGCAGTTTTTCGGTGCTTTTTGCGGCAAATTGATACTAAACCAACTGTAAATAATAATTGCCGAAGATAGATTACTTCTTCGTTTTCTAATATGTAAAATTTTGAACTCGAAAATTTTAGTTTTTACCATTGTAAAAAATAATTTCCGTTACCTCTTCACACAACATTGATTTTTCTTCTATTTAATAACTTAAATTCAATTATTTAAAAATATTTTATGTAAGCAGATATGTTGAACTCAAAAAAAGTTGAAATGGAACTATCCAAAAGTAATAAATAGTCTCAGAAAAAAATAAAAATCGAATCTATTATTTTCACATATTTAGCTTCTACGCGTGAATCTTATTGAATTGAAATAAGGGTTATTTTACTGGTCGCTGTCTTGATTTATTGCACAATTTGTAATGAAATATTAGTCTGCCCTCGGCCGCCGCTGTGAGTGGACACTGTGTCGATTGTAAGCAGCAGCTCGTAGTGAAAAAGATCGCTGTACGAACACAAATTAATTGATGTAATAAACTTGATACTTCACGTATTTTTAATACGGACTACGAACAACCAAGGTAACATTTTACTAAAAATTTCTTATACTTTTGCTAGAAGTAAGTAGGGATTATGAATTCATATTATCATTTTGTTTTGGATTTGATGGAGTGACCTGAAGGTATACTTCGAAATCTGCTACTGGAACTAATAGACGAGTCGTGCTAGATGTACCGAGTTTGGGGTCGTTTTGTTAGTTATGCTGAGATCTTACCTCCTGACTTGATGGAGTGACCTGAATGTGTACTTCGAAGACTGCTACTGGAACTAATAGACGAGTAGAGCTAGATGTGCCGAATTTGGGCTCGTTTTGGTAGTTATGTTGAGATCTTACCTCCGGACTTGATGGAATGACCTGAAGGTGTACTTCGAAGACTACTACAGGAACTAATAGATGAGCAGAGCTAGGTGTGCCGAGTTTAGGCTTGTTTTGTTAGTTACGTTGATATCTTACGTCCAGACGATGGTAGACCTGAAGATGTACTTTAAAGACTGCTACCGGAACTAATAGAGCTACCTGATAAGAATGTTTATAGTTTATTTAGCTCTTAGGGGCCATCCATAAATTACGTAAGGTACACAAATTTTATCGTTCTTTGACCCCCCGTCCTTGTCATAGGTGGTCACACTTGTAAAACCCCCGCCCTCTTGTGTGACGTTACATATTTTGCAATTTTATTTTCAGAAGTAAGAGTAGACAAGTAGAGTTTTAGTATTTTAGGTTTTAACATGTGACGTCACACATCAAAAATCAAAATCAAAAGTTATTTATTCAAACTAGGCTGAGAGTCAGCACTTTTTGAACGTCAAAATTACATAAAACAGTCCCCCAAAACGCCCGCCCTTCACCACTTCCTAGTGCTTTAGCTGGGAAAAAGAAGTGGCGCAACAAACTCCCCAGCAGCACAGCTGTCTGTTAAGTTAGAAGAAGTTTATTCTATACAATAATAGCATATTATTAACATTAAAAAATAAATGAAAATTTAATAAATAAAAATATAAGAAAAATGGGTTATGCAGTCAAGTATAATAAACAATGATAATTAATTTAACAATGTAATTTATATGACCTGTCAGTAGTTAAGCTAATTCTGGTGAAAGAACACAAACGTTGTCTTGAGTTAATCACAGCGACCATCAATTCTTGTCGTTTAAGTAATCGTTGATAGAATAGTATGCCTTCGAACAAAGATTTAATTTTACTTTCGCTTTAAACACATTAAAATGTAAATCTAGCAAAGAAGAGGGAAGCTTGTTATAAAAGGTTATACCAATCCCAGCAAATGAGTTATGAACTTTATGAAGCCGGTAAAAGAGAGCAGTTTGTCCTTATTTCTAGTATTAATATTATGAATATCACTGTTTTTAGTGTATAAGTTTATATTTTGACTAATATATAAAATGTTAGCGAAGATGAATTGCGATGTTACCGTGAGAATACCAATATCTTTAAAAAAATCTCTCAGACAAACTCTAGCACCTAGTTGGTAAATTGCACGAACAGCTCGTTTTTGAAGAACAAAAATATTTTGAATGTCAGCGGCTTTACCCCACAGCAGAGTGCCGTAGGACATAACGCTTTGAAAATAACTAAAATAGACTAACCGAGCTGTATCAACGTCACTGTATTGTCTTACTTTTCTGACGGTGTAGTCGGCCGAACTGAGCCTTCCCGCTAGGCTTGATGTATGTGATCCCCACTGAAGTTTGGCATCTACTGTTGTGCCAAGAAAAACGGCCGAGTCTACAGTTGCAAGTACCTCATTGTCTAAGACGATGTTGGGTCCCAGATTTCTTACATTCAGTAAAGCGAACTTTATACATTTAGTTTTCTTGGCATTGAGAACTAGATTATTCGTGGTAAACCAATGCGTAACCCTTGAGAGTGCACTGTTTACGTCGTCAAAATCTTGTCTATTCCTGTCTACTTTAAAGATAAGAGAGGTATCATCAGCAAACAGTACAACGTCACAGATACCCTTTAAATAGAATGGTACCTAAATCATTAATGTACACTAAGAATAAGAATGGTCCCAGTATTGAGCCTTGAGGTACACCTAACTGAACTGGTAGCCCGGATGATTTCACACCATTAATATCTACACATTGGTGCCTATTATTTAAATAAGAATTTATTACGTTGAGAGTTTCATTTTGAACACTGTAATGACGTCGTTTACGCAATAGCGTGTCACGGTGCACGCAATCAAATGCTTTGGAAAAATCACAGAAAACTCTAATAGCATTTTTTGAGTTCTCCCATGCGTTAATCAGAATCAGAATCAGAATAAGAACTTTATTTGCCATGAATGTAGGTACAGGTATAAGATGTTGTACATAAATTAATGAGATCGGCTACAGTCTACCTTACGGCGTGCAAACTATTAGGTACATAAATTAAACTATTAATACAAATTAAAAAATGTCAGCAAAACAAAACAGAAATTAAAGTGAAGTCAATTAATATTAATATAGTCGGGTACACAAGTCATAATTGGTCAAATTTGTAATTAAATATAACAATCATAATCAGGGTAAATTTATATCACTTAGAAAGTCTTTCACTGAGTAATAACATTTGTCTAATAGTAGCGAAGTAACCTTAGATTTAAAAATATTTACTGAATAATCCTTAAAACTATGAGGTATAATATAAATGACAGGTCCCATTGCCATAATACTTTTCCTTAAGTGCTGTTTTGTAATTACCCGAATGTAGCAAGTTCTTATATTGGGATCACAAGGGGCTATTACGTGAGACTCTGAACAGAGACCCGTGGGGACGCCCCTACAAAACGGTGCGGGAGAAAATCCGCCCGTGGGCTCCCCCGCTGACCCAGAGTCTCCGGCCTCAGCTCGTGCAGGACGTGGTGAGCGCTCTGTTTCCCTCGCGAGGGGAGCATGCTCCCCCGCTCATGGCTCCGCCACCTGCGGTGCCTGACGCGGACCACACCGACGACGACGACGATGCTCCAGAGGTGACCGAGGTAGAATTGAGAGTGGTGGTACGTAGGCTGAATGCCAAGAATACCGCCCCAGGACCCGACGGCTTGCCTGGAAAAGCCTGGGTCCTGGCCTTGGAGGCTCTCGGGCCTCGACTAAGAGGGCTCCTAAGCGCATGCTTGGAGGAGGGCCAGTTCCCACGTCACTGGAAGACGGGGAAACTGGTCCTCATCAAGAAGCAGGGGCGCCCCGCGGACTCTCCGTCCGCTTACCGGCCCATCGTGCTGCTCGACGAGGTGGGCAAGCTCTTTGAAAGAGTAATTGCAGACCGCCTCGTCGGGCGGCTGGTGCGGGTGGGGCCGGATTTGGCGGAGAGCCAGTTCGGTTTCCGCAGGGGGCGCTCTACGGTGGACGCAATCATGCGCGTGCGAGCCCTCACGACGGGGGATGCTGTGGCCCGGGGTGGGGTCGTCTTGGCGGTGTCTCTGGACATCGCCAATGCCTTCAACACCCTGCCCTGGAGTTGCATAAGGGAGGCACTCCGGTACCACCGGATGCCGACCTACCTCTGTCGAGTGGTCGAGGCCTATTTGACGGACAGGGCCGTCATCTACCCCGGTCACCAAGGAGAGTGGAACCGGCGAGAGATGTCGTGCGGTGTCCCACAGGGATCGGTCCTGGGGCCGCATCTGTGGGACATCGGATACGACTGGGTGCTGCGCGCCGACCTCCCTAGCGGCGTCAGCGTAGTTTGCTACGCTGACGACACGCTAGTCCTGGCGCAAGGGAGGTCGTACCAGGCGGCGGCCGACTTAGGGACACACGGGGTTGCGACAATCGTAGATAGGATCCGGCAACTGGGACTCGAGGTGGCCTTGCACAAGTCCGAGGCCATGTGGTTTCATGGTCTTCGGAATGCGCCACTGACGGGTTCCCAGATAACGGTGGGAGGGGTTCACATCGGCGTCGAGTCGACGATGAAGTACCTAGGACTCGTCCTCGACAGCCGGTGGAACTTCGGGGAACATTTCCGACGTTTGGCTCCCAGACTGGAGCGGGCCGGGACTGCCTTGAAGCGGCTCCTGCCCAATCTAGGGGGGCCAAACGCCTCCTGCCGGAGGCTCTACGCGGGGGTCGTGCGGGCCATGGCCCTATACGGGGCGCCGGTGTGGGCGCCTACATTGAGGCGCCAACCAGCACGCCGGTTGAAGGCGGCCCATAGGGTCATGGCCATCCGGATGATCCGGGGATACCGCACGATCTCCGGTGAGGCGGCGGGCCTCCTTGCCGGATTACCGCCATGGGATCTGGAGGCAAACGTCCTCGCGCTCACTTGGGAGTGGCGCGAGGAGGCCAAACGCCGGGGCGTAACTCCGCTGCCGCGGGAAGTCGCGGCACGGCGGACAGAGCTCCGGCAGGATCTCATGGCGACGTGGAAAGTGCGATTGTCGCAACCAAGTGCTGGGCACGCCGCGATTGCGGCGGTAAGTCCCCTCTTTGAGGAGTGGCTTGAGAGGCGGCATGGCGTCCTCACCTTCCGCCTGACACAGGTCCTCACCGGACATGGCTGTTTCGGGAGGTTCCTGTTTCGGATAGGGCGGGAGGAAACGCCCGGGTGTTTCCATTGCGAAGATCGCCCAGAGGACACGGTGGAGCATACGGTGGAGGTCTGCCCAGCTTGGGCGGAGCAACGCCGTGTCCTCGTGGAGGTGATCGGCGGCGGCGATCTCTCGCGTCCGACCCTGGTCCAGGCCATGGTACGGAGCGAGAGGGCATGGCTGGCAGTCGCCTCCTTCAGCGAAGCAGTTATGCTCGCAAAGAGGGAGGCGGAGCACGTGAGGGAGATGCAGTACATGCGCCCTCACAGCCGTGGCCTTCGCAGGAGACGCCCTGGGCGTCGGGAATCCCAGGCTGATTCCCGGCCACCGTAGGCACGGGCTTGCGGACGGCGAGTAATGGGTAGCTCGCTGACCGGTAAGGACCAAGCCCGGGTCGACGGCGCGTTGTGTTCCACGCGCGCCTCAAAGAGATGTCAGCAGCAACAGAGGGGCCCGCAAGGGCCGATGCCTGCCGGGGGTGCGGGTTGTTCGAAAGAGATACCGCCGCCCCTGGCACACAGGCAACTGAGGGAACACGGGTGGGTTTTAGTCAGTAAAAGTCTGACACGCCCTCCCGCTCCACCCAGAGCGGGAGAAGTTATTTGATGATTTCCCACCCAGAAAAAAAAAAAAAAAAAAAAAAAAGGGGCTATTACGTATTCTTATATTGGCCAGTGACGGAAATAAGTCTATGTTTGCTTTCACAAAAATTGCCACCTCCAATATATACAAACATGGAAAAGTTAGCAGATTCAGAGACCGAAACACAGGTGCAAGCTGTTTGTGCTTTTAAGGTTTGACATAGATCTAATACACCGTTTCTGGGCTTTAAAAATTACCTCCCGCTCACTACAGTTACCCCAAAATATGACTCCAAATCTTAACACTGACGCAACCAGTCCATGATAAGCTAGTAGAAGTATATCATTGCTAACTTTGTGTGATACGTCATCGGCATGCGGTTTCCAAGTCAAATTGTTGTCAATCAGGATGCCTAGAAATTTTGCTACACAAGTTATATCCACTTTTTGACCATCATAACTAACATCAATATCATCAGCGCGTATCCTTTGGTAGAAATGCATTACTTTTGTCTTTTTTAGATTTATTATTAAGTTATTTGTATCAAGAAAGTCTATAATTGTTTCTAACTTTTCATTAATTTCCCTTTCGTAGTTTTCTTTATTGGTACACTTAATAATCGCTGTACTATTGTACGGTACTATCTGCAAATAGTACCATGGATTGTCGTGTCTGTCGTGGCAAGTCATTTATATATAAGAGAAATAGAAGAGGTCCCAAGACACTTCCCTGCGGTACACCATATTTGACCTCCCTACCAGCTGATCTATACCTAAACTCACATTTGGTTTCAAGGCATATTCTGGACATTTCTGTATGTTGTGTTCGGCCAGGAAGATAGGAGCTTATTAAGTCCAGGACATTTCCCCTTAAACCATATCTATTTAGTTTTTCCAGAAGGACGTCATGATTAACGTAGTCGAAAGCCTTGGTCATATCGGTCGGTCTTATTATCTACACTTGGCATTATATTGCATAAGACCGACCCTAATTAACGAAAATAATAGGCTATACATTCTTTTTGTCTTCCTTGATAGCAATGCAGAAATCGATGGTACAATTTCAGTTGTGTCTTGAGAGCTACTCATATCGCCATGAAAAATGTATAATTCAACAAATGGAGCCGGACAACTTTAAAAAGTGCCGTCGCCTAAAAGTTTTCAAGGCTTGACATGAGACGTTTACCACTATCAGAAAAAAAATCAGAATTCGTTCATCATCGCTACCTAGGAGTAGTCTGTAAGCACGAATCAAATAAACTTCGGTGGGACCTCCACTTCTCGTACGTCATTATAAACTAGTTTGTTCACGCCGACAGTACGATTTCGCTTACTGTAAAAACTTGATTTTACATTCTTCATTTCAGCCGAAAGATGTCCACTGCTGGACATAGGCCTCCCCCATGCTCCTCCACTTCGACCCGTCTTGTTCTTCCCACATCCAGCAGATTCCCGCGGCCTTCACATTAATTTGACATTCTTGTAATTTGGTAATTCTTGGATAATATCAATGCCCGTACTCTGTGCTTTGGCCAAAGTCCACTTGAAAGCAGATGGAATAGTTTTTTCTCCGTTGATCGCAACTTTCATTTCATTTTCAATGTGAATGGTCACAATTTCTTTAATTATATTTGGGATACAAATTTCTAAATGTTATGTATGTGACTTGATTTCACTCTCTTCCTGAAAAGCTTACTATTGTACTGAATATCCAAAATGTGGCTTTACTGGTTTGCACCCTCAGTTTCCTAAGCACCATTGACGTGCACGATCAATGGTGCAAATAATACTACTATTAAATTAGTATAATGAAACATTTTGAGTCAAATGAAAAAGCCGCATAATAAACTGTTTCCTAATTAAAATTCAAACATAAATTATCTTCTTCTTAACAAAAAACTCGATGGTATTTTAGGAATAAGCATATACCCCAAATTAGAAAAGATACATATTGAGGGTATTTTAGTACCATCCTATCGGTTTAACAGTATTTCTTAACAACTTTAGAACTTTTTTCGAAGATAAAGTAAGGAAAAATAAAATTGAGTTATATAACTTACTTTATTTAGCGTTACTGTGCCAGAGCAATGTTGTGTTTTATATAAACTACATCTCCATATACTATTGTCACTTTTGTAGGTGGTGTGCTTATAGTATTCTTTTCCACGGTAAAGAAGCACTCTACCTCGTCCGTACTTCATTAAAAATAACTCGCTGTTTTCCATAATTTAAGACCACCGAGCAAAATCAACAACGGAAAATACTAAGTAAGACGGTAAGTATAGCATGCACGTCAAATTAATTATTGACAATTGTCTATTTTCCTTATAAATCTGAAATCTGCGAAATGCACGTAATAATAATGTAGGCCAGTTCACTAATTGCACGTACGTAATAGGTAAGATTATTGTTCTTACTATATTTAATTACCATTCAACTTAATGGAACTAATGGGATTAGGTGAAAAAGTATTCTAGTTCCATGGAACTACTGGGAGAAAAAAATCCCAGTAGTCCCATAATGGAACTAGAGAATGGAACTACTGAGATACGGTGGAAATTTAGATCGAAACAGCAGTATCTGATAAGGGTGAATGCCGAATGTAAATAAATTTTAGAAAGACTATCAGAAATATTGTTGACATGTTTAATTTTGTCATCAATGAAACAACTTTGTTCCAGAATTGGGGAAACTAGCAAGTGCAGTGAACTTTTTTCCAAAACTTTGATATCTGGGGCGATTTAATTAAATTTTTGTATAGTCGGTTCGGTCAGTCGTTTCGTGTGGTGCCCGACGTGAAGAATAGCACCATCCCATATTTTTTTCGTAGGTGTCGTAGGAGGCGACTAAGGGACTTACTAGAGAATGGGCAGCAGCGTTCTCTATGCATTTTACCACCATACTGCGATCGCTAACCCGCCTGCCAAGCGTGGCGATTATGGCAAAACCTCCAAAACTGGGGGAGGCCTATGCCCAGCAGTGGACGTCTTTCGGCTGAAATGATGATGATGATGATAGTCGGTTCTCTGTCGGAATCTTAAATTAATTAATATATAGATATAGTCCAAGTAGTGTTCCAAAATTGCTTTCTGAAGACTTTTGAAAACTTGTGTTATTAATCAGGTAAAGTGCCCCGACCGGAGGTCGTTAAAAACACCCCCTTCCTAGACGAAAGTCTAGTAAGGGGTAGGAGTAGACGATAGTTTGTCCTAGGTAAACGTGCTCGTCCACAACTTCGAGTGGAACGCCTCCGACCGTTATGAGAGTGGGTGTTACATGGGCATTGGACATGACCTTTGTCTTGTCCATGTTCATTTTAAGACCCACTCTTTCCAAAGCTCTACTGAGGTCATCGAGCATTGTACTGAGGTCCTCCATGGTCTCAGCCATGACAACTATACCATCGGCAAACGGAAGGTGAGTGATGTACTCGTCATTGATGTTGGAAAGATAACGTCTCCCTGTCTAACACCTCGGTGCAAAAGGATAGGGTTCGAGGTCTGGTCCTGGAGTCGGACTGACATAGTGGCGTTTTCATAAAGACACTTCAACACTTCGATGTACCGATAGTCGATCTGGCACCGTTGGAGGGACTGCAGTACAGCCCATGTCTCGGTCGAATCAAAGGCTTTTTCGTAGTCCACAAATGCTAAACTGAGAGGCAGGTTATACTCTTCAGTCTTTTGTATAACCTGCCGCAGCGTATGTATATGGTCTACTGTGCTAAATAAAGCCTTTACGAAAACCGGCTTATTCGGGATGCTGGAATTCGTCAAACCTGCGCGCTAGACGGTTCGTGATGACCTGGAGAACAGCTTGTAGACATGGCTCAAAATCGAGATGGGCCTATAATTCTCAAGAAGGGCATTGTCACCCTTTTTAAAGAAAAGTACCACCACACCTCTGTTCAATGCCTGGCATTTTGCCCTCGATTATGACGGAATCAAACAGCTTCTAAAGGGCCTTAAAAACGGGTTTCCCGCCGGTCTTTAGGAGTTCTGCCGTAATTCCGTCATCACCCGGCCGCCTGTTGTTTTTGAGCTGCTTCAGAGCCATCCTAACCTCGTACAAGCTGGATTCCGGGATGTCTTCAGTATAATGTTGGATCAATCTAGCTCTTGGGTCATTTGCCAGATCATAACGGGGTTCCTTGTTGACGTGTATCTCTCAACGTCTCAGGCTTGGTGGATACGATCCTCCTTCAGTTTCATAAGCTGACTCTACCCAATAGAGATTCCTAGCAAAGACCTTGAAGCCTTTATTCCGCTCTATCGCGTCTTTAATACGTTCTGAATTAAAGCGGTGGAGGTCGCTTTAGGAGGAGGACCATTAGGCTGCCGATACACGAGCGCATCATCTGAAGACTACAGGACCATCTCGTGCCTCTCCTTCATGAGCTGCAAAGTAGGATCAGAGAGCCTCTTATTTTTATTGATAAGACGGGTCTTGGAATTCTTAGAGCCGTCCGTATGGACAGTTTCCACAAACCCATCGTTAAAATCGTCCTCAAATCTCTCTAGACACTCGAAACGGTTCTGGAGTTCGAGTTGAAAGCTTTTGGAGTTTTGGACTTGGATTGGTGCTGGACGGAGCGTAGATTTCATCAGCGGAGATCTTTCCAGCTTGATATTGAGATTCATTTTGCCTCTTACCAAACGGTGATCACTCCCAGTTTTCACCGCGTTTATCACAGAGACATAATTGAATACTTGCTTCTTCGTCGACATAATGACGTCAATCTCATTTTTGGTTGCACCATCAGGACTCTGCCAGGTCCAATTCTTGTGCTCACGTTTTTTGAAGAAGAAGTACATCATAAAGAGGCCTTCCTTCTCCATAAAACTAGCCGTGATACTCGTCGGGGTGTAACGAGGTCGGGGTGTAAGCCTGTATGATCTTCAGCGAATACGAGATATTCTGAGTATCAGGAACACCACCCTGGTCGACACACTCTCGATCTTCTCGTTGCTCACAAAACACTTATGGACTATAAACCGGACACTACCTTGGGACTACTGGTCGCCCAAGGTAGGCGGACTGCCGGGCACTAGGGGCCATTTATTTTTTGTACTTGTCATGTTGGGGGAGTTTGCCATAATCGCCACGCTTGGCAGGCGGTTTGGCGATCGCAGTATGGTTTTAGAAATGAATAGAGAACGCTGCTGCCCATTCTCTAGTAGTTCCCTTATTCGCCTCCTACGACACCCACGAGAAGAAGTGCGATATCCGTGGGTGGTGCTATTCTTTTAGTCCGGCACCACATGGTACAGGCCGGCACCACACGGTACGGTGTAGGTTTAATTTTGAATTAAACCATTTTTAAACTCAACCCAATAGAATTAGTTTGGGCACACGTAAAGGGGCAAGTCGCATAAAATTGTAAATATTGTGAGATGAAAAAAGTTAAAAAATATTTGAAGAAGGGGTTAGTAATGTGACCCCTTCATCATGGAGTGCTTGCGTATCTCACGTATTAAAAATAGAAGATGATACGTGTTGTATGGGCCATTTTATTGATAACATCACTGATACCTTTATAATCAAAATTTGCTTGTGAGTACATTCTTTCAAGTTCATTCAATTTCGTTCATTCTTACACCACGTGTGTAACTGTATACTAGTGTATCGCAATGCGAAGTTGCGTCAAATTGTACGAACGAGCAGGTATTGCATCGACGATACTAATAATACGGCCGACGCTCAACAGGTGGAGCTGATTTATGAATAAAGATTTATTTGTTTATTGATAGAATAATGTTCGTTTTAAATATTTATCCGATTTAGGTAGAGTAGACAGTGTATTTCTGTCTTTATGGACTGTACGCCACTGGGTACAATGTATTCAGATATTAACTCTAAACAACGACAAAGGTTACATAACATAGACAAAATCAAATCCCATCTTAAAGCAACGCTGCAGCTTTGGCATCCATTGATACGTGTTTAGTAAAGGGATAAATTGAATAGAAATTTAAATAAATGGATCGGATGTTTTTAAATAATCGAGTTAATAATTGTAATCAACGTTTTATTCGACCATCGAAGCATTATAGTACCCAGGTGTATACATATTAGAGAGAACACGAAAAAAAAAAAAAAACAGTACCTACAGGAAGAGGGTACTATGAATTTTGATATTAACTCTACACAAGTTCAAAGATTACAGAACCCAAATAGCATCAAATCCCATCTTCATCAGTGCTTTAGCTTTGGCATCCAATGGTTTTTTGTCAGTAAAGGGATTAATTGTATAGAATAAGAAATTCTTTGTTCTGTAGTAGCAAAGATAAACATTATATTTCGTGTGAAGCCACATGCGTCTACAAAAACCAGGCCTCTTAGGAAAAATATCCAACAAATCCAGTCTTCCTTTAAATCGCTCCGTCTCCACTGATTCAGCTGGGGATTTGAGTTGAAGGAAGAATGCCTGAAAAAGAAAGTCATACAAAATTTTAGTTCGTACTTATTGACGTACTTTCCTTTAGATACATGTGACATTTAAAATTCTAACAATGATTGTGGGTGAATGCAGAGTCAGACCCCCCCCGGTATGTATGCGGCGTCTCTCCACAAACTATGGCCTTCCATCTTGCACCGCATGCCCTGTCACCTGCTCACGTGAGGACCTAATGGCTGCGTCAGCGAACGGTATCCGCATTGCCGACTTTTGGACGAAACTATTTTTAGAAAACGATAAATTGCATATATTTGTAGGGTTTCGTACCTCAAAAGGTAAAAAGAGAACCCTTATAAGATCACTCTCTTGTCCGTCTGTCCGTCCACGTGTCACCACCGATTTTCTCAGGAACGGGTGGCCCTAGAAAGTTGAAATTTATACCAGATACTGAAGTCTGTAGTTTCTATTAGTCGTATAAAAATCAGTCCTGAGTCAACACGATAAAAAGATATGGGCAAATTTAGATTTTCGAAAACTTGTAAGTACCAAAATTTACCTCCCTGCTACTGTCAGCCTGCATATTATAACAGATAAAATAACACAGTTGACTGGTAGCCTCTGTGGTATGGCAGATGGTCTGTGGGCATACTGTTTTGCGATTATCTGTGAAACTACACACCCTCTCTTTCGTTCTTACGTTAAAATGATTGAGGTAGACAAGGCTAGCTATATTTCTTTCACTGGTACCAACATAATAGTGCAGACGAGCTGCGGTATTCCATGGACTTATAATACAAACAATAAATAATTGTATTTTAAGGGTATTTATGTTCTGTGATTATAAGTCCATGCGGTATTCATTGCAAAACATACTTTGAAAGTTGGTGCTGTCGCGAACCCACGGTACATTCAAAGTGTTCGAGTTTAAGCGTTAAATACGTAAGTTAAGTTTATTATCTTTCTTTATATAGTAAGTTTTAGTTATAAGCATTTTAATATATTTACGCATTTATTTTACGGTAAAAAGTCATAGAAAGTGAAAAATTAGCGCGATATAAAAGCTTTGCGATGGCTTTTCGTGTACCTACGTATTTTGTATAAAATGGCTTAAATACAGATAAAACGGTAAGACAAACTCATAAACTATCCATAAATATACGATGTTGTGTAAGAAAATACAATTAAAGCTGCAAAAAATTGCAATTTTAACATTTCATTCCTCCGTTGCTATGCGTCCGTTGCTAAGGGCCGATGACGTCATCGCCTGATTCTCTGCTAACAGATTATTAGAAACAATTAAAGCTTTAATATAACGCTTAAATAGGAGGTCACTTAATGTAGTTCCTGGAATAGTTTTCACATTTGCAATCGATTAAGCAATTAATAAGGAAAGAACCGTTTTTGTGAAGCACATGTGCAGCAAGTGTTATTTTGTTGTTGTAAACAATAGAATTTTTGATGGGTTTAGTCACGACTTCCGTTCGTTGTGAACACTTGTAAGTATTTCGATAAATGCTGTTAACAACAGTCTTGAACTGATTTAAATAAAGGGAACTAATTTTTTGAGCTGTCATTTAAATATTCGAGATGTTATTATGATCAGTTGAAAAACATATGGAGCAGTTATTTAATTGGCGGTTGATTAATTATTGCGACAGTAAAACATGGACAGTAATAAAAAAACAATTTGTCGATTATTTAATCATACAATGTCAATTCTAAAAATAATTGAGCAGTCCAATAACTGAATGAGCGGTAAAAATTATGGAATGAGCGGTTCGATAAATAGTTCGGCAGATCATAGCGAGCGGTGACACCCGAACTCAAATTCGTTGAAAAGATAGGTAAATGTTCGTTAGTTGGGCGGAGCTTATTAGCGCGGGTGGCGGAAGCGACCAATCACAGGGTTGGTAGTCGTTTCGCGTGAGCTCGTGTTTTGAATTCTTGCATTTGTTTTCGTAATAAGCGTGCGAGTGCATTGTTGTTATCAATATTTTGTTGTTATTGTTAATTAATGCCATAATTGAGGGGAGGGTTGTGCGTTTACAAATTTATGTTTTGGCTTCCAACAACATGCTTCGCTTGCTTACCTGCTTGGCTTGGTTTTGTAGACGCAGACCTACCTTGCCTCCTCCCTTAGAGGCGGTAAGGTGGCGTGGTCTTGAGGGAGAGCGCAACAGTCGTGCAGATCCTCAAGGCAAGTCTGGTGATGTTCCTTCTCGAGGTTGCCGCCCCGTTTTTGGTCTAATTCCATATGAACTAGACGTAACATAAATCACCGGGCGATTTACCTCAGGGGTGGCGAGGTCATGCCCCTGGGTGTCCGCCGTCAAACAAGAGCAGATGATGGACAGCAATGACCTCCCGCGTGTTTGTGCCGTGCGCGGAACCCGTACGGAGGGATGAAGGAATCCTGGTGGTTGAGTGGAGCAGATTGCACACAACACACTACTTTGTCCCGGATTTCCTCCTACACGGGAGGTCGTGGGGTAGCTACCCACGATCAACCGGCTGAGGCATCCCATAAGCGGGATGTCAAGCGAGGCTCGGCTTAGTGAGGGAGGGCAGCCGGTGCGGCGTGGGGTCACGAGATGGGTTGTGGCGTAGTCTCGTGTCAGTCCTGTGATCTTCCGTCGCGTGCGGGCTCGTCTATTTACTACTAGGTTGATCCTATACCGAAGGAGTAGCTCTAGCGTTCGCTCGTTGAACGAGCAACGTCCCCGACTGAGGGCTCCGTGGCGGGTGGAGAGCTCCAACGGTGAATTTTCAACATCCAAACCCATGGATAATGAGACGTTGACATCCAAACCACAAGCTGCGTCCCGCTCGTCGGATGCGCTTACAATAATGCGCCTTCCTTTACACACACAAGGGTTGCGTCTCAAGATGCGCCTAAGCGGCAAACGCTCGGCTGCGTCCAAGGATGCGATGAGGAAGACAACCGCAACGGATGCGCCACAACAGTCTGCGTCCCGAGCGATCCTAACCTCATCTGCGTCCATGGATGCGCCCCCCAACACAACCCTGACCGAAAGGCCAAGGACAGTTCTCGCTCGTGGCGACTCAAGAAGCACTGCAAATGTGGATGCGCCCAAAACACGGGTTGCGTCAACGGCTGCGGTCTCTGAGAGGGACCCGACGAATCTGGCCAAAGCCCCACTGGTAGGAGGGTCAAACTGCCAAACAAGAAGACGTCCCACAAGGCGGTGTTGGCAACGGCCATGACGCCAAAAGGCGAAGCTGCCACCGACACTAAACGCAAGCGCAGCGCGAGGCCAAGGGGACGTAAAAAACATAAAAACATCAATATGGTACCACCGACCCGGGCGCAGAAGCATACGTGTCCCGAAGATTCCGTCACACCAACGGGGATTAGCAAGAAGAGCAAGCCTGCCCGCTCCCGTATGGTTGACGGAACTTTGGTGAGCTACGCCGAAGCGGCCGCGTCGTTCAAAAGTAACGAGCCGTGTGTCGCCGTCATGACCGAGCCTTTCTCGGACATGACGCAGGAGCAAGCGGAGGGGATCCGTCAGCAGATAGAGAACCAGCTCCGGGCTCTGCTGATGGCAGCTCCTGAACAAACGGACACTAACACCGCGATTCACTTTAGAGGCCGGGCCCACTTCGCTGAAGGCGTCCTCAAAACCTGGTGCGAGGACGACTTCACGCTGGCTTGGCTCAAAGGGGTCGTAAACAACATACCGTCCCTGCTCCCGGGGACTAAACTCACCGTTCGGCCCCAAGCCGACATACCTAAAAAGGTCTTGTGCATGCTGTACGTCCCGGAGACCACCGAGGAAACACAAGGCCTGCTCAGGATGCTGGCGAGGCAGAACCCGAACCTGAGGATTAACACCTGGACTCTAACATACCAAAAGGGTTAGACAGGAGCCCCCGGGTACCTGTCTCTTCTTTCGTGTGCCGGAGTCCATGGTAAAAACCATAAAAGACCAGCAGCGGCGTGTATACTACCTTATGGGTAGCCTATATATCCGCTTCCTGGAGGAGGGTGGAACCAGGGTAGCCGCTGCTGCGACTACATCTGGAACGGCCTCGAGTGCGCCGGGGAGGGGGCTTGGGTCACCGCTGCGTGGACGTTCCCCATCGCCTCCCGCGATGGAGACCGTTGGGGAGGCGGTGGAGCTGGCAACTTCCCTGGCAGCTTTGGAGGTTGTCTTAACAGCGGGATCAACGAGAGAACCACCCTCGTCCAGTCTAACGTCGCACGAGGACTGCTTTCCGCCAGGGAAGAGAAGTGAGGGCGAGGACAGCAGCCTCTGCTCCTCTCCTCTTTGGGACAAACATCCTGCAAACCAACCTCCAGCACAGCCAATCTTCGTCGGCCACCTTGCGTAGAGTGCTGGAGCAAAAACAACATCAACATGGCAACACCATCGCCCTCATTCAAGAGCCGTGGATCAGGGGTGGAAAAATATGCGGTCTTGGTAACATCGGAGGTAAGTTGCTGCTGGACACCTCCGGAAGTAATTCGCGCACCTGCATTTTTGTCCCAAAACATGTACCTAACCTTTTAATTTACGAATTCTGTTCAAGGGACCTAACAGCAATCAGGCTTTTCAGAACCGAACAGGAACTCCCGGACATCGAACTAGCCTCGGCATACCTGCCAGGCGACGAGGACGTGCCTTTGCCAGAGCTCGCGTCATTGGTTGAGTACTGTGAAAAGGAAAAACTGGAACTAATCATCGCGACAGACTCCAATGCGCATCACACGCTCTGGGGTAGTGTCAAAACTAACAACCGAGGTGAGGTAATGCTTGATTTTATTCTTAGTAATAACCTTGTTTTACTCAACAAGTTTTACTCCGAACGTACCTTCATAAACACGAGATCGCAAACAATAATAGACTTAACTATAGCAACCATAGGTATCTCCAACTGCATACAGGACTGGCATGTGTCCAACGAGATATCATGCTCGGACCACAGATGGATACGCTATACCATCAACTTCAACCTAACCAAACCACAGCCGAGAAGGGTTCCTCGCAACACAAACCAAGCCAAGTTTATTAAACTCGTCGAGGCTGAACTGGATATATTACCCACTCTTCCGGCTGAAATACCAGTAACCAATTTAGATGAACATGTAAACAACATCACATCTATCCTTCTATCTAGCTATGAACAGTCGTGCCCCCTCACGGTACCTAGGCAGGGAGGTCGCCATTCCTGGTGGGGTCCTGAGCTGGAAAGACACCGACGCAAGTTGAGAAGACTGTTCAACAGAGCTAGGAACACACGGTCACCAGTAGATTGGGACCGATATACAACAGCTCGTAAAACATAAAAAACTGATACGCCTCAGAAGAAAGAATGGTTGGAGGCGATTCTGTACTAACATCGTAAGTAACAACCAGGCAATAAGAGTCAAAACCTGTCTTTCTCAAGAGACAGACCACTCAATAGGAAGCCTGAAAAAAAACAGATAACACCTACACTACAAACGACGCTGAAACAAGCGAGCTACTTCTAACCACCCACTTCCCAGGATGCCAGACTGCCACCCAGCAAAGCTGGGAACCACATAGGGAGAGGGTCACTAGTAACTTGGATTTGGCGGTGGCGTTAGAAGTAATTGACAAAGACAAACTAACATGGGCAATCAACACCTTCGTACCTTTCAAGGAAGCAGGGTTGGACGGTATTTTCCCAGCTCTGCTTAGGTGGAATCAGGATCTACTGGATGATCACCTCGTTAAGGTGTTTCGGGCCTGCCTGGCCCACCGTTACATCCCCTTGAACTGGCGGGAAGTGAAAATAATCTTGATACCGAAACCAGGTAGGGGTGACTACACCCAACCCAAGTATTTTAGACCCATAAGCCTTTCCTCGTTCTTCCTGAAGACACTGGAGAGGCTGGGGGATAGGAAGATTAGGTCCCAAATTTCGGTACAAAGATCCTTACATCCTAATCAACACGCCTACTGTGCAGGCAAATCAACTGAATCAGCACTCCATAGCGTAGTTTCACGCATAGGAAATGCTCTTAAAGCTAAAACCCCAACCCTAGGCGCCATCATTGATATAGAAGGTGCTTTTGACAAAGCTAACTTCGTCAGCATCGAACAGGCACTTGCCACGCACGGTGTTGCGCGAACACTCATAAAATGGATCAATAATATTTTAAAATACCGTGCTATTCAATTTACCGTGAACACCACCACACGAGGTATCGTGAGTAGAGGCTGCCCACAGGGTGGGGTGCTGTCACCACTACTGTGGAATTTAGTCGTAAATGAGCTCATCGCAGAGCTCAACTCTAGCAGTCTGTACTCAGTGAGATACGCGGATGACTTAGCAATTTTAATCTCGGGGAAATTTGAGGGGATCTTGTGCGATCTCATGAGAAGAGCCTTCAAAATAATCGAGAGTTGATGCACGAAACACGAACTATCGGTTAACCCCTCGATAACAGAACTAATAATGTTCACCAACAAAAGAACTATGGGACCCCATAGGCTTCCAAAACTTTTCAATACAGAATTAACACTTACAGACGAAGTCAAGTACTTGGGGGTGATCCTTGACAGCAAACTGCTCTGGAATAAGCATCTTGACTACAAACTGAATAAAAGCACAAATGCACTATACCAATGTAAAAAATGTTAGGAAAAACTTGGGGGCTCTCTCCGAAGATTACTCTGTGGCTATACAAAGCGGTGATCAGGCCAGGCAGGCCAGGCAGGATGATTTTAAACTAGTTTTCAAAAGCATGAAAGATAATATACAGTTACTATTCAGTAGTGCTTTCAGGCCGACTATTTTGGTTGCTGACGCTGCAAAAAACATTAAAAATGCTTTCAATTAAGAGTTTGAAGATACCAAGGTACGTATGTGCTGGGCCACGCCAAAAGAAACATACAGTCTAAAGTTGAAAGCCTTGTAGAGAAAGCTGCTCAGAGACAAACTTTGGCAGATATTGACATCCTACATTCCTTAACTGACCTAGATGCTTTTGACAAAGCTACAGTATACTTTTTACAGAAATATGAACGTGAAAAAAGTTTTGTTGAGTACTTCAGAGATCAATGGCTGTTGCAAAACCGTAATTGGTATCTTGGTGCAGCGCCATCGTCACCTTCGACGAATAACGCTCTTGAAGCTTTTAATAAAGTAATTAAAGACAGCAACACTCTGAGAGAACGTTTACAGCTTTCACGCTTCTTGGTCCTAGCTGAAAAAATGGTGAACTAGTGGTCCCTAAAGTATACACAGAACCCATCTGAAAACTATTTTGCAAAATTGCCGGAAATAACTTTGAAAGACTGGACAGATTCATATAATTGGGCCAAACTACCGAAAGAGATTGTAATCATACCTAATAATGATAATGATAATTTGACGCATTATCAAGTACAATTACATGTAAACATATAATTGGCCTGTCCATACGCTTGAAGTACGCCGTACCTCTAGTTGAAGCTAAAAACATTCCACTCGGATAAAAAAGGAAGAGAGGCAGACCGTCGAAAGTCAAACCTGCTCTTATTTATTATACAATAAGTTTATTTTAGCTGCTACTAAGCAAATTTTGCGAATTACGAATAAAAGTTCCTATTATTATGATACAATTTGTTTTATTTAATTCCTTCAGTCAAACTAAAAGTAATTTAATTTTTCATTACTATTTAAGTAATGTTTTTAGGGTTCCGTACCAAAAAGGTAAAAAGCAACCCTTATGGTGCGACTTCGTCCGTCTGTCCGTCTGTCCGTGCGTCACACCGCTATATCTCGAAAACTACTTTACCGCCTCATTGTTTATAGAATTGCTTAGAATGAGATTTCTTACCGACAAATTCCGATTTATTACTGCCCACACGTAACCGCTCGTTCAATAATTTTTACCGCCTATTTAATTATTTTCCTGCTCAATTATATATTCACTGATCCATTTCATTATTTTTTATTACTCATTTTTGTTTACTTTACTGCTTAGTTTTAACTGCTGAACTAGTTAATAAACGTGCCATTTATAATTTTTTACTTACCAAAACCGCTATTTACAACTGCCTCTTTAAATCAGTGCCTTAAATAAACACACATTTGTCAAACTGCGACATGTTTACAAATAAAATGTTTAAAAAAATGAATGAGTGTCGAAGTTGTGTAATAATTTTAAGTGGCCACTTGAGTCGCGTAAAGTAAGATAAGATTATCGTCTTTTTTATGATTTTGCTGCGTGGTGGTAATATGTTTAGTAATCGTTATTTTAGTGAAATAGTGATTACTATTAAACTATTTTATTATTAAAATATGTATTTTGCTTACATTTCTGGAGTCTTGAATGATAAAATTGGGAGAAAAATAACAACACTCGTTTTCAATTTGAAACATACTCATTTTATTGCAAACCCAATTACATGGAAGCACTGAATAGAAAATACTGTACAAATTCCGAAACAGTTACAGTTTCATATGAGTTTCATAGTAAAATAGCGACAAATCGGGGTTTAAACGCAAAGTGACCGAAAAGGGGCGTGGCCTAATCTACGTCATTTGCAAACTTTTTTTTTTCATTTGACAGCTCGCCCGATGACGGGGTAACCGGTTATGCGTCGATGTCTCCAGCCCTGCCACCCTGTAGACATAGACATTTTCGTAAAGGCTATCCTACCAAATACATACTCTGCATTCTTCTTCTTAGGGTGTCGATAGCAAAAATAACACGAAACGAGTCGGGCTCATGCACGAAGGGTTCCGTACCATTATCTATAAAAACTGGAATTTTACCAGGTACTGAGGTCTTTAGTCCCTATATAATAATGTATAGTATATAATAATCAAGGCCCTGAGTCAACACGATAAAACAATGTGGCCAAATTTAGATCTTCGCGAAAACTTGTAAGTACAGTCGCCAGCACATCAAATTACCCCACTTTGACCTTGAACGCGTTATGAGCAACAACAGCGAGAATCGTGTGAAAGAGATATATAGCTTTTTGTCCGTTCTTACTTGTAATATTTCTTGCTGCAGTGCGTACATGATGGTGAGTGCGTGTGCGCGTCGTGGTGTAGAATAAGATACTATGCGATAAGAAAATTTAGCGTAACAGGTTGAATCCTTGAATAGAATCTAAATAATGGCATGGTAATAAAAAGAAGCAGCCGGCGCACGGCCGGCGCAGTGCCTAAACTACCTATCTATTAAAGTTTATAATCATGCTTTTTTATTCAATTTCTTCATTTTTACATATTTGTTGGAAATACCTGTAGGTAAGTATTAAGCAGGTGTTACTTACTCATATATTTAAACAGGTAGGTAGCGAAATTTCACGCTCTCGATAAATAATGTTAAGTAGACAGGTAGGTAATCTGATGTGAGAAAAACACTTTTTTATTTTATTTCACGCAGTTTTTAATTACCTTTTCCGGGTTTTGTTACCTACTTACTGATAGGCTGGGGCTGCTGGGGGTCACCTGTTTTCGTGCGTTCCTAGCTCTTCAATTCGTAAGTATTTTTACGAAATTGAATGCTGAAAACCCATGACACAATCGGCTTGAAATTTCGAAAAAATATAGATCCTAGAGAACCTACCCCATCACCACAGATAATATAATACTTGTGTGAAGTTTTAATCAATTATACCTACAAAAAGCCTCTTGTCAGTCCGCTGTGTTTGAGAGTAACGTTTAGTCCGTGACACGATCTTATTACCAAAACAATAAGGTAGTTAACTTTAACAGAATTACCTGTGCCTACCGAAGTTTGCTTTAACATGCAAGTTCAAACTTATTGCGCAAGGAATAAGATACGATTTCTAAGGGTATGAATTTTCAAATAAAATTCGAATCTATGTATTATTGTCGTTACTTCATTACATTCTAAACATTTCATAAGTAAATGACAATATGAGTTTCTTTGTTTGTTACGCATCATCATGAAGGACATGGGTTCCCATTGGAGGATCCTATGCGGCTACAACCGAATTCTCATGAGAATAACTATTCCTATGAGACCTCAGGTGAAGCCACATAAAATGCGAAAGTGAGTGTTTATTTGTTACGCTTTGAGTTTTTACGCTGTGGCCTAGCCTTTTGCAAAAAAGACGGTGACGTTTTTTTAAGTAAATGAATATACCGTCGGGGTTCCGTATAATAGATATGGTAGCTAAAGCTACCCCTCCTTCTGGCGCCTTAACTACACCACCGATGATCATGGAATTTTGCATACCTACCTATCGTCATAATCAGCCTTTAATGTTTCCACTGCTGGGACACAGGCCTCCTCTCGGTATCGGGATCGGATCTTACGGAAACGCGTGTGAAACCGCGGGAAAAGTATAAAATAAAATGAGGAATAACAATCTTAATCTTTTTATTTTTACACATTAAGAACAAAACTTAAAAACAAATCCTACAGCTTCTCTAAATTAAAATAAACTAACAACAAAATTTATAAAACTGAACTATACGAGTAGGTGTACAATAGATTAAAAACATGTTGATAATATATTTTTTTACAAGCTTATATTTTTATTGATAGGTAACAGATTAAATAAACAGTCTCTAATGACTGCCAAGCAACAATAAATGCTGGCGCGAAACAAGTGTAAAAAGTTTCCTATACCTACTCCATTTAAAATAAGATTAGACATTTAAACAAACCTATTTTACAGTCGATTCAACCGATTCTGCTTCTATTCCGTAGGCATAAGGATAGCATTAAAAGCAAAAAAGTAGTTACAATACCAACTGTGTTTCTGCAGATACCATTTATCATGCTGCCAACGCAATAGAGTTCAAAATCAGTTGAACGGACTGTAAAAAAAGGTTTATTTAATTGTCTTATCTTATTTCAAACGGAGTATAGATTAGTATAATCTGACTAGGCTGTCTATGGCCCCGCACCAACTGGCGCTACGGCACGTTCTGGCATGCCGTGGCATCCCGAATTGTGAACCTTAACGTTGATAAAATAAGATCCCAAATCATCTGCGCTTACTAAAATCCCTTGTCGTTTCATGCCGCGAGTGGGTGATGGCGCTAATTTAAATTATCACCAATAATAGCAAAGCAAAAATCTCAAGAATATAACAATTATGCGAAAAGAAGTGAAAATAGCTAGTATATTATGACACAACATTAACGAAAGACATGTCTGGCGTCTTTCCCAAACGGAAGAATAAGCGTTTGAGAAACAGAGTTTGGAAAAAGCTAATACCTTTATTTTGATAAATAAAATAATTACAATATTAAATTACTACTTATGGATTGTAAAACTATGCTACTATGTATCTATTATGAAAGTTTGTGAGAATGGATGGATGGATGTTTGTTACTTTTTCACGCTAACGGATAAACAGATTTCAGTGAAACTTGGCACTTAAATAGACCATGGCCGTATTAATACATAGGATTGGTTCCTGCGGAAACCCGGGTGAATAAAGTGCAATAATTACTAGTGCCCTCGAATCGGAGTTAGTCATCTAAAGCTACGGCTACGACACTATACACCGTGCATTCAGTGTACGGTACAGTGTACTTCCCTGGGTCATTAAAATCTTCTTGGCAGGGTGGCGGCATTTCTTTCAGGCGCTTTCTGACGATGTTTATTGAAATCTAAAACAACGAAAATGTTGTCAATTTCATTACTTACATAAGATCTTTTATTATGACAAATTGTAGGTACGGGATGGGCCAACTTAACTAAATAGGTATGGGACGGTTAAAAATATTATTCTTCAAAATATAATAAATAATCTGTCGTACTGAGAACTTCCACCTTTGTTTAGGTGGGTTGCAAACAGAACATTTATCTAATAGTAATATTTTTTACTAAGTATTTCCGTGTAGCGCGCGTACAACCGGTTTGAGTGAGCGCCGAGCGCCCTTATATGTTACAACTACATATCTATTATAGTAGGCATTCCCTATTTTAATCAATTTTGTTATTCACTTCATAAGAAAACCATGTCTAATGTAAATGATGAATAAGTTAAGGTGATAAGAGTGATTACAAGCTATACATGGACTCACGCTGTACGAAGTTGAGGTTACTTGTGTGCTCAAAAAATAATTGGCAGTGACTATATCCGCATCGTCTGCTGACCATAGCCGTCTCGTGGCTCCCATGCGTCTAGGCCCTAGAAGCCCACTTTCTTTCCACTGCTGAAGCCAGAAGTAAGCAGTGTTTTCTGGAACGAAACAAATAGCTATAATTTATTTGCACATTATTACTCATTTTTTACTCAAAGCAAACATGTATTAAAACTTATATATAATTCTCTACAATAATATAAACTGCGTAGCCGTTTCCCAACTATATTGGAGTCGGCTTCCAGTCTAACCGGATGCCGCTGAATACCAGTATTTCACATAAAGCGACTGCCTATCTGACCACCACCCGGTTACTGGTAAATTCAATAACGCTTTGTAAGACTGGTTGTCAGACTTTCGGGCTTCTGATGATCCTTAAGGACTGTCAAAGATGCACAAATAGATAACAGCCGGGACCAACGGCTTAACGTGCTTTCCGAGGCATGGAAGGGTGTTATGTAAAGATGTCATCCATCCACGGACCAACCGCGTCAAGCGTAGCTAAACCCAACCGATCGACCCGTGTGGCTGTTTTAGTTATTATTATTATTATTATTTATTATTTAGTCACAAGCCCCTACAATAATAGCTAACTCATAATTATTAAATTTATTTACACACAAATATCGCTACCATTACGGGGTTACACCCAATCCGATTTCGTGATAACTAGATTGTAACTAAACTTGGAGCCGCGTGTTCTTCCAGGAGAACACGCTTGACCCAACAATGTTTCTTGATCTGCACAAAAAGAAAGTGCGTGATTGCGTAGGTAAATATTTACTTTAAAATCCAATCACTACCTACTGGATTAACTTTTGTTTAGAATAGTTAGTGACTTAATGGAATCAAAAACAATAGTTCATCGTTTACTTATGTATAACTCTCTAACGCTTTCACGGTTATTCTACTTCGAACAGCGCTCATCAACAATATCAGTAACTCATTATGAAAGGACACAAAGACGATACCTACCTACTTAACGCTTCTGTTAACTTATTTCGAATATTCTTTTGGATAACACCATTGACACATTTGTTTATTTTAACTAAAAACATATTACTCACCGTTATGCCCAGCGGCGTCTGCCGACAAATCTCTGTCACCCAGCCAGCACCCACTCAATCGAAGCGCTATGATCCACTCTCTTTCAACTTGTGTCAACTGAGGCGCTAATCGCCATAATAATATGATAGAGTTACTAATAACACGCACAACACGACACAGCGCGACTCCACGATTTTTTTATGACTGACGACCTGACGTAAGGGATAAATAAACGATGTGATGAGTAAAACTCGGTAGCGGTGACGTATGCGCAGGGACGTGGCTTATTCCTAGTTAAACATGATAATTGGCTCCCAAATATTGGTCTGTGCAGCAATTGGGCAATTCTGGAAACGGTGAAAACTCCACCAATCCTGTCAAGGATACTTTCTTTCTAACACTCCATGGCGCGTCGTAGATATAGTTATGTATAGGGTTAAGCTTGACGTGCTGGCGACTGTACGAAAATTTACCTTAATTTCCAACTTTTTATTTTTTGGTATTTTTCCTTTATTTGTGCTGTAAAACCTTACTTTTTGTCAAATTTCATGATTCTAGGTCAACGGGAACTACCATATAGGTTTTCGACCCAAAACCTATAGGGTACCTCCGGTTGACCTAGAATTGTCAATTTTGGTTAAAAGCAAGGTCTTACAGAACAAGTAAAGAGAAAATTCCGAAAAATAAAAAAGTTGAAAATTTAAATGTATTCAGAACATGATTCTGGACCCAGGTCCAGCTCATATACACACACTCATATACACCACTTCCATTCCATTAAGATCCACTTTCTCACTCTGTCACCGGAATCATCTCTTTCTACTTCCATCTCTATGCCGCCAATCTGCAGCTCTACTATCATTTCTAAAGGAAGACGCAGAAGCCGCTGTGTCTGCCATGAACAGTGACCTAGATTTGATTAGCGAGTGGTCGCGGTCTTTTGGCTTGCAAATCAACCCTAGGAAATCCCAGGCCATGATTATTCACGTCAGATATATGCAGAATAGGCTCGATGTTGCGTCGCTGTCTCCACTCTGTCTGAATGGAGTTCAGATTGAATACGCACGTATGGTTAAAAACCTGGGGGTGACGATGGATTCCTACTTATCGTGGTCTGCCCACGTCGCCCAAGTCAGTTAGAAAGTGCACTACACGTTCCAGTCGCTGAAATGTCTCCAAAGCTTCTTGCCTTGAACACCAAAATCTCTCTTGCTCAAGCTCTCATTCAGCCCATCATAGATAACGGCAATGCCTGATAATGGGATGCCACCGAAGAGCATTTGAATAAACTTCAGCGTTCATAGAACATCTGTATTTGTTTTGTTTTTAATCTTAAGAAGAATCCTAAGTAAGTAAATACTTTCGCAAGACACTCAAATGGCTCCCATTTGCCTTTAGGAACTCTCGGATACTGTGTTTGCTGTTCAACCTTCTTCACAATCCTAAAACCCCTTCCTATCTGCGGGACCGTTTTTCCTACGCCCGTCCTTCACATGCGCCTGGCAGGTCGCATCTTCGAAACCTCCTTAAGTCCCCTCCCCACTCCACTGACTTCTACTCCTACTCCTTCACACATCGTCATAGTTGTGTAAGTATTATTTTATTTACATTATTATTATTAATATTTTATTTTAGAAGTTTGTAAATGCTAGCTTCTGCCCGCGACTTCGTTCGCGTCAAATTTCTTGCTCCCCAACCCACCCCGTCTCTCGCCTCGCCTGCCCGTGCGAGTACCTCGTGTTCGTGACTTTTTTTCTCTTTGCTCGACCCCTAAGAGTTTTAGCGTGATGTTATATGGCTTATACCCTTCCTCGATAAATGGGCTATCCAACACTGAAAGAATATTCCAATTCGAAACAGCGCGTTCAACCAAACAAACTCTTGGTTATTGTGGGTTATCCCTAAGAGATAGACATATACCATCGCGGACTTTTTTGTAGACCTTTTTAAGGTGTACAATACTGTAGTACAGTCGCCAGCACGTCAACGTAAACCCTATATATAACTATAACTACGACGCGCCATGGAGTGTTGGAAAGAAAATATACCTTGGCATGATCGGTGGAGTTTTCAACGTTTCTAAAATTGCTCAACTGCTGCACATACCAATATTTGGGAGCCAATTATCATGTTTTACTAGGAATAAGCCACGTCCCTGCGCATACGTCACCGCTCCCGAGTTTCACTAATCCATAGAAATATAAAAAGCAGGCGAAGTGGCAAGGCGCCCCCTTGCCACTTTTTATATTTTTGTCTGTGTCCGCGCGCCATGGTCAGAATGATCATTCTTTATGCAAATGGCCGACTCCGCAAACTAGTGTGCTTTCGACCGTTGTCGTGATAAATTATAAGAATGCCGTGTTATTCAGTGGTTTCTTGTAAAAACCGAAGTCAAAACAAAAACTTTGTGATTCTTGCAATCTCTTCCCATATGTAAGTACAAATATTTTTCTATTATATATTTGTCTTCAAAATCATGAAAAACAACAAATCGAAAAATATTTTATTATATGTTATTTTTGTTTTCAAATGTCACAGCGACTGCATTATTTTTGTAGTAAATACATTGCTCCATAACCACTACCTAAATATTTTGTCACTAAGTGACAGGACTAAGCAATGTAAAAATCACAAAACGATAAAGTATCTATGCGGATGCATTGCGTAGTACGGCCGCTGTGTCTTGCGTCGAGCTAGTGATGTGCTTGTGCAGATGCACTAACGTAGGCTATCGACAACAATGTCGATTCGCGAATAAATTTATTGCTAGATCGATGTGTATTAATGTTTTTTTATTTATTTGATTATTTTACAAAGTATTAGAGAAATTCATAAACAACAGTCGTAAAGTAAGTTAATAAAATTTTAGGTAATGTCGGTAGAGTGTTACTGGGTTTGAATTATCGTATATTTTTTAAATGTTTGTTTTTAGTTTACTTAATAATTTCTGGACTTATCGTTTTTTATTTACTTTATTTTCAGGACCGAGACCGGAAGTATCGAAAACTTTCACTTGCGTATATGTAAAATAAATTACTTTTGCACAGCACAACGGTAGCGAACATTGTTTATGTGTGAGTGAGTTGTACGGTGCACGTTAAATGCACGCTGTGCATGAAGAGATAAGGTCTATAATTGATTGTGTAGTACGGTCTGATTTATAAATTGCGAAAGTGCGCGCGACTTCGTATCTATTGGTCTAAATTGCACGTGCAGTTGTGGCGCGGTAGTGGAGACACTGGGTTCCGATACATTTTCAACTACTGGGCATATCTCCTTCTTTCTTATGTCTATGCACTCATCATATCGTTTATTTACCCTTTACGTCAGTCATCATATTCGTGGAGTCGTGCTGCGTAGTCGTGTTGTGCATGTTATTAGTAACTCTAACTTTATTATATGATTACGGTATATTTATAATGGCGATTGGCGCCTCAGTTAACGCAAGTTGAAAGAAAATGGACCATAGCGCTTCGATTGAGTGGATGCTGGGTGACAGAGATTTGTCGGTAGACACTGCCGGGCATAACGGTGAGTAACATTTTTATGACTATATTTTTTTAGTTACAATAAACAAATGTGTTAATGGTGTTTTTCTATAGAATATTCGAAATAAGTTAACAGAAGCGATAAGTAGGTAGGTATCGTCTTTGTGTTCTTTCATAATGAGTTTGTTATTGTTGGTAAGCGCTGTTCCTAGTAGAGCAACCGTGAAAGCGTTAGAGAGTTATACTTATTAGTCCAGTAGCCAGAAAAATATGCCCTTCGATAATTCAAAAGTTTTTTATTTTCTCTGGGTGGATAAATTTAGTGAATTCAATGCTATGTACAAAAATGCTAACAGTTTAGAGTTATGCAATAGGTATGAGGTAGGTATTTCCTATTATTTCGTGTTATAACAAGAATATAAAACTTAAATTAAAATCCTTTACTGATTGTTTATTAATACTATCTAAACTATATATTAGTGAAAATGCTAACAAATAGGTATTGTGGAACAATGGAAAACTGAAAATGTCCCGTAACTCATTCAATAAAAAATTTAAGTTTTTTAAATCATCTCCTTTACGGGCATAGGTATTAGTTACACCTTACAACAAAAGTTCTAACAACTAAGTAATATGCTGCAAAAGTAATCGTTTTTTTACGTTGCGATATGCGCAATATTGAATTTAAATTGATAATTTTGCGCCTACATATTCGTAATAATAAACTCAGCTTCCACACAAAAGTTTCAACAAATATGTGCTATGCCTTTTGTTTAATAAATAAAATACAACTTGGGTATTGCGGGGCGCGGTCAGCGCGGTGTAGGTACGATAATGCGTGCGGCGAGGTACGACGACACTCCACTGCGGAAGTGCAGATGTATTGAATGAGGCACGAAATCATTTCAATATTCTCACTTCTCACAAATCACTATACTCCGTTCGAAATAAGATTAGACATTTAAATAAACCTTTTTACAGTCCATTCAACTGATTTTGACTTCTATTGCTTTGGTAGCATGATAAATGGCATCTGCAGTAAGCAGTTGGTATTGTAACCACTTTTAATGTCATCCTTATGCATACGAAATAAAAGACGAAATCGGTTGGTCGGACTGTAAAAAGGTTTGTCTAAATGTCTAATTATATTTCAAATAGAGAATAGGTACTCTGTTCCGGTCCGTGATTTCGCCCGTGTGTAACTAATTATTCATCAACAATTGTCATAATCCCGTCACTACCGTCTAAAAAAGACTGTTTTGAAAAATACGCTGTTGTTCTGTTCTTAATTTCAAACAACTTAATAGGTACCTACCGACCAAGATCGTAATAATTATGTACACTTTCAATATGTAGCTACTTGTTATAGTGATAGGGGAAGGGCACAGAGACAGAAAGTGGAGATTCCGTTACAATTTTTTTTCGGGATAGTTTTCCCGGGAAAAATACATTTATATGTATTTAAATATATAAAAAAATATATATTGAAGCGGTAAAATAATTGAATTCAATTTTTGTTCCATCATTTTAAAAGTACCCTTAAGTGATGTCCCGAAAACCGAAACAAGAAATTCCCAAAAAAAAAATGCTACAAATAATTTCTTAATAAACCTCTTTGTTATTGAGAAACAATATATACTTTATAAAAAGCTTTCGTCTCTTAGTAGACGTTGTGTTTCATGTTGAAGATTCCAGTTCTCCGAGGTTGCAGTTCGCTTCATAATCTGTGCATTCGTTTGGTTTTTATTTTTTCTGGATGGGAAATCATCAAATGACTTCTCCCGCTCTGCGCGCCGTCGACCCGGGCTTGGTCCTTACCGGACAGCGAGCTACCCATTACTCGTCGTCCGCAAACCCGTGCCTACGGTGGCCGGGAATCAGCCTGGGATTCCCGACGCCCAGGGCGTCTCCTGTGAAGGTCACGGCCGTGAGGGCGCATGTACTACATCCTCACGTGCGCCGCCTCCCTCTTTGCGAGCATCACTGCTTCGCTGAAGGAAGCGACTGCTAGCCATGCACTCTCGCTCCGTACCATGGCCTGGACCAGGGCCGGACGCGAGAGATTGCCACCGCCGATCGCCTCCATGAGGACACGGTGGTGCTCCACCCAACCCAGACAGACCTCCACCGTATGCTCCACTGTATCCTCAGGGCGATCTTCGCAATGGAAAACACCCAGGCGTTTCCTCCCGCCTTTTTAGAAACAGGAACCTCCCGAAACAGCCGTGTCCGGCGAGGAACTGTGTCAGGCGGAAGGTAAGGACGCCATGCCGCCTCTCAAGCTACTCCTCAAAGAGGGGAATTCCTATGCTTTACGTAATCTCTCAAAGGAGGTAAATCAAAAAGTTTTGGTTACGGCGTGTCATGCATATGTTACGTCTGCATTACGATACGGGATTATATACTGGGGTAACTCCACTAACAAGGAGACAGTATTTAGAGCGCAAAAGAGATGTGTGAGGGCGATATACGGTATTTAAAGCACGGGAAGCTGCAAACCGTTCTTTCTGAATTTCCGTATATTAACAGTACCCTGCCTATACATATATGAGGTGGCCGAATTTGTCAAAACAAACTTCCACCTTTTTGAAAAACTACACAATTCGCGACATAGAAATAAAATAAGCAGTAAGCAACACAAAAAAGCAGTATTCCGTAAAAACTTCCTAGAAATGGCACCACATATTTATGATAAGTTACCTAATGCTTTGTTAAGCATTAAAGATACCCATTTATTTAAGAAGCAACTCAATAATCTACTGATAAATAAGACATACTACACAATTAATGAATATCTCTCTGATAGAAATTTGTGTGTGTAATACTAATAATAATACGTGTAATTAGGGAGAATACCTAAGTTCGTTTTGTTTTTAGTTTTATTAAAATTATCATATTTGTAATAGACATTACTTAGTAATTATGACATTATATATTCTGACTTTACATACTTATTGATTTGAATTTAAGACATTTTCTATGGTATTATTTTGAGTTATTAATGAAATTGTAAAACATATTAAGGTGAATTTATGAAATAGTATAATTTTATTGGTTTAATATAATTTTGCATGCCTGAGTTGGTGCAACACAGTGGACTGCGTATTCACTTGACATCTAGAAATGTATGATTATGTATTGTGTTGAGCAAAAAATATTTTAATTTTAATTTACCGCCGCAATCATGGCGTGCCCAGTGCATTCGTTTGGTTAGATGACTAATTTGGAGAGGTCCAAATTAGTCATCTAATATCATTGATAGGGCGGGAGGAAACGCCGGGGGTTTTCATTGCCAAGATCGCCCTGAGGACACGGTAGAGCATACGGTGGAGGTCTGCCCGGCTTCCGCGGGCACCGCCATGTCCTCATGGAGGGGATCGGCGGCCGCGATCTCTCGCGTCCGATCCTGGTTCAGGCCATGGTACGGAGCGAGAGTGCATGGCTAGCAGTCGCCTCCTTCAGCGAAGCAGTTATGCTCACAAAGAGGGAGGGAGCGCACGTGAGGGAGATGCAGTACATGCGCCCTCACAGCCGTGGCCTTCGCAGGAGACGCCCTGGGCGTCGAAAATCCCAGGCTGATTCCCGGCCACCGTAGGCACGGGCTTGCGGACGACGAGTAATGGGTAGCTCGCTGTCCGGTAAGGACCAAGCCCGGGTCAACGGCGCGTTGTGTTCCACGCGCGCCACAAAGAGATGCCAGCAGCAACTGATGGGGCCCGCAAGGGCCGATACATGCCAGGGGTGCGGGTTGTTCGAAAGAGATACCGCAGCCCCTGGCACATAGGCAACTGAGAGAACACGGGTGGGTTTTAGTCAGTAAAAGTCTGACACGCCTTCCCACTCCGCCCAGAGCGGGAGAAGTTATTTGATGATTTCCCAAACAAAAAAAAAACAAAAAAAAGTAGCGCTGAGTACGACTGGTCGGGATATCAACCAAGTGCGGATGGTACCCTGCAGTGTTTTTGGTAGTTCGGTAGTAAAAGGGCGATAGTGGGATCATGAAGCCCAGCCACCAACGTTTCGTCACCTATGAGCCTTTTTTGCTCTGCGTTCCACCAAGTTAAGGGCAGCAAGCTGGTATTTTGCTGAGCCATCCCATAAGTGGCTGCAATACTCCACACAAGAACACACTTGAGATTTATACAGGCTCAAAAGCTGTCCAGTTGTGAAGTATCTCCTCACCTTATGTAGGATGCACCTTATTTAGTTCCCATCAAAACACTCGACCTGACGATATACTGAAAGTTATATCTTGCAAGTGCAAGTTAACCTGCAAAGAAAATTAAATGAAATGTTCTGCTATGTGCGTCTACTGCATAGATAAACCATGCAGCACATCACACATAATTACAAGCGAGCCTGATTTGGACTCGGCAACCGAGGTCCAAATTAGTCATCTAACTTAACGAATGCACAGATTATGAAACCAGGTGCAACCTCGGAGAACAGGAATATTCAACATGAAACACAACGTCTACTAAGAGACGAAAGCTTTTATAAAGTATATATTGTTTCTCAATAACAAAGAGGTTCATTAAGCAATTATTTGTAGCTGATGCTGAACCTTCCATAGCTTCCATGCTAATCCCCCTTATAGTCTTCTTAAATATTTTTCGTTATATTATGATAGTAAAACTTTATTATGATTATTTTTTATTAATCGTTTATTTCAGACTTTAGCACCCATAAAATTATAATTTAAACTAAACAAACGAACATAAAAACAAAGTAAAGAAAAATAACAATATTTGTTTTGGCTAGCCAAACAAAAGCCAAAACAAATGTAACAATGGTGAGTACATTTATTTTGTCTCCCTCAGTAAATGCACAGTGTGAAAAACAGCTTTGACAATACTATTTTGACTTGCCACCACACGCGAAAAGAACAACGCCCTGTGCTTCCCCATGAGCGCAAAGAAGTCGGTTACTCTACTCTCAGCAAACATCTCAGTCACACTGCACCGCCAGGGCAGGTTGAGCATGACCCGAAATGCGTTATTATATTGTACACGAGGCGTGTTGTATGCACTCTTCGTGTACTTTTACCAAAGTTGATTGGTGTAGAACGACTGACAGTAAGCCTGGAACAGAGTTATTTTACTTGTTTCGAGCAATGGAAGAAACGTCTATTTAGCATGTTACTTCTATAAGCGATGCTACGTTTTTGCCTCTCCAGGTCATCGTCATCTTTTAAATTTTCCGTTATGATGTGTCCGAGATACTTAAACTGACTAACTATTTTTAATTTTAAACCACACAAAGTAATTGGCAAGACCTTATTAGGGCCATTGTCGTGTTTGAAAATCATTACTTCTGTCTTTTTAACATTATAGGTTAATTGGTGTAAGGGAAATTAGTTTTCTGAGGCCGTTGACCGAGGGGCTGAGCAGAACCATGTCATCTGCATAACTGAGCTTATTTAAACATTCACCGCCAATATGGCATCCGACTCTTGTGCCGCTCAACTCTTCAATCAGGTCGTTGACATATAGGTTATACATATACTGTCATATTAGTTAAAGTTGGTCTTCTTAATTCGTATACGTAAGTCTATTTATATTCGGGTGTTGTGCATTATGTCTTAGTTATTTTCGCTATTGACAAAATGCAGCTGTATGACTGATTTGGTTCTATAGTTTTGATTATAATAAAAAATTATAATAGCATTATTATTGTATTGCTGCTTATTCAGGAGCTTGATTCATAATAGCAGCATTGCCGTTATCACACTTTCCTACTACACATAGTAAATTTATCGTCAACTAGTGTTGGGAGTATTTCGTAGGAAGGCTGGCAGATGCCACACTATGATACGTAATATTTCAGAGCAGTAGATACTAACGTAACAAAGTGATGGCCGCCATACTAGAAAGTCAAACTGTAATTTAGTTACAATTGTACCCAAAGGCACTAGTGTTCTATGAAAATTGCAAAGCACCATGTTTCAAACATCACAATAGGAAGACAGTATTTAGCTAAACTTCGAGTAGCAGAGACAAAAAGTGTAGACTTCCTTACGACAATCTTTTTTTTTTGCGGGAATTTCTTGTTTCGGTTTTCGGGAGATCACTTAAGGGTACTTTTAAAATGATGGAACGAAAAACAGGTACCTACTTATTGAATTCGATTACTTTACCGCTTCAATATATATTTTTTTAAATATATTAAATACATATAAATGTATTTTTCCCGGGAAAACTATCCCGAAAAAAAAATTGTAACGAAATCTCCACTTTCTGTCTCTGTGCCCTTCCCCTATCACTATAACAAGTAGCTACATAGTGAAAGTGTACATAATTATTACGATCTTGGTCGGTAGGTACCTATTAAGTTGTTTGAAATTAAGAACAGAACAACAGCGTATTTTTCAAAACAGTCTTTTTAGACGGGATTGACGGGATTCTGATAATTGTTGATGATTAATTAGTTACACACGGGCGAAATCACGGACCGGAACAGAGTACCTAGTGATTTCTGAGAAGAGACGATAATTAAATGATTTCGTGCCTCATTCAATACGTCTGCATTTCCGCAGTGGAGTATCACCACACTTCGCCGCAAGGCGCGGCGGCGCACACTGGTCCCAAATTAAAAAAAAGTGGACATTGATAGTAGACCGCTGATATTTTTTTTTATTGTTGATACAATGATAACAGATAAGGCAAAAAAATATTATTGTCCTACTTCAAATACTTTTCTGTAAAAAAAATATTTCTTTTTTTTTTGTATGGGAGCGATTACATTTTACTCAATTTCTCAAAAACTTTAAGCGATGTCGAGATGGCAATCACATATGTTAGAAAACTAATAATTCTGAGTATTTGGCTCGAAAAAACTTATTGCTTATCTCTGCGTACTTTCGAGATAATAGTGACAGAAAATAACATTTTTTTTTAATGTTAATTTTTTGCTTTTTTTTAATCATAGCCTTACTTTAGCACATAATTATAATGTATGCGTAATGTTAAATAAGTAAAAAGAGACTTCTCTGTAAAAGAGGTTATGGGGGCTCACTAATGACTGAAAAGCTATGACCTTTCTGAAGGAGTATACTCATCAGTTCTAAAAAACAATCAAAATGAAGACATATTAAGCTGCAAACATAAAGTTGAATATGTTCACAAACGATTCTGAAAAAATATTATGGTGAAAGATTAATATTTGGGTCTATATTCTCTTGAGAAATCTCTATTTCCTCGTTTTCCAACGAAAGCAATTCATTGTTCAAGATCAAAGCACTAGCCTCTGGAAACAACTGTTTATGTAAACGAGCAAACTTTGGTTTGATATGGCTGATGTAAGGATCTGAGCTAATTAGAAAGCTGTGGATAATGTCTAAATTAGTCTGAACTCTACCGATTTTTCTTGTATGTGCCATTCTAACATTCCGGAAATCTTTATTCCTCGCTTCGGAAGCTTCTTCGGAAAGCATGCCTATCGGAATAAAGGAGAAATTTTCACAAATATCAGCACCGTGTATCAACAATTTATGGACACTTGAAGGCATGTAATACCATGGATATAAGTTTACATATAGCATTGCTGTTTCTTTACAATATTCCCTAAACAAGTTGGTATTAATAAGTTGACCAGATGAAATTGTTTGTAAAATGACTGCAAATCTCTTGATTAAATCAGGGTGGATACCCGTTATTTCAGCAGATACTTCATAATTTTCAAAAAACCTTCTTGCCGTGTTACCATCATTGGTTGTACCAAATCCCTGTTTTACTATGTCAATTAACAAACCAGTTCTTTCCCGGAATTCTTCTTGTGTCAAATTCTTTTTAATTTCTTTTAACAATTTATCTTCTTTTCGTGCAGCCCACTTTTTGAAGTCTAAGTTGTACGAAATGTGTAAAATACATTCCATACATCTTATCCACATATGAAGCGAAGACAGACCATATTTATACATATCTTCTCTGATGAGTCTTTTGGATACAAAGTCCAAGTCATTCATTTTGCTAGGTGGGGTATTGCAAATATTACAAACAGCTGCAGAAGAAGTATTGGAAATCACAGTAGAAATTTTCCCATCAATCATAGTCATGTACAAATCATGTTTAATATCAAAATTATCTACAATTGTGGGAACAAGATTACGAATTTCTTCCTCTAAGGATGCACTTTCCTTCTTTATCAATTCATTTGTTTCTTTTGCAAATATAAAGCCAATTGGACGACAATAGTTTGTTGAAGAGGGAGCAGGATTTTGCCACAAGATAGTACCACTCTCTTCTTCCAAACGAAGCGGAACCAAACTAATCATGAAAACTGAAGAATCGTCAATTTTAGTGTCGGAGTGTGACTTTTGTTTATAATTACTTTGAGAAGATGACCCGTCAAAACCCCATTTGCTTATTAGTTTTAGCGATTTTTTGTCGGCAGAGTTGTGCTGAATTGTTTTTAATATCCTATTAGTTGTCAAATCTAGAAGCGATTGAAGTCTTATCTTAGCATCAGATTCAGTTACAGTTATGTCTGACTCTGGAGGATAACAAGTTTTTTTAGCTTCCAGGAGCTTTTGATAGGATGGAAGACCATACATTTTCTCTGAAGCAAGAATAGTTCTTAAATTTCGATATTGCCATTTTGACAAATTTGTTGAGGTGTAAAGCGCTAACGTTTTATCATCTGGTAAACACGGTTTGTCAGTCTTTTTAGCGAATAGTACATCATATACCATCTCACATTTTTCCTTGTTTTGGCTGAGTTCGTTTAATATAGCTGCTAATTTTGTTTTTTTAGACTCTTTTAATTTGGCACATAAAGCATAAACTAATTCCTCCTCTGTGTGATCTAGAAGTATTAGAGAACGCCTTTTCTTCTGTTTATCAGATATATCAACAAATGGTTTTTTACTTGTACCATAACTTAATTGATGAGTATCCACTTGCGTTTCGAAATTTGGAATTACTTCCTCGGCAACTTTAAAAATGCTGCTTAAATCGATATTTTGACATTTTGGCCAAACTATTTGGGATTGTAACCAGTCTGAATTTTTGTTAAGAAAGGTCTTTTGAGCTCTACTGGAAGCAGACCATCTTTTTGAGATATTACTTGAAAAATTACGACAAAATAATTTAATATTACTCAAATCTTCGGAAGACAATTCAACACCAATACGTTCAATAAGGGCATTAAATAAAAATTCGACATTTTTAAAACCACCTCCTGATTTAAGAACAACGTATAAGTCTAAGTTGGTGACAAATGCGGACATATTATAATTTTAAGGAAAATTGAAAACAAATTAGAATCAAAGATATCAAAGACAAAGTGACTTTGATTTTAACAAAAAAAATTACGAAAACAAATTCGACGAAAGAAAGACAAACAAAAATTATTTGATTTTAAAATCCAAAGATTCAAAATACAACAATAACAAAACAAACAAACAACAAGCATTTCTTCAAGCGCACAGAAAAAATAAGGACACGTCTTATCGCAACCACATTTAGTTGTACACTGAGTGAGGTGTACGCGCGCGATTCGTGACCGTATTACGTTACGTCATGAGAGGCGGCCATCTTGTTATCCCGGCAAACTCGCGTCGAAGCTCCATTTTGCTGGCCAGCGGACCTATTGCGATATGAGTAAGGCTATGATTAAAAAAAAGCGAACAATTAACATTAAAAAAAATTGTTATTTTCTGTCACTATTATCTCGAAAGTACGCAGAGATAAGCAATAAGTTTCTTCGAGCCAAATACTCAGAATTATTAGTTTTCTAACATATGTGAATGCCATCTCGACATCGCTTAAGGTTTTTGAGAAATTGAGTAAAATGTAATCACTCCCATACAAAAAAAAAAAAGAAATATTTTTTATAGAGAAAAGTATTTGAAGTAGGACAATAATATTTTTTTGCCTTATCTGTTATCATTATATCAACAATAAAAAAAAATATCAGCGGTCTACTATCAATGTCCACTTTTTTTTAACTTGGGACCAGTGTGCGGCGGCGGCGCACGCATTATCGTAGGTACCTGTACCGCGCCCCGCAATACCCAAGTTGTATTTTATTAATTAAACAAAAGGCATAGCACGTATTTGTTGAAACTTTTGTGTGGAAGCTGACTTTATTATTACCAATATGTAGGCGCAAAATTATCAATTTAAATTCAATATTGCGCATATCGCAACGTAAAAAAACGATTACTTTTGCAGCATATTACGTAGTTGTTAGAACTTTTGTTGTAAGGTGTAACTAATACCTATGCCCGTAAAGGAGATGATTTAAAAAACTTAAATTTTTTATTGAATGAGTTACGGGACATTTTCAGTTTTCCATTGTTCCACAATACCTATCTGTTAGCATTTTCACTAATATATAGTTTAGATAGTATTAATAAAGAATCAGTAAAGCATTTTAATTTAAGTTTTATATTCTTGTTATAACACGAAATAATAGGAAATACCTACTTCATACCTATTGCATAACTCTAAACTGTTAGCATTTTTGTACATAGCACTGGATTCACTAAAGTTATCCACCCAGAGAAAATAAAAAACTTTAGAATTATCGAAGGTTATGTGGAAAAATTATTGTATCCTTACTGGACTATATGTAAACGATGAACTATTGTTTTTGATTCCATTAAGTAGTTAACTATTCTAAAGAAAAGTTAATCCAGTAGGTAGTGATTGGATTTTAAAGTGTGTTGTGTGTAAATAAATAATTTAATAATTTTAAGTTTTTTTTTTTCTGGGTGGGAAATCATGAAATGACTTCTTCCGCTCTGGGTGGAGCAGGAGGGCGTGTCAGACTTTTACTGACTAAAACCCACCCATGTTCCCTCAGTTACCAGTGTGCCAGGAGCCGCGGTATCTCTTTCGAACAACCCGCACCCCTGGCAGGCATCGGCCCTTGCGGGACCCATCAGTTGTTGCTGACATCTCTTTGAGGCGCGCGTGGAACACAACGCCCCGTCGACCCGGGCTTGGTCCTTACCGGACAGCGAGCTACCCATTACTCGCCGTCCGCAAGCCCGTGCGTACGGTGGCTGGGAATCAGCCCTCTCGACGCCCAGGGCATCGCCTGCACAGGCCGTGAGGGCGCATGTACTGCATCTTCCTCACGTGCGCCGCCTCCCTCTTTGCGAGCATCACTGCTTCGCTGAAGGAAGCGACTGCTACCCATGCACTCTCGTTCCGTACCATGGCCTGGACCAGGGCTGGACGCGAGAGATCGCCACCGCCGATCGCCTTCATGAGGACACGGCGGTGCTCTACCCAAGCCGGGCAGACCTCCACCGTATGCTCCACCGTGTCCTCAGGGCGATCTTCGTAATGGAAACACCCGGGCGTTTCCTCCCGACTTATGCGAAACAGGAACCTCCCGAAACAGCCGTGTCCGGTGAGGACCTGTGTCAGGCGGAAGGTGAGGACGCCATACCACCTCTCAAGCCACTCCTCAAAGAGGGGACTTAGCGCCGCAATCGTGGCGTGCCCAAATAATTATTAGTTAGTTATTATTGTAGTGGCTTGTGGCTAATTAATAACAGCCACACAGGTCGATCTATCGGGTTGAGCTACGCTTGACGTGGTTGTCCGTGGATGGATGACCATCTTAACATAACAAGACCCTTCCATGCCTCGGAAAGCACAAAAAGCCGTTGGTCCCGGCTGTTATTTGTGCATCTTTGACTATTCTTAAGGATCGTCAGAAGCCCGAAAGTCTGACAACCAGTCTTACAAAGGGGTATTGTATTTACCAGTAACTGGGTTGTGGAGATAAAGATAGGCAGTCGCTCTATGTGAAATACTGGTATTCAGCTGCATCCGGTTAGACTGGAAGCCGACCCCAACATAGTTGGGTAAAGGCTAGGCAGATTATATTACTGTAGGGAATCACAACAGTTTGCCTATAGTAATAAATTAAGTAAAAATGTGCAAATAAACTATAGCTATTAATTGTTTCGTTCCAGAAAAAAACTGTTTACTTCTGGCTTCGGCGGTGGCAAGAAAGTGGAACCCTAGAAGCCCACCACCGCCAATTCTACGCGAGAGCCACGACGGTGGCAGACGATGCGGCTATGGTCGCTGCCGATCCTTTTTTGAGCACACGAGTAACCTCAACTTCGTACAGCGTGAGTCCATGTATAGCTTGTAATCACACTTATCACCTTAACTTATTCATCATTTACATTAAACATGGTTTTCTTATAAAGTGAATAACAAAATTGATTAAAACAAGGAATACCTACTACCTAATAGACATGTAGTTGTAACTTGTAAGGGCGCTCGGCGCTCACACAAACCGGTTTTACGCGCGCCGCAAGGCCATACTCATTAAAAAATATTACTATTAGATAAATATTCTGCTTACAACCCGCCTCAATAAAGGTTAGTAGGAAGTTCTCAGTGTTATATTTTGAAGAATAATATTTTTAAGGCTCGTGCAGACTAGCGCGACGCGACGGTCGCGTCGCGACACTCGTAGAACAATTTCTATGAAAACTCAATGGAAATTGTTCTACAAGTGTCGCGTCGCGCTGTCGCGTCGCGGCTGTTTGAAGAAGCCTTTAACCGTCCCATACTCATTTAGTTAAGTTGGCCCATCCCGTACCTACAATTTGTCATAATAAAGAATCTTATGTAAGTATTGAAATTGTCATTTTCTTTGTTTTAGATTTCAATGAACACCGTCAGAAGGCGCCGAAAAGAAATGCCGCCGCCCTGCCAAGATTTTAATGACCCAGGGAGGCACACTGTGCCTGACACTGAGTGCACGGTGTATAGTGTCGTAGCCTTTGCTTTAGAAGACGAACTCCGATTTGACCTGAACCTGGGTTTCCGTAGGAACCTATCCTATGTGTTAATACGGTCATGGTCTATTTATATAAGTGCCAAGTTTCACCGAAATCTATTTATCCGTTAGCGTGAAAAAGTAACAAACATCTATCCTTCCATTCTCACAAATTTTCACAATAACTACATAGTACCACAGTTTTACAATCCATAAGTAGTAATTTAATATTGTAATTATTTTATTTATCAAAATAAAGGTATTAAGGTATTTCCAACCATTGTTTCTCAAACGCTCATTCGTCCATTGCTCGATTTGGGAAAGACGCCAGACATGTCGATCGTTGATGTTGTGTCATAAACTAGCTACCCCCATGTCCCCAGGCTTCAAACTATCTCCATAATTAGCTTTCATCACGGTTTGGCCGTGAAGGCGTAACAGACAGACAAAGTTACTTTCGCAATTATAATAATAGTATGGAAAATATATGTAGATAATAGAATAATTAAAACTTTTTTTTTTCTTTTCGCGTAATTGTTATGTTCTTGAGATTTTTCCTTTGCTATGTTGGTGATCATTTAAATTAGGCCCGTCACGGCACGGCATGACACGACAAGGGATTTTAGTAAGCGCATATGATGTGAGATCTTATTTTATCATAGTTAGGGTTCACAATTCGGGATGGCACGGCATGGCAAAACGTGCTGTGCCGCCAGTGCGGTATTATATTAGAAATGTTGAATATAACCATCAACCATTAAAATTAACTAATATTTAAAATTAACTATGATATTCGATAAACAAAATTAACGCTACGAAAAAAAATATGACTTCAACTTCTTAATAACATTCATTTCGTTACGTGCATTCAATTTTATGCTCTATCTCTCTTAATGTGTTTTATACATTTACTGTTGGGGATATTTTATCCTAAACAAGCGCAAGTGTTCCGTGCGGTGCCGGACGTAAAAGAATAGCACCATCCCATTTCTTCCCGTGAGTGTCGTAGAAGGCGACTAAGGGACTCACTAGAGAATGGGCACCAGCGTTCTCTATGCATTTGACCTCCATACTGCGATCGCCAACCCGCCTGCCAAGCGTGGCGATTATGGCAAATACCCCCCTTTTGGGGGAGGTTTATGTCTAGTAGTGGACGTCTTTCGGCTGATATATAATGAAGCGCAAGTGATATTTTTAACAAATATTTAGGTCAGTTAATGGTTGATTGATTGAATAGGTTAGTTTTGTTATTTGAATAACAAAGCCGTGTCGTCGCGTTGTATTGTTTTCGATTAATGTGACGATTGTGAAGCTGTTTTAACATTTGCCGAGACGAAATAATGATACTTGAAATAAAGATATTCTCACGTGTTAAAAATATTCGAATAACTAACCAAAATAAATGCTAATCAAACCTAAGCCTGTTCTAGTATGAAGAAAAGTTTATTGAGTTTAACTTAATAATTTCAACATGCATTAGTAGAATATTCAACCATTAACCATGTTGCAGTTGAATAAAAATATTTACTAATATTTTCAACCAATAAATTTATCGATATTTTTTTAACCATTATCTAATAAAAAATAAACAATTTCCTTAAACAGCCCAGTCAAATTATACTAATCTATATTCCATTTGAAATAAGGTTAGACAATTAAATAAACCTTTTTTTTACAGTCCGTTCAACTGATTTTAAATTCTATTGCGTTGGCAGCATGAAAAATGGTATCTGCAAAAAAACAGTTGGTACTGTAACCACTTTTTTGCTTTTAATGCCATCCTTATGCCTACGGAATAGAAGTGAGAATCGGTTGAAGCGACCGTAAAAAAGGTCGGTTTAAATGTCTAGTCTTATTTCAAATGGAGTAGGTATAGGTAACATTTTACATCTGTTTCGCGCCAGCATTTAATGTCGCTTGGCATTCATTAGAGACTGTTTATTTAATCTGTTACAAATCAATAAAAATATAAGCTTGATTTTTTTTTATTATCTACTAGTTTTTAATCTATTGCGTACCTACCCGTATATTTTGGTTTTATAAATTTTGTTATACGTATATTTAAATTTAGAGTAGGTGTAGGGTTTGATTTTAAGTTTTAAATTATAGGTATTAATGTTTAAAAATAAAAAGACTACGATTGTTATTCCGCATTTTATTTTATACTTTTCCCGCGGTTTCACACGCGTTCCCTTAAGAATCTATCCTTTGTCCTTTTCTGATAGGTAGGTTGGATCTCACTGAGAGGAGGCCTGTCCCAGCAGTGGGAACATTAAAGGCTGATTATGATGATAGTTAGGTATGCAAAATTCCATGATGATCGGTGGTGTAGTTAAGGCGCCAGAAGGAGGGGTAGCTCTAGCTTCCGTATCTATTATACGGAACCCCGACAGTATATTCATTTACTTAAAAAAACGTCACCGTCCTTTTTGCAAAAGACCCCGCCAAGATATTTTTATATGAAGCCCCATAACGGCTAGCTACGCCACTGCGTAAAAACTAAAAGCGTAACAAATAAACACTCGTTTTCGCATTTTATGTGGCTTCACCTGAGGTCTCATAGGAATAGGTATTCTCATAAGAATTCGGGTATAGCCGCATAGGAACCTCCTATGGGAACCCATGTCCTTCATGATGATGCGTAACAAACAAAGAAACTCATATTCTCATTTACTTATAAAATATTTAGAATGTAATGAAGTAACGACAATAATACATAGATTCAAATTTTATTTGAAAATTCATAACCTTAGAAATCGTATCTTATTCCTTGCGCAATAAGTTTGAACTTGCATGTAAAAGCAAACTTCGGTAGGCATAGGTACATCATTCTGTTAAAGCTAACTAACTTCAACTTTATTATTTTGGTAGGTACCAAGATCGTGTCACGGACTAAACGTTAATCTCAAACACAGCGGACTGACAAGAGGCTTTTTGTAGGTATGATTGATTAAAACTTCACACGCGTTTGTGATGGGGTGGGTTCTCTAGGATCCACATTTTTTTCGAAATTTCAAGCCGATTGTGTCATGGGTTTTCAGCATTAAATTTCGTAACAAATACTTAAAATTGAAGAGCTAGGAACGCAAGAAAACAGGTGATCCCCAGCAGCCCCAGCCCACCCCACCAGTAAGTAGGTAAAACCCGGAAAAGGTAATTAAAAACTGCGTAAAATAAAATAACTAAATGTTTTTCTCACATCAGATTACATATCTGTCTACTTAACATTATTCATCGAGAGCGTGAAATTTCGCTACCTACCTGTTTAAATATATGAGTAAGTAACACCTGCTTAATACTTACCTACAGGTATTTCCAACAAATATGTAAAAATGAAGAAATTAAATAAAAAAACATGATTATAAACTTTCATAGATAGGTAGTTTAGGCATTGCGCCGGCCGTGCGCGGGCTGCTTCTTTTTATTACCATGCCATTATTTAGATTCTATTCAAGGATTCAACCTGTTACGCTAAATTTTCTTATCGCATAGTATCTTATTCTACACCACGATGCGCATACGCACACACACCCTCACGTACGCACTGTAGCAAAAAATTTTACAAGTAAAAAAGGACAAAAAGCTTATGTATCTCTTTCACACGATTCTCGCTGTTGTTGCTCATAACGCGTTCAAGGTCAACGTAGGGTAAATTGATGTGCTGGCGACTGTACATTATTTTGATCTATCTCGTAGGGTTCAGTAAGCACAAAAAAATGTGTTTATTTACGACATCAGCTTAGAAACCTCTAAAAATATCAGTGTTTCTCTACTGTATTATGCATGTTATACACATATAAACCTTCCTCTTGAATCACTCTATCTAATAAAAAAATCCCGCATCAAAATCCGTTGCGTAATTTTAAAGATCTAAGCATACATAGGGACAGACAGCGAGAAACGACTTTGTTTTATACTATGTAGTGATAGTGAAGTGAAGTATATAGATATTTTGGAAAAACAAATTTAAAAAGTAGTTCGCTGAGCACAACCGTTCCGTAAGGAGCCGACTACGCGTCTGAGCGCGGCATGGTATCTCGTAGAGCTAACTGGGGCCACCACCCTTCCCTTCATGACTGCCCGCGCTTTGCTCATCATAAATCCGCGCGCAGTACTTGATAATTATTTTGCTGCGATGTTATTTTGAAACTGTGATATCTCCTAAGATATTCAATGAAATCGAATGATGTAAAGGCAATTTTGTTTTAAATTAAATACTTGTGATGAATAATGTATTTATTTGGATAAGGATTTAATGTCATGTTTATAAAAACACCTTCGCAAATAATTCATTATTTTAGAACAAATTTGGTTAGCATAAAAAAGGCTATTCAACACTAAAAGAATATTCCAATTCGAACCAGAAGTTCCTGAGATTAGCGCGTTCAAGCAAACAAACTCTTCAGCTTTATAATAAGTATAAGTATAGATATAGATTGTTATTAATTATTAATAAAATATACATATAAATAAAAAATAATATAATATAAATATAAGTATAGAAAGTGTAGATGTATGTTTGTAATTATGGGTGTAAGTATATTCCCATATTATTTGTTTAATTTATTTAGGGAAATTACAGACCAATTTCGGTATTACCAGTGATGTCGAAAATACTGGAAAAATTAATTCATTCCATTCTTTTGGTTTTTATTTTGAACGGCAATATGGATTTAGACCTAAGTCCAATGCACTATCTGCTGCGACTGATTTGATCACGAAACTTCAGACTAAAATTGATCAAAAGCAAATTGCTTTAGGATTGTTTATAGATTTAAAAAAGGCTTTCGATACCGTAAGTCATAATATACTCCTGCAAAAATTAGCGTCTATATAAATAATAGGAAGTTTTCTCAGAATGCTCGAGTTTTACCTAGAAAATCGTTTGCAAGTCGTTAAAATAGGAAAAAACATCAGTAGCTCCAAGTTGATAAAATGTGGTGTGCCTCAAGGATCAATATTCAGTCCTCTGTTGTTCCTTATCTATATCAACAATGTACACGAATTAGGACTTAAAGGACATATAACACTCTATGCTGATGACACCTGTCTGTTTTACTTCGGTAACTCTATTGACGCAATTACACAAGACGCACAGGATGACCTAGTTATTTTGGAAAGGTGGTTCTTGGATAACCTATTGACAATTAATACATCGAAAACGAACTACATAATCTTCTCGGCCAAGAACAAAAAAATTCACAATCACAAGCCTTTTTGACAAATGGAGATGTACTTAGTAAGGTTAACTCAGATAAGTACTTGGGTCTTACACTTGATAGTCACTTGACGTGGCAGCCACACATTAAAAGGATTTGTTCTAAGCTGTCAAGTCTTACAGGTGCGTTACGTGGAATAGTTAGATGTCTACCATCAAAAATTCGGTACACTGTATACAATTCATTAGTAAAGCCACACATTGAATATTTAATTGAGGTCTGGGAATCGACAACAAAAACAAACATACACAAGCTTCAAATCGCCCTAAATCAAATTATTTAAGTCCTCTTTCAATATCCCTACTTAACATCCACAAATAAAATCTATAACGACACTAAGCTCTTTAACATAACTCGTCAATTTAATACCTGCATATTAATAAGAAAAATCCTGATAAAAGATATACACACAGAAATTACATACAAAAGGAATAATGAGCTGCAAACACGATCATTACGTCGGGCAAACGACCTAGTACTATCACACAGACCTAAAACAAATCACGGAAAGAGAAATATTAAAGAAGAAGTACAACTATACAATTCACTACCAAAAAACATCAAAGAAGCTAAAACTAATTTATATATTTTTTTTAATGTTAAAGAAACACATCTTCAACGGCTCCAACATAAACAAATAAAATCAAATATTGTTGTTGTCTAGTACTGTATAGTGAGCACGGTGCTTTATAATAGTGCTGATAAGAGCAGCGCGCTCGATGTGTACAACGACGCGCGTTCTGAGTAACTTACTGCTATGTACCCACTTACCAGATTTATTAAAATAATAACGAATTTTATTACTAATTCACTACTACTACTAACTGCATGATTATATGTAAATCTTTGAGAAATAAATGACACTTTGAATCGTAATTGTTGTTTTTTTATTAAAAATACAGTTTATTTTCTATTTTACCCTTACTTACACACGCTGTCTACATCTCCTCCTATCGCAAGTATGCTGGAAGAGATTTCTTTAGAAATAAGCATCACCTCTGTACCTAAATTTCTGTTCTCATCTTCTTGTCTGTTTATATATGTGTGTACATAAATGGTTAAATAAATAAATTAATAGAAAGGCAGAGAGAGAGAGGAAGTGTGAAGCAAAATGTGGGTTTTTAAAATAGAGCCTTACAACAGCGTTGCTAAAATTATTAAAGGTAAGTACGAAATCCATGAGGATGAAGTCGCAGGCAAAGTGCTAGTAAAAGTTTGTACGGTACCTACTATAACAAAAAAAAAAAAACATTTTATAATTTTTTGTCTGTTTGTCCGTCTCTTTGTTCCTTTGAATCGTTTGGACCAGTTTTGACAGGATTTTCACTGACAGATAGCTGATGTTCTAAGGTGTAGGCTTTTTGTCCCGGTAGCACATTTCCGTTGGCTAATTTCCGATATCCACGTGGTTGAAGTCGCGGACAGTAGCTAGTCTGTTAAGTTCTTAGAAGCCCTCATAAAGTTGTCTTTATCTCGATTTTTATTTTGACGTCACTATCGACTGTAACATCCTCGAAAACCATGAAAACGATACCAATGACGAAAATTTTGAAAATATTTGCAACCACCATCTTGGATTTTCATTATGACCACACTATTGGCCTTAGCACTCTCTAAAACCAGGAAAATGGCACGAACAAAAAAAAATACTCCAAAACTTAGGAAAAGTAACATTTGAAGCCGCCGACCGAAGCGATACACAAATTTAGGATGCAAAGTTTCACATTTTAGGGTCCTTTCATCACTTTTTCGATACCTCTAACGATAGATTTGTCACAAGATTTTTATTATTATTATTATTAGCCATTAATTTCCCACAGCTGGGCGAGGGCTCAGTAGGTACTCTCTTTCCACCTCTCTCTGTCTAAAGTTCAATCACTCAAGTCATCAGTTTTATAAAGTAGAATGTTACTTAAGGAACCGATGTGAATATAAAAAAAAATCAAATTACACATTACCAATGCCAGCAAGGTCACAAACTGCAGCAGAGTCATCTTCACGGTACAAGTGAATGGTGAATTCTGTGCATCAATACTACTGTTTGATTAACCCGTCGGTTGTTTAGAATTAGTTAGCAGACACAATGGAAATTCTATTGTTATCGGAACACTGGCGTGAACTTGGCGTGCGAAGAGTTAAGGGTAGATCTACGAAGCAACATCGTCTTTTAAAAAGAATACAATTCTCTTTTTCTGTATTTATTATCCCACATATTTTGGATTTTTCGGCTTTACCACCCTAAGCTGCCGCAACAGTGGGATTAAATGGCATCATTAAAATGTTCACGTTCAATTTGTGTCCAAATTATACTCGTATAAACTCTGAGTTCACTTTTCTTAGTAAGGATCTCTATAAATAATTTTATTAAAAAATTACTAGACATTATAATTATATAAATATACATCAGTGTCAAGCAAAGATTTACAGCGAATCAACTATTATTTAAAACAAAATTTAATTTATGAAATCGTCTATCTACTGAAATGAAATGAAATGAAATGAAATGTTTATTTTTTATGTAAGTAGATCTTAAAAGACACTTTTACACGTCAATATTTTGTTGGTCAATATTTTAAAAACTAGGTGGCGCCGGCATTTCCTAGCTGACTGTTCCCTGAGAAGAAAAGCCGAAACAAACTCAGAGGTCATGGTCTCTTTTAAAGTCCAAACATTATATTATTAAAATTTTATGTGAGTCTAACAATGCAGGGTAATGTCTGGAAAGGCCTTTTGAAGAAAGAGCCATTGCAGCTTTGAGCTGACCTGTCTCAACAAACGGCATGTATGTAGCAGTCACCGTGTAGCTCAACCCTAGGTAGCTCAACGACCCGTCACAAGACGCTACCAGATTTGCAGGACATTTGTGTAGGCCATTTACAAAATGCTCAAAACCACCAGACGAGTTATAAAGTCATGTGTTCAATCTAGCCTGCATATTACTCACATTCACAGTTAGTTTTTTCTTTAAATGTCATCAAAAATAATGTCACGTAGATCAATACTTAAATATAAAATGTCAACAGTATCTATTAACACTTAGCTTATTTATATAACCTGCTAAGTTTGTTGCTTGAGGGTACATTGGAGTTGGGAGGTCGTACCAGGCGGCGGCCGACTTAGGGACACACGGGGTTGCGACAATCGTGGATAGGATCCGGCAACTGGGACTCGAGGTGGCCTTGCACAAGTCCGAAGCCATGTGGTTTCATGGTCCTCGGAATGCGCCACTGACGGGTTCCCAGATAACGGTGGGAGGGGTTCACATCGGCGTCGAGTCGACGATGAAGTACCTAGGACTCGTCCTCGACAGCCGGTGGAACTTCGCGGAACATTTCCGACGTTTGGCTCCCAGACTGGAGTGGGCCGGGGCTGCCTTAAAGCGGCTCCTGCCCAATCTAGGGGGGCCAAACGCCTCCTGCCGGAGGCTCTACGCGGGGGTCGTGCGGGCCATGGCCCTATACGGGGCACCGGTGTGGGCGCCTACATTAAGGCGCCAACCAGCACGCCGGTTGAAGGCGGCCCATAGGGTCATGGCCATTCGGATGATCCAGGGATACCGCACGATCTCCGGTGAGGCGGCGGGCCTCCTTGCCGGATTGCCGCCATGGGATCTGGAGGCAAAGGTCCTCGCGCACACTTGGGAGTGGCGCGAGGAGGCCAAATGCCGGGGCGTTACTCCGCTGCCACGGGAAATCGCGGCACGGTGGACAGAGCTCCGGCAGGATCTCATGGCGACGTGGAAAGTGCGATTGTCGCAAACCAGTGCTGGGCACGCCACGATTGCGGCGGTAAGTCCCCTCTTTGAGGAGTGGCTTGAGAGGCGGCATGGCGTCCTCACCTTCCACCTGACACAGGTCCTCACCGGACGTGGCTGTTTCGGGAGGTTCCTGTTTCGGATAGGGCGGGAGGAAACGCCCGGGTGTTTCCATTGCGAAGATCGCCCTGAGGACACGGTGGAGCATACGGTGGAGGTCTGCCCGACTTGGGCGGAGCACCGCGCGCCGTGTCCTCGTGGAGGTGATCGGCGGCGGCGATCTCTCGCGTCCGACCCTGGTCCAGGCCATGGTACAGAGCGAGAGGGCATGGCTAGCAGTCGCCTCCTTCAGCGAAGCAGTTATGCTCGCAAAGAGGGAGGCAGCGCACGTGAGGGAGATGCAGTACATGCGCCCTCACAGCCGTGGCCTTCGCAGGGGACGCCCTGGGCGTCGGGAATCCCAGGCTGATTCCCGGCCACCGTAGGCGCGGGCTTGCGAACGGCGAGTAATGGGTAGCTCCCTGTCCGGTAAGGACCAAGCCCGGGTCGACGTCGCGTTGTGTTCCACACGCGCCTCAAAGAGATGTCAGCAGCAACTGATGGGGCCCGCAAGGGCCGATGCCTGCCAGGGGTGCGGGTTGTTCGAAAGAGATACCGCCGCCCCTGGCATACAGGCAACTGAGGGAACACGGGTGGGTTTTAGTCAGTAAAAGTCTGACACGCCCGCCCTCCCGCTCCACCCAGAGCGGGAGAAGTTATTTGATGATTTCCCAACCAAAAAATAAATAAAAAAAAGGTACATTGGAGCAACTTAACTAGTCCCAAGCTTTTTTGTCATCCAAGTAATCTTTAACTTTATAGAAACCTTTTTGACAGAGTTTTTGTTTAATAAACGATTTAAATTTATTGAAGCTTAGTTCTTTAACATGGCTTGGGAGTTTGTTGTAAAAACGAATACTTTGGCACTTAAATGAATTGCTAATTTTTTGGAGCCTAGTCGTGGGCACAATAAGTAAATCTTTATTTCTCGTATTTATGCTATGAACGTCGCTGTGTTTAGAATATAGATTAATGTTCTTTTTAACATAAATTAGGTTCTCATATACATATTGAGATGCGACTGTCATTATATTTATTTCCTTAAATTTATCCCTCAGTGAATATCTACAATTGAGGTTATAAATTGCTCGAATGGCTCGTTTCTGCAGCACAAATATAGCTTGAATGTCGGCTGCATTTCCCCACAGCAAAATGCCGTACGACATTGCACTATGGAAATAACTAAAATATACTAATCGAGCTGTTTCTACATCAGTCAAATGACGGATTTTATAGACCGCGTAGGCTGCAGAGCTTAGCCGCTTCGACAATTTAGTTACGTGTGGGCCCCACTGTAGCTTCGAGTCCAAAGTAATACCTAAGAACACAGTGGTGTCCACAAGATCCAATTCCGCCCCATTTACTAATACATTGGTTTTCACCTGCTTAACGTTAGGTGTCAGAAATCGAATGCATTTAGTCTTTTTCTCGTTTAATAGTAAATTATTAACACTAAACCAATGCACTATTTTAGCAAGAGCATTATTTACATCGTCAGTAACTGTCTGTTGTCGTTTAAGCTTAAATAAAAGTGATGTGTCATCTGCAAATAACACTATTTCATGACTGCTTTTTAAAAGACAAGGTAGGTCGTTTACATATATGAGAAATAAAAAAGGGCCAAGAATTGAGCCCTGCGGAACTCCCATAGGTACAATAGAGCCAGGGGTACTAACTTTTAATTCAACAATTTTAAAATCATAAACACCCTTTTTTATAAACGTTGCTTAAAGTTCAGAGATGTTTAAACGTCAAAAATGTATGATAAAACAGACGCTTATCATTAATTTACTTTGAGTAGCGTTTATAAATATGCCTATTAAAAACAAGGCCTTTCTGCCTCGTTTCAAAAATCCACCCTGTCGTAGGTACTTTACCGCACTAGTTTGGGAATGCAAAACCAATTTGTGCTAAAAAATGCAAAACCATTGCACTGTGAACCTAAAAGTGGTGCAACAAGAACCACTTTGGAAGGTGTATTGAAGTGTGTTGATTTTTATTTTTTTGTTTCAACTTAAGTGACAGAATTTTTGTAATAGTTGGTGAACTATCAGTGAATACATTTCTCAACCACCGTTTGACTAGCCCTTAATTGATCGAGTTCGAGTATGTCATAATATTATTCATAGACGCTGATTATAACATCTGTTCTTTAGCGTGACACAATGACACACGTGACATAATTAGTAAATTTCGAGAAAACACTTACAATTAGCACAAGGTTACGTTTAAATACTTAACAGGAAATGAAAGGTAACTGACACCAATTTAACTTGACTTATCACATGGAAATAAAAGTAATTTTGTTATCACACATGTCAATTATATTGCTAAAGTACAAAGAAAATTATTGTAATGTTCTTGAAAATAGATATGAATGTTGTATAAATTCCGAGGCGCTGAACCTTCCGTGCAAGAAGTCTTCAAAATGGTTTTTAAGGTAAGAATTATTTGATTAATACTAGGGATCTCTGAAGAGCAAAGATTGCCCTGTGGTAACGGCCGCGACTTACGAGTTGAAGGTCGCAGGTCGTACCCAGACAGGTGCTTAACTGTTGTAAATTTTTAAATCAACACTGTTCCCTAAACGGTGGATGAAAACATCGTGAGGAAACCGGCGGCGGCGTGTCCTAGAACCGAAAATTCGAAGATATGTGACATCTACCAACCCGCACTGGGCCTGCGTGGTGGATTACGGCCCGCTCCCTCTCACAAAAAGGCCTGTGTCCCAGCAATGGGAACAAAATAGGCTGATTACGATAATGATGAGGGATTCCTTAAAACATGGGTGTTATAGCGAACATAGCGATACCTAATTGTGGAAAATCATAAAGGCTCCCGCAGACAGGCGCGGCGCGACAGCGCGACGTGACTGTTATAGAACAATTTTCATGAATTCTTCATTGAAATTGTTCGCTAGAGTTGAATCGCGTTGACGCGTCGCACCTGTTTACGGGAACTTTAATGAAGGTATTTATATTTCTCTGTGTAGAAATAGTTGGTAAAGCAAAGTTATAGGTTCGTTTCGTGACCTAGGTAGGTAGAACTACCTTGAGATCAGTCTGGTCTATCTAATGTCCCGCCGTGCCGTGTGTTACCGTAGCTGTATAGTAACACACGACCCGGTGGTTTCGACCATATTTCGACCCTAAAGTGATGTAGAGTAATGTCTCAAAATATATTAGACGTGAGTCGATTCCTTTCTTCAACTCGAAAAATAGTTCGTTTTCCGTGTAAAGGTACATCTTTTTGGGAAGACAGTAGCAATCTAAATTAACATCATAAAGAGAAAAGATTTGATTTGAACGTTAGTTTGTTGCGGTTTCACGCCAAAAACGACTGAAAGGATTAGGATGAAATTTGGCACAAGAGTAGACCTGATTACCTGGATTAGGACATAGGATACGTTTAATCCCAATTTACCCACGGGATCGAGACAAATGCGGGTGAAACCGGGGCCCAGCTAGTTGGTTATAAAGGAAAATCGAAATGATTCCAGGTGAACTACGTCAGCACCCTTCTCTTCGTTTGCTTGATTGGCTCCATTCACTCGGCTTCGTTCAGAATGAAGCGAGAAGGAGATGAAGAGGAAATTACATCAGCAACTGTTGACATAACAACTACGGTGGCATCTACTGAAGCAGCCAGTACCTCAACCAACTCCCCACTGGACTACAGTTCCTTTTTGGATAATTGGGGAGAATATTTTCCAGGTGGCAGTTCTAATCAGTGGGTGCAAAGCGCTACTGATTGGATGACGGACCGTGTACCTAACTGGTTTGGTTCCAGGCCTTAAGTTATTTTAATGCACTTTAAAGTAGTGTTACATTATTAAAAAAATTAAAAATTGACAAGTTTTTTTTTTCACCGTTTATATTGCAGCGGTGAAAACGATGATGGAAAGCATCGTGAGAAAACCGGCATGTCTTCGACCGAAACATTCGAAGACATGTTACATCTACCAAGCCGCACTAGGCCCGCGTGGTGAATTACGGCTCACTCCCTCTCACAAAGAGGAGGCCTGTGTCCCAGTAGTGGGAACATTATGATTATGGCTGTTTTTAACATTATTATTGTACTGTTTTTATGTTTTCTTCTAGATGTTTTTCAAATAGCTACTTTTGATCAAACAATTATAGCAATTACCAGCCAAAAAGCCTAACACTATGATATACACCGTGACATTTTAGTCGCCTTACAACGGCAGCACACTTCATATATCCAATGACTACAATACATTTTTTGGAACGAAGTTCCTTATCGCGCGTTGCGAAAGGGGGCTAGACGGAAAAAATTAAGACCAAAAGTTGTAACGACACTTTTTTCTACATTGTTGTAAGCCGTGCGGCGTGCGCGTGTTTCTGTGCAGACAGAGACAGAGACAGATGCACTCTGTCTGTGCATATATAAATATATATATTTATATATTACACACACATAAAATATATATATATGTGTGAGTGTGTGTGTGTGTGTGTGTATGTATATGTACAATTTTTAAAATTTTATTACAATTCCTTCACTAATTAATCGAAAGGAACTTCGTTCCATCCGGGTGTCCCTTGAACCCTCTCAAGTGTTTTTTTTTTATATGTATATATGTGAATATTTTTTTAAAGAAAATATCATTCACTAAGACGCATGATGTACTTTGAAACACCCTTTTATGAATGATGGAATTTAATGGTATAGGTTAGGTCTTCTACCCTTTGATACGTAAACATTATTAACAGGGTGTTTCATAATTCTAAAGCATTATTTATTATTCTTTGTACCTATTATCTCAATTTTTAATCGCGCCTAGAGGTATTTTACGTCGGATGCATTGAGTGGACCATCTTTGTAAGACGACTAAAATGTCACGGTGAATAGACATGAAGACATAATATTGTGACATCTGCTCTGACTCCAACCCGCACTGGGCCTGCGTGGTGGTGACGACACACTTCTCTGAACGAGAAGAGGCCTGTGTCCCTGCAGTGGGAACTTTAAACAGGCTGATTATACTTGTTATTTATGCTATGCTACATAGAAACACGTATCCTGGGTACTGTAGCATAAAAATTGGAGTGAAAAACACACACTGCTACTAACACGTTTAATTTGGTGAGAAAAATAAAAATTACAAAATGTACAAAAAACAAACAGACAAAAATATAAAAAAGGGTGAAAATTGTAGAATAAAATTAGATTTGGGAGGTTGATGCGGAGAGACTTGTAAAACAGAATTTAAAAGAGAGGAAAAAAAAGGAAACGTAAATTATTTGGTACACGACCTATCAAGCGATTGCAATCGGTTATGGCAAGGTCTATGTACGCAAAAGTACGTTTGTTATACGCTATAACTTTAAGGGAAACCGGGCGTCTTTATAAGATTACCTGAAATATTGACTATGTTAATCCTTTTTTTTTTAAAACAAACAGTAATCTAATACAAAAAAAACAATATGAAGTAGTGATTTTCGATACGCTTTTGAAGTCCGAGAAACTAGACCGGTGGTGGAGCGCGCGGACGGGTAGATAGGAAAGTCTTTCGGGGGTTACGTGGCTGTAGTGGAGCGACGCTTCAACTCTTGAAGCGCGTCACGTGCCGAGCTGCCTCAGGTTTTCAGGGCTGGTGCGCGCCAACGTAGGGGTAACCACGCCGATATTAGGCCCGTGGGGAAGACCGAATCTCGGCCTGTAGCTTGTCTAAAGACAAAGAAAAAGAGCCTTCAGACCACAGGCACAAGAATCCTTGATGAAAGGGGGGAATCAACAAAAATAGATCAGAAAAGAGGAAAGGTGACGGAATACATACCCAATAAATGCAGAAGGAAACACTTATTTGCACTTGGCAACAGCTTAAACTGGTTGTTTTAACCACACAACACAATAACGTTGCTTTTTAAAACTTGTCACATTAAAATGAAAATTTTCTTAAACGGAATTCATGCCGCCGTCAATGGCTCCCAAATCTGTAGTGAGGGTTTTGTCAAGAGAAAACATTAGACGATTTTTTTTTCGATTCGAATTTTAAATTTGATCAAAAGCTATGAAGAAAAAATATTTTTTATTGAAAAGGTTAGAAAGGACTAGAAATCAAAAAGGTTTTTACCGTAGCGGATTTACGCTACAGTACCTACAACTAATAACGAGCAAAGATTCTCGTACCGTCAACTGTGGCATCTTTACTTTCCATGAGCAACTTTTCAAACGTGAAATGTATTAAAATATCTCGCGATTACTAATTGTTTTTTACAAATAGTAGATTATTCTACTTCTGTAACGCTTCGATATTAAATGGCGGCAACAGATTCTTAGTAATCAAAAGAAATTTAAGTACAGTCATGTCACATATGTATCTTGTTCCTTATTTTAATTTTAATTTTCCTCGTGTTTTTATTAGAAAAGGTACAAAAACCGTTCCTAAGGCTTCCCTTTAAGCATAAATATGGCCTTTCTTCTATCCGACTAAATTTTAACTGGGATGCCTCGGATATAAGTCATTAGAGGTAAGGCGAGCAAGGTACAAGCTCACCATAGCCTGTAAGACGCTCCGTGGCACTGTTGACGCGCCTGATCTTCTGATGCTGTGCTCGCTCGCTGTGTTCCACACAATTACTGCCACGGCAGAATTCACAGGCCGTTTACTGTGCTTCTGTGTCGCACCGCTGCGCGTACTAAGTCCTCAGTACCCCGTACTCTGGCTGCACTTATTGATCTCTTGGATTCTAATCCAACAAACGATCTGTTAGCTGACGAATGGACGAAGATTTTACTAGCATTTCAGAAATACTAAGGAGTTTTGAAAGTGTTATTAACTTTTTACCACAACTTGATGATCTCTATGGCTCTGATTTAAAAATCCATGTAAAGGTTGTCTGTAGAAGATCGCTTCTAGCGATAAAACCGACCATTGTATCACCCTATGTAAAATAAATCTGGAATCTTTAAGGTGTTACAGACTTTGTACATGCATAATAAGAATCTCTATCTATGACTTTATATTCTCTCTATACAGGGTGTAACAGATACCCTATTGCTATCCTTAAGCACTAAATATAACAGCTGGTATAGAATCACTATACATAGTCTCAGCTCAAAATAAAATACTCTAAGAATTGATACCAAATTTTCGGTTTCTTATGTTTCTTAAATTCAAATCATAACAAACGTGTCACCGCACTACGTAGGTCAATAACTTTCCACGTTACCTGCCAATATCACGATAAATCTGTTCCGAGTGATGTTTTTATTTCAATTTGAAAAGTTCGGTTTCTGGTATCAATGTATTAAATATTCTCATAACTCCCGAACATGTAGAGATAGGATTTAAAAACCCTTCCAAGATCGTTTGATATCATCCAAAGAAGCCGTGCTCTTGGTATGTATATACCCTTTCCGTTACACGTTGTATACAAACTGTGTCTTTAATTTCTAATATTTAAATAATTATATAAATACACAATTGATATGAAAGATATTTAGTCCAAACCAGATAATGTAATTATTCATTGTCATATTGATTACGCCTGGCATTATCTCTTCGCCTCATTACTTAATGATGATCAGTGCATTGCTCGGTGTAGCAGCAGCGGTAAGATGTCAATAAAATGTTGAGTGCGTGGAGTTGATACCGTTTTTAAGGATTTTTAACAAATAAAAACTATGATGTGTTAGCTTGATGAGCTAAGTTGTATAATTATATTTATTTAAGTTAACCCAATAACGATCAAAAAACAGTTATTAAGTCGCGTTTTGTTTCTTCTTTTGCTCCAAGACGGCGCTGTAAGTCATTGATGTGCTTAAATTCACTGACTTACAACGTACAGCCTACAGCGCTAGGTGCAGAAGCACGATATTTTGCACTAGAGTTCTTTATAGTTAAGGTGAGCAGCAAGAAAGGTTTTCAAAATTAATCCCCTGAAGGGTAATTTATGGAAGTTCGTCATTTTTGTCGATGGGAGATTCCTTCGGGCTTGTGAAGAACCTATACATTCACAACATGTCCCTGATCTTTGACTTTAACCGCGACTTGAAGCTGAGAACAAATCTTGACCAATGCGCGCCTTATCACACTCGATGCGTCTGTATAATATGTGCCACCCGGGATTTACCATCCTTTTTTAGGATAGGGACACGCCCCAAATACCACTTCAAAGGTTATGTTTGGAAGGTTATTATCTTTAGTAACCACTAAGGAATTTGGTTTGAGCTCGTCCTTATTTGCCATTTTTTATCATTCTATACATAGGTACGCCTACATAATTGCGACCATTATTAAAGAAGATATCCTTACCACGGTGTAAAATAAACATTTTTAAACCGTTCCAGAACCTGTTTCCCATAAGCATGGGGCTTACAATTCCATGATCTTCCAACAACGCACATTACACTTAGAGAACCGGCGGCGATCTGTTAGACACGACCATGCGCTCTAGGGTAAAAGCCGGATAGTTGTCACGCTTTTCGAAATCACTCTATAGTACAAAAACCAACATACTTTATTTGTAAAACTGGCCGGTACTTTGGTTTTTTATCTACTTTATGAAAAGTTAATAAAACATTATCTTTAATATTTACAGAGTATTAGCGATTTTGGCGGACCTCTTTATTTTGGGATATCTATCCCACATAGGGGACAGTTGCCTAATCCATATAAGTTACGTTTCGGATAGATAAAGAAGAAAGAAACAGGACATCTATCTCGCAAAAACTTTGATCACATTGGGTCTTCCCATGCAATCACCTAAAGACATGCGACACGGTCAACTTACTGGTAGTTGGAGAGTCTTTCGATAGATTAACGAAATAGCATGATATTCATCCGCAAAACTAGAGTAATTAAAATCGGGGCAACTATACCCCTGGCGAGCTACAGCGAGTACATGACTCACCTTCCCGCCTTTGTTTGCCGATGATATAGTTGTCAAGGCTGAGACCATGGAGGACCTCAGTGCAATGCTCGATGACCTCAGTAGAGCTTCCGAAAGAGTAGGTCTTAAAATGGACATGGACAAGACAAAGGTCATGTCAAATGCCCATGTAACGCCGAAGGCCGCGGGAATCCGCTGGATGTGGGAAGCACAAGACCGGTCGAAGTGGAGGAGCCTAGGGGAGGCCTATGTCCAGCAGTAGACATCTTTCGACTGAAATGATTATACCCCTGGGGCAACTATCCTGGTTTTACCCGATGTCGAGTTCCTTCAGCTCGGGTAGTTGTGTGTGCTATGGTTACATCTCTGCCCAATCCTTATGATAACTCAAGGCGGTATGTTATGTTGTGTGATGTTAAATACAGCTATACACTACTTCGCGCGCTAAATACCTGGCTCCGACAGGCCACCATGATTTAAAATGTAAAAGCAATGCCTGTGGAGCTGCACGAGTGCCAAGAAGCTGAATGTACTCATGACGAAATAATAAAGTTGTAAGACAATATTTACTGTGAACTACAATCGGATGTTTTTCACCGTAAATAATTTGTGGCGTATCAATTTGTGGTTATCTAAAACCATACTAAGTTATTTATTTTGTCAATGTAAACACACCGACCGGTTTTCCCTAAATGGACTTGTATACGCAAGTGACGATTTTTTTTAAATTGTTGTTGTATTATTTTCTAGTTGTTCATTTCCTGGTATTAGGAGACAAACGGGCTTGCGGCGATCTCAAAAAAGGGCACGAAGTGCGGCGTTTTGTTTTGTGTATTGAGTAACAAACATTCAAACATCTAAACACACAAACTTCCACATTTATAATATTAATAGGATATTAGGATGGCTCTAAAACTCTCGGCACAAAATTGGGTAGAACACACATGACAATAAGATCGACCGTCGAGTCGAAGGTGGAGGTGCTAATGAAGTGACCTTCCTCTCTCAATTAATCGAATTATTAACAGATATTAGGTAGGACTTACTGATTGATCTAAGATTTAAATTTTTAACCCAAGCTGTAACCCACAAACACCGCGAATTCCACAATCTGGGTTTTATTATTAGTCAACTAAAACATACCTCGTTTTAGAGCGAAAATAAATTCTATAACGCTTAACGCCTTCGATCTACTTAAATCTATTCTACGAATCTAGAAAGACAGGTTGGTTAGACATTTGATTAAAATAATTAATTATTAATTTAGACAATGCTCGTGTCTTGACTCGTGATACAAAAATTATACGCACGCCGTCGAAATACGTCGCTGTACGTCGAAATTCGGTCATGTTTTTTTCAAATTAATTGAATGTATTTCCAATGCATTATAAAATGAAATATTAGCTTTCGGCACTTTTTCCCGGTTCTGTGTGGTGCCGGACGTAAAAGAATAGCACCGTCCCATTTGTTCAGGTGGGTGTCGTAGAAGACGACTAAGAAACTTACCAGAGAATGGGCAGCAGCGTTCTCTATGCATTTTACCACCATACTGCGATCGCCAACCCGCTTTCCAAGCGTGGCGATTATGGCAAACCCCCCCTTTTGGGGGAGACCTATGTCCAGCAGCGGACGCCTTTTGGCTCAAATGATAACGATGACTCCTTCTCTATGTATATAAACTTTAACTGTGCCAAAACTCCTCCGTCCGCGTAATTTTCGTAAAATTGGGTACAAAGTTTTTGCTTCACGTATTAATGATAGATAGATAAATATATTTCCGTAAATACCAAACATGGCTGTTGTGACAAAATGTTTTTGGTATCAGTGGTGCCTTCCTGGCACTAAAAACATTTTTTTACATGATGAACCAGTTTGGAATGTATGTAAATATTGTTAATAAATGCTGTTTGCCGGTTTCATTTAAAAATACTGAGAACCGGTAAATACGTTAACATCGTAGAGCCGCCAAATAACGGAGAATTCCTAAACCTTTTTGGACATATATTTAGAGCGGTTCTTATATTTCGCATCAGTTAATGTTGAGAGGACAAGCAAAAACATCGAAAAATGGCAGTAACTAAAGTAAGTGAAAATATATGTATTTTTTATTTATTTATTGAAAACAGTTCGATACACCTACATAAAGTAACTTTTAACTACTTTATTTTTACTTTTGTTGATTATAAATTGTAATTACATAAATAGGTAGAGATCAACTAATTTGAAACTCCTCGGCCCTCCACCAATATTTCTATACAAGCATTTGGTATGTGCATGCAAGAAGCAGTGGATGAGCGTGCTGTTTTAATTTAGTTGACCTCTACTTTAATGTAAATTTTTTTAAATACTATTCCATCAACAAAACTTAAGGCTTGTCATCCCTAAAAATAAAGGCAGAGGTGTATTATTCCCTCAAATACTTACATTTACAACAACACGTTTTTGTATTTTATGTTACGTAATTTATATTTCAACAATACTTTTACACCTACAATTACAACACTATTTCTGTAATAGGAATTAAGAGGCCATATACGAAATTTTTATAATTTCGCTGATTTACTTGATTTTTTTAAGACGTAGGTACTTTTGCAGTTAATACTGCATTTCCTTAAGTTTTAATGCACAACACAAACATTTTCAAAATAGTCACCGGTTTGAGGTAGATAAATCAAAATCAAAATATTAAAAACACAAAATAGTAGCTCATTTATTTGATATTGATTGAAATAATCTTTCATGTAGTGCATTAAAACGAATAGAAATCCAGTATTTTAACTGTAAAATCGCGTCTATACAATCACGTAACTCAGCGAAATCGGAAAAAATTATACGTATACGACCTCTAGAAATCCCACTTATTAAACACAAATCAATCAGTGAGCATCACCTCACCCACTCCTGGTTTTTCCTGAAACAGCACTGTCCACTACAACGAATTTCGTCTTTTTTTTCCAGTTCACTTTATATGCAGTCATCCTGGTCGTTTTAGTGTCGGCTGTTACTGCGCATTACGCCGTTATAGTTGGTGGACCCGGCTATGGCAGCTACGGCCATGGCTTGGGAGGAGGCTATTACCAGGCGGGTGGCTACGGCGGATACGGCCATGGATATGGCGGGTATAGACCCAGCTACGGACATGGATATGGACATGGATATGGCCATGGATATGGTCATGGATATGGTCATGGACATGGCCAAGGCTTAGGCTTCTACGGAAGACGGTAATTTTACCCAATGGACAGCAATTACGAGACCTGTGTGATAACAACTTAATTTATAAAATAAAAACTAGTTTTTAAAATATCTAGATCTTTCTGATTTAGTACAACATCCTTCCTTAATATTTTGTGTGCAGTGAATAAAACAGGTGCTCGATAATGACTTATGGATCAAAGATCTAGTGCAGGCACTATCCTTACATAACGTAACCTTGAAGATACTCTATACGTAGACCAATACCAGAATCTCTTAATTCATTAGATATCACTAATTATTGTATATTGGTTTCGGATTAGTCATTTGATCGAAAGTTGCACGTGCGTTACTCATAAACTGAGACATAAGCTGGAAGAAGATGCTGCCATAATACAAAGCTACCTTAGAACCTCTGATCAAGGAGTTCTCATTTATTACTATATCATTTTTTGGTGGTTCTGGTTTGATACTACTTGTCTCTAATAGGGGTGTATCCTTTTCTTCGACGGCCAGAGTAGATGGAATAAATTGTATGCCATTCATAATATATTCTCTCACTGGTTCAGCTCGTGATACATCAGTAAAACGGCCAGGAGGTGGTGGTATAACCATATTTGAAGATATAGGAGGTAGACTTCCTTCCATACGTAATGGTGGCGGTTGTAATAGCACATCATTGGTTTTTGGAGGTATACTATCCACCTCAGGAGTTATAGAAGGTGGTGGCACTTTACTAAAAACTGGATGAGGCACAGGAGTTACAATTACACTTAGAGGCATAGGTGGAGATACTGGTGAATTAACTATAGGAGGTCCGGGAGAAATTAACTGAGCTTGTATAGGAGAAACTTGAGGTACGGGTGAAGATAATAGCAAAGGTACCACAGATCTAGGAGTTTGATGAGGTAAAGTTAGTAAAGGAGTTGTAGGCAAATGTTCGGTCTCCTCGACATGTTCAAACACTGGTGCAGCAGGGCGAGGTTCTGGCGCTCCTGAGAAAAGTGGCACGGTGGGTGCTGGCTGGCCAACACGTACAACACCACTACCTGAATTCCTCTTCTGTAGTGAATGCTTCCTTCCAAACACTCCAAATGGCGACCATTTCTCTTTTATGAAAGTTATCGGATTCCTTGGTAGAGGTTTAAAGTTGATTTCGAATCCGCTTTGAAAACTTATGCCTTGGAATAATGGTTTTCCTTTTACTTCAAGCAACACTACAGCCACGATTAGAAATACAATCTGGGGACCAGAATTATAAGAATAAACTCCAAGTAAAAAAACACTGCTTAGATTTAGAACACAACACAAACACAAAAATATACCTGAAGATATTTCGTCATGCTGCAATGGAAGTCACAATGGAAATCAAAGGAAAATCATAGAGTTGGCTTTAAATAATATTTATATGGACAATGGAAGGTTCATTCATAATGATTGGTATAATAATTAATCTGACCTTTCTTACTAAGCACGCTATGACATTACGCTTCCCAAGGTTTGCATTGTCTCCATAATTTCAATGTCGATTTTCTGTAGATTTTTAATCTTCACCATTATATTTATTACTAGCGACCGGACCCTGCTCTGCATGATTTTAAGACGTGACAATACGTCAATATTTCTTTATAATTATGTAGTTTATTATGAATGTATTAACACCTAATCTTTCCCGTATATATTCTCTAAATTATGATGAAAAGGGCATCGAAATCTGTTGCGGAGTTTAGGAGATCAACGCGGTTACAGAGGCTGAGACGAAAAGCGATAGTCACATATAAGTACTATATGATATAGATATAGAAGATGATGATAATCTTGTCCTGACTAAAATTAATTGCGTTATTGCAACGTACGATTAATTTAGCAATTTCCTGAAAATAACCTGTGGGGCAACTAACGGCTCATTGTCTATGCATTTATCACATAAAATGCAACTGTAATTACTTTAAAAAAACATTAATTGTGAACTATACAGTCGTTCGGGGCGGCAATTACGATTCAGCAGTACAAAAGTAGCATAACTACCAAAAAGTTAGTGATATGAAATCAAGCAACTGTTTTGTAATCGATACTAGCTTTTTTTTGGGTGAGAAATCATCAAATAACTTCTCCCGCTCTGGGTTGAGCGGGAGGGCGTGTCAGACTTTTACTGACTAAAACCCACCCGTGTTCCCTCAGTTGCCTGAGTGCCAGGAGCCTTGGTATCTCTTTCGAACAACCCGCACCCCTGGCAGAATCGATACTAGCTTGAATATGATAAGTAATACGAGTATGAATCATAAAACAAATCATAAATATTGCATACACTAGATAATATCACAACATCCCATAATTACATAAAACACACACGCCTTCTTTCCCCGAATCATTAGGAACTTTTGTCTTTCATTTAGCTGACCTACTAAACATTTTTCCGGTCCTGGGTGCGCGAAAAAAGCCAAGCTTCAAGAGAAATCCTTCTCCGGGGACAAACCTTAACAAACACGAAGTCAAAACCTGTTTGCCATAAATCATGAAACCGTTATCCAAACCTACTTATTATTGTATGCAGGCGCGATTCTTCCACGCGTTAACAGAATAACAATACAAAGTAAATGACAATATTAATGAGTTTTCTTTATATATACTTAGTTAGTATGTGCAGTCGGTGTGTAGGAGATAGAAATATTACGTGTGCATGAAAGTGGTTACAAGTGGTAGGGATTCAGTCAGCCTGATCACCAGTGAGACAGTTGTCTGTCTGACGTTAATGGTTCGCCATTCGCCACCGGTTTGCAAAACTTAGTACTTCAATTTGGCTATTTTGGTATAAGTTAAAATATGATATGCACCTTATGGATATCTAAGGAATAAAATATGTGAGTGCAATTACGAACTTAAGTGAGGAAAAGCTAACGAAAACTTACAGTTGGATTTATAAAGTGACATTTGGGATTTCGGGCAAAAAGGTACGTTCCATATAATAATTCTAAGATACATTGAACCATCCTATGGAAAAAAAACCGGCCATGTGAAGGGTTCCATAGTTAGGATAAAATCCCAAAAACAAATTTAACATATTAGCTGAAGAAAATGTTCTCCCACACATCGAAATAGGTCGTCAATTCTCTTACTGCAAATGTGAACCTGTTATCGCAAATAGAAAACTGTGTTTCTTTACTTGAACTGTGAGACCTTGCTTCCCAATTGTGACCCACTTGCGACCAAATTTCATGATTCTAGGTCAACGGGAATTACCCTGTAGGTTTTGATTTACTTGCGAGTGAGCAAAATAAATAACGTTGACTTAGAAGCTTGCTTTTTTTAGAACCGAAATAGACGATTTGATAGTAAATTCAACATGGTATCTCCCCGCGTTCTTGAGAAAAAGGGTAGTGTTAGACGGACGGACAATGAAATGATACTAAAAGGGTTTCGTTTCCTCCTATTGATATACGGAACTCAAAGAAGGTTATTGCGTTTAAATAGGCCCCGTGTGATTCTTCTCTCTCTTCTGCTTTCTCCTCTGCTCTTGCTTCAGGCAGCTAGGATATCTATACCCTAATATAAACCAGACAGTTTATTCATAGGTCCTAAATAAAAACTAGATTATTTTTGTAGCGAACGAAAGTGCCTAATGCAAAGGAAACATTTCTAACTTTTTGATCTTTAGAATGTAATAACGTCGCTAGAAGTAACAAAATAATTATATCACCAACCCATGTTGCGTGTAAGCACTAGCACTAGTTATACTACTTTTGTTTTTAGAAAGGCAAAGAAAATTCCGTCATGAATCATGAGAAATATTACATAAGATGATACTTACATGACATAACTTAACATCACGCCTGTAATTCCCGAAGGTTTAGGCAGAGGTTTACCTTTAGTACACCCACATTTTGCCAGTTATTAATAATTAAGTCCCATGTAATTGAGGACGAGCCTATTTCCATCAACCGGGCACAAATCCAGACTCCGAGCCACACCTACATGTGTACCAATATTTTTAAGTACCTACTTAACACTAGCAGCATCAGTGTGTAATGTCAATTAACTTCCAGCGTCTAGCTCCGGTCAATTAAGGTCCAGCGTCTAGAGTTATATACGGTTTCAGTATCGACTTGCAAGCTGCACCCTAATTTCGTAATGCACTATTAATCACAATCTGAATCATTTTGAAGTTTAAAAAAAATAAATTGCTGTTCCATACATTTTGACCGCTTATGTATTGTACTTTTGTGAGACACAACTGATTTAAAAAAATCGTAGTAAAATTTCAACGCAGGGCCAGAATCATGTACTGAAGCCGTCGTAACAGGTTGTGCGTGCGGGGTTCCACTCTGTATAGTAAACTTATTATACTGTGATCTAGGGCCCGGTGACAGCTACGGAATGTCGTCAACTCCATAAAAGCTCTACCTGCTAGCCTAACTTAAGAGTCTCTTAATCTGTATGAGTCTGTGCAATCATCGACTTTCTTTTACCCAAAGGTACCTACCATTGGTTATAGTATTATCTACAGACAAACTCTCGCCGTCTTTCCATGGGGTAGGAAGAAACTACGAAACGCCACCGGCTACGATCCTTACATACCTACTCACTTTGGTTCGTTAACGTCATAGGTTCCCAACCGGCGCTGGAGCTTTTTGTAGTGGCGGTAGTGGGTTCAAAGGCAAATGGAGGGCGTTAAGGGGGCTGCCGCCGCGCACCTACCTAATTATAAATTAAATAAAATGTTTTTTCTCGAAAATAGATGTATTATCATTATCATACATCTATTTTCGAGAAAAAAACATTTTATCTTGCCGTCTAAGATTATCTTATTAATATAGCGTATGTTAACATTAAATCATTTAAATAAGCATTAAGTTCAAATAAACTAAATAATTGATTCAGTTTTTAACTGTCGGTAACCAGTTTATGCAAATTGGTAAGCAAAGACGTGATTTACACAATCAGGCATGTTTCGACAAAATACAGGAACTTGGTATAATTAACTATTATGTAAATGGGGGCGCAAAGTTGCTCAGCGAGCTATGGGACCAGTTATGCTCGGCGTATCTCTGAAAAATAAAAACCGGAATGAGGTGATCCGCCAGAGAATCAAAGTTCTTGACATAGCTCACAGAATTATCTATCAGAAGTGGCAATGGGCCGGCCACAATAGCCGTAGAACCGATGACAGTTGGGGTAGATGTGTTCTTGACCGCGAATCGGCAAACGTAAGGTGGGACGCCTGAGAGTTGCCAAAAATCGAGCTGAATGGCGTGCAATTGGAGAGGCCTATATCCAGCAGTGGGCTGCTGTAGGCTGATGATGATGATGATGAAAGGGGGCGGTAGTCCATAAAAGGTTGGGAACCTATGGTTTACGTTTATACATCTGCTCATACATGCACGCTGGTTGCGAGTACTGCGCACCTGATCTTTCTGAAGCTCATCACCATTAAAGTCGCTAATGTCCTCCTAAAGCGTGGCCACTCACATCATCCTTGTAAATACCTTTTGTTAGCCGCCCTTCATTCATTCTCTTTACATGACATAATTTGATTTTGTTATAGTTAAAACAGATTGAACCATAATTTATAGGAAAATAAAATATAGCCGTTTGCGACACTGTAAAAGTTGCTAAGTTGTAAGGGTTCCGTGTGATGCCAGACGTAAAGAATAGCATAAAAATCGATAGTTAAGTCATCATTTACCTAGCCTTTTCCCAACGTTAGGATCGGCTTCCAGTCTAACCGGAAGCAGCTGAATACCAGTATTTTACATGGAGCGACTATCTGACCTCTAAAATCCAGTTACTGGGTAATACGATACCTCTTGGTAAGACTGGTTGTCAGATTTTCTGACTTCTGACGACCCGACTGTCAAAGATCCACGAATGACAGCCGGGACTAACGACTTAACGTGTTTTCCGAGACACAGAGGGATCTTGGCATGTAGAGATGGTCACCCATCTACGGAACAACTGCTGCAAGCATACCTTAACCTGATCGATCGTCCTGTGCGGCTGTTATTAGTTAACCACAAGCCCCAACCGATCGAAAAATGGATACTTAAGTCACCGGACAATATTATATAAGTAGGTAAATAGTACTGATGATTACATTTTTTTCACCTTGAGACTATGTTTTTTAGATGTATAGTTTGGGAGCTGGAATACATTTGGCCTCTAGATAACCGAAAGTCATGGTGCATAGCAAAGCTATTCATAAAAATTCGACAGGTTATCGAATCGAAAATGACATATTATCAATTTGCCTCGTCCCCGATACCAAATAGCTGTCGGAAGAATGGCGGTCGCCTATTTTATTTAAACTGACAGAAAATTTGGGTTTTCGATTTGTTAACAGCCTGTAGAAGACTCTAGTGATGAAATAGTTTCAGCAAGGAGTCGTATCCAACGGTTGTGAATAGCTATTTTGATATTTATCGTGTTATTTTAACCGCACCCTACAGAAGCTAAAATTTATTAGATTTAATTTCTGAATACATTATTCGATACCTACCTACTTTGCCTGGGGTTGGCAGTAAGTTGCTGGTGGAAATGAAGGGTGGAAAGGGTAATAAAGTTTACTGGATTAAGATCCAGACAAAGCGGCTGAGTCCTCCTGAGCTATATCTACCACAGATTAGACAGTGGTTTGCGATGTACATTGCCAACACCTCATCAGGGAGGTTCTTAAGGGATGGGTATTAAGGGGAATCTAGTCGTGGGCTCGAACTCACTGGTGGGCCTGGCTAAAAAGCACGCTGTCTCACCAGGCATTATGTCCGACAGAGGTAGTACCTACCAGTGATGAGCAGTTAGACGCTAGTCTACACGCACAACATTACTGAGTGAGATGCAGGATCATTTATAGCAAGTAACACAGGCGGGTAAAAAATTAAGAACAGTCCTTCGGAAGTTCGGGTTTTATGAAAAAACCACTGCATAAATCAATGACCAATAAAGTTTATTGAACTTTTCGATATTTCAGCTCTGTCTGTATAGACTTGATTTCGGAAATTTTACATTTCTTTTATTACTTTTAAACACGCCCAAAGTTAGGTTAAATTAGCAAAAAAAACGAATCTTTGTTGGCTCCTAAATTTATAATGGCTTTTTATTTTAGTATTCTGTTTCCATACAGACAAATAGTTCAAACAAACAAACAAACTCTGCAGCTTTATTATTGCCGTTATAAGTATTTAGAAGAATTTAAGTAGAGAAATATAAATCAAAGACTATCTTATGCCCGCGGCTCCGCCCGCGTGGATGTAGGTTATCGCGTAAAAAAGTAACCTTTGACCTTCTCCATATCTCAGGCTATATTCTCTGCGAAATTTAATGACAATCGGTTCAGTAGTTTAGGCGAGAAAGCGTAACAGACAGGCAGAGTTACTTTCGCATTTATAATATTTTATTATTTATTATTTATTTATTTACATACATACGCTACCATTACAATGTCCCCAATTCGGTAGTGTAGTTAACAATTCATGCAATAATTTACACCATAAATATCCATGTCGCATACAGCTTACAAATTAAAAACATAGCACGTGTAACGTTACCCTTGCAAACTCGAAAATATTAGTAGGGAGGAATTAACATTAAACATTGGTCCCTACTTCACAAATTTTTCCGTAGCAAGCAAACTACAATCACGTCACGAACGTGATTGTAGTTTGCTTGTTGCATAATTATTCTTTTTCTAACTTCAATACATACACGTTACGACATGTATTGCGTGAAAACGTCTATTCCGCCTAAAAATTCTAATAACCAGAGTTAACGGATTTCGGCACAGCGTTACGAAATGGACTGGCCCATGCAAATTACAAGAAAGTTCAACAGTCAAAAACTTTCGAATAGGTAAATAAAAATAAACCAGTTTTCTCGGAGTTCCAGTGTCACATAATTAGTGAGGATAGAGCTAGTTGCAATTAACCTAGATTGTTATATAACTGTTATAGCTTCGCCAGTTTTGCGTGATGGACTGAGGAAAAAGTCACGCTATCATATAATTTATTACTAGCTTTCGAGCGGCTTCGCCCGCGTGTTAGTCGAAAATTATGCCACGGGAACGTACTATCGGGATAAAAAGTATGCATGTGTTAATTCAGGTTACAAGATCTGTGTACCAAATTTCATCCAGATCCGTTAGATCGTTTTTGCGTGATTGAGCAATGAACATCTAAACATGGAAACTTATCATATTACAACATACCAAGGGCACGGCTTCTTTGGATGATATCAAACGATATTGGAAGGGTTTTTAATCCAATCTCTACATGTTCGGAAGTTATTAGAATTTTTAATACATTGATACCAGAGACTAAACTTTACAAATTGAAATAAACACATCACTCGGAAGAGATTTATCGTGATATTATTGGCCAGTAACGTGGAAAGTTATTGACCTACGTAGTGCAGTGACACGTTTGTTATGATTTGAATTGAAGAAACATATGAAACCGAAAATTTGGTATCATTTCTTAGAGTATTTTATTTTGAACTGAAAGTATGTTTAGTGATTCTATACCAGCTGTTATCTTTAGTGCTTAAGGATAGCAATAGGGTTTCTGTTACACCCTGTATATAATATTAGTAATAGTAGGATATAGGATAATAGGATTCTAAGTCTACGCTCACACTCACGTAAAAAGATCGCGGCGGGAATTTTTCGCGCACTGGATCTCCAACGCAGAGTTGAAAATCGAAGAGTATGATTTTTCGACGGGCTGGGATGCACTCTGTTGGATTCTCAATGCTCGTTACAATTCAGAGAATTTAAAATCCAGTGCGTGTTCAAAACCTGCCGCGATATTTTTACATTCGTGCGAACGCGCTCTAATAGTGATCCCAAGCGCTTTTGCTGAGCATGAGGTTGGGTTTGAATCCTGGGTCGGGCAAAGTGTTATTGGGTAATTGACATTTCTCAATAGCACCACGAATACTGGATTTGGCCGCTATGGGCGGAGTGGGAGGGCGTGTCAGACACCCACCCGTGTTCAGTTGCCTGTGTGCATCTCTTTCGAACAACCCGCACCTGGCAGGCATCGGCCCTTGCGGACCCCACCAGTTGGTGCTGACAACTCTTTGAGGCGCGCGTGGAACACAACGCGCCGTCGACCCGGCCTGGTTCTTGCCGGACAGCGAGGTACCCATTACTCACCATCCGCAAGCCCGCGCCTACGGTTGCCGGGATTCCCGACGCGGTTTTGAATTCCGGGTCGGGCAAAGTGTTATTGGGTTTTTCCATCTGGTATTTCTCAGTAGCAACCCGGAGGCTGCATTTGTACCCGGTTGATGGCAAAAGGTTCACCCCTTATTAAATGGGACTCAAACAACTAGCGAAATGTTGGTGCAAGAACTATAGATATACCTCTGCCAACTCCTTGGAGATTACAGGCGTGATGTTATGCTATGTAATGTCTGTAGTTAGATTTAAAGGTCACCTGGGATGCCTCAGGTGTTGGAGATGTACATAGAACTAACTAGCCCTTTTTTGGCGCAGCCGCGAATCCTTCTAATTAACCACAACGCAGCTTACACTCTTTATTTGTTTTTTTTTTTTTAATTTTGTTACTTGTAGTATAATATTTGTGCTGGGTTGTATGCCTTTTATTCAGTGGTAAATAAATGTAACTATATTCTTTCTTTCTTCTTTCATTATGGGCAGTAAACATTTACCATCAGGCAGTCGGCTAAGTTTCTCTTAAAAAAACGATGGTGGTTTTTTATTTTTCTAACAGTTCATAAAATACCTTAAACACCCTTCGTTTGTTCCACTGTACCATTATCAATAAAGAAACCAATTTAACCAAACGAATTTGCGTCACATCAGCCTGGCCGTGCAGTAGGCACTTAGTCACAAAAACCATACAAAAGTAGGACAGTGTTGACAATGCGTATAATCGTATTTGTAAATGTCTTCTTCAAGACAGGTTACCATTAAGTTACATATTTATTCAAATTACTTTCGATACGTTATCGAATTTACAGTCAACTGTTATATGCATACCTACCCAATATGTTTTTTGTTCACACTCAGTCCTGTTCAAAATGATTCATTATTTTTGAATGTGCTTTTATGTATTAATTGCACATAAGGTGGCCACATTCCCTATTTTGATATTTCGTATTTGTTTTCATCTGTACCCCTGTCTAGAGTAAACCAATGATAGCTATTCCATGCAGTTAACACATAGGTAAATAATAGGATTTAACGATTGTCTCCACTTTTTAGATTTTCGAATAAGTAGGTAGCCAGGGTGAATTTCTTAAAGCCCAAATTCAATTTTATAAAATTAAATCTTTATTTTCATCAACTAAAGATTACTATGGGCACGCCACGATTGCGGCGGTAAGCCACCTCTTTGAGGAGTGGCTTGAGAGGTGGCATGGCGTCCAGCGAAGCAGTGATACTCGCAAAGAGGGAGGCGGCGCACGTGAGGGAAAGGCAGTACATGCGCCCTCACGGCCGTAGCCTTTGCAGGAGACGCCCTGGTCGTCGGGAATCCCAGGCTGATTCCCGGCCACCGTAGGCACGGGCTTGCGGACGGCGAGTAATGGGTAGCTCACTGTCCGGTAAGGACCAAGCCCGGGTCGACGGCGCATTGTGTTCCACGCGCGCCTCAAAAAGATGTCAGCACCAGCTGGTGGGGCCCGCAAGGGCCTATGCCTGCCAGGGGCGCAGGTTGTTCGAAAGAGATACCACGGCCCGTGGCATACAGGCAACTGAGGGAACACGGGTGGGTTTTAGTCAGTAAAAGACTGACTCGCCCTCCCGCTCCACCCAGAGCGGGAGAAGTTATTTTATGATTTCCCAGCCAAAAACAAAAAAAAATTACTAACAACTGACAAGGATCTTTTGGTGTATGTTTAAACATGGACAGGAGGGAGTTATAGGACAACATTTTTGACATAAGGAAGGTCGAATAAAGCTAATTGTAGATGGCGTTAATGCGTGATCATAACTAGGTCCCAACAGCATAATTTTCACATTTCGTTAATTGTTCCATTTCGTACAAAACACGAAACGTTACCGTCACGTTTTCGTTTCGTGTTTAGTTTAAATTCACTATTTCGTTCTTTTCGGTGTTTTAAATATTTTAAATCAAGCATTTGACACGGACAGTGTCAGAATTTTAAACCGTTGATATCTATATTACTTTCTTCAAAGTGTTTCCAACATAATCACGAACTCTGTTTAATTTTATCATTCTATACAAATTGCTGTAAGCCACAATGTTCTAATTTTAAGGTTTTTGAAAAGGGTGGATTCCAATTTCGGAGAATTTAGGAATACAAGAACGCAAAAATTAAATGAAACCACCTCACGCACGCCTTCTATTATTACGACAGTGCCATTTTGGCAGTTGTCTTCCCCATTGTCACAAAAATTGAATTGCTTAAAATAACAAGATGGCGGCGTTAGTTCCGATTTTGCCCACGTGTCAAAAGGTCCTTGTACCGCCGTTGTACCGAAAGAAAAAAAACAGCATCAAAATTACATAATATAATATAGATATTATTTCTTTGTTTGCAGAACTATGCGGGTTAGAATACTAATTGCAGCTATAACAATTACAGTATTATTTACATCTTGCGATGCTTTTCAACATTGGTTACAAAGAAAATCGAGCGTAGCTCATAAACAAAGGAGTATGGCTTCCGCCGTTATGGACTTCTTGGACGCAGTGTACCCTAAAGATGACAACGAATCCAGAATGCTGAAGTGGATCTTCAATATTCTGACGGACAATGAAAGTGTTTTGGGTGGAATGACGGAATTGATGACGATGTAGTCAACATAAGGGCAACGTAGTTGCACTACGTTTTGTTTCGGAACCAACTTCGACAGTTGGTTTGAGTTTGACAAGGAAACCGGGTGTAGGGGCTGAATGTTTGGCTTCTACACTACAAGACGCGGGCTCATATCCCGCACGGAACAGACTTTTATGCTGGCTCAGACAGTTTTGTTAGTGGATGTGATTTGTCTGTAAAGTCAATAATGATAAAAATAAACTGTTTTAAAATGATCTTGACTTAGCACACGAGGTTGTTGACATGTGGGATGTGAGCTCGGCTGTCATTGTAACGATTGTCGTAACCGACAATGTTCTGATGGTCGAAAGCCTCGATCAATATCTCTCGAGGATCTCGTTATGTGGTTGGATCAAGGACCTTATGCAGAACCCTGCAATAAAATCAAAACACCCATCCAGGCATGGCCCTACATTGTTAGACTGATATTATAAGTTAAGCTTTTAACTTACCAAAAAGTAGGTACATTTATGTCATTTATTACATTATCCTAAGATATCAATTTAAATATTTTGTATTATCAGTATGTAAGGATCGTGCAGCAGGTGGCATTCTGAACTTGCTGCCCACGTCATGGTAAAAAAGCGTTAATTTTTGTATATGTATGTATCAATTAGTTTCTAATTATTAAAATAGTTAATTCATTAATAACAGTTTAAACATGCATTTCAACAATAATTTCAATATTTGCAATTGTTCATAAACAAGAATAGATTATATTATATAAATAAATAAATTGATTGCAGGTAACTTTAAAAATAAAATAAAATAAAATAGTGTCTTTTCGGCCTCCTCCATCCTTCGCCATTTACCACTTTCTTGGACTATTCTAGTCCACGACCACAATATCGTTACAATGCGTGGTTCATCGCGAGAGTACTAATGAAGAACCTTCTGACTCCAGCTTCCATCTATGCTTCTGACTGCGAGTGCTTCACACCGTAATTTTAACTTGCAAGCTAGTTTGATAGCATCTAGGTAATAAAAGTACTCACAAGTAATACTATTAATGGTAGTTCAGTCTTCAACTGCAGATATCTTGCTGATGTTGCGGTAGATACGTACGAGCGTCATTGTACTTAGGTAAGTACAGAATACATGTACGTAATCATATGTGATTAGTAAGTTTGAATTCACTAACTACTACGTAAACAACATTAGAGAAAGCAATTACCAACCGTAGCCATAGTACGTAACTAAAGTGACATCAAGCGTGTGATCTTTTCATTCCAAGAAACATCGACAACTCTGCAAAGGTACGACACAATTGTAATACATCTTTGCTTCTTTTATAGTCGTGGAGATACACACTCCTCTTGATTGCCCGTTGGAAGGCCTCAAGATCGTTTAAAAGGCATCTGTCCTACCAAAGACGATTAACGATGAGCTGAATGATAAATGATAAAAAATCTTTTTTCAAAAAAATAAACAACCGACTTCCAAAAAAACACTAAAAAGTGAAAAATAACTTTAATTTCGGAAGTCGGTGACTTTGGATATGTATTTTAATTTTTTGTCACCGCCTTCCGAAATTAAAGTTATTTTTCACTTTTTAGTGTTTTTTTGGAAGTCGGTTGTTTATTTTTTTGAAAAAAGATTTTTATTTTTCACTTTTTAGTGGTTCAAATGTGCTTACCCCTTCACAGCGTACCGGCGTGATGTTATGTTATTAACTGGTGTAAACAATTGACAGACATGAGATTTCAGCAATCCCCGTCCATTTGCTATCATTTATTGAGGAGTTCCGTTGCCTATCTCCGAAGTTCTTCATCAGATTTTCACCAAATTGAAATGGAACTACTCCGAGAAAGTACTTTTCCAAAAACTACACAAATTGCTTCAAGTGTGCCTATAAAATTTGAAGAGTTCTCTCTATTTCTCCAGGATCCCATCATCAGATCCTGACTTGATGATCATGGGACCACCTGGGAAGTATACCCTTTCAAACAAAAAAAAATATCCAAATCGGTCGAGCCATCTTCGAGTAATCGGGGAACAGACATAAAAAAAAAAAAAAAAAAGGTTCCACGAATTGAGAACCTCCTCCTTTTGGAAGTCGGTTAAAAAGAGTGCGCGACGGCGACGAGCGATTACTCGCTTCTATGCTTGTATACCAAGCGTGAGTTTCTCAGCGAGTTTTCTGCCCACCGAGCGAGTACTCTTTTTGCTAGCTCTTGTCACTGATACACGTACTTGATCAGATAGAATGTGTAACCAAGCTCCTAAGTCTTCAAGGCTGAACTTTACAAAGCCTACACCTTGGGCAAAATGTATGGCTTGGCCATTTCGCCGCCGCAACGACCATCCTATGGGCTTATTGTAAGAATTTAAGTAAATGGCCTTTAATTGTTTGTGATGCGAAAGTTGAATAGAACGACCAAGCTATCGATTTCGGCCAAGATGTAGATGTAGAATCCTAACTCTACAAGGCATAACAAGCCACTAACACCCTCAACACAGGATCCTAAGTTTAGCTAAACATTTTATCTGTCACTGACCCTGACCCTTTAAGACACTTGGAGGGTGAAGGTTACAAATTTTTGATGTTTATGTGCAAATTCTAGGCTGTATACCAAATGTCAGCTTTCTAGGACCCCGGGAAGTGAGTGCCCTAGAGATTTTGATGAGTGAGTGAGTCAGTCAGTGACGAAATCTACGTTTAACAGGTATTAATAAAATCCATAATATAAACTAACAGGGTAAAGAACTAATTGCTGTATTTTTTCAAGGGGGCATAGTAAATTCCCATATATATTCTTAAATAACATCAAAACTGTTTATTTTAAAATTAAGCAAAACATATTTTTGATTCCCTCTTAACAAGCCCTTACATTATGGATATGTCGTCATACGGTAAAGTTTGCAAACTTTTTGTTTTTTAATTTTCTAGTTTTCCCCATGTTTCAAATTCTTTTATTTACGTTAAAGGTCCATGTTTGGGTCACAGAAATTCATATGTGTACCAAATTGCAACTTCTCAGTCTAGTAGATTACGAGCAAATTCGCTGTGAAAGACGGACAGACAGACGGACGTACGAGTGATCCTTAATGGGTTTCCTTTTTTCCTAAGGACGTACGGAACCCTAAAATCGTAAGAAAATTTTGAATTTTACGACCTACGTTAGCGCATCCTCCTTAATATGTTATCCTCCAAATATTAAGCACATTGAGCAAGAGCAAAGAATACTTTGTGATGATCTATAACTTTTAGTTCTCAATTTTAACAGGCACTTAGCGCCTGTAAGAAAAAGAGACGCATAAACATTTTTAATATTTATTTGAGAAACTGTTTCAACAAATGGGTAACTATCTGGTAGTTTTTTTTGTTATCCTGCTCTCGATATGGTCACAGATAGTATTTACGCTTTTGGACGGAATTGGGTGTTTCCAACATCTTGCTCATTTTGACTCGGATTGTCCCAAACTGGTGGCCTCCTTGGATTAGTGTAAGGCCCACGCTGGTACCCGCACTCTAGCCTCCCTGCCCGTAGTCTGCAGCCTCCGTGCATTTCAACCACCGTGTCCTTACTTTGAGGCCAATCCGCATTCCTATTATATCCACAGAGAACCCTGTCGTCCACAATTTTGCAACGTTTACTGTCGAAGTCATATGGGCAGCAACGTCTTCTCTTGGCTCCATTTAACGGAACATTGGCTGAGCTTTTCAACTTGACATTGGATGGGCCTTTTTCCGGAATAGCGTTCACCTTCGTATTTTTTTTCATGCCTATTTTAATTGCTCCATCACGAAGTGCATCATCGTTAGTATTGTCTACGTAGTCATAATTACCATTGCAATTCGATGCCGCAACTGCAATTATTGTTGAGGCCGCAAATATCTGTAAAAGCGAACGAATACATTCATATTAACTTCTGGTGCGGTCCAATATCGCATGGTCATCCTCTTTTAGGCTAGTGTTTAGGAGTTTGGGTTAATGCAGGTTTGTGGTCGCTCTAAGTGGGCCTTTTCAGACGGCTAAAAGTCACCCAAAGGGCAATGGAGAGAGCTATGCTTGGAGTTTCCCTACATGATCCCTACCTTATGTAAGTAAGTATTCCCTTATTATTTGTTTAATTTTTTAGTGAATTATTGTTTTTGATTATATATGTAGTTTATTTTCTCTTTTACCCTTACACACGCTGTCTACATCTCTTTATCGTCCTATCGCAGGTATGCTGGAAGAGATTTCTTTAGAAATAAGCACCTGTGTACCTATTTTTCTGTTCTAATCTTCTTTTCTGTTAATATATGTGTGTATATAAATGGTTAAATAAATCAATAAAAATGATCGAATCAGAAATTATGAGATCTACAGGAAAACCAAGGTAACCGGCATAGCCCGAAAAATTGCAAAACTTAAGTGGCAGTGGGCAGGGAACATTGCTTGCCGCAAATAGATGGCCGATGGTGCGAAAGGTGCTGGAGTGGCGACCGCTTACGGAAATATGTACAGTTGCAAGGCCTCTCATGGGTTGGGACGCCCATGTCCAGCAGTGGACGTGTTTTGGCTGAAATGATGATGATGATAAGTATTAAGCTTACATCATCAATCTAGGATTAAACTAACTACAATGAATTCCTACTAACGTAACATCTAGTTTAGCATTATGTTCAACTTGCGGTGCCTACATTTAAGCAACCCTCCTTCACCCGTTTGCACTATAGGACTGTACAGGTTGTCTTCTAAACACGACCTTATGTTGTACAGTCTGGCGATACAATAACTATTATCACATTCAAACAATCGTACGATTTTCGTACTATCAAATTAATTAGAATATATTTTTTGTTTCAAAGAGATAGAGGATTATGGCAGGCCCGTGGCTTTCAACACGCAAGCGTCAAATAAACGTAATAATTTGAATGTGATCGGTGTATTAATTCGGCTACGTCCCACAGACACATTACACGAAAATGAACCTGCCACGGTATAGTTTCTAGGTAGATCAAGGCTTAAATATTTTCTTGTGGATTATTCATTGGTGGGGAGGATTGCATGGAGTTTTTGAAAAGATTTCTCAAAGTTAGCCAAATAATTTACTTCCTCCTGCTTTCAATTTTATTTAAATTACCAGTATTAAGCTTACTTAGGTACAAGAAAATCAAAGCGATCTCATTTCAAGAAGGTACTTGGATCTTTATTAAATAAGTAGGTAGGTGTCTAGTAGTATAAAAAGGACAAAACATACAAATTAATAAAATTACAAACAATTTCAAGGGTTAATATTACAGTAGACTTTTATACATGAAGCAAAACGGATTCGTATTTTAGAAGGTCAAAACTAGTTAAACCTTCCTGCAAACAATACGGTCATCTATCTCTACACATCTTGTCACAACATCGAACGGGATCTCCGTAGGTCTGAGGTCACGCTCATCCGACCGATGTGGATATGTTGGCGGACTGTCCTGATCAAATACTCGGTCGTCCAGCTGATTACCCCCAATGGGTGGCCTTCTCGGATTAGTATAGGGACCACGCTGGTAGCCACACTCTAATCTCCCTCCACGTATCCTGCAGCCCCCCTGCACTTCAACTGCGGAATTCTTACTTTTCGGCATCCCTAAATTCTTGTTGTACCCACACAGCACTCTGTCATCCAAAATTTTACAAATATTTCTGTCAAAATCGTACGGGCAAAAGCGTCTTTGTAGATGTGATGGATTTGAATCACTTTGTTGTGGGTTACAGCGTCGCCCATCTGTTAGGCTTGATGGATCTTGAATGCAATTACCGTTGCAGTTCCTTGCGGTGACCACAAGCGTAGTAGCCGCAAATATCTGTAACCGCGAATATCCGTAAATTCGCAAGTAAGTTGCTGTACCATGTTCTTGGAACATTCGTTTCTGTATAGATCTAAATGATAAAATGAAAAATATCGGTTTCTGGATGTTCGCGCACTGACCGTGCAATAAAACTTTTCATCGATGCTTTTTATTTTATTAGGAAGTAAGATGGCGGATCTTTATGTATATTCTGCCTTCATATCAAAAGCGATATCTAAGAAAAAAACGGGAATTGTGCTGTTTTCCATCTGAGAGCTTGAAAAATTTCACATCAGATAGACTTCAAAATAACCGTATGTTTTTATTGGAATAATAAAACGACTAATAAACATGCTTATCTCTAGTTTTCAAAAAAACTTAATCCGTACTATTAAGAATATTTTAAAACAAAAAATAGCCAAATAGGTCTAGCAGTCCTCAAATGATGCAGTTACCAAAGTACATTCGTTTTTATTTACACTGCGTGTATCAGAAAGATGGGGCTCGTGGCTAAGCAGTAACAGCCGCACTGGTCGATCGAAGGTAAAGCTACGCTAGTCGGGGTCCATGGATGGGTCCTTTACACATCCCGACCCCTCCGTGCCTCCTACAGTACGTTAAGCTGTTGCTCCCAACTGTCATGTCAGACAGAAGCCTGAAAGTCTGACAACCAGTCTCGCGAAGGGGTATCGTATTACCGGTATCGTATCTTGATCGTGCAGGTCAGATAGGCGACTGCCTAGCGACAGCTCTATGTAAAATGCTGGTATTCAGTTGCTGGTACAGATCATCAAACTAAACAACTGTCTCCACGGGACCAACATCATATTCGCCAAAAACATTTTTAGCCATCATACATTTGGGACTATATTAATAAATTGAAGTTTTGCATTTAGAACACCACACCCTTAACCACTACTATCTGATATATATGTTGTAAAGATTGATTAGTAAGTTTGAGCCATAACCTACGATTACCAAGCTGAGCAGCGGTGACTCGGCCCACTTGTGTCGAAATGTACTATTTTCCGATTCCCGTTCAGTTCTTAATATACTGACTCATACCTGAAACACAGCAGTGCTGTTCGGCGGTAGTATGCTTGGTATGGTGGTAGATTGTACTATCTACTTTCCCGGAAGCCGTCCTTCACGGAAGTTTTCTAGAAGCAACCTAATTGCTTTTGCTGTTTCATTTTCATGTATCAAGATGTATATTATATACATATTTGTCGGACATTTATGCTACTTGGTAATGGCCGGAGGAATTTTCAGGAAGCATATGAAGCTCGAAAACTAGGCTGAGTAAGTGGAGCGTAAGGAGAGATCGCTGAAAATGTATTTCAAATGTCTCAGATGGGAGCCCTGCGCGTAGGCTAAACATGCTTGCTGAACAACCTTTTGGGCTCACCCACCTACCCCGAAATGTATTTGTCCCGGGATTAAAAGTAAAGAAAAAATTGTATTCATTTACTAACCGTGAATAAAATGTACCAACTGCCGCAAAGTCGTAACATCACCCTTATCTTAAATGCATGCATGTGCATTTCAATCAATGCGTCACCATAAAGGTACTGCCGACACAAAAACTAATTGTTATAGGCACAATTAATTAAATCTATGAGCACAAATTGAAATAAATAAATGGTTTAAAAAGGTTTCTAAATACCAACAAGATTATCATAAGCCTTGCCGCCAGCAGCATCTCAAGACAGCAGTAGGAATAAAATACTCATGTGCAGCATCGTAGACGTGATAAATGTAAAAAACAAAGAAAAAGAGTGATTAAGTGAGATAGACAGAGAGAGTTATATCTTTCTTCTCTCTGATGTAACGAAATATGCGTATTTACATGTATTTCTTCTTTTGGTTTGACTTATGAGTCTACTTCAGAAATGAGCATTGTTAGATAAAAAAACATTGCACACAATATAGTGTTGTCTCAAATCTACATTTCACCGAAAAATATAATATTTACCGCCATATGATAAAGGTGCCTATGTGCTAGGGGCCACGGTACCACTTTCGAGCAACCCGCATCCATCATCAAGGGCATCGCCCTTGTGGACCCCACCAGTTGATGCTGAAATCTCTTTGAAGCACGCGTGGAACACACGCACTGTCGACCCGGGCTTGGTCCTTACCGGACAGCGAGCTACCCATCACTCGCCATCCGCTAGCCTGCGCCTACGGTGGCCGGGAATCAGCCTGGGATTCCCGACGCCCAAGGCGTCTCCTGCGGCGACTAAGGCTGTGAGGGCGCATATACTGCCTCTCCCTCACGTGCACCGCCTCCCTCTTCGCGAGCATTACTGCTTCGCAGAAGGAGATGACGGCTACCCATGCACTCTCGCTCCGAACCATGGCCTAGACCAGGGCCGGACGCGAGTGATCACCGCTGCCGATCGCCTCCACAAGGACACGGCGGTGCTCCGCCCAAGCCGGGCAGACCTTCACCGTATGCTACACCGTGTCCTCAGAGCGATCTACGCAGTGGAAACACCCGGGCGTTCCTACCACCTTATCCAAAAACAGAAACCTCCCGAAACAACAGTGTCCGGTGAGGACCTCCCATGAGGACTCCGTGGCGCCTCACAATCCTCTACTTAAAGAGGGGACTTACCGCCGCAATCGTCGCATGCCCAACACTGGGTTGCGATAATCGCACTCTCCATGTCGCCATGAGATCCCGCCGGAGCTCTGTCCACTGTACCGCGATTTCTCGCGGCAGCCGAGTTAGTCCGGCCCGGCGTTGGGCCTCCTCGCGCCACACCCAAGTGTGCGCGAGGACCTTTGCCCCCAGATCCCATGGCAGCAATCCGGCAAGGAGGCCCGCCGACTCACCAGAGATCGTGCGGTATCCCCGGACCATCCGGTTGGCCATGACCCTATGGGACTTGTTCATAGACGGCACGACCCCCGCGTAGAGCCTCTGGCAGGAGGCGTTTAGACCCCTAGATTGGGCAGAAGCCGCTTGAAGGCAGCCCCAGCCCACTCCAGTCTGGGAGCCAAACGTCGGAAATGTTCTGGAAGGAAGCTAATTCACTTCAAGGCAAAGAAGAATTTTGCGATCAATCTGATATAGTTAGCCGGAAAGTATGGAATCAAGTTATGGAATGTGAAAAATTGGGTTCCGAAGCGGTACCTACCACAAAGACCTTTGTTTTGTTTAGTACATTAAAACACTATACAAAAGAGAAAAGAGGTGTATGAAAATGGCAAGCAAATTTTACTACTTGAATAAAGATCCTGAGGCACCTGTCCCGCCGCTAGCGATTAACTAGAGCGAGTAGACCTAGCAACTTTAAACGAGTTGGCGAGCAACGAGCAGCGATTGCGCGGGTATACGTATATATCAAGCGTTAGTCTTTACGATGAATATTCTGTCTGCCCACCAAGCGAGCGTTGCTGAGCGAGTACTCGCTTTGAACAAACAACAAACGAGTAAATACTCCCCGGAGCGGCGCGGTGGGAAGAGTCAGCGATCAACTATTAGTATCAACTCACCCTATCTCAGTCCACTGCTGGACATAGGCCTCTCCCATGCTGCGCTACAACATCCTATCCTCCGCCTTCCGCATCCAGACTGACCCAGTCACTTTTTTAAGGTCGTCGTCCCACCTAGCTGGGGGACGTCCCACACTACGCATGCCGATACGCGGTCTCCATTCCAGAACTAGTCTGCTCAATCGGTCATCGGTCCTTCGACAAACATTGCCAGCCCACTGCCTCTTCAACTTACTTACTCTGCAAGCTATGTCGGTAACTCCAGTTCTTTTTCGGATAACAACTAATAATATAATGTCATGTTATCTCTTCTCTTGAGGGTGGTCTTAATAAGACGCACAAAAACATTGTACAAATTTTATTTACACTCTTTAATAAACATTATCAATACGAAATTGCGAACAAAAAAAAACATTAATAAATTATATATTTACAAACGTCTGCAATTTTAGAAGGCTTTATAATTGTAAAAGAAGGGTGTATATATAAGACCAAACGAACTGCAGCATGCAGCATTTTAATGAGTAGGTTTCGCCCGCGGCTTCGCCCGCGTCGACGTCGGTAACTATCCCACAGGCATCTACTAGCGGGATAAAAAAGTATCCTATGATGTTATAACCGAGGTATCTGTTCAGCCGTTTTGGTGTGTAAGGTAACAGACATACAAAGTTAGTTTTACAAATTGATATCGGCAAAAAACAAACACCCTTCTATGAATACTTCTTTAGTATACCTGAATAACCTTTTACAGCTTTTACATCTTCCATCAAATTCTGAATTTTACCCATAGATGAAATGAAAGAGAGTTTTATGTAAGAAAGCCCTCTTTTTTTCTTCTGAGCTTCTTCATATTGTTGAATAAATTTCTCGACACGCTCTTTTGTGAGTTTATTTGGATCAAGTAAATTTTTAACCAGATGCACATTAGAACCTTTTCCTTGATTTAGCTCAGTGATCAATTTCTCTAATTTGTTTGCCTGGGAATCAGTCATTTTAAATTTCTTCTTCAAAATCTTAGCATTCTTTTGTGCTTCTGCAATATTTCTTTTTCTGCTTTCTTCATCGTACTGTTTTATCATGTTATTTAATCGGCCCTTATCAAGTGACTTATTACCTTTTGGTTTATGACATAAACCTGGTAATGACAGTTTTCCTTGTTTATAATCTGCAACCATCCCTTCTAGTAATTTTGCTCTAGATCCAGTAACAGAAAACCGTTTTTTTAATTCTTTTGCATCCATACCTTGAATCAGTTCAATATCTTTGATATTTAATTTGGATTTTTTTATTTTATTCCTAAATATTGTTGTGACAGTAGGTTTAGGTCTAGGCGTAGGTGCAGTTTCTTTAGGCTTCTTCTTTAGGCGTCTAAATACGCTTTTGAACCATCGATTGAAACTAAATTTACCCTTTTTTGTTTCTCCAGTTTTCTTATTTCCTGGAGTAACTATAGGAATATGGTTGGTAAAAAATACACGTTATAATTATAAAAATTTTAGTCAATATAGGATGAAACATTTGGTGTTTGATCATTTGAATGAGTATTAATATGAATGTGGATGGCTATAAGATAAGGGGAAGACCAAAGAATCGGTGGGTGGACTGTGTGAAAGACGTATGTCTATAGAGGAGGTAACCACTAGTATGACGACTAATAGTTAGGTATAGAAGACAAATACATGACGCGTCGACTCTAAATAAATTGGCATAAGGGCAAGAGAATGATGATAAACGGCACACATAAATACTACCATCACTAATGAGGGTTTTCTAAAATGAAGTTCACTAGGTGGCAGCACTGAGACGTCAGGTCCGGGCACCTGAATGGTGAACGAAAAAATTAAACGAATGACATCAAATATATTAAGTTCATTGTCGAAGTGGAAGACCTCTTGTCAAAGTAGCGCCAATTGGTGGCTTGAATATTCATGAAAACCCTCATTCATGTCGCGTCAGGTCGTCTCACAAGCGTAACAAAATGATAGATCACAATATGATAGGATACCATATGATAGGATACATTGGTCTTCTTTCATACTGTGGTAATACGTGGAATTAGAAAGCCTATATTTCAGCAATATATCAATATAATTTGAAGCATGGATATTTTCATTACTATTGAGATAATTACCTCGCTTGAATAAACGTTTGAACATTTCATTGTGTTTCAATTTACATTGACATTAAATGGGAAATTATTTGTGAAATTTTTCAGCAACAACACGATTACATTTTTACGTATTTTTTGGTTCTACGATTCTCATAAATTCAAAATTATCAACAGATTACTACTTCACTTATTCCGAAATTTACTATATTATTTGGTGAGCTTTTCTTTCAATAATTTCAATCAATGATTATTATTTTACGTTTAGCTAAAATTAGCAAGTCATTGTAGGCAACTGTCATTTTGACATTTGAACAGAAAATGTACAATTCACGTTCAAAAACAAAAATAATTAGTACAAAGCAGGAAAACAAAAGTTTGGTACGATTCAAGTTTTATTAATAAACATGATAATTGCCTAAAGTAATACTTAGTTGAGTACTGAAATACTGTTTTATTTAAAAAGCCACATTACGGTACGCTTCACTATTTTGTTCTCGATTCCCAATGCGTCCAAATCTATTAGACTGAGGTCAAACTTATCAATATTAATATTCTCTAATATTATATTGTTTTCAGCTAAAAATTGACTCCAATATTTACTACGTCGTATAGAAGCCTTTGCCAATTTCCAGACTTGTCTCCTCACCGCACATTTAATTGCTCTCTTACCAGCATGGTAAATGCTTTCTTTACTGGTTTGCGTCACTTTCGGTGGGTTCAGTCTTTTTAGCTCTTTATTGTTACATTTCTTAATTACTGATATAATATAGTTTTTCGTCTCAGAATTTGTTGCCTGTATTTGGCTATTGAACTTATCGTGATCTAAAAGAAACGTATCGCGACTCAGTATTTGCCAAATCTTTGTAGCTAGCCGATTTTCTACGTTTTTTCTTTTATACGAAAAGCTCTTCGTGTTTTCTTGACTTTCGTCGAAAAGTCCCTCCTCACTTCTTCTTCTTTGTTGCCCCGCCATTCTTAGTTTCTCCTCACGTTTTTCCTGAATTCTGTGTCTCATGTTACTTGGTTTCACTTGATTTTTTATTTGTAGATTGTTAGGATCTCTTCTTTTCGGTGATTTTTTCATGTGTACCCGGTGCTGTGCTTTTTCGGATTGGCTATGATGTTTTTTATCAATAGCTTTAGATTTTAAATTTGTTTTTACTTTTTTTTTTAAGTGAGGATTTACCACTTCCGCTTTTTCAACATTATAAACCCTCTTTAGAGCTATTCCACTTCTGATTTTGATTGAATTGGATACGTTTTGATTTTTAAACGAATTTAGTGAATCAAAATCTTGTTTTTTTCTCATAGAAGGTAGCGATTTTTGACGGCGTTTTCTTAGGACCTGCCAACAAAATGTAAGGTTTCATCAACTTTATTTTGTCAGTCAATTGAACAAATAAATTGCCAACAACTTAATAACCACAACATAACGTATACACTATACCTACTTAATACCTACTTGATCCCTTAGACCTACTTAATACCTTAATAACTACTACATAACACCCACTTAATATTTGAGGCTAGGTTCGAGAACGTTATATTAGTCGACCCGCACGAATGAACTCGCCCCAATCGGGCGACTATTTGCCCGATTGATTGATTGATTTCGATCAGGGCGAATCGAAAACTTTGAAATAATATAATATTTCTTTAGGCGACTCACACGAAGTTAATTTATTTGTGGGCGAATTGACAATTCCAGAAATGGGTAGTAGGCAACTGGCACGTTTTGTATTTTATGTAATAAAGTTTGTGTGCCTTTTCCTTAACTTTTAGTTTCCTGAACGTTTTATTTTAAACGTAAATCGACGTAAACGTAAGTTTACTATTAAGCCTCGAGAGGCTTATTGCTCCACTTACGTTCTAGGTATTGTTGACCTTTTCTGCACAAAACTGACAAAGTTACTCCGTAAAATCTGATAGCTTTGGATCACGAATTACGATCTCCAAAAACTATTTTATTAAAGCATCATGTTCTTCCCAAAAATCCAACGTCGCGTTTCAATTCCAATCCTGTACATTCATGTTTTTTTTTAAATGGCAATTTTTGTTTCCGTTAGATAATGAATACTATCGGACAGAATGAATAAACCTCAGCACTATACATATTTTAAGGAGAGGCTCGTGGTAAATTATAACAGCCGCATGGATTGATCCAAGGTTACTACGCTAGCGGCGGACAGTTCGTGGATAGGGGACCATCCATTTTATATCGAGACCCCTCTGTGCCTCGGAAAGCACGTTAAGCCGTTGGTCCCGGCTGTATTCCTAAATCTTAGACAGTCGTTACTGGTGGTCAAGAGCCCTAAAGACTTACAACCAGTTCTAACATGGGGAATCGACTGACCCAGTACCTGGTATGTTGAGGACAGATACGCAGTCGCCCCATGTAAAATACTGGTTTTCCGGTTAGACTGGAAGCCAAACCTTAAATAGTTGGGGAAACAGTAAGCCTAACTAACGATTACAAGCACTAGCAACATTGCTCTGCCCACCGTCATAGGAGTCTAGTAGACTTTCATGTAGGTATTTCAAAAAAGAGCAGTAAATAAAGATATTGAACATAACTCACTGTTTTGATGGCGGTTGCACATTTGTTAGAATTTGATGTTTCTGGGCTTCCGGCCACGGGCATACTATCGTTTTTGAACATTTTAACTGAAATGGTTGTGTGTGCGTGTGTGTGTGAAGACTGGCTGGCGTCTAGGCTATGAATTCATCTTGATCTTATTATTTATGTTGTCAAATTATCCATGTTGCTTTATTTCAACAACATTTTTTTGATTTTCAAGGAATTCTTTTAGATGGCTGGTACACTGACAGGTTAGCTGGCGTGGCCACAGAACATATATACCACAAACGGGGCGTGGCCTCCACGATCACAGAACATTTATACCTCAAAGGCCCGTAAGCCCGTGACGAGCCCGTGACCGATATATTTACTCTCCTCTATGCCCGTGACACAACGTACTAGTACTAAATAAGGTCGTTTTCAAAGGAGATTGGACGAAATATCCTCATACATGCATATATTTATGTTTTGACGCAGCCGTGAGGCACACGATACTATTTTTAAGCGTTTTTCTGAAAAAGTAGTCCTGTGTCGTCAGCAAAGGCTACGCAAAATTTGAAGTAAAAATGGTCGTTGATAAGTCAAAAATGATGTGGGGTTTTTTTTTGCGCGGGAAATCATCAAATAACTTCTCCCACTCTGGGTGGAGCGGGAGGGCGTGTCAGACTTTTACTGACTAAAACCTAGCCGTGTTCCCTCAGTTGCCTGTATGCCAGAGGCTGCGTTATCTCTTTCGAACAACCCGCACCCCTGGCAGCCATCGGCCCTTGCGGGCCCCATCTGTTGCTGCTGACATCTCTTTGAGGCGCGCGTGGAACACAACGCGCCGTCGACCCGGGCTTGGTCCTACCGGACAGGGAGCTACCCATTACTCGCCGTCCGCAAGCCCGTGCCTACGGTGGCCGGGAATCAGCCTGGGATTCCCGACGCCCAGGGCGTCTCCTGCGAAGGCCACGGCTGTGAGGACGCATGTATTGCATCTCCCTCACGTGCGCCACCTCCCTCTTTCCGAGCATAACTGCTTCGCTGAAGGAGGCGACAGCTAGCCATGCACTCTCGCTCCGTACCATAGCCTGGACCAGGGTCGGACGCGAGAGATCGCCGCCGCCGATCACCTCCACGAGGACGCGGCGGTGCTCCGACCAAGCCGGGCAGACCTCCACCGTATGCTCCACCGTGTCCTCTGGGCGATCTTCGCAATGGAAACACCCGGGCGTTTCCTCCCGCCCTATTCGAAACAGGAACCCCCCGAAACAGCCATGTCCGGTGAGAACCTGTGTCAGGCGGAAGGTGAGGATGCCATGCCGCCTCTCAAGCCACTCCTCAAAGAGGGGACTTACCGCCGCAATTGTGGCGTGCCCAAAAATTATGTGGGGTTGGTTGGCCAAATTATTTTACTGCCGTGATACTGTACTGTAGTGCCTATTCGTGATTGCGATATCATCACTGCACTTATCACCGACCCTTACTCGCTCTGCATAAGATTTGTGAAGTAACCAAAAAATACAAGTTACGTGCTTCTCACTTCAAATCGCTTGAGTTTCAGAGGCTGTGTCGAAAGCTTTTGCTCAAAATTTGGAAACGTGAGCAAAACCCAGAGTGAATTAGCAGGTATGGTCAACTGTCCAACAGCATATCATAGATACCTAATCAAAATCAGTATCAGGCTGGCCTGACTCCACCCAGGATACTGGTATTATTAGTACTCCAGATAGCTTACACTAAAAAAGCTTACTCTTCGTTTACACTGTAGGTATGCCGTGTCCCACACCTCGTCATGTAGCACGGATCAACGGAGCGATTGGATAGGATCAAGCAGTGCTACCCCGAGTTTGGAAACCTGCCGTCGGAGTAGGCGTCGTGGTTTGTGTAGCTGGAAAGGCAGTTCGCTCATGTCATCATAACGATCGACGACACTCAATAGGGTATTACACCCATTTTTGAAAAGTGTCTTAATTAGATTCTGAAATGCTAATAAACCACTAATAAAACACACCATTTTAATTTAATCGATTAGTGCCATAACAATGCATTTAAATTTTACATTTTCATAGTTCTTGCGTAATTTGACGAAAACGCTGGACGCAGTGGACGCCATATTGGTCTGTGAGTATGACGTCAGTTCGCTGTATAAACAAATGCGCTGATAATTTGTATGATAATTGTTTATAATCAAAAAAATAAGTTATTATTTTACTTATTGGTTTGCTGTTCCTGAATGTAAGACATTATTTCAATAAAAATTACTTTGATTACGAAAATAATAAAACTACAAAGTTGTTTAAATGATTAGTTTATTCAGCGGTATGATGTAATGACATTTAAAATTTATTTTGTTATTTCATGAATTAAAACTAACATTTTTCGGCTGCTTTTTGCCTAAGCTATCTCAATAATATATTTTTAATTTTTTCTCATATAGTGTAAAATACTCTATTAGAAGCTTTCTGGGATTCTGCGATTCTGCACCTTAATTGCGTAACGCACTTTGAAGGTCATTGCTAATCCATTCTTTCATATGTTCAAAAAAATTGTCTGCTTAGCCACCTAAAGAACGCCATGAATGTTGTGGATCAGCCAAAATGAAAGCGATTCCTACTGATACTGTATCATGCAATTGCCTCTCGGATCACCTATTTTTTTTTGCAAAAAAAATATTCGGTAACAATTATTTTTTCTTGCTGTTTTTATTTCCTACCGGCTCTGCTAACATCTCCTTTAGCATGTCCTTGGGACCTTTTGTTTTTTAGACTTGCCGCTCATATCAAAGACAAACACATTTTTTTATTTGAATGTTCATATTAGTATACTAGACTACGGGGTTCTTTTGATCAGTAGTACAAATCTGACGATAAATCGCCCTTTTTCATTTTATTTTATTGAAAGGAACAGCAAACAGTTACATTATTAAGGGGAACCTAGTCGCGGGCTCGAACTCACTGATGGGCCGCGCTAAAAAGCACGCTGTCTCACCAGGCATCGTGTCCGACAGAGGTAATATCAGCGATGAGCAATTAGAAGCTAGTCTACACGCACAACATTATTGAGTGAGATGCAGGATCATTTATGGTACAATAGGCGCATAAAAAATTAAGAACAATCCTTAGGAAGATCGGGTTTTATGAAAAAAGCACTGCCTGAATCAATTACCAATAAAGTTTATTGTACTTTTCGATATTTGAGCTTTGTTGGCTCCGACTTGGTTTTTCAGATTTTTACACTTCTTTTATTACTTAAACACGCCCAAAGTTAGGTTAAATTAGCAAGAAAAACGGATCTTTGTTGGCTCCTAACTTTTTAATGGCTTTATAATTTAGTATTCTGTTTACGTACAGACAATATTAATAATCAGGCAAAATCAAACCATTTTTAATGTTTGATGTAGATTGTCGAACAGTGGAGTAATACACTCCCGAAGTTTGTATGGGAAAAATGTGGACTAGATTCACCTTCACACTTACAACTAATTTATCAAAACAATTTAAGTAACAATTTATTACAACATTGTCATCAGGTTGACATAATGGTTTAGAAAAAAAAAAAGTATGTTTACATTATTTTACATAATAAAACCGGCAAAGTGCAAGTTGGACTCGCACACGCAGGGTACAATACCACGGTACAATATTTACGACTACATTTAAAAAACACGTTTTTCTTTAATTTTTAACTTCATTTTACTTATGAGTAATGGCAAAAGAATTAAACACTGTGATAAGTCCAACCGTCTACCTATTACGGTTAATGAGATACAGCCCGCTGACACACAGGATGGACGCACAGCGGAGGCTTAGTAGTTTCTCTGGCACCCGTTACGGTTTCTTTACGAAGCCTTAAAAGAAATTGCTGTTCATTGGTAAGTGCTTCACTTCAAAGCGCCTGGGTGGTTTTGGCAATTTTATGATTCAAAAGGAGATTGACAAAACGTACCCCACCAAGTACAAACATGAATTTATTGCAGTTTATTTGAATAACAAAATTAAGATAAAATAAAGATAAATTAATCACTTTTTTATGTCTTATAGTTATAGCAGAAGTGGAGAAATAATCATAATTAAAAGTTTTCTGTTTGATTTTGCACTAAAATACCTTTTAATGCTGTCATATAAAATCAACAAAAATCAGAACAGGGAAAAATAATATCTTCACGCATAAGAAAAAAGAAACAATACGCATAGCAGGTCTAAAATATGCTCGTAAATTATTCTAAACCTAAATATATAAAACATAATGTGTGTATGTTTTCTTATAATTATATAAATTGAACCATCTATGATTTAGTTTGTCTATGTTAGTGCAGTTACGGATAGGATTTTGTCCATTCACTACTGGCAGCACCGCCGACGAATGTCAGTTATCACAATAATAGCAATTTGTTAATACCACAGACTACATAGAGATACTACGGTTAATACCTTCATCAACGTTTGCACCGGTTTGCTTTCGATCATTCGATATTCGTATGAATTTTGTATATGTTTTCGCTTATATATTTATATATTTCATCGTAGCCCATTCCATCGTAGCATCGTAGGGAGTGCGCATAATTATTGTTAGCTGTGCAATACATACTTACGGAAAATGGACCTTTTATAAGCGAGTGTTAACAGTGATATCACAATTAGAGAACGCATCAGGCGGCAGATAATAACATCGTTACCCACTGATATGATGTGATCTTTTAATGGAGTGGTTAACTTTGAGGTAAGTTTTACTGTCATTCTGTACCTCCTACTAAAATATTTAAGAGGTATAAGTTACCCCATATCCTCACGCCGCGTCGTGGTCAAATCCTAGACAAATATGTTCTGATCTTACCGTCACAGTTATCACCTCATAGCTGTGTCTGTGGTTCCTGCTATGACAATATAAGAATACCTTGCAACCAATTCAAGGTAAAGACAAATTGATCACAACATTGTTTGTTATGGCTTTGAAAGCACATTTCGGAATTGTGACCTCTCGTCTTAGTTGTATCATCATGGTATCACCTAAAATACTATTAATATTAAACGGCTAGTACAGATATATACACATTAATCTACATAAAATATCTTAGCAGTAAATAAAAAGTCAACTTTATTAAACCTTCATATTTCTTGTTGCTTTGCGTTACTGCTGAGCAATATGCACCTTTATAATTTTGGTTATAGAAAATCAGTACTATTAAATGGCATAGATTTTATATCTGTACATTCTGGGATACAAGCCCATACAATTTTTGGCCATGTCTTTTTCGAAATTGCCGGATCAGATTCCTACTGAAAGTAAAAGTTGTTGGGATTATACGGGAAAACTGAAAATGCATTTTTTATAAGAATGTTGTATGAATTATTGAAACTTGGACACGGAATTGTCTGTTGAGTCGCCCAATGGTCGAAATTCGACCATAACTTAATGAATTTCTGTACATAATAATATGAAAATATTCGTTTTTTACTATTTTTCTCCATATAAACTTTCTGTGCCTCCTTCGTCCGCGTAATCCACATAATATTTATACATGAAGCACAAACTTTGTACCCCTTTTTACGAAAATGATGCGTCTTTTAATATGTTTACTACTCCGCCTGCGTAATTTATGTAAAGAAGGGCTATGTACAAAGTTTTACTTCACGTATTAATTATAGATAACAAGGACTTATAAAATCGTGAGTGAGTTCACGATTTTTCAAAAATATGGAAGTATCCAGAAAATGCGAAGGACACACTTCACTAACACTGTAGTCACACTTTTGTCATGTTCCTCGAGCGGTAACCTCTTCAACTAGTCGTAAATTCAGGCTGCCTTATGTGGGACGCTGTAACGAAACCATAGCGAGATTCAGACTTCTCGTCGCCAAAGTACAACGCCATCTATCGAGCTAGGAGGTAATCTTTTTTGCAATAATGGTTGGAAAACTTAATGGGAATCCTAGCCAAATTGGAATGTAAATACTTTAGAAGGATACCAAAATGGGTAGTTGTTGGTTTTGGATTATTTCCTTCTATTGTGATAGTAAAAGTAATACCTCAATACGTCACCAGCATCGACGCACGTTTCTCAATAATACTGGCGATTAATTTATTATTGTTCACAACTATTTACTTTCTTTTATAAGTACTAATTACACTGGTCTACATCAAATTGTCTTTTACTTGAAATTTCATTTTATCTGTATCTAGTATTTAATCTTCTGAATGTAAACATTAAACTTAATATTGATAGTTAGCTCTTATTATCCAGATAGCTATATTTGAGATAATAGAGGGTAGTTTGGTAGATGTCATATTTTCATTAAGATTCACCCCTTTATTTATAAACGCTGTTTAAACGGTGTTAAAGACTACAATTTTGATTAAGTCAATGTAGTAAGTGTGAATAGTGCAGACAATTTTTCTTCCAAATTTGGTACGTGAATGACCGATGGTGCCCACTAACCCAGCGTTTAGTTAGGTTACTTTCATAATTTCGGAATTCAAATAAAAAATCAAGATAAATAATGGGCACCGCATTCTAGTTGCAGTACCTACTTGAAACAGAGGCATAGGATTCTTTTATAGTAGTTATATTTGGGCATTAGAAGTTTGTAAACTTTAAAATGTTTAAAACTTTTTCCAAAACAAAAACAACCGATTTCCGAAAAAAAAACAGAACATAGAGAAAAATAACTTTAATTTCGGAAGAAAAGAAATACCTACTAGGGCTGATGGGATGCCACAATGTTAGTGGACTGCTGTTTGAACTTGACTGGATATACTCCTGAAAGTAATTACAAAATTCAAGCAAAAAGATCTCGTATCTTCGTACACACGGCTACACATCAAGCGATACATTTCCAGTATAAGCTGATCTCGCATTGTACAGGATTTCCTTACCGTGTGAGATCAGCGTAAACTGGAAATGTATAGCTTGATGTGTAGCCGTGTGTACATAAAACCATAAAAAATGAATCTATCAATAATTTAGGAGAAAAACGCCTTCAAATATTGCGTAAGTGTATGATATGATGCTTTAACTGTACTTTCAGCAAAATGTTATTTAAATATATTAAGTTTTAATTCAGCAATAACTTGTATCTACCTATACATATGTGTGTATTAAACTGATAGTTATTAAATATAGTACCAAATAAATAAATTTCGATGTTTTGTTAGGTCGTAAAAATCGAGCAAAACAAGGGGGGCGGGCATAACGCTACCGACGTTAAAACATTATTATTTAATTTAGCATTCGTAATCAATAAATACAAAGAATAATATGCAATTCAACGTTGCAGACCGTACGATGAAACAAGTTTGTGATTAAGAACGTAAAATGGAATTAAACAAATCTAATCAATAAAGGTATTCTCGCGTTTATGGATATACAATGTCAATACCATTACTGGTAAGGCGGTTTTGTGTATACCTGAGTTTTGTGGAGTGTTTGTTTTTCAGTTTTTGATTCGCACAGTACTGTAAAAGGTATAATGTGAACCATATTGGATTTCCTCATAAGACAAGCAGTGCGTCTAATTGAATAATATATGTAATGCAAAAAACAATCTTTAACTACTCTATTGTATTGCAGATATACTGGGAGTTAGCTAAAATGATGTTAGCCGTCGATTCGGCTCCCTTAGGAAATGGTATTTTCGATCCTTTAGTACCCAGTGCCGAGGCATCCGACGGCTACTTATCAAATGAAATGGCGTTATCAATATTGCGGAAAGACATATCCCCAGAGGAATTAATGAATAGAGGAAATTATAACGGTTATATTTTCAATCAAAATAGATGTATACAATTCAACAATAGGATTCTCTGTGGCTATGATAAAAATCAAGGAACCCTATTAGATGACTATACAATGTTAAACATTGGCAATGGGTGTCGATCACGTGGTGATAGAATAGAATGCGGGTATGATAATCCACGATATTACAAAAATCTCAGACGTCCAGGTAAGGAACATGGTGAACTAGAAGAATATGACGAACATAGTGAACATGGTGAACACGACCCACTACTTGCAAACGCGCACCACCATGGAGGAAAACATCACTATGAGGGGCAACATCACCATGGGGGCAATCATCACCATGACGACAAACACCAAGAGTCCCTGGCAAGACAAGCACCTACACGAACTGCAATGACAACAAATACAACCACCGAGTCCATTATCTTAAATAGAATCAAAACTGATTATCTAGAGACCAAATTGTTAAAAACTGCATTAGATAAACTTGTAATGAAAACTGAAGATACGATTAAAGGAAGAGTACAACAGAAGACCGATTTCATTAAACCAATAAAATCGTCAACTGTAGACTCGCTAACCACAACAACTAGTAAACCAACCATGCGTAAATCAACGCTTTCATCTAAAAGACAAAAGCATAAATCAACAACGAGTAAAGCAACAACAACTATATCAATTACAACAATACTAGCTGCAAGTTCAGAAACGAACGATATATCTGATGGTGAAACAATCAAAAGAATAGTAAAACTTGCCCCTGTAAGAAAGCAGAAAAGAAGGCGATTAACTGAAAGGTTATCAAAATCACCTAAATTAGTAAGTAAATCGATATCAGGTCGTACTGTTGTGCCACCAATTACTACAAATTTTGAGACTATACTCAATGGCACAGTTTTACGAAAGAAAACTAGTGGTGAAGCAAAGATAACGACAGCTTGCGTGGAGCAGGGTGACAGGGTAGTGTGTTATGATTTCAAAACATAGATTTGTAACCATTTGTGTTTTATTGCTTGCGCTCTTTGAATTTTGATGTTTTGAATTGTGATATATACTCGTCTCATGAAGTCATGATATATTACAGTGTCACACTTTTATTATTTCGGCTATTATTTTGTCTAATATGAACTATCATAGAGTTTTCTTTTTTCACCGGACCGTTCATATGAAAATATACACCTTTTTTTTTGTTGGGAAATGATCAAGTAACTTCATTCGCTCTGGGTGGAGCGGGAGGGCGTGTCAGACTTTTACTGACTAAAACCCACCCGTGTTCCCTCAGTTGCCTGTGTGCCAGGGGCCGCGGTATCTCTTTCGAACAACCCGCACCCCTGGCAGGCATCGGCCCTTGCAGGCCCCATCAGTTGGTGCTGACATCTCTTTGAGACGCGCGTGGAACACAACGCGCCGTCGAAGCGGGCTTGGTCCTTACCGGACAGCCAGCTACCCATTACTCGCCGTCCGCAAGCCCGCGCCTACGGTGGCCGGGATTCAGCCTGGGATTCCCGACGCCCAGGGCATCTCCTGCGAAGGCTACGGCCGTGAGGGCGCATGTACTGCATCTCCCTCACGTGCGCCGCCTCCCTCTTTGCGAACATCACTGCTTCGCTGAAGGAGGTGACGGCTAACCATGCACTCTCGCTCCGTACCATGGCCTGGACCAGGGTCGGACGCAAGAGATCGCCGCCGCCGATCGCCTCTACGAGGACACGGCGGTGCTCCGCCCAAGCCGGGCAGACCTGCACCGTATGCTCCACGGTGTCCTCAGGGCGATCTTCGCAGTGGAAACACCCGGGCGTTTCCTCCCGCCTTATGCGAAACAAATATACACCATGGCATTTTAATCGTCTTACAACGGCAGCTTACTTCATGTATCCAATGATTACTAATCATATAAATAATTTTAAAAAATTATAAACATTTTAATCATTTAAAAATTAAAATATCATTCACTAAGACGCATGACGTAGTTTGAAACACCCTGTGCATATGGATTGAATGATCGAATGTAATGGAGATAGAATGGTCTGCTCGACTCGTGCTCTGGATAGGTATCGTCTACCGTTTGATATGTAAACATTATTTTATGTCTCTCTACACCTATTATCTTAATTAATGGTTACTAGTTTTTTATGTCGGATACATTAAGTGGACCACCTTTATAAGACGAGTTTAAAATGTCACGGTGTATATTTTTTATTTTCGCCACTAGACTAGATACCTACTTATGTAGTTCTACTAGTCGTTAGATTTCTGGATAGTGACTGAGATTTTCTCGAACGTCACAAACATAAACTCACTTTCATGTGTAACTGCCCTAACGTGATAACTTCCGCTGACTATCAATTCAGCAGAAAAATTATCTTACAACTCGAAAAAAAGTAATAAATACAAAAGTTGTGTATCATCTTCCCTTTACCATCCCTTCCCTTTACCATCTTCGGTACCGCGCATATATGGCGACGTACTGCTGTTGAAGGCCATCCGGTCAAAAGGTGATTTTTGTTTACTTTCCTTATGTTATTTAATAAATTATACATAATAATAATACCAACTAGCCCACTGCAATGGTAAAGCCTCTTCTCACACAGAGAAGGCATGCGCGTTGATCACCACATTTGCTTAAGATTGGGCCTAAAGCAAAATCTTCAATCTTTGATTAGATTTTTACAATAGTAAATCATGTTCAAATTGGAAAAAAAAAATATGTCAGGAAACTTCACTATAAATGTAAAGGTTGGCCCTGACGAAAAACATAGTAGGATAAAATTTTCTCGATAGAAAACCATCACAAAGTTACCTCTAATTTTCAACTTTTTTGGCTTTTATTCTATTTTGGTGCATATTACTGAACCATAAATTAGATAAATAGTAACACTCATATAAAACCTAGAGCTGACCCTAGCGATTTTTTTAAATATTGTCTTTTCTAAAAGATAACAGAATAAAAAGCATTTGGCGCTTACTACATTTTTAATCCGCGCAACACGCCGTCTTCCGTCTCGCGTGACACGAGCTTGAGACATCTGTATGTTTCATCGAACTGATCGGCGATCAGTTGCCCTCGCTCTGTTGAGACGGGTAGTCTATGTCATTTTGCTCCGCGCGTAGCTGCCATTATTATTATCATTAAAAGATATCTACATTTTTGTTGAGTAATATGGGAAACAAAAAAAATACAGTGAAAAAACGGAAGAAGCGAGAACTAAATCAGTTGAAGACTCAAATGATTGCTAATTGCCGAAGTCGAAGGTATGTATTTTTTTAAATTTACCTCAAGGTCATTTCGTTATTATTTTAATCATTTGAGTAATGTAGGTATGTAAAAATCAAAATTATGTTAATAATATATGTTGCAAAAACTAACCTTTTACTACATTATGAAATACACAGTAGGTACAGATTTTAGTAAACTTTTTATTTATCGCGCGGACGGATGTAAAAAAATCGTGGCGGGATTTTTCGCGCGCTGGAGTTTGAACTGTCGGCCTAACACCGAGAGTTGAGAATTCAACAGAGTGCATTCCAGCGCGTCGAAAAAACACGCTGTTGGATTTTCAACTCTCGGCGATAAGCAGAGTGTTGCAAATCCAGTGTGGGAAAAAATACCGCCGCGATATATTTACATCCGTGCGAACATGGTTGGTGCATAGGCGTATAGTATACGCAAAATAAACAGGTGATGTATTTGTCCGCTGCGATCGTGTATTGTTTTCGTTCAAAAGTATATAATTATATATCTATATGTATGTCTATATAATAAATAAATTATGCTAGTTAACTAGATATCGGTGAATAACATGTCATTTATTTTGAATTACGTGAATATTGTCCACACTTCCTCACTAAAATTAGAAATGCAAAAGTATTGCGATCTCCGTCTCTCTCGCCCTGTCCTTTTGTTTATTACCTTTTCACAACTAGTCGAGTGAGGTATCAAATTAAAGATTTATGAAAGACTGTTCCAAAAACTTGCTTGTTTTAGGTATCAGTTCCCAGAAAAACACAGTAATCGAGATGTCGAGTTTGTTGATTTTTCGATCGGTAGTACCATCGACGTTGAAAATAATTTGAATGATGACCATGATTTGCCACCAGAGAAGTACGTTTATCTATTCGTTTTACCCAAATCTCACATATGTAGTGTATATACCTATACTTTCATAAAGAATTATGAATATTGACCTTTTCATACACAATTTTCAGACCTATGTTGAAGACCTTGGAGAATGTTAGCTGTAACACTTCAGCCACTCAGCATGAACAACCAGATATTTCTAGCTCGGGCAATAAAGAAGGATTTCTAGCTGAAACTCTTGCAAAGTATTTTCATCAGTTTTTTTTCGGTGATATAACTTAACACATGTAACTTTCCTTTTAAATGATTTTATTTATTTTAGTAATGATTTAACAAAAAAAATTGGTAGTTCTTTGAGTAGTAAAACGTAACGGAGCTTGAGTTGCATAATGACAAGGGTGTTTCACGCGAACAGTACCTATTTTGTGGAACTTATTTCTAAGCTGGACCCGAGTGGTAGCTAGCTCCATTCAAAAATTACAAAAAAAAAAATTGCTGTCTACCACTGCGGGTCTGTCATGAAGTAGTTCATTTTAGACAGTTGGTTACTCCTGAACCATCAAATGAAGAACAAATTTTATCAATTACTGAGTACTGATGACTCATTAGAATCGATGTTTATGAATAAAAAATTTATTATTGTGATGATTATAAGATATTTCATATCATCGTGTTTTATTTCTAGCAAAATAATCGAATTGTATAGTAAAACCAATGAAGGAATTCTTAATAAATTGCTGTGAACAAAGAAAAAGATCAGTGAGTACCTTACTACATAATATCACAATTTATGAAATTTGTATAGTTTTTACTTAGATTCTTTTATCAATTATTTCATCACTCACAATATTTAAGAACTTTTATTAATTCACTACATAGTATTGTATTGTAGATAATTATTACATAAGTAAAGAAATTCTTATGCTACACACAATACAGCACAATGACTACACTCTTATTAGAAGTATATTTTGCGAATTGATGATTCTGTGAAACCGATAGCATAATGTTCTATTTGTACAGTCCAGTTTTATCCAAAGAAACTTAATAATAGAATTTTTTTTAAAGTCTGTGGTTTTATCTGATTATATTGCATATACTACGCACTGCAGTTGACCGCTCAATGACATCGAGTACGTGAGTTTGGTAGCGCGCGTCGTCGCGTCGCCCGTGGTTGTTTTCTGCACTAATGCGGGGGTTGCGAGACGCGCGGGTGAAATCAGAATTTATCCTGGCATTAGGCCCGCTCTTAAGACGGATTGGTGATTTCAGACTTATAATATTAACTACAAGTCCAGGTTCACTCGCGATGTTTTTCCTTCACTGATGTCAGTAATGTCCAACGTAAACTCATAAAGTACATATGAATTGCAAAATACACAAGGTGAGGCCTTTTTCAATTAAATTAAATTAAATTTATTTATTTTAGAGAAATCTCCTTATAGGTTACATAATTCATAAAACAACACAAAAATCATAAAAAAGTAAGTGTGTCAGTAACAAAAAAAAATGTACGTATAACCATGTTAGTATTGTTAGTACCAATACCTAACCGATCCCTATGGCCGTCCTTGTCCAATGATTTTAGAAAGGACATTCAAAACGGGCAGCAATAACATTTAGGATGCTGTTGCTGCTGCTTCGTAGACGGTGCAGCAATGAGGTTGCTTTCTTGCGCATAATGGCTTGAAAACTATCCGTACGCGCTTCAACAAACATGCCAGATGCACTTTCAGCGTCACGGCAGACAAGATAAAGGCTCAACATAATGCTCTGCGGAGGCGCTGCACTCGAAGTTGTGAACGAGTACGTTTACCTAGGACAAACTGTCCAGTTAGGTAGGTCCAACTTGGAGAAAGAGGTCAATCGTCAAATCCGACTCGGTTGGGCAGCGTTTGGGAAGCTACGCAATATCTTCTCGTCCTACATACCGCAGTGTCTCAAGGGGAAAGTCTTTGACCAGTGCACGTTGCCAGTGATCACATATGGAACCGAAACGTGGTTGCTCACAATGGGCCGCATAAGAAGGTTTAAAGTCACCCAAAGGGCAATGGAGAGGGCTGTGCTTGGAGTTTCCCTACGTGATCGCGTCAGGAATGAAGAGATCCATAGGAGAACCAAGGTACCCGACATAGCCCTAAGAATCCTCAAACTTAAGTGGAAGTGGGCAGGGCAAATTGCTCGCAGAACAGATGGCCGATGGGGCCGAAGGTTCTGGAGTGGCGACCGCGTACCGGAAGACGTAAAGTTGGAAGGCCTCCCACAAGGTGGACCGATGACCTTGTGCGGGCCGCAGAAGTCCGCTGGATGCGGGAAGCATAGAACCGGTCGAAGTGGCGGAGCTTGAGGAAGGCCTATGTCCAGCAGTGGACGTCTTTCGGCTGAAATGATGATGATAAATGATGAGCAGTACGCATTGGCCATCATGACGAAGCAATACCCACATAACACGGTTTATAATAATACCCATAAAGAATTGTCTAAGTTACGTTTATGGTAATTGCTTGGTCAACGAACTTTATTCCGTGTCTGTTGTATAACGGAACAAAAAACGATCGCATTCAGACCAAGTCATATGAGGAAAAACTAAATACGAAAAAACAGTCAAGCTCGTTTAGGACTTCTATGTAAGGTTCAGTTAGCGTAAGTTATTATTATGAATCGGAAATAACGAAAATAGGTTTAATTATTATTTTCAACGTAAATACTTACCATCATTTTTTACGTGAAAACTTCTTTGGGCGCACTTTGCGCTCATTCTGAACAGTGAACGAAACTGCGGCCTTACTCTCGAAGTCCGTCAACGACGATACGGGCCCATCCAAAATGAATTCGAATCTTCGGAGTGAACTCTACTCCGGATTTTTTGGGAAGGGAAAAACAACTGTCATATCGTGTTGTCACTCATTCTTACTTCGGACCTCAAATTAAGCTTATTTCCGTAGAGTCCATAGGAGTGGGAAACGCCCGTAACTTCAGTGGCAAGTATGAATTTTGTGCTTAGGAAGTAGTCCTCCTCAACGGTCACGCTCGCGCCAATGACGCTGAATCGGATAAACTCGGTGTTAAATCGTGCTCGGCCCCAATCGGAAGTTTTCACTTCTATGGTGTTGCACACACCCTCTTTTTTTATTTAGAAGTATTACCAGAACACACTGCAATCTAAACGAGTGTCTACGAGTTAAAAGACAAACAGACTGACTCATGGAGATTGTATAGTTTAATAATTCCTTGTTTAACTACGAAACCCTATTAAAAGTTATCAAATTCTGGCCATTTCATCCTTAATTGATTCAAAAATCATAAATCATGATGAACAGGGCACAAAAAATGTTTATCTTGTGGTCTATGATGATTGATGAGTGATGACAGAGCTTTATTGTATAAGATGACGAGCAGTGTGGTTTTATTCAAGTCAAATGATTTAACAACTAGTGCAAGGTCTTTGAACTTATTTGATACTTGTGGGGCAAAACCTAGATGAGGCTGGCACAGGAGCGTGAGGACTGGCACAACAAGAGAGAGAACTTTGCACAGCAGTTGGAGAAGTAGGGCTGTGGGTGATGATAGGGACGCTAGGTATACAAAAGTCAATTTTGTGGGACTCACATTCTGTCTCAAATACCTTTACATCCTGTCTAACATTTAGAGATCATACATAACAGTGTTAAATGTCTCAACGTTTCTGCCTACTGTTAAGTTTGTTGGTTTTTCTATACAAGTCACATTTCGTTTCTCCATTTTTCATCATCATTTCATCGCATCTTAGAAATCCTTCTACAATCTGTCATTTTGTCTTTCGTTTCTAACATCTTTTTCTAGATCCTTCTATCTGTATACTATTTCAGAAGAATATTTCTTCCCAAACTGTCAAAATCACACTGACAAGTCTGACAACAAACTTTCTACTCGACGGCCACAAAGTATATACGATTATCAACAAAATCATGAATCGTTTAGAACGCATAACTGTGATGATTAGAAAAACATAGCTATCTTCTCCTATTGTACCTACATAATTTAGTTAATAGTCATATCTATTCTTCCGTCGAAAAATCGGTGCTCGTGCTAAGCCTGCTGCAGGGCTCTATTCCCAGGTCGAGCAAAGTGTTACGGAAATTTCTCAGTACCAGCCTGGACACTCGTTTTGCGCGCGGTTGACGGCAATAGGCTCGTCCCCTATTACCACGGAACTTACACATAACTGGCCAGAAGTGGGTGTAAGTACACCTCTGCACAGCACTTTGGAAAGACAAGACGTGATGATATACTACTTCAGTCAATTACATCGTCATCATCTACCTAGCCCTTTCCCAACTATGTTGTGGTCGGCTTCAAGTCTAATTGGATGCAGCTGAATACCAGTATTTAACATCGAGCGACTGTTTATCTGACCTCCACAACCCAGTTAGTTGGTAATACGATACGCCTTGGTAAGACTAGTTGTCAGACTTTCGGGCTTCTGATGACCCGTAACGTCTGTCAGAGATCCGTATAAGTCCGTTACGTCACTACTTTTTTTTCTCGGGTGGGAAATCATCAAATGACTTCTCCCGCCCTGGATGGAGCAGGAGGGCGTGTCAGACTTTTACTGACTAAAACCCACCCGTGTTCCCTCAGTTGCCTGTGTGCCAGGGGCCGCAGTATCTCTTTCAAAAAACCCGCAACCCTGGCAGGCATCGGCCCTTGCGGACCCCACCAGTTATTGCTGACATCTCTGATGGCGCGCGCGGAACACAGCGCGCCGTCGACCCAGGCATTTTTTTTAACGTGGAGAAATTCCTACTGCGCTATCGCTGGGAAATAGCGCAGTTATGTGGGACTGTAACCCCTAAAACTCCACGGTGTCCTCCAGTGCCGCTTGAGCCGGGAAAACGGAAAAGCACAAGCCATCCGCGAACCCGCCGCGGCTGTCCGTCACCACACCCTCCTCGGAGAGGAATAACCCCTATCACCGACGCACCAGGACACATGGCACGCCGTAACCACCCCAGGAACCAAATAACATACGGGCCCCAGGTGACCCCGTGTCTGGCACCCTTGGTCCCCCTGCGACGGGTCAGCACAGTGGCCCCGCCGCCTACCACTTTTCGGCCGCAGGGGATAGGGAGAGCGGCCAACGCTATACCGACACTCCTCCTCCCCTGCGGCCCCACCGCGTCCGCCATCAAACGATGGCGGCCCCGTCCAGGCCGCGGAAGGGAAGAGCGCTACTTAGAAGTACCGGCACTCCTCCTCCGCTGCAGCCTGTAACCCTCAGCCGCGATGCCTCCCATTCGACATCGCGGCCCGCCTCAGCTGCAATGGAATCTCATCGCAACCTACTTTTTGGCCGCTACGTCGTCGGCTTGGAAGCAAAAGCCCTGACGAGCGGCCCCATCTTGGGGTTCCTCTTCGCTTCACCGTGGGCATGACCACGGCTACTGAGCGACGACAATGCGGGAACCCACTGGACGTCACTACTGTGCTTAGTTTCTTCAGGCATCAACTTGAAGTGACTTGAAATCACTTCACTGCTAGATACATATTTCATAACTTCTTCTGGTCATCGGTTTTTACATTTTCTAGCAATAGCATTTTTTATTGTGAAAAGAACAAAGGTTTCCGTCCTCATAAAGTTCCATTCATGTATATTCCTAGAATAATATGGGTTATTAGTGACACATCGGAATACACTCGGTACCTATAATTGTGATGATGTCTTTGGTAATGGCGCGTCTATCTGACTCGAATAGCGGATCATTATTTACATTAACATACAAACACTAGCGGGCAGACGATCCTTTACTGTATATGGGCCTTTCCCAAACATTGATCTTCTGTAGCAAAAATATATAAGTAAGTAATACAAAACATAACATCACGCCTTGTTTCCCCGAAGGGTTGGGCAGAGGTGTACCTATAATACACCCGGGTCTACCCTTTATAGCAGAACTTTTTATGTCATAATATCATTTTGCATAACAGTGAACAGCATAAACTTCATTTTGCGGAAAATCGTTTGGCATACACTCATATAGCATACATTCAAAACTCATAATTTTGTAAGTCAGAATCATCGTTACGTAGAACCATCACAGACCAGACATATCGCAGAAAGTTCACAGTCAGAATCGTCTTTTGGCATAAGTAAAATAGGTAGAATTCGGTTCTGGCACTTGCCGGCTGCCGCGGCACTGCTCGCTTCGCTCGCTCGACTCGTGCGCAGGGGGTCGCAGTTCTAACCTAACCTTACCTGATTAGGTAAGGTTAGGTTAGATTAAGTTAAATATTATGTTAAATACTCGCAATAAAAGATTTTTTATTGCGAGTATTTAACATAATATTTAACTTAATCTAAATAGTTCGATTCCGGGTAGCATACTAAAATATATTCGCTCTAAATAAAAGTTATGCTAAACGAAATTATGTGTAATGTTAACTTTGCCAAAGTTAATTATGCCAAATAAAATTCTGCCATCTTAAAAGTATGCCTTTGTAAATTCGGACATATAAACATTCGGCCAAACAATAATTAAATAATTTTTATTCCTTAAAAATATTCCTTAAAAGAAGATTACGAGTATGCCAAGTGTGTTATGCCAAATAAATTTCGGAGCATCAAGATTCTGCCAGATAGAGGGCACCCAGTACACCCACATTTCGCTAGTTATATATTATTATTATTATTATAAAAATAAAATCATGTCATTTCAGACAACTCATCATCTGCCTAGCCTATTCCCAACTACGTTGGGGTCGGTTTCCAGTCTAACCGGATGCAGCTGAATACCAGTAATTTACATGGAACGACCGCCTATCTGACCTCCACAACCCAGTAGCTGGGTAATAGGATACAACTTGAGACAACTAAAATCCATAAATTGTTAATGACAACCTAAAGACGAATTAATGAGTAGACCACCCAATAACCAAACGCACCGACAAAGACAACTAGGGTATAGGTCTTCTCACAAATTGCCTTATTATGGCGGAGGAAATATGTGCCACCACAGTCTTTACTACTCCTTACTTAAAAAGAAAATTAAGACAAAAATAAATGTGATAATGCGTCCAATCCTGTGTCTCGACTCCCGTCCAGAGTAGGTACACATCTGAATGCAGGTTTCGCTTGCCATTCAAAAGTTTATTTCGAGCCTCCCTGTTCACCTTGAATAAATTAAAAACACAGATCGTGAACTTGATACTCCTTTTTGAAGGTAAAATAAAGTCCTTTAATTATTTATTTTAGAAAGTGGTTAAATTGAATGAATAATGCAGTTTTTATTGATAAAATAATGAGAACAATTTCCGCTGGCGCCGCTTTTTGCAATGCCAGTGGCTAAAAAAAAGCATGTAGGTGGATGAAACACCAAATATTTTCTATTTTGATTTCCTAAAAATAATAATGGACAAACTACAAAAACAAATGTGCTCCTTTTTGGCGTCCTAAAAATACAAAAAAAGCGAAGTAAGCAGGCCAACTTGTCACCTCCCACTTCGCTCGCTCGGCTCCCTCGTAATTTTTTCTACAGTTCTAACTTAACCCATTTGGTCGCGATGCCTTAATTGAGCTACTGCGGCCAAATCGGCTCGTGCGTGGTTGGTCACTGTTTTAACCTAATAAAACCCATTTGAACGGGGTACTCTCGCTTAGTTACTGCGACCAAGTTTGAGAAAAGGGCAGTAAGTTAAAAGAGGCTCATTTATTAAAAAGAGGATCACTGAAACATTAAAATAAAATACTGCACTATCGAAGAGAAAACAGTTAGCAATATGAATGTATGAAGCCTTGTCTACAGAAGGTGGTAAATAAATTCTTTGTTCTACTATTTTCAACACAAACGCTACAAGATTAAAAGCAGGACTTACTTTTTTAAGTACTCACTTACCTACTTTAAGACCCGCTAAAAAAGGTGAAGGTTAACTTGATAAATAACAACACGTCGCAAAGAAAACGTATATACTCACGGATGTCCAGTATATTACGCTTGGGAACATCATGCCGCCATATAGGGCATAACATTCACGCATACCTACGATGTACGAATAACCTGTACACTTGGCCACTTAAAAGATATTACTGAGTCAAAGCACGTGCGTCGGCCTAAATTGTAAATAAAAATGTATTCATTATTTTTGGATTCACATAGGCAACTCTGCGTAAACTGTTAGCTAAGCGTGTTAGCTAAGTGTAATAATAAAGTTAAATGAACTTAAAGGGTTGTATTAATGTTTTTACTTATTATAATTCCGTAAAGCCATTTTTCTAAAGGTCGCTTATCATATTTTAATCGAAATACAACCTGAAACTGACCTACGACTTGCAAAAAACGTAAGAAAATTTCAATTACGCGGGCATTCTATTAATTTGGACGTTTGAGTCTCCCCGCCTTAACCTAGTCCCAGATATTTGCAAAGATACTCAAAACCTATTTGAGTCTATGTGTCGGAAGCTAGGACTCTTACACGTAACGGTTTATAACAATGTTAAATAATATTGATTATTTCTGGAGTATGTCCATATCGTATGAAATCTGTGAAGCCATAGATAACGCGTAAGCGAAAAGTGTAAGCTTAGCTAAAAGCGTACTATTGGATATCCAACGGTCGACTCAGCACCCAGAGTTGGAAATTCAACAGTGCGTTTTTGCCAGACAATACATTTGATGGTCGCGTATTAGTTGGTAAATAGGCGGCATTAGACACACGTTTTTAATACGAATTTTGAAGATGCGCTTAGCTGTTACTAAGTTTGAGCCATTGTTGGCACGACTTCCAGCGATCTCTCAAAATCTAGCCCAATAGTCAAGTGTGACATTGGTTAAGCCTGCATAGCCCACTTAACGCTCATAGAATATATACGTCTGAAATAGGTACTAACGGTCTTACAACGCTCACCAAAGGCGCAGTTCTGAACAAATGATTAGTTCCACATATGGTGCAAATCTTGCAAAGCACCACGAGGTTCATGACGGAATTAGTTTCGGTTCATTTAATATTTAGACAGGCCAATAGAACTCGATTCGACAAAAGAGAAGTGCTAATACTTTATTATACTAATGGCAAAGAAGTGTAGGTAGTACAGGAGTGGTGGCCGAGTGGTAACGGCCGCGACTTATTGAGTTGTTGTAGGTCGTTGGTTCGAACACAAGCAAGCACTTTACTTTGTGCAAATTATTTCATCACCACTGCTCTCAAAACGGTGAAGGAAAACATCGTGATGTCCCAGAACTAAAAATTCGAACACATGTGACATCCACCAACCCGCACTGCGGGTTCGCGTGGTGGAATACAGTTCATTCCCTCTCACCAAGAGGAGGCCTGTGTCCCAGCATTGGGAATGTTACAGGCCGATTATGCTAGGTCATCATCATCATCATCATCATCACAGCCGAAAGACGTCCACTGCTGGACATAAGCCTCTCCCAAAAAGGAGGATTTGCCATAATCGCCACGCTTGGCAGGCGGATTGGCGATCGCATTATGGTGGTCAAATGCACAGAAAACGCTGCTGCCCATTCTCTAGTAAGTCCCTTAGTCGCCTTCAACGACACCCACGGGAAGAAATGGGAATGGGTATTATGCTAGGTAGGTAAGTTTAAATAAACTAGTGGTACCTACCACTAGTTTATTTATACTAGTAGTAGGAACACTATGTACTTTATAATGTTCAAAGCAACGTAATGCTTCGTAATCAAAATCATTCATGATGACTATCACTTGTGGCGTTGTAAGTATTTTATTCCAGCTGTCTTCTTCAAATCGGATGACTAGGCAAGTAATGAAACCATGATGGCAAAAGATTAGTCATCTACGACATATTGTGCAATAACGAAACTCTAAGATACAAAATGACGGAAGAAAATTTTTAATGGAAAATTAGAAAACTATTTACAGTACCTACCCGAAAATAAGGCCATATCAAGGTTTAGTGATTCACACGTGTATGAATGGCAAGAAGATGCTGTACTGTAAACCGGGGTTACTTTGATTCGCGGGATGACTTTGATCAAAGCTTCCATTTCATATAAAATCGCTAATTGCGGAAAACAAAACGCAACATTGTAGTTCTTTTTTCTAGGTTAGCAATACTGAAGAACTAGCAAATTGTGTCCTGAGGACACGCTGGGAATTCACTAACAATTTTAATAATTTTTCCTGTTGGCAGATTTCGATTTTTTTTATTGTATTGGCAATTATAATATTGGGGTTACTTTGTAATTACAGATATTTGTAATTAATCCTACGTATAACTTTGATCAGTCAGTTTTTTTTTTGTCGAAATAAAGCAATATTTTTTCACGTATTATAGGAATCGAGAGTTGTAAAAAAACCAATTATTGGACATTTTTTGATAACCACTTAAGAGATATGAACCTTCAAATATGAAGTTCAATATTGATAAAAGTAACCCCGGTTTACCGGTACTAAGTCGTACTTTTCTGGACCTCGATGCCCATATTAACGATAGGGTACTTTAAGTATACTACAATATTATAAGCAGCCTATAATGTTCCCACTGTTGGGCCACAGGCCTTTCTGTGAGAAGAAGTGTATCATAATCCACCACGCGGGCCCAGTATGGCGGGGTAGTTACGTAACACATTCTGACTACAAATGGTTTTCATTTTGACAAATCAATAACATACATTGCGTTATTTACGGTGCAGAGCAGACAAACTTTTTCGAACATATGAAGCGATGGATTAACAATATCCTTCAAAATAATTCAGTTTTATTATGGACAAGTTTTTGCCAGCGGCTTCGCTCGTATGGAGGTCTGAAATTATTCCCACGGTACTACCGGGATAAAAAGTCTATGTATTAATCTCAGATAATCAATTAAATACATGATATGTTTTAACCAGTGCGCAAGCTGTAACCATGAATTCAGCATATCATTCTAGACACCCCAGCGGAAAAATTTTTCGTCGGCTATACAAAAAAAAATCAGCTGTGTCATAGAAAAGTGCAATACCTACGCGGCCATAATGGAACAGCAGTTTTTTTTTTTTTTGTATAACCGACGAAAAATTTCTGCGCTAGAATGATATGCTGAATTCATGGTTACAGTTTGCGCACTGGATAAAAACGTATCCTGTATGTATAGTAGGATAATGTGTCTCGCAACTAGGATGCTGGTCCGCGGGTGTAACATGTTTTTGAATTTAGGGTTCTTGGACATGCCTCACGGTGTTTTCCTTCACCGTTTTGAGAGAAATGGTTATGAAATACCTTGCACAAATTGCGTTCGAACTCACGACCTACTCGTAAGTCGCGGCCATTATTAGCTCTGGGCCACCACTGCTTTATAGTAAAATATCAGCCCATATTATTATCCCATAAAAAAAGACCGGTTCTCATACAGAGAAGGGAAATGAGAATTGATCCAAACGCTTGCTCAGGCCCACTAGCTATTTCAGACTTAGGTATTGGCTTTCATTTAATTTTATTCCGATAAAAACGAGGTAGATCCTCAAGATGGCTTAAAAATTATTTACATTATACTTGCACGTACATACTAAAATAACCGCACTTATGTAGTTTACCTTGGTATACCACAGTTTGTCATCATGCGCAAATGTGCGAAATATATGTGCATAAATATATAATTATGTAGGTAGGTATACTTAGGTACACAAATGTGTGTTTTTCCCAATTAGTTACTAGAGATGCTCATAAAACTACTGGTTTTTCAGTCAAGTGGACGCAAGTGCCAAAAATTCCTGGATTCGCTAAATGGATTTTCCATTAGATAGGAAATTCTAATAAGGTACCTTGACCCTGAATTTTGCCCGATTAATGGAAATAGCGCTTGTTTCCGCGAAATGTGAGTGTAGGTACTATACACTTCTGCCTATACGGTGATATTTTTTTTTAAAAAAAAACGTTGCTCCACACTAGGAATATATGATGTGATGTCACTGATACAGACTACAGATGCATAAAAATCCAGTACCTACGCGATACAAAAATGTTGCGTTAAAAATTGCCCGTGCGCACCTGGGCTAAGAGCCACTTTTCGAGCGGGTGTATTGAGTATGGCATTTTAGGACAGGCTCATTGCTCATTCCGCGTAGTCCCACTGGCACGTTCATGGGTTATCCTACTTATATATATTATAATATATCCTACTAAAATCCTACTAATATTATAAACTAGCTTTTGCCAGCTGCTTCTTCCGCGTGGAGATCGGAAATTATCCCACATTAACGTATTACTGGGAAAAAAGTATTATATGTGTTAATCCACGTTATAATCATATAATAAACAAACATCCAAACATCTAAACATACAAACTTTCACATCTTACTATTCTATACATCTGTACATCTATACATCTATACTATACGTAAATAAAATTGGAGTGTCTATTTGTAATATTAAAATAACCGCTTTTTGCTACATGCATATGAATATATATACGGTACCTATACCAAAATAACATTTTTTTAAATTTTTGTCTGTCTGTCTGTCTGCTTGTTCCCGCTAATCTCTGAAATGGCTGGACCGTTTTTAACGGGACTTCACTGGCAGGTAGCTGATGTAATAAGGAATAACTTAGGCTACTTTAGGCTATTATTTTAGAATTTTAATTTGTTTTTTGGTGTATAAATAATAGTAAAAAAACACAGCTAGTATATTATAAATGTGAAAATTTATATGTTTGGATGTTTAGATGTTTGGATGTTTGTTACTCAATCACGCAACAACGGATGAACGGATTGGGATGGTATTTGGAACACAGATAATTTTCGAACACCACGCGGGCGAAACCGTTGGAAAAAGTAACTCGGGAGTTAACAGCTAAATCGGGGTGATAAAAAAATTATTTTCGCCACCAAGAGTTAAAGGTAAAGCTAAAGTTTAACTTTTAAATATTCAATCCATTGATGTGGGAGAGTTTATTCACTAAAGTCTGGGTTCATGAACTCATAGAAAATATACTTAAATAAAAACAAAATATAAAAACTTAAAACATATTTTTCCTTAACTGACGTTTTCGTCAATCAAAAAAACTAAATCTCCTTAAAAACCACCTACAGTACGAATAAAATGAAATGTCATGGTATAAAATTCAAAGACAAGAAAGTATTTTATATCGTAATTTAAGTAGTGTATGAGATGGGTTTATGGTTGTACAATTTCCGACCATTGTTCGTTCATTAATTTTGGTCGGAATACATAAAATAGAATTGAAATGTCTGTGCCCTGACAGACATTTTAATTCTATTTTAAATTTTGTCGATTGAAGTGCAATGTACCCAACTCAAAAAACACTAATATCTGGGTTACGCTAGTAACCAACTATACACCGAGTTATCGGTGCTACTTTGTAGTGGCGCAATGCCTAATAAGAGTTAAAATGTTAATTTCTTTACTGGAGTTTACAAATTCTTCAACTATTCATTCAACCTCTTCCGTTTCTGACTCTGTCATCAGTTATTGATTACACTGAATATCCATCATAACTGTATTTCCGTATCGACTAATGCGGTAGCTAGCACAGTAAATACCCTATTCCACAAATAGTTTAAAAATAAATATTATACAGAATTTAAATATAATATAAACATAAACATGTACCTAATAAAATCGTACTGAAGTCAAAACTGTACATCGTTTTTTAAGTAATTTCTGCGTGTTCTAGGCACGATACTAATAATATTTTCTGGTCAAAAAACCTGCAAATTTTACGACTGCGACTGTCTTGATTTTGAAACAATTTAATTCCCGGGACCTGAAAGTGGCCACGAATCAATAAGGTATTTTCTTACAATGAATTACTTTCTGAATATATCTAGTCTAACTTCAAGTTTCCATTGATTTGTAAAGTCAAAACAATACGAAATTAGTGGAGCCATGGGCAGCTAGATAAACACACATCCGATGTCACTCCGCGGAATCTCCAATCATTTGTCATGTAGGTACACGTGACGTAGGTAAGTACGTACTTTCTGTCTTTACGTATCAAGGCTAGGGTCAGCTTCGTTCGCAGTTTTACCGACCACTACTTTTTAAAATACAATGACAAAATGTAAACAAACCCGTCTACTCTGGAATCAATGAAAAAGGCGAATATCCGGCCATAGAAAACACAATTTGATTCAGTTGCGTGAATTGAGAAAAAAATTGTAATGAGCACATTTTGTTAAATATTGAAGTGACTGAAGTCAGTTTATCGTTTATAAAAATTTTAGTGGTCAATTCAGAAATGGCATCTTTTCGAAAATTTCCCGATTAACGAGTCGAGCTCAACGGTTATTTACCCGCGCTGAGTCAGAAGAGTAGCGCGCATGTCCAGCGCGTATAAATACTTGTCTACAAGCGTCCACCACCAACATTGACACACAGAATACGCGACAATGAAGACTGTAAGTAATTACTATCCTACAATAAAAATAATCCTATTCAAATTCTTTTACAGTAAAAAAAATATTATGAAAAGTTTTAATGATGCATGAATTTACCTATAGAATCCATATTTATCTAAGAAGTCCACAGTTCCCGCTGCTTTGTTTTACATTAACAAAAATCTATTATTGAAATATTCTTTCTAATCATGTATGAATTTATAGAATCCATATTAATCTAGGAAGTCCAGAGTTCCCACCGCTTATTTTATTTTGTGAATTTCAAAAATAAATCAATATTTATTTTTTTGTGTGGTTTTCTCTATTTCAGTTGCTGTGCACTGGTTTGCTGGTAAGCGCATGCGTAGCATACGCGTGGGCCATCCCTGTGGAGCTGGCCGCGGTATCCAATGACGTGGCGCCGGCGCAGGTGGCAATAGTGGACGCTGAAGAGACGTTGCAGCCCGCGGAGTCCAGGTGGGGTGGCCACAGACGCGGCTGGGGTGGCGGACGCGGCTGGGGAGGCGGACGAGGCTGGGGTGGTGGTTACGGGGGAGGATACGGAGGCGGTTATGGTGGCGGCCACGGTGGCGGCTTCGGAGGCGGCTACGGTGGAGGCTTCGGAGGAGGATTCGGCGGCGGATACGGTGGCGGCTACGGAGGTGGCTACGGCGGCGGCTGGGGACGCTGACACACCAGTGATTTAGAGAATATTCAATGACTGGTATTGACATCTGTGATGATAATCTTTAACATTCGAGTTAAATTATAATGATAAAGCAAAACTACAGTGGTGTTATTCTCCAGTATTTCCATTAGAAGTTGAATTAGTGAAGTCACGACTCAGTTGACATAGTGAACAGTATCATCAGTGTTATACGTATAACATAATACAATGATTAACAAGTAATAAATCAGCATTTAATGGAGCGTTAACGATTTAAAGGTATAAAGTACGTAATACATTGCAATTGCTGTACAGTAACCATGAGTGTATCTAAGAGTCAGAATAAGTATCTTTTCAGTAAATTAAATCAAACCAAATCGTATCTGCTGTTATTGGCTCATCAGCCATCAGCCAATTTCATAAAGGCATCCGGAAACCAAGGTTTAGTTAGGTATCACACAGTTCGTCCTTAAGACCAAGTTCCAACGAACGTCAAAATATCGCGGCAGGATTTTACGACGCTCTAGATTTTCAACACTCGCTGTTGAACCGAGCATTGATAATCCATCGGAGTGCATCCCAGCGCGTCGGAAAAATATACTGTTCGATTTTCAACTCTCAGCGGCAATTAGTGAGTTGAAAATCCATTGCGCGAAAGAATCCCGCCACGAAATTTTAACGTCCATGCGGAGAAGGTATTAATGTATCTTCTCTTTCTCATGTAGACTCATCAAGTCATCAATGAGGAAGTTTACGAGTCGATTGCTTTTACTCTTGACATCTGCGCGTTTGTGGGGCCATCAAGTTCTTAGCCCAGTCATTTTATAATAACACTAGTTATTGCCAGCGGCTTCGCCCGCGTGGAAGTCGGAAATTATTCCACTGGAACGTACTACCAGGATAATATCCTATATGTTAATCCAGGTTATAAACTATCCGTGTGCCAAATTTCATCCAAATCCGTTCAGCCGCTTAAGCGTGATTGAGGAACAAACATCCAAACATCCAACTTTCACATTTATAATATTTAGTAGAATCTCTTATTCTTTGCCAGACCAATCACCATACGTAGGCATTCCCGATAAGATGACATTTTAAATATTATCCATAATAGCCTCTATTTGCACTTTGAACGTTGTTGTGGCCGCGACAATGAACAGTAAATAATCACAATCACAATACTTGCATACTAATTGTTGTTGTGGAATTGTTTGGTTCATAAATCGGTTCTCAATTAATCTTTTTTCAAGCGTGTTGACACATTTAATATATTATCCATAATAGCCTTTATTTGAACTTTGAAGGTTGTTGTGGCCGCCACAAGGAACAGTAAATTGTCACAATCACATTATAGTTGTTGTCTATTGTAATTAAAAAGAGGTGGACCAAAGAAAATACGGATGGATTTGTGAATGATAAGATAATGTCTAGGAAGAAATTGAACTCCGAGGTGACAACTAATAGAGATGCAAGAATTGTAAGAAAGAAGAAAACTTGCCTCTGAGCTCAAAAAAAAGGGGAATAGCTCAGGAGGATTTAATTATTATTGCAACTCCTGCCTGCTTTATCCTTAATTCACGTTTAATGAAAGTAAAGTTTGGAGTCACCTTCGCCGAGGCCACCCCAACAAATTGCACAATATTTGAACAATGAGCAAAACAGGTAAAATCCCAACATATTCCGAATCATTAATAGCTTTATTAGTCTTAGACAAATAACTACAAGTAAGAAAACATACGATGACTTCAATGACAGGGATCCACCAAAACTCGATAACATCATTAGCATACCATTAAGATAAAGTGAGCGCTAACCAACTTAACATAAAGAGCAAATAACCCAGTAAGTTGTTAAATAAATATACATAATTCGAGCTTATGACAAAGAAAACCGGCGTCACTATCATAAGTGACTGGCTAAGTTTTCCGCTAAACTTTTATTATAGCACTATCTTCTGCTTGCGACTCCGACCGCATGAAATAACTTCCTGTTCGGTTAGCTTCTTCCTATTTTTTTTTCTTTTTGCTCTGGTGCTAACTATACTAGTGTGATGTTAAGTAGTCTTCCTCAAAAATCCTGCCATGAAATCGAAACGATTTTTCAAATCCATCTTGTAGTTCTAGAGATTAGCTCGTTCAAAGAAACAAACTCTTCTGTTTTATTACTAGTACACACGGCTACACATCAAGCTACCTATACATTTACAGTTTACACTGAACTCGCACTGTACGGAAATCTTATACAATGCGAGATCATCCGAGTTGCGCCACTTCTTCTTCACAGCTAAAGCACTAGGCAGTGGTGAAGGGCGTCGTTTTGGGGGACTGTCTTATGTAATTTTGACATTCGAAAAGTGCTGATTCTCAGCCTAATTTGAATAAATGACTTGAGATTTTGATTTTAGCTTATACTGGAAATCTATAGTTTGATGTTTTTTTTGTGTATGGCATCCCGCAGTTGACCTTGAGAGGCCGTAACTGCTTAACCGGACTTTCCTGTGGTTGCCGTAAGAAAACTTGAAGCCTCCAGCCAGGGGCGTAAAACTACTATTTATACTAAGCGACTGCACGCTGCGGGCACCCCCTGTGGGGTAAGGGCCTCGGCTCAGGGCGTCAATGGTGGGGGGACAGCAAGTGAGGACAGGCTGGATTAAATTATCATCACTATTATTATCAATCGGGGAGTAATTTAACTCTACAGGCTCACCTGCGGCGCGGGCTGGCACTACAACGAGCAAGGGACGGTCGGGGGTCTTATCGTTAACTCGGGGCCTTCACGGGGCGCGAGAACCTAGGCAGCGAGGTCGGAATGACGGTTGTTTGTGTTTGTGTACCGTACTGGTAGCCCTACTGCTTTCTTGGAGGAGAGTAGTCTCGGCCGGCGATTCTAATCCTAATCCTACTGGGGATATAACTAGCAACTTTCACAATCAGAGGATTGCGATGTTTCTCGGATTTATCGAAGAAACGCTTCGAGTTGCGTTTCATGAACTGAATGACAGTGGGGATTTTCAGATCGAGATGAAGGATCTCGTTCCAAACGAACCAGAGGGAACCGGTGGCCTGGCGGAGGAATCGATTTTAGAGGGTCTGCATCCTATGGATGAATCGGGGTTTCGTGTGTGCAAAGACTGCATATGCATACGTCATGATGGGCCTAATGCACGTCGTGTAAATCCGCAACTTGCACTTAAGTGACAACTTCCTACGTGCAGAGTTTAGAACAGAGTGCAACTTACCGAGAGCGAAGGCAGCGCCTGAGCGCGCCTTCTTTATGTGCTCAGCGAAGGAGAGGTTCTGATCACTCCTAGATATTTAGCTCGCTTTTCCCAAGGTTTGCCAAACATGGACATGGGCTGGGGGCCCCCCGGTTTGTCTCGGCAAAATCTCTGAGATGCTACTCGTATAAATAAGCCTTTCATATAGATTTCACCGAGAGTGTTCAGTAAACTAATGAGGCGGTAGCTCGTGAGCTCGGACTTAGGTTTGCCGAGCTTGGGGATGCCGATGACCGTGGCTTGCTTCCATGCCTGCGGGAAGATGTTATTGCTCAAGGCTCCATTGAAAGCTTGCGAATGCAGAGTAAGGTGACAATGTCTGCCGAAAGGCGTTTGAATACTGAAGGCTGGATGTACGACTTAAGAGATACCTGCCAAACAGTGGACCATAAGACAATTTTGTTCATATTCATTATTGTCTCTAACTAGCTTTCTTTCTTTTTTTCCAGTGGCTTCGCCCGCGTGTAGGCCAGTGTATTATACATGTAAGTCTTCCTCCTGAATCACTCTGTCTACTGATGAAAACCGTATTAAAATCCGTTGCGAAGTTTAAGAGATCTGAGCGTACAGACACGAAAAGCGAATTTGTTTTATACTATGTACTAGTAATAAAGATAAAGATACTACAGTATAAATATACTGGAGTATCTCACGAAGCGACGCACGCTTTATTTATGGTTACCAAGTATACAAACACGCTGTGAATGTATGCAGTGTTGAGTCTTTGAGTAAGTACGGATTTCTAAAAGCAAAATAAATATCGCGTCCACTAATAATTTTAAATACAAAAAATACAGTCGTCCTGTAAAAAACATTCTTGTTGGTGTAGTGTGTTGAACTTAGTCAAATGCCTAACGAAGATCAAATTTTTTAAAGAAATTCTTGTGTCTCACTTGCATCTTATGAACGAGACCTTTAATCATCATCATCTGCCTAGCCTTTTCCCAACTATGTTGGGGTCGGCTTCCAGTTTAACCGGATGCAGCTGAGTACCAGCATTTCACATGGCACAACTGCCTATCTGACCTCCACAACCCATTTACTGGGTAATACGATACCCCTTGGAAAGACTGGTTGTCAGACTTTCGGGCTTCTGACGACCAGTAACGACTGTCAAAGATCCACAAATGACAGCCGAGACCAACGGCTTAACGTGCTATCCGAGGAGTCTTGGTATGTAAAAATGTTCACCCATACACGGACCAACCGCGGCAAGCGCAGCTTAATCTGAACGATCGACCCGTGCGGCTTATATTACTTAGCCACAAGCCTCTCGAACGAGACCTTTAATATCCAAGATATTTGCATAATAGTATGCGCTTAAAACCAAGTTTGTCAGGCAAGCATAATATCTCATGGGTGTGACAATTTGCTAATCAATTACGACAGGAGCTCCAGATAAGCCTGTTTTAGTAAATTAGTAACTTCTTTCAGAATTATATGAGCAATGTATACCAAAAATATGTGTGCTGCTCACTGTTAAATCATAGGATAAATATTCAATCAATCTGCCTAGCATTTTCCCAACCATGTTGAGGTCAGCTTCCAGGCTAATCGGAGGCAGCTGTATACCAGTATTTTACATGGAGAGACTATATGACCTCCAGAGTCTAGTTACTGGGTAATACGTTACCCCTTGCTAAGACTGGTTGCCAGAGTTTCGGGAAGACGCGCGACGATGGGACGCCGGACGATCGAATGACGATTATAGTTTTTAACCGACTTCAAAAAAGAGGGGGTTCTCAATTCGTCGGAACCTTTTTTTTTCTTTTTTTTTATGTATGTTCCCCGATTACTCGAAGATGGCTGGACCGATTTGGATTTTTTTTTTGTTTGAAAGGGTATACTTCCCAGGTGGCCCCATGATCATCAAGTCAAGATCTGATGATGGGATCCTGGAGAAATAGAGAGAACTCTTCAAATTTTATAGGCACACTTGAAGCAATTTGGATAGTTTTGGAAGAGTACTTTCTCGGAGTGGTCCTATTTCCATTTGGTGAAGATCTGATGAAGAACTTCGGAGATAGGCAACGGAACTCCTCAATAAATGATAGCAAATGGACTGGAATTGCAGAAATCGTATGTCTGTCTATTGTTTACACCACTTCGTAACATAACATCACGCCGGGACGCTGTGAAGGGGTAAGCACATGTGAACCACTAAAAAGTGAAAAATAAAAACTTTTTAAAAACAACCGACTTCCAAAACAAAGACTAAAAAGAGAAAAATAACTTTAATTTCGGAAGGCGGTACTTTGGATATGTATTTTAATGTTTTGTCACCGTCTTCCGTTTTTTTTTTTTTTTTAAAGTTTTTATAATTAACTGGCTGTGCCCTCGAATTCGCTATGTCGCTTGGAAAAGGTGGGCTTAGTTCCCACTCCTCAATTGAAATGGGTGACTCTTCCGAGCTTGCCTGGTGGGAAGCGCTACCGGGGTTTCTCTAGTCCTTTCGAATGCAATCACTGCGTCATCAGGATTATGAACATACTCTGAATGCGACGACGCGTTACTTAGATTTTTTAGAATAAATAAAGTTCTGTGTGGTGCCGGACGTAAAGAATAGCACCATCCCATCTCTTCCCGTGGGTGTTGTAGGAGGCGACTGAGGGACTTACTAGAGAATGGGCAGCAGCGTTCTCTATGCATTTTACCACCATACTGCGATCGCCAACGCGCCTGCCAAGCGTGGCAATAATGGCAAACCCCTCAAATTGGGGGAGGCCTATGTCCAACAGTGGACGTCTTTTGGCTGAAATGAAAATGAAATAAAATTCTTGGCACCTGGTCGAGGCTCATTTTATCCGTGCACCTGCCGTACTCAATAAATCGAGTGCCTATCTGGTGGAGTGTGCTGAAGCGTTCTCATGGTGAAAAGGGATCATCTGTTGTGTGAGAAAACAGGCAAAAGTGCTATGAAACTATCATGATCTTAAGAACCCCGTAATAAAGAAAATTCTTCTCTGTAAACAATGTTGTTTGCCCCTCGAAAAAGCTCCCACATATAGGTTTCCGTGTGAAAAGCAACCCATTTACTATGGTTATGGCGGCTATGTCGGATTTTGATTTTGGTTTTCCAATTTTCGGCCCAGTCGCCCTCGAAAACTACGAAGATGAAAACTCTGGACTTCATTTTGATTTAGACGTCTTTGTACTACAACATTTATGTGTATATCGTTAAAAAAAAAATATTGCATAAAATATATTGCCATCTTTCAAAAAACACTGCAAAGTTCAAAATAACTATAGTTTGGGAAGTCGATGGTAAGAAATTATCGACTTCTGAAACCAAAGGTCTTTTTAACACTTTGAAGTGTTTTTTGTTTGAAGTCGGTTTTATTTTTTGGAAAAAACCTAGCTTCATGGTGTCTACCTCATACAAAGTCACAGTAAGTTTATAATGATACTCAACAATTTTTTAACACACCGTACGGTCCAGTCACAGTAGTTATACCGTTCGTGATTGAAGAGTTTCGCGACAGTAGAGTACAAATAATAATTTTTGGAATAAACGCCCATTAGTGCTATTTTACAGAAGGACATTCAGAGATGCGTGAACCTTTTTAACAGACCTCAAAGATAGCTACGAAAATTCAGAAATCAGAGTCATGACCACTATTGACCACTAAAGAAAAAAAGAAATAAAACTGAGAAGTTAAAAAAAGAAATAAAACTGAGAAGTTTTATTTCTTTTTTTAACTTCTCAGTTTTATTTCTTTTTTTCTTTAGTGGTCAATAGTGATCATGACTCTGATTTCTGAATTTTCGTAGCTATCTTTTAAGAAAAGAAACGCTAAATTTAGAGAATTATAAATTGGTGGATTATTGCTTCGCATGTACTTACTTGCATAGTCATACAGTTATACATATTCTAGGAAGGAATATAAATGTATGGAAATACGGAACACGAAATTATCAAGAGTACAGGAGGAACACCGTACTTCTAAAGAAGATAGAAAGTAATAGGAAAGTTATCGATCACGCAGCTTCAGATAAAGAAGTTGAGAGAAGAAGTCAACAAAGCTATCAATTCACAGAAGAGAGGAAAAGCGCCAAGAGGAGATGGTATATCTTAGGAACTGTTAATAGGAATATCTGAAGTAACAAAACACATTATCACTGATCTATTCAACGAAATCTTGAGCACAGAATATAATTTATACCTCACCAGAGGACTCTATCAACTATAATATTACTACATAAAAAGTGCCATCCGAACAAAAGATAAAATTAGACAATATAATGAAACTAACTACAATAACTGACGTTACTTACTGTATTAAAAAAGCTAAAATGGAGGTGGGCAGGACATAAATAATTAGGAGCAAAAAAGGCAGACTCAGAGGTCTAGGAAGTTAACAAAGTGGTGCCGAAGACAACACAAAAGCAAGCACGGAAGACAGCGTCGTAGATGGGAGAACGATGTAAGATGAAAAGCATGTTTAATTTGGAGAAGTAAAACACAGAACCACACAGGGTGGCAAGCTCTTGTAAAATTAAGTAGTTAACTAGCTTCTGCCCGTGACTTTGTTCGCGTGGAAGTCGTAAGTCACTACAATTGACTAAAATGACAGCCATAATTTATAAAACTTTCTTGTATACTAGGTTTGTAGTTTTTGTCCCCAAAACTACAAACCTATTATACAAGAAAGTTTGTACAGTTGTCCATGTGAGAAGCAGCTTATCCTGAGGTCAACACCCGCCCAATGTTCTTATGGCCATTGGCTTTTAATTAACTTGAGAATACTGTGGTTGTTTGCTGCAGCTTGATCATTTTTGGGGGTTAAAATGGCCTGTTCACACACCCAAGAATTCTCTTAGTACGGTATTGGACTGATACCCTCGTACAAAAGACGAACCTGATCTTCTAAAGTGGGAACTACCCTACCCTCTAGTAGGTTCACCTATAACTGCTCTCCTCTGGTAGAGTGTCTTCACTAACTTTAAACCAAACTCACATGGTGATGGTCAAGCGCAGTCTAAAAGCTTGCGACCGATAGAGTCGACCTATCATTCACCCCCAACGTAGCATTCCCCTCGTCAGTCCTAGTTCCTTGCCTCACCACATGAAGTGTTTGCCGGAAATCTACTAAACAGAACTGTGACACCACACATCATGTCTTCCATTCCGGTGGGTTCCCACATTGTAGTAGCGCAGTAGGCATTTCTCCACGTTAAACAAAAAAAAAACCCGGGTCGACGCACAGTGGGCCCATACTGAAAATTAGTGGACTTAGGCAACAAAGTTACCATATCGATGCGATTTTTTTTTATATGACGTGTTATAATATTCCTGACAACTTTTATTCTTATAAAATTTCTTCTAAACTTGATAGTTTGTCTTGAAAAAAATTTATTAGATTTTTTTGTATGGAGCGAATCACGTTTAATTTTGTTTCTTCAATTGTACTAATATGTTGGGTGTGTGGCGTGAGTATATGATAGCTAGGGTTTTTTTTTTTTATTTTTTTTTTCTGGGTGGGAAATCATCAAATAACTTCTCCCGCTCTGGGTGGAGCGGGAGGGCGTGTCAGACTTTTACTGACTAAAACCCACCCGTGTTCCCTCAGTTGCCTGTGTGCCAGGGGCGGCGGTATCTCTTTCGAACAACCCGCACCCCCGGCAGGCATCGGCTCTTGCGGGCCCCTCTGTTGCTGCTGACATCTCTTTGAGGCGCGCGTGGAACACAACGCGCCGTCGACCCGGGCTTGGTCCTTACCGGACAGCGAGGTACCCATTACTCGCCGTCCGCAAGCCCGTGCCTACGGTGGCCGGGAATCAGCCTGGGATTCCCGACGCCCAGGGCGTCTCCTGCGAAGGCCACGGCTGTGAGGGCGCATGTACTGCATCTCCCTCACGTGCGCCGCCTCCCTCTTTGCGAGCATAACTGCTTCGCTGAAGGAGGGGACTGCCAGCCATGCCCTCTCGCTCCGTACCATGGCCTGGACCAGGGTCGGACGCGAGAGATCGCCGCCGCCGATCACCTCCACGAGGACACGGCGTTGCTCCGCCCAAGCTGGGCAGACCTCCACCGTATGCTCCACCGTGTCCTCTGGGCGATCTTCGCAATGGAAACACCCGGGCGTTTCCTCCCGCCCTATCCGAAACAGGAACCTCCCGAAACAGCCATGTCCGGTGAGGACCTGTGTCAGGCGGAAGGTGAGGACGCCATGCCGCCTCTCAAGCCACTCCTCAAAGAGAGGACTTACCGCCGCAATCGCGGCGTGCCCAATGATAGCTAGGGTAATTTTCTATCCACGAAAAAAAAATCAGCGCCGGCCATCTGCGGCAGCGCGAGTAATCATTTGGTAAAAAAAAAAAAAAATTTGGAAGAATTTTTTTGTCATTTAAAATAAATTCAAAGCATATTTTTTGTCTCATTTGGCTGTTTTCACCTTCTTTTTAGTTAAATAAATAGTTTTAATAGCGCATACGTACTTAGAACTAGTAATTCTGGTAGAGATTTAGTTATTATTGCATGTTATCGGTACAAATGAGTCATCAATCACAATGCAGGTGCTCTGCATTGTGATTGATGACTCATTTGTTTGTGCGCGCATAACTAATGAGTCATCGAAAAATGCTCGTCTCTGATTGGCTGTGTTATTTTTTAACTGCACGTTATCTATTGTTGAATAAATATATCGTAATATTTCAGGTTATACTAATTTTGTTAATGATAGGTGAAATAATTTAAATTTGTACGGGCAAGTCGTTGATAATTATCTACATAATCAACTGTATGTATATTATTATAGTATAAGTTATCGTACGTATGATCAATATGAAACGGTGAAGTAATTGTAGCCCTGAAAAGGGCTGTTTGTCATATTCCTAACCCTGATGGGCTTTTGTGATGTCGGATCACATTATTTCTTGTTCCAGAAGTGCTAGTGGGTCCGGCAAATTTTCGGACTCTGCTATGAGGCATTCTTCTTCCTCCATAATTTCACTGTCACAGGGAGGCTCAGTAGTCTGTAACAACTGAGTTGCTTCAGGCAACAACTCATTATGAACCTGTTTCATTATTTTAGGCCTTATGTAGTATATGTGGGGATCAGAGCTTATTAGAAGTCCATGGAGGATGTCTTCGTTTGTTGCTATTCTCCCCGTTTTCCGAGTGTGCCTCTCCCTGACGTTTCTGAAGTCCTTATTACGGGCTTCCGAAGCTTCTTCAGATAAGGTACCTAAAACGAATAAGTACATACATTTTAATTTCAAAACGCAATCGAGTCAAATAATACATCAAACTATATTTATTTTTTACTTACCGATTGGCAAAACACCAAAGTGGTTACAGATGTCTGCACCGTGCATTAGAAGTTTATGTACACTAACTGGCATGTAGTACCACGAATAATGTTGCACGTACACATCAGCTGTTTCTCTACAGTATCTTCTAAATTTTTCACAGTCAATGTTTTTGCCTGATGATATGGCTTGTAGAATAACGGAAAATCTGAAAATCAGATTTTCGTCAATTCCCGTTATTCTGGAAGATCTTTTGTAATCTTGGAAAAAGCGCCTCGCTGTATTCCCGTCGTTTGTAGTTCCAAAACCCTAAAATGGGAAAACAATACTGTAAAATACAATACATAGAGATATAATTCACAAACAACATAAAGAGAGCGAAAATTAAATACATACCTGTTTGACTATATCAATCAGCATTCCAGTTTGCTCACGAAACTCTTGCTGTGTGGTATTTTTTTTAGCTTGTTTCAAAGCCTTATGTTCGCCGCGAGCAGTCCATCGTTGAAAATCCAGATTATAAGATATATGGAGAAGACATTCCATACACCGAATCTTCATATGCAGTGAAGAAATTCCTTGTTTGTAAATTTCTTCACGAAGTGGTTTAGAAGTCAAAGCGTCTAAATTATTCATCTCACTCGGTTTTGCCAAGCAAATGGGACACGTTGCATATGATGGTACTCCAGCAATAATATTGGCCACTTTTCCATCAATCATGGTCATATGCAATTCATGTGATACAATAATATTTCCACACTGTGTAGATATTCGTTCATCAATTTGTTTTTTCATCTCAGACTCTTCAGACTTTATAAAGTCAGCTGTCTCCGAAGTGAAAGTGAACTTCACTGGTCGACAGTACAGAGTTGAGAAAGGTGTGGGGTTCTCCCAAACTAGATTTTCATTCCCAGATGATGGCCTAGTAGACACTAGCCGAAGAGGGACGATGCTTATCATGACTACTGATGAATCATCGAACTCTGTAGCTGTGTTTGACGTTTTCTGTTTATAGTTACTCTGCGACGAAGAACCATCAAGTCCCCATTTCCAGGTCAACTTGAGTTCTTCATTTTGAGACTTATCAACAGTATTTATATCAAGTAATATCCTCTCCACAGTGTGGTCCAATAGCGCTTGCAATTTAATGTGAGCTCCGTTTTCGGTAATCTCCATACTCTCTTGTGGTGGGTAACATCTTTTCTTGGCATTTACAAGCTTTGGATAAGATGGAAAGGCAGCACAGTTTTCTTCTTTCAGAAATTGTCGAAGAGCTAAGTACTTCCATTTCGAGAGCGCAACTGATGTATAAAGAGCTAAACACTTATCTTCAGAGACAGTACTTAAGCTCTGCTTTTTGAATAGTCTCTCTTCTACTTCGGATAGCGTATCTGGATTACTGGAAAGGTATTCGACCACTTTTGCCAGATTCGTTTTGCCGTTGTCTTTCAATTTTGTTATGTACCAGTGCTGCAACTCTTCCTCGGAATTTTCTTCTACTATGGAAGTAGAACGTCTTTTCTTTTGCTTATTACTTAACTCTTCGAACGGTTTTCTGTGCTCCTTTTCTGTAGATGTTCCCGCTTCCGCAGTACATACTGCAAGAGTAGGAACATGGCAATCTATATCCACAAGCTCAGATAAGGCTGCGTCCGAAAAGCCCATCACACTTCTCAGATCAACACTGTCACAAACAGGCCAGTTGATGTTTTTTTCCAACCACTTGCGATTAATTACACGATTCATAAAAGTTTTTTGATTTCTACTTGACTCTATCCACTTTTTATTTAAATTTACACAAAAAAGTCGACAGAACTCCTTGATTCGGTTCTTGTCTTCTTCAGAAACTTCGGTAGTCAAGACAGAAATGATACTTTCATACAGAAACATATGATTTTTCAGATCACCGCCACTTCTTAATTTTACAAAAAGATCTAGGTTGGTACAAAATCCAGCCATAGTTCTAATGTAAATATAAAAATACAAGTATTTCACTGTGTTCACAAACAAGCGACAAGAGCGAAACTAGATGGACTTAATGAATGTCTTTATATTTATAGTTAGTGTTAATTACTCAAGTAGTGGACATAACAGTGAGTGAAAATTATTCAGCCAATCAGAGACGAGCATTTTTCGATTACTCATTAGTTATGCGCTTAGCCGAGTGCACAAACAAATGAGTCATCAATCACAATGCAGGTGCTACCGATAACATGCAATAATAACTAAATCTCTACCAGAATTACTAGTTATAAGTACGTATGCGCTATTAAAACTATTTATTTAACTAAAAAGAAGGTGAAAACAGCCAAATGAGACAAAAAATATGCTTTGAATTTATTTTAAATGACAAAAAAAATCTTCCAAATCATTTTTTTTTTACCGAATGATTACTCGCGCTGCCGCAGATGGCCGGCGCTGATTTTTTTTTCATGGATAGAGAATGACCCTAGCTATCATATACTCACGCCACACACCCAACATATTAGTACAATTGAAGAAAAAAAATTAAACGTGATTCGCTCCATACAAAAAAATCTAATAAATTTTTTTCAAGACAAACTATCAAGTTTAGAAGAAATTTTATAAGAATAAAAGTTGTCAGGAATAATATAACACGTCATATAAAAAAAAATCGCATCGATATAGGAACTTTGTTGCCTAAGTCCACTAATTTTCAGTATGGGCCCACTGTGCGACGGCGCGTTGTTTTCCACGCGCGCCGTCGGAGATGTCAGCAACAACTGGTGGGGTCCGTGAGGGCCGATGCCTGCCAGTGGTGCGGGTTGTTCCAAAGAGATACCGCGGCCTCTGGCACATAGGCAACTGAGGGAACACGGGCGGGTTTTAGTCAGTAAAAGTCTGACACGCCCTTCTGCTCCACCCAGAGCGGGAGAAGTCATTTGATTATTTCCCACCCAAAAAAAAAGAAACATCATGTCTTTTCTGCTGCAGATGTCTTGTCCTAGCCTGCCCTGTTTCGCTACCAAGAAACAATCACATCACGCGGGCTTATGCGGGATTGTACATGTCACATGTGTTCGAAGTTTTGGTTCTAGAACATGCTGGTTTCCTCACAATGTTTTCCTTCATCGTATTCAGAGCAGAGGTCAAGAAATAATGTAGATAAAGTAAAGCACCAGTGTAGCGGACAACGGGCGCATCCAGCACCACTCCCAATATTTTTGACGTGCGCTCCCTGCTATCTGAATCGCGTGACTCCGCTGGCAGCACACGTTACCACGCAGCTCTGAATGCGGTAGTTGAATGTAGTACCTGTGTTGTAGTACAATCCATAAGGACCTCAGGGAGAGACGGATAGCGATGAGGACGGTATGTTGAAATAAAATGCAGATTTCTTGATTGAATCTTGTCCGCAGATTTTGGCTTCTTCTTAGTTGTTGCCTCTTCGGGGGCTGTATTGCGAATGACCGAGTGGCGTTTTTTTTAGGGATGGTATATTGTACGTCAATCTAGGAGGTTATCAGCCGCATAACCGGACTTACCTGTGGCTGTTTCGATATATTAAGGCCAGGAGCCAGGGATGGGTCAGAATTATATAATTAATCATTAGTGACGAAATGAAGGCTACAGGCTCAGCGGCGCGGGCGTGTTCGAGCAAGGATTGGACGTTGGAACCTCGCAGCGGGCCTCGTCTGGGAGGATTGAAGGATGGCGTGCCGTGTTTATGTATTTCGAGCGTACTGGTGGACTTGCTACTCTCCTGGAGAAGAGTTGTAGTGGCGTCGGGAATGGTTAGGGTATGCCATGTATGTATGCCATGGCCAGGGAATCCATTGGTTCGCTGCCCGTGTGGCAGTCGGTTGCCGCAATTAGGAGATTAGGGTACTTTATAGAAGAGTCGATCAAGTGCCCACAAATGGCACGCCTTTCATAATAATCAGTCATTCAAAACACCGATATTGAACATATCTACACGTAATACAATACATATCTACAGAAAAACTTAGGTATTTTAAAAAAAAGATGCGACTTCCATAATCTAAATACACGTAGTAAAGATGAAATTGTGATTCCAAAATTTAGATTAACTAAAACTAGCAAGTCATTTCTAATAAACAGTATCCGATTCTATAACAAGTTGCCAAAGTCGGTTACAGAACTTAGCGATGGAAAGTTTAAAACTCACATCAAACGTGTCCTTATCAAAAAAGCATAATATAAGATAAAAGACTACCTACGTTGAAGACAGGGAAGTTTGGCATTAATTCCTTCTGCACATGTGGCTTCCCTAGTACCTCATTAACAGCATAACTTTGTGAGAGTCTATCCACACACTGCTTCCAAACTGCCACCACACTGCCACTGCTGCTTGCTGCTTGCATAACTGCTTCCAAATTACAATGTTAATTTTTTTTTTTTTTTAATTTACACTTTCTGACATATTCTCGTCATTTTTGACATTATACATCGCTTCAAATATCAACTATTTATTAGTGATTCTCATGAAAATCATGTCTCTTTGTTTAAATAGGTTGATCTTACTAATGTAGATTCTTTTACATATTGTGAATGGGAGAACATTGTAGGCCTTACAGACTAGATTTATAGACGATTTTCTATTCTTTATTTTCATTCCTCTAAGTACTTGGTACTTATTGACAGGCCTGCACTATCCTCCCATACCTATTATCACTGTAATTTGAAAACATTGTAAAACCCAATTATTTTTAAAAGAGTAACCGTGGAGTTTCTTGCCGGCTCTTCTCCATAGGAAGCGACAAATTGGAACCGTGCACCTAGCTTCTGACGTTTCATAAGTGCCTTTGCAGGTTTATTTGAAATAAGATATTTTGATTTGATTTGATTTGATTTGAATAAAAATAAGCATGAAATAAACTCCATAAACTGTAGTATTTTGTACCCTAAAACATCTTTTAATTATTTCGAATCCAGTGGTCTGATTAACCTGATTCCAACTAGAATATCCGTTTTATACATAATTCTACTATTTAAAACTGAAATCACAAAAATATGTGCATAAACAAAAAATCGCTCAGCCCAGTGAAGTAATGGAATAATTCGACTGTTGTCATATACTGGTATTTGTGTTCTCCCATCTAGTCTCATTTCCTGCGTAAATGTATGGCAAGATTATTTGCGATTTCCGATATTTGTAATAGTCAAACCTCTGTGACCCCATCGAGTTTTTTGATCCCTATAAGAAACAGGATCGATTGGAATCACATTTTTTTTTTGTGTAAATTGTAATTTTCTTGCTGACTGTACATTTTTTTTTAATTTTTAAAAGCGAATACCAACAGTCTCCTAAAGCCGTTTTCATGTAGAGACAACGGTGGAATTACCTACCCTTATTGCCCCATCCAACCTGTATATGTTGTGACGTCCATCACTATTGCTTAGATGCATAATGGAAAAGCGTGATGACAATCATTTAAAACGTTACATCTGTAACTCTCCGCAATTTCTAACCTTTTGGCACGTCTTTTTACAATTTGCGGTAAACTATAGAAGAATACGAATAAATTGCAATACTGCTAATCCCCCATAGCAAAAATCGTGATCATATATATCCTACGGTCTGCGCAGATATATTAGAAATATCTATGCAAAATTTAAACAAAATCTATTCAGTAGTTATCGCGTGATGCTGGAACATATATCAGACAAACAGACAAGAATTGTAAAAAAAATATTTTCGGCATTAGAATCGTTCCCAGATCTCGCAAAAAATACAAAAAAAAATGTACGACTTTGCTACGATTTTATTATATGTATAGATTTCATGTAATATTGGTAAGTAAAGGCTATATATTATTATTATTACCCGACTACGGCGAAACAAAATGAAGGGTTAAGATTCTAAAAATGTCTTTGACATATTTCGAGACCCTCGGGGGGTCTCGAACTTTTACAATGGTACGGCAAGGGGCCGAAGCCAACTCGCAAAGACCACCTATATTATTTTTAATCACAAGACAACTACCCCTGCATGCACTATGTACGTGGACCCAAGAACAAGCCCTGGATGGTGTAGGACTCTTGCAGGAAATGTAATAAAAAGGAACTATGGGTTTCGGTAGTTAAGTGGACTGGTAACGTAGAACTATGGTAAGACTGCTCCTGCCTGACCTATGTTTTTTACAAAATTCACAAATGACAGGAGGTGATTTGCACACTCAATAATGGGCCCCCGAAAACGAACGGTAGCACTTTATGTCATAGCTACAAGGGGGAAACATGTCCTAAGGTGCTTGAGTAGTGGAGAGATATTCTACGACTATCAGGACAATGCCGGAAGTACGATCAAGATCCCTACCAGCATCTTACTGGAATACTTCCTTCCTCCGAGCACGTTTGCTCTTGCAAATCTCCATTCAAGCCGGCCAATAAAGGCAAGAAAGGGGTCGGAGCTCTGTTTCTCGTCAGTGTTCATTCTAGTTGGTCAATAAAGGCAGGGCAGGGATGACGAAAAAGACGTCTGCCCTTCGGGTTTCTGTATCTCTCTTGGTCTGACTCCTCACTTGTTCTAGTAAGGTAAAATCTCTAACAGCACAGACCTAGAGTAACGGAGTGCCCGGCCTTATTGACCAACTAGAGCGAACTCTAGACGGTCAATAAGGTAGAGCAGAGATGAGGAAAAATACTTCACCCTAGAGATTGGGTCCTTCAGTTCATTACTGCCCAACAGCACGCCACACTGTACTGTGGGTTTCGGTATCTCTCTTGGTCTGACTCCTAACCCAGACCTGGTCCACTAAAGTTTAGATCACGCAAGACCCACCACGACGTCAACATAGGGATGAGCTCGGTAGTGTTATTATTATTATGCGTGACGTGCTAATTACGTTTTTTTCTGTCCTTACGTACCAAGGGTCAGCCTTATTCGAAAAGCAGTTAGACCGAACCCTACTCTGTCTGGCCTCAATGAAGAAGGCAACTATCCCGCTATAAAAAGCCAATTTTATTCAGCAACGTAAGTTACATATTAAGCAGTTAAAACTGTGATGAGCTCATGCTATTAAACGTTAAAGTGATTAACATTGGTTTATCTATGATAAAAAATTGTAGAAGGCAATTTAGCAATAGCATCTTTTCGTTCAGCGGTTATTTACCTGCGCTGAGTCAGACGAGTAGTGCGCGTGTCCAGCGCGTATAAATACTAGTCTACAAACGTGCACCACCAACATTTACACATAGAATACGCGGCAATGAAGACTGTAAGTAATTACGATCCAAAAACAAATATAATCCCATTCATTATTTTTTTATAATTAATTAGAAATCTATTGTTAAAATGATTTAATTATGCATTAATGGAATCCATATTTATCTATGAAGTCCAGAGTTTCCACTTTGTTTGGTTTTTTGAATGTTTAAACATAAATCAATATTAATTCTGTGGTTCTCTATTTCAGTTGCTGTGCACTGGTTTGCTGGTAAGCGCATGCGTGGCTTACGCGTTGGCCAACCCTGTGGAGCTGGCTGCGGTATCCAACGACGCGGCGGCGATGCCGGCGCACCTAGCTGTAGTGGACGCTGAAGAGACGCTGCAGCCCCAGGAGACCCACCATTTCGGCTTCAAAAGAGGCGGGAAGGGTGGGAAAGGCGGCTACGGCGGCCACCAGGGAGGCGGCTACGGCGGCCACCAGGGAGGCGGCTATGGGGGCAACCGCGGTAGCGGCTACGGTGGTGGCTCTGGAGGAGGTTACGGCTACGGTAGCGGTGGTGGCGGTGGCGGAGGCGGTGGGGGCGGCGGCGGCGGCGGTGGCGGCGGCGGCGGTGGCTGGGGACGCTGATGTACCAGTAATTTAGTGAATATTCAATTATTGGCATTGACATCTGTGATGATCATCTTTCACATTCTAGTTAAATTATAATATTTAAGCATAACTACAGTGGTGTTATTCTCCAGCATTTCCATTAGAAGTTGAATGAGTGAAGTAACAAATAAGTTGATATACCTATAGTGTACATTGTCATCAGTGTTGTAGGTATGCGTAGTGTAATACAATGTAAAACAAGTAATACGATTAAATCATGCCGGGATAAAGTACGCTGTAACCAGTGCACAAACTGTAACCAGGAACTCAGCATTTGATTCTAGATCATAGCATTTATTGCGTAGGTTATAAAAAATCTGCTGTTACATAGAAAAGTGCAATACCTATTCGGTCGAAATGTATAGAACAGTTAGCTATTTTTTCTATGCCGAATTCGTGGTTACTGTTTGCGCACAGATAATGTTATCCTGTATAGTGCAATTGCTTAACAGTAACCATGACAGTCCGAATAAGTAAATATAGATAGGTAGAGCAGTGGTGGTCTAGTGGTAACGGCGACTTATTATTTGTAAGTCGTGGGTTCGAACCCAGACTGGTGCCTTACTTTGTGTTAATTATTTCATCACCACTGCTCTTAAAACGGTGAAGGAAAACATCGTGAGGAAACCGGCGTGTGATATCTATCAACCTGCACTGGGCCCGCGTGGTGGATTATGACACATTCCCTCTCACCGAGAGGATGCCTGTGCCCCAGCAGTGGGGAACATTATAGGCAGATTATGCAGTAAATATAATCTATTCTAACTGTAAGTATTCGCTGTGATTGGCTCATCAGTCAAGAGTGGCAACAACCCATTACATAAAGGTATTCAGAAATCAAGGTTTAATTAGGTATCAATAAGACTACGTCACTTATTTTGTACACTGTATTCTATACGTACAGGGTGGCAAAGACATCGACGCGCAACCACAATAACAATTAATTCAGCACAAAATCTAAAACCCCTAGCGTAGAAATTAGTCGTTATTAAAAAAATCGGCTGTTTCATAGAAAATTGCAATATCTTAGTGGTCAAAATGTGTGGAACAGCTAGATAGCTTGCGAATACAGAGCTTCCGTAAGACATCTGAAACCAGAAGGCTGCGAGTTGTGCGTCATACGAGATGTCTATGACAAACAATGGACGATAAGTCAAGTGTATACCTTGTTCATTGTTAACAATTATTTGATAGACTATGCCGAAAGTTAACCTTCTTGAAAATTCAGAGGGGTTGGACATCTGCCTCCAGTATACTTCGAATCGTGTCTATGGAAGATTCAGTTTTAGTTCGAAAAAGCAACTGTACAAAACAGACACGCTGTCATGACTCATAAACTCACCATTTTAGAAAAGTCAACTCAGAAACACGAAAGGGCCAAAAATGAACTCTTGTGGCACACCAATTATATAAAGAAGCCCCCTCAAGTGTATCATAGTGTATCATGTTAATTTTATTTTTCAACCAAAATAAAAAAAGAGGAGGTTATTAACTGAGCAGGTTTTTTGCTGTCGATAATAGCTAATCTCAAGCAAAATAAAGATCGCGTCTAATAATAATTGCAGTGATGTTTTTATACAGTTATTTGTCTGTAAAAAACATCGTTGTTTGTGTATTGTGTTGAACTCAGCCAAATGCCTAACAGAGAGCATTTTTAAGGATGTTCTTTAATTCTGTTCAATTCAATACAATTCTTTATTGCATTCCTTATGTTTTACATGGTATAAACAGTGAGATCAATATGGACCCTGTCGGGCACAGCATGTCTCTTGTTGTCTCTCTTCTTCTTGTTTCTCACTTCCGTCTCATGAGCGATAGCTATTGCGATAAGGTCTATGATATTTACAAAAGCGATTCAGAACATAAGCTGATTGTGCATAACATTCAGATGTGGGACACTTGCGTGAAAGTATTTCCGCGAAAACGCTTGCGCGAAGAGAAATTTTCGCGAATGGAATTTTGCGCGAAGATAAATTTTCACGAATGGAATTTTGCGCGAAAGACACTTACGAGAAAAACGATTGCGCGAATCAACTTGTGCTAAAGGGCGTTTCACGAAAAAGTTGCAGTAATGAGATTCCTTCAAAACGCACGCCTGTTATTCCAAAGGGTTAGAGAAGTGGTGCATACTATGACTTATTACACCCACAATTTGACAGTGATGTACAAGTTACAGACAGACTGAAAGTATGCGTCGATATTTACTGTGGTAGTATTTTTATTGTACCTTTTTGTGGGTTCGAGGTCGCTGATAGCAAAACTGGTGTCGGAAACAAAATTCAAGATGGCGTCATCGCAAATATGCGTGTTTTTCGTCATGGATGTCGTTTTCATGGTTTTCGAGAGCGCTGACCACGATAATGGGGTCAAAAACAAAATTCAAACCACGTTTTGTTATAAGTGAGCTTGAAAACCATAAATTACACCGATGTCAAAAAGAAAACCATAAAATATATTTTTTGTAAGCAAGCATATTTCACGATATCTCCGGTATAATTGTAGACCGATTTCAAAAATTCTTTTAACGATCGGGTATGCCCCAGGGGTGGTCCCAAACAGAGTTTATTAACTTTGTTTAGGTTTTTGTTGCGTTAGCTTCGATAATACTAATAAAATCCACTTTGTATCTCTTGATGATATTTGTGCCTCTTAAGGACGCTATCACATTTTTCAATCAGTCAAGTTTAGGTATCTGAGTCGTAAAACAACAACATTACACGCACGCACACATTGAAACCATTCCTCCTTGATTTTTATACAGTACTTAACTAATATTGGTACTTGAACGTATTTTTATTTTTTTATTTTAGTAGCATTCTTGAGCAAAGTTAGTATAAAAGTAACTTTATATAATTGGTAACAGTAATTCTTACGAATTTTCGGACTCGCGCTCTGAGGTCTAATAACAAAATACTGTAATAATATTTTTGGCTATTAAACAAATATGCCGATAGATAATCGTAGACTATCGTTGTAATGGTTAAAAATAAACAGGATATTAATTCCCTAAAGAAAACTAAGCGAAAAATGTGTGACACCCGAATCCCCCCACCTTAGAGATTGGAGCGCGTGTTCAGAATTTTTAACAACAACAAAAGTTATTTTTATTAAAATATTGTTGATCACACTTCCAACCCCCAAAATTGATACCCATGTCGATTTTTCATCTAAAGATTACATCCGCCATCTTAAACTGAAAATGAATGATACATTCGTAATCCCCCCGAAATTTCCAAAATCGATAACCAGTATGGTTTTGGAACTTTTCATAAAAAACTACACCCGCTATTTTTGAATAAAATATGGATTAAACATTCGTAATCACTGGCCACGCCACGATTGCGGCGGTAAGTCCCCTCTTTGAGGAGTGACTTGAGAGGCGGAATGGCGTCCTCACCTTCCGCCTGACGCAGGTTCTCACCGGACACGGTTGTTTTGGGAGCTTCCTGTTTCGAATAAGGGGGGAGGAAGCGCCCGGGTGTTTCCACTGCAAAAATCGCCTTGAGAACACGGTGGAGCATGCGGTGGAAGTCTGCCCGGCTTGGGCGGAGCACCGCCATGCCCTCGTGCAGGCGATCGGCGGCGGCGATCTTTCGTGTCCGGCCCTGGTCCAGGCCATGGTACGGAGCGAGAGTGCATGGTTAGCCGTCACCTCCTTCAGCGAAGCAGTGATGCTCGCAAAGAGGGAGGCGGTGCACGTAAGAGAGAGGCAGTATATGCACCATCACGGCCCTAGCCTCCGCAGGAGACGCCTTGGGCGTCGGGAATCCCAGGCCGATTCCCGGCCACCGTAGGCGCGGTCTTGCAGACGGCGAGTAATGGGTAGCTCGCTGTCCGGTAAGGACCAAGCCCGGTTCGACGGCGCGTTGTGTTCTACGCGCGCCTCAAGAAGATGTCAGCACTAACTGATGGGGTCCGCAAGGGCCGATGCCTGCCTGGTGCGAGTTATTCGATAGAGATACCGCGGCCCCTGGCACACCGGCAACTGAGGGAACACTGGTGGATTTTTGTCAGTAAAAGTCTGACACGAAAGAGCGGGAGAAGTTATTTGATGATTTCCCACCCAAACAACAAAAACATTTGTAATCACAATCCTAAAAATCCCTTAAATTGATAGATCCAAAATTGTATTTAAACAAAAACATCTGTCATCTTGAATGACAAATACGTGTAGGTTTCGGGTACCTCCATCAGGACCGAAGATCCTTCTTCTTTAACGATGAAAAATTCATCAACCGCCATCTTGGATTTCCTTTTTGACCTCACTATCAGCTTCACCTTCGAAAACCATAAAAACGACACCCATGGTGAACAATTTGAAGATTTCCGCAGCCTCCATCTTTTCCGAATTTCCTCAGCCGCCATCTTGGATTTTTAAAATTTAACCTCACTATTGTTTTCAGCACCTTCGAAAACCATGAAAACGACACCCATGGTGAAAAAATTTAATATTTCTGCAGCCGCCATCTTCGATTTTCATTTTGACCTCACAGTCGGCTTCAGCACCCTCGTTTACCTACTGCAAGCTGCGTTAAAGAACTTCGTTCCAAAAATGGATGACACGACATTATCATTATCACACTAAAAAAGTAAATTCATCCGCCATCTTGTATTCGTGTAAACTAATTACATATTCATAATCACCACTAGCTCCAAAATCCTCAATAATGACTATCTTAAATATGTACGATATAAAAAATCATTATTTATTTCATTTATTTATTTCTTAACTCGTAACAAGTTTGGTACTCATACTTTTGGTCCGAAAAGTATCAACATTTTTCAACCACAGTATAGTTTACGGCATTCACTTTATTATTATTTTAATCGTATTTATTTTTTACAAGAAAGCGATACACCCGTGCTTCCCAGAGCGCATCTGAGCGAGAAATGACAGACCGCGTTTAGAAAATATATGAAGAAATTGGAGAGCGATCTTTATTTTTCTCTTAAATAAAAACGTTATTTATTAAATTACAAAATATCCGTTACTACTTGCTTAGAGGACTATATAAGCCACAATTTCTTATCATTTTGGAGTTAAAATATGCAGTTGATCTTGCTATAATGGTTCCTATTCAGCCCCTTATTTTTTGTTATTTTCTGCGATTATTGTGGTGGTGAAAACGGATTTGTGTGAAAATTTTGTATGGGGCTATGCAATTTATGTGGTGTCATTGTGGAGATGACTATATTGTATTTAATTTAAGACCATAATTGCCTCGCAGTTGTGATTCCTCTTCATATAATTGGTACCACAAAACCAACGGTATTTGTAGAAAAATGTGATAGCGTCTTTATACATCTGTCATCGCTGTTGTTTACATATCAAGTAATGGTATATGAATTGGTGTTTGGTAATTAAATAATTTAAAAGTAAAAAAAAAACTACCAACATAACATAAACATTACGCACGTTGTTTTTGGTTAAAAGTTATCCTTTATTCTTCATTTTGTTCTATGAAGAACAATTAGTTAATTATTGCAGTCTCTTCTGCAGTCTTTAAAAAAACTATTGACGGGTTATAGAATAATTTCATGGTTTTATTACCAATAATAGCAAAAATCAGGCACCTCTCCGATAGACAGGCAAGTCAACACCAAAAACTATTCTGAACTATAAGGAATTTACTTACAGGTAAAACCTAACAACACGTTGTAAAGTCATCTTGTATAGATAATTACATGTTATGGTTAATTATAATTTATTATGCGGATTCGCATATGTGGTCGTCAAAATGTTAGTTTTTATGTGTTTACGCTAACATGCTTCATATTGTAAGACGGACAGCCAACCATTCGTCTGTCGTAACATGTTGACCTTGAGCCGGCCCAACGTAGTACGGAGGTTCAATAGAATAAGAGTCAAGCTTCCTTATACTATGACGTGTCGCCTACTGTACTAGATTATAGCAGTGTTTGTTTTAAAAGTGCATTAATTTAAAAAAAAGGTTTTAGTTGAATTAAACACACCAACAGTTTGGAGATCTAGCTACTTACTGCCATTAAATTCCTTCTAAATGTTCCACAAATAGTACAAAAAATAAGTAGTTTTTCGTGTTTGTTATGAAGAACTAAGAAGTTACACAACTGTTTAAAAGAACATGTAAAAAATATAAAAGGTAAGTTGAAGGTGTAGGAAGCCCCAGATTGTTCAGTCTCGACTTCGTGCAGCTCAGGAGGCTCGGAGTCCACAACAGGAGCAGCAGGATGTAGCAGGGTGGAGCGGGATGCAGTACGATCAACAGGATTGACAGGCTGTAGGGAACCTGAATAAAATTAGCTGTGGTAGTGTAGAATGGTGACTAGAGGGACCTCGTCGTCAGCCTTCCGCACACACAGGCGACTAAGGAGTCCGTCGGAGACCTCTCCATACATGAGTGTTCGTTTTCAGCGTTCTACGCCACCTAATTAAAGGTTCTTACACGCACAGGCAATAGGGCTGGATTCAGCGGAAGAAGTAGATCAGGCTCACAATAGTTATAGTTTCTTTTATGACAACACCAAACACAACACAGTAAGTAAGAGTAAGTCTTATAAACATTCAACAGAGACTTGGATAAAGATTGAACAAGAATAGAGGCTAGTCTGAGACAAAGGTTAACCTAAGTTAGAGCCCAGAACTGACGACTACCGTAAAGTTAGTCGGGCACTATAGAGTGCCTGACTAACTTTCTAGAAGTATCTATTCCACATTTCGGCCACAAACAACAAAAACGGCTTATAGTGAGAACCTGGCCATATCATACTAAATTAATAGTGAGACCCTGGCCTGAAATGTCAGTTAAATGAGTGCCATATCATTTTTGCTTAGCAAAACAAAAGAACTTGACAGATAGCAATTTATGATAAAAATGTCGAAGAGCTCCATAAAATATGGTTGAGGTACACGATGACTGAAACCGACTGATGTAGACTTATACTGTATTAACCAAAGCGAAAGTTTTTGCTCCGATTGCTACAATTCAATTGAATCTCACGATATTCCACTACTCGCGTAATATTTTTTTTAGGAGAATTATTTAACCGGTTTCTCATCACTATTTTTGCGGCAGAGGTGTGCTAAGGCCCTTAGAGAATTTATTCCGTAAGCTGAAGGTGTAAAAACATGAGCATATAACATAGATAATAATGTAGCACAGAAACTCAACGTTTTGATTTTGACATTTGTTGCACCCGTGCGAAGCATGGGTTGAGTTTGAATACATAGGTATAAAGTGGTACTAAGGTACACATATAGTACGTAGAAGGCATAGATTACTTACTCTTCAATTTATAGATAAATTTCTAACGCCAAAAATATTCTATTTAAGTTTACGTAATTAGGCAACAGACAGAAAGGAAGGGGTTTTACAAACAGGAATTTAGTTTTTTCCCCAAGGACCAGTTTTTAAACGTTCTTGTATTTCACTAGAAATTACCGGAGTGTTGTAATGTGCGCTCGCTCTTCATAAAGTGAACATAATAATAATAATAGTGCTCAATAAGCCAGATATAGTGGTGATAGACCGGTTAGCGCGCACAATGATAATCGATGTTACCATTCCACATGACGAGAACCTCGTGAAAGCTGAGAAAGAGAAACAGATTAAGTATCTCGACTTAGCACACGAGGTTGTTGCCATGTGGAATGTGAACTCGGCTGTAATTGTGCCGATTGTCGTATCAGCCAATGGACTGATGGCCGAAAGCCTCGACCAACATCTATCGAGGCTCTCGTTAGGCGGTTGGATCAAAAGCCTAATTCAGAGGGCAGTACTCCTCGATACGGCACGTATCGTGAGGAGGTTCCTGTCTCTGGAGCCCTAACCACCGGTAGCTTGGACCCTGCTCCCGATATCGGCGGACAACTATTTTTTATATTTTTAAATGTTTTTTGTAAGGTTATTTTATAAAAATATTTAAAAATGTATTAGAATAAGGAGTTTATATATGAGAATAATAATAGTGCTCATAATATTATTGAACAACCAGTTTTGTGAGTATGTTGTATGACTAAGATCAAGTTCAAGACTGTGAAGTAAACAAGTTTTAACGGAAGCGAGATCCATGTGTCATTGACTGATGGATTGTGAACATCAACGCTGTGAGCAGATGTTTACTCTTAGTAAAAAGCTTATAATGAAGGCCAGGGGTATTCCATATATATTTCCCAGCTATGTAGCTGTTTTTCCAATGCCATCAATATAGTCATTATCACCGGTCTGACGCATTGACGTAATCGAAAATAAGAAACTCATAAAAAACACATCCGTATAACAGAACTATTTTGTATCAAATTTTATTAAGTCGACATCGATTCGACGAAGATAAGTTTGCCGGAGGAATTTAGTCCCTAATTTTATGTCGCCGAATTATCACATACATAATATATTGCTTAAGTCCGGTAACGAATTGTTTTATTTGGTCACACGAAGATTTCAGGAATTTTGTTTCTTCGATAAACTATTTGTATTTTTCCAAAGGCGGGCGAAGCAAATTCGGTAACTTGAGACACCCTGCCATGGATAGATTAGATTCGAACTGGATGGCGGAGGCTACAGTGATCTAGCAAAGCGAGCTGACGTAGACCTACGGTACGGGGGTTTCGTACGCTCGCTTTGCTCGTCCTTCAAGGAGTTTCTTTAAACCTTGCAAACAGAGATAGGAGGCGTTTCTGAGTTGCAAATGAATCAATACACTGTAGGTACCTACGTAATGTTGAAAGGTAATAATATATTATGCTATTCATGAATGCGTGTGTTACTGAAAAAAAGCAATCTAAAAAATGTAAAGTGGCCATATTGAGTTAATAACATTTAATGGCACATGACTTAAGCATCAAGCAGTAGTCAACAGACTATTCAGCATAACAAAAAGTTGCGTACTATGCAGTGTTGTAGCAGTGCGTAGCATTGGAGTAGCAGTGGCGTAGCAGTGGCGTAGCAGTGGCGTAGCAGTGGCGTAGCAGTGGCGTAGCAGTGGCGTAGCAGTGGCGTAGCGGTGGCATAACATTGGCGAAGCAACGTGAAGCACCAGCGTAACAGCGGTGTATCAACAATCCTTCAATACTTTAGAAAGAGCAAATAATGTCAAAGAGGTTCAAGACAAATACGATGCTCCCGAAAAAGAAATAAAATATTTCGAAACCAAAACTAAATAGTTACATAATAAACTGGTAACATAAGAATAAGTAAAAATAAACTTGGAAAAAACACAAGTTATGACGTTTCAATCAAGAACAAATAAAACTAAATTTAAAAATCGCACCAGATTTCTAGGACTTTACTTGGATAATCATCTATACTGGATATGTCATGTAAAAGGTGTCTGTAAAAAACTAAACCAGTATTCGTATTCGCTTTATTATTTTGTCGCTTCAACGTTCCTTTTTTTTAAACAAATTGCTTGCAAAGCTCAAAAGAAATCTGCCAGAGGTGCGGTTTGCTGGAAAGAGATACCGAGCGATGCCCCTGGCACACAGGCTACTGAAGGAACACGGGTGGATTTTACTCAATAAAAATCTGACACGCTCTCCTGCTCCACCCAGAGCGTGAGAAGTTATTTGATGATTTCCCACCCTCAAAAGAAAAAAAGTTCAAACAAATGTGTGTTTATGCTGAAAAAGATTGATACTTGTAGTCCGTTTTTAAGAAATATAAATTTCTTGCCCTGTTTATATATCTACTAGACAGCAGTGTTCAACAAAGGGATATGTGCTTCAATGTCCACTCAAGCCAACCAATAAATGCAAGAAAGAAGTGGGAACTCTGTTCCTTGTCGGTGTTCATTATAGCCGGTTAATAAAGGGCCGGTGGGGTGGGGTTACTGTTATTACAAATGACGTAGTATTCAGCAGGTCTTTTTTTGTACTTACGTATCAAGGCTAGGGTAAGCCTTATTCGAAAAGCAGTTTGGCCGACCACTACCTTTTAACGTACAATGACAAATTATAAACAAACCCTCTGTATATTTAAACATACTCTATCTGGAATCAATGAAAAAGGCGAATATCCGGCTATATAAATACAATTTGATTAGGTGACGTAAATTACTTACCTATTAATCTGTTAAAACCGTGATGAGCTCATTTTATTAAATGTTAAAGTAATTAATTTTTTCTTACGTGTAGAGGTAAATTTAGAAACAGCATCTTTTCGTTAGCGGTTATTTACTCACGCTGAGTAAGAAGAGTAGCGCGTGTCCAGCGCGTATAAATACTAGTCTCCAATCTGCACCACCAACATTTACACATAGAATACGCGGCAATGAAGACTGTAAGTAACTACGATCCAAAAACAAATGGAATCCCTTTTATAATTTTGAACTTAGCTAGAAATCTATTGTTAAAATGTTTTAATAATTCATGATTTTATGGAATCCATATTTATCTCAGAGTTCCCACTGCCCTGTTTTTTTTTTTTGTGAACGTCAAAAATCAGTATTTATTGTGTGATTTTCTATTTTAGTTGCTGAGCACTGGTTTGCTGGTAAGCGCATGCATGGCATACGCGTGGGCCATCCCTGTGGAGCTGGCCACGGTATCCAAGGACGCGGAGCCGGCGGCAGCGCACCTGGCTTTAGTGGACGCTGAAGAGGTGCTGCAGCCACAGGAGACCCACCATTTCCGTAGCCACAAATATCACCGAAAAGGCGGACACGGCTACGGGGGCGGCTACGGCGGCGGCTACGGTGGAGGCCATGGGGGTGGCTATGGCGGTGGCCACGGAGGTGGTTACGGCGGCGGCCAGGGGGGTGGCTATGGCGGCGGCTTCGGGTTTGGTTACGGCAGCGGCGGCGGGGGCGGCGGCGGTGGTGGCGGTGGCGGCGGCGGCGGCGGCGGTGGTGGCGGCGGTGGCTGGGGACGTTGACACACCAGTGATTTAGTGAATATTCAATTGGTAGTATTGACATCTGTGATGATTATCTTTAACATTCGAGTTAAATTATAACGTATAAGCAAAACTACAGTGGTGTTATTCTCCAGCATTTCCTTTAGAAGTTAAATGAGTGAGTACATTTTCATCAGTGTTGTACCTACACACAGCATCGGTAGGTATGTGCTAACCCCTCAAGTTTTAAAATGTTACACTGCTACAACATTGAATTTATTACGAATAATCTACAGGATACTTCAAAAAGAGTATAGCGCATACGAATTGCGATGAAATTGTTATCGACTGTCGTCCGAGTCACATCATCTTTATATATCTGTCTAATCGATAGACCATGTTATTTGAGGGTATCCATTAATTTAACCTATTACGTTTTCTTTATAAAATTACAAAGTTTGATGTATACGTCCACTTAAAACGTCTATACACAGAGACAACGTGACAGATCAGGTGACGTTTTGTTAGTTTATGTCAATCTAAAATATTTCTAGCGCTTCCTATTCTATCGTTTCGCAACAAGCTCAACATTAAGCTCAACTGTATCATCGAAGATCGTTCTTCTTAATTTTTTTTTTTTTTTTATAACACACACATGCTTTTCCAATTCACTTTAGACATTGGCAGAATAGTCGACATCAGCTTTGCTTGCCATAATAAAAAATAGAATATTCTATCGTTTACGTTAAAAAGATATCACTTGTCTACTGACCCGTTCGTGTCGGTTGGTAAAATATGTATAATAAGTGAATTGCAAATTATCAAATAAAATTGTAAAATCTTTGTAGTAAAATAAAATCAGTTTTGTTAAATAATAGCAATAATAAATACCTATTATGAAATGATTATGAAAGTATTTTATTTTTCTTAATTTTTAAATTATATATACACCGTGACATTTTAGTCGTCTTACAAACGCAGCCCACTTCATGTATCTAATGACAACTAATTGTTTATTTTAAAAAAAAATATGTTTTTGGACATATATGAATAATAATTTGAAAAACAAATATCATTCACTAAGACGCATGATGTAGTTTTGAACACCCTGTTATGGAAATGGAATGAATGATGAAATCTAATGGTATTATGGTAGGTAGATAGAAATCTTCTTCCGTTTGATACGTACACATACGTGTTAATAAACAGGGAGGGTGTTTCATAATTCTAAAGCATTATTTATTCTTGTTAGTACCTTAATTTATAGCAACATTTTTTTAATCGCGCCTGTAGGTACTTTATATCGGATACATTGAGTGGAACACCTTTGTAAGACGACTAAAATGTCACGGTGTATATATTACTAAAACAAAATAGAAAAAATCTTTATACTAAAAAAAAAATTGCATGACAAAAAGCACATTTCGTCCCAGAATTCGACTCTCTGGTCTAATTAGACGTTAAATGATTCCTCGTAAATGTTAACCATATTCACTAAAACAATAGAGTAATTATAAATAAATGTTTTTGCAAAATACAAAAAGTAACTTGGGCCTCGCACGGATTTGAACGCACATGTCTTTTGGAGAGGTAACCACTTAATCGAGCTGTGTGTACGCCTAATATAATCCAGTGTTTAACCAGTAGGTAATAAATCATGTCGGTGTAAGGTCTGTAATTCAGGATACAACTTATACCAGTGCACCAACTAGAACCATGAATTCAATGTTTTTGTAAGCAACGAAAAATTTCCACGTTGTGGGGTAGCAAGCTTAGTCTAATTTCATGGTTGCAGTTTGCGCACTCGTTATTTTTTTATCCTGAATAGTGCAATTGGTCAGCCGAAGGCGCTAAACTGACGTGGGACTGGGCTGACTCCGTCTGACGTACCAATGATTTGTGGCCCAAATCTAACCACTAGGTACGTGGTGCCATGACACAGCCAGAAGGCGTCGCGGCCGACCCTGTAGAAGATGGTGGTACAAGCTGGAGAAAACACACGACCAATGGTCCACTTTAGCCCTGGATCAAAAAAGTTCGAAGTCATGGGCAGAGGCCTTTGTCCAGCACTGGGATGATGCGGTCTAACAGTAACAGTAGTCGGGCAATTGCTTATCAGTAACCATGAGAGGCCGAATAAGTCTCTGGTCAGTAAATATAACCTGATCTAATTGTAGGTATCTGCTGTGATTGGCTCATCAGTCATCATTGGCAAAAACCTAAAGGTTTTCGGAAACCAAGATTTAGATAGGTATCAAAAATGGTTTGTCCCTTATTGTATACAGGGTGGCATCGAGGCGAAAACTGTAATCATGAATTCAGCACATAAGTCTAAACACCCTAGCGTAGAAATTAGTCGGTAAACAAAAAAATCTGCTGTTTTATAGAAACGTGCAATACCTAAGTGGTTAAATGTATGGAACAGCTAGATAGCTTGCGAAAGCAGAGCATCCGAAGGATGCGAACTGGATGTGCGTCTCACGACATAACTATACCAAGGAATAGTAGATAAGTATCAATTGTGTAGCTGTTCATTATTAACAATTATCTGGCAGACTATGCTAAAAATTTACCTAATTGAAAATTTGGAGGGGTTGCACAACTGCCTCCAGTATACTTTAAATCGTGTTTTCTTAAGATTCAGTTATAGTTCGAAATTAAATTTCACAAAACAGACCTGCACCCTAATTGCGTAACACACGATCAATCATAATCTGTTTCATTTTAACAGTCCAACAATATTCATGGCGTTATTTACGTTGTTGAGCAGACAACAACGAACATATGAAGCAATGGATTACTAATCTGTTTCCAAATAATTCAGAGTATGATTGATCGTGCGTTACGCAATTAGGGATTTTTTTTTTGAGGATGGGAAATCAAATGACTTTTCCCGCTCTGGGCGGAGCGGGTGGGTTTTAGTCAGTAAAAGTCTGACACGCCGGGCGTCGGGCGCCGTCGGCGCCGGGCGGCGCCGGGCGGCGCGCTGCGCGGAACGGAAGGGCGTGTCAGTCTTTTACTGTCTAAAACCCACCCGTGTTCCTTCTGTTGCCTGTGTGCCAGGGGTCACGGTATCTCTTTCGAACAACCCGCACCCCTGGCAGACACGGCCCTTGCGGACCCCACCAGTTGCTCCTGACATCTCTTTGAGGCGCGCGTGGAAAACGACACGCCGTCGACCCGGGCTTGGTCCTTACCAAACAGCGACCTACCGATTACTCGCCGTCCGCAAGCCCGCGCCTACGGTGGCGGAGAATCGACCTGGGATTCCCGACGCCCAGGGCGTCTCCTGTGGCGACTAGGGCCGTGAGGGCGCGTAGTCCTAGTCCGTAGCCTGGCCTGGACCAGGGCCGGACGCAAGAGAACGCCGCCGCTGATCCCCTCCAAGAAGACACGGCAGTGCTCCACTCAAGCCGGGCAGACCTCCACCGTATGCTCCACCGGGTCCTCCGGGCGATCTACGGAGTGGTAACACCTGGGTGTTTCCTCCCGCCTTATCCGAAACAGGAACCTCCCGAAACCACCGTGTCCAGTCCTCACCTACGTCAGGCAGAAGGTGAGGACGCCGTGACGCCTCTCAATCCACTCCTCAAAGTGGGGACTTACCGCCGCAACTGTGGCGTGCCCAACACTGGGTTGCGACAATCGCACTGTCCATGTCGCCATGAGATCCCGCCGGAGCTCTGTCCGCTGTGCCGCGATTTTTCGCGGCAGCGGAGGTACGTCCGGCGTTTTGCCTCCTGTGTGCGCGAGAAATAAAAATACAAATGATTCGAGTTTTACATCAAAATCTGCGCATCCCATGGCGGACGCAATTAGTGTGCTGGTCTGTTTATTTTTACTGTGAGTCATGGTCTCACCATGTATGAAAGTCAACTCCGGTCCACGTAAGCCTTGCGTAAACAACCCTTGCAGCACACCCATTTTATAAAGAGGCCCCTCTAGTGAATCACACCATAACTTTTTAAACGACTTAAAAAAAGACGTGAATTGGGCAGGCTTTTTGATGTTTTTATTGTTAATAGCTAATCTCAAGTGTAAACATTGCGTCCAATAACAATTGCAGTTTTGTTATTTACATTGGTTTATCTGTTAAAAAATATCGTTGTTTGTGTATTGAACTTAATCAAATGCCTCACAGAGAGCAGTTTTTAAAAAGTAAATTCTTGTTTCTAACTTGTTTCTCGTAAGAAAGACCTTTAAGATCCATGATATACAACGTGTAACGGAAAGGGTATATTGATACCAGAACAAATTGAAACAAATACATCACTCGGAAGAGATTTATCGTGATATTGGCAAGTAACGTAGAAAGTTATTGACCTACGTAGTGCGGTGACTCGTTTGTTATGATTTTAAATTAAGAAACATATGAAACCGAAAATTTGGTAACAACTCTTACAGTATTTTATTTTGAACTGAAACTATGTAGGTATAGTGATTCTATACCAGCTGTTATCTTTAGTGCTTAAGGATAGCAATAGGGTTTCTGTTACACCCTGTATACATAAACGCTTCAAAACATAAGCTAATTGTTCAAAAAATTAGATTTGGGACACTTGCGCGAAAGACATTTCCGCGAAAGACACTTGCGTGAACCCACTTGTGCGTCATTTCCGCTAATGGACGTTTGCGCGAATGGACTTTTGCGCGAAGGAGCACATGCGCGAAAAAAACATTTTTGTGAGTGGAATTTTTCGCGAAAGGCACTTGCGCTAAGGGACAGTTGCGTGAAAAAATTGCGGTAGTGAGATTCCTTCAAAACATCACGCCTGTGTCTTTCAAAGAGTTGGGCATAGGCAAGGGGTACTTATAGGTATACTGTGAATATTACACCCATAATTCGCCAGTTATGTTCAAGTTACAGACAGGCTGGAAGATTTACTACCAATCTGTCTGTATTGGACTATTTAATAGTTACTGTCGTGATTTTAACACGCTTTTATTTACTAGCTTCACTTGTGTGTAATATTATTGTTTAAGTTTACCTAAATAGGCAACAGATATGTACACCCCAAAACCACATCTTTTTGTTGTTTAGAAACATTATTTTAGTTTTTCCCCAATGACCGGTTTACAAACGTTCATGTTTTTCCCTAGCAATAACCGGTATGGTGTAATGTGCTCTTCATAAAGCGAACGTATAAGCCTAGTTTAATAACATAATAAGGCTTCAGAGTATGTTCTATGAGTAAGATCAAGTTCATGATTGTGAAGTAAACACGTTTTAACGTAAACAATATACATGTGTCATTGACTGATGGTTTTTGAACATCAACGCTACAAGCATTACGTGTTTACTCGTAGTAAAAAGCTTATAATTATTACCACGGGTATTTCACATATTTCCCAATTATGTCGAAATTGTTTTTCCAATGCCATCAACATCGTCACTATCATCGTCTGACGCATTGACAAAATCTTAAATAACAAACTAATAGAAACAGATCGGAGGGGGCCTCCCGTTTAACCGAAATATTTTATATTGAATTTTATGAAGCCGACAACGATTCGACGAATATATATAGTTTGCCGCAGGAATTTATTCCCTAATGTTACGTCACCGAATGATCACAGGGTACCTAATACTCGTATTATGCGCAGATTTTGATTTAAAACTCGAATCATTTGTATTTTTATTTCAATTTCACTGCAACTGTTTATTTTCACAAGCTGCACTTTTCAGTACCTATAAGCTGACCTGTTATTGTAAGGCAGGCCTAAGATAATTTATTGATTCGCAAAACTATATACCTACAGCGTCAAATTAAATTACTCCGTGTTGGTTAACGACATAAAAAACAAATGAAATAATTAAAAAAAAAAACATTTTTCCAGCTTAGTTCAAAACTTTAGATGACACAGCCGTTTTTTTTGCGTTTATGTACATAAACGGAACAAAACGGCTGTTAAGTTTTAGTTTTAGCCTTTGACCTTCGCCCAAATTATGGTGAAAAATGGTAGGTAGTCTTAATGTTCCATTCGTTTTTTATATCGATACCCAACACGTATTGCTAATTTAATTTGACCCAGTATAGATGTTACTATAACACGTAGGTAGCCATGGTGGTAGTGCATAGGTTTCAGCTGTACATATGCAATGTGGATTTGTCGATGTATTTTTTATTTATTTTTTAATATCCCAGATGCTTTACAGATGTGCTTTTATTTTTAACATAATTTTTTGTGCTGCAAAGATATCTTTTTTTGATTTGATAGTTGTATTTTCTGTAATTAATTTGACTCAGATAGTCAAATTAATTACAGAAAATACAACTGCTTTGAATTTATAATACCTGAATTGCATTGTTCGCTTTGTTGTAGATTATTTTTTTATTCCTTTATCTAGTAATCCAACCAGTTTTTTTTTTGTTCGGTTGAAATTTTCCGTTTACATACTGGAATCATAGAAGCAGCATATAAATGCATTATGTGTTAAAATTCTCTTCCGAATATATACATCCAACCAAGAAATATTATAGGGATAGTCACAATACTTTTTTTTTAATATATGTACAAGGAACCATAGTAACGTTTGAATATACTTATACCATTCCATGAGAGGTTTTGTCTTTTTGGAAGCAGGGATTAGGAATGGGCCGAATATTCATTGTATGTTCGGTATTCGGCACATTAGGCAGGTTTTCGGAACATTCGTATTCGGCTGATTATTCGCCAAAAATGCCGAACTACCGAATAATATTATATTAATTATTTAAGTACAAGTCGGCCCTTTTATAAAAACAAAAAATGAATTATTGATACAGAGGCAAGATGCGTAACTAATTCGACTCGACGACGCAATAACAGTCTGGGCTGTCCGGGTAGCGGGCGAAATAGAAGTGCGCTTCCACGGGCTCAACGAGTAGACTTGAGTTTTTGAGATAAAGCTTGATTTTTTACGATAAAGCGCGCCAAATCCTGTGAACTGTTGTTTTTGCATGGTAGTAATTCACATCGATTGTCTTTAAGAATGGTTTTTACGTAAAGATAAATTAGAATCCATCATGTTACGCGTTTATAGTTGGTAGCGCCCTCTATGAGTAAAGAGTATAAAACGACTTCTTTATACTGGCCAATAGATGTCGCTATTTTCAAGAAATTACTCTATGAAAACATGAAGTATAACACCGTTAAGATTTGGCAACACAGTGTGATCGGTAACAGGAATTTGAATATTGCATGTCAGTATATCATCTACGATTTTGAATGCAATGTTAACAAATCATTAGATTCGCTGAAAGCATTATAATGTATATGTTGTTGTTACATGTTATATAACTACGTTTTAATTAAGGTCATAAATACCCAGTAGAGGATCCAGGATTGTTATTTGGACCCCAGTGAGGGTACGTTTTAGCAAAGTAACACTAGATACATAAAAACTTAATAGTAATTAAGACAAGGATATGCTTGCTAAAAAAATTAATTAGAATAACATTAGGTATCAAGTTCAGTTTAAGATTTATCAGAAAATCACTGCATAAAGGCTTCCGCAGACTGGCGCGACAGGACTGCATGACGCAGCTCTAGCAGACCACTTTCCATGCAGTTATCATTGAAATTGTCCCACCAGAGTCGCGTCGCGCCTATCTGCGGGAGCCTTGACCTATGCGAAAGACATTTTGTCAGATTTGAAACAAGTTTTTTAATATTTCAATTGTAGCACTTGCTAATCTGGAAAAACCTGTCTATTTTTATGTTTTGGTTTCTTTATTTTCACATAGAATGACATGAATGAGAATAACATATTTAAAGACGGATATTACAGAGGGGTAATATTGCTTAATACACTACCAGTAGGAATCGCTTTCTTTTGACAGTTCCACAACATAAATGGCGTTGTTTACGTTGCTAAGTATTAAATTTTTTCAAACACATTATGAAAAAATGGATGACATATGAAAGGATGGATGATATATGAAAGAATGGATGATATCTGAAAGGATGAATGATATATGAAAAAATGGATGGCATATGAAAGGATGGATGATATATGAAAGAATGGATGACATATGAAAGGATGGATGATATATGAGATAATGGTTGACATATGAAAGAATTTGAATCATTTTGAAGGTTATTGTTAAATAACCATCAAAATGATTCAGATTCTGATTAATAGTGTGCTACGCAGTTAGGGTGCAGGCCAGCCAAGTGTGGTATTTCATTACCAACATGCTATTTAAAGCACTATTTTCCAGGGGCTTGTAGCTAATAACAGCCTAGGCCACCGTAGGCGCGGGCTTGCGGATGGCGAGTAATGGGTAGCTCACTGTCCGGTAAGGACCAAGCCCGGGTCGACGGCGCGTTGTGTTCCACGCACGCCTCAAAGAGATGTCAGCATCAACTGGTAGAGTCCGCAAGGGCCGATGCCTGCCAAGGGTGCGGATTGTTCGAAAGAGATACTGCAGCCCCTGGCACACAGGCAACTGAAAGGAACAAGGGTCTATTCAGTAAAAGTCTGACACGCTCTCCTGCTCCACCCAGCGCGGGAGAATTTTTTTGATGATTTACCACCCAAAAAAAAAAATGTGTCGATCGATCAGGTTAAGCTACGCTTGCCACGGTTGGTCCGTGGATGAGTGACAGCTTTATATACCAATACCATGATAAGCGTTAAGTCCCGGTTGTCATTCGTGGATCTTTGACAGTTGTTACGGGTCGTTATGAGCCCGAAAGTGACAATCAGTCTTACCGAGGGGTATCGTACCTATAACCCAGTGCGTGTATGAACATTAACGAGGTAAAAGGAGTATGTAAGGATCGTAGTAAATGGCGTTGATAGTTTCTGCCTACCCCCCATGAGAAGAAGGCGTGTTATAAACGAAAGCATAATATTTCAGGTACGGAAAACGGGGGTCACTTTAATCAATATTGAACTTTGAAGGTTCATATCTCTTAAATTTGTGGTTATAAAAATACACAAAAAATGTTAAATAATCGTTTTTTTTTATAACTCTCGATTCCTGTAACATTTATTACGTGAAAAATATTGCTTTATTTTGAGAAAAATAAATAAAAACTGACTGATCAAAGTTATACGTAGGATGTTGGGTTAGTTTGATACCCTATTTTATTCCGTAATTACAAAGTAACCCCAATATTATAATTGCCAATACAATTAAAAAATCTAAATCTGCCAACAGGAAAAATAATCAAAAATGGTTTGTGAATTCCCAGCGTGTCCCTCAGGAAAGGATTTGACAGTTCTTCAGTATTGCTAACCTAGAAAAAAACTACAATGTTGCATTTCGTTTTACGCAATTCGCGGTTTTATATGTTATGGAAGTTTTGATCAAAGTCATCCCGCGAATCCATGTTATCCAGGTTTACGGTATTTACAATTAATAGAAAAGATTCCTTGTGGTGCCGGGCGTAAAAGAATAGCACCATCCCATTTCTTCCCGTGGGTGTCGTAGAAGACTTTTTGACTTGTTGACTAAGGGACATACTAGAGAATGGGCAGCAGCGTTCTCTATGCATTTTACCACCATACTGCGATCGCCAACCCGCTTGCCAAGCGTGGCGATTATGGCGAACCCCCCCAAATTGGGGGAGGCCTATCGGACGTCTTTCGACTGAAATGATGATGATGATGAACAAAGATAAGTTAGAAACATACCTACATCGCAAGCTCCTTACGTTGCACAACTCAATTTTATTTATTTATTTATTAAAACTTAATGCACAAGTAAAAAAATACTGTACAAAGGCGGACTTTATGCCTGAGGCATTTTCTACCAGTCAACCTTAGGGTTATGCAGAGAGAAAACATGGCAGGTGCAACATAAGGGATAGGTTACTCGAAAAATAATACATACTAATACATAGATACATACATACATATATATAACGAAAATAAAACTTTGCATAATTTTGTTTATTCGTCTGAGGAAAAACTTTTAGTTCGATGTTAAAACAAAGAAAAGAATACAAGTGAGAACACAAATCAAACAAACTACTTTACATAACATTTGCATTACGAAAACTGCATTTTGTTGCGGAGTTAATTAATAAAAATAACCTTGAACTTGATCTTCAAAATTATTAAATCGAATAATGTTAAACCAGGCGGGGCAATTGCGTTGCACACTATTAGTAGGAATGGTTTTCATTTTGACTTCTACTACATTCATTGCGTTATTTACGTTGCCAAGCAGACAAACTTTTATATGAAACAATGGATTAGCAATATCCTTCAATATGATTAAGATTGTGATTGATTTCACAATTAGGGTGCAGTTAAGGGCCCACCTAGGGATTTGCGAAGGAATGCGTTCGTTTGATTACTTAACCTTTAGTTATGCAGTTAAAATATAACATTTATCTATTAGTGGGTGAACTACAGATGCACTTCTACCCAATCCTTCGATGAAACAATACGTGATATTATGCGATGTTTATATCTCTAAAAATCCTTTACTTTAGAAACACGATTACTTGTAGTTTCCTCTATAGAAAAAAACACAAAGTAATCTCTAAAAATCAAAACAAACCCTTAGTACACCTGCCAGGGATGCGGGTTGTTCGAAAGAGATACCGTGGCCCCAGGCACACAGGTAAGGTTGTGAAGGAACACGGTTGGGTCTTAGTCAGTAAAAGTCTGACACGCCCTCCCGCTCCACCCAGAGCAGGATAAGTTATTTGATGATTTCCCAACCAGATAAAAAAACCTTCAGTACACCGTAAATACTTCACGGGAGGTCATCAGTTCTAAATAACAAAAAAAATACATGTTCGCTACAAAATATACATTTTATTTTCAAAATGTATATTTGTTTTAATAATACGAAGGAAATACCAAAATTAGTGCGCGAACCGCCTATTCTAGCTTGAGCCGCCACGTTTTAATCAGGGCCGCTTTAGGTGCGCTTTTAAATCTTTCGTTATACAAAAGGTTACAAACTTGAGCGACCGCTTCCGTTGAAAGTCAGCAACAAAGACGACAAATATATATGTCGCAGGGATATTGTCAAACTAGTCATATTATAATTTCACTAGTCAATTATAACTGCACGAAACTTTGTCAACCGCCTCCATTTCTCACAATTACACGGGCTTATTTTAGAACATTATAATTCCACTGGACCCTCGCATTGATATTTGAAGCCAGTAATATTTTAACAATTTCACTGTTTTCGTTAAATTGTGAGACGGTCAATGATTGGTCTGTAAATGGCGGATGAAGAAGAGTTGACCAATTAAAACGCTTGATGTCCCCACTACGAGCTTGACTCATAATGGAACTGGAACATTTTCCAACATCCTCAAAAAGCTGTTGTGCACCCCATTTTCAAGAGTGGAGACAGAGCCAATGAAACAAACTACCGCACAATCTCCGTACTAAGCTCCTTATCTAAGATCCTTGAAAGGATACTTAAAAATTGTCTCGTTGCGTATCTCTCTAAGCACAAAATCATTGCAGATAATCAGTACGGTTTTAGACCAGGATTGTCAACGCAGGATGCTGTAGCTGATCTTACCAAAATCTTAGTTAACAACCTGGACAAAGGCATGCAATGTTACGGTATCTTCCTTGATTATCTAAGGCCTTCGACACGGTTTCTGTTCCCACCTTGATCTGGAAAATGGAAAGCGTTGGGATTCGTGGCCTCGCATTGGACATATTTAAATATTATCTCTTAAATCGTACTCAACTGGTTAAAATCGACTCTACAAAGAGTGATGACAGATTTATCAGCTTCGGTGTTCCGCAGGGAAGCATCCTCGGGCCTGCTCTATTCTTGCTCTACATTAATGACCTGTGCCTTGCACATATTCCAAATTGCGACATATTTACTTACACCGATGACACAGCGTTGATAGTCTATGATACTGACTGGGATAGTGTAAGTGAAAGGGCGGAATAGTCGCTCCGGTTCGTGAGGGAGTGACTCTCAGAGAATCTACTTACCATAAACGTAGCAAAGACAAAGATTATTAGATTTTCGCTACCTAACACTCTAACTCCTCCACCGGAATCAGGTCAAATTAAAGCCCACATTTGCTCAGGTGAGGCTCCTAATTGCAGCTGCCCATTTCTGTCCTTGGTCTCAGACGCAAAATATTTAGGAGTCCACATTGATTACAAATTTAGCTGGCAAATCGAAACACTATGGACAAGGATCAGAAAATTAATTTATATATTTAAGTAACCCAGGCACTCTGCTGATCCCGATCTAGCATTGATAGTTTACCAGAACCTTTGCCAGTCCATTATTTTATATTGTATCCCGGTTTGGGGCGGAACCTACTAAACATCGAAACTTAAAGTCGAAAGAGCTCAAAGGGTGATCTTAAAAGTCTTGCACTTTAACCGCAGGGACTTCTCGACCAATCAACTTTATAAAGAAGCCAAAGTTTTGACCGTGAGACAGCTTTATGTGCTCCGCGCTGTGTTGCGGAAACACTCTAGATTTTGCTAAGCTGAAAAGACGCAAAGTCACTCCCGTGTACGAATTAGTCCAATGCCATTCCAAGTTTTCCAGCCGACAATATGCGTCAACTAGCTCTCGTCTGCATAATAGAATACATAAACTTATGCCTATTTACCCCCTGACTAAACATGAGTTAAATCCAAACTTACAAATTGGTTACAGAAGTTAACATATGACGAAACCGCGAATCTTATTACATTGTCTCTTAACATTACTAAATACTGTATTTAAATTAAGGCATTGTTGTTTAATTTATTTTGTTGTATCTATAAATAAGTACTTGCATGACAATTAATACCAGTTGTATGTCATTATACCTGGAGGAACACTGACTCCTAAAACACAGGGTACCGGCCTAGTTTAGGAGACACCAGTTCGCCCTTTAACGTGAGTCTATTATACAATGTTTCCTTAATCCTGGTGTACTCATTTATATTTTTCTGTGTACAAATAAACATTTATTATTAGTATATACCAAGGGTTATTAAAAAATCACTACAGCATTCCCGTGAAATTACAATAAATCGATTGTCGATTAAATTTTAAGAAATGGAGGCGGTTGACAAAAATTCGTGCAATTATAATTTGACTAGTAAAATTTTATCATAATATCACTGGTTTGACAATATCCCAGCGACATTTATATGAGCATTTGTTCTTAGTCCTTATTATGTACATTAATACTACTTATAAAGTCGTCTAATCAGAATTAAGTTTTTCCTCGTTGGTCTAATGTCCGCAAGGGCTACCACTGAGCATTAGGTACTGCGTTCGATTCCCAGGTCTGGCAATATGTTACCTATTGGGGTTTTCTATCCGGAAATTCTCAGTACCAACCCGGTGTCAAAATTTGTAACCGGTTGTTGAAAATAGACTCGCTCCCTATCACATGGGATTAAAACGTAACTGGTAAAACTTTTTTCAAAAAAATAAACAACCGACTTCCAAAAAAACACTAAAAAGTGAAAAATAACTTTAATTTCGGAAGTCGGTGACTTTGGATATGTATTTAAATTTTTTGTCACCGCCTTCCGAAATTAAAGTTATTTTTCACTTTTTAGTATTTTTTTGGAAGTCGGTTGTTTATTTTTTTGAAAAAAGTTTTTTATTTTTCTCTTTTTAGTGGTTCACATGTGCTTACTCCTTCACAGCGTACCGGCGTGATGTCATGTTATTAACTAGCGTAAACAATTGACAGACATGAGATTTCAGCAGTCCCTGTCCATTTGCTATCATTTATTGAGGAGTTCCGTTGCCTATCTCCAAAGTTCTTCATCGGGTCTTCACCAAATTGAAATGGAACCACTCCGAGAAAGTACTCTTCCAAAAACTACACAAATTGCTTCAAGTGTGCCTATAAAATTTGAAGAGTTCTCTCTATTTCTCCAGGATCCCATCATCAGATCCTGACTTGATGATCATGGGACCACCTGGGAAGTATACCCTTTCAAACAAAAAAAAATTATACAAATCGGTCCAGCCATCTTCGAGTAATCGGGGAACGGGGAAAAAAAAAAGGTTCCGACGAATTGAGAACCTCCTCCTTTTGGAAGTCGGTTAAAAATGGTGTACTAGGTATACCTACACCTCTGGACAACCCTTGGGGGAAACAAGCCGTGATGTTTTATGGAGAAATATTGCTTCCAGCTGGTGATGCATGATGCTATGTTAAAAATATTCTGTATTTTTCACTTTGTTTATTATAAATAAAAATATCTACGTAAAACTACTCCAAACAGATCTTCTAACGGGCTTTTCAAATGTTATCTTAATAATGATTGAGTTCACTGGTTGATTGAAATCATAATAAATATCAAAGGCTCACAGAAATATCACCGAACACAAAATTTGCATATTTTCTAACATGACACAGTTTCTCTCGTTTTTCCCGTTATGTTTCAAAGACGTAGGTACGTCTTGAGAAGAATTGTAAGTAGGTACTTACAATTCTCCCCGAACACAAGGAAAAGAGAATATTATTTAATAAGCCTTTATCTGCATCACGTCTACATACAAGTAAATACGTACATACGTCTGGTGTACTGTGACGATGTTATTTTCTTCTTATTTAACGAATATGATTGAGCTTTGTATTTTTTAACTCTTGTCTCTGCGACAAACGAGTACAATCAGCGTTCAACTACAACGTTCAACCTACAATCTTTTGCTTTCTTGAGCGAGAAAATCGTTGATACCTACCCGCTTCCTCGTCCGGCATGTTGGGACAAGTCGGAAGTAGTGAGTCCGTGTAATAAAAGTAGACAACTTGTCGGATATGCAAAATAAAAAAAAAGCTAAGGTTAGGCCTAGGGTTCGTCTTACGTACTTTTTTTTTGGGTGGGAAGTCATCAAATGATTTCTCCCGCTCTGGGTGGAGCAGGAGGGCGTGTCAGACTTTTACTGACTAAAACCCACCTGTGTTCCCTCAGTTGCCTGTGTGCCAGGGGCCGCGGTATCTCTTTCGAACAACCCGCACCCCTGGCAGGCATCGGCCCTTCCGGGCCCCATCAGTTGGTGCTGACATCTCTTTGAGGCGCGCATGGAACACAACGCGCCGTCGACCCGGGCTTGGTCCTTACCGGACAGTGAGCTACCCATTACTCGACGTCCGCAAGCCCGCGCCTACGGTGGCCGGGAATCAGCTTGGGATTCCCGACGCCCAGGGCGTCTCCTGCGAGGCTACGGCCGTGAAGGCGCATATACTACCTCTCCCTCACGTGCGCCGCCTCTCTCTTTGCGAGCATCACTGCTTCGCTGAAGGAAGCGACTGCTAGCCATGCACTCTCGCTCCGTACCATGGCCTGGACCAGGGCCGGACGCGAGAGATCGCCGCCGCTAATCGCCTCCATGAGGACACGGCGGTGCTCCACGCAAGCCGGGTAGACCTCCACCATATGCTCCACCGTGTCCTCAGGGCGATCTTCGCAATGGAAACACCCGGGCGTTTCCTCCCGCCTTATGCGAAACAGGAACCTCCGGAAACAGCCGTGTCCGGTGAGGACCTGTGTCAGGCGGAAGGTGAGGACGCCGCAATCGTGGCGTGCCCAGCACTGGGTTGCAACAATCGCACTCTCCACGTCGCCATGAGATCCCGCCGGAGCTTACATACTATTTTCAATAAACCTTTCTGTTATTATTGGGCTAGAAAATCTTTCGTCTGCCTCGTTGGTCTAGTAGTCGCAAGCGCGACTGCTGAGCGTGAGGTCCTAGAGGTTTGAGTCCCGGCTCGATTGTGCTATTGGATTTTATTTTCCATCTGGATTTTCTCAGTACCTAGTAGCCCGGAGTCTGAATTTGTGTCCTGTGTGGAAACTCGCCCCTGTTACTAAATGCGACTTAAACATACATCTGACGAATTTGAAAACAAAATCCCCTGCATACAATGACCATATCTGTTAGCAAGCGTTACTATAGCGGCTGAGCGCTGCAAGCAATAATAGTCCTTACGGTGTTTAGATGTTAGTCTCCTCGATGGTACAATTGCCTAACCCTTCGAGACATACAATGGTGATGGTATATTAAAAACTTTCAGAAAGTTTTTCAACAAGTCGGTTCGGTTTGTCGCATTGTTTAAATGATATAATAGAGGTACACACACGCCTCCACTTACTACGCCATAATATGTTTTTTTATTTAATAAGATAATGTGTAAATCATGCGTAAAAATTAAATTACGATGTAGATTTTGATGGTCACTCGTGTTCCTTAAGGTAGTACTAACTTGAAATACCTGTTTTTTCTTTTGCAAAGCGTGTGGAACAGCTTTGATTTCTACTACTCTTACGCCATATTACGAAACAAATAAAATACCAATGAAAAATAAATACGTACCCAAATATTCTTTGTTGAGACTGGTAGGTATATTCAGTTCGTGGCAAAGAACCTTTCTCGAAGTAAATATCAGGACCCGTTGTCAGTAACAGTCCTGCCTATAGGTTATGGAAGGTGGATGCGCCAATGTAGTCCGCAAAATTCAAATTTTCTTCCGTTCCGCAATTAGTCCGTGGATGGGTGACCATCTTTACATACCAAAACCCTTCCGTGCCTCGGAAAGCACGTTAAGCTGTTGGTCCCGGCTGTCATTCATGGATCTTTGACAGTCGTTACGGGTCGTCAGAACCCCCAAAGTCTGACAACCAGTTTTACCAAGGGGTATCGTATTACCCAGTTATTGGATTGTGGAGGTCAGATAGACTGTCGCTCCATGTAAAATACTGCTATTCAGCTGCATCCAGTTAGATTGGAAGCCGACCTCAACATAGTTGGGAAAAGGCAGGGCTGATGATGAGTCAATGGGGTTTAATGAACTCAGAGGGTTATCATACAACCTGACACTGACACCTTCAAATTGAAAAAAAATGTAAGAAAAGTGAAATTCGCGCTACCCTGGCGCTTCCACCTTAAGAGCGTTCATTCCACGCGGGCTGGCAACAACGCATTTATAGTAGTTTTCCGTGATTATTTCATTAAATACAAACAACCAAGCACAAGAGCCAAGCACTAGATCGTTGATATTTGTAATTTTTAACATTTACATTTAATCGTACTTAAAAAAAAAACAAACCGTACAAATAAAAAATAATTGACGGTAAGTCGATTTTTATAAGTAAATACCAAAATAACTGTAAAAAAATAGCATACAAACTTTAAAATACCATCGAACTAGTGCATGGCTGAAAAAAATTAAAATTTACTTTTATTTGTTTTTAATGAAATAACCACGAAAAATCGCCATAAATGTGCCGTTGGCAGCCCGCGTGGGGAGATCGCTCTTAAGGTAGATGCTACGAGTGTGTCAGTCAAGCAAGTATCTATATACATATGTTACTGTCGATTTAGATAAGACCTCTAAAGATAGGTTTATACGTAAGTACTATCCTACCTCGTGCGTCGCAATTTTACAAGTCGATACATACGCGTGCAAATAAATTACAAACGTATGATCATAAGTGACACAGGTATTTTTCTGTACCTTCATCTGGTTTAAATTTGTTACAAACGACAAAACCAGTGTGGTAGGAAATAAATAAATCTTATTTTATTGATTTATAAGTAGGTAAATCAAAATGTTGCTTTTATAGCCATTCTTCACTCATGAACAGTTCAAAAATTGGCTCTGTGTATTTTTGTTTCCGCAAAGTTCCTAGCTAAGCTATATTTTTCCTACTTCGTAAGCATTGTTTATTAATTTCTAAAGTTATAGATCCATCTTAAATTACTTCCCACATCATTTGAACACCGCAACCGGGGTCTTAAAACATCGCAATTTTTGGAATTGTTCTGCTGACTCAGGTCAGAACTGTTAGGAGTATAGAAACTCTTGCCGATTTCTGGGACTATGCAGAAAGTGCAGCACACTAAATGTCAAATATAATCGTAGTCAACCAGGGTAAGCCGCCGGGAACGGTGCACTGGCATCCCTGGCTTCAAAAAATATGTAGGCGTTAAAAATATTCAATACTAAAAAAATCCACTAGACTATTAGAAATGTAGAAAGTAGTGTTCAGCGCTATCGTGACCTAGCACAACTGTCTCGTATTGATAGGATATAGTTTATATGGTAAAAGTTAGTCTCGAATTATAAGGAAATTATTAAATCACTATAACACTTAGTTACAAGAAATGGTAAAACTACATAGGTATATAATTTTACCAAACATTTTTTCCGCTAACTTAGTTAAGTTAGCGGAAAAAATGTTTGGTAAAATTGAAATGGTTTTGAGTACCTACGAGGTGTCCCTTATGAGGTCTTAACGCGAACTAGCCCATAATTTGGTGGACGAGCGCATGTGGATACTTGCGTTCGATGCAGTCATGCATTTTCGCTGAGTGTTCGATTAAACTCGAACAAGAAAATATAACCTATACGAGGCCAGATGCCGAGAACTCGCTTTGCTCGCTATACCTACAATCTCTCAATTGCCAAGCTTTTCTGCGTTATTCGACAAAGTTACTCCTACAGACGATAACCTAATATATCCGAGTAGAATTGCAAAACTGATCGACCTCGATTTGTGGAGATGAAAAGCAAGTTCATCTTGGGGGTGCACCCCCAAGATAAACTTGCCGGCGGGCCTATGTTCAAGCATTGTAAATCAACTACCCAAGCTGCAGTATGCAGGGAATCATCTAATGCCTGTTTGGGTACACAAGATTTGCAAACTATTTGCTAATTAAAAATAAGTAATGACACAAAACTGCACACTCAAGTGTACTTACATTATTTATTATGATTTTCCCGGTAAACGTTATTAGTATCAAGTAATTGTGATAGACAATAAAACGCAGTAATAAGATGCCCTCATCGACCTCACATGTGTATATAAGTGGGTCCCTTCGATTGCAGCTCACATAGTACTGCAAGTACAGCCACAATGAACACGGTAAGTACGTTTACTTAATCCCAGTTATCAGTGTTAACCTCATTGCTGCTTTCTGGGCAATGATAAGTCAAAGTCGCTCTTCACCGTAGTACAGAATAGAATAAGAATAATTAAAATAAGAATCAGTGTTGCAGATCAAGTATTAGGTAAAGCATTTTGGTTATACACCGTGACATTTTAGTCGTCTTACAACGGCAGCCCGCTTCATGTACCCAATGACTGCTATCTACTACCATTCAAAAAAAAATTTTTTTTTTGAACATTTGCATAATCAAAAACATGAAAATATCACTAAGACGAATGACGTAGTTTGAAATATCCTGTTATGGAGATGGAATTAATGATGGAATGTAATGGTAGGTAGGTAGATATCTTCTACCGTTTGATACGTAAACATTATTAACAGGGAGGGTGTTTCATAATTCTAAATCGTTCATTATTTTTCTTTGTATCTATTATCTTAATTAATGGTAACAATGTTTTAATCGCGCCTACAGGTATGTTATGACGGATACATTGAGTGGACCATCTTTGTAAGACGACTAAAATGTCACGGTGTATAAGAATTTAACACTTAAACAATTTCCAGACTTCCTCCATATAGCCTGTCCCGCAGGACTAACACTTGTTAGATTTTTTTATGAAATAAGTAAAACAATTCAAACTTTGAGCTTTTATCACGATGAAAATACAATAGTTACACAAAAATATACAAACTTCGGGAGTATATTACTCCACTGTTCGACAATGTACATAAAAAATTAAACATGGTGTGGTTTTATATTATTAATGTTGTCTGACCGGAAACAGAGTACCTACTAAAATAAAAAGCCATTAAAAAGTTATGAGCGAACAAAAATTCGTTTTTCTTGCTAATTTAACCTAATATTGGGCGTGTTTAAGTAATAAAAGAAGTGTAAAATGTCCAAATTCAAGCGGTACTGACAAAGCTCAATTATCGAAAAGTTCAATAAACTTTATTGGTCATGGATTTGGTGGTTTTTTCATAAAACCCGATCGATCGTCTGAAGGACTTTTCTTAATTTTTTACGCGCCTGTTTTTATTATAAATGATCCTGCATCTCACTCAATAACGTTGTGCGTGTAGACTAGCGTTTAACTGCTCATCACTGATACTACCTCTATCGGACACGATGCCTGGTGAGACAGCGTGCTTTTTAGCCAGGCCCATCAGTGAGTTCGAGCCGTCTACTGGATTCCCCTTAACACTTTTCAGGTCGGGGTCAGGTTGCGTTGATTAAAATATTATTCAATGGGAATAAATGAAGTTACTTAGAGGGTTTTATTGATGATGTTAATGATTATAGTTATATTAATACATCCGTGTTACCGACATGAATTATATTTTGTTCAACTTACAGCCTAACTGACCTGCAAATTCCAAAAAAACTTAAGTAAATAAGTATTTACAATTTGAGTAGGTACTATAAAGGTCCTCTGCAAAAGGAAACCGTACATCATGTAGGGTGGCAGACAAATTGTTTCTGGTTGCATTCGATAACTCAAGCGAATTTAGAATCGGTTTGATTTAATAAATTGAGGCGCTTGTTTTTGAAATAAATCGGTACTGCAAGCTTTACAGTAGCTAGTTATTCCGTAACACAATAGTAGAAATAGCTTTTTCACCTCACCACCTCTTCGAAATCTGCGTGCAAAAGTGCATTTTATCCGCTAGCGTGGAAAGTGTTTTTGAAATTCGAACTTTTGTATTCAATAATTTTCTAAACAGCCAGTCCACTGAAAATGCATGCATACTTATTTCATGTCAGTGCGCCAACCCCATTTTTAGAATAATCGCACTGGCCAGCACGACGAATGCATGAAAAAAAAAGTTTTAAATTTCTCGACTCTATTCAATCCACTTTACATTTTGGATTGTTTTTTTTTATAAAATCGTAAGAAATCATAAAATATGAGCGGCTTATTCCACAAATCCCCCCTAAAAATCCCCCTTAGGGGGAAAACTGGAATCTATAAATAAAAAGTGTGGAATTCCCCCCTGATAATCCCCCTTAGGGGGGAAAACTGGAATTGAAAAAATACTTATTCCACAAATCCCCCCTGAAAATACCTCTGAGGGGGAAAACTGGAATCTAAAAAAAATGTAAGTCTGGAATTCCCCCCTGATAATCCCCCTTAGGGGGGAAAACTGGAATCTGAAAAACCAACGTCCAGAAATCCCCCCTGAGGTCATTAAAATTTAAGTAGTGCTTCTGCTACCGGCGCTGGGCACCGATTTGTTCGCCGGTGCTGGTTCTAAAATATTTACCGCGGGCGCCGGCAGATATTTTACTTAGAAAACCTAGAATGCAGGAGCGAGCGAAGCGAGCTTGGGAATAATTTTTAACCATTCACACACTAATAGGAGCACCGCCAAGTAGGCCTTCGTCGACATATTCAATAAAGCTAATGTAAAGTATATACTGAATTATTTTATGTAATTCAAGTTTAAATACTTTAAATAGGCAGACATGTTATTGTTCCTTATTTATTCATACCTAGCTGCGCCCCGCGGTTACACCCGCAGTCTAGCTCGATCCCGTAGGAATATCGGGATAAATAATCCTATGTCCTTTTATCCAGGTCATGGTCTACCTATGTGCCAAATTTCATTCAAGTCCGTTCAGTCGTTTTAGCGTGAAACCTTAACAAAAAACTCACTTTCGCGTTTATAATATTAGCAAGGATTCTAACTATAATATTATAACGGTGAAAGTGCGTTTGTTTGTTTATTTGATTTGATAGCCCTTTACGCTGCCGCAACAATGGCTTGATCGATTGTTATGAAACTTGGTTTGGAGATTGAGAAAACACATAGGATACTTTTGTTTCGAAATTTTAAAGTACAGTCGCCAGCACATCAAGCTACTCCAATCTGTCAAATTTCTTTGATAGATTCCAAACTTTATCACAAATGCATAAGGTTCATGTTCAATTGGGAAAATTTGACAGTTTGGGGTAGCTTGATGTGCTGGCGTCTGTACATAGATACTTTAAAATTCCCTAGGGAACGCAATATAACCGAAGTCACAAGCAACAACATTAATGACTTTAAGAAAATCACTAATTGAACATACCATATTATTTTAAATTACAAACAAATTATTTTAAAATAATACCAATAATATATTAGGTACCATTGGTATTATTTCTCACGGACCTCTTCCTGGAAACGAAACAGCAATTTCACGTAAACAAGATCATAAAACACGTGCACTCACAAAACCTCAACCTAGTGTGACCAACCACGAACTCTCGGTACAGCTCTCGGTGCATTACCTACCCCTATTATTTATTTTTACTTTGAATTGATAGTATTTTTTATTGTTATTAGCATTACTTACATAGTTTTTATTATTGTTGTACGTTTGTGATTGTTTTACTCTCTGTGCATTACCTATAAGATTTATTTCTACTTTGAATTGTTAGTATTTTTTGATGTTATTAGTATTACTTAGATCGTTTTTTTTTTGTACGTATAAATAATGCATTTTTTTTAAGTATTCGTAAACTGTCTAATTACTAGTCAACCGTGTTGTCGTCCGCTTCCGTGGGAAGTCGCGGCACGGCGGACAGAGCTCCGGCAGGATCTCATGGCGACGTGGAAAGTGCGATTGTCGCAACCAATTGCTGGGCACGCCGCGATTGCGGCGGTAAGTCCCCTCTTTGAGGAGTGGCTTGAGAGGCGGCATGGCGTCCTCACCTTCCGCCTGACACAGGTCCTCACCGGACATGGCTGTTTCGGGAGGTTCCTGTTTCGGATAGGGCGGGAGGAAACGCCCGGGTGTTTCCATTGCGAAGATCGCCCAGAGGACACGGTGGAGCATACGGTGGAGGTCTGCCCAGCTTGGGCGGAGCAACGCCGTGTCCTCGTGGAGGTGATCGGTGGCGGCGATCTCTCGCGTCCGACCCTGGTCCAGGCCATGGTACGGAGCGAGAGGGCATGGCTGGCAGTCGCCTCCTTCAGCGAAGCAGTAATGCTCGCAAAGAGGGAGGCGGCGCACGTGAGGGAGATGCAGTACATGCGCCCTCACAGCCGTGGCCTTCGCAGGAGACGCCCTGGGCGTCGGGAATCCCAGGCTGATTCCCGGCCACCGTAGGCACGGGCTTGCGGACGGCGAGTAATGGGTAGCTCGCTGTCCGGTACGGACCAAGCCCGGGTCGACGGCGCATTGTGTTCCACGCGCGCCTCAAAGAGATGTCAGCAGCAACAGAGGGGCCCGCAAGGGCCGATGCCTGCCGGGGGTGCGGGTTGTTCGAAAGAGATACCGCGGCCCCTGGCACACAGGCAACTGAGGGAACACGGGTGGGTTTTAGTCAGTAAAAGTCTGACACGCCCTCCCGCTCCACCCAGAGCGGGAGAAGTTATTTGATGATTTCCCACCCAGAAAAAAAAAAACCGTGTTGTCGTCTACAAGTGATTGTTTTATATTATTTTTTCTCTTTATCTTTCTACTCTATTTTTACTTTCTGCAAATTTCCGAAAACATGATAAAATTGTTTTATATCTAAGTAAGTGATGTTTTTAAGGGAAACTTTCAAGGAGGATTTGCAAAATAACTTAGTTTTTCTAGGTGTGTACTTTGTTTAAACTCTTTTAATTATTATTATTGCAAAAATCAACCGATTTCCCTATTCGCTGTTGGTTTGTGATTGTTTTTACTCTAAATCTCATTTTATTATAACAAAATTCTGTGAAAAAAAAAGACTGATTAATGCATGTATATTATATTGTCGTTTTTTTATTAATTACATTGTTTCCGATTTTTTTTACTTACTTTAAGAGCGTAGAAATCAAAACAAAATTCTGTGTAACCAAAGACTGATTAATGATTATATATTATACAGTTGTTGTTTATTTATCTCATTGTATCTTTTTATTCACAATTTCTTTTTACTTTAAGAGCGTAGAAATCTAAAACTAAAAATGAGGGGGAAAAGTGGAATGATCCAAAATGAAAAGGGGACTTTCTGGATTTCTTTTATATTAAGGTCCAGTTTTCCCCCTTGAGAGAGATTCTCTCAAGGGGGAAAAGTGGACTCACTTAAAATGAAAAGGGGACTTTCTGGACATCTTTTATATTAGGGTCCAGTTTTCCCCCCTGAGGGGGATTCTTTCAGGGGGGAAAAGTGGAATAAGCCAATATGAGCAAGCCCAGCAGCGACGAAGATATAAACTTTACACCTGCAGAGTTAGTACAAGGGCCACATAATGAATTGAGTTAAGTCTCTTCCGGAAAAATCGTGCGATAAGTACATAAAAGCGTACTATTTGTTCAATGCATGGAGTTCTAAAGGCGTGAAAACCTTTTCGAAAACGACAATGCAATGCTATCATACTTCATTCATACTGCCTAGCCTTTTTCCAACTATGTTGGGGTCGGCTTCCAATCTGAATTCCTCAAAAAAACTCCTTGTCAGTCTTATCATTACAGAAACGCATTGTAAATAAACTTACCTATCAATAAGTGTTACCTACTGTACATACTGCATTTTATGTTGAATAGCAATTACCTGTTTTATTTAATGTTGAATTTTCGAAGCTTAAAATTGACTTTAAATAATTTAATAAATTAATAATATTCCGTTCATTTGTGTAGAGATTTGCTTAACATGCTAGCACTAGGATTTTACTTTAATATTTGCATGCCAACTTACCTATGGCAAAATGTGTCATCGCACTAACAATTTATGTACCTACCATCTTTTGTACCGCATTTACAGCAAATAAATGACTTTGACTTTGACTTTGACTAACCGGATGCAGCTGAATACTAGTATTCTCATGGAGCGACGCCTATCTGATCTCCACAACCCAGTTACTGAGTAATGACCTTAGTAAGACTGGTTGTCAGAGTTGCGGGCTTCTGACAACTCGTAACGACTGTTAAGATCCACAAATGACAGCCGGGACCAACGGTTTAACGTGCTTTCCGAGGCACGCAAGAGTCTTGGTATATAACAATGGTCACCCATCCACAGATCAACCGCGTCAAGCGTAGCTTAACCTGACCGATCGACTCGTGCGGCTGCTATTACTTAGCCACAAGCACATTTTATGAAAAAACGGAAGAAGATTCGAATTTCACTAACTTAATTTATAATATTATTCAGGCTTTTTTTCTTGTACCGAGCATTTTCCTCGCTGTACTGAGGTGAAAAATTGTATGTTACGGTCGGCAGCAACGGTATTCTGCGTCTCGTACATTTGAGATCCTTCGCTTGCTCAGCTTTCAATACAAATACTCGCGCCAAAAAACAACTTTGCAGCCTTGCAAATAATTATTATTTTAAGAAAATTCATTGCGTTATTGCGACAATTTTTTCGAATATATGAAGCAATATTTGTATGACCTACAAGTAGTTGTTCCGGGTCTGGCTGTTTGTATATGTGAGTTTTAAATGTTTGTAAACGCACCCGCAATACAGGAGAAATTCCTAGTGTAGGGCAACGTTTTATTTAAAAAAGAAAAACAAATGGATTAGCAATTATTCAGAATCTCATTGGTGTATTACGCAATAAGGATTTAATATAACGCATCAATATTAAACTACAACTTCCCCTAGTAACATTGTAATTTATTCTACTGCCATGATGGCCTTGGATTGGCCTCCAAGCTTAAGCTAGTCTGAAAGGTCACTCGCATGCTAGAACCAGTACAGATCAGTACCTAATGCCAGTCTGATAAGTAGACTTGTTTTTATTTTATAGCATTATTGAGATGCGTTCATCCATTTCTTTACTTTATCTTATTTAATTGTTGGTTTCGTCTATAAACAGGAATTTCTGTGTATATGGATATAGATCAATTATGGTGCTTGTAGCGAATATGCCATTTATTTATTTATTTCTTACCGAAACAGGGAAAAATATATATTTTTGCTCCATCTACTTCATCTCCATCTAGGTTGGCAAACCACTGCACGCCGCAGTCTCTAACACATACTCACACCTACACACTACACTGTATTTTGATTGATTTCGTAATATTAGATTTTGGTTGATTTTTATTTTGTTTCGATTGTCACACTCATATGTGTCAATCCCCTGGGATTACATCGGGATAAAAGTAAGTATCCTATGTAGGACATAGAACATTCAATTTTTTCCCGAGTATCCTATATCCCATGTTCTATGTATCCAATCCAGGTCATGGTCTACACATGTGCCTTTCATCCAAACCCGTTCAGCCATTTTAGCGTGAAAGGAACAAACTAGGGTTTGCACTATTCGTTTAATTTTACTGTTCGAATAAAATGAATACTTCTAGAGCTAAATATTCGAATATTCGGGTATTCGAATATTTTTTTAACATTTATTGAAAATAATACAATATCAATTCAACACAAACATGTGTGAGCAGCAATACGGGGGTTTAGTTTGATTGCCGCATAATTCTATTCAAATAAAATCAAGTATTATAATTAGTTTTATTGTTTTTTAATAAAAAAACCACATTAATTATCGTTTCACAGAGTAAACATAGGTAAGTCTTAGCTTAGGGATATGATGACATGACACTGATGAGTGATGACGCTTAGGATAAAAAATAAAAAAAACTTAACAGTCAACAATTAGTACAAGTACAAATATATATCATACTTATCTTTACTAGAAAGTAGAACTAGAATAGGAACTTTGGTTACATTTTACATAACATTCAGTTAAGTTTTATAATCAAAACAAAATCGTATTTCTTTTAGACTCAAATAAACATTAATTAACATTACAAATTAACAATCCACAAATCAATAAAACAAATCAATCAATTCAAACTTTGATAATATGAGCGCAAAAAGCTTAGGGCGTCCAAAGTATCGGCATTCATTTTCGTTCTTAAGCGGTTGCACAAGTAACTCGCCGAAGAAAACACCCTCTCAGCTTCGACACTGGAGGGTGGAATGGAGAGCAGTAAATTATATGCTCGGGTTAAATGTGTACCACGTTGTCCACCGCCGTCAAAGAGACCCATCTCCACTTGGATTTTAGTGCCAAGATCCAAGACCTCATCTCCGGACTGTCGTAGCTGTAAAGATTCGGCTGCGTCATTTTGTAGCTTACGGCGCAGTTGATCTTTCATAGACATACTGTTCTCATCATTGCTTTCTGTCTCTGTTTGTACTTGTGGGCTGCTGCGGCTACGGTCTTCAGAGTCTGTTGATGACTCGAAGTAGCTGTTCAATTTCACGATTGTGTTTTTAACCACCATATTATGGGGATTTTCAAATGGATATGAAGACTTCCCTTCATTGTAAAATTTTGCGGAATTATCCAGGTATTTGAGAGTGCCGCTTAGCTCTGGTAGTCGTCGTTCTCCAATTCTTTGTTTCAGTGATACTAAGAGATCACGGCTCACGTCATTATGAATTTCACCCAGTTTCTCAATCATAAACTTCAACGCTGTTTCTGTCATTATCAGGTTGGCATTTTCTTCACACAGAACTTCAACAGTAGCTTTGATCACATTCATTGTGTTGGAGAGTTCTTCGAGTCGCCTCATCTCTTCTTCTGAAAATGTGATATGGTTGTCATAATCAATCAACGTTTTCTGGACTACAACTTTCAGTGTTAGAAACCGGGACAACATGTCAGCAAGGCTGCTCCAACGTGTCTTGCAATCAAGTATTAGACGCAAGTCTTTCTTTCCTTCCTCCGAAGCATATTTGTATAAGGTTTCTGCTCGAGTAGGAGATGAACGAAAAAAAATCACAGCTTTTCGCACTTTATTTATAACATCTTTGAAGCTTCGCGCAAGCACAAGGCTGACCGTTGAAGTGCTGGCATATTCAATGGTCACATCAAATCCAGCTCTGTCCAGTTCATCATCATTGTCGCTTGCTTGGTCAGTGTTAGTCTCATCAGTATCAGTCTTATCGCTGTCTTCTGACTCAGGATCAGGAATAACTGAAACTTCAGGAATGGCTTTATTCTTCTTGTAAAGAACATCAATTACTGCCAGTTGAATACCATGCGCTAAGCATAGTTGATGAAATGCATTGGTCTTTCGACCTAGGGCACACATAACGCTCGCTCCATCAGATGCCAGGCAAATTATATCATCATCTAATGACAGATTATATTCAGCAATTTTTCTTTTCAGAATGTTGAGACAGTTATCTGCTGTGCCCTTTCCTGTCAGTTTAGCTAAACCCAGGTTCCTGAACGATTTACGTTTTAATTTTGGTGAATGAATGTTGACATTCATATACCGTACATTTTGAGACGACGTCCACTCATCAAGGGTGATGGTGAATTTTATCCCTGAAGATTTCAGAAGGTTTAATTCCTCAGTTAGTTCTGCCTTAAGTTGGTTGCTTCTGGTGATGACAATTTTCTTTATTGTGTGGGGAGACTCAGGTAACTTATATCCGCTTTTATTGAATAACTTACGTATCGTTTTGGATGTACATATACGAAAAAACGACAGACCATCTAAAGCTGCCAACATGGAGATCATGTCTTCGGAGCTATCTTCAGATTTGAAATAATCTGTGAGTCGCCTTTTCTTCTTCTGCACTTCATTGGAATTTTCTTTGCTTCCACTTGCAGTAACTGTAACCTCATCAGAATTATTGATCTGTCCTTTTACAAATATGGAATGCTTTTTTTGAAGATGTATGTCCAAAGGAGTCGTTGACATAGAGTTTGACAATACTACTTTGCAGATTTTGCATTTTGCTTGTGAACCACCTTCAGCACGTAAAAAGTGTTGCCACACAGATTTTTTGTCTTTAGATCGTTTGGTGTACTCTTTGAATTCAACTTTGTCAACACTTCCACTCGCCATCACTAAGATTTATTTTGTCTTAGATAGACAGCTTTCAATGCAGGAACTGAAATCAGAACAAATTTAAATTAGATACGATTATTATAAATATAATACCTACTGTATGTAAGTTTAAGTAGTTTAAAATGTCACACACAACAATCTAATATTTTTAAAATCGTAACTGATCACATCATACACCGGCTCGCGTAACCAACCAAATCAGTAAGTAGCGTAAGGAGGGATTTAATACGTACGCTACGTCAGAGGAATGCAGAAACCCGTTGCAAAGTAAAACACTTAAGGCCGAGATAAATAAACGCTACTAAGCACTTGCTTTGGCTTAGTATCGGTTGTCACTGTCGCGCAACGGGCAAACTACAAGTGATTGATAGAGACAGAGAATGGCTAAGCCAAAGCACTTGCTTAGTAACGTTTATTTATCTCAACCTTAGTGTAGGAGTGTAGAAACAGGAGTTTCGGCTCAGTAGTTAGGTTAGATTAGTCTATACTATAATCTACTAACCTAACCTATAGCAAAAAAGACAGTAAGTATTCTAAAATATTTAAATTTTAATTCAATAGTGCTTTTTCGTAGTAATGACCTCGACTTTCAAGTTTTAGGTCGGTATACCTACCTACTATTGAGCCAAAATTCCTGTTTCTACACTACTTAATAATAGTTTGTGGCATTAATTAGGTTTGTCTGAAATACTTACGTGAATGTCGCCACGCGCAGGTAATAACAGTAACACAACACAACTCTCAAATAATTATGCGTTCGCGCATGCACACTGTCCTTGGCGGTGGGCGAGGGACGACTGATGACTGAGTGAACGATTGAGTACAAGGACACAACAGGGTGGGACTCAAGGGCAGGGTTGGACTTAGAATCAAAACAATATAAGGGCCTTTATTACTTTATTAACTATTCGAATATTCAGATAATTTTAATGAATTATTCGAATTTGAAATTGTACCGGATATTCGAATAAAATGAATATTCGAATATTCGAATTGCAAACCCTAGAACAAACACATAAAAAAAACAAATATATTCTGTTTACATTATTAGTTTAGACGAGAGCTGTCAGCGTTGTCAGCTCTCAGCGATGAACTTGATAACTTGAAACTTGATAAGTTACTAAGATAACATGTATTTACAATTCCAGTTCACTTTCTTCGCCCTGGTGATCTGTGCAATCTTCGCTATGGTGAGCGCTGTGCCTAGCCCCAAGGCACCAGCTGAGATGGCAGTGGAAGGACCAGAGGCCGTCCCTGGAGGTGATGTGCTGGAGGGGGCGGAGTCGCGGGGCTACGGGTACAACGGGCGTGGGGGTGGCGGCTGGCGCAGACGCGGGGGCGACCGCGGACATTATGGACACGACCAGTACCATCATGGACATTATGGACACGGTCATTAAGACTCACCGCAAATGGCGATATCTCCTTCGACAAGAGGTCATCCGATGAAACAATGTAAACCTATTTGATTTGCAATAAATGATTTATTATTGAATTTAACGTTTGTGTATAATTTTCTGTAATGTTAATTGTTTCACTAATATTTACCCATTACATCGTCACAAATATACAAACTGATAGATGCTTAGATGTAGATATTTTCATCATACTAGTGGCAGCCCAGTGATCGAAATTCGGCCATAATTCATTTAAAACATAATGCATTATTAAAAAAATGTTTCTATATTTCTAGTGCATTATTTTAAAAAAATATTAGCTCTCTACACTCCTTCTCCACAAAAACTTTAAATGTGCCTTTCATACTCCTCCGTAAAAAGGGGTACAAAGTTTTTGGTTCACGTATTAAGTAATAATAAAGAATTTATACAAGCTCAGTTTGTTTTTCAATTATTATGACTACGGGAAATCGTTGTACACCATCAAAAGATCTTAAGTATCTGATTTCTTCATTCTTTTATTATAAAACCTAAGTACCCACATAAGATTTTTTCTGTTACTTATTTTCTAAAAACCCTTTTTCAATGTTGATTGAGGTTATAGTGAGGTCGGGCTTGGAGCGCCGGTGGTTTTTTTTGGGTGGGAAATCATTAAATAACTTCTCCCGCTCTGGGTCGAGCAGGGAGGCGTGTCAGACTTTTATTGACCAAAACCCACCCGTTTTCCCTCAGTTGCCTGTGTACCAGGGGCCACGGTATCTCTTTCGAACAACCCGCACCCCTGGCAGGCATCGGTCCTTGCGGACCCCACCAGGCATCGGTCGTTGCGAACCCCACCAGTTGGTGCTGACATCTCTTTGAGGCGCGTGTGGTACACAACGCGCCGTCGACCCGGGCTTGATCCTCACCGGACAGCGAGCTACCCACTACTCGCCGTCCGCAAGCCAGCGCCTACGATGACCGGGAATCAGCCTGGGATTCCCGATGCCCAGAGCGTCTTCTGCGGAGGCTAGGGCTGTGAGGGCGCATATACTGCCTCTCCCTCACGTGTGCCACCTCCCTCTTCGCGAGCATTACTGTATCACAGAAGAAGGTGACGGCTACCCATGCACTCTCGCTCCGTACCATGGCCTGGACCAGGGCCGGACGCGAGAAATCGCCGCCGCCGATAGCATCCACAAGGACACGGCGGTACTCCGCTCAAACCGGGCACACCTCCACCGTATGATCCACCGTGTCCTCAGGGCGATCTACGCAGTGGAAACACCCCGGGTGTTTCCTCCTGCCTTATCCGAAACAGGAACCTCCCGAAACAACTGTGTCCGGTGAGGACCGGCGTCAGGCGGAAGGTGAGGATGCCGTGCCGCCTCTCTAGCCACTCCTCAAAGAGGGGACTTACCTCCGCAATCGTGGCGTGCCCTGCACTGGGTTGACACAATCGCATTCGCCATGTCGCCATGAGATACCGCCGGAGCTCTGTCTGCTGTGCCGCGAATTCTCGCGGCAACGGAGTTATGCTTCGGCGTTTGGCCTCCTCGCGCCAATCCCAAGAGTGCGTAAGGACCTTTGCCTGCAGATCCCATGGCGGCAATCCAGCAAGGAGGCCCACCGCCTCACCGGATATCGTGCGATATCCACGGACCATCCCGATGGCCATGACCATATGGGATGCCTTCAACCGATGGCCTGGTTGGCGCCTCAATGTAGGCGCCCACACCGGTGCCCCGTATAGGGCCATGGGACGCATGACCCCCGTGTAGAGCCTCCGGGGCGTCTGATCCCCCTAGATTAGATAAGCTATAAAGCTAGTCGGGCGTGGCATCACTCTATAAAGCATTGCGGGTTACCCTTATATGGCAGGAGCGAACAACCCTATGCGTCCCGACATTCAGACTATCTTTGTCTTGCAGCAAAGAGCTGTTCGATCAATTTACAAATTAAACCCGAGACACTCTCTCAGATAATCAAACAGCTTCTGGAGGGCCTTAAGTACGGATTTTCCGCCGGCCCTCAGGAGTTTTTAAGCTGTTTCAGAGCCGTCGGAGTTTCCAGAGAGATCGGGGCGTAGACCTGTATGACCTTCAGCGAATATCTTGGATATTCTGAGTATAAGGTACGTCACCCTGGTCAACACACTCACGATCTTCACCACGTTGCTCACAAGGGACTTATGGACGATAAACCCGACACCACCTTGGGACTGCTGGTCGCCCTCCCGGAAATAGAGCAGGTTACTGGACTTGAGAATTAACGAGTCCACCCCCCCCCCTCTTCGGACTTCAGATAACCCTAGTATACCCCAGCTTAACCTGCTCAATTCTTCCTCGAGTCTTAGTAATCTTCTCGTCGGTCCGGAGTGTTCGCGTGTTGTAGGTTGCCAGGTGCAGCTTTCGTTTGTTGTGGTAGCCAGATCTCTTCCGGAGATTCTTAGCACCCCTTGCCTCACTATAACCTTGGCCGCTGACGTAGCCAAAGGTAGGTGGGCCACCGGGTACTAGGGGCCGTTTAGCAGGTCTGCTTGTCATTTTCGGGGGTGTTTTGCCATAATCGCCACGCTTGGCATGCGGGTTGGCGATCGCAGTATGGTGGTAAAGTGCATAGAGAACGCTGCTGCCCATTCTCTGGTAAATCCCTTAGTCGCCTTCTACGACACCCACTGGAAGAAATGGGATGGTGCTATTCTTTTTACGTTCCGGCACCACACGGAACCATAGACATAATACTGTGAAAATTAGCAAATTTTACTAACCTAGCTGTGGCTACATCAGTCAACTGCCTTATTTTTCTTACTGCGCAAGCAGCTGAGCGTAATGTACTTGAAAGAGCTCTAATGTGGGCACCCCATTGCAATTTGAATCTAAAGTAATTCCTAGAAATACAGTTTCCGAAATAGCATCTAGCTTCTTGCCACCAAGTTTTAAATTTAGACCTACTTGGGGTATATTTGGTAATGAGAACTTGAGACATTTAGTTTTGTTCGCATTGAGTAAAATATAGCCGCAAACCATTTCGAAAGAACAGCTAGACTATCGTTGACATGTAAGACATCCAATCCATTTTTTATCTATTCTAAAAATAAGAGAAGTGTTATTAGCAAATAAAATGATATCCGAAAAGTTAGCCATGAGGACAGGAAGGTTATTAATATAAACTAGAAATAAAAAAGGCCATGAATTGAAGCTTGTGGGACGCCCGTCTTAACTAGAAACCCCGAGGACGTTGCACCGTTAGCATTTACTTTTTGCTACCTGTTTGATAAATAGGAAAGTACAAGATCAGCAGCTCGTCCACGAATTCCGTAGTGGTGTAATTTACAGATGAGTGTATTGTGGTCAACGCAGTCAACAGCTTTTGAGAGGTCACAGAAAATGCCAATTGCATCCTAGGAGTTCTCCCAAGATTCCAAAATGTGACTGAAGAGGTTTACTCCCGCCTCAGTCGCCGACCTACCTTTCATAAAATCAAACTAGTGTCTATGTTGGGCACGCCACGATTGCGGCGGTAAGTCCCCTCTTTGAGGAGTGGCTTGAGAGGCGGCATGGCGTCCTCACCTTCCGCCTGACACAGGTCCTCACCGGTCATGGCTGTTTCGGGAGGTTCCTGTTTCGGATAGGGTGGGAGGAAACGCCCGGGTGTTTCCATTGCGAAGATCGCCCTGAGGACACGGTGGAGCATACGGTGGAGGTATGCCCGGCTTGGGCGGAGCACCGCCGTGTCCTCGTGGAGGTGATCGGCGGCGGCGATCTCTCGCGTCCGACCCTGGTCCAGGTCATGGTACGGAGCGAGAGTGCATGGCTAGCAGTCGCCTCCTTCAGCGAAGCAGTTATGCTCGCAAAGAAGGAGGCGGTGCACGTGAGGGAGATGCAGTACATGCGCTCTCACAGCCGTGGCCTTCGCAGGAGACGCCCTAGGCGTCGAGAATCCCAGGCTGATTCCCGGCCACCGTAGGCACGGGCTTACGGACGGCGAGTAATGGGTAGCTCGCTGTCCGGTAAGGACCAAGCCCGGGTCGACGGCGCATTGTGTTCCACGCGCGCCTCAAAGAGATGTCAGCACCAACTGATGGGGCTCACAAGGGCCGATGCCTGCCAGGGGTGCGGGAAGAGATTCAGCTAATACAGATGATATGGGGAGAGATTTCGTAACCTTTATTGGGATTTTGGTAAATAAATTTTCTAGAGAGTCAGCAACTTTTAACTTATCTGAAATGGTCTGAAAATCTGAAATGGATGGAAATCTAAAGTCAAAGTTATTTATTTGTAGTAAATGCGGTACAAAAGATAGTAGGTGCATAAATTATTAGTGCGATGACACATTTCGCCATAAGTTGGCATGCAAATATTAAAGTAAGATCCTAGTGCTAGCATGATAAGCAAATCTCTACACAAATTAACAAAATATTGTTAATTTATTGAATTGTTTAAATTCAATTTTAAGCTTCGAAAACTCAACAGTTAAATAAAATAGGTCTAAATCTCAATACATTTAAATCATTCATTAAACGTAAGTTGTGTCTGAAAGCCTTCTAAACCGTTAAAGATTATATTGAGGACAAAAAGCTTTGGGATTGAGCTGCTCCAATTTCTGCATACTGAATGTTGTTTTTTTTGTTTTTACATAGTTTATACCCTTTGACATTTCATGATTTTTATACACAATTTGATATGAATATTTACTTGAAGAAGTAAATGTATGTGTGTGTGTATGTATTATTATTGTTTCAATTATTGTGAATACGAGAACTATGTGGATGATGTTGTCTTTTTTATTTTTCATCTGTTTCTCAATTAATTTTTAATGTTAATCTGGCAGTTTGAGTACTTTATGCGGCCTACCTAGCTGTCCTTTCTTTCGTATTGTTCGTCGAATCGTTGTGGTATATATGTTTTAAGTTGAGCTGCATGATTACTGACAAATGCGTGCACTGACAGGACAGGTCCACTCAATCTGTGTGGTTCTTTCCTCAAACGACCATATTAGACACCAATATACATGGTCCTCAAATGATCTGACTACGATTATTTCTGTTTTGTGTTTATATGTATACCTACACATTGACGTTGATGAATTTTATTTAAACAAGGACATGAATATTTACTTTGTAAACTATTACATTGCTTTAAATATTGTGAATGTAATAACTATGTCGGTGTTTCTTTTTGTTTGGTTTCTTTTTTTTCTCATTTAGTTTTAATCATGGTCTGGCAGGTTGAGTAGTTTATGCGGCCTACCCAAATGTCTTTTCTTTGGTATTGTTCTTCAAATCGTTGAGCTCATCAAGTTCTGAGTTTAAGCCGTATGATTACTGATAAATACGTGCACTGATTGGTCAGGTCCACTCAATATGTGTGGTTCTCTCCTCAAAAGACCATTTCGGACACCAGTCCACATAGTCTTCACATGATCAGACCAAGATTATGTCTGGACTTTAAAAGAGACTGTGACCTCTGAGTTTATTTCGGCTTTTCTTCTCAGAGTAGTCAGATAGGAAACGCCGACCTCATCTAGTTTAAAAATATAATTGATGTGTAAAACTGTTTGTATAAACCCACTTACAGAAATAAAATCATTTATCATTTGTCATCGTATTTCAAACGTACAATGTCGTCTTGCTTTGCATGAGCAGATTGTGGAGGGACAAATTAGTAAATTATTATTTAATTAATCGAAAATTCTCTATAGCCTTTAATCACCCGAGCGAAGCTAGGGCGGACCGCTAGTTAAATAAATAAAAACATTGCCTTGTTTAGAAACATCAAAATAAAAACGACATAACCTGTTAGAAAAGCGGTAAATTTATTTCCCAAAAATGTTATTGATTGGATAACCTCTAAAATGGGAATATTGACCTTACAGCCGAAGTACAGTTTTGGGTTTTTGTCTGTTGTGTGTCACCAGTTTCGTATAAAAGTTCCTGCCGGGCCTAACGTAGCATTGTACAAGATTCGCCGTTGCAATGAAAACCGTGAGTAACTCTATACTTTTTTTCGGAAAATTTTATTTATTCTCGAGTGAAAGACGGGGTGTTATAAGTGTAACGTGTGTATCGGTGTGTCTGTCTGTGACTTCGTAGCTCCCAAACGGTGAAAGGATTTTGTTTTTGTTATTATTTTGTCTGGAAAGTGACTTAATCGAGACTGTTCTCAGCTATGATTTAAATAAATCTATTCAGCCGTTTGAAGATTATCAGCTCTTTTCTGGTTGATGAAGGGATGTGGTCTGACCGAGTCTAAAGAGCAACAATGAACGTAGGTCATGTGATGCATACAGCCTACTATTACGTTTTCTATTTCGAACTTAATGTGATTTTAATTAATAGTAACATGCATTTATTATTTCAGTTAGATTTAGGGTATAAATTGGTCGAATTATATTAAATTATTGATAACTGTGCAATAATTGTATACAGAAGTTTGTTAAATAGTTCATTAAGGATTATTTGACGATTCCTGTTTGGCGGAATGTCGATTACTCATGTCAAAAAACACTGATTTCCAATAAAAAATAAGAATGAATTAGACGGATATCGAATTAAATATTTTAAAGATGGTTAAATTTTCACCTGTACGTAGGTATCGTATCCAAACTTGAGAATCATTTCATATTCTATTCTAAACATAATTAAGGACCATATTAGTAGTGTTTGTCCATTTCAGACATTTTATAGGCATTCCCCTTTGATATTCTATTATTTCAATAGTCTTAGAAGAATCACCTGGAATTTGCAGGATACCCAACTATGTCATCAACAAACAGCAAAAGTACCTATCATGTTTGGGCTCATTGGAAAGTTCTCTATGAATAAGTTATAGATAGATCAAAATGAAAAATATCAAAATATTTTATTTCACATAAACCTGCAAGAGCACTTATGACACGTCAGAATCTAGGTGCACGGTTCCAATTTGTTGCTTCCTATGGAGAAGAGCCGGCAAGAAACTCCACGGTTACTCTTTTAAAAATAATTGGGTTTTATAATGTTTTCAAATTACAGTGATAATAGGTATGGGAGGACAGTGCAGGCCTGTCAATAAGTACCAGGTACTTAGAGGAATGAAAATAAAGAATAGAAAATCGTTTATAAATCTATTCTGTAAAGCCCACAACGTTCTCCCATTCACAATATGTAAAATAATCTACTTTAGTAAGATCAACCTATTTAAACCAAGTGACATGATTTTCATGAGAATCACTAATAAATAGTTGACACTCGAAGTGATCTTTAATGTCAAAAAATGACGAGAATATGTCAGAAACTAAAAAAAAAAAAAATTAACATTGTAATATGGGAGCAGTTAGTAGACTCTCACAAAGTTATGCTGTTAATGAGGTACCAGGGAAGCCACATGTGCAGAAGGAATTAATGCCAAACTTCTCTGTCTTCAACGTAGTCTTTTATCTTATAATATGCTTTTTTGATAAGGACACGTTTGATGTGAGTTTAAACCTTTCCATCGCTAAGTTCTGTAACCGACTTTGGCAACTTGTTATAGAAGCGGATTCTGTTTATTAGAAATGACTTGCTAGTTTTCGTTAATCTAAATTTTGGAATAACAATTTCATGTTTACTACGTGTATTTAGATTATGGAAGTCGCATCTTTTTATGAAAAGACCTAAGTTTTTGCGAACATACAAGATATTTTCTAGGATATAAAGAGAAGGCAGAGTTAGTATATCAGTTTCATTGAATTTGTTTCTAAGAGACTCGTGAGGTCCCATTTTATAGATTGCGCGGATTGCCCCCTCTTGTAAAATTTAAACTGAATCTACGTCAGCTGCCGATCCCCACAGCAAAACGCCATAAGACATAATACTGTGAAAATAAGCAAAGCATACTCACCTAGCTGTCGCTACATCAGTCAACTGCCTTATTTTTCTTACTGCGTAAGCAGCTGAGCTTAATCTACTTGAGAGAACTCTTATGTGGGCACCCCATTGCAATTTTGAATCTAAAGTAATTCCTAGAAATACAGTTTCGGAAATAGCATCTACCTCTTTATACAGGATAAATTTTTATCCAGTGCGCAAACTGTAACCATGAATTTAGCATATCATTCTACACCCCTCAGCGTAGAAATTTTTCAACGGTTATATAAAAAAATCAGCTGTTCCATACATTTTGACCGCGTAGGTATTGCTCTTTTCTATGAAACAGGTGATTTTTTTTTTTATAACCGACGTAAAATTTCTACGCTGGGGGTCTTACTGGTTACAATTTGCGCACTGGATAAAAACTTATCCTGTAAATCTAATCTGCCTTCTTATATAGTTCTTCTAACAATTGCCAAATGGTTCACGGTTATGTTTGGTTTATTCAATTATTTAGTAACTACAAAGTCTTGTTTTACCACCTTTAAATTAATCGGTTGAAGGTCACTGAGCGAAACACAATAGAAGTTTTATTGTCATTACGACTTGGGGCGATAAGTGTCCTGCAGTGTCAAAATCCAAGATGGCGGTTGAGGCAAGAAATCATCGTCGTTTTTATAGTTTTTGAGAGTGCCAATGCCGATAGTGAGATCAATTTAGACATGTGCACCCTCGAAAACCATAATAATTTTCATCATTCTTCATTTAATCTTTGCAGTCAAAATTTACAGTACTCAAGAATTCTTATAAGAGCGAAAAATGGGAATTATTAGAGGTTCTTTAAATACATGCCTTTTAAAACTCACAATTATTGCAGGCCAAATACTATAAAACCACTTGACTACGCATACAGTGCCCCGACGCACGAAAACGATTAGTATTTGCGCCTGTATAGGCTATAGGCTGTATAGGCTAAGGTACTAGTAACCATAATTACAAATTGTTATATTTTTTATGCAATTTATAACGCATACAAATGTCTTTATGCGTGGTGAAGTGGTGTGGGAAACATTCAAAGACATCTAGTTACAAAAAGTATGGCATAACTTTTCATCGGTAAACACTAGGAATATTATTTTTGATTTCATCAGATTAGAGCCACCGCCTGATACGCTCTCTAGTGGTTATATACTCTATGTTGCAGGCCAAGCTACTGCCACTGCATAGGTTTTTAAAATTTAGAGGAACCTAACAATGTGTTGTTAAGCTCTTTTAAAATTAATAATAGGTACTATCACAGTAAGTTTACAATAGTTTTTTTTAAGTTGTTTTTTTTTAAATGTTTGTTTAGCAATGGGTTTAAATTACCAGATATACAAAACATACCTAATTAACAGTACTGAGGGCCCAGTGGGGGCAGTGGTAACGGCTGTAACTTAAGGCTTGTAGTTTGTTGGTTCGAACTCGGACATCAGACGCTTTTCTTTGTATAAATTATTTTATCAGCACTGCTCTCAAAACGGTGAAGGAAAACATCGTGAGGAAGCCGACATGTCTTAGAACGAAAAAAATTATGACATGTGACATCTACTAACCATTACAGGGCCCGCGTGGTGGATTATGGCCAACTCCCTCTCACAAGTACTTAGCGTTAAATATTGTAGGGTGGAACGGAACCCTTTGTGTGCCAGTCCGACTCGCACTAAGCAGCTTTTTAGTTTTCTGCAAATATTCACAAGAAGTAAACATTTCTTTTTATTTCAGTACGCATTCTTCGCCCTGTTGGTGTGCACTATCTTGGCACTGATGGCGTCAGTGCAGGGTGCGCCCACTCCTGGCCAGCAACATGGATACGGCCATGGCGGTCACGGCAGCCACGGCGGATACGGCCATGGCGGCCATGGCGGCCACGGCTACGGGCACGGCTACGGAGGCTATGGCCACGGCAGTCACGGATCTGGCCACCACGGTCATCATTATGGATAAGCCAAAGACATTAATGTTTTTTGAACGTCTGATTTAACGTAATTTAAGGTTTAGTTCATTTACTAAAAATAAATTATTTTTACACTACCTGTTTTGTTTTAATTCACTTAAACATCACGCCTGAGTCTAGTCCATATTAGGTAGGTACGCCCACATTTCGTCAGTTATGTTGAAGTCCCATGAAATAGGGAACGAGCCCATTGCTAACAACCGGGCATAAATCCAAACTCCAAGGATACTACTGAGCAATTCATGATGGAAAAACCCAATAACACTTTGCCTGATCTGGGTGAACCCTCCTGGATTCGTTACCCAGATTAGGCACGAAGAGGACTTCACTACACTAACGAACCCAAGACCAACGAGCATAATTAGCCTTTAATGCTCCTTCTGCTGGGACACAGGCTTCCCCTCTGTGAGAGCGGGCCATAATCTACCACGTGAGCCCAATGCAGGTTTTTTGGCTGTTACATGTCTTCGATTTTAATTTTAATGTGATGAAATAATTTACCCATATTTATTTATCAACATAAAATCAGTTAACGTCGAAGTTCGAGAAATAAAAGTGGGTAGGTACGCACACACGACGTGCACTTATATTAAATTAACCAGACTGTTTTTAAATATATTTTTCCAAGATTGGGGAATTTACTCGGGTAAACACCCGGTACTTACCCAACGCAACATCTCTACTCAAGATACGAGTTCGGACTATATTTACAATTCCTACAAGAGGTACAAAAAATATTCAATAAGTAAATCATGTGAATTCTAAAATCATCCCCTATTTTACCCCTTGATTTCACAAAAACCCCAACACAATTTTTTTTTTTTTACTTAAAACCCATGAATTAAAAATATCACGTCCCTAACTTCAGAAATGCTAACTTTCAATATTATTAATGAGACAGAGGGTAGCCTACGTCCTTTCTTAGGTTGCCATCAGTGCCGTTCAGTGGTTTAGGAGTAAAAAGGTGACACAGACAGACTGAGTGACTTTCAAGTTTATAATATTAGTATGGAGTGAATTCACTACAATTGTATTATGTACTGTTGTGCTGTCTTAACTATGAATTTTGAATTCACATTGGTATAACATTAGAAAAGTTAATAAGTTTTCATACATTTTCTAATGTTACGCGCAACTTTCTTGCTTTTTTCTTTCATAAGAACCTTCTCCTGGCATTAACAAACACAACAAAAAAGAATTAGCAAAACTGATCCAGCCGTTCACGTGTAATGCTGTGACCAAGGGAAATAGGGATTCATTTTTTATACAAGGTGGCGCAAAATTAGTGCCCAGCACTAGGTTGCGACAATTGCACTTTCCACGTCGCCATGAGATCCTGCCGGACCTCTGTCCGCCGTGCCGCGATTTCCCGCGGCAGCGGAGTTACGCCCCGACGTTTGGCCTCCTCGCGCCACTCCCAAGTGTGCGCGAGGACCTTTGCCTCCAGATCCCATGGCGGCAATCCGGCAAGGAGGCCCGCCGCCTCACCGGAGATCGTGCGGTATCACCGGATCATCCGGATGGCCATGACCCTATGGGCCGCCTTCAGCCGGCGTGCTGGTTGACGCCTCAATGTAGGCGCCCACACCGGCGCCCCGTATAGGGCCATGGCCCGCACGACCCCTTCGTAGAGCCTCTGGCAGGAGGCGTTTGGCCCCCCTAGATTGGGCAGGAGCCGCTTCAAGGCAGCCCCGGCCCGCTCCAGTCTGGGAGCCAAACTTCGGAAGTGGTCCGCGAAGTTCCACCGGCTGTCGAGGACGAGTCCTAGGTACTTCATCTTCGACTCGACGCCGATGTGAACCCCTCCCACCGTTATCTGGGAACCCGTCAGTAGCACATTCCGAGGACCATGAAACCACATGGCCTCGGACTTGTGCAAGGCCACCTCGAGTCCCAGTTGCCAGATCCTATCCACGATTGTCGCAACCCTGTGTGTCGCTAAGTCGGCCGCCGCCTGGTATGACCTCCCTTGCGCCAGGACCAGCGTGTCGTCAGCGTAGCAAACTACACTGACGCCGCTAGGGAGGTCGGCGCGCAGCACCCAGTCGTATCCGATGTCCCACAGATGCGGCCCCAGGACCGATCCCTGTGGGACACCGCACGACATCTCTCGCCGGTTCCTTTCTCCTAGGTGACCGGGGTAGATGACGGCCCTGTCCGTCAGATAGGCCTCGACCACGCGACAGAGGTAGGTCGGCATCCGGTGATACCGGAGTGCCTCCCTTATGCAACTCCAGGGCAGGGTGTTGAAGGCATTGGCGATGTCCAGAGACACCGCCAAGACGACCCCACCCCGGGCCACAGCATCCCCCGTCGTGAGGGCTCGCATGCGCATGATAGAGAGAGAACGAGCTTGCCCACCTCGTCGAGCAGCATGATGGGCCGGTAAGCGGACGGAGAGACCGCGGGGCGCCCCGGCTTCTTGATGAGGACCAGTTTCCCCGTCTTCCAGTGAAGTGGGAACCGGCCCTCCTCCAAACATGCACTTAGGAGCCCTCTTAGTCGAGGCCCAAGAGCCTCCAAGGCCAGGACCCAGGCTTTTCCAGGCAAGCCGTCGGGGCCTGGGGCGGTATTCTTGGCATTCAGCCTACGTACCGCCACTCTCAACTCTACCTCGGTCACCTCTGGAGCATCGTCGTCGTTGTCGGTGTGGTCCGCGTCGAGCACCGCAGGAGGCGGAGCCATGGGCGGGGGAGCATGCTCCCCTCGCGAGGGGAACAGAGCGCTCACCACGTCCTGCACAAGCTGAGGCCGAAGACTCTGGGGCTCAACTGTCATGGAGTAGTGAAAATACCCTCTATATAGGGTAATTTATTGGTAAACCAATTTGTGGTTTCATTATACATAATTATGCCATTTAATAATGAAGCGTAATATAACCTGTTCTGTAAGAGAATAATGTCATCAGGTTTTTTTTTAAATTAATAAGTTAGAGCCTTAGCATACATGCCACTTTCAGCATCGGCAGCTTGCTTTTAAAATTCGATACAGCAACTTAAACACTACACGTCGCGCACATTCGGATGGCATTCACAGCGATTTAGCGAGGCACTGGAAATCTACTTAACATGGCGCAATGCACAATTTAACAAATCAATCAGCTTCGAACAAGCGGCAAATTCTCCGATCGGCGATGTTAAAAGAAGTATGTCTATCAAAGGCTTTATTTTCAAAACTAGAATTTTAACGTGCTCATTGTGGCTCCTATAAATGTTCACGAAACATGAAACCTAACGTTATTCAACTTGAAATTGTCTCAATGAAAACGGTGAGTGTTGCTTGTCCTACCACTTTACGCCTACATGGCGTACTATAACGGCGCGCCTGCTATACAGTATGTATCAGAAAATTGTTTGCTAAATTTAAGTGTGTGGTAGGTACAGACCATCAAACTGAACACCTTTCTCCATACATCGTAATCCAGAAAAAAATATCAACTGTCCCATAGAAAATTTCAATAGGTATCTACTCGACCCAAATGTACGAGACGGCTGGTTATTTTTCTCATACGATGTTGATGCCACATTAAAAGATGTTCAAAATCAAATTCAAAATATTTTATATCACATAAATCTACACGGGCACTTATGAAACGTCGGAAGCTAGTTGCACGATTCCAATTGGCCGTTTCCATAAAAATATAATATATCTGTGGCCGCTTCCTATGGAGAAGAGCCGCCAAGAAACTCCACGGTTACTCTTTTAAAATAATTGGCTTTTATAATGTTCTCAAATTACAGTGTTGATAGGTACCTACCTATGGGACGAAAGTGTAGGTCTGTCAACAAGTACAACAGGTACCTACATAATAAAACAGAAAGTGGACAAATCTACAGTCTACAAGGCCTACAACGTCCTCACATTCACAAGATATGAAATAACTACTATTACTAATAAATAATAACTACCTACTACTAGAGCAGAAATTTTTCGCCGGTTACACAAAAAAATCAGCTGTTCCATATATTTTAACTGCGTAGGTATTGCACTTTTCTATGAAACAGCTGATATTTTTTGTGTAACCGGCGAAAAATTTCTGCGCTAGGAGGTTTAGAATGATATGCTGAATTCATGGTTACAGTTTGCGCAATGGATTAAAACTTATCCTGTATATAGATATATGATATAGATTATAACATCAGGCCTTGTTTCCACGAGCTGTGCAGAGGTGTACACCACACACCCACTTTTCTCAAGTTATGTTTAAGTTCCATGTAATATATGGAGCGAGCCTACAAGAGTTCAGTTTGATCGTCTGTACCACACCCTTAAATTTGACCACACCTTACTGAAACACGCTGTATAACTTCAGACTGTCTATTCTGTAAACAGTTCACTGTGACAACTTAGGTGAAATGAGCTTGAAGTGATCTGTCACCTTATGCTAGAAATTGACAGCTCACGTCTCTAAATTTTTACGGTAAGAATAGAACGGCAGGCATCTTCGGGTGCGCTCGTTCCACCATGGACCTCATCTATAGCCTCGATCATTGGAACTAGAGCTCGAGAGCGGGCTACCATATAACCATCTAAAAATTTCTATAATATTAAGGATTTTTTTGAACATAAATTATAATGCTTTTAAATTCAAATTTGTTTATTCGACTAAGTTCCCATGCTTTAATTTTAAGCAAAACATTATGATCTCATTTTCTATAATAACACCTATGTATACCATGTTTTAAGCAAATAAATTAGCTTATCATATGTTAGCTTATTATTTTATATTTCCAGTTGGTATTGTTCAGTCTGATGGTGAGCGCCATCCTTGCGCTGGCGAATGCTCAGTATGGACAATACGGACATGGTGGATATGGCGGGCGAGGTGGACAATTCAGATATGAGCCGAATTACGGACATGGCGGAGGCTACGCCAGCGGCGTGGGTTATGGTGGAGGCCACGGATTTGGGGGGCACAGTGGCCACAGAGGCTTCGGTGACGGATTAAGCAGATTCTATTCTGGTCGTAAATAAAAAAAATAGGGTTATCAAGGTTAAAACTCAATTTATGACAGTGTATTACTAGTTATAACAATTTAATTTGTGTAGTGTAGAGTCGCCAAGTGGACGAAATTCGACTTTAATTCATTTAAAACTGAATGTATTTCCAATGCATTATTACATGAAAATATTAGTTTTCTGCACTTCTCCATATAAACTTTAACTGTACCAAATTTCATATGCCTCCGTCCGCGTAATATTCGTGAAAAGAGGTACAAAGTTTTTGCTTCACGAATAGATAGATACACGTCTACCTTATCTTTCTATCTTGGATTTTAAAGTAAATTAAGAACCTTGTTTTTGTTCTGATAGCTTTAATTGTTAGATATCATTGTATTTGGCTTATGAAATAAATAATTTTAAAAAATCATTTATTTTTCAACATTTGCTCGAAAACTGGCTCTTATTGCACCGCTTTAAATTTCACCATGCAGTGTAATAGACACGTGCCTTCTTTTATTATTTAGCATTCAGTTTCAAGCTGGAAATTACACCTCGGATTAATTTCAGCAAATTGACCTAATGCCTTTTTATGTCCAATTTTTGCCGCAGATAATAAAATATTGTAAGTTGACTTATAAACAAAATAAACTTAGAACATTTAAAAGCTGACAATAATACCTAAGTCGCGAAAAACACTTTGATACGACGTACAGAACAGGAGTTTATTGCAGAAAGGAGGAGGCCTTTAAGCAACAGTGGGTGATTTCAGTCTAATAAATGATGATGATGATGATCAAAGGTTTTATCACGCAAGAAAATTAAATGTCATCATACCGGACATGCCAAAAAGATCCGAATGCGAAAGACATTAACCCCAATGAATAGATGTATCACGGTTTCTTTAAGTTTCTATTTCGCACGTCACTCATAAACGTAAGTTGCCACAGGGCGCGGAATCTTCGCGCCGGCACAGCGTCTAGAGATGGCATTACGACTTAAAAATTCTTGGCACCGTAGTGCATTGAGCTCACAACTTCTGTCATGGAGAGCCCTTAAAGTCGTTTATGTACGTAATTTGTGTCGTAATGCGAATAAACGGTGACTCGCTTGGTTTGTATGGAAAATGCTGACAATCAAAAAAATCAAAAGTCATTTATTCAAATTAGGCTAAGAATCAGCACTTTTCGAATGTCAAAATTACATATGATAATCCCCCAAAACGCCCGCCCTTCACCACTTCCTAGCGCTTTAGCTGGGAAGAAGAAGTGGCGCAACAAACTCCCCAGCAGCACAGCTGTCTGTTTAGTTAGATAGACATGATTCTATACATATAGGTAGGCAGAGGAATCAACATTACGAGACACAGAACTTAAAAATTTGTCATATGTCAGCTACCCATGCCAATATACCTACAAATAAAATGAAAACTTCACTCAACCCCAAAAAAAAGGAAACAAAGCATGCTACCAAAATAAAACCCTCCTGGTATAAATGGCGTGATAGCTTACATATGCAATGCTGGATTATGTTTACAAATGATAACCTAGGACCATCGACGTAAAATAAATAAACAGGTAGGTAATTATTAGCAACAATAACAAAATCAAATGCTGGTTCTATATCTAAATGCTAGCTTTTGCCAGCGGTTTGAAAATTATCCAGAGACAGAAGTAGGTAATTATGCCACGGGAACATACTACCGGCACAAAAAGTATCCTATGTGGTAAGATTATAAACTATCTGTATGCTCAATTTCATCCAAACCTCCTCTGCTTTTCTTAGCCGCATACATACAAACTTGCACATTTATAATGTACTATACTCCATAGGTTTAGGTAGTTAAATAAAGGTAAACAAAAAAACCACGTGACTCATAGATGTGAAACCTTTTATCTCAAATGTTATGATCATATTATTTATAGTTATAAAATCGTAGGCTCTTTTCGGAATCTGAATCAGAATCCAATGAACTATCTCTCACATTAATAATAAATCATTCCGTTGTATCATTAATTATTTTCCTAGCTATAATAGCACAATTTAACAAAATCGAAACGCACTCGCAAAATCGTAAATGTCAATGGTTGAGAGCACTGTCAAAGTCTGGTTAACCGACTAAACGTAATACCTGCCACTTCAGTTGCCATACTACATCACATACAGTTTTACTTTTCAATTTAGCAAATTCGTTGTAAAAAAGAAGTTGCCTAAAAGGTTTAGGGAACCTGTCATTTTGGGCTCTTTACAATATGCAGATTACAAAATATTATATTATTGTAATTAATCTAACAAAAAAATTGTGCTCAAGTAGTTACATCCAGGAAAAGTAGTTCACGAATAAATGATAAAGTTTAATATTTATTAATAAAAGAGGAAACTATCGTTTATATCGAAAATAAATATGATTTTGTTACACCGTATTTTTAAACAAGAAAGTGTCAACTAGAAAGAACCGTTTTTACGATTTGTTTACCTTTATTTAACTACCTAAACCTATGGAGTATAGGTACATCTACAATATGTAACAAAAACCCTGTTGTTCCTTTTAGGGACGTATACACTTACCTACAAGCACAACATTTACGAAGTTATAATTTAAAAAATAAGCATTGGCTGGTCGAGAGTTCAGTATCAAATAACTATTAAAATCGACATATTCGAATTTTTTTTTTACAACATCTGATTTTACAAGTATCCTTATTTCGCACAATAGACTACGAACTCGGCGGCTTTCTTTGATCTAATCAAAATCAGTTAAACTTTACAAATATTCATAATAAAATATTTTTTTAATTATTTTTGTTGAACAGTTTTTATAAATGACTTGCTTTATTACGTATGTATACCGATTCTGAAAACGTGGGTAGAAGGAACAACAGGGTTTTTGTTACATATTGTATATCTGCCTCGATGGTTTAGTGGGCGCTAGCGCTACTACTGCACATGAAGTTCGTTCGAGCGAGGGTTAGACTTCCACGTCGGGAAAAGTGTCATTGGGGTTTTCTATCTGGAATTTCTCGTTAGCAGGTTGGAGTCTGAATTTGTGTCCTGTTGCGATGGCAATAAGTTCGCTCCCTATATTACATGGAACTTAAACATAACTTGCGAAATACGGGTGTGTGGTGTACACCTCTGCTCAGCCCGGGGAAACAAGGATTGATGTTATGATCTATATCGTACAGACTGATTTTTTAGTCACTGTCCAAATTTTTCAGGGTGATAGTACCCGTGAAATTGAACAATGGAACATGGGTCGAAATATGAAAAAAAATCGGACCTCCCATACAAAATCAATAGTCAGCTGGTCGATTTTGTATGGGAGGTCGGAATTTTTTTTTAATATTTCGACCCATGTTCCTTGGAGAAAATTGTTCAATTTCACGGGTACTATCACCCTTAAAAATTTGGACGGTCACTAAAAAATAACCTTGTATATCTGAGTTTTATCCAGTGCACAAACTGTAACCATGAATTCAGCATATCATTCTAGACCCCCTTGCGCAGAAATTTTACGTCGGTTTTACAAAAAAAAAATGTGCTGTTTCATAGAAAAGTGCAATACCTACGCGGTTAAAATGAATGGAAAAGCTGATTGTTTTTGTATTACCCACGAAAAATTTCTGCGCTGAGGGGTCTGAATGTTATGCTGAATTCCACAGTTACAGTTTGCGAACTGGATTAAAACTTACCATGTATACACCAGTGCCCAACAAGGTGTCTTCGTGTTCTGTGGTTGTGATGTTGTTCACCGTTATGATTAATGGGCACACCCAACTGATATTTTCTTAATACATGTGCAATAAATATAGGGCTATAAAACTATAAAGTAAATACCTACTACTAAAGTTTATTCAAGTTATTAATAATTTATTACCTAGGTATTTAACTAAGCAACTAAAGGCATTTTTATATTTTTTCTAGGAAATCAAATCAAACCAATATATTTGATTTCACATAAACCTACATGGTCACTTATGAAACGTCAGAAGTTAGGTGCACGGTTCCGATCGGTCGTTTCCTATGGAGAAGAGCCGGCCGATCCAGGTGCGGTGCACGGTGTTCCAGAGATTAGTGCGTTCAAACAAACAAACACTTCAGCTTTATTATTAGCATAAAGATATTATATTCCAACAAGTGCACTGAAAGCAGGGTGATTGAAAGCAAAATAATACTTCACAATAGTTTAAACGTAGGTAGCGTGGGTACCTTACTTAATTATTTGTTTTTGAAAATTAAGTAAGAAGGTAAGTTCCCTCACAGTAGGTTTTCCCATGTTTTCATTTTCAAGCACTCCAATTTTGCCTCGCAATGGGCTTACAACTACTTACATAAACAGTTTTTATTTCAAGTGCCATTAAGAGGTCCTTAGCCTGAGCCGTGAAACGAACTAAACTTTTAACCATACATAAATCATTTAAGACGGTTAGCAATCCTCTAAAAGGACTCTAAAATAAAAATCGGTAATTTAAATCCTAATCAATATGTGGTTTTCATCATACTATTCCAATGGATAAGGAAGCATATAACCTGTTTGGGAGAAGAATAAAACCTGCATAATTTTATTAGTTAATAGGTAATTTAATGAAAAATTTGAATATTGACCTCCATCTTGCCTCCTATAAATGTTCACGATGGTTCGAAAATAACGTTATTCAACTTGAAACTGACACAATGAAAACTGTGAGTAGTGCATGTCCTTTCAAACCAGTTATAATATAATTTAAAGTTGTATTTTTTTAATTGTTCTAATAAAATGTTATTTCTAAAAAAAAATGCCTGGCTATTCTGTAAAAATATCTCTGTGGTAACTTATATTAAATGATTTGTCATCCCATCCTGGGAATCGACACAATTGACAGTTCTCAATTCACCTGAGTTACCACGGTGAGATTTTTACAGAATAGCTAGGATTTTTTTTCACATAGCCAGGCATTTTTACATCCGCTGTAATGTGGCTTGCCACAAAAACTATCTAAGAAAGTTAACTTCAGTTTATCTTTTGGGTACGCTCGTTCCATCACAGACCTTACCCGCCGCAGTTCTCCACGGGAGGGATCTCATCTATAATATCTATACCTATTATAAATTTAAATCACTTTTCGTGTCTGTGTGACCGTGTCTAGGTACGCACCGGATTATGAAATTCACCATCATTTGGAGAAATAATTTCTACTATATTTTAAAAGTTTATTCATATGTATTTTTAAATGATTATTAATGTTAACCTACATTTAAAATTAATATTAATAAGTAAATAAAAAATACATAAATATATATAGGACAGGAATCTTGATGTTTTGTGAAGTCGTAAAATATAATACACATTATACTAATTTATTTTTGTTTATTTCCAGTTCGTATTGTTTACACTGGTAGCGAGCGCCACCCTTGCGCTGGCGAATGCTAACTATGGATACGGCCACCATGGCGGTGGTGGATATGACGGCGGCTACGGACATGGCGGCTATGGTGGACATGGCGGAGACTACGGCCATGGCGGTCATGGCGGATTTGGCGGTCATGGTGGAGACTTCGGACAAGGCGGTCATAGTGGACATGGCGGTCATAGTGGATTTGGCGGTCATGGCGGAGACTACGGCCATGGCGGTCATGGTGGATTTGGCGGTTATGGCGACAACTTCGGCCACGGCGGCCATGGCCACCACGGATTTTAAGTTATTCTACGGTTAATAAAAATATTATAGTTCAAGTAAAATTATGATGACGTATCAAAGAGAGATTTACTAAGAATATTTATTCATTTTGGATAATGATGTCTTAGATGTACATAACTTAGAACTGTTTTGGTTTTAATGCCCATAAGTACATTATTTTAGTAAATAAATTATTTAAAAACAACTGATTACCTATTCTGTTTTACTAAAATAATTCAACCCGACAAAGCCGTTATATTATACAGGGTCAAATAAAATTTACTGGCAATACTTTATCCACATGTTGGGTATCGTTATCGAAAAGTAATGACAAAAAAAAACATTAAAAAAATTTTTTCTTCATTCCAACTTTGTACAAAACTTAACAGTACATTATGATATAAGTGCGGTAAGTTGAAAATTATTAGTTGGAATTTTCAAAGCACACGTATGTCATACGACGTTTTATGTGCGAGGAAATAAATAAAAGTCGCACTTTCTTAAACGAGTAAATCTTTAATCACTTGTTAAAGCAGTTAGAAACATTTGAACAATTTGTAAAATTGATTATTACTTCTTCACAAATTAGCGATGCGCGCGCATCATCGCTTTTTTTTTAAAGGCACAAAAACAGCCAGTATAACCAATAAAGTAAATTAATATTTTTTTTGTTTTTGTTACAGATAAATGGTTGTATTTTATTGTCAAAACTAATTAAATTAAAGAATTAAATGTTTTTTTTTTATATTTTATCTCTCATAGTTAATTTTATTCATAAATTGCTGACCACTTTTCTGACATAAAAACTCTTTGCTAAGATTTAAAAAAGTACCGTTCGTTTTAGATGGAGCAACTTGATAAACCGTGCGTTTTACATTACAATAACGCACAAGTGCGTAATGAGTAATGACATACATTACGATATTGAAATTGGTGTAATAAGAGACCCTTTACGAGCAAATGTGTTATAAATGACACTGACATGTACATAAAGGCAACCAAACTACTGTTATATTATAGGTTTTGAAACATAAAAAAATATTCATGTTCCATGAAAAATTGCAAAACCAGCTGATCGATTACGGGCACACCTTCGGCCATCAAATGTTTTTGTATTTTTTCGTTCCATTCGTTATCTAAGTAACATTGAGCAGAAAGATTACTGGGATTCTGGGTTACGACTTCAAGTTTTGGTGCTTACAGGTGCATGCAACGATAGGTATAGGAGTTTAGGTGGTACATATTGAACTTATAAAGTAAAGTTAATGTTTTCGTAAAAAAAATCGTTGGAACTTTGTCCTATCAAATCTTTGTCTTACAATATCTCCGTAGCCGTATGCAGCCGTAGCAGGTATGTCGAACCAATTTTAGTTTAAATTATACATTTGTACTACTATTTATACAACGCTATTTTTTATCGTTTTTAATCCTTTAAAAGAGTCATTGTACTCATCATTATGAACAACTTTTACTTCCATAGTAACTACTACTACTAGTACTATAAGTGTTAAAAATATTAGATTTTAGCTGCACTATTTCCTGTGACCTATTCTGGCAATACCAGAAGAAATACTTTGAGAGTAAAAAACAACTGACTTCCGGAAAAACACTACAAAGGGAAAAATAACTTTAATTTCGGAAGTCGGTGACTTTGGATATATATTTTCATTTTTTGTCACCGGCTTCCGAAATTAAAGTTATTTTTCAATTTGTAGTGTTTTTTCGGTAGTCGGTTTTTTTTTTGGAAAAAGTTTTTATTTTTCACTTTTTAGTTATAGTACCTACCCCACTAATTCGAAATTGCATCATCCTTGGGGTCAAAACAATGCATATTTATGCGATAGCAGCAATCGCGGTTTATTTACTTTTATTTTTTGAAGAGTTCCGTTGTCTGTCTCCGAAATGCATCACCACATCTATATGAAATTGAAATGGAACCACACGAGAAGCACCAGCTTTCAAATAAAAAAAGAATCATCAAAATCGGTTCACCCAGTCGAAAGTTATGAGGTAACTATATCTAATATTTCTTACGTAGGAAGTTAGCTAGTCTCCGTTGAAATTTGCTACCGCACAGTCAGCGTTTAGCTATTCTTGGAGGCTCGAAACAGCGACTGAATGAATGCTAAACTCCGCACACAATCAGATGCAAGGCTCACAGAAAACTACGTTATCATACAGCTTTTATGAGTGCCTGAAAACCTACGTATTTGGATATCTCACTGAGTGAATGTAAAACATTTTGATTTAGTAAGCCTATGCATATAGATTCTTACTAAATAAGCGATACAAATGTTAATAAAAGTTTACATGTGTAAAGACAAGCGAACTTAGATAAATACTCAACTACCATAGGTAAACAAAAGTTTTAAAATAATCAACCACCGAGTAATTTAAAAGTTGATCTCTAACATATTGATTGTGATTTCATTCTTTTAGCTAAAACATTTTGCACTTAGGCTATTAATTTAGCCATAATCATGAGTCCTTATCTCCATAAGAAATAAATAATTATGTTGTTTGTGTTTCATTTTTAAACGGATGGGGGGCATTGTGAACTTCCCCGCCTTTCTGCATCGCGCAAGCAGAGTTTACCGCGCAACCAGCATAATACTGGGTGATTTTTTAGTAATCGTCCAAATTTTTCTGGGTGATAGTAGGTACCCGTGAAATTGAACAACTTTTTCCGGAACATGGATCGAAATATGAAAAAAAGAAATCGCACCTCCCATGCAAATTCAATAGTCAGCTGATCGATTTTGTATGGGATGGGGATGTCCGATTTTTTTTTCATAGTTCGGTCCTGAAAAATTTGGACGGTGTCCACTTAACACAACACCTGTCTGGTCCCTTTTCTATGGAGGATGAGTGAACTTTACACCCTGTTCCTCATCTCAAATTCTTCCATGGGGATTTGTGGAAGAAAAGTTCAAAAATCCCCATTGATGGGAATTGTCAATGGAGATTATTGGAATAACCCATTTCTTTTATAATAATTTGAGCCGTGCCAAACTCTATTTTAAGACGACAAACCGGCCATCATAGCGTACCGCAACACAGTCGCCGCAATATTACAGATGTTTTCTTTCCTGTCTCGTAGTTTGACAATCAGCGACAATGACATTCTTCTTCTATTCGACTCGATGGTCAGTAAGGTGGAAACACGAAAATTGAACGTGTGTTGTAGAAAACATGAATCTAGTATGTACTAGGTACTGCTTAGCTATACATGAGTCATGACGTATTTTAATTTTAAGAGGATTAACAAATTAAATTCAAAAATGTGACTTAAGTAAGTTTAATTATTGCAACTCCGATCCGTATCGTTTAGGTTATGATAAATTTAATGGTGGCCATATCCGCCATGTCCGCCATATCCGCCATGTCCGCCATATCCGCCATGTCCGTGGCTTTGTTGATGGCCATGTTGATATTGTTCTTGGTGACCATGCTTCTTGTTATAACCGGGGCTGCGGATCTTCCTGTATGTTTGGGGAGCGCCTGTCTCGTCGGCAGGTGCGACCGGCAGCTGGGCGCTTGCCATAGCTAAGATGGCACAGACGATCAGGGCGAAGAACGCGAACTGTAAGTAAATTATCTGTTTAGTTTAATTTGTAATGTTAGGTGGCGTAAGGCTTTGACAGACTGGCATCCAAGGACTGGAAAACGAGATCGCGGTCTTCCGGCGCGGCGGCGAGATAGGCGGACGACATTGTTGCCATCGCGGGCAAAACCTGGATGAGGCTAGCATAGGAGCGTGGGGATTGGGACAAGAAAAGTGGCATATATACCTAGCAGTGGGTGACGTCGTGATTTGGATAATGACGATGATGACAGCACAAACTTATTGGGTTAATATTTAAGTAACGTGGGGTGGAGGTCTTATATGGACTAGCGACCCGCCCCTGCTTTGGACGATTTTTAAGGCTTGACAATACACGGAGATTCATTTATACACAAATAAACCTTCCGGAATAAATTCTCTGCATGGTGGTGAAAACCGTATCAATACCGGTGGCGAAGTTTAGAAGAAAAGACAGACACGAAAAGAGACTTTAACATAAATTAATAGTATTACTACGTTTTACCCGCAGCTACGACCGCGTGGAGGTTGGAATTTATCGTACGGACACGTACTACCAAAATAAAAAGTAGCCTTTGTCATGCTCTATCCATGTCCCAAATGTTATCCGAATCCGTTAAGCTGTTTTAGCGTAAAAGTGTTACAAACAAACTCACTTTCGCAATTATAAAATTATTTTGCATAAAATAATATGTCATCGCCCTAGCCTTTTCCCAACTATGTTTGGGTAGTCCAATATAGCCGGACTCAGCTGAATACCAGTATTTTGCATTGAGCGAATGCCTATCTGACCTCTACAACTCAGTTACTAATATAATACCGCTTGGTAAGACTGATTGTCAGACTTTCGATAATACTGGTAAAAAAATAATTACAGCTAAAATTAATAAAATTAATGTCGAATAAAATTTAATTAATTATATGAATCGTTTTTTTTCTATCATGTAATTAAATTAAATCATATATTATATATAAATGTAAGATTTCAAGATTGAAAACGTGAAAATTATATGAAAACTTTTACAAGAAAAAAAAGTAGTATTTTATTATTTATTTAAAATTACATAAGTTCCTTTTTATTAAGAATTTTATTATTTCATAATATTACGTAATTTAATGATACACGTATCAAGACAATTTTGTATTTAAACTTTTACTTACGTATTTCATTGTGAGTTAATTTCGTGAGTTCCCGTTGAACAATATAGATTTGGTACACATGATGGACCTTTATATATCAAAACCAAAAGGTCGACAGAACCGGAATTTTTATTTTTCTAGAAGAAAATCTCAAACATTATTGGTAGTCACTGAGTACCTATTTCGTGTGTTATAAACAGGTTCATTAGGAAAACAATAATAATAAACCTACATAAAATAATGGGCAACTTAACTTGCACTTGACCAAAAAATCAAGCACATATTGCTTATAGATTTTTTGTTTTCATGAATTTCACCTAATGGAGGTTCCTATGACAGTTTCCCTATTTCCCCAATGGTTTGGGATTTCGCTATACTGTCCCTGTGTGTATTTTACTGGTAAAATAAAAAAAAAAACACTGGATATTTTGTTGATTTACTACCGGTATTATAATGTGAGTATGCAAAGCAAATTACCTATTTAATGTTGACAGGCGAATATATTAAATCGCCATTAAAACGTTACCTTTATCATAATAAATATATTCATATTAATTATATTTTACTTTATTTTTATTATGCTACCAGATTTAATTAATAAACATTGTATGAAAATAGTAAATTATTTACTAAGGGGATAAAGAAGTGTCTTTTGTCACGGGTACCAGGGATCAGACGATAAAAGTTAGAACGCATATTATCTTGTTTTTGTTTTTGGAGGGTTTTGGTCCATTGCCCCGTGGTGACCAGCCGTATTAGGGCAGGGTGCGGACAGTACTGACAGACATCTCACACTTCCCAAAGGAGATCAGACATATTGGGCCCAAAATCCAACATGTGTTACCGGCCAATGAAAAAGTATACTGTCACCTACTCGTAAGTCGGGGAAGTCCACCTTAGCATTTTTCATTTTGGCACCAAATGTCTACGTCAATTTTCTTTTTTCTATTCTTAAAGATAATTTATGATGTGTCTTAGGACACAAATCTTAATAATTACATTTATTACACAAAATAGAGAAAATACATAACCAGACGACAGTATCTGGTTTTGTATTTTCTCTCTTTTGTGTATTAAATATTTGTTATTTTATTCTCGACTCTATTTTATTTCTAGAAATGAAGTGGCTATGTAGTGGGGTACATACCTACATTAATTCTATATAATATCACTGTCACGTGGTGACATTTAAGGAAGTCATTTTTTAAGTTAACCTTCAGTAATACCATGTTGTTTCTCACTTTTTATGGGCAGTAAGGTAAACGCGGTTGAAGTTGACAATGACCAAGTAGTCAGACAAATTATCAAAAACATCAAAATGTCTTTCTGCGATACTTTAAACTGGCCGACTACTGCTATAAATCACACTTTTCTTACATTAATAAATATTTATTATCACTCAAAATTATAGAACTTAATTACTTACTCAGAATAACCGAATCATTTTATCTATTTCGTTATGTAAAAACTTTTATTCTAAATGAAATACTTTTCACACAGCAGTTTCTCATAGTTAGTGAATTTCGAAACCTGACGAGCATCGATACGTTTACCTTATTTACTTTTTTTTTCATACTGATACATGAAATAAACCTAATTTAAGAACTAAATAAGCAAAAAAAGTAGTTATAGCAACACTCGCAGAGGTTTGTTGTCATAGTAGGTAGAACGTGTCCGTATGGATTGAGGAGCCATGTCTCAGATTTGAACGAGGGTACTACCAATATTTAGTAGTAAATTAGCTGAATTTGTAGCCCCGATCCTGGAATTTGTAGTGAAACCCTTCAAAAGTTACAGGACGTTGAAGGTGGCTCCTCAATCCTGACGGTCTATAAAAAACAAATGTACGTAGCTACTAAAGTAATTGATCAAATCGAAGTTTGATTACGCCAATATTTAGTAGAAATTTCTACTAAATATTAGCGTAATCAAAATTCCTCTACATTCAGTATTTCAAAAGATATGAATAATTTTAACATTTCTTAAGAATTTTCTGTGTAGGGTGACCATAAATAATTCAAACTGTGTTCATAAACAGAATTTGATTTACATATGATTCATTCTTCACCAAATCAGTACATAAATAAAGAAACACAATATATTAAACACAAAGAATAAAAAAGACAAATAAAGTAAAAGCGGATTATCCCAAATTACCGTTTTTTTATCCTTTATTAAGAACCCAGTTCTTAATAATTCATTACAATCTAGTCTATAAGACTAATAAGCAATTTTAATCTAACTTAATTTTATACACGATGATTATTTTAAAACTTAGGATAGTGTTCTTTGTACTTTACACAAGTCCGTTCCAATTTCTTAGAGTCTGATATGATGAAATTATAAACACTTTGTTCACGTGTTATTATGTGTGTTAATGTCACTATTATTTCTACACTTTTTACACTACACTAACTCAAAAGGTTTTGTTCGTTTTAGTCTTCGCAATATATTTGTTTGGTCTTACAGTTGAATCGCCTCGATGTTTTTTTTTTTTTTTTCTTTTTTTTTTCTGGGTGGGAAATCATCAAATAACTTCTCCCGCTCTGGGTGGAGCGGGAGGGCGTGTCAGACTTTTACTGACTAAAACCCACCCGTGTTCCCTCAGTTGCCTGTGTGCCAGGGGCGGTGGTATCTCTTTCGAACAACCCGCACCCCCGGCAGGCATCGGCCCTTGCGGGCCCCTCTGTTGCTGCTGACATCTCTTTGAGGCGCGCGTGGAACACAACGCGCCGTCGACCCGGGCTTGGTCCTTACCGGACAGCGAGGTACCCATTACTCGCCGTCCGCAAGCCCGTGCCTACGGTGGCCGGGAATTAGCCTGGGATTCCCGACGCCCAGGGCGTCTCCTGCGAAGGCCACGGCTGTGAGGGCGCATGTACTGCATCTCCCTCACGTGCGCCGCCTCCCTCTTTGCGAGCATAACTGCTTCGCTGAAGGAGGCGAATGCCAGCCATGCCCTCTCGCTCCGTACCATGGCCTGGACCAGGGTCGGACGCGAGAGATCGCCGCCGCCGATCACCTCCACGAGGACATGGCGTTGCTCCGCCCAAGCTGGGCAGACCTCCACCGTATGCTCCACCGTGTCCTCTGGGCGATCTTCGCAATGGAAACACCCGGGCGTTTCCTCCCGCCCTATCCGAAACAGGAACCTCCCGAAACAGCCATGTCCGGTGAGGACCTGTGTCAGGCAGAAGGTGAGGGCGCCATGCCGCCTCTCAAGCCACTCCTCAAAGAGGGGACTTACCGCCGCAATCGCGGCGTGCCCAGCACTGGGTTGCGACAATCGCACTTTCCACGTCGCCATGAGATCCTGCCGGAGCTCTGTCCGCCGTGCCGCGATTTCCCGCTGCAGCGGAGTTACGCCCCGGCGTTTGGCCTCCTCGCGCCACTCCCAAGTGAGCGCGAGGACGTTTGCCTCCAGATCCCATGGCGGTAATCCGGCAAGGAGGCCCGCCGCCTCACCGGAGATCGTGCGGTATCCCCGGATCATCCGGATGGCCATGACCCTATGGGCCGCCTTCAACCGGCGTGCTGGTTGGCGCCTCAATGTAGGCGCCCACACCGGCGCCCCGTATAGGGCCATGGCCTGCACGACCCCCGCGTAGAGCCTCCGGCAGGAGGCGTTTGGCCCCCCTAGATTGGGCAGGAGCCGCTTCAAGGCAGCCCCGGCCCGCTCCAGTCTGGGAGCCAAACGTCGGAAGTGCTCCGCGAAGTTCCACCGGCTGTCGAGGACGAGTCCTAGATACTTCATCGTCGACTCGACGCCGATGTGAACCCCTCCCACCGTTATCTGGGAACCCGTCAGTGGCGCATTCCGAAGACCATGAAACCACATGGCCTCGGACTTGTGCAAGGCCACCTCGAGTCCCAGTTGCCGGATCCTATCGACGATTGTCGCAACTCCGTGTGTCGCTAAGTCGGCCGCCGCCTGGTACGACCTCCCTTGCGCCAGGACCAGTGTGTCGTCAGCGTAGCAAACTACGCTGACGCCGCTTGGGAGGTCGGCGCGCAGCACCCAGTCGTATCCGATGTCCCACAGATGCGGCCCCAGGACCGATCCCTGTGGGACACCGCACGACATCTCTCGCCGGTTCCATTCTCGTAGGTGACCGGGGTAGATGACGGCCCTGTCTGTCAAATAGGCCTCGACCACACGACAGAGGTAGGTCGGCATCCGGTGATACCGGAGTGCCTCCCTTATGCAATTCCAGGGCAGGGTGTTGAAGGCATTGGCGATGTCCAGAGACACCGCCAAGACGACCCCACCCCGGGCCACAGCATCCCCCGTCGTGAGGGCTCGCACGCGCATGATGGCGTCCACCGTGGAGCGCCCCCTGCGGAAACCGAACTGGCTCTCCGCCAAATCCGGCCCCACCCGCACCAGCCGCCCGACGAGGCGGTCTGCAATTACTCTTTCAAAGAGCTTGCCCACCTCGTCGAGCAGCACGATGGGCCGGTAAGCGGACGGAGAGTCCGCGGGGCGCCCCTGCTTCTTGATGAGGACCAGTTTCCCCGTCTTCCAGTGAAGTGGGAACTGGCCCTCCTCCAAGCATGCGCTTAGGAGCCCTCTTAGTCGAGGCCCGAGAGCCTCCAAGGCCAGGACCCAGGCTTTTCCAGGCAAGCCGTCGGGTCCTGGGGCGGTATTCTTGGCATTCAGCCTACGTACCGCCACTCTCAATTCTACCTCGGTCAGCTCTGGAGCATCGTCGTCGTCGTCAGTGTGGTCCGCGTCGGGCACCGCAGGAGGCGGAGCCATGGGCGGGGGAGCATGCTCCCCTCGCGAGGGAAACAGAGCGCTCACCACGTCCTGCACGAGCTGAGGCCGGAGACTCTGGGTCAGCGGGGGAGCCCACGGGCGGATTTTCTCCCGCACCGTTTTGTAGGGGCGTCCCCACGGGTCTCTGTTCAGAGTCTCCAGCGACTCCTCGCGGGCCAGTGACCTGGCCCGCAGGATCTCCGCTCGGAGGGCGGTCTTCGCCACTCTGTACCCCTCGTATAGCTCCGCCTGAATGGCTTCCGTATCCGGAGGGCGGATACGGAGCCTGCGGTGCCTGGTGTACCGATGCCGCGCAGCAACGCACGCCTCGCGCAGACCTGTGAGCTCCGGCGACCACCAGTACACCTGGCGTGAAGCACGTCCTGGCTGGACCCGGGGCATTGCCACGTCGCATACCTCGGACATGGCCTCCCGGAACCACTCCGCCTCGTCGTTGATGTCGGCAGGCCTGTCCGGTGGTGACACCCAGGCCTGCACGATCGAGGCTTCTAGGAGGAGCTCCCGATCCAGCCGCTTCAACGCCCACCGCGGACCACACGGGGCCTGTTGGACCGGCGCGCTCGAGGCCTGGGTGGAGACGTCAAACCGGATATACCGGTGGTCGGAATACGTCTCCACCCCCTCCATGACGCGCCAGTCGACGACACGCGGTGACAGAGTGGGGCTGGCGAACGAAATGTCCACCACCGACTCACACCGCATCCGCACACACGTGGCGACAGAACCCCGGTTTAGGACGACCAGGCCCACCTCTAGAGCCCAGTCCTCCACCATCCTACCTCGCACATCCGTCAACCGGGAACCCCAAGCCAAGTTCTTGGCATTGAAGTCCCCGAGGACGAGCACGGGGAGGGAACGAAACCCGACGACGACGTCTCTCAACTCCTCAAGGGAGTTGTGGAACTCGGCAAGAGTTCGGCTCGGGGAGAAGTACACCCCTACCACTGCAATCTCCCCGAACCGTGCTGCTACGCAACCCCTTCCTCTCTGGATACCCTCGAGAGCCGGGGTGCCGGCGGCGGCCGACGAAATTATGGTCACTGAGCCACTCAGGTCCTCCACCCAGTAATCCCTGGGCGGGACAAAGTACGGCTCAGCGACCACGGCGATGTTAATCGACCACTGCGCCATGCTCTGGAGCAACAGATCCTGAGCGGTGGCGCAGTGGTTGATGTTCGCCTGGAGGAGGCGAAATGGAGCCGTTATTGGCATTCCATTTCAGCCCCCTCCGGAGCCCCCTGAGAGGGCCCTGCCGCAGTGGTAGCGACGGCGACGGTGATTGTAGGGGCGGCAGCGGCGGCGGTGGTGGCGGCAGCTACGGCGGTGACGGCGGTGGCGGAGGGCTTGCCCCTGCCCCGGCTCCTGGTTTCGGCGGGTGGAGCGCAGGCCTTGCTCCCAGCCCGGTGTTCGGCCGGCTTGCCAGCTGCCGCACATAGGTAGCAGTGCGGCTTGGCGTTGCACGAGCCGGCCTTGTGACCGGGCTGACCGCAACAGAAGCAGTGACCGCTGCGGTCTACCTCCGAGGTGCATTGCACTCCCACGTGGTGACCCACCTGGCAGCGGAAGCACCTCAGAGGTCTGGGTTCCAGCAGCTTAACCTGCGCGGAAACCCAGCCTACCAGGAGCCTTCGGCCCTCCTCGGTGATCTTACGGGCCGCCGACACGGGGCAGCTCACAGTAATGGTTCGCATCCCCGTGTTATCAGGACGGATGGTGCCCGCCCTCACCTGCTCGGTAGAGCACCCTCCAGTCCTGACGATGGCGGCCACCACCTCGCCCTCCGTCACGGAGTCGTCCAGGCCCAAGATGCGCATATCAGCGCACTTGGTGGGCCTGGACACTCGGGCCTCGTCCGCACTTATGGACGCCCTTAGCCTTTCGGCCAGAGCGTCAGCGGTCGGGCCACTATCCGCACCAGGGACCTCCAGCAACCGGGCCCCAGTCGCGGTGACCCTAATGCGGAGGCCGTTGGCAACCCCTAGGTCTGCCAAGTCCACCGCCGCCCTTGCCTTCGCGATCACGTCGCAGTAGGACACGCCCTTCTTCTCCGCTTCCGGCTGTAGTGTAATCACGACAGCTGCGGACTTTGGGGCGCGTAACCTAGCTGCGGCGTTCCGCTTCTTGGCTCGCTGCCGCCTCTCCCTCCGTCTGGCCGCCCTTGCAGCCTTACCCGCCTTCCTCTTCTCCCCGGCCACTTGCCATTCGGCGTCGGCCGGAGGAGATTTGGGAGGTGGGGCCGTCCGTCCTAGGACCACGGCTGGGGCCGTCGCCGCCTGCGCCGCCACCCTGCCCGTCTTAGGCTTAGGCGGCACCGGTTTCGCCGGGGTCCGTCCCGGCTGCGGTGCCGGCTTAGCCGTAGCAGCCGTGGTGACGGCATACGTGGCCCCTCTCTGCTGCTGGCCCGAGGCCGGCTGACTCGCTGCCAGTGGGGGGCGAAGAACTATTGCCTCCAGGGCGGAAAACCGACTCCGGAAGGCAGCCAGCTCCTGCCGCACCAGAGCTAGCAACTGGTCCCCTTCAGGCACTGGTCCAGCCAGCCCCTGCCACGCCACCTCCTGAGGCACCACCTGGGGCCCGGCCCCTCGGAGCCCGGCCAGGTCCGCTCGGAGCTCCGCATTCTCCTTTCGGAGAAGCTCCATGGCGGCAATCAAGCGTTTGACCTCCGCCCGCATCTCGGACATGCCGTCCGACGGGGGTCCGGAGTATATGACCTCAGCTGCCGCCATTATCGAGGCTATGGCTGCGGGTACGGCCTTGTCCTTAGAGGATTGAAGCCTCTTCAAGGCCACACCCTTAACTGCAGCAGCCACTGCCTTCGCGAGCCTGGCCGATCGCTCTGAGTTAGAGCCGGCAGCGGCGTCCGGCTCACCGTCAGACGACTCCGAAAGTTGCCCCTCCGTGGCCGACGCCTCAGCTCGCTGGGCCGCCTCGACTGGGCCGGTTTGGCTCAGTACGCCGGTCTCATTGGTGGACAGCCCCTTGCCCAACCGGATTCCTCCCCGTCGACAGACCTTCCCGACTTTTCGGGCCGAGGCCATGCCACCGTCCGAGGATGACCCCTGGCCATCCTTCGGTTTTGAGCGCTCCTTGAGGAACTCATTGGTCCTCTTCGAAGCGCCCACTACACGCTCAGGACTCTTGAAAGAGCCCTTCGCGCTCGATGCGGCGTGGGACTCCGACCCCGCATCGCTCCCTTCCTCTTGTTGGTTTTTTGTTGTTTTTTGTTGTTCAATATCCATTTTTGTTCCCACGAGTGTAAACTTTATATTTCCCAAAAATCAGTGGTTCGCACTAGAGACTAATTCAGCTACCCATTAGTCAAGCTATCAACCTCCCTCACGGTGCGCCGCCGCTTGGAGGTTTGGGGTAATTTTTTATACAGGATTTCTTCCTCGCGGCCCGGGCGATTAAGCCAAGACCCTCGACCCCCGTCAAAAGTCAGAGACATGACCGTGACAATCTTCGGGGCTACGAGATAAACGGTGGCAGAAGGAGAGGACTCCTTCTTGCCTGCCCGGTGGCAGGGTAAGTGCACACCGAGCCCGCTCTTACTCCGCCGCTGTGCGTCTCTGCATAAGCGCAGAGAGACACGCGTTGGAGCGTTCCTCCGACAGGATATTGGCATACGGGCAACGACACCCCTTAGGCACACGTACCTAATGGGGGGACATTGCCCGCATCCCAGGGTGCACCGTCCCGGAGACTGGCCTTTCCCCCGGACGCATCCAAGGGAAACTCCAGCCCACGGGCACACGAGGAGGTTTCCTGTCCAAGCACCCCATCGCCTCGATGTTCACATGTTGATGGAGTCGTTGTTCATGGGCATCAGCAAATTTTTGGATTATGTTGGTGACTGGTTCCATTTTTAGGTCACGATGGAGATCGTCATTTCTTATATACCAGGAAGCATTAACAATACTCCTGAGTACTTAGTCCTGAGTCTTATTCTGGAATGTTTGTATAATTTTAATATTGGTCGGTTTAGTACAGCCCCACAGTTGGATGCCATGTGTCCATATTGGCATAAGAATATGCTTATATAATAAAACTTTTTTATGTATCGATAGACAGGAATCCCGTCCAATCAACCAATACATGTTTTTATAACGCATGTCTAGTTCCTGTCTTTTCTTTTTGACGTGCGCTTTGCAGCGCAGTTTTGCGTCAAGCGTTATGCCAAGGTATTTGGCTGTAAATTACCTTTTATAAAATCTCTAAGCATTATCTTTATCTGTAGAGATTTTTTAGCTAAATCTTAGTTAAATATTAATGTATGAAACGCACAATTATGTTTTATTTTGTTAGTAGTTTTAGTTAAGTTAGCATGTTATTTCTATTTGCATTGTTTAAATCGCTTAAGTTGATACTTATGTACATTTTTATCATTTTGATTCTGATTAAAATTAAAATAAACAATAAGTCAATAATTTTGCTCTAAATAATGGTGGAAACTACATGAAATTCGATCTGTAGTTTAGAAGATCTAAGCGGTCACACAGACAAACACAAAAACGATTATGTTTTAAAAAATGTACATTGAGAATTAGTACATTGAATCTCTTTACCTACTTTCAAATTTTAATGATCTCACGTTTTGTGGATTTTTGCCCGGTATCAATTTTTATAGTAATAAAAAAGTAAGACTTATTACAATCATTCATTCCGACACAACTAAAAACCGTCTTTTTATGACATAAGAAAACGGCAAGATTTCGTTTAATGTAAATGTAGGTATTACATATAAAAACCTTCCAAAACAAATTCTATAAATAATGGTGAAAACCGCACCAAAATCCGTTACGTATTTTAGAAGAACAGCGCGGTCGCTCAGACAGTCAAAATAAGCGACTTCGTTTAGAAAATATATTTTAAAATAAAGATTATAGAAGGCTAGTAATCAATGATAGAATAAGGGAATATAGAGATAATGTTTAGAGATTAGAAATTTTAAAACAGGTAATTTGATCTATTAAACTTTTAGTTTATTTTTCTTTTTTATTCTTTGTGTTTAATATATTGTGTTTCTTTATTTTTGTACTGATTTGGTGAAGAATAAATCATGCGTAAAAAAAGTTCTGTTTATGAACACAGTTTGAATTATTTATGGTCACCCTACACAGAAAATTCTTAAGAAATGTTAAAATTATTCATATCTTTTGAAATACTGAATGTAGAGGAATTTTGATTACGCTAATATTTAGTAGAAATTTCTACTAAATATTGGCGTAATCAAACTTCGATTTGATCAATTACTTTAGTAGCTACGTACATTTGTTTTTTATACACCGTCAGGATTGAGGAGCCACATAAAATGTGTTGTATTACCGAAATGATGAAGCCTTTGCGTTTTATTTTTATACTACAAATTAAAACAAACTTACTACTAAATAATACTAAAAATCTGTTTTAATTACTTCATTCGTTTCCGAGAAACAGCGCGGGGAAATTGATGGATTTTTCAGATAAATCAAAGCATTGTAGCTACCTCAAATTCAGCCGTACAAAACCTATTTTTTTTGTACAAATTATGCATAAACACTACTAATTCCTACCAAAGTTTCAAAAATATCCATTGGCTAGTTTTCGAGTTCTGAGGTGGCTCCTCAATCCAGACGTCTGAATTGAGGAGCCACCTTCAACGTCCTGTAACTTTTGAAGGGTTTTACTACAAATTCCAGGATCGGGGCTACAAATTCGGCAAATTTACTACTAAATATTGGTAGTACCCTCGTTCAAATCTGAGACATGGCTCCTCAATCCATACGGACACGTTCTACCTACTATGACAACCTACTTGCCAATCGCTAGTTTTATACGTATATTGGCCTATCTTCTATTTTATAAAAGTGTATAAAACTAGATTTCTTTTCTGTAGGTGCATGAAAGGAAGCATGGTCGTAGAGATTCGGCGAGGTAGTGAAACATAATACTTTTCCGACCAGGGTAATACGATTTTTTCACTGGTCACTGGATTTTAAGCCCTATTTTGTATGAAACATGACTAGTCACCTTTAACGCAATAGCTCCAGAAATTAAAATTATTGAAAGAAACTCTCTTTGTCTCCTTGTCTCTAAAATCTTAGAGAATTCGTTTCTCCTTTTATTGAGGGAATATTTCAAAAATAAAAAGTAGCTCATTCATTTGAACATAATTGAAATGATGATTCATGTATTGAACGCACACTCTGGAGACAAGCATATTATTAGTAAAATGATTAAATCGTAATAGTTAAAATTTTAAAATTTGGAAGAGAATCATGTTTACCAGCCGTTTGGGTTTGAAACCCTCGGGCCGGGTCCTAGTGCGCGTGGTTTATTGAACTAAACCTCCAAACGTCTGGTAGACACTTCCCGTGATCCAAGGACAGACTTTTACCTTGGCCAGAAGTTAAGCATTGCCTCACAACAACGTAGCAATGTGCCCACCATTCTCTTGGGTACATTACCAGTCGACAGCGATGCGAAGGAATATTTCAACGCAATAGTTAATTTGTTAGGTAGTAGTTTTAGTTAGTTTAAGATGTTACATATATTTTTTTAGCATGAAGTTTCTCCAATGTATATAATTCTACCGATAACGGAGGTAATGGAAAGAACGTTACAATTTTCCACAATCTAGTGACAACACAGAAAAAACCGAAATCTTACGAGTTTAATTTTGGTGTTGAATGTACTACTAATACTACATGGTAAAACTTTACATAAGTATCAAGATCTAACTTACAAAAAAAAATCAGTGTTTTTAATAACAAAATCCCAAGCTTGTGATTTAATGACGCATTATGAACGAATCTACGTAACAGGTTAGTTAGTAAGCATAACTAATTAATTATGGAAATAAAAAACTTGAAAATCATCGTTTCGAAAGTTTAAACTATAGTAGCCTTCAAAAATTACCACCACACTTCAATTTCTCCTTCGCTGTAGATGTCAGATTTTTGAAATTTAAAAAAAGCATAATAAGAGACTAACGATTTTTTTAATCAATACAAGCCTCTTAGTTCATATAATCTCATTGAATGCCTTTTTATGAAATAATCTACATTAAATGAACTTAAAGGGTTGTATTGAGGATGAGGGTTTGTATAACCCATCGGTTTGCCGACGACATAGTAGTCATGGCTGAGACTGTGGAGGACCTCAGTAGAGCTTCCGAAAGAGTGGGTCTTAAAATGAACATGAACAAAACGAAGGTCATCTCTAAGGCCCATATAACACCCACCCTCATGAAGACCAGAGACTCTACACACGAAGTTGTCTATGATTATGTTTAGCTCTATGACAAACTATCCGGTTACGTAAGTCCAACTTCGAAAAAGCGGTCAATCATCGAATCCGTCCAATCCAAGCAATATCTTCTCGTCCCACAAACCACAGTCTCAAGACGAAAGTCTTTGACCAGTGCGTATTTACAGTGATAACTTATGGCACTGAAACATGGTCAATCACAATGGGCCTCATTAGAAGGCTGAATGTCACTCAAAGGGCAATGGAGAGGGCATGCTTGGAGTTTCCCTATGCGATCGAATCAGAAATTAAGAGAACCGTAACGGTAAGAGAACCAACGTAACTGACATAGCCCGAAGAATTATCAAGTGGCAGTGGGCAGGAGACTTTGCTCGCAGAACAGATGGCCGATGAGGCCGATAGGTTCTGAAGTGGCGACCGCGTATTGCAAGACGTAGCGTTAGAAGGCCTCTCACAAGGTGGACCGATGACCTGACGAAGGCCGCAGAAATCCGCTTAGTGCGAGAAGGATAGAACCGGTCGAAGTGGCGATGCTTCGGGGAGATCTTTGTCCAACAGTGCTAGTTTTTCGGATGAAATGATGATAAATTCTGTAAATACAAACTTGTCAATGACCTGCAAATTGCAAAAAAACGTAAGATAATTTGAATTTTGGCATACCCTGGCACTTCGCCCTTAAGAAATTCTTTATATCTTTGAATACATTACGGTGTGCATTCATTTAATATCCCAATGCGGGTTAGAAATTCCGTCTTTATTTATATACGCTCACCCTAAAATTAAATAGGAGTAAAGATATATCAAACGTACCTACATACATTACCGTTCACGCCTTTTTAGATAGGGGGAACTTCTTAACGTCAATGATTGAAAACATAATAATATGATGGATATCTATGAATAGATCTTACCTACCTACTACATTTTCATTTTTGTTTGATGATTACAAAGTACCAGTTTCGTTGACCTTGGCAGTGTTACTTATATATACGTCCATTAGACCGAATCCCACATCGTTCTTCTGGAGCTTCATACATACTAAACTCAACATGAAATTGGTAAGTCAATGCATCTTTTTTACATTCAGATATTTTAGTGTGCAGATATGCAGTGTGATTTTTAATGTTTTTCTACAAAAATACATTTTAAATGTGAATAATTTTCATTGCACTCAAGGCGGGATTGCACCCCGAACCGAAACCGAGAGTGCAATGCTCCAACGACGTTTTTCAACACACTAACGAGGAAACAATGCTAAAATAAAACACAAACTTATTTCGTTAACAATATAAAATATATAACGATAATTTTTGTTGATGTCAACAACATTTTTGGTTCTAGCCGTGCTTTTTAATATTAAATAGGTAGAACTTTAATATTGCTATTGATTTAAGATACTCCAAAGCATTCGTTGAAGTAAGCTAAAAGCACTCATATTCTCAGAAAATTATTTTTTTACTGCTCTTTGACTTGACGAAATTTTCAAAGGTATCTAAATAAAATGACTCTGCTTCATTACTTTCAATGCCGAAAAATATTTTCGAAAATAATTCAATAAGTAAAATATTTGTGAATATGTTTGGTTTAATTTGTTGCTTTTTTCACACGCCGTACAAGTTCAAAGACATAATATTATTTTAATATTTAGAACACAAATTAATATTTATTTGTTCAAAAAGTAACACTAAAAAAATACAACTATTTGATTAACAAAAAAATACAATTGTTTTTAAATATGCATAGATAAATCTACGCATATTTAAAATAAATTCGCTTCTTGTGTCTGGCTGTGTGACGGCGTGGTTCTTCTAAACTACGCAATTGATTTTGATGAGGCTTTCACTATCATTTAGAGATTTTTACGGAAGCTTTATGTGTATAAAAATACGATTAAACTTACCTATATAATAATAAGGAAATATCGATGTTTTGTCAACTCGTAAAAAAAATGTGTGGATTTAAATTTTTGAACCTGAAGTCGAGCTCTTGGTGTGAATTTTAGTTCATGACAACTAATTTTATTCCACACCTTTTTAATCACGATTAAAAATAGTCAGATTTAGTAAGATAATCAAAATTTTAGGTGAAAAATGTCAAATTCAGAATAGCAAAATTGCCATTTGTACTAAATTAATAACTCAGTGCCATTTTAGTGCTGTCAAACTAGAATATAGTTGAGTTTTAGGTTTTCTAGTCAAGTTTAGAGGCAATTGTGACAAGAGAATCGGCACCATTGTTTCTGTGCTGCAGAAAATTATAATAAACAGGGTGTCAGGGCCATCAAAACGAAAACTGAAACTATGAATGACTGCGTGTATACAGTATTGTTTCTGTGCTGGATAAAATTATAATAAACAGGATGGAAAAAAACTCTAATTGAAAAACATACTCACATTAGCTGCGACCGAATATTTCTATAAAACGAGATATTCCTGTCTCCAAAAAGGTATAGTCGCCCACATGTTTCTGGATACAATAAAATTGACCTTGACAGCGCCTGTATAAGGTACGTAAGATATGAGAACGGTTTTAATATTGTATCCAGAGAAGACTGATCGACTGTACCTACATAAAGACAATACTAAATAAAAAGTAACAATATAGGTTAAAGAAAAATATTTGCCACTGATTTCTTGCTTACAATAGGCGCTGTAACATATTTTTCTAAATAAAAACCGAATGCTGAAAGTTGATGTGAAATCCTGATTTTCATAACGTAATTTTCAAAATCCTGTCGAGTCAGCTGATGTGTCGTATTTCAAAATCTTGTCGAGCAGAGAGGTAACACAATCACACCAGACTAGTATACCTAGATACCTGTGGCATGCTTCCCAGCCCTAGAGTGGAGAAATAAAGTGAAATGCCCGGCTGCTCAATACACTGCACTGTGAACCTAAAACCGACCAATAAAGCCAAATAAGAGCCAGTTTTCGAATGAGTGTGTTAAAAAATAAATTTCAGTCGTGAAATGAGCCCCACCTGCACTTGCTTATGTTTAGCGCTGAATGAATTTAAAACATCGGTCTGTTAATCGTTTGAGGATGATACAGATAGAATGATGCATGCATTGTTATAGTGTTGTCCACTGTTCCATGTTAATTTTTAATTTGTTTTTTTTTAAACGTTGCCCCACACTAGTAATTACTCCTGTATTGTGGGTGCGTTTACAAACATTTAAACTCACATACACAAACACCCAGACCCAGAACAACTACTTGTAGGTCATACAAATATTTGTTCCGTGCGGGAATCGAACCCACGACACGCAGCGCAGCAGCCAATCGCTTAACCACTGCGCCAACCGTGTCGTCAAACACCGTGTTTATTATATAATTATTGTCAGCAATATAATTATTCCTTTGTCAATTAATGTAATTGGTGTTGTACCGGTTTAATTACTTAACCATAATTCCTACTTCTTACTTAAATCATAAATGTGAAAGTTTGTATGTTTAGATGTTTGGATGTTTGTTACTCAATCACGCAAAAACGGCTGAACGGATTTGGATCAAATATTGCATACCTATAGTTTTTAGCCTGAATTAACACATATAATACTTTTAATCCCAGTGAGGGGCTTGTGGCTAAGTAACAATAGCTGCACGGGTCGATTGATCAGGTTAAGCTACGCTTGCCGCGGTTGGTCCGTGGATGGGTGACCATCTTTACATACCAAGACCCCTCCGTGCCTCGGAAAGCACGTTAAGCCGTTGGTCCCGGCTGTCATTTGTGGATCTTTGACAGTCGTTACGGGTCGTCAGAAGCCCGAAAGTCTGACAACCAGTCTTACCAAGGGGTATCGTGTTACCCAGTTACTGGGTTGTGGAGGTCAGATAGGCAGTCGCTCCATGTAAAATACTGGTATTCAGCTGCATCCGGTTAGACTGGAAGCCGACCCCAACATGGTTGGGAAAAGGCTAGGCAGATGATGAATACTTTTAATCCCAGTAATACGTTCCTGTGGGATAATTTCTGACCTCTCCGTGAGCAAAGCCGCTGGCTAAAGCTAGTGAGATGATTAACCTCATCTCATTTTCCCAGATTTCATCCAATCAGCCTACTGAAATTTAACTTGAGCATAATGATTGTTTCCATTTCCAGTTCGCAATATTCGCGCTGCTGCTGTGCGCCGTGCTGGCGCTGACCGGCGCGAGTCCCGTCGCTGAAGATTACGTAAACCACCCAGAGCTGGCCGGGCCCGACAGCGCAGCTCCAGCGCCGAGAGTGGCTCGCAGCCCTACACACAAGAAAAAGGGCAAGGGCTACCACGGACGTTAATACCATAGTTATATTCTAAAGTAAACTTCTGTGAAAAATAATGATGTGATAATAAAGTTTAAGGCTTCGAAATATTTTTCTTTTTTTTGTCACCTAGTGATCCGCCCCTGCTTTGCAGACTTTTGACAACTTCGCAAGACATCGTTTTTAGGATTCCGTATCCAAAGGGTAAAACGGGATCCTATTACTAAGACTCTGCTGTCCGTCCGTCTGTCTGTCTGTCCGTATGTCACCAGGCTGTATCTCATGAACCGTGATAGTTAGACAGTTGACCGTTTGTATAGATAATGGTATGGAACCCTTTGTGCGAGAGTCCGACTCGCGCTTGGTTGGTTTTTTTTTAAATTATAGGTACGTAAGATAACCTTCCGGAATAAATTCTATAAATTATGGTGGGAACTTCAAAATAATCAAAACCAGAAAGATATTAAAAGCGACTTTCATTTAAGATATGAAATGTATGTATACAGGGTGTAACAGAAACCCTATTGCTATCCTTAAGCACTAAAGATAACAGCTGGTATAGAATCACTATACATAGTTTCAGCTCCAAATAAAATACTCTAAGAATTGATGCCAAATTTTCAGTTTCATATGTTTCTTAAATTCAAATCATAACAAACGTGTCACCGCACTACGTTGGTCAATAACTTTCCACGTTACTTGCCAATATCACTATAAATGTCTTCCGAGTGATGTGTTTATTTCAATTTGAAAAGTTCGGTTTCTGGTATCAATGTACTAAACATTCTCATAACTTCCGAACATGTAGAGATAGGATTAAAAAACCCTACCAATATCGCTTAGCTCATAAGAAGATAGGTATGCATAAGAACATCCCAGAGGCGCCCACCACGACAAACAATATTACATAATCAGCCTATACCTAATATTTCCACTGTGGGATGCTATTTCACATGCTTCCTCTCAGTGAAAGGAAGAGGGCCGTAATCAACCGCGCGGGCCCTGTGCGGGTGGGTAGATGTCACATGTCTTCGAATGTTTGGTCCTAAGACATGCCGTGGGTTTCCTCACGATGTTTTCCCATTTTTGAGAACAGTGTTGATGAAATAAAGTATAGCGCCTGCCTGGGTTCGAACCCACAACCTACTTCTCCGAAGTCGGGGCCGTTTAGCAGATGTTTATTGTAAACAAGGAGAGGGTCTAATCCCTATTATGCGTAAGATTAGTTCGTGGCCCCAACTAAGAAAGAATGTCAACACGATTTGACAGTGTTGTCCCTGCCCCGATGTCTGTTTGTTCGTCCGATGAAGATAATGTTTCACTTGTTTAGACACATCAACTACTTTCGAACTCGCCCGTATTTTCGTTAACGAACTTAGAGAGTAGACCGGGGTCCTACTCCCTGACTCCGTCAGCGAAAAAATGGGCCCGTCCGAAAGTAGTTCGGAACCACTTTGAACGGGCATAAACACATCGGGAATAGGGAAAACTGTCAAATCGTATTGTCATTCATTCTTAGTTCGGGACCCAAAATTAACTTACATAGGTATGTCCGTAGGTGTTACGAAATATGAAACGGCCGTAACTTCGGCCGAAACTACGGAAGTCATGGTTAAAGAGTACGCCCCCAGATGCGGAAGTCTCAGGCTTGAGATAGACCACTATCTTACCAGATTATTAGTGACTAGCTTTTGCCAGCGGCTTCGCCCGCGTGGAGGTCGGTGTATTATACATATAAACCTTCCTCTTGAATCACTCTATCTATTAAAAAAACCCGCATCAAAATCCGTTGCGTAGTTTTAAAGATTTAAGCATACGGATACAGGGACAGAGAAAGCGACTTTGTTTTATACTATGTAGTGATGACTCGCTGGACAACTTATTTCTATCATCGTAAACTGGTGGATTCATAAGAGATTTAAAGATCAGACTGAATCATGCTAGCACGTAGTGCACTAAGTATACCTAATATTTGTATCTACAAATTATATAGAAACATTGAGCAGTTGGTGGATAGTAGGTATAGTTACGCCACGCCGCGCCGGGAGCATCAAACACTGCGTTACCGTGCTTCGGGTGATCTGTGACACGAAGCACGGTAACGCAGTGTGTGCTGTCTCGGCGATACGCATCCAACTCGTAGCCTATTTCTGGGCTGAAAGAAAAATATTTCATTTGGGACAGGCACAGGAAATACAAACAGTAAAACAAAACAAACAAATAAAACACCCCGACACAAACAAAAACCTCTAAAAAATTAATAAAAATAAAAATTAATTATGAAATTGTAGGTAATATTTTGATCAAAGCGTCATCACGTTGGGGAACGGCTATTGAAAATGTTATCCTTTCCACAATAGCATACATTCAATATTGTTGGGGCAACGGTCGAAGTCCCCCGACATAATTATGTTGCCATGGCTAACTGACATAATGGCAAATTATTTAATTTAATGTTCTGTGTCTCGCTCGTAATGTTAATTACTTTGCATACCTACTACTGTATGCCTTTAATCAAGTTTATCTAACTCAACAGAGAGCTGTACTGCTGGGGCGTTTGTTGCGCCACTTCTTCATCCCAGCTAAAGCAGAAGGAAGTGGTGAAGGGCGACCGTTTTGGGGGACTATCATAATTTTGTCGTTCGAAAAGTGCTGATTCTCAGCGTAATTTGAATAAATGACTTTTGATTTTGATTTGTTCGTTTCATTGCTTAGTGATGGTGTAATGTTTTTTATTGATATGATGATACGAGTGACCTCAGGGATTTTGGGAAAAACGTAGGTATCATCGACGCGCCGGTTATCTTGACCTTCACATACAAGTATATAACTGACCCCGTATTATGATTACCAACAGTTCATAAACATCTATCTACTGAAATGAAATACGTGAGTAAAAGTGTTTACTAAAACATGACCGTACTTATCGGTAGACTGGTTTAGGGGATTTTAGTATGTTTTGGGCTCTACGCGTCAGTATAAAAACTATGTAGATGAGATCTAGTCTGCACGTATAGCAAAACCGGCAGAACAAGCCTGCGCTATCGAACTTTTTGTTGATAGATGTTACATCCTTTAGCAAATGTGGCAACAAATGTAAATACATTTTGTTTATTCAGACCACAATGAGGTCCGCAATGTTAGTAGGTAACTTACCCCTTAATTTATAAGCATTGGTTAAAGTTAAGTACTGATTAGCGACTGTTTAACCACACATTTTTGACGTTTTATCATCTCTTAACTTGAATCAACGTTTATAAATAAACCCCATAACTAAAACAAAACGGGTGCGGGTGTTGAGTCAAACGGGTTTGTAGCCGCCCGGGCAGATAGCTCACTAGTGTAAGCGCTTGTCTACACTAGCGGGCTATCTGACCGGACGGCTATCGATTGCAGGATAGTGTTAGGACTGCCACGCAGCCTGCGGACGATCAAAGCTGTAAGTGCGTACGTCGGTAAACATAAAACACTACGTCGCAACAATACCCTGAAAGCGTTAAAGAGTTGAACGCTGACCATTGTAAGCCTTTGGATATATCTGAATTACAAAGCTCCCGAGGATAGAGCTGTGTGGTACGCCTTAAAAAGGGCTATTTTAATTGCGTCTGTACATCGGAAAATCTGTGGGCCAACATATTTGCCCTTACTGTTAGATCTAACCTAAGGTATTTTAAAGAAAAAGCTGCCAAGTGCGAGACTCGGACTCACATACGAATGGTTACGTATCACAAGGCAAAACACCAAAAAAACATGTTTCTTAAATGAATTGTTGTTATAGCGGCACTAGAAATACACTCTGTGAAATTTCAACTGTCTACTTATTTTGGTTCATGTGATATAGCCCGTTGACGGATGAATGGCCAAATAACAGAGGCTTGGTACCTAATAGGGTCCCTAATAGGTCCCGGGAAGCTGCCCAGCTTCTCGTTAAATGGCCACTGCATTGCTTAAATTCCCACCTCTCCAACTCCTCGTAATACTGCTCTCTACACAAATTCTTTATTTTTATTTTCAGTTAGCATTCTTCACGCTGTTAAAGTGCGCCATTTTGTCTATGGTGATCCCGGGTTTGATGGCGAGTGACGTACGAGCAAGTAGCAGTGTGAGAGCAGCTCGCGGCATTCCTGGACAACACCACCGGCACGGGTACGGCTACCTCGGCGGGAACAGACATAGAAACGGCACGACGACACAAACGGACTTTAACAATAGATACTTCCAAAAAAATCTTAACTATAGTTTAAATTAGAAAGGTTTTTAATTTCCGAGTCGACGTTCACTCGGACGTGATAAAATCGCAGCGGGATTTTAGCGCACTGGATTTTCAACTCTCGGTGTTGATCCGAGCATTAAGAATCCAACAGAGTGAAACGCAAGTGAGTCTCAGCGCGTCGAAAGAACACAATGTTCGATTTTCAACTGTCGGCGGTAAGCGGTTCGTTGAAGATCCAATGAGCGAAAAAATCCCGCCGTGATTTTATTACTCCGTGGAACGTGGGCTTACAAATCGCCTGATGAAATTAATCAATGTAAACGCTCTGAATTTTTATTTGGTATGATTTAATTGAATCTCTAAGTTTGCACTTCAAATGTTGCAGTATAAGACTTTTTAAATAAAGGAGCGTGTTTTCTGTATTTTTTTAAACTAGTTGTACCGTAAAAGTTAGTCAGCGGAAGATTCCTAGATTATGATTATTATCCAATCCTAATCTAATTGATTCTTCGGATTTCCAATACATATTCTAATAAACTGCGTATACGCTTTTTTCTTCCCTTGTATTCTACCCTTCACTTTAAATTGAATATGGCGCCCGCTAGATGCCAGAAAAGCTTTTTGTAAATCGGATTACTGAAAAATAACGCTCTAATAAGTTTGAAACAAGAAAATATTCGCGCCGTGGTCAGTTGAGAATGTTTTTTTAGCTTAGTTTTTCCAAGGTTAAGGTTAGGTTTAAGGTATGGTTTTACAATACGATAGCTTTTTCTTTCAAAACACGTTGCCCCCCACACTCGGAATTTCTCCTGTATTGTGGGTGCGTTTACAAACATTTAAACTCACATACACAAACAGCCCGGAACAACTACTTGTAGATCATACAAATATTTGTTCGGTGCAGGAATCGAACCCGCAACACGCAGCGCAGCAGTCAATCGCTTTACCACTGCGCCAACCGTGCCGTTGCCGATTAATAGAGTCGGCGGGGCAAAAAAACCTATCTCCTTTGAAGTGAGCTCGAAATGCCGCTACCGCCAGACAGTTCAGAATTGAATGTGTATCAGTGACTGGTTAGGTCTTCGCAGTCATCGAAATAGCTTAACAATTGGGAAACCAGAACCGTTACCAGTGCCCTTTATTTGTTATGCGTGAGCAAACGAAGTAAGCGTGGCCAAAGTTAGGGCGACATCACTCCTCAACTCCTCATTGCCCTGGGTACTTTTTTTTTTTTGTCTTGTTTTTTGTTTCACTTTTTGGGTTTTGTTTTGTTGTAGGTTAAGTATGTTTGTGTTTTATTTTTAAACAGTGTCTGCGATTGGATACGGACACTGTCTTTTTGTTGAGGTTATTCGCATAAAGGGGTTACCTTTCCTTGTTAGCCGCATAAGTTTTTGTACAGTTGTACAGTACGCGTGTCCGCCCCCCACGTAGCCAGGTGTTCAGCTTGGACGTAAGGTAGGATTTTAGGGGGCTGCCCTGGGTACTTACGTTTGTAGCTCTATCATCACTCCCTCGTCAGCTTGACTTGTATTGGCTGTAGTGGTACCTACTACATAAGTCTGCGACGGAGGACGAAGACATAGCTACTCTGAAAGTACAGTGTCATCTGCTTACGCTGGATGACCTGCACACAATGTTGCACCTGATGTGACAGCCGTTGCGCCGAAACACTTCCGCAAGGAGCTGGGACCCTATCAGAGACAGGTCCTTAGCCGTCCGGCGGCTGTCGACGAGCAGATGGTAGCGTCGGGACGGGGAGAAATACTAGTCACGCGAGTTCGTCGCAAGTGCCGCGGCCGGGTTTTTTAAGGGTGGGAAGTCATCAAATAACTGCTCCCGCTCTTGGTGGAGCAGGAGGCCGTGTCAGACTTTTACTGACTAAAACCCACCCGTGCTCCCTCAGTTGCCATGGGCCAGGGGCGATGGTATCTCTTTCGAACAACCCGCACCCCTGGCAGGCATCGGCCCTTGTGGACCCCACCAGTTGGGGCTGACATCGCTTTGAGGCGCGCGTGGAACACAACGTGCCGTCGACCCGGGCTTGGTTCTTAGAATTCCTTGGGAATCAACCTGGGATTCCCGACGCCCAGGGCGTCTCCTGTGGAGGCTAGGGCCGTGAGGGCACATATACTGCCTCTCCCTCACGTGCACCGCCTCCCTCTTCCCGAGCATCATTGCTTCGCAGAAGGAAGCGACGGCTACCCATGCACTCTCGCTCCGTACCATGGCCTGGAAGGATCTCCAGGAAGCCTTCACAAGGATACGGCGGTGCTCCGCCCAAATCGGGCAGACCTCCACCGTATGCTCCACCGTGTCCTCAGAGCGATCTTCGTAGTGAAAACACCCGGGCATTTCCTCCCGCCTTATCCAAAACAGGAACCTCCCAAAACAACCGTGTACGATGAGGACCTGCGTCATGCGGAATGTGAGGACGCCGTGCCGCCTCTCAAGCCACTCCTCAAAGAGGGGACTTACTGTCGCAATCGTGGCGTGCCCAGCACTGAGTTGCGACAATCGCACTCTCCACGTCGCCAGGAGATACCGCCGGAGCTCTGTCCGCTGTGCCGCGATTCTCCGCGGCAGCGGAGCGGATCTAGCCAAGAGTCCAGCGGTGTTGGGCGTACCCGTAGACTGATTGTGTCAGCACGACGAGCACGCCAGCAGCTACTCTCATAGCCATCGAGATTTATACTCAAAACTTTCCTTACGAAATTTTCCTCCTTATCACATGCCCATACCATGAAAACTGATTTACACACAACTTCCCAGTAATCGGTGCCACATTCAGACTTCCTCTTATGAGTGTCTTAGGTGTTATAAGTAAAAGTGAAAACAGCAACAATTTTTTTTTTCAGGTTCTGTTTCACATATTCAGCCTACAATGTTCCCACTGCTGGTACACAGGCCTCTGCCACAGGCCTCTATGAGAGGTAGTGGGCCGTAATCCACCACGCGGCCCAGTGCGGATTTGTAGATGTCACGTGTCTTCGAATTTTTAGTTCTAGGACATGCCGGTTTCCTCACGATGTTTTCCTTCACCGTTTTGAGAGCAGTGGTGGTGAAATAATTTACACAAAGTAAAGTGCCTGTCTGGGTTCGAACCTACGACCTACATCTCGTAAGTCACGGCCGTTACCACTGGGCCAAACTGCTCTCCGTTCTGTTTCAAAACACCTTTAAAAAATACTCTAAATCACCTACAATGACTCACTTGAAGGACTAAGTGTGGAAGCCAATTCCAATAATATAGAATAACAGGGCCTCTACCCAGCACCTTTATCTCGAATACAGGTGTGATGTTATGTGACCCAAATTAACATATTGTCACAGTATAACTAAACCAGTTGGAACCACAGAATAGAAAAAAAACAGTAGAAGTTGCTTAACGCTTCATTAGTATTGGAACCAGCATACCCAAACTCACACGAATACAAGTTAATCGTTTTTCGTAACACTAAGAATTTTTTGGTCTGATTGTTAGTTTAATATTTAATGAAAGTAGGAAATATATTAGTTGTCGCATAATTGAAAATATACCATAGATAAATGACCATTGAGTTGTTAATTGTGTACTCTGTTTACGTATTTATTACTTTTTTCTGTTTAAAGTGCACACGGAATAGTTTTCTGAGCAAGTTACGCTACCCGCCGCCAGAGGTCACTATAATAAATAGGTACAGTCAATTTAAAGCTGTATTTCGTTACTCTTAAGATTTATATTTACGTAACGAGGTCATTACTATTCGTCCTTCTCTAGGGATGTACCACTGTCGTTGACTTATTTATCGACATTCCGTTTTATTTTCAAACAAAATACAGTCAACAGCTAGAGTCGATAAATATTATTATGTTTGAAATCAAGTGTTTGTATAAATTTATTCTAAAATTATAGTTTTATTCTAGTTCCGATTTATAGAAAGTATAATTCAGAATTTTTATGTTAAACTACTGATCCAATTTTTTTAAATAATTCTATTGATAGAAAGATACACCTGTGGTGTTGCTTCCTATCTTATGCGATAGATATTAAATTACGCCATTAGCTTGAATCTTCGCAAACAATATGTTTGAGTTTAAAAGAAAGTAGACTTTAAATTAAATAGCATAAAGTCAACTTTTACTTGTCTTGTCCAATAAAATATTGTTGTGCAAACTTTAAATAAAATCAATTAAGACCTACCGGTGGTATAATATACATCCATTTGATACTTTTTTGGTTCTGCTATCATTTTTACATTCTAAAACAGCACAATAGAGCACGTTTGTATTTTTATTTTCAAGTTCTTTTCTCCGTGGCGGTTGTAAGACTGATGTACATGGTGTGTGCGTGGAAGCAAACTTATGCAAAACTCCGCAAAACTCGGGATACTTGCGACTTCTACTGTTTTTTTTCTGTTCTGTGGTTGGAACTATGTTTATGGAATATGTAAAATAATAAAAGAACAAAAATTAATTTTCAAACATCATTTTAATATTCACAAAACAAAGGCCAGAGGAGTCATTGCGTAACTTCCTTAATTCTTATTAATAGTGTAGGTAAGTATTACGCAACTAGGGTGCAATTGATGACAAAAAAAAGTGAAAATTGAATATTCATTATATCCCAAAAATGTTTCCTAGCCCCAGTGATGATGACCGCCGCCATGATGACCGCCGCCGTGATGACCGCCGCCGTGATGACCATGATGAGCGCCTGGGTCTGCGATAGGTACTGGACTGCGTTTGGCTCTGCCTGCCGGCTCGCCAGCAGCCAGGGCAAGAATTGCGCACACGAATACGAAGATATAGGCAAACTGGAACAGTAAAACATGTTTTTCAACACACTTGCTTGTAAAGTGACAGTGGCAACGCATTTAGGTTCCTAATTCAGCTTAATACACACGCGTGTTGTTTTTTACTTTACATTACCACACTAGAGTTTATTACTTCACATTTTTTTCTATCTCCGCTAAGAGTTTTTATATGTTTATGCAGACGCTAGCATGGCACGCGGCGCGTGCGGAATAAACAAAACCACCGCGCCATTTTCCTTAAAAAATTATTAACGATTTCGCAGTATGGTTCATTATTAACAAAAACAAAACGAAAGAAGAAAAAGCAATACGTTAATTTGACCCCGACGGAAATACAAATCGAAACGCGAGCCACCAAAATCTGGAGAGAAAAACCTAGTGGTCTAGGTTATACTTTCATACACTGGAAAACAGTAAAACTGCGTCATTATCGGAGCACGTATTTTTAGCTTACTTCAATGAACTTGCAAATAAATGCAAGCCCAGCTTGCTTTGGTGTAGCCAAAAATTATATTGATATCAAAACCTACAGGACGCTACTGAGACGCTCGGCCGGATATATTGGTCGGAAATTTAAAGTATTGTCACTAACCGACGACATTGAAAAGTTTTTAAAACAAGCTCCGAATAGTCAGTAACTGGCAACAAAGATCAGTTGATCTCTATAACTACGTTATTGTAGCATAAGTTCTAACAAGTAACTATTTGATCTCTTTGCAGGTTGCGTTAATATTCGGTGTTACAGGTGCATGTAGACGTCAAGACCATAATGATATTACAACAAATAATGTAGTAACCTACGGCGAAATGCTTCTCGTAAAAAATAAATCAATACATAGCCTGTTTTATGAAATAGTAAAACAATATAAAACTCTCAACAAATGCAAAAAATACCGCATTTTCCAAAACTTTCAAAAGGTAAATGTTCAGTTCAACCCTCAACCGGTATCAACAAATTTGGAGCATTGCCAAGATATTGCACAAGAAATTGCAAAGTACATATTTTTATATTTGCCTGAGGCTGATTCTTACACTGGGCACAGTTTTAGAAATAAATAAATAAACGTCATGGCAGTTGCCGATCAGACGCAGTCGCTGAATCTTATGTCGAAGATTCTATTCATAAAAGGCACAGACAAAGCAGTCTTGCCCTATACTGCGACACTCTACTTCTCGTAACACTGGTTATTTAATGCCCCTTGCTCCTACTAATGCGCCCTTATATGTATAACAACATTCAACTCCAATAAAAGTATTTCATCATCATCAGCATTTAACCAAAAAAAAATGTAATAACGAAATTATTAATAATACTAATACCATAACTGGATCTGTAAAAATGCCAACAAAAACTGTTCCGTAACATTTTGTGAACTGCACCTACTTTCACTATTTGTTTCAATAATTAAAGTTAATAACAATACAAGTCCGTGTTTTTTCTCGCAAGTGTATTGAAAAGCGTCCTATGAAACGCGTGTCTTGTACATGATGTGCTACTCCGGGATTCTATAGATAGATGATTGTCCGTTGTCATTTGTTGGGTCCGCACTGAACTAAAATTTGAGTAGGTAAATATTGCTATCTTTTACGAAAATGTAGTGCGAGAAAGGGATTGACGTGGTCTAGAGCGGACATACAACCCTACACTTTTTTTTGACTGAACTGGTGTTCCACCAGCTCACAAAACATTTCCTGATGACGTAAAATAATACAGCACACTATAGGTGAGGGACAGGGTTCAAGTATACGATTATTTTCCGAAAATGTGTAAATATGCAAAAAATAGTATTAAAATAAAATATGGTTCTAGAGTTTTTTTGCATTTAAGGTTACCTAAATATGCCAAAAAAATAGGTACCGTTTCTCAAGATTTATCTCCTATTGAAATAAGACTACGTACTTTGCACCATTGTTTTTGGAAATGGCACTAAATCTGGGCTACACATGTAGCTTAATAAAAAAAAAACTATATGACAGCCAGGTGAACGGACGAGGTCGGAACTTTGGAAGTGATAGGTACCATAAAAAAAGTATTTCCGATTTGCCACAGAACTCTTAAAAAGAGCCATGTAGACAGGTTTACTACTTTACACTGTATTATTAGCTCTACATACATGGGCCATAAAAAGTTAATGGAGAAAAAACACAAAACTACTACCGAAAAACAAAAAACAAGTAAACGTATTAAGTACTGATCGATCTTCTAATAAATTCAATAAAGTAAGGTTACTTACGAATTTCATTGTTGCAGTTTTCAAAGCACACTGATAAATGTATTGCTTTCTGCGCCTTTATATACTCAACATTCAAGGAAGAAGTCACCAAAACCCCAAACAAGGAAAAAAATACAAAAATAAGACCAATCGAATTAATAAAAAACAAAAAAAAATAAAGACCCCAGAACTTTTTTTTTTTTTTTTTTTGGGTTTTGGCTTCGCACGGTTTGTGCACTTAGCCAGTGTCAAGTAATTTTTCTTTTTGATCAAGTAAATGGCCCGATATCGGGCACGAATTTACAAAACAGTCATAGTCGTCTTTAGTCAGTCAAGTCAAAGTTATTGTAAAGCGGTAGTAACTTTACAACAACCTATTAGGAGTTTTTGGGGGGAACACGAAAAGTCCACGTTAGTCACTTATTTTCACCTTCACTACACTTGTGCACTCACACGTAATTAAATTGCATAATTCACTACCAAAATTATACAATTTTATTCGCTACTTCACTAAATTTCATGAAAATAAAAAGTCGTGCGACATGTTCCAACGCGATCCCGCCAAAAACTCCACCCCAGAACTTACTAAAACATGAAGGTGACATTCGATATTTGCGACCGATTATGAACCGACTTAGGAAAATGATCGGAAAAAGCCGTTCGGTGAATTTGGAACGGATATTTTAGAAAAATATAGTCTGTAATGTACTGATTGAAAGTCTTAGAGGTGCAAAAACAAATTATGATTAGTTTAAAGATACCTATAGCCTTTTTTTTACAATTAACTTCTGCTAAAATATCGTCGGGCCGATTTTGCTGAAACTAGATATGATTTCGGTCTGTATGTGTATACACACTAGGCGTTTGTACAGCTCAGGCTATTGTTGCGATCGTTGTCCGGATTTTCGGATCCAAAAGCACAAAGAAATACCCGTATAACAATGTGCTTTTGGGTGCATGCAACGGTACAGGAGTACTATAAGTGACGTAACAACATTTAAACCATGTTTTCGCTTACAAATAAAGTTGCTTCTTTGATCTTCAATATCTCCGTAACCATATGGTTCCCCAGTACCAGAACAAAAAAAATACCAAAATGGCGGGGAGTACAAGTTACTCTCGGCTTCGTTTAACGCCTTTTTACCCGACTACACGACACTAAGGAGGGGTTTTTTATCAGCCTATGTACGCATGTATGTATGTTTGTTCCTTTTTAGCACTGTAGAGACCAAAAGCGTGGGTAATTTTGATAATTCTTACGTCAATCGCTTTGTCATAATCGTGCGAGTGTCACTAAAGACATGATAGTAATCAAAATTCAATATGGCTACAACCAGACTAGACGCCATATTGTGAAAAAGAAAAAAAAAGTTGAAGAACTATGTCAATTACCTATCATTGAATAGGTCTTTTAAAATCATCTTGGGTTTTTCTAATCATTTTCAATGACCATTTAGGATTTATAACGATTTAAAGTTGGTTGGCAACCATTCTCAATTAAAGTTTTTTTTTTAATCTTTATTTATTAATGGAGGTTTATTCATGTTTGAACATGTCACCCCCGTAAGAATAAACATGAAAATGTATCACAATTAGGGCATTGAGAACCGGCCTTATTTTAGGAACCGGTTCTTTCGGTTCCAAACTCAAACCGGAACCGGTTACCCGTTTTTTTTCGGTTTTTTTAAGAAAAACTAACTGTGAATGTGAGTACTATGCAGGCTAGATTGAACACATGACTTTATAACTCGTCTGGTGGTTTTGAGCATTTTGTAAATGGCCTACGCAAATGTCCTGCAAATCTGGTAGCGTCTTATGACGGGTCGTTGAGCTCCCTAAAATAGGGTTGAGCTACACGGTGACTGCTACATACATGCCGTCTGTTGAGACAGGTCAGCGCAAAGCTGCAATGGCTCTTTCTTCAAAAGGCCGTTCCAGACATTACCCTGCATTGTTAGACTCACATAAAATTTAAATAATATAATGTTTGGACTTTAAAAGAGACCATGACCTCTGAGTTTGATTCGGCTTTTCTTCTCAGGGAACAGTCAGCTAGGAAATGCCGGCGCCATCTAGTTTTTAAAAATATTGACCAACAAAATATTGACGTGTAAAAGTGTCTTTTTTAAGATCCACTTACATAAATAAACATTTCATTTCATTTCATTTTATAAAATCTAATTGACAAGCTTTGCTATCTTTTGTATAATTTTGTACTCTCAAAACGAATAAAGGAGAATGGATCCTAATAAAACACACTTTATTGGAAATCACATTATTTATTATTCGTTTTGATATACCTCGCTGTCTCTGACCACCATTCTCGAACATAGCCATTTCTATCCTCACTGTAGTATTCAGGTCATTTGATGTCGATTTAGGGGCAGAAGCAATAGCTTGTCTTATTTCCTTATTACGTTCCTCTTTATTTGTTAAAGAAGATACTTGAAAGGCATCGTGTCTCCTGAAATCAGGCGTACCCACAAGAAGTACACTTTGTTTTGTGCGTTCAATGAGATTTACGATTTCCCGCAGCATCTCATCACTCGTAGGCCGTAAAAAGACTGTTTTATCTTCATTTTCAATATTTTCAAAATATTTTTCCGGGTTGGTCAAATATTGCAATATTACTGCTTGGAGTATTCGTCGTTTTGCACGTTGTTTACGCAATGCAGCCACTATTTTATTGCTCAGATAAGTATTCATTTCAAGCATTTATTTTTGCAAATATCAGGGAAATATCAGCGGTAAGCAATATTGCATCACGGCGACATAGCGCCTTCACGACAGTTTTTATAATATTTTTATATTTATTTATTTATTCTTCAGAAAGCTTACAGTCTAATATCTACTTAAGTAATATACATTTAGCTCTTACAGTTGCCATTTACAAGCTTCCACAAATAAAAACTATGTACCTAAAGTTAAAAGAAAAAAAATCACACAAAAATAAAAGCTTAAGCTTAAATATGAGCTTATGATATCTAAAAGATTGTGGTGGCAAAGATTCTAGTGGCGATTTGTTATTCTATGATATGATAATAACTTGATATTTAGCATAAAGAGATGTATTTCTAAATTTATTTTAAGAAAGAACCGAAAGAATCGAAACGACCGGTTCTCCGATTTACAGAACCGGTTTTTTTCAGGGACCCTCAGAATGGGGAAATCCCGATTCTTTTGGAACCGGGAAAACCGGTTCCGATGCCCTAATCACAATACTTAAATGAACTACATGTACAAATCATACAGTGGATTAACTTAAGGTGCTCTATTCTTAATACCTATATGAGTGACCTTATAAAGTAATTTGGCATCCTCCGAAAGCGGAAAAGACAAAATGCTGTTGCACCATCCATCATCGAATGAGGACACCACGCTTTGAAATACCCAATATCTAAATGCTTCGTTACAAACACACTCCATCAAGATATGGTATACGTCCTCTATAATATCACATTCGGTACACTTCGAAGAGTTGACTTTTCCCATCAGGAATCCGAACTTATTTAATGGAATGAGTCCTGAGCGAAGTCTAAAACTCGTCACAATGTCATACCTTCCCATATTGCATTTTTCAAACTAAGGTACTCGAGGCAAGGCTGGTTGCATGGTTCTGTACCAAATTCCTTTAGTAAGTGATATTTTGTCAAAATATTCAGACCACCATTTGGTTGAAAATTCTTTGACAGCACCGATCGTTTAAATTCGTGTAGTAAGGCAAGCAATTAAAATCAATACCATCAACCGCAGCTTCTCTGGCCAATTTATCTACACATTCATTACCAATTATACCAATATGTGAAGGTATCCACTGCAATATTACCTTCTTATTAATATTGTTAAGTTCGTATAAGGTGCTTAATATAAAATAAGCCAGGGGCATACCTCTGGCCATTTGAGTACATCGCACTAAATGATGAAGTGCGCTTTTAGCATCAGTAAATATTACAAAATTAATGTCTTTATTAATTGATCTAATGTATGACAGTGATTCTGCAATACCGATAAGCTCAGCGTGCATAATAGATATTTGAAGATTATTTACATGAAGCTTTATGAACTCCTTTGTTTGTATATCTAGAAAAGCAGCGCCTATCTTATGCTTGTCCTTGGAGGCATCTGAATATATTTTGTAAAAGCCTGAATATCTTTCATGTAAGAATTTACCACAAAGGAACAATATTTTATCATTTTATATTGACATTTAGGTTTATTGACGTTATGAATTTCGAAACTTATAAAACTACTTGTGTCCAAGTTATTCATCCAGGTAACTAAAGCAAACATCTCCAATTGCTTGTTGCTTGGTGTGAATCGTCACTAACAATGGTGTTTTCTTGCACCTCCAATATACATTTTGTCTATGGTTTGCTAAATCTTCTAATAACGAAATTATAGGATTGTTGCTGAGTGACTTTGACTTAAGCCAAAATTTACCAGCAAGGAAGGCACGACGCACAAATAAAGGCTGCAATAGTAACTCTGACTCCATGACATGGATAGAAGTACTTTTTATAAAACCCCCTATAATGCGCATGTACTGATACTGTACTTTATCCAGCTTGGTACAATTACTCATGGCGCTAGTATCATATAGAAAACTTGCGTAGTCTAATCTACTTCGAACGATAGAAATGTATAGCATTCTCAAATAGTATGGATGTATACCCCAACTAGACCCCGTCAATACTTTAAAAATACTTAAAAATTTCATAGCTTTCTCCCTAATTTCATTAATATGTTTTGTCCATCTTAATTTTCGATCAATCGATTCTAATGCTGTTTCATCTACCATTAAAGTCACCATTTCATTATAGGAATTATTTTTTTAAATACATACCTTACTTTTATTTGGAGAAATTGTTAAGCCTAGATTCCGAAGAAGAATTCCACATAAGGTATTAAAAGAATTTTGTAATATTCTAGTACCGTCATAAATAGATTGAGAAGTACAATATAAAACAAGGTCGTCCGCATATTGGGATATAAAAATATCCTTTTCAACAGCTTTACATATATTTATTGTTGCCACATTAAAGAGTAAGGGGGATAAAGGATCGCCCTGGGCCATACCTCTACCAGCAGTTCTAGTAATATATCCGACTTCAGTTTTGATTTTAATATTCCTATTATTCAAAAAATTCCAAAGATATTGGCATATTTTCAACCCTACCTTAATTTTATGGAAAATTGTTAATAAGGTCATTATATCAATGTCATTATAGGCATTGTCAATGTCAATAAAACAATTAATAGTTTGCAACCTTTCAGAGAAACCCTTTTGAATACGAGAAACTAAGCAACTTAAACTATCGAAACAACCCTTAGTTCTTCTAAAACCTACCATATTTGGTGAGAACATACTATGTTTTTCTAAAAACCATTCGAGACTCTTATTAATTATTTGATGAAAAATTTTGCACACACACGATAATAAGGATATGGGCCTCAAAGACGAAATCTGATTAGAATCCCTTAAAGGTTTTGGGATTGCAATTATTTCAATATCACGCCACTGATTAGGAATAAAACTGAGTGAAAAGAACTGATTAAACAACAAGAGGAGAATTACCTTACCGTTATTAGGTAGATTTTTAATCATGGAATACGAGATACCATCGCACCCAGGAGATGTATCCTTCGCTTTAATACATTTATTTAACTCCTGCATGGAGATATTAGTCTCCAAATTTAAATCAGGTAATGTAAATTTTGGTTGATTTGGCATAACATAATCTGGCGTAAGACTGCGGATTAAGCGCACGCGCCCCGCGCGCCCGCGCATGCACTGGCCGGTGACCACCTGCGTCGCTTAAGCACGTAAATAACACGGATTCTTGGAATTGAAATTATAACTAATTAATTTAGCAAAAACACGTCTGATTCGCACGCTTGCCGAAACGAACTGACGAATTAAAGTTAATAAAGAAAATTCTCAAATAAAGTTCTAATATAACCGTATAATAGAACCGGTCTTAAGTAAGTAAGTAATTAAAAATAACTAATAAATAATAGTATAAAAAAGTAAAAAACACGCTTTAAAAACTAAACTAAAATAGTAGAAATTAATTTAATTTTTTTTAAAAGCGTGGGGTTGCTTTTTGAGGTATTTTTATAATCAAATAATATCAAGCACCCCACGCTTTTTAATAGAATTAAATTATTTTCTACTTTTTTAGTTTAGTTTTCAAAGCGTGTTTTTTAATTTTTTAAACTATTATTTATTTACTATTTTTTAGTTCTGCTAACTACAAAAGCGTGAGTTTTAAGTATTTTTTTTTGGTTTGTTTTTATTTAATTTTTGAATTGTCATCGGTCGGTCCTCGATAAGTCTACAAAGTTTAAATGAAATCTGACTGTTTGAAGTGGGTCAAAATCGCGCCCTAAGGAGTCGGATACAAACATACATACAAGCAAACATACGAGTGAAGCTAATATAAAGCGTGTAAAAAGTGTTAAATTTAAAAAAAAATATTTTAAGCGGTAGGACTATGAAAAATTTCTTGATTTCATCTTTTTTAAAGTTCTTTTTTAACGCAGTTGGGTTTTATGAAACCTAAAGTTTACTTTTTTGACGCTCAGATATCTCAATGTTTTGATATTTCGGAACGTCCGTTTATTGCACGTGCACCCGAAGCGAAGCAAGGGCAGGTCGCTATACCTACTATGTAAAACTAAAATAAGGCATCTAAAAATTCTTCTGATGACCGCATGTGTCTAGAGTTCTTACTGCAGCTTTACAAGTGCAGCAATAGGTAGGTACCTATTACTGCACTTGATTGAATGTCCAAACGATTTAACGGTACAATGGTATGCGAATGAGATCGGGACCAACCTAACTAAAACACTCTAGATCTTATGTTAGCTACCTATATTCTTGCAAATACTTCCATTGGACTTGAAAGTTGTATTTCTTCGCACACAAGATGGCGGCCTACTTCGTGGTAAGATCACCGCCACCTATGGACATCTAGAATACCAGAAGCATTGGAGTGGGTTGCCTACCCATCATTTGTAGGATGTTAGTTTAAACAAGTTAATTTATTTTAGCAGAAAATGAAAACAATAATAGTTTGCCCTAAGTGCATAAGAGAAGCGTCAGTCTAAAGTTACAGCATGTCAAAGTGTAAAAAATCATTTCATATTATTATGGAAAAAAATTAAATACATATCCAAAGACACCGACGTGTCTTTGGATATGTATTTAAATTTTTTGTCACCGCCTTCTGAAATTAAAATTATTTTTCACCTTGTAGTATTTTTTCGTAAGTTGGTCTTTTTTTCTTTTTTTTTTTACAGAAACAATACAAAGAGAAAATATTTTTTTATGAATGGCCATTAGTTCTACCATGAACCATTTCAAGGTTATCCATTAATTACCGGACACCCTGTAAACAGTACCATGCCACCAGTAACCTGTTACCATGGATTCAGGTTCAAGTATTCAAGTTGGCAAACCTGAGTTAAATTCCCAACAGTTGATATTTTTGTGTTTCTTTTTTTACATTTTGCAATACCTATTACCTATTACATAGCATGTTCTTAGAACGTACACAGAGGAACATAATTTTTGGGCATTTTCGATAGGTATGCTAAGAAAAAGAAGAAGAAGAAGACAGTGGAAAGAAATTATCTACAAAGAAAGAATAACATCATTGACACTATGTGTTGTGTCACAAATCATCATTGGATGACTCACATTATGGTAATAAAATGCTTCTCCACGATACCTCATTAATTTTAGTACAGTAGATAACATTAATGATTAATTATAATAATAGTATCTACTGGTCGAAGACAGTCTAGTTTAATATATATTCTCCTTAATTACTGCAATACCTCTTCCATTTTTGGACGTTGATTGGCTCTAATGCATTTGAGGAGTTGTGGGTATACCTACTTGTATTTCTTCGCAAACAAGATGGCGGCCCATTCCATGGTAAGATCACCGCCACCTATGGACATCTGGTATACCAAAAGCATCGGAGTGGGTTGCCTACCCATCTTTTTCGGGACTCTCCGCAAATTAAGTCTTATTTAATTGGTATCACTGCCAAATTAACCCATTCGAGAATTCATAAAATATTACGCAAATACGAAGTACCTCAGTCACCTTCATGTGTTGATAAGTTCACTAACACTTTGTAGTTTTTCTTAAATAATTTGTTTGGTCCTATTTTGTGTTTTTTCCATGATTGGAGTGACCAGGCTACTCCGTCGTCTTCTATTACGCAAATACGAAGTACCTCAGTCACCTTCATGTGTTGATAAGTTCACTAACACTTTGTAGTTTTTCTTAAATAATTTGTTTGGTCCTATTTTGTGTTTTTTCCATGATTGGAGTGACCAGGCTACTCCGTCGTCTTCTATAAATTTAGTATATAAAGGTGCAGGATGCAATACATGTATCAGTATTCTTTGAAAACTGCAACAATGAAATTCGTAAGTAATCATTCTTGATTGAAGTTATTCGAAGATTGCTTCTGTACCTATTTATTTACTTATTTATTGTTTCGCAGTAGTTTTCTTTGGGTTTGTTCTCCATTTCTTGTTTATGGTCCATGTAGAGATAAGAGAATAGTGAAGAGTGGTAAAAGGGTATATACGGGACCATACTTAAAACTTTTAAGAATTATGTGGAAAGTCGTTTCTTTATGGTATAACTTCGGACTTCGGTTCCTCCGTTTGTCACATCACATATACAGGGTCAAGTTTTTAACCAGTGCGCAAACTGTAACTATGAATTCAGCATATAATTCTAGAGTCTAGACCCCCCAGCGCAGAAATTTTTCGTCGGGAATACAAAACAAAATCAGCTGTTCCATACATTTTGACCACGTAGGTATTGCACTTTTCTATGAAACAGCTGATTTTTTTGTAAAACCGACGTAAAATTTCTAGCTAGAGGGTCTAGAATGATATGCCGAATTCATGGTTACATTTTGTGCACTGGATAAAGACTTATCCTGTATGCGTGTTTTTTTATTTAGCTCAGAGTGTGGCTCACAGCTAGTGCCATGGCCAAAATAGGTGCAAAGTAAATCAATCTATACTTTTATATCTTCGGCAATTTTCAAATTCTTTCTATAATCAAGTCAGGACACATAATACCTTTTGGAACTACGGTACTTAGTATTGCATACAAAACTTTATTTCATTACTTGAAACCAAAGATCAAAACAGTTCTACACCTTTGACCCATATCGCGTTAACATCTTGGGAAACAAATAGGGAAACGGTAACTTTTTTGCATAGGGCGTGTATATTAGTAATAGACGAGTCATGAAGCATATTTTCATTCAGTTCTGTCATTATGATATTTTTTATGTACCGTCAACTGTGGCATCTTTACTTTCCATGAGCAACTTTACCAATGAGAGCTGTATTAAAATATCTCTCTATTTCTAAAAAAATATTACAAATAGTAGGTTATTCTATTTCTGTATCGCTTCGATATTGAATGGTGGCAACAGATTTTTAGTTATCGAGAAAATTTAAGTACAGTACTCATGGGTAAAGTTTGCTAGGGAAAGTAAAGATGAAAGATTTTACACATTAGTAGTAGATAGTAAACTGTATTATTTTACATCATCAGAAAATCCTCATTTTTGCGATCTGGTGGATCACTTGTCCAGAAAAAATAAAGATATATCTTGTTCGACTGCTCTTGATCACGCTCTTTCCTTTTTTGTACTACATTTTGGTAAAAGAAAGCAATGCTTACACTTACTCTAGGATTCATTCAGTGCATACCCATACCCAACAAATGAAAACAGACAACCGTCTATGGAATCCCCTAAAACATGCTTTTCTTTTCCAGGTTGCCTGTATCTTCGTGTTCGTGTGTTCCATACTTGCCCTGGCGGCTGGCGAGCCGTTAGGGAGAGTTCCGCGCAGTCCTGTACCCATTGCAGACCCAGGACCTGATCCACACGGTGGCTACCGCGGCTACTACGGTCGCCGCGGCGGCTACGGCGGCTACCGTGGTTACGGTGGCCACGGCGGCTACCGCAGGTACCACGGCTGGCACGGCCACCATCATTAAGCCCGTGGCTGATTGGAACCATTCTTGGGATAAAACGCGATGAATATTCAATTGTTTTTTACTTTTTAAATGAACTATTTTTGTTTTGTGAATATTAAAATACTGTTTGGAAATTAATTTCTGCGGTTTTTTTGTTTCACATGGTCTTTAAAGTTGCAACTGCTATAATCATTCTGTGATAGAAGTTTTAGTCACATAACATCACACCAGGGCCTCAAGTCTGCTATTACAATAGTGTCAGAATGGTCTATCATTGATTTCATAATTGTTGATTTTGACAAGTTTGGTAATCTACAAATATAATGACGTCATTATGACTTTCCAATGGTCAGCCACTGACACTCCATTGAAAGAAATGGCATATGAATTCGCCAGTTGTATATGTGTGATAGACGCGTTCAGTAATAAGTTGTTTTCTTTTCACTTTCATAAAAGTAGTAGTTGTTCCGAGTCTGGCTGTTTGCGCGTCGAGAAAACAGTGCTCGATTTTCAACACTCGCCGGGAAAAAAATCCGCCGTGTTTTTATTACATCCTTTACGTCCGTGAGAACATTGGCTAAGTCGCGTGACTCGCCGCGCGATGAGCGAGTGTGAAGTGTAGTGGTAGTGATAGCACATAGTGACCACAACGTGACACGGCACACAAATGAGGGAAAGACAAATGAGAACGGTTACGTGTCATCAAACAAAAGCAAAAGACTGCAAATAAACTTACACCCTTTGCTCGTTTGACTTGACTCCTTTACTTAAAATCGCAGCACATCAAAATAAAAAGAACAAGTTACTTTTTATATCCAAGTGTGTAGCTTTAACTATGCTAGCACATGAATGAGCACACTCGTTTCGTGTTCTTCTATAAGTTTTGAGTATTTCCCGATTATTATTGATTTTCAGCGACCACTGTTTTGTTTTACGGAGTCTGACCCTGCCTATATTGAACGACCCTTGCTTTCACATTGAACAACTAAGATTTCTCACACGTTTGAAATTCCAGATGGAAATTCCGATAACACTCCCTGACCGATCAGGGCTCGTGCTCCAAAAAAAAACCAAACTGCAAACTCTACACCAGCAGGCTTAGCACGAGCACCGATCTGTCGACGGAAGAATAGACATTACTATTAACTAAATGATAGACAATAGAAAAAGATAGCTATGTTCTTCTATTAATTATCACAAGTTACGCGTTCTAAACGAATCATGATTTTGTAGATAATCATAAATACTTTGTGGCCGTCGAGGAGACAGTTTGTTGTCAGTATGATTTTGACAGTTTGGGAAGAAATATTCTTCTGAAATAGTCTACATACAAAAGGACCTAGACAAAGATCGTTAAAAACGAAAGACAAAATGACAGATTGTGGAAGGAAATCTACGGTGCGATGTCAAAAATAGAGAAAGGAAATGTGAGTTTGTATAGAAAAAGCATTGTCTATTCTTCGTAGAAATAAAAAGCGTCATGCTAAGCCTGCAGTACTGGCTAAACTAGGAAAAGAGTGATGAGAACGAAACTGCGGGCCACAACTAGTGCTATAATAGGTTGGTTGACCTTTGTAGTCAAAACTAGTCCAAAGGAGCATCTTTTGAGTCATTATCATAGTACCATCTACACTTGAACAATACCTGTTGACTGACTTTTGATGGATATTTATTTGCACACATTTTCCTTATCCTCACTCGATCTTTACCAAGCATTAGAATTAACATAAATAACGAACAAAACAGTTTTTTCATCTTAATTAGTTTTTAGTTGTGGGCTTATCTTTTTGTGGGTTTCGAATAAGATACGTAATTAATCTTGAAAATCGGGTTTGTTCCAACATCCATTCGAACCAAAAAACCCAAAACGAATAAAAGATGTAATTTGAATAATTATATTCTTATTGTATGTTATGATCGGTCATTGACTTCAATGTCACTTTCTTAGAAGGCGACCTTGACCAGGGCCATTACATTTAAGAGGCCTAGAGAGTGGGAGAAAGCTCAACCACTTACATAACTTTACTTGCCCTTCAAGAACGTTAGTGTAGTGCATTTCTTCGAGTGGTGCGGGTACAAGTTTTCAACAGACCCCGGAAGACATTCTCGCTATGTTTGTGAGTAATTTTGAACATTTTGGTATTCGAAATTCAAATTAGATCCGCCAAATACAAGACGTGCAAAAATACCTCTATATAATTGGCCAATTTATATACAGTGTAGTTTCCGTTTAATTAGGTACTCATGTGGTGTAGTGGTACAGTCAAGTAATTCTTTTTTCAAATTGTTTCCTTATCAATTCAGTGACACTTATACTAATGCCTTTTGAAGCTACGTCATGTGCTACTAAAATAGGTAACAATTTTGCACGTTCTTAAGAAGCTTTGCCTCTGTTCCGTTTGGTTGCTCATGTGCTACCACATGAGTAACCAAACGGAACAGAGACAAAGCTTCATACAACCGAATCGGTTGCACTACTACAAGCACGCGGGGCATATTTGCGGGACCACTGGCCGCTTGTCGCGTACTCGGCGAGACTGGAAAAAACCGGTTTACGCTGGCACAGCCAGTTGACAATCTCAGGGTTAGTGCGACGCACGTTGTTTGTTTTATTAGAGTCAAGTTTGAATATTATAAAAACTTGAGTGGACCTTTTTTGTGAGCAAGGTCATCTGTCAGATACCGGCGCGGGACTTGAGGCTACTTTAACGTCAAAAGTCATCGTCCGGCCTGCACCGATTAACGTAAAAACGTGGTATTATTAATAAAGGTCTTGTACTGTGTGTATGAATAATACTAGAAAAAATTAAAATATATCATACTTTAGCAATCGCAAGGAGTACAATAGGTAAGTAAATATTTGATTATTATTTTTTCCTTTATTTTATTGTACAATCCTTTTTTTAAGAAGAGGGTACTACACGGTTTGTTTTTACCTTTTTATTGTTAATACGAGCTTTTACTAAACATTTGTAGGAAGGTGGGTGGGTTGGTATGTGGTAGGTATGTGTGTTAAGTTCAAATATTGCAAGTACGATTTGAACCACTTCCCGATGTCTGATTGAGCTGAAATTTTGTACACCGTAATACACGTACAATTTTGATAGTTTAACACGATTTTTATCATGAACTGCTGCTGCAGCCAGCATTGCCTCCTTACGAGGGAACTCTTTAACGGTTAGTAGCATGGACTCGAAACTTTGTATTTATATTTAATTTTGTTTCCTAAACATAATCTTCACCATAAACTGCTGCTGCAGACAGGATGGTCTCCTCACGAGGAAACTCCTCAACAGCTATTATAGCATTATCATGAAAGTTTTAATATGCGTTTCAAAAGCATTTTTAATGAAAATTTTCCATTAATACCTATATCGTTCTTATTTCACACTACTAGTCGGTCTGTCTTTAAATTAAATAAATATTAAAAAATAGGTATCATCATCTCCCTAGCCTTTTCCCACCTAGCTTGGGGTAGGCTTCCAGTCTAACCGGCTGAATACCCGTGTTTTACATGGAACGACTGCTTTTCAGACCTCCACAACTCAGTTATTGGGCAACACGATACTCTTGGAGACACTGATGGTCAGACTTCGCGGCTTCGTGACTTTGGTCAGGACTGACGTCCTGTAACGACTGTCAATGATCTACGAATGACAACCGGGACCGGGGACAAAAAACTTTATGTTAGATTCAGATTTACCACATCATTAAAAGAAACGTTAACATATTTAAAAAAATAGAGTAAGTAATTTGTAAAGTATTCTATCATACTGAATAATAAAACTATTTAACAAATGTTTTGTTTAATTTGTCTTCACCTATTGTGACAACCCTACCAAAATAGGTAACAATTTTGCACGTTCTTAAGAAGCTTTGCCTCTGTTCCGTTTGGTTACTCATAGTGCTACGGCACTGAGCAGACTATTGGATAGAAAACTACATGTAATTATGTACTTGGTAACTGAATCTCAAAATAGCACCTTTGACCAATGTCACTGTACTCTGGCTTAAGGACAGGTGTTAGTTGCTATTTACATCAACCTACATAAAACTTTTGAATGGCATGACCATTTTATGAAAAAAATAAAAATAAAATTGTCTGCGTCTGCCAGTGTCTCACCCAGCATTGCGGGTGAAGTCGGTCTATGGATGATGACGGTGATGTGCAGACATCAACAATTTAATCAATCATAACAATGTTAATTTCGAATATAATAAAAACTAGCTCATAAATATATTTTTATCGGAATTCCATTAATCTATGATACATGTTAAGAGCGGCACCGATTAGTAATATACAACGTTGAGTCGGCCATGCCATTAATAATTGCGATAAAATCTTATAATAATGCATCGTATACCGAGTACACACGTGTAATGCTTCCTCAATTACCTACGAAGGCTTGCAATAATGTTTAATTATACACATCTGTTACGGTTTAATGAATCACTGTCACTCTTAACGAGTAATTAACTTGTCACAATAAACATAGTTTTTAAGGCACCTGTTCCACCGCCGGCTATTAACGACAAGCTAGTAGAGCTTCACTAAAACCGGCCAAGTTCCCAACTATGGAACCCTTCAGTGTCGGACCACGCACTATGAAGGGTCCCATAGTTTGTATGAATTTATCCCAAAAACAAACTGAACATTGTAGTTTAATAAAATATCGTCGACCGTAGGTTCAATTGGGGTAAGGGACGAAATACGATTTTTCAGGAGAGGCCGACAAAGTTTTTTTTGGACTAAATCGCCCATAACTTTTTTTGTTATGATCCTTTTTCAGATCTGATTTCACACATAATCTTGTATTTTGGTGCTCTATCTAGCTGTGTAACATTTATTTATATAAGTTAGCTATTTAAAAAAATAGATGTGCCTTACATCAACGTATTTTGTTAGTAATGTCCCTTACTGACCATGTATCTTGTAGTCCCTTCCCTTACATTAAATTGACCTCTACGTTGGATTCAATCTATTAATGAAAAAGTAGTGTAAAGGTCTTGTTGATAAAATGTATGAAAAAAATACAGTGTAAAGTGATTGTTGACAGAAAATGAAGTACACTTTTGACGTACGGATATCTTAAATTTGGAAATTGTTATAAAAATCATGTAAGAGACATGGTTCTAATACATTTTGTATTAGAACCGTGTGTGTGGTTGTTTGTGTGTTGCTTTCATGCAATGTTTGGACCTACATTGTAATAGCCAATTTCTATTAGTTGGAATAAAACAATTTTTATTTCATTTCAAAATCGTAATAGGACATTACGATTTTGTCCAGTGTAAGCATCGCATAAAGTATGACAATGCAAATTGGGGTAAGGGACAAATAAGTCAAAACTCGTGCGATCCATTTAAAGTATGGATGATATTTATTTTTTGAGAAAACAAAGGCATTTGTGAAGGCCAGTTTTATTATGGTTTCTTCAAAAATAAACCATGTAATATAATGCGTTGATTGGGAAGACCTTACCTTATTTGAAGTGGATTGGCGGCGGTAAATACACCATTTCAAGTTGCTATATTGCATAGTTTTTCAGATACATTGTTATTATGGGGCTGATTCGAAATTTGGATCCAAAAAATCAGTAGGGTAAGGGACATTTTTCGTAAGCTAGAATTTTTTCATATACACCATTCGAAAGAGCAAAAAATTCTGAGCAAAACTGTATACTCAACTCATTTTAGGTATTTTGTCCCTTACGTCAATTGAACCTACGGTCGACGATATGTTCTGATATGAAATGGTTGTTTTTAGAAATGTGATAAAATTTTCATTTAAAACGAAGTTAAAAGTCAACCAACTTATATTTTCAGTGGAAATGTATGGGATTCCAACTGCAAATATAAGATGGTTGATTATTACTCGTTAACTGGTAAAGTTAGCTGTGATAGTTTTCTTTAAATGACGTATATTTTTTCACATTTCCAAAAACAACCATGTAGCTGGCAGGATAGAAACTTGACTCTAACTAAAATTAGCACCTAAAATAATATTTCGCAAATGGATCCTTGAATCGAAAAATGGTATTGAAACACCCGCAATAGTTTTGAACGGCCTATCAAACGACACTCCACACTATGGGATAGGGAACGTGCACGAACTATAGATCGCAGCACAAATCGACAGGAGAGCCACGGTGTGGTCAAAAAAAGAAACTGTTTAGACCTGTCATCGTGTTGCCGCCAATGTTTAAGTTAATGTTTACATTATATTTTTATCGTTTTTAATTATTAAAATTATAAAATATGGGTTCCAGCCGATTAATAATGATCGTCAGCGTGGTCAAAATATGTCCAAAGGCCAAAAAGTCTTCCGAGTCTGGGCATGTCTTAGATGTAGAAGAAACAGTTATGAATCCTGAAAATGCAGTAATAACTGGCAAAATTATAGCTTAAAGGACGATTTCTAACGTTTATGATGTCAAAATAACTGTAAAGTATTTCCTGAACTCATTTTGCACGTAAATATTTTGTCTATATTATTATTTATGTCCATGTCGCCTTCTTTTCAGCTTGATTGCAACATAACATACACATTACATTACATTATTATTATTAATATTTTAGTGATAGTTATTTTAGAAGTATGTATGTTTGTAATTATGTATGTAAGTATATTCCCATATTAGTTGTTTAATTTATTTAGTGTATCATTGTTTTTGATTATAAATGTAGTTTAGTTTCTTTTTTACCCTTTCACACGCTGTCTACATCTCTTTATCTTCTCTCCTATCGCAGGTATGCTGGAAAAGATTTCTTTAGAAATAAGCATCACCTCTGTACCTATCTTTCTGTTCTAATCTTTTTATCTGTTTGTATATGTGTGTACATAAATGGTTAAATAAATAAATAAATAAATAAATATTAGAAGAGCAAATTACAAATGTAAGGCAGGCCTATCTGAAAAATGTAGGCAAATCTGTGCTTTAATTTACTTAAAAAAATCTCCAGATAGTGCTTTATCGAAAACTAACAAACATTATTTGAGGTTATGTTTACTTAGATATGTTTGTATTGAATAGTACCTACTAAGTATTGTATGCAAAACTCAGGTATTTTTATAAATAACATTATTCAGTAATTTCTAAATGTTTTGGAACTCATACTCACACAATTTTTTTTACTGCATTTATCGACTTATATCGTAGAGTCTGGCTAACGAAAGCGTGATCTGGGGTATTTTCAAAGTTTTAATATGGCAACATTATTAAGCTGTCAAAGGTACTTCAAAGTCTGTGATTGTGTTTGTTATTATTTTGTAAAGACATTTATTTTTCAAAAATATCTGCTTTATTATGGGTAAAACAATCAAAAGTAACGTGCGAAAGCTGCTACATGTTATGATCAGTAAGTTCAAACCTAAACAAAAGGAGGAAGAAGTTGTTTACCAAGAAAAACAACAATGTTTAGGTGCGATGTCGGATTTTTTGGGTTAGTATGGCTTGGTACTCTTGATACATGTTGGCTGATTAGTATATATTTACGATTTAATGATATCTTTTCTTATATTTATAGATAAGCTGAAAGATATTCAAGGAGTCTACGAAATTAAAGTCATTCTTGAAAAGTTAAGGAGCTGTGAATGTTAAGTAGGTTAATATTTATGTACATAGTAATAAATAAATTTACACACTCGTTTTTTAACTGACATCCATGACAGTCAAGGCCCCCGTTACACTACACCAAACGGAGCCATTAAAACAAAAAATAAATTAGAATAAATATAAAGAATACTCTAGTATCAAAACATTTAGCTAAAGGTATAGTTGGTGATACCACATTAAGATTTTTTGAATTTGCCGCGGTTTTCAGATCACGCTTTCGTTGGCCAGACTCTACCTATATCACGTAACCAAGGAAAGTAAGTAATATCCATGGGAAAGTAATAGAATTTCACACCATTTGACTTATTATGAGTTTTCTTTACAATACATTTTTACTTAGTAATTATGTTTTTTGCACTTCTTAAAAGAGAATATTTTATTAAGTGAAGTGTCAATTTCAAGTAATGATTCCGAGAAAACTTCAGATTTGCGCCACTAGATGGCAGACCCTTCGCCGTGCACGTTCCCTACAGGCGAGAACAAAAACATATCCCCACTTCACGTGTAGAGGAGGTACCCAAAAAAAATATTTTACCACTTTGTCGGCGTGATTAATATGTATAGATAGACCCATGCTAAATTATAGCTTTCTAGTGCCTAGGGTATCTGAGCTAAGCCGCCGATAGACATACGGACATATATGCTGAAACTATAAGATTTCCTTGTTCACTACGGAGCCATAAAAACGAGTTGGCGAGCAACGAGCAGGGAGTGCGCGATGCGACGGTGATGACCGATTACTGCCGGTATGTACCAAGCGTCGCTGAGTGAGTTCTCTCTTTTATAGCTCATGTCGCTGCAACAAACGAGTGAGCGCAAGCGGTGATCCACTATTAATTATAAATATTTCTTTTACTTACGCGGGACTATTTTTAGTACGTTTCTTGAGCGATAAACCGCTGGTCGCTTCCACATGGGTGGTGGGACAGGTGCCTTACACGATTGCGCGACAGCAAATACAGTGTAGCAATAGCAATACAGCTATCTGTGTATCTTTGTATGTGAGATTTTTTATACTCTAAGCACTCATCCAAAATATAAATCAGGAAATAGAGAAGTTCCCGGCCAGCTATTCCTGGTACAGTCGACCGCACGGCAGCGGTAACACTTTGACCTTGAGCTAGCCTAGTGGGCTTATTTCGTTTGGCAACCCTAAAACAGCCACATGAGATAAAAGAAATATACCTATAAAAATACCTATCCGATTATCCGACTTCCGATTATCCACCCCGTCTGGGGTGGACAGATTAACACGCGTTTCCGAGTCCCGTATCGATCCCTCAAGGGGGGTTATTTTAGGGTGGCCAAACGGAATAAGCATTTCGGTAGAATACTATGGCCAGCATAGGTATCATTGACGTACACTCGACTGTACAACAAGTCACACTGGTCACACACAATATCAATCGTTTCTATGTTGTGTTAAATGAGCATGTAGATGGTTGTAGGTTCTCCAGCAAACCAAAAACCATCACAAGACTCGTCAGCCTCAACAAACTTATAGCGTAACAATCCCTTAGCTTCAGATCGCGTCGTTATGGTGCGTGTGCATCTGGTCGGTGGAGAGTGCAGTTCTGGACCCGTCCCTCTACTTGTCTCCGAGTCCGCCTCTAACCGATACCTGGGACAGTATCTCTGCAGCTGAAATGTGGTCTCGGCCGTTGGACAGCAGAGTGGTTCGCGACACAGGGGACGCTACACTTCAAGTGATTGGAGACAGTGAGTGCTTAGTACTAACCCTTATGACCTCATGAACCAGCATCAACTTTCTGAATTAACAACTCCTTTGCGAATTCAACAGTGCGTGTAAATTGTTTAATAGAAATAAATGCTTTGTGTAGTTTGTGTTTGAACCACGACGCATACAATATTTTTTTGCAAAGATCATAAATGAGTAAACATACTTATGATTCCATCAAAAGATCGTAAGTATTATTACCTATCGATTATAAAGGTTGTTAAGAAAAAAAAATCAACCATGGTTTCTTGTTGCACCACTTTTTCTAAATCATGGAGAGCATTCCAAATCATTTACCTACTCGCCTCTCAAAAAAAAAATCTATACAACAACGTGTCTCACCATCAATATATAATTTAAATATTTACCTGTTTGGTGCTTTTTGCTAATAGCTAATAATCATAAATATTATTTTAAGATTCTATTAATTCCAAACTAAGTATTATTAGATAACGCTTTTTTGTATGTTATTTTATTTATTCTTATGAGAACCAACCGCTATAATAGATGGATAACTATTGTATATGAAACATAAAGCCAATTACAGGTTCTCACGGATAAAAAAGAAAAAAGGTAGCATACATTTTATGCTAACTAACAAGCACGCTAGAAAAGAATATAAATAAGGTACAAAAAGTCAACATTCAGCCGAGTCCGTGCAGAATAAGTTTTGGTGGTAAATGGGTTTTTTTTTTTTTTCTGGGTGGGAAATCATCAAATAACTTCTCCCGCTCTGGGTGGAGCGGGAGGGCGTGTCAGACTTTTACTGACTAAAACCCACCCGTGTTCCCTCAGTTGCCTGTGTGCCAGGGGCGGCGGTATCTCTTTCGAACAACCCGCACCCCTGGCAGGCATCAGCCCTTGCGGGCCCCATCTGTTGCTGCTGACATCTCTTTGAGGCGCGCGTGGAACACAACGCGCCGTCGACCCGGGCTTGGTCCTTACCGGACAGCGAGCTACCCATGACTCGCCGTCCGCAAGCCCGTGCCTACGGTGGCCCGGAATCAGCCTGGGATTCCCGACGCCCAGGGCGTCTCCTGCGAAGGCCACGGCTGTGAGGGCGCATGTACTGCATCTCCCTCACGTGCGCCGCCTCCCTCTTTGCGAGCATAACTGCTTCGCTGAAGGAGGCGACTGCCAGCCATGCCCTCTCGCTCCGTACCATGGCCTGGACCAGGGTCGGACGCGAGAGATCGCCGCCGCCGATCACCTCCACGAGGACACGGCGGTGCTCCGCCCAAGCCGGGCAGACCTCCACCGTATGCTCCACCGTGTCCTCTGGGCGATCTTCGCAATGGAAACACCCGGGCGTTTCCTCCCGCCCTATCCGAAACAGGAACCTCCCGAAACAGCCATGTCCGGTGAGGACCTGTGTCAGGCGGAAGGTGAGGACGCCATGCCGCCTCTCAAGCCACGCCTCAAAGAGGGGACTTACCGCCGCAATCGTGGCGTGCCCAGTGGTAAATGGGTACAAAGACTATTCGGAAGAACAAACAATTACTTACATTAGATGCAAGAATATAGAAATGAGGATTCTAAAACTACTTTTATACCTTTAGTGTTATAATATATTTCAGGGGCTTGTGGCTAAGTAGGTAATAACAGCCGCACGGCTTACGGCGGTTGGTCCGTGGGCTGACCATCTATACAGGGTGTATCTATAAGGGGAACGCTTCCGAAGCCAGAACGTATGTTATACACCGTGACATTTTAGTCGTGTTACAACAACAACGGCAGCCCACTTCATGTATCCAATGACTACTAATCATTTACATTAAAAAAATGAACATTTGCATAATTTAAAAATTAAAATATCATTCACTAAGACGCATTACGTAGTTTGAAACACCCTGTTATGGAGATGGAATTAATGATGGAATGTAATGGTAGGTAGATAGAAATCTTCTACCGTTTGATACGTAAACATTATTAACAGGGAGGGTGTTTCATAATTCTAAAGCATTATTTATTTTTCCTTGTACCTACTATCTTAATTAAAGTAACAATGTTTTAATCGCGCCTAGAGGTATTTTATGACGGATACATTGAGGTGGTCCACTCAATGAATCCGTCATAAAATATCTCTTTGTAAGACGACTAAAATTTCACGGTGTATATAACCTAAATGCAAACGGATACCTTATTGGTATCCGTTTGCATTTATATTCTTACGCCTTAAATTGGTTATTTTGCATAAATTTAAAACGTAACCTTACCTTACGTTTTTTTTTCTGGGTGGGAAATCATCAAATGACTTCTCCCGCTCTGGATGGAGCAGGAGGGCGTGTCAGACTTTTACTGACTAAAACCCACCCGTGTTCCCTCAGTTGCCTGTGCGCCAGGGGCCGCGGTATCTCTTTCGAACAACCCGCACCCCTGGCAGGCATCGGCTCTTGCGGACCCCACCAGTTGTTGCTGACATCTGTGACGGCGCGCGTGGAACACAACGCGCCTTCGACCCAAGCATTTTTTTTATTTCGTTTTAACTTGGAGAAATGCCTACTGCGCTACCACGGGGAGATAGCGCAGTTATGTGAGACTGTAACCCCTAAAACTCCACGGTGTCCTCCAGTGCCGCTTGAGGCGGGAACACGGAAAAGCGCAAGCCATCCGCGAACCCGCCGCGGCTGTCCGTCACCGGACCCTCCTCGGAGGGGAATAACCCCTATCACCGGCGCACCAGGACACATGGCACGCCGTGACCACCCCAGGAACCAAATAGCATACGACCAGACGACCCCGTGTCTGGCACCCTTGGTCCCTCTGCGTCGGATCAGCACAGTGGCCCCGCCACCTACCACTTTTCGGCCGCAGGGGATAGGGAGAGCGGCCAATGCTATACCGACACTCCTCCTCCCCTGCGGCCCCACCGCGGCCGCCATCAAACGGTGGCGGCCCCGTCCAGGCCGCGGAAGGGAAAAGAGCTACTCAGAAGTACCGGCACTCCTCCTCCGCCGTAGCCTGTAACCCTCAGCCGCGATGCCTCCCATCCGACATCGCGGCCCGCGTCGGCTGCGATGCACCTCACCGCAACCTACTTTTTGGCCGCTACGTCGTCGGTTTGGAGGCAAAAGCCCTGAACAGCGGCCCCGCCTTGGGGTTCCTCTTCGCTTCACCGTGGGGATGACCACGGCTACTGAGCCCCCCCGCAACGACAATGCGGGAACCCACTGGGTGGGACCTTACCTTACGTAACGAATACCTTATGTAATGTTTCTACTTATTTTATTTTAGCGGCCCTTTACAAAGGACGCCTAAACCTAGTCGCCGCGCCACCTCACATAATGGTTCATTTAACTGTTTTCACAGAGTACAAAAAAAAATGCTAAAAAAAAATTGGAAAAATTAAAATGAAAAAAATAATTGATGGTACTGTATGGAGAATCACTAGCCCTATGACCTGTCTTCGTTTTCGAAGCATTTCCCTTACACCCTGTATACACCAAGACACCGACGTACCTCGGAAAGCCGTTGGTCCCGCCTGTAATTCGTATAACTTTGACAGTCGTTACGGGTCGTAAAAAGCCCGAAATTCTTACAAACCAGTCTCACCAAAAGGTATCATATTATACCCAGTAACTGAATGGTGGAGGTCAGATAGGCAGTCGCTCCGTGTAAAATACTGATATTCAGCTGCATCCTCCAGACTAAAAGCTGACCCCAACTTAGAAATATGATAAATACTATTAGAGCATACCCAGACCATACTTATAAAGAGCTAGCGGGGTAATTGCGAAACACACTAACAGTAGCAATGGCTTTCATTTTGACATTTCAAAGACATTCATTGCGTTATTTACGTTGTTGTGCAGACAAATTTTTTGAACATATAAAGCAATGGATTTGCAATATCCTTATTCGATATCCAAAAACTATCAACGCTTTTAAATTCTATTGAATTAAATTAATCTTCATACATTATTTGATATCCCCAGTTGTTGAATCGTATTTAATTTTAACGCTATCCATTATTATCAAATAAATCATGTTATTTGTTTTGATTGCGTGTTGGCATTTCTTTCAACCAGTTAATACGAGATTTGATACCAAAAATCTGATTAATATATGAATAAGTGTAAAATAATCCAATTTCCATTTCATCTCTAGGACCAGCAACAAAGAGAAAACCACAACCAATGGAAAAAGCGAAACTCTTTTGGCCATCCGTCCGCTCACCTCACTACAACGTAGGCGCAGGCAACGTCCAAGTTCCCTTGACATTTAGCCTATCTGGATTGTACGGGAAATATTCTCCTGGGACCATGGGCTCATCAGGAGTTATTGGTAGTACTTACGGAACGGTGTCAGAGATCGGGGGTACTGTCGTCTCGAGCCTGGCTGGAACCGGATACGGGAAATATCGGACGTACTCTGGATTGCGCATTTATGGTGGAGAGAATGGGCCAGCGTGGAGTGGCTGGGGCAACGTGAAGTGGGGACATTATGGTAAAGGATAAACTCACGACTTAATTGAGAGGAAATAAACATTCATTACTTATATTTATTCTACTAATATCTTGCGTTTTATTTGTGTGGACCTAATACACCCCATAACCTGCGATAGAAACAGTATTTTCATTAAAGATTACTTACCTTCATAATATAATCAGCTTATGCCTATACTGTTCCCACTGCTGAGACACAGGCGTCCACTCTGTTATCGGGAGTGGGCCGTAATCCGCCACGCGGGCCCAGTGCGGATTGGTAGATGTCACATGTCTTCGAGTTTTTGGTTCACCGAGATGTTTTTAACACGCTTTTATTAGCTTCATCTGTATGTTTGTTTTTTTGTAACCTACTCCTTTGGACTTGATTTTGACCCACTTCAAACGGTCAGATTTCATTTAATCTTTGTAGACTTATCGAGGACCGATGACAACTCAACAATTTAAATAATAACAAAAATATCACGCTTTTGTAGTTAGCAGAACTAAAAAATACAAAATAAAACATGGATAAAAAATCTGAAAAACACGCTTTAAAACCCAAACTAAAAGAGCAGAAAATAATTTCAAAAAGCGTGGGGTGCTTGATATTAATTGATTAAAAAATAACCTCAAAAAGCGTGGGGTGCTTGATATTAATTGATTATAAAAATACCTCAAAAAGCACCCCACACTTTTTTGAAATTATTTTGTGCGTTGTGCTGTGTTTTTTAGATTTTTAATCTATTATTCATTAATGAAATAATATAATTTACACTTTACCTACTTACCTTTAGGTACCTTACCTTATTATTATACCTACATATTTTATTGCTAAGTATGTTAAGTGCTTCAGTTAATAAATAGGTACACAAGGAAAGATCATTCACGAAGGGCAGATGATGTCAGGTAAACACAACATCATCGTTGGTGCATAGGTACAGGAAAAACCCATCCATCTATATGAAATAAGAGAATACTTGAGTTAAAACGATATGAATAGCTACTAGCTTTTGCTAGCGGCTTCGCCCGCGTTGAGGTTGGAAATTATCCCACGGGAACGAAATACCGGGATAACCTGTGTGCCGAATTTCATCCAAATCCGTTTTCCGATTTCGCGTGAATGAGTAACAAACATCCAAACATCTAAACATCCAAACTTTCACATTTTATAATATTAGTAGGATAGTAGGATTAGGTGCTTGAGTTTACAAAGTAGGTATCTTCTGTGATTGCCGGCCGAGATGTCGAATGCATGCACGCAGTAGATTGCATTCCCTAGTCTAGGCCCGATTTATCCCTAGTTGGGCTGGTTAGGGCAGATAGTAGGTAGCCCATGGCAAGACATCACACATATTTCATCAAGACAATTCATTACACGTGTAGCAACTAGCAAAACCTTCATAATAAAAACCAGAGGTCGGTGTAGGTAGATTGATTTTATATACTTGCGTCAAGATATTATAATATGGACATGCCATTTTATCCATAATGTGCGGGAAGTACGGAAGTAAAAAGTTCCGGAATTGGAATTATGGAATAAAATAAAATAAAAACATACAGATAGGCTAACAAAATCGTTTATTATATGAATGATTGATTGAATTCAATGAACAATTATTTTTAATTAAACAAAAACATAAATAAATTATTTTTAATCCTCATCGGATACAATTTGAAAACAAATCGATGTCCGTAGATACAAGCCAAATTCGTCGTTTTAAGAAGGTACCAGAAATCAGTAAACAAGCCAGGGTGAGATTATTATTTACACAACACAGGAATTTCACAAATTAGGAGCGCACTCTACGAACCGAGGTAAGCGAGTGAGATACCTGGAACACAGCGCGCGCGCATTGTTCTAACAAACACCCAATGAGCCATACAGGATACTTGCTTCTGATTGGTCGTTGCGTGCGGTCAATGCGTTGTGAACATAGATGAACATGAGTTATAGAAACAAAAGGCCCTGTCTAAGTTTTGTCTTATACTGTCAAGCGTCATTTCTAATTCAACAGTAAGGGACAAAATACGGTGTAACTATTCCAAGGTATTTTTGTATAAAATAAAATACTGATTTCTTTCACCATTAGCTAACACTGGTAGCGTAAGTAGATTGATATTATTAATACGTTTTTCACCTTAAACACAAATTCGTGCTAATTTCAAAATTCCGGAACAAATATCACAATAAATATGAAGTTCCGGTATTTTGGAGGCATATCTATATTATCCTCTACGTTTGACGTCAACGACCTTAAATGATCCTGATCTACCTACTCCAACCTCTGATCATAACGTACAAGTTCCTACTAATAATACTTCGAAGCACCAGGTTGTCATAACTTGGTAAGAGTGCACCAAACATATGTTTAGAAGAGAAGATAGAGAGAGGAGCCGTTGTTTTAAATAGTTGATTACCGACTTACTTTTTTGTATACAATCGGCAAAAAAGGGTTACTTACCTAACCCTTTTTTGCCGATTATACAAAAAAGTAAGTTTCTCTTATCATACAAAAAAACCTGGGCCGTAAAAGGAATATATAAAAACTTTTATCAAAACAAAACAACCGACTTCCAAAAAAACACTACAAAGTGAAAAATACTTTAAATCGGTGACTTTGCACACCTAGATCTAAACAGAGTTAACTCAAAAAAGCTCTTTTTCCTGAAAAGGTCAAAAACTGTTTAACGGGTCCCTGTGCACTGGAGAAGTTATCTGTATACATATTTGTTTTGCAAGTTCAACTAGAAAAAAAAAATTAAATCTGCTTTATTCGTCGATAGGTAGTGAGTTAGTTAAGGAATTCAATGGTAAGCATGACTCAAAACTCCCAATTTTTGACTTAGCTCACTTTAGATCTAGGTGTGCGATATGTGTTTTAATTTTTTGTTACCGCCTTCCGAAATTAAAGTTATTTTTCACTTTGTAGTGTTTTTTTGGAAGTCGGTTTTTTTTTTTTTTTAATTAAGTTTTTATTTTTTAGTGGTTCACATGTGCATATCCCTTCACAGCGTACCGGCGTGATGTTATGTTATGAACTGGTGTGAACAATAGACAGACATGAGATTTCAGCAATCCCAGTGCATTTGCTTTCATTTACTGAGGAGTTCCGTTGCTTATCTCCATAGTTCTTCATCAGATCTTCACCAAATTGAAATGGGACCACTCCGAGAAAGCAGGGCCGCGCCGACCCCCCACAGCGCCTGTGTGCGAAACCTACGAAGCGCCTCTTTTTTTCACGAATCCTCATGTTTCAACTTATTTTTTATATTATTTGTTAATTTTGACCGAAATAAATGTTCTCCAGTTTTATATACTTATATAATATTTTCCTAACAGAGGTAAAACCAGTTCGCTTCCGCTTGCCAATTACTGCGAAAAATAAAACATGAATTAAATTTTTACATACTTTATATTTAATTGTATACTTAGATAATAATAACAAAATGTCTGACGTTTTTTGGAATGGGTTGGAACGATCTCGTAATCTTTCCAACTGAACCCTTTCTTGATGGTTTCTAAAAAAAATGTTATTTCTTATTTCACAAAATCTGGAAGTGGGTTTATCCAGTTTTTGCACAACGCTGTAATAACAATAAATACAATTGTACAATAACTTGGACAGTACAAAAATCCCTTAGTGTTTTCACGAATGCTTTTCGTTCCACTTATATAACAGAAAATATATAAATGTATTTACATTTCTGCCGAATCGACAACAGCTGCAATCACATAGGCTTCCATAATTAGTCCCAAAGTTTTAAGAAAAACACGCGAAATGCGCTTTGTAGACTTTAGTTCATGACAATTAATTTTATTCCACATCTTTTTAGTCGTGATTAAAAATAGTCTGATTTAGTTTGACAATCACATTTTTAGGTGAAAAACGGCAAATTCAGAATAGCATAATGGCCATTTTCACTAAATTGAGTAATTAAATGTCATCAGTGCTCGTCAAACTAAAATTATTATAAATGATAAATGATTTTATTTCTGTAAGTAGGTTTGTACAAACACTTTTACACGTCAATCATATTTTTTTAAACTAGATGAGGTCGGCGTTTCCTATCTGAGTACTCTGAGAAGAAAGGCCGAAACAAACTCAGAGGTCACAATCTCTTTTAAAGTCCAGACATAATGTTGGTCAGATCATGTGAAGACCATGTGGATCGGTGTCTGAAATGGTCTTTTGAGGAAAGAACCACACAGATTGAGTGGACCTGTCCATTCAGTGCACGCATTTATCAGTAATCATGCAGCTCAACTCAGAACTTGAGGAGCTTAACGATTTGATGAACAATGCCAAAGATATAAGGACATTTGGGTAGGCCGCATAAAGTACTCAAACTGCCAGATTAATACTAAAACCAACTAAGAAAGAGATGAAAAAACACAAAAATAAATTTTAAAAAATATGACCCACATAGCCCTCACATTCACAATAATTAAAACAATAATAATATTATACTTCTCAAAGTAAATATTCATGTCAATGTGTATATAATAATTATCAAATGTCAAAGAGTATAAGTTTGCAAAAACAAAAACAACATTTAGTATGCAAAAATTGGAGCAGGTCAATCCCAAGCTTTTGTGTCCTCAATATAACCTTTATCGGTATAAAATGCTTTCAGGCACAACTTACGTTTAATGAATGATTAAAATTTATTGATACTTAAATCTTGAACATGGCTTGGAAGTTTATTATAAAAGCGTATACATTGATATCTGAATGACCCACCTATTTTCTTGAGCCTTGTTGGTGGTACAACAAATTTGTGTTTGTTCCTAGTATTTATACTATGGATATCACTGTATTTTTTAAACAATTTAATATTTTTATGGGCATATAAAAGATTTTCAAAAATATACTGTGAAGGCACAGTCATTACATTAATTTCCTTAAATTTTTCTCTGAAAGAATGTCTCGGACTTAATTTATAAACTGATCTAACAGCTCTTTTCTGCGAGACAAAGATAGTCTGAATGTCGGCGGCATTTCCCCACAACAGAATACCATACGATATTACACTATGAAAATAGCTAAAGTACACTAAACGGGCTGTCCCCATATCAGTTAAATTACGAATTTTTCTAACAGCGTATGCTGCAGAGCTTAGCCTTTCGACAATTTATCTATATGTCGGTGCAGGAGACCGATCAGGGTGAGGATCTTCCCCAGAGAACATGATGTGCGGGTGATGTGTTGGTTAGCGAGCAAAACAAAGTTTTGAAAATCACACTGCTAATTTATTTAAAGTAGGTACACTGAACACAACGAGTCGTATGACAGTTTCTAGACCTTGTTGTCCGCTTGGCTGCCAGCAGAGAAGTGAGTCGTCCCCTCCTTGCGATCGGACATCCTGAGTTAAGCCCGCGCGAACTTCTATCTAGACTCCGTCGAAGCTTCCGCCTCGTTGTTAATTCAGCTCCCGTACTAATGACTTCTCCGACACGGCCATCCTACAGGACACGCGTCCCTGTGTGTTACTCTGAAACAATATTCATTACACAGTATCACATAGTTCGCTCACTCCTGACCTAAACCGTAAAATCAGTTTGTGGACGTCTGATTGATCAGAATTTAATAAAGTCGAAATTTGACAGAACTCTTTATTTAATTTTGAACTAAACTAGGGTACCTTATTACAAACAATCAATGACAAATTAGAAGAAAATTAACATTTTATCAATAATCAGGAAATTCAAAGTACAACTGACTACTCATTTACCCCGCATCTCGCAAAGACACAATCAACAAACTTAAGCACCGCATGTGATCTCTGGCTACGCATAGCCCAGTAACCTCCAGTTACTCCTCTTCTTAATGAAAACCCCCCACGGGAGCGCCGAGCCTCTCCTGGACTCTATGGTTTTCACTGAAACCCGACCTCCGCCAGAGTTGACTGCTTACCGCGTACTCACGGACTACTAAAGTAGTAGACGCCGATTTCTATTGAGCTACGGCTAAACGACAACCTCTAGTACGGTCCAATCATCATGCTAACTTAAATACTCTCCTCATTGTTACAACTACTACTTTGCTCAACCTCAGTTTCATCAGTTATACTTTGATTTTCTGGCATTTTTCGCAACCTATCATGTGCGTATTTGTATGTACGGCTAGAATTAAGTGCTTTTAAATTATAGCGATCACCGTCAAGAACCTCTATGACCTCAAACGGTCCTTTAAATTTTGGATCTAACTTTGTTTGATTACGCTCCTCGTTCATAATCAAAACAAAGTCTCCTACCGAAAATTTATTGAGCTTTGCCCTTGTCTGGTCGAATCTACGTTTTTCATAGGATGCTGACTTCTCTATATTGCATAACGCATCATCTCTTACGGTATTTAAATCAACCTCGTGTTCTTCATCATCGGCTGTCATCAACGATAGTGGCCGCGCAACTTTGCCAATTAACAGTTCTAATGGACTAGCTTTTGTTGTTCGGTTAACCGTACAATTTATAGCAAGTTGGACTTCGCCTAGCGCATCCTGCCACGAACGGTCTTTTGTCTCTATAGTTGTTAACATTGACTTTAACACAGACATTACACGCTCTACCTGTCCATTTGCTCGTGAAGATCCCGTCGCGATCAAGTGTAAATTAATGTTACTAGAATCACAAAACTCTTTAAATTCCTTACTAGCGAAGCAACGTCCTTGATCAGCGATTATTCGAGTTGGTGTACCAAATAACGCTACGCCATTTTTAACAGCTCTAATGCTACTTTTTGAATCGATATTAACGGTGTGAAACAATAAGACGTATTTAGTGAACGCGTCGATAAGGACGAAAACGTATTCTTTTCGATCGCTCTTGCCACTTAATTTTCCCGTCGCATCAACGTGTATAGTATGCCAAGGCGTGCCTACTGTAGGTATTGGGTGTAATTGGGCTTGTACTTTACCCGAGTGCGATTTCGCTACTTTACATGTAACACAACTGTCAATAAACTTCTTAACGTAACGGGGCATTCCCTCGAACCAATAGACGTCATAAAGCTTTTCTAAGGTTTTATCATAGCCGAGATGAATGAGTGACTCATGAACATTGCTCACTACCGACCATCTAATCGCTCTATGGAGTATTGGTAAACACTTAGTACGGCCGTTACGCTGAATTTTTCGATTGAGAATACCTTTACGAATCTCGTACGTTTTTGCTAAATCGTCATTTAACTGTCCTTTATTTATATCAGAAACAAGCTTAGAGATTTCAGGATCGCGTTTTTGTTCGGCGAGGAGCCAATTACCGGAGAGTTCGGTCAAGTTAACAATTTTCTTTAGCTCTTCCTTGGGCTTAGACTGTGCATTAAGTTTAGGATTAAGAAATGGGGGATGATTTCGCGACAAGAAATCTGCATGTGCCATATCTTTGCCTTTATTATAAAGGACATCAAAATCAAAGCATTGTAAATAGGCCCACCACCTGTGGACTCGCGGTGTTAAGTCAATCTTTTTACGAGATGACTTTAGTGAGTTGCAATCAGTCACAACTGTGAATTTTCTACCGTGTAAATATTGCCGAAATTGTTTGATTGCATTAACAACTGCTAAGGTCTCTAGTTCGTAACTATGATAACGTGACTCCGCTGGTGTGGTCCTCTTACTGAAATACGCTACTACTCTACGTTTACCTTCTACGATTTGGAATAAAATAGCACCGTACCCATCAGAGCTAGCGTCTGTGTGCAACTCTACCGGGTATTGGGGGTCATAGATCATTAAAACCGGCTCTTTTGTCAGAATAGAAACGATTTCTTTTCTAATGTCCTCGTGGCGCTGTTGCCAAGAAAAGGGAACCTTATTACACGTCAATTTATAGAGGGGACCCATAACACGCGAAAAGTTAGGCACAAACTGTCTGAAGTATGTTGCCAAGCCTATAAATTGCCTTAACTGAGCTACGGTGGACGGTGGAGGTAGAGTAGACAGTGCCTCTACTTTTCTCCGATTAGGTCTAATCTGTCCCGACTTGATTTCATACCCAAGAAACTCCAGTTGCTTTTTCAAAAACGAGCACTTTTTCAAATTTAATGAAAACCCGGCCTTAGTCAATATCTCTAAAACAACATTAAGTCTCTCGATACCTACTTCAATAGTTTCCGAAATAATTAGAACATCGTCGACATAAACAATGACGTAAGTATTCGCTAAATTGCCGAGAGCCTTAACAATAGCCCGTTGAAAAACTGATATCGCATTTCGAAGTCCGAACGGCATAGTCAAATACTCGTACTGGCCGTCAGGTGTTATAAACGCAGTACGCTGTATAGATTCCTCAGATTTAATAGGGATCAAATGAAAACCTGATGCACAATCTAACTTAGTAAAATATCGCGCACCATGCAAACGTGATATTTGGTCTGAGATAAGGGGTAATGGATACCGGTCAGGTATAGTGTTGCTATTTAGTTCGCGGTAATCGATGCACATTCTATCGGAACCGTCGCGCTTCTTAACCAAAAGTGCTGGACTCGCAAACGGGGAATTACTGGCTCGAATAATATTTGCACGCTACAACTCGTCTACACGCTCACGCATTATTTTTCTTTCTTCCGCGCTAAGACGATAAGGTCGTCTTTGTACGGTTAAACAAGGGTCAATTAGACGAATATCAAGCTCACCAGTTGTTACACGTGTTTGCGGCATACCGGTAATAAAATAGCTCGAATAACGGGTTAAAACAGAAACGATCGCCGATTTATGTTCAAGGGACACGTCAGTATCAATAATGGTAAAATGATTTATCGAGGGGTGATCCTTAGCTTTTAAAGATTGGACGGTACTCGCTGAATCAACCGAGGGTAATTGTAAGTTACAGTTGTTTACATCGTGGACTTTAGAAATTTTAAAATGTGTCGCGGTCATACTAACACTGAATCCTTGCAACAGTATTTCACGGCCTAACATAATATCGCTCCTCAAATAGACATCGGGCAAAACATGCAATAAAATCTCGATTAAACTGTTATCCATTTCAACAATACAAGTAATCTGAACAGTGCTGAGTACACTTGACTGGCTAATGCCCTTTAAGGTAACTACATTTTGTTCACGTTTACCACTAAATTTACATGAGACAGTTTCTTTAATAAGTGAACACTCAGCACCAGAATCATAATGAAATGTGAATAACTGACCTTGATGGTTTAAAATTCCTGCCGGTGGATCAACCACACACACGTCAACCCGTCGCTCGCTGCGTGTTGCCTCGGTGCCGCCGCCACCTCCATTAGGGCAACGGGTGGAAATGTGTCCTTTTTCTCCACATTTGTAGCAGACGATGGAGCTGGTAGTATTGGCTTGCTGCTGAGGCTTGCTGTTGGTTCTTGAGGCTTGAACATTTTGTGTTTTCGTTGGTTTTCCTTTTGCTTCCTGCCTATGAAAACAATCAGCCAGTCTATGTCCCATTTTCCCACAGTGGAAACATTTGATCGATGATGTTTGAGATGTCTTCATGCGTTTGGTTTCAAATGTTTTCTGATCCGGTACTGCACTTGACTTACGCTTCAGGTAAGTAAAAGCTTGCAATTCTTGTTGTAGTCGCTGGCGATTGTTTAATTCTGTTGTAAAAGCCATTCTTTGCAATCTTGAATCGAACTGGGAAATGTGTGCGACTGTTGTTGCCACCACATTCTGTTCGATGGTGAGATTCTTCCAGCGATTGAATAACAGTGACATGACACGACTTCCGTAAGCAGCTAAAGTTTCACCTTCTTTGGGTCTGTCGCCACTTAACTTTATCAGGGTTCCCGCAGGTGTTTCCATACTCACAAATCGCGCAGTAAACAGTTCTTTGAAGTCCGCCCATGTCATACCGGGGTAGGACACTGAGGATAACCACGCTGATGCTGATCCTTTGAGAGCCTTGCTAATGGTGATGATCAGCTGACCTCCTTCCATTGGGTTATCATCGAAACACAGGTCTGAAGTAGCACACCATGAACGTGCTTCTGCGTCGGTCTTGTCCGGGTCAAATTCGGGTAGGTTCACAATCTTGGTAGAATGTTGCGGCTTGCTTAGCGCTTCAATCAAGGCCTTCATATTCGAATTTTGCGTTTCGAATAATAACCGCCAGTTGTTAACGTTCCCGCCATTTTCTTCACAGCGTGGTGTGATCTCAGTGCGATGGTCGTTTGTCTGCTCGTATCCCACTTCTGATGTCGGTGCAGGAGACCGATCAGGGTGAGGATCTTCCCCAGAGAACATGATGTGCGGGTGATGTGTTGGTTAGCGAGCAAAACAAAGTTTTGAAAATCACACTGCTAATTTATTTAAAGTAGGTAAGTAGGTACACTGAACACAACGAGTCGTATGACAGTTTCTAGACCTTGTTGTCCGCTTGGCTGCCAGCAGAGAAGTGAGTCGTCCCCTCCTTGCGATCGGACATCCTGAGTTAAGCCCGCGCGAACTTCTATCTAGACTCCGTCGAAGCTTCCGCCTCGTTGTTAATTCAGCTCCCGTACTAATGACTTCTCCGACATATATGTGGGCCCCACTGAAGCTTGGCATCTAGAGTTAACCCCAAGAATACAGTGCTATCTTCAAGATTCAATTCTTAGCCCTTTATCAACACACTAGTTTTCACCTGCCTAACGTGAGGTAGCGTAAACTTAATGCATTTGGTTTTTTTTTTCATTAAGAAGTAAATTATTAACATTGAACCAATGAACTACTTTTGAGATTGCGCTATTTACATCGTCACTAACCAGCACAGCAGCTGGTTAATGACGATGTAAATAGCGCGTTTAAGTTTAAACAAAAGTGAAGTGTCATCCGCAAACAACACTATTTCATGATTATCCTTTATGAGGTAAGGCAAGTCATTAATATAAATAAGAAACAAGAAAGGACCAAGAATTGTGCCCTGTGGGACTCCCATTGATACTATTGATACGGGAGATCTTTTCCCATTTACATCAACACACTGAATCCTATTACACAAGTATGAAATAAGAAGATCCAGAGCGGTGTTCCGGATCCCGTAATGGCGGAGTTTCCTGAATTAAAATTAAAACAGGACGAAGCGGGAATAAAATAATTAAAATTATATTTTGGGACAAAAGAAGCATATTGTTTGGGACGACTCAGGATTGTTTATGTAGGACAAAACTCAATGAGCCTAACGAAGAATAAATCGAAATTTGTTTTTAATTTTTTTTTGGGTGGGAAATCATCAAATAACTTCTCCCGCTCTGGGAAGAACAGGAGGGCGTGTCGGACTTTTACTGACTAAAACCCACCCGTGTTCCCTCAGTTGCCTGTGTGCCAGGGGCCGCGGTATCTCTTTCGAACAACCCGCACCCCTGGTAAGCATCGGCCCTTGCGGGCCCCACCGGTTGGTGCTGACATCTCTTTGAGGCGCGCGTGGAACTCAACGCGCCATCGAGCCGGGCTTGGTCCTTACCGGATAGCGAGCTACCCATTACTCACCGTCCGCAAGTTCGCGCCTACGGTGGTCGGGAATCAGCCTGGGATTCCCGACGCCCAGGGCGTCTCCTACGGAGGCTACGAGGCTAGGCCTCTCCGCCACGTGCGCCGCCTCCCTCTTTGCGAGCATCACTGCTTCACTGAAGGAAGCCACGGCTACCCATGCACTCTCGCTCCGTACCATGGCCTGGACCAGGGCCGGACGCGAGAGATCGCCGCCGCCGATCGCCTCCACGAGGACACAGCGGTACTCCGCCCAAGCCGGGCAGACCTCCAAATCGAAATTTATTATACCTAATTCGTTTATCAATTTCATTCGAAAACATCTATCGGTTTTTATTAAACCTCAATTATATCCGACGACCCCGACTGCTTATCTCTTTTGACTACTGTACGTAATTTTCTGCATGAGGCAGGCATTATTCTAGGAAACGTTTAGGCATGAATAAGCGAACATAGTCTATTGAAAAAATTGAATAGCCATCCGTTGGAAGCAGATGTTGGCATTGTAATCTATGTTCAAATTGATGCAATGAAACAGTTCACAGGGATATCAAAGCTGCTGACAGACAGACACTTGTCAACTATAATGATCGAGTTTCCTGTACAGATCCCATTTATATGCATGTCTATGAATCAAACCTTTATTTCCGAACGATGGTGGGTGTGGTAGTACTCCTAACGTTCCTGCCAGCCTGGGTGGCGTGCTCCGGAGAAGGAAACATCAAATTACTTGAAGATGAAGTAGCTGTGGCTTTGAAAGCATGCATATACCCAGAAAACACTGTTGTGTCTAAAGAAGCTGTAAGTAAGGAACGCCAGCGACGTTCGGACGACACCTACGATGGATCTCCTCGAATTGATAATAACATGAAGGAGGGGAACCGATACAATCACGAGAGACGGAATACTAGTGAAAGTGGTGACCAGATGCTGGTTTTCAATGCTACAGACTATGATTACGAAGGCTATGGAACTGGGAGCATGGGAGAGAAGCTGTTGACATCAGTTCCGCGCCCCGCGACCCCTAATAATAACGTTAACAATACAAGTCGGACTAGAAGAAGCGAACCGCTTTTGGACAAACCCGATTCCGATCAGGTAAAATAAGATTAAGTAAGTCATTGAATTTTAAAAAGGCAACTCAAAAAACTTGTAGCGCTTGGCTTTCAAGATATCCTTTTTCAATAAAAAACGAAGTAATTAAGTAGGTACCTTATTGAATACATCAAAAATCGAGTAATGCCCCAGAAGAGACGCAAATATGTGGATGCCAACATAAATGTCATTTTTTGTTCAACTATGTTTTATGCTGCTTTTTATATTTCTAATGTCGAACAACAAAAAGTGGTAACAACCTAATGTATGTTGTCGTGTCATACCTACCTACTATGCATCCAAAACGTCATTTAAACTGACGTACACATCGTCACAAAAACACAAACGCCAGTAATTAAATAAACATTTTTTTTTGCAGTGCCTAAGTCAATGTGTATTCGCAAATTTGCAAGTGGTGAGTACCTGTTCATATTTACCAACATACCTACTTGTAATGTGTTCGTGTACTTAAGTAATTACCTACTGAGTCACTTTTTTCTATCAGGTAGACACCCGGGGCATACCACGCGAGGCTGAGTTGTGGAATAGAGTGCAGTCTTCTGTGACATCACAGCAATCTCGCTCTGCACTTCACGATCAGATACGAGCATGCTTTCAGGAGTTGCAGTCAGGTATTATTTTCGTGCAAACGGCAAATTCGTCTGTTGAACTTGTGAACAACTATCCACAGGAACTGTGACTTTATATGGCGGCCAATTGCTGGGTGCCAGATAAAGTCCCTCGCAAGAGGATAAGCCCGTGAATCTAGTCCACATTTTTCCCATACATACTTAGGGAGTGTATTACTCCACTCCACTGTTCGACAATGTACCTACTTACATCAAAAATTACACATGGTATGGTTTTGTCCCATTATTAATATTGTCTGTACGGAAACAGAATACTTACTAAAATGAAAAACTACCTATTAAAAAGTTATGAGCCAGCAAAGATTCGATTTTCTTGCTAATTTAACCTAACTTTGGGCGTGTTTAAATAATAAAAGAAGTCTGAAATTTCGAAAACCAAAAGCTCAAATATCGAAAAATTCAATAAACTTTATTGGTCATTGATTTATGCAGTGGTTTTTTCATAAAATCTGATCTTCCGAAGGACTGTTCTTAATTATTTACGCGCCTGTTGTACTTTATATGATCCTGCATCTCATTCAATAATGTTGTGCGTGTAGATTAGTTTCTAACTAACACGATGCCTGGTGAGACAGCGTGCTTTTTAGCCAGGCCCACCAGTGAGTTCGAGCCCGCGACTAGGTTCCCCTTAAAGTCTACCTTTTCTACATAATACCTATGTAAAATGTTCAAGTCAGCTCAGAAAAGCTCCATGTCAAAGTTAACATAGCAGGCATTAGATATTCGTTTATTTTTGCATTTGACATTTTATTTTTATTCTGTGACCTTCATAATTTGTTTGTTTTAATTGCATTGACATTTTATTAAGTATATTCTGTTGCAGTCATATTGTTTTCTTTGAATTTAGTGTCATATGGGTTTTGCCTGTTTTTTAACATTTCAACTGTCTTGGTTGGACTTAGGATAGTAAAGCTTCAGCCAACCGCTATTTTTGTAATGATCTGTTACGTTTAGCTTGGTGACAAGGTGTATCCTACCACCTTCTCACTTCTCAATAGCCTTAAAGCAGCAAACTACAAGCCATGTTTCTAAGCAATTTATACGATAGGTATACGATTTAGATAACGTTTTCCACTTTTCATGTGAAACTTATTCACAGAAGCTGAAGACAATGGATGCTCGTACTCTAACAAGTTAGAGCGATGCTTGATGCTTCGCTTCGCCGATCGAAAAGTTGAGGGCAAAGCGAGCACTCAGAAACCAGCTTCTACGGAACAGTCATGATGAACTAAACGGTTCGTGCCTACAAAATTTCTATTCTGTCTGTTTAGATGTAACGTAGGTAAGTGCCCCCCCCCCGCGTTCTAACCAAAAGCGACCCTCCCGCGAGTACGTTATCATCGCACTTTTACAAGCCCACGTTTCCATAGACGTTATAAAATCACCGCGAATTTTTTTTGGGGAATGGATTTTCAACTTTCCGTGTTGAACCGAACATTGAGAATTTAATAGAGTGCAACGTGAGCGAGTGTCAACGCGGTGAAAATACATAGATAGTATTCAATCGGTCAGGCCGGGACGTTATCGTCCCAGCAAGTTGGGCAGTCTCGGCGTTAAGCAGTAGATACGTTCAAGATCCAGTGCGCGAAAAAAATCCGCTGTGATTTTATTACGTCTGGGGGAACGTGGGCTAAAATTTATGACATAGGACTCGCGTCGCACGACCAATAAAGTTGCGTATGTACATCCGGTACGTACCTATTCAGGTTAAAAATCGCGTAATCGCGCGATATTCGCTTTTGGTTAGGAGTTAGGACGCGGCCTTCCGAGGAACTGAAATAAGCGGGCTACAGGCGTGGTGTTATAATAATGATTTGCGCAGAATTCGATGAGATATAAACTTACCCTATCGTACATTGATGTAAAACGAAAACTACATACTTTTGGCCCAAAGCTGATTTCTGCGACCCTTGACAGTACTATACCTACCTAACTTTTATTTCGCACAAGATACAGCGCAGTGGATTTCTCTATAGGTAGGTATTGTTCTGGTTTTTTCACTTCCGTGGTATTTTTTGCCCAAGTAAAGATAGTCTCCATGAGGAATATTCACTTTGATTTATTTAGCACATTTGCCTTTACTGTACTACTCTAATCAGCCTATAATGTTCCCAGTGCTGGGACGCAGTCCTCCTCTTCGAGAGGGAGTGGGATGTACTCCACCACGCGGGCCCAGTGCGGGTTGGTAGCGTCACATGCCTTCGAATTTTTGGTTTCTAGGATATGTTTCCTCACGATGTTCTCCTTCACCGTTTTGAGAGCAGTGGTGATGAAATTATTTACACAAAGCAGGTAGGTTACCACTAAGTACCACTGGCCACCACTGCACTCCGCGCTTTACCTCTATTTTGTCTTTATTTATTTAAGTTAATATGTGTAAATAATAGGTACCTATACTATTTCCAGACAAACACGCTCCGACAATCAACATCGCACAAACGACCCAGACGAAAACATATTTATTTTTTATTGTCCTTATGCAGCTAAGTAGATTAGGTTCATTTGCAATTCAGAATAAAATCTGACCAAAACTCCAGTGTATTTTATTTTTAAAACCGTTGATTATTTATGAACATAAAAACGGGTAGATAAGGTAGATATTATTTTTGGCCATAAATAATTCTCACATGACTCAGCCAGTAATTTCCTTTGCTCACCCCCCCTCAGCGACCCTCTAAGCAGAGACTCCACAGGGGGTGCCCCTAGCTTGTGATCGAAGTTTATTGCCCTTACCGACCCCAAATCTCCTTGTAAGGTGCACCTGTGAGATGCAATGGCAAAACTTGTTCTGTGATTTTACCTGCCTCTTGTAGTGAAACAGCCAATAGGTACCTAACTACCTACTACATAACCGTCACATTATTATACCAACCCATACTATACATGTTTATTACTCAAACAAGACCTACTTATGAAGACAAAAATCACAAATAGACCACGACAGGATAGCCGGGGTGTGAAAATGGCTGAGGGAAGTACACGATAGGTTTGTCCAAACTCATGTTCTTCAATTGATGAGGCAGTATCTGTGTCGGGAGCGGAGGAAGCCGCCTTGGTGAACTCTGAAATATAAATAAATTCTTGCATTGGGGAGGCAAAGCTGTTTACAGATGCCGCCATTCTCGCTGGTACCTAGCACCTGTATGTCTGTACTCATCAGTGGGTATTTGCGCTCTCGCCATAAAAACCGTCAGGTCTGCATATCACTACATAACCTTGTCGCTGAAATTGGTTTCCAACTTTTGAGTGTCACAGCCACAGTTTTGTTCTTTTCTCATCAGCAGGAAAGTAGTGACCTACGTATTTATTAGCACAATTCGGTGCGTTACATACAGGAATATAAATTGTTTTTAATAATTATTATTTAACAAGCACTTAAAAATATTATGGCGTTTGACAGGAAAAAAACAGCGACGATGAGGGGAAAAATTGGTAGTGGCATTCATTCGTTTTAATCCTTATGACTAACCGACGGACGGTGGTAAAAATACAGGTGTACCATTATTATGCATATATGATCGATTCCCGGAGGAAACAATCGCCTTTCCTACAGCTTTATAGAACCAGATTTAAACAAAAAGAATGTTTCCTTTGATAATAAATTATTGTTCACTCCAATGAACATCTTGCTTATATGCTTACTGTTTACAATTGTCTAAACTGCCATCTATCTCAATCAATTTGAACTAACAACTAACTTACTGAATTGGCAACATTGATGTACAAAAAAAATTGCACTTTTAAACCTAAGTACCCGATTCTGAATTGCGAATTTCAAGTTTAGAACGTTCCACAAATTCCAAATCCTCAAAAACAGGAACTGGATGTCAGGGTTCTCCGATCAGTTTATTTTATAATAGTAATAGATCTTAGAGTAGCGAAAGTGCGTATACGCAGTTCACATGCATATCTTGCAGAATTAAGGATGTGGCCAGATTTCTGCACTTTAAAAAGTGCTGACATACGGGATTTTCCTTTCGATAATTTTAATCATTATAATGATACCAACAAACAAACAACAAAATCGGCTATCCTTAAAAAAATGCATTACTCTTTATTTTATAAATAAAACAAAAATGCATGTACTTACACTAGTCATGGAAAAATAATTAGCAATATAAATAATAATTAATATTTTCAACTTATTGAACACAATCATAATGAAAGGTTTCCAACCACTTTAATACTTTTACAGTCTTAATTTCATAATTGTTGGCAATTAATGTTCAATTAGGAGTTTTATGGGTTTGGTATTAATTTCCACATTGGTCATGATTTTTAATGTACTGCGGGAGCCAATATTGAGAGATTCAGGGTGTTTAGTGTGAGGGGAGCCTGGCTACTGCAAACTCTTGGCTGTGCTTGAATATGCTTTGTCCACCTGCTCACATGCATCAGCGACTCACGCTCCGTGATTGATAGCCTCTCCTGAAAAAAAGAAAGTTTAAATATAATATAGTGATGTACCGACTAGTCGGGAATACCGACTAGTCGGTACTGCCAACTAGTCGGCCATATTTGTAGTCGGCGATTAGTCGACGACTAGTCGGCTAACAGACAACATGTCCCGAAAATTCCGCCTGGCCGCCGGGCGCCGCGCACGAGCTGAAAGCGTAGTCACGAACATTACCGATGTCACCCGAACTCAACAGAACGCAATGATCGGTTTAGCGGACTAGACGGCCGACTAGTCGGCTAGTCGGTTAATCGGCCAAAGTCATAGTCGGCCTATCTCTATAATAAAGGTTTGCGACAAGATCTGTAATTTTTTTACATCACTACAAAACCTATTAGAGCCATACCTCAACGGGACGCCATGACGACATGGCCAGGTCCCGCTGGCATATAAATTTATATAGCTACATAGTGAATGACCCACCTGACGTCTACTTGTTTGCGCAGCCAACCATAAGTGTTGTTGGAGACGCGACCTGGCTGCGTCGCCATTGCACAACAACAAGTTACACAAATATAAATCACAAATAATTCTAGCCGACGCTTCATTTTGCTGGTTGTTCAATTAATCTATATATACTACATACATATAAATAAAATTGGAGTGTCTGTTGGTAATATTAAAATAACCGCTTTTTGCTACATGCATATGAATATATTTTGACAATTTTTGTCTGTCTGTCTGTCTGTTTGTTCCCGCTAATCTCTGAAATGGCTGGACCGTTATTGATGGGACTTTCACTGGCAGGTAGCTGATGTAATAAGGAGTAACTTAGGCTATTTTTATTTTAGAAATTTTATGTATTTTTATTAATACATACATTTAATATAATATATTATAATATAAATATAAATAATAAAAAATAACTATTCCGCGTGGACGAAGTCGCGGGCACAGTTAGTTCTCAACTAAGAAGAACAGGGGGCTGTACTATGAAGTTTGGTAATTCTGTGGTAAGAAGGTGATGGTATTATACATCTGTATAGCGCTGTATCAATGTCAAGTACTTGGGGGTGATCCTTGACAGCAAACTGCTCTGGAATAAGCATCTTGACTACAAACTGAATAAAAGCACAATTGCACTATACCAATGTAAAAAAATGTTAGGAAAAACTTGGGGGCTCTCTCCGAAGATTACTCTGTGGCTATACAAAGCGGTGATCAGGCCAATGTTGGCGTATGGCGCTCTGGTTTGGTGGACGAGGACTGAGCTCTCGACCACCATCGCTAGACTGCAACGCTTCCAACGACTGGCCTGCTCAGCCACCACTGGCTGCATGAGAACCACCCCAACAGCAGCCATGGAGGTAGCCCTTCAATTAACTCCCCTTGACCTGTACATACAGCAGGAGGCGGCTTTGGCTGCCATAAGATTAATGCATCTGGGCATATGGGGCAAGAATTTAACCAGTCCACACGCTAACATCCTGGATCGGGCGATTGAGTACCAGCCGCTCATCGTTGCCCCGTGTGATAGAACACCAAACCAACCTATGTTCAACAAAAACTATACCATACAAATAATAGAGGAAAAGAGGGATCAGTCAGGAGCCAAGGAAGTGCGCATCTATACAGACGGCTCAAAAACACAAACCGGTTCAGGTGCTGGCGCACATTCCCTTGACCTCAACATTAACTTTCACATACCGTTAGGCACACACAGCTCAATCTTTCAATGCGAATGTGTTGCCTTAACACAAGCCGCAGCAGCAGTAAAGCGCTTAGGCATCCGGAATTACGGCGTTAAATTCGTATCCGACAGCCTATCTGTGCTCAAAGCTCTAGCAAACAAACAAACCAATAACAAACTAATCTTTGAGTGCCATCAAGCTCTGGAGAGTTTATCGACGTCCAATCGTATTACACTCCAGTGGATCAAGGGGCATAGTGAATCCTTAGGTAATGATGCCGCCGATGAACTTGCGAAGAGAGGCTCCGATATGAAAGTGCTAGGCCCGTACCCACTTCTCCCCCTGCCTTTCTCACAACTTCGTGCGTGGATTCGCCAAAGATCAACCGAACTTCATAACAACAGATGGTCACGGGCAACAGACTGTAGACAGTCAAAATTGGCTTTACCAACTGTAAACCCGCGATTAACCAAAAAACTTCTTAGCCTGAGCAGAAATAACCTTAGAATAATCATAGGAACAATTACGGGCCACAACCACCTTAACAAACATCTTTATAACATAAGCGCCACAGACAGCCCGCTTTGCAGGGGCTGCCTGGACGCCGAGGAATCAGCCACCCACGTCATCCTGGACTGCGAGGCTGTGGCTACTCAACGTGAAGAAATCCTCGGAACAGTGAGGTCGCTCCGCGAAGCCTGCGAAGCCCCCAGGAAACTTCTGAGCTTCTGGGCGGAGCTAGGCTGGCTCTGTTAGCCAGAATCCCCACGCACAACGGACCGAGTGGGAGTCTACGTGCGGAAAAGGGAGTCCAATCATCATCATCATCATCATCATAGTGCTGTATCTATAATAAGATGTAATGGTAGACCTACAGCAGGGTTAGCATGACGCTTTCTATTTCTACTCTATCATATAATAGAAATCGATTGTCTACATTTCTTGGTACAAAACTGTCAATTGTCTACATGGAAATGTCATTTTTGTCTACTCTTCCATTGACAAAATGCTTGTCTACAGTTCGAGTGCTAAGCATGCCGGGCAGAAGAAATAAGATTTACTTACCATCAGTGGGTACAACACATAGTATGCTGCTACATCTGTCACATTTAAGCTCTGTCCAGTTAAGTAAGTATTCTTTTCTAATGCCTTGTTTATATCCTGTAAAACGTAAAATAAATTTCGTGCATTGTTGTATAAAAGATGACTTTGGGGACCTATAGATAAAGACATACAACGGGTATAGTCTTGCCTGCTTTCAAAGAAGACTAAAACTTGACTGAAGACTCCAGAACTCAAGAGAAATAACCATAGTCGTCTAGGTTTCGGCAACCATGGGAAACGATTTTGCCAGCATCCAACTCTTGAGACTATTTCATATTAAATCTTTTGAATGTCTTAATACAAAATGAGAACATGAAAATCACCTTTAAAAATCCCTGTGCAAAGGCAGGGTTAGCGGCAGCCTGGTTAGCATACATGGCAATGTGTTCCAGCCATTGGTAGCTGAGTAGCATTCGCTCCTGATTCAGTTTAACTCCTGCACTGGATGCTAACTTTAATACTATAGTAGCAAAGCCTTCTATGCTTTGTTTATTTATGACAGTGGTAAGTACCTGAAAAATGGCAAAATTGTGGTTTTATTATGATGGAACTGTGTCATAGCTTTACTGTGATAGTATTTTATATAAATTCTGCAAATAAATGATCACCTTATCAGTATTGTAACATACGGTCCCAACCGGTACATTATAATATCTCCCAACTTGTTTAATTACTTCTACGTTACACGCGCTCATCGTTCTGTCTTCACTATTTTGAGATCGTGCCGTTGTGGAAGTTTTGAGTATATTTACAGCTGATACAAGAAAACTTAGTTTTTGTCGTTTAGGTTAGGCGCGACTCTACTCTACACACTATTAGAGATGGGTCAACTTGAGACTCAAGTTCGCAATTCGAATTAACTCGAGTTGCGCTCAACTCGAATTGACTCGAGTCAGACCTCACGAACTCGAGTTCGAGGGTTGACGGGTGGCGATCTCGATCTCTTCTTATCTTCTCGGTCTACACTAAGCAAAGCTAGGTCACATAACCTTTCTAGACCAATTATAGCCTTCATTAACCAAGGTATTATTTTAACTTGTTAAAAAATCGCTTGCTATGCTGCAATTGTAAGAGAATTTGAATAGAAAGAAATAGGCAGATTAGGAAATACGCTTTTATGCCCAAGTTGCACAATACATATATTTAAGTAGCTCTTCAGATTTCTTAAACAGTATGAAATGTATAATTGATGTTTTAATTTTAATATTTTATAATTGGCGACTTTTTGCGCCCCCCTTCGATAGGCGCCCAGGGCTCGTGCCCTGCCTGCCCCAACCTAGTTACGCCTCTGGTCAGTACTCACTCCGCGTAACGATTTGAGATACTTAAATTATTATTATGTAAATAACTAACGTAAATAAACTAGCTGCGTCTCGAGGTTTCACCCGCGTTATTTCTACTTTTTTTTTTCTCCTTTAATCTGCGATCAGCTTGGTAGCCATAATCAGATGGGGTCTTCGTCTGAAATTAATTTTCGTGGTGTTCCATTGAACATTCACGTTATTTGGTTCAGTACTAAATAAACTTTAAGTTTTCACTGTGTCTGGTCCAAGTTCAGGATTTCCATCTCTTTAGGCGGATTATATCCCCTTGTCTGTTTAGAAGGTTCTTGGATAAGATATGGCTACCTATGCTATGCTTGCTCAGTCTCTGTTTAAATGATTTGCAATTTTCGGATAGTTCTTCTTTCACTGTAGGCATATTTAGGTGGTCGTATATTTCTGTGTTTCTTAAAAACCAGGGTGCACTTGATATTGTTCTTAGGGCTACATTTTGGAACTTTTGTAAAATTTCGATGTTAGAGTTGCTAGCCGATCCCCAGAGTTCTATTCCGTAAGTCCAGATTGGTTTTACTATCCCTTTGTAAACAAGTATTTTGTTACTAAGGGATAAGTTTGATTGTGTTCCTAGGAGCCAAGATAAACTTTTCATCGCAATATTGGCTGCCTTTTTCTTGGCTTTAATGTGGTTGGCCCAAGTAAGTCTTTTGTCTAGATGGAACCCAAGGTATTTTACTGTGTGACTGTTCCACGGGGGTTTACTTTCCATGTATACTTGGGCACAATCGCCTGTCCGAAGAGTTAAAGTCACTAGTACCGACTTAGTAACACTAGGTTGAATTCTCCATTTTTTCAGCCAAAGATAAATTTTATTCAACTGGACTTGTAATTTTTGAGATGCGAGTAACAAGGATCTAAATCAGGTGATTTAGATCCTTGTCACTCGCAAGGCATGTTGTGTCGTCTGCGTTACCACGTCATCAGTGTTAGGAAAGTCTGCAGTAAAGATCGAGCAGAGCATGGGCCCGAGCATAGAGCCTTCATTTCAGTGGGACTGAGGCTTTTATTTAATAAAGATTAGACAGTTTGTCCTCGTATTTAATTTGTAATTTTGTTTGGTCTAAGTAAGATTTTAATATCACATAAAAAGAGTTGGTAGAAGAGATTTAATTTTATACAACAGTCTTGTCCAGTTATTTCTAAGTAATAATAGAATTTCGGTGTAAAAAGTAGTAGCAGTAGCAAAGTAGTTTAGGTCTTCAGCTACCTACATACCAAGTTTCATCCTAGTCGGTTCAATAGTTACGGCGTAAAGTGGTATCAAAAAAACATTTATTTAGCTTTATCCTGCCTGCCAATTCAACTTGATTTAACTCGAGTTACGTGGATTTTAATTCGAGTGACTCGAGTTGAATTTATTCCGAGTTGGCACATCACTAGACACTATGACAATTTGAAATTTGAATTGAGCTGAGATTGACAAATGACACAATAAAAATAAAAAATAAAAAAATCATTGATTTCAGGCCTTTATACCTTAAAAAATTAAAAGGAATTTACAGTTGCCATGTTTGCACTATAAATGTTACAAACTATTACTTACAGATAGACATACAAAATAATTACGGAAATTGAAATTGAATTTAGAATTTTGAGTCAAATACAAAATGTTTATCAAAAAATAAATAAAATATAAAATATCACAATATGTCCAAAGAAAGTCAAAGATATATATGTGCAGGCGCTGGCATGCAGCTGCAGCCATGTTCGCAAAAAAGGAGAATCCCACCGCTCGGACAACACGCTCAGGATCCCGTTCAGTATATAATAATGTACTCTGTGATCCCGTTCGAGCTGCCCCTACAGCGACGTAGAAGCCATGCACTCCTTTTCCGGATTATTCCGTAGAAGTAATCGACAGTAGCGTCAGCGAACATCGCCGACGCGCTACAAAACCCGGGCCGCTCCAACAGAATTCTAAACAATATATTTCTGACTGAACGATGTGTCAAACTCAACGGCATAATACTTTTATCTTTTTTTTTTTTGGGTGGGAAATCATCAAATAAGAAGTTATTACCCACTCTTCGTGTCATACTTTTACTGACTAAAGCCCCAGCTAGTACTTTTACTCAACTGACTGTTTCTGTACGTATTATTCAGAGACAGTCCTCTGATCTGACTGTCTCTGAATAATACGTTCAGAAACAAAACAGAAGCGGCCACTGTCTGTCTAGACAGTGGCCGCTTTCGGAAAAATGTCTATTTAGATTGATTTTAAATAAAATGTTTTCGTTTGTGTAGATTAGATCGACGAAGTAGGTACTCTCTGGTTTTTGCATTAATAAAGCCTTACATCATTTTTGCTTATGCTGGATTTTACACCTAACATTAATTAAAATATGATAAAAGACGAAAGTTTTTGAACGCTTTTATTGCGTAAAATAAACAATTAGTAGTCGGTATTTCCGCCCATACCGCATATAACAAAATAGCAGCGATTCGGCATACTCAAAAAAAGTTCAAACATCACGTTGCGGAATGGCGCCCTCATCCGTTAAAAACTTGTAACAGCTGAAAAAGATGTGGGTGTGTGTACGACAAGCGCGGATCCAACGTTGTGGCAGTTGTGGGCACGATGGGCATGCCCACAACAACCTTGTGACAAGACTTGTGACGTCACACTTTTACGGTCTATGGAAGTCGATAGGCTGATGATATTATATCCAATGCCCTATGAAGCGTCTTAACCAACATCATTGCTTAAATGACGTTTTCTCTTCATAATAACGTTCTTAATTATATTACACTCCGAAGGACGGCAGAAATGTTATTGATTTATCCTCAAGCCCGTTGCAAGATTATATATTTGAAAACAAAAAAGTACTCTGTGGTTTTATAGGAATATGAATTGACAGTTTAAAGGTATAATATGTTAAAATAATAGACTCTGTGCAATATATTTTCATCTTTTGACCGCAATTCAAAAAACTTTTCCATTTTCAAATAATGAAATGATCTAAAAAAAATATCCATAGAAGTTACCAAATTTTAAAATTAAAAATCTTGATTTTGAGTAACTAGCAAAAGCGTGCTTGATCCCTAGACACTTCTAAACCAATAAAACAACAACAACGAGAGGAATTTGTTTCATCGTTTGCGCTGACTAAAGTCGCTGCATGTGTATCTTGCGTTGAGTTTTACTATTTTGGACTACATTTTGTACAAATTCAACACTATTATTTTGTTAGTCTGTGATTTTATTTAAACTAACTAGCAACACTATGTAATCAGTAATCAGCCATTGAAAATATAGTTGTTGATACTGGATTTGATTGTTCGATCTTCATAATTCGTACATTGTATTGTAATTTTGTTGAAAACATTCAGACACAAATCTTGTACAAAAAAGAGTAGTATCACCAAGCATTACTAGGATCTATTTCCTACTCTGTGAGGACGAAAATGCTGCCGTAAATATACATGTGGAAAACTGGTGAAAATATGATCCTGAGCAATTCAGTTTAATTCAAATAATTTACATAGTTACCGCATTCCTTTATTCGTCTTCATGTTGACTTTGTGCCACAACTATTTTCGAGTTACTAACAACAACAAAAACAGTAAAGATGTGCCCCAGCGCTTTAACAAGAGGAAGTTTGCGTTCGGCGTTTTCATTCTGTTATTGGTCGTTGTACTGTGGGTGGTATCCTCTGAGATGACAAAAGTAAGTCGTAAAATTCATTAACAAGATCTCCAACATGTTTTTGTATGTTTAAAAGTTATAATACCTGTATTGTTTTTGTTTACAGTATTTGTACATAGAGAAACATATAGAGAGACCATTCCTTGTGACCTATGTGAGAAGTTCACTGCTGTTTATTTACCTTATAGTACTATGTTTTACACCTCCAACAAGGGATCCTTGTCAACCGGCTGATTACACAGTAAGTTTATTAAAAAAACAAACATGACCTTCAACAGTGTATCCATTAAGAGTGAAAAAATAAAGATGAACTGTATCCTTCTCTTTTTATTAGTCTTCTTTGTTCTAAAAACAACCTGATGTTATTACCAAATCATTTGTCAAGCATAGTCCTTTTAACTGTTCATTTTAAAAGAGTGTGGTGACCCATGCTCAGCTGTCGAGGCACAACTTGTTGAGGTGTTATACACCTGAAAGGAATGCATATTACAATATTGATAACTACATGATGATAAAAAAATGGTACATAATAAGTCATATTTTTCAGCAACTACTGGAACAAGCAGGTGAAACTGATGATGAAAGTTATTTCAATGAATCCACTAACAGTTTGGTGAGTATTTTAATAACAAACAAATAATATTTATAAAACAAACATACATCCATCTTTGTTTACTCAGGATGTATTTTTAACCTTAGCAATATTAAGCAAGTAAATTGGCCTTGAACTTGAATACTATATGATTAATATTCCTTGACATTCAAAGTGTCATGTCGGCTTTCCTATTGCCTTGTGATTATTTAAGCCAGTGGTAGCTTCATTATGCATGTAATTGTTGGTGCAGTTCACTTCCAGTTCCATACTGACCTTTTAGCATTCAACTATGAAGTACCTTGTACCTATATAATCCTTGACTGAAATGTACTTTCAAGGGTAAGATGTTTTATTAAAACAACCTTTTTGTATTGTTTTAGGTTCAAAATCAGGTAAACAATCAGCATAATATCCAATATTGCTTGGAAAAAAAAAATACAACCTGCATACACCATGCATTTTGAAAGGCTTGGAAATATTTTATGGACAAAATACACACATTATAACAACACAAAACTTTTGCCTTACGACTTTTGGGAATAAGCATGTTTAAACATAAGTAATTTGAAAGGTAGTATAGAATTTCTAGAAGTCTCGGCACTAAAGTGGCTTATTATAACAGGTTTATTCAAATCCTCAAGTTTCTTAGCCTTTGAAAGACATGGTGTATTGGAAGAGCGAATTTTATTCCTAATTAAATTTTAGGGAGACTCCACCTTTGTGCCTGTCCGAGCTGGAGAAACAACGGACAGTGATGATGCTGCTCCAAGAGCTGTGCGGTTTAATAAAGTGGCCGAGGTAATTGTCAACACAATACTGTTCCCATATTTATGTCATTTATAACTTATACAAAGAATGTAGAAGGCAGGCATGAAGTTGATTTAATTGACAGGACACAGTACTCTTCATTTTAGCAGAATAATGAAACAGAATTACTCATAATCACCTTATGCGTAAAAACAGTTGCTTAATTTGTATGACTTCATAAAACCCCAGGGCAGCTTACATGTCTGTTTGTGTAACCGTGTTGTTCTTCTAAACTATGTGATGGATTTTGATGTGGGTTTCACCATCATTAGAAGAACTAGAGAAGAATTAGAGAACTTATTCTGGAAGTTTTATATGTCTAATACCTAATCCTATCCTTTAGATTATAAATGTGAAAGTTTGTATGTTTAGATGTTTGTTACTCAATCGCGCAAAAGCGGCTGATCGGATTTGGATGAAATTTGGCATACAGATAGTTTATAATCTGGATAAAACACTTCGCGGGCGAACCCGATGGCAAAAGCTAGTATTATTAAAATTCCGATAATAAGAGAAATGTCGATGTTGTGTCAAGTCGTAAAAACCGTGCAAAGCAGGGCGCTAGTACTCTAATATAATAATGTGCAGGTGCGCGTGATGTCAGCGGCAATGGCGAGCGAGGCGCTGCTGGCGCGCCTCTCGTGGGCCGCGTCGGTGCGCGCCAGCGAGCACGCGCAACGCCGCGCCGCCGCCGCCGCCACGCGCCGACATCTGCGTCTCGCGCTGCTCTTCTGTGTACCTGTGCGTTCAGCTATACTTTCGCCTCAGTCATCAACATTGTCTTGGCTTTATTCCAATATATTGGGGTTTAGCGCAACATGTGTTTCTCTTCCATACTTCTCTATTAGTCATCATCTCGGTAGTCACCGTTCTTCTAGCCATATCATCTTTCATGCAGTCCATCCATCTTTTCTTTCGTCTTCTCCTACCTAATGTGAGAACATTCATCAAAACTTTCTTCACTACATTTTCCTCATCACTCCTCCCTCCAAATAACATGCCTGTATTTTGCAATAGCCTTGATGAACCTCTATTCATTTGCATGCACCATTATTGAATTTATGTCATTTGTTGGATCTTAAGACACTTTCATATTATCACTTCTGTCTTGCTCGCTGCTTGACGATCAATGCTGTAATCCATTCTCGGCTTGACAGCTGTAAGACCGGTATGTTAAATTAAGTACGGTCTAACAAAATTATCTTTGGTTTATAAAAACATAAGTAATCTTTGTATTTTATAAATTAAATGAAGTGAAATTATCGCATTCCGATAAGGCCCTATAAATATTCGTAAAGAACAACAAAAAGACATTGAAACTTTAACCTTGATTAAATGAGTGTAGTTGTAATTTAGTATCGGGATTTTGTAATAACTGTCCCAAAATTCTTTCTTTAACTCTACGTAATTTCTCTTTCTATTACCAAAATATCGTCTACGAAAACTATCCCAACTACTCCAACATTTATCACAGTTTGGGACAGTTATTATAAAATTTCCTATACTAAATTATTAGTAGCAATAGACAGCAAAGCACAGCTGCGCAGTTATTAGTGGTGACGGAATAACGACTTATTCCGTCGCCACCACTCTGTTTCCTTCACTACTTTCAATAAACTTTTAGGTAATGGTGCTTGCACTTCCGTCTATATGAAATAAATAATATGTTAACATATGAATCACGTTATCATAAGCCAGTTGTAAAACACTTAATTCGAAAAAGATTACTGACTTACACCTTTTAGGTTATTATTAAATGAGTACTGATAATAAAAAGCCATAACTAATTCCTAATGGTTATGGGTTTTTAGGATTCCGTACCCAAAGGGTGCAAACGGGAGCCTATTAATAAGGCTCCGCAGTCCGTATATCCGTCCGTCCGGCCCTCTATGACAGAGCTAGGTATATCTTTTTAATCGTAAAAGGTACTTGAAATATTCACAGAGTGTATACTGCTCTGGCCGGTATAACAACAAATAATAAAAATAAAATAAAGTTAAAAATTAAAGAGGATTCTTTTTTCGGAGTTTTATACTGTATTGTGGTATGGAATACTTGTGTTGTGCCAGTGCGAATCGCATTTGGCCACTTTCTGTTATGCTATGGCCTATTTCACCAGCTCTTGATAAGTTTCCTGTTTAGTTATCTACTAGATAACTTCACAGCTTTCTTCCATTTTTTAGAGATAACATTTTAGCACCCATTAGTACCTGCACTTTTGCACTAACACTTGTTGTATTGTTTCAGTGGTTCATTTCAAACTATCTATATCGATTAAGCCTGTTGCACACTACGACGGGTTCGGCCACGATATACACGTCGACAGCGGGGGCGCTGGCGCTCACGTTCGGTGCCATATTCGCGCAGGTTCCCAACGACCGGTTCACTCTGTCCAAGTGCATAGCTGTTCTACTCACCGCTGCTGGACTGGTAAGTTGATATCGGATTGTTTTTTTAATTATTTCTGTTTCACACCGACGTTAATAATATCGGGACGGGATTTTTTCGCGCTCTGGATCTTCAACGCACTGCTAAGCGCCGAGAGTTGAAAATCGAACAGTAAAACACATTGTTCGATTTTCGACGCGCTGAAATGCACTCTGTTGGATCCTCAATACTCTGTTCAACGCCGAGAGTTCAAAATCTAGTGCGCGAAAAAATCTTGCCGCGATGTTGCCGTCGATGGGATTATTGTGACCTTGTCTTGGAGAAAGTGGTATATAGAAAACATGACTGACTTGAGAAGATTTTTTATCTTTGTTTTTTTTTTTCAGGTGGTATTGAGTGTATCAGAAAGTCATCAAACAAATTGGATAGCAGTATTAGCCGCACTGGGCTCAGCATTATGTTACGCAGTACATTTACTTTTATTCAGACAAGCTTTAAGAAATGGCGACGACATCAACTCATCATTACTTGTAGGTAAGTGAGACTATATTTATTATATTATGTTGTTATTATTTGTAAGCTCTTCTGTGTGATATTAGGTAATAAGTAATCTTGATAACCATCTGAGGTATTGAAAATACTTTTACCAGAATTTACCTCTAACTAACCACTCTGCTCGACAAGATTATGACACAATGATACATCAGCTGACTCGACGGGATATCTCGAATTACAATCAAATTATTGAAATACAGGAACTTTCATGAAAATCATTCGACTTTATCGAGAAAAATATGTTACCGCAGAGCTATATAAAAAAATATGTTACACAATAATTTTGTAGCAAATATTAAATATAAAAATTATATGTTGATCGGTCAAACCGCGTCAGTCTACTGCAAAAAGTGTAAAATATTAATATAAATGGTAGAATAGGTAATATTACTGCAACTATCCAAAAGTTAGGCAACTTATATTCGCTGAGAAAATGTACATAACCAACCTTCTGTCTTACTGAAATGATGCGAAATAGCTAAATAAAGATATTATCATTTTATCAGCACTCTTACTTTGTCATTATTCTTAAAACATTAAAAAACATGTTTAAATCTTGACAAAAATTTCTTGCGACGTAACTTGAACGTGAGACTTTAGTGCGGACCGTCCGAAGTTTCCTATTTTGATTCAATATTTGATTTCAGCCTAATCGATGTAATTATTTATTTTAACAACCGTCAAAAAGGTTCGTTATTCATCTGTTACATAAGCATGTGTGCCAAATATGAACCGAATTGAATTTTTTGGGCTTCCGTTGTCTTAAAAGGATTACGTACTTATAATTTGGCCATGGCCGTCTGTCTATGTGCTTGTCTGTCTCGTAAAATTTAGATGTTAACCAATTTGCATATTTGACAGATTTGCATATTTCGCCTTCTTTACAGTCAACGCGGGTGTTGTCGCAGGGCATTTATGCAGGGTTTTATTGTATATGTCACCATAACATTAAGAACATCGTCAGTTTATAATCTATCTCGGGAGATTACAAAGTATCGAAACATTGTGAACTGCAAAAACCATTTACAATTTAACGCACTATTTTTCGATAGTTTATTATCTCTCGATTATAAACTATCGAAAAATAGTGCGTGGCAAACCGACAAATTGTGAATTGGTATCAAAGTTGCATGCGACGGATAGTACCTTGCGCTATTACTAAATAGCCAAGTAACTGCTACTAACTTGGAAGTAGCGTTCGCCGGCCGCTGCCGCGGTACCGCTCGCTTCGCTCGTTTGGCTCGCGCGCGGTTGGTCGCAGTTCAAACCTAACCTAACCTATTCGGTCGGGGTGCCATTGTAAGCAATATGGTGCAGTTTACAATTTATCAACTGTACGCACCGTACTAAGCGAGTAATGGGCAGCTCGCCGTCTGGTAAGGACCAAGCCGGGGCCGACGGCGCGTTGTGTTCCACGCGCGCCTCAAAGAGATGTCACCACCAACTGACGGGGCCCGCAAGGGCCTGCCAGGGATGCGGGTTGTTCGAAAGAGATACCGTGGCCCCTGGCACACAGGCAAGTGAGGGAACACGGGTGCGTTTTAGTCAGTAAAAGTCTGACACGCCCTCCTGCTCCACCCAGAGCGGGAGAAGTTATTTGATGATTTCCGACCCAAAAAAAAACCCCTCTGTCATTATTTGCCGATGACAGCGCTGTGACCATTAAAAGCACAAAGGGTCAAAACTAGCCATCAAAAACATAACTTGTAAAAAAAACCAAGTCTCGCAACTCAGTTCTACTACCGTAAAAAGTTGTGAGATCCATATAATACCAAGTCGGTTAATTTATTCAGTCCCTACTTAGCGGTCCTTCTGTCTTAAGTTATTACGTAATTATACAGGGTGTAACAGAAACCCTATTGCTATCCTTAAGCACTAAAGATAACAGCTGGTATAGAATCACTACACATTGTTTCAGCTCAAAATAAAATACTCTAAGAATTGATACCAAATTTTCGGTTTCATATGTTTCTTACATTCAAATCATAACAAACGTGTCACCGCACTACGTATGTCAATAGCTTTCCACGTTACTTGCCATTATCACGATAAATATCTTCCGAGTGATGTATTTGCTTCAATTTGTTCTGGTATCAATGTATTAAAAATTCTCGTAACCTCCGAACATGTCGAGATAGGATTAAAAAACCCTTCCAATATCGTTTGATATCATCCAAAGAAGCCGTGTCCTTGGTATGTATATACCCTTTCCGTTACACGTTGTATATTTTTAAGGTTGCTCTATTTGTTAAGACCAATCCAATAAAAAAATGACAGACATTAATAACCGAAGTCGACGGGATAGTAATAGTTTATGCGTAAGAAGGTCCCGCACAGCATTAATGCATAAAAGTGTTTTTTTTTTTGCATGGCGCCAGTCATATTTAACCGGTTACCAAGGTCAATCAAAGAACTAAACGTGACCTTATTTAACGGGGCGTTATCCGAAATTATCTATTTAAGAATCAAGATTAAAAGATCAAATTAATGTAATTACTTCCCCTTTAGTGTAGTATGGATGTCCGAAATCTTCAATATTTATGTTGTTTATGGCCTCGACCACCACTGTCACTAAAAATGTCAAGTATCGCATTTACACTCTTGGATTTTGTCAAGGTACAGTAGCGATCATAAGTGGACTAGCAATCTCAAAAAGCAATAGATTGGCACCTCGGTTTAACATACTACCTTCTTATAATAAGTAATTTCAATACTATAGACACACACTCCCATACGTTTGTACAAATTATTGTATTTCATACATTCAACCGTTAAAGTAATTGGCATGATGGCTTAGCGGTTACCGTACTTGGGTTAGCGTGTTTGTGCGTAGCGAGTCGCGAGTTCGAATCCAATTCGGATTTTTCGAATCCAGTCCGAAAACAATTTAGTTTCAATCTTCTTTTCGTAATGAAAATGAATACTTAAGCTATAATCTCAATAAGTCCTATTAAATACGTTTTGTTAACTTTGAGGTTTGAGATAAAACGTGCAGTGAGCAGTAGATTAAAAGTAGTTTTACTGAGTCGTTTAACTATGTCGTGACAACGCGTCTGCATTTGTTATATCTAAGTGGGCAGATTTGCGTAGATTATTGTGGTTTCTTTAGAGTACCCACACACTAGTAATTACATCACAATATTATTATGTTACTAAGATACAATATTTTAAGCCTGATTGATTATCATAATTCACCAGTGAGCTACTTTACTTCAATAAATTGTTCTTTATCAGAAAATAAACTGTTTTAACAAGAAGTTATTATTAGTTATGTTTATAGTATATCATAAAATTATAACGAATAAACATTTTGTATTTTTATTCTTAATCCTTTATTTAAATAACAATATAAGTACAAAAAATAATTATTACATTATTATTCTCGTTTATTAATTTAAAGAATTATAAAACAGATGAAGATTATCGTTGAAAAGAAAAATATAAAAGTCTCATCGCGAGATTTCTTAATCCGTGAGGATACTCTACGACCTATCGAAACATGATTATGAGAATGTGAATTGTAGCAATGGTATGAACCGACCAAGGTCATACGTAATCACGTACTCTGTGCGACGGTATGTTTTTATTTCATTCGATGCCAGTGTATGAGTTCTGAGGTGTGCATTCTGTGTGATACATCACTTATGCACACAGCTGAAGGTACGGCCTGGACCGCGCGTGTGTAGCAATATTACCCTTAGTATGCTAGTGCAGTTATGACTCCTTACTGTACATTAAGAAACCATTCACGCTACATAGGGAAGACTAGCTTTTGCCCGCGGCTCCTCCCGCGTGGATGTTGGTTATCATGTAAAAAGTAGCCTATGTCCTCCTCCATATCTCGGGGGCTATATCTGCCAAAATTCATGGCTATCGGTTCGGCGGTTCAGGCGTGAAAGCGTAACAGACAGACAGAATGACTTCTTTCGCATTTATAATATTTGTAGGGATTAGTACTTCGCCCGCGACTTGATCTGCGTAGATTTCGTATTTCCCCTACGAAATTTAACACCCTCTCTACCTCTTTTAAAAATATGTTTTCGAGATCTATGAGAGTTTTGATCGGAACTCTGAGAGGACGCCTCTCAGCGTAGGTCACGGTGCTCTAGGCGTAGATGCGCGTCTGTGCAAGGGTGCCGTTTTAACAGTTGGTTTGTAGTTTCGTTACTGTCCATATTTATACTGAGACTTGGACCTGCGGCCACTTCTGAACTACGGCAAAATATGAAAGGGCCATTCATCCCCAGGTCTCGTGGGCTGTGCATGCGGGTGCCTGACGTGGGTAGTGGGCGGCCTGCTGGCGGCTACGGGCGTAGAGCGCGCCGAGCTGCCGCCGCCGCGCCAATGGAGCTGGCTGCTTCTGGACGCGGCCCTCGGGCCCCTGCTGCTGGATTCGCTGTGGCTCTGGTAATTGCCTAGTGACTGGCACGTAGGCTCTGGGTGCCTGCTAGCAGCCGCTGGAGCCGCCAGTGGAGCTGGCTTCTGCTGGACTCACTTTGGCTATGGTAACTCTCTATGTGTCCCACAGGGGCAGGTCCCTCACGTCGCCGGAAGCCGCCACTGGCGTGCTGGGGCTGGCCGTGCCGCTGTCACTGTGCGTGGAGGCGTGGCGTGGCGGCGGCGGCGCGTGGCGCGGCCTGGCGGCGGCGCTGGCGGGCGCGGGCTGGGCGGCGGCGGCCACACAGCTGCCAAGGGACTGCGCGCTGTTCACCTGCCTCACTGACCGCCTGCGGGCCGCGGAGGGCTTCACGTGAGTACATTTACATAATAGATATTGGTACATACGGCCAGTAACAGAATAATTGCAAATACATTACTTAATCATTTATTCAAAGGAGAATGGACACCGATCTATGGCTTTCTGCCCTGAAACCTAATGGCCATAAGATAAATACCAAGAGAAAGAGCTTTTTAAGTAGAACCTTTGCTACTAACACGCCATACGCACACACCCCGGAGACAGCACAGTTCGGAGTTAATGACCTAAATATGCGACAACTTGGGCACCGAAAATATGGGATTCTTGGCGCCTACTAGCCAATAAAAAGATTTTTATCTTCATTTATTTATAGAGGATTTGATCAAATTTCACTAACCAATAATAACAATATAGCATTGCTTATTGTACTCTAATCGCTGAACCGTGTTATCGAGCAGGGTGATACGAAACATTCCGGACTTGGACGAGCAGTCAGAGGCACTGATGTCGTCGGACGAGCCCACGTAGCGCTACTCACATGACTCCTGCCACGAAAGGAACCACTTCAAAGTCTGAGCCGCTCTCCGATTTTCTTCGAACCGTCGCGGCTGTTACTTTACCACTTTAAGTAGACATTTACTATAGTCTGTCCGCTCCAACAGTGTGGGTGCCCCCGAACTGCGTGCTGGAATTTAATTTACAGGTATATCGGTTAACTGAGACTGTCATTAAGGTAGTCCTTTTACACAAAGCGGCCGTGAATAAAACAAATGTTGACGCCCGGCAAGAAGGCGCCTAACTGAACTCTCAATCAATCCCCCGCACCGCACGCCTACCTCTGGAACGGTCTCATTAATACGGTAGACCTGTGATACTTCTGCTGCACCTGCTTCGTTACGCGCCAATATTTAATACGTCAGTTGAGATGGGTCTCGGTTGTCAATCAAAAGGCTTTAGAACTGGAATAACGCATCAAACCACGTAAAACAACCAAAGTACCGCAGCAGCTTCTAGCTACAAAAATGCACAAGCACAACTTTTTTGTAGCGACAACTTTTTCAACATTAATGTAACTATTTTCTAACTTCATAAGACGCAGTTTGCTCAGGCGTTAACATTAACGCAGATATAGCAGGAGTATAATATAAATATTTAACGTAATAATTAACCTTTCACTTTGATACACGAATATGAGGTAACAACATTTCTTGTGAGGGTACGTCGCTTGCGAATGTTCGGGGGCACCCACCTCGCGGCAGTTTTCAAAGCGCTGCACAGTTTAAACGGGTGGACTTTAAACACGATTTTCCCAACCCGCGACACTCGTGACTTCATTCATTCCATTGTAGTTTACGCAACTATTTATTTTAAGTGCATCACGTCTTATGAAACCCCTTGGCCCTATGGCCCTCGAGAGCCTGTGATCTAGATCAATTATATATTTAGATTTTCAGAGCTTGAATTACCATAAATTGTATTGTAGTATATGCAAAGTGATTATGCCAGTTTGTATTATATCTCTTACGGTGGTGTTAATGCCGTATTTTCTGGCACGGCATATTTTGTAATGCCTGTTTTTGGTGTGTAGCTAGTCGGGTGTTAACTTATATAATAAACGCACCCTGAAGTATTTGTGTGGTCACACCTTATTTTGCCTAGTCTAATTTATACTAATAATAATATTAAAACTAGAAAACTATTAGGTGTGTTAACCGTTAACTTTTGTAAAAAAAAACCTTATTTATATCCTAAATTTGAAAATGATGTGTTAAAGTTATGAAAATTATTAGTAATCAATATACCATATTTATATATGGTCTTGAAGTTTTAAAGTCACAGAAGATGTTGTAAATTGTATATTTAAACTACTGGTAGCTTTTTATGGTTAAATTCTTGTAAATCTGGAAATTATATAATACTGTTTGAAGTTAACTCGACTATTAAATAATTACATAAGTCTTTACCTGTACCTATTGAGTCCATAAAATTCCTACAAAGTAACTAATAAGTGATATGTTTTTATTTATTCACTAGCTGTGCCTTTGATCTCTATGTTTAGTAGGAGTAAAATCAATTAAGGCATACACCGAAATATTGGTTCCAAAACTTATATGATTTTAGTACTTAATTGATATTGGAATGTAGCTATTATCATTTATATTTGCAATTATATGACGATCAAATTATTCATTGAAATTAATATATTTGTTGTTCGTGTTTTCGGCTGTTAAAACTAAAGATTGTCCTGTTTGTTTTTGCTTATTTCAAAATTGTTACGTCTTGTTTTCTTGTTGATTTACCTCCCTTATTTTAATAGACTATTTTTCGAAGTTAACTAGTTAATTTCTTAGACAATTTTTGTAAGTTTCTACAATGATTTTGACTGTATAATTTTATATTTGAACTACGTAAATAGATAATAATAACTGCTGTATTTAATTATATGTATACTATCTACCTGTTGTGTATTGTGTTCTAATTATAATTGACACAGTATTATGTAAGTGAATTATTTTTGTGTTATGAAAGTAGTAGCAATAGATTTTATATACATATAACAATAAGTTTTATTAAACAAAAAAATAGTAAAAACTTCGCTTTGTGTCAATGAAGCCTGGAAGTGTAAAATCAAAATTTATTCAAGTGTTCTTTACGAGCCGAATTCGCTCTGTTGTCGTCCTATAATCTAACACCGTCGCCGCTTGCACTTTCGAGGATTACGCGTGGTTTCGTGTAATTAACCTCTGGCTACACTAAGGATTATCCCACGCGGAACGAATATTTGTTTCGCGGATTAATTTTGCTTGCGTAACAAAAGTTCGCGTCACGAATGTTTGTCAAAACATTAAACATACATTTATGAAGCGAATGCTCGCGGTGAATACCAGACCAGGGTTGTTGCATATGTCAGAAATAGTCGATGCTGATTTTTAATGCTGATATTCAAATTGTGACGTTTTCGTTGAAGGCTCCGACCTAGCGTAAGTCACGTGGAGTTTTAACGAATCATAGACAGTTATGCAAAGAAAGCTTATACTTGTTCTTTCCAGGGTTCCAGGGTTTCCAGGGTATTCATCTGAACAATCAGCATCGGCATCCGCTGATACACTAAAAACCTGCGTCAGTAACAACCCTGGTGACTATTACCGAAACTAAGGATATCTTAACTGGCTTATAAAAGCAGGAGGGTATGCATTCATTTTTTGCATAATCTATTGTTCAAAAACTGTAAATTAATTTCGTTACTTTTGGCTAAATACTGTTGCAAAAAGTGTGGCCAGCTCCCCACACCAGATAGATTTTGAGCATTACGTTAAAATATTGGAACCCTGACTAAAGACCAATCGCCTGTAGTCGAGTCAGTTGTTTTCATTCATGTTACAAATGGTATCACAGATGCACCTACTCACTACTGTTACGAGGCGCATGCACCCGGTGAATGTAATGTTACAAATTGTATCCTAACATGGTGCGCACTGCAATGCTCGGTTTTCCTCACTCGTAATGCTCGAATCTGAACTGTTACTGGGGAAAAGCCCCGATGTGGGAGCGCTTTAAGGTGAAAGCTCCGATTTTTGCAATTTGCAGGTCAGTGCAAGGTTGTATGCTGATTAAAACCATAAAACGAAATATAATTCGCGGCCATAGCAAATTTGATTTCACATAGTTAAGATTAAATTTAAGCATCATAGTGCTGGTAGAACTATGATGCTGCTATCCTAGCATCAAAAACTAGCCTCGACCTTAGGGGCAAAACTCATAATTTTAAGAACAATCACAGTCTGATCTGTCTCAATCTGTCCAAAAAACATCTAGTTTGTATACATTTTTTACAACTTTTTGACATTTGATTGTCGCTGAGATGAGACTGTAACTAGATTGTGAACGCTTTTAATTACGGTCATAAAAGACTATCTATGGCCCTAGTGTGAGTTTCATTTAACCATCTCGATCAGTCGCATCGAGCGCGTTCGGCGCTCCGATTGGTCCGTCGCCAATCCACGGCCAATCGGAGCGCCAAACGCGCTCGATGCGTTTGATCGAGATGGTTAAATGAAAGTCACAATAAGGCCTCTGGTGAAACCCTGGCATTACTGCAAAACTACCGCTGGTAGTTTGGTGCGTATATGTAAGATTTCAGAGATATGCATACGTTGCGTGCCTTCAATAAAGGAGAAAATACAGATATGGAAGGAGTTCAACATATTCCACCGACGGGTTCCTAGATAACGGTGGGAGGGGTTCACATCGGCGTCGAGTCGACGATGACGTACCTAGGACTCGTCCTCGACAGCCGGTGGAACTTAGCGGAGCATTTCCGACGTTTGGCTCCCAGACTGGAGCGGGCCGGGGCTGCTTTGAAGCGGCTCCTGCCCAATCTAGGGGGGCCAAACGCCTCCTACCGGAGGCTCTACGCGGGGGTCGTGCGGGCCATGGCCCTATACGGGGCACCGGTGTGGGCGCCTACATTGAGGCGCCAACCAGCACGCTGGTTAAAAGCGGCCCATAGGGTCATGGCCATCCGGATGATACGGGGATACCGCACGATCTCCGGTGAGGCGGCGGGCCTTCTTGCCGGATTGTCGCCATGGGATCTGGAGGCAAAGGTCCTCGCGCACACTTGGGAATGGCGCGAGGTGGCCAAACGCCGGGGCGTAACTCCGCTGCCGCGAGAAATCGCGGCACGGCGGACAGAGCTCCGGCGGGATCTCATGGCGACGTGGAGAGTGCGATTGTCGCAACCCAGTGCTGGGCACGCCACGATTGCGGCGGTAAGTCCCCTCTTTGAGGAGTGGCTTGAGAGGCGGCATAGCGTCCTCACCTTCCGCCTGACACAGGTCCTCACCGGACACGGCTTTTTCGGGAGGTTCCTGTATCGCATAAGGCGGGAGGAAACGCCCAGGTGTTTCCATTGCGAAGATCGCCCTGAGGACACGGTGGAGCATACAGTGGAGGTCTGCCCGGCTTGGGTGGAGCATCGCCCTGTCCTCATGGAGGCGATCGGCGGCGGCAGTGATGCTGGCAAAGAGAGACGGCGCACGTGAGGGAGAGGCAGTCTATGCGCCCTCACGGCCATGGCCTTCGCGGGAGACGCCCCGGGCGTCGGGAATCCCAGGCTAATTCCCGGCCACCGTAGGCACGGGCTTGCGGACGGCGAGCAATGAGTAACTCGCTGTCCGGTAAGAACCAAGCCCGGGTCGACGGCGCGTTGTGTTCCACGCGCACCTCAAAGAGATGTCAGCACCAACTGGTGGGGCCCGCAAGGGCCGATGCCTGCCAGGGGTGCGGGTTGTTCGAAGGAGATACCGCGGCCTCAGGCACACAGGCAACTGAGGGAACACGGGTGGGTTTTAGTCAGTAAAAATCTGACACGCCCTCCTGCTCCACCCAGAGCGGGAGAAGTTATTTGATGATTTCCCACCCAAAAAAAAACCCTCATAAGAACATATTGTAAAAAAAACATATCAAATATTAGTAGTTAGTTCAGTGTAAAACTAACAGATGCACCACCTCTCGTGGATTTGGTTCAAACTAATAGAATAAGTTAGGTGCTAGACTAGATAAGTATGCGTAGGTCGCGCGACCGGCTAATAACAACTGTGAAGATGGCGCTGCGAACAAATGAAACTAGAGTCTGTTTTATCATAAGATTAAATACACCATTAGACATTATGGATTTTTTAGATTGCTGCCATTTTACTGACATCAATTTGCCTCCGACTTCAAAAACACGAAATTAAAAAAAAAATGTTACTTTTGCAGCAAAAATGTAACATTTCAGGAAATGAAACGTTACTTTTGACATAAGGGCCCTGGCAACACTGGTCACACCGTCACACTCACAGAGTACTTTTTTATAATAGGTCACACTGTTTAGGTTTTAACATATAAAAAAAGTACTCTGTGGGTTATATATTATTATACTCTTTGGTTAAAATCTCATTCTCAGTGAAATATTCCGATTTTAGGTTAAATTGATATTCTAATCACTTTACTATATACACATGAATAGAGTAGAATTTAGAAGAACGATAAACACCTATTATGTTATATGTATAATAATAGTATGAAAATGTCTCTTGCAATTATAAAACAACTTCTTCCTCACACAAAATCTTTTTGTGTTTGGTTTAGAAACCCGAATTTGTGTAATGTTGTCAATAACTACAGCACGAAAGTAAGTACTATAAGTTCCGATAATGCCCTCAAAAACTTGACAGATTGGGAAACTTTAAGCAAGAAAAAGAAGATCAGTAAAGCCATGAAAGCTTACTTGAATAGATCTCAAGAACATGACGAGTTCATGAAAAGACAGCAGTTCGAATATAATATTGGCAAGCGACATCTTGCTAATATGATGGGTGAAGATCCTGAGACTTTTACCCAAAAGGATGTCGACCGTGCGATCGAATATTTGTTTCCCAGCGGCATTTACGATCCAGCTGCACGCCCCCTTATGAAATCACCTGAAGAAGTATTCCCAGCACGAAAAGCAGCTGAATTCGATGAAGCAGGCAGACCCCATCATTTCTTGTTCTATACTGGAAAGCCCAGTTTCTTTAAACTTATGCATGATGCTGCTGAAAATATGAAACAATTGTACAATTTCCAAGATAAAATAATCAGAAAAAAAGCTACAGCTGATCCCAATGGAACTCTGAACTTAAACACTAGTGTTTGGTTGACAAAGGACCAGCTAGAGCAAGTATTAGTGGAAACCATAACTGATTTAGAATATAATAATTTCAAGCTAGTTCTGGAAAGGCTGGCTTCATTGCCTCATGCTTACAAAGTAAAGGAATTTATTGAGAAGTATAGAAAACCTCTTTCTTCTCAAAAATTTGCCCTAGAAATTCCCAAACCTGGTTATGATGCTGAAGGAAGAGCTTTTATTACAACATATGAATGTTTGAGAAAGAAAGCTAGAGGCGATGTTACTGTTAGAGCTCCTGGGACTGGCAAGATCACAATCAATGGTAAAGACTTGACTTACTTTGAGGATGTTCAGTCAAGGGAACAAGTCATGTTTCCATTGATATTCACTGGAATGCAAGACCGTGTAGACATTGAATGTAACATTGAAGGGGGAGGCCCTTCCGGACAATCAGGGGCCATAAGATGGGGCATTGCTTGGGGTCTGCGCAGTTTTGTAGATACAGAGACTTTACAGAAAATGCAAGTTGCTGGTCTACTGACAAGAGATTTTAGGAGACGTGAACGTAAGAAGCCGGGTCAACCTGGAGCCAGGAAGAAGTCTACATGGAAGAAACGTTAGTTTGTAAATAGTTGTCATGTAGTCTGAATAAAAAATGTTCTTAGCTAATGACTTTTTATGTAAGTGATTCACCTGCTACATGTATCAAATCATTTTGATTATTGTTATGTGATTGGTCACAGACATTTAGATTACTAACATGCAAAATTATCTATGAGGATGATTAGGTCTATGACTCACTAATTTACTTTAATTGACACCCAGTATGCCACCATACCAACCATAGGAACCACAAACTGCTAGCAGTCCCTTCCTACCTACTGAACCAAGATAAGGTCCATGTATGACTCCTAAGTGCTAATACTAATGAAACAAACTTGTACAGCATAAATATTTAATTTTGTAATTTTTTTTAGTGACATGGAAAAATTAACTTTTATTCTTATATGGCTTTTTCATAGATTTTTTCTTGCCTCCAATTTTCTTTTTGAACATTTGATTCTTTCTGTCCTTGTTATAAATTCGTTTCTTCATCAAAGACTTCAATTCTCTTCTTTCTTTTTGTACTTCGGTCTCTGGTGCTTTACTAAAGAAAGCTAAGCCCTCTGAAAGCAAATAGAAATTCAAATTGATGAAAAATGGTTGTTATGTAAGAGTATTTTGTGTTTTCCCTATAAATAAGCATAATTGATTTAAGTATTTTTTTTTTGTTTTATACAGGCAAAACATGTGTTTTGTGATTTTATGTTAGAAGGTAGTAAATCTTGTAAATACCTTTGAGACGCTGATCAAACTTTGAGAAGAACAAGTTTTCTTTCCAAACAGCTTTAATTTCAGTGGCCGGTGCTGGTAGCTGCTCTGTTTTAACCTCTTGTATATCTGCTTCCTCAGTTTCTGAATCAGAGGAATCATAAACAAATGGATTCTTTTCTTTACGATCTAGAGGATTTTTTACTTTCTTTGCTTTTGGTGCTTCAAGCGGTATATACTCAGTTTCTTGTTCTTGGGGACCTGGAACAAAGGCAACTTAAAATTGAGTAAAACAATTATGTCTAGATTTGATTATAGGCCGAAAAGTGATATCTGAAATATACTACAAACCCTCATCATCATTTTCTTTGTTTCCAAACAAACTTCTTAAACTAAAGGTACTGGGTTGTGCAATGGCTTCTTTTAATGCATCACTGACTTTATAAAATTGTTCTTTTGAAACTTCAACTTTTGGCCCTTCAGGTTGTACTTGTACTTCTTTTACATCTTCTTGCTTTTCTTTAGCTCTTTTTTTTGACTTCTTAGTTTGTTCTGGTTTAGTTTCAACCGGCACCAAAAATTTTGCATGGTCAGGTTGTAAGGGGTCAAACCTTAACATCCCTAAGTTTGGTCTGCAAAATAAATTCATAGGTTTAGTTAAGTTATAGTTTGTATAATGACGAACTCCCTTCTCACAAAATGGTAAGATAGGCTAGGGAACACCAATGTTTAAAAATTGGCTTTGCAAGACAATTTCTCGATATTGTTTCACTTACTTGCTTTTTTTGTTATCATTTTCTGTGTACCGTTGTTTGATAGTAACTCCAAGTACATCTTGTAGTATATTCATTTGTTTAACTTTCTCATCAGCAGTCCCTAATTCAACTTCTTCATTATTGTAGTTTTTATCATGATTTGTTTTTTCTTCATCATCATCAATGAACCTTTCATCTAAGGTGAAACGTTTATCAGATTTGTATCTTGATTGCAAATCTAAAACCTAATATTCGAATCTTACATGTTATGCTATACTACAAAGTAAAATAATAATATTAATAGGAGCATGTTGTTTACCTTCTGGCCTTTTTTGCCTTCATATTGTTTTTTGACTTCAAAGTTTGGTTCATCATCAGATTCATCAGCATCATCATCAAACAGACTGTTATGGTTGTTTTGCATTTTTGTTTGATCATTATTGCCCGTTTTCGGTAAATCATCATCAAAATCCGAAAATATTACCTTTTTATTTTGTACTTTATCCTGTAACAATTCAATGTGTCAATTATATTTCTTGCCATTTGGAAAAGTTAATGTTCAGGCTAGATTACCTATTATTTCTTGCTTTATTTTGTGCTACACCAGCAAAATATTCAAATACTTACAACACCAGTTAAACCAGATTTGATAATCATTTTCTTTTCTTTAAACTCTTGTCTTTTCTTTTTCATGGACTCTTGTCTCTTCTTTTCAGCTTCATGCTTCTTTTTATCTGCTTCAGTAACAATAGACAAGTTCTTAGCAGCATCACCAGCAGGATACTTACTAGATTGCTCAGCATTCTGTCTGTCACCTCTAAGAGGCAATTTTGTTTTGTGCTTTTGATAATTTGTGAAGTTAGAACCCTCATCAGTGATATTATCTTCAGCAAAATGTTTTCTTGTTTTGTGGTTGTTATGGTCACTAGCATGAATATTTTCAGTTTTCCTTTTCCTAGGATTCAACTTATCACTTAATGTTATAGATGGGTTTTTATTGGGTAAATGTTCTTGTTTTACATTCTGGAAATTGTTTTGTTATGATCATCATAATTATAATAATTCATACTAATAGAATGAAAAGAGATAAGTTTAAAAACATTTACCTTTTCAGCTTCTTTTATCCGTGCTAGTTCTCGTTCTCTTTGCAACCTTTCCAAGAAGCTCTCTCTAGCTCTAGTTACATACAGTCTATTACCTTTAAAATCTTCATTAGAGAAATGTTTAATGCCTGTAAGATTTGGAAATAAATTAAAGTGAGGCTGTCTATCGTCTACTTCAGTGGAACTGTGAAACTCCAGGACTTAAGTCCAGGAGTTTGCCTTTTTTAAAAGGCACTGTAAAATTGGACAGCTCAACTTTCATAGTCATGGCTTACCATGACTATGAAAGTTGAGCTGTCCAATTTTACAGAAGAATTTCACAGATTATCCTTAGATAATCTGTGAAATTTATTTCTATCTGCGAGGATAAGCAAGCAATAAGCAGTAATAACGACTAGGTTAGGAATCGTGGGATGTTTTTGAAGAAGTTATTATGATTGCCTCCCCCCGTAGTACAGTATAGAGCTAATGGAACTTACATGATTCGACATTCGCGTTACCGGCAGAGAGTGATACGAAGGCAAACTTTTTACTTTCGTTACCATCTCCGGGTTTTGATTTTAGGTCCAAGTTTGTTATTTCACCAAAAATTGAAAATGCTGACTGTAGATCATTTGCTTTAGTGTTTTCTGGCAGATTTCCCACAAATAACCGGGTAGCAGATATCATGGTAATATCTGTTTTATTTTTTTTTGGATTTATTCACTCATGCATTATTTTGACAAGTGAGGCACAATGTGAGGTTAGGATAAAACAACATTGTCCATAATATAAAAAAGTACTCTGTGAACATCGTGAACATTGTCTTTATCAAGTCAGGGTTGCCAGATGACTTTTTTCTCGTACCAGTACTTTCAGTACAAAATCTCGTACAAGTCAAGATTTAAATTTATACTGAATTAGCCCAACCATAAACGTCGTCAGAACAAAGTGAAACCCTTCGAAAGAAATTAGATAAAGACTGCTATTTAGAGCGTAATTTTACGATTAAACAATATTTTATAATCCAGAAAGATGTACTTTATTAATAATTTTCTACATTACTTATTCATGAAATCCATTTTACTAAAGAATCTTATTTTTATTTTTCGTTATTTAGTCATTTAGCCCTATTTTCTTTAAAATGTGCTAATCTACCTCTTTTTTAAACTCGAGTTAGCCCCAAAACCTGTCACCCAGTTGGCAACACTGCTGGTAACATTAATAATAATTCAAAATGGAATGGACCGGTTACAGTGGAGACTGTTTTTTTTAATTTATTGATAAATAAATAAACAAAGAAGTGTTATTTGATTGGGGTTATTGAATTACAGATAATTGTGAAAACCTTGTTAAATACAAATAAATATTCAAAATGACTGATAGTGAAAGCGACACATCTAACAACGTTCATAACTTTCAAAATGTTCACACAGTGAGTAGCTAGCTTATCTGACTAAGAGCTTCTGCCCGCGACTTCGTCCACGTGAAATATCTTGTTAACATCTGGTATGTAGCCGATAGCATTGCACCGCCAACCCGCGATATGTCTTCGTTTTGTCTTTGCGTTCTTTCTGACTTTTTTTTTCTTTTTATTCGTCTCCTTAGAGTCGTAGCGTGATGTTAGATAGTCTATAAACTATTTCAATAATATTAATAAGGCTATGAAATTGAAAAAGATTTTTAAATCCGACTGGAAGTTCCAGAGAAAACCCCTACATACAACAACCACACTACTTCCACAGTATTACAATCTACTTCTTTAACATGCTAACTAATTATATGATTTATAATTTAATTACATTATGGGATTGCTAAAGTCAGAAAAGTTTAGTTAGTTAATATATAGTTTACACTGTATTATTTCTTATTATATGGAGAACGGCCTGTGCACCCAAAACACTTTTTGTATTACTGTAATATGAATTTATAGTTTATGATTGTAAAAACTGACTAGTACATAGTCAAAGTTATTTTGTTCATCTAATGCAAAAATCATTTCTTTACAGACTGTAAATGCTAAGGGTCCCAATATTAATTTTAGTTGTCGAAATCCAATGACCTCAACATTGTATAATATGTCACGAAACTACGAGCAACAAAGGTATCCAGAGTCTGCTTGCGATCAAAGGAGTATGTACAGACGAGAGACTTCACCAATGTCTATACAAAGTGCTTGTGATATACGACCACGAAACTTCCCACAATATGCTGGCATGAGTTCTCAGCAGTCACTCTTCAATGGCAGAAGTGGTTCACCAATGTCGGTGAGGAGTATAGGTATGTTGATTGAACTCGCAAGATAGACTTAGTATGTACTTTATTATGAACTGTTTAAAACTTAATAACAGAAAGTAAAGAATTTAATGTTTGTTATAAATACTCAAATGACTAAAATATAAATATAGTTGTAGCTGTTAAGGGCATAGGCTTCATATCCTCTCTGCTGTACTGCACAGTCCTAATCCTAAGAAGACAAAATAAGGTTCAATATTTTATACAAATAAGTATTCTTCAATAAAATTTTCAGATTCATGTGCAAGTGCAGTAGATATAGCTTCTGCATTCAAGTATGGCAAGTTCAACAAAAATGATTTGAAATTGATTGGAGATGCATACAAAAAACTATTGAAACGGGAAGGTCGGAAAAGAATTGAAAAGAGAAGAAATAGGAGAAGATCAGGGGATGACTCTGGAGATCAAACAAGTGACTCCTCTCTAAGCAGTCATGACTATAGGTCTGTCAAGACCTGCAAAGAAATTAGGTCCTGTAGTAGATCAGCAAGGATAGATTTGACTGGCTTCAGAAAAACTTTTAAAGACCACAACATGCTTAAAGATATTTCAGGTAATTTTAGTCAAAATACTTTCAAAAATAAGTTCTCTGTTGGGTCTAGCAGTGTAAACAACACTCATAATTGTAATAATACAGTGATTTCAAACCAATTCAATTCTATGCCTACTCAAAAGGAAAGATTTAGATATGGATTTTTATTGCCATCTCAAAGATTCAACAGATCAGTTGCTCCATCAGCAATATTCGAAAATGTGGAAAATTCTCAAAATATTACAGGAAATAATGCATTAAATAACGTGAGAAATCATTATGCTCAAAATAATCACAAAAAGAACATCTGCCCAAGTGGTAGTGAAGAAGAAATATTCTCAGAAATTACTGTCAGAGACAAAAGTACTTTTAATATTGATTCTCAACGCAAGAGGAACCTTGATAGTGAAGATGAATCTAGTCTTCCAGTAAGTAAGAAAAGCAGAATAACATTTCCAGCGAAGAGTGCTCCATACAATAAAACAGCTCCACCAAAATTGAAGAATATCAATCCTTCCAGCAATAATGTTGAATTATCAAACAGCTTTGAATTTGCTAAGCCTTTGTTACCAGTAAGAAAATTTAAGCAGAGAGAAGTACAAACAAAACTCATTGCCAAATCTGCACAACCTCTAACAGATTACTTGGAAAAAATTCCAAATAAAATGCAAGAGAAGGTACAGATTTTACAGCCATCTAACTTGCATGAGAAATCAATTGACATTCTAACTCAACTTGACCAATCAGAAACAACACAAAATAGTGATGTCTCTTCACGTCCAAGCTTTATTAAAAGAAAGCTGTTCACACAAAAACTAGATGTGGCAGAGAAAGATAATCTAAGCACTGATGCTATAAGCAGTCCGCGAAGTAGTGTTCATACATCACAAAGGGAGAAAAATAAATCAAGAAAATTGGTTACAAATCAGTCATTTCTAAGCAGAGAAGTAGAGGATGGTAGTAATCTGTTAGACTTGATTCATAAAATAGTACCGCCTGACCTTATGAACCATACTAACCAAACCACTATAAACCAAAACAAAACAGATGTACGTAGTAAACATAAGAAAGATAATGAAGCTAAATGGGACATAACATCAGTAATCTCAACATGCAATGAAGATGATATAAGTGATACATACACTGATGAAGAAATATTTGAAGCAGATAATACTATAAAAGTTACTAAAAATAAAGATATCAATTCTAAAGCAAATCCAATTGATAAAATTGTAACAAAAACCCTAATACCTCAAGATTGCTATGTAATGCTGAAAAAGTTTGAGAGCAACAATACCTTGCAAAAGCAAGTTGTGAACCAAAACTTTAACCTAACACATAACAGTGAGTATCATACACATTTATCTTTATCCTATTATCCTATTTATATTATAAATGTGAAAGTTTGGATGATGGTTATTCAGTCACGCAAAAATGGCTTAATGGATGTGGATGAAATTTAGCACACAGTTCATAATGTGAATTAACACAGAATACTTTTATCCTTGGAATAAGTCTCCGTAAGATAATTGTCAACCTCCACGCGAGCAAAGCCACTGGCTAAAGCTTGCGATCCATAAAATATAAAATAGTATACTATAATTTCATTTCATTTATTTTTATAATGGGTTTTAATTAAACTTACCTGAAATAAATCAATTTATTATTATTATTTTTGCATATCTCGGGCCCATGTGATCCCGGCCCTTTGAAAGACGTATGAGGTGCCGAAGCCAACTCACGAGAGACCAATTAATTTCAGATGACACAAAAAGCAACACGAGGAGTCTAGTTAGAACATTTTGGGATACAGACTTTGAGAGTGATGCAGAATGTCAGACAAAGTTGCCGCGGATTCATGTAATGGATATCTCAAAAAAAGGTTAACATACTAATAAATTATTTTTTCGCCAATTTAATTTGTTTAACTCTATTAGAATCTTTATGTTTACCAATATTTTTTCATTTTTTTACAGCTAATGCGACATTAGACACTACAAAACAAGATTTCAAGTATCCTATGGGGTATGCAAGAAGCGAAATTTTCAAAAAATCGCCTGATGTACCAAAACATTTAAATAATTCTTTGATGAATAACACAGCTGCTACCTTCAACAGTATGCGTAAATTGAATACTAGTACTCTCAGTGTGAGATCACATCGCACATCTAAGAAAAAAAAATGCTGTAATGAAACATGTGCTAACGAAACTAAATCTAAACTTGACAATACAGGTGATAAAAGGAAAGACAATTCTGAAGAACCAGCAGAAAACGACCTAGGAATGATAAATGCTCAACTACATATTAATCAAAGCAAAAAAAGTACAGGTACAACTAAATCTAACGCAAATAAGCAAAGCGAAAAAAATACCACCATTGTTAGCTCTAAATCACAAAGTAAAAAAAGCCCCAAAGAAAAAAAATCGATCAAAGATAAACAAGCCATAAGTCCAAAAAACAAAAAGTCTGAATCAAAATCCAAATCTGGAAAACCAAGTAGCATCAATAATAATAAATCGAAAACTGAAGTACAAAATAATAAAACAGCAATTAAAAATAAACCAGAAAAGGAAAATGACAGCACACAAGTGAACACAAAAAATTATCATAAATCCAAAATTCAAAACGATAAACAACGAAGTAAGAAGCTGAAGACTCGTAAAAGTAAACCTAAATCAAAATCAGATTGTAATAAAAATGATAGTATGCGATTAAAGAAAAATAATCCAGTATCCCAATCAACTAATTTAAATCTTAACAATACTGTAGAGCCAAATACTCCTAATACTAGCTTTACAAGTGGACGCCTATTACGGTCGTCTCGGATCTCCAACCAGAGTAGATCCATAGAACTTTCTGGATCAGCACAGCTAAACAATACTTCTGTTAATATGAATAGAACACTTCGTTCTAGAGTCATTAACTTATCATCATCCATTGAAAACATTACTATCAAAATCAAACCTAAGAACAAAAATAATAACAAAAATATTTCACGAATAAATACGTGGAAAAGTGATGGTATCTTTTTCGATAAGGTCAAAAGAAGAGACCTCAGTGCCCAAAAAACCTTCTGCACAAAGTAGACCAGGTTTTTTCAATGGTTAAAATGAAGAACAGTTTTATATGCTATATTTTATCTGTAGTTTTACGGCCAGTGCTCACTGAGCAGCAAAGTGCTTGTACACACGGCAACACATCAAGCTATACATCTCCAGTTTACGCTGATCTCGCACTATCTAATACAATGCGAGATCAGCTTATTCTCGAAATGTATAAGTTGATGTGTAGCCGTGTGTACAGGCTGGAACAATTTTCATCCCTACTAATATTATAAATGCGAAAGTAACTCTGTCTGTCTGTTACGCGTTCATGCTTGAACCGCTGAACCGATCGTCATGAAATTTGGCAGAGATATAGCCTGGGATGTGGAGAACAACATAGGCTACTTTTTTTTACGCGATAACCGACATCCACACGGGCGGAGCCGCGGGCAAAAGCTAGTTGATACATAAACGATTGAATTTTAATCTTATGCTTAGCTCTGTATTGTTTTAACTATTTGACGTGACGTAATCGCTTCTTAGTGCCGCATGCCGTCTCTAACATATAAATAAAAAAAAACTAAGTTGAAAAAAATTAAGTAGTTTTTTGCTCGTCGTGTGCTGACCTTAGTGTTAGATAAAATTAATTATGTTTAATCTACAAAACCGGGCAAGTGTACTCTCTCTTATTTATTTTGTTATAATTCTTTATACAAGATTTTAATGTACACAGTACACACGGCAGTACACATATCAAGCTATACATTTCCATTATAAGCTGATCTCGCATTGTATAGGATTCCGTATAGTGCGAGATCAGCGTAAACTGGAAATGTATAGCTTGATGTGTAGCCGTGTGTACAATGAATTGATTCAATTATGTGTATTGATGAATAATGTAAGGTTCCACAGAAATGCCAAAAAAGCAAATGTGATTTATAAATATGAATTATAGAATTAATGTTAAATAGTAATTTTCTTATCAATTCCCATTCAAAAAATGGTAGCCACCAGATACAGTTTGGTGGCTAACATTTTTTAAATTATATATTTGCCATATTTTTTTTGTAAATCTTAATTTACCCACCTAGCAACTTAGCGTCTTACAAAGTATCGTACTACTGTATTTTTCTACTCGTACAGAGGTCTGTAAGTGTCGTGGTTCATAAGAACGTTAACTCATAAAGTTGTTGTATTGAGGTCGCACGTAAGGACAGAATCACTTACAACTGTCATACACTGGCATGCAGTAAGAGTAATTTTAGCCTTAGAAAGGTCTTCTCAGTGCCATTGTAAGTGTGATGCTGTAACGTCGTTGTAAGAGTATTTAAAATGTATTGTGGCGCATTTGGAAGAGAATAAAAAGCTTTACAAGTGTTACGTGTTATTTCCACATTTCGTTTTCAATGGTAACTTGTTATTTACTGTTGTTGTATTAACTGAATTTGGTATGGCGAGTCACAATATTAGGGGAATAATAATTTCAAAGGTTTACGAAATCGATAAAAAACCAGCCGAGTGCGAGTCGGACTCGCACGTGTAGGTTTCCGTACCAAAAGCAAAAAACTTTTTTTGTAATGAGCTCCTTTATTTTTCACTTTTTTATGTTTATTATTTATTTGTTGTGCGTCAACAGAAATACAAATTCTGTTAAAAATTCAACTGTCGACCTATTACGGATCATGAGATAGGTACAGCCCGCTGACAGACAGACAGCGGAGGCTTAGTAATAAAGGAGGATACTTATTGGTCCTGGATTCGACACCTAAATCGGGCAACGATTGGGTTTTCCATTAGGAATTTTTCAGTAGCAGCTCGTAGTTCGGAAGCGGGTAGCGTGACATCCATCCCATGGCGTGGCTTTGGAAAGGTATGCCCTGTAAGCTGTCGAAGTACCAGGTTGTCATAACTTAGTAGGATCTCACCTAACATTGGCGTTTCACCTAGAAAACGCTTACGCCTTCGAAGTACCAGGTTATCATAACTTAGTAGGAGCTCACCTAACATTGGCGTTTCACCTAGAAAACGCTTTACGCCTTCGAAGTACCAGGTTATCATAACTTAGTAGGAGCTCACCTAACATATAGGTGTGAGCTAGAAAACGCTTTGAGCCTTCGAAAAATGCGCGGTAGGAAACGCCCGGGTGTTTCCATTGCGAAGATCGCCCTGAGGACACGGTGGAGCATACGGTGGAGTTCTGCCCGGCTTGGGCAGAGCACCGCCGTGTCCTTGTGGAAGCGATCGGCGGAGCCGATCTCTCGCGTCCGGCCCTGGTCCAGGCCATGGTACGGAGCGAGAGTGCATGGGTAGCAGTCTCCTCCTTCCGTGAAGCAGTAATGCTCGCGAAGAGGGAGGTGGCGCACGCGAGGGAGAGGCAGTATTAGTCGCCGCAGGTCGCTGTCCGGTAAGGACCAAACCCGGGTCGATGGCGCGTTGTGTTCCACGCGCGCCTCAAAGAGATGTCAGCACCAACTGATGGGGCACGGAAGGGCCGATGCCTGCCAGGGGTGCGGGCTGTTCGAAAGAGATAAGTGCCGCGGCCCCTGGCAAACAGGCAACTGAGGGGAACACGGGTGGGTTTTAGTCAGTATAAGTCTGACACGCCCTCCTGCTCCACCCAGAGCGGAAGAAGTTATTTGATGATTTCCCATCCAAAAAAAAGCTTTCGAAAAACTCTCTCCTAACAATGGTTCTCTCTGACTCTACTAATAAGTTATCACAAAATTAAATTAAAATTAATTAAATCTGGGGCGGTACCTACGAAGTACCTACCTACGAACGATTGGGTTTCCCATTAGGAACTTTTCAGAAGCAGCTCGTAGTTCGGAAGCGGGTAGCGTGACATCCATCCCATGGCGTGGCTTTGGAAAGGTATGCCCTGTTGTCATAACTTAGTAGGAGCTCACCTAACAATGGTTCTCTCTGACTCTACTAATAATTTATCACAAAATTAATTCAATCTGGGGCGGTACCTTCGAAGTTCAGCTAGTAGTAATATTTTGTACCGTCTAACGTGGCATCTTTACCTTCCGTGAGTATCTTTATCTAAGCATACATTATTCCCATAAAAAAAATTTTTTTCTGTGGCAGTTGACGCATTTTGGTAAATTTTATTATAAATTGTGGTATCCCAAAAAGTTTTTCAAGTTACCAACTTCGTTAATTGTCAAAATAGTGTGGTTTTTCATTCATAAGTTTCTTACAGAAAATGAGAGTGCAGGTAAGTGACTTATATTAAATAGTAAATGATATATTGTTATTAAGGTGAATCGCAATGATTAAATTCTATTAATCTTCTATTTCTGAAGTTACCGTCAAACGTGGCAACATTACAATACCTTTATTAAGCAATTTACTCTAGTTGTTTAAGTTTTTATTGATTTATTTTGTAAAAAAGGTGTCTCTTTTCGTTGAACTACTAAATCTCACATAGAATCGCTTTATTAACAAAAAGTATGAGCAGGGTAAAATTGACAGATTTTTGGCAAGTTTACCTAGCCTATAGTTTGCATTGAACGTGTGTCCCAAAATGCACGCGAAGTAAAGTTATTAATAGTTCTGTTAAAATAATATTGGTACACTCCTATTCATATCTGGCAATACTTTTATGATTAAAAGGGACGTTAGATACTAAGTCCTGGCAACATTCCTCTTCTTCTGCTGCCACCGGCACCTCTGCAACCTAATAATGTATCTCCTTTAATTTTCCTGTAATTCATTGATTTAATAGTAATAAAAAGTGTTCTGCCCAACTCTCGTTTGCCTTTTATCCACTACGCCGTATACTCGCGAACAGGTTATGGGCCCAGACAGCGTTAAAATTCAAGATTGACGCGTGTGACTGATTTTTCCCTTTGTTCTACGTGTACGACACACGACACGGCACAAGAAAAATGGCGGCGGAGACTGGCCATGTGCCTCTGGCCAATCAATCCGCTAATTCTTTTGAAAAATTGGACGGAGTTGGAAATTACAACACTTGGAAATTCCAAATGAAAATGTCGCTTGTTTTGGAAGGCTTATGGAAAAGCGTGGAAGGCACCGAAACCGATTCCACTAAAGATCAACGTGCTTTGGCCCGTATTTGCCTCGCTATAAAATCGTGTTGCATTCAACATGTCAGATCTGCTAAATCGTCAAAGGAGGCGTGGGATGCCTTAAAATCTGTCTTCGAAGATAAAGGTCTGTACCGGCGTGTTCTTTTGTTACGTAAACTTCATCGTGCTAACTACACCGATTACAACACAATGAACGAGTACATAGAAGGAGTAATGACATTGGTGCAACAACTGGCGGACATTGGGCGCGTGATTGAAGACAGCGAAGTCGCTGAAATTCTACTAAGTGGACTACCACAGGAGTATGACGTCCTTGTATCCGGTCTGGAATCGTTGTCATCGTTAGAAAAACTAACAAGTGAGATGGTTCGGGCAAGGCTTTTGCAGGAACATTTTCGTCGCCATAACAATGTAAATGGAAATAACAATGAAACCAAAAATGATATGGCTTTTATAAGTACAAAACGTAACATGGTGTGCAGTTACTGCAAGAAAACTGGCCATGTCAAGGCGAAGTGTTTCAAACTGAAACGTGAGAAAACTGCCTCTAAAACGCAACAGAAAACAGAGACAGGTACTCTGTTTGTGTCAGCTTCTGCTTTTGCTACGTGTCTCAGCTCACATTATTGGATTGTGGATAGTGGGTGTACATCACATATGTGTAAGGATAAGGAACTGTTTTTAAATTTGGACACTAAGTTTACTACTTTAGTTACTGTAGCAAATAATGACCAACTTAAATGTTTGGGTATAGGTAATGTCAAACTCAAATTTAAAAATGATACCAAAACTATTGAGAATGTGTTGTATGTCCCTGGTCTGTCCGCCAACTTATTATCTGTGAGTTGTTTAACTAAAAATAATCGCAGGGTTGTGTTTGATAATTTAAAATGTTATATTTATGACAAAGCAGGAAATTTGATAATAGATGGAATTTTCATAAATGGAGTTTATAGGTTAGAGTGTGTGCCTAATGTCTTATGTTCCCAGGTCTCTTCCAATGTTCTGCAGATGAACAAGGAGCAATGTTCTCATGTTGACAGTAGCCAAATGGAATTATGGCACAAGCGACTCGGTCACTTAAGCTTGCAAGGTCAAGCTAAGCGTGCAAAGCAGCTGTTGGAGTTAATACACTCTGATGTTTGTGGGCCAATGTCGCAGAGCAGCTGGGGAGGAGCACGTTATTTGGTGACGTTCACTGATGACTTTTCAAGGAAGACTTATGGCTATTTGATGACACAGAAGAATGAGGTAATGAAATGTTTTATTAATTTCAAAAATTTAGTGGAGAAACAAACTGGTTTTATGATAAAATGCTTGAGATCTGACAATGGTACAGAGTATGTCAATAAAAGTTTTGACAATTATTTATCTCAACATGGGATTGTACATCAAACCACTATACCTTATAGTCCGCAGCAGAATGGTGTTTCTGAGCGGCTTAATAGAACCTTGATTGAGAAAGCTAGATGTATGTTAGCTGAAGCTGGCCTAGACAAGCGCTATTGGGGTGAGGCTGTAATGACAGCTATATATCTTAAGAATAGGTCCCCTACTGCTGCTTTGTCAGGCACAATTCCTGAACAAGTGTGGACAGGGTACAAAGTTAACTTGAGCCACTTAAGGGTGTTTGGCTGCAAGGCTTTTTCTTTAATACCTGACTGTCATAGGCAGAAATTGGATTTTAAATCAAAACAATATATTTTTGTTGGGTATTGTCAGGATTCAAAAGGGTATAGGTTAGTTGATCCACTATTTCCTAAAAAGATAGTAAAATCTAGAAATGTGCATTTTATTGAAATGAATAATAATAATATTTCTAAAATGAATAATAATATTTTAAATATTGAAAATGATAGTGACATTTCTAAAATAAATAATAATGGTATTTTAAAACTTTGCAATGACAATAACGTTGTATCTAATATGAACAATGACATTTTAAATTATAATAGTTTTAATAATAATATACCAAATGATAATTTTATAAATGTAACTGATAATCTTTCTGTTATTACCGATGATGCAGCCACTGTTGAGCCCTCTACTAGTTTTGAGGCACCCAGTCAGAGTGAGGCACCCAGTGAGACACTTGCATCAGAAAATGAACAAGTGGTAAGTTCTGATGAAACCTTGAGGCAGGGGAAGCAATGTCTTTCACCTCAGAGCCCTGATTTTGAGTACCAGTCATGCAGTGACATTGATGACAGCGAATCTCCAGAGGAGCTAACTGCTCCACAGCGATCGGTGAGGAGCACCAGAGGTATTCCACCTAAACGCTTTGGTGATTATGAGGTAGATTTTTCCTTATTATGTCAATCTTATGTTCTAAATGAACCTCAGTCTTATGAGGATGCAATAGCTAGTCCACAAAAAGATGAATGGGTAGAAGCCATGAAATGTGAGTATGACTCACTGATAGAAAATGGTGTCTGGACGTTAGTTGATAGGCCTTTAAATAAAAATGTTATAAAAACTAAATGGGTATTTAAGGTGAAACAGGATACATCAGGAAACTTTGATAAATACAAGGCACGTTTAGTTGCACGTGGATTTACTCAAAAGCCTGGTGTTGACTATAATAAAACTTTTTCTCCTGTTGTCAGGCATTCAACTATGCGTATTTTATTTAATCTTGCTAATGAAATGGACATGGACATAGACCACATAGATGTCACAACTGCATTTTTAAATGGTAAACTAAATGAAGAAATTTATATGGAACAGCCACAGGGTTACAGACATAATGATAAAGTTTGTTTATTGCAGAAAAGTATCTATGGCCTTAAGCAGGCCAGTAGAGTCTGGAATGAAACTGTCCATAATTTATTGACTAAACATGGTTATACACAGACCAAATGTGAGCCATGTGTTTATATTAAGAGGATTAATGACAATTTGACAATTCTAGCCCTTTATGTTGATGATTTTTTTATTTTTAGTAATTGTTGTAAAGAAAAATCTGATATCATTGACATTTTAAACAATAATTTTAATATTAAGAATTTAGGGCCAATAAAGAATTGTTTGGGCATGAGTGTACACAGAGATAGAATTAAAGGTACAATACTGTTAAGACAATCTGAGTACATCAAGAAATTGTTATCTACTTTTGGAATGTTAGATGCTAATAGTGTTTCTACACCAATGCAAATTAATGAGAAGTTTGAAAATTGTGATAATAATAACTCTGAATGTGATTTGAAATATCGAGAACTTGTTGGTAGTTTAATGTATTTAAATGTATGCACAAGACCTGATATTTCTTATTGTTGTAGTTTATTAAGTCAATTTAACAATAACTTCAACAGAAGTCATTGGTTAGCTGCCAAGAGGGTCCTTCGTTATCTGAAGGGTACAATTGATCATGGTTTGTTATTTGTGAGAAATAATAAAAAGTTAGATCTAGAAGCCTTTGCAGATGCAGATTGGGCGAATGACCCAATTGATAGAAAGTCATTTTCTGGTTTTGTAATTAAATTGGGAGTTAATACAATTAATTGGGAAAGTAGAAAACAGCGTTGTGTTGCAATGTCCAGTACAGAGGCTGAATATTTATCCATGAGTAATTCTTGTAAAGACATATTGTTTGTAAGGAATTTTTTGTTTGAGTTAACTGGTAAATATTTTAAATGTGAATTAAGAAATGATAACCAGAGTGCTATTAAAATGTTAACAACTAAAAATTGTCATAAACGAACAAAACACATAGACGTGCGATACCATTTCATTAAAGATTTAATGAGTAAAAATTATATTAATGTGACTTATCTTCCCACAAATTTGATGGTAGCGGACGTTTTAACTAAACCTTTATCAGGTACTAAGCATAAGGATTTTATGAATCAATTAAATGTAAGAATTCTGATGTAGAAAATTTGAAAGTTTTGTTTAAGTATGTTTAACTGACATTGTTTGTGGTAGCAGAGCAATATGTATATGTAGTGTAAGGGGAAGTGTTAAAATAATATTGGTACACTCCTATTCATATCTGGCAATACTTTTATGATTAAAAGGGACGTTAGATACTAAGTCCTGGCAACATTCCTCTTCTTCTGCTGCCACCGGCACCTCTGCAACCTAATAATGTATCTCCTTTAATTTTCCTGTAATTCATTGATTTAATAGTAATAAAAAGTGTTCTGCCCAACTCTCGTTTGCCTTTTATCCACTACGCCGTATACTCGCGAACAGGTGGTAGCAGTATGAGCAGGGTAAAATTGACAGATTTTTGGCAAGTTTACCTAGCCTATAGTTTGCATTGAACGTGTGTCCCAAAATGCACGCGAAGTAAAGTTATTAATAGTTCCGGCGTTAAAAAAGCTATGTATTTATTTTTGAAACTACCATCTTCATTTATCAAGCAATATCTGGGAAAGTTGCCCCAAGAATTTCAAAAAAAACATAGCGGGTCAATGCCATCGGGGTTGTCAAAAAAGAATAAAACATTTTTATATTTTTTTATATTTACTTAGGAACTTTTATGTATATATTGCAGTTGAATACACAACAGTTTAATAAACATTGTTTAGGTAACAAAATCTATTCTAGAAATCAAAACTTTGCTTAAAAACAGTAAACAATTAAATAGGTTGTAATTTTAATCAAAAATATTCAACAAAAATGTTAAACAGTATAAAAATCTGTAAAAACTATTGAGGTAATATGTACTAACGTTACCTCAATGGTAAAAACTAAAACACCTCTAAAACTTCTCTCTCCAAAATCAATCATCAAAATACCTAGGTAGGTAACATAAAATAATCAATAATAATAATAATATAATAATAAAGCCATTTATTCAACAGTACATAATACATTTTCCTTAGTATCTAAGTTATATAAAATCTAGGTTGTCTTCTGCTGATTGCCAATCGGCAAAGGCCTCCTCCAACCTTTTCCACTCAGTTCTGTCCTTGGCAGCCCGGCTCCAGGTCACACCTGCAAATTTGACCAAGTCATCCTCCCATCTTTGACGTGGTCTTCCCTTCTTTCTTATGCCATTCCTGGGGTACCACTGCGTGATCTTCTTGTTCCACTTCTCGTTCCCTCTACTCATATGCCCGGCCCATTTCCATTTTAGTTTCCTGACATTTGTTGCTATGTCCGGAACCTTTGTGTTTTCCCTGATGTCTTCCAACCTGACTCGATCTTTTTTCTTGATTCCCATCATGCTTCTCTCCATAGAGTGCTGGCATGTGTTTAATTTCTTACTGTTCGATTTAGTGGGGGCCCATGTTTGACTTCCGTACATCAATACAGGGAGAACGCATGTGGTGAATACTTTAGATTTAATCGATATGTGCAGTTCTTTATCTTTCATTATTTCTTTCATGCTCCAATATCTTTTCCATCCGTTTGCTATTCTTCTGTTGATTTCTTTTTCAATGTTGTCCGTGGGTGAGATAATTTGGCCTAGATAAATGTATTCATCCACATACTCTATCTCACTTTGGCCAACCCTGATGGTTTCGTTCTTAGGTCCGTTGGTCATTGCTTTCGTTTTCTCCATGTTCATTTTTAATCCCACAGTATCACTTTCTAATGTGAGATCATTTGCCATGACATTCAGTTCGTGTGGGGTTTTTGCAAAGAGAACTATGTCGTCTGCAAATCTTAAATGTGTTAGCCAGGTTCCATTGATGTTGATTCCATATCCGTCCCAATTTAGTCTTCTAAATATCATTTCAAGAACTGCAGAGAAAAGTTTTGGGGATAGCGGATAACATAAAATAATCACCATATGTAAAATAAAACCATTCAGTCTTTTGTTAACTTATTGGCGCCTATCAGGTGAACTTCTTTTACAATAACTCCCATAAAAACTAAAACTGTTTGCTGTCTATAATTCTTTAACAAAATCTATAATCAAAATACACCAATTCAACATCCTCTAAAAAAAACAAATTCCGTCTTTTTTTTACTTAAATTGATTGATACGTTACACACACACACAGGTATCATTTGAACTTCTTGTACAATCATTCATCCAAACATCCAAAGTTACCCGCCGCTATAGAGACGGAAACGCTGGCCAGGTTTATCAGTATGCAGGTTTTTCACTCTTTTCTTCTATGGCCCGTCGGGGTGTGCCAAAGTGCCTCTCAGCTTCATAAGAAGTTGTATTTTTGTTTCTACCTAAATCAACAGCCAATAATAGCATCTCATCAGAGTAATGTTTGTAACTTCGCGCTCTCAAACGCCTTCTATTTCTTTGTTTGACACAACTTTTTGGAGGCATCTTGAATCTACCTGAAATATATAGGTAGGTACCTAATCAGGCAAATTTGTTACATATTTATGTATCACACCAAAAACATGTCATAAATGAATAGATTTTTTTAAGGTATTCGGTAAGTATATTTAAAGTTACTGTTCTGAATAACTGAACGAAATCTTATAACGATTCCCACACAAAACCAGATTACTTATGCCTACTAATTTCGACAACCCTAGTCATAGGTAAAGTTGCCTTCAGGTAACATACGTACCTGCCCCCTAAAATCCTACCTTACGTCCAAGCTGAACACCTGGCTACGTGGGGGGCGGACACGCGTACTGTACAACTGTACAAAAACTTATGCGGCTAAAGGGGGCGTGGCAGGCGGTGTCGGGGCATCGCCCCCTGACCGCGACGGCTATACAGCGGCTACGGGCCGATCATTTGGCTGCCTCAAAGGGCATCGGCTCTCCGTGGCTGCCGTCCTTTCACCCTCCCGGTGCGGGCATCCCGGCGAAGGTTGTCGCCCCAGCGGGTGACGACGCGCAGGGGATCGGAGTTACGCACTCCGTTCAAACCCCGCGCAGTCAGTCACCCCGGTGCTGGGTGGACCCGTTGAGGTCCTGCAGACGACCCTCAGCAGCGGTGATGCCACCGAACAGCAGCTTCGTCCTCTTCATGTAGGGCTGCCACGCAAGGGGCAGCTGTGGTGTCATGTCCGGTAGCTGTGGCTTTAGACGCGGGCGGCGACGCGAAGCGGTGTGGCAGCGCGAAGCGAGGCGGCGGCGCGGCAAGGCGCACAGGGGGCGCACCATGGGCGCGGAGGCTTCCATGGCTGCTACTCTTTCACCCTAGGTGCAGTCACCCCGGCGGCCGGTCGTCGCCCCAGCGGGTGAAGACACGCACAGGGGATCCGAGCTACACCACTCGGTTCAACCCCGGCAGTCATTCACCTGTGTGCGACAACCGCCAGCCCGGGATGACACCGAGCAGCAGCTGTGTCCTTCCGGTGGGGAAGCTGGCCCAGCTCGGGCAGCTTCGGTGTCGTGTCCGGTGGTGTGTGGCTTCAGTCGCGGGCAGCGGCGCGAAGCGGTCTGGCAACGCGCAGCGAGGCAGCGGCGCGACGGAGCGCACAGGGGGCGCGCGGGTAGCGCGGGGATGCACGTGTGCGCGCCACGCGGGGCGCATGCGCACCGCGCGGCGCGCGCAATTGTCAAGTCCGGTGTTGCAGGGGCTTCGGTCGCAGGCGGCATCGCGGTGCACGGGGCAGCACGACGCGCTACAACGGCGCGCCAGGGCGCGCCGGGGGCTCCGAAGCATGCGGGAGGCACGGGGGCGTGAGCGCCGCGCGGCGCGGTAGCGCACCACGCGGCAGCTGCGCAGCTGCCCGTTTGTCTGGCCGTCCGAGTGCGGTGCCGCAGTCGCTGTAGCGACGCAGGCACCGAGGGAGAATCCTGTGGTTGCTGCTGTTCGTGCTCTCGGAACCCCGGCGGTCAAGTCACCGCCAGGTGAGACCCCCAGTGTCCTGGGGGAGGCCCAGCGGATGACGACCAGCGACAGGGGCGCCGTGTGCGGCAGCGCCCTCCCGGCGGCCAGTCGCCGTGGAGCGACCCCCAGTTTCCTGGGGGAGGCCCGGCATGGCGACGGCCAGCACGGGAGGCTGCAGCGGTAGGGCTGCGGCGAAGCGGTGCCGCGCACACGAACAGCAGCAGGCATATCCGGGCTTGGGTCCTCTTCAGTTCATCGAAGCTGGCCCAGCTCGGGCCAGCTTCGGCAAGTATTGCTCGCGCATGCGGGCCGCACGGGCAGCGCAGTGCGCGGGCACCGTGCAGGGCGCGGGCGGCGCGGCGGCAGGTGTGCGCGGGCGGCGTGCGGTGCGCGGTCGGCGCATCGCACGGGCAACGCGGGGGGGATGAACGCGGGCGGCGCAGCGGTGCGCGCATCGGCGCGGTGGAGCGCTCAGGTAGGCGGGGGGGGGGGTCACGCGCGGGCGGCGCTGCGGCGCGCGCTTGCGGTGCTATGCCCCCGATGGCACAGCACCGCGTGCCGACTCGACGACGGCGTCGACACAACGCGCGCAGGCGCCAACGACGTCGGTGGACCGGCAGATGCAGCTGGCTCGGTGACTCCCCTCCTCTTCGTCCCGTTCGGGAATTTTGCTCCTCGTCTTCATCGGGGGGAGCGTCAATTTGGGGGGGGTGCACCGGGCGACGTGTCGCTGATGCTCAGCAGCACCGTCGCCCGGCACAGCATCCTCGAAGTCCTCTTCAGGCCCGGCATCACGGCCCTAGGGCCGCGCGTGCCGGGCTAAGCTTCTCAGGGGGGCTAGGCCTCCGCGACCATGGCAGCGTGGTGTGGGCACGCCAGGCAGCTTTCCGGTGCCCCCCCTGTGTCTGCTCGGTCTGCTGCGCAGACCTCCCAGCCACAGAGGGGACACAAAATGGTGGTCCGCACGGAACTCACAAGACTGGTGGGCGGCGAACGCGGACCAGCTTGCGGGTGGCCACGAGCTAATCCTTCCTTATGCGGCTAACAAGGAAAGGTAACCCCTTTATGCGAAAAACCTCAACAAAAAGACAGTGTCCGTATCCAATCGCAGACACTGTTTAAAAATAAAACACAAACATACTTAACCTACAACAAAACAAAACCCAAAAAGTGAAACAAAAAAACAAGACAAAAAAAAAAAAAAAAAAAAAACATACGTACCTAGTATCTCTAAGTAGTTTGTGGAGGTAACTTTACCTAACCTCAAACAACATTATCTTTTCCAATAACTTCAGAAGTAGAAGATTAATAGGATTTAATCATTGCGATTCACCTTAATAACAATATATCATATACTATTTAATATAAGCCACTTACCTGTACTTTGATTTTCTGTAAGAAACAGGAGAATGAAAAACCACACTATTTTGACAATTAACGAAGTAGCTTGAAAAACTTTTTGGGATACCACAATCTATACTTTATATAATACTACTTTTTGCCCGCGGCTCCGCCCGCGTGGATGTCGGTTATCGTTATCGCGTAAAAAAGTAGCCTATGTCCTTCTCCATAACCCAGGCTGCTATATCTCTGCCAAATTTTATGACGATCGGTTCAGTAGTTTTGACGTGAAAGAACGACAGACAGACAGTTACTTTCGCATTTATAATATTAGTAAGGATTATAAAGCTGAAGGTTTTGTTTGTTTGGTTGAACGCGCTAATCTCAGGAACTACTGGTTAGAATTTAAATATTATTTTTCAACACATTTGCTCAAAAAATGCATTTACGAAGCCTGTATACATTGTTCGAAAGTTAGAAATTACGCACCATACAACGGAACGTGCGGTAAAATAGGTACTCTCACCTAAGTACCTATTTTACCGCATACCCCGTTGTATAGCACTTTTCTTTACGGTTTTTTTTTATTGTCATAAAATATTATAAGAATTCCACCAAGGAGTTTCACATTACGAGAATACATGCTGACTGATTAATTTCCATAAAATATTATAAGAATTCCACCAAGGAGTTTCACATTACGAGAATACATAAGCTGACTGATTGAACCTCCTTGGAAGCGCTTTTGCTCAATACGTTTGTCTCACTTCATTACTAAAGAGAAAATGAGACGAAAGATGTAGTTCTCTTTTTCACCACGTGCATGCGGCGCCATTTGCAAATTAGAAACGTTAAAGATTGTGGCGTCTTTCCGACTGATAGCTATAACAAAATAATGTTATGAGTTCAAGCGAGGAATCTAATAATAATATGGAATCTACTCCACCTGATATTTTGAATGAGGCGCAAATTGCAGAAAACGGTTTTTGTCGACAAAATCGCGAGAGCGCTATTTAATGATTTACAATAATTTCATTACTTATTGTACTGTTTGTTCTCGCAAATGTGTTGAAAAACATTGTATGACACACGTGCAGAAATTGGTATTTACAAATTCGCCCAAGCAGCACATTAGTGGAAATTACATCCATAAACAAGCTATATTACAGTCAAAGGCTCTTAAGTAGATGTACTAACGGATAAGATGAGACTATGGGAGTGATATCTACACTGTTTAACAGCACAGCTGACTAATGGAGAAAAAACAACAAAATGAATTTTAGTAGATCTTGAAAAAACGATTGTCCAGCCTTTGGCTACGTATAATGCTACTAGCTGGTTAAGAAGACCAAAGCTTGTAAACAGGTGCTTAACGCGATAAATCACACTTCTTCCAAGCTTTGAACTGTCTTAGAGAATCAAATAATGCCATTGGCTTTTTTATGGTATAGGTACACTAATTTTATTATTGAGCGAGATCTACCTCAATGAGCTTAATACTAGCTGGTTAAAAGCATTTAAGACTGCATGAGCTGTAAATTAGTGTAGTCTTACTCCACTTTAAATGTTAGCTATTTCACAGCCTCTAGAATTATTGAAGAGTAGACTTATGTTAGTAGTGTTATGATAACGTCAATTGTCATAGCCTCGCAACTCTACTTAATTACATATTTGTTACCAATGATCATAGTTCGGTACAATTAATGGATTCGGTCAGTGACCTGCCTAAAAAAGTCTTGTTGTAAAAGTTTTGAACCAAACCAGACATATGAAGATGAGGGAGAAAATCTTTATCTGAAAAACATTATATTTAAAGAAAATGGGCAATAAAGAATTACTAATAATTGTGAATAAAAACAAGATTTACAGATTTACCAAAAGATCCGAAAACGATTCTACATACAGCTAGAAAAATTACTAAAAAATGTTTGGCCATTACAAAACAATAAAGTGGTGTCAGTGGCGCTCAAAAGTTTTATTTGTTTATAGCGGCTGGATAAGGAATGACCAATAAAAATAAGAGTAATGGTGTCCATTTACTGCGTTTTATTTTATTAATAACAGACTCCAGATTTGGCTTTGGTAATTCTATATGTTAAACCATTACTTAGTTATTTATGCAGCGTACTATCTAAATAACCAACTAATCAAGTATGTAAATTAAACACGTCTGAATAACGTCATGGGATAACGTTATTCTATGTACAGACGCCAGCACATCAAGCTACCCCAATCTGTCAAATTTCTTTGTTAGATTTTCATCTTTATACCATAAGCATAAGGTTCATGTTCAATTGGAAAAAATTGACAGTTTGGGGTAGCTTGATGTGCTGGCGTCTGTACTAAATGTGTTGTTGTCAAGGATATCGTCTAATTTATTTATTTCTCCATCATCCGGGTAATCTGACGTGTCACTATGGTTCAACATGCCACTTAATTCTTTTTCTGCAGTGTTATAGTTACCTATGTTGCAATGAAGGACCGTTTCACCATGCATTGTATTTTTGTCCAATCTGTATGAGGCTTTGAATATTCTAATTTATTCAATTACGAAGTGTCATTTTTAATAGGCTATCTCAACCATCCATCCTTTTCCCAAGCACTTGATATGATAGATAATTTTTCTTTACCTCTTTCTATTGCCTTCACCATTTTGAACGGCTTTTCTATTTTCTGAAAACAAGAATAAAAAACTTAGCAATAACATTAGCATCTTTCTCACTTTGATGCTGTCACCAGCCGTTCGAATAACTGAAAACCATTGTACAGCTAGCGTACAGTTCTCAGCTCATTAATAGACTTAAATATGTCCATTGCATAGAAAAGAACTAAATTCTCTTGAACCTCTTCAAGAGAATTTAGTTAGAATTATTGCTGTATAACAAATAAACGCCATTTTTATGTAAACAAGCCATGAAAAACCACTGATATCTATTAAATTATCATGATATTTCAGAGCTAATAAATTAAAAACCACGGAAATCTTATATTATTAAGATTTCTGTGGTAAAAACACATTATTTATTAATTCTCATAAAATGTTTGTTTTTTTCTTTTTTGTGAAAATCCATGAATAATTCGTACACCGTATTTATTTTGTATAATATTTTTTGTAAAACTGTATTATTTCTATGGCGCGTGTAATATTTCATAATATTAACGGTGAAGTGGCACCCGCAGTTCATTTACCGACAGAGATACAAAAAACGTGAAAAATTACTTACCTTAAATTGGAAATTAATCATATGTGCTGCCTACAGAATATAGTTAGACGTAACACTTGCACTGCATTTTTTTGTTGCTATTTCTTTATAGATTTAACAATCACCGTTATTAAGCCATACACCATCTTTCGGCTGTCTAAGAGAATTAAAGGAGCTGAATAGTGGCCTATTGACAGATGTCTAAGCTCTTGTACAGCCCATGTACAGCTCTTACAATGCTCTGGATAGCTTTTAACAAGCTACCATAATGCTCAAGGCTGGTTAATTTGGGGCCAAATTTAGAATTATAGGAAGCTGTGTGGCTGGATATTCAGCCCGTGTACAAAAAGCATAACAGCCTCGAGTTTTTGAAAAAATCTGTTGTCCAGTGGCTATGCAGCTATGTGTGCTGCGCGCGTGACTATGGTCAGGGCCCGATCTAAGGGGGGGCAAGCCGGGCAAATGCCCAGAGCGGCAAAAATGAGGGTGCCAAGCGGTTGCACGAAGTCCTCAATTTTATCTGTAGGAGAGAAAAACCTTATAAAAATTGCCGTGCCTAGCAACCCGACAAATTAGTATTTTTTAAGGTTTTGATTTTTGATTTTGTTTTCCTTTAAAAAAATCTACTTTAGCGGCAGTAAATCCTGTTTGTGTGTGTGCTTTCTTGTTTTATAATTTTCTTAGGAGACGCAAGCTGACTTCAAGCTGAAAAAAAGAAGAAGAAATACCTAAAGAGGAAGGATGATGATTTTCGGCTTGAGAAAACAAATAAATTCTCACGATTTTTATACCGATTTTACATTTATGAACTGGCAATCCTTTTCGTTCCGTTTAAGTTTGACGGGGATTTCCCACAAACGTTGATGTAAGTAATTATTTCCAGTAGTTTGTTTATTAACCGACTTCAAAATAGAGATGGGTAACTCAGGAGAGATAGATACAAAAGATGTGAGTCAATCCGTTTCCATCACTCACTCTTTATATCCATTCACATCCGAATGTATCAGTGTATCAGTGTATCTTTACAACTCACTCACTCACGGATTCACGGCCTTTTTTTTCAATCTGTATCGGCAACACAACCGCATAGCCACACTCGTAAACAAATTTTCGGAAAGTCCAGGCGTCTCTTTCGCACCTCACTATTTAGAATGTTCTGTCGCGCTTTCGCAAGACGGATAGAGTGAGTTGTTTGACCATTATAAACTGCTATACGTCGGCACAGAAAAGTAAATTAGTAACTCTATAACCGGTTCGTAGGGCATAAAGTCGTTAAGCGGAACGTGAATATTTAAGTACTATACTGGTTTTAACTGTACGTGTACTTTCCTTTAAAAAGTTTTAGTAAACTATGCAAACTAATTTCGGTCATAAAGACATCGTTTTTAGTATCAGGATAGAAAAAAAGTAGATTTGCGATTTCAAATCAAACAAAATATCAGCTTGCGTCATTAGTTCAACCTTGACCTTCGTTGGCTACCGTTACATATCCCAGTGATCGAAAGATACATTTCAATCTTTTCTTTCTATTGATACATTTTGCCCATGTCTACTTCAAAAAGGAGGAGGTTCTCAATTCGTCGGAACCTTTTTTTTTTTATGTTCCCCGATTACTCGAAGATGGCTGGACCGATTTGGATTATATATAGTACAGACGCCAGCATATCAAGCTACCCCAATCTGTCAAATTTCTTTGATAAATTTTAAACTTTATAACGTAAGCATAAGGTTCATGTTCAATTGGGAAAATTTTACAGTTTGGTGTAGCTTGATGTGCTGGCGTCTGTACATTGGTCGAAATATGAAAACAAAATTCGGACCTTCCATACAAAATCCCTCTTGAAGAGGCTGTTCAATTCTTTTATGACACGATTAACTTGCTTCATAATACACATATACCCTCTAAAACTATCGCTCCAAGGTATAAATCCTCCTTGGTACAAAAGCCCTCTTATTAAAATAATTAAAGAAAAGTCAAAATTTCACTCAAAATTTAAAACCTATGGAAATCTCTTGGACTATCAATCAAAGAGTATAATAATATGCTATCAATCTTTTGTTACCTTACGTGAACCGGCTAAAGATCTGGAGAAGGAAATGTTTGACGATTATATTACAAACATTGAATTAGCCATTTCTAAAAATCCTAGGGCTTTTTGGCAATATGTTAAATCTAAAAAACAAACCAACTGTTACCCATCTGTTTTCAAATTTGGTGGAGTGTCGTCTGGTCACGGCGAGGAAATCTGCAATATGTTTGGCGACTACTTCTTTTCGAACTTCCAAGAGCGACGCGACGCAAATGATGCGAGAATGGACCAGTCTACGGGTGTCGTATCAGTCTACATCTGCTCTATTGATGTGCGGGAGGAGGAGGTATTTCGCTTGCTAAAGCAAGTGGATATTAACAAATCCGCTGGTCCGGACAATATTTCACCAATTTTTATAACCAATTGTGCCAGAAGTCTATGTTTTCCATTGACATTATTATTTAAATGGTCATTCGACTTGGGAGTAGTGCCTACAGTCTGGAAGTCAGCGTATATAACGCCGATTCATAAAAAAGGACCTAAGGACAGCGTGGAAAACTATAGACCGATCTCCAAACTCTGCGTGTTCGCTAAAATTAAGGAGACAATCGTATACGTACAACTTTCTTCTTCACTAAAACTAAGTTTCTCCGAACACCAGCATGGATTCTTAAAAGGTCGCTCCACCACATCCAATCTCGTGGTCTGTAGTGATTATCTTTCAGAGCATATGTCCAGGAGGTCTCAGGTTGACGTTATATACACTGACTACAGCAAATGTTTTGATCGAATAGATCACGCCCTTCTAATGCGCAAATTGCTAGGGATTGGTGTGAGGGGTAGCTTGTACAGATGGTTTGTATCATATGTTGAAAATAGATGCCAAACTGTAGTCCTCAACGGCTATACTTCGAGACCGAGGTACATTCCGTCAGGGGTTCCCCAAGGATCCTTATTAGGACCTCTTTTATTTAATATTTTTGTAAATGACATTGCCTCTTGTTTCCTAAATTCTAAAATTTTATTATACGCGGATGACATGAAAATTTTGAGTCAAGTGTCAACCATTGAGGATGCACATCTATTACAGGAGGATCTGGACCGGTTCCATGATTACTGTGAACGAAATAGGTTGGATTTAAATATTTCCAAATGTTATGTGTGTACATTTACTCGTAAGCCCAACCCTATTAGGTATGATTACAAACTATCGAATACTTCAATTGCCAGAGTCAACGTGATCAAGGATCTTGGTATAATTTTTGACTCAAAGCTTTTGTTCGATGCGCACATTGACATTATAGTCAACAAGGCTTCTAAAGCGTTGGGTTTTATTTTTAGGGTCTCCTCTGAGTTTAAGAATGTCAAAACCATGAACATTTTATACTGTGCTTTTGTCCGTAGCCATCTTGAATATGCTTTTCTAATTTGGAATCCTAATTATAATGTTTATATCGATCGCCTTGAAAGTATACAAAGGCGATTTTTAAGGTACACTCAATATCGTGCAAATACTTATCTTCCTCCAGTCGGTGTAAGAAATTTCATATTCTTCCTTTACACGAGCGAAGAAAAATTGCAGATCTTGGTTTCCTACATAATGAACGGGTCTACTGATGTCCCTGAGCTGGTGGCCAAGATTGGACTTCGAGCACCGTCTGTATTTCTTCGGAGACCTCATCTCCTTCATGTTCCTATTGTGAAAACCAACTATAGGCAAAATACATATATTTTGAGAGCATGTCGAATGTTCAATATGGAAGCAGGGATGTTGAGCTTGACTTATTCTCAAACAGTGTCAAATTAAAAAAAAAATTAAATAACATTTACTTTGAAGTCTAACTTTATGTAATTTATTTCATTTTTGTTTATTCTCCTCAGTTGTATCTATGTTTAACTCTCACGCTGTTTGTACCGTTTTGACAATTTTATACATAAGTTTATGTAAATGGAAACTTGTAATTGGCTTTCTTCTACATGTTACTTCTGACTACTCGAATATATTAGCTGTAAGTTTTCTTAAAATTCATAAAATAAAATGAAATCGATCAGCTGACTATTGATTTTGCATGTGAGGTCCGAATTCTTATTTGGAGATAGTTGTTCAATTTCACATACTATCAACCTGAAAAATTTAGACGGTGATTAAAAAATCACCCTGTATGTACATATACAAGCTGTAATTTTAATCACCGTTAACCTCATAAGGGGTCATTGTACTCATAATTATGAACAACTTTTAAAATGGGCCGAAACCAGAAATCGCGAAAATAAAATCAGCTGTTCCCTACATTTATGTTCGCATAACTCGTCAAAATGTAAGGAACAGCTGATTTTATTTTCGCGATTACGCGGTATACTTACAAACATACTCTCATGAATTTTTGTGTACTTGTTCAGAAGCCGTAGTAGAATAACGTATGTGAATATTATACAATTAAAACAATATCACATATATAATCATCCCATCTTTGGAATAGCAAGCTCATGACTTATAGGGTGTTAGTGTAAAGGGCGGCGAATATTATTTTTGCCCGGAGCGGCTAAATAGCCATAACGAGCCCTGACTATGGTAAGCCCTCGACCTCGTCTCGGGCTTACATTCGTCTACTCGTTTGTAAAAACCAACTTACCGCACTAGTATCATAAATAACTATTAGTGTTGGATAGCCCATTTATCAAGGAAGGCTATAGGCCATATAACATCACGCTAAGTCCCTTAGGAGCCAAACAAAGAGAAAAAAAGTCACGAATGCGAAGCACTCGCACGGGCAGGCGATTCGAAGGGCCGGGGTGGGTCGGGGTAGCAAGAAATTTGACGCGAGCAGAAGCTAGTTTATTATAAAATCTACCAAAATGTCTAAAATTGCGTCAACTGCCACAGACAAAAAAATATTTGATGGGAACTAGTATAGTGTGTGCCAGAGGCGTCTTTACCTATGGTGCAGGGTGTGCGGCGCACACGGGCGCCGGGTCTAAGGGGGCGCCGAACGCCCTCTAATGCGACACCTCCAAAGATGCGTCACTCGCGGCGCCGCGGCCGCCCGGCGCACACTGGTCCCAAATTAAAAAAAAGTGGACATTGATAGTAGACCGCTGATATTTTTTTTTATTGTTGATACAATGATAACAGATAAGGCAAAAAAATATTATTGTCCTACTTCAAATACTTTTCTGTAAAAAAAATATTTCTTTTTTTTTTGTATGGGAGCGATTACATTTTACTCAATTTCTCAAAAACTTTAAGCGATGTCGAGATGGCAATCACATATGTTAGAAAACTAATAATTCTGAGTATTTGGCTCGAAGAAACTTATTGCTTATCTCTGCGTACTTTCGAGATAATAGTGACAGAAAATAACATTTTTTTTTAATGTTAATTTTTTGCTTTTTTTTAATCATAGCCTTACTTTAGCACATAATTATAATGTATGCGTAATGTCAAATAAGTAAAAAGAGACTTCTCTGTAAAAGAGGTTATGGGGGCTCACTAATGACTGAAAAGCTATGACCTTTCTGAAGGAGTACTTTCATCAGTTCTAAAAAACAATCAAAATGAAGACATATTAAGCTGCAAACATAAAGTTGAATATGTTCACAAACGATTCTGAAAAAATATTATCGTGAAAGATTAATATTTGGGTCTATATTCTCTTGAGAAATCTCTATTTCCTCGTTTTCCAACGAAAGCAATTCATTGTTCAAGATCAAAGCACTAGCCTCTGGAAACAACTGTTTATGTAAACGAGCAAACTTTGGTTTGATATGGCTGATGTAAGGATCTGAGCTAATTAGAAAGCTGTGGATAATGTCTAAATTAGTCTGAACTCTACCGATTTTTCTTGTATGTGCCATTCTAACATTCCGGAAATCTTTATTCCTCGCTTCGGAGGCTTCTTCGGAAAGCATGCCTATCGGAATAAAGGAGAAATTTTCACAAATATCAGCACCGTGTATCAACAATTTATGGACACTTGAAGGCATGTAATACCATGGATATAAGTTTACATATAGCATTGCTGTTTCTTTACAATATTCCCTAAACAAGTTGGTATTAATAAGTTGACCAGATGAAATTGTTTGTAAAATGACTGCAAATCTCTTGATTAAATCAGGGTGGATACCCGTTATTTCAGCAGATACTTCATAATTTTCAAAAAACCTTCTTGCCGTGTTACCGTCATTGGTTGTACCAAATCCCTGTTTTACTATGTCAATTAACAAACCAGTTCTTTCCCGGAATTCTTCTTGTGTCAAATTCTTTTTAACTTCTTTTAACAATTTATCTTCTTTTCGTGCAGCCCACTTTTTGAAGTCTAAGTTGTACGAAATGTGTAAAATACATTCCATACATCTTATCCACATATGAAGCGAAGACAGACCATATTTATACATATCTTCTCTGATGAGTCTTTTGGATACAAGTCCAAGTCATTCATTTTGCTAGGTGGGGTATTGCAAATATTACAAACAGCTGCAGAAGAAGTATTGGAAATCACAGTAGAAATTTTCCCATCAATCATAGTCATGTACAAATCATGTTTAATATCAAAATTATCTACAATTGTGGGAACAAGATTACGAATTTCTTCCTCTAAGGATGCACTTTCCTTCTTTATCAATTCATTTGTTTCTTTTGCAAATATAAAGCCAATTGGACGACAATAGTTTGTTGAAGAGGGAGCAGGATTTTGCCACAAGATAGTACCACTCTCTTCTTCCAAACGAAGCGGAACCAAACTAATCATGAAAACTGAAGAATCGTCAATTTTAGTGTCGGAGTGTGACTTTTGTTTATAATTACTTTGAGAAGATGACCCGTCAAAACCCCATTTGCTTATTAGTTTTAGCGATTTTTTGTCGGCAGAGTTGTGCTGAATTGTTTTTAATATCCTATTAGTTGTCAAATCTAGAAGCGATTGAAGTCTTATCTTAGCATCAGATTCAGTTACAGTTATGTCTGACTCTGGAGGATAACAAGTTTTTTTAGCTTCCAGGAGCTTTTGATAGGATGGAAGACCATACATTTTCTCTGAAGCAAGAATAGTTCTTAAATTTCGATATTGCCATTTTGACAAATTTGTTGAGGTGTAAAGCGCTAACGTTTTATCATCTGGTAAACACGGTTTGTCAGTCTTTTTAGCGAATAGTACATCATATACCATCTCACATTTTTCCTTGTTTTGGCTGAGTTCGTTTAATATAGCTGCTAATTTTGTTTTTTTAGACTCTTTTAATTTGGCACATAAAGCATAAACTAATTCCTCCTCTGTGTGATCTAGAAGTGTTAGAGAACGCCTTTCCTTCTGTTTATCAGATATATCAACAAATGGTTTTTTACTTGTACCATAACTTAATTGATGAGTATCCACTTGCGTTTCGAAATTTGGAATTACTTCCTCGGCAACTTTAAAAATGCTGCTTAAATCGATATTTTGACATTTTGGCCAAACTATTTGGGATTGTAACCAGTCTGAATTTTTGTTAAGAAAGGTCTTTTGAGCTCTACTGGACGCAGACCATCTTTTTGAGATATTACTTGAAAAATTACGACAAAATAATTTAATATTACTCAAATCTTCGGAAGACAATTCAACACCAATACGTTCAATAAGGGCATTAAATAAAAATTCGACATTTTTAAAACCACCTCCTGATTTAAGAACAACGTATAAGTCTAAGTTGGTGACAAATGCGGACATATTATAATTTTAAGGAAAATTGAAAACAAATTAGAATCAAAGATATCAAAGACAAAGTGACTTTGATTTTAACAAAAAAAATTACGGAAACAAATTCGACGAAAGAAAGACAAACAAAAATTATTTGATTTTAAAATCCAAAGATTCAAAATACAACAATAACAAAACAAACAAACAACAAGCATTTCTTCAAGCGCACAGAAAAAATAAGGACACGTCTTATCGCAACCACATTTAGTTGTACACTGAGTGAGGTGTACGCGCGCGATTCGTGACCGTATTACGTTACGTCATGAGAGGCGGCCATCTTGTTATCCCGGCAAACTCGCGTCGAAGCTCCATTTTGCTGGCCAGCGGACCTATTGCGATATGAGTAAGGCTATGATTTAAAAAAAGCGAACAATTAACATTAAAAAAAATTGTTATTTTCTGTCACTATTATCTCGAAAGTACGCAGAGATAAGCAATAAGTTTCTTCGAGCCAAATACTCAGAATTATTAGTTTTCTAACATATGTGAATGCCATCTCGACATCGCTTAAGGTTTTTGAGAAATTGAGTAAAATGTAATCACTCCCATACAAAAAAAAAAGAAATATTTTTTATAGAGAAAAGTATTTGAAGTAGGACAATAATATTTTTTTGCCTTATCTGTTATCATTATATCAACAATAAAAAAAAATATCAGCGGTCTACTATCAATGTCCACTTTTTTTTAATTTGGGACCAGTGTGCGGCGGCGCGGCGCTCTTTAAAGACCCTGCGCTCGTGTTATGGCCGACGCCGGGCGCGCGGTAGCAAAGCCACGGTAATATTATCTATACAGTATTCCAACTTCATACAAACGGACGCAACGCGAGCTATATCTACGCGCCTCGATCTCGGCATGCGCTCGGCATGAAGACAGTCGCGACTGTGCCGGACGGTGTGTTGTTTTTATAACAATAACCGCGCGACTTTTTCACAAAAAATAAGTTCAAGTAGGTACGTATTTAATATAACGAGTAGGATATATAGAAAAAATGGAGGAAATATTCCGAACTTCCTTTAAGCTTTAAGTATATTATAATGCGGTTTATTTATACTTTAAAATTTAATAATAAAGCATTTCGTACGTCTCAGACGAGGCGCAAATATTTTTTTTATAAGACCGATTTGTTACCTGCTCAAACATTAACGAGGTTTTTTAATTAAATCTACCAATCAAAAAACAACACGCATACGCATTTTTATTGAACACTTCTTTAAATTCACAAAGTATTTTATTTGTTTATATAAAAAAAATATATTTACAATCACAAAACTAAATGGAAACACAAAGTAGGCAAATGTAACTAAAATGCTGGAGGCGGGCAGCCCTATCGCATGTTTAGGTACCGCGCGGTTGTAGGCATTTCTTTTACGGCCGAGCGAGTTACAATGCTGTATAGATAATAGTAGGTACCGTGGCAAAGCAAGACTACTCCTTTTCCTACTCTATTTAAATTTACACAATAACTTTTGTTTCAACGTGAAATCAGCCTTAAAACAGATAATTAAAGATTAAATTGGCGTAATGTCGCATCTTGCATCGCTACCAAACAAAGGCGCGTGCCGGCATCGGCACCTGTTTGTTTTGATTCGTTTGACAACACGCCGACAATCATTGCTAACTCGGCTGTATTAGAATGCTATAAAATTCAAATTAAAATTCCCAGGGACGTGCGGCGGTCATTTTCAAAGGCTTGTGTACGCGCGCCGCAATTTTTGTTTTACCGCCACACCATAGTTTTGCAAAATAAGCCTTGATTAAATTTGATTAAGTATCATCTTTGAATAAACATGTAAATATGAAGTAAATCGGCTTTTCTTTTGATAAAAAATATATAAAAAGTAAGATTTGGTTATTTGCTTGCACAATTATTGCGACATGCCTCGAGGTCGGAGGTCATCAAAATAGCTAACGAAATTCATGAAAAAAAAACCAAACATCGAGTGATAAATACTGATATTGAAGTTAAATCTATGCTCGTACCTATACGACCTAGGATTTTTCATTTGTTTATCCTACTGCAGTGCGGAACAAACAAGGTAAGTTAAAGTGCATTAATATGTACCTACTAGTATACTTAGGTATTTATTTGAACAACGAACTACTTTTTTATTTTATTTATTTATTCCGTTTGATTGCCTAATGTAGTTAGTTACCTAGGTACCGCGACGTTGATTGATGTGTCATATCATATCCATACTTATATTACCTATAAATAAATGCGAAAGTAACTTTGTCTGTCTTTCTGTCTGTCTGTCTGTCTGTCTGTCTGTGTTTTACGCTTTCACGGCTCAACTGCTGAACTGATTTGGATGAATTTTGGTATCGAGATAGGATAGCTGAGTCCTGGGGAAGGACATAGGTTACTTTTATTCCGAAAAAGTGCAAAGATCCCAGGGGAATCACGATATACAAATTCCTCGCGGACGAAGTCGCGGGCAGAAGCTAGAAATAAAATTAAATAATACGTAGTCCAAGTTGCAACAACTAGTTCTCTGGGCCTATAGTAAATTACATTGTTAGTTCTTTTAGGTGCCTATACTTAGTTTTTTATTTATTTTAGATGTCTGATGGCAATGGAAAAAAGAAACTTTCTGGTGCACAGAGTCGAAAAAGAAAGCTGGAGAAGGAACAGTCTCTGAAAAAGAATACAAGTTCTATTAAAAAGTTTTTTGTTCGACCCGGTCCATCCTCGGACGAACACCTGGAGACAGAGACATATGAAAACCTAGATAATTCTACAGCAGAACTCGTCACTTCTACTTCACCGCCGCCGCCGCTGCTGTCTTTATCGTCGGTAGTTGAAGAAGACGAAGAACCTCCTAGTGCCGAAGCGTCTCCGGAGAATATACTTCGAGAAGATATAATTAATGATCTCGCGTTATGGCCACAGGTGTTATCCGATAAACAGAGAATATTTTTGATGGAGCGTGGGCCAGTACAGGTAAAAGTGGGTTCATATCCTTCGAATAGTTCGAAAAGATCTTTTTCAAATGCTTATTATACTAAAAAGATGTTAAATAATGAAACCGTTTTAAGAAACTGGCTGGTTTACTCTAAGTCAACTGATTCTGTTCATTGTTTTTATTGTAAACTTTTTCATGCTGATGCGACTCCGACTCCTTTTAATGGTGAAATGGGTTACAAAGATTGGCAGCATTTGTCTACTGCTATAGAACGTCATGAAAAGAGCTTAGGGCACCTATCATGTCTTAAGAAACAAATTACATTGAAAACTGTTATTTTAAAAGAAAAGTCGGTAGATTTCTTGCACCAAAATGAAATTGATCGGGAAAAAAAACGTTGGGTTGCAGTACTCGAACGAATAATCAACATAATTCATTTTTTAGCGAGGCAATGTCTGGCTTTTCGGGGAAGATCTCAAAAAATTTACGATTCTGATAATGGTAATTTTTTAAAGCTGGTTGAATATACCTCTAACTTTGATAATGTGCTTGCGGAACACATTGCCCTTATTCAAAAATCTGAGTCACGCCTAACTCATTATCTTGGCCATAATATTCAGAATGAAATAATACAATTATTGGGAGAAAGAATAAAAAAAGCTATTGTTTTGGAATTGACACAATCTAAATATTTTTCCATTATTTTAGATTGCACTCCAGATATTGCACACGAAGAACAAATATCGGTTGTCGTACGGTACGTTCTTTTAAATACAAGCAACAACAAGGCTGAAGTAAAAGGACACTTTCTGGGTTTTTTTCCTATAACAGACACTACTGGCCTGGGCTTAACTCAATTTTTGTTAGATTGTTTAATCTCAAACGAAATTGACATACAAGATATGCGTGGTCAAGGTTATGATAATGGTGCAAACATGAAAGGGAAACATATAGGTCTACAAAAACGAATTTTAGATTTAAACCCGCGCGCATTTTATGTACCTTGTGCGGCACACAGCCTAAATTTGGTAGTGAATGACGCTGCTAAAAGTTCATTAGAAATTGTCAATTTCTTTTCAATTGTGCAGGAAATTTATGTTTTTTTTTCTGCGTCAACAGCACGTTGGCAAATACTTGCTAAAGAAGTGCCAACTTTAAGTCTAAAACCACTCTCAAATACTCGATGGGAGAGCAGGGTTGAAGCAGTAAAAGCTCTACGTTTTGAACTGGGAAAAGTGTATGATGCCTTGTTTACTATATATTCTGATAGAAGCAAAGATGCAGAGTCAAGAAATATGGCAAATTCATTACTGGCAAAAATTAAGTCGTTTAAATTCATCTGCTCTCTGCTTATTTGGTTTGAAATTTTAAGCAAGATAAATATAGTTAGCAAGGCCCTTCAAAAGTCAGACGTTGTATTGTCAGAAGCGGTGAAAATGATTAATAATGCAAAAATAAGTTTGTCTGAATTTCGTAATGAGCCCGCTTTTGAGGAGCTCCTTAACAGGGCGAAAACTGTAGCGGAAGAAGTCGAGGCAATAGTAGAATTTCCCACACCTGCACGCCCTCGCGCTCGTAAAAGGTTTTTTAATTATGAGGCGGAGGATGAACCGATAACAGACGCGAAAACACATTTTAAAGTAAATTTTTACTACTATTTGTTAGACACCGCAATTACTAAGTTCGACGAACGGTTCGAACTTTTGAATGAAAATAATGAAACTTTTTCATTTCTTCAAAAATTGAAACACTGGAAAGATTTGGACTCTGATACAAAAAAAACACATTGCTCTAATTTAGAAAATAAACTTTGCCATGCTGGCTCTTCAGATGTAGAACAGTTCGAGCTCTATAATGAAATCGAATTATTACCGATGTTTATTGATGATTCCACTACGCCGTTGGATATTTTAAATTACTTGTTTACGAATAAATTAATTTCAGTGTTCCCAAATCTGTCCACAGCACTGAGGATATACCTGACACTTCCAGTCACGGTCGCACATAGCGAAAGGTCATTTTCTAAACTAAAAATAATTAAAAACTACCTTAGATCAACATTGTCGCAAAGTAGATTGACAAATTTATCGTTAATAAGTATTGAACATGAAATCAAAATTGAAGTTAGTGACATTGTTAAAGATTTCGCTAATGCAAAAGCTCGAAAAGTAACTTTTTTGTAAATACATTTGTGTGTACGAGCGTCCTGTTATGTACTTAACTATAATAGTTTTTAAATTAAATATTTTTGAAAGAACTACAAAGTTGTGATTTTTTTATTCTTATAACCCCTTCCTTCCTAAAAAAACTTATTGCTTCCCGACATCATTTAAAATTGCACCATTTGCATCCGAATTTCCGTTTGAAAATATAACTATGTTATAGTATTCCATTTTGACCCCGCTCCTACTAGACTAGAGGGCGCCAGGGTACTGGTTGCACACGGGCGCCACAAGGGCTAGAGACGCCTCTGTGTGTGCTTAGGTAAAGATACTCACGGAAGGTAAAGATGCCACGTTAGACGGTACAAAATATTACTACTAGCTGAACTTCGAAGGTACCGCCCCAGATTGAATTAATTTTGTGATAAATTATTAGTAGAGTCAGAGAGAACCATTGTTAGGTGAGCTCCTACTAAGTTATGACAACAGGGCATACCTTTCCAAAGCCACGCCATGGGATGGATGTCACGCTACCCGCTTCCGAACTACGAGCTGCTTCTGAAAAGTTCCTAATGGAAAACCCAATCGTTGCCCGATTTAGGTGTCGAATCCAGGACCAATAAATATCCTCCTTTTTAGGGTTCCATACCCAAAGGGTAACCAACCGGACCCTATTACTAAGCCTCCACTGACTGTCTGTCAGCGGGCTGTACCTATCTCATGATCCGTAATAGGTCGACAGTTGAATTTTTTACAAAATTTGTATTTCTGTTGACGCACAACAAATCAATCAATACATATAATAAAAATGTAACGCATCGCTGTCTGTATGTACATGGAAGATATATGAGAAAAAATAATATTGGGACCTTTATTAACGTAAATAGCACCCAAAACAATGTTTGTTAGAATTTTTGTGTTTGTCTGTGCACGCTATCTTAAAAAGGCTTATCCAATTTAGATGTGGTTTTCGTTAATATATTGTGGTAAGCTTCACTTAATATTTAGTGTTTGTTTCCTGTGAATTGGTTCATAAATACAAAGTTATGCCAATTTAAAGAATCACGTCCAATATTTGTTATTAAACTATCTATATCTATCTATCTATTCTTTCTCTGTTCAGTAGCATTGACTGAAAAACTAAACTTCATAATAATGGCCTATATAAAATAATAATCCTACTAATATTATAAATGTGAAAGTTTGTGAGTTTGTGAGTATGGATGGATGTTTGTTACTCTTTCACGCAAAAACGGCAGAACAGATTTGAATGAAATTTGGTACACAGGTAGTTTATAACCTGGATTAACACATAGGATACTTTTTATCCCGGTGCTACGTTCCCGAGGGATAATTTCCGAACTCCACGCGGGCGAAGCCGCTGGCGGAAGCTAGTAATATTATAAATGTGAAAGTTTTGATGTTTGTTACTCAATCACGCAAAAACAACTAAACGGATTTGGATGAAATTTGGCACTCAGACAGTTTATAACCTGGATTAACACATAGGTTACTTTTCATCCCGGTAGGACGTTCCCGTGTGCGAATTTCCGACCTCCACGCGGGCGAAGCCGCTGACTGATAAACATAAAAAAAGTAAAACATAAAGGGGCTCATTACAAAAAACGTTTTTTGCTTTGTGCTACGGAACCCTACTCGTGCGAGTGCGACTCACGCTCGGCCGGATGCCGTACTACAGTTCCTGATATTATTACCTTAGGATTTTTTTTGTATATTTTTAAGTTTCGACAAATAAGGTTTTAAAAAAACTTCAGACCTCTGCGATGCTAGCCAGCCACGAAATAAAAAGAGCAGCACTGCTCAATGTTTTGAACATTGTTAAATATTTGTCAAGTAAAGCTGTAGTCTTTGCCTTCGATCAACATACAATGCTATTGTTGATCAAAGGTCTTTGCTTACTGCAAAGATTTTACGATCCCGGCCTCGCTATGCTACTGAATAAATAAGAAAACACACTTTTAATAAAGTTATTATTTTATTCGATAAGACATTCACAATCTGAAAACCAGAGGCAATTAATAATCTGCTGTTAAGGCAATTTATGAATGCTAAAGTAAATAAATTAATTATCTATTTATCTTAACCAGCGAATAACATCTTTTTATGCCAACAAGTCGTTAGTTTCCTCGACGCGTCTAAATGATGTTTTATTATCTACTAAATAAAAATATGTTGAATTATAATGTATTAGTATACTTCTTATAGTTAGAGTTATAATAGTGCAAAAATTCAAGTTTAAGTCTTGTATTCTGATTAACCTAAATCATGGTCATGTAAATATCACACTACCTGGAACCGATTGATATCAATATAACCAAAGAGCACGGAGGTGCCTCGGCGGCTGCGGCTAGTGTTGGCATTGTCAACACTTTCCTTAATTAAAAACCAAGCGTGTCAAAATTTACTCGCACTATGATACAAACGTGATTGAACGCACAACGGCGCCATTTTATTTTTGTACTGCCTCCTCTAGTCGCTCCGGGCGTGACGATTCCGTGCCCTGTGGTTTCACAAGTTTAATTTTGTTAGTAACCTTCAGATCTAATACTTATTCACTTGTTATCCAAAATGTATAAAAATGTTATAATTTAGAACCGAATATTATATTTAACTCAACTGCGTCATTACTATAACAGAATTAAACAATTAACAGTAAATCTCTTCCAATAATTTAACAACCTATTAAATGCACATTCATATAGGCACCAGTGGCCCAAAACTGATGTCGAAGACAGCTTTCCTTACAATCCACAGTCAAACTTCATACCATACAGCTTTTAATTACACAATAAACAGGGTACTCCATAGGAAGAGCATACCGAATTAGAAATAAAAATTCCGTCAAGAAACTATGCTCCCAGTGTTAAGGAATGCACTTAGATATGACACAGCCACGTGAATATGTATAATAATGAATTACAGAGCATGTACATGACGATAAAATCAACTTTCTGATAAAGATGCAATGTCTTGAATCTTTATCAGAAAGTTGGCAGGGTAGCAAATACACAAAAAAATAATACTCCATAAAATATTCAAAAGGGCACACACAAAGAAGTGTTACATAATATGAATTCAACTAATCTCGAGAATGACCTACAATATAATATTGTATGTTTACAACAAGTAGTTGTAACAATGTACAAGCCTTGTTATTTACTGTAACATATTTATTATACATTTTACATCTAGTGTGTAGGTATTTGTTAACATTAGCTACATTAAGCCATTTTAGGGCCACTGTTTACGAACATTTAACCTACATGATTCAATTACGACTCATTGGCTGTGAAATACTAAGCACTCAATGATTGTAAAGCGAGATAATTTCGATTTGATATATGTAATATACAAAGAGCACTATGATACGCGTAGATACATTGATAATTTCAATATTCGTCCTCCTCGGGCGGGTGTGGGTTGTCGCCGTCTATTTCTTCTGGAGGCGCGAATCCGTCCTGACGAACAAAAGAGGTATTAATGTTGGGTTCACTTGCTTTATACTTTACATTTAGTAGGCTCTAACCAAGTTCTCTCATTGTTCAGTGGACAGCGATGGGCTGAGTTGTTCATGGTCCGGCTCTAACTAAGTATGGAAATAAAAGGACAACAATCAGTCCACCCAGCCAAGAGTTTGACAAATTAATTCAATATTTGTGTCCAGATATTAAAGCAACAGTAACTAAGCAAGTAAATAAATAAATATTGTATTTTGTAACAACTTGATGCTGCATGCATTTATATAAATTTAACTAAAGAGCGGGCCAGACCACAGCAGTTCAAATAAAGTCGCTGAGTTTATAAAATTTTGCAGTAAAGTTTAACCACACCTAACAAAAAATCGGATCCGCTTCATTTACTCTCCCTATCCATTGGAGCGGAGAAGTGCAGCTAGGAATACATTAACCAATAGTACTAAATTCATGTCATTTGAATTTAGAGGAATTCTAATGGTTAAAAATATTTGCGCTTCTTCGCTCCAACGAACAGACAGCCTATGCTCGTCTGGCCCTACCCTTGGAACTTGGCAAATTATTATTAATAGTTGTATGACACATACAATGGGCCAGCATAATAAGGAAAGATTTGTAACACAAGTTATTTTAAACAGTTTTGTCATGACTACTGTACCTCAGTGGCATATAAGATATCCAAAATTTTCTGAACAATTGGACCATTCTGTTGTTCTTCCATCTCTTGACAGATCACCTCTATATCCCGGAGCTTGCCAAAATAGAAGTCCCTTTCTTTCTCAAGGCCGTCAACTGTTGCTTTCAATTCATTTATCTGCATTTAAAATAACATTCAAGGTTAAAGGCAAAAGCTACAGTTTTCCTGATAATGTGAAAATAACATTTATTTTATTAAATTAATAAACTGTCATAATGATCTCCATTTCTGATAAAACAAAAAAGAACATGGCAAATTTAGAAATTAAGAAGTATTTGTCTTGTATGAAAAATTTAAATCTTGCAATACCTGATGATTTAACTCGTCAATAACTTTCGAATCCCCCTTAGCGCTTTGATTTATTCTGGATAAATTAACTGGGGGAGACCTGACTGTGCTGTTTGCTTTACCAACTGTAAAGTAAAAAGTTCTTTTAAATGCTGTAAAACCTAAAAAGTAAATCAAACAACTACATCGAACTGATAGTTATTAAAATATTCTTTGAAATTTAATTTGAATATGTATCATTTTCGTTTTTATATTTTAACAGCTATAAATATGTCAAGCAATGAAAATAATAATATTTCAAAAGCATTAATAAGCAAAATCACGAATGTAGGTAAAAGGTAATGTGTAAATAAACTATCTTCCTGTACTGACGTAATTGTATTAAACAATAAATATGATGAGGAATAAACATAATACAAATTAACAAAAATAATGTATGTTGACTCATGAAATTAATAGAAAAAATGTGCACATGAGGGATGAATGATAACATGCTGTGTAAACATATGAATAATACTGATAAACTGTGCAGGTGCGGACTAGAGATATTATTATTTTTAGTTTATTATACAGTATGTAATTAAATATACTAATTTTTTATCCCAGACATATTAATTGATATACAATGGACATAATATTAGCAGAATATATTTTACTTATATAGGGCAATGGTTCCAATATTTATATTATTTTGGTATAAAATATAAAAATATTGATATTGCTGTTTGAATTGGGGTCTTTTATCCTATAGGCAACTCAATAAAAAAAGCCAAATATTAAACACAAATCAATATCTATAAAGAAAATAAAATAGTACTGGATTGGGGTCTAGCTGCAACTTTGGCGACAGGCGCCATCGGTTTCTTGGGCACGGCGGCCGCGGCCCGCGGGGCAGCGGCGCCCCCGTGCCCCATGGGCAGACCCTCACGTTGCGCCACCGCATCATATTCCGTGCCTCCATAGTTGGCATCAAAGAATTTCTTGAACCATTGCAAAAATTCAAAATTGTCTTGGAAACGACCCTTCACCAGTCTGTCAATGGGTACTATCTACAAAAGAAAAAAAGTGAAGGTAAAATAAAAAGAATCACAATGCTACAAAAGGTGCCGCTACCTGCCTACAGTCTATAACTAAACAAGACGTGTACATATGACCACAGACAGAAACACTTATGTGGTATACTTAGCACTGTTGGTTTGTTACAGGTGCAAGCCACAAGTTGTGTTGCTAAGTGTGGTTTAATGAGTGGGGTGCATTATTTGATTTGGCTGATGCATACTGCCAGACTGGTGCATGGGAGCAGGGCGGCGAGCAGCCCTGGGCGGCGGAGGCGCCACCTGTATTGCGCCACATAAAGGCACTCCTGATTCACATGCCCCCGAACCGATTGTGATGCCACCACGTGCATCAAAAGCGTCATATTCCCTTCCATCATAATTGGCATCAAAAAACTTTTTAAACCACTGTAAGAACTCAAAATTGTCTTGGAACCTTCCTTTTATCAGCTTGTCCACTGGTATTACCTATAAAGTATATTATTGGTGTGGTAAATTGTAACATTACATCATTATCAAAGGGAAAAATAATTGAGTTATTATGTTAAATAGACTCTTACAGACTTGTTATAAATTTCTGGTATTTATAATGCTTTACTGGATTAAATACATTCATTTTCCCACTTCTTAATTAAGACCTCCTTCAAAAAGAATCCATTTATTGTATTTAATTATTCCTAAAAGTGACTAAATTGTGCAAACACACACAAAGTGTTCAAAGTGCCTCTTGAAGCTTGGTTTAGCTCATAAGAGAAAATAATTTTGGATAATACAAAACAAAATAAACAACAATTATTATACTTAGCTAATAAATGACTGAAAAGTGGAAGGTTTTCAGTTACTTAGCATAATATTATAAGTTTGGCAATAGTAGTGAAAAAGTACCTTATCAACTCCCATTTTTTTGAAACCAGCTTGTAGTATTTTGAAATTTTGTATGTATTCATGTTCTAGATTTGTTTTGAACTTAATTCTTTTCATGGGCACACTGTTTGGGAACAACATGTCCATGAACTGACAATACGCGGCGCCTGTGCACAGCTCCTCGATCTTGGCGAAGTTTGACTGCAGGCAGTCGTTCACCCACGCCAACATATCATGTCGAGACAAATTCTCAGAAGTCACGTTCGTTGAATATACGTTCACTGCCATCTTCGTTACTCCAGTTCTTTAGTCTAAAATGTAACAGCATCAAATATTATAGGAATGCCATAAGACCGGCTTTAACGACAGCAATGCGTTTCAGAAAAAAGAAAGCCGATCTAAAAATAGGTCGTGGTATATATCCGTGACGATTTCCCGACAAACCACACAAAGGTGTATCAAAACACTCACTTAACACCTGTTAAAGTATTTCCCAAATGCTTACAAACTTTAAATGTAGAAAATAACAGTAAACGTCCGCTACAACGGATGTGGTGATAATAATATGACAGGGTATGAGACGACTCATCAAAAATCTGTAGCGCCGCATGATCAAAGTTTTCGGCACACCCTTTTCTACAATTATATTGTTAATTATGTGACTTACCTTCAAATAACGAAGTCTTGGACTTAAATTTTCTTCAAGTTATCACAAATGATCAAGCAAAGCAATCGAAAACGTTAGATTTTTGTCCAAAAACGCTAGCCGTGTTCTTTCCGTGTTATCATAGACAAAGTAGTACCACAGAGAATTAAAATATTCCGCTGGATCATTTTACTCTATGATGTAGTGGCAGCACTTAGTGGCAGGATGGTAAATAAATACTGGTTCCACAAGCTTGCTGCTGCCAAAAAACTGATACAAACCCTAAGTAAAAACCTCAAACCTCAATAAACAAAGTAACTATCAAATGTGAGCGACGGAAGCGCTTGCCGCAAGCTTCACCGTTTTCAGATTAGTGTACGATCTTGCAAGTCCATTAAAAGTCAAACCTGTCTCTTTCAACCTTCTGCTAGATACACACACAGCGACTTTACCACTTTTCGTTACCGGGGTGGCATGGCATGCGGCATCAACAGCGGGCGAAACGCTAACGATTTAAAAGACAGTGTGTGGACTTGACTTTGGCAGTGGTTTAAAGTCGCTAGCCATGCGGAAACTAAAATACTGTGGAAGGTATTCTACTCGTCTCGTTTTACGCACATTGAAGGTGAAATTGTTTTCAAAGAGTGGAAGTGAAACTCTAATTTGCAGTTAATAAAGTACACGTATTTTAGTTTGTAGTTAAAAACACACTATAGCACAGACATAGTCATATAACAAATTGGTTTAAAAAATGAAAGCTTACCATAGGTGGCTGCTCTGTTCGACGTTTACAAACCGTCCTAATTTTGTTCATGTTTACTTATAGGTCGATCACAAATGAGTGAAAACAAGATAAATATCTTCGTATGAGACTTAGGGTGTAGAACTATTAAAATACGAGCTAAGGAAAGGGAAGCGTCTACCACTGTTAAAAATGCAGTTATAGAAAAAAAGGTGAAAAACTATTCGGAATGTTTTAATTAGCTTCAGAATCGCACATTTGGCAGTGTCACCCTCAGCCTGAGAAATATTCAAATCTGTATAATAGTCTTATAGGTTACGATCCATATTCCTCAATAGTCCTATAACCTTGGTTCAAGGATTGAATTTTATTTTAAACTGCTATGAATGATTTTTTTACTAACAGTTTAATACAAAAATCCTTAATCATGTCACTAATTGTCGAGTAAGTGTCTGATACTCGAAACTTGGCATTTTCAGATAACCTTCCTTTCGTAAAATTTCATTAATAACTGTTGAGCCACACCATTAAGCATATCCGCATACATTTCTACCGCATAAATCAATTGTTTCGTTGTATTTTCCTTATCATCTAACATAGGTATTAAAACATACGCAGTTTTCATATCGAATTCCATCGTTGCTGATTTTATTTTATTCTAGACAAAGTACACAATTTTGATATTTCTGAAAATAATGCACAAATCTTTTTGTTAATTAACTCTGTTTCCGATTTCTTTGTTGTTTTACATAAAGTAGAAAATAACGTCTTACTTTTATTTAACAATATTTCGGCCTGTTGTAACTTATCCGAAGAAACTGGAACCTTTACATCTACTTTGGCCTTTTTTATAAGGTATTTCCGAATCTCTAGTAAATCTTCATATAATTCCATTAACTCGTCAACCATATTGTAAGTAAGAAAGCATTATTATTTAAAAATAAATAGTTGTAGCGCCATATCTTATTTCATTTAAGCAATTTTATTTAATCTAACTCGAGGCACTTTCATTCAATGCGCCGAAAAAAATGCTGGGTCGGAATTGTACGTAGGTACTGCCGTAATGCGATTCGCAATCTATTTTTAGAACTTCAAATGAATAAACTAAGTTCATACTTTTAAAACTAAGATTGTCAATAATCTTACGCGTAGAAACACTTTCACTATTACTTTCACACCAACGCAACTTTTTTTGGGATTTTTTTTAACTTACTTTTTTTTCAACACTTATGCACTCACGAATCTTCTCTCGAATTGAATTTACTGCACTCAAACTTCTTTTTCACCATGAGCTTGGTCTCGCCTTCCAGATAAACGATGCCGCATCCTTCTCATAAATGCTGAATCTACTTGCTGGTCTATCCATTTCTTATGTCCTTTTATCACTTTCTGGTAAATTACTGCAAGTATCACAATAGCCATCAGCACCAGGAACGTAGTGATTACCTTGCCGACTCGTAGTCACACCAGATTATATAGAATTACAAAATAACCATCCCCATATACTTTAGTTTTATAGTATGGACGCCAAACGGACTGGCATAATGAAAAATATGATACCTATGGGTGGCAGGGACATCGACGCGCAAACTATGATGTGCTGAATTCTTGGTTACAGTTTGCACGTCGATGTCCCTGCCACCCTGTAGGTAATATTTTTTTCATATGCCAACAGTCCTACAAAAATTTAACACGGGAGGATCAGAATGAATCTGCTGAATCACAGGTTCGCGTCATTGTCCCTGCCACCCTGTATTTCCAAGTCCGGAAACAATGCAAAGTTAGTAACAATGTAGGTTACTCAGTACCAAATCACAAGGCAACACAAAAGCAAGTTTATAGTCAAATGAATACTGTCACGTTACGCAAGTGTTAGTGCCTGTCCGAGCGATAGACACTACAGTGAGCAGTATGATCAATTGATCACACACACATTGACATTTGCTTGACGTGATAGCACTACTAGCTACTGAAGATTTATGATGAATTTGGATGTGTTCCGTAATTCCAAAAATGATGAATGAAAACTTATCGCATTTTAATTTTTTTTTCGATACTTTACAACTTGATAATATGAGCTATGCTCCTAGGATAACAATATTACAGATATTGTTGGTTAGTTATAATACCAAAAAAACAATAAGAAAACATGTCATGTTGTTGCTGCTGCTTCCGGCGACCAAACATAGCGCTAGTATCACAAGTCAAGCAACGCACCGTGGGTCCAGTGCTGCCACCTACGTGGAACCGGACGTTGGAACATTGCTGGCGAGTCATTGGCTAACGTCACTTCGGCGCGGGAAGATTTTAAAAGCTCCGAGCTGAGTGGGCTGAACTCGCTGTTCACATAAAAATATTACAGATATTGTTGGTTATAATACTAAAAAAACAAGAAAACGCCATTTACGCTGTAAAAATGTGCGAAATGCAATTCGCCCTAACTCAATTTTAGGTAAGTATTTTGGAAAAAAATACCCCAACTCAATTTTAGGTAAGTATTTTGGAAAAAAATACCCCTACGAACCTAGATCAATACTGTCTGAATCCGAATATCACCATAATATGGCGGAACTATGCTTTTTTTTTTTTTTTCTGGTTAGGAAATCATCAAATAACTTCTCCCGCTCTGGGTGGAGCGGGAGGGCGTGTCAGACTTTTACTGACTAAAACCCACCCGTGTTCCCTCACTTGCCTGTGTGCCAAGGGCCGCGGTATCTCTTTCGAACAACCCGCACCCCTGGCAGGCATTGGCCCTTGTGGGCCCCATCAGTTGGTGCTGACATCTCTTTGAGGCGCGCGTGGAACACAACGCGCCGTCGACCCAGGCTTGGTCCTTACCGGACAGCGAGCTACCTATTACTCGCCGTCCGCAAGCCCGTGCCTACGGTGGCCGGGAATCAGCCTGGGATTCCCGACGCCCAGGGCGTCTCCTGCGAAGGCCACGGCTGTGAGGGCGCATGTACTGCATCTCCCTCACGTGCGCCGCCTCCCTCTTTGCGAGCATAACTGCTTCGCTGAAGGAAGCGACTGCTAGCCATGCACTCTCGCTCCGTACCATGGCCTGGACCAGGGTCGGACGCGAGAGATCGCCGCCGCCGATCACCTCCACGAGGTCACGGCGGTTCTCCGCCCAAGCCGGGCAGACTTCCAGCGTATGCTCCACCGTGTCCTCTGGGCGATCTTCGCAATGGAAACACCCGGGCGTTTCCTCCCGCCCTATCCGAAACAGGAACCTCCCGAAACAACCGTGTCCGGTGAGGACCTGTGTCAGGCGGAAGGTGAGGACGCCATGCCGCCTCTCAAGCCACTCCTCAAAGAGGGGACTTACCGCCGCAATCGTGGCGTGCCCAGCACTGGGTTGCGACAATCGCACTTTCCACGTCGCCATGAGATCCTGCCGGAGCTCTGTCCGCCGTGCCGCGATTTCCCGCGGCAGCGGAGTTACGGCCCGGCGTTTGGCCTCCTCGCGCCACTCCCAAGTGTGCCTATGCCTCCAGATCCCAGGGCGGTAATCTGGCAAGGAGGCCCGCCGCCTCACCGGAGATCGTGCGGTATCCCCGGATCATCCGGATGGCCATGACCCTATGGGCCGCCTTCAACCGGCGTTCAGGTTGGCGCCCCAATGTGGGCGCCCACACCGGCGCCCCGTATAGGGCCATGGCCCGTACGACCCCCGCGTAGAGCCTCCGGCAGGAGGCGTTTGGCCCCCCTAGATTGGGCAGGAGGAGCTTCAAGGCAGCCCCGGCCCGCTCCAGTCTGGGAGCCAAGCGTCGGAAGTGCTCCGCGAAGTTCCACCGGCTGTCGAGGACGAGTCCTAGGTACTTCATCGTCGACTCGACGCCGATGTGAACCCCTCCCACCGTTATCTGGGAACCCGTCAGTGGCGCATTCCGAGGACCATGAAACCACATGGCCTCGGACTTGTGCAAGGCCACCTCGAGTCCCAGTTGCCGGATCCTATCCACGATTGTCGCAACCCCGTGTGTCCCTAAGTCGGCCGCCGCCTGGTACGACCTCCCTTGCGCCAGGACCAGCGTGTCGTCAGCGTAGCAAACTACACTGACGCCGCTAGGGAGGTCGGCGCGCAGCACCCAGTCGTATCCGATGTCCCACAGATGCGGCCCCAGGACCGATCGATTACGATTACGATTGATGCTATTTGATGCAAATATTATCTAAAACGATGTAATAACGACTTATAAATGAATATTTATTCGTGTGTTACGCAATTAGGGTACTGATTTACAATAAAACTATTTTAAAAGATAAATTGTTATTTTTACTTTACATAAAAAACAGTCTGGTTTACAATAAAACTATTTTAATAGATAATTTTTTTTTTTTTTACATTACGTAAAAAACATTAAGTTCAAATTGCTATCACGCCAATGTACCAGGTAGACGGGGTCAGTCCCAGAGACAATCCACTTAAAGTGTGTAAAATTCGTGTCAGTTCAGTTACACCAGCCGAGTAGGCCAGTTCAGAGAGATTCCGACGTAAAGCGTCTCGGGCTTATTTTTCAATAGACAGATAACTTTTATCTGAGGAATAAATATGTCGGTTTGACCGCTTTTGTATAGAAAATATGCCAAACTGACAGATTTATTTTCAGATAAAAGTTATCTGAGTATGGAAAAATAAGCCCTTAAAATAAAATTGCTTTTTGTCATAATATCAGAAGTCCATTTTGTTAAAACTATGGTTATCGCCAGATCAAGCAGTGGAATGACTAACTGGCTTGGAGGCACGGACGGTAACCCGCGTTCACATAAAGCCAATCCGCAGCGAGAGAGGTGGGGAAAGCTATTGTCGCCAGCAAATTTGAAATCGATCAATTAAATGGACTGGCTTCATCTATGGGTTGAGGACAATCCATTGCAGTGGACTATCTATATTTACACAATGCTACTATTGGATTGTCTTGGGGATTGGTCAGGTCTAAACAGTCTATAAGGTTGAATGTCACTTGCACGTCATTTAACGTCGAGGTCTATTTTGGATTTTAGAAACTTAGAACAAGCCGTCTTAAAAAAAAAACGAACGTACGGTCACAAGACAGAAACTACGACTTGACCGCATCCATGAATATGCTCTTATTTCGAAAATATTTAACTGGAATAGTGAATATATCTATGGAAATTTTCCGTCCATCATCCTTTCTGCACAGTATTTTGGGAATTGTACTAGTTTCAGCAAAAACTCTGTGATTCCCTGCAATCAAATATAATGTAAAATGTAGGTATCCATACTAATATTATAAATGTGAAAGTAACTGTCTGTCTGTTAGCTTTACACGCCAATCCCATGTTCACATGGACGAAATAAAATTGGAGCGGGATTAGGGATCGCGCACTGGATTTTCAAAGCTCTGCTAGGCTCGAGAGTTGAAAATCCAAGTGTTTTTTCGAAGCGCTGGGATTAGGGATGCCCGATCTGAATCGATCTTCCAGAACATCGATTCAGGGCCATGCGATCTTTGCCCAGATCGAATCGTCTGCGCTGTAGATCGTATGAAAGTAAGATCACCTACCTAAACAGTAAAGCTTCACTTTTTCTGTGTTTTCGAGTTACATCAATCAAAAGCGGTATTGTATGAAATATGAAGACAGGTGATACCTTGATGATATTTTACTTAGTTGATTGTCGGGTATGTAAGCATTCTCTGATTTTGTTCTCTTTCATGCTTTATATTAGGCAGTGCAATAGGAAGAATTCTATCTGTTCTGTGAGCGTGACCTATTATTTCAAAATACTTTTTGATATGGCCCCGCCAACAAAATGAAACGTTTGGACATTTTGCACTAAATGTGACATGGGTGGACAATGTAAATTGTGAACACAGATTGTTAAAACAAAAGGAAATACATCCTACCAATTTAAAAAAAAACATCTCATCGTCATCACAAAGGCATCGTGGCACAATTTTTAATAGATCTATTATGTAGATTAAGTTAAAATGAATAATTTGAAATGCCTACTGTGCTTTTCATTATTTTTATAATATTACGATACGATCTTACTCGATCTCGGAAGATCGATTTAATACAATACGATTAAGATCGTGAATCGATTCACGAGGTTACGATCCACTACGATCCAGAAGATCGATCCAAAGTAAAAATCGGGCATCCCTAGCTTTTTTTTTGTGTGAGAAATCATCAAATAACTTCTCTCTCTCTGGGTGGAGCAGGAGGGCGTGTCAGACTTTTACTGACTAAAACCCACCCGTGTTCCCTCAGTTGCCTGTGTGCCAGGGGCGGCGGTATCTCTTTCGAACAACCCGAACCCCTGGCAGGCATCGGCCCTTGCGGGCCCCATCTGTTGCTAACATCTCTTTGAGGCGCGCGTGGAACACAACGCGCCGTCCTTACGGCGCGTTGTGTTCCACGCTTGGCTTGGCTTGGCTTGGTCCTTACCAAGCCTTACCGGACAGAGGCGCGCGTGGAACACAACGCGCCGTAAGGACCAAGCCTTACCGGACAGCGAGCTACCCATTACTCGCCGTCCGCAAGCCCGTGCCTACGGTGGCCGGGAATCAGCCTGGGATTCCCGACGCCCAGGGTGTTTCCTGCGGAGGCTAGGGCCATGAGGGCGCATATACTGCCTCTCCCTCACGTGCGCCGCCTCCCTCTTCGCGAGCATCACTACTTTGCTGAAGGAGGCGACGGCTACCCATGCACTCTCGCTGCGTACCATGGCCTGGACCAGGGCCGGACGCAAGAGACCGCCGCCGCCGATCGTCTCCACAAGGACACGGCAGTGCTTCGCCCAAGCCGGGCAGACCTCCACCATATGCTCCACCGTGTCCTCAGGGCGATCTTCGCAGTGGAAACACTCGCCTTATCCGCAACAGGAACCCCCCGAAACAACCGTGTCTGGTGAGAAAATTAAATTGCTTTCTGCTTGGTTTGTATTATTATTATGTTATCAAATATCAAATAAACATCCTTAAATGTAACTTGAACATAACCCTCCCCATTTCATAATACATTAAGAATTTAACCACCTAAAAATAACTAAGTAAATACGCTTCTCTCCAATAGCCACCAAATGTGAAATAATTATTATATGTATTTTATCAACTAATTGTAATATGAACGCTCAGTCTTGACAATCATGTAACTTTTTCCTCAAAGAATAATGCCCACTTCCCATACATTTAAAAACCTGATAATTAATGTTTATGTATAGTTAAAGGGTATACAAGAAAGACTACCTGTTAGTATATAAAATAATGTCAAATACTTAGTCATTTTTACGATTTAAACGCTACGAAGTCCAAAAAATATTAATGTTACTTTTTGGTTAGGATTTTTCGTTACGTACGAGTACAGACGCCAGCACATCAAGCTACCCCAATCTAGATAGATAGATTTTCAACTTTATTCATAAGCATATGGTTCATGTTGAGAAAATTTGACAGTTTGGGGTAGCCTGATGTGCTGGCGTCTGTACCGTGTCTGTTAAATATAAAGAAATAAATGTGTTAGAACTAATTAATAATATAATAAAGCCATTTATTCCGAGCTTTTACACAGTTAGTTGACTTAAATACTATAAGTTACATTCACAAAATGTCTCTTCGTTCGGCGTGCCTTACGGCATAGGCCTCCTCCAACGCCTTCCACTGATTCCTATCTGCCGCCACTCTTAGCCAAAGGGGACCCAAAGTCATTTTCAGTTCGTCCTCCCATCTCCTCAATTTACGACCTCGGCTTCTAAATCCATCTCTTGGGTACCAGACTGTCACCTGTTTACTCCATTTTTGTTGGAGAATACAGGTATCGCAAGTCTTTTTCTATATCTTAATACCGAGTTCCTTGCTTTTCATTATTTCTTTCAAAGCCCAAATTTTTTTCCACCCACTAGCAATTCTTTTATCAATTTCTTTGGACATTTGATCACTTGGTGAAATAATCTGACCTAGATACACATATTCCTCTACATACTCGAGTTTTTGTCCGTTGATGATTATGTCTGCTGCTACTGATTTTGTCATCATTTTAGTCTTTCACGAGTTTATTTCCAGACCTACTTCTCGGCTTCTGTCCGCTAGGGACTGTATCATGCATTCCAATACTCTTGGGTTTTCTTCCAATATGACCAGGTCATCAGCGAATTTTAGATGGTTCAGGCAAGATCCGTTTATGTTTGGTCCTAAATTATCCCATTCCAATTTCCTGAACATTTGCTCTAGCACTGCCGAGAATAGCTTTGGTGAGAGTGGGTCGCCTTGCCTGACTCCCCTGTCGATTGGAAAAGTATCCCCCAGAGATTCCAGCTTGATAGCTAGCTTTACTCACACAATAAATGTTTCTGATGATGTTTACATAAGCATTTTGGACACCCATGCTCCATAAGACTTTGCCACACGAATTCATATTTGAGGCTGTCGAAGGCTTTTGAGTAGTCTATGAAGCCTAGGTAAATAGATTTGCTGTATTCACTGTATTTTTGTATGAGCTGCTTGATGGTGTGTATGTGGTCGATTGTGCTGAAGTTCTTTCTAAACCCTGCCTGTTCTACTGGTTTATTTTCGTCGAGCCTGTTTACTATTCTATTTAGAATGACATTCGCAAAAACCGGGGTCTGTAATTTCGAATATTATCTTTTGAGCCTTTCTTGTACAGAAGTATAATATGTGACTCTGCCCATTGCCTTGGGATGTTGCCGGTAACTAGTATCTCATTGAAGACCTTTGCCAGTTTCGGACTTAGTTCTTCAACTGTTCCTCGCATAAGCTCATTTGGAATTCTATCTTGGCCAGGAGATTTTTCCATCTTCTGACTGTTGATAGCTTTTTCTACTTCCGATTGTATTATTTCCGGTACAACTCAGAAATCTGCTGTGATATTTTCCAATTTGAGTCCACTATCGGGCGACGCTATGCTTTGCTGTTTCGAATATAAGGAGCGATAGTAGTCTGTTGCTATGTTCAGAATTGTGCTGCGTGTAGTAGTTAGCCGATTTTTATCTTTTAACTTTGGTATCCATTCTTTGCCCTTTTCACGGAGTTCATTGAGGGCTTTTCGTGTACCTCCCGTTTTGGTGATATGGTTTTCAAGGGTTTGGATTCTCCTTTTTTCCTGTCGTTCGTCATATTTTCCCGAATTCGTTTGCTAAGGCTCGAGATATCTTTAAGATTTTCGTTCCTATTCTTTCTTGCTATTAAATTCATTCTATCTTCAATTACTTTATGAGTTTCTTGACTTAGATAGGGTTCTTTGCTCTTGAATGTTAGTGTTCTTTTCTGTTTCATAAGCTTGCTTTCAACTATAGCATATTTTTCGTTTAGATTCTTATTTGATGTAACAACTTCCATCAGGTCGTCTGTGGAATCGTTTGGGTTCCTCTTTTTGCCAAGCATTTGTATCCAGTTCGTTTGAATTGCTTTGGGCCTAGGTTTTTTTGGACCCCGTTCTGATAGACAGCAACGTACCATACGATGGTTAGTATTAAAGTTTAAGTTTTTTATTATGCTCGTGTCGCTGAACAGCCGTGCCTTGTTAGTCAGGATATATATCTCATTCCTGACCTTTCCGTCTGGAGATATCCAATTCCATAATTTTTTTTGTTTTTTGCGGAATATAGAGTTGACCTGCGTGAAGTTGTTTTCGAGCAAAAACTCTACTAGTTTTTCACCATTTTTGCTTCTTTTGCCGCTTCCAAATTTTCCTAATACAAGTTCTTCTCCAGCCATTCGAGCACCCACCTGAGCATTAAAATCTCCCATGACTACTACATTGTTTATTGAGTATTTTTCAGTAACTTCGCTAAGGTCTTTGTAAAATTTGTCTGTCTGTTTTAGTAGCCTGTTCAGTCGGTGAATAAACTTGTACGATGGTCCAATGTTTTGTATATTCTGACAAGTTAATATGAATTGCTGCTATGCGGTCCGATATGCCTTCAAATCCAATGATCTGGCTTTTGAGTTTTGATTTTATCAGAAAGCCTACTTCTCTTTGTCCAGCAACTTCACCTTTGTAGTACAAAACATAGTGACTCCTTTCTTCAATTTCTTCACCCATTCTTCGCATCTCGCTAATGCCCAAGATGTCCCATTTGATGTTTTCGATAGCTAGTTCTAGCTCGTGCAACTTTTTGGTGTTCTCAGGGTTCGTGTGTTTAATGAACATAAATAAAGACAGCAATCCTTTCGTTTCATCTTAACTTGTCTTGTTTCCTTTGTCAGATGCGTTGAAGGGTGACGGTCATCTTCCCCCACGGTGAGCAGCCGGCTTGGGATGTGTTTTTCTGAAGTTTGTTTGGGTAATGTTGTGCCGGACCACGGAGCAAATACAAAGAGGAGATGGTGTAATTAGATTTCCATAAGGAACAACGCGTGACAATTTGCGGGGTGAGGGGGTGTTAGATCCCGCCCACTTCTTTAATTTCCATCTACCGGTCAATGGCAAAACTACTCGCTCGTTCTGTAGATTTTACTTTGTAGTGACGTAAGTATCTCACACTAGATGTCACTAAGTGCAGGATGCAACAGGGTCGTACTCAGAATTTTCGGACCAGGGTGTAAGTTACTTACTCCGTTTTTTATATTAATTTTGTGGACCAACTAGGTACGTATTTTTTAAATTGAAATAGTGATATTAATTTTTGTAATGCATTGCTGTCTTAGATTATCTTCGGAAAGAAATCTAGAACATACATCATTTAAAATTTAACTAAATAAACTAGATAGGCTTTAAGTACTTTTAATTAAGTAAACAACAACTACCATACGGTATGGTAGTTGTTCTTTACTTGCCCTCCGTGAGACAACTAGTCTGCACCATAATAGTTGTCTCACAGAGGGAAAGTACTTTAAATAAATTATTTTAGATAGAATATTTCATTTATAGGAGATTGTATTTTTTATGAGTATTTCCATTTACGAGACAGGTGCGGGATATTCAGTACAATAATTGGATTCCATTACGGCCCTGTGTTTTTGTTACTTGTCAGGATGAACGCCAACAATACACTGACTAAGGCCACGCCTACTTGATGACGTCAGGACTTAGTCGAGAATCACAGTGCACAGTTGTTTAGGCCGTCTCCTCTTTGTATTTACTCCGTGTGCCGGACTGAAAACCATTTTATATGGAAAAACAATTGAACTGTTTTATTGTTTTATATTCTAAATCTATATTTTAAATAAATAATCTAAAAAGAGGAAGAAATCATAATATAATCCACCGTAACAAAAAAGGTTTAGATTTTTCAAAGTGATCGCAAACTTTTTTTGATGTGTGTACACAACAAACGACGCTGAGACAAGCGAACTACTCCTAACCATCCACTTCCCAGGATGCCAGATTGCCACCCAGCAAATCTGGGAATCCCATAGGGTGAGGGGCACGAGCAGCTTAGATTGGGAAGTGGCGTTATAAGTAATCGATAAAGACCAAAAAAACATGGGCAATCAACACCTTCTTACCTTTCAAGGCAGCAAGACTGGACGGTATATTCCCAGCTATGCTCAGATAGAGCCGAGATTTATTGGCTGATTACCTCGTCAAGGTGTTTCGAACCTGCCTGGCCCATCGCTACATCCCCTTGAAATGGCGACAAGTAAAAATAATCTTTATACCGAAGCCAGGTAGGAGCGACTACACCCAGCCCAAATCTTTTAGACCCATAAGCCTCTCCTCCTTCTTCTTGAATACACTGGAGAGGCTAGGAGATAGGAAGATTAGATCCCAAATTTCGGTACAAAGGCTACTGGAACGCTTTGGAATGAGTGAGTGTAAAGCCGTTAGTACTCCAATCATCAAAGGAGCACAACAAGCTCAATAAAGGAGGATTAAATTAAATTTCCTCATCATGGAGCCCCGTTGGTGCGCTAGCTTATTTAATGACAGGTACTAGACCGGACATATCATAGCTATTAGTGTCGTATCCAGAAACCTTACAAATCCCTCTTCAGAAGATGTTAACAAGGTTAAACACATACTTCGTTACATTCAGGGAACAGCTACAGCAATTTTTTACAAAAAAGGATACAAAATTGGAATCTTAGAATGCTTTAGTGATTCTGATCATGGTGGAGATTTTGATACAGGACGTTCGACTTCTGGAATCTTATGCTTGTATGCAGGAGGCGTAATCTCCTGGGCAAGTCGTAAACAGACTTCTGTAGCTATCTCGAGTACCGAAGCAGAACTTGTTGCAGCTAGTGAAGCAGCTCGTGAGATTGTTTGGATAAAGAGACTTTTCAATGAAATTACTACTTTGAGAGAAGTCCCTACGTTACAAGTTGACAACGTGGCTGCTATAAAGCTTTCACAAAACCCACAGCTACATCGTCGAACAAAGCACATTTCCATTAGACATGTTATGTAATTACTTACTGGAAAAGAACTTCAAGTGATGTTTGCACCTACAGAATACCAGTGTGCTGATATTTTGACCAAGCCTGTGCATAAACCAAGACTGGAACTAATTTCAGGAATGGTGGGACTTAAACCATAAAGATTATAGAAAAAGGGAGGATGTTAAAGGAGGTTTTCTCTTAATCTTTTCTTTTTATAATATCTTATTGTTTTTTTTTTTACACTTCTGTTATGTCATTATACTGAATATAAATATTTTTCAATGAGTAGGTACGTGTTATTCTTTTCCAATCCACAAAATACCTCTCAACAGCGGCAACAGAAATATATCATCTGTGAAAATTTCAACTGTCTAACTATGACGGTTCATGAGATGCAGCCTGGTAACAGACAGTCAGACAAACAGACGGACGGACTGCGGAGTCTTAGTAATAGGGTCCCGTTTTACCCTTTGGGTACGAAACCCTAAAAATTACGTTTTAAATTATAAAGGTTATAGAGAAGGCATTCAAGTTAGAAAGGAGAAAGTACGAAACCTACGTCGACGAAGTCACGAGCGAAGTGCTAGTTATAAAATTTAATAGACTGTATTTTGTAAATTTTGCGCAATAAACAACATAAAACGAATCACAGTGTACAGTAACCCTAACTACAACATCCTAATCAACACGCTTACTGTGCAGGCAAATCAACTGAATCAGCACTCTATAGCGTAGTTTCACGCATATTAAATGCTTTCAAAGCCAAAAACCCAACCCTAGGCGCCTTCATTGATATATGGGGCGCTTTCGACAAAACTAACTTCGCCAGCATCGAACACGCACTTGCCACGCACGGTGTTGCGCGCACGCTCATAGAATAGATTAATAACATGTTAAAATACCGTGCTATTCAGTTTACCGTGAAGACCACCACACGAGGTATCGAGTAGAGGCTGCCCTCAGGGTGGGGTGCTGTTACCACTACTGTGGAATTTAGTCTTAAATGAGCTGATCGTAGAGCTCAACGCCAGCAGTCTGAACTCGGTGGGTTACGCGGACGATATAGCAATTCTGATTTCGGGGAAACTTGACGGTTTAGTCTTGTGTGTATTGGAGGTTTAGGAACTCTTCATATAAACACAGCTCTAACAGTTAAAAGTTTATCACGCAAACACAATATAATTTTTCACTGCAAAAATGCGCGGCGCGAGACGATCGTCCTGGTCTACACGTGGATTAGCGCGGACTGCCTGGGCGACTGCGGGGCGCATCTATCAAGAGCGCTGGGAATAAGCGGCGCGTCGCGTCGAGCCGCTCGCCCGCGGTTCGGCGTTTGCAGAACGGCGGAACTGTAGGTAGCTATAGCCTACACTGGGTACTTGTTAAGGGCATGGTGTGACAGGTATTGTGTCACTACATCACTCCCCCCTAAGCAAAGTGTACGTTGGGTTTCACTGCGCGTCCGGTTTGCGTGACGTATGGGTCGCTCGGTGCGCTGCTGAGGGTCGCTGACTGCGGCTCGATGCTCGCAGTCGTGTTCTTAGTGCGCGGTGCTGGTTGTTGCCCACATATTGTAGAAGTGGTAAACTCTTCTTCGTTGAGAAGGTGCGCTGGCTTAAGTCTGTCTATTGAAACAACTGTTGTTCTAAGTGGCATTTGTATAGTGAAATGCTTACTATCTCGCTGAATCACCTTGAACGGGCCGTCGTAAGGGGGGTCAATGGACTTCTCACGGTATGGTTGCGCACGAAAACATGAATACACATCGCTAGGTCCTTGTGTACAAACGTGCTCCTGTTGTTGTTGACAAGTAATTTGCTCCTTGGTGCGAGTGATGCCATTGTTTCGGTCAGCTGGCGGACGAATTATGCGTCCTCATTTTTTGGGTGTCTTCTCGAAGCGCTGTACGTAGTCCAAGCAGCACGATCGCTAATTCCTCGCTCCAGTGTGTACCTCTCGCCATGAGCGTGACCTTCAACGTTCGATGCCAGCGTTCGACTTGACCATTTGCTTGCGGGTGTTATGCAGTGGTTCGAATTCTGGTGATGCGAAACTTCTTCATCAGTGCGCTGAATAAGGAAGATTCGAATTGTCTTCCTTGATCCGTTGTTACACGTAATGGGCAACCAAATCGCGATATCCATCCTTCGTAAATCACCTAAACAACAGTGGCGGCGGTGACGTCACGAATAGGTATTGCGCCCGGACATTTAGTGCAGCGGTCGATCATTGTAACTAGATACATAGTCGTTAGATGGCGGCACTGGTCCCACGTTGTAAACGAGAATGTGTTCGAAGCTCGACGATTAACACTTGAACCACTGCTTACCCCTAGTACTCAATTACACAACTTATACGAATTATTAAATTATAGTAAACTTATTCCCTTTGTACTGTCTTATGAGCGTCTATGTATCACTTTATATACACTGTTCTATCACTTGTCCCGCACAAGAATTATTATTGAAACGCAACTTTATAGTATTCAGACAGAGTATCTTTTATTCAAAATAAAAGAAACATAATCGATTCTAATATAAAAACTAATGTGAAAATAATGTTTTAAATTATAAAGGTTATAGAGAAGGCATTCAAGTTAGAAAGGAGAAAGTACGAAACCTACGTCGACGAAGTCACGAGCGAAGTGCTAGTTATAAAATTTAATAGACTGTATTTTGTAAATTTTGCGCAATAAACAACATAAAACGAATCACAGTGTACAGTAACCCTAACTACAACATCCTAATCAACACGCTTACTGTGCAGGCAAATCAACTGAATCAGCACTCTATAGCGTAGTTTCACGCATATTAAATGCTTTCAAAGCCAAAAACCCAACCCTAGGCGCCTTCATTGATATATGGGGCGCTTTCGACAAAACTAACTTCGCCAGCATCGAACACGCACTTGCCACGCACGGTGTTGCGCGCACGCTCATAGAATAGATTAATAACATGTTAAAATACCGTGCTATTCAGTTTACCGTGAAGACCACCACACGAGGTATCGAGTAGAGGCTGCCCTCAGGGTGGGGTGCTGTTACCACTACTGTGGAATTTAGTCTTAAATGAGCTGATCGTAGAGCTCAACGCCAGCAGTCTGAACTCGGTGGGTTACGCGGACGATATAGCAATTCTGATTTCGGGGAAACTTGACGGTTTAGTCTTGTGTGTATTGGAGGTTTAGGAACTCTTCATATAAACACAGCTCTAACAGTTAAAAGTTTATCACGCAAACACAATATAATTTTTCACTGCAAAAATGCGCGGCGCGAGACGATCGTCCTGGTCTACACGTGGATTAGCGCGGACTGCCTGGGCGACTGCGGGGCGCATCTATCAAGAGCGCTGGGAATAAGCGGCGCGTCGCGTCGAGCCGCTCGCCCGCGGTTCGGCGTTTGCAGAACGGCGGAACTGTAGGTAGCTATAGCCTACACTGGGTACTTGTTAAGGGCATGGTGTGACAGGTATTGTGTCACTACATCACTCCCCCCTAAGCAAAGTGTACGTTGGGTTTCACTGCGCGTCCGGTTTGCGTGACGTATGGGTCGCTCGGTGCGCTGCTGAGGGTCGCTGACTGCGGCTCGATGCTCGCAGTCGTGTTCTTAGTGCGCGGTGCTGGTTGTTGCCCACATATTGTAGAAGTGGTAAACTCTTCTTCGTTGAGAAGGTGCGCTGGCTTAAGTCTGTCTATTGAAACAACTGTTGTTCTAAGTGGCATTTGTATAGTGAAATGCTTACTATCTCGCTGAATCACCTTGAACGGGCCGTCGTAAGGGGGGTCAATGGACTTCTCACGGTATGGTTGCGCACGAAAACATGAATACACATCGCTAGGTCCTTGTGTACAAACGTGCTCCTGTTGTTGTTGACAAGTAATTTGCTCCTTGGTGCGAGTGATGCCATTGTTTCGGTCAGCTGGCGGACGAATTATGCGTCCTCATTTTTTGGGTGTCTTCTCGAAGCGCTGTACGTAGTCCAAGCAGCACGATCGCTAATTCCTCGCTCCAGTGTGTACCTCTCGCCATGAGCGTGACCTTCAACGTTCGATGCCAGCGTTCGACTTGACCATTTGCTTGCGGGTGTTATGCAGTGGTTCGAATTCTGGTGATGCGAAACTTCTTCATCAGTGCGCTGAATAAGGAAGATTCGAATTGTCTTCCTTGATCCGTTGTTACACGTAATGGGCAACCAAATCGCGATATCCATCCTTCGTAAATCACCTAAACAACAGTGGCGGCGGTGACGTCACGAATAGGTATTGCGCCCGGACATTTAGTGCAGCGGTCGATCATTGTAACTAGATACATAGTCGTTAGATGGCGGCACTGGTCCCACGTTGTAAACGAGAATGTGTTCGAAGCTCGACGATTAACACTTGAACCACTGCTTACCCCTAGTACTCAATTACACAACTTATACGAATTATTAAATTATAGTAAACTTATTCCCTTTGTACTGTCTTATGAGCGTCTATGTATCACTTTATATACACTGTTCTATCACTTGTCCCGCACAAGAATTATTATTGAAACGCAACTTTATAGTATTCAGACAGAGTATCTTTTATTCAAAATAAAAGAAACATAATCGATTCTAATATAAAAACTAATGTGAAAATAATGTTTTAAATTATAAAGGTTATAGAGAAGGCATTCAAGTTAGAAAGGAGAAAGTACGAAACCTACGTCGACGAAGTCACGAGCGAAGTGCTAGTTATAAAATTTAATAGACTGTATTTTGTAAATTTTGCGCAATAAACAACATAAAACGAATCACAGTGTACAGTAACCCTAACTACAACATCCTAATCAACACGCTTACTGTGCAGGCAAATCAACTGAATCAGCACTCTATAGCGTAGTTTCACGCATATTAAATGCTTTCAAAGCCAAAAACCCAACCCTAGGCGCCTTCATTGATATATGGGGCGCTTTCGACAAAACTAACTTCGCCAGCATCGAACACGCACTTGCCACGCACGGTGTTGCGCGCACGCTCATAGAATAGATTAATAACATGTTAAAATACCGTGCTATTCAGTTTACCGTGAAGACCACCACACGAGGTATCGAGTAGAGGCTGCCCTCAGGGTGGGGTGCTGTTACCACTACTGTGGAATTTAGTCTTAAATGAGCTGATCGTAGAGCTCAACGCCAGCAGTCTGAACTCGGTGGGTTACGCGGACGATATAGCAATTCTGATTTCGGGGAAACTTGACGGTTTAGTCTTGTGTGTATTGGAGGTTTAGGAACTCTTCATATAAACACAGCTCTAACAGTTAAAAGTTTATCACGCAAACACAATATAATTTTTCACTGCAAAAATGCGCGGCGCGAGACGATCGTCCTGGTCTACACGTGGATTAGCGCGGACTGCCTGGGCGACTGCGGGGCGCATCTATCAAGAGCGCTGGGAATAAGCGGCGCGTCGCGTCGAGCCGCTCGCCCGCGGTTCGGCGTTTGCAGAACGGCGGAACTGTAGGTAGCTATAGCCTACACTGGGTACTTGTTAAGGGCATGGTGTGACAGGTATTGTGTCACTACATCACTCCCCCCTAAGCAAAGTGTACGTTGGGTTTCACTGCGCGTCCGGTTTGCGTGACGTATGGGTCGCTCGGTGCGCTGCTGAGGGTCGCTGACTGCGGCTCGATGCTCGCAGTCGTGTTCTTAGTGCGCGGTGCTGGTTGTTGCCCACATATTGTAGAAGTGGTAAACTCTTCTTCGTTGAGAAGGTGCGCTGGCTTAAGTCTGTCTATTGAAACAACTGTTGTTCTAAGTGGCATTTGTATAGTGAAATGCTTACTATCTCGCTGAATCACCTTGAACGGGCCGTCGTAAGGGGGGTCAATGGACTTCTCACGGTATGGTTGCGCACGAAAACATGAATACACATCGCTAGGTCCTTGTGTACAAACGTGCTCCTGTTGTTGTTGACAAGTAATTTGCTCCTTGGTGCGAGTGATGCCATTGTTTCGGTCAGCTGGCGGACGAATTATGCGTCCTCATTTTTTGGGTGTCTTCTCGAAGCGCTGTACGTAGTCCAAGCAGCACGATCGCTAATTCCTCGCTCCAGTGTGTACCTCTCGCCATGAGCGTGACCTTCAACGTTCGATGCCAGCGTTCGACTTGACCATTTGCTTGCGGGTGTTATGCAGTGGTTCGAATTCTGGTGATGCGAAACTTCTTCATCAGTGCGCTGAATAAGGAAGATTCGAATTGTCTTCCTTGATCCGTTGTTACACGTAATGGGCAACCAAATCGCGATATCCATCCTTCGTAAATCACCTAAACAACAGTGGCGGCGGTGACGTCACGAATAGGTATTGCGCCCGGACATTTAGTGCAGCGGTCGATCATTGTAACTAGATACATAGTCGTTAGATGGCGGCACTGGTCCCACGTTGTAAACGAGAATGTGTTCGAAGCTCGACGATTTTTGAAAATCGCCGAGTGGACTGATAACGTGTCGTTGAATTTTCCCGCGCTGGCAACCGATGCAACAACCAACTGCTCTGTTCATACTTGGCCAAAAAAACTTTGTCGACATTACTGTTCTTGTTGTTCGCACACCGGGCTGATGATGACCGATTGTTGTTTCGCACAGATGGGTTGCTGACCTCTGGGCAATGTGATAGGCGCAAACTTCAGACTTGGGTTGGACATGCAGATCTTCAGTTCTTCATCATTTTGTTGGTCTTGAGCAAGTTGGTTGTAGTCGATCCTGGACTGCGACAAGTCGATTTCTTCGATGCGTGATAACGCGTCAGCTGCTTCGTTCTTATCACCGTGAATGTATTTATTTGATCTTTGTACAGAACTAACTAATGTAGTGTAGCTGGCATCCTCTTCATGGTGTATCGCTGCTACTCGGTGTTCTTGTCAGCGCGTAAGTTAGTGGTTTGTGTGATCTATGAATACTGTCAGGTCACACTGCCACAAAATACAGAGAGTACAGAAGTCAATCTACATACAAAGTGCGCTCGAGCAACGCACACAGACACCGCTCACGGACACGATATCTCGGACGAGCTGGGACCAGTGCGAGCGCGAGTGCCATCCTATGAGACACGCGTCTGTGAAGTGCAAAAATGAAGCAACAAAAAGAAAAGTTATTATAACTGTTCAGTGGGTGTTTAAATTAAACACTAAACTGTGAATTGTAGATTTTTAGCTTCCAGTTGTTTCAGAAACCACGGGGTTCCCAAACTTATTTTGTCCACTGCCCACTTTGAGAATAAATTATTTTTTAGCGCCCCCATTGTTTCGCCTACTTAAAAACCACTATAACTTTAAATAAGTTCATTATTGTGAGCTATATTAGCAGAGATTAAACATTCATTCTAAACGAGACTTTTACTATAACCCACAAGAGTTAACTTGAGACCTGAGCGCATGGATAGTACACAACGGCGCTCAGGTCTCAAGTTAACTCTAACGCTACATCTGCCAATGAGAATTGTGGCCTATAGCCGCATTTGTGTGCTGGGTTGGCGGGGAATGAAACCACTGGAGACTTCTTGCTTCTATATTTGGAGTACTTTATTCTAGGTAGCTCGCCGCTGAATGTGTCGAATGACAAAAATGTTCCTATTTTTATACAATTTTGCAAGGATTTAAAATATCGATTTGACCAATCATAATTATAAAAAAGCGCGGGTAAAGGCGTCAGCTAATTAGGGATAGGCACAATATCATAAAAAAACGCGCGCAAAGCATCAGCCAATTAGAGCGAGGCACTATATTGTACATTTTTACCTTTAATACCTCGACCCTTTACCGTAACGGGGACCGCGCTACATTATTTGCGTTTTTTGCTAACTTTATTACATTTACATAGGTAAAACTATATATAATCGGACTCTATGTAATAAGAACTATCTAAGAAAAATATAAAATCAACAAAGACAATATAAAATATAACATAAACACTTGAACCACTGCTTACCCCTAGTACTCAATTACACAACTTATACGAATTATTAAATTATAGTAAACTTATTCCCTTTGTACTGTCTTATGAGCGTCTATGTATCACTTTATATACACTGTTCTATCACTTGTCCCGCACAAGAATTATTATTGAAACGCAACTTTATAGTATTCAGACAGAGTATCTTTTATTCAAAATAAAAGAAACATAATCGATTCTAATATAAAAACTAATGTGAAGGATGAATCTGATGCTGTTTAATAAGTTTGTTGATATCAGGTTCCAATTTACTCAAGAACAGCCGCAAGTCACCACGTTCGGTAACATGCAAACGATTTTTCTTTTTAGTAAGCAGCGTTGCCACAGCACTAAATCCACGTTCACACAAATATGACGATGGGAATGCTATCAAGAATCATTGAACGATTGACCACAATCCAGGGTACAATTGCGGGATCGGTTTTTGTAGCCAAAATTCTTGGTAGCCATTTTTGAACTTGATTTTTATTTCTGCGTTCGTTGTCAATTCTATAGGTTCTTCTTCCAGCTGAGGTAATATTGCTGTGTTGACATTTGAAAACGGATCCAACACCCAGTCTGGTATTTCCAAGTTCAAAATGTCCTGGTATCGTTCGGTGAAGACAATGTGAAGGTTTTCCGAATGTTGGCAGTAGGCAAACAAGTCGTCGTTACTGTGTGAAACTCACGTCTGCCCATATTCTTTTTGTGTAGAAGCAATTTGGCTGCGTAAGTAGCAACGACAATTTTCGTTTAAATTAAATTTAGTTCATCGCCTTGCATTTGGAGATTCATGTAGTTGAACAATTTATACAGGTCTGTCATTTAAGCTATATCATTCTTTGATGTAATGACCTTGTTGCGCAATTCTGTATCTTTAGTTTCCAAGAACTCTATCACAGAGTCAAACAGGTTGTAACATCGAGTCAGACAATTGCCTCTTGATGGCCAACGAACTTCAGTATGAAACATCAAACGGTTGAAATCTTCGTCATTAGTAACACAAAGCTGATGAAATAATATATCATTCAAAGAGCTGTTACGGATTTTATTGACTGCTTTGATGACATATTGCAGTGATTGAAATAGTCGTTTACTTAAATTTCTAGCAACCAAATGTTGTCTATGAATAAGGCAAAGTACAGCAAGGACATCTGGAATTTATTTTTTTAAGTACACTATGAAGCCTTTATATACACACCCTGTCATAGCCGGAGCGCCATCCGTAGCAACTGATATAACATTTTTCAAGGGAATCTCTTTCTCATTACAGAACATATTTTCTCATCTTTAATAAACCTCACGTACGACAGCAACAATGCTTAATTAGTGGGTAAAGTGGACTCATCGAGCTGAATTGAGAATTGACTAGTCCTCAGATGATTGCACAATGATTCTTTTATGTTTTCAGCCATTTCATCAATTCGTCTTTGCACAGAATTATTACTCAAAGGACGTCTATAGGTAAAAATAAAATCTCAGGTATGCCGAAGCAAATAGCAACATATTTGAATTTACCAAACTGTGAACAGTATACCGGGCATTGTTATAGAAGAACGTCAGCGACACTGTTAGCCGATTCTGGGGCGAACATGACAAAAAGTCATGGAAGATGGAAATCCAGCACAGTCGCGGAAGGCTACATTGAGGATTCCGTCCAAAATAAAACTAAAATTTTAAACAAATTAACTGAGACTATAAATTTACACCTCACTTCGCCTCAACCAAGTACTTCAAGGGAGTCTGCGCCATGGATTCCACAGTCTAATCAAATACTGGAGTCTTCTAGTTTTACAGAAATTCAGCACAGCCAAATTTGTCATATCATATCAAACAGCGTAAATATTCCAAACAAAAATGTAACTTTAAATTTCACAAATTGTTCTAACTTCTCAATTAATTTTAAATAGGTACTACTCATGTTATTATTATCAATAAATATTTTAGAAAAACGACTATTTATTACTTTCTTTAAATTCGAAATGAAAAGTAGAGTGCTTAACACGGGTGAAAGACATCAATTCCTACTCGGACTATAGCCGCACTCGCTGTGCTCGGGCGTCTAAATACCTCGTATGGGAATTGATTTCTTTCGACCTTTGTATAACAATCTACTATTTTTGTTTGTGTAGATATTGTGTTGTTTTTAGTGTCATTTGATAGGTTTAGGTCTATAACGGATTATCTGTGACAAATTTGTAATATAACAATAACATTAAAATTAAAATATTTTTTGCTTTATATTTCCTATCTTCCTGTTTCATTCTCAACAATGAATCAAACACCTAGATACGAGTGCCACTACCACGATAGTTTTTTTGTGCATAAGCCAAAGTTGACAACCCTAGCGCGACCGCCGAGCGTAGGTATGAAAAGTGAAGTACATACATGTGATTGACTTCTGTACTCTGCGTATTTTGTGACACTGCCCTCTATCAGTCGTCGTAGGTGTTGCACTGCGGTGTAATAATTCGCGATCATACACGTTGTACCGTCGCTGCGTCTCACTCAGTTTTTGAGTAAAAGGCCATAGGTTTCCACACGTTATCCACATTTTGTTGTAGAACAGCGCCAATGCTAGTATTCGATGCGTTGGTAAATCAACGGTAATTAAACATAGCGGCGCGTTAGGTATCGGGTGAGTCAGTGTTGTTGCCTCGAGTATGCTTTGTCGGCATTTCTCAAAGCCTTGTTCTGCTACTTGATACCATTGTATCGGAGTTTTGTCTTTCTTCTTACTGTTGTGCACGTATTTATTCAATTCATGTTGGTACTCGGCTTGATGTGGTAAATAACTACGGTAGAAGTTCATCATTCCTAAAAATCTTCTGAGTTCTTGTACTGTTTGTAGTTTCGGATAGCTGACTATGGCTTGTATTCGTTCTTGAGTGGGTTTGGTTCCTTCTGATGACACTTCGTATCCGAGGAACTCGATGTTTTTCTTGTCAAACTCGCACTTGTCGATGTTTAGACTGACACCGTAGGTATTAAGGCGTTCGAGTACTAATTCGAAGTGGCGGCAGTGTTTACCTTATTTCTCGAGTGTACGAGCAGATCGTCGATGAAACAGAATACGTTTTCATCTAATCCTCGTAGAACTTCGTGCATGAAACGTTGAAAGGTTTGACCGGATCATGCAGCTGAATTCGAAGAGTTCGAAAGGTGTTATTATCGCTGTTTTTTGAGCATCTTCTTTTGCGATAGCTATCCAGAAATATGCCATTTTCAAATCGAGTTTCGAAAATATTTTCTTGCCGTGGAGTTGGTATGTAAAATCTTGAATTTGTGGGGTATCGGTCGGGAACGGTGACGGCGTTGAGTCTTCTGTAATCGCCACATACTCGAAGTGATCTGCCTTTCTTCGTCACGATGTGAAGTGGACTCGCCCACGGACTGATTGATGACTTGCATATTCCCATCTCGATCATGCGTTCGAATTCAAGTTTAGCCGTCTTATATTTGTCGGGCGGTAGAGGGCGCGGCCGTGAGGAGATGTGCGGCCCAGCTATCTCTGTGATGTGTGACGTCATGCTTGGCTGGAGTCTTGAGTGTCATTCGTCGAAGTACATCTGGATATTTTTTAGCAGGTCGTGATGAGTATGGTCGCGGTTGATAATGATGATTGATTCTTCATTGCTGTGTATTTTGACGGCGTTCACACTGAGCTCGGTTACACGGTCGATGAGTTTTCTTTGGTGCAAGTCAACTAACAGTTTGTGATGTACTAGAAAATCGGCACCCAGTAATGAAGTCTTCACATTGGCGACAACGAAAGTCCATTTGAAGCTTCTTCATAAGCCTAGGTTGAGCTCGAGTGTGCGCTCTCCGTAGGTACGAATTTCTGTTCCGTTTACCGCGATAAGTTTGTAGCCTGCATTCTCCACCGGCTTTGAATATTTCTGGTTACGACCTGCTAATATCGATATGTCGGCTCCAGTGTCGACACGAAATTTTTCTCTGTTGTTGATATCGATCACACACAGGCGGCGGCTTGTTTGGTTTACATCGACACCCGCTACTATCGATGTACGTTCTGGTTTTCCCGCTTTGACTGCGCCTCGTTGCTGAATCAGTAGTGGTACCGGCACAGCCAGTCGGGATCTCCGGGCTTGCGGGCGTTATCTGTAGGCTGTCTTGAACAGGCGCGTAAGTGGCCACGATGTACAGAGTTTTGGTGGGAAAGGCGATGTGCGGAATTTCGGCGGGAACTGCGATTCGACGAATACTGATGGCTGCGGAGTTCGGCGACTTCGAGTGACAATTTCTCTATTTGTTTCGAAAGCAAGTTGATTTAAAGGGTTATAATCGCATTTATCTGTACCTCATTTACTGCTGGACTCGTTGACGGAAGGTTTTCAGTGGAGACTGCGGCAACTGTAGCGGGTCCAAAATGCTCCATCATTTTATCTGCCATCGCAGCTAGAACTTCGAGCGACGACTCGGTGTTGACGGAGAGCACGGCGCGAACTTGTGCGAGCAGCTGGTTGAGCCACATAACCTTCAGCGCTTCATCCGAGAGTAGCTTGCCACTGAGGTCTCGCATTCTTCGCAGCAGCTGGCTTGGCTTGTGATCGCCGAGTTCGAGTCGCTTCTGTAACTGCCGGTGGTCTGACTCTTGGTACGTTGAGATGAGTCTGTCCTTGAGAGCGCTCTACCTGCCGGTGCTCGGTGGATGTAGGATGATGTTTCCGATTTGTTCCAAGTCACTGTTGCCGAGTAGCGAGACGACGAGGTTGAACTTCTGCTCCTCACCTATTTTACTGGAAGTAACGGAGGCTTCGAATTGGGCGAACCACGGGCGTGGATTTTGGCGACAAAAAGGTGGTAGTCGTGCAGGTAGTGAGACTGTTGCCACGTCGCTCTTCACTGTTGTGCTGCCTTGGGCATCGCTATAATCGTCGATCATGATGATGGTTCTTTTGAGATTAGCGGGATCTTGAAGAAGATCGAGATTCAGGAACTCGTGCTTCGGCTGTTCGGGTTTACGTGTCGAGTTCGGCTTCACGGGGCGTGTTCGTCTTCACGGGCTCACCACTTTAGAGTCTTGTGTGTATTGGAGGTTTAGGAACTCTTCATATAAACACAGCTCTAACAGTTAAAAGTTTATTACGCAAACACAATATTATTTATCACAGCAATGATGCGTAGCGCGAGTCGATCGTCCTGCTCTACACGTGGATTAGCGCGGACTGCCTGGGGGACTGCGGGGCGCATCTATCAAGAGCGCGGGGAGGAGGCCAACGCCGATCCGCGGGCGAGTGGCTCTTGTGCGATCTCATGAGAAGGACCTTCAAAATAATCGAGAGTTGGTGCACGAAGCACGAACTATCGGTTAACCCCTCGAAAACGGAACCAATAATGTTCACCAACAAAAGAACTCTTGGACCCCACAAGCTTCTAAAACTTTTCAACACAGAATTAACACTTAAAGACAAAGTCAAGTACTTGGGAGTGATCCTTGATAGCAAACTGCTCTGAAATAAGCATTTCGACTACAAACTCAATAAAAGCACAATTGCACTGTAACAATGTAAAAAAATGCGAGTGACAGCCATATAAAAGTAGGTAAAAATTTTGAACTCAAGTTTTCGTTCTGCTCGGTTTATATATTCTGTGCTTATTACGTTCCCCCAGGATATATTCCAACCTCCACGCAGGCCATGCCGCGCGGAAAAACTAGTTAGCCCATCAAACCTAGACCACGTATGATGTGAAAACCAAAGGAGAGTAAATATCTAAGTAACTGGTGATATCCCAGGTTTTTCCTAATTCTGAGGCGTTTAGGGAAGTGACCCCTAAGTCATTACAAAAAAGGGATGACAAAAAAAAAAGTCTGTCTGTTCCATCTCCGAATACTGAAATAATGAAGGCTGACACTTGCTAACGCTGGCCATGTGGTCGGCTTCTAGTATAGGTAACCCTTTTTTTTGTTTGTGTTCGATATTTAAAAACTGGTGTTATGCCTTTCCTTGTCTTATTCCCTACACTTTGCTCATGTTAGAACAGTCAAAATTTAGTTTAGGAATTTACTATCGCTCGGAACGGGCGCCCGGGAACGGCGACACCGGACACCATGGGTCTATTCTCTAAGCACGAAATCTGTAGTTTCGGCCGAACTTACGGGAGTTTCCTACCCCGTATCAGCTAAGGACTTGTAATTACCAACTTCAGAAGACATAATTTGACAGTTGCCCTTACTTCCGATGTGTCTGTGCCAGTCCGAAAAAGTATATTAATCGGGAGTAGGGTTCATTCCGATGTATCCAAATATTTTCCCGTATGTCCGTTGGCAGACTTAGAGAGCAGGACCGTTGAATCAGGCGTCGCGATACCGCGACAGATAGGGCTTTTTTGACAGTCGCCTGATAGGGGTCGCGACAGCCCAGGAAAAGGATCATACAGTCAGTCATAGCCAAGGCCTTTTGAGTTCTGTTGAGGTACTCTGATCAAAATATGAACCTAGTACCCTACCTACCTCTTGTTTCGGCTCTGATACAGAGTCGACTTACGATATTATGAGGTAGATACCTACCAACATAATAAATATGAAAAATACCTACTAACCTCGCAGAATGTCATACAGACTGTGCAGGGTATGAACAATATGTAGAATGGAGCAGCCACACTAGCTATCCAAAATCCTACGAATATGAGGATGAACAACCAAAGTATAGAAATTATGATGTTACACATTTTCAGTGAGAACCACTTAAATTCAAATGACGACGACGTCAAAAAGCCGAGAAAGAACAGCTAAGCTAATGAATTATTTAGACTTCACGCACGCACGAGGTCGTTCAGTGTTGCCAACTAGGTGTCAGGCTATATTCCCTATAAAAAAAAGTACTCTGTGGTGTCAGGTTTTGGGGCTAAATCGAGTTCAAAAAAGGGCTAGATTAGCACATTTAAAAAAAAATAGGCTTAATTACTAAATAACGAAAACTAAAAATAAAGATTCATTACTAAAATGGATTGCATGTGTTGACAACCTTCTTGGTATGTTATCTTAGTTGTCTATTTTTGATTTTGTTTCAAGTGATTTTGTCAGTTGTCTTCCCTTCACCACATTGTATAGAATATTCCTACTTGCTTATTAGATTTATATTGCCATTACTTGGTTTTATTGCACCACACCTCATATAATCCCATACAGTCCATTCCTATCGTCAATATTTTGGTCCTTCGACGGTTTTATTTCATATACATTTTTGTCATTTTCACATCGGTAAGTACCATTTTTAGCATTACGACATGAACACGCGTAGTAAAACCAAAGCCTTGGCAATGTCATCTCATAGTATCGCCCGTCATTCACCAGTAGAACCTTCAACAACCACTCACGAGCCAGTAGCGTCAAGAGTTAGTGCCGGTGACGATGCGAACAGCATGCGCTCTGCGCAGACTAATTCTAGCGCTTCATCCACCATGCTGAAAGCACACAAGGCCGCCGCGGAAGCCGCGTACAAGCGCCGCCAGTTCGAAAACATGAAAGCGCTCGCTGAAGCGCAGCAACAGGCCGTGCTACAGCAGCAGCTCGCGGAAGTGGAGGAAGCCGAGTACCGCGCGGAGATTGAACAAATTGAAGCGGAGGTTGAAGGTAGGCGAAGTACTACGAGTCAAAAACGAACGCAAGAATGGGTAAGAAGTATTTCTACAATTCAAGTAAACGAAGGAAATAAACCAAAAGAGGTCTCACAGCCTGCTCATTTATCAATGAACCCTCAGGCTGCTGCTCCATTATCAGCAGCATACCTCGAAAATCAGACAAGTTTCGTTCCCCAAGTGCCCGGGCTGGCCGCCACGGTGTTGCCACCCTCTTATATGGGCTTGGAGGAACAGCGCCACAATATACCTGTATGTAATAATGAGTTTTCTCCCTTGCTTTTACAAGCAGTCGCAGACACTGCCGCTGCAGCGAAGTCTTTGGCTGTCGCACAGAATAAAACACAAAAAACAAAAATAGAGCTTTTCGCATTTACTGGAAATGCGTCTCAGTGGCTTCAATTTAGAAAACTTTTTGACACTACTAAACTCTCATATACCCCCGCAGAGAATGTTGCGCGCTTACAAAGCGCGCTCCGTGGGGCCGCACGCGAGTCCGTCGCGTCGCTGCTCATTTCTGCAGAGGACCCGGAGGAGATCATGCGCGCCCTCGAGCGAAGCTTTGCGTGCCCTGAGATGATTGTCTTCGGTGAGGTACAGGTGTTGAAACAACTGCCACGGCTCGGTAATGACCTCAAAGAAATAGGTACCATTGCAAATAGAGTCGGAAATAGTCTTTCTACGATAAAATTACTCAATCATCGTGACTATTTACACTCACCAGAACTTTTTCACATTATACTAGGTAAATTAAACCCTATGATGAAAATGAGATGGTCTGACTATGCGTCAGAGGTATCAAACCCTCTGGTATCAAAATTAGAGGTTTTGTCCGAATTTTTAACTCGTGAACATGAGCGTTATATTAAGTTTGCTTTGTCTCCTGACTTAAGTCTTTCGCAAGCTACACATCAATCGCACGTGATTCAGTCTGTCAATAAACCATTAAAACGCGAGAACATTCATTCTGTGTCACACAATAAAATTAAAAGTAACGATAAAACAGAATGTGTTTATTGTAAAAAAAAACACAACGTTAAAAACTGCGACGAAATAAAATCCTTGGCAGTTGACGAAAGATGGCGTTGGTTACGTGAGAACAAGATTTGTTACAAATGTCTTAGGCGTGTTTCCCATCAATGGAAATCTTGCAAAGTAAATCCTTGTGGGGTCGACGGTTGTTCTTTTCGCCACCATCCTCTTTTACATGGTAGGCAGGATACGTTAACGTCATCGCCTGCATCCGAAAAGCAGTCGTTTAACAACACTGTGTGTGCAGCTGCGTCTCTTAGTGACGTTCCGTGCACGTCACCCTCATCAGCCGCCCCGCTCGCGCTCCAGCCAATGGAAGAAAAGGTAACGGTTTCTAATACAGGTATCCATGAACATTTCAAGATGTCATCACAAACCAATGCGTTTTTAAAAATAGTACCAGTTGTTGTGTCTGGTCCAGCTGGTGACTATGAAACATACGCTCTTCTTGACGACGGCAGTACAGCGACATTGATTGACTCAAACGTGGCTGCTCGTATAGGGTTATCAGGACCGCAAGAACTTATAACTATCAACGGTGTCGGTGGTTTACAGAAAAGTACAAACATTTCATATGTTAATTTTTACATACAGGGTAAACATGAAAATAACAAATACTTAGTTAGTCGTGCTAGGGCTATGCAAGCACTAAATTTAAGCACACAAACACTGTCCAACCAAATGGTTGAATCATACAACCATTTAAAAGACTTAGCTCATTTTCTAATTTATAGTGACGCTGTACCGACCGTGCTTATCGGCGCTGAGTACTGGCATCTATCGATAACTCACGAGGTCCGCACTGGACGCCGCAATGAGCCTGTCGCTTGTCACACTTTGTTGGGTTGGACATTGTATGGAGTAGCTTCTAGTAAAACTAAACCAGTCGTATTTATTAACCACTGTCAGTTAGACCAAGCCGAACTATCGGAATACGAACATTTAGAACTTCTCATAAAAGAGCAGTACAAACTTGATTCACTTGGTATTTCCAAGCGTGAGACTCTTCATAGTAAGCAGGATTTGCGTGCTATTGAGATTTTAGACGCGACTACTACACGTTTGCCAACTGGTAGGTACGAAGTAGGACTCCCATGGCGAGATGACATTCAGTCTATTCCCGACAGCTATCCTCAAGCTCTCTCACGTTTCTTGAGTCTAGAGAAACGCATGCTCCGAGAACCAGAGTTTGCTGGTCCTTATAAACAGTTTATTGATAATATGCTTACTAAGGGATATGCGGAGGAGTGTGATCCTACCACTTACTATCGTAATTTTACTGGTCAAGAAAATCTTAATAATATAATCAGTCTCAATTCAGGGTGTTCTAAACAGACTGCGCCCTTTTCGACAACAAATCGTCCTGGAGCAGTTTCTAGTTCTAATTCTAGTACGAGGATTAGGTGGTACTTGCCACATTTTGGCGTGTATCACCCACAAAAGCGTAAGCTTCGGGTTGTTCACGATGCGGCTGCTAGGAATCAAGGAGTGTCTTTGAATTCCTTGCTTCTCCAGGGGCCTGATCTATTAGAGAACTTATTAGGTATTCTTTTTAGATTCAGAGAGGGCCGTGTCGCAATGTCTGCTGACATTAAGGAAATGTTTCCTCAAATACGAATTCGAGAGCAGGAAAGGGACGCATTACGGTTTCTTTGGCGTGATGTTCAATACAAAAATACAAAGCCTATAAAAGAGTATCGTATGACTGCTGTTATCTTTGGAGCGTCGTCCAGTCCATTTACTGCTCTGTACATTAAAAACAAAAACGCCAGGTCTCATCAAGATTTGTATCCAGAAGCAGCCAACGCTAGTGTTTATAGTTGTTATATGGACGATTATCTTGATAGTGTGGACGACGTCACCAAGGCTGCGCAGCTGTCATCTGATATAGTCACTATCCATCGAAACGCCTGGTTCGAAATGCGTGGCTGGATCTCTAATAATCAGGAAGCGTTACGTCTTATTCCAAAAGAATTTCATGCCGCACAACCGACTGAAGTGAAACTTGGTAATAATTCCACTATTATAAATAATGTCTTAGGCGTTTCATGGGATCCTTTATCAGATACTATAGGTTTTAGGACCGGTTTAGAAAGTTGTAGGTTTCAAGGCTCTTTAAATAAGCGAAAAGCGTTGTCTCATCTTATGAAAATCTATGACCCGTTGGGATTACTTGGGCCAATCGTTGTTAAGGGCCGAATCCTGCTCCAGGAGGCCTGGAGAAAAAATATTGACTGGGACACACCATTTCCACCCTCAGAGGTTATGAGGTGGAGTGAATGGTTAGAAGAGCTCGTTGAAGTATCATTTTTTAGTATTCCACGCTGGTACGCTAATGAAAATGGTGAACCTTTATACAGGGAATTGCATGTGTTTGCTGATGCGAGCGAGCTTGCCTATGCCTGTGTTGCTTTTTGGCGTTTTACGTATGCTAACGGCATCGTCAAACTCGCCCTTATCGCCAGTAAGGCGAGAGTTTCGCCATTAAAACCAACATCAATTCCACGCTTAGAGTTGCAAGCTGCTTTGATTGCTTCTCGCCTTGCTGTCACAATCAAAGATTGTCACAAAAAGAAGCCCATGCGCACATATCTGTGGACGGATTCGAGAACCGTTCTCTGTTGGCTGAGGAGCGATGCACGAACATTCAAGCCGTTTGTGGCTCATAGAGTCGGGGAAATAACCGAAAATTCATGCGTTCAAGATTGGCGATGGGTCCCAACCGACTTGAATGTTGCTGACGATGCCACTCGTATAAAGCCTCTGCACCTGAATCCCAACCATCGATGGTTTTCGGGTCCTTCATTTCTTTTAGAGACCCCAGAAGATTGGCCTATAGAACCAGCTGGCCAGCCTATGGCTCGGGAGGAGTGTAAACGTTCCCCTGTGCTTTTGGTTGCTCATCTGGTTGCGACACTAGATTTCAGTCGTTTCAGTGACTGGCTTCGTTTGCTCCGCGCTACTGCTCGCGTTTTGCAGGCTGCGGCCAAACTCCGTTCATTTTTGGACCGTACTAGACTCACTGTCCCTAACACCGATGTTAGAGACCGCCATTGTGCAAGTTTACCTGCGTCCACCACTCTATTATTGCCTTTGTCAGCTGAGTTAATGGAAGCCGCAGAAAGGCATATCCTACAACGCCTACAGGCAGAAGCGTTTGCCGAAGAAATTCAGTGCATCGATCGAGACGAAACGATACCCAAGTCTAGCCGCTTATCAAAGCTTTCACCAATGATGGGAGAAGACGGTTTGTTAAGATTGGTCGGAAGAATTAGAGCCGTCGAAAACGTCAGCTCCGATGTGAAGCGCCCGATACTGTTAGATGGTCGCCACCATGTCGTCCGTTTGTTGGTGCAATATTTCCACCGCAGAGCTGGTCATGCCAATAATGAGATGGTAATTAATGAGTTGAGACAAAAATATTGGATTCTTCGAATTCGCAGCATCGTCCGGAGTGTAGCCAGCCAATGTTTGTTCTGCAAGATAAGGAAAACAAAGCCAATGAATCCAAAGACAGGAGATCTCCCGGCACAAAGGCTTGCTCACCATCGCCGTCCTTTTACATTTACGGGCTTGGATTATTTTGGCCCCATCTCTACTGCAATTGGCCGAAGAAGAGAAAAACGTTACGTTGCCCTTTTCACCTGTATGACTTCCAGAGCCATTCATTTGGAGCTGGTGCATTCCCTCTCTGCTGATTCTGCAATTATGACTTTGCGTCGCTTTGTTGCAAGAAGAGGAACTCCTGACACAATATATTCGGACAATGGCACGTATTTTGTTGGTGCAAACCGAATTCTTCGTGATTTTTACCAACCTGAAGTCGAAAACTTTGCTGCCAATAGAGGAATAAAATGGAAGTTTATTCCTCCCGCCGCACCATTCTTTGGTGGATGTTGGGAGAGGTTGGTGCGCAGCGTGAAGGTGGCTCTAAATGCCACTTTGGAAGAACAAGCCCCCAAGGAAGAGGTCCTTATAACTCTCTTGTTAGAAGCCGAAGCGATTGTCAACTCTAGACCTCTGAGTCACGTTTCGGTTTGTCACGAGGACCAAGAAACATTAACTCCATTTCATTTTTTGCTCGGCACGTCATCTAATCAAGTTCTACCTTCGACTCTAGACGACCGGGATTTATTAAGAAGAGCGGACTGGCGAAAAGCTTTAAGATTGGCTGATCATTTTTGGCATCGCTGGGTCAGAGAGATTCTGCCCACTATGCAACCACGGCAGGTCGGGGACAGCAGAGAACCAGCTTTGAAAATTGGTGACATTGTATTCATCGTGGATGAGAACATGCCGAGAGGAACTTGGCCACGAGGCCGTGTTTCCGGAACTTTTCCCGGCAAAGATGGAGTAATTAGAGTGGTGGACGTAGCTACCTCAGGTGGCATACTTCGTCGGCCCACCAAGAGGATTGTCAAGATTTCCACTTAGGAGACCCATTGCATTATTTTGTGCACTATCATGCACAAGGGGGTGGAATGTTGACAACCTTCTTGGTATGTTATCTTAGTTGTCTATTTTTGATTTTGTTTCAAGTGATTTTGTCAGTTGTCTTCCCTTCACCACATTTTATAGAATATTCCTACTTGCTTATTAGATTTATATTGCCATTACTTGGTTTTATTGCACCACACCTCATATAATCCCATACAGTCCATTCCTATCGTCAATAGCATGAATAACTAATGTGTAAATTATTAATCAAATACATAATTTTGGATTATAAAATATTGATTATGATCTGAATATTGATTATGGTCTTCATCTTAATCCTCTGGACGGGTTTCACTTTGCGTTGACGACGTTGCGACGACGGGCTTGGGCCTCATTGCGCGTAGCCTTGTTCAGTATAAATTTATATTGGACACAATTTTTTTTTTAAAGGAAATCCTCTGGGATATCCTATGGGTATAGAATGTAGGGACTCAAAGTTCATCCTGTTTCGTAATTTATGTTTAAATGGTTTTGGAAGAAAATCATATTTGGGGCTAGATTATGGGCTAGGGGCTAAATCATTATATTCAGGTTGAACAAGAAGAAAAAAGGCTAGATCTAGCCCCGAAGGGGCTAAATTGGCATTACTAGGTTGTCGACACATGGAACTTCAGATAATTAAAAAAAAATATGTTATTAAACTCTTTGGCAGTGTTGCCAACTCCAAAAGTTCAAATTATCGAGTTCCCAAGTTGAAATTATCGTATTATAGGCAAAATTATCATACGAAATAAAAATCAAGAAAAAAAAACCTAAAACAATCATCAAAAACATTGGTACCAAATGACAATGACTAGTCAAAGGGGAGATTATGCCAAATATCACCACAGTTAGCGCTAGCAGCACAAACCGCCAATCTTTACAGACTTTATCTGAGAAAACCACAAGAATCCTACTATAATAATTTAAATGAGAAAGTTTGTTTGTTTGGCTGTTAAGATGTTTGGATGTTTGTTACTCAATCACGCATATTACGATAGTTTATAACCTGCATTAACCACATAGGATACGTTTTATCCCGGTATTACGTTCCCGTTGCACAGTGGAACGAATGTATGGGAGCGGTTGGACGTAGACATGTCCGAAAAAAAAGAGTAAAATTATGCCAAACTAATGATGCCATCTTATTCGATTACTTAATGCCTTCATAACTTGTGGTGATGAATTTCTTCATAACTCCCATATTTCGGGAGTAATTTGAGAAAATGTGAAATTTTACTATGAAAATGAGTGTATCGAGCTCTCTCCCTCCTGATTCCGGGCTTGTTTCAAGTAGCGGTCTCTAATATCATAATGCTAATACTAAGAGCTATATTTAATACTAAGACACATAGTGCGCCAAATGTGCACTTTCTGGGATAAAGAGTGATGTTTATTTTATAACACAATTTTTTTATTTTTTGTTTATTTTGTTGATTAAAACCGTTTTTCTAAAGGTTTACCTTATTACAATAACATTTCTGAGCAGCCAATTAGAGAAGATATAAGCTAATTAGGATATATAATTAGGGACTTAAGGTTTACATATAAAACTGATGCACTAATGATTACTGATAAGAACATTGCTATTATTTAATTACTAAATGGCTCTTAATACACTAATTTAGCATGCATCATTTACTAATTATCACAATAACTAATTACCTTGCAATATTTAACAAAGGATACCTGGGATACCTGGATTTTATATAAATAGGTCACTATTAGTAACTTTAAAATCAGTGTTGATTTACACCTCGTTGTATCCAAGCTAATCTCGCAATGTATTTTCCAAATTTTAATACAAATCTTGATATTCACGTTGCTTTATGCGCACGCGCACATAAAGATTTACGCGACTTTAACTATTTGTTCAGTGTTTTAAAAGATAACAGTTGTGTTCAGTTATGTGAAAGTGCTGAAACAAGTTTAAAAGACTGGTGTCGTCGATTTTGCTACCGCATTTATGCAAAATGGACACAGTCTGGAAGAAGCACAGATAAGTTTCGGAAGAAACATGAGATTTGGCTACAGGCTGCAATTCAATGGCCGGAATTACAGAATGAAAATATGGAACCTTCTACAGAAAATATAAGTGACGTCATCGAGCCCATAATTTCTCCTGCTAAATCTGATGCTTCAACTTGTACACATCCTAGTCCTCGTAAATCTTTTGAGGACCTTAGTAACCGGCAAAAAAGAAGACGCACTGAAGATAGTCTTTCATGCAGCAGTAGCAGCGCTGAAATTATGTTTTCGGCCGAAAGGGCGCTTCAAAAGGCAGGACAAAGCGATACAGCTTATGTTATGAAATACTTGACGGAGAATCCAGAAGAGGCCTCAAAAATCAAAGCCTTCATTGAAGGTAAATCAATTCAGGTACGGGAAATATCCCCTTTGAAGGCATTGGCTCTTTATGTATCGATGAACTTATCGAAATGGCGCTATAACACTCTTCGGGATTTCAACACTCAAGAAGGAGCTCTTCAATACCCGAGTTACTACATGTTGGTTAAAGAAAAAATTAAGTGCTATCCGGCCAAAGAAGATCTCACAGTTACAGAGAGCTCTGCAAAAATCAAATTACAAGCCTTGATGGATTTAACCTCAAGAAGACTTATTAGGTCGTTAGAAACCCCTGTTGATCCCAATCAACAGCTCGTATTGACCAGCAAATGGGGTTTTGACGGATCATCTAGCCAAAGCATTTATCATCAAAGGACGAGTGAAGATGAGCAAATCGATCTTGCTAGTAATTTTATGATTAGTCTTGTACCACTGCGGCTCGTCTCAAAAGGTGTAACAATTTGGGAAAACGAGCGACCATCTTCCACTTCATTTTGCCGGCCAATATTGTTTAAGTTTATAAAGGAAACCAAAGAAAATGTGCAGAGAGAGATGGCTGAAATCGAAGCAGAGATTGAAGCCTTAACTCCATCCACCATCACTGATGGAATTAGTGTCAAACACCAACTGCTGTTGACAATGATTGATGGTAAAATTCATTCCATTATATCCAATACAGCAGCTTCAGTGTGTGACATATGCAAGGCTTGTCCTAAAGAAATGAATAATTTAGAGTTAATCAAAGATAAACACGCAAACGAGGACATGTATAAATATAGCTTAAGCACCCTTCACGCTTGGATTCGCTCAATGGAATGCTTATTACACATTTCCTACAAATTAGACATAAAATCATGGCAAGTAAGGGGTGATATAGCAAAAAGGCAAGTTGATGACAGGAAGAAAAGAGTTCAAGAGGCTGTAAGAAGAGAAACGGGCTTACTTCTCGATGTTGTGAAACAAGGCAGTGGATCCACCAACAATGGCAACTCGGCAAGGAGATTTTTTGAAAACTACACTAAATCTGCTGAACTGACTGGAATAGATGCTATGCTTTTAAGAAAAATCTGTGTGATCTTGCAGTGTATTTCATCAGGAGAGAAGATCAACGTAACTAAATTCCGAGAGTTCTGCTTTGATACTGCTAAGCTTTACGTGGAGTTATACCCATGGTATTATATGCCTTCTTCACTTCATAAAATTTTAATGCATGGGCCAGACATAGTTCAGAACATGTCAATTGTGCCCATTGGTTTTCTATCCGAAGAGGCATCTGAGGCTAGAAATAAAGATTTTAGAAAATATAGAGAGGGGCATTCTCGAAAGCATAGCAGTATCTCATGCAATGAAGATATTATGCACAATCTTTTACTGTCTTCTGATCCACTTGTTACAAGTATCCGTCCAAAAGGAAATAAGTTTGTAAAAAAATCTTCTTTTAAGGAATTTTATGAGCTTACGGATTCTGAGAAAAGTGATATCGAATTTGTTAACATAAATGATTTAGCGGACATCGATTCTGAATTTGAATTAATTGATGATGATGATGATGACGAAGATAATTAAATGATGTTATTGTTTTAAAATGTGTAACTTAGTAAATTAGAGCTTACATCTTAATTATTTATTGTACTTTTAATGAAACTAGGTAATTTATTATCAACTTACTTAAAAGTCATACTCTCATCAGTTCTTGTGAATATTTTTGTTAATATATATTTCTGTATATATATATAATATATTTATAGACCTCTTAATAAGTCTGTCTGCGGTTTAAAGTAAATACAAATGGGGAAAAAACGTTTTTTTTTTAAATTTTCATTTCCTTTTATCCCAGAAAGTGCACATTTGGCGCACTATGTGTCTTAGTATTAAATATAGCTCTTAGTAATAGCATTACGATATTAGAGACCGCTACTTGAAACAAGCCCGGAATCAGGAGGGAGAGAGCTCGATACACTCATTTTCATAGTAAAATTTCACATTTTCTCAAATTACTCCCGAAATATGGGAGTTATGAAGAAATTCATCACCACAATTTATGAAGGCATTAAGTAATCGAATAAGATGGCATCATTAGTTTGTCATAATTTTACTCTTATTTTTCGGACATGTCTACGTCCAACCGCTCCCATACATTCGTTCCACTGTGCGTTGGGTAATTTTCGACCTCGACGCGGGAGAAACTGCTTGCAAAGGCTAGTACACTATAAAACACAAAGTTGCGGTCGAATGGAAGTGTAATTATTTTCATGTGAAATAAATTTGAGAGAAAGACAGAGAAACATTTTCTTTCTTTTTTTTTTCATTTTGGCTTCACACGGTTTGTGCATTTAGCCAGTGTCAAGTAATTTTTCTTTTAGATCAAGTAAATGGCCCGATATCGGGCACGAAGTTCCAAAACAGTCACAGTCGTCGTTAGTCAGTCAAGTCAAATCAAAGTTATTGTAAAGCGGTAGTAACTTTACAACAACCTAATAGGAGTTTTTGGGGGGAAAACAAAAAGTCCACGTTAGTCACTTGTTTTCACCTTCACTACACTTGTGCACTCACACGTAACTAAATTGAATAATTCACTATCAAAATTATACAATTTAATTCGCTATTTCACTAAATTCCATGAAAATGAAAATTCGTGCGACATGTTCCAACGCGATCCCGCCAAAAACTCCCAGAGAAACATTTACATGTTGATGTTGACATACTTGACAGTTGACGTTGACATTTTGTTGACTTTCTGCTTTTTATTTTGTCTGACAAATACGTTTTGTTCATAGAACTTATCTTTTTTCAAAGCTAAAATGATCTTACTTTAGGCAATCACTTTCGTACAACCGCCAGCACATCAAGCTATTCCAAACTGCCAATATATCCCAATTGAACATGAACCTTATTGTTTTGAAATAAAGTTGAAAAACTATCAAAGAAATTTGACAGATTGGGGTAGCTTGATGTGCTGGCGTCTGTACATCGTACACACTGTTATACATCGAGCTATATATTTCTAGTATAAGCTGATCTCGCATTGTATACGATTTCCGTACAGTGTGAGATCAGCGTAAACTGGAATGTGTAGCCGTGCGTATCACTGGCCAAATTATAACACGCACCCATAATTATCGTACGGGTTGGCAACACTGCTCTTTGGATATATTACTGTCCTCTATGAGTGCCACAGAGAATTCAAACATTACGCTGGATCATTTTACTCTATAATCTAGTGGCAAGATGATAAAAAATGAAGGTTTCACAAACTTGCGGCTGCCACAAACGGATACAAACCCTAAGTAAAACCTCAAACCTCAATAAACAAAGTAACTATCAAACGTGAGCGACGCGACGCAAGCGCTTGCCGCAAGCTTCGCCGATTTCAGATTAGTTTATGATGAAGTCCTTAAGTCAAAGCTGATTTTTTCAGATACACACGCAGCACCTTTACCGCTTTTCTTTACCGGTGCAGCATCGGCAAGGAACGAAACGCTGACGAGCACGGTGTGTGGACCTGACTTTAGCAATAGTTTAAATGTCACTAGCCATGCAGAAACTAAAATACTGTGGAAGATATCCTACTTTTTTTTTTTTTTTTTTTGTTTTGGCTTCACACGGTTTGTGCATTTAGCCAGTGTCAAGTAATTTTTCTTTTCAATAAAGTAAATGGCCCGATATCGGGCACGAAGTTACAAAACAGTCATAAGTAGTCGTCTTTAGTCAGTCAAGTCAAAGTTAAAGTTATTGTAAAGCGGTAGTAACTTTACAACAACCTAATAGGAGTTTTTGGGGGGAACACGAAAAGTCCACGTTAGTCACTTAGTTTCACCTTCACGACACTTGTGCACTCACACGTAACTAAATTGAATAATTCACTACCAAAATTATACAATTAAATTCGCTATTTCACTAAATTTCATGAAAATGAAAATTCGTGCGACATGTTCCAACGCGATCCCGCCAAAAACTCCAGATATCCTACTTGTCTCTTACGCAAATTGAAGTAGGGATGTTCATCATCGATGTTGCAAAAACATCGATGATGGCATTGATAATGACATCGATAGTTTAGCATCTATACTCGGTGATTATCAAACATCGATGTTAGCCAACATCGATGATTTTTGCAAGCAAACAATAAATAAAACAACCATAAAATCGCGATGTTTTTTTTTTAATGTAATGGAGATATCAAGAAAAAGTATTGAAACTTATAAGAATTACATTATAAGTTTCAATACTTTTTGTCAACAGACTGCAAAAATAATAATTTAGAAAGAGCAGAATCTTTTAATTTGTTGCGCTGTGGATACAAAGTTGAACCAGCCTTAGAAAATAATCGCTCAGATAGCGTTGATGTCGTATTAATGCTTTTACTATCTCACTGCAATATTTTTTTCTTTTTTTGTATTTTGGTTGCGTTTAGAATTTATATAAATAGGTAGTTTGTGGAAGCGTTCAAAGATTTCGATTATGTGTAAGTCTGCGACCAAATTTTTGTAGGTATCTATTTACTACTCATTTATTTTTGATTATTCGATTTTGTGTCCGTGACATCGATGTTACGATGTTTTTTATATAATACAATATCATTGTTAAAACAGCGATGTTTTATCTTCTAACATCGAACTCGAAATCGATGATCATCGAGAATCCCTAAATTGAAGGTGAGATTTTGATCAAAGAGTGGAAGTGAAACTCCAATTTGCAGTTAATAAAATACATGTATTTTAGTTTAAAGTTAGAAACACTCAATAGCACAGTCATAGTCATCTATCAAATTGGTTTAAAAACTGAAAGCTTGTCTTAAGTGGCAGCACTTTTTGACGTCTACAAACCGCCCTAGTTCTGTTCATGTTTACTTTTATATCGACCACAAATGAGTGAAAACAAGAATATCTTTGTATGAGACTTAGAGTGTAGAACTATTAAAATACGAGCTAAGAAAAGGGAAGCGTCTACCACTGTTAAAAAAGCAGTTATAGAAGAAAAGGTGAAAAACTATTCGGAACATTTTAAAATGTGTTATCTTGTGTTTGATGAATTTGGAGTTCATTTTTGGTGAAGACTGACTGCCTTTACTGACTGACTAACCGAGTTCGCACTGACTGAAAAACTTCTGAGATGGCATCTCAGATGATTTCAGCGCTGATTTAATGATAAATAAATTATAATAAAATAAATAAATAATTCTTATTAATAAAAAAAAATCAACACATTACAATTTTCAAAGACTTAAGGCTCGTATTCGCGCTATTCGTATATTAGGCTTATAGCTAGGTCACAATAATTCTAATACTCTCACTCCTGAACTGGGTGTATGTGCCTGTGTCTTAGGAGTCAGTGATTCTCCGTAACAAACAAAGCCATTTATTATAATAAATAAGGACGTTTCAACAATAAGCAAATGATGTAAAGAAAACACAAAATGAAAAACCTTTAACTTTGTTGTGTGGTGAGGTGAATAAATGTAGGGTTTGGGTGTGTATGTAGTGAGTGAGGGTAGGGTATCTGTAGTGAGAAAGAATGGTGTAACCAGTACACATACGTTTGGTTATATTGAGAATTATATAGATCAATTATCATTGTAATTTACCCAGCAGAAGACCCTTAGTGTTGTCATAACTTAGTGTGTGGAGATAATCTCTAAGTAGGTTTTTGCCTAAGTATTTAGGGCACGAATAAATTTTGATCTTATTATTTAGGAAATTGTACATTTTAATGCTACTAACGTTGAATTGGAGCTTGGCAAAGGCAGTTCTATGGCGTTCGTGGGGGAAAACATTATGCTTAAGTCTGCCAGTCGGCTCCTTTGGCAAGCGGGCAGAGTGTTTACGTAAGGTCGACAGGAGCACATAAAGTTGCTTGACTGTGAGTACCATGCAATCAGATAGAGCTGCACAGTGGGGTACCTACGCGGAAGAGAGAGCATTACCGGACAGCTCTCTGGGTTCTCTCAAGGCGTATAAATACATTTTGGGTGGCACCAACCCAAACGGGCAAGCAGTACGTTAGAACAGACCTACATAGGGCAAAATATACTAATTTTAGCGTTTCGTAATCAGCAGAGTTTCGTAGCTTCATGAAAACATATACAGGGTGTAACATAAACCCTATTGCTATCCTTAAGCACTAAAGATAACAGCTGGTAGAGAATCACTATACATAGTTTCAGCTCAAAATAAAATACTCTAAGAATTGATACCAAATTTTCGGTTTCATATGTTTCTTAAATTCAAATCATAACAAACGTGTCACCACACCACGTAGGTCAATAACTTTCCACGTTACTTGCCAATATCACGATAAATCTCTTCCGAGGAGCGTGTTTATTTCAATTTGTAAAGTTCGGTTTCTGGTATCAATGTATTAAAAATTCTCATAACCTCCGAACATGTAGAGATAGGATTAAAAAACCCTTCCAATATCGTTTGATGTCATCCAAAGAAGCCGTGCCCATGGTATGCATATACCCTTTCCGTTACACGTTATATATTAGCTTACGTATGCGGGACGTGACCTTGACTATATGAGCGTGCCAGTTGAGATGCTGATCAATGAGTACTCCAAGATACCTAGAGGAGGAGGGATAGGTGAGGAAGTGGTAGCTACACTGCTTTATGGCAGTGCAACCGTGAGTTTTTAGGTCAGGGAATTAGAGGGACACAGATTTGACCGAATGGCAAAGGGAACGTAAACTGATTTATCAAAATTTAAAATGAGCATGTTATCAGCCAAATAGTTAATTATGGAAGACGGCGCAGACTAGGCGTTTTGGTATATCTGGGGTCAGTCACAGCTGTCTACAACACGGGCAGTGTCATCCGCGTACGTGTATATTTTACAATTGTCGAGAAACAGGTTGCAGAGTTCATTAATATAAATGATAAAGAGTGTAGGGCCCAGAATACTGCCTTGCGGAACGCCGTATATGATTGGAAGGTTATCACTTTCGTGTAGGCCGATTTTCACTATTTGGGTACGATCGCTGAGATAGTCTGCGAAGATTTTCAATGGGTGTCCACGTATTCCAATGCTTTCCATTTTACTCAATAGGGCAGAAACGGTGTCAAATGTCTTTGACAGATCAAGAAAAATTCCGAGGCACTTGTGTTTTCTATCTAGCGTCCTAGCCACGTGAGTTGACAAATCCATGACCACGTTTTTGGTACTAACTCCATTTCTGAAACCATATTGGTTATTCGCTAAGGTGTTGTTTGCGTCGAGAAAACTGATCAGGTAATATAATAATATAAACACACACATACCTTTCCAATAACTTACGTAATATCATATCGAAAGTGCCTGGAGACAATAAAAGTTTCTCTTTGAAGCATCACCTATCTGTATACGAATATCTGCCATAAAAGTTGAAGTTTAGCACGAATATAGTCCCGACGACATAACAGATTTCCAATTAGTTGGTCGTAGAGCTTTCTCCCACAATTTTCGTCTTATAACATCTTTGGTAAATACCCACACATTAAAATTTGATTTATCTGATTGTGTGTACACCATGAGTCCATTACAAGTTATACACCATTATGTTGACTGGTCAAATGACCACCTGAGTATTACTATACTATTATATTATGTTACAAGGCTTACAACTTCTAACATTTGCAAAATAGAAGAGAATCTAATACATAAACCAAATAAAAATTATCTAAGACTTCTTTGTAATTATATGGTCCAAACCAAATGAAATGATAGCCATACGTTCTGTAAAAAATTGTAATGAATTAATGTCATGTCCCCAAAAGTCAGTGTTTGTGATGTAGGTATTGAAGTTAGTATAGGGTATTTTACTTTATACGAGAAAAAATAAATTATTGAGATAGCATAAGCAGAAAGCTGTCGGAAAATGTTGGTTCGTGAAACAATAAAATAAATGTTAAAATTCAATTCAAAGATGTCAGTTTTTTTTATCTGTTTTGAACACCATGAAATAGTAGCCACCATGTTATGTTATTACGTCATACCGCTGTATAAGCTTATCAACTGAACTACTTTTTACTTGTATTATTTTCGTAACCAAAGTATTTTAACTGATGTATCTTACATTCAGGAACACAAAACCAACGATAATTAGAATAATAACGAAATTTTTTAATTATAAACAATTTATCATGCAAAATATCACAGAAAACTAACGTCATACCCACAGAGCAACATGGCATCCACTGTTTCGAGCGTTTATTGTGCGTGTGCATTTATAAATTTACTCTCCTCTGTGTTGCGCAATCGAGTAAAATAGGAATTGTTTTGGTCTGTAAAGTTTTGAATGAAGTATATTAGCGACCATTACTCATGTTATAGCGACCGCATCCCGTGCTGAAACTGACTGACTTCTTGGGTCAGAATATTGCATTTATGTTTTCCCTATTGATATAATACTCTAAGCTTTAGATACGTTTGAATGTATTGTGGGATGGTTTTATGGAGCCAGCATATCAACTGCCGATACCAAAATGCACTACCCACACTACCATAGATAGACAGTAAAATAAAATATTATTTGTCGAGACATGTAGAACCATAGAATAAAAAACACGTAGAAGTCACACGTAGAAGTCGCAAGTAGGCGCGGCCCACGTACCCCGAGCTTTACGGGGTTTTTCATAGGCCTGCTTCCGCACACACATCACGCACATCAGTCTTGTTACAACCGCCACGGAGAAGAAGAGCTTGACAAAAAAATACAAACTTGCCTTATTCTGCTGTTATACAATGTAAACATGATAGCAGAACTAAAAATGTATCAAATGGAGGTATATCATACCATCGGTAAGTCTTAACTGATTTCATTTCGATAAAAATTTGAAAAACAATATTTTATTAAGACAAGTAAAAGTTGTCTTTATGGTGTCTAATTTAAAGTCTACTTTCTTTTAAACTCAACTCTTAATGTTCGCGATGATTCCAACTATGTACACGTCACAGTCAGCTACTCAATTAGAGATTACCGTTTTCGATAATGAGTGATCGATATTTTTAACTTACAATGTTCTCTGGGTCCTATGATATATAGGGAAAAATTTCACCTTGCGTGCGGTTTGTTTCTGCAGTATAAGTAATCGAACACATTTTCATTAATTGGTCATACAAAGGTATGTGTGTAAGTGCTTTCTAATTCTACATAAGTTTCGACCATGCGAAAAATAATTATAATTGAACATAGAACCTCCTTTTTTAAGTATAATGTGGCATATGTGTTAGTCTGACATCTAAGATCTATCTAATGTACCAAATTTAATCAAAGTCAAGCTAAACATAATACGAGTGTATCCGCAGGCAAAAGCGTAGGCTTCCAATATCAGTATCATTTAATCGCACAATATAATATCTATCGCATAAAATAGAAAGAAACACCACAGGATGTATCTTTCTATCAATAAAATAATTTTCAAAATCGGATTAGTCGTGTAATATAACAATTCTTAATTATACTTTCTGTAAATCGTAAGTATGTATTAGAATAAATATATACAAACACTTGATTTCAAACATAATAATATTAATCGACTCTAGCTGTTGACCATATTTTGTTTGAAAATAAAACGGAATGTCGATAAATAAGTCAACGACAGTGGTACATCTCTAGAGGAGTACAAATAGTAATTACCTCGTTACGCAAATATAAATCTTATCTTTAGCGAAATACAACTTTAAATTGAATGCGTTTATCATAGTGACATCTAGCGGCGAGTAGCGTAACTTGCTCATTAAACTATTCCGTGTGCGCTCTAAACGGTAAAAGTAATAAATATGTAAAAAGAGTAGACAAAAAACAACTCTATAGTTATATTTTTGTGGTTTATTATCAATTACGCGACGAATGGCATTTTTTCTACTTTCATTCAGTATTAAACTACCAATCGGACCAAAGTTTTCTTAGTGTTACGAAATACAATTAATTTGTATTCGTGTGAGTTTGGGTACGCTGGTTTCAATAGTAATGAAGCGTTATACGACTTCTACGTGTTTTTTCTGTGTCTAGAACCTTTTTTGTTTCTTGAAATTATTTACATTGGCAGCATCAGAATTTGTCGTCATTATCGACATTGACATATTCTGAATTTGACGTATCATGTCAGTCATGTTTGACATTGCATGTACCGCGAACTAAACGAAGCTAAATCAAAATACTATTTTAAATTGTACTCGTGCAAAATAATACAAAAACAATGGTGAGGAAGTGAAGTAAGGACGTATGTCGTGTGTCGTAGTTTCAAATAATATTTTAAACAAAGATTGTACACTATTTTTGGGAGAAACTCAAGATATTAAACAAAACAGTAGGGTTAATAAATGAGTTTGTGTATTTGCTAGTCCTTTCAAAATAATCATTGCATGTAAATTACGATAACGCTGAATTTTGTTAACTTTGTTCCTAAAACGAATCAAAGATAATTTCGGTAGTTGTTTAAATATTATTACAGCACAATGGCTCAAGATGAAGAACCCCTCACTGAAAGTAACTCTAACGTTAATACAATAAGCGAATTGCCGGCAAAACGATTTGCTATTACGATGGAGTTCCCTGTGTTTTTTGTGATGATGGGAATGTCGCTCTCTGGTAAGTCTAATAATATCTTAGATCTATTTGTGTACAAACACATATACGAGTGTGTAAAAATACCAAGTATTCGATAATTGCTTTCCATAAATAAATCACTGCAAGTTGAAATAACAAAATATATACGGTCTTCTATAAGTACTTCAAACCAGCGCAGATTAAAATAACGCTATTGTATTCAGAAATAGCAACCAGAAACATAGGTCGAGTATTATTACATTTGAGCTGATAGTGTTTTCATTTTGATATCTATACCGTGCTGTTTTTGGGCCTCAGTATGAACAGTTCATTCACAATTATTTTACCTCACACAGCAGCAATCTAATGGCAACCTAATTGTAACCAGAATAAAGATCACTGTGATATTGATAGAGTTCATAGTGGCAGCAACCAAACAGCAACCTTATGCTAACAAGTACTAAAATCACTCTAATCTTGACAGTGACACAAAATCAGAGGTAAAATAACTGATAGGACTGTAGCTAGCAACTATGCCCAGGAGATTGGGAAAATTTAAAATATTTCCATCTGGTTTACTCTTACAACAGGATCTAATAATATGTGTCTTTGTCTCATTATTAAAGTAACTTGTCTTTTGTTAAATTCTGTTTATGCATTAGTGACTAATGAAACATACAATACCTATTTACATTATTTCAATGTCAAATCAGTATTGCTCTCAGTTTTTTGCTAAACTTGCATATTTCTTTTTCGTTACATCATCTACAGCACTTGGCTATGTGCCAAGTGGTGTAGATGTTTCTAACAAATTGTTAATCACATAAAAAGAGAACTTGTATTACCTATCTCAATTCAAATAACAAATGTGGCAGAAAAGTTCTTATATTTTATAAGCAAATTGTATTTCTTTGTTTAACCAACGAAAAAAATGAGGAGGTTCTTGAGAACCTCCTCATTTTTTTATGTTGGTCATACATAACTTTTTACAGAGTAGTTCGATTTTGATAATTTTTAACATGCTTTTATTAGCTTCACCTGTATGTTTGTTTGTTTGTAACCAACTCCATTGGACTTGATTTTGACCCACTTCAAACGGTGAGATTTCATTTAAACTTTGTAGACTTATTGAGGACCAACGACAATCGAAAAATTTCAAAAAAAATCATGCTTTTGTAGTTACCAGAACTAAAAAATAGTTTAAAAAACAGAAAACTAAATTAAAAAAGTAGAAAATAATTTAATTCTATAAAAAAGCGCGGGGTGCTTGATATTAATTGATTATACCTCAAAAAGCACCCCTCGCTTTTTAATAGAATTAAATTATTTTCTACTTTTTTAGTTTGGTTTTAAAGAGTTTTAAAGTGTTTATAAAATAAATAATAGTTTAAAAAACTAAAAAACTATTATTTATTTTATAAACAATAATATTATAGACTAATTTTATTTTACTAATTCTATTTTTAGTTAATAACTAACATAATTGAAGTCATACTTTAAATTTCTATTATACACCGTGAAATTTAAATGGTGGTTTTCCCGCGGCAGAACAACTTGCCGTATGGATTACTTTCGAAGCATAGAGTAAAAGTAATAAAATTAAGATTTTTTTGTTTCAAAATATTCGTCAACTCGATAAAACACTACTCAATAGTAACACTAGAGGTTACTTGTAGGTACTACTCGAAACGCATGCACCTCCGACCAAAGGGAATAGCGATGCATAAATGTTAAAAGCAAAATAAACTCTCGCACGTGGTGATTTTTCACAATGGTTAATCTGCCATCTTTTGTTTCTAATATTTTATTTATTAATAAAACGATTGTATTACCAAGACAAAACCATTTCGCTGCGGGAAATCAACCATTAAAATTTCACGGTGTATACTTACCTACTGTTATTTTTAATTGGACAAACAGGAAGTACAACCAATTGATTAATATTATATTGTATTATGTGAACTTATATAATTTAAACTCATATAATTTCCATAATTATTCTCTTATTTGATACCTTGCAATTGTGTGCCAAGTTAATACAGTAATAACTAGCTTTTGCCAGCGGCTTCACCCGTGTTTACCAATTCACACAAACCCTTAACAAATGTTACGTGTGCGTAGTCGCAGCGGAAAAGTGTCGAATTTCTTAATCTCAGTTTAGCAGATATTTAGTGTATGACGTCGTGTAATTGTGTATGGTAAATACAAATTTGTGCATCCAACCATTGGGGAGCTATTCAACAAAAACTGCTTCCGCTGGGACTACGTCATCCTAGCGCCACTTTTTTTTCCTATGGATGTACAAGAAAAAAATTGCATTCAATAATTAGTGTGTAACGAGAGGTAAATGTGTATGTTGAAATGAAATTTGTGTGTCATTAAACTGCGGAGATAATCAAGTTTCCGCTGCGCTGACGTTTGGCTTTTTGATGAAAATCATATAAAACAGTTAAGTGCAGAGTTGTAATTTTCTACGCACGTTGCTTTGAATTTGTGTATAAAGTGTGTGAAAACAAAATTTGGAAAAAATATACCCTTCAGAAGATATACACGTAAAAGTAAAATAAGGTTATTAGGTCCAAGTATTTAAAATAGGAAGTCTAGAGCCTAACTTATAACGTTTAATTGTTTCTAGTAAAGGTCTACAATGTCTTGCCAAGTTTCATTTATATGCTCTTTGTAATTAATGAACAATGGCATAATTTACTACGACTAGACCACTATATTGTAAGACATCCGATTGTAGGATTTTTAAAGGTAAAGAAGAATAAAATACATTCCAATATTTAGTATATTAATGCAACTATTCACATGTAAAATTTCAGCTCATTGCACAAAATAATTAAAGAGATATAATAAAAATATCAGACTAACCGTAATACATGGATAAACCGACCAAGTTTGACTGGTTACGAAAAGGCGGCCTTGCAGTACAAAGAGCTACCGTTCTAAAATTTCCAGTGTTATACCATTAGTTAACCACTCAAACTTGGTCGGTTTGGTTTATCCATGTATTACGGTTCTTCTGGTATTTTTATTATATCTCTTTAATGATTTCGTGTAATGAGCTGAAATTTTACTTGTGAATAGTTGCATTAATACACTAAATATTGGAATGTATTTTATTCTTCTTTACCTTTAAAAATCCTACAATCGGATGTCATACAATACAGTGGTCCAATCGTAGTAAATTATGCCATTGCTCATTAATAATACAAAGAGCACATAAATGAAACTTGGCAAGACATTGTAAACCCTTACAAGATACAAATATTCTACATTTGTTGACTATTGAAGAAACATAGTTACATACTTATTGAGTTATTTTAAAACTTTATAAGCAGTAATTATTCAACAATGTTTTACATAGTATCAGCATTTTGGGTATGTGTTAAAACGACGAGGTAATTGTCTCTGCATAATGAAGCTACTACTACCACTGGTGGTCCTCATATTTCGTAAAATTACTATTGTTTACCACTCTATCCAGTGTTAATAGTATCCAATTCATCATCATCATCATTTCAGCCGAAAGACATCCACTGCTGGACATAGGTCTAGGTTTTGCCATAATCTCCACGCTTGGCAGGTGGTTTGGTGATCGCAGTATGGTGGTAAAATGCATAGAGAACGCTGGTGCCCATTCTCTAGTAAGTCCCTTAGTTGCCTTCTACGACACCCACGGGAAGAAATGGGATGTTGTTATTCTTTTACGTCCGACACTACACGGAACCAATTAGGAAGTAATATTTTTAAGTACTTATTACACTTAAACCTTATTGTGGTTTTATCAATGATGGAAAAAATAAGCTAGTTTGGTATATTTTTTTTAAATGTCGGTGACTGCCGACAAGAACGAAGTTACCTACTTACGCTTTTTCTTCAACTTCGAATGTAACGTCGTTTACTCTATCTTAAAATACCTATTCAAAATGTATTTTGACCTAACTACTGGATTCAGCACCTTCGAAAACCATGAAAACGACACTCATGACGAAATTTTTGCAGCCGCCACGCCATCGTGGATTTTTCATTTTGACCTCACTATTGGCATCAATTCAGTCCCCGCTAGAGTCTGGCCAACGAAAGCGTGATCTGAAAACCGCGGCAAATTCAAAAAATCTTAATGTGGTATCACCAACTATACCTTTAGCTAAATGTTTTGATACTAGAGTATTCTTTATATTTATTCTAATTTATTTTTTGTTTTAATGGCTCCGTTTGGTGTAGTGTAACGGGGGCCTTGACTGTCATGGATGTCAGTTAAAAAACGAGTGTGTAAATTTATTTATTACTATGTACATAAATATTAACCTACTTAACATTCACAGCTCCTTAACTTTTCAAGAATGACTTTAATTTCGTAGACTCCTTGAATATCTTTCAGCTTATCTATAAATATAAGAAAAGATATCATTAAATCGTAAATATATACTAATCAGCCAACATGTATCAAGAGTACCAAGCCATACTAACCCAAAAAATCCGACATCGCACCTAAACATTGTTGTTTTTCTTGGTAAACAACTTCTTCCTCCTTTTGTTTAGGTTTGAACTTACTGATCATAACATGTAGCAGCTTTCGCACGTTACTTTTGATTGTTTTACCCATAATAAAGCAGATATTTTTGAAAAATAAATGTCTTTACAAAATAATAACAAACACAATCACAGACTTTGAAGTACCTTTGACAGCTTAATAATGTTGCCATATTAAAACTTTGAAAATACCCCAGATCACGCTTTCGTTAGCCAGACTTTAACCATGAAAACTATCATCCTTTCTTTCTCGATATCTTTATATTATAAATAGAATAAAAAGTCGAGTGGGATATAACGCTTTTTCATTATGTGACGATTTCTCCTTGACAGCCGATCTCACAGTTTAAGCTCAGCTATAAAAGCTGAGATTATTTTAGGCACGTGTTATTCTAGATTTTGGGAAACAAATACGTACCAGTTAGAATAAGCACGTTCCAAAAATTTTGTGCCACGGACGTAAGGATAAGAATAGATTTCAAATCAGGTTCCCTTTTTTTTTCAGATAATAATGAAAATTGTTTACGAACTATTGAGCAGATTTAATGGTATGACAAGTAGATAGATACCTATAATAAATTCCGCTTTCTTTTTTCCTAATCAACCTTTTTTCTTGTAGATTATGTAGATATTTTTATAAGTATTCATTACAAAATTATAAAAGTAGGATGTGCTTCTCTACTCTACGTGAGTAGGTACTCTAAATCAATATGGCGCTGGCTTCACGCTCAGTTCGACAAAAATTGCAAAATGCGTAGACTATCGGTTTAGGCAAGTTTCGGAGGTTTGAATTTGGCTTACAAGTGGCCGAAAACATTGGTAAGCTGAAAACGAACGCACCTGTCCCACCGCCCGGCGTACGGCGCGCCGTACGCCGGCGCCGGTGATTAACGAGAAGCGAGTAAAGTTAGCAACAAAAAATGACCTGGCGAGTAGCGATGAGCGGTTTTTTTTTTGGGTGGGAAATCATCAAATAACTTCTCCCGCTCTGGGCGGAGTGGGAGGGCGTGTCAGACTTTTACTGACTAAAACCCACCCGTGTTCCCTCAGTTGCCTGTGTGCCAGGGGCGGCGGTATCTCTTTCGAACAACCCGCACCCCTGGCAGGCATCGGCCCTTGCGGGCCCCATCAGTTGCTGATGACATCTCTTTGAGGCGCGCGTGGAACACAACGCGCCGTCGACCCGGGCTTGGTCCTTACCGGACAGCGAGCTACCCATTACTCGCCGTCCGCAAGCCCGCGCCTACGGTGGCCGGGAAACAACCTGGGATTCGCGACGCTTGCGAAGGCCACAGCTGTGAGGGCGCATGTACTGCATCTCCCTCACGTGCGCCGCCTCCCTCTTTGCGAGCATAACTGCTTTGCTGAAGAAGGCGACTGCTAGCCATGCCCTCTCGCTCCGTACCGTGGCCTAGACCAGGGTCGGACGCGAGAGATCGCCGCCGCCGATCACCTCCACGAGGACACGGCGATGCTCCGCCCAAGCCGGGCAGACCTCCACCGTATGCTCCACCGTGTCCTCAGGGCAATCTTCGCAATGGAAACACCCGGGCGTTTCCTCCCGCCCTATCCGAAACAGGAACCTCCCGAAACAACCGTGTCCGGTGAGGACCTGTGTCAGGTGGAAGGTGAGGACGCCATGCCGCCTCTCAAACCACTCCTCAAAGAGGGGACTTACCGCCGCGATCGTGGCGTGCCCAGCACTGGGTTGCGACAATCGCACCTTCCACGTAGCCATGAGATCCTGCCGGAGCTCTGTCCGCCGTGCCGCGATTTCACGCGGCAGCGGAGTTACGCCCCGGCGTTTGGCCTCCTCGCGCCACTCCCAAGTGTGCGCGAGGACCTTTGCCTCCAGATCCCATGGCGGCAATCCGGCAAGGAGGCCCGCCGCCTCACCGGAGATCGTGCGGTATCCCCGGATCATCCGGATGGCCATGACCCTATGGGCCGCCTTCAATCGGCGTGCTGGTTGGCGCCCCAATGTGGGCGCCCGCACCGGCGCCCCGTATAGGGCCATGGCCCGCACGACTGCCGCGTAGAGCCTCCGACAGGAGGCGTTTGGCCCCCCTAGATTGGGCAGGAGCCGCTTCAAGGCAGCCCCGGCCCGCTCCAGTCTGGGAGCCAAACGTCGGAAGTGCTCCGCGAAGTTCCACCGGCTGTCGCTTCACCGTGGGGATGACCACGGCTACTGAGCCCCCCGCAACGACAATGCGGGAACCCACTGGGGGGAACATTACGTCGGGTCAGGTTCGGAATATGTCTGCCAGCAAAAGCGAGCTTGAGCGAAAATTAATAATTTTAACAATTTGGTACTCAACTTGCATTGTTGTGCTAGTATGGGCAAATGAATATTATGGTGAATAAATATTATGGAAAACGACATTATTGAAAATGAAAAATATAGCGAATAAATTTACGGATTAAAATTAATAGACCAATAAAATTAGTGAAAATGATTTCATGTAATTTCACGATTATGGCAACTGAAGCGTTGTTTCTAATGAAATTATGGTAAATACAAGTATGGTATATAACATTATTGCATTTTAAATGATGGCAAACATTAGTAAACCGCTACAAATTGTACAGAAGACCTAAGAGCCGCTGTGTGTGGCATTTGTGGACTACGAAGAGTCCATCGAAATATGGACAGTTCTGGCGTTTCTGCATTCATATCAAATTGACTGGTACTACATCGAAGTGTTGAGATGCTTGTATGTTGCTTCTACAATGACTGTTCAGATCCAGGATAAGATGACCAACTACGCCTTCTGCGTAGTTGGTGAGACTGGGGGATGTAATACCTGAAATTGTTCATCAATCTGCTGTCTTCAAGACACTGGACTGGACAATCAACTTGTACGGCACATTCGCTCGGCCGTTGACATAGCCATAATACCGCATTTTTTTTTAAACTAAGCTACCAGTGCGTCCAGCCTCCTATTTAAATTCGAGTCTCGCGATAACAATCGAAAATCGGACCGCACATTGCATCATCATCAAAATCTGCCCCAAATATGTTCGGGTCTGCTTTCAGTCTAACCGGATGCAACCGAATACCAGTATTTTGCATGATTCTACTGCCTATCTGACCTCCACAACCTAGTAACTGGGTAACACGATACCACTTGGCAAGGTCTGCCTATGATGAAAATAGTATTCCATCCGAAATGTAACAGCTTCCTATTTCAGATTTTTCTTTTGCTTTAAATGTCAAGTAGACAGTTGATGTGTAGGTAGATACTAGATACTTAGTTTTGTTGAAATTTGTCCCTGTTTATTTAATTGTAGCTACTACTGTATTACGAGTTACATATATTCGAAAATAGTTTTTTAGCTCTGTACATGATCACCAGCCGTTCTTAACCGTTCGCTGCGGTGGACGCCTGTCGGCGTTTTTTGATTCAATCTTCAGGTGCGAAATACGCCCATCGGCGTTTTTTTTTTATTTGTTTTTCTCGAATAAAACTGTTCCGCACTTGGCTAATAAGCGTAATTTTTATCGCCGCAGCGAATGGGTTAATGACTTTGATTTACTTTTAGGAGCGGCTTTAGGTAACATATTACTATACCGAACATGCGTCCACTCTTTGCACCACTCCGTGGAGGAATGCAGGCCATTCCTGTCCCTGGATAAGAACAACGAGACTCATCACCTCGAGGCCGAGGTTCAGCGTTATGCGACCGTTGTGGGCACTATCAGGAGTATAATAGAGGCGCTGGTGCCAGCCATATTGTCCTGCTTCTTGGGCGTTTGGTCGGACACTTATGGACGAAAACCGCTGGTTGTGTGGCCGCTTTTCGGTAAGTACTTTTTGAATTAACTACTGCTAAGTTATAGTGAGTTTATTGTCATTGAGACCAATGATAATAAAGTAGGTTGGATGTCTATCTTCAACACGTCACTAAGAATCAATCACGAAGAATTATTTTTGAACATTAACGAATTCAATGGATACCTACTTAATTATTTAAAATTATGACAAAGTATGTCAATGTTCATACGGACGTAATAAAATCGCTCCGGATATTTTTCGCGCACTAGATTTTCAATTCTTGGTGTTGAACAAGAGCATTGTGAATCCAACAGAGTGCAGCGCGAGTGACTCTCAGCGCGTCGAAAAAACAATAATATTCCATTTTCAGTTTCAGTGCGTTAAACATATAGTACGCGAAAAAAATATGCGAATGTCGATTAAACATAAAAAAAGAGAGAGAGAGAGAGAGATATTTTTCCAAAATCTGTGTAAAATGTTAAATACAAAAATGCGTAATTTATCTGCCATTATGATGCACTTATTTATATACACCGTGACATTTTACTCGTCTTACAACGGCAACCCACTTAATGTATCCAATGACTACTAATCATTTATAAAAAAAAAAAAATTACATTTATGTATTATTTAAAAAATGAAAATATCATTCACTAAGACGCATGACGCAGTTTGAAACACCCTGTTATGGAGATTGAATTAATGATGGAATGCAATGGTAGGTAGGTAGATATCGTCTACCGTTTGATATATAAACATTATTAACAGGGAGGGTGTTTCATAATTCTAAAGCATTATTTATTTTTCTTTGTACCTATTATCTTAATGAATTGTAACAATGTTTTAATCGCGCCTAGAGGTATTTTATGACGGATACATTGAGTGGACCACCTTTGTAAGACTACTAAAATGTCACGGTGTATACTCACCTAAAATAGGTATCCGGTGATATTATCTATACTTCTATACTTAATATTATAAAGAGGAAAGATTTTATTGTTTGTTTGTTAGCATTGAATAGGCTCCGAAACTACTGAACCGATTTGAAAAATTCTTTCACTGTTGCGAAGCTACACTATCCCTGGGTGACATAGGCTATATTTTATCCCTGTATTCCCACGGGAACGGGAAATACGCGGGTGAAACCACGGAGCGCTGCTAGTCGTAAATAAATAGGATAGGTAGATAGGTATAACGAGTTTATATGTTTACCATCCCAGCTGACTTCAAAATTTTCGTGATTTTATTTTATTTGGTATCTTTGACCTCTTTATGGCTCCAAACAGATCTCTTATCTCATTTTGTTTTTTTTTTTCTGGGATGTTTATTCAGACTAGGTAGGTATTTTTGCAACTACTTGAAACGACTATAAATTCCGAAGACCAATCGCTCGTTTTCAATCAAGCAATCAGATCAGTATTTTGTTTAAAAACCTTTTTTGTGGACTAATAAATAAGTCACCCGTTTAAAGTGCGACATAATTTCTGTCAAACCGGTGCTAAAATGGTGTTTTCTTTTTCGTTTGTCTTTCCACTTCAGCAGCTTCAAGGTTTTAATGGTGCGGTAAAATGTAACTGATACCAGACAGAACCAGTTTAACCTTATCCTTTTTATTGGTAATTTTAACCTTTAAGAGCTGATTTTTCAATAGGTAGTCAGACAACTTTTATCTGAGTAATAAATATGTCGGTTTGACAGATTTTGTATAGAATATATACCAAAATTTCAGATTTATTCGTCATGTAAAAGTTGTCTGACTATTGAAGAATCGGCCCTTGATTGCAGGCTGATCGCCCGATGTTTAATTAAATCAAAATTTACATTGAATGTTAATTTTAAACCAAATTTCAGCAGCAAATTGTTAGTAGGTATTGCATAGTTATTATCTTATTCGTTTTATAAACTGCGCAAAATGTCCATTATCTGTTTAGTACCTAATACAAATATACATTTAGCTACACGCGCGGTACATTAACGGATAGTTACACAAGTTTTTCTATTTCAAAGTTTTTTTTTACACAACCAAGTAACGGAGCATTACTCTTCAACGAATTGACCTCTTTTTTCTTTAGCTATGTGTGTTATTATCGGATTCTAGACTAGACTAGCTTGCTGACCTTGTGCTGTTTCCACTAACAACATCAATCTATAACCACAGACAAAACAGATTTTATATTGTTTTCGCATTGTAAAAACAAAATACTGCTGGACAACTATAAGACCATTAATTATAAATTATAATTGTGGTTTATTAATTCCATTGTTCTGTAATCGAAAACCTACCAATACCGCATATTGTTGGTGTAGACTAAAGTACCTACTTACAACTAATGGTAGTGTAGGCACATATTATCTGTTAGTTATATTCGCTGCGTCTCCTATCTAATAACCTAAAAACCCAATTAAAACTGTCTGTCAGGCTGGCCCGGCTTTAGGAACAGCTCCTAGCTGGTGAGAGGTCATTCGAATGTACGATCGCGGTCATAGGCGGTGGAACACTTTTCAACCTTATTGCTTAATTTTGGTATGGTAATTTTATTCTGGGTGCATCGTTTTCACACATAATTATATAATGAATGTACTTTGTTAAATATTGTACTGAAAAGATTTTAAAAGAGTAACGGTGGAGTTTCTTGCCCATTCTTCTCCATACGAAACTACATTTTGGAAGAGGCGACTAGAATCAATTATATTTTAATGTAAATGTTGACGTTCAAAAGTGCCTTTTAAGTACCGTTTGAAATAAATACTTTGACTTTGACTTTGACCTAAGCGTTAAGGGTGAAAAGTGATCCACCACTATTGCCCGCGTTTATACCTCTTTAATAAAACCCGGCCGGTCCAGCTTGACGCTTTCAGGCCTGCCCCCTCATATCACACAAAGCTTAGGTACTTACCCATATATTTTATAAGTAGATACCTAAGTTTTGAATTTATTTATAGCTTTTGTTGTTTTCTGTTATCCACCCAACGGCAGGGCCAGCCTGGCAGACTAATTCAAATCCTAATTGAAATCACCTGAACTTGAAAAACCGTGCTTCCTGATTACCCGCAGTTAAAGTAAATTTTATTGATTCCATATTATACTCCATAGGTTTAGGTAGTTAAATAAAGGTAAACAAAAAAAAACACGTGACTCATAGATGCGAAACCTTTTACTTCAAATGTTAAAATCATATTATTAATAGTCATAATAATAGGCTAAACTATCTGTCACATTAATAATAAATCGTTCCGTTGTATCTTTAATTATTTTGCTAGCATAACACGATTTAACAATATCGAAACGTAGCAAAATCGTAAATATCGATTTTGAAGAGCGCTGTCAAAGGCGCCTGGTTAACCGACTAATACCTGCCACTTCAGTTGCCACAGCCTTAATACTTTTAAATTTAGCAATTCGTCGTATTTTCTAAAAGGTTTAGGGAACCTGTCTTTTTGGGCTCTTTACAATAGGCAGTTTACAAAATATTATATTAATATAATAAATGTAACTAAAAAATGGTGCTCAAGTAGTCACATCTAGGAAGAGTAGTTTAAGAATAAATGATAAAGTTTAATATACATTAATAAAAGAGTAAACTATCGGATGAATCGAAAATAAATTTGATTTTTAAACAAGTGTCAACTATAAAAAAACCCTTTTTACGATTTGTTTACCTTTATTTAACTACCTAAACCTATGGAGTATAATATGGAATCAATAAAATTTACTTTTACTGCGGGCAATCAGGAAGCACGGTTTTTCAAGTTCAGGTGATTTTAATTAGGATTTGAAGGTACATTATCTGATTGTACCAGATTATTGCAGCCTGTTATAATTTTTAGGTATAGCGATGTCTGCAGGACTGACGGTCGTCTACAGCATGATGGACAACTTGGGTCCCTGGTGGTTCATTGTGACTGCTATTCCTTACTCCCTTACCGGGGGTTTTACCATATTTTTTACTGGGGCATTTTGCTTTTTGACTGACGTCACCTCGACTGAGAATAGATCTATTAGGTAATGTAAATATGACTACGCAGAAATTAAATGTGGCAACATTAAGTATATTTAATTGTGTTTATGTTGCAGGATGGCCATGCTAGAAGCGGCAGTGGGATTAGGAAGTGTAGTAGGATCTCTACTAAGCTCTCAGATACTAAGACTTGTCGGCAATGTGTATTTACTTCTAATAGCCACGTCACTTAATGTTTTAGCATATGTATTCACTAACGTATGTATAAGGGAATCTTTGGCTGGGGCCATACAGGTAGGTCATTTAGTCACATATCTCTTTATTGTTGTTTAAGGTAGATAAGTACCTAATTTATTAAGCCATAAATTAAGCAGCCGACGGCCCCATAGTTAGACCTGCGAGATGCTAACATTTTCGCGTTTATATACATGTATTTAAATTAATGTAAAAATGTAAGTTTTTGTTGTATCTTGCTTTTTGCCTTACAACTAAGTATTACTTTTTTATTTATGGCATCTCGCAGGTCAATCTAGAAAGTCGTCGGCTGCTTAACTTGGCTTGCCTGACGGGGTGTCAATAAATTAAGGCCTCCAGCTGGGGCTTAAAAACGAAGCGACTACACGCTAAGGACTCCCTCTGTGGGGTACAGGACTCGGCTTAGGGCTTAGGGCGTCGATGTGGGAGGGCACTAACGGATAAGCTGGATCAAATTAAACAAATAGCGCAATAAAATAGATAAATACCTAGAACGAACAGTACAGAAAAGGTTTTGGCCTAGCAGGGACTATTAAGCCTAATCACAGATCTTTACGGAGAATCCCTCCCGAAGGACAGCCAAATTTTATTGACCACACACGGTTGGCGTCTGCTCATCTTTCATACGAACACAAGCACAAGGAAAAACTCAAAGCCACAACAAAGGATTTTTCCCACCTGTAAACATCGGATTAATAAATACTTAACGGTTAAGTAATCCTGCCAGGGATGCGGGTTGTTCGAAAGAGATACTGTGGCCCCTGGCACACAGGCAACAGAGGGGGAACACAGGTGGCTTTTAGTCAGTAAAAGTCTGATACGCCCTCCCGCTCCACCCTGGGAGAAGTTATTTGATGATTTCCCACCCAAAAAAAACGGTTAATAAAATATAATGATACTGATATTGTATCACACAAAATGATAACATTTCAGTTTTAAACACATGACACATAGGCCTGATAATGATGATGATTCATAATCAGACGAAGCCTCATGCGCTATCTGCAGCTGTGTTTATCCCTATAGATAATAGATAAGCGCTTATATTACCGACAAGAATATTTTGTTAATTTTTTTTGCATCCAGAAAGTACAAGAACCTACTTTTAGACGCTATCCTGACTCATTAATTTTCTGTCTCTTTCAAAATCAAAAGTCATTTATTCAAATTAGGCTAAGAAACAGCACTTTTCGAACGTCACATACATGAGACAGTCCCCCAAAACGCCCACCTTTCACCACTTCTTAGTGCTTTAGCTGTGTAAGTGGCGGAACAAACTCCCCAGCAGCACAGCTGTCTGTTTAGTCGGATAGACTTGATTCTATACATACATAGGCAAAGTAATAAACATTACGAGACACAAAATATTAATTAAATAATTAGTCAAAATGTCAGCTAGCCATACCAATATACCAACAAATAAAATGAAAACTGTCGAGGCCAAATAAAGCCTAAAACAACTCATCATAAAAAATATTGTTATGAGTAGATCATGTCAATAACTAATGACATAATAGATAATAGTAAAAAAAATGTTAGACAGGCAATAAAAAATAAGATAATAATTATATAAACCCATATAACCTGTCACTAGATACGCCAATTCTGGAGTATTTTAATTGATGAACCAAATGGCATTTAGGGCAATTGAATGACTAATAACCGGCAATACAAAAAGTTCCCAGCTTAGCCACCACGAAGGAAACTTAGCCACTAGAACTTGCGGGCTCGGTGTGTTGTATTTTAAATGATGCGTAGGTACCTTCCTACACATTTATAGTATAGCTAAACATTTGCACTTTGTTCCAGGGTGGTATCACATCAGTATTAGACTTCTTGTTAGTCAAAGAGATGGTGCGGGAATGCTTCAAGCGACGCCCTAACAATGGGCGAGCACAAATACTTCTCTTAACAGTAGCCAACAGTCTGTCAATATTCATACTCTATGGAATCACACCCTTGGAGTACCTGTTCACAAGACAAAAGCTTCACTGGGCAATGAGGGAATTCACCCAGTTTTCAGCATTTAGTACTACGGTAGCCTTCGCCGGTGCGTTTATAGGCATCGTGGTTCTCCAGAAAATACTAAGAAGAAGTGACTTGGTCATTGCTAACTTAGCATTTATGACAAATATCATAGACTACTTTATCAGAACCTTTGCAACAAAATCGTGGCATATGTATTTGGGTAAGTTGTTATTTATTAGGTAATACAAGTAGGTAAGTGACGCACGAAATGTGGGTGTAGGTACCTACTATAGCGGTGGCTGTCTGTGGCATGTGAGGGATTCCGGAGACAGGCGCGGCGCAATTCTAGTAGAGCAATTTCCTTGAAGTTTTCAAAGAAATTGTAGAGTCGCGTCTGCCTGCGGGAGCCTTGACGCGGTGCACCTCTGCCTATCCCTTCAGGGGGAATACAGACGTGTGCGTAGTCGCAGCGGAAAAAGTGTCGAATTTCTTAATTTCAGTTTAGCAGATATTTAGTGTATGACGTCGTGTAATTGTGTATGGTAAATACAGATTTGTGCATGCAACCATTGGGGAGCTATTCAAGAAAAACTGCTTCCGCTGGGACTACGTCATCATATAGGCACTTTTTTTTCCTAATGACGTACAAGAGAAAAATTGGATTCAATAATTCGTGTGTAACGAGAGGTAAATGTGTATGTTGAAATGAAATTTGTGTGCCATTAAACTGCGGAGATAATCAAGTTTCCGCTGCGCTGACGTTTGGACGATTTTTAGAACGTTATCTTTTTATACTGCACAGCCACTTCTTCGTAGCCTCTCAAACTTAGTCGGTTTATCCATGTATTACGGTTGCTCTGGTATTTTTATTATATCTCTTTAATTCAAAGTCAGCGCAGCGGAAACTTGACTATCTTCGCAGTTTAATGACACACAAATTTCATTTAAACATACACATTTACCTCTCGTTACAGCCATGATGTTAACATGTTAGTTAGTATATGTACGAGTATTGTAATTTTGGTATTTATAATTGAAATTAATAATGCTTGCAAATGAAGAGTATCAAATGCTAATTTCTTATTCGGTCCTGTCCTGCTATTATGTAATTCGAACCTACAATAAACCTACCTACCTATTTATAAAGCCCGTTCATTAGTCATAGGTAGGTAGGATTGTTTTATGTGGCTGTAGGTACCTATCACAATACGATGCCTAATTGCGGTTGCCATAAGCTCAATAAATAAATTAACATTACATTTTGTTATTGTATCATTCGCGAAAACGCGACGTTTCCAACCAAAAAAAAAAGTAACGGTGACACATCAGAATTTTATCAGATAATCCAACTATTGTACTTTGTTGATCATAAGAATGAAAGTCGATTGTATCTGTTGCATCATAATTAACATTTTATTTTGGAAATCTTTCTTTTAGAGTTTGTATATCATTATATTTTACATTTCAGGTGCATCCGCAGGTGGGTTGAGAGGGCTCAGCGCGCCTTTAATCCGATCATTTTTGACAAAAATTCTACCTGTTGTGGACATAGCCAAAGTTTTTGCATTAATGTCTGCGATCGAAGGCTTGTGCCCATTGGTCGCACCTTTGATATACAACTCGGTCTATCAGGTTACTGTAGCGGTATTCCCAGGATCCATTTATATGCTCAGCAGTGCAGTTACTGCAACCTGCGTCTTATTGTTATCGTAAGTATATCAAAATGTACTGAATTGGTCACCCCTTAAGTATTAGCGAAATGTAGCGTGAATATACCTACTCATTGTGCCCAATTTTTCTGGTCGAGCAAACTTTCCGATTGATTAAACATGCTACCTACTGGTACAAGAGGTACATATTATATTTGTATACAGAGTGATCCGTTGTGAGGGGTCAGTAGAGACAAAAGATATGGCTCCAAGAAGTAATTGTTTTTGGAATCAGAGGGGTAATTGCGTAACACAATAACAATAGGAATGGCTTTCATTTTGACAGTACAACAACATTCATTGCGTTGTTTACGTTGTGATCAGTCAAATTTTTTTGAACTTATGAAGCAATGAATTAGCAATATCCTTCAATATGATTGAGATTCTGATTGATAGTGTAAACGCATTTCGAAGATTTTCAAGTTGAGAAACTTACATCTCAAAGGAGCACCTTGCATAAAATTAAAGAAGTGTAATCGAGACCAGATTTCTGTCCTTTAACAGAAACTCAACAATACCTGTTCCGTGACCTTTTGTTTGCAAAATTCGTATAAAAATAAACATCCATGAGTCCGGTGTTTGCGTTGTGGGTTGCGTCGCAGCTTGTAAATATTTTTTGGATATTTTTATTACATGCACAGTCATGGGTCTAAAATAACTTTCGTAAAAAAAAAAACAGATAAACAAGTAGGTACGACTATTGTATTTAAATTGGTATTTATTATTATCTTAAACAAAATCTCAACCAAATAAGTTCAGCCGTTTAGATGAGAAAAGGAGATGGCCAGGCAGACAGTTACTTTCACATTTTTTATTATTAGTTTGGATTTATGAATTAATACTGTTTTGTTTTTGTTTCAGACTGGTTCAATATTACAGATGGAACGTAGCAACACAATATGAGCCTTTGGCTTTAGCTTAGTAGATAGTATGTCGTTTTTATATTATAATGCATTCGGTAAAACGGTCACGTTAGGGCTGGACTTGGGGGTCCCGAAGCTGCGTTGTAGTGTATACAGGATGGGGACATCAACGTGCAACGGATATGAACGCCGGCGTGTTAAAAAACATGCTAGGGGTTTCAGAATCATGTGCTAAATTCATGTTTTTTTTTTGTTGAGGGTGGGAAATCATCAAATAAGTAACTCCTCCCGCTCTGGGCGGGGCAGGAGGGCGTGTCAGACTTTTACTGACCAAAACCCACCCGTGTTCCTTCAGTTGCCTGTGTGCCAGGGGCCGCAGTATCTCTTTCGAACAATCCGCACCTCTGGCAGATTTCTTTTAAGCTTAGAGCTTTTTTCTTTGCTTTGAACATGGTTACGTGTCGATGTCCCTGCCACCCTGTATTAGTCCACATTCCCACGGACGTAATATTATAATTGCGGCGGGATTTTTTCGCGCTCTGGGTCTTCAACGCGCTGCTCACCGTCGAGAGCTGAAAAACAACCAATGATTTATGTTCGACGCGCTGGGATGTACTCTTTTCGATTTTAGAGCCTGTGCGCGAAAAATTCCAGCCCGACTTATGATATCTAGTAACATAGACAGTGGCGGATTTACACATTTCCAGTAGGCTATTACTTTTTACCGCCCCTACTAACTCTTTTGAATTGTAATATTGAAACGCTATTGGAATATTTTCAAAATCATATTCACACAGCGCAGCACAGCGTTTAGTATTTTTTCGTACAAAGGTACATTGGAGTATTCGGTATACATACTGTATGTATAGTGGGTAGGTACTAAAATATTGTAATTTTGTTAAATTTTCGAGACTTTTTTCTCCGCGTATATAATGTTTTTTTTCCTTAAGGCAAAAAAAAAATTGCCGCTGCTCTAAAATTTGCCGCCCTAGGCTCCAGCCTACTCAGCCTGCTGGTAAATCCGCCACATAACATAGATATATTTTTAAGTTATTGCGTGGAAAGATCTCGAACCCGGGTGTGCTGAAGAATCGTGTGTGTCTAAACGTGCCGGATAATTACGCGACGCGGAGACGAAAACCGCGGTTACTGGGGGTACCTCGCGGCCGCACCAACCTGCTGGGTAAAGCACCTTAGACGCGCGCCTTGCATACACTTAACGAAATCGCGGAAAGGGTGGATTTATTTACCTGTTCTCTGAATGAGTTCACGAAAACTACTTTAAATGTGATAAGCTGTAATGGAAAAAATATTTATTAAGACCACGCTACCGATTTGGGGCAATCCGTAATATTAGTTGTGTTGGGAATAATAAATAAATAAAAATCAATTAACATGCGAGGGGCTGGTGCCTTCTTACCTTCACTGGGCCGGACCAGTTTTACTTTAGTACCTACTAACTTGTATAAGAAAACTGTATATTATGTCACAGGTTATTCAAAACCAAAACAATACTAATCTACTTTAAGTCTTTGGCATCGTAGGTATATGTACCTACTTACTTTATGTAATTCAATCTGCCTAGCTATTTCCCAACAATGTTGGGGTCGGCTTCCAGTCTAAACGTATGCAACTGAATATTAGTATTTTACATGGTGCGCTGCCTATCTGACCTTCACAACCCAGTTAGTAACACGATAGTCACGATACCCCTTGGTAAGACTGGTTGTGAGGTTTTCGGGCTTCTGACGACCTGTAACGACAGGACAAAGGACCACGAATGACAGCCGAGACTAACGGCTTAACGTGGTTTCCGAGGCACGGAGGAGTCTCGGTATGTAAAGATGGTCATCCATCCCCAGACCAACCCCGGCAAGCGTAGCTTAACCTGATGGATCAACCCCAGCGGCTATTATTACTTTATGTAATTGAGTAGACAATTTTTTTTAATCAAAGACAGCCTCACAGCCATGTGTTTTTGCCAATTTTGTTAGTCTTATTAGGAAAAAGAAAATAGTGTTAATATAAGTTTAATATTGCTGTCGCCTTTGGCATAGCCGAAGCCGACTCAACTGTAGCTTGATGAAGTTAAGGGGAAAGCGCCGCGTACGGCCCGCGAACTTCAAATTTTCTGACTATTTTATGAAAAAGTCATTCAATGGGATTAAATGAACTTTGAGGGTTTTATTTATGATTTTAATTCTGTAAATACATACGTTTTACGGTCGCGAATCATATTTTGTTTAACATACAGCCTGACCTGCAAATTTGAATTTTGCGAGCAACCATTGCGCATCCTCCTCAAAATGTTTTGAACAAAACGTATTTTAAATCAAAGTAATGTGATATGTTAGTTTTAAGATTTGTACAAACAATCGTAATATTCAGATACTTACTTGTATTATCAATGAAATAGAACATAAGGATATATATATTTTATCAATGCATTATGTTTAGGAATTCAGGGTGTTAGTGGCATTGTAGCTGTTCCTTACAAAAGTGCAATACCAACACGATCAAAATGTATAGAACAGCTGATTTTTTTTACCTTTTGACCGCCAGAGCCTAAACGCATCGGCGTCCCTCCCACGCCAAGGTAAAAATTCGGCGCAAAAACCTACTAAATAGAAAAGGGATTCCAAAATTTTATACATAACCAATTAATCATTGCTTTTTGGGTACGCCACGATAGCGGCGGTAAGTCCACTCTTTGAGGTGTGGCTTGAGAGGCGGCACGGCGTCCTCACCTTTTGCCTGACACAGGTCCTCACCGGACACGGCTGTTTCGGGAGGTTCCTGTTTCGCATAAGGCGGGAGGAACCGCCCGGGTGTTTCCACAGCAAAAATCGCCCTGCATACGGTGAAGGTCTGTCCGGCTTCGACGGAACACCGCCGTGTCCACGTGGAGGCGATCGGCGGCGGCGATCTCTTGCGTCCGGTCCTGGTCCAGACCATGGTACGGAACGAGAGTGCATTGGTAGCCGTCACCTCCTTCTGCGAAGCAGTAATGCTCGCAGGGAGCGGCGGCGCACGTGAGGGAATAGCAATACTTGCGCCCTCACTGGCTTAGCCGTCGCAGGAGACGCCCTGGGCGTCGGGAATCCCAGGCTGATTCCCGGCCACCGTAGGCGCAGGTTTGCGGACGGCGAGTAATGGGTAAAAAATCACTGGTTTTCGTGCCCCATTTTTAGGGTTCCGTAGCCAAATGGCAAAAGACGGAACCCTTATGGATTCGTCATGTCTGTCTGTCTGTCTGTCCGTCCGTATGTCACAGCCACTTTTTTCCGAAACTATAAGAACTATGCTGTTAAAACTTGGAAAGTAGATGTATTCTATGAACCACATTAAGATTTTCACACAGAAATAGAATAAAAAAATTTTTTTTGGGCGTTCCCTATACTTAGAACTGAAACTCAATTTTTTTTTTCATCAAACCCATACGTGTCTATGGATTGGTCTTCAAAAATGATAATGAGGTTTCTAACATCATTTTTTTCTAAACTGAATAGTTTGCGCGAGAGACACTTCCAAAGTGGTAAAATGTCCTGTCCCCCCCCCCCCCCTGTAACTTCTAAAATAAGATAATGATAAAACTAAAAAAATATATGATGTACAGTACCATGTAAACTTCCACCGAAAATTGATTTGAACAATATCTAGTAAGTAGTTTTTTTTTAATACGTCATAAATCGTAAACTAAACCGCAATTTACCTTTCATTCAATCAACTCAAATATAAAATTTAAAAAAAACATTTAATTTCATAAACAAACCTTATGCATAAACCGTGAACCACAATTTTCTTATAATAAGTCGGTATTATGTGCCTAAGTAAATAATAATTATAATTCGCGCGTTACTTGCTGCTACGGAACCCTTCATGGGCGAGTCCGACTCGCACTTGGCCGCTTTTTTTTAATTAAATATTACTCGTAACATCATTCTTTTATTTAATTTGACCCTAAAATTTTGTTTTCTTGTCGGCTTAGCCGACGGTGGCGGTCAAAAGGTTAAAATATATGTTCCTACTGAATTCATGGTAACAACAGATTGCGCGTCGATGTCCCTGACACCCTGTATATCAATGCCTAAAGTACCTATCTCTAGATAGCAATGTAAGTGATAACTAACACTCCTAGCCCTAACCTAGCTTCTGACGTTTCATAAGTGCCCTTGCAGATATAGGTACGTGAAATAAAATATTTTGATTTGATTTGACTCGTTTTCTGAATTGAGAAATAGGGTATTTTCCAATTTATTAAAAACTACTCCAATTTGAAGATAAGGACGAAATATGTAACAAAAAATAAAAGTCAATTGATTTATATCCATTTTCTCAATTAAAAACGAATTAAAACAAATTTATTATTCGTTGTTTTGAATTTACCGCCAAACCGCTCCCTACGATGACTTATTACCACGTGACCACACGCGACGTCATTGATAAATACAAAACAACGAAAAATAAATTTGACGTTAATCGTTTTTAATTGATAAAATGGATATAAATAAATTAATTTTGCGTCCCAATCTCCAATTCAAATTAATTAAATTGGAAAATACCCTATTGCAAATTCAAAAACATGTGGAACTCCGAAGTACAGACGCCAGCACATCAAGCTACCCCAAACTGTCAATTTTTTCCAATTGAACATGAATCTTATGCTCATGTGATAAAGTCGAAAATCTATCAAAGAAATTTGACAGATTGGGGTAGCTTGATGTGCTGGCGTCTGTATCTATAATAGGTACATTTTAGTATTAGGTATGTAGGTAGAGGTACCCATAGTTCTAAGCTTGATCTTCAGTTCAGATTATCAGTTATTTATGCATATCAAACATGTCAATTTAAAACCAATAGCTTGTAATGTACAACTTAATTAGGACAAAGCTTATTTTGTAGTTATTATGAACACGGTCAACGCACCTAAACTAAACTAACTCGCAAGAGTCTGTTCAGACAAAGGAAAAATCCTCGCGCAGGGTCTAGCCTTCTCTGGCCGCAATACAAACCAAAAGCAAGATTCGACTGGGTCGATATTCATATAATTTTCTACTTTAGGCTATGGTAATACGGTCCTATTTTCAATGGAGCCAATAAATTGCTCGGGCGTTTTTCCGCTGTCTGAACTCACCTAGTCGCAATTGGCGCGGCGATTCAGTGCTGTGGAATTATGTATCCTTTCACCGAGAGGACTGCGTCCCAGCAGTAGGAACTTACATTAAGACTTGAAAGGGAAAATTAAACCAGTGCCTTATTGAATCTTTTTTATTATTAATGTCTTACATCTAATGAGAAGTACTCCCCCTTGTACACAATGTATGTGATTATCTTAACAGGGCGGAAAGTACTGCATACGAAAAATAGTTGTCAAACAATCAATTTCGTGCATTGACTTGCTGGTTTACAAAATAGTTTTGTTTGAACTGAAATGGTTTTTTTTTATGGCATGGATGTATGAAAGTGAGAACCTATGCTACTTAATAATAATCATCACAGATTACAAATTTTAATTTGTAACTTCTAAGTTCGGTCTTTGTACAGAAAATAAGGTTTTTAAAGCTTATTGCTCGCCTAAAGTTTTTAAGGCGAATTGCTCGCCTAAACACTTTCAGTGTATTAAAAAATGATTCTAAATTAAGTATTTTTTATGCCATGTACAATTGTACATATATACGAGATTCAAGAATTGTACACTTATTACTTCAACTACATCCCATTGAAATTTAAAACTTTTTTGAAGTCATGAATCTCGAAAAAATATAAACTGGAAGTTATCTTATACAATAGTAAGTTAGAACTATGAAATAGTAATCTATTTTACTTTAAAATTTAAGGTGAGCAACTTCACAGAACTTTACAAATAACATCACAGATTTGCAGTTACAGGGGTAATTTTGTTCGTATATTTCGACTTTGTAGCTACCTAAACTTAGGTATGGAAGCAGTACACAAACAAAAACATTAAACAAGTATTTAAAAAAAAATCTAAACAAATAGTAATGAAAACGAACTTATCTATATAAAGAATAAAATGAAGAATCATAACATAAGTACAACAAGATGATGAATGTATGTGTGCAATGTGAGCAATGGAACTTATGCAAAAATGTTACAAATAATCAAGAGGAACTTAAAATTAATCATACACTTAAAATAGTTGTCAAATAGTTTACAGTCTTTTAATGATGAGGCTTGCTAAACTAAGAAGTGTTACTGTTTCTAGCACTGTGATCAAATTGGGTTTAACCATTGCCTTTGAAGTCGCAATGGAGTTGTCGCATAAGCACCACTGTCTATATATATACACGCACCACCACGTTGCACAAAAAAAAAAAAACTTTCACTGTGGCTCACTCGCCAAACGGCGAGGGTAATTTCAAGAAGTCTCTTATGTCTACCATTCTTCTTCAGGCTCCAGGCCTTGATCCAACGCGGCTGAAGCATCGTTGAAATCCTGGCGAGCAAAAGTCATGTTAAATAATTATTATAACATTATGAGACAACCAATGTGGTTTTATAAGGTCCTAGAACACTACAACTATATTCCTAATAAATTTTACTTTCGACCACTTACATATTCATCTCTCTTTTGTTTGCATTAACAAAAAGGCAAGAATTTAAGCAACCATACTCACAACATATACATAACATCACCATTGTTCAAAAGGTAATGTCGGATTAAAAGCGAGTTTGAAATATTACTTACTCTTATATCACTGCCGCCGTATTTGTTGCCCTTATATGAGGCAGTACCACCTCCTTGCAAGAAGTCTGGAACAGTTTGATCTGCCTGTTTTAGGATCTTCGCCAAATCAGCCACAAGTCCAAGGTCCTGCACAATAACATGGCGTAAGTAAAGTAGGTACTATAGGGTTTTTAATAGACTTAACCCCTGAGTTACGTTTCGACCTTTCTTCTCAGAATAGTCAAATAGTAGTTTAAAAAAACATTTCATGTGTATAGTGTTAGTAAAAACCCACTTACAGAAATAACATCATAAATATCGTCGATTTCTAGAATTACAAAAAGAAGCTTAAAATGTTTATTGGTGTGTTATCCTTGAGATAGTATGATTCATGCATGTTCTGGATGTGGCAGAGGCCCATCCAAAAGTAAATGACACATTTTAATAAACATTCTGTAATATTAAACTAAAATCTTAAATAAAAACTGGTGGACTTACTTGATCGGCATCAAAGAAAGATACAGCTTTTCCTCTGTTGCCCACGCGACCAGTTCTGCCAATCCTGTGCACGTACTCATCTATACTCTTTGGCAGATCGTAGTTGACGACAATGTCGACGTTCTTTATATCTGTTTTACAAAATATTAACATGTGAGACGCGTTGTAAACGGGATGGATTTGAGGCGGGCAGGAAGGGTTTCATAATCATGGTAGTTACAGGAAGTAGGAGTATTTAACTTTTTGAATATTCGCTATGTGCATTTAAATTTCGGAAAATTAGTCAGTTAGAAAATCGACAAAACTCTTGGACCAATTGCGATTAGCGTACTTGGAAAGCAAAAACCTTTTGCAAAGGCTGACACTGGGACAAGGACGCGCAAACTGTTACTATGAATTCAGCACACGGTTCTAAACCCTCTATAGTCCAGAATTTTGCTGTTGGTAAAAAGAAAAATACTATTTCGCAGAAAAATGCAATACCTACGCGGTCAAAATTTATGAGTTTTTTTCTCCAATAACCTACGAAAGTTGTCAACATCGTTCAGAATCATTACTAAATTCTTGTTAACAGGTTCCTCATCATCATGATGATGAGGAACCAGTTATCAAGGATGCCACCCTGTATTTCGTACTGATAATTTGTCATATCAACAATATTTTACAAGAAAAGTCAAGCTGCAATAATAAATTTTGAAGTTTAGTCTTTATAATATTTAGTTACACATTAAATTTTATTTTTGTAAGATTTGAATTGATAATGGACAAAATGAAAATATTACCATTTACCGATACTTACTCTTACTTTGAAATTAAGTACCGGCAATATCCCTTTTTTAGATCTCAATATTTTTAAGGCCAATTAGTTACTGTATTTTGTGGGATTAAAATTTCGATATTACCTAGTCCTCTGGCAGCTACAGCGGTGGCCACAAGGATGCAATGCCGACCACTTTTGAAGTTATCGAGGGCCTCCTCACGTTCGCGTTGCATGCGGTCGCCGTGGATAGATGACGTCATCATCTGTTGCTCTGATAACATGGCCGCGATGAAGTCAGCGTTGCGCTTCGTCTCCACAAATACCAAGACGCGCTTACGATCTGAAATTGTTAAAATAACGAATAGTTTTAGTAATGTAATTGCATGGTAGTTTGAGTCTTCAAACGTTTGACGAATCATTTTAGTGTACTACATTGTGAAAAAGGCATTACTCACCATTCTCTTCGATTAAATTCTTCAGTGTTGTTTGCTTTTCATATTTGGTCACTTGGTGGAATATTTGTTCTACGTCTGCGCTGGCACCCCCCACTATACCGACAGCCACAAACAAGTAGTTGTTTAGGAACCTGCCCGCTAGGTGTTGGATGTCTTCAGGGAATGTCGCCGAAAACATAAGTGTTTGACGTTCTTTCTGCAGGATAGACAACAATATTCGTCATTAATTAATTTCAATGTAATTTGATAGATCATTTCTAGTCGTGATAAAAACTTTAGGTAAAATAGAAAACTTGCAGCTGATGCAAGTACTTAATGTGTATTTTTTATATCTGCATGATATAGTAATCACAGGCCTCTACATTGCAATTTGTGCTTTATCCTAGAACCTAAAAAAAAGGAACATTATTTTTAATTTAACTATTACCGATTGTTGTTATTTAACAATACACCTTCGGAGCGATAAGATTGCAATTGAAATGAGTGACACGTCATGACTTCATGAGTCAACATGATACGAAATATATGTATAAATTACATAACATTAATTATTAACAAAACAACCAACTTCCAAACCAAACGCTACAGTGAAATATAACTGTAGTTTCGGAAGTTGATAATTGATCCTGTAATTTTGTTTTGAGCCACCATCTTAAACGAAATGAAGTCATTTTTCACTTTCTAGTTGTGGTTACCTACCCCAACCAATTCTTAACAGTACTTGCTATATTAACAACACTGGCAGGATTAAATAAGACTTATTAATAGGTAACTCAAAAACTACCAAATCATAGTTTATAAAAAAAATGGGATTAACCGTGAGCTTTCGTAAATCGGTGTAGTAGCCACTGAAAAATCTGGTGTAAGTACAGACGCCAGCACATCAACCTACCCCAATCTGTCAAGTTTTCCCAATTAAACATGAACCTTAATGCTTATGTAACAAAGACGAAAATCTATCAAAGAAATTTGACACATTGGGGTAGCTTGACGTGCTGGCGTTGGTACATGAATAAAAAAACCCCGCCGAATGCATAACCATCTAATTTTATTCTTTTGAAGTCAGTTTAAAGGAACACTTACAAGTGGCACCATGGTAGGGTGTTCCATCATCTTTTCGACGCTGGGAATGAATCCCATGTCCAGCATGCGGTCCGCCTCGTCGAGTACCACGAACCGGATGCTGTCGAACGACACGCGGCTGCGGTCCACGAAGTCATGCAGACGACCCGGCGTCGCCACCAAGATGTGACATCCTTTCTATAAACCACAATAGTAACATCAGATCCAAAGGCTAAACTCGAGCCGAGATTTGCAACTCAAGATGTCATGTGCTAAGTGTGGTGTAGCGATTGGCCATGCGAGATCTCGCCGAATCTCGGCCTCGATATTGTTTTCGTCATCAAGATTTCGCCTACTCTTCGAAATAATGCGATTCTATTAGAAAAATATTTTACTTAATTCAAATTAAAAGTACACAAGGCAACCGTGTCATATTTTCTTAATTAAAAAACAATAATTAACCCTCGAAACAAAAAACTCACGTTTATTTAATTAATAATCATCTGCACTCTGCACACACTCATCCATCACACACACTATCAATCCATTAATTATTATAATGCAATTGGCTTCTCAAGCAAAATCTTGTTTGAAATCTCGAATGTATTGATTGAGATAGCATTCCATATTCCTCGCTGAACGGGCCAATTTTAACTGCAATTTGTGACAGCAATATTCGGTCTGATTAGGAGCATCTTTAAAACCACGATTTTATGTCAGTTTCATTGACTAAAAGGTAGCAGCTTTATAGCTACTGCCCACTTCACAATATTGTTAAGTTGCTAAGTTACAAATAAGGCAAAATAAAACAACAGTGCACGAATTTTTCTTAAGTGATAAGGAGGTCTAAAAAGGTCACTTTGGCAGAATCATGACATGATCATATTATGAATCATATTTAAAATCGTAAAATTGTCACAAACTGACAATTCATAATATTATCTGCGTGGACAGCACGCAATTCATCTATTTGAGTTTTGTATGGAAATTCGTAAAGTGGTCACCAAATTAACCGAATTGCTTTATTTATTAAAGTAAAATGTCAAGTAGCAGAATCATAGGGGGATTCAGGAAATGAATCACTTTCAGAGGAATTGCTTAATGTGGCCTTTTTAGACCCACTGCTCAGGTTTCAAACCTCTTGTAGGTTGAGCCACTACAAAAAAAAGTGCTCACTTAACACACCTGCGGGTAGTTGCGTTACGCACTTTATAGTGGGAATGGCTTTAAATTTTACAGTTCAACAACATTCATTGCGTTATTTACATTGTTGAGCAGAAAAAATCTTTGAACAGATGAAGTAATAGTGTGTTACGCAATGAGGGTGCAGCTTTCAATGCCGAAGCAATGCAATTACTGAAGTGATAGAAGTCAGATGGCTGATAAAATATCAGCCAGTGTGTGAGAAAACTATCAAATTCATAGTTTAATAGTGAAATAAATTTGACCACAAACAGCACAACTGCAAAAATAAATACCTACATTGAAAATACCAATTATTTACCTACCTTCATAATTAAATAACGGATTTATACCATTGATTTTCCTTAGAAACGATGTAGTAAACATACTAGTTATTTTCATTGTATTTTTTGTAGAGTTTAAGCATTACATATTTAGAAAACTTGTAGGTACTTACAGAAATATTGTCGCCTTGATGGCGAACGGCTGTCCCTCCATAAGCGACGGCTATCTTCAAAACGGAGCCATACGAGAACTTTCGTGCTTCGTTAAATATTTGCAGAGTTAGTTCACGGGTTGGTGCAACTATTATAACCTGAAAACACAAGATTATTTATGCAAAATACATCCAATCTCAAGTACTGAAATTATAAATGAAAAGTTATTTACTTGTGGTTGAGCACATCCACTTCCTGCAACAATGAGTTCACGTGAATCTTGCAGCAGCGTGTTTATGATCGGTAGCAGGAAAGCAGCCTAGAATTAAACAAACTACATATTACTTTTTTGTAAGTATTAAAAAGAAAACCGGACTAGCGCGAGTAGGACTCCCGCCCTGAGCGTTCTGTCTCAAAGCTGTGCACTCATGTATCACGGCCTATGAATTCCCAATTACGGAGTGAGAGAAAAACTTCACTTTTTGTTGAAATAATCTTTCCTTAAGTTTTAGGTAGATTTTGTAGTCATGTTTATTTATATATGTATATTTACCGTTTTCCCGGATCCAGTTTGTGCGCAGCCCATGAGATCCCGGCCGCCCATGATAATTGGAATGGCATGTTTCTGAATAGGCGTCGGCTTCTTGTACCCAGCCTTCAATATGTTGTCTAGCACATACTTCCGTAGATTAGCAGTCTCGAAGCTATCGATGGCACGCGGCGCATTTTCACCGCTGACCTTAAAATATTAAAATCGTGATAATTTGTTAAATGAAAGACAGTTGCGTCACTTAAAATCATGAATTTAAATCGTGTGCGTTACCCAGGCCAGATGTTGTCGAAAATGGTCATTTGAATCTTATAGATAATTAGTTTTGCGGCTTCTGTAATTGTTGCGCACATTTTTAAATTTGTTGCGCTTATAGTTTTTTAATTATTTCACAAAAACATTTCCTGCTGGGGTAACGTTACCCCAGCCAGACCTTTTTCTTTCTAATGGGAATATTTAAATAATTACTATCTATAAAATTAGTTGTCTAGATGAAGTAAATGTTGTGCCTTATTTTGTATTTGTTCTTTCATCGGTTGCGAAGTTATTCGAGATTTTGCTGGGGTAACGTTTTTGGTTTTGCTAGATCTTTGAAATGGTTAAGCGGATTCTTATCATATTTTGTACATGGCTTCTTGGGAATTAGTTTAAATTTGTTCTGCAATAAAAAAAACAAAATAATACATAGCTTAAAGGTTATTTCATTAAATAGAAAAACACTTCAATTGGTCCCAGCACTCTCAATAAGTGCTCTAAAGACTTACTTTAAACGTTATTTTAAAGCTTGTAACTGCCTTCAAATGTACGTGAAGTTTCATTAGTATCCTGTAAGTATTTAACAAGTTATGATGATATTGAGTTCTTCACGAGCACGGTCTTGATGCGCGCGGTGTTATTTGGCCACTGGATTGGATATATGAACTGAATGTTATGTCAATTATTAGTTTTTTAGTTCAGTTGTATATCAGTAAAATTTCAGCTCAGTACATTGGATAATTAATGAGATAATACGATTAAAGTCATTAGGAAGTGAATGACCGTGGTAACCCGACCAAGTTTAGGTGGTTACGAAAAAGCGAAAACGCAAAACATTATGGTACCTTCTAAAATATGTAGGATAGTGTTACAAATTTAGTACAGACATGTACACAAGTTTAAAAAAAACTACGTGATTATTAAATAATTTTTATTGACAGGTAATATAATCATTTCAATTGAACTTAAAAACAATCACAGATTAAAATTACAGATAGTAATTTTGCTTTTTTGAAATTTTCTATTATTTTTTAATTAAATTATAGATTTCAGTATACACAGTACACAGTTACAGTTTTTATTTAAATATACACATATTGGACTGTGTAATGATCACAGACAATAAATAATATACAATGGTTTTTTTCAGTTAACACTAAACTTACGGTGCGTACAAACTATATAACATAACATGTTATTTTTATTTACCTACACATTACATTTGTAATAATCTATTTAAGTCATGATCCATAGTAATAAAGATTGAACAGTGGCCAGCAGGTCATGACTCTCAATCTACGGTGAGTACATACTTATATCTAGCTAGGTATCTAGCTAGATATAAGTATGTACTCACCGTAGATTGAGAGTTTTACAGACGTAGAGGAGAACGTCAAACGATATTTTTTATAACTTCACCACGCAGCCATAGTCGCCACCACACTCATACGTAGGTATTATGTCGCCATCACCGCGTCCATCATCGCGGCCCACGGCTATTGCTATGTTGCCATTCTGTTTATGCCTACAATAAAAACAAAGAGTACATTTTTTTTGTCTAAATCCTTAATGGGGTTTCAATTGTAGTTTTGTTACCTACATATTTGAAACTCGAATCGTCATCTATTTGCGAGTTTATATCAACGCGAGTGTCGGAACAAGGTAATTATGGATTTCTTAAAGTCTACGTGTCCAAGGAGTTTGTGGAAATAAATAAATACCTACCTGTTGCGGTAGTCCCGACTCCCGACATTGATAACGATAAAAATCGGTCGCTAAGTCATGAATTTCATTAATCAAGTTTCAAGTCATATTTTGACAATATACCCATACACAAAAACCTTCCACTTGAATCAATCTATCTATTAAAAAAAACTGCTTCAGAATCCGTTGCGTAGTTTTAAAGATCTAAGCAAACAGGGACAGACAAACGGGAAGCGACTTTGTTTTATAGGTACTATGTAGCGAAGGATAAATATGTCGTTATCATTGTTGAGAATTCCAGTCTAGGTAATAATTAAGTACGAAAGAAAAGAAAATAATAAGTTCCTAAATTTAAATATTGAAGCCTTAAAAAAATACAGTTTTAGATAAGTACCTAACAACATGTACATATTAATAATAATTTTGCTACTATTTCTGTAGTTACATTATACAAGCTTACCTTGTTCGTGAATTCATCAAGCAGCCTGCACCATAACTATGATCATCAATAGAAGCACTCCACATTAGCAGTAATTCGCCACACTTATTATTTTACATTAGCTCTCACGCACTCTATAAATATTTGCAAAAACAGGAAACGGAACTGCCGAAACGCATGCGCACTCTACAAGATGAATTATGTGATTACGGAGCATGTTTAGTGCGATATGCAAACAATGCGCCCCTTCACCCCACCCCTTCCGCGTCCCACCGAACGACATGTTATATCAGTGATTTTTGATAAGTTTGTGCAACTGGAAGATAATAATAATGTTTTCATAGTACAGATATTATTATATTATTAATGTATTTAACAGTGTACGCGTCTGTACCGAAATTGTAAGGTGTATTATACTAAACATTTCAAAAGATAGTATAATGTTCTGCGTTTTCGCTTTTTCGTAACCACCTAAACTTGGTCGGGTAACCACGGTCATTCACTTCCTGATGACTTTAATCGTATTATCTCATTAATTATCCAATGTACTGAGCTGAAATTTTACTAATATACAACTGAACTAAAAAACTAATAATTGACATAACATTCAGTTCATATATCCAATCCAGTGGCCAAATAACACCGCGCGCATCAAGACCGTGCTCGTGAAGAACTCAATATCATCATAACTTGTTAAATACTTACAGGATACTAATGAAACTTCACGTACATTTGAAGGCAGTTACAAGCTTTAAAATAACGTTTAAAGTAAGTCTTTAGAGCACTTATTGAGAGTGCTGGGACCAATTGAAGTGTTTTTCTATTTAATGAAATAACCTTTAAGCTATGTATTATTTTGGTTTTTTTATTGCAGAACAAATTTAAACTAATTCCCAAGAAGCCATGTACAAAATATGATAAGAATCCGCTTAACCATTTCAAAGATCTAGCAAAACCAAAAACGTTACCCCAGCAAAATCTCGAATAACTTCGCAACCGATGAAAGAACAAATACAAAATAAGGCACAACATTTACTTCATCTAGACAACTAATTTTATAGATAGTAATTATTTAAATATTCCCATTAGAAAGAAAAAGGTCTGGCTGGGGTAACGTTACCCCAGCAGGAAATGTTTTTGTGAAATAATTAAAAAACTATAAGCGCAACAAATTTAAAAATGTGCGCAACAATTACAGAAGCCGCAAAACTAATTATCTATAAGATTCAAATGACCATTTTCGACAACATCTGGCCTGGGTAACGCACACATTTAAATCTTAATCTCACTCTTCCAATAGGTACTTCAAATTCCTAACAATTCTACTCTATAGATAAGATTTGCTTCTTTTACTTCCTACAGAATATAAACTATAATTACAAATTTGTAGATATGTACAATTTTGTCATCAAAATCTGCAGGCGTTTTCTACAAATGTAAACGTTTATAAACAGCATTTTGTACAATAATGCTGTATATAAACGTAATATTTGTAATGATTGTACTTGTAAACTTCTTACATAATTGTATGATTTATTAAACAACAGCATTTGTCATATAACTTTACAAATATGTCACTTATTTACAAAATTGTAGGAACGCAATGTTTATTAAATAGGGCCTAGGTTTACATTTTGTCACTAATCAACAGTTCATCTCTTACTTTTTTTACAGTTATTTTATTTATCTTTTCAAGGCCTAACAACTACCTACCTACTATTTATATTGAGTATCAACTCACAATACCAGTTGGGCCCCTCTTTTCAAGGTTACAAATTACGCTAAAGGTTCGAAAGTAAAGGTCAGTGTTTATTTTAATTTGTTTTGAGTTCTTTACAAGGAACTTATGAGATCTCAATATTATAAATAGGTACCTATATCAAAATAGAGATCTTTATAATAGAGATGAGCAAAATGTGTCAGTAAAAATAAACGAAGTAGTCCACTCATTTACCTACTTCCGCACTTCATTTAGTTCAGCAAATCTGTAAGAGTTCTTAACATAAGATAACGACAGTGATTAACAAGTTACGACAAATGATGCACTTCACTAGTTCAGTTTTATACATGTCGATTTTCCTTCTTCCTTTATACAGGCTTAGGACTGTCAACCTAGAAATATGAATTTAAGCAAAACTATTTTTAAAGTAGGTAGTATGTTTTGTTTTTTATTACTGATAGAAATTTTTGTCTAGGCTGGCGCATTTAAAAATCGAAATAGCGAAAAGAAAGGCTGAACTAAGTGAAGTAGACACATTTGAATGACTACTAATCGAATGATATGTTTATTTTGTGATATGAAGTAGTTAATTTCCTTCAATCGTTCGCAAACTACCCTTGCCTACTGGATAAAGGAATAGAGAAGTAGAGTAGACGACTAAAGGAAGAGAGCAGTACAGTGGATGAATAAAGGAAAGAGTAGTAAGTAAACCACTCACTTTAACAGCAATACAGTCAAACTTGTCAAAGTTGATGCCAGAGCTAATGGTGCTACTGAAGATCTCTTGTTCATCTTCAGTCGGCGCGGGCGGCACGTACGTGACCGGCGGCTTCTTGGGCTCGCCGTCCTCGCCCAGCTCCACGGGTGGCTCGTCCCCGCACTCGCTGCCGCCACGCCCGCCACCGCGTCCGCCGCGCCCGCGCCCGCGCCCACGGCCGCGCTCGCCACGATCCCGCCTATCTTCTCCGTCGCCTTATGGAATGAAATGAATGTAAATCCCAACGTCAGAATAAGAATTGCGAAGTTAAGAGTTTTCCAAAGAAGATGACGGGGGGCTAGTAAGGCCCCGTCATCTCCTTTCCTTTGGAACTCTTTAACTTTTTAGGAACAAAAGGCTAGGCTAAGTAGGTATTATGAAGATTTGTAAACCCGAAAATGTTTGTTGTCGCCGATCCCCAATCGTGATTTGGTTTAAGGCACTGCCGATTTTTATTGCGTCAAGTTTCGACTTTGCTGCATTGGTATGAGAATCAATCTGCCGAAAGCTACATACAATGCTTAATTAAATTGTTTTTATTTGTTTTATTCTACAAGACGACGCTCTCTACCATCATCGAGTTTCCAATGATCACAAATCGATACATTTGTACTTACAACTGTCGCAACAGGCATTGGAATGTTGGCGTGCTTTCAGTAAAAGTGCATAATTTTAGATTGATGATTTCCGGTCGCAATAGTTACCGACACGCAAGTCGTATTTCGCTACAGCTGTTTAGTATAGAACGTAGATGCTTACCGTTTTCATAATCTCGAGATTCCCTGCCAGGCCCGCCGCCGCGCCCGCCCCTGCCGCCCCGCCCTCGGCCTCCCCCGCGCCCGCCGCGTCCACGCCGGTCGCCAAACCCATTGCTACCCTTATCATCATCGAATTCTAAAACACAAACACATGCCTGTTAATAAATAACTCTTTGCACAATGGACAGTTTCAAGTGGTAACCTAACACAAAGCTGAATGAGTGGTTCAAGTGTCTTATTTGTAAGCATGAAAGTTAAAACCATAACATAGAACTGTTTATGATGCAGATTACAGCAAGCACTTAAACATATGTTTAAAACTTGCCCTTTAAAATAAAAAATACACTTCATAAAGGGCCATGTTTTCATTTTTTATCCATGTTCTCTTCACCTCTTGAAATTCGAAGAAAGTCCTGTGCACTTTGTTCGACTTTTTTGCTTGGCACTTGACTGTATTTTCAATACAAAAGCAGTCAGTCATAATTATTTCTCAGATAAGTTATCAGATGATTGAAAACCAGCCCTTAAAATGTTAAGTAAAGCTTTGGTGGGAATCATGTAACACTTGAAGAAGAAATTTACTAGATAATATTCACATCCTTATACCTATAACAAAGTCGCTTTTCGCGTCTGTCATGCTTAGATCTCATAAACTACGCAAAGGGTTTTAATGCACTTTTTATCAATAGACACAGTGATTCAAGAGAAAGTTTTATATGTATAATACACCGACCTCCACGCGGGCAAAGCCAAATTAATAGTGCTTAGCATGTGGAGATCAACTTATTACAAATTGTTTCACTAAGTTGAATTCTGCCAACACACTCCATACAAATAAACTGATATAATTGCTTACTACTACAGAAACATAAGTTTGTCTACACAGCAGGCTTAGTATGAGAACTGTAATTTTGTCGATGGAAGAGTAGACAAAAATTATCTTTCGATGTAGACAATTGACAGTTTTGTAAGAGAAATGTAGACAAGCAATTTCTATTCCAATGTTATGCTGACTATGTTCAAATACAAAATTAAGACTTGGTTCCAGTATCATATTCCATTCAATACACAATGTAGTGTTCACATGTGCTGTTCACACGTGTGTGTTGATCAAATGATGACTTGCAGACAGGTGATTGAATAAGTAAAATCATCATAAGTACCATTGTCATTAAATGACGGGAATCCTCTTCCTCTGGAGAGACTGTGCCCTTCGTCAACATTAGAATAGTTGTTGGATTGCACCCCCTGTAAAAAGTAATAGCCAACTTAGCACTTTGGGATAAGCACTTTCGAGACAGTAGCCGACAGTAATTGTAGTAGTACAAGAGAATGGCTGCAATTTAATGGAATAGTAAGGTGTTCCGAGGCTAACTCTGGTAAGTGACCGTCAATATCAATTGTACCACCATTCAGAAGGAATTAGCTAACTTAGCACCCTGGGATGAGCACTTTGTGACAGTACGTACTTGCAAGTCATTGTACAAGGAATGGCAACAATTTATTGAAATACTAAGGTCTTCCGAGGCTAATCTTGGTATGTGACCTTCAATACGAGTTGGACCATCGTTCAAGAAAGAATGAGTACAAGTATCAGACAAATATTGGTAAGGAGACATTTGAATAAAGAAACTTACCACATCTGCTGGACAGTCATCCCAGTCATCATCCATTTTTCTGCAAAACACAAACAAAGATTATAGCGATTGATCTATATACGTACCTACCTAGTTAATAATAATAGTACCTCCTTAAAATTTATTTGGGCGGGCTGCATCAAGTCGAGGACATTTAAAAAACAAAACTTGTTCAGCGGGTAAGTATAAAAATGTGTACCTAGGTACCACACTGATTTGTTGCACTTAACTAAATAGGTACCTACCTACTTAGATGTAAAAATCCTCCCGACTAATATTTTTAGTACCTACTATGGTTTCAACGAACAAATTGAGTGGGTAAAATGTTATCGATACCAACCATCTCCTCCTAATATTTATAATAAAGTAAAAGTTAAAAAAAATACTCGTTTTCTGTTAATACCTACGACAAAGAATTCGTTGGAAGTAGGTACTTTTTAAAATTATTTGAGTAACGCAACTCAAGAATTCGTCAAGGAAGTTGAAACCGACACGAAAAAACCAGGAAGATACTATATTGACATTTGAAATGCTGTTTATTGTTGCAAAAATCTATTATTAAATCAGTGAGAAAAAAAATGCTACAACCGGCACCGGCTTTTGTCAACTGATCGCACGTGCACCGAACATTCAAATTAGAAAAGTTCATTAGTCTATAAGATTTTAGGAATTAAAAATCTTACCGATAAAAAGCTTAATTTAACGTCGGTTGCGTAGTATTTACGATGAACAATACAATTTTTTACAATAGAACAAAGACAGCAGCCGCCAATAAATCGCGAAACGCCAGCAATGGCGGAAAGATGAAGGGTTGCCAACTTGCCAGGCACTGTTGCCAACCCCCAAAAACTAAAAAACAACAGCTCGTAAAAAAAAAACAGGAGAAAACAGTAGGTAAAGAAAAAAAAGACAGATTTCATACTTTTGCTCATATAATTAAAACAATGAACAATTTTCTTAGTTACCAGAACTCACATACATTGTTATATTAATAATCACAACAACAAAAAAATCAAAATCAAAGTAAAATTATTTTCCACTTTCATTCTCAATTGCCTCATTTTCAATATTTTCACACTCATTTTTCTTTTTAAAATCATACATATTTTTGTTAAATTTCTTCATGTGCCTTTCTGTGGCTTCAAATGAGTAGCAATCGGTTATTTCGGATTTAGTGTGTAATACTCCTTTAATAGTTGTAGTCGATATTCTGTTGCGTAATTTTGTTTTCATAATATTTATAGCAGAAAATAACCTGCATTTTATTACATAGTGGTTATCAAAAAAATATTTGCATAGTGTAATAGGTGGCGCTGAACGCTAATCGAAAAACAGTAAAAATTAGGAATTAAACAGAAAACAGGGACATCAATGTGAAAACAGCAAATCTACTGTTGCCAGGTCTAATGAGTGTTTTTAGTTGTAAAAATAAAAACACAGTCAATGTTGACAGAACTGAAATACTTGCAAAGTGGAGCAGGTGCCACGAAGAAGCAGTGGCAGCGCAGGTGCCTACGAGCCCACGGACATTATAAAATCACGGCGGAATTTTCTCGTGCACTGCTTATCACCGAGAATTGAAAATCGAAAACTGTGTTTTTTCGATGCACTGAAACTAACTAGCCCTGCACTCTGTTGCATTTTCAATGTTCGGTTCAACAACGAAAGTTCAAAATCTAGTGCGCGATAAAATCCCGCCGCGATTTTGTTACGTGTCTGTATAAACGTCGACTTACAACATTGACTTGAAAAAAGGCTACATACCTATTAATATTCTGTTGCATTTGGTAAGACTGGGAGCCGACCCCAACATAGTTGTAAAAGGCTAAGCCGATGATGATGATGATATGATAGACAAGTGGAAAGGATTTTTATCACAGCTCTTTGTGCTGTAGTATTTGACGAAATAACATCTTATAAGTTTTTATGTTATTTCTGCGGCCAAGAACATTTTGCAGTTTTCATATTTAGGGCTACTGCATAGCGATATGATGGATAACACAGAGCGTTTTAAAATCGGAAATGGAGAAAATCGAACGAATGAAATCCGTACGTTTTGCCAATCGAGCCTTACACAACTCGCGTCAATAATGGACGTTCACATACAAATCTGTACCTGCGTGAACTGATATAACGCAGAAAAAAAATACTAAAACAGAATTGCCCGCTCCAGATTTACACCGAGGCCCACAAGGTCTCGCCCAGAGGCCAAGCCAGTCTAGAGGCTCCACCAGCCAAGGGGACCCGCCAGCCTATTGACCCCAAACTTTTTTATTTTTTTTATTACGGGGGGAAATCCTCATAGATGTCCTTCGCCCCGGGGAGGGCGGAGGGGTCTGTCAGACTCTTACTGACTAAAACCACCCCGGCATTCCATCTCTCACTTGCACCGGGGATCACGGGAACTAGTGTGACTACCGCGATCCCCGGCTAGTGCCGGCCCGCCTCTGCGGGCCACCTCGCGACAGGGGGGGAGTGAGGTGTTAAGCTCCCGCCTTACGTCATAGAGAGGCGCGCGTGAAAGACTACGCGCGGCCATCTCGGGTCCTAAGAAGTAGGGGGCAACCGATTTCCTCAGATCCGTTACCCCTGGACCCATTTAGGGGGGCTGGAAGAGGGCGTTGTACACCCTCCGCCGACGCCCGGTGCGTCTGCTGCGGATCGGGTTAGCGGAAGCAATCTCCCGCTCCCTCTCCGCAACCTCCTTCTGCGACATGACTGTTTTGCAGAAGGATAGCACCGCGTCCCAGGACTCCTCGCTGCCGCCCATCGAGTCGACAACGGCCGGCAGCGACAGGTCACTGCCGACTCCTGAGATGAGGGCACGGCGCGGCTCCTCCCAAGCGGCACACTCTGCCAGCGTGTGCCACGCCGTGTCCTCCCGACAGTCGACGCAGTGGTGACACCGAGCGTCCGGCTCCCTGTTTATGCGACACAGGTAAGTACTTCCCGAAGCGACCATGCCCCGAGAGCACCTGTGTCACCCGAAACGACAGGGAGCCGTGCCTCCTCCCGAGCTAGCGCTCGAGTACTGGCCGGACCGCCCCGATGGTAGCGGGGCCGGCGGTAGGGCGTGAGAGCCTGTCCCACGATTCCGCCACCAGGGCTGCGCGAAGCTGTGACCGACGCAACTCCAAATGTCGCTGCGTCAGCCACTCGCCCCACGCCCTCGAGTCCTCGCGCCACCGGTACAGTGACGCGAGTACCTTCGCCTCGAGGTCCCAGGGCGGGGATCCGGCCAGTACACAAGCCGCCTCGTAGCTCAAACCTAAGCCAACCCAGGTAGCTTTGGGCGCGGCACAATTGCGGCGGGAAGTCCCCTTTTTGAGGAGTGGATTGAGAGGCGCCACGGCATTCCCACCTTCCGCCTGACGCAGGTTCTCACCGGACATGGTTGTTCCGGGAGGTTCCTGTTTCGGATAAGGCGGGAAGAAACGCCCGTGTGTTTCCATTGCGTAGATCACCCGGGAGACGGGGTGGATCATACGGTGGAAGTTTGCCCAGCTTGGGCGGAGCACCACCGTGTCCTCGGGGAGGTGATCGGCAGCGGCGATCTCTCGTGTCTGGGCCTGGTCCAAGCCATGGTACGGAGTGAGAGTGCATCGGTAGCCGTCACCCCTTCTGCGAAACGGTAACGCTAGCGAAGAGGGAGCCAGTGTACGTGAAGGAGAGGGAATATATGCGCCCTCATGGCCCAAGTCACCGCAGGAGATGCCCTGGGTGTCGGGAATTTCAGGCCGATTCCCGGCCACCATAGGCACGGGCTTGCGGATGGCGAGTAATGGGTAGCTCACCGTCCGGTAAGGTCTAAGGCTGGGTCGACGACGCGTTGTGTTCCACGCGCGCCTCAAAGATATGGCAGCACCAATTGGTGAGGTCCGCAAGGGCCAATACCTGCCAGGGGTGCGGGTTGTTCGAAAGAGATACCGTGGCCCCTGATACACAGGCAACTGAAGGAACACGGGAGGGTTTTAGTCAGTAAAATTCTGACAAGCCCTCCCGAGTCCCGCTCCGCCCAGAGCGGGAGAAGTTATTTGACGATATCCCATCCTTAAAAAAAACCAGGTAGCTTGCCTGCCTGACGGCAGTCCAACAGGACTGGATAGAAAATGCTACAGGCGTTGCGCTTTGGAGGTCAGCCCGTGCTCATATTATGGTACCTGTAGCATCCGTAAGAAAGAAAAAGAAATCTGAAATCTTCGAGGCGTGATGCTAAAAAAATAGAGGTCACTTCACACCCTTTTACTTGGTTACTCATGTGCTTTTACAGCGTAGTTACTCTCTATTCTTAAACTTTCTTGCACACTAGTCTGATGACAGCGATGCGGACGAATATTTTGACGCCTAAGTCTCCTTGTGTTTTTGTATTTATTTGTTTAGTTAGTTAGTTTAAAGCCCTATGTGATAAAAATATGTATTTTATAATAGTAAAAAGAAACCTAACTTATCCGAGGTGTTACAATTTTGCGATTTTACACCCATTGTTTATAAAGTACGAAGCCAATTGTCAGTTTAACAGGAGTTTTGGTCCTGTCAAAAGAAAATGCAACAGTAACTCTAGTCACTGTATTTTTTTTAAATCATATGTGCAAACCTTCTGATTACGGAGATATTGAAAGTCATAATTTGCAACTTTTGTTTTACGAAAACAAGTTTTAAATCTTATAAACTAAAATAAAAATACTTCCCCTTACCCTTCTACTCGCAGGAACCACAAGACCCCTAAAGTTTACATATTTCAATGCAAAAATCAGTCGTGGTCGTCTCAGAAACCGCCAGTAGTGAGCTTGCATCATGACTATGGAGAACATTTATTAAGCATATTATACACGCAGCGTCTAAAGTCGCCGAGATAAGAGAAGTGTAACAGATTTTTTTTTTGCACCATCGCGATCCATTTAATTACATTTGAGTTGTTATTTGAAATACACACATTTTTTTTGTAGATTTATTAGATTTGCCCTCACAAAATTATTTGAATGTGATCATATGCCAAGCCTTATCCTAACCCAGAAAATGGGTAAGACTTTTGGGCTTCTGACGACTCATAACGACTGTTAAAGATTACGAATGGCCGGGATCAACGGCTTAACTTAACGTGCTTTCCGAGGCACGGAGGGGCTCTTGATATATAAAGATACCACTCATCCACGGTGCGGCAAGCGTAGTTTAACCTGATCGATCGACTCGTGGGGCTTTTATCACTTAGCCACAAGCACAATCATGTATTCTGTAGTTATAAACAGGAAACAACAGAAAAAACGAATTTAAAGAAATTACAGCCACATTAGTAAAGACAGGTTTCAATTAATTCTTAGACCTATGTATAAAAAATAAAGCAAATGTGGTTTTGTGGTTCTTGCTGAATATCTGTGCTGTTTGGCATGAAGTTTCGATCCCCTAAAGGCTTGTACATACTATGTCAGCGGTACAGCCAGCGGTCATGCCGATGCCGCCGACAATCCCGGGGCGGCATTGCCGGCTGGTATTTGAGCCAGCGCCAGCGGGCTTTCAAGAACAAGAGCAGTTCGCTTCCGGCATTAAATGTTGTTGCAATCGGGATTACAAACCTGTGTTGCTTCTTGTTGCAAAATTCACTATTAATAACTATAAACACACAGCGCACGCCACTAGCGTTGTAAACCGCTGTCACAACTGAAATGATGCGCTGTGTGGCTTGTAGACTTGTAATGCGATTGTTGCATTACGCGTCATATAACCCGACCGCGTACTGTAGCATTACACATGACTCGACCAAATTTAGCACGACACATGACTCTCAAACATGACGCGCGGACCGTGACGCGCTGTTCGGCGTTCGTAAACATCGTATTATCTCGGTAATTTTCGCTGTACTGTGTGCAAGTGAGAAGAAGCATGCGCCGCGCGCTGTCGGCTGGCAGCGAAATAAGTGAACTATTATTTAGAACCGTATCTCTAAAGAAATAGGGTTTATATTTTACTGACAACGCGGACTGCCTGTGCCGCTATGTTTTAAACAAATCATGACTCTGTGATCCTATGATCTATGACATTACACCTTGCCGCGCGCGCCATACGATACAAAACAAAACAGTAACACGAAACAAATATAAAACTGAGAGTTGTGTTTATGATTGAGTCGTCATTATTAATTACTGTGAGAAATAACTTAAAACTGAAAATATATAGATTTTTATTACGTAATTGTGAAAATATCTTGTGTTGTTATGGCGACGAAAATAATCATTGCGAATGAAATCAAGAATCATCACGAAACAATCATTGTACATAAAATCAATTTTTAAATACGCCAATATTCACAGTCATGGTCAAGAATCAATATTGCAATCCATGTTTATTACCAGTCCTAAGGCTGGAATGCCCTTTTGATTGAATTAATTATTATGAATATCTTCTATAACGCGAGCATTTAATTACAATAGCCATCGCCCGTGATGGGTCATTTCGCGTCATGTTTGGAGTCATGGTGTAATGCAACATTACTCGGTACGAAATGTAATGTCCTATTACATCACTTTAAAACGCACTGTTTTGCTCACGGAAGTGAAAAGACCAGTGGAAGTGCAATACAACAAAATTACTACAGGAACCGTTGTCGCCAAACTCACACAAATAAACCGATAATCATATAGTGCACTACAAATAAACAATTCGTTTGATTTGTCGTTTTACTTTTAGTCAAAACTAACATAAGCCACAGATCATACGTCTGGAAATAAACCTCCATGCTCTAAAAATAGGATTTATTTTGCTTTAGCTCAGAAAGTATTTACAACATTTTGTAATTTATAGCCAAACTAGATTCGATTGCCGAGTAAATTCCGCTACTCGACCATAGATGGCAGTATTGTCCAGTGGTCGCAATTCTAAATTTAATTGTGTTAACCATAGGGTTGACATTCGCGTCACAGGTCGATATCTAGTGCTATTCGACCAAGGTGTCACCAGTGCAGCATATATTTTCAGTGCAGCAATTTTGAATTACATTAACGATATCAGTAGATACTTTTTCGAATTAAACAAAAAATCGGGTAAGTCTTGTTGGGAGTTTAGTAATAAAACTGTAGGTAGAATGACGTATTACTTATTATTTGAAAATTAAATAATTATACTATTATGTAAAAAGTTTGGCTACATTTTTGCTACAAAGCATCTATGCAACCTAATACACTTCTTAAAATAAGTTTCGTGTATGAATGTTAAGTAACCTATATTTGTATTGTAATTTTATTTTGTAATAAATATTAAATGACTAATTTTCTTTTATCGATATCCATCGATAGAACCAACATCCGACCCGACTACTTCACTAATTGAGTAGCGAAGTACTTTTTAGAACGAAATAGTGAATACAATCAATCCAAAATAAACTTTACTTTAATTGTACAAGGTCGATTTTAACCAGACGTAATATTTTTTTTTTAGTAAATTAAAATTAACTAAGATTTTATTAGAAAACAAATAAAACCGTACTTATCGATGGTACGAAACACCTCCATTTTTAAGATTTTTTCTCCTACTATCATTTTTGCACTCCAAAACGGACTAGCAACTCGACGCGATGTTAGAACACGACTGGAATAAATTAAGCGTAACAACGCTTTTTTGTGGCACGCGTGCCATGCTTACTTTACATTTCCACCTGTTTTTTCTCTTTCGTGGTTTTGCGCATGTCTAGTGGCTTGGTGCCAGTTTCTAGGGCAAGTAATATGGCCTACTTTGCATTTCCACCTGTTTTTTCTCTTTCGTGGTTTTGCGCATGTCTAGTGGCTTGGTGCCACTTTCTGTGGCAAGTAATATGGTAGTAGACATGGGCATAATGTATCACTAAAAAGAAAAGATTGAAATGTATCTTTCGATCACTGGGATATGTACACCGAAAAAAAAAACCAGTAGAAGTCGTATAACGCTTCATTTGTATCGGAACCAGCGTACCCTAACTCACACGAATACAAGTTAATTGTATTTCGTAACACTAAGAAAACTTTGGTCCGATTGGTAGTTTAATATTGAGTGAATGAATGAAAATATGTCATTCGTCACATAATTGATAATAAACCACAAAAAATTACTATAGAGTTGTTTTTTGTCATCTCTTTTTACATATTTATTACTTTGTCCGTTTAAAGCGCACACGGAATAGTTTAATGAGCAAGTTACGATACTCGCCGCTAGATGTCACTATAATAAACGCATTCAATTTAAAGTTGTGTTTCGCTACAGATAAGATTTATATTTGCGTAACGAGGTCATTACTATTCGTACTCCTCTAGAGATGTACCACTGTCGTTGACTTATTTATCGACATTCCGTTTTATTTTCAAATAAAATATGGTCAACAGCTAGAGTCGATAAATATTATTATGTTTGAAATCAAGTGTTTATATATATTAATTCTAATACATACTTACGATTTACAGAAAGTATAATTAAGAATTGTTATGTTATACCACTAATCCGATTTTGAAGATTATTTTATTGATAGAAAGATACATCCTGTGGTGTTTCTTTCTATTTTATGCGATAGATATTATACTATGCGATTAGATATTGCGGGTATACTACTTCCTACTGACATTGGAAGCCTACGCTTTCGCCTGCACATACACTCGTAGTATATTTAGCTTGACTAACTCCGTAACGGACTTTGATTAAATTTGGTATATTAGATAGATCTTAGATTTCAGACTAACACATGCCACTTTATACTTAAAAAAGAACTAGGTTCTATGTTCATTTGTAATTATTTTTCGCATGGTCGAAACTTAAGTAGAATTAGAAAGCACTTACACACATACCTTTGTATGACCAATTAATGGAAATGTGTTCGATTACTAGTATTGCAGAAACAAACCGCACGCAAGGTCAAATTTTTCCCTATATCATAGGACCCAGAGAACATTGTAAGTTTGAAATATCGATAACTCATTATCGATAACGGTAATCTCTAATTGAGTAGCTGACTGTGACGTTTACATAGTTGGAATCTTCGCGAACAATATGTTTGAGTTTAAAAAAGTAATAAAGATGTAAAAAGAGTAGACAAAAAACAACTCTATAGTAATTTTTTTGTGGTTTATCATCAATTATGCGACGAATGACATGTTTTCTACTTTCATTCAATATTAAACTACCAATCGGACCAAAGTTTTCTTAGTGTTACGAAATACAATTAACTTGTATTCGTATGAGTTAGGGTATGTTTTTTTTCTGTGGTAGCGAACGAAGGTCAAGGTTGAACTAATGACCCAAACTGATATTTTGTTTAATTTGAAAACGCAAATTTACTTTTTTTCTATCCTGATCCTAAAAACGATGTCTTTATGACCGAAATTAGTTTGCATAGTTTACTAAAACTTTTTAAAGGAAAAGTATATGTACAGTTAAAACCAATATAGTACTTAAATGTTTACGTTCCGCTTAACGACTTTTTGCCCTACGCACCAGTTATAGAGTTTACCTTTCTGTGCCGACGTATATAATGGTTAAACAACTCACTCTCTCCGTCTTGCGAAAGCGCGACAGAACATTCTAAATGGTGAGGTGCGAAAGAGACACCTGGTTTTTCCGAAAATTTGTTTACGAGTGTGGCTATGCGGTTGTGTTACATACAGATTGAAGAAAAAGGATTGTGAAAAAGTGACTCCTTGAGTGAGTGAGTTTTAAAGATACACTGATACACTGATACATTCGGATGTGAATGGATGTAAAGAGTGAATAGAGTGATTGATGGAAACCAAGAAGCATAAAGATAAAAGTGGAGGCAAAACTCTAAGTACCTAAGTGAAGACGACTGTGGGCTGACGCTCTCTTTCTAAATACATACATAAGAACGAGACAGTGATACGTGTTTTCTCTCTCTTATGTATGTATTCAGAAAGAGAGCGCTAGCCCACAGGTTGTCTTCACTTTTTTTATTAGGAGTGTGGCCTCCACTTTTATCTCTATGCTTCTTGATGGAAACGGATTGATTCATATCTTTTTTATCTATCTCTCCAGAGTTACCCATCTCTTTATAGTAGATCTGCCTGCGGCGCCGCACGGTGGGCTGGAATCGTTAAGTGTGGACTTAAGGATTCAAATGAGTATTTTTGAATTTTATGTACTAATACAAATATTTTTTGTTGTTTGTAATTTTTTTATACCCAGTATTTTTCGAGTTCTACACCCCTAAACTTTGTATGAAATATTAATCGGTTTTTTGTTTATTCTGACACGTTTTAATATTGTATTACAGAAATATAGCAAAAAAACAAATTATTGGTAAACATTCTACACCACCCTTATGACGTCATTTATTTTTCACGATACTCACACCACCCTTATGACGTCATTTGTTTTTAACAATACTCATTAGTGCAGCAAAATGATGACGTGTCATTATGTGATTGGATGATGAATAGCAGGTAAAAAAATGACACGGTTACATTTGAAAAACAACCATCCTCAGTACGTTGTTACACATCGTAATAAACGCACTATCCTATCTCACATTTTCGGAATACTAATACTATTCATTACGTAAAAATGTTCGATTTGGTGTCAAATTTTTAAAAATAATAGTGTTTTATATAGTGCTATTAAATCTAGATTAGTCCCCACTGTGTTAAGCGATGAAAACCATAAAGCGCTAAAAGCGTTTTGTGCAAAATATTGCTATAATCTGCAAAGGAGATGGCAAAATGCTCATAGCAAAGAGGAATTGTTTAGCAACAATAATTGCGAATGGTTATCATCGGAAATAAAGTGGCCTGATTTCATTGTAAGTGCATTTGAAAGAAACCAAGACTCTGTTCCTAGTACATCAAGTGAACATGAATCTCCAGCAAAAGTGTCTACTGCCACGTCAACGAATGTAAGTCCAAGAAAACCATTTTGTGAATTAGGACCTAAGCAAAAAAAGAGACGTACAGAACATATTCATACAATTATGACTACAGAGGAAATATCTCATGCACATATTATGAAATTACGAGAGGATGGTAATCCAGGAATAGCTGAAATCCTCGAACACCTACTTAAAAATCCATAGGATGTGCAAAAAGCCAAAGATAGTCTTTTACGTAAAAATGAAAAACCTAAATTTACTCCAGATGAAGCTTTGGGACTTGTTTTGTCCCTTAAATTAACAAAGTGGCAATACAATACTTTAAGAAAAAGTATCAAAGAGAAAAATGTCAACATGTTCCCTTCTTACTACAAGGTGCAAAATGCAAAACAAGAATGCTACCCGCCAAAGAATGATATCACCTTAACAGATACAACTGCTAGAATAAAATTGCAGGCTCTATTAGATATAACCGCCAAAAGGATATTCAAAGCAATCAATATTGATAGCACAGACTGTAAGGAGTTGACAATGATAAGCAAATGGGGAATGGATGGTGCCTCGAATCAAGCAAACTATAAGCAAAAAATGACAACGGATGACAAAGAGGACAGTGCTTCGACAGATGATTCAAGTATTTTTATGGGTAGTTTAGTACCAATAAAAATTATTTCCGAGGAACAAATTATCTGGGAAAACGACTCACCAAATTCACCATATTGGTGTCGTCCAATATTTTTCAAATTTGAAAAAGAGAAAACCGAAATTGAAACGGAGATAAATGAATTGAAGGAAACAGAAATTGGAGAAATAAAAGTCTCACATTCATTATTGCTTACCATGATAGATGGCAAAGCAACATTAATCCTCTGTGAAACTTCAGCTCAACGATGTGACATATGTAAAGCTGTTCCTACAGAAATGAATAACTTGTCTTTGCTATTGACTAAAAACATTGATACCGACTTGTACAAATATGGTTTATCATCGCTACATATATGGATACGTTTTATGGAATGCATTCTTCACATAGCCTATAGATTGGATTTCAAAACATGGGTTGCAAAAGGTGAAAACAAAGTTTTGATGGAAAATAGAAAAAAAAGCATTCAGGAAGCTTTTAAAAATCAAACAGGCCTTTTAATAGATGTTGTAAAGCAAGGACATGGAACTACTCATGACGGGAATACGGCTCGAAGATTTTTCTCAAATACAGAGATTGCTGCTGCAATTACTGGTGTCGATGAAAATTTAATAAAACGGTTTTCAATCATTTTAGAAACAATATCTTCAGGTCATAAAATTGACACAGTGAGGTTTAAAGAATATACGGAAGCCACCATAAAATTATACGTAGATTTATATGAGTGGTATCCCATGCCCTCCAGTGTGCATAAAGTTCTTGTTCATGGAGCAGCTATCGTTGAAAACTTGGGATTAATTCCGATTGGAAAGTTATCAGAAGAAGCGGCTGAATCGAGAAATAAAGACTTTAGGCGATATCGCCAACACCATTCAAGAAAATTCTGCAGAAGAGCTAATAATGAGGATATTTTGAATAATTTAATAATTAGTTCAGATCCTTATATATCATCAAAACGTCATAAAATGATACGGAAACACAAACCATTTTCAGAAGAAGCGAAAGCCATGCTTCTGTTATCTCCAACATTTGAAGATGATGAGCGCGAAAATATAGAATTTGTAAATTTTGAACATTTAGAGAACGAATCGGAATCAGAATCTGATGAAATTGTATAAGTGATCATTTTGTGAGTGCGTGTTTGAGTAAGAATGTGCGTATGAGTGTATTAGGCCTCCTGGGGACACCACTGATAAAAAAAAACGCGCTTAGTTCTCTACCTCAAGGTTGGTGTGGAAAAGGGAATGAAATTCAATTTGCTCCAAAATCGAAGAAAATCGAAGCAAGTGATATATTGGATAATTTGCCAAAAAAATAGCATAATCGAATACCGAAAGCCGTTTTTTGAGAACTCTTGATAATTAAAAGTTATTCATATAAAATCAAATTTCTCCATACAAAAAAAAATCAAATCGTTATAACTTTAAAAATATTAGGTTTATACAAAAATCGTAGAAGAAAAGTGTCTTGTATTTAGTGGTAGATCGCAAAGCCGTTATTATTATTTTTTTAATTGCTCATCAATTTTCGTGAATCCATAAGTCTATGAAAGCTTGATTTCGGCCCACCGTGCGCCGCGGCGCGCGAAGCATACCCGCATGGCTCGCTAGCTATGGCACACACACACACACACAGACTTTGTAGTCTGTAGTAAGAAATAGTAAATGCGCAATATCTATATGTATAGATACTGCGTATGTACTTACTATAATTATCTTCATGGTATTTACGCCTCATTTGTATATTCTGTGCGCGTCTGTCAGCAATCTAGTCTGTGGGATATTCTATGGTCTGTGGCAAAGAGTATAATAATATTAATGGTTCTGTGGTCAGGTGTCAAGCTGTCAAGTTGACTGTCTGAAGCGCATTACGGGAAAATAGCTCAAGTGACCGAAAGGCAAAATATTCCGAAAAAAATACTACGCCGAATGAATAATTTAGCTAACGTTATAAATAAACATTAACATAAATTGATTTATGAATTTGTCGTTTATTGGGTGTTCTGCAAAATGCGGTAGTGAAGGAAAATGTTTTTTTCTCGTAAAAAATTGTGATAATTTAACGATGCATTTATCAAAGTGGGTTTAAGTGTTATCTCAGTTGGCGTCCTCTTGTTTTTTATGGTTCAAGTTCACGATGGCAACAGTCGAAGAGACAGTTAAAGTGGCGGTGGTGACCGACCGTACACCTAACATTGTACGATGCTCTAGCACGATAACTGCGGAGGAGTTGTGCGTTATTCTGTGTAAAAAGTATAAGATTCCTCCTCTCACTCGGACGCTGTTCGCGTTACGAGTCAAAGGCAGAGATTATTTTCTCAAAGATAACGCGAAAGTTCTGTCCAGCACCAGGGATTATGAACTCAGGATACGTTTCAAGGTAAAGTAATTGTTAAAATTGATTAAAAGAGCTTTGCTAAGAAACCACAGTTTCAGGTATATGAATGAATAATTAATTTATGTGTAGTAATACAGTGAGGGAAGGGGTTGGTGGCTCTTTAAATATTGTAGCTAATATTATAGCTTTTTAATAATAAAAATATATGTTTTTACTTTTGGTTTATAATACTTGCTGGCCATCAAGAAATAGATAATATTAAAATTATGTAAGATTGATATTAGGTGACATTATTATGAATCCCAAAGTCCAGTCCTTTTTTTAGCATTTTAGCTTTACCAACACTAGATGTAGCAGCTTTTTTTGTTATTTTGCTTGGCTGTCAGTCTCGCAATCAGTAACTTTACTTTTAAATGAACTCTTTGACTTTAAAAAAACCCAATGTCATCATTGTTAAACTAGTATTGCTTCAAATTTATAAATTTCAAGTTTTTAAATTCATGGGAGTGACAAGAAACCATATTTTTTATTAAATTTTTATAAACTTTTTATTAAAGACTTAGGGGCGTATATGTGAATATATAAACATAATAAAGTATAATAAGAAACACATAATATCATTTCCACTAAAGTTGAGGAATTTAAAAAGAGGTAAAAATTGAATATAATAAGGGATTTTGCACCTTTTCCTTCAGCCTTCAGTTGTTAGCAGTCAGGGTAGGTAGACAATAGGTTCACTCCCATACTAAACTAATAACTCAAAATTAATTTATCCTTGACTTAATCCATTTCAATATAATATAACAGCCTATAAAGTTCTCATTGCTGGGACACAGGCCTCCTGTCTGTGAGAGGACGTGGGCCATGATCCACCATGCGGGCCCTGTGTGGGTTGGTAGATGCCACATATCTTTGTTTTTTTTGTTCTAGGCTATGCCTATCTATGGTACATGTCATGGTTTTGAGAGCAGTGTTGATGAAATAAATTCACAAAAAAACGCCTATTTGATCAATCCCATGACCTACAACTCATAAGTTGGGGCTGCCACCAATGGGCCACAATTGCTTCTCCTCCTTAATCATTTTACTAATGATCTAATCCTCATAGACATATGAACCACGTTATTTCCACAAATAATGAAAACACTGTGGACGAAGTCTCACATATATTTGTGTTGAATGGTCATAATATAGCGAGGACAAACAGAATTTTGGCAACTGTCCCTAGTTGGCTATACACTAAACAGGGTCAAATAAAATTAGCTAGTGAAATTCTGTAGACATGATGTGTAGCAGTATCTTTTTTTTATTAGCCATTAAATTCCCACTGCTAGGAAAGGCCTCCCTACTCTCTTTCCACCTCTCTCTGTCCTGTGCTGTCAAGGACTAATCTTTATTAACCTATCTCCGTCGGGGCCTGCGGTGATTAAGCGGGACGTCGTTTGCCATTAAGCGGGACCCACTGGGTCGTAATCGTCGTAGCAGTATCTGATTATGATAAAATAACCAAAAAAAAATCTTTTAAATCAACTAATTACGGCTGACTACAGGCTCAACTACCACTGGTAGTGTAATTACTTGAAATCGGGACTTGGTTTGTTTTAGTTTGGATACATAATCAGAGAGAGTTTCGCTAGGTAATTTCATTTGACCTTGTATATAAATTATAATGCCTTATGATTGTGTTGTGATATAAGATATAACCTCCACCTACCCTTTTATATATTTAGAACATTGAATATCAACTGTTCAGAGGAAACATGGTTTACATGGTCATTGGCATTGAGTCCATACAAAGGTATTCCTCTGTTTTCTTCTGGCCATGTATCCATGCTTCTTCTTAAGGGCTATTTCACCATGCTTTGTTAGTTACTAGTTCTGTTGAGCATTTTGACGTACTGTCTGAGTATGCAAAAGTGTAGATTGAGTATTGAATTATAGATTTGCTGTCAGCATAATTAATATGCTTTGGGATGCTATGGGGATAGTCTGTCAGTCTTTTACCTGTTTTCGCCCTGTGAGGTTTGGTGTTCAAAAAGTATTAATACCAAATTTCAAGATAATTAGACCGCACATTGAGATCCACCCCAGCTCCTCGAGAAAGGCCAGCAACGCCTTGGTGTTGCTGACAATCTCACGTAGGGTATTTGGGTTAACGAACTATTGTCCTGTAATTGGCCGGGCATTTTAACAGCACGTGCGCTGCTGTCTCGACGTCCTCCATGCAGGCCCTGCACAGTGGACTGTCTGTTACTCCTATGACAAAGAGATGTTTGTTAAATGACCTATGGCCAGTTACAGCTGCTGTAACTGTACGCAGCTGTAGTTTAGTCAGACGGAGAAACTGTTTTGTGAGGCGGGCATCGATCGTAGGAAGTGCTTCCTTAGCCTGCCTGCACTTACCTAGGTCCAGCCATAACTTGTGATGTTGGTCCCTGGTTCGTTTCCTTACCAGAGTGCGTAGATACCCGAAGGGGAGAGGTGCGATGGGTTCTGGTCCCACTGGTGCCATACTCGACCCCCTCCTGGCATGAAATCGAATCACGAAGGCAATAAATGACTGAGGTCATTTATTGCCTTCGTGATGGGGAACTCACTGTTGAGTCCCTTAAGCAGCTCGGTGTGTTGAGTGTCTCTCTTACTCCAGAGATATGTAGCCTTAAGACGCGCCGCCGCCATCGTTGCTTCCTGTTGTATGAACAGGTGGAGCGGCGGTAGTCACAACATGGCTTCGATAGCTGCAGTCGGAGTGGTCCTCATGCAGCCCGTGGTAGCCATGCAGGCTAGTCTTTGCATGCGCTGTAGTTTGTTGGAGGCTGTAGCTAGCTTGGTGCGGGGCCACCAGACCACGGCCCCATAGTTGATCATGGGGCGGATCACTGCGGTGTACAGCCATAGTATAATTTTGGGGGATAGGCCCCACTTCTTACCTATCATTTTCCTGCACTGCCAGAAAGTGGTGCAGGCCCTGTTTAGCTTGGTGTCCAGATGACTGCTCCAGTTTAGCTTACTGTCCAAGGTGACCCCGAGATACTTGACTTCGTTAGCCAACTGAAGTTCCGTGTTGAACAGTTTCGGTAGGCGGAAAGGACCTAATGGTCACCTTCCACGAAACGAGAATTGCGAGATCGTCTGCATAACCTATTGTAAAGTAAATGGTTGGCGTTGAGTTCGGTGATAAGATCATTAACCACTAGATTCCATAGAAGGGGGGATAGTACCCCTCCTTGGAGGCAGCCTCTGGCTATCATGGCCAGCTGCTGCTCGTCCTCTAGGCGAACCACTCGTTTGCTAAGCAAGTTTGTAATCCAGTCCGTTAGTACCTGATATGCCCCATGTCTGGAGAGGGCGCTGCCGATGCTGGAGAAGTTGACCTTCCTTACCCTGTTGGCTTGCTGGCAGGATTCAATGCTACCACAGAATTTGCGCCAGCCCGCGGTACTTCTGAATCTGATGCATTTTTTGTAGCTGGATTTGGCTGCTGCTATCCCAGTCCCCATCCGCACAACTGTTCATGGCTCTCTTTAAAGCTTTCCTAACCTTCCCCCGCTTGCGCTCCAGGTCAGCGTCCCACCAAGGTGGTTTGCCCGGTGTGCTACGCGGGGTGGTCTCTGGGCAGGCAGTGTGGTAGCTGTCTAACATTAGTTTGGTGATCTGACTTACTTGTGCCTCAATCTGTGTCGTGTCCGCAAATGACGTCGGACCGCTTGGTGTCGCAAGCTTTGCTTCTAGGCTGCGTATATAGGTGCCGCGATCCGTATTACGCGGATTGCGACGTGGTTACGCAGCAGGTGGAGCGCAGACCTGGATGTCGAAGTGAATCCACCTATGATCAGAGCAGGATGCCTCCTTGGAGACCTGCCAGCTAGTGATGATTACCGCCGCGCCCTCTGTTGCCAGGGTGAGATCAATGATCGTGCGACTACGCCTGGTTACGAAAGTAGGTTCAGCGCCTGTGTTTAGTAGAAATAGGTTAGTTGAGAATAAATAATCAACTAAGGCCTTACCCCTTTCGTTTTGGGTGTCCATACCCCACAGTTGGTGATGAGCATTGGTGTCGGCCCCGACGACAACCTCAAACCCGCAGCTCTCGCAATAGCTCACGAGACGGGCGAGGTTAAGGGGGGCGGCGCTTCCGCCTCAGGCATGTAGGCCGAGGCGAAGACGATTACCATCTCTACGGCATCGACACGTTGTATTTGCAGCTTTGCTGCAGAGACATCTCTGCAACAGAATTCAGTTAAGAGCTGCGTTTTAACGTTACCTGTAACATAGATACACGACCTGGGTTGATCGTGATCAGTGGTAACCAGGAGCTTACCTCCAAGATTGGACAGTCCTTGTATGCGGCTGGCCCAAATCCACGGCTCCTGGATCAGAGCAATGGCCGTGTGTTGTACCTCCAGCCAGTTGCGGAGTTGAGCCGTCGCGGTCTGACTGTGGTGGAGGTTGGCTTGGAGGACTTTACAATCGGACAAAAGGCACGACATCGCTGGTTGTCCCCTCGTCCTCTTCCCCCAGTCTGAGCCTGGCAAGCAGGTCGCCCTCGTCGAAGCCTTCCTCTCCTTGGCACGAAGCCGGGGACAATACCATGTCAGCCAGCTCCTCAACCAAGGAAGAGGCGGCACCTACGGTGGCGGCAGCAGGGGCGGCCGACTCGGCTACAGCAGGTTCGGCCACGGTGGTTGGTGGATGGTTTCCGTAGTGGGGTCCCATCCGTGAGGGGCAACGGTGTACCTGCCGTTCTGTCCCTGGAACCTTATATACACCGTCCCTACTCCTATCGAGAGACGGTGCCAGGCTCGCATAAGGGCCGGAATTTGTCACCGGGACACCCACCACGACGAACCATGCTGCGGCCTGTTTGTTAACGTGGAGGAGTACACACCTCTTGACGTCGATCCAGGGGTTCTGGTAACTCAGAGCGCGCCCAATATAGGGGCTCTTTGAAGACCCCCTGTTCGTCTGGGATGACGATACCACACCGCGTTCGTGTATCAATCGCCGACTGGCTCTTGACTACTAGCGGGATGCCAGTAAGAAGAGACAGTGCGGGGACAGTTTCCCTTAGCCAGGCCGAGGTGTGGTTGTTACCGCACCACAGTTTCAGGGCTCCCCCGGCAAACACCGGCTTTGCTTTAAAAGTCGGCCCTGGGGTGTCTGGCTTGGGGGACCGGGCCTCAACAATTATCTGCTTCTGGATAGCAGTGAGTACCCGGTCCGATACGTCCTTGCTGAGGATCCCCGTACGGTTGCAGGTGATCGCGACGTCGAGGGTAGCACTGGCAGCTTGGGCATAGCTTGGCTTGGCGGCCCGCTTGGACTGATCAAGCCGTGGCCTTTTATGATCCCCACGAGGTGTTAAACTCTCGTTGAGAGCACGCTTGGCCGCGGCCTGATCCTTCCCTCGGGCCGCTGTATTGCTGTAATCCTTGCAGCCCGTCCTATATGAACACTGGGAGGCCCTGGCGCTAGTCGGCTCGTGCCGGCCACCGCCTTTGACCGCTCCCCAGTGGAGAAATTCAGCTGGCCGCTAGTCGGTTTGACCAAACTAGCGGCAGGGTTCTGTTTATCGGAATTCCCGTTGCCCTTGCCTTGCATTTTGCAAGCCTGACGGCGCTCCTTTCTTGTCGCACGTCTGCTCTGTGCTGAAGCGGCTGGTGGGCCTGTATAAGGGCAACGGGCTTGTTGCTTTCCTTTACCCTTGCCTCGTTTTCCCACAACCTGCCAGACGCGTGCAAAAGCGTCCTCGGTGTGGCTGGCCGATTCCGTTTGACCGGTTGTGGCCGCTTGAACTGAGGAGGTTGGTGGTGCCACAGGAGTGGGAGGGTGTTTCCCGGTGCCAGTGTTACCCGGCACCGGGGTTCGTGCGGCGAGGGTCGAAGGTGGTGTTAGCCGTCACCGTCGTACCCGCCTGGGTATTAGAGGGGTCGGTACTGGTCCCAATCAGCGCCGACGTCCTCTGTCTTTTTTGGGACTTGTTGGTTTTGGTCTTGGCTCCACACACTCGCCACAGCCGGACCGGCACCCGCACTGGTACCCGCGGCGTTAGTCGCAAGGTGGCCAGGGGCGAGAGAAGTGCAAGCACCTCCCTTGGGAGTCTCGTAGGCTTTCCCCTCCACTCCGGTTTCTGGGGTTTTAACTGGCCTTAAGGCATCCATGTTAAATCGTTCTAAGGAATTCGTCTCTCTGGCTCCCACCCTCCATGGAGCCCGCACCTGGAAACCACTCACTATAAAAAGATCGAACGTTATGACTACCAGAGAGATATAGGGTGGTTTACAGTGTGACATCGGGTCCTCGATCAGGTTGGCCCCGAACGAGCTGAACAAACTTCACTTACACCGTCAGCCTACCGCTTTACCTACCGCTTCAGTCGTCCGAGGGCAACCTCAGCGGACCTCACGCACCTCGTCTGTGACCCTCTGACGGGGCACCTTGACCATTACACCACCCTACCCCTGGCTATTGCGTAGGGCCACCGTTTCGCTTGAAATCCGGAGTAAAGGGGGCGTGTTGCCTCACGGGCACATTACAACCAGAGCCGCTCGGCTCAACCCCCCAGGACTCCTTCATCCCCGCTCACGGCGCTCGACTGCGCAGGTTCTAGCCCAGGTGACTACTTACTCCTACTCGCCATCAGCTGGTTTTAGTGACAGTCGCGCCCGCCACCGCCCAGTCACGACGGGGTCGCGGTTAGGAACGGAAGTTGGAACATGGGGTAGTGGACGAAGTGGGGATGTAGGAACGGTGTAGTGGGGAAAATTGTGAGAATGGGGTCATGGGAATTAGGAAGGGGGTGTGATGACGCCTGGTGGTTTTTGTTACGTCTATTTCGTAGGGAATTAGACCAAGAAACGGGGTGGCAACCTCGGGAAGGTACAACCACCAGACTTGCCTTGAAGATTTACACGACTGCAGCGCTTTCCCTCAAGACACCGCCACTTTGCTGCCTCTGAGGGAGGCGGCAGGGTAGGCCTGCATCTATACTACCAAGCAAAGCAAAGCCTGTCGTTGTGCAACAGTCAAAGCATAAATCCAGCGCCTCCCCAGTTGCAGTAGTTTCGGCTTTATGAATCAGCATACAACCAAAACTACTGCGACTCAGATATCAGTCAACTTTTCCTTTGTAATATAGAATATAGATCTTATTTAAAGGTGTTAAATAAATATTTTAAGGATATAATAACAAAAAAAAATATTTTAGTAGTTTCTATTTTTTTAAAATTGGTTCTGGGTGATATCCGAAATATAAAAGATACGGGAAAACTGTCTTAGGATGTTTCCTAAGACAGTTTTCCTGGTCAAGTGCGAGTTGACCACAGAAATCTAAAATTCAATAAAATAAATTATGGGATTCTCTGCTCCATGTAACGATCATTTCATTGTATCGGAAGAAAACAATCTGGACGGCAGAAATTGCTAAAATTTTATATTAAACGTACATTTCTTCGACAGGTTCCAAGATTAGAACTGTTAATAACCTTGGATGAAACTACTTATGACTACTACTTCCTTCAAGCCAGAAGTGATGTTTACGAAAACAGGATCCCTGAGATTAAGTACCCTGAACACAAGAAAGAAATGCTTGGTCTTGGGATTGCTGACATGTAAGTTGTATTTTATTTACGAATCTGAAAGGATCCAACGTAATTTCTTAAAATATTTACGGAAGGTCTGAAGATGAGACGAAAAGCTTGTTAAAATAAGGAACTAAATCATATCAGTGCTTTTGAGGATTTTTTTTAAAGAGAGATAATAACAATTATTTTTTGTTATCTATCAGCATATAAAAAAAGCCCAATCATTCATCTGCAATAGATTGTATACAATCTATTGCAGATGAATGATTGGGCTTTATACTAGCAGTTAAGTAGTCAGAAGATAAACAAATGGGACTGATGACCGTTTTCACTAACACTAGGCGACACCTAAATGAAAGGATTGTTGCGATTTGGTTGTTTTGGATTTTCAACAAAACCCAAAGAAAATCCAAGCGTGCTCATTGTTTTTATAAAATAACTAGAGAGCCGCCTCTGCTTCGCACGGGTTTTTACAACTTGACAAAGAACCGAGATTCCTTTATTTTATGTAAGTTTAATATTAATGATAAACACACGTAAGCCATACGGAATAAATTCTCTAAATTATGGTGAATACAGCATCAAAATCCGTTGCGGAGTTTAGAACAACAACGCGGTCCCACAGACAGACGAAAAGCTACTTTAATTTATATAACATGTATATCTACAGATATAAGTTAATATATTGTTGTTCTTTGGGTTTATCCCATTCGTAAAAAAAATGAAATGTACTTAAGTTGAATGTAAAAATCTGCATGTTTATAAAATAGCAAACCGTACGCGTAAAAGCAATTTTTATGCAAAGCTTTATGCTTACCAAGTAGTTTAGGCTGTGTAGGTATTATCTGTCAGTGAATTTAAGATTTTTGTCGTTTCAGTGATAGTAGTTGTATGTGATAATGTCACATTAATTTCGCAGTATCTATTTAGCACATTAACACATAGTGCTACGCTGAGTAGTTCATGATATACATACATTATTGCTGTAGTAGATCATGAATTGTCAAGTATGATTATATCTTGCATTGACAGAACAATGAACTATTACATCTAATTACTCTTTCTCCGTCTGTGAGACAATAGCCCTCTAGTATAACTGCACAATTAACAAGTGATCTCTTTATTTGACACACTAACGCCATGTATTATTTTCCTCAACATGTTTTGGTCCTTATCAGTTACCTGAAGACAGAAAAAAGCAGAAAAGTCAGAAGGCCTACAAGAGAGACTTTAAAAAGCTTTTAAAAGACTTTAAAATTACTAGCTTTGAAAAAAGATAATAGTTTTGTAGCATCTTAATGAAGATTTTGAAAAGTATCTTTGTCATAAATGTTGGGTAGGCTGTAGTTGTCCATCAAGAATCAAGATTCTGTGTCGCGTGACGTAATTAAATGTTCAGACTGAGTTCAAATATCTTTATTTATGCCATACAAATATTTAGTATAATGCGGCAATCGGTAAACAATCGGGAAGCGGTTACTTCGCCGCAACGCAATATTCTGTAACTGACGTTACTATTGTTCTATCTATTTTAGCCTAATAACGTGTAAAACGGCTTAATCAGGGTACCTTCTAAGTTCTTAAAATCACTAGGTAAGAACTTGCAAGCCTGATGCTAACTAATCTGCATTTTAAATCTCACAAACCTAAAAGTAAGTACCTACAGAGAAATCTTCCATCTACATGATTATAATATTTTTCCTGTTTCTCGTATGATTCGTGATCATGCTCACTGCGGACGACCTAAGAATTGTTGTGTTGATTGCATACAGTTGCGTAAACAGGGTTGTGAGGGGCGCAATTGTCAGTTTGGGGCCAAGCGTGGCTCCGAGCATGAGCTGACCTGATACATATTGCTTTAAGTACTGACAATTGGGTACAACACTCGCTCGCGTCGTCGCCTTTCATAAACCATTGTGAAAAGGGATGTGCTTAGTTAGTATTCAATTTGTTTCCTTCGTTAAATTAAAAGCGTATCCCGACTAGATGTATGCAGATCACGCTGTAATATTCACGTCTCGAATCTCCAAAAATGGCGATTATTGAGTGACAAGTTACGAGTACATGTTTTTCATTCAGGACACGTGCAACAGCTGAGGATAAATTGTCGGTAAATGATGTTGTGAGGGATTACAAAAAATATATACCGAAAGTGATTGTTAGAAGACACGGTCACGTCGCGAAGAAGCATGCTCACGACCAGCTCCCCAAACTGTGTTCCGTCGGCCATAACGTGAAGTAAGTAAACCGATTGGAATACAATTTGCAGTAATCTGCTGTAGCCTTTATAATTTTTTTGCGAGCAGACTTTTTATATTTCTGCTCCTACACAATGGAAAAAAAGCTGGTTTGATTATATCACTGCTAAGATGTTTGTGTCTGTCTGCATTCAAGCGTTTCCATCCTTTTTTAGTACAAATTTCGAGAGTTATAGTATACCCGGGGACGATGAAGGCAATAAGTAGAAGTTGGAATTCTTGAGAATGTATTATTATAGGTACAGTTGAGTCGTTCTTAGGGTCATGACTATTGCAGACTACGGACTAAAAGTGAAGTGCGTAAAACTTACCACTTGGCTGCAATTGAGCATGGGGTGAGGCAGTTAAATAAAGGTCCTGCCTCCCAAATTGTAGACGACCTCTTAAAGCCATTCTATGGAAAATTATAGACTTTCGTGATAGTAAAATAATAAATAAAATTTCAGCTACATAAAGAACTTATACCTTCAACAACTGTACATTATGGCCCCGAACTATTTGGCGGAGGAGTATGACAATGTTCTGTGGCAGAACGGCAGCGATGTGACACCGGTGAATGTTGTGGTCGCGCCGTTTCATCCGCACCAGCCTGGCATAAGAATCTATAATACTGTAAAAAGAGAAGTAAGTACTTGTCATTAAATGATGCTGTTATTACATATGGTCGTCCACCTGAATTGTGATGTCTATGGAATTCGACCTTACGACCAAGTGTAAAGTTATCGCCATTTCGTCAAAAATGCCAGCATATAGTGTAATGTTGTTTGCTCATACTCGTCGGGTAGGTAAAATAATTTGGGTTCCCCAATGCGGGCCACCGACCAACGCATAAATTGCGCTTTAAGTTTAACTGCGACCTCAGTTTGATAAATATAATTATTTACTTAAATGGGTTTTATTCTTCGGCTCTTTATCTGACTACTTACTCAGTATGCTACTCTCAGATAAAATAATTATGTAAATCACTTACATGTTTACAAATCATAAATCACTATACATTGACGTAATTTCAGTGGACCCACGTCTGCAAAATAGAAGAATTAATTTATATTACAAGGAATGGAGAAAACTCGTTAGAAATATCAAGGAGAGGAACCCCTCTGTTCTTTAAGTTTAAATCAGAGGAGCATCTATCGTCATTTATATCAGTTTGTGATGGCTATTACAGGTATGCATCATTTAATTTTTGATTCGAGGCTATTAACAATAAACCGCTCCTCATCTCTCTTTTAGTGTCCCAAAAGTCCAACTGCTGTCGTTTAATTTGGTTTGGAATGAAACTTCAAATTGTTTTTTTTTTTTAATAATTACCGTAGGTACTTATACTGCGAAAAGTGTAATGTTTAAAAAATCCACAAATAAGATCACCCAAATTGCTTGATAATAACAACATACATGTCAAATAAAGAATATTCCTTTGTGATGTCCGTTATAAATGTACGTCCTTACAATTAACACTATTATTATGTGAAACAGATTAATGGTTAAATGGACATTCAACCTGTCTAAAGACGACGAAACACCGTCGCTAAAGGAGCTACAAAGGATAAAATGTCACGGCCCCGTCGGGTAAGTGCGCTAGTAAAAAGGGGTACATATTTAATGTAATTGCTACGGAGAATTTTGTAAAAAAAAACTTTTAACTTTGTAGGGGCGCATTCTCGTATCGAAAGTTAGAAGAAAAACGTGCTAAGAAACACGGTTGTTATATATTGCGGCAGTGCCAGGATGACTACAATGTTTATTATTTGGACGTATGTACTAAAAACAGGTAATTCAATTTAATGTTTGTTCATTTTTTGTCCAACTGTGGCAAAGCTTAGCGGTTTTTGAATTGAAAGTACTCGTCATCATCATCATCATTATCATTTCAGCTGATAGACGTCCACTGCTGGACATAGACTACGCTAAAAAAAAATGGAGGGGTTTGCCATAATCGCCACGCTTGGCACGCGGGTTGGCGATTGTATTAAATAATTTCTTATCTTGTGAACTTTTGACCCGGAATGATCGATAAAGCTTGGATCAAGCTAGATCCAGATTCAGACTGTGACAAATAATAATGCCTGTCTCGTGTGCTGGTGACTAAAAGTTATTGTGCTCAGTTCACGCTAAAGTTTGAATGATGTAAAGTCACAAAAAAACTTTGGTGTCACGCAAAACCGCAGAATCGGCTCAAATCAATGTAGACCATTCACGGTTTTATTCCAATAGTATCACGCCTCATTGCAATGTGACTCTTATGTCATTGCATTACTTTACCATTTTTTTTTGTATTAGACTTTTAGTATATTCCGAGTTGTTTTTATTTTCTTCTTCTCTCCAATTTTTTTTTTTTATTAGTTAGTTATAAAGATTTTTTCTTTGCAGTACAACAGAGACTTATAGAATAGAGTTTAAGGGTCATTGTTACGTGGTCAATAATGAGGAGTACTATAGTATCGAGAGGCTGGTCGGATGTCATCAGAACCCAGAAGGCAGGATATTATTGAATGAATGCATACCGCCTTCAGAATATGGTGAGTATATTTATTTAATTTATTTATCTATACTAATAATGGAACTACTTGTCAGATTTGATAAAATCTGTTTGCGTTTGATAGCCCAATACTTCGGGCCAGGTTTATTTAACATCACGATACGACCCTTAGGAGCTGAGGAAGACGAAAAAAAGTCAGAACGAACGCGAAGTGAAAACGAAGTATGTAGTAGGGTGATGGGATGCGACGCAGTGGGTCGGGGGTCGACATTTTACGCGGAAAAAGTCGCGGGCAGAAGCTAGTTGTTTTATAAATATCATCATCATCTCAGACGATGAACCTCTACTGCTCAATCAAATTGTCTGGCATTTTTGCTGAACTGGACCTTTTTGGCGCAACCGTGAGGCACACTTTAATGCTAGTTTCTGATACCGCACTTTACACTTCTTTTTTTTCTGTATACATGTCTATTTTTTACCGTTTTAATCCTTTAAAAGGGTCATTGTACTCATCATTAAGAACAATTTTATTTCACGATTTCAGGGTTGTTCTCATTGTAAAAGTTGTTCATAATAATGAGTTCAATGACCCGTTTAAAGGATTAAAACGATAAAAAATTGACATAGTGTGCCTTTTTAGTCTGTGCTAAATAAATGTATTTTATTTCTTCCTTCCTGGATATAGGTTTCTTATTACTGTGTGCTTAAACAGAACATGACGCTTCTAATCCCTGGAGGGTTATGCAGAGGTGTACCTATAGTAGCCAGTAATATTTAAGTCCCAGGAAGAAGACGGGCTCTTAAAGCACTACCTTCAATCCTTCATGTTATGATAATAGCGATGTTCGTGATTACTTCCCAATGTATCTTTTTTTAAGGTGAATCTTGTCGACATTTTTTCCATACAAAATTCGGGAGTGTATTACTCCACTGTTCGACAATGTATACATCAGAAATTAAACATGGTATGGTTTTGTCGCAATATTAATATTGTCTGTACAGAAACAGAATATTAAAATAAAAAGCAATTAAACAGTTATGAGCCAATAAAGATTAGTTTTTCTTGTTAATTTAACCTCACTTTGGGCGTGTTTAAGTAACAAAAGAAGTGTAAAATCTCAATAACTTAATCGGTACCGACAAAGCTCAATTATCGAAAGGTCAATACATTTTATTGGTCATTGATTTATGCAGTGGTTTTTTCATAAAACCCGATCTTCCGAAGGGCTTTTCTTAATTTTTACGTGCCTGTTTGCCTATAAATGATCCTGCATCTCACTCAATAACGTTGTGCGTGTAGATTAGCGTCTAACTGCTTATCACTGATACTACTTCTGTCGGCCACGATGCCCGGTGAGACAGCGTGCTTTTTAGCCAGGCCCACCAGTGAGTTCGAGCCCGCGGCTAGATTCCCCTAAATAGATCTTCTTAGCGTTTCGATGGCAATAATCGTTTGAAAAGAAGTTAAATGTTATGTATGGCTCGGTACTCAGCAACGCTAATAGCACTTTCGAAGACATTAGATCCTCACGTGTACAGGTGACAGGGCATGCGGCTCTAGATGAATCCATCCTTCCAGAACAATATTAAGTCATCCATCTCGATTTAAAACTGACAGATTTGATTCTAATCTCGACTAAAATAGTTTTAAATCGAGATTTATGACTGAGGATCGCCCTAGAATACGCGGGCCGTAATAAGGGGCATTTTATATTCTACTAGCATTTGCCATCGGCTTCACCCGCATGGAGGTTGAATATTATCCCACCAATTATATCCTATGTGTTAATCCAGTTTATAGACTGTCTGTGTGCCAAATTTCATACAAATCCCTTCAGTCGTTTTTGCGTGATTGAGTAACAAACATCCACACATACATCCATCCATCCATCCTCACAAACTTTCACATTTATAATATTTAAGACGATCTGTGTGCCAAATTTCATCCAAATCACTTCAGCCGTTTTTGCGTGATTGAGTAACAAAAATCCTTCCATCCATCCATCCATCCATCCATCCTCACAAACTTTCACTTTTATAATATTTATAGTAGGAACTAGGATAGCCTATAGTAGATAATGTTGCTGACGCTGTTGTATATTAATCTCTAGTGCTAATATAAATCTTATCCGTCGCTGAATTGAATTATCTTTAACGGGAGTGATCACCCGTGTCCACGATCGCTGGAACATGCTTACATTGGAAGCGTTTTGTATGCAATTTATGAAATGCGATAAAAAAAAAAACAATAAATGAATACGTGAAGCATAAACTTTGTACCCCTTCTTACGACAATTACGCGAAAGGAGTAGTATGAAATTTGGTACAGTTAAAGTTTATATAGATAAGGAGTGCAGAAAGCTAATATTTTATATAATATTGCATTTAAAATACATTAATTAAGTTTATTCAGTATCTACGTTCAAAACTTTTGTGTGAACAATCATTATAAAATTTGTCAAACAGCATTAAAATTCCAAGCTAACGTTTCCCACGTTAGCTTGGAATTTTAATGCTGTTTACTTTTAAGGGTTCCGTACCTCAAAAGGAGAAAACGGAACTTCTCTGGTAGTTTTTCTACAATAAGTTACCAATCCCATGTTATAAAAATTATGAGCATAAAATATGAGTACAAAAAATCCTAGACAATAACAAAAATTCGAATGCACTGAGGGAGTTAAATATTCTTCCACGATAATGCACCATATTCGCGTAAATTATAAAGTTAAATAAACTTTTTGCGTTACCTAATTTATCATCATTTATAAGTGTTTTCCTTATATGAAGGTGTTTAATTAATTATGATTCAAAGGCCATTAGTTAAAGTGTCTATGATCTTCGGTGTTAACGTTGAAATATTATTGTAGACAAGTCCCAATTACTGCTGTGTGGCGAGCCGGTGAAAAGAGGCGTTCGTATTGACCAGGGAGAACTGCAGGACATTCTAAAGGACAACCGGAGCCCTCGGTGTCTGCCCAATAAGGATATATTACTGTACACAGGTATGATAATACGCTAATTAATAACACTGTCGTATTTAATAATTGTCACACTTTTGTCGTTATTATCGTGTAGGTAATGAGTATTTATGTTTTGTTTATGATATCAATTTTTATTAATGCGGTTAATTCGTGTTTTTTTCTACAATTTACAGAATTTCTTACTAAAAGGCATTTGTAAATGTTAGTGTATATTACTGTTTTATTTATTTGGGGTTCCTAACCGTATTTCATTTGCTGTATCGGCGCGCAAACTTCGTCAACGATTCCCTTTTAACTGGTATACAGGGTAGAAAGAAATCGACGCGCTAACTGTAACCATGAATTCATCAAATGATTCTATCCCCTCGCGTACAATTTTTTTGTCGGTTTAAAAAATAAAACACTTTGCTGTTCCATACATTTTGACCGCGTAGGTATTGCACTTTTCAATGAAACAGGCATATTTTCTTACTGAATTCATGGTAGGTAGCAGTTTGCGCGTCGATATCCCTCTTTACAAGGTGTAATTAAAATAACTGAACAGCGGGCCAGCCCTGACACGAACAAAAATATTCCGAATTTCCTACATTTTGTTGAGTTGTTATGCAAACATAGGTGAACAAATGAACACAAGAACAGTGGAGCTGCAGAGAGATGAGGGAGGAGTAGCAGATTTTTCGGTAGAAGTACGCAGAGTTTATAAACTCTAAGATATACCTAAGAGAAAATCTCGAATTATAGGCGGCCTTAGAAACCTAAGGGTCCACCTAAGAACAACAGATTGGAAAGGCCCACACGGAATGAGGAGACGAGGCATATCAGCAGCAGCAGCGAGATAGTGGAGATAAAGCAAAAACCAAAAAAAACTGGGAATTACTGAAGGAGGTGTATACCCGTCGAGGGGTCCTTATTTAATTAATATAACTTACTAAATAAGAACTCTATTTATTTTATAGGAACCTAAAACAACATAATATCCTCTTTTCCTCCTCTAGGTTCGGAGAAAATCGGTTCAGAGAACATTACAGCGACTTACAAAGCACTGTGGAGGCTTGATGAAACTAAGAAGTTGTTGGTGGCGTTCAAGACGTTACAGAGGGAAAAAGCCAATGACCATTTAAAGGTGAGGCAGTTTCTGCATGATTTTTAATGCTATCCTATTTTCATGTTTTCGGATCTGCATTTTTCTGCTCGCTAACTGATATTATGTTAAATTTTTATTACCTTGTAAACATTATTCTAGCTCTTAGATACATCGCGCTCTTTGCGTCGCATGCATTGCTCGGCAAAGACCTCCCCTTTTCCTTTTACATGCAGAAGTTATCTAGCTTAAAGACGCAAAAGATGGAGATATCTTTTGCCTTCTCTGGCCAAATCATGCTTAGCTGCAAATATATCGTCCAGATATAACGTATACGAAGGATAATTAATAAATGCTTTGGGAATGCGTTCCTGCGAAGCATTAGTGGTGTAACTATGTATGATAGCTTGAGGAATTACATGATACAGCAACGACCCAGTTTAAAAGAAGGTTATGTACGCCATCTGCCTTCAGAGCAAGAGTGAACCTTCTGGGCACGCTCGTTCCATTATAGACCTCATCCATCGCTTTCCATTCGGCGTGATCGAGGTCAATAGCAGAACCATTCAGCAATAAAAAACAAGATTTAATGAAATAAAAAAATGTGTACTTACTAGCGAAATTTGAAAAGAGTGTGCTTGATAAATGAAAGGCGACAAACAAAGTGTATTTACAAGTTAAAAGTGATTGGAAACGCCGGGAGCGGAAGCCGCTAGAAGGATATATGGTACCTTCTGAAATTTTAGGTGTGTAAGTACTCGCAGCCGGCGACGAAGCCAAAGGTGTATAATAAGGATGGCTGTAGTTTCTGCATGGGAAGCAGACGTGAATATAGAAGTAAAACATTGTTGTTGGATAGGAATTCGTGGAGCTGGCCAGCAAGTGGGCGTGCGTGCAGTCCAGCTCGATGGTGCGTCTGTATGGTGTCACGCTGAGCTCGCCCACTGCGCTCGTGCTCGAGTACTTGCCCTACGGACCCTTCGATGACTACCTCAGGTAACTTATCTTCACTGGTTAGCTAGTTTCGTCTCCGTTTAAATTATTAATGGTTAAATTGTCAAATATCATGTACAAACTCTTGTGATTCCCTAATCACAATGTCTTCAACAAAATATTATGTACCCATTCTCTAACTTGACATCAGATTCAATTCAAACGCTTTTACAAACCGGGTATAAATCTGTAAGTTACAAGTTTCTGGGCCTTACCAACCACAAACAAATTCTTGTTAGTAAAAACGCCACTCAAACTCAAAACATTTATTTCAAATAAACCAATTAAAGTTACTTTCAAGGAGTTGGTCAGTCAAAATGATGAAATGTAATTGCCCATTCCAAAGCATAGTACGTTCCTGTGCAGAAGAATGGGCAAGAAACTACATCCACTTTTTAAAATCAAAATGCTTAATCGGAGACCATCCACAACCTTACAGAGAGAACGAAGAACGCATAAAACCTCTACACCTAAAAAAAGTAGCAGCGGGTTTAGCTCGCGCTCTCTGGGACTTGTCGGAAGCGGGCGTGGTGCACGGGTACATCCGCTGTCGCCGCCTGCTGCTGGCCGCGCACGACGGAGACCGCATGCTCGTGAAGTTGTCCGGGCCCACGCTGCGGCACTACACGCACCTCGAGTGAGTCGACACATGTACTAGAAATAATTGTTGTAAAAGTATCTTTAACGAAGCCGGAGTCACTTGTTCTTCCCGTTATTATTATCATATTTTTTGTATCGGACCATAACTGGGAACCTTCTGGTTATGGAAATATTGAAGGTCGAAGTTTCAACTTTGGTGACGCTTTTTACTAAAAAAATATTTAAATGTTATAACATAACTTTAAAGTATTCCACCGATTCCTGTACCGCTGTATACACCCATAAGTACATGTTTTGCGTGCGTTTTATTGCGCACTACCTCAAATAACGAATTTTCACACTAAAATTTCACACTAAAACTAAAAGTCGTTTCCCTCACAGCAATTATTTTGTACAAATGTAGTTAGTCTGACTGATGTCATAGAGTGCGTATATGACGGTTTCGTGGGTCTTTTTACAGGGTTTTTTTAAGTCACATGGTGGGATTAAAAATGAACATGGAGAAAACGAAAGTGAGATGTCCAACGGACCTAAGAATGAAACCATCAGGGTTGGCCAAAGTGAGATAGAGTACGTGGATGAATACATCTATCTAGGCCAAATTATCTCACCCACAGACAACATTGAAAAAGAAATCAACAGAAGAATAGCAAACGGATGGAAAAAAATTGGAGCATGAAAGAAATAATGAAAGATAAAGAACTGCACATATCGATTAAATCTAAAGTATTCATCACATGCATGTTCTATGTTCTATGTTATGGGTTTGGTTTCCGCACTTAGTCCTTCAAGTGGACCATTGTGCGTGAGCCATGGTGGCCTTCGGTAGTTATTCCAGCCAGCCCACCTCCCTCCAGATTTTGGCTATAACTCCTGGTCTGTTGAGAATATCCGTGTAACATTTGGGTGCGCCGAGGGTTTCTGTTCTAATCTGGACTACGGCTGTGCATTCGAAAAGCACATGCGCAACGGTTTTTTCGGCCTCCATGCAGGCCCTGCATGTCCGTTATGCCGATTGTGTAGAAGTGTTTGTTTAACGGGCAGTGTCTTGTGATGGTTCCAGTCACCAGACGCAGGTCTTTCCTGTCCAGACGTAACAGACGTCTGGTCAGCTTGCCATGGCATTGCTTCCCTAGACTGCCTGCAACCTGGTGTCAGGGTCCACCAGCTCTCGGCTTGTGTGTGGGTGTACTGCTGAAGCCACCTCCGTAGTTGGTTGAAGGGGATGGGCACGATGGGCTCGGGACCACAGACTGACGCGCTGGATGCCCGCCCTCCTGGCCAGTTCGTCAGCAGCATCGTTGCCTAGTGATCCGCTGTGTCCTTTTATCCATTGCAGTGTCTCAGTGTTGCGGTTGGCAACTGTTACTCTTTCTAGTGCATTGTGACATTCTAGTGTTAAAGTCGATGTAATATATTTTCTCCGTAGGGATTGGAGAACTGAAGCACTGTCGGAGAGTAAGCGTATGTGTGTTCGTGACCCTCCTGGCTTCTATGGCGTACGCCGCTTGTATAATGCCCACACATTCCACTTGGTATACGGTGTTGAACATTCCCAGCGGGCTGGATATGTTTATGTTAAGATCTTGTGAGAAAACTCCGACTCCGGTTCCGGAGTCGGTCTTTGATCCGTCAGTGTAGACTCTTAGCTCATCCGGGCCTGAGTGATCGTTCTGTTCTCCTGTGAGTACTACGTTGTAGTGTCTCTGGAAGTAGTGCATTTTCGGGGTTTTATCACAGGGTGATGCCATCATTGGTTGTCGTTTGATCGCATCTTCCTTAATGCGTGTGTGTTTGACTCTGGAGTCTTTACTTAGGGTTCCTGCTATGTTGAGCCTCAAGGCAGCCAGGGCTGCCTCCTCCCGCACGATGAGGTGTAGAGGAGGCAGCCCCAACATTGCCTGTAGGGCAGCGGTGGGTGTAGTTCTCATGCAGCTGGTGATTGCCACACAGGCGCACCGCTGCAGTTTTTCGAGGTCTTTTTGTGCTATGCCTAAGTCTGTTCTGGGCCACCAGACTATTGAGCCGTATGTGATGATCGGTCGAATAACTGTGGTGTATAGCCAGTGGGTGGCTCTGGGGCTAATGCCCCAGTTCCTGCCAAGCATTCGCTTGCACTGCCACAGGGATATGCTGGCTTTTGTCGTGATGTAGTTGGTATGTTTTGCCCAATTCAGCTGTTTGTCCAAAACGATGCCCAGGTATTTGGTTTCAGTTGCTAGGCTTAGTGTAGACCCAAACAGACATGGAAGTGTCAGCTCCGCGAGTTTCCTCTTTTTCGTGAAGAGGATCAGTTCGGTTTTTGAGGGATTTACTGATAGTTGGTGTTTGTTGCACCAGTCTTCGACTATTTTCAAGGCTTGGCGCATGAGGTTGCATAGGGTATTTTCAAGGGTGCCTTTTGTTATTATGGTTAGATCATCGGCGTAGCCTACGGTGAAGTAACCTTTGTCATTCAGTGTTTTAATGAGGCTGTCTACGACCAGGTTCCATAGAAGCGGCGGGGGACGTACTGATGCTATTCCGCACAATGCTCTGTTGCCAGAGGCTCGTGGGTGGCATACACCGGGTCGTGGGTTGAGGCGCTTGGGTTGTGGCCGGAGTCGGGTTTGAGGGTCGTGGTCGTGGTCGTGAGGTCGTGTCGAGGCGTTGGTCGCAGCCAAGGTTGGGTTTTGTGGCGCGTTATTCGCTGCCTTGCCTTGTTGGGCGCTGTAACGGCAGCCGGCTGCGCTGAAGAGCGCGGCATTGGAGTGCAGTCGGTTGCCTCCCCCCAGAATACGATGGGGGCTGACCGCCGTAGCGGTGTGGGATTCCCCGGCTTGGTCGGGACCCACCTGGGTAGTTTCTATTTCCTTCTGCATTTTTTTTTATATTTTGGTTTGGGGGTGGGCTTTTTTGGAAGCGAGGTTACCCCTCCTCTAGGACCGACAGGATATGAGGATAGGAGGGAGGTATTTTAGTAGGAAGGGATGGGTTCATTTGGGGTCACCTTAGGTTTGGGATTTGGCCCAAGGGTTTGGGAGTAGACGGGATGCCCTGGATAGGTAGGGTTGGGCCTATTTTGGGGTGGTTGGTACATAGGAATAGGTTCATAGGTTACCCTAAGCCTGGGATTTTGGCCGTCGGGAACTTCTCTTGTCCGGGATCTCTTTCAAGATGCTCCGGGTGCCGTTTCGGCCGTTATGGTCGACCTCGCCCCCGGAGTTGGGCTATCCGCAACCCGCCCACCCGCTCGGTTGCAGGATTGCATCACATGCATTCTCCCTGTATTGATTGATGTACGGAAGTCAAACATGGGCCCCCACTAAATTGAATAGTAAGAAATTAAACACATGCACTCGATGGAGAGAAACATGATGGGAATCAAGAAAAAAGATCGAGTCAGGTTGGAAGACATCAGGAAAAATACAAAGGTTCGGGACATAGCAATAAATGTCAGGAAACTAAAATGGAAATGGGCTGGGCATATGATGGTACCCTAGGAATGGCATAAGAAAAAGGGAAAGACCACGACAAAGATGGGAGGACGACCTGGTCAAATTCGCAGGTGTGACCTGGAGCCGGGTTGCCAAGGACAGAAATGAGTGGAAAAGTTTGGAGGAGGCCTTTGCTGATTGGCAATCAGCAGAAGACAACCTAGATTTTATATAACTTAGATATTAAAGAAAATGTATTACGTACGGTTGAATAAATGGCTTTATTATACTTTTAGGTTACAGATATTGTGCTTATCTAAGCAGTGGATAATGTAATGATAGACGTAGCTGAACCGCAATTGTTGTATTGGGTTATTTTTATATTGGCTACATAGAGGAATAAACTGTGCATGTATTCTATCTCCTGATGCTGAACATAAGCCTCCCCAATAGAATGCTATAAAGCTCAAACCTCGACCGCTCATCCAGCAGCTACAACGATTTTCACAGGTTACTTTGTACGTCACTCCACTTTCGCTGCGAGGGCTTCCTATCCTACGCTTGCCGATTTGCGGTTTCTGTCAAGACTTAGCTAATCTTTTTTTATATTTGCAGCGTCCACTGGATGCCCGTGGAATTCTTCTCTGACATGAGCCTGGCGAAGCGGTCGGTGATGGGCGACATCTGGGCGTTTGCAACCACGCTGTGGGAAGTGTTCTCCTATGGCCAGTCGCCTACTGAAACCAACCCAGTTCTAACTGCGAGGGTGAGTTGTATTGACGAAGTGATTGATGATAACTAACCTGCATTGAACGGAGCAGGTGGATAGCGGCATAGTCGCTCGGGGTATGCAAACAAGTCGCTGGCTATAATTAAAGCCCAAGCTCCGAAACATAGGCACGAAAAGCTACTTTAATTTACAATAAGTATAATAGATAACTGGTGTTCTCGTCCGTTTTGTTGCAGAGCTACGAGATGGGCGACCGGCTGCTGCGGCCGGCGCGCTGCCCGGGCGAGGTGTGGGCGCTCATGCGCCAGTGCTGGCAGCCCGACCCGCTGCGGCCGCAGGAGATCATGCGGGACATGAACCACATGCTGCACAGAGGTACACTCGCATGCCACATATGTTCGTCAACTTAAGGGCTATTTTTGTCTGCGTATTGCACGAATCTGCATTACTGACTCAGCATTCAATAATGCTTCGTAACGTCAATACCGCGGAAAAACATTTAGCCATCGCCTTTCACATGTCAGACCGAATTAAAAATGAGAGATTCTGATAATTTACTTGTGAAAATAAAATGACATGCCTATTTGATTTTTTAAAGGCATGCCCTTGGAGTTTAGGTTTCAGTATACAAACCCCCAGGCAGTTATAAAAGCTTTTAAAGATTGAGAAACCATTGCGCCTTATTTAGCTTTCATATATACCACCAGTAGACCAAGGAGTCTTTCCGGATCTCATGAAATACAGTAAATTTGTTCCTTTGTTGAAATCCGGTGATAGTAAAGAACCTAACAATCATAGGTCTGTGCTAAATCTTCCAGGTCTCAGTAAGATGTTTGAAAACTTGATGCACAATCAAAAGTTCCTTCACTTTAATAAAAATTCCATCTTTCATGAACATCAGTGCGGTTTCACCAAAGGGCGTTGTACCACTGACGCTGGTGTCACCCTAATAAAGAACATTTTTAACGCCTGGAAAGAAGCACAAAATGCCATTCGAATCTTGCGACCTACCTAAGGCGTTCGATTGCGTAAACCATGAGATACTTCTGCTAAAACTGGAGCACTTTGGGATTAGAAATACAGCTCTTGATTTACTAAGATCATACCTGAAAAGCAGAAAGGTTAAAGTTCAAGTAAACGGCATAAACTCATTAGGATCTGAACTGGCAATGGGCGTTCCTCAATGTTCAATATTGGGTCCATTCCTCTTTTTAGTTTACATTAATGATTTACCCTATTTATTGTGCCTTTTATGTGCCTAATGGAAATAATTGCTTTGAATTTGACTTTGAAATGGCCAGGTCATGCCTGACGACGTTACAAAAGACTAGACTGAAAACGACGTGACACGCTGTAAATAAGCATACATGACATAATCAGCCCATAATGTTCTCGGCTCTGGGACACGGGCCTGCTCCCGGTGACAGGTAGTGGAGCATACTCTACCGCGCGGTGGCAGCGCCGTAGCATACCTCCGACGCGAAAATAATGATGGGAGACCGCTTCAAAAATTCCGCTAACAAACATGACTACATTATGTCGCGAATCGGATAGCGTAACATCATGAGAGTCAGTTGAGTTGTAGAAATCAGAGCAAAATATCGTCATTTTTGACTTAGTTAATAGTATAGGTCTACTTCTAGATAGAATCATAATCAAGTCTGTGCATTAGAACAGGCAATTTCGCTTGTCGTACATCGGGCAAGTCATGGCGGAACTACTGCGGTTTCGCTGCTATGGTTCCGCGGCAGAGATATGATCCCCGCCTCAGTGCGGTTTGGTGAATGTCACATGTCTTTGAATTTTGGTTTTAAGGCATGACAGTTTCTTATAATTTTTTAAACCAGATTTTAATACCTGATCTTTTTTTTTTCAGAATACGTACCTATCCACGAATACGAAGAGCCAAAGATATCCCTTGAACATATGGAACACGCGGAGACTGTATCAAGTAAGTTCTGTCTAAAGATAACAACACAATAGAAACAGTAATTACAATAGCGGCCAATAGCCGCCAATAGCCGCCAATAGCCGCCAATAGCCGCGACAACACCCGTGCATGCAGTATTGGGCAAAATGTAATCTAACTACTGATTACTAACTACGACTACATAAAGTAATTAGTAATCATAACTACAAACTACATAAAAAAATCGAAAAATGTAGTTAAAAATTTTGACTACTAACTACTAATTGTAGTTGCAATCACGATTACTTGATTACTTTTTATAACTACAGATTTAAAATGATGTTACGTCGTTAAAAAAACAAACACGCGATAGTCGTTCACGTACTTACATGAACGACTTCTTCAGATACTGAGGAAGATGTATGCCGAGTCCAGAGGTCAAAAGCAGATCTGATTGTTTCTTGTTATTTATCAGATAAGGATCGAGAATGAAATTGTCTTCATAGATATCCAGAAGTGAAGAAAGTATTCATAAAATACAATACTCCATTACCTGCTTCGGCTCCAGTGGAAAGACTGTTTTCATACGCAACTATGATAAACCATCCCAAATCCCACAGGCTATCGGATGAAATGTTCGAATAACGTGTAGTACTAAAAGCGAATTTAAATGATTAACGGTTAACCCAATCAACCTTTTTTGTTTATATATTTGATTCGCAAATAATTTGAATTAAGTTGATGTTTGCTGAGTAATTTTCTTTTTTTGTCTTTTGAATTACATGTCAATAAAAAGTAATTAAGATCTGATAAGTATAGGTACATAATATCTACGACTTTAATCCTTGCATTTGATTATTCATGAAAATAAACATAGGTATGTGCAATAAACTGTTTTTTTTTATGCAGCCATTATTCCAAAACATATATTACTACACATTACATGTTTAATAAATTTGAAAAATATACGTTCATAAAACTTAAATAATCAATAATTATAACTACTAGATTGCAGCAATCCAATTAACAACTACTTAATGTAGTTTGATTACTGTAGTTAAGTTACATGTAATCATAACTACATGTAGTTAACTACTTTTAATCGTAATTAGTAACCAGATTACAAAAATGTAGTTAACTACGCCCTACACTGCGTGCATGGCAATAGGCTCGTCCTCTTATTACATGGTACTTAAACATAACTGACGGTATGAGGAGGTACACCTCTGCCTAACGTGTGTTGTGTTATACTTATTTGGCGCTATCAGAAGGTTGCGTGTTCAAATCACGTCAGGGTCACCACTTTAGCGCTTAGGCAGCTGAGGTAGATGACAATTAAAACACCAGTTAGATATAGTGCTCTTGCTTTATTAAATATTGTACCTACCTATATACTAAATAACATGGTGGAATTAGCGTTAAATCTGCAATACAAGTAGAAATTAATCCACCAATAGCAGTGAAGCACAAAAATACTGGGCAAAAATACATGTAGTGCCGAAGTTATAAATACAAGTGGCGCGCAGCGGAGACTCCAGCATCCCCCCCAATCGTCCCTTGCTCGTAGAAGTGCCAGCCCGCGCCGAAGCTGAGCAAGTAGAGTTAAAATCCCCTATTGATAATAATAAACAAATTGATTTGATCCAGCCTGTCTCCACTTGCTGCCCTCCCGACAGTGACTCCCAGAGCCGAGGCTCGTCCCCGCAGGGGGTGCCCTCAGTGCGCAGTCGCTATAGTGTATAAGTAGTTTTGTAAACCCTGGCTGGAGGCTCTTAGTCTAAAAGCTCCCACAGGAATGTCCAGTTGAGCAGTTACGGCCTCTCAAGGTCAACTGCGAGATGTCATTCCCAAAAAAAAAAAAAAACTCCAGCCAGTGTGACGACGTGCGGCGCGCGCGTAAGTCGTGCGCGCTGCCATACTTATAACACAAAACATGTTATACTGCATTTTGCCAGACGTCTCCATTTTACCTCAATACATGATTCTGAAAGGGTGAAAAAAAATGTCCTGTTCCAAAAAATTTCGCCGCGTAGGTCTTACACTTTTCTATGAAACAACAGTTTTTTTTGATAACCATCGAAAAAAGATCTACGCTCGATAGCGTAGATTTTTCAGACCGCATCAAAATTTTTGTGCTGAATGCATGGTTACAGTTTGCGCGTCGATGCCCTTGACAACTTGTATGTGTACTTGTAACTAAATATTTTGAAATAGCAATCATGCTATTTCACAATATTTAGGTAATTTTATTCATGGGTTATTTTCTACTTTGTTTCTTGGTCTTTCATGTAACGTATTTTTGTCCCAGGTGACAGGTTTATACCCAGTGAGCTGAGTGATGCCGGCAGCAATAAGTCGTTGATATCAGACAGCAGCGTCCTCTCCATGAATGGAACCATGTCCGATCATTATGATAACCCAGTAAGTACCTTACTTTACTTTAGGACCCAAGTTACTAAGAAGTCGGTGCCAAATATTTTCCTCTGCCATTTTCCCCTCTTAGATATCACGTTGTCATTCCCTTTTACTTTTTATGTACAATAGACAATTCAGAAACTTAACAGAAAGTACGACAGCTTCATTTTGCTTCTAAGAATGTTTATAATCTATACAATGAAGAAAAACATAACAAAGTAAAGGAACACGCTTCTGATATTTTTGTGGGGCTTCTGTTTTGAACTTTGACTATGGATTTTGAACCGACTGGTGAGGAGAGTGGCTACGGCGTTTTTATATTGCGATTTAGATTGCTATCAGAATAATGTCTTTTGAAGGCACAATTTTAAAACGGTCCAAACTATGGGCAGTGTGCCTGAATTAAAGATGAATAATTATAAATCTAGGTAATTATTTTTATTTAATACATGGTTACTGACATAGGTATTCAGTTTAATGTTTACTAAGAATTTTATCAGGCACAAGCAACTGGCGGTTAGGGATCCAGAGAGAATCTCCTACCAATACGAGCGGTTTCCTGAATCAAATTACTATTAAATCTTCTAAAATTCGGTATTTAATATAAACAGTAGGTAAGCTAATCTAAACGTAATGAATGTTGCTAGTATTGGCGGTTAGTGTAATTTAATAGAAGTAATACAATGATCTTTCAAGTGCCTGAATGATACTGTAGAGGGGGGCGTTGTTGGTAATAATTACACGTAAGCGGACACGCCCTTTATGCCTAGAGGCTTTAATTTAGGTTTTGAGTTCTGTTGTGTGTTTTGTGTTCATTATTTATTTCTGCTTGAGTGTATTTTTAAATGATTTTTTTTTGGTATATTGGCGTGTGCTAGCTGACATATGGCAAATATTTTAATTTTATGTTTCGTAACGTTAATTACGTAACTATTGTATAGAATCAAGTTCTTCTAACATAACAGACAGCTGTGTTGCTGGGGAGTTTGTTTCGCCATTTCTTCTTCCCAGCTAAAGCACTAAGAAGTGGTGGAGGGCGGATGTTTTGGGGGACTGTCTTATGTAATTTTGACGTTCAAAAAGTGCTGACACCAGCCTAGTTTGAATAACACTTTTGATTGATTTTGATTTTAGGAAATTGTATTAAAAAAAAAACAATATGGCGGCGTTAGTTCCGATTTTGGACGCATCAAAAGATCCTTGTAGGCAAACAATCATAATTTTTTTTCTTTGGATAAGGAAACAGCGCTGCGGCTCGGTCTTGCAAAGGGTCGTAGTATTATGCCGAGCAATGGCCGTTTTGCGTGGATGTGACACATATTTCCCCCAAATTTGTTATTTTTTGTGTTCTTTCTTTGCGTCATGTTTCTCGCAAATGAATTGGTAGGTATATGGTACGTATAGTATAAGTAGACAGTATTTTCTCTTTTTTCTGTTTCTCGAATATTTTTTATATTTTTTTATAAAACTTTAATCAATTTCACCCTCAGTAAGTTACGCTAAGTTCTGTTCCAAAATACGTTTAACTCAAGGAACCCCTTAGTTCGCAGACAACAAAAGCTCCAACTCCCTGGACAGCATGTGCGGCCTGCCCTACGCGCTGCGCTCGCGCGCCAGCAGCAGCGCGGGCGGCGCGGCGCGCGCGCACGACGACGAGCTGGGCGACGACTGCGCGCCCGCGCCGCGCCTCATGGAGTCCATCGTGTCGCAGGGCAAGACCTACCTCGTCACGCTCACCAAGAAGATTGGCAGTGTCAGTAATAATAATCATCATCATCATCATCATTTCAGCCGAAAGACGTCCACTGCTGGACATAGGCCTCCCCCAAACTCCTCCACTTCGACCGGTCTTGTGCTTCCCACATCCAGCGGATTCCCGCGGCCTTCACAAGGTCATCGGTCCACCTTGTGGGAGTCCTTCCCACTCTACGTCGCGGTACGCGGTCGCCACTCCAGAACCTTTCGGTCCCATCGGCCATCTGTTCTGCGAGCAATGTGCCCTGCCCACTGCCACTTAAGTTTGGCAAATCTTCGGGCTATGTCGGTTGCCTTGGTTCTCCTGCGGATCTCTTCATTCCTGATTCGATCACGTAGGGAAACTCCGAGCATAGCCCTCTCCATTGCCCTTTGGGTGACTTTAAGCCTTCTGATGAGGCCTATTGTGAGCGACCACGTTTCTGTACCATAAGTCATCACTGGCAACACGCTGGTCAAAGACTTTCGTCTTAAAGACACTGCGGTATTTGGGACGAGAAGATATTGCGAAACCTCCCAAACGCTGCCCAAATGCCCACAGAATAATAATAATAATACCAGTTTATTACTGTCTCACTGCAGGGTAAAGGCCACTACCAGTTGGTGCCTTATTTTTTTTTTAAATATCTTCTGGGCTACAATCGCAGCGTAAGGCATTCGTTTGTGCTGACCCTAAATGTGCATTGACGTCACCTCGTCAGACTTGTATTCGCCGCAAGAAGAGCAGATATAATTATGGCGGTATAATAAAGAAAGATAAAATAAGTGTTAATATGATGTACAGGGTAACTACGGACACGTGTTCAAAGGGTGGATGGAGCGTGACAACCAAGAGTCTCAGCGAAGAGAAGTAGCCGTGAAGAAATTAACGAGACAAGCCTCCGAGAGGAACGGTACTCTCTACGAAGACTTCAAGAATGAGCTGGAGATCATGAAGGTAATATATATTTTTTGAAATTATACTCATTATTCTGCCGAAACCGAACAAGCAGAAATATTTTTCATTTCCGGTTTGGATTCTACTTAATTAAATCTTAAATTCATGCGTTCATTCATAGACAACCACTGGGTTTAGAAGTATGATGTTTTTTTTACAAGAATTCTTTATGACGAAGTCACCTTCGTCACAAAGGATGGATTTTTGAAAATTTTTATTTAATATACAGGGTGTCCCGAAACTCAACGTCAAGCGGGCAATAAGCTAGGTTGTACCAGTTCTAGCAAAAATAACAAATAAAATCCTTGTTACTTTGTTAAGTGATAATAGGTATTCTTTTGAAAATGTTGAAAATCAACACTCTAGATCAGATATTTAGGTACTGTGATCACAAATTTCTAAATTGTTCAGTGCTTTTTTTTAAATGTAATCCTCAATAACTATGCTATTGATTGCAGTCACAAAACCAATAATTAATATTATGAGTCTAGTACAAAAAAATAAAGTTTAATTAAGTCATGGTTAAAAACGTTTTATTACAAAACTTTGACGCCTTGTCTTTAAAAACAAATGTACTATACTACCATAGGCAAGTTATTTAAAAAAAAAATGGCCCTTTTAATGAAGATTTCAAAATGGTGCAACACTTGCTACTTATTTTTCCATAAAAAATATTATAACGATTATCAGCAATTTAGAACATAAAATACTCGAACAATAACATATCAAAGTATGATAATGATGCCCTATTGTCGTATAAGTTAACAATAATGAAACACTAGGAAATATTGCAATACATTTATTTTCTTAAAACTAAATTAAATGGTCAAATTGTTTGCCTTCGGCACGAATACAGGCTCTGCATCGCCTCAGAAAAAAAATGGCCCTTTTAATGAAGATTTCAAAATGGTGCAACACTTGCTACTTATTTTTCCATAAAAAATATTATAACGATTATCAGCAATTTAGAACATAAAATACTCGAACAATAACATATCAAAGTATGATAATGAGGCCCTATTGTCGCAAAAGTTAACAATAATGAAACACTAGGAAATATTGCAATACATTTATTTTCTTAAAACTAAATTAAATGGTCAAATTGTTTGCCTTCGGCACGAATACAGGCTCTGCATCGCCTCAGAAAAGATCTTTTCACTAATCGTGCGTATCTCCTTGAGTTTATTTCTTCTGCTGTTTAAGCTATTTTGCGCCGTAGTTCGTCTAGATTTTGTATTGGTTTCAAGTACACTTTTTCTTTAATGCAGCCCCAGTAAAAGAAGTCAAGTGGATTTAGGTCCGGAGAACGAGGAGGCCATAAAATTGTGCCAAGGCGTCCTACCGGGATATTCTGTGTTTAGATGATTCCGTACTGGACGAGCATAATGAGCTGGGCAACCATCTTGTTGAAACCACATATCCCGGTAGATGTAGAGTGGTACGTCTTCTAATAAATTCGGCAAATGATTTTGTAAAAAATTAAGGTAGTTGTCGCCATTATTTAAGTTTTCAGGCAGCTCAAATGGTCCGTTTATTTGTCCGTTTAAAATTCCGGTCCACATATTCACTTTAAATTGGTATTGGCAGCGATTTTCACGCATTAAATGTGGATTTTCTATGTGCCAACCATGTACGTTGTGTAAGTTAAGATAACCGTCTTTTTAAAGGTCGATTCGTCTGTCCATAAAATTTTGTTAAGAAATTGCGGATCTTCACGATTTCTCGCCAACATTGTTCTACAAAAATCGATCCTGTGTGCGTAGTCACGAGGTAGCAAACTTTGTACTCGTTGCACATGGTACGGGTGATATTCGTATCGCTTTAAAATTCGATGAACAATACTTTTCGGTATTCCAGCGTCTCTTGCAATTCCACGTACTGAAGTGCTGGGATCATTTTCAATTTATCTTCGTTTCGTCGTGGTCTCCCACCTGCCGTACGAACACTTGGCATTCGTCCTTGCGAATACGACTGGTGCACATTGATGAACACGCGGTGATCTGGGTGACGTGCCACATTTGGGTATCTCTCCCGATACAATCTAGCTGCGGCAGAGGCGTTATAATGGCATTCACCGTAGATAATGTGCATGTTCGCATATTCTTGCGCAGTATACACATACGACATTTTGGCCGAATAAAAAATAATAAAGTCCAGGGAAACGCAGCCAAAGTTGTCAACACAAGTGCGACATCAAGTCCAGGTAACACAAGCCAAAGTCGGCAACACAAATGCGATATCAAGTCCAAGGTAACACAAGCCAAAGTTGTCAGTACGAAAGTTACACGATTACGAGGAGATGCGCAGTAAACGAAGGAACGAAGTGTACTGAATGATAATAACTAATAATCAATTTGACTATCGCATCGGCGTCACTAACCATCTCGCTTCCTCTCAAACAAAATGTCAGTCTATCCCACTCTATTGCACTTTGAACAGCGTCACTCTCTATCTCACTCTATCACATCTGTCTCGCTTACACAATAATAAAGCAAATCCTTTTACACACAAAAGTACTATTCATGTAAAAAAGTTTTTTTGAAATTAAGTCCTTTTGGAAGTAAATATGCAATAATATTTTGTATGGAACGATAAGTAGCAAGTGTTGTACTATTTTGAAATCTTAATTAAATGGGCCATTTTTAAAAACAATTTGCCTATGTTACTATAGTACATTTTTTTTTAAAGACAAGGCGTCAAAGTTACGTGATAAAACGTTTTTAATCATGACTTAATTAAACTTATTTTTTTTGTACTAGACTCACAATATTAATTATTGGTTTTGTGACTGCAATCAATAGCATAGTTATTTAGGATTACATTAAAAAAAAAACACTGAACAATTTAGAAATTTGTGATCACAGTACCTAAATATCTGATCTAGGGTGTTGATTTTCAACATTTTCAAAAGAATACCTATTATCACTTAACCAAGAAACATGGATTTTATTTTTTATTTTTCCTAGGACTGGTACAACCCAGCTTATTGCCCCGTACCCGCTTGACGTTGAGTTTCGGGACACCCTGTATTATATATTAGATAGAAGATGAAAGTTCATATGGCAATTCGTAATTTTTTTTCGATGGGAAATATCATTGGGGGCGCAGCTTGTATTGTAATAACAGGCCATTGATAGACACACAAAATGATTAGTGTGAATTATTAAACTGATAAATTTACTATTATATGTATTACATTGCTACATTGTCTCACTATGACGAACTACAAGTAGCGCTCTCTCTGTTGTCATATCGGGACGTCGTGCTATGTGCGAGAGAAAAGCGCGAGTCTGCCAGACGTATATAATGCTACGGCTACACTGTCACAATAACGAGAACTTCACTTCGTGCGGTCCCAACATCAATCGTCGGGCAGTAGCTCACCAGACACAACACCCGTCTTGTCAGAGGATCCTGCCATTTCTATGGAGCTAGAGTGAATCTTACACTCTGTTCCTCATACCTCTATAACCTCTTTATTTTGTTGCAGTCGCTACAACACATCAACATAGTAGAGATTCTAGGTTATTCCTGGGACCACGGCTCAGACGTACTCATTGTGATGGAGTATCTAGAGGAAGGCTCGCTCAACTACTACCTCAAGTTCCAGGGAGACAAGCTGAGGATCTCACACCTGCTCAAGTACTCAAGGGATATCGCTACGGTAAGTGTAGGATTTTAGGCATAATCATGCATAATTAGCCTGTAATGTTCCCACTGTTGGGACACAGGCTTTCTCTCGGTAAGAGGGAGTGGCCGTAATCCACCACGCGGGCCCATACGCAGAAGATCCATGTCATGTCATCAGGAATTTCTCAATAGCAACCCGGAGTCCAGATTTGCGTCAAAAACCTCGCCCCGTTTTACATTACACTCAATCCTCACACGATGCAAGTTTCTTGCATGTGACTTACAGTACAATTGGTTCAACATATGACTTGTATCATCTAAACACTGTTCAGATTTAGACGGTGCAACTTTGGTTCATTTTCTGGTTTGCCACCGGTAATGATGATGGGACTGGACTCCCTTTTCCGCACTTGACTCCCAATCGGGCCGTTGTGTTGGTTTGCCACAGATAAATACACGCACAACGGACCGAATGGGAGTCAACGTGCGGAAAAGGGAGTCCTATCATCATCGTCATCATCACAGGTAAATAAATCACACCGGGTAAATGAATTACCCCGGGTAAATCAGGCATTAAACATAAAAATGTGGATACTATTCAACTCTGCCAATCCCTTGGTGGAATGTAGGCGTGTTGTTATACTGAAACGCCTTATATCTTCCACAGGGCATGGATCACGTATCGGCGAAGAACGTGGTGCACCGCGACCTAGCAACAAGGAACATTCTAGTCGTGAACAAATACCACGTGAAGATATCAGACTTCGGCCTCGCGAGGATCATTCCGAAGGAGGAGAACGCGTATAGACTTAAGACTGAACGGCTGTTGCCCATTAACTGGTGAGTTTTGTGGATGTAATAGATTTGACATCCTTCCTGGATTGTATCAGTATTTTGCTACTCAAATCAGTGAGTTGCAGAATACTGCTGCAATCTAAGCATTCAAATTAAACCATTTACTGGTAACTTGGTAGTCAAGGAGTCGGTCGGTCTGATACTTATGTTTCAGACTGACCGACTCCTATGAACCTCGTGCTCCTTCCTCCTAGGTTCCTATGGAGAAGAACGGGCAAGAAACTTCATGGTTATTCTTTTAAATTTAAATATTGGTTACGTCATCCAAACACAACACTCCACATTGGCGTTACCAAATGCAGTTCAGTCCTTGACGTTTTCTCGTCCTCGCGCTATTAGCCGCGAAAATTGTTTCTAACATTAATTGTTACATTGATTTCATCATTATACAACCGAAAGACGTCTATTGCTGGACATAGGCCTCCCCAAAGCTTGCTACAACGATTGGTTCTGTGTTTCCCGCATCCAACGACCCTGTGACTTCCAACAAGTCATTGGTCTACCGTGTCTGTTATGTCTAGTAACATTTCGCCTTCCGATATTTGCTTTGACGCTAGTCATTCACTATTAGTGGACCTTTATTTGCTCAACGTCGTTCGCTTGGTGTGACCGTGTGATACAAAACATTCACGTTTCTTTCAGTTGATCGATATTTATTTATTGAAACTGCATAGATGGGCTTTATGTCTCAGGCATTTTCTACCTGTCAAACTTAGAGTGATGCAGAGACAAAACATGGCAGGAGAAATAATTGGTTGTCCTCAACAGTGAATCTCTCAAATTAGCATTAGGATGTTTCCGCCAACCGATCTAATATGTTGTGATATCGTAGGTACGCCCCGGAGTCGGCAGTGGAGCCGTGGCACTTCTCGACCAAGAGCGACGTGTGGTCGTATGGCGTGACGGCGTGGGAGATCTTCACGCGCGCGCGGCAGGAGGTGCCCAAGTTCAACCCCGAGCGGCCGCGGGAGCGCGCCTCGTGGTGAGACTAGCATTCTTATGATTAATTAGCGACCCGCTCCATCTTCGCACAGTTTTTAGGACTCGACAAAACATCGAGATTTCTTTATTATAAGGAAGTTTAATATGAATGTGTTACACACGTAAACTTTCCCCAATAAATGCTCTAATTGATGGTGAAAACTGCATCAAAATCCATTGCATAGTTTAGAAGAAAAAGTGGTCACACAGCAGACACGATAAACGACTTTAATTTATAATGTATAGATATAGATGATATTAAAAATATTTCTTAAAATTTTGTAAAAGAAAACAGTTTTACTCGTCAAAAATAACTTCTGTTGGGTATAGAAAGAACTGTTCGGTGTTTATTAGACTACTCAGAGAAGAGAGACCGAAAGAAACTCGGAGGTCACTTGTCGGTGTACCCTCGTCTAGTTCCATGATCCTGAAATTAATGAAATAATTCTATTACAGCTTTCAAATACCAGAAGGCTGTCCCTCGGAGATATTCAGGCACCTGATGAAAGACTGCTGGAACCTGGACCCGAATGTGCGACCCAAGTTCATTGACCTCGTGCACATGTGCAAACGATTTATGGACGAATACAAGTAGAACATTTTATTTTTAATTTCTTTCTTCAATAATGCACATGTTCTTGAATATTGGCAATGTTGAGAATAAATTTAAAAATGTGTGTTTATAAAAGTCAAGGCTGATACATCCCAGATAGCTAAATCCATGCTTTTTATTAATTCGCTTGTGACGAGATTATGTGATTTATTGAAGAAATGTGCAACAAACGTCACAATGACACGAGAGAATTATAAACCTTAATTTTACGTAGAAGTAGAAGTTTGGAAGTAATGTTTTGTGTATACCTTTCTGGTACAATTTCGGATCGAATCTATTATTTTGGATGTTTATATCGTTGTATAGTTAAACGCCATATTTTACGCATTATGGTTGTTATAATTGCGCTATAGTTGCACAAACGGTACTAGCAAATCTATCGTTTAACATATAAGTATGTGTTTTTGTGGTTCCTCGACGCATTTGCCTTAGTTCTGTATAGTTTATAGTTATTTGTAAATATTTTATACACACGTTATTTCAGTTTATACACTATTATAATGTATCTCAATCATGTGGAATCTATTAATTTGTGTTTTTCAGTGCAATCATGTGAATGAACTATCGTTTTCTGTTTTTTTTAGTTAGCGGTTTTGTCCCAGTGTTTGTATATTTCATTTGACCTGACTATGAATTTGTAAACTTGAATTATGACGTAATGAATACTTGCCGTGTATAATTGTGACTAATTCACGAGTCAATTTTAGTATAAGCAAAGTTATTGTATGTAAGCAATCAGTGTATAAGTTTCCCTAGTCTAACCATTCTAGAGCTCTTACTGGCACAAACGTGAACATGTCTGGATCGTGACATTATTAGTGTTTAAACGAATAGGCTATTTGACTAATTTCTAAAAACCGTATCACATTATTTAGTGGTGCATAAAGACCATACAAATAATATTTATTTTCGTTTATTTAAAGTATTTCGTTAAAAAAAAAACATTACAAAATACACTGATTATTGAAGCTGTCAAAACGCTTGCCACAGCAATATGGCGTCGCGTCAGTCGAGTGACGTCACATATTTGTATATCATGGCACAAGGCAAGCAAAGTCCAGATGGATGTGTATAGACGTGTAACGTCACAGTAAATTAAACCAATCGAATCCCCTTACAATCGTATCGTTCCGACCTAAAACAAATAATGTTATTTTGGGTCTTTTGGTGAAAATATCAATGTTCATATTTTTTATGTTAATTCATAATCTACACGGATGGTAATAAAAAATAATTATTTTTCATATCGTTAAATAGCCTATTGCGGTAACGTAATCAATTTGTTCGCATTTTGTTGAATGAGCTGCTGCAACTGTGACAACGAGAGATGACTTATGACAGGACATACGCACATGTTATGTGGAATGGTCGCTTAGATCGATTCACTATAAAACCAAAGATGATATTAAAATATGAACATAAATCTAGAGAACAATTTATTTTAAGAATTATTGTGTACATTTTATTAGTTTTACGCCTTATAGTAAGTTTTGCAATTCACTGTTGTGACAATTAAACTTAGTTATAATTTTAATTAGGTGCAAAAAAATATAATCGGGTAATGTGAACTTAGTTTGTAATTATTTTAGAAATTTATTATTGTTTAGATATGATTGGGAAATATTTTATGAAATTGTTTTTTAATTATTATTTTTGCAACATCGCGTGACGGTGTGATGAGGAATTGGATTGTGATTACATAGACTGACAAAAGGAGTATCGGTGCTAAAGGATAAAATTAGGCCTTATATTTCTGTTGAGTGCGTCCGGGTGGAGATATGGTAAAGATCTAGACGACGATAGTTGTAGAAAATCTAGTTCCTGCAGAACTATTATATGTAGATTTAGTGCGATCGAGAAGTGAGGTTCTTGTGTATCTAGTTTTCTGAAAGCGAAAGAAACCTAAAGTTATTTTATTAGATTTTTTATTATAAGCTCAACTTTCTAATCCGGATCAGATATATTATTTTGCTTTATGAATGTTTTTGTAAACGTAGACAAACAGTGTTATTCATGTCATGGGAAACGGGCGCCTTCCCATAGGGGTAAAATGAGCAAACTTGTTATTTGCTTAGACAAGGTCAAATTAAATTAGCTACCGCAACTCTACCGACATGCTGTACAGACGCCAACACATCAAGCTACCCCAATCTGTCAAATTTCTTTGATAGATTTTCAACTTTATTACAAAAGCATAAGGTTCATGTTCAATTTTTTTGGGGGTCGACGACCTCTGTCAGTGCTATTACTTGAAGTATGAGTTAAGAAAATCTGTTTTATTGTGTTTACATATCCATACTGATCACATCTGCGGAGTGTCGCTAGCTAATTTAATTTGACCCTGTATAGATTTTCTTTGCGAAATTGAACTAGTTCAATCTTTAAATATCATAGGGCGTCATCATTTTATTGAAAAGATAAGCATAAGAGAACGTAAGTAAAAAAAACTTTCATTTTGTCAAATACGTAACGGTGGTTCAGCTTTGCACGACATTGTATTGCCGTCCTCGTATACTTTAAAGTAATTTTAGCATCTAAATTTTGTAACACGCTATCAGTCACAATCTGAATCATTTTGTAGGATTTTAATAATCCTTTGCTTCATATGTTCGTAAAATTTGTTTCATCAACATCGTAAATAACGCAATGAATGTTGTTGAACTGTCAAAATGAAAGCCAGTGCTACTGTTAGTGTGTTACACAACTACCCAACTGTAATCCAAGCAAGAATCGTATCGTGTATAGGATTGTAAGTTTATTTGGGAGTCATTTAGATTTCGTCACTTCATTTAACTTAAATACAAATATACATCTGAAACGATAGGTAACATAACGCAACAAACACATACATATTTTGGATTTAATACGGAAATTCGCCTCCCGAAATAATTTTAAGTGAATTGATATCGTCAGATTTCAGCATTTTTTTTGTTAATTACTTAATGTTCGTTGATCTTGTGAAAAGGGCCTGTATTCGACGTGACGTAAATCTACGATGAGTTCTCTTTAGTATAAATGAGTTCATTTAGAGTCATGTAACACGAAATTTTTAAAGTAAATTCAAGTAAAACCGTCAATCTTGGATCAATAGCAAAAAAGCTCTGGTCAAGCGGAATACGGGACGAAATTCACTCGCGCCGATTCTAGTGTCAATTAACTTTTATCGAGGTGTTCAAACTGAATTCCTATCATTAAAACAAACCATGCGCATCGTTGCATCCTGCAGTCCGCGTAGGACCCGTCTCTATCTGTGCCACAGAGCACGGAACTGCCAATTTCGTGGCGCGGAAAGTGCGTTGAGCGCACCTCTGTAATCTTCATCATTAAAACCCCTCAGTTTGTACAATTCGTTTGTATCGTACTGCGAGTAAACGTTGATATGCTTTGTTTTTATGGAACCTGTAGGCAGTGCCGCCTCTAGCATTGGCCGCCGAGGAGACCGTGCTCTGTGGTCTGAACAGTCATTTGGTTATTTTAATACAAAATTGTTTAGTTCTAAATTAAGATACCTACTTACGCATAGAGTCAATTAAAAGTCCGTATGTTTGTGTTTGTGAATATTGTAACTTTAAGCAAGTACTATGTCTCAGTTGACCCAGTGTATTTCTAACAGGTCCGTGTCGTGGCTGTATGTACAGAGAAAATAATGCAATTGTAGTTAAAAATACTATTGTTCTCAAAAACCTTCGAATTTAGTGCCGCGGATGACAAAACTGGCATGATGTGCATACAATAATTAATTGCGCAAGTTTTACCGCAAACGACTTGTACTGTAAAAACAATGACTGCAAGTGTTTCGTTCTGGACGATTAATGCAACCAACAATTTAAAGTCTTCTTGCAGTTAGGGTTTCTTTTCACAGTAATTTGTTTTAGTTTGGCAACCGTTGGGGCTTCCGCAGACCAGCGGCGCGACGCGACTCTGATAGAGCAAGTTCCATGAGGTTTTCATACAATTTGTTCTATTAGAGTCGCGTCGCGGCCTTCTGCGGAGGACCCTTTACGGAAAGAAAATATGAAGATGTTTTTGCTTGAAAAGTGATTTTATTGTGATGTTTGGACCGTATTGCCTTGTACCTTAACACAGTTTGCCATTACCATTCACTCAAATCAATGACGGAATACTGTCTTTAACGAGATTTATTCAAGAGTTAATAAAACAAAGCAAATAACACGAATAGTATGCTTAGAATGTTGCTGTAAATATTAGTTACATTTTATAAATTAAGTAAAATTTGTTTTATTATAATTTAAGACACGTTGTGTTGCTGTTTCGCACAATCAAAATCAAAATACGACTTCGCTTGAATAACACGTGACCTTTCACTATATATTTACTGATCATTTGACCTTGTACATTCATGACATCAACTGGATTGGGCAACACCCAATGATTTATTACAATATAATGAGATTATCTTGCCATTCGTCCTACAAATAAAACACATCCTGCGTCGTCATGGTTCCAATAATAAATCAATATAATAAGGATTTGTTTCTATGATTACTCGGTGTGTTGATGCCATTCGGATTGAAATCGTATGCAAGAATGCAACAATGCAGTGTATTCGATGCAAAGTTGTTGAATTTGCTGACATAATTTGAATATACAAAGGTCCCATGCGTCATAATTACGGGCAAGTTTCCAAAGTACTAGTTTCGCATTTCTTGCTTTCGTCTACCTCGGGGCTAAAGTACCCAAGTATTTTTTCATTGTCACCGTTTTCTGTTACGCAATTTCTTGATTATCTTATATTCTTAATTTATCTTCTTCATGACTAAATAAATGTAATAAAACTTGCCTTTTTTAATTGTGCGGAACAGCGACACGTCGAATGTTATTTTGCCATGAAAATTAAAATAAATTATTGGTACGTGAAAATGCATTTTCATTTTTGCCCTGAAAGACACCTAATTTCAGAATGTCGACAATATCGGCAACGCATGAGCGACACCCGTAGTGGTGTTGATTATCATGGCATGGCCGACCAGGCGGTTGCTAACGTAATCGCGGCGGGATTCTATCAAAAGATCAGAATTTCTAATGTAAATCATAACCTAGCTATAGCTACCTAGTGTTTTTTCCGAACTTTCATCTAGTATTCTCTTAGGTAGGACATTTACGATCGATGTAAAACCATTAGTGAGTCATTGCAATGTGTATCTCGGTAAGGTAAGGTTTAAATAAGAATGATTGCCGAGACTGCCGAGAGTTTTATTAAACTCGCGGCATTCTTTCTAAAATAAACTTTACGGCAATTAGGTAAGAGTTACATTGTAATGACTCATCTACTAATCGTGTAACGTCATTTAAATATCGTAAACAGTGCACATTCTTAAAAGCAAAATAGTTATAGGTAGGGACTGTAATGATTTCTAGGGCTACCTATGCATTAAAACAACTTTATAATTTTACCTATTGGATACGTTTAGGTATTCAAGCGAACAGGTTCACATCAACGCGAAGAGAAGACGCGAGAACAAGACCCTAATACAAATAGATCGAAATAACGTTCTAAATTCGCTTGGCTGTTCGAATGCAACCAGATTATTCTATTGCCAACCTGATACATAAGGTCGACTTTTGCAGACAACCTTTCCTCGTCTATTTCTCTCTTGAGTTTTGTTTCCCGTGTACTAAAACCGAAATGATTAAAGTCCTAGATATTATTTAGGTGACAAAGTCAAAACAAGCAGAATTTTTTAATTCTTTACTATCGTCGTGAGTAATGAAAGTATGTACATCGGTAGGTGCTACAGTCTACTTACACACCTACTTAAAAACAGTTAAATACAATAACTTTCGCTCGTACTTTTGCAGAAAAACTTTATAGGTAGTGTAAACGCGTCCTGAATAATAAACTAAGTAGGTAAGTACAGGGAATAATTTAATCAAGGTTACAGACGGCAGTTCTTTCTCTTGGCACTTTTTTGACATTACTTTTGAACAGGTATTTATGTAAATAAAATTGAGGTGGTACTTTGTCATGTCACGTTAACAGCTTTTTACTAAATGCTTAAGACAATACATCACCATCATCATCATCAGCATCTGCATCAAGCAGTAAAGCAATACGGTACTTAGGTATAAAAAAAAACATTAAAAAAAAAATTGTCTGTCTGTTTGTTCCGTCTAATCTCCGAAACGGCTCGACCGATTTTGACGGGATTTTCACTGGGAGATAGCTGATGTTATACCTAAGGAGTAACTTTTGCTAATTTTATTTTGGAATTAGAATTAGTAAAGAGACACATTACATAACTATTGTTTTCCGACATTCACGCGAAGTCGAGGGCACAGCTAGTTTATCAATTCAATTCAATTCAATATCTTTATTGTGGATCATAGGTAGGTACATACAGGGCTTAAATAGTCAATTGTGATCAGCTACGTCTCGCCCTTATCGTCCGTAGTGAGATCAATTTGGGGAAAATGTTAATGTCGGTCGTTTTGTCTAGTGCTACAGATTCGAGTATCCCTAATTTCTAGAGTAGAGCGCCCTTCTGGACGCTATGGGAAGGTAAATCTCATTCCAAATTATATGGGCCAGATACATACCTACAGACACGGGACAGTATATACACGAGATTATGTACACTACTGTAAGTGCCAGGCTCGTAGTAAAATTCTGGGCTGATTATAGGTACTTAGATTGCTATCGAGCCGCTACGAAGATACATTAACATCAACAACCTGCTTTAAATTATTATCATGCTAGCTTTTGCTAGCGGCTTCGCCCGCCTGGAGGTCGTAAATTATCCCACGATCTACTATCGGGATAAAAAGTATTCTATGTTAATTAATAGTTAACCCAGGTTCCAAACTATATTTTTAACAAATTTCATCCAAATCCTTTCAGCCGTTTTAGCGTGATTGAGTAACAAACATCCAAACATCTAAACATACAAACTTTCACATTTATATAGAATTTATATTATTAGTAGGATTATTATATTAGTGTCTAAAATAAAACCACGGCGTTAATAATAAAATTAAGTTTCAGCAGTTTATGCAAATTAACTTGCCGCTGTAAAAGGTGCTCTTAAATTTAGATAAAGCGTAGGTAGGTAATGGTTAATGGGCCAAGAGATTAAAATATTTATTAGGAGGCAATCCTTTACATCATTAGGCGGAAAGCGTTTAGGGTCCTCTTAAATATACATAGAGGTAGGTACATGTAGGTACAGAGAAGCAGTTTAAAATATAACTAGGTAGGTTGATCACTATTGAGTTAAACCGCTAGATACTTAGATAGAAACATTTTAATAGATTTGTCGAGATTCTGGTTCAATAAGCTTCTGAAAATCTCTTCTCAGTGTAAAATGTGACCTACTGGTACCTGTAGCGTGCTAATTGATGAAAACCACATCTTTGCCACATAATACGTTTAATTTATCAAAGTAAAATAAAACACCAAAGATATAAAAATATATAAAAAAAAAATGAAAATTGGGGTAAAAAACTGCAGACAAGAATTTGAAGACGAGTGAAACTTAGTGGAAAATTATATGGTTCAAAAAAACGTAAATTATTTAGGTACACGACCTATCAAGCGATTGCAATCGATTAAATTTAGGCCTATGCACGCAAAAGTACGTTTCCTTTACGATAGAACGCTAAAAACCGTGCATCAATAGAATATTATTTAAAAATAGGGATATTATGTTAAACTTAAAAACAAACTGCAACAACAGTAATCTGCGGCGGCGATCTCTCGCGTCCAGCTCTGGTCCAGGCCATGGTACGGAGCGAGGGCACAGAATAGTTATTCTGTGGCGGGAGTGCATGGGTAGCCGTCACCTCCTTCTGCGAAATGCTCGCGAAGAGGGAGGCGGCGCACGTGAGGGAGAGGCAGTATGCGCCCTCACGGCCTTAGTCGCCGCAGGAGACGCCCTGGGCTTTGGGAATCCCAGGCTGATTCCCGGCCACCGTAGGCGCGGGCTTGCGGACGGCGAGTAATGGGTAGCTCGCTGTCCGGTAAGGACCAAGCCCAGGTCGACGGCGCGTTGTGTTTCACGCGCGTCTCAAAGAGATGTCAGATGCCTGCCAAGGATGCGGGTTGTACGAAAGCGATACCGCGGCCCCTGGCACACAGGCAAATGAGGGAACACGGGTGGGTTTTAGTCAGTAAAAGTCTGACACGGCCTCCTGCTCCACCCAGAGTGGGAGAAGTTATTTAATGATTTCCCACCCAAAAAAAAGCTAACAGGAATTTACTACAATACAATATAAATAATTTGTGGAAACGATTAGTCCGAATAACTGTCGACGCAGCGCGTCAGACGGGTGAATGAAAGAGTGGCGTGGATGCAAAGTCTACATCAGGTCCTCAAGCGCGTCAAAACCGCCTCGAACCACGTCGTTTCCAAGCCCGTGGGGATAACGGCCTGTCCGCACAGCAGCGTTTTGTCATCGCGCGATTTTTTTATCGCAATTCTGTAACACATTCAATCATATGGGAGTAGCCGCACTGGCGGAAAAAAATTCGCGCGGAAAAAAAATCTGTGATTTGATGCAAATTGAACGCGATGCAGTGCGGATTTTTTCCGCGCGAATATTTTGTACAGTATGAAGTAGTTATGGCTATGTCCGCACTGCGATTAAAATTCGCGAGTTTAGGTCAGTCGTGCTATTGGCAGGCGCGACAGGATGTCGCGTGCTTCGTCGCCCGCCCGATCAACGGTCGGACAGCAGATCCCAGAAAATGATGAAATTGACATGGAGCAATAGATCACGCTGATGCACAGGAGACCTCCCGTGTGGGACAAAGGCCATGACCCTGTCTAGGTGTCAAAATCAATGTGCAGCAAATATTGTTTTATTCTTGCAAGTTTGCTTTGCAAACTTTTTTGACAAAAAAGTAAGTAGTATACAGACAAAAAAGTTCCACGAGTGTAAAGTACATATAAAGATAAGTTTTTACTAAATAACTCTAGAATTGTGGTTTTCGAGTTTATGATTGATTTTCTACTATTCGACACGCCCCATCGAGGCGCTAAGTTTTTTTTACCATCAAGTGAGCGAACGAACATGGGGGTCACCTTATGTCAAGCAATCACCGCCACCCATAGACATCCACAACTCAAGGTTTATTGCTAATGCGTTGCCAATCGATTCCCACCCCAAACCTTGGGCTTCCGGTTCTCTCACTCATCATTTGAAGCGCAGCACCATAATGTTGGTACTTCACTTTGGTATTCTGTAAGAGCTGAGGACCTCCCCGGACGAGCCAACCCAATTTCGAGCTACAGTCGGCTATTGACTACAACTCTACCTACGTGGCTCGGGAAACAAAAATAAGGCTCATATTACTTATTTGTAAAGTGATTACTGAATAATAAAACGATTATTTGAACGAATGAATGATTTTAATATTTATTCTTTTATACTTAGTAAAAAAAAAATGTAAAAAAGACTGACAATACAAACAAATTACAATTAGACAGTCTTATCACTAATAAGCGATCTTGGTTTTGAATCTTGGGGAATTTAATAGGTATATTCCCTGAGATTCAAAACCAATGACCAACAGAAGAACTTATTGCAATTAGTTGATATTTTCAACTAATTGCAATAAGTTCTTCTGTTGGTCATTTAAGACGTTCGTCTTAGCCGGGAACTGCAGCGAACTAACGAAAATCGCACGAAATTTTATTCGCAATGCGTATTAGGCGTAATTCCAGTCACGGAATAAAATCCGCGAGAACATTTGCAGTAGTATAAAGTACTGTGTCTGCAGTGCCTGATGTCAGAAAAAAAACAACATAATAATGTACTCTGTGCAGAAATATTTAATCATAAAAATGTCATAATAAAATATGAGGAGAATTTTCTTAAAAAGTTTGCAATGGGCCACAAAAAGTTTTTAACCGTAGCTTACGATATCACTGTCTTGAGTAGCTGCACAACAGTGGCGAAGGGTGATTTTATGGGAGAGGTAGGCCGAAGACAAAAAAAAAAACAAAGAAAAACTGTTCCTGAGTAATTTCAAGGGATCGGCATAATATTAAATTTAATATATGAGTATAACATGTTATTATTATTGCATCGCGAATTTTAGTTTGTACTCCACCGCTGCCGCGCCGTCGTAAGACTGATCAACTAACTTATTCCTACAAAGATACAGGTCAAGTATTTCTAACAACTGTTTGGATAAAACTTCAGCGGTTGACTTCCGCTCACATCGTAAAAACCATCAAGAAAATCGCGTCGTTTGTAAATTATAGTCTGGGCGAGAACGGCCTAACATAATTACGTGTTTCTTATTTTCAAAACTTAACCTTGAAAAACATGTTTCCTCACACAGCAAAATATCTGTTAAACAGCAATATAAAGCTATTATTGTCGCCATCTAAAACTACTAATTACTGTATTAATTACTATAAACTGTCAACTACTTACCCCAAATTCCTAATTAAAACACTTAAATCCCTATCTTTATCACTGTTATATACCATCAAACAAATACTTAGGTACTACATAACTATAAACATAAAAACTACATAAATTCATGAATTCAATAAATACAACAAACAAAATGCAAATGTAAACAAAATAAAAGGTTATAAATGCGATTACATCAAGCATCGACCACACATTAACACACATCCGACCGAGGTCCGAGCCGATCGCATTACGAAATTCAATCTCAGTATTGTTCCAGATCGTTCACGCGCACGCATTTTTTATTACTGTCTCTATCGTAACTCGGCTAAAATCGGCTTGCTAGGCCGCTTAGAAACCGGGGTGTCACGTGACCAAAGTGACGTCATGACAACATTATTTTGTATAGAAATTGAATTCACGACAAGCCGGTCGCGCCCACGAGTTATTTTAGAGCATAATGTTTTGTTGTTGGGATATGAAGACCATTTCATGTGCATTTTGTAATGTTTTAATTTTATTAAATATCTATAGTGTGATTATAGGACAGGTATTCTAGTCTATCATAACCATTCACATGGCAACAGAAACCTATGACATAATCGCGATCTCTACATCACCGAGGGAACAAATTCGAGATGTTTAAATAACCATCACTCATCTTACCAATCTTCGCAAACGATCGATCGTCGCGAGCCGCTGCTGTCGTCATTGGGCCACGAGTTAGTTCCTTAAACTGCCTCGTTGTCTAGTGGTCGCAGGCGTTACTGTCATGCACGAAGTCTTGAGTTCTATTCCCGGGTCGATCAGTGTAATTGGGTTCTTCCATCTGGAAATTCTCAGTACAGCTCGGAGTCTGGATTTGTTCCCGGTTGTGACTGTCTGTCATCTATTAAATGGCGCAATGTTATCATTATTCTAAAATCGTCACACGTGTTCCCGGGCCTCTTAGAAAACACATTAAGTCGCAACTTTATGATCTGAGAACTCGACCCTAATAAATAATCCTATTTCTTTAAAATTCTAAAAACAATTTTGGAATTCCTTAGAAACCCATTAGGGCACTTATGCCCATTAACTTAGTCGAAAGCAATAAATTACGGCACCTAAGGATGAAATATTTCTTGCAAATTCTAAGAACAACGAACAAATGAGCAGTGGCGAAGGCACCATATAGCACGTTAGTAATGGCTACTATTGCCAAAAGAAGATATTTACACTACGTGTATTTAATTCACCATAACATTCAAACAACAGTTATCTTTAGCTTTGTACTACAAAATGTTCTATATTAACCTGGCACCGAAGCGTCAGAATCGGGAACTGGGAATTCATACAACGGCGATTCCGTAATTTGTTTGGGTTTCAGCTGTCCAATTTGATAGTAGTTAATTATTTACATAGTATAAAACAAAGTAGCTTTCGTGTTGGTGCGCTTAGATCTTTTAAACTACGCAACGGATTTGAATGCGTTTCATCAATACACAGAGTGACTTGAGGAGAAGGTTTATATGGATAATGAATTGACCATCACTCGGGCGAAGCCACGGGCAAAAGCTAGTTATCAATAAATCAGTAAGTTGAAGCCGACTTCGTGGAGAAATTTACACTTCGCCGCTGCAATCAGCCACATCTGGATACCATAACATAGGTCCAAGCGTACCCTTGAAATCTATTGAGAAACGAGACAAAAGAGGGTTTCTTTTGTCTCATTTCTGGCCATAAAACTATTCTGAAACTATTCTGGGAAAGAGACGCGGGCCGACATGGGATTTTGAAGATGGGGAAGGGATTGGAAAGTTTGAGGAGTTGGTTTTAGACCACGGTAGGAGGTAGTCGAAAGAGGGTACGCTTGGAGAAGTGAGAACGGAGTCGTGAGCTATGAGACTATGTCTTTGTATTTCGTTAAGTGCGTGATAAGTGTATAGGTTTAGACTAAGCTATATTAGTCTAGAATGAATGTAAGGCGCGTGAATCTCAGACAGTGAGTTTGAGAGCACGATAGGAGGTGGTCGAAATAGATCTCGCTGTGAGAGTGTTATAGAATTAGTTAAGTTCTTGATACGTGTACAGGTTTAGACTAGGCTATATTAGTCTAGAATGAATGTAAGTGGCATGTAAGGCGCGTGAATCTCAGAGAGTGAGTTTGTGGGCAGTCGGTTAGGGACGGTGAGGGAGTTGATAGCCCAGGCTAGTTAAGTTAGGCAAGACATTCTAAGCGAGGAAAAATAGTGTGGTGAGCTGTGAGGGATGGTGCAGGGAGAAACTGGTAATAGACGCAGTATTTTGTAAGTGAGTTGTATTCAAATTCACCCAAGGAATTACCTGGTAAGTGCCAACTTCAATCTTTAGTAATAGTGTGTACATTGTAGTAACGGAGATCTCGTTTTGTTGTTCTCGCAGGTTGATTGTATATTATAAATTTTACCAAACAGATTGGTGATATCGCGGTGGTGCTATTAATGATCATTTATTTCAGTATGGCGTAATCTTAAGTGCCAACCGAGTTTACAATTCATGTAATCTTCTCTTGTATTGCGTGTCCCCTTCCTAATCCATACCTCGGCAGATATTTGTCATTTGCAGTTGGTTATAGGGAAACGGGGAAGGCCTCCTGCTAAACTTGACACTGAGCAATAAAGCTCTGACTTTTGACGACTGTTGACCTATTGACGCATCACTTTGGGAAGGCAGAACCGTAAATAACTCATTTCAATCAAACTAGGCTACAAGGCCGATCTATGTTTGCGTTATAAACCAACCAAATGTTAGTGATGATTTCTGTTTCCAAAAAGGCCTTACCACAGGACTTATTGCGAGAGGCTTTGCTGTCTGTACATTTCTGGAGTGGGGTAGGCATCACACACTGTCCCTAAAATGCATTGGTAGTCGTTCTAAGAACGCTAGGGACCGTGTCTCGTTAAAACCCACACCCGGCCGTTCTGTAGGCCTTTTTATGAATCGTCACTATTTAGCGAGACACGAAATCTGGATGCACCGCATCCTCTAAATGGGGAAGAGTAAAGAAATGTGAAGTGACGAAATTCCACTTCGGCAGGCATCAAGAACGATCGCAATGAGTCTTGCTAGAGACTGAGTCTACGGTGCGCTTGTGCTAGTCTTGTAATATCTTAGAAAGGGGATAGACAGTCACAAGGGTGACATTCACATGAGTACGTGTTTAAAACTACTCAAAACTTGTCTTCCTCAATGACAGTTGACTTCACAGTACGCTGTCTTAGGATTGAGTAAGACATTTAATTGCTGCTTAGGGAGCGTGCTCCGTTAGAATCGTACTAGTGTCCTCAGAGGTTCTATGCGTTAGGTCTAACAGAGCACGTACAATGAGGCAAACGTTGTAAAACGGTTCCCCGTCTCACTAAAGTGGGAAAATAATAAACAGATAAGTTAACGTAGTTATAAATAATGAAATTAAGCGCAAGCGTAACGATCCCTTCACCCCTCCACATAATTAAAACTTTATTGCAGATATTAGCCTTCACCTGTGAGGGAGGAGGATTATGTGTGTGTTTGTTGGTATGACTGAGTTGGCCTATCATTATAATATGTAGTTATCTTAGGTTGAGAGTATTATTAAAGTTCTTATAACTAAGTAGACAGATACGTGTTGCTGGGAGTTTGTTCCGCCACTTCTTCTCCTCAGCTCAAACACTAGGAAGTGGTGACGGGTGGGCTCTTTGGGGCTGTCTATAGACTTTCATGAGAGTTGATTCACAATTCTATTTAAATAATCATTCTGGGTTTTGATTCTCTACCCTTATCTATTTAGTACTAATTCTTGAATTTTACTATTCTTGCTCAGACCAATGCTAGAGCTTTTAGAGAGATTATTCAACGTCTCTTAAATAATTATTCTTGAATCTAGATTTTCAACTCTATTATTACTATTATTAGTCATCCGTGACTATTATATTCTTGATCTCAGATCCATAATTCGGTCAGTTTGACATGAACACGTGTCTTACAGATATGCTTGTTGTGCAACGGGTGAACTTCCAGGGGTTTGGGTGACCACATCTATCTCATATTCAGTCCAAGGACTGATAGGGACCATGTCTCCAAAAAGAGCATGATGACGACGATTTGCCGCAAGAACTAGCCGCACCATTGTCAGACAAGGACCGTCGCATGGTTGCCGCAGGGAAAGCCGCTTCGTCACGTTTCTCAGTTCGAAAGAACTGCTAGGGACCATGTCTCGAAAGAGCATGACGACGTGAAGTAGCTGAAAAGCAGCTTGCGTCACTTTATGGAAGTGTTGCCCTGAGTACTCTGAGTGTGGACGTGAAGTATCGTGTGAGTAACGATTGACCAGATACCTGATACGCTAGCGTATGGGTTACTCGTACATTTAAATAGAAATACAAGTACTTTGAGTATCTTTGATATTTAGTTTTCTAAAACCACATCCAATATGGTTCCATAAATATGAATTCTTAAGTATAATTTAAGGCTATTCGGAATTCATATAAAGTAAATCGGTGGAAGAGTGACCGGTCTGGTGACGAGCTCTACAGGGCCGTACGGGGAGGGGTGCGGTCCTTCCCCCTTAGGGGGAACCGACCTAAGAGCTAATATTAACATAATTAGGAAAAACGAAAATTTTATCGGCCTGGGGTCATTTAGGAACAGTCTCACGGTGATGGTAAGGTCTACTTCCAGGGTGATGGCTGGGCATCCACATTTCGCACGCTGCTTCTATGTGCTACACGATGCTCCAAACTGCGCGCTGCATGTGTGACTGAACTGTGCGCCACCTGCGCCGGCGTTACGGCCTGCCACCAACGAACTTGCTAAGCCTGCGCTGACAAGCCCCTCGACGTCTCATGCTACCAAGGACAGCACGCTTCCTACTTTAAAATCCGAGTGCTCAAATCAGTCAGTGACTAACCTTCGACTTAACCGTGTTCTAAGTATTACTATAACAGTATGCATGAAGCTAATTTGCTAGTTTCCTTGCTGGCCTGCGCAGTCTACCTACAAAGCGCAAGCAGCAGTGGCTGTGGCAGTGACGAGATGGTAACACTCGTCCCTTATTTCATGGGACTCAAACATAACGGCCACATACACTTCTGTCTAAACCTTCGTGAATACAAGCGTGATGTTTATTAGGTTAAGAGCTCCAAAAGATATTTTGCTGTAGGTAATGTTCGTGACAAGTCCAGTATCGTTAACATACAGACGTATTAATGGAGCATCGTGAACGTGTTTGACGTGATGCATGGCAAGCGCCGCGCGGCCGGACGGCCCGCCTGTTGGAGTCACGTTGCATCGTCATCAATGCGACTTCACACGGTACACCGAGCCACCGACGGCAATTGATTGATGGAGCGGGACCGGCCGCGCTGTGTCCGCTCCGGGCCTATTAATCCTGTCGTAAGCTGTTAGAGATTTTCTAACATATTGGCACATTGTAGACAAATGTTTGCTCGGTGTGAAAGAGAATATGGACTGTTTACAGGTGCGATGGAAGGGTCATTCTTTAATTTTGTGTGTTTTTTTTTAAATCACGCCCTATAGGGGCTAACTAGCATACCTAAGCATTAGCATAATCAGCCTATAATGTTCCCACTGCTGGGACACAGGCGTCGTCTCTATGCGAGGGACGGGCGTTATTCCACCACGCTGGCCCAGTACTGGTTGGTGGATGTCAAATGTCTTCGATTTTAAGGTTCTAAGGCAATGCCGGTTTCCTCACGATGTTTTCTTTCACCGTTTCAGAGCAGTGGTGACGACATTAAATACGCAACGTGAAATGTCTGCCTAGGTTCAAACAAGGTTCGAACTGACGACCTACATACAACTCAGGTAAGTACGTCGGGACCGATAACACTGGGTCCCCACTGCTCTCAAACTGGGTTAAATAGGTTATGAAACTTTGTATATACAGGGTAAGTTTTTAACCGGTGCGCAAACTGTAACCATGAATTCAGCATAATATCATTCTAGACCCCCCAGGGCAGAAATTTTACGTCGGTTATACAAAAAAAAAATCTGCTGTTTCATAGAATAGTGCAATATCTACGCGGTCAAAATGTATGGAATATCTGATTTTTTTTGTATAACCGACGAATAATTTCTGCGCTGGGGGGTCTAGAATGATATTATGCTGAATTCATGGTTACAGTTTGCGCACTGGATAAAAACTTATCCTGTATGTATACCGTAAGTCAGTTTACCGGTGGAAAATCCCATTGACGGCAAGTCGCACACAGCTTGTTGAATTTATAACTTCACGTTGAATGAACTAAAGAGCTGAACAGCTCAGCAGCATTATGAGTTGTTAAACATTTCCCATGATCACTTTAGTGTGAGGCGAACTCTGATAATAATAGAGGAGACGGCTACCAGCTACCTACTTCGGTACTTTTATAATGAGCGACTCGGGCGTGTGGCCCCGGCCATTTTAGCCCGTGTTAGCGCTGGACTTGAAAATCGAACAGTGTGCATTTTCGACGCGCTGGGATGCACTCTGTTGGATTTTCAATGCTTGGTCCAATACAGAGAGTTCAAAATCCAGTGCGCGATGAATTACGTCGTGCGATTTTATTACGTTCGTGGTGAGAACGTGGCCTTATTGCCAAAAAAGAAAGAATACCGTTTATTTGGACACAGTTCGTGAAACAAAAAATACAAAAACAAAGTAAAACAAGTGAAAATAAATAACAGTAACAGTGTTTGCATCACGGCTGTGCCAAAAAGGTAAGAAACTGAAATGCAGTAACTGCCCGTGCGTAGGTACACACGGCTCCACATCAAGCTATAAAATTCCAGTTTACGCTGATCTCGCACTGTATGGAAATTCTTTACAAAGCGAGATCAGCTTATACTGGAAAGTATAGCTCGATGTGTAGCCGTGTGTACGGTACCTAGAGTTTTTAGAAGACTCACGCATCCTACTATCCTACTAATATTATAAATGCGAAAGTTTGGATATTTAGATGTTCAGATGTTTGGATGTTTGTTACTCAATGACACAGAAACGGCAGAACAGATTTGCATGAAAAATTACACACAGATACTTTATAACCTGGATTAACACATGGGATACTTTTTATCTCGGTAGTAGGTACGTTCCCGTGGGATAATTTCCGACCTCGACGTGGGCGAAGCTGCTGCCATAAGCTAGTATATATTCCTGTGACTAAGATTATTCTGAAGGGTTCTTGCAACATCGTCGTCAACCAGGTTTAAATGTAGTACTTAGCAAGATGTTAATTAAGACAATAGCTATGTTGACAAAAAGAAAAAAGAATTCAGTTTTATATCCGCCTGAAAAATTTGACCCAAATTCCTGGAACAAAGTAGGCAATTTTTCTTCCGGGAAAGCGTCTCTACTGAGAAAAATGAGATACATTTGAAAAGGTAACAATTTTAAGCACCTACATGGCGTTTAATTAGTTGGAAAAGCAAAGTTAAATTAGGTTACAGATACCTACTTACAATACAGGGTGTTACAGGAACCCTATTGCTATCCTTAAGCACTAAAGATAACAGCTGGTATAGAATCACTATACATAGTTTCAGCTCAAAATAAAATACTCTACTGATACCAAATTCTCGGTTTCATATGTTTCTTAAATTCAAATCAAAACAAACGTGTCACCGCACTACGTAGGTCAATAACTTTCCGCGTTACTTGCCAATATTACAATAAATCTCTTCCGAGTGATGTGTTTATTTCAATTTGAAAAGTTCAGTTTCTGGTATCAATGTACTAAAAGTTCTAATAACTTCCGAACATGTAGAGATAGGATTAAAAAACCCTTCCAATATCGTTTGATATCATCCAAAGAAGCCGTGCCCTTGGTATGTATTTAACTTTTCCGTTACACGTGGTATATACAGCAGCAGTTCTAATTATACACTTAGGTAGGTACCTACATATATATTTTTGCATAACGTAGGTAATTGCGTACCACACTTACTTACTTGCCTTTTGACAATTCAACAAAATTCATTATGTCATTAATGTTGTCGAGCAGACGCATTTTGCAATGATGACGCGCAATCTCTAACCATGTATTCAATACATGATTTGGCCACCCCTGGGTTGAAATTTATCGTCGGTTATAAAAAAAAAACAATGTGTTCCATACCTTTTGACCGCGTAGGTATTGCACTTTTCTATGAAACAGATTTTTTTTACAACCCACGAAAGTTTCTACGCTACGCGACGTCTAAAATAATGTGCTGGATTCATGGTCACTGTTTGCGCATTGATGTCGCTGCCACCCTATATCCTATTAACACTATATCCTATTTAAACAGCATGAGCGAAGCTGCTAGCAAAAGCTAGTGATAGATAAATCAATGTCAACGGTAAATTGAATAAAGTATGCGACAGGCTACGAAAGACTGAACGTGGTCTGTTTTTCGTTTTAATTTTGTTACCTTGACATTTTTTTTAACTCGATTTCCCGAAAGCGTCCAGATGAATTGTGATTCCTTTATCTAATTACTTACTACAGTAAGTAGCGCTATGTTCCTCGAATAAATGGCCTGGGTTCAGGAATGCGAATTACCTACTAGGTATGTAGGTAGATAACCTAGGTATGTCAACTTTTTAATAAAGAAAGCTTTAAGATATGTACCTACTAATGTGTGCCTTTAAAATTTCCTTACGTGACGGTATTATTGTAGACGTCCACGACATCGGCAATACGATACCGGAAATAGTAAAATCTATGGGAAAACGTGCACGGTAAAAAGTAAAAAGCGAATATTTCCATACATTTTGCTCCCCTGTGTTATCGTGATGCCGTACACCTCCACTATCTTCACGTTAGAAATTATAAAATGCCCATTACATCCGAAATTGTACGTAATGTATGTAAATTAACTTCGAGCGCGTCGCCTAAGTATACAAAATAATGTATTATTTAAAAACAACCGACTTCCAAAAAAACACTACAAAGTGAAAAATTACTTAAATTTCGGAAGTTGGTGTCTTTGAATATGTATTTTAATTTTTTGTCATCACTTTCCGAAATTAAAGTAATTTTTCACTTTGTAGTGTTTTTTGGAAGTCGGTTGTTTTTTTTTTTAGTTTTTATTATCGACATACCACGCGGGCGAAGCCACAGGCGGAAGCAATAATCTATTATAAAAAATGACTACCCGTAATAAGCACTGAATTGTCCGCTATAATTTTCACGCATAAGTAGTAAGTTAATCTTTGGTCCAACCGCGCAAGGATTAGTATAGATAGTGAGTTGGCTAATAAATAGTGCTTGGTGGACAGTGCACACAGGTCAGATAAGATAAGCTGCACAAATACTTACTTTGCATTTCCAGCTTCACATCTCGAGGATCGTCGTCGGGTCTGTTGCAGTTGCATGAGAAACGTGTTATAAATTGTTGGAAATGGCTGTTGCGTTAAAAACGGGTGAGTAGGTGAACAGATTTATCAAAAGCTTATTTTAGAACAAATACAGAGTTTGAAGAAATTAGAACCCTTCAAAGACGCAAAATAGTGTTTTTATTACAAACTAGCTGTGCCCGCGACTTTCTCCCCGCGGAATAGTTTTTTTACTATTAATATCTTTATATATCAATAAAAACAACTAAAAATTCTAAAATAAAAGTAGCCCAAGTTACTCCTTATTACATCAGCTACCTGCCAGTGAAAGTCCCGTCAAAAACGGTCCAGCCATTTCAGAGATTAGCGGGAACAAACAGACAGACAGACAGACAAAAAATTTAAAAAATGTTATTTTGGTATATGTACCGTATATACATATATTCATATGCATGTAGCAAAAAGCGGTTATTTTATTATTACAAACAGTCACTCCAATTTTATTTATATGTGTATAGATGTATAGATGTATAGATATGTATAGATGTATAAATATATAGATAGATGTATAGATGTATAGATGTATAGATGTATAGATGTATAGATGTATATAGATTTTACAATTTGTGATTATGGTATAATTTATAAGAATACAATTAATAGGAACCACTCTATCAATCTCTTCAGCAGTAGGGAGATGAATAAAGTACCTGTTGCAGGACTTCCAAATAGCCGGGACCACACTGAACTGCTTTTTCTTTTTTTGCATTACTTTAATTATAAATGTTTATTTCTCTAGGCATTTACGTTGTAGCAGCAAAACGCACTCCTTTCGCTAAAATGGGCAGGGCTTTTAAAGATGTCCACCCTTCGGTGCTGTTCGCAGCCGCGGCGAAGGAAGCGTTCAGAACGAGTCACCTGGCGCCTCATCTGGTGGATACTGTTAATGTGGGACAAGTATATACGGTACCAACTGAACACTAATTATCAAAATAGTAACATTATACACAGATGAACGAGAAAACGTAGATTGCGTCACAAAAACTCATTAAATGTTGAATGAACGAATGAAATACACTGACCTCAGCATGGTTTTACCAGACTCGATTAATAGAATGAACGCCAAGACTTGCACTAGCCCTTGAAGCCTCATATTTCATGGTTCTACAGAGACCATTGCATATCAACGAGTAGACCGGGGGGGGGGCCTTAATAGTAGAGAAGACGTGTTTTTAGGATAGGGACGGATTGCGAGCCGTAATGGAGAGACGTGTGATGATGAAAAATGCTGAACTGATGAGAGTTTAAAACTGCATCATATACTGATGATGAGTAATGTCACGGGGCCTGTACCTACTAAGAAGAAAAAACACAACAAACCTATAGTTACGTACTGATGTTCCTTATGATTTCAGATTAGCAGGTCATCAGACGGTATCCTGACTCCTCGACATTCAGCTCTGAAAGCAGGAGTTCCTTATGACAAACCAGCACTTGGTGTCAACCGACTATGTGGTTCCGGCTTTGAAGCCATGGTTAATAGTGCACAAGTAAGTTATTTTCTTTAGACTTTCTACAATTTGTCCCTATTCCCTAAGTGCCCATACATGAGGTGTATTGTATGATTAAGGACTCAAGGTTATTTTAGTAAACAAGGTTTCATTAAGCTTGATTTTTTTTCCAGGATATTCTTTTGGGATCAGCCCAAATCTCTCTAGCAGGTGGAACAGAAAACATGTCAGCAATCCCGTTCTTAGTCAGAGACTTACGCTTTGGCACTCAGCTGGGGCAATCCAAGAACTTCGAGGATTCCCTGATAGCCGGTTCAGTGGACTCTTACTGTAACTTCTCTATGGCACAGACTGCTGAGAATCTTGCCGAGATGTACGATCTGAAGAGGGTGCAAGTGGATGAGTTCGCTTTTAAGTCGCAGATGAAATGGAAAGCTGGTATGTTTTAGTCATTTTCACACAGCTGCATTGCAGACTTGTCCGTTGCATTTTTGTTAGCTTTTGAAGACCTTGGAAATTTCGAAGCTTTAAAATTGTGAAATTCAGACACATCTGACTATTATAAGCATCGATCAATTATAAGAATATTAAGACCTTTTGAAAGCCGCAGGAATCCGCTGGATGCGAGAAGCACAAAACCAGCCAAAGTAGCAGAGCTTGGGGGAGGCATATGTCCAGCAGTAGACGTTTTTCGACTGAAATGATGAAGACAAAAACACATACGTTCCAATATAGCTTCTACAGTCCTTGCCAATAAAGCTGTTAATATTTAGCTAACGTTTGATTCTCGTGCCAGGTTTCGAAAATGGCGCTTTTGAAGCAGAAATGGCCCCAGTAACAGTGATGGTGGATGGTAAACGAGTAGTTGTGGACAAAGACGATCATCCTCGTGCCGATACCACGATGGAGTCCCTAAGCAAACTGCCTGTGTTGTTTAGAAAAGGCGGAGTTGGGACTGTCGGCAATTCTACTGTGAGTACAGAAATTGGGATTTTCAGCTCGGGCAAATGGTTTAGAGGGGTAATTGCGTAACACACTAACAATTGAAATGGCTTTCAATTTGACCGTTCAACAACATTCATTGCGTTCTTTCCGTTGCTGAGCAGACAAAGTTTTCGAGCATATGTAACAATAGATTAGCAATATTCTTTAAAATTATTCAGATTGTGTTTAATTGTGTGACATGTAATTTGGGCTCAGGTCCCATCAGAACGCATTTGGTTTGTTTTTTTAAACTGCCAAGCATCGCATTACATAGCAGAAGATTTATTCATCCCGTACCATTTGTGCCATCAAAAACATTACGTAAAATTGCGGTAACCCATTCCCAGGATCGATTATTAGTTATTTCTCTTTTCAAGTACAGGAGTGGCCCAGTGGTGACGGACGGACGACTTACAAGTTGAAATTCCCTGGCAGGCACTTTAATTTGTGTAAATAATTTCCTAACCACTACTCTCAAGAACTGTGAAGAAAGACGTCGAGAGGAAACCGGCATGTGCTAAAACTAAAAAATTCAAAGCCATGTCACATTCACCAACCCGCACTGGGCGCGAGTCGTGGATAACGGCCCACTACCTTTCATAGAGAGGAGGCTTGTGTCCCGAACGGTGAGAACATAATAGGCTAATTATGCCCTCTCTTTTCAAGGGTGTTAACGACGGTGCAGGCGTCGTGATCCTTGCAAGTGAAGAAGCAGTTACACAACATAATCTGACTCCTCTGGTACGACTGTTGGGCTGGTCTCATGCTGGAGTGGAGCCAAGGGTCATGGGGTTGGGACCTGTGCCGGCTGTTAGACAGTTGTTGGACGCTACTGGGTTTACGCTTGATGATATGGACATGATTGAGGTAAAAGACTGTCTTCAATTATTATCGTTGCAGCACATTTAGGTATATTTTAATACGTGAAGCAAAAACTTTGTACTCTTCTTTTTAATAAAATTGTGGTATGAAACTTGGCACAGTTAAAGTTTATATTGAGAACAAGCGCAGAAAGCTAATATTTTTGTGTAATAATGTTTTTGTATTTAAATAAATAATGGTTGAATTTCGACCACTGGGCGACCACTAGTATGTATAAAATATTGCCATGTCTAAAAGTTGAGCCTAAAATGTTTCGATTATGGTCAATACCGTAGATGTCGAGATAATGGCAACTTCAACTGCACTGTAAACTTATGTATTTAGAAGTCATGGCGAATTTCTTTTTACATGTGTAAAACACTCAACGAAATGCTTGATAAGATAAAAATGCAGATAAAAGTTGTATTTTGGTAAACACGGCTTACATAATAAAATTTTCAGCGGTCGAACCAGAGGTCATTTTTGTTCGGTACATAAGCGGTAGATTTGATTAGTATTATAGTGATATACCTAGGTTGCTTTACTCGCTTGCTTTTAATTGCATTGGTGTTTTGCAGTTTTCAAGTGTAGTCCAATTGACCGATTAAGCCATGTATTGACAGTACGTATTCTTTTTTTCTGTGCCAAGATTTTCTCAAAGCACTGGACATTTTATTGTAAACATGACATAACATCATGCCCGTAATTCCCGAAGGGCTAGGCAGAGGTGTATCTATAGTAAATTCACATTTCGCCAGTTATGTTTAAGTTCCATTTAATGGGGGAATGGGGGGCGAGCATATTGCTATCAACCGACTCCGAGCTGCTACTGAGAAATTCCTGTTGGAAATACCCCAATAACAGTTTGCCCAACCTGGGAATCAAAACCAGGACACAGGACACAGCGGGGCAGCGGGGCTCAGTACTTGCAACCACTAGACCACACAAGACCAACGAGGCAATTGTTCAAATACGCTGTTAATCTATGCTCTAGATTAACGAGCAGTTCGCGGCGCAGGCTTTGGCCAGCGTGATACAGATGGACCTCGATCAGGACAAGCTGAACATCAACGGTGGTGCCATCGCGATAGGGCACCCGGCTGCTGCCTCTGGGGTTAGGATCACTTCCCATCTTGCGCATGAACTCAGGTATTGTTGGTATTTTTTTAAAATCTTAAGTGTTTTACCCTTATCGTCATCATCCACAGCCCGACTTCACCTACTGCTGGGCATAGGCCTCTCTTTTCTTGGCAAAATGTCATCCGCCTATCTCGCCGCCGGACAACAGTCTTTGGAAGCCACTCTGTTACAGTCTTACTCCATCAGTCATGACTATGAGTATATTACCCTAGTTGAAGGGAAATGCGAAGGGAGACCGCCAACCCGTCTTGAGCAAGCGTGTTGATCAATGCTCATGCCCCCTCTGTTTGAGAAGAGGCCCTGCAGAGCAGACGTGCTCCGAGTGGGGGGTCAGGACCCCTCCCAAAGCCGTGAACGTAAACCTTCTTGAAATTGTATTTTTTCGAAAACATAACATATTTTCTTATTAATATGTAGTCTTTGTCTGTGACCACCCCCCCCAAAGTCTTTGGCTGTTACTGCACCTGCTGTAGTGGGACAATAATAGGCTGGTATTATTAATAAAGAAAAATGGTCTTTGGGTGATCAGTATCCAGGAATATGGAGCTAGAAAGTGTTGGTATCCTGGCCGAACTGGGAAAGGGACCGAACAGGCAAGTATTATCCTGATCCTGCTTTTTCTGCAACTACTAAAGCTCCATACAAGAAATGAACGGATTGATTTATTTTTCAGACGTCGAGGCCTGAAGCGAGGTATCGGTGCAACGTGTATTGGTGGTGGCCAGGGCATCGCTGTGTTGCTGGAGACTGTCTGATTAAAAGTCAAATAAGTAAACTTATAAAATTCTGGCGATAAAAAGAACCATTTTTTATTGTTTTGATGTTACTTTTCCATATCTATACTATCTACCCATATTATAATAATAGAAAGCTGAAGAGTTTGTTTGTTTGCTTGAACGCGCTAATCTCAGGAACTACTGGTCCGATCTAAAAAAATATTTCAGTATTAGATAGCCCATATATCGGAAGGCTATAGGCTTTATATCCTTACGCTAAGACCAATAGGAGCGGAGCACCAATTAAGAATGTTTCAAAATCGGGGGCTTTTTTTTTCCTTTTGAGAGCTTCCGCTGCGTGCGCTGCATAAACGGTTAAAGTTTCGCAAAAATCATGTATTACAGAATTGTTCCCCTTTAAAAGTTCTAATAATAAAAATAAAAAGTTTTTATTTTTCACTTTTTAGTTATAGTACCTACCCCACACCAATTCGAAATTTCATCATCCTTGGGGTCAAAACAATGCATATTTATGCGATAGCAGCAATCGCTGTTTATTTACGTTATTTTTTGAAGAGTTTCGTTGTCTCCAGAACGCATCATCAGATCTATATTAAATTGAACCACACGGGAAGTACCAGCTTTAATAAAAAAAGAATCATCAAAATCGGTTTACCCAGTCGAAAGTTATGAGGTAAACATAAAAAAATAAATTTAAAAAAATATACAGTCGAATTGAGAGAACCTCCTCCTTTTTTTGAAGTTGGTTAAAAAGTATCCATTCGTCCGATTCGCGCAAGTTAATTCATGCGAATTGTCTAATAAACCCCTTGATCTGTACCTAGTCTTTAGTCTCCGTTAGATATTGCAGTGTTTGGTGTTGTGTAAATCTATTTAAAAACAAAACATTCGTTGGATTATTCCAACGTCTAAAGATATTATTATAATCCACTGAGAGCGAGCAACTACATAGGTACTTCATCTATCAATGACAATTGATTGAGTTTATTGACTAAGTATCTGAAAGTGATGCTGTACGACAGTACAGCATCATTAGTTTTCTCGTACTAGTCGTAGTTAGTAGATAAAATCATTTAGTACTAAATATCGGATTAGTCTGCAGGGTTAGTTAGTAGTTTTGGATATTCAATTATTTAGCTAAGCTTATTATTTAAACGAATAAACGTTGCTTGGCAAGTAAATCTAAACCTTTATTATAAAGAGGTAAAAGTTGTCTGTTTGTAAGTTTGTATGTACGGGGTAATCTCTGGAACTACTAGTAGGATTTGAAAAATATTTTTTTTCTGATAGCCCAATTCTTGAGGAAGGTTATATGCTATTAAACATCACGCTACAGCCCTTAGGGGGCAAGCAAACACGAAAAAAAGTCAGATAAAACAATAAGTGAAACTGAAGTAATAATCCCTAATCCCATCCCCATAATGCGTCGCATTCCATGCCCGTCCGCCCGTGTTATGCGACGCAGCGGGTCGAGGTCCCAAAATTTCACGTAAACGAAGTCGTGGGCGAAGTGCTAGTGTTCACTCATATACACCGTGACATTTTAGTCGTCTTACAGCGGCAGTCCACTTCATGTATCCAATGACTACTAATCATGTATAAAAAAAGGTTTTTTTTAACATATGTATAATTAAAAAAATGAAAATATCATTCACTAAGACGCATGACGTAGTTTGAAACACCCTGTTATGGAGATGGATTTAATGACGGAATGTAATGGTCGGTAGGTAATATATGTTCTACCGTTTGATACGTAAACATTATTAACAGGGAGGGTGTTTCATAATTCTAAAGCATATTTTTTTTCTTTGTACCTATTATCTTAATTAATGGTAACAATTTTTTAATCGCGCCTAGAGGTATTTTATGTCGGATACATTGAGTGGACCACCTTTGTAAGGCGACTAAAATGTCACGGTGTATATATAGTTGGTAACACTACAATTTGCACTGCAAATAGGTATCTCATGGCAGATGTCGCTTTAATAAATATAAAAGAAGACAATCTATTGCACTACACTTAAATTGAATTGAACCAAATGGAACTATACTAAGGAGTAATCATTTTTCACTTCTTTTTTCCAAAAAGGTAGCTATATTTTCCACTACCACTTAAATTCCTTTTTTATATTTTGTTTAATTTAATAACAGGCATCTCTCAAATTTAAATGAGGTGTTAAGGCACTCAAAATATTTGACAAAGATTTATGAGAACTCTGTAAGGCAAGGTAGATCGATCATACATAATTAATGAAGGAGTACCTATACCTACTTAATACTTAAATGTTACCCGTTTTATATTTGTCATGTATTGTGTATACATAATTATATCTTTTGTTGGCGATCCTAAATAAATAAATTAAATATGAGTATAACGCGAACCTCTTATAATAAAACCGCTCCTGCCACAATCCTCTCAATAAGAGCACAGCTTCTAGAATGTTCTAAAGCTGTGTGAGAAACATACAACGCGCACCCTTCTTTTGACAGAGGTCGTCTGACGTCCGTCAACTGGACTGCGTAACAATTTTTTTTTTTAACTACATCTTACAGGTCAACCTAAGAAGTTGCCGACTGCTTAACCGGACTTGCCTGTGGTAACCATAATAAATAAAGACTTCCAGCCAGGACTTAAAAACTTAAAACTATAGCGTCTGCTCGCTAAGGGCACCCCCTGTGGGGTACGGATCTCGGCTCAGGGCATCGCTGGTAGAGGGCAACAAGGGACAGGCTGGTTCGGACTCAAGCGCACCAGAAACCTATACCTTACAATTTTCGAAGCTTGTGTTGTGATTTCATTGATTTAGTTTGGAAAAAAGTGTATTGTTTTAATACCGAATTACAATATCCACTGTGGCAACACTGTTAAAGTGTTATCATGAATTGGATCAGGCTTTAGGGGTGTGTTTTCACTATGACTACTCAGGCAACTGAATGTGTTATTGTAGGTACTTTGGTAACCGTAGAAATCACGGCTATATAATATCCTTATTTCTAGGTGGGGCATAAAAATGTCATTTTATAAGGTAAAATAGAGAGCAGGAGAGCGAGTTATTAATATTGTTACGAGCTTGAGGTTCGTGACAATTAAAAACAGCCGATATAATTACCAAAATTAACACTTTAATTTAACACACTGATTAGAAAACACAATTGCACTACTGATCACTCTAAGTCGCACTTGAAGATCGCTTTAGATGTGTTTCGCTTCTATCGCTCGACAATACTCCCCGGGTCGCGATCTGTTCCGGCCTTTTATAGGGCCAATAGAACATTCTAGTAAAGAGACATCTGGAATGGTCGAGTTCATACCGGCCTTGACTGAACAGATGTCGAAAGTTCTAGCATCGAGATTTCTAGAAAGATCTTAATTCTATTAATTCTGCTACTCGATACTAGATGGCGCTAGTGGTAACTAATGTTGTCGCGTAACACTGCCCCCTCCTAAGACATGCTCGCCCCGAGCATTATCAGCCCCATAATAACGCGCCAGTCGATCCACATGGACGATCTTAGGAGTACCTCTTGCGCCTTTCCGTATCCGATAGGTTACGTCATTGATCTTTGTCACAATCCGGTACGGTCCGTCCCATTTAGCTTGAAGCTTGGGAGATTTCCCTTTGCTGCGGACTGGATTGTGCAACCACACAAGTGAACCTTCGTCAAACCCTTTATTGTTTATTTTGCGGTCATACCGGGTTTTCATCTTTTCAGACATTTGCTGGCCTGATTGTCTGACGTGCTCATAAATGTCATTCATTTTGTTCCGCAAGTCATTCACATAATCGGTTATACTGCGTGGGGCATCAGGTGGTATTCCGGTGATCAGGTCTGCAGGCAGCCGTAATTCTCTGCCAAAGTTTGCGAAAGCTGGTGTCACCGATGTGCTTTCGTGAACAGCGCTTCGATATGACAACAAAAATGGTTGTATGTGCTTGTCCCAATCCCGTTGCCGATTTTCCACAACTTTTGCTAGGTACCTCTCTAATGTCTGATTAAATCGTTCCACCATTCCATCTGATTGTGGGTGGTAAGAAGTTGTTCTTGTTTTATGAGTACCCATAACTCGACAAGTTTCCTGGAATATTTGGGACTCAAAATTCCTTCCTTGATCACTGTGAACTTCTAAAGGTACTCCAAAACGACAGAAGACTTCATGAACTAATTTATCCGCAACTGTCGAAGCTTCTTGATTTGGAATGGCGAAGACTTCCGGCCACTTAGTGAAGTAATCCATCACAACCATGAAATACTTGTTACCACATTCACTTTCCGGAAACGGCCCCGCAACGTCAAGGGCTATCCTCTCCCATGGTGCACCAACATTGTACAATTTCAATGCACCTCTACTACGAGTTTGAGGCCCCTTTACAGCTGCACAACTTGTACATTTGCGACACCAGTCCTCGACATCGTCCCGACAGTGGATCCAGTAAAACCGTTCTCGTATCTTTAGCAGAGTCCGTTTTACTCCCAGATGACCTCCTGAGCAACCATTATGGTACAGCTGTAGAACATCCGGTACTTGAGCTTTAGGGACAACCATTTGCAAATGACAGCTATTTCCCTGAGCATTTTCCCATTTACGGCACAGGACTCCATCCTGAATTACCAAGCTGCCCCATTGGGCCCAATAGCTCTTTGTGATCGAACTCATTGCTGAGACGTCACTCCACCTGGGCTTAGGGGCTCTGGCCTTCATCCACTCCAGAATCGGCTTAATGTCCGAATCTTCCTGCTGTGCACGTTGTAGGCTTTCCTTCCACTCGTTGCTGAGGTCTGTCCTGAGCATCTTCACAGGTACCATTTCCTTACCCTCTTGCCTAGTACAATGCTTACAGTCTTCAGGACAAGGTCTTCTTGACAATGCATCTGCGTTGCCATGAGATTTACCTCTGCGATGTTCCACCACAAAGTCGTATTCCTGCTACTGTTGGGCGGTGCTTTTAGCCGCACTACCTTCTGGAGACCAGCTATCTTTCCTTTCTGCAGTTCGCTTAGGGCAACTGGATCGAAGGTGGCCCCTTTCCCCACAGCCGTAGCACCTAGGGCTGTATCCTTTATTCCGATCGCGAACTGAAGCCGCTACAACCTCCCTGACGTGATGGGAACGATGATCCTGCCGCACAGCTTCCACCTCCAGTGCATGGGCCAAGGCGTCCTTAAGCGTTCCGTGGTGACCGAGCCTCACAGCAGCTCTAACTTCAAGGTCACGGATGCCATTGATAAATGCCTGCACCAGGTTCCCATCAATAAGCGCAGGCACGGACTGGTACGCTTTACGAACCAGCTTCTCCACTTCAAGGGCCCACTGCTGCAGGTTTTCGTTACTTCGTTGCACACGATCCTTGAGCTGCGCACGAAACACGTGTTCCAGGTGAGCGTCGCCATATCTAGCCTCCAATGCTTCAAGGAGCTGCTCGTAAGTCACTTCCTTACCGAGAGCTTCCAGAACAGTTAAAGCCTGGTCGCGCAGGCCTAGGGTGAGGGCAGTCATGGCCTGACTTTTATTCCACCCATTCGCCTTCATGACAGCCGCGAACTGAATTTTGTAGGCCGACCAGGAAGAAGTCCCGTCGTACGGCGGCACTTTGAATCCACCCAGCGAAGGCGTTGTAGCTACGGGAGCTGCGATTCCATCCCCAAGTTTAAGGTTACCTAATTCCTGCTTCATATCAGCAATGACGTCATTAAACTTGTTGATCTGAGTTTCAGCTTCTAACAGGCGGTGGTCATGCTGAGCAACCTTCACCTTCACCTCCTTCATGTCTTTCCCGAAGGTTGCGTGAAGGTCCTTCATGAGGAGCATCTGCTCTTCCTGGCGACGCGCCTGTTCCTCCTGTCGGCGAGCCTGTTCCTCCTTATCGCGCTGGAGCTGTTCTTCCAGCCGACGAGCCTGTTCCTCCTGTCGGCGAGCCTGTTCCTCCTGTCGGCGAGCCTGTTCCTCCTTATCGCGCTGGAGCTGTTCTTCCAGCCGACGAGCCTGTTCCTCCTGTCGGCGAGCCTGTTCCTCCTGCCGGCGAGCCTGTTCCTCTTGTCGGCGAGCCTGTTCCTGCAGCATCATCATCAGAGCAGCAAAATCCGTTACTGATGATGCTGGAGCAGCTGTGGACGGGCCGGCTTCCGTGGTTGGTAGCTGGCCCTCCGACGTCTGTGGCGTTGCTCCACCGAATTGCCTCTGGTCTGTCTCCTGCTGGCGTTGACTCCGGTTACGGATACCCTCCGTGTCGTCTTTAGATAAAATCGGCATGATTTTAATCCCCGCTTCTGACACCAATTGTTACGAGCTTGGGGTTCGTGACAATTAAAAACAGCCGATATAATTACCAAAATTAACACTTTAATTTAACACACTGATTAGAAAACACAATTGCACTACTGATCACTCTAAGTCGCACTTGAAGATCGCTTTAGATGTGTTTCGCTTCTATCGCTCGACAATACTCCCCGGGTCGCGATCTGTTCCGGCCTTTTATAGGGCCAATAGAACATTCTAGTAAAGAGACATCTGGAATGGTCGAGTTCATACCGGCCTTGACTGAACAGATGTCGAAAGTTCTAGCATCGAGATTTCTAGAAAGATCTTAATTCTATTAATTCTGCTACTCGATACTAGATGGCGCTAGTGGTAACTAATGTTGTCGCGTAACAATATGTTCGATAGTGGAAGAGATCAGGTTGTGCAATTATATAGTCTACGCCAGATAAGAGTATTTTCTTTATACTGGTTTCTTCGCTCCGAAGCGTATTGTTTTATATAATTAACTTTTAAGTTACTGATAAAAAAGTATTCACAGAACCTGTGTGTATATTAAAGAGCGAATTAAAATCAGCCTGTGTTGTAGATAATGTATGTGAAATAGAAGACAATTTGATTTAGTTAAAGTGTCTTGTTCCGTATCGAGTAACATGTCTACAAATAGTTTCAGTTAATTTATTGGGGAATTAGAAGTGTGGGCGACATTCCGACATTTGTGATGATTATGTACGTGTACCTACTTATTTTATAAGTACATTTTGTATGCGAACGAGAATGCTTGGCATTTCCAAATCCCTCTCATGACATTCTTACAGGCTAAGTAGAGCTAACGATGAGACTATTAGCTCTTCTTAGCAGCGGCATGGTGTAAATTTTTCTAAAACAGAAGCCGAAGGGAAGTCTGTTTTAACTTACTGACTTATCAATAAAGAATACTTAAGTACTATCATTCTTAAATTAATATAGGAATGTAAAGAATTAAATACAATAAAATTGAACGTAACCTGAAGTGACATCATCACGGGATCGCTGGTGTATGAATTTTTAGTTCCCGATTCTGACGTTTTGGCGCCGGGTTAAAATATAACATTTTTTTTGTTCTAATATAAAGCTAAAAGTAACCGTTTTTGTTGTTTGAATGTTATGGTGAATTAAATAACCGTAGTGTCAGTATTTTTTGACAATAGTAGCCACTAATGACGTGCCATTTTTTTATAGCGATAGAGTTGCTGATGCGAAACCCCGAAGGGAAGCCGGTAGGAATCGTGTTCTAAAGTGCTTTCGCTTCTGCTTCTTAGTATCTTATAATGTTTAGAAGGTACCTTTATAGTAGGTTTTTTCAGTCCTGCACTTTAACAGAATCAGAATCGTTTTTAAGGTTATTACTAAAACATTGTTTCTTCTAAAAAAATGGCGGGTTAAAAACAACGTAAAGCACCCAAAGAATGTAGTAGAACTCTCAGAAGCTATTATTATTGTGTTACGCAATTATCCCGCTGGGGCCTACCACCTCCTCAGATAGCAGTATTATTTTAATCTTACTTCAGTGTAGGAAAGAGATGGAGTTATTTGTGACGTATTCCTACACTTAAATAGCGATAAATTATACTGCTTTATGTGGTGGTGGCACATTTACATCGATTTATCAGTCCGATTCAGCCTGTTCCCTGCTGCCCTCTACCAGCGATGCCCTAAGCCGAGGTCTGTACCCCAGAGGCGGTGCCCTTAGCGAGCAGACGCTATAGTTTTAAGTTTTTAAGCCCTGGCTTCTAAGCCTTTATTTATTAAGGTACAGGCAAGTCCAATTAAGCATTCGGCAACCTTTTAGCTTAGGTTGGTTGACCTGCAAGATGTAATAAAAAAAAAAAATTGTTGCGCAGTCCAGTTGACGGCCTCTGTCAAAAGAAGGGTGCGCGTTGTATGTTTCTCACACAGCTTTAGAACATTCTAGAAGCTGTGCTCTTGTGAGCGGATTATGGCAGGAACGGTTTATAAGAGGTTCGCGTTATAACTCATTATTCATTTATTTATTTAGGTTCGCATCCCCACAGGGGGTGCCCTTAGCTGGTCGTCGCTTTTAGGTTTTAGCTTTAGGCTTTTAAGTTTTAAGTTCTTAAGCCCTGGCTGAAAGCCTTAATTGATTAAAGTTACCACAGCAAGTCCGGTTAAGCAGCCGACAATGTCTTAGATTAACCTACGAGATGTCATTCACAAAGAAATACATTATAAAATACCCATATACCGATTGAGGAAAACCAAGGTTGGGTTTAGCGTCCTTAAATGCACCTCTTAATGGAAATAATTCAATGCCGAGAACTTTCCAAAGTGGGAGTTGTTTACCTACCCGTCCCTTTCACACTAATGGACTTATTAGTATGCGGGTTTCATTTTCTACCCTATAAGTTTGGTAATTTAATTGTTTTTCAAGGCAGGTACAAAGAGTCACTTAGAGACTATTATGGAATGGAAATATTAGATTTCTTTATTTTCGATCAGCGTAACGCTTCTGTGCATTTTCTTTGAAAGGTAATTATTTAGTTTCAATGTATTTGGGTACTTACATGAAAGAGAATTAAATCTGTTATTAATGTCGTTTTCTAGCCCGCGCTTGCATCCGTCGCTCTTTTGCATAAGAACCAATTTCTGTATTTAAAATGGTCAAAAGGAAATTTTCAAACGCGGAGTTCGGACAGCTTTTACTCCCTACATTTTCCTAATTCTCCAGAGCAGTGGTGGCCCAGTAGTGACTTACGAGTCGTGTCGCAGGTCGTGGGTTCGGACCCTAACAGTCCCTTTACTTTAAAAAAATGATTAAATGGGGCCCCTATTTATTTAGATTTACTGCCCCAGGCCTCAGATATGTTTAGTCCGTCACTGAGTATATTATTGAATTTTGGAGCATGCAACAAGATTACCTACAACATCTAGTAGGGTAGTTAAGGATTACCTTAGTGCAAGGGCCAAACTTTAGAAAGAACCACATATATTTTATTTAGGGGTCATTTTTCAAAGTCAGGTAACTTTAAACTAAGGAATAAACATTGCGGTTTGACAGCTTTTGTGTAAAAAATGTGTCAAACTGGCAGGTTTATTCATCCGATAAAGGTTAAGTGACTATTGAAAAAAATCAGCCCAAAAAGGAATAAAATTACAATGAAACAACTAGCGATCTAGTCCGAACACTTAACAACTAAAACATAATGCTGTAATATAATGTCTGGGACAAGGGAGTCTAATCCAAGAGCCGGTACGCTGGGCCGCAGTAATTGTGACAACGAGTACGAAGCAATCCCGTGGTAATTCGATTGTGGGCTGAGCTTCCTCCGTCTCAGGGGTGTCGCTCCAGAATCAATGGGCCCACAATAGATGTAGGTGGAGGTTAATTCTATTTTCATTAACAGTCTTATTTATATATCTGGCTATTTTCAATAAAGTCATTTAATTTATTTCAATTTGGCACATAAAAGGTCTTTTGAAAGTCAAAATTTTAAAGCATATGGAATTGCTTCTAGTTGACCCTTCCAAAAGGTACTTTCGTATGGAGAAGAATGGGCAAGAAACTCCACCGTTACTCTTTATAATGTTTAACAACACCCCGTGCACCGTGTGTTTATAAAAATGTAGAAGTAAAAAAACGAGGTGTAACTAAAACAGAGCAAAAATTGCTAACAACGGAATGTTTTCGACAATTTAATTATTCTCAAGCGTTAAATATCATCTATTTTCTAAAAAAAAGAATGAGCTCAATTAAAATATTGCAGAAAAGCACTTGAGTTAAAATAATAACAGAACGAAGCTCTAAAAAAACTCCTAAAATACATTTTCACTGAACAAACGAAAGAAAATTCGTGTAACTGAAACTAAAAGTTCAATGCCCTGGTCCTAGAAAAACCAAGAAGAAAACTGAATGAACGAATGAAACAGTTTTATTAGTTATCACGTAGGATTGAAAAACCCTGTTCCATATTCGAATCACGTGCGAGGTACAATCGCTCACTATCTAAGGTAGATTTTCCCTGTAACGTGTAGATTACACGGGTTTTCTATAAATAGACTTATTGATTAGAAGTTAGAACTTTCCTACGTCTAGACCAGTTAAAGACTTAGCTTTGTAGGGGGACGTGGAAGTCTGGGACCATTTAGGTAATCTGGCGTGTGGCGACTAACTTCAGCGTCATATTTTGCTGTTCGCTGTACAATGTAATATCGTTCACAGCAAAGGAATTAATAATTAGGTATGTAAAATATTTTATCACAATAGCATTGTATTCTTATAACAGTACGTGCTATTATTACCCAGGTGGTGTTTGGCTTAGAAAATTATACTTTAGTAATTCTACAATAACTTTTTATTCTTACGTGTACTTATGTGCTATGATAAAATAAAAAGTAGGTATACATAGGTTTGGGTGACATGTTGCATTTTAATTATCGCACCTTCTGCATATTTTTGTTTGCTGGGAGGCCGCTGCAACGTTGAGCATCCAAGCCTGGTTTTAGTTTTTGTGGAATGAAAACTAAATATTAAATTGCATCACTTTTTAACCGACGAAGAAACGGAGGAGGTTCTCAAATGACCACGCATAACTTTTTACAGAATAGTTCGATTTTGATGATTCTTTTTTATTGGAAAGGGTTTAACCCCGAAGTTGGTCTCATATAAATTTGGAGAAAAACTGCTAAGGGTAGGAAAACAGTGGATGATTGATTGTTCACTCACAGATTTTAATGCCAAGTTGTGTATTACAAAGAGTATGAAATGAAATGAAATGAATGAAATGAAATGCATCGATCCCAGCGTGGCTTGACCAGACTCGATAAATCGAATGAACCCCAAGATTTGCACTAGCCCCTGGAGCCTCATGCTTCATGGTGTTACAGAGGCCATTGCATATCAAGAAGTAGACCGGGGGGCGCGGTAATGGTCAGGTAGACGTGCCCATAGGATAGGAAAGGATTGCGAGCATACCGGATATGCATCCTTGAGTAAGCATTGGACTAGTGGAGAGACGGGTGGTATTTATTTATAGGATCTTCATCTTTTCACGACGTCGCCGGCATGTTGATTCAGGTCGGGCTTCTTGGGTACGTTCAATTGTTTTCTTAGCTCTTTTCTATGCCGTTGCTTCGCTATGTTCTGTTTTGTTGTTTTCGTAGTAATATTCTGAGTTCTCGCAGCTAACAGTTTCTGGTTTTTTGTAGATATCGCTAGCCGCTTTCTTGATCTTATTTTTGTCTCCAGCCATGTCCTTTCAAAACTTGATTCGCATGTCGAAGTATTTCATTGCTTGTTTTAGATTGTCATTCCTTGGGTAAATAGGTCGTCCGAGGTTCTTAGATTTGGCCTTGTACTGCATTGCTACCTGCAATAGGTGTGGTTTATCCCGTCTGAAGACGTGTGCTAAGTAGCACATCCTGTGGTTCTTGATGCGTTTTGTTACGGTTTTTTCGTCTAAGATTTGGTGCATTTTCTTAATTATTAGTTTATTCCTGATGTGGTTAATCAAGTCTCTCATGATACCTCGTTCATATCTTCTGAGTCTTAATCTGTTCACCGTGGGTCGATACTTTTAAGTCATATATCATAGGTACGATAACTCTTCGATACATAAGTCTAGCTAACTTCCAGTCCATCTTTTTGCCTTTAGTATGAATGGTAGTAATGATTTGCGTTTCTCGTGGCCTGTTGGCATCGTTTTCTAATTGTGCCTAGCTATTTTCTTTCGTCCATTGTTGGTATACTTATTCCGTTGAGGGTCACGTTGATTGTTTGCTGTGATGTTATGGGGTCCCTAATTAGAATGTTTGTTTTTGTTTCGTTTATTTGGAGGCCTTCGCTATTTAGTAAAGGTTTTGTGTGGTATAAGATGCGCTCTAGTCCTTCTAGATCATCTGCAATGAGTATAAGATCGTCCGCAAATGATAATACCAGGGGGAGTGAAACGCGGTCCTGATCTAGTTTGATTAAATGGGTTGCATCTTTAAGGGTTCTAAGGACTTCGTCGAAGACCAATGTAAAAAGGCGAGAGGAGTGAGGGCAACCCCGTTTAACTCCCTTTCCTTTGATAATTATAATCCAATTGCTTTGCTGATCACTCCATTTGATGCATGTTCTTACATTCATGCATACCTTGATTATCCTGTTGGTCATCGATTTGTTGGTTCATTGCAATAATTATCCTAATGCCTTAATGTCTTTAAGTTGACATTGTAATGGTGTTTTCTATGACAAGGGCGAGTACGTAAATTCGTTTACTTGCAAATCCTTCCTCGTCTAGGACCCTTTCGTGCTTAAAATGTGGTAATCTGTTGATCCATTGTTTAAAAGGGACGCTTGGTAGTTGCCTAGTCCCGTTATTGCATCGTCTATTTTTTATTTTTTTGTTTTTGCTACGCATCTGGCGTAAATTCTGTAGTACCATTATGCAGCGATATTCGTTCGCGTCTTCTAGTTTTTTTTTTTTTTGGGATTAGTACCTGCGCGGTTTCAAGCAACTTGTCCAGCACTGTATTCTGTGTCCAGGCTTTATTCTTGTGTATAGTTGCGGTTTCCTGTTATATTTGGGGCATCGCTTTGTTAAGTTCTGTTACCACGGTTACCACTCACTGGTCCGTTCCGGGAGCTGTCTCATTTGGCATTTTATTGATGATTACCATTACTTCTTCGGCTTTGTTATTTTAACATTTGGTATCTGAAAAGGCCCCGGTCCTTTTTTTGTTTTTTTGTTTTCCTGTAACACGTGTCAAGCATTTGCCTGCATGACCCCGGTGTGTGTTACTCGCTTTTCTTGAGGGGTGCCATTCACAGTGTGGAGATGTATGTTCCTGAGTTCAACCCTGTTTCCTGTAGGTTGGCTATATGAATGCCGCTACGTGAAGGTTCACCGTCTATTTGATTTTCTTTCTTTGGCTGGTGTTGACGCGCCGATGCACAGGTCTGGTCAAGTGCGCTTAATTGCGGTAAAGGTCTGTTTCTGGGTGTTGTGTATTCAGTGTCGTTTGCGATTACGTCTGATAACGGTGTGAGTAGCTTGCTTTTTGTTCTTCACACGGTATTAATGAGTTCGCTAATCGGGGGCTGTTCGTTTGAGGCCGGGGTTTCGTGGATTTTTCTTGCTCTTCTCGTGTGTTTTACCGGTTATAAGGATTGGCATGTTGCGGTGTTTTAGCGTTGTACTTAGGATGTCGCTGTTGGCGGGTACTAGTTCGCACATAGGTGAATACCCTTGTGCGTTTCTGTGCACATTTACGAGATAGTATTCGGACAAGGCGATGATGATATCTTCACCACCACAAATTGTTATATTAAACTAGCCCCTGACCGCGGCTCCGGCCGCGTGGATGTCGGTTATAGCGTATGTTCCTATATGAAAACTAGTCTATGTCTCTCTCCATATTCTAGGCTATATCTCAGCCAAATTTCATGACACTTGGTTCAGCGGTTTAGGCGTGAAAGCGTAACATACATACAGAAAGTCACTTTCGCATTTATAATATTAGTAGAAGAGTGATAAAAATTAAGCATGTAGTAATTAGTAGATTATAGTCACAAAAAATTACAAAATTAAAACTTTTTAACAAAAAAACAAAATCAAAATCGGTTCATCCGTTCGGGAGCTACGATGCCACAGACACACACACACACACACACAAACACACACAGATACACAGACACACACAGACACGTCAAACTTATAACACCCCGTCGTTTTTGCGTCGGTGGTTAAAAAATTAAACCGCCGAAAAAACTGAAAAGCAAAAAATAATAAACCTTTTTTGTTTAACCTTAATAACTAAGTTCGGAAGTCGGTGATTTTGGATATGTTTTTTGATTTTATGTCACCGCCTTCCGAACTTACGTTATTAACGTTAAACAAAAAAGGTTTATTATTTTTTGGTTTTTAGTTTTTTCGGTGGTTTAATGTTTTACTGTCATTTCCACAAAGCAACGCCAGAACGGTAATTGCGTAACACACACTAACAGTTGGTATGGCTTTCATTTTGACAATTCAGCACATTGCGTTATTACCCGACTGCGCCAGAAGGAGAAGGTTATGTTTTTCGAGAGTATGTATGTATGTATGTATGTATGTATGTATGTATGTATGTCTGTATGTATGTATGTAGGTATAATTGTTTGGCACGCTCTGCAGCCTGAACGGCTCGATGGATTTTAGTTTGAGAGGTGTCGTTAGATTTGTAATTACTGTGAAAGTGATATCGTAATAAAAACATAAATAATATAAAAAACGGTAATTAAAAAATAAATAAAAAACCCGACTGTTTTTCTGAGTATTCATGGAAAAGCCCTAAAACAAGAAATTCGTTGTACCCGATTGCACTTAACTTAAGAATCGCCAGTTGCTAAGGCGATGCTTATAAACAGATGAATTGTAGCAGTCGGGACCCATTCCTGAAGCTGTCTGGTGGTCTAATTTGACCGAAACTCGCAGGTACTGAAACCACCTTTATTTAAGTACACCCCGTATTTCACAATGCCTAGGTACTTAATAATTTTAATGATAAAGTGGTACGAATGTACCATGAGTACCATGACTCATAAAGCTTATGTCGAAGAAGTGGAGCGAACACTTAAGGACTCGAGAAACTCAGTCGCTGTCATGGGTGGAGCCACTTTTGTGTTTGCTGATGACTTTCAGCAAACACTTCCCGTCGCTAAAAAAGAGACACGTGCGGACATCATCAAGGCGTGTCTAAAATCATCGCCCCTATGGAGTATAATTCAAACCCTAAATTTACGCACTAACATGAGCGCCCACCTTAAATAGGGGTAACGATTTTCCACATCAGCTGCTTAAAGTTGGAGAAAGGTCTTTATCTTCTTCAACCTTGGGCGCTAACGCTGCGGAAATCGTTATAAATGAGAGTCTGGGTCGTATAGTTCACAGTCTGCAGAAACTTATTGATGAACTGCATGTATAAGTTGCAGTGACTGAGTTTCTCAAGTCCTTAAGTGTTCGATCCACTGCTTCAACATGAGCTCTATAAGTCATGGTATGGCAGCACACATAACTATACACCTACAGACACACACATAAAACATACACACATATACTTATACCCATACCCAAACAAATAACAACACAGACATTTCCATTCTTGTAACTTAATTAATTTAACTGTACTATGATTTACTACCTATACAGTATGTAATCAATCTGCTTAACTACATAAGTATGTGACTTTTTACTGGAACGTTGTGGGAATCTGTTCTAAGGTTGAGGAAGACTATCCACTCGTGAAACAGTTACATACTAGTACGAGGGGATAGGGCGAATCAGTCCGAAGACAACCAAACTATCATTACAATCTAGCATCGCACATTCTCCAACTGTTGTCTAAATTTTATCGTCGAAATAATTTTAAGCGATTCTTTTTTATTTTGCGTTTATTATTAAGTTACTCTGTTTGGTTGTCTCTTATTCGTGAATAAAGATTATGATTATGATTATGATTATTCATTCAATATTATCGACTGTTCCCATATTTATTTAACATATCGACCGTTGCGCTAATGAAACTGTCAGTGGGAGTTTAAAGGTAGAGCGTGTAGATTTACCGTCGCTCGACAAAGTAGCTGCAATCCCTGAAGAAGCCACTGCTAGAGCTATTTTCCGGATTGCCTAACATGTGCTAATATTAAATTAGCGACCAATGTTTTCCCAAAAGTAGCCAATTCACTGATGTTTATTTATTTATTTAACCATTTATGTACACACATATATAAACAGACAAGAAGATTAGAACCGAAAACTAGTTACAGAGGTGATGCTTATTTCTAAAGAAATCTCTTCCAGGATACCTGCGATAGGAGAGAAGATAAAGAGATGTACACAGCGTGTGTAAATGTAAAAGAGAAAATAACTACATTTATAATCAAAAACAATAATTCACTGAATAAATTAAGCAAATAAAATGGGAATATACTTACATACATAATTACAAACATACATACATACTTCTAAAATAAAAACGGTCCAGTCGTTTCGGAAACAAGCTGGAACAAACATACAAACAGGCAGAAAAAATAAAATAAAAATACAAACCATTTTTTTTTGTTATTTATAAGTACCCACCGTTTTTACTTTCATAATTATGCAATTAGGAAAAAGGTGTTATTTTGACATTAATGTGTGAAGCAAAATCTTTGTATCTACCCCTTTTTACGAAAATGACGCGTACGGAGGAGTATAAAATTTGGCACAGTTAAAGTTTGGTATGGAGAAAGGGTGCAATAAAGCTAAAGTTTTTTATTGTTGTTGATTACAATTTAAATGAATTATAGCCAAATTTAGTTCACTGGGCGACCACTAGTTTGTACAGATACGCGGCCATAGTTACGCAGCTTAGCACATAAGGCAGCCTTATTAAAAATTTCATCCTTTACTTCTAGATAAACAATTGAATTCATATACCAACATCGCTGAAACTTAAAAACTAACATGCCAGCTCAACTTGGCCAATCATAAAATCTGGAGTTTCAACTAATTACAAAATGGCGGAGCTGCATGCACGCAGGACACAATAATTCATCTACACGTACACGACATCTAAGGAAACAGGAATGTTGAAAGTTCTCTTTGTACTGATGCAGTGCAGACAAAGGCTGCAGAAATACTTTATGGTTATTATACATTGTTCTGGCTTCTCGAATAGCCTGGAAAACGTACCTCTACTCCTTGCTTAAACTTTTCAGCAAACTGAGCAATCAACTTTAATGTCGAGTAGGTCTATAAATGTCTCTCTGGGTAGAAAGGTATTTGGAAAGGCAAACAGTAAACCTACCTATAATATTTTTGTTTATTTTGCTGAGAAAATATAGGTAACTGCTATTGATAAATTTACTTATGTTTTCTTTATCAAATTCTTAAAAAAAAAACAGTTTTACACGTCAAAAATAAATTAAGATTTAAAACTAGATAATGTCGGTGCCACCTACCCGATAAGTCCTCTGCGAACAAACTAAAACAAACTTGTTAGAGGTTACATTTACTTTTTGGCGCGCTTATTTAGAGTAGAGTGTTCGTGTATGTGAACTCCACAATCCACCCTGTTCGGAGGAGACGGTCATGGAGTGCTCGTGTATGGCCAGCTAAGTGCTGATATTAGGACATCCATGATCGACGTATTTCAATGTAACTCTTGTCTTATCTCGGTAAAGTAAGGTATAACTAAGAAAGTTTGTCGAGAGTTGTATCAAACTTACGGCAATAATTCTAATCTATACTTTATTACTATGATAAGTATTATATATGAGTCGTATTATAAGAGTCTTATTGTTACTAAGAGTAACTTACAGAGGTTTTAATTTGTTTAGTTTTTATTTTTATTAAGGGTTTTGCCTAAAATAAATGATTTTTATTTATTTATTTTTATTTACGTAATCTAAATTTGAATGAAAACGTCCACATAATCTTGGTCAGGCCAGATTATCCCGCCGTCTGAGATGGTGTTTGGAGGAAAGAACCATACAGATTTGAGTGGACCTGTCCGTGCATGCATTTGTCAGTAATCGTGTAGCTCAACTCAGAATTTCTGAGCTTAAGAACTTGACGAGCAATACCAAAGAAAGGGTACTGTAGGCCTACAATGCCCTTTCTTTGGTATTGCTTGTCGAGTTTAGCATTAAGCATTAAGTACTTACTCAGTATTGTTTTACTTATTGTAGGTTTAAAATTGTTTAACATCAGTCAATTTCTCAAACAAACTGTAACGAATAATTGCTAGCACCTAACTGGATCCTACATTGCATTAATAACAAATGCTGATTGATGCCAAAACCAATATACATTATTAAGCCAAATAATTAAACCAGTTATTTCGTCCACTATACAGAGTAAAGTTCATCGCCGTACCTTTTTCTGCTCACTCTGTAACCTAATTTAGGCCAACCATGCGCAATATAAATTATACTACCATAATAAAATAACATCATGATCATCATTCCAGCCGAAAAACGTCCATAGCTGGCCATCGGCCTCTCCCAAGCTCCACCACTTCAACCAGTTCTGTGGTGTGGATCTTCCCGTATCCAGCGGAGGCCTGTGGCCTTCACAAGGTCATGGATCCTGCTTGTAAGAGGCTTTACAAAGTTACGCCTTCTGGTACGCGGTCGCCACTCCAGAACCTTTCGGCCCCATCGGCCATTTGTTCTGCGAACAATGTGCCCTACCCATTTAAGTTTGGCCATTCTTCGGATTATGTCGGTTACCTTGATTCTCCTGCGGATCTCTTCATTTCTGATTCGATCACGTAAGAAAACTCAAGCATAGCCCTCTCTAGTGCCCATTGAGTTCGTTCTAGCTTTCTAATAAGGCCCATTACGAACCCCCGAATGTTTCGGTACCATAAGTCATCACTGAAAACACGAACTGGATAAAGACTTTCATCTTCAGACGCTGCGGTATTTGGGGCGAGAATATATTGCATAATAAAATAACATGATTAACGAATTTAAATATAGCGAACTTATAACCTTGGTTCCGTGTGGTGCCAGACGTAAAAGAATAGCACCATCCCATTTCTTCCCGTGGGGCTTGTAAAAGGCGACTAAGGGACTTACTAGAGAATGGGCAGCAGCGTTCTCTATGCATTTTACCACCATACTGCGATCGCCAACCCGCCTGCCAAGCGTGGCGATTATGGCAAATACCCCCCTTTTGGGGGAGGCTTATTTCCAGCAGTGGACGTCTTTCGGCTGATATGATAATGCTGATGATGAACTTATAACTGTGTAACTGTCTATCTACACATGATAGATAAATAATCGCCTTTTACTCTAGTTACTCACTCTTAAATGAACTTAACTACTTAGTGCATCGAATTGGAACGTGTTTCTCTGTACTAATTGAACTAACAAACCTTCACGAGAAATCGGTGAACGGAGTTTACTACAACCTGTACGTCCTCTAGTATAATATTTTGCAAACGAAACCAGAGGGGCAATTCTCGTAATTTGAAGAACGTTCACAGTCTGATCTCAGTCTGAATCTGTCAAAAATACCTCGAGTTTACATATATTTTTTACAAGTTTTTGACATTTAATTGTCGCTGAGGTGAGACTACGTTTTGAACGTTTTTAATTACGAGAATTGGCCTTCAGATCAAGGCTCCTTTTGATCATCATCGTAATTAGCACACCACCATCACCATCGTTGACGGCTAACATTTAAGTTATATACCTGATAGAATCTCCGGTTGGTTTTTTATTAGAAGTAGTTAATTTATTAATGGTGTAGGTAGTTACAACAGGCGAAAAAGGTACGTGTGCACTTTTTAATATACTGGTGCAATTTTAATCACCCCTTATGAGTTTAAATAAGGGGTCATTGTACTCATCAGTATGAACAACTTTTACTATGGGCCCAAACCTGAAATTGCGAAAAAAAAATCAGCTGTTGCCTACATTTATGTTCGCATAACTCGTCAAAATGTAAGGAACAGCTGATTTTATTACCAGGTTAACGGTGATTAAAATTACAGTTTGTAGTACACGTAGAGAGAATAAATGACGGACAACAGCTTTTTATGGACCCCAGTGTCATATCGAAATGTGCGTTCCTAATCATTCTAATACATACATCATTGCCAAAGGGTTACCTATCATAAGTTCGAAAAATATTTGACCGAATTTCATTTCACCTAAAACTTTTCAACTATTATCGTTTCGTCCTTTTTTACTTCATCGAAGTCACGTCTGCCACTGTATCAGTTGACCTATTAACAATTAGATTTTCTTCGTTACTCCGACGTTTCATTTGGTCGAAAAACTTTTTACCGAAATTACACTTAGCCGAAATAACATTTGTTTGAAGTATTGTTTCCGAACATTCATTATACCACTGTTTTGTTTAATTAATTATTTAAATGTAGGTGGCACTTAATAAAACAGTTGATTATGACCAAAAGTGGTTTTAAGTGGTATAAACCAGTAAGAAGCATGCAAACAAGGATGCTTGCTTCAGGCATGCAGTATGCAAGTAGACGTACAGCGTGCAAGCAGGCATGCAACATGCAAGCAGACATGCAACATGCATTGTTTCTGTCACGGCTCCGGCACTGCGGGATTTGGGCGGCCCCATGCGATCTTATCGTCGCAGATGATTTTAACGCTTACCACTGCAGCTTCGGCCTCAGCCGCGGCGGCGGGCCTTCAAACCACCTGCTCCTCAGCTTGCGGCCCGCCCCACCCCTCCGCGCCTACGCGGGCTTAAATTACACTCTAGGGGTAGGGCAGACAAGACTGCGTGAAGTCGGTTTTGCAGCGATTCGTTTCTCACTAAATTTTGTAGCACAACATATTGACTTTTTATGACTATTTTAATTTAATGTTGAAAGTGCTACCAAGTAACCGGCTATATATTTTTGACCAAATAATATTCCGTAAAATGTTGTTTCGGTGTGGCGAAAATATGGCAAATAAATCATTTGGCATATGAAAAAAGTTCAAAAGAGGCTTCGGCCAATAGCAAAAAGTTATTTTGTAAATCGGCGAAACATAGTTCGGTAAAATCATACTTCGATGATCTAAAAATATGTCAAACAATGCATATAGCAAAAAAGACATCGGTCAAAAGTTTTCGGTAAAATCAAATTCGAACAAAAAAATTCGGAAAAGTGATCGGTTCCCTTGCCAAAGTCTATTCAAGGGCAGATCCAAGATTTATTTCTGGGAGGGCCACATGCAAGATGTGTCTCCCTTATCTAGTATTGCACTATGCTGTTTTTGGGATTCATTTTGTTCAATGACTTAGCAAAGATTTCTTTTGACCATAGGATACAGAATTTATAAGAGTTATTTTAATCTAAACTTCCCACCTCGAATGGTTTGTTTAGTATTTCGTTCGACCGATTCATAGTACTAGTTAAGTATGTTTCATGAGTTGAGGAAAGCTGTGTAAACTTTGGACGCGCGAGGTACTTCGGACCGCGCTATCTTTTCAGCATTATTATATTATCCTGGAATCCGCTTACTGACTGAGGCTATATGCCGATGCCGGTAACAATGTAGCTGCAGTACCTTATATAAATAAATAAATAAATGCACCGCCTGGGCAGACCGCAACCTCAACCGCAACAGCAACCTTTTAAAAATGAAAATATTTAAGATCACTGTGATTTTGACAAACTTTTCATTGACCGCAACCCTCCAGCAACGTCATTGTGTCGGGAGTAAAGATTAGGTACTGTGATTTTGACTGACTGTTTATATTAATAACTAGTTATAAATGTCAGTTATGGAGGTTATACCGCTTCATATTCTTTTGATAAACAACACTACAGGGCTCTTTTGGCACGTGGTCAAAATCGGAACTATAATGCCGCCATCTTGTCAATACAATTTTTGTGACGATTCCACAAATATTTAACAACAACGCCTCTCTGTCAGTGTCATTAAGGCGTGAAAAGATCCGTGTTTACTCTACTTTCCAATTAGCAACTTCAGACAATTGCATGAACCACCCACAACTTCTCGTAGGTACGAGAAGTTGTGGGCGGTTTATGCAATTTTTTGACGTTAAACGTTGCACCTCACTAGGATTTATTGCGTAGCATGGAAGATAGCGTGGGTGCGGTGTTGCGTTTACAAATTATTATTGCACTATCGCGGTTGCTAACTACGTAAATTTTATGTCGATTCGATTTATTTTTATTTTTTTCTAAATCTACTCTATTACTTACTTTTAACACCGTGAAATTTTAATGGTTGTTTTCTCGCAGCGAAATGGTTTTATCTTGTTATTACAATCGTTTTATAAACAAATAAAATATTAGAAAGAATAAATGGCAGAGAATTAACCATTGTGAAAAATTACCACATGCGAGAGTTTATTTTGCTTTGAACATTAATTTATGCATCGCTGTTCTCTTTGTCGGCGGCGCGTGCGATTCGAGTAGTAACTACAAGTTAACTCTAGTGTTACTATTGAGTAGTTATTATATTTATTGATCTTAAACGCCTTTGACACCATCAGTCATGACAAATTAATACAAAAACTAGAACTCATCGGTGTTACAGGCAAAGCACTTGAAATTTTTTAATCATATATGGAGAACCGTAAACAAATAGTAAAAATAGGAAAATATGAAAGCAATCACTGTGTCCTGAATTTTGGCGTCCCCCAGGGATCAATATTGGGCCCCTTCATGTTCCTTATTTATATTAACAGTATCAGTGAATTGGGTCTAAAAGGAGACATCTCCCTTTATGCAGACGATACAAGTCTCTTTTACTTTGGAGACTCAGTCGAAGCTATAATAGCCGACGCTCAGAATGATCTTAATCTGTTAATGGTTTCAGTCAAATCTTCTAACTATTAATATTAAAAAAACAAATTATGAAATATTTGCAGCAAAAAAATAAAATATAGTTTCGAACTTAAAATAGACGGCAAACTACTCGAACGAAAACTTAAAGAAAAATATCTCGGACTTATCTTAGATAGTAACCTAACTTGGAAGCCACACCTAGAAAAATTAAACTTAAACTGAGTCCACTCACAGGGGCACTCCGCAATATAACAAAATGTCTCCCTCGAAAAGTGCGATATCTTATCTATAATTCTCTGGTTAAGCCTCATATCGACTACCTCATTGATGTCTGGGGTACTGCAGCGAAAACTAATGTAGATCCAATTCAACGAGTTCAGAATAGATTGATTTAAATCTTATCTAATATATAAAATTCTCGTGTCACAGTTTTCGTTGCCATACTCCTCCGAAACGGCTTGACCGATTTTGATGAAATTTTTTGTGCTTATCCGGTATCTATGAGAATCGGCCAACATCTATTTTTCATCCCCCTAAATGTTAGGGGTAGTCCACCCCTAAATAATTTATAAGGCAAAACAACGTTTGCTGGGTCAGCTAGTTTAACTATAAATTTCGGACACCAACTGAAAAGATATACGAGGAAACAAAAATAATGAATATAAAACAAACGTACATAAACTACACATGTATTCTAATACGTAAAATATTAAATAAGGAAATCCAATCCAACATAACATTTGTAACAAAACAACAAACACGAAAGATTAACCTAAGACGTGCTAGTTACTTAGTGACTCGCCCTCACGGAACCCTATTACTCCTAGCGGACCCGCCCTCCTAGAACTAACTATGGAAAAAGAAATTTGGAATTTGAGGGTGTTACAATTTATAATAAATTACCATCAGTAATAAAAAAGAACAAAGTTTTTCCCGGTTCAAAAATCTACTAAAGACTAAAAAAAAACAGCATTATATATGTATTAACATAAATAAAAGATACACATAAGTTAAAAATATATACTATTTGTTTAAGTAATTACTTAAATTAAACAAAACCAAATTGAATCCAATACTCAAAATGATTTATAAACCATGTATGTACCAAAAATATATAAATATAACAATAAACTAAAAATAGAATAGTATTACAATAAACTTGTTAAATCAGACTATGCCATCAATGCCACATCTAGTAAAAATAAAATTCACACATCCATGTTGTGCTCTTTTTTTTTTTTGGGTGGGTAATCATCAAATAACTTCTCCCGCTCTGGGCGGAGCTGGGAGGGCGGGCGTGTCAGACTTTTACTGACTAAAACCCACCCGTGTTCCCTCAGTTGCTTGTGTGCCAGGGGCCGCGGTATCTCTTTCGAACAACCCGCACTCCTGGCAGGCAACGGCCTTTGCGGGCCCCATCAGTTGCTGATGACATCTCTTTGAGGCGCGCGTGGAACACAACGCGCCGTCGACCCGATGTTGTGCTTAGTTATAGTTATCGATCGAGTTTATGTTATCTGTTTACCCACATTTTTTCTATTTTATTTTGTTATTTTTTATATACGTACATCTGTGCGCTCTAATATTATTAATCTTAGTTTTAGACATTGTTTCTCAGTAAGTGAATTTTGTAGGTATGCAATTCTATATGAGAAATAAAGTTGTTCTTACACCTAAACCTAAAAACCCAGTGTTTTATCGAGTTGATGAATATTTTTTTAATTATTTTAAAACAAAAATATCTTTTTTTTAACTTTTACTCTATGCTTCGAAAGTACTCCTTATGGCAAGTTGTTCTGCCGCAGGGAAACAACCATTAAAATTTATCGGTGTATAGACAGCAATGAAAATTGTTTGAAACGGCAGTGAAATTAAAACTTAGGGACTACTAACACTCACACAAAACAACGATTTTGTATAAGATGCGTACGCATCCGTTCAGCCGCGGAAAGTTGAACGGACTATACAAAATCGTAGTTTTCTATGGACAAAAGCTGAACAGAGCTGAATAAGTGTGAGTAGTCTCTAACTCAGTAAAAGTTTCGGACCGGAGCCATTAAAATAACGCTTACTCATTTCTCTAATACCCAAACATTTAAAAACATTGTATCAGTTTATTTACCCATAGACAATTATGTCTTATGTAACTAAGACATGTTTACAATAAATAAATGATACCTAGGCTATCACTAAGTTGGATACACCATTATTATTATATGACGTAGGTAGACGAGACCAACAAGCGTGCTCTCTCATCCCTTTGTGTCTCCTCTTTTGATTTCGTCTAGAACGAAAAACTTTTTCTTCTGAATTACGACGGCAACATTATAGAAAAGGTATAATTTTCTTTTGTATATAGCAAACCAAATCAGTAATATCTTATTACTGTAAGGCCCTTTATGAAACTGGAGACAATGTGTTACTAGATCTACAAAGCTTTGTCATTCAACTGTCTACGAGTCTGCAAAAAGTTATTTATTTCGACTGAAAAATGTGTAAAATAGTTTGTCATTTGATTATCAGGCAAGAGGCAGCTTTTATAAACTAGATATCAATATCGGAAGCTGTTAGATACCCATTGACCTCCAAGAATGGGAAGTTTCTTGGGTACTCGTGGTAAATAAATTTTTGCCCATTTCTTAATGTTCCAAGACGTATCACACTACGTGCGTATGCGCACGTCGCCAACTACTTACGCACAGTCCACGAGTATTGATTTGTGTGAGTTGTTTGCGTTTCATTCAATTGTGCTCACTTTAGTTAAGTACCTACAAAAGTTTTAGGTTAGTTTTTTTTTTGACTATTTATACAGGAATAGGACTTTGATATTTTGCTGACTCATGTAGAAAAGTACAAGAGCGAGCCAAGCGAACACATCATCATCATCACTGTGTATATTCAAGTAGCTCTTCAGATTTCTTAGAGATATAGGTAACAGTTTGAAATATTTTTTTGATGTTTTAAATTTTATAATTGGCGACTTTTAGCGCCCCCCTTCGATAGGCGCCCAGGGCTCGTGCCCTGCCGGCCCCACCATAGTTACGCCTCTGATTATGTGTTACGCAATTGTGGTATTGTTTCACTTATCCCCTTCACTTAGCAATCATGGCCGAAAAGGCTCTCTCAGTGAATGCTGTAGCGGTGAGAACTCATTAAATTCAAAATCAGAGTCAATAAATACAACAACTACAATACGACAATAAATCCTTTACTCTATTGCTTTTGTAGAATATAAATTACTTATCCCTACGCAAAAAACAGTACAATCATCATCATCATCGTGGGTCTTAAAATGAACATGGACAAGACAAAGATCATGTCCAATGCCCATGTAAGACCCACTCTCATAACGGTCGGAGGCGCTGCACTCGAAGTTGTGGACGAGTACGTTTACCTAGGACAAACTGTCCAGTTAGGTAGGTCCAACTTCGAGAAAGAGGTGAATCGTCGAATCTGACTCGGATGGGCAGCGTTCGGGAAGCTACGCAATATCTTCTCGTCCTACAAACCGCAGTGTCTCAAGACGAAAGTCTTTGACCAGTGCGTGTTGCCAGTGATGACATATGGAACCGAAACGTGGTCGCCTGTCGCCGAACATGGGCCTCATAAGAAGGCTTAAAGTCACCCAAAGGGCAATGGAGAGGGCTATGCTTGGAGTTTCCCTACGTGACCGAATCAGGAATGAAGAGATCCGTAGGAGAACCAAGGTAACCGACATAGCCCGAAGAATTGCCAAACTTAAGTGGCAGTGGGCAGGGCACATTGCACGCAGAACAGATGGCCGATGGGGCCGAAAGGTTCTGGAGTGGCGACCGCGTACCGGAATACGTAAAGTTGGAAGGCCTCCCACAAGGTGGACCGATGACCTTGTGAGGGCCGCAGGAGTCCGTCGTTTGTTTTTTTATACATTTTCACAGTCGACGGCAGATACGCTGTGATAGCTGCCTTAAGGCGCAAACAGGCGCGACGCGCCTCACGTAGAACAATTTCTACAAAAACTTCGTGGAAATTGTTCCACAAGTGTATGTCGCGTCGCGCCTGTTTGAAGAAGCCTTTCATTTCGTTGCTCTGTTTTATCAAACTTTGTACTGCGTAATTATTATTCCACGAATAGAGCCTTATAGTTTGTTGCTCAGACTTTCCATAGGGAAATTATGGCATCATAAACTATAAACGAAACATAGACACGGGCGCAGAATTGATCAAATGTTTGAACAGGCGCCAAACACAAATATTTTGTTCATTCAATAAATGGTATTCCTAACCTCGAATTTCGATTTCAGATTCGCTTTCAAATTCAAGACAGTAATTCGCTTTCAAATCGAAGTTTACTGACTGAAAATAATCTCAGCGAAACCGCATTTTTGTTTTTTAGCTGTAATCATTGATATACACACATAAAAAAAAGTGTGCGATCACAGCTTTGAAAAATCTAAATCTTTTTTGTTACGGTAGAGTATATTATGATTTCTTCTTCTTTTTAGATTCTTTATTTAAAAATATAGATTTAGAATATAAAACAATAAAACAGTTCAATTGTTTTTCCAAATAAAAAGGCTTTCAGTCCTAGCTTACACGCATTCAGAAATCTGATTTAGTCTATTTTAACGGATTTAAAATACATTTTCGCAGAAAGTTATGATTGTAAAAATGCCAAGAGGATTATCAGAAGTTTTACGAGCAAGAATAGTAACTTTGAGGGAAGAAGGATACACCACGAGAGAAATAGCACGCAGAGTTGCTATATCCCAATTCTGTGTCGTGATCACGTTGCAGAGGTACCACGGGATGGGTAATTTTGCTGACCGACCCTGCAGTGGTCGCCCAACTGTTTTGACTGCTGCCCAATAGCGCTATATTAGATAGCTGGCAGCCCGTGACCCAACAAGCAACGCTATTAAAATAAAAGCAGAAGTTCGGGCCGCCTCTGGGCTTGAAGTTAGCACGCAGACCATTCGGAATTGCTAGCACCAGGCTGGATTACGAGCACGGAGATCTTGGCGAGCTCCTCGAATTTCCGGCAACGCCAACGACGGAGATTGTAGTGGGCTAGGCTTCGGCAAAATGAAGATGAAAACATTAGGCCAAACTGTCTCTTCGTTGATGAATCGCGAATCAGTACTCATCCAGATAACCGACGTGTCCGTGTCTGGAGAGGATCAAGAGACCGTGAAAGGTAAAGAACTGCCACTGGAACAGTTCAGCAAGGCGGGAAATCGGTGTCCTTTTGGGGTGGTATTATGATTGGAGCTTGAATGCCTTTGATCCTGTATCGAGGCTTCATGACAGCAGACATGTAGAGAGCAGTTGCTATTGATGTAATTGTCAGACCATTCCGAGTAAACCATGGGCACCAATTTGTACAGGTCGATGATAATGCGCCCGTTCATCGAGCTCAACGAGTCAATGCTGCTCTCCGAGAATACGACATCACAAGGTTAGACTGGCCTGTCGGCTCGCCTGACTTAAACCCAATAGAGCACGCGTGGGATGCTCTTAAGTGAGCTGTTTGGAACCGTCAGCCACATCACCAGACAGTGCCAGAGCTCAGGGAAGCCGCTATTCAAGAATGGGACAGGTTACCCCAAGAAATGCTGGATAAATTGATTCTCAGCATGCCCAGGAGGATCACTGCATGTGTTCGAGCCAGGGGAGGAGTTATATTATATTGAATATAAACCTTTTATAAATAAATTGTTGTTTAAGTTTGGTTAAACAGTCTTTTTCTTTCTATCAAATGTCTGTTACAATTACATTATGATTAATTACTCAATTTTTTTTATTAAAATTAAAAATAGTTTTATTTTTTAATTTCAAACAGGATATTTCTATTTAAAGAAAACACAACGAATAATTTTTCTTGATAAAGTTCAATTTAAAAAATTATATCAGCTTATGCTAGTGATCACAAACTTTTTTTGGTGTGTGTACTTTTTATATATCAATGATTACAGCTAAAAACCTTGTTTCCAGCTCGTAAATCATGATTCTTTACTTCAACAGCCGTAAGAAAGAGATTCCTCAAAATTGTTGACGCCATATAGCGATCCTCCCGCGCCGTCGTTCCCGCCACCTTGTTCGGCCTGTTCCTGGTCTTCGAAGATTGGATCCAGTTTCATGGAAACGCTGGAGTACTCGCTGAACTGTAGAAATAGTCACACCAACAGTTCTCGCTGTATTTCGCTGACTGTGCCCATCTTCAAGCATTGTCAGGATCCTGGTACATTGTTCAGGGGTTAACGACATGATGACTTCAGAATAATAATATTTATAAGGTAGAGACACCATATTTATAACTTTTTATTGCAAAACTAAAACAAACGCGAAACAATTGATTTGAATTCTTTGGTACTAAATTCGAATACGACCAGTATTTTATATTTTCAGTTTTTTATACAATTATCAAAAATAAATGAAAAGGTTTTATATATTTTCTTATGTGGCATTAAATATTATTAAAATTAGTCTTTATTTTATAAAGCTAGGTCAGGTACTTTTGAAGATATTGAAGATTTTCAAACCGACCCTTTGTCTTTGCGGTCCAGTGTATATATGTCGCAGTCATCTGGTTAAATTAGCCAGCTAATTGGATGCCTAGGCCGTTCATTAAACGCCGGCAGTTTTCTTTAAAGATCGTTTTTAGCGATAAGACCTCCCATTGTGACACCCTATGTAAAATTTCGTAATAAAGAGTATTCTAGTCTATTAGATAGGCCGTTTGTCCTATCTAATTAATTCTTCAGACAGTAAAAAACATGCTCAGCATTATCATACAATTAAATATACCTCGAGCTCCCAAATGATTTAGCGCATGCATATTTTCGAAAGCATTGTTCATACAGCTTAAAACAAGACAGCTAATTACCGGCTGGCTCATAACTCAGGGGGGAGTGACCTAAATATTAAGGAATAATTAAATTGTGTGTACCTATATTTAATGAAAGAGTAATTGTATGGCAGAAATATTTACGCCATGTCTAAGAACCTAAACCTGAAATGGTTTTGAGCGTTGTATTGGAACAATACGCGTATACTACTCGCTTTAAAGTCCTAGCAAGATGATAAGTAGTCTTCCTCAAGAATTGGTGTCATTGTGAGTTATCAAATGCAAAAAGTAAGTTTTAAATTCGACTGGTAGTTTCAGAGAACAAAAAGCCAAACAAACTCTTCAGCCTTATTACTAGTACCGGGACGTAACTCCGCTGCCGCGGGAAATCGCGGCACGGCGGACAGAGCTCCGGCAGGATCTCATGGCGACGTGGAAAGTGCGATTGTCGCAACCCAGTGCTGGGCACGCCACGATTGCGGCGGTAAGTCCCCTCTTTGAGGAGTGGCTTGAGAGGCGGCATGGCGTCCTCACCTTCCACCTGACACAGGTCCTCACCAGACACGGTTGTTTCGGGAGGTTCCTGTTTCGGATAGGGCGGGAGGAAACGCCCGGGGGTTTCCATTGCGAAGATCGCCCTGAGGACACGGTGGAGCATACGGTGGAGGTCTGCCCGGCTTGGGCGGAGCACCGCCGTGTTCTCGTGGAGGTGATCGGTGGCGGCGATCTCTCGCGTCCGACCCTGGTCCAGGCCATGGTACGGAGCGAGAGTGCATGGCTAGCAGTCGCCTAATTCAGCGAAGCAGTTATGCTCGCAAAGAGGGACGTGAGAGAGATGCAGTACATGCGCCCTCACAGCCGTGGCCTTCGCAGGAGACGCCCTGGGCGTCGGGAATCCCAGGCTCATTCCCGGCCACCGTAGGCACGGGCTTGCGGACGGCGGGTAATGGGTAGCTCGCTGTCCGGTAAGGACCAAGCCCCGGTCGACGGCGCGTTGTGTTCCACGCGCGCCACAAAGATGTCAGTAGCAACAGATGGGGCCCGCAAGGGCCGATGCCTGCCAGGGGTGCGGGTTGTTCGAAAGAGATACCGCGGCCCCTGGCATACAGGCAACTGAGGGAACACGGGTAGGTTTTAGTCAGCAAAAGTCTGACACGCCCACCCGCTCCACCCAGAGCGGGAGCAGTTATTTGATGATTTCAAAAAGTAACATGAAAAGACGCCCAGGAAGAAAACTTTGAAAATGTTTGCAGTCGCCTTCTTGGATTATTGTTTTGACCTCACTATTGGTTTCAGCACCCTCAAAAACCATGAAAACATGTATCACAAAAAGTCGCATGGAGGAGCATAACGCTTTTCCGTTGTGTGAAGATTAATACAATTTTACTCCTACTGCAAGCTACGTTCCAAAAATACCTTCCCGTGATATTGTTAGTCCCTACAGATTATGTAACATAGAATGATTAGCAGATACTATAAACATATCATAATATCACATACGTAGTACCCAAAGGAGTAGGCAGATCAGCGAAGTAGAAACTGTAAGTACTATGAATTAATTGGAATCTTCTGAATATCTACTTTTAATATCGCTAGCCCAGGGCTACACTCATCGCGTATAGAATGTCGGTCAATATTTGTCGATATGGGACAGCTCGTGTATTAACCGAAGGCTGATTATTAGGTTCTTGGTTATTTAGGTCAGAGGGCTTTTATTCAGGAAGATGGAAAAGGTTTTAATCAGTTGTTTCATAAAAGAATTGTGCAATACCTACGTGTTCAAAATGTACGGAACAGCTGATTTTGGTTTTGGTTATTGACGTAGAGTATTTACGGGTCTAGAATCATATTTTATGCTGAATTTATGGTTAAAGTTTGCGCACTGGTTTAGATTTTATCCTGTAAATACGTAAGTAGTTTTTTCGGTATGTCTATCTGTTACGTTTTCACGTCTTAACGGCAGAAAGGATTTGAATTTGGCACGTACAAGTAGACCACGGCAGGAGTTGGGACATAGGATACTTTCTATCTGGAATACTTTTTGTTTTCATTTGATTTCTCGGTAGTAGGTTCCCGTGGCATACCTAATTTAGAACCTGTATATGGGCGAACCTGCGGCCAAAACCTAGTAGACGAGGAACATGGTTATCCGTTATGAGTAATGTTGTCACCGTGAACTGCAGCGGACTAATTACTGGGGTTTTATTAATGTGGTCACCAATCGTGTCTTACGACTTCATTTACATTGAATCATGGCATTCTTCATCTCTGTACAGTTACGACCAGAGATAAATCTGCCTAGGCTTTTCCCAACTATGTTGGGTGGCTTCCAGTCAACCGGATGCAGCAAAATACCAGTATATTACATGGAGCATGAGATAGGCGACTGCCTACTGACTGGTTGACACGATACTCCTTGGTGAGATTGGTTGTCAGACTATATGTATAATTGCTGGTCACTTAACTTTCGATAGACCCGAGCGGCTTCTATCATTTAGCCCCTCGAGCTACGACCTAAAATTTGTATTAAGAAGAACGATTGATTGAATTTTAACACCTCAGTGTGCAGACAAAATCTTCTGATATAATATATTTTGTTTTGTCTATTACCTGCAATAAAATTGCTTTTGAACCTCGCTTACTACAAATATTTATGCTGCTAGTGACTCTATATTAGCAATGGAAGATATTGGCTGAAAAAGAAAAATAATATTAGAGGGAAAAGTTGTTATGTCATGACGTATATATACGCTCTCACTCATGTGTTAACTCAACTGGAGGAAGCAAACGTTTGGTATCATACGTACAAACATACTTATACATATTTATAGCTATCAGTGATTAGTCTTATACAAAGCGTCTATCAAACATCACTATCAAAAGGTTGTGTAATGGATCGTACGTGTTACGTGACAGTGATTGCTTAAAAATAGTAGTTGATTTAAAACAGTCCTGATTTTATGGCTGGGTTCTTTGGATAAACTATGATGAATCAATCTTAATTTTATCGTTTTGTTGTGCCCTTACAGGGTCCATATTTCTTTACCTAGCTTTAAGCCCTTTGTAACTTCTTTTTTATTTACAATGCAATTAAAATAAATAAATAATTGATTTTTATGTTATAGGTATATCCATTCTTAATTTTTGAAAACAGTATTTTTAACTCACGAAGAGACGCACGCTTTACTTGTGGTATACAAGTGCAGGTACAAACACGTTGTGAATGGGTGCCTATCTGACCTTCACAACCCATTAACTGGGTAATACGATACCAATTGGTAAGAATGGTTGCCAGAGTTGGGCTTGTAAGGACCCGTTACGACTATCAATAAAGATCCACGAACGACAGAACCAACAGTTTAACTTGTTTTCCGAGGCATGGAGGGGTTTTGTCTTGGTATGTAATGATGGTCACCCATCCCTGTGGATGGGTGACCATTATTAAGCTACGCTTGGATTGGTTGGTCTGTACCAACCAAGCCAAGCGTAGCTTAATCTGATCGATCGACCCGTGTGGCTGTTATTATTTAGCCTTTATTATTTACCGTAGCACCGCCGCGCCGTCACGTTATTGGTGTGGTCAACTGTATGGAATGACGTTTGTTGACGTGTAACGGCATGACATAATAAACGTCATTCCATACAAATGGCCACTTCATTAACGTGACGTTTCCTGCTGTATTAAATTATAAAGTGCTCATTAGCACAATGGATTAGAGAACTCACAGAAACCGCTCATTTAACGTGTAATGTCTAATATCCGTAACGAAATTGCGGATATATGTAGATAGATATATTTTAGATGAAGGTAGCAGTGATGGCCAATTTTTTTTTTGGTGTTTAGAGCAGGCGTGTCAGACTTTTACTGACCCACCCGTGTTAATTCGAGGCAGGCGCTTTAGTTTAATAAATAATTTCATTACCAGTGCTCTCAAAACGGTGAAGGAAAACATCGTGAGCAAACTTGGATATCCTAGAACTGAAACTTCGAAGCAAGTTTCAGTTTACAACATTTACCAATCCGCACTGGGCCGCCATGGTAGATTACAGCCCACTTCCTCTCTAAGAGAGGAGGGCTGTGTCTCAGCAGTTGAAACATTATAGGCTGATTATTGGATACATTAGATAATCTAATGTTGCGTCAGTAATCGCTTCTATTGATACTTGTACTATGAGTAGATTCAGATTTGATGACGATGCTAAGCCATAGATCTCTCATCATGGCATAGATTGCTCATCGCCATATCGATTAATCTATCTACATGCATGCTCTAACTGTCTGGTTCGGATTTCTCAATAATCGTAGGTATGCCTTCACATAATAACAATTTGAGTAAATCATCCTTATATATGGTCAACTTGAAGTAACGTCTGCGGAGAGTATCGCTCATAATTTTTATTAAAAAATAATCTGGTGTTTATAGTAATTACACACCTAGGGTAGTTTATTACTGCACGTTTAGTTTATTACAAAAAAAAAAAACAGATTTTCGCAACTCATACACTACTAGCGGCCGCTGACCCCCAAGCTAGATAATGTAATTTGAACTTACAGAACTGCTTCGGACCAGTCCACTACATCACTCTGTCGAAATTCAATAAAGATTTTTATGGCATATAAACTACGCAACTAAGCAAATAAGTTAGTTGTTATTTATTATTTTTCTTTTACAGTATTATAACCTTTTATTGCTCTCCGGAAAAAAGAACGTTTCATTGCCTTGTATTGTCAGAAAACCCACACGAAGTAGTTACGTCAGTATCTTCACATTAAATTCTAAGAATGTGTGCTAGTTTCAAGAACGGTAGAGGTGAGCTGTCTTAGTTATACTTTTAGATGAAGAATTGCAACAAACACATGTATCGTGGATATCGACCAAACGACTATGAAATATTTGCATCTACATACTTCTGGCAGGAGATGTGAGAGGTCAATTTTTTGGAAAAAAAGTGGATTGCAATCGCTGAACCTGAATTTTTGCGGAAACTGCAATACTGCAGTTCTTTGCCAGGAACTGCAACCGATCTTTTTCTCAAAAAATACCAGCATCGAAAGTGTAGCATTAGGTACATCTCTAAAAAACGTAAAACGCTTAAAAAAAAACGCTTTTCACTATTTCTGGTATATATTTCCTGTGTAAACGGACTCACACCAGGAAAATGAGGTCACATAACATCACGCCTGTAATTCCTGAAGGGTTAGGCAGGTTTGTATAGCACACCTACATTTCGCCAGTTATATTTAAGTCCCACGTAATAGACGACGAGCTTATTGCCATCAACTAGGCACAAATCCAGACTAGAAAAATTTAAAAATATTTTGCCAGACCTGGGAATAGATCCCAGTACCTCATGCCAAGCGGTAGCGCTTGTGACCATTAGACCAACGAGGCAAAATTATAACATATTCTTAATTCAACATGGCATGTTGTGAGCACATACCCCGACGTTTGCTTCGCATCACGTTGATAAAGATTGTTACCGACAGTATTAGCATACGTTCGGGAAGTGTTTTGAGGGAGTTGGGTTGAATCTCTCAATACGTTGTATAGCAATTTACACATGTAAACGCAAGAATTCTCTATATTACATAAATGAAGAAGTTCGTTGAACCATATCGATGGTACCTATTGTCTGAAGTGGTTGTAGTTGTAATTAATCTTAGTGGTTCATAGTGTCTTTCGAAGTTATATAAGTACTTTTACATAAATGAAGAAGTTCGTTGAACTATATCGATGGTACATATTGACTGAAGTTATTGTAGATGAAATTAATCATTGAGATTCTCGGGGACTTTCGAAGTTATATAACTAGTTTTTCTCTAGGCTAGAATGGCGAACCATAGATACAAGAGGTTCATAATTACAAGGTGGGGCAAAAGTAGTTATAATGTGAAATGGTTGCCATTTTAATGGAAATAAAAAAAGTCGGGTTCTGTTTTCAAGAAGAGTGTATTTGAAGGTGTTGATACGGTTTAATTTTGTTGGATAAACTTAAAGAGGTGTTGCTTCTTATCTTTATTTCGATAAACTAGCTACTTGTTCATACATTTATGAATAAGTACAAACACGCATGCAGTATGGTTTTAAATGGTTCGATATGGTGTTATATCGGTCACAAGACACACGCTTCCACTAAGACTTTTTCATTGTTCACTGGTGCACCAGTCAAAGCACCAATGCAACCTTTGGCCGTAAATTTTTAAGCTTAATTATCAACTAGCTTTTATCTGCGACTTTGCCAGACATGAAGCTCGGAAATTATCCCATGGAATGGAGGTACTATCGTGATAAAAATGTATCGTTTATTCGTATCCAACACCCTAACTGCTGGGCTTGCGGACGGCGAGTAATGGGTAGCTCGCTGTCCGGTAAGGACCAAGCCCGGGTCGACGCGACAGCGCGTTGTGTTCCACGCGCGCCTCAAAGAGATGTCATCAGCAACAGATGGGGCCCGCAAGGGCCGATGCCTGCCAGGGGTGCGGTTGTTCGAAAGAGATACCGCGGCCCCAGGCATACAGGCAACTGAGGGAACACGGGTGGGTTTTGCCCGGTGGAGGTCTGCCCGGCTTGGGCGGAGCACCGCCGTGTCCTCGTGGAGGTGATCGGCGGCGGCGATCTCTCGCGTCCGACCCTGGTCCAGGCCATGGTACGGAGCGAGAGTGCATGGCTAGCAGTCGCCTCCTTCAGCGAAGCAGTTATGCTCGCAAAGAGGGAGGCGGCGCACGTGAGGGAGATGCAGTACATGCGCCCTCACAGCCGTGGCCTTCGCAGGAGACGCCCTGGGCGTCGGGAATCCCAGGCTGATTCCCGGCCACCGTAGGCACGGGCTTGCGGACGGCGAGTAATGGGTAGCTCGCTGTCCGGTAAGGACCAAGCCCGGGTCGACGGCGCGTTGTGTTCCACGAGCGCCTCAAAGAGATGTCAGCAGCAACAGATGGGGCCCGCAAGGGCCGATGCCTGCCAGGGGTGCGGGTTGTTCGAAAGAGATACCGCGGCCCCTGGCATACAGGCAACTGAGGGAACACGGGTGGGTTTTAGTTAGTAAAAGTCTGACATTCTCCCGCTCCGCCCCGAGCGGGAGAAGTTATTTGATGATTTCCCACCCAAAAATGGGGCTATTGTGACTGTTACTGCCCGCTTTTAGTATACATTGTACTGTCAGCAGTGGCGTGGGGCAGGCAGGGCAAGAGCCCTGGGCGCCTATCGAAAGGGGTGCAAAAGTCACCAATTATTAAATAATAAAAAAAAAAACATCAATAAATCATTTAATACTGTTACCTATATCTAAGAAATTTGAAGAGCTACTTGAATATATTGTGCAGTACGAGAATGAAAGCGTATTTTTCCAAATCTGCCCATTTCTATTCAAATTCTCGCATTGCAAGCGATTTTTTTAGAAGTTGAAATGAATACCTTCGTTATTGAAGGTAATAATGGGTCAAGAAAGGTTTTGCAACCTAGCTTTGCTCAGTGTAGACCGAGAGGAAAATTTTGAAGGGGCGGAAAATGTGATGCGTGCCCCAGGCGCCATTTTCTGTTAGTACGCCCCTGAATGTCAGCACTTGTCAGCAGCTTTTTTTCTGGTTGGGAAATCATCAAATAACTTCTCCCGTTCTGGGTGGAGCGGGAGGGCGGGGAGGGTGTCAGACTTTTACTGACTAAAACCCACCCGTGTTCCCTCAGTTGGTCAGCAGTGTCTTAAGTTAACAAATTGTGCACAAACCAATAAATAAATAAATCATAATCTGTTTCATTTTGACAGTTCAACAATATTCATTGCGTTATTTACGTTGTTCAGCAGACACATTTTTCGTACATATGAAGCAATGGATTAGCAATCTGTTTCAAAATAATTCAGATTATGATTGATCGTGCGTTACGCAATTAGGGTGCAGGTTAGGGTCTATCTGTTTGCCAAAATTCATCGAAATCCGTTGAAAAGTTAACAAACGGACAGAGTTAATATAGGACCCCTTTATGAGAATTCATAAAGTGGTCCCATAGAATTTGGGTGTGTATACACACTTTCGAACAAAATTATTTTTCAAATCGGTTTATAAATGACGGAGTATTGAGGTAAAATCTTAAATAAAAAAAAATACAACTGGTTCGAAAACTTCCTCCTTTTTTTGCGGTCAGTTATCTAAGCTGTGCATTTCATCGTTTGTTCTGATTCCACTCACCCCACAGAGCGGTTCCCTCCCAAACTATTATCGGACCCTACTCCAGAACTGCTGTTGTGGAAATAAAAAAAGTAATTGAAGGGAAAACATAAAATGGTCGGCAAACATTATTTGCTTTTATGCCTCGACGTATGTAATGGAAGTTAAACTAAAGCAAGCTGTGTCTAGTAACTTGGGTGAAATCAAGGACGAAGAAAATCAGACGCAAATGTAAGAGAGAATGTTCAGACTTTCACGTTTGTTGTAAAAATACTTGTAGGTACAAATACTCGTACTTGTGCAATTTTGTTTATTGGAGAAATGCTCCATTCTGCTATGATGAACAACGTTTGCCGTGCTTTAGCGAACATTTTCCGAACATAAAAGAAAAACAGATCACTTTTTTAATTCAGCTAGAGATCTGAACCTGAACCTTCTCATAGAGCGCAATTCTAATAATATTATAAATGTGAAAGTTTGTATGTTTGGATGTTTCTCACTTAATCACGCAAAAACGGCCAAATGGATTTCATTGTTTGGCACACCGACCGTGTCATTACAAAACAAAGTTTTGGTTGGCATGGTTTCTGACTATCGAGCCTGTTTTTGAAATAAGAACTTAACAGAAGTCGAAATACAAAGAAAAAAGTCAAACTAACAACTTAGTCCGGTTTTCGGTTGTCAATTTTATATTAAGTTTACTAAAGTCGGCATAAAGTTCGATTTACAAGAACTGTCTGAAAGGTTTATTCTCGGGTTAAAGTTAGTTCGTGTTTTGTAATATGACGGAGATAGTTTATAATCTGGATTAACTCATAGGATACTTTTTATCCGTATCCGTAGGACGTTCCCGTGGTATAATTACCGACCTCCACGCGACCGAAGCCGCTGGCAAAAGCTAGAGTAGAATAAAAGAAAGAGACGCATTTTGTGAAAGTCACGATGCTTGCTAAAACGGCAATGCAACAATAACTTATCTTGACATAACTTGAATGCAAAAGGCCCATTGTCACATTTTCTCCCGCATTTGCTTGCGGGTAAAATATTATTTCTTGGATTTCACAGTGTGATCTTTGTCTGCTGCAGCTACGGGTTGGAACCGTCCCTGAATTGTTTTTTATTCAAATCTTGTTTTTTATTCCATCTTAGAGAATTTGCGATCTGCTTTCATACTTTGAGAACGGAGTTGAGGAAGACTTACATCACTTTTTAATGGACTGTCTTATGAGTCTGATAGAAATGATCTGTTTTGGAGTCATGAGGCTGAACCGACTTGATTTAGGGACATTCCATAAAATTATATTGATGTTGTGAAGAATCTGTCAGGAATCAGTAAGAGTGTGTATTTAGGGTATGTTGGGGCTGTCATTCGCATTGCGTTAATAAAAGTTTCGAAGCAAATCAAGAATATTAAAAACTTGGCATATGCATGCAGACACGAAAAAACACGAACCGTGAGTTAGGTCTCTAAACGAAGGCAACTCTGCAACTTTGATGCTCGTAAATACGAATATTGCTGAAACGAGGGGCATTTTTTGTCAATTTCAGCGAACTTTAATTGGATACAGTTACGTTTTATGCCAAGCAGTTAAGTCTATCTGGAGGCCTCACGGAAGCAGTTTTTGCCGGTATATAACCTGGTTATTGCTGTAATATCACTTTTAGTTTATGACGCAAAGATTAAAGACTATACTTAAAGTAGTTTGCACAAGCTTTTTAATTTATATATATTGCTATTAGACTATACGAGCAATGGTGACCCCGTGATAACGGCCGTGACGGTCGTAGTTTTGAATCCTGACAGATGCTTTACGTTGTGTAAATTATTTCATCGCCATTGTTCTTAAAACGGTGAAGAAAAACATAGTGCGGAAACTCCTTGTGCTTCTCCTAGAAGACATGTGACATCTACCAACTCGCACTGAGCCCGCGTGGTGGATAATGTCCCACTCCCTCTCACCAAGAGGAGGCCTGTTTCCCAGCAGTGGGAACATTATGGGCTGATAATTCTATAGCATTTGGCCGCGTCTTCAAATGCTTGGTCGTACCTAGATAGGCTAGATACATCATAAATCTTGGATATTATGAATGCTTACCATGATAATGAGGTAATCCACAACGCTTCCTTTTCCTTCAGAAAAAAAGGATTATTAAAAAAAAATGTCAACTGTTTAGTAGGTAATTTAGGGTCAGTTCACATTGAGACGCGACGCGACGCGACGCTGCGCGCACTTTTTAAGATCACGATACAAAATAGATCTTATTTACTTCACAATAAGGTATACGGGCTGCACAACACGTGCATCTTAGCGTTCTCCGACACGCTTTCGCGCTCGTAGTGAAATTATACCTTTTTGTGTTGTAAATAAGTTAGATATTCTGTTGCTATCTTAAAAAGTGCGCGAAGCGTCGCGTCTCGGTGTGAACTGACCCTTAGGTTACCAAAAGTTACTAAATTGAGGACAGGAAACATGTTTATTAAAGATCCTTAATTTCGCTGTAATAAATTAAGAAACATGAGCCCAAACCGCAAAACTTTCTTATTTATAAAATTAAGTAGAAACGTAAAGCGGGTTTTCCAACTCATCGGGAGTAATGTCCTCCGGTTTAGATGTAGTTATAAAATTACATTAGGTTAGTACGCTAACCAGCATAATATTATTGTCGTGGTTTCCCTATAGGCATTGTTATGTGTGGCCAACCGCAATTAATGAATTAAGTTTCGGAACAGGGAAAATTTTGTGACTGTACATTTTTAATTTGAATTCATTCATATTTACCTGTGCTGTAATAACATAAGAGCACAACATTGTGGTTGTAAAATATTATAAAAAGAAACCGTAATAAAAATGCCTTCCGGTTATCTGCAGTCTTGCCTTACGTCCGGATTTTGGCAAACATGTTCGACATTCGACTGGACTCGTAATTTCGAAATTCAACCATAATTCAAAAATATAAAAAAAACACGCTTTAAAAACGCAACTAAAAAAGCAGAAAATTATTTCAAAAAGCGTAGGGTGCCTTTTGAGGTATTTTTATAATCAATTAATGTCAATCACCCCACGCTTTTTTGAAATTATTTTATGCTTTTTTAGTTGTGTTTTTAAAGCGTGTTTTTTAGATTTTTTAATCTATTATTAATTTTCTATTTTTTAGTTCTGCTATCTACAAAAGCGTGATTTTTCAGTTTTTTTAAATTATTGAATTGTCATCGGTCCTCGATAAGTCTACAAAGTTTAAATGAAATCTGACCGTTTGAAGTGGGTCAAAATCAAGTCCAAAGGAGTCGGTTACAAACAAACATAAAGGTGAAGCTAATAAAAAGCGTGTAATATTAGCTTTCTGCTCTCCTGTCTCCCGTCCGCGTAATTTTCGTAAAAAGGGGTACAAAGTTTTTGCTTCACGTATGAATAGTAATACGATAAAATTTTAAACAGTGCGCAAACTGTAACCGCGAATTCAGTATACCATTCTAGACCCCCTAGAGCCAAGAAATTCTTCGTCGGTTATCCAAAAAAAAAACAGCTGTTCCATACGTTCTGACCGCGTAGGTTGCATTTTTCTTTAATGTTTTTTTTAATGACTTGCATTGCAATATGTAGTTAGCTAGCGACCTCAACAATTCGTGTTATTCTTGCCAGTGCAACCGGCAGCAAGTTCGTCATGCTCCCTTAGGTGTCACTGCTTGTGGTAGCGTCGGGGGTCGGGTTGCCTCCTTCCCTCAAATATGGCGAGAGGGGTAGCGGCTAATCTTTGCGTTAGGCTCGTGAACGGGTGCTGATTGTGGTGACTGGTCATCTTGCTGACCATGGTTTTGTTAATTGTATTAACTTTTTATTAATTTTATTCCAAAGGTCCTAGCTTAACTGTTGTTATTTCAAGTTATAGCTATATATACATAATGCAGAACTGCATATGTAAGCGGGCACGCCCTTTGTGCCTGGGGCTTTTATTTAAATTGTAAGTTCTGTTTACGTTTATTTTTTGTTAATTATTATTTATTTCTACTTGAGTACCTATAGTTTTCAATGTTTTGTTGGTATATTGGCGTGTGCTAGCTGACATATGGCACATTTAATAGTTTTTGTGTTTCGTAATGACTAAACTAGTGTTTAGTAAAAACCTTCTATTGTATAGAATCAAATTCTTCTAACTTAACAGACAGCTGTGCTGCTGGGGAGTTTGTTGCGCCACTTCTTCTTCCCCGCTAAAGCACTAGGAAGTGGTGAAGGGCGGGCGTTTTAGGGGGACTGTCTTATGTAATTTTGACGTTCAAAAAGAGTTGAATCTCAGCCTAGTTTGAATAAATGACTTTTGATTTTGATTATGATTCATCTTAATTTATTTTAGACTGGAGACTCCCTCCTCTCTCGTACACTCAACAGTCTGAAAATCTACAGTAATTTTATTTAAGGCCAGTTTTCCCAATTTCTACGAACGACACGGCAACGGTTTAATTAAAATTCGAAAAAAAAATCCTGTGATTTCGCTGGCCCGTCCGGACTTCAGCCTAAAATATTATAGCAAGCCTAGTTGTCTGTACCTTTAACTGAATATACAAGGTCTCACGTTTCTATGAAGGTAATCATTTTTTTAGACGAAAAAGCTACATATATGTTTATGAGATCAAAGTAGGTGGTAATTTTCAGATGTAGGCACTTATTAGATGATATTTTTCCCCAGTTATGTATAGGTTATGCTTTGAAAGCTTTTCTGAAACTTTCGGTTCTTGGAACCCATCATAAGTCGTCACAGCCAACTCAAATAAAATAAAGTGCGATAATATTTTTAGCTAGCTGCGGTAGACATATTTATACAACGTAAAGCTCTTTAGTAACTTCTATATTGTATTACGGAACCCTTATGGAAGTAATAACTTAATTTATAACGTGATAGCTATTCGACATTGTCATTTGCATCGTGATGTATCGAGAAGGTGGCACAACGCTCTGTAATTGGATTCCCGTCCATTTTCCTTTATATCACCGAAATAATTTGATACAGTCAACATTTTTGTTTTGTAAACAGAGCAAGTACTAAAATAATAAAAGATCTGTTCATTTATTTAAAGCTTCATTCACGGATATCACAAACTGTAGCACGTTTATCGATTCTGTCATTTGCAATGGAATTAATTATAACATTTTAATACAAAAGCTTTTAAAATTATGTAACTAACGTAAATCTTAAAAAATAAAATATAACATAGCACACTCCACACAAATATAACATAACACGTTTGTTTTCCTGTTTTTGCCTGAGCCTAGGCCTGGTGTACCTAAATATAGTAATCAGTACACTCATGTTTCGTCTTAATAGGGGGCGACCCTATTACCATCACCGGGGCACAATTCCAAACTTTGGGTTGCTACTGAGAAATTAATCTTCTTAGAAGAACCCAATAAAACCAACCTGGGAATCGAATCCATGACCTCAAGCTCGGTAGTGTAATAATTAATACAGTAAATTAGATACGTACGAGTACTTATCCATAATTATGGCTCGATTGCTTGAACAGTTTTCTCAGGTTACAAGCAAACTATTTTCTTAACAGGATTGTCCCCATTATAACTAGAATAAATTATTTAAGTTGATGATTTTTTAAAATTATGTTTCAATAAATAAGCCATGAATCCGTGCACCAGGCGCAGTCGCAGCCGAAGTTTTTGGGGGGGTCACAGACAAAGACTACATAATTATACAATAAGAAAATTTATTATATTTTCGAAAAATTACTATTTGTAGAAGGTTTACGTTTACGGCTTTTGAGAGGGGGGGGGGGGGGGTCATGGCCCCTAGGACTACCCTCGGACCGCGCCTGCTCGGCACATGATTCTCAAACCCCTAGCGTAAAATCTCTGTATAGGTTAGTGTATGTTTTTTTTGTCAAAAAAACAAATGCTGAGAAGTGGAGTACCAAATAGGTACCTACCAATGCACTGAAAATCTAGACTTGAAATTTAGAGCCGGGCTGCAAAGTGCAAGGTTTGCAAACAAAACTACGGGTGTTTCAAGGGAAAATTATAGCCTTTGTTAATATTCTGACCTTTTTTGGATACGTAATGTATGCAAATTGACTTGTTCCTATTTTATCTCATGGGGCCATTGTTTGTCGAAGTACTTTTCAAGTGGTGTCGTTTATTTTGAAAATTTATTTAGGGTCTTTTGCATAAAATATATGCACAGATCCATCCCGTCACGCTTTAAGTCTATTCTAACATACGCTGAACAGTCCCTATATTGCGTATTTTTTTAAAATGCATCAATGTACCTATATATTATTCTATTTATATATTTTAATAAAAGTCGTTTTTCGTGTCTGTCTGTGTGGTGACCGTTTCTACTACGCATCGGATTTTGATGCGGTTATCACCAACATTTAGTATGGTTACCTATCACAAGTTCGAAAAATATTTGACCGAATTTCATTTCACCTAAAACTTTTCAACTATTATCGTTTAGTATTTTTTTACTTCATCGAAGTCACGACTGCTACTGTATCAGTTGACCTATTATCAATTCGATTTTTTCGTTACTCCGACGTTACCTTTGGTTGAAAAACTTTTTACCGAAGTTACACTTACAAATAACATTTGTTCGAAGTATTATGTTTCTGAACATTAATTATACCATTGTTTAAATTACCATAATTATGTTTATTTCACCAAACGCCTAGAAAGTTTGTTCACACTATTTGCATGCAGCATGTCCGCAGGCATGCAGCATGTTATCAGGCATGCAGTGTGCAAGCAGGCATGCAGGCATGCAAGCATGCAGCGTGCAAACAAGCATACAACATGCAAGCAGGCATGCAGCATGCTGCAAGCATTGTTTCTGTCACAGCTCCGGCGCTGCGGGGTTTAGGCGGCCCCACGCAAGCTTATTGTCGCAGATAGTTTTAACCCTCACCACCGCAGCTTCGGCTTGCTGGCCGGCCTTGCCGGCCAGTCTTAGCGACGGCGGCGAGCCTTCAAACCACCTGCTCCTCAGCTCGCAGGCCACCCCACCCCTCCGCGCCTACGCGGGCTTAAATTACACTCTAGGGGTAGGGCAGACTACTAAATTTTGTAGCTCAACATATCTACTACACACATCTCACACACACACACATACATACACATATCTATTTTAATTTAATGTTGAAAATGCTACCAAGTAACTGGCTATATATTTGTGACCAAATAATATTCCGTAAAAAGTTGTTTCGATGTGGTGAAAATATGGCAAATAAATAATTTGGCAAATGAAAAACGTTCAAAAGAGGCTTCGACCAAAAGTAAAAAGTTATTTTGTAAATCGGCGAAATATAGTTTGGTAAAATAATACCTATGACACAAGATACTTCGATGATCTAAAAATATGTCACATAATGCATACAGCAAAAAAGACGTCGGTCAATAGTTTTTGGTAAAATGAAATTCTAACAAAACATTCGGAAAAGTGAGCGGTTCCTATTTAGTATAGAATCAAATGAAAATCAAATCAAATTATTTATTTGCATAGTACAGGTAGGTATAAAGAGATGTTACAAATAAATATAAAGTACACTGTATCATTACCCAACAAGATGTGCAAATGTTTACATTATCGATAATCTAATTGTATAATTATTAAAATAACATTTCAAAATTATTATAATCAAATTAAATTAAAAATAAAATAAATTAAGAATAAGTACTACAAATGTGAAAGGATTAAAAATACAAATTGTCGGATGAATTATAATTCATGTCATTAAAATTAAATTACATTAATGTCAAATAAAATTATTACTGTACGTCACACTATTTTTATTATTGTTTTATTATTAAACGTCAATTTTCTCTTACTAGAGGTATCTGTCTATATTTTTATCCTGTAGGTACTCCTCGACATTATAATAACATTTATTGACTAGTAATTTGTGCAGCGTCGACTTGAATTGGTGAACAGGTAACGTTTTGACATCATCAGGCAACTTGTTGTAAATCAATGATGCCAAACAAAGAATACTTTTATTGATTAGTGCTGTTTTCCCATACGGTATTTAAATTTCTAATCTTTTTTGTCACGTAATTGTCTGTAGTAGCTTTTAATAGCAGTCTTATAATAATTAGGATTTAATTTCATAAAAACATTAAGTTCATATATGTATAGCGAAGATATATGTATAGAATGTATTCCGAGAGGTTTATGTGTAGCAATTAAAACGATAACTTAATTATAAACTAAGTCAAAGAGCTAGCATAGCTTGCAGAGTAAGCAAGCTGAAGTGGCAGTGGGCTGGCCATGTTTGTCAAAAGACCGATGACCGGTGGAGCAGACGAGTCCTGGAGTGGAGAACGCGTAAGACGTTTTCTATACCATCTTTATTAAATAAAAAGACAGTCCAGAGTAAAATTTGGATCGACGACAGCAACATTATAAAATGTCCTCGTTAGTAGATAGAAGAAAATTCTAGATATCACATTTCTTCACAAACTGTTCAATGGGGTTGTTGACTGTAGCGAGCTTCGTGGAAGGCTGCAGATAAGTGCACCATCTCGCTTGCCGCGTAAATGTGACGTACCCTATAACCTTTTATATGTGTCGGGATCCAAAACAAACCTCGGACATTTCGCCGTTTTGTCAAGGCTCTGTAGGCAGTATAACGAAGTATCGAAAAATATTTTTTATAAGATCCAATTAAATTAATTAAATTAAATTACATCCAAAAGAAAAAAAAAATAGTCATAATACTAAAGGCATATTTTGTTTGTTTTTTCTATGGTTTTTAGAATTTGGTTAAAATTAATTTATGGGTATTTTTTTATGATTTTAGTGTATTTTGTTTTGATTTATGTGACCTATACCTACGTATATTAAGTGAATGATATGGGCTCCTATAATTGGAAGCGGACAGAGGCCCTAGTGTGAGTTTCATTTAACCATCTACACCAAACACAGTGAGCGCGTTCGCCGTTCCGATTGGCCCTGGATTGGTGACGGACCAATCGGAGCGCCAAACGCGCTCACTGCGTTTGGTGTAGATGGTTAAATGAAACTCACACTAGGGCCCCAGTTGTATTTATCCCCGTTTAGGTTACCGTACAAGTAATTGTATAGCCTCTGTTGGCGTTACCAGAAATAAATAAATAAGTCCGATAAGTCTTAAATAACTTTTTTTTTTAAATTTAGCCTAAATTGTTTCAATTTCTCTTCGAACCTTTAACTATTATTTATATTTATCCTTATTAGCTTAGTTGTTAACTGTATTGTGTACTGTGATCTCCTATAAATGGTGGAGTAAGTACACCTACTTAATATCTGATGTTAACCTTTATTTATGTGCCATGTAATGTGCATATCTTTTGTTCCTTCTAAATAAACAAATAAAAGACGTAAAACTTGCGAAGCCGGGACAGGTCGCTAGTAAAATGAAAAATCTGGCAAGTTTTGAATAGAACGTTAAGTAAACAAGGAAAAGTTAAGGAAAAAGTACACTAACTTTATTACATAAAATATAAAACGTGCCAGTTGCCTACTACAAATAAATTAACTTAGTGAGAGTCGCCCCATTTCTTCCCGTGGGTGTTGTAGAAGGCGACTAAGGGACTTACTTGAGAATGGGCAGCAGCGTTCTCTATGCATTTGACCACCATACTGCGATCGACAACCCACATGCCAGGCGTGGCGATTATGGCAAATTCTCCCCTTTTGGGGGAGGCTTATGTCCAGCAGTGGACTTCTTTCGGCTGAAATGATGAGTCGCCTGGAGAAAATATTATTTTATTTAAAAGTCGACTAATACGCCGAATAAACGACTCCATGTGGCTAAAATTCAGTTAAGCTCTGGTTGATAAGCGGCGAAGCTGTCAACGATTTTGTTGTCTACACCCTACTCAAACAGTCGCCGCCGGAAAGTTAGATTAATTTGCGTACAATTCATTTTAACTTTCTACAATTTTCTCTTACTCGTCTAAGTATAACTGTGTTAGAGTTAGTTTTCTTTTAGTCTAACTAAAAACTCACAGTGCAAATATTCACAATACTCACTCACAATACACACTCACATTCACAATACACACATTCGTACCTATATGATAAACACCAATCACAACTGACACAAATCACATTATCATGTATAAACTATTTTTATGCCTATTTTAAGTTTTAAAATGCACCTTATTATGTAAAATTGCTAACGCAACGAAGTACTCTGGGTCTCACAGCACAGTGAATCCTAGTGTGCGGTCTAGGAATGATCGTGTTAAAGCCATTTCATGTAATTAAGTCAAAAATGATTGTTGTGATTTGAAACTACGGTCAATTTAAGTTGGTAGTCATTTTGCTTTTTATTTTCCTAATTTTACCTATTCCCATTTCTTCCCGTGGGTGTCGTAGAAGGCGACTAAGGGACTTACTAGAGAATGGGCAGCAGCGTATTCTATGCATTTGACCACCATACTGCGATCGCCAGCCTGCCTGCCAAGCGTGGCGATTATGGCAAAACCCCCGTTTTAGGGGAGGCCTATGTCCAGCAGTGGACGTCTTTCGGCTGAAATGATGATGATGATGATGAACTTTACCTAAAAAAATATTTACTGTATGTAATATGTTTGATATATTTATTTTTGTACAATTTATTCCCTTGGGTACAATGTTGATATTACTCAATATATAAAGCCGCAAGTGACACAGTTAGAAGGTAAAGCCGTGAAAATAAATGCCAGGAATAGATAATATTTGTTTAGATGGGAGAATTAAACCGACAGGCCATTAACATCAGAAAGAACTACGAGTTTTCGAGGCGAAGATGGTCTGGAAATAAATTACTTTATATATAAATGTCTGGAAGAGAAAAAGTTTTTGACGTTGATGAGGTCACCTGCGATGTACTGTCTATGACAATAAGAAGTCATCCATAAATTAGGTCACACGATTTTTATTTATTGGAGAGTTTTTGGATATGTATTTAGTTGTTTTGCTATCAACTTTCCAAATTAAAGTTATGTCTTACTTTGTAGTGTTTTTTTTGGGGGTCGGTTATTTTTGTTTTGTAAAAAAGTTTTTTTATTTTATTTTACACTTTTTAGTTATGGTACCTACTCCACACCTTTTGCGACGGCGGTCGTGGGGATTTTGTATTTTTGTTGTGTGCATGCGTTGTTCATGCCAGACTGGTGGGCAAGACGTGAGCCTGAGTGAGCCCATCGTTAGCCCATCGTTAGATATTTAGTGTCCTTTCCTTTCTTTTTCTTTTCTTTTTGCTTCGACTTTGCGTCCATGTGTATGTTATAAAGTAGTCAATCACAAAAGTGTATCCACGAGAACACTGCCGACAAACTGTACAGCAGTTTGGCAGAAGACTTATGTATTTTTCCATGTAACTTTTCGTAAATAAAATAAATAAATAAAAAAACACATTCAAAAAAAGAATTTTCGAAATTGATTCACAATAATTGCCGGGGATAACAGCTGAACATGCAAAAAAAAAATTGCACTATTCTGATTCGTTTTCAGCTACGCTTTAAAAAAAAAACTTTGCTCAGATTGCTCTTAAATAGCGAAGCGGTGAGCGATTGATTCTTCTGTTCTCTATTACTAGACTAGACGAAACAACATTGAGTTCAACATTCAAAATAATGGAACGAAATGATTCTGTGTGCTAACCTTTATAATCTGTACCTCATTCGTTTATTTTAATTGCGTTGATATTTTTAGTATATTATGATCTTTTCAATTACAGTACTGTGTTTTTTTAAGTTTAATACGGTTTTGCCTAGCTCAAATGAATTTCAATAATTAACGCGGGAATTTACCTGTCTATCTATAGTAATATGTATAAATTAAGAGGTAAGTGGTGAGTTACACCTTTATTTTGTAACACACTTATCAGCATCTCAATCATTTTGAAGGTTATCGCTAATCCATTATTGCATATGTTCCAAAAATTATCTATATAGCAACGTAAACAACGCCATGAATGCTCGTCATGACTGACTCATCTACACATCTAGTACTAGAAACTACTCTAGTCACAAAAACCAAATGCACACAGATTTAGATTCTTTTTACACGAGAGACGAGAGATAAGAAAAGTTTCTGGAAAATTCATCCCAAAAGTAGTGAAAATAGGGAATTTCTTGTAGGTACAGTCAGAAAAAGAAATATTTAACCAGGGTCTTTGGATATGGTTGAAGATTAGTAAGAATCCGATGGATGTTTTCGAATGTGATAAATGAACTGTTTTTTTCTATTTATTTTATTAAATCTCATTCTAAAACATCCATCCTTTTTTTAATTAAACTTTAACTATATCCGACGACCCTGGTTACTTGTTTCTTTTGGTGACCGTACGTGACGTATGTGAAAAATCTCATTCCTTTTTTTTTTTTTTTTTTTTGGGTGGGAAATCATCAAATAACTTCTCCCACTCTGGGTGGAGTGGGAGGGCGTGTCAGACTTTTACTGACTAAAACCCACCCGTGTTCCCTCAGTTGCCTGTGTGCCAGGGGCGGCGGTATCTCTTTCGAACAACCCGCACCCCCGGCAGGCATCGGCCCTTGCGGGCCCCTCTGTTGCTGCTGACATCTCTTTGAGGCGCGCGTGGAACACAACGCGCCGTCGACCCGGGCTTGGTCCTTACCGGACAGCGAGGTACCCATTACTCGCCGTCCGCAAGCCCGTGCCTACGGTGGCCGGGAATCAGCCTGGGATTCCCGACGCCCAGGGCGTCTCCTGCGAAGGCCACGGCTGTGAGGGCGCATGTACTGCATCTCCCTCACGTGCGCCGCCTCCCTCTTTGCGAGCATAGCTGCTTCGCTGAAGGAGGCGACTGCCAGCCATGCCCTCTCGCTCCGTACCATGGCCTGGATCAGGGTCGGACGCGAGAGATCGCCGCCGCCGATCACCTCCACGAGGACACGGCGTTGCTCCGCCCAAGCTGGGCAGACCTCCACCGTATGCTCCACCGTGTCCTCTGGGCGATCTTCGCAATGGAAACACCCGGGCGTTTCCTCCCGCCCTATCCGAAACAGGAACCTCCCGAAACAGCCATGTCCGGTGAGGACCTGTGTCAGGCGGAAGGTGAGGACGCCATGCCGCCTCTCAAGCCACTCCTCAAAGAGGGGACTTACCGCCGCAATCGCGGCGTGCCCAAAAATCTCAAATCTCATTCCTTGGGTTGAAACTTTGAACGAAAGACGTACCTACCTCCTAAGTAATTAATATACTTTGCCATGACATCTAATCTTCTGTTTTGTTTTATAGCGCTGTGACTGTGGTTTGGTTTAAAATATATTGTTTTGCACTCGGTTGATGGCAATAGGCTTGCCCCCTCTTACATGGCTCTTAAAAATAACTGGCGAAATATAGGTGTACTTTAAGTACACCTCTTCATTCAACAACATCATGGCTTGTTTTCCGAAGGGTTAGCCTTCGCAAAACAAGCCATGATGTTAGAATATTATGTTATATTTCCTGTTATACCTGAGCGAAGCTGGGGCAGTCGCTAGTAAGTAAATAAAGTGAGTATAGACTACATTCGAGTGAAATGACGTATATGGTCATTGCTAGGGTGACTGTGCTTGTGTGATAGCACGTAGGTAATCATCAGTGTGTTCTATGCCGTCCGTGGGCACTCACCGCTCCACGCGCTTTCAGTCGAGTTTGTATCCGCGGCCGAGCGAGTCGCCCTTGTCTCGTGCACAGAATACATCGATACATTAACTCTTTGACATTTCTTAAACTTTATGTTTCTTCTTTAAATAAATTATTTATTGAATAAAGAAGTTGGTAGTGGTGCGCAGTGGTTTGTGAACAATTTGTTGGAATACTTGTGCGAGTTTGTAAACTTTTCTGGCTGATTTTCACGTGATAATTTGTGGTCTTGGTAAGTGTTTCATGTTTTTTTCTTTAAGTTATTTTTTATTTCTTTATGTAGTTAAATAAATTGTCTAAATAGTGATGTCAGTTTCCGTACTTTAATCTGAAAAAAAGAATGTAGATTACCTAGTTATTTCATTATTCGAATGATTGTGTTAGATATTAATTTACTTACAGAAGTTACCTAGGTATTTGTTACAAAAAGATTTAAAATAAATGTAAACTGCATTATACAGCAGAGAAACAAATTTGTATTTCATATTTTTAAGTCCATTTGGTACAATAAACACACAAGTATACTTGTTATATTTTCTGATAAAATCTTCAGTTAACCCAATCAATAATGTTAATAAAAATTTCCTCAGAAAAATAAACTCTTTTATCATGAAAAACTTTTTCACATTACGTACTTGTGTGAAAAATTCGGCATAAATTAAGGTGTCGCGGCAGATGTAATGTTCTGTGGAAATACTACATCACATTTATTAGCCATGGAATCGAATAATGGCCTACGAAAGATAAAAATAAGATTATACTTACCTAGTCGACAGTTCGTTATTTGCGATTTTGCGAATTATGAGATAACGTTTGTAATCTATTTGAGTGTAGTGTTGTTCATGATATAGAAAAGCTCATTTTGTATTAAAATTGATAAGAAAAACTCATAAACAGATATTTGACATCAATCCATCTGCCTTACCTATGTTGCGGTCAGCTTGCAGTCTAACCGGATGCAGCTGAACACAAGTATTTTACAAGGAGCGACTATTCCTAGGTACCCAATTATCATTCATATAAGTGTTACATGAATAAATTGAAGGCACTTGTTCTTTTTACCCAACTACTTACGCGACACACAGGAGCGAGGCATCTTCTTAGATTTAACAATAAGAACCTTTATTGCCTCCGACTGCATGAAATTGTTATAGAATTAACATATGAGTCGATTGGTATCAAAATTGGTCAAAATGCATGTAAAATAAATGGATTTGACCAATTTTGATACCAATCGACTCATATATATAGTCAACTTCTTAAAATAAAATTTTATTTTCTTCTAGTCGGTTTTTTTATATTTCCTTCTGTTACTGTTGGTGGTTCCTGTGCGTGTCACAGATATAATATATATTTTTTCTTTCTTTCTTTATAAGCCATTTTCCAGCGGACAAAGAAGAGGTAATATACATCTTCGGAATTTTCATTAGACAATGGATTTCTGACAACACTTTTGTCGGAATTTAAGGTGTTTGTAATTTGAAAAGTTTGAACTAAATTTATCAATAAGGATGAAGTTTACTGCCATCCAAGCGTTTGTAGAATAGGGACGGTGCTCTGGTATTTTAATCGATAAAAATATTTTTTTTTCATTTTTATTGGACCATGGTTCCTACTGGACAATTTAAATTGATAGAATGTATTCCAATGCAATGATTATAAGAAGTTGGTTATAGTATAAGTGGTTTGTGAACAATTTGTGGGATTCGTTTTGCCAGTTTCTAAACTTTTCTGGCTAAATTCCAAGTAGCAACTGAATGAATCTTTGACAGTCGTTACGGGTCGTCGGAAGCCCGAAAGTCTGACAACCAGTCTTACCAAGGGGTATCGTATTACCCAGTAACTGAGTTGTGGAGGTCAGATACATGATGATGGTAGCCACCTACTTAACACAAAACATCTAAAGCTGTATATTAAATCCTTGGACAGTCGTGAACAAAATTTTCGAAAATAATTCCGACGCGACGCCTTGCCAATAACGAAATTCAAATCTTAACTCACAGAATTATTAATTTCCGCTTTACAATTCAATCTGAAGATATTAACATAAATAATACAAAAGGAGTGTTATTGTGTTAGGCTTAATATTCTCGGAATAAATAGGATTATCTTGAAGTAAGCTTGTGAACAGGAGGAAGGCAAACCTCGTCCGGATTTTCCTGTTAGATACTCAAGCTGTATTCACGCGACGGGTGTTTAGCTCCAGCATCGTCTGGTGTGCACATGGGTTGAGGTCGACTTCAGCTCCGCATACGGTAGTTAAAAGACCCAACATGTAGTTTTAGCCAGTATAACGCCTGCGGGCCTACTCTCTAAGCACGAAATCCGTAATCTCGGCCGAAGTTACGGGCGTTTCCTACTCCGTATCACTTACGGACCTATGATTAGTTTGGGGCCCAAACCAAGAATGAATTACTAGACGGTTTGACAGTTGTCCCTACTCCCTATAGGTTTTAACCGTCCGAAAAAAATAATTAATCAGCTGTAGGAGTCACTTCGAAGTTTCGAACTATTTTCGGACAGCCCCGTATTTTCGTTGACGGAGTTAGAGTGTAGCCCCCCACCACCCTAATTGCCTAACACTATTAATCAGAATATGAATCATTTTGAAGATTTCATATGTTCGAAAACTTTGTCTGCTCAAGAAAGTAAATAACGCAATGAATTTTGTTGAACTCTCACAATTAAAGCTTCCTACAGAGGCCCTAGTGTGAGTTTCATTTTACCGTCTACACCAAACGCAGTGAGCGCGTTCGGTGTTCCGATTGGCCCTGGATTGGTGACGGACCAATCGCAGCGCCAAACGCGCTCACTGCGTTTGGTGTAGATGGTTAAATGAAACTCACACTAGGGCCTCTGTTGTGTGTAACGCAATTACCACAACGCTCTGCATACGGTAGTTGAAAGCTGGTTACATTTACGTTTCGGTACTTAACCAAAAAAAGTAGGTACCTACTCTGTGAACGAAATACTAAATATTTTAAAATCTACCTTTGATCAAGTTCGGGAACGGGCGCTGTCGGTTGAGACTGGTCATCTCCTAACTTCCAGCGCTTATTTTTATTTTTATTATTGTATTTAGAATTGTTTGTAGTTTTTCTTTTACATCGTTCTCACATACAGAAGCAACAAGAATAATGTTCCCAAGATTTTGTAATATCGAACTTGATTTTAAAAGAGTGTTCGTGGAGTTTCTTGCCCGTTCTTCTCCATAGAGATCTACGTTTTGGAATGGGCAACTTAGCTTCAACTTTCCAACTGATCGACTTTTTGACAATTCAAATGTGCCTATAAATGGTTTAATTGAAATAAATAAATGAGTTTGAGTTTGAGTTTCATTTAAGAATCTTCAACAAAAACTTACATTTTATGTAATTTGTAACTTACAATTACAAATTTGTAGATACAATATTGTCATCGAAATCTACAGGCGTTTTCTGCACATGTAAACGTTTATTAAACAGCATTTGTAAAGCTAATAACTGTAACGTTTTTACTTGTAAAATTCTTACATAATTGTAAGGTTTATTAAACAGCACTTATCATACAACTTTACAAATATATGACTTATTTACAAAATTGTAGGATTGTAATGTTTATTAAACAAGGCCCTGATGGGAAGGCGGGGGTTATGGGATTTTTTTTCATAAAATCATTTGTACTATTATTGTTTTCCATAATCGTCCCCCCTCATAATATTTACTTGCACTATTATCATTTATAATAATAACGCTAGTTATATCAACTTATTAATCATAACTTTTATTTGCCATAAAATAAGCTTCTATAATAACATGTGTTACTTATAATCATTAGTTTCTTTATGTAACATATTACATAATCGATATTTGACATATGTAACATTTAGTATAATTTAGAAACGTTTATTGTTTACATATGTCCTAAGTATTGTATTATATAATGTGTATTATTCCGAATGTTCATTTATAATGAAATTGTTGGTCCTAAAACATTTGCAAAAAATTAGGTTTTAGTGACAGAAACGAATCGCTGGTATTCCGATTCCACCGCAGTTTTGTTTGCCCTACCCCTAGAGTGTAATTTAGAATCGCGTAGGCGCAGAGGGGCGAGGCGGCCCGCGAGTTAAGGAGTAGGTGCTGCGGCTGAAGCTACGGTGGTGAGTGTTAAACCATCTGCGATGATAAGCTCGCGTGGGACCGCCGGAGCTCCGCAGCGCCGGAGCCGTGACAGAAACCATGCCTGCTGCATGCATGGTGTCATACTACATGCTTGCTGCATGCATGGTGTATGCTTGCTTGCTTGCATGTTGCATGCTTGCTTGCATGCTACATGTTGTATGCTCGCTTGCATGTTGCATGCTTGCAACTGCATCTTTGCATGAATGGTGTATGCTTGTTGGCATGCTTTTTACAGGGAACTACACAACAAGTGAACTATCTCAAAACAAGTCGGTAGAAGAAAAAATATTGCCTGTGTGTCATATACCTAACTTGTATCTACTTGTGGGTGGGAAATCATCAAATAACTTCTCATCGAATAACGCTTTGGGCGGAGCAGGAGGGCGTGTCAGACTTTTACTGACTAAAACCCACCCGTGTTCCCTCAGTTGCCTATGTGCCAGGGGCGACGGTATCTCTTTCGAACAACCCGCACCCTTGGCATCGGCCCTTGTGGACCTCACCAGTTGTTGCTGACATCTATGACGGCACGCGTGGAACACAACGCGCTACCCACCCTTGGTCCCCCTGCGACGGGTCAGCACAGTGGCCCCGCCACCTACCACTTTTCGGCCGCAGGGGATAGGGAGAGCGGCCAACGCTATACCAACACTCCTCCTCCCCTGCGGCCCCACCGCGTCCGCCATCAAACGATGGTGGCCCCGTCCAGGCCACGGAAGGGCGCTACTCAGAAGTACCGGCACTCCTCCTCCGCCGCAGCCTGTAACCCTCAGCCGCAATGCCTCCTATTCGACATCGTGGCCCGCCTCAGTTGCGATGCATCTCACCGCAGCCTACTTTTTGGCCGCTACGTCGTCCGCTTGCATGGATGCAGAGAGCCCTGACAAGCGGCCCCACCTTGGGGTTCCTTTTCGCTTCACTGTGGGAGGGTGACCACGGCTACTGAGCCCCCCGCAACGACAATGCGGGAACGCACTGGGGGAAAACGGCTAGGTTAGATTAGGTTAGAACTGTGACCACACAACGCTAGATTTCCTCTTTTGCAAAGCAAGCATGCAATGTTATGGAAAACGACATTATTGAAAATGAAAAATATAGCAAATAAATTTATGGATTAAAATTAATATGACACTTCATCGATTATGAATTTATGTCCAATGAAATTAGTGAAAATTATTTAATGTAATTTCATAATAATGGCAAATGAAGCGTTAGTTCTAATGAAATTATGGCAAATACAAGTATGGTGTATAAAATTACTTCATTTTAAATTATGGCAAACATTAGTAACCCATGGGAAGGAAGTAAGCCACACAGGCGGCTTTCAGCGGCGGCTACATTTTGTATGTAGACCCTACCCTACTCGAAGGGAGGTTCAATGGAACTTTCATTGAACCTCCAGTCATGTCGGGTAGGGTTATTATGCTATTATAATGTGGTATAAATCAGTAACGCCATTTCCAAAAGTAAATTAATCGCAAATACTCATTTAAGGGTAAGGGTAACACATGCATCTGTATTTAGAAAGTTTATAGTTTAGGAATATTTCAACGCGTTTTCCAACAACTAATGTTTAGCATAAACAATATTTAATGTTCCCACTGCTGGGACACAGACCTTTTCTCTGTGACAGGGAGTGGGCCGTTGTCCACCACGCGGGGGTGCAGGGTGGAATATGTAATATGTTTTTGTATTTTTGGTTCTAAAACTTGGTGGTTTCGTCACGATGTTTTTTTTCACCGTTTTGAGAGCAGTGATAATGAAATTATTTACACAAAAAGTAAAGCTCTGGGTCTCCTGGGTTCGAAACTACGACCTACAACTCGTAAGCCACCACTGCTCACTGCAAGCATTATGTAGGTATTTGATTGTTTCCACAAGCACAAAGTTGTGTTACTGCAACAATGTTGCATTAATAGGGTTTTCAAAAAAGACGTTCACTAGGTGGCAGCACTGAGATTTCAGGTCCGGGTACCTGTCAAAAGTGTCAAAGCGCCAACGGACTGAATGTTGAACGAAAGAATGAAACGAATGACATCAAATATTTTAAGTTCATTGTCGAATCGGAAGTCCTGTTATCAAAGTGACGCCAACTGGTGGCTTGAATATTCATGTAAACCCTCATTGCGCAATGTTGTGCAATGTCTTTTGTGTGCTCCAAATAGAAGATTTGTCTATCTATCTATCTAACTATCAAATGTTTACTATAAATATGAGCATGAGTAGCCCGATTGGTAACAAAAAAAAGCTTGTAATAATGTTACCAATTAAGCTAACAAAGTAAAAATAATAATAGTAGGTACTTAAGTGAAGTGACATTTGAGGCATTGACGGTAAATCAACCGCAAAATAGTTACGAACTTGAAAAAGTTCGTAACCAAAAGTTGAGAGCCGTTCATTATTTCGCGATCACAATTCCAAACCCAGATTTTTATTCCCCAGATCGCTGGGGAATAATCTAATTCGGCCTTTGCAAATTGGGTTACTATCACCAGATTTCTGAATTGTGTATTTGAAGTTAAGAAATTCATAAACTTAACTTAAATATGGTCTTTTCATTTTGATTCCTAAAATGTAGCCCGGTAAAAACTCAACTTACGTTTGTCTATACCATCTTATACAAATAAATAAAATTGGAGTATCTGTTTGTAATGTTTATATGCCTATTAAAGTATAAAAATAAAAATGTTAATAACAAAAAACAAAATATTTGTCTCTCTTTTGTTGTTCCGGCTAATCTCCGAAACAACTCATTCCCTGGAAGATAGCTGATTTTATACGGAGTAGCATAGGCTATACTTTTTGTACCGGTAGCATGTTCCCGTGGGATAATTTCCCACATTTTGAAATTCGCAGGCTTTCAAAAGAATGTTGAAGTAGAGTGGATAAGCCAATCTATTTTGTAAAAATGTCAACGTGGAAACTTAGAATTCAGCCGTCAATAGTGTCAGTCTCAGGCATCAGGTGAACTGACAGCCCACTTCATGTAAGTGTTCACGGTGAGATTTTTACAGAATACACCGGTCATTCTCTACTAAATTCTCAATAAAAATACTGGGTACCTATATACTCAATACTCAATACTTTATTGCATTCCACAATGTATATGCTTAGGTGGTAAACATTAGCTATATGACACAATCGTGGACCCTGTCGGGCACAGCAAAAGAAATGTAGAAGGTAGAGATGAGGACCTTTTAGTTTATCTTGTAATCTAACTTATTCTAAATACAATAAAAAACAACAATAGAAAGAAACGTTTGGGTATTCTAAATTAGTTATAGGGATTTATCATTTAAATATATAAACCAATCCAAATCAATCTATCATCTAAGCTTTTGCCTGTATTCTCTTTGAATCCGACAAACAGTAAAAAGGACGTAGGTCATATTTGTTTTGTAAAAGGTTCTTAATGAGGATATTTACATCATTTAGTCCAGGAGTCACCAAATTAATGGTGGACAGCGATCCAAATCCGGACCGCTGACCTATTTTGTGCGGACCTTGTCAGTAAATAGGAAAATTTATAAAAAAAAATGTAAAAAATATAAGCAGGCGTAAATCGAGTCCGCGTCTTTTGTTTTCGTGACAACTTTATACAAGATGAGTTTGGTAACAAATGTTCCTATGGTTCCCGATACAGCTGTAGTCGTTGTTTCAGTTATGAGCAGATACACAGGCAATATTAGACGACATCTTAAATTATTTTGCTATTTGCAACAAATTTTCTTAAGGTTTCAGGCACTGCCACAGGTATTGTATTTGCTCGGCACTAGATTTTTTAGGCTCATTGCATTCGTTTTGATGCGAGCTTTCTTTGATTGGGATGTTTTCATTTCCGAGTATATTTACGGCCGATATAACAAGATATAATTATGGAGTTATTTCGCTATTGTCAACTTCAAATTCATTTTTAACCCTGTTTTGTCTAATATTTTTGTTGTTTCTCTCCATGCCATAGTAGTGTTTTGTCCACTTTTGACAAAGACTCCAGAATCAGTGTTCTAACTAAACACATTTTTACGCTATACGAATTGAAATTTCGACTGAGAGTTCAAGTTGGGCCGCCGTCGTGAACGGTCGCATCTGCCCGCGCGCAGCAGATGTTGACTTACTTGCCAGACTTCGAAATCAAACCGAGTTTTTTGTGCGTCTCCGTCTGTGTCGCAATTTATTATATTGGGTAGTATAAAACAAGGGAGCAAAAGTGATGTAAGTGCGCTTCAGCCTGCAGCGAAGACTGGCTGCTGGAGGACGAGTGACACGGCTGACCCCTGGCGGCTAAACCTGGTGAGATCGTTCCTAATATTTCAGGGATTTGTTCTATAAAACTGAGAACGACCGGCCTTTCGTTGTAGCCTGTGGGCCAGTGTGCTAATACTATATATAATAGGGCGGCACAAACTAATTTACGCTATTATTCTAGCGCAAAATACGGTACCTATCGCTCAAAACGCAGTACCTAAAGATTGTATTATTATAACTTGTAACGCCACGGTTACCGAAATTTGAGTCGGCCCACGGCCCATATGTGCTGCAGTGTACAAAAAAGTTACCCTTAACTCTTAAGTTCGCATAGCACGCTTTTGTTCTACAGATTAACCAAAAAAAAAGGTCAAGTCAGCCTCAGCCCCTTTGCACGTGTCCTGGACTTGCACTACAAACAAAAGTGTTTTCAAAAAATAATTTAATGGGCTTAACACTCGATCATAGGATTGTCAGTCAAGATCTCGCCACATATATATGGAAACATCGACAGGATGATAGAATTTTCCTATCACTTCTAAATAATATACATGATTTTCTCCCTAACAGCATTCTCTTCCAGGAATAAAGGATAGCAAAATACATAACCGCACAATCCCTACTAATATTATAAAAACTAAAGTGACTTTCTGTATGTATGTTACGCTTTCACGCCTAAACCGCTGAACCAAGTGTCATGAAATTTGGCTGAGATATAGCCTAGAATATGGAGAGACACATAGGCTACTTTCATATAAGAACATACGCTATAACCGACTTCCACGCGGCCGGAGCCGCGGTCAGGGGCTAGTTTAATATAACATTTTGTGGTGGCGAAGATATCATCATCGCCTTGTCCGAATACTATCTCGTAAATGTGCACAGAAACAACAGAAACGCACAAGGGTATTCACCTATTGGCGAACTAGTACCCGCCAACAGCGACATCCTAAAACACCGCAACATGCCAATCCTTATAACCGGTAAAACACACGAGAAGAGCAAGAAAAATCCACGAAACCCCGGCCTCAAACGAACAGCCCCCAATTAGCGAACTCATTCACACCGTGTGAAGAACAAGAAGCAAGCTACTCACACCGTTATCAGTCGTAATCGCAAACGACACTGGATACACAACACCCAGAAACAGACCTTTACCGCAATTAAGCGCACTTGACCACACCTGTGTATCGGCGCCTCAACACCAGCCAAAGAAAGAAAATCAAATAGACGCTGAACCTTTACGTAGCGGCATTCATATAGCCAACCTACAGGAAACAGGGTTGAACTCAGGAACATACATCTCCACACTATGATTGGCACCCCTCAAGAAAAGCGAGTAACACACACCGGGGTCATATCAAGCACAAACAATGCAACTACGCAGCTCTCAACTGAAATTCTGTATAAATAAAATACGAAGACTGGATAACAAAAAAACTAGCAAATAAAGACATCATCCCAACGAGTAAAGACATCGAAATACCCTGGAACACAATAACGGAGGTTATTAAAACCGACCGCTGCTCAGGAAACTGATTCTTCAGCCAATTTAATAAAGAGACCATCGCTTAGCTCTTACTAACCTACTAAGCGGGAAACCGGATAATCCAAATAGGCATAAAAATAATGGCAGACAACACTCCAAAAGGTTAAATATCAAGAAGAACAAAAACACGCAGAGCCCGCTTCACCGGACTGGGGACATTTCACACCGGAAAATACAGGCAAATGCTCGACACGTTTTACAGGAACAACAAACAAAACGCCGAAGGAGATCGGCGTACATAAAGGTGTCCCCCAGGAAAACAAAAAAAAAAGGAGCGAGGGCCTTTTCAGATACCAAATGTTAAAATAACAAAGCCGAAGAAGTAATGGTAATCATCAATAAAAGCCAAACTAGACAACTCCCGGAACGGACCAAGTGGTAACCGTGGTAACCGAACTTAACAAAACGATGCCCCAAATATAACAGGAAACCGCAACTATACACAAGAATAAAGCCTGGACACAGAATACAGTGCCGGACAAGTGGCTTGAAACCGCGCAGGTACTAATCCCAAAAATAAAAAACTAGAAGACGCGAACGAATATTGCTGCATAATGGTACTACAGAATTTACGCCAGATGCGTAGTAAAAACAAAAAAATAAAAAAATAGACGATGCAATAACAGGACTAGGCAACTACCAAGCGTCCCTTTTAAACAATGGATCAACAGATTACCACATTTTATGCACGAAAGGGTCCTAGACGAGGAAGGATTTGCAAGTAAACGAATTTACGCTCGCCCTATCGCCCTTGTCATAGAAAACACCAATGTCGACTTAAAGACATTAAGGCATTAGGATAATTATTGCAATGAACTAACAAATCGACGACCAACAGGATAATCAAGGTATGCATGAATGTAAGAACATGCATCAAATGGAATGGCCAGCAAAGCAATTGGATTATAATTATCAAAGGAAAGGGAGTTAAACGGGGTTGCCCTCACTCCTCTCGCCTTTTTACATTAGTCTTCGACGAAGTCCTTAGAACCCTTAAAGATGCAACCCATTTAATCAAACTAGCTCAGGACCGCGTTTCACTCCCCCTGGTATTATCATTTGCGGACGATCTTATACTCATTGCAGATGATCTAGAAAGACTAGAGCGCATCTTATTCCACACAAAACCTTTACTAAATACCGCAGGCCTCCAAATAAACGAAACAAAAACAAACATTCTAATTAGGGACCCCATAACATCACAGCAAACAATCAACGTGACCCACAACGGAATAAGTATACCAACAATGGACGAAATAAAATAGCTAGGCACATACACAAGCAGAAAAAGCACAATTAGAAAACGATGCCAACAGGCCACGAGAAACGTAAATCATTACTACCATTCATACTAAAGGCAAAGATGGACTGGAAGTTAGCTAGACTTATGTATCGAAGAGTTATCGTACCTTGTATGATATATGACTTAAAAGTATCGACCCAAGGTGAACAGATTAAGACTCAGAAGATATGAACGAGTTATCATGAGAGACTTGATTAACCACGTCAGGAATAAACTAATAATTAAGAAAATGCACCAAATCTTAGACGAAAAAACCGTTACAAAACGCATCAAGAATCACAGGATGTGCTACTTAGCACACGTCTTCAGACGGGATAAACCACACCTATTACAGGTAGCAATGCAGTACAAGGCCAAATCTAAGAACCTCGGACGACCTATTTACCCAAGGAATGACAATCTAAAACAAGCAATGAAATACTTCGACATGGGAATCAAGTTTTGAAAGGACATGGCTGGAGACAAAACTAAGATCAAGAAAGCGGCTAGCAATATCTACAAAAAATCAGAAACTGTTAGCTGCGAGAACTCAAAATATTACTACGAAAACAACAAAACAGAACATAGCGAAGCAACGGCATAGAAAAGAGCTAAGAAAACAATTGAACGTACCCAACAAGCCCGACCTGAATCAACATGCCGGCGACGTCGTGAAAAGATGCCCTCCTATAAATAAATACCACCCGTCTCTCCACTAGTCCAATGCTTACTCAAGGATGCATATCCGGTAGGCTCGCAATCCTTTCCTATCCTATGGGCACGTCTACCTGACCATTACCGCGCCCCCCGGTCTACTTCTTGATATGCAATGGCCTCTGTAACACCATGAAGCATGAGGCTCCAGGGGCTAGTGCAAATCTTGGGGTTCATTCGATTTATCGAGTCTGGTCAAGCCACGCTGGGATCGGTGCATTTCATATTCATATTCATATTCATATACGAATTGAAATTTCGACTCATTGTGAAAAATAGAAGTTCGCGCCTGTTAGAATATAGGGGGGGTATGTAATTTTATAAGTGTATATATATAAAACAAGTATCAAGCTTTGAATATCAGAATGGTTACTGCTCATTTACTGTATATGAAGGTTCTTATGAATATGGTTTCTAGGGAAAGGATTTCATGAAGTAAAGCACAGAAAGACAAGACTAGACATTTATTTCGATTAGGCTTGTCAGTATTTAATCAGGAAGCTAGTCGTCCGTTCCAAAAGTAGGTCTTCACGGAGAAGAAGGACAAGAAACTCCATGAAAACAGTATTGAAGTATTTCATCAGCACATCTCTTACATTGCCATGAATTATCATTATCTTACATATATTTAATCTCAACTCTTGGACTATTGTCCAAGAGAAATCGAAATTATTACAACATAATAACAATAGCTAGGAATACAACATGAATATTCCATTTATATGGTAAAACATTAGCACTACTGACAATAATATAACTTTAACAACGTTTTTAAAATAAGCAATTACTATGATATAATATCAAATTACTTAACTTACAAGACATCTAGTCGATTTATTCCACACAACCATGGCATTAGGGCTAACCCACTGGACATCTTTAAAGCAACTCCCCCGATAACGTCATTACAATCCTTTTTATATACTACCAATGTCAATTTACGTTAAACATTTCCCGCCATTTTGAACAAGTTACAGATCGCTACACATTTTGGCTTAATAACTTCTATCACAGATAATAATAAATAAAGGTTATGCAGTGAAACCGTTATTAAACATTTTATGGTAATTAAGGAATTTAATAAGAACTGATTCGTAATTTATGACAATTAAAAGTATCAATATGAACTGACAGTATTTTTGTAATCATGTAGTCAAATTAAGTACTTCTACATTTGATCAAGGCTTCGTTAATGTGACAGATGACATTATCCACTAAACAATATTACAATAACAAATTGAAATTGAACTAATCACCAGTGCAAAGACGTTTTCACGTCAAAAAAATGTTTTAGCTTGCACCAACTTTACTCCAGAATTCAGACGGATAGTTAACAGTAACAAAATATATTTAAGAAACAGACCCCCAAATCTAATTGATGATCTCTGATTTAAACGATCGTGACAAATATACGTCCTTTCCTAAGCTGTAATTAACGAACCATTTTATAAACTCAGAGGCTCAGATAACTAGAAGATTCTTTTGCCGTCACAATATATCATACTCACAATAGAAGACGTGTCCCGTTACCCGTTTCCTCTATTTTTTCTTTTGCTTTATTACTTTTTTTATTTATTAAATAGAACATGGTTATTACATCCATTGCTTACTTATCAGGTTTCTACAGACTTTATTGGTATCGTATATGATCCTATGTAAACTCATACCTACTTATTCTTTAATTCATTTGAGTTTACCTGGTGAAATTGTAGGATTTCGCCAGGATGTGGGCGTAAGTATTATAGGCACACCTCTACCCAAACTTCAGGGAAACATGGCGTGATGTTATGTTAATTTGACTTCCCCAATACTTACGCTTCAAACTTTTCATTGACGAATCGGGAAATTCTTGACATTCCTCTGCTAAATATTCATGTATTTAGTTGTTTAGGAATTTATGTACAAATTCCACGTGCATTGTGCTTTAAAAGGTTGTGGCTTTTATGTTGACAACCAAACTGTAATAACCATGAACCTTGTAAAATAAACCGTTTAACCGATGGAATTTGTCATCGTCAAAAATGACAAACTTTCATCCCGTATTTGACCCCATTATGGGAAGAATTTTCGAAAATCCTTCCTTTTTGGTCACCTTTGTTGTAGGTATAAGGAACTGTTGTGCAAAATGACATGCTACGCTCTTAGCGGTTTAGGCTATGTATTGTCTGTCAGCGAACAAATGAATTATTAATTGAAATAGCTTGTGCCAACTTCTAAGTAAGTCAAGTCTCATACTACTCAAGTCTCATACTATTCTGGTAAAACTAAACCTCCTACGTACAGGGTGGTTTAACGCATCTCAATTTTAGGGTTCAAAATAACAAAAGGTGCGTAATTAAATGACTTCTAGAATGATGCAGAGAAATGTGTTTTCTTTTAACCCGTCTTGTATCAATCGTGAAGTTATTTCTTCAATTTGTAGGTACACACATTTCGGGCATGAAAAGGCATGAAGGCTCTTTGCTGATATTAAAAAAATCTCTGACTAGTATTCCTTTGGGACGACCTTGACTCCTTCCAAAGGGACTGGCCAGTACTGACAAAAGACAGAATTGTGTGGGAGAAGGAGGCCTTTGCCCTTCAGTGGGACAATACAGGCTCGTTAGTAAGTATTCCCGCACTAGGTTTGCAAATGAAAACTAAAAAGCACACGTGTTAATTGCAATACGGGTGTAATATAAGCTACTTTTAGAGTAAGTGTACTGAAAAACATATACCTCAATATTTTCTAAAAAAATGGAACTTCGGGATATTGTTTGTACTTATTCCTTAAAAAAGATCACAAAGTTTCCTACTGTATGTACCTAACTACAAAGTTTCAGGTCTAAACTTGGTCTAGATTTTTCCTGTAAAACAGGAATGGATGGAGTTTACATTATGTTAACTTTATTAAAACACGAGGAATAAATTTTTCAACCGAAAGAACACAGGAAAGACGAGAATCTTCTTTCTTTTTTTTTTTTTTTTTAATTAAAAATTCGTAGCAGATATTTCCACATTTTTCAATTATAAAGGCGATATAATAGGCAATGCCGGATTAAGCAAGCGCCTGTTGCAAATTCTACTAAGGCTCTAAAGTTGAGTAGATAAAACAATACTTTGATAGTTACTTTGCCGACTTATGCAGAAATCTGTAAGAGTATTTAAAGATGCAGGAGCGAGCAAAGCGAGCTCGAAAATTATTAGCACCCCGTCTCGGATACGATACATATCTTTTGAAAGTTTAGTTGATTTATGCAGAAAAACTAAACCCTTAAGAGGAACTAGGATTTAAGTGCGGGCGCCTCTCTCGCCTAGGAGAGGTTTTTTTGAGGGTTCCAATCATCAAATAAATTCTCCCGCTCTGGGTGGAGCAGAAGGGCGTGTCAGACTTATACTGACTAAAAGCCACCCGTGTTCCCTCAGTTGCCTGTGTGCCAGGGGCGGCGGTATCTCTTTCAAACAACCGCAATGCTAGGCCTAGGAGAGGTTAGATTTATTTTGACCACTGATAGATAGTATTCTATTGAACCTAGCAGTGGTGTAGGTAGGTACCATGACTTGTTCTTTGTACTTTCAAGCGTGGGACCGGGACCTGTAGCAATTGCTACATCTGCGACGTGGGCAGGGTCGGATTAGCCACGCCAAGGTGTTATGATATGAATACGTCATTTACTGTCGTCTTTACAGTAAATATCGTATCCATAACACCTGCATGGTAGCTACCATAAGTAAGTAAGTAGCTACTTAGTAGGTGATGAGATGTAATTCTTTGCCCTGCAATAATCCATCCCCTCCCCCCATGTCGCCGTCTTATTACTGCTGCAGGATGCGACAGGGTAGTGAATAGTTTATTTGTTCTCTAGTCGTTGAGACTGCACGCGACTATAAATCTTCAGAAACTTTCAGATGGAAATGCATTGCAAAGTTGTCAACGACCTCTATTTTAGATTGTATGTAAGTATGTATAGTCAAAGATTTATACGGTCGAGCACCTGAAGTTCCATATTTGATTGCACTTAATACAACCTACGCTTTGCTAACATTAAGAAAGAAAAATAAATTTAGGAGGTTTTGAATATTATAGAAATATTACGGATGGAAAACAAATCAAACAAAAATCTTTAAAAAAAGTCAGACCAACCAATAATTCCTTTAAATTTTTTTTATCAACGCCTTCCGAAATTAAAGTTATTTTTCACTTTATAGTGTTTTTTCGGAAGTCGGTTGTTTTTTTTGGAAAAAGTTTTTATTTTTCACTTTTTAGTTGAAGTACCTACCCCAATAATTCGAAATTTCATCATCCTTGGTGTCAAAACATTGCATATTTATGCGATAGCAGCAATCGCGGTTGATTTGCAGTTATTTTTTGAAGAGTTCCGTTGTCTGTCTCCGAAACGCATCATCAGATCTATATGAAATTGAAATGGGACCACACGGGAAGCACGAGCTTTCAAATAAACAAAGAATCATCATAATCGGTTCACCCAGTCGAAAGTTATGAGGTAACAAACATTTAAAAAAACATACAGTTGAATTGAGAACCTCCTCCTTTTTTTGAAGTCGGTTAAAAAGCTTTTATGGCAAAATAATGCCAGTAACAATTATTGCAACACACGGGTGTGCAATGTTGACCATAGTTCCACGTTCCAATAAACAAAGATATTAAATTTCCTTGCATTCGCAGTTTTTATTTTACAGTTTTAAAAGGTTAGGTACTTATTGTCGCAATGAGGGAATCAAATAGATTTAATAATTTTGCTCCATCGCTGTACGTATTTGACATTGACAGCGCCTTTATGTCGTAGCATTAAGGATGGTTTCCGTAGTGCAAGTGTTAACACTGATTTGTGGCTGGATGTACCTACGTCAATAGTAAGTTGTTAATCAAATGTATTTAACACATAGTAAAACGTTGTATTTCGGTAGCAATTCACACTTTACATCTATTACATTATTATACATCAAAGGCTTTTGAGCCCAGCCTTTCATCACTATCTTGCTTCCTAGGATAATCCGTGGTGAGAGCCTAAGTTGTGAGCACCCAACTGAAAACTACACGACTGAATGTATGTTGTACCTTGTTCCGTGTCGAGCGAGGCAACTGACAATACAACCCTGAAACAATTCTCTTACTCAGCCCTTCCTGGAACGGCGGCCTATTCATATCAACAACAAGTCAAACCCGTTGATTCAAACTGAAATTACGTTGTAATAAAGTATGTCTCAGTGAGCGTGGTTTGTTGTTGGATGCTAAAAGTAAGGCTCCGCACACGGTCTTGAGCGTTGCGACGTCACGACGACGTGCGACGCGACTTGCGTCAAACGACCCGCGCTCGCATCACCTGTGGTAGACACCCACTGGTGCGATCTAAGCAGGAAATCCATAGTTTCAACGTTACTTACTCCGTATCATCTTCGGACACGAGATTAATTCGTGGTCTGAACTAAAAAAGAATGACAACACGATTTGACAGTTGTCCAAACGCCCGATGTGTTTTGGTCGTCCAGAAAAGTTAATTAATACTACTAGTTAATTAATACTATGAACTACTTTCATTGACGGACTTAGAGAATAGCCCCCCAGTCTCGTGACACTTCCCAAATAACTTCTTTAATGTGTCTGTCGCTGTCGTAAGACGCTTATCACTTGAGCGAAAGGGTTAAGGTGACAAGGAGGCGCGGCAAAAACAGCCGACATCGAGTTACGACCGCCGTGATAACAATTTAGTACTAAATGTTTTTACTTCGTTTGATACTTCCACGGAAACATCACTTAGAAAGAGAAATGTGGATCTTTCTAAATGAAGAAGGGTTTTTGTAATTGTTACCTTATCGCCACGGGAGTAAGTAATTTGTTCCAAGTTGTTCTAGTTATGTATTTCTGTAGGATCGGTCTATCGATTTGCGATTTTTGGCGAGCTACCTTAGCGCATCCTCCTGAAGCATAAATTAGCTTCGTGATGTTTATGTTTGTCCATCGAGAATGTTTTATTATTTGATGTTTCTGTTCAATAAAAATAACTTGCAAATACCATATACCTATCTACTCACATTATTTTTACTACAAGCCAATTTCATGAAAAAATCAAATTAACGTTTGGCAATATTTTGCTTGAGGCCCGCTCTTAACAGGTATTTATAAAAATAGTTTATTAAAAAATAATGTTGCTGAGAGCTATTAGGGTTTATTTTTAACCGACTTCAAAAAAGTAGGATGCTTGACTGTATGTATTTTTTTATTTATTTTTATGTATGTTCACCGATTTCTCCTCCATTTGTGGACCGATTTTCAAAATTCTTTTTTATTTGAAAGAGTATAAGTACTCGTGAAGTGGTCCCATTGGCACGAAGTCAGGATGTGCTGATGGAAATCAAAATCAAATAAAATAGTCCCTCAAGGATCGAGGGCAACCCTTAAATGTAATATAGGTATTAACAATGTTTTTCATATATTTTCTAAAGCTATTGAGACATTTGCGTATGGTCATCATCATCTCATGACGCTGAGCTGATGAAGGAAGGTACAACCTTCTTTTTTATGTATGTTCGGGCATCACTCCGTTATATATAGATGGATTTGCAAAATTCTTTTTTTGTTCGATAGGGATTTATTCCGAAATGATTCCATTTAAATTTCATGTAGATCTGATGATGCGTTTTGGAGACAGACAACGGAACTCTTCAAAAATGACAGCAAATCAACCGCGATTTCTGCTATTGACCCGAAGGATGATGAAATTTTGAATTGGTGTAAAGTAGGTACTATAACTAAAAAGTGAAAAATAAAAAAACATTTTCAAAAAAAAAAAACAACCGACTTCCGGAAAAACACTACAAAGTGAAAAACAACTTTAATTTCGGAAGACGGTGAAAAAAATTAAAATACATGTCCAAAGTTACCGAAACTTTTTAAATTTAGATTTATAACTACATAGGCACATTCTCTGTACGTTTGCCTTTCATATGTTGATATTATTATACACCGTGACATTTTAGTCGTCTTACAACGGCAGCCCACTTCATGTATCCAATGACTACTAAAAAAAAAAATATTTTTGAACATTTGCATAATTAAAAAAAATTAAATATCATTCACTAAGACGCATGACGTAGTTTGAAACACCCTGTTATGGAGATGGAATTAATATTGGAATGTAATGGTAGGTAGGTAGATATCTTCTACCGTTTTATACGTAAACATTATTAACAGGGAGGGTGTTTAATAATTGTAAAGCATTATTTATTTTTGTTTAATTATGATTTAATCGCGCCTAGAGGTATTTTATGACGGATACATTGAGTGGAACACCTTTGTAAGACGACTAAAATGTCACGGTGTATACATGTTAATGTACATACCTAGTTATTATTCTGTATGCTTTCATGAACACAAATATTATTTTCTATTCACGAATACATTTATTTTTTACAATGATTATTTAATCATAATCTGCACTACAAAATGTAGTTTTATGTTATCGGCTTTGATGGGCTAAATTAAGTTGTCCATTTAGCAGCAAAATAATTGGTATTTGCATAATGGTAATTTAATTTTCAACTCAATGAACTCAGCCACTGCTAGACAAAGGCCTCTCCCAGGCTGTGCTCTCGGCGGGTTGGTCTTGGCATGATTTTGGGCAAGCTGAAGGTCATGTATAATTCACACGTCTTGCCTCGGCAAGACGTGCGAAAGCTACCCTTCGATGTGGGCTGGACTCGTCCAGCCCACATCGAAGGGTCGCTTCTGGAAGTTGTGAAGGAGTATGTCTACTTTGGGCAAGTTATCCAGATCGGCAGACACAACTTTGAGAAAGAAAACGACAGGAGGATCCAGTTAGGTTGGGCAGTGTCGCAAGTCTATTCCGTGGACGCACTGGTTGAAGACCTTAGTAGGTCTTCAACCAGTGTGACCTGCCCCTTATTGCATATGGCTATATATAACTGTTTGGCGGTGTGAGCTGGAAATATATTGAAAACTAATAATGTAAAAGTGTAGTTTTTATGTAATATATTACCAATGTGTTTTTTTATCATTCAGCCTCGTCTTTAGCGTATATAATTGTGTCGATAAATATTTATTCTAGTAAGTAGGTAGACACAATTTTTTCACATCTCGTTATGTAACACCGTTAACTTGATCGACATAAGTGCCATCCGACACGAAATAACCTTCCATTGTCCTCATCAAGTATTCGGAGAGCCCCCATTGTTTTATACCAAGGGTCATTAAGAACAAAGCTAAATAAGAACAAGGGTCTGTAATGCTGTTTATGTATAAAACTACCAATGTATGGTAAAATGTGGCTTTCCTACCTACATCTATACAGGGAATGTTTGGGAAACAAACATCGTAGACCGTACCTAGTTGATACATGGACTATATGTTGCTATATGGACGCATGTATAGACAGGGGACTCCATTGTATCGAAACAAGCGTATCGATACTCGTACAGTAAAGGTATTAATAGGTCGAGCAATCTTCAAACGGGCAAAATTTAATTGATCCTCGAAAACTTACTGACCTAAAAATTATGTATCCTTTTTAATAAATGAGCTTCTTCTTAACAGTCTGACCTTTTGCTCACAGTTGGTGGGAACTAAGCTAGGGTTCCCCGACCAAACGGTTAGGTTAGACAAATGACCAGTCACGTGCGAGCGATACCGCATCAGCGACCGGCTAGCGCTACGTCCATGTTGGTCTCTGTTACTTGGTTATTTAGTATCTATTTTTCAGACACGCATTGCGTGGAGACATTTGCTCAATACATATTTTTAGTAAAGCAAACTGGAAAATGCCTAGGCGAGAGGCTTCTAAAAATCGTTTTGGGCCAGTGTAAATGGGTTACTCCGTACGTAATTATTTGTGATACACGAGTAAAGGATTGATCTCGATCATAAAATATTGTAACTTAAACTGTAACACAAATGTTGTAAGTATCGACAGTCGATACTACAGAGTTATCGACATTTGTTCGAATCGCTTCACTTACGTAATAAGATCACAGAATATATGACATAGTGCTACGAGAATGACGGACAGTAATCTGTTGTTCTAAAAAAAAATCACGAATAAACGAAAGGATAATTATATAATTAATATTGATTAAAAACATTTAAATTTCTAGGAACGATATTGTAAACGCCCCGTAGGTATAGTAAATAAAGTGAAAAATAAAATGCAAATATTGCTTTTCTTTTATTTATTGGCTTTATTCAATAGAATTGCGGTCCCCCACGGCGACTTACTGCAGCAATCGCAAAAAACCGCGATACAGTCGCGTTGCTTTCGCTGGTCGTAAGTATACCTTCGCCCACGTAACTACGATTCTGACATTCTTCATAATTAATATCGCGATATAGCCGCGATTCAGCATTGATACACATGTAGTGACTACTTAGGACTGCCTGTGGACGCTATACCTGCTCCATGCTTGTCTGAATCGATTCTATGCGAATGCCGAGAGTTGAAAATCGATCAATAAGGTTTTTGCGACGCGCTGGTATATACTCTGTTGGATTATCAACGCTCGGTTCAACACCGAGAGTTGAGAATCCAGTTCGCGATAAAATCCCACCGCGATATTTCTACGTCCGTGCGAACATGGTATTAGAGGCCAGTGTACACTGGATTTCTTAGGGAACATACCAATACTACGAGACCCATTTTTACAATTTTTATACCCCTCCCCCACGGTGATCACTCGTAGTATATGCCAAGACCCTCCTCCCAAACCCCTCTACTTTTTGCATAGTCATTCATAAATATGGTTTTAAATATTTTTTTGCTTACAGAAAGTTAAAAAAAATCATTTGGCTCATATTTGTCTTTCTTAATTCAGCGCTTGCCTCGTGACGCCAAGAGTGCGCACATACCTATAATAAAAAGTGTTTTTTTTTATCAAGATGAAAAAAAAACTTACGTAAAAACATATTGTAACAGGAACTTAATACACTGCTCGAAACGCTGCGCGCCATATTTAAATATTGCTTGAAAAAGCACGAGATTTCCCTAGAAAGTATTGACTACACGTGACGAAAACTTAAGCCCCTGTGACCAAGCGTGGTATTTTGAATACCCCTCTCTCCTCAGAACGGGTCACGTAGTATGGGTATGTTCCGTTACCAATGACGTGGGACTTAAGATTTACCGAAGAACGAACCGTTTTGGCCACGGGATCGACACTGAAATTGTTCGAATTGCCCCATTCCCATTTTCAAATGGTTTGTTGTTATGATAAGAAATACTATTGGTATTTAATGAAAGTAGATACGGTAGTAGGTAAGGGTACTTGAAATTCGGTCGAATAAATCCCAGAGGGTGTTCTTGAGTAATATTTATTTAATTATCTATGAAATTCTCAATGAAATGGTCACAATAAGAACCCCGAGAAACGGGTATTTTATTAATTGCTAATGAAATTGCTTTTCAGGAAACTTGCAAATTGTTGTCATTAAAGTTTGAAACGGTTCTTCGTAATCGTTATGGATTTTTTTTAACAGGGCAGAGTTAAGTAAGGGTTCTGTAGTTTAAAATATAGTAGTGTTGATTTTTTATTTCTGTGAGAAGGATTTACGAAAGTGTTGTTCATTTTATTTTTACGTTTTATCCTGAACTTTATCATTTTATTTTTATTATTATGTGTCTCCATCTTTAATTATACGATGATAATATGGAAGATAAAGACATGTTGCGCCAACGCAAAATAAATTGATATAAGGTCAGGACAATGATGATGATTTATTTATTTTATTTATTTATATAATGATGGTCTTTAATAACAATAATTGGTTTTAACCATATCAATTAAAGTCAAATACATAAATTAAACTCAATTCATAAATTTCAAGGCTATAAGAGTTTTCCATTAGGTGGACTCCCGGCCTATTTGTCAATTTATGAGATTGTAAACTGACCAAAGATTTTTATTCTCGTTTTTCCGAAGAAAATATTGACAGCATATAAATTACTATGTGCCTCTAGAGACGACGTGTTCTTACGAAAGTCGTATATAATATTAGTTGACAACTGGCGGTTAGGTCGGGCCACACACGAATATAGGTCGGTGTTGAAGAAAGTAACGTTGCTGAAAAGCAATTTGGTATAAGTTACTTGTTTGTTTCAAGCAACTGAAAGATTGAGTAGTGCAGACGGGCTCAAAAAGATGAAGAAGAGAACCAAGAGAAGGGAAAGAATTGAGTATAGCCACATATTGATATAATCCTTAATAATATCATCGCTAATTCGCAACCTTTGCAGACGACACTCCATTATGGCAACAGGGTCATGCCATACGGGACCAATAGAAAAGGTACAAATCGCTTTAAATTATGATGACTGACTGAATGATTTATGCCTGGGTACCATGATCTATATCTATCTATATACCTGTATAAAAAGAAATCGCTATTTGTCTTGGTCACAGCATCACACGTGAACGGCAGGAGCAATTTTGCTAATTCTTTTTTGTTGTGTTTGTTACTGTCAGGAGAAGATTCTTATGCAAGAAAAAATTAAGAAAGTAGCGCGTAACATTATAAAAATGTAAGCAAACTTATATTCATAGTTAAGACAAGACAACGTCTGTCGAGTCAGCTAGTTAGGAATAAAATTGAATGACATCATCTTCACATTGATTTCACCAACAAGAATTGTGATTACTACCCAATCTTCTAATGGCCAACAAGTGCCATACGCAAATACAGCCAAATACCTTGGTATTATAACGCTTACCGCGAAACTGCGCTGGAAAACGCACGTCAAAAAGAAATGACAGGAACAGAACAACACATGCGTTTTAATAACATGTATTGTTATTTAGACATATTCTTATGCCAATATGACATATGGCATACAACTTTGGGGCTGTACTAACTAAACCGACCAATTGATATCAAAATAATACAAACATTCCAGAATAAGGTACTCAGGATTATTGTTAATACGTCCTGGTATATAAGAGAGGACGACCTCCATCGTGACCTAAAAATGGAACCCGTCACCAAAATAATCCAAAAATTTGCTGAGGCCCATGAACACCGAATTCACAAAAATGTGAACAACGAAGCAATTCAGCTGTTAGACCAAACAAACATAGTGCGAAGAATGAAGCGAATAAAACCTTTTGAGTTAGTGTACTGTTCAAAAATATAGATATAATAGTGATGATGACACACGTAGTATCTTCCGTAAATGAAATCGTAATTCTCTCACCATCTATTTGATTCTAGGTATATCTCATAAATAATTTCGACTAGCTTCATCTATCTGAATGACCGACGCCTTTGACAATTGAATAGAGCCTGTAAATGGTGTAATCTAAATTTAGTTGTAGCCTAAACCTTGGACGCAGTATTTGCATTGTATTTCGAACTTTATTTTGATTAAGGCAAAGTTCTTAATATTAAAATTACAACTTAGCATTGAACTAAGCTGTCATTTTTGAATAAAGAATTGCATATTTAAACCAGTTAGGTTCTTAATTCAAACACCGGCTCGGTGGTTTACATGATTTAGTGAGTCTGTAAAGGCTTCTACAAACAGGCGCGACGCGACACTCGTAGAACAATTTCTACGAAAACTTTATTGAAATTGTTCTGTTTGAAGAAGCCTTTATAAGGGGGTTTAAGTTTGAGTTTGAATCGGATTAAATAGGGCCTGAAAACAGTTGTAAACATGCAGTATTAAGTAATGATGCAATAAACTTAATTTTTATATCTTCGTTCGCGGTGACGTCCTCTCTGACAATTCGACCAAAGTGCGCTTCACAGCACTTTGTATCATACTGTTCTCGTAAACTGTGCACAGAACAGACACAACCGTTAAATATGTAATGGGAGGAATTTTACACAGTCTGTTTGTTGTCTGATAACGTTTAGTGTAAAAATATAAAACCCTGGTGTCTGTTAACATTCATAGCGGCAATAACCTAACTGGCAAAGAGCTGCGGGATAATTTCGTAAAGCACTAACTATTGCATTACCTTGTGGATAAGCAGTAACAGCCGCACGAGCCCATCAATTAGGTAAAGCTACGCTGGCCGCGTTTGGTCCGTCTATCTTTATATAACAAGACCCCTCCGTGCCGTTGGTCTCGGCTGTCATCTGTGGATCATTGACAGTCGCTACGGTTCCCCAGAAGCCCGAAAGCCTGACAACCAGTCTTACCAAGGGGTATCGTGTTACCCAGTAACTGGGTTGTGGAGGTCAGATAGGCTGTCGCTCCATGTAAAATACTGGTATTCAGCTGCATCTGGTTAGCCTGGATGGACCCCAATATAGTTGGGAACAGGCTGGGCAGAAGACGATTAAGCAATGGATTAGAAATATCCTTAAAAAAATATTATTCAGATCCTGATTGTTATGGTACTGGTCATACACATAGGCTGGTTGAGAATACTACGCACCTGTTCTTTCCGAAGAATATCACCAATAAGCCTAAGAAATTTAGCATAGGCATGATCAGCCCATAACGTTTCCCCTGTTGGGACACAGGCGTCCTCTCTGTCAGAGGGAGTGAGCCTTAATCTACTACGTGGGTCCAGTGCGGGTTGGTTTTCCTCACGGTTTTGAGAGCAGTGTTGATTAAATTACTTACACAAAGTAAAGCGCCAGCCTGGGTGCGAAGTCATGACTTTCAACTCGTAAGTCTGGCCATTGCAACTGGACTACCACTACTATAAGATAACTATGTTTTGATAATAAATAAAAACAAGAGTTTCGATTGGAAATTCTGCTTTAGGTCCGCTTCTAACCTTTCGATGTTTATGAACCGTTAAGTGTCACACTTCTCCAAACACTACTTGTAAACAAGGTTTTGGGACCCGTATGGAGGTCCAAGGAATGGTGTTATGTGTCAACAGTTTGTTTTACTAAAAGGGTTTTCGAATATATTAGGTTCTTTTGTTTATGTTACAAACTCTATTGAGTACGATCGCAGATCAAAGTTCAAAGTTATGATAATAACGTCTAAGTACCTGAATATTTTTACTACTACCCTACTTACGTGAATATTTTTTATTTGATTTGGTACCAATTTTGAATTTGTCTTTTGTGTTTTTTTTTTCAAATATAAAATTTGAATTTATTTTAATGAATTGACATAATATACTTCTGTTCAAACGAAAATATATAAAATCAAAAACAAAAGTCATTTATTCAAACTAGGCCGAGAATCAGCACTTTTCGAACGTTAAAATTAAACAAGATAGTAACGCCAACTCGCCCGCCTTTAACCACTTCGTAATGCTTTAGCTGGGAAGAAGAAGTGGCTCAACAAACTCCCTAGCAGCACACTCATATTTCGCTCATTCAGTTTAAGTAGAAAGTTTAAGTTTTGTAAAAGTTTAACGTTTCTCCATTTAGCACCCTAATAGCGAAACACGCTAACAATCTGATTCATTTTGAAGGAAATACATCCTCCTTTCCTACTAACATTATAAATGTTAAAGTTTGGATATTTAGAAGTTTGGGTGTTTGTTACTTAATCAAGCAACAACGGCTGAAGGGATTTGGATGATATTTGGCAAACAGTTAGATTATAACCTGGATTAACACATAGGAAACTTTTCATCCCGGTAATATGTTCCCGTGGGATGATTTTCGACATCCACGCGGGCGAAGCCGCGGCCAGCAGTTGCTTCATATATTCGAAAAATGTGTAGGCATACTCAGCAACGTAAATTACGCAGATTGAACTGTCAAAATGAAAGCCACTGTACTGATAGCATGTTGCGTACTACCCCGCTGTTCTAGTAATATAATTTTAGAATCCTTTGTAGTTTAAATTCCAACAATTAAATTGACTTTATTAAAGAAAAAAACACTTACTGCTGACCGCATCAAAAAGAGTTATATACTCAAGTTATTTTATTTCTATCATCATCTGCCTAGCCTTTTCCCAACTATGTTGGGGTCGGCTTCCAGTCTAACCGGATGCAGCTGAATACCAGTATTTTACATGGAGCGACTGCCAATCTGACCTCCACAACCCAGTTACTGAGTAATACGATACCGCTTCGTAAGACTTGTTGTCAGACTTTCGGGCTTCTAGCGACCTGTAACGACTGTCAATGATCCACGAATAATAGCCGGGACCAACGGCTTAACCTGCTTTCCGAGGCACGGAGGGGTTTTTCGACGACAAGCGTAGTTTAACCTGATCGATCGACACGTGCGGCTAATATTACTTAGCCACAAACAAGCCCCTCAGCTATTTTATTTATGTACGAATAGCTTTTGCCAGCGGCTTCGCCCACGTGGTGGTCGAAAATCATTCCACGGGAACGTACTACTAGGATAAAAGTATACTATATGATGATTCAGCTTATAATCTATCTGCACGTCAAATTTCATCATCATCCCTTGAGCCGTTGTTGTGTGATTGAGTAACAAACATACAAACTTTTCCTTAACCACATTTTCTGTTTTGCGACTGTGGCAGGCCAGCAGACCATGAAAGTCACAGTAAATTCTGTTTGCTTCAGCAAGTTTCACACTTCGACCACAAAAACATACTTCAGACTGGTTTATTGTAGTAAATGAAACTTCTTTTGTTGTTAGGTCGGTATTCAATCGTGATTCTGTGAATGAGGTTGGATCTCTCATCGAAGTTTTTAGATTTGTTCACTTTAGGTAAGTAGGTAAATAGATCAGAGTACCTATGTCTGAGAAACGAAACCAATATGTAGGTAGATATTTATAGCAGGAAAATTGGATTTATTTTATTTGTTAAGATATTTGTTTTAACAAAGGTCTTATAAAATACGATTTTACTGAGCCAATATTCGGATTGTTGCAGTAGTAGTATTAGCTTAGATAGTTTCAGCGATAAGCTTCGGGGATTCAGAAAGAAAATCGCGCTACCCTTGGCAAGTTTTTCTTAATCTCAATTTAGTTTAATTTTTACTGTTTCTACTTTTCATAATTATTATTTGTATTTCTTAACTTTTTTATTGGTTTTGCGTGTAACCCGGCTTATTTATGCTAGTCTGTTTTACTGTAGTTTTATTTTTATTTTTAGTTTTTTTTTTTTTTTCTGGGTGGGAAATCATCAAATAACTTCTCCCGCTCTGGGTGGAGCGGGAGGGCGTGTCAGACTTTTACTGACTAAAACCCACCCGTGTTCCCTCAGTTGCCTGTGTGCCAGGGGCGGCGGTATCTCTTTCGAACAACCCGCACCCCCGGCAGGCATCGGCCCTTGCGGGCCCCTCTGTTGCTGCTGACATCTCTTTGAGGCGCGCGTGGAACACAACGCGCCGTCGACCCGGGCTTGTTCCTTACCGGACAGCGAGGTACCCATTACTCGCCGTCCGCAAGCCCGTGCCTACGGTGGCCGGGAATCAGCCTGGGATTCCCGACGCCCAGGGCGTCTCCTGCGAAGGCCACGGCTGTGAGGGCGCATGTACTGCATCTCCCTCACGTGCGCCGCCTCCCTCTTTGCGAGCATAACTGCTTCGCTGAAGGAGGCGACTGCCAGCCATGCCCTCTCGCTCCGTACCATGGCCTGGACCAGGGTCGGACGCGAGAGATCGCCGCCGCCGATCACCTCCACGAGGACACGGCGTTGCTCCGCCCAAGCTGGGCAGACCTCCACCGTATGCTCCACCGTGTCCTCTGGGCGATCTTCGCAATGGAAACACCCGGGCGTTTCCTCCCGCCCTATCCGAAACAGGAACCTCCCGAAACAGCCATGTCCGGTGAGGACCTGTGTCAGGCGGAAGGTGAGGACGCCATGCCGCCTCTCAAACCACTCCTCAAAGAGGGGACTTACCGCCGCAATCGCGGCGTGCCCAGCACTGGGTTGCGACAATCGCACTTTCCACGTCGCCATGAGATCCTGCCGGAGCTCTGTCCGCCGTGCCGCGATTTCCCGCGGCAGCGGAGTTACGCCCCGGCGTTTGGCCTCCTCGCGCCACTCCCAAGTGAGCGCGAGGACGTTTGCCTCCAGATCCCATGGCGGTAATCCGGCAAGGAGGCCCGCCGCCTCACCGGAGATCGTGCGGTATCCCCGGATCATCCGGATGGCCATGACCCTATGGGCCGCCTTCAACCGGCGTGCTGGTTGGCGCCTCAATGCAGGCGCCCACACCGGCGCCCCGTATAGGGCCATGGCCCGCACGACCCCCGCGTAGAGCCTCCGGCAGGAGGCGTTTGGCCCCCCTAGATTGGGCAGGAGCCGCTTCAAGGCAGCCCCGGCCCGCTCCAGTCTGGGAGCCAAACGTCGGAAGTGCTCCGCGAAGTTCCACCGGCTGTCGAGGACGAGTCCTAGGTACTTCATCGTCGACTCGACGCCGATGTGAACCCCTCCCACCGTTATCTGGGAACCCGTCAGTGGCGCATTCCGAAGACCATGAAACCACATGGCCTCGGACTTGTGCAAGGCCACCTCGAGTCCCAGTTGCCGGATCCTATCCACGATTGTCGCAACCCCGTGTGTCGCTAAGTCGGCCGCCGCCTGGTACGACCTCCCTTGCGCCAGGACCAGCGTGTCGTCAGCGTAGCAAACTACGCTGACGCCGCTTGGGAGGTCGGATTTTTAGTTTAGTTTAGTATATTTTTAAGTTTAGTATTTCATGGCAGCAAGATATTTTGATCAATGCTATGTACCTACGCCATAATTGTCATGTACATTAGTCCTTTATTTATTAAGATTATTTCTAGCATAAGTTGAATGTATGTGGCTGTGCTTTTTTATACACCGTGGCATTTTAGTCGTCTTACAAAGGTGGTTCACTCAATGTATCCGTCATAAAATACCTCTAGGCGCGATTAAAACATTGGTACCATTAATTAAGATAATAGGTACAAAGAAAAATAAATAATGCTTTAGAATTATGAAACACCCTCCCTGTTAATAATGTTTACGTATCAAACGGTAGAAGATATCTACCTACGTACCATTACGATCCAAAATTAATTCCATCTCCATAACAGGGTATTTCAAACTACGTTATGCGTCTTAGTGAATGTTATTTTCATTTTTTTAATTATACAAATATTAAAAAATGTTTTTTTTTTTAAATAAATGATTAGTAGTCATTGGATACATGACGTGGGCTGCCGTTGTAAGACGACTAAAATGACATGGTGTATAATTAAATCATGGGTAAGTGGAGCAATGGTGGCCAAGTAGTATCAGCCTCGATTTACGAGTTGTAGGTCGTGACATCGAATCCAGAGAGGCGCGGTACCTAGTGTATTTTAATTTCATCACTACTGCTGTCAAACGGTGATGGAAATCATCGTGAGGAAACCGGCTTGTCCTACAACCTAAAATTCGAAGACATGTGACATCCACCAACCCGCACTGGGCTCGCGTGGTGGATTATGGCCCACTCCCGTTCATAGAGAGGAGGCCTGCGTCTGCAGTGGGAATGTTATAGGCTGATTATGCTACGTCACGGGTAAACGGCGCACCACACAGTTCACTCAAAAAAAGCGTGAAAATACAAAAAATGAAACTGCATTTTGAATATCGATATTTAAATGCGTTTGTGTTAAATCTATTTTCCAAATTGCCGGTTTCATGGTTGAAATGACTGAGTTCGAATGCTGAATCGAAGTCCATTCCTATTGATATTGAAGCGACGATTGGTTTTTATGAAAGAGCTTTTATACAGTTGGTTTGTTTGCTTTACGTGAGGCATAATTAAAAGTACTTGGCCATAAACCGTATTGAGAAGGTAATAACAATCATCAAAACTTATCATCATTCTCTTCTTTATTTTTATTTTATTTTTATTTGGGGTCGGCGCAACATGCCTTTTTCTTCCTTCGAATGTCCATTACTATCAAACATAAAAACTCACACGGACGCGAACATTCAATTATTCCCATTAATTGTAGATAAAAAAAAAAACTAAAAATTTTATATCAGCAGGATAATTTTCGGACAAACTTGACTATGATTTTATTTTTGACGTGTAAATTCCCAAGACATATTATTATGATCTGTTGACGGTTCGAAACCTGACAAATGCCAAAGTGAAAAAAAAATCTGACGCTGCCCACAAATCCTTGATTTAGACAAAAACGCCGTTTGTCCGATGTAAATATTGTGATTGTATTGATCAAATTGTGATTGATTGTGAATTGAATACATGCTGTGCTTTTTATTATTTTTATAAAATTACGATACGATCCTCCGAGATCGATTAAGATCGTTTCAGTATAATACGATTAAGATCGTGACGCGATTCACGAGGTTACAATCTATTACGATCCAGAAGATCGATTCAAAGCAAAACATCGGGCATCCCTAATTGAAGCGAAAATAAGACACAGAAACTAATTACTATCTTTTGGCCTGGTTAGATGTGTATAAGGAATTAGCCGTTTCGCAATATGTGGTATTCCTATTGCTTACGATATTAGTTTCACAGATGTTCGCGAAATACAAGCAGTATGAAAACAATGGGTAGGTTAAGGGGATAGATATCATTTTATACAATACTAGTTTTTGCCAGCGGCTTCGCCCGCGTGGCTGTCGGTGTATTATACATACAAACCTTCCACTTGAATCACTCTGTCTATCGATGAAACCCGCATTGAAATCCGTTTTGAGTTTAAAAGATCTAAGTGTACAGACACGACAAGCGACTTTGTTTTATACTACGTAAAAAAAATGTAAGGAAGTGGTGAAGTTAAGTCAAATACCTACACAACAGTAAAGTTTTTAAAGTCCAGAATGTAAAACTCAAAATTAAAATGTTTATTAAGAAATAATATATAAACTAAGGAGCTTCAACCAGCGCCTTCGTTCGCGTGAAATTTTCGCTATTACTTCGTTATCCTAGATATTTAACAAAGCATTTTTAAACCCTCGACACAAAAAGGGGGGTGTCATAAGTTTGTTAAGACGCTTTTATCACCTTCGCCTATCTCTCTGTCTATGTATGTGACGGAATCTTGGAACTCAAATTTCACCCACGTCAAGACATCAGAATAATTTGAAATTTTGCTCACTTATAAAGGACCGATGACAATACAATATGTTTATAAATTTGTGCCATTATCCAGGTCCCATTTAGGCCAAGATCATCCGGATAGCCAAAAATACATTTCTATGTTTTAGTTTGGCTAACTAAAATAGTAAAAAGTACTCAAAAATACGCTTTTGTAAAGCGTATTTTTGAGTACTTTTCACTATATATTTTTTCTTTTTGCTGGTCTCCTAGCGTGCGTGCATGTTAACCTTCATGAATTTGGCTATCAAAAGCAAAGAGTTTTTTTCAAATCCGTGGTTTCAGAGATTAGGGCTTTTAAACAAACAAAAAGCAAACAAACTCTTCAACAAAAATAGAGTAAACAAGAATAAACACAACAACGACGATGGACAGAACAGTTAAATAAACATTTCGTAGATTTAAATACGCCTAGTAAGCTTCTGTAACAATCGGCTTCCAAATTACTTTTGGAGTCAAATAATTACTGTGGACAATTCGACGTAACGAAGTAACTTGCTGACGTAAACATCTTTTGTGTATTATTTTTAGAGTAAGCTTAGTTGGAAGAGTTAATTTTCAGAGAGTCAGCTAAAAGCTTACTTTAATAAATCCACCATTCATTCATTCGCTCAATTAGGTACTGCTTTATTAATATGTTTAAGTAAAAAATATTCATTTACAGTAATGCAGTGTGGACCTTGGCAGCTCTAGACAGAGAGAGGTGGAAAGAGAGTAGGGAGGCCTTTGCCCACCAGTGGGACTTTAATAGTTAATAATGTAATAATAATGAACTGTGCACTTTTAGAAAAGCACTAAAGATTATATTTACATTTCTTTTTGATAACCGACGAATAATAAATATGCTAGGGGTTCTAAAATCATGTGCAGAATTTATGATTACATTTTACCTACCTGCCGATGTCCCCGCCACCCTGTATATGGAAAAACATTAATCATAACAGTGCTACATTGCCTGGACGCACGCGCATGATGCTATGCACTGCATACGGGTAAATTGACGGTTGTCGACGCGTATTGTCAGAAATGACACTACGTACCGACGAGGGTCGATGGAGCTCTGTAACCGGCCTAAGAAAGAGACTGTCATGCAAGTAACACAACATAACATCACGACTGTATTCCCCCAAAGGTTAGGGCAGAGGTGTACTTATTTTGCCAGTTAATCATCAACCGTCCCCCACCTTGTGTAACACACTACCAATCACAATCTGAATCATTTCGAGGGATATTTGTAATCCATTGCTTCATCTGTTCGAAAAATTTGTGCGCTCAACGACGTAAATGACTCAATTAATGATGTTGAACTGTCAAAATGAAAGGCATTCCTACGCTACGCAGTTACCCCGCGGGTAAGTATGAGTGACACAATATAATAACGCACTTCAAAACAGATATTTTTTCCAAGAATCGATGAGTCACATCACGATTGGGTACTAGGTACCTACTGTACACCTCGTGTGAACACTTAAGAAATTCTCAGTTCAAATAATAAGTAAGCTCCACAATAGAGCAGAAAATCGACCCGCTTCAAGTTACTTAGACGTGCCAAGTTGTTGAACTTAAAGTGGGTTCTATACGAAGTGTCGTTATAACTTCAGTGCGTACAGCAGGTGTGAACGTGGCTTATCAATTAGCCGCAATCTTGAAAGTTACAGGACCTTGCAGAGTTTCAATACACACAATAGCCGAAAGTAAATGACGTACATCGAGTTTTTGATAAAATTCGAACACGCTTTGAACGCGTCTCTCTCGAGGTATGTATTTAATCATAATTCTATTCATTCAAATTTTGCTCTCCTAAAAATATTATTGAGCATTTTAATACAATGATTGCGCCTCTTTTTGTGAGCCTCAAAGAATTCCTATTTGGGGTCCTTAAAATTCTAATAAGCTAAGTAACTGCGACCAAACTGGAAGTAGCGGTCGCTGGTCGCTGCCGCGGCACTGCCCGCTTCGCTCGCTCGGCTCGCGCACGGTCGGTCATCGTTCTGAGCTAACCTAACCCGTTTACTTAGTTACTGCGACCAATTGTGAGAAAAGGCCAGAAACTGCGCATCATTTTTTTTGAGGCCTAATAATAAAAAAAGGATCAAAAAGAGCAAAAGATTTTTAGAGGGTCGGTTAAATATTTTCCTTTCTAACACTCGTTGTGTCACGTTCACGCCCGTGTAGGTACTATATCTTACCAACTTTTAGCCAATTTATTGTACAATAATTTACCTTGCCTAAATTTGGGCTCGTATTTCCTAACGATACAAAAAGTTTTTAGGATTTACAAAGATTTTATTTCAATTTTCACATCATGCGTATGAAAAGAGTAACTTTCTTGTACAAATGATCGGAATTCTAGTAGTTAGGTATCTGTTTTGTGGTTATGCTTAACTTTCTTTGAGTCTGGTTAGTATTTTGTAGAATAGAATAGAATATAATAATTTGTTTGTAAAACAGGTAATTACGTACAAACATCTTAAAAATAAGGTAGTGCGCTATGTTTTGAAAATATTGGTATACAACTGATTACTAAATAAGAACAATTAAATGAGCATTATTCAATTACAATGATACATTTACAATATAATTATTGAGTAGCTAATTGTGCATGCAAGCAAATAAAATTATATTACAATTCAATGTAAATTGTTCAAAAAGTGCTGACATCAGCCTAATTTGAATAAATGACTTTTAATTTTGATTTTGAATTTCATTTTAATTCAATTCAGAACATGGATAATGTAAAGTATTAAAATATTGATGTTAGCGTTATTATAATTACAGATAGAAACTCATCTAGGGAATAATGACATCTGTCAAGCAGTAACCCGTTGGGTTTTTTTTAATTTTTGTAGTGGCAAACATTTTATTTCATCGGGTATTTTATTATATACTCGTAGTTACTTGTGGAGCAACACGATTGAAACCACCACCTGTGTCAAGAAATATTTCATTTGGACGGTACTAAAGTGCATTTTACTAGCGTAAACTCAAGATTCCAAACCTTGAGTTAAGGTAAAATCTGCTGAATATTTTGATACCACAAATTGGCGACTGTCATCGTTTATACACGGCGAAGCAAAAATCAGGGTTATGATTTTGACCGGTATGTGTGTATGTGGGTATTGATGTATATATGTTCATTTGATCCGTTTCCGATTGTTGGAAGCGTCTTGATCGTCCGCTGGTTATACTTAGGAGATGCGACGTCATATTAAATAAATAAAATAAAATATATAATAATATTAATATGTATATGGTGCCATGCTGGGTATCAAATTAAGGGCATATTTAGCAAATTAAATAAAAATATGAATTGTGAGCTAGCCCCAAAAAAAATTCAAACAAACCGTTATTTTTCAGTAGTCAGGTTTTTTTACTCTAAAGAAGACATAACCATCGTTTTTGATAAACAGTTTGGCCACCGCAGATAAATAAATAGATAGAATATTCTTTAGTATTTATTACTTTGTATCCGCATTTTGTAGTTAAGTATTCTCTGGATAAAAGAAACCTAAAAAATAGAGGAAATAGTTACCAAAGTCCATCGAAGCAAAAACCTCCGCAGTACCTACTGAATTTCAGTGGAGTTGTACAGTAAGAATTCTATTCTATTGTATTTTTGGGAAGAATTTCGTTTTGGAATTCCAAAACCAATATGCAATAGACGTTTCCGTGCTGTTAGCTGGATAATGTGCTCTATATTGAGACTTTACGGTATTAACCACGCGAGATTGGCATGATACGGTTATGTAAAATTGGGTAGAACTGCCAATAACCCCAAACTGTTATAGGCTACCCAAATGTCGCGGGATTTTTCTGCAGGTGCCTTTTTACACACTAGCTTTCAGCCCACGTGTACGTCCGCGTAGTTTTATGGATTTCATTTTACTTATACAAACTTCAAGACGCACTTTGCACAAGACGTTTGGGCACGCCGCGATTGCGGCGGTAAGTCCCCTCTTTGAGGAGTGGCTTGAGAGGCGGCATGGCGTCCTCACCTTCCGCCTGACACAGGTCCTCACCGGACATGGCTGTTTCGGGAGGTTCCTGTTTCGGATAGGGCGGGAGGAAACGCCCGGGTGTTTCCATTGCGAAGATCGCCCAGAGGACACGGTGGAGCATACGGTGGAGGTCTGCCCGGCTTGGGCGGAGCACCGCCGTGTCCTCGTGGAGGTGATCGGCGGAGGCAATCTCTCGCGTCCGACCCTGGTCCAGGCCATGGTACGGAGCGAGAGGGCATGGCTGGCAGTCGCCTCCTTCAGCGAAGCAGTTATGCTCGCAAAGAGGGAGGCGGCGCCCGCGAGGGAGATGCAGTACATGCGCCGTCACAGCCGTGGCCTTCGCAGGAGACGCCCTGGGCGTCGGGAATCCCAGGCTGATTCCCGGCCACCGTAGGCACGGGCTTGCGGACGGCGAGTAATGGGTAGCTCGCTGTCCGGTAAGGACCAAGCCCGGGTCGACGGCGCGTTGTGTTCCACGCGCGCCTCAAAGAGATGTCAGCAGCAACAGATGGGGCCCGCAAGGGCCGATGCCTGCCAGGGGTGCGGGTTGTTCGAAAGAGATACCGCCGCCCCTGGCACACAGGTAAATGAGGGAACACGGGTGGGTTTTAGTCAGTAAAAGTCTGACACGCCCTCCCGTTCCACCCAGAGCGGGAGAAGTTATTTGATGATTTCCCACCCAAAAAAAAAAAGACCCCATTTCAATTACTAAAGATTGTTAAAAAATAGTCTGCCTATGGTTTTCCTCTAGGCTCTAACTATCTCCATGCCAAATGACTAACGTCAAAATAAATTCAGCGGTTTACCACTGATATAGCATTTTTCTTCAGTACAATTATGAATTCATGAGAATGCCCTCAATGGGATTATTGAACTTAGAGGGTTTAATTGACGATTCTAATGATTCATCATCTGTCCAGCCTTTTCTCAACTATGTTGGGGTCGGCTTCCAGTCTAACCGCATGCAGCTGAATACCTATCTGACTTCCACAACTCAGTTACTGTGTAGCACGATACCCCTTGGTAAGATTAGTTCACAGACTTTCGGGCTTCTGACGACCTGTAACGACTGTCAAAGATCCACGAATAACGTGCTTTCCGAGGCACGGAGGGGTCTTAGTACGTAAAGGTCACCCATCCTCGGACCAACCGCGGCAAGCGGAGCTTAACCTGATCGATCGACTCGTGCTGCTGTTATTACGTAGCCACAAGCCCCTCTGATGTTTATGATTATAATTTTGCAAAGCCATATTTGTTATGATCGCAAATTATAATGCAATCAAAATACAACCTGACACTTACCTGCAGTTTGCAAAGAACGTAAGAATATTTGAATTTTAATAATAAATATTTCTTGACCATAATTCTAAAAGTTTTAACACACCAGAAACATTACTGGAATGTTTTCTTCAGTCCTTATACATGCAGTATTAAATAAGTTACGAATTCTTTGAAAACAACGTGGGAGCAAGTAGGTATTGGAAGTCGGAGCACATAGCCAAGTTCAACTCGAACATGAGATTTAAACAATTTGAGCATTATTCGTGTAACGATCTCATTTCGGTTCGAATTCTCATTGTTCGCTTGTTCTATAGCTTCTTTAAAGACGCTATATCCTTAGCTTTGCCCGTGACTTCGTCGGCAGGAATTAGGATCAAAAACTTCCCAAATTGATTTACCATACTTATTTTATTCGATTTTTTTGTACAGGCGCAGGGTCCACCCTCGATGACGTCCCGCGGGACTCTGAGCAACTCTGAGCGTGAGCCGATTTAGCCCCATTTACTATTTTTGAGTTTATTAAAAAAAAATGTATTAAACTAAAAATTTCAACCTTTAAATTCCCTCTTAAATACGATTCCCTCATCATACATGCAATTTTCACATTATTTTGTACTGTTATTAGGAAATGAGACGGAAAATGGTTTCAGAATCGACCCTGTTTCGGATTTTTTTTTTCATAGAGCAAATTGCAATTTATCGTGTTTTGAACCTTTTTTTTCAGGGCCTACATACATACACTAATTTGATCATTTAATCTTGATTCTAAAACAGAAAATTTCGGATAAACCCCGTTAAGCTACGCTTGCCACGGTTGGTTCGTGGATGGGTGACCATAATTTGCATATCGAGACCCCTTCATGTCTCGGAAAGCACGTCTTGCTAAGTTGGTGGCGGTTCCTAGATCTTAGACAGTCGTTACGGGTAGTCAGAAGCCCAAAAATCTGACAACCAGTTTTACCAGGCGGAGCACCGCCGTGTCCTCGCGGAGGCGATCGGCGATCTATTGCATCCGGCCGAGGGGGGCTAGTCTCTAACTCCGTTAACGAAACTACGAGTCCGTCCGAAAATAGTTCAAAACTTCGAGGTGACTTCTACAGTTGACTAATTATATTTTTTGGACGGGTAAAATCATACAGGGTGTAGGGCCAACTGTCAAATCGTGTAGTAATTCATTCTTAGTTTGGGCCTCAAACTAATCATAGGTCCGTGAGTGATACGGAATAGGAAACACCCGTAACTTCGACCGAGATTACGGATTTCGTGCTTAGAGAGTAGGCCCTCTGGTCCAGCCCAGGTATGCAGCGAGAGTGCATGGGAAGCCGTCACCTCGCTTCTGCGAAGCAGTAATGCTCGCGAAGAGGGAGATGGCGCGCGTGAGGGAGAGGCAATCTATAGCGGACTCCCGACGCGTTGTGTTCCACGCGTGCCTCAAAGAGATGTCAGCACCCCCCCAGTGGGTTCCCGCATCGTCGTTGCGGGGGGGCTCAGTAGCCGTGGTCATCCGCACGGTGAAGCGAAGAGGAACCCCAAGGTGGGGCCGCACGTCAGGGCTTTTGCCTCGAAGCCGACGACGTAGCGGCCAAAAAGTAGGTTGCGGTGAGGTGCATCGCAACTGAGGCGGGCCGCGATGTCGAATGGGAGGCATCGCGGCTGAGGGTTACAGGCTGCGGCGGAGGAGGAGTGCCGGTACTTCTGAGTAGCGCTCTTCCCTTTCGTGGCCTGGACCGGGCCACAGAGTACATTTTACAGGGCCGCCATCGTTTGATGGCGGACGCGGTGGGGCCGCAGGGGAGGAAGAGTGTCAGTAAAGCGTTGGCCCTTATGCTATTTGGTTCCTGGGGTGGTCACGGCGTGCCATATGTCCTGGTACGCCGGTGATAGGGGTATTCCCCTGTTGTTCCGGTGACGGACAGCCGCGGCGGGTTTCGCGGATGGCTTGCGCGTTTCCGTGTTCCCGCCTCAAGCGGCATTGGAGGACACCATGGAGTTTTAGTGGGTTGGAGTCCCACATAACTGCGCTATCTCCCCGTGGTAACGCAGTAGGCATTTCTCCACGTTCAACAAAAAAAATATATATGCCCGAGTCGATGGCGCGTTGTGTTCCACGCGCGCCGTCAGAGATGTCAGCAACAACTGGTGGAGTCAGCAAGGGCCGATGCCTGCCAGGGGTGCGGGTTGTTCGAAAGAGATACCGTGGCCCCTGGCACACAGGCAGCTGAGGGAACATGGGTGGGTTTTAGTCTGTAAAAGTCTGACACGCCCTCCTGCTCCAACCAGAGCGGGAGAAGTCATTTGATGATTTCCCACCCTAAAAAAAAAAGAGATGTTACAATAACTGAAGGGGTCAGCTAGGGTCGATTCCTGCTACTTGCCAGGGTCGCGGATTTTTTCGAAAGAGTTACCGTGACTTGTAGTCACCTGAAGGAACACGGGTGGGTTTTAATCAGTAAAAGTCTGACACGCCCTGCCGTTCCGCCCAAAGCGGGAGAAGCCATAAGTTGATTTCCCATCCAAAAAAAGGGGTATCGTGTTACCCAGTTACTGAATTGCGGAGGTCAGACAGGCAGTCGCTCCATGTAAAATAACTTGGACCGTTACACATAATAAAGGTTGTGTAAAAAATCCTCAAAGTTATTATTCCGTAAGATTATAAATAACTTTTGCCAGCGGCTTCGTCCGCGTGGAGGTCGAAAACTATCACACGAAAAGGTAGTACCGGGATAAAAAGAATCCTATGTATTATTCCAGGTTATAAACTACCTGTGTGCCTAATTTCATTCAAATCCGTTCAGCCATTTTTGCGTGAAAGAGTTCACATTTATAATAATGGTAGGATTCCATAGAATGACGTTTTCCTTCTAAACATTTACGGCCGTTCCCTAGCTCTTAGCGTTTGATTTTCCGTTCCTACCTCTCTATACCCTTTTACTTATGGATCAGGAAGATCGGAAGTATTTTTCCTGTGTTTTTTATCTATCGATAGTTTCTGTTGTTCTCTGACTGAATTAACAATGAATGCATTGTTCATAATTAGCTATAGATGAAGAATGTATTAGATATAGACATCGCTTTGGTTAGGATTGGAATGTACACATCTTAGGGTAAACGAAGGACATACTTTATGGTGTGGTACTCATGAAAATATACAATTTTTACTATGGAGTAGACATCAAAATATAAAGAAAAATTCTGCTGTTCCCTACATTTTGTCCAGATATGCATATATAAATATATGGAGCGGCGGGTTTCGCGAATTTTATGTTTTGGTTCCTTAGTAAAAGATTTTTATTTTCATGAGTACAAAACTCCCTTAAAGTTTGTCCTCCACTCCATTAAGGTGAGGCAAGAATTCCTGTTATGGTATACGATTTAGATACATAAAGAAATAAAAACTGTAAGTTGTGCTTTTTCAGTCACTATCAGTCCCGGAACGCTAATTACACACTATTAATCAAAATCTGAATCACTCTGAAGGTTATTGCTAACCCATTGCTTCATATGCTCGATAAATTTGTCGGCTCAGCAACGTAAATAACGCAATTAATGTTGTTGAACTGTCAAAATGAAAGCCATTAGTGTTAAGCTGTTAGTGTGTTACCCCGCTCCTACATATGTACAAGTGATATACATAATATATTGAGAGGCCTCACCACGAACGTGCGTAATGTAAACTCGAATGAAATTTTTGAAGTGAAAACTTCTTTTCTTTAGGCGCGTTGAGCACTTTTTGGGCGAACAAAAATCATAGAATTCGCGTCATCGACACCGAACGCTTTCCAGCGAGGACACGGATTAGTCGCGCGTTGATGTCTTTTACACGTGATTGTTCAAGTTTTCACTTCTGTCGGCACTGCCGGACTTCCGTTTTTCATATACTTAAAACTTCCTCATGTCTGTTAGTGAAAACCGCATGAAAATCCGTTCAGTAGGATAGTTTATCGTGAACAGACAGACAGACAGACGCGGCGGGGGACTTAGTTTTATAATATGTGTTGATAAAACATACCTATTATAAGCATTATGGTTTATTTTTCTGTGACTACTGCAATTAGTATCACTCACAGATACAATATTTTGTACGAAACGAGTATTTTTAATTTTAAAATCGTAACATTTCTGTTACGGGTACTCCGCGCTTTCAAGCTGTGGGTCTGTAGTCGACTGTCGTTAATAAACTTCCCATTAAGCCTGTCAAGTGAAATCCTTCAGAGTTCCCTAATGACCGGAACTACTTGAAATCATGGGATCTTGGGCTTAATGTGATGTTTTGGTATCGAGGTTATAGACCAAGATAACTAATACCCTCGGGCTAATTAGAAACTCTAAAACGACGTCCCTATTCGAGGAAAAGACGTATTAATTTGTTATTCACAAGGCAATCGTTGAAATGAAGTAGGTAAGTATCTAACCTTGCATTCCGATCCAGATGTGAATTGTTGATTGATGAAAGAAGTGAGTCAAGTTAGTAGTTTCCTTGAAAGTTTTATGTTTCATTTCAGTTAAGGCTCCGTTTTGCGAAGTGTGTAGGTAATTGGTTTTTCAATATGTGACAATCTAGAATCTAGGTTTTGTAAGTAAGGTTGTGGTAGTTAGGTTCTAGGATAACAGCAATAATGGTCACAGAGTGACGCGGGATTTACTTGTAGTAACCAGAGGCCTTAGTGTGAGTTTCATTTAACCAACTCGATCAAACGCATCGAGCGCGTTTGGCGCTCCGATTGACCCTGGATTGGTGACGGACCAATCTGAGCGCCGACCGCGCTCGATGCGTTTGATCGAAATGGTTAAATGAAACTCACACTGGGGCTACACGTGTACAAACATTCTGTGAATGTTTGCGTGACGACGAATAGCGTCAGCAAATAACACATTCACTCACACTCTTACTTCCGACTCTACCGTTGTCTCATGTCTCAGACGGTACCGTACCGAGATGGTAACGAAAGTTCCTGCGCTTACACACTCGGTAATCACGAGTAATGCGCGTGTCGCTTCCTGAGATAAAAATATTGTACGCTTACCTAAGTACAAAATGTTGTACCTGTACAACTCAATACTTTTACGGTTATTTCTACAAGTATCTGTATTATTATAATATGTTTGTTTAGATATAGATACAGCTAGCAGCCGTTAATAAAATGTTATTACCTCGTTTTTCGTCCATGATTATTCAATGACAATTTACCTTAGGCATAATGTCGTTCAAACAAAATTATTGTTTGAATAACATTCGGAAAAAGCAGGGAGATATAAAATTGGAACCTTCTTTCCTTCCTTCCTTCTTCTTTTTGTTATGTATTTTCTGGCGTACAATAAAGCATATATGTATAAATAAATAAATAAATGTAAATGAGTTATTAATTTACTTTAGTGAGTGATTGCGTAAGAATTTAACGTGAACAGGGTTTGTTTACACTTTCGTTATTTAATTAGGAACAGACATTCGTTTTGGTATTGTTTGGTCATCTAAAGAGACAAGTAACCACGGGGGTTGTCGGATATAGATGTAGATTAGTAAGAAGCCGATACTTAGATTAAATGTTTTCGAATGAAATTTAATTTGATAAAATAACTGTTTGTTTTCTATTAATGAAATTATTTTTTATTCTAAAACATCCATCGGTGTCTTACTAAATTTCAACTAAATCTGACGATCCTGATCACTTATCTCTTTCGGTGACTGTACCTACATGTACGATATGATAAAGTAATAATCTCGTTTGTGGGTAGTTCTGGGAATCGTTAGCAGTTCGCACCGCAGACCTCGCGCGGGAAGGTTTAACAACCATCGCAACGTCATGCCGGCTTAGAGTACACTCGTAACCCGCAATGGAATCCATCAGACGCAAGTACTTGTAGGTATATACCTACATCGAGAACAATATTGCCTTGTCTTGTTTCTAGTTGTACACGCGCATGGCCATTAGTGTTTATCTATGGTTTAGCTATGGCTGAAACATGGCGGCCGGCCCATATTGGGGATAGAGCGAATTTTTTGTTCAAAACCACCTAGACATCGCAAAAATAAACCAAATGAGACAATTTTTGGACAGAAATGTTTGTAATTAAATTCTAAAGAGACTGACGAAGATTTTTTCTATTATCTGGATTTCTAATATTCCTTAAATCTAAAAACTTCATAACCCACTAAAACCAAGGTAATGCGATTCTTACCCTGTTCTTTAACACTTTCAGTCACTCATTTCAACTAGCACTTGTATGGAAGTGCAAATATACGCTGCCGATGTATTTTTCGTCGCTGAAAACGAATCTGATATCAAAAATGCAATAAACCGAAAAACATCCCCTATCGTAGGGTGGAAACAACCCTCTTTTTTTCATAAAAAATGTTTATTTCTCTATTATATACATTGTTTATTTCGTATCAGGAAAAAATCTCATGATCACTAGAGTATAATATGAAATCAGTCATAATATAAAAAAAAAATAAAAATAAAATCAAATCATATGCATTTTTTATAAAAAAAAATTACAACCTAATTTCGCAAATCGGGCTTCGTGGGTGTCTTTGGAATTTGATTTCAAACATTTCTGTGCAAAAATGGTTTAATTTTGTTAATATTTGAGGTCTCTAGGTCGTTTTGAACATTCTGTCCCCAATGTGCGGCCGGGCCATTCGGACAAAAGCTATCGACAAGGGCGCGTGTCAATAAACGTCAACGTTGTTCTTGTACAGCTATTTTTACACTTCCATTTGAATACAGTATTTTGTGGAGTTTGAGTCCGTTTCAATTCATCTCCCAACACTAGTAATAAAAGTTTATTTCGATAAACAGAAGATCTATGTTTAGTCTAAGTATTTTCATCACTACTTTTATATTCTACTAGCTTTTGCTTGCAGCTTCGCCCTCGTGGATGTCGAAAATTAACCCACGGAAACGTATCACCGGGATAAAAACTATCCTATCTGTTAATCCAAATTATAAAATATCTGTTTGGCAAATTTCGTTCCAAACTGTTCAGCCGTAATTGCGTGATTGAGTAACATACATCCAAACATCCAAACATAAAAACGCACATTTATTTATAATATTAGTAGGATTAGTAGGATGAATGACTCACATCATTTGCAGGGTTTAAAGATGAGGACACTGTAACCAATAAATTAGGGTAAATTCTAGATTTTTGCCATCTAACCGCATCCAACACTAGACTGCGCCACGTAGGGCTCCCAACTTTTTCTAGAAGATGTAGAGTATTTCTGATTTCAGAGAGAGTAAATAAAGAGTACAGATTAATAAAATAGAGTACCATTTATTCGTTTCTCTTTATGTATTTTCTAGCAATTTTTGCAATAAATAACATTTTTTATAATTTTTACAAGAATTTTAGGACCCCAAACATCGTACTAATCCACGTTCAAAATATCGTACTAATCCAAATATCGTACGACCTACGATCAGGAGCTCATTTTAATAAATATTTATAAACTGTTTTCTCGCCACTTTACATTCATGACCGACAAATAGTCAAGTCTCACAGTGTAAAATATAGAAAACCCGCAGACTAGAGAACTAGAATAGAGAACTTGCCTCAAAAAAGTCAGTTTACGAAAAAAGAGTATTTTGGCGTACTCTATTAGTAATATAGATTATAGAGTAGACCCATAAGAAAAAGAGTACAACACTCTATTTTAAAGTATGGTTGGCAACCCTAATGCCACGCGACGGCGAGCAGATAACGCGTGCGTGATTTTTTACATACAAATTCAATTTGGCTCCCGCGTCCTGTTGTTTGGCGTTATAGGGTATTATGCGACTAATTCTTTAAAATGTGTATTTGTTTGCAGTATTATTATGAAAACACTTTTTACAGTGTTATCAAAGACAAAAAGCAAGCTAGAAGAAAGACGCTTTCAATATGGCTTAAAGACCTCCTAGGTCCTTTGTATTTTATAGTCCATAAATTAAATAGGACAATTTATTATCTCCTTGGTGTATATCCGGTACAGGCAGTGGAAGCGTGAAATCCAATTATAACGCACCACGATTTTATTTCACAAATCTCTTCGGTTTAAAGATTTAACTTATATGGAACAAGCTATTATCATTTTCACGGAAATGTCACGCCGCGCGCCATGTTAATTTATTTTTCACGAGATTCTACGATGTGCGGCGTGTTAATTTACACTCACAAACCAGAGCTCGGCTCAACAATACGAATCCGAGTGTTTTTGAGCCTCAATATGTAAATGGAAAGCTTTAGGTCCAATTATCATGATATGATCAACCTTGTGAATATCTTGACATTCATTTAAATTCGTCGATCGTAAAACATTTTGTAAGGGCGGCACTTCACTTTGACACTATGATGTAAAATTGTAAAGAGGTCTGTGAAACTGCGAATACATAAGTATGTATTCGCAGTTATAGGTTCCCAAAGCGGAGCAGAGAGGCGCGACGCGACTTTCGTAAAACAATTTCTGTAAAGTTTTCATAGAAATTGTTCTACTGATCGCGGCACGTAAGTTGAACCAAAATGGTGGATTTTGGTTCTACTTATACGTGCCGCGATCTGTAATTTATTTCTAAACTTCAGTACACGTTACATCAATGACTAAGATGGAAGGTGACCTCATCCTTATTCCCAGCGAGGCAACGATCGCAACCTTCCGTTGTTTCTTCTGATTTTGGTTCGACTTACGTGTCGCGATATATACACGAGTCGCGTGGCGCCTCTCTGCGGGTGCCTTTATACCAACCGGTCAGCATCAGGCGGACCGCGGTCGACCGCGAAAGGTCGAATCTCGGACCGCCTAATATTGTTATTGTTATTACCTTTATTCGTTGAAATAATATTTTTAAGCTATATAAGAATCTAACCTAGTACTTATTCTATTTTTAACCGACTTCGAAAAGAAGGTGGTTATCAATTCGACATGTTTATATATTTTTTTAAGTAGCCTAGTTAATCTGTTTTACAAATACCTAAAACTGATATGGTTTGATTAGTTTCCTATCTAGCCTGAGTGTGTGGATTTGTGCGAATTAGTTATAACTGATTTCATTTAAATATATTTAAATCTTTGTTACGTACACGAAATATTCATAGATTGAACTACGTACGGAGTTTCTTTCTGAATGTGATTCAGCGTATTCTGACTTACTGCAACACAACAATGTTCGTTGGCTAATTAAAGGTCAAGTTATTGAATGTTTCTGGGTAATAAAAGAACAAGTAACCTCCTTCTTACGAAACTTAGATACGCAGGGATCGAGGAAGCACTTTGAGTTGGTAAAAAATGTGTGTGTGGCTTTTCTAAAAGCTATTTTGAAATATTTAAATGCGCTCAACACAGAGTTACAAGGAAATGGAAAATTAATAAGTGATTTGATACAAATTGTGTCTGCTTTTCGTCCTAAGCTGGATATCTTTGAAAAAGATATTGCAAGACAAGAATTTATTCATTTTCCGACAATTCTTGAATTTATATTCAAGAATAAACCTTCCTTTTTATAAAGGAGAACTCTGAAGAAGACAAGACTTTGCAGAGATGGGCAAGCCAACTACGTTTCTTAAATCGCCATTTGAAATTGATGTAGCGGCAGAATGGACAGATGTGGCTGCCAAGTTGTTTAATCTGTCAAAGCCATCACTTCAAATGGAAATAATTGATATGCAAGAAGATGTGTCTTTGCAAATACATAAAACTGTATCCACTGAAGAATTTTGGGCCAAACATGTCCCAGAAAAATATGAAAATTGTAAAAAAACTAGCTATCAATTTGGCCACTATGTTTGGCTCGACATACGTATGTGAATCATCTTTCACAAAGATTAATTTTTTGAGAAACAACTATCGTTCGAGATTAATGGACGCCCACCTAGAAGACACACTTCGAATTTGCTGTTCTTCTCTATAAAAAAACTGGCTCAAGACCGTCGGTGCAGTTTCTCACACTAATTTTAAGTCTTGTGTTTTATAATTCAGAATTTAATTTGAAACCATACAATAAATATGTAGCACTTAATTTATTATCAGTTGTTTTTTTCTGGACCTCGTTAAAATTTTCCCACAGTATCCGGACCCCACCTAAAACTACTTGCCGACCCCTGCTTTATATGATGAGAATTGAAGTGTTTTTTTTAATACTATGTGATACAGTGTGGTTGGTCCCCTTACACTGTGCACCGGTAGGATATTGGATCTACATTTTTAATACAGTTGCTCAAAAAGTGGTGTATTGCAGGGACGTATAGCGTTCGGGATGTGGGCTATTACATACTAGTGCTTTTTTTTTACCTTTCCCGAACTCGTGCGTTCTCTTTCCCAACTGTCAAAATAATGTCTATTAAAAAGAAAAACCAACCATGAAGTTTTTACTAAAGAGTTTTTGTGATTCATACAAATACGTATATTTCTAAAAGGAAGCTACTAATTTATTTCAATATCAGATTTAATGATTTAATTGAATGAGTTAGGTTAGGTTTCATTTCATTTCATCTCATTAAATTTCATTTTCATTTCATATCAATAAAAAAAATCTACTGAAGACTAAGCTGTATGGATAGTTCCCTTTGCCTACCAAAATGGGTGAAAAAAAAAACTCTGCTTATATTATACGGTTGGCGCCATTTTCCAGAAATTTTCTTTGCGAGTTTAGTTGTTTGTTGCACAAAATGAGTAATTTCGACCCTATTTTTTTTGAATTAACACCACCGGAACTCAGTATAATTGCACAAAATGCTTCGGAGAACATTTTACCGGAAAAGTCAAAAAGTCGTTACATATCTACATACGACGAATTTATTGCGTGGAGAGAAGAGAAAAAAGCAAATAGTTTTTCAGAAAATGTTATGTTGGCATACTTCTCCGAACTCTCAGCAAAATTAAAACCGTCTACGTTATGGTCGAGATTTTCGATGATAAAAAGTATGCTGAAAATAAGGAACAACGTGGATATAAGTGAATACCCAAAATTAAATGCTTTCTTAAAACGACAATCAGACGGTTTTACAAGTAAAAAGTCGAAAATATTAACATCCAATGAAGTGGAAAGGTTTTTGAACGAAGCTCCCGATGATCGTTATTTAGCCACAAAGGTAATTTATTAATAAGTACTTATATTTTTCTTTAGTATTCAGTTTACGAAATCGCAAAATACAGTCAAAACATTATTTAAAAAAATATTAATCAAATCCCTTTTTTTGTAGGTTGCTCTGATTTTTGGCGTTGTTGGAGCTTGCCGCAGAGAGGAGTTAGCCAATATTACTTTAAAAGATATTGAAGCCCATGGAAAAATGCTACTAATCAAGATTCCGAACACAAAAAATAAGATACCGAGAAGCTTTGTTCTTGAAGGAGATTTTCTTAGAATAGTGCAAAAATATATGAATCAGCGGTCCCAAAAAGGAAAAACCGACCGTTTTTTTCAAAATTACCAAAAAGGGAAGTGTACAGCTCAAGCAATCGGGATAAACAAATTTGGTAATATGCCAAAAGAAATAGCAACGTTTCTTGGTCTGCCGGATGCTGAGTATTATACTGGGCACAGCTTCAGGAGGACCTCTGCTACATTATTGGCAGATTCAGGACCCAATTTGACGTCCTTAAAGCGACTAGGAGGTTGGAAATCAGACAAAGTTGCAGAAAGCTATATTGGTGATTCATTAAACAACAAACTAGAAACTGGGAAAAAAATCACACAATCCATTAATTTAAGGTCCAGTCCGTCTTCTTCACATGTTGAAGAGAACGTTCGTCCATCTACCTTCGTTGATAATGATAATTCATCAGATCCAATTCCATCAACTAGCAAACGCCATTGTATGACAAATATACATGAACAATCATACGAAATTAATAATAGTTTGTCTCAAACAGTAAATATGCAACCTAAAACTTCCCCAGTTACTTTAAAAAACTGTACCAATTTCAATGTACATGTGTACTATAACTTTTATAAGAAATAAATGATTAGTTAGTTGAGTTTATTGTGTTTTTATTATTTTATTAAATTGCTTCATTTTTTCGCAACTGTATTAAAAATAGTCGTTCAGTACACCTGCGGAACCGTCATTGCAACTTGTTCCGACTGTCAACCCTCGCCTTCGGCTGCGCCTCGGCTCGGGTAGACATTTGTCGGAACTCTTTGCAATGACAGCCTTTCCGCACTTGTAATGAAATATACTATTTTATACTCTTATCTCGTTCCTGTACGATATCGTAAAATACCTTTTTTGTAATAAGAAAGTTATCCCTTACAGTTTATGGTAGCGTGACATGGCTGGTAGTAAATTGTTGAAAAAACTTGTGAAATTGCCACGAGCGATGATATATTACGTTGTAATTTTTTATAGACATCTGGGGGCCTACTAGCATCACTTTTTTTTAAATATCGTGGTAGCCCCCTGTATAAGAGAAAAATTACAGACTCGGCCCTAGGTTGCATAAGGTTTATTATAAGGCGTCTGTATTATTTCTCAGAAATAATGTTTGCTAATTATAACGATGTGTAGATTGCGTAACACTGTAAATACCTATTGTTGTGTCTGTTTTCGAATTGGAGTAATATTTTTCAAGATCAAAAGTAATTTAATAAAATTAGGCTGAGAATCAGCACTTATCGAACGTCGACAGTCCCCCAAAAACGCCCGCCTTGTACCACTTCCTAGTGCTTTAGCTGGGAAGAAGAAGTGCCGCAGCTAACTGCCCAGCAGAAAATTAAATATTGAATGTCTTGGTGAATTTAAAATATCCACATCAATTAGAAACAGTACATCAATTAGAAATATCCACAGCTTCTGTATTCAGGATGACTAGTTCACTGTGCTCATTAACGATGTTTTGAAGCCTCCAAAGGGATTTCCGAAACACCCGCATGTATGTTCAGGGAGAAAATTTAGTTCAAAGGGAAACATTTAGTTCGACAAAATTTGTCAAAAAGAAGGACGTTATCAATTCGACATATTTATATACATGTGCTTTTTTATGAATGTGCTATAACTCCGTCATATATAGACGGTCAAAGTCAAACTCAAAGCATTTATTTCAAATAAGCACTTAAAAGGCACTTTTGAACGTCAACTTTTACATTAAAATAGAATTGATTCTAGTCGCCCCTTCTAAAATGTAGTTTCGTTTCGAGAAGAATGGACAAGAAACTCCACCGTTACTCTTTTAAAATGTTTTAAGTACAATTTTTAACAAACATTCTCATCATTATCTTATGTGTGAAAACGATGCACCCAGAATAAAATGACCATACTAAAATTGGGCACGCCGCGATTGCGGCGGTAAGTCCCCTCTTTGAGGAGTGGCTTGAGAGGTGGCATGGCGTCCTCACCTTCCGCCTGACACAGGTCCTCACCGGACATGGCTGTTTCGGGAGGTTCCTGTTTCGGATAGGGCGGGAGGAAACGCCCGGGTGTTTCCATTGCGAAGATCGCCCAGAGGACATACGGTGGAGGTGTGCCCGGCTTGGGCGGAGCACCGCCGTGTCCTCGTGGAGGTGATCGGCGGCGGCGATCTCTCGCGTCCGACCCTGGTCCAGGCCATGGTACGGAGCGAGAGGGCATGGCAGGCAGTCGCCTCCTTCAGCGAAGCAGTTATGCTCGCAAAGAGGGAGGCGGCGCACGTGAGGGAGATACAGTACATGCGCCCTTACAGCCGTGGTCTTCGCAGGAGACGCCCTGGGCGTCGGGAATCCCAGGCTGATTCCCGGCCACCGTAGGCACGGGCTTGTGGACGGCGAGTAATGGGTAGCTCGCTGTCCGGTAAGGACCAAGCCCGGGTCGACGGCGCGTTGTGTTCCACGCGCGCCTCAAAGAGATGTCAGCAGCAACAGATGGGGCCCGCAAGGGCCGATGCCTGCCGGGGGTGCGGGTTGTTCGAAAGAGATACCGCCGCCCCTGGCACACAGGCAAGTGAGGGAACACGGGTGGGTTTTAGTCAGTAAAAGTCTGACACGCCCTCCCGCTCCACCCAGAGCGGGAGAAGTTATTTGATGATTTCCCAACCAGAAAAAAAAAAAAAACCATACTAAAATAGGTAAAAAGAATGAAAGGGAAGCAATGACAGATAAATTAATTTTGTGATAGATACATGGTGCTCACATATTTACAAACATTGTAAAAGTCAATGTGTGAGTCAAAGTAATCACCGACTGTAAATCAATGTCATAAATATAATTAATTATACAATTCAATTAGCAACCAGTTTGATTTTGTCTAGACTCTAGATTGTCCCATGGAGCAGCACCAGCAAGTTTTCAAGTATTCTTATCTTGGATATAATCCTCTAATTTGTAATATGATTTTATGTACAGATTTGCAAAGACGCTTTCAATATGGGTATGCTTTTTTTGTGCGAAAAGGGGTTTATTCTGAAATGATCCCATTTAAATTTCATATAGTCTGATAATGCGTTTCGGAAACAGAGACCGGAACTCTTAAAAAGTGACAGCAAATCAACCGCGAAATCTGCTATCGCATACACATGCATAGTTTTGACCCCAAGGATGTTGAAATTTCGAATTGGTGTGGTAAAATATTTTTTTTTGCAAAAAAAGACCGACTTCCGGAAAAACACTAGTAAGTTAAAAATAACTTTAATTTCGGAAGGCGGTGACTTTGGATATGTGTTTTTATTTTTTGTCACCGCCGTTGTTTTTTTGCCAATTTTTTTTCACATGAAACTCGATATAATCTAGACAACAATTAAGAATTACGTGTTTTTGGGTATCCCGAAAAACAACCCCTAACTCACTGAAAACTGAAAGCAGTAAAATAGTCCCCTGAAAGCTTGATTACCCCAATCAAGCTTTTAGGGGACTATTTTACTGGTTGCTTAGATCAACTCGAAAATTGGTATAAATATAATCTTTAAGGGAGAAGCTCCAGGGTAGCTCAGGAAATTCCAATTATCAGTGTCAGGCTGTATGTAATAAATAGGGTAATATCTGAATGACCGAGTTTAGCTCGGTTATTTTTTGGTTTGACATTTTCTAAAAATGAAACCTAGCTAGATCGATTTATCGCCCCCGAAACTCCCTGCATACTAAATTTCATGAAAATCGTTGGAGCCGTTTCCGAGATTCAGACTATATTTACGTATATTTATATTTATACAAGAATTGCTCGTTTAAAGGTTAATAGATTTTACTCTATATGAAAAAAAAAAACAAAACATATATTACTGAGATACCTTAGGCAAAAAGCAGTCGGAAAATGTCGGTTTTAGTTCATGAAATAACAAAATAAATTTTAAAATTCAATTCAAACATTTCAGATTTTTAATCTGTTTTTGAACCCCATGAAATACTAGCCACCATGTTATTACGTCATGTCGCTGTTTAAACTAATCAACTGAACAACATTGTAGGTACTTTTATTATTTTCGTAACGAAAGTTATTTTGATTGAAGTAATATCTTACATTCAGGAACAGCAAACCAACGATAAGTAAATAATAACTTATTTTTTAAATTATAAGCAATTATCATACAAAATATCAGCGCATTTGTTTACACAGCAAACTGACGTCATACCCACAGAGTTTTCGTCAAATTACACGCGAAATATGAAAATGTAAAAGGACAATGCCAGGAACTTTATAGAGCTTTGACCAATAAAATAAAATTTGGTTTACAAGCATGCCAAATGTAGCATTCTATTGCTGCATTATTAGTGATAACTGAAATAATGTTTAAATGCCTTTAGAACTTGCCGTTCCCGTTTAAATCTTTAAACAATTAAGTATTACATTTAGGTTGGCTACCTTAAGTGTAGGTTAATTGCAGTTATAATAAGGCGAATAGGCTATTTCGAGTCAGTGTACAAAAAGAAAAATCGTCGTGAAAATAAAATTGTAATAATTGTGATCGCAAAGAGATTAGGGAGCGTAAAATATAAACAAAAATGCAAAGGCAAACAGAATAGAGCGAATGTCAATGAATGATTTTTTGTCATTGCTATTAGCTCGTCAATGACGTTTCGTTACACCTAATGACCTACCTACTAATGCTCAAATGTGAAAGATTTATTAGAATATGCATTCATAATAATATTACATAGTTATTAACAAACATTATTTTCTTTTACTGTGTGTATTTAAACCTAGTACATATAAAAATCCGTACATAATAAAAAAAAAAATATCATTTTTAAATTAAATAACTCGTTTTATTCCGCGTGTATGCTCGTTACTAAGTAACGCGGATGGTTGCGACAAACACAGGAAATAGGCTTTGGGTTTCAAAATTGCTTTTTATCACTAACTTTTTATCTGCAAGTGTAACAGAATAACAATTAAGTAACAAAGGGTCTTAATTTTATGCGAGAATTTTGATTAAGTTACATTTCCTGTAAATTGATAAAAGATGGGGCAGGATCTGGCATTGTCTTTTAAATGCATTTTTATTGTACTAACCGATTCAATAAAAACGTTGTGTTTTTTTTTGTGGCTTATAAGCATTTTAGAATCTAATTAAGACACTTTTCTAAAATGGGTGTGATAAATACCCTATTAATAAAATATTATTCGCGACCGTAATCGAATGTAATAGTTAGCTTGTATTGCCTCACTGTATAGGGCAAATGCCGGGAGGCCTTTTCTCCCTTTTCCATACAATTCTGTCTTTAACTAGTACTAGCCAGTCATAAACTTTCTAAAAAGAGAAGAAAATATAAAACACAAATATATGTCGTCGTCGTCCTAGCTTTTACCGAACTATGTTGGGGTCGGCTTCCAGTCTAACCGGATGCAGCTGAATACCAGTATTTTACATGAAGCGACTGCCTATCTGACCTCCACAACCCAGTTACTGGGTAACACGATACCCCTTGGTAAGACTGGTTATCAGACTTTCGGGCTTCTGACGACCCGTAAAGATTGTCAAAGATCCACGAATGACAGCCGGGACCAATGGCTTAAAGTGCTTTCCGAGGCATGGAGGGGTCTTGGTATGTAAAGATGGTCACCCATCCACGGACCAACCGTGGCAAGTGTACCTTTACCTGATCGATCAAAATACAGTGTGTCTCCGAAATGTGAGGCCATATTTTAGGATGGGGTACAATTACATGTACAAGTGTTATTATAAAAAAGAGGGGAAAGAATCATAGAGCGTCAAATAATTCGTACGTTCGCTGTCAACGGGAGAAGTGCCCAAAAGGCTGACAGCATTGCCACGTTGTGTGGTAATGCTGTAAATAATAAAGATCGTTTTGATTAATTTTCCAAAGCTATCCATCTCGTAGCTAGTCATGATCATCATCATCATTTCAGCCGCAAGACGTCCACTGCTGGACATAGGCCTCCCCTAATTTGGGGAGGTTTGCCATAATCGCCACGCTTGGCAGGCGGGTTGGCGATCGCAGTATAGTGGTAAAATGCATAGAGAACGCTGCTGCCCAGTCCCTTAGTCGCCTTCTACGACACCGACGGGAAGAAATGGGATAGTAGCTAGTATTATTACATAATTACGATGTATCGAATTCCTTCTCTTACTTAACTCATCATAAACATTATGGGTTTTCGTTTCATGTTATTGTTTCATTTCCCCAACTGTCTCACACAGAACTATCGGAGGAACTTTCATTAGGGTAAAATAATATTGTAACCATGTATCCTTCGCTACTTTTACCGAATACAAGAAAGTGAAGTATTTTCGAAGAGAAATGAAATGAAATAGGGACAGAAAAAATGATGAAAAAGTGTCGTAATTTACAGCTAAAGTTGGCGTTAGATTTTTTTTTGCTTGGTAAAAAAAATGTGTTTGATCAAGAGTTTCAGGTGCGGTACTGTAGTAAATAAAAGATGTTTCAATGAATTTCTTCTAAACGATATTTCAATGGATTCCTTCTCAAAGTGTCGTAAATTAAATAGGTGTTCTTTATTTCTATTCTGCAGTTTTCCTAAGAATTTGTACTTTCGTATTGAAGCGACCCGCATTAATTAATTACTTTCATTATGAGAGCTCCAAAGTTTTGCTCTTTCACTTAAACTTCAACTCTTGATCAGTGGCTTTTGTGGAGCGGGCCATGCAACGCTATAATACCTTCTATACTAGAGTAGTATAGATACCTACTATAATGGACTATTAAAAGTTGTGTAGTTAGGAGCGTATGTCCATACCTATTCAAGTACTTACTCGCTTTTAAGCTTAATCAAAGTTTAATTTTTATCTTCCACTCCAGAAATACATTCCAACCTTCTTTCTTAAAACACAATATCTTTTAAGGAGGGCCTAACTTTTACGCATGCTATCTTGCTATGCATTTTCATGCACGCCATTTACATTGAACCAATATTTTAACTTGAAGTTCAAATATTGGTGCACTGTCAATGGCGATAGAGCCGATAGAATCATTGCCGTTTATACCAAATGAACAAAAATATAAAGTAACGAATGAGCTTTTGCTGTAGTTCTATGTTCGACGTCCCGTTATGCGTTCGTTCGTGAAACGAATAGCTATTATCGAGTATGAGTTTACGTGAATCTGAACACAAAAAAATCTAATTGCTGTGCTCAGTGGGTGCGGTCGCGAAACAAATGTTTACAAATTCGCGAATGATCGCTGAGAGTACCGCCCGTTAACTGCATAATATTTGAAATATACGGTGGTTATCCGAAATGTGTGGTAGGGTGGGGTACCAACCATCGAAATTAACAACTGATAGTTTTTTCGCGATCACGATTTTGGTCCCATGGAGAAAGTTGTTCAGTTTTATGGTCTACACATTTCGGAACCATGCTGTTGATTAAGTTGCAGTCAGTACTCAAAGTAAGATTTTAAATGTTGTTGATATTGCCTTTTGAATATAATCAAAGGCACATTTTCTTGGAAAAACTGGGCACAGTCTTGCATTACAGCAGGTACACTTCTGACGCTAAACTTTTTGAAGAACACTTTCATTAATCGATTGCGTACTCATGGCTAACAAAACAATGTCTTCCTGTTTTGTTATTCATGAAACTGGTAACATCGATACAATGATATCGTATATTCCACTAATAATCCTACACTTGAAATAGCCAAATCAGGTCAAGTCTATTAGCTTAATAAAGTTCGAAATATACTCTAAGACCATCGCATCACTTGTTTATGATCTGCTCATAAAATAATACCTACTACACTAATTCGGGGGCAGTAAAAATCCTTTTGTTAGAACTCCCCCCTCGGTAAATCATAAACCGAGTGATATTAAAGGTACCACTTTTATAGTGGTTTTATATTTTATTGTATTCGTTTCTCTATCAAAAATAACGCACCTTAGTAACGTCCTCGTAAACTTTTGCTAGACAAGGAAAATATCATTTTCATTACATAATCGGCCTATAATGTTCCCACTGCTGGGATACAGAACAGGAGTGGGCCGCTATTCACCACGCGGGCCCAGCGCGGGTTGGTAGATGTCACATGTTTTGGACATGGCTCTTAGAAGAGAGCAGTGGTAATGAAATTAAAAACACAAATTAAAGCGACTGTCTAGGTTCGAACTCCAAAACATTTCATTCCGTAACGTTAAATATTTATCGTTAAAATTACCGTTAAATCATAAGATTTAACGGTAATTTTCGGTATTTAAATAACGTTACTAATATCGTTACTTCGCTAAAATCTAACCAGAAGAAACATTTTGTGCGAGGTTGCCAAACCGAGCGACAAATTGGAATCGTGCACCTAGCTTCTGACGTTTCATAAGTGCCCGTGAAATAAAATATTTTGATTTTTTGATTTTGAACCAAGTGCCTCGCGTGCCTTGCGTTTGGCTCTTCTAAGCGGAGTAGCACTAGCATGTTACGACGATCGGAAAGATACGAATACGATAAGGCTCGCGCTCGCGCGTGTTTCATTTCATAATCATACGGCACACAAACATCGCATCGCGTACGCCGAACATCGCGTAGTGCCTTAATTTATCAACTAGTAGTTTGTGTAAAACATATTATTATGGGCCGAAAGAAGTTTCAACCTTTCAACTTAAACCGTATTATTGTAACTATATTGTTACTGTTTAATTAGTCTTATGTCTTTATATAGGTGCAGTCGACTAGACAACTCTGGATACAATATTAAAACCTTTCTCATATCTTGCATGCCTCATAAAGGCGCTGTCAAGGTAAATTTTATTGTATCTAGAAACATGTGGGTGACTAAACCTTTTTGGAGACAGTAATATCTCGTTTTATAGAAATATTCAGTCGCAGCTAATTTGAGTCACTTTTTACAATTTGAGCCACTTGTTTATTTTAATTTTAAAAAATGGTGCCGATTCTCTTGTCACAAATGCCTCTAAACTAGACAAAAAATAACCAAAATTTGTTTATTCCAGTCAAACGAAGACTTCCCATTCTGGAATTGACTAAAATGACACAACTTAACTATATTTTAGTTTGCCAGCACTAAGATGGCACTGAGTTATTAATTTAGTGAAAATGGCAATTTTGCTATTCTGAATTTGACGTTTTTAACGTAAAATTTTGATTGTGTCACTAACTGACTATTTTTAATCGCCACTAAAAAGGTGTGGATTAAAATTAGCTGTCATGAACTAAAAATCACAACAACACCTCAACTTTCAGTGCAAAACAGTACTATATCTTTTTTTCTTTTCTTTTGCTTAAATCTCGAAAATGGTGTGTCCTATCGCAAAAATAATGAAAATTTCAACTCCAATATTAGAAAAAAAGAAAAAAGCCTCTTACTAAAACTTAACATGTCGGTAAACATTTTTAATATTTTTATACAGAAAGTGAAAAATTCCATATAAAACACGTCGAGGCTGGCCCAAGCGCGCCAACGGCTCAAAAAAAATCACGAGGTATGGTAAACAAGTACAACGTTGCGAAGACAAAAAAAAATACCACGTGTGGTCGCGATTGTCAAATACGATTTTAGTTGTGTCAAAATTATTTTATAACCTGATTGTGAGTATTCTATGAGAAGAAAATATCGATTAATGGATTGTTTTCTTCAAGGATGTGGTGTCGCACTGAGTAACGCCTCCTCAAAACAGAGCGTCCAGAACCAATACACACCATTGGGTAGCCCAGTACTCTGCTATGTCTACCTTCTTCACCACGTTGGTTGAGCAATAGGTACATAACATGCATTGCAAATTAATCCATCTAAAGGAAGCTGAAAAACATGAGATATTGTACTCAGTATAGTTACACCTTGCGGATTATAGAATCAAATAGGCAGGTGAAGTTGGTAAAATATGAAAATAATTACTACGTGGGTACATACCTCTTTTACAGATAACCATTCAGTCAATATATTTTATAACTGCGGTGTTAAAGTTGTTACAATATGCCTTCGCATTCGGTTAGTGGCCACAATACAATTCAGGTATCTTGACATCGTGAGTGATAGAACAAAATCCAAATCGTGAACAAACTAGTCCAATATGCACAGCACAATATTAACAGAAAAAGCGTAAACGAAAGTCCGATAAACGATAACGTGGGGTCAAGTTAAAATATCCAACATAGGAGCATTAACACAACACAGTAATACGTAATAAGATCAACGCCAGACTGCACAGAGCACAGGGCATAGAGTGAGAGATGTCAGACAGTAGAGGTGAGACGTACAGAATGGAATAAGTTTTTGGCTGGAAGCGTAAAGACTTATTCCGAGCGCACCATACAAACGCTTCTCGAGTATTTAAGCGTATGGCGTTTGACACGTAGTAGACTGTAGTTCGGTTCCGTGTGGTGCCGGACGTAAAAGAATAGCACCATCCCATTTCTTCCCATGGGTAGCGACTAAGGGACTTACTGGTGAATAGGCAGCAGCGTTCTCTATGCATTTGACCACAATACTGCGATCATCAACCCACCTGTCAAGCGTGGCGATTATGGCAAATCCCCCCCTTTTAAGGGAGGCTTACGTCCAGAAGTGGACATCTTTTAGCTGATATGATGAGACCATAGTCGCGTCTAGTTGCGAGTTTGTGACCCACAAACTCGGTCAGTTCTGGTGACATTCGTAAACGTTCGGTGCGGTACTAGAAGTTTGCGAGTCAATTTATTTGTTTTGCGCTTCTAAACCTGATGTCCGTACGTACCAATACAAATACCAACCAAAAAAAAAACTATGTTTCTCTTAATATCATGTCTATAAATTATGCTGACAGACCTAAGCCTGTAGGTTAAGTATAAAAGGACGTTTTCAATAAGACATAATTTCAAGTACATATTTTAGAATGTAGAAAATATACGAATACCACCGCGTTGTACCTACATATGTTAATAATCCATAAACAAAAAATACTCTCCGTTTACTCGATCTCGATGTTACGAAGACTCACTAGCTAGAGAAGCATAAATACTCGTGGACATAGTTTTTGAAATAAGAATGTAAGCAGATGCGTACTTCTAAGGTTTAGTACACATTTTACCTAGTACGTCTCACCTCTAACAGACAGCAACATGAGCGCGCGACGTTCAAACGTCAAAATAACTAGGACGTTCGGATACACACTATTGAGTATATTGTCGATGCATAATGCTTAACATAATCGGCATCATCAAGCACGGTAGCTCGAAAAATAGTGACTGCGACAGTCGTGAAACCATTGACTTTTATAGGTATTTACCTTAGCAATACGATACTGGGCTACAGATACAGTGTTTGTCTTATGCGTGTATCCAAATGCAAATGCAATTGTATTGCACTGCAAGAAATTAAAAAGAACACCAAATCAATTAGCACACATATTTATTTGAGATTTTTTCTCGCTTGATCCAGAGAAATATAGTAGTTGTGATTTATTTTAGTATATTTAAAAATTAATTTTCATATATTAATCGTTACTGTATATTTATTTATTCTGAATCGATGCTGAGTTCAGGATCCGGCTATGTTATTTGAATCACTTGGCTGAATCTTGGTCAGTCATCTTCAAAGAGCTGACTTTCAATGCTCCAAGATGTTAAACGTTGAATGATTCTACCGGGTGCGGCGATTGAACTGTCTGTATGGGAAAATTAAATATTTCTGTAAATTTTCAATATTTATTTAAACACTTTTGCCATGTAAAAATAGAAACTTCAAAGTTGTATTATGACTTATTCCGAAGGAATAAAACCGCCTCTAGCCTTTACTACAAGCTGAAGTCTCTTTTTGAAAGAAGCGCAGACTGCTCGAACGACGTCGTCACTCAAATAATTCCATTCTCGCGTAAGAGTAACTTTGAGCGCTTCCACCGAAGTGTGTTTTTAGCACAGGCCCTGTTCTGTAAAACATCCCAAATACAAAAGTCCGGCGGATTCAAGTCGGGTGATGACGACGGCCACATATCTCGGTCGATCAGCACTGGAACGTTTGCTTTTAACCAATTTTGCGTTCCAATTGCTCTGTGCAATGGTGCCGAGTCTTGCTCAAAAGTACAACGCTCAGAATCGAATGTGTTGCGTGCCCATGGTATCAGCCCTGGTCGCAAGACTTTGTCTCGATAGATTTGTTGGTTTATTTTGACTTGGTTGCGACCCATTGGAAGAAAAACGAGCGGAAAACGGCCTTTTTCAGACACCGCCGCCCAGACCATGATTTGGTCGGCTCCTTGGTGTCGAGTGACTTTTAATTCGTCTGAATGGTCGCTGACACGTCCCTTCAATCAAACACGGTCATTTTGTTTGTTTAAAAACTGTTCAACGGAAAAAGTTTTCTCATCTGAAAACACCAAATTGGGAAGCTCGCCAGAGTCGAGCAAGCGAATCAGCTCTTTCAGTCGATCCAACCGTTTGCTACGCTGTAAAGCAGTGAGTTCCTGAGAAAGGATTTTTTTAAATGGTTTGACTTTAAGCTTTTCCATCAATATGCGACGAACGCTGCTATCGCTCACCTTGAGATCCTGCGCGAGCTGGTTTGCTGAGCGCGCTGGATTTCTATCTAATCGATGACGCCACCTTCACGTTTTTGACAACTGCTGGCGCCGTTGCAGTACAGCGTCGTCCGCCGCCGTTGCGTTTCTTAACGCTACCAGTTTCATTATAACGTTGAATAGTGCGATGCACAAATTTCTCGTTCAATTGAAGATTTGGCAGCGCTCGACATATTTCGATATTCGTTTTTCCCTCCAAATGAAGAGCAATCACTGAATTTCGTTTTAAATCCACTGTTCTAAATTAAAATGTGTTTCTCTCCCAACAAAATCATTTCAAATGATGATACAGAACATGTCAAAGACCAAAATTTGAAATTTTGACGACGTTCGATTCAGTGGTTCGAATTTTAAAACAGTTAGATGGAGACGGACAGTTCAATCGCCGCACCCGGTAGTTCAGTTAAATATCGGCCTAGGCATCCAATTGGATGCCGGCATTTAATGAACGGCCTAGGCTTCCAATTAACTGGCTAATTTTACCAGATGGCCGACATATACACGCCGAAGGTAGTCACCCTGTTTGTTGTAATTTTCTGCAGCACAGAAACAATATTGTATACACACCGAAGGTAGTCGTATGTTCGGCGTGTATATAATATTGTTTCTGTGCACACACCGAAAGATGCTGGTCTCCCCACCGTCATAGTTATAAAGAGGTAGACGTATAAATTACCGGTATAAGAATTGTTACTTTTACCGATACTAATACTGGTAATTAAATAACGTTAACTGACTTTGGGTATCGGTATTATTGTCGTTACTTTTTTATCGTTAACATAACGGTAATTGACAACGTTACAGAAAAATACCGGTAATTCTGTCCCTGCTCCCGACTTACAACTCTGTAGCCTGGGCTGATACCACTGAGCACCACTGTTCTTGTTAATTGTTGTTTACAAGTAATTTATAATTCATCGAAACTCTGTGCCCGGTGGGATTTCTCATCGGCGGAAAATTACAAACTGTACGAACTTTCATCCCGTATTTAATGTCTTTAGGGTGTGAACATTCATAAATTCGTACGTAGTCCTCACTTTTGCTTAGAAACTCTTGTGTAAAATGTCATGCTTTCAGACCCAGTGGCTCAGGCTGTGCACTGTCTGTCAGTGAATTAATGAAAGAATTAATTGAATCAATCAAAACTGCTGGGACTCAGGCCTCCTGTCGATGAGATGGAGTGGGCTGTAATCTACCACGTGGGCCCAGTGCGGTTTTGGTAGAGGCTACATATCTTGGACATGGTTCCAAGAAGACGTGTCGGTTTCCTCACGATGATTAGCTTCACAATTTTTAGAGCAGTGGTGATTAAATTATTTACGAAAAGTAAAGCACCTGCCTGGGTTTCCAACCCATGACCTACAACTCCTACCACTGGGCCACCATTTATTTAATATTTGTATGAAATAGGCACTTTCTACTTAACAGTAAGATAATTTCTCTTTTATTTCTGTGTCTCATAATGTTAATTACTTTACGTACTACTATTGTATAAAATACTGTCAAAAGCTTTCTGATAGTCTATGAAAATCATGTATAAGGGTTTCTGGAATTCTTGATACTTTTCAATCACCATTTCCAGAGAATGAATATGGTCCACAGTAGAGAAGCCTCTTCGCAATCCTGCCTGTTTAATAGGTTGATGTATTTCAATCGATTTTCTTATCCTTTTTTTTCTAAGAGCGACGAAAATAGTTTGTAGATTGAGGGCAATAGGCTGATTGGTCTGTAATTACTTATGTTGTTTGGATTACCCTTTTTGTAGAGCAAGATTATTTCGGACTCGGACCATTGTGTAGGGGTGCGTGAGGATTTTAATACCATGTTAAACAGACGCGCTAGTGGAGTTACTAGATGTGTGCGTCCTATCTTTAAGGCTTCGTTCGTGATCTTATCAGGACCGGGGCTCTTCTCTTCCTTGAGTGAGTCGATTCCTCTGATCACTTCCATTTCATCCATGTTGCTAATCTCACCCCTATAGATTGGTATTTGGATATTAAGTGGGTAGCACCGGTTGCACTCTTGGTTTTGTGAACTGTATAGACTCTTGTAGAAGGCTGTTGCTATTCTTAGTATTTCTGACCTATTTTGTGTTGTGTTTGTTGGCCCTTGAAGTCCTTCGATCCATGTTTTGTGTGATCTTACTCATCAATATGGGAAGCTTTACACTCTCAGCAAGTAGAGATTGAATACATTAGAGTTCTGAAACATCTATATGGCAATACCACGAGCCGAATAAAACTGGAAACCACAGGACCGCCTATACACATAAAGAGAGGAGTTAGACAAGGGGACCCTCTTTCCCCAACAATCTTCATAGCGGTGCTAGAGTCAATCATTAGCAAACTAGACTGGAGTAAACACGGTTTAAATATAAATGGCAAGTACTTAAACCATTTGAGATTCGCGGATGATATAGTCTTGTTTTCTGAGGATACAAAACAGCTGCAATCAATGGTAAACTCACTGTATGAAGAAAGTAAAAAGGCGGGTCTGGAAATAAACCTAAGTAAGACAAACATCATGACTAATGACACCGAAGTACCCATATACGTCGAAAGCACACCTATATGTTATGTTAACAGCTACATTTACCTTGGAAAACAGATATCATTTGATCGACAAAACAATGAGATGGAAGTCGAAAGGAGAGTAAAAAATACGTGGAAAAAGTTTTGGAGTCTTAAAGAAATACTCAAGAGTGGTATGCCAATGAAAACTAAGAAAAGAGTCATGGATACCTGCCTACTTCCCTCATTAACATATGCTTGCCAGACATGGAAATTTACTCGAAGAACTAAAACAAAAATAACGTCATGTCAAAGGAGCATGGAAAGGAGTGTCATGAAAATACGAAAAATTCAAAAGATGCCCCACCTTCGTATAAGACTCAAAACAAAAGTCATAGATGCCCTCAAATATTCGCAAAAGCTAAAATGGAGATGAGCTGGACATATCGCAAGACTCACAGACGACCGCTGGACTTCAAGAGCAACGTCATGGCCAGGCCCATCAGGCCAAAGAAAGAGAGGAAGGCCCATAGCTCGCTGGGGCGATGACATCGTTAAAGTAGCTGGCACATGCTGGATGCAAACAGCAGAAGATAGAGACCGCTGGTCATCTCTGGAGGAGGCCTTCACCTTCGAATATGAGGGGTTCTTGCTATTAAAACTTTTATGTAGTCGTTTAAATATTTACAAAAAAAAAAAAACAACATATCAATCAATTAAATAAATAATCTTAATCTTTAATAATAATAAAATAATCATTTAATTTAATTTATTTTTATTGTGATATTTCTATGATAGGCATTGTACAGAAAAAATTAAATCATTTTGTATTACGAATTGAAATGTATAATTATGATTGCATGCAGTATTTAAATTTTTTATTCAAAAAGCAAGAAATAAAAGGCTATTTTATTTTTATTTTATTTTATTATTTATTTATTATTGTATAAAATCAAGTATTTCTTACTGAACAGACAGCTGTGCTGCTGGGGTCTTTGTTCTTCTTCTCAGCTCTAGGAAGTGGTGAAGTGTGGGAGTTTTAGTAGACTGTCTTATGTAATTTTGACGTTCGTAATCGAAGAAATTACTTCTGATTTTCATTTCCAGAAATTGAGCAAATATCTATAATATTATGTTCATATCCACATGGTATGTACATACATCGTTACTGGTGGTTTTCTTAGTAAAGTTCAAAGTTGATGTTATCCTAGAGAATTCCAGGATTTTTCTCACAGCCTCCTTAGTGCAAGATCACGTGCAGTGAGAATAGCGATGCGATGACGCATTTCTAGACAATGGTCTATTAAACTAGGGTAATCAGGGGGGCTGCTCTCTAACTCCGTCGACGAAAATACGGGCCCGTCCGAAAATAGTTCGAAACTTCAAAGTGACTCCTACAGCTGATTAATAATTTTTTTCGGACGAGTAAAACCTATAGGGAGTAGCAGCAACTGTCAAATCTTGTAATAATTAATTCTTAGTTTGGGCTCCAAACTAATCATAGGTCCGTAAGTGATACATAGTAGGAAACGCCCGTAACTTCGAGCGAGATTACGGATTTCGTGCTTAGAGAGTAGGCCCCCAGGTACAAGTGCGTTGTTCCTCACGAGAGTTTGTAATGGCAACTTAAAATCGGGACATACACGATGGTTTTTTAAGAATTTGTTTGTTGTACAAATGTATACTCAGTTGTTATTTGAATATATGGGCAATTTAATTTGGTAGTCAACTTCCTTAACAATTTATTTGTCCGACTCTACCTTTTATGTAGGTGAAGCCAGGTCAGGTCAATAAAAAAACTTTTCTTTTTTAAATGTTATTATATCTTTTAAGTCACTTTTACACGTCAGTATTTAATTAATAGCTTTGGTCATGCAATCTATCTATAACTTTATAGAAAACTTTTTGACAGAGTTTCTGTTTTATGAATGATTTAGTTGAGGCTTAGTAAGTGTAATCAGGTTGTAGTCAGGTTTCTCCATTACATTCAACCACTCGTAAAGCCAAATCTGCATGCCCATCTGTTTCTCATAAAACAGCTCTCGCTAGCCACCAGCTTTATGTGATTAGCTCACTTATTTACAGAAGGGTCAACAAACATATCCAAATATCTAATCTAAACAAACACGAAGTCAAAACCAAATTACAAAACTGGCTGTTTAATCAGGACTATTCCCGTACAGAAGACCTTATTTCAAACATAATGTAGGCACGAAATACTCATTCTTATTCTACAAAACAAAAACGGATACATAATTACATGCACATCATACGAATACTCCATGCACGACTACACACACCCCCACAAAACACTCCTCATACACCACACTTCACAACACCCCATCCCACTTACACAGCCATCCCACCACACACATAGTCACACATTCATATTCATAGCTACAATTATGGGTTTATCATTATTAACACATAAATAAAGGTTTCTTTTGTACACGTAGTTACAGTAGAACACTGACTCCTAGGTCACAGGGTTCCCCTAGTTTAGGAGACAGGGTTTTTCACTATTTGTGCAGCCTTTTCCCAAAAACCAATTTAACCTACCTATGTGAAATGTATTGATATTGTAGTCAAAGGTATTTTTGTGTCAATAAACTTATTTTTATTTATTTTATTATTTTTAATTATATAGGAAAATATCTGATAATTTTAATTTGTAATATATATTGTATTGGCCTATATAAGGAAGAAAATATTTATTTGACATAAAAAAAGTACACAGATGCAGGCTGACTTAACTTCAGAAAATAAATGATCAATGACTCTCATGCTAGGACTTTGCAGTTTCATCAGATGTTTTATGCCAATGTGAGGCCGGTGTCTCAAGAGAGAGGAAAGTTGTTTAAATAATCTTCAGATAAACTATTTGTTGTGGTTGACCGCAGCCCATATATAAAATAGCTGAATTATCTCAGGTTTCTGCCAGTAATTCTGTTAAGGCAGTAACGTATACTGAGTATTTTTTTCTTGTAAGGTCTTTGGAGATTCAACTTTAGGGCTGACAAATTGACTTTCTCTCAGCAAAAATGATGATGGAAAACTCAACAATATGTGAAGCTTTTATAATCTACCGAATAGCTTATGTCAATCCTGTTGAAAGTGGTTGTAGCAATACGAAACGCTTTGAAAGCGATCGCCACTTGTCTGGGCCCTGTGAAATGATCTATGTAAATAGATCTTCTAAGGTGAATCTAGTCGACATTTTGTCCATACAAACTTCGGGAGTGTATTACTCCACTGTTCGACAATGTACATCAAAAATTAAACATGGAATGGTTTTGTATCATTATTAATAATTGTATATAAAATACTAAAATAAAAGCCATTAAATGTTAGGAGCCAACAAAGATTCGATTTTCTTGCTAATTTAACCTAACTTTGGGCGTGTTTAAGTGATAAAAGAAGCCTGGTAAGACAGCCTGCTTTTTAGCCAGGCCCACCAGTGAGTTCGAGCCCGGGACTAGATTCCCCTTTAGACACTTTTACACGTCAATATTTTGTTTGTCAATATCTTAAAAGTAGATAAGGACGGATCCGTATGGATCGTATGAGAACCAAGGTAAGCGATATAGCCGAAAAATTGCGGCAGTGGGCAAGGCACAATTGCTCGCAGATCAGATGGCCGGGGGGCCGAAAGGTTCTAGAGTGGCGAACGCGTACTGGATGACGTAGCGTTGGAAGGCCTAACAAGGTGGACCTATGATCTGGTGAAGGCCGCAGGAATCCGGTCAGGGAAACCGGTCGTAGTGGCGGTGCTTGGGGGAGGCCTATGTCCAGCAGTGAACGTTTTTCGGCTGAAATGATGATGATAGTGAGGAGATGACGCTAGCATTTTCTAGCTTACCGATCCCTGAGAAGAAATGCCGAAACAAACTCAGAGATCATGGTCTTTTTTGTATTTGTTTTAACGTTAGATCTCAATTACAATCCATCGTTGTCAGCTTAGGATGAGATAGATAAAATATTCTTTACTGTTGACATATTCGTCCCGTCTACGTACGGGTGGGATCCCAATTTTTTCTGATAATAAATATAGCCTATGTTACTCGAGGATAATGTAGCATTCTAATGGTGAAAGCATTTTTGAAATCGGTCCAGTAGTTTTTGAGTGTATTCGTTACAAACATACAAAGCTTTCCTCTTTATCATATTACCCGCGACTTCGCCCAAGCGGAAGTAAGAAATTATCCTGCGGGAACTTACTAACGGGATAAAAAGTATCCAATCAAAAATCAAAATCAAAAGTCATTTATTCAAACTAGGCTGAGAGTCAGCACTTTTTGAACGTCAAAATTACATAAGACAGTCCCCCCAAAAAGCCCACCCTTCACCACTTCCTAGTGCTTTAGCTGGGAAGAAGAAGTGGCGCAACAAACTCCCCAGCAGCACAGCTGTCTGTTATGTTGGAAGAACTTGATTCTATACAATAATAGCATATAACCATCATTCAACGATAAATGAAAATTTAATTAATAAAAAATTAAAAAAAAAAGAAATGCTTTATGCAGTCAAATTAAATAACAATGATATGAAGTAATTCATATGACCTGTCAGTAGTTACGCTAATTCTGGTGAAAGAACATAAACGTTGTCTTGAGTTAATCACAGCGACCAACAATTCTTATCGTTTAAGTAGTCGTTGATAGAATAGTATGCCTTCGAACAAAGATTTGATTTTACTTTCGCTTTAAACGCATTAAAATGTAAATCTAGCAAAGAAGAGGGAAGCTTGTTATAGAAGGTTATACCAAGCCCAGCAAATGAGTTATGAACCCTATGAAGCCGGTGAAACGGAGCACGTAGTTTGTCCTTATTTCTAGTATTAATATTATGAGTATCACTGTTTTTAGTGTATAAGTGTATATTTTGCCTAATATATAAGATGTTAGCGAAGATGAATTGCGATGCCACCGTGAGAATACTAATATCTTTAAAAAAATCTCTCAGAGAAACTCTAGCACCTAGTTGGTAAATTGCACGAACAGCTCGTTTTTGAAGAACAAAAATATTTTGAATGTCAGCCGCTTTACCCCACAGCAGAATGCCGTAGGACATAACGCTATGAAAATAACTAAAATAGACTAACCGAGCTGTATCAACGTCAGTGTATTGTCTTACTTTTCTGACGGCGTAGGCGGCCGAACTGAGCCTTCCCGCTAGGCTTGATATATGTGATCCCCACTGAAGTTTGGCATCTACTGTTATGCCAAGAAAAACGGCCGAATCTACAGTTGCAAGCACCTCATCATCTAAGACGATGTTGGGTCCCAGATTTCTTACATTCGGTAAAGCAAACTTTATTCATTTAGTTTTCTTGGCATTGAGAACTAGTTTACTCGTGGTAAACCAATGCGTAACCCTTGAGAGTGCACTGTTTACGTCGTCAAAATCTTGTCTATTCCTGTCTACTTTAAAGATAAGAGAGGTATCATCAGCAAACAGTACAACGTCACGATACCCTTTAAATAGAATGGTAAATCCTATGTGTTAATCTAGATTATAATCTATCAGTGTGCCCAATTTCATCCAAATCCATCCAGTAGTTTTTGTGTGAAAGAGTAACAAACATCCATACGTCCACACGTACAAACTTTCGCGTTTTTAATATTAAGTAAGGAAGTAAGGATTATTATAGTATAGATTAGTTTTTCGATTCGGATTGTACTTAATCCTGTATTACAAGCACATGAGTACATGTCTGCTTATTAGTTATCTCATTCGTCTAGTCTTGAGATTTAGGCATTCGTCCCATGTAGGTAGTATTTTTAGCTCGTTTCCTCACAGATCCCTTCATAATTGATATTGTCTATTAATAATTACATGAGATGATGTAACGTCTATATTCCCCAAAGAGATATGTGTCTGGTAGAGCCACATTTCGTCAGTTATGTTTACGTCCTATATATATATATATATTACAATATAGGACGTAAACATAACTAAGAGGAGGTCCTATGGACGTCTTCGTGGCACAAATTCAAACACTCTCCTACTCTTCCCGCCTGGAAGTGCTATTGGTCGCCATTATATCTCCTGAAGATTCAATCTTCAGCATAACTGTTCACAACCATTCGATTCACTTCCGTACCGAATCGGATATCAATCAATGTTATTGCAGCAGTCTTATAAACGCTTTTCACAACTCCAAAACCTGAAAAAGTTGTCAGTTTATATCAAATAGACGACCGCTATTCTTCCGACAGTTGTGTGCTATCGGAGACAATAAGGCAAATGAGGATAACGAAATGTGATATTTTCGATACGATAACCTATGGAATGCTTGTGTATAATAATGTAGGTCTGGCATTGTTTCAAAAACTCTCCATTAGGAATTGCTCAAAAGCCAACCTGGAGTATTAATTCTCCTAGTATTCTAAATGAGAAATCATCAAATGACTTCTCCCGCTCTGGGTGGAGCAGGAGGGCGTGTCAGACGTTTACTGACTAAAACCCACCCATGTTCTCTCAGCTGCCCGTGTGCCAGGGGCCGCGGTATCTCTTTCGAACAACCCGCACCCCTGGCAGGCATCGGCCCTTGCGAGCCCCACCAGCTGCTGCTGACGTCCCCCTGCAACGGGTCAGTAGTGGCCCCGCCGCCTACCACTTTTCGGCCGCAGGGGATAGGGAGAGCGGGCAACGCTATACCGACACTCCTCTTCCCCTGCGGCCCCACCGCGTCCGCAATCAAACGGTGGCGGCCCCGTCCAGGCCACGGAAGGGAAGAGCGCTACTCAGAAGTACCGGCACTCCTCCTCCGCCGCAGCCTGTAACTCTCAGCCGCGATGCCTCCCATTCGACATCGCGGCCCGCCTCAGCTGCGATGCACCTCACCGCAACCTACTTTTTGGCCGCTACGTCGTCGGCTTGGATGCACAAGCCCTGACGAGCGGCCCCACCTTGGGGTTCCTCTTCGCTTCACCGTGGGAGGGTGACCACGGTTACTGAGCCCCCCCGCAACGACAATGCGGGAACCCCACTGGGGGGGAGCCTGCCAGGGTCGCGGATTTGTTCGAAAGAGTTTCCGTAGCCCTGGCACAGGCTACTGAAGGAACACGGGTGTGTTTTAGTCAGAGAGACGCCTTTCCGCTCCACTCAGAGCGCGAGAAGTCATTTAATGATTTCGTATCCAAAAAAAAAGGGCAAATGATGCGATAATGATGAATGATAGATCCGCGGATGGGTAACCATCTTTACATACCAAGACCCCTCCGTGCCTCGGAAAGCACGTTAAGCCGTTGGTCCCGGCTGTCATTCGTGGATCTTTGACAGTCGTTACGGGTCACCAGAAGCCCGAATGTCTGACGCCCAGTCTTACCAAGAGGTTTCGTGTTACCCAGTAAATGGGTTGTGGAAGTCTGATAAGCAGTCGCTTCATGTAAAATACAGGTATTCAGCTGCATCCGGTTGGACTGGAAGCCGACCCTAACTTAGTTGGGGAAAGGCTAGGCAGATGATGATTATTATTTATTTATTTCTCTTAAAAAGGTACAAGTTTGGTACATGTTATCTAGGTTACAGGCAGATTCAAACCTTTGTGAGAGCTGGACTCTATACTGGGTTCGGGACCTGTATTACAGATCTTCAGGCTCACACCCTTGAAATTACGATATTAAATGGCACTTATGTACACACGGCTACACATCAAGCGGTAATTTCCAGTTTACGCTAATCTCGCATTGTACGGAAATCCTATACAATGCGAGATCAGCTTAATACTGGAAAGGCATAGCTTGATATGTATCCGTGCGTACGATGATGAATACTGTAATACATATACTCTGTAACACACTATATGTAACGCTGTTGGTTGCCTAAATAAATAAAATAAACTTTTGGAAGCGACCGCTAGGAAATAAAACTATTGAAAAAGCCGATTTTCAGATGGAGTGTTTTTCCCCGATGGCTGGAAAAAGGCGTTTTTCTACATGCACGGCATGATAAGTCTATAAGCTTTTTCCTCAAACACACATAATGGGGAGGATACGTGATATACCGATATATCTATGCTAATGCGGTCCCGAAAGGTGTCAATAACACAAGGACTCTTGAACACCCCCTTATGGGAAATCGTAGGGGATGCTGTTTATTGACGAAGGGTGAATTTTATTTATAAAGATATAAGTTATCGTGTTGTATTTCTATTGAAATGGGCCCCTGCTTGAGTTTTATATTGAACGAAGTTCGATACATGTTGAGAAAAACTTATAACAGTAGAACTTTATTTGTGAAGAAGTTAGAAATTATAAATAAAAAGCTGTGCCCGCGGTTTCACCTGCGTGGTTTGCGGAAAGTATTCAACGGAAACGTGTCACCGGGACAAAAAGTAGCTTATTTTAATCCTTCTATGACTAAGACCGGTCAAAATCGGTCCAGCCGTTCGGAGATTACGCAGAACAAATAGGCGGCAGACAGACAAAAATGTGAAAAAATGTTTTTTTTTAGTACTACTTTGCATGCATTTAGAAAAAGCTGTTATTTTGAAATTACAAACAGAAATTTCAATTTCATTTACCTATTTGTAATTCTAGATAGATAATAAATCTTTATTGTTCAAGGGAAATTTACAGAAATCAAATAGCACTAGCCTCCAGACTAGGATTCCTTGTGTGTGTGTAAGTATATAGGTGGAAGTTCATGTAGATACATACATAGCATCGGTCGATAAGTTTTCTTAGGCGCCTTATTCGAAATCAATTAATTAATCAAATCAAATGTATGTAACTTAGGTGCATAATATTTAAACGTATCTAGTCAGTAGTGTATTGCATACTTGTATGGTGTGGGTGTGTGATGAATGAGTGGAGGGTTAGGAGGGAGGTTAGAGGAGAGGGTTAGGGAGGGGGAGGTTAGGTTTAGACCAAACGAAGATAGAACCAGAGCACTCCTTTTTTGACATTCCTAACTTTTCTGTAGGTATGGATAGATTAACAAAAGAATTCTACCACTCCGTATAGACAAAGGGAATCCGGCAAAGTGGAAACAGAATAAGCATTCGCTCGTTTGGTCCATATCGACCATTAAAATAATTTGACTAGACCGGACAAGGTAGACGAACTTTGTTCCTACCTTAGTACGTATTGAATGCTTTGAAAATTAAATTTTCTTTAAAAATTTCTTGCACTTTCTGTTTTGGTGTATTGAATACATAATTATATTTATTTATTTGGTATAATTATTTCATATTAAATCAGCATCATCTGCCTTCTCTGCCGTGTTACCCAGTAACTGGGTTGTGAAGGTAATAAATGCAGTCGCTCCATGTAAAATACTGGTCTTCAGCTGTACCCGGTTACAATGGATTAAGACGACCCTAACATAGTTGGGAAAAGTCGCAGAAATTGTGATAATGTGCTAATTAAGAGGCAAGTGTGCTACAGAATTTAATTAAGTTGTATTATTATAATTCTTCCCGTGGGTGTCGTAGAAGGGACTTACTAGAGAATGGGCAGCAGCGTTCTCTATGCCTTTTACCACCATACTGCGATCGCCAACCCGCCTGCCAAGCGTGGCGATTATGGCAAACACCCGCATTTTTTTTGGGGGGAGGCCTATGTCCGGCTTTGGGTGTCTATCGGCTGAAATGATGATTATAATAATTCCATAGACAACACATGTATGATGCATTATGTACCACGTTTATCATTCGACGTATGCAGGCTGATTTGTACGGAGAAACCCAAACAACGCGTTGAATTTATTGAAACGCACCTAATTATTGTTCATCTGAAACAAAGCGCATTTCATAAATATTTTGTAACCATTTTCAGTAAATCATTATCCGACATGTTTTCAGTTACGGGTATGATTTTAATTACCATTGCCTTATTTCAGATAATGTACCTTACTACGAATTGTCCGGCTAATTTTATCATGAGAAATTTTGTTTAAGCTGTTAATTTTTGTCAACATACTGCTGCCAAATTTTGTCCAACATACAACCTGACACTGACCAGCTAACTGAAAAAAAAAATTAGATAGAATTTCGCGGTTTACCTTAACGTATATTTAGATATAGCAGAGCTAATTATTATAAACGAGAGTGCCGACAGAAGTGAAAACTTGAACAATTACAAGCGTATTTTTTTAATCGTCAGGAAATAACTTATTGTGCAGGAAATACTTTTAAATGAAGTGTTTAAAAAAAAATCATAATTATAAACTACCACTACAAAAATTATATTACAATTTTCTCAACTAAAACTAACTTATAAGCAGAGGTGTCGGTAAAGGTGTCGCGAGTTCAATTGTTTTTTCCCATCTCATAAAATACCCAACGCGCCTAAAGAAGTTTTCACTTAAAAAATTCTGAATCATGCCTAATTTCCCGAAGGGTTCGGCAGAGGTTTATGTATACCCATATTAATATTTTGGTCTCATGGAACAACAGAAGTGATGCTACTAAGTTATTTCTGATGGATAAATCCAACAACCGACTGCGGCCGGACCAGGGAAAATTAACCCAAGACCTCATGTTCTGCAGTGGCGCCTGCGACCACAAGACCAAGGAGGCGTGAGGCATCATGTACTTAAGTGGTTGTTAATAACCTGTGTAATGAAGACTCCGGAAAATTTGTCGCAATTGTAATGTGGCGGCCATTTCCAATGCCACATGCGAACTACGCAAATTTGCATGTCACATAAATCCTACATCGCACAGTCAAAGTTTACCACGAGACTTAATGGATAACATAATCCAACAACGTGCAGTGGTCTGATAATATAATTCGTATATTTCGTGGTCAATATTTTTACACAAGTGACAAGGCTCATAAAAAACATATGCCGTAACAATATTAATTTGAATCGGTGACAGGCATGTGTAACAGGCCAGTGCATACATATATGCGACCTCTTCCAATACGCCCCCTTAATATAGTTACGCTGCGTATGATCACTTCTGTACTTGTCAGAACTCGGTACATAAAATTAAATAAATCACCAACACTTCTGTGTCCGACTGTACTACACTGTACCCAAAAGTAGAATACAAAAACAGAAGAAATCTAACAAAATAAAGTATGCATAACGAAACTAAATTATCTATTACACAAAGCACAAAAAAGAACATAAAACGTCAAAACGTCTAACTACTCATCGCCCCCTTAATAGAATAATTTGACAGGGATAAATCCTTTAAAAATTCTCTAAGCTTCGGGCTGTGAACACTTTTAGTTAAGATGTCCGCTATCATCATATCAGTTGACATGTACCTTATTTCAACTTTGTTAGCTAGTACACATTCACGAATAAAATGATACTTGATATCTATATGCTTTGTCCTATTATGCATCATTTTGTTAGCTGCAATTTTATGCGCCGACTGATTGTCATTATAAATTACTACTGCTTTACTATCCACAGCTGTCAAACTGTTAAGTAAACTACGTAAATAAAGAGCTTCCTTCGAAGCTAGACTCAATCCTACGTACTCTGCCTCTGTGGAGGACAAGGATACTGTCGCTTGCTTCCTACTCTCCCATGACACTATATTTTTACCTATCTTGAAAATTAATCCTGTGAAAGATTTTCTATCAAGTGCCCCTCCCCAATCTGCATCAACATAGCCTCGTAAGTCCAAATCTCCCGACTTCCTAAAAGTAAGACAAAGGTTAGACGTACCCTTCAAATACCTTAAGACCCGTTTTGCACATTTAAAGTGTATTTCGTCATAACACGAATTAAATTGTGAAAGTACACTCACCGCATGTGCTATGTCTGGTCGCGTATTACAGGCTAAATAGTTTAGACACCCTATTATGCTTTGATATGGCAGATTACTATGGGAATTTGTCGATCTTTCTAATTTCATGCCGACTTCCATTGGGGTTGAAACTGGCTTAGCGTCTGTCATGTTAAAGTCATTCAAAATTTCCGAAATGAACTGTTGCTGATCTAGACAAATAACATCTTTATCTCTCCTCAGCCTCATGCTTAAAACATGCCTAGCCGCGCCTAAATCTTTCACTTTAAACTTATCAAGCAAATCGGTTTTTAATTTTTGCTTTTCTTGTTCACAATTTCCAAAGATAAAAAGGTCATCTACATAAATAACAACAATTAACTTGTTATTGTTTTTAAGCTGCTTTTGATACAAACACGGTTCTATTTTTGATTGTACAAAGCCTGAGTTCAACATCTCTTTGTCCAATTCCTTGAACCAAGCATTCGAAGCTTGTTTCAATCCATACAAAGAACGCTGCAGCTTACATACTTTGGTTTCTTGACCTTTGACTACTGCTCCTTTCGGTTGGAGCATGTAAATGTCCTCTTTAATCTTGCCATATAAAAAGGCAGTCGTGACATCCCATTGGTCAATGAACCAACCGTATTCAACAGCTAGCGAGAACAACGTTCGCAGAGTAGAACTTCTAACTACTGGAGAATACGTCTCAGTATAGTCTACACCACGTACCTGTGTGAAACCTTTTGCTACTAATCTAGCCTTATACTTTGTTACCTTGCCGTCACTATCTCTCTTGATTTTGAACACCCATTTGCACTGGATAGGCTTCTTATCGGTCGGACGATCCACCAACGTCCAAGTCTGGTTCTCCTTTAGTGACATAAGTTCATCATCGATCGCTTTTTGCCATAAGTCACCATCGGGTCTCGCCAACGCTTCATTAATAGTCAATGGATCATCATCAAGATTGCTCTTGGCATACATAACATTGCATCCATACCGATCGACTTGTCTGCGTTCTCTTACAGGATACCTTCTTTCCGATTCAGGTATTGTGACTTCCTCTTCAGTCAATACGTCAATCTCTTGCTCTGGTACTACAGGCTCAGGTTGTATCTCCTCCGATACTTCTACGTTCTCGTCTATAGCATTACGGTACACATCATCGTGAGCCTCCAAGGGTTCCGATCTGCTTGTAGATCTGTTGGGTAAATTGGCATGAACAGAATCTGTATTTAGGTTTATGATAACTTCCGACTTTTCCACGTTTTCTTTTTGGAAAAAGACGTTTTCGAGAAATTTTACATCTCTTGCAATTTTCACTTCACCTGTCTTAGGATTCATCAGACGATAACCTTTCTGATTATCTGGATATCCAATAAAAATCATCGGTTCCGTCTTCATGTCTAGTTTCCGTCTCTTTTGTTTTGATATCAATCTGTACGCCAAACAACCAAAGATTTTCAGATGACTGACATCCACATCTTTTCCAGTCCAAAGCTTCTCTGGTACCGCATTATTCAATGCTTTCGTGGGGCTTCTGTTCTTTAGGTAAACAACAGTATTAACAGCCTCGGCCCAATACTTCTTGCTTAAGTTCGATTCTGAGAGTAATGTTCTTGCCTTTTCTATTATAGTCCGATTCGCTCTCTCTGCGACAGAATTTTGTTCCGGCGTGTACGGTACAGTCGTCTGGTGTTTTATACCTGCAGACTTCAAAAATGATTTAAATTTACTATTACAGTACTCTGCGCCGTTGTCAGTTCTCAGACATTTAATGAATTTACTGGTCTCATTCTCAACTTCCGCCTTGTATTCACGGAACTTATCGAAAGTTTCACTTTTGTTCTTCAAAAAATAAACATGAGTCTTCCGAGTAAAATCGTCGATAAATAGAAGAACCTCCGAACGACGGCTCCTCGATTGGTCCGCAAACGTCGCTAAAAACCAGCTGTAAGACCTCGTTCGCTCTCGTACCTTGGTGTTTAAAGGGACTTTTGCAGGTCTTTCCTTCGATACATGGAATACACGGCTCGCATAAATCGGTACTCTTAAATTCCATACCGGTTACTAAAACTTTCATTTTATTCATATAATTACGCGATAAATGAGCTAATCTTTTATGCCAAATGTTCGAAATATTTTCATTTTGTTTTGACAGTGTCACATTCACGACGTTATTTTTATTTTCTGTCAACTCATAAATTCCGTCAACCTCTTGACATCTTGCAATAATTCGATTCTTATTTTGAATTATGCAACCTCCATTGTCAAAATTCATGCAATAATTCTTCTTGGTCAAATCGCTCACCGAAATAAGGTTCATGGATAAATCAGGAACATGTAAAACGTTTTCTAAAATTAATTTTTCGTTTTCGCTGACTCGTGGCTCAGCATTTCCTCGTCCTTTCACCAACAATTTCTCGCCGTTTGCTACTGCGATCTTCATGTTGCCCTTTTCAGGTTTATAAGACAACAATTTGTTTTTATCGTGGGTCATATGATTTGAGCACCCACTGTCCAAATACCACTTATCTTTGTGTATCACCTTCTTCGTATTCAGGCAGATATTCGCGGTTTTGATCCGCTCCTTGCATTCGGACGCCTTGTGTCCTTGCTTGTGGCACTTAAAACACTTGTAGACGAATTTCTGCTTGCGATCGTTAGTTTTTGTGTTAGATCTTGCATCGTTCTGTACTTTACGTGTAACTAAGGCTTGTTCGTACTCTGTATTTAACTTACTCTGTCTACTTCCTTCTTGTAACAATTTCGTTTTGATTTGCTCCAACGTGATCTGTTGTCCACTATTATCTACAGCCATGATGAGAGGGCTGTACTCAGCGGTTAGTCCACCCAGCAAAATCGATATGATCCAATCATCAGGAATATCAGCATCAATATCGGACAATTGTTGTGTCAGGAATGTAGTTTTGCTTATGTAGCTTTCCATAGAATCGAAATTCTCTAACTTACAGCTGAAAAGCTCTCGCTGAATATGTATACGTCTTCCCCAACCTTTGTCTTCATATGCTTTTTGTAAGCTGTTCCAGGCTTCTTTCGCAGTCTTCGCATTGTAGACGTGGGTAAAGCACTCTGGTTCTAACAACAAACATATTGTCGTTCGTGCCTGCCGGTCTACGTCAGCGTTTGCTACATCTGTAGAAATTACTCCCCACCAGTTTTTATTCTCCAAGTAATTTCGCACCAAGAACTTCCAATTTGGGTAGTCGGACGATCCTTTCAGCTTCTTGATACCACTTATACCAACTTCAGCTGACATAATTAAAATTTCGTAAGTTTTACAGCAAACCACTCATAGAAATTATACGCACTATCAGAAAAAACTCCAGCACACTTCTGGGCCCATAACCTAATGGAAAACAGAATACAACAACGAGCAGTGGTCTGATAATATAATTCGTATATTTAGTGGTCAATATTTTTACACAAGTGACAAGGCTCATAAAAAACATATGCCGTAACAATATTAATTTGAATAATTTGACTAGACCGGACAAGGTAGACGAACTTTGTTCCTACCTTAGTACGTATTGAATGCTTTGAAAATTAAATTTTCTTTAAAAATTTCTTGCACTTTCTGTTTTGGTGTATTGAATACATAATTATATTTATTTATTTGGTATAATTATTTCATATTAAATCAGCATCATCTGCCTTCTCTGCCGTGTTACCCAGTAACTGGGTTGTGAAGGTAATAAATGCAGTCGCTCCATGTAAAATACTGGTCTTCAGCTGTACCCGGTTACAATGGATTAAGACGACCCTAACATAGTTGGGAAAAGTCGCAGAAATTGTGATAATGTGCTAATTAAGAGGCAAGTGTGCTACAGAATTTAATTAAGTTGTATTATTATAATTCTTCCCGTGGGTGTCGTAGAAGGGACTTACTAGAGAATGGGCAGCAGCGTTCTCTATGCCTTTTACCACCATACTGCGATCGCCAACCCGCCTGCCAAGCGTGGCGATTATGGCAAACACCCGCATTTTTTTTGGGGGGAGGCCTATGTCCGGCTTTGGGTGTCTATCGGCTGAAATGATGATTATAATAATTCCATAGACAACACATGTATGATGCATTATGTACCACGTTTATCATTCGACGTATGCAGGCTGATTTGTACGGAGAAACCCAAACAACGCGTTGAATTTATTGAAACGCACCTAATTATTGTTCATCTGAAACAAAGCGCATTTCATAAATATTTTGTAACCATTTTCAGTAAATCATTATCCGACATGTTTTCAGTTACGGGTATGATTTTAATTACCATTGCCTTATTTCAGATAATGTACCTTACTACGAATTGTCCGGCTAATTTTATCATGAGAAATTTTGTTTAAGCTGTTAATTTTTGTCAACATACTGCTGCCAAATTTTGTCCAACATACAACCTGACACTGACCAGCTAACTGAAAAAAAAAATTAGATAGAATTTCGCGGTTTACCTTAACGTATATTTAGATATAGCAGAGCTAATTATTATAAACGAGAGTGCCGACAGAAGTGAAAACTTGAACAATTACAAGCGTATTTTTTTAATCGTCAGGAAATAACTTATTGTGCAGGAAATACTTTTAAATGAAGTGTTTAAAAAAAAATCATAATTATAAACTACCACTACAAAAATTATATTACAATTTTCTCAACTAAAACTAACTTATAAGCAGAGGTGTCGGTAAAGGTGTCGCGAGTTCAATTGTTTTTTCCCATCTCATAAAATACCCAACGCGCCTAAAGAAGTTTTCACTTAAAAAATTCTGAATCATGCCTAATTTCCCGAAGGGTTCGGCAGAGGTTTATGTATACCCATATTAATATTTTGGTCTCATGGAACAACAGAAGTGATGCTACTAAGTTATTTCTGATGGATAAATCCAACAACCGACTGCGGCCGGACCAGGGAAAATTAACCCAAGACCTCATGTTCTGCAGTGGCGCCTGCGACCACAAGACCAAGGAGGCGTGAGGCATCATGTACTTAAGTGGTTGTTAATAACCTGTGTAATGAAGACTCCGGAAAATTTGTCGCAATTGTAATGTGGCGGCCATTTCCAATGCCACATGCGAACTACGCAAATTTGGATGTCACATAAATCCTACATCGCACAGTCAAAGTTTACCACGAGACTCACATATATACAACAACCCAACCTCAACTATCGGGCAGTTGCCCACCAGACACAACACCCGTCTGGTCGGAGGATCCTCCTTTACCATAGAGTATGAGTGAACTTTACACCCTGTTCCTCATACCTCTATAGTCACATGAGGCTATAATAATGTTTTTTTTGTTTGTTTTTTGTGTCCCACAGCTGGGCAAAGGCCTCCATTTTTCCTTTCCAAAACTACCTGTATTATGCCTTCTCTGGCCATGTTGGTCTTGCAATCCTTATCAAATCATCATACCACCTTCGCCGTGCTCTAACTCGACACAGATGCCCTTCCTACGGCGGCGGCTTCCAGCGAGTGCAGCAGGCTTAGCATGACGCTTGCTATTTCTACCCTAACGTAGAATAGAAATCGCTTATCTACATTTCTCGGTGAAAAACTATCAACTGTCTATACGGAAACGTAATTTTTGTCTAGTCTTCCGACGACAAAACGCTTGTCTACGGTTCTCGTTCTAAGCCTGCAGATCTTTGCCCGTCTCTCTGGGTCAATAAATATAAACTAAAAAAATATTTCAGCAAATCAAATAGAATTAGTAGAACCATACGAGTGTGTGCTTATATAGCAGCGTATATAGCAATAAAATGTTGACTTTAAGATCGTTATCCAGCGCCGCAAAAAGTTGGAGTTCTGCCAGCTAGGAAGCAATCATAAAATTAATATTTGCTTGTGTAGTTTCATTAAGATATAACTTTCATAGAGCCGGAGATTAATATTTGTGAACTTAAATCCGTCAGTAATAATGGAGATAGAAAGACAAGTGACTGCTAATGAGTTTAGCAAAGTGAAGCAAAGTTTATCAGTCTTAGTTAAAGTCTTAATGAGGGTTAAGATTATTAGGGATTTTGTCTATACAAATAAGAGTTAAGTCTCTCATGAGTTTGTTGTATCTAAGTTAGAATCACTTTAAATGAACAGTTTCAAGAGTTGGACTAGTTACAGCTAAGTTTGTTACACTCTGCTACTGATCTTAGTATCGACCTACTCTATCTCTAAATAGTTTTAAGTAAAGCCGCTGTTTTCTGTTTCTCCGATTACTTCTTCTGAACCACGCAACGGATTTTGATCAATTTTCACTATCACTTAGAGAATTTCTCCCGAAAGATTTACATGTGAGATACATGCATATTTTATGAAAGAAAAGCCGAGAATTTTAACTATTTGTAATGATGTCGTAAAATAAAAGTGCGCTTACATTGCCAACGCTGCGCTGTCTAAACCTTACTAGATAAGTCAACATAATGTAGTTACTATGGAATAAAATTGTGTATCTTAAAAGGTCTAGGTGTGGTCACAGTAACTTTACCTCTTACAGCAGTGACAGCTGCAACCCAACAGCAACCTTACTGTAACGAGAAAAAAATCACTGTAATATTCACAGACTTGTTAGTGGCAGCGACCCAAAAGCAACTTGGCGGCATGGTTGGCGCAGCGGTTAAGCGATTGTCTGCTGCGCTGCGTGTCGCGGGTTCGATTCCCGCACGAAACAAATATTGGTATGACCTACAAGTAGTTGTTCCGGGTCTGGCTATTTGTGTATGTGAGTTTAAATGTTTGTGAACGCACCCACAATACAAGAGAAATTCCTAGTGAGGGGCAACGTTTTTTTTATATATATAAAAAAAGAGAAACTTTATTATAACAAGGACAATCACGTTGCTTTTACCAGTGACGCAGAATTTGAGGTAAAATAAGTGTGAACGGACTGGACTCGTTACTCACCGCCTTTCATTTTTGCATCCCATTTGACGCTTGTATTCTCATAAAAGAATATTACTAGAAAGCAAACCTTCATCCTCACCCGCTGTAACCAAATCCGTAATAACTAAGTGTCCCTCGAGCGGTTGTTACGATAAAATATGACAATGTTCGAGAAAAATGATTTACTTTAATCCCAGCGGAAATAAAAATTGCTCTAACGCGAACATTTATCTTGTTTCAGGTTGCAAACGGAACGAAGACAAAAAGTACGACTATGAACGATGAGTTGGCAATTCTGAAAGTATTCTAAAGATCACAGAATCTATTAAGATGTCTAACAAATCGCACACGCTTTTGGAAATATTCCAAGAGATCTTAGCTGCGTCTGGGAATGCGTCGGATAGCGGTATCAATGAGACGCAGATCGTGTCTGTGATGCGGGAGCAGGCGAGCAGGGGGGGCGGGGGAGATGAGATGGAGTCCCTGCTGCTGCGGATGATGAAGGATGCCAAGAACCGCCTCAATCTGACCCTCAAGCCGGACACGTGCGGCTACTGCGAGGGTGACTTCAGGGACATCATTATGGCATACAACGGAATCCATGGCTATGTTAGCTTGCTGGTACGTACGTACTTCTATTCTTATATATGGCTTGTTCCTCCCTCAGAGAGGAGGCCCGTGTCCCAGCAGTGGGAACGTTATAGGCAAATTTTGCTATTTGGCCCATCATCGTGACTTCTTTAATTTCCTTTAGAAATTATGCTCGGCTTTACCGAAATCGAAGGTAGAATTCTTCTAAGGATTTTATTTTAGGCATTTTCTTATTTAAGAAAACACGTGTTAAAAACCATACAAAATTCGGTTGTGGTTACTCGTGCCGTAGTATAAGTACCAAAGGAGTTTATAACACTTTTCCTCAACACACTTTTGCTGTTACCTACTCAAAATCAGGGCGGTCGTAAAGTTCCTGTGCAAGAGATTTTGCCATTTTCTCTTATCTACAAATTCTTTGCGTTATAGGTGATTTGTAAGAAGAATATTTACCACAGAGATCAAAGTATTTTTAAACGACTTCAAAAAGAAGGAGGTTCTCACTTCGACATGTTTATGTATATATAGCAGAGAAGGAACGTTCCGTGTGGTGCCGGACGTAAAGAATAGCACCATCCCTTCTCTTCTCGTGGGCGTTGTAGGAGGCGACTAAGGGACTTACTAGAGAATGAGCAGCAGCGTTCTCTTTGCATTTTACTACCATACTGCGATCGCCAATCTCCCGCCAAACCCGCCTGCCAAGCGTGGCGATTATGGCAAACCCGCCCAAATTGGGGGAGGCTTATGTCCAGCAGTGGACGTGATTCGGTTGAAATGATGATGATGATGTTCGGGCATAACTACGTCATATATGGACGGATTTGTAAAATTATTTTTTTGTTTGAAAGGGGTTTATTTTGAAATGGTCCCATTTCAATTTCTTATAGATCTGATGATGCGTTTCGGAGACAGACAACGGAACTCCTAATAAAAATTACAGTAAATCAACCGCGATTGCTGCTATGGAGATATAAGGATGCTGAAATTTCGAATTGATGTGGGGTAGATACTAAAACATAAAAGTGAAAAGTAAAAACCCTACAAAGTGAAAAATAACTTTAATTTCGGAAGTCGGTGACTTTGGACGACGGTCGCGTCGCGACACTCGTAGAACAATTTCTATGAAAACTTAATGGAAATTGTTCTACAAGTGTCGCGTCGCGCTGTCGCGTCGCGGCTGTTTGAAGAAGCCTTAAGGCACGTGAAAGTATAAGAACAGTAATTTAATTATTTTTACGTTTTCTCACAAAGGGTGATAAAACGTAAAAATACACAAAATAGACAAGATAGAGTTCATACAAATAATGTTATGACATCAAGATTCTTTTGGTCTCAAAACATAAGCTTCTATTTATTTGAACAGGAGCTTATCTCAAAGATTTACAAAACATATGAAAGGGTAAAAAATTAAACATAAATATTGTTTTTTTTTAACTCACACATTAACTTTTGCAACTCTTTATGGACATTAGCAGAATAGTCAACATCGGCTTAGTTGCCATATTTAAAAAAAGAATAGAATATACCTTATGATTGACCAGTTCTTTTTCTCGCAAGACTACAATTTCTAAGATCTTGTGGAGGTCAGATAGGCAGTCGCTCCATGTAAAACACTGGTATTCATGCATCCAGTTAGACCTGAAGCCGACCTTAACATAACTGGGGAATCATAAGTACCTATTTTAATATTCAAATGTATACAATTCTTCAGCTCTTAACAAACATACCAAACGATACAGATTTTTATGGACCACATGACCAATGGCTTGTGACGTGCCACCAACTTAGCTGTTCAGGTGAGTAAAATTGGAACTACAACTGACCCTTGAAAACTCCTTCTGCGAAGCAGTTTTGCTCGCGAAGATGAAGGCCGCGCACGTGGGGGAGAGGTAGGATATGCGCCCTCATGGCCCTAGTCACCGCGGAAGACGCCCTGGGCGTCGGCAAACCCAGGCTGACTCTCGGCCACCGTAGGCGCGAGTTGCGGACGGCGAGTAATGGGTAGCTCGCTGTTCGGACCAAGGACCAAGCCCGGGTCGATGGCGCGTTGTGTTCCACGCGCGCCTCAAAGAAATGTCAGCACCAACTGGTGAGGTCCGCAAGAGCCGATGCCCGCCAAGGGTGTGGGTTGGTCGAAAGAGATACCGTGGCCCCTGGCACACAAGCAACTGAAGGAACACGGGTGGGTTTTAGTCAGTAAAAGTCTGACACGTCCTCCCGCTCCATCCAGAGCGGAAGAAGTTATTTGATACCAAAAAAACCCTGAAAACTAACTTAACATCGCAATTGTTTCAATCTCCACTAGCGACACTGTCAACTGAACAGATAAGATGGTGGGACTATACTTCATTGAAGTACAGTCGACCTTGCCAACGCCCACGATAGGAACTTCTAATTATACAAACGCAGAAGTTGCGTAAATAAAGTCAGGAATGGTGCAGTAAACTTTGTTAAAGGCTTTGATTTTCCTAATAAGATCTTGCGTAATTTACGAAGCAAAAATCAACAAAAACATCTCATAATATTCTTCATTAATCTCTGTCTCTAAAGAAACATAAACAATATGACAAATAATTCATATTTCCATACTTAATATTGAATGGGCCTTATTAGAAGGCTAAAAGTCATCCAAAGAGTAACGGACATGGCTATGCTTGGAGTTCCCCTACGCGATCGAATAAGAAATGAAGAGCTAACTAAGCAAGCAAGAAAACCAAGGTAATCGACATAGCCCGAAGAATTGACAAACTTATGTAACAGTGGGCAGGCCACATTGCTCGCAGAACAGTAACCGATGGGTCCGAAAGGTTCTGGAGTAACGACCGCGTACCGGAACACGTAGAGTTGGTCGATTGATCGATGACCTTATGAAGGCCGCAGGAATCCACTGGATGCGGGAAGCACAGAACTGATCGAAGTGGTGAAGCTTGGGGAAGGCCTATGTCCAACAGTGGACGTCGTTCAGCTGATATGATGATGCTACTTACTGTTAGGTATAAGTGTGAAAGCAACTGTTTGCCTATCTACCTTTTCACACTAAACCACTGAGCCGATGGTTACACAATATAGACGGGTAGCTTGGGACCGGGAGAAGGACTTTTTACCCTGGCTATTTATATAAAAGAAAATGAAATAATAATAAATAACTTTTAAATCGTCTTTGTAAAATAACCTCATTATTACAAAAGATTTATAGATTTAGTAACATTATGTTTTAAAAACGAAACAATATTTTTTATAGATATTTCGAATTTTGAATTCTGAAAACCGATACCTCGGTATCAAATAAAATTGAAGTTGAAATGTAAGATACAGTTTAATGAGTTTTCGAGTATAATTAATTGTGGATAAAATACGATACTTTCTATTTTGTATTTCGTTTTGCCCATTCGCAAATGAGAGATAATAATTGTGGAAAAGAGGAGTTTACAAATATTGTTGTATGAAATGTTTACATGGCGAAAACACGCCGAAAAAACACGTTTCTTGTATGTGTTTCGGAGGTCCACAGACAGAGGTCCAGAAACAGTCTACCAAACCGGTTCATAAGATATACTGCTGACGAACAGACGGATGGACGAATAGCGAAGGCTTGGTAATGGGGTTCCGTTGGCACCCTTTTGGATACGGTACCCTAAAAAGCATTTACTCACCTTCCAAATATTTACTCATACAAATTCTCATGGTCCCCATGCATACGTTTGATCAGTCGATGATATTCCCAAGATATTTGGAATATTTGGGAGCAATCCATTTGTTCCGCACAATTTTCTAAAGTTGTTGGTGTTTTTGGGGAAATGAAATAATAAAAATGTATCGACATGAAAATTTCGGACGTGGGTCCGTAACATCTCGAGGGTCAGTTTAGATGAAAAAAACCAATTTCTTGTACTCGGTTTTCGAGTTACCAGTATCACTTTCTCACAACGAACTACAGCCATATTATAAAAGGGGTAATTAACGGTTAGAATGGCTTTCATTTAGACAGTTCGACCTCATTCATTTCGTTCTGTACAGTCACCAAAGGTCGGTTTCGTTCTGTACAGTCACTAAAGGTCGGTTACAAATCTAGTATATTGGTATATTGACGTGTGCTAGCTGACATATGGTAAATAATGTAATTTTATGTTTTGTGTCTAGTAATGTTAATTACTTACCTATTATTATACAGAATCAAGTTCTTCTACTGTAACAGACAGCTGTGCTGCTGGGGAGTTTGTTGAACCACTTCTTCTTCCCAGCTGAAACACTAAGCGGAAGTGGAAGTGGTGAAGAGCGGGCGTTTTGGGGGACTGTCTTATATAATTTTGACATTCAAAAAGTGCTGACTCTCAGCCTAGTTTGAATAAATGACTTTTGATTTTGATTTTGATTTTGAGTAACCAGGGGCGTCGGATATATTTGAAGTTTAGCAAGAAACTAAAGGATGTTATCGAATAATATTTAATTTGATAGATGAACTCTTTGTTTTCTATTAATTTAAACTTATATTATTCGAAAACATCCATCGGTTTCTTAATTAACTTCAACTATATCTAACAACGCTGGTTACTTATCTCTTTTGGTGACCGTATGTTGTTGAGCAGACAATTTTTTCGAACTTATGAAGCAATTGATTAGCATTATACTTCGAAATGAATCAAATTCTGATCGAAAGTGTGTTACATAATTAGGGTGCAGATCGCAGATATCAGTTCAGTATTCCAGATTCACTATAGTTCGATACGTTTCCGTGCCGAATCAACATCAATCAACCTTAGCAACAAAAAAAATCTAATCGCTGTTCACAAAACCAAAACGCGAAAATTTTGTCAGTTTAAATCTATTACGACCGCTATTCTTTCGACAGCTATAGGTATGCCGTTGCGAGGCAATGCAAATTGGTTGTTAAAAATGATTATTTTTTATTTGACAGCTGACGAATGCCTGTGAATAGCTGTGCGGAACAATAAACTTACGGTAAAATATCGAATTAAAAGTTTAATCGTTTCGTTGGAAATTGTTAGAGTTGATGGTACTTACCTACTTACTCAAACTTTTCCGGTATTACGTGGGTAAATAGGGTACAATTACTAACAAGATACAATTTATCGGTACCTACCTACAAGATGATTTTTTGAACACTTGTTAGGAATAAGAAGTTAAAAATCTATCTATTTTAAACATTAAACTCACTTTGTTTAAAAATAAATTTTATACAGGCATCGCGACGGTACATACACTACTTTTTGACAGAAACTCTAGATGTATATTTAACATCATTTCTCCATCAGCCACATTGATCGCCGTTCAAAAACTCTCCTTGTATGCAAAGATTTAAAAAAGAATTGCTAGATTGGCCCTCACCGTACTTACTTGCGCCATGCGAAAGTTTGCACACTAAGAAGATCGAGCTTACGCATGATTAAATAGCGTTTCCATGACAACCGAGTCAAGTTATTGCGTCATTGTGTGTCCGAGATGTGAAAACGAAATAGAAATGCGACCATCATTTGACGCGGTAGGACGAATGTAAGTCGACTACCACACGGCCGTAATTAGTGATTTTCCGGATATCCGTATCCGTATCCGTATCCGCGGAGAAAAACACAAACGTTATCTATGCTGCCCAGTGTCACACTAAACTATAAACAAAACAAAAGAAAGACCCGCGAAACGCAAGTCGAAACATGTTCTGTCACGCAAAGCGTCAAGTGGCGGCAACTATCGTTTCAAGGTCACGCGCACCAACACCAATTGAGGAAAAAAGTTAAGATCGGTATCGGTATCCGTATCCGTATCCGTGGATCTTGACGCCAATTATCAGTATCCGGATCCGTATCTGCGGATCTAAGTACATTTTTAATGATCCGGCACATCACTAGTCAAAAACCAATCAACCATCACTAGTAATAAAATCGCGACGGAATTTTATCAACTCAACTCTTTGGTGTTGAACCGAGCATTGAGAAACCAACAGAGTGCAGATTGAGTTGCAGCCCCTCAAAAAAAAAAATGTTCGATTTTCAACTCTTCGCGTTAAGCAAGGTCCCGCCGCGATTTTCTTCTAATCTTCTATTTTCTATACCACCACCACCACCTATATTATTTTCTATCTTTGCTACACCGAGAAACTTTAATGGTTGTTTTCCCGCGGCAGAACAACTTGCCATAAGGAGTACTTTTGAAGCATAGAGTAAAAGTAAAAAAATAAAGGTGTTTTTGTTTTAAAATAATTAAAAAAATATTCATTAACTCGATAAAACACTACTTACAGGTAACTTGTGGGTACTACTCGAATCGTACGCACCCCCGACAAAGGGAACAGCGATGCATAAATGTTCAAAGCAAAATAAACTCTCGCATGTGGTGATTTTTCACAATGGTTATCACACATCTGCCATTTTTTGTTTATAATATTTTATTTGTTTGTAAAACGATTGTATTACCGAGACAAAACCATTTCGCTGCGGGAAAACAACTATTAAAATTTACATTTTAGTCGTCTTACATTACAACGGCAGCCCACTTCATGTATTCAATGACTAATAATCATTTATAAAAATAAAATATGACATTTTTGGACATATGAATAATAAAAAAAAAATATCATTCACAAAGAAGCATTGTGTAGTTTTGAACACCCTGTTATGGTGCTGGAATGAATGATGAAATGTAATGGTATTATGGTAGGTAGGTAGATATCTTCTACCGTTTGATACGTAAACATTGTTAACAGTGGGCACGCCGCGATTGCGGCGGTAAGTCCCCTCTTTGAGGAGTGGCTTGAGAGGCGGCATGGCTTCCTCACCTTCCGCCTGACACAGGTCCTCACCGGACATGGCTGTTTCGGGAGGTTCCTGTTTCGGATAGGGCGGGAGGAAACGCCCGGGTGTTTCCATTGCGAAGATCGCCCAGAGGACACGGTGGAGCATACGGTGGAGGTCTGCCCAGCTTGGGCGGAGCAACGCCGTGTCCTCGTGGAGGTGATCGGCGGCGGCGATCTCTCGCGTCCGACCCTGGTCCAGGCCATGGTACGGAGCGAGAGGGCATGGCTGGCAGTCGCCTCCTTCAGCGAAGCAGTTATGCTCGCAAAGAGGGAGGCGGCGCACGTGAGGGAGATGCAGTACATGCGCCCTCACAGCCGTGGCCTTCGCAGGAGACGCCCTGGGCGTCGGGAATCCCAGGCTGATTCCCGGCCACCGTAGGCACGGGCTTGCGGACGGCGAGTAATGGGTACCTCGCTGTCCGGTAAGGACCAAGCCCGGGTCGACGGCGCGTTGTGTTCCACGCGCGCCTCAAAGAGATGTCAGCAGCAACAGATGGGACCCGCAAGGGCCGATGCCTGCCGGGGGTGCGGGTTGTTCGAAAGAGATACGGCCGCCCCTGGCACACAGGCAACTGAGGGAACACGGGTGGGTTTTAGTCAGTAAAAGTCTGACACGCCCTCCCGCTCCACCCAGAGCGGGAGAAGTTATTTGATGATTTCCCACCCAGAAAAAAAAAAACATTGTTAACAGGGAGGGTGTTTCATAATTCTAAAGCATTGTTTATTTTTCTTAGTACCTATTATCTTAATAAATGGTAACAATTTTTTAATCGCGCCTGTTGGTATTTTATGTCGGATACATTGAGTGGACCTCCTTTCTGAGACGACTGAAATGTCACGGTGTATATTCAGTGAGATCAGAAGATTTGGAGGACAGTTTAGTGACCCGACGACGCCTATCACTATCAGTTCAACGGGCCTCCATTGTTCACTCAAGTAACAACCTACCAAGGTTGTTTTCCGCACGAGTTCGGATATAGGTGCTAAAAAGTAACATTTGCAAAATAGGATGTTGTGTTGAGTATAGGTAATAAACCTTAAATAATGCCATCGGTATAAATAGAACAAAACATAACATCACGCATGTTTTACCTCTGAAGGGTTAGGTAGAGATTTATACATACACTTAAATGTGTAAAATTGATTTAATAGATAATGTACCTAATTAATTAGATTTGATAGTATTTGGTTTCGATATTGTTCATATTTTTATTTGTAACTCGCTCTGAAAATGTCGCAACTTCGACCTCTAAGATGCAGGCAAAAGCCTGCAGTTTGGGGATCACCGCCCAATCTTCTTTTACCTACAATCTGTTTCATACTCAGCCTGTAACGTTCCCACTGCTGCCCAGTGCGCGTTGGTAGATGTCACATATCTTCGAATTTTTGGTTCTAGGTCATACCGGTTTCCTTACGATGTTTTCACCGTTTTGAGAGCAGTGGTGAGGAAATATTTTACACAAAGTAAAGCGCCTGTTTGGGTTCTAACTTACAACCTACAATCTCGTAAGTCGCGTCAGTTACCACTGGGCCACCACTGCTCTTCTGCTTACTTATTAATAAATAAATTTGAATCTGTTGGACTCACATACAAAAATTTACCTACTTATAATTAATTTTGTTGTGTTGAGAATGTGTGATAATGGCCAAAATTTTATACGTCATTATTTTAGACATCAACATAATTTTAATAGGGAAATTTTTAACTGATCCTCTAAAAACTTGTTGACCTTCTAATGTTGTACGATTTTTTTTTTTAAATGAACTTCTAATCACTGTTTGGTCTTCTAAATTCTAATGCACACTTTTTATTTAAATGAGCCTATTTTTAACTTTCTAGCATTTACTCATAGTTAGTCGCAGTAATTAGTTACTAGTTTAGGCTAGGGTACCCACCAGCCAAACGGGTTAAGACTGTGACCAAAGCGCGCAAGGCGAGCGAGCGAAGCGAGCGGTGTCGCGGCAGCGTCCGTCAAGCGCTTGATCCAAGTTGGTCGCAGTTACTTGGCTATTTAATAATTTGGGACCCCAAAATAGGAATTATTTGAGGTTCACAACCAAGAGGGGCAATCATTTTATTAGAGTGTTCAATTATATTTCTAGGAAAAGAATGGGAATTGTTTGAGGTTCGACAAGCCAATTTAAAAAATGTCAACCTCTTAACGCCTATTAGGTTAGCCATTTTTTTTATCGATAACGATGTACTAACAAGTTAATGTCCTGAACGGTTAATTGGAACTGACAACATTGCCAACAGCATTTTTATTGAACTTAAACAAACCAGACCCTCGTTCAACTAATGACAGGCTCCTAAAACACAATTAGTCGACTAATCCCCGAACTCAGTGGAAATACTTAAGTACATATATTTAGGTATATTATTATGGAGAGGTACCTAGTATTAATCCTCACAAAATTCCGTAAATATTATCTTCTTTTTCGTAAAAAAAACTCTGCATCGTGCTTACGTAATGTAGTTGTTTATTTGGATATTGTCAGTTTGTTTACGTCGCAGTCAGTCGTTTGTTTCGCATTAGCGTGGGCTTGAATATTTCTTTATCAATCAATGAGAGGTGTTCCGACTATGTAAATATTACGCTGTACAAGATACTATATAAGAGTAGGTACTGGGAAACTGGTTTAGGGTTTGTTGGTACAGTAGACTAATATCATGGGTAAGGTTCGGCGTAGTAGAACATAGACATGGGTCAAACTCGGCCCAGTAGAAAATTCACATGGGTCAGAGCCGGCCCAGTAGAAAACTGCCGAGGAATTCAATAGATCCAGTACAAAGCCGTCCTGGGTCAGACTCGGTCGGTCGAATAGAAAATTTATAAGTTGTTCAGCGATTAGCACTAAGCAAATGGAGCACTGTTTATTTCATCGTTAGCGGTATTAATAGCAAGAACACAACTGTATACACGATTCCAACAACATTTCTGAGAACCGACTCCTAGCAATTGAATCCCTCTGGTCCAATAGACAAATGACAAGGGTCATACTCGGTCCAGTAGAAAATAGACATGGGTCAGACTCGGCCCAGTAGAAAACTTACGAGTATTTCATTCGGTCTAGTACAAAGTTGTCCTGGGTCAGACTCGGTCCAGTTGAAAAGTTATTACTTCAGCGATTTGCGCTAAGCAAATGGAATGCTGTTTAATCATTGGCGGCATTGATCGCGAGAACACAAGACACAACATTTCTCAGAACCGCCTCCTTGCAATTGAATTGGTCTACAATCACTTAACTAGTAGGTTATTCCGTAAATTATTTATTGAGTCCTGATAAAAGTCAAATAACGGCGAAACTCAATCTTGGATTTATTTACTCTCCTGAATTTCTGTATTAGGTCCTATTTTAAATTGTTAATATTGTCTCAGGACCTAGTTAATAAAACGGAGATGAATGTTTCGTTCTATCTTCATGACATGTTTTATCTTTGCATAGTAACAAGGTATCCTTTTTCATATCTCGAAGAACGCCAATTTCAGACAATGTTATTTTCGACTTTGAAATATTTTTATTTTACGTTTGCTGAAAATACTGCGGATACGGCGGTGCTAACAGCTGCAGAAAACTTAAACATTATTGACATTGTCTAGACGGTCGTGTTGTTATGAGAAATATTAGATGTTGGTGGGTTTTATGGGTAGTTTTGTGTGGGGAAATGTTGCTTATTGGTAAATTGGAGCTGGATTTATGGAGCTGTTGGTCGCAACACTGCTGCGCTTGCACACTATTCCTCGCTCTATGTCTAACATTGTTGAAATGAAGTAACCGATTGACTATGCTTTTTTACTTTGTTGGATTTTATAAGTATTTTGAAAAGCAGTGGTGGCCAAGTCGTGACGGTCCCAACTAACGAGTGGTTCGAAATCAAACAGGAGCTGTACTATATATAATTTATTTCATCAGCTCTGCTATAAAAAAATTGGTTGCCTGTAAAGTCGGTATACGGGCGAAAGTTTTACGTGACAACGACTTTGAGTGGTAAAATAATTTTAATGTGAATATTCATTCGTATAGTAGGAAGAAGGATGAAATAATAGTAACAATTTAAAACATTTATTTATACAAAGAATTATATTTAAAACATTAATTTATACAAAGAATCTCGCACTGAATTTCATATTAACAAAATTTTATTTTTACCTTTACACATACATCGTATTTATATACAAATATACATACAATAAGTTGCACTTTTTATGTCTGTCTCTCTCGCTCTTAGGCGGGCTAACCATGCCCGAGTGGAAGGGACGCGTGCCTCTCACTCGCTTTCATTGTGAGCGCATAACGTGAGCGGAGCGTAACGCAGTTTCTTGAAGTGTCACCCGGCAAACCAATTTATAAGACGTTGTCACGTCAAAAGGTGAAGGCAAATGTCGTGAGGAAACATGCATGTCCTGGAACCAAAAATTCGAACACATGTGACATATTCTACCAACCCGAACTGGGCACACGTTTCGTTAGTAGGTATCGATTTTTTTTACAAAACATATTGAGAACTGCTCTGAGTAGTACTATAATGTTATGTTTTCAAAAAGTGCAATGTTAGCAATACCGTAATGAGATTTAAGTTTTGACAGGAATTGCTTTTCATAATTCAACGAACATTGCAGCAAAGCAAAAAAAAAACAGATTAAATATTGGGTGAATAGTCTAAAAGTGGCACCAATAACTAAAAAGTTGTGTGGAAATCGGTTGTCATGGTATGGGCATGTGATACGCAGGAATGAGGAAAATGTGAGGAAAGTTTTGAATATAAATGTCGATGGCTATAAGAGTAGGGAGAGAGAGAGACCGAAGAAACGATGGATGTACTGTGTGAATTGATGATATGATTAGTAAGGGGTGACTACCGAGATGACAACTAATAGAGAAGCATGGAAGAAAAAGACATGTTGCGTCGACCCCAAATAAATTGGCATAAGGGCAGGAGACGGGCTTGCGGACGGCGAGTAATGGGTAGCTCGCTGTCCGGTAAGGACCAAGCGCGGGTCGACGGCGCGTTGTGTTCCACGCGCGTCTCAAAGAGATGTTAGCACCAACTGGTGGGGACCGCAAGGGCCGATGCCTGCCAGGGTTGCGGGTTGTTCGAAAGAGATATCGTGGCCCCTGGCACACAGGCAACTGAGGGGAACACGGGTGGGTTTTAGTCAGTAAAAGTCTGACACGCCGTCCTGCTCCACCCAGATCGGAAAAAGTTATTTGATGATTTCCCACCCAAAAAGAACGGCAGGAGAATGATGAGTCCTTTATTTTTCCAGTAAAACAATTTCAATAGGTTAATTTTTTGAACATTTTGTACAGTTCAAAAGAAGGCATAGTTCCTTTTTTTTGTTTTTTTTTCACGCCTCCCTCTTTGCGAGCATCACTGGTTCGCTGAAGGAGGTGATGGCTAACCATGCACTCTCGCTCCATACCATCGCCTGGACCAGGGCCGGACGCGAGAGATCGCCGCCGCCGATCGCCTAAACGAGGACACGGCGGTGCTCCGCCCAAGCCGGGCAGACCTCCACCGTATGCTCCACCGTATCCTCAGGGCGATCTTCGCAGTGGAAACACCCGGGCGTTTTCTCCTGCCTTATCCAAAACAGGAATCTCCCGAAACAACCGTGTCCGGTGAGGACCTGTGTCAGGCGGAAAGTGAGGACGCCATGCCGCCTCTCAAGCCACTCCTCAAAGAGGGGACTTACCGCCGCAATCGTGGCGTGCCCAAAGAAGGCATAGTCTAGAAATAAAACAGTTTAATGCAACTTTAGAGCCGTTTTACGAGCACAGTACGTGTTGCCAACATTTTAAATGGAAAAACAGTTCAAAAGGTGACAAAGAGGAAAACGATTGTAAATTGCTCCTTTTCTTGCCCCTACTGTTCCTACCTACTTATACAAGGAAAAAGTAATCTAATACTTAGAGAGTGCTTCTGTATAAAGAGAATCTTAATTTACAGCTCTTCAAGTGATAAGCAGAGTATATTACTGTGACGAAAATTTTACACATCTACCTACAAATTGGCCTTGTCATAAAAAAAAAACAGATTTGATCTGTGACGTGTGTAAGCTTCAAAGCAGAGGTGTTCAAACATGTTTTTTTATAAATCCTCTAGCACTTTGTGGATGTGAGTGATATAATTTTTAATGAAAAAATTGAAATTTTTTACGTCCCTTGCTGAAATATGTCGTAAACAATTCAGTCCGAGATGGTGCTTGCATGTAAACCTTTTTTACTGTGATTTTTATTTTATTAATTAGCTCATTCGTTTTGAATTCATTGTTGACTAGGCAGAAAATAATAAATTAAGGTAATATTTCTGATAAATAGGTTTTTTAGAAAGTAGGGCAGTTAACGCATTATTTTCCCGGTTTGAGCATTATTTCCCGAGAGGAAGAAGATGCTTATAAGAAGACTATTTCGTGCAATTGAATTAAATTAACATATTCATCCATTGTCATTATCATATCTTCTATCTATATATGTATATATATATAGATTAATCCCTATTTCCCTTGGTCACGGCATCACACGTGAATGACTGGACCAATTATGCTAATTCTTTTTTGTTGTGATTGTTATTGTCAGGAGAAGGTTCTTAAGAAAGAAAAAATAAAGAAAGTTGTGCGTAACATATATATATATATAATGCGAATTCAAGACTCATAGTTATGACAAGACGTCTCTGGGGTCAGCTAGTTTTGCCATAAAATGTATTTTCTCCCCTTTTTATATTCGTGTGATTTGGCATGATTAAAAGTTTAAAAAAATTAGTTCATTTTAAGACAATATAATAATAAAATATAATTTGTAACAAGGTATCTAAATTAGGTTTACGAAACGAAGAAAGAAAAGCAATTGCAACAGTAACAGTGTAGTAAAACTAAAATCTTAATAGGTACTTTACGGCGAAAACACCGTGTTTTCTTTGAAAACAATTCCATGTCTCTAAAAGTAGCAAATGAAATTAAATAACTGTGAAATTGCTTTGACTAAGTTTAAAAGTTTCTGTCTGAATTGTAATGAAAATCGAACAGTGTGTCAAGATTTTATATCTTACTACTTCTAGCTATTAAAATTTTTCAGTGTGGCCATGTTTTCATTTAATTTCCACATCAACAAATGTAATGTAGCAATAGGTATATTTAGATCTATTTGAACGTTAGACAAGTACAAGGGAAAGTAGCATTTTTTATCTTAAATAAAGAAAGAAAAATACATTTATTTACCACAGACTAAAAAGGCAAAAGGGAAGGCAAAGGCGTTCAATTTTTAGGAGGAGGCGCTAATCGCGAAATTCAAATGTTCTTACGTTTTTGCCCTTACCTAGGAAATTTCACAAAATAAAAAAAATACGTCAAAGACGAATACTTACATTGTAAATGTACATATTGATCCTTAGCGGAATGTAAATGTTCCGTGTGGTGCCGGACGTAAAAGAATAGCACCATCCCATTTCTTCCCGTGGGTGTCTTAGAAGGCGACTAAGGGACTTACTTGAGCATGGGCAGCAGCGTTCTCTGTGCATTTGACCACCATACTGCGATCGCCAACCCGTCTGCCAAGCGTGGCAATTATGGCAAACCCCCTTTTTGGGCAGGCCTATGTCCAGCAGTAGACGTCTTTCAGCTGATATGATGGAATGTAAATTACTTGTAAATATCTGTTGCTGAATATCAGTAGGGACTCATGAATCTTTCATGTTCATGTTTTCCTGTAATCCTTCATTTCTTTGATGTATGGCTTGTTTTTCAATTCATCAAAGGCAAAGTAACGTATGCTGCATACAAAATAAGTTTATATTATTTTCATTGGTTTGTTAACTCTCTCTCCAGCTTCTATATCTCAAAAGGAAGGTATATAGACGGTCCTGAATAAATTAACTGTTCAAAATTTTCGGGTAGTTATGAAATTAATACAAAGACCTTTATTCCGGTTCCTTGACGAAAATTATTCCTGTTAAAATTAATATTTATTTTGGCTGCTTTTGATTTAATTACAAGTATTATCATTGAAGATGGGTCCCTTTGGCTAGAACTGTCTTGCTAAGGGCCTACAGATGTCCGTGTTTTCTCTGTTACATCGTTCATGGCAAGATAGCAGTTGAAAGGGCATTGTTATCATTCCGCTTGTTAAAGCCACTTGTAGTTGACGTGAATGTTCAACGAGACATCGTTTACTTCGTTTATTGTATTCGTTTAACCTTTGTATTTTATGTTATTAACTTTTATTAGAGCCACGTACCTTTAGCCCTGTTTTTATATAGACCTGACGACCCTCCCCGACTACACAGATCGGATAAGGATAAATACTGAATTGTAAATACGTAAAAGCTAAAAATGGTTACTGTGGGTTATCCTTAGGAGATAGACATATTATACCATCGTGATCTTTTTTTGTGGTCCTTTTTATGATGTACAATCCCATGTTTACACCAAGGTATTAGAGATTTGTTCTACATGTACTGTTTTCATAGAGGGGTCGTAGCTGAGTAATAATAGCTGCACGGTCGATTGATGAGGTTAAGCTTCGCTTATCGCGGTCGGTCCGTGGATGGGTGACTCCCGCAGTTTGTGGCTCGAACGTGGTACCTACCTATTGTTACACAGCCACGAGCCTCTCTATGAAAACAGTACATGTAGAAAAAAGGTCATGACGACACTGCTATACGTTTCCCGTTTGCACCACTCTACGAAGACTGAGGACATCGTAGAGTACATACGGGAGAAGACCAACTTGATTTTGAGGGTGAAGTAGTTGGAGGCGTGTCAAAACAGCAATTTCAAGTCGTTCGTGTTGCGCGTTACGACTAACCATTTGATGACCTTCCTCAAGGAAGAATTTTGGCCGAAAGGTGTGCTGTATTGACGTTTCCGCGGCCAGCTACGCGGCACCTCGCAGCGAAACACGACGCCGTCACTTCATGTGCAGTAGTTTTTACAATTATTTTATAAAATATGCATTAGTTTACAGTTATTGTTTATGTACATCTATTGTATTTTATGGGCCTCAGTTGCCTGAAATAAAGGATAAATAAATAAACAGTCGCGTTGGCGAATCGTTCAACGGTTTAAGTTTCTGCCGATGAAATTTTAAAAAGTGGATCGTTCTGTCTGCGAACCGTTCGTCATTGCAAAGTTCTATCAACGAAACACTGAAAAGTGAATCGTTCTGTCAGCGAACCGTTTGTTTGAGAAACGAATGTCAGAAAATGTGAGACTCTGTGAATGAGAATCGAATGTTGATATGGTTAGAAAGGGTGGACTACGGAGATGACGACTAATAGACTAGTGTGGCAGAAAAAGACATGTTGCAAATAAATTGGGATGACGGCAGGAAAATGATGATGAATGACGATGATACTTAAATTAACCTTTCAGAAGAAATTCTCTAGCTGATAGCAAAAACCATATCAAAATTCGTTTCGTGGTGTAGGCTTTAAGAAGTCTTTAAGCCGAAAAACAGATAGACGAAAGCAGCGACTTTATGCATTTTAGATATTTACCTCTAATGTTCGCGAAATTTCTAAATCATTTGCTCCTAATCAATTCTTTGATGTGTTTCCCATGTAAACCGCTTTACGCTTGCGGTTTTCAAACACAAGATCCCTTATGCTATAATATAATATCGTTATATTGTTGGTTGGTTTGTATAGTCAAAATGATTAATTACTGCTGGCTCAGTTTGCTACAAATGAGGATTCCAGGCTCTAATTAGCAGGGTTAACTATGCATTGAACGTCACATCTCTCCTGTGATTATCGTAAGAGGCAACAAGGGAATTGTTGAACGGCGATCTGACTATCATTCATAGCTTTATCATCAACTGCCTAGCCTTTACCCAACTATGTTGGGGTCAGCTTCCAGTCTAACCGGATCCAGCTGACTCCCAGTATTTTACACAGAGCAACTGCCTATCTGACCTCCATAACCCAGTTACTGGGCAATAGGGGTATCGCCCTTGGGAAGATTGGTTGTCAGACTTCTGACGACCCGTAACGACTGTCAAAAGTCCACGAATGACAGCCGGGACCAACGGCTTAACGTGCTTTCCGAGGCATGGCCCCTCCGTGTCTCGGAAAGCACATGACATGTAAAGATGATCACCCATCCACGAACCAACCGCGGCAAGCGTAACTTAAACTGATCGATCGACCCGTGCAGCTGTTACGACTTAGCTACAAGCCCCTCCTCAATCATAGCCTTGTGACTATGGAAATATCCTCTACGATCATCCGATTGAGCGAGATAGTTTAAATAACTCTGAGTAGTTGGAAATACTTGTGACACTTACACTAATACCGGATGCCGGACTGTTGGTGAGTAAGTTGACGTTTAACGGCTATTGGTGTAGTTTAGATAAAGGCACGGAAGCTTCCTATAATAAAACGTTCTGATACAAGTGTGTAATGATCAATGCACACGCGTTTCATACGACGTTTTTCAACACACTTGCGAGGCAAAAACAGGCTATTAACTTTTCATTATCGAAACAAACGGAAACGTTAAATGGATTTGTTTTTTGCGCACGCCACGCTAGCGATGCGGGTGCAGGTGTAAATAGAAGCACTGGCAAAACCAACCAAATAAAAGTTAAGTAAAAACACTAGTGTGGCAATGTAAAGTAAAAAACACGAGTGAATAATAAGCTGAATTATGAACCAAAATTACGTCGACCAGGCGGTCGATCAAATGGTGAAAATCCTCAGGGAGGAAGGTACGAGATTTTGTAAAAATCGGCATACGGGCAAGAAGTTCAAACTTTCGGAAGAGACTCTGGAGCTTATGACCGAACGACGTGAAATCCCATCTATCACTTTGTCAGAACAACGAGCGCTCAGCAAAATATATAAGAACATTGGTACGACGTAAACTCCAACGCTCCAATATACGCTCTATAGAGGAAGCGATTGAGAAAAATCGGGAGTCGAAAGTATTCGTCCAATCACTTGAGCGAAGCCACCAGACGAAGTTGACCAAATAAAGAGGGGATATCGTCGTTTCGAAGCCAGAGATCCTTTCGGAAGCCAAAAACTTCTACGGCCAATTGTACGCATCGCATGCATCTCGACCTGATTCTTAAAATGAGGATTCTAGAGCCACCTTAACCCGCCATTTCACGGAGGACCTGCCAGAAGTCAGTCAAGACGAAACCGAGGCGGCTCTTAAACAACTTAAAAATGGAAAAGCCCCAGGTGAGGATGGGATTACGACTGAGCTCGTGAAACTGGGAGGAAGACCTGTACTAAGAGAGCTTCGGGAGCTCTTCAACTCTGTCCTGTTCTCTGAGAGAACTCCCGAAGCGTGGCGGAGGAGCGTGGTCGTTCTCTTCTTCAAAAGGGATGATAAGACCCTTTTGAAGAATTACAGACCCATTTCGCTCCTAAGCCACGAATATAAGCTGTTTTCAAAAGTCGTCACGAATCGTCTTGCGTGAAGACTGGATGAGTTTCATAGAGGATACAGCACCATAGACCACATTCACACAGTACGGCAGATTATACAGAAGTCCGAAGAGTATAATCGGCCCCTGTGTCTTGCATATCTGGACTATGAGAAGGCTTTTGACTCTATCGAGACCTGGTCTGTTTTGGAGTCAACTCAACTGGCGATATATCCAAGTACTGAGTACATGTCTGTATGACAACGCGACAATGACCGTCCAAACCCAGGATCAGCAAACTGAATATATCCGCTTGCGTCGAGGGGGGAGACAAGGGGATGTAATTTCCCCGAAATGATTCTCTAACGCACTAGGACACGGTGGAGCATAAGGTAGAGGTCTGCCCGGCTTGGGCGGAGCACCGCCGTGTCCTCGTGGAGGTGATCGGCGGCGGCGATCTCTCGCGTCCGACCCTGGTCCAGGCCATGGTACGGAGCGAGAGTGCGTGGCTAGCAGTCGCCTCCTTCAGCGAAGCAGTTATGCTCGCTAAGAGGGAGGTGGCGCACGTGAGGGAGAAGCAGTACATGCGCCCTCACAGCCGTGGCCTTCGCAAGAGACGCCCTGGGCGTCGGGAATCCCAGGCTGATTCGCGGCCACCGTAGGCACGGGCTTGCGGACGGCGAGTAATGGGTAGCTCGCTGACCGGTAAGGACCAAGCCCGGGTCGAGGGCGCGTTGTGTGACACGCGCGCCTCAAAGAGATGTCGGCAGCAACTGATGGGGCTCGCAAGGGCCGATGCCTGCCAGGATTACGGGTTGTTCGAAAGAGATACCGCGGCCCCTGGCACACAGGCAACTGAGGGAACACGAGTGGGTTTTAATCAGTAAAAGTCTGACACGCCCTCCCGCTCCACCCAGAGCGGGAGAAGTTATTTGATGATTTCCCACCCAAAATAAATAAATAAACGCACTAGAGGATGTGTTTAAGACGCTGAACTGGGAAGGCCGCGGCATTAACATCAACGGCGAGTACATCTCACACTTTAGATTTGCAGATGACATCGTCATACTGGCTGAATCGCTGTATGACATGCAGCAGATGCTGGTCAGCCTAGTTGATTCTTCTGTACGCATTGGTCTCCGGATGAACTTGGACCAAACCCAGGTTGTGTTGTGCAGTGCTCTCAAAGTTTTTCCAGAATACGTTTACCTTGGGCAAACTTAGCGGTTTTTTGAAAAACAACTTTGAGAAGGTCGTGGACATTCACGGTACGGCTGGTCCATAAATTCAAGGTCGTTCAGCGAGCTATGGAACGAGCTATGCTCGGAGTATCTCTGAAGGATAGAATCCGGAATGAGGTGATCTGGCAGAGAACCAAAGTTGTCGACATAGCTCACAGAATTACAAGCTGAAGTGGCAATGGGCCGGCCACATTAGCCGTAGAACCGATGACCGTTGGGATAGACATGTTCTTGAGTGGAGACCGCCAATTGGAAAACGTAAGGTAGGACGCCCTCAGGCTGGGTGAAGCGACGATATTCGCCGGGTGGCTGGTAGCAGCTGGATGAGAGTTACCGAGAATCGAGCTGAATGGCGTGCAATTGGAGAGGCCTATGTCCAGCAATGGACTGCTGTAGGTTGATGATGATGAACCAAATTGCGTTGCCATAAGATTCACTTTACAAACAAGTGTGTTGAAATTACTCAGAATCATATCATAATCAGCCTATAACGGAGCCACTGCTGGGACACAGGCCTCCTGTCTGTGAGAGGAAGTGGACCGTAATCCACCACGCGGGCCCAGTGCGTGTTGGTAGATGTTACATATCTTCGAATTTTTGGTTCTAGGACATGCCGGTTTCCTCATGATGTTTTCCTTCACCATTTTGAGAGCAGTGGCGAGGAAATATTTTACACAAAGTAAAGCGCCTGCCTGGGTTCTAACCTACAACCTACAATCTCGTAAGTCACGTCAGTTACCACTGGGCCACCACTGTGCTTGAAAATTATTATAGTTAAACAATCAGAAGGCCAATTCTCGTAATTAAAAACGTTCAAAATCTAGTCGCAGTCTTATCTCTGCGACAATCAAATGTCTAAAAAAATTATGGAAGCTTGAGGTATTTTTGACAGATTGAAACTGAGACCAGACTGTGAACGTTCTTAAAATTACGAGAATTGCCTCTTTGGTCGCCAACAAATTCTGTTCGATATTTGAACTGTAGACGTAGATACTGAAGAAGCACTCATGTTCTACTAAAATTAAATGTTCAAGGAAAGTTGTACATATTTTTAAATTATTACATATTAGAGATTTTTATTTATTACAATTATATATTAGAGACTTATAATGGTCAGGGTAAGTATATCGGATGCCTCCGTCTTCAGCAGAAACAGTGATCAGAGTGGAGATGGAACGGCCATTCCTTTACCTGGGGGCATAGTTCGGTTACAAATACAATATTATAATATTGCTCGAGTATACAAGTAACGAAACTTGTAAACTAATAATATGAGTTATAACTCAGCTATCAAGAAATCAATAATAATATAAACTTCGTAGAATTTACCATATTTCAGACGTAGCACTAATTTAAATATTTATTATAGAATATTATTATTATTAGTGTGTTGCCAGATCGTAAAATGTTACGATGCAAATGTATTAAACGGATTTAAGAATATTATAATTGTGTACATGCAACCGAAAAGTGCACAAATCACGTTTATTTTTGTTGAAAAACATCGTGCTTTATTAAAAAAAAATACAAAATATTCAAAAAGATTATTTGTTCAACAAATATTATTGTTGAATAAATCTTTTTGAATATTTTCATTTTTTTTACTCTTCTACTCCTAAATTTGTCAGTTTGCTACTTTACCCGAGCCGCTTTGCCTTTTTTCTGTCATTTTATTAAAAAAGAACTGCTGGCACATTTCTTATCATATTTCACAGAAAATAGGACACCAATAAAACCAAATAGTAACAAGACACGTGTAATAAAAAAAAATATAAAAAGGTTCACGGGCGCGTTCCTACTGATAGTGTTAATACACTATCAGTAGGAATCGCTTTCAGTTTGACAGTTCCACAATATTCATGGCGGTGTTTTCGTTGCTACTAAGCAGACTCGTTTCTCGAACATAATTTATTTAAATTACATTTATAACACCTTAACATATTTCTACAAGGTGATGTTATAAGTCATAATGTTCATACAAATTTCCAAAAAATAAAATTAAATACAATTTTTTTACAAATAACAAATAGGTTTTGCCCTATTATATTCTCCGATACTATTAATCAAATGCGCAGCTCGAATGAAAGAATGGATTAACAATAACCTTCAAAATGATTCAGATTAATAGTGTGTAATGCAATTAGGGGGCAGGTTTTTCTTTTTTGGGTGGGAAATCATCACATAACTTCTCCCGCTCTGGGTGGAGCGGGACGGCGTGTCAGATTTTACTGACTAAAACCCACCCGTGTTCCTTCAGTTGCCTGTGTGCCAGGGGCCACGGTATCTCTTTCGAACAACCCGCCGCCCCGTCGCGCTGTCATTTCAAATAACTGTAAAATGAAGCATGGCCGCTTTGCCTCTTATGACCGCTTTGAGCTGACCTCCACTAGATATCTATAGACAAAGGAAATGAGTATTGACATACCATCAACCTCGCAATGGAAGTTTTCGGTTTCCAAACTGTATTTCTATTTGAATAGGATAACTTTTCGATTCCTCGGGGCTAGCGAAGAGGTGATTCTAGAGGTCTCTCCCCGAAATTGATTGGACATTGAATAGTGTAACCCCAAACTTTCGCAATACCCATAGAGCTATTTCACGCCGAGTTGCTGATATTTCTTTGATGTCAAAATATTACTATGTGTTCCTAATATCCAAGTACTAAGGTATACCTTGAAATGCAAATAAGCCCACTGCTGGGATACAGACCTCCTCTTATTGAGAGGGAGTGGGCTGTAATCCTTCACTCGGACTCATTGCGAGTTGATGGATGTCAAATTTAAAGACTCGTCTTATTTTTTTTTGCATACCTTATGAACAAGTAAAACAAAAAAACTGTACAAAGGCGAACTTAATGCTTGAGGCATTTTCTACCAGTCAACCTAAGGGTGATGCAGAGACAAAACATGGCAGGTGCAACATACGAGATAGATATCTCAGAAACAACTTTAAAAGAAATAAATAAATAAGTACAAATACATTAGTTTTGAATATTAGACACACAGGTTTCTTACGATGTTTCCCTTAACCGTTTTGATGTAGGGTAAAAGCCGGATAGTTGCCACACTTTTGCAAATCACTCTATATCTCTCAATATAAAAAGCAAAATATTTAATTTGTAAAACTGGCCGATTCTTTGGTTTTTTAACAAGAAAAATATATTTAAAAAAAAAACAAACATTGTCGTTAATATTTCTAGAGTATTAGCGATTTTTGCGTACCTTTATATTTTAGGTCATCTATCCCGCATAGGGGATAGTTGCCTAATCCATATAAATTACGTTTAGGATAGATGCCCCGCCGAGAAACAGGACATCTATCCCGCAAAAACTTTGATCGCACAGAGATATGCAACACGGTCAACTTAGTGATAGTTAGAGGATTTCGACAGGTTAATAAAATAGCATTCGATTCATCCTCGAAACTAAAGTAATTACAATCGGGGCAACTATACCCCTGGGGCAACTATCCTGGTTTATACCCTAGCAGTGGTGTTAAAATAAATGTTGGTAAGTAGTCAATTTCTTATCTTACCTATCAATTAATTTATCTGACTTTACGTTGTCAATTTCCTTGTGCTCCCAACCAATTTGCAATATGACATGTGCTCTGCTTGGGTCTTGTTATGAACTATTTCGCTATCTACTGAGATCAATTTGGGCTGGCTGCTAGGAAGTTAGGCATACAGCGTGTATCAGAAAGAATCATCTGCCTAGAAGTCAATTTCCAGTCTAGCCCGAAGCAGCTGATTACCAGTACCTGTTTTACATAGAGCGACTGCCTATATGAACTCCACAACCCAGTGACTGGGTAACACGATACCCCTTGATAAGACTTTCTGGACTTTCGGACCACCGGGACCATCGCTTTAACGTGTTTTCCGAGGTTCGGAGAGATCCCAGTACCTGTGTAAAGATGGTGACCCATCCACGGAACAACTGCGGCAAGCCTAGCTTAACCTGATCGATCGACCCGGGCGGCCGTTATTATTTAGCCACAAGCGTGTATCATAAATGTGTGGTCATATTTATGAGTGTGGTGGTTGGTACCATCAAACTGAACACCTTTCTCCATTATACTAACATCGTAATAGCGATAAAATATGTAGAACTAGCTTTTGGCAGCGGCTTCGCCAGCGTCGAAGTCGAAAATTATCCCACGGGAACGTATTATCGGGATAAAAAGTATTATATGTGTTATTCCAGGTTACAAACTATCTGTGTGCCAAATTTCATTCAAATCCGTTCAGCCGTTTTTGCGTGATTGAGTAACAAACTTCCAAACATCTAAATATCTAAACATACAAAGTTTCAGGGGTGCGGGTTGTTCGAAAGAGATACCGCAGCCCCCTGCACACAAAGGCCTCTCCCAAGCTCTTCCAGTTCTACCGGTTCTGCGCTTCTCGCATCCAGCGGATTCCTGCGGCCTTCACAAGGTCATCGGTCCATCTTGTGGGAGGCCTTCCAACGCTACATCTTCCGGTACGCGGTCATCACTCCAGAACCTTTCAGCCCCATCGGCTATCTGTTCTGAAGAGATTGGCATCAACATCAATGGCGAGTAGATCACTCACCTTCAGTTTGCCGACGATATAGTAGTCACGGCTGAGACTATGGAGGACCTCAGTACAATGCTCGATGACCTCAGTAGAGCTTCCGAAAGAGTGGGTCTCAAAATGAACGTGGACAAAACGAAGGTAATGTCGAATGCCCATGTGACACTCACTCTCATGAAGATCGGAGACTCTATACTCGAAGTTGTAGACAATTACGTTTATCTAGGGCAAACTGTCCAGTTAGGTAGGTCCAACTTCGAGAAAGAGGTTAACCGTCGAATCCGACTCGGCTGGGCAGCGTTCGGAAGGCAACGCAATATCTTCTCGTCCCAAATATCGCAGTCTCAAGACGAAAGTCTTTGACCAGTGCGTTTTGTCAGTGATGACATATGGAACCGAAACATGGTTGCATACAATGGGCCTCATAAGAAGGCTTAAAATCACCCAATGGGCAATGGAGAGGGCTATGCTTGGAATTTCCCTGCGTGATTGAATCAGGAATGAAGACATCCGCAGTCTCCTGCGGATGTCTTCATTCCTGATTCAATTCCAAGGTAACCGACATAGAAGAATTGCCAAACTTAAGTGGCAGTGGGTAGGGTACATTGCATTACTTAGTGTTAATTATTTTATCACCACGCTCTCAAAACGGTAAAGGAAAACATCGTAAGGAATCCTATGTCCAGTAGAGGACGTCTTTCAGCTGTAATGATAATGATGATGACAGGAAAGCTATATAGCGGTATGAGGAACAGGGTGTAAAATTCACTCATACTCTATTGGTAAAGGAGGATCCTCCGACCAGACGAGCGTTGTGTTTGGTGGGCAACTGCCCGACGATTGATGTCGAGATTTTGTATATATGTAGATTGCGCGGTAAACTCTGCTTGCGTGATGTAGCTGCGGTGTGACGTCAAGTCTTGAGTAGTTCGCATATGGCATTGTAGATGGCGCCACTTTACTTTTTGTGTTTTTCCACATTTGTTGATTTGAAGTTTCGTTTGTGGGGCATTGTAGATGGCCGCCACAGCTCCATAATTATGAAATAGGTGTTTTCTCAAAGTTCAATTATTTTTAAACCCAGATACTAATTTCAAAGGTGTAATGTCAAACTCATGTCAAATTTTTATGCTTAAAAACATTGATATACAAATAACTCTATCAATGCTCAAAAGGCAAACAAAAAAGATTTGAAAAGTCACATTAGTCTCTGGGAATTTAAAAACGAACTTTAGGTTTTTTTTAATCTGCTTCTTAAAAACGTGTTTAAAAGCGGTTGAAATTGATAAAGTCAGTAGAGTGAATGTTCATTTTTGTTCCATTCCACGTTCACACGACACCGATAAAATTACATAGTGATGAACGTTCATCTGCTCCTTTCGTTAAATTATTCGATCATTGTGTAGGCGAGTGAAAGTGGAATCCTCGATGCCAAAATCAAACACCGTTGGATACGTATTCGTACACGAATTAACAAATTTCACTTTTAATTTATTTTGTGTTGAGACGTTTCATTTCAAGTGAAAGATGCCAAATATCTGCTTTAATCGATTAACGCCGACTTCCTCATAAATAGAGGAAAACTGACTCCCAGCAATGGGAACATTATCAGTTGATTATATAGGAGACTTATTGCGATGTTCGCTTAATTCTATACACTCAAACTCGAAGCATTTATTTCAAACTAGCTTTTGCCATGGCTTCGCCCGCGTGGAGGTCAATATTTGTGAATCACTCTGTCTATTTTTGAAAACCGCATTTAAAGCCGTTGCGTAGTTTAAAAGATCTTAGCGTACAGACACGAAAACCTACTTTGTTTTATACTATCTAAGGATAAACCAATTTACAGGCACTATTGAATTGTCAAAGAGTATAGTAAGTAGTACTATAGTCTTTGACAATTCAATAGTGCCCGTAATTGGTTACTACTAGTAAGTAGTATCTACATATTTTAGATACTACTAATTCGGCTCCTTTTTTATTGTTTTGTGAAATGCTTTTTATTTAAGCTTTCCGATCCGCTTATTTTTTAAATAAACGTAATATTTTTTAAAAAACCTACCTTTGTAATAAGCGTGGGATGAAATCCCAGTGGGTGTAATCTTCAGAACGTATTTTACATTAAGGAAAATAACAAAACTGTTATTTGCCTACAAAATATAGTTACTTAAATCAGAGACACACTACGAAAAAAATGTTGCCAATTTTATTTAAGCATAGACTTATTATTCAAAGACCTCATATACCTGTGAGCTCATCATGTGACCTCATGTGACCTGAGTATGATATCCTGGGTTCGATTCCCGAGTCGTAGAGCGTTATTGCGTTTTCTATCTGGAATTTCTCAATGACAGCTCGGAGTCTGTTTTTAATGGGACTTAAGGAGGATGCGATAAGGTAGCACGTGAAATTCATTTTTTTTACGTTTTTGCAATTTGCAGGTACAGTGTTGATTAAAATATGATTCGCAACAATAACAAATATGGCTTTATAGAATTACTAGCTTTTGCCAGCGTCTTCGCCCACGTGGGGGTCGAAAACTATCCCACGGGAACGTAGTACCGGGATAAAAAGTGTCCTATATCTTATTCCAGGTTACAACCTACTGGTGTGCCAAATTTCATTCAAATCCGTGAGGCTGTTTTTGTGTGAAAGAGTAACAAACATCCATTCATCCATACTCACAAACTTTCTCATTTATAATATTAGTAGGATAATCCTGTATAATCATTAAAATCGTACAACCCTCAAACTTCCTCAAAGTTCAAATGAACTGGGATTAAATAATCCCATCGAATGACATTTTCGTGAAATAGTCATTGAATGGGATTAATGAACTTGCAAAAAACCTTACCTGGCGCTTCCCCCTTAAACATAACCGACGAAATGTAGGTGTATTATTAAAATACATATCCAAAGACACCGACTTCCAAAATTAAAGTTATTTTTCACTTTGTAGTGTTTTTTTGGAAGTTGGTTGTTTTTTTTTGTTTTTTTTTATAGAAAAAATACAAATAAAAAATATTTTTTCTGAATGGCCATTAGTTACCATCCATTAATTACCAGACACCTGTATATAGGTTCAAATTAAATTGGCTGGCAATACTTTTACCACATGTTGTTTACCGATATCTGAAAACTAACGAACAAAAAAAAAACCAAACTGCGTCTACGAGGCGCGCGTGGAGAGCTCAGGTGTTTTTGTATTTTTTTTGGATCTACAGCTTAGATATTTTTTACGAATTTCCAAAAACCATAACATAACAGTCGTTTGGTTGCTTTAATGTCACAGTGTCTTAAAAGTTTTGAAAAAAGTTCGGAAGAAGTTTTTTTTTTATTTTTCAGTTTTCGATATCGGTACAACACGCAGGTAAAGTATTGTCAACTAATTTAATATGACTCTGTAGGTATGTTCGGGGATGCCATACGTAACCTCCGTTACTTTTGACCCAATTGCTTCCGTATACATATGACAGGGAGTAACCTTCATTTGTTATCGATTGTTCCAGGTGTGCACAATGGGGGTTCTGGCCAATACAATGAACATAGCGGTCCTGACGAGGAGGGATATGGCAGCCGCGCCTATCAACAGACTGCTCAAGTGGCTGGCAGTAGCCGATGTCTTCGTCATGATTGAATACGTGCCCTTCGTTATTTATAGGCATTTGGTGAGTTAATCCTACTTTATTAGTAAGAAATGTAGACTAAATATGCAATGTGTAAAAATAGCGACGATTTTTTATAGCGCACTGGATTTTCAACGTACTGCTTGGCGCTGAGAGTTGAAAATCCAACCATATCCTTTTATGACGCTGGCATGCGCGCCGTTGGATTTTCAATGTTCAGCTCAATGGTCTAAGTTGAAAGGCCAGTGAGCGATTAAAAATCGTCGCGTTAATAACCCCCCTTGCTTACGAGTGCTAAGAAGAGCTACCCATGGTATGTGTTTTTTTAAATGTGTGTAGACTAATCGAATAACGCACTCGCCATTGCTTTCATGACATTTTTTTTTCGGGTACGTATAAAACGTACAAAAAATATTTTAAAAATCCGAAGGTAAACAAACCCAGGATAAAAATCCGTAAAATTAAAGCGATTGCAGATCGTAATTAGGGTGTTGACCTGTTAGTAAATCAGTTACAATTTTAAAATAAAGTCACTTTTCGTGTTTGTGTGTGTGACCGCGTTGTTCTTCTTAACTATGGAAAAGATTTTGATGCGGCTTTCAGTATACATAATCAGCTTATAATGTTCCCACTGCTGAGACACAGGGAGTGGGCCGTAATCCACCTCCCACTGCCCAGGGATAGCTGCGGGCCCAGTGCAGGTTGTCAGATGTCATATACTGGTACCTTAGTGTTTTTGGTTCTAGGGCATTTTTCTTCCTTTCTCTTGATATATTCGTTCAAAATTTAGGGAGCGATGGTGATGAAATAATTTGCACACAGTAAAGCGCTTGTTGGGGTTCGAACCTACGACCTACAACTCGTAAGTCGCGGCCGTTTACACTGGTCCACTACTGCTCTGGTTTTCGCTATGATTTAGAGAATTTATTCTGGAAGGTTTATCTGTAAGTGTTAATTTTTGCTCAAATAACAATAGCAAAAAAATGTCGTAAGGACCGTGGGAATTACAAGCGGTGCGGGTTGTTCGAATAGAATGCTCTTTATTATGTACTTACACCGTACTTATGTATGTATACAAATAAAACGCTCGACACTCGTCACATACAACATTGTTTGAAAAGTTACTCCTTTTTTTTACGTTACAGGCCGCCCAATAGATTGAAAGTTCATAGAATAGAATGCTCTTTATTATGTACCTACACCGTACGTATGTATGTATACAAATACAAAGAAATAAAATTGAAGCGTCTGTTTCTGATGTCAAAATAATAGCATATAGGCATATATGAAAGTAAGTATATACTTTCAAATGCCTACACTAAAACACACACACACCACACTTATATCCCAAACAAAAACACGTACTGACACTTACGAGGTGCATTCAATAAGTACCTAGCCTCATCGCCAGAGGGCGCTGTAGTTTCAAAAGAGTTTTACCACAGTGTAGCACATTCTTTTTTAATTCTTTTTTCAAATTTTCATTCCAATCCCTTCATTTGTTTTAATTTGACAACTTATGGAAGCGAACGTGTCGATCGGTTTTACAAAAATGGAAAAAGAGCAATATCGTTCGGTGATTCGATTCCTATTTTTGGAAGGGAAAACGCGCATCGAAATCAAAGAGCGCTTGGATGCTGTGTACGGTGACTCTTCTCCATCGATGGCCACCGTCAAGAATTGGTTCAACGAGTTTGCACGTGGCCGTACGTCGGTTTTTGATGAACCACGTCCAGGTGCACCGAAAACAGCTGCTACGGAGGAAAACATTAAAAAAATCCATGATCTCGTATTGGCAGATCGCCGATTGAAGGTTCGGGAGCTAGCTGAGACTGTAGGCATTTCAGAAGGAACAGTGCATCATATTCTTCACGAGGAACTCGGCATGAGAAAGCTGTCGGCGTGATGGGTGCCGCGTTTACTCACACCAGAAAACAAGCGCAACCGTGAGACCACATCGGAGACGTGTTTGGCGCTGTTTAAGCGGAATCCAGCGGAGTTATTGCGTCGTTTTGTGACCGTCGATGAAACCTGGATCCACTGGTACACACCAGAGACCAAGGAGCAATCAAAACAATGGATCCAGACCGGGGAACGTGCTCCAAAGAAGGCGAAAACTGTAAAATCGGCCGGAAAAGTTATGGCCACCGTTTTCTGGGATTCACAAGGTGTGATCTACATCGATTACCTCGAGAAGGGTAAAACAATTACAGGGCTTTACTATGCCGATTTATTGGGCCGATTCGACGCCGAATTAAAGAAAAAACGACCCCATCTGGCGAAGAAAAAAGTGCTGTTTCACCACGACAACACACCGGTTCACACGTCTGCCGTTGCCATGGCCAAATTGGTCGAATTACGCTACGAATTGCTGCCCCATCCACCGTATTCTCCAGATTTGGCCCCTTGTGACTTCTTTCTGTTTCCTAATCTGAAAAAATCACTCGCCGAGAATAGATATGGATCGAATGAGGAGGTCATCGCCGCCACGGAGGCCTATTTTGCAGAGTTTGACAAAAACTATTTTTCGGACGGATTAAAAAAGTTGGAGCATCGCTGGGCTAAGTGTATCGAACTAAAAGGAGACTATGTTGAAAAATAAATTCCCACTTTTCCAAAATTTTCGTTTACTTTTTGTAGGCTAAGTATTTATTGAATGACCCTCGTAGTATAAGTTAAATAAGGTTGCACCTTATAGTCTTCAGTAGTCTACTCTATAATATAGAGGATAAGTTTTTAATTTTTCGTCGGTTATACAAAAAAAAAATCAGCTGTTTCATAGAAAAGTGCAATACTTACCTACGATCAAAATGTATGAAACAGATATTTTTTTTTGTATAATCGACTAAAAATTTCTACGCTAGGCGATCTAGAATGATAAGCTGAATTCATGGTTACAGTTTGCGCACTGGATAAAAAATTATCCTGTATGTACTCCTGTGGGAACCTGGCTTGGCGAATCTTTATATAGGTTACCATGTAAGGACCGATGCCTACCAGGGGTGCAGGTTGTTCGAAAGAGATACTGCGGCCCCTGGCACACAGGCAACTGAAGGAACACGGTTGGGTTCTAGTCAGTAAAAGTTTGATACGCCCTCTCGCTCCACCCACAGCGGGAGAATTTATTTGAAGATTTCTGACCCACAAAAAAATAAAACCAAAAAAAGGACCGTGGGAAGCATGGCCAAGTCTGTCTTATATATTAAAAAAAAATGCTGTTCGTTGGTGCTTACCTCGCTTGAGAATCACTGGATGGATTTCATTATGTTTTGTTTTAAAATGTAGGTATCCTGTAGTCCGAACTCCGAATTACGTTTTATGTATAGAACAATTAGAAGAAAGAAAGAAAGAAAAATGGATTTATTTGTCACAGAAACACGTGCATATAAAAATAATTACATAACATTAAAAAAAACATGATAACAACACAAATAATTATGTATACATTGTTGGCAGCTGCACGCCGTGACTGTGACAAGAAGGCTTCCACTCAGCCTGATGCTCTACTTTGGGACCCACAGTACAGTGCTGATTTTCAGTGGTCCCCGAATTGGAATTGAAAAAGTTTCCCGGAAATGTTTCAAATTTGGATAATCTGGTCCTTTTTTCCAAGTAATTTTTGTACGAATTATTGTATGGATAGAAAGACGACTGGCGGGCTCGTATGTAATGAATTCCAAATAGTAGGGGATTATTTTTCCATTTTCATTCTGCTAGTTGATAAACAAACTATTTGCGCGACTGAAATAGGTTTCATAGGAGGTACTGTGAGTAGTTCGCACCCTCACAGAATCGAGGCGAGTAAATTAAAACACATTTTGTCGTAAGTTCAATAAATTATTCCTTTTAACGTGTAACGTTTATAACGAACTCAAAAAAGGTGACGTTTCTCGTTTTTTTTAAAGGTTACCTTAGTACTCGGTTATTTAAAAATCGACTTGAAAAGTGATTTTGTTTGAAAGGGTAAGTATACTTATCTAGTGGTTCCATATAAATTTGGTCAAGTTCTGATGAGTGGTTTTTGAGTTAGCGTCAATAATATATATTTTTTCCACTTAGTATATTGATGCTGTCACGAAGTAGGGTAGATAGGTACAAAAGCCAGCACATCAAGCTACCCCAAACTGTCAAATTTCAAACATGAACCTTATGCTTATGGTATAAAGATGAAAATCTATCAAAGAAATTTGACAGATTGGGGTAACTTGATGAGCTGGCGTCTGTACTTATACGAATTTGTGTGGAGTAGGTACAAACAACACAAAATTTAATTACAAGTTGTTTATGGGTTTGTATGTTCATTTTTCCTCACGGACTTCCGAAATAACTAATTTTTCACTTTGTAGTGTTTTTTTCGTAGTTGGTTGTTTTTTTAGGTAATAAAGTTTTGTATATTTTTTTCGTTCCGTGTGGTGCCGGACGTAAAAGAATAGCACCATCCCATTTCTTCCCGTGGGTGTCGTAGAAGGCGACTAAGGGACTTACTAGAGAATGGGCAGCAGCGTTCTCTATGCATTTGACCACCATACTGCGATCGCCAACCCGCCTGCCAAGCGTGGCGATTATGGCAAATCCCCACTTTCGGGGGAGGCTTATGTCCAGCAGTGGACGTCTTTCGGCTGATATGATGATGATATTTTTATCATAACATTTTCGGTGGTCAGGTCATCTGACGCCTGCTGTTTTTTTGGCAATTCCATTTCTAAATTCACTTGACTGTTCGAATGCAACTAGGTACACTTATTTTATTACTTGCCTAGCCTGCACTACATAAGGTCCACTTTGGCAGACATCCCTTACAGTACCTACTATCAAACCTTTTTCCGTCGCCAAGCAATATTGCAGAGTTCAGTATAGCGTTTTAATAACTGTCACATATTTATTAACTTTTTGGCGGCGGATTAGAATGTGGTTTCCATAAACGACGATCTCAACCTTCACTTTTTTTTTGGGTGGGAAATCATCAAATAACTTCTCCCGCTCTGGGTGGAGCTGGGCGTGTCAGACTTTTACTGACTAAAACCCACCCGTGTTCCTTCAGTTGCCTGTGTGCCACGGCGACGGTATCTCTTTCGACCAACCTGCACTCCTGGCAGGCATCGGTTAAGATTCGCCAGCCCATGTTCCCACAGGAGTACATACAGGATAAGTTTTTATCCAGTGCGCAAACTGTAACCATGAATTAAGCTTATCATTCTAGATCCCCTAGCATATACATTTTTAGTCGGTTATACAAAAAAATATCAGCTGTTCCATACATTTTGATCGCGTAAGTATTGCACTTTTCTATTAAACAGCTGATTTTTTTTGTATAACCGACGAAAAATTAAAAAACTGATCCTCTATATTTTAGAGTAGACTACTTAGGACTATAAGGTGCAACCTTATTTAACTTATTTATATATGCCTATATGCTATTATTTTGACATCAGAAATAGACGCTTCAATTTTATTTCTTTGTATTTGTATACATACATACGTACGGTGTAGGTACATAATAAAGAGCATTCTATTCTATGAACTTTCAATCTATTGGGCGGCCTGTAACGTAAAAAAAAGGAGTAACTTTTCAAACAATGTTGTATGTGACGAGTGTCGAGCGTGATTGTCGTACAATTGGGCACGCCGCGATTGCGGCGGTAAGTCCCCTCTTTGAGGAGTGGCTTGAGAGGCGGCATGGCGTCCTCACCTTCCACCTGACACAGGTCCTCACCGGACATGGCTGTTTCGGGAGGTTCCTGTTTCGGATAGGGCGGGAGGAAACGCCCGGGTGTTTCCATTGCGAAGATCGCCCAGAGGACACGGTGGAGCATACGGTGGAGGTCTGCCCAGCTTGGGCGGAGCAACGCCGTGTCCTCGTGGAGGTGATCGGCGGCGGCGATCTCTCGCGTCCGACCCTGGTCCAGGCCATGGTACGGAGCGAGAGGGCATGGCTGGCAGTCGCCTCCTTCAGCGAAGCAGTTATGCTCGCAAAGAGGGAGGCGGCGCACGTGAGGGAGATGCAGTACATGCGCCCTCACAGCCGTGGCCTTCGCAGGAGACGCCCTGGGCGTCGGGAATCCCAGGCTGATTCCCGGCCACCGTAGGCACGGGCTTGCGGACGGCGAGTAATGGGTACCTCGCTGTCCGGTAAGGACCAAGCCCGGGTCGACGGCGCGTTGTGTTCCACGCGCGCCTCAAAGAGATGTCAGCAGCAACAGATGGGGCCCGCAAGGGCCGATGCCTGCCGGGGGTGCGGGTTGTTCGAAAGAGATACCGCCGCCCCTGGCACACAGGCAACTGAGGGAACACGGGTGGGTTTTAGTCAGTAAAAGTCTGACACGCCCTCCCGCTCCACCCAGAGCGGGAGAAGTTATTTGATGATTTCCCACCCAGAAAAAAAAAAAAACAAAAATTGTCGTACAATGAAAGGCCTTTGATGACTTTTGGGATTATTTTTTAGAGTTGCTTCAATTTTGGGACTTTAATTACATAGGATATATATATATATATATATATCCGGAGATATATACGGAGTTCTATGGATTATTGTGGATTTTTGGTAGGGTTTAGAAATCTTTAGTTCTTTACCAGCTAATTAGGAATTTAATGGAAATATTTCAGGAGTCGAAAGTAACTTATGTATTTATCCGTGAATTGGAACAACTTTTACAAGAGACAACTTTACCAACTTATAAACATATATAATATGAAAAAAGAAAGAAAATAATAATAGGACACACAACATAACACCATACTTGTGTTTCCGACGGTTTAGGCAGAGGCGTAGTACCTACAGCCATATTGCGCCAATTATGTTTAAGTCCCAAAAAATAGATATTGGTACAGGGACGGTAGGTAGAGGTGAACCGGGCATTTTTAGCGTAGCCGTGAGGCACACTTCGATGCTAGTTTCTAACATCTCATTTTTTTCTCTGTATGTGTGCCTTTTTAGTCTGTGCTTGAAAACGTATTTTCTTTCTTTCTTTAGGTACATACTTAAAAAGCATATAAATACATTATAATGAATATAATATAATTATGGTTATTAAAAAATAAAAAAATGATTTAATTTCAAATTCTACCAGGTTAAAATGTTGTGTACCAATAGTTTTTTTACATTTCAGTATTGGCCCCACGATAAAAGCTTAGTTTTTTCAGGTACTTCAACTCCTGGAATATAGCCATTACATTCCATGCGAGCTTGTGTAAATTACATACCAACGAGTGTAAGCACTAGAATGAACATAGATTAACCGTCCGTTATAGATAATAGTTATCGGAGAATTATTGATTCCCAGGAACTAGTTTATGATGAATAGAACAGATAACGCAGCGTAGATAGACATAGGTAATTTATGCTATTTTCACCGCGTCATGCTATTTAGTGGGTGTAATCTATTTCATTACATATCGAGACTCCTCCGTGCCTCGGAAAACTTGATAAGCTTTGACTGTAAAAGTCCGAATGTCTGGCAACAAGTCTTACCCAGGGGTAACGTTTTCTCCAGTAAGTGGATTGTGGAGGTCAGATACGCAGTCGCTCCATGTAAAATACTGGTATTCTCCATGTAAAATACAGATGTATCCGGTTAGACTGGAAGCCGACCCCAGCATTGTTGACATACCGAGTTACTGCTTGAGTGATTGCTTGTCAGACTTTCGGGCTTCTAACGATCCATAACGGCTGTCAAAGATCTACGAAAGATAACCGGGACCAACGGCTTACCCTTGCGTCACCAGCCAGTTCATTTCGACTGACCACGAGTCACAGATATCCATTATAGATCCGTTCTTACTCTGTGTAATTATAAGGTAAGTAACTAAGTACTTCTTGGCGTTTCTTTCTTGACTTTCTTTCTACTTTCTTGACGTTAAAAAGTGCTGACTCTCAGCCTAGTTTGATTAAATGACTTTTGATTTTGATTTTGACTTAGCTTCCGATTGGTTATCACGAAGTAAATATACCAGTGATAATACACATATCACACCTTCAGAATTAAAGAGACCTAATGCGAAATTAGCCGCAAGCAAAATAGGTCTGTATAATTCAGAATTATAGAGACCTAATTCGAAATTAACCGCAAGCAAAATAGGTCTCTTTAGTTCTAAAGGTGCGATACGTAATCTTACTTGTATTTCCTGAAACGTTTACGTACTTTCCGAGGCACTGAGGGGTTTTGGTACGTAATTATAGTCACCCATCCACGGAATAGGATTTCCACATTCCGGTAAACCAACCAGCAATCAAACATAGTCAGGCTGCAAATTAATCTTCTGTCAGATTTGCGGTTCAATCGTAAATACCACAAAGATTTCCTGTGCCCGACCCTTGTCTCGAAACATGGATTAAGCAGAGGTCTAAACACAATCAGGATAGTTGTATCTTTGAAAAGCTCCTCTATTTTATTCCATTTTATTTATTTATAACAATTGCTTGTTGCTCTTACAGTAAGCACCAACGCGCGCAGCAAGCCAACAACATAATATTTTACAAAAAACAACAATAATGAACAACTGTGCCCACGCTAAACTGTAACCTTTCTGTTTTTTTCTAAATTCTAAGTATCACCCAGCCCCTGCTACGCAGAATTTGTGAAACTAAGTTTAATATTAACGTATATTGTATACCTTCCGAAATAAATTCTGTGAATAATGGTGAAAACTAGATCAGAACAACGTGGTCAGACAGACAGCAAAAGCGTCTTTATAAAGCTTCATTACATTGTATAAATGTTTAAATAAATATAGAAAAGAAGAAAAAGAACTGAAGTATATTTTGGTATCACCTAAGGCAATGAAATGAAAAACAAAATCCTAGTAACAGAACAATTACGTGAATTGAAAAAAAAAATCGGAAAACTTTTTCTCGAGGTTATAAAGGCACTAACGGAAAGACAAATTGCATTGCATTATAAAATGTGTAAAAAGAGCTGAGAGAGTACAAAGGCCCTAGTGTGAGTTTCATTTAACCATCTCGATCAAACGCAGTGAGCGCGTTCGGCGCTCCAATTGGCCCTGGATTGGTGAAGGACCAATCGGAACGCCGAACGCGCTCACTGCGTTTGATCGAGATGGTAAAATTAAACTCACACTAAGGCCGCTGAATGTGTAGTTAACGGCTATATGGTGATGGGTCTTTTTACACCCTGTAGAAAAAAAAGTTATGGCTAAAGAGTAGATAATCATTGCTTAACTTTTAGCAACGTTTATAAATACAGGAGAACACCTTTATTATAAATTAAGGTATTCTCCTTTATTGACGTTGCTAAAATTTCAGTAATGTTAAGCGGCTATTTAACCATAATTTTTTGACATTTAAACATCTCTTAACTTAAAGCAACGTTTATAAATAGGAGCGATGATGTTTGGATAGCTAAAATATATGAATCATCAACCTACGAATACCTAGTCTTTTCTTAACTTAGTCAGGGTCGGATTCCAGTCTAACCAGATGCTGCTAACATCAAAATATCCATAATTTATAACCAATAATACCCATCCAACCAAACAAAAATCTAAAGGTCTAATATATCTGGTATGTACAATAGCGATTCAATCAACTCAGCTTATCGCAGTCCACTGGTGGCCTTTCACATCCAGTCCGTCCCAGCCACCTTTTTAAAGTTGTCGATCCAGCTAGTGGGCGTCACACGATATGCTTGCCGATACGCGGTATCCACTCCAGGAGTGTTCCACCAGCCATTGGTCCTGCGACAATCATGGCCAGCTCACTGCCGCTTAACTTACTCTGCAAGTTATGTCGGTCGCTCCCATTGCAGCTGCCCTATCTACAGTCGCAATCATCTCGATTAAAACCCGCGTGTTTAGATAGAAATTCTTTCCGAAAACAGTGATAGATCAGCGACGCTTCAAATGAGAGAATTGCATTTAACGGTCGCCCGATGAATGCATTCTATTGTGTTCGTTGATTTAGTAGTGCTACGGTGCAGCTGGAAGCTATTGTGAAAGGACAGATAAAATAAAAAGGTGGCAACTATATTTTTCTTGAGTACACGTGGAAGAAGAAAAATGTGATCGTTTTACTGTTTTTTCGTAATAAAATCACATGAAACATGATAGTCTTGGTATATTAGTGAGGAAAGAAAGACCAAAGAATCATGGAAGCTAGATTCGTTAGTTGGTATTGAAATTTTCTTTTTGAATAAAACAGACAGAGAACTGGTCTCCAATAATTTATAGTATGTTGAAAATGTTATATTTTGAAAAGGTTCCAAGTTGGATACCTAGCAATACTGCAAAGAAAATAGAGCTTTGACATGAATTGCTTTTCATACTTTAACGAATTCAGCAAAGCAAAAAAAATATATATACCGTGAATTTTTTAGTCGTCTTACAACGGCAGCCCACTTCATGTATCCAATGACTACTAATAATTTATTTAAAAAAAAATGATATTTTTGAACATTTGCATACTTAAAAAAAATAAAAATCATTCACTAAGACGCATGACGTAGCTTGAAACACCCTGTTATGGAGATGGAATTAATGATGGAATGTAATGGTAGGTAGGTAGATTTCTTCTACCGTTTGATATGTAAACATTATTAACAGTAAGGGTGTTTCATAATTCTAAAGCATTATTAATTTTTCTTTGTACCTTTTATCTTAATTAATGGTAACAATGTTTTAATCGTACCTAGAGGTATCTTATGACGGATACATTGAGTGGACCACCTTTGTAAGACGACTAAAATGTCACGGTGTCGCGGTGATTTGGAAAATCGTCTGATCTGTGGCAGCGATGACTGAAAAGTTGTTCGGATATTGGTTGTAATGGTATGGGCATGTGATACGGAGGAATCAGGAAAATGTCACGAGGGCTATAAGAGTAGGGGTAGGTAAAAAAAAAACGATGGATGGACTGTGTGAAATGATATGGTTAGAAAGGGGTGACTATAGAGAGGACGACTAAAAGAGAAGTATGGAAGAAAAGACATGTTGCGCCGACCCTAAATAAATTGCGATATTGGCTGGAAAATGATGTGCTGTGGTCATTGAGGTAATTATGTACTAACGTACATTAGTACATATTACCTCAATGGCTGTAGTTAAGCATTTTCTAACACTAATTATGAGGGGATGATAGACCTTCATATCAGCCGAAAGACGTCCACTGCTGGACATAAGCCTCCCCCAAAAGGGGGGATTTGCCATAATCGCCACGCTTGGCAGGCGGGTTGGCGATCGCAGTATGCTGGTCAAATGCATAAGAACGCTGCTGCCCATTCTCTACCAAGTCCCTTAGTCGCCTTCTACGACACCCACGGGAAGAAATGGGATGGTGCTATTCTTTTCCGTCCGGCACCACACGGAACAGATAGACCTTACCCAACAAAAACTTAGTTACAGAGCACAAAAAAAAAATTAGGTCTTTAATTTTTACCTATGAAATTGCCGTTTAGTATACAGAAAGTTAGTCATTATAAATATAAATATTTTTAATATTTATCAATCAAAATATTTACCTATGCTATCGATGCATCACTGCCAGCGGAGTTGTAATTTTTTAATGCCGTTCTTAAAGAAGTCAGGTTTACCATCAAACTCTTCAAAGGCATTTCGTACTGCTTTTCGGGTACAAATTTTTTCCGACCACGGGGTTCTTTTTTAAGATCAAAATTTCCATGTCGGAAGCTTTCAAACCAATAACGAGTCGTGCGTTCGTTTGTAGTGTTCACTCCGTACACGTAATGAATGTTACAAGCCGTTTGTGGGGCATTTCTACGGCGACGGAACTCGTGTTCCATAATTACTCGTAGTCTTATTGATAAATAAGATACGAATGTAGTGAAAACAAAACACTAATCAACAAACAAATGATTGAATTTGAAAATAGAATTCCATTTTTTTAATAAAATTCATTTGAATTTAGAATTTATTGCCAGCCATACGTAAATTATGTTTCAAATAGCCAGTTTTGTAAAACGGCAATTTCATAGGTATTTTCTCGAAAATACCGTATTATAATATAATACGGTATTTTCTTTATTCGAGAAAAATCTAAAAATATATTATTAAAATGGCTAAGGCAAAATGCAGGCGGAAAATGTTATTGTTCATGAAACAACAAAATGAATTTTAAAGTACAATTTAAAGATTTCACTTTTTTAATCTGTTTTTGAACACCATGAAATAGTAGCATGTCAACTGAGCAACTTTGTACTTTTATTATTTTCGTAACCAAAGTAATTTTTATTTAAATACATTTTGCATTCAGGAACAGCAAACCAATGATAAGTAGAAAAATAACTCATTTTTTAAATTATAAACAATTATTGCCTTATAAAATATCAGCGCATTCGTTTTTAGCAAACTGACGTCATACCCACAGAGCAATATAGCGTCCACTGCTACCAGCGTTTTCGTCAAATTACGCGCGAAATTTGAAAATGTAAAGTTTTAATGCATTTTTATGGCAATAATGAATTAAATAAAAATGTTGTGTTTTTTGTAGTGGTTTATTAGTACTCTAGAATCTAATTAAGACACTTTTCAAAAATGAGTGTAATACCCTACTATAAGTAATTGCTGCCAATCTTCAAAAAAAAAAAACAAATAAACAAGAGAAAAATTGCCCACGGTTTTAAATTATTGAACCGAATGACAGCAAATGAGGTGTTTATCAATTTCTTTCAGTGGCAGAAGGATAATGGTTCATAGTCGGCAAAATACTCTCTTCAGTCAGTTTTATTGGAAAATAAATGGGTCAATGGATTTTCCTCAATTTTATCCACGTTTCGACCCAGATAGGCTGGACTAGAGTGTAAATGACATGAATAAATGGTATTTAAACGATTCAATGTGTTATTTTCCTCTCTAACACTTTAGATATTTTCGGGGAACATGAATTCTCCGTAGGTACTTGTCACATCGTATATTAAGTACAGAGTTCTTAGTGTTAGTCACCCTTTAATGTATTGGCTACTAAGGTCGTGCAAACACTCGTTGCCCCAAGTGACACAAAACCCAATTTGATTCCAACGCGCAGTTTTGCACGTAATACAATTCAGAAACGTACAGTAATTTTTTAAAATGTTTCAACAACAATTTTATTTCGCAGGTCCTTCCAGAGAAATTGGATTTCCCGTACTCGTGGGCGATGTACTTGCTGTTTCATATGCACTTCGCTCAAATACTGCACACTGCGTCTATTTGTCTGACCCTGTCACTGGCTATTTGGAGATATTTGGCGATAAAGTAAGTACTTACCTTTTTTACCGGACTACGGTGAAACAAAAACGAGGGTTATGATTTTGACCGGCAAGTATGTGTGTGGCTATGTTTGTATGTATGATTATCTGTTTCCTCATAGCTTTTAAACTTACCATAATTCGACAAATGAGGTATCGTTGGAAGCGTCTTGATCGTCCGTTAGTTGTAGGCCATGTGAGTTCACATACAAACTTTACGCGATCAGTACTTTTAAACCGCGTTAAAGAGCTGACAGTGACACTGACAGCTTGAATGCAGTTCAGCTGTGCTGAAAGAGTACAATTTAATTTGTGAAATTCGCCCTAAGTATGTGTTGAGATTTTTTTTTTCTTTTATCGTGTTTTAAATATCGATATCAACCACGTCTGACGAGCTTCAGTTACTAATTTAATTTGACCCCGTATGATTGCCGACGAGCCTGGAGACTACTAGCTTCTGAAATTATGAGAAAACTTAAATGTCAACAATATTTTTTACCTTTTATTTGGAGAGACGGTTTTAAAAGATGTTAAAGGTCGAACTCATTATACTGAGCCGCATCGTGGGTTATCAGATTTCATAGCGTAAAGATACGCGCGATTGACTTTTGCATGGATCATTGCACATTATGGTGGAGTACGTCACAGGCTTGCACTGTTGTTGTCGATATATATACAACTCCTTAATTTTTATGCTTGCCTAGTACACAGAAATGTGTGCAAAGGCTTCTCCCCTATTTCGTTCTTATGTAGAAAAAAATACTAGGTCTAGGCTTTTCCGGCGGTTGGCGAACGCTACATTCAAGTTGGTCGCCGTTACTTGGCTATTTTGTATTATTCAGACCCCAAAATAGGAATTATTTTAGGTTTACAATAAGAGGCGCAATCAATAAATTAGGTAGAGTGTTCAATAATGTTTTCAGGAAAACAAGAACAGAATTATTCGAGATTTGCTTCAATACATGCTCAATATAATTAAAGTAAGTACTAACTATAATAATCTTCCAAACTTTATGTACATAATTATATCGTACACAATTAAGAAAGCTTCACACTGAATTCCAAACTTTTAGATTACTTACATAGGTGCTTTGTATTATCCACAACTACAGTCATTTACAGGTGAAGTTCTAGCGATTTGTTTCTCTAACTTACCTTATCTTACTAAGTTGATACAAATAAGAAACAAACTCAACACATTATTGTGCCCTTAGACAAAGTTATGGGAGAATTGGTAAATAATGTTCAAGTAGGTAGGTATAGATGTAATCTGGTCAACAAACAAGATATGAATGTTTATTCCTTTATTAAAGGCAGATACAGCACGTGGAATACCGCGCTGTGGTCGCCAAAACTAATAAATGCGGTATCATTATCTATTTTTCGCTAATTAGACATTATGAACAAGTATATAAAGTAAAAAAGGGAAGAGCTCACTGGGCATCAAAGAATTCGTCCGCATCGCTGTCAGTGGGAACAGTGCCCAAAAGGCTGGCAGCGTTGCCACGTTGGATGGCAATGCTGATTCTTTGACCTAAGAATAGGCCAGCCCTTTGGTCACGTGCAGAGTCGACCAATCGCTTGGCGATGTCCCGAAATACTCGATGTTCACTCGGACCCCACGGCCGTAGTTTCAATCCCAAACGGCTCAAACATATAGCTCCCAATAAGGTTGTTATATTTGCGCCGTTTGAGGCTTTCTGCATCTGCAGCAGCCGCACCAGCTCAGCCCGCCGTGCTCAGAAGATGGGATGGCGCGAGGGTGTCGACACAGGTAGCATTCCACACCAAAGGCCTACTTCCAAGGCATTATGGTGATTCCGTCTGGCCTCTTCTTTTTTTTTCGCTTATTGTTTAACTTGTATGAATAATTAACTTGCCCGAATCGGGCAAATCGTTGATTTTAAAATAATACATAATTATGATATTTTCTATAGTCGACGAGCATGAAGTTAATTTGTATGTGGGCGAACCGACAATTCCATAAAATAAGTATTAGGCAATTGGTACGTTTTGAATAAAAAGTTTTACGTTAATGATGTTTCTCGAATTGTCCATTCGCTCACAAATAAAAGACAAAAACAAATGATTTATATATAATTTAAGAATAATTAGGTATGATGATCACATAGGCAACAAAACTCAACCAATCTAACCAGCTGCAGCTGCAGTATTTTATAAGAAGCAGCAGCCAATTTGACCTGAACAACCGAGTTACGGGGTAAAACGCTACCCCTTGGTAAGACTGGTTGTCAGACTTGGGCTTCTGACTACCCTTATCGACTTTCGAAAATCAACGAATGACAGCGAAGAAATACATATAGATTTTTAACAACATTCAAATAGTAGGTAATACTTACATTCATAAGTTACTTTCCATTATGTGTTTAGAGTTCAAAGCGGTACTTAATTAGACAGTGCTTAAAGACACTTGAAGGAATCTAAACGATGAACTAATGGTTTAAAGTCACCTTCGCAGGAGACGCCCTGGGCGTCGGGAATCCCAGGCTGATCCCCGGCCACCGTAGGCACGGGCTTGCGGACGGCGAGTAACGGGTAGCTCGCTGTCCGGTAAGGACCAAGCCCGGGTCGACGGCGCGTTGTGTTCCACGCGCGCCTCAAAGAGATGTCAGCAGCACCAGATGGGGCCCGCAAGGGCCGATGCCTGCCAGGGGTGCGGGTTGTTCGAAAGAGATACCGTGGCCCCTGGCACACAGGCAACTGAGGGAACACGGGTGGGTTTTAGTCAGTAAAAGTCTGACACGCCCTCCCGCTCCGCCCAGAGCGGGAGAAGTTATTTGATGATTTCCCACCCAAAAAAAAAATGGTATATAGTCCATTGCTCACAAACAACAAAATCGCTCAATTTTGCACAGACAGTATCATCAATTCTCTTAGGAAGATAATCAGACGACTTTCATGTTTTTAACTTGACTTTTGATATGTCAAGAAAATATTGTTGAAAAAGAAATCAAACACGTTCTGCAGGCACGAGCACCGAGTTGTCGACGGAAGAATAGACATGACTATTAAGTAAACAATGTACAATGGGAGAAGATAGCTATGTTTTTATCACTGTTATGCGTTCTAAACGAATCATGATTTTTAAGATAATCGTATAAACTTTTTGGCCGTCGAGTATAAAGTTTGCGGTCAGTGTGATTTTGACAGTTTGGGAAAAAAATATTCTTCTGAAATAGTCTACACATAAAAGAACCTAGACAAAGATCGTTAGAAACGAAAGACAAAATGACAGATTGTAGAAGGATATCTACGGTGCGATGTCAAAAATGGAGAAACGAAATGTCACTTTGTATTAAAAAAGCACTGTCTATTCTTTGTAGAAATAGAAAACGTCATGCTAAGCCCGCTGATAGACCAAACAGTAGTAGTAGACCCTGTGAGTAGACCCATATTTCGCCACTTATGTATGACTCTCATATAATAGGGGGCGGATCTGGGGGTCTACTACCTAAGCATGAAGTGCATATTTTCGGCTGAAGGGACCCGGGCGTTTCTTACTTCGTATCACCTACGGACATGATGATATGTTTAGGGCCCGAACTAAGAATTCATGATAACACTATTTGACAATTGTCGTTACTCCCGATGTGTTTTTGCCCGTGCGAAAACGTTTATTAATCGGGAGCAGGGCTCATAAATGATAAATTATAAATGATTTTATTTCTGTAAGTAGGTTTGTACAAACAATTTTACACGTCAATCATATTTTTTTAAACTAGATGAGGTCGGCGTTTCCTATCTGACTACTCTGAGAAGAAAAGCCGAAACAAACTCAGAGGTCACAGTCTCTTATAAAGTCGAGACATAATCTTGGTCAGATCATGTGAAGACCATGTGGATTGGTGTATGAAATGATCTTTTGAGGAAAGAATCATACAGATTGAATGGACCTGTCCATTCAGTGCACGCATTTATCATTAATCATGCAGCTCAACTCATTTCAGCTCAGTTCATTTTGAAGTATCGAACTATTTTCGGACTTTGATAGTAGGTCCCCTATTGCCATCAATCAGGCACAAATTTAGACTCCGGGCTACTACTGAGAAATTCGTGATCGATAAACTCAAAACACTGTCCGACAGTCAATCAATCACTGAACGTTATGTTTATAGGGCTGTTCGGTAATTTTCTGGAAAAACACGACCTTCCAACATGTATTCCATCTTTTACACCATTCGTTTAATGTTGAAACGTCCTGATTTACTATAATATGGCTTTGTTTTGTTACGGATAATCACTACCTCTTAACACAGGCACATACACCAACTTTAAGAGTCAGAGCCTATTTTTTTTTGTGACCTATTTATAAGCCTAATATGCGCTTAGTCTTTGAAAATTGTAAAGTGACTTCTTGTTTTGGTGAAATAAAGTATTATTATAATGTACTAAAATAAAGCAAATATATTTCGCCAGTAAGGGTCGTTGGTAGAAAAAATAAAAATTGTATTTTTCGGGGGGAAAAAATAGCTAGGTAGGTGATTTACTAGTTTCTACCTGCGACTGCGGTCGCCTTTTTCCTCATTAAAGGTATCTAATATATGGTATTTATGACAGTAGTTCTGGGTCGTCAGAAGCCCTAAAAGTCTAACAACAAGTCTTACCCAATGGTATCGTATTACCCAGTAACTGGGTTCTGGCGGTCAGATAGGCAGTCACTCTATGTAAAATACTGCAGCCGCACCCGATTAGATTGGAAGTCTACCCTAACAAAATTGGCAATAGGCTAGGCAGATGATGATGATATCCAATGGTTTTCTCCGGCCAATCCCTACTAATATTATAAATGCGAAAGTAACTCTGTCTGTTACGCTTACACGCCTAAACCGCTGAACCGATCGTCATGAAATCTGGTAGAGATATAGCCTGGGATATGGATAAGGACATAGGCTGCTTTTTTACGCGATAGCCGCATCCACGCGGGCGGATGCATTGGCAACAGCTAATCTCCTTTAAACGACTCTAAGTCATCATGCAAGCATTTCCTAGGCCTCCCTCGGCACAACGACAACCGTCTTTATAGTATAGATAAATCCTTAATCTATTTCTCTTTCTTAATAGTAGGTATGTACCTGCCTATTAATCTGTGTACAAAGTAAAGACGCCTGATTAAAGGGCGTTACTGCGTTTGTCTATAATGAAGGTGAGATCAACACCGCCCGTGATTAATTAAATTGGGGTAGGTAATAGAGCACCCCATTAATTAATTAACCAAATACTTAATCCTCGAGGAATTTAGCAACTGGTTTTTCATTTGTAAAGCTTTGTTTCTGCTCAGAAACCTATTAATTTTTTTGCCTTGGTTCAGTATTGAACAGAGCGTTGGTTCATAAAATATCATCTTGTTATAAAACCGCGAAGTAAGTCCCTTGAGGAATACTGGTAATCTATCTTGTTAGGCATAGATTATTTCAATATTTTTAATGAAATCTATTTTTTTAATCCATGAAGATTCTATTATCATGAGCAATATTTTTAGGAATTTACCCACGTTTTGCGATGAACGTTGAATGCTTTATAAGACGTAAAAATTCTGTGGTAAAATATTTAAATTATTATGTATTAATTCCTATTTATTTAATGAGAAAAAAAATGGTTCTACTCATATTGTATTCAATTGTAACTATTATTAATTAAGATCTTGTAAAACATACGTGTTATGAAATAAATAATTGAATTGAAATGGAAATAATAAGGTCTTATCACATCATCATATGTTATGCGACTCCACAACCCATAGGCATCAGATTGTTCAGGTTTTTATTGACTGCTGTACGTGGGGTCCTGGGCTCGATTCCCAGGTCAGGCAAACTGTTATTGGCTCCAATAGGAATTCCTTAGTAACAACCCGGAGTTTGGAATTTGTCGATGAGATACCCCCGTGCTTGGGTAGGTCGATCCTGCACCGGATCTCTCCCCGGTCGTTTCTGATTGCCGTCCCATCGGACTTTGAGACTGAGGGAAGAGCAAGTGCACCTGTATTTGAAATCTCCCGCGCCGTAGGCTAGTCTCTGTTGAGATTGGCTGCCATGGCTGAAATACGGTCTGGAGGACTATTATTATTACATGGCCTGCCCAAACCCACTTCAGGCTATCAGACATATTGCCCGCATCGGCGATTCCTATTCAAAACAGCGTATCGTGGTGTTATGTATTCGGTCGCTGGCCTAATATCCAAAACTCTATGCTCCATCCCTTCTGCAAACCTTGTTTTTGGAATTTTGAGACTTAGTCAGGGACCAAGTTGGACCACCGTAGGATGGGCAGGAGGCACATTTGGATGAGATTACGTTTCAGGGATAAAGGAAAATATACTGAGGACTATTTAAGTACCTAAGTTTCCGATGCCAATAAAGTGTCAGGGGTGAAACGAGCAACATTCCTTCGAGTGGTTATTGCCCGCGTTACAAAGCTGAACGTCAGACGTACATGCGGTTCTCTAATGAAATACCTAGAAATACCTAGAAATCTATACAACTAATAATAAAGCTGAAGAGTTGGTTCGAACGCGTTAATCTTTGGAAGTACCTACCAGTCGCATTAAAAAAAAATCTTTTTGCATTTGGTAGCCCAATGTTTGAGAAAGACTATAGGCTATTTAACTTCATACTAGGGCCCTGAGGACCTAAGCAAAAAGAGAAAATACTGAAAGAACGATAAGCGACAACGAAGTACCTAATAGCATGGTTAGGCGGTGCGATGCGACGGGGTGGACCAAAGGAACAAGAAATTTCACGACGAAGTCGCGGGGAGAAGGTAATCTGATACATCTGAATACCGATAGCAATTTCATGTTTAGATACGATTTGAGTCTAATTACTGCCTGGTTCGTCAAGTGGTCAAAATGGCTACTGCTAAGCACGAGGTCTAGAGTTCGACTCCCAGGTCGGGTAAAGTGTCATGTGTGGGGATTTCCATCAGGAAACAAATTCCTAAATCTACATCTATGCCCGGTGTGGCTCGCCTATTACATGGGATTTAAACATAATTAACTGTCGAAATGTGGTTCTACTGTAGGAATGGGCACACCTAGGGATTTGCCAAATAATTGCGTTCGTTTGATCCCTTGCTGCATCGTTATTACTAAACCTTTAGTTATGCAATTAATAATCAGGGTTTTTAAGGATTCAATCCATAACTCTTACACTTTAGAAACACGATTACTTGTAGTTTCCTCGATAGAAAAAAAATATCCATAGTACCTAATCTCTAAAGCACACAATGAAGGAAGAAGGTCAGCAGTATTTAATAATAACAACACTACATGTTTTCATTATCAAAATGTGTATTTGTTTAAATAATATGACGGAAATATCTAAATTAGCGCGCAAACCGCCCATTCTAGACAGTTTTCAATGAGAAATCATCAAATAACTTCTCCTGTTCTGGGCGGAGCGAGAGGGCGTGTCAGATTTTCACTGACTAAAACCCATCCGTGTTCCTTCAGTTGCCTGGGCCACGGTAACTATTTCGAACAAATTCGTTACCCTGGCCGGCATCGGCCATAGTGGACCCCTTCCATTACTGCCGACATCTCTTTGAAGCGCGCGTGGAACACAACGCGCCGTCCACCCGGGTGGTCCTTATTGGGCGGCGACTTAGACATTGCTCGCCGTCCGCAAGCCCGCGCAAACGGTTGTTGGGAGTCCGCTACGGACTCCTGACGCCCGACGCCCGGGGCACCTCCTGCAGTGGCTAGGGGCGCGAAGGCGCAAATATACGTAGTGTTACGTTGATTCTAATAGTCCATTCTGTTTCAGGTACTCGGATAGAAGTCACATACTTTGTACGGAGCGTAGATGCAGCATCGCGATACTGACGAGCTTTATATTACCGCCTATACTGTGTGCACCTACCTTTATGGTGAGTATTTAAATATAATATAAATTTAGTTCGAGCCCACAGAGGCTTATTAGTCGAATTCGCACGTATTTACTCACACGGACTCGATTTGGGCGAGTACACACGTGCGAACCGACTAACAGAACATGCGTTTTGCCTGACTGCCTTATTTCTCAAGTGAATCTTCCGGTGAGGAAACCGGCATGTCCTAGGACCAAAAATTCGAAGACATCTGACATCTACCAATCCGGACTGGGCTCGTGTGGTGGATTACGGCCCACTCCCTCTCACGAGTAGAGGCCTGTTTCCTAGCAGTCGGGACGTTATAGGCTGATTATGAGATCCTCCCGCCCAGGAGTTGACAAGAGAACTGTTAAAGTACGACCTTATTACAAAACAAGATTTTTCTTTAGATCCAGGTTTTCACCATTGAGCTATTTTTGAATTTCGAATTTCGCTCGCACATTCTCATCCCGGGCAGGTATTAGCTCGCCAATTGTAAGGAGGTTCCCGTCACCTTTTGAGGCTGTTACCCTCCCGGCCAAGTCTGTGATTACCAACGTTTCCACGAAAAACGAATTAAAGAGTAAATTCATTAGAACGGATTACAAGCACAAAACTGAGCTTGCTATTTAATATTATATTGTGGGCTTCAGTATAAAGCGTTTATTAAATGGTGCGTTTGTGTTGACAAAGATGTGTGTCAACTATTTGTCAGACTGTCACTTTCTTTGAATGTGTACTGTACAGCCAAGTCTTATACCTTCGTCAGTTTTTAAATTATTTTCTTTATCAAGTCAGAACACATAAAAAAAATTACGACGGCAGTGATAAGACCTCTTTAAGATCAAAATAGCCTACAACGTTGACCAATGATTCAAAAGATTCAAAAGTCATTTATTCAAATTAGGCTGAGAATCAGTACTTTTCGAATATCAAAATTAAGACAGTCCCCTAAAACGCCCGCTCTTCACCACTTCCTAGTGATTTAGTTGGGATGAAGAAGTGGCGCAGCAAACTCCCCAGCAAATGTCGAAGATGTCGAGTTGACATTAACCTAAAATGTTTTTAGTGGCCTGGCGATTTTATCGAATACATAGGTAATCGGTAAAACGGGCTGTTGTCCACAACTCCACGCCAAAGCGCGTATTTTACGTACGGGTGGGAGAATAAGTTATTGGATCCACCCCAGCTCCTCGAGAAAGGCCAGCAACGCCTTGGTGTTGCTGACAATCTCACGTAAGGTACCTTGGTTTTTGAAGTGTTTTTCCCTGTAATTAGCGACCACCGGGCAGTTTAACAGCACATGAGCCGCTGTCTCGTCGTCCTCCATGCAGGCCCTGCACAGCGGACTGTCTGTTACTCCTATGACAAAGAGATGTTTGTTAAATGACCCGTGGCCAACTGGCCACGCTCCGTACAGTTACAGCAGCTGGTACGGTACGGTAATGTAACTACATTACCGTACCGTACCAGCTGCTGTAACTGTACGGAGCTGTGGTTTAGTTAAACGGAGAGCTTGTTTTGTGAAGCGGGCATCGAGCGCAGGAAGTGCTTCCTTGGCCTGCCTGCACTCACTTAGGTCCAACCATATTTTGTGATGTTGATCCCTGGTTCGTTTCCTTACCAGCGTGCGTAGATATCCGAAGGGGAGTGGCGCAATGGGTTCTGGCCCCACTGGTGCCATGCTCGACCCCCTCCTGACAAGTTCATCGGCTGCATCGTTGCCTAGCGAACCGCTAGGCATATGAAATACATAATATCTTATATGTATGAAATACATATATATCTTCCACCAGCGGCTTCGCTTGTGTAGTAATAAATAAAAAAAACCTAAGTCATCCCCGGAGTTCAAATTATCCACATACAAAATTTCATCAAAATCGGTCCAGCCGTCCAGGAGATTATCTCCTAAACACAAACAATTTTTTATCCCTTATTATAAAAGGGTTTGTAACACTAACACGATATTGACTACTAATAACTTGAAAAAAAAAATCTACACTACGGTCATAAGTAGTCAAGTTTTTTTTTTCAAATTATCATAGTGACGTGTTAGTGTCATATTTTTGATTCTGTGCAACATGGAAAGAAGATGACTGACTGCCATACTGTGGTACTAACACTACGGCGCAATATGTAATGCTGAGTCGGTAAAGAAAATTCTATTGAGCAATGAGCTGACAAAAATAGCCCTTATAGTGACGAACATACGAGTAGTTTGGCTGTGACTGTACAACTAAGTTCGTCATAGACTTTTCGGTCGACATTCACCCTTTGCTACGAACACTACGAAATGATATAGTGAGAAATCGTTTGCAGACTATTTAATGAAATGATTTAATATAATAGTGAAATATCTTATTGAATTATAACAGCAACAATGTAATCTAAAGCAGGAAAGTAATATTCATGATCACCATCATCATCTGCCTAGCATTTTCCCAACTATGTTGGGGTCTAACTAGTCTAACCGCATGCAGCCGAATAGCGGTATTTTACATGGCGCGACTGCCTGTTTGACCTTGAGGTTGAAGTAACCCAGTTACTGGGTAATATGATACAGACCTCTTGGTAAAACAGGTTATCGGAATGAAAGGAAAACAGCTTAACGTGCTTTCCGTGGCACGGAGGGTTCTTGGTATGTAAACATGGTCACCAATCCGCGGATTAACCGCGGCAACCGTAGATTAACCTGATAGCCTTATCGCCACAATCCCCTCTGTAATATTGATGATACAAACGAATAAACGGTAATAGATTTTCTCATCATAAAGCATTTTGTCGAAGTGACTTCGAAATAATAAGGACCTAAAGTCAATGAAGCTGAAGCATCGCAAATAAAACTAATTCAATTTACATTTAACTTCATCTTCAAAATGTATTTCAATTTTATATTAATTTATTTACGATTCATTTAACGGGTATAGCAATTAGTCCACATTGTTTCTTGTTTTATTTTCGTTGAACGAATTGAACATAATATAAAACTCCGTGCAAATATTCGATATTTCCAAACAATGCCATTATCATCGAATGTATTCATTGTTCAAGGAATTAGCATTGTTACTCGATATGGAATGTTGTTAATCAACTGGTCACGTTCAAAGAAGACAGCGATTAGGAACATTACGTGGCTGCGGTGTTCGTGGTATCTACTTCATTTCTACTTTATCTATTTACTATAAGAACTCTGCAACATATCTCTCGAAAACTGTAAAATATACACGTACGCGGATGACACTGCCCTTGATGTAGACGGTTGTGACTGGCCCCAGACATACCAAAACGCCGAGGCTGCGCTGTCTTCCGTAATGAAACGTTTCGCCGATAACATGCTCACTTTAAATGTTGATAAATCAGTCCAAGTTCCCTTTGCCATTCGATAAAATCTGTGTCCCTCTAATTCCCTGACCATAAAAGCTCACGCCTGCGCTGCCTTAACGCAGTGTAGCTGCCTCTTCCTCGCCAAATCCACTTGTGTAAGGTATCTAGGAGTACTCATTGATCAGCATCTCAACTGGCACCCCCACATTGTTAAGGTCACGTCCCGCATACGTAAGCTAATATATGTTTTCAAGAAGCTACGAAACTCTGCTGATTACGAAACGCTAAAATTAGTATATTTTGCCCTATGCCTTTGCCGGTCTGTTCTAACGTACTGCTTGCCCGTTTGGGGTGGTGCCACCCAAAATGTATTTATACGCCTTGAGAGAGCCCAGAGAGCTGTACTGAAGGTAATGCTCTCTCTTCCGCGTAGGTAACCCACAGTGAAGCTCTATTCTGATTGCAAGGTGCTCACAGTCAGGCAAATTTATGTGCTCCTGTGAACCTTACGTAAACACTGCCCGCCCGCCAAAAGAATCGATTGGCAGACTTAAGCATAATGTTTTCCCCCACGAACGCCATAGAACTGCCTTTGCCAAGCGCCAATTCTACGTTAGTAGCATTAATATGTACAATTTCCTAAATAACAGGTAAAAAAATATTCATGCCCTAAATATCAATGCAAAAACCTACTTACAGATTATCTCCAAACACTAAGTTATGACAACACTGAGGAATTATAATTGAACTCTGTAATTTTCCATGTAACCAAACGTATATGTACTGGTTACATTCCATTCATTCCCACTACGCACACCCTACACCTACTCACTACATTCACACACACATCCTACACTCACTCACTAAACACACACTCAAACCCTACAGTTATTCACGTCACCACAAAGTTAAACGTTTTTCATTGTATTTTCTTTTACACCATTTGCTCATTGTTGAAACGTCCTGATTACAATAGTATGGCTTTGTTTGTATGGAGAATCACTGACTCCTAAGACACAGGCACATACACCTTGTTTAGGAGTCCAGAGTATTAAAAGTATTGTGTTATAAGCCTAATATGCGCTTAGTCTTAGAAAATTATAATGTGGCTGACTTTTTTTTGGTGAAAAAATAAAGAATTATATACTTTTTACTGTATTCAAATTCAAAATCATTTATTTCAATCCATTTTAGAATCATTTGCTGTATTCAGAGTAACAGTTTACGTTTGTCTCTGCCACCCAATATGTACTTAAGTTTATTCTTTAATGATGCTATGACGCGCCAAAATGGTTCAAAGCCTTAAAAAAGATATATTTGTTCAACAGGTCTTCGACATACACACAAAAAACGTGACTGACAAATTCGGCAACCCAGACATCGCATACCACGTGGACTCTGACTACCAGGGGACTCTGTACCAGGCCAACTTCTGGGTGCACGGCGTGGTCATCAAACTGCTTCCGTGTTCCATTCTCACGGTCATCAGCGTGTGGCTCATACGGGCTCTTTACAACGCAAACCAACACCAGAAGAAGCTTAGGAACTATAACACTTGCGCCGCTGCTGAGAAAATGGTGAAGAGGCAGAACAAGGCAGACAAAAGGACTGACAGGACAACGAAGATGTTATTGGCAGTACTCTTACTGTTCTTGGTGACGGAACTGCCTCAAGGAATAATGGGTCTCATGAGTGGGCTGCTCGGTTGGTGCTTCTTCAAGCGCTGCTATGATCTCTTCGGGGAGTTGATGGACTTCCTGGCGCTGCTGAACGGGGCTATCAACTTCTTGCTGTACTGCACCATGTCCCGTCAGTTCCGTCAGACCTTCAGGCAGTTGCTACTGCAGCCACATCTGGCGAGGTTCCTGCCACCGACGGCCTCACATTCTGACTCTCACAACCAGAACACGTAAGTCAAATATTTTTTTAAATCTCTAATCTTGCATTTTGTTTGCTTTGATTTTGTCCTTCTTTTGTGTTCTAATTAAGTTTTCTGCTAACTGCATGTTCAGTGAAACAATTTAAAACTATGTTTATGAGCCATGAAATTGTTTCCTCCCTGCAGGTGCACAGAAAAGATAAAAAGGTAACTACAGCCGAGCTTCAATGTAAATATGGATATGTGAGTAGCGTCTGCCTTTGCAATTATAACAGAATTTCCATATTCCCAGTATTTCTCAAACTGTATAAGGAACATTGTTTATTTTTACGAAACTAATATGCATGCATGCATTTGACTCATTGTTTGCATGATTTATGAACTATATTCCAAGAATGTTTTCGTTTCTCCTTCTGCTAGTAAATTATTGCGAAGCTGGACAATGTATTAACAAGCAATATTACTTTCGTCATCTGGCTGCAATACTTGAATGGTTAATTTTTACTAGAAATTTTGTTTGGGTAAACACACGGGGTAAATTCTACAGACACATGAGATCGTAGATACAGTATGTTCTAACGTTACAAGGTGAAAATTTGAAATAAAAGCTGAATAAAATAAAGAAAGAAATTGTTGCTAGTCGAAGCGTTAGATTTATTCAAACACAGCAGCAATATAAACGAGGTCACACGTTGTCAAAACTGTGGAAAGTATTCGCTCGGCTGTCCTACAGTTCGCGTCAATTGCTCTCTCGCAGGTCATTTCTTCCACATGTTGTCGTCTATAAAGTATATTTTGCTTTTTATTTTGTGAAATAAATTATTTGATATTAAGGATACACATACATTATTATCCTTTATTGCAGTTGATGCTTTCGTTTTAGTCTCCCGTTTCATTAGCTGTTTTAGAACCGAAAGGCTTGGCACGCAACGATGTTCATTATTCTTTACTTATGGTAATTCCGCCTTGGAAGGTAGGTAGGCTTTTGGTGTGGAAAGAAATGTGTGTCGACACTTTCGCGCTATCTTATCTTCCTAGCAAGGTGGGCTGTGCTGGGGCGGCTGCTGAAGTTGGGGAAAACCACAAACGGCGCAAATACTGTTTTTGGAACTTATTTGAGCTGTGTTGGGTTCAAACACTAGGGCCGTGGGATCCGAGTGCTCATTTACTTTTACGAGACATCTCCAAGCGGTATATCAACTTTTATGTGACCAAAGGGTTGGCCTATTTCTTGGCTAAAGAATCAGCATTGCCATACACTGTGGCAATGCTGGCAGCCTTTAGGGCACTTTTCCTGTTGACAGCAATACAGACGATTTTTTTTTATGCCCTTTGTACTCGAATGTTTCCTCTACTTTTTTATATTAATATAGTTACATTATTATTTCAAGACTGTTAGTCATACTTAAATAAAATTTACCTATTTCATTACCAAAGATGAAAAAGGGCAATTTTATTTCGCACTTTTCTAAAATCAACAAAAGGCTTTGTAGTTTCTTATTTTATTTTCTATTGAGTTAATAAGGTACAGATAGCACATTTTGTAGCAATAATGAGTAAAGAAAACCCGGAGGTATCCAATAAAAAGGGATTAGGATTCTCGACTGTTTTGAACAGCCTGCATGCATTACTTTTGTGTGCCGTAAATCTGATCTATTTGCGGTGGGCACTCCGACTTTAGTGTTCCAAAAGCTTGAGATTTGGAAATGGAAGGTCTTTATTGAGTGGTTGCATTTGTGCGAACAATGTACTCTGGAGGAGTGTGCAATATTTAAGAACGGTGGCCGAGTGGTACCAGCCCCAACTTACGGGTTTTAGGTCGTGATTTCGAACCCAAGCTGGTACTTTGGTGTGTTTAATATCACCACTGCTCTCAAAACGATGAAGAAAAACATCGTGAGGAACCGAAAATTCAAAAACAAGTGACATCTTGCAACCGGCACTGGGCCCGCGTGGTTTATTTTGGCCCACTCCCTTGGAGGCCTGTACCCCAGCAGTGGGAACAATATAGGCTGATTATGCTAATATTTAAGAAGCTTGTAGATTGCATGGTCGTCATTATTTTTCTCAACAGAAGCATCACTTAGTCGTAGCACGTTCAAGAACTAGTAGTTCTTGTAAAATTGTAAGATAAGCACATCTCTTTGACATGGTTAAATTCAGCTCAGGTACACCTTGTTAGACATTTAGGTTTAGCAAGAAAATATTGTATGAAATATACTTTAATTGTCAAAAGACATTTTTACGTGCCAATTTGAAACGAAATTATGAAACTCTGAGACCAATTTAAAATATTCTTTGAAGTGTAATGATCACAGATATGGAGGCTCTTATAATATCAAAGAATGGTAATCTTACCCTCGAAATGGGTAATTTTGTCGTAATTTCGTTTATATGGAATGAGCACATAACCGTTTGGCTTAACGGTGCCATCTACACGGTTTTGAGGTGGAGCAAATATTGGAAGATTAGTGTTTGTCCAACAATTAGATGGTGTGTGTCTTACATTGCACTTGTTTTCTGATTTTAGACACTACTTTGTTTTTTACTGATGTTTGAATACTACACAGGATTTTTTCCGAGTCTTCTTGATTTTATAGGTTCACCTTTTTCATATAAAAGGACGTAGTCATACGATTTTTTTCAGGAAGTGACCGATAGTTTCGGTTATGAAGCCCTTGAGCAGATGATATACTAGAAACAATCGTTCGAATGTTGATTAATCAGTCAAAATAAAATCATATTTATTCAGAGTGAAATATATACTATACAACCTAAGACAAAAATCTTACACAAAAATCTAAAAAAATCTGTCCGCATCGCTGTCAACGCGAAATCTGCCAAAAAGCCCGGCTTTTGGGCAGCTTCCATTTGATTCCTTGGCCTTAAAATAGTCCAAGTCGATCAACCACTTCGCGACGTCCCGAAACCCTTTTTTCAGCCCCAAACGGCTCAAACATATAACTCTCAATAAGGTTGTTACTATATTAAATCATAAGTACAAATCATCAACTCAGCCTTCGCAGTCCACTTCTGGACATAGGCCTCTCCCAGGCACTTAAAAATCAAAATCAAAATATTTCATTTCACATAACCCTGCAAGGGCACTTATGAAACGTCAGAAGTTAGGTGCACGGTTCCAATTTGTCGCTTCCTATGGAAAAGAGCTGGCAAGAAACTCCACGGTTACTCTTTTAAAAATAATTGGCTTTTACAATGTTTTAATTGTAATTTGATTACAGTGATCATAGGTATGGGAGGACAGTGCAGGCCTGTCAATAAGTACCAGGTCAAAAATAGAAAATCGTCTATAAATCTACAGTCTGTAAGGCCTACAACGTTCTCCCATTCACAATATGTAAAAGAATGTACATATGTAAGATCAACCTATTTAAACCAAGTGACATGATTTCCATGAGAATCACTAATAAATAGTCGATATTAGAAGTGATGTATAATAAATTTTAGGCCTATTTCTATCTTACCGGCTTATTTAGTAAAATATTTGAAAGTTAAATACTCAAGCAATTGCTAAGACATTTTAATTTAAATTGCCTCCTTCATGATGAACAATATCTCTCTTATCTTTAAAGTAGACAGGAATAGACAAGATTTTGACGACGTAAACAGTGCACTCTCAAGGAACATTGGCTTACCACGAATAATCTAGTTCTCAATGCCAAGAAAACTAAATGCATAAAGTTCGCTTTACCGAATGTAAGAAATCTGGGACCCAACATCGTCTCAGATAATGAGGTGCAACTGTAGACTCGGCTGTTTTTCTTGGCATAATAGTAGATGCCAAACTTCAGTGGGGATCACATATATCAAGCCTAGCGAGAAAGCTCAGTTCGGCCGCCTACGCAGTCAGAAAAATAAGCCAATACACTGACGTTGATAAAGCTCGGTTAGTCTATTTTAGTTACTTTCATAGCGATATGTCCTACGGCATTCTGGTGTGGGGTAAAGCCGCTGACATTCAAAATATTTTTGTTCTTCAAAAACGAGCTGTTCGTGCAATTTACCAACTAGGTGCTAGAGTTTCTCTGAGAGATTTTTTAAAGATATATTGGTATTCTCACGGTGGCAACGCAATTCATCTTCGCTAACATCATATACCGGCTGACATTTTTTAGCGTCTGGACAACAATATGACGTTTTGTGTAAGTACAATAGAACTCATATACCCTAATATTTACCTGGTACCATTTATTTAATAAAAGTTCCGAATATCCTTAAAATACATGAAAAAGAATACATCCTACGGCACTCGCGTAAAACTAATATTATCCAAAATAGGTAATAGTAAACGGCGTCAGCTGCGATTGCACATGAATGAAGCATGATGGAAGTGTGAGCGAGACGCTAGCATTAACTTCGCTCTCCTGCGCACAGGACGATACCGCCTGATCCCTACACACTCACGCACACATTTTCGCGTGTACCTACATACGTCACCGTGCTGTATGTAGTTGTAGTAGGCTTATAATTTGATACACTGAGTGACGCGTGTCTTGAAACCGTAAACCAAATAAATTACGTCTCGTAAGATCGGTAAAGCTTTGATAGAAATGTAAACAAACCGCTGATGTTAAATACTTATAACAATCACTCACATTCATATGTATTTCGAAGGTTTTAACGTGATGTGTAATAAAAAAGGATTCCAACAAGGTTGTTTAATCCAAATCGGATACTACAACTTACTAGGCGTATTTAAAGATCGTAATCAACTTATTTACAAATAATTATACTGATTAATTTTTACAAAATTACAGAAAATGAGTTATTATTTACAAGAAAAAGTACCTTTTCAACGATATTGCAATATTTGTTCTAAATGTCCACCGTTTCTTTCTAAACACAAACTCCCACGTTTTTGCAAATTGGTTGTTAGACTCCTAAGCGTGTCTCTGTCACTTTTCAGAATATTAAAAACGTCTATTATTCGCTGTTTTAACTCATTTACACTACGAGCTTCTTCGGTGTACACTAAGCGTTTTAGTTCAACCCACAAATAAAAGTCTAATGGCGTTAGGTCTGGTGATCTCGCCGGCCAGTTCACAGGTCCACCGGGACCTATCCACTTATCACGGAATTCACTATCTAAATACGCGAGCACAGATCGCTCGTAGTGAGCTGGACACCCGTCGTGCTGAAAGTACATGTCCGGCAGATAGTCCAGAGGAACGTCTTCCAACATTGTGTCGATAACGGACTGTATAATTTCACGATACATTATCCCTGTCAATCGACCTTCGATACAAACTGGACCCATTATGCCAACGTGTATTATCCCGGCCCAAACATTGACACTGAATAGAACTTGATGAGCGTGTTCGTTTATTTTAAGTGAGTTTTGAAACTCCACCATTGCTCGTTGTGTAGGTACGTTGTAGATACCAGTGCGGGTAAATATGGACTCGTCGCTCCATAGAATGTTCGCCTGCGGGTGGAGTTGGAGTATGCGTACGTCATTATGAAAACAATCACTGGCCGGTCGAAGCACACACGGTTCAAACGTAAAAAAAACAGCGATCGACGTCACGCTATGGCTAATCGCAGGTGACTAGAGAGAGAGAGCACGAGACGCGGTACTCGGTTTGAAGGGCGCGCGGGCGGGAGGGGATGCGCATGCGGTGACACATGAGCGGTACGCCTAAGGAAAGATATTTTGCGATAGTAGTTACCTATCCCCGGCCGGCTTCAATCAAAGGATTGAATGTCGCTACGAATTCATTGATAATTTCTGCGCGTAGAGTAGGGTGCCTATAAGTTGGGTTTTGATATTATTTGCCGATATTTTTACTCTTTTCTATTTTTATTATTTTTTAATTTTTAGTATGAAAAGTTTACTACAAATAAGTAATAGTATTTATTGATAGGTTCATTTCATGTTAGGATTTAAAAAAAAAAGAAGTGAAATTTCTATGCCATAGGCTTCTACTCCGTTCACCTATTATGCCCTATTTTTTTCCAGACGGTAAAAAAAATCATACGGTATATTAGGCAAAATATACACTTATACACTAAAAACAGTGATATTCATAACATTAATACTAGAAATAAGGACTAACTACGTGCTCCCTTTCACCGGCTTCATAAAGTTCATAACTCATTTGCTGGACTTGGTATAACCTTTTATAACAAGCTTCCCTCTTCTTTGCTAGATTTACATTTTAATGCGTTCAAAGCGAAAGTAAAATCAAATCTTTGTTTTAAGGCATACTGTTCTATCAACGACTACTTAAACGAAAAGAATTGTTGGTCGCTGTGATTAACTCAAGACAACGTTTGTGTTCTTTCACCAGAATAAACTTAACTACTGACAGGTCATATGAATTACTTCATATCATGGTTTATTTTACTTGACTGCATAAACCATTTTTTTTAAAATTTTACTAATTATATTTTCATTAATTGTCGAATGTTAATTATATGCTATTAATGTATAGAATCAAGTTCTTCCAACTTAATAACAGCTGTGCTGCTGGGGTGTTTGTTGCGCCACTTCTTCTTCCCAGCTAAAGCACTAGGAAGTGGTGAAGGGCGGGCGTTTTGGGGGACTGTTTTATGTAATTTTGACGTTAAAAAAGTGCTGACTCTCAGCCTAGTTTGAATAAATGACTTTTGATTTTGATTTAATGCCAAACAATGACGAAAATATGTCAGAAAGTATAAAAAATAAAAAGAATAAAAATTAACATTGTAATTTGGGAGCAGTTAATAGACTCTCACAGACTAGACCTTCTTTCTCTAGTTATGGTGTTAATGAGGGAGCAGGGAAGCCACATGTGCAGGTGGAATTAATGCCAAACTTCCATGTCTTCAACGTAGTCTTTTATCTTATAATATGCTTTTTTGATAAGGACACGTTTGATGTGACGTGCTACGCCACAACTCCCTGTCCTCCACCTTCCGCCTGGTGTCTGTCCTAGCCACCATTAACATGCCATACACCCTATATAACTTTTGCCATCATAAGTATAATCCGCATAAAATAATCACGTCGGTAAGAAGAAGAATTTATGTTTCACTTCTTAGGTTCTAAATTGGATACCTAACGATGAGCATTAAACGTTAGTACCTACCTAATTCCAAGCTAACGACCATACCATACATTTCAGTAATGCCTGCTTCCCCAGCTTTACCTGGCTTTAAAAACTAGCACCTCTCAGTTATTTATTCCCCATCCAATCAATTTTTTATTAAAATATCAAGCGATAAATTAAATATTTTCCAAAGTCTGACGGCAGTCAGTGTACCTGTAGTTTAAAAGTTTAGCCTCGCTATGGCTTTTTGAAAATGCACAATGCCTTTAATATTTAGCCTTTAATGTATTATAGTTTTAAAAAAAGACTCGCTTATTTTTCAGCCAAAAAATTGACGTTGTCATTAAATGTCACAATGCTGCCAGTATTTTGGGCAATTTTTCCAATAACTTTTCCAATGCGGATGAATTTTATGATGCCCAAGGGGCTATTCCCCTTTTTAGATTTAATTGATTTTTGTGTCCATCTATGTTACCACATTGTTCTTCTGAATTTTGCTGCGGCTTACACCACCCTTTAGATAATTTATTCCGGAAGGTTTATGTACATAAAACATTAATATTAAAATAATAATGAAATCTTGATCTTTTGTAAAGTCGTAACAACCGTGCCTAGAAGGGGCGGGTCGCTAGTGTTATATATTTTAATGTTAGTCTGCATAATGAAGGGTGGGCGTTTTAGGGAGCTATCTTATGTTATTTTGACGTCCGAAATGTGCTAATTCTCAGTCTAACTTGCATTCAATTCAATTTATTTATTTCAGATAAATTACAATAATATTGTTAGTAGTTATAATGTTCATCTATACAAATATATACACATAATAAATTACTTTTGATTTTTTTGATAATTTATACTAACTTAATATTATATATACTTATACTAACTTTCACTGCTTTTAAAATAATTTGTCAATGTTTGTTGCAGTGCCAAGACGTCCGTGCCGTGAGGACGGGTGAAGCACGGGAACGTCCCAGTGGTACGGGAACATTTCCTATAGTGAACTGGTAATCGAGTGCTCTAGAAAGTAATCAGTGTTCAGTGTTAAAGAATATGTAAGGCATTGTCCAGCGTCCTTGGACCATTACGAAGAACTTTAAGAGTTTATTGAATGTTTCGCTAATGTATTGTTGTCGTGTCAGACTCAGTTTGAAAGCGTTTGTAGAGTTGAGATTGTAAATAATGTTATACTTACCAAAGAATTGTATTGATTGTACCAGAATACAAATAATAGTGCTGAAGAGAAAGTTATTTTACCTTCATACTTAGATTCACATGTCATTTTGTTGACGCTCAAATTGAAATGTATGATAACGACGTTCTTTGTAATAGAATTACGCGGAGATTTATTTGGATAAAAAGATTCGAATTTAAGATTGGCCTGTTGTCTAGTGTTGTTCCAAAGTGGAAAATAAATCTGCTATTTTTATGAATCTTTGTAATACTTTAGTATTAATTATAAAGTATGTCCATAAATACGACATTTTCTTTACGAATTAAAACCGATAGATATCTATGTCATCATTCATTTCTATTAAGTCTACATCATTAAAGGCTCCCACAAATAGGCGCGACGCGACTCTAGTAGAACAATTTTTTATGAAAACTTAATGGAAATTGTTCTGCAAGTGTCGCGTCGTGTCTTTTTTTAGAAGCCTTTACACAACAACATCACGTTATGTTTTAAGTCCCATGTAATAGGGGCGAGCCTATTGCCATCCTCATTGACAAAGACCAGATACAAAAAACACTGCAAAGTGAAAATTAAGTTTAATTTCGGAAGTCGGTGACTTTGGATAGGTATTAAAATTTTCTGTCACCGCCTTCCGAAATTAAAGTTATTTTTCACTTTTTAGTTAAAGTACCTACCTCACACCAATTCGAAATTTAATTATCCTTGGGGTCAAAACAATGCATATTTTTGCGATATCAGCAATCGCGGTTGATTTGCAGTCATTTTTTGAAGAGTTCCGTTGTCTGTCTCCGAAACCCATCATTGAATCTATATGAAATTTAAATGGGACCATTTCGGAGTAAACCCCTTTCGAACAGAAAAAGAATTTTGCAAATCCGTTTATATATGACGGAGTTATGCCCAAAAATACATAAAAAATATATACACCGTGACATTTTAGTCGTCTTACAACGGCAACCCACTTGATGTATCCAATTACTACTAATCATTTATTTAAAAAAAGAATATTTTTGAACATAATGCATAATTTTAAAAAATATCACTCACTAAGACCCATGACGTAGTTTGAAACACCCTGTTATGGAGATGGAATTAATGATGGAATGTAATGGTAGGTAGCTAGATATCTTTTACCGTTTGATACGTAAACATTAATAACAGGGAAGGTGTTTCGTAATTCTAAGCCATTATTTATTATTGTTTGTACCTATTATCTTAATTAATGGTAACAACATTTTAATCGCGCCTAGAGGTATTTTATGACGGATACATTGAGTGGACCACCGTTGTAAGACGACTAAAATGTTACGATGTATATAAACATGCCGTATTGAAAACCTCCTTCTTTTTGAAGCCGGTTAAAAACACAATAACACATTGCCCGACCTGGGTTATTGAACCCAGGCCAATTCTACCGATATCATGTGTACTAAAATAATACCTATTCTCTTCATGAGCAGAGAATATCATTCATCAAACGAATCATGATATCAAACTAATTGAGTGAGTAACGGAGATGGATTAAATAATCGTGGATGTAATTTTGAACAGACAGGAAGCGAATCAAATGATATCTCTGTATTATTTTATGATGGACTTCACTTGGTTACAGAAAACCAATCAATCAATCTGCTCAACCTTTTCACAACTATTTATGTTTGACTAGAATTCCAGTGTATCCGGATGCAGTTTTAATACCAGTATTTTTAACCCCCGACGCAAAAACGACGGGGTGTTATAAGTTTGACGTGTCTGTGTGTGTGTTTGTCTGTGGCATCGTAGCCCCCGAACGGATAAACTGATTTTGATTTTTTTTTTCGTTTGAAAGGCGAATTAGTCGGGAGTGTTCTTAGCTATGTTTGATGAAAATCGGTTCAGCCGTTTGGAGATTATCAGCTCTGATAAGATAGTTTCTGATTGATGAAGGAATTTGAGCATCTTCCATAGGTCTAATCTAGTAGAAATTTGGTATTCTATTATTTCAATGATATTAGACGAACAAAGCAACCTAGAACTGATGCTGGAACATCACCTGGAATTTCCGGGATACCCAACTTCGTCACCAACAAACAGCAGAAGTATCGTGTTTGGGCTCATTAAAAAGGTCTCAATGAATAGGTTATAGATAAATAGTGATCAGGGTCTGATGATGGAGTAGTAACGAGGAATGAGGATAAATTATTAACAAATTGCACTGTGGGAAACACACATGGACATCTGTCGATCGAAGCGTGTTTACTATTATATGTTTGAAAAGCAGAAAATAAAGGTTAAATAAAAAATAAAATAAAAACCCCGACCTAATCAAAAACCTTTAAAAAGTTGACGAATAAAATGTATTCGCCTTTAAAGTTTAATAAGAAGTTGTAGGTAGTATTTTGATCAAAGCACTGTCATGTCGTGGGACGTTCATACGTTCAATGAAATGCCAAACAGACGGATAACATTTACATTAGCCGTCCCCCGAAGTGACAATGCTTTGATCAAAATACTACCTACAACTTCTTATTAAACTTTAAAAGCGAATACATTTTATTTGTTTACTTTTTAGGGGTTTTTGATTGTCCATGAAGCTACTGTCTTTCTGACCTCCACAACCGAGTTACCGGGTAACACGATACCTCTTGGAAAGACTGGTTGTCAGACTTTTGGGCTTCTGACTACCCGTAACGACTCTCAAAGATCTACGAATGACAGCCTGGACCAAAGACTTAAAACGTGATTTCCCAGGCAGCAAGGGGTCTCGATATGTAACAGATGGTCACCCATCGACGAACTGATCGCGGCAATCGTACCTAAATCTGCAATCGACCCAAGAGGTTGTTATCATACAGGGTAAGTTTTTATCCAGTGCGCAAACTGTAACCATGAATTCAGCATATCATTCTAGAACCTCCAGCGTAGAAATTTTTCGTCGGTTATACAAAAAAAAATCAGCTGTTCCATACATTTTGACCGCGTAGGTATTGCACTTTTCTATGAAACAGCTGATGTCTAGAATCATCATCTGCCTAACCTTTTCCCAACTATGTTGGGGTCGGCTTCCAGTCTAACCGGATGCAGCTGAATACCAGTATTTTACATGGAGCGACTGCCTATCTGACCTCCACAACCCAGTAACTGGATAATACGATACCCCTTGGTAAGACTGGTTGTCAGACATTAGGGCTTCTGACGACCCGTAACGACTGTCAAAGATCCACAAATGACAGCCGGGACCAACGGCTTAACGTGCTTTCCGAGGCACGGAGGGGTCTTGGTATGTAAAGATGGTCACCCATCTACGGACCAACCGCGGCAAGCGTAGCTTAACCTGATCGATCGACCCGTGCAGCTATTGTTACTTAGCCACAAGTCTAGAATGATATGCTGAATTCATGGTTACAATTTGCGCAATGGACAAAAACTTATCGTGTATACGTATCTGTAAATTAGGTATATATCTGAAAGTCACGCAGGTGTTTTAGCAAATCGAGATATATTATATTAAGAGAGATTATTTAGTCTTAGCTTTAATCTTCGAGTCAGTTATTTTATTTTGATTTTTTTCCGACTGACAACTTAAGACTCCATTTGTGATAAGAACTTTAACGTGATCCAATTTAAGTCCCTAATTTAAAAAATACTTGTTGTTTTAACGTGAGTAGGTACACCAATGAACCTTGTTTTAAAATAAGGCCGAACATGCTTTTGTAAAGCAGGAGGTTATCTGTAGTTCTACACTACTTAAATCACTACATGGAATGTTGTGGCTTGTAAATGTTTCGTAGTGATGGTAAATGAAAGTTGGGCATCATTGTCTCCAATAAATTTTAATGTTGTAGGACGAAATGTTTCGTAGCTTTTCTCGCTTATCATGAATGTCAGTCTCGGGGAGCATTCTGAAAGTTGGCAACGTCGCAAATAGCTGATGAAATGAAATTCTAAATCTAAATAATTGATTCAATAATGACAAAAAAAATATAATGAAATAAATGATTTGATTTTATTTGATTTGAAATGTCGCTCGGTACTATGCTGAAATATTGGTTATTAATTGCAATAACTGTATATCGCAACACCCTACATAATTACTTTTAGGAGTAAAAATGCTTTTTCTACGCTGTTACGACACCTGATTTAGTGTTATTTTTGCAATTCATAATTGTTATTTTATTATTAATAAAAGAACGTAATGGGTTTTTAGCTATTTGTGACATTGCTAACTTTCAGAAAGCCGCATTTGTACAGACGTTAAAATATCGTGGTGGGACATTTTCGCCCACTGAATCTTAAACTCACTTCTCAGCGCCGAGAATTGAAAATCGAACGATTGCTTTTCGACGCACTGGGTTGCACCCAGTCGGATTCTCATTGATGCTCGGTTCAACACCGAGAGTGAAAAATCCAGTGCGCGATATAATCCCGCCACGATATTTTGACGTCCTTGCCGACGTGGTCTATCACATGGGCATTGTTTCAAGATGCCCCACGTGCGTGGCATATTATCATGGTATGCATGTGGAAGCTGCCATACCAGCAGTCGAGGTTAGAATTTAGATGAGAGGACTAATTGACATCTCTACACGTGTCAGTGTTTAGAATCGAAACTATATGGAGCTTCAGCTTGACAGAAATCTAAGGAGGACATAACATATCATCACGCCTATTTTCCTCAAACGATTAGGGCAGAGGAATTCTAAGGATGATTCTTTAGGAAACCAATAATTTTCGTTTTTAGATCGTTTATTATATTATTTATAATATTGTTTTATGACTTGATAATAATGAGGTTTATTAGTCAATTCGCACTAATTTTTTTGCACTTTAATGCATGTACTTGCGTGACCTTTTCTCATAGCTTTATTGCATATTATATCAAAACGTGCCATTTACGTAACACTTGCATATTGTTTATTTACTTATTGTTGTCGATTCGCCCACAAATAAATTAACTACCTGCAAGTCGCCGATAGAAAATTACTAAGTAAATGTCGATTCGCCAGAATAATAAGCAAGTAATGATAATAATATCGGAGCCTGGGCGCCACATTCGTGTCCGGTTAAAGGCAAATCCTCGCCTACGATTACTTAAGATAATGTGGGTTTAATATAGGTGCACGTCCACCTCTGTCTTACCATTCGAGGAATACCGGCGTTATGTTATGTGCGATGTAGTTGCTTTATGTGCTTATATTTTTGCCAACGTTTATAGTTATATTTGAAAGGAAATAAACATACTTACAGATCGCGGCACGTAAGTGGAACCAAACTGTCGGATTTTGTTTCAACTTACGTGCCGCGTAATTCTAAGCTTCGCGTAATCTGTAATTTATTTCCAAGCTTCAGTACACGTTACATTAATGACTATGTTAGGAAGTGACCTCATTCTATTTCCGTGCGAGGCAACGACTGCGTCCTACCTTCGGTTGTTTGTTCTGATTTTGGTTCAACTTACGTGCCCCGATTCATACATGTTTTACATCTATATTTTATAAATGAAGAATCACCCATTACTTGATCACACTTATCACATTCCATTTGAGTATTGGTGATGTCAAACGTCTTTGACTGAGTTTGCCTTCAATTATCGAAACTGTGCTAACAATTTATGGTTCTGAAAATTCGTGTAGCAAAGGCTTTGAAGATTTCTAGGAAAATAAACAAAATAAGAAGCTATTTATCGTATGTATATCGAATAATTTATTTTCGTAAGAGAATTTTTTTTGCCAAATATATTAGCGAAAACGGTACCTACAAATATTTTCTTCGTAATCAGAAAGTGGTAACAAGAAGTGTGGCGCAGTCTTTTGAACTACCCACATAATCGGATTGCAAAAATACCCGAAACCAGTTTGATTTAAAAATATACAGCTAAAAGTATAAAAAGAAGGCAGAATGTTGTATGGCACCCACGAAAACATTTCTTAGAAAACATATGAAAGGAGTAAGACCTTTTTATAATATAATAATACTAGTCTATTTTTGTCCATGGCAAAGGCCTTTTGTAAAAGCTCCTGAAGGAGGCGCGAGGCGACTCTATTAGAACAATTTCTATGAAAAAATCATAGAAATTCATCTACTTGAGTCTTGAGTCGGGTCGTGCTGCCATGTCGCGTCGGTTTGTGGTAGCCTTCATACAGAGAAGACAAGAACATGGATTACCACGCTTGCCGAGTCTCAATCCCGTGGGAATATCGGGATGAAAAGTATCCTCTCCTAATCTAGGTCATGGTCTACCAATACGCCAAATTTCATCAAAATCCGATTAGCCGGCTTATTATTTGACTCTCAGGAATTTACTTGCCTGAGTACGATTCAATTAGAATCGTCAATTTCAAATAATATGTGTAGGGTAAAACCAGGATAGTTGCCCCAGGGGTATGTATAGTTGCCCCGATTTTAATTACTCTAGTTTCGCGGATGAATTGTATGCTATTTTATTAACCTATTGAAAGACTTTCCAAACTACCACTAAGTCGACCGTGTCGCATGTCTCTATATGATTGCATGAGAAGGCAAAATGCGATCAATGTTTTTGCGAGATAGATGTTCTGTTTTTCGGCGTGGCATCTATCCGAACCGTAATTTATATAGATTAGGCAACTATCCCCTAAGTGGAATAGATGTCCCAATATATAGAGGTCCGCAAAATCGCTAATACTCTAGAAATATTAAAGATTTTTATGTTTACTTTTCATCTGTAGCTAATCAAAGTATCGGCCAGTGTTTCAGGTTAAGTATTTTGGTTTTTGTTCTGAGAGATATAGAGTGATTTCGAAGAGTGTGGCAACTATCCGGCTTTTACCCTATGTGTTCTCTGTATGTGACTCGCACGAAATTAATGTTTGGGCGAATCGACAATTCCAGAAATACGTAGTAGTTAATGCTAAATAAATTCGTGTGAGTCGTTCACTAATAAGCCGATCATTCATTTAAGCGTGAAAGTGTAACAAAAAAAAATAATAGTTAAAAAAAACTAAAAAACACGCTTTAAAAACCAAACTAAAAAATAGAAAATACTTTAATTCTATTAAAAAGCGTGGGCTGCTTGATATTAATTGATTATAAAAATACCTCAAAAAGCACCCCACGCTTTTTAATAGAATTAAATTATTTTCTACTTTTTAGTTTGGTTTTTAAAGCGTGTTTTTTAGTTTTTTTTAAACTATTATTTATTTTCTATTTTTTAGTTTTGCTAACTACAAAAGCGTGTTTTTTTCTATTTTTTTTTAAATTATTGAATTGTCATAGGTCCTCGATAAGTCTACAAAGTTTAAATGAAATCTGACCGTTTAAAGTGGGTCAAAATAGCGTCCAAAGGAGTCGGTTACATAAAAACATACAAACAAACATACAAGTGAAGCTAAGATAAAGCTAATATAAATTTTGTTTAGATGGGTGCCGTTTTTCACACGATGTTTTCCTTCACCGATGTCAGCGATGCCCAAAGTAAACTTAGAGCAATCACAATGGTACTCTCCCGAATTCGAACCCACAACCGTGTTTTATAGGCGAGGCCATAACCACTGGGCCATCACGGAGACCTCTTTATTTTGAAAATTATTTTTAAAATTTCATATTTTTTGGTACTCCAGCCAGCCTGCGTTAATTAGTAGACAGGAAAAAAACATTACATCGAAATCAAAATATATATTTTTTCACATAAACCTACATGAGTCACCGACATAGCTTGCAGAGTAAGCAAGCTGAAGTGGCAGTGGGCTGGCCATGTTTGTCAAAGGACCGATGGACGGTGGAGCAGACGAGTCATGGAGTGGAGACTGCGTATCGGCAAGCGTAGTGTGGGCCACCTCTTAGCTAGATGGACCGAGGACCTTAAAAAGTTGGCTGGGACGGACAGACTGGATGCGGAAGGCGGAGGATAGAGTATTGTGGCGCAGCTTGGGAGAAGCCTATGTCTAGCAGTGGACTGCGATAGGCTGAGTTGATTGAAACCTGCATGGGTACTCATGAAACGTCAGAAGGTAGGTGCACAGTTCCAATTGGTCGTTACCTATGGAGAATAGCCGGTAAGAAACTCCACGGTTACTGTTTTAAAAATAATTGGTTTTTACAATGGTTTCGAATTACAGTGTTAATAGGTATCGGAGAACAGTGTAGGGCTGTCGACAAGTACCAGGTACTTAATAAAATAGAACATGGAACCTTTACCCCAAAAACGTCTTACAGAGAAAAATATTTATTACGTACAGGATGATAAATTACCGACGAATGACGATGGCGACAAAATACAAAAATGACTATGATATAAATCAAGCCCCTTCATGGGTCCGTTACGGCACTCTGGCTCTAGGACACAGGAAAGCTACAATAAATCAATGGCAATGGTCAAGGCAAGGTCATTAGTATGCTTTTAACCTATATTTCGGTAAGTCGAAATACACACGGACATAATAAAATCACTGCGGGATTTTTCGCGCACACTTTTTTGAACTCTCTGTGTTGAACCGAGTATTGCGGATCCGAGTGAGTGCAGTGCGTCGAAAAATCACAATGTTCGATTTTCAATTCTCGGCAGTAAGTGGTGCGTTGAAAATCCAGTGCGCGTAAAAATCACACCGCGATTTTATTACATCCGTGTGAATTTGGACTAATACCCATCAGTAATTAATTATATCAGACAGACGAGGGATATGCACTAGAATACAATGGAATAATTTGTGCTAATTAGGGCAAATTCACTGAGTAACATATACAGGCTGTCAACATTTTATCTATGCAATCTTCGGGAGTGTATTTCTCCACTGTTCCACAATGTATGAAGATGTATGATTATTAATATTGTCTGTACGGAAACAGAATACTAAAATAAAAAGCCATTAAAAAGTTACGAGCCAGCATAGGTTCGTTTTTCTTGCTAATTTAACATAATTTTGGGCGTTTTTAAGTAACAAAAGAAGTGTAAAATCCAGGCCCACCAGTGAGTTCGAGCCCGCAACTAGATTCCCCTTAAGACACCTTATTGTGGTACAAAGCATCAAACTAAACAACCTTCTTTATGGGACCATCATCGTAATCGCGAAAATCAGCGTAGCTATTCACAAACATTCGACAGACTATCGTATCGAAATGACACATTTCGATATCCTGATTTGTCTTGCCCCCGACAACTAACAGCTGTGGAAGAATCGTCGTCGTGCGGTCGTCTATTTGATTTACTGACAATATTTTCGGGGTTTGGATTTGAGAACAGATTGATTGACGTTCAATTCGGTAGGTAAGGAAGAATATCGTTGTGAATAGCTATGTTGCTGTCCCATACATATACATTAAGATCTACTCCACCAAATGTATAGTACGGCTTTTTTTGTTTTTTTTTTGGGTGGGAAATCATCAAATAACTTCTCCCGCTCTCTGCGGAGCGGGAGGGCGTGTCAGACTTTTACTGACTAAAACCCACCCGTGTTCCCTCAGTTGCCTGTGTGCCAGGGGCGGCGGTATCTCTTTCGAACAACCCGCACCCCTGGCAGGCATCGGCCCTTGCGGGCCCCATCAGTTGCTGATGACATCTCTTTGAGGCGCGCGTGGAACAAAACGCGCCGTCGACCCGGGCTTGGTCCTTACCGGACAGCGAGCTACCCATAACTCGCCGTCCGCAAGCCCGCGCCTACGGTGGCCGGGAATCAGCCTGGGATTCCCGACGCCCAGGGCGGCTCCTGCGAAGGCCACGGCTGTGAGGGCGCATGTACTGCATCTCCCTCACGTGCGCCGCCTCCCTCTTTGCGAGCATAACTGCTTCGCTGAAGGAGGCGACTGCCAGCCATGCCCTCTCGCTCCGTACCATGGCCTGGACCAGGGTCGGACGCGAGAGATCGCCGCCGCCGATTACCTCCACGAGGACACGGCGTTGCTCCTCCCAAGCTGGGCAGACCTCCACCGTATGCTCCACCGTGTCCTCTGGGCGATCTTCGCAATGGAAACACCCGGGCGTTTCCTCCCGCCCTATCCGAAACAGGAACCTCCCGAAACAGCCATGTCCCGTGAGGACCTGTGTCAGGCGGAAGGTGAGGATGCCATGCCGCCTCTCAAGCCACTCCTCAAAGAGGGGACTTACCGCCGCAATCGCGGCGTGCCCAATGTATAGTACGGCTGAGATGTTATTTTGGACCGCATTGGTAGGGAAAGCCGTTCAGTTTGATGGTCAGGAATCCACTGCTGGACATAGGCCTCTCCAATTGCACGCCATTCAGCTCAATTCTCGGCAACTCTCATCCAGTTGCTACCAGTAACCCTGCGAAGATCGTCGCTCCACCTAGCCCAAGGGCGACCTACCTTACGTTTGCCGATTCGCGGGCTCCACTCAAGAACACGTCTACCCCAACGGTCATCGGCATCGATAGCCTTAATAAGACCACGCAATTCTGAAACAACCTGTCCACCATTCGCATAGTTTAATTAATTGAATTCTAAACAGGTAAAACTATGGATGGTTGCAAATATTTCGACTCTAAACCAAATGCTGAACCGCGCAAATATTTGTACGATGCGGTACATCTAACTGCATGGAATGTGCAAATTCATGACCGCAGCTCGCATTCATATCTAGTTATTTTCGCTTAGTAAACTATCAATTAACGATTTCATGATTTAGTTTGGTCAGTATAGCATGTTAAATTAAAAGCCTAATAATGTGACCTGTCAAATTAAACTCATTGGCATTTTGTACTCGTGCTCACTGTGCTATAAGTATACTAATTGATCAGACAGGTTAAAAGAAACACGTCAATCGATTGTGAAGTCTATTTTAGACCAGCTTCTACTTGTGACTTCTTCTGCATTAAATTTCTTGTTACGGAGTCCACGCTTTTACTTCTGTTTTACTTGTTTTTTACGTGTATTCCCTATGTCCCCGTATGCCATGTCTCTGTTAAAGGGGACAGAGGGCATTGAATAGAATAATTAAAATTACTTCCCGCTGTCCCCGTTATTTTTTGTAATATACAACGTGTAACGGAAAGAGCACATACATAACATGGGCACGGCTTCTTTGGATGATATCAAACGATATTGGAAGGGTTTTTAATCCTATCTCTACATGTTCGGAAGTTATGAGAATTTTTAATACATTGCTACCAGAAATCGAACTTTTCAAATTGAATTAAATACAGCACTCGGAAGTTTTTTATCATGATATTGGCAAGTAACGTGGAAAGTTATTGACCTACGTAGTGCGGTGACACGTTTGTTATGCTTTTAAGAAACATATGAAACCGAGAATTTGGTATAAATTTTTAGAGTATTTTATTTTGAGCTGAAACTATGTATAGTGATTCTATACCAGCTGTATCTTTAGTGCTTAAGGATAGCAATAGGGTTTCTGTTTCACTCTGTATATTATATTTAATATGATTACTCCTTTGTTTGGAGCTTACTCCTACCAAGTTATGACAACATGGTAGGAAGGCATAAAGCGTTTTCTAGCTGAAAAACCCGTGAGCTCCTACCAAGTTATGACATCCTGGTACTTCGTGCAGGATACCAATTTCTAAAAAAATCTACTTGTCAAAGTAAACATTTCTTATTTGTTTTTATATTTTAATTTTAAATCTATTATATACAAAATATATTCATTCTAAATTCATTTTAGTTCTAGGATTGCCTACGCTAAGTTTAAAAAAGAAGTAATTGAAAGTAGACAGCGATACTTGAAACCTTAACTGTCCGTTTCCCGTATGTATATAACGGGGACAACAGTAAGGAAATTTTTGAGGTCCCGTTATCCTTGTGGCGGGGACACAGATAACGGGGACAACGGAAATACACGGTTTTGTCTGACTTTTATTTTATTTTTGCTCGGCTCCTAACGCTCATAACGTAATGTTAAATAGCTTTTAGCCTTCTTCAAAAATCGAGCTATCAAATGTAAAAGATTTTTCAAACCCGGCTGGTAGTTTCAGAGATTAACGCATACAAAACAAACAAACTCTTCAGCTTTATTATTAATGTAGATATGAATATAGATTGCAAGCATGACTAGCTGAAGAAAACTGATGTGGCAGATTAACGGAAAACTAAAAAACCAGGTAACCATAAATATATAGACACTGTAAAACACCAGAAACACAAAATGGAAAATTATGATTGTAATATAAAACTAACTCTGTCAGTCTGTCTGGCTTTTACCTTTTCATGCCTCAACGTCTGAACGGATGTCGATGAAATTTGCCACATGGATAGACCATGGAGTCATGAATAGGGATTGCAATCCCGCTAAACGTGATCACTCATTCCCGCGGGATCTCGCTGCTTTTATTAATCTGCTGGATCCCGCACCGGTCGTACCTACTTGTTCCCCGGTAATACGTTCACGTGCTCTTCGCGAACTAGGCCGTTAGCACAAGCAAGTTTTATTTTGACAAAAATGGAAGAATAAACATTTTACATAACATACCACTTTATTTATTAACGTTGCTTAAAGTTAAGTAATGATTAGCGACTGTTAAACCATACATTTTTGAGGTTTAAGCCGCACAGTGGAACGAATGTATGGGAGCGGTTGGACGTAGACATGTCCGAAAAATAAGAGTAAAATTATGACAAACTAATGATGCCATCTTATTCGATTACTTAATGCCTTCATAAATTGTGGTGATGAATTTCTTCATAACTCCCATATTTCGGGAGTAATTTGAGAAAATGTGAAATTTTACTATGAAAATGAGTGTATCGAGCTCTCTCCCTCCTGATTCCGGGCTTGTTTCAAGTAGCGGTCTCTAATATCGTAATGCTATTACTAAGAGCTATATTTAATACTAAGACACATAGTGCGCCAAATGTGCACTTTCTGGGATAAAAGGAAATGAAAATTTAAAAAAAAAACGTTTTTTCCCCATTTGTATTTACTTTAAACCGCAGACAGACTTATTAAGAGGTCTATAAATATATTATATATATATACAGAAATATATATTAACAAAAATATTCACAAGAACTGATGAGAGTATGACTTTTAAGTAAGTTGATAATAAATTACCTAGTTTCATTAAAAGTACAATAAATAATTAAGATGTAAGCTCTAATTTACTAAGTTACACATTTTAAAACAATAACATCATTTAATTATCTTCGTCATCATCATCATCATCAATTAATTCAAATTCAGAATCGATGTCCGCTAAATCATTTATGTTAACAAATTCGATATCACTTTTCTCAGAATCCGTAAGCTCATAAAATTCCTTAAAAGAAGATTTTTTTACAAACTTATTTCCTTTTGGACGGATACTTGTAACAAGTGGATCAGAAGACAGTAAAAGATTGTGCATAATATCTTCATTGCATGAGATACTGCTATGCTTTCGAGAATGCCCCTCTCTATATTTTCTAAAATCTTTATTTCTAGCCTCAGATGCCTCTTCGGATAGAAAACCAATGGGCACAATTGACATGTTCTGAACTATGTCTGGCCCATGCATTAAAATTTTATGAAGTGAAGAAGGCATATAATACCATGGGTATAACTCCACGTAAAGCTTAGCAGTATCAAAGCAGAACTCTCGGAATTTAGTTACGTTGATCTTCTCTCCTGATGAAATACACTGCAAGATCACACAGATTTTTCTTAAAAGCATAGCATCTATTCCGGTCAGTTCAGCAGATTTAGTGTAGTTTTCAAAAAATCTCCTTGCCGAGTTGCCATTGTTGGTGGATCCACTGCCTTGTTTCACAACATCGAGAAGTAAGCCCGTTTCTCTTCTTACAGCCTCTTGAACTCTTTTCTTCCTGTCATCAACTTGCCTTTTTGCTATATCACCCCTTACTTGCCATGATTTTATGTCTAATTTGTAGGAAATGTGTAATAAGCATTCCATTGAGCGAATCCAAGCGTGAAGGGTGCTTAAGCTATATTTATACATGTCCTCGTTTGCGTGTTTATCTTTGATTAACTCTAAATTATTCATTTCTTTAGGACAAGCCTTGCATATGTCACACACTGAAGCTGCTGTATTGGATATAATGGAATGAATTTTACCATCAATCATTGTCAACAGCAGTTGGTGTTTGACACTAATTCCATCAGTGATGGTGGATGGAGTTAAGGCTTCAATCTCTGCTTCGATTTCAGCCATCTCTCTCTGCACATTTTCTTTGGTTTCCTTTATAAACTTAAACAATATTGGCCGGCAAAATGAAGTGGAAGATGGTCGCTCGTTTTCCCAAATTGTTACACCTTTTGAGACGAGCCGCAGTGGTACAAGACTAATCATAAAATTACTAGCAAGATCGATTTGCTCATCTTCACTCGTCCTTTGATGATAAATGCTTTGGCTAGATGATCCGTCAAAACCCCATTTGCTGGTCAATACGAGCTGTTGATTGGGATCAACAGGGGTTTCTAACGACCTAATAAGTCTTCTTGAGGTTAAATCCATCAAGGCTTGTAATTTGATTTTTGCAGAGCTCTCTGTAACTGTGAGATCTTCTTTGGCCGGATAGCACTTAATTTTTTCTTTAACCAACATGTAGTAACTCGGGTATTGAAGAGCTCCTTCTTGAGTGTTGAAATCCCGAAGAGTGTTATAGCGCCATTTCGATAAGTTCATCGATACATAAAGAGCCAATGCCTTCAAAGGGGATATTTCCCGTACCTGAATTGATTTACCTTCAATGAAGGCTTTGATTTTTGAGGCCTCTTCTGGATTCTCCGTCAAGTATTTCATAACATAAGCTGTATCGCTTTGTCCTGCCTTTTGAAGCGCCCTTTCGGCCGAAAACATAATTTCAGCGCTGCTACTGCTGCATGAAAGACTATCTTCAGTGCGTCTTCTTTTTTGCCGGTTACTAAGGTCCTCAAAAGATTTACGAGGACTAGGATGTGTACAAGTTGAAGCATCAGATTTAGCAGGAGAAATTATGGGCTCGATGACGTCACTTATATTTTCTGTAGAAGGTTCCATATTTTCATTCTGTAATTCCGGCCATTGAATTGCAGCCTGTAGCCAAATCTCATGTTTCTTCCGAAACTTATCTGTGCTTCTTCCAGACTGTGTCCATTTTGCATAAATGCGGTAGCAAAATCGACGACACCAGTCTTTTAAACTTGTTTCAGCACTTTCACATAACTGAACACAACTGTTATCTTTTAAAACACTGAACAAATAGTTAAAGTCGCGTAAATCTTTATGTGCGCGTGCGCATAAAGCAACGTGAATATCAAGATTTGTATTAAAATTTGGAAAATACATTGCGAGATTAGCTTGGATACAACGAGGTGTAAATCAACACTGATTTTAAAGTTACTAATAGTGACCTATTTATATAAAATCCAGGTATCCCAGGTATCCTTTGTTAAATATTGCAAGGTAATTAGTTATTGTGATAATTAGTAAATGATGCATGCTAAATTAGTGTATTAAGAGCCATTTAGTAATTAAATAATAGCAATGTTCTTATCAGTAATCATTAGTGCATCAGTTTTATATGTAAACCTTAAGTCCCTAATTATATATCCTAATTAGCTTATATCTTCTCTAATTGGCTGCTCAGAAATGTTATTGTAATAAGGTAAACCTTTAGAAAAACGGTTTTAATCAACAAAATAAACAAAAAATAAAAAAATTGTGTTATAAAATAAACATCACTCTTTATCCCAGAAAGTGCACATTTGGCGCACTATGTGTCTTAGTATTAAATATAGCTCTTAGTATTAGCATTATGATATTAGAGACCGCTACTTGAAACAAGCCCGGAATCAGGAGGGAGAGAGCTCGATACACTCATTTTCATAGTAAAATTTCACATTTTCTCAAATTACTCCCGAAATATGGGAGTTATGAAGAAATTCATCACCACAAGTTATGAAGGCATTAAGTAATCGAATAAGATGGCATCATTAGTTTGGCATAATTTTACTCTTTTTTTTCGGACATGTCTACGTCCAACCGCTCCCATACATTCGTTCCACTGTGAGCCGCTCTTAAGTTTAAGCGACGTTTATAAATAAACCGTATTATCTTAGTGGCATAGTCGAGAAAGAAAACCAGACGTGAACTGCGATCGAAACAGTTAATTGAGCTGGAATCAAACGCACTTAGCACAGAAAGTAATTTAGAAAAGTTTCTAGAAAGACTCGCGTATCAGGTGCAATGTCTGTTGAAAGAGAGATCTTACAAAATTGAACTCGGCTAAATGTTCAATTGTTCGTTCGTAGCGGAAAAGCTTTGCTGGGTGAACATAGTTTTCTTTTCATTTCTTGGTTTTTCCTTTTCTGAATGCAGCAGAAAGGCGACACGAACGCGACGGTGCTAATCGGTATTGGTGATTAGTGCCATACCTGTGCCACGCCCGACCAGGAAGCGACTAGCTATCAACAATTTTAACCCTCAAGAAACCTCCAAAAGATTTAAAGTCTCGTGTGATCGCTGAATGTTCACACCTCCAGCTAGTAGGTGTTTGTCGCAGCGACAAGAGAGTACTCGCTCTGAGAAAATAAACATACTGAGGCCCCTCGCCCACGGTGGCTTTTTGTAGCGATGCTGTCGCGCGTTTTGTAAACGCGCTTCTGCATCGCTACTATCCTGCGTTAATCCCGTATCGATACATCGATACAGCCGAAAGAAGAAAGAGGCCTAATAAGTTCGCGACTGAAGCACAACAGCATCGCGATAGTAGCGATACAGAATTTGGGCGAAGGTACGCAGCCAGCGACAGCATCGCGACTGTATCGACACACTTACGCGACAGCATCGCTACTGCATTATTACAAAAAGTTGTAGTATTATCAGTTACGAATTTATATTTAAACGTATGCTCCATGTTAAATACCAGTATTTACCCCCACCCAGCTGCATCTGGTTAGGCTCGAAGCCAACCTCAAAATAGTTAGGAAAGGCCTAGGCAGATGATAATGACTTCCATAAATTCATGTTTATTACGGGCGGCAATTATATTTTAGACACCGAACACTGTCCTGTCAAATTGCAAAACACGTAAGGAATTTTTAAGTTCATGAGATGAAGATAATGGGAAAAACAACATTGACTTAATGCTACCTTCATCTGGTATTCGCACAGATGATATTAGATTCTTGTCACGTCCGACCCGTAGCGGTAGGTGTCACTAACAATTGAAAGTAATCTAACAAGATCAGCTCTGATTTCTGATACCCTAGTACCTCTGTGTACCTAACACAAATTTATTCAGTGGTGAATATTTTTGTTTCAACAACCTCGCTAATAAAGTGAATCTTACGACGCGTTTAGGGTTTTAATTACAATGCAGGGGGAACTTGTGATTTTTATTTAGCTAAAATCATGTTTTTTTATGCCTGTGCAATACCTACAAGGTGGAGGTCGTCGCCGCCTTGTATTGCAATCTTCATCGTCATCATCAAATTTACACGGAGCGACTGCCTGTCTGCAATCCAAAACCCAATTACTGGGTAATACATACCCCTTGGTAAGACTGGCTGTCAGAGCTTCGGACTTCTGACGACTCTTAACGACTGTCAAAGATCCACGAATGACAGCCGTGACGTGCTTTTCGAGGCACGTAGGGGTCGGATGAGTCGGTCAATTATTACTAGTTAGTTGGTTTGTTTTCACTTTTTTAATTTAGAGGGGTCCAAAAACTATTATGCATGAGTATTGCCAGTGTTTTTATTTACTGTCGTATTTATGACTCCACATTGTATAAACTGCGTACTTAATTTCGTTGTATCAATACTCAGCAGTTAATTTTGTGTACGTAAATAACAACAACTAATAAGTAATCCAAGTATCCTAAATGTAGAAGTTTGTATGGTTTGAATGTTTGTTACGCAATCACGGAGAAACGGCCGAAGAGATTTGGATGAAATTTGGCACACATGTAGTTTATAACCTGGATTAACATATAAAACTCTTTTTATCCCGGCAGTAAGTTTCCGTGGGATAATTTTTGACCTCCACGCGGGCGAAGCCGCTGGTAAAAGCTAGTTTATTAATAAAAATAACAACATTATATCCCAATTTAACTAGAACTATTTACGAAAAAAAGTACTTATAGCGTCGAAAAATTCATCTACATCGCTGTCGACTGGTAATTTTCCCAAGAGACTGGCGGCATTGCCACGTTGTATAGCAATGTTCAGCCTCTGGTCAATGTAAAAACCATTCCTTGGGTCACGGGAAGTCTCAAACACCGTTTCAAGATTTCCAGAGAGAAAAATGGAGATCACGTTTCGGATATTTTCATTTTCAATAACTTCTTATATTGATAAAATATCACTTATATAACTTTATGGTTAGCAACAGTAAAATAAAAGTACTTAGCAACGTGATTTGCCTTTACGCCCCCGAAATAGGAATATTACAGTGTATTATTTAAAAACATCAGTTGTGACAGGAAAATAAATTACTAACGTGGTATAGCTAAGCTTGATCTCAACGGTAATAGCTACATTTTTTATACAGACCATTTATTTCGTAGAAAGTATTCAAGAGCCTATTATTGGCAACCTCACCCAATTTAAGTATAGAATAAAAAATAAAAAATCAAAAAAGCATCTTCTTAAATTTAATAATAAAGACCTTTATTGCCTCCAACTGCATCAGATTGCTTATAGTATTCAGTCTAATAGTCACTCACAATTAAGACGAATCTAACGGCACTCAAGCTCTAAAATCGATCAAGCCGTTTAGGCTACAGAGCATGCCAAAGAAATATACATACCTACATACATACACTCGCAAAACATAACCCTCCTTCTGGCGCAGTCGGGTAAAGACTATATATCATAAAAATAATAACAAAAACAGCAAAAAAAAAGAATTAGCAAAATTGGTCCAGCCGTTCACGTGTGATGCCGTGAGTTGTGACCAAGGGAAATAGGATAATTTTTTTGTTGTGTTTGTTATTGTCAGGAGAAGGTTCATAAGAAAGAAAAACATAAGAAAGTTGCACTTTACATATACCTATTATATTCATAGTTAAGACAGGACAACGTCTGTCGGGTCAGCTAGTCTAATATATAAAATTCTCGTGTCACAGTTTTCGTTGCCATACTCCTCTGAAACGGCTTGACCGATTTTGATGAAAATTTTTGTGCTTATCCGGTATCTATGAGAATCGGCCAACATCTATTTTTCATCCCCCTAAATGTTAGGGGTAGTCCACCCCTAAATAATTTATAAGGCAAAACAACGTTTGTTGGGTCAGCTAGTAATAATATAAAAGCTCCACGGTAAAACGAACAAGATCATTTTGCTCCTCGATTACTCCTTAAACAGTAACAAATTATTATTATTAACTAGAAAAATTCCGCAGATGGAGATGGATAGGATATTACTATATGGACGATAAAACAAAATAATAATAATTAAAACCGGTCATTTCAATTATGTACCTACTTTCATTTTTTTTATCGTGAAAAGATAGTCATCAAAGCCATATATGACTTTGATGGCTCACATCTACGAAGTATCGCTCGCTTATATAATTTGATTCTACACCGTGATATTTTAGACGTCTTACAAAGGTGGTCCACCCAATGTATAATGAAAGCGAAAGTAAAATCAAATCTTTGTTCGAAGGCATACTATTCTATCAACGACTACTTAAACGATAAGAATTGTTGGTCGCTGTGATTAACTCAAGACAACGTTTATGTTCTTTCACCAGAATTGGCTTAACTACTGACAGGTCATATGAATTACTTCATATCATTGTTTATTTAACTTGACTGCATAAACCATTTTTTTATTTTTATTAATTAAATTTTCATTTATCGTTGAATGATGGTTAAATGCTATTATTGTATAGAATCAAGTTCTTCCAACATAACAGACAGCTGTGCTGCTGGGGTGTTTGTTGCGCCACTTCTTCTTCCCAGCTAAAGCACTAGGAAGTGGTGAAGGGCGGGCTTTTTGGGGGGACTGTCTTATGTAATTTTGACGTTCAAAAAGTGCTGACTCTCAGCCTAGTTTGAATAAATGACTTTTGATTTTGATTTTGATTTATCCGTCATAAAATACCCCTAGGGGCGTTTAAAACATTGTTATCATTAATTAAGATAATAGGCACAAAGAAAAATAAATAATATTTTAGAATTATGAATCACCCTCCCTGTCAATAATGTTTACGTATCAAACGGTAGACGATATCTACCTACGTACCATTACATTCCTTCATTAATTCCATCTCCATAACAGGGTGTTTCAAACTACGTCATGCGTCTTAGTGATTATTTTAATTTTTTTAATTATGCAAATGTTCAAAAATAACTTTTTTTTTTTAAATAAATGATTAGTAGTCATTCGATACATGAAGTGGGCTGCCGTTGTAAGACGACTAAAATGTCACGGGGTCTATGGTTAATTAGATTCCTTCATGGAAATGGTCTAAAAGCTTTATCTAACATCGTCTGCCAGCAAAAACTATCCAATTTGCATGGGTTATTAACTTCGCTTGAAAACGTTTTCATTGGAATAGGGATCGATTCTGTGAGCGATAAGTGAAAGTTAGTCTGAAGATGGCAGTTTTTCATACAATACGTTTTTCCTTTAAGAACACTAAACAGTCAGCGTCAGCAGCAGAATATGCCTCGTTAGTCTTATGGCCGCAAGTCCTGGGTTCAATTCAACAAAGTGTTTTTGGGTTTTACCATCTGGAATTTTTCAATAGCAGCCCGGATATGGCAATAGGAGCATCGCCCCGTATTTTATGGGACTTAAACGTATCAAGTGAAATGTCGGTGTACCTTTGCCTTACCCTTCCGGGAATACGGTCGTAATGTTATGTAACAGTCAGTGGCGTGCACAGAGTTTCTAGACAGGGTAGGCAGTTTAAAAAAAGAAAAATAAAACCAGAACAACCGATTGCTGGTACCTATGTAGCATGCAACCTGTGAGGCAATTGAGAATCATATTGTTTTGTATTGAATTTACGATTGACTTTACCTTTAGTTTGTATTACCAATTGCAAATTTGGTGTACAATTACTTTTCACGATCACTTGTTTCTTTTTTCACAGAAATATAGCTTTGAAAATGCATCATTTTTTATTTTCTCTATTGCACACACCACCTGAACACCTTTTACAGTGAATATTATTTATTTTTCACGCTAATATCAACGTTAAATCTTAAATACATGCTATCATAACTCACAACCAAAACAAATAAATCAAAACAAACAACGGTGTCGGAAATCGGAATATAAAAATAATACGACAAAAAGTAATTTATTTATTTACGTAAATTTCGTACCAAACAAACAGTTTCAAAAATCATCTCACTTACATTTTTTTTTTTTTTTTTTTGTGTGTGGGAAATCATCAAATGACTTCTCCCGCTCTGGGTGGAGCAGGAGGGCATGTCAGACTTTTACTGACTAAAACCCACCCATGTTCTCTCAGCTGCCCGTGTGCCAGGGGCCGCGGTATCTCTTTCGAACAACCTGCACCCCTGGCAGGCATCGGCCCTTGCGAGCCCCACCAGCTGCTGCTGACGTCTCCCTGCGACGGGTCAGTACAGTGGCCCCGCCGCCAACCACTTTTCGGCCGCAGGGGATAGGGAGAGCGGCCAACGCTATACCGACACTCCTCTTCCCCTGCGGCCCCACCGCGTCCGCCATCAAACGGTGGCGGCCCCGTCCAGGCCACGGAAGGGAAGAGCGCTACTCAGAAGTACCGGCACTCCTCCTCCGCCGCAGCCTGTAACTCTCAGCCGCGATGCCTCCCATTCGACATCGCGGCCCGCCTCAGCTGCGATGCACCTCACCGCAACCTACTTTTTGGCCGCTACGTCGTCGGCTTGGAGGCACAAGCCCTGACGAGCGGCCCCACCTTGGGGTTCCTCTTCGCTTCACCGTGGGAGGGTGACCACGGTTACTGAGCCCCCCACAACGACAATGCGGGAACCCCACTGGGGGGGTCACTTACATTAATTAACAAAATCAAGAAGAAAATTAACATGAACTTTGCCTCTAAATATTTTCAATGCACTTCAGTGCTACTTCTGTGAACCTCTTCAGGCTGCACTGAAATATATCAACCTCCGTAGAAATATTATTGACCCATGTTATGGCTCGTGACAAGGGGGCAAACTTGTTTAGGTTTGTCCTGGTAATGGTTGTTTAGGTAGCGACAATTCAATGAAACAATGCCACGTTTTAAAATAGTCTCATAACCAACTTTGTTCGAAAAACTTCGGTAAGTTTCGTAATTCGTTGTGGAGTAAAAACTCGTAAAAAGCCAGTGACTACCCTGTACGGTTGTTTGCGTGAATCGTTACATTGTGTGCCACGTATGTACAGGAACGCACATCCAATAAATCTGCATGACCACACATATAAACATTAGGACGCGAATAGTTCATGTCTCACCTGAGGCACTCAGCGGCGCTAGTGCACATACCAATGCGAAGTTGCGTCAAATTTTACGAACGAACGGTTATTGTATCGATAATACTAATGATACGACCGACGCTCGACAGGTGGAGCTGATTTATGAGTAAAGATTTTTTGTTTATTAATAAAATAACATCAGTTTGAAATATTTATCTGATTTAGGTAGGGAAGGCACTAGGTAGTGTCTTTCTGTATTTATGGACTGCACGCCACTAGTTACAGTAAGTGTCAAGAATATACGGTCGAACAAACTGTCCAAATAATCAGAACTACTAAGATAATTAAACTCTACCTCAATGACATAAGGGGAGTTTAAGATGAACACAGTAGTAGTAGTCCGGAGGTCAATTCTAGTAAGTAACAACGTCTAAAATCTAGTTGCAATCTCATCTCGTTGACAACCAATACCAAATCTTTCAAAACGATATGAAAGAAAGTAGAGGTATATTTGACAGATTGAAACAAGAAAGCGAACATTCTGAAAAATACGGGAATCGCCCCTCGGATGATTTTGAAGAGTCTGTCCGGCCCAATCGTTTTGACGCTGACTGTACTAAAACGAGAAAGTTTCTGCTTGCAAGAAAATCTGTTCTTCATAAAACAAAATTGGAAAGAAATTTGTTTGTGAAGTTTCTGATAAAAAAGCTCTTCGACCAACTTACTGTTTCCGGCAGTCAAAGCGAAACATTTTTTGTTTGTTTGCGAAACAGTTGGTCTTTGATACAATTTTGTATTTAAATTGACAACATTATCTTTACATAATGTATTTTAATTTTATTTATTTAACCATCTATGTACACGCATATAAACAGTTAAAACGAAAGGAACAGAAAAATACTTACAAAGGTGGTGGGTGGTGGTGGTGGTGGTGGGGTCTTGGATTCTCTTTCTTTTCTCGAAAATAGGCGTTGAGTTGGCAATTGAGAGGCAATTGATTTCAACACTGAGCAACTAGGAGGACAGTTTACATTGCTCGGGTTAGATTATTATGATAAATTTATGCTAAAATACGAATATTGGAATCTAGGTGATAGTTTGAATCCTAGACGGGTAATAATTATTAAACTTGCTCAATTAAATAGTGTTAGGGGGATTCAGCCCTCAAATCTTACTTGTCCTATCCCTACTAAATATAATATATAATTATATACTAATATTATAAGTGCGAAAGTAACTCTTTCTGTCTGTATGTTACGGATTCAAGCCTAAACCGCTGCACCAATTATCATGAAATTTGGCAGAGATATAGCCTGAGCTATGGAGAAGGACATAGGTTACTTTTTTACGTGATAACCGATATCCGCCTGGGTGGAGCCGCGGGCAAAAGCTAGTAATATTATAACTGTGAAAGTTTGTATGTTTAGATATTTAGATGTTTGGATGTCTGTTACTCAATCACGCAGAATCGGCTGAACGGATTTGGATGAAATTTAGAACACAGGTAGTTTATAACCTGGATTAACATATAGGGTACTTTTTATCCCGGTAGTACGTTCATACGGGCTAAGCTGCTCGCAAAGGCTACGTATGTTAATAAAAACAGAACACTGAATTAATCGTGAAGCAAAAAACGTCAGTCAAAAGAAAATTGAACAACTTTTGCCATTTGTCTTTTAAGTCTTAAAGAAACTTTTTCATATACGGTTTTCTTTTGTAGTTTCTAGAATATAATATTGTTCTTGAAAAGATACTGTTGTTTATGCCATAAGTTTCAAGGCCTGTTTTACAATGACCGTAGACGCAACTGTGATTACTACAAAAAAAAAAAACGAAAAAAGAGTCCATTCTGAATTCATATGAAATTAAGCATCGGGCCTTGATGGCGAAGGTACCCGGCCGGCCGGGTGAACTGTTTGTACGGAGTTTATAAATCTAAAGTCCTAGCTGGAGGTCTTAATTAATTAATTAACCGGGCTAACCTGTGGATGACAGGTTAGCCCGGTTACGCAGCCGTCAACCTCCTAGGTTGACCGGCGAAAAGACTTCCATATAAGTTATAATTATGTGTGTGCGTTGGAAAGCTACTCTCCATTATCCGCGTGCTAGCATGTGCAAAGGCACCAGCAGTTACTAGGTTAGGCTGAGGCAAAGATATCGATTACCCAATTAATCGTTAGTAGTACGAGTACTTTGGTTATTAATTGTTGCTATCAATAGATTTGCGGTGTGTTGCAAGAATCTCCTTGAACTACTTTTAGCCTGTGTTGTGTGTACTAAGAGTTTAGGTCTTGGGCCTCTATATAATGAAGTAAAACAATTTTATTACAAATATAAATAACTAGCTGACCCATGCTCACTTCGTTGGGCGGTAAACATTTTCACTTGTGATGAAATCAAGATTGTGGTTCGGTTAGTACTGAGTGCTATTCAATAGATTACGACACGGTCGCGGTTCCATACGCATGTCGTATTATCTCTTTAATCCCAGGCTGATTCCCGGCCACCGTAGGCGCGGACTTGCGGACGGTGAGTAATGGGTAGCTCGCTGTCCGGTTAGGACCAAGCCCGGGTCGACGGCGCGTTGTGTTCCACGCGCTCCTCAAAGAGATGTCAGCACCAACTGATGGGGCCCGCAAGGGCCGATGCCTGCCAGGGGTGCGGGTTGTTCGAAAGAGATACTGCGGCCCCTGGCACACAGGCAACTGAGGGAACACGGGTGGGTAGTAGTCAGCAAAAGTCTGACACGCCCTCCCCGCTCCGCCCCGAGCGGGAGAAGTTATTTGATGATTTCCCACCCAAAAAAAAGCCATTCATCCAAATTATATGCAGTAAAAGGGAAAAGTCTTTTGTTTTAAACACTTGAGACGATAAATTTACTTATTTTGATAAGAATTCATAATTGTTGATAATATGACCAAACGATTTCACTAACCAGTGAGTTCCAGCCCGCGACTAGATGTTAACTGAATGTATCTCGTTGGTAATCCTTAAACATATAAAAAAATAAAGATGTTTCTTGTTTGCTATTTTTAATGACTGTACGTCTACAATCAACGTGTATGTTTTAATTAACTCTCCAGTTTTTCCCAAGTCAAGTTTACGTGACAAGCTAACTGTGACAAGTTTAATATGTTAAGAAAGAGTTAATTTCAATAGATAACTGTGCACATACAGAGAAGAAATTATGAAAGCTTTTAGCTTTAACTATCTGATACCTTCCAAGTATTAATAGGGTAGGCACCTATGAATAATATCGATAAGTAAACTCCCACATAATTTTATTGGACATTTTTACACCAACTTAACTCCATGTGATCCAACTACAGTTCCTATCTTTGTTTTGAAAGAGAAGATTTTTAGATTTATTTTGTCTTTTGGTCGTACTACGTTATTCCATTTAAAAAAATACGGCAATATTGACGCGTGCTTTTTTTAATTTATTTATTTCAAAAAACTAAGCAAAGATAGGCTAGCTTTTGGCAGCTATTTGCCAGCGATACAACATGGATCTCGAAACTTACTACAGCAGGCAAATACACAGTCAGTGTCGAGATCCTCGTTGAATTAATGTCGAAGGCATGTGGCACCCCTATTTGTGCAACACACTATCAATCAGAATATGAGTCATTTTGAAGGATAGGGGGTTTTTTGTGGGTGGCCATCAAACCACCATCAAATAACTTCTCCCACTCTGGGTGGAGCAGGAGGGCGTATCAGACTTTTACTGACTAAAACCCACCCGTGTTCCTTCAGTTGCCTGTGTGCCAGTGGCCACGGTAACTCTTTCGAACAACCCGCACCCCTGGCAGAAGGATAGGGATTGCTTGATAATTTCGAAATTAAATCTGCTTAGCAACGTAAAAAACGCAATTAACGTTGTCGAACTGTCAAAATGTAAGCCATACCTACTGTTAGTATCTATGTTCCGCACTTACCCCGCTGAGTTTACCACATGACATTAGCCACAAGATATTTAATCAAATTATTCTACAAGCGTTTTGTTGATCAATGCGATTTGGCTTTTACGTGTTGAGCAGTATTAGCAAAACTCATTTCGCAAATGTGGTGTTACATAACATTATTTGTCGTTTAAAACGTACTGGTTGTCAGTTGAATAAATTAATGATTTGCAAACATAGGGAACTCGTATGGAAATGAAATGTTTTTTTTTTGCTGAAGTTTTAAGACACTTTTACACGTCAATATTTAAAAAAATCATGTCGCCAGCATTTCCTAGCTATCTTGATCTCTTTTCGGTCTCTTTTAAAGTCCAAACGTTAAATTATTATAATTTTATGTGAGTCTTACAATGCAGGGCCACGCCTGGAAGAGTCTTTTGAATAGAATAGAATAGAATAGAATATATTTATTGTAAAACATGAGTATACATCAAACAATATGTGCAAGGTCTTAAAAATAATAAGCAGATCTGCATGTTTTGCCATTAATGGCGTACAATAATAACATGTTTTTTTTGGTCTAGGAAGAAAAAAAAACCAAAAAATTTGTATTTGACTCTACACAATAAAATAAAAAGAGAATAACTTAATCCGAAATAAAAATAAAAATTAGGGAGAATACATTACATATGCCAAAATTTCATACATAACTGCGAAAAATGTCGTAATTGTGAAAACTGTTAAAAAATCCTAGAAATTAAGAAATCCATTTAATTAATTACGCTCATTTAAAAATTCCGTTATGGAATAATAGCATTTAGCAATGAGATATTTTTTTAAATGTTTTTTATACAGAGCAGTAGGCATTTCTTTTATAGGTTTTGGGATTTTATTATAAATGGTTGGTGCTAACCACAAAGTACTTTTTTGCATCAAAGCCGTGGTTGATCTCGGTACGCATAATCTATTATTATCTCGTCTATTACGAATGGAGACGTCTGATAGTTTCTTAAATAAGTGTGGATTGGTCCTTACAAAATTAGCTATTTCATAAATAAATAATGAAGGCAGACTTAAGATGTTATATTTAATAAAATACTGTTTGCAACTATCAGTTCTTTTCAGACCAGACATTGCCCTAATGCACCTCTTTTGTGACTTAAAAATAATATCCTTATTGGTGGAGTTTCCCCAAAATATAACCCCAAACCTTAATAGGGAGCCGACAATTCCATGGTAGGCAGTTATAATCGCATTCGTACTCAAAATAGGTTTAAGTTTATAGAGGGCATAAGCACAAGAACATACTTTTTTATTTAATTCTTCCGTGTGTGCTTTCCAGTTCAGACGTTTATCTATGGTTACACCTAAAAATTTTGCTGTGTCTACCTTTTTATAACAGTTAATTTGTGTTGAATATTATAATACTTGGTGCTTCTAAACGTTGACTAAAAAACATAATTTTTGTTTTTTCTAGATTGATTTTTAGATTATTGTTATCTAACCAGTTTACTATTGAGTTGATTGTATTATTAATTTCTTGTTCATATCTATCTTTATTTATGGAATTAATAGTGACTGTACTGTCATCGGCAAACAGCGATACTGGATAATTAGGTACCAATGGCAAGTCATTTATGTAGATTATGAATAACAATGGTCCCAATACGCTACCTTGCGGGACTCCATATTTAACTATACGTTTTTTTGATAAATATGTTTCTTCTATTTTGGTATTAATATTTATTTTGGAAATTTCTGTATATTGCTTACGGTTTTTAAGATAAGATTCTATGAGATTGAGTATATTGCCTCTAATGCCATACGCTTCCAATTTACGCCGGAGAATATTATGATTAACATAATCGAAGGCCTGGGTCATGTCACAGAAAATGGAACATACGGCGTCCTTTTATCTACGTTACCCATGAAGTTATTTATAAAATCGTAAATTGCCATGTTTATTGTTTTATTTTTGCGGAAACCTTTCTGGTCTTCTGTAAGAATGTTGAATTTTTCTAAAAAGTTATAAATTTGATTGTATAATATGTAATTTCAAAAACTTTCGAAGTTATAGGAATAAGTGCAATAGGCCTGTAACAGTTCATATTCTGCTTGTTGTCTTTTTTGAAGATGGGTTTAATGATACAAGTTTTTAAATTTTCCGGGTATGTTCCAGTGGTTATACACATATTAATGATATGGCTTAGGTGGTCACAGATATGATAAGCGATAAACTTTAGGATTTTGAAGAATGATTCATTGCAGCTCTGAGCTGACCTGTGCAATAGACGGCATCCATGCATCAGTCATCGTATAAGTAGCTCAACACTATTTTAGGGAGCTAAACGAGCGCCCTATAGGTAAAACAAAAGGGTAACTAAACAAAAGGGTTCATAATATACGTGAGACACACGCCTCGATCGCGTATAAGCTTCTGGTATAAATATCTAAATGTGGTGCCTGACCTTTTAAGGTAATTTGCGGTAAGACTTCACTTTAAGTTTAGAACCACAAGAATACTGTTTAACGTGTAGGTGGAGCTTTACGTTATTATGGGTCTAAAGATAGAAACATTCTAAAGTACCATCATGAAAATAATTGTCAATGGTCATTATTTTAGTCGCGATTTTACCCCTACCTCACCTTAAGCTATGTTCTGTAATAAGACCCACCGCTAGGAAACCAACTTTAAAAAAAAAAAAACCACATCCAAATCGGTTAACCTGTTTGAGAGCTACGGTGCCACAGACAGACATACACACATGCGGTCAAATCAGGACTATTGTAGCCTTCGTTGACCAGAAAGTGCTATCTAGATGATTCTAGCTCTGGCAAGGCCCTAAGTCTTAACTAAACACGTAATCTATAGGTACATACATACATACATTCATACATACATACATACATACATACATACATACATACATACATACATACATACATACATATACATATAAATAAATAAAATTCAAGGGGCTCTTATTAAATTCAAAATAACAGCTTAAAAGCTTATTAAAGTATAAACCATTTAATTTTCTTTTTATCTGTGTGTCAGTCTGTTTGTTCCGGCTAATCTTCGAAACGACTGAACCGATTTTGACGGGACTCTCACTGGCAGAAAGCTGATGTTATATTATAAGGAGTAACATAGACTTTTTGTCCCGGTAGCAAGTTCCCGTGGGATAATTTCTAAAATCTACGCAAGCGAAGCCGCGGGCACAGCTAGTTGTATAGCATAACTTAATGAGGAGATTATTGAAAAAATAAATTTAGAGTTGGAGTTATAAAATATAAGACCTTGATTACCGCTTTTCATGTAGAATTTACGGCCTGACATGCTGTAAAAGCCGTGTGTAAAACACATGTCGAAAGTACGGCGGGCGGCGCCGGCGCAACAAAAGAAGCTAAGTGCGAGTAGGACTCGCACACGAAGTACAGCAGGCTTAACACGGGCACCGATTTATCGACAGAAGAATAGACATGACTATCATCTAAATGATGTACAATAGGAGAAGATAGCTATGTTCTTCTATTAAGGTGAATCTAGTCCACATTTTTCCCATACAAACTTCGGGAGTGTATTACGCCACTGTTCGACAATGTACATAAAAAATTAAACATGGTATGGTTTGTCTCATTGTTAATATTGTCTGTACGGAAACAAAATACTAAAGAAACCCTTATAGTTTCGCCATGTCTGTCCGTCTGTCCGCAGCTTAACTCGAAGATTCTCAGTACCTACCTACTACAAAGCTGTAATGTAATGGCATGGATGTACATATTAGTTACGCTGACAAAGTGGTAAAAAAAAACAGTGGCACTGCCAGCATGCCGACAGAAGTGAAAACTTGTGATCAGCAAAAATATTAACTGATTTTACATTAAAAAAATTTTTTAACAAGAATTCGTAGTTTTAGTTAATTTTGGCAGCTTTTTTACCAAATAGACAAAATCTTTCATAACATGTCATTATCTATTTTTTTTTATGGTAAAATTTTTTATTGTATCTGAAAATCTAACATAATTTTTACGTATCCCCGATCTCCATTCAATGACAAGACAATATAATTGTAAGTAACGATGGCGTTTCAAATGATCAATTTGAAATACCTTGATGTTTAAATAACGGAACATGCCATTTCTTTTCTCGATGAGGAATATGTTTTGCGATGAAGCAAGACCACAGATCTTGCTTACATATATTGATCAAGCTCAACTAAAACTAACTTATAAAACTAACATATTTATGTTAGTTTGCTGTTGTCTGTATTTACAGAGGTGTCGGTAACGGTGTCGCGAGTTCAATTGTTTTTTCTCATCTCAAAAACTCACTAAAGAAGTTTTCACTTCAAAAATCCTGAAAAAAAAAAGCTGTTTTGGGTAGTTTCTCTACTCGTAAACTGCGATGTTTCTTTTTTTTTTGGTCTACCCAATGCATCAACTTACAGTAGTAGTATATATAGAATGCATGGTAGGACATATTTTTCAACCACAATGTTAAATTTGTTCTTGGAAAACATTCATCCTAACTACGGAACCCTTCATAGTGCGTGTTGCGTCACGCACTTGGCCGGTTTTTATTTTTTGTTGTTATTTATTTATTTATTGATAAGGCACTTCAACGACTTATTCACTAAGACAAACACAAACAAAATTCACAAATAGTTTTAGGAATTGTGAATTAGTTATTTACAGAAGTGCACAGCACTAGCAGGGTAATTAAAAGAATGTACAAGATATCGTTAGTTGGATTACATAACAGTTATAAAATAAAATAGAGGTTAAAAAAATGAGCAATCACAGCTACGATCGGAATACAAAAAGTACTTAAAAATAAAAATAAAACAAGAAATATTCTGACAAACAAAGGAATGGAAGTTAATACAATTATTAGTAGTAGGCGGCTTGTGTCGTACAGACGACTCGAGTCTCCGAGCTGGTTAGAACTTTCGTTCGGAATTGTTGTAAATGGTTAGAGAAGATGTCGATGCTATTGGCACGTGTGGCAATTTTATTGTACTTTCCCATTAGACGGTTCATGGGTGCGGAGCTACCAAGGTTGGTACGGCTTGCAGAGGTGGCAAAGGTAACAGTTTCACGACTAGATCTAATAGCTTCTTAATTGCGTCAGAAGATCGGGAACATTTAGGAAACCGTTTACAATTTTATAAAGAAGGATATGGTCCGTCGCGTCTCTTCGGTGTTCAAGAGAGCACATTTTAAAATGACTGAGCCTTTGAATGTAAGAAGAATCCCGTGGGCAGGTCGGACTTCTAAAACGAAGGTATCTGGTAAAACTTCTTTGGATACGTTCAATCCTGTTATAGATGGCATAGTAGTACCTACACACTCTGCGATTTTTAAATTAATTTTAAAGATCTACCTTTTGCGGTTCAAAAGATATAGATAGCTCTGTGACAGACGGACGGATGGACGGCGGAGCCTTAGTAATAGGATTCCGTTGGCACCCTTTGGGTACGGAACCTTAAAACCTCTACAGAATGGCAACGTTATTTATCCGTGTAAGTTCGTGATGCCCGTATCACTGAAAATTAAAATCTTATGCTTTCATTTTTAAATATTCGCGTGGGTATATTCTACGTTACATTTGTATTTATGTTAAAAGTAGGTAGGTACTTATACCATTAATTAAGATTTTATGCTTTCATTTTAAAATATTGGCGTATTTATTTTACATTACATTCGTATATATGTTATAAGTAGGTACTTATGCTTTTACAGGGACGATGCCAAAAACAAAATGATTCCCAGTAGGTAGGAACTTTGTATTTTTTATGGATCTAACCTAACTTATCCAAGTTAACGTATTTTCTGTAGTTTTATCGTTAACACAATAAAAAGGAGGAAAACGGAGTATATTGTAAACATCTTAGCTGTGGGTCTACTTTAAGTCCGCCAACCGGAATAGGGTCGCTACCAATGACTATATAGCCTCTAATTCTCTTTGTTCGCTACTCTGTAACTCCATCAACGAAAATACGGGCCCGTCCGAAAATCGTTCGAAACTTCGAAGTGACTAATTATACTTTTTTGGACGGGTAAAACCATATAGAGAGTAGGGACAACTGTCAAATCTTGTAGTAATTAATTCTTAGTTTGGGCCTCAAACTAATCCGTAAGTGATACGGGGTAGGAAACCTTCGACCGAGATTACGGATTTCGTGCTTAGAAAGTGGGTCCCCCTGATACGCAGTAGGAAGGGCCCGTAATTTAGGCCGAAGCTACGGATGTCGTGCTTAGGGGGCAGACCGCCAGGTCGCATTCTGTAGCTTCTATCTGTCCCTATGGGAGGAAAGCGTGATTTTATGTTTATGTGTAGTAATCACAATAAACCATATCGCAGGTAAATTGCCGTAACTCAGCAACCGCGCTTCTGCGACAAAATACAATCAACCCTTTTAATTTCCGAGTGGCAAAATACAGACCGTTGGCGTCACACTATGCTAATTTTATGAGGCTATATTTTTTTCATAATTTTTACAGTCTACCCGTCCAGTACACGAAAAAAACGTAAATATTCATGTAACAAAATCCCGCGAATAAATCTGGGAAACGATGCTCGTTTGGATGAACGTAAGCTCTGTGTTGCTATAAAAATGATGATGAAAGGTCAATGGACGCGGGCGGTACAGCTTTATTGCCATAATCCGTAATCAATAGGTATGATTGGAGGCAATTTGGGACGATAATTGATACTTGTGAATGGATTTCCTTTGTAATGAAGGTAGATAGAGGGTGGCTGAATTTTATAGTAGAGTAGCTGGCTAATAATTAATTGGGTTAGTCCTGGCGCGTGTATTGAATCATTCGGTTCCCCACCGGGTGAGCTGGTTGATTGTGATGCTGCTGGTCCACGCGTCATGTTCCTGATCGGGCCGTTGCTTGAGACTGATCATCTCTTAACTGCACGGGCTTATTTTTAATCTTATATTTTGAATTGTTTCTATATATTTTCTACATTGTTCTTACGTACAGAAGCAACAAGAATAATATACTAAAGGATTTTGTAATATATTGATTCAAAAGAGTGTTCTAGGAGTTTTTTGCCCGTTCTTCTCGGAATGGGCAACCAGCTTCAACGTTCTGACTGCTGGCAGACTCTTTGACAAAAGAACCTTCAATTATATGAATTGAAATGAATGCTTTGAGTTTGAGTTTATAACTCGAATTTAAAACTAAAATAAAGATACCTCTAGCCAGGCTAGTTCCATCCTCAACCATACATGTCTTCATGTTCAATCAATATTACGCTTCAAGTATTTATATCTAATTGACCACACGATTATGGTTGAACTAATCAACTGGCAATAACTGGTTATAACTGGATATTACCAGTCCGGCTAAAACCACATGACAGGAACCAAAACACAACAAATGATTATCAGGAACCATTTAAGAGGTAAACCGCATGTGGTGCAACAGCAGTGTCCACGTGAAACCTAGTGATTAATGAATTGTTATCAATTATTTGAAAAAAAAAAGTTTTTTTTCTTTTGTGTTATTTGTTTTTTTCTCACTTTTTAAATTATTTTATCTTATTTTTTAGTCTGGGTTCATACTTTTTTTTTTTCTTAAGATAGTATAAAATGTTTTCTTTTTGTTTTCTACATTTTGTGTGGTCATAAAACTACAAAACACTATGTCTCTTTATTTCGGGAGGACATTAGCTCCTGCAACACAGTTATTTAACTAGCGCAGGAATCAGAGAAATCTACAACTTGGTATACTTGTTTGTCAATAAATAAATTTTGTGTTTTGTATTTGTATTGTCAAAAAACGTGCCTTGTTCCATACAACGCGGCACGTTTTTGGTATCCTCTAAGATGTCACGCGTGTTGTATAAATAAATATCATAGGGTTGGGTGGAAGTGTTTATAACTTTATACAATACATTTCGCCGTATACAGGGTGGGACACATCGACGCACAACCTGTTTCCGTGGTTTCATTACATCAGTTTGAATCTTAGAATGAATCTGATATGTTGCCCTGCCATACATTTTGACCGCGTAGATATTGCAGTTTACTATGTAACAGCAGTTGTCTTTTGATAACCCACGGAAAATTTCTGCACTGTTTGTCCAGAAGCATTTGCTGAATTAATGGTTTCAGTTTTCGCGTCGATGTCCCTGCCACCCTGCATTTTTTTAAGATACACGTGTGTTAAAAGACGGTGAACCTATTGCCAACAAAACTAGGCTGCCAGCTACTGAAAATACCCATGGGAAAAGTCAATAAAACTTCAATTGATAGATCAAGCGAAGCTGAGACACGGATGGTTCGTTTCGAACTGACATCCCCAGAGGGAGCTTAGCTCTTATGCTCGCCTGGCATACTTGAGTTTTTCGTTTATGCAAAATGATCAGCCCAAAATGCCTGGTTTTCGCGCAATCAGAATCAAAGCAAATCAAAAGATATCCTGTTTGTTTTTTGAATACGTAGGAGTCTAGAGATGAACTTAGGACATGAAATTAGTGAACAGTAGCGATGTTAAAGTGGTTACCTACCTTCGCAAAAACCTGTAGCTCAATCCGAAATTTCGAATTTGCCTTTCAAATGTAAGGCTCACAAAAAATCACGACAGTTGCTAAAAACATTGGGAGCAACAGAAAATTTCGAGATAATGGTCAAGCCAAAGTGACATAACAACATCTGTTTTCCTAGAAATTGCAGTAATTTCTCGTTTTCCTAATCTTGAAGGTTGAACATTTTCAACTTTCAGGTAACTTTAACCTTAGCTCAGCTGCGAAAAACCGAAGTCTCCTTCCTCGAACTGACCTCATTTCCCTTTCCAATTGACACGACAATAAACGTAGTATCCCGACATAATAGCGTTACCAAACTCCATTGGGGATTATAACAGACAGATTCAAAATGGCGGACGCTCAGATAGCATTCGTTGATACTGGCTAGCTCTACGAGTATACATGTGTAGGACGATCACCGTTCTGTTTATTTAATTCGAATTTCAAATGATTTGAAAACGTTTACTAAAAGAAAATAGGTCAATTCTATTTATCCCTAATTTAATCTATTATGCTTCATTGAGTTTATTTTTGGACAAATAGGTTCTGTATACAATCCGTTATGCTGCATTTTTTATTGTAATTGAACTGGACTCCTTAAATAAAGATTGGCCCTTGGTGGACAAAGAAAGGTGGAAAGAGAGTAAGGCCATTGCCCAGATTTATGACTAATAATATAATCCTTGGAGTTTTTGGCGGGATCGCGTTGGAACATGTCGCACGAATTTTCATTTTCATGGAATTTAGTGAAATAGTGAATTAAATTGTATAATTTTGATAGTGAATTATTCAATTTAGTTACGTGTGAGTGCACAAGTGTAGTGAAAGTGAAAATAAGTGACTAACGTGGACTTTTCGTGTTCCCCCCAAAAACTCCTATTAGGTTGTTGTAAAGTTACTACCGCTTTACAATAACTTTGACTTGACTGACTAAAGACGACTATGAATGTTTTGTAACTTCGTGCCCGATATCGGGCCATTTACTTGTTCTAAAAGAAAAATTACTTGACACTGGCTAAATGCACAAACCGTGTGAAGCGAAAATTAAAAAAAAAAAAAAATCCTAAAAAAAAAATTAAAAAATCAAAAGCACGACAACAGTGGTTTTAGTGTCAATAATTAACATGACACTGGCAGCAGGATGCTTTTAGCTAGGAGGATCGAACATGTTAAGTTTACACAAATGTATGCTGTATATTGCAGATACATACAGTCTACAAACGAATTACGTCTACAGCTCCTTTTAAGTCCTGCGGGCTTAGCACGACGCTTTCTATTTCTACTGTACTGTAGAATAGAAATCGATTGTCTACATTTATCGGTACAAAACTATCAACTGTCTATACGGAAACGTCATTTTTGTCTACTCTTCCGACGACAAAACGCTTGTCTTCGGTTCTCGTGATAAGCCTGCTGTACATGGCTTTGCGCGATGCGAGTTGCGTCAAGCAAAGACGCGCGTGTCTCTTGTTTCCGTCCGTCGCTCCGCAAGTATAACAAAAGTTGTTCATGTTGATGGGTTGAACACCTCCCTAAATTTTGTCGATTGTTTTCGAAGTCACCTTGTATATCCGAACTAAATGATTATGCATGTTTGTCATGTACAGTCTGAAACTACTTCGTTAAATACTAATATTGCTTGGAGGTGTTCGTAACTACATTACCCGAACTTGAATATTATGTTGTAGCTCAGAGCATGGAAGCAAAGCGCCTGCAGCATCTTAAGAGGGCAGTTAGAACTAAGTAAGTAATTAAATTCATACCTGACAGAACTTAGATCGATATATAACGTTTATTTGTCAAAAAACGTGCTTTACTTTTCCTTATAGTCAATATTAGCAGCTACAGTTAGGTTTACATACAAAACTGAAAAGAGTGGGAACTCTTTTCCGTTTTTTTTTTGTTTTTGTAGGAAGCATTTTGCTTACGAATTGCACAATAGATCGAGCCTGTCTCGTGGGTATTACCAAAATAAAACCAAAATCAAAAGTTATTTAAATTCAAATTAGACTCCTGTAGTTTAAATTCTTTTTTCTTGTGGCCTCAAAAGACTACTAAAATTAATTATTGAATTTAAAGGTGGTACCCGGGATTGCGGTCCCGGGCCCAAAAGCCCCCCGACCCGAGAATCAGAACTTTTCAAATGTCAAAATTACATAAGACAGTCACCAAAATAAAAAATAAAAAATCCCGTCGTGATACTTTTATTTCTGTGAGAACGTGGACTCGCTTTGGTGTAAGGAGCAGTGTCCAGTGGTAAGAGCCGTGCCTGACGGGTTTTAGGTTCGAACCCAGACAGGCGATTTACTTTGTGTAAGTTATTTCACCACCACTGCTCTCAAAATGGTGAAGGAAAACATCGTGAGGAAACCGGCATGTCCTAGACCACTAGAACAAAAAATTCGAAGACATTGTGACATCTACCAACCCGCACTGGGCCCGCGTGGTGGATAACGGCTCTCTAACTCTCACCGAGAGGAGACCTGTGTCCCAGCATTGGGAATATCACTGATTATCCATACATTCATAAATAAAATTAGAATAAAAAGTGTTTTTTAACAGTTTCTGGACACGACTGGCTATTTTGTCTACTTATGTCAATCAAAAGAAAAAAAAAAAAAAACGAAAAGAAAAGAAAAATACTCATAGATTTAAGTATTTTTTTGTTTATTTTATTTTAGATGGAAGCGACTAATAAGTCAAATCAAAATCAAATCAAAAGTAATTTATTCAAATTAGGCTGAGAGTCAGCACTTTTTGAACGTCAAAATTGCATAAGACAGTCCTCCAAAACGCCCGCCCTTCAAAGCATTGCAACTTTCGACTGCAGGTATAACTCAAGTCTGGATCATAAAATAGGTTGTCAAACCGGTGCGTGCGCCTAAATCTGAAGTGGCACTAATGTGTTGGATACCTGCCAGCCGCCTGCTTGTCGCACCTCATATATTATCGGCGACGGCACAATACAATACGTATTGCTTGAGAAACCTGCCACGTGAAGCTTGATAATTTGACGGTAAGTTTCAATGGATGACAATATTTCAACTTATATAAAATGTTAAAGGAATTTTATGTGTTACCTGGGTTATTATTACAAGATCGATACCTATATCTAAAGCTTCTAGCGGGCTACCAACTGCCATGGCTTACCTGGAAATCTCTTAATCGACTAAAAAGCTAGGTGGGCTGCTGCCGGTACAAGGTCAGGTGGGGGTACTCCGATGAGATGCAGCGCGACTGTGGAGCCACATCGGAAACTATGCCCCACCTCTTGTCGTGCTATATTTGCAATAACTCCTACAATATGAAAGACCTTTGCGAGGCCAACGATAACGCTGTCGTGGTAGAATTCTGGTCGAAGCTTGTTGGAGCTTAATTGGAATCATCGATACGACGAAGAAGAAGAAGATCATCTGCCTAAACTTTTCCCAACTATGTTGGGGTCGGCTTCCAGTCTAACCGGATGGAGCTACCAGTATTTTATATGGAGTGACTGCCTGTCTGACCTCCACAACCCAGTTACTAGTTAATACGATACCCCTTGGTAAGACTGGTTGTCAGACTTTCGGGCTTTTAACGATCCGTAACGACTGTCCACGAATGACAGCCGGGACCAACGGCTTAACGTGCTTTTCGAGGCACGGAGGGGTCTTGGTATGTCAAGATGGTCACCCATCCACGGACCAACTGCGACGAGCGTTGCTTAATCTCATCGATCGACCCGTGCGACTGTTATTACTTAGCCACAAGCCCCTCTTAGAGCGATACCTATATATAACTGAAAATTAGCCTACGTTTACACGGACGTAATAAAATCACGGCGGGATTTTCAATCCCTGGATCTTCAACGCACTGCTCAGCGCTGAGAGTTGAAAATGATTTTCGAGCACTCTATTGAATTCTCGATGCCACCCAAAATAATCCCGGCGCGATTTTATTATCTACGTCCGTGTGACCGTCGCCTAACTATATCACACGGGACGGTTGACATCTAACCTAATGGTTGATTAAATGTATTTAATTAATAAGGTCTTGGTTGGCTCTTTATTCTAAAGCCGAAATCTATGAACGTTACTAAGCACGCACTTTGGCTAAGCGTTATTCCTGTCACTGTCGCACGACTTTCTAACCACAAGTGCAGGATAGAGAAAGGAATATGTCTAGGTCAGTTTAGTTCAGTAAGTTATGTTTTAGACATTCTGTGTTAGACATAATGTGTGACAATTGTTATGGAAGTTCAATTCAGTCGGAGCCCGGTTTTATGGAGGCATGAAAAGTAAGCATACTGGCTACACGTGGGTGTACTATGGACAAAGTAGCTTTTCCCGTATTCATAGATCTTGAGAAAGCTTTCGATCGTCTACCGAAGACCATAAAATGGCAAGATCGGAGGACTCAAAAACCGAATTTCTCAATTCAGTTTTTGAGTCCCCAGAACTCCTTTTTCTGATTTCGCTAAACAAAGAAAATCGTGCTGTTTGTTCCTTTCTGTTACTAACTCGTAAGTAGATGCAAGACTTGCAAGACAACGTGACACAAAGTTGTAGTGCCGTGAAAAGGTGTTTGTGCACTACCTACGACGTGAATGGCGTGACAAATGGTGCGGAGATGCTAATGGAGTGAGACCGATGATGTTCCGAGGAGAATAAATGTAGCTTGGAACATTTTATAGAGGGGAGAGGTTTTTTTCTTTTATACCAGGTTGGCTGAGCTTTTATAGGGTCTCCACGAGTCATGAAACTAACGTTATAGAAATGGTAGGACAGTCTGCCCGACAAATACTTGCTAGAGTAGGTATAGTTTTACACGTTTTGTTGGTAGCTATATTGGCGTGTGCTTGCTGACATATGGCAAATAATTTAATTTAATGTTTTGTGTCTCGTAATTTAAACCTTTAAACGAGCAATTCTTGTGTATATGTATATATGTAATCTGAATCTCGGAAACGGCTCCAACGATTTTCATGAAATTTAGTATGCAGGGGGTTTCGGGGGCGATACATCGATCTAGCTAGGTTTCATTTTTAGAAAACGTCAAACCAAAAAAAAGCCGAGCGAAGCTCGATCATCCAGATATTGTTAATTATTTACCTAGTATTGTGTGGAGTCATGTTCTTCTAACTATACAGACAGCTTTTGGGTGGCGTATGATGACATGATAATTTTCTTTTTAAGTATGGGAAATTATCAACTAACTTCTCCCGCTCTGGGTGGAGCAGGAGGGCGTGTCAGACTTTTTCTGACTAAAACCCACCCAGGCTCCTTCAGTTGCCTGTGTGCCACGGGCTGCGGTATCTCTACCGAAAAACCCGTATCCCTGGCAGGTGACTTCTTGATAAGCTGATGTCGGTAGGTACGAGAAATAAAGAAGACTACACCGTGCCGGGCGCGAGCCGTGTCCCAGTCTGCTCGATTTGTAGAGATTCTGATGCGACACTGACGCCGTGCCGCACCCAAACGGTGTAGGATGCACTGCTTCGTATAAAATATTCACGAAGTTTTGGATCCGTGCCTCGTCCGCGCCACACCGTGGCATAGCTAACGACCGCTATGGACCTGACGATTATAAAAATAATTAAAAATTTAGAGAGCTCATTTACGTTTTATTTGCTCATTTTTACACCTGTGCGAGTGTTGACCACCCTCAGTTTAATTTTCTTAATTGCGTTATTATTTCACTTAGTTTTTTCTTCTAAATCATTTGGGAAATAAAGATACTTTTCGAAAAAAAAAACAATTGTTACAAAAAAATAATGATTGAGGCTCAAATCATTTTTTCATCCCTTGCCGTTTGCATAATCAATTAGGCTGAAGATGAATCTACACCCACGGTCATTGACATCCAACGATAGCCTGTTTTAAATAAAATAAGGATCACGTTTCTTTTGGTAATAATTGATAGGACAACACTTGCCATTGGTGGGTCCACGTTTCGACCCTTAGGTCGGGGTAAGTTTTACCTATTTAGTTTTTCATCGTAATGTTTATTAGGCCGTCGCAGTCTGGATATTTGCCTGGTTGATGACCCCAGGCAAAAAGTATGTGTAGGTGTATAGGTACCTACTAAACTAAAATATGCTAAACGCCTTTATGGAGTATATACATAAGTACTCCAGAAAGTCTAATTTTGAGTACATGAACGTGGATGGCTTTAAGAGTAGGGGACAATCAAAGAAACGATGGATGGACTGTGTAAAAGATAATATGGCTAGAAAGGCTAGAAGTATGGAAGAAGAATAGGTACATGTTGCGCCGACCCACAAAAGGTGAGACACTTTTCTCTTAGAAGAATACAGACATGATGTTATTTTATTGTCAATTCAACTTTATCACTAACTCGTCCTTGAGTTCTACGAAACCATAAAAAGGTCCCGATCTAAAGAAACTGACTGACAACCATAACATTTATTCAGACACAAACATGGACATTTGCAGCTACCCGCAATCAGTTCGGTTAGCCAATGAAAACCATTTGCGGCCAGCTCGAAAATTCTATCAGCATTTTGCGGTCGAGACCGAAATCAATTTAGTATCCACGCATTTAACGCCTGTAGAATCGAGTTGTTTGGAAATAAGAAAAACTACAGGCAGACTTGATGACTATAATTATGTTCTTCTGTTGAATTTGGACTCATTAATTGTTAGAAGTATTGTGAAAAAAGATTTATCAAAAAGAAAGAAAGAAAAAATAAATCGATTATCCCAGAAATACGTGCAAGTGCATTTACATAGTAAAATAAACAAATATGTAATTACAAGCACAAAAAGAAGAAGTCGGCAGCTGCACGTCGTGACTGTCAACAAGAAGGCTTCCACTCAGCATGATGCGGTTCTGTTATGATAATAATTGATCTGAAGGCAGATAAAGCAAGACCTGTAACAGTCAGTCAGAATAAGTTAACAAGCTTTCGAAACGCGTAAAAACTGTTTTTTAAATGTCTAGGTAGCTTACTTACCTTATAGTGTCTACACACGAAATTGGCTTAAAAACAATAAAAATAAAAATAAACAGTTATCAGAACCGTAGTTTAAGGAGCCGTTCACGGTAATCAAATCAAGATCGTAGTTAGTTTGTCATCATAGATGTTTAATATTTCAACCAATGAGTAGAATGCAGAAAAACGAAGTTGAAGCTCCTACAATTTAGTTATCCACGAATATCTATACATTTTATAATTAAGAACTCGATTTTCGTGTATGCTTGTGTGACCCGCGTTGTTATTCTAAACTCATTATAATTGCCTAGCTTTTTCCCAACTATGTATATTGGGGTCGGTTTACAGTCTAACTAACCGTTTACGTGGCGCAAAAATCAAAATCAAAAGTCATTTATTCAGACTAGGCTGAGAGTCAGCACTTTTTGAACGTCAAAATTACATAAGACAGTCCCCCAAAACGCCCGCCCTTCACCACTTCCTAGTGCTTTAGCTGGGAAGAAGAAGTGGCGCAACAAACTCCCCAGCAGCACAGCTGTCTGTTAAGTTGGAAGAACTTGATTCCATAGAATAATAGCATATATTTAACATTCAACAATAAATGAAAATTTAATTAATAAAAAAAAATGGTTAATAAACCATTTTTTTTGGCCCACAGCAGAATGCCGTAGGACATAACGCAATGAAAAAAACTAAAATAGACTAACCGAGCTGTATCAACGTCAGTGTATTGTCTTACTTTCTTGACGGCGTAGGCGGCCGAACTGAGCCTTCCCGCTAGGCTTGTGTGAGGGATACTGAAGTTTGGCATCTACTGTTATGCCCAGAAAAACGGCCGAGTCTACAGTTGGAAGCGACTGCTTATCTTACCTCCACTACCCAGTTACTGGGTATGACTGGTTGTCAGACTTTAGGGCTTCTGTCGACCCGTAGTGACTATTAAAGATCTACGAATGAAAGCCGGAACCAACAGCTTATCGTGCTTTCCGAGGCACGGAGAGGTTTTGGTATATAAATATGCTCACGACTAACTTGTCCATTGACTTCTGCAGCTGTTATCACTTATCCACAACCCCGAAAATTTAACTACGGAATGAATTTTGATTAATTAAAGGGTTTTATAATGAAGTAATACCTACATCTACATTCCTGAGATAATATTATAAAGAGGAACAGATTTGATTGTTTGTAACTTTGCATAATTGTTTTTAATGGATAAACTCAAAAACTGCTAAAACGATTAAAATAATTCTTTCACTTATGGAAAGCTACATTATTCCGGAGTATCATAAGCTATTTTTTAATATATAAAGATATGTAATGTTAAAAATATTAAGGCAAAATGAAATTCGCGGGGACAGCTAGTATATACTTTAACTACTTTACTGTAAATAACTTTGCAAACAAAGAAATCTTGACGTTAAGTCAAGTCTTAAAAACGGTGGGAAGTAGGGGCGGGTCGCTAGTAACCGTTAATTTGCCCCTACCCCTTATATTTGTATCATAACAAACTCCCACAGGTTGTAATCAACAGGCTTGTAATAACTTCGCCGTCGGAGTACGCAAGCCTATTGCGTAAACCTATAAATAGTCGTTAATGTTACGAAAAGCGTATTTATTCCCCGAAGTTATGGTCCATGATAAAACACGAGCAGTTTTATTAGGGAATCGATACCTTAGAGCTTCGTTCTTATAGTATGAAGATGTGTCATAGAACGCGAAATAAGCAGCACATGGCTTCGATTTCTGGTTTTAGGACATGCCGGTTTCTGCACGATGTTTTCCTTTGCTGTTTTGATAGCAGTATTGACGGAATCATTTACACAAAGTAAACCATTTATTAGAGTTCGAACACACCACTACTCTCCGTATCCACTGGGCCACCACTGTTCTTCAATGCTGCTATACACCGTGACATTTTAGTCGTCTTACAAAGGTGGTCCACTCAATGTATCCGTCATAAAAAAACCTCTAGGCGCGATTAAAACATTATTACCAATAATTAAGATTATAAGTACAAAGAAAAAAAATGCTTTAGAATTATGAAACATCAGGTAATGTTTACGTATCAAACGGTAGAAGATAATCTACCTACCGACCATTACATTCCATAACTAATTCCATCTCCATAAGTGGTTGTTTCAAACTACGTCATGTGTCTTAGTGAATGATATTTTCATTTTTTAAATAATGCAAATGTTCTAAAATATTTTTTTTATATTAATGATAGTAGTCATTGGATACATGAAGTGGACTGCCGTTGTAAGACGACTAAAATGTCACGGTGTATAAGCACAGTTTGACAGACACCATGAGTTATGGCATCGTAAATGCTCCTTACCGCAGAACATGGCACAAAGCCACTGAACATCATATGTTCAGTTGTCACAGCCGTTTAGAACACTAGTGGTGTGCACTGTATGTTTCCAGTTATTTATTTATCGTGAAATCTTTCAATAAGAAGCAATACAGCTTAGTTTAATTTGTTGTTCGCGAATGCACTGCATAACACTATCACGTAAATGAACTGCGCTTTCTCCCCGCTCAGCCCCATATCCCTTCGGCCATACCGGCTGCTCCTTTGTACGGCAAGCTAGCTCAACTACCTGCCAATAATGCCGCCGGCTTTGTTGGCAGCATGCCCGCCACCTATGCCGCCAGCATAGTGTGTAGGATCCTTAAAACTGGGCCCTCAAATAAAGTCATAAAAATCAAATAAATATTATGTCCGAGAAGAGTATTTTCTATTTTAGAAACGTTCGATTTTACATTACTTTTAATCTACGTGACTCCTGCCAGGGGTGCGGGTTGCTCGAAAGAGGTAGCGTGGCCCCTGGCACACAGGCATCTAAAGGAACACGGGTGGGTTTTAGTCCGTAAAAGTCTGACCCGCCCTGGAGCTCCGCCCAGAGCGGGAGAAGTTATTTGATGATTTCCCGTCCTTAAAAAAAATCCGCGTGACGCTGAAAGTTTTAAATGCTAGAAACAACAAGGCTACCACCCAAAAAAGCGGCCAGATACAGACGTGACATGAACGTGGGTACGGAAGTAAAACCACTCATGAAGCAAAGAAAATCGATAGAAATCTGTGACTAAGTATATTCCTACCCTAAGGCCTCACAGTTCTGAGCATAAGTCAGTAATTACAAGGCTATTAATTGATAGGCTTGTTGCCTGTTGGGCTATTTTTACCCCCCAAGTTAAGACGAGAACTCGTAAATATAAAGGGTGTTTTGATTGCGAGCCCGAAGGGGCTTTTGAAATAAATACAGGCATTGAGCAGAAACTTGTATCACGTGCCAGAAACACACAGATAGAAGTAAATAGGAACTTACTTTGGATGTTTTACTGAGAGTTAAATGCAAAATGATTGGAAATATGGACACTTAAAAGTAGTAAAGCTTTTAAAAAGTGAACATGACTTCAGAGTTTGTTTCAGTGTTTCTGCCCAGGGATGAGTCATCTAGGAAATACCGCCGCCATCTAGTTTTTTAAATATGGACGAACAAATATTTACGTGTAAAAGTGTCATAAAAGATCTACTTACGAACGTAAACAAACATTTCATTTCACAAAGTACTGTAAGATGTGGACCTAGTTGTTACTTCAGGGTTTGTTTCGGTCTTTCTTTTCAGAATAACCCGATAGAGGGAACATCAACTTCTTGTAGTTTTAAAACATTTTTTTACGTGTTATAATGTTGTTTTTTTTACGTGTTATAATGTTGTTTTTATTTACAGAAAATTAACATCATTTATCATCAACGTTTTAGATGATTTTTTTCTGGCTTGAACACATTGCATAAATAAGTTGTGAAATGATCGGAATTGCGAGATGAATTTATTGCACAAGCTATGGAACTATGAATATACTCAAATTATATCAGCAATTCAATGCTGGGAATATAACTAAAATATTATCACTTTATATTTTATTATTTGTATTAAGTGTTTCACAACCTGTGTCCAAGGCTTATAAGGCCATTCGCACGAATTTACTCGGCTGAATCGGGCGAATGGGCACTTCTAAATAAGAGATTATCTTGCAATGGCAACTCGCACGAAGATATTTTATTTGTTGTGGGATCGGCAACTTCAGAAATACGTACAAGGCAATTGGCACGTTTTTAATGTAATGAACTTTATTGCATGTACTTGCTTAGAACAATATTATTTATTTATTATTTATTACATATACAAGCTGTAATTTTAATCACCGTTAACCTCGCGAAAAAATAATCACAGCCGGAACCAATGGCTTAACGTGCTTTCCGAGGAGTCTTGGTATGTAAAGATGGTCACCCATCCACGGACCAACCGCAGCAAGCGTAGCTTAACCTGATCGATCGACCCGTGCAGCTCTTATTACTAAGCCACAAGCACCCTCAAAGTCAAGTAATAAACACAATTACTTTTCTATTGTTATCAGACTCAATGAGTCTGCCTAAAAGCCAAGGGGATAAATAAATAATGTCCCTAAATATTTAGAAATGAGCAATGAGCAACCAACCAAGGGTAAATGCCAGAGCAGCTTTCTATCTAGTTTTCCATGTGCTTATTAATCACAGCTGAAAGCTTTTTGCATAAAATCTGGCATCACAAGAGTCTGTGAGACAACTGGTACGTAACTACGTACTGGCTGTATCTAGGAACTAATTAAGCACGCTCGTGCAGGCAAGCACAAACGAGCGCTCCTGCACTAGACTAGAGCATTTTGATGAACGTGTTTATTTCACAGTATAATGAAGCATATCTTATTCGAGTTCTAGCATTTTGAATTCTCACAGATAATTTTATTTGTTTCCCTACAAACAGGAAAACAAACAAAATGATTTAATGAATTGTTGCCAAAATAAATATTATACTTTTTTTCTTTCAAACAGGTAGGTCTTTTGCTGTCAGGTAACTACAGCTATTAGGTTGGTTTTTTTTTGAGTGTGGGAAATCATCAAATAACTTGTCCTGCTTTGGTTGGAGTGGGAGGGTGTGTCAAAATTTTACTGACTAAAACCCACCCGTGTTCCTTTAGTTGCCTGTGTGCCAGGGGCCACGCTATCTCATTTGAACAACCCGCACCCCTAGCAGGCTTCGGCCCTTGCAGACCCCACCAGTTGGTGCTGACATCTCTTTGAAGCGCGCGTGGAACACAACGCGCCGTTGACCCAGGTTTGGTCCTTGCCGGACAGCGAGCTACCCATTACTCGCCATCCGCGAGCCCCGCCTACGGTGGCCGGGAATCTGGGGGACTAGGGCCGGACGCGAGAGATGGCCGCCACCGATCGCCTCCACAAGGACACGGCGGTGCCCCGCCCAAGCCGGGCAGACCTCCACCGGATGCTGCATCGTGTCCTCAGGGCGATCTACGCAGTAGAAATACCCGGGCGTTTCCTCCCGCCTTATGCGAAAGAGGAACCTCCCGAAACACCCGTGCCCGGTGAGGACCTGCGTCAGGCGGAAGATGAAGATGCCGTGGCGCCTCTCAATCCACTCCTCACAGAGGGAACTTACCGCCGCAATTATGGCTTGCCCAGCACTGGGTTGCGATAATCGCACTCTCCATGTCGCCATGAGATCCCCTCCGGAGCTCTATCCGCTTTGCTGCGATTTCTCGCGGCAGCGGAGTTACGCCCCGGCGTTTTGCCTTCTCGCACCGCGCCTATGTATGCGCGAGGACCTTTGCCTCCAGGTCCCATGGCGGATCAGGTAGGTGTTAGATTCCGTTGGATGCGTAAGTTGGCGGTGCTTGGTGACGTTTTCGGCTGAAATGATGACCTACAGTTAACCTACAGGTAGGTCTTTGTTTATAAAACTATCCTCCGAGCTCGTTTCCAAAATTATATTTTTTTGTTTGGTTAACATGTTTACCAAAGTGCTACTGCAACACCATCGGCGCCATTGATTTTTGCCCCGCATCCCGCGTGGGATTCGCTACAGTTTCATCATCATCTAGAGGGTTTTGCCATAATCGCCACGCTTGGCAGTCCGGTTGGCGAGCGCAGTAAGGTGGTAAAATGCATAGACAATGCTGGTGTCCATTCTGTGGTAAGTCCCTTATTCGCCTTTTACGACACCCACGGAAAGAAATGGGAAATGGCTACAATTTGGATTGAGCAAATTAGTGAAATTAAAATATTGACACACATAAACGAAATTAAACACAACAATATATTACTATATTCAAAATTGATTTCCAAATTGTTACCTAGGTACGGTTTTATCAAATAAAACCGTACCTAGGTAACAATTTGGAAATCAATTTTGTTAGAGCTAGCGTTCGTTCGCTATAATTGAATTCGTCACCACAAAGGCACGTAACTACGAATAAATTAAGTAAATGACATTTAGGGCTGATTTTTTAATAGTGAGATATTTGCTATCTGAGGAATAAATATATCGGTTTGACAGCTTTTGATACAGACAGAAAGATAAAAGTTATCTATTGCAAAATTAGCTTTTGTCTTAGAGGAACGCAGTTCAAACATAACTCTAAACTGTCGGCATTAAATGATACCTGTGTCCGTTTAAACATTATTACTTTCGTTAGTATTCAGGAAACTACCAAATATGAAAATATGTAGTTGGTAGTATTTTTTATTGATGAAAATAGACTACTTCAACACTCAACTCTCTAAATAAATTTGGTGTTCAGACTTTACTTATGTAGAACTTAGACATACATACAGAACAATAGCTACCATTACCATTTCTTTAAATGTAGGTACGAGTACGTTACTACGTAGTTCGTATTATTTACTGTTTGGTTAACTCATAAGCAGCTTACAACGTTCCCACTGCTGGGACACAGGCCTCCTCTGTGTGAGAGGGCCGTAATCCACCACGCGGGCCTAGTGCGGGTTGGTAGATGTTACATATCTTCGAATTCTTGCTTGTTAACTAATCAGTTCTGAACCTACTCCTTTTTTGTCAATTTGTTTGCAAGAAAGTTTTTTTGCATACTATGTTCAGTCGATGGAAAGTTTATACTGAAGGGATACCCCCAGTGCGCTGTGGCACAGGTTCGATTCCTGCACAGAACTTATAATAAATAGTTACTATCCAAAATAGTTTTTAGCCAAGTTGATTATACATGTGAGAATTGTGTTTGTGCGTTTCTGAAAAACCTGGTTTATGATCGTAATTAAGCGGTTTATTTTGCGAACCGTTTCCAAGCCCTGGGACTCAAGACACACAAGCAATTGTGACATGGTCTGATCACAAGCATTGCACTCACACTAGGCATTGGATAGGTCAGTACTCTTTCCACGTTGGCCTACTATAATCCACGGAAAAAAATTTCGTGTAAAATTTTGTCACACGGACAAACCTACCTACATAGAAGTGGAAGAGAATAACAAAAGTGTGCTAAAAAAAGGCGTAAGCTTTGTAATCATTAACCCGACTGGTAAGCTTCCGTTTTCCCATTTTTTGTTTACGATAGAGATGTAGCCTTTTTACTTAGATATGATGACAGAATAACCTTTGAAGTGGCAAAAATGTTGAAGGCTCGCAATCCGAGTGTAACAACCCGAGTTTATTAAGGGTTCTTTGAAAACTTTAACAAAGCCAACATTAGCCTGGACGCCAACAAAAATACGAATCTATGTTTCATTTGGAAAGGTTCGGAATAATATTTTCTAAACTTAATATTATAGTGAGATTTTTTTTTTTTTTTGTATTTTTCTTTGTTACGATTTCACGCTAAAACTGATCAACGGATTTGGAGGACGAATTTGCAACATGTCATACTTTTTATAACGACCGAACTTCTAACGAGATCGAGATTTATGCGAGTGAAATCGTGAAGCGCAGCTAGTTCGAAACAATAGGATTATGAAATTATTAGGTGACTATCGAGATGACTAATAAGGGAGAAGTATGGATGAAAAAGAGATGTTGCGCCGACAACAAATTAACCATTTTGGTTTCGTGTCCAGTATTTTATGCTTCTACCTAGAGATTATTTTCGTATGGCAACGAACACAATTCGAGTTGCAGACTGTTTAATAAGTCGCCCCATAATTTTGTGGAAAGGAAAACAATTCGAAAATCAAAAGTAATTTATACCTAGCTTAAAATAGAAACAATAATAGTTTGCACAACTTTGGTGCTTTGCACAACTTTATCTAGCAAATTGAAGTAAGTAATTATTTGATGTTTCAGTAAATCTGTTCTTAACTAAATATTTACTATGTTAGTATATTTAGGAGTGATTTCACAGCACTTTAAAGTTATTTTTGGAAAACTTTTGATATCGAAATTTTCGTGCAAATACCCTTGTGTGACCGCTGGGCAATGGGCTTCCTGGGATCCATTCGCAGGGCTAGAAAAGTATTATTTGGTTAGTTCATGGCGAATTACTCAGAAGCAGCTTTAAAACTTTGTGCCCATTTGTGCCATTCCTGGAAATAGGTTAGCTTTACAGGCAAAATATTTGCGTTCTAGAACTTTCGGAGAAAACAGAAGTGATGTTATTTTTACGCTTTTCTAACGGTTTTTAGCAGCTGCTTATTGTGGTGCTTAGGTCGTAAAAAATGACCTGGCTGACCCCACAGTCACTTAGCCAGTTATTAGACGCTTCACTTTTGATGTTATTTAGGCATGGCTTAAACCATCAAAGCTGTTTTCGAAATAAGAACCCAACAGAATTCAAAAAACCGTTCCTTTTACAAAACTAACAACGTAAGTCCGATCTTGGGACTTGGGTTGTAAACTTTGTATTTAGAATTTTACAAAAGTCGGCATTAAGTCTGAAATTTAGAAACTGTCTCGAAGGTTTATAGGGTCGGGTTGAAGTTAGATCGTGGTTTCTAATAAAAAGTGGATGAAAAGTGAAAAATGGATTCATTAGTGACCCGAGTATTTGAAAAATCAATTGAATGGAGCAGATGAAAATTCATTCCTTTATTACTTTCTGGTATCGTGTGAACGGGGGATGAAACAAAGAATGACCGTTGGTACGAGTGACCCATTTAGTTGATATCAGCTTTATGCAATCTTTTACTTGACTCACAGACGCTCATCATCTAACATGGTCTGCATATTTGGAGAACCGCTTCGTTGGTCTAGTATTCGGTAGCGGAACTTAGAGCGTGCGAGTTCGATGCTCAGGTCGCGTAAAGAGTTATCGTTTTCTTTTTCATTCGGATATCTCGCATTGGAAACACAGTTGAATAGTACCCAAAGTGTGGTGGTATTAAATAAAACCTAATGTAAAGTGGGACGCCTACTGGGTAGGTAGAGCGACGACTTTCCAAAAGTGGACTGCAATAGCTTGATAATGATAGTTAACAACCCTCTAAATTTTTATTTACACCAAAAATGTACAAAGTGAATGAGCGATGTTCCTGCCATCGACGCGCAATCTGTCACCATGGATTCTGCTCGTAATTGTGAACCCCTATGTTGACATTTTTCGTCGGTTATTAAAAAAATAATCAGTTGTTCTATATATTTCGACCGCGTAGGTATTGCACTTTTCTATGAAATGGCTCATAATAGTATTACAATAATAATAACAATATTTTTTATATTTTTAAATATTTTTGTAAATTTTATATTCTAATATTTAAAAATGTAATATAAATGTATTCATTGAAATAAAGGAAAGAATAATATGTAGGTAAATATAGAAAACAAATGGCCTGTGTCCCTGTAGTGGGCATATTATAGGCTTATTATGATGATGAGGATTGAAAATCTTACCTTATAAAATCTTCCGCATCGATGTCAACTGGTAAATGGCCTACATAGTACATTTTTAACCAGTGCGCAAACTGTACCCGTGAATTCAACATATCATTCTAGACCCCCAGCGCTGAAATTTTTCGCCGGTTATACAAAGAAAAAACAGCTGCTCCATACATTTTGACCGCGTAGGTTTGTACTTTTCTATGAAACAGCTGAATTTATCCAGTACATAAGGCTGGCATTGCTACGTTGAGAGGCAATGCTAAATCTTTGACCTAAAATTTGACCAGCCCCTCTGGTCCCGTGAAATACGTCTTAGAATCTTCCCGTTAAAGCCTTTTTAGCCTCACACGGATCTATTTCTTGATTGTTTCATTTTTTAAGTGTTGGTATCACCTGTGCGTGTCCCGAATAAAAAAGACTGTCTTTCTTAAAAATCTTTTATACGCCGCCATGTAAACACAGTATGTAGTTGAATTCAAAACACTCTCTCGCAATACATCGTCTTGTAAAACAGAGATCAATAAGTAATTCTAGTCGTTGTGCAGTAAATTGAAGAAAATGTAAATTGCTCTGTTGTGTCCGTGCCCGGGGTGCTGATACTATCCGTGATAAGAATGTTGTCAGTGTTGTCACCCTCGTCAACACCACTACCATGGGATGTAGTGTGAAGAAAAATTATTTAATTTTAAGGATGCGTACAAAGACGTATAAACAACAGCATGCATTTCGTCCCAAAAATGTAAATGCCAGCCAGAAAAAAATCTGTTCTTTCATGGGAAATGACATTTTGAATTTATTTAAATACGACAACGAAAGAATTCAATTAAACCTTTGTCTGTAATTTGATTTTGAAAGTATGAAAAATAAATATTTTTACCGACAATATTTTGGACATTCGTTTAAAGATGCATATTATACTTTATTCCCCATGAAAATACATAATAATATTAATATTATGCAATGAAACAAGATTTCTAGTATTTTACACTTAAATAGCAGCGGAAGGGTTAATTGTCAACTCTCGTTGTAATGGTACAAAATGTTTAGGATGTTATTTCCCATAAGAAAATTGCATTTTTTCCGGCACTTTAGTTTTTGGGTAATAAATATTCGAAACCTGAGGATGTCTTTTCTATCCCACTCGCGGGTGTGCGGGTGGAATAGGTAGATTTTTTTTTGTCTGTGTAAACCATCCATTTGTGAAATAAAATTTTGGTTCTAGTTCTCGCAAATCGCAAATGCATGGAAACTAGAGGTGATACTTTTCTATCTAGGAAATTGTATTATTTTATATTTCTGTTCCACAAAAAGTTTGGAAATATCATGTACCACTTTACTCATAATATTTTTATTTTATACCTAAGTCGATTTCAATTCACGAACATTGTTGCGTTGCAAAGCAATAAACACGATTTTATTTACTTTCTTGCAAGAAAGTAGTTAAAATCGTGTTTACTACTAAACTACTAGCTTTATAAGGTACATCATAACTTAGTATAGGTACATACAGTTCACTGGACTCCACACATACCTAGGAATTTTACGCCAGGATGTGTTGTGTCCTCGTGAGGACCAGAATCGCAATGAATTTGTAAAGTGGAAAATACCCAACTGCCATTAAGGAGGAAGCACTAAGGAAGCCGCGGACTACCCTGGCGCTACTTCCTTAAGATAAACATGTGCCTACATACCTAAGTATGTTAACTACATGTCTACAGATTTCTGGTTGTATTCGAGCCCTGACTTTAAAGTCCGAAAGCAATTAACTTTACAATAACTTTTAATACACATTATGTTATTATTTATCTGCATGAGAAGAATCCTTTGCCTGCCATGACACAATCACAGCCCGATTCTAATAAAGATTGCTTGAAACCAAAATTGCGTTTAAAGTATCTTAATCTACAATTCACCAAGTCAATAATTAAACATAAGAAAGTCACAAATGCAGAATTAATACAGTGATACTACATACATAATATTGTTGAAATTATTCAGTGCGTGAAATCTCTCGAAGCGTGCGACATGGTTCGAGAACAAGTGATAAGGGACGTATATTAGCGGCTCTCGTGGGCACATTTATTGACAACAATCTGTACTTGCCACCCACCGACAGTTTATTAAATGCATGGCAATATTAATTTATAATTAAATATTTGATGTCGTAAGAATATATTGCACCTTTTAACATAATGATGAGGCCGATTCTCATAAACACTGCTTTAAACCAAAATTGCAGTTAATAATTAAACGTAAGAAAACCACATCTGCAGAATTAATACAGTGATACTACATACATAATATTTTTGAAATTATTCAGTGCATGAAATCTTTCGAAGCGTGCGACATGGTTCTAGAACAAGTGACCCGCTAATACAAGGGACGTATTAGCGGGTCTCGTGCGCACATTTATTGACAACAATCTGTACTTGCCACCCACCGACAGTTTATTAAATGCAAAGCAATATTATTTTTTTAATATTTGATGTCGTAAGAATATATTGCTGCATCTAACATATTGATGAGGCCAATTCTCATAAACACTGCTTTAAACCAAAATTGCATTTAATGTCTCAGAATCTATAATATTTTATGCAATTAATTAAACCTAAGAACTGTGGCTACAGTTGTAGAATTAATACAGTCATACTACATAATATTATTGAAATTATTCAGTGCCTGAAATTTCTCCAAGCGTGTGGCATGGTTCGAGAACAAGTGATAAGGGACATATATTAGCGGGTCTCGTGGGCACATTTATTGATAACAATCTGTACTTGCCACCCACCGACAATTTATTAAATGCACAGCAATATTAAATTATAATTAAATATTTGGTGTAGTTGGAACGTATTGCTGCTTTCAAATGATTGACAAAGATGTGTTGAAGGTCTATCTCTAAGCCCACATTTAAGTCACTCTTTTCTGTGACTTAGTAGTCCTCTCCCATTTTAACACAGAAAAGCGTGACCTAAGTGTGGGCTTAGGTCACACGTGCTTTAAGATAGTAATAGTATACACGATACGTGTGACTTCAGTAGTCCGTTATTCCTCGCTACACTCGTTCACTAATTCAATAACGTGAAAAATGGACTACTTAAAGGGAATCTAGTCGCGGGCTCGAACTCACTGGTGGACCTGGCTGAAAAGCACGCTTTCTCACCAGGCATCATGTCCGACAGCAGTAGTATCAGTGATGAGCAGTTAGACGCTAGTCTACACGCACAACTTTATTCGAGTGAGTTGCACGATCATTTATAGTAAAACAGGCGCAAAAAAAATTTAGAAAATACCTTCGGAAGATCGGGTTTTATGATAAAACCTCTACATAAATCAATGAGCAATAAAGTTTATTGAACTTTTTGATCTATAAGCTTTGTCGGTATAAACTTGGTTTTGGAGATTTTACACTTCTTGTATTACTTAAACACGCCCAAAGCTAGGTTAAATTAGCAAGAAAAATGAATGTTTGTTGGCTCCTAACTTTCTAATGGCTTTTTATTTTAGTATTGTGTTTCTGTACAAAAAATGATAATAATGAGACAAAACCATACCATGTTTAATTTTTGATGTGCATTGTCGTACAGTGGAGTAAGTAATAGACTCCCGAAGTTTGTATGGAAAAAATGTCGACTAGATTCACCGTAAGTCACACGTAAAGTAACATACTAATATTATTTTTCGTTTATCTATATCTAGTTAAACAATTCCACGAGGTTTGTGTCTGATGCCGAAAATATTTTATTGTTTACTGTTTTATCAAAAGCCTGTTTGGTCCCCATGCTAGGCAAAGGCCTTTCTTCCCTTTGTCTACCGGTCAACTGCGATTGTGGGCCAATCGTTTTACAAGGAGTCCAGTTCTGCCAATCTGAAAAGCAGAAAATATAGTTTTTAGAATTATTGTCCGTTCATCTGGATCTATCATGTACCGGATTAGCGCAACTGAATAGATTAAGATGACATTTAGCAGCCAGATCGTTTATAATTTACATTAACACATAGTGTAGTTACAACTCCGTTACTATGTTACCGTGGGTGGAAGGGGGGGGGGGTAAGTACTTTTCGGCATACACGCGGGCAATAAATTATTTTGAATAGACCTTTCCATGTAAAGTTATGTGTACTAGATGTTGGTACACGACAAAACATCAATGTACAAAAAGTTAACATACATACGTAATGTTGTTTACGACTTATTTTTATGATTCTCATAAAGATAAGCTCTATAAAGTATGCAAAGAAAAAACACGTAATGCCGAAATCTACTAAAAAACCAAGATAATTGTGCAAAGCATAGTTTTATACCTAAGTACTTAATCCTTTTTCATTATGATATAAGTGGACTCAAGTACTTCCCGCTTAGTATCAAGTTTTCCTGAAGCGTGTTCCAAGATTTTGATTTTGAATTTGATTTTAGATTTGTGATTTATCATCATCATCATCATCTGCCTAGCCTTTTCTCAACTTGGGGGGTACTTCCTGTCTAAACTGATGCAGCTGAATACCAGTACCTATTTTACATGGAGAGACTGCCTATCTGACCACCACAACCCAGTTAGTGAGTAATACGACTGATTGTCCGACTTTCGAGCTTCTGGCGACCCGTAACGACTGTCAAAGAACCGCGTGCTTCCAAGGCACGGTCGGTATTGGTATGTAAAAGACGGTCTGCCATTCACAGACAAACCGCGGCAAGCTTAGCTTCGCCTGGTTGATTGACCCGTTTCGCTGTAATAACTTAGCCACAAGTCCTATAAGAACATTTACCCCCTTATTTATAAACGTTGATTAACGTTCAATGATGTTTAAACGTCAAAAATGTATGGTTAAAGAGACGCTAATCATCATATAACTTTAATCATCGTTTATGAATAAGGGGGTTATTGTTTATCTAAGCTATCAACTTCGTGCTTGGATTTTTGAATACTAATAATAATCAAATGATTTTATCAACGAATGTAGTATCGACCGACCGTGATAATTACCGGCTTGATAAACGGATTGTTTGAGCTGTTTATTACAATAGATAAACCCAGTTTAATTTTCCTGTCTGCCTTGTTATTCTATTATCTTATTCTATAAAACGTGGATTCTTTTACATATTGTGAATGGGAGAACGTTGTAGGCCTTACAGACTAGATTTATAGACGATTTTTTATTCTTTATTTTCATTCCTCTAAGTACCTGGTACTTATTGACAGGTCTGCACTGTCCTCCCATACCTATTATCACTATAATTTGAAAACATTGTAAAACCCAATTATTTTTAAAAGAGTAACCGTGGAGTTTCTTGCCGGCTCTTCTCCATAGGAAGCGACAAATTGGAACCGTGCACCTAGCTTCTGACGTTTCATAAGTGCCCTTGCAGGCTTATGTGAAATAAAATATTTTGATTTGATTTGATGGGTGACCGATGATGGATGACGGGCTTCGGACTTCATGTAACCACTGTCGCCCGTCCACGTAACGAAAGCTTTCTAAGACTCGAAGGGGTCTCGATAATTATGTGCCTATCTTAAACCTAAACCGATGTAATGAATAGTCACCCATACACGGACCGACTTCTCCAAGCGTAAGGCTCGTGCAGACTAGCGCGACGCGACGGTCGCGCCGCGACACTCGTAGAACAATTTCTATGAAAACTTAATGGAAATTGTTCTACAAGTGTCGCGTCGCGCTGTCGTGTCGTGGCTGTTTGAAGAAGCCTTAAAGCTTTAACTACGGCCGATCCGTGGAGCTTATATCATTTAACCATGAGCCCCCTAGAAACAGGCTTGGTCTACTATGATAATTTACCAGTTCAAAAACAGGTAAACGATTTCCACATAGCATTGATAAATCTATCATCAACAATCAAAGAGCCTTAGGAACTAATGAATCCTAAAGACTAGGCTGGCTAGACACTAGACTGGTGCTGATCCATACGTCATGTTCGTGAACGGGCGCCGCCAGTAGGGATTGGTCATCTCTTAGCTCCCACGGCTTGCCGGTGGCCGTGTCCTCGTGGAGGTGATCGGCGGCGGCGATCTCTCGCGTCCGACCCTGGTCCAGGCCATGGTACGGAGCGAGAGGGCATGGCTGGCAGTCGCCTCCTTCAGCGAAGCAGTTATGCTCGCAAAGAGGGAGGCGGCGCACGTGAGGGAGATGCAGTACATGCGCCCTCACAGCCGTGGCCTTCGCAGGAGACGCCCTGGGCGTCGGGAATCCCAGGCTGATTCCCGGCCACCGTAGGCACGGGCTTGCGGACGGCGAGTAATGGGTAGCTCGCTGTCCGGTAAGGACCAAGCCCGGGTCGACGGCGCGTTGTGTTCCACGCGCGCCTCAAAGAGATGTCAGCAGCAACAGAGGGGCCCGCAAGGGCCGATGCCTGCCGGGGGTGCGGGTTGTTCGAAAGAGATACCGCCGCCCCTGGCACACAGGCAACTGAGGGAACACGGGTGGGTTTTAGTCAGTAAAAGTCTGACACGCCCTCCCGCTCCACCCAGAGCGGGAGAAGTTATTTGATGATTTCCCACCCAGAAAAAAAAAAAAAAAAAAAAAGCTCCCACGGCTTATTTTAATTTCTGAATTGTTATTTTATTTTTGTTTTAATTACGGACGCTTTAATGTGCATGTTTTTTTACATCGTCGTAATGATGTAACCAAGTTTTTGTAACAATACCATGATTTTAAAAGAGTGTCCAAGGAGTTTCTTGCCCGTTCTTCTCCATAGGTACCTACGCTTTGGAATGGGCAACTAGCTTCATCTTTCTAACTCACCGACCTTGACAATTCAAAAGTGCCTGTAATTGGTTTATTTGAAATAAATGCTTTGAGTTTGAGTTTGACTATTAGTCTTAAAAAAACGCAATAGCAGCAAGTTTCGGGTCTGACAAAAAGATCGCGCTAGTGATAGTGATAAGATTCAAGGAAAATGGCATCTTTAATCATATCGAGCCTGTTACACCGTAAGGCTCTATTATACCTGCTAACCATAGGGTCAACAATGGAGATTTCCAGGGTGAAAAACCGTGAATAATGTTTATAATAATTATTATGGTCCCAATCGCAGCCTCGAGCGAAGCGATTTGCAACGCGACTTACGTCAAGCGACACGCAAGCGCTCTATTGTTATCTTTAATCATAATGAGCCTCTGGAATCGTAAGCCTACTATTAAACTTGCTGAATATAAGGACAACAACAGATATTTCCAGGGTGGAATATATCATAATAATTAAACCCCCCAATCGCAGCCTCGAACGATGCGATTTGCGTCAGCGTCATATTCATACAATTTTCTACTTTAGGCTATTGTATTACGGTCCTATTTTTAATGCAGCCAGTAAATCGCTAGGGCATTCTTTCGTTCTGCCGGAACTGGGGTGCTACTCTCTAACTCCGTCAACGAAAGTACAGACCCGTCCGAAAATAGTTCGAAACTTCAAAGTGACTCCCTACAGCTGATTAATTAACTTTTTTTGACGGGTTAAACCATTTAGGCAGTAGGGACAACTGTCGAATCGTGTAGTAATTCAATCTTAGTTTGGGCCCCAAACTAATCATAGGTCCGTAACGGACCGTACGGAGTAGGAAACGCCCGTAACTTAGACCGAGATTACGGATTCCGTGCTTAGAGAGTAGGCCTCCAGACTCGTGCAGATTGTCGCGTCGTGCCGGTCGGTCCGGGAGCCTTAAAGAACTTGCGTTGTTTTGTAAAAAGTGTCTGTGAAGACTTTTTAATACTTTAACTTCTCCCCTTGGTGACGACCTAGATATTCTAGCACCACGCGTCTTGCAACAGCGTCTACGGAAAAAACAAATGAATGAAGTTGTTTATAGCATGCTATGAAACACCGACACGCGACTAGCGGAGCGATGGACTATAACGTCAAGCGCGCGCAAGTCACATGAGGGTCAGGAGGCCTACTCTCTAAAGACGAAATCCGTAATCTCGGTTGAAGTTACGGGCATTTCCTACTACGTTATCACCTACGGACCTATGATTAGTTTGGGGCCCAAACTTAGAATGAATTATTATGGTTTAATTATGGTTTTACCCGTCCAAAAAAGTTAATCAATCAGCTGTACTTTGAACTTTCGAACTATTTTCGGACGGGCCCGTATTTTCAATGATGAAGTTAGAGAGTAGTCCCTTGACACGACTTATCAAATCAACCCGGCTTCTGCAAACATGCGGGACGCGACTCTCGCAGAACAATTTCTACGAAAAAATTATGGAAATTGTTCTACAAGTGTAGCGTCGCACTGTCGAGTCGCGCGCCTATCTGAAGAAGCCTTTATTCCATTGCAAACATGGGTTAAAGTAGCAATATTTTATAAAGGTTTTACTTGCATTATTTTTCAAATTTTCCCATGTTCTGCATGTCACAAGGGCATGTAAATGTTCATCTAAATTAAAGTGTAATAATTGTTTGCAGTTTTAATTTTATAAGTATTAGACTGTGTAAATTTATAGTTCAAAATATAATTCGTTGCTGTTCTCTTTAAGATCAGGACCAGCACTCACCCTATTCCGAAACACTATCAATCACAATCACAATTGTAAAGCATTTTGATATTAGGTACTAGGTAATCCATTACTTCATATATTCGAAAAAAAAAACAACTCAACAACGTGAACAAATCAATGAATGTTGGTGAACTGAACCCCGAGGTCCCTACCTACACATTATCTTAAGTAACTTATTGGGGTACCGTTCACAAAGACCTTATAATAGGAACTTAATCAATTTATTCAAGGATATGTATGTGCTTACAGACTACGTAGGTATATACCTACCTACACAATTTCCAGACAGAAGTACAAACGCTGTGTCAATTCAATTACCTAAAATTGAACATCGTGATGGAATTGGAGATACAACTCCATCTTTAGCAACGTTAACTAGTTTCCTTTGACTTAGCTTACCACAGATAAGTTTACCCTCCCAGTAAATTAGAAATCAATTACGTGAACCCAAAATCCGTTGAGTAAGTATGTTCTAAAAGTAAGACAAAGATGTTATATCTGAGAGCATTCGCGAGGAAAATAGGGATTCTGTCGGCTAAGCCAAATAAAGTTCACGAAAATCTTTTTTAACATAATATTAAATCACGACATGTTTCCGCGAAGGTTTCGGCAGATGTGTACCTATAGTACATCCACATTTCGCCAGTTATGTTTAAGTCTCATGTAATAGGGGGCGAGCCTATTGCCATCAACCGAGCACTAATCCAGACTCCGGGATGCTACTGAGAAAATCCAGACAGGCAAACCCAGTAACACTTTGCCCGACCTGAGAATCGAATACGCCTTTAGCATGAAGTTGGTAGTTTCGGCCGAAGTTATGGGTGTTTCATACTTCGTATCACTTACGAACATAAGATTGTTCGGGCCCGAGCTAAGAATTAATGACACCACAGTTTAAGAGCGTTCATCCCACGCGGGCTGACAACGGCGCATTTATACACGTTTTTCGTGATTATTTCATTAAACACAAAAAAGTAAAAAAAAAACCAGCCAAGCTCTAAATCATTGGTATTTACAAGTTTGGATATAATTTTTTACAGTTATTTTGGTATTTACTTATAAAAATCGACATACCGTCAATTATTTTCTGGGTGCATTAATTAGTACGATTAAATGTTTTTATTAAAGAGTAAATGTTAAAAATAATTACAAATAACAACGAAATAGTGCTTGGCTGAAAAAAAAACCTACTTTGTGTGTATTTAGTGAAATAATCACGAAAAATTACTATAAATGCGTTGTTGCCCGCCCGCGTGGGATGAACTCTCTTAACAGCTGTCCTTTGGGAGTAAGGTCTTTAGCCCGTCCGAAAAAATTAATTAATCAGCTGTAGGTGAATCTTAAGACCGAAGTTTCGAACTACTTTCGGACGGGCCCGTATCTTTGTTGAAAGGGTTAGAGAGTAGGCCCCCAAGACCTCACGCTCAGCAGTAGAGCTTACGACAACTAGACCAACAACGCAGTTCTCAATTCATTTTTTTAAAAACATTTTGGCAAAATATTAGAAAACGAAAGATGAGCCAGACTTTTTCAGATGTGAAGCTAATGTGTTCAGTGATGTGTAAAAATCTGAAATGAGGTACAGTCAACTGTGCACCAGTGATAACATTAGCGTTCCGAAAATACCGCCCTTACAGACGCTTCTGATGTCGCATTGTTACTGCTGCGGTTGTTTACTGTGTTTTACGTCCTAAAATAGTTAAAGGTTTTTTAACATTGATACACGATGTTAGCTGATTTTCAGCTGAAAATCAGCCGATCCATACATATCCATAGCATAATCAACCTGTAAAAGTAGATTACGTTTATATGTTTCCATTGTTGGGACACAAGCCTCCTCTCTGTGAGAGAGAGTGGGCAGTTATTCACTACGGGGCACATGTTTCAAATTTTTGGTTTCCTCGCGATGATTTCTTTTACCATTTTGAGATCATTGGTGGCATTTTACGGATTAAAATAAAAGCAATCTTGTTTGGCGGGGTGATCCGGAAAAACGTCGTTTTGTATTGTGTTTTATAAGTAGATAAACCAGATTAAAAAAATTGATAAAAATATATTACATAGTTCATACCTTGATCTAGATATTCCGGCCATGCGATACACGATTACTTGCATTTTACTGCATCCACTTAAATCGCAAAGACATGTCTAAATGATGATCGGATTCTTATTTCATTTGACTTATTTCATTTGGCTTTGAACAATAAAACTTATACCATAATAAAGGTCGTAAGAAACATGATAAAATCCGGCCTTCATAATATGGACTATGAAAATACATTTATAACTAATCTAAAATCCAGTGTTTTTATCCTTACATGCGCGCGCCCCGTGTCGTTTAGTCCCGAGCGGAACGTGTTGGACGTCGGACGTGTGTCAATTTTTTGAACCCGCCACCCCCCGCTATGATCTGTTACCGCCAGAGCTTAAAATTGTTTGTAAATAATAATACGTAATAATAAGCTAAATACAGGTATATTTATGTATAGCAAGCTTCATTTCGTAGGAAATTAAAGTAGTTAATATTTTGTAAAACAAAATGGGAAACTACAGAAAGTAAAAACTTTCGATCCAGCGCTGGCTCTTCGAAGGCTAGTAAACAAAAAAGAATAAGGATGGTTTGACAATATTATTATTGTAGGTATACATTCATTACATTTTACGCGTAATATATTTATTTATTATAGATAACCTACTGTTAGTGGTTTGCAAATCTATGTACCTACGCGTAATAGATTTGCAAACCGCAAATAGGCGTGTAGAAAAGAATTGGAACCCTATGTCCGTGTAAATAAAGACGCCAAGTGCGCAAAAGCTAGAATGGTTCATTTTTCACGCGGAATAGATTTACCAACATGTCGTACAGCATTAAGCCGCCACGCGCGCAAATTGTATAATGGTTTATTTACTGTTTTCAAATATCAAAGAGGTAGGTTGAAAAACAAAAAAAAAATATGATTGCCTGGATAGGCACTGTATATGATAACACTATGACCTTGAGCTGGTCCAGCGTAATACGGACATTATGCTGCTTCTTCTTTTGCTTCTTTGTATTTTACTTTCGTAGCGGAGCAGTGCAGGATAGATAGATACTTACTTAGGTACTTATTTTTGTATTTCTTAACGTGTGCTTTGTAAGTTTACAGGGCTTCTTCTGCGTTGTTATTGTGTGCGGTAGCCGTCATGTTACTGTACTGTACCGTCATGTAGTAACATGACGGCCGCAGTAGCGGCCGTCATTTTGCTGCGCCGTTATATTGCTGCGGTTGTCATGTTACTGCGGCCGTCATGTTACTGCGGCCGTCATGTTACTGCGGCCGTCATGTTAATGCGGCCGTCATGTGACTGCGACCGGTCGTCATGTTGCTGCGGCTGGCCCTGCGGCCGGCCGTCATGTTGCTGCGGCTGGCCCTGCGGCCGGCCATCACAAAACTGCGGCCATCACAAAACTGCGTCCGTCATATTACTTCGACCGTCACAAAACTGCGGCTATCATATTGCTGCGGCCGTCATGTTACAGCGGCCGTCATGTTACTGCGGCCGTCATGTCAATGCGGCCGTCATGTGACTGCGGCCGGCCGTCATATTGCTGCGGCTGGCCCTGCGGCCGGCCGTCACAAAACTGCGGCCATCACAAAACTGCGTCCGTCATATTACTTCGGCCGTCACAAAACTGCGGCTATCATATTGCTGCGGCCGTCATGTTACTGCGGCCGTCATGTTACTGCGGCCGTCATGTTAATGCGGCCGTCATGTGACTGCGGCCGGCCGTCATGTTGCTGCGGCTGGCCCTGCGGCCGGCCGTCATGTTGCTGCGGCTGGCCCTGCGGCGGACCGTCATATTGCTGCGGCCGGCCATCACAAAACTGCGCCCGTCACAAAACTGCGTCCGTCATATTACTTCGACCGTCACAAAACTGTGGCCGTCATATTACTTCTACCGACACAAAATTGCGGCCGTCATATTATTTCGACCGTTACAAAACTGCGGCCGTCATATTACTTCGACCGTCACATATTGCGGCGGCCGTCATATTGCGGAGGCCGTCATATTGCGGTGGCTGTCATATTGCGGAGGCCGTCATATTGCAGCGGCCGTCATATTGCGGAGGCCGTCATATTGTGGAGGCCGTCATATTGCGGAGGCCGTCATATTGCGGAGGCCGTCATATTGCAGCGGCCGTCATATTGCGGCGGCCGTCATATTGTGGCGGCCGTCATATTGCGGCGGCCGTCATATTGCGGTGGCCGTCATATTGCGGCGGCCGTCATATTGCGGCGTCCGTCATATTGTGGCGGCCGTCATATTGCGGCCGCCGTATTACGGAGGCCGTCATAGTACGGAGGCCGCCATGTTACTGCGGCTGTCATGTTAATGCGGCCGTCATGTTACTGCGGCTGTCATGTTAATGCGGCCGTCATGTTACTGCGGCCGTCATGTTTCTGCGGCCGTCATATTACGGAGGCCATCATGTTATTGCGGCCGTCAAATAACTGTGGCCGTCATATTACTGTGGCCGTCATGTTATTGCGGCCGTCATTTTATGGAGGCCGTCACAAATCCATTTTGATCAGCGGCCTCGAAAACCATGACAGGTGGTAACATGTCATAAACAGTTAGAAAGAAAAATTATAAATATAAGTCCACGTTCACACGGACGTAATTTCGCGCGCTGGATTTTCAACTCTCGGTAGTAAGCCGAAGGTTGACAATCCCCAACACAGTGCAACTCAGCGCGTTGAAAATCTAACAATGTGGTTTACTGTTAGATTTTCATATCTCGGTACGTACTGTAGGTCGAAATATGAAAAAAAAATTTGGCCCTCCCATAGTAAATCAATCAGCTGGTAGTCAGTTTTGTAAGGGAGGGCCAATTTTTTTTTTCATATTTCGACCTATGTTCTTTGGGGAAAGTTGTTGAGTTTCATGAGCACATTCACCTCCTTTAGGGTTGATACCCCCCTTCCGTTACACGCTGTATAAGAAAATAAATAAAAAAGTGCAACTAAAAAACTACGACGGTCACCCTAATTGGACTTCCAGTCTGTATGTAACTTGAACATAACTGGCGATTTGTGGGTGTACTAATACACCACTGCCCAACCCCTCTGAAACAATACAGGCGTTAATGTTATGAAGAAATCTCATTGCCGCAACTTATTATATCTTAAAAAAATACTTACTAGAATAGTAAAACAAACTTTTACTAATCGTAATCAGTTCAAGTTGATCCACTGTATTGCTATATTCGGTGACATAGTTAATACTGCTGCCGGCCGCCAGCCACGCCTGGCGCGCGTGTCGCTCGCGCGTCGTAACTAGTTACGTCTCGCTACTCGTTTCGGGGGCTGAGGTAAGCGTTAAATGCCTACCGCGCTCGGCTCACCTCGCCTTAAGATAATTATATACAACACTGCGATATTTCACTTTACATATACAAGTACACAGAGGCCAGCACATCAAGCTACCCCAATCTGTAAAATTTCTTTGATAGTTTCTCAACTTTATTACAAAAGATTATGGTTCATGTTCAATTGGGAAAATTTGACAGTTTGGGATAGCTTGATGTGCTGGCGTCTGTACATAAGAACATTCAGTCCACGGGTTTTCATAAAAAAAAAAAAACTGATTTCTCAATAGTAAATATCGAACAAAAGGTTTTCAAATTTCCATTCAAACTATCATCCAGCTATTTTCATTTTTTTCATTAAATGCCTAATATATTCCGGGGAAGATACTAAAAATGTAAATACTCATTAAAATTTTCTTTTCATACGCTATACTCATCAATCATACTAAACAGTATGTCGCTGAAACCAGCGACATTTTTAGTAACATTTAATCATTTCATATGTTTTTGTGGTTATTTTTTGCGGTGACAACAGTTTGTCTAATTGAAGGGTTTTACACTAGCAGTTGCTTTGTTTTATTGGCGTTTAACTAATTAATTTGAAAAAGGATACATTACTACCATGAAATTACTCATGAATTAAATGACTTAAGTCAATTTTACCATTTATATGATGACGGGCACTGCTCTCTAAGCCTCTATTTTTTACCCGACAACGGCGAAACAAAACGGAGGGTTATGATTCTAACCGGTACATATGTACGAGGGTACCTATGTATGTATGTTCAGCTGTTTCCTAATAACTGAGGTATCGTTAGAAGCGTCTTGATTGTCCGCTGGTAAAAACTAAGTGATGTCTCATTAAATGATACACATAAAAATCACGCTCTAAAAACTGAAACAAACCCGATAATTTAATAGGAAATATTCTCACCTGGAAGCCGTGGTCGTATGATAGGCGATTATAAGGTTAAGGGCAAAGTGGCACGAAGTGGCTGATGAGAATATTTTCTTGTTCTACTTTTTAGAGCGTTTATCCAGTAGGCACCTAGTCGTGATTTCGTTATTGAACTTACTTTTTTCAAATCTTCTAAATATGAAAATAGTGTTTATATACTATCAACATACAAATTACTGGCGATGGTTGCATGCTAACGCCAGGCAGGCCAAAGTCTACGATACTGTAAAGGTTGTCTGCAAAAGACGACCTTATGTGGTACAGGCTAGCGATAAAATACCTTTAATCACATTCGAACATTCGAACGTTTTTAGAATAAACTTTAGAATTAATTTTGTTTGTTTCGAAAATACAGAGTATATGGCAGGTACGTGGCTGTAAAAACGAAAGCGTGAAATAAAAGGAATAATGATTGACGTTGCACAACAAGTGTATTTTTTTATTCAATCCGGTACAAGGCGGGCTCCCAGTAGTCCCTAAGCATCTACCTAACGTATACGGAAGTATTTTTCCACTCATGGGCAGCCAAAGCCCTTAATGTTTCCCTACTATCTATTCCTCACAAAGACGTAAAGTACATTTCTAATTACAAACTCCACAAGAATTACTATCGTAATTACACGTTACACAGCACTCTGTCTCAGTTCAACTGGTCAGCACTAATGCAAATAGCTCTAATCAGCCTCAGTCATCAGGATATCTTCGTGGGCAATTGCTCGGCAAACTACGGTCACGCAACGCCCACATATCTTAAGATCTATCGCCAGTTTCGTGACTACGTTAATTAAACGGTCCTTGGAGCGCATTCAATGTCTTCTTGATTGCTGATGAGACCTTCGGAAGGACGCCCTTGAACAACAGTAGAAGGTATCTTCAGCGTGAGGCAATCTTAAGGACTTGACACCTTTGTCGGTAAGTGAAAGGGGGCGGTAAAGTTTTTATGAAATTGGGTCGTGTCATATTGGTGCCATGACGTGTTAGACGGCGAAAATGTTCAAAGATCAAAAGGACAGAAAATGTGAAGAAAATATAATTTTACGTATCTACCTACCTACTGTATGTATTCATAATATTATGTTTGTAAAAAAACATATGACGTTAAGAGTGCCGACTACAGAAAAATCAAATAGAAAATTGGAAATCCGAACCGCGGAAAGCTACGTAAATAAAAAGAAATGAGGCGGCCAAGTCTGAGTCAGATTTACACACGAAGGTGTCCGTACTAAAAGGCAAAAAATAGAATTAAAACAGGTTTCTTTTTTTGTTTGAAGTCTTCTTTTATTGAATTTTTATAAGATGCAGCCCGCTGACAGACTGACTGACGGACACACGCATGGCGGAGGCTTACTAATAGGTTCCCGTTGGCAGCCTACGGAACCCTAAAAGCGGACACGTGCCAAAGGATTATCTACAGAAATCCTTTTCAAGCACTTTTTCCTACTGATAAAATTTTATTTCTTGAAAAAGCTATATTTATGGTTAATGGTTTAAGTTGTCTTTAAAATACCACTTTTAGCGATAATACCGCCCATCCCATTGTGTGACGCTATATAAAATAACAACATTAATATCTGTAATTTTTAGGAGCTTAGGGCTAAGTAACAACCGCACGGGTCAATCGATCAGGCCAAGCCCCGCTTGCCGCGGTTTCTCCGTGGATGACTGACCATCGTAACATACCAACACTTCTTCGACTGTTGGTCCCAGCAGTCATTCGTGGATGTTTGATAGACGTTACGGGTCGTCGGAGCCAGACAGTCTGACAACCAGTCGTACCAAGGGGTATCGGTGTGCCTAGTAAATGGGTTGTAAAGGTCAGATAGGCAGTCGTTCCATGTAAAATACTGGTATTCAGCTGCATCCAGTTAGACTGGAATCCAACCTACCTCTGCCTAGCCTTTGATGATGATATCTGTATTTTATTGTGATGGTTATTTATTATTAATTAGAGTATTCTATTCTATTTGATTATATTTACTGTAATCTCTTGATCCTCTTGACGCTCTACTATGTAACTTTAATCAGTTTTAATTAAAGAACCTGTTTCAGTCTAATTGATTAAATTATTAAACAACTTTATAAACTAAGTTCTGATCGACACTTTCTTAAACTTTCGAAACATCGTTAATGCGAGTTGAACTTCTGTCTTTATGGTAACCTTGAAGAACCGAGAACCGTTTTTCCGTTAAAAGGATCTTAAGAGGCCGTATGTAAACTTTTACGCTGATTAACGTGATTTTACAGACGCGATTATACAGTTAAAGTACTGTATTTATATAACTTTTAATGCACCATACAAAATGTTATTTCCATCAATATCAAATGAATGAGCTACTTTTTTATTTTTACTAATTGATTTTGATTTATCGGTCTCAAACCGGCACACAGTTTTGAGAAATTTATGGTCTCTTACAACAAAATTTTACAAAAAATTCAAAACACAAAAAAAGTCTTTAGATAATAATTGAAACGACCTTTCGTGTTGTTTATTAAAACTTAAGGAAATGTTGCATTTTAAACTGTAAAAGTACGTCTTAAATATCAAGTAAATAAGCAAAATCAACAAAATTACGTATACGGCCTTTCTGAAAGTTGGCAACGTTCCCAATATCACTAAAATATTTCGTTGTTTTGATGAATTAATAAATATCAGTAAGACTCCGCCGCCCTTCCCTTATCAGAAGGCAAAAAGTCACCCAAAGGGCAATGGAGAGGGCTATGCTCGGAGTTTCCCTACATGATCGAATAAGGATTGAAGAGATCCGCAGGAGAACCGACATAGCCCGAAGAATTGCCTTACTTAAGTGGCAGTCAGGCAGACACATTGCTCGCAGAACAGTTGGCCGATGGGGCCGAATGGTTCTGGACTGGCGACCGCGTGCCGGAAGACGTAGCGTTGGAAGGGCTCCCACAAGATGGACCGATAACCTTGTGAAGGCCGCAGGAATCCACTGGATGCGAGAAGCGCAGAACCGGTCGAAGTGGAGGAGTTTGGGGGAGGCCTATGTCCAGCAGTGGACGTCTTTCGGCTGAAATAAACATAAAAATAATCTTTATTGACATAATATGAGGATACAGAATCTTATGAAGCCTCTGAAACCCAAACTAGGTAAAAACCTGTATGTCAGGAGTCAGCGTTTTCTCCCATTTTCATTACGTTAATTGTGATGCCAAAGAAAATTACATTTAAAATTTACTCCTGAATGAACTTCTAACTAAGGTATGGTTTTTTTATTTTTTTGGGTGGGAAATCATCAAATAACTTCTCCCGCTCTGGGTGAAGCGGGAGGGCGTGTCAGACTTTTACTGACTAAAACCCACCCGCGTTCCCTCAGTTGCCTGTGTGCCAGGGGCCGCGGTATCTCTTTCGCACAACCCGCACCCCTGGCAGGCATCGGCCCTTGCTGGCCCCATCAGTTGCTGCTGACATCTCTTTGAGGCACGCGTGGAACACAACGCGCCGTCGACCCGGGCTTGGTCCTTACCGGACAGCGAGCTACCCATTACTCGCCGTCCGCAAGCCCGTGCCTACGGTGGCCGAGAAGCAGCCTGGGATTCCCGACGCCCAGGGCGTCTCCTGCGAAGGTCACGGCTGTGAGGGCACATGTACTGCATCTCCTTCCCGTGCGCCGCCTCCCACTTTGCGAGCATGACTGCTTCGCTGAAGGAGGCGACTGCTAGCCACGCACTCTCGCTCCGTACCATGGCCTGGACCAGGGTCGGACGCGAGAGATCGCCGCCGCCGATCACCTCGCCACTCCCAAGTGTGCGCGAGGACCTTTGCCTCCAGATCCCATGGCGATCTCAGGTATGGTGGAAGTGAGTTTCGTGTGTGTGTAGGATGTACGAGTGTTGTTGTGTAATGTAATGTATTGTACTGTCGGGGTGTGTGTGTGAGTGTGATGGAATGAAATGATGATAATGATCATGACTGCACGCCCCCTGTTGAAAACCCTGCCACGATTTTTTTTACGTGGACGTGGTCGTCCACGTCCACGTAAAAAAATCGTGGCAGGGTTTTTCAACTTCGGTGTTGAACCGAGCATTGGGTATGCAACAGAATGCATCTCAGCGCGTCGAAAAATCACACTGTTTGATTTTCAACTCTCGGCCCTGAGCAGAGCGTTGAAGATCCAGTGCACGATACAATCCTGCCGCGATATTTTTACGTCCATGCGATCGTGGACTTATGATGAAATATTGCTCTGTGTTTCAATAAAATAATGATTATGGATTCAAAATCATTTATTCAAACTAGGCTGCGATTCAGCTCTTTTTGAACGTCAAAATTACATAAGACAGTCCCCCAAAACGCCCACCCTTCACCACTTAGCGCTTTAGCTGGGAAGAAAAAGTAGCGCAACAAACTCCCCGGCAGCACAGCTGTCTGTTAGGTTAGAAGAACTCAATTCTTTAAAATAGTACGTAACTAACATTATGAAGGCGGAGCAATGCCGTGTCCTCGTGGAGGTGATGGGCGGCGGCGATCTCTCGCGTCCGACCCTGGTCCAGGCCATGGTACGGAGCGAGAGGGCATGGCTGGCAGTCGCCTCCTTCAGCGAAGCAATTATGCTCGCAAAGAGGGAGGCGGCGCACGTGAGGGAGATGTAGTACATGCGCCCTCACAGCCGTGGCCTTCGCAGGAGACGCCCTGGGCGTCGGGAATCCCAGGCTGATTCCCGGCCACCGTAGGCGCGGGCTTGCGGACGGCGAGTTATGGGTAGCTCGCTGTCCGGTAAGGACCAAGCCCGGGTCGACGGCGCGTTGTGTTCCACGCGCGCCTCAAAGAGATGTCATCAGCAACTGATGGGGCCCGCAAGGGCCGATGCCTGCCAGGGGTGCGGGTTGTTCGAAAGAGATACCGCCGCCCCTGGCACACAGGCAACTGAGGGAACACGGGTGGGTTTAAGTCAGTAAAAGTCTGACACGCCCTCCCGCTCCGCCCAGAGCGGGAGAAGTTATTTGATGATTTCCCACCCCAAAAAAAAAAAAAAAAACTAACATTATGAAACACAAAAAACATTAAATTTGCCATATATCAGCTATCACACGCCAATATACCAGCAAAACATTGAAAACTGTAGGTACTGAAGCAGAAATAAATAATAAAAACGTACACAGAACTTACAATCTAAATAACCATTGATTGCCATAATAACACCGGATTAGCACGTGGTAACTATTGGTTTCCACGTGCTTTTTTTACGCCTAAAACAAATTATGCAGTCTCACAGTATTAGTTCTTGCAATTCATCCAACTTCCTATTATATCCTACTATATATTAGTAGAATATTATAAAATATGTGAAAGTTTGTATGTTTACATGTTTGAATGTTTGTAACTCAATCACGCAAAAACGGCTGAACAGATTTGGATGAGGTTTGGCAAACAAGATAGTTTGCTTTTTTAGTGGACGCATAGGATACTTTTTATCCCAATTGTACATTCCTGTGGGATAATTTTCGTCATCCACGCGGGCAAAGCTGCTGGCAAAAGCTAGTAATCAATATTTTGGTACAACACAGAACGATATTTCTTAGTTAAATTTTGCGATCAGCTACATGAAATCAATTTTCAGAATAAACGCCTATCTTATAATATAAAAATCCAGTGTCATGATGTATGTTCCCAGTGAACTCTTCACCAAGTCAACCGATTTTGATGAAAATTGGCATTTATATGTAATTTGTTCCAACTTGAGAGATAGAATATTTTTTTCCTCAATAATTTAAAATTAACAATAAAATGCCCAATTTTGATTATAAGTCGATTCGCACGAATACACTTGCCCGAATCGTGCGAATCGTCACATTTAAATAATATAATATTTTCTTTAGGCGACTCGCACAAAGTTAATATTTTTGTGAGCGAATAGACAATACTAGAAACGCGTATTAAGCAATTGGCAACTTTTTAAATAACACGTTAAGGAAACAATGAAAAGTTAAGGAAAAAGTACACTAACTATGTTGCATCAAATACAAAACGCGCGAATTGCCTAATACGTATTTCTGAAATTGATGATTCACCCACAAATTAATTAACTTCGAGTGAGTCACTAATAAAAATAATAATTATTATTTAAAATGACATTTCGCCCGTTTTCCCGGCAAGTATATTCGTGCGAATCAAGTTATAAGCATCTAATTTTAGTTTCAAGGTTAGTAACATAATATAATATAATAATATTTAAAACTTATTTAACCATCATAACACAGCCCGCAAGGGCCGATGCCTGCCAGGGGTGCGGGTTGTTCGAAAGAGATACTGCGGCCCCTGGCACACAGGCAAAGTGAGGGAACACGGGTGGGTTTTAGTCAGTAAAAGTCCGACACGCCCTCCTGCTCCACCCAGAGCGGGAGAAGTCATTTGATGATTTCCCACCCAAGAAAAAACCATCAAATCAATCAAATCAAATCAAAATATTTTATTTCACATAAACCTGCAAGGGCACTTATGAAACGTCAGAAGCTAGGTGCACGGTTCGAATTTGTCGCTTCCTATGGAGAAGAGCCGGCAAGAAACTCCACGGTTACTCTTTTAAAAATAATTGGATTTTATAATGTTTTCAAATTACAGTGATATTAGGTATGGGAGGACAGTGCAGGCCTGTCAATAAGTACCAGGTACTTTAGAGGAATGAAAATAAAGAATAGAAATTGTAGGCCTACAACGTTCTCTCATTCACAATATGTAAAAGAATCTACATAAGTAAAATCAACCTATTTAAACCAAGTGATATGATTTCCATGAGAATCACTAATAAATACTCGATATTACAAGTGTTGTATAATGTCAAATAATGACGAGAATATGTCAGAAAGTGTAAAAATTTATAAAATTAACATTGTAATTTGGAAGAAGTTAATAGACGCTCACATAGCTATGGTGCTAATGAGTTACCAGGGAAGCCATATGTGCAGAAGGAATTAACGCCAAACTTCCTTGTCTTCAACGTAGTCTTTTATCTTATAATATGCTTTTTTGATAAGGACACGTTTGATGTGAGTTTTAAACTTTCCATCGCTAAGTTCTGTAACCGATTTTGGCAACTTGTTATAGAAGCGGATACTGTTTATTAGAAATGACTTACTAGTTTTAGTTAATCTAAATTTTGGAATCACAATTTCATCTTTACTACGTGTATTTAGATTATGGAAGTCGCATCTTTTTTTGAAAAGACCTAAATTTTTGCGAACATACAAGATATTTTCTAGGATATAAAGAGAAGGCAGAGTCAGTATGTCAACTTCGTTGAATTTGTTTCTAAGAGACTCGCGAAGCCCCATTTTATAGATTGCGCGGATTGCCCTCTTTTGCAGAATGAAAACTGAATCTACGTCAGCTGCCGACCCCCACAGCAGAACGCCATAAGACATAATACTGTGAAAATAAGCAAAGTATACTAACCTAGCTGTGGCTACATCAGTCAACTGCCTTATTTTTCTTACTGCGTAAGCAGCTGAGCTTAATCTACTTGAAAGAGCTCTAATGTGGGCATCACAACACACATTTGTAAAATATTTATATGAAACATACAATAAAACAAAAACATACTGATTTTACCCACGATTTCTTTCAAATGACGCATCTACGTTTTCAACAATAATAATTACAATAAACTATAAAAATCAAGATACGTCATAAATTACCTAAGCAGTTTCCTGCACAAATTAATTACACCTAAACTAAATACTGACCTTCTGTCCAAAATTTCTACGTATTATTGTTCCTAGGAGGTTACCAGGCCGATAAATGTTAAGACGGTTGCGCCAAGTTTGCCCGCGAACTTCAAATCTTCGTATGTTTTTTTTTTTTTGCAATTAGCTTTTTCATGAAATAGTCATTCAGTGGGATTCAATGAATGGAGAATGTACATCAGGCAGATCATTTTTTTTAAATAGCCCACGTAAATTTTCTACGCTAGTGGGTCTAAACTTATAAAAAAATAGATATTTATTCACACACATCATAATTTTTTAATATGTAGTTACATCTGTCTCTCTTGTTGGTAGACGTAGCTCCCTTATTAGTTCGTTTGTGATAAGACTTTTCATCTATAAGTAGGTAAGCACTTTTAAATTTGAATTTTAATGCTTGATTTCTATATTTTTTCTTTTAATCGTTTCATGTATAGTTTTATTTCAACAATAGGGTACCTTTTATTTTAAAGATGAATTCATTCCCCCTTGTCACTAGCCATAAGATTGCACAATATTATTTTTATGGAGGTTGATATGTTTCAGTGCAGCCTGAAGAGGTTCACAAAAGTAGCACTGAAGTGCAATGAAAATATTTAGAGCCAAGTTATGTTAATTTCTTGTTAATTTTGTTAATTTATAATGTATGTAAGATGATTTTTGAAACTGTTTTGTTTATAGTATTAACATCGTATTAAATTGGCGTATCATAGCTGTTAGGGTGTTATGTACAAAATTTTAAATAAATAAATAAAAAATAAAAAATCTGACGTTTTAAAAGGAAGGCATAAAAATAATAGTTTAAAAACTAAAAACACGCGTTAATAGACAACCGAACAAAAATGTAGAAAATAATCCCTACTAATATTATAAATGCGAAAGTAACTCTGTCTGTCTGTCTGTATATTACGTTTTCACGCCTAAACTGCTGAACCGATCGTCATGAAATTTGGCACAGATATAGCCTGGGATACGGATGACATATGTACTACTTTTTTTAAGGCCTATTCAAACCTAAGCGATATTCGCTGCCACTGTGGGTAAAGGTACATACCGTGCGGGTTTCGCTCAGGTATTTAGTATCATGTTCCACGGCTATAACAACTTGAGCGGTATTCGCTGCCACTGTGGGTAGAAGTGCATATCGCGCGGGTTTCGCTCAGGATGGTTCCGCGGCTAGAGCGGAATAGTTGGTGCCACAGTACCGCATAGGTATTGTTTCGCTTGTTGGGCGAAACAGATTCTTTACCTTCCTGAGCGAAACTCAAGCTCGGTATTCTATCCATAAGGATAGTGAAAACCGCTTTGGTGTGAACAATAATGTTACCGCATACTGATTCGGTTTTCTTTACCGCAGACAGTAGCGATTACCGCTTAGGTTTGAATAGGCCTTTACGCGATAACCGACATCTACGGGGCGGAGCCGCGGGCAAAAGCTAGTCTTCAATAAGTTTAAAATACGAAAAGATAGAAAAAAAAAATTATCGTAAAAAATCGTGGGTTGTGGTTACCGGTACATGAGTGTGCATTAAAAGATATTGAAGAAGTACATGTATTTGTAGAAGATAATGTTACTGTAATTTATCTAAAGCTTCACATAAACTCACGCCTTTTTTCGTGGGGGTAGTCAGAAACTATAGATACCAGTGACATTCGTTTCTGCTTACGATATCCCTGTTATCCCGGCACTTATCTTTTGTTGGTAATCCTAAAATTTTATTCTTATACTCACAGGAGGCTCGTGGCCAAGTAATAACAATCCGCACTGGTCGATCCATCAGGTTAAGCTTCGCTCGTCGGGGTTGGTCTGTGGATCGGTGACCATCTTTACTTACCAAGACCCCTCCGTGCCTCGGAAAGCACTTGTCCCGGCTGCCATTCGTGGATCTTTGACAGTCGTTACGGGTCGTCAGAAGCCCGAAAGTTGGACAATCAGTCTTACCAAGGGGTATCGTGTTACCCAGTTACTGGGTTGTGGAGGTCAGATAGGCACTCGCTCCATATACAATACTGGTATTCAGCTGCATCCGGTTATACTGGAAGCCAACCCCAACATGATTGGGAAAAAGCTAGGCAGATTGACTCACAACTTCACACAAATGATGTTAAGTGTGCCTCAAAACTCAGTACCAATGTTTTCATGACATTTATTTAATTTAACTTCAAGGTGAAACAAATTGTCCTCTGCAATGACATCATGTCTTTTAGAAATTTAGCGTTTTAATGTCAACTTCACACAATTTGTAAAACAAATTAATAAAATAACTAACTTCTGAATTTTCATTGTTTTGAGAATATTATTAATGATGGAAGGATTTATAGTTATAGTTGTCTAGAGTTGTCGTGGACTAACTTTGGGCGTATTTAAGTAATAAAAGAAGTGTAAAATCTACAAAACCAAGTCGGTACCAACAAAGCTCAAATACCGAAAAAAGTTAATAAAATTTATTGATCATTGATTTATGCAGTGGTTTTTTCACATGACCCGATCTTCCAAAGGACTTTTCTTAATTTTTTACGCACTTTTTTGTTATAAATGATCCTGCATCTCACTCAATAAAGTTGTGCGTATAGACTAGCATCTAACTACTCATCACTGATACTACCTCTGTCGGACACGATGCCTGGCGTGCGAGCGTGCTTTTTACCAAGGCCTACCAGTGAGTTCGAACCCGCGACATTCCCCTTAAGCATTCAAATAATAAAATCAAAGCTCTCAATTCATAAGTGGCACTACAGATTGAAGCAGTGGTGGCCTATTGGCGCTTCATTTTAACCCAGACAGGTGCTTTACTTTGTGTAAATTATGTCATCACCGCTGCTCTCGGAAGTGTGAAGGAAAACATCGCGAGGAAACCGACATGTCCTAAAACCAAAAAAATCAAATCCATGTGATATCTACCAACCCGCACTGGAATACGGAATGGAATGGAATACGGCTCTATCCCTCTCATAGAGAGGAGGCCTGTGTCTCAGCAACGGGAACAACATATACTGATTTTGCATATTATGAGATTGGCATGCATCGGCACCTTTTCTAATTAATCATTTGTTTACATTTGCCTGAGATGTTTGTGGAACAGACCGTAGTAAACGCACGGGTAATTTCCCACCTCCATCAAAAACGCCTTAGAAAGAACGTAACCTCTCCAGAAGTGCCTTGTCTATGAACTGCGGGGACGGCTTCTACGTAATTGATATCCACGATCTATTTCTAGCTAACTAGGTACTCTGTGTCAGTAACTCGTTGTTATAATGTTTGTTTACATAACAACTACCACGAGACTCTCAGTATGGTCTGTTAGAAAATAGTTATTTGTTATGCAAGGCTGCAAAGTTGTTTTTTGGTGCGAGTACTTGTATTGAAAGCTGAGCAAGCGAAGGATGCTAGGAAGCGAAACGAGTGGTTCAAATATAGAATCCTGAGCGTAGCGAGGCTTTCAAAGGTACGAGACGCAGAAAACCTTTGCTGCCGAGCGAAACACACAATTTTTTACCTCACTACAGCGAGGAAAATGCTAGTGCAAGAAAAACAGCCTAAAAAAATATTTTAAATTAGTGTAGTTCAATGAAGTATGATAGCATTGCATCGTAGTCTTCGAAAATGTTTTCAATCACGCCTTTAGAATGTTTCCACGCATTGAACAAATTGTACGCTTTTACGTACTTTTCGCGCGATTTTTCCGGAAGATAACTCAATTCGGCATTATTACAATTTGCACTAACTCTGCAGGTGTTAAATTTATATCTTCATCGCTGCTGAACTCGCCCATATTTTATGATTTCTTACAATTTTATCAAAAAACAAACCAAAATTATGGAAAGCAAATTGAATAGAGACGACACCTTTTTTAAAGTTTTTTTTTCATGCAGTCGCCCTGCTGGCCAGTACGATTATTCTAAAAGGCTCGAAATTCAAAAACTCTTTCCACGCTAGCGGGTAAAATGCACTTTTGCACGCAGATTTCGAATGACAAACATAATTTTTCCGAGGGTGTGAGGCGAAAAAGTATTTTTTATTGATAAAAAGTAACAGATAAACATGGTTTTCTACCGAGTTTTCATTATTTTACTTCAAGTACAGAGGCCAGTACATCAAACTACCCCAATCCTCAATCTGTCAATTTTTTTTCATAGATTTTCAACTTTATCACAAAAGGTAAGGCTGGCATATGTACCTACCTATTATTTTTAAGTTTTCACCAAGGTTATGACACGACAGACATTTTTTTACATTATATATGTTTAAATAATTAATAATAATAATAATAATAATAATAATTTTATTTAACAAAAAGGAAAAATACAATGCATGTTACGCTATAGAGTATTACATTTATGCTCAAGTTTTGTGAATAATGACCCCGATGCTAGGAAAATCCTGTGTTATAGGGGCCATCCATTCGTCCGTTTATTTTACAAAATTAGGGAACTAAAACGTGTAACAGCTGCAGTAGTATGTGAGTAAGCGCGTATAATGTGGTGTAATGGGGAAAGTGTATGTGTGTCTGCGATGTGTGTAAACGTATGTGTTGTGTGTGAACGTATGTGGTGTGTGTGTGATGCGTGTCGTGTGTGTTTAGAGAGGTGTGTGAGTGTTCGTGATACTAATACATTATTTATTTGTATTGGGGTTTCATCAGTAATTCTGTTTCAGCGTAGTCTAGGGTGAGGAGGAATTCTTTAATTATTTTTTTACATTTGTGTGTGTTTAGTGTATGTATGCTATGTTTTTGATGTAATTTATTATATATAAGGGCACTTAGGTATGGGTAGTGACGTCTAGCAAATGTAGTTTTTGTGTGTGTTGTGGGACAAGCCGGTTTGGGTCTTCTTCTTACTGGCGAGCTGTTATTTACTCTGTATGGAAGAGTCGCGTGTTTTCGCATGACTGCACGTAGTATGTATAATTGTCGAACCGTTAGTGTCTTGAAGTCCCTGTAAAGTTGCCGCGTTGGGAATCTAAAGGGTCTTTTTAAAATTACTTTAATTACGGCTCTCTGGGCTCTTTCCACCTGTATAATATCGGTTTTGGCGGCTCCTCCCCAGGCAGTGATGCAATAGCTCAGGACTGATTCGGCAAGTGCCGAATAAACAATTTTAAGGACTTCACTGTTTGCCCTCAACTTCTTAAATAGAAAAATAAGTTTTCGTATTCGTGCGGACACTGTTTGTAGATGTTTTTTCCAGGATAGGCAGGCATCTAATTGAAGGCCGAGATACCGTACCACTGGTGCTCTAGTTACAACGGGGCATGTGCAAGGGGCGAAATGGTTGGAACATTTGTGGGCTTTAAGAAGTAGTGAACCGTCTTGTGGTAGGGTGGAACGTCTTGATCCAAAGGTGATAAAATTAGTTTTTGCAACGTTTAGTGTGAGTCTGTTTTGCTCTAGCCATAACATCACTTCGCCAAGTGCCTTTTCAGCTGCCTCTTTAGCTGAGGCCCAGTCGCAGCCATAAGATAGAATTGCCGTGTCATCGGCGTAGGCTATTATTTTTGTAGAGGAAAGGGACAGCTGACAGAGTTCGTTGACGTAGATCAGAAAAAGCAGAGGACTGAGCAAACTTCCTTGCGGAACTCCGACGATCACAGGACTTGCTTCGCTAACGTACTCCCCTATCCTAACGCACTGCATCCTATCAGTCAGAAAGCTTTTAAATAAGTCGTGAGCGATGCCTCGCACTCCGATGGACTCAAGTTTAGAAAGGAGTAGAGGAACAGACACTGTATCGAAGGCCTTCGATAGGTCTAAGAAGATTCCTAGACACTTGAGCTTATTGTCGACTTTATTAACTACAAAATCCAGTAAAGATGACACCGCATCCTCTGTGGATAATCCGCGTCTAAATCCAAACTGGTTTTGGGAAATTATTTTGTGTTTGTTTAGGTAGTTATTAAGGCGTTTGTACATTATTCTTTCCAGAATTTTGGAGATTGCTGGAAGGACTGAAATTGGGCGATAATTTGTGACCTTATTTTTGTCACCCGACTTGTGTACTGGATGTACGATGGCTTTTTTTAGAGCACTGGGAAATGTACCTGTCGATATGGCCAAGTTGCAAATACGTGTGATAGGTGGAACTAGGATGTGGCTAGCGTGTTTTAATAATTTTGGTGGGATACCGTCCCAGCCCGTAGCACTGTCCATCCGGAGGCTATTTATAATTGAATTTACCTCTTCTTCGTCTGTTTCTAGAAGAACCATTGAGTTGACTGTATTTTGTTGGTGGATGTCGACAGACTGGGGGGAATTTAAATTAGATAAATTGTTTCCAAGATTTATACCAACGTTTGCAAAGAACGTGTTAACTTTGTTGACGGACTTACTGGGGCAGGTTTCAAGTGATAAAAGTTCTGTTGATGTTGACCGCACGCTTTTGGTGTCAGTTACACTACGGACAGTTTCCCACATTTTTTTAGGATTGCATTTAGCCTTTTCAAATTCCTTTTCTTCATAATCCGATTTTATCCTTTTTAATAAATCGTTACAGAAGTTGCGATAGCGTAAGTAGGTTAATTTTAGGATCTGGTTATCCGGCTCTTTATTTGTATTATAGTGCATGTTGTCCCTATTACGTATGCATCTCAAAAGACCTGCAGTTATCCAAGGCTTTATAATTCTTTGTTTGCTTGGGATTGTTCTATATATTGTATTTTTAATTAATATGGGGGAGACTATATTTAGTAATTCATTAGCGGCTTGGTTAGGGTCATTCATTGTATCTAATACAGAGAAGTTACAATTTTCAATATCAGAAATAGCGCTTGAAAGATTAAGGAAGGATGTATGAACTTTATTATTAGTCGATTTGAGCTTGTTATTTTCCAGATTTAGCAAGACTGCGCAGTGGTCTGTTATCGATGTTTTTAATATTAAAGTAGTCGCTTTGTTGTAAGTTTTTAATAATACATGATCTATACAGTTATGCAGGCGAGTAGGAAGGAGGTAAGCTGGAAGAAATCCGTGAGACGCAGTCATGTTTAGGTACTGTAGAGAGCGTGGGTCATTGCTATCAGGGGTGATATTGATGTTTACATCTCCAATAATTGTGGTGTGATGGTGATTTTTAAGGTCAAATATAACATTATTTAGTTGATCTAGGAATGGGTCAATGTTCCTTTGCGATGGTGGTCTATATAAGGCAATGATAGTAAGGTTGTTTTCTATGGAGCAGGTTAGGCAACTGGCGTCAGGGAAAAACGGTTCAGTTGTAGTGTGACGTAGATTATTCCTAATATATAAGACTAAGCCATCATTTTGGTTACTTAAACTTTGGGTTTGGTGTGATGTGTATCCATCCAAAATAGGTATGTTTCCTGCTTTTTTAAGCCAGCATTCAGAAAGCACAATTACGTCGCATGTTATATTCATTGTGACTAGGAGACATTTAAGTTCGTCAAAATTTTTAGTGATACTTCTGATATTTAGGTGTAAAACAGTTAGTGCATTTGACGTGTGTAGATAATCTTTGCAACGGTCTGGTTGACATGTGTATGACGTAGATATTTCGATATGATCTAAGTCGATGGATATGTTATTTAACGCAGCCATTTATTAGACTTAAGGCATCAAAATGTGTACAGGGGTACGATATTAATTTGAGTATGGGTTTTGATATTAATGAATTCTTCGTATAGATTCTTTTGTAGCTGTAGAATAGTCGGATAAGCCTGAAAATCCAGTTGTGGGAGCGAAAGTAGATTATACCGTTATATAGAATACATACAGACGAAACAGACCGTCGAATGACAGGTGTTTTTATTATATAGTTATGCTTAATCAGTATGGTGGAAGAATTAGTATGATTGTTGTGTAATGTCAGTGAGGTAATTGTGTGTACGTTGTTGTATTGGTAATGTGATAAAGAGTATGTTAGAGATGTAATTAAGTGTTTAAAATGTTTTGTAAATGAATAGTGGTTAGGAAGTAGAAAAATACATACAATGGCAAATACTGTTATGATGAGAAATAGTCATTGACTTGTTTGAGCTTGCAGTTCAGTTAAGGAATGTTCAGATTTAATAAGGTGATGTTTGGCTCCTTCCTCTTTACGTAGAAATATGTTTCCGTTCGCTGTCCAGCAAAATTTGTACTCCATTCGTTTTGAGAATTCCCTCGCCGCAAAGAAGAGCTTCCGGGAGCTGGCAGGAAGATATTCAGCAACGTAGATCGGACGGCGGTCACCCGGCAGCCCGATAGTGGAGGTACTTAAGCGCCCTTCGTTTGGGTGTTCCTGGTTAAAGTTGCGTACTGAGGTGATCATCTGGTTTTTTGTTTCCATATTTGAGAATTCAACAACTATTGGTCTGACCGCGCCCGGCTTACCCGGTAGGCGGTAGATGTCGCGTACAAGGGTTTTATCGACGGGGACGTTGACCGTGGTGCCTAGTTTATTAATTATGGTGGTGAGATCGGCTGTGGATTCTTTCTCCATATTGGGGACGTTGCGGATTTCTATGATGGATGACCGCGATAGTTGTTGGAGGTCCTGAAGTTTTGTTTCCAGGTGCAGTATACTGTCTCTGTACGACTTTTTTTCTTTTTGCGCTGACTCAATTTGTTTTGACATATCGTCATATTGTTTACTTATGAATGTGACCGTCTTATCAATTTCTAGGAATGATTTATTCAATGAACTGTTTTGCAATTTTAGCTCGGCTATTTCAGACATAAGAGTTTTCAGCTGAGAGCTTTGTTCGTTTAAGATTTTTGTAAGGTACTCCTGTTGTTCCTTTTTCCAAGTAGTAAGAAGCTGGCGTATCTCTTGTTTGAAATCATGGAGTTCGCTGTTTTTGGGTGACGATTCCGAACGTGGGCGTTTGCTACGCGAAGTAACATTTACAATATCATATGGGCTACTCGATAAACATATCTGCGAAATATCTGAATCGGACTTCACTTGCATTAAGTTTGTTGTTGTTGCCGGGCGCGCCGGAGAGTTCGGTGGTGATCGTGTAACCGACATCACAAGTCTTGGGTGTTTAAAAATCGGTCGTATTGCACTACAGGTAGCTTTCAAGTTGAGTGTAGTGATCGCAGCTACGGCTCGTCACTTGACCTTGGTCAGCTTCAAAGTTGCGGTGCGCGAGCGAGAGGCAAATTATGGCCGATGTCCTTTTCGCACAGGTACTCCGCGTAGCGGCGTGCAGCGATAAGTGGGATTTAGATGCGATATGATTCACTATTACTTTGTCGTTATGGGCTACGGTCGCTTACACACATTAAACTTAATATATTTAAAAACGAGACACACGTCCACTCGCGAACAAGGTATCGGGCGAAGATGTTTTGTATGCCAGTCCATGGCGAAACATGTCAGATTATATTTTATAAGTAATTACTTAGAAAACATTTACCTTGTTTCTACAAAGTTCACAGTAACTTCTCGTTAAAATTAACTTTCCGCTTCGTTTTCGTCATTAAGAGAACAATGTTAACTACATTTAGTAACTGTCTTGGCATGTTGTTTGTGGATAAAAATATTAAATATGTTGTGATTTTACATAAGGACACTTTAAATTAACGGGTGGTTTCATTTGGTGCCAGACGTGAAAGAATAGCACTATCCCATTTCTTCCCGTGGGTGTCGTAGAAGGCGACTAAGGGACTTACTAGAGAATGGGCAGCAGCGTTCTCTATGTATTTGACCACCATACTGCGATCGCCAACCCGCCTGCCAAGAGGGGCGATTATGGCAAATCCCCCCTTTTGGGGGATGCTTATGTCCAGCAGTGGACGTCTTTCGGCTGATATGATGTTGATGATGATGAAATTAACGGGTGAAGCTACGGAGACGTGGTGGGTTTTGATATCGAGTGGTTTTGGGAGGGTGCTACACCGACTTATTCAGGTCACGTGGCTTCTCTCTAATCACGAATTCCGTAGTTTTGGCCCACGGACATAAGATTAGTAGTATATGACACCACGATTTTACCGTTTCTCTACTCCTTACGAAGTTTTGAACGACATCTTTATGTGCTGAACAAAAAAGCCGACCCGTAGCAATTACTACACATTTATTAGGCTTTCATTCGGCTCGTACTGATAGGCAAACTCCGTCCGGCTTCTACCCTCGCTGAATCATGTTTGGACTAGCTCGGCAAAACTCGAGAAGAAAAAATCTTATTTACATAATATCTTATCGATTTTGCTGCCAAGCTATGTCGAATTATTTTGACCGGAACAAATGTATTGCCCCACTTATAAGCTGAAGCCACTTTATCTTCGTTTCATTTTGTGGAAAATAGATTTTTATTAAAAAAAATAATTGACATGGAAAAAAGAGACAACAAAAGAACTAAGGCAGAATACTCGTATAAGTGATAAATTCAGAAGGCAATAATTTTAACTTCTATGCGTTGATGTAGGTACTTACCTACTTAGAGTTACCCTACTCTATAAAATTTTGTGAAAGCATTAAAATGTAAGTAGGTATATACAACATTAGTTGTTAAAAAAAAACAGCAGGTCCATACATTTTGTCGATTTAGGTGAAATGTATGGAACAGCTGACTATTTTTTCGCGATTTCAAGGTTGGTCCCATAGAAAAAGTTGTTCAAAATGATTAGTACAATAACCCCTTTTCGGGCTTAGGGTAACCAAAAACTAATGTTGTAAAATGCGTAGAGCATTATAACAATTTAAAGTCAGATAATTATGATAGATGAACTACACTGCCAACTTAAGGTTTCAAATAGCTAACTACTATTATTTGACAGTACAGTCGTATCCATTTTCACAGACTCGATGTCAACATGGTCACTAGTTAACCGTAATAAGGACAAAGTAACTCAATTAGGTTTGAAGCGAAGGAAATTGGAAACGGGTAATTAAGGTTAGGAGGGATGGTCTGCGTCCAGTGAATTTGTGTCGTCGCTCGAGCAGTCAGGCTCAAAGAAGTGGCTCGCAGTATGCCTTAATGGGAGGATGTGCAGTCGTGGGATCGGCCATACTTGACCGGGCCCGCTAGATATGGCGGACTGATACCAGTCGGGGGTGCGGCGAATGTACAAGTATCTCTCGAGTTCCGATTCATGGTACTAGAAGGAACAGTGGAGTTTTAGTCGGTAGGAGTCCGGCATAACCCTCCGTTTTTCCCAGACGGAAGATATCCATGTTAATTTCACAACATGTATTTTCCGTCTATACTTTTCTATTCGTTTTCATCTCGGTAGTCACCGCCTTTCTAACCATATCATAATTCACATAGTCCATCCATCATTTCTTTGGTCTCCCAGTGCTCTTATAGACATCGACATTCATACTCAAAACTTTCCTCACGACAATTTCCTCCTTCCTCCATATCACATGCCCATACTGTGATAACCGATTTCCACACAACTTTTCAGTTACCGGTGCCACTTTCAGACTTCCTTTTATGTCCTCATTTCTCATTCTATCCATTTGTGTAACACGTGTTAGCTGAACATCTATCATACGAAAATAGTTGTAACAATATTTATAGTTACTTGTTTTGGAAGAATATCTTGTCCTGTTAATTTTGTCTGTGCCTTTACATATGGATAAAGCAAAATAAGTTAATATCACAAGAAATTAGGTAACTAACTCGAAGCGCTTCTGAACTAATTAAACGAAGGACATCGTCTGAAAATAATAGTGTCCAATCCAAATACAGTCCTGACATTTCTTTCGAAAATCTGACATTTAACGGTAGATCGAGGAATGATTGACGGCTTAGCACTAGTACCGATTTGTCGACGGAAGAATAGACATGACTATTAACTAAATCATGTACAATAGGAGAACATAGATATGTTTTTTCTATTAATTATCACAGTCATGCGTTCTAAACGAATCATGAGTTTCGTTTATACTTTATAGTCGTCGAGTAGAAAGTTTGTTGTCAGTGTGATTTTGACAGTTTGGGAAGAAATATTCTTCTGAAATAGCCTACATTTTTATGGACCAGACAAAAATCGTTAGAAATGAAAAATAAAATGACAGACTGTAGAAGGATATCTACGGTGTCATCATCTGCCTAGCCTTTTCCTAACTATGTTGGGGTTGGCTTCCAGTCTAACCGGATGCACCTGAATACCAGTATTTTACATGGAGCGACTGCCAATCTGACCTCCCCAACCCAGTCACTAGGTCATACGATATCCCTTGGTAAGACTGGTTGTCAGACTTTCGGGTTTTTGACGACCCGTAACGACTGCCAAGATCTACAAATGACAGCCGGGACCACCCGGGGTCACCCATCCACGGAACAACCGCGGCAAGCGTAGCTTAACCTGATCGATCGACCCGTGCAGCTATTGTAATTTAGCCACAAGGATATCTACAGTGTGATTTCAAAAATTGAGAAACGAAATGTGACTTTGTATGGAAAAAGCACTGTTTATTCTTCGTAGAAATAGCATCATGCTAATTGCGCAACACGCTAATATTAGGTATGGTTTTTTAATTTGACAGTTTAACTATATTCATTCCGTTATAAACGCTGTTGATGAAAAAAAATGTCGACCAATGGATTAACAATATCCTTGAAAATGACTCAGATTGTGATTGATAGGGTGTTGCACGATTAGGGTGTTGCACGATTAGGGTGCAGGACCTTTTATTGAAGGTGGCACCCAAAAGGATTTTTGTCGAGAAATTTATAGAAGCAATATAGCTCCTAGAACCACAATAATATTGAGACACAATTCTCTTTAAACGCGTTAACCAATCTTTTTGTAATCTCATTGAAATTTCCAACTACTCTAGAACGCTAGTCTCACCAAAGGCAAGGCAACTAATTGACTAGCAAGACCAGCACTAATTGCGTAACAAACATACAGATCAGATTCTGAAAAATTTTAAAGGAATTGTAACATAGGTATCCTTAATACTGAATTTCGGTCACAGTGGCCAATCTTTTTGGAGAACCCACACAGAGAATATTGTGTGCATGAGTGTGTGAGCAAACCATGCTCCCCTCCCTTTGCTCACTCTCATAGTCCGGTCTGCTGGAGACTGGAGAGAGACCAGTCTATGGACCGATGGCTTTAAGTGCTCTCCGAGGGTGTCCCACCGTTGACTTCCCAAAATGCGTTTAAAAATTTCTTAACAGATAAATCATAATTTTTCATATGGCTGGAACGTTATGACCTGCAGCTGTAAACTACATTTTGTCTTGAAGAATATATAACGTCCGTAGTGATGGCTGTCATGAAAATAAAGGCAGCGGGGTTAGACTTTCCATTATCACAAAACCCTCTCTAGGAAAACACCAATTTAATTTCTCTTAATAAAGTTTCAGTGACTTCTTTCACCGGATCATTCAGACGTAAATAAGTCGGCCACCGGTCTTCTGAGAAACTAGTGATAATGATATTTCGATGTGCCATCGTACTAACATCGTCATTGTGGAGTCTAGTGGTTAGTAGGCAATCTGAGAAAATATGCATGAAGATGATAAGTAGTTGAACTTCTCAATAGGGACAAAGTGTCCTGAATACCGGTTTGCGAAATAAATTCTGACGATTAAAGGGCTGTCGTTTCGTGATAAATTCACGTAACTATAATGCCTGTTTTCCAATGAGCCGCTGTCGAAGTGGCTGAATTCTGATCAAAACTTATTTAAAACCAACAAATGGAATCATCGATACGACGAAAAAGATTTCGCCAGTTAATTTTATGTATGTTTAAGTTCTATTGAAAGCAAATAAAATTATAGAGGGTCCATATCCAAACAGTCTGCTACAAGATTTCACTGATGGTCCAAAACTCAGCTGTGCGGTGTCCGCTGACTGACGGAGTCATAAAATCATTTAATGCTTAGGTGACAGGGCATGCAGCGCAGGATTGAAACGCACTTGAAATCTGTGCTCTCCGTGAACCTCGATCGAGATTGTTACTAGTCTTATAAACTCCCGAAAACAACTAACTACCACAACATCTACAGATACATTGGACTCAAATACTACTAGTAAGTAGAGACTACCTAGTTGCTTTTAGTTGGTTGCAAGCGCTACTGCTAAGCATAAGGACCTGGGTTCATTTTTAATAGGGTACAGTTCCATTGGTTTTTTATCAGAAATGTCTCACTAGTAGCCCGGAATCTGGATTTGTGCCCTGTTGACGGCAATAGGCTCGCCCCTATTACATGGGACTTAAATATAATTGGCGAAATTTAGCTGTACTAGAGTTACACCTCTGTCCAATCCTTCGGGGTGTAGGTACACCCGGGGAATACAGGAATGTTTGTAATGTGATGTGATGTTATTTATCTAAATATTAGACACAAATACTAAAAGTAGTTCTCAGTCATTCGATGTTGAAAATACTTGAATACACACATATTCCAATATGAAGGTCTGAATGCCTATACCAGTAACTGCAATATACAAGCAAGTTATAAGTTTCAAAGGAATCTTATAGATTTGATCCTTCTCTGAACCGTGAAATAAACTTGAACCAAGTACATAAGTTAAAGTTCGTGTCAGAATATAACGAGTTTGAATAACTCGGTGATAGTGGAATAGTGTCCATGATGGAGGTAAGTATCATCGTTGGAATTTAATTAAAGATGCAGATACGAGGACGGGAATTAACCTAGTTAAAAAAAATAGAAAAAATATGATATTGTCTAGATAAAGAGAAAGTGGGTTATTTAATTCTATTATAAAAAGTAGGACACTACTTTCTACACTTAAGGAACTGATTCCTTGAGTGTAGAAAGTAGTGTCCTACTTTTTTCTATGCCTGCGGGCCGTTAAGATATAGATAATTTCGCATAAACGTTAATTTGTTTGTTATTGAGTTATTTGCTAAGGTTGCTTGCGAAACTCAAATATTCTTACGGTTTTGGCAATTTACAGGTCAGTACGGTATTTGGCGGTATATCGAACAAAATCTGAATCGCGACCGTAACGCGTAAAAGAACGAAAGAGTTCTTTTACGCGCTCGCTCTTTTATAAAAAAAAAACGCTTTGCAGTTTGGTTTCTTTGAAAGTTTTCAAGGGATGACGGGAAGGGAAGAGATTATTCAATCGTCAGATAACTTTCATACTAGGAATTAAAATTGATTTATTTATTTATCAAGGTACACCAAAGTTACAAATAAAATGTTGGTTTGTCGGGTTTTATATGGAAAATATGTCATCATATTTTATTTTTTGGATAAAAGTTTTTGACTAATAAAAAGTAACAATCAAGCGAGTGCTCGGTAAAATTAAATCGGTAAAAGAACTTGAAACGCTTCGGCACCTCTGACGCAATCACAAGTAAAAGGAGGTTCCACGAAAAACGTGCTTCCTGCTATTTATAGAAACCCTTTTACAATAACGTCAAAATTCTTCTTAAAGGTAACTTAAGGTTGAAGTTGCTAAAGACTTTCCCGTAGACAAAGCGACGTGACTTTAGTAGAACTGAACAACTGTAGTAATTTAGTTAAATTGGATATTGATGAATTTTTGACGTTTCTTTATACCTAATGCCTACCACTAGGTAAGTAACTAGTAATAGTGATTTTCTTAAATGAATAAATAAACACAAGATCGAAAAATTATATTCACGGTTTGCGCTATTGACGTGACGCCATATTTGTTTTGGTGACTACTAGCACCGCGCCGCAGTGGAAAAAACCGAACTAAATTTAAATCACTTGGCTGAGTCTTGGTCAGTCATCTTCAAAGGGCTAATTTTCAATACGCCAAGTTGTTAAACGTTGAATGATTCTAGTTCAATTAACTATCGGTCTAGGCATCCAAATGGATGCCTGGCGTTTTATGAATAGCCTAGGCATCCAATTAGCAGGCTAATTTAACCAGATATCTGCGACATATACAACGTGTGACATAATTACACAAGACCTCATACACGTCAAAATCAAAATCATCAAAATCAAAATATTTTATTTCACATAAACCTGCAAGGGCACTTATGAAACGTCAGAAGCTAGGTGCACGGTTCCAATTTGTCGCTTCCTATGGAGAAGAGCCGGCAAGAAACTCCACGGTTACTCTTTTAAAAATAATTGGATTTTATAATGTTTTCAAATTACAGTGATATTAGGTATGGGAGGACAGTGCAGGCCTGTCAATAAGTACTAGGTACTTAGAGGAATGAAAATAAAGAATAGAAACTGTAGGCCTACAACGTTCTCTCATTCACAATATGTAAAATAATCTACATAAGTAAAATCAACCTATTTAAACCAAGTGATATGATTTCCATGAGAATCACTAATAAATATTCGATATTACAAGTGTTGTATAATGTCAAATAATGACGAGAATATGTCAGAAAGTGTAAAAAATAAAAATAATTAAAATTAACATTGTAATTTGGAAGCAGTTAATAGACGCTCACATAGTTATGGTGCTAATGAGTTACCAGGGAAGCCACATGTGCAGAAGGAATTAATGCCAAACTTCCTTGTCTTCAACGTAGTCTTTTATCTTATAATATGCTTTTTTGATAAGGACACGTTTGATGTGAGTTTTAAACTTTCCATCGCTAAGTTCTGTAACCGATTTTGGCAACTTGTTATAGAAGCGGATACTATTTATTAGAAAAGACTTACTAGTTTTAGTTAATCTAAATTTTGGAATCACAATTTCATCTTTACTACGTGTATTTAGATTATGGAAGTCGCATCTTTTTTTCAAAAGACCTAAGTTTTTGCGAACATACAAGATATTTTCTAGGATATAAAGAGAAGGCAGAGTTAGTATGTCAACTTCGTTGAATTTGTTTCTAAGAGACTCGCGAGGCCCCATTTTATAGATTGCGCGGATTGCCCTCTTTTGTAGAATGAAAACTGAATCTACGTCAGCTGCCGACTCCCACAGCAGAACGCCATAAGACATAATACTGTGAAAATAAGCAAAGTATACTAACCTAGCTGTGGCTACATCAGTCAACTGCCTTATTTTTCTTACTGCGTAAGCAGCTGAGCTTAATCTACTTGAAAGAGCTCTAATGTGGGCACCCCATTGCAATTTTGAATCTAAAGTAATTCCTAGAAATACAGTTTCCGAAATAGCGTCTAGTTTCTTGCCATCAAGTTTTAAATTTAGCCCTACTTGGGGTACATTTGGTAATGAGAACTTAAGACATTTAGTTTTGTTCGCATTGAGTAAAAGATTATTAACCGCAAACCATTTCGAGAGAACAGCTAGACTATCGTTGACATGTAAGACATCCGTATCTTTTCTATCTATTCTAAAAATAAGAGAAGTGTCATCAGCGAATAAAATTTATATCCGAGAAGTTAGCTATCAGGTAAGGAAGGTCATTAATATAAACTAGAAATAAAAAAGGGCCAAGAATTGAACCTTGAGGCACGCCCATCTTAACTAGAGACCCCGAGGACGTTGCCCCGTTAACATTTACTTTTTACTGCCTGTTTGATAAATAGGAAAGCACAACATCAACAACTCGTCCACGAAGTCCGTAGTGGTGTAATTTACAGATGAGTGTATTGTGGTCAACGCAGTCAAACGCTTTGAGAGGTCACAGAAAATGCCAATTGCATCCTGGGACTTCTCCCAGGATTCCAAAATGTGACTGATGAGTTGTACTCCCGCGTCAGTCGTTGACCTACCTTTCGTGAAACCAAACTGTCGACTATGTAAAATCCCATTTGAGTTAAAATGTGACAACATCTGGTCCAGCATGATTTTTTCATAAATTTTGCTCAATGCTGGAAGCACAGATATAGGACTATAATTAGAGGGATCACTCCTACTACCCGTCAATTAGAGTATTCAGTTAAAAGCATAATACAATGACCAAACCTTATTTTTTTTAGAGCTGTCAATAAGTATTAAGAGAGCCGTGTTGACAATGGCAATACTTTATGCATTTAAAATTGATTGATTTCTTATAGCCTTGAAATAAAACTGAATTTTCTTTGGCTCAATTGGCGTTAGGTATGGCAAAATACCTAATTTAAAAAAAACCTATACATATTAAAAATGACTGAAATCGATTCAGTAGTCAATGATTAAAAAACTATTTTCACGTGTACTTACGGCCTCTTAACTCGCTTCAATTAATAGCTTAGCCTCTGCTGTTATTTCAAGGACAGCTACCTATGAAACCAAATACGCTGAATTGCAGCTTATATTGGTATGCCTTAAGGTGCTCTTACACGGGCAATTTTTTTAACAATTATTGCTCGGCAACACTGATGGATTTGGAATCATCACTTCTAAAAAATAACTGCAATATTTTCTAGAGGCAACTCGCAAGGAGTAAATTTATTTCTGGGCAAATCGACAATACCAAAAATAGGTATTACGCAACTGGGACTTTTTGTATTTTTTTGGAATAAAGTTAGTGTAGGATTTCCTTAACATTTCGTTGTTTTCTTAAAGTTTTAATCGAAACGGGCCAGTTCCCTAATGCGTATTTCTGGAACTGATAATTTCTTGAATAAGTAAATTAACTTCGTACGAATCGCCTATTGAAAATATTATATTATGTAAAAAACTTAAAAAAAAACAACCGGCTTCCAAAAAAAACACTAAAATGTGAAAAATAACTTTATTTTCGGAAGGCGGTGACTTTTGATATGTATTTTAATTTTTTGTCACCGCCTTCCGAAATTAAAGTTATTTTTCACGTTTTAGTGTTTTTTTTTTGGAAGTCGGTTGTTTTTATCTGAAAAATGTTTTTATTTTTCACTTTTTAGTGGTTTACAGGTACTTACCCCTTCACAGCGTCCCAGCGTGATGTTATGTTATGAACTGATGTAAACAATAGACAGACATGAGATCTCTGCAATTCCAGTCCATTTGCTATCATTTATTGAGGAGTTACGTTGCCTATCTCCGAAGTTCTTCATCAGATCTTCACCAAATTGAAATGGGACTACTCCGAGAAAGTACTCTACCAAAAACTACCCAAATCGCTTCAAATGTGGCTATAAAATTTGAAGAGTTCTCTCTATTTCTCCAGGATCCCATCATCAGATCCTGACTTGATGATCATAGGACCATCTGGAAAGTATACCCTTTCAAACAAAAAAATAAATAATCCAAATCGGTCCAGCCATCTTCGAGTAATCGGGGAACATACATAAAAAATAAAAATAAAAATAAAACAAAAAAACACTAAAAAAAGTGAAAAATAACTTTAATTTCGGAAGTCGATGACTTTGGATAAGTATTGTAATTTTTTGTCACCGCCTTCCGAAATTAAAGTTATTTTTCACTTTTTAGTGTTTTTTTGGAAGTCGGTTGTTTATTTTTTTGAAAAAAGTTTTTTATTTTTCACTTTTTAGTGGTTCACATGTTGTTTACTCCTTCACAGCGTACCGGCGTGATGTTATGTTATTAACTGGTGTAAACAATTGACAGACATGAGATTTCAGCAATCCCTGTCCATTTGCTATCATTTATTGAGGAGTTCCGTTGCCTATCTCCGAAGTTCTTCATCAGATCTTCACCAAATTGAAATGGAACCACTCCGAGAAAGTACTCTTCCAAAAACTACACAAATTGCTTCAAGTGTGGCTATAAAATTTGAAGAGTTCTTTCTATTTCTCCAGGATCCCCATCATCAGATCCTGACTTGATGATCATGGGACCACCTGGAAAGTATACTCTTTCAAACAAAAAAAAATAATAATCCAAATCGGTCCAGCCATCTTCGAGTAATCGGGGAACATACATAAAAAATAAAAATAAAAAAAAGGTTCCGACGAATTGAGAACCTCCTCCTTTTGGAAGGCGGTTAAAAAGCACGATTTACCCGATTCGGGCGAGTTAATTCGTGCGAGTTGACTAATAAGCCGCGGCCGCGGTCGGATGGACTTATTCAAATAAGTTTTAGTTTTATTTTTCATATTAATAACTGTACGAGCTACAATTCCATGTTTTTGTAATTAAACATGAACTGAGTAATTAAAAACCTCCAAATAGAATCGTAAAGTTTTTTTTGTAAGTTTTTTATTGTAGGTATGACGTGCGTGCAGCTTGTATGACAACGTTATTTATGAACAAATGAATTGAAAATGTGTTGTTTTTATATACAATGAAAAACGTGTAACTTGAATAAAGTATAATTAACATTTACGAATACACTATATGTATACAGAAAAGTTCAAATCAGCCATTTTTACGAGCCAGATGTCAATGAAACTTTCGATTAGTCGACTTAGTTCTTTTGGTTCTAAGAAAAGCCATTATTTTGGCTAACATGCAAAATTCAGACTGCTATTGAGATTTCCAAACACTACCCCGACCTGGGATCGAACCCAAGACCTCACGCTTAGCAGTAGGTACACGGGGTTATGAAGCTCATGAAGGATCATCAATTCTCATAAAGGATCAGGAAGTGATAAGAAGTCGTTATAATTATTTCAAAGTTTAAATACCTAGATTTTTTTACCCGACTGTTCGACAGCAAAGACAGGTTTATATTTTAGACGTGTATATTATGGTTTTGTGGGATTTTTGATACCCTCGAACGACCAATACCAACTACGTGATTTTGATAAGTGTCTATCCATTCGTCTAAGTCACGTCTAAGTCGTGCGATTGTATATAATCAAAATTGCCGATCAAAATAGTCTTGAAAATATTTTTATAAAGTTTTAGGGTATCAAAATAAAGAGCTTGAGGAGACGATTTCAAAAATATACTTAACACACAAAACAAACTCCACTCAAATGAAGTACGCAGTTTAAAACAAGCTCATTGTCAAGCAGTCTGATGCAGTTGGTGGCATCAAATCAGAGATAGAACTAAAATAACTGCTGAGCGTGTTTTTAATTTTTTTATTTTCATTCGGTTTTTCAAATTTTTTATAATTATCTTCATCATCATCTGCCTAGCCTTTTCCCAACTATGTTGGGGTCGGCTTCCAGTCTAACTAAATGCGGCTGAATACCGGTAGGTATTTAACATGGAGCGAATGCCTATCTGACCATTGGGCAATATGATACCGCTTGGTACCTACGACTGGTTTTTTAACTTGTCGCGGCTGCGGCTTCCTTGCGAGCTTCTGACGACCCGTAAAGACTGTCTAAGTTCACAAACAAAGGGCATAAGCCTATTTTGTTTAATTCTTGAAAATTGATGGGATTACAATAAGACTACGAGTAATTATGGAACACGAGTTCCGTCGCCGTAGAAATGCCCCACAAACGGCTTGTAACATTCATTACGTGTAGGTACGGAGTGAACACTACAAACGAACGCACGACTCGTTATTGGTTTGAAAGCTTCCGACATGGAAATTTTGAGCTTAAAAAAGAACCCCGCGGTCGGAAAAAATTTGTACCCGAAAAGCAGTACGAAATGCCTTTGAAGAGTTTGATGGTAAACCTGACTTCTTTAAGAACGGCATTAAAAAATTACAACTCCGCTGGCAGTGATGCATCGATAGCATAGGTAAATATTTTGATAGATAAAAATTAAAAATATTTATATTTATAATGACTAACTTTCTGTATACTAAACGGCAATTTCATAGGTTAAAAATTAAAGACCTAATTTTTTTTTTGTGCTCTGTAACTAAGTTTTTGTTGGGTAAGGTCTATCTGTTCCGTGTGGTGCCGGACGGAAAAGAATAGCACCATCCCATTTCTTTCCGTGAGTGTCATAGAAGGCGACTAAGGGACTTGCTAGAGAATGGGCAGCAGCGTTCTTATGCATTTGACCAGCATACTGCGATCGCCAACCCGCCTGCCAAGCGTGGCGATTATGGCAAATCCCCCCTTTTGGGGGAGGCTTATGTCCAGCAGTGGATGTCTTTCGGCTGATATGAAGATCTATCATCCCCTCTTAATTAGTGTTAGAAAATGCTTAACTACAGCCATTGAAGTAATATGTACTAATGTACGTTAGTACATATTACCTCAATGACCACAGCACATCATTTTCCTGCCAATATCCCAATTTATAAAGGGTCGGCGCAACATGTCTTTTCTTCCATACTTCTCTTTTAGTCGTCCTCTCTATAGTCACCCCTTTCTAGCCATATCATTTCACACAGTCCATCCATCGTTTTTTTTTTACCTACCCCTAGTCTTATAGCCCTCGTGACATTTTCCTGATTCCTCCGTATCACATGCCCATACCATTACAACCAATATCCGAACAACTTTTCAGTCATCGCTGCCACAGATCAGACGATTTTCCAAATTACCGCGACACCGTGACATTTTAGTCGTCTTACAAAGGTGGTCCACTCAATGTATCCGTCATAAGATACCTCTAGGTACGATTAAAATATTGTTACCATTAATTAAGATAAAAGGTACAAAGAAAAATTAATAATGCTTTAGAATTATGAAACACCCTTACTGTTAATAATGTTTACATATCAAACGGTAGAAGAAATCTACCTACCTACCATTACATTCCATCATTAATTCCATCTCCATAACAGGGTGTTTCAAGCTACGTCATGCGTCTTAGTGAATGATTTTTATTTTTTTTAAGTATGCAAATGTTCAAAAATATCATTTTTTTTTAAATAAATGATTAGTAGTCATTGGATACATGAAGTGGGCTGCCGTTATAAGACGACTAAAAAATTCACGGTATATATATTTTTTTTGCTTTGCTGAATTCGTTAAAGTATGAAAAGCAATTCATGTCAAAGCTCTATTTTCTTTGCAGTATTGCTAGGTATCCAACTTGGAACCTTTTCAAAATATAACATTTTCAACATACTATAAATTATTGGAGACCAGTTCTCTGTCTGTTTTATTCAAAAAGAAAATTTCAATACCAACTAACGAATCTAGCTTCCATGATTCTTTGGTCTTTCTTTCCTCACTAATATACCAAGACTATCATGTTTCATGTGATTTTATTACGAAAAAACAGTAAAACGATCACATTTTTCTTCTTCCACGTGTACTCAAGAAAAATATAGTTGCCACCTTTTTATTTTATCTGTCCTTTCACAATAGCTTCCAGCTGCACCGTAGCACTACTAAATCAACGAACACAATAGAATGCATTCATCGGGCGACCGTTAAATGCAATTCTCTCATTTGAAGCGTCGCTGATCTATCACTGTTTTCGGAAAGAATTTCTATCTAAACACGCGGGTTTTAATCGAGATGATTGCGACTGTAGATAGGGCAGCTGCAATGGGAGCGACCGACATTACTTGCAGAGTAAGTTAAGCGGCAGTGAGCTGGTCATGATTGTCGCAGGACCAATGGCTGGTGGAACACTCCTGGAGTGGATACCGCGTATCGGCAAGCATATCGTGTGACGCCCACTAGCTGGATCGACAACTTTAAAAAGGTGGCTGGGACGGACTGGATGTGAAAGGCCACCAGTGGACTGCGATAAGCTGAGTTGATTGAATCGCTATTGTACATACCAGATATATTAGACCTTTAGATTTTTGTTTGGTTGGATGGGTATTCATCATCATCTGCCTAGCCTTTTCCCAACTACGTTGGGGTCGGCTTCCAGTCTAACCGGATGCAGCTGAATACCAGTATTTTACATGGAGCGACTTTGGTTGGATGGGTATTATTGGTTATAAATTATGGATATTTTGATGTTAGCAGCATCTGGTTAGACTGGAATCCGACCCTGACTAAGTTAAGAAAAGACTAGGTATTCGTAGGTTGATGATTCATATATTTTAGCTATCCAAACATCATCGCTCCTATTTATAAACGTTGCTTTAAGTTAAGAGATGTTTAAATGTCAAAAAATTATGGTTAAATAGCCGCTTAACATTACTGAAATTTTAGCAACGTCAATAAAGGAGAATACCTTAATTTATAATAAAGGTGTTCTCCTGTATTTATAAACGTTGCTAAAAGTTAAGCAATGATTATCTACTCTTTAGCCATAACTTTTTTTTCTACAGGGTGTAAAAAGACCCATCACCATATAGCCGTTAACTACACATTCAGCGCCCTTAGTGTGAGTTTAATTTTACCATCTCGATCAAACGCAGTGAGCGCGTTCGGCGTTCCGATTGGTCCTTCACCAATCCAGGGCCAATTGGAGCGCCGAACGCGCTCACTGCGTTTGATCGAGATGGTTAAATGAAACTCACACTAGGGCCTTTGTACTCTCTCAGCTTCGGTAAGCGTCTTTTTACACATTTTATAATGCAATGCAATTTGTCTTTCCGTTAGTGCCTTTATAACCTCGAGAAAAAGTTTTCCGATTTTTTTTTTCAATTCACGTAATTGTTCTGTTACTAGGATTTTGTTTTTCATTTCATTGCCTTAGGTGATACCAAAATATACTTTATTTCTTTTTCTTCTTTTCTATATTTATTTAAACATTTACACAATGTAATGAAGCTTTATAAAGACGCTTTTGCTGTCTGTCTGACCACGTTGTTCTGATCTAGTTTTCACCAGTATTCACAGAATTTATTTCGGAAGGTATACAATATACGTTAATATTAAACTTAGTTTCACAAATTCTGCGTAGTAGGGGCTGGGTGATACTTAGAATTTAGAAAAAAACAGAAAGGTTACAGTTTAGCGTGGGCACAGTTGTTCATTATTGTTGTTTTTTGTAAAATATTATGTTGTTGGCTTGCTGCGCGCGTTGGTGCTTACTGTAAGAGCAACAAGCAATTGTTATAAATAAATAAAATGGAATAAAATAGAGGAGCTTTTCAAAGATACAACTATCCTGATTGTGTTTAGACCTCTGCTTAATCCATGTTTCGAGACAAGGGTCGGGCACAGGAAATCTTTGTGGTATTTACGATTGAACCGCAAATCTGACAGAAGATTAATTTGCAGCCTGACTATGTTTGATAGCTGGTTGGTTTACCGGAATGTGGAAATCCTGTTCCGTGGATGGGTGACTATAATTACGTACCAAAACCCCTCAATGCCTCGGAAAGTACGTGAACGTTTCAGGAAATACAAGTAAGATTACGTGTCGCACCTTTAGAACTAAAAAGACCTATTTTGCTTGCGGTTAATTTCGAATTAGGTCTCTATAATTCTGAATTATACAGACCTATTTTGCTTGCGGCTAATTTCGCATTAGGTCTCTTTAATTCTAAAGGTGTGATATGTGTATTATCACTGGTTTACTTACTTCGTGATAACCAATCGGGAGCCAAGCCCAAAATCAAAACTCATTTATTCAAACTAGGCTGAGAGTCAGAACTTTTACTTTACTTTACTTTTGTCTTAGTAACGTCAAGAAAGTAGAAAGAAAGCCAAGAAGTACTTAGTTACTTACCTTATAATTACACAGAGTAAGAACGGATCTATAATAGATATCTGTGACTCGTGGTCAGTCGAAATGAACCGGCTGGTGACGCAAGGGTAAGCCGTTGGTCCCGGTTGTCTTTCGTAGATCTTTGACAACCGTTATGGATCGTTAGAAGCCCGAAAGTCTGACAAGCAATCACTCAAGCAGTAACTCGGTATGTCAACAATGCTGGGGTCGGCTTCCAGTCTAACCGGATACATCTGTATTTTACATGGAGAATACCAGTATTTTACATGGATGGACGACTGCGTATCTGACCTCCACAATCCACTTACTGTAAAAAACGTTACCCCTGGGTAAGACTTGTTGCCAGACATTCGGGCTTTTACTGTCAAAGCTTATCGTGTTTTGCGAGGCACGGAGGAGTCTCGATATGTAATGAAATAGATTACACCCACTAAATAGCATGACGCGGTGAAAATAGCATAAATTACCTATGTCTATCTACGCTGCGTTATCTGTTCTATTCATCATAAACTAGTTCCTGGGAATCAATAATTCTCCGATAACTATTATCTATAACGGACGGTTAATCTATGTTCATTCTAGTGCTTACACTCGTTGGTATGTAATTTATACAAGCTCGCATGCAATGTAATGGCTATATTCCAGGAGCTGAAAAAACTAAGCTTTTATCGTGAGGCCAATACTGAAATGTAAAAAAACTATTGGTACACAACATTTTAACCTGGTAGAATTTGAAATTAAATCATTTTTTTATTTATTAATAAACATAATTATATTATATTCATTATAATGTATTTATATGCTTTTTATGTATGTCCCTAAAGAAAGGAAAAAAATACGTTTTTAAGCACAGACTAAAAAAGCACACATACAGAAAAAAAAATGAGATGTTAGAAACTAGCATCGAAGTGTGCTTCACGGCTACCTACACCTATACCTACCGTCCCTGTACCTATATCTACTGTTTGGGACTTAAGGTACTACGCCTCTGCCTAAACCGTCGGGAACACAAGTATGGTGTTATGTTGTGTGTCCTATTATTATTTTCTTTCTTTTTTTTCTCATATTTAAAAGTTGGTAAAGTTGTATCTCGTAAAAGTTGTTCCAATTCACAGATAAATACTTTACTCATAAGTTACTTTCGACTCCTGAAATATTTCTAATAAATTCCTAATTAGCTGGTAAAGAACTTAAGATTTCTAAACCCTTCCAAAAATCCACAATAATCCATAGAACTCCGTACTATGTAATTAAAGTCCCAAAATTGAAGCAACTCTGAAAAAGAATGCCAAAAGGCATCCAAGGCCTTTGATTGTACGACAATCACGCTCGACACTCGTCACATTCAACATTGTTTGAAAAGTTACTCCTTTTTTTACGTCACAGGCCGCACAATAGATTGAAAGTTCATAGAATAGAATGCTCTTTATTATGTACCTACACCGTACGTATATAGCTATGTATACAAATACAAAGAAATAAAATCGAAGCGTCTTTTTCTGATGTCAAAATAATAGCTTATAGGCATATATGAAAGTAAGTATACACTTTCATATGCCTACACTAAAACACACACACACCACACTTATATCCCAAACAAAAACACGTACTAACACTTAGTATAAGTTAAATAAGGTTGCACCTTATAGTCCTCAGTAGTCTACTCTAAAATATAGAGGATAAGTTTTTTAATTTTTCGTCGGTTATACAAAAAAAAATCAGCTGTTTCATAGAAATACCTACGCGATCAAAATGTATGGAACATCTAATATTTTTTTGTATAACCGACGAAAAATTGCTACGCTGGGGGTCTAGAATGATATGCTGAATTCATGGTTACTATTTGCGCACTGGATAAAAACTTATCCTGTATGTACTCCTGTGAGAACCTGAACTGGCGAATTTTAATACAGGTTACCATGTAAGGACCGATGCCTGCCAGGGGAGCAGGTTGTTCGAAAGAGATACCGTCGCCCCTGGCACACAGGCAACTAAAGGAACGGTGGGTTTTAGTCAGTAAAAGTCTGACACGCCCTCCTGCTCCACCCAGAGCGGGAGAAGTTATTTGATGATTTCCCACCCTCAAAAAAAAAACCTAGCTAGCACGCCAGATTTAATCATGTTACTTGTTACTTTCTATTTATTCCATTAAACCCTAAATTGTGAAATTTTGTTTATTGTAACAGACTATACGAAACTTTTTGAAATAAATAAAAATATTAATTTAAGCTATTATTTAACAATAAAGGAGAAGGTTTTTTTTTGTCACCGGCTCAGGCTTGCGGACGGCGAGTAATGGGTAGCTCGCTGTCCGGTCCGCGCGCCTCAAAGAGATGTCAGCACCGACTGGTGGGCCTACAAGGGCCGATGCCTGCCAGGGGTGCGGGTTGTTCGAAAGAGATACCGCGGCCCCTGGCACACAGGCAACTGAGGGAACACGGGTGGGTTTTAGTCAGTAAAAGTCTGACACACCCTCCCGCTCCACCCAGAGCGGGAGAAGTTATTTGATGATTTCCCACCCAAAAAAAAAAAGGTGAAGGTTGAGACCGTCGTTTATGGAAACCACATTCGAATCCGCCGCCAAAAAGTTAATAAATATGTGACAGTTATTAAAACGCTATACTGAACTCTGCAATATTACTTGGCGACGGAAAAAGGTTTGATAGTAGGAACTGTAAGGGATGTCTGCCAAAGTGGACCTTATGTAGTGCAGGCTAGGCAAGTAATAAAATAAGTGTACCTGGTTGCATTCGAACAGTCAAGTGAATTTAGAAATGGAATTGCCAAAAAAACAGCAGGCGTCAGATGACCTGACCACCGAAAATGTTATGATAAAAATATCATCATCATCATCATCATATCAGCCGAAAGACGTCCACTGCTGGACATAAGCCTCCCCCGAAAGGGGGGATTTGCCATAATCGCCACGCTTGGCAGGCGGGTTGGCGATCGCAGTATGGTGGTCAAATGCATAGAGAACGCTGCTGCCCATTCTCTAATAAGTCCCTTAGACCCGAGTTCACCAACACATGGTTAAATTTAAAACAGCCGGTTAGACCATAACCGGCTGATTACCAATATTTTGCTGTTCACCATGCACTAACCATTGGTTAAGTCCTGTAATCGGATGATTAACTTAAACGAGGTGGCCAACTCAGTTTAACCGTTGGTTTATGCTTTCTGATTTTAAGTTTTGCATTGTGAATCACTTTTGGTTACAAAATAAAAATGAGTTATTATAGTTATAACGCTTTGAGTTACTTAATCTTTGAAGAGGATAATGTGTTCGATGATTTTGATGATAATATATAATTTTGCGCACTCCCCGTACATTCCAAACACGGCACAATACTTTCGAGGAATATGACGAAAAAGCATTTTGTACAAGATTTCGTACATACAAACGTAGTGAGTGCTCTGAAATTATTTGATTCAATTTAAAAGAAGTTTGAATAGCCAAGTACGTTTGCTGTGACTGCCAAAAGCATTAAATTTGTTAGCCAGATGTTTCCGAACCCATTTTTTTCGGCATTTGTCGTAGCGTCTTTCACATAAGAATGTTAAACCATTCGATCTTTCGGTCATTTTCGAATCACTCGTTCAGAAACGTTCGGTTATCTAACCGTTGCGTAGAATTGAATAGTGAACTCGAAAAAAACGCGGGTTGTTTAAACATACGTTTAATGCTAACAGGACGGTTACGTAATCAATGGTTAAGTTGTAGTTGGTGCACTCGGGTCTTAGTCGCCTTCTACGACACCCACGGGAAGAAATGGTATGGTGCTATTCTTTTACGTCTGGCACCACACGGAACGAAAAAAATATACAAAACTTAATTACCTAAAAAAACAACCAACTTCGAAAAAAACACTACAAAGTGAAAAATTTGTTATTTCGGAAGTCCGTGAGGAAAAATGAATATACAAACCCTTAGACAACTTGTAATAAAGTTTTGTTTTGTTTGGTACCTACTCCACAGAAATTCGTATAGGTACAGACGCCAGCTCATCAAGCTACCGCAATCTGTCAAATTTCTTTGATAGATTTTCATCTTTATACCATAAGCATAAGGTTGATGTTTGAAATTTGACAGTTTGGGGTAGCTTGATGTGCTGGCGTCTGTACCTACCTACTGTAGCGTAAATCCGCTACGGTAAAAACCTTTTTGATTTCTAGTCCAACCTTTTCAATAAAAAATATTTTTTCTTCATAGCTTTTGATCAAATTTAAAATTCGAATCGAAAAAAAATTGTCTAATGTTTTCTCTTGACAAAACCCTCACTACAGATTTGGGAGCCATTGACGGCGGCATGAATCCCGTTTAAGAAAATTTTCATTTTAATGTGACAAGTTTTAAAAAGCAACGTTGTGTTGTGTGGTTAAACAAACCAGTTTAAGCTGTTGCCAAGTGCAAATAAGTGTTTCCTTCTGCATTTATTGGGTATGTATTCCGTCACCTTTCCTCTTTTCTGATCTATTTTTGTTGATTCCCCCCTTTCATCAAGGATTCTTGTACCTGTGGTCTGAAGGCTCTTTTTCTTTGTCTTTAGACAAGCTACAGGCCGAGATTCGGTCTTCCCCACGGGCCTAATATCGGCGTGGTTACCCATTGACCTACCTGGCGCGCACCAGCCCTGAAAACCTGAGGCAGCTCGGCACGTGACGCGCTTCAAGAGTTGAAGCGTCGCTCCACTGCAGCCACGTAACCCCCGAAAGACCTTCCTTTCTACCCGTCCGCGCGCTCCACCACCGGTCTAGTTTCTCGGACTTCAAAAGCGTATCGAAAATCACTACTTCATATTGTTTTTTTTGTATTAGATTACTGTTTGTTTTTTTAAAAAAAGGATTAACATAGTCAATATTTCAGGTAATCTTATAAAGACGCCCGGTTTCCCTTAAAGTTATAGCGTATAACAAACGTACTTTTGCGTACATAGGCCTTGCCATAACCGATTGCAATCGCTTGATAGGTCGTGTACCAAATAATTTACGTTTCCTTTTTTTTTCCTCTCTTTTAAATTCTGTTTTACAAGTCTCTCCGCATCAACCTCCCAAATCTAATTTTATTCTACAATTTTCACCCTTTTTTATATATTTTTGTCTGTTGTTTTTTGTACATTTTGTATTTTTTTTTATCACCAAATTATACGTGTTAGTAGCAGTGTGTGTTTTTCACTTCAATTTTTTATGCTACACTACCCTAGTTCGTGACAGCATCAATATAAGTATACTATGTGGAAAAAAATGTATTATTGACGCTAACTCAAAAACCACTCATCAGAACTTGACCAAATTTATATGGAACCACTAGATAAGTATACTTACCCTTTCAAACAAGATAACTTTTGAAGTCGATTTTTAAATAACCGAGTACTGAGGTAACCTTTAAACAAAAATGAGAAATGTCTCCTCTTTTTTAAGTCTGTTAAAAACGTTAAACGTTAAAAGGAATAATTTATTGAACTTAACGACAAACTGTGTTTTAATTTACTCGCCTCGATTCTGTGAGGGTGCGAACTACTCACAGTACCTCCTATGAAACCTATTTCAGTCGCGCAAATAGTTAGTTTATCAACTAGCAGAATGAAAATGGAAAAATAATCCCCAACTATTTGGAATTTATTACATACGAGCCCGCCAGTCGTTTTTCTATCCATACAATAATTCGTACAAAAATGACATGGAAAAAAGCACCAGATTATCCAAATTTGAAACATTTCCGGGAAACTTTCTCAATTCCAATTCGGGGAGCACTGAAAATCAGCGCTGTACTGTGGGTCCCATAGTACAGTATCATGCTGAGTGGAAGCCTTCTTGTCACAGTCACGGCGTGCAGTTGCCAACTATTTATGTTCTTTATGCCTATGTATACATAATTATCTGTGTTGTTATCATGTTTTTTTTTAATGTTATGTAATTATTTTTATATGCACGTGTTTCTGTGGCAAAATAAATCCATTTTACTTTCTTTCTTTCTTCTAATTGTTTTATACTTAAAACGTAATGCGGAGTTCGGACTACAGGAAACATGTTAAAACAAAGCATAATGAAATCCATCCAGTGATTCTCAAGTGAGGTAAGCACCAACGAACAGCATTTTTTTTTTTTTATATATATAAGACAGACTTGGCCATGCTTCCCACGGTCCTTTTTTTGGTTTTTTTTTGTGGGTCAGAAATCTTCAAATAAATTCTCCCGCTGTGGGTGGAGCGAGAGGGCGTATCAAACTTACTGACTAGAATCCACCCGTGTTCCTTCAGTTGCCTGTGTGCTAGGGGCCGCGGTATCTCTTTCGAACAACCTGCACCCCTGGTAAGCATCGGTCCTTACATGGTAACCTGTATAAAGATTCGCCAGACCAGGTTCCCGCAGGAGTACATACAGGATAATTTTTTATCCAGTGCGCAAACTGTAACCATGAATTCAGCTTATCATTCTAGATCCCCTAGCGTAGAAATTTTTAGTCGGTTATACAAAAATAAGTATTTGTTTCATACATTTTGATCGTAGGTAAGTATTGCACTTTTCTATGAAACAGCTGATTTTTTTTTTGTATAATCGACGAAAAATTCAAAAACCTATCCTGTATATTTTAGAGTAGACTTCTGAGGACTATAAGGTGCAACCTTATTTAACTTATACTAAGTGTTAGTACGTGTTTTTGTTTGGGATATAAGTGTGGTGTGTGTGTGTTTTAGTGTAGGCATTTGAAAGTATATACTTACTTTCATATATGCCTATATGCTATTATTTTGACATCAGAAACAGACGCTTCAATTTTATTTCTTTGTATTTGTATACATACATACGTACGGTGTAAGTACATAATAAAGAACATTATATTCGAACAACCCGCACCGCTTGCAATTCCCACGGTCCTTACGACATTTTTTTGCTATTGTTATTTGAGCAAAAATTTACACTTACAGATAAACCTTCCAGAATAAATTCTCTAAATCATAGCAAAAACCAGAGCAGTAGTGGACATGTGTAAACTGCCGCGACTTACGAGTTGTAGGTCGTAGGTTCGAACCCCAACAAGCGCTTAACTGTGTATAAATTATTTCATCACCATCGCTCCCTAAATTGTGATCGAATATATCATGAGAAAGGAAGGAATATGCCCTAGAACCAAAAAATCTAAGGTATATGACATCTGCCAGCCTGCACTGGGCCTGCAAAATCAAAATCAAAAGTCATTTATTCAAACTAGGCTGAGAGTCAGCACTTTTTGAACGTCAAAATTACATAAGACAGTCCCCCAAAAAGCCCGCCCTTCACCACTTCCTAGTGCTTTAGCTGGGAAAAAGAAGTGGCGCAACGAACTCCCCAGCAGCACAGCTGTCTGTTATGTTGGAAGAACTTGATTCTATACAATAATAGCATATAACCATCATTCAACGATAAATGAAAATTTAATTAATAAAAAAATGGTTTATGCAGTCAAGTTAAATAAACAATGATATGAAGTAATTCATATGACCTGTCAGTAGTTAAGCTAATTCTGGTGAAAGAACATAAACGTTGTCTTAAGTTAATCACAGCGACCTAGAATTCTTATCGTTTAAGTAGTCGTTGATAGAATAGTATGCCTTCGAACAAAGATTACGGTGTGGGAGCTGAGGGAGGTGGATTACGGCCCACTCTCTGCGTCCCAGCAGTGGGAACATTATAAGCTGATTATGTATACTGAAAGCCGCATCAAAATCTGTTGCGTAGTTAAGAAGAACAACGCGGTCACACACACAAACACGAAAAGTGACTTTATTTTAAAATTGTAACTGATTTACTAACAGGTCAACACTCTAATTACGATCTGCAATCGCTTTAATTTTACGGATTTTTATCCTGGGTTTGTTTACCTTCCGATTTTTTACTTGGACTTTGGACTTTCTATTATTATTTTCAGTGACACCGGCCATAGTTACACGTACCAATTCTGTCAAAATCTCAACTGGCTAGTATTAAAAAATAGGAACCCTTTGCACCCTTCGGGTACAGAACCCTAATTATGAAGCCAAGTTTAAAACAATTCTAAATTTATTCAAAGACGTCAAACGATAAAAGTTTTCCTACCTCAAGTGATTCAAGGATATGTTTCAAACGGCAGTATATAAAGACTTAGCTAATTAATTATCTCATTATTCACTTAAGAATTTACGGTGAGTACCTACCTGCCTACCAAATATGAATTAATATGTTTGAATGATTTAAAACGACTCATTTTGAAGTGCAAAGTCTAAAACAATTAAATAAGGTGTGAAAGTGATGGCTTGTGACGGGTCGATCCACCAGGTTAAGCCAAGTTTGGTGCGGTTGGCCCGTGGATGGGTGACCATCTTAATATACCAAGACCCCTCCGTGCCGCGGAAAACACGTTAAGCCTCTTGTCCCTGCTGTCATTCGTGGATCTTTGACAGTCGTTACGGATCGTTAGAAGCCTTAAAGTCTGACAAACCAGTCTTACCAAAGAGATCGTATTGCTTACCCAGTAGACGCCCGCCAGCGACGCGTCCGGGCTGCGACAATAACGTGTTTTTTTTCTTCTTTGGTCTGGTGGCATCTCGCAGGTCAACCTATGAGGTTGTCGGCTGCTTAAACGGACTTGCCTGTGGTTACCTTAATGAATTAAGGCTACCAGCCAGGGCTTAAACACTTAATATTAGAGCGAGTACTCGCTAGGGGCAACCCTGTGGGGTACGGACCTCGGCTTAGGGCATTGCTGGTAGAGGGCAGGAACGGACAGGCTGGATCAAACTGAAAGATAGCCGCAGTTTGGTGCTCAAATACACGACCGGCATGTTGTGGACGGTTCAATTGCCTCTGCTGTTCACGGGTGACGCTCGTGTGCATGTACACTAAGGGCCAGTACCCACTGGCGGCACGGCACGGCAAGGGATTTTTAAGCTACGAATAGAAATAAAACTTAACAGTATGATAGTTAGATTGAAATTTCAACGGCAAACGATGTCGCGGTATCCTTAAGCATGCCACGAGGTCCTTAGGCATCATCATTTAAACTTGAATTTGATTGTCTTACATTTATGTTAAAATCCTATTCGTCGTCGGCCCTGAGAGTCGGTGCATGCAGACAAGAAGCGAGATGCCTCATTCGATTAACCTAATTGTTTGCTCTCTTCCCAGGATCTTATCACCATGAAACTGCTCATCATTCTGGCTCTGGTGGCGTTGGCTAACGCTCGTCCGGACGGCGGACACTATGACAGCAAGTACGACAGCTTCAACGTCGATGAGCTCACCAGCAATAACCGTCTGCTGAAAGCGTATGCGCACTGTTTTATTGGAGACGGCAAGTGTACCCCTGAAGGAAACGATATAAAGAGTGAGTCATCATTTATTCTTTACTAGTTTCTGCCCGTGACTTTGGTCCCGTGAAATTTCTTGTTAGTACATAAAAGATATCCTATAGCGAGAACAGTGGTGGGCCTGTGGTATCGGCCCAGACTTTCTGGTGGATACCCTTATAACCTATAATTCGAAGTAATATGACATGGTAGATGTCCCGCACTGGGCGCGTGGTAGATAACAGCCCACTTCCTCTCGAAGTGTCCTGTGTCCCAGCAGTGGGAACATTTATAGACTTACTAGCTTTTGCCAGCGGCTTCGCCTGCGTGGGCGTTGAAAATTATCCCACGGGAACGTATTACCAGGATTTAAATATCCTATATGTTAATCCAGGTTACGAACTATCTGTTTGCCAAATTTCATCCATTCAGTAGTATTTGCGTGATTGAGTAACAAACATCCAAACATCTTCACAAACTTTCACATTTATAATATTAGTAGGATTATTTATAATATTAGTAGGATTATTAAATCCTAAAGCGTAACATTGCCCGCACGCGTAAAAACTTTGTTTTCTCTTTCAAAAAGAAGGAGGTTATCAATTCGACATGTTTTTAAATAATTTTTTTTAAATGTATTTTCGGGCATAACTCCGTCATATATAGACGTTTTGCAAAACGCTTTTTTTGTTCGAAAAAGGTTTATTCTGAAATCGTACTGTTTAAATTTCAGATAGATCTGATGATCAGTTTCCAAAAACAAAAAAAACAGCCGACTTCCAAAAAAACACTACAAAGTGGAAAATAACTTTATTTTTCACTTTGTAGTGTTTTTACGGAAGTCGGTTGTTCTTCTTTATAGCTGGCTCCTTACGTTTTAGCGAGAGTAGCGTAAGAGTAGCCTATGAACCTCCTCAAGACTTGGACTATCAAAAGAAAAAAAAAATTCAAACCCGTCTGGTAGTTCCAGAGATTACCCCCTACTTACAAACAAACAAATTGTATCTGTTTGTAATATTAGTAATAGCCTAGTTATTACGGCGTGGAAATTGGCGCGTTTCAAGAATTATCGCACGGGATCGTACTAACCTTTGTCCTAACCTTGGCATACCTTGGTATTGATCTATCCCTGTGCCAAATCGCCCTCCAAATCTGTTCAGCAGAGGCAAGAATAGGTAACAGACATACAGACATTCGTACTTCCGCATTTATAATGTATTAAGTATGGATTTATTAAAATTAAGAGTGGCATACCTTGGCATGCTATGATGGGGTGTAATATTGTGCACCCGTACCTAATACGAAATTTGAAAATTCTTTGGAAAATTCAGATTCAGAATAGAATAGACTACAATAGTATGTAGGTATCTACAGCATATTAATTACAGATATAAATATAGAAATTACAAATTTTGTTTTGCAAAATTAAAATTAATTATAAATGGCGCAAGACCAATGAAAAGATGCGATGATCGATGGTGGATGGTGTAATATTTGCAACTTTTTATTTGATGGTAGTTGGGTGGCTTTAGCGTACATACCTACTCTCGTAACTAAACTTGCCTTCTTGAGTACTATCTACTCAATTTCAAGCCACCCTCGAACTTGGAACATTTATTTCAATTAGAGCATTTAAAGGCACTTTTCAATTGTCAGGAACTCGTCCGTTCCGAATTGTAGATTCCTTAGAGTCTTTCATTCAAGGTTATAAAATGACGTAAAACCATTAGATACTAATACTAACGGTCTTATTCATAAAAAAGTTATCGAACATCTAATAAGTACGTTGCTTAAGTCTGGTTGTCAAAAAGTGTTATTCATAAACGCATTTTAAGCACATAAGCGTTCTATAACCCTACTATAAAGTTATAGAAGAAACCTACTTTAACAGTGTTTTGAAAAAAAAATGCCCGACTCCCTAAAGCAGCTGATTTCCAAGAAAATGACATTTGACCATTTGACGTACAATTATTGTGTGTCAACAAATGTCAATTTTCAAGCAATCAGTTGACGGTTACAATTTCAAATTATTTGTCAAATTTAAATGACAATGACGTCATCGTGTCAGAAGTGTCGAAACTGTAGACAATTAAATAGCTCCCGCAGTACGTAATAATGTCTATGGTCACAGTTAATTAATCGGTGTTTAGACAGACATTCTTGTTTGACGATTCGATGTGTTGGTCAATTTATTGGACGACTTCATTAAAATGGCAACATTTTGATTTATTTAATAAACGACATACCTATTAGTAAAGAACGTTTATGAATACAAAAACTTATCAATGACTTTATAGGCTTATCGAGCAGTTTAACTAATGAATGTCTTACCTTAGGAGACCGTAAGTCATTACAATTTAACTCATAGCTCATTGTCTTATAAAGTATTGCCGTGAGCTTGATGAAACTCTCGACAATCATTCTATTGTATACCTTACCGTACCGAGTTACGAGTTACATTGCAATAACTTATTATGGTTTTTTTTATTATTATGGATTCATTGTGGATGTCCAAGTACCTCAGAGTTTTAATTGTTTTATTACTGTCACATAATCTATAAAGTATTTCTGAAAATGTTTAGTGAATAGTGAACAGCAGTTCTTTGAGTACAATTCGCACCCATTTATGTTGTCACTAGTATTTGCTCGTGGCTTCGCCCACGTTAATGTCGAGAATTATCCCATTGGATGGAACTACCGGGATTAAAAGTATCCTGAGTCCTAACCCAGATCGTGGTGTACCACGGTACCTACCTGATTGCCTAATTTTCATGCCCTAAAAGTTATCGTTCGCATTTTTATTCGAATCTTTACATTAATAAAGTTGCTTATCGTGTAAACCTACATTGAATTTTGATGGGGTTTTCATCTATCACTTAGAGAATTGACACGTCGTACAAACCCTGCGAAGCTTGCCTTGCTTGGGGTAGTTCGCTAGTCTAAATATAATTAGTCTACGAAAGTATATCCAATATCAGTTCTATCGGCAACTTTATACACCACACATTCAGGATCGCAAATGGAGTTTTCGTGACACCATTTCATCTTTGCTAACTTTTTCTAAATTAAAATGAACCTAGAGCATTGATGGGCAAAGTACGGCCCGCGGGCCTGCTCTGGCCCGCGAAAGCATTTAATCCGGCCCGCCGACGGTCCTTCGCCGTGAATAGTATATGGCCCGCGATAATTATATTTGGACGGTCCAGAAGTATAAAGTAAATTCTACTTAGTACAATAATAGACGCATAGGTAAAGGAGCCAGCTAGACTAGCCTTTTCACGTTGCTGATAGTTATTTCGTCACAGCTCGAACCTGCATTCGAAAATATTATGGCAAATCAAAAGCAATCATATGTCTCACACGCCTACCATGGCAGGGCCATCGAATAAAAGTTAAATTGATTATTTGAAGTACAAGTGTGTAATGCTGTAATGTTTTTAGATGATTAAAGTTTCAACACAAAATGCAAATTTTTCCTATAATTCTGTCCCTCCTCTGAAATTTCTTAAACTTTCTGGCCCCCCATTAAGAAAGTTTGCACACCACTGACCTAGAGCGTAACAAATTAGGGACAAATCTAGTGTAAATAATAACTAGAATTACACATTTTGAAACTTTTAATGAACAGCCTTAAGTGTGTGAGCGAAGGAAGCAATGCAATGGCGAAGTCGCATAAGTGTGTGTTTTGTTCTGAACTTCTGACGCTACTTGTCTTCACGCCAACATGCACAGCGTGCTATTACACTTGTTTACCACAACTAAAGCGCACGTCGCTTTGCGAGATAAAAACATTGTTGTAGGAACGTAGCCGGTGCACGGAAGCTTTTTACGTATCTCTAGATATTTTTTTTGCTACCAGTTACCAGAACAAACTCGCTTATGCCCGTGACTACATCTGCGCTTCTTTTTAAATACTTACTTTATAATAATAACAGGTAATAAAGTAGCATATGTCCTTCTCCAGGCCTCAGGCTACAGCTATTCATGCAAATATAATAACGATAGGTTTGATGGTTCTAGCATCAAAAGGTAACAGATATAAGCAAAGGAGTTACTTTCACATTTATATATTAAAAATATACAACGTGTAACGGAAAGGGTATATACATACCAAGGGCATGGCTTCTTTGGATGATATCAAACGATATTGGAAGGGCTTTTTAATCCTATCTCTACATATTCGGAAGTTATGAGAACTTTTAGTACATTGACACCATGAAAAATTGAAACGAACACATCATAACACTCGGAAGAGATTTATCGTGATATTGGCAAGTAACGTGGAAAGTATTGACCTCCGTAGTGCGGTGACACGTTCGTTATGATTTGAATTTAAGGGGAACCTAGTCGCGGGCTCGAACTCACTGATGGGCCTGGCTAAAAAGCACGCTGTCTCACCAGGCATCGTGTCCGACAGAGGCAGTATCAGTGATGAGCAGTTAGACGCTAGTCTACACGCACAACATTATTGTGTGAGATGCAGGATCATTTATAGTACAACAGGCGCGTAAAAATTAAGAACAGTCCTTCTGAAGATCGGGTTTTATGAAAAAGTCACTGCATAAATCAATAACCAATAAAATTTATTGAACTTTTCGATATTTGAGCTTTGTCGGTACCGACTTGGTTTTTCAGATTTTACACTTCTTTTATTACTAAAACACGCCCAAAGTTAGGTTAAATTAGCAAGAAAAACGAATCTTTGTTGGCTCCTAACTTTTTAATAGCTTTTTATTTTAGTATTCTGTTTCCGTACAGACAATATTAATAATGAGACAAAACCATACCATGTTTAATTTTTGATGTACATTGTCCAACAGTGGAGTAATACACTCTCGAAGTTTGTATGGGAAAAATGTGGACTAGGTTCACCTTAAGCAACTTAATGAAACCGAAAATTTGGTATAATTCTTAGAGTATTTTATTTTGAGCTGAAACTATGTATTCTAATTCTAAACCAGCTGTTATCTTTAGTGCTTAAGGATAGCAATAGGGTTTCTGTTACACCATGTATACACTCGCGAGCAACAAACTGGAATCACTTCATCGCGCATTGCTCAAGACAGTTTTTTACAATTTCAATGCAATGACTTGTGGATTGTGGTATATCATCATATCAGCTGAAAGACGTCCACTGCTGGATATAAGCCTCCCCCAAAAGGGGGACTTGCCAAAATCGCCACGCTTGGCAGGCGGGTTGGCGATCGCAGTATGGTGGTCAAATGCATAGAGAACGCTGCTGCCCATTCTCTAGTAAGTCCCTTAGTCGCCTTCTACGATACCCATGGGAAGAAATGGGATGGTGCAATCTTTTACGTCCGGCACCACACGGAACTATGTGTGTGGTATATCACCTGAAAGATAATTTTGTTAGCTTTCAAATGGTATCAAATAGATTTAAAATTAATTTAATTTTCCATCTAAAGGACCATGGGCACTTTTGTATGAACACTGGGCCCACTTTTTCAACATTGTTCAACAGTGATGAAACCTATGTCATATGAAAGCTCTTGGCGTGTACTTTATTTCATTCTATTGCAGCTAAGTTCAAATCCATCGCGAAATTGGTGGTTTTGTACGTTAAATGAAAATGCGCATGACATCGTTCGTCACGGTCAATTAAGACGTAGGTCATCCTCGATCTAACGTGTCTTGACTGCACACGTCCCCTAAGCAACCGTACATTATTTTGATGAATATTGCATTGCTCTAAATAATTTGAATTGTTTTCGAGGTATATTTCGATCGCGTACACACCACCATCCCGTAAGTTTTCGCTAGCCTATGACCTGGCAAGTTACATTTGATAACATCCCAAGGAAATCATCAGTATATCATCTACAGTTAGCTGGGGAAAATCTCAAACACAAGAAATCTATAATCCTAGCTACTGACTGAATAAAGTACACGCTAAGAGCTTTCATATGACTTATAATTCTTCACTGTTAAACAATGATGACAAAGTGGGCCCAAACTGACGCATGGTCCTTTAGAGAATTATTGCAATAGGTCAAAGTTGTGGACGTCTAAATGAATAGGTAGGAAGTAATATGAAAAGATATTTTTTTATTTACAATTTATGTTCTTTACCCCTTAATATTCCCCCCAGTGGGCTTCCCGCATTGTCGTTGCGGGGGGGCTCAGTAACCGTGGTCACCCTCCCACGGTGAAGCGAAGAGGAACCCCAAGGTGGGGCCGCTCGTCAGGGCTTGTGCCTCCAAGCCGACGACGTAGCGGCCAAAAAGTAGGTTGCGGTGAGGTGCATCGCAACTGAGGCGGGCCGCGATGTCGAATGGGAGGCATCGCGGCTGAGGGTTACAGGCTGCGGCGGAGGAGGAGTGCCGGTACTTCTGAGTAGCGCTCTTCCCTTCCGTAGCCTGGACGGGGCCGCCACCGTTTGATGGCGGACGCGGTGGGGCCGCAGGGGAAGAGGAGTGTCGGTATAGCGTTGGCCGCTCTCCCTATCCCCTGCGGCCGAAAAGTGGTTGGCGGCGGGGCCACTGTACTGACCCGTCGCAGGAGGACGTCAGCAGCAGCTGGTGGGGCCCGCAAGAGCCGATGCCTGCTAGGGGTGCGGGTTGTTCGAAAGAGATACCGCGGCCCCTGGCATACGGGCAGCTGAAGGAACATGGGTGGGTTTTAGTCAGTAAAATCTGACACGCCCTCCTGCTCCAACCAGAGCGGGAGAACTCATTTGATGATTTCCCACCCACAAAAAAAAAAACCCCTTAATATTTTGTGTTACCCCACCTGGCCCTAATGACTGCCTGTAAACGGTTTTTCACTGACCAAATGAGTTTCCTGATGGAATCCTTTGGGATTTCCTGCCACTCTTCGAGTAAAGAAGTTTTCAGTCTTCTACTGACGCCGGAGCTGGACATCTTCCTCGTACCCGCCTTTTCCGCTCGTCCCATATATGTTCAATCGGATTTAAGTCAGGGCTGAGGGCTGGCCAGTCTAGTGTGGGAATCTCGACTTCTACAAGGTACTGTCTAGTCACTGCAGCGGTGTGAGAGCAGGCATTATCGTGCATTAGCAGGAAATCTTCACCAATAAACACACACACAGCACATGGCCTAGCAGAACGTTGTTGATGTATCTTTCTGTGGTTAGCCCCCTCCCCAACCTCCACCAGGTACGAATATCAACTCCGTTTTTGCTTCAATAGATATCCCCGCCCACATCATACAGGACCCACCCCCATATGCCACTGTTTCCGCAAAACATCATTGTGCGAATCGCTCCCCCGGTCTCCTATAGACTCTCTGTCGACGGTCGCTACCATGCAGACAAATCCTGGATTCGTCCGAGAACAGGACTCGCCTCCATTGCTCGATATCCCAGTCTAAGTGATCGCGAGCAAACTGAAGCCCGGCTTGTCGGTGGGCTAGAGACAATTTAGGTCCCGTGGCTGGCCTTTTCGAGGTCAAGTTCGCTTCTTTGAGTCTTCGCCTCACTGTTCACCCCCTGACAGCCTCTCTCAAACTTTTCTGAGCTGCTGCTGGACGTCCACGTCGGTCAGTTGTCGATTTCGCAGAGAAGAGGTGACAATAAATCGGTCATCTCTCACCGAAATGCATCGTTGTCGTCCAGATCCTGGTCTCCGGACTAAGTTTCTAGTCTCCCTGAACCTCTTGTATACCTTCGAGACACAAGACTGGCTCAAATGATGCTGTCGAGCGATAGTACGCTAAGACAATCCTTGCTGGATTAGGACTTGCTGACTTGAGCGGCTTCTATAGGTGTGGTTTCCATTTTCTTTTAGCTTCAGTATTCCCAGTGACGTCAAATATTGGACTGATTATCAATTTTCATAAACGACCCCTTTTTATAGGATTTCATGAGTACCAAACAATCTGGTGTATTGTTTTAAAAATTGATGTTTTTTGTTTTACGTTCCATGACATAAGGTGAATAATCTTTGGTTATGATATTGAAAGAGGTTGAAAGCTAACAAAATTGCCTTTCAAATTATATGCTGCAATCCATAGTTCATTGCATAGAAATAGTAAACATTTGTTTCGAGCAGCGGACGATGAAGTAATTCCAGTTTATTGCTCGCGAGTGTATTAAGTAGCACGGATGCCAAAACCTTGTATTTTTGTATCTTACTAACAATTGCCTGCGGCTTCGCCCGCGTGGACGTCCGAAATTATCCGAAGGGAACGTATCTACTACGGGGATAACAGTATCCTATCTGTTAATCCATTTGTCCGTTTTTGTGTCATTGAATAGCAAACGTCTAAACATACAAACTTTCATAGCTAAATTATTATAGTACGATAAGTATTTCTTGCTTGCTCAGCTTCCCCAGATTTTATAGCTTTTTTTCTATCAGTTCCCGTTCCATAATAAATATGGTTTCTTTCAAACTCTATCAAATAGAATGACATGAATGAAACATAGCGCATTGACGTCAACTTTGGCCGATAACTATTTATAACTTTTATAAGGAATCTGATTTGATCATCATATCAGCCGAAAGACGTCCCCTGCTGGACATAAGCCTCCCCCAAAAGGGGGGATTGGGTATAAGAAGAAGAAATGGGATGGTGCTATTCTTTTACGTCCGGCACCATACGGAACTTATTTCATACCTTTTGATAACTTATCTCTGACCATATAAGAAATATGAATAAAATCTAGAAATAAGAAAAACTAGACGTGATAAAATGTAAGATATAGATAATTATTTTTCTGTATATGTTATTTTTAGATGATCTAATATTTTGGGCTTTTGAAAGTTAAGTACCATGATCTATATTATGCTCAAAAGTTCTTTCACTCGTGCAATAAAATAACCCATCACTAGATAGTGTATTTTATCCTATTGAGCTACTTAAATTTTTAGTTGGGTTGCACGATCACAGACAAATGCGTACACTGACTGGACCTGGGCCACTCAATCTTTGTGGTTTTTTTCTAAAAAGACCATTTCAGACATCAATCTACATGGTCTTCACATGATGTGACCAAGATTATGTCTGAAATTCCAAAGAGACTGTGACTTCCGAGTTTGTTTCGAGCTTTCTTCTCAGAGTAGTCAGATAGGAAACGCTAACACTCATAATTTTTTTTTATTGTTATGGAGGTGTAAAAGTGTTTGTACAAAACTACTACAGAAATAAAATAACTTATCATAAACCTATATAATAATAATAATCATAAAATCGTTTATTTATTCAATAGTATACAGGTAGTTTAACCCTGATAGGTACCTACTTTTTTATTCCTAGGCGTAAATATTGCGTGTTTAATTGGTTTAAGATCCTCTGGGATCATCGCAAAGAGTTAATTTCATTACTTATTCACGAAATGATTATTTATGCAGAAGTTGTTAATCAACGAGAGCCCTAAGGAAATTACAATAAATCCCAGATTTTATCATTTTGGAATCATATCTATGAGGAAGAACATAAGAAAAATGTAGCATTACATAGGTAGATACTAAGCTCTCATCATCATTACAAAGTTACTATGAAGATAAACAAACTCCAAATGTGATAAATAAAATCGTTACAAAAGGCAAAAAGTCATAAAAGACACGAATTTCCAGTGGTGGCAACATTCAAACCTAATTGTCTATAAAAGTTGATATCAAGATAAAAAAAGTAGCAATTATTATAACGTTATTGGCAATTAAAAACGACGCTTTTATTATTTTTGCTACACCCTATATGAAGTCAAAATTCTGTAGGACCAATTGACGAAATTGTCGTAAAAAAATTGTAGCGTTGTGACTTACCTGCCATAAACAAGACCCTTGATTACATAATCATATTTTTATAGGGACCAGTGGTTCTGGTAGGTATTGGGTTATTCTAGTTTTTTTTTGGTTAGGTTTTATTCTTGCGTCTTGGTTTAGGTTCGCAACTAAAACAGTGCTCTAAATGCATTGTGCACAACGCATTTTCATACAAAAAAGTGCGAAGCGGTTCGCCGCGTGTTGTTTCATAAAATATGCTCGAAAGTTGCGTTCGGCGCGGCGCGGCGTGCGTCCCCTTCTACCAGCGACCATATAGCCGGTCGCTGCCTTCTACCGTCCATATCGATTTGTATATGTCTGTCCATGTCATTCACCATTGCGTCTTCATTCATGTCACCACAAGATGTTTCATTCCTCACAACACGAATGTTGGCAATTGGCTATACGCACACGTGCGTGCCGCCGCCGCCGGGTAGCCGGAGTTGAAATACTATAGCAAAGTATCGGACCGATCACGAGTGTACAATAGACACGTCTTAATCACACCGCTAGCGATTAGACACTGCGTATAAGGCTCTTGTAGGATTTGTATACCCAGTACGACTTCGCTATGCTTTCAAAGTCGTAAAAATAACAATTCCGATTCTACACTTGCCACCAGCACTGGCCCAAGTACTTGCCCGAGCACTTGCCGTCAGCACTGGCCCGAGCACTTGCCGCCAGCACTGGCCCGAGCACTTGCCCGAGCACTTGCCGCCAGCACTGGCCCGAGCACTTGCCTGAGCACTTGCCCAAACACTTGCCCGAGCACTTGCCTGAGCACTTGCCCGAGCACTTGCCCGAGCACTTGCTCGAGCACTTGCCCTAGCACTTACCCGAGCACTTACCGCCAGCACTGGTTTAGGTTTTAACTATTTAGAAATTGACGTAAACGGCTCTATCCTAATGTACGAATATTTCACAGCCTGGATCCCCGAAGCAACCAAGACAAATTGCGCAAAATGCACAGAGAAACAAAAGGTTCTCATAGCTAAATGTATCAAGGCGATCAAGGAGAAGCTTCCTGCGGAGTATGTTGCACTGCTGAAGAAGTCAGACCCCGAAGGCAAGCACGGTGAAGACCTGAACAAGTACATCGAGAAGTACGCAGCCTAAGTTATTTAAGCTGACGGGCTGCCACGATATCACACTTACTTACAACTTGATGATCAGAAAAATTAATGTCTAGATATTTTTTTTAAAGATATAATACATCTAATATATCTACCTTCCGGGTAATGCCATCAATTTTAGAAATGTAATCAAATAGGGTTTGTGCCGTTTGTGTGTAGGTTAAGCTACACTTGCTGCGGTTGGTCCATGGATGGGTGACTATTATCTTTACATACAAAGACCCCTCCGTGCCTCGGAAAGCACGTTAAACTGTTGGTCTTAGTTGTCTTTCGTGGATCTTTGAAAATCGTCACGGGTCGTCAGAAGCCCGAAAGTCTGTTAACCAGTCTTACCAAGAGGTATCGTAGACAGAACTAAAGCTGACTGATAAAGGTAACTACAGCAATCATAATGTGTTTTATAGTTAAAAGTAAGTGTTGAAAATTCGTGTCAATTATCCTTAGAAAAGCAAATTGTTTAAAAAAATATTTTCTGGCAAATGAAATATTGGAGTTGTTTTAATAATAATTAGTTTGAGTTTTACATGCTGTTTTATTTTTATCTGATGACTTAGATGCTTAGTTTTTTTACCCTTTACTATAGACATTATGATGCACTACAAAAATGCCTAGTCTGGATGGCAAGCTTTACTACCGAGCATGATGGCCGTGGGTTCGATGCCCTTGCAGGCAAAGTGTTATTGGGTTTTTACATCAGAAATTTCTCAGTAGCAGGCCGGAGTTTAGATTTGATGACCGGTTGATGGCAATAGGCTCACCCCCTATTACATGAGACTTATACATGATTGGCGAAATATGTGTGATATTGGTAAAAAGATGGATGGGCTGTGTGAAAGATGATTTGGCTGGAAATTGAGTGTGTGGTAAAACAGCGTTCAGCTGGCGGTGCCCACAGAATACAGAGAATACTATTATTTTATCAAACATATATTTAAAGAGCATATATTTCATAGTACCTACTTGACAAGACATAGTGACAGTTCTATATATAAAAATAGATTAAAAAACAAACGTCACATAAAAACAACCAGCATGGATAGGTCAGATTAGAAAAGAGTCCAACAACAGAGTGCCTACCGAGATGACAACTAATAGAGAACTAAAGAAGAAAAAGAAATGTTACGCCGAACTCAAATAAAGTGGAATAAGGTATACATAATGACGATGGCACCATCATGGTGGCGAAATGTGGGTGTCCTCCGTGTACTATAGCTATAACTTGGCCTTACCCTTCGGGGATTGAGGGAGAGGCAATCCATGCGCACTCAAGGCCCTAGTCACCGCAGGAGACGCCCTGGGCGTCGGGAATCCCAGGCCGATTGCGGCCACGGTAGGCGCGGGCTTGCGGACGGCGAGTAACGGGTAGCTCGCTGTCCGGTAAGGACCAAGCCCGGGTCGACGGCGCGTTGTGTTCCACGTGCGCCTCAAACAAATGTCAGCACCAACTGGTGGGGTCCGCAAGAGCCGATGCCTGCCAGGGGTGCGGGTTTTTCGAAAGAGATACCGTGGCCCCTGGCACACAGGCAACTGAAGGAACACGTGTGGATTTTAGTCAGTAAAAGTCTGACACACCCTCTCACTCCATCCAGAGCGGGAGAAGTTATTTGATGATTTCTCATCCTAAAAAAACAATCCCTTCAGGGATCATAGGCGCCATGTTATGTTCTCATCATTCTCCTATCCTTACCCCAATTTAATTGGGATCGACGCAACATCTTCCACACTTCTCCATTAGTGGTCATCTCTGTAGTCTCACACTCTTTCTAACTATGTAATCATTCACACAGACGATCCATCGTTTCTTTGGTTTTCTCCTAGTTTTATAGCCATCCACATTCATGCTCAAAACTGTCCTCGCGACATTTTCCGCGTGCCTATGGTGTGATACGGCCACGACAGCCGATTTCCACACAACTTTTCAGTTATTGTTGCCACTTTCGTATTTCTTCTTATGTACTCATTCCTTACTCTATCCATTCGTGTAACACCACACACCCTTCTTAACATTCTCATTTCAGCTGCATGCAATAGGGTATTTTCCAATTTAATAAAAACTATTTTAATTTGAAGATTGGGATAGGAGATATTTAACAGAAAAATAAAAATAAATTTATTTATATCCATTTTTTCAATTAAAACCCCCGACACAAAAACAAAAACTCAAAAAGTAAAAAGAAATATTTATTGGTCTTTTAAGTTGTAGGTAATATTTTGATCAACGTATTGTCAAGTCGGGGGACGGCTAATGCAAATGCTAGGCCACCTCTGTTTGGCGTTTTCTTTGACCGTCCCCGACTTGACAATACGTTGATCAAAATATTACCTACAATTTAAAAGACCAATAAATATTTTTTTTACTTTTTAGAGTTTTTGTTTTTGGGTCGGGGGTTTTTTAAATTTTAAATTTAACTTTTATTTCCTGCTTTTTAAACTTAATGTCTCGCTTAAATCTGCGCAGCGTTGCGTATGTTTCCCGCAGTGAAGTTTGTTACTAATTTATCCTCATTCTTCGTCCTGATCATCATTTATCTATAACCCGTTCATTGTGATCTTTTTAAGGTACCCAAACACGATACTTTTACTTTTTGTTTGTTTAGTGAGTTACTTGGGTATCCTGGAAATTCCAGGTGATGCTCCAGCATCAGTTCAAGATTACTTAGTTCATCTAATATCATTGAAGTAATAGAATACCAAATTTCGACTTGATCAGACCCGTGGAAGATGTTTAAATCCCTTCATCAACCAGAAAAGAGCTGATAATCTTCAAACGGCTGAACCGATTTTGATGAAACATTTCTAAGAACACTCTCGACTAATTCACCTTTCAAACAAAAAAAACAAAATCAAAATTGGTTCATCCGTTCGGGAGCTACGATGCCACAGACAGACAGACAGACACACACACACACACACAGACACGTCAAACTTATAACACCCCGTCGTTTTTACGTCGGGGTTAAAAAACGATTAAAATCAAATTTATTTATCGTTGTTTTGAATTTACCGCCGAAATGCTCCATACGATGACTTTTTATCACGTGACATATATTTTTTTTTTTTGTTTGGGTGGGAAATCATCAAATAACTTCTCCCGCTCTGGGCGGAGCGGGAGGGCGTGTCAGTCTTTTACTGACTTAAACCCACCCGTGTTCCCTCAGTTGCCTATATGCCAGGGGCCGCGGTATCTCTTTCGAACAACCCGAACCCCTGGCAGGCATCGGCCCTTGCGGGTCCCATCAGTTGCTGCTGACATCTCTTTGAGGCGCGCGTGGAAAACAACGCGCCGTCGACCCGGGCTTGGTCCTTACCAGACAGCGAGTTACCCATTACTCGCCATCCGCAAGCCCGTGCCTGCGGTGGCCGGGAATCAGCCTGGGATTCCCGACGCCCAGGGCGTCTCCTGCGAAGGCCACGGCTGTGAGGGCGCATGTACTGCCTCTCCCTCACGTGCGCCGCCTCCCTCTTTGCGAGCATAACTGTTTCGCTGAAGGAGGCGACTGCTAGCCATGCACTCTCGCTCCGTACCATGGCCTGGACCAGGGTCGGACGCGAGAGGTCGCCGCCGCCGATCACCTCCACGAGGACATGGCGGTGCTCCGCCTAAGCCGGGCAGACCTCCACCGTATGCTCCACCGTGTCCTCAGGGTGATCTTCGTAATGGAAACACCCTGGCGTTTCCTCCCGCCCTATCCGAAACAGGAACCTCCCGATCACGTGACATGGTGATCTCAGCTTTGTGTAAACGCACCGGTACAGGCGCAGTTTTAGAAGTATTTGTGCACACGGAGAAATATCACTTTCTATCTATGAAAGATTCACACTTGTTTACTTGTTTACACAAAGTTGACGTCACGTGATAAAAAGTCATCGTAAGGAGCGTGTTGGCGGTAAATTCAAAACAACGAAAATTATTTTAATTTAAATAGTTTTTAATTAAGAAAATGGATATAAATCAATTTACTTTTATTTTTCTGTTACATATTTCGTCCCAATCTTCAAATTAACATAGTTTTTAATAAATTGGAAAATACCCCACTGCCTTTCACTTATCCCTGTTGCGTCATGTTATGTTCTATAAAAATAGATCTACATAAATGTTCCCTAACTGAATCCACAGCCAAGTGATAGGGTTCCCCGACTCTGTCGATATCAGTCACGTTACGCCAATAGAACGAACATCATAAATATATCGAGATAACTCACTATCAATATGATTTTTTCCGAGCTCACGAAATTGCAAGAGTTAATGGAAAATTCCATATCAATGAAATATTTTTTGTTTCGGATACTAGTATATCTTCGCAAAAGAAAGGAATTATTGCTATATTTAGAATTGCTTGATTTATTACATTAGTTATTACTTCAGCTGTTGGCTGGTCATATCCGTCGACGGCTCGATGGCCGGTGGAGCAGACGAGTCCTGGCGTAGACTGCGTATCGGCAAGTGTAGCGTGGGACCCCAGCTAGATCGACCGACGACCTAAAGAAAGTGGCTGGGGCAGACTGGATGCGGAAGGCGGAGGACAGGGTGTGGTGGTGCAGCATGGTAGAGGCCTATGTCCAGCAGTGGACTGCGATCAACTGAGTTGATTGATTGCATTAGTTGTAATATAACCAATCTATTTCACTATTTATCTTCGTTAACTTTTATTAGCGTATATTTTCTTTTCACTATTTGTCGAATTTCGACACAATTCATTTATGTTTTAAGTTTGAAGTAATTCGTTATTAAACAGGTTCAAATTAAACTAGCTGGCAATACATTACCCACGTGTTGGTTATCGATATCGAAAGAAAGGAACAAAAAAAAATTCTTGATTCGATGGCCGAAGGTCAATGGTCCGTAATCGATCAGATGGTTTTGTAATTGTAGGTGGACCGTAGATATTTTTTATGAATTTTCAATAACCAGAACGTAGGTTAAATTGCCAGCTAATTTAATTTGACGCTGTATAGAAATATTAGCGTTCTGCACTCATAACATCACGCCTACGCGAAGGGTTGGGACCAACCTACATATAGTACACTCACTTGCTTGCTAGTTATGTTTAAGTCCAATGTAATACCGGGTGAGCCTATTGCCATCCATCAGGCACAAATTCAGACTCCGAACTGCTACTGAGAAATTCCAGATAGAAAAACCCACTAGCACTTTCAGCACTCCATATAAACTTTAAACGTGCCGAATTTAATACTCCACAATTAAACATTATTCGAACGTCTTCTTGATCCAAACTTGGTCTTTCGAAGTACCAAGTAAAAGTTCCCTCGTCAACCAATATTAGAACATCTCATCAAACACACATGTTCCGTCTATATACATTCTGACATGATTCTAAAATATAGAGCAGTTTATCCGAGGGTCGGGTTCCAATTAGAGAACCCTATACTACCCCCAAGGGCTTCATGTCAGCATTTGTGGGCACGTGCTCACCACACCATCTGTCACTAGGCCCTTTTCTTTCAAGTACTCGTTCGTGATTAATATTAGATTAAACGCCTTTTCACTCGGTCACGGAGGGGCGAAGTTTAAGGTTGGATCCATCTGTTAGTCTTGATGATGCCAAAAAGGCCTCAGCTTAGCATAATGTCAGAGGGCAACACGGGATGCACCATCTGGCGCTGATTTTCAGCTGCAACCCACAAGTTCCATACTTCCACTATGTAATAAACACGTAGTGAAATGTGATGTGTGTGTGTGTGTGTGTGTGCTGTTGATCTGGAACAGATAGCGGAAGAATCTCGAGGCCACGTCGGCGCTGACATGGCTTCGGTGTGCTTGTAGGCGGCCCTTCAACAGATTCAGGAGAGGATGGACCTCATCGACGCAGAGGTTCTCAACTCGCTCGCCGAATCTATGGACAGCACTTCCGGTACGCAATCACGAAATCATCGCCGTCAGCTCTGTGTGAGACAGAGTGGAGGTCCCAAAAGTATTGTGGATCGAAATCAGAGACCTACAGAGCGTTTTTAAGACACCCTAAAAAATAAATGTCAGTATAAAGTTATAACAAAATGAAAATGATTATTTATTCAATTATTTTAGCATACTCATAAATAGTTCGATTAAGGTAAAAAATCAGAAATCGTTAGACTTGTCTAGACACCAGTGACGTCATTAGTGGTGGGGGTGTCTTCTCCGTCGACAATAGTAATGTGCTTGTCGCTAACTGAAGCTATTACCTGTAATATTGCAACTGGACCTTGAGGGTGGAGAAGTTGGAGGCGCGTCATAACACCGACTTCAAGTCGTTCGAACTGCGCGTTCCGACTCACTATTTGGTGACCTTCCTCAAGGAAGAGTTTTGGCCGAAAGGTGTGCTGTATCTGCGTATCCGCGGCCAGCTACGCGACACAGCGTGATACGATGCCGTCACTTCGTGCGCTACTAGCTTTACAATTTGTTTTATAAAATATGTATTAGTTATAGTCATTTTTTTTACTTATATATGTATTGTGTTTTATGGGCCTTAGTTGCCTGAAATAAATAAATAAATTACCCCTTGACATCTCTTTTGACACACTATTCATCTCCAGGGAAACGCCAAGTAAGTATCACTTTTGACGGCGAAATTGACACTTGGTTTGAAGTAATTTACCGTTCCTCTTTTTTTCAGGCCTTGTCTACTTATTTATTATTTGTATTTTATATCAAACTAGTTTTTGCCCGTGACTTCGCCGACGTGAAATTTTAACATGAATCATTTCGTATGCAAAAGTCTAGCTTTCCATCAGTAGTTTCGAAGATTACCCGCTACATACAATCTCACATTTTTTTACCAATAGATAAAGAACCTATAAAAAGATTAGACGTTAAGCCGTTGGTCCCGGCTGTCATTCGTGGATCTTTGACAGTCGTTACGGGTCGTCAGAAGCTCGAAAGTCTGACAACCAGTCTTACCAAGGGGTATCGTATTACCCAGTAACTGGGTTGTGGAGGCCAGATAGGCAGTCGCTCCATGTAAAAACAGGTATTCAGCTGCATCCGGTTAGACTGGAAGCTGACCACAACATAGTTGGGAAAAGGCTTGGCAGATGATGTATAGGTACATACACCGAGAAATTTTAATGATTATTTTCCCACAGCGAAATAGTTTTGTGTTGGTAATACAATTGTTTTATAAACAAATAAAATACTAGAAACAAAAAATGCTAGATTAACCATTGTGAAAAACAAAACTCGAAAGCCACTGGCGAGAGTATTAAATCTTTGGTGCCATCTAATAAGATGGCACCAAAGATTTTTTAAAATCTCACAAAATACTAAATCCCTGAACCTAACATGAAAAAGGACCAAATATAAAATGTCTGGTTTAAAATATAAACATCAAGAAAAGTAACAGTTAAATGTGTAAAATAGTGACAATCTTGTTCCTTGCACGTTGTTTCGTTGCAAAAGGAACGTCAAGTGTGACTGAACTAGATATAAATTGGGTTCTTGTTATAACGAGAAGTTCTTGAAAAGTCTTACTGAATTTAAAACATCATTAAAATTTATAGCTTTAAATTCGTGATATTGCGTATAGTTAGTTATTTTAAGACAAACAATAATCTACAAAATTTTACTGTTCATAACTTACTTCGTTGCTTAGTGAAAGAAATTGCCGAGAATATTGGTATTCAACCGGTAATTTCAGGGCCCGCAGTTTCAGATGAAGTTTTATTCTAACATAGAACGCGTGCCCACTTCCATACAAACTTTCACCCCATATTTAACGCCGTTAGGGGATGATTTTTCAAAACTCCTTCCTCAGTTCTCACCTTTTGTATTCAGTTTCAATTGATGCTTTTGGGAAAAAAATCATACTTTCAAAACGAGTAGTGTGTCATGGGAATGATAAGCATATAGAATACTCGCTACTGGAGAGTTTGTTGCGCCGCTTCTTCTTCCCAGCTAAAGCATTAGAGAATGGTAAAGGGCGGGCGTTTTTGGGGGACTGTCTCATGTCATTTTGACGTTCAAAAAGAGCTGACTCTCAGATTAGCTTTAGATTTGATTTTGATTTGATTTGTGAACAATTTAAAAACCCTCTTTAGAAGCTTTGTCCCTGAGGAGATATTTACTTAAACGGCCACCACACGTACCTACGTAATAAAATCGCGGCGGGATTTTATCGCGCAATGGATTTTCAACTCTTGTTGTTGAACCGAGCATTGAGGATCCAATAGAGTGCAGCGCGAGTGAGTTTCAGCGCGTCGAAAAAGAACAGTGTTCGATTTTCAACTGTCGGGGCTAAGCAGTTCGTTGAAGATCCATTGTGCGAAAAAATGCCGCCGTGATTTTATTACGTCCGTGGCAACGTGGGTTAAGTAAATACCTCCTCAGGGACAAGGCTTCTAAAGAGAGTTTTCAAATTGTTCACAAATGAGTATTCTGTACTGTTATCACTCTGTTGACGATAGCGCACACGAGCATTTCCAAGACTGCCGAGTTTTTTTTTGCCATAGCAGTGTTGCCGCTCCCGTTCTGTCTGCGCTCATTGCACAACAATAATCTGCACCTCAGTAGCTGTTAAACTACTAGGTGTGTTAACATCTTCAGTCACGATCCGATAGGTTTTGCAGGAAACTGGTAATCCTTCGTTACGTAAGCCTACGTTTAAAGAATTAGTCTGCTCGTCAAGAAAAATGCCACAATAAACGTTGTTAATTGTCAAAAGGAAAGGCTTCGCCACAGTGAGCGTGTGTGTTGTCACTGATATTATTTGGCCTTATTTGACGATGTTTTTTGTGAAGCGAAACAAAAAAATATATAAATGATTTATGAGTGTTTGTTGGCCAGTTTATCTTCTTTGCTTATTTTATTTCTCGTAACAGGAAAATGCGGAGATGATTCTTTTAGCACATCATTTTTATTATTATGAGCGATTCAATTTGTCAAATTGCAAATGCTCAAAGGCGCAAAAACATTACAGTAAAATGTCTAACTCATTGTTATACGGGGTGGTAGGGACATCGATGCGAAACCTATTACCATGGATCGATGATTATAAACCCTCAGCTCTGAGAAATTTCTACGCTGAGGAGTCTATAATTATGAGCTGAATTCATGGCTTCAGTATGCACGATGATGTCCTGCCACCTTGTATATAATGGGTAGCAACTAAGTAACTTAACTAGGCACCAACAAAATACATTTGTTAATAATTTTGTTTAGAAGCCCAATTTAATTATTAAAACATGTTATTATAAAGGTGTACGTTTTATTAGTAGGAAATCAACATATCAAAGACAATGAAACAGATAATTTACATAATAAATCAAACGAAGGTCTTATTAACTGAACAGGAAAAAACAGAAATATTTTAAAATTTATATAAAACAAAAATTAGCAGTAAAAGAATAATAAATAAAAATGAAAAAAAAAAATATATTTACGTTGTTTGTTATAAAAAATACAAAAATAAGACTAATTACCCTTTTAATGATACTCAAGCCATTTGTATTTACATTAATTAATGTTAATTACGTCATATAGTTAAAGGTAGCAACCAAACTAAATATATACAGGAAATGTAGGTACAATGTGGAGACAACAGATACGATAATAACTGAAAACATTGGCCATAAGGCTATTCTGTGGAATAAGAGTTTTTTGCAAATACTTGTCATTAAATCCTAACATCGTTATCAAAAAAAGTATTTTGGTTAAACAAACTAAATAGTTTATCATCTAGGTTTTTATTACTCAAGACGACTTGAGGTTCATATTTACAAACAAGATATTCGAAAATAGTTGGTTTTTTACGTTAATAATTTTGTTATAACATATAAATTATTATGTTAAAATGTAAGCGCTTTCTAGCTGACACAACTATGTTAGGTGTGCTCCTACCGAGTTATGACAGCCTAGTACTTCGACTGTATAAAGCGTTTTCTAGCTGACATAACTATGTTAGGTGTGCTCCTACCAAGTTATGACAACCTGTTACTTCGTGCAGAATACCAATTTAAAGAATATTGTTTCTATATTTTAACAGTCGGAAATTATCCCGCGGGAACGGGAGACCGAGGGGAGTTGAAACAATTTTGACATTTTGTTTCACATACCAAATACTATAGACAGAAATCGTATGATATTACCACAGGTATACTCGTATATCAGAACAGGTCTATGTCAAGAATGTAAAACATTTTGTGAAATAAGCAGTTTATATTGTGAAAGTTTAGGCTCACTAACAAATATATTCATGGAACGAGTCTCTGTACCATTTAGTTTAAGTTTAGTTTAGTTTAGTTCTGTGTGGTGCCGGACGTAAAGAATGGCACCATCCTATTTCTTCCCGTGGGTGTCGTAGAAGTCGCCTTCTACGACATCCACGGGAAGAAATGGTAAGGGACTTACTGAACCCACTGGGGGGTACAGTGAGTTCCCGCACTGTCATCGCGGGGGGCTTAGTAGCCATAAACCCTCCCACGGTGAAGTGAAGAGGAACCCCAAGGTGGGGCCGCTCGTCAGGGCTTTTGCCTCCAAACCGGCGACGTAGCGGCCAAAAAGTAGGTTGCGGTGAGGTGCATCGCAACACGATTAGGTCAATGTGGTTTATGAACGAGAGTTTACTGTCGAGCTGAACTCCTAAGTCACGGATGGTGTCAACCTTTTGCAGAGAAACTCCATTTTGTTTATAAGACGAAGGTACTATATTTTTCTTACGCGTACACGTCATGTGATAGCACTTACTTACGTTGAGGGTCATCATGTTTAACCGACACCATTCATGTATCGCATCCAGATCCTTCCGAAGAAGTGATACGTCCAAGTCTGTTTTAATTTCTTTGTACAGTTTTAAATCATCTGTATACATTTGGAACATTTGCTGTGTCGTACTGAGGAAACAATGTCGTTTACAAATATAAGAAATAAGATCGACCCCAGGTGCGATACTTGTGGTACTCCGGAAGTGGAAGAGTAGAACAGTGATTCGTATCCTCTCACAACCACTCTCTGCTTCCACCCCGTCAGGTAGGAACTGAACCACCTGAGCAGTTGTCCGGCTATGCCAAAATGTTCCAGCTTCATTAAAAGTATATTGTGATTAACCTTATCAAAAGCACTGCTGAAATCTATGTTGATGGAATCAACCTGTACACGGGAGTCCAGAGATTTACCAATGCCATTGATGTAGTGAACCAAATTAGTGGTAGTCGATTTACGAGCTCGGAAGCCGTGTTGTTCAAAGGCGAATGCACATTAGTATGCGACGATAGTACAGGACAAACCAACGCTTCAAACAGCTTAGCAAAGATAGAAAGGAGAGATATGGGACGATAATTTGAAGTATCGCTGGGTTCTCCCTTCTTAAAAATAGGTACCACGTTAGCGGTTTTCCACTCTGTAGGGAATTTAGATGTTTCGATAGAGCGATCGAATATAAGTTTGAGTAAAAGACACAGATTGGATGCACATTTTTGGACAAATAGCGGGGGAAGGCCATCAGGTCCCGGGCCTTTGGAGGTATCAAGTGTCTTTAATTCTTGTGATATTGATGATACTTCTGTGAACGCAATTCTGCTCAGAACGAATTGAAAATAGTTATGCGAGCAAGTATCAGGAGCACTCGACTTAATGGATGGTATGAAGATGGATGAGAAATGTTGTGGCTAATTTATTGCTTATTTCTTCTCCAGAAGAAGCAGTATTGTTTCCCAAACGCATAGTAGTGGGTATGTCACTAGAATGAGATTATTTGGCTTTAACAAAGTTAAAGCCAAATAATCTCATTCTAGTTAGTAGTTGTAGTCCCAGAAAAGTTTTGGGTTTAGCGCTATGTTTTTTCAGCATTGTTTAAATAAGTTTTGTAACAATTTTTAATCGTAATTCTTGCGCGTCCATCTAGCATTTTGTATGCGAAATTATCTAGGATTTTTGTATTTTTTATAGCGAATTCTATTTTTTTCCTTTTCGTTTAGAAGTTTAATTAACGGCCTAGAGAACCATCGCAGAAATTTATTATTGGGTAGTTTGGACAGAGGCACGTGTTCTTTATTTAAAGTATTAATTTATTCGTACAACACGCCAACCATTTTGTCTACGTCAATCATTTCAGAAAATATCTTAGTCCAATCTATTACTCTAAGTTTCGTCTAGTCAGCGCGTTTGAAGTTATACTTTGGAGTTATTTTGGTTTTTAACGGTGCTGGTGAAATATGAGTGATAACAATTTCTAGGGGAAGGTCCAAGTCCAAGGTTTTATTGTTACAGTTTTTCACAATATTAGCTTGCAACATATTGTTTTCGGACATTAAATTGTGGCGGACATCTATGCCCCACATACGAAATTTCAAATCAACAAAGGTGAAAAACACAAAAACTGAAGTGGCGCCATCTACAATGCTATATGCGAACTACTCAATGTCACACCGCAACTACATCAGCTACATCGCGCAAGCAGAGTTTTCGGCGCGTTCTGCATATATACGGACATCAATCATTGGGCAGCTGCCCACCAGACACAACACCCGTCTGGTCGGAGGATCCTCCCTTTACTATAGAGTATGAGTGAACTTTATACCCTGTTCCTCATACCTCTATAAAATCAACAAGAGAGTAACCTAATCCATTGGGGTAATTGGTGGGAATTGTACATGAAGGGGTAAGAGTATTGTCTATGTTCCAACTTATGAAGCTAAGGTTGAAGTCTCCCGCAATAATTGTATCTTAATTGGAAGATCAGGAATGAGTCAAGTATGACTTGCTGAACTGGTGGGTGTAGGTAGACAGAATAGATGTTCAAATTACGATGACTATTTCTCCTGCCAATTCTAAGCCTGACCCACAGGTCTTCGATGTCAGATTCTCATTTCAGCAAACGTACGGAATCAATGAGCGTATATACTGCAATCAGAACACCTCCACCCCTCTTGGTTTGGGCACGCCGCGATTGCGGCGGTAAGTCCCCTCTTTGAGGAGTGGCTTGAGAGGCGGCATGGCATCCTCACCTTCCGCCTGACACAGGTCCTCACCGGACATGGCTGTTTCGGGAGGTTCCTGTTTCGGATAGGGCGGGAGGAAACGCCCGGGTGTTTCCATTGCGAAGATCGCCCAGAGGACACGGTGGAGCATACGGTGGAGGTCTGCCCAGCTTGGGCGGAGCAACGCCGTGTCCTCGTGCAGGTGATCGGCGGCGGCGATCTCTCGCGTCCGACCCTGGTCCAGGCCATGGTACGGAGCGAGAGGGCATGGCTGGCAGTCGCCTCCTTCAGCGAAGCAGTTATGCTCGCAAAGAGGGAGGCGGCGCACGTGAGGGAGATGCAGTACATGCGCCCTCACAGCCGTGACCTTCGCAGGAGACGCCCTGGGCGTCGGGAATCCCAGGCTGATTCCCGGCCACCGTAGGCACGGGCTTGCGGACGGCGAGTAATGGGTAGCTCGCTGTCCGGTAAGGACCAAGCCCGGGTCGACGGCGCGTTGTGTTCCACGCGCGCCTCAAAGAGATGTCAGCAGCAACAGAGGGGCCCGCAAGGGCCGATGCCTGCCAGGGGTGCGGGTTGTTCGAAAGAGATACCGCCGCCCCTGGCACACAGGCAACTGAGGGAACACGGGTGGGTTTTAGTCAGTAAAAGTCTGACACGCCCTCCCGCTCCACCCAGAGCGGGAGAAGTTATTTGATGATTTCCCACCCAGAAAAAAAAAAAAAAAAAACCCCTCTTGGTTCCCAAAGCAGTTGAGGATCTATCTCTGCGATATACACGATACCTAGAATCGAATATTTCGCCGTCTTTTATACCATCATCCAGCCATGTTTCGGTTCCCCATGTGCCGACCAACCTAGTATAAAGTTTGGTTTTTATTCCTCTGAAGTTCTGGTAATAAATGGTTAATGTTTAAGTTATTGCATGGTATTACTGCATTAAATTCAATTTAAAATTATAGTAGTGCAACGGCTTCCAGACTTTTAATGTGTTTTGCTTGGTGGCCGTCGGCTTTTCTGACGAGGACTTTGCCGACGCGTACCCAAACGTATAAATATGCCTTTTCACGTGCAGCTTTTCTAGTTTCAGCGTGTATTCTTTTATTCAACGGCGATAGGTGTTCCGATATGAATATAGGCCTGATAGCACCACCGTAGCCCACGTGTTGCGTACTCAGTTTTTCTTTAAAGTGGGTGCTGTTAAATTGTAACACAGATGCCAGGACTGCTCTTCACGCAGATGTTTGATGTACTTGGTGAGCCTGCAAGGACTGCCGGTATGTTGGGCTCTGATTGCACCTGGGGTAACGTACAGGAGTCGCTGACTTTTGGTGGAGTGCGATGCATTATTTAATTAAAGTTTAATCATATAAAAAAAGAGAGAACAACAAGATATATTTACAAAAACAGTTTGCTCATGATGAGAATTGAGCCAATACCCCGTCACAAGGGGACCGCACTCGAAACGGTTGCGCCACGAGCGATATGACTCTGTAGGCGAAATTAATAACTGCTTTAATGTTTAACAGACCCTTACAACGCAGCTAATGAGACAAGGACAGTTTGTTTTGCGATTCTCCATAACCGGCCGGTGTGGGTATTAGAATAATTTAGTCAGTCCCACTTAATTACGTTTTTGCACTTTTTAACACAGATGTTTATATGTTCCAAGTAATTCACAGATTGTTGATACGTTTTGACACTTATAAAGTTCACTTTTAATCACTTAAGACCCGAGTTCACCAATTACAACATAACCATTGATTACGTAACCGTCCTGTTAGCATTAAACATATGTTTAAATAACCCGCGTTTTTTTCGAGTTCACTATTCAATTCTACGCATGGGTTAGATAACCGAACGTTTCTGAATGAGTGAGTCGAAAATGACCGAAAGATCGAATGGTTTAACATTCTTTTGTGAAAGACGCTACGACAAATGCCGAAAAAAATGGGTTCGGAAACATCTGGCTAACAAATTTATTGCTTTCGGCAGTCACAGCAAACGTACTGGGCTATTCAAACTTCTTTTAAATTAAATCAAATAATTCCAGAGCACTCACTACGTTTGTATGTACGAAATCTTGTACAAAATGCTTTCTCATCATATTCCTAGAAATTATTGAGCCGTGTTTGGAATGTACGGGAGTGAGCAAAATTATAATATTATCATCAAAATCATCGAACACATTATCCTCTTCAAAGACTAAGTAACTCAAAGCGTAATAACTATAATAACTAATTTTTATTTTGTAACAAAAAGTGATTCACAATGCAAAACTTCAAATCAGAAAGCATAAACCAACGGTTAAACTGAGTTGGCCACCTCGATTAAGTTAATCATCCGATTACAGGACTTAACCGATGGTTAGTGCGTGGTGAACAGCAAAATATTGGTAATCAGCCGGTTATGGTCTAACCGGCTGTTTTAAATTTAACCATATGTTGGTGAACTCGGGTCTTAGAAAGTTTAAAGACAGAGCTCACAAGTATATGACGTATGACGTTGACCTCTCGAAAAATAATTCTTCTTTCTATTGTTGTTATCATACTCACGAAGCGTGGCATAAGCTAAGTCTCTATAAAAGCGTAGCGTAAGCTCAAGGTGTTCCAACGAGCGCCTAGTGTACGTGTAAGCGTTGAGCATGCGTAAAAGCGGCCGATCTGTATGTTGCCCTAGGTCAGGGACGCAAGTCGTTGCAATTTTTTTCTAAAAGTTTTTTACTAATTACTCACGGTACCGATGTAATCTAGACGTATTATATATATCACTGTTTAGTCCTTTTCACAAGCTTTACAATGATATACAGCACTAATGAATCAAGCAAATTTTAACCACTTTTTTACGGAGACAAAATAAATACGGTGCTAACTCTTTGAATCTCAACGGATTTTTACGGCCGATGCCTGCAGGGGTTGTCGTGTCTACCTATCCCTAACAAATAAAAGGGGTAGAAATAGACTAGACAATTGAATTTAATAAAAGGGTTACAAAAGATAAGTTATAACAACCGACTTCCATAAAAACACTAAAAAGTGAAAAATAACTTTAATTTCGGAAGTCGGTGACTTTGGATATGTATTTTAATTTTTTGTCACCGCCTTCCAAAATTAAAGTTATTTTTCACTTTTTAGTGTTTTTTTGGAAGTCGGTTGTTTATTTTTTTGAAAAAAGTTTTTTATTTTTCACTTTTTAGTGGTTCACATGTGCTTACCCCTTCACAGCGTACCGGCGTGATGTTATGTTATTAACTGGTGTAAACAATTGACAGACATGAGATTTCAGCAATCCCTGTCCATTTGCTATCATTTATTGAGGAGTTCCGTTGCCTATCTCCGAAGTTCTTCATCAGATCTTCACCAAATTGAAATGGAACCACTCCGAGAAAGTACTCTTCCAAAAACTACACAAATTGCTTCAAGTGTGCCTATAAAATTTGAAGAGTTCTCTCTATTTCTCCAGGATCCCATCATCAGATCCTGACTTGATGATCATGGGACCACCTGGGAAGTATACCCTTTCGAAGAAAAAAAACATTATCCAAATCGGTCCAGCCATCTTCGAGTAATCGGGGAACATACATAAAAAAAAAAAAAAAGGTTCCGACGAATTGAGAACCTCCTCCTTTTGGAAGTCGGTTAAAAAAGGGTACCTGTCTAAAGAGAAACGCACTCTATTTAATGATAAGGAGGACAGAGGGGATCACTTGATATGACGTTAGGCATGCGGCGACGTGTAGACGTCCAGGGATGCGGAGACGTGTAGGCGCCGGGAGATGCGGCGACGTATAGGCGTTTATGATAGCTCTAAGGTTCCAGACGTAGACTCAGTAATCGCTGGCACTACTTTAGTTTCGTGTATCAGAAAAAATAAACGAGAATGGGTCTCCTGGCTTTAGTTATCAGGCGCACCGTCCGTCAGTCTGCTTTTTCCAAAATCATCCGTTGCTCTTCCGCAGACCCTTCAGCTCCTCCCTTTTTTTGATGATGACTTCACCAGCTCTCACGGCTCTCACCCTGTTTTTTTTTGACATTCCAAATTTCTTCCTTTTTTTCTTTTTTTAGCCATATGTACTCTCATCTGCCAGTCTAGTCGGCCAAGACGTATAAAACCTCCTTCATATAAACCGAGAGTGCGTTTAAGAATCTAAATTTAGAATTTTGTTATTTAGTTGACAACGTAGTTAGATAAAAAAAACAAATTTAGATAAAAAATCCAAAACGATATAAAATGATTTTTAGTAAGTACAATCCTAATGCAACCTTCCTTGAATAGACTGCATAGATAATTAAAAGAATAAGTAGACATCAGTTTGACACGTTTGACTTAAATGTCATAACAAGAATATTATTATGTAAAAAGATGGAAAATTCTAATGTAAAATCAGGTAATTCTATATAGACGAATCGTTTAAGACCGATTCGCAGAGCGTTAGCACAGAAAACAAAGAGCGAAATATAATAATGTAAGAAAGTTGTAAAAGGATAATAAAACAAAGATGATGTGGATGAATGAATAAGAAGCGTAAGTACAGTATCAGTAATAAACAGATACTATAGGGTGCGGGTTGTTCGAAAGAGATACCGTGGCCCCTGGCACTCTGGCAACTGAGGGAACACGCCCGCCCTCCTGCTCCACCCAGAGCGGGAGAAGTTATTTGAGGATCCCCAAACCCTCAAAAAAAAAAAAAGGGACTTACTAGAGAATGGGCAGCAGCGTTCTCTATGCATTTTGCCACCATATTGCGATCGCCAACTCGCCTACCAAGCGTGGAGATTATGGAAAAACTGCCATTTTTTTTGGGAGAGGCCTGTCCAGCAGTGGACCTCTATCGGTTGAAATGATATTTAATGACTACGACTAGTTGTATAAAAAGTTTATTAACAGTATTTTATGTTCGTACCAAATAGAGACAATTTTAATTTTCAATTGGCGTTCGCTTTGAAAGCGCTTCGTGCTTCTACAACGGCTTTCAACAGGAATGACATAAGATTTTCGGTAGCGCGTAGATAAAGCAATCCAATAAAACGAATATAAGTCGACGTTCACACTGACGTAACAAAATCGCGGCGGGCTTTTATCCCGGCTTGGTTTTGCAACTATAGGTTTTGAACCGAGCGTTCAGAATCCAACGGAGTGCAGCGCGAGTGAGTCTTAGCGCGTCGAAAAACACAGTGTTCGATTTTCAACTCTCGGCGCAAAGCAAGTGCGTTGAAAATCCGAAAAAATCCTGCCGCGATTTTATGACGTCCGTGGTACCGTGGGCTTCATAATATACTATTTGAATAAACAAAAACAACCGACTTCAAAAAAAAAAAACAGCAGTCAAAAATAAGTTAAATTTCGGAAGTCAGTGTCTTTGGATTTGTATTTTAGTTATTATGCCATCGAGTTCCGAAATTAAACTTTTTTGCGTATGCTTCCTCTACCGAATGAAAAAGAATTGTCAAAATCGGTTCGGTATAAAAGTAGTGGAAGACCAAAGAAGCCAAAGAAACACTATGTGAGATATGGCTTCACTAAAAAGTGGGTGATAACTGAGATGACGACTAATAGAGGAGTGTGGAAGAAAATATGTTGCGCTGACCCCAAATATAGGTTAGCAGGGACATCGAAGCGTAACTTTTAATTCAGTACATTACTCTGAACCCCATAGCGAAGAAATTTGTCGTCGGTTATTTAAAAAAGAAACCTCTGCTATACATTTTGACTGCATAGGTACTTATTTACTTTTCTACGAAACAGCAGATTTTTTTCTTTTTTTTCTACATAGTGTCTAGGATCATGTTCTGAATTCATGGTTTCAGTTTGCACGTCAATGCCAGCCTGTATATTGGGATAAGTTCAAGAAAATGATAACCTACCTTAATACAAAAACGTCGTTTTTGGGATAGAAACATTGCAATCACAATTATCTCACAGCGACAGGTAGTTGCAGCATGGTGGTTTAATAGATAAGCGCGGTCAGTATGCCACGTTGTATAGCGTTGACATGTAAGACCGCTATCTCACTACACAGTACTAAATTTAAACCTTGAACAGTTATTTTGTCCAAGTAGCAGCTCACAGCAGCTTCGCCCGTGTGTGAGTCGAAAATTGTCCCACGGTAACGGGACATTTTTTTAATAACATCAACCCCGTTAAAATCGCTCCAGCCGTTTTCGAGATTGGCTGGAACAAACTACATGAAACAACTCTCTGATTGTGCTGACTCAAACTAATTATCATTCACATATACAAGGAACTTCTTGGGTATTAACTGGCAATTTCAATTGAAAATGAATGTACGCATTTAATCAAATATTCCATACAAAACAAGGAATTTACACATTATCATACTAGACAGGTATTTTCATTACACACCGCAACAGTTTTCCGCGAAACATTTTCATAATTCAATAACAGAATCCAAACCAATTCACGGAAAATCGCTGTATTTTTATGGCCTTTTCGTAATAGTCCAACGCTCGTGAAAGTCTGAAATTCATTACACATCTAATAGTTTAAAGAGATAATCTCGTTAGTTTAAATCACAGCGGTATTCAAAGTTACTCAAATTTACCACCAAATAAAACAAGTTACAACGTAAAGCAATTCATGCAATTTGAGCAAATTCCCGGAGATCATAACACTTCCAACAACTACTTAATCAAGTTGATATTATTAAGTCTTCTGTTGTGTAACTTATCCTTGAAAGGTACTTCACTGTAATAGATTAGATAAGGCTTCCATTCAATTAGATATTCTATCGCAAATACCCTACATTTTCAGAACGGATATATCAGAACAACGGAAACATCGTTGGAAAAATAGGCATGTTCTAGAACCGAAAATCAGAAGACTTGATTTCAACCAACAATCACGTAACCCGCGTGGTGGATAACGAACACGCTCTCTGAGACCCGGATAGCTGAGTTCAATCTGCAACCGAGACATATAAAACTCATTACGAACTCCAAATAAGTACACTAGCTTCTGCCCGCGACTTCGTTCGCGGCAAATTTCCTGCTCCCCGATCTAACCCGTCGCTCGCCTCGCCTGCCCGTGCGAGTACTTCGTATTCGTGACTTTTTTCTCTTTGCTCGGCTCCTAAGGGTCCTAGCGTGATGTTATATAGCTTATAACCGTCCTTGATAAATGGGCTATCTAACGCTGAAATATTTTTTTAAATCGGACCAGTAGTTCCCGAGATTAGCGCGTTCAAGCAAATAAAAAAACTCTTAAGCTTTATAATATTATATTAAGTGTAGATATATAATCATCATCATCATCATCATATCAGCCGAAAGACGTCCACTGCTGGACATAAGCCTCCCCCAAAAGGGGGGATTTGTCATAATCGCCACGCTTGGCAGGCGGGTTAGCAATCGCAGTATGGTGGTCAAATGCATAGAGAACGCTGCTGCCCATTCTCTAGTAGTAAGTCCCTTAGTCGCCTTCTACGACACCTACGGGAAGAAACGGGAGATATATAATATATATATATAAATATATAATATATATAGTATAGACATAAATATACGTATAGTTGTCATTTGTCGATCTTTGACAGTCGTTACGGGTCATCAGAAGTCCGAAAGTCTGACAACCAGTCTTACCAAGGGGTATCGTATTACCCACGAACTCCGTAGTGGAGGTCAGATAGGTAGTCGCTCCATGTAAAATACTGGTATTCAGCTGCAGACTGGAAGCCGAATTGGGATTGGTTAGGCAGATGTTAGTTGCCACCCAAAAAGCTTTAAACTTTAAGTGTCGCAAAAATTGGACTATTCTGTATTCCTCCTTTGGCGAAAAAACCTTTAAAACTTAGCCAGATTAAAAATAATAAACAAACGAAACGACTACTTAAACGGCAGACCTAGAAATTGAAGTGATACCAAATTGGTTTTATGTAGTTTGTAAGCACTCATGAACTGTTCGTTCCGACTGAATGTGGTGAATTTAATTTGGAAATATTCAGGGTATTTTGGCTACGCAGCATAATCAGCCTGTTTTGTCCCCACTGCTGGGACATAGGCCAACTCTATGTAGGAGGGAGTGGGCTGTAATTCACGCGGGCCCTGTGCATATTGGCGGGTGTCAAATGTCTTCAAATGTTTTTTATTTTTCAAAAAAATATTCTAATTAGCAAACACAGAACCCATATAACTTCATCATGTCCGTCCGTCCGAAAGTTACACAGCCATTTTTGAGGAGTATATTTTATTGCCAACGTTCGTTCAAAAAAGGAGGAGGTTATAATATGTTCCAATGTTTATATATATTTTTTAATGTATGTTCACCGATTTCTCCCCCATTTCTGGACCGATTCTCAAAGTTCTTTTTTTATTTGAAAGAGTATACTCCTAAGGTGGTTCCATTCGCACCAAGTCAGGATCTGATGATGGAATCCCAGGGAAATCGAGGACAACCCTCAAATGTTATAGGTATTAACAATGTTTTTCATATAATATTTTCTAAAGCTAGAGAGACATTTGCGTATGGTCATCATCATCTCATGACGCTGAGCTCATGAAGGAAGGTACTACCTTCTTATTTTTATGTATAACTCCGCCATATATATATAGACAGATTTGCAAAATCTTTTTTTGTTCGATAGGGGTTTATTCCGAAATGGTCCCATTTAAATGTCATATAGATCTGGTGATGCGTTTGGGAGACAGACAACGGAAGTCTTCAAAAAATTACAGCAAATCAACCGCGATTGCTGCTATCGCATAAATATGTATTGTTTTGACCCCAAGTATGGTGAAATTTCGAATTGATGTGGGGTGGGTACTATAACTAAACAGTGAAAAATAAAAACTTAAAAAAAAAACAACCGACTTCCGGAAAAAACACTACGAAGTGAAAAATAAACTTTAGAGTTTTTCCGGAAGTCGGTTGTTTTTTTCTTGGAAGTTTTTAACTTTTTGATCTACCTTACAGATTCGCCACCAGACAGCGAATTTGTGAGGTTAGTCGAAAAAACTATTCCGTTCATCGTTTTTAATTTGAGTGAGAAGACTTTCCAGACATATTCGGAGTCAGTATTTGCGCAGACTCCAATATCAGGCTGAATCTGGCCGTGTAGGGACCTCTGTAGGACCCCTATTATTACACTTGAACGAACAACCCATTATTACACTACCAGCACAAAAGAGATTCCTTTTCACTTTTTCATTTTGAATTCCAAAAATAAAATTAGATAGATTGGAAAACATTTCACTGTCGTTACATAGAACACGCTAATTAAAAATCTTGAATAGTTTTTTGTTACATACAACTTCTTTTTACTGAAGAAATGTTAATAAAAGACAGAATACAATCAAAGAAACTTCGGAAAGTACTTGTTTTATTAATTTACAATTAAACGAAGTTATTAAAATAGGAAAATTAGGTATGAGAAGTTATCATCAATTTTAATTGATGATAACTTCTGTGTAACTTTAATAACAATAAAAAAAGAAAGTCATTCAGCTTCACTAAACCTAAAGTAACAAAAATAATGACTTGAATTAGAGTGTTAGAAATCGAATGGAAATATGATTTTTGTTACATTTACGTTAAAAGCGCGTCGCTCCATCATGGTTCAAATTTTGATTAGACTGATTAGCGTGAGTATGAAGAGAGATACAATGAAACAGTGGCCTATGCCCAGCAGTGGGCGAAGTTGGGCTAATAATGATAATGATGACGAGTAAAGCAAGATCGCAGAGTTAAGACACAATTGTTATCTTCACACGAAATACATTTTTAATTTATACCTACAAGTTTTTTTTATGTTATCTCGCGGGTGAGCCGGCTTGCCTTTGGGTGCTTAAATAAATTAAGGTCAGGACTTAAAGCACTTAAAAATTAAGTGACTCCACGCTTAGGGCTACCCCTGTTGGGTACGGATAAACACATTTTGCGTATTCACAACAACAATATTGCAGATGATAATATGCAGTCAAACATTCTTCCCAGAAAATGTCATACAGCTGTCGTATCCTGTTTAACTCTTCCACAAACAAATCAAAATCTGTGTTTGAATCCAGGAGTACATTACGGTGGAATCAATTTTTTTTCACTTTTTTGTTTTTTTTTGGAAGTCGGTTGTTTTATTTTTGGAAAAAGTTTTTTATAGGGTAATTTTGAAGTTTATATGGGACTACTCTTTCTTTTCTGTCAGGTAATTCTCAATATCGCTTTCAAAGCGTATGTGGGGAACTTGTTATCGTTATCATCGATAGAATTTTGAGTCCATATGTATTTGTAGGATCCTACAATTTATTAATACTTGTAAAATATCATTGTTTTGGTACATAATGTAATTTGTAATTTTTGTCTCTTTGCGAGTTTTCAACCAGTCTGACTGGGCTGCCTTTGTGCGTAGTGTGACGATTATTGGTCTTGGGTTTTTTTCCATCAAAGACACCTCGAATGCCACCTTCCATGCATTTTCAATATCTTCTGTCTTTAGTTGTAATTTCTTCGCAATTCTTGCTATAATTTGCGTTACATTTTTTCCATCCTGTTTCTGTACATGTACTAGTTTATTGTTCCTACTCAGTTTTTTTGCTCCAATATAATGATACACTCCTCTAACGCCTTGTTGCATTTTTCTAAATACACTTCATTTTGAAAAACTTACACCATACTCACTCATTTCACTCACTTTTTTTTTATCTTTTATTTTATTGTCCTTTTGAGAAATCTTTCTGTGATCAAACTAAATCATCATAATTCAATTCCAGGTCGTTTACTGTTTTTTCGGTGTCTTTATCATTTTTCTGAATTTCTGCCATTTCGGTTTTTATTTCAGAAATGTCCGTCTGATTACGCACGAGCCGTGAATTTTGGTGATGATGATCATCAGTTATTTGATGATTTCCCACCAAAAAAAAAACGGATAACTATAATTTGTTTTAATTTAGCTCGTTTTAATGTAGACCATACATAGTTTTGGTTAACATCATAATTTCAGCAGAAAAACGTCCACTGTTGAACATAGGCCTCCCCCAAGCACTGCCACTTTGACCGACTCTGTGCTTCATGCATCCAGCGGATTCCTGCCGCCTTTATAGGATATTAGGATATTAGGATACGAAATGGGATACAGGCATATTTCAGTCTAGTATAAATTATTGATTAATTCAGATTGTTGTTGATTTGTCTTGGGATCGAACTCGCGACCCAGTGATTACCAAGAACTACCTACGCTACGATGATAAAACTAACACTGTGCTAGTTCTATATGCCACTAAGTATAAATTATTAATAATTCAGATTGGAGTATACTATTTGCAACAGTGGATTTCGATACCAAGACTTTCGTACTAGCGTACCATTCAAACAGTTTTCCGAATCAGCTTGTTCGAGACAGCGTCATTCCATATAGCGGTTTTCGACTCAATGTGTTTTCGAACTGGCGTGCCACTCGTAAAGTTTTTCGAAATAGCATGCGTCGCAATAACATCATTCGAACCTTCATATCACGATGCGATGCAGTATGTAAAGTAGCCCGTAGGCTACTTTTCACACCGGATCCTTCCTTCTCCAGGTCCCAGATCACTGTCTGTCTAGTTTCATATCAATTGCTTTAGTGGTTTAGGTATAAACAGGTAGCAGAAAGATATACATAATTACTTTCGCATTTAAATTATTACTATAGATTTATTATTCAGGATATATTTAGGACTTTTATAAAAATACGAGGAAAACTGCGGGCAAAACCTTTTATAATGCGATATTCTAGGCATTATAAGGAAATCTCAAACACCTACAGTTAAGTGGGAGGACTTGATGACGCCGTAAATATGCAAAGAGGTCGAGTCGACGTCATCAATATTAATGAAGGTAAGAATATGGAAGATTAAACGGATGAAAATCGTGTTAAATTGAACGATAATGTGAAGAAATTTTCAGGACAACACGTAAGCGGGGCATATGCTGCATCGACACACTTTCAAATAACGATTAGCGACACAGGCCTTTTCTCTTCGAGATGAGTCTGTAAACAACGATTATTATCTACGATTATGTACCCTTGAATGTAAAACTAAACAACAGAATCAGCTTTTTTTTTGAGCGTGGTAAATCATCAAATAACTTCTCTCGCTCTGGGTGGAGCAGGAGAGCGTGCCAGACTTTTACCAACTAAAACCCACCTGTGTTCCTTCAGTTGCCTGTCAAACTCAAACTCAAAGCATTTATTTCAAATATACCAATTACAGGCACTCTTGAATTGTCAAGGTCGGTGAGTTAGAAAAAATGAAGCTAGTTGCCCATTCCAAAGCGTAGGTACCTATGGAGAAAAACGGGCAAGAAACTCCATGGACACTCTTTTAAAATCATGGTGTTGTTACAAAAAGTTGGTTACATCATTATGTTGAAATTTTCAATGTGAGAACGATGTAAAAAGACGTGCACATTAAAGCGTCCGTAATTAAAACAGAATTCAAATAACAATTCAGAAATTAAAATAAGCCGTGGGAGCCAGGAGATGACCAGTCCCCACTGGCGGCGCCCGTTCACGAACATGACGTGTGTGCCAGGGACCACGGTATCTCTTTCGAACATCACGCTAGGGTGACAAAATAGCGGTTATGTGTATTATTTTAATTTGTAATGTGTGTAAAGTGTATTATTTGAAACTGTAATTTTATCAGTAAATTTTAATACATTAAATATCGCTCTGTGCTTTACTTTATTATTGATCATGACTTGCAATAAGTAATATCATACATACATAACATCACGCCTTGCTTCCCCGAAGGGTTGGGCAGAAGTGTACCTATAGTACACCCACATTTTGCCAGTTATGTTTAACTCCCATGTAAAAGGGGTCGAGCCTATTACCATCAATCGGACATTAATCCAGACTCCGGGCTGCTACTGAGAAATTCCAGAAAGAAAAACTCAATAACATTGTGTTCGACCTGGGAATCGAAATCACGACATCATAGACAGCAGTAGCGTTTGCGACCATTAAACCAACGAGGCTGTCATATCATGATGCTGAAAATGTAGTCTTCCTACCACCCGCTCAAGCTTCACCAAAGTTTTGCCTGGGCAGGCCGGTTTGTGCACGGAACACCGTGCGTGTGGTTGGTAAAACTCGTCGATTTGTACACGGTGTTCCGTGCACAAATCAGCCTGCGCAGGCAAAACTGTAGTGAAGCTTGAGCGTGTGGTAGACCCATTAGGAGAAAAAACACCACTTGGGAACCTTTTAAAAGCAGTGGATTATTGCAATTCATTAGCAATATTTTCGTGTAGAACAGAGTAATATTTTATTTGATTAAGTACCTAATATTGATTAATTAATCAAAAACACATTTTACGTTGTCAACTTTCAGTGGTCGGTAGCTGTATTCACAAAACGAACTTCAACTTACTAAAAGCTCGAGATCAAGCCTCGAATCAGTAAAGCCGTTGTCAGCTCTCACATAGCTGCCGAGATTGATGGACCAAAATAACAACCAACCAATCAGCTGAGTTTTGAGATCGGATTTAATCGAATAGGTTCAAATAGTTACAAAAGTAATAGGAAGGATTCGCCTTTTATTCACAGCTTTCGAATAATCAGGAGGCACCTACCTATACCTATAAGAATTATTTAACTAACACTGGATAATAAATTAATAATATGAGGTCCAACTCTTAAATGAGAAGGCTCAAGTCAGGACAAACAAATCTGTGACACTACGATCAGTGTCAGTAGAGTTAAACGTTAAAGCGTGCTAACGTGTACCTATACAAACTAGTTTTGTCGTGCTTGAACCCAGTCACGTCAAAACCAGCGGAAAAGACGCGACGTGGCCTCCTAAAACGAACAAATTGATGTGATAATCAAATGCTAATCAATTTGGTTTAACCTACCTTGTGGAGCTGGACAAGCAGCGTTTAGCCAAGCATTTTTATCAGCGATGTAATCTCCCAACTTATAATAAGCATGGCTGCATAGTGTGCGTTTTATACAAGATTTAAATTTCATTTCATTCAGTTGGAGAATGTGGGGAGGTATTTTATTGTAACATTTTAAACAGTAGGTACCCCATGAAGGATGAGTCTAGTCTGATAGTTCACATCAGTCCAAAAGGGTTAATTAGAGAAGACCTTAACATCAAAATCTTTTGCTCCAGCGGACGGCATTAAGTCAACGGGAAGGAAAAGGTTAAGAGACTAGACCACCAACGTTCATTGACACAATTTAAAATATGTTCATACTCCCGAGGTAAATTCTAATAATGTACCTACTCCTCTCTCGTTCCTTTTCATTTAATATCAGCCACTGCTGATGAAAACCTGTGAGACCTCATTTACAAGCTGAACCAGTAGTGTCAATTCAACACTCTTTGCGGAGACTATGGTCGTTTAGCAAAGTTAGTCGTGGCTTGGAGTGAGTGAAGGTAAAGAATCCTCATCTATAAGCTGAACCAATGGTGTCGACTCAACACCCTTTACGAAGATTACGCTCCTTTAACATAGTTGGCTGCGGCTTAGAGTGAGTGTCCTCCCCCCTCTAGGTGGAACCACAGTTTTCAAGACTACTTAATACGCGTTACTATTTTCTGGAGTATGTCCATGCTGCCCCCGATAGTTAAAAAGACGTATCTAACAAAAAGTAAAAACGGAGAAATAAATATTTTAATGAATGAAACGGGAAATTGTTTACTGTCTTCTAGTTAATTAAAATATTTACATACTAAAAGTTGAAAATAATGCCCAGTATATTAGGCTTTAACTTGATTTAATAAAAATATGAATTAATTAAATTAATATAATGAAAATAATAAAAAAACATTTTCATAATTATTAACATAAAAAATTAAGAAAAATATTACATTCTTAATTGAATAGACGTAAATGGTAGATCCGTCCTTTATATTTCAAACGCTTTTGACTGTTCTTTTCTTCTAAGTATTTAGCTTATCTATTTAGGATATACTTTTAACAGAAATGGGAGCAAATAGGTATTTCCGCCTTTTTTCTTAAGAATTAAAAACTATGTAGATAACCCATGGCCAAGATAAAATGTTCATAAAATTATTAAATAATCCATTTATCTAAAGAATATCTATAATATACATCTGAAATAGTATATTAAGTTCTTGGTTATCATAATAGGTCATAGCCTAATTTATTATTAGTAAATAAAACACAATTGATATAGTCAAGTATTTATTTAAAAGTCTTTTGACCCACGTAACAAAAAATGCTATTAATGGCACAGTAAATTATAATGAAAATCAGAACTATGTATTGAACATAAGCAAAGTTTAGCTTAATCAGTCTTAAATAGATACATATCTATTATATCTCATAGATTTATCTTTATTAACACGTTTTAAACAAATAACATTCTCAGACCAATTAAATAATCCCAGCACTTTACGTAGTTTTTAAAAATAGTTAGCAAACAACTAAACAGGAAAAGCGAGAAAATAGGGGGCTATCCATGAATATCACCAAGACCAAGCTTTTGACAAACTCTGGTAACCGACTTATAACAATAAATAAAGAACTCCTCGAATACGTGGAAGAGTACATATACCTGGGACAGATCATCTCGTTCAAGGATCAGACGGACAGAGAACTTATTGATTGAACAAACAACATTATGATAATTAAGTCACTTAAATATCAAAGCGAAAAACATAATAATACCAATATCAAAATATTTAAAAACATCAGTCTGCATCGACATTTTAACTGCTTCTAGATTCTTTTAAAATCTAACTTTAAGAGCGTTATTCTGATAATGGGCAACGTCGCAAATAGCTGTCAAATATTTCACTGTTTTGATTAATTTGGCAATATTACTATAAGGAAATATGAAATATCATTAACTAGTGACCTAAATTATTTGTTATGAAATGCAATAATTAGTATTTTAACACCGAATATTTAGTTTTAGATGTAAAAAAAGAACTTGAAAACTTTCCAAATACACATAAAATTCTTTGTTAGAACTGCAAATCATTATTCATATTTTCGGTCACTAGTTAGCGATATTTCATATTTCCATACAGTAATATTAACATATTAATAAAAACAGGTAAATATTTGACAGTTATTTGCGACGTTGTCAACATTCAGAACATCACAGACATTATCAATCCTTGGACAAATTTAAAAAAATAAGTACAATAATTACTTTTTTGGTAAAATATTGTCTAACCTAAAAAAATCTAAACAGCATTAACCAGCGAAGTAATATGTAGTATCACTGTTAACAAGGAAAAAGAGTACTTTCTCATTATTTTCATTAAACATAAACTAAGTAATGGTTTTTCCTCGGTTAATTACTTTTGAGTTAGTATTTTTTTTGTTCGCCTGGCTGGTATACCTATTTTGAGATGTGTTGTAAATTATGTAAATGTACTGTTCTCTTCAGGTGAAATTACGAAACTGCTTATTTATAATCCGTCGCTGGTTTTCAGATATATTTGAAGAACACTTTTTTACATTCTTCGCACAACCTGGTTGAACGCAATATTTGGTCTTAGTTTTTAACTCTTTTTTAGCTTTAGTACGCTCTCGCAATGAAGTATAGTAATGTTTGCGTTTACGTACACTTCCTTTCTTAGTAAGTTGGATTACATTTTCAGAATCCTGATCAGTCTGATTTTCGGGCTCAAAATCTTCTCTTTTAGGTGACTGATACGCGAATGTTATTTTTTTGTAAGTTCTATGAAATCAATATCTGTATCAGAGTTGATAAAACTGGTTTTATTGTTTGAAGTATACTCTCAGTTGTAGAGATGTGGTTAATTTCTTCACCATGGCTTATTTGTTAAGGATGTTGGTCGTTAATTAAGGGATACAGCGAAATTCGCTCTGTATTTTCTACTGTATTACTATTTGTACTTTCTGTACTTGTGGAAGCTAAAGCTTTAGTAATTAACTCAAAGCATCGACCTTTTTTCATCTTAGTTTTATCTGTAACAACCAATTTGTGTTAGAATGCACTAAAAAGCATTTTATTGCACGTTTAATGTTTGCAAGCGATATAACGTACATCAAACTTTACTTTTATTAAACGAAAAATAAAAAAAAACACACGCTATTCAATAAGAATATTATAACTGAATAAAAGTTTACTTCAGTTAGTACCACTAATGTATTATAAATCTTATTCAAAGAAATGATAAAAGTAGCTAATAAATATGTGTATTAATGATATAATTTTTATACAATAACCTGAATCCGAAAGAATTACTTACTTTAATTTATTATTTTGACTATATACATATAATATACTACATGTAGTTACAATTATTAGGACGTGCATAACGTAGGTATTAGTAAGACATTGATTTATTTTTTATATCTAAACAAGTCTTAATCAATTTATTATATTATTTGGTGCACTACGGTTGAATAAAATTTCACACAGTTCTGAATATGTAATTAGAGCCTACAAATTTCGCAAATCAGAAATATGTAGGTACTTACTTTGCTACGACGAATCATGCGAAATATTGCGCGACCGCGACACATCCGTGCTGCTACAGCTTAATCAGGCGCAACTGACATGAAACTGATCAGGCGCCGTACTAGACATACACCACCTGACCCCCGCACAATCCCCGCTTGATTCACAATTCTAGGAAAAAAGGACGTTTCTGTCATGTCCTCAGTCCTCTTGCACCATATACTTGTGCCATGGATGGCATCTGCACTCGAACTCTTCTCTCAATTTGTTGCAAATTCTTTCGAAGCTCATACCTTCATAGTATGTATACCTATGATAATATCGGGCAGTGCCATCCATTTATGCGCTTATTATGAGTGCCCAATCGCTCTTACGCCATCCATAATAGTTGGCTTCTTCAATGAACTCACTAATATATATATATTCTTCGACACAATCGCATCTGTTCGTGCCACTAAAGAATTTATTCATAGGCCATATACAACAAAGCTAAGTGGAAAGTAATGTTCATATGCCATTTTCCTTGCTTTCTTTAACACCAAAATAATAAAAACCACTTAGCTTTGTTTGTCTACTTTTCGTGCCATAGGCCTCGCCTAATCGTATATTTCTTGAGCGCCCTTGCTCAACTTTTAAATTTGTGCAGTATTCTGGCTCTGCACACGCCTTCTAGCTTTTAATATGCGCTTTGTGTACGCAGCGTTTTCTTATGACAACGTTTTAACGGGGGTGGCTACAGCTTTGGCGCCTCCACCATTTGTGGGGACTCTGACGAGCCCCTTGTGTAAGCGGATTAAGGATAGCTACAATAAAACGCTTATGAGAGTTAAGATGTGAGACTTTACGTTTATTTCAAAAGTTAGAAGCTTACAAGTCCGCGCCTGTCAATAGAATCAATCGCCCAGAATAAAACCTAAATAACATTATTTGACGTTCTTATTTTAGAATTTCCTGATTGTTCGAACATAGACAAAGCCTCAATCATTGACTGCCAGTATGTGCGTGAAGTTTTTCGGTAAACGAACAACCTTTACGGTACCTACACCGACATTTCACCAGTTAAGTTTGAGTCCCATGTAATAGGAGGCGAGCCTATTGCCATCAACCAGGGACCAAATTCAGACCCTGAGCTGCTACTGAGAAATTCCTAAAAGAACCGATTTGGAACTCGAACATTAGACCTTGCGACCATTAGACCAACGAAGCAGTCAAAATGGAACTTGTACCTTCATTTTAACATTGCAAGTGCCACAGCAGTTAAATTATTCTAACCTAATTTATAGCGGTCCATTAATGACTAACATTGAGAAAGAACAGTTTAGAACAAAAGCAAGGCAATAAAAAAAGATACAAAGACCATTTTGGACATAGACCAAAATGGTTCAGTTTTTGTTTATTGCCCATTAAAGTGCAAATGCACAAACATAAAGACGTTCATTTCAATAATTTTAAGATATCCGATCTGTCTACACGATACGGGGTTCGTTGTTTAAATAAAGTGCATTTCACACTCATGTATCTAGGCGAAAGAAAGATATCTATGTAAAATTTGATTATTCTTATGGTGTACCTCGGAAAATTTCCGATATCCTAGGTGTACCTTCAATACAAAAAGTTTGCGGAACACTGCCTTAAAGCATGGCATGGAGGTGAGATTTTCTATACGTACTAGGTACATACCGTACATAATTAAACTCCACCTGCTACGATACTTATTATTACATATTCCTTTTGCCTCGTTTACGTACTAGGTAGGTACCTAGTACGTATAAAAAAGAACCAAAGTTGATTACCTAGTTCGTTAATAATCGTCTGCCTAGCGTTTTCCCTTCAAGTCGACCAGGATGCAGCTGAATACCGGTATTATACATGGAGCGAGTGACAATCTGAACTTTACAACCTAGTGACTGGGTAATATGATACCCCTTGGTAAGACTGGTTGTCAGACTTTTTGGTCGTAACGATGTAAAGATGGTTTAACGTGAGTTTTAAGGCAGGGATCCTTAATACATAATAAGTACAAAAAATAACAGCTACACTATAACTGTAAACAATTATTTCACTCTGTCGCTTCCGAATCCGCATGGGACTGGTCATCTCTTAGCTGCCACGGGTTATTTTAATTTCATATTTTTTTGGTATTTGTTTTTCATTACGGACGCTTTCAATTTGCAATTCTTTTCACATAGTTCTCACATGTATAATTTCAACATGAATGACGCAACAATTTTTTTGTAACAATATTTTGATTTAAAAGAGTGTCCGTGGAGTTTCTTGTCCGTTCTTCTTCATAGGTAGGTACCTTGTGCGCTTTGGAATGGGCAACTAACTTCTTCTTTCTGACTGACCGACCCCATGACAATTGTGAATTGACAAAAGTGCATGTAATTGGTTTACCCTACTATCCGATTAATATTTTAAACTAGCTTTTGCCAGCGGCTTCGACCGCGTGGAGGTCGAAAACTATCTCACAGGAACATAGTACCGGGATGAAAAGTATTCTGTGTGTTATTCCAGTTTACAAACTACCTGTGTGCCAAATTTCACCCAAATCCGTTCAGCCGTTTTTGCGTGAAAGAGTAACAAACAAATATCCATACATCCATACTCACAAACTTTCACATTTATAATATTAGTAGGATGTGGAAGTTTGTATGTTTAGATGTTTCTTACTCAATCACGCAACAACGGCTGAACGGCTTTAAATGAAATTTGGCACATAGATATATTATATCCTGGAATAACATAAAGAATACTTTATATCCCGGTAATACGTTCCCGTGGATAAATTTCGATACCCACGCGGGCGAAGTCGCTGGCAAAAGCTAGTCTGAAATAAATGCTTTGAGTTTGAGTTTGAAGAAAGCGTTTCATTTTGAATTTTTCATTTAATGTCAGCACGTGTAGTAATATTTTAGAATGAAACGCAAGTTCTGTTTATTTTGCTTGCTCATGTGCCTCTGGGCTGAATGAAAGTCATACGACGCTTGGGAGCACACTTTGAATACTGGCCTGTGATGTGTTGTTTTACAAACAAAATCAATTATTGAAAACTGAGAGTCGAATTCATGAAGATTTTTTTCCTATCGTTTATTTATTGGACCACCTAACGAGGCCTCATCGTGGCTAAGTAATAGCAGCCGTACGGATCGATCGATCAGGTTTAGCTACGCTTGCCACGGTTGGTCGTGGACGAGTGTGATCTTAACTATACCGAGACCTCTCCGTGCCTCGGAAAGCACGTTAAGCCATTGGTCCCGGCAAATGTAAGCATATGTAAGCTATCACGCCATTTACACCAGGAGGCTTTTATTTTGGTAGTATGCTTTGTTTACTTTTTTTTTGTGCTTGAGTTAAGTTTGCATTTTATTAGTTGGTATATTGGCATGGCTAGCTGACATTATGACAATTTTTTAAGTTCTGTGTCTCGTAATGTTGATTACTTTGCCTACCTATGTATAGAATCAAGTCTATCTAACTAAACAGACAGCTGTGCTGCTGGGGAGTTTGTTGCGCCTCTTCTTCTTCACAGCTAAAGCACTAGGAAGTGGTGAAGGGCGGGCTTTTTGGGGGACTGTCTTATGTAATTTTGACATTCGAAAAGTGCTGATTCTCAGCCTAATTTGAAAAAATGACTTTTGATTTTGATTTTGTCATTCGTGGATCTCTGACAGTCGTTCCGGGTCGTCAGAAGCCTGAAAGTCTGACAACCAGTCTTATCAGGGGTACGTGTTATCCAGTAAGGAGGTCCCGGTATCCGGAGGTCCGATAGGCAGTCGCTCCATGTAAAACACTGGTATTCAGGTGCATCCGGTTAGTATGGAAGCTGACCCCAACATAGTTGGGAAATGGCTAGTCAAAATGATGTGACGTGCCTCCAAGAGATGTCAGCACCAACTGAAAGGGCCCCCAAGGGCCGATGCCTGCCAGGGGTGCGGATTGTTCGAAAGAGATACCGTCGCCCCTGCCACACAGGTAACTGAGGCAATACGGCTTTTAGTCAGTAAAAGTCTGACACGCCCTCCTGCTCGACCCAGAGCGGGAGAAGTTATTTGATGATTTCACACCCTCAAAAAGAAAAAATCCTTTAGAAAATACTTTATTTAAAATCCTTCCATATAGCTCACTTTCTTTATAGAAGGAACTCTTCTGCAAAGTATTATGCTTCTTGACCCTGGGCGTTGTCTGTAAGTGAAAATAGTTTATGAGTTACTCAATTTTATACAGCGCTCTTCTAGAAATGTGTATACAATTTCATAGTTTAGTATGATAGAAAGTAGCGTAAATAGTTGTACAATATTTGACTACTTTAAACTTTAATTATTTACTGATAACTTATTAGGTACAGATCTCAAAACGGTGAAGGAAAACATCGTGAGGAAACCGGCATCTACCAACCCGCACTAGGTCCGCGTGGTGGATTACGGCCCACTCCCTCTCACTGTCGGCTATTCATGAATTAAAGATGTAGAATTGCTTGTTGCTTTGAAAATATTTATGGGCTATTTAGCTAAAAAAAGCGTATTTAGAATGCTGTGAAAGAATGTTTAAAGATTGCTTGTTTTATATGAATGAGAGTTTTCAAATCAAAGAAAGTAATCTGTGAAAACGAGGAAAACCGATATCGAAAATGATAAAAAATATCAGTAATATTGAAATTACTTCGTTTTTATACTTCAGAGGCATAATTTTGTATTACAAAGCACAGTACCTACACTTGGTACGAAATCCACAGATTATTGTTACTTATTACCCGACTACGGCGCACCAAAAACGAGGGCTACGATCTTGACTGACGATGTATGTGGGTATGTATGTATTAGTGATGCCCAGATATCCGTATCCGCGGATATCCGCGGGATAAAAAGAACCGTATCCGTTTCATTTTTGACGGATCTTTTACCTTATTAATAATTCCAAATTGCACTACTAAACTTCTTTGTAGACATTTTTTTTACTCGAACAACAAACAAACGTTATCTATGCTGCCCAGTGTCACACTACACTATAAACAAAATAAAAGAAAGACCCGCGCAACGCAAGTCGAAACATGTTCTGTCACGCAAAGCGTCATGTAGAACTATCGAGGTATTCCTCGTAGCGCTCCCGTTTTGAAACGCTCCCATCTAAGCGCTCCCGTTTTGTTCCTCCAAGCGCTCCCAAAAGCAGCGCTTCGAGGAACGATTAAAAATATTAAAATTTATTTCCTCGAAGCGCTCCCACGTTTAAAAATAGGGAAAAGCATGAAGTAATAAATTATATCGATAATTTTTAAAAACTCATGTGTGCATCATCGACATCAAAGTTGCTTAACCAAATTACGAAATTGAGAGAATAATGTCTTTTTGCTTTTGGCACTCTTATGTGTATACAAGGACCAATGTTATTGTGTAGGTATTCAAAGAGGATGTTATAAATAAAACGCATAGATATACTTAATATAAATTATATACGTATAATAATCACATTGCAGTAGACCTACATAATATGGCGATGGACTGGCGACGGGATGTGGACGAACGGGAATAACCCCTGGCGACTAGCTCCACGCCACGGTACTGTGACGTCATACGCATTAGCGAGTCTGCCAGCGCGACTGAATATTTTTCGAAACTTTAAATGCTAATAAAATAAAAACTACTGGGTATTTTTGAGAGAAACAAAAAGTTGTTAACTTGTATCCATACAGGCTATATTATGACAAACTTTCAGGCGATTTGGCAAAGTAACATTATCCATTACAAATAGGATATAAAAACATATTCCAAGTTACAATCACATTAAAACAACATTAATACTAAGAGTAGTATAAGTATGTATATTATAAAAATCTTTAAAATTAAAAATCACAGATCATTTCATAATCTTAATTATTACTGACTAATTAATAAGTGTTCATTGGAGTTGCACAATTTGATCCCGCCAAGTCCGTTCCATCATCGGACCACTAGACGTACGGCGTTGCGCCACCGTTACATGGTCGACATCCCACCCATACGTACAAAGCGTTTTGGGAACACATTCATTATGCGTACAGCTAAGGAGTGGAATTCCCTGCCGGAGTCTGTGTTTCCTGATAGCTACAACCTAGGAGTCTTCAAGTCTAGAGTGAATAGATTGCTTCTAGGCAAGCGTGCTCCATCGTAGGCCATATCATCGCTTAACATCAGGTGTGATTATGGTCAAACGCGAGCCTATCGCCAATTAAAAAAAAAATCACAGATGGTTCCTTCATGTTTAACAATTACAAATTACAAATAGGATATAAAATAATATTTCCAGTTACAATCACATTGAAACAATATTAATCTCAATATTAATCTTTAATATTAAAAATCACAGATCGTTTCATAATCTTAATTATTACTGATTAATTAATCATTACTAACAGGTGCAAAAATACTTATTAAAATCTTAACATCTCTAGGCAATGTCCTATAGAAATTTTACGTAAACACAAGTTCGGGCAATGCTCGGCTGGGTTCGTGTGAATTCGTTAAACGCGACTCTCTAGGATACAAACCCCGCCGGGTTACGGTTTGTATGTGTGTGTGCAGAACTCACACGCTGCGCGCGCCGCATCTTTAACTCTTAGTTAAGAAGTTAGTATCGCTATTTTTGGCAAAAATTAATTATATAATTGTTTTAACCATTTCATCAATCGCATAGGTAGCATCACCGTTGAGCGCAATACGTTACTGGATCCCGGGTCAGAGCAGGTGATTTTAGTCAGTAGGTGGTTTTAGTCAGTAAGAGTCTGACACTCTCTCGCCCCGCCTAGGACAAGGAAAGTCATTTCTACCATTGACGTAAGCGATAGACACTTCATTGCCTTATTTCTACAAAAAACTTCCGAAAAAAAACATTGAGGTGTGCGGGGAAGGGGGTAGTAATGGGAAACATAATGGAGAGAAATCATAAGCTTTCTAAACATTAAAAAAATATGAATAGGTACATATGTCGGTAGATTATTTTCATCTATTTGGTGGACTAAAGGATTTACAATAAAACAAAAAAAAAAATAATTACCAAACCCGTGCGAAGCCGGGACGGGCCGCTAGTTGTATATTATAACAATGTGTTCTACTTATTATCGATAATTTCAGTTAGTATAGTCCCATCTCTATCCAAAAGTTAATCATGGGAGCGCTTCGAGGAAATAAATTTTAATATTTTTAATCGTTCCTCGAAGCGCTCTTTTTGGGAGCGCTTGGAGGAACAAAACGGGAGCGCTTAGATGGGAGCGTTTCAAAACGGGAGCTCTACGAGGAATACCTCGAACTATCGTTTCGAGGTCACGTGCACCAACACCGATTGAATAAGAAAGTTAAGATCCGTATCCGTATCCGCGGATCTTGACGCTAATTATCCGTATCCGGATCCGTATCAGAGAATCGACATTTTTAATGATCCGGCACATCGCTAGTATGTATGTTCATCTTATTCCCTCATAATAATAATTTGACAAATGAGTTATCGTTCGAAGTTTCTCGATTATTTGCTGGTGATAGGCTATGTGACGTCACATTAAACTTGTGACTTGTGTAGATGTCAAAAAATAACTATCAAAATGTGATTTCCAAGAAACATTTCAATTAGCCATTTAATATCACAAGAAGTCATTCTGATATTTTTTTTAAGTCTGTCTAAGAAAATATTTCTAAGTAAATAAAATAAGATCACATTTATTTTCTTAGAAAATCACATTTGGCTGGTTTCCTATCCCTAGAGTGTTGTGGAAATAGCCTAATTATAATGTAATTTACTAACGGCAAGGTATCGCCAATAACATAATTAAGTAGATAATATAAAATGTAGGAGCCAGAAAATGTATGTATTCCTGGAGTGCGGGTTGCTTGAAAGAGATACCGTGGCCCCTGTAATTTTCTGTAACCTATTTTTATTTTATAGCAATAAAGAGTTTATTTATTTTCCATCTGGAATTTCTCAGTAGGACTCTGTATTTGTGTGGTACTGTTCTTTTATGGAGTACTGTGTAAAATGTCATTATAAAATACCAGTCGATATTCTTGAACTAAATGAAAATAAATTTAAATCATGCATTGAACGCACACTATGTAGACAAGCATATTATAAGTTAGATGGTTATATCGTAGATAAAAATGCTTGGCTTAATGCTGGTCCTGCTCCACAGCCACCCAGGCATACTAGTTAAAATTTTAATATTTGGAAGTGAAGCTTCCCGGATTTTTTTTTCTGACATTACTAACATTTTTGTTCGTATTATTATAATTTTTGTGACATTTCGAATATGTTTTATTTTTACTGAACCAAGTGTTAGTTATTGAATACTTCAATATAAATTAAATGATTTCTTTCTTTTAGGAAATCAAATTTTATTAATATCTCAAATAGATTGCAAACTATAGTTTTGTATAATTTAGAAGCATTTTGTTTTAATTTTGTAAATGTGAGTACCATGCATCCGTTTATTGTGTTATTATGATGTACATTTACTTGAAAAAGCATGGCAGTTGAGAGTATGTCATGCTAAATGTCTCACTGATGGTGGCGTGTTGGATCATTCGGTTCCCTACAAAATGGTTGAGCTGGATGGTGCTGATCCACGCATCAAGTTCGTGAACGGGCCCTGTCGGTTGAGACTGGCCATCTCCTAACTTCCAGGGCTTATTTTTATCTTGTATTTAGAATTACTTATACTTTTTTTTACATTTTTCTCACATACAGAAGTAACAGGAATAATGTCCCCAAGATTTTGTAATATTCAACTTGATTTTAAAAGAGTGTCCGTGGAGTTTCTTGCCCGTTCTTCTCCATAGAGATCTACGTTTTGGAATGGGCAACTAGCTTCAACTTTCCAACTGATCGACTTTTTGACAATTCAAAAGTGCCTGTAAATGGTTTAATTGAAATAAATGCTTTGAGTTTTGAGTTTGTGCCCAGTTGATGGCAATAGGCTTGCCCTCAATTACATGGGACTTAAACATAACTGGCGAATATGGGTGTGCTATAGGTAAACTACTGCCCAACCCTTCGGGAAAACAAGGCCTGAATTAATGTTGTGTTATTTAATTTAATGTTGTTATTTAATTTAATGTTAAGTTATTTTAATCAAACTAAAGTTGAGTGATTATTGAGTTTCATTAATTTTATTATAGTATCATTTCCAATTTGTTAAATCGTTTACTTCAAATAAACTTTAATTGAAATGTCTAGAAGTAAGTATTTATTTAAACAGTTTGAACGATCCCCTAAAGGTATGTTGACAAAGTTATTCATGGTGATTAAATTATTTGTTTATGCTTAATTAATTATCAATTGAACAATTTATAGAAAGTGGACCTGCTTGATAGAATATGGCCCACACTTTCTTATAGAGAAGAGACCTGCACCGTAATTGCGTAACATACTGTATGGCATTTACCCTCTTATTTATAAACGCTGCTTAAAGTTAAGAGGTTTTTAAACGTCAAAAATGTATGGTTAAAGAGTCGCTATTCACTTCACAACAGCGTTTATAAATAAGAGGGTTAATGTTCTTGTATTGTCAAAACGAAAGCCATTCTTACTCTTAGTGCGTTACGCAATTACCCACAGTGACCCAGCAACATTATACAGGATAAGTTTTTATCCAGTGCGCATAAATTCAGCATATCATTCTAGACCCTCCAGCGCAGAAATTTTTCGTCGGTAATAAAAAAAAAAATCAGCCGTTCCATACATTTTGACCGCGTAGGTATTGCACTTTTCTATGAAACAGATGATTTTTTTTTTGTAAAACCGACGTAAAATTTCTGCGCTAGGGGTTCTAGAACCACTAGCGCAGAAATTTTACGTCGGTTTCATTCTAGAATGAAATGCTGAATTCATGGTTACAGTTTGGGCTCTGGATAAAACTTATCGTGTAAAATAATTGTGCTTAATTATTTACAGAAAATACGTTTCGATCATTTGGAAAGTTTACATAACGTCACCCACACTAACATTTTTTTTTACATACGGATCCTATTAGCTTTTACAGTCTAAGTCTAAAAATAGTCTAAGCCTTAGATTATTTTTATTGTTATCTATTTTCCGTTAGTCACATGAATGTATGTGAAAAAGAAATTGGTACCTACCACCTCGTTTGCCTCACAATTTGGACGAATTTAGTTTTTCGTTACATACAATTTAGGAATTTTGAGCCTCTCGTGGTGTTCATAATAACCCCATTAGCAGTAGGTTTTTATAATGTTTCGGAAAAGATTTAAAACTATTTTTGGCATAGAAAATTACGATGGAATTAACACTTATAAATATATAAATATGTTTAAATATATAAATATGTTTATTTATTTGCATCATAAAAGTACAACCATATCAGGTATTTTCAACATTTGGTACATTACATACCTAAATAAATAGGTTCCTGTACTTAAATACTAAATAATAATGTGATATTATATTTCTCCTCTTCCTAGCGTCTTAGGATTGTTGTTAAGTACTTACGTCACTTGATAGTTATTTAGTACGTGTTTAAGCACTAATCGTAATCACTCAATAATAATTACTACACTGATATTGTTATTTAGGTTGTAGTATTCGATTCACATTGTCCTCCGTACTAGTCGAAACTGTATCACGGTTGAACAGTCTTCCTCTTACACAATGAACCAGTTCTATATACACAATGGTATTCCACTATTTTTCACAGTATAATACTTTACTATCTTACTTATAGAACGACTTTAGCCTGAAATCATACATGAAGGTTTATCCCTCATTAAAATACACGCTTATAGTCATACTCGCTTATATCATCAACGTATGCATGCAAAACCATCTTGAAATAGTAATATAGAAGTAGAATAACTAAGACCATTGAATATGAAGATAGGTATTTCAAATTATGAGCCAGATTTCATCAAGTTGTCGGATGATGATCACACTCATAATTATTGACTAATTCTTGTAATAACTAGTGACTTATATATCTGACTATTTGTATGCCTTATGTAAGACACATCTTGTTTTGTCTTAATGTTTTTTTTTTGCGTCAACCATTCTATTTATTTTAGAATGTGCCCTTAGGCTGGACAAGGTTGCCGACCCCTGGTCTAAGGGAAAAATTTAAAGCAATTTTATCTTTTAAAAACAACGAAGTAAACCCGTTGTTATAAGGAAAAATAAAAAGAATCTACATTAAAACAAATGTAAATCATCCTTTTTCCTTAACATTTTTCACGAAGAATGAAATACAGTAGGTACCTATCTAATATGCCAAACACAAAGCCGCGAATCTGGTTAATTATCTATTAAAAAACAAACCCAACGGAAAATAGTCTGATTAACTATTTTTTTTTAAAACACCAACATTAATTAAGGCCCTTTGAAAATTAATGTAAGTACTCATTTATCTTCTTCATCAAGCTCATTACTTGGTTGAAGGTTTAAGTATCTGAGTAGGTGGTAGGTATTTAATACTTTTGCCTGCTGTAAGACTGAAATAATATCACTAATTGTATGTTTGAATGATAAAAAAAGCTTGGGGTCAGGGTACCCCAGTCAGAAACGAAGTTCCTTACGCTTTTTCTTTAACTCCAAATGTAACGTCGTTTACTTTATCTTTAAAATATTGAAACTTAATTTTGATCTCATTATCGGCTTCAGCAAACTCAAAAACCTTAAAAACAACACGCATGATACAAAAATAAAAAAATTCGCAGCTGTCTTGGATTTTATTTTGTCATCACAATCGGTTTCGGCACTCTCGAAAATCATGAAAACGATACCCATCCTACTAATATTTTAATGTGAAAGTTTATATGTTTGGATATTTAGACGTTTGAATGTTTGTTACTCAATCACACAATAACGGCTTAGCGGATTTGAATGAAATTTGGCACATAGATAGATTATAACGTGGAATAATACATAGGATACTTTTATCCCGGTAGTACGTCCCGGCGGGATAATTTTCGACCTCCACGCGGGCGTAGCTGCTGGCAAAAACTAGTAATAATTAAAAGCATTTTTTTGCACCCGCCATCATGAATTTTGATTTTGACCTTCCATCACGTCCGACCCATTCACGTCAATGAGAGGAGGTTTTGGATAAACGGCATTAGGTTTAGGTTTACCACGCAGTGCGATCAATCAGTTAGTGGAAGTAGCTAGCCGTACCAATGATGGCGAGTTTGTTTACGTTTTCTATTTTTTTAAACCAAAGCCACAACACATAGCAATATGTCGCCAGAAATTCTCAGTGGTATTGAAATCAAATCGGGTAGATAAACGCCAGAGGCAGTGCCTGTTTGTACGCGGTTTGGCGTTTTCAGCTATTCCAAAACGGAGTGCGTTAAAGAGGATTACGTAGCTCAAATCCCAAAAACACCGTAAGTTTAAAGAAGTTTGTAAATCGTTTTGTGCGTTTTCCATTAAAAAAATGTATGTTATATAAGGTCATTACAAATGCATTGTATTGTTTAAAATGATAAACATTCCCAAATTTTAGAAAAAAATCGTAGTAAAAAGGTCCTTTTTGAACCTAAATTGTTAATTTTCTCTGTAACGGCTGAATAGTTTTTTTTTGGGTGGGAAATCATCAAATAACTTCTTCCGCTCAGGGTGGAGCAGGAGGGCGTGTCAGACTTTTACTGACTAAAACCCAGGGGCCACGGTATCTCTTTCAAACAACCCGCACCCCTGGCAGGCATTGGCCCTTCCGGGCCCCATCAGCTGGTGCTGACATCTCTTTGAGGCGCGCGTGGAGCATAACACGCCGTCGACCCAGGCTTGGTCCTTACTGGCCAACGAGCTACGCATTACTTGCCGTCCGCAAGCCCGCGCCTACGGTGGCCGGGAATCAGCCTGGGATTCCCGATGCCCAGGGCGTCTCCTGCGACGACTAAGGCCGTGAGGGCGCATGTACTGCCTCTCCCTCACGTGCACCGCCTCCCTCTCTGCGAGCATTACTGCTTCGCAGAAGGAGGTGACGGCTACCCATGCCCTCTCGCTCCATACCATGGCCTGGACCAGGGCCGGGCACGAGAGATCGGCGCCACCGATCGCTTCACGTGGACACGGCGGTGCTCCGCCCAAGCCGGGCAGACCTCCACCGTATGCCCCACCGTGTCCTCAGGGCGATCTTCGCAATGGAAACACCCGGGCGTTTCCTCCCGCCTTATCCAAAACAACTGTGTTCGGTGGGATCTGCATCGGGCGGAAGGTGAGGACGCCATGCCACCTGTCAAGCCGCTCCTCAAAGAGGGGACTTACCGCCGCAATCGTGGCGAGCCCAATGGCTGAATTAGTTAGGCATGAATTTTGTACCAAAAAATCCGTAATGACGTAATTAACAATTTGTATTGTTATTTTATTCGCATTTCTTTTAATATTTTAATATCTATACTTAATATATATATATATATATATATTTTCTTTATTTATATATAATATTATCTAAATAATATTTATATTTTTTAAATAATATAAAGCTGGTTAGTTTGTTTGTTTGTTTGTTTGGTTAAATTAATTAATTAAATATATTACTGAAAATGAACCCAAATTAGTAAATGACCAGCTTATGGCGTACAATTGTTCCCTGTAATTTATAAGTTTTACATTATTGTGTTTGAGCTAATAGGGTAATTGAGGCTTTCTGTGTGAGCCTTTGCCTAAAACTCAACAACTAAATAAAAAAAAAACGAACTGTCGTGTTTTAAACTTCCAACTTTTGACATCTCTTCTGACCATTTTTTCTCTATGGGAGCGGGTCGTCTGATACGTAGTATCTCTATGTAGTCTGTGGAGATTATGTACCTTACTCGACGAGACAGGGCAGAGCGAGAGTTGCACTTGATTAAATATTTTAGAACTTTCATGCCAAACTGTATAATGTTGTTTTTGTAGCTTATTATTGCGTCTATAATTTATTTCGGTTATTTGAGGTCCGTTTGCACTACAAATATATTTAGCGCTTAACGATTTTTTAACATCGTTCTGTTTTTGTCAATCGTGTGCAGTTGACAGAGACAGAACGTTGGTATGGTTCAAAACTTGAACCAGCATATTGATTTGTCTAAGCAAACATTTTTCCAATACAGAAGACTGACGAGACACATTTGTTCTAGAGTTGATCACATTCGACGGATTGTTATATATTTCGTGAAGGGGCAACTCTAAAAAATGTATCAAAGTAATCCTTTATTAGACATAATCATCTGTTTCCTTTGCATATACTATGCACTAATTTCGAATTCAGAATCTTAGCTTACTATCATGTTTTGCAACTAGAAACTCAAAAACGACGTGACAAAGTTGAAATTCAAGTACGTAACCAATTATATTTAGGACCTTATTACTTCGGATGTTGAAATAAAAAATTGGTTGTTGATTTTACACACATCGTTCGTGCATCGTCATTAGATATGTGTGTCAAAACAAACATTTCCTTTTTATAGTGCAAGTACATACTTTTAGCTTTAACTCTACAAGAATCTTTTGGCGTCTGAACGACATTGGCTGGGGGGCGTTGTTGGTAAACATTTGTGAATTTTTCACATAAATTGTATTGGAAAAACAAAATGGAGGCGTTAGTTCCAATTTTAGCAGCGCGAAGTAAGATTCCTGTACCGTTGAGGAATGAACCACCCCAACAAAAACAGCAAATAAAGCAAAGCAAATAATTAATTGCCAATGATGATTTGGTACAATGCTAAAACAGAATTCTTAGCTTAACCAATAAAAGAATTGCTATGCAAATACGTGCCAAGTTATACGGAGCTTTAAGAATGTCAAAAGTTTGATAGTTCCTTGTGTCACTTTATTAAACTTTGTGTATATCATAACAGTAGAAAGACGGACTTAATGCCTAAGGTGTTGCCTGCCATTATGGGACCGACGAAGCCGACAATGCTAAAAGATATGACTCGTAACTTCCTTTACTCATTGATACATACATAAACTCACGCGACGTTCCGTAGCTGTCTTTAATACAGCTATTATTTTTTGTTTTCTAATTTTTCTTTAGTATTTTTGGAACGAAGTTCCTTATCGCGCGTTGCGAAAGGGGGCTAGACGGAAAAAATTAAGACCAAAAGTTGTAACGACACTTTTTGCTACATTGTTGTAAGCCGTGCGGCGTGCGCGTGTTTCTCTGCAGACAGAGACACAAACAGAGTGCATATATATATATAATATGTGTGTGTGTGTGTGTATGTATATGTACAATTTTTATAATTTTATTACAATTCCTTCACTAATTAATCGAAAGAAACTTCGTTCCATCTGGGTGTCCCTTGACACCTCTCAAGTTTTTTTTCCTTTCAAATTAATTTTGGTATAGGAGATATGCAAAAGAAAATAAAATATTTCGTGTATGGTAAAAAAAACTGGTGTGTTTGACCGAACTTCACACTCCGTGAGCTTTGATAGTTGAGTCCGCAAGTAAACAAATTTATATCCTTACTGAATGACAATAAGATCTCAAATTGGCTAGTGCTATGTTGTAAATTATTGCCGCAAGCAAATTGAGCGAAATGCTGAGCAAAAGTGCTAGTTGCTTTATAGTAGGTACTTACTACTTCCACGTATACCAGTCAAAAATCTGTCAAATCAAATGTATGTCATCTTGGTTTATCAACAACACAATCGGTGCAGTTTTTGGCGGGATCGCGTTGGAACATGTCGCACGAATTTTCATTTTCATGGAATTTAGTGAAATAGCGAATTAAATTGTATAATTTTGATAGTGAATTATTCAATTTAGTTACGTGTGAGTGCACAAGTGTAGTGAAAGTGAAAATAAGTGACTAACGTGGACTTTTCGTGTTCCCCCCAAAAACTCCTATTAGGTTGTTGTAAAGTTACTACCGCTTTACAATAACTTTTACAATGACTTGACTGACTAAAGACGACTATGAATGTTTTGTAACTTCATGCCCGATATCGGGCCATTTACTTGTTCTAAAAGAAAAATTACTTGACACTGGCTAAATGCACAAACCGTGTGAAGCCAAAATTATAAAAAAAAAAAAAAACACAATCGGTGATAAATAATATTTGTAGTTTACCCTAGTCAATTATTTAGGTTTTCCATTCTTAACGTTTTTAATAATCGTTTCGTAGGTGGTTTTATTCATTTTTTCACGTTTTATACATCACAGTGTTTTTTCAACAATGTGATAAATTACGAAAATATTATTTACGAAAATAAATTATCTCAGTGCAGCTGAAAATTTATTCGCAGTCCTCTCGTCTCAACAGCGAGACGGTGACTGATTCTGAAACAAAAATATGCTTGATGACTTCTTCCTGAAACTAAGAACGTCGTAAGTGCAAATAGCTTGTAGTCGTAATAAAATAAAAAATAAAAGGAATTTCAAAAAACACCTCCACAATTTTTTTCGCCTTCTAGTAATACAAGTAATCATCACATTTTTATCCCATTAGCTATTAGAATTATTAAGTACAAATTGAAAATACGTGAAAATTAGAAGTAACTTCGAGATGTTTTTAATCGAGAAAATTTTAATATTTCGTGTTTCTGTTCCACAATTTTTTTTAAATATCATGTAGTTACTAGTAATGTTTTTATTTTCTATCTAAGTCTTATCAATTTCATAAAAAATAAAATTTAAGATAGGCAATTTTGGTATAAACTCCCTCTTAATCGCAATGCGTACCAAGCGTTAATGACAACTAACTGACCTCCAACTACCTATTTTATGGACAACAATAACAGTTAATTACAACCAGTGAATCAGTGATGGTCCAGTAGAAACGGGCCTGACTTATGAGTCTAGCCTAGTAAAAAAGCTAAAACCCACATCTGCGTCAGCCTTGGCTGAGCAATGGCCACTTTACGTGGATGCGTCAATTTCCCCCGACTTGTTCTGTTTTTCCCCGCTGTAAAAATAAACACACAATACGAGAAGTAGTCAGAAACACATAAAAGTTTATCAAAAAGAAAACAACCGACGTCCAAGTGTTTTTTATTTTTGATTTATCTTATCTTAGTGCATGTTTCTTTGTGAAGGAAACCTATTTTTCTTTCTTTCATGCGGCAACATAAGGTACCACTTGAACAAAGAGCCATTATGACTTATCAGTGATTGAGAGCGAAAAATATCAAAACATTTGCGTGTGTATTCGACCTCTCGGAGGTTCATTAAAACTAAATTGTTATTATTTTCTTCTAATCACGATTTCGTCAAAACAAAACTGTTTGTTCTTATTATTTAACAATTAAGGGATCTTTATGAACTTAGTTTAAACTCTTAAGGTGAAAGCTCCAAGGTAGCAGTTTTTTGCAATTGGCAGGTTACTGTCAGGTTTTCATAATCATCATTATCAGCCTACAGCAGTCCACTGCTGGACATTGGCCTCTCTAATTGCACGCCATTCAGTTGCTGCCTGATTCTCGGCAACTCTCATCCAGCTGCTACCAGCCACCCGGCGAAGATCGTCGCTCCACCTAGCCTGAGGGCGTCCCACCTTACGCTTGCCAATTCGCGGTCTCCACTCAAGAACACGTCTAACGTCTGTTAGGTTTTATAATGATTAAAATATGATTCACGACCGTAACACATATATATTATGTATTTACAAAATTATAATCATGAAAATAATTAATCAATACAGAATGACTTTACATAGTTAGATATAATCTAGACTCTAGATTATAACTTTGTTCCCATAACATTAAGATACATGCCACACTTTAAACAAATTAAAATCTTTCATAAACATTCGTTCCTGTTAATTTCAGGTCTCAATTACGGCTTTAATGAAAGTTTTATCAAAAACAAGAATATATCAGCAATTCTCTAATAAGCCGACCAAATTGAAAAGGTCGCCTGAGGAACTTTTTGCCCGCTAAGACGAAGAGCATGCTTGTGCAGACTTTGATTTTCCCTGTCATTAACTATGGTGACGTGTGCTACTTCGATTTGAATGCGGTTTTGCTGGATAAGCTCGAAAGACTACTCAATAATTGTATCGGGTTCATTTTCAACCTTAGGAAATATTAGCGGCCCGTCCCGGCTTCGCACGGGTGGACATTTTTTTGTTACATTTTGGGATAAATAAAGATAATTTAACTTTTAAGTATACTATTTCAAACATAAATGACTCAATTTGTCCAAATGTTCAAAATTAAAAACAAAGACTTCCAGACTGGGGCGGGCTGGGGCTGCTTTGAAGCGGCTCTTGCCCAACCTAGGGGGTCGAAACGCTTCCTGCCGGAGGCTCTACGCGGGGTCGTGCGGTCCATGGGGCACTGACTAAAACCCACCCGTGTTCCCTCAGTTGCCTGTGTGTCAGGGGCCGCGGTATCTCTTTCAAACAACCCGCCCCCCTGGCAGGCATCGGCCCTTGCAGACCCTACCAGTTGGTGCTGACGTCTCTTTGAGGCGCGCGTGGAACACAACGTGCCGTCGAATGGTGCTTGGTCCTCACCGGACAGCGAGCTGTCAGCCATTACTCGCCGTCCGCAAGCCCGCGCCTACGGTGGTTGGGAATCAGCCTGGGATTCCCGACGTCCAGTGCGTCTCCTGCGGCGACTAAGGCCGTGAGGGCGCATATACTGCCTCTCAGTCACGTGCGCCGCCTCCCTCTTCGCGAGCATTACTGATTCGCAGAAGGAGGTGACGGCTACCCATGCACTCTCGCTCCATACCATGACGTGGACCAGGGCCGGACGCGAGAGATCGCCACCTCCGATAATCGCTGATGGCATATCGGATGCAACACCCACGGTCATCAGTGATGAGACTGTACATCCCGCGTAAGTGTGGGGGTCGAGGCATTTAAATTCTAAAACACTCCACAACCGCGAGATTTGCAGTCTCAGGGAACATTTCCTTCACACTGATGTGGGTATGCATCGAGATATGGTGGTCGTAGTAGACAAGGGCCTCACCCCTCTCTTCTAGGTGAAAGAGAACTGGCGCAAACCTGCTGTACTGGATACTAACGATGGTAAGGAAGGATGACAAGGCAAAGAGGTTCACGGACGCTTTTTCCAGGCTCTTCATGAGCCTGATATAGACTTTTTGGCGTCTGTATCCTGGCTGCGTTTCAGCGACCTCTTCGGGGAAACCGAAGGTTTTGTCTGTGCGATTATGGATGAAGTTATCATGACGAACATCTATCGGTAATAAATTGTCAAGGATGGTACGGTTGACATCTGTCGGGCATGCCACCGTCCCAGTGAAACAATCCGACATATTGTTTCCGGTTGTTCTCGTCTTGCTAACGGCGAGTATTTGCACAAACACAATCTAGTGGCTAGGATTATCCACCAGCAATTTGCTTTGCAGTACAACCTTGTGGAGTCTGAAGTACCATACTACAGATATGTGCCCGACCCAGTTCTCGAGAATGGTCACGCCACATTGTACTGAGATCGATCTATCATAAATGACATAACTATTGTAGCCAATAAGCCGGATATTGTGATGATAGATCGACGAGAGCGTCGTGCAATGGTTGTTGATTTCGCTGTCATGACGAGAATCTCGTGAAAGCTGACCAAGATAAGAAAATGAAGTATTTTGACTTAGCTCACGAGGTTGTCAACATGTGGAACGTGGAGTCAGCAATCATTGTACCGATAATTGTTACAGTAAATGGCCTAATAGCGAAGAGCCTCGACCAACACCTCTCATTGCGCGGCTGGATCTAGGGCTTGATTCAGAAAGCAGTACTCCTAGACATGGCACGCATAGTCAAGAGGTTCCTTTCTCTAGAGCCCTGACCACCGACATCTTGGACCCTGCTCCTGATGCCGATGGGCCACTATGTTTTATATTTTTAAACGTTTTTGTAGGATTTTTGTAAAAATATTTAAAAATATACCTTATAAGTATAAAAGAAAATAAACGAGAATATAATAATAATAATAAAAATAAATTACAATAATAGCCGCACGAGTCGATCGAAGCTGCGCTTGCCGCGTTGGGTTCGTAGATGGGTGACCATCTATAACAGTGTGCGTTACCCAGGCCAGATGTTGTCGAAAATGGTCACTTGAATCTTATAGATAATTAGTTTTGTGGCTTCTGTAACTGTTGCGCACATTTTTAAATTTGTTGCGCTTATAGTTTTTTAATTATTTCACAAAAACATTTCCTGCTGGGGTAACGTTACCCCAGCCAGACCTTTTTCTTTCTAATGGGAATATTTAAATAATTACTAGCTATAAAATTAGTTGTCTAGATGAAGTAAATGTTGTGCCTTATTTTGTATTTGTTCTTTCATCGGTTGCGAAGTTATTCGAGATTTTGCTGGGGTAACGTTTTTGGTTTTGCTAGATCTTTGAAATGGTTAAGCGGATTCTTATCATATTTTGTACATGGCTTCTTGGGAATTAGTTTAAATTTGTTCTGCAATAAAAAAAACAAAATAATACATAGCTTAAAGGTTATTTCATTAAATAGAAAAACACTTCAATTGGTCCCAGCACTCTCAATAAGAGCTCTAAAGACTTACTTTAAACGTTATTTTAAAGCTTGTAACTGCCTTCAAATGTACGTGAAGTTTCATTAGTATCCTGTAAGTATTTAACAAGTTATGATGATATTGAGTTCTTCACGAGCACGGTCTTGATGCGCGCGGTGTTATTTGGCCACTGGATTGGATATATGAACTGAATGTTATGTCAATTATTAGTTTTTTAGTTCAGTTGTATATCAGTAAAATTTCAGCTCAGTACATTGGATAATTAATGAGATAATACGATTAAAGTCATTAGGAAGTGAATGACCGTGGTAACCCGACCAAGTTTAGGTGGTTACGAAAAAGCGAAAACGCAGAACATTATACTATCTTTTGAAATGTTTAGTATAATACACCTTACAATTTCGGGACAGACGCGTACACTGTTAAATACATTAATAATATAATAATATCTGTACTATGAAAACATTATTATTATCTTCCAGTTGCACAAACTTATCAAAAATCACTGATATAACATGTCGTTCGGTGGGACGCCGAAGGGGTGGGGTTAAGGGGCGCATTGTTTGCATATCGCACTAAACATGCTCCGTAATCACATAATTCATCTTGTAGAGTGCGCATGCGTTTCGGCAGTTCCTTTTCCTGTTTTTAAAATAATAAGTGTGGCGAATTACTGCTAATGTGGAGTGCTTCTATTGATGATCATAGTTATGGTGCAGGCTGCTTGATGAATTCACGAACAAGGTAAGCTTGTATAATGTAACTACAGAAATAGTAGCAAAATTATTATTAATATGTACATGTTGTTAGGTACTTATCTAAAACTGTATTTTTTGAAGGCTTAAATATTTAAATTTAGGAACTTATTATTTTCTTTTCTTTCGTACTTAATTATTACCTAGACTGGAATTCTCAACAATGATAACGACATACCGTAATCCGGGGTGATTAGCAACATGTTTCCGGATTGAAATTATCATATTATTTTTATTTCGTAGTTTTTACTTAAACTGAACTTTTAAATATGTGAGTCATGGGTTCTTCTTTAGTTATTAGTCACCTCAGAAGGAGATAATTTGAAACCTTATGTTCTATTGAACAAAATATATCGTGTTGCAAATTATACTTTAAAAGGGGTAATTTGCAACGACATAAGGGGTGAAACGCAACACATTTAAAACTTTGTTGGAAAAATAGGCGTCAAAATGAAATTTAATCAATAAAAGTAATTATTTAATATCCAATTAACTTTATTAAATATTTAAAAATAACACAATTAGACTTTTGGTACTATAAATTATGATTGGTAAGTGACTATTAAATAGCAATCACAATAATCAACACTGTTATCACATCTCTCTTCACCTCACCTCAGTCAGATGACCAACTTCCTTCATCATATGCACTATATCCAGATTTAACTGGGTTATAATCTTCATCTACAGCACTATCATCGCTGTCAACTTGGAAACAGCGTAAACAAATAAATTCTATTTGCAAGACATCACCGGCGCAGTTTTGGCAAATTTGGTTTTTGCAGGCATTGCATTTAATCCAAGTATCATCACGTTTTTTCACGCTATGGCAAACCCGACACATTAATATATTTGAAGGTCCAGCTTTAGGTTCGAAATCCGTGACTATTTTGTTTATTGCTGTAATATTTTCATCAGTTATTACTTCTGTCTTCTTTAAATTTTCTTTCTTAGACTTCACATTTTTATTTTTTATTAAACCCTTTGTGCTTTTACTTTTTCCTGATTTTTTAGGTCCTTCTTTAGCTTTAATTTGATCCTTTACAATAAATGTTTCAGTTTCATTGACACTTTCTCCAGGCGCAACCTCAAGTCTCTTTTTCTTTTTTTGTGGCTCTTCCTCTGCACCTTGCCTCATGTGTTTCAATAATGCAATAACGGAGTCATTTACGACGTTCGTATCATTATTTCCTTCACTGTTATAGTCTGGCAATCGGCTCAATACTTCCTGCCTGTTTAAAGGAAATATGCCAGTTTTTTTAAAGCCAGATTTTAGATTGGATTCGACGTTTGTCTGAATTTTATTATACAAACTGTTTAAGAGTCTTGGGAAAATTGACTTGGGCAGTGACTTTTCTTTAGTTCCTTCCTTTTTTTTCCATTGCAATAAAATTTCTCGCCATGCTATTTTGAGAGGTCGAAAAAATGCGACATCGAGAGGTTGCGTCAGGTGTGTAGAATTTGGAGGCAGGAAAATTAAGCGAATGTCATTCTCTGTGCAAACTTTTATAGCATCTAATGATAGATGACAGGAAAGATTATCTCCAATTAAATAGGTGGTCCCGTTCCCGTCCCCGTCATTTAAGGTTTCAGTTAACTGATCAAAATAATTATTTATAGATTCACTTGATATGTTAGCTCGAGCCCTTTTAATATTTTGAGCATATCTCTCCGATATCTTATTCTTATGACGCTTTAAAAAGCTAGCTGCGAATTCTGCCCCAGGCATATTATTTTTAAATCTTTTACAGTCAATACCTTTTTTATCTAAGAAAATTTTTACAAGAAGTCTTAAATCATATTGATCCATGGGGAACCCCCATTCTGCACATACATTAATATTTTCAACTATGGCGTTTTCGGCTTCAGGGATGAGAGCTGTTTGGCCGCCTAGTTTTTTTACATTACTCCGCGTATTGTGTCTATATAGAACTGTATATTCTATATTGTACTTAGCTGCTGCAACCCTATATGATAACTTATTTGCTCGTAAATCTTCTAATGCTCTTTCTATATCTTCTTTTTTATACGAAATGTGTTTTTTACATCTGGGATCAGGCGTATACTGTCGTGGCATATTTGCAGAAGTAATTCAGGTTGATCTGTAAATATATAATTCCGCTCAGAACACCCAAATATATAATAATATTCGTCAACACGAACTATCACACAAGCTGTTACTATTCACCCCTTTAGTCGTTGTTAGTCACCCCAGTAGGCGTTGTTAATGACCCCATTTTGTCAAAAAATCTCAATAATAATATTTTTATCGTATTCTTGCAACAATATACAACGTGTCGTTTTGCATCCTCGTCAAATTCAAGGAGGTAACTATGCTAATGATTTTCGACACGAATCAATAATAATATAAATAGGTATTTTTTTTTTTTTTTTTTTTTTTAAAGCGCGGCCCGTGTGATACCGCACTGTAACTGGGTAACCTGGGTTCAAACAGTCTTCGTCGCATAAACCAGTCCTCGAATTACTTGTTGCGATTTTTTATTTTACGGCTATGAAAATACAGTCGAGAACGCAATGGTTCAATTACCATTGCGTTCTCGACTGTATTTTCATAGCCGTAAAATAAAAAATCTACTTATTTTATTATTGATTCGTGTCGAGAATCATTAGCATAGTTACCTCCTTGAATTTGACGAGGATGCAAAACGACACGTTGTATACTGTACTACTTACACGTTTATTTAATCAGTCGCACAAGACACGGAGCTATAAGAATTAACCATACAAATGCTAATTTTCCGCGTATTTCCAATAGAAAATCACAAAGTTTTTCACCAACGAAACGAGTTCTAACGTGTATAAAAACTTTTGACACCTGATTAACCGTGAATTTGAACAAATGTCAAAACGCAATTTTGCCAACCTTAAAATATGACATTTAAACTAATTATTGCCATAAACAAATTTACTATAGACAATGATAAATGTTGCCGTTATGATGATAAACTTTTTTCTCAAAACTGTTGACTTTCACCCCAGTAGTTGCGATACACCCCAGTTTACGGTATTTATCCTTCGCTACATAGTACCTATAAAACAAAGTCGCTTCCCGTTTGTCTGTCCCTGTTTGCTTAGATCTTTAAAACTACGCAACGGATTCTGAAGCAGTTTTTTTTAATAGATAGATTGATTCAAGTGGACGGTTTTTGTGTATAGGTATATTGTCAAAATATGACTTGAAACTTGATTAATGAAATTCATGACTTAGCGACCGATTTTTATCGTTATCAATGTCGGGACTACCGCAACAGGTAGGTATTTATTTATTTCCACAAACTCCTTGGACACGTAGACTTTAAGAAATCCATAATTACCTTGTTGCGACACTCGCGTTGATATAAACTCGCAAATAGATGACGATTCGAGTTTCAAATATGTAAGTAGCAAAACTACAATTGAAACCCCATTAAGGATTTAGACAAAAAAAAATGTACTCTTTGTTTTTATTGTAGGCATAAACAGAATGGCAACATAGCAATAGCTGTGGGCCGCGATGATGGACGCGGTGATGGCGACATAATACCTACGTATGAGTGTGGTGGCGACTATGGCTGCGTGGTGAAGTTATAAAAAATATCGTTTGACGTTCTCCTCTACGTCTGTAAAACTCTCAATCTACGGTGAGTACATACTTATATCTAGCTAGGTATATATATAAATAACATGACCACACTATGAAAAATGTTATATAACATGTTATGTTATATAGTTTGTATGCACCGTAAGTTTAGTGTTAACTGAAAAAAACCATTGTATATTATTTATTGTCTGTGATCATTACACAGTCCAATATGTGTATATTTAAATAAAAACTGTAACTGTGTACTGTGTATACTGAAATCTATAATTTAATTAAAAAATAATAGAAAATTTCAAAAAAGCAAAAATACTATCTGTAATTTTAATTTGTGATTGTTTTTAAGTATAAGTTTAATAATACTATAAAAGTTCAATTGAAATGATTATATTACCTGTCAATAAAAATTATTTAATAATCACGTAGTTATTTTTAAACTTGTGTACATGTCTGTACTAAATTTGTAACACTATCCTACATATTTTAGAAGGTACCATAATGTTTTGCGTTTTCGCTTTTTCGTAACCACCTAAACTTGGTCGGGTTACCACGGTCATTCACTTCCTAATGACTTTAATCGTATTATCTCATTAATTATCCAATGTACTGAGCTGAAATTTTACTGATATACAACTGAACTAAAAAACTAATAATTGACATAACATTCAGTTCATATATCCAATCCAGTGGCCAAATAACACCGCGCGCATCAAGACCGTGCTCGTGAAGAACTCAATATCATCATAACTTGTTAAATACTTACAGGATACTAATGAAACTTCACGTACATTTGAAGGCAGTTACAAGCTTTAAAATAACGTTTAAAGTAAGTCTTTAGAGCTCTTATTGAGAGTGCTGGGACCAATTGAAGTGTTTTTCTATTTAATGAAATAACCTTTAAGCTATGTATTATTTTGTTTTTTTTATTGCAGAACAAATTTAAACTAATTCCCAAGAAGCCATGTACAAAATATGATAAGAATCCGCTTAACCATTTCAAAGATCTAGCAAAACCAAAAACGTTACCCCAGCAAAATCTCGAATAACTTCGCAACCGATGAAAGAACAAATACAAAATAAGGCACAACATTTACTTCATCTAGACAACTAATTTTATAGCTAGTAATTATTTAAATATTCCCATTAGAAAGAAAAAGGTCTGGCTGGGGTAACGTTACCCCAGCAGGAAATGTTTTTGTGAAATAATTAAAAAACTATAAGCGCAACAAATTTAAAAATGTGCGCAACAATTACAGAAGCCGCAAAACTAATTATCTATAAGATTCAAATGACCATTTTCGACAACATCTGGCCTGGGTAACGCACACTCTATAACATATCGAGACCCATCCATGCCTCCGACAGAACTTTAACCCATTGGGTCTTACCAAGGGGTAATTAGCAGATTCAGCAGATACGTAATAGGCTTCAAATCACGTTGTTTTACAGTAATGACTGACTTAATTATCACATGTTATATCAAATTTTTTGGGTGGGAAATCATCAAATAACTTCTCCCGCTCTGGGTGGAGCGGGAGGGCGTGTCAGACTTTTACTGACTAAAACCCACCGGTGTTCCCTCAGTTGCCTGTGTGCCAGGGGCCGCGGTATCTCTTTCGAACAACCCGCACCCCTGGCAGGCATCGGCCCTTGCGGGCCCCATCAGTTGGTGCTGAAATCTCTTTGATCCGCGCGTGGAATACAACGCGCCGTCGACCCGGTTGTCCTTACCGTACAGCGAGCTACCCATTACTCGCCGTCCGCAAGCCCGCGCCTACGGTGGCCGGGAATCAGCCTGGGAATCCTAACGCCCAGGGCGTCTCCTGCGAAGGCTGCGGCCGTGAGGGCGCATGTACTGTCTTTCCCTCACGTGCACCTGCCTTCCTCTTTGCGAGCATCACTGCTTCGCTGAAGGAGGTGACGGCTAACCATGCACTCTCACTCCGTACCATGGCCTGGACCAGGGCTGGACGCTAGAGATCGCCGCCGCCGATCGCCTCCACGAGGACACGGTGGTGCTCCGGGCAGACCTCCACCGTATGCTCCACCGTGTCCTCAGGGCGATCTTCGCAATGGAAACACCCGGGCGTTTCCTCCCGCCTTATTCGAAACAGGAACCTCCTGAAACAACCGTGTCCAGTGAAGACCTGTGTCAGGCGGAAGGTGAGGATGTCATGCCGCCTCTCAAGCCACTCCTCAAAGAGGGGACCTTACCGCCGCAATCGTGGCAAATCTAGCAAGATGTATTAGTTTGATGTATTGAGACACATTAATAACGATGAATAAGTATAGTGCCCGGAGGTTGCTGTGACAAATCTTATTACGTAAGTATCCGCGACATGCGCGGACTATCCTTAGGTAATGATGCTGCATATGAACTTGCGAAGAGCGGCTCTGATATGAAAGTGTACCGTACCCACTTCTCCCCCTGCTTTTCTTACAATTTCGTGCGTGGATTCGCCAAATTCGTAGAAATAACCTTAGAATAATCATGGGAACTATTACGGGCCATAACCCCCTTAACAAACAGCTTTATAACATAGGCGCCACAGCCAGCCCGCTTTGCAGGGGTGCCTTGACGCTGAAGAATCAGCCGTCCACGTCATCCTGGAATGCGCGGCCGTGGCTTCTCAACGTGAAGAAATCCTCGGAACAGTGAGGTCACTCCGCGAAGCCTGTGAAGGTCCCAGGAAGCTTCAGTGCATTTGGGCGGAGTTAGGCTGGCTTTGTTAGCCAGAATCCTCACGCACAACGGACTAAATGGGAGTCTACGTGCGGAAAAGGGAGTCCCATCATCATCACCATCATCAACTATCCGCGGCTTCCCCGACGCAGATAGCTGCAGATAACCCACGGGAACGTGCTACCGGGACAAAAAATGGTTATATAAAGTACCTGTGTTACTCCTTATAACATCAGCTATCTGCCAGTGAAAGTCCCGTCAAAATCCGTCCAGCCGTGTTTGAGAAAAGCTGGAACAAACTTTTACCAGGGCTGTAATAAGATTAATATTTCCTGAAAATATGGAGAACATAGTTATTCTTAACCTTTAAAATATTAAAAATCACCCTTTTGTTACTGGAGCACAAAGGGTAATAAACATCCTGCCGGCAATAAAAGATCATATAAATGGGTTGCCAAAAACTGAACGGATTTTTTTTAGTCCACAGCTCCGTTGAAAAAAAAAAGCCTGGATTTTATTAGTACAAACGAAAATCCTTTTGATTTTCGAGAATGGAATGAATGAAGCCCCACGCTTCTGTGGTTTTGTCAATCCAAACATTGCAATGGCTATATAACGAGTCTTTTATTGACTAGTAAATCGTGAACGTACCGATTTTCACTATCGTGAAAGTCAATTGGTTTGCCAGCAAGTGTGAATACTGCATACTGTGTCGGCTGTTGGGTCGGTTCATGGATGGGTGACCATCCATTATCAATTGTTACGGGCCCCGCGCAAAGAGGGGCTCTGCGTATCCAAACACGACCACCTCAGCTTGAGCATAATTTTTTGAGTGAAACTTGTTATGACGTGGTATATTGAATTTACTTGATGTCACAAAAATGTGAAACGTAACTACGACAATCTCCTGCCAGGGGTGCGCGTTGTACAAAAGAGATACCGTGGCCCCTGGCACACAGGCAACTGAAGGAACACGGGTGGGTTTTAGTCAGTAAAAGTCTGGCACGCCTTCCTGCTCCACCCAGAGCGACAGAAGTTATTTGATGATTTCCCACCCTCAATAAAAAAAACTAAGACAATCCACATCAGACTATCGTAACTTAATAGATTATTTCTTTAGCGAAAATGAAACAGAATTTCGTATGCACGTTAATTCGCACAAAATCTACAAAAAAGTCACTCGTAAAAATGTCATACCTAATTTGAATCGGCCCCTTATTTGGCTCTACAAAAACTCTGACGTGAGTAAGTACACTTACTTTACACAATGTTGAAAATCGAAATTTTCCATTTAATTACGAATATTTTTAAACCTTTGATTTTTTTATACGTCTCACAAAATGTAGCACGAAACCTATTTTTGGAAAGTGGGTGATAACGCAGGGGGCGTTATCGCCCACTTTCCAAAAATATGTGGGCGTTGGAGGCCTAGAGGGGGGCGGTAAGGGGCTCATAAAAGAATTGGGAATTTTCGAAGTAGTTTAGGGAGGCAATGGCTGATTTGTAATTTTATCTACTTAAATTTTAAAATTCACTGAAATCAAACCTTAGGTTTATTATTTTTATTTTCTCAATCACAATTCAAAATAGATGTTTGTTTTTTATCTGAACAATAATCATTTCGCAGATGATGAAAAACAAACTGAACCCATAGCAGATCAAGGGTCCCTCGATAACATTTGCTACGGGCCCCGCGCTTGCTTAATCCGGCGCTGGTGACCACCCATTATCGAGACCCCTCCGTGCCTCGGAAAGCACGTTAAGCCGTTGGCCCGGGCTGTCATTTGTAAATCTTTGACAGTCGTTATGGGTAGCCAGAAGCCCGAAAGTCTGAGAGATAAGCAGCCGTTTCATATAGAATACTGGTATTTAGCTACATGTGGTTAGATTGGTAGCTGACCCCAACATAGTTGGGAAATCGCAAGGCAGATTGAAGTGTTAATGGTACTGTATACTTTTCTTTCTCATACACTATTTTGGGTATGAAAGCTACAAGCAATCAAAAGAGGTACATGTACTCGTACGTATGTTTATTCGCCGACCCTCAGTCATGTTTCATTAATAAATCAACACTAATTTGCTACACGTGCCGTTTTTTGTTTAACGTCAATTAACATTGCCATTTATCAAAGGAATTATTATGCTCATATCCTAATTTAATTTAGAAAATTTGTTTAATTAAAAATAATATATACACCATCAATCAGTCAAAGGTTCTTCTCACAAAAATATAATAGCAAACATATAGTAGACTACCTCATTGGTCTCGTGGTCGCGATTCTCAGGTCGGGCAAAGTGTAATTGTGTTTTATAATCTAGAATTTCTCAGTAGAGTCTGAATTTGTGCCCGGTTAATGGCAATAGGCTCGCCCTCATTTACAAATGGGACTTAAAAAAATAACTGATAAAAAAGGGTGCACTATTGGCACACCTCTTGTCGCGGAACTTAGAAGATATATAATCCGCGAATGTAAATACAACAATAATCATACATGGCAACATTACAACAATAACTTTATGCAATGGCAACATCGATGGTACATCGCGTACGCGCGAACTTGTCAAATCCCATCCGGTAAGAATCCGTATTTGCCTCGTTTGTGTTCAGCTAAAGTTTTAGTTGGAAGCGTGTTTATCAAAGTGAGTTTGTTCCGGAGTTGGAGCCGGCCATCTCCGGATTGAAAGCTGAGTATCTAATGTTTTAAGATTAATAACCGGTAACCGGTTTTATAACCAGTATTTCTATATGAGTAACTAATGTTTCCTATTGATGAGCATAAGTATTTAATGCTTTAATATTGAGTGATATTCCTTATTAGAGAATACTTTTATAACGATTTGTGTTTACGAGTATGACATCAACAAACAACTCAGTTTAAAAGTACTTATTTATGTCATTTACTAAACCCAGTGTTATTGAGAATTTAATACAAAAATACTGGATAATGATTACATGTAAACCAATGAGGTGTGCTAACTTTGTATGTTGTAGTTGTACATTATATATAACTGAAGCTTCTTGAGATCTCAATTAGTATTAGTATGATATTTAAATGATGGGTGCAAATGGCTTAATCATGTCCATCGCCATCTAAAGGTATGCTTGACCTTAAAGCCCTTTGTTGATGATGATTGATGCGGTGCGAATGGCTCAATCACGTCTACCGTCATCTAAAAGTATGCTTGACTTTAAAGCCTTTATGAGTGCCCTTGGCAGGGAGATTCCAGGGGCGGAAACCATACCGGTTTCCAGCTGTTGAGTAATGTAATAACAAGAGCTAACATTTGACCTCCGGTTTCAGTAAATACCAATAACCTAAGATGCCCAACATTGTGCATTGCCACGATTTGGGCTTTACAGGCTTAGTACATCGAAGTGTCAGTTTCATCGATGATAACTATCTACAGATGGTGAAAGTGGCCCCTGTGTTCAAGTCTGGTTGCTCTGCGTTTCGTGTTCTGTCTCCATAAAGGCTTCTTCAAACAGGCGCGACGCGACAGAGCGACGCGACACTTGTAGAACAATTTCCATGAAGTGTTCATGGAAATTGTTCTACGTGTGTCGCGACGCGACCGTCGCGTCGCGCTAGTCTGCACGAGCCTTAAAGAATCAACAAGCGAAGCAGATAAACTCAGGCAAAAGTTACACTCAACATTTTTTTTAATTCGCTACGTCTGCCTAAGGTTACACCCTCATAAGAGATCAACATAATACTTTAGTATCGCATGATTCCTATAATAGAATAGTAGAATCTGAACATATACGTTGCTACACCTCTGACCAAATGGCGCCGAAGTAGCGATACACACATTTACTATGGTCGCGTGTTTCCTGTACGTTTGTCACCCGAGCGCCAACATCCCGGTCGCCGAAGGGTCGAGTAGTTCCGTCTGCGCTACCGCTAAAGCTCGGCCCGAGATTGCTGGCAATACAAAACACGTATACCTAATCTTGTCCATACACTGCTATCGCACAGGCACCGTTCACACTCGGCTTTTGTTTTGTCTAGCATAACATACTTAACTGCCGAATTCGCTCGTGGTGGACAAACGATCGCCGTCACCCGGACGTCACGTTCGGTTCAAATAATCTCGTTACTCAGATGTCTCATAAGTGCCTATGTCGGTTTATCTGATAAATCATAATGCACCCTGCATTCGCGAAGTTCCGTCATTGAGACTAGGCATTGGAATGTGAGTGACTCATACCGCTGTCGCACGCGCCGAACAAAAACGAATCTCGATAACACTCACCGCCCTCACCACATCCTATTTCGCAGGGAGATCGATGATTTCGCAAGGAGATGTAACCCACGTAATTCAATATTTCTAATGTTATTTTGCAAAAGTAACGGGCTTGTTTTACTCTGTTCTGCGCTGAGAGTTGAAAATCCGACTGTTTTTGACAGGCTGTAGCGTGTTCTGTTGGATTCTCAATGATCGGCTCAACACCGAGAGCTGAAATTCAGTGCGTGCTGACGTGGGCTAACACGATACGAAGTTCTCGATCACAGTGCATCGAACTGAGTTTGGATTCACGGGCTTGCGGACGGCGAGTAATGGGTAGCTCGCTGTCCGGTAAGGATCAAGCCCGGGTAGACGGCGCGTTGTGTTCCACGCGCGCCTCAAAGAGATGTCAGCAACAACTGATGGGGCCCGCAAGGGCCGATGCCTGCCAGGGGTGCGGGAGAGGGAATACGGGTAGGTTTTAGTCAGTAAAAGTCTGACACGCCCTCCTGCTCCACCCAGAGCGGGAGAAGTCATTTGATGATTTCCCACCTAGGAAAAAAGAACTGAGTTTGGATTTACCCGCTCTCACCTACGTTTATTTGCAGGGCTTTTACAGTCACTTACCTTTTTTCTTTTTTTTTTCTTTAAATAAAACTTTACTGTGTTTATAGTACTTAAATACCTAAAGGTGAAGGTCATTAAATATCAAAACTCACATTAAAACTTTATTTATAAAAGGATATGTACAAACTTTACTTTATGATCATAACTAATGGCGAATGCTTGAATAGCGTACTTTAGAAGTTATATATTATTTATTAGGAAAGTTATTTTTTGCATGTACAAGAGAAACGCATATATGTATTTTTTACTTATAGCGAAGTTATATTGTAATTATATACTATGGTATTTTCTTGACTAGAATACATCGTATATTAATTTTAATATTTTTTCTTTCACATTTCATATTGACTGCATTTTGTACAGTTTGTTTTACATAGTTTAAGCCAAATATACAAATACTCAATATTTTGTACAGATCGTTCGATAGATTTGAACACACTTATATATTACGTTATTAAAAGACATCATATTTTTGATTAACTGTTAAGTATGTTACAGAGACAAGTGAAACCATGGACTGTAGTTTATAGTAGTAGTAATTAGTACACTAGGCAAGTATATTCCTCTGCAATAGCAGTAATTTATTAGATATCCTAAAAAACTTCTAGATTAGCTACAGTTGCAAAATAAGTCGATTATTAGTACATAGTTTCAACACATCGTCCTATTACATTTAAATACATATGCAAAACTATTTAAAAACAGGAAAAAATACTTGCGTTACAATAATATTTGGTTTAACATCAGTCTATAATAAAATTACAATAAAATAAATGATGAAGCAAGACCTCTTTTGATATTAGCGCCCTCTCTTGATAGGTGACGGAACCAAGCAGTGGCGTCCAAGTGTTTTATTCCATACAGTGTTACTGTCAAGTGTGTGATTGTAAAGTGGCACCCAACGTGGGACAAGGTGCCCGACTTGGACGCCATTAATGGTACACAAACCCAATACGAGTTTTACTTGAAAATAACAATTTCAATATGTAAACCCAACATGAACTGCGTTCGAAAAAAGATAAGGTGATAAAACTCTTTGAAGCATTTTTAATATTGCAATTGTTTTGCATTTGCTTTTGAGTTTTCGATCGTAAGAACACATAAAAAATACCTCAATTCTCATACAAAAAAGTATTATTTTAATTTTATGATATTTCAGTTTGAAAATAGTCTGTAGGCTTTCTTTAAAATAAAATAAAATATTTCCAAAGTTTTAATCTATCTTTGTTAACGAAATGGTACAAGTGTTTCTGGGTCGTCAAGAATCTCTTAAATGTGTTAGTAGTTTCAATACATTGTACACAACAGAGTAAAAAATAAATAACCTATCAATGCTATGCATGCAATTAGGATGCTGGCAATGTATCTTGTACTTACGTACTAAATAGTGACGTAGATTACTGTCGGTAACATTATGTCAGATAACTATGAACAGTCATAGTCACGTAGAGGTAATGGTCAGTCATATCTAAATAAATGATGTAAAGAGTGCGTTCTCGAGGCGAGACATCAAGGCGAAAAAAAAGAATATTAATAAAGATAAATAAAGTGGTCAAAAGGAAACAAGTTTCGGTGTGAAAAAAGGTAAAATTGTGAAGGTTTAATGCTAGTGACGTTATTACAGTTCTGTTGAATTTGAGTTTGTAACCATGGACAGTTCAAATTTGGTTCATGTCAAAACTAACACCCGTTTTCGGGAACGAAAATCAATCCAAAAATTATTTAAGTAATTGTCAAGCGCTTGTAAACTGCTTTGGTAGGTTTTAGATTGACGGTTGATAATTCAGTATTATTAACAATCTATCTGAAGGCCAATTCTCGTAAATGAAAACGTTCAAAATTTAGTCGCAGTCTCATCTCGGCGACGATCAAATGTCAATTTTTTTTCAAAAATAAATGGAAAGTTGAGGTATTTTTGACAGATTGAGACTGAGATCAGACCGTAAACGTTCTTAAAATTACGAGAATTGCCCCTCTGATGACTTGACCTTCAGATGTACCTACTAGGCGCAATTTACTACGCACTTAAGCTGTAAAGTGTAGGTACTAGACAATAATACCCTTTTAGTAGTCAGGACAACTAATTGCTAAGGAAATTGACTTACACCCTTCGTTGATTTGCAGTGATATTATATATAAGGTGTATCTATTCATACACGAAATATCTGAAAGGGTTATTGTACTCATCATTATGAACAACTTTTACTATGGGACCAAACCTGAAATCGCGAAAAAAAATATCAGCTGTTCCCTACATTTATGTTCGCATATCTCGTCAAAATGTAGGGAACAGCTGATATTTTTTCGCGATTTCAGGTTTGGTCCGGTAGTAAAAGTTGTTCAAAATGATGAGTACAATGACCCCTTCAGATATTTCGTGTATGAATAGATACACCTTATATATGACAATTTCACACAACTATCAAAGAATGACAGTAAGTTGTGATTTGAATATGACGATAATTTCAGTTGATATTAAATTTGTTTAACATTTATTTTCCCTGGCTTGGCAATGGTTTACTTAACAAAAAACTTATAAAGCTCCTACTCTCTTACAATAAATAAAGTAAAGAATAAATCGGAATAAAGTTATTCCAAGTTTAAAACTATGGAAATGTAAGGTTATTCCTTTGTTATTCCTGGTCTGACTTTATTCCGTGTTTATTAGTGAGAGGGTTAAAATGTTACTATGTGCACTGACTTTACATTAATAGACACGTTTTATGTACCTACTAGTAAGAAGGTACCAACTTAAATAGTGCATATGGGATGCAAGACTATAATTGATTTTAAACTTATAGTACCTAGGTACTTACAGTACGAGCATAAATACCATACACTCAAAACACGTTCGCGCCGACGCAAAAATATCACGGAGGAATTTTATCGTTCACTGGATTTTCAACTCTCGTTGTTGAACGTAGCATGGAGAATACAACAGACTTTGACAAAACACATTTTTGCTTTTCGACTCTTGGCGCTAAGCGCTAATCTACAATGCACTCATTGTAGATTCAATGCGCAATAAAGTCACAAAAAAGTAACGTATACTTATGCAAAATTCATAAGTGACTTTCTTCAAAATTATAGAACGGTGTAACGTTACGAACGTAGTATTTTCGAAACCATTCTATTGTGGAATAGGTATTTTTGTTACCATCGTTCTTGTACGAGAAAATCACTTTTAAACTTTACGTTAGTGTAAGGTATTTATGCACGAGCATAAATACCTTACACTAACGTAAAGTTCAAAAGAGAGTGATCACAAGACTGTACACTTAAGACCATTATTATAGGTACTTAAGTACCTACCATACAAAGTATTAAATTATGTTCTGTTTTTTTACAAAAACAGCTTTATATATTTTAATATTTACAGTTATACGTAGTACGCCTAAACTTATCTATTACATAACATGACACAATAATTATAAATAAGCACTTAAATGTTTAAAAATAACTTACATAAGTATTGTAAAGCTTAAAAGGTATATATTGGTTTTATTTGATTACTTGTATACTAAAACTAAATTAGGTTCGATACCTTATTCGCTGTAGCAACTTAGTCGGAATGACAGAACTTAATGTATAAATACAAAACTTAATAATAATAAAAACTTTATGTTTTTTTCTCCTTTCTCCTTTTGGAATGAAGTTCCTTATCGCGCGTTGCGAAAAGGGGCTAGACGGAAAAAATTAAGACCAAAAGTTGTAACGACACTTTTTGCTACATTGTTGTAAAGCCGTGCGGCGTGCGCGTGTTTCTCTGCAGACAGGGACACAGACAGAGTGCATATATATATATATATATATGATATGTGTGTGTGTGTGTATGTATATGTACAATTTTTTTAATTTTGTTACAATTCCTTCACTAATTAATCGAAAGAAACTTCGTTCCATCCGGGTGTACCTTTTTTATTTTTTAAAGATTATTGGGCAAAGAACTCTTTATAGATACAATAGTGATAATTAAACCTGCACAATTTGGATCATTTTGAAGAATATCGCTAATCCATTACTTCATATGTTGGAAAAATTTGTCTGCTAAATAACGCAGTGAATGTTGTTGAACCGTCAAAAATGGAAGCCTGCCGATTGGTCCTGTTTGTGTGTTACGCAATATCCTTGCTAACTTTCTATCGGTACATCCTTTTCCGGTGACCACTAAAAATCAGCGCTGTGCTGTGGGGCCCCATAGCACAGCATCATACTGAGTGGTAGCCTTCTTGTCGCGGTCATGACGTATTGCTGCCGACTATTTTTGTTCTGTGCTCGAGGTAATAAAGAGTGGTGGAAACATTATCAGTACTTATACATAATTTTGGACACCCTGCATTTAAATTTTACGTCGGTAAATTTTTTAAAAACATGCCGCGTGACAGCGTAGGTATTATAATTGAAACAACATTTTTTTTTATTGATAACCGACGAAAATTTTCTACGCTAGGGTGTTTAGAATCATGTGTTAATGGTTACTGTTTGCGCGTCGATGTCGACCCTGCATGTAGTTCCATTTTATTATATTATTCTGACCACCCAGGTATTTCAGTGTTTTTTTGCATGCTCATGTGACAAAAAAAAAACAATTTTGTTTACATATCGCAAAAACCCAATAGAATTTCATTCAGAACAAGGAAAAATAACATAATATTACATTTTGTGCTTACTACCTACCTATTGTGACTGAGGCCTATTTGCACCACAAACCACTACACTCCGGCCGCCGAGAGAATGCGTACCTGACACCAGTCAGTGCGACAATTCTAGTAACTAATAAAGTTCGAATTGGCTTAATAAGTGTTCGTTTGTAACACACTCACGGTACGGCTGGTCCATAAATTCAAGGTCACTCACTGTACTATGGAACGAGCTATGCCTGGAGTCTTCTCTGAGAGATAGAATCCAGAATGAGGTGATCGAGCAAAGAACCAAAGTGTTCGACATAGATCACATAATAAGCAAGCTGAAGGCAATGACCGTTGGGGTAGACGTGTGCTTAAGTTTAGACCGCGAATCAGCAAACGTAAGATAGGACGCCCACATGCTAGGTGGAGCGTCGATCTATGCAGGGTGGCCGGTAGCAGCTGGATGAGAGTTGCCGAGAATCGAGCTGAATGGCGTCATCATCATCATCATCATTTCCGCCGAAAGACATCGAGCATTGTACTGAGGTGCTCCATAGTCTCAGCCATGACTACTATATCGCCGGCAAACCGAAGGTGAATGATGCACTCGCCATTGATGTTGATGCCAATCCCTTTCCAGTACAGAACCTTGAAGACATCCCCCAGTGTACCGGGGAACAGTTTCGGAGCGATAACGTCTCCCTATCTCAACCCTCGCTGCAGGAGGATAGGTTTCGAGGTCCTGTCCTGCTGCCGGACTGACATAGTGGCGTTTTCATACAAACTCTTTAGCACCTCGATGTAGCGATAGTCAATCTGGCACCGTTGGAGAGACTGCAGTACAGCCCAAGTCTCGATCGAATCGAAGGCTTTCTCGTAGTCCACAAACGCTAAGCAGAGAGGCAGATTATACTCTATAGTCTTCTGTATAAGCTGCCGCAGCGTATGAATGTGGTCCACAGTGCTAAAGCTTTTTAGGAAACCGGCTTGTTCGGGAGGCTGGCTGAATGGCGTGCAATTGGAAAATCCTATGTCCAGCAGTGGACTGCTTGAAGGTGATGATGATGTATATACGTTTATATGAAACTGACAAGTGTCAGGAACGCATTCTGGGCCGCATTTATGAACTGTAAATGTATTCAGCTCTAAACAAATTTATGTCATCTCTCTATTTCTGTCAATCTTTTGAAGATGACAGAGACAGAGTGATGTTTTAAGTACACATTTTAAATGTACATATCAAAAACATCATGCCTAGTTTGGCCGAAAGGATGGGCAGTTACATATAGTTAATAATACACCCGCACATTTCACTACTAATATTTAAATCCCATGTACCAGAGGGCGGGGGTGAGCCTATTGTCATCAAGCGGGCACAAACTGAGACTCCAGAAAAAAAAATCAAAATTAAAAAAACCTAATAACACCTTTTGGGACCTAGTAATCGAAACAGAGACATCATGCTCGGCAGTAGCGCTTGCGATGACTAGACTAACGAGGTATAGAGTTAAATGCATTAAGTGGTTTGTAGTGCAAGTGTGCCAAAAACTATAATTAAATTCGTTAATTAAGTATCATGGCCGTATTCTAACACTTATATTTACAGGAAATGCTGCAAAATATTGGCATGTTTCTCTTGTACAAACCTTCCTCAGGGTATCGACGACTTCGCCCTGAAACGTAGAAAGGAAAAAAAATAAGTAGGTAGCTAGGTAAATATCATGAAAAAACTAGGTGAAAGTATGATTAGAAGAACCTTTATTAGTTCAGATAATCTGGATGCAGTATATATTTTGGGCTAACATAACCCCGGGTCCTAATCAAAAGCGACCGTCGCGCGAGTATGCGGTCGTCGCGCGAGTACGCGATCGTTGCGTTCATGTATTATGTTACTTCTTGTTCAGAAAACCGGAAGCGCGACCACGCGCTCCTGTTTGCTTTTGATTACGACGCGGACGCGGCAAAACCACTAAGTCCAGATGCATGAAATTTTGCTCAAAAACTCTTTTTATAGATAATAAAAGTAAGCTCTTAGAAAGCATTTTTGAATATTCTTGCCTTGTTCTCCAACAAGGAACGATTTAAAAAAAAACATTTTGTTCGGGTTTTCTCCATTTTTATGGTAGAAACGTGCTAGTTGGTACTCAGACATCTGTTTTAAAAGTTAGTTGTGTCAAACTCATCCCCGAAGGCTTCTTGAACAAGCTGCCAATTGGGAAATCAGTCACAAAGCTTGTGTTGTATCGTAAGCTGTAACCTTGTGTAATAATATGAAAATAGCAGAAAAAAAGAACGCTTTTACCTATACGCTGTGTAACGTCAAGTCACTTTTACGTCACAGGGCACTTTTCCGTCACCTAGGTTACTTTTACGTCACCTAGGGCCACCAGGCTCATTGAGCTATTAGACATTTTTTTTTAATTCTAGTACTGGTCGTAAAACAAAGAAAAATAAATGGTACATGGTTTTACGAACGTACATGACAAATTCATTAATTTCATTAGCTTGTACCACTTTGTCGATCATCAATCATCTTCATGAACCTAATAGCGTCGTTATTTTGGCGGTGACATGTAAGTTATTTAGCAACTTTATAACATTACACAGGACATTATATTTCCATATAATATCGACTAAATTAAACAATACTGCGAATGAAATAATAGACAGCTTATTTATTATGGAATCCACTTCGACTACAACGAACGTGAAACTTCGCACCACTCTAAATAATCACCTCGTCTAGCCGCTATTTTTGTTTCTGTAAACACTTTTCTCTTACGCTGTTTATTTAACAGAATATTTTTGTGTTACTTACGTGTTTTGTCCATCGGATTGTGAGCCGGTTAGTGGCGGCCATCGGTGTAAGTGTGCCCGACACATCATCTGCCGGAAAGTCATCCGGAATTGTCTCGACATGGAGCAATATAGCACGAAGTTGATTGCTCCATTGAGCAGGGCTAGTGCATCCATCAGTTCACCAAATAGATCGTAGCAGCGTTTGAAGAAGCATCTTCCTAGAAGCCCACTCAGCAATCCTAATATTCCTTGTGGTAGTTCTGTTACTAGAAAGAGAAGAAGAACTGCTACCAACATCATGGTCGTTCTATTCGTTCTCCTGTCTGCTTTGTACTGTCTTTTTAGTGCTTTATTACTCGTTGGACATTTGTTATACACCCTGATTTTTTTCTGGTGCTGATTTGCACTGTATACTTCTCGGATCAGCCATAAGCTGATGATTGTGAGTATGCAGCATGGGAGCAACTTGATGACGACGGCATGCACCCAGAAGTTGATCTGATATAGCTGACCCTCCTCGTCAGAGTCCACGTGGTAGAGTATCATGGGCCCAGATGGTTCTAGGACTACTGCCGTGTGGATGTCAAATACCTGTGGGTCAAGACAAATGAAGGTATTCATTAAAATTGGAAACTATAATATTGTAGAGAATTGCAAGGATAGGGGAGGAGTGGGGACCAACTGGTAACATTTATTTCATCACCGCTGCTTTCAAAACGGTGAAGTAAAATATGGTGAGGAAACCAGCATATCCTAGAATCAAATAGTAAGTAAGTTTGGAGACATACAGGATAAGTTTTTATCCAGTGCGCAAACTGTAACCATGAATTCAGCATATCATTCTAGAGCCCCCAGCGCAGAAATTTTTCGTGGGTAATAAAAAAAAACAGCTGTTCCATACATTTTGACCACGTAGGTATTGCACTTTTTTATGAAACAGTTGTTTTTTTTTTGTATAACCAACGTAAAAATTCTGCGCTTGGGGGTCTAGAATGATATGCTGAATTCATGGGTACAGTTTGCGCACTGGATAAAAACTTACCCCGTATATATGATATCTACCCGCATTGGGCATGCGTATTAGATTACGGCCCACTCCCTATCAAAGAGAGAGAAGGTCTTTGTTTCAGAAGTGGCAACAATAACAAGGCTGATCGTCTAGCAAGAATAAGTCTCTGCCGTCTGATTTAATTAACTTCTAGGTATTGGAAAACGGCTTTTGTATACAAGACACACTTAAAAAAAAAATTAAAAATGTTTGGCACAGCTGATTTTTTTTTTGTATAACCGCCGAAAAATTTCTACGTACGTACGTAGAAAGGCTTGTGGTTAAGGAGGGGCGTGTGGCTAAGTAATAAACAGCCACACGTGTCGATCGATCAGGTTAAGCTACGCTTGACGCGGTTGGTCCGTGGATCTTTACATACCAAGACCCCTCCGTGCCTCGGAAAGCACGTTAAGCCGTTGGTTTCGGTTGTCTTTTGTGGATCTTTGGCAGTCATTACGGGTCGTCAGAAGCCCGAAACTCTGACAACCAGTGTTATCAAGGGGTATCATATTACCCAGTTACTGGGTTGTGGAGGTCATATAGGCAGTCGCTCCATGTAAAATACTGGTATTCAACTGCATCCGGTTAGACTGGACGCCGACCCCAGCATAGCTGGGAAAAAGTTAGGCATATGACATGTTGCGTCCTCCATACGTTAAAATCCCAGCAGACACTCATTCCTTGATAAATTTATTTGTGTCTAGCTTCTATCCACGGTTTTGTCCGCGAAATAATTCTTGTTCCCCGACCCACCTCGTCACACCCCAAGGCTTCCCTGCGCTATTACTTCGTCTTTTTTACTTTTGCTCGGCTCCTAAGGGGTTGAGCGTGATGTTATGTAACTAAAGGTCGCCACACAGAGCCGTCGCGTCGCATCGCACGAGCGGGACGGCTCTGTGTGTCGTCGTCCGTAATATCTAGTACATTACAACTGCTCAGCGTCGCGTCGCCGCCGCCGTCCCGTCCCGCCGCGTTGCGCCCGCTGTTTGCAGTGACCTTTATAGCCTTCCTCATGAATTTGGCTACCATATACAAAAAATAATACAAATCCGACTGAGAGTTCCAGATATTAGCGCGTTCAAACAAACAAATTCTTCAGCTTTATTATATTAAAAACATATTATGTGTAATACTAGGTGTGCCCGCGACTTCGTCCGCGCGGAATAGTTATTTTTTTAATATTTATTTATATTATATACACCGTGAAATTTTAATGGTTCTTTTCCCGTAGCGAAATAGTTTTGCCTTGGTAATACAATCGTTTTATAAGCAAATAAAATATTAGACACAAAAAATCGTAGATAAATCACCACATGCGAGAGTTTATTTTGCTTTGAACATTTATGCATCGCTGTTCCCTTTGTCGGCGGCGCGTGCGATTCGAGTAGTACCTACAAGTTACCTCTAGTGTTACTATTGATTCTCACATTTTCGAGTTGATGATTATTTTTTAAATTATTTTAAAACAAAAAAATCTATTTTTTTTTTACTTATACTCTATGCTTCGAAAGTACTCCTTATTGCAAGTTGTTCTGCCTCCGGTAAACAACCATTAAAATTTATCGGTGTTTATTAATAATAATAAAAAATCTAAAATAATAGTAGCGTAAGTTACTCCTTATTAGATCAGCTATCTGCCAGTGAATGTCCCGTCAAAATCGGTCCAGTCGTTTCAGAGATTAGCTAGAACAACCAGACAGACAGACAGAAAAAATTGAAAAAATATTATTTTGGTATATGTACCGTATACATACATATGCATTTAGCAAAAAGCGGTTATTTTAATATTACAAACAGACACTCCAATTTTATTTATCTGTTTAGAATTTAGATATACAGAAGATGTATAGATAATTTAGTCATCAAATTGTCATTTGATTTTTGGTGTCCGTGGAGTTTCTTGCCCGTTCTTCTCCAAAGGTACCTACTACGCTTTGGAATGGGCACTAGCATCATCTTTCCGACTCTTTGACAATTCAAATGTGCCTTTAATTGGTTTATTTGAAATAAATGCTTTGAGTTTGAGTTTGATAAGTATAGATTTTAATGAAAGGCTCATTATTTAAATTCACAAAAACTGGCTTATCATATTAAATTGTGTAACTTGTATGACTGTGGGTGTCTCCTCTCTAACAAAAACGTAATTTGAGAACGAAGTTTCTTGCGAATGAAACGAAATTGATCTTAAAATAGCAATGAAACCTTTTAAAACTCTGTATACTATTATTACAAGTAATTCTATAGCCTATTGTTTGTTCCATTAAATTAAATATTTATTTCGTCAAGTGAAAAGAAAAGCAAATCTGGTTTTTCTACTCGAATTGAAAACTTCAGGTCAGGTTTCCAAATTTTCGATTTGATGATTGAGAAATTTGATACAGTAGATACTGTAGGTATCTGAATTCTGAATGTTTCTCATTATTTGTTTTGCTTTCAAGTCGAGGGATAAAACAAACGCCTACTTAACGACGATTTTACGTGAAGTATTTATTGTGCCCTTATTTAGGTATGCCTTGAATCTTTCATCAAAATTATAAATGAAATTCCAGCTGGCAAAATTAATCTAAGCAACAAATAACACTTACTTTATGTGTCGTGATCTCGTGAAATATGCTATGCATCATAACGTACGAAGACATGAATAAATCTCATCTGCAAACATCCAGACTTGTAATAAATACATATTTATAGATTTACGTCTGCACTATGATTCTGCATGGACATAATGTATTTCAGGAATGGAATAAGTAAGTACCTATAAAGAAATCACTTTTAAAATGACTGTAAAAAGTTACCATTTAGGTAACAGTCGCCATACACGCACGAAGTGAACATATTTTACTGTTATTCATCATTTCAGCCGATAGACGTCCACTGCTGGACATAGGCCTCCCCCAAAAAATGGGGGGTTTGCGATAATCGCCACGTTTGGCAAGCGGGTTCGCGATCGCAGTATGGTGGTAAAATGCATAGAGAATGCTGCTGCCCATTAGAGACGACTAACGACTAAGGGACTTACTAGAGAGTAAGTCCCTTAGGCGCCTACTACCACAGCCACAGGAGGAAATGGGATGGTGCTATTCTGTACGTCCGGCACCACACGGAACATATAACGTCTTGTTATTATCAAAACAAAAAAATAGATCAGAATACAAGTGCAAGCGAAAAGTTGTGGTAGCCCGTCGTCATCTCCGCTAGAACGTGACGGTTCTCTAAATGGCAGTGTGTAGGTACATGAAGCCACAGACCAAAGCTTTGTGGCTCAGAACCAGGCTTTGGTACCGGTACCTAAATTACTGGTTCTTTATCAGTACTTAGCGGTTCTTGCCATTTCGGTACCTGGGTATCATCACCAGACGGGTACCGGAACTCCACCTAACAAATACTGGTATCAAATTCAGGTACCGACGTACCTATGCAAAAAAAAAAAAAATTATTATTATTATTTGTAGAGAAACATTTGTTTGGTAGCGGTACAGTGCCGTAACTGATTACAAATACTTTTCGTTTTTTTTTATTCTCCTTTGTATTTCTGTAATTGCATTGACATTTTATTCTATTCTATTAATTGCAGTATTGTGAAATTATATTTTATTTCATGTTCATTTCATGGTTTTGCCAGAATCAAATTGTTTTTGTTGTTTTTATGAATAATGTTCGGTTCCGTTACGCATAATTCGAGCCTAGCTGAGCGACTTTTTCCCGAACACATTTGATTTTGCCGCCCGGCGGCGACTGTGCCAAATGATGCTGACAAGAACATGTGTGTAGGCATGTGTAATACGACGAAAACGACGGCGAAAAAACGACAACGACTAAGACGGGATGAAAAAGTTAAAACTTTGCTCATATACTCAAACACACATCCCGACTAGGTAGATCTTGCGTATTCACTTCGAATACTCAAATATCTACGTCTGTCTGACGCCATTCGAAGTAAAAAAAGCGTGTTCATAAAAATAAATACCTACGCATTGAGCGTTTTTAAAACGTAATAAAGGCCACTCGTCTGTTCCACGCCATACATTGTTAAATCATGAAACAATAAAACTGAAAACCGTTTGCCAACCGGTACCTATACATTTTATTGGTTTTCTCACTGTTCAGTTACACGTGCAGATTATTGTGTCGGCATGTGTCTCATGCCTCAGTAATTTTGCAATCAAATGCGCAATATATCTTGAATTACGTATCGCAATCAACGAACTTGATCGATATGTTGATATGAAAATACAAAGGAAAATGAAACCTTATTTGAAAAAAACTATAAGACAAGGGTTCTCTAACTAGTAGGAAATTTTCTACTGTTATAGATATGGTTTACAAACCCTAACTAATTTTTTCTGCTTAAAGAGTAGGTATCGGATGTGGTAATCCAAGTTATAAACTATCGACGTTAGTTAGCTATAATATATCTATCTCCCAGATTTCGACCAAATGCGTTCAGTCGTTTTTGCATGATGGAGTAAAAAACATCCAAATTTTTATAAATATGATATTAAGTAGGATAGGTAGGTACTTCATAAATTTATTTTGTAAGCTAGACAAAACTCATAACCGATCGAAAACTTAGACAAGCTATTTGTCTATGGTGAGTACAGTAGTTTAAAGCAAACTATTGTGCCAAACAAGTAAAATAAAAGCAGTAATTCCCATTCCTACCACAGTTACAAAACCCTACATTTTCCTTATTTAAACCGATTTCTGTAGATAAGACAGTGTGGTATAAACGTGGGTAAACAATTATAAGAGCAAAACGTTTAAACCACTGTTTAACTATCATAACTATTAGCGTTCTGAATAAAAAGCCCTGCTAGCTTCTCTTGAACTTTCTTCACAGATTATACAGGTTGACTTTAAAAACCTTGTGCAAAAATTAAAGAGGTGTTCTACCATACGTGGATAACTTTTAATATGGGACAAATTTCGAATTTGCAAAAGAAAATCGACCTTCACATATAAAAACACCGATTCGACCATTTTCAATAAAAACGCAGATTTTTTTTTTGTGATTTTGAAATTGGCCACAATTCATGTTGGTACGAAAAATCGCAAAAAAAACATCGACGTCCATATACAAAATAGTCCAATAGGGTATGTTTTTATGTGGGAAGGTAGATTTTTGAGAACACCCCCTTAAATGTTGTCAAGTCAAGTCACCTTGTACAACATTATACGTTTTTTCCAACATCTTAAGACATTATTTAACCAGTTGGAAAGTTTCTCATGATATCTATCCATGGAACGCACACACTCCATTGGCTTTTATCAATGCTAAATGGACTACTTTTAGCACATTAAGGCCTTAGTCCGGTCCATATATCATCCTCAGACAGTTGTGAAGGATGAAACTCGCTATATTTTGGGTATCCTGCCATATTTTCACATTTAATGTTCTGACTAGCTTATGGCTGGGTTTTTTTTTCATCCATAAAAAGCGGCTGAAAGCCATGAGGATGAGTTATGACGAATGAGTGTCGTTTCGCTAATCCTCGACCGAGAATTTGAGAATCTATGAGTAGTTGTCATGATGGCAATGGTACAAGGATGCATGTTTCAAGCACGAAGGTGATGACTTGAATTTAACTTTATAGCTGTACAACGATCTTTGCGCGCGTTCACATGATAACTAGGCTTATTAGTCGGGTCGCTAGAATTTACTCGCCTTCAAATAATAAATTATTTTTGCGAGGACTTGTGTTGATTTGTGGGCAAATCGACTACTCCAGAAATACGTATTAGTCAATTGGCACGTTTTGAATTTTACCACAGAAATAAATTAACTTCGTCCGAGTCGCCTATAGTAAATACCTGTAGTACAGGCCCTTCCAACAATGGTACTGCATTGTTAGACTCACATACAATTCTACTAATATAATGTTTCGACTTTAAAAGAGACCTCTGAGTTAGTTTCGGCATTTCTTGTCACGGATCAGTCAGCTAGGAAATGCCGGTGCCATACAGTTTTTATAATATTGACCAACAAAATATTGACGTGTAGAATATAAGATAAATAAACATTTCATTTCAAAATAATGGATCATTTAAGTGACCATTCCGCTGAGTAAATTCATGCGAATTGTCTAATAAGCTGATACCCCTGGGTAAGACTGGTAGGTAGGCTTTTAGGTTTCTGACCATCAGAACTCTACGAATGACAGCTGGTACCAACGGCCTAATATGTAATGGTCACCCGCCTTCAAACCAAACGCGGTCAACACATCTAAATCATCTATCGACCTGTGCGGCTGTTAATAATTTAGCCAGGAGGCCCTCTCCTATTATTGTAATTGTAAATGTAATGAGAAAATGTAAAATAAAGTCATATTATTTCAATCAAATGAATACGTTTCCTTCCCAAAAGCCATTGGTCATTATAATTGTCGAACGTGTATAGTGGCAAATACACAATGGAACAAAATGGCTCTAATTTTCGCTATCGAACAGCTCCCAATAGGCTGAAAATTATGCTTCCAAATGGCTGGATAATGAAGAGCTGTGTGTTCACCACGCTTCGGTTGGTTTAAAATTATCGATCATAAATTCATAGAACACGGAATTTTGCTCACACGCTCTCAGAAAACTAATTGTGAATTTAAACGTTGTGGCTTCAACTATTTTGCGCTACTTAACGAAACCTGCCTCTGACTGAAGACTAATTAAACCAAGAAAGCTCTTGTTATTAGTCGGAATTTCTCAATGGAGGACCGGATTTGTGCCCCGTTGATAGTAATTGGATAGCACTCTATTACTAATGACAAGTGATTTTATTTCTGTAAGTAAGTTCTGTGTGGTGCCGAGCGTAATGGATAGCACCATCCCATCTCTTCCCGTCGGTATCGTAGGAGGCGACAAAGGGACTTTCTAGAGAGTGGGCAGCAGCGTTCTCTATGCATTTTACCACCATACTGTGGTCGCCAACCCGCCTGCCAAGCGTGGCGATTATGTCAAACGCCCCAAATTGGGGGAGGCCTATTTCCAACAGTAGACGTCTTCCGGCTGAAATGATGTTGATGATGAAGTAAGTTTTTTAAAAACACTTCAATTTTTTAAACTTGATGAGGTTGGTGTTTCCTATCTGACAACTCTGAGAAAAAAGGACGTAACAAGCTCAGAGGTCACAGTCTCTTTTAAGGTCCAGACAAAATCTTGGTCAGATATGATAATAGTACCTTACACCTCTTCCTGCCCCGCCGGGAAGAATAGGTATAATGTTATATTCAACAGTATTATGTAACGCTGTGTCTCCTATTCACTAGATAAGATTATTTGTTCTCTTAAGTTTTCCAGCAAAAAAAGCCCCCCTCACTCGAAGTCACGTAAAACTCATTAGTTCGACTCGACGTAATATAACTCACTTTATACAGTTGACTTTCACCCGCGTCAGACGGTAAACAACTTACCCTAATGTAATTCCTGATTAGAAAACTAAATTTATATACCTATTATATGAAAAAACAGTCAGTAGCTGTGACAGTGGCTTTTTTACAAACCTCTATTTAGACCCGTTAGGGGAAAAGGAAGGGCTCTTGGCTAAGGGCACATGGCTTGCCACGGTCGGTTCGTAGATGGTTGACCGTTCCATTACATACCGAGACCCCTCCGTGCTTCGGAAAGCGCGTTAAACCGTTGATCGCAGCCGTCATTTGTAGATCTGTGATAGTCGTTACGGGTATTCGTAGAAGCCCGAAATTCTGACCCAGGGGAATCGTATTACCCAGTAACAAACTCGATTTGGAGGTGCACCTTTGCGCATTATAAGCTCTGCAGGATTTGATAAAACATATTAATTCTGTTAGCGTTCACGCCAAACGCTACGACAAAATGTACGGGAATGACATTACCTGCGGAAAGATTACGTCGTGTCATTTCCCAGATAATGTCATTCCCATACATTTTGGCGGAGCGTTTGGCGTGAACGCTAACAGAAATGTGTTTTGTCTCAGGGCCCTGAAACGTCGTTCATCATCATCATTCTCCTGTCCATATGTAGCTCAATATATTTGGGATCGTTTCTTTCACAAGTAGTGGCCGTCGTCTCGGAATTTTATTACCTTAGCTACCTATAGCCATGTCATCTTTTCTTTGGTTTGAAATCTGTCCTAATAGACCGGGAAATAGAGATCTCACTTTAAAATACCTAATTTATTTTACCTATTGTGGTATGGTAATTTTATTATTCTTTTATTATTCTAGGAGCATCGCCCTCGCTTATAATAATATAGTTAATATTTATAAAATATTTTACAAAAATTTTAAAGTCTAACGGTGCAGTTTCTTGCCCATTCTTGGGCTACTTTGCTACCTTTTTGATGCAACTAGAATCGATTCTATGTTTTTGTAAATTTTGACGTTCAAAATTTACTTGGAATTTGCAATATTGCTTTTAAAAGCGGCATCATATAACGGTGATAAACCGAAACCTAGAAAAAGTTTGTTTAGCTGAACATTTTTGAAGGTGTTTTTGCGCTTTATTAACACAGGCTTAGTAGACGAACAGGGATATATTATCTCTTATCCTACACATCGAGTAACATCTTAAGAAATCCCGGACTACTAGTTAACTACCCAGAGCACTCTCTTTTAGAGTCACTTCTAACATTAGACAGACCTATATCTTTAAATGTTAGTAATTCTAATTTATTTCTCTTTACATTCACGAGCATAATTTACTTTACTTAAGCAAATTTTGAACTCAATTTTTTCATGATTGCGACTTTGACAAAGGACTTATTTCATAATAGACAATCTGCTTTTCTACCTGCCCTAGCCTTTTTTTAACTGTGTTGGGGTTGGCTTCCAGTCTAACCGGATGCATTTGATTACCAGTATTTTACCTGGAGCGACTACCTTTCTGACCTTAACAAACCAGTTACTGGGTAACGCAATACTTACCCCTTGGTAAGACTGATTTTCAGACATTATCTACGAATGACAGCCGGGATCAACGGCAGAACGCGCTTTCTGAGTGGATGGGGTGGCGATTATGTAATGGATGATCACCCATCCAGTAACCAACCGTGGCAAGCGTAGTTTAACCTTCGATCGATCCGTGCGGTGTTATTATTTAGCTATCAGCTCGTCTTATTCCATAGCAGTATGGCTTTTTTTTTGAGGGTGGGAAATCATCAAATAACTTCTCCCGCTCTGGGTGGAGCAGAAAGGCGTGACAGACTTTTACCGACTAAAACCCACCCGTGTCAGTTGCATGTGTGCCAGGCGCCACGGTACCTCTTTCGAACAACCCACACTCCTGACAGGCATCGGCCCTTGCAGACCCCACCAGTTGGTGCTGACATCTTTTTGAGGCGCGCGTGAACCACAACGCGCCGTCGAGGCCTGGGCTCGGTCCTTAACGGACAGCGAGCTACCCATTACTTGCCGTCCGCAAGCCCAATCGCCGTCCGCAAGCCCATAACAGTATGGTTACAATATTGCTATGTGCGTGACATGCTCTGCGTGTGCTGTTTAATCTTGCGTAGTTGTAAGGTGCTCGTTAGCAGTAGTGGCCTAGTGGTATCGGCCTCGACTGACGAAATGTGGTTTGCAAGTTCGAACCCAGGCAGGAGCTTTACTTTGTGTGTTTAATTCACCACTGCTGTCAAAACGGTGAAGGTAAACATCGTGAAGAAATCGCCATGTCCTAGAACCAAAAATTTCAAAGACATGTGACATCCACTAGCCCACTCTGAACCCGTAGTGGATGATAGCCCACTCTCTCTGACAGATGGGAAGCCTGTGTCCCAGCAGTGGGAACATTATTATAGGCTGTTTATATTTATGCTTATGGTGTACGTGACTATACCTACCCTATTTTTGGCTAGTTACTTAATTTTCATAATTGATCAATCTTACTTTTTTTTATGTTTGGACAAAAAAATTACTTATAAACAACCGTCTTTAAACTAACTAACTAAACAATTAAATACAAAAACAAAAGGACACTTAGGCGTCGAAGTATTCTTCCGCATCGCTGTTTTCAGGAAACGTGCCCAGAAGACTGGCAGCATTGCCACGTTCAATGGCAATGCTAATTTTTTGGCCAAAGAATGACCCAGCCCTCTGGTCACGTGAAGTGTCGACCAGCCAGCGAGAAATTTCATTAAAAAAGAGACGTGCACTCGGGCCCAATGACCTGAACGTTTCGACCCTAAACGGCTCAAAACTGTAGTTACCCATAAGGTATTTACGCCGCTTGAGGGTCTCAGCAGCCGCAGCAGCGGCACCAGCACAGCCCGCCGTCCTAGGAACATGAGTTGGTGCTAGGGTGTCGACACTTATTTTGGTAAACAATGGTTGTGAATACAAGCATTGTTTACGTAAGCTTTTGCCAGTGGCTTTGCCCGCGTGGAGGTCGAAAATTATCCCGTGAGACTCGAGAGATCCCGTACTATCGGGATAAAAAGTATTCTATGTGATATTCCAGGTTACAAACTATCTGTGTGCCAAATATTATTCAAATCCGTTCAGCCTATTCTGCGTGATTGTGTAACAAACATCTAAACATTGAATCATACAACAAACACACATTTATTGTAGGATAATTATATCGTGATACACCATTTAGTAGGTACATGTATCGATGTGAGCTTCTAAAGAAACCTTGACGAGAGTTATGGAGTAACTTATTTTGTTTACTACTGAACATGTCTAACCCAATAAGGAGTTCTTTTATAGGCCCCTGTACAGCTTCCTCTTATTCGCGGAACCTCGTTATTTATTACTGTCGGTTTATGGAAATACGCCATTCCTGCCATCGTTTTTTAGCCTTCGTTTTTTTGCAATCTGATACCTACATAGTTGTTATGGTCAGATACTAAATGGCCAAACTATCAGCACTGTCATACAACGTGGCAATACTGGCAGTTGCCACCTTTCTTGTTGGCAACGATGCAGACGAATTTTTTGATACCCTATGATTTTCTTTTTATGTACGTACCTTCTTGCACATATTATTTTTAAGACTTTAAACAGATTAGGCAGAAACTACAGAATGCCACTTGGTACAATCCTTACAGTTTCCTTTTGTTTCTTTTATGTTCTTACATCGTAATCGAATTCATTGCGTAACAGTCCAACAACATTCGTAGCATTACAATTATTTACGTTGAGCAGAAAAATGTTTCGAACATATAAAGCAATGGATTAGCAATATCCTTCAAAATGATACACACTCTGATTGATAGCGAGTTATGCAATTAAGGTCATATACGAACGCATAATTAGATAGATACAAATCTTACCATATAAGTGGGTATGCAGAGTATAGGCGGTAATATGAAGCTGCTGAGTATCGCAGTGCTACATCGCCTCTCTGTGCATAGGATGTGGCTTTTATCCGAGTATCTGAAACAATATACATAGATTAAATTAGCTTCTCCGCGCGACTTCGTATTCGTGAAACTTTTGGCCCCTAACCCGCCGCGTCACATACTTTTTTCCTTCTACTCGGCTCCTATGAGTTATAGCCAGATGGATGCTAGCTGGATGTTAAATAGCCTGTAACCTTTATCAAGAATTAGCCTATCAAATGCAAAAAGATTTCTTAAAATCTGACTGGTAGATCTAGAAATCACCCACTACATACAAATAACTAGGGTTCCAAGAACTGTGAATGAATTGTACTGTATGACAATTATTTTTTTGTTCGCCTTGTTTAAGGCGGAGATTTCTGGAAAGCGCTCAAAAAGGTGGTTTTTATAGCAGTGTATCTCTTTAACCGTAAATAATTTTGAAAGCAAGAAAATACATAATATATTCAAGTCGGTTTTGCATACAGTGATGGAATTCAAAACATAATTAAACATACTTTAATGCATAAAAAACATCTCTTTAAAAGCAGTTTATCCCTTCAATAACAATTGTAATTATAATTAAAAATATACCATAAAATTTCAAATGCCAAACTTCATCCAGTGATTGATTATTTATTATTAAATAGTTTTGTACGATTTTATTTGCATTTTTATGATTTTATATGCTCGCTCATTTGTTATTCGAATTTATTATAACAGAATTTATCCCGTATCGGATTGCAATAAGAACTATTATCGCTCATAACGACAATATTTAAAGTTACCAGGGCCTTAAGATGACTAACAAATAAGTGAAATGCTGGTGAGTTTTATACATATAACATTTTCCGTCTTTGATCTCTAGTGAATTTCTTCAATATTTTTCCACAGTAAGCAACCAATTAGAACTACCGTCAAATGAAACTTTTGGCCTTTTTAGCCTGGATTTTCATCACTCAGACCAGACTTTAATTGGTTTCAGCCTTTTTTGTGGAAGGGGAGAAGCTTCGTAAATTATAGTGTTGTCTTCGTCTGTAGCACTAGAATGGCTGGCGGCAATAATATCTCTCTGTGTTTCTCATTTCCTTTCCATTCTCCGTCTTCCGTAGTGCACAAAACCCGTAAAGGGTTCTCGAATCGATCAATTGCAAACAATGGCCATTGTAGTCATATTGTCAATCGCTTCAATTGCATTTGGTAGGCGAACAATGTGCGCATCAATGTGTTTTAATCACGTGAATATTGACAATTGTAATTGACCGTTTCGCGGACCCTGGAATCAAAGTGCCTCTTGTTCTAGGTGTTGGAATAATAATTTCTTCGTTGAAATGAAAATAGTTTGTGAAACATTTTGAAGTTTCGATCAGCTTCGTTCGAAAGGTTTACAGTAAGAGGAAAATTGCAATCTTGCACTGAGTTGATCTCTTAAGAGAACACCTTGAAATGCCAAAGTGCATTTTGCTATATATTCTATCTTCTGATTTCTGTATCTGTAATAAAATATAATGCAATATCTCTACATGGTATAAAACAAAGTAGCTTTTCGTGTCTGTACGGTTAGATCTTTTAAAATACGCAACGGATTTAAATGCGGTTTTCATCTATAGACATAGTAATTCAAGAGGAAGGTTTGCTATACCGACCTCCATGCGGGCGAAGCTGCTGGCCAAAGCTAGTCTATAAAGAGGTAAAATTTGTTTGTAAGTTTGTATGTCGGGGGTAATCTCCTGAAATAGTGGTCCAATTATAATGATTTTTTTCACTGGTTGAAAGCTGCATTACTCGTGAGTGCATATAGGCTATAAATTATATTTTTATCTTGCATATTAGCTAAGCTATCCCAATGTTTGTCTAACCAGGCGGATTAAACAGAGTTATTTGCATGCGCTGTTGTTTATAATTTTAAACATAGTAGGTAGGTAAGTATGTGCATATACCTAAATCTACTTAAAATCAATTGCAGTAGTCAAAAGCATAGCATGATTAGCCTATAATGTTCCTACTGCAGGGACACAAAACTCGATCCTCTCTGTAAAAGGCAGTGGGCCATTACTCACCACGGAGACCCAGTACGCGATGGTATACAGGGTGTAAGGAAAACGCTTCCGAAAACGAAGACAGGTGATAGGGGGCTAGTGATTCTCGATGCAGTACCATCAAAAAATCTAGTTTTTTTTACAATTTTTACCTATTTTTTTAGCATTTTTTGTACACTATGCTGTGAGAACAGATACATGAACCATAACTTGAGATAAAATACATTTAAAAACGACCCCAAGTCCAGGCGGCGACTTTAGGTTTAGACATTCTTTGTAAAGCGCCGCCAAAATAAATTAAGTAGAAACATTACACAAGCGTCAAACGTTTTAAATTGATGCAAAATAACCAATTTAAGGCGAAAGGTTATTGGTATCTGTTTGCATTTAGGTTGTATATAACCTAAGTTCTGGCTTCGGAACCGTTCCCCTTACACCCTGTATATGTCACAGGTCTTCAAATTTTTGGTTCTAGGACATGGCGGTTCCCTCATCATGTTTTCGTTCAACGTGTTTGAGAGCCGTGGTGATGGAATAATTTATATAAAGTAAAACGCCAGTCAGGGTCTGAACCTATGACCTACAACTCATAAATCGCAGCACTAATGCTGAGCAAGTAGGTAAATTCATTTAGAATTTTCCGATTCTATAATTAAAATCCTCTAGCGAAAAATCCGCTACAGAACCTAATTACATTTCTTTAATAGAAGAAAATTGAAAATTGCTTCCCCATGCAAAGGATTTGCGAAAAACTTTTCCGATTTCAAAGTGTTCTAGTTACAAATCGAGCAAAAATCGTTCCCACAAGTTTGTGCGATAAACGAAATAACTCTTCTGAAAATATTCAAATAGTTTCTCTATTTACGTAATTTATTTTGCTCACATATTGAAAACGTTTGCACATTTGCGGGATAGTGTGGCATTAACATTTTTAGTTTATTTACTTACTTACAATTTCCAAGTTTTCCGGCTCAGCGGGAAATCTTTAAGCGTAGTTTGATGATAATATTCCTGAAATGTACATTCCTTTTTAGGGTTCCGTAGCCAAATGGCAAAAAACAGAACCCTTATGGATTCGTCATGTCTGTCTGTCTGTCTGTCCGTCCGTATGTCACAGCCACTTTTTTCCGAAACTGTAAGAACTATGCTGTTGAACCTTGGTAAGTAGATTTATTCTGTGAACCGCATTAAGATTTTCACACAAAATAAAAAAATATCAATAGATTTTGGGGGTTCCCCGTACTTAGAACTGAAACTTAAAAAAAAAAAATCATCAAACCCATACGTGTGGGATAGCTATGGATAATACTGAGGTTTCTAATATCATTTTTTTATAAACTGAATAGTTTGCGCGAGAGACACTTCCAAAGTGTTACAATTTGTCCCCCCCCCCCTGTAACTTCTAAAATAAGAGAATGATAAAACTAAAAAAAATATATGATGTACATTACCATGTTAACATCCACCGAAAATTGGTTTGAACGAGATCTAGTAAGTAGTTTTTTTTTAATACGTCATAAATCGTAAACCGCAATTTACCTTTCATTCAATCAACTCAAATATAAAAATAAAATAAAACATTTAATTTCATAAACATAAACCTTATGCATAAACCGTGAACCATTATTTTCTAATAATAAATCTGTAATAGGTGTTTAAGTAAATAATAATTATAATTCGTGCTACGGAGCCCTTCATGGGCGAGTCCGACTCGCACTTGACCGCTTTTTGTTTTTATTTTAATTTCGAATGAAATATAGTTTCATAAGTGAACTGTTTGTTATTATTATAAAATGGTTTTATTTAGTTTGCCCTGTTTGTTTTTTGAGTCAAATTTAGTACTTGAAATGCCAACAGGAAGCGGTACACCCTTCCTGTTGGCAGATTGATCTGATATTTGGTATACACCTTTAGTTTTGATAACAATACAATTTAATTTAATCAGGTTAATTGTAAATTCAAGATGGCCGCCGCTACAAAATGGCGGATTATATATTTTTTCACAACCCCCTCAATATAGGTATGAAATGAAACGGCTTGACTATTAAAATACTGTACACTATGACAAAAAAATAGAATGAGAAATATTAAGTAAAGAAATAAAAATTAAAAACTTGAAAATAAAATAAGTAAAAAAAAATGTTTTTAGTTAAACGGTTTTAATGAAAATAACAATGTAGATAATGTACTAAAAGCTAAAAAAATAATTCGGGAGGTCCTAGGTACCAGTCATCACACCACTTTCCTCATCAATCTAGGGCATTGATCAGACCAAAAAAAAATCTAATAATCTTTTGTTTTCTATTATGTACATAATTCAGTTAAATTTTATTCTTAAACATCCATCGCTTACTTAGAAAACTTCAACTAGGACCCATATATGACGACACTGGTTACTTATCTCTTTTGTTGTCCGTACTTATGTAGATACTCGTCTGAATAAAAATAATTGTGTCACAATGTTCGTAATATATTTGCACATCTCATATTATGGTTATAATACAGTGTACCTTATGAACCTTTTGTAACAACATCCTCTGAACCTGTGTTATGCAAATAAATGATTTGATTTCATTTTGATTCATAATAGAAAATTTACAAGTTCAAAAGTTGTGAAATTCTACTTTAGCATAACGTAGTTACTCAAAGTAAAAGTCCGTCTTTTTATTATTAATAATGTACATGAGACATTTTTGTAATAACGTACCTAAGACATGTTGAATTTCACGCGCTACATTGAAGTTCCTCCAAGCTTACTCTTCATTCAGAATCCGGGTAATACAACCTTGACATAGGTATTTCAAGACAAAATTAAACAAATCCGAGTAAACATCTTTTCAAGTCGGATCATCTGATGAAATTGTTTTTAGGACGTTTGAGAAACTGCTGACAGCTCAACTGAAGATTAAAGACATACCTCATCGAGTAAGCAGGGTGTAATAAGAAGACCCATCACATTACCGTCAATTACGCATTCTGCACATCAAACTAAGTATTAAAAATAATTGCTGTTATATTTTTATTTTTGACAAGCTTTTGCCAGCGGCCTCGCCCGCGTGGAGGTCAAAATTATCCCACGGGAACGTACTACCGGGATAAAAAAAATATCCTATAAGTTATTCCAGGTTACAAACTATCTGTTTGTCAAATTTCATCCAAATCCGTTCAGCCGTTTTTGCGTGATTGAGTCACAAACATTCCAGCATTTAAACCTACTAACTAAACCGCTTCAATGTTGATCACGCACGCAAAACATAGTGCTTAGCCTGCAACGGTTCCGGGGTCGTGGGGACCTACTTAAAGTTAACTTATAACTTTAAAAACTAGTTTTATAAAAGTTAAAAAAGTTCAATATCTCCGTAGCCCGCGAAATTAAATGTTTCTTATGTATCAATTCAAATCATCATAAAAAAAACTCATTCAATAGGATTATATGAACTTACAGGGTTTTTTTTTGAGGGTGGGAATTCCTCAAATAACTTCTCCCGCTCTATGTGGCGCGGGAGGGCGGGTCAGACTTTTACTGACTAAAACCTACCCGTGTTCCTTCAGTTGCCTGTGTGCCAGGGGCCACGGTATCTCTTTCGAACAACCCGCATCCATAGCAGGCGCTTCCCCCTTAAAAGTAAATTTAGCTCCCGTTATTGATTGAGGTACATCTTTGTTTCCAACCTAATCCAACACCATCCTGACTGTCGGTACATTAACCATGGCTATATGATTAATGAAGTGTTAAACAAACAAATGACTCAGAGGCAGGTGTATTATTAATCAATTTAATTTAATGATTTTAGTTTAATTTTATATATTTTAATTTTGATTTTATTTATATTATTGAATTATTTATTTGTATATTATATTTAATATGATTATAATTTTAATTTGATTGCAAATGTTAATCATACATAATCTAAAATGGATTGAAATAAATGAATTTGAATAATCAGGATAACCTGTTCTCAAATCTTATCTAGTATCATTTGATTAGGTATCTTTATTTCAGTAAGCAATCATTCACCTTTCAGAAGCCGCGTGTGTGTATCACTGTCTTTCAAGGTTGAGCCGGGTTCCTGTATTGCGTAGATAGGTAACCTACATCATATCCGTGCAATAATTTCCGGACAGCACGCTTTAGACGCCTGAAGGATTCATGAGCTTTGTGTGAGCTCCTCCGGGCATACCAGGCACGTCCGGCGTTTTGGGTAACACCGGATATCACGTGGTTATATCGGACTTAGAATGTCCGTTATAATATAACCCAACAATGTGAAATGTTTCATGATGCTCAATTTTAATTTTTCTGGACTTAAAATCCGCAGCAGGCTTAGCATGAGGACCATAGAGAACCGTTTTATCAACGGAAAAGTAGACAATAATTACGTTTCCGTGTAGACACTTGACAGTTTTGTACCGAGAAATGTAGACAAGCTATTCTACGGTAGAGTAAAAATAGAAAGCTTCATGCTAAGCCTGCTGATAAGGTTTGCAGAGCCAATAAACCCATAGCAGAGAACGCATAAGACAGGGAGGTTTGGAAGGAAAAAGGGAAGGCCTTGCCCAGCGGTGGGACACAAAATAAAAAGAAAGATTTAACTAAGTAGGCGTGTTTTTCAAGTGAAAACGTCTTTAGAAGCATTTAGCGATTTTTTTGTAGGGGAAAATCTTATGGGTTCGCGTCACCGATATGCAAATTTAACAGTGCCTATATCTGTAGTTATGAGTATGACGTGTTGCGGTTGGCGCTTGGCTTGTTCAGTAAAAGCCAGTTTTTAACCGACTTCAAAAAGAAGGAGGTTATCGATTCGACATGTTTATATATACATATTTTTTATGTACGTTCGGGCATAACTACGCCGTATATAGACGGATTTGCAAAATTATATTATTTTTGTTCGAAAGAGGTTTATTCCGAAATGGTCCCATATAAATCTCATATAGATGTGATGATGCGTTTCGGAGACAGACAACGGAAGGCTTCAAAAAATGACAGCAAACAAACCGCGATCGCTGCTAACGCATACACATGCAATGTTTTGACCCCAAGGATGATGAAATTTCGAATTGGGTGGGGGCGACTATAACTAAAACGTGAAAAATAAAAAACTTAAAAAAAAAACAACTGACTTCCAAAAAAAACACTACAAAGTGAAAAATTAATTTCAGAAGGCGGTGATAAAAAATAAAATAAAATATATATCCAAAGTCACCGACTCCCGAAATTAAAGTTATTTTTCACTTTGTACTGTTTTTTTAGAAATCGGTTGTTTTTTTATTTTTTTTTTAAGTTTTTGGTTTTAAATTTTGATGACTGCCAATGTGTTTCTTATTTTTACTCTTACTTGCCTATTGAAATATTTTAAACTGATGTTATCGTGTCCCGTGTCCCAGTAGTGGGAACATTATAGGCTTTATGATGATCTAGATTGAGGACTACGTTGTACATAAAAAATAGAACGAAATCCCACATAATTTTTGTAGCTTAAGAATGTTGTTTAATAATTTTATCGGTACCGTAACAATAATAATTAACAAATTTAAAATGTACATGATTTAATCACAAAATTACTTAATATTCTCATTGGTCGATGATAGATTTAAATTCAAGTAGATACTTTACATAAATAAATTACGAAGGCACTTAGAAGTGGCTGAGGATGAAATTCTGAGAATTATATCTTATTAATTACGAATTTTGACAACGTAATAAATAAGTAACGTACTTTGTAGATTGGTACATTTGTGGTGTTGGTACATGAAGGATAGTATAATAATTGAGTACTTAGGAGGAAGACTGAAAGTGGCACCGGTAACGGAAAAGTTTTGTGGAAATCGGTTGTAATGGTAATTGGCATGTGATGCGGAGGAATGAGTGATTGAGGAAAGTATTAAGTATGAATGTCGACGGCTTTAAGAGTAGGGGAAGACCAATGAAACGGTGGATGGACTGTGTGGAATTAGATATGAATAGAAAGGGTGTGACTACAGAGATAACGACTAAAGGACAGCGCGACGCGACTCGAGTAGAACAGTTTCTACAAAAACTTTACGGAAATTGTTCTAACAGAATCACTGGCACCGTCACGTCTGTCACAGAAGAATGGAAGAAAAATACATGTTGCGCCGATCCCAAGTAAATTGGTAAAAGGGCAGGAGAATTATGATGTGTAGGTAACAGGTAAATTTTCTGAAATTTTATTAGACCCTTGGAAATACGGTTAAACCCTACGCTACGTGGGAAATGTGCAGATGTTCATAGGGTGTGTTTAGAATACCTTATCACATACATACACAAATCAACTCTTTTTATTTCTCATGGGGTAGGCTGAAACTACAGACGTCGGTCTGTAGTAGCTGCTAGGATCTTTAGAATACCTTATTATTCAATCTATTCTACAAAAACACGTTACTAAAAATATGAATTTGTCAAAGAAAAATATTTTTAGAAGTAGTGTTTGTTTTAAATAAGTATCTTATGATTATTTTATCAGTATTTTTTTGTTGTTATTGGTCTATTGAAATAAAGTGCAATTCTTTTTTAAAGCAGTGTTGAAACCCAGGCAGCTGCTTTACTTTGTGTAAATTTTTTAATCACCTTTGCTCTCAAAACTGTCAAAGAAAACATCGTGAGGAAACCGGCATGTGTTAGAACCAACAGTTCGAAGACATGTGACGTCTACCAACCCGCACTGGGCCCGCGTGGTGGATTACGGCCCACTCCCTCTCACTGAGAGGAGTTCTGTGTCCCAGCTGTGGGAACATTAGAGGCTGATTATGATGATGATTATTTGAAGTATCTAGTTCAATCATACATTTTTGTGATTGGTAACGGCAATTCTGCACCGCTCAGAATTAATTGTTTCTACAAAATGTTTTTTTTTATTGCAAACTTCTTTAGGCGCGTTGAGCACTTTTTGGGTGAACAAAAATCATGGAACTCGCGTCATCGTTACCGAACGCTTTCTCGAGCACACGGATGAGTCTTTCATTAGGAAATTCTAATTCTTTTATCTCTTTCTTTCCCTTTGTATTTTTGTCGTAAAAATCTGTGCTGTTGCCTTTAATGGCTGAAGTCGATCGTTCGTTTATGATTTTTTAGCGAGAGCAAACAGGACCCAAGGACCCAATGTAAAATCCTGTATTGATGATAAGAAAATACACAAGTAATTGTTCAAGTTTCACTTCTGTCGGCACTTCCGGAGTGCCACTGTTTTTTTTTTCAATATTTTACATGTATGTAGGTAGGTAATTGTTGGCATTTTATTTTTTGTTATGATGTATATTTTGTAAATATGTCACTTTCAATATGACGGCGGCGGGCGGTCAGGGCTCGATTCTTTCGCAAGCAGATGTGAACTATACTTCTTCGTTCTTCTTTTGTTTAAGCTTTATTAAATTGTGGGCTCGTTAGTCCTCTGTGTCTATTGTAAACATGTCTTTACTAGGTACTATACTTAAATCGGCTGCAGGCTATGTTTTATACGAAGCATATTGTTAAACTGAATGAATGTGTTTTGGTACTCTGCCATAATTATTTATATTACTAGCTTCTGTCAGCTGCTTCGCCCGTGTACAAGCGCAGCGGCGCGGGGGCCGCGTGAGAGGCGCGGGGAACAACGAGCGGCGCGGGGGCGCTAGCAAGCCGCCCGCCGCGGCCGGCCATTCGACAGCGACGACCAGGACCGGGTGCGCGCGCGTTTAATTTACTGTTTCGTTCCGCCTCCGCTCGGCTATCCTGCATTCTATTGTAAAGTACTTTATAATAATAAAAATTTTACTCTACAATTTACGTCTGTTGAATCATCTCCCAACATTTGGCGACCGTGTGCAATAAGAAACTGCAAAACGCAAGTTGGAGCGAAGAAAACACTGCGGCTCGGTGGCGTGTTCTCGATTGTTCTCGAACCGGCCACGGGCAAACGCCGCTGCTCAACGCTCATCACGGCCACGTGCAACTGCTTCGTAATCGCTGGAACACAAGGAGGCTACTGCTACCTATTTTGAAGATCAACCTGGATATAGCGGGCATCGCGTCAGGTGGTCTATCCGAGGGAAGTAAGCTCGTTCCTATTTTATATTTCCGTTCCCGATTTACGCTTTTTATTTGTGTGTGAGGGGCTGACTGCTTCCTCTGGTGTAGAAGGGCAGCTAACATACCTACTGCTAATCGCATTGTGGTCATTTCAATTCTATGAAGAATAGGTACCTATAGATACCAAATTATATAAACCTATTATCGTAACAAAGCGACTATTCATGTCCAGCATAGCATGTCTATAATCGTGCAACAACATTCGCTGTATCTACCTATCGCATTTTAATTACCTACTTGATGTTTAAATTCCTGCACTAAAATCCGTAATTCCGTGTCTCGTGCAACAATCACACAGCTTAACGCCTTGCACTGCATCCCTGCTTCAAATAGATTTGCCGAACAATTCCAGGAAATCATCGGCTGCGATTGCGAGCTGCCTCCCAGCTCCCGTCTACGTACGCCACCGCGTGGCGACCGGGGCTCGGCCGCCGCGGAATAAGCAGTGAAGCGGCCATCTTGCCGTGCGGCGTGCCTGCCGTGACACCGCGTGGCTGCGAGCTGCGCCTGGAGCGTAAATACCTACAGGATCGACTGTTTGGTTTGATGCACACTTTATTATCTACCTATTTCATTGTTTTACTCTCGGATATTGAAATTTAAAGACGACAAACATGGAAAAGGATGTGGGCAAAATTGAATTCAGTGAATTGATTAGGAAACGTGGCAACATAAGAGGGCGGTTAACAAAATTAAGCGAATACGTACAGGAAATGCAAAAGGTAGACATTGGTGATCTAACTAGCGTAAATATCAAGGAGTTAGGTAGACGTTTGGACAATGGTCAAGAATTATTTAGGCAGTTCAATGAACTACAAACATTAATTGAAAACAGTTGCGAGGAATCTGCGACTTATGAACAAATTACGTTACGAGATTCGATTGAAACTAAGTTTATTTCAGTTTTGTCAATTATTGAGGATCTTTTAGAAAGGAAAGGGTCTCAAAAGGAAAATTTTGGTGATGCATGTAGTAACAGAGGTTCTCATTCAAATTGCCCATCACATGGCCTGCAGTCAATAAAACTGCCAACAATAAAATTGCCAACATTTAACGGTTCTTATTTAAAATGGCTAGAATTTAGAGATACGTTTCAATCATTAATCCATTGCAATGAATCAATACCAGCCATCAATAAGTTTCACTATCTGAGATCCTCACTAGAGGGTGGTGCCATTGAAGTTATCAAATCATTGGAGTTTACCTCTGAAAATTACATTGTAGCGTGGGAGTTACTTTGTGATAGATATAATAATAAGAAAATCCTCATTAACAATCACCTTAAAGCATTATGCAGCATTGAAACCCTAACTAAAGAGTCGGTTAAAGATTTACGTACCTTAGTAGACATTGTTTCAAAAAATTTAAGAGCGCTCAACACTCTAGGGCAACCAACTGATCAGTGGGACACTTTATTAATATTTATGATTACTGGGAAGTTAGATACCAGTACAGGCGTAAAGTGGGAAGAACATAGGAATATTTTACCTGACTTGCCAACGCTAAATGACTTTTTTAATTTTATACGTAGTCGTGCAGATATTTTAGAAACAACATTAATTACGTCACAACCAAATAAAAATGATAAAGGTAATTTTAATAAAAATAATTGGAAAAATAAACAATTTGAGAAATCTAGTTCCTTGGTCTCTTCGGTTGAGAACTTGAGTGAATATTTGTGTTTATTATGTAGTGAGCAAGGTCATCGTATTCACCAATGTACTAAATTCAAAAATATGAGTGTACCAGACAGGCTTAAGGAAGCATCAAAATTAAAATTGTGCTCAAATTGTCTGCATGAGGGTCACAAGTCATTTCGTTGTCGTATGAAGAGTTCATGTAAGTTTTGTAAACAAAAACATAACAGTTTATTACATGTACATAAACTTCAAGATAATAACAGTACTGACGGACACACAACTACCGCTACACCTTCCACATCAACTGAACCACTACCAGTATCATTGTCTGCTGTCTCCGTCAGCCAGGTTCTGTTGTGTACCGCTATGGTACAAGTAGTAGATGAATACAATCAACAGACATACCTTGTTAGGGCTCTATATGGCGCCACTTATTTATAATTCTATTCCAAATTTCATAACTGATCTTCCTTACAGAAAATTTTGCATAGTTCTAAAAAAATGGCTTATTTCACATAGTTTTTATTCTATATCTGAATTCCTCAAAAAAACTCCTTGTCAGTCTTATCATTACAGAAACGCATTGTAAATAAACTTACCTATCAATAAGTGTTACGTACTGTACATACATACTGCATTTTATGTTGAATAGCAATTACCTATTTTATTTCATGTTGAATTTTCGAAGCTTAAAATTGACTTTAAATAATTTAATAAATTAATAATGTTCCGTTCATTTGTGTAGAGATTTGCTTAACATGCTAGCACTAGGATTTTACTTTAATATTTGCATGCCAACTTACCTATGGCAAAATGTGTCATCGCACTAACAATTTATGTACCTACCATCTTTTGTACCGCATTTACAGCAAATAAATGACTTTGACTTTGACTTTGACTTTATTAGACACAGGCAGCCAATCTTCCTTTGTGACAGAAAACCTGAAAAGCAAGTTAGGCCTATCGGTTAAAATTACTGAACCTTTACGGATTTCAGGTATAAATAATGTTTCTTTTAATATATCAGAGCGCTGCAATATAAGTATAAAATCGCGATTAAATTCTTTCAATATGGAAGTTAATTGTCTAATTGTACCACAGATTACAGGAACTTTACCAAGTGCACCTGTAAATATTCAGGAACTTAATTTACCCGAAAATATCGTGCTTGCAGACCCAAACTTCCATTATCCCTCTAATATTGATATTTTGTTAGGGGCAGATGTTTTTTGGAACATTGTAGGGACAAAGCGTATTTCATTGGGTAAAGGTAAACCTATCCTACAAAATTCACAGTTTGGATGGTTGGTCAGTGGCCGTTTAGGAGAAAGTAGCCTTAGTCACTTGACATGTAATTTCACAAAGGAAATTCATAACGACCTTAAAAAGTTTTGGGAAGTTGAAGAAATTAATAGTGTTGATAAATCTTCACCCCAGGACAAATTATGTGAACAACATTTTTTAGAAAATATGAAGCGTCTTCCCAATGGTCGATTTTCAGTTAAAATGCCATTCAAGGATATTCCTGAACAGGCACTAGGTGATTCTTATTTCTTAGCAAAAAAGCGTTTTCTTAATCTTGAGAAAAAATTAAATAATAATTATCAGCTCAAACAAAGTTACACTGCATTTATTGAGGAGTATAAGAACTTAGGTCATTTACGTGAGATTAAGCGTCCTCTATTTGGATATTACTTACCACATCATGCGGTATTGAGAGAACAAAGTGAAACCACAAAGTTACGTGTCGTTTTTGATGGCTCTGCCAAAACGACTTCAGGAAAATCGTTAAATGACATTCAGTATGTAGGCCCAGTAGTACAAGATGATTTGATGTCTATTTTATTAAGGTTTAGAACTTACAAATATGTACTAACAGGAGATATACAAAAAATGTATAGGCAAATAGAAATAGATCCATCTCAACGACATTTGCAATTGATTTTGTGGAGGGATGATAATTCTCGGACTATAAAGGTCTTGCAGCTAAACACTGTCACCTATGGGACAGCATCTGCACCTTTCTTGAGCACGAGGTGCCTTGTTCAGTTAGCACGCGAATGTTCTAATCCTATAATTTCTAATATTTTAGAACATGATCTCTACATGGACGATTTAAATACTGGATGCCAGTAGAGAAAGAAATCAAAGAAATATATGATGAGGTCACTAGAGTTTTATCTTCAGCTTGTTTCCCTCTTCATAAAATCCGCACAAACTGTCCCAAGGTGTTACAAACAGAAACCACTTCTAAAAATCTTGATTTGAGTAAACATTCCACAGTTTTAGGACTAAACTGGTCACCTTCACCGGACACATTACATTTTACTGTTGATATGGATACGAGTAGGAAACTCACTAAACGTACTATTATATCATTAACATGTAAAATATTTGACCCGTTAGGGCTGCTATGTGCATGCATAATTAAAGCTAAAATAATTTTACAGCAATTATGGAATGAAAAGTTAGGCTGGGATGATCCTGTGCCATCCCATATCGAAAAAAGGTGGGTAAAGTTAACAGAGAATATAAATAATCTGTCTAAAATTAGTTTGCCAAGGTATACACTATGTGATTTTCCCATGGTAGTAGAATTACACTGTTTCGTGGATGCTTCCCAGGAAGCGTACGGAGCTTGTGTCTACCTACGGTCAATTAATAATGAAAATATTGTAGATGTTAAATTGTTATGTGCGAAAGCCAGGGTTGCACCTTTGAAAGCCATGACCATACCTCGCCTTGAATTGTGTGCCGCACTACTTGGTGCTCAGTTGTCCACAAAGGTAATCCAGTCCCTTCGAAGTCAGAAAATCACACAAAAGGTTATATGGACTGACTCAACAGTAGTACTTGGCTGGATTAACGCACAACCAAACCTTTTAAAAGCATTTGTAGCCAATCGCGTAATAGAAATAAATGAGTTGACACAAGGCTTCACGTGGAGGCATGTTCCCACGCACCTCAACCCTGCAGACCTTGCTTCAAGAGGTGTAGATCCTCAGCGTCTGCAAGTTGAACCCTTGTGGTGGGAAGGACCCTCCTTCTTAAAGGAGGAGTCACCGGCTTGGCCACAACAACCACATAAGTCAGTGGAATTACCTGAACTAAAGGTTCATGTGCAAACAAAGGTGGCTCACGATGACAGCCATAACTCTATAATTAATTTTAATAATTATTCTAAGTTTAATCACTTAAGTCGCGTGTTTGCTTATGTATTGCGGTTTGTGCATAATTGTAGGAACAAAACTAAATTATATGATTCACTACAAACTAGCGAAATAACAAAATCACATACAATTCTCTTCAAAATATGTCAACAAGAATCATTTGGTATAGAGTTGAAAAATCTGAGTAAAGGTTTAGGAATACCTAAAAATTCAAAATTATTTAATTTAAATCCGTTTGTTGACTCTGAAGGTATAATAAGAGTAGGAGGTCGTCTTGACAATTCAAGTTTTGATTATAACAAGAAACATCCAATTATATTAGATTGTAAACATAGACTTACCCTTTTATTAATGCAAAATGAACACCAACGTTTATTTCATGCAGGTCCGCAATTGTTATTATCCTCTGTGAGAGAAATGTACTGGCCTATAGGAGGGAGGGCCTTAGCACGCAAGGTCAATAAACAATGCATTGTATGCACTAGATTTCGTGGTAAGACTATACAGCCAATAATGGGCAACTTACCATCGGCGAGGATGCGGCCTACTTTCCCTTTCCACTCGACTGGTACTGACTTCGCGGGACCGTTTCAAATCTCTAGTAAAAAGGGAAGAGGTAATCGAATAAGTAAATGTTACCTCTGTCTATTTGTTTGTTTAAGTACCAGAGCGGTTCACCTAGAGGTGGTGAGCGATCTTACTACATCAGCATTTATTTTATGTTTACGGCGATTTGTGTCACGCAGAGGTAAGCCCTATGAAATTTGGTGTGACAATGGCACCAACTTCGTGGGGGCAAAGAATGAACTGGGTAAGGTGCTACGCTCCAGTCGTGACTCAGTCACTGATTATGCTACTAGTGAAGGCATTATATTTAAATTTAGTCCTGCTTATTCCCCACATTTTGGTGGGCTCTGGGAGGCAGGCGTAAAAGCAGCAAAATATCACTTAAAAAGAACGGCTGCTAATGTTTCCCTTACTTTTGAGGAGTTGTCAACTCTTTTTGCACAAATAGAGGCAATCCTTAACTCTCGCCCACTCTCCCCTTTGTCTTCTGATCCCTTGGACTTAAACCCTTTGACCCCCGGGCACTTCCTTATCGGACGGCCACTGACGTCGGTGCCCTCTTTTGCAGAAGAAGACTCCAGAACGAAGTACCAACTCATCTGCAAACTACGCCTCGCGTTCTGGAAGAGATGGTCTCAAGAGTTCATAGCAGAGCTGCAGCAGCGTTCCAAATGGAAAACTGGGTCTATCGGTCCTAGAATTGGGGACATGGTGTTAATAAAGGATCAGAATCTGCCTCCTCAACGCTGGCGGCTTGGCCGCATTACACGTCTACACATGGGCGCAGACAACACTTGCCGTGTGGTAGACATCTACACTGCAAAGGGAACAATCCGCAGAGCCATCCATTACATCGTCCGGCTGCCGGGTGAAGAAGAATCTGAGGAACCTGTTGAAAGTTAGCTCTTTCAAGGCTGGGAAGATGTACAAGCGCAGCGGCGCGGGGGCCGCGTGAGAGGCGCGGGGAACAACGAGCGGCGCGGGGGCGCTAGCAAGCCGCCCGCCGCGGCCGGCCATTCGACAGCGACGACCAGGACCGGGTGCGCGCGCGTTTAATTTACTGTTTCGTTCCGCCTCCGCTCGGCTATCCTGCATTCTATTGTAAAGTACTTTATAATAATAAAAATTTTACTCTACAATTTACGTCTGTTGAATCATCTCCCAACAGCCCGCGTTAACCAGTTTATACAAAACTTTGACAAATTACACACCTTCCTCCTGTGTATTGGTGAAAACCGCATGAAAATCTGTTCAGTAGTTTTAAGTTTATCGCGAACAGACGGACAGACGCGGCGGGAGACTTTGTTTTATAATAGGTATGTAGTGAAGAAAGTAAAAGATTTTACGAAATAAATATGACGAAGAATATTTGGACGTAGTTAAGCAGAAAGGACTCAATCCTCACAAAGTCACCTTTGAGTTGTGGGCGTTTGAAGTTCGACATTTTATATGCTCTTCATACTGTGGGTTGAGTTGGGGTAGTGAGAAAAACTAGTTTCCGTGTACATTTTAAAGATTGGGTTTTCACTACATGATAGCTTCCGCCCTCAGGGGTACGATGGCATACTTAACTCAATTTTGGCCAAAGTGTGGATTGAGTCCTTTCTGCTCAACTACGTCCATTTGCGAAGTTTTAATGGGTAGAATAAGATTGTGGACCGCTTCGAGCTTTCATGTATTCAGAAGTCTGTTCATAAAATAAAATCTGTTTACAAACTTTGCGTGTAAATTCAAATAATTACACTTCTACCTGTTTTTAATGCTATGAAAGAAAATTCTAGAAGTTATTATTTTACACATTAACAGAGTAACTTAGGAGCTTGGCTTTTGGAGCAATCCCTACTTATGAAAGATTATAAATGCGAAAGTAACTCTTATGTGTCTGTCTGTTACGCTTTCACGACTAAACCGCTGAACCGACCGACCGTCATGATATTTGGCAGAAATATAGCTTGGGATATGGAAAAGGACATAGACTATTTTTTTACGCGATAACCGCGGGCAAAATTTAGTCCTACTAATATTATAAATGTGAAAGTTTGTGAGTATGGATGTATGGATGTATGTATGGATGTTTTTTACTCTTTCACGCAAAAACGGCTAAACGGATTTGAATGATATTTGGCACACAGGTAGTTTAAAACCTGGAATAACACATAGGATACTTTTTATCCCGGTACTACGTTCCCGTGGGATAGCTTTCGACCTCCACGCGGGCGAAGCCGCTGGCAAAAGCTAGTAAGTATAAAAAAATAAACTCACCACGGTTGAAGTTACAACATAGTAAATTGATGAAAAATTGTATTCAACATGTAATGTCAATACGCTGTCTCATTTTAAACAGAAGTTCCTAATGATACAGTTTTTGACTTGTACAGTCAGCGTTAATAATATCGGGACGAACAGACTGATCAAAATGATGTTAACAACTAAGAAAATTAAATATTAACTCAATGACACAAGGAATGTTTCAGAATGATGATGAGAATGACAGTAAACGACAACTGTCATTCTGACGAGAATTTTATTTCATTGAGATACAGTTTAATTTTCTTCGTTGTTGAGATAATTTTGACCAGTTAGCTCGTCCCGATATTTTTGACGGTGACTGTACCTACTTAACTACAAGGTGGTCAATAAACTTAAGTATCTACTGTATTGAATTACACAGTTCTTGCTTACCCATATTTGGAGGAAAAATAATTATGTGTACAGAACACTGTTTTTGGAACAAAAAAGTATTATATTATACTAAAAGGACCTACAACCTAATACTACCTCACATTATTTTTAGAACCTAACAACAACTCATGACGTCATCGGGAGTTATCAAGTTATTCTATCTTATATGGCCGCACTAGGCTGTTGTGTCATCAGACTATTGCGACAGACATTTTTTTTGTTATGAGTACCGTTTAAACATTGGTATGCATTTACTAAAAGTTGTTACTTTGACATTAGAAACAAACACTTCATTTTTATTAATTCGTATGTATTTATGTTCATGTATATATTATTCAACTATCCAGATATAAAATCTGTCTAAGTACTTGTATAAGGTTTGAAATTATCGTTTTGTCGAACTGGCCACTCATATTTCAAATCAAAGTGCGTTCGACGAATTGCCAGCGTGTGGTTAGGAACTCCAAATTCAAATTAATTTTAATTTTTTTTTGTTTTCGGATTTCAAATTCAATTATTCATCTGTTTTCGCGCCATTTGATTAAGTACCTATTCTTTTACATCATTCTGTTCGAAACATGGATTACTTTTTTTTTTTTTTATTTTGGCTTCACACGGTTTGTGCATTTAGCCAGTGTCAAGTAATTTTTCTTTTAGATCAAGTAAATGGCCCGATATCGGGCACGAAGTTACAAAACAGTCATAGTCGTCTTTAGTCAGTCAAGTCAGAGTTATTGTAAAGCGGTAGTAACTTTACAACAACCTAATAGGAGTTTTTGGGGGGAACACGAAAAGTCCACGTTAGTCACTTATTTTCACCTTCACTACAGTTGTGCACTCACACGTAACTAAATTGAATAATTCACTATCAAAATTATACAATTTAATTCGCTATTTCACTAAATTCCATGAAAATGAAAATTCGTGCGACATGTTCCAACGCGATCCCGCCAAAAACTCCCATGGATTACTTAAAATATCTCGGTATTTACGAATACGAGTTCCACCATGACACCAGCGCAGCGCACAAAAATCGATTTGTCTTTTCCATATAACCGGACCTACCTAGGAAATGGGCCCTAACTATATTTAAAAAAAAAGTGTACGAGTACCATCGACACGAAAAGAAAAAGAAGGACATAATATTACCCGAAAATAAAAATATTTCAATTTCTATGTAACAATAAATATGCAAACGTGTTAAACTCTAACTAAACGTAATATCTTGGGATATTACGTTTAGTTAGAGTAACAATCTAAACTGATAGTAAATGTAACTAAACCTGAGCACAGAAGTTAACCTCAATTCCCTTTACATAAATATGGGTTAGCTAAGCTTCCACGTGATCTATAACCCCAGGAGACGTGATTGATTACCAAACAAACAGACAAACAGACATTCCTAGTAATCCTAGGATTAGTTGCGTCTATGATACAAAATGTTGTTCGGGATATCCCGGGGAATTTGTTTCAGTTAGTTAAACTTAGGCAACGCGTTAAGTTTGACAGATTACATGAAATCATGACATCTTAGTGATGTCTGACTTGAAATTTACTTGAGCTTGTCCGAAAAGGAACTACACACTTATAGTCTATTTCAAAAGTATCTCACAAAAGTGTAAACAAACTCTATTCAAGTTAAATTCTTGCACAATCACGCATTAAAGTGCATTATTAGCACATTCATCATTCATTGTATTTATTAGATACATATACACTTTAACGATATTACTTTACCACTTTTTCCAACAATTCTGTTTGAATAACATTATTAAATTGTAATTGAAAGATCATGCATATTGCGAGTTGAAGGTACCAGGGAACATTTCAGCTTTAAGTCTGAGATGCCAACACATTTGCAATGATACAGAAATCATAACAATCATTATTTACTTTGAGCAGTACCTATAATTCTGTTAATTATTGTCGATAGGACGACACTATAAGGTCGTGTTGTTTTGATCTCTTCCTCAGTTAATTTTAATGATAATCTAGCAGTTTGAGTACTTTATGTGGTCTACCCAAATGTACTTTATTTGGTATTGTTCGTCGAATCGTTGAGCTCCTGAAGTTTTGAATTGAGCTGCACGATTACTAACAAATACGTGTACTGGCTGGGTAGGGATGGGTCAACTCAATCCGTGTGTTTCTCTCCTCAAAAGACCGTATTTTGAGACAAGATTATGTTTGGTATTTTAAAGAGACTGTCCGCTAAGATTGTTTCGGTTTTACTTCTAAGAGTACTCAGATAGAAAACGCCAACCTCATCTAGTTTTTAAAGACTGTATTGTTAGTACCGACCTACTTACAGATATAATACCATTTATCATTTTCATAACACAAAAAGCAAAACCCTGTGTTGCAGTCAATGGATAATGCCTTTTTGTTTGCATTATGGATAGTGTTAAAGCAACCTACAGAACCCATTTTAAGCTTATCCATTGCTTAAAGAGTATTAAGATCCACTCTAAATATCAAACAAACTTACTTGTTTGTTCGATCTACCTTCACGCCTCAACGGTTTAATCGATCCTTGAGGATTTCAATACACCAGTTATATGTAAAAACAGTACAAAGTGAAAACTGACTTTGATTCCGGAAGTCGGTGTCTTTGGTTTTGTATTTTAGTTTTATTGCCCCAAACTTCCGGAATCCGGGCGACAGTTGTTTTTTTATTACCCTCTTTTTTTCATCGGGTATCTACCCTACACAAATTAGTACACCTTTACTTGCTAAGTATATAACAGAGACAGGATGTAATTATAACATGATCAACATAAAATAAGTGGAAAAAATACGTAAGTATTATTGAAGCTAACTCAAAAACCAAAACGAGACAAGCAATATAATCCAGTTTTTATCCCACTGTGAGACCAATGATGTGCGCAAAACTACTGTTTGTTATAGCTCTTTGTAGTTAGTTTGTGTTTAACTTTTTCAAAGAGTGCTCCTTAGTTTCTATTGATAGAGGAAAGTGGGGAGAAAGTTCAGAGGGCTTTGCCCTGTAGTGTAAAAAATACAGCTTTGCAATAATAATAACTCCTTAGAGCTACCAAAATGTAGACAAATTAATTATCCTACAATAACATACGTTTGCACTTATGCAGTAACTTTAATGGGAGACTTTTAAATAAAAGGCAGCTTACAATAATAATGTATACTTAGCGTTTACAGGGTAATCGCCCATATGCATAGTTAGCGTTTACAGGGTAAGGATTAAATTGAAAAGGTGCCCCAAATTAAAAAATCTAATTCAACGTGTGAAAAAGACAGTTTAAAGCATGTTATTAAGAAAAGTAGTGGCGCGCACTTTTTTCCTAGGAACGGTCACGCGCTAAAATTGTTAAAAACATTTACACGATTTTTTTTTTGAGATTTTTTTGGTTTAGCTCACAATTTATTATGATTATGTAACAGTACTTATAACAGAACAACTTTTTTGAGTTGGCGCAATTCTTCAATTTCATCCCAAATGTCCTTTCTTTGGTATTGTTCATCGAATGGTTGAGCTCCTAAAGTTCTGAGTTGAGCTGCACGATAAGTAACAAATGCGTGCACTGACTGGACGGGTCTACTCAATCTGTGTGGCTCTTGCCCCTGTTAGGTTTGCACTCGCTGTAGGTAATTAAGATGACTTATCACGGGAAGGGATACGTCAAACTCAAACGCCGGTTAGAGACACACTGTTTATTCAACTTGGCGGGTCGCGCAACAGGCGCGTTGCTTGGGCAAGGTATTATTGCTATACAGCCTATGCCCAACACAGCAGCCCCTAAATACCATTTCAGACACCAATATATATGGTCTTCACATGATCTGACCAAGATTGTGTCTGGAATTTAAAAGAGATTGTGACCTCTGAGTTTGTTTCAGCCTTTCTTCTCAGATTAGTCAGATAGGAAACGCCGACCTCATCCAAATTAAAAAATATGCTTGTGTGTTTGTACGAACCCACTTACAGAAATAAAATCATTTGTTATCTTGTATGTATATGTCGCAGCCATCTGGTCAAATTAGCCAGCTAATTGGACGTCAAGGCCGTTCATTAAACGCCGGCAGACAATTGGACGCCTAGGTCGATAGTTAATTGTACTAGAATCATTCAACGTTTAACAACTTGGCGTATTGAAAGTCAGCCCTTTGAAGGTGACTGACCAAGACTCAGCCAAGTGATTCAAATTTAGTTAAGTTTTTTCCACTGCGGCGCTAGTAATTACCAAAACAAATATGGCGTCAATAGCGCAAACTGTGAAAGTTATATTTTTACGTTCTTCTGTGCAATTTTAAGTGAAATTATCTGTTTATTAATTAGTGTATTTAAAAACATATCACTATTACCAGTTACTTAGTGGTGGGAAGATAATAAAAAAAAGGAGTAGTATATACCTAATTTGTGAACTCATCGTCACCCTGACCAAAAATGACTTTATCAAAAACCAATTTAACTAAAAGACCACATGACATTCAGCCATCTGGTTAAACGTTGGACTCAGTGACTTAGCTAGTTGTCCTTCAGCTATTTAATTGGATGCCGGAGTTTAATGAACGGCCTAGGCGTCCACCAAATGGCTGCGACATATATATATGACTAGGTACTTACTTGATAGCGACATATCTCCACACAGCAAGTGACAATGTGAGACATATCGATGCCGTATGGAAGATCTGCGCGAAGTGCATGTGAAATAACAGGTAGGCTGCCCAATTATACGGCATCTCGCGTTGTCCCGGTAATATCTAGAAAAATAAAAGACAAGAATACATTTAAAATAAGTAAAATTTGTTTAGGGTGACCACTAGCAGAGATCATTGGGAACAAAATTCAGTCTTGCTTAGAATCAAAGGCTATATACTGGCTGTCATTATCAACCGGTTTATTTTGTAACATATTTCTGTTAGCGTTCACGCCAAACGCTACGCCAAAATGTACGGGAATTTCATTACAAACATCGGGAACATACGGAATATGACATTTCAATTCCTTACCGTTACATTGGTTTCTAAAAAAAAACGATATTGACGTAATTTGAACGTAGTAAGATTCCGCGGGGAATCATTATAACGTTAAAGAATTGAGGCCCTGATGGGATTCACACCCAGTGACAGCACTCTTCAAGCTCACTTTACCTAATTGTTCACAGTGTGATTTTTAATAGAATATCTACCAAACGTTCTTGTATTAGCTATATCGATTTATTCATATTTTGAGAGATAGATAATTTGGATAGATAATGTGCCTACGTTCGTCATTACGGTAGATAGGGTGGGTAGCTACATAATTATCTATATACAATAAATACAAATTAAGTATTTGTTTTTAATGTTAAAATAACAGCTTTTAACGTAATAAGCGTTAGGTAACAAGCTGTAACTTGAATGTATATCAGGTAATTTCATTGATTTTTTTTTTTCAATTTAATTTTTTTCAGGCCAATCTCGAAAACGGGTGAAACGATTTTTGGGACTTTCACGTGCAGATAGCTGATATTAAAAGGAGTATCGTAGGCTACTTGGTCCCGTTTTCCGGTTCCCGTGGGAAAATGTCCGATATCCACGTGGTTGAAGCCGCAGCAACTAGTTCTTTAATATAATATATGTTTGTTATGTTTGAAAGGCAGTAGTTTCCAGACCAAGAACTACACTTCGAGGGCCAACAGGACGAGTACGGGACACGTGTAGTGTGCACGCAAACGATGATAATTCACCCTCTATACCGCCCTTGGGTCACAAGTGACCCACTTGACATTTAAAGATCATTATATTCAACCTTAGAAATATTATTCCAAATCGACTGTAGAACTTTTTCCCGTTTCTAATTCAGGTCTTATTATTTTATCTAGTCTACTTCATATAACATTCCTCGTTTATATGAAAGAAGCTAAGATCAAAGCAAAATTTATTTACCAGTCCTCTTTACGAGAAAATTGTAATTAAAGATACGAGCAATGTTTTCATACTGATACTAATACCGGTATCTAATGAGAAAAGGGTTCATATGGATCGGGTCGAAGTATGAAAATACGTAATTTATAAAGAACGAGCCGTATGTCCGATGGTATTTCCAATCGTTAAAAATTATAACTTCTTAATACTAATTCATTTATTTGTTCAGACTACAAATGAGGTATATTGTGTATTCTTGAAATTTGAAACTTACAGCGAACATGAACAATGTTATTAAACAATATGAAACTGAAGGCCATTTACAGGTTTCCACTGATAAATACTTAACTCAAACAACAACAGAAAAGGTCGGTAGCTACAAAATAACTACTTATGACATAACTTAGGAAATAAATAATACACTATCAACTAATGCAAATAAAAACAAGAACAATAACTTTTCCTTAAAGAAGCTTTCCACCAACAAATGCTTAAACCGAGAAACACTGGTATTGAATATATCCAAATCATGTTCAAAAGACAGTTTATCAGTACTTAATAGCTAAAACAGATCTTGCTCGATCGGCTAACGTCCACACAAGAGGACTTTCTATATCCCGGGCGGCTATGGAGTGCATGATGTTGGGACTCCCAAATGCTGACTCCCTCGTTGGTCTAGTGATCGCAACCACTACTGCTAAACACGAGGTACTGGGTTCGAATCCCAGGTCGGGAAAAGTGGAGAGTATTGGGTTTTTCTATTTGAAATTTCTCAGTATCAGCCCGGAGTCTGGATTTATGCCCGGCCCATGGGATTTCACACTTTACGGATCACTAAACGCTCTCAGACGTAATAACAATAAACTTATATCGTGTCTCGCTCAGTGTCCTTCAATGGGTTTAACATAAAAGGTGGGTGTAAAGTACCCGTTACGAGAAGCTAGAAATTTTGTAAATAAAGAACTTCTACCAAGTTACGCAGCGACAATTCAATCAACAACAAATAATCCCACATTCAATCAACTCGAAGTAACATACGTGTACTAAGAAACTACCGAGCAAATTCACTTGGTCGGGTTATATTTTAGCGATATAAAGTACTGTCGTCTAATGTTTTGTGGTACTGGAACGCGTCTGACTCATGGAACGTAAACATTTGAATCCCTGAATGTGTGTTTACAAAATTTCTAGTTTCTCGTGAGACCTCGGAGACCTTAGGTACCTAATGTAGGTACAGGGGCCAGCACATAAAGCTACCCCAATCTGTCAATTTTTTCATAGTCTTTCAACTTTATTGCAAAGGAATAAGGTTCATGTTCAGTTGGGAAAATTTGACAGATTGGGATAGCTTGACGTGTTGGCGTCTGTACAACTCTGCCGAAAACCTGAGTGGATTACAGGTGGTAACTTTAATAGTTTGCGATAAAAATCATATTTTCGTAAAAATGTGCGCTATTTCTAAGCACGCGGTCCTGGGTTTAAATCAGATAAAGCAAAATGTTATTTGGTTTTTCTATTTGGAATTTGACAGTCTGGAGTTTGGTTCTGTGCCCGGTTGATGGCAATGGGGCTTATTACATGGGACTTAAACAAAACTGGCGAAATGTGGTTTGTGTGGTATAGATAGACCTACATGTTTACCTAACCTTCGGGGAAACAGTGCGTGATGTAATGTTCTATACAAACTGTTGACCCCTACTTAACCCCTTTAGGGGGTGAACGAGCAGTGGTATCGGCCTTGACCTACAAGTTGTAGGTCGTGACTTCGAACCCAGGTAGGCTCTTTACTTTGTGTATTTAATTTCATCACCACTGCTCTCGAAATGGTGAACGAAGGAAACCGGAGGGGTTTTTATCCACTCGGATACGTCAACCCCATTGTACCTTATACTCTATTTACACACAACTATAAAACTATAATTGTACTATATTTTACTACACTACTATATACCACCACTATACATATATACTAACAAATAGAAAAGGGAATCATTGGCTTGATTTCTGAACCAATGTCCAAGATGGTTCTTGGACATGCCAGTTTTCACATTTCGAAGACATGTGACATCCACCAACCCCGCACGGTCCCGCGTGGAGTCTTATGGTCCCTTCCCTCTCTCAGAAAGGAGTCCTGTTTCCCAGCAGTGGGAATATTATAGGCTAATTTTGAGGGGGTGAATTGTCAAAAATACCGCCTAGTGCAGCAAAATATCAAGCTTATAGACCTAGCGGTTTAGGCTTAGCTTTGTCTGTCAGTGAATGAATTTACGATTTTTATCGGTAGCAAAAAATATAGGGCCTTGTGGCTATGTAATAACAGTCGGGTGAATCGATCAGGTTAGCCATCAGATTAACCAGGATGAGTGACCATCTTTACATACCAAGACTCCGTGCCTCGGAAAACACGTTAAGTTCCGGCTGTCATTCGTGGATCTTTGACAGTCTTACGGGTTACCAGAAGCCCAAAAGTCTGACTGGTTGTCAGACTTTCGTGCCAAGGGGTATTGTATTACCCAGTTATGGGGTTGTGGAGGTCAGATAGGTAGTCGCTCCATCTAAAATACTGGTATTCAACTGCATCCGGTTAGACTGGAAGCCAACCCCAACGAAGTTCGGAAAAGGCTAGGCAGATGATGATGATCGGTAGAAAAAATACAAGCATAGAATAATTAAGAGCGTTCATTCCACGCAGGCTGACAACAACGCATTTATAGTACCTTTTCGTGATTATTTCATTAATACAAACAAAAGTACTATTATTTTTTTCAACCAAGCACTTGATCGTTGGTATGTATTATACATACTTACCAACGATCAAGTGCTTGGCTGAATTAAAAAAAAAAATAGGTATTTACTCTTTCATAAAAAACATTTAATCGTACTTAGTAATGCAGATAGAAAATAACTGACGGTATGTCGATTTTTATATCTAAATCCCAAATATCAACGATCTAGTGCATGTCTGAAAAAATGTTTACTTTTGTTTGTATTTAGTGAAATAATCACGAAAAACCGCCATCAATGCGCCGTTGCCAGCCCGCGTGGGGAGAATGCTCTTAAGTATTCACGTTCAAATGTTGATCTTTTCTCGTTTCTAATCAAGGTCTTAATATTTCATCTAGTCTACTTCATATAACATTAATTGTTATGGAAGGTAATCTAAGTTCAAAGCAAGTTATATTTACCGTTCCTCCATATACCGGTATATGCCAATGTTTTCACACTTAAACCAATAATGAAGAACAGGGTACATAGGATTCTGGTCAAAGTATGAAAATCCGCAATTTATAGAGGATTTGAAACAGAATACACTCCGACAAACGTAGTCAACCATGAGGATAATCCCCCGCCATTTATATTTCAGTTTGTTTTCCACGTTATCACTATGCTTGCGGTGAAGGGGGTCGGCAGTGAGGAGTAATGTTTGTTCAAATGATCATCTGCCTAGACTTTGCCCAAGTATGTTGGGGTCGGCTTCCAGTTTAACCGGATGCAGCTGAGTTCCATACATGACTGCATATCTCACCTCCACTACTGGGTACTACGATACCCCTTGGTAAGACTGGTTGTCAGACTTTCGGGCTTCTGACGACCAGTAACTACTGTCAAAGATCCACGAATGACAGCCGGGACCAACAGCTTAACGTGCTTTCCGAGGCACGGAAGGGCCTTGGTGTACAAAATGGTCAGTTAATTTAAATCTTTTCTAGGAATTGAGTAGGGACGTGGGACTAATTTTTTCAGCACTATCAAAGTCTTGGTCAGCGGGCTTCTGCACATTAAACTCACTGACATGTTTTTCTTTTAGAAATGGCTGGTTGTAACCCCTTGTCCATACAACGATAATATCTCATCCTACAAAATTGTTATTGCTTTATTGGATTTTGCTTTATTGGATTTAATTGTTATTGGATTATGACACAATGCGTTGAGGTGCATTAGCTGTTATTTTGTAAAGTGGAGTAAATCATTTTATTCTGAGTAATGTTGAAACGGCACCAAATAGGTCACAATTAACTTTCATTCTTTTGGTCTTTTGTATAGACGTACCTTAACTTAATAACACCTTAATATTAGGTGAGTGATAAATGGCGAATTAAATTCAATGCCATCTGTTTCGTGTTTAATAAGGAAAAAGAAATGACTTTGAAAGTGTCTCGAAAGTTAATACCTTGCAGACTTCGCTGTCGCAAGAATATTTCTTTACGGTTTAAGTAGGTACTTGCAACAGGTAGATAAGTATATAAACCACGGCGACTTTGTGAAACTACTTAGGTATCGGCAACTGTGGCATCTTTACTTTCCATGAGCAACTGTACCAGTGAGAACCTTATTCAAATATCTATCGATTACTAAAAATTCGTTGCAAATAGTAGATTCTTTTCTACTCCTGTATCGCTTCGATATTCAAATTCAAAAGTCAAAATCAAAGCATTTATTTCAAAAAGGCACTTTTGAACGTCATCATTTACGTTAGAATAGAATTGATTCTAATCGCCCCTTCCAAAATGCAGTTTCGTATGGAGAAGAATGGGCAAGAAACTCCGAAAAACCGTTATTCCTTTTATATTGTTTTATATACATTAATGATATAATTATGTGTGAAAACTATGCACCTACAATAAAATTACCATAGTAAAAACAATTTAAAATGGTGCAATGACAGATACATAAATTATAATGATAGATATATGGTGCTGACATATTTACAAACATAAAAGTATTAAATGGCGGCAACAGATTTCTAGTTATCCAGAGAAATTTAAGTACTCATGGGTAAAGTTGCTATGGAAAGTAAAGATGCCACAGTTGACCGTAATGATTTTCATGTCTGAGATGAAGATTATAATGTTTTCTCTTGGACTCAAACCCAAGTAAAAACTGTTTCTACGATATCCAGAATGGAATAGATTACTGGTCTTGTCAGCCTGCATCATCCCACGGCTGGGCAAATCTATCCTATGACTTCCATCTTTTCGATCTTTGGCTAAAGTGGATCACTGCAGGCTTAGCACGAGAACCGTAGATAAGCGGTTTGTCGTCGGAAGACTAAACAAAAATGACGTTTCCGTATAGACAGTTGACAGTTTTTCATCGAGAAATGTAGATAAGCGATTTTTATTCTACTTTAGAGTAGAAATAGAAAGCGTCATGCTAAGCCTGCAGGTCGTACAATAGATTAACTTGTGACAAAAAAATATCTCAACTTTCTAATAGAGACTGCATTAAAAAATCTTCTGTTCGATTCGACGTCCACAACGCAGTTACTGGGTAATACGAGAGACCTACAAATGATAGTTGGATCCTACGGCTTAACGTGCTTTCCGAGGCACGAAGGAGTCTTGATATGTTATGGACGGTCACCTATCCACGAACCGACCGCGGCAAGCGTACCTAGCCTAATCTTCATATCTTTGTTATTATTATTTTAAATTACAATATCATCATCATCATCTGAGTAGCCTTTTCCCAACTATGTTGGGGTTGGCTTCCAATCTAACCAGATGCAGCTGAATACTAGTATTTTACATGGGGCGACTGCCTATCTTACCTCCACATTCCAGTAACTAGGTAATACGATACCCCTTGGTAAGACTGGTTGTCAGACTTTCGGGCTTCTGACGACCCGTAACGATTGTCAAAGATCCACAAATGACAGCTGGGACCAACGGCTTAATGTGCTTTCCGAGGCACGGAGGGGTCTTGGTATGGAAATATGGTCACCCATCCACGGATCAACCGTAGCAAGCGTAGCTTAACCTGATCGATTGAGCCGTGCAGCTATTGTTACTTAGCCACAAGCCCCTCAAAATTAAATTACAATATAAATCACGTAAATCGTACAAGCACTTCGAGTGTTATAACTAAGTGCACTAAGAAAAAAGACGTTGTATTTTTTTAAGTAACAAAGAGAATCTTTCTAAAAAGGGCTGTCCGTCTAAATCCACTGAAATCCATCTAATATTATCTTACACCTACGCTGTAGTATAGGTGCAAGATAATATTAGAACCAAACCTTTGAAATCCTACGCAGAAGCGTCCATTGCACGAAAGTACTACCTACAAACGTATACCCGGAGATTATTTGAAGCTGCGACACCGTGTGGGAGTCTGTGTGCGAGTAAATGGGCTTACTAGGCGACAACATGCGACATGGCGTAGCTTCGCATTATCAAACTCACAAAATAGGTTACAGTAGGCTTCTGGAGCGTATCATCGCATACATAATTGTCCTTACAGTAGGCTTCTGTAGCGTATCATCACATACATAATTGTCTTTACAGTAGGCTTCTGGAGCGTATCATCACATACATAATTGTCCTTACAGTAGGCTTCTGGAGCGTATCATCACATACATAATTGTTCTTACAGTAGGCTTCTGGAGCGTATCATCACATACATAATTGTTCTTACAGTAGGCTTCTGTAGCGTATCATCACATACATAATTGTCCTTACAGTAGGCTTCTGTAGCGTATCATCACATACATAATTGTCCTTACAGTAGGCTTCTGGAGCGTATCATCACATACATAATTGTTCTTACAGTATGCTTCTGGAGCGTATCATCACATACATAATTGTTCTTACAGTAGGCTTCTGGAGCGTATCATCACATACATAATTGTCCTTACAGTTAGCTTCTGGAGCGTATCGTCACATACATAATTGTCCTATAATGTTAGCATTATTTCAATTAAGACATTTGAAGGCGCTTTTTAATCGTCAAGGAGTTGGGCAGGTGGTCAGAAAGTGGAAGTTAATTGCCCATTCCAAACGTAGATCTCTATGTAAATTCTACATAAAGATCTACGTTTTGGAATGGGCATGGAGTCTCCATGGACACTTTTTATATCAAGACTAGCTTCTTCTCTTCACCCCGTTGCTCGCCTCGCCTGCCCGTGCGAGTACTATTCGTGACTTTTTTCTTTTTGCTCGGCTCCTAAGGATATAGGCTAAGATATCGGCTCCTAGGTCTTAGCGTGATGTTGAATAGCCTATAGCCTTCCTCGATAAATGGGCTATCCAACACTAAAAGAATATTCCAATTCAAACCAGTAGTTCCCGAGATTAGCGCGTTCAAGCAAGCAAACAAACAAACAAACTCTTCAGCTTGATTATTAGTACATAGATTTTACAAAATCCTGAGTTCATCACGTTTGTAGGCCATTCAAGTATTACGTAAGCAGATTTTTTGCAATTATGAACCCCTCCTCCCCCTTGTCAGCAATAGTAAGCAAGACTCACGTAAACATTGGTACATTCATTTTTCAATGTGTTTTGGTTTATTAATTGATTCATGAGAAGCAGCTGTAAGTCTAGAAATAAGGAATAAGCTTGGAATAGAGGACTTTAACACATTTACTTAACATTTATTTAAGCAAATTTTATTGATATAGTATTCAGTTATTATAATCTATATCGAACAAAACAAACTTCTTTTAAAATTTTGGTATATTAATTCAAATTAAGTCTTCAGTCCATGACACACGAATCTATGACTGTAAGTCTTCGATGACATTGGATGTTTGGTGCTTAATGTTGTGTGTCTGCGTACTTTCGTGTGAGTTTGGAAATATCAACATCGTTTTCTTCGAGCCATTCATAGACAAGTAGGGTTGTCATATGTGTTCAAACCAAAATCGACTACATTTTGTACAAAATTCAATAAATTAAAAAATATATAATGCTAACGTAAGCACCATCCAGACTCCCCCATCCCCCATGTCATAAAAAATAAGCAAAGCAAAGACCCCCCGCCCCCCTGTAGTGGTTACGTAATACTTGAATGGCGCCTATGTCTAAACATGCTGCGGTATACTTACCGCTGCTCTCCGCGGTATGCTCCTTATGACCATAAACGAAATGTGAGTGCTAAAAGTCTTAAAATAAGATTCAAATTCCTTTGCCATTCCATACCACGCTACATGTGTTATTTTAGACTACGGTACTTAATAAGCTGTGTTAATTAGATGAACATGTTACTTTTAAGGAGACACCTACATACTCGTACATAGCGTAGGTTGTTTCTTTATAAAACGTACATTTTCTATTACAAGGAAATATTTTATTACAGTAGGTAATGTACCAATACTTACTTACTGTGTTTTCTTTATATAGCAGTTTTCAAAAAATGGAAACTCCACGTTAATTTATTAAGTCGTTTGTTTAGTAGAATACCTAAATTGGTACCAAATATTGCCCTAGTTGGCCATCTTAGTGAAAAATATTGATTCAAAAAGCTATTTCTAGCCAAAACATCCAAGTAGGTATGATACTAATGTCCAAATCTGACTATCTAAACCTAATTATCTATTTGTCGCAGTAAGATGTTTAACGCCTCCGTCGTTTGTCCGCGTTGTTCTTCGAAACTAAGCAACGAATGTTGATGCGATTTTCCCATTATTAAAATAATTTGTTCCGAAAGGTTAATTCATATTAAACTAACATAATAATAGCAAAGAAATCTCGATGTTTTAGCAAATCATAACGACCGTGCGAAGCAGGGATGGGTCGCCAGTATTCATATAAAACTGCAGCAACAAAGATCTGATAAGCTAGCTCATTCCGTTGAGTATATTCTTTTATAGAATTCCAACTTTCATCAACCAACAGACTTCTTTGAATTCAAGAAGGGTACTTACTTCTATTCAATTTCGAATAAGAAAAGCGTTTGCAAAAAAAAATCGAATCATTCTGCTTAGATTTCGGTGAATTGCCTTTTACTTTAGTTTCGAGACAAATAGGTACAGTCAGCGTCAATAATATCGGGACGAACAGACCGTTCGAAATGATTTAAACAAATATGAAAATTCAATAGTAACTCAATGACACAAGGAATGTTTCAGAATGAAGACAATACAGGACAAAAGTCATTCTGATAAGAACTTTATCCAATTGAGATAAAGTTTAATTTTCTTTGTTGTTGAGATCATTTTGAATGTCTGTTCGTCCCGATATTTTTGACGCTGACTGTACAAATGTGTAAATTTTTGTCTATAGAATAAATATTTAAAAATCTTTTATTGGAACGAAGTTACTTAACGTCGCTTGCAGGAGGAGGTGACTGGTAGAAATCGTCAGGTACCTAAGGAAAGTGCGTTATGGCCCTTCCATGCAACTTTTCCGGTCTGTTTCTATTATACAGGCTGGCAGGGACATTGACGCAAATCTGTTACCATGGTTTCAGTACCCCCTGCGTTGAATTTTTTCGTCGGTTTTTGATAACTGCCAGGTTGTCTAGAATCATGTGCTGAATTGCGCGATGATATCCCTGCCACCCTGTATACGAGTGTGTTTGACCGATGACCTGGTGAAGGCCGCAGGAACCCACTAGATGCGACTAACATAGAAACGAATCTAAGTGGCAGTGCTTGCACTGCATTGACGGATCCTCTTTAAATTTCTTTATAAAAAGTAAATATATTTACTAGCTACCTAGTTTACGTATTGAAACACTTACAAACAACATATTAAAAAATGCTATGAATGTTACTAAGTGCTGTTCACTATCGTAAAATAACATACAGCTCGTTAAAACTTCGTTAACCTCTTGTCTATTTATCATTGTAACAATCACTGAACCAACAAATGGACGCCGATAAATGCATTATTAGATCTAGATTACACAACGACACGTCAATAGAGCAACATTAATTACTTACTACCAAAAACAAGATCTACTGCATGACAATGTATCAGAAAGGTGTAGTCATATATACAGGCTAAGGGCTCGCGACTCTGCTAGAACAATTCCTATGAAAACTTCATGGAAATGGATCTACTAAAGTCGCACCGTGATGTCGCGTCGCGCCTGTCTGCGGGAGCCTTATAATTTTAACTATTGCGCAACCTGTAACTATAAATTCAGCATAATGATTGTAGACCGAAAACAGAGAATTTTTGTCCGTTAAAAAAAATCTACTATTCCATACCGCGTGGGTATAGGTATCACTTTTCTATAAAACAGCAAGGTTTTTGTTTGAAAACCGACGAAAAATTTCTACTCTAAAGGTTCTAGAATCATAAATGGTAAATTCATAGCTTCAATTTGTGCACTGGTTCAAATCAAATCAATTGTATCCTATAAAGTGTGGCACAACTGAAAAAAAAACCATTCATTGGACAACAAACTGCAATCTTACTCGACCCAAATGTATCGGACGGCTGATTATTTTCATTTTCAAGCTGAATATTTTATGCAATAATACCTAGTTATAAACCAAATTTTAATATGGACATTATCTGATATATCAGATTCACGTATCGAAAGCTCGCCGAGCTCGACAAACTGACAAAAAATCTGCTACATGAATAAACTTAAACTGGATTAAAATTCCAATATTACATTTACCAACAGTGTATATTTTTTACATGATTTCATTTCGTATGTATACAGTAGAAAAATCTTAGTATTGTGTTTGGCATCAATCACACACTTTACGGGGAATCTAGTCGCGGGCTCGAACTCACTGGTGGGCCTGGCTAAAAAGCACGCTGTCTTACCAGGCATCGTGTTCGACAGAAGTAGTATCAGTGAAAAGCAGTTAGATGCTAGTCTACACGCACAACGTTATTGAGTGAGATGCAGGATCATTTATAGTAAAACAGGCGCGTAAAAAATTAAGAAAAGTCCATCGGAAGATCGAGTTTTATGAAAAAATCACTAAATAAATCAATGACCAATAAAGTTTATTGAACTTTTCCATGTTTGAACTTTGTCGGTAACGACTTGGTTTTGAAGATTTCACACCTCTTTTATTACTTAAACACGCCCAAAATTAGGTTAAATTAGCAAGAAAAACGAATCTTTGTTGGGTCCTAATTTTTTAATGACTTTTTATTTTAGTATTCTGTTTCCGTACAAACAATATTAATAATGAGTAAAAACCATAACGGTGTAAAACTACTTTTCACGATCACTTGTTTTTTTTTTGGTTCACCGAAAGATAGTTTTAAAAACGCATAATTTTATCTCTTCTCTATACACACACCAGCTGGACAAGTTTCACAGTGAATATTATCTATTTTTCAGACTATTGTCAACGTTAAAATCTTAAATACATGCTATCATAGCTCACAAGCACAACCACAACAAATAAATCATAACAAACAATGGCGTTGTAACATAAAAATACATAAGTAATGGTTGTTTATACAGCGAAAATTCAATGACTCAATGCTACTTTTTAAAATAGTCGCATGTATAAGTACAACTTTGGTAAGTATCGTAATTCATCGCGTAAAAAGGTCAGTGACTACCCTGTACGGTTGTGTGCGTTATTTATTACATTGTGTGTCACGTATGTATAACAACGCACACACAATAAATCTGCATGACCACGAGAGCACACATATGAACCCTAAGACGCGAATAGTTCCTGTCTCTCCCGAGGCACTCAGCAGCGGTAGTGCAGGTATTATATCGATGATACTAATGATTCAACCGACGCTCGATAGATGGAGCTAATTTATGAATAAAGACTTTTTTGTTTATTGATAATATAATATTATTTTTTAATATTTATCTGATTTAGGTAGGGTAGGCAGTGTATTTCTGTCTTTATTTACTGCACACCACTGTACACCTCTGCCCAACCTTTCGGGGAAACCATATAAGCTTGATGATTTATTTATTTATTTATTTATTTATTTATATATGCTTTATTGTACACCAGAAAATACATGACAAAAACAAAATTAACACTAAAAACATACAATGGGCGGCCTTATCGCTTTCTGCGATCTCTTCCAGGCAACCTTGGAATGGACAGTGATTGCGTGGACATAAAAATGGGGTTGTCATTGGTGCAAAAAATAGAGACACTATACTATTATATACATAGATACATTCATATATATGCTGTATAATAGATACTTAAATACATACATACTACTATATAAGCAAAGACATTATATGACGACTACAGATTAAAACAGCTACAACAAAATCACAACAACAAGTAATGCTCCTTCACGAGTCTCTTGAATATAGGTAACGATTGCGCGCGTTTTATATGAACTGGCAATGCATTCCACAAACGAGCGGCCTGAACAGAAAAGGATTTGTCGAAGAAAGTAGTGGAATGCATTGGCATTTTAAGCTTTAAGTTGTCTGATGACCTCAACAATTTCGTGTGGGAGTCGCAAAGATACTGGAAACGTTTTTTAAGATAGAGAGGGGTGTAAGGGGAAAAGAGCACATTATACAAAAGGGAAAGAATATGGGCATTCCGGCGAAGGCGAATTGGTAACCACTTGAGCTTCACACGAAATTCAGAAACATGGTCATATTTACGCAAACCAAATATGAACCTTATACAGACATTTTGAAGCCGCTCAAGTTTATCGAGTTGGTCTTGGGTAACGTCAAGATAGCTGGCATCAGCATAATCAAGGATGGGTAAAAGAAGTGATTGTGCAAGCGCAATCTTGGTGGCAGTCGGCAGAAAATTACGCAGTCTTCTCAAAGATGCAGCGGATGCAAATAGCTTGCGGCTAACTTCCTGTAGCTGGGCAGTCCAAGAGAAGTTCTTGTCAATGAAGATACCCAAGTTTTTAACTTTTTCGCTGAAGGGGATAATAGAGTTGTCAAAGAAAACTTGGGGAAGAGTCGTCCAGTCAATTCTTGAGACCGTCCTAGAACTGCCAACCACAACAACCTGCGTCTTAATGGGATTGACCATAAGTCCATACCTCTTGCTCCAGTCGCATATCCGGGCTAGATCGCGATTAATCACCAATATAGCCTCGGACAGATTTCCAAGAGGAGCTCGAGAGTAGACTTGCAAATCATCTGCATAAAGATGGTAGGAAGAAATTAGTTCGTCGGAGATAGAGTTAATAAAAACTGCAAAAAGTAAAGGAGATAGAACGCCACCCTGTGGTACACCGGCAGAAGTATTACACCAGGAAGACAAAGTCTCTCCGATGCAAATACGTTGCCGACGACCGAACAGGTATCTACGAAACCAGTCAATCACCGATGGAGATACATTAAGAGAGCATAGAATGCCAAGTAATACATCGAAATCAACAGTATTAAAAGCATTGCTGAAATCAAGCAAAGCTAAGACCGTTAGATTACCATTTTCCATGGCTGACCTTATATCATCCGTAATATTCAGAAGCGCTGTGGTGGTACTATGACCAGGACGGAAACCAGACTGGAAAGGGTTGAGGAGGGAATTTTTGGAGAGGAAAGTGCTTAATTGATCGTGGATTAACCGCTCAAGGACTTTGGATAGAAATGGTAAGACGGATATAGGACGATATTCAGAAAAGGATGAAGGATTAGACTTTTTAGGTAATGGAATTATTTGAGCATCTTTCCATGAACATGGAAACACACCACTAGATGCTGAAAAATTGAGGATATGACTAATGACGGGAAGGATTACATCCAGCACAGGGATTACCATATTACGGCTGATACAGTCACTTCCTACCGCATTGGAAGTAATTGATAGTATGCTCTTCTTAACATCACATGGGGAGAATTGACCAAAAACAAATGGAGAAAAACTGGGAGTCGGAAGAGAAGATAGATTATGCAGTGTATTCAATTTTATTGTCCTATCAAAATCGGACGAAGCAGTAAAATGATTATTCATTGCATCAATGTCTAAATCTTTTGGGATACTCTCTTGTCGGGTTTTACCGACCCCCAATGACCTAAGAAATTTCCAAACTTTGGATGCGTCCCCATTTTGGACAGAAGTATGAATGTGATGGCGATTAGCATTCCTACACACCTTATTGCAGTGAGTGCGGATTGAGACGTAATTTTCCCTGTTAGTATCATTAGGCCTACGCTTAAACTTAGACTTTGCCGTCACTTTTTTGTGCATTATTGTTTTAATCTCGTCTGTAAGCCACGGCGCCGGCAAATGTCTAACCTTAACTGCTCGAACAGGCGCGTGATGGTCATACAGTTCTATAATTCTAGCCGCAAAAATGTTGACTTGCTCATCGACAGATGTAGAGGCAAATAGAGTAGACCAATCTATATTGTTGGCATCCTTGCAGAGATCGTCAATGTTCATACCACCAAAATTACGCTGCATGAGAATCTTCGCTTTTGCCTTAGGTGGGCGAATTTTGTATGATAGAAAGATCAGGTCATGATATGAAAAGGCATCGGCCGAGCATTGGCCATGCTTAGCGACGCGATCAGAAGAAGAAACGAAAATCAAGTCAAGAAGCGAAGGAGTAGAGTTAGGAAAATGGTGAGTGGCACTCAGCGGTAGAATGGAAAGGTTACTGGAAACCGAAATATTAGTCAAAGAAGAAGAGCGATGGTCTTTTTTCAGAAGACAAGTATTAAAGTCACCCATGATTATACTATGACTGTAAGAAGGAATCAACATTTCCAGTAGATTTTCAAAAGATGAAAAGAAATTAACGCGTAAAGAGGGACAGTAGTAGACACCAAGAAGTAATTTTGAATGGTGCAGTTCAACTTCAAGAAAAAGATGTTCACCAGCACTTAGTGGTGGTGGCTGCGCTGACACATTGACAACTGAGAAGGGAATATGTGTGCGAAGATAAATGGCAACACCACCACCAGCACCAACCGACCGGTCGTTTCTTATAAGCTGGAAGCCAGGAAGAGAGTAACTAGTTGAAGGGAGACAAGGTTTAAGCCATGACTCGGAAATAAGAATAGCATGTATGTTTTTACAGTCAAAGCTAGCCAGCATATCGTGGAAATGAGCCGGAATGCTCTGAGCGTTAATATGTATAACGTTAAAATTCTTGGGAACATCAGAAAACTGCGCTGTAAGACTCTCTGCAAGAGAAGGAACACTCACAAAACTGTCGTCGCTGCTTGCAAAAGAGAAAAAACGATTACTATCACTGCTTTCATCGATAGACATAAATATAAACTAATATAATAAAATAATATAGATAAAATATTAATATTTAAAAAAAACCTAATTAAAAAGGTAAACTAAATATTTAGTCCACCTGCCGGTTGCGCTATTAATCGTAGAATTACAAGTTACGCAGTCCGGGCAACAAAAGAGTAAAAAGAAAAATACAAAACAAAAGTAAAACATTTGAGGAGTTAACACTACAATAAATATTAAATAAAATCAAAACATTTGACAAAAATTACAAAACCTGCCAGTCTCAGTCCGCCATTGCACCGCTACGCGAAACGGAACGCATCGATACGAACTGACATGGGTGCCGACTGACACGTGACTGATACTGGCAGTGTCAAAATTGTAAAACGAGTTTGTCAGTCTGAGAAAATGAAAAAATGCTAAATGTCAAGTCAGGACTTTGTGGAACTAATTGTCAAAGCATTTTAAATAATAAACGGAAGGTATAAACAAAAACACGATATTACCCGGACTTTGAAGAAACATTCACAAACACATCACTTTTTTAAAGCAGCAGAACGCTTCAACCTTGCGGTCTTCGTAGCAGCAACGACCGGGACAGAGACTGGCACAGCCGATACTGATGCGGCCGATTCAGGTTCACCCTGCTCGGGCTCACTGGGATTCGGTGCGATCTTGTCCAACTCAGCGAGAGACTCAATCCGATGCCGCGTATCATTCGGACCAAGGACATACACGCAACCTGCCTTAGTCCAGATGCCTTAGTGCAGATGATATGTTTGTTGTCTCCATAATGTAGAAAGACTTATTTGTTTTGCGTACTGTAGGCTACCTATACGTGGTATTGCATCAAAGCGTGCATACCAGGGTTCAGTGTTTGCATTCGGTATCTGTCTGATAGAAGCTATTATCTGTTATTATTCACGTTATTTTTATCATTATCGATATTATGATACAACTGTGGCTCGTTGTTCACGTCAGGTGCTTGATAATCTAAAGCTTATATTATGCTTTCAAATGCACTTCAGTATATCCTCGTTTTTGTTTGAATTTTAATATAGCTGTGTTCGCGGCACCGCTCGTTGTTAGGTACTCGTTATGAAGTAGGTACCAGAACTTTGCAGGACGTAACGGACTGGATTCTGACCGCGGCTTCACCCGAGTGGCTTTTGGAAATTATCCCACGGTAAAGTATTACCGGGACCAAAAAGCCACAGAGTCACCGCCTCGCGTCGCATCCCTGTCCACGATATTTATATTATTTGCTCGGTTCCTAAGGATCATAGCGTGATTGTTAATAGCTTGTGTTCTACAAAAATTGGGCTATCAAATGCAAAAAGATGTTTTCAAACCCGACTAGCAGTTCTAGAGATTAGCGCGTCAACACTCTTCAGCATTTTTAATGAAAATAAAATAAATAATACAAAGTAATAATTAGATACTAGCATGTCTGTTGCAATATAAAACTAGACTACTAAATTACTAATTAGTACTGAAATCGAACTCAGTATTTTTTCACAAGGCAATTAGTTATTGTTTCCAATGTATTTCTTAAAGTAAGTGGTTCTTCTTAATTCTCCCAGTAATGTGATCTTGACCACTTTGGTCAAGATCACATTACTGGTTTAATTACTAGATTGCGTGTGTTTTTACTAGCTTATGCGTTCAGCTTCAGCCGCGTGGATGTCATAAAAAAAATCCAAGGGAACACGCTACTAGGATTAAAGTTCCCTATGTGTTAATCCAGGTTATAAACTGTCTGTGAGCCAAATTTCAGCCAAATCCAGTCACCCGTTTTAGCGCCAATCTGGAACACAGATCCAAACAAAAAGACAGACGAAAAAAAATCTATATGTATGTAAGTAGTAAGTAAGCAGATAAAGAAAACACTAGTAATAAAGGTAAAAACATACGCATTTACACGCCTGAGTTGAGATAAATTAAACCTTTATCCCCTTTTGTACATATTATTGTAATCTTTGATTGCTCAAGAGACCATAATGGTCGATGTTTCTGGTCTCTTTTCCACAAGCAATTAGCTGCGATATTTTCCACTCCATTTATATTTGAGACAAAAATCGTACTATCTAGCTATTTTTCGTTAAAAGATCTTCATCGCCTTGTTGTTTTAATTCTCCAAGTTTAAGATAAAAGAAAAAGTTCGAATGAATATCTACCAAAGTCGTTTAAAGAAAAACGTTTCTTTTTCGACTTTCCAATTATTTGAAGATCCATTTAACAACAGTCATTACACAGATATTGTTAGAGCAAATGTATTTGGGATTCCATTAAACGGGGTAACTGTAAAGTTATTCGGTAATCGCGGTACTAAAATATCATGGCGAACATGAGATAAAATGTTCAGAACAATTTCGATACATCGATAGCTTGGTTCGTATTAACCCTTGGAACCACGGAATAAAAAGGAATGGAGCAAACCATAATCATAATTTTGTAGACACAAAAATGCGTGTCGAAGTACCGCATTATCTGCATAGCCTTTTTCCAACTATTTTGGGGTCGGCTTCCAATAACCCTATGCAAATGAATACCAGTACTTTACATGGAGCAACTGCCTATGTGACCTCCACTACCCAGTAACTGGGTAAAACGATACCCTTTGGTAAGATTGGTTGTCAGACTTTCGGGCTTCTGACGACCCGTAACATTTGTCAAAGATCCACGAGTGGCAGCAAGTGGTCTTGGTATGTAAAGATCACAACCCATCCACGGACTAATCGCGGCAAGCGAAGCTTAACCTAGTCGATCGACAGATCCGGCTGTCAATACGTAGCCACAAGCCTCTCGCACGTTAAAGTACCTACTGGTTACAGAAATTGGTTCTAAATATTGTTGAAAGTTGTACCTAGCACATCCAAATACGCATGAAATTGTCATACAGCGAGCTGAAAAGTAGAATGACCTAAAAACAGATTAAAGCAATAATTTTCCCAGCCCAGCGCCAGCGGGATAATTGCGTAACAAACTAACCGTGGGATTGGCTTTTATTTGACAGTTAAACAACTTTCATTGTGATATTTACGTTGTAGAGCAGACAAATTTTACAAACATTATGAAGCAACGGATTAGGAACAGCTTTTAAAATGATTCAGATTCTGATTTGGTGTGGTGTTGCTATCACCGCGGCACCCGCTTGTTAACATTAATCTGCTATAAAGGTATTGTGTAACTTGAATGGCGTTGAGAGGGGGGCATTTGTGAAGTTGTCATAGATATTGTATAGAGAAAACAAGATGGCAGCGTCAATATCGCATGTCGAATCGCGGCGGGATTTTATCGCGCACAGAATTTTTAACTTTCGATGTCGAACCAAGCATTGTGAATCCAGCAGAGTGCATCTTAGCTCGTCGAAAAAGCACACTATTCGGTATTCAACTCTCGGCAATAAGTCGTGCGTTGGAGATCCAGTACGCGCAAAATCTCGCCGCCATATTTTAACGTGTTAGTTCCGTTGTTGGCCATGCATCAAAAGAACCTTTTATCGTTGTGGGAATTGTCGTCAGTTGTCACCATTCCCTCACACATTAGCACTTCATGTCCTTAATACTCCATGTTCGAAAACGTACGGAACCGCACATAACACGATGTTATGTAGTGAAGTGATATGATTCTCACTTAGCCGAAGTTCAGCTAACGGTATCTCTAGGAAATGGCTCTTGTTTGGACACCCTCGTTCCTGTGCTCTAAAGAGCTTTACTTAGTAGGTACTGTAAGGGCTGTCTACTAAAGATAACCTACTGTTGTATGTTGTACAAGCTTACGACAAAATAACTTTAATCACATTCCAATAAGCTTCAAAATTGATTGGAATAGGTTTTTTTGACGAAAAGACAAAAGTATTTTGGTAGGCTGTAAACGCAAAAGCGTGTTTTATTATTCAATGGTGTTTTATTATTCGATCCAGTACAGGGATCCAGTACACCTACCGTACCCACCTACCTCTGAATCGTAAAAAGAATTTAGAGAAACATAGCCGTATCTATGTACATAAATGATACCCAAACTCATCCTTTCTTCTCATGAGTATAGGCAGAACAGAACGCCACCTGCTACGATCCTTACGTTCCTACTCCTTTTGCTTCGTTTACGTTTATACATCATATCCCTACTCGCTTAACAAACAAACAATCAATCATAATTTAATTTAATTTTTAATGATATCTATCGCTAATACATTGCTTCATCATCATCATCATCATCTATAACCCGACGTCACCCACTGCTGGGCGGGATAGGCATCTCTTTTAACACGCTTTTATTAGCTTCACCTGTATGTTTGTAAGCATGTTTGTTTGCTCGTAAACGACTCCTTTGGACTTAATTTTGATCCACTTCAAACGGTCAGATTTCACTTAAATTTTGTAGACTTATCGAGGATCGATGACAATTTAATAATTTCAATTAAAAATAATGAAAAAAAAAAACTTAGAAATCACGCTTTTGTAGTTAGCAGAGTAAAAATAGAAAATAAATAATAGTTTAAAAATGAACAGGAGCGTGGGGATTGCCACAAGAAAAATCTAAACAACGCGCTTTAAAAACCAAACTAAAAAGTATAAAATAATTTAATTCTATTAAAAAGCGTGAGGTGCTTTTTGAGGTATTTTTATAATCAATTAATATCAAGCACCCCCACGCTTTTTAATAGAATTAAATTATTTTCTACTTTTGTGGTTTGGTTTTTAAAGCGTGTTTTTTTAGTTTTTTCTTGTTGCAATCCAAATGCTCCTGTTCATTCATTTTATTTTATTTTATTTATTATGCAAGGCACACCAACGACATATTTACACTTAACATTAGGTGATGACAAATCTTCAGTACTGTGTAAATACATCACTTAAAGGCATGCACAATTCTTATTAAAAGGCTACGAATAACCAAAAACGTTATAAACGATTGGATTACATTTTGAAATTATTAAAATAATAGAAATGAGATCAAATTATAAAAATAAAATTAAAGTAATAGGTTCGTCACATTGCACTAACACAATACAACCATAAAAAATTAAATACAAAATTCACACTTAAGGTAACAAAACTGAATATTGAACAAAATAATATGAAGATTATAAGTCTGAAAATTATAAAAATAGAATAGAATAGGTACAAATATCGTACCTAAGTCTAATTAAACTTAATTAAATTGGAATAATATTCAGTATTGAATTTGAACAGATTGTTCAGTAGAACTAAATACCTACAGTTAATAAAATTATATAACATGAAGAAATTAAACTTTTACATCACAACATTAAATTAAAATAATTATAACTAATGATGGGCAGCGGATTCATCATAAAATATGTTCCAAAAATGGTATTTGCTTAACAACATAAATGACGTTATAAATGTTGCCCAACTGTCTAAATGAAAGCCATTCCTACTTTTAATCTGTAACGGAATTGCCCCGCTGGACATCATATACGCACGCCGGTTGCGAATATTACACACCTGAGCTTTCTGAAGAACTTTACCAATAAGGTCTCATATACATACAGGGAAAATTTTTAACCAGTGCGCAAACTGTAACTATGAATTCAGCATATCATTCTAGACCGTAGCGTTGAAATTATTCGTCGCTAATACAAAAAAAAAAAAACAGCTGTCCCATACATTTTGCGCGTAGGTATTGCAGTTTTCTATGAAACAGCTGATTTTTTTTTTGTATAAGCGACGAAAAATTTCGACGGTGGGGGTCTTGAATGATATGCTGAATTCATGAGTAAAGTTTGCTGGTTAAAATTTTATCCTGTATAATATGTGGGTTCCTTCTTCCTCATTACAGCCGTACCTAGTAAGACTAATGAGGTTGTATTTAGTTTCAATTTTTACATAAGTATTGCGAATTGGAATGTCTGTCTATCTTGCTGTTAATGATTCCACTTAACATAATATAACATTACCCCTTGTTTCCCCGAAAAGTTGGGCAGAGCTGTAGATACAGGGTCAAATTAAATTAGCCCGAATTTCGCCAGTTGTGTTTAAGTCTCATGTACCTAATAGGGGGAGAGCCTATTGCTATTAACCGGGCATAAATCCAGACTCCAGGCTGCTACTGAGAAATTCCTTATAGAAATGATTAGGTACACTGATTGCACTTCTAACAAGATAATCATTAATTCATTTCATACAATTTGTATACATGTCTTCTATGATTATCTCTGATACCGCGTAGGTATGAAATTAAATAACATACCTTGACTATTTTTAAGCACAGAGTTTTAGTAGGTACCTACAAAATTTGATCATATGATACCGAGCTCGGCTATTTTATCATAATTATATTAAACCTATTATCTCCACTTCCTTGAGAAAAACTCCTCTTTAAAAACATATTAGTAAAATCGGTATTTCGAAAACGCACAAGAAAATGGTCGGGAAAAGAATTACTCATAAACGCGAAATGAGGCGTGAAATATTCCATTTCCAAATAACTAGTTTCATAAATCACTGAAAAGCTGTGTCCAGTCGAGTGGCTACGAACAATTTTCGGTTCCACCGGATCCGGTTGAACTCCGACACAATGCGGCCGCCCGGCCGGCCGGAAACGGAACGACCGCAGAGTCCAAAACGGTTTACGGGATTTCACTTTTTGAATTTTCGCGGAGCTCTATTTTGCCTTTTTTTTAATTTTTCGAATGGTTTTGATTTTTGTATTTTATCTAGGTATGTATTTAAGAATGTTCCCTACCAAAATAAAGATTTATTTTTGTGGGTGTTCATTTTAAGTTTTCATCTAGAGATTGTCTTTGAAAAATTCTTAATTAGTAGTTCTTAATAAATAAATTCTTTCTTCATTTTAATTTTCTTACGTTTTTTGCAATTTGCAGGTCAATGTCAGGCTGTGTTGACAAAATAGAATACGCGAAGATACCAAGAAATTATGCAATAACACAATTATAACAAATACAAATTAGAGGAAGTTCATATCGCGTAAAAATGTAGCTCATAACCTTCTCCATATCCCAGGCTATATCTTTGCCAAATTTAATGACGATCGGTTCAGCGGTTTAGACTTGAAAGCGTAACAGACAGACGGACCGACAGAGTTACTTTCGCATTTATAATATGAAAAAATAATATATAGTGGAAGTAGGGATATGTCATGAAATAGTCACCCCGTAAGCGATATTGAACTCAAATGTCTCTAATTTACTTTTCTTATGGTACTGTTATTTATCACGATTCATTTGTTTAGTAAATTACTAAAATTTGAATAAATTCTGAGCAATACAAAAACACTTGAATAAAGGTTTCGTTATTTAAAATTGTATAGCAAAGCCGCATAAAACCTTTTTAAGGGTTAAAGTATTAACCTCTAAATCGTTTCTCTACCAGACTTTAATCTAGAACTTGTCAGCTACAAAACCTAAAAGAATTGGAAGGTGACACTGACAGGTTATTAACTTTTTTATGCTTTACTATACCAACTATGCATTTCCGACGTTTGGCTCCCAGACTGGAGCGGGCCGGGGTTGCCTTGAAGCGGCTCCTGCACAATCTAGGGGGGCCAAACGCCTCCTACCGGAGGCTCTACGCGGGGTTCGTGCGGGCTATGGCCCTATATGGGACACCGGTGTGGGCGCCTACATTGAGGCGCCAACCAGCAAGCCGGTTGAAGGCGGCCCAGAGGGTCATGGCCATCCGGATGATTCGGGGATACCGCACGATCTCCGGTGAGGCGGCGGGCCTCCTTGACGGATTGCCACCATGGGATCTGGAGGCAAAGGTCCTCGCGCACACTTGGGAGTGGCGCGAGGAGGACAAACGTCGGGGCATAACTCCACTGCCGCGGGAAATCGCGGCACGGCGGACAGAGCTCTGGCAGGATCTCATGGCGACGTGGAGAGTGCGATTGTCGCAACCCAGTGCTGGGCACGCCACGATTGCAGCGGTAAGTCCCCTCTTTGAGGAGTGGCTTGAGAGGTGGTATGGTGGCATGGTGGGACACCTTCCGCCTGACACAGGTCCTCACCGGAGACGGCTGTTTCGGGAGATTCCCGTTTCGCATAAGGCGGGAGGAAACGCCCGGGTATTTCCATTGCGAAGATCGCCCTGAGGACACGATGGAGCACACGGTGGAGGTCTACCCGGCTTGCGCGGAGCACCACCGTGTCCTCATGGAGGCGGTTGGCGGTGGCGATCTCTCGCGTCCGGGCCTGGTCCAGGCCATGGTACGGAGCGAGAGTGCATGGCTAGCAGTCGTCTCCTTCAGCGAAGCAGTCATGCTCGCAAAGAGGGACGCGGCACACGTGAGGGAGATGCAGTACATACGCCCTCACGGCCGTGGCCTTCGCAGGAGACGCCCTGGGCGTTGGGAATCCTAGGCTGATTCCCGGCCACCGTAGGCGCGGGCTTGCGGACGGTGAGTAATGGGTAGCTCGCTGTCCGGTGAGGACCAAGCCCGCGTCAACGGCGCGTTGTGTTCCACGCGCGCCTCAAAGAGAAGTCAGCAGCAACTGATGGGGCCCGCAAAGGCCGATGCCTGCCAGGGGTGCGGGTTGTTCGAAAGAGATACCGCGGCCCATGGCACACAGGCAACTGAGGGAACACGGGTGGGTTTTAGTCAGTAAAAGTCTGACACGCCCTCCTGCTCCACCCAGAGCGGGAGAAGTCATTTGATGATTTCCCAACGAAAAAAAAAAAAAAATCTATACTTAAGCATAAAATTATCGAATGTCGTCTATCTATATGCTAAACAAGAAAACGGCATGATTTGAATGGGATGCTGAAATACAAAAAAACATACATACACACACTTGTTCGGGTCGGCACATTCGCTTCCGCAGTATTTTTTTGAAACAACAAAGCCTCCGAAGCAATTAATACATATATTCAGTTCACTGAATAATGTTCGGAAAAGTAATAGTGTCATTTTGAAAGCCAAGTCCATTGCTTCATATGTTCGAAAAATGTGTCTGCTCAACATCGTAAATAACGCAATGAATGTTGTTGAACTGTCAGAATGCAAGCTATTCCAACTGTTAGTGTGTACCGCAATTACCAGATCCAGCCGTTTCGGAGAGTAGCCGTAACAAACAATCAGACAGACAATAAATTTACAAATTGCTTTTTTGTTACAAGTGGTACCGAATACACACAAAAATTACAAAACTTTTTATTATTTACAATGAAAACATTTTAAGCTTAATGGCACAGACACACATAAGCAAGTTTAATGGCACAAAAATAAAAAACTTAGTAGTTAAAAACCAAACTTTTTACTCATATTAAAAGGCAAAATGAGTGTCTTTAAAACCCCCTGTGGAGTGTGTATTACATCTAAGTTCTTATGAAAATGTAGGTGTCAGGTATATTTTATATCAATAAAAGAAGATATGAAAGGCGTGTGTTTTTTAAGTAGGTACCTACCTAGTAATATAATTCGTTAGGTAGGTACCTGAAATGTGAAAGTATTTCAAAATGGCGTCTGTGAGTATAATGATGTGTTAAAATTTAAGCATTGGGAAATACAAAAATTTTAATTTTTTTTTTTGTATTCTGACTCTTCAAAAGAGAACATCTATTTTAGGAAAATTCAACAAATACATGTATTTCTGGAATTTTCCTAACATGGGTGTCCTTTTTAACATTGTTAAAAATGACTTTGTTCATTTTTAGGTTTCTCTTTTCGACAAAATTATTATGATCAATTGTATGAAAACCTGTTTTTACATGACTCCTGAAAGAATATTCTCCAAAAGAAACAGCAACCAAAATGTAAAATAAAATAGCAATCAAAATCTATTTTTAAAACATTTAAAAAAATATATTTTAATACCGCCATATCATTTCACGAGGATTCAACTACATGTGCTGTGCTAGTTGAATAACCCAAACTGATTCTACTAACGATTTTGATTTGACTGATTTGACCTCTGAAAATTTCTTTACCACTGCTCTCAAAACGGTGAAGGAATACATCGTGAAGAAACCGGCTTGTTCTAGAAGTGACTAGAACCAAAAATTCAAAGACATGTGACATCTACCAACACGCACTGGGCCCGCGTGGTGGATTATAGCCCACTCCCTCTCACGGAAAGAAGGTCTGTGTCCCAGCAATGGGAACATTATAGGCTGAATACGATTTCACAAAATTAGGTAGCCAATTGTAAAAGAGCGTTTCCTACGACGTAAGATAACTAAAGTTTACAATATTTTAATGAGAGATTACTTATTTATGTTCTATTTTCTCATGCTATTTATAAACGATTAATAAGCTCAACCGACTCAGTCTAAATAAACCCACGTAATCTGATTTCAAGCCAACACCAACGCCAATAAGTACTAATATACTATTTTAAAAATATGTATAGGTACATCGATGAGGCATTCATTCGAATGTCTTCAATTTTTATTCCATAATACTGAATCCGTTGCTGTATTTGTTCCGTGTGGTGCCGGACGTAAAAGAATATGATCCGTGACCACAACTCGTAGGTATATATTTACATAATTATTATAATGATTAAAATCATAAACTAAAGTAAAAAAAAAATTGGGCACGCCACAATTGCGGCGGTAAGTCCCCTCTTTGAAGAGTGGATTAAGAGGCGCCACGGCGTCCTCACCTTCGGCGTGAGGAAACGCCCGGGAGTTATCACTGCGTAGATCGCCCTAAGGACACGATGGAGCATACGGTGGAGGTCCGCCCGGTTTGGGCAGAGCACCGCCGTGTCCTCGTAGAACCGATCGGCGGCGGCGATCTATCGCGTCCGGCCCTGGTCCAGGCCATGTTACGGACCAAGAGTGCATGGGTAGCCGTCACCTCCTGCTGCCAAGCAGTAATGCTCGCGAAGAGGGAGGCGGCGCATGTGAGGGAGAGGCAGTATATGCGCCCTCACGGCCTTAGCCGCTGCAGGAGACGCACTGGGTGTCGGGAATACCAGGCCGCTTCCCGGTCACCGTAGGTCCGGCTTGCGGACGGCAAGTAATGGTTAGCTCGCTGTCCGATAAGGTCCAAGCTCGGGTTGACGGCGCTTTGTGTTCCACGCGCGCCTCAAAGAGCTGTCAGCACCAACTGATGGGGTCCGCAAGGGCCGATGCCTGCCAGGGGTGCGGTTGTTCGAAAGAGATACCGTGGCCCCTGGCACACAGGCAACTGAAGAAACTCAGGTGGGTCTTAGCCAGTAAAAGTCTAACACGCTCCAACGAAACCAGGACAAGTTTATTAACCTTACCGCATTCTCCTTATATTACCAATATTCAATATGGTGGCCCGCGTTATGGCCCACTCCCTCTCACAGAGAGGAGGCTGATGTCCCAGCATTGGGAACAATATTGGCTAATTGTGTGTATTATGTGATAGGTACATAATTATGGAGCAAAGACTAGACAATTAAATCAATTCTTGCCGATGTTTATATCTTTTTGACTCTGACTGTACACCACTCATATTTAACACTAGCTTTTGTCAGCAGCTTCGCCCACGCGGAACTTTCATCCCCTATTTAACTCCCTTAGGGGTTGAATGTCGAAAAATACTTCCTTATTCCTTGTCTACATTATAATGGGAACCTTTGTGCAAAATTTCAGCTTTCTAGATCCAAGGGTTTGGGCTGAGCGTTGATGAGTCAGTCAGTCAGTCAGGACTTTTATTTTTATTTATATAGATTTCAAGATCAACATTAATTAATATCAGTTCTATCGAAATATCGGTATTTATATAAGTATACATTCTAGAACTTTATGCCCGTGTAAGATAATATCTTCGTTTTTTATTTAGGTATAGGTACAGACCTATCGATCAAATATTTATGCAGGTAATTAGTATTTAGCGTAATGTGGTTACGTATGTCTTTCATATTTTCCTTCAAATGAAAATAACTACGAACCTAATAAAACAAACAATTAAATAATAATTAGTATGTAAGTAAGTAGGCATGTTTTTTGTTGTTAAAGAAACAAGCGACATTTTTCATGTGGGCCATGGCATTTGATTGCCCGCAAAGAGCTTTTGTGCAGGCTCTATCCGCTGATGGCATCCCGCCTTTGGTTAAAACAAGTCAAGAAAGCTATTCCAACTCCTCAGACAGCCTTCTCATCAATGTAAATTCAGATAAATAAATTGTTAATGACTAAAATTGTGCGTTAATTGACAGCTAACTTCAATCGTTCGTATATTAAAATCACAACTTTTTTGACAGTTTTACGTTATGGCTCTAACACGTCTAATAGAAATTTTAAAACGGATTTTAACATTGAAATAATTTAGTTTATTGGTAAAAAAGACTCGTAATGTGTTAACTGTATTTTAATTAACGATTACGTGTCCTTTTTGGCAACAAAAACATATTATTTCAACGTTAAATTCCAGTTTAAAGTTTCTTCCCGATTCACCCCTGCATCCCTATTTACCCCGTTTTACTGTTATGTGTCAATTTGCTTACCGATTAATTTCGTAGACTGTTCAAAAGGCGTTGAAGATGTGCTGCCTCCCCAGATACAATGCTGAAATGTGTATAAACAGGATGTCCCGAAACTTGAGTTTCACATCCTGTATACTGCTCTTTGCCTGTTGCTTAGACTTTGTATTCCCAGATCCCTCTTGTTAAAGATCACACAAGACACACACGTACAGTACCGCTATATGTCTCCCATGTTAGCTTCAAAGTCAACATAGGAAGATTCAAAGGCAACTCAGTTTATGAAGACGGATGGGATAGGTGGCAGCCACATGTAAACGGATATCATTGTTGCACAAGAAAACCCTTGTGTTCTAACAACGTACCTACCTAGACTTAACGTGAGAATGCAAGGAAGATTTTACTTTGATATATTTATACCAAAACCTTAACAAAATATAGAGAAAACTAAGGTTTATTTATCACAGAAATCCGTGAACATAATAAAAAATATTCATGTGTTATTTCCGTTGCAGCAATAATGCTAATTTCTACTGAAAAGTTAACACGCAAGAGTGATGCGTTTTTATTTTTACGTTTAGATTTTCGTAGTGGTATTTTTTTGTGTTTAAAATGAATTATGGAGGGCACCCAACCTCCCCCCGATAACAACTGCTGGGCAGTAGACGCAATACCCATCTGAGGGAAGACCCTCCCTTTTCCATTGAGGATGAGGAACTTTCCACCCTGTTCCTCTCGCGTGCTTTGTATCATTGAATAGTTGGTATATTTATTCATTTAAACGTTCATTATCAACATCATTTCAGTCGAAAGACGTCCACTGCTGGACATAGGCCTCCTCCAAGCTCCGCCACTGCGACCGGTCCTGTGCTTCCCACATCCAGCGGACTCCTGCGGCCCTCATAAGATCATCGGTCCAGCTCGTGGAAGGCCCGCCAACTTTACGTCTTCCGGTACGCGATCGCCACTCCATTCATTTAAAAGAAAAAAATATACTGCACAAACGCGTATTTAATGTCCGAGGGTGAACCTTAGGGTGATGCAGAGACAAAATATGGCAGGTGTAACATAAGGGATTGATGGCTCCGTTTCCGAGATTCAGATTATATATACACTGTGAAATTTAAATGGTTGTTTTCCCGCAGCAGAACAACTTGCCATAAGGAGTACTTTCGAAGCATAGAGTAAAAGTAAAAAAAAAAAAGATTTTATTGTTTTAAAATAATTAAAAAATATTCATCAACTCGATAAAACACTACTCAATAGTAACACTAGAGGTAACTTGTAGGTACTACTCAAATCGCAAACACCGGCGACAAAGGGAACAGCGATGCATAAATGTCTTCAAAGCAAAATAAACTCCCGCACGTGGTGATTTTACAAAATGGTTAATCTGTCATTTTTTGTTTCTAATATTTTATTTGTTTATAAAACGATTCTATTACCAAGACAAAACCATTTCGCTGCGGGAAAACTACCATTAAAATTTCACGGTGTATATACAAGAATTGCTCGTTTAAAGGTATTAGATATAAGTATAAACAGAATAAATTAAACAAGGAGTAATAAGAATCGGTTAAGGGAGAACAAAAATCCAGCAAATCATAGCTGGGATGTTTCTACCAACTTCTCATGAATATGTTCACTTGCCTTCACTTATAGATATCCACGTACCTATATTATATGCTAGACGTAAAAACACAGCTGGGTTACATGTACCACTTACGTACCAATGTATTTATAAGCTGTAGTGCTAAAGGAATTAAAACTATAAGATTACTTAAGATCTTAAGCCTTTCTTCACTCTAGACTGAAGCTTTTAGCTTAGTATCAGAGAATAAAGCGGCCTTTTACAACAGCTGATGTGTTATGTAGGTAAGCGGTAAAGCTTATAATACCAGTCTATTATTAGTTTTGTTATTGTCCCATTGCAGGCCAAAGCCTCTCCTCATACAGAAAAAGCATGACCATTACCCAACACGCATGCTCAAGACGGGTTGCGATTACATGCTTCCTATATTAAGAGCGCAAACTTCTGGTGCTAATTGAAGCGTGACGGCTCTGGCTAGTATGGGCACACTAATTTAGGTATTTCCTTCGTATTTTTAAAACAAATACGTTATAGAAAACCTACAGTTTCGTTATTATTAAAAATCTGATAAGTTTCCGTGAAGTATTTCCGCTCTGCTTTACGGTTTGTTAAAATATCAAACGACCGCAATGATTTAGCAAATCCCTAACTGTGAAGGTAACCTACGAAATAAGTTTATTTGCACATAAATGGTCTAGCGGAGCGGACAAGCTCTTTGCCATAAGAACTAAACTATGAAAACCAAACGATCCTATTGGTTGACACACATCCCACGCTATTATACTCAGCTTAGCACATTTCCACTGACAGAACGCATCCTTAAAGACTTTGTAAGGCTACTTTTTAAACTGCTGGCTAACACCTGTATATAGGCTTTTTTTTTCGAGAGCTGTCAGTGTCAAAATTCACAGTAATTTCAGAATCAAACACTGACAGTTCTTGAACACCGTTTAGAAGTGCTGATCGCGTTCAGTTTCTTTGGTGAAATCGGCTCGTGAACGTGACCGCGATAAAGAAAAATCGTCATTAATAAACATGAAAACATACTACGCCGGAATTGTGTCAGAATTGACAAGGGAATATAGATGGAAAATAAATAGGCTATCAGACATAAGAAGCTTTGAATAAATTCAGGACACGGACAAACAAGGGATGACCTTCAAATGAAGTTAATGTTGTTATGAAACTACTGGTTGTTTTGGTGGAATTAGTAAAGTTTGTTGTATTTATTTATACATATTATAAAATAAATTAAAGTCGCTTTACGTGTCAGTCGTGTGACCGCTTCGTTTTTCTAAAATACGTAACCGATTGAATTGCGGTTTTCCCAATAAATTAGAGAAGTTATTCCGAAAGGTTTAAGTTTAGAATACATTTATATTAAACTTACACGAAATAAATAAATCTTGTCTTTTTTCAATCATTGAAACCGTGCGGAGCAGGTCGCAAGCTTCGAATAAACAAAGCAACAATTTTGAATGGTGTATAATGAAAACTTTTCAGAGATGGTTCTGATTGTTCGGAATATCAAACATGACTGAAGGATTCCGTACCTCCGTACAGTATTTAACACTAGATATTTTTAAACTCGTTTTTAAATTTTTTTTATTTGTTATTTTGTTTCCTAGAACCAAACGTTCGAAGACATGTGACATCTACCAACCTGCACTGGGCCCACGTGGTAGATTACAGTCCAATCCGTCTCACATAGCCTGTGTCCCAGTCTCGGTAGTGGAGACATTATAAGCTGACTACAATATCATAGTCAGCATATCCTAGCGATGCTTAAATCAGTCAAAAAGTCCGTATTTGTTGAAACAAGATAGTCCTAAGAGTTCAAGAATCTGTTTGGGGTCATCGACCTGGAGGAGTTCAAATCATCTCCGGGTCCGAAAGGTTCTTTACATAAGGTTCTTTACTCAGGTAAAGAAGTTGCAAATAACATTGGGTAGAGAATTCGAGATCGAAAAGGAAATGAGATTGTTCGGAAGTAAAGAAAGGCAGGCATCTTCTATACATATACAAACAGTACAATTGGAGTGTCTGTTTTTAATATTAAAATAACCGCTTTTTACTAAATGTATATGGACGTATACACGGTACATATACCAAAATAACATTTTTTTACCATTTTTGTCTGTCTGTCTGTTTGTTCCGGCTAATCTTTGAAGCGGCTGGACCGATTTTGACGGGACTTTCACTGACAGATAGCTGATGTAATAAGGAGTAACTTAGGTTACTTTGATTTTAGAAATTTTATTTATTTTATGAATATATATAATATAAATAAATAATAAAGTAATGCCTATTCTGCGCGGACGAAGTCGCGGGCACAGCTATCCAAAACATGCAAACGAATACCAGAACTATGATTCAGGTATCAGCAGAGCATGAATGAATGAATGAATGAATGAAATGCACCGATCCCAGCGTGGCTTGACCAGACTCGATAAATCGAATGAACCCCAAGATTTGCACTAGCCCCTGGAGCCTCATGCTTCATGGTGTTACAGAGGCCATTGCATATCAAGAAGTAGACCGGGGGGCGCGGTAATGGTCAGGTAGACGTGCCCATAGGATAGGAAAGGATTGCGAGCCTACCGGATATGCATCCTTGAGTAAGCATTGGACTAGTGGAGAGACGGGTGGTATTTATTTATAGCATCTTTTCACGACGTCGCCGGCATGTTGATTCAGGTCGGGCTGCTTGGGTACGTTCAATTGTTTTCTTAGCTCTTTTCTATGCCGTTGCTTCGCTATGTTCTGTTTTGTTGTTTTCGTAGTAATATTTTGAGTTCTCGCAGCTAACAGTTTCTGATTTTTTGTAGATATTGCTAGCCGCTTTCTTGATCTTAGTTTTGTCTCCAGCCATGTCCTTTCAAAACTTGATTCCCATGTCGAAGTATTTCACTGCTTGTTTTAGATTGTCATTCCTTGGGTAAATAGGTCGTCCGAGGTTCTTAGATTTGGCCTTGTACTGCATTGCTACCTGCAATAGGTGTGGTTTATCCCGTCTGAAGACGTGTGCTAAGTAGCACATCCTGTGATTCTTGATGCGTTTTGTTACGGTTTTTTCGTCTAAGATTTGGTGCATTTTCTTAATTATTAGTTTATTCCTGACGTGGTTAATCAAGTCTCTCATGATAATTCGTTCATATCTTCTGAGTCTTAATCTGTTCACCTTGGGTCGATACTTTTAAGTCATATATCATACAAGGTACGATAACTCTTCGATACATAAGTCTAGCTAACTTCCAGTCCATCTTTGCCTTTAGTATGAATGGTAGTAATGATTTGCGTTTCTCGTGGCCTGTTGGCATCGTTTTCTAATTGTGCTTTTTTCTGCTTGTGTATGTGCCTAGCTATTTTATTTCGTCCATTGTTGGTATACTTATTCCGTTGGGTCACGTTGATTGTTTGCTGTGATGTTATGGGGTCCCTAATTAGAATGTTTGTTTTTGTTTCGTTTATTTGGAGGCCTGCGGTGTTTAGTAAAGGTTTTGTGTGGTATAAGATGCGCTCTAGTCCTTCTAGATCATCTGCAATGAGTATAAGATCGTCCGCAAATGATAATACCAGGGGGAGTGAAACGCGGTCCTGATCTAGTTTGATTAAATGGGTTGCATCTTTAAGGGTTCTAAGGACTTCGTCGAAGACTAATTTAAAAAGGCCAGAGGAGTGAGGGCAACCCCGTTTAACTCCCTTTCCTTTGATAATTATAATCCAATTGCTTTGCTGGCCACTCCATTTGATGCATGTTCTTACATTCATGCATACCTTGATTATCCTGTTGGTCATCGATTTGTTAGTTCATTGCAATAATTATCCTAATGCCTTAATGTCTTTAAGTCGACATTGGTGTTTTCTATGACAAAGGCGATAGGGCGAGCGTAAATTTGTTTACTTGCAAATCCTTCCTCGTCTAGGACCCTTTCGTGCATAAAATGTGGTAATCTGTTGATCCATTGTTTAAAAGGGACGCTTGGTAGTTAAATAGTCCTGTTATTGCATCGTCTATTTTTTTATTTTTTTGTTTTTACTACGCATCTGGCGTAAATTCTGTAGTACCATTATGCAGCGATATTCGTTCGCGTCTTCTAGTTTTTTATTTTTGGGATTAGTACCTGCGCGGTTTCAAGCCACTTGTCCGGCACTGTATTTTGTGTCCAGGCTTTATTCTTGTGTATAGTTGCGGTTTCCTGTTATATTTGGGGCATCGTTTTGTTAAGTTCGGTTACCACGGTTACCACTTGGTCCGTTCCGGGAGTTGTCTCGTTTGGCTTTTATTGATGATTACCATTACTTCTTCGGCTTTGTTATTTTAACATTTGGTATCTGAAAAGGCCCTCGCTCCTTTTTTTTTGTTTTCCTGGGGGACACCTTTATGTACGCGGATCTCCTTCGGCGTTTTGTTTGTTGTTCCTGTAAAACGTGTCGAGCATTTGCCTGCATTTTCCGGTGTGAAATGTCCCCAGTCCGGTGAAGCGGGCTCTGCGTGTTTTTGTTCTTCTTGATATTTAACCTTTTGGAGTGTTGTCTGCCATTATTTTTATGCCTATTTGGATTATCCGGTTTCCCGCTTTGTAGGTTAGCAAGAGCTACGCGATGGTCTCTTGATTAAATTGGCTGAAGAATCAGTTTCCTGAGCAGCGGTCGGTTTTAAGAACCTCCGTTATTGTGTTCCAGGGTATTTCGATGTCTTTACTCGTTGGGATGATGTCTTTATTTACTAGTTTTTTTGTTATCCAGTCTTCGTATTTTATTTATACAGAATTGCTGTTGAGAGCTGCGTAGTTGCATTGTTTGTGCTTGATATGACCCCGGTGTGTGTTACTCGCTTTTCTTGAGGGGTGCCAATCACAGTGTGGAGATGTATGTTCCTGAGTTCAACCCTGTTTCCTGTAGGTTGGCTATATGAATGCCGCTACGTGAAGGTTCAGCGTCTATTTGATTTTCTTTCTTTGGCTGGTGTTGAGGCGCCGATGCACAGGTCTGGTCAAGTGCGCTTAATTGCGGTAAAGGTCTGTTTCTGGGTGTTGTGTATCCAGTGTCGTTTTGCGATTACGACTGATAACGGTGTGAGTAGCTTGCTTCTTGTTCTTCACACGGTGTTAATGAGTTCGCTAATTGGGGGCTGTTCGTTTGAGGCCGGGGTTTCGTGGATTTTTCTTGCTCTTCTCGTGTGTTTTACCGGTTAGAAGGATTGGCATGTTACGGTGTTTTAGCGTTGTACTTAGGATGTCGCTGTTGGCGGGTACTAGTTCGCCAATAGGTGAATACCCTTGTGCGTTTCTGTTGTTTCTGTGCACATTTACGAGATAGTATTCGGACAAGGCGATGATGATATCTTCGCCACCACAAAATGTTATATTAAACTAGCCCCTGACCGCGGCTCCGGCCGCGTGGAAGTCCGTTATAGCGTATGTTCCTATATGAAAGTAGCCTATGTCTCTCTCCATATTCTAGGCTATATCTCAGCCAAATTTCATGACACTTGGTTCAGCGGTTTAGGCGTGAAAGCGTAACATACATACAGAACGTCACTTTCGCATTTATAACATTAGTAGGGATTGTGCGGTTATGTATTTTGCTATCCTTTATTCCTGGAAGAGAATGCTGTTAGGGAGAAAATCATGTATATTATTTAGAAGTGATAGGAAAATTCTATCACCCTGTCGATGTTTCCAAATATATGTGGCGAGATCTTGACTGAGAATCCTATGATCGAGTGTTAAGCCCATTAAATTATTTTTTGAAAACACTTTTGTTTGTAGTGCAAGTCCAGGACACGTGCAAAGGGGCTGAGGCTGACTTGACCTTTTTTTTTGGTTAATCTGTAGAACAAAAGCGTGCTATGCGAACTTAAGAGTTAAGGGTAACTTTTTTGTACACTTCAGCACATATGGGCCGTGGGCCGACTCAAATTTCGGTAACCGTGGCGTTACAAGTTATAATAATACAATCTTTAGGTACTGCGTTTTGAGCGATAGGTACCGTATTTTGCGCTAGAATAATAGCGTAAATTAGTTTGTGCCGCCCTATTATATATAGTGTTAGCACTAGTGATGGGTCGAGAGAATATTCTCTCACTGAGAATATTCTCGGATCGAGAATATTCTGCAATATTCTGCAATATTCTTTTTGACAGAGAATTTACGAGAATTTAAAGTTGGAAGTAAAATTACTAAATTTTTATACATAAAATATTGATTTCAAGGTCTAAAGTCAACTTCTTTTGTTGTTATTTTATACTTTACTCGAAAAAGGTTAATGTATGAGATTTCGGAGTGGAAATTGCTAATATTTCTTTAGTTAAGAAATACTGGTTGTGACTATCGTTGCGCGCTTGCCTTTCCTGCGCGTTTGAGTAAGATCAAAACATGGCGTTAAACTCCCAAGGTGTACAGAAATATAAAAATTTACTTTGAATGAAGACGAGTGGAAGAAATTTGAAAACTAAAATCAATCGTTGATTGGATAACAAAGTTAGAAGGAGATTACTGTTCTATCCATTTGATACATACGGCATTCGGCGAATTATGAGAACTGTTAGAGAAGGCTACCGTCGCTGAAATTTTAGGCGAAGAAGCAATTTATTTGGGCAGCCGCTAAAAAAGTCAAGCCAGTTGCGTGGTGGCAAACATTATATCCTAAAACAGAATTAGGGGTAATGGCCCTGAATTTTTTTACTGCTCTAGCAACTTCTGCTTCTGTGGAACGATTTTTTTTCCACATTTTCAAATATACATTAAAAAAAACGTAATAAATTCAATACCGAAAGAGCAGGCAAAATTTGCCTGATTGCTCACAACTGGAAAATCATAAATAAGCAAAAATCAATAAACAAAGAGTCCGAAGAACCACAACCAAGTACATCTGCCACAAGAGAAACAGAAGAGCCTACACTTAATTTAGAATCAGAAGAGAGCACATCTGAAGAAGAGGCAGACGATGAGCCAGTAATCTTGACGGAAACAGACCATATCAACTTAGATGATATGGATCAACTGTTGTCAATGAACGAATAGTATAAGTAATTTTATTTCAAGAATTGTTGGGATTGTGATTGTTATTTTGTTTTTAATTATTTACACCGTAAACCTTTCTTATGTTTTTATTTTTTGTTTTATTAAAGCTGGTTATTTGTAACTCATAAAGTTTATTTTAATAAAGAAATCCTAATTTAACATTTATGCCAAACGAAATTTAAGAGAATTTATGAGAATTTTCTCGGAAATATTCTCGGGAATGTTCTCGCTCAGGAGAATTTACTGATAATTTAAGTTCTAGAGTAGTTTATTTTCACGTAAATTTCGTAAAACGTTTAAATGCACTCAAAACTATTACTATAAAAATAGACCGATTCAACACAGTCATCCAATTTTTAAATTCTCGTAAATTCCCTTCCAAATGAATATTCTCGAGAACTTAACAGCAAAGTTCTCGCAACGAGAATATTCTCGGGAATTTACCATCACTAGTTAGCACACTGGCCCACAACGAACCGGCCGGCCGGTCGTTCTCAGTTTTATAGAACAAATCCCTGAAATATTAGGAACGATCTCACCAGGTTTAGCCGCCAGGGGTCAGCCGTGTCACTCGTCCTCCAGCAGCCAGTCTTCGCTGCAGGCTGAAGCGCACTTACATCACTTTTTCTCCCTTGTTTTATACTACCCAATATAACAAATTGCGACACAGACGGAGACGCACAAAAAACTCGGTTTGATTTCGAAGTCTGGCAAGTAAGTCAACATCTGCTGCGCGCGGGCAGACGCGACTGTTCACGACGGCGGCCCAACTTGAACTCGATTCAGGTATCAGCAGAGCATGGGTAAAAATTTAAGACAAAAAAACTCAGGATATTAATCAGTGGTACAGAAAGATGGAATAAAAAAAAATTGAGTAGCACCCTGAGTGCTACTCAATTTTTTTTTATTCCATCGTTCAGCAGGAACTCCACGCTATCTTATGCATCATTGAAAGACCTATCCAAAAACATGCAAATGAATACCAGAACTCTGACTCAGGTACTGGCCCGAGCACTTGCCGCCAGCACTGGCCCGAGCACTTGCCGCCAGCACTGGCCCGAGCACTTGCCGCCAGCACTGGCCCGAGCACTTGCCGCCAGCACTGGCCCGAGCACTTGCCGCCAGCACTGGCCCGAGCACTTGCCGCCAGCACTGGCCCGAGCACTTGCCGCCAGCACTGGCCCGAGCACTTGCCGCCAGCACTGGCCCGAGCACTTGCCGCCAGCACTGGCCCGAGCACTTGCCGCCAGCACTGGCCCGAGCACTTGCCGCCAGCACTGGCCCGAGCACTTGCCGCCAGCACTGGCCCGAGCACTTGCCGCCAGCACTGGCCCGAGCACTTCCCGCCAGCACTGGCCCGTCTTTTATTTAATAGGTTCAATCCCAATGTACAAGAGTAGATAAAGCAGTTTATGAAACCACACATAACTGGGTATTATGCAACAGTTTAATAAACTACTATTATGCGTTGCTGTGAGTACAACAAATATGAAGTAGATACATTGGCATACTGCAATAGAAGAGCGGTAAGACTAACAGATAAGAGATACCGTAATATTTTTTTACATCTGTCGTCTATACCAACCATACATTAAGAATGGCGATCCTAAAATGTGGATATTGTAAGTATTATATGCAGTTCATGTTTACATGTAACTAAAATTAATATGCACAAAGAAAAATACTATCAAACAATGCTATAAAATGACTAAACTTTTTATCAAGACAAAGTTTCTAGACAGAGTCATTTCGATGAAAAATACTGCAAAAGAGTTTGCAAAATCTACTCTCAAACGATTGTCTGATGAAAAAAAAAACAAATCCAAAATAGTTGACAGTCAAAGTAAGCGTATCAGCCGGAAAATTCAAGGTCTTCTAGACAAAGCTCGTTTTATTATTTCAACTACCATCGTATTCGTGCATCTAAAGGCGCGCTTACACGAGCAACTAAAATTGGTCCATCCCGGTCAATTCTCGTCAACTATGGCGTCACGACTACATCCAGCAATTTAGGGCAATGGCAACATGTAGCATCCTGTTGCCAGAGATACGGCCACACAATACCATGCAATATGGAGCAACTTAAAAAACTAAGCAATATAGACCCGCCGCCTCAACCGCTGGCTGGTTCCTCTCGCAAAAACGAGACGAGAGTAATTACGTGCAAACGAGATAGAAAAAAAAAATACTTAAAACTTCCAAGCCGATTGGATATTCAGCAACTCATATTGACGACACTGAGAAATGTGAAACGTATGGAGCAATCAGAAGCAATATTCCCGAAACAATTTCCGCATTTTATTGTTGTTGCTCCAGATAGCTCCACTTAATTGATCCAGATTGATCCATTATTGCCGAGCAATAATTCTCAAAAATTCGCCGCGTAAGAGCACCTCTCCAAGTTTTATAACATTATAAATATCGTCACGTTTGTATATCCCAAAGGGTTAGATACAGGTGCACATATAGTACATCTATTTTACCAGTTATGTTTAAGTTCCATGTAACAGGGAGCGAGCCCATTGTCATCGAGACTCCGGGCTGCTACTGAGAAATTATAGATAGAAAACTCAATACCACTGTGCCTGTCGTGTCGTGTCATGTCAACCTACAAAGTTGATTGGTGGTGTTTATGATAGTACCTATCATCATCAGTCTATAATGTATTGCCAGGACACAGGCCTTCTCTCTATGAGAAGGAATAGGTTGTAATCCACCACGCGGGCCCAGTGCGAGTTGGTAAATGTCACATGTCTACGAATTTTTGGTTCTAGGATATGATGGTTTCCTCACGATGTTTTCAGTCACCGTTTTGAGAGCAGTGGTGATGAAATAAATTACAATATTTTCCAAAATCAAAAACCGACTTCCTAAAAAGTGAATTTTAATTAAAAAAGATGAAAACAAGAAATTCGGGTGTTTTGATTTTGTAATTTTTTTTTGCACAGTTTGTTTTTGTAATTAAATTATTTTTGACTTTAATGAGACCTATATGAAACCCCTTATTTTGATACACCACTCAATAGGTTTTTTAAAAAAAAATATGAAGACACAATATGGCGCCAAAAATCGGCCATTTTTTTTTTTCAATTTTGATATCACCAGTATCACTCTCACAATTAAGTCGAATCTAACGGCACCTCTCAAGTTAAATTCGATCAAGCTACAGAGACGTGTCAAAGAAATATACATACATACACTCGAAAAACATAACCTTCCTTCTGTCGCAGTCGGGTAAAAAGTAAAGCGCCTATCTGGTTTCTAACCTACGACCCACAACTCGTAACGTCGCGGCCATTACCACTGTTCTCTTATTCAGTCTGCCTGACTCAAGTGCAAGTACAAGTTTTACTTACCAGATATCGATAGATGGCGAAGGGCACGTACTCCAGCATGACGAAGACATCAGCCACCGCCAGCCACTTCAGCAGCCGGTTGATAGGCGCCGCTGCCAAGTCGCGCCGCGTTAGAACTGCTACGTTCAGCGCATTTGCTAGGCTTCCGAAGAAGCATACCTGGAACAAGTGAGTTTCTAAAAATGTTTGTATATTACGATATTTTGCCTTCTGCATCGCCCACGTGGAGGTCGGGTATCGTCCTATGGGAACGTCCTATTACCGGGATGAAAAGTATCTTATTTAGGTCATAGGATACTTTTTATCCCGGTTATGGTAACCCCATAACCGGGATAAAATACACAGGGTAAATGTGCCATTTTGCGTCGAAATCCATTCAGACAGAGACAGATACACGAACCGACAGAATTACTTTGGCGTGTCTAGCGGCACGTTGATAAATTGTTAGCAGGAAACAAACTAGAAATTGATTTCGATATTTTTTCTATAAACTAATGTCATTCTCTCGGCTACTCCCAATCCAACGAAACGGTAGTCAACCTTTTTGTTAGTTCGCTAATCATTAAATAATACAAAAATAAAAGGACATGTACTTAGCGCAACACGTAAGAAAACTCTATTCAGTAGGTACGATAGGTACAAGATTCAAGAAAGAACTAAGCACTCGGCAATGCAATGGTTTTATTGTGTGAGTTTCAGAAAAGAGATATCAAACTTCAATACAAGAAAAATCAAAGAACCTGCGCTCGTTTTAAAATAGCGGGAAAAAGGCCATTATGGACAGAAGCTATACCCATGTTCTGTAACTTATGGGTCAATTAGATAGCAAAAGTTGGCGCATAAAGCTCTTTCTGACTGAATGTACTTTTGGCACTCTAATATGCGTTTGCAGCACATTTAAAAGATTAGGCAGAATGAAAGAAAATGGAAAAGAATTTAAAGAACATCCCTCAGAGAGCCATTACAATCGTAGGCAGGTTCTGAAAGTTAAGTTGACTTATCTGTGGTTGATTGAAATAATTTGAAATAGGAATATAGGGGGACCTTTGACGTACCGGTTCAAAAGGTACGGTACACGTTCACAGTTATTCTATATCTGATAACCCAACAGCAACCTTATTGCAACTAGTATAAAGATCACTGTGAATTTCACAGACTTGTCAGAGGCAGCAATCCAACACCAACCTTATCACAATGAGAATAAAGATGACAGTGGTTTTAACAGTTATGCAAAATCAAAAAGGATTGTACCTTTTGGGACAAGAAAAATATTCAATTTCTTACGTAAATTGAAATCATTTCCGTGACCCCGTGTACGTAATGGCCCACGTCTACATACAATGATGATATTTATATTTACCAGGGCCCCATAAATAAAAAGGTGGATAGTAATCAATCGACTTTAGACTCTTTGGAGTGAAGCCAATTTCGATTTTTACGATTGTTTACAGAAAACATCAATGGTCTTAGTTTTTTTTATTAATGAGCAATATTTTTGTGGACAATATTTTTTTATATATAGTAGGTAAATGAGATTTCATTCATACAATTCACTTTCCTTTTGTAGAGCTGTAAAGTTAGTCATTGTGATATAAATGTAAAAATAAACATTTTTCTAGCTTACCGCGCACTATTTTTTTTATGCAGGCAACTGCTTTTTAATTTATGGTAGAATAACCCTTTTTTTTATTCCTGTCCGTGCCACTCTGACCACCAGTCTTACCAAGGGGTAACTGGATTGTGTGATCAGATAGACAGTCACTTCATGTAAAATACTGGTATTCAGCTGCATCGGTTAGACTGGAAGCCAACCCCTGCATAATTCGGAAAAGGCAAGGCAAATGATGATTTCAGTACAACTGTTAAGGTCACCTGGACCCTTTGGGCCAGCACAGACCTGACGAAACCCAGAGCAGAGTAATTTTCACTGATAATCAAATATCACAAGTTTCTTTTAGCCATAAAATTCTACGGTAAGGCGGATCTTGCCGTAGAATTTTACGACAAATAAAACTGTGTAAACGAGACCATATTGAATAAATAATTAATCAAACATACGTTAGCGTAAACATTTACCAAAAATTTGTTAAAATAACAATCTCTTTACCAAATTCGAGTTCGTCAAACAGAAATCATCAAAAAGCCATCAATTCAATGTGAATAGCCCTTAATTAATTGATGAGCGACCTTAATTTATGGTACATTTGATACCCCTAGGTTATGTTTGCGAATCATTATGGGCCAATGATCAAGCCAAATGGGCCAATAACGTCTGCTAATGGACAGATTAACGTTTTTTACAACAGTTTTATGAAAACGATGACTGGGTTATACATTGGTGGAGTATAATTATCGTATTGAAGTGTAATGAAGCTATTTGGATTAACATTCTCATAAGCAAACAGTGTATGAGGAAGTCTGAAAGTGGCACCGGTGATAAAAAATGATGTGCGGAAATCGCTTGTCATTGTACGGGAACGTGATGCGTAGGAATAAGGAAAATGTCTTGAGGCATGTTTTGAGTTATTAATCGAAATCTAAATCAAAAGCAATTTATTCAAACTAGGCTGAGAGACGGCACTTTTTGAACGTCAAAATTACATAAGACAGTCCCCCAAAATGCCCGCCCTTCACCACTTCCTAGTGATTTAGCTGGGAAGAAGTGAATGAGAGAATGTCGATTTCTATAATAACACTAAAAAATTCTAGATGGACTACGTGAAAGACGATATGTCTAGAAAGGGGGTGACGGTCTAGTTGACGACTTATATTGCGCCGACACCAAATAAATTGGGATAAGTGCAGAATGATGAAACAAGATCAAACAAATAGGTGTACTTACATTTGCGATAGGAACCTACTTTAAAATTGCATTTTTTTGTGAATGGATATTATTTGCATATTTTACAAGTCATTTTTGTAAAGCTAGCTGAGGTAGCACTGTTTTCTTCTACTGGTTGCTGGTCGCGGTTGGTCCGTAGATGGGTGAGCATCTTTACATACCAAGACCCCTCCTTGCCTCGGAAAGCACGTTAAGCCGTTGGTCCCGGCTGTCATTTGTGCATCTTTGACAGTCGTTACGGGTCGTCTGACGCCCGAAAGTCTGACAACCAGTATTACCAAAGGGTATTACCCAGTAACTAGGGTATGGAGGTCAGATAGGCAGTCGCTCCATGTAAAATACTGATATTCAGCCGCATCCGGTTAGACTGGAAGCCGACCCCAACATAGTTGCGAAAAGGCTGGGCAGATGAAGACAGGTTAGTAATTGTACATTTTCTTTTTTCAGTCAATTAAATTAATTGCTAAAGAGATAGACGACTTTCGTACATTCTCCGTATTATTGCCATTTCATATCACTGTCAAAGAGGTACAGTTGTGATTTTAATTAAAGTTTGCAGTCAGTTTGCTTAGCAATTAATTACCCCGACTTTATATTTACTCGGTTGTGTAAATATGCTATATGAACTGTAAATAGTTGTTATTCTGCATATTGCGCTTTACATCTTAATAGTATCTTCACGCATAAAAGCTGGTCTTCATCAAACTTGGAAACAATGTCAACTCCACTCAAACTTGACCATTGTAGTCAAAACTAGTAGAACTAGAACTAATAGTCTTCAATTAATCATGTTTAGAAATTATCAACAAGTGTCTTAGTCGACCTAGTTTCCAACAATAGCACAGAATAGTACAGAAAGTCAGGTCCGTACAAGAAGCGCATGCACACAGAGAGGAGTACGTACGTGTGGTGGTCTCAACCGAAATAAATACCAGTTGCGAGGTCGCTTGCACTAACTGCATCACATTATAATATGTGTAACAAAAGCATGTCCGATCCGAAAGGGGAACATGTGATACTACAATAACATGACGGTTTTACGTACCTAATAATGTATCATTCGATATGATTTGCAGTTTTCCCCAGTTTTGTAAGAATAAAAAACAATTTGTATTTTTTTTTTTCGATATTTGTCTTATTTTTTGTTCTCCTGATACTTGATTGTATTTAAGTATGAACAGAACAAAAAATAAGACTTTAAACTTTTATTACTTAATATTTATTATCTTGACTGTAACCGCTTTCTAAATTGACATTTCCTATGTAAAAAAGCCGAGTGATCTGTAAACCAGGGTCCTTCCATCTCGGACACCTTTCTCTATTTAAGATTATACATTCTATAAGCCAGTGCCTGTATTATGAGTTGAGGAGATTATGATTATCACCAAAGAGCAATAAAAAATCAAAATTCGATCCGTGCAAATTGCCTAATACGTACATCTGGAATTGTTGAAAAATAAATTAACTCCGTGCGAATCGCCTAATGAAAAAAACATATCATTTAATAGTGGCAATTCACCCCTACTAATACAACACCCTGACTAATAGGCTGTTTTTGCTTGTTGTATCGACCTGACCTTTTGTACCTATCTATTTCATGACAATAGTAGATATCGACCTACCCACCTAATAGCAGATAGCTCATGAATCAATCAAGCGACCTACAAAGCCTAGAATAAGAACAATAACGGTTTTACTTTGTAGGCTTAGCATTTATTAGGTGCTTGCTTTCGTCTAATGTAAACGTGTCCGCACTTTATCGTAGGAATTTGTAAAAAAAAAAGTTTTCGGAGCTAGCAACAGACCTAGAATTTAATATTGGTACTACTGGTCCCCAGATTTTAAACCTTTCGTTCTTTATCATTACATATAATTATATTTTACCTTAATCGAAATTAAAAACTTATGCAAAAGTAAACGATGCAGGGATGGAGTACGTAAGGTTCCTAGTAGGGCTTACTCGTAACCACGTCAATCACACACGAATTCGGCTAATATCGTATTAATAATATCGACAAATGGTCTTGGAACATACAGAATATGACATTTTAATTCCTTACCGGTTACATTCGTTTCTAAAAAACACTGATATTGACGTAGTTTGAACGCAGTAAGATTCTGCGGGGAATCATTTTAACGATACCGAATCTGCCTTTCCCCAGTATGTACATAATAATATATTTAATTAAAATTAATAATTTCACACGGAATGTAATACGTAGTGAAATAAGTACCCAATGATTTTACTGACAAGCAATCGATTCGTGACATAAACATATTTTTATGTATTAAAAAAAAATACAGCGCATCGGTATATTGATAAGGTTGGATATGATAAAATCGAGCTTTATACAGACAAGATCATTCAGAAACAGACACTGTTTGTCGTGTTTGTACTGTTTTTTCGGAAGTACCAACATAACTGGAAACAGGATGGTATTGCAAATAAAATTATCTTCTTACCTCACTCAAAATCTATTTTAGCTTACAGAACGTTTTGTAGAACCCAGAATCTTGGAAACGGTCGCTGTTCGGATAGCCATGTTAATGCGACTAAGTAAATAAGACGATTTCCCAAACGCCGTGGGAAACAAAATGTTACAAACAATATGCTGGGATCCTTTCACACTTGACATCACAATCGGGATCATGTTTAGGACGAAATATTCGAAAAACAAGCCTAAAATAATATTTAAACATTTATATAACAGAAGGGGTATCGTATTGCCCAGAAACTGGGTTGTGGAGGTCAGATAGGCAGTCGCTCCATATAAAATACTAGTATTCAGCTGCATTCGGTTATACTGGAAGCTGACCCCAATAATAGTTATACGGCGGAGGTCAGCCCGGCTTGGGTGGAGCTCAGCCGTGTCCTTGTGGAGGCGATCGGCGGCGGCGAACACTTGCGTCTGGCCCTGGTCCAGGTCATGGTTCACAGCAAGAGTGCATGGACAGCCGTCACCTCCTTCTACGAAGCGTAGAGGGAGGTAGCGCACGTGAGGGAGGGGCCCTCATGGCCCTAGTCACCGCAGAAGACGCCCTGGGCGTCAAGGATCCCAGGCTGATACCCGGCCAACGTAGGCGCGGGCTTGCGGATGGCGAGTAATGGGTAGCTCGCTGTCCGGTAAGGACCAAGCCCGGATCGACGGTGCCTTGTATTCCACACACGCCTCAAAGAGATGTCAGCACCAACTGGTGGGGTCCGCAAGGACCGATGCCAGGGGTGCGGGTTGTTCGAAAGATATACCGTGGCCCCTGGCACACAGGCAACTGAGGGAACACGGGTGGGTTTTAGTCAGTCAAAGTCTGCCACGCCCTAACGCTCCGAAGGAGTTATATGATAATTTCTCACTCTCAAAAAAATAAAATAAAACCCCAACATAGTTGGAAAAAGGCTAGAGAGATGATGATGGTTTATATAACAGAACACTACGCTTTTATTGGCCGAAAGTTGAGGAACTAGGCAATACACAGGGCTTTAGGCAATTCCCCACATTTCTCATCCCATATTATTATGATGCCATTTACAGCTTATCCATTCTGTAAAAATCCAACCGTAAAAACTCAAGTAAAGCGAGCTGTCACTCCACCTGGGCTGCCCGAACCCAAGTGAGAAGGTGTAATTTGAACCTCGTAAAGTGGGGCTACCTCGACGGAACGGCAGCAGTATGTAGACGTGCGACTGTGTCACAAACTATGCCCCAGCTCTTATCCTGCTCTCTGCGCCCCAAAACATATAGCAAAGGTGACAGTGATGAAGTTTTGGGCCAACAAAATTTGATAACTGTCGTGCCAGCGACACGAAGAAGAAGAGACTTTACCTGTTGCTACGGATTGACACAATTGACAGCTCACTTCACTTAAGTTTTCTTTCACGAAGAGATTTTTACAGACTAGATCGGTCGCACGGAAAACAAGACTGGATTTCTAAAAATATCGTAATGGAAAAGCCCAATAACACAGCCTGACCTTAGAATCAACCCGGCCTTGGTTGATCCCGCCCTTTGGTACACCAAGGGTCGGTTGTGATCACTACATCAACTAAGATACTATAAATCTACCATCTCGAATTGTTATACTTACAATGAGGCTGAGGTATCCATGTATACTGTTGTAAGCAAGGATTGTATCTCTGAAGTTTCCGTCGCAATACGTGCAGGCAGGTTCACTGGGTCTTGTCAGGTTCAATCTGGTCCTCAATCCATCCATAAGCTTCACTAGGGTACCAAAGTCTAACGGTTCATGAGAACTGTTCTTCGTTTGGACCCTCATAGCGGAGAGGAACTGGGCAAAGTCCAGGTTCGTCCTGTTCTCTCCAGTCATTTCAGTTTCCAGTAACATCTCTTCAAATAGATTAGTCAATGTCTGTGTTATGTTCGAAGTGTCATCTTCACTCATTTTTCTATGATCATTACAATAAAGATCATTGTTCGTTGCCGTTCTTTCATTGACTCTTCAATATCCTGTAACAAACATTAAACAATTTGAATATTTTAATTTCCTATGTGTTCAAAGGTTGTGTTCATGTATGTATATTCATGAGCAAACCTTCCTCTTTCAAGAAAGCAATATACATCAAACAGTATTAAATGTATGTATACAAATAATTTTCTCTGTCAAATGGGTAGATTTCTGCTTTTTTAATTGGTACGTGAGCTACGATAGCAATAACGTGGTTCATAACGTAGGTTAACACCTCGGCTGTGTTACAATACGTTAGCCTCGGCTGACTTTTACAACTTTAAAACTTCTTCATTTCATCGTTATTTTTATTGGCCATTACATTCATGGGAAAATGAAAATTCTTCTACATTGTTAGTATTTTTGGACACAAGAGAAAAATAGACTTATTAATTTAGCAAAAATGGAATTTGGATGAGAGCAAGAAAATGCTTTGTCACATTACATACTGATTTAATTTGGGATTTGGGCGATTCGATGGGACAAATACTATTTATGCAATTAAAAATAAATTAACCTACCAGACGTCTCTTTTAAACAGGAAAAATAAAGGGACCGTTTTTCTTTGATTCAAAAATAATAGGTATTATAGCTAATTCAAAGAGAATAGGGTAGCTCGTTCTTGAGAGCAAAAATAGCGGCTAAGATGGCTAGAGCCGGATAAAAAACATATTATTACGTTAGCCATAAAACTGAGTGGTTCTGTAGATAAAATAGACGCACAAGAAGAAATTCTGCCAAAAACTTTTGGCGTAGACCACGAAAATGGGAAACTCGATGTACGTGAATTGAGTTTTACGCTCCATTGCTTTTCCTTTGTGATGTGATAAAACATGTTCCCAGAAAAACACGTAATAGGAATTGTGCAATATTTGTCGTGACATGACTGACGACTATTACTTTTGCTCACGTAAACACTTGCTATCTTATTCATCTCAGTGAGATATTGAACTAAAGAGTATCAAGACCATGTTTGCCATAGCAAGATGTACGATTGTCATTAAATATGGCAATTTTGTCTTAACCCAACTGCTGATCCCACACCGTGAAAACGAAGGTAAATTGAGCTGAGCCAATAGTGTCGATCCCATCGTGGGAATAACATGACACTTTTATAGGTTTGATTATGTAAATCGTTATCAGAGAACAGATTTGGAAAGCTACATAAAAAATGTCAATATTTCCGCAGTAACCCTATTATCTACAAGATATATGCATAATATATCCTGCCACCATGCATAACCTTCACCTACCAGGATCTAAACGAAGCCAATGAAAATGCCGGACAAAAGAGTCAAATCGACACTTATAGACGAAAAAAAATCTACAACATGAAATTTGTCGTGGCCACCTGTAGCTAACGTTTGCTCAAAAATATCACGTTGTCTCGCGATAAAAGTTTTTTAAATCCTGTTCACAGTTTCGTTGAAATATCCACTTAGCTAGTGTATGCATAGTTTTAGCTCAAGTCACGTGAAGTCAAGAGCTGATCGCATTTTCCTTAACCAAACAAAATTTAAGTGCTTTTCTTTCCTCTGATCGTTTTAAATCCTGCACAAGTCTCTTATCCAATTTATAACTTAGAAGCGTTTAAATATTAAGTATTTATTTTACTGATTTGAGTTTTCTAGGTTAATTTTCTCTGGCTTTTATATCAGACTAGCTTCTGTCTTCGACGTTGTCCGCGTGAAATTTCTTGTTTTAACCTAAAACATATCCTTCATCTATGCCCCGTGACTTCGTTTTCGATTGGCATTCATTCAGATTTTTTTTTCTTTCTTGTCCAGCTCCTAGGGGTCGTAATGTGGTAAGAAAAAACATATAACCTTCTTCAAGACTTAGGCTATCAAATGCAATCCCATAGATACCAACGAACAAACTCATCAACTTTATTATATTAGCATCTATATATTAATACGCGAAGCAAAAACTTTGTACCGCTATTACGAAAATTACGCGGAAGTATTAAATTTGGTACAGTTAAATGGAGAAGCAGTGCAGAAATATCTTTATATAATAACTAGCTGACCCAGCAAACGTTGTTTTGCCTTATAAATTATTTAGGGGTGGACTACCCCTAACATTTAGGGGGATGAAAAATAGATGTTGGCCGATTCTCATAGATACCGGATAAGCACAAAAAATTTCATCAAAATCGGTCAAGCCGTTTCGGAGGAGTATGGCAACGAAAACTGTGACACGAGAATTTTATATATTAGATGTATTAAAATACATTAAGTTTTAAATGAATTAAGAATGAGGTCGTATTTCGACCACTAGTTAGAATAGATATTTCAATTCGACAAGCCCCATTTCAATCATTTAAAGGCAAAACAGTGTGGTACGCTTCTCTTTCGGCTGTTTTCATGTACTCTGGATCGATTAAAGTCGTAAACAAGAATACAGTTTGGTCTCTGTATTTACCATAGGGTACTTCAGTACGGCTGCGTACACAACCAACTCAATTTAACTGTTGTTTTGTCTACAAATAACAGTTTTCCATCTAAACAGTCGTCTGTTTTAGTCCCACGAATAACTGTTGTTTCTACTATATCAAATTACTTCTCGCTAAAACTCCCTATGTTTACTTCTGGATGTTAGTCTTCTCTTGACCTTTGCCACAACTAATAGGTAGATCTTTTTGTCACATGAACGGAAACTGAGGGGCTGAGAAAACTATTGATTGATTAAGTTAGCTACAAAAACTAATTTTGCACACAGAATGCGAAGTTTATCTTGAGTCACCCAATTACTGGGTAATACGATACCCTTGGTAAGACTGGTTGTCAGACTATCGAGCTTCTGTTGACCCGTAACGACTGCCAAAGATCTACGAATGCCAGCCAAGACCAACGGCTCAGCGTGCTTTCCGAGGCACGAAGGGGTCTTGGTATGTAAAGATGGTCTGCCATCCATGGACCAACCGCAGCAAGGGTAGCTTAACTTGATCGCTCGACCTCGCAGCTGTTATTATGTAACCACAAGCTCCTCATAATATAAATAATATAAAATCTGATATTTTGGCTAATTTCTACACAATACATTTAGGGGACGACTTTTTTCAGATAAAGATTTTAGTGAAAGCTGATAGCTTCACAAGCCTCATCTTAATTGTATCCCAAATCCACATTCTTTACCCTAATTTACTTTATTCCACATATTCAGTTTATATTTCTTGAATCTGAAGGGACACTTAATCGGCTGCCTATTATTGCGAACCACTTCACATTGGTCCGTAAATTCATGTCCAACGTGAGAGCGAGACCACTTGTCAAGTTGTCCCCGACCGCATTGTTATACATAGGTATACGTTCTCACTGTTTTCCTTAGCAACTGGAGGACATTGGAGTAATTGTGAGGTCACTTACTGTGTGTTTTTCTTTCTTACATAAAGGAGTACACTTTTAGAAATCTACCTTTTCATTTTTTCATACTGCTTGATATGCTCCTACAACCACCCAGGCGTTCAATCTGCTTAGCTCCCTGATTGCTCAGAGGCTTGTTGTTGTTGACATATCTGTGTATGGCAGTAAATCTATGTTTAATGATTGTGTGAAGTTTTGTAGTTAAATGTCACATTGTTGGCTTGCTGCCCGCTTTGGTATTTACTGTAAGTGCAGCAAAAAATTGTTATAAATATTAAATAAGAACTATCAGAATATTCAAAAACCCCTTCGGGAAATATAGGTTATGTTTCAATGAAAATGTTATTACTGAAGGAACTATTTGAGGGTAATTAACAAGGGTCTATAATTACCTTAATTAAAATAGCAAGTTCACTAAACTTATAACTACATCATCATCTGCCTAGCCTTTTCCCAACTATGTTGGGGTCGGCTTCCAGTCTAACCGGACGCATCTGAATTCCAGTATTTTACATGGAGCGACTGCCTATCTGACCTCTACAACCTAGTAACTGGGTAATACGAAGCCACTTGGTAACACTGGCTGTCAGAATTTCAGGTTTCTGATGGTCCGTAACGACTTTAAAAGATCCACAAATGACAGTCGAGACCAACGGCTTAACGTGCTTTCCGAAGCACGAAGAGGTCTTGGTGTGTAAATGTGGTCTATCCCGATCAATCGACCCGTGTAGCTGTTATTACTAAGCCACAAGCCCCCCTGAAACTCATACCTACATGATAATCGTTATTCATGATACGTAGGAAGCAAAGTCACATAACGCCATGACATTATGACCGGACTAATGACTCAAAGGTTATAGTGGCAGACGCTCCCTTAAACGTGGGTGGGTACCAACTTCCCACAATAAACGAATAATGCTAAAAATAGATTATGTAAGTAGAATGAATGCTGTGGAAACGTGTTCCTTGCGAAGCATATGTGAGAAATGATAGGCTGAAGAATGAAATGATAAGACACAGGTGCGATGAAGGGTGGCTTACAAAAAGTATTAACAAGACCTAGGAGGACATAATAATATTACAGTGACCTTAGTGGTGAAGTTCTTGAGAAAGGTCAAGTGCGTACTCGCAACCTGCGTGCGTATAAGACCACAGGCCCTAGTGTAAGTTTCATTTAACCATCTCGATCAAACGCTTCAAGCGCGTTCCGCGCTCCGATTGGTCCGTCACCAATTCAGGGCCAATCGGAGCGCCGAACGCGCTCGATTCGTTTGATCGAGATGGTAAAATGAAAGAACGTAAGCGAGGCAAAAGGACAGTGAAAGGATCGCAGCAGGTGTTGTTTTGTAGTTTCTGCCTACCCCCGTGTGAAAGAGGTTTATAAGTGTATGTATGTAGATTATGAAACTTTCATCATACATGTGAAACCCAGTGTACAATACTCAATACTTTTATTACATTCATCATGTAGGTACCTTTAGGTGGTTTTTTTTTGGGTGGGAAATTATCAATTAACTTTTCCCGCTCTGGGTGGAGCAGGAGGGCGTGTCAGACTTTTACTGACTAAAACCCACCCGTGTTCCCTCAGTTGCCAGTGTGCCAGGGGCCACGGTATCTCTTTCGAACAACCCGCACCCCTGGCTACTCTTAGGTAGTAAACTTATAATTAGATCATATGGACCCTGTCGGGCACAACAAAATAAGTGACTTAGGAGAGGGGAACCATTTGTTAGTTATATACATTATTTAGCAAAACCACTATATTCTAAAAGATAGATAGATATAATTTCATGTGTCGTATCAAATTGCTAAAATCATGGCCTTAATGAAGTTCACGCATCGTTTATCAAAAGCACGTAGCTGCACGCATGGTAGCATGCCCAACCTGTCGATTGAGTTACGAGTACTTCAGTTTCAGTGCAACGTCAACATTATTAAACATTACTATGAACTAACCAAGCCATGAATTTTCCGGATAGTTGGTTTTGGTCCCAATTGGGCGCCATTAGGTGAAAACCGATAATTGAAAAGAGTAAACGCCAAATCATTTGTTACGTAGATTTTCACACCAGATGATAATAATGTTTCCAATTTTAAGGTTTGTTATCTACGGTAAAGGAAATTCTAATGTCAAACTGGATGACTAAGCTAGGTACTTTCTTTCATGAAAAGGTCAACTAGGCCTTTATTTTGAAATAAATTTAAGTACCTAGTGATACATTTTTTCAACACATTCATCTATGTTGCCAGTTTTAATTTTTCTCTGCACTATCTAGAATACGTAGGGAAGTACCCATATATTAGCCCTACTTAATTACTTATGGCCATTTTTTATTAATCGCAAGAGTGCTTGCTTCCAGTTATTTGTAATTAAATTTCTAGGAAATTAAAGGTTATTCAAAGATGTTATAGGAAAATGAAAGCGACCGTATTTCAGTAGGTACACAATACCGTCTACAGTTATTCTCGAAATGTCAAATTAATTCCAAAAATCGAAGATTAGACTTACTTTATTAAATTAGATACTTACACCAATTTGAAGTGTTTTTAGTCCTTTAAATATGTAAAAAGGTATGAACATCAGAATTAATTGTCGTGTCCCTCGTTTTTACATAAAACTACATATTGGCAATTTCATAACGCTGTGCACGGAGCCATTATTTTCAGATTGTAAACATAGTCGAATATTGTAAACAAATCAGTTTATTTTAAAAAATAACCGACTTCCAAAAAACACTATAAGTAAAGTGAATAATTACTTTATTTTTGGAAATCAGTGTCATTGATTTTGTATTTTCGTTTTTTTGCCACCGAATTTTAATTAAAGTAATTTTTCACTTCGTGGTGTTTCTTTAAAGTCTGTTTTTTTTATATTATATAAATGACTTTTTTATCTTTACTTTTTAGTTGTGGTACCTTCAAATGTTTTAAAAAGATAGGAAGTAATACAAATCCGTACCATGCTTATATATTTCCAACATAATATTCATGAAGACCTTTGTCCAATGTCGAAGGTGCAATTTTCAGGCAATAAAAACACGCTACACTTAGGTACTAGTTATTGCCTGTGGCCTTGCCTGCATGGAAATAGCTATCCGTCCTCGCTATGCAAATTCGATATTCCTTTTCATTTCACTAGCGTGCTAGGGTTACCATTTCGAAATTTCAAAAGTCCCGACATAAAGCCGGTCATTTGTAAAAAAAATCCGAACAATTATTTTTTAATTTATTACAGAAGTATGAGGAAGGCATGTAGCTCATTAGACCCCTCCGTGCCTCGAAAAGCATGTTAAGCCGTCCGAACCCGGAAAGTCTGACAACCAGTCTTACCAAGGAATATCGTACTAAACAGTAACTAGGTTGTGGAGGTCAGATAGGCAGTCGCTCCATGTAAAATACTGGTACTCACCTGCATCCGGTTAGATTGAAAGCCGACCCCAACATGGTTTGGAAAAGACTAGGTGGATAATAGAGGTATGAGGAACATAGTATGAAGTTCTTCATTGTCCATAGAAAATGGAGGATCTTCCGAAGGAAGGCATATATACTAGTTGCGCGAATAACATTGCTTGCGCGATGCGGAATTAGTGTGACGTCAGGTATTTTGATGCGTAGTTCGCATGTGGCGCTGTAAATGTTGCCACATAGGTATTTTCTTTTTTAAGACAACCTATTTATTTTAGAAATCTCCTTTACTCTAAAAGTCCGGACAATACCGGACACCAGACCAGGCGGGGAACCAAAAGATCGGATTTGGACAAAATCGGACGGATGATAACCCTAGCTGTGACTCAACGAGATAGATCGCGTTCTTTGCATGCGTCGAATTAATGTTTTATCTTTGATTTATTGTTTCTAGGACTCTTCTGGTTTCAGCAAGATAAAGTGGGAAAAAATTCAATGCTAAATGTCGATGAAAAACGTTTGTTTTCAATTTCAATCAAGTTAACATAGCCTATCAATGCCATATTGATATTTTACTTGAACTTTGACTGAACTTTTACTTCTTAATAACAGTTCATTTTATTAAGCTGGCTTAATAATTTTGAAATTCACGAAGGTTTCTGCTATGATAAGTACCTAGAATTCTTACTCGTAATTAAGATATTTCAATTAGGTATTATGAATGTAAACCATCCCTTTGTTAAGTAGATATTCTGATCAATCTTCCCAGACGGCATTATTATGTCTTTACAAGTATTTCAGAGACTGAACAAAAATGTTTTGTTAAGTATCTCAGTTTGGCTATTAAATAGTGATCGTTGGCAAGTTTATTGGCTATTAACTAGAACATCTGTTCACATCGATTTTCCGCTAGTGGTCACTCCTACGCACCAGACGAAAATTCTTGTAAAATTTCTATTCATCGATATTTTCTTCACATTATTTGATTCAGAGATTTAGAAGTCTACGCCTAGAATTCTTCTATTTCTGTTATTTACATTGATCAAAGAGCAATTTTCTATTATTTTATATTTATAGTATTTTGTTATTTATTACAAACTTAAGTTAATACTTATGAGAATTTAAGTTATTTATCAATATACTAAAAAGGGTTTGTGCGAAAGAGTGATTTGCATAATTTCTATTAAATAGGTAGTATTCATTGAAGAATTACAGCTTTGACAACCAAGCTTGAAACTCGACTTTACAATTAACAACCCTAATTTTTGCTTCACCGTAATCGGGTAAAAAATACGAAGACCATAGGTAAAAACGTTTTGTTTACGACCGAGAACAATACTGTTATTGTACTAAAATCTAAATTATATGAGTGAGTAGGAAGACTGTCGTGAAAATGTGGGTGGTTCCTTTGTTTGCCAATGTTTTTAATACAAAGTTGGCGTTGGTTCCATTAAGATAATGTTGTTACCGGGGGATATACTTATTGGTGTTTTCTTACGTGTAGCGTTATTTTAACACTTAGGTAGGAAAATATAACGTTGTAATTGAAATACAAGGTGCCAGGGTATCAACGCGCAACGTGTTATCATGGATTCAGTACAGGATTCGGAACCCGTCTGCGGTGAAATCGTTTTGTCAGTTATTAAAAAAGAAATAGGTAGCTTTTCCATACATTTTGATCTCGTACTTTTCTATGAAACAGCGGTTTTTTTTTTGTAACCGACTAAAAACTTCTACTCTAGGGTCTAGAATCGTGTGCTAGATTCATCATTGCAGTTTGCACGTCACTATGTCGCTACCACAGTGACCTGTAGGTCACTATATTTAGTGTAATTTACAGGTACGAAATAGTGAGCTCGTTATCTTAATAAACAGCATCTGTGTATGTAATTATAAACTATTATGTAATGTCTATCGATCGGGCCGTTAACTACGACAACTAGAGGTTGTTGGCAGCCCAGTTACTAGTAAAATGAACTGGTTATAATGGTTAGGTACTTAGTTCTGGGCCGGAATAAAAGGTCCTTGGTATATAATCAAAGCCTTGGAGCTTCTTATTTGCTAGAGCATGAAAGTTTGCACACATTAGGGAAAATGTTGTAACCATAATAATGTGTAAAGATTTTTATTACTCAATCATGTATTATATCTAACCAGCTTTTGTCAGCGGCTTCGCCTGCATGGAGTTCGAAAATTATCTCACAGGAACGTATCACCGAGATAAAAAGTATCCTATGCGTTAATCCAGACTATAATCTAACTCCTGAAAAAGATGGAAGCTATTGGCATTCAAGGTTTGGCTCTGGAGTGGTTTCAGTCATATCTAACAGACTGCACACAAAGTGTCCGCATGAGGGACAAGTGCAGTAACTATGCCAGCCTAAACTATGGAGTTTCTCAGGGCAGAGTGCTCGGGCCGTCACTTTTCATTTTGTACATAAACAGCCTCTGTACTTTAGGACTGGGCCGAGCAAAAATATTTGCCTATGCTGATGATACTGCCATAGACTTCTTTGACAAAACGTGGGAGGGGGTCCAAGAGGCTGCTAACACCGGTGTAAACCTGGTTTATAATTGGCTTACCCACAACCTACTGACGCTTAACGTAGATAAAACGAAGGTTGTGAACTTTAGCGTCAGCGTTAGAACATCCTACCCAAATCATCTATCAGTCAAATTGCATTCTTGTGACAGTAATCCACCAATACGATGTACCTGCACAACTCTTGAGCAAGTCAAACACAACATGTATCTTGGCGTTTACATTGACCAACACCTTAACTGGTCAAAACAAAAAGATCATGTAAGTGGTCGGGTTAGAAAACTTCTACCCATTTTCAAAAAAATGGGATGTATTGCTAGCAACACTATTTTGAAAATGCTCTATCCACTCAGCAAATCTGTTCTCAACTACTGCATTGTAGCATGTGGTGTTGCACACAAGACGCATCCAATGAAAGTGGAGCGTGCGCAGCAGGCTCTTTTTAAGGTAACTTACAAGAAACCGATGCACTTCTCCACTGACATACTGTACCAAGAGACTGGTATTCTGCGTGTACGCCAATTGTATATAATGGCAGTGGCACTGAGGTACCACAAAAATGCCCATAGCGCGATAACCTACACCAAAGTGCGCTCTCTTAGAAATGCAAATAAGCCCCAATGGCCTAAACCTAATTGTAGACTCATTTTCGGAAATCGATGCTTCAATTATATGGGACCTGTTATTTACAGTAAGCTTAATAATTTAACAGATATACTGCCGATGACTAAAAATAGATGCAAAAATCACCGTTTAAAAACCCTGGCCGGAATGGACTATGAAAGCATGGAGAAGTTCCTTAACTCTTGAGTACAACATACGCATTCATTCACACAAATACATAGGGGTTGATTTGTACCAAACGAACGAATACTCATGGACTATGAGTATTCTTTCGTGGGTTTATCCAAGCCTACATAAATGTTAGGGATGAGAGGAAAGGAATGCTCATGGTCTGATTGTCTTCGTTTGGTCCAAATAGACCTTAACTCACTCATTCATCACACACCCACACCACACCCTACACTTACATAATACACTACACACGTTTAAATTTAATACAAGGTGTATAAGTGTAAGTTTATCTCATAACTTATGAGATAACTCTAGGTTAATTTATTGTTTGATATCATTAGATTTTTGTCACCTCACAAATCTTACCACCGACGTTACCGTACGTCCCTACCTACTGTAATGTTTTAAGACGAAGGAGACTAGTGTCCACGACACAGGAAAGCCTAGTGTAGAGGCTAGTGCTTTTTTTTAATTTGTATTGCTCTCTTGAACAATAAATATTTTATTTATTTTATTATTTAACTGTATGCCCAATTTCATCCAAATCCGATCAGCAGTTGTTGCATGATTGAGTAACAAACATCGAAATATCCAACCATACAAAATGTTAACATTTATCATATTTGTAGGATAGGTATCAAAGATATACATAGTCATGTATTTGGCGCGGAGCAGTGTGAAGAGGCCCTTCATACTGCTTCGCGCCATAACGAGTCCCCGTGTTCATTTGGCTCCGTCGCGTCGCATCAGAGTATGAAACAACACCTAAATGATTGAACTGGGCCCTGAGACTAAACACATTTCTGTTAGCGTTCACGCCAAACGTTACGCCAAAATGTACGAGAACTACATTACCTGCAGAAAGATTACGTCGTGTCCTTTCCGCAGGTAATGTCTTTCCCATACATTTTGGCGTACCGTTTGGCGTGAACGCTAACAGAAATGTGTTTTGTCTAGGCCTGCTGATTTGAATTGAAAGTCACCCGTATAAACCCAATATCGAATGAACAAAACATGAATGCGTTCTCTAAGGATACGAGTGAAGCCGCAAGAAAAGACTAGTCCTAAAGAAATAAAAACAAAAGAAAATTGCTGGTTTGTTCCGACAATTTATCAAACACAACTACATCAACCTAGGTAACTCCGGTTTGCAGTAAATGGGTAAAGGATAGAATACTGTACTAAGATACAATACTAAGTTAGAAGAAAATTGAATTGAAACCCAACCTTGTGGGAAAGTGTTTGCTGTGTAACAAAGTTTCTTCTGTAACTATTGTATTGTTCTGGGTTTCTTAGAAACAGTATTTTGTGGGTGAAAATGTGACGCAGTTTTATTTACTTCAGACAACCCAAGGATGTTTTATAATTTCCACAAGTTTTTAAGCTCAACTTTTGTTAAAGTGTTAATCATTTGAGCTATATGCGATAACGTACCTATTACGTATGTACATTAATGGGCCAATTTTTCAATAGTCAGATAACTTTTATCTGAAGAATAAATCTGACAGTTTGGCATATTTTCTATACAAAAGCTGTCAAACTGAAATATTTATTCCTCAGATAATAGTTATCTAACTATTGCAAAATCAGCCCTTATATGTATATCCTACTAATATTATAAACAAGCTTCCTCTCGCGGTTTCGCCCGCGTGGAAGGCGGAAATTATCCCGCGGGAACGTACTACCGGGATAAAAAGTATCCTATGTATTAATCTTGGCTATAATCTATCTGTGTGCCAAATATAATCCAAATCCGTTCAGCCGTTTTTGCGTTAAAGAGTAACAAACATCCATACATACATCCAAAACCGACTGAACGGATTTGAATGAAATTTGACACACAGGTAGTTTGTAACCTGGAATAACACATAGGATACTTTTTATCCCGGTACTACGTTCCCGTGGGATAGTTTTTGACCTCCATGCGGGCGAAGCCGCTGGTAAAAGCTAGTATACAACGTGTAACGGAAAGGGTATATACATACCAAGGGCACGGCTTCTTTAGATGATATCAAAAGATATTGGAAGGATTTTTAATCCTATCTCTACATGTTCGGAAATTATGAGATTTTTTTATTCATTGATACCAGAACAAATTGAAACAAACACATCACTCGGAAGAGATTTATCGTGATATTGGCATGTAACGTGGAAAGTTATTGACCTACGTAGTGCGGTGACACGTTTGTTATGATTTGAATTTAAGAAACATATGAAACCGAAAATTTGGTATCAATTTTTAAAGTACTTTATTTTGAGCTGAAACCATGTATATTGATTCTATACCAGCTGTTATCTTTAGTGCTTAAGGATAGCAATAGGGTTTCTGTTACACCCTGTATACATAACGTTAAAGGGCTGATTTCTTAGTCACGTTCTCAGCAAAAAGTGGAGACATTTCTTTTTCGACTACGCATACATACCTACTGCCATTATTACTCGTTATATCATGTGACAAAGGAATGTATTCGACAATTGCTAGACCTTTTCATTGCGCAAATGTACACGTGAGTGGGATTTTGTAAGGTGCGATATCAGTTATATTCCCATTCAAAAAGTGCTGACTCTGAGCCAATTTTGAATAAATCTCTTTTGATAAAAGACTAGGTACCCAATATAGCAGTCCCAATAATACGTCAGGTAGGTAGGTACTTACAATGGGTGTAAGTACCTACCTACCTGACGTAGATATTTAGGTAACGTTCTCTAAAAATACAAGCCGGTGCTCGATGGTATTTTGTATTTCCTATTGGTAAAAATGACGAACTTGATACAAACTGTCATCCCCTATTTAAACAGGGGATTATCAAAGGCGATTTGTCATCCCCTATTTAAATAGGGCACAGACAGGATGACAGTTTGTATCCATAATCAGCCCATAAAGTACCCACTTCTGGTATACAGGTATGTATACCAGAAGTGGGTACTTTTCCTCTTTGAGAGTGAGATTGGGCCACGCGGTCCTAGTGCGGTTTGGTAGATGACACATGTCTACGAGTTTTTAGTTCTAGGACATGTCGGTTTCCGCACGATGTTTTCAGTGGTGATGAAATAATTTACACAAAGTAAAGCGTCTATCGTGGTTCGAAATTAAGGCAGCCGCTGTTTTTTTTTTTTCGGATCGTAAGTTGTAGCCGTTCCTACTTGGTCACCTCTGCTACAAGTGCACTTTAGGGGGTCGCAAAGAAGGAGGCGGCGCACGTGAGGGAGAGGCAGTATATGTGCCCTCACGGCCTTAGTCGCCGCAGGAGACGCCCTGGGCGTCGGGAATCCCAGGCTGATTCCCGGCCACCGTAGGCGCGGGCTTGCGGATAGCGAGTAATGGGTAGCTCGCTGTCCGGTAAGGACCAAGCCCGGGTCGACGGCGCGTTGTGTTCCACGCGCGCCTCAAAGAGATGTCAGCACCAACTGGTAGGGTCCGCAAGGACCAATGCCTGCCAGCGGTGCGGGTTGTTCGAAAGAGATACCGTGGTCCCTGGCAAACAGGCAACTGAGGGAACACGGGTCGGTTTTAGTCAGTAAAAGTCTGACACGCCCTCCTGCTCCACCCAGAGCGGTAGAAGTTATTTGGAGATACACCAACCAAAACAAAAAAGCTGGCGATCGTCACTTTAAAATAATATAATATTTCCTATAGGCGACTCGCACAAACTTAATAGCGGGAGAAGTTATTTCATGATTTCCCATCCAAAAAAAGGGGTGGTTTTTGAAAATCCTTCGTAGTGCACACTTACGTTATTTAAGGAACCCTTTTGCAAAATTTCATGTTTCTAGTTATCTAGACCCAGCAGTTTAGGTTGACCGTTGTCTCTGATTGAATGAATTTTCAGATTTTTTGACGTAAATATTTAGGTAACCTTTTCTAACAATAAGAAGCATGATAGCCGGAATTTTAAATTACGAATAGATACGCAGACGCACCCAAGCGTAGGAATGTGGTTTTAGAACAGTGGAAAAACGCAAACTAAACATTACGCTTTAATTAAAAACAGTATGTTAGGACATTTTATTTGTATGTTATGTTGTCACGGTAGGCTTGTTAGGTATATTTTTTCTTTTAAACTACCCTTTGCAGTTTCTAGAACTATAAATCCTATCCTATTAATTAGTATTATAAATGTGAAAGTTTGTATATAAATTTAGATGTTTCGATATTTGTTACGCAATCACGCAAAAACGGCTGCACGGATTTGGATGAAATTTAGCATACAGATAGTTTATAACCTGGATAAACACATAGGATACTTTTTATTTCGGTATTCCATTCCCGTGGGATAATATTCGACCTCCATGCAGGCCAAGCCGCTGGCAAATGCTAGTTATTAATTTTCTACTAAGAAGTTAAATAAACGTAAAATAAACTTCTACATAGGATTTTATAAAACACGTAAATTAAAGGGTAATGGGTAAGTTGTTTGTGTTTATATTTTGCTTGTTGCTTTATTAAGCAAAAAAAAAGTACTTAGGTACCTCTTTAGTAATGAAAAAAAATATAAGTTAGTGCTTTAATCTCATTGTTTTTAGAGGTCCGTAACCAATTAGCCTTATCGTCAAACTTGTACGCACGGCTACACATCAAGCTATAATTTCCAGTATAAGCTGATCTCGCTTTGTATAGGATTTCCGTACAGTGCGAGATCAGCGTAAACTGGAAATGTATAGCCGTGTATAGTGTGGTACGTCTGTCCGTCTGAGTTAAAATGTCGAAATTGTTTTTTTTTTGTATTCATTGGCAATCCACGACTCCGAAACTGTACTGAAAATACTTAAATGTAATAACTACGTATTCCCTTAATTGAAGCGAGTTTATCGTTGGTAAGTAGGTAAGAAAGAAAGAAAAATAGATTTATTTGTCACAGAAAGATGAGATATAAAAAGATGAGATCACACTTTTTTTAAACATGATAACAACACAGATATTCATACATAGGCAGGCACATAGAACATAAATAGTCGGTAGCTGCACGCCGTGACTGAGACAAGAAGGCTTCCACTCAGCATGATGCTATGCTATGGGACCCACAGCATAGCGCTAATTTTCAGTGGTCACCCAAATCCAAGTTACATCATTGACCTCTATTTATCGATTTAAAAGCAACAAAAAAGAAAAGGTTACCTCTTCTCCTTTAGTCTGACCCAAATAAAATACAAACAAATACAAAAAAAAGGTCGAAATCCTGAGGACTACTAGTCCCTAGAGATAGGCAGCATTAAGATATTGGGTGTAAAATCTTCAGTACAAAGAAAACGGTCTGAAACCATCGTTTACAAGTCATCAAGCACCATTAGGTAAGTTACCCTTTTCTAACGTCTCGATTGTTTACCAAGCAACTTTTTTCTAAGTAAACGAGATCCTTTTTTAACACGCTTTTTTAACTTCACCTGTATATTTGATTGTTTGTAACCGACTCCTTCGGACTTGATTTTGACCCACTTCAAACGTTTAAACTTCATTTAAACTTTGTGGACGATGTGTTTTTATTGAAGTTATTGAATTGTTATCGAGGACCGATGACAATTCAATAACTTCAATAAAAATTAAATAAAAAAATACAACAAAAAAAAACTGTAAAATCACGCTTTTGTAATCAGCAGAACTAAAAAATAGAAAATAAATAATAGATTTTTTTTTTAAACACGCTTTAAAAACCAAACTAAAAAGCAGAAATGAATTTTAAAAAAGCGTGGGATGCCTTTTTACGTATTTTTATAATTAATTAATATCAAGCACCCCACGCTCTTTTGAAAGGAGCCTATTTGTAGACTTGGAACAGCGTTTCCGTCATATTGTGATTAATATTATACTTCTCTAGTGGTCCTTAGCAGTAGCTGTAATTCAAGTGTATTTTATGTCATGTACCTACTTATACTTTTCTGTCCGACTTTTACTTTATCAACATTATCGTTGTCTTTTTGTGTGTCTGTGTTGGACGTTCTTGGTTGCACATTTGTATAACTAAAATATCTACGTGTAAAAGTAATGTGCATACCAAAATACAATGTGTACCTAATTGTTTGTCCTTACGAAAAACAAAAAATACGGACGTCATGAAAATTCGTAATTTTCACTAAATAAGTACTGGGAAAAATGATAGATTTTCATGACGACATTAAGGTGTCAAAAAGTTCGGTATTTGGAAATTGTAGCCGCATGTGGTGACTACCGCTCTTCTAGAAAAACGTAGCTTAAACGAGATCATACTTTCACAGTCTGATCTGTCTCGTTCTCGAAATTACAATAAGTAATTTTAACTGAAAACTTGCATTAGAAATAAAATATGTGTGATGAGCAAATAAAATTTATAGGCAAATTATAGACCAATCGCTCTAATCACAATTTTTGCAAAAGTTATGGAAAAATGATTTATGACGCGATAAATAAATTCTTATCTTAATATAATATTTTGAGTATAGAACAAAAGGGATTTACAAAAAATCAAAAGGTATCAATACGGCCGTCTACGATTTAATGAATATGATAATAAGAAACGTCGATGAAAAAGTACCAGTTTGCGCAATTTTAACTGATACGACGAGGGCCTTCGACTGTGTTGACCATAAAACTCTCTTATACAAGCTAAACATGATATGTATCAGAGGAAATATGCATAATCTCTTAAAATCATATCTCAGCAACCGGAAACAGCATACAGAAATTTCAAAAATATGTTTAAAAACCAAGCTTGAGAAAAATACTTATTGGAACATAAAATTACTAGGTATGGTGTACCACAGGGCACTGTGGTGAGGCCTCTATTATTTTTATTTGATATTAACGACTTGCCACGACGCATACAACATCCTATGGTGTTATTCGCTGACGATAGTACTGCCTTGATTAAATGTACAGACCTAAAAACCTATGAACATGACATAAATAATACTTAAACGGACATTAGAATAGAATAGAATAGAATAGAATAGAATAGAAAGCATTTATTCGACACAGACACAACACAACAGCAACAAACACATAAAAAAAGAACAATAAACATGACAATAAAATTGCGGTAAAAAGTGCTGAGCGTGCCCATACCGAAAGGGTTACCACCTCAGCATTTGCTGGGCGTCAGACACCCAGCGCTGGTTTTCAGTTGGCACCCTGCAGTGACACACGGACGTAGGCAAATAAAAAAGATACATACTTGAAAATAGTAACAAAAAATGTTTAAAAATACGTAAATAAATAATGTAAAAGATTTTTGTGTGCTACTTAGTTCAGAGATTTTTTTTTAAAATACCCTCGAAACTACAATAAAAAAATAGCGCCTGTCACTTGACGCAGTGACACATCATCGAGAAGCCGCAAAAAAAAGAAAAGCCAGCGAGGGAAATGTGCTTTCCATAAAATATTTCTATGTGCCAGTGAATTAATATTTCTAAGGCGTAAGACCGACCCACCTCCAGTCAAAGTTTATATTGTAACGGAAAAAAGAAGGTAAGATCGAAACCTTGTGGTTTTTGGAGACACCGCATCACATCCAGCCTAAAATAAGGTTAGTTTCTATAATATGAGATCATTAAATAAAAATAAAGGAGACATACTTAAATTTGTAATTGATTGAACATAAACTATTAGATTAATTATAATTATGTATAAATAGCTATTGGATTAAATAAAGGATTTATCAATATTAATGTCATTAAATTCAATTTGTGAATTTAAAAAGAATTTCTTAAGTTTAGCCTTAAATGTACTAATGTTTTTTAGGTCCCTAATGGGTGGGGGAATGTTGTTCCAACATTTGGATGCCGCGTAACGAAAGCTTCCTCGGAAGGCTGCAGTACGGTGATGCGGGGTAGCCAGCTGCTGAGCACAACGCCTAGCTTTGCGCTGCCGGTGACTATTTACCCACACAAGCTTCGAGTACAGGTATGATGGACATTTACACTTGATAACGCCGAAAAGAAGACAGGCTAAGTGTAACTTCCGACGGGATTTCATTTTTAAAATATTATTTTTGTTTAGAAATGGTGTAATGTGGCTCCTTGGTGGTACATTAAAGCAAAATCGCGCGCAAGCATTCTGAACCCTTTGAATTAGTCGTACGGTACGTGCTAGAAGTCGAGGTCCTACCACAGTATCGGCATAATTTAACTTAGATAGAACCAAACTTTCAACTAGCTGTACACGCAGATCTTCGCTTAAATACGGACGCATCTTATACAGCACTTTAAGACGGTTTTTTTTTTTTTTTTCTGGGTGGGAAATCATCAAATAACTTCTCCCGCTCTGGGTGCAGCGGGAGGGCGTGTCAGACTTTTACTGACTAAAACCCACCCGTGTTCCCTCAGTTGCCTGTGTGCCAGGGGCCGCGGTATCTCTTTCGAACAACCCGCACCCCTGGCAGGCATCTTTAAGACGGTAGAAGCAGTTTTTTACACAATTTGCAGTGTGAGCCTCAAAACGTAAATCCTGATCCATTATCAAACCCAGATTCCTCGCCTCATAAACTCGATCTATACATTATACACTGGCTTAATCAAAATAATTTAATGATTAATATACCTAAGACTAATGTTATGCATTTTTATCAACGTATACCACCGCAAACTTTATTTTTATATTACAATGGACAAAAAATAGACCAAGTGCAAGTTGCAAAATTTTTAGGTTTAATGATATATAGCCAACTAACCTGGAAGCCACACGCACAAGAAGTATGCAAAAGACTATGTAAGTACAGCAGCGTATGTGCTTTTTAACCTATCCAGGAAAGTGAATATGCCCACCAGATTAGTTGCTTACCATGGTTTGATGGCGTCAATTCTGAGATTTGGGACAATATTTTGGGAAAATTGTAGTCTGAGAGAACAGATATTCAAGGCCCAAAAACGATGCATAAGGTCAACATGTAACATGAAAGTAACAGATAGTTGCGTACCTGTATTCAAGTCCCTAAATTTGCCAAAATTCCCATCACTTTACATTTTCGAAATAGCTGTTTTTATGAAATCAATTATGCATCTTTTTAATAAATCGTCTGACAATAGAACCCGACCAATCAGAAGGCAGTGTACAAACATGCTATGTGTTAGTGGTCATAACACTGCATTATTAAGAAAAAGTGTTTTATGTTTGTGTATGTGAATAAAAAATGAGTCCATTCCACTTTTTTAAAAGAAATTGTCAGTCTTATTAATTGATAAATGTTATTACTTCATTAGTGAATTTCTAAATGACAAAACTTTATAGTTACCTAATTAATCCCAACATCTTTCATTCTTTATTTTATTTTACTGACCATATTATAAGAATTTTCTTATTGTCATTATTGTAGACTATTAAGCACTTGTGCTAAATGTTTTGCATGCCTAATTTAAGGTAGAATGTATAAGGATCTCTTAATTATAAAACCATCTGCATTTTTTTTTGTACCTACATTCTATGCAAATAAATAATTAATCTATTCTATTATATTCTATTCTATTCTAAAATCTCTTAAGTGCTCCTAACATATAAAACCTCTATAGTCCGCACTCAAAGGTTTTTTTTTTTCAATGATATCCACATCAATTTTCAATGAAATTTTAATTGGAACCAATCCCAATGGCAACCAAAATAAATAAATAAAAATTTTAGCTCCGAGTCGTTTTAAAAAGGCACTTACTCATTTAAAAGCTTTGTATTAAATTGTAAATATGTTCCTATTTCGTGGAAAGAGAATGACGTTTTACTTAATACGCGCCCCTTTTTCTAAGGCTTTTCCTTAATGGAGATACATTTTGAACTTGTGAATTCTGTTTTCTGTGTTTTTTATTTTGTGTCAACAAAATTAAAAGCAAATTGCCTAAAATAAAGTGACCGAAACAGCTCAGCAATGCGACACTGATGACGTCGGCGTCCACAGAGTACATTTCGGTTATGCTCTTAAATTCCTTGACATATTATGGATTTTCTTGTCAAAACGTGTTTCCGTGTCGTTGCGGTCGATTAGTGTATGGATGCTCTTTTGCCACTTTTGGTACCTAACCGAAAAATCTCATCTGGCAAAATATTAAGTTTAAACGTCTTTTGGAGCATACACACAGTGATAGAATAAATTATTTATTTATTTTGCCTGGCACGGTTTTTACGAATTTATATATTTTTTGCTAAAACATTAATATTTCTTTAATATGTGTAGGTAAGTTTAATATACCTTCCGCAACAAATTTTCTAGACAATGGTGAAACCTAGACACGACAAAAAAGAAACGCGGTCACAAATACACGGAGCACTTTTATTATTATATTTGCGAAAGACAGGATCCGTAAACAGTGTTTTTTAACTCTATTATCGCGTATATAATTATGATGTGTGTTAAACTAAAACATCATTTAATATGCACACATCACCTAACTATCATCCATAATCATATCATGCAAAGGTGTACGTACGTTTACACCGTGAAATTTTAATGGTTGTTTTCCCGCAGCGAAATGGTTTTGTCTTGTTAATACAATCGTTTTATAAACAAATAAAATATTAGAAACAAAAAATGGCAGATTAACCATTGTTAAAAATCACCACGTGCGAGTTTATTTTGCTTTGAACATTTATGCATCGCTGTTCCCTTTGTCGGCGGTGCGTGCGATTCGAATAGTACCTACAAGATACCTCTAGTGTTTCTATTGAGTAGTGTTTTATCGAGTTGATGAATATTTTTTTAATAATTTTAAAACAAAAAATCTTTATTTTTTTATTTTTACTCTATGCTTCGAAATTACTCCATAAGTCAAGTTGTTTTGTCGCGGGAAAACAACCATTAAAATTTCACGGTGTATAGTACCCCCACATTTCACCAGTTATTTTTAAGTCTCATGTAATAGAAGGCTAGCCTTTTGCCATCCGCTAACCACAAGCCAGACTCCGGGCTGCTATGAGAAGCTCCTGTAGGTAAACCCCAACAACACTTTGCCCGCCCCGGAAATCTAACCCAAGACCTAATGCTAAGCAGAGTACGCTTGCAAGCACTAGACCAACGACGCTGGTAGAATTTAATATTAACTACTCATCAAGCCGTGACGCAAAGGTTTTTTTTTTTAAAGGTTATGGATAAGGCACGCCAACTTTATTACATAAAATACAAAACGTTCCAGTTGCCCAATACGAATTTCTGGAATTTTCGATTCGTCCACAAAAAATTAAGTTTGTGCGAGTCGCCTATAGGAAATATTATATTATTTAAAAGCGACAATTCGCCAGTTTTTTTTTGGTTGGTATATCTCCAAATAGCTTCTCCCGCTCTGGGTGGAGCAGGAGGACGTGTCTAACTTTTACTGACAAAAACCCACCCGTGTTCCTTCAGTTTCCTGTGTGCCAGGGGCCACGGTATCTCTTTCGAACAACCCGCACCCCTGGCAGATGTCGCAAAGGTTAAATGTTGTTTTAGTCGAGGTACCTACCTACTTACCTATGTACATATCAGTTGCTCTAATGCTTACGTAATCTAATATGTAGGATCAATCAAAACCTTGTTATAGCATCGTTATGCAAACTACGATTACGACATGCCTAATCGTAAACAATATTGGCTTTCTCGTTACCCACTGTGTTAACAATTCATTAATGTAGGCATACGATTTATGAAATTTCATGAGTGAATATCAATTTGAAGGTCATCGAATATGTACTACATATCATCTGCCTAGCCTTTGCCCAACTATGTTAGGGTCGGCTTCCAATCTAACCGGATGCAGCTAAATACTAGTATTTTACACGGAGCGACTGCCTATCTGCCCTCCACACCCCAGTTACTGGGTAATACCCTTTGGTAAGACTGGTTGTCTAACTTTCGGGCTTTTTTCTGTCGACCCTTCAAGATCCACAAATGACAGCCGGGATCAACGGCTTAACGTGCTTTCCGAGGCGCTGAGGGGTCTTGGTATATAAATATGGTCACCCATCCACGGACCAACCGCGGCAAGCGTATCTTAACCTGATCGATCGACCCATGCAGCTGTTCCTACTTATGTGTACACCATATACCAAATGTTAGGCAAGCTTAAATTTTTCCTAGCAACGTAAGTCATTTGGGAGACTTTAAGGCCACGTTCCCACTGCGATGATAGTAGTAGGTACTTTAGACTAAATTCACTCGGACGTAAAAATATTGCGGCGGTATTTTATCGCGCACTGGATTTTCAACCCTCAGTGTTGAATCGACCGTTGAGAATCCAAAAGAGTACATGCCAGAGCGTCGAAATAACATACGGTTGGATTATCGACTAACGGCGTTAAGCAGTGTGTGGAAGATCCATGTCTTAGAACCAACAATTCGAAGACATGTGATAACTACCAACCCATAATGGGCCCGCACGGCATATTATACAGGATGTAAGGGGAACGCCTCCGAAGCCAGAACGTAGGTTATATACAACTTAAATGGAAACGGATACCTTTCGCCTAAAATTGGCTATTTTGCATCAATTTAAAACGTTTAACGCGTCTGTATTGTTTCTACTTATTTTACTTTGGCGGCGCTTTACAAAGGATGTCTAAACCTAAAGTCGCCGCCTGGACTCGGGGTCATTTTTAAATGTATTTAATCTTAAATAATGGTTCATTTCAAATCATAGTACTGTATCGAAAAGCCCTATCAACTGTCTTCGTTTTCGGAAGCGTTTCCCTTACACCCTGTATACCTATAGCTCACTGGGATCTCGATGAAAGGAGGCCTAACATTAAAGGCTGATGATGATGCACAGACGTACCTAGCAATATCGCGACGGATTTTTTTCACGCACTGGATCTCCTACTCACTTCTCCTCCTTCTTCTTCTTCTATCTTCTACTGAATCTTCTGCTTAGCACCGAGAGTTGAAAATAGAACACTGTATTTTTGACGCGCTGAGACTCTCGCGCTGCACCCTGTTGGATTATCAATTCTGGGTTCAACACCGAGAGTTCGAAATCCGGTGCGCGATATAATCCCGCTATGAATTTATTACGTTCGTCCACTAAACGTTGGTACAAATTCCAATCACGAAGAATCAGGTAATTTTAGGTACGATACTGAAACTTTCGTAGGATTTAGATTAGATCTTCATTTAAATGACTGATGAATATTAATAAAGCAAGCTCACAGAATAAAATTGTCAATACCTCCACAGATTCTTGAACAGCGATTCGCAGCATTTTCATTTCAATCCGATTGTTCTGTCCGGTATTTTATTGGAATTTTTATTGTTTATGGAACTTCATTGGTTGTGATTCAAATTAGTTAGGACGGTATTCAGTTTCAGGTGATTTCGCACAGAATGCTGTCACTAATCGAATGGTTTGCCAAAATGACAATGGCATTCTTGTATGCTTAGTCCAAATTTTGGCAACGAAATTATGAAATCCTTTAAAAACATTCGGTATATTTTTGACAGGCAATTTATCTTTCTTTTATAAAAAAAATGTTTTACAAAGAAAATAACTTCACCAAGACAAGGTTTATTATCTTTGTTAAAGATTTTTCTTCTGTCTGTCTGTCTCTGTCTGTCTGATTGTTGAAAAAATGTGAGGATGGTTTAAACTGTGAATAACCACCCTGACATGTTCTTACGGCTTATTAGTCCACTCTCACGAATTAACTCACCCGAAGCTGGCGAATTGTTGTGGAGGCGATCGGCAGCGGCGATCCCTCGCGTCCGGCCCTGGTCCAGGCCATGGTATGGAGACAGAGTGCATGGGTAGCCGTCACCTCCTTCTGCGAAGCAGTAATGCTCGCGAAGAGGGAGGCGGCGCACGTGAGGGAGAGGCAGTATATGCGCCCTCACGGCCCTAGTCGCCGCAAGAGACGCCCTGGACGTCGGGAATCTCAGGCTGATTCCCGGCTCCTTGTGGACGGCGAGTAAAGAGTAGCTCGCTGTCCGGTAAGGACCAAGCCAAGGTCGATGGCACGTTATGTTCCACGCGCGCCTCGAAGAGATGCCAGCACCAACTTATGGGGTCCGCAAGGGCCGATGCCTGCCAGAGGTGCAGGTGGTTCGAAAGAGATACCGTGGCTCCTGGCGCACAGGCAACTGAAGGAACACGGGTGGGTTTTAGTCAGTAAAAGTCTGGCACATCCTCCTGCTTCACCCAGAGCGGGAGAAGTTATTTGATGATTACCCACCTTAAAAATAAGCTGGCAAATCGTCGCTTTTAAGTAATATAATATTTCCTATAGGCGACTCGTACAAACTTAATTTATTTGTGGCCGAATCGACAATTCCAGAAATTCGTATTGGGCAACTGGAAAATTTGTATTTTATGTTATAAAGTTAGTGTGCCTTTTCCCTAAGTACCTTTTCATTGTTTCCTTATCGATTTATTCAAAAAGTTCGAATTGCCTAATACTAATTTCTGGAATCGCCGATTTGGCCACAAATAAATTATCTTAGTGCGAGTTGCCCACACAAATGATTATATTATTTAAAGATGACGATTCGCCCGATTTGTACGAGTTTATTCGTGCGAGTTGACAAAAAGCCATTCTTACCAAACCGAGTCATAATACGTTTACAAAGATTAACCCAAAACTCCCTGCCTCAACGTTATCCGTTTTCAATTAGTTCGTTAATTGTTTTTCACATTAAAATTCCAGTAGAATAATATTAACAAAGCTCACTTATAATAACTTTGTTGACTTCTGAGTAGAAAATATTTAACTCAATTTCAACTCTTCTGCGAAGTTGGTTATTTTTAAAATGTTTGAGATATAGTTCAATGAAATACTAATATTCTACTAGCAAATGAATTTAACGACGGGAAGGGCATTAATTAATAGAAGGGCAAAAACGAAAAAAAAAGCATAAAATGACTTTTGTTTTGTTTTCTTTAAATTGTATTTTTGGGTGTTATGTTTGTCTTTATTTGTGCACTGAAAAGATAGATGTTTATCTTTTTTTCTTAATCAACTACTGTCTATGAAAACCAAGTTTTGAATAGGTACACAAATGAAACTTCTTTCTCATATTTCACAGTTTCATTCGTCAAGAGTTGTAATTAGGTGTAGCTGACCTTGTAATTTGTTTTGTACCTTCTTTGTAATTTCTTTTCATAGGTTGCCTTTATTTTCAATATTCAAGTTTCATTTAACTGAGATGTTTGTCAAAAGTGCACAAAAGCACTTAAGAGGTTATCTATATGTACCTACTTAATATAAATAATTTGAGTTCAATAAATCGAGTTTGTTTTCGTTTACTGACGTGTTTCCTAAAAATGTAAGCCCCAATACGGCCTAAAACTCAACCAGGACTAAAGGACAATGAAGAAGGCTATGCTTGAAGATGAACCGAAGAGATCCGTAGGAGAACCAAGGTAACCGACATAACCCGAAGATTTGCCAAACTTAAATGGCATTGGGCATAGCACATTGCTTGCAGAAGAGATGACCGATGGGGCCGAAACGTTCTGGAGTCGCGACCGCGTTTTGGGAGACGTAACGTTGGAAGGCCTTCGACAAGGTGGACCGATGACGAAAGCCGCAGGAATCCACTGGATGCGAGAGAGAAGCATAGAACCGGGGGAAGTGGCGATGCTAGCGGGAGGCCGGCTGATAATGATGAATATATTATGGCCTCAATGAAACGAATAACCTACGAGTCATTCATCAGAAGTGGTAATAATTATCTATGTATTTGAGAAAATACTAATTAAAACGGATTCGATGTTCTACCGCTTAAAACTGAAGTGGTATTCAGTGTTAATAAATTACTTATCCAAAAACAATACCACTTGAAAAAATAATTAAATTCACAAGGTTCAGAAGAATACCTACTCATTACAGATGAAATTGAAAACTATTCAGAATCTGATTGGATTTTACGGCGAAACTCCGAAGTCATAAATTTAATATTTACGCTCAAGAGCAAAAGCATTAAAACAATGGTTCTGGCTCGTTGGTCGCATGGTCGCAAGCGCTACTGCTGAGCGTGAGGTCCTGGGTTCGATGACCAGGCCGGGCAAAAGTGTTATTAGGTTTTTCCGTTCGAAATTTTCACAGTAGCAGCCAAGAATCTGGATCGTGGCCGGTTGAGAGTAATATGCTTGCTCTCTATATGTGGATATTACTAAACACACCTCTGCGCAACCTTTCGGGAAATACAGGCGTAATGTTATAAAGCAAAAGCATCGATGAGATAAGATAATAATTTATTTGCCCAAACATAAGTACAAGACACAACACAAATTGTCAGCATGCAAGAGATGTTAATAGTAAACTTAATGTACAGACGCCAGCATACCAAGCTACCCCAATCTGTCAAATTTATTTGATAGATTTTCTTCTTTATTTCATAAGCATAAGATTCATGTTCAATTGGGAAAATTTGACAGTTTGGGGTAGCTTGAAGTGCTGGCGTCTGTACATAACAAAGCATAAAACAGATCATCACGTTTGCCTTAAGCAATGGCATGCAAATATTAATACAATAATAAAATTTATAATGTCACTCTTAAGCAAACTATTTGAAAATTTCATAATAATAAAGGAACATTAAAAAACAATGATAAAAAATAATAAATTGGTGAAATACAATCTCTCATTTACAAACTCATTCAAGTCATAATAAGTTTTATCTGCTAGAAAATGTGTGATCGACGTCATTGACGTCTGCAGAGTTATTCATTACCATAAAAACTAAACCCATTTGCAAAAAAAAACCAACAGGTGTTTTCAATTATCTGTCTGTAAAAAATACAATACGAAAAAGGTTTTATTAGTTTTAATATTTTACTGGCATGTTAGAGCAGTGTCGAAACGCAAACAAAAAAGTTCGTACCAAATTCAAAATGTCCAAGTGCGGATTTCAAAACAACGAAACTTAACTTGATCAGCACTTTTAAGCCACGTTCAAGAACTGTTTAGTACCTACTAGCTTTTGCCAGCGGCTTCGCCCGCGTGGAGATCGAAAATTATCCTACGGGAACGTACTATCGGGGTAAATTGTATCCTATGTGTTAATCCAGATCTATCTGTTTGCCAAATTTCATCCAAAAACTGTTCAGCCATTTATGCGTGATTTAGTAACAAACATCCAAACATCTAAACATGCAAACTTCTTATATATTACCTATTAGTAGGATTGACAATATTCCTCAACAATTTTGACAATGACACTATTGAACGTGGTTTAGATGTCCTGAACGCGTTTAATTTAATTGGTGAAATTTGCCTTTATGTAGATTATTAGACGTGAGAAAGACTATTACTATTCAAACTGCATATGGGGATCCCTACCGTCGATCAGTACGCGTCACTAGAGTCAAAAATATACGGTGCGGTTATTTCCTGTGGCATGATGTAAGTTGAAGCAACTTAATAAGATTGTTGCATTTGGTTGATTTCTCATCAAAATGATAAAAGACTCTTGATGAGTGATTGGTGATAGGAACATCCGACTACACACAAAATGCTTGTTTGGGTTTGCGGAAAAATGAGGATTCTAAGGAGAAAACTGCAAAATGGACATAACAGGAAACACACGAAGTAACGAAAAGCCTACATAATCAATTTGAACTGAACAAAACTGCCAAAAACAAGACCAAATCCGTACTGTGGCCGTCAGAAGTTGAGCATAAATCGATAAAACCAGCCATTCGAAATACGTTACTTTTTCACTTAATGAGTTCCGTCGATCTCATGTTTTCCACACTAGTCCCTAAACAGTATTTAGATGATACAAGCCATTGGTTGGTTCATCATCATCACCATTTCAGGTTAAAAACATCCACTGCTGGATATAGGCTTCTCCCCAAAGCACCGCCACTTCGACCGGTTCTGGGATTCTCGCATCCAGCGGATTCCTGCGGCCTTTAACAAGTAATTTGTCCCCCTTGTGGGAGCCCTTCCAACTCTACGTCTTCCGGTACGCGGTCGCCACTGCAAAACCTTTCGGCCCCATCGGCCATCTGTTCTGCGAGCAATGTCCACTGCCCACTGCCATTTAAGTTTTACAATTCTTCGGGATATGTCGGGCACCTTGGTTCTCCTTCGGATTTCATTATTTCTGATTCAGACCGAATCAGAAATGAAGAGCGCGAATCCGAACCGGTCGTTAAGTTAAGTTAAGCTGGGGCTTAAGTTACGTAAATTACAAGAAAAACGAGTAGTAAGAAGAAAGGCGAGACTCGTCTTTCTTCGTTGGCAAGTTAGCAAATAAACATAGAAAGTGTTCGATAACTAAGCCCAAAAACTTAGCAGACAAAAGGTCGCACTTTCACATTTTATATTATAATAATAGTAGGTATGTCTCTGTTCGTGTTTGTCTGTTCGATCGCTTACTTCTTTTAGACAATGGAATTTGGGGCGATTTTCCCATCATTAGTAGCAATTTATTCCGAAAGGTTTATAGGTATGTATAATACATTCAGGGCTAACCGATTTAACGGAAAGAAATCTCAATATTTAGACATGTCACCAAATCGGTAGATTTCACCTGAGCGAAGCAGGGTTGGGTCACCAGTACTTACATAATAAATTAGAGTCAATCCCGATAGCACGTTTCTGTAGAGTATCATGATATCTGTGTGCAAAATTTCATCCAAACCCGTTCAGTCATATTTGCATGATTGACTAATAAACATTAAAACATCTACCCTCTTATTTGTAAACGTTGTTTATAGCTAAGAGATGTTCTGCCAGGGGTGCGAGTTGTTCGAAAGAGATACCGCGGCTCCTGGCACACAGGCAACTGAAGGAACACGGGTGGGTTTTAGTCAGAAAAATTCTGACACGCCCTCCCGCTCCATCCAGAGCGGGAGAAGTTATTTGATTCTTTCCCATCCACAAAAAAAAGCTAAGATATGTTTTAAAGACAAAAATGTATGGTTAACTTGTTGCTAATCACTACTTAAGCAACGTCTAATAAATAAGGGTGTATAACATACAAACTTCCACATTTTAGGATTATAATTTCTCATCACTAAACATACGCATAATGACCAATGGGTATTGTAGCTGACATGAATACCCTTTGGTATTACACAACAGTAGTGTATTTGACATGTTCCAAATAATTCGTTTCTTAATGTAATATATGTCCTTGGTAAAACAATACTGTCTGAGACTTTGTTGTGTGTTGATGTCGAGTCAGCCGGGGACACCATTCTGACTCAACATGTCATTATTTAGATAGTGCCCTGGATTAGGTACTTTGCCACTTTCGAGATTCAAAGTTGCGAAGACGAAAATATACAATATAATTCTTTTCTTTAAGGTTTTTTTCCCATACAAATTTCGGGAGTGTATTACTCCACTGTTCGACAATGTACATTAAAAATTAAACATGATATGGTTTTGTCTCATTATTAATAAGTATGTCTGTAGGGACGGAAATGGAACACTAAAATAAAAAGCCATTAAAAAGTTAGGAGCCAACAAAGATTCGTTTTTCTTGCTAATTTAACCTAACTTTGGGCGTGTTGTAATAAAAGAAGTGTAAAATCTGCAAAACCAAGTCAGTACTGACAAAGCTCAAATATCAAAAAGTTCAACAAACTTTATTGGTCATTGATTTATGCAATGTTTTTTTCATAAAACCCGATCTTCCGAAGGAGTTTTCAAAATTTTTTACGCGCCTGTTGTACTATAAATGATCCTGCATCTCTCTCAATAACGTTGTGCGTGTAGACTGGCTTCTAACTGCTCATCACTGATACTACCTCTGTCGGACATGATGCCTGGTAAGACAGCATGCTTTTTAGCAAGGCCTACCAGTGAGTTCGAACCCGCGCCAGATACTAATCTGGCATTTCAAGTCCAGTTTAACTTTAAGTAGTTTCCATTTCAAGGAAATCTACCTGTAGGTATGCATATGTTACATTTTTATTTATAATCGCACCATTTGACGCAATTTATTATGACCAAAGCTTTAATGTTATATATTTTTATATTCGATTATTTGTAATCGACTAATTGTGCTGGCAACCTTGCAACTATTCAATTAGTGCGATTCTGTTTGGCAAAACTGTCAATAAAAAGTCAAAATGTACTTTGATTTCGGAAGTGGGTGTCATTGGTTTCGTATTATCGTTTTTTCGACTTTAAGGTAGTAAAATTTATATCAAACCACATCGCGACCTTCTAACAGATGAAAAAAGAATCACGTCAATCACTCCAGTTATCAAGAATTAATCGATGTACGGTCACCAAAAAAGAAATACCTGGGTCGTCGGATATAGCTGAAGTTTTCTAAGAAACCAATGGGTGTTTTCGGATAAAATTTAATTTACTTAATTAGTAGAAAACAAACAGTTAATTCACCGAATATCATTTTTAATAAAAAATCCCGCCGAATGCATTACAATAACTCCGCCATTTTTTTAAGTAGAATAAAAATTTACTTTTTATTGCTTGCTCCGTACGCAATTCTAGCCTTATTGTTGTCCCTATGTTATATTTAAGTGACTTTTCTGAAGTTTATTACTATAAGACGATCCAAATGGCTGCGTAGATCATGATTTTACTCGCTACTATAACATGAATCATATTTTAGTAAGACGAGAAACATTGCCACAAAGGGAAGTACTCTACAGGATTTGGCACATTTGCTAAGCAAGCACACTACTCCCTGGGCAAAGAGCCGGTGTCATTTGGCCAGACACGCGTAGACGTGAGAACAACTAAGCCAGTACTGCAAGGGTGGTTCTGTCAGATCTGCGGGGTAGTTGTGTAACACACGATACTCTTGTGCCTGCTCGGTCATTTTTAAGATCGTTCCGTACTAGTTTATTTCGGTCAGTGAACTAGTTCATTCTATTAGCTCTATTCGGTCTTCGCTCTCAGTCAGTACTTCCATAGATCACAGAGCAAAAGAATCTCATTGAAATCGTATCAATCAATGCGGTATTGAACTCGTTTTTGGGTGACGACCCAAAAACGAATTCAATACCGCCACCAACAAAAAATAAATATTTAAACTATCCTGACTGACAGTGAACAATCAAATAAAATGATTAAATAAGTAAATTAATGTAGTTTACACAGAGGACAATACGTCCAGTCCGTCCGTTGTCGTGTTATGATATGTTAATAATTTATAAGGGAGTGCCTAAAACCAACTGTCTCGTTGGCCTATTGGTCCCAAGCGCTACTACTGAGCATGGGGTCCTGCGAGTTAATTGGGTAACACACTAACAGTAGCAATGCCTTTCATTTTGACAGTTCAACAACATTAATTGCATTGCATTTATTTAAGTACGCTGTTGAGCAGGTAATTTTTTTGAACATACAAAGCAATGGATTACCTACATCGTTCACAATGATTCAGAGTCTGATTGATAGTATATTACGGAATTAGGGTGCAGACGTTAAAAATTAAGATTAGAAATAAAAAAATGTTGTATTTTAGCTTCCAAAATCTTAGCAGGGCACCCCCTATCACTTAGGATCTAGGCTTACTATGGCTTACTACTTAGACAAGGATGTCATTACTGTAAGCTTAAGTGGAACCTAGTCGCGGGCTCGAACTCACTGGTGGGCCTGGCTAAAAAGCATGCTGTCTTACCAGGCATCGTGTCTGACAGAGGTAGTATCAGTGATGAGTAGTTAGACGCTAGTCTACACGCACAACATTATTGAGTGAGATGCAGGATCATTTACGTACAACAGGCGCGTAAAAAATTAAGAAAAGTCCTTCGGAAGATCGGGTTTTATGAAAAAACCATTGCATAAATCAATGACCAATAAAGTTTGTTGATATTTGAGCTTTGTCGGTACCGACTTGGTTTTGCAGATTTTACACTTCTTTTATTACTTAAACACGCCCAAAGTTAGGTTAAATTAGCAAGAAAAACGAATCTTTATTGGCTCCTAACTTTTTAATGGATTTTTATTTTAGTATTCCATTTCCGTACAGACAATATTAATAATGAGACAAAACCATACCGTGGTTAATTTTTGACGTACATTGTCGAACAGTGGAGTAATACACTCCCGAAATTTGTATGGGAAAAATGTGGACTAGGTTCACCTTAAACGATATAATAACAAGCAGAGTTGTACTAATAACGACTAATAACTCGTCATCACGAGTGGCACCATGACGCCGTGAATGTGACGAAGTTTCGGTCAAAAAATAAAAACTGTTGTGCCACCGAAACAAAGACCAAAATTCCAAATCCAAAATGCCATAAGCCTCCATTTACTCATTAGTTACGCTTCCAATTCAAACTTTTCAGATACAATTCCAATTCCTGGTTGTCGCTTTAATTCCGGCCAGCAATCCAAATGATTTATTTCAAAGAGATAAAAGTTTCAAAGCTACGATTAACAGCAACGTAATCGGATTACGTTGCTATAAGTACATAACAATGTAGGTATAGTAGATAAACGCCTGATCAGCCTTGATTACATAGTAATTAATCCTTTTCCGCAGAGCTTCACACGAAAAGATCTTTTGTAGTTTTAGCCGTCAACAGAAGTAAATCATTTGAGTATTTTTACAGAAGCCAATCTTTGTTCTAGGAACACAGCTTCACTAATTGGTTATCCCTCCAAAAGACATGTGCGTCCAAATCCGTGCTAGGCCCAGGTTACTTTTTGTATTTTGAAAAAACATTTTATTATAATTTATGCATTGTCTTATTGAATATGGTTTGGACATTTACGAGAATAAAAAGACGTTACAATTTAATTTGATAATTTACAGGTTTTATTATAATACATATTTTGCTAACTGACACGAACGGGAACCTAGATAAGTTTTAACGCAAACGATAAAATAGGAAGCGCTAGAGAAATACTTTAGATTGTCATAAATCAACGAAATGTCACGTTATCTGTCATGTTGTCTCTGCAATCCGCATAAAGACGTTTTAAAGTTTTAAGTGAACCCCTTCAAACGTTCAAATCAAACGTTGTGTTACCTATAACTTGAGGGTAGGGATTAATTTTATAAAGAAAACGTAAGTAAGTTAAATTAGTGCATATCCTCAAATAACAAAGTCTACCCATTATTCAGAGATAAAGTGATTCGAATGATAGTGCAGAACAATTTCATCGCTTTTCATATGGACTCGCTGGCTAGTTCGTCAAACTACCGGTATGAGTATGACGACGTTCGGTGATGCGATGGTTCGAATCCCAGTTGAAACACTATTTTTGAAGTATTCTGTAGATTGTTCGTAACAAATTCAATGTTGAAGAAGTGTAACATTTTAAAACTTGAGGGGTTAGCACATGCTGACGCTGTGTGTGCGTTGAAAACGTCCATTCAAATACTCTAATATTGTTAAAAATAATCCCTTATTTTTGATACTAATAAAATTTACCCGTTTATTCATTCATTGCCTTAGTACCCAACTGGCTTTTTCCCACGGCTCTGACCGCGTGGTTGTCGGTTTTCGCTTAAAAAAGTAGCTTATGTCCTTCTCCATATTACAGGCTATAATCTCTGCCAAATTTCTTGATGACCGGTTTAGTGGTTTAGAAGTTAAAGTGTAACAGACAGACAGAGTTACTTTCGCATCTATAATATTAAAGTAGGGATTGCATTCTGCAGTTTCTAGTAAAACCGGATTTCCGGGAATACACGATGTTGGATAAGTGTTCGTCAAAAGGTTAAGATAATTACGTCTAGAAGATGAGCAACACTATCTAGGTATATGCTGAATTAATAAGGTTGCGCCGTTATAGGTAAACAAGCTCCTCAACTAAATTAGACGAGTTAACGTCATGCTGGGTCCCGCATTTAAACAGATTACGTAATATCCTCAACATAATTGACATGGAAAGACAAGAAAGAAAAATACTTCTGGCTATACAACCCTAGTTTTAGTATTTATATGCGAAACCCGAAACAAGTGTCAAGTATTTTTAGAATAGAATAGAATAGAATGGAATAGAATGTATTTGCAAATATGGGTACCTATTACAAAAGTAGATGTCTGTATCACAATACAGAGTTCTGCCACATTTCACCATTCGGCATGTAAAGAATCTATGTACAAAATTTCAAAACTGTATCATGGAAGAATCACAAAGTTATAAGCTTGTTATGTTACCTGGTTCTAAACATGGTCAAACTGTATTCTGGTGTCGCATGTTCTAAAAAGAATGTTGTATATCACAGAAACACGTGCATACACAAGAATAGGATCACTAACTTGAAAATAACTCAATTTTCGGCATCTATTCAATGTTGTACAGCACAATGGTAGGTCATTAGTTGGTTCTGTGAACGATAACAAAATAAAAATGATTGCGAGAAAGATCTCACCGTGAAAACTTAGGTGAAGTGGGCTTGAAGTGAGATGTCATTCCACCTGTTACTAAGGACTGACACTATTGACAGTTCACTTCAAGCTTACTTATGTTTTCACAATGAGATTATTACAGAAAAGCACTATTCTACCTACCTTAAGTGATAAATGATTTTATTTCTGTTAGTAGGTTTGTATAAACACTTTTACACGTCAATCATATTCTTGAACTAGATGAGGTCGGCGTTTCCTATCTGACTACTCTGAGAAGAAATGCCGAAATAAGCTCAGAGTTCAGTCTCTTTTAAAGTCCAGTCTTCGTTATCAACAAGCTGTTCTTCGCAACTTCTTTTAAAAAGATCAACGAACTTAAAACTACGATTTTTTTTTTTTTTAGTTATTGTCAACGATTGCATGTTGTCAGTTAGTCATGGTGTCTGAAAAGCGTAGCGTCAAGTTAGGAGCGCCAAAGTGAAGTAGAAATATATACTATCGGCACTAGCGAAAAATCTACGTAGTAGTATAGGCATTTTCGCGTGGGCCGAGAGTAACCCAACGTAATCTAACAATGTCTTAAAAAAATCATTTCAAAGAATTTATTTCAAGTATTCAACACAATAGTCTCAATTTAAAATCCAAAAAATAGCTGTAAGAGAAAATCTCAATAATTGGGACCTACCTATAATATTTCCGACGAGATGACGACTAATAAATGGAGAAGTTTAGAAGAGAAAGACATGTTGCGCCTACCACGAATAAATTGGGACAGTGATCAATCACACAAACTCATACTACCTTATCTTTTGCCAACTACGTTGGGGTCGGCTCCCAGTGTAACCGAATGCAGTGGCGAATTTACGCATTTGCCGCCAGTAAGCTATGAAATTTTTACTGCCCCTACTAACTCTTTTGAATTGTAATCATCATATCAGCCGAAAGATTGACGATTCGTCACGCCTGGCAGGGAGGTTGGCGATCGCAGTATGGTGGTCAAATGCATAGAGAACACTGCTGCCCATTCTCTAGTAAGACGCTTAGTCGCCTTCTACGACACCCACGGGAAGAAATGGGATGGTGCTATTCTTTAATGTCCGGCACCACACGGAACAATGAATTGTAATATTGAAACGCTATTGGAATATTTAAAAAAATCATATTCGAATTTAGTGTATTTTACAGTGTTTAGTAATTTTTCATTTACAGACATTGGAGTATTCGCTATATTTACTGTAGGTATGTGTAGTAGGGTAGGTACTAAAATATTGTGATTTTGTAAAATTTTCGAGACTTCTTTTCCCCGCGTATTTAATAACGTATTTTTTTTGTTTTTTAATGAGCCAAATTTACCGCCGCCCTAAAAATTGCCGCCCTAGGCTCCAGCCTCCTCAGCCTCCTGGTAAATCCGCCACTGACCGAATGTAAGTCAATTCCAGTATTTTACATGGAACGCCTGCCTATCTGACCTCCACAACCCAGTTAACAGGTAATACGATACCCCTCTGTAAGTCTAGTTATCAAACTTTGGGAGTTCTGACTACCTGAGTAACGAGTGACAAAGATATACAAACAGCAGCTAGGACCAACGGCATAACGTGCTTCCCGGCGCAGGCACAGAGCAGTCTCGAATTCTCGATATGTTATAGATGGTCACCCATCCACGAACTGACCGCGGCAAGCGTAGCTGAACCTTATTATTTAGGCCCGAGTTAAGTTAGTCCTCAAGCAGGAGAATAACCATGATCAATAATATTTATGATTGTTAAAATTAAGTTACTATCGAGGGATTAATGTTATATCAAAATGAACAATTTTACAGGGAATATCAATTCATTTACGCATGCAATATGTTATCGTAGAATGTTTTTAATATAGCTGATAACTAGATGTTAACATTGTTTTAACAGCATATTGAAAAAGTTTATTAAAAAAAAGTCTACTGACCATAATTGTGAAGAATGGGTTTATTATGCTTTTTATCCACGTATTTTAGTTTACAAGAAAAAGTTTGATTATTAGAACTAAAGACACATAAATAATAATCTTCTTTTCAGTTAAAACACCTTTTTCGTCAATACCTACATAATAAATTGTAGTTCATTCATAATTATTATTTTAATTTGTAACTTATTTGTACAACACGCCACTTAAGTAATAAATAAAGCTTTTATGTAAAACCTTTAATAAATAATAAAGTCAACAAGTGGTTCAGTTCTCGAGTATTTACTAAATCTTCAGGAAGCACCTACCATACACTTAGTTATACACCTTATTATTTTGTAATGCTTACCTTACTAATACTACTAATATTTAATTTAATTAAATAAACAATCATTTTACTATCTGGCAATTCAAACAACTTTTTCAAGGGTTCTAATCTCAAACTAAAAAAAAAAACAAATTCCACTCACCTTTATAAAATTATGTCACCGAAAAAAAAATACACAGATTTCAAAAAAAGAACTACGTTATTCCAAAAACAGTTTCACTTGAACAGATCACCACCATTGTTTATATTATGTTCGTTCATATCGGAACGCATCCAAAGCCAAGCGTCCTTATCAGTGGCTCGAATACATTCGCTGTGTACGCGTGTCGACAACCAACTGAGATTCCTTGTACATTCGCCGCAATTCTATGGTGATATTATTGGTATCGAAACTGGGATGTTTTATTGAGTATTTTTATTATTATTACGTATTTACCTTGGTATGTTCTACTTACATAATGTGCATTGAGAGAGTGAATTGGAGAATCTATTTTTAAATGTTATGTGTGTGCGATTGTAAATTGGAGTGTCTTCAGATTGTTTGCGTACGTCGCTGTTGTTTATGAGGCTTTTGTTTGCTGGTCATATTAATTAGCTGAAATGGCTAGAAAGGAGTGATATACCAAGATAACAGAGCTAAAGACAAGTATGAAAAAAATAACACGTTGCGCCGAACCCAGATAAATTATGATTAGTAGAGGCAAAAGAATCATGAATGATGAAGACATTGATCAATTCAACGCCTATCTACAGTTTTCTTTGCATTTGTTGGTATATTGGCACGGCTAACTGACATAATGGTACCTACAAGATTTTTTAATTCTGTGTCTCGTAAAATTAATTACTTTGTGTACACTATTACATATGTCGACGCGGAGATTATTCGGCCGTTAATTAAGTTGATTTTGTTTTATAACAGTACCTATCAATATTTAGAGATATTTTACGTTTGTTAATAAATAACTTCAGATTTGGTTGGTAATGATTTTGACATTAAGTTTATGTCAAAATCATGACTAATTAAATCTGGTACGCTTCTAAAATTTAATTTTGATTGTTTTAAATTACTTGTTATTTTGGAACATTGTTTTGTAAATAGTAATACCTGAAAGACTTTTTAAAATGTAACGTTTAAACGTCATCTGTTTATTCGGCGGGAAAGTACTGTGTGATTGACGTTTGTCTCTGGTGGGGCGAACGAGTTAATAAAAAGCGCGACTTGAGTTGAGCGCAGGGTACACTTGGGCTGCCGATTTTGGACAAGAAACATTGTGAGTAAAAGCTATGTCTGTTTGATTAAAAACGTTATTGCATTAAGTAGTTTATTTGTTTTTATTTTACTATAATCCTTGACTCTGCCTGATAAATCAAGTGTAAAATGTATTGTAGCTATAGCAGAACCGATGACCAGAATAAGGTCAGCGGTTCTGCATATTTTTTAAAATAACCTCCTTGTCTCAACTTCGACATATAGAATCAAGTTTATTTAAGTATCTAAACAGACAACTGTGCTGCTAGGGAGTTTGATGCCCCACTTCTTCCCAGCTAAAGCACTAGGAACTGTAGAAAGCGGGAGCGTTTTGGGGGATTGCTTTTGTGTAATTTTGACGTTCTAAAAGTGCCGATTCCTAGCCTAATATGAATAAATGACTTGATTTTGATGCATAATATTTGACGTATGCATGAACTTACCTATTTCAAAAATTTGGCATTGTGATTCTGTATTGGTAGTTTTCTCGCAGTTAATTTTTTCATTTTTCATAAAATCATTTGGCTTTGTAATTATTTAAGACGAATTAGCATACTATTTGCCAACTAAAGATACTTTATTTTCTTAAATGCTAATTGGAAAACTAACGCACGATTTTCTCGCGAAATAAAGATTGCAACTTGGCGAAAACGTCCATTTCAGAAAATAACGCAGTTGCCTTGGCGACCATGATCGTCCGACCTCTAGGTCACTGCGGGGATCCCACAGAATATCAGCGTCAGGTATACTTGTCTGACACATGCGGAGCTGGACTCCAATTTGTGCGACCTTGAGACGCACACCGCACTTTGAAAGTATTCTCGTTAATTAATATTTTATGTGCAAACATACAATATGGGTTATGTATTAGGTTTTTCTATCTGAAATGTGTCATTAGCAGCTCGGAGGCTGGCTTTGTGCCCGGTTGATGGCAATAGGCTTGCCCCCTATTATATGGGACCTAAAAATAACTGGCGAAATGTAGATGTACTGAAGGCACACCTCTGCGCTTCCGTTTAGGGAAACAAGGCGTGGTTTTATGTCATACAATATGTACCTACCTTAGATTTTATTTGTTTTTGTATATTGACTGGTATTTTTCTTATCCATGTAATTTGTAGTTTTTTATGTTGTGCTTTGTCTTTTGTGAGCACCAAATAAGCAAGTTATGTATCTATCTATTTCATAATATGATTAATGGTTTCGATAATACTACGTTCATATCATACAGTATATTAAGACGAAATCGCTTTGGAAGTGTGCTTGACTGTAGGCGAGGGAGTTATTTCTGCTCGTGATTGTACAGACGCCAGCACATCGAGCTAGCCCATACTTTCAAATTTTACCAATTGAACATGAACCTTATGTTTATGTCATAAGGTTGAAAAAGTATTAAAGAAATTTGACAGATTGGGGAAGCTTCATGTGCTGGCGTCTGTACAAACATCTAAGTATTATATTTCCAGTTTTAGTATCAGTATTTCCTAATTGCTTACTGCTTTATTTGTCTAGTGGTCGTAAGCCCTACTGCTTAGTATGGGTCCTGGTTTCGATTCCCGGGACGGGCAAAGTGTTGTAGGTGTTTCCATCTGGAATTTCCCAATAGCAACCCGGAGTCTGGTTTTGTGTCCGGTTGACGGCAACGGGCTCGCCCCCTATTGACTGGAAAATAACTGGCGAAATGTTGGTTTACACCTCTGCGTTACACTTCGGGGAATCCAGGCGTTATGAAGTTTTAATGTAATTTCGTAGTTACTTCAAACTTCAAGCTAACCTTAATATTGTATACTTTCACTTATTTGTAGAGATATTTAAATAATTAAAACTACCCGTCTTAGAATAATAATATGTACAAGTACATCAAGAAGAAAATAATCAGAGGACATCAAAAAGTTCATCCGCGTCAACGGGAAAAGTGCCCAAAAGGCTGGCAGCATTGCCACGTTGTATGGCAATGCCATAGGCCAGCTCTCTGGTCACGTGAAGAATCGACCAACCACTTGGCAATGTCTTAGAAAACTACGTGGGCACTCGGACCCCTTGGCCCTATAATTTCAACCTCAAACGGGTAGAACATATTGTAAAATTTGTAAAACCAACAAAGTAATAAATGGTTTTCCAGTTGCCAATGAGCGAATCGACAATCGTGAGTTTCATTGCGAACATTTTCCTTAATCAGAAAGCTTTCTGCTCTCTTTGTAAAGGAAAATTCTTCCGTTTCTTGACTTTCATATAATGGATAATAACGGTTTTGTATTTTAGACAAAAGAAAAAATTGTTTTATCAAAGCAGATTTCTGCAATAATTTTAATTTACTGATAGAAACAAGTTGTATTCCTTTCTATATAGACTAGTCTAGCTGCTGCCCGTGGCTTCACCCGCGTTTATGTTGAAAATTATCACACGGAAATGTACTAACGGAACAAAAAGTAGTAGGCAACATTTTGTTCCGTTAGCACGTTCCCGTTGTCACTCCTTATAACAACTCGTCAAGTCTCGTTACGTTCGATCTACCCATTTCGAAGATTAGCCAGAACAAATAGACTGACATACAGACAAAAAAAAGTGTTTTGTTACAAGCAAGTACCGTTTATGCAAATTTCTTATGCATTTAATGAAATATTGTAAAAAGCTGTGTTTTAGATATTACAAACAGAAACTTCAATTTGATTCATATGTATAGATTTTGAAAGAGATTCAATGAATAACTGAATGAATAAGTGATAGATTCTGTCGTACCTATACATAATTCACATGAAGACACGAACTGTTTTTCTCATTTGAGTTAAAGTGGAACCTTAATTAATTTTAGAACCGATAATTAATTTGGTGTCGGTTAATTATTTCGTGAAAATTATAACGGAATATTCCTGAATTAATTAAAAATGAATCTCTTCTGTATTTAATATAATATACAATTTTATTCAATGCTTTTTTCTTATTTATAACAATGCTTAATTTGAATCCCGCAACCCTACCCTAAACTAACAGTCTCGCTTGCTTTTTTATTTCCCTTAGGCTTTTAGGGTTCCGTCCCTGAAAGGTAAGCAACGGGACCCTATTATTAATCCGCTATCCGTTCATCCGTCCGTCCTGTCTATCAGCGAGCTGTATATCTCATGATCCGTAATAGGTAGACAATTGAAAATTTCACAGAATGTGTATTTCTGTTGCCGCTATAACAACAAATAATTAAAATAAAAACAAAAGGAAAAATGAAAGGGGTATCAATTCAAGAAATAGCATTACTAGCATTACTTTATCCATTTTAAATTGAGTCTTCATCATCATTATCGTCATATCAGCCGAAAGACGTCCACGCTGGGCATAAGCCTCCCACAAAAGGGGGGGAATTGCCTTAATCGCCACGTCTGGCAGGCGGGTTGGCGATCGGAGTATGGTGGTCAAATGCATAGAGAACGCTGCTGCCCATTCTCTAGTAAATCCCTTAGTCGCCTTCTACGACACCCACGAAAAGAAATTGGATGGTGCTATTCTTTTACGTCTGGCACCACTCGGAACCCCGACACCATACGGGACTCCGGCACCACACGGAAATTGAGTCTTATTGCATTGAAATATATAACAGATTGAAATTTCTTTGGCTCAACTTCTTTCTCTTTGGTAGGTAGGTATAGCAAAATACATGAGTCTTGAAAAAAAATCGATGTTATAATATACTGAATTCGATTCAGAAGTCAATGATGAACAAGGGAAGAGTATCTACTAGTACTTAATTAACTAACGAGTAAGAATTCCGAGAAGTAATATCCGAAGAATGTCATGATAAAAATCATTAATTAAGGAGACATTTATCTGCGAATTTTCTACAGAATATGCGACGTGGAAAAGCGGGTCAAAATGTTCAAACATGAAAACTTTAACGTGATTTCATAGAGATAGTTAACATGTAAGAACTTAACTTATGGTAGTTAACATAAACATAACATAACGGAGGTAACATGACTGGTACCTTTCTCCAAACTTCTGAAGAAACAATACTTGCTTAGTTTGGTAACTCTATCTGAATATTAAATACATATGAGTACTTACCTCTTGGAGAGCAGCCCAGAGGTAATGGCCGCGACTTACGAGTTGCAGGTCGTAGGTTGGAACTCAGGCGCATTACTTTGTGTAAATTATTTTGTCACCACTACTCTCAAAACAGGAAGGACCACATCGTAAGGAAACCAGCATGTCCTAGAACCAAAAATTCGAGGACATGTGATATCTACCAACCCACAGCTCGCGTGGTGATGGATTACGGCCCACTCCCTTTCAGAAGAGGCCTGTGTCCCAGCAGTGGGAACATTCTAGGCTGATTCTTTACTTACCTCTTTGTTTACATAACCTGAAGGGTTGAGCAGAGGTGTCTAAATGGAGGTGTAGAGGTGTTGAATACTACACCCACATTTCGCCAATTGCGTGTAAGTCTCATATAATATGGGGCAAGCCTATTGCCATCAATGTGGCACAAATCCAGCCTAAATTTTGCTACTGAGAATTCCACACAGAAAAACCAAATAACATTTTACCCGACCTAGGAGTCGAATCAAGGACCCCATGATCAGCAGTACCGCTTGTGAACACTAGACTAACGAAGCAGTGAAGCTTTTTGTTTACATTTACCGCAAATACAGAACAAAGTCTTAAAATGTAGAAAAACTGAGCAATTTTTCATCGCAGCTTTTAGTGTCACTGTCTTTTTTGAGACGGGCATATTTTAAAAAACGAAGTTGTTTTATCTTCATTATCCAGCTTTGCTTACGGAGCTTGTGGCTAAAACAGCTGCATGGGTCGAATGATCCGGTTAAAATACGCTTGACGTGGTTGGTCCTAGGATGGGTGACGCTATTTACATTATTATCAAGATTCTTTCGTGCCTTGAAAAGCACGTTAAAGCTGTTGGTCTCATTCGTGGATCTTTGACAGCCGTTACGGGTCGTCAGAAGCCCGAAAGTCTGAGGTAGGGAGGTTGTTTTACCCAGTAGTGTTGAAGAGGTAAAGGAAGAAAGAAAGAAATAAAAAATGTTTATTCTGCCCAAACAAAACGCACATTACAAAAAATAGAATAAAATAAGATACTTAAAATGCACACATACAAAGTAGCTAAAAGCCCCGTATTCAAGTAGAAAATGTTTTATATTATTGTCCATTGACTGTTAATGTCAAGGTTAGGGACCATAGACAATACAAATGGATCTGCGTTACGACACTGGCAATTATAAAATAACAATCATAACAAAAACAAAATGCCGATAGCATTATTTTACAAACAAACCACAAATACAATAACAATTAAGCCGTGCGTCGAATCTGTGCAAGAACAGGTCGTTGCTCAGCAAAATGCTGTGACTTCGGAGGTCAGATAGGTAGTCGCTCCATGTAAAATACTGGTATTCAGTTGCAATTTGGTTTGACTGGGAGCCGACCTCAACAAAGTTTTGAAAAGGCTAGGGAGATGATGTCCAGTGTTGCTCATTTTCTAGCCAACCAGAGGGGTAGTACGCGTAACACACAAACAGAATATTCTTTCATTTTGACAGTTAAACAACCTTAATTGCGATATTTACGTTATTTATAGCAATGGATTAGCAATACACAGGGTGTCAGGGGAACGCTTCCGAAGCTAGAACGTAGGTTATATACAACCTAAATGCAAACGGATACCAATAACCTTTCGCCTTAAATTGATTATTGTGTTTCAATTTAAAACGTTTGAGGCTTCTGTAATGTTTCTACTTATTTTATTTTGGCGGCGCTTTACAAAGGATGCCTAAAATTAAAGTCGCCGCCTGGACGTCGTTTTTAAATGTGTTTAATCTAAAACGATGGTTCATTTAACTGTTCTTACAGTGTACCTACACAAAATGTTAAAAAAAATTGGTAAAAATCTTTAAAAAACACTAGATGTTTTTATGGTACTGTATCGAGAATCACTAACCCTATTACCTGTCTTCGTTTTCGGAAGCATTTCCCTTACACCCTGTATACTTCAAAATCATTCAGATTATCATTGATAGTGTGTACTTGAATAGTAATTTTGGAACAGACCATATCATCACTTGCTGCCCATATTGCGCCGGACATTGGTACTTAAATATCGTCGCTCATAACAAAGACTCTTTTAAATGTACACAAATCAGTAGTTTGTGAAGGTATTAGAATATAAAGGAATAAAAGAAAAGCGTTGGCTTCACTATCATTAGTCTGTACTTTCAATTAGCCCTTCGTTCATTAATCATAAAAGCGAAGGGAGAAGGAAGTCCCCGACGTTGTAAATCATGAAGTTGAATAAGGCGAAACGTGGGATTACAAGTGTTTGAGAACTGCTGTTTAGTTTCAAACTGAAGGGACTTTTGTTTATTCATGTTAATTGCCACAGAGTTGTGTGAGCCAGATGATTTGCAATGTTTCTTCGAGTATTTATTTGTGAAAAATTATAGATAAAAAATGTATAAAACACGCTTTAAAAACGCAACTAACAAAGGAGAAAATAATTTAAAAAAAGCTGGGATGCCTTTTGAGGTATTTTTATAATCAATTAATATCAACCACCCCACGCTTTTTTTAAATTATTTTCTGCTTTTTTAGTTGCGTTTTTAAAGCGTGTTTTTTAATCTATTATTTATTTTCTATTTTTTAGTTCTGCTAACTACAAAAGCGTGATTTTTCAGTTCTTTTTTAAAACACTGAATCGGTCCTTGATAAGTCTACAAAGTTTAAATGAAATCTGACCGTTTGAGGTGGGTCCTAATCAAGTCCAAAGGAGTCGGTTACAAACAAACATACAGGTGAAGCTAATTAAAAGCGTGTAAAAAGTACCAAAGTTCAAAAACTAAAACCCGACTTCTAAATTCACGCATTAAAAAGTATGTAAAAAGAAAATATCCTCATCTGAAAGCTGAGGTCCAGCCAGGACCTCAGAGTAGGGTTTAAGGTTTAAAAAAATCTCTGTTATGGAACAGTGAATTTTCTACGCGGTAAAAATGTATGGACATTTGGACCGCGTAGTTATTGCAATTTTCTATGAAACAGCAATTTATTTTTTTGATAACCGACAATAACTTTCTACGCTCGGGGGTCAAAAATCATGTGCTGAATGAATGGTTACAGTTTGCGAGTTAATGTCACCGCCATCCTGTATAACGGAACTAATTATGTGAATAATTAGAATTTATTATGGACGGCTCTGGAAATTCAAGGACCTGGATTATCATCATCATCATTATTTCAGCCGAACGACGGCCTCTGCTGGACATTGGCCTCCCCCAAGCTCCGCCGCTTCGACCGGTTCAGTGTTACCCGCATCCAGCCGACTCCTGCGGCCCTCACAAGGTCAGCGGTCCACCTTGTGGGAGGCCTTCCAACTTTACATCTTCCGGACCTGGATATTGAAAGAAAATTAACTTCAGAGTTGAAAAAGAAATCGTCGTACAAAAATGAGTACCTTCAACAGAACAAAGTTTCGTCCAGCAGAATAACAGAATAAAATCTGCCAGAGCTTGTCTAAAATCCTGTTGCCATGAGAGAAATCACACTTTACACTTTTCATTTGTTTTTTTCTGCTGTAGGTATATTTTGTGTCTCGGTACTAAATATTTTTTTATTTTTCTTTCTTCTTTAAACTGCCTCACTCCATCTTTAAAGGCTAGACCATGATCTACTGGTGACCTTGGTTTAAAATCCGTTCAGCAACAAATCTATTTCCAGCATCAGTTAATGGCCTGTTATTACTTCAATTACATCAGAAGTCGTTAGCGAACCCATTTCCTAAATGACAGACCAAATACAAGGTTTTCCATTACTTATAATACGAAACAGTGTTTCCGACATCTCTAAAGGAACAATCAATTTTCTTGGAAAGCTCAAGTAACTCAATCAGGCCAAATCGGGGATCAATAAATGAAAGTTTTTACGCCACAAGATTTAGATCGTCATATCAAATTACAAATATTTTAAACAAAAAAACAAAAAACAAACTGAAATATAACTTCAATTTCGGAAGTCAGAGGGGCTCGTGGCTAAGTAATATAACAATCGCACGAGTCGATCTATCAGGTTAAGCTACGCTTGCCGGGCCGCTTGATGGGTGACCATATTTACATACCGAGACTCCTCCGTGCCTCGGAAAGCACGTTAAGCTCTTGGTCCCGGCTGTCATTCTTGGATCTTTGACAGTCGTTTCAGTTCGTCAAAAGCCCGAACCTCTGACAACCAGTCTTACCAAGGGGTATCTTGTTACCCAATAACTGGGTTGTGGCGATCAGATAGGCAGTCGCTCCATGTAAAATACTGGTATTCAGCTGCATCTGGTTAGACTGGAAGCCAACCCCAACATAGTTGGGAAAAGGCTAGGCAGATTGGTTGATGTCTTTGGTTCTGTATTTTGGTTTTTTAACACCAATTTCCGAAATTAAAGTTATTTTTCACTTTGTAGTATTTTTTAGTTTTGTTCATTTTGCTATAATACCTACCCCACACCAATTCGTATAGGTACCACTAATTGCAATGGAAACGACACAGGAAGACGACAGACACATCAAGATGTGTTTCTGGATCTTGTGTTTCTTTTGTTTGTTTGCAATGCTATTGTTATATATTTTAATTAATCAAAATCAAAAGTCATTTATTCAAACTAGGCTGAGAGTCAGCTCTTGTTGAACGTCAAAATTACATAAGACAGTCCACCAAAACGCCTGTCCTTCACCACTTCCTAGTGCTTTAGCTGGGAAGAAGAAGTGGCGGAACAAACTCCCCAGCAGCACAGCTGTCTGATAAGTTAGACAGAGAGTTAGAACGTGTTGTGTATTTAATCGTGTGTATAAATGCTTACGTGTTACAGTCGCGAATCATATTTTGTTGAACATACAGCTTGACACGATCTGTAAATAACACTAAAGGTAAGAAAATTTCAATTTCACGGATTACCCTGGACTTTTCACCTTAACTCATGAACCCTCATTTAACTGAAAACCAGCGCTGTGCTGTGGGTCCCCCATAACAACAGCATAGTATCATGCTGAGTGGAAACCTTCTTGTCAAGGTCACGACGTGCAGCTACCGACTATTCCTTTTCTTGGCTCGTGATTTAATTTTGTTTTATTTTTATTATATTATTCCAATTAATTATCTTATTGTATGCACGTATTTCAGTGACGAATAAACCAATTTTTCTTTCTTTCTTAACAAAGGTAAGCGGGGTAAGCTTACCTTTGTTAAGAAAGAAAGAAAAATTATAAGAAGTAGGTTAGAAAGATGACATAGTTACCGAGCCACAGTTTCTTCGGAAAGTTGTTTATTAAACAGATTGCTTACCTAATCCGATAAACTTTCCAAGTTAAGGACTGAATAATGTGCGATACTCAGCTACAAATTACAAAGAAGAACAGTTACCTTACATCAAAACAATACCTGTCGACGAAAGACATTCAAAGTCTACTGAATTATCTTTCAGTCTTTGGGATCTCTTGTTAACGCGGGTCATTCGATATACTAAAGTGCTTTAGGAAACTCGATTCGAACTTAAACTTAATAAACATCTAAACGGTAAAATTTTGGATTGAAAGTACTTGGGGTTGTTTTGTAGAAACTTGTTTATTTTCTGAGGTTTTTACGTTTTTAGGGATGTTTTAAGTTGTTTACCTATTTACTCCGAGGGGATAAACAGAGAATATTTTACTTTTTTTTTTTAAATAATGCTGTACTATTATAAATATGTTTTTATAATGGTTATGGTACTTATAATATTTTTATCTCACAAAGCTACGCGCGCTTTACATGTGGTTACATGTGAATGAATAAAAACGCTGTGAATGTGTGCGTGAAGCCAAGTAGCACAATATATCACATACACACTCTTCTGATCTTGCCATTGTCTCAGACGGTTTCGAAGCTCCTGCGCACATATTTACACGTGACCACCACAAAATTGGTTATTAAAATCTCGATCTCTGCTCTCGAAAATCTTCTATTTCATAGAAAAGGGCATATGTACGCGGTGAAATAGCAATTTGACCGCGTAGATATTGCCCTTTTCCATGAAACAGCAGAATTTTTTGTTTTTGACTACCGAAAAAAAAAATTGCTAATACATGGTTACAGTTAGCGCGTTGATGGCCCTCCAACCTGTATGTAAACATTCTGAAACTATGTGAGTGAAAACCTTTTCAATCGACCTCTTTCGAGTCCGCATTTAGAGAGTGATGAGGGCATATAATATTAAAAGGGTTTCTGCTAGATAGTTGTCAGTAAATGAAGGTTTAACCCACTTAACTCCTTTTAACCTGATTTGCTTTTGTTCCTTTGTTTTCTGAGATTTACACTGGTCCACTAATAGATTGTAATGTGTTTTTGTGACTGTGTGATTTAAAGTGTGCCGTGGACACTTTCTAATTCTTCTTTCACGTTTGGCTCATCATCATCATCATATCAGCCGAAAGACGTCCACTGCTGGACATAAGCCTCCCCCAAAAGAGGGGGATTTGCCATAATCGCCACGCTTGGCAGGCGGGTTGGCGAGCCCAGTATGGTGGTCAAATGCATAGAGAACGCTGCTGCCCAATCTCTAGTAAGTCTCTTTGTCGCCTTCTACGACACCCACGGGAAGAAATGGGATGGTGTCATTCTTTTACGGCCGGCACCACACGCAACACGTGTGTTTCACGTTTAGCTGAGTGGACAAAAAGGCTGATATTGTCTTGGGCTTATAATATAACACAAGCTTGTGTTTAATTAAATTTACAGGGTGTAACAGAAACCGTATTGCTAACCTTAAGCATTAAAGATAACAGCTGGTATAGAATAGAAATACACAGTTTCAGCTCAAAATAAAATACTCTAAGAATTGATACCAAATTTTCGGCTTCATATGTTTCTTAAATTCAAATCATAACAAACGTGTCACCGCATTACGTAGATCAATAACTTTCCACGTTACTTGCCAGTATCACGATAAATCTCTTCCGTAATAATTTGAAAAGTTCGGTTTCCAGTATCGATGTATTAAAAACTCTCCTAACTTCCGAACATGTAGAGATAGGATTAAAAAACCCTTCCTCTATCGTTTGATATCATCTAAGGAAGCCGTGCCGTTGGTATGTATAAACCCTTCTTTTACACGTTGTATATTTTAAAGGGTTAGAAAGAGGCGTCATCATCATCATCACCCACAACCACAACCCGACATCACCCACAGCTGGGCACAGGCCGCTCTTCTGTGCCAGCGTCATCCAGGTTTTGCCCGCGATGGCAAGAATGTCGTCCGCGAATCTCGCCGCCGGACGACCGGTAGGTAGAATTGTAAGAACCAATAGTGCTCCCACATGTCACCAGTTTCGTAAGGTTAGGTTAAGTCAATTTGTGCCCGGTATAATACAAATGGCATTACCGAGAACAAATCTAGGAACACGAGATCAGTAGTCGCCTTTGTGACTAATGTGAAGAGGTGGTTAAAGAATTATATCAACCATAAAAAGAAGATGATAATACTTTATTTCAGTAAGCCTACAAGCAGACAGCATTGTCACCTCGAATATAACATTATTTAATCTACAGGCATTCTGCGAAAATTCTTTATAAATAATACCTTTTCATGATTTACAAAAGTGTGATTGTACAAAGCACTTTTTCAGCTTAAATTTTACATTGAAAATGAACAAAGAAACAATGTTGTAGGTATAACCAAATTAAGTTTAAAAAAACTCTTTTTAGAATAGGCAACCAGGAAAGTTACTGAATTAAAAAGTCAAACAAAAATTTAATTACGTTAAATCTGAAATCCCATAAACTTAACAATATGAAACCGGCATTTATTCCGCTCTGATAATTTCCTTTGTTTCATTCGTTTGTTGTTGCCAACCATAAATAATCTGTAAACTTATAGGCAACTACAGTTTTGAGTGATTAGCGGTCCAAACGCTCGAGTCATGGGGCTCGAGTCCGCGTGTCCTTTTCTTGGCGGCTGGTCGACACTTCACGTGACCAGAGGGCAGGATTGTTCTTTGGCCATAGAATTAGCATTGCCATTCAACGTGGTAATGCTGCCAGTCTTCTGGGCACGTTTCCGGATAACAACAATGTGGACGAGTACTTACGTAACACTATGCTCGGTTCCTACAAACAAAAACGGATCGTTTTGCTTAGCAGTGGTAGCATTTTTTAATTCCAAACTGGGAAATTAACAGTTTCGTTAGCTAATTTTACCTGTAATAGCTACCTCCATAAGGGAGGGTCTATTATGCGAGGGTCGTTGCTTCATTATGGGTAAAGATACAAGAGTCTTAATTTTAAGCCACAACAGTCCGTAAATGATAGGAATCGGCCATTAGTGTCCTTCTGTTTTCGTATTTATTTGTATAGTTAATTAGTCATTTAATGAAGTACCCAGTGTAAATAGTTGGTTGTGTCAAATATTGTACCAAATTGTACTGAAATACATTTAATTAAAGGACGGACAAGTGTTAACTCGTTTGATAAGTAACGGCTCATTAATTTGGGCTACTGACCTAATTTGTACAACAAAGGTGGCCACGCAAAAACGCTTTTTAATTACCTACCTCAAAGAGATAACATTGATGTCACCAAAAAAAGGGTAATTTAAAATCATAGGTACTGTCACGAGCACTAATATCTAGACGCCAACCAACTTTTAAAAGTGATTTCTCCTCTTGTACTGATTGTAATTTTTTGTTATCATAAAAATAATATTTTGGAACCCACACGATAATAAAATACCTAGGTTATCTCAAAGTTTCAATCGTTATTTAAGAGAAAATCGCTTTTGAATTTAGCTATGTGTATACATAATAATGCTCGTGGCTAACTACGAACTAGATCAATTAATCGGCCTGGCCTCTCCCAACTATGTTGGGTTCGTCATGCCCTCTAACCGACTATAGCTAAATAACAGTATTTTACATAGAGCGACTGCATATCTCACCTCCACAACCCAGTTACTGGGTAACACAATACCCCTTGGTAAGACTGGTTGTCAGGCTTTTAACGGCACGGTTGGCGCAGCGGTTAAGCGATTGACTGCTGCGCTGCGTGTCGCGGGTTCGATTCCTGCACGGAACAAATATTGGTATGACCTACAAATAGTTGTTCCGGATCTGGCTGTTTGTGTATGTCAGTTTAAATGTTTGTAAACGCACCCACAATACAGGACTTATTCCTAGTGTGGGGCAACGTTTTTTTTAAAAAAAAAAAAAAAAAAAAACATTATTTTTTTGGGCTTAAAAGATCTACGAATGATAGCCGGGAGCAACGCTTAACGTGCTTTCCGAGTCACGGTGGGGTATCGATATGTAATAGAACCATCCACAAACCGACCACGCCAAGCGTAGCGTTTGATCGGCCCGTGCATCTGTTATTTATTGAGCGATGAGCCCTTCAAAGGCAGAAAAGGAAGTAGGTATACCTATGGTTTAGTAACCAATGAGAAAATAAAAAGCAGTATAGCAAGGTACCGTTGTTAAGATACGTAGAGCATTGTGGCAAATGGGGGAAAATAGTTTTGAAAACACTTACCCTTTTTTTTTGGGTGGGAAATCATCAAATAACTTCTTCCGCAGAGCTGGTGGAGCGGGAGGGTGTCAGACTTTTACTGACTAAAACACACCCGTGTTCCCTCAATTGCCTGTATGCCAGTGGCTGCGGTATCTCTTTCGAACAGCCCCCACCCCTGGCAGACATCGGTCCTTGCGAGCCCCATCAGTTGCTGCTGACATCTCTTTGAGGCGCGCATGGAACACAACGCGCCGCCGACCCGGGCTTGGTCCTTACCGGACAGCGAGCTACCCATTACTCGCCGTCCGCACAAGCCCGTGCCTACGGTGGCCGGGAATCAGTCTGGGATTCCCGACGCCCAGGGCGTCTCCTGCGAAGGCCACGGCTGTGAGGGCGCATGTACTGCATCTACCTCACGTGCGCCGCCTCCCTTTTTGCGAGCATAACTGCTTCGCTGAAGGAGGCGACTGCTAGCCATGCAGTCTCGCTCCGTACCATGGCCTGGACCAGGGCCGGACGCGAGAGATCGCCGCCGCCGATCGCCTCCATGAGGACACGGAGGTGCTCCGCCCCAGCCGGGCAGACCTCCACTGTGTGCTCCACCGTGTCCTCACTTACCCTCACATTTAAATGCGGCGTACAGTTAGAAGCAGTGTCAACTTCAGTTTATAGAGATCATAGGATCTCAAAATCTCAAGTTTAAAGTTCAACACATCTGAAAAGAGAAGACAACCAGACTAACTAGGTTTGGGAAGATTCTGAGAAGAATTTTCATTCGATAATAAAACTGCTGAAAAAACTCGTGAACACCAAAAAATCGTCCTCAATTCTTCGATATAAGTAATCATTAAAATCTTTAGTTAAGATGAACTTCCACAAATTACAAACTGTATAATTCAAACGAAACTATTTTAAACGACACCCATCACTTTTGACATTCAGAAAGTTCAAAGTGATCGTACTAACGCCACAAAATAACACAGACTAACCTTGGTACGTGTTACGGGAAAACTGTTCTGCTATTCATTTGTAAACACAAAGAAATATTGGTTAGTCTGTGGTGTAAGTATACAGACGCGTGTGTAAACACAGACAAACATAGGTACTCGAGTGGGCTTGGAGTATGAATCAGACGAGCTGTTAACCATTTTATATTTTGTTATGTACATACACAGTACTTGTTGACAGGCCTACACTGTACTATATCAATATATCAAAAATATTAAGAGTCTTACAAAGTTGCGCATAGATGCACACCAAAATAATTTTCAATGATTATTTAATAAATAAATACCATTTTTTTTTATGATTACAATCAAAGTACTATATATTTCACCGCGCCGGTAATCTGCGGTCGGTATCGCACTAACGCTTATAAAAGACGGCGTGCAACACCGAAATGTAAGAGTGCCCTTAAAAGTTTAATTTTAAATTATTTTTAAAAGAGTTTCTGTTTACCACCATGGGATTCTTCCCAAAACTCCACGGTTACCATACACATAAACTCAAGCCAAAAGGCTTGAGTTTATGTGTGTAGTAACTGAGTTTCTTGTCGGCTCTTCTCCTTAGAAAGCGATCAATTGGAATCGTGCTCCTAGCGACGTTTAATAATATGTGACCATGTAGGTTTATGTGAAATTTTTTTTTTTTCATTTGAATTTGAGCTTTACCGTTGTACACTAGAGTATAGATGCATATCCGTGGTGCCCAACAAAACAGTGACCTACTAAAAGGATGACCTTCAGCTTTAAAAGGGTACAGTTAAAAGAAAATCTCAAGATAAAATACCTAAGTAAACGTTCGCTGCTTTAAAAAGTACCTCTTCCATCAAGAAACGCTTGTAAGAGAATGTTTCCAAAATCAGGCAAAGTCAAGTACATCTTTTATTTTCGAAGAACTGAACTGGGTACGGTTAGTATTTACATAACATCACGCCCTATTTTTCGAAGGCTTAGGCAGAGGTGTACCTTATTACACTCACATTTCGCCATGTAACTGGGAAGAAGCTGATTGCCATAAATCCGGACACAAATCCAGACTGACAAATTCCAGGTTGAATAATCCAACATTTTTTGAAAAACCCAATAACACTGTCCCATTTGGGAATCGAACTCTGGACCCTATACTCAGCCGTATGCTTGACTGACGAGGTCAGGCGCGGTCGCATCCGAAGACTTTGGGATCCATATTATCCAAATTACTATTTTAAGAAGTTTGGCTTTGGGTGTCATGAACCCTAGGACCCCCCTCGGACTGCGCCTGCGAGGCAGAGCGGCTAATGAACCATTGGCATTGACTCAATAGAACAGGAAGCGCTCTACATTGCTTCTATTCATAACTACTCCAAGGCGCAAACGTATCTATTATTTTGTGGCTCGTAAATAAAGCCAGTTGGCTCGAGAAGCAGGTTGCTACCGGGCAAAAAGCTCTTGAGACATAGAAATAGAGATAACAAAGGAAGTTTTCACACTTTATAAAATATAACTAGTTCGGTAGTAGTGTTACTAACAATAAATAAAGAAGTTATTCTGACCGTTTTTCTCTATTTTGAGCACGTGAAGATATTTTCAGGTTTTCACTTAATAATTTCGATCGGGTGTATAACCATTCAAACCATTCAAATATATAATAAGCAATTGTTTACAACACAATTTGTTGGATTAACAGGCAAAGTTTCAAATAATTATACACAACTTACCAAGGCGTCTCGTATTACCCAAAACTGGGTAACCCAACTTGGTTGGGGTCAGCTTGCAGTCTAACCGGATGCAGCTGAATACCAGTATTTTACATTGAGTAACTGACTATCTAATCTCCAAAACTCAGTAACTGGGTGATACCCCTTAGTAAGATTGGTTGTCGGACTGTCAAAGATCCACGAATGACAACCTGGACCAGCAAAACGGCTTAACGTGTTTTCCGAAGAGAAGTCTCGGTATGATGGTCATCCATCCACGGACCAACCCTGGTAAGCGTTACTTAACCTTGTAGACCAACCCGTGTGACTGTTATTACAAAGCCACGAGCCCCTCTGCGGTTTGCTGTTATTACTTAACCAGGAGCCCCTCTAGTCTATACCGACTAGTGATGTTCCAGATATCTGTATCCGTATCCACGGATATCCGCGCGAGAAAAAAGATCCGTATCTGTATCCCTATCCGTTATATTTTTGACGGATCTTCTACGCATCTTTTACCTTATAAATAATAATTCCAAATCCTAAACTTCTTTGTAGACATTTTTTTAACTCGTACAACAAACACAAACGTTATCATCTATGATGTCTAGTGTCACACTAAACTAAACAAAACAAAAGAAAGACCCGCGCAACGCAAGTCGAAACAAGTTCTGTCACGCAGAGTCAAGTGGCGTCAACTATTGTTTCAAGGTCACGCGCACCGACACCGATTGAGTAAGAAAGTTAAGATCCGTATCCGTATCCATATCCGCGAATCTTGACGCCGATTATCCGTATCGGGATCCGTATCTGTGGATCTACATTTTTAATGATCCGGCACATCACTAGTCTATACTATTCACAGAACAAATGATAAAACTTCAAAGTAAAGCAAAAAAATGGGTTGTAGCATTGGGTCAGACGGTCCCTAGTGATAGATGTTAGCACATTATCACCTCAACAAAACGAACGCGATTTAATCTAACTGAGTGTGTGGGATGAAAGTAACAACTTACCCTCGAAATCAATAAGAACTTTGTATCTATCTTGTTTAATACTATCATTTGGAAAAATACGAAGATTCGAACTAGCCACTTGTAGGCCATTCAATTATTAGTTACATGTACGTAACGAAACTAATCTACTGTCTTTTCTTTATTTGACATGAAAAGTCTTTTCACTCGGTAGTAAGTTCTGATTGACAGAAACATGTAAGATTTTAGTAAGCGTCAGGACCCCTGGACCAATAGAGATATTTGATGTTTAGAAAATACCAAAATTTACTACCTTTTTGCTACTATTTGATACCTAACTTCAAATATTTAGTACCTCAACTGATAGCGAAAAAACACGTAAAGAAAGTGGTCAGCCATTCTGACATCGGGATGTCTGGACCATTTTTTTTTTCATAGGTCGAGACAACACACCTAATTTATCTCTTTGTAAATATTTACTACCTTTTTAGTACCTCAACATATATTTTTTTCAATTTTTTTTGGCATTCCGGAAAAATGCTACGCATGAAAGATTGACCAATAGAGATATTTGATGTTTAGAAAATACCAAAATTTACTACCTTTTTGCTACTATTTGATACCTAACTTCAAATATTTAGTACCTCGACTGACAGCGAAAAAACACGTAAAGAAAGTGGTCAGCCATTCTGACATCAGGACGTCTGGACCGTTTTTTTTTTCATAGTTCGAGACAACATAACTAATTTATCTCTTTGTAAATATTTACTACCTTTTTAGTACCTCAACATATATTTTTTTCAAATATTTTTGGCATTCCAGAAAAATGCTACGCAAGAAACTTTGTTAGTTATGTATATTCTCCCTCACACACACACGCAAACACAACACACAACAACACAGACACACAAATAAACATTACAGAATAAGCAATAATATTATTAATTATTATTAAAAAAAAAAATATGTAAAATCCTAAACCTGTCCTGTAAACCTACACTGTGAAGTGAGGCCCCCTCCTAAAATTTGTATGCTTGTTTTGTTTCTCTAAATCTTGTTACATTCTGTAATCTTCTTGTTATTTTTTAAAGTTTTTTATCACCTCCCTCCATATACCGTAAGTACAAAGAGACCTTCACAGTAGCCCGCGAAATTCAAATTTTCGTACGTTTTTTGCAATTTGCAAGATGTCATGAAATCCTGACATTTGATAGTAATACTAACATAGGGATTTGTATTACTGATTGTAATGATTATAATTATGTAAGTACATATTTTTACAGTCGCGAATCATACTTTAATCAACGCACACCCAGACACTGAGCTGCACATTGCAAAAAACGTACGAAAATTTTAATTTCACGGGGTAACGTGAAGGTTCCCCCTTAATACTTATGCCATGTAAATAGATAAATTGTCACTTTATTAATAGAAATATCATCATACATCAATTAATCATAAATAAGCTTGACTTCCGCAAATCTTGTTATCACTATAGTTAGTTGGTCTCACATACTGCAACAAAGTTTTTGCCCGTAACATAAACATTCAGAACACTAATCTGACGACGGTATACTTTTTATTTCCAACAATATTCGTGGGTACCGTATAAATTATTTCTTAAAAACTACCTACCCTCATATTGGTTAATAAAGTTCGTCTTTTTATTTAACTTTCATCAATAACATCATGTACACTATAAGTTTCCAGTATACGCTGATCTAGCATTCTATAGGATTTCCTTACAATAAGAGGTCAGCATAAACTGGATATTTATAGTTTGATATGTAGCCTACAATCCTAGTTATTAAAATTATTTTCTATATTAGAGTGTATGATTTTCTAATCCAAAATATAAATGTATCTATATCCTAAAAATATAAGCTTTATGTGGCAAATTAAATGTCCATTATAAAAAATCCATTAAGTATAAAAATCTTTCATGCGTAGCATTTTTCTGGAATGCCAAAAATATTTGAAAAAAATATATGTTGAGGTACTAAAAAGGTAGTAAATATTTACAAAGAGATAAATTAGTTATGTTGTCTCGAACTATGAAAAAAAAAACGGTCCAGACGTCCTGATGTCAGAATGGCTGACCACTTTCTTTACGTGTTTTTTCGCTGTCAGTCGAGGTACTAAATATTTGAAGTTAGGTATCAAATAGTAGCAAAAAGGTAGTAAATTTTGGTATTTTCTAAACATCAAATATCTCTATTGGTCAATCTTTCATGCGTAGCATTTTTCCGGAATGCCAAAAAAAATTGAAAAAAATATATGTTGAGGTACTAAAAAGGTAGTAAATATTTACAAAGAGATAAATTAGGTGTGTTGTCTCGACCTATGAAAAAAAAAATGGTCCAGACATCCCGATGTCAGAATGGCTGACCACTTTCTTTACGTGTTTTTTCGCTATCAGTTGAGGTACTAAATATTTGAAGTTAGGTATCAAATAGTAGCAAAAAGGTAGTAAATTTTGGTATTTTCTAAACATCAAATATCTCTCTTGGTCCAGGGGTCCTGACGCTTACCTCAACCGCTAATAACTACCAGATATTTAGTGCTAGAGTAATGGTTTAGCATTCAAAAGATAGGTCATACTTATAAAAAAAATTACACAGGAAATAATTTGCCTATGACGTCACACTACTTATGCACGCGCATGCGCGTGACCCTCTATTTTTCACTATGTTTCGAAATTCCAATTCGTATAACGCAAAAAACGAGTTTAGTTAGAACAGTGATACTAGTTTGGTTGTCAAGCGTTGACAAATAATACTGAACATTAAAAAAAAAAAAAAAAAATAGGGTAAAAAAATAATATGAAGTAAACAGTGGCATAATAATTCCAGATGTCGTCTCATATCGTCCGTAAATATGCTCAGAAATGAAAAAATATCCCAATCGAAGAAAGTTGCATCAAAAGGATGGCAATGAGGTGATCAAAGCGCAGGTGTATGGACTTTAGACACTCCAAATTAAGGAGCATGGTTTGGTCAGGAGCACCACATTCGCATTATCCTAATACCAAAATACTTATAGTGCTAATCCACCAAGCTAAATTCTGCCTTTAGTTATTTACCTACAGCCACGATGGGAATCAAATTAAATGCGAAACAGTGTTTCAAATTAAACGAAAACTGATTCGGATGAATTCAATTTGTTTTCGATGCGAGCCTCAACAATCTGAAAACTCTTGAGTACGAAAACTATTTATACCAGTCCGTACCACTTCCTCCATTACCTATTTGAACAACATTTCAATTACAAACCTTGTTTATTCGAAGCTAAATCTCGAATTACTCCACTGAGATGGAAAACTGATAGGTAGGTACTACCTATCGTAATCATAAGGGGTGTTATTTTTGAGAGATATTTCCGTATCCACTTGGCTATTAATACCTGGATAAACACTTAGGAACTATAAATTACGTCATCCGTTACCTTAACCTTACGAAAAACATTAAAATATTAGCAACTCTGTCAATATTGTCAGAAGGTTTATTAAAATTTCAATAATTTTACAAATATGACCACCTCTGACGGGGTTGAGGGTGGGCTCCAAATATCATGAAATTCATGTGACGTAATTTATGGATGATGTAAGTAGAATTACTTTTGACTAGCTTTTGGCATCGGCTTCGCCCGCGTGGACGTCGAAAAATATCCCATGGGAACGTATTACTGAGAAAAAAGTATTTTATGTGTTAATCCAGGTTATAATCTATCTGTGTGCCAAATTTCATAAAAATCCGTTCAGCCGTTGTTACGTGATTGCGTAACAAACATCTAAATATCCAAATATACTTTTTTTAATCAGTAGGATTTTTGACATACCTAATGACGTCATCAAATAAAAGCACCTGGAATCTACACACGAACAGATCTCGGAAAAGTTTGGCAACATATCAAAGAGGATTATCGATGTTTGGTTGATCTTGAATTCCATCTGTCGATATTATTGCTATTACTTAGGTTTTATGTCTCCCATATGATATGGAAATCATTTATGGCCAGCATGCTAGCACTTGGTTGCAGTTAGGTCCACGACGATGGTATTTCCAACTTTTTTGTGGCTCACCAAGATAGGTGACATGTTACTATATTCATTTAAATCATCAGACCTGGGGTGACTTCGTGGCATTTGAAAGACTCAGACTTTATTTAATGTCTCGTAAATCTATCCACATAAGCATAACATCTAGAACCAAAAATTCTAAAACATGTGACATCTACCGACACACCCTGAGCCCGTGTAGTGGATTGTGGCCCAACACCTCTAACTGAGAGAAGGCCTGTTTCCCTGCTGCAGGAAGATTGCTTATTGTGCTAAGCTTTAAACAATTCTGCACAGTCCTATGTGCACGTAATGCGAATTTATACGAACTAGAGCTTCATTTCATTAATTAATATCGGATTTCGGTACCCATTTGCTTAAAATTTAGTACACAAACAACTAAATTCAGTCTATTCTTAAAGGTAGGCCAATGATCCTAGATCACAACGAAACGAGAAGGTTTTGATGTGACGGTGAAACACAATCTTTATTGGCCATCAGCTACTAAAGCACTAAAGCGGTCAATACACTCATAATTACTGTGTATTTTTTTCATCGAAACCTATAATGATTTATGATGTTATTGTGAATAAATGATACAAAAGGACAAAAGTTGTTATTGGAAATAAATCTTCGGCACAATAATGGGTCTTTGTCTAGTGACGCTTTGATGAAAATATCGGCTCGAGTTATGGAATATTTTGATGGGACAACAACCTCGCTAGAAAAATAGAGCTTTCGTCATGTCCCGTAATAGGTTTTTACTGATTTTGGCCTGACCCGACAAAGGACATCGATTCACACCGATAATGCTACCCTTTTTTTTAAGCTTACCCTTTAAGCGATGAGCCCTTCAAAGGCAGAAAAGGAAGTAGGTATACCTATGGTTTAGTAACCAATGAGAAAATAAAAAGCATTATAGCAAGGTACCGTTGTTAAGATACGTAGAGCATTGTGGCAAATGGGGGAAAATAGTTTCGAAAACACTTACCCTATTTTTTTGGGTGGGAAATCATCAAATGACTTCTCCCGCTCTGGGGGGAGCAGGAGGGCGTGTCAGATTTTTACTGACTAAAACCTACCCGTGTTCCCTCAGTTGCCTGTGTGCCAGGAGCCGCGGTATCTCTTTCAAACAACCCGCTCCCCTGGCAGGCATCGGCCCTTGCGGGTTCACCAGTTGTTGTTGACATCTCTGATGGCGCGCGTGGAACACAACGCGCCGTCGACCCGGGCATTTTTTTTTTTGTTTAACGTGGAGATATGCCTACTGCGCTACCACGGGGAGATAGCGCAGTTATGTGGGACTGTAACCCACTAAAACTCCACGGTGTCCTCCAGTGCCGCTTGAGGCGGGAACACGGAAACGCGCAAGCCATCCGCGAACCCGCCGCGACTGTCCGTTACCGGACCCTCCTTGGAGGCGATAACGCTACCCTTCTGTGGCAATTCTGGTATTCATGTTTCCACAAACTTAACAAAATCGTGGCGAGATTTTTTCGCGCACTAGTTAGCGTTTTTTTTAGAATAACATCTCGCAGTTCAAGTTCAGTTGTCGTCTGCGTAAGCGGACTTGCCTGTGATAATCCTAATAAATGAACATTACCAGCCAGTGCTTAAAAAATCTTAAAACCAGAGCGACTGCTCGCTAAGGGTACCCCGTGTGGAGTACGGACCTCAGCTTAGGGCATCGCTGGTAGAGGGCAGCAAGGGACAAACTGAATCGGATTGAACTGGTTAGCACCGACGCGCGACGGTAAAAAATTGAACACTGTTTTTCGATGCGCTGAGACTCACCCTCGCTGCAATCTGTTGGATTCGCAATTCTCGGTTGAACACCGATAGTTAAAAATCCGGTGCGCGATAAAATCCCCCAGCGATTTTTTTACGACCGTGTTGCCTCGGATTCTGTGAAAATCTTACCGAGAAAACTTAGATATGTGAAGTGAGCTGCCATTCCACCTAATGCTAGGGATGGACACTATTGACAGCTCTTTTCAAGCTCACTTCACTTGTGTTGTCACGATGAGGTTTTACAGAATAGACCAGTCGGTTTTGATTTCCGTGTCGAGCAAAGTGTTATCGGGGTTTTCTGTGTGCAATTTCCCAGTAGCCCGGAGTCTGAATTTGTGTCCAGTTGATTGCAATAGGCCTCCTATTTCTTGGGACTTAAACATAATTGGCGAAATATACCTACACCGGAGTACCTACAGGTACACCTCTGCCTAACCCTTCGAAGAACCACAACGTGATGTTATGAAATGAGAAAGAAGTCAATTTCGAAACACACGCTTCGAACTACGAAAAATAGAGGTCGATAATAATTATAGGTCACTTTCATATTAGCAAAGTAAGATAGGTCTTGGTAACTTTACGTATTCTGTTCAAACTAGACAGAAAACAAGAAAAAAATGTTGTATTACACTGAAACACCAAAAATCAACCGTTTCTCTGACGGAGTTGGCTGTAATCTATCCACGCGGGCCGGGTTGGCAGATGTCACGTCTTTGAATTCTTGATTCTTTGAGACTTACCGGTTTCCTCACGATGTTTTCCTGCACCATTTTGGGACCAGTGGTGATGAAATTAAATCGTCTGCCTGGGTTCGAACCTACGACCTGCAACCCGTAAGTCGGGACCTCTTTTTGATCATTTCATGTCTGTATAAATAGCTTGTCAATTATGTGGCGACACACCTCTATTAATAATTAATGAAAAATGCTGTTTTAGTTTAACAGATTCTATGGCTGAACACCATCTGAACACTAACCCCCCAAAATACAGGCCTGGACCCAGTTTGGTAGTTAGGATCGCTTCTTTGTAATACATTGAGATAGTAAGATTGTGACTTTTAATATCTGTCCTTTTTAATATATTTCTTTTAGTGACAAATAAATGTTCCATTTTGTTTTTTTTCCTAAACATGACTATAATTCGGTACGCACACATAGCATGCAAGATGTTACATAATAAATTAAATACCACAGTGATTTTTTGCCTTGGCGGAACGCCGCAAACCGTACAAACCGCGGCGTACCATGATTTCATAAATCCTGTAGCTGTTAAGAAGTAATCTTGATATAGGCTAACTTTTAAAACATTTGCTGCGTGGCTCAAATGTTTTAAAGTCTCTAGATTAAGCCGTCTACTTTTGTTACGAAGTTACTGGAATCACCGAAGAGGTCGGATAAGAGTATCGATAAGGGTACAGATAAGAGTGACTGGCTGGACTAATAACTGTCACTCTAGTAGTTCGAGCGTGGTGGCGACTAGTACAGTCCGTTCACAGTTGCTTTACTTCTGATAGCAGCAACCTAATAGCGACCTTATTCTAACGAAAGTAAAGACCACTTCGATTTTGACAGTTAAGCAAAATCAGAGGTAAAATAAGTGTGAACGGATTTTACATACTAATGGCCGGTTTCTGTTACGGACAGTTGTAGGTTAATAAGACTTGTATATTTACTAATAATGTAGCAAAGACCTAATACGTACATAAAGTAGACGACCCCCCTATTTGGAAGTAGCTATCATAGTTAAAATGAGCTTACGAAATTATTTATTTATCCAGTTTGGAATAAAAAAATGCTACCATTGGTAAGAAAAACGATCCGTTTTTATTTATAGGAACCGAGCATAATTCATGGAGCGACATGAGCGTCATCATTGTATTTCAACATGTATCTATCTAATACCTTTAAACGAGCAATTCTTGTATATATATAATCTGAATCTCGGAAACGGCTCCAACGATTTTCATGAAAATTTAGTATGCAGAGGGTTTCGGTGGCGATAAATCGATCTAGCTAGGTTTCATTTTTAGAAAACGTCAAACCAAAAAAAAACCGAGCGAAGCTCGGTCATCCAGATATTTTCACTTAAGTTAAAAATAGTAAGTGTTAAAAGTTTATTTTCATATTTCTGATTGTTGTTGTTTCAGCTTTAGATAAAACATAACAACTAATTATTAATTTTCATGATGTTTTTTTGGTGCAAATGGAACTGAAGGCCAAATTGATTTTCTTAATCAATTTGCTCCGCGTCGTTACTGAATCTTCAGCAGCTTACGTATATTAACGTTATATACACCGAGAAATTTTAATAGTTGTTTTCCCGCAGCGAAATGGTTTTGTCTTGGTAATACAATCGTTTTTTAAACAAATAAAATATTAGAAACGAAAAATGGCAAATTAACCATTGTGAAAAATCACCACGTGCGAGAGTTTATTTTGCTTTGAACATTTATGCATCACTATTCCCACTGTCGGCGGTGCGTGCGATTCGCGTAGTATCCACCAGTTACCTCTAGTGTTACTATTGAGTAGTGTTTTATCGAGTTGATAAATATTTTTTTGATTATTTTAAAACAAAAAAATCTTTTCTTTTTTCTCTGGCTTCGAAAGTACTCCTAATGGCAAGTTGTTCTACCGCGGGAAAACAACCATTTAAATTTCACAGTGTATATTAAGTTTATGCTTACTTATTAACTTTATGAGACGAGTTTTAAAATTTTAAATCTATGAGGACACATTTATGTGATTCCGTCTTTTTCATAACTCTTTGAAATTTAAATAACAAAGAAATGACAACTTAAAACCGTGAGAGGTCCTGCATTAAAGCGTTGTACAAATTCGTGGATTATGGAGATTAACCTTTCCCTTTTTAGTAATAAAATAAATTACAACCTAAAGATTTTCGGTTTAGCAAAGGGACCTGACATTTTAAACTCTTTTAATATGTAGATGTTCAAACACAATATTATGGTCCAAAATTTGATATCACTACAGACATTTGTAAAAATGTTATTAAATCAATCTGTGTGCACAGCCTTTTCACAACTATGTTGGGGTCGGCTTCATGTCTAACCGAACGAGCTGAATACCAGTATTTTACATGGAGCAAGTACCTTCCTATCTGACTTCAATAACCCAGTTACTGCTAAACACGGTAGGTAGCCCTTGGTAAGACTGGACTTTCGGGCTTCTGACTAACCGAACGACTGTCAAAGATCTACTACTGACAGCAGGGACCAACGGCTTAACGTGCTTTCTGAGTCACGGAGCTGTCTTGGTATGTAAAGATGCTCACCTATCCACGTACCAACCGCGACAAGCGTAGCTTGACCTGAACGATAAACCTGCGCGACTATTATTATGTAGCCACGAAGAGGTCCCTAAAAAATATAGAATTGAACTACCAGAGCTAAAATCAAGATACAGGATTCTCCTAGTTTGAAGAGCTGGGGGCTTATGCTCATCTGCATTAGCCATACCTATCTCTTACTGCAACTAACACTAATGTTACCTAAACTAAGTCTTTAGTTAAATAAATTATTAATTTATTACTTACTTATAAACGTATATTACTATTAAGGGTACAATGCTGCAAAAATATTGCCTGCCTGGGGCAGCAAATTCAAGTACCTAAATCCTTTCTAAGTTCAGAAGAAAACTTAATTTCCTACGAAAAACCTAACCAAATGATGTTTATATTACAAGTCTTTATAATATTAAACTAGAGATTAATTTGCTGTCGTATAAAATAAAGTCTGCTGAAATATATTAGGACTCAAGAAATAAATTAGGGGACTCAAAGTTTTTGTTATCTTGAGGGTTTTGTCTGAATAAATTGATGAGCTTAAAAATAGGTCTAAGACTCAGCATCATCATCATCATTCAAGCTCGTGTTGAAATAAATGATTAAGGTCAGAAACTCGTCGGCCATTTTATTAAACCATTTGATGATAGTGACAGTTTTATTCGTGGCCTTTATAATTTAGACTGTCCTTTATAATTTAGGGCATTACAAAAAAGGAGCTTATGGCTAAGTAATAACAGCCACACGGGCCGATCGATCAGGTTAAGTTGTGCTTGCCGCAGTTGGTCCTTGGATGGGATGACCGTTACATAACAAGATCCATTGGTCCCGGCTCTCATTCGTGGATCTTTGACAGTCGTTACGGGTCGTCAGAAACCCGAAAGCCTTGACAACCAGTCTTTCCAAGCGGTATCGTACTACCCAGTAACTGGGTTGTGGAGGTCAGATAGGCATTCGGTCCATGTAAAATATTGGTATTCAGGTGCAGTTGGGAAATGGCTAGGCAGATGATGACAAAAAAATACTAATTTAATTTAATTGTAGATTTTACCAACTTCATTTTAATGTGATACCATTGCGCCTAATAATACGCTGTACTTTGTCGTATTAAACTGATTTACTATGGTTCTGTCAACCTTAAGTACATGAATGATTTAAAAGAGTGTCCATGGAGTTTCTAGGCTGTTCTTCTCCATAAGAATCTACTACGCTTTGGAATGGGCAACTAGCTTGATCTTGGGACAGACCAGATGCGGACGGCGGTGGGTAGGGTGTTGCGGTGCAATCTGGGAGAGGCATATGCTCAGCAGTGGACTGCGATAGGCTGAATTGATTGAATTTGGACAGAACAACGTCGATTTGCTCAGCTAGTTCAAAATAGATATAAATCAGCAACATAAACATACTTCATTACAATTTATCTGATAATTCCATAACAAAACATCAATACACATCGAATAGGCAGTTAAACCTCTATGGCATCCAGCAAATTACCTAAATGTGACAGGTGCGACTAGGCGGCAACCCAGTTAATGGTGTACAATAAAATTAATTTTATTAAGGCCACCGACGAATTCAGTGAAACATTTCCTCACAGTTAGGGCCCTATAAACTTCGTTCCGACATTAATTAAGCAAAAATTGGATAACGAACCACTGATTTTATAACGACGTACCTACTCGTAATTAAATAGCAATTGTTTTGTCATTGAACCGTGATTTTCGTGGTTTTCATTATTATTTTCGACAGTTTTTATTAATTGGAAAAGTTTCGGAAAATAATAATGTCGGTTATCGTTATGAAATTGAAATTGTTTGCGGTAAATGAAGATCACACGCTCAAAGGATGCCCGAAATATAATTATTATGAGAATGTTCACAATTTTTCGAGTATATAAAAATCCAAACTGTTGTTACAAAAATTAGTAGCCCGTTCAGCTGAAACTGACGGTCTAGAAGTTTCAGGATATATTTTAACTTAGTTTCGCCAGGTCCCAAGCTAATATAAGTAGATTCGGTGAGAGCCTTTATGAGTATCGCCCTTTGACTGTCAACTTGTCCGATTCGTCCATAATGATGTTGGCATTAAACCATTGTAGCAGCCGAGACTTGTAACTTATCCAGATATGGATAAAAGGTCAAAACTCGTCATTGTTCCGAATGTAACGCCGAAAGTAGACATTGTGTACGCGTAAATTCGTCCTCGTCGCCGCTGTTAGATGTACAGGTCAAACACGCTAGTCACTGATATGCAACTTTAATCTTTATGAACGGGTTACTTAACATACTTAGCCAGGTCGCAGTCGCGGTAAGTTACACATGCATACAATCAAATCAAATCAAAATATTTTATTTCACATAAACCTGCAAGGGCACTTATGAAACGTCAGAAGCTAGGTGCACGGTTCCAATTTGTCGCTTCCTATGGAGAAGAGCCGGCAAGAAACTCCACGGTTACTCTTTTAAAAATAATTGGGTTTTACAATGTTTTCAAATTACAGTGATAATAGGTATGGGAGGACAGTGCAGGCCTGTCAATAAGTACCAAGTACTTAGAGGAATGAAAATAAAGAATAGAAAATCGTCTATAAATCTAGTCTGTAAGGCCTACAATGTTCTCCCATTCACAATATGTAAAAGAATCTACATTAGTAACATCAACCTATTTAAACACCCCCCCAGTGGGGTTCCCGCATTGTCGTTGCGGAGGGCTCAGTAACCGTGGTCACCCTCCCACGGTGAAGCGAAGAGGAACCCCAAGGTGGGGCCGCTCGTCAGGGCTTGTGCCTCCAAACCGACGACGTAGCGGCCAAAAAGTAGGTTGCGGTGAGGTGCATCGCAACTGAGGCGGGCCGCGATGTCGAATGGGAGGCATCGCGGCTGAGGGTTACAGGCTGCGGCGGAGGAGGAGTGCCGGTACTTCTGAGTAGCGCTCTTCCCTTCCGTAGCCTGGACGGGGCCGCCACCGTTTGATGGCGGACGCGGTGGGGCCGCAGGGGAAGAGGAGTGTCGGTATAGCGTTGGCCGCTCTCCCTATCCCCTGCGGCTGAAAAGTGGTTGGCGGCGGGGCCACTGTACTGACCCGTCGCAGGAGGACGTCAGCAGCAGCTGGTGGGGCCCGCAAGGGCCGATGCCTGCTAGGGGTGCGGGTTGTTCGAAAGAGATACCGCGGCCCCTGGTATACGGGCAGCTGAAGGAACATGGGTGGGTTTTAGTCAGTAAAAGTCTGACACGCCCTCCTGCTCCAACCAGAGCGGGAGAAGTCATTTGATGATTTCCCACCCACAAAAAAAAAAAAAACCTATTTAAACAAAGTAACATGATTTTCATGAGAATCGCTAATAAATAGTTGATATTTGAAGCGATATATAATGTCAAAAATGACGAGAATATGTCAGAAAGTGTAAAAAATAAAAATAATGAAAATTAACATTGTAATTTGGAAGCAGTTAATAGACTCTCACAAAGTTATGCTGTTAATGAGGTACCAGGGAAGCTACATGTGCAGAAGGAATTAATGTCAAACTTCCCTGTCTTCAACGTGGTCTTTTATCTTATAATATGCTTTTTTGATAAGGACACGTTTGATGTGAGTTTTAAACTTTCCATCGCTAAGTTCTGTAACCGACTTTGGCAACTTGTTATAGAAGCGGATACTGTTTATTAGAAATGACTTGCTAGTTTTAGTTAATCTAAATTTTGGAATCACCATTTCATCTTTACTACGTGTATTTAGATTATGGAAGTCGCATCTTTTTTTGAAAAGACCTAAGTTTTTGCGAACATACAAGAAATTTTCTAGGATATCAAGAGAAGGCAGAGTTAGTATATCAATTTCATTGAATTTGTTTCTAAGAGACTCACGAGGCCCCATTTTATAGATTGCGCGGATTGCCCTCTTTTGTAAAATGAAAACTGAATCTACGTCAGCTGCCGATCCCCACAGCAGAACGCCATGACATACATAACAGTACCATGGGTAGATACTGTAAAGGATGGTTGCTTACCGAATGCAACCTTTATGTCCGTATGTAAGTTTTGTTTTGGAGATAAAAAGATGATGAAGAGGCGCGATGCTGTAAAGATCCAAAACGTGGAATAAACGATATTATTCATGTTTACACGCATACAAGCGTTTTATTTATTCAACCCCGGTACCTAGGACCGTCAGGCCCTACTGTACCTAGTACCTATATTAGGTAGTATTATCAAGCAAGAAGGCTTATTAGTCGAATTTACTCGCCCGAATCGTCACATCATAAATAATATAATATTTTCTATAGGCGACACGCATGAAGTTTATTTATATATTAAAAAAAGTATTAGGCAATTGGCACGTTTTGAATAAAATGTTAAGAGCATTATCCCCACGCGGGCTGGCAACGGCGCATTTATTTATTTTATTAAATACAAACAAAATAAGACATAAAATACGTTTTTCTGGAATTTTCGATTCGCAGCCTTAATCAACTGTTTTTCAGTCAAAAGAAACCTGATGACTGTATTGAAACATAAATAAATCTGTATTTACAACTTCAGTGACGACATTACATCCATAATCACTGTTGTTTTATACTTATGCCTACTAAGAAGTTAATTTTCCTCAGAATAGAAAAGAAAATATACTTAAGAATAGGATTGAACTTGCCCTTTCCTTGTTTATGAAGGGAAATTAAAAACAAACATTTGACGCAACAATTTCGATGAAAATCAAAGGCTTCGATACTAAACAATAGCCTACAATAATAATACACAATCTTTGATCATAACATTGACATACCTACATCAATTACAGTTCACTGGAAATGGATTTTACGATCGCTGAAAGGATCGTAAGATTGATATTATTAATTAATATGTCGTAAACAAGGGTAACTTTGAGAGCTAAGAAACTATTATTACCAAAGATTGGTTTAGTATGACTGGTGTGAATTTTACGACTAAGTTGACAAATGTATCGCGCACTGGATTTAGACGTGAGTTGGTTCATACCCTTGTTTGGAAAATCAAAACTCAAACTCAAAACTCAAACTCAAAGCATTTATTTCAAATAAACCAATTATAGGCACTTTTGAATTGTCAAGGTCGGTGAGTTAGAAAGATGAAGCTAATTGCCCATTCCAAAGCGTAGGTACCTATGGAGAAGAACGGGCAAGAAACTCCATGGACACTCTTTTAAAATCATGGTTATGTTACAAAAAGTTGGTTACATCATTATGTTGAAATTATCAATGTGAGAACGATGTAAAAAGACGTGCACATTAAAGCGTCCGTAATTAAAACAAAAATAAAATAACAATTCAGAAATTAAAATAAGCCGTGGGAGCTAGGAGATGACCAGTCCCTACTGGCGACGCCCGTTCACGAACATGACGTGTGGATCAGCACCATTCAGCTCAACCATTTTGAAGGGAACTTAATGATCCAACACACACGCCACCACCAGCGAGACATTTGAGTGAGCATGACATACTCCTAGCTGCCAAGGCACATTCAGGTCAATGAAAGACGTACCCTGTAAATGGTAGCTTTATAGTAGGAACATAGTGCTCACACATATGCTATGCAATTATACAATACTAAAAGTTTGAATTTATACAATGCAAAGATATCTAGTCTTTTACAGTCTTCAGCAGCTCCAACGTTTTCTAATGCTAATCAATTTGGTTTAACCTACCTTGTGGAGCTGGACAAGCAGCGTTTAGCCAAGCATTTTTATCAGGGATGTAATCTCCCAACTTATAATAAGCATGGCTGCAGAGTGTGCGTTTTATACAAGATTTAAATTTCATTTCATTCAGTTGGAGAATGTGGGGAGGTATTTTATTGTAACATTTTAAACAGTACCCCATGAAGGATGAGTCTACTTTAGTCAGTCTGAAGCCTGGTTGAACTAATTGGTCCCTATTTCTAGTCCCAACGGTGTGTCTTTCACCTCTTTTACTGAAAAGATTTAAATTTTTCCTGACGTACATAATGTTCTCGTAGATATATTGACAAGGTACCGTCATGATATTAATATTTTTGAAAAGTTCCCTTAGAGAATCTCGCCTACGGAGGCCATATATTGCTCTGATGGCTCTTTTCTGCAAAATAAAAATAGACTCAATATCTGCAGCCCGTCCCCATAGTAAAATACCGTAAGACATGATACTATGAAAGTAACTGAAATAGACTAACCTCGCGGTTTCTAAATAAGCAAGAACATATAAAGGTATAACACCAAATTATAAACAGCCCTTAATGAAACCAAAATGTAAATAAATCACTATTTGTTGTATGGATAAATAATTATAATTTATTAAATACACCTACGCAAACGTGTGCTTACACAAAATTATGAAAATATTAATACACAAATAAATCAACAAATAACCAACTAAACCTGATCGTGCATACATTATGTTTTTATGAATGGAAAATTATACTGAAAATTTTTATAAATTTCCAGAATTCGATCCCGTGCTGTGGTTTGTTTTCATATTAATATCCAGTTATTACGTTTTCGTCACAATATAAATACTTAACTCTTAAATAACTTTCTTATTAAAACCTTTCGTTGAAATAAATAAACTAGAATTATCAAAATTGTTAGGTACCGTTCTCTTTCAGATAGGTATTACCTACCGCATTTAATCTTAGGAATCTTGGATAGTGTTTCACCCCCCACAACTCGTACAAACTTTCGTACAACTCGTACAAAGCTTTGTGTGTGGTAGAAAGGGTTTGATTTGGTCAAGTTGCCAGCTTGCTTCTCGCCCATTCGCAAAGCAATCCCATTGGTCAACGACGGGTGACAGCGGCGCCGCACGTCCGCGTGTTTTTTCACTTCAACTGATCGTACACAAACTTTTTTCTCATATGAGATGGTCCTTCTGTGATTTTGTTCTACACCCCCTTCAAGACACGATCAAGAAAATTAACCAGCACCTGGGGAAATAAATGTGCAGCGAAGTTTTAGTTGGATTTAAGACGACTGACCACGCGCTGAGCCCGACTAGGAGCGCGAGAGCTGTAGGCTGGAGTTTGCAGATAACTTTTCAAGTCTGCAACTCTTCGCCTACACTTTTTATTTCACATAAACCTACATGGGCACTTATGAAACGTAAGAAGCTAGGTACAAAGTTCCAATTGGTCGTTTTCTATGGAAAAGAGGAGGCAAGAAACTCCACGGTTACTCTATCCTACTAATACATATTATAAACGGGAGAGTTTGCATGTTTAGATGTTTGTTACAAAATCACGCAAAAACGGCTAAGCGGATTTGGATGAAATTTGGCACACAGATAGATTATAACCTGGATTAACACATATGATACTTTTACCCTGATGTTACGTTCCCACGGGATAACTTCCACACGGGCGAAGCTGCTGGCAAAGGCTAGTAGAAAATAATTGGCTTTTACAATGTTTCAAATACCAGTGTTAATATGTATAAAAAGACAGTGTAGGCCTTTTTAACCGACTTCAACAAGAAGGAAGTTATCAATTCGACATGTTTATATTTATTTTTATTTTTTTATGTATGTTCGGGCATAACTCCGTCCTATCTAAACGGATTTGCAAAATACTTTTTTTGTTCGAAAGAAGTTTATTTCGAAATGGTCCCATTTCAATTTCATATAGAACTGATGATGAGTTTCGAAGACAGACAACGGCACTCTTCAAAAAATTACAGCAAATCAACCGCGATTGCTGCTATCGCATAAATATGCATAGGTTTGACCCTAAGGATCACGAAATTCGAATTGGTGTGGGGTAGGTATGACCACTAGACTAACGAGGCAGTTCTTTCCAACGCAACCTTTTGTTTCTTTTTTGACACGCTTTTATTAACTTCACCTGTATGTTTGTTTATTTGTAACCAACTCCTTTGGACTTCATTTTGACCCACTTCAAACGGTCAGATTTAATTTAAACTTCGTAGACTTATAGAGGACCGATGACAATTCAATCATTAAAAAAACTAAAATTCACGCTTTTGTAGTTAGCAGAACTAAAAAATAGAAAACTAACAATAGTTTAAAAACTAAATGTTTTTTAAACTATTATTATAACGCCTTAAAAACCAAACTAAAAAATATTTTTCAAAATCATGTAGGTATCGAATCCATGGTAACACGTAGCGCATCGATGTCCCAGGTCCCACCCATTCTGTATTGAAATGAGAATGAAACTAGCTTTTGCCCGCGGCTCCGCCCGCTTGGATGTCGGTTTTTGAAATTTCGTAAAAAAGTTGCCTATATCCTTCTCCATATCCCGGGCTATAGCTTTGCCAAATTTCATGAGAATCGGTTCATCGGTTTAGGTGTGAAAGCGTAACAGACAGACAGGGTTACTTTCGCATTTATAATAATAGTAGGGATAAGATATGAACGGAATAAGCACCATCTAGTGGCCTTTTTAAAAGCAATATGAGTACAAAGGAATGGAACGGTGCCAAGTTATAATACCTACCTTGTCTTCTGTACGACTGAGGAGTTGAGTAGGTACTCTTAAGCACTCTTCTTTCCGCCTGGACGAAGGTAGGTACTAGCAACCGGGGAGTAAGCCAGTTTCTAGAGAAGATTTATATTAAAACCGTTTCATATTATGTAAGGTACCTAATCCACACTTCCATAGTAATATTGCAAATGCGAAAGTAATTATGGTCGGCCTGAATGTTACCGTTTTAACAACCTTTATTAGCTTCACCTGTATGTTTGTTTGTTGTAACCGACTCCTTTGGACTTGATTTTGACCCACTTCAAACGGTCAGATTTCATTTAAACTTTGTAGACTTATCGAGGACCGATGACGATTGAACGATAAAAATGAAAAAACAAGCTTTTATAGTTGGCAGAACTAAAAATTAGAAAATAAATAATAGTCTAAAAACCCAAAAAACGCTTTAAAAAACAAACTAAAAAAGTAGAAAATAATTTAATTCTATTAAAAAGCGAGGGGTAGTTATTGAGCTATTTTTATAATCAATTAATATCAAGCACCCCACGCTTTTTAAAAGAATAAAATTATTTTCTACTTTTTATTTTGGTTTTTAAAGCGTGTTATTTAGTTTTTTTAACTATTATTTATTGCGTCTAAAAATCTGAACTGGTCGTTTTGATATTTGAATGAGGTAGCCTGGGACCTGGAGCAGGAAAACCTAGGCTACTTTTCACCCTGGATCGCAGACAAACTCGCGAGCAATAAATAGATCATCATCATCATCATTCATCATTTCAGCCGAAAGACGTCCACTGCTGGACATAGGCCTCCCCCAAAAGGGGGGATTATGCCATAATCGCCACGCTTGGCAGGCGGGTTGGCGATCGCAGTATGGTGGAAAAAGGTATAGAGAACACTGCTGCCCATTCTCTAGTAAGTCCCTTAGTCGCCTTCTACGACACCCACGGGAAGAAATCGGATGGTGCTATTCTTTTACGTCCGGCACAACACGCAATAGATCATCTAGCGATAATCTCTACAAATAATAATTTCCAACTGTTATGTTTAGGGTTCCGTACCCAAAGGGTAAAACAGGACCCTATTACTAAGACTCCGCTGTCCGTCCGTCTGTCTGTCTGTCCATCTGTCACCAGGCTGTATCTCATGAACCGTGATAGTGAGACAGTTGACATTTTCACAGATGATGTATTTCTATTACCGCTATAACAACAAAATAATTCTAATACAGAATAAAATAAATATTTAAGTGGGGCTCCCATTCAACAGACATGATTTATTTGCCGTTTTTATAGATCCGACTCGCCGGTTTTTAATATACATATTTTGCACTATGAGATCTGTATAAGCATAAAAACTAGTATTTTCTGAATCTACTAGCCTAACTACAAATACGTTGTGATGTTTTGTGTCTGTATCATAAATCCCGACTTTAAAGTAGGTACCTATCCATAATTATAATCGCATAATAATTATTAGTTGTAAAGGCCTCTCACAAGATGGACCGATGACCTGGTGAAGGCCGCAGGAATCTGCTGGATGCGGGAAGCACAGAACCGGTCGAAATGGCGGTGCTTGGGGGAGGCCTATGACCAGCAGTGGACGTCTTTCGGCTGAAATGATGATGATTATGAATAGTTACTACCCGAAAGACGTGAACTTGTGAGATAGCCAAATCACCTCCCTAATTGCATAACGAACTATCAATCACAATTTGAATAATTTTGCAGGACATTGCTAATCCACTGCTCCGTATGTTCGAAAAATTTGTTTGCGCATCGACGTAAATAACGCAATGAGTGTTGTTGAAATGAAAGCTTTTGCTAAAAGTTAGTGAGTTAGGCTATTATTACCCAGACCTTACCTACTAATGTTGAATACCAAATTTAGGGTCCGCTGAACTCCATAACAGATCACTGCGGCGACGATAAACAACCGCTAGTCTGTTTTTCTTCAATTCCCTTATTAGCATAGAAATTGGGGACCGGAGCACTTCAAACGAAATATTATTAGGTACCTACACTTCTCCCTTGGGTAATATATGTGACCTGAAATTATAAACCGGTTTTTTTGCCAGTATCATAAAAAACATGGGTAAATTAAATAAAATTCTCACTTTGCCAAAATAAAACGTCGACTTTTGTTTTTTTTTTTCACTGTTACGCCTGTATTCCCTCCCCAACGGGTTTGGGCAGAGGCATTAATATATGCAGGGTGTAATAGAAACCCTATTGCTATCCTTAAGCACTAAAGATAACAGCTGGTATAGAATCACTATACATAGTTTCAGCTCAAAATAAAATACTCTAAGAATTGATACCAAAGTTTCGGTTTCATATGTTTCTTCATTTCAAATCATAACAAACGTGTCACCGCACTACGTAGGTCAATAACTTTCCACGTTACTTGCGAATATCACGATAAATCTCTTCCGAGTGATGTGTTTATTCCAATTTGAAAGGTTACGTTTCTGGTATCAATGTACTAAAAATTCTCATAACTTCCAAACATGTAGAGATAGGATTAAGAAACCCGTCCAATATCGTTTGATGTCATCCAAAGAAGCCGTGCCCTTGGTCTTTCCGTAACACGTTGTATAGTACACCCACATTCCACCAGTTATGTTTGAGTCCTATACAATACAGGGCTAGCCTATTGCCATCGGTGTGGCACAAATACAGACTCCGAGCCGCTAACACACTGAGAAAACCTATGACACTGCATAAGCATAGCATTGTTAGCCTATACTGTTCCCACCACGCGGGCCCAACGCGGGCTGGTAGATGTCTTCGAATTTTCTATCACTGTTTTTGAGAGCACTGGTGGTGAAATAATTTGTACAAAGAAAAGCGCATGTCTGAATTCGAACTTACGACCTACCGCTCGTAAATCGCGGCTGTTACCAGTGTGCTACCACCGCTGTCACATGGCCCAACCCGGGAATCGGACCCAAGACCGTATGCTCAGCTGTAGCGCTTGTGACCACTAGACTAACGAGGCAGTTCTTTCCAACGCAACCTTTTGATTTTTTCCTTGTTTTGTTACTTATCAGCTTATAGCCCGTTAGCTCACTACAGGTCTTCAATCGCACGCCATTTAACGCGATCCTTATCTTCTCCACGCTTCCCTCATCTCATTCAGCCTCACCTAGCCTAAGGACGTCTTCCATCTTACATTACCCGACTCTTGCTTCACAGCGACAGTCATCATCATTATAAGCAGCCTATACTGTGCCCACTGCTGGAACTCAAGCCTCCTCTCTGTGAGGAAGTGGGTTGTAATCCAACTCGCGGGCCGTGTCGTTGGATGTCATAAGCCTGCGATTTTTTTATTCTAAGACTTGCCGATTTCCCGACGATGTTTTTTTCACTGTTTTGGGCGCAGTGGGGATGAAATTAAATACACAAAATAAAGTCTGGGTCATCCATCATCGTCATCATAAGTCGGACCAGACACTGCACTCGCTGATAGATTTAATATAAATCATTTTCTTGGAAAAAATTCTGCCAACCAACCGGTGGAAACCGTGCCAAAATAAATCCACTGTTCAAGACGCCATCGGAAGCCGTGATTTATTTATAGCTAGGTTCTTATCTCTTGGTTAGTGTCGAACTTACTCCATCGGGATTTATGGTAAACAGAAATTACCATTTGGTATTTTGCGGTACAACTATTTTCTGTGATTGTAAAAAGTACTGACCTAGATATACCTTTTTATATAACCTTCGAACCACATTTATATAGGAACTAGATGTGCCCGCGGCGTCGCCTGCGTGAATTTTAGAAATTATCCCTTGGGACCATGTTTATGTTACTCCTCATAACATCAGCTAGTTTCTGCCAGCGAAAGTTTCGTCAAGATCGGTCCACCAGTTTCGGAGATTAGACGCAACAAACAGACAGACAAAAAAAAATAGTTTTTCTGGTATAGGTTACCTATACTTTCATTTGCATTTTCATTCTTGACTTTTTTTCAACTTAATGATTTTTATAAAATACTACCTGATCGGACAATCGTTTTCCCTACTGGGTCCAAAATAAATGTGAATCTAACCCATCCACCCACTCAAACACATTTCAAAAATTTTCATCAAATCGATCTAGCCGCTTTGAAGGAGTTCAGTGACATACACAATGTACAGAAGAATTATGTGAATTATAATAAAATTATATAAATATATACATAAAAGTTTAAAAAATGTATGCAGAAATATACTCCTCTAATTCATTTAGCTTACACAAATAGGTATTTGTGTAAGCTAAATGAATTAGGTAATTCAACCATACATATCTGCCCGCTTATCCGCTTTCCAAGGGCGAATGGAATGGCGGAAGCATTATTTACTACATACAATTTTGTGACCAGGTTCCTAAATCAAATATTTAGCCAGACAAAGTGAATATCGACTATCGAACAAGGAAGTTGTAGGTACCTACCTAATCATTTTGTTGAATGCACATAGTAAAGGTATTTAATTTACCTACAGACTCCAGCACATCAAGCTACCCCAATGTCCAATTTCATTGATAGATTTTCAACTTTATGACAAAATAGTGAAGTTTTTGTTCAATTGGGAAAATTTGACAGTTTGAGACGAAGTATCCCGTGAAATTAAAATTTTCTTACGTTTTTTGCAATTCAGTCAGTGTCAGGATTTATGTTGAAGAAAACATGATTCGAGACGTAAAACGTATCGAATCGTTCACAGAATTATAATCATTAATAATATCTATTTGTGTTCAAGTTCATTAAATAACATTGAATGTCTTTTTCACGAAATGTAATAGTCCTCTCTCCATCGTGTCTGGCGGCAGCGACCCAGACGACTCGCCGGTGCATGGCGTGAGCTCATGAGCTATTCACTTAATAGGGAATATACATGTAATTCAAACATTGATATACAAAAAACCCAAGAAAAAAACCCCACAGTCTCGAACAAAAGTAACTCTCAAAACTATCCCCAATTACTTATACGTCAGGGGTTATACTTAGTTATGATAAAACACATTTTTTTGCAAATTCAACCTTACACGCATGACTTAATGTGGTTTTTACAAAGCAATGTCCAAAAAGACTGACTGAAAGATGACTGACGATACTATTGACACCTGCGCACATTGCATTGACTTATAAAAGCAGACGTTTTTGAGACGCTGATTGTGTATCTTGGGTTTTTTGTATATCAATGGATTCAAATAAGGATTTTCTATGCAACAAGCATTTTCTGTGCATCGAGCGACTTTTTTGTCCTGTCTCGGATTTGACCGAGGTAAGTGTATTCATGGACATACTCAACGTCTAGACGCCCAATTTTCATTACGGTGCGTTTGGTGCTGTTCGTCATCAGCTTTATTTTCCACATATAGGTACAGTCACCAAAAGAGATATGTTACCAGGGTCGTCGGATATAGTTGAAATTTCGTAAGAAACCGATGGATAATTTCGAATGAAATTTAATTCGATCAATAAACTGTTTGTTTTCTATTAATAATATTGATTTTTATTCAGAACCATCTATTGGTTTCTTATTAACTTCACCCGACGCAACTGGTTATTTATCACTTTTGGTGACTGTACATCGTAAGTGCGATTAAATTATCATATAACTAGCTTGTCCCTGCGACTTAGTCTGCGTCAAATTACTTGCTACCCCGACCCACCCTGTCTTATCGAATCGCCTGCCCGTGCGAGTATTTAGTATTCGTGACTTTTTTTTTTTGATCGTCTCCTAATGGTCCTAGCATGATGTTGTATAACCTATAGCTTTCTCGATAAATAGGCTATCCAACACTAAAAGATTTTTTCAATTCGAACTAGTGGTTCCTGAGACTAGCGCGTTCAACCAAACGAACTCTTCAGCTTTATAATATTAGTATAGATACAATTTGTCAAGTTGTAAAAACCGTGTGTAGTAGGGGCGGATCGCTAGTTATTTGTAATAGAATGCTCCCCTACAATTCCTAAAGCTTTCTTTCAACTAAACAAAAAGGATTCCACGCAACACGATTAACCACAATAATTCGTTGTTATTATGTATAAAAAAACTCAGTGCTCTCTAGAAATATTTCATAAACGTCGCAAGCGCTTTAATGAAGATTAATGTAAGAGATTACCGTCGTGTTTATAGCCCATGAATCCCGAATAACAATGTGCATAGCCGGCCCACTGCTGCACACTTGAGAACTCTTGCGAAGGTTGCTTCTCTCCTGTAGGTAGCTACATGCATAAAAACATGTTAAAAACATGGTTCCATGGTAGCATGGAACCATGTTTTTTCATAGAATCAGTATTTCGGAGGAAGTTCTCAATTCGCCTGTTTTTTTTTTTGTATGCATGTTCCACTATATCTCCGTCAATTGTAGGTTCATATCAATAAAATATTTTTTTTAGTCGATAGGTTAGGCTTCTGGGGTGGTCTCAAAAAGTGAAAAATAAAAACTAAAATACGGATCCAACCGACTTTGGGCACGCCACGATTGCGGCGGTAAGTCCCCTCTTTGAGGAGTGGCTTGAGAGGCGGCATGGCATCCTCACCTTCCACCTGACACGGGTCTTCACCGGACACGGCTGTTTCGGGAGGTTCCTGTTTCGGATAAGGCGGGAGGAAACGCCCGGGTGTTTCCATTGCGAAGATCGCCCTGAAGACACGGTGGAGCATACGGAGGAGGTCTGCCCGGCTTGGGCAGAACACCGCCATGTCCTCATGGAGGCGATCGGCGGCGGCGATCTCTCGCGTCCGGCCCTGGTCCAGGCTATGGTACGGAGCGAGAGTGCATGGCTAGCAGTCGCTTCCTTCAGCGAAGCAGTGATGCTCGCGAAGAGGGAGGCGGTGCACGTGAGGGAGAGGCAGTACATGCGCCCTCACGGCCGTGGCCTTCGCAGGAGACGAATCCCAGGCTGATTCCCGGCCACCGTAGGCACGGGCTTGCGAACGGCGAGTAATGGGTAGCTTGCTGTCCGGTGAGGACCAAGCCCGGGTCGACGGCGCGTTGTGTTCCACGCGCGCCTCAAAGAGATGTCAGCAACAACAGATGGGGCTCGCAAGGGCCGATGCCTGCCAGGGGTGCGGGTTGTTCGAAAGAGATACCACGGCCCCTGGCACACAGGCAACTGAGGGAACATGGGTGGGTTTTAGTCAGTAAAAGTCTGACACACCCTCCTGCTCCACCCAGAGCGGGAGAAGTCATTTGATGATTTCCCAGCCAGAAAAAAAAAATCACCGACTTCCGAAGTTAAAGTTATTTTTCAATTTGTAGTGTTTTATATATAATTGCAAATATTTTACCAATTTTTAGGGTTCCGTACCTTGTCGGGACTGCGGCGAATGTTCAAGTATCTCTCGGGCCCTGACTCATGGTACTAGAAGCAACAGTGGGATTTTAGTCGGTAGGAGCCCGACATAACTGCCTCGTTTGTCTAGTGGTCGGAAACGTTACTGCTGAGCATGATGAGGTACTGCGTTCGATTTCCAGGTTGGGCAAAATGTTATGGGGTTTTTCTGTATGGAATTTCTCAGTAGCAGCTCGTATCTGGATCTGTGCCCAAGTTGATAAGTTGATGGCAAAAGACTCGCCTCCATGGGAATTAAACAAAACTGACGAAATGTGGGTGTACCTACTATATGTACACATACATAATCACCCTATAACGTTCCCACTGCTGGGACACAGGCCTCCTCTCTGTGAGAGGGAGTGGGCAGTAATCCACCACGCGGGCCAGTGCGGGTTGGTAGATGTCACATGTTTTCGAATCAAAATCAAAAGTCATTTAATTCAAATTAGCCTGAGAATCAGCACTTTTCGAATGTCAAAATTACATAAGACATTCCCCCAAAACGCACTAGGACATTTCAGGCGGAGCTATACGAGTGGCGAAGATCGCCCTCCGAGCGGAGATCCTGCGGGCCAGGTCACTGGCCCGCGAGGAGTCGCTGGAGACTCTGAACAGAGACCCGTGGGGACGCCCCTACAAAACGGTGCGGGAGAAAATCCGCCCGTGGGCTCCCCCGCTGACCCAGAGTTTCCGGCCTCAGCTCGTGCAGGACTTGGTGAGCGCTCTGTTTCCCTCGCGAGGGGAGCATGCTCCCCCGGCCATGGCTCCGCCACCTGCGGTGCTCGACGCGGACCACACCGACGACGACGACGATGCTCCAGAGGTGACCGAGGTAGAATTGAGAGTGGCGGTACGTAGGCTGAATGCCAAGAATACCGCCCCAGGACCCGACGGCTTGCCTGGAAAAGCCTGGGTCCTGGCCTTGGAGGCTCTCGAGCCTCGACTAAGAGGGCTCCTAAGCGCATGCTTGGAGGAGGGCCAGTTCCCACGTCACTGGAAGACGGGGAAACTGGTCCTCATCAAGAAGCAGGGGCGCCCCGCGGACTCTCCGTCCGCTTACCGGCCCATCGTGCTGCTCGACGAGGTGGGCAAGCTCTTTGAAAGAGTCATTGCAGACCGCCTCGTCGGGCGGCTGGTGCGGGTGGGGCCGGATTTGACGGAGAGCCAGTTCGGTTTCCGCAGGGGGCGCTCCACGGTGGACGCCATCATGCGCGTGCGAGCCCTCACGACGGGGGATGCTGTGGCCCGGGGTGGGGTCGTCTTGGCGGTGTCTCTGGACATCGCCAATGCCTTCAACACCCTGCCCTGGAGTTGCATAAGGGAGGCACTCCGGTATCACCGGATGCCGACCTACCTCTGTCGTGTGGTCGAGGCCTACTTGACGGACAGGGCCGTCATCTACCCCGGTCACCTAGGAGAGTGGAACCGGCGAGAGATGTCGTGCGGTGTCCCACAGGGATCGGTCCTGGGGCCGCATCTGTGGGACATCGGATACGACTGGGTGCTGCGCGCCGACCTCCCTAGTGGCGTCAGCGTAGTTTGCTACGCTGACGACACGCTGGTCCTGGCGCAAGGGAGGTCGTATCAGGCGGCGGCCGACTTAGCGACACACGGAGTTGCGACAATCGTCGATAGGATCCGGCAACTGGGACTCGAGGTGGCCTTGCACAAATCCGAGGCCATGTGGTTTCATGGTCTTCGGAATGCGCCACTGACGGGTTCCCAGATAACGGTGGGAGGGGTTCACATCGGCGTCGAGTCGACGATGAAGTACCTAGGACTCGTCCTCGACAGCCGGTGGAACTTCGGGGAACATTTCCGACGTTTGGCTCCCAGACTGGAGCGGGCCGGGGCTGCCTTGAAGCGGCTCCTGCCCAATCTAGGGGGGCCAAACGCCTCCTGCCGGAGGCTCTACGCGGGGGTCGTGCGGGCCATGGCCCTATACGGGGCGCCGGTGTGGGCGCCTACATTGAGGCGCCAACCAGCACGCCGGTTGAAGGCGGCCCATAGGGTCATGGCCATCCGGATGATCCGGGGATACCGCACGATCTCCGGTGAGGCGGCGGGCCTCCTTGCCAGATTACCGCCATGGGATCTGGAGGCAAACGTCCTCGCGCTCACTTGGGAGTGGCGCGAGGAGGCCAAATGCCGGGGCGTAACTCCGCTGCCGCGGGAAAACGCAGCACGGCGGACAGAGCTCCGGCAGGATCTCATGGCGACGTGGAAAGTGCGATTGTCGCAACCCAGTGCTGGGCACGCCACGATTGCGGCGGTAAGTCCCCTCTTTGAGGAGTGGTTTGAGAGGCGGCATGGCGTCCTCACCTTCCGCCTGACACAGGTCCTCACCGGACATGGCTGTTTCGGGAGGTTCCTGTTTCGAATAGGGCGGGAGGAAACGCCCGGGTGTTTCCATTGCGAAGATCGCCCAGAGGACACGGTGGAGCATACGGTGGAGGTCTGCCCGGCTTGGGCGGAGCACCGCCGTGTCCTCGTGGAGGTGATCGGCGGCGGCGATCTCTCGCGTCCGACCCTGGTCCAGGCCATGGTACGGAGCGAGAGGGCATGGCTGGCAGTCGCCTCCTTCAGCGAAGCAGTTATGCTCGCAAAGAGGGAGGCGGCGCACGTGAGGGAGATGCAGTACATGCGCCCTCACAGCCGTGGCCTTCGCAGGAGACGCCCTGGGCGTCGGGAATCCCAGGCTGATTCCCGGCCACCGTAGGCACGGGCTTGCGGACGGCGAGTAATGGGTAGCTCGCTGTCCGGTAAGGACCAAGCCCGGGTCGACGGCGCGTTGTGTTCCACGCGCGCCTCAAAGAGATGTCAGCAGCAACAGAGGGGCCCGCAAGGGCCGATGCCTGCCAGGGGTGCGGGTTGTTCGAAAGAGATACCGCCGCCCCTGGCACACAGGCAACTGAGGGAACACGGGTGGGTTTTAGTCAGTAAAAGTCTGACACGCCCTCCCGCTCCACCCAGAGCGGGAGAAGTTATTTGATGATTTCCCACCCAGGAAAAAAAAAAAAAAAAAAAAAAAAAAAAACGCACTAGGACATGCCGGTTTCCTCAAGATGTTTTCCTTCACTATTTGAGAGCAGTGGTGATATATGTACTATATGTACACCTGTGCCCAAACCTTGGGGAAAACAATGTGTGATGTTATGTTATGTGAGTCCAACATTTATACACACACATTTTTATGTAAGTATATAACTCTCCGTTCTTCCCAGGCGGAGGCATGTGTAGGATCACTTTGCTATCTGTCTGTCTGACTGACAGACTGCCAAGACCCTTTATCTCGAAACACGTGGAAGTATCAAGTTGGAATTAATATCAAATTAGTACTTATGTCAGGTTAGGTATTCGTTCCCTTGGAGCTCTCAAGTATTCTTAGTGAACGCAATAAAACAATACGGCCATTTATGCGACACGTAGCATGCGTAGATTAATGTGAAACATACAATTTTAATTTATTATGCTTATTTTATTCTTTTATTTTTAAATGTATCAAATTTCGATTTAATTTTAATTGTATGTCATTTTGATTAAAGTTAATGTGACCGTGTGTTCTTCTCCTATTATTATTACTTGTAATAAATGAATTAATAATATTATTAGTTATTCGAAATATTTAGAATCTCACAAATAATTGCAGAGTAAGCAAACTAAAGTGGCAGTGGGCTGGCCAAGTCCGTCGAAGGACCGATGGCCGGTGGAGCAGACAAGTCTTGGAATGAAGACCTCGTGTCGGCAAGCGTAGGGTGGGACGCCCCCCCAGCTACTACGACTGACGACCTAAAGACGACAGACTGGATGCGGAAGACAGAGGACAGGGTGTGGTGGCGCAACTTGGGAGAGGCCTATGTCCAGCAGTGGACTGCGATAGGTTGGGTTGATTGATTGAAATAATTAAAAACCTTTGTTTTTGGTATAAATTCATCCCAACTACGGAAACCTTTATTGTGTGTGCATGGTCCGATACACACTTGACAGCTTTTTCAGGTATGAGCTTATAGTAGGTATATCCTGTCCTCTTTGTGCCAAATATGCAGTCAAAGTGACCTCTGCCCTGTCTCCGCTAACGCAGCCGTATGCCAGGGCCATGGTATCTCTTTCGAACAACCCGCACCCCTGGCAGGCCTAACGGCACTTGCGGACCCCACCAGTTGGTGCCGACATCTCTTTGAGCCGCGCGTGGAACACAACGCGCCGTCGACCCGGGCTTCGTCCTTACTGGACAGCGAGCTACCTATTATTATTCATGGCGTTGTTTACGTTGCTAAGGAGATAACGAACATATGTAAGAATGGATTAGCAATAACTTTCAAAATGATTCAGATTCTGATTAATAGTGTGTAACACAATTAAGGTGCAGAATGTACCCCAACCGACACAGCACCATTATTGTCGCTTTATTTTTCTATGTAATAAAACTTAACTTAAGGCGAGAAAAGCAAATTGCAACATTAAACTAGCACGTCTGGAAATGTCGTAATGCCAACATTTTGCTTACAAAATTAAATATCATGGAGTTTCCCTTTGTTGTCTCGGTGTGCGGGAACTGTGGGACTGAGATATTGCTGTCAGAATAATTTTAGTAGTTTATATTCATGTAGCACATTTACACGATGTCTGAAACTAATATAAGGATTTTATAAAAAGGAAAAATATTACTAAAGGCTCTTTTTAGCGCTCTTGCGTAGGCGTGAGCGAAATCATTGCGTATTATTACATACTTACAGTTGTTACATCCCAAATAAGATTTGCGGTCTTAAAATTAAACATAAATCAAATTGGCTTCTTTTGTATGTTGGTTGGCCAACCAGCCAAAAAGTTTTTCTAATTGATATAATTAGTTTATTCATGACAAGCTGTTGCTCGTGGTTTTTGTCGCATCCTGGATACACTTCCTACTTAATATTATTAACGCAATAAAAACTATTTCCATCTGTTACGCTTTCACGCCTAAACTGCTGAACCGATCGTCATGAAATTTGGCAGAGACATAGCCTGAGATATGGAAAAGGACATAAGTTACTTTTTTATACGATAACCGACATCCACTAGGGCGGACCCGCGGACAAAAGCTAGTCCAATAAAAGAATACTGTCCTTAAATCCAGGAATTAATGAGCCGTCAAATCGATATAGTAGTAGGTAGTACCTTAACACCTACTGGGTTCTCCGGTGAGGCGGCGAGCCTCCTTGCCGGATCGCCGCCATGGGATCTGGAGGCAAAGGTCCTCGCGCACACTTGGGAGTGGCGCGAGGAGGCCAAGCGCCGCGTAACTCCGCTGCCGCGGGAATCCGCGGCACAGCGGACAGAGCTCCGGCGGTATCTCATGGCGACGAGTGCGATCGTCGCAACCCAGTGCTGGGTACGTCACGATTGCGGCGGTAAGTCCCCTCTTTGAGGAGTGGCTTGAGAGGCGGCATGACGTCCTCACCTTCCGCCTGACGCAGGTCCTCACCGGACATGGTTGTTTCGGGAGGTTTCTGTTTTGGATAAAACGCCCGAGTGTTTCCATTGCGAAGATCGCCCTAAGGACACGGCGGAGCATACAGTGGAGGTCTGCCCGGCTTGGGCGGAGCACCGCCGTGTCCTCGTGGAAGCGATAGGTGGCGGCGATCTCTCGCGTCCGGCCCTGGTCCAGGCCATGGTACGGAGTGAAAGTGCATGGCTAGCAGTCGCTTCCTTCAACGAAGCAGTGATGCTCGCAAAGAGGGAGGCGACGCACGTAAGGGAGAGGCAGTACATGCGCCCTCACGGCCGTAGCTTTCCCAGGAGACGCCCTGGACGTCGGGACTCCAGGCTGATCCCCGGCCACCGTAGGCGCGGGCTGTCAGCACCAACTGATGGGGTCCGCAAGGGCCACCTGCCTGCCAGGGGTGCTGGTTGTTCGAAAGAGATACCGCGGCCTCTGGTACACGGGCAACTGAGGGAACACGGGTGGGTTTTAGTCAGTAAAAGTCTGACACGCCCTCCCCTGCTCCACCCAGAGCGTGAGAAGTTATTTGATGATTTCCCACCCAAAAAAAAAAGCACCTACTGGGTACCTAACGCGCGAGCTAATCCGTCACAAGGTTTTTAGCACGACTACCAGTTACCACATTTGTATTGGATGTTCCCCGAATGGCCCGTGGCGTCAAATAAAACCTTTTGTCATGTAAATGCAGTCCAATGTAGGCAAGTTTCAATGTGAGTACTTTTCAAACATGCCTGCATGATACAATTTCGGGCTTTGTTAACCACATTTGTTGGTCTTGCGGTCGTGACCGCGTGCCTTTTAATTCACTGGACTTGATCGTATTTTTTAAATGAAAAGGCAATCGAGGATCTTCAGATGGTACCCAAGTGTTATTTGCATCACGTAGGTACAAGCTGGAGGCATCACATTGCGTAGCTTTCCGATTTATTTGTTTATTCGTTTTTGCCAACGCAGCGGCTTTGCCCGCGTTAACTAATTTACACGAAAACGTAACAAATTATACTCTTAAAACTTTCTCATGAATCACTTTGTCTATTGGTGGAAACCGCATGACAATCCGTTGAGTAGTTTTTGAGTTTATCGGAAACAGACAGACAGACGCGGCGCGGCAGGGCACTTTGTTTTATAATGTTTCGCTATTTAAAGGAGATTAACATTCTGGTTTCTTTTTTTTTTTATATGTAATTCATTTCTGGTTGCCAACTTTGTTTTTTATCCCAAATCGCCTAACAAAATGGGTGATGTTTTTTATGTACAAGTAAACAAATACTGGACAAAAGCGGACTTAAGACTGTGCCGAGCAAAAAGCGAAAAAACGACAGTAACAGTTTTGTTGATATTGACTAAAATCGTTCATTTACACAATTAAAATCTACATAATTATTACCACGGATAATGTGTTTACAATGTTTGCGAAGCAAACATATGAAATATGGTATAGTTTTTTAAATGGACTCATATGAAGTTGAGCAAAAATCTACAAAAACGCGTGCTGGCATTTGGGGGATTTCATGTATTTTTCTATTGAAATATTCTGTAGATATTAATTCAACCAAATCTCTAATAAATAATCTTTATTTTTTGTGTCTCACATTTTCATATTAATGTCTAGAAGATTTAATATGTTTTTATTAAAAATACGCTCCGAATTCGCCATACAAAATTACTATGAACGCGCTGTGTCGCATAAATACGTGCTACGCGCCAACAACAATTCAGTCGATCTCGAGAGCTCAGAGCGTCGTCACGTCACTTTACAGAGCGAGCGCATCGATCGCGAACTACCGTATAGACACATCTGCTGCATAGAAAAATAAGGTACGTAACATTTTCGATATATTGAATATTATTTCACTACCTACATCATTTAATGAATTTTATCTTATATGCAATTCCGTTAATCGATTGAGTTTAAATTTTGTATATTTCCATACGTTTTATAGCATCAACTATTGTTTTAGGAAATATTTAACTAATGTATTAGGAAAAATGGGAAAGCGAAAGGAGAGATATTATAGAAAGAAAAGGAACCAATTCAAGAAAAAAGCCGTTCTTCAAAATCAGTACGTATCATCTCCTAGTTTAAGATTGATTCTCTTTCTCTTAAAGCTAGATTCATAAATTCTATAAATAATATTATTTATTTATAAACTTAGGTAAGTACCAATGTATCGCATAGATACCTTAGGTAAAGAGCGTTTGCAATTACTAGTCGCAAACCGCACAGCCGATTGCAGCGGCCCTTTGGCTGTTTGAGGCGGTTCTATTGTTTTTATTCTTATATTGTAGCGATATAGCACTAATGATTATTAAGTATAAGAATATTGTTTCTGCACATCTATTTTATTGACAATTGTTTCTTGTTTTATTCTAGGTCAATAGTTTCAAATGATATAGAAGAAGATAAAGAGAATTTTATACCCAACTCAAAAAGAGTCAGAAAATATGAAAATGATGAACACTAAATATACAAGTACAGCAACGCGAAAAACATTTCGATGTAAGTTTATGATCCAATTTAGCTTTTTATGGGACCTTCCAGATGCATTTGTAGACTTTGACAATGGGTGGAAATATTTGAGAGCTATGTTAAATTGATTTAATATGATAAACTTATGTAATTGTTTTTCACAATTTATTTTAATTTTAATTGTATTACAGAAATCACTAGAAGACAATGATACTAATTCTGAAATCATTATAGAGAAAGAGTAGTAGATATAACATGGCTGTGCGCAATGGTGACGTTGATTTACATGGAGTACCCATGATAACTGTGGTAGCTGACGCGTGCTGGTCGAAAAGATTATTTAGGAAAAATTACAACGCATTATCGGGCGCAGCCGTTATTATAGGATACAGGACGAAAAAAGTATTACATATGGCGGTGAAAAATAAGTACTGCATGGTTTGTGCTAGAGCAGAAAATAAAAAAGACACGATACCTGAGCATGTTTGCTTCAAACATTATGAAGGGTCTTCTAGTGGCATGGAAGCTGCAGCACTCGTTGAAGGATTTAAATCTTCAGAGCGAACTCACGGTCTAATTTATTCTAGACTGATAGCTGACGGTGATTCAAGCACTCATCGTAATATAGAAAAAGCAAAACCATATGGAAACTTATTAGTGGAGAAAATTGAGTGCACTTATTGCGAAATTATTGCACAAACTTGGACGAGTTAACCAGAAATACGAGCTACCCATTAAAATATAGAAAAGCTGTTGAAAATAACTTAATGAGATTAAGACGTGCTGTTACTGGGGCTGTAAAGCACATTAATGCTCACGAAAATAAATCATTCGAACAAAAAGTCTTAGAACTGAAAGAAGATTTGTTGAATTCTCTGCATCACGTATTTGACAATCATGCTTGTTGCAAACACTACTACTGCAAACGTTCCAATGAAACTCCCTCAAAAGAAAATTTAGTACCGTAGAAAGTAAAGAGGGTGGTTTCATTTTTTCCGCTATAATTAAATTTCTTTCGAGGTTGTGATGGAAAATAAATTGAAAATGTTCTACTTCAACTGTTTACTACCGAAAATAGTCGACTCAAGATTGGACAGACAAATGGAAATCAAAGAACCCGAATACATCCTAGAAGCAATCAATGCACGGGCAAAGAAAAATAAGCGAAAAACTGAAGATGAAAAATTTACAAATGTTAAACGTAAAAGACTGTAATGATTAGTAGATAGTATAAATAATAGTATCAGCTACGTCCCTTATTAAACAATCTACTATTTGTGTTGTTATATTATAATAATTAAGAAAATATAAATACTGTATTTATTATCACACCATCCTGCTGTTTGATACGATCCATAAAGTACCTATAAAACGGTGCTGATTTTTATCGCTGACTTGTCTTATCATGTACACATTTTTGACAAATTTTAAACGTCGAATGCATCGATAACTTTTATATAAACTTGTTTCGAAAAAAATTTTGTACAAATCGACATAAAGCTTAGAATAAATTGCCTTTGATATATATTTTTAAATTTTTGCAAAACATTTTTTAATTAAAAAGATTGCAATTAATTGTTTTCTTTTCTAACCAAATTAGAAAAACATATGAAGCTCAGGTAAAAATAATGTAAATACTAGAATTATATTCACTCACAAAGTCACAATCCACATGATGCCATATTTGACTAAATGTAAGTTACTAAGTTTTGTTTTTAAACAGCCACGCACGGATGAGAGCGCAGCTGTGTGCGTTATTGCACACACAGTGAGCGCATGAAGTTAAATACCTAAATGGCGTTCGCCGCTTTTGTTCGGCACAGTCTTAATGCCTGAGACATTTTCTACCAGTCAACCTTAGAGTGAAGCAGGGACAGGCACAATTTGATATCTCATGTACCTGTAATTACAACGGTACCAAACCATTAAAGCCATATAGGTACAACATAATGGCCATTCATGGCATAAAATCTAATATGGGAGTGGTATGTAGCAGTTTGAAAGATAAATGGATATAACTTTGGATCAAAGCGAAAATATCAGCAATTTCTGTTGAATAACAGATATAAAACCCGAATTTTAAAAAAAGTTTAAATTTTTAGGTGCTCTAAAAATCTTGCCGCTATATTTCACAGGGTAATGAAGCTCATGAAAGTATGAGTAGGTATGTTTGATGATATCTTTTATGATTTATGCTCAGAGGTAACAAAAGCCAGTTAAAAAGGTAAAACTCGACGGTTTCCCAAAAAAGAGTCACGTTAAAAAACTTGTTACACGGATCATAAAATTACTTTTTTACGTGATTCTATTACAAACATGAAGACTCCCAACGGTTGACGTTAATAAATTGTAGGAATAGTAGTGGTACAGTCGACAAAACAAACAAGTAGACAGGCGGCCGGTTTGCCACTACTACCCCTTTATATTTATTTATTTACTAGCCCGCAGCTTTGCCCGCCTGGAGGTCGGAAACTATCCAACGGGAACGTACTACCTGAATTAATCGGTATTGCGTGGTTTAGTAGCAAACATCCAATACAACTTACAAACTTTTGCAATTAGAATATTAGTGGGATAGTGGGATTTAATACTACTACTATTTAATAATATTTTAAGCAGTCAAATCTGCAGAGGTGGGATGTAATACATTACTTAACTGGGCGTGTTTTAAGTATTAAGTGTTATAATTATAACACACAATAGAAATTAGTTTGTGTGTTGCGTAATGAAATGTTATATTTATTACATTTTACATACGAGTAGGAGGAGTAGGGGTAGTACGAGTTACTGCAGTGGCGAAAGCACCATATAACACGATTCCTACCGGCTTCCCTTCGGGGATTCGCATCAGAAACTCTATCGCTATTAAAAAATGGCACGTCAATAGTGGCTACTACTGTCAAAAAATATAGTTATACTACGGGTACTTAATTCACCATAACATTCAAACAACAAAAACGGTTATTTTTAGATTTTTATTACAACATTTAAAAAAAATCCTAAATTAACCCAGCGCCAATCGTCATAATTGGGAACTAAAAATTCATACAACAGCTGCGATCCCGTAATGAAGTAACTTTAGGTCAAGTGGCACCGCTTGATATTGACGAGACCAAGCCGCTGGACAACGGGTTATGACAAAGACAGATATAGAAAAAATGTGTGCGAGCGAGTGCGTGAGCGAGAACGAGATGGAAGAATATTGCACATTTTATTTGGTTTTCAGCTGTTAAATTTTATTGTATTTAATTATTTACATTCCTATATTAATTTTAAAATGAAAGTTAGTATTCCTTATTGATAGGTCACTAAGTTAAAACCGACTTCGCTTCGGCTTCTCTCATAGAAAAATTGACACCTCGCCGCTGGCGAGGTATAATTCTTTGATTGACTTTACTTACTGTGCTATTGTCAAGGGAATATGTTTCAAGAACTTAAATAAAGTGAAAACATTAACTATAGTCTTGTACGCTAACTTTAAGCATCCTGCCCTAACACTTGTTCATACAGGCTGTCAAAAATATTAGTTGGTACTACCTAAATCTCTTAAGAAACGAACCGAAATTTGTTCTAACTTAACATTATTTAGTATAGCTTAAAAGACAGTATTATTTTGTTTTACATAGCTGGGTTGCCGATTGAAAATTTTTCAGATGAACATGCATCCAGATAAGATAAGATAATGTAATGTCTTATGTACAACATCATGGAATAAAAACTACCTTAATAACCACTTATTTTCACATAATATCTTAACATAAGTGAGAAGCGACAGGGTAATCTGCGAAATTCCAATTTACTTTTTTTTTGCAATTTGCAGGTTGTATGTTTATTAAAATATGATTCGCGACCGTAACACGTATGTATTCACATAATTATAATAATTAAAATCACCAGTACAATCTTCTAAGTTTATGTAACCCCATTGAATTACTGTTTCATGAAAAACTATGTGGATCAAAGACTTGAAGTCACACAAATCCTACATCGCGCAATCAGAGTTTACCGCACGACTCGTATCTATACAACATCCCGACATCAACCGTTGGGCCCCGATCCAGATGTCCCCATTACTCTCCCCCAAGAAAGCAGTAGGGCTACCAGTACAGTTCCCACACAAAAACAACCATCATTTCGACCTCGCCGCCGAAGTTCTCGCGCCCCGCGAAGACCCCGAGTTAACGATGCCCCCTCCGACCCATACTCGTTGAAGAGCCAGCCCGCGTTGCAGCTGACCCTGTAGAGTTAAACTCCTCGATTGATAATAATAAAGATGATAAGATCCAGCCTGTCCCAACTTGCTGTCCCCCTACCCGTGACGCCCTGAGCCGAGGCCTGTACCACACAGGGGGTGCCCTCAGCGTTCAGTCGCTTAGAAATTCAAGTAGTAACTTCTAAGTTTTCTTAAGGCAACCAGAGGATAGTCCGGTTAAGTAGTTACGACCTCTCAAGGTTAACTACGAGATACCATTTAAAAAAAAACAACCGGCGGGCAGTTGCCCACCAAACACAACACCCGTTAGGTCGGAGAATCCTCCCTTTTCCATAGAGTATGAGTGAACTTTACACCCTGATCCTCATACCTCTATAACTATTTCCCATATTTCTTTCTCTTTCATTTTACTAATGACAAATTCCAGATGAGAAAATCCAATAATACTGCCCGACTCGGGAAACATACTCCAGGACCACATGCAACAAGGTAGCCAGATATTTAAATCTAGCCAATATTCTCTTTGTTATTTCTTTCGGCTCAGTTTTATAGCGGACATTTTAAAAATAAACACTAGTTTTACGACGTAGTCTAAATTAAGCATCAATTTCGCGGTTTCGTGCTGAAAAATAAACAGTCGTTTTATGACTTAAATCTAAAAATACTTAAACATCAATTTCGTAGAATTTCGTTTTAATTATTCTCGTTTTAACACTCTGTATAGGTATTATAAGTACGTGTGAGAATGCAGACATCCGTTTCCGAGTTTATAGTTATTCGCATCAACTGGTTGTAAACATAACGAATGAATTTTTGCGTACAACGAATACACTAGGCACCGACGAAATTCTGTTTTCGAGACTATTTTATAGGTTTTCGTGAACTCTTTCGTTTTAAATTGGGAATTTTCATGGCTATTAAATTCACAATTTACTATCTAATAAACTGTGATATTGCCATAACATTGTAATGATTAGAAGTCTGTTAATACACGTTTGTTACGGTGGCGAATTATTTATTTTTTTCACCAAACAACCGGACACTAACCTGGGGGTATACTCTCTAAGCACGAAGTCCGTATTTTAGGCCGAAGTTACGGGCGTTTCACCTACGAATATAAGACTACTTTGGGGCTCGAACTAACAATGAATGACAACCCGATTGTCTTTACTAAAAAGTTTTAAGTATTTACGAAAAAGTCCATTAATCGGGAGTAAGTTTAATTCCGATGTATTGAACTATTTTCGGACGGGCCCATATTTTCGTTGACGGTCCCGAGAGACCGGAGAGTAGGCTCCCTGGAAATAGCAAAAAAAGTTGCAAATGCCAAGATTGAAAAATGGATCATGATTAATTGCACAGCTTTAGGTTAGATGTGGGAAAAGTTTGTGTATATCACAGTAAATCTATAAAATCAGGTACATTTTTGCAAACCTTTTTGGGACGACATCATATGGCAACCCCATAAATAAGGTACACCAATTTATACCATATACCATACCATATACTACGTGAACAATACAGTTCACTTAATAACATCGGAAGTTGAGTTAAAAAAACAAAGTGAACTTTATTAACATGTTCATTTAATTTTTCTCAAAAAAAACGCTTCCACTTATCTGCAAAGCGAAGTGGCTTATATTGCCATCTGTTTGTCGGTTGGTTACCAAGGGGTATCGTATTACGCAATAACTAGGTTGTGGAGGTCAGATAGGTAGTCACTCCATGTAAAACACTGATATTCAGCTGCTTCCGGTTAGACTAGAAGCCGACCCCAAATCCCCAACATAGTTGGGAAAAGGCAGATTATGATAATTTGGTCAACTGTCGTATTTTTCCATTAGCCGTACGTTATCTCCCCCGGACTTATCCGAATTATTATTTATTTTCCGCATCCTGTCAAAACAATAATATGTTCCAGTCATCATCATCATCATTTCAGCCGAAAGACGTCCACTGCTGGATACAGGCCTCCCCCAAAAGGGTTTTGCGATAATCGCCACGCTTGGCAGGCGGGTTGGCGATCGCAGTATGGTGGTAAAATGCATAGAGAACGCTGCTGCCCATTCTCTAGTAAGTCCCTTAGTCGCCTTCTACGACACCCACGGGAAGAAATGGGATGGTGCTATTCTTTCACGTCCGGCACCACACGGAACAGTAGCATGTACACCTGTAACAGTAGCATGGTCCAGTAGCTAGCATTTATTACATATCTGTTTTAAGTTTTCAGAAAATCTGATGGATTTCCCATTTTCATATTTTCGTTTTTTATTGTGCTATAAAAAGCTCTTACTTTATCCTTTTGTACTAACAGTGGCAGTATTTAATCATAAAAATTACACCATTAATCACTAGAATGAATTTTATTACTTTCATAAAAACAACGTGATCGAGTACATAAGGTGCTAGGCAATATTTCATATATTATGAGCAGGTTTGATATAAAGTCAGCAAAGCAGTAAAGCAGTGGTGGCTCTGTGGTAAGTGCCCCGACTTACCAGTTGTAGGTCGTAGGTTTTAACCTAGTCAAGCGCTTGCGCACTTTGTGTTAATTATTTCTTCACCACTGCTATCGGTGAAGGAACACATTTTGAGAAAACCGGCATGTCCTAGAGCGAAAAATTCGAAATCATGTGACACCTAGCAACCCGCACTGGGCCCCGTGGAGAATTACGGCACACTCCTTCCCTCCTTCCTCCTCACAGAGCGGAGGTTTTTTTTACCACTGATGTGGCACACTGCATAATCTGCCTATAATGTTCCTTCTGCTGCTACACAGACCTCCTCTCTGTGAGGAGGAAGGAGGGAAGGAGTTTTTTTTTTGGAAAAGTTTTTAGTGTTCACTTTTTAGTTATGGTAGGTACCCCACACTAATTCGTATACCACTACAGTAAAAAAATGTGGGTGTACCCTGATATAGTGAATACATCTGCTTAACCCTTTCAAGTGTACATGCGTGATGTTATGTTACGTAATTGCGTAAACAATGCATATTTATGCGATAGCAGCAATCGCGGTTGATTTGCTGTCATTTTTTGAAGAGTTCTGTTGTCTGCCTCCGAAACTCATCATCAGATCTATTTGAAATTTAAATGAGACCAATTCGGAATAAACCCCTTTCGAACAAAAGAATTTTGGTAATCCGTCTATATATGACGGAGTTATGCCCAAACATATGTAAATAAAATAATTTAAAAAAAACCCGAATTGATAACCTCCTCCTTTTTAAAGTCGAATAAAAACCAGAGGGGTAACACAGTAACAGCAGGAATGGCTTAAATTTTGAGAGTTGGACAGTATTCATTGCCTTTTTTTACGTTGTTGAGCAGACCATTTTTTGAAGTGAAAACTTCTTTAGGCGCGTTGGGCCTTTTCTGAGATGGGAAAAACAAAATAATGAACTCGCGACACCGTTACCGACACCTTTGTATATAGGGAATGTGCACGAACTATAGATGGCAGCACAAATCAACACGAGAACCACGGTGTGGTCAAAAAAAGAAACTGTTTAGAACTGTCATCGTGTTGCCGCCACTGTATGTTAATGTTTACATTATATTTATATTGTTTCTAATGATTAAAATTATAAAACATGGGTTCCGGCCGATCAATAATGATCGTCAGCGTGGTCAAAATATGTCCAAAGGCCACTCAAAGAAAACTCTTCCGAGTCCGGGCATGTCTTAGATGTCGAAGAAACAGTTATGAATCCAGAAAATGCAGTAATAACTGGCAAAATTTTAGCTTAAACGAAGATTTCTAACGTGTATGATGTCAAAATAACTGTAAAGTATTTTCTGAACTCATTAGGCACGTAAATATTTTGCCTATATTATTATTTATGTTCCTTTCGCCTTCTTTTCAGCTTGATTGCAATATAAATATTAGAAGAGCAAATTACAAATATAAAATGTAGGCACATCTGAGTTTTATTTTAATTAAACAATTCTCCAGATAGTGCTTTATCGAAAACTAACAAAAATTATGTTTCCTTATATTTGTTTATATTGAATACTATTATTACATACAAAACTCAGGTATTTTTACAAATTACATTATTCAGTAATTTCTAAATGAGGGCATTTTCACAAAAATGTACCCCCACCTTGAAATATAATGCTTTTTTGATAGTATTATATTTTAAACAGTCTTTCGTCTCTTTAGAACGGAAATTCAATATCCTATAAGAAAAAATAAAATATTATGGGTTTAAAACGGAAATACTGTAAAAAATATTAAAACATAACGGAAATTCCCGCAAATTTATATCAGTTGTGTGACTATATTCAGTAGCTGAGAAAACGGTGTAAATTATAATAATTTTTAGATATTTTTTATTTACTGACTTTTAAATGCACATGTTATTTTAAAAAAACACACACCATTTCCATTTTTTGTATCTAAGCTTATTAAAAGTACAATAATATATCCAGTATGTGACTTCTGTTACTTCAACTGTCATAATTATCTTTATTTTCAAATTCTTTGATACATTATTAGAGAAAAGGCCACAAATATTATACTAAAGAATCATTTTCCATTTGAGAGAGTAATTTGAAGGTAATTAAATGTAAAATCTAATTAAATAATCCAGAAATTCAGCTCCGTAATATAGGGACAGTCACACAACCGAGTATCTAAAAAGGGAAAGGGTGCGTTTACATGGGGAAAAAAAGAACGCAGGCACAATTAATACATATAATTATATGTATAACATTATTTAAGTTTTAACAAAATTATCACAATCAGTTCCTGCCTAAGGCATCACATTTTTATTATTAATTATAAAAGGTAAATTATTTACTATAAAGATTATGAAGTCTTTTATGTTTTTTATGGCACGTATATCAGTCTTCGTGATTCGTTTATCATTAACATTTATTAAGAATAATAGCAAACAATCTTAAACAACACAATCAATTCCGGTCCTTAGACCATAACAATTATTGGCTTTAACTATCCAACTACAACGGATAAGCTATACTATACATACTGAGATCTGTAGTGTAACTTTAAAATATGATTTTAATTAGAACAATGGATACATTCATCAATCAAATAATGATCATAAACACTTGTGGAACAAAAATTACACCACAACAAAGAACTTTTCAAAAAAGCCCTAAAATGTGGACGACGCATATTAATGATTATAAAATGCAGAGGTCTATTAGGTACATTATTTTTTCCACATCTGGAACAGTTCTGGGTGAAGACAAAATGCGTCTCCGCCCAAGGCCACGTCAAATCATATTTATAGAACCTGACGAAGTCTTCATAGGTAAGTAATTTGTCAATATCGACGTATATCACCATTGTGGATTAATCTGTAAATAAAAAAAACTAATGAAAAACATCCTGAAAAACTAAGATGCAGTAAGCGACATGCAAGCTACATTTTAGTTCCCTACCTTGTAAACATTGATCACATATATAATCAAACTCCATCGGCCCTCCATCAACGCATTCTTCGCAATACCATTTTGAACATGCAAGACATTTAGCTTTTTTTCCTAAAATAGAGCATGTGCATTTGTGGCATTCAAGAAAACAATTCGTTTTTCTGTTTACTTTTTGCAAGGTTTTGTAGGATCTAGCATTTTCAATAATCGCTACAGATTTTAGTACTTCAACGCTTTTAGAATCATCATTAGGAAAAAATGTCATCGGCCATATAGCAACATTTAAAGGATCATTTAATAGTTCGTCTTCATAGTCGTCAAATTCAACCAGAGTATTGCCTTCGCTTTCGATGTTCAACGTACCAAAAGACTCAATTTCTTGAGAACGGTCTTCCAAGTCTTGAGAGTACGGTATCGGTGGTTCGGTATCAATATTTGTCATCTCTAAATCTTGACGTGATGTTGCTGGTCTTAAATTTTCTTTGGAAGTTGACGGAATAGAGTATTCTTTTGGTTTCTTGGACGGTGGTTTGGTATATATATTTGACATTTTAAAATCTGTACGTGATGTTGCAGAGTTTTTGAGGGATAGTACGGAAACGTCCTTCCTTTTGTTTTCGGTCTGGGGTCGATTTTGAGGATGGCTTGGAACCACATGATGGATTCGCGGGGAAAAACAGTCGCATTGTCCTGGAAGTGTTCCACAGAAACAACTTACATCCCTGAATTTTATACAATTTTCGTCTCTTGTGATAATTTGATGTACAAGGAGAGTACCTTTTAATGGTTGCACATTTGACGGCAATATTTTACTGATATCGCTGATGGAACAGTCTGGAATCAGGAAAACTTTAATTCTTTTAAGGCTATTCCTAAGAATTTCGTAGGCATCTTTTGCATCAACTACGTCCATTCCCTGGCAGACTTTTCTATCTAATGTACGTTTCACGCAGCCACCTATGCCATCTGCTACGCTTTTTCCGTGCCCAGATTCAAAATACGACCAGGTTGCATAATTCAATCCAAGGCATTTTGTAAAATGTGCCAGCAAATAAAAGTTGTTTTTTTGCCGGTATTGTGACGATGGTCCATCCGAGAAAAAGTGTACGATAGATAAGTTTGGAGATTCTTCTTTGATAAGGTCTAATAATGGCGTCAAATGAGCCCAAATAGCGGGTGGTTGATGATTGTTTAGGTCTGATATGGTACAGAACGACTGTGATTTGTTAGCCCAATAAATCATTCCGGTATGGAGGGTTATTTGGTTTTTAGAGGCTCCAAAGTGCATTGCTTGTATCTCTTCACCCAACTTAGCCTCGTAGTTTTCTGAGAAGTCACAAATTAAAACAACTTCATTGTCTTTTAATTCTGAAACCGCCATTTGATACTGGTTATGTTGGCGTTGCATATTAAAATGATGTCTTTTAAATTCTTTCAAGTCTTTTTCAAACTCCTTTTTAAATTAGCTAAACTGCCTGTTTTTATCACCTTTTCTGTTTTTTTTGTTTTAATTTCAATCGTTTCATCTCCTTTTTTTGTATATGTATGATCTCTTCTTTCCCAACGTAACCATGAAACATTCTTATCCTTATCATCTACTCCATTTTCTAATGTGCAATAAAGAGGTTTTCGGTCTTTACAATTTTCACAATTACTGTACATACACGAGTAATTTTTAGTATCACATGAAATTTCATTCAAAATTTCTCTGACTCCGTTTCGTAATCCGTGTTTTTTCAGTGATGTGTGTTGGAATTCCACGTTACTATGTCTAATACATAGGCATGTATCTCTTGCAGTCAGGTGAGGTGTTAAAACATAAAAAGGCTTATGCTTGTAGAAAGTTGTGAAGCCATAGCGCCCACCTTCACTTCTGTACTTTTTGTAAAGATTAGCAAGAGTGTCTGTCAAATATCTTATTTGTTTTCTTATTTTGTTTCTTGTTTTAGCTTGTTTTTTCCCTGCCGTATTTCTACTCACATCATCTCTTAAATAGAACTTTGTTATCTCTTCAATTTCGAACCTTACTATCTTCTTTTTTTTTCTGTCTTTGGCTTTTAAGCCCATCATGTTGCGTACATATTTTTTGCTTGTAGTGTTTTTCACAAGTTCTCTTAAATATTGTTTCTCTTTATGAGCTTTTGCCCTTTGATATGTCTTTTTTAATGTAAATTCCAGCACTTCCTCCCTTGATTTTTGCTTCATCAATTCATTTTCTAAGTAAGCTATCTTTTTCGTAGTACGTTGTTTAAGACGCTGGTATCGCTTTTTGTAAGCCTCTCTTTGAGTTTGAATTTTTTTAACCTGTGTCAACAAATTTCTACATTTTCTTAGTAATTGTTTACATTTTTTCCTGATTTTTGTTTCATTTTTATCGTTCTTAGTTATACAAGGTTCATTATCTACATTTCTTAGTTCTGGTTGCTTCTTTTTTTTCTGCATAATGCTTCTTTTTTTTTCCTCTCTCCATTTTTTACGTTGCTTTTCTGCTTCTTCTTCCGTCATTTCTGATATTTTCTTTTTTTTGCTTTTCATTCTTTCTAAATTTTTTTTACATTGAGCTTTATATTCTTCCGGGCGATCTCGTTTTAGTTTTTCCCTATAACGTCTAGTTTTTTCGGCCCCGGTAAGAGGCATTTTGATGTAAGTTGATATTCCTAAAACAAAATTTGGTAAGTACCTACTACTAAAATAAAACCTACAAACAAACGAACATAAAAAAATACACCCATACAAGTAACATTACAATTTAACATATAAACATACAACATCAAATAGTTCAAGTTGTTAATAAACAATTATTCTTTTTAAATCTACTATTTGCCGTGGTTTAGTACTCGTCAAATTGGTCTTCCAAAAATATTAATAAAGGTCAAGAAAATTGCCATGTAAACTGTGCTTTATGTGTTCAGGCATGTTGTGATTTTTCGTTCAGCATGTATGTGACCGCTCAAATAGTCACACAACGGAAGTCACATTTGTTTATCCTCTAGTAATAAAAACTGTTTAAAAATAGCCACAATACTTAAATTCATCAAAACTTTTGTTCAACTTAGTTAACATAACATTTTAAAACTAATTAACTAAAAACTACAAAAATAAATAGATGGAAATACGCCAAAATATGGTCACATACCTGAGACAAGAATTCGTTCCCTGCGGCTTGCAAACACGCGTGCAGTCCTTCTAAGCACTTTTTTGACACTGACGGCTTCTAACCTGACTAGTTGCTTAACTGCAGCTATGGTGTTACCAGTAATGCAAAACTATTCGAACTACAGTAAACATTTTGTTAGAAAAATGGGTGACAAAACTGAATGTTCCGGGAAGGACAATTTTTTGATTTACTTTCTTCATTTTTTTATTATTTTTTTTGTTATTTGTTTTTTATATTTTACCTAGTATCACAACATTTGATTATCCTGGACTAAAAAAAAACCTTAAAAGAGGATACCTTTCTTACAAAAAAGTTAAGAAATAAGTTATTATATTCGTAAGACTAAGCTGGGGACAGCGCATAATCATCCATTTTTCCATTGTTATTTTTAATTAAATTAAAATAATTTGAGATTATCTTCTAGTTTTTGTTAAAACAACAAAATATTGTATACGTTTATTCAATTTGATGACAAATGTAAATAATTCTGGCAACTTCTTCATAAATAAAATTTAATCGAATTCGAGGGACACTTGAAAATCAGGGGGTATACATTTTTGTGAAAATGATTGACACTCATACTCACACAATTTTTATTACAGCATTTATCGACTTTTATCGTTTATCACGTAACCAAGGAAACTAAGTAATATCCGTGGGAAAGTAATAGAATTTCACACCATTTGGTTTATTTTCAGTTTCTTTGAAGTGTTCAAGATCCAGAAACACAAAAATACCTTTTTACTTAGTAATTATGTTTTTTTTTCACTTCTTTTAAGAGATTATTTTACTGAGTGAAGTGTCAATTTCAAGTAATGATTCCGAGAAAACTTCAGATTTGTGCCACTAGATGGCAAACCCTTCGCCATGCACGTTCCCTATAAGTTAGTTTTAGTTGAACTTGATCCAGTATAAATTACATGTAATAAAAAAAAATATCTACTTATTTGGTAAAATAGCTGCCAATTTTATTTTTTTCATCTACCATAGCGCATTAAATGAAAATTGTAATATAATTTTTGTAGTAGTAGTATAAAATAATGAATAAAAAAACACTTAGTTTAAAAGTATTTCCTGCACAATAAAATATTTCGTGATGATTAAAAAAATACACACGTAATTTGTTCAAGTTTTCACTTCTGTCAGCACTTCCGGAGTGCCACTGTTTTGTCCATAACTTTTGATCTACAGACAACGAGGAGCGACCGCAGAACAACAGAGAGAAAACTTAATTTCCCACATGTCCAATATTAGCTGACCTCGCATTCTAAAGGCTTTTTGTACAATAAGAGGTCAGTTTATATTGGAATATATCGCTTGATATATCGTCGTGCGTACCGAGGTAGGAAAAACCATAAAATAAACAGTCAAAAAGCAAACAACAACCCTTTTCGACTAATCCTTTTGTCAGGAGTAACACATAACAAATCTTTGAGGAAACAGCGATTTCCCTTTCAGTCTAAACGAAATCCTTATGGAAAAACACGTGGGTAGGTACTTTTGTATCGTAAAAACAAATCGAGGTTCATCCACGTCATTACTTTCACCTGTGTGAACGGAAACAATAGTACTCCCGGGGGTACATGACAAATCTTGTTTTCGTCAGCTTTTGTGATAAACATAACAATACGCTTTTGTTTCATGTCCAGGGTTATTTCAAATTGGCTAACTAAACTCCATAGGTGCGATTGGTATCGATATCTAATTACAATCAAATAAAAATGTTTATTGACTTATACCTGTATTTTTGTAGGTTTTAAAGATATTTAATTTCAAAAAGACACTTGCATCAGAAAAAGGCTTAAAATAAATTATTTATATCAAAAGGTCGGCACAGACGTCATTCCAGTAATTATTATACACACATCCATTGTATTCTGCTTTTAGGAAAGGTGTTATTGTTATTTATCATTAAATATGCAGCTAATTGAGTTTTGAATGCATTGAATGAGTGTATTTTTTTTCTACATGAGGGAATTTTATCAAATAATTGTGTGTATTTTTAGAATAAATAAATTATTTGTAAATTATTCAAACTAATTATCACAAAGTGGGTAGAGATTATCTGTTTAATGGTGTGGCGTTAATAATGTTTAATAATTACTGCGAGTTATTCGCAGAAATCGTGTTTACCTTAATCGAGTATACCAATTCAAGTATCTTGGGCAGGTGATTACCGACAATCTTGGAGATGATGTAGACATGGAGAGGGAGCTCAGGGCATTGTCAGTCCGGACGAACATGCTGGCCCACAGGTTCGCTCGATGTACCGACGCGGTGAAAGTAACTTTATTCAAAGCGTATTGCACATCTCTGTACTCAGCGAGCCTGTGGTTCAGATATACCCAATGGGCTTACAATTCTCTGCGCATCCAGTTTAATAATGCCTACAGGGCGCTGTTACGTCTGCCGCGCTTCTGCAGTGCGTCAACAATGTTCGCCGAGTCGCGCACAGACGGCTTTGATGCCACCTGGCGCAAAAAGACAGCCTCACTGCTAAGCAGATTGCGTGGGAGCAGTATCAGCATCCTGGAAGTTATACTCAATAGGATAGACAGTCCACTGGTGTGGAGCCTCACACAGAGGACTAAGTCTCTATTAATTAATAGGTACTTACATAGTTTTTAAGTTCATACTAACAATATAAATTTAAATGTAATGGAACAATGGTTGTTTGCAATTTATTTATTTATTAGTATTTATTCAGATAAATACTAATAAAAAAATAAACTAACACAACGAGTTAACAAAAAGATCCTATTCAAAATGTTAGCTCTATTTAAAATTATCATAAATTTTATTTTTGTTCTTTCTCTTTTCACAGTTCAGCGATTCTGAAGCAAACACAATAACGTTCAATAAAACTGTGCGAATGAACTTGCTCCCCTGAGACCAGAAGGGTGAGATGTGAGTGAAACAGACCCTTATTGTCGTATCCATCGGTCCGAACAGCCCCCAGTCACTCCTCAGGGAGAGCAGTGGTGCCCCAGTCGTATCGGTTGCAATTTATGAGGTGTATTTCGCGAGTCAGAAACATTGGTTTCTGAGGATTGGTTGGAGGGGCTTGTGGCTAAGTAATATTAGCCGTACGGATCGATCGATCAGGTTAAGCTAAGCTTGCCGCGGTTGGTCCGTGGATGGGTGACCATCTTAACATACCAAGACCTCTCCGTGCCTCGGAAAGCACGTTTAGCCGTTGGTCCCGGCTGTCATTTGTAGATCTTTGATAGTCGTTACGGGTCGTCAGAAGCCCGAAAGTCTGACAACCAGTCTTTCCAAGGGGTATCGTGTTACCCAGTAACTGGGTTGTGGAGGTCAGATAGGCAGTCGCTCCATTTAAAATACTGGTATTCAGCTGCATCCGTTTAGACTGGAAGCGGACCCCAACATAGTTGGGAAAAGGCTAGGCAGATGATGATGATGAGAAACATTGGTTTGGACTCACGAAATACACCTCCTCCCAAAACGGTGAAGGAAACATCATAAGAACATGTCCTAGAACCAAAAATTTGAAGACATTTGACGTCAACCAACCTGCACTAGACCCTTGTGGTGGATTACGGCCCATTCCCACTAATCTCACTATAATTTGATTTTGTACATGGAACATAAAAGTCCAGCTATATAGGAATTTAGCCATTGTTCTTTGGCACACGGCTAATCTGGGTTAGGACATACGAATTAGGATACATTTTATTCTGGTACCTACTACATTCCCGTCGAATAATTTCCGACTTCCACGCGGGCTATGCCGCGGACAAAAGCTAGTACAATATAACTCGTAGTTGGGAAAAAAGAGAGCTAAGAAATTTAAAATGTGTTAAACAGCAATGTGGATTTTTTCCGCAATTTCTCCACTAAGGATATTATTTATTTAACGAATAATCGCGTATTCGTTAAATAAATAATGTCCATGTATATTTTTACATTAATATCGGCTCATAACATATAATCCTTTCGGGTGTTTCCATTGCAAAGATCGCCCTGAGGACACGGTGGAGCATACGGTGGGGGTCTACCCGGCTTGGGTGGAGCACCGCCGTGTCCTCATAGAGGCGATCGGCGGCGGCGATCTCTCGCATCCGGCCCTGGTCCAGGCCATGGTGCGGAGCGAGAGTGCTTGGCTAGCAGTCGCCTCCTTCAGCGAAGCAGTTATGCTCGCAAAGAGGGAGGCGGCGCAAGTGAGGGAGATGCAGTACATGCGCCCTCACGGCCGTGGCCTTCGCAGGAGACGCTCTGGGCGTCTGGAATCCCAGGCTGATTCCCGGCCACCGTAGGCACGGGCTTGCGGACGGCGAGTAATGGGTAGCTCGCTGCCCGGTAAGGACCAAGCCCGGGTCGACGGCGCGTTGTGTTCCACGCGCGCCTCAAAGAGATGTCAGCACCAACTGATGGGGCCCGCAAAGGCCGATGCCAGCTAGGGGTGCGGGTTGTTCGAAAGAGATACCGCGGCCCCTAGCACACAGGCAACTGAGGGAACACGGGTGGGTTTTAGTCAGTAAAAGTCTGACACGCCCTCCTGCTCCACCCAGAGTGGGAAAAGTCATTTGATGAATTCCCACCCAAAAAAAAAAACATATACCTTCCATTTTGAAAACTCATGGGTATTCCTACATGTGTATGTTTTATCGGGTAAAAGAAAAGCTAGATAATATAATGAACCCTAGATATCGTACCTAATGACTTAAAATTTAAACAGAACATGCCACATACTTAAGTACCACAAAACCTATTTAATTTTAACATTTCTTCGAAAATTTAATTACCTATAAATTTACGAAACATCGTCGGCGACCTTGAAAAATGTGTAAAAGTAAAAAATGTATATAATAATCCAAATACAGAAACAAATATTATTAGCGATCGATGCGGGTGGCAGGGACATCCACGCGCCACGGCGCAACTTTCGTCTCCAATATTTTTCATCAACTGTTATTACATTTGCAAAAGCAGTGATCGACAAACGTCACAAATATCACTCGTGTGTCCCACTCTAAAGTATTCAATTTACTTTCCCATTCATTTTATTTATGTTGGGTACATCAACATTTGAATAATATGATCCCTGAAGCGCGCTTGTTTATAGTTTATTTTCTTTGAAATTTCAACCCAAACAGTGAGCAGAATTCGAAATCAACCGTTGTTTGACACAATGATACTAAAAACAAAGGTTTTTGGTAGCTTTGTTAAAATTCTGCGTGTTTTCGAATATTTGATTAAGCGACGTGTCGGAAGCGTTTTTTATTTATTTAAAGTACTATGGGAATTCTGTGGGTTGTATTATTATAACAGTTTGCGTTTTCGACATTTTCTACCTCTTTTATTCACTTCGCAGGCCTTGAGCTTTCGCTGCAGCCATACTTCCGACTATGCCAAGTAATAACAGCCGTACGGGTTGATTGATAAGGTTTTTTTTGGGTGGGAAATCATCAAATGACTTCTCCCGCTCTGGGTGGAGCAGGAGGGCGTGTAAGACTTTAACTGACTAAAACCCACCCGTGTTCCTTCACTTGCCTGTGTGCCAGGGGCCGCGGTATCTCTTTCGAACAACCCGCACCCCTGACAGCCCTCGCGGGCCCCATCAGTTGGTGCTGACATCTCTTTGAGGCGCGCGTGGAACACAACGCGCCGTCGACTCGGGCTTGGTCCTTACCGGACAGCGAGATACCTATTACTCGCCGACCGCATGCCTGCGCCTACGGTGGCCGGGAATCAACCTGGGATTCCCGACGCCCAGGGCGTCTCCTGCGAAGGCTGCGGCTGTGAGGGCGCATGTACTGCCTCTCCCTCACGTGCGCCGCCTCCCTCTTTGCGAACATCATTGCTTCGCTGAAGGAGGTGACGGCTAATCATGCACTCTCGCTCCGTACCATGGCCTGGACCAGGGCTGGATGCGAGAATAAGTGCCCAGTTTTACATACCAAGACCCTTCCGTGTCTCGGAAAGTACATCAGCCGTTAGTCCCGGCTGTCATTCGTGGATCTTTGACTGTCATTGCGGGTCATAAGAAGCCCGAAAGTCTGACAACCAGTCTTACCAATGGGTATCGTGTATCCCAGTAACTGGGTTGTGGAGGTCTGAAAAGCGTTCGCTCCACGTAAAATACCTACTAGCATTTAGCTACATCCGGCTAGACTGGAAGTCGACCCCAACATAGTTGGGAAATAGCTACCGTTAGGCGGAAGTCATCACTTCCGCCTAATGGTAAATAAGGCATATTATATTTTGTTATTCCCATCAATAAAGTACAAAATATAATAACCACCATTCCACCAATATCGTTAAAAGTCTGCCATTATGAGATATTATACAATTTACGGCTCCCATAAAATATAGGTACCGAGTTCTTTCACAAGGTGATTTAAATGATTAAATTCATGGCTCGTAAATTTATGAGAAAAAGTCATAAGGTTTGATTGCCTTTAAGACTTTGAAAGCGTGAAAATTAATTTATTTGTGGATCAATAATTTATATTTTTATTACGATTCGATAGTAAAATATGAATTACCCAAAAGTAAATTGAAAAATAAGATTGATCAAAAAAGGACTAAATTGGTAAGACGTTTGGAGCAAGATAGCGAAGTAAGTATCTACTACTGAAAAAACTTGAAAAGATGAAAGGGAAGTTCTTGTATCTAAAGCACCAATAAAAAGTCCGGTACCTAGCCGGTAGCCCACACAAAATAAAAACAATCCTACTATTAGTATAATTGTGAAAGTTTGTTAATAAACCTTTGGATGTTTAGATGTTTGGATGTTATTATTCAATCACGCAAAATAGGCTGAGCAGATTTGGATGAAATTTTGGCACACAGATAGTTTATAACCTGGATTAATATATAAGATACTTTTTCCCGATAATACGTTCCCGTGGGATAATTCTCGACCTCCACGCAGGTGAAGCCGCTGGCAAAAGCTACTATACAATAATACTCAAAATGACATTCGAACGGACGTAAAAATATCATCAACATCACTGCTGGACATAAGCCTCCTCCAAACGGGGAGGGGTTTGCCATAATCTCCACGCTGGGCAGGCGGGTTTGCGATCGCAGTATGGTGGTAAAATGCATAGAGAACGCTGCTGCTCATTCTCTAGTAAGTCCCTTAGTCGCCTTCTACGACACCCATGGGAAGAAATGGGATGGTCCTATTCTCTTACGTCCGGCACAACACGGAGAAAGAGAGAGAGGGAGACGTAAAAATATAGCGGCGGGATTTATCGTGCACTGAATTGTCAACGTTCAGCCATTGGCTCTAGGCTAATTCCACAATAAAAAGATTAAAAAAAGAATAGAAGAATCAACCTGTAATTTGGTGAAGTCACAATACTAAATATGTAGTAGTAAAGTAGGTTAGGGGGATAGATAATTTTTAAACACAATAATGTTGGCGTTTACTTTTTGCATTTGATCTCGCTGTATTTGTCGACTAAAATTGTACAAAGTTAAGTTAAGTCATTAAACATAACGAGTGCCGCTGTTATACAGAAGGAAGGAACTTAGTTACAACTTAACATTGTTCTGCTGTACTGTGGTACAAGTCCGGAAAACTATCTACATTGTAATTTAGTTAAAACTTTCTGGTGTAGTACTAAAAGGATGACAGTTTTCCCAATTTTCATATTTAAGCAACTTACAGGGGCTGGTAGGGACATCGACGCGCAAACTGGAACCAGAATTCAGAAGATGATTTTAGACTCACTAGCAAATAAATTCTGGGCCGATGATCAAAAAAGAAATCAGCTGTTTCACTGAAAAGTAGGTACAATACATACGCGAGCAAAATGTATGACAGAGCTAACAAAAAAATTGTAAAAAAAAATTCAGGCTTGAATATTTTTAATTTTTTTTGGTGAAAATGTGATTCTTCATGTACTGAATCCATGGTAACAGTTGTGCGTCATAGAAATCGTATAACTATTTTTTGCTTCTATGTCCCTGCCACTCTGTATGGCTAGAAAACATAGGAAAAATAGAGTAAGTACATAGTTTTTTAATAAAAAAAACAATTTTAATTCTCGAGGAAACCTGTTTGCGATCTCACAATAAAATGCCTTCAATTTAGAGTGGTCTACGGTTTAAATAAAATGGTGATATAGTATGTGCGGCTAAATATATCGGAATAGAATAGAAAATCCATCTCAGACCAGAGTCAGAGTCCCTCTCTGGGTTAGAAACAATTTAACTTATCTTCTAGTGTTAGTAGCTTAGAGAAACAGACAAAACAAATATGTACCTACAATTAAAATTCAGCGTGGAGCTGCATCCACCTCCGTAACATCGGGGAATCCCACCAAATACTGATAATACCGTTGGTGCTGCCGCGAACACGAGTCATCAGGTATGCACATCTGTTCTATTTCGTTGCAAACGAGGCACGAACTAACTATGCTGAATATATTATTAACTAATCTCAACCTGTCTATAGTATAAACGGTTTTATTTAGTTTGTCCTGTTGTTTGTTCTTTTTATATTAATTTTAAAAAAAACCTGACTTGTGTTTTATTTTACCTTCATTTTTGAAATCAATACGCGCATTGGTATCGCCGATATTTTAATAAGAGCATCGGTATCGGTATCGTATCGGAAAAAAGGCGTATAGAGACATCCCTAATTATTTTATTGTACAGAAAAACAAAACAACTAAAGCTTATTATGAAACCCAAAATACGAACATTTCTAAACCATTCCAATTGAAATTATAGACAGAAAGGAAATTTATTGTGTGAATTAAATCACGTTTTTAAATTCTGGTTCAATAATATAAAAAAAGTATCACAAGATATTATATAACAAAGTAACCCCTCCGCGTTTGTCTGTCTGTCTGAAGGCGATATACATACTGTTGCCCGCGCCGAATAAAAGAAAACCTTCTGAATACACCCGGTAAATCGTCCGATCCGCGCGGATGAGTAATAGGTGATAGATGTTTCCTAGGATTTCATACAAGTACCTAATTGTAAGATTCGATTCTTTAGGGTCCTTCGCTTCCTCATTTTGCTCTGATAAGTATGTGTTTATAGAGGTATGAGGAACAGGGTGTAAAGTTCACTCATACTCTATGGTAAAGGAGGATCCTGACGGGTGTTGTGTCTGGTGGGCAACTGCCCGACGATTGAAGTCGGGATCTTGTATTTACATATATAGATCGCTCGGTAAACTCTGCTTGCGCGATGTAGTTGATGTAGTTGCGGTGTGAAGTCAAGTGTAGTTCGCGCATGGCATTGCAGATGGCGTCACTTACTTTTTGTGTTTTCCACATTTGTTGATTTGAAGTTTCGTATGTTGGGCATTGTAGATGTCCGCCACAGGTTATAAAGCACTTGTAAAGCTACCAACATCAAACTATCATCATTGGTATCGTGTTCAATATGTTCTGAACCTCTTTTGTTAATTTGATACGTGTATGTTATGCAAGGGTATTGTTACTATGAAGTTACCTAAGAGTTGACATGGAGAACCTTTTGATGAATAGTTTTAATTTACGATATTTTAACATAAATCTATTAAAAGTAAAAATTAATTAACAACTATCAAAGGTAACTTAAAACTTGTATTTGGTGATGCTGAGCCCAAAAAAAAATTATTAATTACAAAGGCTTTCCTTCTAGGAAGGATCAACGGCCAGCCTCATTACGTCGTTAGTAATTAAATCGCCTAGTCTTTTCATGACTAGGCCATTTAATTATTAACCCATTTTCTCCTAGGAACTCCTTAACTATCCCTTTGTACTCACAATGACGGCACGGTTGGCGCAGTGGTTAAGCCTATTGCCTGCCCATATATCCCTGCTGTTGCCTATTAGCCGTTATTGACTGCTGCGCTGCGTGTCACGGGTTCGATTCCCGCACGGAACAAATATTTGTATGACCTACGAGTAGTTGTTCCGGGTCTCTGGCTGTTTGTGTGTGTACGTTTAAATATTTGTAAACGCACCCACAATACAGGAGGAATTTCTAATGTGGGGTGATGTTTTAAAAAATATATAAAAAAGGTATTTATTATCCACAGCCGCTTTCGCCTCGCGCAGAGCACATAGCCTTCTCCCACGTCTAGTTTATCCTAATCTTGTATTTCCGGTACTTAAGCTTAACGAAGTCATCGACCTATCTTCCTAAATGTAAATGGGTATACACCGTGACATTTTAGTCGTCTTACAACTGCAGCCCACTTCATGTATCCAATGACTACTAATCATTTATTGAAAAAAAAAAATATTTTTGAACATTGTCATAATTTAAAAAGAAAATATAATTCACTAAAACGCATGACGTAGTTTGAAACACCCTGTTATGGAGATGAAATTAATGATGGAATGTAGTGGTAGGTACCTAGGTATCTTCTACTGTTTGATACGTAAACATTATTAACAGGGAGGGTGTTTCATAATTCTAAAGCATTATTTATTTTTCTTTGTACCTATTATCTTAATTAATGGTAACAATGTTTTAATCGCGCCGTGAGGTATTTTATGATGGATACATTGAGTGGACCACCTTTGTAAGACGACTAAAATGTCACGGTGTATATTAGCGTAATCATCCTTATGTTCCTACTGCTCTGGGACACAGGCTTCCGTTCAGTAAGACGAAGTGGGCCGTAATTCACCACGCGGGCTCAGTGCGGGTTGGTAAATGTCACGTGTCTTCGAATTTTTGGTTCTCGGACGTGTTTCCTCACGTTGTTCTCATTCACCATTTTGAGAACAGTGGTGATGAACTAATTTATACAAGTAAATATGCTTAGGTCGAAGTCGAACCCTCGACCTACAACTCATAAGTCGCGGCCTATACCACTGATCTCTAAATACCCTACTTGTTTCCTCGTGCATATCATGTGACACAATTTCTAGCGTAAAGCCTGATTTACACGGTATAAGTTTCTGGAACGTTCAAGAGCAAAAATCCCATATCATAAAGCACGTTCAATATTTGTTATTCTAGAATCGCATGCAAGTGCATGAGTGCAAGCAAATTATGCCATTTTGCCACTGCCTATCTGACCTCCACAACCCTTGGGTTGTGGAGGTCTTACCAAGGGGTATCGTATTGCTTAGCAACTTGTTGCTAAGCAATACGATACGCCTTGGTAAGACTGTTCGATTTTCGGGGTTCTGACGACCCGTAACTACTGTCAAAAATTAACGAAAGTCAGCCGGGACCAACGGCTAACGTGCTTTTCGAGCCACGGTCTTGGTATATAAAGATGGTCACCCATCCACGGACCAACAAAAGCAAGCCTGGTCGATGGAACCCTGTGGATGTTATTACTTAGCCGCAAGCACAAGTGATTAATGTATTTAAGTTGTGCCTTGTCTAAACAAAGAGTTACACGAGCTTGAACCATTTTATGAGGCGTTGATTCAAGTATTGTATGCATTTGCGCTGCATACATTAACAATTTTACAACATACAATTTCATTTAGCGAAGAACGAAGCAAGTTATAAAAAAAGCTTGAGAATACGCTAAATTTTTTTCAAATTTCTTGTTTTTCCAAGCACTTCCTTGATTGAGCTGAAACTTGGCATACAAACTTCGGTGACATAACCCGGTCATGGTTGGTCTCATTGGATTTGTCTCGACAAGTACTTAAGTACTTCAGCACTGAAAAGGGTCCATGTGTCCAGGGTTTGATAGTGGAATTGGAAGGTGGCCATAGGAATTGAAAAGTTGTATTTAGTACTTCTTAGTTAACAGCGTTAAACGGTAAATTGGCCGTATTTAGCAATAATCGCATGTGATGTTCAGACGGTGCCAGTAAATTGTTGCTTCAATTTTATGGTATGCCACAGGAAATAAATGTGTACCGTGTCAATGGGGCTTAAAGTCAACAACCTCTTGATCGAACGAGATTGTTTACCCACAAACCCGTTTGTAAACATCTCCACCAAGAGTTTATCTAATCTCCTGTTAATTATAAGTTCCCTTTCAAGTTATATTTCATTAAGGTTCACCACCTTTCACCCTTTTTTGCGCTTGACAAACAGACATGTGATCACAGGAATATTATAATGAATGGAAAATTATTTCAAGCCCTATTTTTGCTAAGTAATCAATACAATAGATGGAATAAAATGCGCACTTGGTTGATAACCCGACCAGTTGTACTCAGCGCTTCTATTCCGCATTTATTATGCGCACAGCCAAAGTGTAGAACTCTCTGCCAGCGTCTGTGTTCTCTTCTACATTTAACCCGTCTTGCCTTCAAAGCAAGAATGGACAGGCACCCTCGTTCCATCATAGACCTCATACATCGTGATCGAGGTAAAGAGCAGACTCATTCTCGAGGAAAACGGCATGTCCTAGAACCAAAAATTTGAAGACATATTTGCTAGCTAGCTCACACCCGGCTAGCATTTGCCTTGCAGACCATGCCCTCTCACAGAAGGGACGCCTGTGTTCCAGCAGTGAGAACTTCAAATGCTGATCTTATTTATGAAAATCTGTAATTTCTTTGTCCTAATTAGCTGTGTTGTCACAACATCCTTCCTCTTGCGTCGCAGTGACGCCAACCTAAAACGTTGACCTTTCACCTTAATAATTAGTTTCACGGAACACTAATTAGGTTGACGTTAATGAGCTCAACTCAAAACGAAAATAGGGAAGTATGTTCTTGTCAGGGATATTTACGTCAAATAATGTCATAGTTAGTTGAAAATTCAATTAGTCACGAGTTATAATTACGAGGAACTAATAAACTGTCAAATCCAATATTATTATGTTTTATTTAAAAAGCCGTGCGCCCGATGCGATTTCCCATTTGCAAGTTCTCAGCAGCCTTAGACAATGACCCCCTTATTCATAAACGATGATTAAAGTTAAATGGTAAATGGAAAGCATACTACAGTATTCTAGAAATTCTTAATGACAACATCTAATACTGTGTAGTAACCAATATTATCAATACATCTTTGACATAATCCGTACAAACAGCAACATATTATTGCTAAGATCATAATTTTAATTAACTAACTACATGACTAATTGTTACGTAATTATGATGACGAAATTTAAATATTTGTACGCCACTAAGGCCAAACATGACTGATCTAAACTGTAATGTTAATTTAATAACTTGCATGCTCTGTATGTGTACTCATGTTTCCACAAATAAAGAATCTTGAATCTTGAATGGTGTTTAAACGTCAAAAATGTATGGTTAAACAGACGCTGATCATAACTTTAATCATCGTTTATGAACAAGGCGTGAATGTCGAAAACGGTAATATAACTTCTCTAACTATTATAAATTAAAGTCGCTTTTCGTTTATATAGTGTGTAATCGCGTTGTTCTTCTAAACTTCGCAACGGATTTTGATGCACCATCATTTAGAGAATTGATTCCATGAGTTTTATGTGTACCTACACGTTAATTTTATACTAACAAAAATAATAAAGAAATTTCAATGTTTTGTCACTAGTTTACTTTTAAACAGAAGTCTCATACATATGTTTCTAATTTAAAGGATTATGAACTTCCACACAAACTTTCGTCCCTTATTAGCCTGTTTAGGGAACATTTTTTTGTATCCTATCTAGTGCTCATCTTCGTTACTTATGGAACTTTTGTTCAAAATTTCCGATTATTCCGAACCTGACCCAAAATACTAACCCTTGTTTATATTTATTTCCCTAAAGTTTTTATATGTATAAATGTTATATTTTTTTTTAGGTAGGTTCTTATTATTTTTTCGTTAATTGTTAGTGTGATATATTGATTATTTACGTAGAGTAAATATTAAACTCTGATTTGACACATAGGTACTTTTTATTCTAAGAAAGTAGAGAGGGGAAACCTATCTATATCGCAATTTGGGTTATGATAGGAATGATACGTTGGGTTAGGAAGAAGGTTACGTTCGAATCAAATAAAGTCTTTTTTTTTCAAGTTCCTAACCTAACCCGCGACCGGGTCACGTTCGGTGTAATCGAAAATTTAATGCTTAATAGACCCAGCAGTTTATGATTTGTGATATCTTTAAGTGAATTTCTTTTTTTTTATGAAGTAGGTAAATGAGTAGATAATTTGAATTCAAAATTGTGTTAAGTAGATTTAAAAACAACCACGTGTACAATAAACACACACATTTTCATTTAAGACAGATCTTTACATATTGACAATCAGTTATCTGCTTTCCCTTCCCCAAATGTAGGTACCATTAATCATTCCCTGTGTACACATTTTGGCACATTAACTCTAGAGTTAGACCAGACAGGTACTTACTGGATGATTTGCCTTTAGTTGCAAAGTGAATATTAATTCAAATCATAACATATATTTGGGAAACAGTATTATGTTCACAAGAATATTGTAATGCATGGATAATGATTTCTAGACCTTTCTGTACGACGACATAATTAGTGACTAAATGTGGGTATATACTCAATTTGTAATTTCCCGAAGGCGTAGGCAGAGTTGAAAGAAAGATAAAAAAATATCGTTAATTGCACTCAACATGAAGCGAAAAGAAAAATTTAAAGACAGAACACACGAAAAGAACAAATTGCGAGAAGATATGCGTCACATCCACGGAAAATGGCGATCGCTCAGCATAATGCCGTCTGTTGGGTTCGGTCAACTGAAAGCTGCAATGGCTCTTTCTTAAAAAGGCCCTTCCAGATATGGCTCTGCATTGTGGAACTTACATAAAATCGTAATAATACATGGTATTTTTGTTTTTTTTTTTGAGGTTGAGAAATCATCAAATTACTTGTCCTGCTCTGGGCGGAGTGGGCGTGTCAGACTTTTACTGACTAAAACCCACTCTCGTTCCTTCAGTTGCCTGTGTGCCAGGGGCCACGGTATCTCTTTCGAACAACCCGCACCCCTGGCAGATATCGGCCCTTGCGGACCCCACCAATTGCTGCTAACATCTCTTTGAGGCGCGCGTGGAAACAACGCGCCGTCGTTTCGGGCTTGGTCCTTACCGGATGACAAGCTACCCATTACTCGCCCAGGGCGTCTTCTGCGGCGACTAGGGCCGTGAGGGCGCATATATTGCCTCTCCCTCAAGTGCACTGCCTCCCTCTTCGCGAGCATTACTGCATCGTAGAAGGAGGTTCAGGCTTCCCATGCACTTTCGCTCCGTACCATGGCCTGGACCAGGGCCGGACGCGAGAGATCGCTACCGCCGATCGCCTCCACGAGGACACGGCGGTGCTCTACCTAAGCCGGGCGATCTTCACAGTGGTAACACCCAGGCGTTCTGATGTTGCAAAGCTCGTATCGAAATTCTGCACTGACCATAAATATATTGCTTTCGTCACCCTAACAAAAAGTCAATAATGTATGCATGTATGTATATAAATGTGCCTGTTTCCACCAGTTTCAAACTCAGCTCGTTTTATAATACGGACCATAAACTGCCAAGTAGCCAGAGAAGCTGCCTAAAACATGTGCTATAAACTTCAGTCCAACATTTAACTTTCGCCAACTGCACACAGGTTCACGGATTAAGTCGTATGTTGAACATTCGCAGATGCCAACGAAACGGTTCAAACTTTTGGTACTCAGGAGTTACATTCAAATAAATTTGTGCAGGAAAATGTTACGTACTTCGTTCTGCTTGAAGTGCCTTGTTGCATAATTTAAGATCGGTTAAAAAGTTTATCATCATCATCATAATTTCTGCCTATAGACATTAACATACATATAGGGACATAGGCCTCCCCCAAAAAAATGTGGGGGTTTGCCATAATCGCCACGCTTGGCAGGTGGGTTGGTGATCGCAGTATGGTGGTAAAATGCATAGAGAACGCTGGTGCCCATTCTATAACATATATGTCCCATTTTATTCGATAACTTGTTGCCATTTTGTGGGTAGTGATATAATAAAGAATTCTGAAGAATGTATATTATGTTATATAAGTATTTTTTTGAGTGAATGTTAACCGCATGCTGTAAAAGAGTGTACGACTCTTTAAAAGCAGGGAAGAAGACTAGGCAAGCAACGTAGAATCAATTAGGTACCTATATTTTCTGATGCGGACGATATTATTTATGTCCTCTGATACTTCCCGTTTTTAAATACATGCACATTTATTATTTAGTCTCTTAACTTAGATATTATGTAAATTTTATCTGGATTAAAAATAATAAAAAAATCATTAAAAAATTTATATATTCTATTTTTTGTACATTTTGACGTTTAAAATTGCCTTGTGCTTGAAATAAATTATTTGTATTTTGACACATCATACAGGTTCGAAAAGTTTTTAAGGGCACTAAGAATTTAAGATACTTAAACGTCTTTTTGGAAGGTATCTAGGTCTATACTTGAGCTGCAGTAACAATCACTAACACTGGCACTTAATTTGAGCGAATTTTACGCAAAAATCTGGTTCTATACAAACACAAGAACTTGTAGAAGGCGATTCGAAACAGTAACTAGTAGGTAACGCCATCTATCATTATCAACATGAATTACTGAGACCGAAGCTTTCCAACGTTACCAAGACTGTTCGCTGAAACAATGTTCCCGTGAAGAAACTAATAGATACCGCTATTCGCCTTCCATCTTACTTGTTATTAATTTAGGGGACGAGTCTATGCGTAGCTCTAACGAAAAGTAATATAATGGTGAATACTAGACTCTTAGCTTCTTTGGATTGGTGTATTTTATATTTATTTTATAATGTTTCTGATCATTGAAAAGTTAGCACATTGGAGTAGAATAAACAAATTGTCTTTATTTTAGCTGAACAGTAGGGTAACTTAGCCGGTTTTCGACCACTTAAGCAAACGTATGACTTTGTGACGATTTTTCTCCATGACATTAAAGTCGCAGACTAGTTTCTTAAATATTTTTGAACTCCAAATATAATGTAGTTTTGATATTTGTCGACCTTTTACTCGTCAACGTCACATTAAAATTACTAAAAATTAAAATGTCTGAAAATAGCGATTTCGCCTGTTTTCGGCCACCTGTTTCAGTTTCCGGCCATTATTTTGCTAGTTTTCGGCCACTAATCTCCTATTTGAAAAATTATTTCTATTTGCTAACTAGTAGGTTCTATAATGGATTAAAAGCAAAAAATACGTATGAATCAACGATTTTAATTAAAATCTTTAAAATAATCAACATATAGAAACATTTTAAACATAATACTAGGAACATTGGTCAAAAAGAAAAAAGTTTAATATGGCATAACAAAATAATTGAGACTACGGAAAAATATCTAACTCGTGATCAACATCCTCTTCTTCAATAATAACTCTAATTACGTTTTCCTTATTTATGTCTTTATTATTTTCGAAATCAGTCTTTATAATATATTTATCAGTCTCATTTATAACTTTATCAGTCTTCTTAGTATTGATTTCTACATCTTGATCAATATTTTTAATATTATTGTCGGTTGTTTGTTCCTTGTTAATCATGTTTTCATCTTTAGTCTGTTTAATCTTAGGAATATTAAGTGATTTTTTGTTCTTATTAACTATTTTCTGTTTTTTTTTGGTTTCGGTTCACATTTTTTTTGTTCTCTTTCAAATTTTCACTTATTTTTTTCATCTATCTTATTTTGTTTTTCTTTGAAGTCGTGAAAATCTCTCCAAGCTTCTGAAGATATGGCACTAGGAAATTTATTAATATTTCTCTTTGTAGTTAGTTTAATATTCTGTCAGAATCTTTCATGATATCTGCCATTCCTCTTTCAGTCAAAAATATTCAAGCTCTGTAAACCATTTTCTGATTGAGCTCTCTTTTACTGCTTCCCTGGCTTTATTAATACCTTCAGGCTCACGTAAGCTAATCTCCGGATGCCTTCTAAGAAAACCTTGGTACCATGTTTGTCCTGGTCGCCCTTCTGGAAACTTATCTTCTTTTCCAATATCTTTTATTAATTTTGTAACTGTTTCCAGCAAGACTTCTTTGCTTACAGGAATACCACATTTTGCTAAATCAATAATCCAGTCCACAACTGTGTTTTTCTCCATCAAGGCCTAATATAGGCTCTAGAACAACTTTTCGAGGCTGTTCTTTAGTTCTACCCGAAATTCGATCTTGGATTGTTGACCGAGGAACACCAAAAAGACGACAAGTTTCTCTAATGCTTTTTTTTCAATTCTTATGGCCTGAACAGCTTTAGATAATGCTTCTTCGGTATATTGAAAATGAGTTCTTTTTTTATTTCTCTCAGGAGGCATCTAAAAAATGAAATTACGATGATTAATTCCTATATCTATCTTTACATATATTTATATATTTTTTTTAATGTTTAATAAAACATTAAAAAATAAAATATAAACTAGTAGCGAACATAATTTATTACCTATATTCAAAATCTTTCCACTTAAGCAAATATCAACTTAAGCTTTGTATGAACTAAGTTGATTTTAGAATGACTAGTACTATTGAAAAGGTCATAAAAATAATAAAACTGCATCGAAAACTTCACTTTAATTGAAGGTTTTAAGGTTCTTTTTGCGAAATCACGTAAATTCTGAAAGTGTACAATTATATCCTACAATACCTATGCACATACCATTGTAAAAACTTTTTGTTATTCAATTTACAATATTTGTAGATTAAAACTACATAAGTATACAATTTAATTTTCTTAATTATATGACCGACAACTAAATTTGATACATCTGATTTTCGATCGCCCTTTCAAATACTGCCGAAAATTAAGTTTATGTAAACTAATTTTCGGCCACCTGCTTTTTGATTGGCCGGAAAATAAGATTTTTTAAACTGATTTTCGACCATCCCTTCAAACACGGTCGAAAAACCAATTTAAATTAATTAGTTTTCGGCCGTTGATCAACTTGCCTTATTTTCTAACTAGCTAATAAGATAAATTTTGGGGAAGTCTCTTTATGTCTGTATTGTTCGTGTGAGTGAAGATTTCGATTCAATTAGTTGATTTATTATCGTTAGCTCTTAATGGCCGAGAATCAGTTAGTAAATTATTAATTTTCGGACACATCGATTAGCTTAGGCCGAAAGGTAAATATTAAAATTCTAATTTTCGGCCGTCAAATATTCAATAACTAAAAATTGTTATTACCACATAATTAGCTCAAAACATGCGGCCGAAATCTAACTACACAAATGAGAAGCGGTTCTACTTTGTGTACAAAGTATCTTTTTTTAGAGAATTCCTAATTTAATAATCAAAAGAATCAATTAAATGTAAACGGTCTTCTTCTAGTTTTCGGCCGGCCGGCCGAGAAGTAAATAGTCCCCCAAATCATTATCTAGTTTCCCGGCCATCAAATTTAAATGTAAATAACATAATCTTTCTTCCATTTTAATTAAAATAGCACTAATTAAACTTATCTCCCGTGCACAGAACAACAATTATATTTATAAAACCGATTAACAACTTTGTAACTTACCTTGCAAAAATTACGCGCGCACTATTTTTTTCACTAATTTCGACACACGCGTGCACTGTAAGACTTTCGGAGGGTCACTGACGACACAGTTGGATCATTAAAATTCTACAAAATTCAAAAGTTGTAGGGTTTAAACCAATACATTAAGTAGGCGCTGTTTTTTTAAATGAGTAGGGTAAAGTGTCCTTATTATATTAAAATAACAACATACTGGCCGAAAACCAGAGGTGGCCGGCAAACCGGCTAAACTACCCTATACACTTTAACATCCCCTTACATAACTTTGGTTTAGAATTTCCGGGACAGATTCAATCACCGAGGTTAGAAACACGACATGAAATGGATCCTATTTCAGAAACGAGTATACACGGTGGTACGACAATCGCCGCGCAAACTGTAGCCATGAATTTAGAACATAATTGTAGACCTAACCAAGAAATTTTTCCTTGTTTTGCAATAATAAAATCACCAGTTCCATGGAAAAGTGTCGACGCGGTCAAAATGTATGGAACAGCAAGGCTTCAACGCAGGGTTATGCAACGATGTCCGTGCCATCCCTATATATTACAAACCACCTAACAACCAGCGGGTCAAGCGGTTGGTTCCAGTTTTGTATGTAAACAACGGCAAAGTTTCGGGCAGACAGCAAGTTTAAAATAAAAAAGTTGATATTCGTGGGTGTTTCGTTCGTTATCCCGCATTTTTCTTCTAAACCCATCAACGGATTTTGTTGCGGTTTTCACCATCATTTAGAGTTTTTTCCGGATGGTTTATGTGTACAAAACTTTAATAATTATCTTGGAAACAGATCTCGGTGTTTTAATATGTCGCAAAGGCGGTAGAATTCATTAAAAGGTTTTGTGCGACAACAAAAATATACTTTTAAATGTAAAAACGTTTCTATGCCTATCGGTAAATTTTAAGATTTCAAACCTTACCTTCATTTGCACTAGGTTCTTTTTACACAGTCAGAAGTCACCAATCTATCACAAAGATTAATGTGGAATATTCGTATATATTTCACAAACCAATCATGTGTCAATTCGATGTATAATTTATATTTTCCATTGCACTTGTTTGATAGAAATAAAACTGTCAGAAATATGAAAAACGTTTGAAGACATGTGTATAAATTGAATTGAATATTTTATTGCATGCCTACAATGTCTGTATTCTGTAGGACGACTGAATGGAAAATCAATCATGAATTTCATAAAATATGAAAATTTATTCATGTAAGTTTTGTTTTCCACAGCAAGCCAAAAGCTGCTAATATAGTGAAAACATGAGCTTACCATCCTTATTTTCTTTTTGCCGATTTCAGACCAAAAGAAATTATTGAGGTTTTTTTAGTCAGCTAGCCTAAAACCTAGAATTATCTATCTTAGATACATCAATATTAGTAGAAAGTAGGATAGGATTACCTACCTGTTTATTTATTTTACGTCGATGGTCCTGGATTCCTGGTTTATCATTTTGGCTTCGAATTCTAACTCGGGTCGTAGCAGCTTTGTAAACATAATCCAGCATTGCATATGTAAGCTGTCACGCCCTTATGCATGGAGGCTTTTATTTTGGTATTATGCTTTGTTTACCTTTTTATTTTTTATTTTTCTTGAGTATTATTTTATTTTATTTGTAGATATATTGGCATATATGGCAAAAGATTTAATTCAATATTATGTGTCTCATTCAATTTAGTGTAAATTATTTTGCCTACTTACTGTTGTATGGAATCAAGTTATCTCACTAAACAGACCTGTGATGCTGGGGAGTTTGTTGCGCCACTTCTTCTTAGCTAAAGCTCTACGAAGTGGTGAAGGGTGAGCGTTTTGCGGCACTGTCTTATCTAATTTTGACGTTCGAAAAGTGCTGATTCTCAGCCTAATTAGAATAAATTACTTTTGATTTTGATACATTCATATTCTAAATTAAAGTCGCTTTTCATGTGTCTGTGTGCCCGCGTTGCTCTTTTAAACTACGTAACCAATTTTGATCCGGTTTTCACTATCGTTTCGAAGTATAACACATTATTATTAATAAACTTACTTATTATATGAAAAAATAAAATAATAACACCATATTACTATGAAACATGCCCGTAGCCGTTCAGTAGTGTTCCATCTATATTTTTCTTTTCTTTTTCTTTTTTCTTTATTGATAAAATAGCCAGTTGTTCCACAAACTAATAAAAACCAATCACTTCTTTTTTCTAATTCAACTTATTAATGTATGATCATCTTATATTATAATTGTGTTTTGTTTTTTATCCCCCGACGCAAAAACGACGGGGTGTTATAAGTTTGACGTGTCTGTGTGTGTGTATGTGTGTGTCTGTCTGTGGCATCGTAGCTCCCGAACGGATGAACCGATTTTGATTTTGTTTTTTTCTGTTTGAAAGGGAGTGTTCTTAGGCATGTTTCATCAAAATCGGTTCAGCCATTTGAAGATTATCAGTTCTTTTATGGTCGTTGAAGGGATTTGAGCATCTTCCACGGGTCTGATGAAGTCGAAATTTGGTATTCTATTACTTCATTGATATTAGACGAACAAAGTAACCTTGAACTGATGCTGGAGCAACACCTGGAATTTCCAGGATACCCAAGTAACTCACCAACAAACAGCAGAAGTATCGTGTTTGGGCTCATTGAAAAGGTCTCAATGAATAGGTTATGAATAAATGGTGATCAGGACGAGGAATGAGGATAAATTAGTAATAAACTTCACTGTGGGAAACAAACGCAAATGTTGCGCAGATTTAAGCGAGACATTAAGTTTAAAAAGTAGGAAATAAAAGTTAAATAAAAAAATTAAAAAACCCCCGACCCAAACAAAAAGTAAAAAGTTTAAAAAATATATTTACTGGCCATTTAACTTGTAGGTAACATTTTGATCAAGGCATTGTCAAGTCGGGGGACGGTCAATGAAAACGCCAAACAGAGGAGGTCTAGCATTTTCATTAGCCGTCCCCCGACTTGACAATGCCTTGATCAAAATTTTACCTACAACTTAAACGGCCAATAATTTTTTTTTTTTTCTTTTTAGTTTTAGGTTGGGTCGGGGGTTTTTTTAATTTTTTAATTTATTTTTTGCGCGTTATTGCTAAATATAACTCTTTTTTTTGTAAACAGGAGTCAAGGATTTAAGCTAAAAACCAGCGCTTAACAACCCGTTAGGGGGACCTAAGCATAATGCTGACGCTTAAACCTTTTGCTTCCGGTAATATAGTTTTGTGTATAAGTGTACCTACTATTACTACTAGCTGTAGGTAATACTGGAGACAGTAAACGTTATTCTATTCTATTAATTCTATTCTAATAATTAAATTTGTTAAGTCGTACAAACCGTGCGAAGCAGGGGTGGCGCGCTAGTGCTTTTATGTAAAATTTAACCTCGAAAACGAGAAAAAATATTACAGGCTACGATTTCATAATACTAATTTGATTTATTTTGCAATCTGTTTTTAATTTTATAAACTAGAGAGAAATTGTTTTGAAAAAAATAAAACTGAGGTACATTTTTTTTTAAAAAGGCAAAATTAAAATTGCCATTTCGCGGAACCACTTCATATCCAACGGTACTTTTAAACGAAAATATTTAATAAAGAGTCAAAATCTAATAACGATGGAAATTTTTGATAAATTGATAAAATAGAATTTTATTTTTTCTAATAAATAATGATGCGTCGCCGTTTTTAATATCGACTAATTTAGAATCTGCTCACAAAGACCGACTCAATATCACTTTGTTTTGTGTCTGTTCTGAATCAAATTAAGTCCCCGTGTTTGAAAATCGCTTTCATTTAAAAAACCTTAATGTTAATTAATGAAGAAGATGTAAACATCACGCCTTGTATCTCAGCAGGATCGGGTAGAGTGTATCTATAGTACTGGGTGTACATTTAGCCAGTTATGTTTAAGTCCCATGGAATAGAGGGAGGGCCTATTGCCTTCATCCGGGCACAAATCCGGACTCCGGGCTGCTGAGAAAATCCTGATGGAGTCACCCTAAACACTTTGCCTGGCCTGGGAATCGAACCCAGGTCCTTATGCTCAACAGTAGCATTTGTGACACCTTTTTTTTACTACGGGGGGAAATCCTCATGAATGTCATCCACCCCGGGGAGGGCGGAGGGGTCTGTCAGACCCTTACTGACTAAAACCACCCCGGTGTTCCGTCTCACACTTGCACCAGGGGTCACGGGAACTAGTGTGACTTCTGCGATCCGCGGCTAGTGCCAGTCCGCCTCTGCGGGCCACCTCGCGTTAGGGGGGGAGTGAGGTGTTAAACTCTCCCCATAAACACATCAAAAAAGTTTGCAATCACTTTGAAAAATCAAAATCTTTTTTGTTACGGTAGATTATATTATGATTTCTTCTTCTTTTTAGAATCTTTATTTAAAATTGTAGATTTAGAATATAAAACAATAAAACAGTTACATTGTTTTTCCATATAAAAAGGCTTTCAGTCCTAGCTTACGCTCATTCAGAAATCTGATTGCCGTTGCAGAGGTACCACGGGATGGGTAATTTTGCTTACCGACCCCGCAGTGGTCGCCAAACTGTTTTGACTGCTGCCCAAAAGCGCTATATTATTTTGCTGGCAGCCCGTGACCCAACAAGCAACGCTACTAAAATAAAAGCAGAAGTTCGAGCCGCCTCTGGGCTTGCAGTTAGCACTCAGACCATTCGGAATTGCTTGCACCAGGCTGGATTACGAGCACGGAGGACTTGGCGAGCTCCTCTGAATTCCCAGCAACGACAACGATGTACATTGCAGTGGGCTAGGCTTCGGCAAAATGAAGAAGAAAACGTGTCCGTGTCTGGAGAAGACCAGGAGACCGTGAAAGGCAAAGAACTGCCACTGGAACAGTTCAGCAAGGCGGGAAATCGGTGTCCTTTTGGGGTGGTATTATGATTGGAGCTAGAACGCCTTTGATCCCGTATCGAGGCTTCATGACAGCAGACATGTACAGAACAGTTACTATTGATGTAATTGTCAGACCATTCCGAGTAAACCATGGGAGCCAATTTGTACTGGTCGATGATAATGCGCCCGCCCATCGAGCTCAACGAGTCAATGCTGCTCTCTGAGAATACGACATCACAAGGTTAGACTGGCCTGCCGACTCGCCTGACTTAAACCCAATAGAGCACGCGTGGGATGCTACTAAGCGGGCTGTTTGGAACCGTCAGCCACGTCCTCAGACAGTACCAGAGCTCAGGGAAGCCGCTATTCAAGAATGGGACAGGCTAACCCCAAGAAATGCTAGAGTACTTGATTCTCAGCATGCCCAGGAGGATCACTGCATGTGTTCGAGCCAAGGGAGGAGTTATATTATATTGAATATAAAACCTTTTATTAATAAAATGTTTTCTAAATTTGGTTAAACAGTCTTTTTCTTTCTATCAAATTTCTGTTACAATTACATAATGATTAATTACTCAATTTTTTTTTTATTAGTTAATTTTTTTAATTTCAAACAGGGTAATTTTATTTAAAGAAAACATACAACGAAGAATTTTCCTTGATAAAGTTCAATTTAAAAATTATATCAGCTTATAGTGATCACAAACTTTTTTTGATGTATGTACGTCATAGAAAGGCGCGCGTAGAACACTACGCGCCGCCATCTCGGGTCTGAAGAAGTAGGGGGCGACGGATTTCCAGCATTTGTGACCCCTAGACCAACCAGGAAGTCAAGATTGTATATATGTGTATTATCCAATGTTGCCGCCCCGCTGTGCCTCATGCCAACCCGAAGTGTATGGATACCCCTTGATCCTCATACACACAAGCGGCACACGCAACGGCAGAGACAACTGCAGCCGTCGACACTTACGTAGTCTCTTTCCCCCATATTCATAAACTATGATTAAAGTTAAATGGTGTTTAAACATCAAAAATGTATGGTTAAACAGACGCTGATCATCATTTAACTTTAATTATCGTTTATGAATAAGGGAGTTTATCTTTGTCCCCAGAGCCAATTAGGCACAAGGTTATTGTAAACTTGTAAAACTTCATCATCATTATCATTTCTGCCGAAAGACGTCCCCTGCTGGACATAGGCCTCCTCCGAGCTCAACCACTTCGACCGGTTCTGAGCTTCCCGCATCCAGTGGATTCCTGCGGCCTTCACAAGGCCATCGGTCCACCTTGTGAGAGGCCTTCCAACTCTATGTCTTCCGGTACGCGGTCACCACTCCAGAACCTTTCAGCCCCGTCGGCCATCTGTTCTATGTGCCCTGCCCACTGCCTCTTAAGTTTGACAATTCCTTAGGCTATGTTGGTAACCTTGATTCTACTGCTGATTTCACTGCTGTTTGGGTGATTCTTATGAAATCACAAAACGGCCTATTAAACTTAGACATCACCAATGGAAAGCTGTAGGTACTTACAGTACATACTAAAACTTCTGGAACCAATTTCTGATACTCACTGGAACAAATGAAGAAAAATTTGTAGCAATTCTGTTTACCGGAAGCGTAGGTGTTGTTTTTAGTGGTTTTTAACAGACTTCAAAAAAGGAGGAAATGCATTGTGCGATTTTGTTTTTAAATGTACCTACTGATTTCACCATGATTAAAAGCACACGGAAGGGGTGAAGGGCGAGCACTTACTGACTTCCAAAAAGTGCTGACTCTCAGCGTCGTTTAATAAATGAGTTTTCATTTGATTTAATTACTGGTCCAATTCACATGATTCTTTTTTTTATTTGGTAGGGGAAGCTTCCGTGTGGTGCCGGACGTAATGAATAGCACCATCCCATCTCTTCCCGTAGGTGTCGTAGAAGGCGACTAAGGGACTTACTAGAAAATGGGCAGCAGCGTTCTCTATGCATTTTACCACCATACTGCGATCGCCAACCCGCCTGCCAAGCGTGGCGATCATGGCAAGCCTCCCAAATCGGGGGAGGCCTATGTCCAGCAGTGGACGTCTTTCAGCTGAAATGATGATGATGATGAGGGGAAGCTTGCGGTGTCAAGTTAGCTTCAATAATGCGTATTTAATCCATTTTGTGTATGATGTTATTATAAGTTTCTGTTACTTTTGTTTACATAGAAAGTAAGTAGTAGTATACGAATTTGTATAAGGAAGGTACCACGAATAAAAATAATATTTTTTTACAATAAACTCAGTAGGATTCCGATATACCTACCCTTTACCCTCCCCATGAGGATTTCAAGAAGAAAAGGTCTGTAAGTCCTATGCAAGATAGATTATTTAATCAATCAACCAGCTTATCGCAATGTAGGTACTTCAATATTTATGTCTTTTGCATACTGCCAATGACCTCATTGGCATCTAGAGATAGCATTTTATTATAATTCCTTATCCGGCACATGAATATTTTTCATAAAAATGTAAATCGTTCCACGAATTATTCGATGCACTCGAGCGTCGACTTCTATGCATAGGAAATATAGAAAAATAAGCTTTTCTGTTTTCAAAGTTTGTACCAATTTTATTTTAAGGCTCATCTCACTTTCTTAACATAATATTACGCTTGTAATAACCGAAGGGTTAGGCAGAGGCGTACCTTAGTGTACCTACGTATCGCCAGTTACGAGTATGTTCAAAGGTGCTCTTACACGGGCAATTTTTGAGTAATTATTGCTCGACAACACTAATGGAGCAATCTGGATCAATTAAGTGGAGCAATCTGGAGCAACAACAATAAATTGCGAATATATTTCTGGAATATTGCTTCTGATTGGTCCATCGGTTTGGAAATTTTTAGTCAATTTTCTTTCTATCTCGTTTGTACGTAACAATACGTCTCGTTTTTGCGAGAGGAACCAGCTGCCGGGGGGAGGGGGCGTATTGCCTAGTTTTAAGTGGCTCCATATTGCATGATATTGTGTGGCCGTATCTCTGGCAACAGTTTGTTATATGTTGCCATTGCCCTAAATTGCTGGATGTAGTCGTGACGTCATAGTTGACGAGAATTGACCAGGATGGAGCAATTTTAGTTGCTCATGTAAGCGCACCTTTAGTACCATGTAATAGTGGCGACCCTATTGCCTTCAACGGGCACAAATCCAGACTCTGGCCTGCTGTTGAGAAATTCCTGATGGAGACAGTCCAATAACACTTTGCCTGACCTGGGAATCGAACCCAGGACTGCATGCTCAACAGTAGCTCTTCCGACCACTAGACCAACGAAGCAGGTTATATTCAGGCATTTTCTTAGTAAAAAAGTGGCAATTGTTAAATGCAAAAAGTAAGGCAATTAGCACAAGGCATTTTATATTGTAATAATCCAATGAAGTCCCGAAAACCTTCTCGAATTTTGTTTAAAATAACTGTAAAATGTATAATAATTTAACCTTATCGTGAAAGGTAAGTAAGGTATTAGGGTTGTGGTGAAATAACACAATTTTTGGAATATCTACAATCTTTAACGAGATAATTAATTAATTTTCATGTCCCTGTGTTATCTATCCAGTGGAACGATTAAAGAAAATGTCTAGAAATGGAATCATAAAATACCAAAATGGACGCAAAATACAATGATGGCTCGTTGGTATTACCGTAGATAATAGAAGGTATAAAATGCAATAAAATCGTTTTACATCCCTACTGAGGCGACGCCAAAAAGAGGTTGTTAGTAAGTACTTCCTTTTCTCCGCGCTTATTGTTTATTAAATAACAAGCCAGTGGTAACGGCCACGACTTTCGGTTGCAGGTTTGGACCCAGACAGGTGCTTTACTTTGTGTAAATTATTTCATCACCACGGCTCTCAAAACGGTGAAGGAAAATTTCGTGAGGAAACCGGCATGTCTTAGAACCAAAAAATTCGAAGATATGTGACATCTACCAACCCGCACTGGGCCCGCGTGGTGGATGGAGAGGGAGTGGGCCGTACCCACTCCCTCTCTCACACAGAGAGGAGGCCTGTGTTCCAGCAGTGGGAACGTTATAGGCTGATTATGCTATTCTATACACCGTGACATTTTACTCGTCTTACAAAGGTGGTCCACTTAACGTATCCGACATAAAATACCTCTAGCCGCGATTAAAACATTGTTACTATTAATTAAGATAATAAGTACAAATAAACATAAATAATGTTTTAGAATTATGAAACACCCTCCCTGTTAATAATGTTTACGTATCAAACGGTACAAGATATCTACCTACCTACCATTACATTCCACCATTCATTCCATAACAGAGTGTTTCATACTACGTCATGCGTCTTAGTGAACGATAATTTAATTTTTTTAATTTATGCAAATGTTCAAAAATATCATTTTTTTTACATAAATGTGTAGTAGTCATTGGATCCATGAAGTCGGCTGCCGTTGTAAGACGACTAAAATGTCACGGTGTATATGCTAATACATATATTCACAATTTGCAACACACATACAACTTATACCACGTACTGAAAGACGTAGAGTGTGAAGGCCTCCCACAAGGTAGACGGATAACCTGGTGAAGGCAGCAGGAATCCGCTGGATGAATGAAGCACACAACCGGTAGAATTGGCGGTGCTTGGAGGAGGCCTATGTCCAGCAGTGGACGTTTTTCGGCTGAAATATGATGATTAAGAAGCCAGCTTATACTGATTTTGTTATAACCAGAGGTCGGAGTAGGTAGATTGATATTATATACTTGCGTCAAGATATTATAATATGGACATGCCGTTTTATCCATAATGTGCGGGAAGTACCGGAAAAAGTTCCGGAATTGGAATTATGGAATAAAATAAAATAAAAAACATACAGATAGGCTAACAAAATCGTTTATTATATGAATGATTGATTGAATTCTATGAACAATTATTTTCACCATTAGCTAACACTGGTAGCGTAGATTGATATTATTAATACGTTTTTCACCTTAAACACAAATTCGTGCTAATTTCAAAATTCCGGAACAAATATCACAAAAAATATGAAGTTCCGGTATTTTGGAGGCATATCCATATTATCCTCTACGTTTGACGTCAACGACCTTAAATCAATCTACCTACTCCGACCTCTGGTTATAACTGAGGTGAGGCCTACCGTAGAAAGAGAGAGAGAGAGAATTCCGTGAAGGAGCGCGTCCAGGTTGTGGGTTGCATCTAAAAATTAGCGTCAGGTTCAGGTACTCTTTGTGTTGTCATCTAACATTCTGCTGAGCTGAGGGCCTTTTGGCATTATTTTTATAGATTTATGCTACATTTACTACAGTTTTCTATTATTATTAATAATTTTAAATCAGAATTCATTAACGTTCCATAACTTGTTAGTAAAAATACTTAAAACTATGTTAGTAAATTATTAATTATTGTAAAAAACTGAGCTATTAAATTTAACATTACAAAAAAATGAGCTACTTTACATTATAGAGGGCACCATCCGAGCCGTGAACTGTATTCCAGTGCTTCACAACCGGGCCATCAACCCCTTCCATTATGGTAGGAAGGCTGTGGGTGCTGCCCCGCACGCGGCGCATCAGGAGGCCACTCTCTTACGTACGATCGCCCTAAAGCAATCCGTTTTGGCCTTATCAAACATACCTGATTCTATAAGCTGTAATTCCAATAAACGTATTTTTCTTTCAGGGATATTTCCCTGGAAGTATCCGTGAACGAGCTCCTTCACACAACTCTACGAATACTACACACTAACTAATTTCAAAAGTAACGAATATCTCTACTACTCAGAATTCCAATTGTTTTCCAAGAAACAAAATACTCCATGTTCACCCCACTTATTCCTGAAAGTTTTGTCTATGACTATTTCTGACTGAAAGTTGCCTCAGATGTACTTCCAAAAAGTCATGACAATAGAATAGTATATTAGTTCCAAAACTTAAGTGAAGTGGTTACAAACTTGGTCTCTACTTAGATTAAGATTCATGTCCTTGGTGAGAAATGATATAAACTTACAGGCGGATTTGGTCTAGTAGGTCTAATTTTTGTTAATAAATGTACCTAACATAATTTGATTCATAATAAGCCTATAATGTTCCCACTGCTGGGACACAGACCTCTCGGTGAGAAGGAGTGGTCATACTGATGCAGCAGAGGTTCCCGTGCGCGAGTGTAGCTCATTATACCGCATTTAGAAATGTTAAAACCTAACTTATTATCAACACTCCACTGCACTACCCTGTCAACATCCCGTTGAAGCCGTGTACAGTCCGAAGTATTTACTACCGACAGGAACAACTTGAGGTCGTCCGCGAATAGCAAACACCTTCCTTTCCTTTACGACTTCAGGGAGATCATTGACCATCAGAATGAATCCTAATGGACCAATAATGCTACCCTGACTGACCCTCGAAAACGTGAAATAAGGCTTAGAGACATATCCACCATATTCGACGTACTGCCGGCAATTACTAAGGTAGTTCGCGAAGAATTTCAGAAGCTGGGATGTGAAACCAAATGCCGCAAACTTAGCCAACATCACATCGTTATCGACAGTGTCAAATGCTTTCCGAAAGTCGAAGTACGCAGCGTACACTTGTCTCCCAGCGTCAAGAACAGAAATAATACGAATTACAAAGTATAACGCCTGTCTGGATTCGAACCTACAACTCGTAAGTCGTGGTTGGTACCACAGGGCCACCACTGCTCATTTATTGACGGGCAAGAATAAAAAAAATGTTACGTCTCATCTATAATAAACGAGCATGATTTATGAGCGTGCATTATTAAAGGTTTGTACACATACACCGTGAAAAAAAACTGCTCGATACGTTTGGCCGGCTTGGTATTGCCCTTGGTATGGTGCCGCAGATCGTTTTATCGAATCGCCGAAATATGTCACCACTGAGTTTAGATGAAGTAAGTACTGAATCCATGGTTAAAGTTACGCCCCGGCGTTTGGCCTCCTCGCGCCAGTACCAACGCGAGGAGGCCAAACGCCGGGGCGTAACTCCACTGCCGCGGGCATCTCATGGCGACGTGGAAAGTGCGATTGTCGCAACCCAGTGCTGGGCACGCCACGATTGCGGCGGTAAGTCCCCTCTTTGAGGAGTGGCTTGAGAGGCGGCATGGCGTCCTCACCTTCTGCCTGACACAGGTCCTCACCGGACACGGCTGTTTCGGGAGGTTCCTGTTTCGCATAAGGCGGGAGGAAACGCACGGGTGTTTCCATTGCGAAGATCGCCTTGAGGACACTGCGGAGCACACGGTGGAGGTCTGCCCGGCTTGGGCGGAGCCACGCCGTGTCCTCATGGAGGCGATTGGCGGCGGCAATCTCTCGCGTCCGGTCCTGGTCCAGGCCATGGTACGGAGCGAGAGTGCATGGCTAGCAGTCGCCTCCTTCAGCGAAGCAGTTATGCTCGCAAAGAGGGAGGCGGTGCACGTGAGGGAGATGCAGTACATGCGCCCTCACAGCCGTGGCCTTCACAGGAGACGCCCTAGGCGTTGGGAATCCCAGGCTGATTCCCGGCCGCCGTAGGCACGGGCTTGCGGACGGCGAGTAATGGGTAGCTCGCTGTCCGGTAAAGACCAAGCCCGGGTCGACGGCGCGTTGTGTTCCACGTGCGCCTCAAAGAGATGTCAGCAGCAACTGATGGGGCCTGCAAGGGCCGATGCCTGCCAGGGGTGCGAGTTGTTCGAAAGAGATACCGCGGCCCCTGGCACACAGGCAACTGAGGGAACACGGGTGGGTTTTAGTCAGTAAAAGTCTGACACCAAGCCCAACCAAAGCCCTCCTGCTCCACCCAGAGCGGGAGAAGTCATTTGAAGATTTCCCACCCAAAAAAAAAAGTTATTTTAAAATGTGCCTTAAAACGTATACGTGTAACTGAAAAGCTCTCGTTTTGAGTTTAAAGCAAAAACACGCTCTAAACAATATAAAACAAGAAAATATTCTCTTCAGAAAGCCGTGGTTGTATGCCAATGATTGCTTACTACTCTTAGAATATGTAATTATTATTTAGGTGACATAGGGCTTTCAGATGAGAATATTTTCTTGCTCCATACTTTTTAGAGCGTAATTTTTCAGAGGTCTGGTTTTAGTTTTTGAAGTTGCTTTTAATTTAAATAATTTTGGGGTTAGCTATTTGGGTTAATTTTTGAAATATTCTAATTAAACCGGAAAGGGCTTAATTAGCATATTGCAAAAAAGACGTTTGGTATTCAATATGGCATCATTGAAAAATTAGATTCCATTTGACAAATTAGGTTAAGTAGTTTAGAAGTTATGAGGGAACAGATGAACATACATACAAAACGGACATTTATATTTACATACATATCGGCGCTCATTTTTGTTCGCCATGGTCGGGTAAAAGGTTTTTTTACCATACCAGAAATACAAATACAGCTTATCCCATGCTCGGGAATTAAGCTGCTAAACCCAACCAACCAAATTGAAGCACCTATTATACACATAAGCCCCTCCCAAGTTGCGCTGCCCCTATAATCCGGGGAACAATTTAACTAATAGTCTAACTTATTTCCTCATATTGTACTTACAAGGTTACCAGCAAAGTTTTAACTTCTGCAATCAACTTGATTGATTTCCGTTTGCTTAACTAAACAAACGAGAATTATTACCAGTCCCGCGGAATCAAACCATGGGTTTTGGAAAGCAGACATTTTCCATTATCATTATATTCAAATTAAAAAAAAAAAAATCAATAAACATAATCATGATCATGATTTGCTGGATTCATTTTCTCCTCTACCGATTGTTATTTCTCCCGAAAAAGTTTATTTGGTTTATACGTATTAATGTAAATTTATGAATTAGTACCTATTTATTTATTTTAAAGGTGTTTCCGAGCTATCTATCCCGTATGTTGCACTTGCCATATGTTGTCTCTGCATCACTCTAAGGTTTACTGGTAGAAAATGCCTCAGACATTAAATCCGCTTTTGTAGTTTTTGGGCAGTAAGTTTACTTGGGCATAAAGTTTTATTCAATAAGTTAATAATCAGCCTTCAATTTTCCCACTGCTGGGATACACACCTCCTCTCTGTAGGAGAGAGAGTGGGCCATAATATACCACGCGAACCCAGTGCGGGTTGTTGGATGTCACACGGTGACTGACACATACATGCCGTCTGTTGGGACAGGTCAGCTCAAAGCTGCAATGGCTCTTTCTTCAAAAGGCCCTTCCAGACGTTGCCTTGCATTGTTAGACTCACATAAAATTCAAATAATATAATGTTTGGACTTTAAAAGAGACAATGACCTCTGAGTTTGTTCCGCCTTTTCTGCTCTGGGAACAGTCAGCTAGGAAATGCCGGCGCCATCTAGTTTTTTAAAATATTGACCAACAAAATATTGACGTGTAAAAGTGTATTTTAAAATCACATAAATAAAAATTTCATTTCATTTCACATGTCTTCGAATTTAGGTTCTATGACGTGCTGTTTTCCTCGCGATGTTTTCTTTCACTGTTTTTAGAGTAGTGAAGAAATTAAATACACAAACTGAAGTGGCTGCCTGGGTTTCACAGCTCTATAAATATATGCCTATAATAATAAAATCTGTAAAATAGTTTATGCTTAATACATCTGTAACATAAGAACTCGTTGCTTACTTTTTTATTTACCCTGGTAACTTTAAATATTGGCGTTAAGAGCGATAATAGTTTTTATTACAATTTGTTACGGGTTAAAATCTGTTGTACTAAATTCAAATAACAAATGAGCAAGCGTATGTCGTAAAAATGCAAATAAAATCGTATGAAATTAGATATGTACTATTTAATAATAAATAATCCATCAGTGGATGTAGTTTGGCATTTGGAATTTTATAGTATATTTTTAATTATGTTTATAACTGTTATTGAAGGGATATACTGATTTTAAAGATAATTAAGAGGTGACTTTGATGATTTTTTTGATGTTTTAAAGTATGTTTAATTATGTTTTGAGTTCCATGACTGTATGCAAAAAAGATTTGAATGTATCATATGTTTTTGCTTTCAAAATTATTTATGGTCAAAGAGATACACAGCTTTAAAAAACCTCCTTTTTGAGCGTTTTCCAGAAATCTCCGCCTTAAAAAAGAGTTTTAAAATTACTACTACGCGAGACTACGCATTCGTAGCACGAATGAGCTACGCCGTAGCACATTGTTAAATCACTTCCTTGTACAACAAGGTGTAACAGAACAAACGCAAGTCCGGAAACTAGTTCTTTTTTTTTTCATAATTGACTACTGAATTGATTTCAGTAACTTTTAATATTTTTTCGTTACCGCCGATTGAGCTAAAGAAAATTCAACCTTATTTCAAGGCTATAAGACACAATTTTAAATGCTTAAAGTAGTGCTAGGGTCAACATGAGTTTTGGTCATTGTATTATGCGCTTATGAGGCCTTGTGTTAATTATGCTACATGTCGTATAACTAAATCGCGTTCTTGAATTAATTTTCAAACCATTCCACACCATACTTTTGCAAGCTGATATCTTTTAAGACATACTTGAATGTGAATTGCTGCTATTAAGATAATGGTTTAATTAAGGTAATCACGGTAACGTACTTAATGAAAGGACTCAGTGAAACGCGGTCTCGTGATGTTAAGTAGCTACTTTGTGATGTTCGGTCCATTGGGATCAGCTATCTGTAATTCTAAATTCTACTCTCTTTGGTACTGTTTGAGGCGGTAGGTAGGGGAATCAGTCAGCAAAAAAAAAAAAAAAAATACTCGAATTTACACAATTTTTAAATTGAGTTTTTTGATTACCAACGATAGTAAAATTATCAGAAATTTTCCCATAGTTAGATACCTATATCATCCAGGCTTGGCAAATTTTTATAAAAATAATAACATTCACCAAATCTCTGAAGCTACCGCATTTTAAGTTAATAATGGATATCCTATAACTGTATAAGCCCAAACCCGGATGCGGATTTGGCGCTTAGATACACTGCCACTGTAATAAACGTTGTGGGTACACATCCAAACCACCCTGTATCTACTTTGATAGATATAGTTTCGTTCAGAAGACGCCTTATGTTAAAACATTTCATATCCATACTACTACTAATTTATATTAACGAAAGTAATGGTTTATGTCTCTCTGTTACCTTTTCACGCTTTAGCAGCAGAACCGATTTGGATGAAAGGCAGGTCGACCATAACCTTGATTAGTATTTTTTGCGAATTCATAAATTATCCCATAGTAAAAGTTGTTCACGTTGATAGCTAGAACATCCCCTTAAAATTTTTCGATTGTTTTCTAGGACATATTAAATCCCGGTAGTACGTTGCCGAGAGATAATTCCCGACCTCGACACGAGCGAAGCCTCGGGCAACAGCTCTTCATAAGATTATAAATCATACGCAAATTTACCAGACACATTAATATCTCCCTCCCCCACTTATGCATTCAAAGTTTTTCTTGTTGTTCAATCTGGATTACCCCAGTTCCTAGACCGACATTGAGGAGCACGTTTCACTTCTATACATACATACGCCTATACTATCCTTAGAGATAGACTTAGGTGTATACTCGCTTAATACTGACGTGATTCCACATAATTGGACTGTCTCTATGCGGATGTGGCAAGCAAAGGTTGACGAATGGCAACTTCTTTTTTTTTCTGGTGACCGGACTCAGATTTTACGGGGTGTAAATTAAATATTGCCTATCTTCCATTTTTTTATAATTAAGTTGATAAAGCTACGGGATACTTAGGTATAAAATAAAAATTGTACCTGTGAATAACATAACATTTCTAAACTTTTTGTGGAACAGAAACACAAAACATTGAATTGAATTTTTTGCGATAAAAAGCATCGTGACGTCAGCCGTATATTTCACGTATTTTTGGTTTGTACTTTATATGCTAAAAACGAATAGTATAAAAGAATGATTATTTATATTAATACAGGGCGAAAAAACTGGTGAAAGTTTTTTGGAAATTCCTTTTATATTTGGTTTTATTACGACAAAATGCTTGTAGTATTTAGTGCTTATATGACGTTCTTAGTTCGTGGGGAAGTCCTCTTTTGTTGCGGGAACTTGAAGCATATTTTTGTTTCACAAATCAGCCGCCAGCATTCTGTCACTGCTGTGCTGTGCCATAACTGACAAAATTATTTAGCTTAGGTCTTGGATTTAATCTTCGATAAACTCTCTAGCAAATAATGTATAGTATTAAGTAGGTAATTTCATAAATTGCAGATATCCTATGAAGCTGTCCAAAAATATCACTTAATATTCCCTTAGCAACGCCTTCTTTACGTATTCTCTCGAAGAGTGATCTTTATAAATGCTCCTAATTTCAGTGTCTCTGGCAAACATTAAAAAATATGGCGCCATCATCTCGAGCATAAAAATGAGATTAAAAGATGTCGGGACTCATTTAAACTTATTCTTACATTAATAAGAGGTAACAAAAAGAGACAAAAAACACTTTCAACATTTTAATTTTTTCGAACATGAGTTTATCATCAGACTGCCCCGTTGGTTCGGTGGTCACAAGTGTGACCACTGACCCCGGAGTCGTAAGTTCTATCGCCAGTTCAGGCGAAACGTTGTAGGACGGGGTTACAATACAAAATAGAATCAGAAAGTTACCGGTTGACAAGTAACTATATTAATTTTAATAGTTGTTGTGCCTAAGTAATAATAGCCGCACGGGTCCATCGATCAGATTTAGCTACGCTTGCCGCGGTTGGTCCGTGGATGGGTGATCATCTTTAAATACCCATCCGTGCCTCGAAAAGCTCGTTAAGCCGTTTGTCCCGGCTGCCATTTGTGGATCTTTGGCAGTCATTACGGATCGTCAAAAGCCCGAAAGTCTGACAACCAGTCTTACCAAGGGATATCGTGTTACCCAGTAACAGGGTTGTGGAGGTCAGATAGACAGTCGCTCCATGTCAAATACTGGTATTCAGCTGCATCCGGTTAGACTGGTAGCCGACCCCAACATAGTTGGGAAAAGGCTAGGTAAATGATTATGATGTTGGTTAATTTTTGTAGCTTAGTGGGTATTAAAATTTTCACAAAAACCCGCATTAGGATATTTTTGGATTTTCTATTTGGATATTTCCAAATACAACCCAGGGTCGATATGGGTGTACCCTCTTACCCACTATACATATCTGCCTAACTCTTCGGGAAATACAGTCGTGATGTTTTAAAACAAAAAAAATATTTTCAACCGCTTTTCTATATTTAAAAGTACTGAATTTTCCAGTCGTGTGAGTTTCACCAGCTGTTATTTTGCTGTGTCTATCTATTTTAATTTCAGTGGAAAAATTCAAAGTAGGTCACAATGTAATTAACACATATACGTAGGCAGGTGTATGCTGGAAGATGAGATAAGTGGCTAGTTATTATTTTATTATTACCAGGGGTCGCACAATAAACCGCTTACATTTAGCCTCATATTTTAAACTGTCAAATTAATAACCACTAGCTTTTGGCAGCGGCTTCGCCCGTGGTGCTCCAAAATTATCCCACGGAAACGTAGTACCGCCATAAAAAGTATCATAATAAGTGATCATTCAGATATATAAGGTGTATCTATTCATACACGAAATATCTGAAGGGGTCATTGTACTCGTCATTATGAACAACTTTTACTACCGGACCAAACCTGAAATCGCGAAAAAATATCAGCTGTTCCCTACATTTTGACGAGATATGCGAACATAAATGTAGGGAACAGCTGATATTTTTTTCGCGATTTCAGGTTTGGGCCCATAGTAAAAGTTGTTCATAATGATGAGTACAATGACCCTTTCAGATATTTCGTGTATGAATAGAAACACCTTATATAAGCTATCTGTGTACCTATATTTTTTTATCAAAATCCGTTGAGCATTTTGGCCTGATTGAGGTACAAACATCCAAACATCTAAAACTAGCAACCCCATCGCCCCTGCTTCACACGCTTTTTACGACTTGCCAAAACATCTAAATATTTTTATTAAATCAACTCAGCCTATCGCAGTCCACTGCTGGACATACACCTCTCCCATGTTGCGCCACAACACCCTGTCCTCCGCGTTCCGCATCCAGTCTATTTTTATTATAATTATAATATTTTACACGTAGATCTTCTGGAATAAATTCTCTAAATCATGTGGAAAAGTACATCAAAACAATTACGGACGTTGGAAGAAACGACGCAGTCGCACAAACAGACGAAAAGCCACAACAATTTAAAAAATTATAGAAATACCAAAGCTATAAACTACAATAGCCTGGATTTAAAACTGGATTAAATAAGGTTGGGCTAAAATTTCCATAATTTTTTTTGCCAATGGTATATATCTCCGTTAGAAAATTACGAATTGGTATCTAATGATCGAACATGACAAGTAAGACTCAAATTGTTACAATACCGTAGTTCTGAGTACCAGACTAACCTTGGCATACTGTGTTCTCTAGTAATTGGGCAGTATAGCTAACAATACATGCATTTACCTAGTAGTAGATAGGTATCATACACATATGTAAGGTAGACCGCACATCAGTCAACTCAAACTCAAAGCATTTATTTCAAACTAGCTGCGCCCGCGACTTCGTCCGCGTGGATTTTTCTTAAATAAAAGTAGCCTAAATTACTCCTTATTACATCAGCTACCTGCCAGTGAAAGTTCCGTCAAAAACGGGCCAGCCATTTCAGAGATTAGCGGGAACAAACAGACAGACAGACAAAAATTGTAAAAAAAAATATTTTGGTATATGTACCGTATATATATTCATATGCATGTAGCAAAAAGCGGTTATTTTAATATTACAAACAAACACTCCAATTTTATTTATATGTATAGATGTATAGATAAACCAATTAAAGGCACTTTTGTATTGTCAAGGGGTCGTCAGTCAGAAAGATGAAGCTATAGTTACCCATTCCAAAGCCTAGAAGCTAGCTATGCAGAAGAATGGGCAAGAATTTCCATGGACACTATTTTTAATGAAAATATTGCTACAAAAAATTGGTTACGTCATTCATGTTGAAATTATATTTGTGAGAACGATGTAGAAAGACGTGCACGTTAATAATAGTCTTCTTAATAATTGCCGCAAAATCATATTAGGTAATAATTATGTTGTGTTAAAATGAGGCATAATAAAAAAATATATATACTTGCAGTATCGTTTCACGGTTGTTTCATTTTGTTTATTTTTAATTTTTTGAGAGCCTGCAACCACAATTTTCTTTCTGACTGAGGCATAGTTCTATAGACATTATTTAGCTGTTTGGTTTGTTCTTTCTTTGTGAATAATGTCGTGAACAACACTTACGTAGTTTCTTTTGTCTCACTGCCGGTTTATTAAGATAATTATATTAAAATGTTTGTGTGACTATTTGTTTTCCCGAATTAAATAAATAAATAACTACGAACTTTGGTTAAGCGTTATTCCTGTAACTGTCAACTACAAGTGCAGAAATAGACACACAAACATGTCGAAGCCAAAGCATGGAGCTAATGCTAAGTGACGTGTGACGTGACAGATCTCGGCCTGAGTTCTCATCTCGCTTCTATGCTACATTCGCTTATTTCCATTCCTGCCTGAGACAAATATTAATGCGACCTGAAATTAATAGTTATTTCAGATCTAGGTATTGAGTATGTTTTATTAAGATATTTGAAATTAGCAATTCTCAAGTCTGCAAAACCAGTCTCAACACGATCTTAGCCAGTATCTGGGTGGTGGAGTCAGATAGGCAGTCGCTCTATATAAAATACTGGTATTCTGCTGCTGCTGCGTCTGGTTAGACTGGAAGCCGAACCCAACATAGTTAGGAAAAGGATAGTCAGATGATGATTAAGTTATGAACAATTTGTAGTGTTTTTGTTTTATATTTTTATTCATTAAAGAACGGTATTAATTTGAAGACATGTGAGATGTCACATGTCTACGAATTAATACCGTTCCCCCCCGCTTGGTAGATTACAGCCCACTCCCTCTCACCGAGAGTAGGTCTGAATCCCAACAGTGGGAAAATTAAAAGCTGATTATGGATGGTTATGGAAAGAACGTTATTTGTTTCCCTTAAGGTCGGTTTAAAGACGTGTTACTGGAGACAAGAAAAGGAAAGTTTTAAGTTACATTAACGAAGAAGGTTTCATGTTGTTATTTCACACGAGTGAACCCGTTATCAGCTAACAAACACCCATTAAATGAATTACTTGATGACTCACGCCATTAATCTCCTTCAGTGTAATTAATTAATTTCTATCGACAGGAAAGACCAAGAAATCAATTTGTGATACTTTGATAAACGATTGCAAGGGAATTAGGGTAGACATTTATCTAGTAGGAAAATAGTTGGAATATATATATACTATATAAAATTATATAAACGCCGATTTTTGGGTGATATTTTCTCTCAAAAGCGTTTTTATTTTCATTTTACTTTTTTCAAGAAGTTGAATTATGTTTGATGCATACTATACTAGAGCAAGGTCTAATATGAGTAGTAGGACAGGTGATTTTCAAAGCGACTAGCCGAAATTACGTTGCATTCGGTTTCATTCAATATGACGTACCACAAAAGAGTATCGGCGAAAATGAGCAAACACTGAGTAAGCTCAGCTCACTTTCCCACGGACGTAATAAAATCGAGGCGGGATTTTTTCGCGCACTGGATTTTCAATGCACTGCTTTACGCCGAAAGTTGGAAATGGAACACTGCGTTTTTTCGGCGCGCTGAGTCTCACTAGCGTGCCACTTGTTGGATTCTCAATGCACCGAGGGTTGAAAATCCAGTGCGCGATAAAATTCCGCCGTGATTATATTACGTCGTCTTACGCTCGTCATGCCCCCCACCCTTCCAGTATTTTTTACATTCCCCGTTGCAACAGTGCTTCCCTTTAAATATTGATTGATAGTTTGACGATTTTATTTTTATTTTTTAGGGCTGTTTGTTCAGATATTTTTTTATACGTGGAATAAATTGATGTCTGGTTGACAGTTTGTGTATGGATGAACTGTTAAAAATTTAAATTTATTCCGCGTGCAAAGATATTTGGCGTTGGAAAAATCAGACCAGTTATTTAATTCATAGGTAAGTATCAACTTTTGGACGTGAGTTGGATAAAAAAAAACATCGTTTAAAACATAATCGTGTCTCGAATAAGGCATGCTGCAAATTCTGACAAAAAAATACAACATTATTTTGCTAGAATGCATGGTTTAAACTTAGTCTTGATTTTTTACGTCACAAGTTTGGAAAGTGAAAAGGCGTACATTAGGTACACAAAATATAAAAGATTTTCTTGGAACTTGGTGTGAACCCGATTCCTAATTTCTGCATAAACATACAACAAAAATCTAAGGAATAAAACATTTTTAGTAAACGACACTTTCTGTCTCAACATAAAACACCTATGTCGCTAACGATGTCTCCGTGATCAAATATTCTTCGCTACGGTTTGTTTTTGTCTTGCGAAGCATACATTCTCCATAGAAGTTTGTCGTAATAGTACACATAGCTACACATCAAGCTAAACATTTCCAGTTTACGCTGATCTGGCACTGTACGGAAATCCTATTGCTGACACTGAGCTTGACGTGTAGCCGTGTATCTACCCATTAACACATAACATCACGCCTTGTTTCCCCGAAGGGCTGGGCAGTGTTCGCCAATTATGTTTTAAGTCCCATGTAATTGGGGCGACCCTATTGACATCAACCGGGCACAAATCGAGACTCCGGGCTGGTGCGAGAAAATCCTGATGGAAAAACCCAATAACACTTTGCCCGTTCTGGGAATCGAACCCAGGACCTCTTGCTCAACAGTAGCGCTTGCTACCACTAGACCAACGAGGCAGACCATTACGTACGACCATTACCCATTAAATATACTTGAATATTCTAAATCGATTCTAAGAACACCAGAATTATGGGTTTCACCCTAATAATGATAAAGTAAATTAGGCGTCGAAGTATTCGTCCGCATCGCTGTCATCAGGAAACGTGCCCATAAGACCGCATCCGCAGACGCTAAAGAATTAGCATTAACATTCAACGTGGCAATGCTAATTCTTTGGCCAAAGAACGACCCAGCCCTCTGGTCATGTGAAGTGTCGTCCAGCCGGCGAGAAATTTGCTTAAAGAGGAGACGTGCACTCGGGCCCCATGACTCGAGCGTTTCCACCTTTTTTTTTGGGTGGGAAATCATCAAATGACTTCTCCCGCTCTGGGTGGAGCGGGAGGGCGTGTCAGACTTTTACTGACTAAAACCCACCCGTGTTCCCTCAGTTGCCTGTGAGCCAGGGGCCGCGGTATCTCTTTCGAACAACCCGCACCCTTGGCAGGCACCTTGTTACCCTGACCTTGCTAAAGTAGAATTTGAGTTCGCAAAGCAGTGGTGGCCTAGTGTTAACGGCCCCGTCTTACGAGTTGTAGATCGTGGGTTAGAACCCAGGCAGGCTCATTACTATGTTAATTTCATCAAGAGTGCTCCCAAAACTTTAATTAAAGGCTAGCCGCATTATGCAAGTAGAATTTGACAAATTCTCAATTCAGAAACCAGGTGCACATATATTCTCTTAGAGTTTTCATAACAATAGAAGGGATCGGTTTTCAATATTTTAGGACAATCCGATCTGTTTGTGTTTGATCGAAAAGGTTTTCGTTTGCCCAACATTTCAACCTCTCACAATCATTTTACTAAATAACTTTTGGAGTGTTGGTTGTAGATCGGTCCAAATTCAGACCATCTGTCGGCGGGTCCGATCTCAACATCTTTGGGCGGTGTTAAATTGGAGAACAGTATGAGGCATAACCGTAGGTATGAGCAATAACAATTTATAACGTTCTAAGACGAGTCAAACTACTTTGGTGCGCTGAATTGTCTATTGTGTGGCCTCAATTATTTACTGTAAATTACCCAGTGGTTGGAAAGACTTAACAACAATGGTATTACGAAATTTTTTTATGGATAAAGTGTAGGTGTGACTGAATTTTTTCCGAGAAAGAAAATTGGTGGAATTGAACTAGACTGATGTGTCTGGCTTTTGTTTAAACTTATGTGAATGATAAACATTTGTATGTCAATGGTGAAACATAGCTGAACTTCCTCGTATCATACCAACATTTTAAAAATAAATGTCTATTCTAATCTATTCTTCTAATCTGTTCTGGACGTGACATATAAAGGAAGATTATTTTATGCTTGACTAAGCCAGTTCCGGGCGGAGGTACCTTGTACAGTCACCAAAGAGATACGTAATTAGTGATAAGGTCGTCGAATATAGTTGAAGTTTAGTAAGAAACCGGTGGACGTTTTCAAATATAATTTAATTTAATGAATAGCAAATGTTCATTGATCAAATAAATTTTCAATCGAAAACATCTATCGGTTTCTTCTAAACTTCAACTTTATCCCATTTGGTGAACGTACGTACAATTTCAGATACCCCGCTGTGCAGAATCAATGCACTACACAATAATAATTCATTCATTCAAAATATTCACACCATTTGTAGTCTATATCACGCAATGAGCTCAGTAAACATAAATGTGCATTGAGTCGGTGGAAAATCGAATAACAGCAGTTCTAGACTACTACAATAATCGACAATGATCATTTGCATTAGTCCAAACGATATTACCAACATGAAACACATAATAATCTCTAAGTATGTGTATGGCCTGATCGTATTAGCAACTAAATCGGATAATAATATCAGCTGGGCAATTGCGTTACACACGCTTCCATTTTGACAGTACAACAACGTTCATTGCGTCTACGTTGCATCTACGTTGTTAAGCAGACAATTTTTTTCGAACAAATGTAGCAATAGATTAGCGATACCCATCCCTAAAAATATTGTAAATGCGAAAGTAGCTGTGTCTGTCACGCTTTCACTCCTGAACCGCTGAACCAATCGTCATGGAATGTGACAGAAGTATAGCCTGGGATATGAAAAAGGACATGGACTAATTTTTTACGCGATAACCGACATCCACGCAGGCGGAGCTGCAGGAAAAACTTAATAATGTAATACATATAATACATGGAAAGTTTGGGCACAGTCCACCTGGCAACTAATACCGCCTATTCGGTGTTGCCAACTGAGGGCGCAATTTACTATGTTACAGAAGCCATAAACAATGACCGATGGTTGTTAGACTTCATAATCTATTGATGGATTGGAAACTCCCCGTAAACAGTGACCAAAGGCTATTACAATGTTGCCACACTCCGTGTATTGATTGATCGGCTACTTTGACATATTATTACGTAACGAAACTTGACTAAACTAGTTTATTTCTGTCCTCCTGTGTGAACCACAATACTTACTATGTTTTTTTTGTTAATGGTAGCTGGCATGTCATCCAAGAAGATTGTCGGCTGCTTATCCGGACTTGCCTGAATAAATTAAGGCCTCCAGCCAGGGCTTACCACAATACTCAATCATTTATCGCATTCCGCAACGTGTGTGAAGGTGTGTGTGTGTGTGTGTGTGTGTAACATCATAATACTACCCTCTCACTACGGTTTAAAACTTCGAAGTTAACATCGTTGCAGATTTTTTTTCTTTTTATTTATATTTGACGCCTTGTTTCACCGACGGTTTGGGCCGAGTTGTACACCCAAATATCGCCAGTTATGTTTAAGTCCCATGTAATAGGGGGTGAGCCTATTGCCATCAACCGGGCGCAAATCTAGACTCCGGACTGCCAAAATAACTTATACAAAAAGTTCTTCACCTATTCATATTCATTCTCATAAATAAATTTCTTTCGTGTGTCCTATTTTACGCTAAATTCCCTAATATATCATGGAGATGCTTGTATCCCGTGATCTGCATAACAATTGGCGGCAAAAAGCGCAATATTGTACTAACAATAGTATGCTAATTCTATTGTGGGTTTCAGCCTATTTTCGTAAGCTACTTTAGCTTGAGGAAAAATTTAGACGACGGTTCCATGTATGGAAATAAGTTACAGTAAGGGTGCTGCCACATCCAGGACATTACAACATTCATCTTTAAAGGCTGAAAGTCACCCAAAGGGCAATTGAGACGGCTATGCTTGGTGATCCCAACACGGTCGAATCAGAAATGAATAGATCCGTAGGAGAACCAAGGTTACCGAGATAGCCCGAAGAATTCCAGAACTTAAGTGGCAGTGGGCAGGGCACATTTCTTGCAGAACAGACCGATTGGGCCGAAAGGTTATGGAGTGAGAGTATTTAGCGTTGGAAGGCCTCTCACAAGAAGGACTGATGAACTGGTGAAGGCCGCAGGAAACCGCTAGATGCGAGAAGCACTGTACCTGTCGAACTGGCGTTGCTTGGAAGAGACCTATATCTAGCAGTGGACGTCTTTCGGCTGTAAAGATGATGATAGATGATGATTATTTTAGCCCAGGCTTCAAAAATCCAGAAATGTATGAATTATCTACTTAATTCCACATTCAAGTTCTAGAACTTGAGGGGCAACTCCCTTATTTACATATGTATACCTACATTCTAATCTCGGTCTCAATTTGTCAAAGTATCTCTAATTTATCGACATTTTTGACAAGTTTTTGACATTGATTGACGCTAATATTGCGACTTGATTTTGATCATTTCTAATCATAACTGCTTTCTGATTTTAAACCCGAATCGATATGTCAATTTTGTATTAAAACTTTAACATTAATCGAAAGTAAAATTCTAAATACAATAACTGACTGAAAAGTTTAAGCTTAAACCAAAGTTTTCTAATGAGACGGCAGGTATATGTTAATACACGGAGTAGTTAACGAAACTCTACTGTTTGTAATATTGTTCCGATATAACTAGAAAGTTATAAAGAAAACACTAAAACTACCAATACATGAAGTTTTTTTTTGCTGATATTTAATAACAGTGTTAAAATAAGTACTATAAAAAAACGTTTCCAAATAGTGTAAATTTATTATACTGATTAAACAAACCTACAAAATAATGTGCCGACACCCTAAGCACGTCACGTAATTTTTGGGCTAGACGTAAATAATAATATTACTCCAACTTTGGCCGACTTTGGCTTATTTAATCGAATGTCACCAGTTTGACAGCCGACGTGACTTGGCACAAGCTTCGTATGGAATGTCTACTTGTAGAGATTAATAAAGCCTTTTTATAAGATGCAAGTTTCTTGCTAGTGACTTACAATAAAATTGAAGTAACAAGAGAGTGATTAGTTTAGATGATGCAACTTGTCACAACATGCCACAGATAATTACTTAGATCACGCCGTGTAAATCAGCATTAAATAATAGCAGAGATAAAAGGTAGGACTCGTGTCGCGGCCGATACCACTGGCCCACCATTGCTCTACTTCCTTTGCTTTCTTTCACTTATAAACACACCATAATTTCAACAAAACTTTCAAAAGACTGTAAATTTGTTTCCATTTAAAATGATTAAATTAGTTTCGTTAACATTTTTGTAGAATAGTAACATTTTTCCTCATGATTTCTAAGAAATGTTGTTTACTAGAACTAAGCTGTTCCAAAATAAGATTTTCGTGGAAACATTTTTCTATACGTAGTTTAATGACTTTCTCATTTAATCGTAAAACGTACCAATATTTTGTAGAACACGAATCGACTTTATGTACAGACGCCAGTATACCAAGCTATCCCAAACTGTCATATTTTCCCAATTGAACATTTATTTTATTTTATTTATTTACATACATACGCTACCATTACAGTGTCCCTAATTCGGTAGTTTAGTTAGCAATTCATGCAATAATTTACTCCATAAATATCCATATCATACAACTTACAAATTAATAACATAGCACGTGTAACGTTACCATGAACCTTATGCTCTTGAACTTGAACCTTGCAATAAAGTTGAACATCTATCAAAGGAATTCGACAGATTGTGGTTGCTTGATGTGCTGGCCTCTGTACCAAGGTAAACAATCTGGTTGCACATTATTCACGTTCTAATATTAAAGCGTTTTAAAAGTTTGTGTTGCCAATACCGCTGGGCCAAATGGTCCTGCTGCGATAAAAACCCAATAAAATCCTCATATCTAGTATTTAAAGGTGGACTATTCTCGCCTACTTTATAGCCCAGTTTAATGCGCATTTCTGTCGGGATATAAAGGTAACTTCCTCATTATAAGGGAACACGATACTCTGGTTTATAGTTGGGAAAATAGTTTTGAAGAGATTTTAAATTAAATTATGTGAAGCTGGCTCTCATGTTTACGACATTGGTTTGTGTTTATTTAGCTTTATAAAAACGCCTTGCGCTTGAAATCTGTAACATTGGGTGTTATTTTGGCGATATAGCAGGGCTAGGGCATTTGAAGGGCTTGTGGCTTAGTACAGCCGGACGGGACGATAGATCAGGTTAAGCTACGCTTGCCACGGTTGGCCCATGGATCGGTGACCATCTTTGCACACCAAGACTCCTTTCGTGCTTCGGCACGAGCCGTTGATCATTCGTGGATCTTTAACAGTCGTTACGGGTCGTCAGAAGCCCGAAAGTCTAACAAACTTGTCTTACCAATGTGTGTCGTATTACCTAGTAGCTGGGTTGTGGAGGTATCAGTCGCTCCATGTAAAATACCTAAGCCTAGGGCCTAAAAACGCCACATTAAGCGATTCCTCTGAAAGCAATTCATTTCCTGAATCATAGAGGATTCTGCTATTTGATATTTTACTTTAAAAAAACAATTCATATTTTGGTGACCATTTTACGAATTTCCATACAAAACTGTCAAACAGATGAATTGCGTGCTGGCTACGCAGATAATATTATGCAGTGTCAGTTTGTGACAATTTTACTATTTTAAATATGATTCACAATATTTTCCTATTATGACTTTGCCAAAGCGGCCTTTTTAGATGCCCGGGTGTTCAGCTACATTAGATTAGACTGGACCCCAACATAGTTGGCTAATGGCTAGGCAAATTGATTGATTTACTACAAATGTGTTGGGGTCCAGTCTAACCGAATGTAGTTGAATACCAGTATTTTATATGGAGCGACTTCCTATATGAAAGAAAGAAAGAAAGAAAGATAAATAGATTTATTTGTCACAGAAACACGTGCATATAAAAGATGACATACTAACATAAAAAAAAGAACATGATAACAACACAGATATTTATACAAAGGCATTAAGAGCATAAATAATCGGCAGCTGCACGCCGTGACTGTGACAAGAAGGCTTCCACTCAGCATGATGCTGTGCTATGGGATGGGATGGGGGCGCTGATTTTCAGTGGTCACCCGAAAACAACGTACGAAAATCAAGCCAGGATTTTTACAATTAAACAAAACAAGTAAGAAAGCAAAATAATTATAATAGACAGTACCTACAATTTAATAGTACCCTACAACCAATTATATAAAAAATGCTATAAAGTATTGAAATGCGTTGCTACCCAAAAACATAATAGGTAGGAAAGGATGGTAATTTGGAATACCATTTTGTTTCAGACCTGCAACTTTTTTTCCGTGAGGTATTAAGAAATAAAACCTTGATTAAATTGAAGCAATATTATCTTACTATCAATGTGCAAGCTATCAAAAACAATTAAATATCCCTACAGGTTAAAATTTTAGGTTAAATGCAAAATGGCACAATTTAGTTTTGCAGATGGGGTGCAGGTATTTTGGTATAGGAGTATTCCAAATTATATTCACCATGCTTAACTTAGTTATTTTCGCTATTACTAAGTCAATGTTTAAGAAGAACGTGTAAGGTTTGTGATAACAAAATTGATCCCAGAGAGCAACTCTCTAAAATCGGTTCCTAAACCTACTGAAGGTAATTTGGCATACTATTTTGGTATTCTAAATTACCTTCACTTAAGATTAGACACTGTGATAGGTAAGTAAGTGATTTAAAGGTGAAAGGTTTCTATAAATAAAAAAATAAAAAATTTCTATAATAAACTTTAATCAGCCTTTAAGTATCTACCTTTAATCAGTCTATAGTTTTATTAACTTTACTTAGTTTAATTAGTTGAATGACATAAATGGGTTATTTGCAATGTTATCAGTTTTAAGTTTTTTAAGTTTTATCAGTTCAGTTACAAACGGACAAACCAGGGTACCGACAAACGCCCTTGCATAATAATATTATAGATATTTGTAAGCAAGTTAATACAAAGCGTTAAAAAAGTATAACTGAATGTATTTTGGAATATTCCAAATTAACATCACATCGGGCATTCCAAATTAGCAACAAGACGTAGTTGGACATAACTTCAATTTATGTATTTATAAATGTTCAATTTTTTTAAATCAATGCTATTATGCAAAATTAATTATCTATTTTACACTACACATAAAGTAAACAGCTCAATCATAAAGAAATTAAGCGATGGGAATGGGTTAAACACGTACCTCAAAAACTTTCTCACGCGCTGTTTCTCGTTTTAATCTCTGGTCGCCATCTTAGTAAAATGACAGACTATCCGTGCAAACATGTTGATAGATGACGCTACTTGTGAACATTGTATGATCCGTAATACGAGATGGCGCTTTTCATTTTTGTGAAACACTGCTATCCCAAATTAACAACAGTATTCCAAAATACCTTCCTTTCCTCTACCTACACAAAGATGAACCGCGTTTTGTCTCGCTCCCACTGACACCTTCAAGTCGTCGCCTGCGCGTATATAACCTCCACAACGCAGTTACCAGGTAATACGACACACATTGGCAAGACAGGTTTGACAGACTTTCGGGCTTCTGACCACATGGGCAAGTGAAATGAAATTAAATTAAATTAAATGTTTATTTAAGTAAGTAGATCTTAAAAAGACACTTTTGCACGTCAATATTTTGTTGGTAAATATTGTAAAAACTAGATGGCGCCGGCATTTCCTAGCCGACTGTTCCCTGAGAAGAAAAGCCGAAACAAACTCAGGGGTCATTGTCTCTTTTAAAGTCCAAACATTATAATTATTTGAATTTTATGTGAGTCTAACAATGCAGGGCAATGTCTGGAAGGGCTTTTTGAAGAAAGAGCCATTGCAGCTTTGAGCTGACCTGTCCCAACAGACGGCATGTATGTATCAGTCACCGTGTAGGTCATGAAAACAAAAAATCGCTACATAAACTAACGGCTTTAGACATGATTTACGTAGTTCAAAAATTAAATACAAATATTGTTACCTAATCTACCGACTTTTATATATCCTTAGCTAAACATTTATTTATAAACATAACTGATCAAAGGTGTATGTTATACAACGTTGTATGTATGGTTTATAAAACGATGGATACAAAGAAGAGTTTGTGTACATCGCGAACGTTTATATTAGCGGTCGTCGGCCAACTTTTATATTAACGTATTTACCTTCACCGGTGGTGTATCCATAAAAATCATAAAATATAGGAAAAGCAGACTTGGCCTATCTTTACTTGGCCTTGTATTTACGAGACGTGATGCAGATAATTTTCCGGTCAATGTAGGATAATCATGAAGGTGACCATAGCTAAGTAATACGCTTATTAATAAGTATAGCTACGCTTGCCAAGGTTGGTCTGTGGATGGGTGACCATTTCTTTTTTCGGTTTGGGTTATCGTCAAGTTACTTCTTCCGCTCTGGGCTGAGCAAAGGGCATGTCAGACTTTTACTGACTAAAACTCACCTGTTCCCTCAGTTGCCTATGTGCCAGAGGCCGCGGTATCTCTTTCGAACAACCCGCACCCCTGGCAGATGGATGACCATCTTTACATACCGAGACCTCTCCGTGTCTCGGAAAGCACATTAAGCCGTGGATCCCGACTGTCGTTCGTAGATCTTTGACAGTCGTTACGGGTTGTCAGAAACCCGAAATCTGACAACCATTCCTAGCAAAGAGTATCATATAACCCAAACGCTTGGTTGTGGAGGTCAGATAGGCAGTCGCTCAATGTAAAATACTGGTTAGACTGGAAGCTGACCCCAACATAGTTGTGAAAAAGCTAGACAGAATGATTGAAAGGTGACCTCGATATTGTTCTGTTATCTATTCAACTAACCTTAGTCCAGAACGCAAAAGGAGACATTCTATAAACGGTACCAAAAAGCTTATATCAAACTTAAAGTGGTTGTAGAAATACCAAATGTATTAAAAGCAATGTCACTTGTCTAAGCCCTCTGGGGTGTTTACATGCACTCTTGTCGCTGGCCCATCGATCCGTGTGTGAACTTTCAAGCGTTTTTTAATCATGTGCGGTGCCACTATTACTACATTTCACCTGGACCTGTTTCGATGTAATAAAATATAACTAGGATATGGAAGTAAAAACGTTGTTTGCACAGAGAAGATTTTTAATTAAATTTTTCACAAGAATGACACAAGTCATTATAAAAAATAATCACACATGTTCGAATATCAATTTGAAATGAGTTGTCAACTAAAAAGTTTCACAACCTGGCCTGCGTTTAAAATGTCCTGCCAACAGTTATGTTCCTAAACCTTCAGTAGTGTTTATTTGATGTATTTTCCTGCTCATTGCGATGCCCTGTAGGTACTTATATTATTTCGCGGAATCTGAAAAGCAATTTCAATCGAGGAGTTCTAACGCGATTTTCCAAGTTTTCGATGAAAAAAAACTTCGCTTTGATTCAAAAAATTTAATGTACTCAAGTTCTTAATAAAAACTGTTACCCAACTATGTAACACCACATAGAGATTTTTTATTTCATTTTCCTTCAAGCTTCGCTTAGGGGCTAATAACAACAGCCGCATGGGTCGATGTAAAGTTATGGAATTAAGCAAAGGTTATGAAGGTTCAGCTAAGCGTGGCGTGGATGAGTGACCATCGATTACAAAACGATATCCCTCCGCGCCTCTGAATGCACGTCGTCAAGCCCTTGGTCCCAGCTGCCATTCGTAGATCTTTGACAGTCTTTACGGGTAGTTAGCCCATCATTCTGACTAGGAATCTTACCAAGGGGTATCATATCATATCAAAATAATTTCGTGAGATAAGCAGTCACACGTAGATAACTGGTATTCAGCTCTATGGACGGTTAGACTGAAAGCCAACCTCAACATACTTGGAAAAAGCTTAGGGAGATTGATTGCCTTCAAGCTTCGCAATAAAATGGAAACACGCGACAGCTCTGAACGGAAGGCGTTTTATTACATCAAAAAGAGTCGTGAAAGCTTTCACTCGACAACGACACGCCATTTAGGAAGTCTTCGAGCCATTCTAATCCAACTATAGTACATACCCTACTTGTAATATAAATGTGAAGGTTTTTATGTTTACATGTTTTGACATTTGGATGTTTCCCTTTGGTTGTTTGTTACTCAATCACGCAAAAACGGCTGAACAGATTTGGATGAATTTTGGCACACAGATAGTTTATAACCTAGATTAACATAAAAAATTCTTTTTATCCCGGTAGGACGTTTCCGTGGGATAATTTCTGACCTCCACGCAAGCGAAATCAAAAATCAAAAATCAAAATCAAAAGTCATTTATTCTAACTAGGCTGAGAGTCAGCACTTTTTGAACGTCAAAATTACATAAGACAGTCCCCCAAAAACGCCCGCCCTTCACCACTTCCTAGTGCTTTAGCTGGGAAGAAGGTGGCGCAACAAACTCCCCAGCAGCACAGCTGTTGTTGAAGCCTCTGGCAAAAGTTATTCTGACATACATCCTTTACAATACAAGTTTCGTCCGCAAGTAGGGATATTTTTTTTGTAACCCCACTATTTTGCATGCTCTGCAGCTATTCCGCAGGAACGTAGATTTCTGTGCAAACGTGCAAAATGTACGAGGGTATAATACATTACTTGGGTGCTATGCAAATCACAGGAGACCGAAAAACCCTGAATTGTGACTTATGTAAGCATTTACATTTAGTTTGCAGAAACAATCCCTCCATAAATCTTCGCAAAGACACTCCCTTTTGTTTATGAGAGGAGAGTCGCATAAAAAGGTCTCTAATTCTTTTTAAATTGTTCCTATAAAGAAGGAAATTTACTTAATTTTAGCTTTAATTAATGGACCCAAAAGAGGGTATATTACAACTCTCTTTTACGTTTTCGTTTCTGTATATTATTTTAGGCAGAATGAGTCGTATCGTATCTACAATTAATGAGGGACGGTGCGTTAAGTATAAAGGGCCGTGACATTTGTGAATTTATTTAGGTACCCACCTATTATTTGCATAGGCAGCACCTTTATTATATTGTAATGGTGTTTGCTGACAGTATAGGATTATCGTAACACACACAAGCAAGATTCTCGAACGGAGTTTTTGGCGGGATCGCGTTGGAACATGTCGCACGAATTTTCATTTTCATGGAATTTAGTGAAATAGCGAATTAAATTGTATAATTTTGATAGTGAATTATTCAATTTAGTTACGTGTGAGTGCACAAGTGTAGTGAAGGTGAAAATAAGTGACTAACGTGGACTTTTCGTGTTCCCCCCAAAAACTCCTATTAGGTTGTTGTAAAGTTACTACCGCTTTACAATAACTTTGACTTGACTGACTAAAGACGACTATGACTGTTTTGTAACTTCGTGCCCGATATCGGACCATTTACTTGATGGAAAAGAAAAATTACTTGACACTGGCTAAATGCACAAACCGTGCGAAGCCAAAACCCCAATAAAAAAAAAAAAAAAAAAGATTCTCGAAAATATTTGAAGTTAGCTGTATTGGTTCCTATTGAATTTCTTTTGAATATTATTGCAAATAAAAAACTTCTGTTACTTTTGATTATATTTAATCGAACCTTTTATATCCATATATAATTAGCTTTTGCCAGCGGCTTCGTCTGCATAGAGCTCGGATTTAAATCATCTCTCGGGAACGTACTACCAAGATAAAAAGTATCCTATGTGTTAATCCAAGTTATAATCTATCTGACTGCCAAATTTTATCCAAATCCGTTCAGCCGTTGTTGCGTGATTGAGTAACAAACATCCAAACATGTAAACATACGAACTTTCACATTTATAATATTAGTAAGATGAAGGCTTTTTATTACCTTTATATTTAATCGAACCTCATATAAATATAATAAACGCCAAATTTCTAGTGGGTCAGCATAGTATTTCTCTATTTAATTCATGATCTTATAAGTTTTGTTTAAAATGTTAAGAAAAGTAGCAGTATGTCCATTTTTTTAAATATACCAACTATATCTGAGTTTCTGTAACCGCTATATTCTTCAGCCAGGGGTGCGGGTTGTTTGAAAGAGATACCGCGGCCCCTGGCACACAGGCAACTAAAGGAACACGGGTGGGTTCTAATCAGTAAAAGTCTGACACGCCCTCCCGCTCCACGCAGAGCGGGAGAAGTTATTTGATGATTTCCCATCCTCAAAAAATAAACCGCCATATTCTGTAGAAGACTGAACAGAGTTTCTATCACTGTCATGAATATTTACGATTCGATTTGTCTCTGTCGTGGTCAGTTCAAGACAAAATGGATGGGACTATCAGTCAGCCCTTTTTGTTACAGAAAAACAATATCTTTCATAAGTCCTACGACTTTTACTGTCGACAATGTTTTTTCGATCGGTAGTCAGACACCCAAAAATTCTGACGACCAGTCTACGAGGGTATCGTGTCAACAGGGTTGTTGAGGTTAGATCAGGTCGCTCCATGTAAAATACTGGTATCCAGCTGCATCGGATTAGATTGGAAGCCGACCCGAACATAGTAGGGAAAAGGCAGATTGATTGAATATTTTTTATTACCTCATATTTCAGTTAGTCTTTATTGCATCATTCATAAATGTCTTACAACTAAAAATGTGTAACAGTGTCTTGCTCTCACGTTATATACAAAGGAATATGGCTAAACTTTGAAAAGGGTAGGTTATACTTTAACTTGTTACTTGTACCCGACCGCAAACAAAGCCCATCGAATTTCAGAAAATAATCAATTTTGCTAAGCTTCGTCTCTGAGTTATTCTGAATCTCGGTGTGTAATTTTTCTGCCCAAGTATCAACCGTCAGAAAAATATTAGGTACCTTTAAGAAGTCGTTTGTTTACAAACATTCTTTTGTTTTTACAATTAAGATTTGGCAAAGGAAAGATGGAACTATTATGTATAAAATAAATTGTTAAGCAGATTGACTACCAACGAAAATTGTTCGCATATTCAAATCACAACTGCCATTATTTAGCAGTTGTATTAAATGGCTATAACTCGGAAAATTGATGTAAGGTGCCAATTTGCTTGACATTAAATTTTCCTGACTTTACAACTGTAACACCCTCTTTCACAACTTACTTAACACGACATTTAATTCACGCACATAAGTTTTAATAACGTCTGACAAAATTTAATTTCCTTTGAGAAACACACGCAGCTTCCAATCCAGGATACACGTTATTACAAATATGCTTAATATTATACATGTAGGCCTGTTATAAAATTTTGGTACCCAACTAACATATAACAGGTGGGTACTGAATTGCGTAACACAAAAGAACGCACCCTACCTTAAATTTTCAACAATTAACAACACTTCCATTTACAACAGATATTTTTCTTTTGTCAAAAAAAGCTTAGCTACTTAATATTTTAAAAAATTGGTTGAACTTTAAGATATCTTACTCGTCCATATAACACTTTTTACTTACAACTATGCCCATAGTCCTTTTAGTTCACATTTTAGTCCTAAAGTTCACTTCACACGGTCTTATAATCGTTTCCAATTCAGTCCACAACTCTTTAAGCTGTTCTGGTAGAACCCATGTAGCCGTTTTTCCGAATATGACTGTCTTTCACAATATATAATACACAACTATCGCCAAACTTAAACATACGTAGTCTGTAACTCAGTATGCGAGTTGGCCCTCTGCGCCGGGGCACACCGGTTCCGAATCATCTGCCCGAAGGTTGTCCGGAACTGGCGGGACATGGAACAGTACAGCACGAAGTTGATGGCCCCGTTCATAAGGGCCAGTGCATCCATCAGCTCTCCGAAGAGGTCGTAGCACTGCTTGAAGAAACATCTGCCTAGTACACCGCTTAGAAGACCTGGGGAGAAAAGGATTTGGTAAATACTCTTTAGAACTCATTAGCCAAGAGATACACTGCTGCTAGGATATTTTGGGTCTCGGATGACACTGACTGGAGGGCGCTGTTGGTAATCAATTGACCAATTGTTTTGTCAGGTAACCTACTTAGTAAAAAACAAGATGGCGACGTTAATTACAATTGTGCATAATCAACTTATAACGTTCCCACTGCTGGGATACAGGCTTCCTCTCTTCGTGAGGAAGTGGTGGGTAGATGTTACATGTCTTTGAACTTTTTCTTTTTTTGGTTCTAAGATATGGACATGGAGGTTACCTCACGATGTTTTCCTATACTGTTTTGAGAGCAGTCGTAATTAAATTATTTACACAAAGTAAGGTTCCTGCCTGGATTCGATCCCACGACCTACAATTCGTAAGTTGGGGCCGTTATCACTGGGCCACCACTGCTGCAAGAGGTGCGGTTGTGGCCATGCGCCAAAGATTCTTGAAGGTTGGTGAACATCCGTATTTCCGCATGACCATGCATCATGTACCGGGTACTTAGCGGTGTATACTCCAGTGGAGACACTAAGCTACCGAAATCTTTTGAAGTCAGGTACCAAATCCGGGCTAAAGAAAATTTGTCTCTCTACAAAAGTTTTTCAAATGTCCAGCACGCTCCGTAGCAGTCAAATACAAAGGAGTTTTGATTTTTCGCTTTCTTAAACGATACGACTAAAAAGAGCTGCAAACAATGGAACAAATTGGTTTCCTCCTCCACCCATCAGAGGTGAAGAAGAAAGAGTAAAATTTTTCTTGTAAATTATCTTTATGACTACAATCGTTATTCGTCAAAATCCAGAAAATTGTTCGTGGATTTCACTCGATGGCGAATATAATGAGAATGAAACACATCTCAGTGATTATGACATCTTGTTTACGTTCAACTTCCCTATTCTGTTACCAAATAACACTCGTTTATTAGGACAACAGGAAAACTGGAGATGTAAACAAAGATATTGCTTTACAAAAACATGAGCAAACGTAATTATAAATAGGTTAATATACAGCCAGAGTAACAATCACACCCACATGTTTTTTTTGGAGTACTGGGCTTTTGCCGGCGGCGTCTTCCGCGTGGACGTCAGAAATTATCCCATGGGAACGTACTACCTGGATAAAAAGTATCCTTTGTGTTATTTCAGGTTATAACTAAGAATTGTGCGAAATTTCATTTAAATCCATCGCGACGTTTTTGCGCGATTGATTAATAAACTTTCAAGTTTATAATATCAATAGTATGTTAATTTTATTGTTGGCTGTTTTTATCTAAAACATTTACCTACCTAAGTATTTTATAATTATCTTAAGCCAGGAAGATACATTAACAATTTGTTAGAAGTTCGTCCGTAAATCAAAATGTTTAGTTACGAGCTCAAAGAAAAGATGGTATGATCTATTATTACTCGGACATAAATCCTAGTGACGGATGATTGTTTGTATGTTCAACATTATAAAGTACAGATTTATTAACTACCATAATTATGTTTACTTTCATGATAAATTATTCCATCACTGCTCTCAAAACGGTGAAGGAAAACATCGTAAGGAAACCGGCATGTCATCTTCCAACCAGCGTGGTGGATAACGATAGTGGCCCCTCCCACGGAGAGGGGGCCTATGTTCCAGCAGTGGCATTATAAGCTGATTATTCAACGAAAAATTCACAATAAATCCGGTAGGTACAGACTAAACAATCCAATGAAATACTGACCTAATATTCCTTGGGGGAACTCGGTGAGTAGAAACAGCAGTAACACAGCGACTAGCATCTTTGTCGTCCTGTCGGTCCGTCGCTCGGCTTTCGTCCGCTTCGTCGACTTTCTCGTGAACACATTCCCGTTGCCATTGACAACCGTATTTGCAGGACAAGCACTGTATCCTTTCAGAGCTTTCTTCCTACTATTCGCTCTGTATAAAGCTCTTATCAACCAAGCGCTTATCACAGTTAGAATCACACATGGAAGTAGCTTTATAAGTACTGCGTGCACCCAGAAGTTAATCTGGTATAAGCTACCGTTGTAGTTTGAATCGACGAAGTAGACTTTTGTCAGCATATTCCCACTTTTGTCAAACGCGAAGTCTTTGTGTATTGTAAATACCTGAAAGAGAAATTAATTTTGTTAGGTTTTCAAACACTTCTTTTGATGTCAGAATGAGTTTTAGGTCTATTTTTCAATTAGTTTATAATGGAACCTGTGTATTGAACAACCACTTCCTTTGTGTTTCAAAATATTATTTATTACAGTAAACAGGGTTTCAAGGGGCGATTATAAAAGCAATTTATTGTTAGAAGTTTCTTTAAATAGACCCTCGGCACCTTGAAATGAAACTTTGCCCTTCATTTATTACATAAATGTTAATATTGATAAGATTATTCCATGTTATCAGGCTTTTAGCTCTACCGAACGCATAATTAGCAATTCCATTGGAACATTGTCCGATAAAACTTGCAATTCATGAGTCAATGTTGCATCCGGTATTTTTATAATACACAACAGCATGCCTAGATACTTGTGAATAGGAACTATGAAATTATTTGCAAACGAAGACGGTGACATAAGTGGAAAATCAGATTTGGAGAATCAGATTAATTTCGAGAAATAATGACACAAATAGGATTGTATATTATTTGCATAGACTATGTGTTTGCTAAGCTATGGTTAGCTATGTTTCATCGATTTACAACGACATGAATACAAAAACTTTTAAAAGTATTACATTGTTTTAATTATTGTGAATGTGAAGACTAAGTGGGTGTTTTTCTTTGATTAGTTTGTTTTTTTCTCATTTAGTTAATTCATTATAGTCTGCTTTCGTTTCAGTAATTTATGGGGCCTATCCAAATGTCTTTTCTTTGGTATTGTGCGTCGAATGGTTGAACTCCCTAAGTTCTGAGTTAAACTACATGATTGAGTACTGATATATGCATGCACTGATTAGACAGGTCCACTCAATCTGTGTGGTTCTTTCCTCGAAAGACCATTTCAGACCAATCTATGTAGATTGGTGTCTGAAATGGTTAGACTATATAGTCTGAACTACTATACAATCTTGGTTAGATCATGTGGTTGTTTTGGTTAGACTATATAGTCTAACCAAAACAACCAGATGATCTAACCAAGATTATGTCTGGACTTTAAAAGAGACTGTGTCCTCTGAGTTTGTTTCGGCCTTTCTTCTCAGAGTAGTCAGATAGGAAACGTCGACCTCAAGTTGTTCGTATTAGTCATTATCATTGGTATAATTTACAAGCTGCCCGACAGGCGTTGTCCGGTCTTGACTAGGAATATTGAATTCGCATTGGTATAATATTAGAAAAATGAATATGGTCGTTAAGTTTTGTAAAATTTTCTAATGTTACGCGCTATTTTCTAAATTTGTTCTTTCATAAGAACCTCCTGATATTAAAAAACACAAAAAAAAAAATATCTAAATTAGTCCAGCCGTTCAGGTGTGATGCCGTGACCAAGGGAAATAGGGATTCATTTTTATAATATAGATTTGTATATGCCTATTTTTTTTTAGGAAGATCATATTGACCCCTTTTAAGTTTTTATTATAAACAGTCCAAGGCGCAAATCTTAGCCTACAGGCTATCCCGTTACTTTATAGTTTATACGATCTTCTCAGAACAATCTGTTAGTTCGGATTTTCACTACTTACGCCTTGTACTGCACGACTTGCAGGCCTACACCTTTCAATTATGCTAAAGTACGCAGAAAGCGGGGCTGAGCAGCGATTGTGTAGCAACATGAATTCGGAAGCTATCTGCATGCATACAAGACAATAACGGTCTTATTACAAAAAAAAAGTATTTTTTTAAGTACGGTTTCAACCATCAAGCCTGTTCCTGAAATACGAACCTAGCTGAAATCGAAAAACAGTTCATTTTACAAAACTGACAACTTTAGTCCGATGCTTAACTGTCATTTTTGTATTAAGAACTTTACTGAAATCTAAATAAAGGATGGAAATGCAAAAACGGGCTCAAAGCTAGAACTGAAATTAGATTGAGTTGTGTAATAGAACTGTGTGGTTCTATGTCAGAATGCAATATGGCAGAACAAAGGTTCCCCATTTCTCACTACAAAACTAATGGTAAACATCTCCAAGTGTTTCTTTTTTTCAAGATTTTCATTATTGTCTATCATTTGCAGACATTCAGCAATATGTTTAACATTTTTAAAGGGTTCGAACGGAGGCTGTCCAGTGACTACTCCGCTTATTCTTTTAGCCTTGAAATGAGGACCTGACTGCAAACAAAGAAGCAGAAAATAATATCACACAAAGTCCGGAACACGTAAGAGAAATCAATTAATTTAAGGCGAGGCTAACCTCGGCTCCTATAACGGCATAGTTACACGCAATTTGAACTCACATCAATCGCGGCAGAAGTAGACGTATCGCAAATCATTGTGCGGGAAATAACACGTCATCAAAGCGGTAGGGTATTTTATCTTGATATTGGGTCTATGTTTGTGGTAACGTCAAAACTATAGATTTCTTTAGATACTAACGTCTGATCGTAACGTGCCGAATTATTCGCGCTCTGGATATTCAACGCACTGCTTAGCGCCATGAATTGAAAATCGAACAGTTAAGCCCGCTGTTCGCGCTGAGATGCACTCTATTGGATTCTCAATGCTAGGTTCAACACCGAGAGTTGAAAATCCAGTGCACGAAAAAATCCCGCCGCAATTTTATTACGTCTGTGGGGCTGGCCGTGGCACTGTAGCGCGTCTGATATGTTTACTGAAGCGCGTACGGATGGCTTTCAAGCCACTATGCGCAACACTGCAAACTCCTTGCTGCACCGTCTACGAAGCAGCAGCAACAGCATCCTCAATGCTATTGCTGCCCGTTTTGAGTATCCTTTCCACAGCCAGCGCTTAAGGACATCCATATGCATCTGTCAGATACTAACATGATTTAAGTTTTAATACAATTTGTTGCGGACGCACTAATATTTAGTGATTTTTTATGTGAATTTGATTTAATCTATACAGCATGTACTACAAACGTGTGGTCAAATTTAAAGGTGTGTGGGTACGAAACATGAAACTGAACAATTTTCATCATGGGACCAAAATCGTTTTCACGCAAAAATTATCATCTGTCATGCAAATCTTCAATACCTACTCGACCCAAATGACGGACGGCTGATTCTCGATTAAGCCCGCCTTTGTAAAATGTTTTAATAAATACCGCAATGAGTACCGCTTTTTTTTTTTGTTGGGAAATCATCAAATAACCCGCTCTGGGTGGAGCGGGAGGGGGTGTCAGACTTTTACTGACTAAAACCCACCCGTGTTCCCTCAGTTGCCTATGTGCCAGGGGCCGCAGTATCTCTTGCGAACAACCCGCACCCCTGGCAGGCATCGGCCCTTGCGGGCCCCATCAGTTGCTGCTGATATCTCTTTGAGGCTCGCGTGGAACACAACGCGCCGGGCTCGGTCCTTACCGGACAGCGAGCTACCCATTACTCGCCGTCCGCAAGCCCGTGCCTACGGTGGCTGGGAATCAGCCTGGGATTCCTGAAACCCAGGGCGTCTCCTGCGAAGACCACGGCTCTGAGGGCGCATGTACTGCATCTCCCTCACGTGCGCCGCCCTCTTTGCGAGCATAATTGCTTCGCTGAAGGAGGCGACTGCTAGCCATGCACTCTCGCTCCGTACCATGGCCTGGACCAGGGTCGGACGCGAGAGATCGCCGCCGCCGATCACCTCCACGAGGACACGGCGGTGCTCCGCCCAAGCCGGGCAGACCTCCACCGTATGCTCCACCGTGTCCTCAGGGCGATCTTCGCAATGGAAACACCCGGGCGTTTCCTCCCGCCCTATCCGAAACAGGAACCTCCCGAAACAGCCGTGTCCGGTCAGGACCTGTGTCAGGCAGAAGGTGAGGACGCCATGACGCCTCTTAAGCCACTCCTCACAGAGGGGACTTACCGCCGCAATCGTGGCGTGCCCAGCACTGGGTTGCGACAATCGCACTCTCCACGTCGCCATGAGATCCCGCCGGAGCTCTGTCCGCCGTGCCGCGATTTCCCGCGGCAGCGGAGTTGCGCCCCAGCGTTTGGCCTCCTCGCGCCACTCCCAAGTGTGCGCGAGGACCTTTGCCTCCAGATCCCATGGCGGTAATCCGGCAAGGAGGCCCGCCGCCTCACCGGAGATCGTGCGTTGGCGCCTTAATGTAGACACCCACACTGGTGCCCCGTATAGGGCCATGGCCTGCACGAGCCCCGCGTAGTGCCTCCGGCAGGAGGCGTTTGGCCCCCCAGATTGGGCAGGAGCCGCTTTAAGGCAGCCCCGGCCCGCTCCAGTCTGGGAGCCAAACGTCGGAAATGTTCCGCGAAGTTCCACCGGCTGTCGAGGACGAGTCCTAGGTACTTCATCGTCGATTCGACACCGATGTGAACCCCTCCGACCGTTATCTGGGAACCCGTCAGTGGCGCATTCCGAGGACCATGAAACCACATGGCCTCGGACTTGTGCAAGGCCACCTCGAGTCCCAGTTGCCGGATCCTATCCACGATTGTCGCAACCCCGTGTGTCGCTAAGTCGGCCACCGCTTGGTACGACCTCCCTTGCGCCAGGACCAGCGTGTCGTCAGCGTAGCAAACTACACTGACGCCGCTAGGGAGGTCGGCGCGCAGCACCCAGTCGTACCCGATGTCCCACAGATGTGGCCCCAGGACCGAACCCTGTGGGACACCGCACGACATCTCTCGCCGGTTCCACTCTCCTTGGTGACCGGGGTAGATGACGGCCCTGTCCATCAAGTAGGCCTCGACCACACGACAGAGGTAGGTCGGCATCCGGTGATACCGGAGTGCCTCCCTGACGCAACTCCAGGGCAGGGTATTGAAGGCATTGGCGATGTCTAGAGACACCGCCAAGACGACCCCACCCCGGGCCACAGCATCCCCCGTCGTGAGGGCTCGCACGCGCATGATGGCGTCCACCGTGGAGCGCCCCCTGCGGAAACCGAACTGGCTCTACGCCAGATCCGGCCCCACCCGCACCAGCCGCCCGACGCGGCGGTCTGCAATGACTCTTTCAAAGAGCTTGCCCACCTCGTCGAGCAGCACGATGGGCCGGTAAGCGTACGGAGAGTCCGCGGGGCGCCCCGGCTTCTTGATGAGGACCAGTTTCCCCGTCTTAAAGTGAAATGGGAACCGGTCCTCCTCCAAGCATGCGCTTAGGAGCCCTCTTAGTCGAGGCCCGAGGGCTTCCAAGGCCAGGACCCAGGCTTTTCCAGGCAAGCCGTCGGGTCCTGGGGCAGTATTCTTGGCAGCCTACGTACCGCCACTCTCAATTCTACCTCGGTCACCTCTGGAGTATCGTCGTCGTCGTCGGTGTGGTCCGCGTCGGGCACCGCAGGAAGCGGAGCCATGGTCGGGGAGCATGTTCCCCTCGCGAGGGAAACAGAGCGCTCACCACGTCCTGCACGAGCTGAGCGGAGACTCTGGGTCAGCGGAGGAGCCCACGGGCTGATTTTGTCCTGCACCGTTTTGTAGGGACGTCCCCATGGGTCTCCAGCGACTCCTCGCGGGCCAGTAACCTGGCCCGCAGGATCTCCACTTGGAGGGCGGTCTTCGCCGTTCTGTACCCCTCGTACAGCTCCGCCTGAATGGCTTCCGTATCCGGAGGGTGGATACGGAGCCTGCGGTGCCTGGTGTACCGGTGCCGCGCAGCACCGCACGCCTCGCACAGAGCTGTGAGCTCCGGCGACCACCAGTATACCTGGCGTGAAGCGCGTCCTGGCTGGACCCAGGGCATTGCCACGTCGCGTACCTCGGACATGGCCTCCCGGAACCACTCCGCCTCGTCGTTGATATCGGCAGGCCTGTCCGGTGGTGACACCCAGGCCTGCACGATCGGGGCTTCCAGGAGGAGCTCCCGGTCCAACCGCTTCAGCGCCCATCGCGGACCACACGGGGCCTGTTGGACCGGCGCGCTCGAGGCCTGGACGGAGACGTCAAATCGGATGTACAGGTGATCGGAATACGTCTCCACCCCCTCCATGACGTGCCAGTCGACGACACGCGGCGACAGAGCGGGGCTGGCGAACGAAATGTCCACCACCGACGCACTCCGCATCGGCACACACGTGGCGACAGAACCCCGGTTTAGTACGAGCAGGCCCACCTCTAGAGCCCAGTCCTCCACCATCCTACCCCGCACATCCGTCAACCGGGAACCCCAAGCCAAGTTCTTGGCATTGAAGTCCCCGAGGACGAGCACGAGGGAACGGAAACCGACGACGACATCTCTCAACTCCGCAAGGGAGTTGTGGAACTCGGCGAGAGTTCGACTCGGGGAGTAGTACACCCTTACCACTGCAATCTCCCCGAACCGTGCTGCTACGCAACCTCTTCCCCTCTGGACACCCTCGAGAGCCGGGGTACCGGCGGCGGCCGACGAAATTAGGGTCACTGAGCCGCTCAGGTCCTCCACCCAGTAATCCCTGGGACAAAGTACGGCTCAGCGCCCACGGCGATGATAATCGACCACTGCGCCATGCTCTGGAGCAACAGATCCTGAGCGGTGGCACAGTGGTTGTAATGAAGCCGTTATTGGCATTCCATTTCAGCCCCCTCCGGAGCCCCCTGAGTGGGCCCTGCCGCGGTGGGCAATGAGTACCGTTGAGTTGTGAAAATGAGAGGGACTTTGATTATGAAAGTAGTATAAAATAAAGCTGCTGAGCAGACTATAACCACACTACACCAGCCGTTCATGGATCTGCATATAATTAAAGGCCATACAACAATGACGCAGCTAAATTACAACGCTGCTACACGCACGCACGCAATTTGTTTAAATTCATGTATTGACAGGTTTATTCCCCAGCTTAAACGAACCATTTACGTCAATCTAGTTTTAAAATAAACAAAACAGAATTTTCCAAATAGTAAATGTATGCTATTAGTCTAGTCTGCATTTAAAAACCCCATTAGTTTTATTGCGGTACTTTACCATGAGATTCTACTGAGAGAACGTGGTTGGCGAGAATCGACGTAAGCTACATATTTGGGACTGGCCTTACTGACGTCGTCTATAAATCTACAGATTTATCGACGATTTTCTATTCTTTATTTTAATTCCTCTAAGTACCTGGTACTTATTGACAGGCCTGCACTGTCTTCCCATACCTATTATCACTGTAATTTGGAAACATTGTAAAAGCCAATTATTTTTAAAAGAGTAACCGTGGAGTTTCTTGCCGGCTCTTTTCCATAAGAAGCGACAAATTGGAATCGTGCATATAGCTTCTGATGTTTCATAAGTGCCCTTGCAGGTTTATGTGAAATAAAATATTTTGATTTTGATTTTGAGATGCTTCAAACAGTATGTCGATAGAAGTATGCTTAATATGAACACGTAAACAAAACCAAAGCCAACTGGTTTTCATAAGATACAACATGAACTGATTTGCCGGATTGTGATTTGTGTGTTGTGTCTTCGCGCAATCCGAAACGAGAGTGTCAGTTGCAAACTGAAACCATGCATTCAGCACATGATTCTAGACCCCTCTAGCGTAGAAAAGCGTTGGTTATCAAAAACAAAACAGCTGCTTCATACAAAAGTGCAATACCTATGTGGTCAACATGTATGGCGGAGCTATTTTTTGTTTAAATAACCGACGAAAAATGTCAACGCAGAGGGGTTTAGAATTATGTCCGAATCCATGGTACAAGATTGCGCTTCTAAGTCCTTGCCACGTTGTATACTGTGCCACTTTATGCGTCACCATAAAGTGGCACAGTATACAGCGTGATCAAGAACTAAATTTATATTATTTCGATAAAAATATAAACTTATATATAAAATAAAAACAAATCAGCCTGTCGACTATTGATGCCCATATTTTGTTAGTATTAAATTATCTCAAGACTATGTTAGTCATGGCGAAGCGATCATTTAATCCCTACTACTTTAATAATCACTACATAGTATAAAACAAAGTCGCTTTCTCTGTCCCTATATCCCTATGTATGCTTAAATCTTTAAAACTCCGCAACGGATTTTGATGTGGGTTTTTTTTAAAAGATAGAGTGATTCAAGAGGAAGGTTTATATGTATAATACACCGACCTCCACGCGGGCGAAGCCGCTGGCAAAAGCTAGTAATATTATGAATCGGAAAGTAACTATTAATGTCTGTCTGTACGTCTAGCTTTCACGCCTAAACCGCTGAACCGATCGTCATGAAATTTGGCAGAGATATAGCCTGGGATATGGAAAAGGACATAGGCTACTTTTTGACGCGATCCACGCGGGTGGAGCAACAGACAAACGCTAGTAAAATATATGTAGAACTTCTAAAGAACATTTGACACAAGTGAAATGCATTTATAAGTGTTTCCCAATCATTGTGAACATAACAAAGTAGGGTGTATGGACCCAATGGAAATCAATTTACATACTTTCTGATAATGACATCGGAAACGAAGGCATGACAGGTGTTACATTATCCTTCTTACAGTTTAATACTAATAACTCGTAGGACGAAGGTTTGACAGTGGATAAATAATTTATTTTAAAATAGCCCTATATCCAGCATCCCCACATTCTCTTATATAAACAATACATACGTAAAACGCAAAGTGATTTTACTCGTAATATTTATTTTCAGATTTTGATCTTGAACATCAACAACTGCTCCCAAATTACGATGTTTTTGTTTTTTATTTACTTTGTTCTTTGACAAGATCTTCTCATTATTTGACACAAGATTCCGACAGTTCTAATTTCAACTCTTTATTATGTTGTAGTGGCAATCATGTCATTTGTAATAAATAGGTTTTTATATTTTGTAGATTATTTTATTGTTTGTGAATGTGAAAACGTCGTAGGCTTTGCAGACCATTTTCTATTTTATTATGTACCTGTTACTTGCTGATAGGCCTACACTGTCCTCTTATACCTATACGAAAAATTCTAAACACTGTAATTTGAAAACATTGTAAAAGCCAATTATTTTTAGAAGAGGAACCGTCGAGTTTCTTGCCGGCTCTTCTACATAGGAAAACGAGCAATTGGAACCGTGCATCTTGCTTTTGACGTTCCATAAGTGCAGTTTCATTCAATATGACCACGTTCCTTTCTGATGCATGCTATATAGGGTCGAATTAAATTAGCTGACAATACTGTAACCACGCGTTGGTTATCGATATAGAAAACGAAAGAAACAAAAACCATACATCATTCGAATTTTGTTCAAAACTATAAATGACACTATGACATGTACATTACGGCAACGACTGGTATGTTATGGTTATATTAAATTCGTAAAAAAAGTACTAAGTTGATCCAGGAAAAAAAAAACAAAAACAGCTGAGCGATCTACGCCGCTCGCCCGGCCGACATGGTTCGGTCACTTGTAACCGGCATTGACCTTTGCCCATCAAATGATGTTTTATTTTTTCGTTTTTAATATCGATACACATCACGGGGGTAAAGTATTGCCAGCTTATTTATTTTGACCCTGTCTGTATACACCTTTTCTCAAAAGTTTTTCTCGCATGACGATGCGATGCGATGTGATGTAACGGCCGTTTCCGAAAAAATCCGACTCTTAGTGCACCAACGCATCGTAATTAATCCATGGCTCTCAGAAATTGGGTCATTTGTTGTAAAATCTCCGCATTATCATCAATACAATGAATTCGTAATTACATATTGTTGTAGGTACTGGATTTGTTGAAATTTAGCATTAATTTAATACAATGTTTGACATTTTGAATCAATCTTTGGAACATTTTCCCCCATAAACGTTACTTAAAGTTAAGAAATTTTTAAACAAAAATGTATGGTTAAACAGACGCGAATCGTTACTTAAGTTCAAGCAACGTTTATAAATATGGGGGTAAGTCCGGTCTAATCCCATCAGCTTTCGATGTAACGTCCACTGCTCAACGAAAACTAGTTCACTGAATTAATTCATTACCAGTAATGAGATTACCGAATAAACTCTACGCTTGATAAACCTGGATTGGTTTTCGTAGATGTTGTTCTTAAGGATAATCCTTATCTTGGCACAATTCCTTCGTTGCCATTTACGACAAAAGAATTACAAAAAGAAAGTTCGTTCACACACCGACAAGTTTGTTAATTCTTATGAAAAGGTATGTTCACTTGATATCCCGAGAAATGTATGTCATGTGGAGCCGTCGTGAAAAGTTAAAGGTAAGTACTTACATCATGTTTTATGATGATAAAGCATTGTGAACCGTAATGATGATGTAATTTGGGTTGCCCTTTATTGCGAGTGGAGTTAACTAACTTGGTTTAATCTTACGTCTGTTTCAACGCTTTACGGTAAGACAAACTGTAGTTGATTGTGGCTATAAGTCAATATTTTAGGAGTTTCTACTATGTATCACTAGCAGTTAACAAGCCATTTTATGGTTTTAAACCCTAAGCTACTAAATTCTTGTTCAGGCGCAGACGCGACGCCACACTAGTAGTAGCCAAAACCGATTTTCTCTTGAATAACGATTGCAACCGTGAGATAACCTAGGTTCATATTTCATTATGGAGTTGGTTCCAAAATATTATCTTCATAAAAACATAAAATTACAATCAGTACAAGAGGAGAAAATAACTTTTAAAAGTTTGTAAACGTATACACATTAGTGCTCGTGGCTGTACAATAAAATAATTTAAAAAACATTTTTTTAATAATACTTTTTAGTACTTAGAACAATTTCTATGAAAACTTCGTGGAATTTGTTCTACCAGAGTCGCATCGCAACGCGCCTGTCTGCGGGAGGGCCCTCAAGCAATATGGAGAGGGCACCCAGTAAGTGACTTCTGATTACAGGCATTTCTTTATTAAAGGAAAATTTTATAAATGATCCAAAAACCTTGAAAATGGTAGTGAAAACCCCATCAAAATCCGTTACGTAGTTTAGAAGAACAAAGTGGTCACAGAAAGACACGAAAATGACTTAAATTTTACATTTAAGTATTCAGATTATAAACCACAGCAGTATTTTCCTAGAAAAACTTAAAATAAAACACTTTTTACTCCATTATTCTTCGTGTCCGGGATTATCAAAATGCATTATACATTATTTTACTTAGATGATGGACAATAACGCATAATTTATAAAGCATTCTCTCAGAGCAAACTGAATTGTATTTTTGATAGCCATGCTAAGAGCTATAAAAAGCGCATTACATAAGTGGATTCTATCGTTTCCATTTTCCTATGATGAATATATTTATTTACAAAATATGTACAAACAAAAAAGTAATTTATCCGAGAAAATGACGAGTAATTTTCCGTATTGGACAACATTTACACGAAGGATATGGGTTTGACAGACTGATTTGTTTACTTATGGCAATAAATGAAAAGTCAAAAAGCGCTATGACGTAATTCAAAATGGCAGCGTAGTATTGAGACAAGGGTAAAATGGCTTACATACGCTAAGTAATGGTAGACGCTACGAATTGTTTATTATTAGCCGTTTTTCATTAATATTGATCTGAAAAGCGTTTTGACAGACAGTCAAAAACCTTAATTAAGCTTCTGCAGTTACTTATCACATTGCTACTAGTTACATATAAATAATTTAAACAAATAGGGAAAATGAAACCAAACTGAAACCATGAATGAAGCACAAATGATTTTACACCCCCTAGAGCAGGTTTTTCTCGTCAGTTATCAGAACAAAAACTAGCTGTTTCATAGAAAAGTGCATTAACTAAATACCTTCGCGTTCAAATGTATGGCAGAGCTATTTTTTTTTAAATAATCGACGATAAATTTTAACGCAAGGGTTTCAAAATCATGTACTGTATGAATGTTAACAGCTCGTGCCTCGATGTCCGAGCCAGCTTGTATAAATAACGGTATGCGTTTCGGACTAAAACAATAATGAATTTGACCCTTCCTCAGTTTTGACTGTTCATTGCGTTATAGAACCTATGGCTAAAATAAGAAAAATAGAATATAAACCTTGCCGCGTGTTAGTTTCGAATGGTGGAGGTCGGATGTCTCGTGAAATATTGAGCTGTAGCCAGTTACATAGAAAACGGAGCCCAACTCGTTGACAAAATTGTTTACGAGGATACGGGAACCTGCATCCAGTTAGACTGGAAGCCTACCCCAACTTAGTTGGGAAAAGGCTAGACAAATGATGAAATGATGTAGCCGGTTATCATACTTACAAAATACGAAGGTATGCAGAGTATAGGCGGTAGGACGAAGCTGAGCAGTATAGCAATCGTGCATCTTCGATCCGTGCACAGTGATGGACTGTACGTAGGATACCTGCAGACAAAATAACTGTTAGGTAACTGAAATATATTTAATAATCAGCATATAATGTTTACGCATAGACAAGTAATAGATGTTTTTTTTTTTTTTTGTCTTGTTTTTTGTTTCACTTTTTGGGTTTTGTTTTGTTGTATATGTTTGTGTTTTATTTTTAAACAGTATCTGCGATTGGATACGGACACTGTCTTTTTGTTGAGGTTTTTCGCATAAAGGGGTTACCTTTCCTTGTTAGCCGCATAAGTTTTTGTACAGTTGAAGTAATAGATTACGTGGGGTGCAGACACGCGGATTACAAAAAATACTGTTTACACTTTTTTAAATGTCGCAGCATCATGCTGAGATAGGGGGCCTTTGGGCCTCGTACAGGACTTAGTTTTTTATTTTACTTTATTTTATTTTTATTTTTTTTTAGTCTTGTTAAGCATATTGTGTAGTTGTTTGTGATATTCTTGTGCGAGTCTAATAAATACTTTCTTTCTTTCTTCTTCTTTCTAAAGAGTGAACTGTATTCTACAACGCGTGACCAGTGCGGGTTGGTAGATGTCACATGTCTTTGATTTTTTTTTTTTGTTGTTCCAAGATATATGCCGGTTTCCTCACGATGTTTTTATCCACCGTTGAAATGTATTTTGAAATATAATTATGTAGACTTCCTGTTACAATACAATTAATTAGACAGGATTGGTTCATGCTAGTTAAAGAAATCAAGAAGAAAGGGGCGGTAAAGAGGATAGGACGCCTCTGCCCTACAGTAGGCTAAAATAAGTAAATAAAAATTAATAGTAGACTATGACAGCAGATTAGACAATTTGTCACTAGCAAGATAATGATCTTGGCACTCAGGATGTGATTTTCTAGAACTGCTATTAACTGGGGGATAAAATGTCGCACGTTATTTCCACTCGTCAGTCAGAGATCGTGCGAAGACGAGCGGTGTCGCGTGTAATTTGACGATTTCTCACGAATTCGCGAGTGACAAATAATCTTCTAACCTTTATTGGATAGGGCATTGTCTAGCTAGAGTATAATCGCTTTGAAAATGTACGGATACAGAGAAAATGCCCACCCCATAACCTCTTCATTTTAATTGTGATGGAACTTTGTACTTGACATATTTCATATTCAACTAGCTTTTGCCAGCGGCTTCGCCCGCGTTAACTAATTTACACAAAACTTTAACAAATTATACACCTAAACCTTCCTCATGAACCCCCCCCCCCCCCAGTGGGTTCCCGCATTATCGTTGCGGGGGATCAATAGCCGTGGTCACCCTCCAACGGTGAAGTGAAGAGGAGCCCCAAGGTGGGGCCGCTCGTCAGGGCTTTTGCCTCCAAGCCGACGACGTAGCGGCCAAAAAGTAGGTTGCGGTGAGGTGCATCGCAACTGAGGCGGGCCGCGATGTCGAATGAGAGGCATCTTGGCTGAGGGTTACAGGCTGCGGCGGAGGAGGAGTGCCGGTACTTCTGAATAGTGCTCTTCCCTTCCGTGGCCTGGACGGGGTCGCCACCGTTTGATGACGGACGCGGTAGGGCCGCAGGGGAGGAGGAGTGTCGGTATAGCGTTGGCCGCGCTCCCTATCCCCTGCGGCCGAAAAGTGGTAGGCAAGGGGGCCACTGTGCTGACCCGTCGCAGGGAGACCAAGGGTGCCAGACACGTGGTCGTCTGGGGCCCTTATGCTATTTGGTTCCTGGGGTAGTCACGGCGTGCCATGTATGACACCGTGGAGTATTAGTGGGTTACAGTCCCACATAACTGCATTATCTCCCCGTGGTGGCGCAGTAGGCAGTTCTCCACGTTAAACAAAAAAAAAAAATGCCCGGGTCGACGGCGCGTTGTGTTCCACGCGCGCCATCAGAGATGCCAGCAACAACTGGTGGGGTCCGCAAGGGCCGATGCCTGCCAGGGGTGCGGGTTTTTCGAAAGAGATACCGTGCACCTATATATGCACATAGGCAACTGAGGGAACACGGATGGGTTTTAGTTAGTAAAAGTCTGACACGCCCTCCTGCTCCACCCAGAGCGGGAGAAGTCATTTGATGATTTCCCAACCTCAAAAAAAAGCCTTCCTCATGAATCACTCGCTCGCTCACTCCAGTTTTTGAGTTTATCACGAACAGACAGACTGACGCGGCGGGGGACTTTGTTTTATAATGTATTGTATATAGTTAGTTTTATAGTTCTTATATTCGAGGCAACTGTAACATCCAAGGTGTCAGTTTCAGTACCTAATGAACAGCAAGGTCTACAGTATCGTATCTACGTAAAAAAATCAAATGAGACCATAAATTTACATCATCTGTGAGCACCAATATAAATCATATTTTTTCACAGAAAATGGTCGTAATTTACAGCTTTAAATTTAACAAAATCACAGTTAGCTTTCAGAGTTTTTACATAAAACTTTGGCATACTCACAATTTATTTACTTGTACTTTTATGTACCTACGTTGTGGGTTACTTGTTTGCTAAACGGGCACAGAAAAGTTTATTCTCTGACTAGAAATGGTTGTACCTAAAAGTAGAACCACCAGAGACCACTTTTATTTACGAATTAAGGTCAGTAAGTATGCGCTATCACTACACAGGATGGCAGGGACATCGATGCGTAAACTGTAACCATTAATTCAGCACATGTTTCTAGACCCCGTAGTATAGAAATTCTTAGTCAGTTATCAAAAAAAAAAAACGTGTTTCATAGAAAAGTGCAATACCTACGCGGTGATAAGGAAAATATGTTTTTTTTTTAATAACTGACGATTTTTTTTTACTGAATGCGTACTACCAGATTTCGCGTCGATGACCCTGCCACCCTGTATAGTGATGCCTTATCATAGATTTCAACTAATCGGTTCACATCATCACATAACATTTAAAAAAATCCAAAACAAAAACAACCGACTTCCGGAAAAACACTACAAAGTGAAAAATAACTTTAATTTCGGAAGTTGGTGACTTTGGATATGTACTTGAATTTTTTGTTCCCGCCTTCCGAAATAAAAGTTATTTTTCACTTTTTAATTATAGTGCCTACCCCACACCAATTCGAAATTTCATCGTCCTTGGGGTCAAAGCAATGCAGATTTATGCGATAACAGCAATCGCGGTTGATTTGCTGTCATTTTTTTGAGAGTTCCGTCGTCTGTGTCCGAAACGCATCATCATTTCAGAATAAACCCCTTTCGAACAAAAAAAGAATTTTGTAAATCCGTCTATTTATGACGGAATTATGCCCGAAAAATAAAAATAAAATATAAATATATAAATGTCGAATTGATAACCTCCTTTTTTTGAAGTCGGTTAAAAATGAATCATGCAGGTCTGGGCGGGCCCCACCGCTTTGTACAAACCCTCCTACATCACGTTCTTACATTTTTAAGAACCATCGCAAACTACAGGCTCTTTTTAACTGCCATTAACAAAAAAGGAGGAAGTTATGTATTCGACGGATTATATTTTTAATGTTTTGTACTTAAACCGAAGTCTCAGCGATTACTGGGCCGATTTACGTGATTCTTTTTTATTTGCTCTTAGAAGCTTGCGCGGTGATCCCCTAAAAGCAATAAGTATTATCTTGCTTGGGTTGATTTTGAGTTAACTTTAAAGAATAAAAGTGTTAAGTTGACTTACTGGTGTAAGTTGATGCCATACAACTTATTGTCACTGTCATTTGCATCGGACACCGACTTGCAAAATTTAAATAATATTCCAGTGTGTAGTTATTTTTTATGAAGTCAGTTGTCTTTTTTTAAAGAAAGTTTTTTTTTAGTTTATTGAAATGCGACGTGCGGCTCGTTGCGGCCGAGCTGTGAGCTATAACTTCAGCGAACTATGTTAGTACGTATGCTGTATGCTGTCGACTTAATTTAAATGAATGATAGTAAGTTCATGACTCAACTGGTTGTTATGTCTCGTGTTGAGCAATTCCATCCAAATACTTAAGTTAAAGCGATTAGCCTACGAAGGAAATTTAAAGTAGATAGAACGCTTCAACTTTATTTTCATTGAAAAGTGAAGGTGATTTATTACTTTGAATGTCTACTCTTTAAGTTTAAGGCAAGGTAAAAGCTTACAAAGATTTGATTATTTTTTACGGACCTAACATCACGTACCTATGTATTTCCTGCTTTCAGATTTAATCAGCAAAGTAAATACAGACATTTAATAGGTAACGAGAAAGCTGACTCTAAGGATTTTTTGTGTGCTTGAAGTAGGTACCTATAAAAAATTAATAAATATGTATTGAAAAATATTTTTAAGGAAAACCCACAAACGGCCTAGATAATTGTTAACCGCTTTCAAAGCGGTTCGTATTTCAGCAACGAGGTTCAATAGGATTGACGTAGGTAATAAGCTTTTTGGTAGCTTTTTTTAGACTAAAACAAAATGTGAATAGAAACGTCACAGAAATCTCAATAGTTTTGTGATGTTGAAACACTTGGGAATTCTGGGTACTAAATAACCCAACAATATATCTATCTATCCGTATGGCTTCTTCTTCGTCGTGTCGATGGCACAACGGTACACAGGTTGACTGCGAAAACATTATTATCCACTATTATAGGTGAATACATCTTAACCCAGCTTCGAATAAAAACCCGCTTGTTGACCATATGTGCGGCACGGTTGGCGCTGTGCTGCGCGTGTCGCGGTTTCAATTCCCGCACGGAAAAAATATTTGTATGACCTACAAGTAGTTGGTCCAGGTATGGCTGTTTGTGTACATGAGTTTTAAATGTTTGTTCACAATACAGGAGAAATTCCTAGTGAGGGGCAACGGTAAAAAAAAAACGGAAAAAAATACTTAAAAAAAAATTAGTCAACAACGCATTCTCTCCTGTTTCTGCTACATAGTACGCAGAGGCTATGAAAGTTTGGAAAAACTGATTGTGGTCAGGAACACCGAAGGCAAACGATCGCGTGGTCGTTCACCAACACGATGGACCGATCAGGTGAAGGTATCATCGTCCTCTAAATTCTACACGGTGGTAAGGGATGCGGGATGTTAAATAAACATACATGTTTATTTAACAAAACGTGTTCTAGTCCCATTTTCACAAAAAAAAACGAGTAAACCGATTAAAAACAACTTTTTTCATGATCCCAGCTCGGAGCAGTTATATTTTTGTTGTAAATATTATTTGTTAAACATAACTGGTGAAATTTAGGCGTACTATGGGTACGCCTCTGACGCACCCTTCGAGGAAATAAGCCCCGGTGTTATTACAAGTTATTACATACCTACTGGTTTTGCTTGTTGTTATCGAGAATGCCTTATTTATTTTAGCTTCAAACTTAATGCTTATAAAAGCAAACACGTAAAGTTTCCGTTCGAACAACAACGCAGGTATGTAAATTGATTTACTGAACTGAATACGTAATTTGATCTAAAACAAATAAAGGTACTCGTAGACGCTGTTATCCAATCTAATCTAACTACACTGTACTGGCCCACAGCAGGGCAAAGGCCTCCCTCTTCCACACAATTCTTTCTTTAACAAATTCTGGCCAGACGTTTCGGTAGGAGTCGAGATCGTCCCGGCATCATCCACCCAATTGGTGGTTCTATTCCCCCATTTGTCTAGCTACTGCCACTGCCACCTATATTTCTCTAGTTAAGCTTAACTCCCACGTAATAGGGGGTGAGCCTATTGCCATCAACCGGGCATAAAGCTCGACTCCGGGATGCTACTGAGAAATTTCTGATGGAAAAACCCAATAACAATAAGTCCGACCTGGAAATCGGACCCAGTACGTGACTTACGTGATAGCACCTACCACTGTTTGTCTCTGCATCAGCCAAAGGTCGACTGGTAGAAAATGCCTATGGCATTAAGTCTGCCTCTGTACATTTCTGTGCGTGAAGTATTCAATAAATAAATAAATAAATGATCAGCAGCAACGCTCGCGATTACAAGACCAACGAGACAATGTGTTTTTTCAAAACCACTTAAAGGTACAATGGGCTCATACCAAAACTACAAAACTGATGTAGGAAGAATTTATTTTGCGATGCGGCCCTTTTTATGTGCAAGCCCTAAGGTAGCCTGCGAAATTTATTGACATTCAAATTGCACAAAACGTAAGATAACTTGACATTTATTGACATGCAAATTGCGCAAAACGTAAAATAACTTGAAATTCGCCGGCTTCGCCCTTAAGTCTTAACGCCACATTACGTCTTATATTAACCTGATAGAGGAGTGTTCGGTAACCTCATAGTCACTGCAATTAGTCGCGAACTATAATTTGTTTCAACCTTAGCCACTTCACATAAAGTTGATAATAAACTAGTTATATTCATAAACACCGTAACATTTTAGTCGTCTTACAAAGGTGGTCTTCTCAATGTATCCGACATAAAATACCGCTAGGCGCGGTTAAAAAATTGCTACCATTAATTAAAATAACAAGTACAAAGAATAATAAATAATACTTTAGAATTATGAAACATCCTGTTAATAATGTTTACGTATCAAAAGGGAGAAGGTACCTATACCATTACATTCCATCATTCATTCCATCTCCATTTCAGGGTTTCAAACTTCGTCATGCGTCTTAGTGAATGATATTTAAATTTTTTTAATCATTGAAATGTTCAATAAAAAAAAATCTTTAAATGTATAGTAGTCATTGTATACATGAAGTGGGCTGCCGTAAGACGACTAAAATGTCACGGTGTATAATAGATGCGAAAAACTTACTTTATAGCGATATATCGCCAGACTGCTAGCGATAACGTGAGTAGTATGGACGCGGTGTGCAGTATCTGGGTGAAGTTGCTGTGGAATAGCATGTACACTGCCCAGGAATATGGACGCTCTTCTTGGTCCGGGAACAGCTGTGGAAAGAGAAGTAGTTGAATTGGGAATACACAAGTACCTTCACATAAAATAACGAATGTTTACAAAATACTGCGTATTTAAATATTTACTACTATGGAGTTTCTTGCCCATTCTTCTCTATATTGAACTACCTCGAAGAGAAATAATCAATAATTACATTTTCTTGCTGTTTTGGACATTCAAAAATAACTTTTAATGGGCTATTTGGATGGGTTTGACTTTTAGAGCGACGGGAGTTTTTTGAATTGGGAATGTTCTGCATCATAATCATTCAATTGAAAGATTTTCACTTCCATACAGAAGACTCCTTTAGCACAAATTCCGTAGTTTCAGTCGAAGTAACGGGAGTTTCTAAATCCGTATCACATTTGATTACTTCGGGACCCGAAGTATGAATGAATGACAAAACGATTTGGCAGTTGTCCCTACTCCCTAATAATCGACTGTAGGATTCTCTTCTAAGTTCCGATATACTTTCGGACGGTCGTTTAAGAGTAGGCCTCCTTAGCTTCTCGGCACCAAAGAGGTCCCGTGACCTCATGAAAGTTATTGTAATTTCTTCGTAGGTGATAAGCATGTACCACTGCCGGGACACAGGGCTCCTCTCGATGAAAAGGAATGAACCGTATCCACGCGGGCCCAGTACGTGTTGGTGGATTTCACATATCTTCAAATGTTTGGCTATGGGAGATGCCGGTATCATTACGATGTTTTCCTTCACCATTTCGAGAGCAGTGGTGAAGACTTAATTACACAAAGTAAAGCGCCTGTCGGGGTTAGAACCTACGATCTACAACTTGTAAGTTACGGCCATTATTACTAGGCCATCACCACTCCAATTGTAATTTAATAGCCCATAAAACGTTCCATGTGATGCCGGACGTAAAAGAATAGCACCACCACCAAGAAATTTCTTCCATTTCTTCCCGTAAGTGTCGCAGAAGGCGACTAAGGGACTTACTAGAGAATGGGCAGCAGCGTTCTCTATGCCAACCCGCCTGCCAAGCGTGGCGAATATGGCAACCCCCCCCCCCCTTCCTTTTGTCCAACAGTAGACGTGTTTTGGCTGAAATGATGATATACCCATAAAAATAAAATGAGTTGAATAGTCTGTCTACAAAATATTAAATCAAAAAGTATAACATTCTCATACAACATTTAATACAACTGCCTACTGATCGCCCAGTGGTTGAAATTCGACCATGTGTTTTATTAATTGAATGTATTGGTAATGCATTATTAGTTTACACAAAAATATTTGCGTTCTGCACTCCTTCTCCATGTAAGCTTTATCTTTGCTTTCATTCACCTCCGGCCGCGTAATTTTCGTAAAAACGGGTACAAAGTTAATATAAAGATAGATGGAAAGATGAACAGAATTTACTACTTTCTCAGGAACTTACCCAAAATATCTACTAGTACTAGCATTTAAACGAATAATTTTTGTGTCCACGAGAGTTGATTATGCCTAAAATTTAATGGTTAACCTGTCACTGGAGCGATAGAGCATGGTTTTAGAGTTATGTCACGTACCGGCGAGGTACCTCTCATGTAATTTAATAGAAAATTAATAAACCAACGTAATGTAAAATTAATTTAACTAAAGTTACGACTAGAGTAATTATGTTGCTTCGTAAAGTACATGATTTGAATTTGTCAAAGCCGCTCTACGTGAAATTGCTTGAAATTAGTTAGTCTCTTGATCCGAAGTGCTTAATTGAAACGGCACCCAACTGCGTAACATACTTTTAATCATAATCCGAAGGATTTTCAAGGTAATTCCGGATCGATTACTTCTTAGTAATTTTTGAAAAATTAGTCCAATAATGTTCCCATTGCTGTGACACAGGGCTCCTCTCGGTGAGAGGGAGTGGGCCGTAATCCACCATGCAGGCCCCAGTATGCGATGATAGATGTTGCAAGTGTTCGAATTTTGGAACAAAGTTCCTTATCGCGCGTTGCGAAAGGGGGCTAGACGGAAAAAATTAAGACCAAAAGTTGTAACGACACTTTTTGCTACATTGTTGTAAGCCATGCGGTGTGCGCGTGTTTCTCTGTAGACAGAGACACAGACAGAGTGCATATATATCTGTATAAAGTTTTTTGTTTCAAGGAGATCATGTTTCCTCATGATGATTTCCTTCGCCATTTTCAACAGCAGTAGAGATGAAATAGGTAATTTGCACAAAGTAAAAGTTTGCGCTTGTCGGGGTTCGAACCTACGACCTACAACTCGTAAGTCGCGGCCGTTACCACTGGGCCATCATTGCTCCAATCAAATTATGTTGAACTTTAAAAATGAATTGTATTGTCATTGATACTTTGTCACGCAATTACGCCGCTGTTTCGTATCTTGTATTACACGAAACTAGAACATTCAATTGTTTCTAAAAAATAACTGCTCCACTTATCTATTTTCGTTCCATGATAAAACAGTAACCAAAGAACATAATCAAGTTTAACTACTTCTTTTGTGGTACATTACAATTTAAACCGCTCGTTATTGTAACTTTAGAAATAACAGATGCTTGAAAGGCAGTCAGACTTGGGTGTTTTATTACAAATAAACTCTATAGTAACAAAAATCTTAAAGCAGGAAATAATATTTAATACAACGAAATATAGAAGATCAAAGATTACAATTATGTGAATATAAGCTCAACGTTACAATTTGTTCCGTATGATCCTGAATACGGAAGTCAACCGGCCCAGATCTGTCATGGTCTATGATATATTGCGCTAACTAAAATCATCCTACCTCCGTCTTCCTAGTTGTAGTTCGTGGGTTCGAATCCCGGCAAGTGCTTTACTTTATGTAAATAATTTCATTGCCACTGATCTCAAAACGGTGCAGGAAAGCGTCTCGAGATAATGGGCATGTCCTAAAATCAAAAAGTCGAAGATATGTGACATCTACTAACCCGCACTGGGTCCGCGTGGTGGATTATGGCCCTCTCACTGGGAGGACATCTATGTCCCAGCAGTGGGAACATTCTAGGCTGATTATGCTAAAATCATCATCAAGCGGAGCTAGGCAGGACATCTGGTAAGACGTAGAGAGAGCCTATGCAGTAAAACTATAACCGAATGGTGGCCAAGGAAACCAGGGTAATCCAAATTCGCGTTGGGTTGACGATATTGTCAAACCAACGCGGTGTTGGATTCCGTGCGTCTGTCATCTCATTCCCGCGAATGAAATGATAGACGCATCCGGGATCCGAGAAGTATGGCACCAAAAAAAGGAAGCCTTAAACCAGCAGTGGCCGAACTTGATGAATCCGGGCTGAAATGATGAATAATTCATGATGAATACTCGTATCATCACATCGTATAATTTTGGTTTGGCAGAATAGATGCAAATACGACATTGTACCAATATACACCGAGAAATTTTAATGGTTGTTTTCCTGAGGCAGAATAACTTGCCTTAAGGAGTACTTTCGAAGAATAGTGTAAAAGTAAAAAAATAAAGATTTTTTTCTTTAAAAATAATTTAAAAAATATTCATCAACTCGATAAAACACTACTCAATAGTAACACTAAAGGTTACCTGTAGGTACTACTCGAATTGCACGCACCGCCGACAAAGGGAACAGCGATGCATAAATGTTCAAGGCAAATTAAACTCTCACACGTGGTGATTTTTCACAATGTTTAATCTGCCATTTTTTGTTTCGAATATTTTATTCGTTTATAAAATGATTGTATTACCAAGACGAAACCATTTCGCTGCGGGAAAACAACCATTAAAATTTCATGATGATTCATTTTAGAATCATTACGCAAACTATACCTCACTGACAATTCCAATGTAGCCAAGGTTTAGCTTCCACGACCTTAAAAAGGTGGCTTGGGGACAAACTAGATCCAGTAACACATCACACAAACAAACTGGACAAACTGGATACGGTAAAAAGGTAGCGCAAATTGAGAGAGGCATGGGGTTCTCCCAAGTCGCCAAGGCCTTCCAAATTATTGTTTTAATCCACTGCTTGACATAGGTCTTAATGATAAATGATTTTATTTCTGTAAGTAGATTTGTACACATACTTTTACAAGTCAATCATATTTTTTTAAACTAGATGAGCTCGACGTGTCCTATCTGACTACTCTGAGGCGAAAGGTCGAAACAAACTCAGAGGCCACAGTCTCTTTTGAAGTCCATGTAGTTTGGTGTTAGAAATGGTCTTTTGAGGAAAGAACCACACAGATTGAGTGGACCGGTCTATTCAGTGCACGCATTTAACAGTAATTATACCTATCAGCGACCGTGAAATCGCAAATGCCCTTCACCATGACAATAATAAATCACCAAGCCCGCACCATTTCAGCCGCGTTTTAATAGCACTTACAGCTAGGTTCCTAAAGCTTTCGAATAAACACAAACAAGATTTAGTAATATTCGATCCAGCTATGACTCACTTGGTAGCTGAAAATCGTGAATAGGCCACACTTCGACATCAGAATGACATCACCGATCTTCAACTATTTCAGCCATATTGGTTTATGTCCCAAATGTTGTGAATCTTATCATTGATTATGTCAACATCCGCCTACTCATATGCCAATTAATTCATTGGGGTTGGCACGGTATATTTTCTTCCGTGCATCTCTATCAGCCGTCAGCTTTGCATTCATTTTCTTCCTAGCCATACAGTTTTTGTCTTTCATACAATCGTCCTATTGTCTATTTGGGATTTCTATATTCCCGTCATTATTATCTTAAAGACGTCGACTGCTAGCTGGATAAATAGGCCTTCCTCAAACATCGACCGGGTCATAGGTCCCTTATTCTTAAAGTCCACAGTCACACAGAAATCTTTCCCGCAATCTTTACTCAATCAATGTGTATTTTCAGTTATAACTAGCTGTTGCCCGTGACTTCGCTGCATGTATTTTATCATTTTTAAAACATTTTTTAGGCTGAATAGTAACCTCCAACTCCCAGGGTTACTATATAGGTCAAATTTCATAACGATCAGACACAAAAGGCATAAAAGGTAACAGACAGACTGAATTAGATAGAGACAGAGTTTCGTAGAGTTAATTTTATTTATTTTTATTTTGTATGTATGTATTTGTACATATACATTTTAGTAAAGATGGAATTTTGACTCACCAGGTACCTGTAGATCGCGAAGGGCACGTACTCCAACATGACGAAGACATCAGCCACCGCCAGCCACTTCAGCAGCCGGTTGATGGGAGTTACTGCGAGATCCCGACGGGTTAAGACAGCAACGTTCAGCGCATTGGCTAAACTGCCGAAGAGACAAACCTGGAGAGAGATAATAGTATATAATATCAAAGCAGTAGGGAAATTATAAAGGATCGTCTGTGTAATGAGATAATAATTGTATCAACATTAATATTGTCAATACAGTAAGAGAATCCCATCATACATCTTATAATAAAACGTACCATAACATCACGCCTTGTTACTTGTAACTTAGGTCTTTTCAAAAAAAGATTCGACTTCCATAATCTAAATACACGTAGTAAATATGAGATTGTGATTCCAAAATTTAGATTAACTAAAACTAGCAAGTAATTTCTAATAAACAGTATCCGCTTCTATAGCAAGTTGCCAAAGTCGGTTACAGAACTTAGCGATGGAAAGTTTAAAACTCACATCAAACGTGTCCTTATCAAAAAAGTATATTATAAGATAAAAGACTACGTTGAAGACAAGGAAATTTGGCATTAATTCCTTCTGGACATGTGGTTTCCCTGGTACCTCATTAACAGCATAACTATGTGAGAGTCTATTAACTGCTCCCAAATTACAATTATTTTTTACACTTTCTGACATATTCTCGTCATTATTTGACATTATACATCACTTGTAATATGGAGTATTTATTAGTGATTCTCATGGAAATCATGTCACTTGGTTTAAATGGGTTGATTTTACTTATATAGATTCTTTTACATATTGTGATTGAGAGAACAATTATCTATTCTTTATTTTCATTCCTCTAAGTACCTGGTACTTATTGACAGACCTGCACTGTCCTCCCATACCTAATACCACTGTAATTTGAAAACATTATAAAAGCCAATTATTTTTAAAAGTAACCGTGGAGTTTCTTGCCGGCTCTTCTCCATAGGAAGCGACAAATTGGAACCGTGCACCTAGCTTCTGACGTTTCATAAGTGCCCAGGTTGCAGGTTTATGTGAAATAAAATATTTTGATTTTGATTTTGTTTCCCCCGTTCACTCTCGACCCCTCGACCCCCAATAATTAATGTGTCTACTGGACTGACTATAGTTTATTCTCGACCCTTGGGGGTCGAAAGTGGATTTTATCTTCCTTCCTTAAATTTCAGATAGAAAAACCCAATAACACTTTGCCCGACCTGGGAATCGAATACAGGACCACTAAACCAACGAGGCACTTATAAACAACACGTAAAAATATTTAAACTGTGAGCAGCGTCGTCAACCTTCCTATTATTGCTATTTCTACCTTGGTATACGTATAACTACCTAATATAATATGTAACAGATGTAAGAAAAATTTCGTAAATCATCGTTAAGTAAATTCGTGACAATACTTATGTATTTTCAGTACCTATATTTAGAACTCTAAAATTGTCAAACGTAGTAAGACGTTCATTAATTGAACGCCATTGTTTTAATTGAGTGGGTGCTAAATTGAACGTTCTTAAGCGAGACAAATCTTAACTAATTGAATGGATCAGTCTCAAAATTCATTAGGTGCTTGTTAAATAAGTATCAAAATATTATTGCCTTCTGGAATATTTTCGCCGTAGCTAATTCTAACAGTGTAATAATATTTCTAAACAAACAATTTTCTAAATATAATGGGCTCTACGTGATCAGAATATTTTGTAATGAATATTAAATTTTGTAAAGTAAACCTCATTATTATACAAACTAAAGTTTAGAGCTGAAAATTATAGTTTTTAAGCGGAAAAGACCTCTTACAACATTATATAGCATAATCAGCCTAAAATGTTCCAACTGCTAGGACACAAGCCTCCTCTCTGTGAGAGGGAGTGGGCCATAATCCACCACGTGACCCAGAAAATTATAGTACATGAAAAATTAAGACAAAACTGAAGTACACTTACCAGTAAACTAACATATCCATGTATACTGTTGTAAGCGAGAATCAAATCTCGAAATTCCCCGGAGCAATATTCCGACTTCTCACATTCTTTTACTACTGAAATGTTATATTTACTGCGCCAGTCTTCTAGAACTTTAACAACATCACCAATGTTCTTTGAATGATTCGATCCACTATGTTTTAGTATCGATAAGAACCTTGGGTCTTCAAAGAAGTTGTATGATCCATTAGACCCAGCGCCGTAACTGTGGGTGTCATTGTCCGCAAGCATTGTGACTTGTCTTTGTTCATCACTTAAAGCAACACGAACTATGTCTCCTCCTCTGATCTCCGACCAATCTTCTCGTTGTCAACTTCCTCAAACAACTTAATGGTTGTCTCATGTCGTACAGTTTTCTTTCTGAAACAAACGAAATTTTCTGCTATAGTTTTCGAGTGAAAAACTCTTAATGTTTTTATCAGATCGTAAATTATATTTTGTTATCATTTTAACAGGCAAAAAATCCTACATAATTTATCAGTTGGGAAATCTTTAGTTAAATAATAGCCAGACGCTACACGTTAGACTTTTCCAATGCAGGTAAACTGAACAAATACAGTAGCACTTATGGTAATACTTTGGCATCTGATAATATTTGTTGACATTTACGTAAGGGAATTCTACGAAACATTTTAGTAAAAAAACACTATTACTGGCTTGAATTGTGAACTCAGTCCCAGCACTTTTAAGATTCCTGGTTAAGTTACAAGTTACAAATCATAACTTAAAATAATAATGTCAGAGCTTATCCTAATATATGTATTCAAAAATCCTGAGTTTCAGTAGCTGTTCTTTAAGATTAAACGTAAACGAATCTTGTGAAATCCTCTACACCAAAATAAATGATAGTGGTATTTCAAAGTTTTTAGCTCAACTTTTAAAATGTCGAGTAGACAAATTTCAGCTGCAATTTTGTAAAGCTTCCTACAAACACGTATGAATTATGACGGACTTCATAAAACAAGGTAAAGTTACATAAACGCTGGTTTTAATAATCATATAAAAACGTAGCGCTTCTCGATGTAAGTAAATGTTATCAATTCACACTCCTACACGTGTTTACCATCTATCCGTTTCTCTTTTGTATTCGAATTGTACATTTCTCCAATATAAAATGTATTCTCCTGCATACAGTGTACTAAAAAGAACTGAAAACATAAAAAACCACCTTGTTTTTATTTTCCTGCCTCGTGGTCTGAGTCACGTACGGAATCATATTTATAATACTTTACAATGTTACAAAATCACGAAATGAATTCTGATAAAATATTTATAACCACTCCTGCCCCACTTCGCCCAAATATTTCTCCTGCTCAAATAATAGGTAAAAGAAAATATAACACAAGAGAGATTTAGCATATAATACGACAAAGGAATAATAACCACTTCAAGAACACAAAGAAATTCTTAACACTTAACAAAATATCAAAAGACCACTTTAACGTAATCACTTTGGGCCGCAATAACATCGTTGTGGACAGAATACCAACTGCAAATCCAACGTTAAATCATTCTTCAGCACTTGTTTGAAATAGAATTAATAATTATGGCGATTTTGTAAACGGTGGCTTATTCTGAATCGTACCGTCTTAAGGCTCCCGCAGACGACGCGACACGACTCTAGTAGAACAATTTCTATTACAAATGCGTGTATTGACTGGACAGGTCCACTGAATTCTGTCTGGTTCTTTGCTCAAAACATCATTTCAGACACCAACCTATGTACATGGTGCTCCATGATGGTTACGTCCAGTTATTTTAAATACATTGACATTAATCAATTTTATATAAACAAGAACAGGGATATTTACTTAGTAAAGTATTACATTCTTTTAACTATTATTAATGTGAGGACTATATGGTTCATTGACTTTTTGTTTTGTCAGTTCGTTTTAATTATGATCTGGCAGTTAAAGTAATTTATACAACCTACCCAAATGTCCTTTCATTGAATTTTTCGTCGAATAGTTGAGCTCTTTAAGTTCTCAGCTGAGCTGCACGATCACTGACAAATGCGTGCGATGACTGGACAGTAATCTTTGTGGTACTTTCCTCAAAAGACCATTTCAGACACCATTCTACATGTTCTTAACATGATCGGACCAAGATTAAGTCTGAACTTAAAAGAGACTGACCTCTGAGTTTGTTTCGGCCTTTTTTCTCAGAGTAGTCAGATTGGAAATGCAGACCTCATCTAGTTTTAAAAATATGATCGACTTGTTAAATTGTTTGTACTAATCTATTTACAGAAATAAAGTCATTTATTAAATTATCTTTTAATTATCATTTATTAAAACTTAATGGAAATTGATCTACCAGAATCGCGTTGCACCGTGGCATCGCGTCTACCTGCGGGAGGCTTAAATCGTAAATCCCTCAAAGTCTGTCAACTTGAACGATGCAACGTATATAATTCTTAATTTATAGTCTGCCTGAGTTCATTACCTACATCTAAAGGCGGCCATCCCTTTTCTAGATATCCGTTCCAACATTAATATTTGCTGCGGTTGCAATTTGTGAGGTGCGGAAAGATTTATGAAGACAGTAAATAACGTTGTATCTCATATTGGAATATCTAATAAGAGGATGCAAAACTAGAAATTGGAATAGTTTTAGTTAAGAAAGCCGTAGGTATAATTTGGGGCGAAGTAAAACTAAACAGAAAAAACATTGTCATAAAATGGGCTAAATCTGGCATTATAATTCTCTCCAAAAATATAAAACGAGCCCATCTATTAGATGATAACTAAAACGATCTTTCATATTGTGCATTAAAACTAAAGGAAATGCACTATTTTAACTGTTAAAGCACGTCTGTAAAATCAAGTAAATCAGCGAAATCGATCAAATTTCGTATAAGCGCCAGCGAAGCCCGCGAAATTCAACCACAAAAACTTAAGAAACTTTGAATTTCGTGAACTACCGTGGGTCATCTTCCTTCATTAAACGCAACGCGATGCAATACCTAAATGTCAACGATGTGTTAACACGATAACAAGCCATAACTTTAAACACATTTTTCTTAAGAATGGGAACCACTTACAGGAGCAATTTATTCCTTCCACCGTTTGCAAAACTTGCACGACACACTATAGATACTATTAAATTAATTCACTAACAAATAGTACAAATTACACCAACCGACTCAAATGGCAAACTACTTAATTGACGCCTAAACTTTACTTAATATAGCAAATAATATAGTCAGTACTACATCATAGTAACGCAGTCGTGGATTTAAGAAATTCGGGAACTTACATTGGTCACGAATGGGTTTTCCATGCTGCCAGTGTCCCGAATTGACATAATGTATTAATTATTTCGCGCCATATTGAACCAATAACAACATCGTCATTGCTTGTTTGCCTGAAACATGACTAACCTATTTCTAGTTCAAAGTCATATTTTTCATTCCTTAATCGTGTGACAGGTGAATTTATCATCGCAATATGTTCATTTAATTGGTCAGTTTGTCACTAGGTCATATTTTTCCACCGTGTTTCATGTTCTAGATATTTTTTCAACTATCATCGTACTCGTCATTATATTGATTGTTTTTATATCGTCGTATAAAGTGACGATTGTACTAAACTCGTATCTAAAGTCAAGAGCGAATCACTTTTGCGTTCATAAAATAAAGGATAAAACGACGTCTGATACGACAATATCGGTTAATTCCGGTTCAACAGTTGACCGTGTAAGTTTCGTCGACACTGTCCTTTTAGATAGATCGTTCACCTCATAGCGTCGGTAAACAACATTTAGTTAATCTGTGAAAGATTTGAAAAAAGAAGACGTTTTACGTTAAGATGGCCTTTTGAATCATTTATGAGGGCCTTCATAAACTGGCCTGTGCGGTAAGCCCTCCGTTCTGTGTTGTGCCATGTGTTTTTTTTTTCTTTGGCAAACAGGAAAACGGATTAAAACCTCCGTCAGCGTTTGATCAAAATTCACAGTTTTATGCGGAGCCATGGATGGAACCACTTTTGTGTTAGGCATGGAACCGTAAAGATTCTCATTTGATACGGGAAGCCTTTTCCTTTAGTGACATGGACTATACCATAAAAGTTAAAATGAGATTCAATGTATTTTTGCGGTTTTACTACACATCTTCCTGTATTATGATTTGTTTTGTTTCATTTTCTTTTCCTATACCTACTCATTCATTATCCTCAATAGTTCAGTCCGTGTGAATGCGCTATTTTACACGGACTGAACTACTACTATCCGGATTTTTAACAGAAAAAATATAAAAAATGATTTCCTCAATAAAGCTAGCAGACAATTGAAAACGCAGCCTTAATTAATTTACAATTAAGGCAACGGAAATATTGTACATCCTTGCACATTAACGTCACCAAGGAAAAATCTTTATTTTTCCTTGGTGATATTAATTGGTGTATTTTTCCGTTGAACCTTTTTCAACAACACAAAAAGTAATGAATTCACAATACTTACCGATATACATTAATAGTAAATAATAAATAATATGATACGTAAATAATATGCAAATAGTGTTTGCCGATATTATACAATATAGCTGATTGCGGTTCGGCCGGCCGGCGCCGTCCTCTTTGAATATTCATTATTATGACATTTCACTGATAATTTCCATTCTGTTTAATGTTTGAATTGAAATCTTCCATCATCGTTACTAAGATAGAGTGAAGGATACTTAAGACGCTCTAGTGTTTCACTGTATTTCTACGTAACTCGTAAACAGAGTACGAGCAATAAACTAGTCACTAAATAATAATAGTAATGAGAGCAGAGGGGTAATCGCGTAATACACAATCAGTAGGGATCGCTTTCATTTTGACAGTTCCTGAACATTAATAGCGTTGTGCAAAATATGAAAGAATGGATTAGCAATAAATAACCTTCAAAATTATTCAAATTCTGATTAATAGTGTATTAAGCAATGGGGTATTACACACATTTTTGAAGTGTCTTAATTAGATTCTAAAATGCTAATAAATCACTAAAAAAACACAACATTTTTATTAAATCGATTAGCGTCATAAAAATGAATTTAAATTTTATATTTTCATATTTTGCGCGTAATTTAACGAAAACTGGAAGCAGTGGACGACATATTGCTCTGTGGGTATGACGTCAGTTTGTTGTGTAAACAAATGGGCTGATATTTTGTATGATACTAATTGCTGATAATTAAAAAAAACAGTCAAGTGCGAGTTGAACTCGTGCGCCGAGGGTTCCGTACCTACCCATTATACCGCCATAATAAAAAAGATATGGGCAAATTTATATTTCCGCTAAAACTTGTAAGTACCAAAATATTACGTACATTTTTATTTATTTTTATTTTCTGGAATTTTTCCTTTATTTGTGCTGTAAGACCTTGCTTTTTACCAAATTTCGTAATTCTAGGTCAACGAGAACTACCATATAGGTTTTTGACACAAAACCTATAGGGTATTTCCGGTTGATTTAGAATTGTCAATTCAAATCAAATCAAATCAATGTTCAATTGTAATCTAATAAGGGTTCCTTTTTTTACCTTTTGAGGTACGGAACAATAAAAATTAGTTATTATTCTACTTATCATTGGTTTCCTGATTCTGAATGTAAGATATTATTAAAAGTAAGTACAAAGTTGTTCAGTTGATTAGTTTAAACAGCGGTATGACGTAAGAACAGTGTGGCTGCTACTTCATGATGTTCAAAAATAGATTTAAATGTATAGATAGATGAATTGTAATTATGATAGGATTATAATCTAAAAAAAGAAACAATCCTTTGCGTTATGGTTTTTATTAGAAAATATAAAAAAAGAAACATAACTACACGTGTTCTCAAACAAAACAATCATTCGTGGATCTTTGACAATCGTTGCGGGACGTCAGAAGCCCGAAAGTCTGACAGCCAGCTTACCCAAAAAGGGGGTATTGCCCAGTAACTGGGTTGTGGAGGTCAGGTAGGCAGTCACTCCATGTAAAATACTGGTATTCAGCTGCATTCGGTCAGACTGGAATCCGACCCCAACATAGTTGAAAAAGTCTAGGCAGATTGATATAGTTTAGCCCGAAACCCTCTAAAGCTATACTTATCACGTTAGAACCCTTTACAGGGAGCGTTAAATAAATAAGAAAATACTTTTTGAAACGTAAAATTTCAGATACAGACTTTAATTTATTTGCAGAGATCTGAGTAAATATATTATATAAAATGGACTGCTCGAAAAATACAATTTCATATGTATAAAGTTCTCGTTTTCTTTCATCCGACGGTTTTGTTAACATTCTGCTAGGGGCAGCTATCCCAAATCCCGGCTTCGTCTATAAAGCTGCAAACATTACTATAATATAACCTCTCCTTGCAGAGCAAACACATTCTTTGACGTTATTAAAGTTCCTTTACAAACAACACTGAGGAATTTACATTTTATATACCAGTACCTATTACGTACGTACTGCTATTGTAACCCTGTGCTGTGTTCACTGTAAGCATACGTGAAGCTAGCGTTTTATGTCCCTTGCTCCATTACTGACGACTTTGATGGACCCATTGTATACGTGGACGTCAATGAATGTAATCCTAGACGTTGATACACGTGACCTGGCTTTGTGATAGACGAGACAGGTTTTATAGTGCATGAGACACAATCGTTTTGTACCTAAGTGGCAACTAAAGAATGTCTGTGACGCTATACTTCATAGTACCTACTAATTCCATGGATGCAATCTATCTCTAAAAATCTATAATCTAAAAATACAAAATAATTGCGCATTTGACACAACTTCAGACATAGAACGAATGTTGATTTCGGAGAGAATTTACTACGAGAAACGACTTTGTTTTCACAATTTTGTAGATACAATGTCCAAAATAGCTGAACACTTGGAACTTGGAACAAAAGAACTCTTATTGAGTTCTTTTTCCAACAGAGAGCAGAGACGACCTCCATAAAATTTGTTTGGAACACTTTACCTGGTTTTTGAAGGTAAACAAACTGCAAATGGATGCGCACTGTGCTATTCCGTAGATAGAAAACACAGAAATAGCAACAGGGCAAATCTATCATAGAGAGATTTACGGCCTTAAATATGCAAACATTTAAAGGAAAAGCTTTCGAAGCAAAAGGTGTTTAATCTTGTAAACGTTTAAGTATTCATATATCGGATATTATTTTAAAACATTAGATGAAATGGTTGTTTATCGCTGAAAAACCTTTCAGAGGTTACCTACTCAAACAACGTACAATTTAGCTGATATTTTGTGAAATGTTGATCCCGAAGGAAGTTAAGGACCTCTTAAATCTTCAATATGATTATCTCCATAATCTATGTGACAGGGAAGGCTTTATTTTAATCGAATAAGCTATTTCGCGTCAATCCTTAACAAACAAACTTTCATCTTTATTATGTTGATATTATATACCGAAGTTTAAATTATGAACTTCCAGTAAAACACAAGGTTGGTAAAATGTTTAGCATCTGCGTAAAATTATTTTCCAATGATATTTTTTTTTTGTTTATTTTTTAGTTACAGCTTACGAGTTGCCAATATGTCCTCGTTATTGGTAGTCGGCCATTAATGATGTTGGGTTCTCCATCCTTTATTAAAATTATAATTTTAGAACAATTGCTAGGTTATATTTTTGGATGGGAAATCGTCAAATAACTTCTCTCGCTCTGGGTGGAGCAGGAGGACATGTCAGACTTTTACTGACTAAACACAGGCAACTGAAGGAACACGGGTGGGCGTGTTCCTTCAGTTGCCTGCGTGCCAGGGGCCACGGTATCTCTTTCGAACAACCTGTACCCCTGGCAGGCATCGGCCCTTGCGGACCCCACCAGTTGGTGCTGACATCTCATTGAGGCGCGCGTGGAACACAACGCGCCGTCGACCCGGGCTTGGTCCTTACCAGACAGCGAGCTACCCATTACTCGCCGTCCGCAAGCCCGCGCCTACGGTGACCGGGAATCAGCCTGGGATTCTCGACGCCCAGAGCGTCTCCTGCGGCGAATAAGGCCGTGAGGGCGCATATTCTGCCTTTCCCTCACGTGCGCCACCTCCCTTTTTGCAATTATTACTGCTTCGCAGAAGGAGGTGACGGCTACCCATGCACTCTCGCTCCGTACCATGGCCTGGACCAGAGCCGGACGCGAGAGATCACCGCCACCGATCGCCTCCACAAGGACACGATGGTACTCCGCCCAAGTAGGGCAGACCTCCACCGTGTCCCCGGGGCGTTCTACACAATGGAAACACCCTGGCGTTTCCTCCCGCCTTATCCGAAACAGGAACCTCCCAACACAACCTCATCCGGTGAGGACCTGCGTCAGGCGGAAGGTGAGGATGCCGTGGCGCCTCTCAATCCACTCCTGAAAGAGGGGACTTACCACCGCAATCGTGGCGTGCCCTGCACTGGGTTGCGACAATCGCACTCTCCATGTCGCCATGAGATCCCGCCGGAGCTCTGTCCGCTGTGCCGCGATTTCTCGCGGCAGCGGAGTTACGCCCCGGCGTTTTTTCCTCCTCGCGACACTCCCATGTCTGCGCGAGGACCTTTGCCTTCAGATGCCATGGCGGCAATCCGACAAGGAGGCCCGCCGCCTCACCTGAGATCATGCGGTATCCCCGAATTAGCCGGATGGCCATGACACAGTTGCTAGGTTCATCCATTATTGATGGACCCTGTCGTGTATGGTTATATTACAAGTTTTAAATATATATCTTAATTCTAGTAGGTACCTTCATGACAAGGCGGTACTACTGCACCTTAATTGCGTAACACACTATTAATCAGACTCGAATGACTTTGAAGAATATTGCTAATCCATTGCTACATAATGTTCGAAAAAATTGTCTACTCAACATCGTAAATAACGCAATGAATGTTGTTGAACTGTCAAAATGAAAGCCAGTGCTACTGTTACTGTGTGCAATTACCCCGCTGTTTTAAAACCTAGTTAGGTTTTAAAACAGCGGGGTAATTGCATTTGTTAGTGTCTGTAGGTTAACTTGGTACCATGTTGCTAAACTATAAAAGTAAATAAGCTGTTAACTCTCGAGTTATTTTTAGTGAGCTCTCACCTTATTATCTTTACAACTGTTAGGTTAATATATTTGTTTTAACCGACTTCAAAAAGAAGGAGGGTTCGACATGTTTATAACATATATTTTTTTATGTATGTTCGGGCATAACACCGTTATATATAGACGGATTTGCAAAATTATTTTTTTGTTCGAGGGGGGTTTATACCGAAATGGTCCCACTTAAATTTCATATAGATCTGAGGATGCGTTGCGGAGACAGACAACGGAATTCTTCTCTTCAAAAAATGAGAGCAAATCAACCGTGATTGCTGCTATCGCATAAGTATGCATTGTTTTGACCCCAAGGATGATGAAATTTCGAATTGGCGTGGAGTAGAATACCTAAAAAGTGAAAAATAAAAAACTTTTTTCCAAAAAAAATACAACCGACTTCCAGAAAAACACTACTAAGTGAAAAATAACATTAATTTCGGAATTCGGTGAGTTATTATTCACTTTGTAGTGTTTTTCCGAAAGTCGGTTGTTGTTTTTTTAGAAAAAAGTTTTTTCATAGAAATTGTTGTTTAATTTCAGATTAGATTGATATTTACAAAGAATGGGTTCCTTTTACACATAAGTACATACTTTTTCAGAATACAATTTTAACATATAAATTCAGCTTAATATATGATTCTACACCGTAGCGCAAAATTTTTTGGCCAATTTTGTCAGTTATAAAAAAAACATTAGCTGTTCCAAACATTTTGACCGTGTAGGACTTTTCTATTTTTTTTTTTTTTTTTTTTTGCGTGATGATAAGTTATGTTCAAACCATACAAGGGATTTCATAGCCGGATAGTCAAACATGGTTTCAAGCAACTAAATAAGTGAGTGATAACAATGCATAAGCTTAGCCCATGAAAGATTTAACAATAACTCCGATCCCGGTCGATCGAACGGGTTAAGCTTCGCTTGCCGCAGTTGGTCCGCGGATGGGTGACCATCTTTACATACCAAGACCCCTCCATGCTTCGGAAAGCACGTTAAGCTGTTGAAACCAGCTGTCATTCGTGGATCTTTGTCAGTCGTTACGGGTTGTCAGAAGCCTGAAAGTCTGACAACCAGTCTTGGGCGTGAGAGAGTAATGTGTAAAATACTGGTTCCTATTGAGCTGAGATACAGCTCAATAGGAACCAGTATTTTGATGAGACTGGAAGCCAACCCTAACAAAGTTAGAAATGGCTAGGCAGATGATGATACAATTCCGCAATCATTATTCTTATACATAGTGTAATTATCGACGTGCAAATTGTTGCAAAAAATTTCGACGCCACCAGCCTTTAAATGGTCAAGCTAGAATCGTGTAAATATAATATATATCATCATGATCAGGTCCAGTTGAAAACCAGCGTTAGGCACAAGTTGTTTAGCATTTTTGCTGAACTGGGCCTTTTTAGCGCAGCCGTGAGCTACTCTACTACTACTTCTGACATCGCACTTTACGCTTTTTGTTGGTTTTTCTTTTTCTTTTTTGCTGTTTATTGTGTGCCTTTTTAGTATGTGCTAAATAAATGTATTTTCTTTCTTTCTTTATGTACTGAATTCATGGAAACAGTTCGCGCATCGATCTCTCTTCCACCCCGTACGTACTAAAATCTTTCTCATTCTCAGTCAACACATTTTATTTCAACCAAATCATTTGGTTTTAATACAAATCAATAACACCATAAGGCCATTAGTACAATTATGGCTATCGATATCGGGCCTGTGATCAATCATGGACCCGATGTAAATGTTTTAATATTCAGAATATTGTTGGAGCCACAATTTATTGATATTTGTTACGCCTTTGTTAAACTTTTTGTTCGTCATATAACCATTTTAGAATGTATTTTCCATTGTATTTTAGCACAGATTTGGAATGTGGAAGCCTCACTGAACAGATAAGTACTCAGCTGCTGGTGCGTTCGTGCGTCACTTCTTCTAGGAAGTGGTGAAAGGCAGGCGTTTTGGGGTCTGTCTTATGTAATTTTTGACCCTAGTTTGAACAAATGTTGTCAATAATAAACCTAATGTTAATGCTACAAATACAATATATAGACCTTGTGCAACAAAATATTTGAATTTAACATTTTAATGTAAACAACAAAATGTTTGAAGTGCTCTTTCTTCTTTGATAAAGTCATAACATTTGTATTGTTAAAGCCGTCCGTAGTCTAATTAACGTTAATGTTAGTTAAAATCTGGTCATTTTGTACGTGTTTGTAGGTACAACATGAAAGAACAATGGTGCATAACAACGTTGTTGTAGCCTGCCATACAATGAATAACGATTAAAGTTCGTCCATAACAATGTACAGTTTTAATATGTTGAAGATTTCCATGAAATCATTTATACAGTACTGTAGGTGTATTTTCAGGATCGCTTTGCCAATCAACCTCTGTTAATGGCATTTATTGAGAGATAGACGCAATTTTTTATCCGCGGAATCCGCTAGATTCGAGAAGCACAGAACCCATCGAAGTGGCGATGCTTGGGGGAGGCCTATGTCCAGCAGTGGACGGCTTTTGGCTGAAATGATGATCATAATAGAACGCTTTTTATTTATTTTGTAAAAGAGTCGATAGTCGCTCAGAAATCTGTCAGTGTAAGTCTTCATGTAAAAAGTAATTTATTTAGTAAAAAATATCCTATTTTAACAAATACATGTTTAATTCCAGGCTAGAGCACAGACGACCCAACATAATATTTTACCTATAAATAGTTTCATCATCATCATCATTTCAGCCGAAAGACGTCCACTGCTGGACATAGGCCTCCCTCAAACTCCTCCACTTCGACCGGTCTTGTGCTTCCCACATCCAGCGGATTCCCGCGGCCTTCACAAGGTCGTCGGTCCACCTTGTGGGAGGCCTTCCCGCTCTACTATAAATAGTTAAAGTACTTGAAATAAATGCTTTGTATATAAAAAGTAAAAATAATGTAATTAGATAATTCAGGATTAATTTTTGAATGCTTTATTATCAACGTAGTGTCCAGAAACCTTCACTGTCTGGTTAATTATTGCCAGCCATCATTGAGGCATTTTCCTTTTGTTTTTGGTGACGTCGCGGTTATATGACATCTACATCAATGTTATGTGACGCTTAAGAAATGGGAGTATGCGTACTTTTTACACACAATAATATGTTAAGCTTCATCAACGCCCGAACAGTTTTAAGAATCAGGTTGGCATACTGTGACTATGATGTCCAACCTAACGACCTCCACGATTTATTTTAAAGTGTTTTGTAATGTGTCTCAGTAAGTAACTGATTCTTAATTGTGTTTCTTTATTTGAAATCGGCTTCCACTAACCATTTCCTGCTACTATCTTGAGACATATGAGGACCCTTTTTCACCTAAAGCCGTAGTTTCTGTTTTATAGTTGTAAGTTCTGACAAATATCCTAGGTACTCATTTTACTGCGGTTCGGTCGATTATCGACGTTTTTTGTTTCTGTATACTTATCGTTTTATATATTTCCTCAGTCTTTAAAGTTTTTGAAGATAATACTTATGCCTCATCAAAAACTTTGCAGCTTGCTCACGCGATATTTTGCGTAATTCTAGATGCGACCACTTGCTCGAGGTGCGCCGCATACGAGGCACTCATGGAGCTATGAACGGAGAAGAACAATTACTGAAACCTATTGTACGAACGGACTCTGTTGTCAACTTGTCACTATGCATTCTAGGCAATAAGTCCCATTATTTGCTAAATAATTAAAATTTCGATACTCAACTCAACTCAAAGCATTTATTTCAAATAAACCAATTACACTTTTGAATTGTCAAAGAGTCGGAAAGATGAAGCTAGTTACCCATTCCAAAGCGTAGTAGGTACCTATGGAGAAGAACGGGCAAGAAACTCCATGGACACTCTTTGAATCATGAAATTGTTATTGACAATTTGTTACAGAAAGTTGGTTACATCATTTAAGTTCAAATTATGAATGTGAGAACGATGTAAAAAGACGTGCACATTAAAAGCGTCCGTAATTAAAAACAAAAATCAAATGACAATTTAGAAATTAAAATAGGCCGTGGCAGCTAAGAGATGACCAGTCCCTGGCGGTGACCGTTCACGAACATGACAATCATGATAAAAGTCGAAAATCAAAATTATGTCAGTTACGCTCTTGTGAATATGAAGAAGTTTTTCTAGGAAATGAATAAAAGTGCGGGAAACCGCCACTTCAATCACAATTTTGTCACAAAATATCGATAATATACAGCCTCGAATATTATACTCCGAACTTGTCAAACCTATAATGACATTTTAATTACCAGGTCCGGATTTCGGAGCATTGATATACATACTTGTTAATAATTTTAAAGTCTCTGACAGACGCCGCACAGCCTGAACATGAGCAATGAGATGAAGTTTAGTTCGTTTCCTTCATTTTGTAATGTGTAAACTTTATTGAATGTTTAGTAATTAATCCATATCAAATGAATTTCTGTGGGTTCTACATGGTTCTCACTTCGTACCACGATTTAAATAGTTTATTACTTTAATATTTTTGATATCATTGAATTTCTAGTGTGAGTGAGAGTGGCAATAAAATTAACAATTGAGAAAATCCTCATCCTGAAATAAGCATCAATTTATTTTGTTATAGATGAAAACAAAGCCTAATATAGAGATACAAAAGTAGAGAAACAAATCTATCAACAAACAAGTATCTACTAGTTTGTATATACAGATTAGCCTGTCGAGTTATTATCTATTTTCCATTATTTATAAAACACTGTAAAGGTATAAACCATTATCATCATAAATACGATATGTTTGCGAATATACAATATACATAGATATTATTAAATAGATACGTAATGTATATTGACCGATTGGTTGTTATTTTATTGTGACTACTTTATATAAAGATCGTAGTTCAACTTCTGGATCAGTAAAACAATACAGAATTAGAAAGGGTAACCGGAAGTTTATCAGCTTGTTTGGATTATGTTTCGTGTAAAAATAAGAATAAACTCGCCCACAACAGACTGTGGGAAATTTACCATTGACTTTGCCATTTCATACGAAACGAAATATATAAATATTCCGACCCGGATGAAGGAATCGTAAAGTCGGATAGCATACGGACGGAAACGGGGCCGCTACACCTTGCCAAAGCGACTATAGCTAATGAAAGAATAGACAATTCAAATTGTAGCACTAAAGATCGCAGAACAAAATATTTAAAGAAGTCATGAGTCGTTGTCTTCACCGCACTAACGAAAACGTTTTTAGAACTCACTCGTAACTTTTACAAAAAAAAACATCATTGTGAATTCAGTTCAATTAGATTCTGAAAATACGCGAGTGTGTAGCTTCATTCAGCTCAACTCTTTTATTTAGGTATTTCGTTCCAATGAACCGTGGGCTAACGATGCGAGTACGTTGTTAAAACAGATGCTGCTAATTAGCTTCAAGAAGGTAAATAATAGATTTTCTGCAATTCGTATCATGAGAACCAAGATGTTTCTAATATAGCATAGCATAATATTCTATAATGTTCCCACTGCTTGGTCTCCTCTCTTCAAAAGGGATTGGGCTAAAATCCACCACGCGGGCCTAGTGCGGGTCGGTAAATGTCACATGACTTGGAATTTTTGGTTCTAGGTCACGCGGGTTCCCTCACAATGTTTTCGTTCACAGTTTTGAGAGCAGTGGTGATCAAATTATTACATAAGGTAAAGGGCATGCCTGGGTTCAACCCTACGAACTAAGGACACGGTGGAGCATACGGTGGAGGTCTGCCCGGCTTGGGCGAAGCACCACCGTATCCTTGTGGAGGCGATCGTCGGCGGCGATCTCTCGCGTCCGGCCCTAGTCCAGGCCATGGTATGGAGCGAGAGTGGTTGGGTAGCCGTCGCCTCCTTCTGCACAGCAGTGATGCTCGCAAAGAGGGAGGCGGCGCAGGTGAGGGAGAAGCAGTATATACGCCCTCAAGGCCCTAACCTCCGCAGGAGATTTATTTATTTATTTATTTATTTATTTATAACAATTGCTTGCTGCACTTACAGTACCTAAACACCAAAGCGCGCAGCAAGCCAACAACATCACAATTAACTAAAAAACCTCACACAAACATTCAACATAGATTTACTGCTATACACAAATATGTTAACATCCGGCGTCTGAGCAATCAGGGCGTTCAGCAGATTGATCGCCTGGGTTGTAGGAGCATGTCGAGCAGTATGAGTACGCACTGGCGGAGCCGCGAACAGGCACCGCGAAGCACCGGCGCGCGACCGCCGCAGCCGGTCCGGAGCAAACAATGAACAGCGAACAAGGGTAGTCGCGTCATCGATCTTATTATTGAGTAAAAGGTAGTAGTGTATCAGAAGCGCACACTTACGTCTCAGTTCTAATGTGTTAACGCCCACCATTCCCGCAACAAATAGAGACGGATACAAATAGGGATAATACCCATACATTGTTTTATATAGGTAGCGAGCAAATTTTCGTTGGACCCGTTCTATCATGAGCTTGTATTTTTGCTCATGTGGATCCCATACCAGCGCATTGTATTCAAGTTTGCTGCGTACAAACGAGTAATACAGGGTGAGTATAACATTCTTGTCTTTAAATCCACTTGCCTGTCTCATAACAAAACCAAGTGATTGGAAGGCCTTGCCACAGATATTAATAATGTGCTGATTAAAGGTCATATTCACGTCTAATGTTAGTCCAAGATCTTTTATTTCGTTGACGCGCTCCAGAGGGACACCCGATATGTGGTAGTTATGCTGAATGCACTTAGAAGTGTTAAATTCCAAGTGATTAGCTTCACTCCATTTTACCACCCTATCGATATCCCTCTGCAGTTCCTCACAGTCATGCTCGCTTTTAACACCTAAGAATAACTTCAGATCATCCTCAAACATGAGACATCGTGCCGTCTTGACAACCTTCGGCAGGTCATTTGCCATTACAATAAATTGCGTAGGCCCCAAGGTGCTACCCTGACTTACACCGGAACAAGTTATGTAAGGGGCAGATTGATACCCAGATATTTGTACATACTGAAAACGGTCAGTGAAATAGCTCGAAAAGAGTTGAAGCAGCTTCGGGGTAAATCCTATTGCGCATAATTTTTTAAGTAGTACGTCATTTTGGACACGATCGAATGCCTTTTTTAAATCAAAGTAAGCTACGTCTACTTGCTTATTTTTATCCATTGCGGTAACAGCAAAGTCTACAAAATTTATGTGGTTTGTTACAGTGGATTTACCAGCTCTAAAACCATGCTGACACTCGGCTAGTTGGGTCTTGATTTGGCTGGTGATGTACCGATTAAGTATCGACTCAAAGACCTTGCCGAAAGCTGACAGAACCGCAATAGGCCTGTAGTTGTCGACTTTTGACCTGGCGCCACCCTTGGGTACAGGGGTAACCCGCGAAATTTTCCACTCTGCCGGATAAGAAGCTGTATGCGCTGGGCGTCGGGAATCCTAGGCTGATTCCCTGCCACCGTAGGCGCGGGCTTGCAGACGGCGAGTAATGGGTAGCTCACTGTCCGGTAAGGACCAAGCCCGGGTCGACGGCGCACCAACTGAAGCGGCCCGCAAGGACCGATGCCTGCCAGGAGTGCGGGTTGTTCGAAAGAGATACCGTGGCCCCTGGCACACGGGCAACTGAGGGACGGTGCGTTTTAGTCAGTAAAAGTCTAACACGCCCTCCGGCTCCACCCAGAGAGGGAGAAGTTCTATGATGATTTGCCACCCTCACAAAAAAAAAGACCACGTAAGTCGGAGCCAATACCACTAGCCCCCTATTCACGCTTCTAATATACAAGTTGGCAAATACTGTTTTGCCACTCGAATATAAAAACGCGAAATATCATTTTTTGTTTTCTTTTGTAAACAGGAAACCTCTCAGCACGGCTGATCAAGTCTCTGACAGGTTGTCTACTTTCAATCAAATCTCAGCTGTTATGATTTTTCGACCGTTACAAAAACAGCCAATAAGCGCTTTTATAATTTCGAATGTGACGATATTATCGTATACGTCCACGTCACGTATTCACGATAACTTCATTTTTGTGATGATGTGATGACGTAGACAGACGCGACGCGAATTTAGTAGAACAATGACTCTGAAAACTTCATGGAAATTGTTCTACCAGAAATCCAGAATCGCGTCGAATCGTCGCGTCGCGCTTGTCTATGGGAGCCTTTAATGCTTTTACATTTTCGTCCACGATAACATTATAATACGTCATTTTATATACTACAACATCGTCACGTTAAAAACTGTAAAATTATACATACTCATCACATAACATTTGGCAACAGATAAAACGATGAAAATTACCATAATTTGCTCACATTTGATCAACACATTCACAGATTTGCAAACAAGTAAACCGTTGCCAAAATTTATTATCATTTTCCCCGATTTATCATAATCAAACACGTCATAAATTATAATTTACCACAAATTTGTTTTCTGTATTACGAGTACAACAAATTATACGGATGTGACTTGCGAACATTTAAATTGTTATAGACAAATGCGTGCACTGACTAGATAGATGTACTCAATCTATGAGGCTTTTTCCTCATAAAACCATTTCAGACACCAATCTACATAGTCTTCACATAAACTGACCAAGATTATGTTTGCACTTTAAAATAGACTGCGACCTCTGAGTTCGTTTCGGCCTTTTTTCTTAGAGTTGTCAGATAGGAAACGCCGACCTCATCCAGTTTTCAGAATATGAAATAAAATGAGAAATAAAATAATTTACCATTATCATTTACTAATAACAAGTTGGTGATAATTTTAATAAGGGTGCATTCAATGTTCTATGATGCTCCCATAACTATGACCCACGCTATGCGATGATCTGACTTTATGAGGCAAAAATGATGCCCGAAGACCACTCATCTTTCCAAAACCACGCATAATAGGATCCTTTTGTGACTGGATTTGTGCCCCGTTGATGGCAATAGGCTTGCCCCCTACTTCTTTAACATAAATGGCGAAAATTGGGTGAACCTACTACTATAGGTTCACCTCTGCCTAAAGAAAAACCTTAGAGAAACAAGGTGTCACGTTATATTACCATCGTTTTTACTGCAAAAGCTGTGTTAAATTATTATGAGCATGCGAATTTTATCTATGATGTATGTTTCATTATGTAAACTCCCACGTAACATGGCTGTAGTTTGAAGTTAACTTCACTGCGAATTATTAGCCTGATAGAGCAGGTTTCATATCAGTCGGATAAAATTGTTTGTAAAGCTCTCGTGAGCACATAGTGAGTCTTTAATCTTTTTAATATAAATATTTTTTATTCTATTTAGGTAACCTTCGACTAACGTTCATATTATGTTTGTTAGGAAATTAAGCAATGATGCTTCATTTGAAACACAGAGTACGGAATCGCCGCAGCGTCTAGTCACGGCAGTTCTAATAAAAAGATATCAGCCATATTTGGCCCAAATTATAATTCCGCCAGCAAATAGAAATGTTTTAGTCTGGTCGGAAAAGTTCTCCTTATAATTTTTTACTATTGCGCCAAATCCCTACTATTTAATATTATAAATGCGAAAGTAACTCTGTCTGTCTGTTACGCTTTCACGTCTAAACCGACGAACCGATCATCATGAAATTTAACAGAGATACATCCTGGAATATGGAGAAGGAAATAGGCTACTTCTCATTTTTCCAACGGATGACTTCGATCATTCTGGACAGTTGGGGTACTGATAAGCGATCAAGAATAATGCCCTATTTGTTAAATAATGAGTTCGGTCTTTTACCATATCGTCAGCAAGAATCCAGCAGTGGTGACCCAGTGGAAACAGCCACGGCTGGTTCCACTGGGTCATCCCCTACAACTCGTAAGTCACACAAGACTTACGAGTTGTAGGTCGTATTTTCGAAACCAGACAGACGTTTTACTTTGTGTATATTATTTTCAACACCACTGCTCTCAAAACGGTGGAGGACACTCGTGAGGCAACCGGCATGACATAGCCTCCAGACACCCAAGTATTTACTGAAATCACTTGCCACTACGGCCGAATATACGTTACAAAACATTAAACTGTTTTTGTTGCAAAGGCCGAGACCCTGCTTTTATTGTCTTTTATAAAGGACTTTAGGTCATTAAGGCATAAAAATATTTATATAATTTAATGTAATGTCACCTGAAGGTCGGTCGTCCGTTATCGAAATAAGAAGTTGAAAAATATTCGACCTTTAGAGTAAGGTTCATTTAGCACTTTGTAAAGGACGCCAGGTGTCAGGAGGATAGAATAAAAAGTTGAAGACGTGACATCTACCAACCTGCACTGGGCACGCGTGGTGAATTACAGCCCACTCCAGCACACAGAGAGGAGGCCTGTGTCCCAGCAGTGGGCACCTTATAGGCTGATGAAGAACACAATATAACAAATGACTCTTGAATACAAGCAAGTATTGGATTTAAAAAGCGTAGTTAGTCGTAAGTAGTACCTATAAACTAGATAATGTAGCCAAGCACCATTAAATGGACCGTCTCGCTTCACTTCCTACATTCGCACGAACAGATAAACACCTGCTGCACTCAATGTTATTTTCCCCTTTCATGGGCACAATGAGCGCAAAGGCCAAATTTTAGGTCGGTCGGTCACAATCTACTTATTGCAGATCAATGTTATACGAAAAGTGAAGTGACGTGCGATTTTGCTGTTACCATCGAAATTCGAAATTTCGGTCGTTTAAAAAAAAATCTGCTGTTCCATACGTTTTGACTGCGTAGGTGCACATTGCTATGAAACAGCAATTTTATTTTTTTTAATAACTCACGTAAAATTTCTACTCCAAGGAGTCTAGAATCATGTGCTGAATTCCTAGCTCCATGAACAAAAACATAGTACAATGTGAAGTAAGTTAGAGGTACCTACTAACAGAGGACCATACAAACATTGGAAATGCTTGAATACTTCTTATTGATATGTTTGAAATAGGTAGTAACATTAGTAACATTAGATCATTTCTCTTCTATTCTGTCACACAAATTCACACAGTAGAGACGAAGTGTGACAGAGTAGAAGAGATATTATCTATAATCATCTTCATCATTTCAGCCCAGGCCTCCCTTTCTTCTGCCATACTTCCAGCAGACTTAGCATGACGCTTTCTGTTTCTACAAAGAATTGACATTTCGTTTCTCCATTTTTGACATCGCACCGCAGTTATCCTTCTACAATCTGTCATTTTGTCTTTCGTTTCTAACGATCTTTGTCTAGGTCCTTATAAATGTAGACTATTCTTCTGAAATAGTCTTATATTATATCTTATAGTATATTTCTTCCCAAGCTGTCAAAATCACACTGACAACAAAGTTTCTACTCGAAGGCCACAAAGTATATACGATTATCTACAAAATCATGATTCTTTTAGAACGCATAACTGTGATAATTAATTGAAAAACATAGCTATCTTCTCCTATTGTACATAATTTAGTTAATAGTCATGTCTATTCTTACGTCGACTAATCGGTGCTCGTGCTAAGCCGGCAGGTCCCGTGCATCCTTCATCCAGGTGTTTCCCGCGACTTTGACGATGCCTCTTTTTATCTACTTCCCTATTGCAGGTATGCTGGAAGAGATTTTTTTAGTAGGCAAGAAGTACCTTACGTATACGTATTTTTTGTTCTTTTCTTGCCTATATAAGTATGTGTGCATCTAAATGCTTAAATAACAGCGGTACTACAGAATAACATTGATTGGTCCAGCATGCCTCCCATATCCAGAATTGGTATCGCCCTAGGCAACTAAAAAAACATAGACAAATTTCAGCTAGATTGGAATCTTTGTCAAATTCCAATCCACAATAAAGAGAGCCAATAAAAACGGAAACCTATTTCATTGAGATTTTTGTTTGTACGTACACACGGCTACACATCAAGCTATACATTTCCAGTATAAGCTGATTTCGCATTATATAGGGTTTCCGTACAGTGCGAGATCAGCGTAAACTGAAAATGTATAGCTTGATGTGTAGCCGTGTGTACATACTTGTATATTGGCTGTTTAAAGCCGTAAGACCTACTAAAGTCCTACAAAACGACGTAAATGTACATCGAAGCAGTTAAAATCACAATCGTAATAGAAATTACATTGAATCGTGACCCACCGACCACGTTCTAAAGCGTGACTCGGAAAAAGTCAACTGTTCACGCATCAATCATAATAAAAGATGAGCAAACTGCCGCGAGCCATCTTGAATTATTCAATACTTGCAACTTAAATCTACTACTGTGGACAATAAATGACCGTTCTATTAATGCCATCGTTTTTATATGAACACGTGTGCAAATAATAATATTGGGTTACGATACTGTTTTATTTTTAGTTTTGATATTTGCATAAGTTAAGATGGTCGTCCAGCTACTTACCTAAATATTTTTTTACATCAACCTGTAATTTGTACTAAATTAAATTTGTGCCCCCTCCCCAAAGACAATGGCTCACCTACCATCCTGCATTTGTCGATCTTATGACGTCAGTGAGCGAAGTTCGCGCAGCTGAATTTTGGGCCAAAAATGTTTGAATTTTTTGCCGTCGATACAATAAGATAGAGAATGTGTTACGTATCCTTGAATGTATACGTTATCCTTGAATATAAATCAAATATATTTTTGCCAATTGAAACTCTCTAGACTACACTAGCTACTAACACCCTACCAAGATTGGATTCCAGAATATTTGCATAGTGCAACAAGATTATATATATCTGACTGACGTAAAATAGTCTCCATTCCGGAACATGAAAATCTAAAACCTCATTCAAATGAGACTGTTGATGTTTTCCACCTACTCAAAATGTGTGTTCCACCTCCTTCCTTGGTTCTTATTCAACACGTCTGTGTAGGTGTACAGACAGCTTTACTAGAGAAAGGAAGCTTTACTGAGGAAATAAGGTGGTTGTACTGTCTTGAATAGCTAGTAAAACGTTGCATTTGAAGAGAATATACTATCTCAGACTCTTTCTCAGGTAATGCTTTATTTGTACAAGACACTGTACTTACTGAATGGTCACCAAAATACTTACCTACGTAATTATCATAGAACACATGTACCATAAATGTCCAATAGTGTTCGTAGGTAATCCAATGACCGCTACTAAACATTCATAGGCTTGGCAAACGGATTGATGATCGCACACGATACGAGTAGGTGTATTATTAGAAACTCATAAATAACACCATGCTATCGATCGACACTACGCCCTCTTATAAAAGAGGACGCCATCGCCACCCGGAATCGGACTGCGATCGAAGCCGAAAACAAAATAAATGGAAATTTTCCTTTCCTTTCCTTAAACCCATCATTAATTCAGACTCACGAGAATAAATATGTTTTAGAAATATATGCACAAAATTTAAATTTATCGCCGGTCCCGTCGCTGAAGGAAACATGCAAGGAAATCCGCACGTTTTAAATTAAAATTCTAAACGTATATATTGCTTTATGAAGCGTCACCTGTCGAGGAACAACCGCCATGTTTTTATGTTTACCTTTCGATTTATTGCCGGCGGCGACATGACATGGATCGCAGGAAGAATCCAGAATTCATTCACATTCGTAAAGTTGGCACATCAAATGCATGTAATATCGAAACGAATCTTGTATTATAGGAAAATTCTGTAGTATTTTCGACGTATTTCAAAGGAAGAGGGTGTCATGAAAGGCTTGAGAAGGGGAAAAGTTTAATTGAATTTGTTGTCAGAAATAATCTCTCTATATCACAGAGTATAAGCTGCGTTCGACACGTGAAGATAGGTTGCTCTAGTGGGAATTGTACTCTATGGTCGATAAATTGTGGATATACGAATGTAGGTCAGAATCTATTCGACTACCTACGCCTTCTGAATATAAATGTGTAGCGTTAATTTCTATCAACTAAGCCCATATGTGCCGTGTGTATCTTGGAAAATGATTTTTCATCCCCTTTCAATTTAAAGTTGTGATATGGCGCATAGCGTACGTCCAGGACATCTATTGTTATGGCATCTACAACTGCGTCCTTTTGTCTGTTCATAATATGCTGGTCATTGCCAATCCGTGATGACTAATGGTTGCATTCGTCAATCATCACTGGAGATCGGATATTCGGATGCATATTCACCTAAAGTTGACATGTTGGCTAAAATGGAACGCGAATTTTGTACCTAAAAATCTTAATTTTAATGTAAAAATAAATAAATAACTAAAACACACCACCCCTACTCTTACAGACTAACACCCCAGGTACATTGGTATAAGTACACATATTTCCATCGGGGTTAATTTAAAATAAATACGCGTCTGAACAGTTACGCAATCTAATGATTTCGAAGCCGCTTCCATACTATACACCTGACTAGTTATGCATTCCCAGTGTTGCTGGCATCCCGGGATATTTGTACAAAAAAAATATTTTAAGAAGCCACTTCCATACTTTCATAACTAAAAAAATACTTTAGGTAAATATGCATCCCATTATCCGATCCCTAATCATCACAGCGTGACTGGTAGAAGCAGAATGAGATTAGTTGCGGATAGTGTCAAAATGATGGCGTAGAATTGGAGAAGCCTTTGTCCAGCAATGAACTGCTCCCTAATTACGTAACACTATCAATCAGAATCTGAATCATATTGAAGGATATTGCCTACCATGCTCGAAAAAATTGTGTGCTTAACAACGTACCTAAATAACACAATGAATGCGGTTGAACTGTCAAAACAAAAACCATTCCTACTGTTAGTAACATGCCTGCAGTGTTTTTTCTGCTCTGAGTTTGTTTCGGCCTTTCGCCTCAGAGTAGTCAGATAGAAAACGCCGACCTCATCTAGTTTTAAAGATATGATTGACGTGTAAAAGTGTTTGTACAAATCCACTTACACAGAAATAAAACCATTTATCATTTACAGAATTACCCCTCTGCAGAGAATGATGATGATAATGAATGATGATATTAAAATAGGTAGAAATTTTTCAGTTAAAATCGTAGGTATATATTATTATTGTACCAGTGTACGATGCACTTTAAAATGCTAATACTAATAGCGACATTACATTTATTTTAATGGCGCTAATGGATATGTAATTTACATAATATATTATTAATATTGACCAGCGCAATCATACACCTGGCGCTGACCGGTTAAAGAAATAGGTATGTAGTCTGGCGACTGAGGGCAACATGACGTCACAAATACGATATTTATTTACTGAATACAGTACGTTGTTATTAAAATGATACGCTCGATATTTCATTATTAAAATACACGTAAAATTCTTTAAATAAAATCAGGCTCACGTAACAAGAATGAATGGGTCTGCATAGTCATGCATAGGTTGCAAAAATCGTGCAAAATAATTTTGATAAACTTTTGGGCACCCAAACCGGAATCGGGAAGTATAGCAAAAAAAATGAGAGGCCTATACCTAGCAGTTGGAGATTCATGGCTGAAATGATGATGATGGGCAGCCAGCATGTGTCTGACAGCCTATTAGAAGACTGGGACCATCTACCATAATTGAAGACTTTATTTCAAAAACCACCTTTGTCAAAATTCCATACTATGAGTTAGTTACGCCGTCTTGTAGAGGAATTTGTAAGTTTTCTGATTATTGTTTATATCTCTTCAAAACATGTTAAGTCACGAGAAATTTGCTTTTATTCGAACAACGATACACAACGAATAAATGATTCTCCAACGAATAAAATCGAATTGCATGGCGTAACTAACTCGTAACATGCAATTTGACAAAGGTGGTTTTGTAAATTAGGTCTTCAATTTATGGTAATTTTTATTGGTGAGCCATCCTGCGTGTTGGCGGCGACATGCCTTTGAATAATCAAAGGATTTGCCCGACGCTTTGCCCGACCTGGGAATCGGACCCAAGACCAGGACCAGGATTCGTCCGCATATTTTTTCTAATTCCATTTTACCATTAAATTAAACTGTAAAAAGAAACACTAAAACATTTTTACTATGGATGTCTCGATACGCCTTTTTTTCGATACGATACCGATACCGATGCTTTTATAAAAATATTGGCGATTCCAATACCGATACCGATACGCTTATTGATTTCAAAAATGAAGGTAAAATAAATAAAACACAAGTCAGGTTATTTTTTATATGTGTGTACATAAATGGTTAAACAAATAACAGGACAAACTAAATAAAACCGTTTATAACTATAGACAGGTTGAGATAAGTTATAGTAAGTTTATGCCTCGTTTCCAACGAAATAGACGAGACAACACCCGCGTTTACATTACATTGTGAAAATTGAAAAGTATGTTTAAATCGGCCATAAAAATATCGCCGACGCCAATATATCGGCAAACTTCAAGTATCGCCGATATATCGGCATCGGTATCGGTATCGGATGCATTTCTAGTTTTTACCCACCTCAGCTCACAATCTACCCACGGAGTATATAAGTAGATACCTTTTTAACGTCATTTTCTTCAAAAGTACCTTCTCAATGTAAAGGATCGTCCGTCGCTAAAAGCTATTTAGATCCACACCTCTCCTTGAAGCAATTAATACACCCTAATTGTGTAGGTGTGAAAGCTACTTAGATGCTCTTTACTCTTCGACGCTTTGCTGTTAGTAAGACAACCGACTTCGGAAAAAACACTACAAAGTGAAACGTAACTTTAATTTCGGAAGTCGGTGTCTTTGGATATGTATTTTAGTTTTTTGTCACCGACTTCCGAAATTAAAGTTATTTTTCACTTTGTACTGTTTTTTCGGAAGTCGTTTGGTTTTTTTTTTTAAAAAAAAGCTTTTATATTTCACTTTTTAGTTATGATACCCACACCAATTCGTATACCAGTACTTGCTATATAAACAACAGTGACAGGAAACAGCAGCATTTCATATGGAAACACCGCTGAAGCATACTCTATCAAATAAAAAAAGATTTTTTGAAATCCATCCACAATTGAGGGAGATATCACGTAACAAACATACAAAAAAAAAACATACCTGCAGACGAATTGAGAACCTCCTTTTTGAAGTCGGTGAAAAAGAAGAGGAAGAATAATGGGAGCTGTAATTTAAAAGTCACAGTGATGCTCAGTCTACAGTCCAGTCAAAGTTTCATTTTATTTATTTGGAAGAACAAACAATTACACATTATATTTTCAAAATAAATAGTACATAAGGAGTTATATAAATGTGCAACCAACTACGTTCTCCACAAATACACAAAAAGACAAGTTGTTTTACCTATCACAGCAACAACCTAATGCCAATCTTAAAGCAAAAACCATAAAGATCACTGTGACTTTTACTGACTCGTCGATGGCATTTTGATCTTTGTACAGGGTTAAATTAAATAAGCTGGCAATACTATACCCATGTCTCGGGAAATCGAACTACCGAAATCACAAATGAATTTAAAAAAATAAAACATAATTCGATGGGCGAAAGGTCCCAGTAATCGGTCAGCGAACCGCGTCGGCCGGCCGCGCGTTGATCGGTCAGCTGTTTTTGAAAATTTTCGTGCGTCAACTTAGATATTTTTTACGAATTTCCAAAATCCATAGCATAACAGTCGTTTGGTTGCCTTAATGTACACACAGCTACACATCAAGCTATACAATTCCATTTTACGCTGATCTCGCACTGTACGGAAATCCCATACAATGCGAGATCAGCTTATGCTGGAAATGTATAGCTTGATGTGTAGCCGTGTGTACTTGTCACAGTGTCATTCAAAGTTTAGAACAAAGGTCGAATGATAATTTAAAAAAAAACTTTATTTTTCTTTCTTTGTTTCGATATCGATACCCAACACGTGCGTAAAGGTAAGCTCATTTAATTTGACCCCATGTAAGTGGAATTAAAAATCAAAATAAGTAGCTAAGTTTTTAATTTAACAAATACAAAGGGTATTTGAATCATCTCTGCCATATCTTAGCATCCATCAGAATCCGCAGATGGTACGTGTTATTATAACAAGTCTGTTATTGCGATTGTCTAAACTGAGAACCATCTTACTGACGCTCAAGCTACTGGAACTGATAATGCAGAACAATTTTGTTGGAGTTATGATTTGTGAGCGTCGTGGGAGATCATTTCAGTAACGATTTTAGATGATTCATTATGCTTTTTAACCAAATTCGGTTTAAAGAAATTTATTTCTCAAAAAAATAAACATAAAAAACACTTAAATATGAGAAACTTGACAACATATCCTGGTTAAGTCCGGCCGCGCAACCTATCGGTTCCAATACAATAGAAAATTAATTGTGTCTCATTAGCCGGGATTAACAGATAGTAAACATAAGTGGTCGTTCGACCTATCGTTCAATACTTATAATTATTGTTGGTTTGATAAATACAATTACAACCTCTTTTAAAGAATGTTCTAAGATTTAGAATATCTGATCTCTTTTGGTAATTTATTGTAAAGCTGTATAATTGCTCAAACTGGGTAGTCTTCTTCCGTACAAGGTCCTAACTGAGTTCAAAAAAGGAGGTGCCCAGTTCGCTTTTTTTTTAATATTTATAGGGACCTCAGAACTCCGCAATTGACTACCTGATTTGATAATTCTTCTTTCCACAAGGAGAGTAGTCCCACAAATAGTGGTCATATAAATATGGTCAAGTTTTGATTAATGGTTTTAAAGTTAGTTTTGATAATACGTTTTTTTCCACTTAGTTGCCGTGTATGTTGATCTTGTTATGTATAATAACTTTATGTCATTGTTATTTAGGTACTTAGCAACTGAAGGTACTTATAAGAATTTCTGGGGTTAGGTACCACAACTAAAAAGAAACGAATTCCTAAAAAAACTACAAAATGAAAAATAACTTTAATTTCGGAAGTCGGTGGACAATGAAACGAAAATACAAAATCAAAGCCACCGACTTCTGAAATTCAGCAGCAGGATATCTGCTCGATTGAAACTCATTTATTTCTCCAAACAGTAAAGTTTCCATTCATTGCCAGACTTTTGCATGATAGAATAATAATGTGATAGAAGTTAGTAACTTCAAGAGCTACGGGGGCTTTTCTAACCGCTACAAACTCTTTGTGTGTTCACAATTACAATGCAGCTGGCTGATTATAATAAAGTGTTCCATTTTCAAACGTGTACAGCAGCTTTTTACAAAAACAAAAACAATGCGGCTGGCTGATTATAAAAAAGTGTTCCATTTTCAAACGTATAACTATAGCAGCTTTTTACAAAAACAAAAATAATGCGGCTGGCTGATTATAAAAAAGTGTTCTATTTTCAAACGTCTATGGCAGCTTTTTACTATACTAATAAGACTATAAATATTATAGTTACTACGTTGTAAACCTAATCAATAAAAATAAAAAAAATCATCAACATCCCTCGGTTCTATGCGGGTATAGGTATACAATTTTATTGAAAACTAGCTACTGTACGCAGCTGTCCGTATGAAGTTTCATTTACCCCGACCCACCGCGTCGCATCGCATCGCCGCCGGTGCTTTACTTTACTTTCACTAAGCTTTCTTTCTGACATTTTTCCGTTTTGCTCGGCTCCTTAGTGCCGCAACATGATTGTATCCTTCCTCAAAAATTAGGCTGTGAAACGCAAAATGATTTTTCAAATCAGACTGGTACTTCCAGAGATTAACGCGTTCAAACAAACTCTTCAGCTTTATTATAAAGGTGCTCTTACACGGGCAATTTTTTGAGCAATTATTGCTCGGCAACACTAATGGAACAATCTGGATCAATTAAGTGGAGCAATCTGGAGCGACAACAAAAAAATGCGGAAATTGTTTTGGGAATATTGCTTCTGATTGCTCCATATATTTCACATTTCTCAATGTTACAAATATGAATTGCCGGATATCCAATCGGTTTGGAATTGTTTTGTCAATTTTCTTACTATCCCATTTGTACTACGTCTCGTTTTTGCGAGAGGAACCAGCCGGCGGCGGAGGCGGCAGAGGGGGCGCGTAATGCCTAGTTTTATAACTTGTTCCATATTGCATGGTATTGTGTGGCCGTATCTCTGGCAACAGGTTGCTACATGTTGCCATTGCTCAAAATTGCTGGATGTAGTCGTGACGTCATAGTTGACGAGAATTGACCAAGATGGAGCAATTTCAGTTGCTCGTGTAAGCGCACCTTTAGATATCTCTGACAGTATATAGATTGGAATGTCTAATAACCATCAATGGTCGTTTCAGGAAACATTATTGATATTTGGTAGGTACACCCGAACATGATATGAAACCATCTATAAATGGTGTCTCGATTGTCATGTTTCAATACGAACTTACTTAATATCACCTGACGGAATTTGAAGGCGTGCAACTAGGAGTTAAGTACATACATATATACCTACCTACTGATGTGAACATTCTTCCATTTCTTCCCGTGGGTGTCGTAGAAGGCGACTAAGGGACTTATTAGAGAATGGGCAGCAGCGTTCTCTATGCATTTTACCACCATACTGCGATCGCCAACCCACCTGCCAAGCGTGGCGATTAAGGCAAATCCCCCCTTTTGGGGAGGTTTATGTCCAGCAGTGGACGTCTTTCGGCTGATATGATGATGTGAACTTGTATGAAAGGTAGGAACTAAAGTAATAATAGGCATAACGATGTAGCTGAGGTCGCGGCCTCATCCGCGTGGGTGTCGGAAATTACCCGAACGTGCTATCGGTACAAAAAGCCTTCAGCCTATATTACTTCTTATAATATCAGCTATGTGCCAGCGAAAGTCCCGTCAAAATCAGTCAAGCAGTTTCGGAGATTAGCCAGAACAAATAGAGACAAAAAATGTAAAAAATGTTTTTTTTTATATATGTGGGCGTCCAAGCAAAAAGGTCTTAACTCAATACCCCACTACTGGAGTGGGGTATTGAGTTAAGACTAGATTCAGTATCTAGAATATTCAATTGATAGTAAGGATTGAAAAAATATTCAAAAACTGGCACATATTTTTTTTTTTCAGACATTTGAAGTTGAAATTCTGAAAAAGCTTGATTAGTCATTTACTATCTGAAATTGTAGATAATTGAGCATTTATTAATAATCAATTAAAATCACGAAATGCAATTTTTTCACCCTACTTTACAAAACTCGTTATATCTCGGTAACTAAATGCCGAGAACTGGACCCTTTTTGCTTGGACGCCCACATTATGTCGATATACTCTCTTAAACATTTTCTTTTTTTAGTAAAAAGCTATTATTTCGACATTACAGACAGACACTTTATTTTATTTGTCATGTGGATTGTTTTAGCTAAAATGGATGATGTAAACTTGATATGGATAGTTATGATAATCAGGTGAAGAGGGAGGATCGTCCATCAAACCTGAGTTCCGAGGGTAGGCAAAGATCTTCTCGACGGTCCCTACGTACTCGTATTATCCCCTAACTATAAATGACTAATTTTACAGGAGAGCGCTTCAAAGTTTCAAACACGTGTATATCTAGTTAATGTAATGTCATGTTGGATTTATACTGCATTTCGCCATCTTAGACTTAGTATTGTTAAACTAAACGATAGTATGGCAAGCCTGAAGGTCACGAAAACAAAACATGCAAATCACGTATCTACCACTTAGGGGATTGTACGTAGGGACGTCGTTCTATATCCCTAAAATATGGTTCCACAAACGTTTATAATGACATGATTGGGCAAATAATTATTGTCATCCCTAATACCGATGAAATATGGTTCTAAATATACGATTTCGATGAAAACATATTTTATATGATGTTTATTTTAGGGTAGTATATCAATGACCTACATTTCCACAAAATCGTGTTATTGAGGGAAGTCTTTTGTCACCCTCTGGGATAGGGTTGCCAGATTATAATTTGATAAAGGAGGGCAGATGGGTCTAAAAAGGAGGATTTTCTGTAAAAAAGGAGGACATTCACAATTAAACACATTTATCATTTTATTTTACTTATTTTAATCATATTGCTGCCAATAATTTTCAAAAATAATTAGGAAAATCTTCACACGTCATGTTTTTGAAGTTGTATTGAGTAGGAATTAAAGATTTAACCGACTGCACACTTTGTTCCTCTCTTTGCTCCACTGAGTATTAATCAGTGAAAAACTCTTCCCACATTTGCGTTATGTGCGCTTGTACAAAAATAAAACTCGCAGATCTTGAACAGTTCTGAGAAACATTCAATGTTTTTAGCACTTTTGAAGTAGATTGTCTACTGCTCGTGCAACTTGAAATCATAATATGCTTCATCACTTTCTGATTTTTATTTAAAAATTGAAATCAGGTTACAAAATTGATCATGTAGCTTAACATCGTCAATCTGCCTCCTCTGATGCTCAAGAACTCAATGCATGAAACTAGAGGCAAGTAGAGTAGTTGCAGCGACATAACACACTCCGCCGCGCCGCCGGCTAGGGCTGGGGCGCACGTTCGTTTGACCTTCGACCACGCATGCAGGCACGCACGCCACGTTTAGCAAAAAGGAGGACTTACAGGAGGTAAGGGAGGACGGGAGGACAAAACATGGAAAAGGAGGACATCTGGCAACCCTACTCTGGGAAAAAATTCACAACCGGGACTGTCGCTTTGTAGTTACTAATAAATGCTCAATAAATGTATATTTTTATATATTTTTCTTTGTAAATGATAACAGCCGAATTGCTACCGGTCGTTGGCCTTGGATTTATCTATTTGCATTTCTAGATTTATTTATAGCTCGCTCATAATTATAAATACAAATAATTATTGAAATTTATATACTTAAAGTAGGTAGTGGAATAATTTGCACTAAATATCGGAATTTCCGAACTCAAAGTGCGAAAAGGATAAGTTATAATGTCTCTGAAGTTAATGACAAGAATTACAAAGTTTTGACAGCCTACCGACATTAATATTGACTTAAAACTACTTCGATGTTCTAAACACCCGAAGTCCGAAGTATCTTTAATTAATTTTATTGAAGAAACTTACGCCTTTACTCCTGTATTCGACAGGCTTGTGGCTTGGTATTAACAGCCGCTCAGGTTCATCGATCAGGTTAAGCTATACTTATCGAGGTTGGTCCGTGGATGGGTGACCATTTTAACATACCAAGACTTCTCCATGCCTCGGAAAGCACGTTAAGCCGTTGGTCCCGGCTCGCGGCTGTCATTTGTAGATCTTTGACAGTCGTTACGGGTCGTTAGAAAGTCTGACAACCGGTGTTATCTAATATTACCCAGTTACTGGGTTGTGGAGACAGATTGGCAGTAGCTCCATGTGAAATACTGGTATTCAGCTGCATCCGGTTAGACTGGAAGCGGACCTCAACACAGTTCGGAAAAAGCAAGGCAAATGACGCCTGTCGTGATATAGGTAGACAAAGTTGTGATATTTAGGACTGAGCTAAACTCATTTATAACAATCACAAAAGGATATTTTTGTACAGGTTCATTCACAGAAGGCCTGTTTAACATACAAAGCATCGAAGTGTAACATCCACAATTCTGTTAAGGATCCATGTTGATTTAACTAATTGTTAGAAAAACAGACGCGCTTGCTGATTCTCCCGTTTAAAACATTAGAGTCGAGTTACCAACTTGTCCTTTTAGAAAAATCTGTTTGGTTGGTTTTGAGTATCGTTAACACGTGTGCAAATTATTTGTTTTACGGTTGTTTTTCTGGTGAAAGTACCTACTAACAACGGTAGGTACGGCAAAACGGGGTGAATAGAGACAAAACTTTGAAGAGGATTTTACCGTTGAAATTATGATCGTTTTCTGCCAAGGCAAGGCATTGAATCGTTAATTATAAAACAGTTAACTTATTAGGGCCCTTTTGGACTACTAACTATATAATTTCAACATTAAAATCCTTTGTAAAGTTTCGTCTGGATTCACCCCAGCATCTCTATTCACCCCGTTTTACCTACGGGTAAGTCCACAGGCAAGTGGACATCTATGGGGTATTAAAGTATCGCATAATTTTCTAACATCATTTTATAGAATCATATCTCTAATCCCATTTGAAATACAACGTGAAATATAACTAACACAAAACCTCATACACCCCAATTAGAGTAGGTAAGCATTAAACAATTACCTAAACTTTTTTTTTAAGTTTCATTTTTAAGAATAAAAAATAAAAACTTTTCCAAAAAATAAAACAACCGACTTCCAAAAACACACTACAAAGTGAAAAATAACTTTAATTTCGGAAGTCGGTGGCTGGATATATATTTTAACTTTTCGTCACCCCCACACCAATTCGAAATTTCATCATCCTTGGAGTCGAAACAATGCATATTTATATAGCAGCAATCGCGGTTGGTTTGCTGTCATTTTTTAAGAGTTACTTTCTCTGTCTCCGAAACGCATCATCAGATCTACATGAAATTTAAATGGAACCATTTCGAGATAAACCCCTTTCGAACAAAAAATTATGTTGCAAATCCGTCAATATATGACAGAGTTATGCCCGAACATACATAAAAAAACATGTCGGATTGATAACCTCCTTCTTTGTGTTGAACCTACCATCCCTTTATGCATTTGAAATTAGGAACACACTGCTGGTCTTGCGTTTATTCTGTTACACCTTGTGAAACATCTTACAATCTTACAATTGAAAATGTCTTTATTACATTGTCATATATGTATTGACTGGATTTATAAATGAACTATATACATCCATATATGTTTGTGCAAGAAATAGGCAGATACTGTACGATATAACGTGTTCTTGACGACACGTTGAGGTCTTATTGCATGGTTAAATTCCACCCCAGAAAGAGCGAAATAGATTTGCGCAGTTCAGTCAGGAGTATGGATGTCATTTAAAAATTTGGAGAGCCTGACAAAGGGCTGGACACCTTCTACTGCTACTACTATTGAGGACTATTTTCAACTATTTACAATAGGACTCATTTAACTATTATAATTTTCTGCCTCTTTGTCATCTAATCCCTAATGGTTATATTCTGGTCTTCTATTGCATATATCTATAAAAATATGTTTGTCTCACAAACGTATACCATTGTCATATAAAGATCTCTACAGTACCTACATTGAGTAGCTGCCATTAGATGAACTACTACCTACCCACAGTATAAAGTTACATCATTCTATTAATTATCTCATTGATTACAACTTACAATGATTATTATATTAACAGACTTCTAATCCGGCGCATTATTCTTAATGATAACCTATTTCTATCACATGACACTTCTAGGCTAAGTCATTATTTCATCATTAACTTGCCTTTATCCCAATTTATTTCGGGTCGAAGCAACATGTCATTGTGTTTTTCTTCCATACTCCTCTACTAGTCGTCATCTCGGTAGCACCCTATTTCTAACCATAATATCATCATTGAAACAGTCCGTCCATCGTTTCTTTGATCTTCCCCTACTCTTATAGCCACCTGCATTCATACTCCAAAGTTTCCTCACGATATTTTCCTTATTCCTCCGTATCACATGCCTATACAACAAAAGACAACCGATCTCCAAACAAATTCTCAGTTACCGGTGCCGCTTGCAGACTTCCTCGTATGTACTCATTTCTTATTCTATCCATTCATGTTGTACCATACATCCCTGCATTGCCTTGTATTCATCCCTTTTGTGGCCTAACATAGGTACTTACACATATAAGACAGCAGGTCTAACCATGGGTATTTTGCTCTGAACTTAAAGGGAAATGCGGGTGTTGCAAATTGTTCCTGTAACCTGCCGCCATTTCATCAATCCATTAACGTATATTCAAAAGACAAAATGTGACATAATATCTATCCATTTAACGTACCTGATACCAATTAGAGTTCAAAGAAAAGTTAACAGCTTGACTTTGCTATATATTTCTTGCTATGCATTTAAAGTGCTGTCATAAACGACGATACTTAAATGCGTCCGGCGCACCCTTGGCAGTAAGTCCCGCTTCCAACCTTACTAGCTATTCTTTTTACTATGGCATAAGCTATTCCCGTATAACTCGTGCTGACAACAGAAATATATCGTTACGATTGAAGTAAAAAATGGAACAAATTAACTGGGCCCAACTTCTGTATGATTATAATGATTCCTCGCGAAATTTTACTACGTTCAAACTACGTCAGTATCGTGTTTTACAGAAACCAATGTAACGGTAAGAAATCGAAATGTCATATTCTGTATGTTCCAAGACAATTTGTCGATATTATTAATACGATATTAGCAGAAGCCGTTCCGTGTGTTGCCGGATGTAAAAAGAATAGCACCATCCCATTTCTTCCCGTGGGTGTCGTAGAAGGCGTCTAAGGGACTTACCAGAGAATGGGCAGCAGCGTTCTCTAAGCATTTTACCACTATACTGCGATCGCCAACCCGCCTGCCAAGCGTGGCGAATATGGCAAAACCCCCCCAAAAAAGATGCCTTATGTCGTTGGATTTGGAAAACACATAAGACCGGTCGAAGTGGAGGAGCCTGGGGGAAGCCTATGTCCAGCAGTGGACGTCTTTCGGCTGAAATGATGATGATTAGCAGAATTCGTGTGTGATCTAAGGAACTGACGTGGTTTCGAAGTAAGGAATCGTTAAGTGGTCATAGTGAATTCAGGCCCTGGTGCATTTCAGCACCCTAATTGCGTAACACACTGTCTATCAGTATATGAATCATTTCCAAGGATACTGCTAAGCCATTGCAGCTAGATCCACTTAGACTGGAAGCCGACTGAAACTTAGTCGGGCTAGGCAGAAGCTGTTTGCCAATCCATTGCTTCCTATGTACGATAAATTTGTTTACTCAACATCGTAAATAACGGAATGAACTCAATACTCAATACTCAATACTTTATTGCATTCCACAATGTATATGCTTAGGTGGTAAACATTACCTTTACGACACAATCGTGGACCCTGTCGGGCACAGCAAAAGAAATTTAGAAGGTAGAGATGAGGACCTATAGTTTATCTTATAATCTAAGTTATTCTAAATACAATAAAAATTAATAATAGAAAGAAATGTTTGGGTATTCTAAATTAGTTTTAGGGATTTATCATTTAAATATTCGTAGACACTATAATAACATTTACTTATTAACATATTTTTTAATTTGTTATTGAATAGATGGAGTTTTTTTTCTTTTCTAATTGATTTTGGTAAATTATTATATATTTTTATTGACATAACTAGAGGGCTTGTTGAATGTATTTTTAAGCGGGATGTTGGTAAGTTCAGTCGTGTTTTGTATCGGAGTGTGTATCTTGTTTGTATGTCTTCTCGTTTGGTGTAAAACTCTTGGTGTTTATGAGCGAATTTGCATATTTCAAATATATATATACAAGGCAGAGTTAGGATCGCTCTTGGTGGAGCAGGAGGGTGTGTCAGACTTAACCGACCAAAACCAAGACGTGTTCCTTCAGTTACCTGTGTGCCAGGGGCCACGGTATCTCGGTGGGAACGATATAGGCTGATTATGATGATTAAAGGCAGTTGATTTCACTTGCTATAATCGATTGGCCTTAATCGTGCTTTTAACATAAGACGTAGATGGACTCGTAGACCAGGCTATAACTAAATGATGCAGAGCGAAACGTCCCTTATTTCCCTAAGACCACTTGATCTATGTAAGCTTGATTTCTCCCGTCCAAGATTTACTTAGGTCATAAAACAATTATGCACTAGCGGCTTCGCCCCCGTGGAGGTCGAAAATTATCCCACCGGAACGTTAAAAAGAAAAGTAAAAGATAAAAAGTATCCTATATGTTAATCCAGGTTACAATCTATTTGATTGATAGATTGGGATCTAAGCCATCCACCTATATCTAGGTAAATAGTTCAAGGCAAAATGTACCTTATTTACCCTAAGCCCGCTTATGTTCCTTTATGATCAGAGTGTCTAACTTTCAAGTCGTCTACGAAGCAAAATGCCTAAAATTAATGTCTATACAGCAAATTGCCTAAACTGTAAATCGCCTAGAGATCAAAATGCAATAATTTTTAAGTAGTAAATCGCCTGGAGATCAAAATGCCTACCAACCAATGTTCCTAAAAAGAAATAATTTTAAGCAGCAAATTACATAGAACTAATATTTTTGAATTTGGATTTAAATCTAACTTTCGCTAAACTGAATTGGCAAATATTTTTTTTTTTATAATTTTGATATAACATATATTTAGGACCCATCTAGTTTACCGTATTAGAACTATGTTTGTACTGTAATGTCTGCATTAATAATGAAACTTCTTACTTGGTATGTAAGTAATGTAACTTTAGATTGGGGTATACATTGATAATGAAATAAATGACAATGTCATTATACAGGGTGTCCCGTAAATAATGGATCAAACGTAACGGGTAGGTAGCTTACCTCATTTCCAACAACTAATTTGAACAGTAAAAAAAAAACCGATAAGGTAACCAAGATATTTTTTTTTTTCGATTTTTACTATTTTCTGTACCAGCATTCAGTGTTTTTAATGTTGTTGCTGCAAATGGTATCATATTTAGGTGTGATTTTTGTCAAACATTTCTGAATAGTTTACTAATGTTATAAGATACCATTTTTTTAAATAACATTTTATTTGCCTTAGAAAAAAAATCTTGAATTGAAAAGTTTTGTTTTTACGATGAAAAGACCAGAATTGGAAAAATTCTCCTGTAAAAAAAATGTATGACACCAAAGTGTACCATTATTTTAAAACTTGTAAAATTACTAAGGTTTGCAAATTGGTATAAAACTTACGCCTAGTCTTTGTCGTTACAAAGATATTGCTATGAATCTGACAGAGGTGCAAAATTACGAAATAAAATAAAATTTGAAAAAGTGTGCACAATTCAACTATTTTCTTAAAAATGTTTAGGTACCTCAGCTTATGAAAAAAATTAGGAGGTCAAATTTAAAAAAAAATACAAATAAATCGTTTATTTTGTTTTTATAGTAAATGTTCAAACTGACGTCTCCCTACGAGAATGCAAAGTCTGCACCTCCTAATAAAAGAAGCTCTTATCCGACGGACAAAATGGCTGTTGTTTATTTCTGATACAGCAGATTGGATGCGCTGACGTAATTCTTCTTCCGACGTTATTCGTTGTTTGTAAACTTTGTCTTTTAAACATCCCCAATAAAAAAAATCTAAGGGATTTAAATCCGGAGATCGCGGAGGCCATAAAATTGGTCCTAATCGGCCGATCCATCTGTCAGGGTAAGTTTCATTGAGTTGCGCCCTTACTGCCGTCGCATAGTGAGCGGGGCAACCATCATTTTGTAACCACATTGCTTGCCGCACGTCTTCTGGAATATTTTCTAATAACGTTGGCAACTCATTCCTTAAAAAAAGCAGATAGTATTCGGCGTTTAGAGTTGCTGGTAGTTCAAAGGGCCCTATTATTTGCCCATTTATTACCCCCCCCCCCATAAATTTATTTTAAATTGATGTTGGCTCCTGTCCCATCCCTTTCACACTGAGTGAGGTGCAACTCCGCAGGTAACGGTCCCAAATTCCGAACAGATGACGTCATCGGCTCGGAATTACGCTACACGCTTAACCACATGCTTAGATTACAAGCATAAGCCATTACGAGAAAGAAAAGTTAGATTGTACCATTTTAATTTCTGTTCTGTCTTCTTCATCACATTCATAGCAATATCTTTGTAGCCGCAAGGACTAGACGTAAGTTTTATACCAATTTGCAAACCTTAGTAATTTTACAAGTTTTTAAAATAATGGCACACTTTGGTGTCATACATTTTTTTTACAGGAGAATTTTTCCAATTCTGGTCTTTTCATCGTAAAAACAAAACTTTTCAATTCAAGATTTTTTTTCTAAGGCAAATAAAATGTTGTTTAAAAAAATGGTATCTTATAACATTAATAAACTATTCAGAAATGTTTGACAAAAATCACACCTAAATATGATACCATTTACAGCAACAGCATTAAAAACACTGAATGCTGGTACAGAAAATAGTAAAAATCGAAAAAAAAAATATCTTGGTTACCTTATCGGTTTTTTTTTTACTGTTCAAATTAGTTGTTGGAAATGAGGTAAGCTAACTACCCGTTACGTTTGATCCATTATTTACGGGACACCCTGTATAAGGTAGAAGCTTATTCAATTAGCAAACCCAAATTAAGGCAGTTGATTTCACTTGCCCTAATCGATTGGCCTTAAACGTGCTTTTAACAGTAGGGTATAAGTACTCTGGACTCTGGAGACGTTGTAAGTCGTGCGGTGTCGTTTCGACCGAATTCGTTATCAGTGACATGGCAGCCATTTGCACTCCCAAGGGTGGTCGAGTTTCAGAGCCTACTTAGTTATTTATTTGAATAGCTTCTCTGTACTTGTTATTGGAACTCGTTGAACGCAAGGAGCCGTGTTGTTAGTATGGCAGGGAAGAAGGGAAGCTAGGTAAATAAGTATAGGTGATTCCAGTTCCATGCGAAAATGATGGTGACCCATGAATAAAAGAAAACTTCAGTGATAAGCTTGATACAGTATGGAGAAACATTGAGTGTGACAAGAAATTAATTGTTAAGCTAATTAACTTAAATTATCCGTAGGAAAGTTCCGTGGGTTGCCGGACGTAAAAGAATAGCACCATCCCATTTCTTCCCGTGGGTGTCGTAGAAGGCGACTATGGGACTTACTAGAGAATGGGCAGCAGCGTTCTCTATGCATTTGACCACCATACTGCGATCGCCAACCCGCCTGCCTAGCGTAGCGATTATGGCAAATCCCCCCTGTTGGGAGAGGCTTATGTCCAGCAGTGGACGTCCTTCGGCTGATATGATGATGATGATCCGTAGATAGAGAGATAGGCAACGTCCCGACATACAAGTTGTAGGTCGTAGCTTAGAACCCAGACAAGCGGTTTACTTCGAGTAAATAATTTCATCACCGCTGCTCTGGAAACGAAGAAGGAAAACATCGTAATGAAACTGGCATGTCCACAAAACCAAAAGTTCTAAAACATTTGACATCTACCAATGTGAGCCCGCGTGGTCGATTACGGCCCATTCCGGAGGAGGCCTGTGACCCAGCAGCTGATTTATGTATGTATTTAAAAATAAAAAATATTAACTTCAATTGTACAAAAAAAAAACACTAATATAAAAACTATGCATCGTTACAACTAAACGGAAAGAGTGTTTTCGGTGAACTCTGGCACCCAATGTAAGATTTAACTTGTGTTTAGGGTGCCAGCGTCCTCGCCTATTATTGAACATATATCAGCAGTTGTGAGACAAGCACAATATATTATTATTATTAAGATATCTATTTACTAATAAATGCAACTATGATGTGGCCTATATGTCATATATCCGTAGATATATCCAATTTACAACTGTTTTTTTTTATTGTATGAAATGCTGCAATACGGCAAATTGACGTAGGATGTCAATTTGCTTTACAATTAATTATTCTGGCTGAACCTACACGAACGGTAAACTTGAGAGTTCGCTGCGATCGTGAAACTGTCAAAAGTCTTACGTTTACCAGCGAATGACGTCACTTGTACACATTATTTATACAAAAAAAAAATTCTTCAACATTGTGTCAGACATAATTTGAGGCAGCCCAAGTAAGTAACAGAAGTACTTGTGTCGGCGCTGTCTCACTCTCCCCCTATGTGGTTTTTTTTTTTGAGGTAAACAATGATGAGGCTAAATATGTTTTAGAGGGTTTCAAGAAAAATTCAAAATAAAATAAAATAAAACATATAATTTTGCAGGTCTAGGTTAATGTTGCCCCCGGTTGTCATTCGTGGATCTTTGACAGTCGAAGTCTGACAACCATTCTTACCGAGGGGTATCGTGTTACCCAGTAACTGGGTAGTGAAGGTCAGATAGGCAGTCGCTGCATGTAAAATACTGGTATTCAGTTGCATCCGGTTAGACTGGAAGCCGACCCCAACATAGTTGGGAAAAGGCTAGGCAGATGTTGAGGTGTGTATGTGTACGTATGTATGTGCGTGTATGTGTGTGTGTGTGTGTTATTTAAAAGCACACAATGTTATTTTACTACAATTTATCTTTAAGGCTAGGTTGTTCCGGCCTGTGGGCCTGTGGGCCTTTGAAACGCTACCTCCGCCTCCCCCGAATGCAGCGCGACGTATTTATTTACGTGGCTAGGTTAGGTGGCTAGTTTTTTCAACCTGGGTACGTTATTTTTCTTTCTCTAATTAGATAATACGACTATTAGCATGAATTAATTCGTCTTCTAGGTCCCTAACTTTGCTGAAAGCCTCCTCGTACAAATTACTACAGTTGTTGAAACCATCCGTGACCACCTTCAGTTGATCGCGTTCATCAACAACATTCAGATATCTATATATCTATCTTACGTGGCGGCCACCTGGACCACACCACACTTTTCTGATGAGTCTGCAGAGGATGCAGTCTATAATCTTGAACCCTTGTTTCCCTTCCATTATCAACAACATGGAAAAGGAATTGAGTTTGCAGTTAAGCTCTAAACAGATTCAAGCTTAGACGGTCCCATCAAAATATGTGGACGAACAATTTCTACGTTACCCCCTAACGTAGGAATGTTTAGTCTTGATCTTTGTGTATAGTGATAGAAGAGTAACTGTGGAGATTCATGCCGGCCAGCTCTACTCCATAGGAAGCGACAAATTGGAACCGTGTACCTAGCTTCTGACGTTTCATAAGTGCTCATGCAGGTTTATGTGAAATAAAATATTTTGATTTGGTTTTGATCTTGAATGGTGTTAATAATACCAGTCAATTAATCTCCCACTGTAAGGCAAAGGCCTCATCTCATACAGCGAAGACAAGAGCGTTGTTTGCTTGCTCAAGAATGGTTGGCGATTTCAGACTTTACAGGCACAATTTTTTACCAGTGCACAAAAAGTAACAATTAATTATTAGCTTCTAGACCCCCGTCTGGAATAGACATTAATAGACTGGTATTAACAACACATTAAAGATCAACACTTTCGTAGAAAGACGCTTTAGAATCTTGGGAAAGTGAGATTATGACTGAACCCATTTTATTTTATTTTATTTTTTATTTTATTTTGTTTGGGTGGCTTACAGCTATCAGTACAAAGTAGTAATAAGGTAAGGTAGTAGTAAGGTAATTTACGACAAGCCATTTACAAGCCTCCACAGATAGCAACGGAGTATTGTTGTACGTGTTATAAACTATGTTAAACTAAATAATTAATTTTGTTGGGACCTTATAATTATGTCCGTAGGCATCATCAATATCCTCAGCGAAAACCGGTAAACGATACGAAAATACAGAAAATCCTTATCAGTGCTGCTTTATTTGAGCCTTAATTAAAATAACTCGTAAAACTCTCTCGAGGGAAATCTGAAGAATGCGACCTAAAGCCGTAAAGGCATTAGTTATATAGATACTTATACATAATGTACACGTGTATGTAGGTAGGTATGTGTTTGTGTACGTAAACATCTTCAAGTTGATGTCCTTAGGGACAAATCGAACTGACTACGATATGTATAATGCTGCCTTATTATATTGGGAAATCGTGAGAAAAACCATGAAAATTTGTGCTTATTTTTTTTTATGTGCTGCATTTTGTTCACGATCGCAGGCAGTAGGTATCATCATGATAATCATCATTTCAGCCGAAAGACGCTCACTGCTGGACATAGGTCTCCCCCAAAAGGGGAGGGGTGGGTTTTGCCATAATCACCACGCTTGGCAGGCGGGTTGGCGATCGCAGTTTGGTGGTGAAATGCATAAAGAACGCTACTGCCCATTCTCTAGTAAGTCCCTTAGTCGCCTTCTACGACACCCACGGGAAAAAATGGGATGGTGCTATTCTTTTACGTCCGGCAACGCACCGAACAGCAGGTATGTACGGGCAGTAGGTACAATATGTCGAATATTGTAGATATTTGGTTAATCGTTGTTTTCAGATAAACAAAAGAAGTTTTGGGCCCTTTTCCTGTTGACAGTCATAGGGACGAATTTTTGTCGGCCTAAGATTCGTTCCTCAGCTTAAAAATTAGAATGTAAGTAACTTATTGATAATTTTAAAAAAATCCCACATAAATATTTTGACTTAAATTACAACGAACATAACAAAGATACGAATACAGATTTAAGTTTAGATACTTTTTAAGTTGGAGTAAGAAAAAAAATGGTAAGAAACAGTGCATTTAAAAAGGAAGTAAGAGTTATTTAAAATAACATTACTAGTCGACATGAAAATCAAAGAGAGGAAACTGAAAAAGAAACGGAATATTTTCCGAGGCGAAGAGATTCCGGAATTCTTTAAAACAATATTACGGAATGTCGTGAACTCGTGATATGATTTTTGAATAAGAAGCCTGTGTAGAAATGTCGTATTTGGAATACTTAGTATGAAGATCGACTCTAAATGTGGAAGAAGCTTTTATTTGACAAAAATGTAGGTAAAGTTCTGGAAGAATATTAATGGTTTAATTATACCTACGTAATTAGCCTATAATATTCCCACTGCTGGGACACAGGCCTCCACTCTGAGAGAGTGAGTGGGCCGTAATCCACCACGCTGGGTTAGTGCGGTTTGGTAGATGTCACATGTCGTCAAATTTTTGGTTCTAGGACATCATGTTTCCTCATGATGATTTCCTTCGCCATTTTCGAGAGCAGTGTTGAAATAATTTGCACTAAGTAAATCGCCTGTCTGAGTTCGAACCTACGAGCTACAACTCGAAAGTCGCGCTCGTTGCCACTGGACTACCACTGCTCTTCTAAATATACCTTTTAGTCTTAATTGAGAAGATTTTTAATTTATTATCAAAGCGAAGCAGACTTTCAAATATATCAAATACCTATATAATTATAAAATATAATATCATACATTTTGTTTCGCATGGGTGCAATATACTGATGTGACGACATGTCATAACTAGAGATCAGATATTCGGATGCATATTCACCTAAAGTTGCGGTGTTGGCTAATATTGAACGCGCTTTTGTTTTGAAAAAATCTTCATTTAATGTAAAAAAATGTTTTAACTAACACACCCCCACTCTTACAGACTTTATACACCCTACTTACACATATTTGCATCGTGATTAATTTTAAATAAATATTTGTCTGAATAGCTATGCAATCCTAATAATTTAGAAGTCGCTTCCATACTATACACCTGACTAGCTATGCATTCCCGGTGTTCCTGGCATCCCGGGATTTTTTTTAAAATATGTTTTAAGCAGCCCCTTCCATACTTTCATAACTAAAAATTTACTTTAGGTAAATATGCATCCGATTATCCGATCTCTAGTCATAACATCGAGATTTCTGTTCTATATGATCAAGTTAAGGTTGGGTTAGGTAGTTAGTTATTCATGTATATATTATATAAACATAATCTGAAATAAATGCTCTAAATGTTGGTAAAAACCACGTCAAAATCCAGTGTGTAGTTCAGAAGAACTAACCGGTCACGCAGACTCGAAATTGTGACTCCACAAAAGGTTTTTACGACTTGACAAAACATCGACATTTGTTTATTATAGCTAAGTTTAAAATCAATATACTATACACATCACCTTTCGAAATAAATTCTCTACATGATGGTGAAAACCGCAACAAAATCATTACTGAATCCACGGTCCTACTGGAAGTTCAAGGATATTTAGTTGTACTTTTTATTAAGTATTTATTTTATTTATAAATGCTTTATTGTACACCAGAAAACCGTTATTGTTCCGTGCGGTACCAGACGTAAAGAATACTACCATCCCATTTCTTCCCGTGGGTGTCGTAGAAGGCGACTAAAAGACTTACTAGAGAATGGGCAGCAGCGTTCTCAATGCATTTTACTATCATACTGAGATCGCCAACCCGCCTGCCAAGCGTGGCGATTATGGCAAACCCCCCATTTTGTATTTTGGCGGAGTCCTATGTCCAGCACTGGACGACTACAAACACACACACTGGTCGGCTAAAATGATGACACCAGAAAATACATAACAAAAATAAAACATTTAACAAACGCTTTCTGCGATCTCTTCCAGGCAACCTTGGAATGGACAGTGATTGTGTGGACATAAAAATGGTAAGTACTGAATTTTGTGAATATACCTCTGATGGATATTGCTATAATATTTTTACTGTGTCTTGCCAATCGTTATTAGTGTTATTAACGCCTCGTATCGACAGTTTCAAAGACTTTATTATGGTCTTCAAAGCTTTGTTTAAGAGACCGTATTTTTTCCCAATGTGCGTTTGGGAAATTTTATTTCATTTTATTGGAACGGGAAGCACGTTTGATTCGTCATTCGTTTACCTTTGACAGTAGTTATTGGTCGTCAGAAGCCCGCATCTCTGACAACCAGTCTTACCAAGGGGTTTAATATTACCCAGTTACTGGGTTGTGGAGGTCAGATCGGCAGTCGCTCCATGTAAACTACTGGTATTCCGCTGCATCCGGTTAGACTTGAAACTGAGCAAAATAGTCGGCAAAAGGCTATGCTGTGTTATGCATCATTTAAATGTGAGTATATTATTCGATTCTGGGTTTTAGTAAGAATGTTGCACCTAGATCTTCTTCTTCGTGTCGCTGGCACGAGAGCTATCAAACTTGGCCCAAAAATTCGCCACGGCCACGACGTTATCGCTGGTAGCGCAGAGGTCACTTTGACTGCAAGTTTTGGGGCACAGATCCAGGGCAGGATGTATGTAGGTGGTGGAGCACAGTTTGTGACGCAGCTCCACATCCACACCATGCTGCTGTTCCGTTGAGGAAGCCACACTTTACGAGGTCAAGTGTTTTTTTTTTTCAACTTATTCTTTCCAACTTGGGTTCGTACGTACCTAATATGACTGATGACAATTCGAAATTAGAAGCAAACAAATACTTGTAAAGAAGTAGAAACATAAAATGATATTTTAAAAATTGTTCTCATTAAGTAAATCTTAAATATAGGAAAATATGTGAAATTCACACTGTACGACTTACATTTACGAATTCTAAATTGTTTTAAATTTGTTTTTATTTTTTCATTCACCAGAGGGCGTTGTTAATTCTTTGAGATCAGTTTGTTTATTCTACAAAGTGTTTATCATTACATTTTCTTCATATTCGCACGGTCAGTACCTAGGTACCTACTTGGACGAATGATTTGTATCTGTTTTTAAGTGAAACAAGAACTAACTATTGTATGCAAATGTTATGTAGACATTGCTTGTTGAAAGAACTACACTAGTTTGTAATTTGTTACCTATTTGATAAATAAAAATAACTTATGAACATGAAGAATAGTTTCCTAAAAATGCGAAAATAAAATTTAGACTTATGCGAAAATAGTTTTGTAACAATAAACATAGATACAATACACTTGTTAAAATTTACTGTAACTTTCAACAGCCATTAAAAAGCCAAAAAAAACATTCCTGCTAGTTTTCCATCGTCAGAATAGTTCACTAACAAACGCCCCATTAGAGCCGGCGCTTCATAAAAAAAAACATTTGTTTAGCGAAACAAGAACCGCGAAACAATGTTTACTAAACTAATAACAGATTACTTACAAGATAAAAAAAATAATTAATACTTACAATGTGTTAACAAACAGTGGTTATCAAAGTAAACTGGAAGATTATTTTATTTGTGAACGGATTTGGGATGCGAGAATGAGAAAATTTCTTTTCGTTAGCGCGCGCACATTCGCGGGCTGGCGGTCGGTCCGCGCGACGCGTCACTGTGTACTGACTACCTAGCACATAGCGACTAGCGACGCCAGCTCTCGTCACTTGAAACTATCTTTATCGGTACTTTATCTTTGATAGCTTTGTAACAAGCTCCAATGAAAGCCTATCGATGATACTGACATCATTGTCGTTATAATCTACAGCTTTTACCAGGAAAATGTATTCCATGGTCTCATCTATTCGTCCGATTATTCAATTTTGATTGTAACACTTTGTGCTGCTAATTAGTTAGCTTCGCGTCGTTGATTGCGGTGAGTGCATATTAATTACAATCGGAAATGAGCAGGATGTTGAATGAAATTAAAACTATATCACGTGCAATTTGGCTTATTTCGGGAAAGTGAATGTTGACAAAATTGCGCTATAATCGCTTTAAAATGATAATGGTGCCAATTCTTTTGTCACAAAATTCTCTAAACTAAACTAAAAATCACTAAAATTTAGTTTATTCCTGTCAAACGACGATTTCCCATTCTGAAATTGACTAAAGTGACACAACTTATCTATATTTTAGTTTGACAGCACTAAGATTGTACTGAGTTTTTAATTTAGTGAAAATGATAATTTTGCTATTCTGTTGTTGTCAAATTCATTATTCTATTCAATATAAAATTTTGATTGTCTAACTAAATCTGATTATTTTTAATCGCGATTGAAAAGGTGTGGAATAAAATTAGTTGTCAAGAACTAAAATTCACACTGACACCTCGACTTCGGGCGCAAATACAGTACTGTATCTTTTTTTCTTTTCTTTTGCTTATATCTCGAAATTGGTGTGTCCTATCGTAAAAATAATGAAAATTTCGACCCCCTTTATAAAACCCCATACACCTCTAAAACTCAACATGCAGGTAATAATTTTTCATATTTTCGATACAAAAAGTAAAAAAAAATCATTTAAAACACGTTGAGGCCTGCGCGATTCCGGCTCTAAAAAAAATCACGGGGTAGGGCAAACGTGGAGTCGCGTTTGTCCAATTCGATTTTAGTTGTGTCAAAATTATTTTTAAATTTAGAGATCTTTTTTTGCAGAATAGCTTTAAGATTCTCATAGCCAAAAGTAAGGAATTTTAGTGATAGTTTAGTTAGTTTAGTTCGGTGTACAAGAGAATTGGCACCAATGACAATGTTAATTGGCTGATGTGGTAGGATTATTTTAAGTTAGTATTTGTTTTATTTATATTGTTATATTTTACTAGGTTGAAAATTATCCCCCGGGAACGAACTACCAGGACAAATAATTCAGGTTATAAACTATCTGAGTGCCAAATTTCATTCAAATCCGTTCAGCTGTTTCTGCGTGATTGAGTAACAAACATGCAAACATCTAAACATACATACTTTCACATCTCTACATAAGTACATAGTACAAAACAAAGTGGCATTTCGTGTCTATACGCTTAGATCTTTTAAACTACGCAACGGGTTTTAATGCGGTTTTCACCAATAGACAGAGTGATTCAAGAGGAAGGTTTATATGTAAGTATAATACACCGACCTCCACGCGGGCGAAGCCGGTGGCAAAAACTAGTTTATAATATTAGTAGGTTAGGTTTTTTTTGTGAAACTGAAATAACTGTAGACAGATTACCCATAAAAAGTGAGGAAAAACTTTCAGCCATTTCTTCACTTTTTTTTTTGTGTGGGAAATCATCAAATAACTTCTCCCGCTCTGGGTGGAGCGGGAGAAGTTATTTGGCAACGCGCCGTCGAACCAGCCATTTCTTCACTTCCGATTAAATAATGGTCATTGAATCAAAATATTTCATTCCGATCATCGCATGTGCGACCTACATTCTTTCATTCTACGTGAAACTGTACTAACCCACTTTACTGATTTCATTGAGAGTTTTTTTGTTTATTCAAGCCGTAGAAACAGGGAAGTGAATTTTGATTGAAAATGATTAATTAGTGTGTAAACAAACACCGGCCTGTGCCATCACAACACATTATGAATGAAGCGATGGCGGAGCGGAGCTGTGTGAGCGAGGAAACGAAAAAACAATTTTCTGTGTTTGTTTTCTTTTTTTCGTGTTTCGTAAAAGGTCTGTTGGTTTGGGTCAAAAGTGGGTCAATGGTCTGCTCTGTTTTCCGTAACATGAAACCTTCACACATTCTTCTTTTTTGCAAACTTTTCTGTTTTTCGTTTTTACAGCTGACCAGTGAAAGCAAGTAAGGTGTACACACAGCTACACATCAAGCTATACGGTTCCAGTATAAGCTGATCTCGCATTGTATAGGATTTCCGTACAGTGTGAGGTCAGCGTAGACTGGAAATGTATAGCTTGATGTGTAGCCGTGTGTAGGTACAGCCTTCGTATCAGAGACGCATAATCTGCCTCTAATGTTGGGAGTCAGACCTCCTCTCGTTCGTGATATACACCGTGACATTTAAGTCGTCTTACACTTACAACGGCAGCCCACTTCATGTATCCAGTGACTACTAATCATTTATTAAAAAAAAAATATTTTGGACATATGTATACTAAATAATTAATTTTTTTAAATATAATTCACTAAAACGCATGATGTAGTTTAGAACACCCTGTTCTGGAGATGGAATGAATGATGAAATATAATGGTATTATGATAGGTAGGTAGAAATCTTCTACCGTTTGATACGTAAACATTATTAACAGGGAGGGTGTTTCATAAGTCTAAAACATTATTGATTTTTCTTGTTACCTATTATCTTAATTACTGGTAACAATTTTTTTAATCGTGTCTGTAGGTATTTCATGTCGAAAACATTGACTGGACCACCTTTGTAAGACGACTAAAATGTCGCGGTGTATAATGTAGTGCTAGTACTATTACCTATAGGTATACCTACTCACCGTGTCCTAACTACCTACTAGGTCACAACCAAACCCAAGGAACTGTTATTAAAACAAATCAACATGTGGGTAGTCTTACGTCATCATCATAATAATTCTGAAATACGACCAAAAACCAACACGGTTTAAACATTTTCAGTGTCAAGTGATAACTGTTACACTGACAGGGTAAATACTTACAGTGAAATATTACAGACAATGATAGTGACACCTAATGTTGGTGATATAATGACGTCACTCGTTTATTTTGGACGATAAGCGGAGTCTACTGTCTACATAGCATAGTAAGCCCAAGTATGCACGGTCGTGTTTTTGCCGCGGTGATTTTCTTTCGCACACTTGATTTTCAACACGCACCTTACTGCTTAGCATGATTAGTAACTCGAGTCAAAGTCAAACACAAAGCGTTTATTTCAAATAGACACATAAAAGGCACTTTTGAACGTCACCATTTACATTAAAATAGAAGACAGTCGCCCCTTCCAGAAGGTAGTTTATTGAGAAGAATGGCCAAGAAACTCCGCTGTTACTCTTTTAAAATGTCTTACAATATTCTGCATAAATTAATTGTATAATTTATTTGAAAACGATGCACCTAGAATTAAATTACTATACCATATTAGGTAAAAAAAATCAAATGAAGCATTCGAGTCATGGCCAGCCCTAACAAGGTTCTGAACATGATTGCTGACAGAGTGCGCAGTCCTTAGGTAGTTCAATGCTGTCAGTTACATGATTGTGTCACCGTATCGTTTTGTTTATTAACACTTCGTTTTTCAAGAACTTACTAAGAGGTTACTAACCCATATGAGCCTCCGCTCGAAATAAAGATTTTAGATATGAATTTAGCGCCGAGAGTTGATAATCCAAAGATGTTTTTTATGCCTTGAGATGAGCTCTGTTAAATTCTCAATACTCTGTTCAACACCGAGAGTTAAAAATACAGTGCTCAATAAAATCCCGTCGCGATATTTCCATGTTCGTGCGAACGTGAGCTTACTCTTTGTAGTTTTAGTTACAGGCGTATGTATGGAGGGCTAAGTAGACTCGTAACTAAATAGTATGAAGTTTCTGCTGCTAAAGATTGACTGCTGCGCTGCGTGTCGCGAGTTCGATACCCGCACGGAACAAATATTTGTATGACCTCCAAGTATTTCACACATAATTATGTAATGAACGAATGTTAAATATTGTACGTAAAACATTTTAAAAGAGTAACGGTGGAGTTTCTTGCCCATTCTTCTCCATTCGAAACTACATTTTGGAAAAGGCGACTAGAATCAATTCTATGTAAATGCTGACGTTCAAAAGTGCCTTTTAAGTGCCTACCCTACTAATATTATAAATGTGAAATTTTGAGAGTATAAAGTATAGATATATGGATGTTTGTTACTCGTTCACGCAAAAATTGCTGAATGGATTTTAATGAAACTTTACAATAATATAACTTATACATCAGAATAACGCATAGGCCATATAATTTATAAAGACCTTGTGTGAGTTGTCCAAAATATAACGATAAGTGTCAATTAAGTAGGAAAAAATTCTGCCATCTGCGAGCTATTCTGGCATGCGCTGCAAAAACCGCTAGAGATACACGGGAATGTTTATTTTTAATAGTCCTACAAAAAAGACCGCGACAGCATATATCTATCTTTTATGTGTAAGCCATTATCGCCAAAATAGTGAACCATATATACAATAAAAAATGATCATTTATTTCTAATGATGATAGTTATACGATATATAGGACCTTGGAGAAGAAAATAAGGTACTCGAAGTACTAAGCACCAGCTAGTTTGAGATAAATGCTTTGACTTTGACTTTGTTGTACAGGGTCTAGCTGTTTGTGTATGTGAGTTTAACTGGAGCAATACAGGAGAATTCCCTAGGTGGGGCAAAGTCGCAAGTATCGATAGAAGGCTAGGCTACGCTTATCGAGGTTGGTCCGTGTATGGGTGCCCATCTTTACATACCGAGACCCCTCCGTGCCTCGGACAGCACGTTAAGCCGTTGGTTCCAGCTGTCATTCGTAGACCTTTGACAGCTGTTACGTGTAATCAGAAGCCTGAAAGTCTAACAAGCAGTCTTCTTAAGGGGTATCGTGTTACCCAGTAACTGGAAGTCTACTCCCTAAGCACGAAATCCGTATTTTCGGCCGAAGCTACGGGTGTTTTCTACTTTGGGGCTTGAACTAAGATTGAATGACAAAACGATTTGTCCTTACTTCAGATGTGTTTTTACCAGTACGAAAAAAATTATTAATCGGTAGTAGGGATCACTCTGAAGCACCTACTCGGATACCTTCGGTGACGGACTTAGAGAGTAGGCTCCTGAGTTGTGGAGATCAGAGGGGCAGTCCGTTTATGTGTACAATACTGGTAAATCTTCAGCTGCATCCGATTAGACTGGAAGCCGTACCCAACATAAATGAGAAAAGAATGGGCAGATGAAGCACTGGATCAACGAATCGTGAAGCACTTCCACTGGTTCACGCCATTGCACTAAACATCTGCAATACTCTGGTATATATATATAGTTATTATTTATAGTTTCACAGCTGGGTTGCCTCTCGGAAACAATGCTTTTTTTGTTTTGAGGGTGGGATATCATTAAATAACTTCTCCCGCTCTGGGTGGAGCGGAAGAGCGTGTCAGACTTTTACCTTCTTTTTGAAGTCGATTAAAAAGAGGACAAGTTAGTCTTAATAGGTCAGAAAGGAACCAAAATTAATAAAAGAAGGCTATACAGTCACGCTTGAGGAGTCTGCAATCGTAGGTCTTTTTTTTGAGGGTGGGAAATCATCAAATAACTTCTCCCGCTCTGGGCAGGAGGGCGTGTAAGACTTTTATAACTAAAACTCACCCGTGTTCCTTCAGTTGCCTGTGTGCCAGGGGCCGCGGTATCTCTTTCGAAGAACCCGCACCCCTGGCAGAACAATGCTCATATTTCATGTACTTGTTATTAGGTACCCGCACCGTTTGCCAGTTTTCATGAAGTTCAGTAAACATGTGACATCCACCAGCCCGCACTGTGCCCGCGTGGTGAAATACGGCCCGCTTTCTTTCAAAGGAGGCCTGTGTGCCAGCTGTGGGAATGTTATAGGCTAATTATGTGTTTATGCTATGCTGTAAATATTGACAGCAGAAAACAACAAATGCGTTAGTATACCCTCAACGCTGTAGGCCTTACAGACTGTAGATTTGTAGACGATTTTCTATTCTTTATTTTCATTCCTCTTTATCTTGTTCCGTATGGTGCCGGACATAAAAGAATAGCACCATCCCATTTCTTCCCGTGGGTGTCGTAGAAGGCGACTAAAGGACTTACTAGAGAATGGGCAGCAGCGTTCTCTATACATTTTACCATCATACTGCGATCTCCAACCCGCCTGCTAAGCGTGACGACTTCCTTCGGTATTTTTTTAAAACCCAATTATTTTTAAAAGAGTAACCGTGGAGTTTCTTGCCGGGTATTCTCCTTAGGAAGCGACAAATTGGAACCATGTACCTAGCTTCTGTTGTTTCATAAGTACCCATGCAGGTTTATGGGAAATAAAATACCTTTTAATTTTGTTTTTTTTTTATCTGCCTAGCGTTTTTCCAACTATTTGGGGTCGGCTTCCAGTCTAACCAGATGAAATTAGTTACCATGGTAATCTGGGGATAAAGTCTAACTATGAAATACGGATACACAAGTCATTTATATTCCTGTTTTAGCATTTAAAATGAAATCAGGAGAGAGTGGTTTATTACGGGTGCAATGAGCTTCAATGTGTTCGTCATATAATTTATTAGGAGCAGCCGTTACATATATCCAAATCACCATCATCATCATCAGCCTACAGCAGTCCACTGTTGGACATAGGCCTCTCCAATTGCACGCCATTCAGCCCGATTCTCGGCTACTCTCATCCAGGTGCTACCAGCCACCCGGCGAAGATCGTCGCACACTGGTCCCAAATTAAAAAAAAGTGGACATTGATAGTAGACCGCTGATATTTTTTTTTATTGTTGATATAATGATAACAGATAAGGCAAAAAAATATTATTGTCCTACTTCAAATACTTTTCTCTATAAAAAATATTTCTTTTTTTTTTGTATGGGAGTGATTACATTTTACTCAATTTCTCAAAAACCTTAAGCGATGTCGAGATGGCATTCACATATGTTAGAAAACTAATAATTCTGAGTATTTGGCTCGAAGAAACTTATTGCTTATCTCTGCGTACTTTCGAGATAATAGTGACAGAAAATAACAATTTTTTTTAATGTTAATTGTTCGCTTTTTTTTAATCATAGCCTTACTCATATCGCAATAGGTCCGCTGGCCAGCAAAATGGAGCTTCGACGCGAGTTTGCCGGGATAACAAGATGGCCGCCTCTCATGACGTAACGTAATACGGTCACGAATCGCGCGCGTACACCTCACTCAGTGTACAACTAAATGTGGTTGCGATAAGACGTGTCCTTATTTTTTCTGTGCGCTTGAAGAAATGCTTGTTGTTTGTTTGTTTTGTTATTGTTGTATTTTGAATCTTTGGATTTTAAAATCAAATAATTTTTGTTTGTCTTTCTTTCGTCGAATTTGTTTTCGTAATTTTTTTTGTTAAAATCAAAGTCACTTTGTCTTTGATATCTTTGATTCTAATTTGTTTTCAATTTTCCTTAAAATTATAATATGTCCGCATTTGTCACCAACTTAGACTTATACGTTGTTCTTAAATCAGGAGGTGGTTTTAAAAATGTCGAATTTTTATTTAATGCCCTTATTGAACGTATTGGTGTTGAATTGTCTTCCGAAGATTTGAGTAATATTCAATTATTTTGTCGTAATTTTTCAAGTAATATCTCAAAAAGATGGTCTGCTTCCAGTAGAGCTCAAAAGACCTTTCTTAACAAAAATTCAGACTGGTTACAATCCCAAATAGTTTGGCCAAAATGTCAAAATATCGATTTAAGCAGCATTTTTAAAGTTGCCGAGGAAGTAATTCCAAATTTCGAAACGCAAGTGGATACTCATCAATTAAGTTATGGTACAAGTAAAAAACCATTTGTTGATATATCTGATAAACAGAAGAAAAGGCGTTCTCTAACACTTCTAGATCACACAGAGGAGGAATTAGTTTATGCTTTATGTGCCAAATTAAAAGAGTCTAAAAAAACAAAATTAGCAGCTATATTAAACGAACTCAGCCAAAACAAGGAAAAATGTGAGATGGTATATGATGTACTATTCGCTAAAAAGACTGACAAACCGTGTTTACCAGATGATAAAACGTTAGCGCTTTACACCTCAACAAATTTGTCAAAATGGCAATATCGAAATTTAAGAACTATTCTTGCTTCAGAGAAAATGTATGGTCTTCCATCCTATCAAAAGCTCCTGGAAGCTAAAAAAACTTGTTATCCTCCAGAGTCAGACATAACTGTAACTGAATCTGATGCTAAGATAAGACTTCAATCGCTTCTAGATTTGACAACTAATAGGATATTAAAAACAATTCAGCACAACTCTGCCGACAAAAAATCGCTAAAACTAATAAGCAAATGGGGTTTTGACGGGTCATCTTCTCAAAGTAATTATAAACAAAAGTCACACTCCGACACTAAAATTGACGATTCTTCAGTTTTCATGATTAGTTTGGTTCCGCTTCGTTTGGAAGAAGAGAGTGGTACTATCTTGTGGCAAAATCCTGCTCCCTCTTCAACAAACTATTGTCGTCCAATTGGCTTTATATTTGCAAAAGAAACAAATGAATTGATAAAGAAGGAAAGTGCATCCTTAGAGGAAGAAATTCGTAATCTTGTTCCCACAATTGTAGATAATTTTGATATTAAACATGATTTGTACATGACTATGATTGATGGGAAAATTTCTACTGTGATTTCCAATACTTCTTCTGCAGCTGTTTGTAATATTTGCAATACCCCACCTAGCAAAATGAATGACTTGGACTTTGTATCCAAAAGACTCATCAGAGAAGATATGTATAAATATGGTCTGTCTTCGCTTCATATGTGGATAAGATGTATGGAATGTATTTTACACATTTCGTACAACTTAGACTTCAAAAAGTGGGCTGCACGAAAAGAAGATAAATTGTTAAAAGAAATTAAAAAGAATTTGACACAAGAAGAATTCCGGGAAAGAACTGGTTTGTTAATTGACATAGTAAAACAGGGATTTGGTACAACCAATGACGGTAACACGGCAAGAAGGTTTTTTGAAAATTATGAAGTATCTGCTGAAATAACGGGTATCCACCCTGATTTAATCAAGAGATTTGCAGTCATTTTACAAACAATTTCATCTGGTCAACTTATTAATACCAACTTGTTTAGGGAATATTGTAAAGAAACAGCAATGCTATATGTAAACTTATATCCATGGTATTACATGCCTTCAAGTGTCCATAAATTGTTGATACACGGTGCTGATATTTGTGAAAATTTCTCCTTTATTCCGATAGGCATGCTTTCCGAAGAAGCTTCCGAAGCGAGGAATAAAGATTTCCGGAATGTTAGAATGGCACATACAAGAAAAATCGGTAGAGTTCAGACTAATTTAGACATTATCCACAGCTTTCTAATTAGCTCAGATCCTTACATCAGCCATATCAAACCAAAGTTTGCTCGTTTACATAAACAGTTGTTTCCAGAGGCTAGTGCTTTGATCTTGAACAATGAATTGCTTTCGTTGGAAAACGAGGAAATAGAGATTTCTCAAGAGAATATAGACCCAAATATTAATCTTTCACCATAATATTTTTTCAGAATCGTTTGTGAACATATTCAACTTTATGTTTGCAGCTTAATATGTCTTCATTTTGATTGTTTTTTAGAACTGATGAAAGTACTCCTTCAGAAAGGTCATAGCTTTTCAGTAATTAGTGAGCCCCCATAACCTCTTTTACAGAGAAGTCTCTTTTTACTTATTTGACATTACGCATACATTATAATTATGTGCTAAAGTAAGGCTATGATTAAAAAAAAGCAAAAAATTAACATTAAAAAAAAATGTTATTTTCTGTCACTATTATCTCGAAAGTACGCAGAGATAAGCAATAAGTTTCTTCGAGCGAAATACTCAGAATTATTAGTTTTCTAACATATGTGATTGCCATCTCGACATCGCTTAAAGTTTTTGAGAAATTGAGTAAAATGTAATCGCTCCCATACAAAAAAAAAAGAAATATTTTTTTTACAGAAAAGTATTTGAAGTAGGACAATAATATTTTTTTGCCTTATCTGTTATCATTGTACCAACAATAAAAGAAAATATCAGCGGTCTACTATCAATGTCCACTTTTTTTTAATTTGGGACCAGTGTGCGTCGCTCCACCTAGCCTGAGGGCGTCCCACTTTACGTTTGACTATTCGCGGTCTCCACTCAAGAACACGTGTACTAATGTGGCCGATCCATTGTATCCAAATGTCTACTTCAATATCGTTATTAGTCATAATCTGCCTAGTATTTTCTCAACTTTGTTGGAGCCGGCTTCCTCTCTTACTGGATGCAGCTGAATACAACATGCAGTTTCTTACATGGAGCGACTGCCTATCTGACCTCTACAACCCAGTTACTGGGTAATACGATACCCCTTCGTGAGACTGGTTCAGTAACGACTGTCAAAGATCTACGAATGACAGCCGGCTGCCAGAACCGACGGCTTTATGTGCTTTCCGAGGTTCCGAGGTGACTACTTACTTAGTTGGTATGTTAAGATGGTCATCCATCCACGTACCAACCGCCGCCAGCGTAACTTAACCTTCATACTTAGTAGTATCTATGCTATGTTAGTTATCTACGTTTCTCTTCATATTTATGAGCGGCCACAAGTCTCGACATATATACAGTGTGCGTAGTATATTTGGTTCAATGTGTCATAATCGGTAGGGATCAGCTTTGTTTATCTTGTGGGTAAAAGATAAAAGACATGAATGATCGGGTTGGACATTCGCTGTTGCCACGTTGCAATTACTGTACTGACCTTGGCTTTTTATAGATTGTGACTCGTGTTTTTTAACCGACTTTCAAAAAAGTAGGTTCTGTATTCGACCCGTATGTATGCTTTTGTTTTTCCGCGACTACTTATCCGATATCGACGAGGTTTTCGTTATTTGAATGTATATTTTTCGGGTAGGTTTAAGTATAAAATATAAGGATCTGATGAACATCTTCGGAGATAGCAATAGAACTCTTCAATAACTTACAGCAAATTACCCGCTATGGCTGCAATCGTATGTCTTAATGTCTATGTATTGTTTACACCATTCCATTGTTAACATCATGCCCCCGGTTTCTAGTTGTGGTACCATAAAAAAAAATAAGACATTTCTGATAAAAAATAACCGCCTTCCAAAAAAAAGGTATTTTTCACTTTGTACTATTTCACTACAAAGTGAAAAATAACTTCAATTTCAGAAGACGGTGGCCAAAACTGAACACACAAAACGAAACACACCGACTATCGAAATTAAAGTTATTTTTCACTTGTAAAACGTTTTTAATTATAATGGTGTTTTCGCGACGACCAATGAAGTTGCAGCTCGTAGTCCACTGGTGGACATAGGCCCCACATAAGTGGTTCTACAAATGGTTACATTCAAAATCTGAAAACAATTATGAAGACATGGAAAACCACTTTTCCAAAAAAAGCATTATTCAAACTGTCTACCTACCAAATTGAGTTAGTCAAAAAGCGATATCTACTTTATTGAAATTAAATTTATTTGTAAGCTTCACCACTAGGGACAGAATTAACGGTATTTTATATAACGTCAGTAATTACCGGTATGTTAACGATAAAAAGTAATGATTATAATAACGATACCCATCATTCAGTTAACGTTATCTAATTACCAGTATTAGTATCGATAAAAGTAACAACTCTTGTACCGGTAATTTATACGTCCAACTCTTTCTAACTATGACGGTGGGGAAACTAGCATCATTCGGTGTGTATACAGAAACAATATTATATACACGCCGAACGTGCGGCTACCTTCAGCGTGTATATGTCGTGGCCATATCGTGGATTTGCTAACTAAATGAAATGCTCGAGAAGACGGTCAACGTCAGGGGCACCCCGAGATTCGGTTTGATTAGGTTCGTTTAAACCCTGCAGACAGAAATAGGACCTGACGTCGACCGTCTTCTTCTGTGATATAAGAACCAGAAGAAGACGATAATTTCATGAAATGCGACCATCTCATGAAATTCTCGAGCATTTCACGAAGTGCGCAAATCTACAATATTGCCATGACATATACAATATTGGTGCCGATTCTCTTGTACACCAAAGTAAACTAAGTGGTAGATTAGTTAGTTTTTTTAGTGTAAGCTATGAAAATCTTAAAGCTATTCTGCAAATATCTCTAAATTTAATAATAATTTTGACACATCTAAAATCGAATTTGACACAACTCCACATGCGATTTTTTTTTGGCATCGCAACGTGGTACTTATTCGCCCTACCCCTTGATTTTTTTAAATCCGTGGCTCGCAGGGAGTGGCAGTCTCGACGTTTTTATATGGAATTTTTAACTTTTTGTATGGAAAATATGAAGAACTATTATCTACATGTTGAGTTCTAGAGGTTCAAGGATTAAGAGGGTCGAAATTTTCATTATTTTTGCGATAGGACACACCATTTTCGAGATATAAGCAAAGGAAAAGAAAAAAAAAAGATACAGTACTGTTTTTTCACCTGAAGTCGAGGTGTGGGGTGTAAATTTTTAGTTCATGACAACTCATTTTATTCCACACCTCAAACTTTATGGTAAAAAACATCAAATTCAGAACAGCAAAATTCCCATTTTGAGTAAATTAATAACTCAGTGCCATCTTAGTGCTGTCAAACTAAAATATAGTTAAGTTGTGTCACTTTAGTCAATTTCAGAATGGGAAATCGTCGTTTAACATTTTTTGTTTTAGGTGGAAAAACCCAACCGTGTCTCCTCAGTTGCCTGTGTGCCAGGGGCCGCGGTATCTCTTTCAAACAACCCGCACCCCTGGTAGGCATCGGCCCTTGTGGTCCCCGTCAGTTGGTGCTGAAATCTCTTTGAGGCGCGCGTGGAATACAAGGCGCCGTTGACCCGGGCCCAGCGAGCTACCTAGTACTCGCCGTCCGCAAGTCCGCGCCTACGGTGGCCGGGAATCAGCCTGGGATTCCCAACGCCCAGGTCGTCTCCTGCGGTGACTAAGGCCGTGAGGGTGCATATACAATTTCTCCCTCGCTTGCGTCGCCTGCCTCTTCACGAGCATTACTACTTCGCAGAAGGAGATGACGGCTAGACCTCCACCGTATGCTCCACCGTGTCCTCAGGGCGATCTTCGCTGTGGAAAAACCCGGGCGTTTCTTCCCGCCTTATCCGAAACAGGAACCTCCCGAAACAACCGTGTCCAGTGAGGACGCCATGCCGCCTCTCCAGTCACTCCTCAAAGAGGGGACTTACCGCCGCAATCGTGGCGTGTCCATCGTCGTTTAACATGAATAAACAAAATTTTGGTGATTTTTAGTGTAGTTTAGAGGTATTTGTGACAAGAGAATCAACACCATTGTTTCTGTGCTGCAGTAAATTATAATAAACAGGGTGGCAGGGCCATCAACGCGAAAACTGAAAACCATGAACGAATACCTTCAGCGTGTATACAATATGAGTTTCTGTGCTACAGAAAAGTATAGTAAAGAAGGTGGCTCAAATTGAAAAAAAAAATACTCAAATTAGCTGTGACCGAATATTTCTAGAAAACGAGATATTCCTGTCTCCAAAAAGGTATAGTCGCCCACATGTTTCTGGATACAATAAAAGTGACCCTGACAGCGCCTTTATGAGGCACGTAAGATATGAGAACGGTTTTAATATTGTATCCAGAGATGTATAGTCGACTGAATCTGCATAAAGACATAAGACCAATTAAAAAGTAACATATTAGTTATAATACTTAATTTTAACTTAATAATACGTGTTAGGTTAAAAGGTAGGTAGATTGTCACGTTTACTTTGCAATCGTTGAAATATTGGTACACTTCTTTCGGTCCATAATAATATTTTTACACACTAAAGGCTAAAACGCTTCTTGTCTTACAAGAAGCAACATTTTGTGCAACGTTTTAGCCAAATAACGATATTGGTAACGCTATTTCATCACCGGTTAATCCTATGATTTGATGGAAATTTTAATGTTAAATCATTTAAACGTAACGGAACGAAATGTTTCGGTAGTTTTACCGGTATTTTATTGGTAACGGTAACCGTCCCTGTTCACATTATTATTCAATTACCTACTCTTATTCAATTTATCCAATAGGTATGTAACCGGTTTTCAAACAGTTCAATTTCCACAATACATATTGTTGGCGGCATGTATCTATCATAATTAAAATTAATTTATCGGCCATTGCTTAATTTTTTTACCCTTTTTGCCTATTGTGGTATGGTAATTTTATACTAAGTACATCGTTTTCACATACAATTAATATATGCAAATATATAAATCATTTAAATAAATGAGCAACGGTGCAGTTTCTTTCCCATTCTGAAACTACCTTTTGGAAGGCGCGCTTAGAATAAATTCTATTTAATGTAAATGTTAACGTTCAAAAGTGCCTTAAACGTGCCTATTTGAAATAAATGCTTTGACTTTAACTTTGAAAATATTTTAATTATTAGCATTTCATTCAGCTTAATAATATCGGTGTTGAAAATAATTGTCAAGAAAATAAGAAAAATAAACATACACTACGATGACGAAAGGAATTTCATATATTGTAGAAATGTGACAAACCTCTTTTGTAAACTATTGTCTATGGATAAAGATGGGAAGCACCAGTATATGTAATATAGTGCCACTAACTTAGCTCTTCAGATGGGCAGAATTGGAAATACAACCAACTCCAGAAAACTAACTCAACAACTCAATTCTTTCAATGTCCACTAGCGACGCTGTCAACTGAACAGATAAGATGGTGGGACTATACAGCCAACCAATACGATGGCCAGACATGGTGATTAGAGCATTATCTATACCCATAATAACCATTGGTACGGATCACGATCATTCATTGTACGCATCAGCCAATTAGGATGCCCAAAACAATATTAATGAGCATTTGTATGCCTAGCAATTCGTTCATTAATTCCCGTCAAAAAACCTTTGTGATGATGTTGTGATGTCCAACAACAGTACACAATACATAATTATGATACTCATTGCTTTCCATTGAATTAATTGAATTCTCCAAAATGTTTGTACCTGGAGGAATCCTAGTTTACATTGACGATGACACGACTGCGGTTGGTGACACAACACTTAATAGATTCAATGAAAACTTTAAAGAATGAACATTGAATTCGAACGCACTAGAGTATATCTGGAGCATATTAAAGAGCATGATTCATCATTTTCCTAGTATAGGAATGATTCCAAAACTGTCATTGTCATTATATTAGGAATAAAATGATAAAAATTCCACATATTATTTTTGAACAAATAAATTGACTTATAATTATCTTTATCTATATTTACCAACAGGCCACGAGAAACGCCACATCATTACTACCATTCATACTAAACGCAAAGATTGACTGGAAGTTAGCTAGACTTATATATCGAAGGGTTATCGTACCTTGTATACCGGGATAAACCATACCTATTGCAGGCAGCAATGCAGTACAAGGCCAAATCTAAGAAGGTCGGACGACCTATTTACACATGGAATGATAATCTAAAGCAAGCAATGAAATACTTCGACATGGAAATCGAGATTTGGAAGGACATGGCTGGAGACAGAAATAAGATCAAGAAAGCGGCTAGCGATATCTCCAAAAAACCAGAAACTGATAGCAGCGAGAACTCAGAAGATGACTACGAAAACAATAACACAGAACATAGCGAAGCAACGGTATAGAAAAGAGCTAAGAAAACAGTTGAACGTACCCAAGAAGCCCGACCTGAATCAACATGCAGACGACGTTGTGAAAGATCCTATAAATAAATACCACCCGTCTCTCCACTAGTCCAATGCTTACTCAAGGATGCATATCCGGTAGGCTCGCAATCCTTTCCTATCCTATGGGTACGTCTACCTGACCATTACAGCGCCCCCCGGTCTACTTCTTGATATGCAATGGCCTCTGTAACACCATGAAGCATGAGGCTCCAGTGGCTAGTGCAAATCTTGGGGTTCATTCGATTAATCGAAACTGGTCAAGCCACGCTGGGATCGGTGCATTTCATTTCATTTCATTTCATTATACTTATCTTTATCTGAACTTATCCTTCGCCAATTTCAGTCTTTTTTTATTATACTAGACACCTATTCCACGAAAAAAGAAAAAGTTTATAGCAAAACATTGATATATACAAAAAAACCCCGTTGTAAATTCTAATTTTCGACTACATGTTGTTTGTATAAACTGCAGTGTGACCTCTGCGGTAATGACCTATTTTTTTGCTATTTCATCTGGTCATCCGATTCCGTGTGGTGCCGGACGTAAATAATAGCACCATCCCATTTCTTCCCGTGGGTGTCGTAGAAGGCGACTTAAGGCACTTACTAGAGAATGGACAGCAGCGTTCTCTATGCATTTGACCACCATACCGCGATCGCCAACCCGCCTGCCAAGCGTGGCGATTATGGCAACCCCCCCCCCAGTTTTTGGGGGAGGCCTATGTCCAGCAGTGGACGTCTATTGGCTGAAATGATGATGATCAAGGTCATGAAATTTAGTCAACATTTTTTGAATTTTGACATTAACAATAACAAGCAGTCGAAAAATCTTTAAAATTTTTGCCAGATCATTATTTAAATTGTGCCATACCAATTGAAACGAATATACATCACTCCCCAGGCTTCATGCTTGTAATCTGCAATGATGATATACGATACCCTTCGAATTTGGTATGTAAATATTTTTCCTGATTTGCCCTCTCAGTGGGGGGGTCTTAGCCTTCTCTTAGCCCCTTTTCTAGATCTTATTTTATTTGTCGTAGGTGTAACAATATCGCGGGTGGGCGATGTGATGCTATAGCTCATAATTTATGTGAAAACAAAAAATTTCTAGTGACCGACCGAAGGTTCGTTTTCGGCTATTTTCTGCCAAAAAATTATGATTTCAACCAGCTGTAGTGACAGCCAGGCCTAAATCAGAAGTTGGCTTTACGAGGTAGGCTGAATGGTGGCGTTCGGCTAACTTCGGGGTGATTCAAGTCCGCTCGTGGTTTCACTTGGCATCAACGGACGCGATTGAAGTTGTGAAGCAAGGTTATGTTGCATACACGCATACATTTTTTTTTTTTTATATTTAGATCATTTAGTTTTCGGCTGAAAATCCATTTTCGGTAGGACACTAGAAATTCACGCGGGCGAAGTCCAGGGCAAAAGTGTACAAATAAAATAATTCGTTAGTCTGAAAAATATCAGTTTTTGTAAAAATACTTATTGATCACAGAGTAATTATTCATGATATTCATTCATGTCTCGAGATATTTTTTATATACATTAGTCAAATGATGTATTTTCATTTTTATAAACGCCAGTTCGTTATAAGGCAATTAGCACAATATTGTAGATAATGTGTCTCTATGCCCTCGCATTTTCCTAAATGACTAGCACGTCTATGAAAAGACACTTGCCCCAACCGCCTGTGACGCGCACATGCAAATGAACCCCAATTACAATTTTATGTAGCAACAAATGTGTCTAGAGTCTAGACATTAGTTACCATGTTAATCTAGGGATAAACTCTAAACATAAAATACGGATACATCAGTTATTTATATTCCTGTATTAGCATTAAAAATAAACTCAGGAGAGAGTGATGGTTAATTACGGGTGCAATGAGCTTCAATGTGTTCGTCATGTTATTTATTAGGAGCAGCCGTTACATGTATCGAGTATTCAATAATATCGAATTGTCTACTACAATATCGTTATTAGTATATGATCCGATAAATCTTTGTGAGAGAAGAAAAAATACAAGACATGACATGTGTCACCCACAAATATAATTATGATGGAGGCACCCATCATAATTATATTTGTGGTGTGGGGGCTTGTGGCTGCCGCACGGGTCGATCGATCAGGTTAAACTACGCTTGCCACGGTTGGTCCGTGGATGGGTGACTATCTTCATAGTAAGACGCCTCCGTGCTTCAGAAAGCACGTTAAGCCCGAAAGTCTTACCAAGGGGTATCATGTTACCCAGTAACTGGGGTTGTGGAGGTCGGAGAGGCAGGAGATGTAAAATGCTGGTATTCAGCTACATCAGCGGAGTAATTGCGAGACACACTTATATTCGTAATGCCTTTCATTTTGTCAGTTCAACAATAGGTATACATTGCGCTATTTGTTTGGTTGAGCAGATACATTTTTGGAACATATGAAGCAATGGGTTAGTAGGTAATATCCTGCACAAAAATTCACATGGTGATTGATTGTGTTTTACTTGTATTTTGTGTTTTTTACGAGCTGTATCCAATCAAACTATATTCTTTCTTTCTTTAATTTAAAGCCCGAACGGGTCATAAAAAAATGTGTATCGCCATCAACAAAATTAAATGGCAAACTTATGTTTAACTAAGCCGCTATTTTAAACTTCACAGTTGCCGTACCAACATAATGTGTTTCAAAACACACACAAAGTATGTTTGAACTGGAAGCTAAGGTAAACCATAACAGAAAACTACATATAATGTCTAAGTAGTTATGCCGTTACGTGCCATAAAGGTTGGTATAATGTTACTCATAATTTCGTCTACCTACATTTATTTGTCCCTTGGGGTTCCTGTCTCATGAATAATTGCATTAATCCCTTTACGTTTTAAGTTTTGTACCTACAATACACTCACATTTAGCCAGTTATGTTCTTCGTCTTCGTCGTGTTGATGATTCCAATTAAGCTTCGACCATAATTCTGCCACTTCGACAGCATTATCGTTGGCCTCGCAAAGGTCTTTCATAGTGCAGGAGTTATTGCAAAGAGAGCACGACACGAGGTGGGGTATAGTTTGCAAATTGGCTCCACAGTGGCACTGCATCTCATAGGACCCCCACCTGACCAAGTTGTACCGGCAGCAGCCCACCTAGCTTCTCAGTCGATTACGAGATTTCCAGGTGAGCCATGGCAGTTGGTGGCCCGTTGGAAGCTTTTCTGCCGGCTCAGCATAGTCAACCGGAGCGGGGTGTTTGAGAAGCCACAGTTTCAATCGCGCCGCACTAGAGCTACCGTCGGATAGTGGGATGGTGGACTTGAAGAAGCTGTTACGGCTCTTCGGTTATGTTTAAGTCCCATGTAATAGGGGTCGCCCCCTATATTGGTCACAAATCCAGACTCCGAGCTGCTACTGACAAATTCCAGATAGAAATACCCAATAACACAATGCCCGATCCGGAAATCGAACCCAGGACCTCGTGCTCAGCAGTAGCGCTTGCTCGATTTTACACTTTTATGCTTATGGTATCGAAATCTGGAGTATTTTCCACTATGGGATGCCATAGTTAAACGCTACTACACATGTTCACGTCTCTATCTTGCACTTGTAGTTGGACAGTTGTGCTAAAGTGACCGGAATAAAGCTCAGCTTAAGTAAATGCCAAGATTGCTTTATTGAAGTCCCAGGCTTATCTACAGTAAATATATTCTATGTACATTGTAAGCGTTCCTGTTTCACATTTCTCCACGAGCACTAAATGTAGTGTATTGTCCTAAGTGTGTCAAATACCTGCTCACTATTTATAGCATGCACCAATGCCTTCAAACGCGTACCGACGACGGCAATAAAATGCAATACATCCACACATGTAAATATTCAATACGATGCATGTCAGCTAGCGACAGCGTGGTATCAGTTGGAAAATGGGAACGGATATTAATTCCGAAATATCTCCATGTATCAGGCACGTTCTTTAAAGGTTTAGAGAGTTTAAACTTCACTCAGAAAGATCAGAAAAGCAATTAGGTCCTATTTTCATCATTTGCCTAACCTTTCGCCAACTTTGTTAGGGTCTGCTTCCAATCTAACTGGATGCAGCCAGTAATTACCATGAAGTGACTGCCTAATAAGGTCCTATCCTCGTTACAATCTTATTAAGATCTCGCTTAACATATCCACTTAAACATCTGAGAAAGAGGAAATGGCGTGTTTGACTTCTAACAGCTGAAATCCTTCAATGACTGCACCGTTCAGTACCAAAGAGCAAATACTTTACTGCTTCGAGGTCTTAATGTGGAATGCAGCAGATTCCCTCATTTTCTAAGCCTATGAAATCCGTACACTCCTGCCCTCACAAATACTCAAACTCAAAGCATTTATTTCAATTAAAAACAATAGCAGAGATTTTGGAACTGTCAATGAGTCAGCCACTCAGAAATATGAAGCTAGTTGCCCACTCCAAAGTGCATTCCATCATTATCCACAGCCGGATTTCACACTATGCTGGGCATAAGCCTCTCTTTCCAAGTGTTGATCAATTACTCGCCAAACCATCCCACCACGATTGTAGCCACCAAAGAAAATTTAATGTACTTTCGTACTATATACATAAAATATAGCTTCGAATTTTCTAAAATAATGACTTCACTTAGAAACTTTTTCCAAGATAAAGAACAATGTATTCGTTATATAAACTGGTAATACTAATAAATTAATAAATTTGCTAAACTTATTATTAAATAACATACAGATAGGTATGGATCCACCTATACAAAGAAAGAGCTTCCTAATGAAACACGCACGTGTGGGTCACGAGTTCCCTAACGTGCTCGCTCAGCGTGCAAATGCTTTAATTACTCGTTAAGTAACATTAAGGCCCTGGTAACTTTAAATACCGTCGTTATGCGCGATAATGGTTCTTATTGCAATCCATTACTGGTTAAAATCTGTTGTAATAAATACGAATAACAAATGAGCAAGCGTATGTCGTAAAAATGCAAATAAAATCGGATAAAAGTAGATAATAACTATTTAGTAATAAATAATCCATCACTATATGCAGTTTGGCATATGGAATTTTATGGTATATTTTTAATTATGTTTATAATTGTTATTGAAGGGATATATACTGTTTTTAAAGATAATTAAGAGGTGATTTTGATGATTTTTTTGATGCATTAAATTATGTTTAATTATGTTTTGAGTTCGATGACTGTATGCAAAAAAGACTTGAATATATCAATTATTTTTTTGCTTTCAAAATTATTTACGGTTAAAGAGATACACTGCTTTAAAAAACCATCTTTTTAGCGTTTTCCATAAATCTCTGCCATAAGACGAGTTTTATTATGTTTTTAAGGGCTTTACTTTATGTTTTATTAACTCATCTCCTGCCTTATCAAGTTTTCAAAACAATTTCTTTCGTTTAACTGCACGGGTCACGCTCAGCCGCTAAGTATAAGGGCGATCGCCCACGGCGACTTTTTGCAGCGATTCAGTAGCTAGATAGATACCTTCGCCCACGTAATCACGATTCTACATCGCTACTATCACAATATGGCCGCGTTTCAGCATCGATACAACGTGTGAATTCATACAGATGTGGTATCGATACAATTGTAGTGTACTTGTGAATGCCTGTGGACGCTACAGTTGCAATATGGTTTTTTTTTCTGGGTGGGAAATCATCAAATAACTTCTCCCGCTCTGGGTGGAGCGGGAGGGCGTGTCAGACTTTTACTGACTAAAACCCACCCGTGTTCCCTCAGTTGCCTGTGTGCCAGGGGCGGCGGTATCTCTTACGAACAACCCGCACCCCCGGCAGGCATCGGCCCTTGCGGGCCCCATCTGTTGCTGCTGACATCTCTTTGAGGCGCGCGTGGAACACAACGCGCCGTCGACCCGGGCTTGGTCCTTACCGGACAGCGAGCTACCCATTACTCGCCGTCCGCAAGCCCGTGCCTACGGTGGCCGGGAATCAGCCTGGGATTTCCGACGCCCAGGGCGTCTCCTGCGAAGGCCACGGCTGTGAGGGCGCATGTACTGCATCTCCCTCACGTGCGCCGCCTCCCTCTTTGCGAGCATAACTGCTTCGCTGAAGGAGGCGACAGCCAGCCATGCCCTCTCGCTCCGTACCATGGCCTGGCTTCGCTGAAGGAGGCGACAGCCAGCCATGCCCTCTCGCTCCGTACCATGGCCTGGACCAGGGTCGGACGCGAGAGATCGCCGCCGCCGATCACCTCCACGAGGACACGGCGTTGCTCCGCCCAAGCTGGGCAGACCTCCACCGTATGCTCCACCGTGTCCTCTGGGCGATCTTCGCAGTGGAAACACCCGGGCGTTTCCTCCCGCCCTATCCGAAACAGGAACCTCCCGAAACAGCCATGTCCGGTGAGGACCTGTGTCAGGCGGAAGGTGAGGACGCCATGCCGCCTCTCAAGCCACTCCTCAAAGAGGGGACTTACAGTTGCAATATGGTCAAGACAACATTGATAGTCGCGCGTTTGCTACCGAATCGCTTCTATCACGCGTTTCAAATGCGACTAACGCCCAAAAGTAACAATAACGAACGTCCGGATCGACGCGGTGTTAGCGTCGCGTTAGCGCAGCGTATACGTTACGCTAGATATAAATGGTTTTTTAGAGATTTTTGAAGATTTCAGAGTAACATTGAGTCATTAAATACCTAGTACCATGTGGCTCAATGTGTGCAAATTATATAATTGTTCGAATTTAAACCAAAAGTAATTAGTAGAACTAATTGATTTAGTTTCGAACAATGCAGAATTTCTACTAAATAAACGAACTAATACGTAGCACTTCTAGAAACCAGCAAATTAATAATTTATCGACTTTGTCCGTACGAGACAGTTTACCCACGATTCCTCAGCAGAAACAATGACAAGTACATTATAAGAGAGCTCGCAACAAGCCAATACTTGTTTCAAAGCTCGTTTATTTGATTTATTAGAAAATGGTGGGTTGAAGGAAATTTTATATAAGTATAAATCGACGATAAATTGTGTCAGCAATCCTGTTCTGAAATTATTGGAAAGGTCATATTTCGAGTGCGCTCGTAGCATTCCTACAATCCGCATTATTTTAAGTTAATTATTAATAGCAATGTTTAAAAAAGGTTTGTGTCGAAGATTTTGTAAATTTTACAATTTACAAAATCTTCGACACAAAACAAAAAAACCCCTAAAAAGTAAAATATATTATATGTAATGGCCCTTTAATTTGAATTTTCAAATTAATGGGCCATTACATGTCATTTTAGTTGTAGATAATATTTCTATCAAAGCATCATCGCGTCGGGGGATGGCTAATGAAAATGTTATCCTTATAATAGCATAGAGATTAATTATTACTGGGCCTAGTCTTTTTGGCGTTTTCGGCTGAACTGATTTCGGTGTTAAGAATACTCTCGATTTAATCACCTATCACACAAATAAAAAAGCGACCAAATGCGGGTCAGACTCGCCCATGAAGGGTTCCGTAGCAACAAGTAACACGCGAATTATAATTATTATTTACTTAGGCACCTATTACAGGTTTATTATTAGAAAATAACGATTCACGGTTTATGCATAAGGTTTATGTTTATGAAATGAAATGTTTTTTTATTTTTTAAAGGTAAATTGCGGTTTACGATTTATGACGTATTAAAAAAAACTAGTTACTAGATCTCATTCAAACCAATTTTTGGTGGAAGTTTACATGATAATGTACATCATATATTTTTTTTAGTTTTATCATTCTCTTATTTTAGAAGTTACGGGGACACACACATTTTACCACTTTGAAAGTGTCTCTCGCGCAAACTATTCAGTTTAGAAAAAAAATACTTTAGAAACCTCAATATCATTTTTAAAGACCTATCCATAGATACCCACACGTATGAGTTTGATGAAAAATAAATTTGAGTTTCAGTTCTAAGTTTGGGGGACCCCCAAAATTTATTGTTTTTTCTTATATTTTTGTGTGAAAATCTTAATGCGGTTCATAGAATACATCTACTTACCAAGTTTCAACAGCATAGTTCTTATAGTTTCGGAAAAAAGTGGCTGTGACATACGGACGGACAGACAAACAGACAGACATGACGAATCCATAAGAGTTCCGTTTTTTGCCATTTGGCTACGGAATCCTAAAAAGATCAAAATCGGTTCATCTGTTCAGGAGCTATGATGCCGCAGACAGACACACAGATATCTACACACTACAAACTTAAAACACCCCTCTTCTTTGTCAGGGGTTAAAAGGCCCTATATCAAAGCATTCTTAAAGACTTTTCAAAATACAACATGCTGTAACACTGCAACCGTTCCAAGATTTTCAATTAAAATTCCTCTAAAAATATTCCAAGCTTCTATTCTAAAATTACCTGTGACATACAGACAGACAGATGTTGACGGCCAGTGATATATTACAGTAAAGATGTCTAACGTAACTCCATTGGTATGGGTCCCATAATTTATGGCTGAATAGCTTTTGCCCGTTGCTTCTTCCGTTTTATAACAAACGACCATATTTTTACAGGTACAACAATAATCAACGAAAAATAGTAAACATTGAATTATTAATTAGAAAACGGTGTATTCTACAACTTAATAACATTTACTTACATCATTCATATCAGCCTTTGTCCCCACTGCTGACACAGGGCGTCCTCTCGCAATGGGCCGTAATCCACCACGCGGGGCCAGTGCGTGTTAGTAGATGTCACATATCTTCGAATTTTTGGTTCTAGGAAATTCTGGTTTCCTCACGATGTTGTCACGATTTTTACCACTCGTAAGTCGCAAATTTTATCATTTGGCTGCCACTCCTCAGCATGCTCTCTTACATCATTATTTAGCATGTAATCATGCGATCATGAACAGTCATCATACCAGAGTAATTGCAATCGTAAAATGTGGTTAGTAATTATAGTACATTTTAAGTAAATACTTGATATTCCCACGCTTGTTAGCATAATAATCCGATTATTCTATAGAATAATCAGATTATTATCGGCATCTGTGAGTCTGTCTGTTGCTTTTCCACGCTTAAACCACTGAACCGATGACGACAGATTTTGGTATGGAGATAGCTTGAATCCATGCAAAGAACATAAACATAGTTCAAGTATTAAAAAAACTTGATTTTTTCAATTAAAAATCTGTGTCACATAAAATCAACTTTTAATTTCCTCTTTCTGCCGCATTATATAAACCGCTTCATTAGAGAATGAGGCGAGCGTTGCGGCGGAACGTGAAAATCTGTGTTTATATTTCTGGTCAAGCAAATTAGGTACAGTACAGACAGCCCGAAAATATGGCACATTAATTTTATGAAAAAGAACGGTTTTATAGAGAGTTCTATACGCCACTTTAGCTATGTGATGAAAGCCTCTTTGTAAAGCTGAAAGAAATAGAGAGTTTTAGAATGACTTCCTATAGGCTAGCTAAAGGTTAAGGCAAAGGTAAATAACATGTTTCAAAGTCTCCAGTCATTTAGGCCGGTGCATTCTGAAAATTGGCAATGTCGCAAATAGCTGTGAAATATATGGCTTTATCATCATCATTTCTGCCGGAAAGACGTCCAACGCTAGACATAGGCCTCCCCCGAACATCGTTACTTCGACCACCACCCTAATTGCGAAACGCACGATCAATCATAATCTGTTTCATTTTGACTGTTCTACAATATTCATTGCGTTATTTACGTTGTTGAGTAGACACATTTTTCGAACATATTGCAACGTATTAGCAATCTGTTTCAAAATGATTCAGATTATGATTGATCGTGCGGTACGGAATTAAGGTGCAGTTTTGTGCTTCTCGCTTCCAGTTACCAGTCTACCATGGGGGCCTTCCAACGCTATGTCTTACGATATGACTCTATGGATACAATATGGCTCCATCCTGTACTAAACTATTGTTAATGAACAAGTGCAATAATTATTATCGTAACACTGAAATATTTCATTTGAATCCAAATGCTTTTTTTACACCCTAACTGTTTCAACACGTAGATACTTTTTCAATTCAGATATCTAGGTTTATCTTGGACATTACTGATATCAGTGAAAGAAAACATCGTTGTGTCACCTGGACTTATAGTTTAAAACATCTTTATATTAATACTACCCGTGCCCACTTCGTTGGGTAGTAAACATTTTTATATCCTTCAATAGATTACGACACGGTCGCGGTTCCATACTTATGTCGTATTATCTCTTTAACCATTCGTCCAAATTATATGCAGTAAAAGGGAAAGTCTTTTATTTTAAACACTTTAGACGATAAATTTACTTATTTGGATAATAATTCATAATTGTTGATAATATGACCAATAAACATTACCTAACAATTTAAATTATTTTTTTAATATCAAAACTATTTTTTGTGACTTAAATATAAAAGTTAGACATATGCTGTTGCTGTCGTTTTATAGGCATTATCAAGCTCTACAACTTTTCTCTAAAACTCAATCATATAATATCTCTCATCGTTAAGACAGCATTTGTAAGAAACGTTTTCGTTCGACTGTTTTTTCTCCGACTTACTTTGCAAATCAGACTACCACGAAAAAGTCTTTTAATTTTTCGGGTTTATTATATAGTGACATTCACAAATAACGTGGCTTTTTATTGGGTAAAAGAATTTTCAAAATCGGTTCAGTAGATCTAGAGATTACCCCTACAACCTCACAAACTCACTAACAACCTCTACCTCTTTATAATTTTACTAGCTTCCGCCAGCGGCTTCGCCCGCGTGGAGGTCGAAAACTATCCCACGGGAACGTAGTACCGGGATAAAAAGTATCCTATGTATTATTCCAGGTTACAAACTACCTGTGTACCAAATTTCATTGAAATCCGTTCAGCCGTTTTTGCGTGAAAGAGTAACATCCATCCATCCATCCATCCATACTCACAAACTTTCACATTTATAATATTAGTAGGATAATTATAATCTAGTATAGAGAATACGTGAAGTAAAAACTTTGCACCTCTTTTTGCGAAAATAACGCGAATGGACGAGTATGAAATTTGGCACAGTTAAAGATTATATGGCGGAGAAGAGCAGGAAGTTAATACTTTTATAAAATAATGTATTGTTATTTAAATGAATTATGGTCGAATTTCGGTCACGGGGCGACCAATAGTAAGTCTGAAATCGCCAACCCGTAGAGCAAGCGTGGGCCAATACTCTAGCCTCCTCTATATGAGAAGTGGCCTTTGGCCAGCAGTGGTAAAATAATAGATCAACAAACTTTGCTAAACTGATTCTAATATAGTAAAATTCCAACTACGTATAATGACGACTGTAACGTCACAAACACTTTTCATAACAAAAATAAACCCACTAAATCGAACTAATCACGTCGTTACGACTTTGCACCTGTATGTAAATTAAATTATGCAAACAAGTTTTAAACGGTTTGAACTCCAAACTAGATTTTGTATAATCTTGACTGCACACAGAATCATGAAGTTACGAATATGCAAAAATTTGTTAAATTATGAGCCACGTAAAGCCAGGGAATATCCCAGCATCTTCACGTATCCAAAACCCTTAGATACCGAATTTCTAAGGGTTACATCTCAACATATACTTATTTGCTTGCCTCATTGGTTTAGTGGTCGCAAGCGCTACAGCAGTCAGCAGTAGCTCAGCATGGTCCTGGTTTCGGTTACCAGGTCGGGTAAAGCGTTGTTGAGTTTTTCTCAGTAGCAACCCGAAGTCTGGATTTGTGCCCTGTTGATGGGAATAGGCTCGCCCCTATAACATGGGATTTAAACATAACAGTTGAAATGTGGGTGTTCTACAGGTACGCCTCTGCCAAACCGTTCGGGGAAACATACGTATGTATATGTTATAATAAATAAATAAATAATAGTTCAAAAAACTAAATAACACGCTTTAAAAACCAAACTAAAAAGTAGAAAATAATTTAATTCTATTCAAAAGCGTGGGATGCTTGATATTAATTGATTATAAAAATACCTCAAAAAGCACCCCACACTTTTAAATAGAATTAAATTATTATCTACTTTTTAGTTTGGTTTTTAAAACGTGTTTTTTAGTTTTTTAAACTATTATTTATTTTCTATTTTTTAGTTCTGCTAACTACAAAAGCGTGTTTTTTTTCTATTTTTTTCGCGCCTCAAAAAATGTCCAACGCGCCTCTAGAAGTTTTAACTTTAATAAGTGTTGTATCTCACTAGGACACAATGGTGGGGCAACTATGACCCCGCTGGCAGCAACATACACAGCTTTATGGTGGGTATTCACAATCATCGACAGGCTATCGTATCGAAATTGACTCTGATCGAAACTGATTTGCTTTGCCCACGCCAGCAGACAGCTGTCGGAAGAAAGCAACCGTCTAAGTTTTTAAACTGACAACTTTTTTTGGATTTTGGATTTGTGAACATCGTTTATAGGACTCCTACGATAATATTGATTGATGATCGATTCGGTACGGAAGAGTTTCGAATGGTTGTGAATTATGCAGGCGTCCGATCTGTTGCGCAACCAGCATATAGTCATATAAAGACTGGTCATTTTTGTCATTTTGTGGTCTGAAGATGTAATTATTTTTATTAGGAAATTCATTGGAGCCTGATTAGTGCTGGCGCCATCGGCTGGGCCACTTTCACGTAGGACCTATAACAAAACTGGCAAAACGTGGGCATCTCTGCCCAGCCATCAAGGAATATGTACAGGTATGAAGTTATATACCTAAGTATGAAGATGATATTAAAATTACAATCGCGAAAATAAGGAAGACGGCCATTGTGCCAATTGTTTCGTTCACACGTAGGTTCATACTTTTACTTTGATACAAAAGAGAGTAAGAAACATGATCGTTGATGCCTGTTACGACCTTCTATTACAAAGGTTTTAAAATGCAATAATATGCATGTATGCATGACACACAATATTCTTTACGGCTATATAAAGATTATTTGGCTCAAGCCCTGCATTCTATGTAAATGGGAGCTCTAGTGGTGCTCAGATATTATGGTAATGCTTGCTGCTTACGCGGTGTAGAGCATAAATTAATACTGAGTTGGTTATGTAGAACGTGGATGTTCGATTATTTGGACTAAATCGTTAAGTTCTAACCGTGGCATGGGGCTATAGCTTCCGATTGGTAAATGAATAGTGAAGTTTTATACCCCTGTTCAAGCAAGCAAGCCCTTGATTATTTGAACGTAGGTATCAGAAAACATAAACGTATACAGCCTATTGGGCAACGGATAGCTCAGAACGAGGAAATAAATTTTCATTTGAAAACCCCATACACCTACGTACCTACAAATAAAATTTTCCTAAAAACAACATTCAAAGCGAAACTGAAAGAAACGCCATTTATTAACATAAAACCTATGAATATTAATCGCGCAAATTCCAGAGATAATTAAACAAATACACGTTATACCTACGAAAGAGAAAGTAACTTTCATATTAATTGCCAGTTTGCGGAAAACCGTCGGTGTCCGAGCCGGTAACATTAACATGTCGAATGGACGGAAACATGAGACAAGACTCCTGCGAATGTTGGATAGACATCTGTCAACGATTCGAGAATTTGCTCCACAAAATGCCACAAGTCTCAAGAGCGATTCCTGCCTTGTACTCATGGGAAACAAATGTTGTAATACAGATACAAACATTATTTCCCTCGACATCATTTTGTTCGTCATGACTGACAGGGATATCTCTCTCTTGGATAATGATAAAGTATCGTTATTGTTCATATCATCACAAAGGATTCCCCGATATTTAAGGTGAACTAGAGTCCTATCCTGCTTCGCACGGTTTTCACGACTTGATAAAACGTCGAGATTTTTTTAGATACGATATGTAAGTTTAATATTGACGTATTTTAAAAATAACAAAATATGTCTGTTTTACCAAATCCGTTATTGGGAGTGCCAATTCTGACCTTAGGCTTAGGATACACACGTTTCCATGTAACCGAAAAAACGACCAACCAAACAGTAACTGCGCAACACTATCTCGCGTTACCACTTTAAAATATTTAGCAGCTACACTAGACGAGAAGCTTATTTGGAACGTTCATAGAGCGTCGCTGGTGGGAAGGATCAGAAAACTGATATATATGTCGCAGCCATCTGGTTAAATTAGCCAGCTAATTGGACGCCTAGGCGGTTCATTAAACACCGGCATGCAATTAAATAGCTGAAAGACAACTAGCCCAGTCATTGAGCGCAACGTTTAATCAGATGGCTGAATGTCGTGTTGTCATTTAGTTAAATTGGATATTGATGGATTTGTGATGTTTAGTTTGGGTGACCATGATTTCACAAATTATGTACGACTATTTTTTACTAAAACCTACCACTAAGTAACTAGTAATAGTGAAATGGTCAGTACATTCAGTCAGTTTAAACTCAAATACTTCGTGGAAACTTGCAGAAAACGTAGTATTATTTGGCACCTCCAAGTTTTCATACTATTTCGACAATTTCACACTTTAATTTCACTTAAAATTGCACACAGGAACCAGAAATAACGTTCACGGTTTGCGCTTTTGACGCCATATTTGTTTTGGTGACTACTAGCGCCGCAGTGGAAAAAAAACTGAAACTAAGAATGAGTTGGCTGAGTCTTGCTCAGTCATCTTCAAAGGGCTGACTTTCAATACGCCAAGTTGTTAAACGTTTTATGAATCTAGTTCAATTAACTATTGGCCTAAGCATCCAGTTGGAGTTTAATGAACGGCCTAGGCTAATTTAACCATATGGCTGCGACATACATATTTAAGGATCTACGAAAAGTGGCCAATCATAAGCTTCTGATTCAAACTTACAGGGCGCTGTGTGAATGCCTAATTAGGTATTGTATTGCTTGAGGTGGTGCGGGGAATCCTTTCTTATTGCTGCCGAACGTGCTCAACGGGCGGTACTCAAAGTGCTCATGTATCTGCCATTCCGGCATGCAACTACGTCGGTGTACGAGAAGGCTAATGTGCTATCGGTTAGAAAACTGTACATTTACGAAGTAATTAATAGATACCACAAAAAAACGTTTTTTATTATTTATTTAAACCTTCGAGAACCGCGTCGCTCGTGGCTAAATAATAACAGCCGAACGGATCGATCGAAGTTAAAGCTACGCTTGGTGTGGTCAGTTCGTGGATGTGTGACCATAAATAACATATTGATGATCTGCTGCGGCTGTTATTTGTACATCCTTGACAGTCGTTACGGGTTATGACAGGTAGCCTGACAATCAGTGCTACCAAGGAGTATCGTATTACCCAGATACTGGGTGGTGGAGGTCCACCATTCAGCTGCATCCGGTTATACTGGAAGCTGACCCCAACATAGTTGGACCGAGGCTAGACAGATTGATAGATAAACATAAACCTTCCGGAAAATCTCTAAATATGGTTAAAAACCGCATCAAAATCCATTGTGTAGTTTAGAAGAACAACGCGTTCACACAGAGAAACACGAAAATCGACTTAATCTATACCTATACTAAATATATAATCTATACCTACTAATAATAAAGCTGAAGAGTAATATTCTTTTAGTGTTGGATAGCCCATTTATTGAGGAAGGCTATATAATATCACGCTAAGACCCTTAGGAGCCGAGCAGAAAAAAACAGTCAATACGAAGTTCTCGCACGGGGGGCAGGCGATTCGAAGCGACGGGGTAAGTCGGTGCAGCAAGAAATTTGACGCGAACGAAGTCGCGAGCAGAAGCTAGTTTATAATATTTAAGTAGTATAAATGTAAAAACATATTTCTACCTACACGTGTTTCTAACGAATTTTCTGATAAAATCAAGTGCTACAAAGCTACAGCTAATTAAAATTCCCTTTAAAACTATAAACAATGCTCAAATTACGTTCATAAAATCTAAATAGCGACAATTGAAAGTAATTAATGATAAAGCCCCAAAAATATGAGAATTAATAACGTCAGACAGATGAGATTTAATACGATTTTCGTGTGGAGGTGTCTGTCTTGTAGAATAAATCCCAAAGGATGAATAGCTCTTATAAACTAAGTAAGTATTTTATTCATCTTACACAGTTTAAATTAAACTTGAGAATTTTCATGCGCTTGCTGATTGATTAAGTGCATCTCAGGGTGTATACTTACTACGACCTGGTGACCAAAGACCGGTGAAAGCGGGAGGAATCCGCTCGATGAGAGAAGTTCAGAAGCGGTAGAAGTAGCTGTGCTGGGCCTGTGTCTAACAGTGGATATCTTTCGGCTCAAATGATGATGATATGTACATGCTCATCGAAGCCACATTACGATTGAGGAGCTGCATTTCAAAGGATGCCGAAACAAGGATGTCATACTTTCTGAGCAACAACACCTGCATATTGCAAGATCTTTGCGAGGCCAAAGCTAACGTTGTCGACGCAGTCAAATTCTGGTCAAAGCGTATGTAAAAAAGATTGAAATTGAATCATCAATATGACGAAGAAATCACTTATAAATATTTAAAGGAGGGCATCTTTTCACGACGTCGCCGTCGCCTGCATGTTGATTCAGGTCGGGCTTCTTGGGTTTATTTGTAGTTCCAGATCGTATCGTGGCTTCACCATCATCGCAGAAGAAAGACCAAGGCTGGAAGAGGTCTTAGCCACGCCACAAATGACCGGTTCTATATTTGCCGTATCTAGGATTCCACGATTTCGGCTCACCTCGGAGTACATGGTCGTCTCTCCATAACTTAGTTTGAACTATATTTGTTACTATCATTTTACAAGCAACTCCGTCCACCCGTGAATCCCTATCGCATTAGGATTTTGAATTATTATTACTCGTTGTCCACATTATAAAAGTCTATGTAAAATGTTTGCCTTTTCCGTGCAAGGGTTTGGGCAGGGCATTACGACGTTACGAGTATGTGAGTGAGTTAGGACTTTTCTGTTTAACCGACTTCCAAAAGGAGGAGGTTCTCAATTCGTCGGAACCTTTTTTTTATTTTTTTTTATTTATGTATGTTCCCCGATTACTCGAAGATGGCTGGACCTATTTGGATTTGTTTTTGTTTGAAAGGGTATACTTCCCAGGTGGTCCCATGATCATCAAGTCACGATCTGATGATGGGATCCTGGAGAAATAGAGAGAACTCTTCAAATTTTATAGGCACACTTGAAGCGATCAGGGTAGTTTTTGGAAGAGTACTTTCTCGGAGTGGTCTTATTTCAATTTGGTGAAGATCTGATGAAGAACTTCGGAAATAGGCAACGGAACTCCTCAATAAATGATAGCAAAGGGACTGGAATTGCTGAAATCTCATGTCTGTCTATTCTTTACACCAGTTCATAACATAACATCAGGCCAGGGCGCTGTGAAGGGGTAAGCACATGTGAACCACTAAAAAGTTAAAAAAAACTACCGACTTCCAAAGAAACACTAAAAATTGAAAAATAACTTTAATTTCGGAAGGCGGTGACTTTGGATATGTATTTAAATTTTTTGTCGCCGCTTTGTGAAGTGGTTTTTAGTGGTGGAAGTCGGTTGTTTTTTTGAAAAAGTTTTAATTATATAATATAATTAAAACTTTTTTAGAATAGTAGTAATTTATAAAGAATTAGGATCATGGCATGATTATACAAGTCTTTATATCTTGTCTGAATTGCCCTGACACATACGCTAAAGAGATAAATGTCAACGCAAGCATTATCTGCCTGTCAACATGCTGGATTGGGTCGCATCAACCAAAAAGAAGGAGAATATTTATATTTACCAATTTTTGTTTTACTAGGGACGAAAAACAGTTTTTTTCCTGAATTTGCCTTTCAACAGTCCCTTTATAGTTTATCTACCTATGTTTATTTATGTGTCAGTCAAGATTATGTTAACATTTCATACTCATTTCGTCATGATTTATGATACATAACAAAAAAAATGAGCACAAGATCTCGCACCGTTTCTCTGCTACACCTGGAATACTTAATCAATCAAGACTTAGCACTACATCATTAATTATGTTTATTTAAGAAAGTAAATTAAAATAAACACTTAAATCTACTTCAAGACTTTGAGTATTCCGAAAGTCTATTTAAGTTTTCAAATTAATCCTTCCAGAAGTTCGCAAAGTTTTACTCAACCGAATCTAACTCTTTACACCATGTACACCCGGTATATTTTCAGGGAAAGTCGCAGTACTTCGATATGTAGCGGCATCTAGAACGTTACATGCGAACTACGCATCAGACGGACGTCACATAAAATCCTACATTGCGCGAGCAAAGTTTACCGCGCAACTATCGTCTAGCAATTGCCCACCAGCAGGCTTAGCACGAGCACCGATTTGTCGATGGAAGAATAGACATGACTATTAACTAAATAATGTACAATAGGAGAAGATAGCTATGTTTTTCTATCAATTATTACAGTTATGCGTTTTAAACGAATCATGATTTTGTAGATAATCGTATAGGTATAATATATTTCGTGGCTATCGAGTAGAAAATTTGTTGTCAGTATGATTTTGACAGTTTGGGAAGAAATATTCTTCTGAAATAGTAAGGACCTAGACAAAGATCGTTGGTAACAAAAGACAAAATGACTGATTGTAGAAGGATATCTACGGTGCGATGTCAAAAACGGAGAAACGAAATGTGACTTTGTATAGAAAAAGCACTGTATATTCTTCGTAGACATAGAAAGCGTCGTGCTAAGCCTGCAGACGCGACACCCGTCTAGTTAGTGGCACCTCCCTTTTCAATAGAAGATGAGTGGACTTTACAGCCTATTCCACATACTTCTAAATATATATTATAGTACCTGTTAGACACTTGATATTGTGTCGCAACATCGCAAGTTCCTGCGGGCTAAACACCAACACGCGGAGTTAACGTAACGTAAATTTGAACGATTTTAAAATTGAAAATAATCGTTTCGTACATAATATTAACTTTGATTTAGGTAGGACTTTATGGATGTCGATGGGTACTATTTGCTCTTGCCGCAAAATTTTAAACCGACATGTTACTGGATAGACAACTATCCTATAGCATTTTGGTTTAAAGTTTTTTAATCGAAAATATCTTTCGATTAAAAAACTCGTTCGAATCGACGTTACGTTTACGTCGCGCGTTCCTTCTAGGTCCTCTTGTGTCGAAAGTTTTTGTTTGGAGCTTCAGAGCCGACATTATCTCGACTATGTCGCAGATTATATTACTTATACTGTTTACCGTAGTGTTTGGATTTTCAAGGGAAAAAATGTGACGTGACTGGAAATTCGATTTAGAAGTAGGCTGGCCTACTTCTAAATCGAATTTGGTTGATGGACTTTGAAGCAGTTTTCACTATAATTTAAAGTGATTCTTGGTCAAGGTATAATATTCATTCGATGAAGCCATACCTAAGGATAGTACAAAAGCTTAGAAATAGCTAGGTATTATGCTATCAAAACAGGAATACGATTGCTTGACCTTGCTTTGAAGTTGGACCGCATTTATAGTTACTTCGACGGCTAAAACATCAGTTTGCGGAAAGGTCACTCCTACGGTAGGAGTAGTAGGAGGTAGGACTCCTCGGATAGGTACCTACGTACATAATTCGTTAATAATAATAGTCCTCCAGACTAAATTTCGGCCATGGTGAACCAAAGAGAGAGTGCATAGGTGTGTGCACTCTCTCTTCCTTCACTGTCATAGTCCGGGATGGCAATTCGACACGACCTGAGAGAGCTGCCTTGTTGGTCTCATGGGATCCTGTGGTCGATTTCCAAGTTGGGCAAAATGTTAGTGTTTATCCAATACGAATATCTTAGTAATAGCTCCGATTTTACAAGTTGGAGATGTGATACCCCGTGCCTTGGAAAGCACTATTAACCGTTTTTCCTGTACCTAATATATTAGGTACTTCGTTAACGACGATAACAACAAAAAAGTAGGTAATTTGTTACCGTTGTAAAACAATTTGTCATCATAAGTACCGGACAAAAGTGCCAATTACTCCACATTGTTATTTATTACAAAAATTACTAAAACAAACACATAAAGTGTCTAATTAACTCATACCAGTCGTTGGATATTTAAAATTATGCGCTGGCGCCGGCGCGGTGTAGAAATAGTTAAATAATTCAACTCACAGTGGCGCCACCATCTATCTATATAATATTGGCACCACGCCTAAAAAACTATTATGTTCTGCCATTTGACGCCTAATGCGGTCAGATTGGGTGTCGTTCTGCTAATAATAAAGAATGGGAAATGGTGTCACTAGCTACTATATTATTTATCATGGTTATTTTTTCTCCTAGGCTATTTCCTTAGATTTGATACTGAGTCCGATAAACAGATACGGTCACCCTAATTACAATAAAGGTCGCTGCAGACAGCGGGCGCGGCGCGGCGGGACGGGACGGCGCCGCGACGCTGAGCAGTTGTAGTGTACTAGATATTACGGAGGACGCCACACAGAGACGTCGCGTCGCGTCGCGTCGAGCAGGACGGCTGTGTGTAGCGACCTTAAGCAGGAAAACCTTTATTAGGGGTTTTGCTTAGAGACCTCCGAAACTTTCCAGGAGGCTTTTATTTTGGTAGTATGCTTTGTTTACTTTTTTTCTGCTTGAGTTAAGTTTTCATTTTATTTGTGTATATTGGCATGGCTAGCTGACATATGACACATTTTTAAGTTCTGTGTCTCGTAATGTTGATTACTTTGCCTACCTATGTATAGAATCAAGTCTATCTAACTAAACAGACAGCTGTGCTGCTGGGGAGTTTGTTGCGCCACTTCTTCTTCACAGCTAAAGCACTAGGAAGTGGTGAAGGGCGGGCGTTTTGGGGGACTGTCTTATGTAATTTTGACATTCGAAAAGTGCTGATTCTCAGCCTAATTTGAATAAATGACTTTTGATTTGATTTGATTTTTTCAAAATTTTAGAAAAATCGTAAAACATGTAAATCACTATTTGCATAGCATTATCAGCCTGTAACGTTGCCACTGCTGGGACACAGGCCCCCTCTCTGTGAGAGAGACTTGGCTGTAAACGACGTCGCGGGCCCAGTGCGGGTTGGTAGATGTCACATGTCTTCGAATTTTAGGTTCTAAGACATGCCGGTTTCCTCACGATGTTTTCCTTCAACGTTTTGAGAGCAGTGGTGAAGGAATAATTTACACAAAGTCAAGCCCTGACTACGTTTGAACCCACGACCTACAACTCGTAAGTCACGGCCGTCACCACTGGCCCACCACTGCTTTTCTATTTGCAAGTGCAACGAAATTACACCAATTCCGTATTGCCAACGTAATAAGGAGCATTTCAACACGTAGCATTTTCATTTCATGGGTGTATAATTTAATTTAATTTATTTGTTTGTTTCAGACATAATTGTATTCCATAGCTTTACACTCATACATTAAAATTATAAACTATTTCAAATTCCAAACAGATAAAAACCCAAAATAAAATTGGGCTTAATTATAACATATTCAACAACTCATTAAGACTAATAATTAAAATTGCCAATATAAAATAAATTATAAAATGTCAGAATCATATTAAAAATTGAATGTCAAATGTAAAATTGACAAATTGTAAAATTTTATTTATAAGTAAAAATTTTCAAAGTAAAAAATTTCTTATTCTTTCTGTCTTTTTTTTTTCTTTTTTTTTTAAAAACGTTGCCCCACACTAGGAATTTCTCCTGTATTGCGGGTGCGTTTACAAACATTTAAAATCACATACACAAACAGCCAGACTCGGAACAACTACTTGTAGGTCATACAAATATTTGTTCCGTACGGGAATCGAACCCGCGACACGCAGCGCAGCAGTCAATCGCTTAACCACTGCGCCAACCGTGCTGAATCAAAAGTGTGTTAACTGTGTTAGGAATCAAAAGTTAGGTAAGTATATAAATTGCAAAACAAAAAGAAAACTATGGTAATTATTAGTATAGGTTTGCCACATTGATACTTATACAAAAACTCTTTGCCATCAGTATTGGTCTATATATTGGTTTACCCCTTCTGTTGATCAAAGTCGAGGCCAATCATATTTTATTTTACTCTTCAATATAGTTGAAAGACCTTACTAAAAGAAAACCGAGTAATATTGCTATCAAAACCCATTAAGTTGTCCATCGTGGAAGACTGAACACATTGTAAAATGAAAAGATAGCAATATCAAACAGAAATTTGATATCGTAAGATCGCCAGATGCAGTCTGGGAGAGTTCGTTTCAAACGTCAAAGGACAAAATAATTTTCTTATACAACACAACAGTAGGTATTTTCAAAATAAATTTATTAAACGATTTTTGCATGACATAGGATTTGCTGCAGATATTCTTCACTTTTAACATATACAAGGTGTAACAAAATAAACGCAGAAAGTAGTTTGTTCATAATGGACTACTGAATTGATTTCAGTAACTTTTTATAGGGGTATTTTTTTCAAAATACGTACATTGTTCCTTTTTTTATAAAGGCACTAGGTATTCTAAAACAATAATAAATCATCGATCTTAATATTTTAACCAGAAGATGAAGACGCTTCCAACGATACCTCATTTGTCAAAGTATGAAAAGTACTTTAGAAGTTATGAGGGAACATACATTCATACTCAAACCAAAACTTACATAATACATACTTTTTGGTTAGCCGTAATGGGGTAAAGAATATAACATTTTTAAAAGCGGGAATCCAAACCATGGTCCTTATTATTTGTTAATTCTGTGAATACGTTTGCATTTAGAAGGATGAAGGAAGGAGGAGGAAAACACAAGTACGAGATGAGGATACCATAATCTTGACTGACACTTGAAATAACAACGTAATACTGTCTAGCCAAGGAGAGTTGTCTGACATGAAATCTGTCAGTCTTAGGGCAGATTTTTCAAACGTCAGCTATCATTTATCTGAAGAATAAATCTGACAGTTTGACATATTTTCTATGCAAAAGCTTTCAAACCGATGATGATGATGATGGGACTCCCTTTTCGGCACTAAGACTCCCGTTCAGTCCGTTGTGCGTGGAGATTGTGGCTAACCAAGCCAGCTTAGCTCCGCCCAAAGCACAGAAGCTTCCTGGGAGCTTCACAGGCTTCGCGGAGCGACCCCACTGTTCCGAGTATCATCACGTTGAGAAGCCACGGCCTCGTATTCCAGGATGACGTGAGCGGCTGATTCCTCGGCGTCAAGGCAGACCCTGCAAAGCGGGCTGTCTGTGGCACCTATATTTTAAGATGTTTATTAAGGGAGTTATGGCCCGTAATTATTCCTATGATTATTCTAAGGTTATTCCTACTCAGGCTAAGAAGTTTTTTAGTTAATCGCGGATATACAGTTGGTAAAGCCAATTTTGACTGTCTACAGTCTGTTGCCCCTGAACATCTGTTCTTATGAAGTTCGGTTAATCTTTTGCGAATCCACGCACGAAATTGTGAGAAAGGCAGGGGGAGAAGTGGGTATGGGCCTATCAGTTTCATATCAGAGCCTCTCTTCGCAAGTTCATCTGCGGCAACATTGCTTAAATATCCACTGTGCCCTTTTGATCCACTGCAGGCTTAGCACAAGAACCGTAGACAAGCGTTTTGTCGTCGGAAGACTAAACATAAATGACGTTGCCGTAAAGACAGTTGACACTTTTTCATCGAAAAATGTACTTGGAACTTTTGTTAGAATATCATTTTTCATATCTACATTGTTCAACAACGTGTATAATTTCCTAAAAATAGAAAGTTGCATGGAGTTATTAAATTAACGAGATATCCTGACAGGAAATGTATCCTGCCAGTTATAACAATGGTAACTGGCACTATTATTTCTGTTGTTTTATTTTTAGATTCATACTATAAGTATTTATGGGAAGTTGGTATTTATGTACTTTATTTTAGAGTGTATAGGTATTTATAATTTAGGTGACGTTAATTATATTTGGGTTAGTTACCTAAACGAGGAGTGGTGGGGGTCGAGGGATCGAGAGTGAACTAAACGTTACTATTATTCACTACACTACAATAATTCAAATGGTAACAACCATAACAATAAATGACGTATATATACTTGCATAGACACAACCTTGTAGCCAGGATTATCCACCAGCAATTGGCTCTGAAATACAGCCTTGTGGAATCAGAAGTGCCGTACTACAGGTATGTGCCCGACCCAGTTCTCGAAAATGGACATGTCACACTGTACTGGGATCGATCCATCATCACTGACAGGACTATTGTTGCCAATAAGCCTGATATAGTGGTGGTGAATCGACTAGAGCGGCGTGCAATGATCGTTGATATTACGGTCCCGCATGACGAGAACCTCGTGAAAGCCGAGAAAGATAAACAAATCAAGTATCTTGACTTGGCTCGCGAGGTTGTCGACATGTGGGATGTGGACTCTGCGATCATTGTACCGATAGTCGTCACAGCCAATGGCTTGATAGCTAAGAGCCTCGACCAACACCTGAGGAGGCTCTCGTTGGGCAGCTGGGTCAAGGGCTTGATCCAGAAAGCGGTACTCCTGGACACGGCTCGTATTGTTAGGAGGTTCCTCTCTCTGGAGCCCTGACCGCCGGTAGCTTGGACCCTGTTCCCGATACCGGTGGGCTACTATTTTTTATATTTTTAAATGTTTTTATATATTTTATATTCTAATATTTAAAAATGTAATTAAATGTGTTTATGTTTGAATAAAGGAAATAATAATGACGTATCAAGATGTTAAACAAGAACAGTGTTGTACCTACATATTAGCTTCTGCGTTAACTAATCCCATTCATAGTGCCAGGTGATTAGATTAGATTGCCCATTGAAGCGGTCCATTCAGAAACGCATGATCAATAGCGGATATTATGGCTTTAAATATGAATGCAGATATCGGCGATATAATGTCCTCCTAAAGCAATACAATCTATACGTTTACGAACTGGCTCGTTGGTCAAGTGGTCGCAAGCGCTACTGCTGAATATGCGGTCGATTCTCGGGTCAGGCAAAGTGTTATTGGGTTTTTCTATCTGAGAATTCTCAGTAGCAGCTCGGAGTCCGAATTTGTGCCCGTTTGATGGCATAAGGCTCGCCCCTATTACATCAGACTTTCACGTAACTAGCGAAATGTGGGTTTACCTACTATATGTAATGCCCTCTGCCCGATCCTTCAGGGAAAAAGGTGTGATGTTGTGGTAAGTTTCCTCAAAACTGGAGGCCTACTCCCTAAGCACTAAGTCCGTAGTTTCAGCCAAGGTTATGCCGTTTCCCACTCCGTATTATTTACGGACATATGATTAGTTACATCCAGAACTAAGAATTCATGATAACATGATTTCACAGCTGTCACTACTCCCGATGTGTTTATCCCATCCAAAATAGTGAGTTAATCGGCGGTTCGAACTACCTTTGGACGGGCCCGTATCTTCGTTGATGGAGTTAGAAAGTAGGCCCCTTAGATCGGAAAATCTATCTTCCTCTACAAACTGAACTCTGGTCACTGCCAGCATCTGCCTTCCCTATTACTTATAACCGGTAAACCTTCAAAGAAAGTGAATCTTCAAGATGCGCTCGACCCATCGTAAACCTCATCCATTGCTTTCCATCAGGCGAGATCGAGGTCAAGAGCGAACCCATTAATTAAAATACACTCAATAAAAGCAAGTAATCTAGTTTCCCGTATGCCACAATAAACTTTACCGTTCGAAGGGCCTTCAAATCTTAATTAAAGAAACCGAGAGACTAAGGACAATGTGCAGATTGGTGATTTGGCTCTCAGATAGGACGCTTCACAAGTCGGTCAAACGAGATCGCTAGTTGGGAAGTTCTCAGATAACCCGTTGCTGCTGACTTAAAGTAATCCAATCTAGATTTTCCGAATAGCTTTTTACGCTGCATTCTTACGTAAGGTTTTTGCTGAGATTTCTGCGCGTGTTTCTCAATTTTCTTTTAACATGGACGTCTGGTCGTAGTTTTCTTTACTTGAGATTTTTCATGTTGCAACCAACACCGTAATTGCGTAACATACCAGTAATGAAGATGATGATGATGAGGATGATTGATGTTTTGAACACTGCTTCATACAGGATAAGTTTTTATCCAGTGCGCAAACTGTAACCATGAATTCAGCATATCATTCTACACACCCCAGCGCAGAAATTTTTCGTCGGTAATACAAAAAAAATCAACGGTTCCATACATTTTGACCGCCTAGGTATTGCACTTTTCCATGAAACAGCTGATTTGTGTGTGTTTGATGTTCAGTTAATTGAATTCTAATATCTTTGTGCTTCAAAAAGAAAGTTTTTTTTTCATTCGTCACAATAATTTATTGAGGTAATCGTTCTGGGTTCTACCTACGTAGCAAAACTAATGTTTATTTTATTTGTAACTTGCTGTGCTCGCGACTTCCCCCGCGTAGGTGTCGATAAGTATCCCATGCGAACGTGCTATCGAGACAGCCCAGTAAAAGTCCCGCCAAAATCGGTCCAGCTGTTTCGAAGTTGAACCGGAACAAAAAGGCAGAAAGACATTTTTTTTAATTTGAGTTATTGTTATAAGTACCGTAAATACATGTAGTAAGAGCCTGACACATGAATTTAATTTATTTGTTTGTATATGTATGTATGTATAAGTATATAGAATCTCAATATAACACCGAGAAGACGAAATAAAAGCTACCATCACATATCTAAAACCTTATTACGTAGATTTGTCAAAAAAAAAATTTAAAATAACTATTTACCAGACATGCAATTAAACCACCTGAACATTCCATTGCACTTAAACTAAAAACTAAACTTACAAAGGAAAATTTTAATGGAAACAAGGCACAACCGTAGAAAAATAATAGAATGTTGTTTAACTTTATGCTTCAAGCTAGTCAAGCTACAACCACTTCAAACTTTAACAAAATGAAATTTCACATTTTCTTTTTAAAATGCAACCACTCATGATACGTAGATATCCCTTTATGTTTTAAAAAGAGAATCTCGCTACAAAGCATTTACTGTATAAATAAAACAAAAACAAAATATGAACTCAACAAAAGAGTTTCATAAAGAAAGTTAACGAACTCCTTTGCTAGAAAAGACCAACTTTATCACTGAAAATTCCTAATTAATGTTATCTTCTTTTTCTGAAAGTCGATGCTTTTCACTTGGATGATATACGCCCTTAAAAGAAATATGAAAGTATTTGTTTGATAGTTTCTAAGTGAGTGGTTATTTATAATGTTTTCCAAGTCTGGAAAAACTCCTGATATGCTTCTAGTTAGCTAACTGATGAAACTTTTATTTCGTTATGGCAGTACATACTCATACGGTCTCCGTCGGTCTTCGTTTCTGAGAGGTTCTACTCAAATGTGTTTAGTAATTAATATTTTTATGGTTTTTCTATTTTTGTTTTCCCCTGCGAAGTTGGGCGAAGCAATTATGTGGGCCTACATACTGACGCTTGGTTGGATTCTTATTCAAAATTACTTTAAGTAAGTAATTATTATTTCTCCGAAGAGTCCTTGTACGTTAATATTATGTTTACTCTGGCATCACCGTTGCTGTCCTCAGAACCTTAAGACGCCAACGTCATGTTTACTATGAAACGATGAAATTTTAAAAATCTAAATATAGCTAAGACGGATCACACATCACACACTACAACGCACCACGCGACGGGGCACAGGTAACCCGCCCCGCGCGTGATGTTTTACATACAAATTAAATGAAAACGTGCTTCCTAATGTGAATTTGGCTCTATTTCCCGCGCCCCGTCGCGTGGCGCGTGATCGCGTTATGCGCCTTAGGCTCAATTTACACCGCCGCCGAATAGAATGGAATGGAAGCGTCACCTTCGCCTCATGACGCGAGAAGGCGCGTGAATTCGCTGGAATTATCGCACATTCCAGCGAATTCTCGCGGCTGCGGCTTGATGTACGTTCAGTTGACAAGTAAACGCTTGGCACCACCGCACTACTGTGACCGAGCCGACCGACTCCCCGTTCGCGCTACTTCCCGCGGATTCCACAGACGGCACCAACAGTAGCTATGGAAATTCTTGAGAATGCGCGAGGATTCCCCAGAAGACGCGCGACCTTTTTTTGGCTCGTATTTAGTTTGTATGTTATACTATTGACATAAAGTTCATTACGCTAAGTACAATTTCGTTCCAAAAAGTCGCTTCCATTCCATTCCGTGCCGGTGTAAAGTGAGCCTTACTCTACCTATTTGAAATATACCACTACAAGAAAAGAAAAGTTATTATTAGCCACATCGAAAATAGCTTTCTCTATACGAAGAATTCACTTACCTATAATAGTTGCTCATGTTTCCATTTCCTTCCATAAATAGAATACCTGTGACTCGTTATATCCTTCCGTTCAAGTTGTTAGAATCAACAAGGGAAGTGGATTACTAATGGTATCCGTTTGTCGGCACCGTTGAAGGGCTACTGGCAATGAAACGTCACGACAAGACATACATCCATATATTAAAACACGATCAAATAAACAAGTTCGCATACCAGAGAACAGACTTTTGCCTGCCCGCGTAGACGGAACAGTAATTTTGTCTTTGATTTAAACCGTTTTTACCTACACACATCAAAAAAGTTTGTGATCACAACTTCATATAATTCCATTAAATGACTATTTCATGATATGGTCATCCTCCAATTTGAATTGAACGGGCACTAATCATTGAAATTCCTGAATGGAAAATCCGAATACAGCTTTGCCCGATCTACGGATCAAATCCAGGAATCAGTAGTACACGCCTGCAACCCCTAAACAAACCAAGCAGTAGGTTTGCCGAGTTTCGGCAAAACTTGATAATACCGACATGCAGTGGAGTGGAAACATACAGATTGACGTTGTTCAGTTCAGTTGACGGCAGGCTGTCGGCAATCGACGTACACACATTAAAAAAAGTTTGTGATCCACTAGCATAAGCTGACATATTTTTTAAATTGAACTTTATCAAGAAAAATTCTTTGTTGTGTGTTTTCTAATCGAAATACGCTGTTTGAAATTAAAAAATAAAACATTTTTTTATAAAAAAATGTAACAGAAGATAGAAAGAAAAAGACTGTTTAACCAAACTTAAACAGCAATTTATTAATAAAAGGTTTATATTCAATATAATATAACTCCTCCCCTGGCTCGCACACATGCGGTGATCCTCCTTGGGCATGCTGAGAATCAATCCAGCATTTCTTGGGGTAACCTGTCCCATTCTTGAATAGCGGCTTCCCTGAGCTCTGGCACTGTCTGGTGACGTGGCTGACGGTTCCAAACAGCTCGCTTAAGAGTATCCCACGCATGCTCTATTCTAAGTCAGGCGAGCCGTCAGGCGAGCCGTCAGGCCAGTCTAACCTTGTGATGTCGTATTCTCGGAAAGCAGCATTGACTCGTTGAGCTCGATGGGCGGGCGCATTATCATCGACCAGTACAAATTGGTGCCCATGGTTTACTCGGAATGGTCTGACAATTACATCAATAGTAACTGTTCTGTACATGTCTGCTGTCATGAAGCCTCGATACGGGATCAAAGGCGTTCTAGCTCCAATCATAATACCACCCCAAAAAGACACCGATTTCCCGCCTTGCTGAACTGTTCCAGTGGCAGTTCTTTACCGTTCACGGTCTCCTGGTCTTCTCCAGACATAGACACGTCGGTTATCTGGATGAGTACTGATTCGCGATTCGTCAACGAAGAGACAGTTTTGCCTAATGTTTTCTCGTGGTGTATCCTTCTTCCCTAAAAGTTACTATTCTTGCTCGTAAAACTTCTGATAATGCTCTTGGCATTTTTTCAATCACAACTTTCCGCGAAAAAGTATTTTAAATCCGTTAAAATTGACTAAATCAGATTTCTGAATGAGCGTAAGCCAAGACTGAAAGCCTTTTTATAAGGAAAAACAACTGAACTGTTGTATTGTTTTATGTTCTAAATCTATATTTTTAAATAAAGAATCTGAAAAGAAGAAGAAACCATAACATAATCTACCTTAACAAAAAAGATTTAGATTTTTCAAAGTGATCGCAAACTTTTTTGATGTGTGTACTTGGAAATGAAATGGGTGTGTGCATTTGTATGAGCGACTGAATGTGTGTGTGTATGTGTGTGGGTATGGTATAAGTATGTACACCTGTACCTAACCCTTCGAATACAAAGCGTGATGTTATTTTATGTTTATTTACAATGATTCGATTTTGTTGGCGAGTTCGTGTCACATTTTCAGTTTTCAGAAAGCGATAATCTGTCTGTTATACTATTTTTTTCTTATTATTTTTCAGTGTGCCCCGAAGCTAGGTATGTCTGGCGATGGCTTAGTAGGCAGTCTTGACCCAGCACACAATCTACCTATTTCGTTCATTGCCTCAAGCGACGAAGCCGATTGACTGACACTTGAAAACACAAAATTGTTGTGAAATATTGACACTGACAGCTCAGCAAATTCATTGGTAAAATGTGTCCTAACTAAATAAGAAGGTTTATTTTTTGTGAAAGAGAGGAATACGTAATGGATAAATAGGTCGTACGTTCAAATATGAAAACGTTTATTGCTAAGAAAAAAATGGTTTACAGCAATGTCTCTTTTGAACTTGATTGAGGTTTCGAACCTACTTAAATTGACAGCTAACGCTCTTTATAGAACGGTCACTAGACAGTTTAATTTTACACGTCTAATAAAAAGTGAGAAAAAAAAAGTAGGTAGGTACAATTTATAAAAACCGGCCAAGTGCAAATCGGACTCGCACACGTACCACAAGGCAAATGACGTTTCTTGTATGGAGACCCCTTTAATTTGAAACTTTAGTTTATTTTTATTACTTTTTGCTTACGTTAACAAAAATAAACATTCTGTGAAAATTTCAACTGTTAGCCTATTATGGATTATGAGGTACAGTCCGCTGACAAACAGATGGACGGACAGCGGAGGCTTAGTAATAGGGTCCCGTTGGTTGCCCTTCTCAGGGTAACCAACGGGACCCTATTACTTCTGGTCTCTTTCATTAATTAGTCTTCTTTGAGCGTTCCAAATCTTTTTGTTAGTCCTTTTTATGAGAGAAGCGCCAGGGTATGAAGCGAAATTCAAATTTCCTAACGTTTTTTGCAATTTAGAGGTCATTGTCAGGTTGTTTAATGAACATTTATTAATTAATTTAATCATTATAAATTTTGTAAAAACATGGTTGTTACGGTCGCGAAATCCGTTCATACTACCTTTTTTGCAATTTTCAAGTCTGTCATTGCGAACAAACGCAAGTTTTAACTTTCGCGAGCTACCTTCGTGCATCACTCTTGTGTCGTCATAATTACATTTAACTAACTTTTGCCAGCGGCACCGCCCGCGTTAACCAATTTAAACAAAACCTTAACAAATGATACACTTAAACCTTCCTGATGAACCACTCTGCCTATTGGTGAAAACCGCATGAAAATCCGTCCAGTATTTTGAGTTTATCGCGAACAGATAGTCAGACAGAGACGCGGCGGGCGACTTTGTTTAATAATATATAGTGACTTACCCGGTACTTACCCGTAGTCCCCAGTCTAGTTCCTCTTGGGGTACCGCGAGCAGTTATTTTTGCCCGTTGAACCCCCAATGGGGACAAAGGGGTACCATGCGCAAATTATTTGGCCCGCGGTACACCCAGTAATCGCCAGATACTCAAACTCCCTTACTCAACGTACATGCACACCTGTGTGTGCGTGCATTATGTTTCTTATTGAAAAATCTCATATGAACTGGGAAAAGATTTTATTTGTATTTCTTTATTCGTCATCAAGTTCGTTTTTTTATGTCCAATCGAAATGTTTTAGATGGGATATCACGGGCAATAAAAATATATTTAATAAGAAGATTGTTAATCAGGGGGTTCCACCTGCAAAAACATTTGTTTGTGGTACCCCAAGGGGAACTAGGATAGGGGAGCACGGGCAAGTACCGGACTTTGGGATTGGGAGTGCATGGAAATACATATTTTTATAAAGAAACAAAACAGAATATTTCTACCACCAGCTTAAGTTTCCCGCAGTATTTAAAAAAACTCGAACAACCTAAAGAATTTTTAATCCAACTCCAAGTGTCTCTCAAAAACAACTTCTTAAATTAATTACACAAGTTTCACGGCAGTTGATCTCATTGATTAAAATATACTTCGTTAACGACAGAACCCTAAGTATTCCTTGTTTCAGCTAAGGAAAGTTTGACATCTTGAGAAATCATATCAGTAACTCAGCTTGCTTAGCATCATCATGTCTGTATTAATTATTAAGATCGTGGTGTGTGTTCTGTAAGCTGTAAATTTAGTTACGAATCTCATGTGTTTAGAACACAGGGGCTCAAAATCTTTTACTTTATACGCCTCCCCCAACTTTCTACAAAGACTCTAGTCTAAAGGTGAAGGATAACATTGTGCGGAAACCGGCATGCCCGGTAAGCAAAAAATGGAAGACATGTGACATCCGACCCGCACTGGACCCGCGTGGTGGATTATTGCCCACTCCCTCTCGAGAGGAGGCCAGTGTCCCAGCAGTGGGAACATTCTAGGTTGATTATGACTTTATGGCCCATCATCAAACCCTGATCACTTCTATCTGATCACATGTACGTATTCATTGAGACCATTCCAATGAGCTCAATTACGATACTTCTGCTACTAGGTGCTGAGGGAGCTAGGTATCATAAAAATTCCATGTGATGCTGCAGCATCAGTTCAAAGTTACTATGTTGTTCTAATATCACTAAAGTAACAGAATAGAAAGTTTCGACTCTATCAGATGTGTGGAAGATGCTCACATTCCTTCATGAACTAAAAAAGAGCTGATAATCTTCAAACGACTGAACAGATTTTATTGAATTATAGCTAATAACACTCTCGATCAAGTCATCTATCAAACAAATAAAAAATCGAAATCGCTTCAGCCGTTTGGGAGCTACGATGTCGCAGACAGACACACAGATACCCCTCTGTTTCCGTGGGGGTTGAAAAAACAAATGATTGATGGAAAGGTTCCAAATTACAAATACAGGAAGGGCATATTTTTTAATTATTTAAGCCAACGGCAGGGCTTACTGACTTTAATTAAATTACGTTTAAGACTTGATCCACTTGAAAACTCTGAACTCCAAAATATTTTGTCCTGTTTTGAACAGAGTATTTCGAGTACTGTCAACCACAGTTTAGTGGTAACACTTAAACTACGAAAACAACATTACTGCTATTGACATCAAAGCGAGTTGAAGTCAAATTATATAATGGGGCATGCAGTTGACTGTAGGTACGTAATGTTTTCAAAGTAAAGATTTATTTCGGAGTTCGGAATTAAATTTATTTCAAATAAGGCAATTTTTTTAAAGTAAACATAGGTAGCAAACACCTGAACAAATAAAACCCCTATTTGGGACTAACTTTCAAAATGTTGCTGCAGAACAGTAAAACATTGAACCAAAGAATTTTCCTATAGAGAGTCTCCTTAGGTACATATGTATGTGTGACTAGCTGCGAATTCACCCGCCTAATTCCCGATCCCGTGGGAATATCGGGATAAAAACCACGTTCAGCTGTTTTTACGTAAAAGCGTAACAAACAAACACACAACAAAAAGTATTTAGCTATTACTACGTCGCAGTGACATGTACACAACGTACCCACACAAAGCACCCTAATTTCAAAACACACTATTAATCAGAATCTGAATAATTTTGAAGGTTATTGTTATATCCATTGCTTCATATGTTCGAAAAATATGTCTGCTCCACAACGTAAATAACGCAATGAATGTTGTTGAACTGTCAACCTGGGCGACGCCTAAATGAATATTTCATCCACTCTAAGAATTGCAGTCCCCAAGGCAAACAAATTAAAAACGCATCTTCATTGATGCTCATTTCTCTAACAAGATCTTGTTCCTCCGAGGATTAAGAAAAGCACAAACGCATTAGGATCACTTAAGGCGAGGTGAGCCGAGCGCGCTAGGCATTTAAAGCTTACCTCAGCCCCCGAAACGAGCAGCGAGACGTATTTAGTTACGATGCGCGAGCGACGCGCGCGCTAGGCGTGGCTGGCGGCTGGCAGCAGTATCAACTATGTCACCGAATAGAGCAATACAGTAGATCAACTTGAACTGATTACGATTAGTAAAAGTTTATTTTGTTTTACTATTCTAGTAAGTATTTTTTTAAGATATAATAAGTTGCGGAAATGAGATTTCTTCATAACATAACTCCTGTATTATTTCAGAGGAGTTGGGCAGTGGTGTATTAATACACCCACAATTCGCCAGTTATGTTCAAGTTACATAAAGACTGGAAGTAATAATCCAATTAGGGTGGGTGATCGTCGTAGTTTTTTGGTTGCACTTTTTTATTTATTTTCTTATTTATGTACCTATACTTACATAGAAAACTATGTACCGACTACGGTACGTACCGAGAGATGAAAATCTAACTAGTAAACCACACTGTTAGATTTTCAACGCGCTGAGTTGCACTGTGTTGGATTCTCAACCATTGGCGCACCACCGAGAGTTGAAAATCCAGCGCGCAAAAATCCCGCCGCGATATTATTACGTCCGTGTGAACGTGGACTTATATTTATTATTTTTCTTTCTAACTGTTTTTGACATAGTTATGTGTTACCTATCATGATTATCGAGCCCGCTGATCAAAATGTAAGTCCAAGATACAGCTGTGAAAGTTTTCGAATTTTCCATCATGGGTGTCTTTTTCAGGGTTTTTCGGGTCGCTAAAGCCGATGGTGGGGTCAAAATGAAAATCCAAGATGGCGGCCAAGAAAACTTTAGAATTTTCCATCATGGGTGTCGTTTTCAGCGTTTTTGGGGTCGCTAAAGACGATGGTTGAGTTAAAATGGAAATCGAAGATGGCGGATGCGAAAATTGTCGAATTTTCCATCATGGGTGTCGTTTTCAGGGTTTTTCGGATTGCTAAAACCGATGGTGGGGTCAAAATGAAAATCCATGGTGAAAAAAATTACAATCCAAAAAATTTCATGGCCGCCATCTATGCTTTTCATTTTGATTCCACCATCGTTTTTAGCGGCCTCAAAGATCTGAAAACGACAACAATGATGGAAAATAAAATAAAAAATCGGCCGCCATCTTGAATTTTCATTTTGATTCCACCATCGGCTTTAGCAACCCCAAAAACTCTGAAAAAGACACCCATGATGGAAAATTCCAAAAGTTTCACAGCCGCCATCTTGGATTTTCATTTTGACCCCACCATTGGCTTTAGCAACCTGAAAAACCCTGAAAAAGACACACATAATGGAAAACTCAAAAAAATTGCATTCGCCATCTTGGACTTTTAATTTGATCAGCGGCCTCGAATACCATGATAAGTAATGACACATAAATAAGCTATGTCGAAAACAGTAAGAAAAATAATAAATAATAGGTTGGGGAAAAAGTTTCTTCGCATTTTTTAAGAAAATTCAAAACATTTTTTAATAAAGTTTATTTACATTTAACTAAAGTATGTAGGTACCATTTTGTTCGATAACTTTTTGCCATCTTGTAGGTAGGGACATGATCCCATTGCTATAGAAATTTTGGGACTTCTGGTCAAAATACCGCGACAAGTGGTTTTGGCAGTCCTCTCGTGATGTTAACCTGACACTGCCTAAAGAATTCTGAAGAGACCGAAACAGGTGGAAATCTGAAGGTGCAAGGTCAGGACTATACGGCGGATGCATTAACACCTCCCAGCCAAACTCTCTTAATTTTTGTTGAGTGGCTAAAGATGTGTGAGGTCTAGCGTTATCATGATGAAAAACCACACCCCTTCTGTTGATTAATTCCGGCCGCTTTCTCTCAACTTCTTGCTTTAATCTCATCAGTTGTTCGCAGTAGAGTTCAGAATCGATGGTCCTGCCTGGTGGTAACAGCTCATAATGAATAATGGCCTTCCAATCCCACCACACACACAGCATCACCTTGTTGCGAGTTAACCCGGGTTTCGCCACAGTCTGTGAAGCCTGACCGGCCTTTGACCACGACCTTTTTCGCACGTTCTTGTCATACGTGATCCATTTTTCATCACCAGTTATCAGCTTCTTCAAAAATGGTTCGGTTTCATTACGTCGTAATAAAGAATCACAAATGAGTACACGGTTCATTAGGTTTCTTTCAGTGAGCTCGTGAGGTACCCAAATGTCGAGCTTTTTGTGTACCCAGTTTTTTTCAAATGCGCCAAAACTGTTTTGTGGTCAATTTCCAGTTCTTCAGCTACGTCGTAACTACTGGTATGCTGATCTTGCTCCACTTTTTCAAAAATGGCATCCATTTTATCCGTAATAGGGCGACCAGAGCGACGTGCATCTTTGACATCAAAATTTCCGGATTGAAAACGCTTAAACCAAATTTGTGCTACTCTCACAGACACTACACTGGGTCCATAAACATCGCAAATTTTTTTCGCGGCTTGCGTTGCATTTTTACCTTTTTTGTAGTAAAATTTTAAAATGTATCGAATTTCTTCATTAGATTCACTCATCTTGACGGTACGAAAAACAAATGAAAATCACACATTTTCCTAATTTGAATTTGGAATTATGTTGTTTAAAATTTAAACTTTCAATGATACCAAAACCAGCCAGATACAAATAGTATAGCCAAAGAGATTTTATTACAAGTTCATACATACTATAATGCGAAAAGACTTTTTCCCCAACCTAATAATATAATTAATATAAGTCCACGTTCACACAGACGTAATAAAATCGCGGCGGGATGTTTTTCACGCAGTACTGGATTTTTCACTCTGTTGGATTCTCAACCCTCAGCTAAATACCGAGAGTTGAAAACCCAGTGCACAAAAAAAAAACGACCGGGTGAATGCCCTATACTTATATATACTATATATACTTATTCTATGGAAACTCCGTATTACGCTGGACCAGCTCAAGGTCATAGTGTTATCACATACAGTGCCTATTCAGCCAATCCTCATTTTTTTTTTTAACCTACCTGAAAACAGTAAATAAACCATTATAAAATTTGCGCGCGTGGCGGCTTTATGCTGTATGACATAGGTTTCAAATTCAACTGTTTTGCGCATTTCATGCGGTTGGCAAATCTATTCTGCGAGAAAAATAAACCATTCTAGCTTTTGCGCGCGTGGCGTCTTTATTTACACGGACATAGGGTTCCAATTCTGTTCTACACGCCTATTTGTGGTTTGCAAATCTATTACGCGTAGGTACATGCATTTGTAAACCGCAAATAGTAGGATAACTATAATAAATAAATATAGTAATCTATTACGCGTAAAATATAATGAATGAAGGTAAATAATAATATTGTCAAACCATCCTTATTTTTTTTTTGTTTACTAGCCTTCGAAGAGCCAGCGCTGGATCGAAAGTTTTTACTTTCTGTAGGTTCCCATTTTGTTTGACAAAATATTAACTACTTTAATTTCCTACGAAATAAAGCTTGTAAATAATTAAATATACATAAAGTATACCTGTATTTAGTTTATTCTAGACACGTATTATTATTTACAAACAATTTTTTGCTCTGCCGGTAACAGATCATAGCCCCCCGCTATGATCTGTTACCGGCAGAGCAAAAAATTGTGTCGGGTTCGAAAAATTGGCACACGTTCGACCTCCAACACGTTCCGCTCGGGACTAAACGACACGGGGCGCGCGCATGTAAAGATAAAAACACTGAATTCTAGATTTGTTATAAATGTATTTGCATAGTCCATATTATGACGGCCGGATTTCATCATATTTTGTACGACCTTTATTATGGTATAAGTTTTATTGTTCAAAACCTTATGTAACTCAAATGAAATAAGAATCCGATCATCATTTAGACTTGTCTTTGCGATTTAATTGGATTCAGTAAAGTGCAAGTAATTGTGTATCGCATGGCCGGAATATCTAGATCAAGGTGTGACTATGTAACATATTTTTTTCAATTTCTTAAATCCGGTTTATCTACCTCTAAAACACAATACAAAACAACGTTTTTCCGACCCACCCCGCCTTAAGAGGAAGAGAAATTGACAAATTAAACGCGGAAAACCTACACCTTAAAACAGATTTACAAAATATGATTACGACTGTTAACACCTACAATAAAATATGCTCAACACCTGAGAAAAAGAGTACAACACCAACACGCATAAGTAAGGCATCACGTCAAGTTAATTCGCTAAATGACCTAACCAAATAGACGTGAACCACCAATCATTCTACCAATCTGCGCGACCAACAAACACAAGAAAGGAACTCCGACTACTAATACTCGTAATCGTAATTTCTTATCTTTGTGTGGTGACACAAAGATAATAAATTGCCTGCTTCTGTACCATCGACCAATTCTGCAACACCGAAAACTGTCCGGTCTTGCATTTGGGGAAAGTTGAAGGGATGCATTTGTCCGGGCTACGCATCATATGAGTGAGCTAATGGCTAGTCGAAGGGACGGTGTTGTCCGGTCTTGCACTTGGGGCGAGTCGAAGGGACGCATTTGTCCGGGCTACGCATCATATGAGGAAGAAGAGTGGTGCGTGTTGTGAGAGTGAGTTTGAATTAGGCTGTGGCCAAAAGTAAGACGCACTGGCTCATGTCAGGGTGGACGAGCATGATGATTTGATTAACAGTAATGGTTGGTACCTTCTCGTTGCAGGAAAACTTATTCGCCCGAGGACGGGTGATTGTCAGTCCAGCCGTGAAGGCGCGTCCCTAGCGCCATCTAGTTGGATCAGTTGAAGACCTTATTTTGACATTGACTGATTAAATTAATGAACATTGTGCGGACGAGAGTGACAACGGTGGTGTCACTCTAGCGGAACGTCATGAACGTCAGGGAGCCATCTGACGGATTCGGACAGTTTTTGAAGAAAAGAACGGTAGCGTTCGACGGATCGCTCACGTCCTGAATCTTAATCTATTTTCAGCCGTGTGTAATTGTGATATTTTTGTGATTTAAATTGAGAATCCTGATTATAAGGCTGCTGATCGAAGACCTGTTTACTTATTTCTAGAATACCTACCTCGCGCGATTACCCACTTTAAGATGTGTGATTCTGATACAGATACCCACGTGCCTATATATACATATACAACTAGTGACGTCAATGAAGCCTACACCATTTTCTTGACGTATTCAGATGTTTTACGATCTTTGCTTTCCCTATGAAATAATAACAAAATCAATTACTAAGAAAAAATAAAACTATACCAGAAATTAACGTACGCTTAAATACTTCAAACTCTTTATTTATGGAGCCGACCATTCCTCAAGACATGGGCACGCCACAATTGCGGCGGTAAGTCCTTTCTTTGAGGAGTGGATTGAGAGGCGTCCTCACTTTCCGCCTGACGCAGGTCCTCACCGGGCGCGGGTGTTTCGGGAGGTTCCTGTTTCGCATAAGGCGAGAGGAAACGCCCGAATGTTTCCACTGCGAAGATAGCCCTGAGGACACGTTGGAGCGTACGGTGGAGGTCTGCCCGCTTGGGCGGAGCACCGCCGTCTCCTCGTGGAGGCAATAGGCGGCGGCGATCTCTCGCGTCCGGGCCTGGTCCAGGCCATGGTACGGAGCGAGAGTGCATGAATAGCCGTCAAACCTTCTTCTCCGAAGCAGTAAAGAGAGAGGTGGCGCACGTAAGGGAGAGCACCCTCACAGCCTTAGCTTGCGGGTGGCGAGTAATGGGTAGCTTGCGGGCTTGGTCCTTACTGGACGGTAAGGACCAAGCCCGGGTCGACAACGCGTTGTGTTCCACGCACGCCACAAAGAGATGTTAGCACCAACTGGTGGGGTCCGCAAGGGCCAATGCCTGCCAGGGGTGCGGGTTGTTCGAAAGAGATACCGTCGCCCCTGGCACACAGGCAACTGAGGGAATACGTGTGGGTTTCAGTCAGAAAAAATCTGACATGCCCTCCTGCTCCACCTAGAGCGGGAGAAGTTATGATTTCCCACCCTCAAAAAAAAACCATATCTCAAAACATAAGTAATCATATTTCCTCACTTTGAAATACAAATAGTGTTGGTTAAGGCGGAGTATGCACTTAAGTTATCAAAAAAGTGTCTCATTCCATAGCTCCAAATCTCAGTCACATAATTAAATATGAGTATTTCTAGCGGAATCTTCGCTGACAAATTAAAAACGTCAATAGTTGTATTATTGCACGAATAAATGATAGACAAATTATGTCAAATTATAGCGTTGATACCCGTCCTTCCAAAAATATTTGAAAAAGTAATTTGTGAGTCCTTGTACAACTACCTTGACAAATCAAACATATTAGTAAATGAAGAAAAGGGATTTAAGTAAGCAGAAGACAATCAACAGGACCTGCTTCTCCATATTTTTTCAAATATAGATAACAGAAATCCTGTATGTCCTATCTATATAGATCTAACTAAGGCTTTTGATTAAGTGGATTATCCTATACTAATACAATAAACTTGAAAAATATGGTATCAGGGGAAATATACTTGACCTCATTCGATCTTACTTAACGGACAGAAAGCAATTTGTAGAAATCACACAAATATCCTCAAATACTAGTTACGAGAAAAAATATCGTTCCGAAAACGAGATAATTAAATATGGCGTTCCTAAGGGTAGCGTGCTAGGACCCCCCCGTTTTTGCTCTACATACGTGACCTTCCAACACAAATAAAGCACCCTATGGTACTATTCGCCGATGATAGCCCGTAATTATTAAGTGCGATGATCCCAATACTTATGAAAATGAAATACCATTTAACCATGTTATAACATGGTTTGACAACAATAATTTATTTATAAACTTAGAAAAGACTTACTTACGCATTTTTATCAAAGGATACTAATCCAGGAAAGTCCAATCCATCAAGGAAATATAATCGTCAAGGATTAATTGATTAGCTATTTAGGGGAAAAAATAGAAGCAACTACTGCTACTTAATTTGTTGGTATTAATATCGACCACAATTTGACTTGGAGACCCAGACAGACGAAATATGTAAAAAACCTAATAAATTTACTTACGCTCTTTATAAACTATGAAAAATAGTGAACCTAGAATCCGTACTAACAGCCTATCACGGCTATATTGCATCAACACTCAGATATGACGTAACATACTGGGGCAATTCAGTTGATAGATAACTCGTATTTAAAGAGAAAAAAAAGAATGTGTCAGAGATATGCGTGGCCTTAAAAGCACAGACAGTTGTCAACCGTTCTTTATACGTCTAAAAATTCTTACCTTGCCATCACTGCACATATACGAAACAAATATGTTCGTCAAATCTAACATTTCATCATACAAAATAGCCAAGTACTAAAAGTTACTACAGAAAATTACGCGATAAAAATAAGTCAGAACTCGAAGTGACCTATGGCAAAACTGCAATAATGAATGAAATTGTACCTTCTGTATGGCCAAAGATGTAGATTGTATGACAAGGGAGCAAAATAATATTATTACGGCGAGGGCGCCATTTTGAATCCAGAGCGAAGCGAAGGATTCTACAATAGAATCCCGAGCATAGCGAGGGTTTCTAAAATAGAATCCTGAGCGTAGAATTAAAAGTACATCGCCTGAGAGAAAAATATTTTTGCTCTCGAGTAATGTACGCTACTTTTCATCTCCTTCTATGAGAAAATAAATTATCAGATGCGTCATTCAAGAAAGTTTCAACATTTTGTCCGGAAAATACTTTCGATTTCTTTGGTTTGTGTCCTTCAGACAGTCTCTTGAGATAAGCTACTAATTTCGAGTCGCTGTCAATTTTAATATCTTTATTGATATTAACTATAGATTTAAGCATTGAGTATACACTCCAAAGAGTAGAAGGTTGTTTGTTTTGGCTAATTCTTGAAAATAGGCCAAAAATACACTTTCCTAAAATGTCTTCGCTCCTTTTGTATTTTTCCATAGTATGAAAGCGTCATAGGCCTTTAAATATTTCTCCCGGGATTTCGTAGGTATTAAGTTTTGTATGACGTTAGTAGCTTCCATTTTTATTGTTTTGGAGTTAATGCACTATCACTTTCAGAACTCAACGTAGAACTAATTTGTTAATTGCAAAATACAATAAATTCCGTACCGATTACAAGAACAGGGAAGTGAATTGCGCGCTTTTGATTTTTTTAGTTACCGCGCCTCCCCGCACCGACAGCCAACACTTCCAGCCAGTAATTTATACAATTTGCGTTCGATTTCAATGAACGATTCATGTTTTAAATTCAAATTTCATTACTGCCTACTAAAAAGTATAGTGGAGAAAAGAGCTACTTTGCTCCTTCTTATAGAGGAACAAAACGACACTTTTCGAATAGAAGGGATGTAAAAATATTTAACAAACTACTTGAAAAAATAAAAACGTTAAATCTGGACAATTTCAAAACAGAACTAAACTTTGAACTATTAAGAATATTGATAAATAAATGCTATTACTGACTACAGGAATATTAGGACAATAATTCTATGATTTACTGCTTCAGAAAATTGTACATCTCCTCACCTATTTTGACGTTTCAGAATTTTATTTGACATTAGCATTAATACGGTGTGTATGTTAAATACACAAAAAAAAAAAAAAAAATTGAAAATCTAGTTGACATTTATTAAAATTGATTCTATTTTCTTCAATTTGTATTGATGTTGCATGCACCTATTAATATAGTTTTTATTACTAATGTGAAAGTATCCATAATTTTACATAATTCTACCACTTTATGATATCTCAAAAGTTAATTTGGTGTTAAAAGTAAAAAATTCAACAATGTTAACTAAATATACGTACGGCTCTGGGCAAAACACAGGATCTACCTATCTTTAACATCTCGCACACTATTGTAATTTGACCTATGTTTACAAATAAAGCATTCTGATTCTGATTCTGAAGCAAACTCCACAATAACATGAATTTGTAGTAGGTATGGACTTAAAACTATAACGCGCTTGCGCTAAGCTTAAAGACAAGGATTAACTTAAGTTATGCGATTAAAGTTTAAGAAACTTAAACTAATTTTCTTTACAGTGTTTCAATTTGCGGTAATTTTGCTAAGACTCTCAAAGACTTTCTTTGAGACAGTTTATTAAGTACGAACCGTAATTTTAAATAAAATTAGTTAAAAACTGGTTCCGCACCGTACGCCCCCTTCCCCCAGTTTGGACTGGCTTATGTCCAGCAGTGGACGTCTTTCGGCTGAAATGATGATGATGTTGATAAACTGGTTATACCTAGTCGTTTCTAGATCATTAATATACACTTATAAAATGCATAAAGCAACGAGCCACGCGAGAGCGAATTTAGAATTCTCTAGGAAGAAATATTTAAATCAGTTTACTGGTTAGTTAAGTATATGATTTTCTACCGTAGAAACAAAGTTTCCTTCATTTTTTCTTACCACATCGTCTACCGAATAACTCAGCTTTCAACAACTGAACAGAATTCAGCTTTGAAAGAGACGATTGATAGAAGAGGAGATCATACATACACCACCGTCGACAGATATGCTGAGAAAGTTTTCAGACCTACTTGAAAAAACCAAAAAAACTGTCACAGTTTTTTTTTTTCTGGATCAGACAAATGTACATCCAGAAGTGATAATGGGTAATATTGTTGACCGAGTAATTAAGTAACACACTAAAAGGAGGAATGGCTTTCTTTTCTTTTTATTTTGACAGTACAACAACAGTAATTCCGTAATTTATGCTGCTCATCATTATTTCAGCCGAAAGACGTCCACTGCTGGACACAGGCCTCCCCTAAGCTCCGCCACTTCGCCCGGTTCTGTGCTTCCCACATCTAGCGAATTCCTGCGGCCCTCGCAAAGTAATCGGTCCACCTTATGGGTATGTGTGTGTGTGGGGGGGAACATAATTATGAAGCAAAGGCTTAACAACATTCTTCGAATTGATTTAGATTGTGATTAACACTGTGTCATGAAATAAAGGTGCAGTTCAGACAGAACTTTAAGGTAAGTTCTATACGTCAAGGTTTGTAAACTAAGTACTTAGTAAAATGACCTACTTAGTACATTTTCGAAAGTTCAAAGTGGACCGTGCCGTTTAGGGCGTTCTAAATATTAAGGTCTAAAATAATCCGGCTGAAGTTAAGTTTATTATAAACTAGCTTTTGCCCGCGGCTCCGCCCGCGTTGTTGTCGGTTATCGCGTAAAAATGTAGCCTATGTCCTTCTCCATATCCCAGGCTATATCTCTGCCAAATTTCATGACGATCAGTTCAGCGGTGTAGGCGTGAAAGCGTAATGGACAGACAGACAGTCAGAGTTCCTTTCGCATTTATGATATTAGGGATTGAATAGGTTTATCAGTAAGTGGAAATAAATTCTAACAAACAAACGTTACAGTACGTCCCTCCTTAAGAATATTTAATTGTGATTGAGCGACCCTTGGCCTGGGTACTTAGTTTAAATTCGATGTTGTAATTCATAAGTCGTAAGTTTTTAGGGTTCCGTACCCAAAGGGTAAAACGGGACCCTATTACTAAGACTCCGCTGTCCGTCCGTCCGTCTGTCTGTATGTCCGTCTGTCACCAGGCTGTATCTCATTAACCGTGATAGTTAGACCGTTGAAATTTTCACAGAATGATTATGTATTTCTGTTGCCGCTATAATAACAAATACAGAAGAATCTTACTAATCCGGCACTATTAAAAACCAGAGGGTGCTGGATTATTGGAATGGTCGGATTATTGGATTATATAGAAAAACTCGTAGTAAATAAAATAAAAAATTCATAAAGAGAATATGATATGTTTGTATTAATGTTCTAAACGTCTTTTAACTGTAACATATCTCACGACTAAATAATTACATAGTTTTAAAATAATCGTTGAATAAAGTTTTTTTTTTTTTGCAACTTGTAGTCCTTGGCGGAGGGTGCCGGATTATTGGACGTATCGGTCTATTGAAGTGCCGGATTAGTGAGATTCTACTGTACTAAAAAACAGAATGAAATAAATATTTGAGGAGGCTCCCATACAACAAACGTGATTTTTTGGCTCGTTTTTTCTTTCCTTACTTAACACCCGATTTCTGAGTAGAGAAACTCTACTTTACTACTTTAGTAGAGTTTTTTTTTTTGGGTAGGAAATCATTAAATAACTTCTCCCGGTCTAGGCGGAGCGGGAGGGCGTGTCAGACTTTTACTGACTGAAACCCACCCGTGTTCCCTCAGTTGCCTGTGTGCCAGGGGCCGCGGTATCTCTTTCGAACAACCCGCACCCCTGGCAGGCATCGGCCCTTGCGGGCCCCATCAGTTGCTGCTGACATCTCTTTGAGGCGCGCGTGGAACACAACGCGCCGTCGACCCGGGCTTGGTCCGTACCGGACAGCGAGCTACCCATTACTCGCCGTCCGCAAGCCCGTGCCTACGGTGGCTGGGAATCAGCCTGGGATTCCCGACGCCCAAGGCGTCTCCTGCGAAGGCCACGGCTGTGAGGGCGCATGTACTGCATCTCCCTCGCGTGCGCCGCCTCCCTCTTTGCGAGCATAACTGCTTCGCTGAAGGAGGCGACTGCTCTCTCGCTCCGTACCATGGCCTGGACCAGGGTCGGACGCGAGAGATCGCCGCCGCCGATCACCTCCACGAGGACACGGCGGTGCTCCGTCCAAGCCGGGCAGACCTCCACCGTATGCTCCACCGTGTCCTCCTCCCAGGGCAATCTTCGCAAAGGAAACACCCGGGCGTTTCCTACCGCCCTATCCGAAACAGGAACCTCCCGAAGCAGCCGTGTCCGGTGAAGACCTGTGTCAGGTGGAAGGTGAGGACGCCATGCCGCCTCTCAAGCCACTCCTCAAACAGGGGACTTACCGCCGCAATTGCGACGTGCCCAGCACTGGGTTGCGACAATCGCACTCTCCACGTCGCCATGAGATCCCGCCGGAGCTCTGTCCGCCGTGCCGCGATTTCCCGCGGCAGCGGAGTTGCGCACTGGCGTTTGGCCTCCTCGCGCCACTCGAGTTCAAGTGAGAATTTCTCAAATTCTCAATTAAGAAATCAAAGGGGAAATTCCGTAACACAGTAACAGTATAAATGGCTTCCATTTAGACAGTTCAACAGCATTAATTGCATTATTTACTGTCTTAAGCAGACAATTTTTTCGAGCAAATACTTAAAGCAGTTTAGTGGATTAGCATTATTATGAATAATGTCACTGTGACATTATGAACATCGTCAGTTTATAATCTATCTCGGGAGATTACAAAGTATCGAAACTTTGTGAACTGCAGACGGATAGTTGCACTGTTACTAAATAGCCAAATAACTGCCACTAACTTGGGAGTAGCACTCGCTTCGCTCGCTCGGCTAGCGCGCGGTTGGTCGCAGTTCTAACCTAACCTGACCTATTTATATTGTAAGCAGTATGGTGCAGTTCACAATTTATCCACAGTTTATAATCTCACGAGATAAATTAGCGGTGTTCACAATCATACGATGACAAATACACAGCCAAATTCAAAAGTAATTTTTTCTTAACTGTCGATTGCAACCTTGAGATAACCTAGGTATTTCATTTACAGTGTGTGTTCGAAAATATTATTTTCATAATAACATAAAATTACAATCAGTACAAGAGGAGAAAATCACTTTTAAAAGTTGGTAAGCGGATAGGTACATAATAGTGCTCGTGACTGTACCTATGTCCAGCAGTGGACGTCTTTCGGCTGTAATGATGTTGATGATGGTATACACAGCATTATTGCTATTATTTAACTAAACTTTGATCTTATTTTACTGCTTACAAAGATTTATATTGACATTGTGTGACACACACACACAACGTGACATTTTGTTAGTTTATGTGAAACTAAAAAGTTTCACATAAACTAACAAAATGTCACGTTGTTTGACAGTCTGACAAGCGACGTTGAAAGAGACAAATTTTGAAGCGTTTGCAACTTGTCTAGGACCTACAAGTTACTTTGGCAGGATTACGATCATGAGCATATTAAATGAATAAACATGTTATCAATAGATAATCAATTAACATCTCATAATAACTTATGATATCTACTTAGAATATTTCGCTATACCAATTGAAATAATGGGATCAAATGAGTTTAATGGCTTCGTTGTTTATTTTCTTCTCATACCTACTTAATTAACATAACCGCTGTGAAATTACTATATTTAGTTAAAAAAATGTTTTCACTACAGATATAATTTTACTGTCCTATCATAATACCCGGAGTTGCGAAGTGTGAAGTGATGAAAATATATCTACTTATTAAATTTAGTGGCGAAGAGGATGACCTTCGCTTTCTATTATTTGTTGGAGTCTGCTTCTCATTTGAGTAACCATCGTTAGACCTGCATTACTACCTCGCATCAACTCCCAACTCCTCAATACTTCATTGTGCAAATTAAACTTGGACTTCACTTCGCTTGAATCCCAGTTTAAAACCATTTGACCCCACATATTTTCTATTGGATTTAAATCCAGACTTTTCGATGGCCAGGGGATGACCGTTAGGTCAGTCTGTGCAGTGGGCCATTCCATCACTATACGCGAACAATGGACCGAACAGTTATCTTGGACAAATAGATCTGTCCTTCCGGATAAGCAACTGGCACGGTTGGCACCATAATATCTTTCAAAATTTGCTGATAGGTCTGGCCGTTCATGCGCCCGCTTGCTGCTACTTATTCTCCCGGTCTCATGGATGACATTCACCCGCAATACCCTGAAAATAACAAAAAAGGTTTAATTTTGTTTTAAAACATTTGTCTCCTAACAAAAAGAAAGTTCTCGTGTCCGACCCTGGTCCAGGCCATGGTACGGAGCGAGAGTGCATGGCTAGCAGTCGCCTCCTTCAGCGAAGCAGTTATGCTCGCAAACAGGGAGGAGGCGCACGTGAGGGAGATGCAGTACATGCACCCTCACAGCCGTGTCCTTCGCAGGAGACGCCCTGGGCGTCGGGAATCCCAGGCTGATTCCCGGCCACCGTAGGCACGGGCTTGCGGATGGCGACTAACTGGTAGCTCACTGTCCGGTAAGGACCAAGCCCGGGTCGACGGCGCGTTGTGTTCCACGCGCGCCTCAAAGAGATGTCAGCAGCAACTGATGAGGCCCGCAAGGGCCGATGCCTGCCAGGGGTGCGGGTTGTTCGAAAGAGATACCGCGGCCCCTGGCATACAGGCAACTGAGGGAACACGGGTGGGTTTTAGTCAGTAAAAGTCTGACACGCCCTCCCGTTCCACCCAGAGCGGAAGAAGTTATTTGATGATTTCCCAACCAAAAAAATTCAAATTATAATTAAAGTGATCCGTTTGTAATAATTGTTAAATACAATATTAGGTAATTAAATGAGGCGGAATATACATATTAATTTACTTATTGAAAGGTAACTTACCCAATGTTATTCTACCACTGGCTCTGTTAAGTAAAACGTTTTGAGGATGGTATCGTTCATTCGGTTTTTCCACAATATTTTTCGACGATCACAGTCTGACCTGAAGGTGTTTTCGTCACTGAAGATGATGATATTGTTTTCCCAATCAAAATTAATGCATTTCTGGGCAAATCGCACTCATTCTCTTCGATGTACTTCCGTTAGACATATTTTCTTTGCAGATCGATAACTGAGAATGTTCGCTGCGTGTAAATGTCTTCGAACCATAGACTACTATATATACCTTCGAACCGTGGACAGAGATATTCCATGCCAACTGTAACGAGTGGTTGTGAACGGTGATGTAGTGTGAACCTTAACAAAATCCCCATGACGTCCAGAGTGGTCCGTATAGATCCCAGTAGTCCTCCGACCCATGGACCTTGTCTTAACATCGCCGGTTTCTTCGAATCTGCTAAGCTATACCTATAAGCGCACCGTTTGTCTCTGTATAGGAAATATTGGTTTTAGATAAGTTATTATATATACTCAAGATACCGCAACTAATGCAACAACAAAAAAATCTGAGACCACAAATAATATTGTAATTCACTTACTGCTATGCCAAGATATCTTGCAATTCCTTTTATGCTCACATTTTGTTCATACAGAACAACTATTTTTGTTCTCATAAAATTGGAAATCATTTTTTTTTAAATGGTTAAATCGTAGTCGTTCACTGTTTGTCGTTTTAAGTGAACGTCAACATCAAACGTTGTAGTTGTAACTTGAGGGTAAGGATTAATTTTATAAAGAATACGTAAGTAAGTAGAATTAATGGATACCCTCAAATTATAACATAGTCTATCGATTAGACAGAGACCTAAAGATAAAAAAGACTCGGTCGATAGTATATAACAATTTCATCGCTACTAGCATGGCCTCGCTGGCTAGTTCGTCAAACTGCCGGTATGAGTAAGACGACGTTCGGTGATGCGATGGTTCAAATCCAAGTCGAAACAGGAACCTCTTTTTGAAGTATTCTTTAGATTCTTCCCAACGAATTCAATGTTGTAGCAATGTAACATTTTAGAACTTGAGGGGTTAGTACATACTGACGCTGTGTGTACCTACCTATGGTCACAAAGATGTGTAAACAAGTCAAATAAACCCATTGAGCTTACGTTACATTACGGACCATAGCAGCAATCCATTTAGTCCTGTTAGATCCTGGTTTAATTGAAGTCGTAGTGATAAGCAACAGGGCTTACACGAAGCAATCCTTACGACGGATTACTTGCCCAGGATTAGGTACGATGCGAAGACGCTAGCTGGTCCAAAGGAATAAATAATTGGGAATAAATTAAGCAGGGTCAAATCAAATTAGGTCGCGAAACTAGAGAGACGTGATAGGTTTCGATATTTAAAGTGTAAGATCAATGAATAAAAAAAGGGCTTTTTTGGGTCAACGACTGTTAGTAGTGTTGTTCAGATTCTCTTAACACTCAATTCGAACTTTTTTTTTGTTTAATCCTCTCTAAATGCCGATGCCCCACACGTCTGCGAAGCTTACCTACACGAAATAGTTATTCGCTATGCAAGGCTGCAAAGTTGTAGTCTGGCGCGAGTACCTGTATTGAAAGCTGAGCAAGCGAAGGATTCTAGGATTGAACCACGCGCTTCGCTAATGGTTCATATACACACCGTGAAATTTTAATGGTTGTTTTCCAGCAGCGATATGGTTTTGTCTTGGTAATACAATCGTTTTATAAACAAATAAAATATTAGAAACAAAAAATGGCAGATTAACCATTGTGAAAAATCACCACGTGCGAGAGTTTATTTTGCATTGAACATTTATGCATCGCTGTTCCCTTTGTCGGAGGTGCGTGTGATTCGAGTAGTACCTACAAGTTACCTCTAGTGTTCCTATTGAGTAGTGTTTTATCGAGTTGATGAATATTTTTAAACGACTTCCTAAAGGAGGAGGTTCTCAATTCGTCGGAACCTTTTTTTTTTTATGTATGTTCCCCGATTACTCGAAGATGGCTGGACCGATTTGAATATTTTTTTTTTTTTGTTTGAAAGGGTATACTTCCCAGGTGGTCCCATGATCATCAAGTCAGGATCTGATGATGGGATCCTGGAGAAATAGAGAGAACTCTTAAAATTTTATAGGCACACTTGAAGCAATTTGTGTAGTTTTTGGAAGAGTACTTTCTCGGAGTGGTTCCATTTCAATTTGGTAAAGATCTGATGAAGAACTTCGGAGATAGGCAACGGAACTCCTCAATAAATGATAGCAAATGGACTTTGCAATTGACAGACATGAGATTTCAGCAATGGGATTGCTGAAATCTCATGTCTGTCAATTGTTTACACCAGTTAATAACATAACATCACGCCGGTACGCTGTGAAGGGGTAAGCACATGTGAACCACTAAAAAGTGAAAAATAAAAAACTTTTTCAAAAAAATAAACAACCGACTTCCAAAAAAACACTAAAAAGTGAAAAATAACTTTAATTTCGGAAGGCGGTGACAAAATTTTTTTTTCTTTTCAATTCACATTCCATCATTTTGATTAGATTTTTGATACTCTTCTTCCAGTGGCATTCCACTGTTCTTGCCATGAATATTGGAGATGAACTCGTGGAAGGTTTAGCAAGTCATACCCCTGAAGAGCATTGTGGGTGAGGTCGGCTACTGTTGATGAGCAAGCATCTTTGGCCAAAGCATCAGCTCATTCATTACCCTTAATCCCACAATGACTAGGTATCCAAACTAACTGAACCTCTCTTTGATAACTAGCACAAGATAATAAGGACTTTTTAATCGACAAAATAAGGGGGCCGTGCAATTTACTTTTAAACGGACTTTTTACTAGTGCTTGCAGACAGCTAAGAGAGTCTGTGAATATAACGGCCTTTTCGATATTAAGGTGTGACTCTATATAAAAGCAAGCACCCAATATAGCTACACACTCACCAGTGAATACAGAAGACTCCCTAGGACATTTAAACTGTAAAATTATTCGAGAGCTTTGGTAATAAACCGCAGCTCCGGTGTGGTTAAGATCTGTTGTTTTCGAAGCGTCCGTGAAAATTAATTGGAAACCATTCCATCGCTCACCCCACCACCGCATTGAAAGTCAGATTCGCTGACGGGGAGTTTTTGGATACACCAATATCGAAAACAATTTTAGGAATATAACTTAAAACGTTATGGGCGAAATTAAAAAGGGGTAAGCTGGGATAGTGAACAATTGGGCATACTAAATTTAGTATTTGACGAAAGAAAAATTAAAAAAGATTTTAGTATTAGGGCGATTTCTTTATTTTTCCAATAATTTGAACTTCTGCATAAGGCATCTAACTCTTTCAGTTTATCTGTAAGAGGGTGGGGTGATGTCCATATCAGCCTAGACAAAAAGCGAGAGGCCAGATATTGTCGTCTTAGTGAAAGAGGAGGTTGAGCGCACTCAACCTGCAATGCGTTAACGGGGAAGGACTTCATACAACCTGAAATGATTCGAAGGCATTTAGACTGGACATCCAGCCCAACCAAAGCACCTTTATTGCACGGAATGAAGAAGTATCTACACGGGGGTCGTGCGGGCCATGGCCCTAAGCGGGTCGCCGGTGTGGGCGCCTACATTGAGGCGCCAACCAGCCCGCCGGTTGAAGGCGGCCCATATGGTCATGGCCATCCGGATGATCCGGGGATACCGCACGATCTCCGGTGAGGCGGCGGGCCTCCTTGCCGGATTGCCGCCATGGGATCTGGAGGCAAAGGTCCTCGCGCACATTTGGGAGTGGCGCGAGGAGGCCAAACGTCGGGGCGTAACTCCGCTGCCGCGTGAAATCGCGGCACGGTGGACAGAGCTCCGGCAGGATCTCATGGCGACGGCTTGAGAGGTGGCATGGCGTCCTCACTTTCCGCCTGACACAGGTCCTCACCGGACATGGCTGTTTCGGGAGGTTCCTGTTTCAGATAGGGCAGGAGGAAACGCCCGGGTGTTTCCATTGCGAAGATCGCCCTGAGGACACGGTGGAGCATACGGTCCACCGTATGCTCCACCGTGTCCGCAGGGCAGACCTCCAGGTCTGCCCGGCTTGGGCGGAGCACCGCCGTGTCCTCGTGGAGGTGATCGGCGGCGGCGATCTCTCGCGTCCTACCCTGGTCCAGGCCATGGTACGGAGCGAGAGTGCATGGCTAGCAGGCGCCTCCTTCAGCGAAGCAGTTATGCTCGTAAAGAGGGAGGCGGCGCACGTGAGGGAGATGCAGTACATGTGCCCTCACAGCCGTGTCCTTCGCAGGAGACGCCCTGGGCGTCGGGAATCCCAGGCTGATTCCCGGCCACCGTAGGCACGGGCTTGCGGATGGCGAGTAATGGGTAGCTCGCTGTCCAGTATGGACCAAGCCGGGGTCAACGGCGCGTTGTGTACCACGCGCGCCTCAAAGAGATGTCAGCAGCAACAGATGGGGCCCGCAAGGGCCGATGCCTGCCAGGGGTGCGGGTTGTTCCAAAGAAATACCGTGGCCCCTGGCATACAGGCAACTGAGGGAACACGGGTGGGTTTTAGTCAGTAAAAGTCTGACACGCCCTCCTGATCCACCCAGAGCGGGAGAAGTTATTTGACGATTTCCCACCCAAAAAAAAAAAAAAACAATGAGGAGGTATAATCCGTAATCAAAAACGCTACGAACGAAAGCATTATAAACTAATTTCATGGTGTAGGGGTGAGCACCCCATCAGACACCGAAAGAACTTTTAAAATTGAAATAATTCTTTCACATTTACTTATTAGAAAATTTATGTGATGTTTGCCAGTTAATTTTGTGTCCAAGATAACGCCTTAAAACTTTGTTAACTATAGGAATATTTTGATCTAAAATGCTCACTGAAACATGAGGAATGAGTCTTTTACGAGAGAAGACTACCGCCGAACTGTTTGGGGCAGATAGCGATAGGCCATGCCAGCTACTGATTAAAAGAGTCCAGAGAGAGGCACAAAGATGACACAGCGTCAACTATAGAGGGGTCTGTTTTTTTTTTGCCTTGTTTTTGTTTCACTTTTTGGGTTTTGTTTTGTTGTAGATTAAGTATATGTTTGTGTTTTATTTTTAAACAGTATCTGCGATTGGATTCGGACACTGTCTTTTTGTTGAGGCTTTTCGCAAAACTCCATAAAGGGGTTACCTTTCCTTGTTAGCCGCATAAGTTTTTGTACAGTTGTACAGTACGCGTGTCCGCCCCCCACGTAGCCAGGTGTTCAGCTTGGACGTAAGGTAGGATTTTAGGGGGCAGAGGGGTCTGTTACGTACAGAACAATGTCGTCGGCGTATTGTAAGATCTGACAGTTATTATTTAGACAGGACCCAATATCAGCCGTGTACAGGTTGTAAAGTATGGGACTGAGGACAAAGCCTTGTTTGTGGAAGTCCCTTCCATGTCTGTCTTTTATCGAATTCCTCTCCCTGGACTCTCAGGACCAATGAGCGCAACAACAGTAGCTCACATATGCATTGTGTCATCTTCGCCGAAAGACTCAGCTGATGCAGTTTTTGTCTGAGTACGGGATGAAGTACATTATCATACGCAGAGGAGATGTCAAGGAAAGTGCAACCATGGATTCATTTTTCGAAAATGCTAAGCGGATATCCGTAACTAAAATAGCAACACTGTCCATTGTGCTAAGCCCTTTCCTAAAACCAAATTGGTGATTCGGTAGTAGGTCTCTCGATTCGACAATGAACTCAAGACGGTTTTTAATCAGGTGCTCCAGTAATTTGGCCAGAACTGAGGATAAAGCAATTGGTCTAAAGCCATTCGGATCATCTGCATGTTTACCTGGTTTCAGTAATGGGATAATGATTTGTAATTTCCACTGATCTGGTACCCATTCATGGACATAGCAGAAATTTAAAATGTTTAAAAAGTAGCCCTGACACCAGAATGGGTTATAAAAGAATATGGCACGCCAGCAATACCAGGGGCTGAGTCCGGGACATGATTGAGCACCACATTCAATTCTTCCAAAGTAAATGGCGCATAAAAAGGGTCCTCTGATACATTTTGCAAGGACATATTGAGACATTCAGAAGGGAGCGGAACGTAGGGTGGAGCAATTTTATCAAAAAATAGTGCAGCTGTTTCCCTAGTGATTGGTGAAGAGACTGAGAGGGAGCATCTACGTCTAAACCTGTTGATGTTCCTCCAGACTACCGAAACAGGAGTAGAGGGACATAAAGAGGTGCAGAATTGAACCCAGCCCGCGCGTTTCTTTTTGCGAAGGTGACGTTTGGTTAGAACCAAACGTCTGACAATATGCCAACTGATTTTCAGTGCTCATGTCTGCATTGTAACATTCCTCAGCCTCCTCCCTACCCCTAATTGCTGAGGTGCACTCTGGATCCCACCATGGGGAAGAGGAAATTTTGTTACAGGCACTATTTTTCAGTGGGAAGCAGGAGTCCGCAGTGGTGGTAATGACATTAATGAAGCCCTCATAACAGGTTTTGGCATGGCAGTGACCAGAAGGGTCTAATAAATTTGCGTTTAAATTTGGAAGAACAACAATTTTATCCTCCAATAATGATCCAAATTTTTCCCAATCTGGTTTAGATAAGTTATATTTCAAAAGTGGAGGAGATGTTTTCTCTAAATAAGTTTTGTTAACTAAAGATATAACAATAGGGTAGTGGTCACTACCATGTGATAAGGTCGTGCATTCCCAATGGGTCGAAGTGGCTAACTCAGCTGAACAAAATGTAAGGTCGACACAACTCTTTTGCTGACCGGGAAGCGATCTGCGTGTTGAGCAACCATTATTAAGAATGTACAGATTCAGATCATCCAAAATGTCAACTAAAGCTACACCAAAGGCATCACAGCGTTCAGACCCCCATCTGTAGTGGTGACAGTTAAAATCACCCATGACCAAAATTGGTCCTTGAACCACTGGAAAGGATGTTTTTTAAAGTAATCATAAAGACATGCTGGGGATGAGCAATGTATATTAAAAACATTGTAATGCCTTCTACCCTTCCTGCCACAATACTCAATTCACCTGTGAGTGAGGGTGAAGGGGAGGGCAAAAGAGGGACCCGATTATTGACAAGGAGAGCCGAACCTCCATAGCCAACAGATCTGTCACCTCTGAGAATGTTGAAGTGTTGCATACGAAAGCTAACACTTGGCTGACATTGTTAGACATGGAATTATTGGAATTAAGAGCGCAGCCATTAGGCTGAGAGGATTGGGGAGAACTAGTAACTATCTGTTGATGAGCAACTCTATCATAAGATGGGGAAAGGGGGGCATGGGTCCTCGGTTTAAGTGTCACAGTTTTGCGATAGGACTGAGAAATTGGAGTTTTGGCAATATTAGCGTATTTACGGGAGGCTGCTGGGACAATAGTAAGATTGTCCCAGCAGCCTCCCGTAAATCCTAAGCATAAGCAATAGTTTTCTCAGCCATGACAATCTTAATAGCTTTTTGTCTGCCATACACGGGGCATGATTTGCTATCAGCAAAGTGATCACCCGAACATAGCACACAGAAGGCCTCGCCTGCAGCAATGTTGCGACCATCACCTGGGTGATCGTGGCCACATTTACTGCAGCGTGGTTTAGACCTGCATATGATTGCCACATGTCCAAATCTGCAACATTTGCGGCATTGAATTGTCGAGTATAGATATATATTGTTTAAAAGGAAGGGATGTGTAACAGCAGAAAACTCTACTTGGTAGTACTTGTCCATCAAAGGTCAAAACACATGTTTCAGTGGGCTTCCACTCGTTAACCCGTCTCTTTGAGTTTTTCTATTAATACGGCGAACTTTTAGTATTTGTCCACAAAAACAAAAAAAAAATAAGTTACAGCTTCTTCTTCTGTAATATCTGAAGGAACACCCGTAACAACGCCCATCCTTGTGATATTAAATGTAGGAATTGATGCCGTATAACTATACTTGGACAATAGACTATTTACCAAAAAAGAGTTGGCCTCCTGAGTGGAAGCAAACTCCACTGACACACGTTTCTACCGACTCTGTTAACACCACCAGTAACAATGTTTGTAATGTTGTTATTCATAAGGAACTTACCAAAATTTACTGGATGTAATGTGGCGCCAGCATTTGGTTGACTTTCTAAACGAGATACATGGACCAGAGGGGTAATTGCGTAATACACTATCCGTAGGAATCGCTTTCATTTTGACAGCTCCACGACAATCATTGCGTGGTTTACGTCGTTGAGCAGACGAATTATACAAACATATGAAGCAGTGGATTAACAATAGGCTTCAAAATGATTCAGATTCTGATTAATACTGTGTTACGCAATTAGGATGCAGATAAGGAGCCTTATCCATTGCAGAGGATTTTATACGACCTATTTGGCTTTTAGGTTGCTTATTTGGAGGAGTAGGTGTCCGAATTTTTTCGTCACCGGGACGTTTGCGTGGGTTCTGTTGAGCTTGTGAAATATCCATCTGTGTAATGCTACACACAACATCCACGAATTGAGAGAGTGGATTAGGAGAGAAAGGGTAGGAGGACGTGGAATGTCGGGTGGGTCAGGATCAGGGGGTTTATTTTTATCCATCTTGGATAAGACGAAGTTTAAAACAAAACAAACACAAAACTAAACTGGTTGCGAACACAAGGACAACACGCTTACAGTATAATAAAAGTCACAAAGTATCAACAATCACTTAAAAACAGCTAAAGATTCTAAACACACGTGCTAACCAACAACACTGTGGCGAGAAGGTCGCTGTGATTAACTCAAGACAACGTTTGTGTTCTTTCACCAGAATTAGCTTAACTACTGACAGGTCATTTATGAGTTATTTCTTAACACTGTTTATTTTATTTGCCTGTATAAACCATTTTTTTTTTTAATTAATAAAAAATTTAATTTATTGTTGAATGTTATTTAATTACATAATAATGTTGTATAATGTCAAGTTCTTCCAACTTTACAGACAGCTGTGCTGCTGGGGAGTTTGTTGCGCCACTTATTGACACACATATTAATAAAGATTTAAATTTTTGGTAGTCTTTAATTAAATACATACTTACAGAAAAATAAAAGCAATGGTCAGCCTGTCTACCTTTAGCAGCGAGTTCGCTGATTTACTTCAAAGTTCCTTTGTTAAATGACATTTTTACCACTTGTATATTTAGTTGTACGTGTTATAAGAAGTTTCATGCTTACAGTTTTATGCTTACAGTTTGATTCGGAATCAGAACTCGGCAACTTCACCAGGAGGCAAGGACACATGATCATCTTATTCAAAACGTGTATTGTGACGACATCTAGTTGCGGAAATAAATAATGCTCATTAGATCGAGTTTCATGTAACATCGACAGATAGCGTGGTTGGCGCAGGTTAACGCACAGGTTTCCAAACTACTCAACAGATGTCAGTGTAGTTGAGTAAGATAAAATTATTTTTCACTTATAGTTTCCCCAAATTAATAGAGTAAAACCATAAAATTTGATCTTCTTGTATCATAACGCATATCCTTTTGGATCTTTCATTTGAATTTATTCTATAACATTGTCTGGAAAATATCTATTGTTACCGTACATCATCTGTGTTTATTTTTATAAATTGTCTATGGCGCATCAAAATGGCCGACTGTGGTGATGTCCGAGCGGAGTTTTATGTTCTTTGTTTACGATAAAAACATACTATTCGTTTCAAATTTCTGACTTTAATGTGACAAAATAAAATGTTTATAGGTAAAGAAACTTTGGACAATAGTTTGGGTTCATACAAGTGTGTGATTTGACATAAAACGAGTGGTACCAGCCTCACCTTGTAAAGAGAAAATGGGGAACTGTTTTAGTAGTACAGGAGAAAAGGATTCCAAAAGCAAAAATGAAGGAAGGCCTAGCAACCCGCACGAAGAGGACCCTAGACCGTTTCACACTCCAGTGCCGACCCCTCCACCTGATCCAATTAGATCTTCGGTAAATCCAGGTACAGATACGAGTGAGGTCACTCCCACCCGAATATTCGTAGCCCTGTACGATTACGATGCCCGTACCGATGAGGACCTTAGTTTTAGAAAAGGGGAGCATTTAGAAATCATAAATGATACACAAGGTGACTGGTGGTTAGCTAGAAGCAAGAAGACCAAACAAGAAGGCTACATTCCATCGAATTATGTCGCTCGCCTGCAGTCTATAGAGGCCGAACCGTGAGTAATCATATCTGTTTTTATGCAATCATTTCAATAGTGAGCGGTTCCTGCGCGATTTCTTTTCCTTTACGTGCATTAACCAGTCATACATGTTTACTGTTGAGCATAAACTAAGGCTGTAATTACTGGGACAACAGCTTGACTTACAAATGATTTTTATTTTTTTTTAAACCACAACAATTACCAAAGACATAAATGGTACTTATCAGCAACTATTACTACACAATATGAAAACAATGAACATATCTATTTCAGTAAAGTCTTTAAACCTATTTATTTTTCCTCGCAGGATTAAAATATAAACAATTGTAATATTATTATCCAGTTATTATTATAAATAACTAATGAGCATCTCTATCCTGTTTAGTAATGCATTCACAGCATTATAGCAGGTCTATTCATTCTTTGGAATGAAAATTCTAGCACCTATTAGTTATAAAATATGACCTATTTTAAATTCATCTGAGGTAACACAAGCAATGAAGTTTACTAAAAAAACACTGGTATGACGATTTGGACTTGACGATGAGCTGGAGAAGGCTCAACATAATGAAAAGTATGGTGGACACCTTTGCCCAGCTGTGGGAGAACAGATTAACTAAAAATAAAATAACATTTGTAAAGCATATGAAAACACATGTGAAACATATTCTGCCCTTACTTGTTTGGGTATAAAGCATGTTTCATCAGAATCCCAAAGTGAAAGCATACTGGTATGCTCACATTATCGCAGACACTTACTCTGCTAATAGGCTGTGAACATGACATAGAAAGGTTATTGTTTAAGATAAAATCACACCTATTCTCTTTTCCTACTACACCTATTCAATTTTATGGTCCACATACATGCAAATGTGTTAGGAATTCATAAAGTACAATTGACAACACTTCCACATGCATTTATGACTAATACTAAAACCAGACTAATTTAATGATTAGGTGATATTAGAAATCTTGTTTTCTGCCATTACTGTGGAATACCCAAAGCAATGTCTTGTTCAGCTTTTACTTTCACATGGTATTACCGCTATCATGTAACATTTTTTTTCTGCATTGGTCCCGATGCTGTCCATTGCTGCAGAGTATAAGATATCACCATCCTCCTTGTTTTGAGCCTCTTTTTATGTATTCAATTCTGGTGGTCAGCTATCAGACGTTATGAAGTAAAAATGTAATAGTATTATATGGTGCAACCAAAGGTGATTAAAAGTCAATTGTGGTAGCTAGCTCTTGGCACTGGGCATATCCTTGTTGTGACATGTAGGCTGTGATAGTTGATAGTGGAACAGTGACACCCGTAACTGCCCTCATTTGAAGATATTACACATATAGTGTTTATCACTAATTTTAATTAATTAATTGTCTGTTTTGTAATACAGTTGTTGTGCATACTTTTTATTACCAAAGTACAGTTGTATCATCTCTTTTCCAGATAAGTTCATAAGATTTTAGTCAATATGACTCATACCGCAGAGAGCTGTATCATTATTTTGTGCAGATAAAGTTATTATTTTTCCTTCTTTGTCTGTTCCTATCTTTTCCTCAGAAACAAAAGCAATTCTACTTTTGAATACTATTCTAGAAAGAAACAAAGTATTTAAAGCGTAATAGTAAATAAACAACACACACTATTTATGTACACAGTAAGTACATTGTAAAATAGATAAACCACTCTACCTTTATCAGTTCTAGGCAAAATAAAAACATTTGTATGAGCATTCTATTAACACAATTTGTCAGTGTAAAAGTAGGTCACATTTCAGTGTTTCACACATGCACAACACTTTCATAGTTGAGTATATGAGGGCATTGACCTCTTGTTGAACATTGGTGCACTATGATAATTATTTTACCCCTTTATTCATGTGCCCTACTAAAACTTTGTTGTAACATACCCCTCCTTATCCAGTCTGATGTATCTGAATAAATAAAATTTACCCTAGTTCTGGAGTTAATATGATTACTTTTTACAATTGTGAGATACTTTTATTTAAAGAATAAATATGGCAGTATTATATGTAGTAGCGGTCGCCCAGTGGTCGAAATTCAACCATAGGTAATTCATTTAAACCTTAAGTTCGAACATTATTACTGTTCATAAAAAATTTTAGCTTTCTACACTCCTTCTGTATAAACTTTAACTGTGCCAAATTTCATACTCCTTCGTCCGCGTAATTTTTGTTAAATGGTGTACTTACAAAGTTTTTGCTTCACATATTAATTGTATAGATATTTTGTATGAAAATACTGTTTTTATTCCTCAGATAAAAGTTATCTCATTGAGAAATCAGCCTTTAGATGTAAATAATAAGTTAGTCTTATGTGTAGATGTTACCCAGAAAACTTACTAAGCAGAAGTGGGATAAGACTGGATATGGCTGACGCATGTCAGTTGAGCTGAGGGCTAAAATAACCCAAAAATAGTACCATTGATTGAATGCTAGGCGACTCCACGTTATACCGAGGCGAAGATAGCCGGACGAACATGACTCCTAACGAAATCACTTGCCCATAAAAGCAATGTACAGATTGGCACACATCAAGCTATCCAAAACTGTAAAATTTTCCCAATTGAACATGAACCTTAAGTTTTGTAATAAAGTTTAAAATCTATCAAAGAAATTTGACAGATTGAGGTAACTTGATGTGCTAGCGTCTGTACGTAGAAGGTCCCATACCTTCTACGTACAGACGCTAGCAAAGGGGGAGGATGTTGCGGAGGCCTATTTTCTGCAGTGGGACAAGCAGGCTAGATTATAGGTCAGATTAAAAGAAAAACAACTAATTTATTTCAGTTTTTATTTCAAGGATTTCCGTAACTATTTGATACTTAGCTGTAATTAAGAGTTTCACTCATAATTCTCCAATGTCTTGAATCAACCGGAAATATTAAAAAACGTACATATTTTCTGTAACATACCAATTTTGAACTTGTTTATTTGTACTTAATTTGATTAGAATAATGACTGAATTAATTAAAGATTTGTCTGTTTACACTTTCTCCTAATATCACGCGTTGGCAGCGCCCCCTATTGATAGGAGCTTTATATTGACCTTAATTATGTGGATCAACTTGTTCAGCGTGATAATTTGTGTTTGGTTAAGCATTAGTCTTAGTCATTCATGAAATCCTTACTGTATTAGACAATTTGTTATGAATGAAACGGTTACAAACCTTCATTTTCTTTTTTCTACTAGTTAAACATAACACATATCATCTCGGCGTATTCCCCTGCGAGAGTAGGTAGAGGTGTAACATGTAAAACACGCTTACATTTCGCCAGTTACGTTTATAGTCCATGTAACAAAAAGCATTAAGGGTAACCGTCAGGGTACCCTGCGGCTGTAACAAATATGGCTTTACAGAATTATAATTATTTCAATCATCCATAACCCTTGTAAGTTCATATAATTCCATTAAATGACTATTTCATGATATGGTCATCCTCCAATTTGAATTGAATGGGCACTAATCATTGAAATTCCTGAATGGAAAATCCGAATACAGCTCTGTCCTATCTACGGATCAAATCCAGGAGTCAGTAGTACACGCCTGCAACCCCTAAACAAACCAAGCAGTAGGTTTGCCGAGTTTCGGCAAAACTTGATAATACCGACATGCAGTGGAGTGGAAACACACGGATTGACGTTTTAAGTGTAGTTCAGTTCAGTTGACGGCAGGCTGTTGGCAATCTACGTACACACATTTTAAAAAAGTTTGTGATCCACTAGCATAAGCTGATATAATTTTTTAAATTGAACTACAAAAATTATTTGTGTGTTTTCTTTAAATAGAAATACCCTGTTTGAAATTAAAAAATAAAACGTATTTAAAAAAAAAAGTAATCATAATGTAATTGTAACAGAAATTAGATAGAGAGAAAACAACTGTTTAACCAAACTTAAACAACAATAAATTTATTAATAAAAGGTTTATCTTCAATATAATATAACTCGTCCCCTGGCTCGAACACATGTCGTGATCCTCCTGGGCATGCTGAGAATCAAGTTATCCAGCATTTCTTGGGGTAACCTGTCCCATTCTTGAATAGCAGCTTCCCTGAGCTCTAGCACTGTATGGGGACGTGGCTGACGGTTTCAAACAGTTCGCATACGAGCATCCCACGCGTGCTCTATTGGGTTTAAGTCAGGCGAGCCGACAGGCCAGTCTAACCTTGTGATGTCGTATTAATCATAATGTAATTGTAACAGAAGTTAGAGAGAAAACAACTGTTTAACCAAACTTAAACAACAAGAAATTTATTTATAAAAGGTTTATCTTCAATATAATATAACTCGTCCCCTGGCTCGAACACATGCGGTGATCCTCCTGGGCATGCTGAGAATCAAGTTATCCAGCATTTCTTGGGGTAACCTGTCCCATTCTTGAATAGCAGCTTCCCTGAGCTCTAGCACTGTCTGGGGACGTGGCTGACGGTTCCAAACAGTTCGCATACGAGCATCCCACGCGTGCTCTATTGGGTTTAAGTCAGGCGAGCCGACAGGCCAGTCTAACCTTGTGATGTCGTATTCTCGGAGAGCAGCATTGACTCGTTGAGCTCGATGGGCGGGCGCATTGTCATCGACCAGTACAAATTGGTGCCCATGATTTACTCGGAATGGTCTGACAATTACATCAATAGCAACTGCTCTAAACATGTCTGTTGTCATGAAGCCTCGATACGGGATCAAAGGCGTTCTAGCTCCAATCATAATACCACCCCAAAAGGACACCGATTTCCCGCCTTGCTGAACTGTTCCAGTGGCAGTTCTTTACCTTTCACGGTCTCCTGGTCTTCTCCAGACACGGACACGTCGGTTATCTGAATGAGTACTGATTCGCGTTTCGTCAACGAAGAGACAGTTTTGCCAAATGTTTTCTTCCTCATTTTGCTGAAGCCTAGCCCACTGCAATCTCCGTCGTGGTCGTTGCCGGGAATTCAGAGGAGCTCGCCAAGACCTCCTTGCTCGTAATCCAGCCTGGTGCAAGCAATTCCGAATGGTCTGAGTGCTAACTTCAAGCCCAGAGGCAGCTCGAACTTCTGCTTTTATTTTAGTAGCGTCGATTGTTGGGTGAGGGGCTGCCAGCAATCTAATATAGCGCTTTTGGGCAGCAGTCAAAACAGTTGGGCGACCACTGCGGGGTCGGTCAGCAAAATTACCCATCCCGTGGTACCTCTGCATCGTGGTCACGACATAGGATTGGGATATAGCAACTCTGCGTGCTATTTCTCTCGTGGTGTATCCTTCTTCCCTCACAGTTACTATTCTTGCTCGTAAAACTTCTGATAATCCTCTTGGCATTTTTTCAATTACAACTTTCCGCGAAAAAGTATTTTAAATCCGTTAAAATTGACTAAATCAGATTTCTGAATGAGCGTAAGCTAGGACTGAAAGGCTTTTTATAAGGAAAAACAATTGAACTGTTTTATTGTTTTAAAAAGAAGAAGAAATCCTAATATAATCTACCGTAACAAAAAGATTTCTATTTTTCAAAGTGATCGCAAACTTTTTTTGGTGTGTGTATGCAGTGCTCAACATCACGAAGTAAGTAATTATTTCCGTCGATTGACTTTTGGGTGAGGTTTCATTAGAGTCGCATGTCGCACCTCTACTTTATTCCAAATTCAACCCGCTGAATCACTAAGACTAATCAGATATACGTGTCTACTTTCTGGCATACTTCGTTGTTTTTGTTTCACTCCCTGAAAAAAATATTCTGCGTAAATGGCGCTCAGTGTCTTACTTTCATTCAGCTGCCAATAGAGTTCCTTTTTAAAAACTTTGCTGCGAGATAAGAGTTTTGTCTTGTCGCCGATTGGTAGCTGTTCATCAAAGATCACTTTGACAACTGACATTCAACGCTCTATTCCAGCATAGCACCCCAATGGTATTTTGGTATGCTAATTGAAACCAAAGACCGAAGGCACAGAGATTTGTCAAACGAAGATACCCGTATCCTTAGGAAGGAAAGTCAAGGACTTGATATTAATAAAAATAAACTTTACTTTTGTTGTAAAAATAGGACACAGCCTCATCATCATCATCATTTCAGCCGAAAGACGTCCACTGCTGGAAATAGGCCTCCCCCAGCCTCCTCCACTTCGACCGGTCTTGTGCTTCCCACATCCGGCAGACACAGCCTGCTGCATTTAAATTCTTCCGTCATAGTTCAAAACTTAAATGACCGATAAACTTTTTATCTCTTCAATCTTTTTTCATCTGAAACCCTTCAATGGCACTGTTAAATGTAACCGATCCCACCGTTCTCTTTTTACCATCGGACATCCCACCCTAGCGAAGGTTATTCCAGTTCTTATAAATCAAGGATCAGTACTATTAAAAAACTATCTTCTGCCCGCGACTTCGGTCGCGTCAAATTTCTTGCTCATTCATTCATTTCATTTATTTGCATACCATAATGTGTATAACAGATGTTACATAAGAGTTAAAGATAAAGTACAGTTATGGACCCTGTTAGGGCACAGCAACATAGTAATAACTTACAATTAAAATTCAAAGAAATACAAAACAAAAAAAAATGGAAATTACAGTTATTATATTAGTCCAGATCCACCCCGTGGCATCGAATCGCCTGCTCGTGCGAGTACATTTTTCTTGGCTCCTAAATGTTTTAGCGTGATGTTATATAACCAATAGCCTTCCTCGATACATGGGCTATCCAATACTAAAATAATTTTTCAATTCGAACCAGTCGTTCCTGAGATTAGCGCGTTCAACCAAACAAACTCTTCAACTTTATAATATCAGTATAGATTATAATATTAGACCCCGTCTCAGATACAAGCAGTAGCTTACAAGGTCACCCTGAAGAATCAAGAAACTTAAATGTAAACAATGGTACACGGTAAACAAAATTATACGCCCTCGCCTTGTACTTGCAATAAAAGACGACAAAGGACTTAAAGCAGAAGGCTGGGAAGTAGCATTTTCCTAAACGCTAATAAAAGCGTACAGTGATTTACTAGTATCCTTAAGCTATATTGTTGTTTCGGTTTTAATTGAGACAATACCAGCAGGCTTAGCATGACGCTTTCTATTTCTACTCTACCGTAGAATACAAATCGCTTGTCTACATTTCTCGGTACAAAACTGTTAACTGTTAACGCGGAAACGTCATTTTTGTCAACTCTTCCGTCGACAAAACGCTTCTCTACGGTTCGCGTGCTAAGCCTGCAGGTCAATACCTCAGCCTGTTCCTTCCTATTATGCCTGTTACTATATTTAGTTGATACATAATATCATATTTCCCTTCTCATGCTCTAAAAGTACGCCAATATAGCCCTACGAAGCGGGACTAAAGTTACCACTTTAGTCTCTAGGGAGTGAAAAGTAATTCGTTTTTCAATTTCCTTTATAAGACATCTCAAACAGCCAGTAAATATAATATTACCTGTGGAGTGTGGAGGACCATCTTCATTGCGAAAATGTTGAGAGTTTTAGTTCCATGGTTTTCCGCAAAGAATGTGGCGCCATGTGTTTTAAATTGTTAATCTGTGATTGGTTTAGAAGAAAAAACTGACCGCGAAAATTTCAGAATTTTTTAATATTTATTAAAAGTTTTTGTACTAAATTGACTATTTTTCTCGCACTCAAAGTGAAAAGTACAGTTTGCACCTCGAGACTAAACGCCAACTTAATATTCCCTCGGTTTCATTGACTCCCTCGCACGCTCGGGAGTCAAACCACCTCTGGTATATTATGGCTTCGTTTAGTTCCTCGCGATATAAAATATACTATTATCTCTGGGTACGACAGGAACTCACATCCTCCGGTTGTGGTTATAATAAATATTAAAAAATACAAAAGCCCGACTGCGTCAAAAGTGATATTTCCTCTTCAAGAGATTGCGTATAGATTAGTCAATATCTTAAAATACAATTTTCTTGTTTTTATCTTTTTAAAGTTCACTTTTTACGCAGACGGGTTTTTGATTTTTAAAATTTATTTTACTGTTTTTATTTAAAAAATATTTTCATCTGTTTGCTAACAATTTTAAATCGTTGTAAATGCTAAATGGTCATTCAAAATGAAAATGATTACAGAAACCTAAAGATAATTTTCAAAGACCTATTCTAGGATACCAGATTTAACATAGTTCGTCGAATTTAATGTATTAGTTTTTCACAATATGGCGTCTGGTTGTCGCCATATTGAATTTTGATTACTGTCATGTCTTTTTTTTTTAGTGGCACTCGCAAGATTAAGACAAATCGGTTGACGTAAGAATTATCAAAATCGGCCCACACGTTTGGTCACTAGAGTGCCATAACTGAACAAACGTTCATACATACGCCGATAAACACATGACCCTCCTTTGTGTCGCGCAGTCGGGTAACAAGGGTAGATATCACCTTTATATACTAGATTCAAAATTATGAACTTCAATGTAATTTTGAAGTTGCTAGTCCATTGCGTATTCTAATTGTATAAATGCAACAATGACCGGATAACCCCCTTCCTGTGCAGAAGCTGGTGATATATTCCGTTTTTTCTTCAACTCCTAAACTATGGGAAACAAGTCCTTAAATTATAACATCACATTGATAGACTGTGGCTCTTGGCATAGAAACAGACCGGAACAATTTAGGATTCTGGGGATGTACAGCATAAGTTTTTATCCAGTGCGCAAACTGTAACCATGAATTCAGTATATCATTCAAGACCTAGCGCAGAAATTTTAGGTCGGTTTTACAAAAAAGAATCAGCTGTTTCATAGAAAAGTGCAATACCTACGCGGTCAAAATGTATGGAACAGCTGATTATTTTTAGTAATAATCTCGCTTGGTAGATTCGTTTTTTTTTTTTGGGGTTAAAAAACAGGAGTACCTACTTAAGAATGCTGGATATCCCTAGACCATCATTATCATCTTCTGCCTAACCTTTTCCCAACTGTGTTGTTGTCGGCTTCCAGCCTAACCAGGTGCAATTGAATACCAGTATTTTACATAGAGCGACTGCCTATTTGACCTCCATAATCTAGTTACTGGGTTGTTCGCTTCTGACGACCTTTAACGACTGTCAAAGATCCACAAATGACATCCGGGACTAACCGGGGTTAACGTGCTTTCTGAGTCACGGAGGAGTCTTGGTATGTAAAGATGCTCACCCATCAACAGACCAACCGCGGTAAGCGTGGCTTAACCTGATCGATCGAAACGTGCAGCTGTTACAACTTAGCCACAAGCCCTTCTTGATATCCCTAGACCATTTGAACTAAAACACATTAGGAAGCTGCTTCACACGCCACCAAAAAAGAAACGGCTGCTATTATTTTCCACGAACAGTCCATTTATCATAATACAACTCGATTTCGATATTTTTATATCTTACATCACCGTTTCCCACAATTCACATGAAACTCCAGAATCCAGATGGATGACCCATTATTCGGTAAATGACTTTCATTCCTCTCTTTTATTTAGGCTAAGTAGCGTTTATTTACGGTTTTTGCTACTTCTCACCACGATAGACAATTATTACAAGATTTATGTTTCTTTGCTATTCGTTTCTAGGTATTGAGAAATGGGAACGAATAATTAATTCCACGGCCTTAGCGATTAGTTATTATTCGCGTGTTTAGTATCATAAACTGTTCACTGTGAAGACATCGCAGAAGATATGGTACCTTGCAACTCTTCATCCGGAAAATAAGTAGTTAAAAAGTTAAACAAAATACTGTGTGACGTGTAGTTAGTTATCAGCAAAGAATTTGTCAGCATAATCAGCCTATAATGTTCCCAGTGCTGGGACACAGGCCTCCTCTCTGTGAGAGGGAGTGGGTCGCCATTATACACCACGCGGGCTGATAGATGTCACAATCATGTCTTAAACTTTTGGTTCTACGATATGCCAGTATTCTTACGATGTTTTCTTTCACCGTTTTGTGAGCCGAGCAGTGGTAATGAAATAATTTACACAAAGTAAAGCGCCAATCTGGTTCGGACCGATGGAGCACGACCTACAACTCGTAAATCGGTTACCACTTGGCCACCCCTGCTCAGAAGAATCGGTTACCTTATTAGTACTGCAAAATTTTAGAATTGGTGTATCCGGGATTTCCATGCCCCATAACAAATTGTTTTAAGTGACCATCCAATTGTCAACACGCAGCACCCAGTTTTGCTACAAAGATGGGCCGTTAAGGCGCTTTCTCGCCACGCCCAAGCCCCTTGCACCTCGTTTAGATTAGAACGCTATTACAATAATAATTACAAGTGTTTACCACGCTTCTGACTATTGCGCAACTAGCCAATGGACTCGACGTTGTACTAGAAAATTTGCAAGCGAAAGTAGGCAGGCACCTCACGGACGTACCACACTGTGACAGATCATTCTTATTTCACATGCCCGTTATGATTAATTGTCGCTCACATAAATATTTGTTTTTATATTTACGTCACTACTCATAACCATTATGTTATGTCCGTCGATATTTATTAGCCACATTTGTCATATAATGCACTTCTTAGTTAACTCATTAATAACTCAAAGCAAACGTTTGACTCTGTTGTCTCGTTTTTAATTTGACTATCTCTTATTTATCATCTCTCACTTACATAACAAGCTACGTATCTGAAAGAAGTACTAACTACGAATGAATTCAATAAGCAATATGAATATACTAACAAGAGATCACACAGTTAATTATTAACAAGAAGAGAGGAATTTTAATGATATGCAAAATATTTTAACCTGGCCATCTGTGCAACTCGTTTCACAACATTCATTGGATAAATATCGAGAAAAAAAATTGTGTGACTGTCTTGACGATTTTCATTCAAGAAAACCTTAATTGGATTCAGTGATTTTTGTGTAAGTAATTTGATATAACGTCCCAAGACAGTTGATCTCACGTTTATCACGATATTGCAAAACCACAGGGTAAATATTGACGTCGCAAACCTTTGTGTCGCGTTGTCATTATTTGTTTGCTTGCTCCAACCGATACCTCTTTAGCTGAGGTAGTGACTCGTGAAGGACAAACATCAATCACTGTGGAGCACACTATATTAATGCTACTGACGGATAGGTTTCATAAAATGATGGGCTACTAATCTCTGTATTTGTACAACATGCAAGGCAACATACCTAACTAAAGCTACGTCATAAATTCTCAGATGCATATACGTCACCACTCAAGAAATATTATATATGTTATTTCCTAAAAAAAACTGCCCATTCGACGAAACCAACGTCAATATGCATCTTGGAAATTCTGTCGGTTCGTCATAAATTATAATTATTAAGGTCAGAAGAAACGGAACTCAAATTCTTAGACATTTTATGGGGACGAAAAGTCACCTTCAGACAGTACGACAATCAAAGTTGCGAGAAAGACGGACGGCCTCGGTAATTAAAACTGCATCGCGTTCCGCACGAGCTGAACACTGGCTTCACAAACGAGGTTAGCTGCAACAAGCAGCACCAGGACTGTTAATTACTGCTGAATTTTAAACGGTCCTTGAGTACCCTTGAGACAATACAAGATGCGTTACTTGACTTGCTTGTTTGCATTGAAGTCCGCTGAATCGTTGTTACATACACGAAAATAAACAATACTAAATGCCGTCCAAGTAAACGCGGGGGGCTTACCGGAAAACGTTTCCTAGTCAAACATGCAAATTGTATGGCAAATATTAAAATGGCGAGGTTCCTACGCTTTGTATGTGGCTGTCGTACCGCTAACACACCGCCGACCAACTAATAGCTATTCCCTAGCTGCAGCTTACTTAACGGTATGCTTGATGACTTGAATAAAACCATTGGAGCCAACAAAATAAACATTTTATCGCTCCTAAGTATTTGAGAACACCGAGACTTCCGACGTGCAGTAGACGTCTTTGATATACTCGATTATTGTTTTAAGAGAATGAACTTTAAAAATATCACTTATCAAAGCAATCATTCTCGCAATCAAAGAGTCGAAACTTATATGAATATTGGTGACGGGTGTATTGGAAGATGTGTTTATTCATGGCACATGCCTGTGCTGCAGGAAGTTAGCCGGTTCGGTGAATCGAGCGCCTGTGCGACGACAACCGACATACGACACTGCGCCAGCGCATTCTGATCGACCATTATCAATAAACATTTTACATTTACGCGGACAATAAACACTATCGACACATATTTCTGTGTAAATTATTCTATTTATTGATCCTGCAATTCCTAGTTTTGCATATTATTGCGTATTTAGGTCCTTTTAAGATGGAAGATGATTGTAGATTCAGTGTCCTCGTAATACAGTACAAATGTCATGTGGGTATATGTAAGGTTTATTAGTTATTACCCGTATATTATGTTAATTTAATGAATGCTTATCGCCTATACTTAATGTAAACATTGCTGCAAAATTTTGAAATAGCTATGTAAAATATTATCCGTTTGTACAGAATGAGGAGGTATGTAATTATTTTTAGAACAAGGCTCAGTTTAGTTGACGTGTAAGTAATAGAGTGAAGAAATGGAACTGTAGAGAGACACAAAGCGACCAATTAACCTACCAAGAAGATGTGTGAGCCGGGGTGTGCTACTAACACTGGCTTCTAAAAACCCACATTTCCTAGTAAAGATAGTTAGTTGGCCGACATCACCGACTTCGGATACAGGATGCATTTGAGTTCACCGCCCTGCTCCCGTCCCTCAAGCGACGCTCACTACGTTGTAAACCTACACTATGTGAACATTAATGTGGTTTTAAATGGGTACTTGGGGCGCGTCTTTCTCTCTGGCACGCCTAAATACTTAAGTTTAATGGACGTTTTTCTCATAGAAGAGCTTGTGGCTAAGTAATAACAGCCGCGTAATAATATAATTATAACAGCCACACGGGCCGATCGATCAGATGAAAATTAAAAAGGTTAAGCTAAGCTTGGCGCGGTGGGTCCGTGGATGGCTGACCATCTTTACATACCAAGATTCCCTCCGTGCCTCGGACGTCTCAAAGTACGTTACGTCGTTGGTCCCGGCTGTCATCGTGGATCGTTGACAGTCGTTATGGGTCGTCAGAAACCCGAAAATCAAACCAGACAAACCAGGTTTGGTCTTACCAAAAGGTATCGTATTACCCAATAACTCGGTTGTATAGGTCAGATGGGCAATCACTCCATGTATAATACAACAACATTCAACTGCATCCGGTTAGACTGGAAGCCGACCCCAACATAGTTGGGAAAAGGCTAGTCAGATTGATGTGACGTTTGTCTCATTAAAGTTTATAAATATTACCTTTCGCACATCCTCTTTCATTAAATAATTTTAAGACGTTGTAATCTTACATCACACGTCATACGCGTAGCCAAAACATCGCTGCCTTTCAGAAAGCATATACTTATTATACGGCCCGTAGTAAATAACAGTACACGAAATTAGCGTGTCCCTCATCACGAAATGCTATCATTGAATGAAATACAATACAAACAAGTTCAAGAGGTCAGTGACTGGTTGCATAAGGTACGCGAGTAATGTTCACGCGCAGGGCGGATCATCCAATGTTGATAAGTGGGGTTCTAGGGCTTTCAAGTTTGATTTAAGAGAGAGCAGTGGCCCAGATCATACGTGCAATTAAGGTCGGTGCAGACGATGGTCGCGTGTACCTTGCCCCTCATTCACACGTCGAACTAGACACTGCACCTTAAATCACGGACTTACCTCAACGTTCACGAAGAAGAAAGCTCCGAAATTAATTTTAAAGCAAATTATAAGTATGTGATAAAGATTAATAGCTCAATTAAATTAAAATGCAATTTACACGTGTGCATTAAAATGTCGAGTCGAAGCCGGTTGTAACGGGTGATCAGCCCTGTCGCCGCGGTAATGATAGCTTCCCTAATGGTACGAGTACTGGGGAAAATTCACATAGCACCGTCGCACGCGCAGACGAACGATTAACCGGCGCCACTGATGTATTAGTCCACGTCACGGATATACTTAACTACTGTAAAGTATTAGTGTCACCTCCCTACAATATATTATATCTACGGTTTGCTCTTTGAAAAAACCCAGCAATTATCATTACTGTTGCATATTTCTGGATAGATGTTTCAGTTTTTAACGTTTTATTTTATTTTCTTATCAGTTTTATGTAAAACATTATGATCCCAAGTTTGTACAGTTTCTTTGTAAGTCTTGATCACTTAATGTGATTAGCTATATCCTCTCTGTATAGTTAAATAGGTAATGGTTTTGAGGGGGTGTTAAACAGTTACTTGAGGATTATCAAGAGTAAACAAAACTATTCAAGAATTACAATTGCTTATCATATCCAACTTTGTTGTCCGTATGATATGAGAAATAATTGTCTTTACTTTCTCGTACGATCCCAGTGGCGCCGATGTCTGCAAAGCCTACGATTATTTTTAGATTAGAAATGGCTCAACCGCTTTACGTAATTGCACTAGTCGCATGCGCAGCTAGTTCCAGAGCGTTTGCCGCTAAATATAGTCACAGAGGTGGTGTGCAATTACACCTTATTATCGCATGTTTCCACTGGAAGCTAGGCTGCGTCTTGTCTGCCACAGTTATAACTTACATGTTGCAGTTTCTTTAGAAAGTATCCAGATATGACGAAATTGAAATGACCATGTTGGCCAGATTACAGAATGGTTGCAAAGTAGTTTCCCTTGCTTTCGAGTTCTGCGTAATGCTGCGTGCGTGCCTTAGGTACCTCCCCATAGTGCTCCAACACTCCACAACGTAAATTACCACAAATTAGGGCAAAACACCGTTTGAAATACATTTACCGTGTTAACAGTAAGTTCCTAGTACTCTTGCATAGTGCTTTCCGTGTATGTATAGCTTTTTCCTGAAAACTTTAAATTTTTAAACCAGAGGCGAAATATAAAACTCAGCCAATGAGTGCTAACATCAGACATCGAAGCACTGGTGATCGTAATAATGATAACGTACTTTTAACGGATGTTGATCGAAGACACCTACGCAAGCGCGACACGCTCCTATCCCAAGTCATGGTCAATTTTGTATAGAACATCGGCAAGACCGTGAAAACGACTTGACACAGATACTATCTGGTACAGAGTGCCTGCAAGTGATGGCACTTTCAATTATCACTGCACTGATGTACCCGCCCACACTTGATTATTGATCATTACTGATGCAGTGTTTCACTGTGTTATTTTACGAATACTTTCTCTTGTTCCCAGATTTTTTCTCTTGCGTACCTATCTAATGATCTCGAATGCGCCTGTCATTCATAACATTTTCACTGTCTCCAAATAAGTCTCGATGTCGTCGTTTTTAATCTTAATTACTCATTTAAAACGAATAGAATGTGACTTTGCATTACAATTTAATATTTAAATGATCTTGAATCGGTAATTTGATTTTAGCTAGCCAACCATGTCCAAAAAAACATCGCACCAATTAGCGCGCGTGCTGCGCCTCATGCAGATCGGATCCTGGTAGTACCAGGTGTCCGTCGTCGAGATGTGTGATGTAAAAGGCTTTCAGTGAATCGTTGGCGTCGTAAATTTCCGTTGACCCAGATATGATGTGATTAGAAACGTATGTACGTCAACGTACAGCGAAAATGATATTTTTTGCTAGTGCCAATTTATCGGTAATGGAGCGTCGTGCACACGCGATGCGATGCGACATCCGCAAGTGAGAGTTCTGCGACTTGTCACCGAAACTGGTATGTGTACCGTGGACCACTCTAACGCGAATGTAATTATTATTGCCTAGAGAGTATTGATACGTCCGGTACGGCATGTCAGCAAAAGTGTAAGTGAGGTCGTTCATTAAACCCTCAGATAAAAACATTATACTGCTTACGCCATAAACTATATAGCTTATTACGTAGACATCAGTACGTTTTTGATATTTTTTTATGCTCATAACATGCTGGACATGCATAACACTTCCACGAAATTTCTATTAATTTATTATGCGATGAAAAGATGAAACAATGTTATAATCTTGACATCAACGGAACTGACGTAATAAGATGACTCTTGTACTTCCAAATACTTCTTGGTCATTACAATGAGAATACACAACAGTAACTAAGTTTATTTCTGGTCTGATTCGCTTTAAATTGCAAATTGCAGTTAGATATATTGATAGCAGCTAAACATCAACTAAAACTTTCAGGCGTGAAAAAGGCAATGACGATAAGAGCCAGAGAGTGCTGTAAAGAATGTATGAGTGAATCACACATAAGTTCGCCCGTCTACCGCGTACCAACAGTATGAATAAAAGTTGACATTACTTTAATGTTGTTTAATATTATAGTTGTTTATTGTGCTGTGGCAAACGGAACGGAGGCGGGTCACTCCGCAGCCGAGGAAACAGCCTCACCTGAGCTAGGTCGTTCATCGACCCGCCGCGCAGACGCGCCGCGCGCTCCGACCGCAGATCCGATTGTTTATACACCACCATTATCTAAACACTGTTTGGCTGCTCACTTCGTGACATTCCTTTGTAATCATTTTGAAATGTAGGTTAAGGCTTCTCTTTCAAGAAATCGAGACACGCAATTTTCACTTCACCATTGTCCTTTGACAAAGTTGTACAATACCTATATAGCCTTTGTTGGATTTTCCGGTAAATCTTCAATTCGACGACAAATTCGGTCGATCGATGTCATTACATAATTTTCAAAGGTTTGACCAGAACGACTTCACAGTTATTCATTCATAAGGAAAAAAATGATACGTAATTCCCTTTACAAAGAAAGATTGGATCCTCGACAGGAGGATCGCAAGATTAATGATACAAGATGATTGTGCAGTTAGGTTTTAAATAAAATTTGTTCCGATACGGTATCGAAATTCATTAAAAAAATCGAATATTTATTCATGCCAAATCTTACGGATCGTGGTAGCTTTTTCGCTATTAGAACAAGGTCCTGTGCGTACAACGTGAAAACAAAGGTTCTAAATGGGTAATACTACTAGTACCTTAGAGACTAGAGTACATTATGTTTAGAAAATTTAGAAATACAATGTCTTTGTGTCTAAAAATATTTAAGTGTAAGAGCCGTATCTAAACGCTGCTGTAAGATTTTACTCGTAATGTCCTCTGGCGTTGCGAAGTCGTCTTCTGAGACTTGTTTTATTTTATTCGAGGCACGGCCTTCTCTATTCCCTACTTAATCTTCTAAAGTCATTACTCCGCGATACACTGTATTTTACGATGTTGCTTTTATTTATTTTTTAGTTTTATTTTAAAGCTTGGTAGGGAGAATGCGGATCGCAGGACATGCGCGGGCGCCGCAGAGTCGCGCCGCGAGCAACTTTCTACAGCCGCGTCTAGAACGCTTTAAACAGTAATCTGCAGATTGACGTACCTTCGAGATGGTTACGACGGGCAAATTAAATTGCACATTAGTGCAAATGTGCAATTATCTTTGAAAATCTTCCTCACCATTGGTCAAGTTGACCGTGAATTTCTGTCCATAATAAGAGAAGATTTAAACGAGTCGTAACTGAGCTGTAAATTTGCTGTTATTTATTTTCTAGTCTAATCATATTGCACATAATCGGTTTAATATTATGACTAGCGTCTATATATTTAAAATTAACATAGCTAGATATTTAAGCTGATGATTCAGCGGAGTTTAGAAATGATTTTCATTAAACGGGCCCACCAGCAAGTACCTAGAGACAAAAGAAAAAAGAACCTCAAGAGTGTGCTCCACTTAAAACCCTTTCAGAACAAACTGAAGTACATAAGTAAGCGAACTGCTGAATATAAATACTTAAAATCAATTCTGACAAGGTACTGCTGGTTTTCCGGAAATGTCTGAATGTTCGCGAAAATTCAACATTTTCCTTGTTTAATATTCATTATGCATGTCCGCTACTTTGTCCATCTTATCATCACTGACTTTAAAGTAACGATGTCTGCTCACTAATTGTAATATTATTCTTTGACAAGGTTGGAAAAACAGCTCACTCATAAATGTATACTAATAAAGGTAGATAACAACAATAACATTTGTGAATACTAGCAGAGCGTTTGTGAAATCTTCAAAATAATTAGTTACGGTCAAGTCATTGTCGGTTTTTGTTTTTTGCATATAATTATTAACTACCTAAGGTGGCGTTACGTTTCATTTAACCCTGAATTTTCAACTACACTAATGTAACTTGAAGATTTTAGTCAAATACTAACTGATCAAAATATAATAAGTATGGTCTTGAGTTTATACAAAAATCCCATAGAAGAAATACTGAAATAAACAATACACTTTCAGTTTTTCCCAAAAAAAAACAGCTTTTCTTTCCACAAAAACCTTATTCGGGCTTATAAATAATTACTCAAGTGATGCGCTTACCAATGAACAGCAATTCATTTTTATTTCTACTATATTATATATATATACATAATAAAACAGTAACGAAGAATTTTTGTCCGTTTTTCTGTTTTCTGGGTGTAGGTACATCCCGGATTGGCGCAATTAAAAATTTGATTTGGATGTTTGGCACACAAATAGTTCCTAACCTGGATTAACACATGTAGCAAGTGCTTTTAATCCTGGTAGTACTTTCTCGTGGGATATTTTCCGACTTCAACGCCGCGCCGGCGAAGCCGCGGGCAAAAGTACAGATAGATATATTATACAGATAGAAGATTACAAGGGGTTAAGTATACAGATGACATTTCAAAACGAAGAATAAAAATAGGAAACCCGTTATTGTAAGTAATAAAATTAAATAAACTTGCCTTCTTTGCCTAGTAAATAGGTATAGACAGGAGATACTTACAATAGATTTTCCTAATGATCTAGCTATTAAATGCACGTGTTCAGGCACACGTTATCTCGGCTACTGTTGAAAAATGTATTACCTACCTATTAAATCTCCTTACGGGTTTTATAATCACAAACATGTGTCCGAACACGAGTGTATCGCTCCTCATGTGTAATTAAGCTGTGTTTGATTGGATAATAAAACAATAGTCTAGATTTGAATTACCCACTTGGCTTGCCTGATTAGCTGCGTGCAAACGTCATTTCATAATTTGTGCCCCCATTTATCAATGCTACGTGTAATCAAACGGTAGCGTTATACTTAACTTTATAAGTTAACACGGGGTTACGGTTAATAATTTTATGATGTCGAGAAAAATCGCGCGTCGCGAAATGCCCGAGCGGGCGCCATGTCATGGCGCCAACGCCGCGCCGGCGACGCCGCTGCCCGCTTGCTTCCTCGAACCGTGCTATCACTGGCCGACATTATACAATAAGTAACAAATTCGACAACCTTCACGTCATTAAAACACCTCATTAAGACACACACCAACAGAGAAATCTTCATTTGTATGTCATACATGTTTATAGTCATCGTGAACATTTTATAAGATGATTTATCTTACACATCATATATTTTGCATATTCCTGTAGATCAAAGCATCATAATGAGCGATAATGAAGCGTTTTTAATTAAGTAAGAAGTAATGTTATCATTTATTTAGCTAAATGACTATTTCATTTATTTAATTAACGTGTCATTTGGTTTCTATAAGGATTTATGCAAATATTCACTTTCAAGGAATTTTGCGTAGCAACCAAGTTGCTTAACAAGCTGGGGTGAATGAATTTTCATTTTGCATTAAAATACAAATAGTGTTTCGGATTCTGCACGGCGTGGTACGTGAGACCTACATTTCAGATGTAATAAATACGCATCTGTATCTTCCAAGTGTATGAATGACCCAATGAGACTACATGCTCTAGTTGCAATTGATTGCATACTTTCTTTTAGCTTTTTCCTTCTTGGTTCCTTCTCACAGCCCTTTTGCAAATCTCTCGTTTTCGTACGTACATTCAAATGCCACTTCACGCCTCAGTTTTGAAATGCATCGAAAATATGCAAATGAATTAAAAACTCTTGCAAAAAATAACCCAGCTGAGACAGTGAATTAATTGTGACACACACGCTTTCGTCCTTGCCCTCGATAAAGACGCAAGTTAAAAACAAATTTATTTATTTTCCTGGGGTATTAAAGAACAATATTTCCATTTAAATGTACACACTGTCAATGTCATGAATGATTTGTATGAATTTTCAATTTCGATAAGAACACTTTGTCCAACTAGGAAGTAGCGGTGTTTCCATTTTTACTTGCCACGAATATTCAGGTGCAACAACCATAAGAACTGCAGATAAAGAATAGTCTAAAATCATTTTCAAGAAGTCTTACTAAGAACCCAACCCAAATCGTAAAAAAAACTATCATATCTGACAAGCTGGAGCTTCTAAGCTTCGAAAGACAACCTGAAGAGAAATTAGAGCCGACAAGCCTACCGGCAGTAACCTTTAGCCAAATAATCTGCCGTCACGCACATCTCATGTGATATATCGAAACAAAAAACCCTATTGAAATCTATTCGTGCGTCGTAAACAAAAAGACAAATCGATACTTCCGTTTATATAACGCCTACTTATAAAACAGCTTCATTTAAAATGTTCTACGGTAGTAATAAATAAAGTTCTTCCCTTTTAGTCAATTCTAATTCATAGAAGCGGGCAGTAACTGCAACATCGGACGTGGCAAGGTCTGTTGTTTGTCTATTGTTCGGTGCATCTGATTGATGTTCTTTATCTGAATAAATAATACTTTTTCCTGTAGTCGAACCGTTGGAATTCCCCAAACCGACCATTCCATTGAACGGAAAGCGATTCTTCGAAACTGATGCGAGAGTTTGTTTGCTATCAGCATCTGAGAGGTCGTTCATAATCATCCGTGCATACAACTACGCACAAAAACGTTTTAATTTTAAAATATTGTTATGGTTACAAATAAAGCACTAATCTTTCTAGCTGCATCTCGTATAGCCTAAAATCTTAATATTGAATGTCGCTGTACCATCTAAATTAAACGATCAATGTCAATCATTTTATATTACAACATCGGTTTTTATTACGTACAACATGTAAGTACACCATAAGGGAGAGTTATGATCACACTGATATATAGTTTTAGTACTAGGTTAAGTAATAGTACTAAGAGTGTTGCCCTTTGCGTGATAATTCAACAGATATTGTTTGGCGTCTTCAAGTCCCATTCATTTAAAAGGAATGTTTAATTGTCTTCCACGGTTAACTATAAGGGGTTCATTAAGCGTCGTATGGGTAATTAATACTTGATTTGCCCGTCCCAGATACGGGTGGCGCATCGCAAGCTGCGTTGGCGCCGAGCCTAACTGTCCACTGGCATTTGCGCATGATGTTACATGTGTTTACTCGTAGCCACTATCTATGCGCATTTACTTTATTTATCTAGCAACTATTAATTACCTTATTGCTTTCTTAATGCCTTTAGGATACAGCCTTAGCAAAGCCTTGGAAGGCATTTACGCATTTTAAAATAAAATTCCGTAGTTGTTTTCAATAATGCCCCAGAATAGTAATCATTGTATGTCGTGACTAAAGTCTAGGAAAACAATGCTGAATGTAATTACCGAAGAAGGCCTGCTGGCACTCTGAGAATATTATAAACAAGAAGTTAGGCTTGCATAAAGCTTGCGGTATTGCATCGGCCGGCGCGACGACTGAGTGATGGACCGCCCTGACACGAATAGGGCCAACACAAAGCGGCCTAACTGTACGCGACAGGATGACCCCACATCAGATGGGGTGACTTACGACTCCCTGCTCTCGATTGCCTACTTAACTTGCAACAATGAAAACCGATTCCATTTACAATATTGAAAACAGTATAAGTTATTAATCACCAAGAATCTAAATTGTTGATAATGACTATAAACGACGTCCGTGGTCGACGAATGTTTTACAAATTTTGGTACGTATTCGTTGCGTCACCGTAACAAACCTACTTGAATTCCAGTCCTTGCATATTTTATGCAAATAAAATGAAGATTGCAAGACAAGAAACAATTGGCATCGGTCTTGGTCTAGACTTGGAAAAAAAATAATGTATACTAGATGCTTGTAAAACATCGTTCTGATGTTGTTAAACTGGCACGAACATATAATTTTGAACTATGACATCCAGTGTAAGTGCAGCTGACCGTCTTCGATAACGCCAAATATTTTCAACTGCCTAATCATGGTTTGACTAGGTTGGTTAACGGTTAAAATGGGTTATCCATACCGTTACATAATTCCGCCGAAGAGTGCATCGGATGAAAATTGATGTATGATCGAAGGTGATGGTGCGGCGGAGTGGCGGGGCGTGCGGCAGGCGGCAGTGGTGCGCGTGCGACTCTCACCGCCTTATCTCTCGCGACCTCCGCTGGACGCGCACGCACGCCGCGCTCCTCCACCCGTTACCGCGCCGCGTTCGCGCTATGCCGTCTCTTCGACAACAAATCTATGTGCACTCTAACTTGTACTTTTTTCAATTTCGAAGTGTAGGACGTAGCCCGGAAATGCGCCAGTGAAACAAAACATACTTTAACTTTGTGACAAATTGTTGGATTTTTGTTGTATTTATTCAAAACAATAGTAGGTTGTAAAGACAATATCGAAACGAACACTGGGTCGTAACGACGATGGTGTCTGAAGGGGCTCTGCCCGTAGTATGGTGTATACGCGATAATCAACTTGTGCCTCACCAAGTATCCGGTGTTAAGTTACAAGGAGCTGTAACAGGAGCGCATATAGCCGCTGTTACTGATTTTTTGCGTATGGTGGCAGGGACCCCCATTGTCCTTCCTCATACTGCGGTTCCTGAAGACGTCGACAATGACATTAATCAAGAAAAAGAAAACTCAACCAGAAGACGAAAAATGTCAATGCAAGTGGAAGTGCCTTGTGTTTTCCTAACTGAAAGCGCCTTACAAAAAGCCAAGAGCCGCAGTAATTCTAGAGAAGAAAAGGTAACAATTGAAAGATGTAATATATCAACAACTCAAATGTTAGACAGTCAATCGTCTTTTCTAAGTTCTTCTGATATTTTAGAAATGAAAGATTTTGAAGATAACCACAAAGAGATGATAAAAGAAAATTTTAAATCAAATACTTCGGAATCATCAGTATCATTGACTGAAAATAATTATCCTCAAAGAATAACGAGAATTATAGAATTAGATGACTTTAACGCAACCTCAGTAAATTTAGAATTGGAAAGAGAACACTCTCAAAGGATAACACGAATTATTGAATTTCAAAAGGAAAAGGCACCTTCACCGGTATGTACTGATGGAGAAACTGAGATATTACAAAGAATAACCAGAATAATAGAATTGAATGAGGACAATTCATTTTCAACCATTACGAATAGCACGGAATCACTGGACAAAGAATGTCCTCAAAGATTAACTAGAATAATGGAAGTGGAAAAAGAGAACAACTTTCCGAGCATGACTAAAATAATTGAAATGGAAAACGACATATCAAATGAACGGAGAATTTCTTTGACGAAAGAACGCGAAACTGGCGGTGGAAATATTGAAATTTGCAATGAGGAAGTGACTGTTAGGTCTAAGTTTGTGCATCGAAATACCCCTAGGTTTAGTCTTGACTCTTCATGCTCCGAAAACTCTTATGTTAATATTGAGTGTATAAAGAGTTTGCAGGATGTTAGAAAAGAGGAAAACACTGAGAGCGGTGTGAATCCTGAAATATCTCCCGCTGGTAGATCTATCCGTTCTCGATTTCCGAGGAAAAAGACGTCGGTATGTTCGATAGGTTCTTCGGACTGCGACGATGAGGTAGATGTAATTTTCAAATCCAAGCCTAAATCTAGTCATTGGGTCAGTTTGGATTGGATACCACCGCCTCCCAAAGAAGAGCCAGTGATTATGCAAGTCTGTGATAAAAATGATTTCATAACAAAATGGATAGCAGAACAAAATTCGCAAGACTCTGTAATTATTGCTGACGAAAGGCGAAAGAGTCTTCCACCAAAATCGAACGAAGTATATCTTCAGAACATGAGAAGATTTAGTGACAGTTTACAAATATGCAAGGAAGATGCCGCCAGTGATTCTCCAGCTACAGTGAAATGGAAGTGGCATGATATAGTGAAACGCCACCTCCAATTATTAAAAAGCGAGAAAGGCTTTAGACGACAAAAAGGCAGCACCTGGATGCGCACGGCGAGACGGCTGTCGGGAACTAATGTAAACCACAAAGACTTCGACTCTTTCCCGTTGGATGCATATATGAAACTTCAGACTATGCCGTAAGTGTTAATTGCCATATTTTTATTAATCTGCAGGGCTCCTTTTGTCAAGTTTTATATTTTAACAACCAAATTCACCCTTATCGTTTTTGTGATGTTGCTGGTTGCTGGGCAAAGGTCCGATGGAATTGCAGCAATTTCATTCGTAAATACATATTTACGAAGGCAGCATATCGGACATTTCGTATTTAATTTTCCATGTTGTCAGACGATTTTGATTTTCATTCAATCTACATCCCATTACAAAACAAATCTATGCACCACATTCCAATATTGCTCAACTAATCGATTATATTAGGAAATGTCACAAGGAACGTTGTATTGTTTTTATACACCGCAGTTTGTATATGTCGCAGGATAATTGGAAGAATCGAATCATTGCGAAAATCCTAGGACTTTTGCAAAAGACCACATTATTGGAAATAAACAATGATTTTCATAATCATACGAGGTATTATCAGAGCACTCTGTTTGATATGGTTGAAAACTTGAATGTTGATTGGCTAATCTAAGGGTCAACTCGTAACATCATTCTGTATTCTGGTTGGTCAGAACGAATGTAGCTGTTAACCAGTTAGCGCATCCGTCAGTGCCTAATGTTCATATCAGCTAATTAGCGTTAATACCTACTCATCGTCGTTCAGCGCGGTTTCTCTAAGATAAGCTAGATTTTTGCAATTACATATCTTGATCATAGCTCTAATGATTTAAAAAATCTTTTTTAGTTTTCCATTATCAAGTCCTTGGTAAGAATCCTGGAATTTTTGCAAAGCTTTGATTTTTCCAATAACTGTCCTGAGACACATAAAAACATTCGACTTCCAAGCATATTCTTTAAAAGCCGGTTTTGTATGACATAAGCAAATGGTTTTATGAACGGATTAATCCACACTGTTTTTAAATAAATTACGTTTTTCTGGAGTATTGCACCAGGGACAGGCAGCTGGGATACAAAATATGCACGTAAAAATTATTCTTTAAGTTTTTAATTAAAGATTTCCCAACGAAATTATCTAGGACATGTAGGATGATAACTCCGAAATCGCAAGCGAGTGACGGTTACCAATTATATCGTCAGTCTCCTCACACACAGTATTTTGATTTGTTGTGTATACTCTACTATCATCTTATCTTCCTAGACACATTCCGTTCACATATTTTTGGACGCGGCCATCCGTGCCAGCCACGTCGGTCTACTTACCAAAGTCGACCCGTTCAGCGGGTGGAACTGGTTACCACCTCACGAACGGGCCGCGGTCGTCCACAGCTTTGTACTAATCATGTCCCATGACTTGTGTAGACTTACGCTGTAATTCTTTATTTTCGCCATACCAGTATAGGTAGATACGTGGGGCTTAACGTGCGGCCGCTACCAGGAATCGCGGCAATAAATTGACCATTCTCGTTCAAATTAACTCGCGGTTTTCCTTTTGATGCCAACACGTTGTTATAGAGATAAGGCGATATCTGTCAATGTAGTGATTTGTCGGGTCTGTTGATAAGGGGCCGTGTTACGAGAGCGGGTTCGAGGCACGCGCTTCCCCGCAAGGCCGCTCGATTAGAATGCAGGGAGCTCGCGTCCAAGGCTACGGTTGCGCGGCCGGTCGCTGCACCGGTGGCCGCTGTCTTCCTCCCAGTAGTTCGGGCAATTGGAAGCAGGCTCAGGAAGTGAGCCGTGAAGGTAACGTTCACAAAACTTAACTGCCTGTTGATCGGAAGCGACTGTGCTTTGAATTTTTGACGTACCTTTTGTTGTTCGGAAATTTATGCGCTTCCTCAATCATCTTGAATAATTAGGACACGAATAATTCATTCAATTCGTTTGAACTCGGAACAAATACATGTTTTTCCTGAATTTAAATCGTATTTAAAGCTTAGTCATCTATTAGGAATGTTTCGATTTCGCATTATATCAAAAAAGATTAAGGCACTAACAAATTCTTAATTATAAAACAATCTTATGTTTAGGGAAACAATAATACTTGTGCTGAAGCGACGTAAACGGATGCACCGACGTCAGTTTCACTGAGGAGCCTTGAGAATTACTCCACTTGCACTACAGCAAACCGCTTATCATAATAATTGAAAATTAGACAAGTCGTTGTTTCAATGGGGCATGGGGTAGTAATTCTACTATGAGTATGATGCGCGAACATGGTAAAAGCTCATAAGAACGCCCACACTCCGTAATATTATTTCGGAGAGAGTTAATACACAAAACTAAAAGTAAAACTCTAATCACCGTAATGCGTTAGGATTTTCGTTTTACAACGCTTCAACATTACAACTTGTTTGTGTGGCTACCGTTCTGAAAACATGAATGTTGTTCTCGAAGTCCATCAACATAGCTATTGTACCAAATGCGCATACGCGTTTTCTGACGGAAACACACGCATTCACATCGAAATATTTGCTTGTTTTTCAGTTTCTCACAGTTTCATGTTACTTTTCAGGAAAACCATGATAAATTCGATACGCGCACACACTGACTAACATTTATATTAAAAATTTTACTCGCAAATGCTAGTTTTCAATTATTGACGGCGAATCGGTGACTTTTAAGTACTATACCTTGTAGGTGTATTTTATATCTCTTATCAATCTTCAGGAAATCATATTTATCTTATTATGTAGTAATACTCTGATTGAAAATTGATATGGAATTGTAAATGATTTCTTATCGTCATTAGTGTTTGTTTTGCAGACGCATATGACGTCGACGATAGTCTTTGAAATATTTATTTCTAAAATATGTGCTAAAAAGTGGATCCATGTGCTTGTGATACTTATAGTTGGTGCAGTTGCAGTGGTGCAGTTCCCAATGGAACTAACTTTATTAAAACGTGTTATAATATCGTCTGTAACATCTCTCGGGTGAATCGTGATGCCGCCTCGCCAGCTATGCTTACTGGTGCAACAAATCATGCAAGCTGATTTGGCCTTCGAAAACGAAAAAGAACACATTGGGAATCAAAAGTAACGGCATTTTCTTCATGAACTAAAAGACAAACAACTTTTCACCTAGTTGGCTATCACTGCGCTAACAATACAATGTATTGCGTATTTCCGAACATCGCGTAACTTCATATTGATAAAAAATTAAAACAGACTAAAAGTTTTGTAACATGAATTGCTTCTTACTCACTTTCACTATGTCGAACATTTAGGTTCCGTTTCGTGACGTCTCACTTACTAGTATCTGTAACGTCAAAAATTAACTTGCCTCTTTTTTTTTCAATATCTTACATCTCGCTTTCTATTCAAATTGTGAATCAAGTCGCTTATTATATTTTGTCAATGACACTCTCATACTGAATGCGCCACAGTAATCATTTCAGTCTGCGTACCTATGACAACAAACGCTCTGTTTGTCGAACAATAACTTTGCATTGCAAATGTTCTTTGTTATACAAACTAGACACGTGTTAGAAAATCGATGAAAATGACTCGTTTCTTATCAAAAGGCCTGAGGTCGTCTCTTGCGAAAGAACAATACAACTGGTTTTTATGATTTGTTTTTACTTTTTACGCCCACTGTGACCACCGCCTGCGCCGGCGGCGCACACAAACCTCCGCCGATAATTGTTACTCCTGCGGATGTTTTCGTGCTAACCATTTTCGAATGCGAGTACGTTACTTGCAGCAATACAATCGTATATAACATAACATTATACGGTTACTGGTCAGTTTTTGTAAATTCATACGTTATCGCAGTTACAGTGAATCTTAACCAACTGTGCCAGAACTCAGGAGTGACTTTGTGTTGGGCAATACTTTCCAAGAAGACATAATTAAACATTTAAATACAATCGTTTGTGGAACCGTCTACCTTAAACAGAGTCCCGTCATCACCTACTGAATCCAATGAACGATGGCTGTCCACAAAGACTTAAATTCTATTAACAATTCGCAGTACTTATCATTACTTATTTTACGTTTCGCATCATGCCCTTACCTGATTAACAGAAGGCAGTAATATTTAACGACTCATTGTGAAGTTCGCTAATAGTTCTCGCTACGCCAACAGATTTCTAAATGTTTTATATCTTAAATAACAGTGCCATTTTAATTGTTTTGTCGTTGTTCAAATTACTGGTTTGTTTACTAGGTACTGCCGGTCATAACCGATTGATTTCTATCGTTCATGGAAACATTTGTCAGGTTCTGGTGACCAGGTTTCGTGTACCGTATTATCTGTGTCACAATTCTTAGCACCTAGCAAACAAGCACGGTATCTGGGAAGTCTTATTGTGAATTCAATCGATGTCGCCATTTGTATGACTGATATCCTTATCTGTCTTGCCTGAACAGGTAACGGACAAACCCATATTGCTCGCGAAATATACCGTTCAAAATACAATTATCTCAAATGGGGTTTGTAGTCCGTGCATCTCAACTTTTTCCCACGTTCGTCAATTTTGGCTTTTCACAAATTTGACGTTTGCATCATCATTCCTTTACTGTGATATGAGGTTTAAAAACGAAAGAACTTACGTTATTTTTAAGACTCCTTCTGCCCTGGCTAACTGATTAATCAAAAGAGAGTCGCCGAGCCAGGAAGCCAAAGAGCCTACAGCTGGAAACATCTTATTTAAACAGTATATGACGGAGGAATCGACTGAAAAGGAATTTTGGAAACTCTATCCCTGAAAAAACATCTGAAAATCCGTCTTTTATTCTGTGAAAAGGAGAATGCCCATGGACAGTACTCTTCAAAAATGTATCGTGTCTCAAAAAGTTGAACAGTATGAAATATCTAAAATAAAGATGATATTTATATTGCGATAGTTTTTTAAAGAATAATTAGTACTTTTACGTTTCTGACTGCAAAGTATGCCATTTTTTACAATCCTCTGTCATTCGTCAAATCAAATCAAATCAAACGAATCAAAATATTTTATTTCACATAAACCTGCAAGGGCACTTATGAAACGTCAGAAGCTAGGTGCACGGTTCCAATTTGACGCTTCCTATGGAGAAGAGCCGGCAAGAAACTCCACGGTTACTCTTTTAAAAATAATTGGGTTTTACAAAGTTTTCAAATTACAGTGATATTAGGTATGGGAGGACAGTGCAGGCCTGTCAATAAGTACCAGGTACTTAGAGGAATGAAAATAAAGAATAGAAAATCGTCTATAAATCTAGTCTGTAAGGCTATGTTCTCCCATTCACAATATGTAAAAGAATCTACACTAGTAAGATCAACCTATTTAAACAAAGTGACACGATTTTCATGAGAATCACTAATAACAAAGACTACAATTGTATAGTTGTTAATTGAAGCGATGTATATTGTCAAAAATGACGAGAATATGTGAGAAAGTGTAAAAAATAAAAATAATAAAAATTAACATTGTAATTTGGAAGCAGTTAATAGACTCTCACAGTTATGCTGTTAATGAGGTACCAGGGAAGCCACATGTGCAGAAGGAATTAATGCCAAACTTCCCTGTCTTCAACGTAGTCTTTTATCTTATAATACGCTTTTTTGATAAGGACACGTTTGATGTGAGTTTTAAACTTTCCATCGCTAAGTTCTGTAACCGACTTTGGCAACTTGTTAAAGAAGCGGATACTGTTTATTAGAAATGACTAGCTAGTTTTAGTTAATCTAAACTTTGGAATCACAATTTCATCTTTACTACGTGTATTTAGATTATGGAAGTCGCATCATCTTTTTTTGAAAAGACCTAAGTTTTTGCGAACATACAAGATATCGTCAATATTAAGGAATTACGGATGTCCATTTTCCTATTGCGTTTTATTTGCTTACCTATTTGATATCTATTATATGATATCGCCCATAAATGATATGGATTCTGTATTGATTAGCAAGATAAAATAAATAAATCAGTTTCTAATATCACACAGAACTAAGTATTACGTAGTAGGTACATCTGTTTACTTCATTTTCACTCAATTATGTGACGGACGAAACCTTATTAACACGGGTACAACCCTATTTGACATTATATATTTATAATCTGTCATACTTTTGCAATATTATGTCATGTCAATTGTCAACGGTCAACCAGAATGTTTTTCTGCTGGTTTTGATACGTTTTGCGTCGAGTTTGAACTTTTAGTTTCTCGGCTACTGCTGCTAACCCATTGATAATAATATACTTCCTTCGCCGCTGCACCGTGTATGGGTGTTGTGTGTGTTGTATATTACTAAATACAGGACTTGGATAATAAATAATTTCAGTAGGATCTAGATATAACTATCTAGTGTATTACTTTTATTAGATAATATAATATAAAGTAATATAATATTAACTGCCTCGTGGTCGCAAGCGCTACTACTGAGCATGAGGTCCTGGGTTGGATTCCCAGGTCGGGCAAAGTCTTGTTGGGTTTAAGAATTGCTCATTAGCAGCATGGATTTGTGCCCGCTTGATAGCAATAGGCTCGCCCCCTATTACATGGGACTTAAACATAACTGGCCAAAAGTGGGTGTACTACACATAGGTACGCCTCTGGCTAACTGCTCGGGGAATACAGGTGTAATGTTATGTTATATATTATAATGTAATTTTTGCTTCCATGCTTTGCGTTTTAATGAAATGCGGGACGGGACTAAGATTTTGAGGCGCAAAGGTAATCAAAATCTAAAACTGTAAGACTTGGTAAGCTATGTTAGGTGGCCAGTTACTGGTGACCACCACGGTCACCAGTAACTGGCCATCTAACATAGCTTAACTGCTACAGATTTTGATTACTAGTCTTCTAGACTACTACTATTCTAGACAAGGCTCACTCGTAAACCTATTTAGACCCTTTCAAATAGCTTTTTGTAGTTCGTTTTGTGTTCGAATGTAACATTTTATTTTTGTAAATATCTCGGAAATGCCGAGGTAGATTGTTTTGAATTTTTGAGGATGTATTTAGATATGTCATCGAGTATTTTGAAGATGATTTGATGAAGACACACATTTCGAAATGAGTACATTTGTCCATAGTGCCGTGGGCATGCTCCTTTGTATGTAGGATGTCGGCGAAAATTATGAAGCTGTACCCACGACTTCGTCCGCGCGGAATAGTTATTTTCTTATTATTTATTTATTTATACAGGATAGGTTTTTATCCAGTACGTAAACTGTAACCATGAATTCCGCATCTCATTCTAGACCCTCCCTCCCCCACCCCCCCAGCGCAGAAATTTTTCGTCGGTAATACAAAAAAAAAATTGCACTTTTCAATGAAACAGCTGATTTTTTTTTGTAAACCCGACGTAAAATGTCTGCCCTAGTTACAGTTTGCGCACTGGATAAAAACTTACCCTGTATTATATATATTAATAAAAATAAAAATAAAAAATAAAAAAAAGTAGCCTAAGTTACTCCTTATTACATCAGCTATCTGCCAGTGAAAGTCCCTTCAAAATCGGTCCAGCCTTTTCAGATATTAGCCGGAACAGACAGACAGACAAAAATTTTAAAAAATGTTATTTTGGTAAATATACCGTGTATACATATGCATTTAGTAAAAAGCGGTTATTTTAATATTGCAAACAAACTCTCCAATTTTATTTATCTGTATAGAAGATTTTTCGAAATTGGAACTTCGAATTCTCTGGCAAAGTGGCTGTCAATAATATAGTAGATCCTTCTCTAACAAAGACTACTCCCACGGTATTAAATTCTTTCTTAACAATGCAAGTTGATGCTGTTGCGGGATTAAATCTAATTTTCTGAGTTCGTGGATCAACAATTATAAGCAATTTCAACTAAACGTTTTGTCACACGTGTAAGTGCTTATTTTCTCCATACACCTATCTCTGTAATTTTCTAATCAACTTGTCAACATTACATTTACTTGTCTCTACATAATAATAACCCAGCATTGTAGTTTTTTTTTAAGAGGTACTGAGTTCATCTTGCCACTTCTAGACATGCTATAAAAATATCTTGATGAAACGGTATCTCCTGAAAAAAGCAACTAGCATACATAGAAGTTTAAAGGCTCCTACACACTATGCCGGCGGCCTAATATCACCTGCAGCATATCCGCAAGGCAAAAACCCGCCGGCTGTGACGCCGAGCATGTGTGTAGGAGCCTTAAGGCAAACTTACTTGTCCATCCCGAGAGGGAGACCCTATAATTAGATTACCCATCTAGCGAGCAACCCGGAGCCAGGCGAGACTGGCTTAGCAAAAAAGTTGTGGCTACATCGGCACGCGAAGGTCGTTGACCAGCGCCTCTGCTTAACTCGCTATATTATAAAACTCTGAGAGCGAAAGGCGCGTAATTAATTCCCCTTGATTGCGCCACTTTACCGTGTCGGTGTCAAAGGGTTTAAGCCAAATTTTCTTGACACTAAGGCCCAAATCCGCTTACATAATACCTATAGACTGGTGTGTTTTATAGATGATTGCGATAGTAAATTAATATTTTTTCTTATCACAACAAAATTATTATGATGCTATGTTAATGTTATCGAATAATATATCAATTTTGGCACGTGGTTCTCTATAATAGTCGGTCATTCAACATGATGTCAATTATCGTAAATAAAATTTCCATTTCTAGTTTTAATAATTTATCTTCGTGTTATCAATACTATAGGATTATTCTAATTGAGATGTTTGCAAACCGGAAACTCGGTTATGTAACAAACCCAATAATGATATTTATTAGGAATTTCCGTCCCCCACCTTGGCTGCTATCAACCTGCCTATGACATTCTATTTAGTAGTAAGTATTACCTGCTTTGACAGTTTCATTACGTAATGTATGCTATTCCTATTAGTTACTTTTGTGACAAACTATAAAGGCTCTCGCAGACGGGCGCGACGCGACTCTTTTTAAACAATTTCCTTGAAGTTTTCTTAGAAATTGTTCTATTAGAGCGGCATACGCGCCTGTTTGCGTAAACCTTCATGATAACCTGGAAGATGTGTTTTTTACCACACATATTAGACGTATGCGAAATTACACTTAATATCGACAAACTAACACTTTTTCCGAAGTCTAGACAAAGAAGCTAGTCAAATTTGCACAATGCTATTTGCACTTTCGAAAATCTGCAATTGAAACGTATCTACTAGAATAAATATAGCGGCATACTAGCTTGTTTAAATAAGCTTTATTCAAATCGGGAACATGCTTGTGTAGTATCGCCCGACATTTTGTACAAATATTACTTGTTTGTTAAACTTTTTAGGAATATCAATGATCGCAAACAGTGCTAATCTATTAATTTTACCAAACTTCCTCGTCTAAAAGATGCTTGCATATTTTTTTGTTATAATTCTCAGTAACCGTTACGCAAGTTACCTTACCTTAAATCGATAAATGATATCATCCATACAAAATTCTCTGTAGAGAGAAGGTCTAATATTATGTGGGCATGATTCATGAATCATAATCATGATACAGATGACGATTTCTCTTCGCCTATAGGTCAAGGTCGCTCTATCTGTCTGGCACATTGATATACTTGTGTTGTCGACAGGGTTACTAGTTCAAGCTTTATTTCGGGGCTCTCGAAAGGTTAAAAGAAAATCCTGATGTCAGTGGTTTACAAAAAAAACAAGAATTTAATGACAGGTCAAAGAACTCAAATATTCTGTTGGTGTTAGCTTGATCCTGAATAACAGCTTGTATAGACTTTTATGAATTGACTTTCTAGATCTTTTACGCTTAGATAATTTCTTCTCGTATGAGCGAAGTTCAGTTGTTACACCTCCTCTCAATGAAGCTTACTTTCTGTCTAGTCATGATTACATCGTTTTGAACACTTTCTATTTCTTATTATTGAGGAAATTAATTAGCTTACTAAACATTTGTATTATTAATCTATTCTGCGTGCGTTTTCCACGTTAAGACCTTCGACGCTATCTGCTATTTACCGATCTATGACCCTAAGTATGCCCTTAGTGCGTGCCGAGGTCTCACCGAAGGCATTCGTAGTTATAGTACAGCCCGTGGCGCCCTTTTCATGTCTCATTTTTATAGCGCATACGACATTGTTCATAATAATTTTCCTCCATAATATCAACTGAAATTGTTATTGGCTTGATAGCCTGTTTGACGATTATAGAATTTTAACTAGATCCAGATGCAGCTGGGCTATTGAAATAGCTACGAGGCTGCAAGTTATTTGCCGGGTGCAAGGCTTTACGATAGCTCCTTGACTTGCAGGATAAAAATAAACAGACGTTTGTTAACATACAATTTGATCGTTTTGTAACGATACGTGGTTTTAATGTGTTTTTTGTGAAAAGTAGGTCGCAGGTCGACCTTTGTGATGTGCATTTCGGAATTGCAAAAATTCACATTATTCTGCGATTGCTCTTAGATATTTCCACGTAAGTTCGTTCATTCTTGTAAAACGGTTAGCGCTTTGTTGTGTAAAAGATTTACTTGAAAGTATAAAGTTTATTTATGTTTAGTTTCAATACATAACAGCAAGATAAAACTAGCGAAAAATGTAGTAAGTGTGATATAATATCATTGGGGTCTTTGAAACGATTAATAAAAAGAACCTTACCTATCGTGAACTTTGTTACGAAACTAGCTTTTGTAAATCCGCTAGGCATTTTGTCTTTAGTATGCTAAATGTACTTACAGAGATAGGTATCAGGCTTCTGATAACTATCGTGCTCTGAGTCGTTCATTTAATTACAGTGCAAGGGTCCATCCATGATTCTCAGGCGGAACAATCTTTTGAACAATAGTAATCATGGATCAATCAGTTTTTCCAGTCACGCACGAGATGAAATTATTGTGCGTCGATAAAATCAAACGTAGACGATGTTATCAGTTTTGAGCTTCTGCAAAGCATATCATCAGCAAATAATCTTGCCATTGAACACCTACCCAGGGTTAATTCTTGGAAAACTAACATAGTATTGATCAATTAGTTGAGTGGTAGATACTTTATCAATCAGCTTTACGCTTCCAATTGTTTCCGGTTAGCCATTGAGACAAGAATAAAACGAAATAAAATTAACCCAAATCCAATTTCGTGTGTCGATTTCACGTAAATAGATTAATAATTGACGTAGGTAATTGTTTCTAAACTTTTCGCTTACAGACACACAAGGTTGCTGAAGTAAGTTGCAGCAATTCTAAAAATATGATCGTTGAGAGTAATCGTGGCTCTTTTTACTGCTAACAGTTAACCGTATTACAACTGTACTACATAGATACTATTTTTATATCAAGAGCCCGACGACCTCGCCCGTCTGTCGCGCGGGATTTGATGCAACACTTTTGTCAGACCCCTACAGCTTTGTGTCGCAATCATTCAATGAAAAATGAACCTGATTTATGCTCTTATTAGTATGACCATCATAATTGCAATAGGTCTCTAGACATCGTTTGTTTAAAATTCGTCCCGGTGTTACTGTACGAGTTCTGTTATTTCTATAAGGCGACAAATTATGATTCATTGTTAGCAGCGGGGCTAGTGTTAAAAGCGGTTACTACAATAAGTTTGTCTCAGGCGTGAACGCAGTGAGCGTACGTCAATAGAATGCAGAACACTATTCATTCGTGCTCGTTGAGTCACCGACAAGCCGCTTTCTGAACACCCTACGAGAGCGATACCGGTCCTTTATTCGCTCATATTGTCATTACAATGATAATCACTATGTACAACATAATGATACACTCCTCAGATGGACAATTCATTAGCTTGTCATCAAGTATATGTGCAGTATTTATTACACTGTAACAATTTGCATTAACTCTTTTGTTGCTACTTGTATTCATTTTAATGGTATCTTAATAGACTTTTTAAATGCGTTTAAACTGTTTACGTTGTTCCCTATATGAATCATACTTTTACCTTCAATTTTGTTTAAAGTGTATGTAAACACGCGTAATTTTAACACTGCACTTGTATTGATCGTAACTTCGATAACTCGCATATTTCTAAGTTTTTCAATGTTGTTACAGATGGTACTTCCGCAAAATAAAACGAATCGAAGCGGAGAAGAAATTGCTCCTTCCCGAGAACGAACACGGCGCTTTCCTCATCCGAGACTCCGAGAGCCGCCATAATGACTTCTCGCTATCAGGTAACATTCACATCATAAAATAAATCATATTCTATTGATAATTTCCTAATAGGAAATCGTTTACTTTAACATACAAAGCAATATACAGCAATAATAATCATCTTGTTAGCTCGGAAAATAGAAGAATATTTATGTTATGTGGTACTGGTTGGCGATGATTCATACGTACGTCCTGTGGCACGCAGGCGCAGCATAGTGCTAAGTGCTATCCTGTTACAAACGCATCCAATGGTGCTGGGCGATTCGATCACGACGCCAAACCGGTTGAGAGTTTTTCTAAGGCCCCTAGCGCAGGCGCCGTGGGAACAAAGACCGAACAACTGAATGACTGCCTCGATATCTGCTAATTAGTATTGTTTATAAATGCAAAGCTTCAGCTACACTTTTTAACTATTTTTGAATTGCTGGAAGCCATCTTATTACATTCCAAACAAAATGCAGAGACGTGACAGCAGTCATATAAGAGCATATTAACGCAGACTCATGCAACCCAGATATTAAATTATATTTATTTAGCATTTGCATAAAATACGGTTTACTGTTTGACTAGTTAATTTAATTCAAAATCATACCGCTGCACAAAAAAATTGTTTGGTTTTTTTTACTATGAACGGACGTCATTGTGCAAATAGCGATGTTGTATTTACGATAATTGAATGCAGATACTATATTGGTATTCACTTATATCTTTCCTGTTAATGCAGTACAGAAAATATTACTGTAATAAAAAAAAATTGTAACTTATTTCCAAGGATCACGTAGAAGTTATTGACGTTTTCGGTTAGAGAAAATTTCTTGAAGGAGGCTTACAATTGTTACAAAATGTAAAGATTAGCCGTGAAGGTAACGAGCAGCAAACGTACCGAAACTGCACTTTGGTTTTTCCACACTGTTATTATTATTATTGTTTTTTCCTTGAGAACTGATAAAAAATGGTGACAGACATTGTTTAGTCAAAAAATACCATTTGTCATACTTAAAAACAATTTTGTGAAAATTCAGACGTCTCTCTAGAAAAATGGCAGAATATTTTTTTTATTTTTCATGAATAAATTACGTTAGATTTTTAGGGTTCCATTGTAAAACAAAGAGTACTTAGACTCTATTACTCTGCTGTTCATTAATCTAGTAAATAAATGTAAACAAAAAGTTTAAGAAGATGACTTACAAGTTATTCTTTCACGAAAAAAAGGCAGATCGCGTGATCAGAAAAACAAAACTATTTCTTAATTCATGCAGGAAAAAATAAAAAGAATTTGAACAAGAATAAATCAAAATATTCCTACGGAGTCTGCGTCTGCACTAAAGGAATCTTTTAATTTATTAATTGAATTTTCTTATACCTAGGAGTTATTGCGCGTTGATATTATAATCTAGAGCATCTAGTCGCACGACAATGTTACATCATTATTGTAACATCAAGGACGTTTATCTCATTTTTATTCTAGCGGTTTCTTAGAACATAATTTATGTAATAACTATCAAATACCTTTGTTGGATGCCAACATAGCCAACTAATCGTTGTAAAGAACAATACCTATTTCTAAAGAACAGTGTTCTCTGTGTTCCTTTTTTTAGAATGCCGATTTTAACCGCAGAATCGTTAACGTGTACTCCATAAATACAGCTCTCTTATTTCTGCAGTCAATCTTCATTAGGTCCGGTTTATGCCTGTTAGGGCCGTGTCATTAGTTGAATAAGTAATTCAAGCAATTTATAAAGCCAATGTGTTGTTACACTTTACTAAATACGATCGAGATTTCTACGATAAAGTTCGATAAAAGTATTATTTTAAATATTACATGCCTAATCCGTTTAAAAAAATTGTAAGCCTCATGTTGACGATTTTCCGGGAAAAATGTTTTATCTCTACCTAATGCGTCGTTCATTACAATTTGAAGGTGAAAGCTGTTGAAGATTTACATATTTGTTGAATTTAAATAATTATTATTTTCTTTACAAAATACTTTTAAACGAAACTGCTGCGTCACAAATGGGCCAAGTTTTTTACATATAGTGTCGTTTTATATCCATTGTTTTCCGAAGCAGAACCTTTCCACTTGGATTCCTGCTTATATTTGGGACACAAAACGGGTATGGCCCACATTCCGAGAATCTGTTCTATATTTAACTTCAATCGATAGCTCACCTGGCTTAGCATGGGGAAGTGTGCTAACATTATCTCTAATATTTACAGCGGATAGCTATGAATATGCAAATATTAATTATGTACCACGGTAATTGAAAATGGTCAACCTATGTAAATACGAAAATAGAAACAATTTATATTTTATATTTCTAACAAAGAATTCTGTGCGTGGTTTTGGAATCACTTTCCTACGAGTGTGCTGTTCGAATAAACTTTCACAATCGTACGTCGGGAGATGCATTTATCTATTTACGTTTTAGAAAGAGCTATTGCCTATCATTAGGGTATATCACTGAACAATAATATCTGCATATTGAATTAGCTTCACAAGCCTCCTAAATTGCTCCCTCTTAAAAATCCGTTGTCAGTACGTCTAACCTATAAAATTATATTTCGATATTACAATCGCATACATTTTCCGACTGCTTTCTCAATCAACGAAAGTGAAGTTTCGATTCTTTCACTTCTGCAAATTCTAATTTCACGTAGAACGAAGTTATACGTACTTGCTAACGTGCGAATTCGGAAATTGTTGACAGTGCTTAGTTTGTCTACTGATCTTCGCAGAACTGTGCATTTTAGTTTTCTATATCTCGCACTTTAAGTGCTAGGACTCGTTTATTTGAACACGACTCAGATTCACTGTTAGCACTTTACCGACGCTATTGGCAAAACTAAAATAGAACTATTTAATGGCCCGTCTAAATCAGCCGATATGAACCGTAGTGCAAATCTCTACAGAGGGACGCAGGCGGACTGCGTACCGATACACCAGTCCTAATACTTTTGGATAGGTCTTCACAATAAGCGCTTATTTTGTGCCAGTTCTTTGTTTTGCGAAATATTGACAGAACCCTCGTTCAAAGCCCTTGCACATGACGTTTAAAACTTTATTTACTATTCGTCATAGGTAGCCTGGATTAATGATATTATTCACGTTCTGAAGCATAATTATGCTAGTTATCGGCTAACGTAAATAATCCATAAGTTTCATCATTTAACAATCCTAAAACTAATATTTTCAAGGCAGTTAACTGGATTTTTTAAAGCCTATAAGGTATTTGGTGTGCTTAACATAATACCACCAATTTTATTCGAGTTTTTATCGATAAAATGTCATGTATTCATTAATAATTATTAAAGAATGTACTAATAGAACGGGTTATGATAATCTGCTCTCATTTTCATACTAACAACTTTTTCTCCTGAGTTCATTTTATAATCTTCAGAATAATTATTTGTTAGTGTTACCCAGTAGCATACACTTAATAGTTATGGCACGCTAGTTCTCGTTATCTATATCGTTGACGCCAATGTAGATATTATTAGTACGGAGCCTTTAAAAAAATAAAGAAAAGCAACTTTAATTTGCACCTCAGTGTATACAGAGCGAATTTTCGAAGTGTTCGTGTTTGGCCAAATCCGGTTTAGTCTTTATCAAAATCGGGCTCGAGACTCCTTTAATAACTTTTGCAGTGTCTTCTAGTTTCCGTTTTGACCATTTTCTACAAAACTGTAAGCTCTAGCTTTACTACCAAATGTTCAGAAACGGCTCTACTTTATAAAACATAATAATAGGTATCCCGATGAAATGTCAAATGGCCGGTCTTTGAACTAGAGTAAACACTTAAACATTGGCATAGTCAATAAATTCCACTCTTGATCTTACTTGGTCATTTAATTTCGCAATAATGTAGGCAAAGAAATATATGAGACCTAGAAGAGAGAGTGCAAGGTTCATTAAGCAAATTGATCTTGCACACACGCTTGTACAAAAAGCTTGTAATAATATGTGATTAAAACTCAATCAAATCACGTTAAGATGCGGACGTTACACGGCTTTCTAGTTCTGTTTTCTGATTCATCACGTACTTATCGTAACATTAGAATTACTTCAGCAAAATCGAACTACGATAACACTGTTGTAATAACTCGATTCGCGTTCATTTCTTATTTTTTTGTCGAATACAGAATTTTTCTGCAGTATAAAGTTTTATTTACATTTTACATGGTTTTGCTTACATTAACAAACGTAAGCCACTACAAATAATAATAATAGATGAGAGATCACAGCTATTTCTAAGCTTGCAGATTTCAATGAAATCGTGATTAAACGTCAGCTCAAGATTACCTTCATCAAATGAATCGAACTGTCAAAATTGACGTGATGATTCTGAGAACTTCGCCCATTAATTATACGGCGTCTGTATTCTTGTCGTTTAGCAAGGTCGAGATGCAAGTTGTTTGACCTAAGATAAGTATAAGAGACCCAAAAACCTCAGATCTGTGTCCCGATAAAGAATAAGTTAGCTCTCTTTGCGACTTCTTAGGATTGAAACTTTCTTTTTGAGACATTTTGATGGATATACTGCTGTTATTTCTGTTGAACGCCTTGGCTCGCCACCGTGGCGCTACGTTGATAACTGGCTCCATATTTCATTTGTGACTTAACACAGCTTTTGCAGCGTTTTTAAACGTATTTTTATAATGTATGTTTAACTTCGAAGTAATTGCTCATTTGCTGCTGTAAGATCCTGTTATTGTACGGCTGATTAATAAGCAAAATGTTGATCATACTCGTCTTAATTAATTCTTCACATTATGGCATTTCAACAAACTTACAAAATTTTTAATTCATTATAAGCAGTCGTACTCCAATTTTACGCAATTTGTATTGCAATAAAATGCAAATTAATGAATAATTGTTGTTCATAGTGCGAGACGGAGATACGGTCAAGCATTACCGCATCAGGCAGTTGGACGAGGGCGGTTTCTTCATCGCCAGGCGCACCACCTTCCGTACGCTGCAGGAACTTGTGGAGCACTACAGCAAGGATGCTGACGGCCTCTGCGTGTCACTGAACAAGCCCTGCGTACAGGTACGGCACGAACTCACGATATTCCAGCACTACTCCATAATCGTCTACATCCTCTAGCATTGTAACTATGTTCGATTTACATAGGCATACAGGATGTTCAGGTATCCGGTAATGTCATTCCCATATCGTCCGTTTCCATTCCCTGGTAATCGTAGATTGAATGCACTTCGTAAATTCTAATCTAATTCAATTCCTGTTTCTTATCCATAGTCAACAGTTATTACTAGAAGCCTTATTAAAATTGTAAAGCAGTTATTCTACCAAGTGTGATCAGACATTCTTTCCGAATGCATAATGCCACATACATAACAGTTGAGCTTGACCCGACCTTCCACTACGATGCTATTATAATAAATGATTAAACTCAACATTTGACAGTAACGCACAATCATAGAAGCAAACTGTTGTCAAGTCAAGGTCACGTGACCGAAATAAATAACAAATCGTATGAAGAATATTTATTTATTATTATAACGGAGCCGCATAAATTGCAAAATTCAATATCGGGACGACTATAAAATTTATGGTTTTAGCCAGGTCAACCTTTGTGCGCCGCGTGAGAAATATTGCAAGGCATTGAACGAGCTCGAGGATACTTTAAATTCACCGAAGGGCTCTGCTTTTCTCAGACAAAGAGCACCGTCATATTTAAGTTATTTAAACCAAGTATGTACGGCCCAGTGAGGGTCATTAACATTTTCGAACTTTTATTTATTATATTTTCCGGCATGTACTCGAGCATTTCACAATGAATTGAGGAAAGAACTTTTGTACCTCAAGTGCAGTTTTCTTAAGCTATCTACATTTTATTTTTAATGCCTCGTGTCGAAGCAAATTATAATTTAGCTTTGCGTCAGTCGCGTATTTAAAATTAACAATGCTCCACTCATTGCAACACGTGTAAATTCCATTTTGATTATAATTGTATAGATATAGCGCACCATCACGTAATTAAATGCAAACTTTATTAATTCTTTTTTAATGACTGTTTGCGAGACGTGATCATTTGTCACTAGTTTCGTTGTTTGTTTATCTGTATAATTGGTTTTATGTTACAACAAGCTTGCAATTTATGTGTTTATAATGATGGTGGAATATGATTACGCTATTAATGATCATTTAAAGCATAAAAATTAAAAAATTGCTGTTCCAGTTTCGCGATCGACCTACCGCCAAGGCCGTGAAGGCACTTTCGTTACAGACGATGCGTACATAACAGAACACATCCCACTTGACGACAACTCTTTGTTGTCAATGTTTTCCTCCATTACAATGGAATCACGTAAAACAAAACTTTTTTTTTTTTTCTTGTACCTTGGCGAGATATCTCTTAATCCAAAATCTAAATACAAATAAAATTAGTCACAAGATATGTCCTAATAGCTGCTGTCGTAAATTATTAATACAATTTTGGCGATCACGAGTTATCTCATCGGCTACCGAGTGAGGATTTACAAATACATATTTATGTTACAAAATGGAGTGAAACTTGACATGTTACTTAACTGTTTATTCGTTTTATACACAAGAACTGTATTTCATATTGCTAAGCCTACTTTTGTAGGTCATCTAGATTTGATGGTTTAATAAGTTGATACGATTTTGAAGGGGAATTAATTTTAGTTGAAACTGTGATGTGGTTGAATGTTGAGTAACTTGCTATTACTTAGACATTATTATAAAAGTTTTCAGACCGAAAAACGTGAAGTAACAATTAACCAATTATTTCAAAAAAGTTTAAAATGGTCTTTTTATCATTACGTACCTATATCACACAAAATTCAACAGAAATCTATTTTAATGTATCTAGTAGTATTATTTCTAACTGAGAAACGAGTTTATAATCGCGACATTATCAAAGAGGGTTTAGTCAAAAAAGATGGAAATTTTGACCTAGCGAGGTCGCTACATCCTAAACTCGATTACTGGAACCTTCAATGATGAATTCTTTTTAACGGAGGTTAATTATACCATCTATACCCAGCTGGAAATGCATGCTTCACGCTTTATGAATTGTAAAGCAATTAAGTATTTTATCAAGTACCTATAAAATAAAGCAAAGTGACGTCAACCAATTATAACGAGGGCTATTGTTCATTTTGTGTCTCGTTTCAACAATTGTGTTGAATTTTCTAATGAACCATTTGTTCCTTATCGATACATTGAGTTCACATTGTGCCAATTGAAGTATCGACACAACACTACCGTGCGAGCATCGGTACTCGATTACACGTGCACATTTAATAAAATAGTTAAATCAATTAAATTACTCGCATTGTTAGCTGTTATAAGGGGGAAGCTGCAGGGAAGGGCTTGGAAATAACAGCCCCACGGGTCGATCGATCAGGTTAAGCTAGACTTGCCGCGGTTGGTCCGTGGACCTTTACATACCTATATAGATCCCTTCGTGCTTCGAAAAGCACGTTCATCCGTTGGTCCCGGCTGGATCTTTGACAGTCGTTACAGGTCGTCAGAATCCTCAAAAGTCTGACAACCAGTCTTACCAAGGGTTAGTGTATTACCCAATAACTAGGTTGTGGAGGTCAGATAGGCAGTCGCTCCATGTAAAGTACTGGTACGCTACATCCGGATAGACTGGTAGCCGACCGTAGATTGATTTTTTGTTAGCTATTACAAAATTCCATTAAAATAGAAAGTTCAAGTAAAGTGCAGTAGCGTACAGGACTACAAGTTATTTTGTAATTTTATAGTTTTCGTACCAACGGTTGTATTGCACTGAAATAATATTAAGATACAGCTGCCTTGTGCATCGAGACAGTCGCTGCCGTAAGTTTAAAGTTCAAGGTCGTATTCATGAACTTTAATTCTACAAAGACAAACCAAATGACTAGATAATACAAGTACAACCATTTATTGTATTGTAAATTAGCCACGTTTGCTCGAGCCTTTGTAAGGCTGTTACCTGTCACAGGTTTGTTAAAACACCTTCGACGATTAAACGAGCCTTAATATTGAATTCAAGTACGTTAACTAGCTATTCGTGTAATAATATGTAATGTTTGACCTACGTATGTGACGTAATGAAAATCGCTCGTATGTAGCATTATGTGCCCCCTTCACTCTCTACCTTATCGGTGTACTGTTAGCATTTGCGGAATTTCATTGTTTCCATACGTTTATTTATACTCACCATTTCTCGGCGAGTATGCGGCTTAGTACCTCGTTTCAGACCCCAAGTACGAGACCTCGATATTTTAATCACTCAATTCTTAGCCTAACGTACAGTTGCTCTTGCGCTAAACTAACTATGATGCGCATACGCATGATGAAGTCAGAAATTAGTTTTTTTTCTGTAGCTCGCGATTATCTTCCTAAATATTATGAGAAAATATCCGCACTTAGGTCTAAGAACCAATAGCCATTATATCTTCGTCTTCTCAGAAAACCAAGTATAAAACGACCCATTAGGTAATATTGAATCTTTCCTAGTTTTTGCATAAAAAATAATTAACGGTATTAATCTATTATAGCTTGTTTTGACGTTTGCTCCTTGTTACGAGAGCCATCATTCAGTTGTGATTTCACTTCTAACTCTGTTCAATATGATTGATTGTGTAATGAGCATATATCGCTTTTTGCAATCAGCTTATCTTCGTACATGTTACATCAACTTCAAATACATAACATCAACTTGTATTGAAATACTTAAATCTGACGTTTCAGAATTATTTGCAACAAGTTGTTTCCCTATGATGACAAAGCGGAAACGTTATCAATTTAGCAGTTAATATTTGCATTTATAGTACAGGTCGGATCATTTCAAATAAGGTAGGATGTCTTAGTAACGCGCGTTTAATAGTATGCGTAATCGGGTTTTGTTAAGCGATAAAGGTAAAGGTACTACAACATTGTTGTACATCTGTGACGTGTTTCAGCGTATACATTAACATACGCTGAAACACGTCACAGATGTACAACAATGTTGTAGTACCTTTACCTTTACCGTGGTTGTAATGACGTTTGCGCATTGATAAGTATTTCACGCCGTTCTTCAGATGGTCAACAAGTAGTATGACTTGCTGGTGGTCTCTATTTTTATCTCAAATTCCAACATATGCCAACATTATTTGAATTTTTAGAGTAATAATAAAGCTACTTTATATTCAAGACAACATTTAGATTTATTTTGTAAAACCAGTATCAAAAAGCTTATCATGAGCAGGGTGTAATAATAAATGAAGCTAATCCTCAAATCAATTTTTAAATTTTTTCACTAATTATATCGATTAAATACAATAAGTATCATTTGATAAGTACTATCATATTTTAAGTTACTGGTTTTACACTGACGCCATCAATTGCTATTATTGGGCGTCAAAATATCGTCATTATAATTACAATTCACTATTGCAATGAACGTAACCATTTTAATTTGCAGATGTCATAAACTCACAAGACTGCATTAACGTCATCGAATTTAATGGAACGTAAAAATACGTACTGAATTGAATTTACGACATTACCCAACGTAGTTTTAATAATTAAAACGTTTTTTTTATTGGTAGAATCTGCAGGACATTTTTTGAGGCAACATGTACGCTTGCTTAGGTATTTAGCACCGGTCTCGCCCGCAACACGGCTAAACAATGCATTGAGACATCAGCTATTCTTTTCGACATTGTCAATGAGGTTGGTACTCTGTGTAGCATGCGGTAATACCCCTTAGCCTTGAAGTGGTGCTAACGCAACACCACTTCTAACTCAGACACCCCTTAAAAAAACGGCGGTTCTAAAGTACATCTCGAGTATGTATTGTATAAGGGTCGTAAGTATTTACCGAGCATGTATTGTATAAGCGATGGAGTGGAGCGTGACAGGCACACCAGACCGACGCACAGTGGAACGAATGTATGGGAGCGGTTGGACGTAGACATGTCCGAAAAAAAAGAGTAAAATTATGCCAAACTAATGATGCCATCTTATTCGATTACTTAATGCCTTCATAACTTGTGGTGATGAATTTCTTCATAACTCCCATATTTCGGGAGTAATTTGAGAAAATGTGAAATTTTACTATGAAAATGAGTGTATCGAGCTCTCTCCCTCCTGATTCCGGGCTTGTTTCAAGTAGCGGTCTCTAATATCATAATGCTAATACTAAGAGCTATATTTAATACTAAGACACATAGTGCGCCAAATGTGCACTTTCTGGGATAAAGAGTGATGTTTATTTTATAACACAATTTTTTTATTTTTTGTTTATTTTGTTGATTAAAACCGTTTTTCTAAAGGTTTACCTTATTACAATAACATTTCTGAGCAGCCAATTAGAGAAGATATAAGCTAATTAGGATATATAATTAGGGACTTAAGGTTTACATATAAAACTGATGCACTAATGATTACTGATAAGAACATTGCTATTATTTAATTACTAAATGGCTCTTAATACACTAATTTAGCATGCATCATTTACTAATTATCACAATAACTAATTACCTTGCAATATTTAACAAAGGATACCTGGGATACCTGGATTTTATATAAATAGGTCACTATTAGTAACTTTAAAATCAGTGTTGATTTACACCTCGTTGTATCCAAGCTAATCTCGCAATGTATTTTCCAAATTTTAATACAAATCTTGATATTCACGTTGCTTTATGCGCACGCGCACATAAAGATTTACGCGACTTTAACTATTTGTTCAGTGTTTTAAAAGATAACAGTTGTGTTCAGTTATGTGAAAGTGCTGAAACAAGTTTAAAAGACTGGTGTCGTCGATTTTGCTACCGCATTTATGCAAAATGGACACAGTCTGGAAGAAGCACAGATAAGTTTCGGAAGAAACATGAGATTTGGCTACAGGCTGCAATTCAATGGCCGGAATTACAGAATGAAAATATGGAACCTTCTACAGAAAATATAAGTGACGTCATCGAGCCCATAATTTCTCCTGCTAAATCTGATGCTTCAACTTGTACACATCCTAGTCCTCGTAAATCTTTTGAGGACCTTAGTAACCGGCAAAAAAGAAGACGCACTGAAGATAGTCTTTCATGCAGCAGTAGCAGCGCTGAAATTATGTTTTCGGCCGAAAGGGCGCTTCAAAAGGCAGGACAAAGCGATACAGCTTATGTTATGAAATACTTGACGGAGAATCCAGAAGAGGCCTCAAAAATCAAAGCCTTCATTGAAGGTAAATCAATTCAGGTACGGGAAATATCCCCTTTGAAGGCATTGGCTCTTTATGTATCGATGAACTTATCGAAATGGCGCTATAACACTCTTCGGGATTTCAACACTCAAGAAGGAGCTCTTCAATACCCGAGTTACTACATGTTGGTTAAAGAAAAAATTAAGTGCTATCCGGCCAAAGAAGATCTCACAGTTACAGAGAGCTCTGCAAAAATCAAATTACAAGCCTTGATGGATTTAACCTCAAGAAGACTTATTAGGTCGTTAGAAACCCCTGTTGATCCCAATCAACAGCTCGTATTGACCAGCAAATGGGGTTTTGACGGATCATCTAGCCAAAGCATTTATCATCAAAGGACGAGTGAAGATGAGCAAATCGATCTTGCTAGTAATTTTATGATTAGTCTTGTACCACTGCGGCTCGTCTCAAAAGGTGTAACAATTTGGGAAAACGAGCGACCATCTTCCACTTCATTTTGCCGGCCAATATTGTTTAAGTTTATAAAGGAAACCAAAGAAAATGTGCAGAGAGAGATGGCTGAAATCGAAGCAGAGATTGAAGCCTTAACTCCATCCACCATCACTGATGGAATTAGTGTCAAACACCAACTGCTGTTGACAATGATTGATGGTAAAATTCATTCCATTATATCCAATACAGCAGCTTCAGTGTGTGACATATGCAAGGCTTGTCCTAAAGAAATGAATAATTTAGAGTTAATCAAAGATAAACACGCAAACGAGGACATGTATAAATATAGCTTAAGCACCCTTCACGCTTGGATTCGCTCAATGGAATGCTTATTACACATTTCCTACAAATTAGACATAAAATCATGGCAAGTAAGGGGTGATATAGCAAAAAGGCAAGTTGATGACAGGAAGAAAAGAGTTCAAGAGGCTGTAAGAAGAGAAACGGGCTTACTTCTCGATGTTGTGAAACAAGGCAGTGGATCCACCAACAATGGCAACTCGGCAAGGAGATTTTTTGAAAACTACACTAAATCTGCTGAACTGACCGGAATAGATGCTATGCTTTTAAGAAAAATCTGTGTGATCTTGCAGTGTATTTCATCAGGAGAGAAGATCAACGTAACTAAATTCCGAGAGTTCTGCTTTGATACTGCTAAGCTTTACGTGGAGTTATACCCATGGTATTATATGCCTTCTTCACTTCATAAAATTTTAATGCATGGGCCAGACATAGTTCAGAACATGTCAATTGTGCCCATTGGTTTTCTATCCGAAGAGGCATCTGAGGCTAGAAATAAAGATTTTAGAAAATATAGAGAGGGGCATTCTCGAAAGCATAGCAGTATCTCATGCAATGAAGATATTATGCACAATCTTTTACTGTCTTCTGATCCACTTGTTACAAGTATCCGTCCAAAAGGAAATAAGTTTGTAAAAAAATCTTCTTTTAAGGAATTTTATGAGCTTACGGATTCTGAGAAAAGTGATATCGAATTTGTTAACATAAATGATTTAGCGGACATCGATTCTGAATTTGAATTAATTGATGATGATGATGATGACGAAGATAATTAAATGATGTTATTGTTTTAAAATGTGTAACTTAGTAAATTAGAGCTTACATCTTAATTATTTATTGTACTTTTAATGAAACTAGGTAATTTATTATCAACTTACTTAAAAGTCATACTCTCATCAGTTCTTGTGAATATTTTTGTTAATATATATTTCTGTATATATATATAATATATTTATAGACCTCTTAATAAGTCTGTCTGCGGTTTAAAGTAAATACAAATGGGGAAAAAACGTTTTTTTTTTTAAATTTTCATTTCCTTTTATCCCAGAAAGTGCACATTTGGCGCACTATGTGTCTTAGTATTAAATATAGCTCTTAGTAATAGCATTACGATATTAGAGACCGCTACTTGAAACAAGCCCGGAATCAGGAGGGAGAGAGCTCGATACACTCATTTTCATAGTAAAATTTCACATTTTCTCAAATTACTCCCGAAATATGGGAGTTATGAAGAAATTCATCACCACAATTTATGAAGGCATTAAGTAATCGAATAAGATGGCATCATTAGTTTGTCATAATTTTACTCTTATTTTTCGGACATGTCTACGTCCAACCGCTCCCATACATTCGTTCCACTGTGCGACGGTCGCGGCCGGTGGACAGCACCAAAGTCTCATGTTACAAACGCACAACGCGGTGTGAATTAAAAATCACAACACTACATAATAACGCACGGATTTAATGCCTTTTGGAACTGAGCGGCACATTGTATTCGTTGTAGAGTCGACAAAAAAGGGCAAGATTCAACTCCCTCTCTTTTAATCTTGCTCAGGGTAACGTTAAAAAGTTATTTTTATTCAACTATAAAACGTCTTTATAGATCCCTTTTCAACAGTTAGGTTAATTGTCTTAGCTAGAAAAACCTAAATATCTCTTAAGCAAAGTACTAAGTACTGCTGCGGTCATGATCAGTAATTTACTGAAGACATAGTTTTGAGCTAGCCGACCTGAAGGTAATTTTCCGATGGGTTGTCACTGGCAATAATTATGTACTAATAACCCAGAGAAGCCCTGTAATTTCCTGTAACTCTATACTACTGTATGCCATTATTTATGTACCTTTTGTACCCTGCAGTGAGCGCGTGCATTAAACCTTGAAGCCTCGTGTCGCCTCACAGTCTGACAATCTTGTCACTCCATAGTCATACTACATTTAGACACTCAATTACATAACGTTATAGCACCTTTTAACCATAAACTCCACCGATAAAAAATACTATCTATTGTTTTATTGTAGAAGAAAACCGTTAGTAATTACACCTAGCCTCGTTTCCTGCAAATTTTATTAGTTTCCATTTCTTCATGACAATAACTAACGCCAGAAATCGAGTTATTCCATTGTTCGTTGAAAATTAAACTATTACTACAATGTCGACCCACACGTTTAGGATAAAGAGTGAGCCTTTCAATGTCAAGTAAATTAAAACTGTAGGTTAAAGTCAAGCAGCAAAATATAATGTTTATATCATTCATGATATAAACATTCTATATTGCTGCTTGTCGCAAGAGCAGCGTTTGAATAAGTCGGATAAGAAATATTCCTGATTTGTGATCTAAACATTATTCAGTAATTTAGCCGGTTTATAATATCGCCTGAGTATTTCTCCGAAGCCATTCTTGTTAACTGCCGTACAAGTGGTATCGACCGAAAACTCAGGACAATGACTCTGGGGTGCCCCAAGGGGCAATTCTGTCTCCAGTTGAGATAGGAATGCGCGAAAAATTGTCGTAACAAATAGGAGTAAAATGTAAATGATACTGCTTCAAGTCCTACTGAACACTTAATAAAATAATTGAAAGGAGTTTTAAGATTACATAACACACCTTTTTTTCTGTCGGTACGGATTACTCATTCATGTCAATATTGTATTCAGATCTTGATCGAACTCGAATAATCTATGTGTGACTTCTGTCTAATTTGCTTCGGGTATCCTGACAGTTGGGATTCTTGTTTGTTTTATTTGAATAAGGCTTCTCTTTATCGTTTCCTTTCCACGAATATCTTTAAATAATAATATTTCAGGTTAATAAGTAATAAAATCTCAAAGTACAAATAACTCGCGTTCTGCCTTTAATCTGAAGAGGTTACGTAAAACGTAATAGGATCTAATCACTAGTGAGAAACGAACTAACAACTAAACCGACCGATCAGAATAATTACATGAAACTACCTTCTTTAATTGGATGACAATCGACATTGTTACATTTACGATCCATTGTTTGAGACAAAAAAAAACTAATTAATAGGCGATATTATCACATTATTTAGCTTCGTTGGTAAGATTCCATTATTATAAATCAAGCAAACATTAAAATCCTGAAAACTAAACAACCGCAATTTTGTATATAATTCTCTTAAAAAATTAACTACAATATTATTGTAATCAGATTCGCTTGTTGACGTAGACACCGACACTGTTCTTCGTTGCCACAATGCAATACGAAGAAATAACATCATTATAGTTGCATTTATGGATTTTACGAATACTTTGGAATCGGATGAAGTCTTTTATAAGTAGCACTTGCTGATGATTTCCGTTCTATTCACCAGTTTATACTTATATTCCAAAGACGTCATAATTATACCATCAAGTCAAATTAGCTATAAACAGATTGTATATTTCATCATTTGTTTACAGATCGAGAAGCCAGTTACGGAAGGTCTGTCTCACAGAACGCGCGATCAATGGGAAATCGACCGTTCATCGCTCAAGTTCGTTAGAAAACTAGGGCACGGCCAGTTCGGCGAAGTATGGGAAGGTCTATGGAACAACACTACTCCAGTAGCCGTAAAGACACTCAAGTCCGGCACTATGGACCCCAAGGACTTCCTCGCCGAAGCTCAGATCATGAAGAAATTGAGACACAACAAACTCATCCAGTTGTATGCAGTATGCACACTTGAGGAACCCATCTACATCATCACTGAACTGATGAAGAACGGATCTCTACTGGATTACCTACAAGGTAAAACTAAGATTACATTAGATATAATCATCAACAAAAATATAAACATAAAACTAATTACATACTAAACATTTGATAGATTTATAAAAACGAGTATGAGATCACAGGTAATATAAAATTACGTTTTGACAACATCCGAGGCTGTACAATTTAATAATGCTCATCGATTTATCCATCTGTTTCTTTTTTTTTAATTCAGGCAAAGGTCGTTGTCTGAAGCTGCAGCAGCTTATCGATATGGCTGCGCAGATCGCCGCTGGCATGGCGTATCTCGAATCACAGAATTACATACATCGCGATTTGGCCGCGAGAAATGTTCTTGTTGCCGATGCTAACATCGTGAAAATCGCTGATTTTGGCCTCGCTAGGCTTATCAAAGTAAGTTCTATGTATATTTAAGTTGTATCATTATTTAGGTATTTTCTTATTTAGGTACCTACAATAACTAAATACTACAGTTCAATTACCTGTTAGGTTTCCTATAGGTATATTTATTTAAGGAAATAGGTAATATTTATATTTTCATGTACTTAGCAAGCTACGTTTTACCTTACCACAGGTTATGCAGTTGTGGTTTTCCATGAGTCACATTCTTATATCTTTCCCTCTCTAGAAGTCGGTTCAAATTAATGTATTTGATAAGAACAATGAGTAATAAATAATAATAAAGTGCTTGCGGTTGACGAAACAGTCTCCCATCACTCAAGTCTCGTAACCATCTTTACCTGTTGGTTTTTAAAACGACTTTTTGCTTTCTTTTTAAATATAATTTCATAAATTAATATTAACTTCTTAGGTCTTCAATTCCATTGGAATTCATTAGACTTCAGGTTTCAAGTAGGTATCTAGAAAAGAAGAAATAGATATTAATGATCTATTTCTTAATATATATTATAGTAGCTTTTGCCAGCTACTTCGCCCGCGTGGGTTTCGGTGTATTTATTATACATAATCTATATTGATGAAAACTGCATTAAAATCCGTTTCGTAGTTTAAAAGATCTAAACGTACAAACACGAAAAGCGACTTTGTTTTATACTATATAGAGATAAGATAGTACAGACAAACCTACATGGCGAACCGTCTACCGAACAACAATGTAGTGGACAGTGTTGTTTCAAATACTTACAAATGTTATTCCGTTAAAACTAAATTCCATGTGTTCCGTTAACAGGAAGACGAATACGAGGCCCGCGTGGGCGCCCGGTTCCCCATTAAATGGACAGCGCCCGAGGCAGCCAACTACAGTAAATTCTCCATAAAGTCAGATGTCTGGTCGTTCGGCATCCTCTTGACTGAGCTCGTCACTTATGGCCGAATACCGTATCCAGGTGAGTGCTTCGAATTTCGAATAACAGTCGTTTTTGCAAGCTGTTATGAAGTTGCATGTTTTCATCTGTTTTGATTTGTTTACGATTTTTCTTTATGTAGTCTTTTTCGAGTGGTGCTTTTGATTTGAAGTTTTTGAAACCCTTAAGGTGAAATTGTGATATAAAGAGTTATTTGTTGAAAAGATTTTTTTTAACTTTCATCATCATTCAGTCAGTATTTACCAATCCTTTAGAGATACAGTCATATTAAAACATACTTTTACCAACAGGAATGACAAACGCGGAAGTCTTACATCAAGTAGAGCACGGCTATCGCATGCCATGCCCTCAGAACTGTCCTGCCGCACTATACGAGATCATGCTCGAGTGCTGGCACAAGGACCCCCTCAAGCGACCCACCTTCGAGACCCTGCAGTGGAAGCTCGAGGACTTCTTCACCATGGACAACTCCGAGTACAAGGAGGCTTCCGCCTACTGAGCCCGGCCCTCCCTGCCGCCCCACCGACACGCACACTCGCAGCATGTAAGTGACATCATTTTGTGAACACAGAATTAAGACACCGTTAGGCTGCTGATGTTAGATAGGGGGATTCATTTTTGCATACCAAAACACTTAAAAAAATACAAAAAAAGGTCTTTAATTTTGTATTTTCGTTTTTACTCCTCCATTTTTTAGTCGGTTAAAAAACAGCAGTATGGATGACGAATGACTGAATTTGAATCTTTCTTGTCCGCAGACTCCAGGCCTGTATCATATGCCGCCAGAACGTCAGATGCTGCACAGCAGTCAGTCGATGCAGTATCTGCCGAAGCATCCTATGGCGCAGACCAGCATCGCACAGATGCAGGCCGCGCACCAAGCGAGCATACAGCTGCAAGCCGCACAGCACCAGGCAAGCTTGCAAGCCGCACAATATCAGGCGAGCTTGCAGGCCGCACAGTACCAGGCGAGCTTGCAGGCCGCGCACCACCAGGCGAGCCTGCAGGCCGCGCACCAGGCCAAGTTGCAGCTGCCGGCGCGCCCGCACTGCGCGCGCCACGCGCCGCCCGCGCATCGCGCGCCCTGAGCGCCCGGCGCCGCACGCCGCCTGCACCACAGGCGCCACAGTCTGCAGGGAGTCGTCCACACCCATCCATATAGATACGGCGTCGTGAGCGAGTGATGACGATAACGATTTTACGTTTGACGATACGAACAGCGATGTGCAGGACACGCGCCTTCCCTTACATTCCCTTTTATGACTGTCGGAGTATTAAACTCCCACTCATAGATCTTTCCGCGAGAATCAGTTCTACCGGTGACCAATGATCACTTTGAAGTTAGAACCCTCACGAGAGAGAGGTCATGATTTTATTATTGCAAGACGAAGCGAGTACGAGATATGCGAATCTGAAATGGCGATGTAGACGTAATTTTATTACTCCTCGATCGGTAATAAGTTTAGTTAGCCTACGATTTCTAAATGTATTTAGCCATAGGTTAACATTTACGATTCTTCAAGTATTAAATAAGCCTCTTTAGGGTGATCACTTACGATGTTATTCGAAAATTATGAAGTAAGCTATTAGGAGAATGTACACTGAGTACGTCTTAATAATTTTCTCAAATACAGCAATAATATGAGTGACATATCAGCGCTTTATTAATTTCACGACGCTTCAGAACATCGGTACTACATTGAGCTATTTATTGGCGTTGCGTGGATCGCTTCTTACGTCATTTCTCTTGCAATCAAATAAAATGTGTTCTCTGCTTTGCCGCATTTTTTTATCGATTTATAAATGTTAAGGATACATTTCAGGCTCTATGAAAAATCCAACGTAGTTTATATGTTCGAGTTCGAGGTAAGAGGCTATATCGTATAAAATTAACTACGAAAATTGGTTTCGTCTTCATAATCACTTTGGAATGCTTGTGGCGCTATGGTGTAGCAGTCGTGTCGGTAGCTGGTACAGCGACGATAGGCGACACAGTGCAAGTGTGTGTTAACAGGAGGAACTTTAGGCTCGGCAGGGAATTAAATTATCGAGCGTCTTTTACGCGTTTTGTAAGGATTTACGTTATGAAGAGACGCATTAACAGATTAGGTATTTTCACCTTCGTATACCATGTTTAGTAGAATAACGATGTTGGTGATAGATGCCAAATAATCCTAATAAAGAACTGAATTTTATATACATAATTAATTGTTCTGAGGGTATTTAGACGTTAGGATTTAATTTAATTTAAGCTGTTCTAAAACATAATTAATGGAACGCTATTCTTAACTATTTATATAATTGTAACGATGACATTTATACGCTTCTTATCTCGCGAAGTTTAGTTTTCTCGTAATCATTTTAATATTTGTCATGCTCAAGAACTTAGTTATTTTATTTGATTTTATCAAAATATTCATCCAAAACTGATATTTATTTGTGCCAAGACTTTTAGTTTAAGTTGGAAAGTGGCCACATTGTAATCTAAATTGTATCGACACAAACTAATTACGTATTTAACCATTTACTTTAAAGCTAAGATATAATTGGCCTAAGTAAATAAGTATTTTTGAATGTGTAAGTTTTGTATTCTAACTTATTAGACTAACGTAGTATATATGTATTAGATATTTTCAATTATAATACTGAATGTCAGGCGTAAATATTCTCATTCGTTAAAACTGCACATTTTTATTGAAAATGTCACAGTTCTGTGCAATATTTATTAATTTCGAACCCGGTGCTTTGTGTATTCTACGAAAGATTATATTGTAAACTTACATCCTCAGAACATTTAAAGCAACTGTTGATGTAAGCTTGAAACGTTAATTGTATAATTTGAAGGTAAATTATTAATACCATTAGCAGTACAACAGTGAATTGTTGTCGTGTACATTGAACTTTCCACAATTTTTAACTTGTAAATAGTACCAAGATTAGTATTGGGTTTAATTAATGGTAATAAGTGATATTAAAATGTTGTTGGTATTACGGTGTAACAGTGTGCTGCTTACTCAGGACCACTGACTCGCATCATTCCAATTGGATCAAGGCAATATACTAAAATCGACAAATAAACGGCTTTAGGCATTACAAAGATGATCACGATAAAATAATAATAAATAAAACTGTATCGCACAAATATATATTCGTAATCTATTTGTAAGGTGCGTGAAATAATTGCATTTGTACGTCACAAAATATTGTATGGTCTGTGACGAGTGGCCGTGTCATGATGCAGTGCTGGACTGGCCACATTAATTGTTGGCATTTTTTGCTTGTCGTAATCATTTCTAGGGATCAGTTTTCAAACTTCATCAAAATCGCGCGTCACTCGTTGCCAAACTGTTTTCTCACTGCACTGTGGATAGAGCACGATCATCTAGGATCGAAAAATTATATTTCAATTTTGGACTTAAATTTTAACACAATCAGTGTTCACGATTTTGGCTACAGAGATGTGTCCAGCAAGTATTAATATGAACACGTACGATCTTATTTCACATAATTAATTAATTCCAACGTTATTTTTGTTTATTCTCATATTATATTATTTTTATAATTTATTTCTTCGTAATACGTTAAGTTTTAGCTGTATGATACGCTTTAGGCTTATGCTTTATTGAATGGCTACGTCCGCTACGTCTATCCCATTATGTATGTACATGTACGGCAATATTATCAATGTATTCAATAATTTTAATTATTAGTTAGCCAATTTTAAGGATTTTCTTAAAAGTTTCGCCATCACAATTATGAAGAGATCAATAGAACGAATAGGGTTAAGCTATGTGAATGATGTATGTTAGATATAAATATTTAATTAGAATTTATTTAGTAACTGTTGCTGTGTTACACGACATTTATACTTCGGTCTACGGTACTGTACAACTGTACCAAGTGTAAATGTATCGGCGATTTAGGGTGAAGTCATAAATTTCAAGTGCGACTGAGGATAGTTGATACTATTTGACATGTGAACTAAGGTCTTATTACCTCCGAGTATCAATTAAATCTATTTTAGTTTATTCTCGTGTACCAGTATTGTTACGTTACACTGCTATAACGATAAATTGCATGGTCGTTATACTATAGGCCACTGTCAAAATGTTATCCCCTTTAGATGTTTGATGTCCAAACCTTTATAGTGAAGATCTTATATGACAGTGTAATTGTAATACTGGTTTTAAGTACGGTTATTATAATGATTACTATATTTCACTTATTTGTAAAGATTTTTTTTAACACAACAATAAATATAAATGTGAAATACTTTTTGTTTTATTTCTTTACAAAAAACAAAGCATGCGCTCAATCAAGTATATTGTTCAATTTGTTGCGTACATTTTTAATTCTATTCAAATATTCAGTAGTAAAAATGTTTTCTTTTATTTTACAAAGCGATGATACGTCAGTTTCCAGCCTGCTTATAAGTTGTTCTACTTCATTGGTGTTGAGTTTTGCTTTTTTGCACGCAGGCTCTGCCTCGCTCTCGGTGTCAAACAGCGTATCGATATCAACTAAATCGAAATTATTACTTGGTGACTTCTGCATGATCACGGAGCCTGAATCTATGAAATCATCAACAACTTTTAGACATTTGTGACTATATTTAAAGTCCGTTGTGTAATGTAAATGTTCCTTCAAGTTGATGTTCTCTTTCTTCAAAATTCCATGTCTTATAAAGGAACTCCAGGTTTCTCTCAAGGAGTCGTCTTCATTGATTATCTTAGAAACGATTCGGTCCAGAGTGTTAGTTTTATACTTCCTCAGCATATTGAATAATTTATTCTTAATAGTCAAATTCGTGTCTTGAAATAATTCGTAAAATGCTCGCGTGAGTATCGTATCCACGAGATGTTTATTCATATCATATGTTTCAAAATTTGCTAATTTACATAGAATATTAATCAATAGTAATTTCAATTCTTTACACCCTGACTGGACAATTTGCGAAATAATGTGCAGAACCTAAAATCGTAAAATGAATTAGTTGAAGAACTTATTTCATAAAAACATTCGTAAAATGTTTCAAAGGGCCATAACTAACACGCCTTTACTGATACGAATGTAGTACAAGGTTTAGTAGAACAAAAACACGGGTGGCCTTCAGTTAAGTTACCAAGTTCTGAAGAACGCAGAGTTGAAAAGAAGATGAGTATCGCTAACTCCACTTTAGAAAAAGTGTTTTAACATATCACGCATGTTTTCCCGAAAGATTAAGCAGAGGTGTAGTACATCCACAATTCGCCAGTTATGTTTAAGTCCCACGTAATAGGGGCAAGCCTATTCACATTAACTGGGCACACGTTCAGACTCCGGGCTGTTATTGAGTAATTCCAGATGGAAAAAACCCAATAACACTGCCTGGACCTGAGAATCGAACCCAGGATCATGCTCAGCAGTAGAGCTTGCGACCACTAGACTAACGAGGCAGTCAACTGTTGTGTATCACCACAAAATGGACCCCCTTTGTAAGAGGATTGTGGGATTATTTTCGCCAGTAGGCAAAATATAAGGTAGTTTTTGCTGTACCTACATTGTAAAGTCGTAAAAAGCGGGGAATGGGCGCGAGTCTCATGCATGAATAAGTGAAGATGAACTAATTTTCGACGAAAAACTTTGTAGTAATGTTTTATTTTTGAACGAACTGCACTCAATTTACGTTTCGATGAATTATGTACACGGCTACACATCAAGCTATACATTTCCAGGTTTTTTTTTTTTTTTTTCTGGGTGGGAAATCATCAAATAACTTCTCCCGCTCTGGGTGGAGCGGGAGGGCGTGTCAGACTTTTACTGACTAAAACCCACCCGTGTTCCCTCAGTTGCCTGTGTGCCAGGGGCGGCGGTATCTCTTTCGAACAACCCGCACCCCCGGCAGGCATCGGCCCTTGCGGGCCCCTCTGTTGCTGCTGACATCTCTTTGAGGCGCGCGTGGAACACAACGCGCCGTCGACCCGGGCTTGGTCCTTACCGGACAGCGAGGTACCCATTACTCGCCGTCCACAAGCCCGTGCCTACGGTGGCCGGGAATCAGCCTGGGATTCCCGACGCCCAGGGCGTCTCCTGCGAAGGCCACGGCTGTGAGGGCGCATGTACTGCATCTCCCTCACGTGCGCCGCCTCCCTCTTTACGAGCATAACTGCTTCGCTGAAGGAGGCGACTGCCAGCCATGCCCTCTCGCTCCGTACCATGGCCTGGACCAGGGTCGGACGCGAGAGATCGCCGCCGCCGATCACCTCCACGAGGACACGGCGTTGCTCCGCCCAAGCTGGGCAGACCTCCACCGTGTCCTCTGGGCGATCTTCGCAATGGAAACACCCGGGCGTTTCCTCCCGCCCTATCCGAAACAGGAACCTCCCGAAACAGCCATGTCCGGTGAGGACCTGTGTCAGGCGGAAGGTGAGGACGCCATGCCGCCTCTCAAACCACTCCTCAAAGAGGGGACTTACCGCCGCGATCGCGGCGTGCCCAATACATTTCCAGTTTACGCTGATCTCGCACTGTACGGAAATCCTATACAATGCGAAATCAGTTTATACACAAGGTACACATCAAGTTATACATTTCCAGTAAATGTATAACTTGATGTGTACCTTTGTGGACTCCATTATCCGCATTTTATTAGGTCCGTTGTGCGTGCGAGTAAACACGTAAAAATGCCGTCCTTCACGTCAACATTCGCAATGTTTACACACAATAATCATTCAATTTTATTTAAATCTTCTATTTACTACACGTAAAACGCACGACTGTTGGAAAATTAATAATAGTCTATAAACTATGTTAAGTGTTCAAACGTGTCTGAACTAAAGTAAAAAAGTAATTACCTTCACTAAATTAGCGCTGCTCCCGTGGAATATATGTTCTGTTGAGTTAGTTAGAGCTACGAGTGCTTCTATGTATCTGTAATACCACACAGTGCCCTTATTTACTTCTTTGACTATGTGTTGGATGTTTTTAGGGCAGGCTTTCATCCAAGCTTGTATTAGAAAAGTCACCATTTCGTCCTCTCTATTTATTATTGAACAAGTACTTGCTAAGTTAATTACTTTTATCTGAAAACGAAAAATAATAAGCAAATGTACTGTTAACATCTAAATTATCCATCATCATTATTTTAGCTGAAAGATGTCCGATTGATTGAATGTTAGACATAGGCAGTGGCGTAGCTAGGGTGGTGCAGGCGAAGGGGGGCGCAAAAAGTCATCAATTTACCATTTCATACGGTTACCTATATCTAAGAAAAATGAAGAGCTACTTGAATGTATTGTGTAGACAGTAGTACAGGGATGAAAGCGTATTTCAAAATCTGCCTATTTCTATTCAAATTCTCTTAAACTTGTAGCATTACAAGCGATTTTTTAGCAAGTTGAAATTAATTAAGGCTTATAATTAGTCAAGAAAGGTTATGCGACCTAGCTTTGCTCAGTGTAGACTGAGAAAATAATTTACGAAGGGGCGCTAATTTGATGCGTGCCATAGGCGCCATTTTCTGTTGGTACGCCCCTGGACGCAGACATAAGCCTCCCGAAACGTCGCCACATCGAATGGTCCTGTGCTTCTTGGATCCAGCGGATTCCCACGGCCTTCACCAAGTCATCAAACTAAAATATTTATTAAAGCTGGCTTCGAATGGGAATACCCGATGTTGCAACATTAACTTTACATTTAAAAAAAATTATGATATTATGTCTATTGTTGTTTGGTCTATAAAAGTCAAGTAATAAAAAAGGTCATAACTATGGTTCGGTTGAACAAAATTTTCTACTTTTTATTACGTTTTTAATTAAATGCATTATTATATCGCTTCTCACGATTTTAAAACAATGTGGGTTATAATTGACAATATTCTATTTTAGACACTAATGTTGCAGTTGCTTTTTGTGTCTTCTATGAAATGGACATAAGGTTCAAATTGTATTGATTTAGCTGTTTTTGTTTTCTTCTGGAACTACTATAAAGGCAAATGTTTTCGACATGCAGCATCCCTAACCTATTACTTCTTAAAAAATGCATTATTCAGCTAGTCATGTCCATAACAATGTTTATATGTAAAACAGAGTCTAGCAAAGGGGAACGGCGTACTAACTACCGACAAACTTGTGTACTTTTTTAACCACCGAAACAAAATGAGGCGATTCTCAAGTCGACTGGTATATATTTTTTTTGTGTCAAGTGTTTTATAAAAAATAAAAAATTAGTTACATAGGTTTGGAGTTCAAAAAACAGCCCGTTTCAACTCACCAGTTCGTCAATATCCACAGCATTTTCAATAACCGTAAAGCCCCGCATTTCAAACTTAAATTTCTCCATCACCACTACTTCACCATCCAGCTGTGTCTCATTAGGTAAGTTATACAGTTTCAGACAACTCCATAAAGTAATATTTTTATCATCACTTATCGAGAACATGTCGAAGACTTTTATTTTGTCTTCATCGTGCATCACTTCAAATAATCCAGTAATCGTATGTGTTAAGTGTACTCTTTGCGGTGAATTAGCGAATAAGGGATTACATTCCAGTTTTTGGTAAATTTTACACAAGGATATGACTTGTGATAATAGGAACTGTCGGGTCGACGTTCTGAAACAGTAAATAGTTATTCAAGCAAATAAATTTTAAGGTATAATAGAAATTAGAGGACAAAACGTTTAGGAAAATGTTTAGGAAACAACAATGTTAATCCTAGTAATAAAAAGAAAGAAAATTACAAAGAAATCCAATCTGCCTAGCCTTTTCCCAACTATGTTGGAGGCAGCTTCTGGTCTTACCACATGCAGCTGAATACCAGTATTTTACATTGAGCGAATGGCTATCCACCACAATACAGGTACTAGGTAACATGATAACCCTTGGTAAGACTGATTTTCAGGTTTTTGGGCTTCTGACTGTCGACTTCCGTAACGACTGTCAAAGATCTACGAATGACAGCCGGGACCAAAGGCTTAACTTGCTTTCCGAGACACGGTAGTGTCTCAGTATGTAACGGATGGTCACCCATGCATGAACCAACCGCGGAAAGCGTAGCACAAACTTCAATCGACCCGTGCGAGTGTGTCAAGCCCCTCTAAAATAAATAAGAAATTAATAGACGTAAATCATAGTCTTTTGAGTATTATTTCCTCACTTTGACTGATTTTAGAAACACCTACTCCTGGGTTTATCAAGGTAAATCGAAGACGGAATCCTCATAATAGGGTTTTACACCCATTTTTGAAGTGTATTAATTAGATTCTAAAAGGCTAATATAAACCACTAAAAAAAACATTTTTATTGAATCGATTAGTGTCATAAAAATACATTTAAATTTTACATTTTCATATTTCGCACGTAATTTGACGAAAACGCTGGACGCAGTGGACGACATATTGCTCTGTGGGTATGACGTCAGTTTTCTGTGTAAACAAATGCGTTGATATTTTGTGTGATAATTGTTTATAATTTTAAAAAAATGAGTTATGTGTTATGAGTTCGTTGGTTTGCTGTTCCTGAATGTAAGATATTAATTCAATAAAAATTACTTTAGTTACGAAAATAATAAAAGTACAAAGTTGTTCAGTTGATTAGTTAAAACAGCGGTATGACGTAATAACATGGCGGCTACTATTTCATGATGTTCAAAATCAGATTAAAAATTTAATTGAATTTTATAATTTATTTTGTTATTTCATGAACCAATAAACTAATACCAACATTTTCCGACTAGTTTTTGCCTAAGCTATCTCATTAATAAATACATTTTTTGTTTTTTTTTTCTCATATATTGTAAAATACCCTATTATACAGAAATCTCTTTTCTCTGTCACTATTCCACAAAACATAGCTTTTTTTTTTCATACCTGGCCAAAAGCACCCATATATTAGCAGAGAACAAAGCGCTCCAGCAATCAGTGCTAAGTACACCTTCAAGCATTCTCTTCTCCAATATATTGACCTCTTCGTTATTCATTGTAGCCGACAATGTGAACATTTGTGCTAGTAAGTGCTCATATAACCCGTATGTTTGGAACTGACGACTCGACTTCTCACACTTGAATTTAAGGCCCATATTGAACCAGACATGACCTGAAATTTTGTGAATATTTTATTACAGGGTCAAAATTAAATCAGCGGGCGACACTTCACCGACTTTTTCAATACCCACCATATATCGATATGAAAGATTACAAAAGAATGAACTTTATTTTGATTTTTTATTAAGTAAAAGAGTTAATATTTACTTACAATGTGGCAATAATTTGTAAACAACATTGATCAACATTTGCTTTGATATATTTAATGATTGGTCCCCACTTTTTTGTACTAATATTTTGATTACTGATATAACTAAAAGTATCAAGCCAAGCAGTTTGTCATCTTTGCTTAATTCAATTACGTCGTAACTGCAGATAAACTGGAAATAAAATTATAAAACAATTAATTTGGTTCCACTTTTCCTAAGTATGTTTTTCTTTAATAATTTTATTAATTAGAATGCTTGTTAAATAAACGAAGAAATAATAAATTATAATTACTTGTTTTTCCAGACAAGTTATTTGCAGAAAAACAATTATTGCTAAGAAAAACAAGTAATTTGAAATGCAAAGCGTAAAATAGGTGTAGTCGAGAATATGCAGTGTTGACACAAAACAATAACAATGATTATAGGTGAGATGAATACAATTAAGGCAGGCGCACAATGGCGGACGGTGGGGCAGAGTATTTTGAATTTACCAACGTAAATTCGTACATATGTTATGATAAAAGATACAGATTCGACAGATCAGAGACCGATCTCGGAGCATCAAAGGGGATTTCTCTGTGCGGTAATGAAGAGCGTGCTGTAGGATATCGCGGCAGGATGCTATGGCATGCGACAGTTTGCGCCGGAGCTGCGCTAGCAAACTGCCGCGGGGCAGAGGCACTGCGGAGAAACCCTCCTCGTTGCCTTTTCTCGCTGTCTGCCGGTGTGCGTTGGCCTTTATAATGTTCATTCATTTTCATACGAGGAGACTAAATTCGCCCCGCCTTTTAGTTACGCTCTCGTGATTAATAACAACAACTGACATTATTTCTAAAATCTATTTTAAATGAAAAATTTATATTTCTATCTCATACATAAAAAGAACATCTGAAAATATTGTTATGTAATGCAAATTTTAAGAAAATGCAAAGATTTTATAAAGCTATGAAACAGCCAAACTGTTTTGTAATTGACTCTTTGACATTTCAAAAGAACCTGTAAATGCTGTATCACAATAGTGGTTTTGACTTGGCTATTATCTGACCTTGTATTAATTTAACAATTTACATAGGCAGTAATAAATATCCATGCAAGGAGTTATTAGTTAAGTTAGGATATATTACATATATTTGGTTTTTTTATTAATTGGCTTTTAGGGACATCTTTCCCCGGAAGTGGAATAGTTTAAGTAAAACAAAAATGGTATAAGTACTTAATTCTACAAACTACCCACAAACAAGTTATTAGTATTTTGGACTACCTATTGATAAATAATTTGTAGAAACCTTGAGCCAGGTCTTTATGGACCAGTAGGTATATTTTAGGCACCAGAAGGTTCTTTTTACACGCTTTAGATTAGATTCACTTGTATGTTTGTTTGTATGTATGTAACCGACTCCTTTGGACGCTATTTTGACCCACTTTAAACGGTCAGATTTCATTTAAACTTTGTAGACTTATCGAGGACCTATGACAATTCAATAATTTAAAAAAAAATTGAAAAAACACGCTTTTGTAGTTAGCAAAACTAAAAAATAGAAAAAAAACAATAGTTTAAAAAAACTAAAAAAAACACGCTTTAAAAACCAAACTAAAAAGTAGAAAATAATTTAATTCTATTAAAAAGCGTGGGGTGCTTGATATTAATTGATTATAAAAATACCTCAAAAAGCACCCCACGCTTTTTAATAGAATTAAATTATTTTCTACTTTTTAGTTTGGTTTTTTTATAACAAGTATGTAGTTAAGTAATTAAGTACCTATAATACTTACAGCCAATAATGTTTCATCCGTCATCAATTCACTTAACAGTAGGTTAACTGGACCAGTAACATTGTTGTTGACAAGATTTATAAACTGTGGCGATTTCCCACGCATTGTGTGCAGATAAGCTTCATTATGTCTGAAACCGATTAAATGATAATATTAATAAACCTGTTTGTGGCTGTTGTTTACGTTTCATTGACGTGAATGATTCGGGATTGCCCAAATGGTTACGTAACTTAAGCTACGAATCAACTAAGATGAACAGTGTGAAGCGACGCCTCGAGCTAAGGCAACTTACGTGGAAACGTCTACTTTACCTAGAGTCACGTCACTCCATGAGGCAAACTGCTTTTATTTTTTACATATTTTACCGTTCAGCATTAAACAGAGAGAAGTGGAAGGAGGGTACAGAGGCCTTTGCCCTACAGTGAGACACCACAGGCTTTCAATAATAACAGGTCTTATCGCGCTCAACATTCCTCATGAGCTTCTTATTCACTAAAGGGAGCTTTGTTTGCGTCAAGTGTTTTATACAAGGTGTAATTTTAATCACCGTTAACCTCATAAGGGGTCATTGTACTCATCATTATGAACAACTTTTACTATGGGACCAAACCTGAAATTAAAATCACCTGTTCCTTACATTTTGACGAGTTATGCGAATATAAAATGTAGGGAACAGCTGATTTTATTTTCGCGATTAGGGAGGGAGTGGGCCGTAATCCAACCACGTGGGCCCGTTGATATTACACGTCTTCTAGATTTTGGGTCTAGAACATGCCGGTTTCGTCACGATGTTTTCCTTCAGCGTTTTTAGAGCAGTGGTGATGAAGCCATTTACACAAAGTAAAGCGCCTGTCTTTGAGAAAGAGGTCAATCGTCGAATCCGACTCGGCTGGGCAGCGTTCGGGAATCTACGCAATATCTTCTCGTCCCACATCCCGCAGTGTCTCAAGACGAAAGTCTTTGACCAGTGCTTATTGCCAGTGATGACATATGGTACAGAAACGTGGTCGCTCATAATGGGCCTTATCAGAAGGCTAAAAGTCACCCAGAGGGCAATGGAGTGGGCTATGCTCGGAGTTTCCCCACGTGATCGAATCAGGAATGAAGAGATTCGCAGGAGAACCAAGGCAACCGACATAGCCCGAAGAATTGCCAATCTTAAGTGGCAGTGTGCCCACTGCCTGACTGAGCGCATTGCTCGCAGAACAGATGGCCGATGGGGCCGAACGGTTCCGACCGCGTACCGAAAGACGTAGCGTTGGAAGGCCTCCCACAAGATGGACCGATGACCTTGTGAAGGCTGCAGGAATCAGATGGATGCGAGAAGCGCAGAACCGGTCGAAGTGGAGGAGCTTGGGGGAGGCGTATGTCCAGCAGTGGACGTCTTTCGGCTGAAAGAATGATGATGATGAAAGCGCCTGTCTGGGGTCGAACCTACGACCAACAACTCGTAAGTCGCGGCTGTTACCACTGGGCCACTACTGCTCTCAAAAAAAAATTATAATAAAAAAACTTACATATGAACATAAAGTAGCAGATCCACTATAGATGCATGATCTTTCAATACTGCATGCTTGAAAGTGGTACAGACTCTCAACAATATTTTTAGAGTGAAACTGCTTACTTTTAAAGACCGCAAAACTATTTTCTCTTCTTGATTCTCCTGTAAACAAAATATATTTTACTGAGAAAAGATTAAAAGAGGGCAACTCCTCAGTAAAGTGGAACGGAGATAAATAACAACACACATGCAAGTTCTTTTCTCATCATTTTAGGTTAAAAGTCTATTTACTTTTATAAAAAACCATCATAGTAATGTAACTATAGTACAACTTTTAATTGTATTGTATATTGTTGCGCCACTTCTTCTTCCCAGCTAAAGCACTAGGAAGTGGTGAAGGGCGGGCTTTTTGGGGGGACTGTCTTGTGTAATTTTGACGTTCAAAAAGTGTTGACTCTCAGCCTAGTTTGTTTATATGACTTTTGATTTTGATTTTGATTCAGTAACTTGACAGTTCAAAGAAAAATAATGTTATCATACTAAAACTATAGTGTTTAGGTAGTGAACAATTTTTCCTAAAGAGCGAATGATAAATGGTTTCATTTTAAATTAAACCATTTTTATCATTCGTTATTTTGTCATGAAACTTAAAAACACATTTGTAAGATGTGGAATAGAAGAATAATTGATCATTTATTTAAAAAGGTAATTTCCTTTTTTAATTTCTTCTAATTGAAAGAAACGAAATAAATTACCTTACAACTAAAAACAAAATATATTACTAATTCTACAATTTTGAATAGTGCATATCATGTTTTTATAACAAGTTATTATAAGTATTTAAAATTACAAAAATTGCACGTAAGTACATAATTTCAAGTTCATTCAATTTCGTTCATTCTTACACCACCGCGCTAGCTTCAATTTTGTCAAAATCTGGTAACCCTTCAAATGTCAAGTTACTGAATACAATTAAAAGTCGAACTTTAGGTATAAATTGGAAAAAGGAAAAGATGCAATCAAGAGGTCTTCCTCTTTTTATTATATTATTGTTTTTATTACACCATTATGTTCCTCCTGTTAGTTTGTATTTCCTGTGCGTGTCTCGAATAAAATATTTTTCTTTCTTTCTTTTTAAGAAACTACGACATTCACTATTGACGCCTAATTGGACGGTTTATTTCCATTCTGTCAGTAGGTTACTTGAATATTACTGGCGAATTGTAGGTGTACTGTGCCAACCCATTGAAAGAATACAAGCTATCTATATATATATTAATTTCATTTCCGCAACTTTTTCGAGTAACTGTCCTTTCGCGCAATTGTCCGTTCGAGTGGAATAATGTGTGGTTTAATGTAACTAGGAATAAATTGGGGACATATTATAACATCAAGCATTCTATCCTCAAAGGGTGTACCTAAAGTACACCCACAGTTCGCCAGTTTCGTTTTTAAGACCCATGTAATAGGAGAATTAGCTTTTTAACTCTTTTAAGAGTTCCTGGAAGGACTTCGTGGAGGCCTTTGCCCAGCATTAGGACAATAAACAAAAAAACAAAAAAAAAATGCCACCAACCAGGCACAAATTGCCAGTGGTGCAGTCTGTTCGAAACAGATACCGTGGGCCCTGACACATAACCAACTGAAGGAACACGGGTGGGTTTTAGTGAGTAAAAGTCTGACACGCGCTCCGTTCCGCCCAGAGCGGGAGAAGTTTCCATGATTTAAAAAAAAATCTTGCTCCAGGCTCCTAGTCAGAAAATCCAAATGGAAAAACCCAATAACACTTTGCCTGACCTAGAGAATTAAGCTCAGGACCTCATGCTCAACAGTAACACTTGCAACCACTAGAACATTGAGGCAGTCAAATGCTTAACAAAACTGAATTACCTCCAAAGCTGTTCTAATATTATTAGTGACCATGCAACACAGGATTCTATTACAATCATTGTAGATCTTCTTATCCATTAAACAGTTGGAATATTTCTCACATATCACTGTGTAAGCCTTCCACTGTTCGGCCATAGTTTTGACATCCAGGCTTTGAACTATTTCACCTATCTTCAAGTTGATGTCTAGAGCTGCAAACGTAAAATATATTTTTTTTAATGTGGGGAGTAGAAAATCTTGAAATTCTTTCAATAAATCAACTTCTTTCAAAGTTTATTGTTATTTTATTATTTTAAATAATATAGTATTTATTTTAAACGGGGTTCAAGTACTTTTAAGAATTTTTTGAAATTATTAATAATAATATGGGTATCAGCATTAAACCTAATACCTTGTGCGACGGGTCGCACAGTGCGCTGGATTGGAGGGTGGAATAGGGTATTATACCCATTTTTGAAATGTCTTAATTCGATTCTAGAGTGTTAATAAACCACAAAAAAAAACACATTATTTTTATTTAATCGATTAGTGCCATAAAAAAGCATTAAAATTTTACATTTTCAAATTTCGCGCGTAATTTGACGAAAACGCTGGACCCAGTGGATTCCATATTGCTCTGTGGGTATGACGTCGATTTTGTATATAAACAAATGCGCTGATTTTTTATAAGACAATTGTTTATAATAAAAAAATCAGTTATTTTTCTACTTATCGTTGGTTTGCTATTCCTAAATGCAAAATATTATTTAAATAAAAAATACTTTGGTTACGAAAATAATAAAAGTACAAAGTTATTCAATTGACGTAATAACATGGCGGCTACTATTTCATGGTGTTCAAAAACAGATTAAAAAAACTGAAATCATTAAATTGTATTTCAAAATTTATTTTGTTGTTTCATGAACTAAAACTAACATTTTCCGACAGCATTATGCCTACTACTGTTATCTCAACAACATATTTTTTCTCATATAGAGTAAAATACCATATTGTGCAATGGGTCGCACAGTGCGCTGGATTGGAGGGTGGAAATACAACAGGACACTATGTCACTGTGAAAATATGGTCGGACGGTGGACCATGGTGGAAGTGCTTCATAAATAAAAATACTATATTCCACTGTCAAAGTTAGCAAGTACTGAAGTCTACTCAGCCTATTGTCTTGTACCAGTTCCGACAGTTTGTTTGTTATTATTTGCTAATATAAGCCAGAAAAGAGTAAAGGTGACCTTTAACACAGGTTTTTCCTAAACTTACACCTACCTAACCTAATGTGAATTTATATGTATAGTTCATAACTGTTAGGTACTACAGAACCATTGTGAGAGAACATAAATTAACTTATTTTTATTATTACATGTTGCTACTTTTCAACTCACCTTCTATAAGAATATCCTGCTCTTCTCTTTCAGTTAAATCAAAAATGAAATGTTTTTCTAAAACCATCAAGTATGTCATCTGAAGTTCATGACAAGTTCTGAATAAGTCCTTTAATTGCTCCTCTACGCAGTTCAACCGGCTTCCATAGAGACATTCACTGAAAACATTCATAATTCAAAGCATAAACATTATGACATTATACCATTTAAAATACAATCAATTGAAAAATCAGTTTTATTTGGTTGAAATTCAGTTGGGTCTGGTTTCTAGAAGTCAGCCATAGAAGTGCCAGTTTCTGATGGCTTGATTGGTCTTAGCCATAAGCAATTGAATTTTGAGTATTAGGTAATGCTAGTTGGTTGACCATTATTATTGTATTCAGCTGCATACGGTTAGACTGGAAGCTGACCCCAACATCGTTGGGAACAGATTAGGCAGATGATGAGTTGGTGGACCATTCTGATTGAGTTCCTAAAAACTATTATTATACAAATCTACAGATCTGATTCAAATACATTCCCACTCCTGCACCCTAATTGCGTAACTCACGATTAATCATAATCGATTTCATTTTGACAGTTCAACAATATTCATTGCGTTATTTACGTTGTCGAGCAGACACATTTTACGAACATATGAAGCAATGGTTTAGCCATCTGTTTCAAAACGAAACAGATTATGATTAATCGTGAGTTACGCAATTAGGGTGCTGGTCAGATTTTTTAAAATTTTGGGCACCAATGAGGTACGAGCAGGAGGAAGATGAAGATGTTTTGATAAATCATTCCACACTCACCTATCTTTACAGTGTATAAAAACTAACATAATAATGCGGCCAGTCATGGTTGGAAACGTTTTCATAGAACAACACGCCATTGACATTGTTTCTATAACTTGTTTGATTAGATCTGATAATAACTGTAAAAGGCACACTGCATCATTCATATATTCTTTTAATTTATTCTGTTTCAGATTAGGTTCAGCCAGTAGTTCTGTGATAAGGTCCAAACTCTAGAAAGTAAGATTTTTTTTTAAACAATTGTAACGTCTACAAAGAAGGCATAGTGACAAAGATGTAATTATTGTTTACCTGGGAAACACATGTACCGCAGTCATTTAATACAGTCGAAAAGGAAACAGAAAATATTGACTTTTTTATTTCATTTCTTATACTTGTAAATGCTGTTTTTGTATTCAATACCAATGATTCGTATGTTACAGTGTCCATCTGCTAACTCGGTCAAGAAAGTAAATTGTTGGAAAAGAAAGTAACAGAACTGAAACGGGTAAATAAAGTTGTAAATACAAAAGGATACAATCGTAGGATCGGTAGGACTATTGCAAAATATATCGATGCTTTCGGACAAAAAATCGGAGCTCTGCGAATCGTCCATTTTTTATCAAGCGAGTCCTTAAAAAGAAAGATTTCATTTAAAAGTTTAATCACTATAAATAACTACCAAAACCTTCATCCCGCTCAAAATAAACGTCACTGAACGGAACTGATTAACACTGTCAATCAAGACTGTCAAACTGTAAACTATCAAGTCAACTCAGGCTACGTTCCGAGTTGCAATTATATCGATTTGTCACACTCGTTCCGAATTGGCGTGAGCGCGATAAGGCTGGGCGCATACGTTCGGATTCCGGATTGGGTTTCCTGATCAGGAATTTAGATTCGGAATTCCATGAGACTAGCGCAAACGTCCGGTTTTTTATTCGGAATTTTATACAACCAGTACGTATAGAGACGCTTGTGAAAGCAAGTAATCCTGGACGACAACGACGAATTGATTGTTATTGCACTTTTACTGGCGCTAGACAAGAAGAAGAGGAATCGTCGTTATACCCGTACACCGTTACACCGGGCACACCCGTTTAATACTCGGAGATTAACAGACGTTCAATTCTATCTCAAAAGAACAAAATTACGAGCACACCCAGAAGAATTCTTTAAAAATTATAGGATGTCAATGAAATACTTTGGTGAGCTTCATAGTATACGAGAGAATTATGTCCCATGTCCATGTCGCATATGCATGGATATTGTTCCACCGCCATTATCAAATCGGCTTCACACATTTTGTTACCTACGTCGATGGGTCGATCGACAGACGTCCACTTGGTACAAGGCTCGCGCGGATTTGAATGGAAATTTCCGTACGTGTACGGTGGACGAGCCAAAATGTATGCGAGTGCTGCATTCGGGTTGACGTCATTAGATTGCCGTTCTTACGAACGCGCCTTGTTGAACGTTTTGTAGAGCATTCAGATTTCCGAATCTGAATTACTGATTTGGAAATCTAATCGGGAATCCGAACGTTTGCGCCCAGCTTAACGATGTCGACGACATGATAAGACTCAAAACAAAACAACACAACTGTCATTTTTGACAGCGCTCACGGTGATATTAGTATGGCCGCTTTTCGAATAAAAAAATAAAACAATTGGGCTGTGAGCACTCACATCAATAATTTGCGTTCCGAGTTAGATATCACAAGATTCTCGCCACAGTGTTGTTGGTTAGCAAGTGTGTTTAGAATCTTTAGCTGTTTTTAAGTGATTGTTGATACTTTGTGACTTTTATTATACTATAAGCGTGTTGTCCTTGTGTTCGTAACCAGGTTAGTTTTGTGTTTGTTTTGTTTTAAACTTCATCTTATCCAAGATGGATAAAATTAAACCCCCTGATCCTGACCCACTCGACATTCCACGTCCTCCTACCCCTTTCTCTCCTAATCCACTCTCTCAATTCACGGATGTTGTGTGTAGCGTTACACAGATGGATATTTCACAAGCTCAACAAAACCCACGCAAACGTCCCGGTGACGAAGAAATTCGGACACCTACTCCTCCAAATATGCAACCTAAAAGCCAAATAGGTTGTATAAAATATTCCGCAATGGATAGGGCTCCTTATCTGGTCCATGCATCTCGTTTAGAAAGTCAACCAAATGCTGGCACCACATTACATCCAGTAAATTTTGGTAAGTTCCTTATGAATAACAACATTACAAACATTGTTACTGGTGGTGTTAACAGAGTCGGTAGAAACCGTGTGTCAGTGGAGTTTGCTTCCCCTCAGGAGGCTAACTCTTTTTTGATAAATAGTATGTTGTCCAAGTATAACTATACGGCATCAATTCCAACATCACAAGGATGGGCGTTGTTACCGATGTTCCTTCAGATATTACAGAAGAAGAAGCTGTAACTTATTTTATTTTTTTTGTTTTTGTGGACAAATACTAAAAGTTCGCCGTATTAATAAAAAACTCAAACAGACGGGGTTAACGAGTGGAAGCCCACTGAAACATGTGTTTTGACCTTTGATGGACAAGTACTACCAAATAGAGTTTTCTGCTGTTACACATCCCTTCCTGTTAAACAATATATATACCCGACAATTCAATGCCGCAAGTGTTGCAGATTTGGACATGTGGCAACCATATGCAGGTCTAAACCACGCTGCAGTAAATGTGGCCACGATCACCCAGGTGATGGTTGCAACATTGCTGAGGACGAGGCCTTCTGTGTGCTTTGTTCGGGTGATCACTTTGCTGATAGCAAGTCATGCCCCGAGTATGGCAGACAAAAAGCTATTAAGACTTTCATGGCTGAGAAAACTATTCCTTATGCTGAGGCTAGTAAGATTGTCCCAGCAGCCTCCCGTAAATACGCTAACATTGCCAAAACTCCAATTTCTCAGTCCTATCTCAAAACTGTGACACTTAAACCGAGGACCCATGCCCCCCTTTCCCCATCTTATGATAGAGTTGCTCATCAACAAATAGGTAGTTAGTTCTCCCCAACCCTCTCAGCCTAATGGCTGCGCTCTTTATTCCAATAATTCCATGTCTAACAATGTCAGCTCTATTATTGAACTCCTTAAAAAACTTTTACCTACTCTTATTTCTTCTTCTTATTCCAATTCCCAACCACCGTCCAACATTGCCGACCAACTTATTTCACTTTTATTACAAATTAAAAATGGCGTCCCACCTAGTATTCCTACAGTGGAATGTGAGGAGCGTGTGGCATAAAAAGCACGATCTCATATTTCTCTTCATTATGTACAAGCCAATTTGCTTGTTCTATAGCTGAGACTTGGCTCAGCCCAAGTCTTAGCTTTCGTATGCCACACATCAACAATCTCAGATGTGACAGATCTGATGGCTATGGAGGTTCGGCTCTCCTTGTCAATAATCGGGTCCCTCTGTTGCCCTCCCCTTTACCCTCACTCACAGGTGAATTGAGTATTGTGGCAGGAAGGATAGAAGGCATTACAGTGTTTTCAATTTACATTGCTCATCCCCAGCATGTCTTTATGATCACTTTAAAAAAACATCCTTTCCAGTGTTCAAGGACCAATTTTGGTCATGGGTGATTTTAACAAAAGAAGTTGAAATTTTAACGAGTTTGGTGAAGCTTATAGTTGACATTTTGGATGATCTGAATCAGTGCATTCTTAATAATGGTTGCTGAACACGCAGATCGCTTCCCGGTCAGCAAAAGAGTTGTGTCGACCTTACATTTTGTTCAGCTGAGTTAGCCGCTTCGACCCATTGGTAATGCACGACCTTATCACATGGTAGTGACCACTGCCCTATTGTTATATCTTTAGTTAACAAAACTTATTTAGAGATTTTTTTAGTTTTTATTTGAATTATAACTTATCCAAACCAGATTGGGAAAAATTTGAATCATTATTGGAGGATAAAATTGTTGTTCTTCCAAATTTAAACGCAAATTTATTAGACCTTTCTGGTCACTGCCATGCCAAAACCTGTTATGAGGGCTTCATTAATGTCATTACCACCACTGCGGACTCCTGCTTCCCACGAAAAAACAACAGATCTTAACCACACCGAAGCTGCGGTTTATTACCAAAGCTCTCGAATAATTTTACAGTTTAAATGTCCTAGGGAGTCTTCTGTATTCACTGGTGAGTGTGTAGCTATATTGGAAGCTTGCCTTTATATAGAGTCACACCTTAATATCGAGAAGGCCGTTATATTCAGACTCTCTTAGCTGTCTGCAAGCACTAGTAAAAAGACCGTTTAAAATAAATTGCACAGCCCCCTTATTTTGTGAATTAAAAACTCCATAATATCTTGTGCTAGTTATCAAAGAGAGGTTCAGTTAGTTTGGATATCTAGTCATTGTGGGATTAAGGGTAATGAGGGTAATGAATGCGCTGATGGTTTGGCCAAAGATGCTTGCTCATCAACAGTAGCCGACCTCACCTACAATGCTCTTCAGGGGTATGACTTGTTAAACCTTCCACGAGTTCATCTCCAATCTTCATGGCAAGAACAGTGGAATGCCACTGGAAGAATAAAGGGCAGGTTTTATTATACAGTACAACCAACCATAAAGCCAAAACCTTGGTTCTACGGTTACAAAAAGTTTCAAAATCCGTCGTATCCGTCCTTTGTCGTATTCGTCTAGGTTTATGTAGTACTCCCGTGTTTTTACATAAAATAAGTGTTCGAGACTCCTCTCTCTGTGAGTGCGAATCTTTTTTGAATGCTCAAACAACATTCCACCTGTAGATCTGTATACCCGTCTCTCTAAATTTAAAATCCCTCTTCTTAATTTCCCCTCCTTGCTAACATATTCCTTCCCTGAACTGCTTGTGGCGTTGATGACGTTCATCCGTCACAATGACATAAAACTAGAAGATTCTTTCTGAATGCGTGTGGTATGCATATATTTTATGTTTTAACAATTTTATTTGTATAGTTATATTTATTTTTTGTTTGTTTCAGTCCCATACTAACCAATTAAGATCTACATTGTGTTCAACTGTATCAATCGAAGAACTTTACTTGTGTCTCCAGTTGTTTTTTTTTGCTTTTTCAATCCACTTTAGACATTGGCAGAATAGTCGACATTGGCTTTAATTGCCAATAATTAAAAATAGAATAGATACCAATTATGACAGCTAAGAACTGTCATTTTTGTCAACAATACGCTGTTTTCACTTACGCTTCTTTTTCATTCATCCACATCATTTTTTTTATTATCCTTTTATGACTTTCTTACATTATTATATTTCGCTCTTTGTTTTCTGTGTTACCACTCTGTGAATCGGTCTTAAACGATTCGTCTATATAGAATTACCTGATTTTACATTAGAATTTTCCATTTTTTACATAATAATATTCTTGTTATGACATTTAAGCCAAACGTGTCAAACTGATGTCTACTTATTCGTTTAATATGAATAATAAATAGACAGTCTATTTATTATTTATATTAAAAGAATAAATCTAACTGCGTTATCTACTAAATAACTAAAGCTGTCTCAGCTGTCATAATTATACCTTTTCCTGTTGTAAATAAGGTACATAATATTCTGTTGCTATCTTAAAAAGTGCGCTCGGTGTGAACGGACCCTTAATCGGAACGCAATGAGCGCTGTGACTGTGAGCGATAATTTTCTAATTCGGAAAACAGCCTCAGTCTCAAAAAACTGCAAACGCAAAGTGAAGAGCGATCCAAAACGCATAAACTGTTTCAATTTATCGACCGAAAAATAAGATCATACATAATAATAAAAAAATCATAAGGTTAGTTCTGCGGCTGTAACGAAAAATCTAAAAACAATTGACAGTAAAGCCTTCTTCAGACAGGCGCGACGCGACACAGATCATGATGTTGATGTTGTTCTAAACAACATCAATATAATGATCAGAGATCTAACAATACCCCACAAGAAGTTTCATTAGTAGTAGGCACGTAGGCGATTTCCTATGAAACAAATCTCTGAATTTGCGCGCGCACCACGAAACATTACAACAAAAACTTCTTACTACCCCTAATTACAAAATAACGTTATACTCTATTTTAAGTTTTAGACAAATCTCATGATTTGTTGGTAGCTGCATTCGCACTGTCTAGAAAAAAAATTCAAAGCTAACCCTAAAATGTCATCTCAGATTATAAAAGTTATTTATTTATTTGTCACATTTGCGTTCCCACTGTTGTTTCTATGTACAGACGCCAGAACATCAAGCTACCCCAAACTGTCAAATTTTGCCAAGTGAACATGAACCTTAAGCCTACGTAATAAAGATCAAGCTAACCCAATCTATCAAATAAATTTGACAGATTGAATTAGCTTGATGTGCTGGCGTCTAAACATGGTATGTCTAGCAGCTTGATATAATCTTCTCCCGCTCAGGGTGGAGCGGGAGGGCGTGTCAGACTTTTACTGACTAAAACCCACCCGCGTTCCTTCAGTTGCCTGTGGGTTAAGGCTGCTTCTTTAAAATTTCATTCTCGTCTTCGATGATTTGACTATTACAGCTACCCATTCTAACGGGTGTGTAATATACCATGGAATATTAACAGATAGTATAATATCTTCACTTGAAATAACGTTCACTACAAATACTGAAAAAACAATAGATTTCGTTTCGGGCGACGAAATGGCGGTAACACTTTCTTCGATAGCGTGAGCGTCAAAGGCACTGGCGATGGCGGTGGGGAGGTGGAACTATTGTCGCGCCCGTTTCATCTGTGTGCGGCGTGTTTGTAACCGATAGACAGAGATATAGACGTGGATTCACTGTGCCCCACGGTCCACTGTACCCTCTCTCCCCTACTGATTTCTAAACAAATTCTGTAATTCATAAATAAATATCTGGAAACATACTGTTATAACCTCATTTAAGTAACCTAAATGATTCACCAACACTAGAGGGGATCTGGCGCTCGGCAGCTGCTGCCGCGGCACGAAAAGGTACCTATGATTTATTAATTTAGTTGTTGAATAAACAAGTTTGATGGCTAATGTTGAGGCTAGAATTTAATTATATTAGCAGGCAGATGTTGAATCTCTAAAATATATAATATGGTTACCCATTTACAACATTAGTCGCTGAGTAATCAATTCAGAAGTTAATATATTTATCGGTAGCTATGGGTCTATTCATTTTTTTTTTTTGGTTGGGAAATCATCAAATAACTTCTCCCGCTCTGGGCGGGGCGGGAGGGCGTGTCAGACTTTTACTGACTAAAACCTACCCGTGTTCCCTCAGTTGCCTGTGTGCCAGGGGCCGCGGTATCTCTTTCGAACAACCCGCACCCCTGGCAGGCATCGGCCCTTGCGGGCCCCATCAGTTGCTGATGACATTTCATTGAGACGCGCGTGGAACACAACGCGCCGCCGCCGACCCGGGCTTGGTCCTTACCGGACAGCGAGCTACCCATTACTCGCCGTCCGCAAGCCCGTGCCTACGGTGGCCGGGAATCAGCCTGGGATTCCCGACGCCCAGGGCGTCTCCTGCGAAGGCCACGTCTGTGAGGGCGCATGTACTGCCCCTCCCTCACGTGCGCCGCCTCCCTCTTTGCGAGCATAACTGCTACGCTGAAGGAGGCGACTGCTAGCCATGCACTCTCGCTCCGTACCATGGCCTGGACCAGGGTCGGACGCGAGAGATCGCCGCCGCCGATCACCTCCACGAGGACATGGCGGTGCTCCGCCCAAGCCGGGCAGACCTCCACCGTGTCCTCAGGGCGATCTTCACAATGGAAACACCCGGGCATTTCCTCCCGCCCTATCCGAAACAGGAACCTCCCGAAACAACCGTGTCCGGTGAGGACCTGTGTCAGGCGGAAGGTGAGGACGCCATGCCGCCTCTCAAACCACTCCTCAAAGAGGGGACTTACCGCCGCAATCGTGGCGTGCCCAATTGGTCTATTCATTTACGTTCATAAATTGACACTGGTTTTTTGATATTCTGTTGGGATAGTAAAGATGATGAAGTAATATAATAGAAGCTGTTCTAATAACTCGTTGCCTACTTACAAAAAAGACGTTAGGGCAACCTAACGTCTTTTTTGTAAGTAGATGCGAAAGAAAACTTTTGTTGTTGCACTTATAATTTCCCATTTTTAACGCCAAAATTACATGCCTTCACCAGTTCCTGAAATTGATTTCTAACATCATGTCAAGTGACCCAAAAGTTCGAATAGTCAAACAAGTTTCAACAACAAACAACGATTGCAACATAATTGCAACATTTTTAACCATATTGCAACATAATAATTATTTATTGCAACATAGGTACCTAATTATTTTTGTGAATGTGCGAACTCACTGTAAAGTAGGTAAAGAAACCGTCTGTGTACCTAATTTCCTACATCACAGTGAGTTCGCACATTCACAAAAATAATGATGTTGCAATAAATAATTACTTAATATGTTGCAATATGGTTAAAAATGTCAATTCCCCAATCAAGCATCAAGCTACCCCAATATGTCAAATTTGTTTGGTGAATTTTGGTAATTTTTCAGCGTTATTCCTCAAGACTAAGGTTCATCTTCAATTGGGAAAATTTGACAGTCAGTTTGGGATAGCTCCATGCTGGCGTCTGTCTAGATGACTGATTAATTAAAAAAGGAAGAAAACGAAAGAATCAGTGGCACAATGTTTGCCTTAATTTGTATAAATCATCTGTATAGACATAAATCGGCAGGACTAACTAAAACCTATTCATAAATATAAAATCTAGGTACTTAAATATTTTGACAGTCCAAATCGAGAAGAACACGTAGTTATATCACGTGAATTCTATCGACAGATATTTGTTGAACTTGTATTTTGGCTGCTAAAAACTACCTATAAACAATGTTCATATTTGTTAAGATAAGATAATCATTAATTTGCTCAAACATGAGTAGGTACGATACCTACATAAAACACGGCTAAGTTGTACTTTATCTGACGTCGAGTTGAGAGTTCATATCTTTTTCACAGATAGGTTGTATGAAGGCTGCACACAAAATTTTAAGTGGCGGCAACAAACAGTTTTCGAAAAAATATATACTTATTGTAAATTGAAATATTTTTGTAGTAATTGACAGAAAGTATATCGAATAGCGCCTTGAAACGTTCCATTCTGTAAGACTTGGGACTGTTTGTATTTTGTTTAAAATATGATAATAACTACACACTACTTACTACTATTAATTATTACTGTTTTTTAAACTAAATTAATAATATTCAAAGCAGTTAACAATTTTTTGCTTGAATTTTTATACAGATTAGGTCCGACATGAGTGACAGAGACGAGCTCCCACTATTATTATTATACTCTTCGGAGTCGAGTGTGGCTAATCCGACTCAGACCGGATTAGAAGGCTAATGCGGGAGCGAAGCAAAGCTCCCGCTGGCTCCACTGCTCTTTAGCACCCGCTCATGCGGAGCTTCACGATTTTATAGCGTATACATGTCTGTAATACGCAAAACACTTTCGCAAAATTTCACACTGTGCAAACGCCTAGTTTTTGAGAAATGAAATCTGAAATTTTCAGAAATTCAAAGAGTTTTTTCTCCTAGGTTGTTCCGTTTTACGTTTAGACAAAGTGACAGCGGATTTTAATGGTTTTCACCTCACAACAAGACCAACAATGAGATTTGGGCTGTTTTTTTTTTGAGTTACCTATAAAACTACACACTGAACCAATATATTAGCTCTGGACTTGGGGCAACCCGACTCGGGGTGCCCGGGGTGATTTTATTTTTAGGGTTCCGTAGCCAAATGGCAAAAAAATTCCTTACATTTTAATCGCGTAAGTATTGCACTTTTCTATGAAACAGCTGATTTTTTTTGTATAACCGTCGAAAAATTTCTGCGTTGGGGGTCTAGAATGATATGCTGAATTCATGGTTACAGTTTGCGCACTGGATAAAAACTTATCCTGTATATGTAAGTAAATGAATACTAAAAAAATATTTTAAATGAATAACAAATCCTTATGTGTATAATAAATAAGTAAACATGATACCTACATGCAAAAAAACATACTCAACCCTTCCTTGGCAGTTGGGTAAAAAAAATAAGTATCGAAAAAGCATTTAATAAAACACAAATAACAATAAATAATTTTAAGAATTAATTATTAACAACATATTGAATCGCATTCAAATACCTAGCGCACTTCGTCCTCTCTCCTACTAAACTGTGCTTCGCCCGACAAGTACCTACATAATTAATGCCATCTTAAGACCACCAATTTGTAACACGTTACGGACTGCAATAAAGGATTGAGAATTGGTTGCACATTACTTTTTCATGAGGTCGCTCGGTCGGCAAAAAAGAGATTCTCAAGAGGATCGAATACTATTTAGGCAGCATAGAAAAATAAATCAACAAATTAATGTCACAATCTAATGAAAATAAAAACTTTTTGAGAAAAAAAATACTTTTAGTAAAGGAGTTAATAACACCAAAAAGTGGCAAATAGCCTTTTTGCTATAATTGACGCTTTACAATTTTAAAGAGTTTGTATTGATATGACATCTTAAACCTTAGTGTGCATAGTGTGAGAAGGAACCAAAATTGATCTCTGATAAACATTTTGAGACATTTTGAATACTTACAGTTTGGTATGTTTCCTTTTTTGATAATGACCAGCAGCACAGATAATATGTGTTTAAATGACGCAACCCTCGCCCCACTCCAGTCTTTTGTTTTGTTTTGGGTGTCGTTACATCTAGCTCAGAGTGCAAGAATGGAAATAAACAAACGCACGTGCACAATTACATTTTTGGGAGGTTATTTAAAACGGCTTACCCAACGGATATCGATCGGATATCTATGGCTTACCCGCAATGCAAGCACACTGACATACAAATGCGTATTGCATTTGCAAAAACGTGTGTAATTTTATTAATACTAAAAGTGCCTGCTCTTGACCTCGAAAAGCGATTGATGAGTTCCATTGCACTACTGCAATATTGCAGTAACTAGGCAATTTAAGCGTAATCATTAAAAATCATAGGTTGGTAAATCAGTTTTTTAAACGAGCGCTTAATTTATTAAAATAGCAGTGTTTACGTTGAAAGGAGGTATAGTTTTTCGTATAGGTGGGTAGGTACTAATCGAATAGACAATCATTAATCCTTTTTACAACAAAAAGTGCTAACCTATCTATCTTAATAAAATTGAAAATTCCTGATTGACGCACCATAAATCTTGGTCACCCTTCTTCTAACATGCATTACAGGTTTTAAGTTCTGTAGGTCGTGAAGTCCTAACATGAGGATTTTATTCATATTATCTACATTTTCTTCGAAATTGTATCAGTGGTTAGCAAAAAGAATGGGACCTCTACTAAGCTCCGTTTTAGAGAACTGCGTGGTCGCGCGGTTCTCCATGTTTCGACCGCGCGGCCATGGTTAAACCTTAACAACTTTCTGAATATTGGATCTACGAATTTGCGACTTTCACTTCTAGTGTTTTACAAATTCCTTCGTAATGTTGACGTAGTCGTTTATCTTCTACAACTTCGTGTCCGAGCAGTCGAAACGGACACAAAAATTTGACACATTGGGGGTAGCTTGATGTGCTGGCGTCTGTAAATCCTACCTACTTTCTTGCTACTTTGTACTTTTTATTTTGAGTAGGTAGCCTTCAAATTCTTATTAAAAGATATTACTTGCACGCTGTAAAATACATGGGTGCATTAGGGGGCCGAAGGGTTCTAGAGTGGCAACTACGTACCGGAAGACGTAGAGTTGAAATGTCTCACACAAGGTGAACCGACGACTTTGTGAAGGCTACAGGAATCCACTGGATACGGGGACCACAGAACCGGTCGATATGGCGGAGCTTGGGGGAGGCCTATGGCCAGCAGTGAACGCCTTTCGGCTGAAATGATGATGGTGATGAAGCCCATAGGACTGTGCCGCGGAACGGCCAATCCGTACATTTTGACCAAGCTGTAAGGTTTGTCAAGTTGGGGGCTTCGATCTACGTTAGATCTGATAACTTTTTAACAGTGCAAGCGTTACCTATTTAAGTCTTGGCAGCCTACTTTACATGAATATTTTTTGTGGAATTATTCATGACTAGGCGTCATTTATGATCTCCATCTCCATCTAGACCAGTGCCCCCTAGACAAAATCCCTAGCTACGCCCATGCCATCACTATTCAAGCGAATGTGCATGCTATCGGTGGTCACGGTAGAGGTATCAGTGGCAGTTATCATAAAAGATAATTAATTTAATCTATTAATAAGTTTTGCCTTATCGCTGGCAACGAGCGACTTCTGGATAGAATGCTCATTCCATTCCATAGCCGTGATTTTTTCAGGGCCATCACTTAAAGTTAGGTAATCCTTGTGTACCTACCTATTATGATAGGTGCATTAAAACTTTCACTGGACACGATCAAAAGGCCGACTTCAAATCATGATTTAAAAATTTTTCATGCTCACGCTCAACCGGTTTATTGATACCGGTAGCCGGTTCATTGATACCACGTTAATCATTGAGGTCCTTATAATAATCATTGAGGTAATATGTACTAAATATATATTACCTCAATGATATTAATAGGCTTAGTACATGCACGTTATGTGAAACTCCGGACACCCAAACTAGGACATGTCCTGTAACTCAGGTGTCAGCGTAAAGCAGCTGAGCCGCAGCTGAGCCTGTAGAGTTAAACCACATATGTAACCAAACGGAACAGAGACAAAGCTTCATATAACCGCGCGAATCTGTTGCACTACTACAAGCACGCGGGGCATGTTTGCGTGACCACTGGTCGTTTGTCGCGTACTCGGCGAGACTGGAAAAAACCGGTTTCCGTTGGCACAGCCAGTTGACAATCTCAGGGTTAGTGCGACGCACGTTGTTTGTTTTATTAGTTGCAAGTTTGAATATTATAAAAACTTGAGAGGACCTTCTTCTGTGAGCGAGGTCAGCTTTCAGATATCGGCGCGGGACTTGATGGCTACCTAATGCGGAGATAGCTGACTTTTAGGGACTTTAAATTGAAAATCATGTCTAAACGGCTTGTCTCATGAATTTGGAATTTTTTTAAATTATACTAGACAATTTTCTTCATCGTTTGATATGTGAATATTTTAAATTCTATATTTAGAACATAATATAATTAATTGGTAAAGACCTATTGCGGACATAAAAACGATAATGACGTAAAAACTATCGGGCGTATTTCCATGAAACTTTCACCTAAAAGACAATTTAATCACCCAAATTTTAGTATACGGCTTTTAATTATATTGTGTTTGATAAATCAAGATGGATTGTTTTTCGAAAAAAACTTGATGCGCGTTGAGGCGCCCGCTCTTGCTCATTTTATTAGTTTTTAATTTCGTGCGTAAAATGGCTGTTCACAATATGACAGTACGGTTGGCGCAGTGGTTAAGCGATTGACTGCTGCACTGCGTGTCACGGGTTCGATTCCCGCAAGGAACAAAAATTTGTATGAACTATAAATAGTTGTTCCGGGTCTGGCTGTTGTGTGTGTGTGAGTTAAAATGTTTGTAAACGCACACACAACACAGGAGAAATTCCTAATGTAGGGCAACGTTTAAAAAAAAAATGTGAACCAGAACCAAAGCGAATGTGATTAAGGGGTTAAATTTCTTTGAATTTTAAAATAGTCGCTATATTTCTGGTTCACAGTGTTGTTCGTTGGTGTCCTCATTTAATAGTACAGACGCCAGCACAACAAGTTACCCCAATATGTCAAATTTCTTTGAAAGATTTTCAACTTTATTACAAAACAATGTTCCTGTTCAATTGGGAAAATTTGACAGTTTGGGATAGCTTGAAGTGTGGGCTTCTGTGCATTGTGTTACAAGAGGCCAAAGGAATCCACGATTGTGCAATTCCGGCCCCAGCCGTAAGCGAGGGCTGTAAACTACACGAGGTATATTTGGACTCGAGTTGCTTGCGGTATGGTGTAATTTTTTGGGGGCAGTCTACTGATAAGGGGCTTGTATTTAGGATGCAAAAGCGATGCATAAGATCCATGTGCGGTCTTAAAACCACAGATAGCTGTCTTCCTTATTTTAAATCATTAAAAATACTAACGTTTCCGTCGTTATATATATTGGAAACAGCTTTATTTGTAAAAAAGAATCCACATTTATTTCAAAAATTGTCAGCAGTCAGAAGGAATCCTGTACGGACTCAATATATAAATCAATTGTGCCAAGTTAAATGTAAAACAGCACAAATGCAAAAAAGTTTTTTGGCATTGCCCCACGCATTTATAATAAAGTACCTAATATTATTAAAACTATGACAATTTTCAAATTTAAAAGGGCACTAAACGAAATATTGATTAAAAAAAGTTATTACACAATTGACGACTTCCTTAATGATGAATCACTGACTGATTGATATGTTATTATTCCTTTTTTACATTTTATTTAAATTTGATTAATGTATCCTTAGTGACCTTTGACATTTTTATTTTTTTTTTATTTTTATTTTCTTTGTATTACTGTAACATGGTTGACATTTGACATTTTCGTATTATTGTAACATTTTTACTGTAATTCAAACGATTTGACATGAATTTGTATCTTGTATTATTACATTTTTCTTACTGTTAATGTAAAGATAAAACATCCTAAATTTGTATAAATTCAATATCTAATATTACATGATTTGCATGCCCATGTGACGGTAGAACATGGAGGACTCATAAAATAACACATCTATGCACTATATTACCCATGTTTGCAAACCAATAAATGAATTATGAATTATGAGTATCTCATAGTGCTTTTCACAATAATCAATATTTTTATTTTCTCGTATGTGTAACGACACTTACGAGGAAACAAAAATATTCACTATCGTATAATTGATAATAAATGTCTCTGTTGTGTAAAATGATTTTTTTATCTTCCTTTAGTGTATTCATAAAAAAAATCACTTGACACAAATTATTTTTATGAAACGATTTTCATCTAATAAAGCTAAGAGTACTCTAGACTACTACTACAGGACGCCAGAAAGTCTGATCATCAGTCTATCCAAGAGTATCGTGTTGCCCAATAACTGGGTTGTGGAGGTCTGAAAGGCAGTCGCTCCATGTAAAACACCGCTTGTAATTCAGCCGCATCCGGTTAGACTAGAAGCCGACCCCAAGCTAGTTGGGAAAAGGCTAGGCAGATGATTATACCTATTTTTTAAATATTTATTGAATTTAAAGACATATCGACTAGTAGCGAGAAATAAGCACGTTGTATTAACGATACATTTTCATTAAAAATCTTTTTAAACTGTATTCAACCTTTCATGATAATGCTACAATAGCTGTTGAGGAGTTCCCTCGTGAGGAGACCATCCTGTCTGCAGCAGCAGTTTATGGTGAAGATCATGTTTATCAAACAAAATTTAATTTAAATACAAAGTTTCGAGTCCATACTACTAACCGTTAAAGAGTTCCCTAGTAGGAAGTCAGTGCTAGCTGCAGCAGCAGTTCATGATACAAATCGTGTTAAACTATCAAAATTAAACTAACATACTAAATTTCGTGATCGTGCTACTACCCGTTGAAGAGTTCCCTAGTGAGGAGACAATCCTGGCTGCAGCATCAGGTTATATTTATTATATTATTGCATTGTTACTGATTTGACGGTATACAAAATTTCAGCTCAATCAGTCATCGGGAAGTGGTTCAAATCGTACTTGCAATACTTATTTGAACTTAACACACATAATTATACCTACTACATACCAACCCTGGGTGGGTTGGTTCCCAGGGTTGGGAATCCCAGGCTAATTCCCGGCCACCGTAGGCACGGGCTTGCGGACGGCGAGTAATGGGTAGCTCGCTATCCGGTAAGGACCAAGCCTGGGTCGACGGCGCGTTGTGTTCCACGCGCGCCTCAAAAAGATGTCAGCAGCAACTGATGGGGCCCGCAAGGGCCGATGCCTGCCAGGGATGCGGGTTGTTCGAAATATATATACCGCGGCCCCTGGCACACAGGCAACTGAGGGAACACGGGTGGGTTTTAGTCAGTAAAAGTCTGACACGCCCTCCTACTCCACCCAGAGCGGGAGAAGTTATCGATGATTTCCCACCCAAAAAAAAATACCGGTGTAGGCCGGACGATGACTTTTAACGTTAAGAGCTGGATCTATGCCGTTGACGTTAATAAAAGTGTTCTAGTTTGTGTATTTTTGAGGGAATGTGCTGATTTTAAGGATGAATAGGTACGTAAGTTATGTTAATTATCTTTCTATATATGTATTAGTTCACACCAAATAAATGTATTTTCTTTCTTTCTTTCTTTCTTTCTTTAGTTATAAGCATTTTAATATATTTTCGCATATATTTTACGCAAAAAAGTCAACGAAGTGAAAAAATGGCGTGATATAAAATCTTTGCGACGGCTTTTCGTGGACGTTTTTGTACTAAATGGCTGAAATACTATTAAAACGTTAAGACAATTTCATAAACTATCCATAAATATGCAATGTTTTGTAAGAAAATTCAATTAAAGCTCCAAAAAATTGCAATTTCAACATTTCATTCCTCCGTTGCTAGGCAGACATTCCGGTGCGTTTCTCAAGGGCGATGACGTCATCGCTCGATTTTAGACAAGATAATAGAGATATCGAGATATTTTTTATTAGATTAGAAAAAATTAAAACTTTGCTAGAACGCTTAAATAGGAGGTAATTTAATGTAGTTTCTGCAATCGTTTTCACATTTGCAATCGATTAAGCAATTCATAAGAAAAAACCCGTTTTTGTGAAGCACGTGTGCAGCACGCGTTTCTTTGTTTTTGTAAACAATAGACTTTTTGATGGGTTTTATTTACGACTTTCCCCTCATTGTGAACACTTGTAAATATTTTTATAGTTAGCAACAGTCTTGAACTAATTACATACACAAACATTTATCAAACTGCCATATGTTATCGAGAAACAAAAAAAGATGAATGAGTGTCGAAGTTGTGTAATAATTTTAAGTGGACACTTGAGTCGCGTCCCCTCTTTGAGGAGTGGCTTGAGAGGCGGCATGGCGTCCTCACCTTCCGCCTGACACAGGTCGTCACCGGACATGGCTGTTTCGGGATGTTCCTGTTTCGGATAGGGCGGGAGGAAACGCCCGGGTGTTTCCATTGCGAAGATCGCCCTGAGGACACGGTGGAGCATACGGTGGAGGTCTGCCCGGCTTGGGCGGAGCACCGCCGTGTCCTCGTGGAGGTGATCGGCAGCGGCGATCTCTCGCGTCCGACCCTGGTCCAGGCCATGGTACGGAGCGAGAGGGCATGGCTAGCAGTCACCTCCTTCAGCGAAGCAGTTATGCTCGCAAAGAGGGAGGCGGCGCACGTGAGGGAGACGCAGTACATGCGCCCTCACAGCCGTGGCCTTCGCAGGAGACGCCCTGGGCGTCGGGAATCCCAGGCTGATTCCCGGCCACCGTAGGCGCGGGATTGCGGACGGCGAGTAATGGGTAGCTCGCTGTCCGGTAAGGACCAAGCCCGGGTCGACGGCGCGTTGTGTTCCACGCGCGCCTCAAAGAGATGTCAGCAGCAACTGATGGGGCCCGCAAGGGCCGATGCCTGCCAGGGGTGCGGGTTGTTCGAAAGAGATACCGCGGCCCCTGGCATACAGGCAACTGAGGGAACACGGGTGGGTTTTAGTCATTAAAAGTCTGACACGCCCTCCTGAGAAGTTATTTGATGATTTCCCACCCAAAAAAAAAACACAGGATAAGATTATCGTCTTTTTAATATGCTCTGGCGGGCTGATGTAATATTTTTATTATGTAATCGTTATTGTAGTGTGATAGTGATTACTATTAAGTGATTTTATTATTAAAATTTGTATTTTATTTACATTTCTGGGGCCTTGAATGATTAAAGTGGGAGAAAAATAACAACACTCGTTTTTAATTTGAAACGTACTTATTTTATTGTAAACCCAGTTACATGTTTACATTACACTGAATAGAAAATATTGTACAAATTCCGAAACAGTTACAGTTTCTTAAGAGTTTCATAGTAAAATAGCGAGAAAACGGGGTTTAAACGCAAGGGGACCCAAAAGGGGCATGACCTAATCTAGGCCATTTACGTTTATCTAGACTGTTCATTTGACAGCTGTTACACTTGAAGGGTGTTTGTATATTGTACTGTGTGTATGAATAATAATAGAAAAATAAAAATATGTCATACTTTAACTATCCAAAGGATACAATAGGTAAGTAAATATTTGATTATTACTTTTTCAAGTAAGTAGTACCTTTATTTTATTGTATGATCCTTTTTTCAATAAGAAGAGGGTACTTACTACACGGTGCGTTTTTACCTTTTTATTGTTATTACAAGCTTTTAATAAACATTTGTAGGTATGTCGATGGATTGGTATGTAGTAGGTATGTGTGATAAGTTCAAATCATGCCACCTTGTCACGGGCACATGAGTAACCAAGCGGAACAGAGGCAAAGCTTCATACATCCGCGCGAATCGGTTGCACTACTACAAGCACGCGGGGCATGTGTGCGTGACCACTGGCCGCTTGTGACGTACTCGGCGAGACTGGAAAAAACCAGTTTACGCTGACACTGTCAGTTGACAATCTCAGGGTTAGTGCGACGCACGATGTTTGTTATAATAGTTGCAAATTTTGAATATATAAAAACTTGAGTGGACCTTTTTATGTGAGTAAGGTTAGCTGTCAGATATCGGCGCGGGACTTGACGGCTACTTAACGTCAAAAGTCATACACCGGTTAATGTAAAAACGTGGTATTTTATTACTAATAATAGTTATATATTGTACTGTGCGTATGAATAATACTAGAAAAATAAAAATATATCATACTTTAACTATCCCAAGGAGTACAATAGGTAAGTAAATATTTGATTATTACTTGTTCAAGTAAGTACCTTTATTTTATTGTATGATCCTTTTTTAATATGAAGAGGGTACTACACGATGTGTTTTTATCTTTTTATTGTTATTACAGGCTTTTACTAAACATTTGTAGGTATGTGGGTGGGTTGGTATGTAGTAGGTATATGTGTGTTAAGTTCAAATAAGTATTGCAAGTACGATTTGAACCACTTCCCGATGACTGATTGAGCTGAAATTTTGTATACCGTAAAATCAGTAACAATGCAATAATATAATAAATATAACCTGATGCTGCAGCCAGGATTGTCTCCTCACTAGGGAACTCTTCAACGGGTAGTAGCACGGTCACGAAATTTAGTATGTTGGTTTAATTTTGATAGTTTAATACGATTTGTATCATGAACTGCTGCTGCAGCTAGCATTGACTTCCTACGAGGGAACTCTTTAACGGTTAGTAGTATGGACTCGAAACTTTGTATTTAAATTAAATTTTGTTTGCTAAACATGATCTTCACCATAAACTGCTGCTGCAGACAGGATGGTCTCCTCACGAGGGAACTCCTCAACAGCTATTGTAGCATTATCATAAAAGGTTGAATACAGTTTAAAAAGATTTTTAGTGAAAATGTATCGTTAATACATCGTTCTTATTTCTCGCTACTAGTCGATATGTCTTTAAATTCAATAAATTAACGACTGTCAAAGATCTACGAATGACAACCAGGACCGGGGACAAAAACTTATGTTAGATTCAGAATTTACCACATCTTTAAAAGAAAGAATAAATGATTTAAAAAAATATATTAGAGTAAGTAATTTGTAAAGTATTCTAACATACTGAACAATAAAACTATTTAAAAAATGTTATGTTTAATTTGTCTTCACTTAATGTGACAACCCTACCAAAATAGGTAACAAACTTGCACGTTCAATCTTACGAAGCTTTGTCTCTGTTCCGTTTGGTTACTCATGTGCTCACGGCGTGCAGTTGCCGACTATTTATGTTTTTTATGCCTATGTATAAATATCTGTTTTTATCATGTTTTTTTTTTAATGTTATGTAATTTCTTTATTTAAGCACGTGTTTCTGTGACAAATAAATCCATTTTTCTTTCTTTCTCTCAAATATTGCAAGTACGATTTGAACCACTTCCCGAAGTCTGATTGAGCTGAAATTTTGGATACCGTAAAATCAGTAACAATGCAATAATATGATAGATATAACCTAATGCTGCAGCCAGGATTGTCTCCTCACTAGGGAACTCTTCAACGGGTAGTAGCACGGTCACGAAATTTAGTAAGTTAGTTTAATTTTTATAGTTTAACACGATTTTTATCATGAACTGCTGCTGCAGCCAGGATTGTCTCCTTACGAGGGAACTCTTTAACGGTTAGTAGCATGGACTCCAAACTTTGTATTTAAATTTAATTTTGTTTTCTAAAGATGATCTTCACCATAAACTGCTGCTGCAGACAGGATAGTCTCCTCACGAGGGAACTCCTCAACAGCTATTGTAGCATTATCATGAGAGTTTGAATACCCGTTTTAAAAGCATTTTTAATGAAAATTTATCATTAATACCTACATCGTTCTTATTTCTCGCTACTAGTCGGTCTGTCTTTAAATTAAATAAATATTTAAGAAATAGGTATCATCATCACCTTAGCCTTTTCCAAACTAGCTTGGGGTCGGCTTCCAGTCTAACCGGATGCGGCTGAATACCCGTGTTTTACATGGAGCGACTGCCTTTCAGACCTCCACAGCCCAGTTATTGGGCAACAAGATACTCTTGGATAGACTGATGGTCAGACTTTCTGGCGTCCTGTTACGACTGTCAAAGATCTACGAATGACAACCGGGACCGGGGACAAAAAACTTTATGTTAGATTCAGAATTTACCACATCATTAAAAGAAACAATAAATTATTAAAAAAAAATTAGAGTTATGAATTTGTAAAGTCTTCTATCATACTGAACAATAAAACCATTTAATAAATGTTTTGTTTAATTTGTCTTCACATAATGTGACAACCCTACCAAAATAGGTAACAATTTTGCACGAAGCTTTGCCTCAGTTCCGTTTGGTTACACATGTGGTTAAACTCCCGAGATTAAATAATAATAATGATAATTTGATCCAGCCTGTCCCAACTTGTTGTCCCCCTACCAGTGACGCCCTGAGCCGAGGCCTACGGGCCTTAAACTAACCGACAGTAGTCGCTTAGTTTAGTAGTATTACGCCCCTGGCTGGAGGCTTTTAAGTTTTCAAAAAAAAAAAAACGAAAGGTACACTTGAGCAACACGTCGTCATTGCGAGTGGATGCAATTTCTGCAAATTTTCGTGCGCACTATTATTATTTTTTCGAGGCATTATTGGTTTGATACATTTGTCGTATTATATTCTCTGTTTGGCAGCATTCTTTTTTGTATTTGTTGGTTTGGCACCGACTTCAAAAACGAAGTAAATATCTACCCAGATAATTATTAATTTTCATATCATAATATTAGGTATTAATTAGTTTTTGGCAGGAATTTGTTTTACGGGGTAGGAATAGATACGGAATAGGGACTGGATAAGGATAGGGGTGGCGTATATAAAAAATACTTTGAGCTTTCAGTGGGTAGGTTTTATGAAGGCGGTTCCTTTTTTTTTTTTAAAGAAAAAAATTAAATTGTTATAATTTTTGTTTTGGTTTAAAAAAAAAAGAAATCGAATTAAAAAAAATAGTTTTGGATTTTTTTTTATTTCATACTTTTTAGTGTTAGGTACTTCATTTACTTTCGGTTTTGGGCTAATTACTTTTTTATTTTATTTATTTCATACTTTTTAGTGATAGGTACTTCATTATAATTAAGTTTAGGTTTTGGGCTAATGACTAGTCTTTTCATAAGTAGTTGGTTAGGTTCTCCATTTATTTTAGTGAGATAGGTTTTTTAGTGATAAGTTTCGGGGTAGTACTAGTATCAGTCTGTAATCATGACTTTGACATACCTACTATTATACGGTGTGCCTATGGGCCTAGGTAGAAAAACGTAGGAAGTCGCGCAAGGGAGAATGTAACTCCTGACGAAAAAAAGCGACGACTTGATGCTGCAAGAGATCGTCGGCATGCTGCTCGTGCTGCAGAAACTGATGAGCAAAGAAAGGTTCGCTTATAAAAACTTCGCGTGAACACTCATTCTATTAGAATTTCCGAATCCGAAGAGCAGACTATTCAGCGCTTGTTGTCCATGCGGGAACATGCTCATTTAGCTAGGGCAAACGAAACTGAGGAGCAAACTAGCGCTTGTTGTCCATTCGTGAACATGCTCGTCAGACGGGAGCTAATAAAACTGAAGAACAGCGGGAAAACCGACTAGCTCAAATGCGACAGGCTGCAGCAAATAACCGAAAAGTTGATGCCGAACTTTTCAAAGCAACTATTAATCAGTTTTCTGATGTACCCTGTATGTACGCTTTCCCATAGAATGCTTTATCCGCAGCAGCGTATTAATTTGAAGCTCACAGATCAGATAAAAAAACTTGTTACCACCTGAATTCCAACACGTACTCAACCGGATTTTCCTGTGGATTCTTTTAGTTAGACTAAAAGCCTCCAGTCAGGGCATAAAAACCTACTGAACACTAAATCAACTGCACGCCGAGGGCACCCCCTGTGGGGTACGGGCCTCGGCTCAGGGCGTCACTGGTGGGGGGAGGGCAGCAAGTGGAGAAGGCTGGATCAAATCATTTTCACTATTATTAAATCTTGGGGAATTTTACTCTACTTGCTCAGCTTCGGCGCGGGCTGGCACTTCAACGAGCAAGGGACGGTCGGGGTCATATCGTTAACTGGCGAACTTCGCGGGGCGCGAGGACCTCGGCGGCGAGATCGGAAGGACGGTTTGTGTTTGTGTGCTGTACTGGTGGCCCTATTTTTTCTTGGAGAAGAGTAATGGGGTCATTTGGGTCGGAAAGAACATGTCTCGGCCGGCGGATTCTACTGATTCTACTGGGGACATAACTAGCGGCCTTCACAATCAGAGGATTACGGTGTTGCGCGGCTGTATCGAAGAAACGCTTTGAATTGCGTTTAAGAAACTGGGCTATTGTGGGGACTTTTAGATCGAGATGGAGGATCTCGTTACTAACGAACCATGGGGAGCCTGTAGCTTGGCGAAGGAAACGATTTTGTAAAGTCTGCATCCTATGGATGAATCGGGGCTTTGTGAAAGGAGTTTGTGCGCCCTTCAACCTATTTATACCTTCCTATACCTAGAGGGAGCGTATCGAATCGAACATTAATCGATGTTATCGTAGGAGTCCGAAAGCACTATTCACAAATCCAAAATCCGAAAATTTTGTCAGTTTAAAGCAAATAGCGTTTTCTTAATTATTTATTTAGTACTTCCACAGAGAGATAGACTGAACGAAGAAAGAAGAGCAAATGAAGTCTGTGTGGTGACTTGTCACACTCACCACAGTGAGTGGGACATTGAAGCCCGTTATGGTATTTATGTTCTGTGATTGAAGCAGACGATTGTGCGATGAGCGTAGATTTCTATTGTGGTTGGCGAAAATGTACTGAAAGTGGGGGGCTAGATAAACAGGGGAAGAGCGAGATTCAAGAAATGAAAACAAGGTGGTCAGCGCCCTTTGTTCTCTACGCTGGCGTATGGGCAACCACTTTAGAAGGGACCATGCACAGAGACATGATCATATTTACGCAGATTGAAAACGAATCGAATGCAGTTATTCAGAAGGCGGTCGAGTTTGTCGAGGAGATCTGCACTCAGGTCATAGTAGCACACATCACCATAATCGATGATAGGGAAAATTAAGGACTGCACAAGCATTGCCTTCGGACTCGATGATAATAATTTTTACAATCGATACAGATCCCGCAGCGTTTCAGTAACCTTTTGTCTTACCCTAGCGACTTGAATATGCCAGTTCAGGGAACTATCGATACGCAAGCCTAGGTCCTTTACGTCAGTGCTAAAAGAAACGATCGTACCATTGAAGAGACCAGGGTGCTTACTCTCGAATATAATTCCGATATATCAACATCGGAATTGTCAGTCAAACGTCAGGAATTGGCTGGACTCACTGAGTCTAGCCAATCCCTGACGTTTAACTCAACCAACTGACGCTTGACCAATGTCGATCTATCGGAATTATATTCCACAGTAAGCACCCTGGTGGCAAGATTGTACCACCTACCTTGCTAAATACTACGAGGACTGCCAATGATGTTCGCCTGACATTTTGTAGGGTTTACAGCTGTAGATGTATTTACCTTTTATAATTTCTAGGTTTTAGTTTGAATAGCATGGTTTGTAAAGATTATTATTTTGTATGTGTCTCAGTGTATGTCCGTGGAAAATGTTAGTTATAAATTTGGCCTTACTCATCTTTTTTTGTATATCGTCGTACAGGCGCCAGCATATCAAGCTACCCCAAACTGTAAAATTTTCCCAACTGAACATGAACCTTAAAATTATGTGATAAAGTTGAAAATCTATCAAAGAAATTTGACAGATTGGGGTAGCTTTATGTGCTGGCGTCTGTACATTATGTAGGTAACGTGGCCCTGTTTATATACACACATAAACTCACGCCTTTCTCCCATGTGGGTCGGCAGAAACTACAGAACGCCACCTGCTACGATCCTTACATTCTTAGGTACTACTTTTGCCTCGTTTACGTTTACTTTTTTGTTTCTCTCAATGTATTTACTACTTGAACATTTTCTACCGTTATTAACATTACAGTTTTTAGCGTTACCCCTAAACATAATACCTATGTTATATAATATCGACTAATTGTGAATAGCTGTCATTAGCTGTGCTGCCTGAGATCAGTCTTATCCCTCTTCAGGTCTTATCATAATACCTACCAATTCTCTAGATAAGACGTGATTTTTTATCTTGGTCTTATCATAAGTTTTGTGAGATATCATTCCGACATCGACAAGGGCTAAACCGCCGGACAAAGCTAGTATTTTCACGCTTAAATCGTATAATAGTTGTAATATATACGCCACGCCAGTTTCCCCAGAAGGGAAAGGCAGAGGTTCGCCTAGTACTACAGTATTCTTTTATAAATTGAAGTATTCTCATCATGATCTTAGGTATGCCTGGGCTATAATGATATGTTGGATATTGAAGTAAAAAATTCACCTAAAATGATGGCAAGGACAACTGGATACGGAAGGCAGAGGACAGGGTCTTGTGGCGCAGCCTGGGAGAAGCCTATGTCCAACAGTGGAATGAGATAGGCTCTGTTTGTTGATGCCTTATATAATTGCGAGGCTTGGATTGTAAAGAAATTGGTGTTTATATAGTAATCTTTATATTTTAACATAATACTGCATCAGCTTGTATATTATAAGTTATAACACAACAACATTATTATTTACAAGATTCAATTTAAAAAAAAAGAATATACGTTAGCACACTTACACTAGTGGCAATGGCTTTTCTGCAGCCCAATCAACAATATTTTTATCCAACCATACAAGTTTGCCTTTAATAGTGTCTGGAGCATCTAGTGCTAAGTACAGGGGTGCAACAGCCCCCTCATCAATTGTTAGCGGCCCTTTGTGCGAAGACAAGTCAGTATCTACGTAGCCAGGGTGTACGGCATTAACTGTTATATCTGGAAAGTAATGAAATGCTTTATTAAAATCTTTATGTGGTAACATTGATAAATGATAACGATAAAAGATTTTATTTCTGTAAGTAGGTACAAACCTACTTACAGAAATAAAATCATTTATCATTATCATTAAAAGTATTGTACAAACAATACTTTTACACATTAATAATATTTCTAAAACTAGATGAGGTCCGCGTTTCCTATCTGACTACTCTAAGAAAGGCCGAAACAAACCCAGAGATCAGTCTTTGTAAAGGTCAGACATAATCTTGGTTGAATCATGTGAAGACCATTTGGATTGGTGTCTGAAATGGTCTTTTGAGAAAAGAGCCACACAGATTGAATGGAACTGTCCAATCAGTGCATGCATTTATCAATAATCATGCAGCTCAACTCAGAACTTGAAGAGCTCAACGATTTGACGAGCAATACCAAAGAAAGGACATTTGGGTAGGCCGCATAAATTACTCAAACTGCCAGACCATGACTAAATAAGGAAGTAAAAATGTATTGGCTGATTATGTATGTAGGTACTATGTTTTAATGCTAATGCTTTTTATTCTTAATGTGCTCTTTGTGAAGAACCATATTGATCTCATATGAGATCAATACAATTTTTAACAAATATGTTCACTAATGCTATTGAAGATATTTGTTTAAGTAACTTACTTTTGTTAGCCAGCATTATCTGTTGAATTATACTGAGAGCAGTCACAGCCACTTTTGAGACTATGTATGAGGAATTACCCCACTCTTCTGCTTGAGTCCCTTGCTTAGCAGCATCCAGATACTGCTGCATCAGCTTCGAAAGCTCCGGAACAGACGACGCTGTTTTAATACGTAGCCTCAAATCCTGACTGGGGATAAGACCCAATTGACCACAGGAACTGGACAAGTTGATTACTTTAGCCCCATTGTTCAGGAGCGGGAAGAGTGTTTCACATGTAGATATCATAGAAAAGTAGTTTACGAGTAACGTCTGCTCCGCTTGCACAAATACCGATTCTGTCGCGTCATGTTTAAAAGCAATCCCTGCGTTGTTCACCAAGATATCGATACCTTTGTATGTATCCTGGATGTAAGTCTTGAATTCTTCAAGGCTTTGCTTATCCGTTACGTCCAGTTGGTGATACTTAGGATGTAAACCTTCTTCCTCGAGTTCGGCAACAGCTTTTTTGCCGCGCTCTATATCACGAGACGTCAAGAGTACTACTCCATCAAAACGCTTGCAAAGGCCGCGAACTATCGCGAAACCAATGCCCTTGTTTGCTCCGGTTACTACGGCGACTTTGGAAGACATTGTATTTTCTTTGAGAGCACAGAATTAACAACACAGTTTCTAAATAACAGACTCAAAAACGAAAAACTAAGTGTAACTGGGAATGACTACCAACTACAGCTCTACAGCAACAGCAAACTGTAGTGCAGTGAAGTGGTACACACTGAAACAGTATGATAAATGATGGCCGGAGACCTCCGCTAGGGTTATTTATGTTGTGTTGTGTGACTGCAACAAACTGAAATGTGACAGCCTGACAGCAAGTCAGCAACAGCAACAGGCAAACAGCAGTGTCAGTGACCGTCAATGTGACGTTTGTTGTTGACGTTTAAAGTTTCGTTCTCTTTTCACCAACTGATAGTAAGTACTATCAGTTTAACAAAGACATTGGTTTCGCGATAGTTCGCGGCCTTTGCAAGCGTTTTGATGGAGTAGTGCTCTTGACGTTTCGTGATTAAGAGCGCGGCAAAAAAGCTGTTGCCGAACTGGACGAAGAAGGTTTACATCCTAAATATCACCAACTGGACGTAACGGATAAGTAAAGCCTTGAAGAATTCGAGACTTGCATCCAGGTTACATACAAAGGTATCGATATCTTGGTGAACAACGCAGGGATTGCTTTTAAACATAACGCGACAGAACCGGTATTTGTGCAAGCGGAGCAGACGTTACTCGTAAACTACTTTTCTTTGGTATCTACATGTGAAACACTCTTCCCGCTCCTGAACGATGGGGCTAGAGTAATGAACTTATCCAGTTCCTGTGGTCAATTGGGTCTAATCCCCAGTCAGGATTAGAGGCTGCGTATTAAAACTGCGTCGTCTGTTCCGGAGTTTTCGAAGCTGATGCAGTAGTATCTAGATGCTACTAAGCAAGGGACTCATGCGGAAGAGTGGGGTAATTCCTCATACATAGTCTCAAAAGTGGCTGTGACTGCTCTCAATATAATAACTCAATATAAAAACACTTTTTAAACATATCATCATTCACACAGTCCATCCATCGTTTCTTTGGCGAACAAAAGTGAGTTAAACAAATATCTTCAATAGTGTTAGTGACCATAAAAATCATTAGCATTAAAAACATAATACCTGAGTACATACATAATCAGCCAATACATTTTTACTTCCTCATTTAGTCATGGTCTGGCAGTTTGAGTAATTTATGCGGCCTACCCAAATGTCCTTTCTTTGGTATTGTTCGTCAAATCATTGAGCTCCTCAATCATACAGCTGATCGTAGAAGAGTTGAGCTGCATGATTACTGATAAATGCGTGCACTGATTGGACAGGTCCATTCAATCTGTGTGGCTGTTTTCTCAAAAGACCATTTCAGACACCAATCCAAATGGTTTTCACATGATTCGACCAAGATTATGTCTGGCCTTTAAAAGAGACTGACCTCTGAGTTTGATAACTCCGTCATAAATAGACGGATTTACAAAATTCTTATTCAAAACTTTAATTTCGGAAGTCGGTGACTTTGGTTATGTATTTAATTTAATTTTTTGTCACCGTCTTCCGAAATTAAAGTTATTTTTCAGTTTGTAGTGTTTTTTTGGAAGTCGATGTTTTGTTTGAAAAAAGTTTTTCATTTTTCACTTTTTAGTTACAGTACCTACCCCACAAAATTCGAAATTTCATCATCCTTGGGGTCAAAACAATGCATATCTAAGCGATAGCAGCAATCGCGGTTTGTTTGCTGTCATTTTGTGAGGAGTTCCGTTGTCTGTCTCCGAAACGCATCATCAGAACTATATGAAATTTTTATGGGACCATTTCGAAATAAACCCCTTTATATGCACTCTATCTGTGTCTCTGTCTGCAGAGAAACACGCGCACGCCGCACGGCTTACAACAATGTACCAAAAAGTATCGTTACAACTTTTGGTCATAATTATTTCCGTCTAGCCCCTTTCGCAACGAGCGATAAGGAACTTCATTCCAAAAAAAAACGATTTCAGACGAATACGAATAATGGGTCAGAAGGAGGATAAATGGTCTAACTCCGGACATCTTTTTTTTATTCTTTATTACGGGGGAAATCCTAACAAGTAGGGGGTGACAGATTTCCCCAGATCTGTCGCCCCTGGACCCATTTAGGGGGGCTGGAAGAGGGCGTTATCCGCCCTCCGCCGACGCCCGGTGCGTCTGCTGCGGATCGGGTTAGCGGAAGCAATGTCCCGCTCCCTCTCCGCAGCCTTCTTCTGTGACATGACTGTTTTGCAGAAGGATGCCACCGCGTCCCAGGACTCCTCCGCTGCCGACCATCGAGTCGACAACGGCCGGCAGCGACAGGTCACTGCCGACTCCTGAGATGAGGGCACGGCGCGGCTCCTCCCAAGTGGCACATTCTGCCAGCGTGTGCCACGCCGTGGCCACTTACATCTGCGCCAAAATTCGTAAGAATATGTCTGAAAGGCAATCAGACATTCATTCGCAAACTCAGCGCATATACAAATGGGTTCGCATACTCAACTTGCGCTTCCGACTACACTAATACACTTGTTTACGAATCCCTATACGCAGCCATTAGAGAATTTCTCTTCTTTTTTAATTCGTCAATGAAACCTTGAGAGGAAGTACTAGGCGTTTTATAGTCATTATATAAATGATAAATGATTTTATTTCTGTAAGTAGGTTTGTACAAACACTTTTACACGTCAATCATATTTTCTTTTAAACTAGATGAGGTCGGCGTTTCCTATCTGACTACTCTGAGAAGAAAGGCCGAAACAAACTCAGAGGTCACAGTCTCTTTTAAAATCCAGACATAATCTTGGTCAGATCATATGAAGACCATGTGGACTGGTGTCTGAAATAAATTTAAAATAGATTAGATTCGAATAGAATGGATTTTAAAATAGAGAATTTTTTTATAGTCTATATCCAACTACACGGATTCTGAAAATGGCGAAACACCCGTTAACTTTGGAATCCTGTGCGCTGGTCGAGTGGTCGCACGAATGTGTGGGAGACAACGCGAATGTTCGAGGTTTGCACACACTATGATGTGCGTCAAAACACCAACACAGCTTGGAAAAGCACGAATGCAGAAAAAACTTTGCATATTCATTTTCGAAAATGTCGACTTACACTTGTGGGTTCGAGTATTCACGTGAATGTGAGTGACCGGCATAAGGTTAGTGTTTATGACGATTATAATATTCGTTCAAAAAGTTGCTTTTGTAGCCAAAACCTAAGTGCTCAAAGACTTTTTAAAACATTTAAATAATCAATAAATCAAATACGATGTCAGTGTCGTGGTAGCAAGATGGGCAACGATTTCACGTGTTGCTGTACTTTGTAGATTCACAACACGCGGCCGGCTGTTGGTTTTATTTCTATTTACGCAAATATTTGTCCGTTCCTTTTATTTTTTGTTTGACGGAATGATAAGATGTCGGTGTGCAATATGTTGATGGCACTCAAAGCGGTAGGCGTCGAAACTAAAACCAATGAATTAACTAAAACATGTGAAGAACTTCAGGTTAGTATTCATTTAATGGTTTTATCTGTTAATAAAATAAACGGGACTTACTTAAATTAAACTGTTTCATATAATTACTGTGAGTTTATTTTATATGCTTAAAATTAATACGATGTGGTACCTGGACACTCGATAAAATAATAATTCCATGTCTCCCAGTGAGTATTTAAAAAGGCTGACTTTTTTAAACATTCACATATCTGAATAAGTATTTTAGAATGGCAGAGAGGAAATGGCCCTAGTGCAATAGGGTGTGGAATTCCCCTACCCAATAATAATACATGTATTGCAATAATATGCATTGAATTTTGTAGTGTATAATTATTTTATTGTAATGTATTTTTGAAGTATACAATAAAGCATAACATACATGTATAAATCAATAAATATTTAATGCAATTTTCGAAGCTCATTGTAAGTAGTAGCTGTTTATGGATCAACATATTTTTGTTTCATTACTATCTCTTGTGCAATATCTGTTTCATGTTTTACCTTTTCGCAGATCATTATGAATATGCTTCTATTTACACATTTAAGTCACCATGATTATTCTTTTATGAGTTTTGTGCCCTTCTCCACCACTCTCCACTGACTGTGGTCATGATTGGCAGCCTTGTTCCTCCAATTGCCTAGTATAGGCCTCCTCCCTTTAGTGCCATGCTTCCCTGGTCTCTTCGAGTCTCATCCAGGTCTTCCCTGCAATTATCCAGACTCTTATATCACACAGGGAGACATACAAACAAATTATTTGTTGTACCATAAAATTAGACTAAGTTTGTCCCCTCCCGCCTTAAACTACACTCATCTAGTCCATATTCAATGTCAATAAAAATATATAGTAAATTACCAGAAGCCATAAAGCAATATTTAATGAAAAATACGCACACAGTACTCAAATATGTAATGGATAAATTAAATAATAATACACAATTATGAATAACAGATATTTAATATGCAAAATAAGAAAAATAAATTAAATTATAATACTTAATAATTATACTACAGGGGCTTGTGGCTAAGTAACAATAGCTGCACGGGTCGATCGATCAGGTTAAGCTACGCTTGCCGCGGTTGGTCCGTGGATGGGTGACCATCTTTTCATACCAAGACCCCTCCGTGCCTCGGAAAGCACGTTAAGCCGTTGGTCCCGGCTGTCATTTGTGGATCTTTGACAGTCGTTACGGGTCGTCAGAAGCCCGATAGTCTGACAACCAGTCTTACCAAGGGGTATCGTATTACCCCAGTTACTGGGTTGTGGAGGTCAGATAGGCAGTCGCTCCATGTAAAATACTGGTATTCAGCTGCATCCGGTTAGACTGGAAGCCGACCCCAACGTAGTTGGGAAAAGGCTAGGCAGATGATGACTTAATAATTATACTACACTAATAATAAGGAATCAATTTTTTTTTGGAGCTAGTGAAGTTAGCTGAAATTTTTAATAGCCCCATCAGGATGGAATTTGGTGTGGACAAATGTGCAGTCATGCATGTAAAGTGAGGTGAGATTATGGTATCTGAGGGGATTCAACTTTCAGATTCCATACACCTCAGATCCCTCCGAGAGCTATAAGTATTTGGGTATATCGAAAGGGTCAGGCATCAACACTGCTGACATGAAGCAATTGTTGAGGGAGCTCTTCTTTGGTCACCTGAAAAAGGTATTAATTAGTCTTCTCTCAGGCGAAAACAAGGTGCGCGCCTTCAACGGTTGGATCTTGCCGGTTATGATGTACTCTTACGCCATACTCAAATGGGCTCAAACTGAACTCGTTGCCCTGAATAGGAGGGTCCGTACACTGCTGACTGCAAACCGGATGCATCACCCACGATCATCGGTGATGAGACTGTACATCCCGTGGAAGTGTGTGGGTCGAGGCTTTCTGAATGCCAAGACCCTCCACAACGGCGAGGTGTGCAGTCTCAGGGAATATTTTATAAAAGCCGAAGTGGGTTTGCACCGTGATGTGGTCTCGCAATGGACAAGGGACTCCCCCGCTGTCCATGGCTAAATAAAACACATGGGGTGCTTGATATTAATTGATTATAAAAATACCTCAAAAAGCACCTCACGCTTTTTAATAGAATTACATTATTTTCTACTTTTTTAGTTAGGTTTTTAAAGCGTGTTTTTTAGTTTTTTAACTATTTTTTTATTTCAATGTTTTTTGTAGGGTTATTTCATAAAAATATTTAAAAAGGACAACAAATAAATAAACAACATAATAATGAATAAATTTTAAGCAAGTTAAACAAATAAGCATTATTTAAATATATTAAAATAAATAATAAATTAAATGATAGACTTGCACATATAATATTTATAGAATAAGTAAATAAATAGAAATATAAAATACCTAATAGGATATAAAATAATTCAAACTCAATAAGAAAGAAAATGAAAAGCGCTCTCTCTACTTATTTAGAAATTTGCTGTTATTAAGTTTCTATTATTTTTTATTTACCACTGTCAGTGTACATTATGGATTGCAATAAACAATCTGTGATTTGAATCATAAATAAATCCATAGAGATTAAGGTGGATGCGCTAAAGGAACATTCAAATTGTCTTATGTTCGTTTTGCAATTTGCCGCAGGTCGTGTCAGGTGTTATGTTGATTATAGGTAATAAATAGGTAATACGGGCTGTTGTCCGCAACTCCACGTCAAAGCGCCTATTTTGCGTACGGGTGGGAGAATCGCTCATTCGATCCACCCCAGCTCCTCGAGAAAGGCCAGCAACGCCTTGGTGTTGCTGACAATCTCACGTAGGGTACCTGGGTTACCGAAGTATTTTGCCCTGTAATTGGCGACCACCGGGCAGTTTAACAGCACATGCGCTGCTGTCTCGGCGTGCTCCATGCAGGCCCTGCACAGCGGACTGTCTGTTATTCCTATGACAAAGAGATGTTTGTTGAATGACCCATGGCCAGTTATAGCTGCTGTTACTGTACGCAGCTGTGGTTTAGTTAGACGGAGAACCTGTTTTGTGAGGCGAGCATCGATCGTGGGAAGTGCTTCCTTAGCCTGCCTGCACTCACGTAGGTCCAGCCATAACTTGTGATGTTGGTCCCTGGTTCGTTTTCTTACGGCGCGATGGGTTCTGGTCCCACTGGTGCCATACTCGACCCCCTCCTGGCAAGTTCATCGGCTGCATCGTTACCCAGCGAGCCGCTGTGTCCTTTGATCCATTGAATGGTAATTTTATTGAGGCTACCTACCTGGTTTAGGCGCTGGTGGCACTCGTATATTAGCCCAGAGTCAACTGTGTGACTGTTCAGCGATTGTAGAACAGCCATGCTGTCTGAGAGTATGCGGATCGAGTGGTCCCTAACTTCCCTGGCCATGATATCAGACGCGGCAAGGGAGATGTCCATGCATTCGGCCAGGAACACTGTGTTATGGACCCCCAATGGCGTGGCTATGTGTATGTTGAGGTCCTCCGAGAAGACTCCAGCACCTGTGCCACTACCTGTTTTTGATCCATCCGTGAAGATCCGCAGCTCTGCGGGGCGCAAGCCTTCGCATCGTCGATCCTCATGCAGTTGGATTTTGTATTTTTTTATCAAAGAACTGTTTGGGTACCCGGTCATTTACTGCCTTCGTAATGCGGAACTCATTGTTGAGTCCCTTAAGCAGCGCGGTGTGTTGAGTGTCTCTCTTACTCCAGAGATGTGTTGCCTTAGATGCGCCGCCGCCATCGTTGCTTTCTGCTGTATGAACAGGTGGAGCGGCGGGAGTCCCAGCATGGCTTCGATAGCTGCAGTCGGAGTGGTCCTCATGCATCCTGTGGTAGCCATGCAGGCTACTCTTTGCATGCGCTGTGGTTTGTTGGAGGCTGTAGCTAGCTTGGTGCGGGGCCACCAGACCACGGCCCCGTAGGTGATCATGGGGCGGATCACTGCGGTGTACAGCCATAGTATTATTTTGGGGGATAGGCCCCATTTCTTACCTATCATTTTCCTGCACTACCAGAAGGTGATGCAGGCCCTGTTTAGTTTGGTATCCAGATGACTGCTCCAGTTTAGCTTACTGTCCAAAGTAACCCCGAGATACTTGACTTCGTAGGCCAATTGAAGTTCCGTGTTGAACAGTTTCGGTAGGCTGAAAGGGCCTAATGCTCGTTTATGGGTGAACATGACTAGTTCAGTTTTGGTGGGGTTTACTGATAGCTCAAATTCCCTACACCATCTTTCTACAATACGTAGTGCTTGTTCTGTGAGGTTGCAGATCGTTCCCGTCACCTTCCCCGAAACAAGAATTGCGAGATCGTCTGCATAACCTATTGTGAAGTAATGATTGGCGTTGAGTTTGGTGATAAGATCATTGATTACCAGATTCCATAGAAGGGGGGATAGTACCCCTCCTTGGGGGCAGCCTCTGGCTATCATGGCCAGCTGCTGCTCGTCCTCCAGGCGAACCACTCGTTTGCTAAGCATGTTTGTAATCCAGTCCGTAATTACCTGATCTGCCCCATGTCTGAAGAGGGCGCTGCCGATACTGGAGAAGTTGGTTTTGTCGAAGGCTCCTTCGATGTCTATAAAGGTGCCCAGGCAGGTGCCTTTTTGATGTATTGCTTCCTCTATCTGACTGACCACTTGATGAAGAGCAGATTCAGTCGACTTACCTGAGCTATACGCGTGTTGGTTACCGTGTAGCGATACCGCTACACGGTAGGTACCCAACACGCCAGGGCGCCGTCTCTCAGCTCCCTATCACATAGCCTTTCCAGTGTTTTCAGCAGAAAAGAGGTTAGGCTGATTGGTCGGTGGGATTTGGCGCTAGTATAGTCACCTTTACCTGGTTTTGGGATGAATATAACTTTCTTGTTATGTTGATTATAATCTGGTTTATTATATTCAAATATGGCTTTATAGAATTTCATTAAAATTCATTAGTAATTCAATGGGAATTAATGAACTTAGAGGGATGTATTGATTTTACTGATATAATTATGTAAATACATACATTTCACAGTTTCTCCATGTAAAATACTGGTATTCAGTTGCGTCCGGTTAGACTGGAAGCCGTCCCCAACATAGTTTGTTTTGGGAGGTTCCTGTTTCGGAAAAGACGGGAGGAAACGGATTTTACCACTGTGTAGAGCGCCCGAAGGACACAGTGGAGCAAACGGTGGTGGTCTGCCCGCCTTGGGCGGAGCACAGCCATGTCCTCTCGCGTTCGGCCCTGGTACAGGCCATGGTATGGAGCGAGAGTGCATGGGAAGCCGTCACCTCCTGCTGCGAAGCAGTAATGCTCACGAAGAGGGAGGCGGCGCACGTGAGGGAGAGGCAATCTATGCGCCCTCAAGGCCTTAGTCGCCGCAGGAGACGCCCTGGGTGTCGGGAATCCTAGGCCGATTCCCGCCCACGGTAGGCGCGGGCTTGCGGTCGGCAAATAATGGGTAACTCGCCGTCCGGTAAGGACCAAGCCCGGGTCGATGAAGCGTTGTGTTCCACGCGCGCCTCAAAGAGATGTTAGCACCAACAGATGGGGTCCGCAAGGGGCGATGCCTGCCAGGGGTACGGGTTATTCGAAAGAGATACCGTGGGCCCTGGCACACTGAAGGAACACGGGTGGGTTTTAGTCAGTAAAAGTCTGACAAGCCCTCCCGCTCCGCCCTTAAAAAACACCCTAACATAGTTGGGAAAAGGCTAGGCAGATTGATTGATAAAGCCTGAAACTGACCTGCAAATTGCAAAAAAAGTAACATATCTACATACATACTCAGCCTATAACGTTCCCACTGCTGGGATCCAGGCCTCCTCTCCATGAGAGGGACTGGGCCGTAAGCCACCACGCGGGACCAGTGCGGGTAGATGTCACATGTCTTCGAATCTTTGGTTCTAGGACATGCCGGTTTCCTCACAATGTTTTCCTTCACCGTTTGGGAGTAAGAAAAATTGACTTTCGTAGGTCACCCTGGCGCTTCCACCCTAAGCTAAGTTTTTGCTACTTCTTTAAATGAAGCTCAATCTCCATCATTTGTATTTAAATGATATGCATGCATGTATTAGTAATGCTTAAATAAAGTGATGACATAATAAAAAAAATAGCCTTGGTATCATTTAAGCGTGAATTCAATGTTTGAACAATGTGTTTACAATCTTCAATGCAAGTTACGTGATATGTTCAGGTAAACTGTGATGTACATGTTAAACTCTTAATTAAACGACTTGAAAAAGGCGGAGGTTATGAATTCGACATGTTTAAAAAAAGATGTATATTCGGGCATGACTCAAAGTCATAAATAGACGGATTTGCAAAATTCTTTTTTGTTCGAAAAGGGTTTATTCCGAAATGGTCCCATTTAAATTTCATATAGATCTGATGATGAGTCTCGGAGAAAGACAGCGAAATTTCGAATTGGTGTGGGGTAGGTACTGTAACTAAAAAGTGAAAAATAAAAACTTTGTCTTTGTATATTTATTTAAATTTTTTGTCACCGCCTTCCGAAATTATAGTTACTTTTCATTTTGTAGTGTTTTCCGGAAGTCGGTTGTTTTTTTTTTAGTTTTTATTTTAAGTACTGTTATATTGACGGTTCACAGAACCCTCTTTCCTCTCAATTTAATAGGTAAAAACCAAACCCAGTAAGGGTTGCAACATTGTCAGTTCATCTTTCTCAGCTGCTTTTGTTTTTCTTTTACAGGGTTCTATAAATTCCAACACATTTGACATTCAAAATGCTGTTACGCAATTATCAGAGTATTTACTCAAAATCGAAGATGCAAATCTATTCAAGAAATATCTATCAAATATTCTTCTTGCTTTGGTTTCGGCCAAAATCCCCTTGAAACCAGTATTTTCTAATACAAACTATGACACATGCAGTGATACGGAAAAGATTAGTCACTTGGAGTATTCAATAACACTGGCTGCTTTGAGTGGCCATCCAGATATATTACAGTAAGTGTTTTTGCCCTAACCGTTTACAACAATTTGATTTTAAATTGGCCTACAGAAATATGCTTTTGTTCTATTCCTATCTGGATTAATACAGGACATTTTCATGATACTTTCATGCCTTCCAAGCTCAGTATAAATGGCAAGATTTTTATTTTAACTTAAATGTTTTAATTATTTTAGATATGCATTAAAATATTTCGAAGTTAATCCAGTGGCGCCATTTGAAGTATTCGACCCTCCTGATGACTCCTACAATGTTGCTCCAAAGAAGCGGAGACTGCTTGAATGTCGGCAAACAATTACAGACAAGCAGATGGTATCATGCTGCCATACATTGCTCAGCACGTTACCAAATGAAATGGCTGCTAAATGGGATTGGACTAAATTAATCGGAATGTACGGGAACCATGAAATGGTTGAAGTGAGATGGTAGGTTCTTCTAAAGTCATAAGAAAGAAAGAAAAGAAAACGTCTTTTATTATTGTGTTTTGTTAACAGACAAAAAAAAAAAGGGCAGGGGAGGATCTCAATTCGACCGTATAAATACAAGGTGAATTTTTAGTCACCGTTTAAATTTTTCAGGGTGATAGTACCGAAGTAGAAATTGAACAACTTTCTCCAAGGAAGATGGGTCGAAAAGTAAAAAAAAAAAAATCAGGCCTCCCATACAAAATCGATCAGATGTCTATTGTTTTTTAAGAACTAAAAAGCAAAATATCAATAAACTTTTTAAGTCTTGAGTATTGAGCTTATTTGCATAAAATATCAAATTTTATATAAACTAATTTTGAGCTGACGCCAAAATAATATTGAAATGATTGTGATTGCTTTCTAGTTCTTTTTCTTCGGTTAAATTTTTCCTTTAGAAGTTCTGATATGATCAGTATCTCATGTTCTCATATTCTACAGACATACAATGGTTTTAGAGATATAGGATTCTGCAAAACGTTACTCCAGCAAGAAATGCAATATCTGGAAAACCTGAAGATGCACAAATTATATTTTCGGCGCACATTTTTGCACAAATATAAGCTTTCTGCACATGCACAATATTTTTCTCTCCTATTTTTCGTTTACAATTTTCCTGTTGGAACAACGTTACTCCAGCGGGAATAGATGTTTTTTTTTTAATTTGTTGCACATTCACAGCAGATTACGCAGTAATTATACGTTCCACTCATATCACTCTAGGAGTCACTTTCCTGCTGGAGTAACGTACACGACCCCAACATGGTTGGGAAAAGGCGAGGCAGATTTATTTATTGCTAAAAGTTTGATTTGCATTGTAAAGCTTTGGTATACAAATTCATTTTTTATTTACGTACTTTATGAAAATCCACAGGATGATAAAAGAATGCATGATACTGCTAACAAATATGTCGGATACACAGAATATGATTTTATCAATGTCACTGCAAGTAAAAGAACAGGAGCTTCACGAAGTCTTGCAGCGAAGTAATAGTAAAACCATTCACAGTATGACTGAAGTAATAAAAGATGATTTAAGCCCTAATGTTGTCAATATTGATGGTATACTGCTACCTATATATGAGAAGGATAATGTTCAGAGTGGTAACTTAGTTCCAGTGAAATCTACGATCAATAATCTCAGGAGTTTGGCATTGGCAGTTGCTTCAGGTGAGAAGAATGGTTTATTTAATGTTATTGTCAATATTCAAGATGTTTTTAATTTTGTAAGATAATTGCAGTTGTAAATTTTTATGTGCTGAAATGTTAGTTCTTTGATGTAACTACACTACTTACCCACTCCTTTTGATTGTTATATATGTATAGGGGTTAGCACATACCAATTACAAGTTATCCTGTCTTAAAAAGAGCTAGTGGCACATGATAGTTAATCACGCTTTTACCCCATGTCCCCCCTTTACTCTAAATTCTTTGTATTTACATCAATTTGCTTCTTTCAATATATTATAATTATCCTTATTACTGACACATCTTCAAAAACTATTTCTTTCGCAGGACAAGCCCTCAGTCTTATGGGCCCAGTAGGTTCAGGAAAGACTTCACTAGTGGAACATTTGGCTGCTGTCACTGGCCGCAAAGGAGTGGCCTTCAAAAAAGTGCAGTTAGGAGACCAGACTGATTCCCGTATGTTACTGGGGGCGCATCAATGTACGGAAATCCCTGGAGAATTTGTGTGGAGTCCTGGCGTTTTGACTGAGGTATGAGTTTTGGAATTTCTGTACAATGTTATACCCACAGAGCACGAAATAACCGGGCCGGCAATGAATAGAGACGCCTTTACGAATAATATTCGCGGCCGAATTTGGCGCACCTGAGCGCAAACTACCTGGCACTGGGCATTGTTAGAAATATCACGAGATGTCAGTTTCTTTGAGTAATCGGTGGCGTTCAGTGACACGCTTGGTTTGCATGAAAAGTACTGGCAGTACGAGGACTATCCAGAGTCTTATTTTGTGCCCCTTACCATTAAAGACATCAATCAGCGGTGGTTGGAAATAGCCGCGTAAAATGTTTGTACCTATTTGAATGTGCAAGATAAGATACGCGTGAGTTTATGTTTGTGTGTATGTATGCCAACTAATTCTATTTATTTTAAATTAACTCTGTTTTTGAACGAATTTCTTTAACACTGTGTTAGGAGTAAACAGTCAGTCAGTTCAGGCGCATAGAGGGGGCATAATGCTTTAGCGTTATGCTCCCTTCATGCGACTTTTTACTATTTAAAATAGAAAGAGAGAGTGAGAGAGATTGTTTTCATGGTTTCTAGGGTGCTGAAGCCAATAGAGAGGTCAAAATAAAGTCAGAGTATTTTAAAGATGGAGTAAATGCATTCGAACTTGCAGAAAATGCTTTAGGAAGTTCGTTCCTGACGGGGTTCTTCCTCACGTTTAAAAAAAAATATGTTTAACTGATCATGTGGTTTGCAATAAAGATTTTAATTATTGAAAGAAGTGAGGTGTATGTGTAGGGGTGAGCTTAATCCCATCAATAGGTCCTCTTACTACATGGAACTTAAACGTAACAGGTGAATTGTTAGAGTATGTCTGGGTTTCAATTAATAAACAATTTGGGTCGCGGCAGCCACAATGTCCAACAAATATAAACGCATTAATTTTAAATTTCTAACATAATTTGTTTAAACAGATGTCAGTTATCTTATCTTGTGCAAGTGCAAAAACTCGAATACGGTATATTTGCATTAACAATGTGCTCAAAAGGTTGTAAAGTGGCATTGAAAAAATACTATGTAATGTAGGCGTACCTTGTTTCCTGCATTGTGTCGACAACCGGATTAGTTTTGAAAGTACTATCGAGGAAACTTACATCTGACCAATTTTAAAACAAAATCCCGTGCACACAATGACCACATCTGTTAGCAAGCGTTACTATAGCGGCTGAGTACTGCAAGCAATAATAGTCCTTACGGTGTACAGATGTTAGTTTCCTCGATGTCATCATTCTTTCAACCGGAAGATGGCCACTGCTGGACATACTCAATACACTTTGTAGCAGGGACATCGACGCACAACCTGTAATCATGATTTCAGTACATGATTCTGAACGCCCCTGCCTGGAGAAAAATTGACGGTTACAAAACAAAAAAATCCTGACCCATTTATTTTTACCGCGTAGGTATTGCAATTTTCTGTGAAACGGCTGATTTGGTTATTGATAACCGACAAAAAAATATGCTCAGGGTTCCCTGTACGTATTTATTACATTCCACAATGTGAAACTAGGTGGTAGGTTTATAAAGCCTTGTTTATTGTGAACCCTGATATGTTTCCCCTAACTAAGTGTCGTTTGCGTCGCCACACCGACCGATTTGAAAGTATGACAAAGAAAAGTGTACTAACTCCTCTCGTCTCTTCGCAGTCTCTAACAATTTGAAGACGATATCGACGATACATCTACTGTCTATTCCAAAAGTATCTGACGTTGGAAACAAAACCAGTTCTTGTTAAATTCTAACCTACTGCGAAATAGTAAGACATTTATCTGTATTTAGAAGGTTTCAACTTTAAATCTCACCACTTCTTCCAGCAAGTATTGTTTGAATAACATTATACAAACTAAGACTAAAATGAATAAATTATGTACAAGTATATAAAGAAAAAAATGGAAGAGCTCATTGGGCATCAAAGAATTCGTCAGCATCTCTGTCAGAGGGAAAATTTAATAATATTATTACCTAAATTGTAATTGAAAAAGCATCAACGTAAATTGCGGTTATAATTTATGAAAAACATCTTAAAGGTGTTTTTAAATTAGGATTTCTTTCTAATATTATAAATATGAAAGTTTGCATGTTTGGATGTTTATTACTCAATCACGCAAAAACGGCCGAACGGATTTGAATTAAATCTGGCACACATATCTGTGTAACCAGAGGTCGGAGTAGGTAGATTGATTTTATATACTTGCTTCAAGATATTATAATATGGACATGCCATTTTATCCATAATGTGCGGGAACTACCGGAAAAAGTTCCGGAATTGGAATTATGGAATAAAATAAAATACTGATTTCTTTCACCATTAGCTAACACTGGTGGCGTAGATTGATGTTATTAATACGTTTTTCACCTTAAACACAAATTCGTGCTAATTTCAATATGAAGTTCCGGTATTTTGGAGGCATATCCATATTATACTCTACGTTTGGCGTCAACGACCTTAAATCAATCTACCTACTCCGACCTCTGTTTATAACCTGGATTAACACGGGAACATAAGATACTTTTATCCCGGTAGTACGTTCTCGTGGGATAATTCCAGACCTCTACGCGGCCGAAGCCGCTGGCTAAAGCTAGTATTCAAATAATAAAATCAAAACACTAAATTCGTAAGTAGCACTGCAAATTGGCATCCACAGATACATTTTCATCAGGTACCTTTGACTGAACAGACTACATACTTACCTTTTTATTCACTCATCACCTGACATGATTTTCATACGGTAAAATGATTTCTAGGCCGTACAAAATGGACACTGGTTGCTACTAGAAGACATAGACTGCGCAGCACTAGATGTGGCATCGACTCTGAGTTCTCTATTAGAAAGAAACTCACTATGTGTGCCTGGCTATCGAGATTCTTTGCCAGTCACACCTGGCTTCCAACTCTTCGTCACTCAACGGTAAGTCCAAACAGAACAAATTAAACTTGAGTTAAATAGAAATAAAGTGGATTTTCATTTGTTATTTGATCCTTTCAATTTTGTTTTAGAACCTTGACAACAAATTACGGCTTTCAAAAGAAAATATCCAGCAGCAGTACATTGCTTCAAAAGCATTTAACACAAATAAACGTTGAACCTCTATCGAGGTCTGAACTCGCAGAGATCATACAGACTTTATATCCGGCTCTTTCAACTGTCTGCTCGAGAATAATCGAAGTATTCATGATGTTTTCAGTAGGCAGTCACGACACCTCCCTACAAGCTACCGAAGCAGTAGACAGCGAGAGAGAAAAGAATCTAATTCTTATACGGGGATCGAGACTGATTTCAACCAGAGACTTGTTGAAATGGTGCTCTCGATCAGTGGTTGGTTTTGACGTGACTAGTCCCGAATCCGCACTAAAAGTCCTTCAGGACGCTCTTGATATATTCACTTGTTCGGTATCCTCCCCTGAACATAGATTGGAACTAGCCAAAAAAGTTGGTCTATGCCTCGGTATAGTAGAAGCTAAAGCGGAATTCTATTGCAAACATTATAAGCCAAATGTATCATTGAATGACACCTTCCTAGAAGTTGGCAGGGCTAAGGTTCCGAGGGTAGAGAAGAGTTTGGAAACGATCGATTTTGATAACAAACAGACAGTGTTTTCGTTTACGAAACAGTCCGCCTGTTTACTTGAGAGGATTGCCTGCTGCGTCACTTCCAATGAGCCTGTTCTACTCGTTGGTGAAACTGGTACTGGTAAAACTTCATCAGTGCAGTATTTAGCTAAACAGACAGGACATAAACTGGTCGTCATTAACATGAACCAGCAGTCAGACTCAGCTGATCTACTCGGTGGATACAAACCCGTCGACCTAAAATACGTAATTGGACCAATAAGAGTACAATTTGAGGAACTCTTCCGAACATTCTTTAACACAGAAAAAAATCAGAAGTTCTTGGGCCATGTTGAGACTTGTTACGATACGGAAAATTGGCCTGCCTTACTGGCTTTGATGAAAAAGTGTCACAAAGCAGCTATCGGTAGGTTGACGTCAATAAGGTCTACCAATAAAGTGAAGAAATGGGTAGAATTTGGGCGTAAATTTACAAAGTTGGAACTGCAATTTAAGGCAGCTTCTAAGTTGACTTTCGCGTTTATTGAAGGCTCTCTAGTCAAAGCGATGCAGGAAGGCCATTGGGTGTTGCTAGACGAAATAAATTTAGCGTCCGCTGAAATATTAGAATGTCTAGCTGGGTTGCTAGAGGACAAAAATGAGACTATAGACTTGATAGAAAAAGGCGATAAAGTCCCTATTAAAAGACATCCAGATTTCACACTTTTCGCTTGTATGAATCCAGCTACAGATGTGGGTAAAAAGGACCTGCCTGCAGGTCTTAGAAACCGTTTCACAGAGTTCTTCATCGATGAATTGACCGAACGCAATGATTTGATATTGCTTACTGGTGACTATTTGTACCACATGAATCTTGGTAGTGGCATTTTAGAGGCTATCTACAATTTCTATTCCAGTATTAAGAAGGAAGCGAAATTCAATCTTGTGGATGGATCGGGTAATAAAAATACAATAACAATTTTTCTGCCGTTTATACTTAAGTCTTTTATTATGTATTATCTTATGTCTTTGTATTATTTTAGGAAATACACCACATTACTCTCTCAGAACTTTATGCAGAGCCCTGACAGCCGCTGCCAAAGCTAGATGTGGAACAGTATCTAGATCTCTATACGAAGCATTTTGTTTATCCTTTCTAACACAATTGGATAGTTCATCACATCCGAAAGTAGAAGCCATGATTGCCAAGTACGTATACATTTGAATAAGCTTACTATAAGGATGATAAATTTGGGTTTGCTAATTATTTTCCATTTATTTTCTAGGGCAGTACTCGGCAAGAAAAACGTAAAATCAGTGACAAAACATCTTATCCCCGAGCCACAAGATCCAAACCAAAGATACTTGTTATTTGAAGGCCACTGGATCCCCCAAGGACAATTAGAACTAGCTATCCCAGAAGATTATATCCTAACTCCTACGGTAAAAAAGAATCTTCGTGATATCGCACGAATTGTATCTCTTGGTCGATTACCGATATTGTTACAAGGAGACACATCGGTAGGCAAAACGTCCCTTATTACATACATAGCTAAAGCTTCTGGCAATTATTGTGTCAGGATAAATAACCATGAACATACAGATCTTCAAGAGTACATAGGGTCTTATGCAACCGACTCTGAAGGTACGCTTGTATTTAAAGAAGGTGTTCTAGTCGAAGCCATGAGGAAGGGATATTGGATTATACTTGACGAGCTGAATTTAGCACCTAGTGATGTATTAGAGGCCCTAAACCGTGTGTTAGACGACAACCGAGAACTGTTCATACCAGAAACTCAACAAGTAGTCAAAGCAGATCCCAATTTCATGTTATTCGCTACTCAAAACCCGCCAGGTTTGTACGGTGGGCGTAAAATGCTGTCTAGAGCATTTAGAAACCGATTCGTTGAGTTACACTTTGATGAGATACCTAAGAATGAACTGGAAACTATTTTACATCAAAGATGTCATGTTCCGCCAGCCTACTCTAAAAAAATGATAGCGGTTATGGCTGATCTACAAATAAGGCGGCGGGGTTCCGCAGCCGTTCAGGGCAAAGACGGATTTATAACCCTACGAGACTTGTTCAGGTGGGGTCAGAGATACAAATGCACTTCAAAGAATACTTTGACTGATGACAGGTTTTACGATTGGGATCAGCATATAGCTGATGAGGGCTACCTTATCTTAGCTGGAAAAGTACGACAAACAGACGAAAGATCCATAATCGAAGAAGTTATAGAAAAACACATAAAAAGGAAGGTTAATCCTGACAACCTCTTTAGTCTTCATGCGGCCACGTCTCCCGTCACCAAGTCAGTATTGGAGACAATTTTGAAGCACAAACTTAAAGAGTTTGATCACGTTGTTTGGACATATAACATGAGAAGACTCGCAGTATTGATAGCCAAGTCTTTCGCTTTTGATGAACCAGTCTTATTGGTTGGAGAAACGGGTTGCGGAAAGACAACCATATGCCAAGTACTGGCAGCCTTAAAGAAACGTCAGCTCCTGTCGGTCAACTGTCACATGCACACAGAGAGTTCAGATTTCCTAGGAGGTCTTCGCCCTGTGCGTCAATACCAAAACGATGGAAGACTCTTTGAATGGGTCAATGGACCGCTCATAAAAGCCATGGAGGCAGGAAACATGTTCCTAGCTGATGAAATATCTTTGGCTGATGACAGTGTTTTGGAACGAATGAACTCTTTACTAGAACCTGAAAGGCAGTTAGTGTTACCCGAAAGGGGAAGCGACGATAATTCTGATGTCGTTGTGATTACAGCACATAAAAAATTCCACTTTGTCGGAACAATGAACCCTGGTGGAGATTTCGGAAAGAAAGAGCTTTCTCCGGCTCTGCGTAATAGATTTACAGAAATATGGTGTGACAGTGTCACATCTAGAGAAGACTTACTGAAAGTACTCGAAAAAAGCGTCAACAAAGGAGTGTCGCTAGGCAACCAAGAGGACGGTAGTTCGGGAATCGGTACCTTCATATTAAACTTCACAGACTGGTTGAAAAATTCAGAAGTGACGAACAAATTCCCGTTCAGTATTCGTGATCTTCTTACGTGGGTCAACTTCATAAATGTAACAGTTACAAGGGGAATTTTGGACCCCCCTGAAGCATACGTACACGGTGCTTGTATGACTTTCCTAGATTGTTTCGGCACAGCACTTACAGGCCATATCGATAACGAAACTTTGATCTTATTACAAAAAAATGCAATTAAATTCTTGTTGGATCAAATAAAATCAATTGGCAGCGAATATATAGAGCGTTTACAAAAAATGTTAAGTGAAAAACAGACCAAATTCGTTGCTGAAAGTTGTTCTCAAAAGTTTGGCATAAAACCTTTTTATATCAAAGTTGGACAGAAACATGGCAACATCGCGAAAGAAGACAGAAAGTTCGCGTTCACAGCCCCAACGACCGGTGCTAATACTTTGAGGCTGTTGCGAGGTTTGCAGCTGAATAAAGCAATTCTTTTGGAGGGAAACCCTGGCGTTGGAAAGACGAGTTTAGTAACTGCACTTGCTAAATCATCTGGTCATAAAGTGGTCCGGATCAATTTGAGTGACCAAACGGTAAGTCTTCCTATAATATAAAAAAAAGCTAAAGAAAAAAGTTTATGGTTAGTATGGAAAAAGAGTATGTTTAGTTGTTAGTTAGTTGATTACTATAATTTGTATTCATCTTTCCAGGATATAACAGATTTATTCGGGACCGACCTACCCTCTGAAGATGGATCTTTCACATTCAAAGAAGGAGCCTTCTTGAGTGCTCTTCAAAATGGCGACTGGATTCTATTAGACGAGTTGAATTTGGCCCCTCAACCCGTCTTGGAAGGTCTTAATGCATGTTTGGATCACAGGGGAGAAGTATTTATTCCTGAACTTGGAAGAACTTTTAGAGTTAAAAAGCAGACAAGATTATTTGCCTGCCAGAATCCTTTAAAACAAGGGGGTGCCCGAAGAGGTTTGCCAATATCTTTCTTGAACAGATTCACTCAAGTTTACATCGATACACTAACGAAAGAAGACTTGATATACATTGTGGAGGCCCAGTACTCATCCATACCAAAAGACATTTTACACAAAATAGTTGAATTCAACTGCAAAGTTGCCCATGAAGTAACAGAGATACAATCATGGGGCCACAAAGGTGCTCCTTGGGAAATGAATCTCAGAGACATACAGAGATGGTGCGAGGCTCTCATTCTGGATCAGAATGAAGAAGATAAACCACTATCTCCTGGAAAATTCGTTGACATTCTCTATGTGAACCGTATGAGAACCGAAGAAGATAAGCAAAAAATGATCGAAATATACGATAAAATATTCCTTCCTAATTATCCAAGGAGTGATATTAACCCTCAATTCGAATTGAACCGAACACATGTTATAATAGGGGACGTTAACCTACGCCGTAATGAAGATAAAGAATTCAAAAATCGGAGAGCTTTTGAAACGAATTTGGTTGTACTGAGAAGCCAACTGTCGACTTTGAAAGCGGTAGCTCAAAGTATCAAGATGAATTGGTTGACGATACTTGTTGGTCCTTCGGCTACTGGCAAGAGTAGTGTAGTACAAGTTCTTTCTGATTTGATCGGCACCGAACTGCAAGTCATACCCGTGACGTCAGCAATGGACGTCTCTGACTTGCTTGGTGGTTTCGAGCAAGTTGATTTGAACAGAAGCCTTGAGAGCTTGTATGATAAAATCGAGACTTTAACCATACAAACTGTTAGGAAGACGTGGTTTTTCACAAAACCCTCTGAATGGAAGGATAACCTGCTGCTAAGTGAGCTTTACGAGTACAAATCACTGCAGAAAGCGTCAAACACTGACATATCAGATGGTAACATGGATAATTTCAAAGAAAAAATTGAATTCCTAAATATTCACTGCGAAAAATTGATTACACACAACAAGTATCAAGCAACTATCTTGCCAAAAGTACAAGAAGTTGTAAAACTATTAAACAAGTTGCGGAACAAAGTGTCGCAAGTGTCTTCTGTCAACGCTGGCGGAAAATTTGAATTCGTGGACTCTTTGCTTGTGAAAACTATGATTGAAGGCTCTTGGTTACTCCTAGACAACGTCAACCTCACTTCCGCAGCCGTACTTGACAGACTGAATGGTTTGTTGGAACCGAACGGTGTGTTAAGCATTCCTGAAAGGGGTGACGTCAGTGAAATAAAACCTCATCCGAACTTTAGAGTGTTCTTCACTATGGATCCAAAATATGGAGAGATTTCGAGGGCTATGAGGAATAGAGGAGTGGAAATATCTTTAGTAAGACCAGATGATTGGCAGACATCATATGTGTCAGAAACTGAGAATTTGTTTGACTTGACGGCTTTGTTGTTGTCTTGCGGCTTGCCTAACAAATATCATGATTTGTGTATCAAATGTCATGAGACCATGCAGTCCTTTGTTGAAGGTATGTATTTACATAAATGTGTTACTTAATAATAACACAGATTTAATGTATAAATATAACAATATTTGCTTTATGTTTTGATACAAAAACAAATAGGAAACAATACGATATAACACCACGCCCCGAAGATTTTATTAATGTTCGTTTTAATGACACATTTAGGTGACCTCAAACATTGTTTTTTTTTCAGGACTCGAACGGCCGAATATTTCACATTTGCTGCAAGCGGCTCACTTGACCTGGCAGCAGCTACTCCGGGGTATTTCCACCACCAATGCTTTCGTCAGCAGCTTCTCTGACGTTTACATAAAATCGAGATGCGGCGCAGACTTCGCTTCAAGTGTAAATTCGACACTCGCGGAAATGAAGAACTCCATGTTAAAGGACCTTGAGAAGTTAATAGAAGACGAGGAACTGAACAAAATGGCTCCGCTCTCCGCAACTACGAATCCCACGCTCACCGTACAAGGTTTGTGCCACAATTCCTCTATGGAAATCTCCAAGCAACTCGCGTACACAGCCCTACAAGAAACTAAAGACGGTACGGTAGAATCATACCAACACGTCATCTTTTGTTTGTTCACCGTTTATCAAAGATCTCATCCAAATATATTGACAAACGTTTATTCTATTATTCGTGACATTATGAAGAAGCAATGCCGCGGCTCACAGTACGCTGACATTCTCAATGCCACTGCTTACGAAACCCACAAACTTTCGGGCATTGATGTACAGTCATACAAAAAGTACTATCCAGAATCATACATATTAAAAGAAATCCAAGAACGTTCCGGCAACAGGGAGGGACTCGTATTGTTCAATAACCTAATGATGCACTATTTGCATAACCGCGTCTCTGAAACTACGTTTACTGTATCAAATTATTCAAATGCTGTGTTGTCTGGCAAACTGACTGATGATTTTGCTGAATATCCGATACTGAAACATTGTTCTAGTTACTTAGAGATTATTGACCAATTTATTAAAACTAGTATTCACTGTTCTGGGAGCAATATAGATACTGAAACAGCATGTAATATGTTCCAACTTCTGAGCTGGCGGGACAGATTCCTAAAGCTGGCAAACGAGCCAATATTCGTTTCTAATGAAGCCAGTAAGCGTAGGATTTTAAGAGAAGACATTGTTCCTCTACTGTACACACACAGTAAATGGTTAACGAAACTTTTGATGATACCATTAATGAGACTTACAACAGAAAGCGACAATACGATAAACGATTTCTATAGAGCCACGGAAAATATAGAGATGCCAGCCGACAACAATAACTCAACAGTTACTAAGCTGAGTAAAAAGATCCGTAAGATGTACGGCCAACCGAAATTATTCGTTGACAAAGATGAATACGAGAAATGTAGCGAGAAGTCTAAAGTTTACAACAAAATGGCTTTGGATCTGAATCAGCCTATTTCGAAGCAACTCAACAGATTATCTGTAGACAACTATGCTGTTACTGACATGAACTTAGCATTGGATGTGCCCAATAACGATAAATTGGAACTGGTACAACAAAATATCACCAAGTTGGTTGACAGTCGAGTCGTTGAAAAACCAGGATCCCACGTGAAACTTCTTCCAATAATCTCTTACATAGTACACAGAATATTGACAATCCTACAGAGAGATTTCTTTGATGTAATGTCTCTGTTATCAAAGAACGAAGACAACGTAGTTATGAGGATCGGATCTTCAGAAGTGGTGGCCAGTTTGGTACACTTGGGAAAAGTGACTAAAGGTTTTCCTCCAGCATTATTGAATCTTTTAGAAGTAATACTCAAACTGCAAGACAATCGTGACATGATTAGTGAAAGGTAATAAATTATTTTTTATTAAAACAGTATCTCACACATTGACAAAATACTGTAGCAAGATATTATTTTTCCAGGATATCGTCTGTTCCTGTCAAATTCTGGGACGAATTTTATAAAGCGATGGTTTATTCACCAGCGTTCTATCCTTTGCCATTTTTGAATCCACATAATAGTGAAAGTTCGGAAGAGACTGTTGAAGAAATACCGATTAACAGCAAGAGATTGTCCAAAAATGTTCCCTTACTGCCATATTATCTGCAGAAGTTCACCGTGTCGGTTGATAATCCAGGTATTTTATGTAGTTAATCTCCTTAATTTTAGTCGAAAATGACGGTATTTTAAGTCTGCTTATCACTGCTTGACGTAGTAAAGCGAAAAAGTCCTTATACATCAGTAAGTTTGTTGAAATCTTGGTCCTTTTGCTAGATGCAAGATGAGTTGCCAGCACCAGTCTTTTGTCAAGTTGATCCAAGCTACAGATCATAGGACTGATCTAATTATGACCTGTTGTTACCTGTCGACAGATATGGCTGTCTTGCGCGGTGCGGATCGAATAACCAAAATTATGATGAATGGATCAACTAATGGATCTATCTATTTAACTAGCCTGTATTGTTGGGACAATACAGGCTAGTTGGATGGGATTGAATGGCCGATTCGGTCATTCGGTATCCGATTGGTACTCTTACATCTCTATGTAAAGCGACTACGGTGTTTCTAGCTTTTCCCATAGTGCCTACAGCTATAGCCACATAGCCCATAATAGCTGATTGTTTTATTACGCTATAATATTGATTCCATTTGATAGGCCGCGCCGAATTACGTTAGTTGGCACTCTCACATCCATGTAAAGCGACTATGGTGTTTCTAGCTTTTCCCATTGACCGATTGAGACCGTTGGATTGATGGAAAAGGGAACTGTGAGAGGCAGGCCTTTGCCCTGCAGTGGGCTGCAGAGCAAAGGCCTGCCTCTCCTTTTTCCATACAATTCTGTCTTTTGCTAGTGTTGGCAAGTCCTTTCGGTAGGATCCAAGCTCGTCAACTAATACATGTTCAGCCTATAACGTTCCCACTGCTGGGACACAGGCTTCCTCTCCATGAGAGGGAGTGGGCCGTATCCACCACGCGGGCCCAGTGCGGGTTGGTAGATGTCACATGTTTTCGAATTTTTTTGGTTTTAGGACATGCCGGTTTCCTCACGATGTTTTCTTTCACACACAAAGTAATGCGCCTGGCTGGGTTCGAACGCACGACCTACAACTCGTAAGTCGCGGCCGTTACCACTGTGCCACCACTGCTCTCGTCAACTAATGGATACTAATAATTTATATTACAGAGTCACGTCATTTACTAGCCTATGAAGCTGTTTCAATAGAAGGCAGAACTGATTATTCTGTGCAGCTTGGAACAATCTTGAATATTTTGTGGAAGAACATCGCCACGTTGGATTCTGCGGTTTCGTTGAAATTGTACGTATTTTTCTTCCTATGAATTCAAAGTTTTAACTAACCATTTAGATATATACTTGGATTTAATTTCTTGGTCGGATTTTTTTTCTCGGTTTTACTGTTTAAGACTTCATGAATATGGTGTTATATTCAAAATATACGCGTACGAAATTTCACCTAATTTATTCATTTTATTTCAGAATATCAGATGCCAAATTTGAAATGAAGAAGTACGAGCAACTTGTACACTTCTTATACTCCACTCTCGAACTCAAAAACGACAGCACATTTGACGACATTTGCACACATACTATCGAATTGTTCCGCATTTGTCACAAAGACACTTCATTAGACGACAGACTAGCCGAAGCGAATGACGCATATCAAAGACTCCGAAATTCACTAGAAACGAATACAGATGATTTGAAAACAAAGATCTTTACAGCACAGCTATCATTACAAACAAGTGTTTTAATCACTAAAGTGTTTTCTGAAATTAATCCCATGGACCATGTCGCGAAGTATCGTTTAAAAGTTCAGTATATCGAAGAAGATGTGAAGACGATAGATGCACTACTCGGCGCTTACTACTTCCATGGTCTTGTGTATGGAAATATTCACAATGACGGCACTATTGAGAAGCCTTCACAAGTCGTAATTAGTAAGTTGGATAAGGACTGTGGTTTGATGAAGGTACATCCCTATTGTAGTGTGCTTATGGGAATGAGACAAAGAACTGCCGAAAGAGTTAGCAAGTACAAGCTGGGCAATACTTTTAGACCTGAAGAACCGACATATCACAGTTTTGCTAATGTAAGTAGAACATAAACAAGTATTTACTTATCAGTTCTTTGAAATAACTGTTAATAGTGACTTCCAAAAAAGAAATCACTACATTTTATAAAATAAAGTCCCCCACCGCGTCTGTCTGTCTGTTTGCGATAAACTCAAAAAGTACTGAATGGATTGTCATGCGGTTTTCTCCAATAGACAGAGTGATTCATGGAAAGGTTTTTTTTTGAGGGTGGGAAATCATCAAATAACTTCTCCCGCTCTGGGTGGAGCAGGCGGGCGTGTCAGACTTACTGACTAAAACCCACCCGTGTTCCCTCAGTTGCCTGTGTGCCAGGGGCGACGGTATCTCTTTCGAACAACCCGCACCCCTGGCAGGCATCGGCCTTTGCGGACCCCACCAGTTGTTGCTGACATCTCTGACGGCGCACGTGGAACATAACGCGCCGTCGACCCGGGCATTTTTTTTTTACGTGGAGAAATGCCTACTGCGCTACCACGGGAGATAGCGCAGTTATGTGGGAAATTTTTAAGTGTATATTTTGTTAAGGTTTTGTTTGAATTGATATTTGGTCAATGTTTAGGTAGTAAAAATTCCTTCTTTTTGTTTTCAGGACTGCAAACACTTTACAAAATCAGTACTATCAGCAAAATCAGTCCACGACATTACTACCAACTTAATAACAGCTTGCAAGGTTTTGTACAATAACTTACTTACTAACACTGTGAACAAAACAAACCTTCAAGCTGGGCACACTGTGAATAAAGAAACATCTTACTGGCTGTTTTCAGTCAACGCCTTTTACAAAAAAATCGAGGCATATTCCGACGCATTGCCGGACTTAGCAAAGCCTCTACAGAGCTCCATATCCCAACTCGTGTATAGCGTAACTTCCATGAACGATTTGATAAAAGAGATCATAGTCAAGATAGAACAAGGTCCGGTCCTAAAGGAGGTTGTAACAGATTTGATGGTGTTCCCCAATGGTATACCTAATAGAAAGAGCAAAAAGGATTATATGAATAGATTTGAGTCGACGAAGTTTGTGCAGTTGTTGAATAGAAATGTCGTTGCTGGGAACGAAGAGATGTTTGCTGCTGAGTTGGAGGGTATTCAGTGAGTGTTTTTTTTCTCGTACTGGACTGACTGGTTTTTCTACCAAAACTTAATAAGGTTCCTGTTTTCATGGCTTTTAGTCATTCTGCGTGAGTTAAACGCAAATGGCTTATGCCATTGTAACAATTTTTTTAAAGACAGGAACGTTATACCGGTGCAAACTACCGAGGAGGGTGCCACCTTGTATGTTCTTAACTAACATCAATCTACAAGCTCTTTTATTGCGTTTATTATGCAGTACTTAGTAGTACTCACTTTACTAACTCTTAAGTTCACCACGCATTGATAATATTGTAAAACATACAAAACAGTAATTATGGAGTTTATTGCCCATTCTTCTCCATACGAAACTACCGTTTGAAAGGGGCGACTAGAATCAATAACATTCAATTTTCTTTTGTTCAAAAGTGCTTATTAATGGCCAACTTGAAATAAATTATTTATGTTCTTTTTTAATGGTTATAGGCATAATATAAAATGCATTTTTTCCAGGGTTCTAAAAATGAATCTATCAGAGCTGCGCATGTACAGCACAGCATTGGACAAACTGGACAAGAGTACGATGGAGTCCGTGCTGGCGACGCTGAACTCTCTCGTGAATGTGTGGCAGCAACAGCAGAAAGATATTGCGAGGAAGAAGTTGGATGACGAGGCGTTATATGTTACTAAGTAAGTACACTCTTGAATCTATTTTGTGTGTTAATATTAAAGTAACAAGTAATAAAAAAAACTCGATGATTTATCAAGCCGTAAAAGCCGTGCTAGGTAGAGATGGGTTGCTAGTATAAATTATTGTATTTAAAAAATCTTGCAAGTCTTTACCAAGATGAAATACAAAATAGTAATTAGAAATTAATGTAGAAATCTCAAGCTGTCTCAAGCATCTAATTTGCGAGGGCAGCGGTTGTCATCTTTAGTGGAAGAGTGAATTTTTCTAGTCAGTTTTTGGGCCCCTGATCACTGATAAGGCTATCATATCAATTGGTTTGATCGGTTAAAAATATTAACAAATGAATATGCCTCCAGAAATTGAGCGAGAGTCTGAAGCCCTAAATTTTTTATACCACTTCTTTCAGATCTAAATGTGAAGATGAAGACGAAGACGCAATAGCTATCGAAGAAATGCTCGAAATGTTCCCGTCTTACTCCGACCAAGACTTTGCTGAGTTCAAGCCACCAACACTGGAACAAATTCCAGTCAAAACACAGAACAATACAGAAAAGCCTAAACAAAAACACCTAATATCTCCCGAAGACGTTTCTCTAGTATACAAATGGCATTCAAACATAGTTCGAAATATGACGTCAGCGGAATGGTTACCCGCCCGAAAGAAGTTGGTCGGTAATGACGTGACTAGTGCATTCTTGCAGAGGTATCCCACATTTAGTCGGGTTATAAACAATGTTTGGGAGGCTTTGGACGCGGAGTTCGAAGGGAGCATCTCACCGAGTTTGATGGTCCTTATTTCTCAGATTAAGGCTAAAGTCGATGGGCAAGGTAATTTTTTAATATTAGGGGAGAGGGGAAGCGCTAGTGTAACCAGCGATATTAAAATTTTCTTACGTTTTTACAATTTGCAAGGCAGTGTCCCATTGAATCCCATTGAATGACTTTTTTCATGAAAAGGTCATTAAATGGCCTTAAATTAACTAAGACAAGTGGGTTGTATCGATTATTTTAATAATCATAATTCTGTAAAGCCATATTTGTTACGGTCGCGGTTTTAATCAACAAAACTCTGACACCGACTTGCAATTACGTTTTTTTTCTTTAGAGTTCGGCTTTGTATGGTGTCGTCTTTGCCACTCATACTCGTCTGACAGTCTCTTTCTAAAAGTGAACTGTTTGTTGGCATACTAGCACCGGGTACTGTAATAGGGTATTTTACTCTATATGAGAAAAATCTAAAAGTACATTATTGAGATAGCATAAGCAAAAAGCAGTCGGAAAATGTTAGTTTTAGTTCATGAAATAACAAACTTAATTTTAAAATTCAATTCAAATATTTCAGTTTGTTTTAATCTGTTTTGAACACCATGAAATAGTAGCCGCCATGTTATTTGGTCATACCGCTGTATAAAGTAATCAACTGAACAACTTGCTCTTTTATTATTTTCGTAACCAAAGTAATTTTTATGGAAATAATATCTTACATTCAAGAACAGCAAATCAACGATAAGTAGAATAATAACTCATTTTTTTAAATTATAAACAATTATCATACAAAATATCAGCGCACTAGTTTACACAGCAAACTGACGTCATACCCACAGAGCAATATGGCGTCCACTGCGTCCAACGTTTTCGTCAAATTACGCGCGAAATATGAAAATGTAAAATTTAAATGCATTTTTATGGCACTAATCGATTCAATAAAAATGTTTTGTTTTTTTAGTGGTTTATTAGCATTTTAGAATCTAATTAAGACACTTTTCAAAAATAGGTGTAATAGCCTATTTAACTATTTTGGGTAGCATAGTAGCACCTGACATCTTATATTTATTTGTACATATTATTTTGTTTTATTTTTAGAGTCTTCAAGCAAAGTGGACTTCTATAAATCCGCTTGGGTCTCGGAAACGAAACAGTGCGTGCCTTTGCTTCACAGGGTGAAGGAAAACACTAATGAATTACTTAATCAATGGCCAGATTTCCCTACTTTGAAAGAGGTAAGCAATTCATTACCAGTTCTACATCCATTATTTTAACCGTGCCCTTCGGAAACTAGAAGAAACTATTCTAACTTTCAAATAATAATAATAAAATAAAAAATGGTTTATCTACTATTATCATCATTATCTACTATGATATCTAATCGACGCCTTCTGGGCAGAATAAAACTGGTTGCTAATTAAATTGTACTGTTTAACACACACGCTGACTTATTACTTGTTAAAATTTTAGGAAAATAATACATGTCCTTACTCTTAAAATGTTTGTGGGCACCATGTATCTATCATTCAATTTATAAAACCTTTTAAAAGAGTAACGATGGAGTTTCTTGGCCATTCTTCTGCATACGAACCTACCCTTAGGAAGGGACGACTAGAATCAATTTTATTTTAATGTAAATTTTGACATTCAAAAGTGCCTATTATGTGCCTATTTGAAATAAATGCTTTCACTTTGAAAAAGTGCCATAGCCGTTATTATTCCCGTGCAAGAAAGTGATGAATCTTTACTTCCTGTGGGCTCAGCACGAGAACCGTAGAGAAGCGTTTTGTCGACGGAAGAGTACACAAAAATGACGTTTATTTCTTGTTCTAGTTTATTTGTAGTTATTTTACGGTAGAGTAGAAAGAGAAAGTGTCATGCTAAGCTTGCTGTATAGCCCTATCGCTTTTTCACACTAAAACAAATATGACTGTCACTTCTCTTTTCAGAGAAGTGACAAAGTTATCTTTCAAGTTTGTAAAAAGATATGGCCATATGGCCATATATCGGCGTCCAAACTTATTTATTAAATCAAGCAATTCTGTCTATCTGTTAGCTTTCAAGCCTTAACGGCTGACTGGATTGACAAAGGATATTTTGTACCCCAGTAGTATGTTCGTGTGGTATAATTTCCAACTTTCACACAGACGAAGCCGCCTGCTAGAGCTAGTAGCAAATTAACAGTTTAGAATCTAAACTTTAGATAAAGTCCTCATCAAGAACCATCAAGCCCTAAGCGACACATTTTCTTTATCTAATCTCCCTATAACATTCCAGATAATAGTAATAGTGAACAGAATCTTAAGCTTCCCGGTAACGAGCCCAATCAGTCGTTTCCTCACGGGTCTAGAGTTACTTCGGGACAAGATTGAGGAATGGAACAAGAACGCGCATAAAGGGAATAATATGATCGACGTGTCGCTCGCCGTAGGACAGCAGATTATAAACTGGAGGAAGCTGGAGATGGCTCACTGGAAGGAGTGTCTCAATAATTTGTATCATAGGTAAGTGAGAATTTTGGACGTTTATTTATTTATTTAACCATTTTTGTACACATATATAAACAGACAAGAAGAAAGGAACAGAAAAATACGTAGAAAGGTGAGGCGGTGGTGCGTTCTTTTGTTTTGGAAATAATGTGTTGAGTGACGTTTTATAGATACTAGCTTTTGCCAGTGTCTTCGCCCACATGGAGGTCAAATTTTTTCCTATGGTAACATATTACCGGGATAAAAAGTTCTATGTGTTAATCTAGGTTATAATCTGTCTGTGTGCCAAATTTCATACAAATTCGTTCAGCCGCTGTTGCGTGATTGAGTAACAAACATTAAACATCCAAACATCTAAACATACCAACTTTCTCAATATTATAGTAGGATTCATTGAATATGTTGTACACTGCGAAAAATGACAAGCAATGACAGTGCATATTTTAATTTTCTGCTTTAAAATAGTCCAAACTATTGGGCAATACAACGCAGCCTAGGGCACCAAAAATAAGCAGTTTAATTTTTTTGCCGCTTAGTTTTATGATATACACGGACGCCTTAACTAATGACTATAAAAAAAAAAATACAGTAAACTATTATGACTACATGATTTAGACTGCTGTAAGGTTCAAGTTTATAGATTTGCTTTATTCAAAATCAACAATCATTAGTAGCTAGCTGTCAATATTATCTATGTTTTTATATATATATGCTTTCATTTACAGGAAGCAATCGGAAGCCCATAAGTATTGGTTTTACCTATACTCCGTCACCAATTTATACTTGGAAGATACATCGGATTCCGCCCAAGCCGACAGGGTCATAAATGTGCTCAAAGATTTCATGGAAAAGTCGAACTTAGCGGAGTACGAAGTAAGGTTGGATATCATATTCGTGTACCACTGTCATTTGGTGCATTTGGAGCCTTCTCAAAATAGAGGTAAGGGTGAAGTTCTTCTTTGCCTAAACTAAATATTTGACTAGATTATTTTCACTAGCGGTTCTTCAGCAAACTTGGATAGTAGCCTAAATAATTATGTCAGATGTGGCCGCGATAAAAGTTGGAAATTCGACGTGTTGCAATAAAATGTAAAACTCCGCATATTGTCTGACCACTATTTTTGAGCATATGTAAAGCCGTAGTAAGGACAAAAAAAAATTGTCATTATGTATGCAATCAATTTGTATGTACTCACGGCTACACATCAAGCTGTACATTTCCAGTATAAGCTGATCTAGCATAGTATACGATTTCCGTAGGTACAGTGCGAGATCAGCGTAAACTGGGAAAGTATAGCTTGATGTGCAGCCGTGTGTCACTACGCGTCGAGCAGACAAAACTTCGAATATTTGGCAAATTCAAGTGAGCGAAGTTAGTCGTCGCTGGTAGTGATACTAACCCATTTCAACATCCCTTTCAGACGAACTCCTCTCAATCCTATGGAACACATACAACTACTACTCGCAGTTTAGCGCACAAGTGGCCGCCCACATCAAAGAGAAGCGCGCTCCCATAGAGAAGAAACTGCGCGATTACGTCAAGATATGCACGTGGGACAGAGACCTTAGTTACTGGAGTGTTAAGGATACTGTGGAAAAGGCGCATAAGTCTCTGCATAAACATACTAAGGAGTTTGAGGTTTGTAGCTTGCCATATTAAAAACGATTAAAATCAAATTAAATTTTCGTTGTTTTGAATTTACCGCCAAAACGCTCCTTACGATGACTTATCACGTGACATCAGGTTTGTGTAAACGGCACCGGTACAAATACTTAGTTTGGCGCAGTTTTAGAAGTACCGCACACCAGAAGTACGTGCACAGGCACCGTGCACCAGTAATACCACTTTCTATCCATTCAAAATCTTGTTAATTATAAACTCGACGTTCACTTGTTTACTTACTATTTTAGTTTACACAAAGTTGACGTCACGTGTGGTCAAGTGACAAAAAGTCACAGTTTAACGCTCTTTCGGTGGTAAAGAGCGTTTTAACGGTAAATTCAAAACAACGAAAAACAAATTTGATTTAAAACGTTTTTAATTGAGGAAATGGATATAAATCAATTTACTTTTATTTTTCTGTTACATATGTCGTCCCAATCTTCAAATTAGAATAGTTTTACTAAATTGGAAAACACCCTATTACAAACTTCAAAACAAGTTTAAATTGACATACTTTATGTTCATATGAAAACACCCAAGGAGTTCTTCGATGTCTACTTCGATGTTTAAAAATAAAGCCTATTATTTAAAGTGATTGCCTGTTTAGCATGATGATTATCGCTCTTCGTGTATTAAATAAAGTGTTTTATTCAACGTCATGCCTGCTTAAACGCAATGATAATGCCTCTCAGCACTGTAGCAATCAAGTTTGTTAAGTGTTATTTCTTCATTTATATTCTAGAAAGTACTAAATGATAGCGTAACAAGCTGCCTAGTGGACAACTCAACCGAAGTGGTAGGGGACCACGTCGGGCTATGGGACCGGCCTAAACGTACCACCACCGCTAATGCACCTTCAGGCGGCGCCTATATGATTGACGTGCAGAACCATATAGTTCTCGCAAGGAATATTAAGGTATGTTAGATTACGATTTTGTGTTTATTCAGTGGTGTACAGTTGCGGAATAAAAAGGTTAAGTTAAGCTCTTTTGAAAATCCATTTAGCTATTAATCATAAATGAGCTAAGATTTACTTTTCGTTTCGCGACTGTATGTAGTTTGTTTCTTCTATGCTCGTCTGTTGTGTGATTTTCAAAGTAGTTTTTTTGCATTTTTATAATCCAATTATCAAATACATATCGTCGTAGAACCTAGTTTGGCTGTAATTTCGTTTCTCGTTACTTATATCGGTAAGAATAACAATAAACAATTATGGAGGTAGATTGAAGTTGATGTAAGAATAATACATAAAATAATGAATTGACTAATAATTCTAAATAGAACTGAACAAAGTAATCCGTGACCATACACCATTACAACTCCACACACACATACAATTCTACACACCCACAAACACTTCTACACACCCACAAACACTTCTACACACCCACAAACACTTCTACACACCCACCCACACTGCACTTAGATATGCTTATAGGGTGCTAGCATGACATCCTGTTTGTTTCTGATGCATATAATAGGTGTAGTTATTAAATTGTAAATCCGTAATTGGCTATAAGATTAGTATGTTTATCCTAAGTGAAAAAGAGCTGTGGATTTTGTGAATAAATAAATAAATAATTATTTTGAATGAACACTCTCTGTGTTATTACAGAACGCGATCTAACTTTAGTTCTACCCTAAAGCTCTGAGCCAATTTTTACATTTCCAACTCTATTTCGATGTATGTATGGACTTAATACAAGAATGACAAGTTAGCTTCGACTGAGTTGTTAGTTTTGTAAAACGGGGGAGGGGTTTTGTAGAGCTTTGGGTTTTGTTTTCGATTTAGTTAGGTTCTTATTATAAAAACAGAATCGACCGTTTAAATCATACCTAATGAAAAACCTTGTTATGTAATGAGATAAGACCGTGTGGGTTTTACTTCGAAGTGTAACCGGTTTAATACAGCGATGCACCACTGTTTATTTTTGGAAGATCTTGTGCAAAAAATATAAAAGTCGAGTGGCGTATTGAAATCGGGACATTAAAATGGCACATTTCGTTTCGGGTTCACTTTATCATACACGATCTACCTGTTAGTATATGATACGGCTGCTGCCTGGGAAAAACGGAGGGGGGGGGGTGTCTAAAACAAATATTTCAAATCCTGGGACATGTTGATTTGCCTTCGGTCCGCTATCGATGTCACCTGCTCTCACTATTTCTCTGATGGTAGCCCGACCGATAGACTGTATCTTTGGATGACAAAAACTGATTGCGTTGCTCCTACTACGACATAAACGAAACGAAACTCCATATAAACGAGAAAAGGATGGCAAGGATTTATTCAGATACTGTAATCTTCATATATTTTAGGCGCCTTTGTGGAAGAAAAATAAATGTGTATTTATTTATTTATTATAATACAGAATCTTAGATAGTAAACGAAGTTTTAAAAACAGCAAACTCAATGGCATACCAAAATTATAATTCTACTTAATGATCACTCAAAATCGACCTAACAACATAGCGCTAAAGGAGATAATTGAGTGAGGCAAATTTCAATGTAAATTATCTAAGATTCTGAATTTAAATATATGTTTGCATGGACTTCATACAATTCGCACTTTCGTTTTTACTTTATTTTCTTGTTCTGTTCCTCAATGACACAATACACGTACTAATTTTCCTTTTCTGTTTTTAATTCGCAGCCAATGCAGGTAGTACTCATTGATCACTAAATTATTACTGTTATTAAACTTTGAGCATTCTGTACACAATACATAGTCCATTTTAACGTTCTTATGGAGTAGTAGGCGAACAAAATAGCCTTAGTAAATCAAATAAATTGAGTTATCATAATGACGGCAGACCGCAAGATCAAAATCAAAATCAAAATATTTTATTTCATATAAACCTGCAAGGGCACTTATGAAACGTCAGAAGCTAGGTGCATGATGAAATGGATTAGTGGCAGAGAGTGGCACATTTGTTCTGAGTTTCTTTTTAACTTCTAGAATTTGATAAATTCAGTACTTATATGTTGTTGTGTACAGAAATAATGAGAATAAATGGTGTTTGTTCAGTAGTTATAACTAAGCGGTTGCGGGGTAGATTCTCTTTATGCATAACTATAGATTTGTTTGTTTTCACATAGCTAACACTACAATAGACTCTTACTTCCTCAAATATTAACCCACCATTATTCTTTCCCCTTGTAGAAATATCTGGATGAATTAGAGCAGCCGTGCAAGATGATAACAGATGGCAGTCTTTTGTCCAAAGTTTCCAGTTTGCTGAACAAAGCTAAGACGTTGTGTAAGGATAGTATCACCAATACTGGGTACCCGTCGTTAGTGCAAGCTTTGGATGATTTCGTCACGGTTGTTATTGAGACAAGCACGCATTTGGGATCTTTGGAGGTGAGACTAATCATTGTCTCCTATTTTCTTGTATGAATATACGGCGGTTAATCAAATGTCCGACCAAAAAACATGTTCATCAAACATGACAAAGTTTGACAGTTGTGTAAAATGGCTATGGCACGTCAAATTGACGAAGAGTGTCAATTTGCATAACAATGAAATTACCTGATTGTGCATTGAAATAGATAGAGTCCATGAAATAACAAAATAAATTTTAAAATTCAATTCAAAGATTTCAGTTTTTTTAATCTGTGTTTGAACACCATGAAATAGTAGCCGCCATTTTATTATGTCATACCGCTTTTTTTTTCGGTTCAAGGAATAATAAAAAATATATTAAAAGCTGATCATTATTTCTATTCATATTCATCTCCTATAGGTCGACAGCTCCCAACCAAAAGAGAAACAGACATCGCAAGCGAAGAACTTCGTGCAACTAAAACGCAAAGCTCTAGCTGACCTATTCAAGTACTTGACTAAACTTGGTCTGAACTACCGCACCGGTTTGGTTATACTGAGCGCAACTGACAAGGAGTTGCATGACTTTACCATACCGCCTGTTGATTTGGAAGCGGCTGTCGGCTATTTGAAGACCAGGTTTGTACCTAGTTATATTTATTACTTGTTATACCCTGCGTTTCTGCCCTCGTGAAGATTCTCACAGGAACCGACAACATTTTTCTGGCTTACACGGAAACAGGGTAGGTTTGTATGAGTGAAATATTTTATAAATAGGTTAATTATTTACATACATTTTGTACTTTTGCGTAATGATAATACAACAAGCGAATTAACTTGTTTTATTTACTAAAACCTGACATACTATTTCAATATTTTTAGACGTTGCGACGCTTCGCTATCACTCCTATGGTCTGGTTGTGAGAAATACTTCCAGAAGAATATAGCTCGCCATAGAATACTTACTTTGGCGTTACAGACGCCACACAAGGATCTGGGTATGCAGAATATTGAGCGCTGCAAAGGATTCGCTGCGCAATTACTGGTAAGAAATGAAACTAAAGATATCTGTGTTAAATCAAGTAACTTTATGAGCTCTTAATATCCATCCAAAACCTGACGATTATTTATTAAGACTATTAATAAAATTTATTAAAGATTATTAATTAAGACGATTGTTTATTTATTAAGACTAAGAAAACTCACAATTACATAATTAGCCCATCAAGCGAGAATAAAGCCATTTTTTTTTTTCAAAATTTTATTTGCGAACTATGTGTAGAAGCATTGGTCTTATAAACTCATCTCCATATTATTTCCAGAAAATAACAAACATTCAAAAGAAATCCATATCGAAATATTCGCGATACCTCTGTGACCTTCGCACTCTCACCACAAACTTGATGAACGCTCTCGACGTTGACAACACAGACACAAACATATCTACATTAAATAAAAAGATAGAACTACTCACAGAATGCTACGCAAACACTAGCATTGTTCTAGAACAATTCAATGTAGTACTAAAGTCCTGCCCAGAAAAAGGCCTCAACGCAGAAGCGGAACCAGATTTCGATAACGTTCTATCGGACTCTAAAATCGTTCGTTGTTACAAAAACAGCGATGAATGGCGCGATCTCAATAAGAGAGTCAACGCACTTATAACTCAAGTCAATAAACAAAAGAATACGTTATATAAAGTATCTAATAACATGCCTAAAGAAATCGGTCAAGATGATACGAAATTACCTGTGGTATCACAAGCTCATATTGATATAGCAAACGGTTGTAAGACTCATTTGAACAATATGCTCAATGATATTGACGGTTTGCTGCAAGACTATCAATTCAAATTCAAGTTGTCTACATTTGAAATCGTACCAAACCACCCACTACTAAAGAGCATAGTCAACCTATCAAATTATTTGAAAGAAACAGTCAATGAACTTATCAAATTAGATGAAAATACTGACGTGTGCATGGATGGAGTAGGAGTAACAAGTGATAAACTTATAAATGAAACTGAAGATTTAATAGCTACAATGCTACTTATAATTCAGTCTGTATACAAGAAACATTTACCACAAGATAACACAGAAAACGCCGAAGTAATAAACGCTATTGATGAAATCATACAAAGTGATAAAGAAGAATCCAAAGATATTGTTGAGGACAAACATTTGAAAGAACATTTACAAGATAAATTGACGAGCGATTCCAGACTGCTCCAACTAGAAACTCTGATTAATAAAACGCAGATATTGTTTGGCAACTATGTCGAATATATCGCGAATGGTAGTGTTATAGATGAAGTTAAAAGTGTGGTGATGAGATTGGTGCCAATATTGGAGCAAACGGTGTTGTTTGTCCAATATTTTATTACACAGAAAGTGTCAGTGCATAGGGTGTCGTGCAAAATGCTGTCTGTACTGCTCAAGATATTCTCGGATCTGGCTTCTAAGGGGTAAGTTCAATTGTTTCTGCGTCACTATTTGTCTCATACGAATTTGTATACGCTTTTTCCCTAGTATGTTGAGTATATTCCCAAGATAGCGACTGGTATTCTGGTCCTGCCTACAAGTAAAAATCATATTTTCGTAATATTGTTTGGAGAGGCCCATGTGTAGTAAGGATACCTGTAAACAATTCCCACTTTCGTTGCATGTACAGCCCGCGCCAAACTTTGTGACCGCCCCGAACTAGGCTCATTGCATTGCGTAGAACACAAAATCAGGTATTAGCGGGACGCACAAGAGCTTGGGGGCAGGGCCACACCCCGCGCGCCCGCACCGCTCACCCGCGACGCGCGCTGGCACCCACGCCTTAGTGTGAGTGCTACGTCCGTACACGAATCACGCACTTGTTGAGCTCTGAGAGTACTGTCGCGTTCAGAATTCGTTCGATCGTTTCGTTAATTTGTTGTTATAGTTTTTAGTTATTGTTACTTGTTGTTATTGTTACTCGTTGTTATTTGTTTATGAACATGCCTACCGGACGTTGTAATGTTTTACGACGCCAGGCTCGTAAAATGGTCTACGATGTTTATAAATTTATGAAGAAAGAAGCTGAAGAAGGCCTTAAATACGATTTGAAGGCAGTACATAAACGGACTGCAGCCGCTACAGGAGTATCAGAAAGAACTGTACGACGTATTATATCGGTTGCTAGTGAACCAAGTTCCGATTTATTGGCAGTTTTTCGTACACCCGGAAAGAAGAGGCAAGGGGTAAAAAAGGTAACCGGAATCGACAATTTTGACCAAGGTGTCATCAAAAGATGTATCCACAATTTTCATGTAACACAGAAAGAGTTGCCGACAATTGCTCAACTTTTAAAAAAATTAAAAGAAGATATAAATTTTGAAGGATCCGCAACGAGTCTCAGGAGAATTATAAATGAAATAGGATTTAAATGGAAAAAAACTGAAGACAATCGCAAATTATTAATTGAAAATACAAATATTCGCTGTAAGCGAATTGAATATTTGCGTGAAATAACGAAATATCGCGCAGAAGGAAGACCGATAGTTTACACTGACGAATCGTATGTCGATTCATCGCATACCACTTCGAAGGCATGGAGTGATAGTAGCACTAAAGGTTTAAAAAAAAAGATATCAAAAGGTCAACGTGTCGTCATTGTACATGCTGGATCCAAATCAGGATTTGTACCCAACGGCCTTTTGATGTTTAAGGCAGGTACGAAAACCGGAGATTACCATGATAATATGAATTATAATAATTATGAAAAATGGATACGCACACAACTTTTGCCGAATCTCCCACCAAGGTTATGGTGATAGATAATGCACCCTATCATAACAAATTAGAGGATGCAGCGCCGACGTCAAATAGCAAAAAGGCAGAAATGGTGGCATGGCTTACGGCAAAAAATATCCCTTGCAGTTCTGACATGCTGAAACCAGAACTGTATAAATTAATTTCTATACATAAAGAAAAATTTAAAAAATTTAATATTGATAAAATTTTAGAAGAACACAATCACACAATATTACGGCTTCCACCTTACCATCCCGACTTGAACCCCATAGAAATGGCTTGGGCATCCATAAAAGGATACGTGGCGAAAAAAAATGTCACAAATAATATAACTAATATAATGAAACTAGTGGAAGAAAAAGTAAATAGCATGGGTGAACAGGAGTCGACTGCACTATGCGACAAAGTTATGAATATTGAGGAAGAATATAAGAAAAGTGATGTCATCATAGATGACCTAACTGAAAAAATTATAATTCACGTGAGCGATAATGAATCGGATGAAGAAGATTCGGATATAATTTGTGAAGAGAGTGATTCGGATGCGGAACCATCCACTAGTAAGGGAGATGTTTTTATGGAAGGTGTGGCCCCATTGTGAATATAGTTTTTATTTATATTAATGTTTTTTATTTACATTTATCCTATTATTACCTAACCTATATGTTTTACAAATAACACATACATTATATATTAAATTAAATAAAATAACCTATGAAATAAACACGAACTTTATAATCACCAAATAAAAATAAAATGACATAATATAATAAGTATTAAAAATGTGAGAAAACGAAAATTGTTTGGTTGATTACGTATTGTCCATTCGACTGTACCATGCGCAAGTTCGGACTCGCGACTATATTCAAGGCGGTCACAAAGTTTGGCGCGGGCTGTACTTTGTATAAAAAATTCGGCATTGTCACTCGTTTCCTCTGTGACGGTCCCTTCAAAAAAGTCCGTGTTACTGCTCGAATCGAATGCTGTATAATCCTTTGAAAATTCTCAGTTATCATTATTTAATCACAAACATGTAGAACATACGAGGTCTTTAATTTTCCTTTCCTCTATAGCTTCTGCAAGCCATCCGACCTTGATATGGACGAGGGCGAAGGCGAGGGAGGTCCCGGCAAGTTAACGGGAGGAACCGGGCTAGGTGAAGGCGAGGGTCAGAAAGACGTGTCGGATAAAATTGAGGATCAGGTAAGGAAGATCAATTTGGATTTCAATGAAAATATCTTCCGTCTCATTACAAAAAGAGAGAGAGTTCTAACTTTAGTTCTTAAAACCTTCGAGTTCGTTTTTAGAATTTAACGCTACTAGTCGAACTAGGATAACAAAACTGCCTATGGGCAAGACTCACAGCATGACTTTGATTTGTCCATTAAAGCAGCGTCTCATACGAATGTAAACGTTTTTCATAAAAGATTAATGTTGTTGTTCGAACGGAACGCTTGCTCACATTCGCTTATACGATTATGAATATAATGAGCTTGAGAATAAGATTAATATTTGTATGAAACGCTAAATTTACTTGGCAAAGTAAAATCAGAGCGCAATCTGTGAGTATTGAACTAGGTTGTAAATGTTGGGTTTTGTCTTTAGTTAAACGACTTGCCCCAACCCTCTTCAGAACTCAAAGACCTATATAATATAAAACTATTTTACGTTGGGGTGTACGAACTGATGCCATAATTATTTCTACAGGATCAACTAGACGATGCACGTCGTCCAGGTGAAGAAAAGAAGGAAGAAGAAAGGGATTGCAAAGAAGAAGAGAAGGGAGTCAACATGACTGATGACTTTGATTCACATCTGCAGGATCTCGAGAAAAAAGGTTGGTGTTTTAAATTATGAAAAGCTAGCTTCTGCCAGCAACTTGAATTTTTTTGTTTTAACATGTAATATATTCTATAACGCTCAGAAATACTGTAGCTTCCTATTAGTGAAAGAATGCTCTGAATCGGATCAGGAGTTCCGAACATTACCCCCACATACAAAGCCATAAATTTTGCCTCTTCATAATATCAGTATAGATTATAAAAATAGCAGTATCTCTTTTTTACAAAAGCTGTTTTTCAGTAGCATGAAATACCTAAGCTGCTCTTATTAAAAATACTGTAAGGTTAGTTAGGCTTTCATTAACCATCATCTTCTGATGCTTCTGAGTACCATTGTTTTACATGGTGCGACTTGGTAATACCCTTTGGTAAGAGTTGTTGTCGTACTTTCGGCGTTCTGACGGATTTCGGACTGAACGGTTTTTTGTGCTTTTCGAGGCACAGAAATGGCATGGAATGGCATGTAAAGATGGTCACCCATCCACGGGCCAACCGTGGCAAGCGTAGTTCAACCTGATCGATCGACCCGTACAGCTGTTATTACTTAGCCACGAGCACTTTTTTCAACTTTCAGTAACCATCTGCTAAAAAGTAAAAACGAAATTGTGGACTTTGACTTGTCTACTGAATGATTATTTATTTCATCTGACAGTGGTTGAAATGACATAACGTTGGTTGAACTAATTGTTATAGAAGGCGAACTATCAGATCAAGAAGACGATGAAGATGATGCTGATAAGCAAATGGGTGAAACTGACAATGCGGCAGAAAAGTAAGTATTCAAGTACAAATAGTCCTCTGAGTAACTGTCAGTACCGTTAATCTGGTAAGTGCAGTTATAAGTAAATTAACTTCAAGATCTTATACTCAAAATATACAGGGTTGCCAGGGGTGCGGGTTGTTCGAAAGAGATACCGTCGCCCTGGCACACACGCAACTGACGGAACACGGGTGGGTTTTAGTCAGTAAAAGTCTGACACGCCGTCCTGCTCCACCCAGAGCGAGAGAAGTTATTTGATGATATCCCACAGACACAAAAAAACCACCTCAACATCGCCAATGGCCCCTGGGCCCCCGCGCCACACCAGTCAACGCACACACACCTTGCGCCTTTTAACATTTATATTATCTTGTTTCCATTTTATAATTACCATTTTACCGTTGTTATTTAATTTTCATCATTATAAATGTTATACAGCCCACTCATATTTTCATTTTGCTCGACCACGACCTATCGTCGCGATCAATACTAAAATAATAATTATTATTTCACTTGTAATTATTGTAAGACCAACTCTGTAAACTGCAATGTTCCATGTATCTAAATCTCCTTCACAGACTGGACCAACAAATCTGGGGTTCAGAAGACGAAGAAGAATTAGACGAAGAACAAGGCCAGAAGAAAGATAAAGAGGAGAAAGGTAAAGGAGAGAGTACAGGAGAGAAAGAAATGGCCGCGAAAGATAAAGAACAGGAACAAGGCGCTGATGATGGAGCTGACGGAAAAGATAAGAAAAATAAGAAAGATATCAATGAAATGGAGGAGCCTGAGGTTGATGATGATCATGTAAGTGCTTGTATATTAAGTTTCTTGATAAATAATAGTTAAAAAAACTAAAATCACGCTTGAAAAACCAAACTAAAAAAGCACAAAATAATTTTAAAAAAGCGTGGGTTGCTGTTTAAGGTATTTTTATAATTAATTAATATCAAGCACGCCAAGCTTTTTTGAAATTATTTTCTACTTTTTTAGTTTGGTTTTTAAAGCGTGTTTTTTAGTTTTTTAAACTATTATGTATTTTCTATTATTTAGTTCTACTATCTACAAAAGCGTGATTTTTCAGTTATTTTTTTAAATTATTGAATTGTCATCGGTCCTCGATAAGTCTACAAAGTTTAAATTAAATCTGAGCGTTTGAAGTGGGTCAAAATCAAGTCCAAAGGAGTCGGTTACAAACAAACATACAAACATACAGGTGAAGCTAATAAAAAGCTAGTAAAATACAGATTTCTCAAGGATTATTTCTTTGACACTAAGTCATCATCATCATCTGCCTAGCCTTTTCCCAGCTATGTTGGGGTCGGCTTCCAGTCTAACCGGATGAGCTGAATACTAGTATTTTACATGGAGCTACTGCCTATCTGACCTCCACAACCTAGCTACTGGGTAATATAATATACCCCTTAGAAAGGCCAAAGATCTATAAGACAGCGGGGTACAACGGCTTAGCGTGCTTTGACACTGAGTAATAGAATATTTATTATTTCTCCTTATCAAAATCTCTCCCAAAAATATAAGAATGGGTTTGATGTGCTCAAGCACCAATCTATACTTCCATACTATAGTATAAAAACTCGAAAGTAACTGTGTCTATATGTTACTTTTTTACGCTTAAACCAATGCATGGATTTCGATAAGATTTGGCAAGGCAATAAATGGCATCCTGCGTAAGGACATAAGCTACTATTTTTCTCGGTATCACGTTCCCGTGGGATATTTTCAGACATCCACGTCTGCGAAGCCGCGGGCAGAAGATAGTTTGAAATAAAAAAATCTGTATTTTTCTTAGTCCTAATAAACCCTATATCTTTTGCAGAAAAAGCATGTTGTTTAACAATATTTATACTGATTATATATTTACTTCTTGTAGACGGATCCATACCACGGAAACCAACAACCTCTCCCTGAGCCTGAAGACTTCGAATTGCCTGACAATATGGATGTGGACGCTCAAGAACCCGGCGATGAGAATGTAAGTCGCTTTTATACGTAGATCAATATGCTGGAGGCTGGCGGGTACATAATATTATGTGAAATACTTTGCTAATCCATGCAGTATTTGAGAAAATGTAAATGTCTCACTGATGGTGGCGCGTGTGTTGGATCATTCATTTCCTTTCAAAATGGTTGGGTTGGATGGTGCTGATCCACGCTTTATGTTCGTGAACGGGCGCCGTCGGTTGAGACTGGTCTCCAAACTTCCAGGGCTTATTTTTAACTGACCGACTTTTTGCCAGTTCAAAATTTACTGTAAATGATTTAATTGATATAAATGCTGTGGGTTTGACTAGTACGTACTTGTTATATCTCTATTGATTGCCCCTTTTTTATAAATAATCATGGGTATTTCAAAAGATAAAAATGAAAACCTGTCTAAAACTAAATCTATATTAATCTAACAGGAAGGCGAAACGGAAACAGAGAATCCATTCGATATCGACGTAATGAAAGAAAACATACCAGAAGAGCCCGAAAATGAGGGTGACGACAAAGGCGAAGAAGGCAAAGATACCAATAACGGACTCGAAGTGTCCAGTGATGAAGAAGATGGTGATAAGGATGGGGAGGATAAGGAAGGTGGTGGTGGTGAGGATAAGGTATGTATTGGAGATGTTGAAGCTCTGGCTTGTTTACTGATAGGAGTATATACTGTGTTTGTAGGTTAAACAATAGTAACTTCTGTTAAAAATGACAGTACACGAACATTTTAGTCATGTTTAAGCAGGGATTGAAACCGATACCAAAAGTACAATACGGTACCGGTTCCAGACGGGTACCGTTACTCCACCTAACAAGTACCGGTACCAAATTCAGGTGCCCGCCGCATATCACGAATCTCGTATTTTATCTTGATTTTGACCTTATTTTTTCTAACTATCCTTTTTACTTACTACAAATATCTGTTTTCTCACTCAAACTTACGGAAATATCTGTTTGGTCCCGGTTTTGGTGTCAGTACAGCACTGCTACTGATTAGAAACACCAATATTAGATAAACGTCAAATCAAATCAAATCAAATCAAATCAAATCATTTATTTGCATAGAATGTAGGTATTGTACAATAAAGTTGTTATAAAAAATGTAGTGAGCCGGGTACATTCTGCCTGAGTTTTGGCATGCAAAATTTAACAAATAGATAAAGTCACATATTATGTTACTATTATTATAAGGTCATGAGCAAAAAAATAAAATAGTTATGAAGTAAATTAATAAATCATTTTAACTAGTTCAAATAGTGTGCAAGTGTTTTAAATAATGTCAATAATATTAAACTGTTGAGATGTCACACATAGGGTCATTCAAAAAATCAGTCAATGAATAATAACATTTCTGTATCAAAAAAGTCTTGAGTTTATTTTTAAATTGTTGAAGGGTTTCACTTTTGATGCTGTCGGGTAGTTTATTAAATATTATTGGACCCATGCAGAAAACACTTTTCCTAAGTAGTGCTGTTTTATAGCCACCAATAATTAAGAGATTTTTATATTGACTTCTAATGGGACCCTTCTTGGTGTCTGAGACCTTAGCAAACAAATTTTTATTTGTTTTTACAAAAATTGCCATTTCCAAAATATATAATGACGGAAAAGTAAGAATTTTCAACGTCATACCGGTATCTATCTAGATTACATCATTTGAAATATTTATGTGGATTAAAGGCAGGGCTTGCAATACCGGTACTTTAAGTCTTGCTGTGATAAAATTCTGTGTTTTAGGGAATAAAATTCTTTCAAATATTCAAACACCTGCAATTACATTCTTGTAATCAAAATTGTTCATAAGAAGTAGATTAACAAAACCAGTACTTTAAAAAAAACTTTAAGCACACTCACAATAATTACTGTCACTATTCTTCAGCAGGACAAAGAAGATGATCCTGATAAACCAAGCGCAGAAGAAACACCACAAGAAGAAGAAGAAGAAGAAGAAAGAAATGGAGGCGAAGAAATGGACACCGAACAACTAACTAACCATCAGCCAGACGAATTAGAATCACCCGAAAGCCCCGAAAAAGAAGATCAAGGAGCTCTTCCAAATAACCCAGAACATATAAACGAAGAAGATGAAGTAGAACAGAACAATCAAGAAGCTAATCCTCAAGCCAATCCGTCGAACAATGATCCTACTGCAGAGGATAAGGTGGAGAATGCAGAAATGGAGAGAGGGACTGATGATAATGTTGAAACTAACGCTGAACAAGAGAAGGATGAGGAATCTGCGCCTTTCGTAAGTTTTTTTATTTTTATTACTAATGGGCCTGCTCTTGACCTCGATTACGCCTGATGGAAAGCGATTGATTGAGGGTATGATGGATCGAGCGTGCCCAGAAAATGCCTGTTCACTCCTGTTTTGTATGTGGACGGGTTAAATGTAGAAGGGAACACAGACGCTGGCAGAGAGTTCAACACTTTGGCTGTGCGCATAATAAATGTGGAGGAGTAGCGTTGAGTACGAATGGTCGGGATATCAACCAAGTGCGGATGGTACCCTGCAGTGCGTCTGGTAGTCCGGTAGTAAAAAGGCGATGGTGGGATCAGGTCGTGGAGCTCCTGCGCACACTCACACATTTTGTGTTTGTTATACTTGTTGAAGCAAATTGCGACTTTAATTTTAGTGTTTTACTAATATTTGGAAGAAAAATCTGTCTGAAGAACTTTTTATTTTTATTCAGTCTTACCACTCTCTACAAAAATCTTTTGAATTATGAGAAACTTCTCATTTATAGCAGCCCAATGTAAGGGGCATTTTTTTAAGTTGAAGATAGTCTACATACAGTTATATACATTGATAAGGCATGCAGTGGAAGAAACTGACTGATAATAATAATAGTTTTATAAAAGATCAGAGCGCAACACGCTTTCCGGTGTCGTCATTTGTGGACTCATACAGGATAAGTTTTAAAAACAAATCAGCTGTTCCATACATTTTGACCGCGTAGGTATTGCACTTTTCTATGAAACAGCTGATTTTTTTTTTGTATAACCGACGAAAAATTTCTGCGCTGGGGTCTAGAATTATATGCTGAATTAGTGATTACAGTTTGCGCACTGGTTAAAAAGTTATCCTGTATAAAAAAAGAAAAGAAAACTGAGTTTAAAAAGAAAAATTGTAACCCTAAATCCATATCAAATTACAGGACCAAGCCCAAGAGCAAGTTGGTGAAGAGAAACAATCAACAGGTCGTTCAGAATTAGACAAAAGCGATAAGGGACACCGGGGCGAAAAGCAAGCCGCGAGTCGTGCTGATAGATCGCAGGAGCAACGCAAGAAACACGAAAACAAACCGGGCCAGACTGATCAGGAACGAACGCTTGGTATGTCCTCATTATTCTAGGCAAAGTCGATCAAGTTCATATCTTCAGTACTGTGAGTACGAATTTCAAACAAGATTGAGCTGTTCCAAAAGACTTTTGGAACAGCTGGTCCATTTGTAGCGCCACTTACAAATTGAGTGCTTTGATTTGATTAATTTTAACACTTAAACCCAACATTTTAATTTTGAATTACCTTATAGATGATTTCATTTGAGAATTTAGTTAAATTTTTTAACCTCAATTTTAGTCGACGATTATTCAATTAAAATGTAATCATTTGATTTGAACAATAATTGTTGAGATATAAAGTTCTAAATACAGATGAATGAGTTAAACTAGTTCTCTTTAGTGAGTAACTTTGTTTGTTTTTGTATTGCTTAGGTACACTTTCGTCAGATACAATGATTTTATTTTTGTAAATAGGTTTGAACAAAAACTTTACACGTCAATCATATTTTTTAAACTAGATGAGGTCGGCGTTTCTAATCTGACTACTCTGAGAAGAAAAGCCGAAATAAAATCAGAGGTCACAGTCTCTTTTATAATCCAGACATAATCTTGGTCAGATCATGTCAAGTCCCTGTAGATTGGTGTCTGAAATGGTCTTTTGAGGAAAAACCACACAGATTAAGTAGACCTGTCCAGTCAGTGCACGCATTTGTCAGTAATCGTGCAGCTCAACTCAGAACTTTAGGAGCTCAACGATTTGACGAAAAATCCGGAAACGGTTAAGTTATTGGAAAATAGTTGAATTATCACATGTAAATAATTCTAATTCTAGGTGACGTAAACGAGAAGAAACACAAGCAGTCTAAAACTCTGAACGTAGAGCGTGAAGATGATGCAGAAGATGGCGGTGACAACGATGATGATGCTGAAAAGGAAGCTGATGCCTACCAGCATGTGAAGCAGGCTAAGAAAGATGACTTGCAGGTAACCTGGCTGTAGACTCACCCTCTTACTAAACACGGAATAAATTCTTTCCAAGTTTAAACCTATGAAAATGTATGGTTATTCATTTGTTATTTCTGGTACAATTTTATTCCGTTTTGTGTTTATTAGTAAGAGGATACATATTTAAGGGGAATCTAGTCGCGGGCTCGAACTCACTGGTAGGCTTGGCTAAAAAGCACGCTGTCTCACCAGGCATCCTGTCCGATAGAGGTAGTACCCGTGATGAGCAGTTAGATGCTAGTCTACACGCACAACGTTATTTAGTGAGGTGCATGATCAGTTATAGTAAAACAGGTGCGTAAAAAATTTAGAAAAGTCCTTCGGAAGATCGGGTTTTATGAAAAAATCACCGCATAAATCAGTGACCAATGAAGTTGATTGAACTTTTCGATATTTGAGCTTTGTCGGTACCGGAAGATGTGTGAAATGAAGATTTCACACATCTTTTATTACTTAAATACGCCCAAAGTTAGGTCAAATTAGCAAGAAAACGAATCTTTGTTGGCTCATAACTTTTTTATGGCTTTTTAATTTAGTATTCTGTTTCCGTACAGACAATATTATTAATAATGAGACAAAACTATACCATGTTTAAGTTTTGATTTATATTATCGAACAGTGGAGTAATACAGTCCCGAAGTTTGTATGGAAAAAATGTCGACAAGATCCACCTTAAAAGTTGTTTTGGATGTGAAATCATTGGCAATTTTTAATCCAAAGAAATATGATGGACACATTATTAGAAAGTAAAATAATACTCAATGCAAAACTTTTTTTTTACCATAACACAATATACACTCACGTATTCTACCCATGGAGGTAGGCAGAAAATACAGAACGCCTACTGATACGATCCTTAAAAACTCCTCTTGCCTCGTTTAAGTTCATACAGCTGGTCATACATGCACGTCGCCGTCGGTTGACAACACAAACCAATAAAACACACAACACACAAAACTCTCTTTTTTTAACTCGTTAGTTAATCAATATTAACACGTTAGGATGTGTCAATATGCATACTCCCTTGCAGAGGAGTTATTTCAAAAGAAATAAGTAAGAAAATCTGGCTGTTGTTTATTCATACATAGAAAACGCAAAAAATTTGGGAGTAAGTCTAAATTTGTCGGAAATATGTGAAGCTTTATTGACGTGTTCCTTATTTCAAGACATTACCTAACCATGATCTTAAATAGCATCTTTATATTGACTGGCTTATCGACAAGAGCCTATCTAGGTCAAAAGCCACAAGGCTCCACAATGACTCAACCATTTTTCAATTTTTGCAGGCAGTAGATGCCGCCACAAAAGAGCAAGCAGAAGAACAGCCAACGATACAGCAAGAAGAGGACGAAGACGCTGAGACGCTCAAAGAAGATGAAGAAGTACCCATGGATGTGGATGAAGATGAATTACAGGTCAGTTTTGTAATTGGTGGAACTGAGAGGCGATTACCGTATGTTTAAGAACATTCGTATTTCTAATCTCTATCGCAATCTATTAAAAATGCCTCTATCTACATGTTTGACAAGTTTTTACATTGACTTGCGCTGAGCTGGGATTGCGACTAGATTTTAGCGCAGGGTTGACCGGCCGCGACTTAAAAGTTGTAGATCGAAGGTTCGAATTCGAACACAGTTAGGAGTTTTATTTTGTGTAAATTATTTCATCACCATTGCTCTCAAAACGGTGAAGGAAAGCATCGTGAGGAAACCGGCATGTTCTACAACCAAAAATTCGAAGCCATGTGAAATCTGCCAGCCCGCACTAGGCCTGCGTGGTGGATTACGGCCCACTCCCTCTCTAAGAGAGGAGGCCTGTGTCCCAGCAGTGGGAACATTAAAGACTGATTATGAAATTAGACAATAAAGGAAAGGCGATGGAAGTTGGGTAACGATGTGGCTTTTACTGGTAGGCAGAGTTTCATTGAGTGATATAGTACATCGCATACCCATAGCCAAATAGGGTATTAAACTCTATATGAAAAAAATATTTATATATATTATTGAGATAGCTTAGGCAAAATGGATTCGGAAAATGATAGTTCTAGTTCATGAAAAACATAATAAATAATTAAATACAATTTAAAAATGTCAGTTTTTTAATTCTTTTTTTGAACACCATGAAACGTCATACGGCATGTCAACTGAGCAACTTTTTACTTTTATTATTTTCGTAACCAAAGTAATTTTTATTTAAACAATATTTTGCATTCTGGAACAGCCAACCCAACGATAAGTAGAAAAATAACTCATTTTTTTAATGATAAACAATTGTCTTAGAAAATATCAGCGCATTCGTCTATATGTACAGCAAACTGACGTCATACCCACAGAGTAATATTGCGTCCACTGCGTCCAGCGTTTTCGTCAAATTACGCGCGAAATTAGAAAATGTTAAATTTAAATGCATTTTTTTTATGGCATTAATCGATTAAATAAAAATGATTTTTTGTGGTTTATTAGCACTCTAAAATCGAATTAAGACACTTTTCAAAAATGAGTGTAATACCCTATTGTGTATCAGCTTCCTAGTTACATGAAAGTTAAATAAATTTACCGCACATTGCTTACAGGTGGAAAAATCAGAAGAATTAAAACCAGAGAAGATGAAAGATGGAAAAGACAAGGAGAATGAGAAGTCTGGCAACAAGAAGGAAGGAGGGGAGGAAACTACAGGAGAGACTGGGATCGAAGTGGAGGGGGATGCGATAGTTACAGCGCATGTGCCTAGAGGGGCGGATACTTCGTATCATACGCGGTATGAAAAACTATTGACATATATACGACTAAACGTTTCAACATGACCATAGTTTGTGTCACCATAATCGGAATGCAGGAAGCTTTTGCTCATGTTTGGCAAAATCTCGTAAACTAAAGATAATATTTGTTTCCTATTCACTTTGAAAGACTTACAGCTAAACAAAACAGCCTTGTAATTACAAGGCTTCATTTAATCAAAAACAATAATAGTAAGAAGGAGTTTGTGATCAACACAGCACCATCCACGAAAAACAACAAGAGTATGATTGCATCATCTGCTTAAAATCTAAAGAACTTGTCAGATCCACGTTGACTTCAATGTCTTCAATATGCCATAGTGATGGCTTAGATGTTATATTTAAGACGTAGAATAGAATAGAAATTGTTGATTTGTGATGAGTGTCTGTTTTGACATAGCTACTCAACGTGAAAATTCTCTGATACACCAAGCGCTAATGCTTACTCTTATACTTTAATTTTCTAAACCTTACACAGACTCAACAACTCCCAATCCCACTCCGATGACTTATCAGTAGACCAGTACATGAGCATCCGTCAGTGGTTGAACAGCGGACCTACACACAGCCGAGCTGGAATTACTGTCAGCGTGTGGAGGACTTTGTGGAGAGACTCATCCTCGGCCGCGCGGGCGCTGTGCGAGAGACTCAGGCTCGTGTTGGAGCCAACCGGACGCTCCCGGAGAGCTGGTGAGTTTGAATTAAAAGAAAGGCGGATTTTTGTAACTTAGGACCAGTGGTATATTTGACCTACGGCTAAGAGGGTCATGACCTGCCTTATGTTCTGGAGACAAGCACTACTTGTCTTCTACCCCGCCGCTCCGAATTTTCTTGATACAAGCATTACTCTCTTCTAGCTTGCCGTCCCGTAACTTCTATATCCAAATAAATAAACAAAAAACAAATTATTTTTATTTATATCTAAGGCGGTATGCAAAACAAAACATCAACTTTGCCTCGCTTTCTCGTGCATCTTAAATTCACTTTTTAAGAATAATTCGACAAACTTACTATTACATATATCAAATAAATAAAGGATTAACAGAAAACCTAACCTGTCCTATCCGAAGCGGGGTGCTTACATGTTCTTTTTTTGCATCTAGTCTCTTAATTATATTATAGCTTTTATGCTTGTCTGAAAAGTTATCAGGGCTGAATATCCAGATTGCGCTGGACAAAGTTTAGATTATTATACTCTTTTACATTTCTTTCTCCCATCACAGGCGACTTCAGAACAGGCCGCGCCATCAACATGCGGCGCGTGATCCCGTACATCGCGTCCCACTTCAGGAAGGACCGCATCTGGCTCCGCCGCACCAAGCCGGCCAAGCGCGAGTACAAGATCGCTATAGCGGTCGATGATTCCAGTTCCATGTCCGATAACAGGAGCAAGGAGCTGGCGTTTGAGAGTCTGGCGCTTGTGTCGCAGGTATGGGTGGATACAACTTTAAAGAGTTTTTACATTTTGTAGTAGGTAATATTAGATTAAATGATAAATGAATTTATTTCTGTACAAATAGGTTTGTACAAACACTTTTACACGTCAATCATATTTTAAAACTAGATGAGGTCAGCGTTTCCTATCTGACTCTGAGAAAAAAACCGAAACAAACTCAGAGCCTCTTTTATAGTCCAGACATAATCTTGGTCACATCATGTGAAGACCATGTGGATTGATCTCTGAAATGGTATTTTGAGGAAAGAACCACACAGATTGAGTGGACCTGTCCAATGAGTGCACATATTTATCAGTAATCATGCAGCTCAACTCAGAACTTGAGGAGCTCAACGATTTGACGAACAATTTTGATTGTTGGGTTACTATGCTTGTGGCTAAGTAATTACAGCCGCAGCTATGCTTGTCGCGGTTGGTCCGTGGATGGGTGACCATCTTTATGTACAAAGACTCCTCCGTGCCTCAGAAAGCACGCTAAGCCGTTAGATCTTTGACAGTCGTTACGGGTCGTCAGAAGCCCGAGAGTTTTGCAACCAGTCTTAGGTCAACCAGTCCAAGGGGTATCGTATTACCCAGTAACTGGGTTGTGGAGATCCGAGGATCAGACGCTGGAGGCAATTTGATATTAGTCGTTATAAAACATGAGCACGCGTTATGATACTTTTATTTACATTGGCTTAGAATTTAAATTACAATGATTGACGAGCACTTGTAAAATCTAGTGACTTAAAAATATTACCTGACTTAGAGAATGCCAGAGAAACTGATTTTACTGTCAAGTTGGTCGTTCAATTCAGCTGAATTGAATAGTCTTTGACGTTAATGGACTCTTACATAATATCAATAGGAGTTAATAAAACATCATCGTATTTGCATCACTGACGTCTATTTATTCTTCTTTAAATTTCAGGCGTTGAACCTCCTCGAGTCCGGCGACCTGGCCGTGCTTAGCTTCGGCGAAAAACCGAACCTACTACACCCGTTCACCGAGCAATTTTCCGAACATTCTGGCTCAAAGATTCTGGAACAACTATGCTTCGAACAAAAGAAGACTAAAATAGCACAGCTGCTTGATTACTGTACCGTTATGTTTGAAGAACAGACGATGAGAAGCGATGCTGTTAATGCTAAGTTGTTGGTTGTTGTCAGCGATGGAAGGGGCATATTCTCTGAGGGAGAGACGAAGGTGTTGCAAGCAGTGAGGAGGGCGAGGCAGCAGGGAATATTCTTGGTTTACGTTATCATCGATAATCCTGATAACAAGGTGAGTTTTACTTTTGACTTATCATGATAAGAAATATCGAACGGCATTATTAGTCACTTCCTGATTGATTGATCAATATCTTATCTGCCAATATTCAACCAGCTTAAATTAAATGTGATGTTTAAGAAAGGTTCTGCTGCGCATGAAATATTCAGCCCTCAGTCTATAAAAGCCAATTTCCGTATATAAAAACATTCAAAATCTTGTCGCAATCTCATCTCAGCGACAGTCAATGTCAAAAATGTAGGTAAATTTGAGCGATTGTTCTTAAATATAGGGGAATTGTCCCTCTGGTGCTATGAGATTTAATTAGCATAAAATGTCTACTCTCGGATAAAGTATTGCATTATTGACCTATTAATATAATTCCAGGATTCCATCATGGACATCAGGCGCCCCATACTGGATCCGACGACGAACGTTCTCACAGGATTCGTATCATACTTGGACACATTCCCGTTCCCATTCTACTTGATACTGCGCGATATGTCGGCCCTACCTACAGTACTGGGTGACGCCCTCAGGCAGTGGTTTGAGCTGGCTGCTAATACTGCTAACTAAGGAAGACCAAAAAACTCAAAAATCGATCACCGACATAAAACGGCCTGCATTTTTACGAAACGTGTTATAGTCATTTAGATGTAAGAATATACGTATACAAATAACGTCTTTTTCCCTTTGGATGGGCGGTTTAAGGAATAGGTGTCTATTTAACCATGGGCAAAAATTGCTCAAAATATTTGATTACTCTCCATATCTATCATGTTTTTGATGTGTTAAATCAGTGTAGTTTTCAAGTATCAAAATAAAAGATACATTTTCTCTTTAAATAGTTCCAATTTTATGTCTATGCATAATCAAAGTAGTTTTCAATAGAAATATGTAACCAGTATTAATAAACATACATTTTTGTCATTTCACTATTCAAATCAGTTAATCACTGTCATAATTATGATGTAGGATAAGTTTTAATGAAATTATAAGTCAAAGAAGACTTGAAAAAAATTCAAAATTGAGTGCTAGTTTGTATTGAGCTGTGATTGAGAAAGGACTGGGTAAAGACTGCTAGAAGCGAAAATACTTTACGTACGTATTGTATGTCTTTTTGGAAGAATAAAGGTTTGTCTGACAAAGTTATGTTTTTTATTACACTCTCTTGGATAGCAGCCCTTGTAACGATGTGATTTTCACATCGCAATATTTTGCCGATCATACCTAACAGTGCTACAAAACGTCCTTTACGGGAGATCTATGGATATTGGGACTCATTTTCCCTGCAGCAGTAAGCAGGCTTACTGATTTTGATTTTCTGAACTATCACGATTTGGCCTAAGTTTCGGACCATTATACAGGATAACTTTTTATCCAGTGCGCAAATTGTAACCATGAATTCAGCTTATCATTCTAGACCCCCAGCGTAAAAAGTTTTCGTCGGTTATACAAAATAAAATCAGCTGTTTCATAGAAAAGTGCAATACCTACGCGGTCAAAATGTATGGAACAGCTGATATTTCTTTATACAATGTTGCCCATGCGCATGTGGCCGCCCGTAATTTTCTGAATATTCAGGAAAAAATGTCGAAAATAAACTTCAAAAGGGGGGGTCTATCTATAACACTTTTCATGTTATTCAATTTTTAATTTTTTAAGTAGAGTTTGTAGATTTGCAGAGTACGTAGAGTACTTTATGCGGCCTACAAAAATGTCCTTTCTTTGGTATTGTTTGTCAAATCGTTGAGCTCCTCAAGTTCTGAGTTGAGCTGCATGATTACTGATAAATGCGTGCACTGATTAGACAGGTCCACTCAATCTGTGTGGTTCTTTTCTCAAAAGACCATTTCAGACACCAATCCACATGGTCTTCACATGATCTGACAAAGATTATGTCTGGCCTTTAAAAGAGACCTCTCGAGTTTGTCTCGGCCTTTCTTCTCAGAGTAGTCAGATAGGAAACGCCGACCTCATCTAGTTTTAAAGATATGATTGACGTGTAAAAGTGTTTGTACAAACCTACTTACAGAAATAAAATCATTTATCATTTAATGAAAGTCATAATTCTATAACAAGGTCATGGGACGGAGGAAACCGTCTGCGGATCCCCGTAGCGAGCGTAGCGACCATTTGAATTCATCGGTCGGCAAAAGCGTGCGGAGACTACATGCGGGACCTATCGACAAATAAAAACGGTAGTCTGCATGTGGGCCCTATAAGCATGAGTTATAAAAATCTTCTGCAGTCCGCTTAGGACACAAGTCCTATGGACCAATTGAAATGAGAATTTGCATGACGCAAACTATAAATCGAACAATATTTTGACATAAGCCGAGGTCAGTTAAGTGGACCATTAATCAGTAGTTACCCGTAAATTTCAGGGGGTGTGACGCTAGGACGGAATGAAAACTACATTATTTTGGACCTAGGACGTCTAGTTTTAGAGATATTGCGAAAAATAAGATTCCATGATACAAACTGTAAAATTAACAACATAATGACAAAGGTCTAGGTCAAGGTCCATTGAGTCATCCATCATTCTGTGTACAATAATCCCAGGGTGTGTAACACAACGTCAAAATTAATGAAATTTCCATACCCCACCCGGGTATGGAAATTTCATTAATTTTGACCTAGGAAGTCTAGTTTTTGAGTCATATGCGAAAAAATCTAAAAGGAGATTCTATGTTACCCATTTTGAAACGCAAATTACGATTTCTCTTTAACAGTCAAATTTTAATGTTTATTGCTAATAAATAGGCAATCTTATAAGGATATTTTATGTCAGATTATCCGATGGTGATCTTATTTGGTGGATAGAGTCGGTTCAGTTTGAGGATCTCTCTGGAATCTTACGGGACTTAGTAAGAGGCAATTTTTATCATGATAATAATTACTCGCCTCTGTTAACGCTGCCTGTATGACGACTCGGTTAAAGCACAATATTATGGCCCGTGTAACACCCTCACACAAAACTCAAGCATTACCTTGGTCCTGTAATAGGGGGCGACATATATGATCAGAGTCTCGAGTCGTCGCCGCATTGCTCGGAAGTTCGCTGAGTGAAACAGTAACTTCCCCCGTCCTTATATACGTAATTTGTGTGCAAGAGTGTATGTATGTAGGTACCCTTTGATGGGGTGTTTGTCAAAAGTAGGGACGCAACATAAATCAACACAGGATATTTTTCTGAATCCTCATCAGAAATTTGGCAAAATAATAGACCAACATTTTTAAAAAATATTATATTTGTCAACTGAAAATTAAACAATATCTTATTAACATATTTTTTTTCTCTTACCAGTATTACGGGAATTAACACAACTTGTGTAAATCTTTAACATTTAGGCCTATGTTAAATTAATAAATAATTTCTTTACGAACTTTCTACATTACAGATGGTGTTGCAAGTTTCGTATTAAATACCTAAACTTAAAAACCGTGTTTCAAATTGAAACAAACTTAATGCACCTCTTAATATCTAAAACTCTAATATACATACAAATCTATAATTAGTTTGGATTGTATACAATTTAATAATGAAATGTGATGCTACTTAGAAAATGTAGTAGCGAATAATGTAGTTGAACATTTTTGCTTACATCACATGGTAGATGATTTCGAGTACAATTTTATGTCTTTTTAGTTGTACGCACTCGTACAAATCTTGCATACAGCTGAACAGGCATACGGTAAAAATTGTTTTAATAAACAACAAATACTTAAGAAATAATATTTCCTTCCCAATTTCCCTTTAGTTAGATATTTTTAGGCCTTTTTAGTTTTGTCTCTTTTCAACCGTAACATCATGGAATGTGGACCGCATAATACACATGCGAGCACATTTTAAACTAGTTTGTGTACCAAAGGAAATGCAGATGTTACTAAATGGCGTTATGGAGACAACAGGTTAATATTTTTGTACCATATTACATTTCCAAGGTGCGGCTTAGTATTACAACAATTGATTTATCCTATACATTCAACTACCGTCACAGTCAAAAGAAGCAAGTCTGTTGTAAATTCAGCGCTTTTAAATTACTGCTTCATAAGAGATTTATTTTAACATCATGGTTTTCTAAAATGCGTAGGGGTCGGCTAGACTTAACTCGTATAAGCTTTAAAAACCATCTGGTTTATACTCGTGGACGTTTTATTGACATTAATCTGTAAGTCCTTATAATTGGGTGGACATAAGAGTTAAACCTAGTATAGAATTAATAATGTGGTTATTATATTAAAACAAAAAACAATATCGCTCTAAAGAGACTTACAATGCAAGCACCAGTTCTTATGTAAATATATTAATATCTAATGAATGATTGAATTTAACATGACTTGCTTCCTTTACACCGGCGCCGGCGACATTCGAAAAAGCAAAATATAGACCGTAGAATAAAGTTTACAATAAAATAAGCTTAACGTAACATATGTAAAATATTAATATGTTGACATAACATGACTTAGCCTAAATATTGTTAAAAACGTCTTATAACCATGATGTCCTACTATCAAATAATAAATATGATTTAATCCTAAACAAAGAAACTCCATCTCAGTTCACTTTTGAGCGGTTTAAAGCTGTTTAAAGTCCAGCGAAACATCTAGCAAATTTTATTCGTTATCAAAATCATATTCCACTGACCACAAGTCAGCTATGTTGTATAAGTTTACGATTTTCTAAAGTAATCCACTATAAAGGATTTTTATCTAACAAATTCTTCCTAGTGTAAAAAAATTTCGAAGGCCATTGTGGTAAACTCGGAGACCGTCCATATTATAAACAAATATTGGGTTTGCATAACGTGAAGTGTCTGAACTATGACATCTTTACGCTATTACAAATACACACGTGTGAGCAATCAGTATTACTGCCTACTTCATACAGTGGTCCATTGCATTTGAAATTGACTGGTTTTTAACATATTTACATGATCGTCGAAGATCGCCAACCTGAATGTAATGTCCCAAGCTGCAGAAAAGTAATTTGGGACATACGCCTTTCCCCTCCCTTTGACCAACTGTATAGAGTTAATAGACAGAGTTATAAGACACGGGCTGCACGGGTACAGAAGAAAGTCTAAAAAACATCACAGTATTCACAAGTCTAATAAAAATTGATCCCGTTAACAAAGTGACAAATAGAATAGAAATAGATACATAAGGACGTTTATATGAAACTGAATGCACGCAGTCCAGTCTTTCTTTAGGCGAAAGGGTTCAATCCACACATATCTGGGTCAGGGCTTTCTGTCCTGTGTCCCGGAATAAGATTGCTTGCATAAATTTTGTATGTTGTGGAGCAAGCTATGACGTACTTATTTACTCAAAGAATACTGAGCCTAGAAGGCCCTGATCTAAAACTGTGTGGAGAACTTAAAATTATTTACGCTTCTATTATTAAAATATTATATAAAGTTAATTGTTAAACCTGTGATGGACAGTGGTCTCTTGAATAAGATTTTCACTTAGCGGAATCCTTGGACGAATGATTGTTGGTCTCTTCAGTCTTATCACTGTCACCGTAGAACTTTGGCTGGAAAATTTAAGGAAATATTAAATAACAACATACAAATAATTGTTATATAGTTGTAAATTTTATATATTGAATAACGAATGTGAATAATACAGGGTGACATTAAAATGATAACTTTGAGCTAAAAGGATTTTGGTGCTGGCAAGTAAAAATATGGGGATGATATTGCGTTATTATAATCGTTTGAACATAACCATCGGAGTAGTATTTTGTGCCAGTGGTGTTAAAATCTCATAATTATGATATCCCATCCCACACATAACATTATTATGTGTTATGAAATATAAATAGGTATTCTTTTAGCTGGTAAAAAATAAAAACGATGATGACAAACACTATGGATGAGTAGAAAAAAAAACAACACGACAAACGTATTAGTTGAAATCTATTGACAAAGACAAAACAAAAAACCAAACAAACTCAAACATAGTGAAGAAACACACAGAAAGAACATAAAGACGTCAATATTTAAAAATAATATTTTTGTGCGCTTTTATTAACACAAAGAAAATAATAAGCTTAGTATTCAGACGTCTGTTTAACAAGCTGTTTTTTTTAATACTTCTCGTGTGTTTCTTAACAAACTGCATTACATTTCCTTGATCAATTTAAAACTGTCAATTCATTTGGTAAACCTTTTTACTGACCAAGCAAACATTGTAATTTATATCTCACAAACAATATCACAGGACTAATATTCTGCTGCAATAACTTAAATACACTATTATGTTAAGGTTACTAGCAAATTTCTAAACTAACTTCAGATGAATGGCGAGTACAGAAGTGAATGTGGGAAAGAACAACACATCAAAAATCAACCAGTACGGATTTGTAAAAGCATGATTTTAAGCCTATAACACTTGGTCTAGACTTACACAATTTCATTTTGTACTATACTGTGGTGACTTTATTCCCATATCCGTTTTTGACACCGTTATAACTTGTAAAACCCTAGAAATAAACAATATACTGATTTCTAGAACTTTTATAGAATAACCTACTGAGATCAAAAATAGTCTTCAAAAAAACTAAAATGATTTCAGTCACCTAAGGGGGGTGCCTTTGAAAACAATCGACAAAATTTAAGAGAGTCCTTCCCATCAACATAACTTTTGCAATGGGACCCCATTTAGAGGTACAGTCACCAAAAGAGGTAACCAGGGTCCTAGAACGGATGTTTTCGAATGCAATTTAGCGTGATAAATTAACCATTTCTTTTCGATTTATTTAATTAAAATTTTATTCGTAAACATCCATCGGTTTTTTTAAATAAAATTCAATTTTATTTAAGTTGAATTTAGTAAAGTTACTTATCTCTTTTAGTGACCGTACATACCCGATTGGACCATTTCGCAATTTTTTTTTTTTGTGAATTCGTTATTGGTCCTATAGTAAAAGTTGATCAAGGTGAAGGGTAGAACACACCCTTAAATTTAGTAGATTGATTTCAAAAGTCACCCTGTATAATTGCTACACAAGCAATACCATCTCCACAGGCTGTATATACTTTTTGACTGTTGACTAACTTATTATTCTCAGCCAATGAATAGCAAAAGCTGCAGAGCTACATTGGATAGCTCAAGGGCTGCACAGGACGCTCACCGCATACCGAATATAGCAGATTTTTCAGCGCACCCTACCCAGAACCTATGGTCTGTCCCAAAACTATCTGATAAAAATGAAAACAAATGGATCTGAAGTCGTCCCTGTGGATGGCAATTTGTTGTGCCACTTACAATATACTTAAGACTTGTTTTTTTGAATACTTAAACCGTAAATTAATATTTATCATGTTTTAAATCACCTTATAGATTTTTTCATTTGACAATTGAGAATAATTTTTATCCTTAATTTTCGTAAATGATTTCTTATAACAATGTTACAAACAATTATGGTTTCAAATCATAATTGTTTGAAAATGTGGTAAGATATATGTAAATTTTAAACCTTCTAAACACCGATGAATATATTAATAATGCTCTTTAGTGAGTGCATAAGAATTGAACCTGAGTGGGGTTTGTTTACAATTTCATTAAATAATTCTGGAACAGACTATATAATAGTGAGCATGTAACAATGACTAACCTCATCATGTTTCTCTTCGGTGGTGACACGGTCATCATCATCGTCGCTGTCCTCATCAGCAGACGAGTCCCCGCCCGAACCAGCCGTGTCTTTCACTGGAAAAAAAAAAAACGAAACCACTTTGTTAGATAGATGCTTTTTAACATGGAGATACGTGTGGTGCCGCCGGATGTAAAGAATAGCACCATCCCATTTCTTCCCGTGGGTGTTGTAAAAGGCGACTAAGACCCAAGTTCAACTACAACATAATCATTGATTACGTAACCGTTCTGTTAGCATTAAACAGTTGTTTAAACAAAGCGCGTTGTTTTCGAGTTCACCATTAATTTCTAACCCACGTTTAAATAAGCGAACATTTTTGAATGAGTGAGTCGAAAATGACCGAATGATCGAATGGTATAACATTATTTTGTGAATGTTGAATGCCACCTCAGTAAATTTTTATTGTCAATATATAGTCCTCCAGACCGTATTTCGGTCATGGTAGCCAATCTCAACGGAGACTAAGCCTTCGGCTTGTGAAATGAAATTATTTATTTCAGACCAAGCACACAGTAGTTACCTGCATTGTCAAACATTCTGATCAAACTCAATTCCTATTTTTTTTTTAAATATGAAGTGTCTATCTAGTGAAGATAAATGCAAACGTACTGTAAATATCACCAGTGACGACAAATCAGTACATAAGGAACTAGTAATAAAGTACAGAGACCGAATAAAAAATCGGACGCTCAATAAATACCCCCAAAACCCCATCCTATCTACGGGATCGCTTCTCCTACGCCCGTCCTTTTGATGCGCCTTGCAGGTCGCATCTTAGAAATCTCCTCAAGGCCCCTCCCCACTCAACTGACTTCTACTCCTACTCCTTCACTGTGCATGCGGTCCGGTTATGGAATTCACTTCCGCCTGACATTAGGGATTGCCAAACTGTAGTTGTATTCTAAAGGAGAGTGAAAGAACACTATCTCTCCACTTTATCATAATTGCTTATGTATTTATTAATTAAATTACATTTTATTTCTATATTTTTTGGTGATATTTATTTTACAAGTATGTATGTAAGTATGTATGTTTGTATGTATAATCTCATATTATGTGTGTATATTTAAATTAGAGTTTATGTTGTAATTTTATGTTTTCCCTTGTACTGTTATTACACGCGTTGTCTACATCTCTGTTATCTTCTCTCCTATCGCAGGTGTGCTGGAAGAGATTTCTGTAGAAATAAGCATTACCTATGTACGTATTTTTCTGTTCCTTTCTTCTTGTCTGTTTATATGTGTGTGCATAAATGGTTAAATAAAATAAATAAATAAATAAATAAATGCCAATAAACTGCATTTTTGATGGTGTTGGAAGCATCTGGCTGACAAGAATGTTCTTAGCACTCACTGAAAATGTGCTTGGATATTCCAACTTCTTTTCAATTAAATCAAGTAATTCTAAATCACTACGTTTGTATAAACGGAATCTTGTACCAAATGCTTTCATATTGCGTCGTCATATTGCGCAAAATTCAAAGCGTCTTGCATTTTCATTTTGTGACTAAAACCGATGCACAATACGAAACTTCAGGTCAGGAAGCATAAACCAATGGTTAAACAGATTGTGCTACATCGTTTAAGTTAACCATTCGATTACATTACTTAATCAATGGTTAGATCGTGATGAACAGCAAAATATTGTTAATCAGCCGTTTATGGTTTAAATACCTATTTTAAATTAAACCATCGAGTGTAACGGTCTTATTCATTAAAAGTTATCGAACATATAAACACTCGCTAAAGTGTAGTTTTCAAGTGTTATTCATAATTGCATTTTAGCACTTAAACGTTCTATAAACCTACTATAAAGTTATAAAAGCCATAACTCTACTTTAGCAGTGCTATATGAAAAAGAAATGGCCGACTCTCGACGACAGCTGATTAATAAAAAAATTACTTTTACATACACATGAATAGCAAATGTCAATTTGGCTTGACCAGTTGACAGTTACAATAAATTTCAAATCGTTGACAAAGGAGATCACCCATTTTTCTTTTTTTTTGACGGCTATCAATAATAATTACAAACTTGTAAAGTACACATAGAACGCATTATTTTTACAAAGCGTAGCGTCAAATTCAATAGGGGATTAATAATCGTACGGAATCTTACACGAAATGGCGAAAGACAATTGATTTCATTTAAAGATCGTTTTATATCTTTGATCGCAAATTAATTACAGCGTTGTCGCCATACAAATACATGTTTCTGTTACTGCCACCATTCAAATTAATTGTAATTCGTTCCTGGCCGCCGATTTTGTTTTTTTATCCCAAATTGCGAGCAAAATGGGTGAAGTTCTTTAAATAACAATGACGTTACCGCGTCAAAACTGTAGACAATTAAAAAGTTTCCAGTACGAAATGTCTATGGTCACAATTATTCGGTGTGTAGCCATACATTCTCGTTTGATGATTCGAAGTGTTGGTCAATTTATTAGATGACTTCATGTATAAGGGCAACATTTTGATTTATAAATTACATATAGTTATAGAACGTTTATGAATACAGTATTTTATTTAAGGTTCTATAGGCTTATCGCGCACTTTGACTAATGTATCTCTTAAACCTTCGATAAACCTAGAACCTTGCTCAAAGCTGGTTGTGAAAAAGTGGTATTCATAATCGCATTTTAGCACTTATACATTTTATAAACGTACAATAAAGTTAGAGAAGCCAGAATCCCACTATAACAAAAAATGCCGACTCTCTACAGCAGCTGATTAAAAAAAAAAACTGACTTTTGACGTACAAATGCTGTGTGTCAAGAAATGACAATTTGCAATCAACTGACAGGAACAATTTCTAATTAATTGTCAAATTTAAATAACAATGACGTCATCGCGACAGAAGTGTCGAAACTGTAGACAGTAACAGTTAACAGTACGTAATAATGTCTATGGTCACAATTCTTCGGTGTATCGACAGACATTCTCGTTTAATGATTCGATGTTTTGGTCAATTTGCCGGATGGCTTCATTCAAATGGCCACATTTTGATTTATAAATGACATAGGTATTGTTATAGAACGTTTATGAATACAAAATTTTATCAAAGTTTTTATAGGCTTATCGAGCACTTTAACTAATGAATGTCTTAAAACTTCGATAAGCTTTTTCCCCGAGTTCACAAACTACAACATAATCATTGGTTAAGTACATAACTGTTGTGTTCACATGAAACAGGTGTTTAAACAAACCGAGTTTTTTTAAGTTCACCATTCATTTCTAACCAACGGTTAAATAACCGAACGTTTTTGAGTTTATGTAAGAGTCGAAAATGATCGAATGGTTTAACATTATTTTGTGAATGTTGGATATCAACGGCAATAAATTTTCATAACTTTGAGATCTAACTCAATTCCATTTTTTTGCGTCGTGTCATGTTCAGTCAATGGTTAATGCGTGGTGAACAACAAAATATTGTTTAACAGCCGTTTATGGCTTAAACAGCTGTTTTGAATTTAACCACCTTTTGGTGACCCGAGGTCTAAGGGACTTACTAAAGACTGCGCAGCAGCGTTCTCTACGCATTTTTATCATACAGCGATCGCCCACCCACCAACCGAACGTGGAAATTATGGCAATACCCCCCCTTTTGGGGGAGGCTTATGTCTAGCGGTGGACGTCTTTCGGCTGAAATGATGATTATGAACCATGGAGATGGGTTAAAACTTAAGTTGTCATAATTATGCACATTGTAACCAAAATTAAACATTAAATGATGCTAGGTTCATGTATTGACATGACCCTAGCACCATTTAATGATAGTTTTAGCCTAGTCCTATCCTGTAACTGTGTGTACATTTTGCAAACAAACAAAAACGACATGAAGTTGTTGGATAAGATGCTTTTTACCAACTTCAAAAAAGGAGGAGGTTCTCATTTATTTTGTATGTATGTTCCCCGATAACTCGACAACGCCTGAACCGATTTGGAAAATTCTTGTTTTGTTTGAAAGGGTATGGTGGTCCCATGGTCATCAGGTCAGGATCTGATGATAAAACTCTGGAGAAATCGAGGAAACTCTTCATATTTTACAGGCACACTTGTTTACATGGTAAGTAGTGGTATACAAATTGGTGTGCGGTAAGTACCATAACTACAAAAGTGTAAAATAAAACTGTTTCCAAAAAAAAAGAAAACTAACGTCTTCCAAAAAAACACTACAAAGTGAAAAATTACTTCAGAAGTCAAAAAGAAGAAAACCTAAAATGCAGATCCAGACACCGACTTCCGAAATTAAAGTTATTTTTCACTTTATAGTGTTTTTTTTGGAAGTTCGTTGTTTTTTTTAGGGTTCCCTACAGGGCATGTATGAGCATTTGCATGAGAATTATGACGGGTTGGCCGCTTTTAAGTGTGCAAAATTTTGGAGTTTTCCTGCAACCTAAATAAAATAATATGCATTGTGCATATTATAAAATAATATGCACAATATCTACTAAACAAAGACTAAAACTCCCGGTTCATAATGAATCATTAGCCAATTGGTTAAACCGTTTTTTTTTTCTTGTCTACAACCACATTTTTTCGACGAAAATTATAAAATAAGTAGCAGTAGTAGTAAGTACAGAGGCCAGCACATTAAGCTACCCCAATCTGTTAAATTTCTTTGATAGATTTTCAACTTTATTACAAAAGCATAAGGTTCATGTTCAATTGGGGAAATTTGACAGTTTGGGATAGCTTGATGTGCTGGCGTCTGTACATAACCTATACTAACAATATTAATATATTTACAATAAATCCAGACGTCATTGAATTGATATAACTAATAGGAGCAATTTCATATTTCAGTGATTTTTGACGTTAGTACCTACAGTTTAAATAGTGTCGATGAGGAAAATTTGAGCCCAAATGACAGTTTGAATTATTGATTAATTTAATTTGAAGTGGCGATGAGGAAAATTCTAGTTCAAATGACTTTGCATTATTCATTTATGATTCACTTTTGACATCGATTCTGCCCGATAGGAAGCGATGGATAACACACAATGAGGTGCAGGTAACTCGTTCAAGTTAAGAAGGATGCGGTCAGATAGCCCGCGAAATTCATGATTTCTTACGTATTTTGTAATAGGCAGGTCAGTTTCACGTTGTATTTTGATGAAAATATCATTCACGACCGGAACAAATACGGCTTTACACAATTATAATCATGAATACAACCGTCTCAAAGTTCATGTAATCCCATTGAATGTTTTGTTCATGAAATAGACCCGGGATATTATGGCGTTTCCACCTAGGGCCGTACCAATAGAAAATGGCGTCTACGACACGCCTTACATTTACATTTGCGCCCCCCTTCGTAAATTATCTTCTCGGTCTACACTAAGCAAAGCTAGGTCGCATATCCTTTTTTAACCAATTATAGCCTTCAATAACGAAGGTATTAATTACAACTTGCTAAAAAATCAGTCACAACTTGCAATGCTGCAATTTTGAGCAGAATTTGAATAGAAATAGGCAGATTTGGAATACGTTTTCATCCCCATACTGCACAATTAATTCAAGTAGCTCTTTAGATTTCGTAGTATTTTTTTATTTTTAAATTTAACCCTTCGATAGGCGCCCAGGGCTCGTGCCCTGCCAGCACCAATCTAGTTACGCCTCTGCTTCCACCTGATTACATAGAGTAAACTATCGAGGAGAAACGCCTAAAGATATGAAGGAAATTTTCCGTAATTTTAAGAAAGTTCGCATTTTAAACACAGTCTCGATCTGTCAAAACACGTAAATTTTTAACGTTTTTAACTATGGTATTTGGTCTTTTGACAAACGTCTTAAGTAGCCACAACTGCTTGAAGTTCGTTTAAGTATGTACCCTTTTCCCAAAATGTTTAGAAAAGGCTAGGCAGATGATGATTAATCCAAAATATTCACCATGGTTTCGATTAACACATAATGTTATAGAGATAGGTTATCAATAACTTTATCTAATCGACACTTATATTAGAGTAAATAAACCTTTAAATTGAATACAGATAACTATTTTTGGTTGATAATGTTGTGAGTTTGAGTGGAGTAACTAATTTTATAGGAGAGTTCAGGGAATGGTGGCGATCATCTGCCTCGTACCTCTCTAGGCTTCAAGAAATCGTCACAAAATAAATTCCACCCGACGTCTCTCGAATATTTTTATTGTCTCTCGTCTATAATATTATCATAATCACCCTGTAATGTTCCGCCGAGACACAGTAACTGTAATCCACGACGCGGGCCAGTGCGGGCTGGTAGATGTTTTTTTTTTGGGTGGGAAATCATCAAATAACTTCTCCCGCTCTGGGTGGAGTAGGAGGGCGTGTCAGACTTTTACTGACTAAAACCCACCCGTGTTCTCTCAGTTGCCTGTGTACCAGGGGCTGCGGTACCTCTTTCGAACAATCCGCACCCCTTGCGGGCCCCATCTGTTGGTGCTGACATCTCTTTGAGGCGCGCGTGGAACACAATGCGCCGTCGACCCGGGCTTGGTCCTTACCGGACAGCGAGCTACCCATTACTCGCCGTCCGCAAGCCCGCGCCTATGGTGGCCGGGAATCAGCCTGGGATTCCCGACGCCCAGGGCGTCTCCTGCGGAGGCTACGGCCGTGAGGGCACATGTACTGCCTGGGGTTGTCTACAACCCCAGGCAGTACCCAACCAAACCAAAAACCTAGAACCAAAAATTCCGAAGAGATGTGACATCTATGTCACATGTCTTCGGAATTTTTGGTTCTAGGTTTTCTGGTTTCCTCACGATATTTTTCTTCACCGTTTGAGAGCATTGGTGATGAGATAATTTACACGAAGTACCTAATACCACTGGTTCTCGTCTATAAGATAACATAGCTCAACTAACAGGGCATTACATAGGCGGCTTGCGCCTTCGTAGACGTAAACCCCCTCTAGGGGGGCCACTGTTAACCTTACCTCGATTTTCATATCAGAAATCTTTACTTCAACAGGGTTTAAAATATAATAAACCTATCAACACCTCTCGCCTTTTAATCTGTATACAAGGTGTAATTTTAATCACCGTTAACCTCATAAGGGGCCATTGTACTCATCATTATGAACAACTTTTACTATGGGCCCATACCTGAAATCGCGAAAATAAAATCAGCTGTTCCCTACAGTTATGTTCGCATGACTCGTCAAGATAAAATTACACCCTGTATATGTATAGAACATGATTGTAACATGATTAACGCAAGACCTCATTACACCCCAATTAGAGTATTGAGCTAAAAGCATAATAAAATGACCAAAACTTTTTTTTTTAAACTAAGCTAATGGTTACTATTACGAAAAACATGTTGACCCTAGCATTAGTTTATGCATTTCAAATTGAGTCTTATTGCCCTGAAATAAGATTGAATTGAATTTGGCTCCATCAGTGGTAGGTATGGCAAAATACTCAATTTTTGAAAAACCGAGCAAAAGTTACTGAAATCGATTCAGTAGTCTATTAGGAACAAACTACATTCAGGTCTTGCTTTTATTCAGTTACACCTTGTTTAAGTATAAATTATAGTAAATATGTACGTATGTATGTGTATTATAAGTTCTATCTAACTTATCTATAATTCATTTTGATGATTGTTTTTTTAATAGTCATCTTAGTATCATTTTTCCTCTCAACCAAAGCACCTGCTATCTAATCTCTTCGCCACCCTTGGTTGACTAGTAGAGAATGCCTAAGGCATTAAGTCCACATTTGTACCTTTTTTGTGTGCAAAAGTTGAAACAAATAAAAAAATAAAGGGTGCTTATTCTCACCGGGCGTCAAATTAGCGGCTTGTGCCTGAGTGGGCGGGCGCGCACGCTCCCGGTTGAGTTCGTCGAAGCACTGCAGGCACACGCGGAGTGGCTTGTCGCTCTGGCCTCGGAGGATGTAGCGTTTGGACGAGCACGGACCGCACACTACTGACCCGCACTTGCGGCAGTGATGCTGAAAATATATGAAAAGAAAAGCTAAGATAATATTCAACCTTTTTTAGACAGGTTCAAATTGAGTTAGCTAGCGTAACTCCGTAGACGGGACGGGTGTCGAAATAAAAAAGTTTAAGAAGTTTCGCTTGCATGATGTCCACAAGCAAGTTTTATCGTGCTATGTGGTCTACCAATAACTACGTCGAGTACGTCTAACTTAGACGACCCGCCCAGGCAAACCCCGCGCCAGCGCAATGGGGGATCCCCGAGAATAGTATTTTTGGTGCAGAAGTACACATAGTAAAGCAAAACAGGAAAAATAAATTGTATAATTTAAGTATGAACAATTGACTCAAATAGGTACAATGCATTTTCCTATTCTCTTTGACGACAAACTATGTCATGAATGGGTAAGGGCGGAAAAAAGTTGTAACATGTCACGCTACGCGATGTCAATGAAGTGTGATCATTGGCCGCTTTTCGTTATCCACCATTGTTTAACATTTGTTTTTCCTATACATCATCATCATTTCAGCCGAAAGACGTCCACTGCTGGACATAGGCCTCCACCAAGCTCCTCCAAATAAATAATAAATAAATAATCGATTATTATTTTTATATAATCTCGCGAAGGTTTTCTTCGTCATTTGGCCAATAGGTATGCGGAGTAGCGACGGGTGTTACAAGTGTGGTGCGGCCATAATGCTCGCTCATTTATCTATGGCTATCCCGACTCTTTACACGTGCAGTTCGGGTGTTACAAGTGTGGTGCGGCCATAATGCTCGCTCATTTATCTATGGCTATCCCGACTCTTTACACGTGCAGTTGACTGTACAGTTGTATATAATGTCTTACCCTCCTATTGAGGACAGTGAACTGTGTCTTCTTGCAGTGCATGCAGATGGACGCCTCATTGTCTGGCACCCATACAGCAGCATGCTCTGATGGCGGCTGTTTGCCACCTGAAAAATAAGAACAGTATTAAGTATGTTAGTCATGTTAAAAAAACAGTTGAAACAAAAATACTGATTACAGTGAAAGTCCCATGGAAAATTTAAAATACTCGTTTCGAACATAATTCTTACTTAGTTTTAAGACTATCTATATCTTCGCATAATCAGTCTATAACGTTCCCACTGCTGGGACCCAGGCCTCGCCTCGGTGAGAGGGAGTGGGCCGTAATCCACCACGCGAGCCCAGTGCAAATGTCTGAAGTTCATTTTTGGTTCTAGGACATGCCGATTTTAGGAGATACAGTGGTGTTGAAATAATTTACACAAAGCCTACGACATACAACTCGTAAGTCTCGGCCGTTATAGTAATTGAGTTTAAGCCAAAATATTTTCTAAAACCGTTCAAATTTACTGCTTAGGGCCTCTGGACTTATCATGTCTAGAGGATACCAGAAAGAACTAACCACACAATGTCCCACCAAAAACCGGCAAAAAGCAGCGCTGCAAGTCCAGCAGGCTTAGCATGACGCTGTCTATTTCTACTCTACTGTTTAATAGAAATCGCTTGTCTACATTTCTCGGCGAAAAACTGTCAACTGTCTATACGGAAACGTCTTTTTTGTCTACTCTTCTGACGTTAAAACACTTGTCTATGGTTCTCGTGCTAAGCCTGCAGTAGATGGCGGGACGAAGTCGACTCTTTTCTCACAAATAGCCAACAGACAGACTGCACACTAGCGGTGAAATACTATACACTACAGATTCTCTAGTGTGGGCAAGACCTACACGACAATAGCTGTTAATAAAATTATATACTGCCTCGCTGGCTAGACCAATGAGGCAGTCTATAATTTGGTCGCAAGCGCTACTGCAGAGCATGAGTTCCTGGGTTCGATTCCCGGCCGCAGTTTGGATTGTTGCCCGGTTGATGGCAATAGGCTCGCCACCTATTTTTTTTATTCTTTTTATTACAGGAGATTTACCTAAATTTACTTAACTGGCGAAATGTGGGTGTAGGTATTATAGGTACACCTCTGCCCAAGCCATCGGGGAACAAAGCATGATGTTATGTAGGTAAATATGTATGTATTTAAATTTATAGTAACTTACTTTTCCTTAGCAAATCTTCTATACATTTTTCTATATGCGCCATCCATTCTTCTTTCTCGGTGGCTGTCGCTGCGTAAACGGCGAAGGATTTGGACGCAGTGCGAATTAGCCAGCCGTTACGGTATTCTGTAACAAGTAAATTATAACATTATTGTTTTATTTTATTTCGTGCCTAAATGAGATCACCCACACTATCGCAGGATTAAGCTACATATCGAGACCCCTCGGAACGCACGATAAGCCGTTGGTCGCGGCTGTCATTCGTATCCGTTGTCTGCGGCTTCACCCACGTGGATTTCGAAAAATATTCCACGGGAACGTACTACCGGGAATAAATCCTATGTCCTAACCTATGTTATGGGCCATCTGTGTGCCAAATTTCATCGAAATCCGTTCAGCCATTAAGGCATGAAAATAACACAGACAGGGCGACTTTCGCATTTATAAGTAAGTAGTATAATATAAAGTACGAATGAGATAGAGATTATGATATACGTATTTTTCTATAGTTTTGGTGTTTTATTTTTAAGGTAAAAAAACTAAACAATCAATTTCACATTGTACAAGACTTCAGGAAAATGAAATTGATGATATTCGTTCAAAAAATTGGTTACAAATCAATGGTATTTTTAACTGGGTTTTTGTTTCCTATACAAATGTGGACTACCTCTGAGAAAAGATATTGAAATTACTAAGGTCTACCTACGACCCCTCTGACGTATTATATGCAAGTTGTGATACACTTGTCAAAAACATGTGTATAAAAAAACATGTACTGACATTTTGTCAGAATTTTCAGATGCTATTCACCTTTCTCACATTTTTCACAGGTTTTTAAAAGCTAGTCTTTAGATCTTGTTTTAGGTGTAAACGAAAACAGTAAACACAATATTAAGAAAACATGTTTTATACCTAGTTGAAAAGGCAGGGTGAGAAGAGACACCAAAATATACTCAGATTGTGTGTATGGGCGTGTATGACCAGATGTATGAATGTAATTTTCCTAGTTGAGCTCCTTGAGTACCGAGTTGATCTTTGCACAATGATTGACAAATGCGTGAACTGACTGGTCAAATCCACTCAAATCTGTGTGGTTCTTTCCTACGGACCATTTCGGACACCGATCTAGATCTACATGGTAATCAAATGATCTGACCAAAATTATTTCCAGATTTTCATACACATTGATAAATTTTACACATACATTGACATGAATCTTTAGTTTGTAAATTATTATATTGTTTTAATTATTGTGAATGCGATTACTTCGCAAAAAAAAATTATGAGCCACATAGGACCATACTTTTTTGTTTTCTTTCTTTCTCAGTTAGTTGTTATCATGATCTGGCAGTTTGAGTCATGTACGCGGCCTACCTAAATGTCTTTTCTTTGGTATTGTTCCTGAAATTGTTAAGCTCCTAAAGTTCTGAGATCAGCTGCACGATTAGTGTCAAATCCGTGCACTGACTGGACGGGTCCACTCAATCTGTATGGTTCTTTCCTCAAAGACCATTTCAGACACCAATCTACATGGTCTTCACATGATCTGACCAAGATTATGTCTGGACTTTAAAAGAGACTGTGATCGCTGAGTTTGTTTCGGTATTTCTTCTCAGAGTAGTCAGATAGGAAAAGCCGACCTCAACTAGTTTAAAACATATGATTGATGTGTAAGTGTTTGTACAAACCTAGTTACGCGAGATTAGCGCGTTCAAGCAAACAAACAAACCAACTCTTCAGCTTTATAATATTATAAATAATAAATATAATATACAGTAGGAGAAAGTAGAAGTGTCATTTAAGTAGAAAAAAAATTTGCCTTAAGCGAGCTATTCTATGGAATATTACATAATGTATAAAGGAAATATTTATCTTAAATAGTCCTACCTTTTATGTGTAAGCCACTATCGCCAAAATTGTGAATAATAAATACAATAAAAAACTCTAAAAAGTAAAAAAATAAATATTAGTTGAAGGTAGTATTTTGATCAAGGCATTGTCAAGTTGGGGGACGGCTAATGAAAATGCTAGGCCTCCTCTGTTTGGCGTTTTCAACGACCGCGGTTCTTGCGTCGGGGGTTAATTAAAATAGAATTGATTCTAGTCGCCCCTTCCAAAATGTAGTTTCGTATGGAGAAGAATGGGCAAACAACTCCGCCGTTACTCTTTTAAAATGTTTTAAGTACAATATTTAACATAGTACATTCATTATACATATAATTATTATGTGTGAAAACGATGCACCCAGAATAAAATTACCATACCAAAATAGGTAAAAAGAATGAAATTGAAGCAATATGGATAAATTAATTTTATGATAGATACATGGTGCTCACATATTTACAAACTTTGTAAAAGTAAGTACTTACACGATTTTCCTAGAATATTAACAAGTATTAAGTCAGTGTGTGGGTTAAAGTAGTCACTGAGTGTAAATCAATGTCATAATATAATTCATTATACTATTCAAGTAGCAACCAGTTTGATTTAGTCTAGACTCTAGATTGTCCTATGGAGCAGGACCAGCATGTTTCCAAGCATTTTTATCTTGGATATTATCTTCTAATTTGTAATACGCTTGTTTACAAAATTTACTTTTAATATGAGTTTTAAATTTCCAAGGCACAAATTTACAAGGTATTTTGTTATAACATTTAAAACAGTACCCCATAAAAGATGTATGTACTTTGGCTAATCTGAAAAATGGTTGATCTATTTTGTCTTTGTTTCTAGTATTCAAATTATGTCTATCACTTATTTTATTAAAAAGATGTAGATTTTTCTGCGCAGACAAAGTCACAGGCACCAGCTATCATTTATGATTTAACCGAGGCAAAACGAGTGTGTAAGGATCATTGCAGTAGGCTTAGCACGAGGACCGTAGAGAAGCGTTTTGTCGACGGAAGAGTAGACAAAAATGACGTTTCTGTGTAGACAGTTGACAGTTTTGAATCCAGAAATGTAAACAACCGATTTCTATTCTATGGTAGAGTAGAAATAGAAAGCGTCATGCTAAGTCTGCTGGTGGCATTCTGTACTTTCTGCCTACACCCATGTGAAGAAAGCGTGAGTTTATGTATGTATGTGTGGGCTTCCCTTTCTTTAAACATTAATCTTCATTAGGTAAGTCATAATCAATGTTTCGATTTGTTCTGTCCTAATGAGGATTGCAAGGTGTTATCATTATTCCAATAATCGATTTATTATACATTGCAATATATGCATAGAAGTGTTGAGTCACACAAGCTTTCGAAGATCAATGTCAACATACATCTAGTAGCTATACATAATATTAAAGATGATTCACTGGCCATTCACATTAATGAGTCAACCAATAAAATAGTTTACATAAATATTTTACAGAAAAGTAGGTATCAAAACATTTTTTTTTATCTCTTTGTTATGTTTCTATTTTTAGGTAAATGGCTATTGTTTAATAATACATCTTATTAACATTGCCAAACAATTTTTGAAAAATATTGTTCAAGTTTGGATGTAATTATTAAATTTTTGAGACTCTCTAGAGATATATAATTTTAGACCTTGGTAGATCTTTACCTGTTTTGACACAAATGTTGAGAGTAATAAGAATTTATACATTAACAGATTCTAGTATTAAACAAGTTTTAACATAATCTGATCACTATTATCAGAATCAGCAGCATGTTGTTGATTATATTGGCTTCTTTTTATTAAGGGGAATCTAGTATGGTTTTGTCTCATTATTAATATTGTCTGTACGGAAAGAGAATATTAAAATAAATCCCATTAAAAAGTTAGGAGCCAACAAAGATTCGTTTTTTCATGCTAATTTCACTTAACTTTGGGCATGTTTAAGTAATGAAAGTAGTGTAAAATCTCTAAAACCAAGTCAGTACCGACAAAGCTCAAATATTGAAAAGTTCATAACTTTATTGGTCATTGATTTATGCAGATGTATTTTTATAAACACCGATCACACCTGTATTACTATAAATGATCTTGCATCTCACTCAATAACCTTGTGCATGTAGACTTGCTTGTAACTGCTCATCACTGATACTACCTCTGTCAGACACGATGCCAGGTGAGACAGTGTACTTTTTAGCCAGACCCACCAGTGAGTTCAAGCCCACAACTACATTCCCCTTAACAAAATAAAACATTGACTACAAAGTGATTGAGCAATCAAGAAAATCTTAAAGATAGACAATGGAAAGAGCCAGTTATCAAGGGATATAAAAAGTCACTAATCATTAAGAAAAAATAGATAAGAAAATAGAAATGAGTCATTCAAAGTGCAGCTCATGCAATGATTTCTCACTTTGTTCACTTTGGTTCTAACTATTATGTAAGTTTTGTGATCAAAGAAATTATCAACAATATTGTTAACATAATTATCACTCTACAGGCCTTTTTCACTGCAAAAAGGAAAACATAATGAAATTAACTGATACTTACGTCCTTCATCTTTCAGGGACTCCAACTTGACCTCTTCAAGTGGTATAACATGTTGTTTGTTGTATTTTTTCTTGTTTATAACAATATTTCCATAAACAAGAATGTCGTTGAACAGGAAGAACTGTCTTGCTTTTGGTTTCTTGCGACACATTTTTGTCAGGACACCCTCCCCCACAAGGACTCTGCCTTGCTCCGCCAGAGGCTAAAAAAAAGTAAGTTTACTTTGTAATAAGCATAGGATGTGTTTGTGTACGCTATCTGCCTGATAACAAAATAGTTTTTATTACAATGTCAATATCATTTTTGTGTTTACACAGCTTTGAGAGACTGACAGATAAGGTAGGACTGAGATATCAGTTCAAGTATAACATATAAAAGTAAAATATAATATAAAAGTATTATAAGACTTAAACTGGTTCTTGTTCACCAGACTATGTTTTAAATTAGAAACCTTTCAATAGTTAATGCTAATGAGCTAAATTTCTCTAATTAGGATTTGTAGTTGGTATTATGTTTATGTAAGTTTGGAATGGTAGTCCAAAATCGAATTTGACAGTCAAAACAAAGCATAATACGAATTGACCCTTTAACTTACAATGAAACCGGAGTACAAATTAATGATAAAGTACCTGCCAATCATTGATAAGAAAATCATGTGTTCAATGACTCACTTTATTTAAACCATTTGAATAAGTTTCAAGTTATATTGCTTTAAGTAGATAAATCTCATACCACCGTAGATTTGTTAGTAATTCAACAGTGTTCAAGGCATATCAATACTTTAATCATAGAATAGCAACATACAATCTAACTGATAATGAACAGGCTAATCAATCTCTAATCTATGTAATTCAATTATACCTTAATGTGCTTTAATTATACAGTTGAATTAAAGTTATTACAAGAAAGTTTATACCATTGTTCATTGAATGTCATAATAATGTAAAACCGCTCTGATAAATGCTTGATATCTTCAGTGAGAAAAATCCCACCCGAGCGATGTACTGAAGATTTTATCTTGCTGAGTTTGTCGGTTGATAATACGATGGCATTCGACAACTTCTAAACTTAGAAAAAACTTTTAGTTTGCAACAAGAAACGCTCACCTGTCCAGAACTGCCGAAGCAGCTCTCAACCATAGCAATCCTTCTAGCATTGGCCTCACTGTTCACTGGAAAAAAGAAAATTACCTACTTAAAAATCGCAGTACTGTATAAAAGTTTGACGTCAAAGGAAAGTGAGCGACATGCAAACAATGACAGTGAACTCCCACGTAACTATTTTACATGATTACACATAAATAACACCACTGTATTCTTACTAGTTTGTCTTTCTTAAACGGATTTAAATAAATATTTGCCTACCTAAACGGTCCACCATTATCGAAATTTATTTTCTCGTAGATACGAGCGAGAAAATGTGTCATTAATAGAATATATAGCCAGCTACAGGAAAGCAATTTCTGCTATACCATCAATATAATAATTTTTCAATCCCGTTGTAAAATGTTCTCTCATTAGTGAATTACCAAAGATTTTCAGAAAGTAGTAGCATTGTTGTAGTAATGCTCAGTAGTCGACTTGATCTCGAAATTGATGAAAATTTCAAATGTAGCTGGATGGAAAAGCATTTTCTAAATGAACTAAAAGGTAGATTTTATCTATCAATGGCAATACATAAATAACGTTCCGATTTACGTAAATGAGATTAGGGTATCAAAAACAATATTTTTAAACACATATTTTAAGTAATTAGACCCTTTTACGGAAACCTTTAAGTATTCACAATGTAGTCTTTGTAACTTGATTCAAAAATCATACCGTGATTTATTAAAAAAAAGTTATAAACTTTTCAAAAATAAAGTTACACAACATCCATAGACAATCACAAAGCAGAGATCATGTGAGTATCCATTTTTTGACACCAGCTGACAGCGAAGTGGTCGATACCATTTATTTTAGTATTCATAATTCTGATAAATAAACCAGCAAAATGGCCTGCAAATTCTGTGGCCCTAAGCTGTCGCTGTGCGGGCTCGTCCTCAGCGTCTGGGGAATAATACAATTGGTAAGTAGGAAGTTTGTAACTTGCATTTTAAGCCATGGTACTTCAATGCCGTACTAAAACTCGTGAATCTTTCAGACTTTGATGGGCGTCTTCTACTATATCAGAGCAGTAGCTTTGTTGGAAGATCTTCCTCTAGATTCAGAACCTGGCCACCACACTATCGAGGGTTTTATCGCTACGGTCGAAGCTGGATACACTCAGGTGAGTCAGAATCTTTCTTACAAATTGATAAAATGCATGTTTAAGCACAGTGAAGTACTAGAACGATATAATTTTCCTTGTTGATTGTTTTTTTTAATGGTTTTGCTTTTCTAATAACCTGTGTAATGGAAATACCATGTACTGCAACAAACTTGTCTCAAAAATGTGCATACTTCATTTCCAGCGGCAAGGGAACTGTCAATAAATTCAAAAAGATTTCTATCCTAATCATGTGCATGAAAACAATTTAGAAAATCAGTCAACAATAATGATTTAACAATAAGTTCTTACTTTGAAAAATATCTTTGATCCAAAAGAAAATGAAAGTAACATCATATTTTATAAACTTATGATTTACCTAATCTTGGGATATTGAAATGCCTCAGTAAATTTAATTGAAAATCCACTAAGCCTAAAATTATATACGTAGTCAGTCATGTCAGTTCTTAATCAATGTGTGCTAAACCACCTTGACATTGAAACAGATTTGCTTAAAGTTTATCAAAATAAAATCTTTCGTTTTGTTCCCATCACCAAGATTACATTCACGAAGATTTTATCATGTGTAGAAATATTCAACTAAACAGCTATTTGATTACTTTCTTTAAAGAGAATAAAGATAAGAGTGTTCTTTCTATTCTACAATTTAATAAGGACATAGCCAGTTAAATCAGAAATCTTATTTCAACTTCATTTACGTGGAATCATCATTTGCCTAACCTATTCTCAACTATATTGGGGTCGGCTTCCAGTCTAACCCGATGCAGCTCAAGTATTTTACAAGGAACAACTGCCTATCTGACCTGTAAAAGCATAATTTACACAGTTATTAATATTAGATTTATGTATATTTCCAGAATGCCTACAACTGCTGGATCGCTGCACTGCTATACGTCATCACTCTTGTTGTGTCCGCACACCAGTTCTGGATGAACAACCGTTCTTCAGTTAGTATGTAAGGTGGTATTATCAACGTAATGATGGGTACTGACGCTGGAGTACAAGTTGTTATGTTACTGTTGAATAACTCCATTCCATTAATAATTTATTTATGTATTAACTCTTGAGTCAGAGTTCTAAAATATACTTTTGATGTTGCTCCTCTAGTTCTAACACCCTTCATTATACTGTCACAAAAGTTTGAATATGTTGCTTTTTTGGGAATTCTCGTTTCTTTAAGCCTGGTGAAGTCAGCAAATCTGGTGTCAAATCCCATGTTAGCACATAGCTGTAATGGTTGTTTGACTGGAATGACAACAGCCAATCAAATCACTTGATACAATGGTTGACCACAGATAAAAATAAAATTTTAGAAACCACAGGTTATATATCATAGACATATGTTAACAGCACATGAAGGTTGTTATAAATTAGCATTTAATTTTCCTATAAAAAAGTTACATTTGAAGGTGATTTATCAATTTTCATAAATTATGCGACTCATATATCATTATTATAAATATAAAGCTGTTTTAAGTATTTAAAACCACCCACTGTATGTTTTTCAATGTTCTTTACCTACCTTATCTGTTACCTCTAAAATTGTTAAGATTTAACCTAATGTAATAAAACCCTACATTGCTTTTAAATGTAAATGGTTTATAATTTAAGTTTCAAGTGATTCACAGATAAAAATCAATGTATAAAATTGACTAACAGAAATTATTGTTCTTAAGTATTACTTACATAAATATGAATGAATGCTATAGAATTGTACATAATATATCTATTATTGTAGGTACTACATTGTAAAATGCTTAGTTTTTCTTGAAGTAAAGGTATTGATGTTAATTATTGTTTTATTATCGCGCAAGCGGATACTAGACTCACGTTCGGGTCGGCGTGATTTAGCAGGATTCTGCACAGGCGGGGGGGAACAATCGAATGTATATTTTACCGCCCGGTTGTGCCGAATCAGGTAGACCTTAACAAGTGAGAAAACAGGAAGAGGAAACCTATTGGCAGCCAGTTCCTTCATTGCGGTCCATATACAGAGGCCAACACTTTGGCAGAAACCGAATGAATTTTCGCGTACCCATTCTCACGGACATCTTACTAGCACGTGACCTATATCTGACTGAATGAGACTTGCGAAGGTATCACGAAATTCGAGCCAGTTATCATATGATCCTGTGAATTTGGGTAATTGGATTATAGGCAACTTGACGAACTGACGCTAACCACTACTGCAATTCGATTGTACTTCGTATTGCTCAAATTTTCAAGTTACCCCTAACATAATTCTAGCTTGAGCTACTAACCCATAATATTAAGATTGAAATGTGTGCCGGACGGGCGTGATCGCTTGGACGCGAAGGGTATGTAGGGAGGGTGTATGCATATCCAGGTTTTATCCAGGTGTGTGTGTAGGGCTCCCAGTCCAAGCGGCGCTGACGTCCTGCACCTATGATTCCAGATATCTTCATTCGCTACTATCTTCCGGTCTTTATGTCGTTACCATATGTACCAACGTTTTTTGACTCGTCTCAAAGAAACAGTTTCCAGACTTTCGTCTAGGAAGGGGGTGTTTTTAAGAGTCCGATAAAAACTTGTGTTATTAATCAGGTAAGGATACCCCACCTTACCTGATTAATAACACAAGTTTTTTACAAGTCTTCAGGAAGCATTTTCAGAACACTACTTGAACTATATCTATATATCCTGCCAGGGGTGCGGGTTGTTCGAAAGAGATACCGCCGCCCCTGGCACACAGGCAACTGATGGAACACGGGTGGGTTTTAGTCAGTAAAAGTCTGACACGCCCTCCCGCTCCACCCAGAGCGGGAGAAGTTATTTGATGATTTCCCACCCAGAAAAAAAAAAAAAACTATATCTATATATTAATTAATTTAAGATTTAAATAAGAACCTTGCCGATGACTACGAATTACTAGAAATTACACGTTTACTCCGGTACTATGAATCTTTACCGTAACGAGAGCCGCAAATTGCTTCCTGTTTTAAGTTTGTCAGCTGTGACGGAATTAATATGAATACAAAATATCAATTTATTAAAATATATAAGGCATGTTACATATTGTTGCATTCCCCATGAAATTCCCCTGAGATATCCATATTAACTATATCTTCCCATAGGTACTGAAAGAATATTTCAGGGAAAAAATTCTGAAAAATGTTAATACATTTATTTTGATAAGTTGATTTCCTCGAAAACGACTGTACGGATTTCAAATCCAATTATAGATATCTCAGGCTGGTTTGTAGACCTAAAACAATCTGATATTTAAAACTGTACAACTATGGTTTTCAGGGCGTGGCGCGCCCTGAAAGAGGGTTAGCAAAAACACAAATCATAAGAATTACTTAACTAAAGCAACACGACATACAAACCCAATTAAGTGGGCTTTATATTAGGTTTACATTATTGAAAGTTAATTACGTCCAGGGCTAGGTCTCGGTACTAGGTTACCTGGACGCAACTAAAACTATAAATTACGGCTATATAGCCCACTTAAATGAGGTTTGCAGGGGCAGTACTTACGGTTATCTTATACTAGCCGCTTAGTCACTACTGTTTATTGGTTTAACTATCACTCCTATCACTATGAATTTACGTTAATCTCAAAAACAAACTATATAACTATGCAGTGACGCATCGTCGCGAACAAATTTTCGAGTGTCTCACTATCAATATTTTCACACATGCATTCTAATTTCAATTGAACCTCGTTGAATCCATTAAAAAGATCATCTTATTTGGTGACTAATGAGACTGCAAGCAAATTAGCCCAAGTTATTAATTGTACAAGGCTGTAAAGACGTGATCGTTTTTTCACTCCGTGCTGCGGATAGGTATTTAGGTTTTCTTTTGAACGTTAATAAATGAAAAGCAACATTTTATATTAATAGAAACTTTAATTCAAAGTCGCTTAGCGCGCTATGGAGCGATGGGCGGCGGATAGGGTGTGGCGAAGCCTGGAAGATGTTTAGCAGTAGACTGCGACAGGCTGAGTTGATTGACATTAATAGGTGTTACTTTGTCGACTTATGCAGAAACTTAAAAGCAGTGGCGGATTTACCAGAAGGCTGAGTAGGCTGAAGCCTAGGGCAGCCAATTTTAGGGCGGTAGCAAATTTGTCTCAATTTAGAAGTCCATAGCATTTTAGATTTATTTAGACGGAAGAAGCTTTTTTCTTGGAAAATGTTTATCCTAATGATTTAGAAAGTGACTTAGTTCAGGAATGCGTACATTTTGAATGTCATTAATAAAACCAGATTCTGGATCATTAAAAAGTCTATGAACTATCTATCTAAGAACTGCGGCGGTGCTCCGCCTAGGCAGGGCAGACCTCCACCGTATGCTCCACCGCGTCCTCCAGGCGATCCACACAATGGTGACACCCGGGCGTTTCCTCCCGGCTTATCCGGAACAGGAACCTCCCAAAACAGTCGTGTCCAGTGAGGACCTACGTAAGGCGGAAGGTGAGGACGCCGTGGCGCCTCTCTAGCCACTCTTAAAAGAGGGGACTTACCACCGCAATTGTGGCGTGCCCAGCACTGGGTTGCAACGATCGCACTCTCCATGTCGCCATGAGATCTCGCCGGAGCTCTGTCCGCTGTACCATGATTTCTCGCGGCAGCAGAGTTACACCCCAGCGTTTTGCCTCCGCGCGCCCCTCCCACGTATGCGAGGACTTTTGCCTCCAGATCCCATGGCGGCAATCCGGTAAGGAGGCTTGCCGCCTCACTGGAGACCGTACGGTATCCCCGGACTAGACGGATGGCCATGGCCGTTTGGGACGCGCTCGGCTGGCTATTTGTCGCCTCAAGGAGCGAGCCCACACCCATGCCCTATATAGGGCCATGAACCGCGCGACCCCGCGTAGAGCCTGCGGTAGGAGGCGTTTGGACTCCCTAGATTGGGCAAGAGCCGCTTCAAGGCAGCCCCAGCCCACACCAGTCTGGGAGTCAAACGTCGGAAATGCTTCATGAAGTTCCACCGACTGTCGAGGACAAGTCCCAGGTATTTCATCGTCGTTATTTGGGAACCCGACTGTGGCGCGTTCCGAGGATCATGAAAACACATGGCCTCGGACTTGTGCAGAGTTACCTCGAGTCCCAATTGCCGGATCCTTTCAACGATTGTCGCAACCCCTGCTTATAAGTAGTGCATGATTGAGATTTTAGCTTAGCTCAGAAATATACCCAAAGACTATTTCTGAAGAAAATTTCACTAAATCGTAAGTTGTGAGAATAATCTGGGAACTGATACAAGAATTCCTTAGTTCAAAATCATACTAATAACGGGAAAAAGCTGATGTAATGATGACGATAGAGCACAAATAATACCATTGCAATTTTATTGACGACCAAATTAATGTCATTATTATGATTGTAAACTAGTGTACTTATTGAATAGAGAGATAGCTTACACAAAAAGCAGTCGGATAATGTTGTTTTTAATTCATGAAATAACTAAATAACTGTTAAAATTCAATTTAAAGATTTCAGTTTTATTAATCTGTTTTTGAACACAATGAAATAGTAGCCGAACTGTTATTACGTCTTAAGTGGTCATACCGCCGTTTAAAGTAATGAATTGAATGACTTTGTACTTTTATTATTTTCGTAACCAAAGTCATTTTTATTTAAATAATTTCTTACATTCAGGAAGAGCAAACCAACGATAAGTAGAATAATAACTATTTTTTTAAATTATAAACAATTATCATAAAGAATATCAGCACATTAGTTTACACAGCAAAATGACGTCATACCCACAGAGCAATATGGCGTCCAATGCGACTAGCGTTTTCGTCAAATTATGCGCGAAATATGAAAATGTAAATTTAAATGCATTTTATGGCACTAATCGATTCAATAAAAATATTGTGTTTTTTAGTGCCTTAATAGCATTTAGAATCTAATTAAAACGCTTTTAAAAATGGGTGTAATACCCTATTGCAGAGGATAGTAGGAGCGGCAAAAATTTTATAGCCTACTGGCGGCAAATGTGTAAATCCGCCACTGTTTAAAAGGAATGAAGAGAATGTAGCATGCATGAGCGAGCGAAGCAAGCATGAATTTTTTGCACATTACCTTCCTGTCCTGTGTGTGTGTTTTTTTGTCTATTTATACAGAAATAGGTGTTAGTTTGTTTATGCAGCAAAGTTTAACAAATAAGAGAATGTTGACAAGAGCGAGATCAATCCAGTCGAGCCAGCCATCTATTGTCATTCAGCATCTTTTGTGTCACTAGTTATTCGTAGTATGCGGCCACTCGCTCTTAGGAGTTACCTACTTTCTTTGTAAACTTATTTAAGCGAAAGTGGTGGATGATTGAGAGAAGAAGAGATTGTACGATGTTAGAGCGAGCGAAGCGAGTTCGAAAACTGTTGTAACTAACTGCTTCTTACGGAAATTAGTTTGACCTCTTTGGAACTTAATAATAAACTAGATTCTCCTCAAGATTTGGGGGTCCCCAAGAACCGGAGAACCGGGCCCATATAGCGCTTTTTGGTAGCCGTTACGAAACAATTCGACACTATAGTATCGACACTGATTTATTCCAGTAACATTTTTTGGTCGGTGAGTCGACTTAGTTCCGTCGCTGCGACTAAAAATGGGGGAACAGTAAGTACTCTGTGGGAACAGTCGACACAGTAACATTTGGTTTTAAAGTTAGGTTGCTGTGTGGCAACATTGTTCTTAGTCTGCATTTGCAACCACTTCTCAGAAATCACTCGTTCGTTCAATCGTTCGCTTTTCGTTTTGCGACGTGAAGTTAAAAAATAATAAGAAAATAACATACAGCCATCACTGTTTGTCAAGGTAAATTTTTATTTATAGATTAATTGGTTTTTATTGTTCAAATGTTAATGGGAAAAGAATTTCATTGTGCAATTTGTTCAAATAGTTTGAAATTTATCAATGCGCCTTCATATAATTGTAATTTAACCTGTGTAGTACACTGTTAACAATAGTTTTTACTAACAAGTTTTAAACATTTTTACATTCCCAGAGCTTGGAAACTTTTGCTATAATAAATTTAATACTAACTATATGATATAGAACCAGAAATGAACCATAAAATTGGTAAATAATTAAAAAATGTATTTTTAATTAGAGAAAATATTTTAGTCACAACTGGTCAAGAAGTTACTAGATTGTGTTGACATAAATGTCGGCATGAAACCAGAAGTAGTTATAAAGTTACTGAATCCACAAAATGGTTTACTGTTTCCAGCGATTCTCAAACGTTCGGGCTCTGAGGCCATTTATGGCGTCAGCGTTTGCTGCAGCTGACTGTCTTCTGCATGCGATGGAATTATACATATATAACTGATAGTTTTGTAATTGGTTTTTGGTTACGTTTGTATGTAATTTTTTTATTTTTGATAATTTGTGTTATTAAAAAAAAGATTTAACTGATTGTTTGAGAACTTAAAAAAAAATAGTATTTTATTTGTTTATTTTATTTCTTAAAGTTGTCAATACTGGAATAAAAACCAATTTGAGAGTTGCAAACCATAGATGTAAGTTTAGCTTTGACATTACCAAAAATTGTATTTTTTTTAAATCTTCCAGTTCGTAAGGAAGTTATGTTGCATGAATATTTATATGGGAAGAATTAAATGATCGCTCAGAAAAATTACATTTGTTTTTTATATTTCTTCCAACGATTTGTATGTTTCCCTGATCAAAATTTGCAAATTTCATTTCTACGTTATTATTATCGGTAGGTAGTTAAAAACCATTTGTCTTTAATGTATTTTGACAGCTGGTAATCCGCACTCTTTTTTACAGCAGTAAATACTTTTTCACCCGTATTCAACAAATTTTCGTATTTGTTAAGAGTATACATCCGTTTGGATTTGTGGTCCTTGATATTTAGCTTTGAGAATTAATATAAGCGATTTGCTACTTGCGCTAAGGGTTGGTCGCCTTTTCGTATTCCAAACAACATACTTTCAAATGGATATGCACTTATAAAAGTAGAGAGCCGAACCTTGAGACATCATTTACAATGTGACAAAAACTATGAATATCATCTACTGCTCACGTGCTGCAAAACGGTCATGGCTCAGCAGTCATGACCGTAAATTTATAGCAAAGACTTATATTTGATCATATAGGCTGCGATTAAAAATGTATATCAAGCGGATAACCACTCCAGGGGTCCGGGTTGTCGAAAGAGATACCGCGGCCTCCGGCACACAGGCAACTGAAGGAACACGGGTGGGTTTTAGTCAGCAAAACTCTGACACACCCTCCTGCTCCACCCAGAGCGGGAGAAGTCATTTGATGATTTCCCACCCAGAAAAAAAAAGCGGATAACCACTCAGTTTAGCACTTTCTTACATGAAAACATAATGGAAATAGTTAATTTTAATAAAATTTCAAGTAAACAATATAAGATTTCGTATAACAAACACAATGTATAATACTGAATAAATTAAATATCTGTTAATTACCTGAAAAATTATGTACTTACTTGGAGATAGATTTTGTGGAACTAATAATTTGTGTACTTTTCTGTAGAAGTCGATGTGAGACGGAATTGTTTCGGTTTTTACTCATTTTCAACTACAATTATTTGATCACTTTTCGAAATAGTTTGAGAAACAGTGACATAAGGTGACTTTTTTATTCACATTATAGCAATATATTGTTCAGTAATATTGACGTAACATTACGACACCTCGTGTAAATATAAATTTTAAGTTATTATTCTTGTAACATGGTGACCACACTGCGACTACACATTTTTACTCGATTGTACGCATGTTACAAACTGAACACTGAGTGTTTAAAAATAAGTCTACACAAATAATTACGTTACGTGTCAACACAAAGACTACTTATAGTTACTGAAATATTTTTCGGTCAAATTGTGTGCGAACTATTACCACACATAGAGCCCAAACTCCACACAGTCACCATGTTTCGTAGCAGTTACGAAACTGCGACAACTTGTTACTGCTTTAATGATTCTGTGACCGAAAAGTGTTGTATGGGGGGCGGAGCGCCTTTGCCGCCCGCCTTTTAGTCCGCCAGTGCACCTATCCTTTCAAGATCGTTTCATAAATGCACCGCTGGCCTTCTTAGCGATATTTTTTCCGCCTGGGAGTTAGATAATAGACAAATCCAGGGTTTGTGTTACTGGAGTATAAGTCCAATATTGCCATCAACAAGGACCAAGTCGATGCTTTATTAGGATCTTAGGTACAGGGAAAGTCCTTCTAAAAACCTATTAAAATAAATACCTAATAACTGGTGAAAAGTTTGGGCTCTATACACCTCTGCTAACCACTTTAGGGAATTTAGACGTGATGTTATGTTTATGTTACACCAGGGTTTCAGGGTCCTTCAATCTCCTGCATAGTCAGTTATAGACTCATGAGCTCATGACATCTAGCGTCTTTTTGGGGCGGCTACAAAGATTTTTGACTGACATAATTATTTACCTCCCGGCCTGTAACTTTTGGAGCTGATTTGCAGCATGGGGGGTAAGCATTTGGAGCAGGGGGTGCGTCTGGTTAGGACCTACCTATAGTAGTCAGTTTCAGCAGATACTTACTGCGGGTTTTCAGATACCTGATGATGAAACTCCTTTGAAGTGTTTGTGACCACAGCCAATCTCTTCATAGAATGTTGTCATCAGAAATCTTGTCTATGAAACGATGAAAAGTCAGTCGGGATTCTCGATAATTCTTCTGCGCAGTTATTCTGAAACTTGTGATATTTACAATTTAACGTTGATTCTAGGATACAAACAAAAAGGCAGGAAATACGTTGTTGTCGCAATGAGCGCATTAATGAACTGTGGGATTTGTTGTATGATTATAAGCATATGGGGTACTTTACAGTTGGTAAGATTTAGTTTGCTTTTATTCTCTCACAGAGAAAAGGCCTGTGTTGCAGCAGTATGAACATAGTCTTATGCTGATCATGCTTAGGTATACCTACTAAAGAACAGCTGTGTGCAATTGTTGCAAAGTGAGACCAGTGCCCTCTGTGTTTAGGCACCCTCAGCGTCCGGGATGAGAGGTCTGCCAAGTCAACAAGACAACGGCCTAGGGCCTCAGTTGACGAGATTGTATTAAAATAACCTATTAAGCCAAGAAGAATTATCTCACGAAGCGATGCGCGCTTTGCTTGTCGTTAACAAGTGTACAAAGACGGTCAGAGGCCTTAGTGTGAGTTTAATTTAAACAGCTCGATCAAACGCATCGATCGCGTTTGGCGCTCCGATTAGCCCTGGATTGGTGACGGACCAATTGGAGCGCCGAACGCGCACGATGCGTTTGATCGAGATGGTGAAATGAAACTCACACTAGGGCCACTCATGTGTATGTAAGCGCAGGAGCTCTCGGTACCGCCGAGACAACGGCGAAGTCGTGTGTATATGTTAGGGTGTGTCCAGACCTGGCGAATGCGCCACTCGCGAGCTATTTGAAACTGCGTGCGAGCAGTTCATGTTCGTACGCAGCCCCTGCGCCGGCCGCGCGCCGCTCGCGCGCAGGCTACGCGCCGTACTCGACCGGCGTGGGACGTGCGCGCGTGCCACTACCTCGCCCCCATATTAAGTTCAAATGCGAAAGAAGATAAGTGCGTACGAGCAGCGCGTGCGCTACACACGCGCCCCACTAATGCCTTGCCGGAGTTGTACTAGAGCGGCGCACCAAACGTAGGCTGTAACCGCACGCGAGCAACAACACGCGCGCAGTTCGCAAGATACTCGCGAGCGGCGCATTCGCCAAGTTTGGACACCCTTATGTGCCACCGCTACTCGTCTTCACCCACACATTCACAGTATGTTTTGTACACTTGGTTAACACAAGTAAACCGCGCGTCGTTTCGTGATAAAAACTGCAGCGGACTTACCCGATTTCGTAGAATGCAAAGTAAAAACCACGCGTGTTAAATTCACTGCATTTTAACTTAAATCCAAAACAATAAGAGCTACTTTACTTTATGCTGTACCAATACATATTTGACATCAATTTCAGTTCATCATGGGCATATGTTACAAATTCGAAGTAGTAACTCTTTTAGAAGATGTTGAAGAAGAGGAGTATGAAGATTATCATGATTTTATTGCAAAAACTAAAAGTAATTATGCCGCGGTAAGTAATAAAAAACTCATGGTCAGTCATGGTTGATATCATAAGGTACCTACCTACCTACGTGTAATAAAATATGCCTGCGTCAACGTATTGGTAGGTAGGGGGCTCCCAGTTGTGAAAGATGCTCCACATCGCTTAGGTATATCATTTCCAAAATCGCAGCATCGAGTTCTTTGGCAGGAATGGCAAGTGAAAGCATTCTCGCCCACTATGACTCATGTGCGATACCATATTGGCTGTCATTAGGCCAGTTTGAGAGTGAGCGGAAAAAAGTACTTGGTGGTTGCAAGTACTTGAACAAAATATTACTTTATGTTTTACCCTTCGCTCCCAAAATCCCTTGTGATACGTCAAGTTTGTTGTCGTAGTTACAATTTTTAAACGTATTAAAGTTTTTACTTTAATACGTTTAAAAATTACGCCCTTTTGGGCGTTCAACTCTCTCGGGCGCCACCAACTGATATAATCACGTTCCCATCTGAAAACACTTTCCCTTACTAGTTACTATCAAAACTATGGCGTCATTGATCCATCCAGCAGATAGTAGGTAAGCATTACTGCGTGGTACCTACTATCTGCTGGATACCTACTTACCGATCAATTTTTATATTAAGAGGTATACCTGTACAATTAGTCGGCAGGTAGGTACCTACATAGTATCTACTTACCTAATTTAAATCTATTTCTTTTAAGACGGCGCGTAACTGCTTCATTGCCGCAGCCATTTATGTGGTCTTGATCGCAGTTTCTTATGGATGTATTACAACAGCAAGCAAGCAAATGAAGGAACAAGAAAGAAAAGCGGCAGACGACGAGCTCTTCTGTCTGCCGAAGCCGCCTCCGAAGACAGATCCGAAAAAAATATTATAAGCTGCTTATAATTATAAGGAAAGGTCGTTTAAAATTACGCGTCCTCCGCACAATTTTCTATAAATTGAAAGTCAAACAGTAATCCAGTATTTGACACACAGCTACATAATATCAAGCTGCACGCACGTTCACTTACGCGCCGCTCGCCATTACTCTCGGTAGGGGCCTCAAATATGGACCGCACGCAGTCTAAATGTCACTCAAGCGCATTTACAATTGCGCATCCACGAGGCCTACAGTTGAAGTAAATGATTAGCGATTGTTTAACCATATATTTTTGACGTTTAAACGTCTCGTAACTACACTCGTGAGCAATAAATGGAATTCGCGCGCTGCTCAAGACAACTTTTTACAATTTCTATGCAATGAGCTGTGGATTGTGGTATATCACCTGAAAGATAATTTTATTCGCTTTCAAATGATATCAAAAAGATGATATAAAACTAATTACATTTTCTACCTTAATTTAGAGAATTATTGCAATAGGTCGAAGTTGTGGACGTCTAAATGAGTAGGAAGTAATATGAAAAGATATATTTTTTTATTTACAATTTATGTTATTTATCCCTTAATATAATGTGTTACCCCCCCCGGCCCTAATGACTGCCTGTAAACAGTTTTTCATTGACCGAATGAGTTTCGTGATGGAATCCTGTGAGATTTCCTGCCACTCTTCGACTAAAGCAGTTTTCAGGTCTTCTATTGACACCGGTGCTGAACATCTTCCTCGTACCCGCCTTTTCAACTCGTCCCATATATGTTCAATCGGATTTAAGTCAGGGCTGAGGGCTGGCCAGTCTAGTGTAGGAATCCCGACTACTTCAAGGTACTGTCTAGTCACTGCAGTGGGGTGGCAGCGGGCATTATAGTGCATTAGCAGGAAATCTTCGCCAATAAAACCGGCGTAGGGGAGCACATGGCCTATCAGAATGCCATTGATGTATCTTTCTGCGGTTAGCCCTCCGCCCCGACCTCAACCAGGTACGAATATCAACTCCGTTTTTGCTTCAATAGATATCCCCGCCCACATCATACAGGACACCCCCGTATGCCACTGTTTCCGCAAAACAGGATTGTGCGAATCACTTCCCCGGTCTCCTATAGACTCGCTGTCTACGGTCGCTACCATGTAAGCACATGCTGGATTCGTCCGAGAACAAGCCTCGCCTCCATTGCTCGATATCCCAATCTAAGTTATCGCGAGCAAACTGAAGCCTGGCTTGTCGGTGGGCTGGAGACAATTTAGGTCCCGTGGCTGGCCTTTTTGATCTCAAGTTCGCTTCTTGGAGCCTTCGCCTCACTGTCCACTCGCTGACAGCCCTCCCTCGAACTTCTCTGAGCTGCTGCTGGACGTCCACGCCGGTCAGTTGTCAATTTCGGAGAGATGAGGTGACAATAAATCGGTCATCTCTCACCGAAGTGCATCGCTATCGTCCAGATCCGGATCTCCGGACTAAGTTTCCAGTCTCTCTGAACCTCTTGTAAACCTTCGAGACACAAGACTGGCTCAAATGAAGCTGTCGAGCGATAGTACGCTGAGACAATCCTTGCTGGATTAGGATGACGACTTGAGCAGCTTCTATAGGTGTGGTTTCCATTTTCTTTCAGCTTTGGTATTCCCAGTGACGTGAAATATTGGACTGATGATCAATTTTCATAAACACCCGCTTTTTATAGGGTTTCAGGACTATCAAACAAGGTGTTTTGTTTAATTGATGGTTTTTGTTTTACGTTCCATGACATAAGGTGAATAATATTTGGTTGAAAGCTAACAATATTGCCTTTCAAATGTCATGCCACAATCCATAGTTCATCGCATAGAAGTTGTAAAAATTTGTTTCGAGCAGCGCAGCGGACAATGAAGTGATTCCAGTTATTTGCTCGCGAGTGTACAAGCATCTTACTAATTCCTAATACAAATGTGTATCGATTACTCCACCAACCACCAAAACAACAACACAACACAACACAAGAAAACTCCTCCAACCACAACAACAACAACACCAACCTATTAATCCTAACCTTAATTATTATTAACCTTAACCTAATATTACAAATGTAAAAGTTTGTGAGGATGGATGAATGGATGTTTGTTTGTTACTCTATCAGGCAAAATCTACTGAACGGATTTGGCTGAAATTTAGCGCTCAAATAGTTTATAATCGTTCCCGTGTGATAATTTTAGACCTCCACGCGGGTGAAGCCTCTGGCAAAACCTAGTCGTTTATAAATAAAACCTTTCATACGACATATAAATACAAAACGTCCGAAGTGTACGCTACATAGCTAGCTATGCTGATGTGCATCTGGATTGAGGGCCCATTTTTTTAATCCTTGGGAAACGAAATAAGACTTAAAGAGGAAATTAGTAAAAATTGTTAAAACTTAAAGCAAAGGGCCGTGAATTTCTTAAACGTGAATTAAAACTGCAATGATTAAATAACTTGGGCCCTCAATCCAGACGCGTGCGTAAAATGGCATAGCCTAAATCTCAGAAAGTACTATCTCTGGGTTTGTCATTTTTATTTAAGGATTTAGTTAAATATTTTAAGAAATTCCTATATCTGTAGAATATGATATTACAGATTTATGGCGGTATATCTAGGTCCCTCAATTCATTCATGTCTTTTCTGAGGAATCGGCAAAACATTTATTTATCTGACGAAATACATAAATATGACTTTAATATATTTTACTAAGATACCTCTGTGAATTAGTTAAGAAGAAACAATGACAAAAAAGTTAATTGGTAAAGAATAAATGAAAGTCGAATTTTACTAAAACGTCTGAACTGAGAGTCCAATATTTTCGGCTTTAGTGTCTAGGATCAACCTTATAGATTAACACAAATTAGAATGAGTTGTTTTACAATTTAAAAAAAAAATTAACATATCGGCCGTTCTTTTAAATGCCATAATTTAAGAGAAAATTAATTTAAAAAATTTTGTAAGAGAAAATTTTGTAGGGTGGATATGTTTTTTATATTTTTTGGACTGATCAGTTTGTAACCTCATACAAGCTTTTTTTTAACCCCCTACGCAAAAAGCCCACTTTTGTTATAAAGATTGACCGCTATGTTTGTCTGTATCTCCGATATGGGTGTGGTTAAAACAAAAGTAGGTTTTCTAGCGGTGATTCTCAGATATGTTTTATCAAAATTGGTTCAGCCGTTTCAAGGTCATCATCTGTTTTGTTAGCTGCGGAAGGGTTCTTAGACGCGAGAAAATCTTAACTAAATCCTTAAATAAAAATGATTAACCCAGAGATAGTACTTTCTGAGATTTAGGCTATGCCACTTTATGCACGCGTCTGAATTGAGGGCCCAAGTTATTTAATCATTACAGTTTTAATTCACGCTTATGAAATTCATGGCCCTTTGCTTGAAGTTTTAACTATTTTACTAATTTCCCCTGTATGTCTTATTTCGTTTCACAAGGATTTAAAAAATGGGCTCTAAATCCAGATGCACATGCTATGCTGCTGTAGCGCGCAATTTAAAATTAGAAGATAAGTAATTGCCGTACATGGTTATTCTTATGAATTTGGTAAATGTTCAATAAAATATTTCTAAGCTATATTTTTTGTTAGTAACATTTATACTTCATGTCTTAGCATCTCGAGCCGTGGAGTCGAATTTGTTTGCTTAGCATGAAGAACACACTACTTAAATAGCAAACTTTGGGGTCAGCGCAGACAGCAGCAACATGCTCGAGCAATGCTGCATTCGTTTGGCCAAACCAGTCAAAGAGATTGTTGGAGTCGACCAATTAACAATTGGCTTGAGATCAAATTTTACATATTATTACGTAGCGTGGGGGCCGCAGATAGATGGACTGGCGACCTGAGAAATGGATAGTAGGTAGCCTGGACAACACCCAATGTTCGCAACATTGGGTGTTGTGGCATGATCTGGGAGAGACGTCCATTCTCCATTTTCCAGTAGATACTGCGGTGGGCTGAGTTTATAATTTCCATTGCCATGATCGTTGAATTCTGGTGGCAGCTTACTCCAGGTTGTCGCTGAATCTCCCGTGTTGCGGTAAAACTACTAATGCACAGTTTGCCCAAGACTGGTTGTAAGAATTTCTTGCACTACGCGACCACTACCACGACATGTCTTGGTCGACCGGCCGCAATCTGAACCACGGCGGTTCAGAAGATGGAAGTTTGGCCGCACGACCATTAGTTCCACCATTTTGTTCAAGATGCTATGGCCGCGTAGTGCCCGAGGTTCCATAAATGAGGCAATTGCCATGAGTAAGAATATGTGAAGCGATTGATTCTAGGAATTATGCAGTAAATAAAAAAAAGTAAAGCATAATTTGTTTATTTAAATTATTCCGTTTCTTCTGTTTTGTTCCTTTATTTCACTTCCTCTAATTTTCTGTCGAAAGTTACAGTGCCAATGTTCACGCTTTTTATTTCTTCTTTGCTGACTTGCGCGTTTTCCTGAAAAATTATGCCGTTTTAACGAAATGAGCATGCTATTTGCGTGTAGCTCTTTTTAAAGCAACTGGGACAGAAATCCGTTCTGGTGAAGACCACAAGAGAAAAGTGGTTAAAAACAAAAAGTGTTACTTTAGAGGCCATGCACGAAATAGACTCCAATTCTGTTTACTATTTGGGACAAAGGGGAAATGGAAATTTATCAAAATTGTTTGTGTCTGATAAGAAAAGCAGTTTTTTTCTATTGAAGGTCGCTTGAGGGCGAAATTAACCTTTGTTGCCCTAGTTACTACCAATCTTACTACCAGTTGTAATACCGTTAATTATGATTACCCTTCCCACTACTCCAGTATTGAGGTGTTAGAAGGGAAAAATTAAATAGCCCGTGTTACTGCCGTAAATACCTACTTCAATAAAAAATGTCACCGTAGCATTATGAACATCGTCAGTTTAAACTGTCGATGAATTGTGAACTGCAAAAACCATTTAACGCGCTATTTTTCGACAGTTTATAATCTGTCCGTCAAATTGTGAACTGGTATCAAGACGGATAGTACTTTGCGCTATTACTAAATAGTCAAGTAACTGCCACTAACTTGGAAGTAGCGCTCGCCGGCCGCTGCCGCGGCACCGCTCGCTTTGCTCGCTCGGCTCGCGCGCGGTTGGTCACAAATCTAACCTAACCTAACCAGTAGGAAGGGTAATCAAAATTAACGGTATTACAACTGGTAACAAGATTGGTTAACTAGGGCAACATAACGAAATTAACAATATTTTTAGAGCGCAAAAGTGAGGAAACTTTTAAATCCAGTGTTTTTAAAGACAGTCCCAACGGTCACAAATGATCTTGCGTTACAATTAGATTGGAAATTCACAAACGGTCCTTAATACGTTCCAACTTAAATTAAAACTTTTTCAAGTTGAGGTTTGCCTCTTTTTAGGGGTCTAATTCTGTGTCTTGTTTTTATTGACCATAAGGTTGAAAAGTATATTGTTATGGCTGGTCATGGTCAAGCGATCTGATGAGGAGATATAGCGGTTCAAACGCGCTTTCCTCTTTGTTCGTCCAGAGTTAGGATCCACTGGGTCCATCTATATTTTATAAGAAATAATTTCCTCATTTGAAACGCACTAATTTAGGAAAAAGACGAAGACGTAAAGAAGAAAGAAAAAGTAGTTTCTCGTCATGCAAAACCAAAATTTGGGAATTAGGAAATGGTTTCAGGAATTTTACAATTTTATTTTGGACGCAATGCGACCAGTGTCTGACAATGTAGGAGGAAGGACTGGAACTCTTCAATGGCTTAAACCAGTAGAGATTTCAGTCTTACTTTGTATAGGATGGACCAGCATCCTTAAAATAAAAAACAATAAAATTAAGCAGTACCCTAGTATTTGAGTTATTTTATTTGAAATCTAAATGTAACACGTAACAGTACTAATATTTAGCTGCAGTGCTTGAATCCTAATAAGCGGAAGAAACAGACATAGAAATCTACATTTCCACGTGTAGATAAATAAATAAATCAATAATAAAATAAATGAATGTGGTCACCTGTGTTGTATCCACCTCTTCGTCTTTAGGTGGTTGGTTCGGATTGATCCACATGTCTGCCAGGATCTGGGGTATTTTGACGCGCACCTTGAGTGGTGCTAGTATTTTTGTGATCAGCTTGCGACAGTCGGTTGATACTTTCGGCTCACGAGGAAACGATACTTTGTTTTGGACTTGCTGTAGAAAAAATGGTAAAGTCTACACCTTGTCTATGCACTGGTTGGTATGCTAGTAAATAAATATGATTATGAGGCAAGGCCAGACTAGCGAGTTTTAGATATATCGCTTTAGCATTTGTGTTATAGGTACCACTAAATTGACAGCGGCCTGCACTATAAGGGGTACCCAAAAACAAGCCCAGCTGTTAATTCCTGTGAGGCTTATAGCAACAGTTAAATACTTCTTATCAGTCAATAAGATAGATTGATTGCTTTAGTAAGTTCGCCACAGGGAGCAGAAATAATGCTGGAACTTACATCAAAAAAATAATGTCTACCACACGCATCTTCATTCTAACAAATGTAATAGATTGTTACATCTACAATTATACATGATGCGCATGAGCATTCTACATATGGTAAGATAAAAAAGGAGCACCTTTAGCAACTGAGTGTAGTTCGTATCGTCGAAAGGCAGCCTTCCATAAACAATTGCGTAAAGCACCACTCCCATACTCCATATGTCTGAGTCTTGTGGCCTATAAGGAACTCCCTTCAGGATTTCAGGTGAAGCATATGCGTAACTTCCGCAGAAAGTCTCACTTAGCGCAAAAACACCGTTCTTCGGCTTCATGTGACCTCGTGCAAATCCAAAATCGGACAGTTTTATATTTAAGCCATGGTCCATAAGCAAGTTTTCGCATTTTATGTCCCTGGAATTTCACATGGGATAGTTTTAGAAGTTCTAGGCTATGTGGGTTCACTGAAACCTATAAACCGTAACGGCCGGTAGTACACACAGTCACACATTCATCTACTCGACCAGCACCTTAACTGCGTAACACACTATCAATCAGAATGTGAATCGTTTTGAAGATTGCTAATCCGATAATAATTCTTCTAAAAATAATTTGACTGCTCAAAACCGTAAAAAACGCAATGAATGTCGTTCAACTATCAGAATGAAAGCCATTCCTACTGTTAGTGCGTTACGCAATTACCCACAAAATGATATGGGTTCTAGACCTTGCATATTGAATATATATGTCACCATAAAATTGTAAATATAGTTAGATTATAATCGATCGCGCGAGATTGGAACCTGTCGATAAATTGTGAACTGCACCATACTGCTTACCGACCGAATAGGTTAGGTTTTTTTTTTTTTTTTTGGGTGGGAAATCATCAAATACCTTCTCCCGCTCTGGGTGGAGCGGGAGGGTGTGTCAGACTTTTACTGAGTAAAACCCACTCGTGTTCCCTCAGTTGCCTGTATGCCAGGGGCGGCGGTATCTCTTTCGAACAACCCGCACCCCTGGCAGGCATCGGCCTTTGCGGGCCCCTTCTGTTGCTGCTGACATCTCTTTGAGGCGTGCGTGGAACACAACGCGCCGTCGACCCGGGCTTAGTCCTTACCGGACAGCGAGCTACCCATTACTCGCCGTCCGCAAGCCCGTGCCTACGGTGGCCGGGAATCAGCCTGGGATTCACGACGCCCAGGGCGTCTCCTGCGAAGGCCACGGCTGTGAGGGCGCATGTACTGCATCTCCCTCACCTGCGCCGCCTCCCTCTTTGCGAGCATAACTGCTTCGCTGAAGGAGGCGACTGCTAGCCATGCACTCTCGCTCCGTACCATGGCCTGGACCAGGGTCGGACGCGAGAGATCGCCGCCGCCGATCACCTCCACGAGGACACGGCGGTGCTCCGCCCAAGCCGGGCAGACCTCCACCGTATGCTCCACCGTGTCCTCAGGGCGATCTTCGCAATGGAAACACCCGGGCGTTTCCTCCCGCCCTATCCGAGGTTAGGTTAGAATTGCGAGAAACCGCGCGCTAGTCAAGCGAGCGAAGCGAGTGGTGCCGCGACAACGGCCGGCGAGCGTTACTTCCAAATTAGTGGCAGTTACTTGTCTATTTAGTAATCGCGCAAGGTACTATCCGTCTTGATACCTGTTCATAATTTGACGGTTTCACTTCGATAGATTATAATCTACCGAAAAGTAATGTGTTAAGTTGTAAGCAGTATGTTACGGTTCACAATCTTTCGACAATTTACAATCTCGCGAGATAGATTATAACCTAACGGTATTTGCAATTTTAGGGTGCCATATACATTAGTTGATTGCATTTCTACAACAGAAGAAAATGAGGATGACTAAGTTTACCTATGAACAACTCCTCGCTCATGGCAGTAGTCAACGGCTTCCACAAGTTGTCGAAACCAGCGACGACCTCTCACCTCATCGATATGTTGGTCCTTGCGTATTATGTCCAGGAGACTGCCGTTTTCGGCATATTCCATTACAATATAGACCCTGGAAAGTGTGTTGGACATGTGGGGAGAAGTTATTTTTTTTTTTTGGGAAATCATCAAATGACTTCTCCCACACTGGGTGGAGCAGGAGGGTGTGTCAGACTTTTACTGACTAAAACCCATCCGTGTTCCCTTAGTTGCCTGTGTGCCAGGGCCGCGGTATCTCTCTCGAACAACCCGCACCCCTGGCAGGCATCGGCCCGTGCGGACCCCACCAGTTGTTGCTGACATTTCTGGGTTTAATGACCATGACAGGAGAATATGGCAAGCTCTAGCGAAGGCCTTCGCAGAAACGGAAAACAATCTTAATACCGGTGTGAACTAAATTAGTTGTCAATAGATAAGTAAGTAAGTAAGTTAATAGGTTATGTAATTAAAATTATATATTTAAGTTATAGTTTGCTTGTATAATCATGTTTTGTAAGATTGTTAATAGAGGCTTTAATTATAATAAAACGTTTTATTTGCAGATCTCTTTCTTAAAACAGATGAAGGTGGCCTAGTTAGATTGGAGTGAAGATTAGTATAGAATCTCACAGCTTTGAATCAGCATTCATGCTGGAAAGTGCATCGTTCTGGACCTTGGGCCTTTAATTGTTACTACGATACGACAAAACGAACAACCAGTTTCCCACAATATTTAGCCGAGGATTGAAAAAGCTGGAGGTCATGGTCTTTGCCCAGCAGTGGGATGATGCAGGATAACAGTAACTCGGTATGCAGACATATTCGGTATGTGTCAAGGTTAGCTGGAGTAAAAATGCAAACTGGCAAAGAACAACTCTAGTACGGTAGGGCGCAGCCAGAACAGGTTTGTGGTAACAAAACTACTATGAGCTAGTCTATTATTCTATTGAAACTCCATACTATACTAGGCCAGCTCCAGCACCCTAATTGCGTAACGCACGATCAATCATAATCTGAATAATTTTGAAACAGATTGCTAATCCATTGCTTCATATGTACGAAAAATGTATCTGCTCAGCAACGTTAATAACGCAATGAATATTGTTGAACTGTCAAAATGAAACAGGTTATGATTGATCGTGCGTTTCGCCATTAGGGTGCTGGTCAAAGTGTTACGAGACACGTGTGGCCCACTGTACATTTTAGAGCTGAAGGTTAGCATACCTGTGAGTAGTTTCTATTGCTTGTAGAAACCGTATCAAGTTCTCATGTTTGAGACCTTTCACGACCTCTATTTCTCTAGGCAAAAACTTTTTCAAATAATCGCCTGGCGCTTGAAACTTGCTTATTATTTTGATTGCTACTTGACAGTTATGTCTGTCGCTGGTTGCAACCTACAATGGAAGTACAAAGAACTATAATGGTTCCTTGTTGTTTTTGTATCCACCAAAAACAACAAGCCTGGGCTTTTGGGCCTGTGTCCACCAAACCAGAGAGAAGGACAGATGAATCAAAAAACTTGCAACGATATTAGAAGTAACAATATACAACGCGAATGCTTTGCTAGAAACCACCAGTTAAGTAGGTTCTAAATACTAGATTCAACCATTTTAAAGTAGAATGCTTTAATCTGGAACACAATGTTACTGTCTGTTCTAAGACAGATGCAATCATTGATGAGGTGGACGTAGCTATAATAGAATCGTGACAATATCTCCTACGGACTGCGGAATTACTGAAAATATTTGTTTTGGAACACACTGCACTGATTTTTTGGAAAATGGCAGGTGTTTGCAAATGATTTAACTCTATGTTGAATATTTCGCAACTATAGTTTTACAAATAATCTGATACCTTGACTGTGGCATAAGAACCAGACCCTATGGTACGTCCAAGTACATAGCCATGTGACTCGAGAACAGTTAGTTTTCTTTCAGCTTTAGCTTCTACTCCACTATGCACAGTCGCTGTGGGCTCTGTCGACATCTCGCCAAGGACATTTTCATTGGCTCTAACATCAGGTCCAGGCATATCACAGTAATGAACGTATATATAAAATTGAAGTTTAGTAAAAGTCACATTATATTGAATTTTGCCTCATTTTATTTTTCGCATGATGTTTTTTATTATATTGTACATGCTGTCATTTTTGTCAAAACCGATGATTTTTTGGTGACACGAGAACGTTGTTTCAAACAAAACTCTATGCATAGATTATTTTTACATCGCCAGTACGATATGTTGTTATCGAGCGAGCTATATTTATAGTACTTACTTACTCCATGTTATAGACATATTAGCCCTGGGTGTATCTAGACGTAAATAGGTGATGTCGTGCAAAAAAATTAAAGATCGAAAGGATCGAAATGTTATTTGATTTTTTCTTCAAACAAAGTGAGTTGTTTACGGATCGGCTTCACCGACAAGCTAAATCTTACTTGCGCAAATTGTAATTTGCACAAGCAAGCATGTAACATTAAGACGGCAAAACGGTATAAGTACCTTGCGAACAGTATGTTGTTTGTGCAAACTTTTCCACGAACTGTTTGCGCATACATGTCCCATGAAGGTAATAGGGGGCTAGGCGGTTGTATCCTGGAGTACCTATAGAGATTCAAGGTAATTTGAGTACTTTTGTGTGTAGGTAAGTATTTATACAGGATGGCAGGGAACATCAACGTGCGAACTGTAACCATGAATTTAGCGCGTGGCTCTAGATCCTTAGCGTAGATTTTTTTTGCCGGTTATCAAAAAAAAAAGCTGGTCAGATCCTATGAAGATCATGTAGATCGGTAGGTATCTGTAATGATTTTTTTGATAAATGAACCACAAAGATTTGAGTGGACCTATCCATTCCGTGCACGCATTTGTCGATTATCGGCAACAGAACTCAAGAATCACAAGAACTCACATCAGCTCAACTGAGAACTTAAGGAGGTCAATGATTAGACTAACAATACCAAAGAAAGGACATTTTTGTAGGTCGCATAAAGTGCCTACTCAAACTGCCAGACCCTCATGAAAACTATTTTTTTTTAAATAAAATATGTAATTACAACTTAACATTAGAAACAAACGCCCTGAACATTGGCCGCTCCAAGGCTCAGAGCATCGGTGATATTAAAATGAATATCTGCTACTCGAATACCAACAGTGACAGAATTTCCTTGTTAAAACACGGTCGGTCCATCAACGTACCTACAGTACAAAGAAAACAATTGTCGCGATTGGAACGATGGCACTGGTTGGTCGAGCGAATCGTGTCGTGTGCATTCCATTCTTCCTACGTTTTCACCACTACCAACCACCTTAGAACCTCATACTCCATTCAAAACCTCTCTTACAAGCCAAACTCACTGAAATCTCGAGTGTCTCGCTACACTGGTTGGTAGAAATATTTCATTCGATGACCCATTTTCATACATCCACGTTTTTTGTTTGTTTTCATTCATAAAGCTTTTTTCAGTAGATATTCTCCTGTCCCCCGTCTTTTGTTACCTTAATTGCGTATTCTGTTTGCTTGCGTATTGTTGTCTGAATAAACCATTGTTACTTATTGACCTAAGGAGGACGAAAATAGCTACTTTTAGTGGTCCTGAGTTATAATATTGCAGTTCACTGAAATTCATGTAAGAATTCTTAAGTCCTTAAGTTGAGAAATTAAAAGAGATTTTAAAATTGTATCGTAATATCTGTCTATTATATTCTAAGAGCATGTAGCAAATTCTTTAAAAAGTTTAAATTTGTTCGCTAACAAGATAAAAGGTAAGGAGACGGCTTCCCCACGTCTCCGCGTGGCGTCACATCAAACAATTAAGAGTTATCTCGGGAGTTAGGAGCGCGACGCGATATATCGCAGGCTTGATTACTTTTCTACTCGGAGAACTAATAAAAGGCGGCCAGCAAACCGGGAACTGACTAGTCTCGTTTTTAATTGAAACACTCCAGTATAATGGAGAATTGATGAATGGTTTTTACCGAGAATTTTGTTTTTGTAGCACTCTGCTTGCGAGTTCGTCCGAATAGATTTTGTATTTTCTCCAACTTTAACGCCTTCTAATCCTCCTTTAAGGGGTAATTTAAAAAATGTTAACTTTACGATTTACTAAAATATAATATATAAGATATAATATATGTACCAAGTTTCAAGTTTGCTAACTCAAGGAATAAGGTTTTTCATACCAACTATCCCTTTACACCTCCTTTAAGGTCCAATTTCCTAAAACCCTTTCTTAGTGCTCCCCTACATTATACATGAAGGACATTTGCAAAATTTCACGTTCTTAGTTCTCGTAGTTTCTCAGTTTCGAGTCAATTACAGATTGATAAATCTGTCAATTTTCTATTAAGTAAATACTAAGGAGCCTGGAGCTTACTGTAAAAAACCATGTTAAGGAGGCCGTGAATAAGAAAAAAAAAATGGAAAATCGGCCTAAACTTCCGTCAGTAATTAAAAACAGATGAAATTAGCTGGAAACGGCGAAAATATCCGCAGAATGAAAGGTTAAAAATACCGCTGAGCGTTCGTTCCCTTCGATGTTAGACGTCAATAATGGTCTGGGAAGCAAAAAGTTTAGCTCCGGGCAAGTTATCAATTGTATCTACCAAGTCGGAGAAGAGTTTTTCATTCATTTATTGCACGCAGAGCGCAAGGAAATTCTTAATGGTTATTCTCTTGGTCGCATTTGATATAAAAGCTGAACTTTGTCGCTATCAGAAAATCTTTGTGGCTTTTTATTTGTTCCATAAAGTGCAATTTTTGCTAAGTTTGAAGTCTGGGACGATGTAAATGGATTTGTGGAGTAATTCAAATGAAAATGTCTTTTGTCTCTTATAAAATGGATCAACATTCTGTGTATTGCAGACGTACTTATTTTGTACATCATTTCGCAAAGATAAGTGCTTTTTGCGTTATTGGACATCTGTTATATTATTCTCATTAATTGTCTGCATTAAAGGTGCTTTAATAATTGAATAGCGACTACATTTAAGTAAAAGCATTCTATTAATATTAATTTACACTTATAATTTCAACGCTAGATTTATCTTAATTACGTCAGTTTGCGCTGACTTCGCAAAATGAACAATTAAATCCATTGTTATTAAAGTTGAGCTGCATTCGTGTTGGATGCAGGCGGGAGACAGGACCGACCCGGAACTCCGAGGCGCCATTGTTTCTAAACGGTCCTCCACAAGCGTCCGTCGCAACTCACTTAGTTAGTTTTACGAGTTTTCACCTGTTGGGGGCCGGTCAGTGAAACTGTTGTTAGGTCTCGACTGTTATTATGGTTTTCGTAGAGTTATAGTTTCGGGGAAAACATGAAAGTTGTACAATAAAGGCTCACGTTGGAATAATTTAAATGCAACTTCAGTGACGTAGCTAGTCGTATAGGTGCCTTGTATCTTTTGTTGGGGGACCTTTTACCTGACCACGGCAAAGCTGCAAAAGAAGGTATTGTTTTTACAAAATGTGTAAAATAGCACACTGACTTGAAAGACAAAGCTACCATGCCATTGTGGTCTTATCATGAGAATGCAAGAGTGAGCAACGCGGGCTAGAAAATTGGAGCATCCTGGGCCCTAATTCACTATAACAACTTAACGATTCCTTACATCGAAACCACGCCAATTCCTTAGATCACACACGACATCTGCTATTGTTGTATTCCCTATGACACAATGAACGAAATTGCGTGAAATGAACGCCAAGTTAGCGTGGTTTGAACTGTCAAAATTCCACACAGGAACTACAACGAATCGTTGTAGTTCGTGTAAAATTCAGCAAAACTTATATCGGAGAATGTAAGAAACTATTGATTTTTGTATATCCACAAGGATCATTGTAGCTTTATGTACGTTTACACTATTAATATGCAGCAACAAAGACCGAAAGCTACTTCAACCTACAGCCTACTACGCCTAACAGCCCGAGATCGGACGATAACATACTATTTTTGCACTGAAGTAAATGTAAATACAACTAAACAATTTTGATTAATGAAACTCCAACTAATAAAAAATAGTAGTTGATGTGGCAAATGTTAATACTCGAACAGAATAATCGTATTGTTCCGTTCAATCGCGATATGGTAATATATTATTTAAAAATATAGAGGAACGCCCAAAAAAATAAAATATGAACGTGTAAACACACTCGGACAGCTAGACGTACGTACGTCACAGAACACAAATTAACTTACGCCTCTTGAGTATTCAAGAGCTTGAGCTAGAGTTAAAAAAATCTCAATACATTTTAACACTGCTGTCAAAATAGTAATGGTCATGTTAATTTTTGTTGAATTATGGTTATAAATTTCAAAAATAATGTTAAATAAAATAAAAACGATACGTGCAATTACTAGTATTAGGATCAGATACTGTCGATTTAAACTTGAAAACGCAACCGTGATTTCATAATGTGCCATAGACAATTTGTCTTGAAGCACACAGAATATGACATTTCAATTCCTTGCCGTTACATAAGTTTGTACAAGACATGATATTGACGAGGTTTGAACGTGGTAAAATTCCGCGGGGAATATTATTTATAATACAGAATTGGGGTCTAGACTTGGATAGGTTAGCTGTCATTGTCATTTTATTAAGAGAATGCGAGTGCGGCGGAAATGAGTGAAACAGTAATCGAAAGTTGGAACATTCTGACTCTGATAGGTCAGATAGAATTAATGAATGTCAGAACTTGAGATTTTTCTGTATTCGTTAGGTATTCATACATTACGGGCCTCTCAATAAGAATAAGAGGTTTTGAATAATATTGTAAAAAGTTTTGTTTACAGACGTGGCCGGGTTACAGCATTAAAAATGCTTTTGATATGATGAATTGTGAATATTATTTTCACAATTTGTTTGCCATAATAGCAAAGTTCAAAAATAAATAAAGTAAAATTGTTTGTAAACAGAATTTCAAATAATTCTCCACATACGTTCTACGGACTACGTGAAAAAAATATTTTGAGATTTCGCAGCGTGCGACATAAACTCGAAACGGTGATGTAAATGTGAATAATGAAAATAACTGGGGTTGTATTACATTCCTTTTTAAACACGGGGCAGGTAAACAGACAGGGGCCAGTAACACCTCTCGTCCCTTTTGTTATTTGTAGAATTTTAATAGAAAGATCTGCGTCATGAACCTGCGCCCAGCAAGCGTTCGTTCATTTGTTTTGTCGAAACCATCTACATAACATAGAATCACAATAATGAAGGTTAAAACTGACATAATCCGGGTTCGTATGACACGTTTTGTCAGAATAACCGTGAAAATGTGCGTTATTACAAAATTGACGGCTTATCCGGGTTACCCGGTTCATAAATTAAAGTTATTGCGTTTCTGTTGAAGTTATGGCGGATAGTTTAGGGACGTCCAATTTATTTTGCGACCGAAAATTTTCGAGTGGATGGCATTTGGAGCTTGACCTCAATTCAGCAAATCAGTTGGGTTAACTGCGAAGCATTAACCTCTTCATAGAATACTGTTATGAGGTTACAAGTTTATATAGCCCCAATCACCACGCCTTGGGGAAGGAATCGGTGATGGTGATCGCCACTAATAAATCTAACGGTCACCCAACTCTTAAACATATTTTTAACCGACAACCAAAACATATTTATTTATAAAAAACAACCGGTAGCAAAAACTATAATACAGATCCTAAGACACCGACTTCCGAAATTAAAGTCACTTTTCATTTTGTCTTGTTTTTTTGGAAGTCGGTTAGTTTTTTTAAGAGTTATAAACTAAGCGGTATGCATTATACACCTGGAAATTTTAATGGTTGTTTTCCCCCGGTAGAACAACTTGCCACAAGGAGTACTTTCGAAGCATAAAGTAAAATATTTTTTTTGTTTTAAAATAATTAAAAAAATATTCATCAACTCGATAAAACACTACTCAATAGTAACACTAGAGGTAACTTGTAGGTTATCGAATCGCACGCGCCGCTGACAAAGGGATCAGCGATGCATAAATGTTCAAAGCAAAATAAACTCTCGAATGTGGTGATTTTTCACAATGGTTAATCTGCCATTTTTTGTTTGTAATATTTTATTTGTTTATAAAACGATTATATAACCAAGACAAACCATTTCGCTGCGGGAAAACAACCATTGAAATTTCACGGTGTATATAGGGTTATATCCACCATAATTATACTGCATGGTCATTGTAGCTACATGAATGTGCACAACTCAATCGAATTCATGAATAAAGATGAAAAATCATAATATTGAAATGTGAATGGAATGTATCACAAACTGAAGTAGACTGCCTAATTTAATTGTAGTTCAGTTGGACTGCGTTTTCAAGCTTAACTTTAGTCCATGAACGTACCTAGTACGGCTCACGTTTCTTAGTATCCAGCAAACTTACAAAAAATATTCATTGCTACAAATTTCAGTTCGTAGCGCAGTTACGTTGGTTTCGTAGGGGCTACGTCAAGTGCTACGCCTGTGCTACGCTCGTAGTATGCTACGAACTTTTTTGACAACAGCAAAATATAATTTCATGTTGTATACAGATCCAGCGCACGGTGCGCGGTGAGGCATTAAATTGGTTTTAGATAATTATCTCGTGACTTGCCAATGTCAAACAGAGTGTTAAGAAAACTATTGTAATGGTAACATAATAAGTACTTCAAATAAGTTCAATACGACTAAATTATATGTATCTTACTACAAAAACAATACAAATAATTTTCAATGTCCACTGGCCGTCATAGTGTCTATCACTGGAATGTCTAGTACAGTAAACATCCATTTGCGCTTAGCGTGGTCAGACTAAAATCTACATAACTGTATACAGGCTGGTATTTCTAGAAATAGTCATTTTTGGTGACACCGAGTCTCAATACGGATTTACTATAGGTTTACAACTATAGGATACTTTTTTATCCGAACTGTAAATAAACGAATCACGAGTTAAAAAAATAAACTCCAATCTGGCTTACCTTAGTACCTACTAAGAAGTCAGTCATTCTTTATCGAAAAAATATCAACGTGTTCAATATTCTCCACATAAGCTTGCCAATCATTTTTACTACCAATTCGGGACGAATCCTATTAATATTATAAATGTGAAAGTTTGTGTGTGAATGTTTGTTACTCAATTACGCAAAAACAGCCAACCGGATTGGGATCACATTGGGCACACTATCTGTGTTGTGTGTATTTTAATCAAGATTAGACGCAACATACGATACCTTTCTTTCCGATAGTACGTTCCCGTGGGATAATTTCCGATCTCCGCGAGGACGAAACTGCTGGCAAAAGCGAGTTCAATATGTAACCATGCGATGAGAAACAGTAACCCTTAAGTAGTCCTTTAATTCTGTTGACTTCGATATCCTTCTCGGGATCCTTAAATCCTTCAATTTCTCTTCTTCTACTATTGCTTGGTTTGACACCTGTCTTAATGGCCGCTCGCAGCGGTTTCGTCTCGATCAGTCTTCTTCTGTCTGGTGCTCTCTTGTCTCGGGTGTACCTTAGGGTGGCATTCTCTCTCCCCTTCTCTTTTCTATTTTTATTAACTTTGTCACCAGAGTCATCTCTTCCCACTTCCATCTCTATGCCACCGATTTGCAGCATTACAATCATTTTTCAAAGCAAGATGCGGATGCCGCCATATCTGCTATGAACAGAGACCTGGATTTGATTAGCAAGTGGTCGCGGTCTTTTGGACTGCTGATCAACCCTAAGAAATCCCAGGCCATAATTATCGGTGGCAGGTATATGCGGAATATGCTTGATGTTGCGTCGCTGTCTCCGCTTTGTTTGAATGGAGTTCAGATAGAATACGCAAAAACAGTTAAAAATCTAGGGGTGACCATGGACTCTTACTTATCGTGGGCTGCCCATGTTGCTCAAGTCAGTCGCAAAGTACACTACACGTTCCATTCGTTAAAATGCTTCCAGAGCTTCCTGTCTTTGAACACGAAAATCTCCCTTGCTTGCAAACTCTGCTATAGCCCATCATTGACTACGCTGATGCCTGTTATTTGGATGTCACCGAGGAGCTTTTAAATAAACTTGAGCGTTTGCGAAATATCTGCAACCGTTTTGTATTTAACCTTAAAAAATACGATCACGTTTCTAACTTCCGCAAGATCCTCAAGTGGCTCCCTATTCGACTTCACAGAAACTCTCGGATATTGTGTTTGCTATTTAACATTCTTCACAAACCTAAAACCCCATCCTATCTGCGGGATCGCTTCTCCTACGCCCGTCCTTTTCATGCACCTTGCAGGTCGCATCTTAGAAATCTCTTCAAGTCGGTCCCCACTCAACCGACTTCTACTCGTACTCCTTCACTGTGCACGCTGTCCGGTTATGGAATTCACTTCCGCCTGACATTAGGGACTGCCAAACTGTAGCAGTATTCAAAAGAACAGTGAAAGCACTATCTCTCCACTTTGGCATAGTTGCTTATGTATTTATTATTTAAATTACATTATAATTATATATATTTTAGTGATATTTATTTTAGAAGTATGTATGTATATTCTTATATTATGTGTATATATTTAAATTAGAGTTTAATTTGTAATTTTATGTTTTCCCTTCTACTGATATTACACGCGTTGTCTACATGTCTGTTATCTTCTCTCCTATCGCAGGTATGCTGCAAGTGATTTCTTTAGAATAAGCATTACCTATGTACGTATTTTTCTGTTCCTTTCTTCTTGTCTGTTTATATGTGTGTGCATAAATGGTTAAATAAATAAATAAATAATATCCACTACATTTTACCAGTAGTCAAAACAAACAAACCTGGCAACACTAAAGGTAGCCATCTATCTCCATTTGTTATTGGAACGTAATATTTCTGTATACATCAGTGGCTCGCTCCCAATATTGCAACGTAGCTAATTGTCTGTGACTATTTTAATTAGTTTCTGTCGGACATATAAATGGTAATGACCAAATGTATGAAGCGTTGGCTTACCTGCTAATGTTCGGATGTTTGTTAATGTTATGTTATTTGATGACGGATGTTTGTTTGTGAAATACGTTGTTGTGTAGTTCATGTTTGTATGTATAAGGGAGCAAGTATTATTAAATTCAACCGTTGTTTTTTACTGTAAATCACGATTACCTCATGGTCACTCAAAAGAGATAAGTAACTGTGGTTGTCGGATTTATTTGAAGTTTAGTAATAAATCGATGGATGTTTTCGAATATTTTTTAATTTAATTAATAGAAAATGAAAAGTTCATTTTAAAAATTACATTTCATTCGAAAACATCTATCTCTTTTGGTGACATGCAATTTTTATGTTTTTGTGTTGTAATCAGGAAACGAAAAATGGTTTTGAAATTGACCCTGTTTCAGATTTTTTTTTATAGAACAAATAACAGTTTATCGTTTTTGAATGACTGTTCACTATAATTTAATTACCTAATTTCACAAAAACAAGGATGTATATGTGACCATTTTTCTGGACCTAACTACACTAATTTGGCTATTTGAATTCCGAGAAAATTGATTTGGCAATTTCGGATAATTCCCCATTAAGAAATAACTCAAAATAAAAAAATAACCTGTATATTTTATTCGCGTAAACTTACTAATAGCAACTCGAGCCGAGATAAATACAACTTTTTCTTTTCATTTATCTATTCAAACCAACCAAATCTGAAATATACAATGTTAATAAAAATCTAACGAAACCTATCCTCCTGCAGCGAGAGGTGAGACATGGAGACGTACTCTCTCCGAAACTGTTCACCGCTGCACTGATGATGTCTTCAAGGTTCTGGACTGGAGAGGGGTTGGCATCAATATCAATGGCGAGTACATTACTCACCTTCGGTTTGCCGATATAATAGCCATGGCTGAGACTATGGAGGACCTCAGTGCAATGTTCGATGACCTCAGTAGAGGTTCCGAAAGAGTGGGTCATAAAATGAACATGGACAAAACGAAGGTACTGTCGAATGCCCATGTAACGTCCACTCGCATGAAGATCGGAGACTCTACACTCGAAGTTGTAGACGATTATGTTTACCTAGGGCAAACTGTCTAGTTAGGTAGGTCCGACTTCGCGAAAGAGGTCAATGTTTGAATCCGACTCGGCTGGGCAGCGTTCGGGAAGCTAATATCTTCTCGTCCCACAACCCGCAGTGTCTTAAGACGAAAGTATTTGACCAGTGTGTGTTGCCAGTGGCATATGGTACTGAAACGTGGTCGCTCACAATGGGCCTTATCAGCAGACTAAAAGTCACCTAAAGGGCAATGGAGAGGGCTATGCTCGGAGTTTCCCTACGTGATTGAATCAGGAATGAAGAGATCCGCAAGAGAACCAAGGCGACCGACATAGCCCGAAGAATTGCCAAACTTAAGTGGCAGTAGGCAGGGCACATAGCTCGCAGAACAGATGGCCGATGGGGCCGAAAGGTTCTGGACTGGCGACCGCGTATCGGAATACGTAGCGTTGTTAGGCCTCCCACAAGATGGACCGATGACCTTGTGAAGACCGTAGGAATTCGCTGGATGCGGGAAGCACAGAACCGCAATTCGCAGTGGAGGAGCTTGGGGGAGGCCTATGTCCAGCATTGGACATCTTTTGGCAGAAATGATGATGATGATGAATAACAATCTTATAAATACAATTAAGATAGTACGAAAAGCTGCCTTATTGAAAACACCGATTTCTTACAGATAATTTTTGTATTAATTTTTTTACTATAACTGATATGATCATATTTTACGGTATAATCTTCGTTTAATTATCTTTTATCCTACTAATGTTTACATTTTACAAACAAAACGACCCTACATAGCAAGAATTTTATTGCAATTAAAGTTTGCATCAATATTTCACCGAGAGTGCTTTCAAGAGGGGTTCTGCCAACCCCGCTGTAACGGAGCTAAGTAGCGTGAAGTTTGTGTGTTGATCTCTTCATATCAATTTAAATCGCTTTCTCAAGTACTGTGTAAATTTTCGCTTTGATATCCTATATGAATGTTTTTGCTTATAGAAGATATCTTGTAGTGTCGTCATCTGCGAATGGCAGGGGCTAAAACTTCACTATAATTACAAAAGCATATTATGGTCTACTAGCTTTTGCCAGAGGCTTCGCCCGCGTGGTAGTTGGAAATTATCCTACCGCAACGTACTACCGGGATGAAAAGTATCCTATATGTTTATCCAGGTTGTATACTATTTGTGTGCTAATTTTCATCCAAATCTGATCAACCGTTGTTGCGTGATTATCAAACAATTATTGCCGGCTATGTGGCTAAAGCTGTAGGCGCCATGCTCTAACCTGAAAACTTCTTCGTCGCTTTTGTTACATATAATAAACATCCAAACATATAAACAAACAAACTTTCAAATTTATAATATTAGTAGGATAGTAGAATTATAATTCATATTATTTATAAATCCGTCTTTATATTCTCTTTGCGAAGCGGCACATATAGTGAAAATTACGCGACAGTATTTGAGCGCGATTTGTTCTCTATGAAAATTCACCGTCATACTTAGTTCTCCTGCCGTTATCCTAAATAGGGGGCGTCTATAAATTACGTGAGGCGTTTAGGGGGGGAGGGGATCGAGTCGAATCTCACCCAATCTCAAGTGGGGGGAGAGGGGTCACAGCAAATATCACGTAATTTATAGTTTATTCCGCAAAGAAACAATGTAACATTGCGACAAAACCGGGTTAAACTATGTAAAACATGTTTTTCCGCCAATATGGCTAAATCCTACAAAATAATATTTATCACGGTTATGCGAACGCCACAAAGTAGCACAGTAGCTCCTCGATGGTTAAACCGCCACTGGCCAGCCAAGCCAGCCAAACGCATAAATCCAACGCAAAGAAGCACAGATTAAGGTTTTTGCACTAAAAACATGTATTTTGAAATATCTCACGTGAGATTATGGGGAGTGGAGGAGAGTCGAACCAAATCTCACGACATCGCACCAGAGCGGGGGTGGGGGTCCAAAACTCACCAAAATTGCATCACGTAATTAATTGGCGCCTCGTTATTTGCGGTCTGTGCATGTGTTTTTCTTCCATACTTCACTATTATGTAGTCGTTATCTCGGTAGTCTTTCTCTTTCTAGCCATATCATCTTTCATGGAGTCTAGGACTTTCACAGTTGGGCTTTTTCCATAAGGAATTTCTCGGTGGTAGACCAGAGTTTGGATTCGAGCTCGGTTGATGGCAATAAGCTCGCCCTTTATTACATGGAACTTAACCATAACGGGCGCAATTTGGGTGTACTATGCTTAACCTTTAGAGGATAACTGTTGTGATGATAAGTTATCCTTTCCCGTGGAAATAATTCCGACCTCCAAAAACTAACTCCAAAATCTACAGTCAAAATATCCATTAGTAGTAAGTTCCTTTATGCCTTTGTATAATTTAACAATATTCATTACTTTATACGTTTAATAATGCACTTAATTATAGTAGTTATTACTATCAGTTAGCTACATTATACATCAAGTATTGTTTTCAGCGACCTGTTCCTAGAGTCAAACGTTTTGCGTAATTTAATTAATTAGCACATTAATAACGTTGTACGGTAACATTTGCGGCAATGCAAATTGCATTCTATGCATTAAACTAAGTATTGATTTATAAACGGCTACATTTTGTTGTTTTGGTCAGATTTTATGGCTAATGATGTCACCTGTCATGGTTTATGTGATGTACAAAAGCTCATTTATTGGTGTACATCAAAACGACAGGAACAAAAACATAATACAACTTAACTAGGACAATGTTATATGCTGTTAAAGATGATTAGCATAACATAACCATAGTCAGCGTATAATCTTCCAATTGCTGGAACACAGGCCTCCTCTCTGTGAGAGAGAGTAAGGAGTATCCACATGAAACACACAAAATGTTTTGATAAATTCACATTCCTCTACTTGAAAGGCTTAGGAACTCGAGGTCCCGGCCTCTGAGTCCTTCGGGGTACTTGCTCCTGGCGGAAGTGTGCAGCGCATGAGATGGACACGATCCATCAATGAAAACGTCATGCGCTCATACTGGCTCTCATCATGGCTTGTGGGGCTACAGATGGAGCAAACAATCTGATCGCGTACCGTGTTCGGATGCCGTGCTCTCTCTTTTTCAGGTGCTTGAGCCAGCTGTCAACGTTTTAAGCCAACGACTGTCGGATCAGGTGTACCTATCACTTCCTCTTTTGCTAACAAAGTAATCTCGCTACGCACATACTACGGCGTAGCATGCGTAGCTATGTTTGGTTGATTTTCAAAAAATACTTGCAGTTTTATGATTATATCTTGACTTAAAGTAAATAAAACAGTTAAAAAACCAGTGGAAAGAAAAATGCCCTAAACCCTAAAGAAATTGAATCGCTTCCTTCAAAGTACGACAGTCGTAACTCCAGGGTTGGGGATCAAACTCGCGATTACAAAGTGATCAGTTATTAAGACAATAGTCCGACTTCTGAAGTGGAAGTCGATCAGCACTTAGAATTAGTTGAATTGATGTGATGAATCCACTCCTAGTGTAAGCACATTTAGCTCTGCGCTGAGTTAGGATAGTTTATCGCTCTTGTAGATTAGTGAGTTGTTCAACTTACTGCATTAGTAGGAATATTAGGTGTCTTGCAGGTACTTTACATGGGAATTCTTGTACCTGTATACAGGTAGGTATTAACTTACCTTGACCATAACGACGTACCTAATTAGGTTTTTCGTAAGAGTTTTACCAGGATCAATATGTTTATAAGAATAGGAGACTTTTTTTAAGGCACCATCTTAAATTGTCTGTGTGCTCAAATCATAAATGTCATTATATGACAGTTGTATAGAATGTCTATAACACGGCAAATTGACGTAGGGTGTCAATTTACTTATCAAGTATTTTCCTTAAATGAAAAAAAAAGGACAGCAAAACATTGGGTAAAGGTTAAGGTATCCAAAATCGAATTATTCCATGCCATAAATTAAAAGTTAATTTGCTGACAGAAGTTAGCAGAGCATATTTTTAGTCGAATTTTTTGCAGGCAAAAACGCCAGAAATATTTTTTTAAGCATAGGGAACTGTAGAACTCAGCCAAATGCGAATAGAAGTCACATTAAACATTTTACGCATCAACATTGGACCTTATGTAGCGTGCCACACATCTACTAATTAACTGTTATACTTTAAAAGAAACGATTAATAAAATGAAAAGCTAATCAAGAACTATTAAAGTGCGCTCAGCGGCACACCTGTATATACAAATTTGTGTATCACATTAGCGACGTATGGCGGCCATTAGTGAGCGAATATTTAAATGGCTTGTAGCTTTTTTTACTTTTATCCTTTTTTTCCTTTAGTTGTACTCGACCTGTATGATCTTAGAGAGAAATGGAAATACTAAACGGTTCGGAAATGTTTTTTTAAGTATGTACAGTCACCCAAAAAAGGTAAGCTACCAAGTTTGACGGATATAGTTGTTTACTAAGGAAAGATGGTTGTCTTCGAATTATCTTTTCTAGTAATTAAATTAAATTTTAGAAATATGATTGGTGGCAACCATGGTTCACCATCATCATCTCAGCCGAAAGACGTCCACTGCTGGACATAGGCCTCCCCCAAGCTCCTCCACTTCGACCGGTTCTGCGCTTCTCGCATCCAGCGGATTCCTGCGGTCTTCACAGTCATCGGTCCAACTTGTGGGAAGCCTTCCAACGCTACGTCGTCCGGTCTTACGGTCTTCTACCATGATTACTTGTCTCTTTTAATGACCGTGCGTATTGGAATTAATGTTATTTTAAGTAATTGATTTGGAGTGTGGTGTTGTTTAAGACTTACATTATACTTATCAAACACTTATTGTATTGGACATCCGTTTGATACAAATTATCTGTTTGGGGTCTTGAGGTTGAACCGACGTGATTAAAATCCTGTCTCAATCAAAGGTATAGGCAGATGTGAGAGGAAACGCTGGGAGAGGAAACGCTGGGAGAGGACGCCCTAGGAAGACATATAGTGACCTTATTCATGATATTCTTCAGAAAGATCAGGTGCGTGGTACTCGCGACCGGCCTGCCTGTATGGCCAGAGGCCCTAGTGTGAGTTTCATTTAACCAGGTACACCTAACGCAGTGAGCGCGATTCGCAGCGTTCCTATTGGCCCTGGATTGGTGACGGACCAATCGGAGCGCCAAACGCGCTCACTGCGTTTGGTGTAGCTGGTTAAATGAAACTCACACTAGGGCTTTAGGGCTTCTGATATATGAGCATAAACGAGGTAAAAGGAGTATGTAAGGATCGTATCGTCGCATATGGAGTTCTGTTGTTTCTGCCTACCTATTGATGATGTGAACAGTCTGTTCAGGTTCATGGCCCAAATGTTGTAGCATTTAGGGTATGATGGGAGTTTCATACGCATTGCGAATAAAAAAAAACTCCCTAATTAAATCCTACTATATCCTTACTAATGTATTGAAGGCGAAAGTTTGTATGTATGGATGTTTGTTACTCTTTCATGAAAAAGCTTCTGAGTGGATTTGGATGAAATTTGGCACACAGATAGATTATAACCTAGATTAACATATAGAACTTTATCCCGGTAGTACGTTTGCGTGGGATAATTTCCGGCTTCCACACGGGCGAAGCCCCGGGCGGAAGGTGAAAGTTTGTATGTTTCGATATTTAGATGTTCAGTTTGATGGACTGCACCACACCTACGAGTATATAATACTCGCTGTATATGTATGACTGCCCCGTTGGTCTCGTAGCGCGACTGCTAAGCGTGGGGTCCTGGGTTTGATTTTCAGGTCGGGAAGAGTGGAGTAGGAATTTCTTAGTAACAGCCCGGAGTTTGGAAGTTGGCGGTGTGATACTCCCGTGCCTCGGAAAGCACCTTAAGACGTTGGTCCTGCGCCTGATCCCTCTCCGGTCGTGTCGGACTGCCGTCCCATCGGACAATGAGAGAGGGGGAAGAGTGAGTGCTCCTATGTCTGCGCATACACTGGTGCACTATAACATTCCCCGCGCTGAAGGCTAGTCTCTGTTGAGATTGGCCAACATGGCCGAAATACGGTCTGGAGGACTATTTATATGTATGAGAAGAAGCTTTTATTTATAGACATTTAAAGCCTGATATTACTATAAAGCTAAATTACACATTAAAAGTTCAGATATAACGCTGTTCTTTTACTTTCCGATACTAAAGCCAAATAGAGCCATAATGTATTAAGTTGGAAAGTTTCTCCACTACTTAAGTTGACAAGGTGTTAATCCGGTTCTTACGAGTATTATTTTGACCTACTTCCTTCACTTAACTGTTCAAAGTTGCTCGGGTGTAACTCCGATACGCTGTGTTTTTCTTTCAGTCTGTAACAGACTCTTACTGACATCAGTTTAGTTTGCTGGTTCAATCTTGCAGTGTTCACGAAGAATGCCTTAAAAAAAGTTACTTTTTTAATAAATTAGAAACTGGCTCTTACCTCAAAATCTTGTTTCGATTTCAAACACTTTCACTATTTCAAGTTTATCTGGGTTTAAATCATGACGACCTATCGCAGTCCACTAGGCCACATAGGCCGCTTCCAGGCTGCATCGCAATGCCCTGCCCTCCACCTTCCGCATCCAGTCACATCCACTCTTTTAAAGTCGTCGGTCCATCGGGGGTGTCCCAGACTACGCTTGCCGAGACGCGGCCTCCACTCCAGGACTCGTTTGCTATAATGGCCATCGGTCCTTCCACAAACATGGCCAGCCTACCGCCACTTCAGCTTGCTTACTCTGCAAACTATGTCGGTAACTCTTGTTCTTTTCCGGGTAATTAAATCAACACAGTCATATTCCCAATTAAAAATATTTTAAAAGTTAAAGTCATCATTTTCTTTCCCTTATTACAAGGGAATGGCGACATCAACTATTAAAATAATCTTTACTGTTGAAGCACCTAAAAATAATGCAATACAGAAAGTATTTCTCCCAGATAAAGTGTTCATACACACTAAGCTGTAGACGCTATGGTATGCGCTGAAAACTTCATAGTCGCTTTTGTTACATGTACGAGTACCAACTAACGTAATTAAGTGCGCCTTGTGGAATGGCATCAATATTATAGCCAAATAAGTCAAACAGTTATTATCGGCTATGTGGCTATAGCTGTAGGCGCTATGCTATGCGCAGAAAACTTTACAGTCGCTTTTTAACCGATTTCAAAAAAAGGAGGAGGTTCTCAATTCGACTGTATGTTTTTTTTTAATGTTTGTTACCTCATAACTTTCGACTGGGTAAACCGATTTTGATGATTTTTTTTATATTTGGAATCTCGTGCTTCCCGTGTGGTCCCATTTCAATTTCATATAGATCTGATGATGCGTTTTGGAGACAGACAACGAAACTCTTTAAAATATAACAGTAAATCAACCGCGATTGCTGCTATCGCATAAATATGCATTGTTTTGACCCCAAGGATACTGAAATTTCAAATTAGTGGGGTAGGTACTATAACTAAAAGTGAAAAATAAAAACTTTTTCCAAAAAAAACAACCGACTTCCGAAAAACACTACAAAGTGAAAAATAACTTTAATTTCGGAAGGCGGTGACAAAAAATTTAAATACAAATCCAAAGTCACCGCCTTCAGAAATTAAAGTTATTTTTCACTTTGTAGTGTTTTTTCGGAAGTCGGTTGTTTTTTTTGGATTTTTTTTTGTTACATGTAAGAATGCCAACTGACGTAATTATTTGCGCCTTGTGAAATGGCATCAATATTATAGTCAAATAAGTCAAACAGTTATTATCGGCTATGTGGCTATAGCTGTAGGCGCTATGCTATGCGCAGAAAACTTTACAGTCGCTTTTGTTACATGTAAGAGTGCCAACTAACGTAATTAAGTGCGTTCTATCGAAGAGCATCAATATTATAGCGAAATAAGACAAACAGTTATTGTCGGCTATGTGGCTATAGCTGTAATATAAGCTGAAAACTTCAGTGTCGCTTTTGTTACATATAAGAGTGCTAAAGTATACCTAAAGTTATTAAGTGCAGGGCGCACTTAATTATGTTAGTTGGCACTCTTATATGTAACTCTCTTATGAACATTTTAATATGTGGCTGTAAGTAATACCAAATGCTTAAACATTATACAAACAACAAAATTCCTCACATATTCACATAAACAGAAAAGGACGTTAAAAATAAGCGACAGCGAAAAATATAAAGAAGCCAATGTTAGCAGAAAACTATTAGCAATTAAAAGTCGTCTAGCTTTTAAAAATATATAAAACACGGCTCTTAGGACATCGTACCGAAACTAATTTTTAATCACGTAGGAGCTTGGCCCCTCACTATTATTAGCTACCCACGTAGAAAACTCATTTTATGGTGCGTGGGCAAAAAATATTTTAATTAAATTGCTTTCGAAGGGATACAACTGAATTTATAATAATATCAGGATTTAAGTCACACTAGCGAGTATAGTTGGGTACCGTTACATAAAGCATTCTTACCGGGATTTTGCGAGATATTAAACAGTAGTGGCCCAGTGGCATCGGCCCCGAATTGTAGGTCGTGAGTTCGAACCCAGACAGGCACATTACAATTTAACCGACTTTAAAAAAAGGGAGGTTCTATGTTCCACGGTTTTTTTTTGTATATAATTTGATTATCACTGCACTTAAAAAGGGGGAGGAAAACATCGTGCGGAAACCGGCATGTCGCAGTACCAAAAAAAGTTGGCCGGCGTGGTGGATTATGGCCGAATCCCTCTTAAAGAGAGGAGGCTTGCGTCCCGGCAGTGGGAACGTTATAGATGGGCTGATCGTGTTGTGTGTGAGATTTTTGAGATGTATGTAGAAGCAAGTTCTATTTTAGCAGCTATATCTACACGTATTGTATATAATAATAATAATAATATAATAACTTTATTTCAATAACAAATATATATATGTCACCGTATGATTGTGAACACCGTTAGTTTATAATCTATCTCGCGGGATTACAAACTGTCGATAAATTGTGAACTGCACCTTATAGCTTACAATATAAATAGGTTAGGTTAGGTTAGAACTGCGACCAACCGTGCGCGAGCCGAGTGAGCGAAGCGAGCGGTGCCGCGGTAGCAGCCGGCGAGCGCTACTTCCAAGTTAGTGGCAGTTACTTGGCTATTTAGTAATAGCACATGGTACAATCTGCCTTGATACGTATTCACAATTTGACGGTTGCACTTCGATAGATTATAATCTACCGAAAAATAATGCGTTAAATTGTAAGCAGTATGTTACAGTTCACAATTTTTCGACAGTTTACCATCTAGCGAGATAGATTATAATCTAACGATATTTACAATTATACGGTGACATACATATACATAGAATAAAACGAAGGCGGTTTTCTTGTCTGTCTATGTGACCACATAGTTCTTCAACATTTCACAATTGATTTTAATGCGGTTATCGCCATTGTTTAGAACATTTTATCTAGAAGGTTATAAATACGTTTAAATGTGGATGGCTATAAGAGTAGGGCGGACCAGAGTACGGGCGACTATTACAGAAGTATGGAAGTAAATGACATAATGCGCAGACCCCAAATGAATAACGATAAGGGCAGGAAAATGATGATAGTACCTATAAATCTCCATGTTACCATTGCACTCGCCTGAAGCAAGGCTGGGTCGCTAGTTTTCGTCTAAACATAAAAATTTTATTCAACAAAGTTCAAGCCTTTGAACAAATATTCAACACCAATCGTCTGCAAAAACGAAAAGCGTGTTAAAATAAATTGTAGCATATTTATAATGCACGTATGAGCAGTGCCAAGAATAGCTAGCAATTTACAGGAAAAATAAAAGGCATCTTTTAAAAGTAACTCCTAGAATTCAGACAGCATCTCCCAATTTATTTACAATACTGTGTAAGATTGCTGTGTAACTCGTGTCAGCGAACGTTAATTTTTAAGCGGCATTGTGTCACGACGTCCATCGCCCAGTCGAGTTATGATGATTGTAGTGGTTTTTTATGACTCCTACTTTATTAGGGAAAGTGGTGGGGGTATAACGTCTCCGCCATTTTGTCGTGATGCGAGCTGTATCTTTTATAAGAACGCGGACATTTGCGGACAGGTTTATTACTTGTCCTTTTGTAAAACGAGGGTTATGACCGAGCTTGGGTTAAGCAAAAAAGATTTTACAGTAATTCTGTTAGGAAATGGCTTTTCTTGCTGTCTAGACATGTTTCGTATAGTGAAGGGTATGGCATATTTTTTAATGGCCCAAGTCGTAAAAACTGTTGACATCAATACATTGTATTCTGATACTTCCATATGTGCTCGTATCTCGACAGAATCTTAAGCCCGCGGGACATGTTGACCAAGATCACAAATACAGAATAAAAGCTTGTTCAAACACCTCCTCAAAGAAAGTACTGAGTCGAGCAAAATATCAACAGGGATCCTATTAGTGTGAGGTTTGTCAAACACAGATACCAGTGCCAATCCGCTACGGACCACCAATCGAATGTAAAAGGGATGTTTGAACAGTATAATAGTAGTAAGAGTTCAAGGACGGGCGGCGGGCGCCAATTTCAATATAAATATTATTGCAGTGGCTGGCTAAACGCAGGATAATATTTGCATATTTATAAGAGAGCAGCCCTCGGCAAACATGGAGGGAATTGGTTTCGAGGTTGGGTTTGTTTTTGATATAATGGGCCCTTTGTCGATGTAGGCTGTTCCTTACAGTCATTACTCAGGGCCGTATGAGTTAGCATATTGAGGGTATGCTCAGTACATAAGGCGTAGTAAATTGAAATTAATTGAAATCGAATGTAGCGGCGGATGGTTCGCAATTGTGTAGAATTTCAATAGAGAATTCTCATAAAGGGTCCAATTTTTGCAGACCTTGTATTTGCGTATCCATATTGAATTAAAGGGTTTGTGAAAAGAAAAGTAACTATTATACTTTATAGCATTTTCGATTAAAGTTTTCTTTAACATTAGAAATTGCTCATAGTCTCATAGAAATGTAATTAAGAAAATGTGTTTGCATAACGTGACCGCAGAAATTTTACAACGAGCAAAACTCTCATATTTTATTTTAGGCTTAGAATTACAAACTAGTTTTACTTAGAGAGTTTGGGGTCATTGCTTCATTGACCATCCTTGTTAAAGGCACTTTCACATGAAATTGGACGTATTTGCGGATGATTAAATAATCATAATTTTATACATGTTCACTCTCATAATTAACTTTTGCTTGAAATTAACCACGAGATCAAGTGAACGAAATTTCTCACTCAATCAAAGTTTAACTTACACTGTCTATAAAGTAAAATTAGTTTAGGCGATGTTTTTGCGAGCCCTAATTATACCGTGTATGTAAATCCAAAAGTTATAGTGAATATTTAGTTTAGTTTCATACATCGCACCTTTAGAATTAAAGAGACCTAATGCGAAATTAGCCGCAAGCAAAATAGATCTGTATAATTCAGAACTATAATGACCTATTTTGCTTGCGGCTAATTTCGCATTAGGTCTCTTTAATTCTAAAGGTGCGACATGTCCAGCTGTGGACTGCCTAATTTGATTGTAAACCAAGTATTTGACTATATAAAAGTCTGACTCAATTCATGGGGAATTCTAAAGGAGTTTTAAGAGAATGTTACGGCGATGTTGACGATGCTATGAGATTGTTTCGGTGTTTCTTTTAAGAGTAGTCGGTAGGAAAACAGAAAACCACCTCACCTAGTGTAAAAAAATATCATTTGTTTTTGACGTGTAAAAGTGTTTTTGTTTTGAAACCAATTTAGAAAAAAAAAACATTTATCGTAGTTTCTAAAGATTCTGATCTACTTACGCATACGCAGTCAGTCTTAATACCAACCTTTCTGATTGACTAACCCTTTTCACCATAGCATGCCAAACACTACTGAAGAAGGCACGGCACAGCTAAATTAATCGTCTTTTGTCTAAGCCAGCCACTATAACTTATAGGTACAGCCAGTGACTAGCAACTTGAATAATCTGTTTATTCAAATCGCAACTGTCATTCTTGGACAGCTGTGTGAAATGGCAATAGCACGGCAATTTGACGTACGGTGTCAGCTTACCTACATATGTAATGTTCCTGACTGTAGAACTTTTATTTACATAATTATTTTTATTTATTGATATGAAAGTCATATCAATAAATAAAAATAATTATGTAAGTAAAAGTTAAACGACTTACTAGAATATACACAGGCAAAAATCAATAATAGTTTAGGTATTGTGAGTACGTCACTAGGAGAGAACTAAATTATTAAAGGACGTGTAAGATACCGTTTGAATCACATACATAGGTTACAAATTAAAACGAAAATGTTCACAAATACGATGGCGAACATAAACAAAACACATGCATAATCTGTCTACATAATGCACATACCTATGTTTATTCATATAATATAGAATAATATGGTACAATATGTCTGTATATATACGTGATACGTCGCGACGCTGCGTCAGTCAGGTCATTTATCTTAACGTTTTTATTAAATGAATTATTCAAGCTGTTTCTACGTATGCGAAGTTATTATTCCATACTTTTGTTTGCACACAATTAGAGGGTAATGTGAAAGTCTTGTCAGGATCGTCGGATTCTATTTTTCTTTTACTTACTTAGCTTTTAAACCGTTTTCGTGTGAAGTGAATTTTGTACACTTCCTGATAACTTTAGATTCAAAATAAGTTGGTGCGGTGCTGAACTATATCGAGTTTGTCTGTAATGTAATTAGGTTATGTTTTTATGGGAATTTTCGTTTAGTTAATGTCAGTGGAAAATGTGACTAAAAAGATACATAAAACATGATGCTGTGAGTAATTCCATTTTCTTTCTGGTTTTGTAAGGCTCGAGGATTCATTTGTCAATATACTATAGGTAGGTCATACAAGTCCTCTAGACCGAATTTCGGCCATGGCTGTCAACCTCATCGGAGACTAACCATCGACGTCGGAGATATTATAGTAGGTACCTACTTACACAAGTGTGTGTGCAGACCAAGGTGCACTATCTCTTTCTGCACTCTCATAATCTGATGGGACAGCAATTCGACACGACCTAAGAGAGATCAGGCGGAAGACCATCGGCTTTCACCGTGCTTTCCGAGACACGGGGTTATCACATCGCAACTTCCAAACTCCGGGCGGTTACTAAAAAAATTCTTATGCACAAACCCAATAACACTGCCCGACCTGCGGATAAAACCAAGGATCAACGAGGATGAGACCAACGGAGCAGTTATGCAGGACAGGTAGGTACATAGCAGGTGTCAGAAAAAAAAAGTATAATGTATAATTAGACCAATTAAAATGCACTCAATCACGAAAAAAAAAAACTGTAAAAACAAACTTCACGAATAAGTACATTATAATTAATGTATGATAATGACAATTTAATACGAAAGCATCGTACGAAACTGACTGCACTGTCATCATTCATCATTTATTAAAACAAATGGCCACAATTTATCATAATTTATGTTAAAAAGTGAGAATTTAAAACAGCAGTAGCAACCTACACTAAGATACATCGCGACCAATTTGAAAGAGAACGAACCATGACATTTGTTGAGTGTAAAATTCATGTTTTGCATTCTTGAAATAAATTCCGTCGCTCCCGCCAAATGTTGGAGTGTCACAAGTGGAATTATTCGTGAAATTCAACACTACATTTACACCTGGGATGGCTGGTTATGCTTGGTCTGCTCCCCTTCCCTGGGGTACATAGATCTCGGTACTAAAGTAGGGTGTTGGTATGTGACGTGAGGGTCAGACTGCGCTGGTCGTGTTGTTCAGTTAACACTGGCGGCTAAGGACGTGGCATCCGACGATGTCACCCAGAGGTGGTTCAGCTCGAATTCTAGAGACGTTTGTAGCGTTCTCAACGTCTATTCACGTGATTACTGTCAAATAGCTATTAGAGAACCCTTTGATAAAATTCTGTTCTGTCATTGTTCTATAACAATTTGAACTTCGGGTTCGGAGATAAAGAGATGCTCTTCAATTTAATATTATCGAAGAAAAACTTGTGACAAACTCTAATACTTAGGCTTTTGTTCTTCGCAAAGTTATAAAATATAAAGTGCTCTTTATTTTGATGTAGCTTTATAACGCAATTTCACTTAAAACAATCCAATTCTTCTTAGCGTGTCTTTTGCAATCTAAGTAGAACATAACATCATACCTTGTTTCGCCGTAGGGGAAGGGGGCCCGAGGTGTACCTATTGTACACCCACATTTAACCAGATACGTTTAAGTCCCATGTAATAGGGGCGAGCCTATTGCCATCGTCTGACGTCGCCAAGTAGTCGATTCTTTATTTGGCGGTGTGTGACGAGGCGTTGTCGTGGTGAAGGAGGATCCTACTTCAAGGTCGTTTCTCCCGAACTTTTTCCAACACAAGTGGCAAACAATTGTTAGTGTACCACTCTGCAGTAACTGTTTTTCGATCCTCTAAAACAATTGTTGCGTAATGACCTGTCCTTCCGAAGAACAAGGCCACCATCTTTTTTCCCACGCTTCGACCTCTCTTCACTTTAGTTGGCAACTCCTCAGAAGGAAACACCCAGACAGCAGCCTGTCTCTTAGTTTCAGGATCATAACAATAAATCCAGCTTTCATCACCCGTAAGTATGTCGAACACAGCATTTGAGTCATCTCCGTTAATCTTTGAATCATTTCACGACACCAATCAACACGACGGAGTTTTTGGGCCTCCTCCTGTCAAATTATGAGGTATCCACCGGGCACAAAGCTTCCTGACCGCTAAATGTTCATGGAGGATTTTGTGGACTTGACTCATACCGATGCCTAAGCTTGTCCGAATCTGCTGATAAGTCACTCTTTTGTCAGTCTCTATCATACGCCGCACAACACTGATGTTATCTTCAGTCGTCGCCGTAGATGGCTGTCCCTTACGCAAAAATCGACACATAAAAAAATCATAAATGACATCGAAAGTCATAAAAAATCATTGTACGAAAATTTTCTTTCGTTAAATTCCTGCTGACGTGACACAGACAATTTTCAATTTGCCGCCAAATCGTAAACAAATGACAAATGAATAAAATACATACACAATAATATTGGCAAAGAGTTCCATTTTCGAAATTTGAACTTATTTTTTTATTATATCGTTTACAAGTGGCCAGTTCTAAAAACCTTTCAGTGTCGCCCTCGTATTATAGTTAACCAGACATGTTGTACCGGATCGTTAATCACCAATTCAAAATCAAAAATCTTTTTTTTTTATTACACATAAACCTAGCAAGGGCACATATGAAACGTCAGAAGCTAGGTGCACGGTTCCAATTTGTCGCTTCCTATGGAGAAGAGCCGGCAAGAAACTCCCCGTTTATATATTTTTTAAATAATTGGCTTTAACAATGTTTTCAAATTACAGTGATAATAGGTATGGGAGGACAGTGCAGGCCAGTCAAAAAGTACCAGGTACTTAGAGGAATGAAAATAAAGAATAGAAAATCGTCTACAAATCTAAAGTCTGTAAGGCCTACAACGTTCTCTCGTTCACAATATCTAAAAGAATATACATAAATGAAATTAACCTATTTAAACCAAGTGGTATGATTACCATGATAATCACTATCAAAGAGTTGATATAACAATTGGTGTATAATGTCCAAATGTCAAATAATGACGAGAATATGCCAGACATTGTAAAAAAAGAAACAAAATTAACATTGTAATTTGGGAGCAGTTAGTAAACTTTCACATAGTTATGCAATTATTTAAACAACATCAGCCACACATTATAACTTTAAATATATTACTATTTATAGTTAGCATTAGCGTCACCATATTCCCGTTAATAAAAAGCAACGGCACACCGGAACAAATCGTCGAATCCCTAGTGATTTAGGGCGTGCAAAATTTAACATAGTAATTTATTTTTATGCCTCTGACGGACGATCCCTTAGCTGCAGCTAGTCTCGGGAATTGGGGATTAAATAATCACATCACTGGCAACACTGTTTATCTCTGTTGGTACAGATATTGTTAAAACCGTTGTTTAAAATGTGCACCTTTTGTTTTTTTATGTTTATTTTGAGTTCACTGTGCAAAATAGATGACCATTTATTCACATAATTTCTTTTTAATCTAATCATCTGCACCTACATTTGGTTGTCATTTGAATGAAAATGTCTGGATTTTGGCCTAGGCTGACTTTGTTTGACTTAATGAAAACTGTCTATAAACCTCTTAGAAACGTAAAAGTTTGTATTTTTGGATGTTTGTTACGCTAATCGAATTGGCATAAAATTTGACACACAGATAGTTTATAATCTGGATTAACACATAGGATACCTACATAGGATTTTTAACCTGATAGTACGTTCATGTAGGATAATTTCCAACCTCCAAGAGGCCGAAGCCACGCGCAAAAGCTAGTGGTAAGTCTACTTGGATGAGAGCAATTCAATCATTCATAGTAAAACTCTCACTAAAAGTCCTTCGTCGAGCCGTAGATGTTTTCAGCCCATAATGATACAGATTCTCCCATAATTTATGATAATCTTGAACATTGATCGCTATCTACAAGAGGCCCAAAAAATAGTCACCTACGCTTAATAATTCATCTGCAGATAGCCTTATTTGTTACCCTAATAATTTCTTTCTTTTCAGCAAGGTTTAAAAAGTTATCACAAAAAAGGTCTATTGAATATCGCTTAGAGGTCAGCATTATATAGGACTAAAGCGATAACTTTTTCTCATTTTCACAAAAGGAGAAGAGACTTGAGAAAATATTTTATGCTTTCAAGGTGTCACTATTACAGTGCCTTATCGAAGATAAAAGATTAAAACTATTTAAGAGGAGGGAAGAGGATCCAAAGTTTTCGTTATTATGGTATCGATTTCTTCAGTAACTTATGATAATATTTGAAGAAGCCCTTCTGAAAACCACTAGACGAACGAAGGTTCATTCGATAATGAAGTTTTGACACTCGTAATCTCACGGGAAATAAAATATTTTTGTTGACTTAAATTCATTTGGAAACGATAACCCGTTTAGTGAACAGTGTGTTGCGGATTTTTGTGATTATAGGACTTTTAGAAATAATACATGAACATATTTTGTGTTTGTTCTAATTTGATAATGACCTTAAATACAATTTATGAAGAAGAAAAAGAAGAAGGAGGCAGCCCACGTGAGGGAGAGGCAGTATATGCGCCCTCACAGCCCTAGTCACCGCAGGAGACGCCCTGGCCATGGTACGGAGCGAGAGTGCATAGCTAGCAGTTGCCTCCTTCAGCGAAGCAGTTATGCTCGCAAAGAGGGAGGCGGCGCACGTGACGGAGGTGAGGGAGATGCAGTACATGCGCCCTCACAGCCGTGGCCTTCGCAGGAGACGCCCTGGGCGTCGGCAATCCCAGGCTGATTCCCGGCCACCGCAGGCGCGGGGTTGCGGATGGCGAGTAATGGTTAGCTCGCTGTCCGGTAAGGACTAAGCCCAGGTCGACGGCGCGTTGTGTTCCACGCGCGCCTCAAAGAGGTGTCAGCACCAACTGATGGGGCCCGCAAGGGCCGATGCCTGCCAGGGGTGCGGGTTGTTCGAAAGACATACCATGGCCGTGGCACACAGGCAACTGAGGGAATACGGGTGGGTTTTAGTCAGTAAAAGTCTGACACAACCCTCCTGCCCCACCCAGAGCGGGAGAAGTTAATTGATGATTTCCCACGCTCAAAAAAATAAAACATTTTATGTGGTGAGTAGAATGTATTTAAAGACGTAGCGTAGGATACATCATCATCTGCCTAGCCTTACCCAGCTATGGTGAGTCGGCTTCCAGTCTTTTATATGGAGCAACTGCCTATCGGACTTCCACCGCTTGGTAAGACTGGTTGTCAAACTTTCGGGCTTCTGACGACCCGTAACGACTGCCAAACATCCACGAATGACAGCTGGGCTTAACGTGCTATCCGAGGCACGAAGACCCCACGTCTTCATATCATAAAATGGAAACCCACCCAGTGACCAACCGCGGCAAGTGAAGCTTAACCGGATCGATTGGCTGGTGAGGCTGTAATTACTTAGCCCAAGCCCCGTGATGAGTAGAATGTATTTGAGAACGTGGCGTAGCATAAATAGAGTTATACACCATTATAAAAGAAATTAGTTAAACGTGATCGACCAGACTGAGCCAGTCTGAGCCGAGCGAGCAAAAACTATTAAACAATATTTGAGATTTATTGCACAAAAAAAAATCCAATCCGACTGCTATCCATGTCCATTTTTACTTCATGACATTCCTTCATGTTTGCCGAAAATAAATTAACCCGTATAATATTTCGATAAAACGTTAACTGCCAACATTTATTATTTATGGTTGAATTTTATCATCAATCCAGCCAATGGTAGGGTTATCAAGGCTGCCATGTCCAGATATTTTATACCTTTAGAGCTCATATTTTAAATATGGCTGCGCTTTGATTTACAGTTCACGCGGATATCAATGTTCGGATATAATGTTTGGTGTAAAATAAATGGCGGCGATCGGTATTTTATCTCTTTCGGTTACATATCTATGGCTAGTCGATATCTAGGTATTTCTAATCTCTTTATTTAATAGACAAACCTTTGGTACCTATTTCAGGTTTGAGTTTGCTAAGGTTTTGGTGTTCGTGGTTCTGAAAACGAAATCACATTTTATTTTCATTAACTTATTAAAATATTAGACGTTAGCGTGGATAGTTATAGCGCATATTTCTAACATGTGACTAAGATCTAGGTATTTACAAGTAACAGATTCAAACGGATCAGCGTTCACATGCTCGGTTTTGGATGTCCGCCATGTTGTTTTCCTGTCAATCAGTGCGCAATACAGGCGCAGGCGCTGTCTCGATAGCAAGGGAGCTCGGAAATAAACAAACGCACTACTGGAGAGTTTTTGGCGGGATCGCGTTGGAACATGTCGCACGAATTTTCATTTTCATGGAATTTAGTGAAATAGCGCATTGAATTGTATAATTTTGATAGTGAATTATTCAATTTAGTTACGTGTGAGTGCACAAGTGTAGTGAAGGTGAAAATAAGTGACTAACGTGGACTTTTCGTGTTCCCCCCAAAAACTCCTATTAGGTTGTTGTAAAGTTACTACCGCTTTACAATAACTTTGATTTGACTTGACTGACTAAAGACGACTATGACTGTTTTATAACTTCGTGCCCGATATCGGGCCATTTACTTGATCTAAAATAAAAATTACTTGACACTGGCTAAATGCACAAATCGTGTGAAGCCAAAATCAAAAAAAAAAAAAAAAAAAAAAAAACGCACTACTGATGGACACAACGTTGACACTGACAGCTTCGACACTGACAAGCCCGAAGCCCTATAAGATTTTTGCGCGGTGTTGCTATTCGAATAAATGAAATTACTTAATTATATCTAATCATTGTTTCAGCAGTAAGTAATAACGATTAACGAAAAGAAAAATATATTTACAAACTACGAAAAACAGAATATGTAGCTAGGCTATGGAAATCCAGTTACTGTGTAAAACAAATACATTGCATTCGCAACCCTATTCGTACCGAATACACATTTTAAAATCAATGTGTTCAGGCCTTTTGTTCGAGTGAATGCTCCTGAATTTCTATTCTATTAACGTCCAAGTGAACAATAAAGCCTATTACATTTTATTTACTCACGTCTAACTCGATTTATTGTTTTCAAATCAACTCACATAGCCTCTATATTTAGTTATGGTTAACCAATCCACTCTAATTGTGTTGAACATTTCGTTGAAAATGGAAGCTTTGCACTCGAAATAAAATTAAATTTAGACAATGGACGTAGAATTAATTTAGTTTTAGTCTTTAATCGTGTAAATATTTAGTGCTGCGTCGTGGGCTTAGGACCGATTTTGAATGGCTAAAACTGAATTTATAGTAGGTTTTATTTGTTGATATTGTAAAGGGTTATGGCTAAATAACAGCCGCACAAGTGGATGAGTGGCCATCTTTACATACCAAGACCTGTGCCTCGGAAAGCAAGTTAAGCCGTTGTCCTGGCTGTCATTCCTGAATCTTTGACAATCGAAACGGGTCACCAGCCGGGTCAGCCTTAAAAACTGTCAGTGAGTCTTACCCAAAGGGTTTCAGATAGGCAGTCGTTCCATGTAAAATACTAGTATTCAGCTGAATCCGGTTAGACTGGAAGCTGACCCCAACATAGATGGGAAAAGGTTAGGCCGATCCTGACCTTAGTACTACGCCCTTAATCCCCAAGATTTGCAGACGTACCCATTTCATTTTAATATTATAATAAAGATATTGTAGCTTCAAAAGTGTAAATAAATACACTAATTATTTTTGTAGTTTCAGTGCTTAATATTAAGGTGTAAAATTGGGGTTAATAAACTAATTTTGCCCACTTAGACTATAATTGGCTATAACATTGAAATAATACTTCACCTTAAAATAAACTTTTTCTTAATTGCCAATTTGTTTTGAGAATGTTTGAGCTAATTTTATCGTAGCTTTACTAAAACTTGACTAATGTTTTAAGGTCGATGGTAATTCAAACATTATGGTTTTTACTAAAACAGCGGAAGATTTACTTTATTAGGTATTTTTTGTTAAAATGCTTTGGAAATATTTCAGTTTTAAGGTTAGTAAGTAGTAAGTTTAGCAGATGGAAGGGTACCTGCGCAGCTACGGCGTATTTTTACTGCTTAATGACTGATGAAGTGACATATCACTGAAACTTTCTAACATCATGCATTTTTTTTAAATATACAGTTTGATATCGACGCGCAAACTAAAACCATGAATTCACATATCTAGACCCCTTAATGTACTTAGATATTTTTAGCCGATTCCCAAAGATAAAATCATCTGTTTAATGGAAAAGTGCAGTACCTACGCGGCCAAATGTATGGAACAGCAATAAAGAAAAGAGACGAAAAATTTCAACGCTGTGTGGTTCAGAATCATGTAGGTACTGGTACCGGGTTCCTTGGTCACAGGCGCGTCGATGTCCCTGACAGTTTGTGAATGAATGAATGAATAAATGAATGAATGAATGAATGTCTTTATTTGCCAGAAACACGGTTCTTATAGGATATTATTTAAATATTTGGTTCAGCAAGTTTCACCGTCACAGCGGCATGCAAATACAATCCAAAATTAATAATACAAACAATTCAAATAAATAATGGACACAATACAAATAATTTATACAAATCATTTTAAACATCAAATAACAAAAAATCAGTGTCTACACTTTGATGCAAGGTCATAAGTTGTGTAAACTACGTTTTTTTTAAAACCTTCATTTTCTACTGCAACTTCATTTTACATCTCGTGTTTTTTTTTGGATGATAGTTCATTTTACATCTCGTGCTTTTATTTGGATGATAGTTTCATATTCTAGCAAAGAAAAGTCTGTCTTTTGACTTTATGGTTTTTATTATATTCTATCTAAGTTTATGTATATACATATTCGAGAATTTATTCCGGAAGGTTTTTGTTTATTTTACATTAATATAATCTTACATAGACAATTTCGATGTTTTTTATTGTCCATCCGTAAAACTGTCTGAACCAGGGGCGAGCGTCCAACACGGACAGTGTTGGATGCTCGCCCCTGGTTCAGACAGTTTTTCTTCAGACATTCTTATGAAATAGCTTTGCCAGAGCTTTTGCCAGTGGAGTTACAAACATCCAAATATCTAAATATCCAAACATCTAAACATACAAATATTCACATTTATAATATTATAGTAGGAAGGATAGTGAGATTCGCATCTTTATAATAGAAACAAACAAACCTTTTTTCTCCCTACAAAACACGGCTTCGTGACTCCCAGTCTACAGCTCCAGTAATCCGAGCCAGCTCGCCTTTCAGCCATGCCTCGTTTAATTGAAGCAAGCTAATGAGTAACCATTATGGCTGCCTGTCTTTAGATACTGTTTACCGCTTAGTAAGTCACTTTGAAGTCTCACTCGAGGACGCAGCGTCGTTCTCACTTGGAATTCGTGTTCACTGACCTGTTGTTGTGAACAGAATGATTATTTTGGTCAAGGTTTTGGTAAGATGTTGGAGGTATCTTGTGACATAACCAATATGTCTGTATATAAATCAGTATGTAAGTCTGAAACGCCAAAGTGTCTTGAGATGAATGCTCATATCTTCTTTGTATGAGAGCAGTTGCCTTGTAGTGGGATAATAGAGGCTAGTAATAATGATCTGTCAAGATGATAATAATAATATTATTATCATCTTGACAGATGAAAATAATAATAATACTAGCCACATGCCTGTCGGACCACACGCTTGTGATAGGGAAGGTATATCTGTATACAAAGACGAAGTAACAAAATGTCTAATCTTTACACTAATAATAAAGACGAAGAGTTTGTTTGCTTTTTAACCGACTTCAAAAAGGAGGAGATTATCAATATGACATGTTTTTTTATGTATGTTCGGGTATAACTCCGCCATATATGTATAGGCAGATTTGCAAAATTCTTTTTTTGTTCGAAAGGGGTTTATTCCGAAATGGTCCCATTTAAATTTCATAAAGATCTGATGATGAGTTTCGGAGACAGAAAATAGAACTCTGTAAAAAATTACAGCAAATCAAACGCGATTACTGTTATCGCATAAATATGCATTGTTTTGACCCAAAGGATGATGAAATTTTGAATTGGTGTGGGGTAGGTACTATAACTGAAATCTGAAAAATAAAACTTTTTCCAAAAAAATATAAAATCAACCGTCTTCCAGAAAAACACTACAAAGTAAAAAATTACTTTAGTTTCGGAAGGCCTAGGCGGTGACAAAAAATTGAAATACATTATCCTAAGTCATCGACTTCCGAAATTAAAGTTATTTTTCACTTTGTAGTGTTTATCCGGAAGTCGGTTGTTTTTTTTAGTTGTTTGAATCTGCTAATCTCTAGAACTATCGGATTTGAAAAAATATCGCATTTGATAGCCTAATTTTTGAGGAAGGCAGTATAGGCTGCTTAACATCTCGCTAGGAGCAATTTAAAAAAAAGCCAGGGAAACTGCTTAGCGAAAATGAAGTACCTATTAGCACGGGTAGGTGATGCAATGCGACGGGGTGGGTCGAGGGAAAAAGAAATATCACGCGAACGAAGTTGCGAGCAGAAGCTAGTTAAAGAGTATAACTGGTTAAATGTGGATATTCTTACTATCGACTATGGGTACAGATACACTTCTGCATAAAACTTTGGGGAAACAAGGTGCGATGTTATATTTGGTTGTAATAAAAGAATCACTAGAATATTACTAAAATCAAATGTTTTATTACTTTAAGAAGTAATCCACAGAATATTGAATATCAAAGCACGGCACGAAAGACAATGAAACCTCAACCTACATACGAACAAAGATAAACACGGAGAATAAAACCGGAATTCTAGGGAATAGCTAATTAAATAGCAACAAGATAATACAATGAAATATCGAAAATACGGTCTCACTTTGTTTAGGTTTTTGCTGTTAATTAGGTTAAGTAGTTGGCTCCGGTTCACGGAGAAGTAGACAAATGGAGTGATAATAGGCGGGCGAATGGCCACGCGGGATACATTTTCACTGACATTGCATTCATCATGCTGATGTTAAAATAAGGACAATCGTTTAATGGCAGTCGCGTCTGCTTATGTGTTTTACTCATATTCTCATGCCAACTTAAAGCTTTTACTCACTGCCAGGGGTACGGGTTGTTCGAAAGAGATGCCGTGGCGCCTGGCACACAGAGTAGTGAAGGAACACGGGTGGGTTTAGTCACTAAAAGTCTGACACGCCCTCCCGCTCCGCCCAGAGCTGGAGAAATTAAGGTTTTACTCATATTTCTGTAAAACCACATAAAACTCCGCCTGACATTAGGGACTGCCAAACTATTGCGTTATTTAAAAGTAGAGTCAAATAATACTATCTTTCCACTTTGTCATGTTTTTATTATTTAAATGACCTACATTATAATTAAATATATTTTTGTGAAATTTATTTGAGAATGAAGTATGTAATAAGTAAGTATATTATCATATTGTACGTGTATATTTGAGTTTATGCTTTTCCTTGTACTAACACAAACGTTGTCTATGCCACCGTATGATTGTGAACACTGTTAGTTTTCTATCTCGCGAGATTATAAACTGTCGATAAATTGTGAACTGCATCATACTGCTTACCGACCGAATAGGTTAGGTTAGGTTAGAATTGCGACCAAACGCGTGCAAGCCGAGCAAGCGAAGCGAGCGGTGCCGCGGCAGCAGCCGGCAAGCCCTACTTCCAAGTTAGTGGCAGTTACTTGTCTTTTTATTAATAGCGCAAGGTACTATCGGTCTTGATACCACTTCACAATTTGACTGTTTCACTTCGATAGATTATAATCTACCGAAAAATAATGCGTTAAATTGTAAGCAGTATGTTACGCTTCACAATCTTTCGACAGTTCTCAATCTCGCGAGATAGATTATAATTTAACGGTATTTACAATTTCACGGTGACAACTACATCTCTTTTTATCTTCTCTCCTAACGCAGGTATACTAGGCAGGAAGGTAGGCTGGAAGAGATTTCTTTAGAAATAAGCATCACCTTTGTACTTTTCTCTTGCTTTCGTCCTGTCTATTTGTATGTGTGTACACAAATGGTTGATTACATAAATAAAAGTGCAACACCGTGCTTTGTACTGAGTAAGACATTTTTGTTTCGTTCTTGACAAAGCGATCGTCCTCACTCATGATGAATGTGCCCAACCGCAGGTGTAGTCATTACTCGCCTCACGATGTCGAGATGTCAGTTCTAAGCATATCTCTACAACTGAGGCTGTTTTGCTGAAAATTTAAGTGTACATAACAAAAGTAGTACTATAAGTATTGTACTTACTTTTTATTAATTAGTTCAGTAAACTCCAGAAGGGTAATTGCGTACTACACTATCAGTAGAAACCGCATGTTGAAAGTTCCATAACATTCATGGCGTTGTTTACGTTGCTAAGCAGACAATTTTTTCGAACATATTTTATGAAAGAATGGATTAGCATTAAGCTTCAAAATGATTCAGATTCTGATTAATAGTGCGTTATGCAATAAGGGTGCTGTTCTTTCCTTACAATCCAGTAAAGCCTGTCTTGTTTGCCAGTTTTAAAGAAATAAACAAAGTCTCCATTCATTAACTCATCTGTGGCACTGTTTAACGCAGGTTAATTCAGTGAGGTTTCTGTAATTCGACGCGGTATAGCAGGGAAGCTTCTGTAAGCGCTTATAACGACCCTCCGTTAACCCTTCCGTACTTTGAACTACGTTTGCGTAATCGTTTCGTAGGTTTAATGATTTTGTGATTTTATTAAGACTGGAGACTTGCTTGGCAATAATGGAACTATTAAAGTTTAGCCGCGAAGTAATCGGTGAAAAGGCCAAAGAGCATGATCAGGTGGTTACGGGCCTTTCGAAATTTGGGCCGAAAGAAGACAGACTAAGACAGAAGATGTATTTACTAAGTACAACATACATTACTAACATTACAGCCGCGCGGTTCGATCGATCAGGTTAAGATACGCTTGCGCAGTTGGTCAATGGATGAGTGACCATCTTTACATACCATACTCCTCCGTGCCTCGAAAAGTATGTGAAGCCGTTGATCCCACCTGCCCTTCGTGGATTTTGACAGTCGTTACGGTTCGTAAGCCCTAATGTCTGACAATCAGTCTTATCTAGGGTATCGTATTACCCAGTAACTGGGTTGTGGAGGTATTCTGGCTATCTCTCTTCGGTTAGACTAGAACCTAACCACATCATAATTGGGAACAGGCAAAGCAGATGATGATATTATTATGCAGCCACAAGCCGTGAGCTCGATGGGTTCCCATCGGCAAAAATTATGAACATCCATAGGAACTTCCATCCCCTATTTAACGTCTTTATGGGATAAATTTTCAAAAATCCTACATTGGTGCTCACCTTCGTTATATCAAAACTCTTGTTTAAAACTGTTTGCTTCTAGATTCAGTAGTTTAGGCTTTGCGTCGTGTCAGTGTGTAAATGAACTGATTTCTATTAAATAGATAAATGTGTTATAAACATACATAAACATTTATTTCAGACCAGGTCCATAAATCTTGTTAGTAACGATATACTTAAAAACTAATGTTAGTACTTACTTATTTATTCAAAAAACAAAACAAATTAAACAATGATATGAAGCCGCATCCATCTTCGCAGCATGGGGGACTCCCCACGATCTGCAAATACATCCAGGATAGAGTTGGAACTACCACGAACGCGAGTGAGTAGGGAAGCACATCTTTTCCTTATGACAGCGGCAAATCCAAATATATCCAAATATACAATGTTATACATACCTTGTAATACTAGTTATGGCTTCCAATATGAATCCAAGAAATCCGGTATACCTACTAGCCTGTCCTATATTCTCGAAAATGTTGAGGTTCGGTTCTAGTCTTACCAAACGCGACTCAATGATCACACCCCGGTGGTTAATTCTAAAATCTTCAGCTTCCTAAAATGGCAAACTTTAGTATCAACCAGTGGATTATAAATATAAGTAAAAAAAAAAAAGGTTCCGACGAATTGAGAACCTCCTCCTTTTGGAAGTCGGTTAAAAATAGGGCACCTTCTTCAATATTTTACTTATTATCATAAAATAGACAGATACAGAAGGTCGGTTCCATACAATGAACCAAAATGTACGCACACATAGATACGCTTTTCGTACAGCGAGTGCAAGCGCACTGGCGAATGCGCTTGGACTCGTTGTACGTGAAGCAGTCTTCAACAAATTATGAGACGATCTACACGTCCGCGTCTATGTATGCAAGTGTTCGAATGGATAAAACTACATGAAATAGTTATTCGATAGTCGTTTCTCCGATGAACGGTTCCTCGACAGAAGGGTTAAATTTTCAGTGTTCGTCAATAGAACTCTTCAATGGCGAAGGTTTCGCCAATAAAACAGTGACTTTTAAAAATTTCTTCGATAGAACTTTTCACCGGCAAACGATTCATCGACTTGTCTGTCCCTGACTTAATATATAGGTCTAAAAGATATCTTCTGCATGCTATTTTATTGTTTATACCTAAAACAGGTTGCTGCATACAAAACTTGTAGAAAACTGTCAAAGTAAACACAATTTAGGAAAACAAATAAATCATTATTTTTCTTAGCGTGTCCATGGCAATCAAATGGAGTCGGCTTAGAATTTCAGCTACGTGTTTGGCGCCATCACTAGCTTCTATCAGTTCCTGTGATCTGGAGCTGACAGGACACGCAGGATTTGATAATAAATAAGTAACCCATTGTTTGTGGAATGGCACCACATTTAACTCCAAGGCCGATTCGTCTATGATCAAATCCAAATCATATAACATCAAAAAAGGCACAACAGTTATTAAATTTTGTTGACCGAAAACTTTGCCACTTCCTTATCCCACACCATGATGCCGTTCCATAAAGGTAGCCCCAGTTTACGAGGTTTACACCTTTCTAATTGGGTTCGGAGACGGATCAGGGACTTCCAAGTGGACCACGGAAGATTAGGTACACCCACCAGGAAGATGCAAAATTTCATTTTCTATGATTCCGACACATGTGCCTGTATTCGATCGATGTCTAGGGCTGACGTTCCGTGCATAGGTATCCATTTTGTAGCTTCGTGTATCTTCGGGCTCGCTCGATAAACGTCGGTCAGAGGTGCGATGATTGTTAGTTATTGTCTCTGAGAAAATGGCACTTGCGATAAAGTTATCTTTATTATTCTCTGAGGTTAACATATTGTTTATAATTACATGAGCTATTTTCGTTGCGTCACAATATAAATATTTGTACCTAAAACCTAGATTATTTCATTATCTATTACTAGGTATCTGTTGCTTGTGACTTTGGCTGCGATACAGGATGAAAAGTAGCCTATCTCTTAGAGCTTGTCCAGATGAGGCAATCTGCGCGCGTGTCCACTCGCGTGCTTCATTTTATATTGCGCCCAGAAACCGCGTTTTACCCGCGTTTCTACGCTAGGAGGGATTATCTGTCAGTTATAAACATGGACTCCGATACAGCGGTTGTGTTGTGGCTTGCATACCGTCGGTGGAAAGTGTCCGTATGGATTGAGGAGCCATATCTCAGATTTGAATGAGGGTACTACCAATATTTAATAGTAAATTAGCCAAATTTGTAGCACCGATCCTGGAATTTGTAGTAAAACCCTTCAAAAATTACAGGACGTTGAAGGTGGCTCCTCAATCCTGACGGTCTATAAAAAAATATGGTCGCTGATAAAAAACAAATTTTGTCGCTGTTTCTCAGAAACGAACGAAGCAATTAAAACAGATTTTTAGTATTATTTAGTAGTAAGTTTGTTTTAATTTGTAATATAAAAATAAAACGCAAAGGCTTCATCATTTCGGTAATACAACACATTTTATGTGGCTCCTCAATCCTGACGGTCTATAAAAAACAACAAATGTACGTAGCTACTAAAGCAATTGATCAAATCGAAGTTTGATTACGCCAATAGTTAGTAGAAATTTCTACTCTCTCTACTAAATAATACTAAAAATCTGTTTTAATTGCTTCGTTCGTTTCCGAGAAACAGCGCGGGGAAATTTATGGATTTTTCAGATTAATGAAATACTTCGACATGGGAATTAAGTTTTGAAAGGACATGGCTGGAGACAAAACTAAGATCAAGAAAGCGGCTAGCAATATCTACAAAAAATCAGAAACTGTTAGCTGCGAGAACTCAGAATATTACTACGAAAACAACAAAACAGAACATAGCGAAGCAACGGCATAGAAAAGAGCTAAGAAAACAATTGAACGTACCCAAGAAGCCCGACCTGAATCAACATGCCGGCGACGTCGTGAAAAGATGCCCTCCTATAAATAAATACCACCCGTCTCTCCACTAGTCCAATGCTTACTCAAGGATGCATATCCGGTAGGCTCGCAATCCTTTCCTATCCTATGGGCACGTCTACCTGACCATTACCGCGCCCCCCGGTCTACTTCTTGATATGCAATGGCCTCTGTAACACCATGAAGCATGAGGCTCCAGGGGCTAGTGCAAATCTTGGGGTTCATTCGATTTATCGAGTCTGGTCAAGCCACGCTGGGATCGGTGCATTTCATATTCATATTCATAAATCAAAGCATTGTAGCTACCTCAAATTCAGCCGTAGAAAACCTATTTTTTTTGTACAAATTAAGCATAAACACTACTAATTCCTACCAAAGTTTCAGAAATATCCATTGGCTAGTAGTTTTAGAGTTCTGAGGTGGCTCCTCAATCCAGACGTCTGAATTGAGGAGCCACCTTCAACGTCCTGTAACTTTTGAAAGATTTTACTACAATTTCCAGGATCGGGGCTACAAATTCGGCAAATTTATTACTAAATATTGGCAGTACCGTCGTTTAAATCTGAGACATGGCTCCTCAATCCATACGGACACGGTGGAAACATCGTAAAAGAAGAGAAAAACGACGATTTAACGTGCATCCATTTCTTAAATTTTTCAAAAAATACGTGCACTCGCAACGGACTCGTGCGTAGTACTGGACGCAGCAATGGCATGGCGCCCGAGGGCCGAGTATCGCAACTCGCGCGGCGCTCGCGCGTAAAACGAGCGAATCGAGAGTCCCGCTCATTGGACGCGTTTTACGCGCGAGTGAGGAAACCCGCGGCAGCATCTGGACGTGATATATGTGTCTCGAGAGTGCACGAGTGTCTACGCGCGAGTGGACTCGCGCGCAGATCGCCTCATCTGGACAGGCTCTTAAGCAGAACGATCGGTTCAGGGGTTTAAGCGTGAAAAGTTGACACATAGACTTTCGCATTTATAATGTTAATACTGATTTTCACCAAATAATTATACTCATTCGCAAATTGAATCATTTACATTTTTTTTTTGTCGGGTAAAGATTTATCCTTAGCAGACATTAGGTCGTAGGTAGGTATATAGATAGTTAGGTAACCTACTGATTGATAAAAAAAACCTTGAAATGAAGTGTCGACCAATAACTATATTGTGAATGAATAAAATAAGATCAGGGTCTATCGAGAGTTACACTTGAGTTATTTGCGTCCCAGTTCATTTACTGACACTCGTTTTGCGACAAAACCGAGGTCAGACAAAGTTTACAAAATAAAACGATGACATTAACATAGTCTTATTGATATGAGTCTCTGTGTCTAATCAATAACCCTAATGTATGTTGCGAAAAATAATTCCCAATTAAACAAGGTTAAAATGCGAGATGCGTGGATTTAGCAGGTCTCGAGTAAGAGCTGGTTGAGACTGTAGCGGCATCTACAACGGATCATATGGAAACTACGCATGCCACTGACGTCGCAAAACTCCTGCATCGCGCAAGCAGAGTTTACAGCGGAATTTGCATCGGCCATTGAACCACCAGACACAACACCCGCCTGGTCGGAGGATCCTCCCTTTTCAATAGAGGATGAGTGAACTTTATACCTGTAGTTCCTCATGTCTGTCAAAATCCTGCACGGACCAGGGTAACATGGCACAAAAGGAGGAACCAGTGATGATGATAATGAAATTGAATTAAAGTTCAAAATAGCATAAGTATTTTCTACTCCATCTTGCGCTTTCAATACACTTCATAAGAAAGTGTACTTAATCCCAATCAGGTGAGCAAGTCGTCTGAAAGAAAAGATAAATGCAAAATTTAATTAACAAAGTTATCTTGGAGCTAAAACACAAGTTTGTAAAGAAAAACGAGCGAAATAACACGTTAATTTGATTCTCAGGATTACGGATGGTTGCGTGAAGATCGTGGGGGGAATGTAAAGACGCAATTGGGATACTATTAAGTAATATGGAGAGTACAGTCTCCATATATTTTGGTATTGGCTCAGTTCAGTTGGTACTTCGTTCGTGTATTAATGTCGGATGTGTGTGTTTGAACTGTAAATAGGAGATTGACTGTAAAATGTATATTTTAAAGTACACTAAATTTCGGCCCCCGGCCCATCGCTTCGCATAGCATCGTCATTCGTTCTTACTTTTTTCTTTTTACTTTGCGTCTTAGGGTCGTGGCGTGATGTTTAAAAAGCCTTTAACCATTCTCAAGAATTTTCAAATCAGACTGGTATTTCCAGAGATTACCCCTTACATACAAACTTACAATCAAATAAAACCTCTTTATAATATCATAGTATATATAGCACAGATTGGTATTAAGGTAATGAAAGTAAAATGTTTTGTTTGCCGAAGATTGATGCAAATGCAGCTTATGACCTATTCGCTGCTGGTCTTAGTAGCACGAACGCTTAGCTATGAAAATTCGAGTGATGAGTCAGGAAAAATCGTCTAATCAGACCTTACAACATTATTTAAGGCTTTTCCTATCCATCATCTAAACCTTGGTCGACTGTATTTTACCATTGTGACTTATTACCGGCTTGTTATTCCAGAATAGGCTTTTATGCGGCGTCTCCAAATCTGGACTATGTAATAGTATATCGTGTACAGACATACGTCTCGATTTCTTGGCAAGGAAAACCCAAGCTTGGCTAGTCAATTGATTAACGAGCAGCGAGCTAGACTCGGCTCAGTATAAGGTGTACATCGTGCCTTTGGTTCAATACGAATGCACTATATGAAGACGTCTGTAAATAGGCTATTGCTGTGTTAAATATTTTTTGAGTACTTAAGATATACACCGTGAAATTTTAATGGTTGTTTTCCCGCGGCAGAACAACTTGCCATAAGGAGTACTTTCGAAGCATAGAGTAAAAAAAAAAAAAAAGATTTTTTTGTTTTAAAATTATTAAAAAAATATTCATCAAATCGATAAAACACTACTCAATAGTAACACTAGAGGTAACTTGTAGGTACTATTAGAAAAGCACGCACCACTGACAAAGGGAACAGCGATGCATAAATGTTAAAAGCAAAATAAACTCTCGCACGTGGTGATTTTTCGCAAAGATTAATCTGCCAGTTTTTGTTTCAAATATTTTATTTGTTTATAAAACGATTGCATTACCAAGACAAAACCATTTCGTTGCGGGAAAACAACGACTAAAATTTCACGGTGTATAATTGGTTTTATGGGTGGTTTTTCAGAAGTCAAAGAGTCAAAGATAAATTAACAGCCAATGCTCACAGTGTCGAGCAGTAGTGGCCCAGTGGTAACGGCTGATTTGTGTGTTGTAGGTCGTAGGTTTGAGCCGGTGCTTTACGTTCTTTGTATAACTTCATCACTACTGCTTTCAAAACGATGAACGTAAACATCGTGTGGAAACCGGCATACTTTAGAACCAAAATTTTGAAGACAAGGGACGTCTACAAACCCGCGGGGCCCGCGTGGTAGATTACAGCCTCTCACACTCCCTCTTACATAGAGGACGTCTGTGTCTCAGCAGTGGCAACATTATAGGCTTATTATGACCCACAGTGTATCGGCGACTCATTTCTAGCTTCTAGTTCCCCAGCAGGCTTACAATGACGCTTTCTATTTCTACTCTATCGTAGAATATAAATCGCTTGTCTATATTTCTCGGTACAAAACTGTCAACTGTCTACACGGAAATGTCATTTTTGTCTACTCTTCCGTCTACAAAACGCTGCTCTACGGTTCTCGTGCTAAGCCTGCTTGTTTGTTGAATACGAGTGAACAACAGTTTTCTTATAATTTTCAAGCATACTTTGAATGCAATGACTGTCGTTCGTCGGAACACAGTGGTAATCTGTGGGATATAAGTGCTGTTTTGACTAACATTTTATATCGTTACACTAGAAGGCAGATGTCAGCCAAGGTATTTTAATACGGGCACTAGCATGTAATTAAACACTGCAATGATACAGAGATTACGACGGGTTGTGTCAAGCTTTACGATCATTACGAGCGACGGCCGTAACCCTTGAATTTATAATGCGAGTAAAATAATAAATATCTACCATAAACCTAACTCTCAGATATACAGATTTACAATTCTAATTAAAATTCAATAAGAGTTAAGCTCAACAAAATAACATCGTGAGGAAATCGGCATATCCTAGAACTAAAAATTCAAAGAAATGGATGATGATGAAGGAATAAGCTACTTGTAGGAAATTGATGGCTATAAGTGTGTGTGCAATATCATTCTAATTTAATGATACAAAACAAACTCGAAAAAATATTTAGACTGTCTGTTTGAAGAGGTAAACAAATTAAACAAGATGATATACACCTAAAAATAGGGAGCTTCAAAATACATATTCCTCTGCTTCGCTGTCAATGGGTAGTCTGCCCAAAAGACCAGCAGAAAAACCTAAATACTACGTTAGATGGCAATGTCATTAATTCATCTATTAGGCAAAATTATGTATCCAAAATGCTCGGATTTGTTATAAGAAACGCCAGACAGTTTAAATGTTGTAAAACTAAAATTTTACTTTACAATAGCTTAATTCTAAGCATTTTGGAATATTGTAGTGTGATCTGGCGGCCACACTACGCTGCACACTCGTTGCGTCTAGAACGCGTTCAAAAGCGATTTCTTTGGCACTTGGCGTTTTCTAGCGGCATTGCAAAGAAAGTACGTTCGTACAGTAACAGACTGAGACACTTTAAAATGGTTTTGCTGGACAAACGCCGTTGCCTTAACGACGCAATGTTTGCGTGCAAAGTTCTGACTCAAAAAATTGACAGCCCACAGATTTCGTACAATCTCAGTTTCCGTGCACCCTCAAGAATTCCTCGTTATCCAATAACACCACTCCGCCCACCGATGAGAAGAACGATACTAGGCGCAAATTCTCCTCATGCGAGATTATGCAAGCTCATAAATAGTTGCAGCGACCAAATCGATCTTCACTATGATGGTTTGGGAAAGTTGAAAGCCACTTTTCATAAGTATCTGCCCGATTAGTTTTAGTTTCAGTCATCAATATACTTTTACCTATAAGTTAGTCCTAAGTGGTGTATGATGTTTTCCAAGTTTTAACTACTAAGCATTTTTTTAACCTAGTTTAGTTACTTTAGTTTAGTTTATTTTGTACAACTTTCTTTATACGCACGTGGAGTTTACCTGTAAGAGATTGTTACGCTACTGTATTAATTTATCTTACATGTTATCTTTAGCATAACACCAGTGTAGGCAATTGTTGGTGAACCTAATAAATAAACCAATAAATAAATACCTAACTGTATTCTCAAAGCTGTCAATTGGTATCGTGCGCAAAACACCAGCAGCTATACTTTGTACAACTTTAGATGGCAATGTCAATCATTCTTCTTTTGGCCAAAATTATACTTAAACTAGCTTTTGCCAGCGGCTTCACCCGCGTGGAGGTCGGAAATTATCCCACGGGAACGTATTACCAGGAAAAAAATATTTTATGTGTTAATGAAGGTTCTAAACTATCTGTGTGCCAAATTTCATAAAAATTCATTTTGCCGTTTTTGCGTGATTGAGTAACAAACATCTAAACATACAAACATACAAAATTTCACATTTTTTATATTAATAGGATTATTATTTCCTTTATTTCATTGAACCTTACATATAAATTATATTTTTAAATATTCGAACATAAAAAGAATATTTAAACATTTAAAAATATAAAAAATATTAGCCCACCGGTGTCGGGAACAGGGTTCAAGCTATTGGTGGTCAGGGCTGCTGAGAGAGGAACCTCCTTACGATACGCGCCGTGTCCAGTAGTACTACTTTCTGGATCAAGCCCTTGATCCAGCTGCCTAACGAGAGCCTCCTGAGGTGTTGGTTGAGGCTCTTGGCTATAATACCATTGGCAGTCACGACTATCGGCACAATGACTGCTGTATCTACATCCCACATGTCGACAACCTCGCGTGCTAGGTCAAGATATTTGATCTGCTTTTTTTTTTCAGCTTTCTCGAGGTTCTCGTCATGCGGGACTGCTATATCAACGATCATTGTTCGACGTTCTGATCGATCTATCACCACTATATCCGGCTTATTGGCAACAATAGTCCTATCAGTGATGATAGATCGATCCTAATACAATGTGATAGTAGTATTTTCGAGAACTGGGTCGAGCACATACCTATAGTACGGTACTTCCGAGTCTACAAGACTGTACTTCAGAGCAAGTTGCTGGTGGATAATCCTGGCTACAAGGTTGTGCCAGGTAGCCTCCGTTAGCCAGATTATTATTATTATAGTAGGACGAACTCTCAAACTTTACATTAGTACACTTGAGAATTGTTTTCACCGATATTTGTACCAAAATCAGCTGTTATTGAGCTGAACATTGTAAGCCTTATCATAACTGTTAGTTGACTGGCATTGACTGCCGTTTTCACACAATTTGCTGCTCATGAGACTGCACTTTCTACTGCATTACAGCATTAGAATTTTAAAACCGGGCTTCAACTACGAAGTGCTGCAAACTTTTATTGGTTTATAAGGTGCTTACGTAGTTAAGTGCCTTGAATTTGAATTTAAAAATCAATGTTTCGTGTAGGAATTCTGCTTAATTGCGTAGTTAGATTTATTATTAGGTCGGTGAGCAAAGAAGCCATTAAGGAAGTGTACAGACAACTGGAGAAGAATTAAAATGCCAAACGGAACCTTTTTACTAGTCTGTCTTATTCTTACTTATAACTTAGCACATGAGGACCTGAACCAGGGTCTGTTGTCAATCAGCGCAATTACCACATCACAACTTACAATATTCTCAAAACCAATCAAATGGAACCTATATTATAAGAACCAAACGAACAAATCAACCACGCGAGTCACCTACGATCCATTGCACCAAGTAGTATATTTTCTTTATGAAGTAGGTCGATCGATCTCGGCTAGGTTACTAAGGATCGTTGGCACTTAATCTACGATGTTGCACTTGATAATTTCACGCCAGCCGACGGGAGCGACGGAGGCTTCCTTCCCATGAATTCAATTTCATACCTATAAATTTTATCGGAAACTATCTTGGACCAGCGATGAGTTGGTGTTAAGTTATTACTAGTTCTTATGGAGTATGGTCATGTGTTAGATTGATTTGGGTACAAGAGAATGTGTCTTTACGATATATGAAGCTTTACTTGTGTAATTTTGTAATTTTTATCAACACTGGTGTTGCAAAAAATTTAATTCTTGTACATTAACAGCTAACATCCGATGCTGTGTCGATTGACAGCGACACTTGCCAATAGTCACACAATTTGTGAGACAGCATTGGTTCAATGGTCACCAATCATCCAACATTTAGAAAACATTTATATAATAGTAGGTTGTGTCAATTAAAACAAATGAACCCAAATTTAGATACAAAAGAGACGGATGAAGGAACCAGAATATTTAAAAATATCTCTAAAGGCTTGCCAGCGTTATGATAAAGTTCTTTATAAAGGTTTTTTAAGGACCCAAGGAGCGTTGCTATTTTGAAGACCCATCTGACCTTTTTCGTTATTTTTATCCTGTCAAGTATCGCAATGAGCAAATTAGGACAATTATGAGTAATGAAGAAAGTTACTTGCTGTATAATTATTTACGATCAAAACAAGTATTTCTATCTATCTCCTGGATTGCTGCAAAGATTAGCAGAGAGTATCAATTCCCAGTATAATTTTTGAATTTGTGTTCTAGGATTGCATGAATACACACAAATCTACGAAATCTACTAATAGATTTGCTACAGGGAAAATCACGTAGGCTCTCTCCACGAGGCTTTGGAGTTTCCACAGAAACATTGATTTTGATATTTGTTTTTGTAGGTATGACAAGAGCTGAAGATGTTTTCTGGGAAGGACGTCCGTTTTCAGCCGCCATATCTTATCATAGCTATACAGCTAATCATAATATTCACAACACAGTTAATACTAACTGTGTTATGAATATTATGATAGTGTTTGTAAAATAAAGATACCTATTATACCAAAGTAATTTTTTTTCAAACTCAATCGATTATGAATAGGTGCAAATTACTACAACGATTTTAGTAAATTCGTTATCTTAGTCTCTTTGAATGTCGGGGATAATATCTACTAAAAAAAGTATGATGAGATATATCGAACTAGATATGTTTTACGAGTCGTTACATAAAAAGCAAATGACATAAAATATGAAACTTTTCACTTTGAAAAATATTTATTCAAATTCAAATTCAAATTCAAATTCAAATTGTTTATTTGTAGAACACAGGTAAAGTACAGATGTCAATATTGTTACTAAGAATTAACGCTATGTCTTGCCGTCAACGGCGCACAAATATATTGATTATAATATAATTAATTAGTATTAATTAGGACAAAACATTCACTAAACATTATTACAAAATAAATAAATAAAACGAAATTATAAAAATAAAATTAATGAAACAAATGTCAATAGATTACAATTGGTCGTCAAGGTAATCATTAATTATCATTATTGCTACTATCAATTTTATAGTGCCGTCTGTGGTACGTTTTAAATTGAATCAAATCACTTTTATATTGAGGATTTATTGAATTACATTATTTAGAAAATAACAAGATAAAAATATCAATAAATTTATTTATATCAATAGAGGGGTGACTCGCGACGAATTCGTTTTCGTTCTATCCGATATCGGAGTTACCCTCTGCATACATCAAATGAAGTCTTTTCTAAACTATTCGTCAGAGCAACGATTCGATTGACGAACGGTATACGCTGACTAAGTAATCTAGATCGTTGAAAACAAATTCAACAAATTCTTTATTCATCGCGAGGTGAAACATCTATGTAGATTTCCAATAATCAATTTTTTAGTCTGATTTTGGAGGTATAGTAAATTCCGTGAAGGTAGCTATTAAAATTCTCTGAATAATTTTGAAATCTTTGATAATTTGAAAAATCTCACTATCGAGTAACGTGGGCTGGCATGCTGCTTATTCATTGTTCTCACATATTCTTTTTTATTTTTCACTACCTTTATTACCTGTATAAATAAAAAAAATCACGCCTGGTTTTCTCGAAGATTTAGGCAAAGGTGTTCCCTGTAGTACACCCACATTTCCCCAGTTATGTTTAAGACCCGTGTAACAGGCCCATTAAAAATGTCACTCACTTTATCCCAACCGGAAGAATTCCACTGCTGGCGATAGACAAATACCAAGACCTCTCGGCAGCCCTACATTTCGGATCGATACTCATATGATTGTAAATGTAGATTGATTGGCTGCATCTTTCGTTTCTTTTTACGTCGAGTCCCTGGCTGGTCCATTACGACACTATTCTACGCGATTTAGTGACGGAACCAACGAAGCTTTTCAACCCGAATCCGGCCTGATTGTTCAACTAGTGATGTAATAATGAATACTGTTTGTGGATTCATATTGAGTTCATAATTCAAATGAAATGCGATAAATGTCGCTAGTGTCCATACAATATACACCTGCACCGTTGTGGATCTAACAAACACCATTGACAATGCTATTAACGTGGGTACTAGGAACTAATAACAAGAAAGTGCAAACCATCGACTCGAAAAAAAGAATAATTAACTGCTGCATTGATTTAAGTACATTGATTTGTCTTGATATTTAAAAGAAACCTAATAGTAGGTACGAAATAAGTTTGTGATTCATGAAGAAATTCGTAGCTTCGGTGGCTCCTCCTATTTTTTATTTATATTTTTGTTTTCTTATAGTTTTACTTAGTTTCTTATTTCGCTTATCATGCAACATGTAAACACGTCAAAAGTATTTTCAACCATCTTAACATTCGTAATAAATTTAATAAATACATGTTTACATGTTTAATTTTGTTGTGTTTTGGTATGTTTATTCATAGTTTAGGTAAAAAGAATATATATTTGCAACTCTTTTTGTAGGCGAAGTGAGTTTTTATTTAATTTGCGACGTGCAAAACTTAGGACTGCCAAGAAGTTTATAATACGGTTTTTGCAACAGTCAAACACAAAATTGAATTTTATTTTCAGATCTGTGAAATCATTTTTCATGTTGGAAATCTTTATTTTGGTTGGGTTTGTTAGTCGCTTTATTTTCTTCTGCTAGTTATTTATCAAAAAGTTGGCTGGATAGTTTATTAGATTTATTTGCAGTAATAGGTATAAAATTACTATATTTGTATACCTACTTGCAAGTATATGTGGTTCGTGCCGTGCTAATAGATTATAGCCTAATCTAATAGAAAGGCACGTTTAAAATTACAATCTAGCCGATTAATGATTAAAGAAAATTATATTGACTTAAGAGCGTTTATCCCACGCGGGCTGGCAACAACGCATTTAGAGTAGTTTTTCGTGATTATTTAATTAAATACAAACAAAAGTAAGTACTACTTTTTTCAGCCAAACACTAGATCGTTGGTATTTATAGTTATTTTTAACATTTACTCTTTAATAAAAACATTTAATCGCACTAAGTAACGCAAATAGAAAATAATTGACGGCATCTCTATTTTTATAAATAAATACTAGTGATGTACCGACTAGTCGGGAAAGCCAACTAGTCGGCCATTTTTGTAGTCGGTGATAAGTCGGCTAAAATCGCCGACTAGTCGGCCTGTTTTTTACTCGTATTAATATGCCTAAAAATTTTAAACACGGTGATTGAAAGGAAATTGAAATCTTTACTGTTATTATTTTTATTATAAAATCTGTTTTACAGTTTACTTTCAGTGCAATCTAGAAAAGGATAGGAAATTAGGATAGGAAAAAACGTACTCACGCGTAAACAACGATAGAATAAATGGAAAGTAAACAAAAACATATTGTTTGTATTTATTGAAATAATCACGAAAAACCGCTAATAAATGCGCAGTTGCCAGCCCGCGTAGGATGAACGCTCTTAATGAGCTTTTGCTCACGCCTTCGCTTGCATCGTAAGAATAACCTAAGTCTACGCCCGTCTTCGTCACAAACCATCCATGTGTTTATATTTCACGATTATCTGCTGAGGCGTGAAAGCAGAACTAACTCAAAAACTCACTCAAATGGATAATAATAATAAATAGGAAGATGAGAAGGAGGTGACTGGCAGCTAAATAAAGTCTAAAAGACATTTAGTGAAAAAAACAACGATGAAATGAAATGTTTATAGATATGTAAGTAGATCATAAGACACTTTTGCAGTTATATATATATAAAAAAAAACTAGATGGCGCTGGCATTACCTAGCTGACTGATATCTGAGAAGTAATGCTGAAAAAACCTCAGAGTTTTTTAGTAAAACTTAGAGTTCATTAGAACTACGTAAAAATCAATAAAGAAAGGTATAAATCGAAATAATAAAGCCACCAACACGCCAGCAAAACGCACACTCATTTTGAAAAAGGAACGCATGGAAACTCAATACGAGTGTCGTTCGGAATTAATCCAAGATCAAAAGTTCTTCGTCCACCATCCGAGTTTAACACATTTTTGCGTTTAGGTCTGCCGGACTCACAAATGCGTCTTTTTGTGGTTGCAAACTTTCATCGTAGGGTTTTTGTAAACAGCTATGTGAAACAATGTTTGGTTGTTGTCATTCTCTGGAATTACATTTGTGTGGAGTTGCGATTTGCGTAGCAATTTAGTATATCTAATTAGATCAAACCAATCAAATGCGTAGCCTAGTTAAGGATCCAAAGTTAAAGATCCAAATAGTAAAACTTACTCTATAGAAAGATTTGGCAACGATCACATTTGCCGATTCGAAAATGGGCAAAAAACAAATCCTGAAAACTGAAGCCTGACTAGATTAGGACCAAACTATTTGCCTAAAAACTTTCAAAGAAAGTCTACTCTTACAATAAGACTTCACATTTTTGGACAAAAATGACGGATGGACTTCGAGATCCATACATTACTCTGCCGCGTAGAAATGACCCTTTTAAGCTTATCAGCACAACTTGAATGGTTTTATCGATCAGCGATTCGTCACAACAAACAGTTGACCGTAACCTGTGAGAAAAGCCGAAAATGTTTTCTTTGACCCAAAATGAACAAAGGGACTCCAATCTGCAATCAGAATTGGTGGTTCTGTTAAAAAAGAATCTTGTCACCCGGGACTGGAGGCGGTATAGATATTCATCAACAATTCATCCGGAGCCAGCAAAAATATGTCAAGGGCTCTCGTATTTTTGTGCGAAGAATGAGCTCTAGATGTTTGCTTTGCCACAAATCAAGAGGACTGACGTAACACGATGGTACATAAACGGCCGAGCCTTTGTCCTGTCACACTAACTCTTTGTATTATTCCCGTTGAATAGGATTTTTGTGTCAGTACACCGGGATTTATTCAGGATCTTAAAACAAACATTTTTGAGAATGGCCGGCGAGTTGAGAAGCCTTTTGTTTGGCTTAGCGCCTGCTATTTAATATCTTGTGTGTTTTGAGACCTTTTTTTTTTTGGGTGGGAAATCATCAAATAACTTCTCCCGCTCTTCGTGTCAGACTTTTACTGACTAAAACCCACCCGTGTTCCCTCAGTTGCCTGTGTGCCAGGGGCCGCGGTATCTCTTTCGAAGAACCCGCACCCCTGGCAGGCGGCGGCCCTTGCGGGCCCCATCAGTTGCTGCTGACATCTCTTTGAGGCGCGCGTGGAACACAACGCGCTGTCGACCCGGGCTTGGTCCTTACCGGACAGCGAGCTACCCATTACTCGCCGTCCGCAAGCCCATGCCTACGGTGGCCGGGAATCAGCCTGAGATTCCCGACGCCCAGGGTTTCTCCTGCGAAAGCCACGGCTGTGAGGGCGCATGTACTGCATCTCCCTCACCTCCCTCACGTGCGCCGCCTCCCTCTTTGCGAGCATAACTGCTTCGCTGAAGGAGGCGACTGCTAGCTATGCACTCTCGCTCCGTACCATGGCCTTGGAGATCATTATACATAAGGGGGATGCGGGCAAGCGAATTTCATTTCATTTCATAGGTCAATGTCCCATAGAATGACCATTTAATTAAAAAATCATTCTATATGATTATATGAACTTGTGTTAAAGATTTTAACCATTATAATTCTGTTAATAATGTTAATACATTACTTGTTACAGTAGTGGATCGAATTTTGTTCAACAAACAATATGACACTGGCTTTCAAATCGCTTCAAAACGTAAGACAATTGGAATTTTGCGGTCTACACTAGCGGTTCCCTCTTAACTGTAACGTAGCTAGACATGAATTGTTAAATTATATCTTGAGCTTTTGTGTCGCCATCTGATAGGCATATTTAGGTAAGCACATCTTGTGCTTAGTCGCCCGTACCAAGTATTGTGACCTATTTCTTTGTTTATAATTACGGAGTTGGTAACGAAAGCAGTCCTTTTATGTTGCACTCTGAATTTTGGATCATTATTTTATTACTACAGCTGGTAATCTTCGTCATTTTTTTTCTACGTGATAATGATAGGCGTACCCAGCTTACCCCTTAAATGAATGCATCCGATGGTTTCCCGCCAGGATGGCCAGTGAAATTCAAATTAAGTTTACGTTTTTTTTTTCAATTTTTTGATCAGTGTCACGTTGTAGGATGGTGAAAAAAGTATGATTCGCGACTGTAATGCATACCTATGTGAAGCAGTAATGCTCGCGAAGAGGGAGGCGGCGCACGTGAGGGAGAGGCAGTATATGCGCCCTTACGGCCCTAGTCGCGGCAGGAAACGCTCTGGGCGTCGGGAATCCCAGGCTGATTCCCGGCCACCGTAGGCGCTTGTTTGCGGACGGCGAGTAATGGGTAGCTCGCTGTCCGGTAAGGACCAAGTCCGGGTCGACAGCGCGTTGTGTTCCACGCGCGTCTCAAAGAGATATCAGCACCAACTGGTGGGGTCCGCAAGGGCCGATGCCTGCCAGGGGTGCGGGTTGTTCGAAAGAGATTCCGTGGCCTCTGGCACACAGGCAACTGAAGGAACACGGGCGGGTTTTAATCAGTAAAAGTCTGACACGCCCTCCTGCTCCACCCAGAGCGGGAGAAGTTATTTGATGATTTCTCAACCTCAAAAAAAAAAGTATTCACAGAATTATAAATGCAAAATCATAAATGCAACCCTCAAAATTCACATAATCCCATTTAATGACTTCTTCATGCAAAGTCATTAAGCATTATATGAACTGTAATGCTATATTTGTTACCCGAATCATATTTTAAACAACATAAAGCCACGATTGTGGTGGTAAGTCCCCTCTTTGAGGAGTGGCTTGATAGGCGGTATGGCGTCCTTACCTTCCGCTTGACACAGGTTCTCACCGGACACGGTTGTTTCGGGAGGTTCCTGTTTCGGATAAGGCGGGAGGAAACGCCCGGGTGTTTCCACTGCGAAGATCGCCCTGAAGACACGGCGGAGCATACGGTGGAAGTCTGCCCGGCTTGGGCGGAGCACCGCCGTGACCTCGTGGAGGCGATCGGCGGCGGCGATCTCTCGCGTCCGACCCTGGTCCAGGCCATGGTAAGGAGCGAGAGTGCATGGTTAGCCGTCACCTCCTTCAGCGGAGCAGTGATGCTCGCAAAGAGGGAGGCGGCGCACGTGAGGGAGAGGCAGTACATGCGCCCTCACGGCCGCAGCCTTCGCAGGAGACGCCCTGGGCGTCGGGAATCTCAGGCTGATTCCCGGCCACCATAGGCGCGGGCTTGCGGACGGTGAGTAATGGGTGGCTCGCTGTCCGGTAAGGATCAAGCCCGGGTTGACGGCGCGTTGTATTCCACGCGCGTCTCAAAGAGATATCAGCACCAACTGGTGGGGTCCGCAAGGGCCGATGCCTGCCAGGGGTGCGGGTTGTTCGAAAGAGATACCGCGGCCCCTGGCAGATAGGCAACTGAGGGAACACGGGTGGGTTTTAGTCAGTAAAACTCTGACACGCCCTCCCGTTCCACCCAGAGCGGGAAAAGTTATAAAAAAAAGCGTGACGGTGGCTTACAAATTACAAAAGAAATCTTAACGCATCCTCATCATATCCACCACCATTGAAGTGGTTCTAGTTCAGCCGGCTTATTCCGTACAAATCTCACCTTGAAAACGTAGGTGAAGTGAGCATGAAGTGAGCTCCCAAAACACCTGAGAGGGAAACAGTAGGAATGGCTTTCATTTCGTTATTTACGTTGTTGAGAAGACAACTTTTTCGAACATAATTATTTGAAGCATTAAATGAGCAAATAAAAAATCCTCCTCCTCATCCTGTAAAATTATTCAGATTATGATAGTGTGTTACGCAATTAGGCTGCTGATTGTCACTATTCGAGATCACTTTACCTAATTTTTTTCACTAGAGATAACAGAACAGCCGATCAATTTTCTTAAAATCTCACCGTGAGAACTTAGGTGACGTGACCGTCAATTGAGCTGTAATTCCATCTTGATGATAGGGATTGACACTAATGACAGCTCACTTTAAGTTCACTTCACCCAAGTAATCACACGGTGAGATTTTACAGAATAGTACCGCAGATCAGCTGTACTACACATATAAGTTTATTTTCTAAAACAAACGAACAAAATCGACAACCCACTCACATTGTTCGTTTAGCATACACACAAAAACAAAACAGATATACAAAACAGCCCTGTTTTCGAAGCCAACAGCACAATATCTCAATAAACCGTTGAATACATACAAATACGCACTCAGATATGACAGTAACAGAAAAACATAAACTGTATCAGCTGGTTATCGTTCCGAGCGAGTTGTGGAGTCAATTGGGGGAACTGGGTCAGCATGGCCCACTCCACAGTGGCCCGGTGGTGGTCAGTGGACGTAGTGGTCGATGTGGGTGAGGGATGCGCATTCGTTTTGTAGCTTTTAAGAGCTTTGCTTTGTTTCGTGACGGATAGTATGCTGCGGTTACGAAATATATGGTTTTATTTTAGATAATGTGGTTAAATAAGTGGGTACTTGGTTTAAAGTTGGAAATAGAGGGAATAAATGAGGCCAATTTAGGATAAAGTATATAGTGTTCGGGATACAATCGGCAAGACACAATGAGCAATTCTTGTTTCTTCTGTGTGCAGTCTCATGGCGATGTCTGCATGATTGTGTACTTAACTGACATCGGTACTATAATGACTGTTGTACGGGGCTATTAAAAAAAAAAACATTATACTCATTGCGTTTATACTCAAAAACTACAGAACGGTTTTCATACGGTTTTCACCAACGGATGGAAAATTTAATGAGGAAGGTTTAAGTGTATAATTAATTAAAGTTTTGTGTAAATTGGCTAAAATATGACGATGATTGTGGAAGATGCTGGAAAAATCCGATGCCGACTGGGAGCTTTACTGGCATGCGCCGCATAACCAATATAGAGTTGTACTGAGACCGTTTTCGAGAGATATTTTTCGACCTCCACGCAAGCGAAGCCGCTATAATCTCAAAAATCGAATATTGACAAAACTTTTGGAAATGCCTGAACATCCTACAACTTAGAATCCTCAATTGTCAACCTACACGAGCGAACGATACAAAACAAAAACCGCCCAAACTTAAATTCCTGTCTTCCTCATTCCAGTCCGAATGAACCAGATATATTTAAACGCCCATTCAATGCTTTCTAAAACGTAATTAAGAAAATAATACGTCAACCGACCTATTAAATTCTTAATTAAAGTGATGTCGTACCATCTCTTTTGACTCCGAAAGATGAAAAAAGACGACAGAAGTTAATTGCTTGGCATCAATAAAAAATGAATTATATGCACGTTCAGGAATTGTCGGCTGGAGTAGGGGAGGACCCTTCGGCCTAAGATTTGGGTTCGACTCGCGTGCGATTGTCGACGGAGACTGCGACAGTAGCCATGCACGCACTCAACTGTTTAGTCGTGACGTTTTTAATCGCAAAACGATGCGATTTTGGTTTTTAACTGTTCGTTAAGTAAAGAAATTGAAAATTAATTATGTCCTTTGTCGGTCTCCTAATTTTTTCTTCTTGTCTCACCACATGCAGCTGAATACCAGTATTTTACAAAGAGCGACTGCTTATCTGACCTCTACAAGCCAAGCTGGGTAACACGATACCTCTTGGTAAAACTGGTTGTCAGATTTTGAGCTTCTAACTACTCGTAATGACTGTGAAAGACCTACAAATGACAGACGGGACCAACGGCTTTCCGAGGCACGGAGTGGTCTCGGTATGTAATGGATGGTCCCATAACCCAACCCATTCACGAACCAAACGCGGCAAGCGTAGCTTCCATCAACCCTTGCGGCTATTATTATTTAGCCTATTTTTAGATTATTATTTTTTCATTGTCCTTTTTTGCGATTTGCATGAATGAAGAAGGTGTATATCACAGTACTGTATATAGTAAAGTAGACACACAAGATGCCAGTGCCATAACCACAGACACGAGTAACAAAACCAGAACACCTTGACTTCTTAGCAACAGTTTATACGCTAATAAAACGCCGCGTCATACCGACGGAGTGGGTCCGAAACAAGCACATCTCAATGAGGGGAAAACGAATCGTTAATTCGTTATTTATAATTTATTTCCTTAATTAATATAAAGATCTCGTTCCTATATTCTTTGTCTACACTACGGTAAAAGTTTTAAGGAACAGATGGTAAGATTCGTTAGTTCGCTGATTCCTTTTTGATATCCGGACTATCCGTGCGAATGTAGAATTCGAATGATTCCGTTGTTTGAAAGCTTTTGTAGCACCTGCTTGAGTAGAAACTCTATTGAATTAGTTTGTACGGCTTTGGGAGTGATTATTGGAGTAATAAACGATGAGTAGTATGTATTGTTATCTGGCTGGTTATTAAGGTGAGGGTTATAATCTTTTAAATTATAAAAGCAAACTGAGATTGACACAAATAAAGATAACTGAGCCGATCCGCATTGACTTTGATTATTATGTAGTCACTGACATTAGAATGAATCTATATATTAATGTTTTTTTTTTAATATGTGAAACGCAAAACTTTTTTCCCCTTTTTACGTAAATTACGCGAACGGTGGTATGAAATTTGGCACAGTTAACGTTTATATGGGGAAGGAGTGCAGAAAGCCAATATTTGCATATAATAATACATGAGTAATACATTAAGATTTAAATGAATTATGGTCGAAAATCAACCACTAGTTGACCCTAGTTAAAATAATATTCTCTTTATAAATCACACGCTGTGACTTTCGCTTCTGTCTGCCAGGAAAAAATGAATAGCTTGTTTTTCATAGTGATTTTGTTTTCACAAGACAAGGCGCAAAAATGACGACGGACGGCGACAATTTTTGGTAAGGATCGATATCGGTCCCCCTCAACAACAATCAACAGTGGCAAGAATTAGTGAGATACCGCGAGGTTTGCCATAACCATAACGCGTCTACAAACCTTTGGTTATCACATTATCTCCCAACGCCTTGAAGGAAACTTTAAATTCCATACTAATTGGATTATTATACAGAAACGATGGCCACCGTGTGTCTACCCGGTGCAAGCTGTATCGAATAGTCTCCCAGAACTCGGGAATTGCTAACTTTCCTTATTTTAAAAGTCTTACTTTAATGCAGTTTAAGGTTGGAGTTAGGAAGTTAGTGTCTTAACAATTTTATTAAATTTCTATGTCTGTGCAGCGGCGCCGAGGAGGTAATGAGACTCAATTTAATTCTTATGAGGTTGTTCTACACTGCGGATACAGATACCGTTGTGACTTGTGAACATTCATTGAGAGGAAAGTGCTATTGACTGTATTAGAATAAACTTTAAAACGCACGCGACTTTTAAATGAAGATCATGCACATGAATAAAGATTTGTTGGTTAATATCAACTTCTAATTTGAATATATCTTCATTCATTATTTCGGTGCAAGTACTAAAATAACCGGACTTGAAGCTAAGCACGTTAAAGTAAACAACAACGTTCCACGTTCGTATAAATGGACACGGGCCGGCGCAGGAGTCCCGCACAATAAATGTTTATTTTATTGATTTTCACACGGGCCCACTACAATGCATGCCCGCTGGTACTAACGCCGTACTTGTATTACTTCGACAGAGTTCTAAACTGTTCGAATAAAATTACTGGGGAACAACTTTGTCCAATTAATAATAATGAATGCGCCAGGGAGCCCTACTGTTGTACAAAAAGTTTTTATTTCGATAAAGTTGCACCGCTCTCATGTGATACTGATATTAGGACCTTGTGTAACTGAATTCGTTTTTGTGCCGTCGGTTTTACTTGTTATTTGAGTCGGTTTAGTAACAATTCATTAATTTAACGATGCGTGTAATTAAAATATATGATTTGATAGTTCTAACAAAGTTTTATTTACTGTTATGAAGGGATTCAACAGTATTATTGTTGGAGCTTTTACGGAACTTGCGTTTGTTGAGGAAAAGACCCTGAAGTGTTTAACAAGACAAATAATAGATTTAAGTATAGGTTGTCAACTCCATCATTAGGAATGTTCCTGCGTACCTCAATTAGTGGATAAAGCACGAGTTGAGATTTTTTCCCGGAAGGGGAAAGTAATAGGAGCTTTCGCTACGCATTGGACCCTACATCCCCGTTGTTAACCATCAAAGTTGTAATTGCGACCTTACGATTCGCTGAACTGTCACGCCCTCGACATACCCCTAACGAATTTTTAATACAACTAAAAACGCTTATAAACAAAAGCTCAGAGCCTCTGGCGGTGCCCTGTCGGGTTTAATTGCAGGTTTAGTGCCGGCGTTCATTAGGATATGCAGGCGCTTTTTTAACGCGATTATGACGTCGCAGGGTCGGCGATAGCCGTCGAGGGTGCGCTGGGGGCGAGGAGGGCTGCGTCACGTGCGAGGTCCGCACTCCGCAGCCCCACGCATGCGAGACCGCGGGGCGCCGGCCGCGCAGGCGCGCCCCCCGCCCCCGGTCCCGGCCGCCAGTCGTCCGCCGGCCGCCACGCGCCCTGCCTGCCCGTGCCGCGAACAGCCGCGCGCCGCGAGTGTTCCCAAGTGATGTCGAATTGTGACTAGTGCCATGCTCGAGCTGCGCTGTGTCCTGCTGGCGGCATTCGTCGCCGCCGCTGCCGCTGCCTGGCAGGAGAACGTCAGGCCCAAGGTCTTCGCGCAATTAGGTGAGTCCACCGACAATCGGCATAGAAACATGTCGGTGTTAGTGAACTCCTACAACAATAGACTTAATAGCCCTCGAAGCCGATCACGACAGGGACCCCACAAAGTTCGGTACCGCGACGCGCCGAGTATCCAATGTTTATGTTGTTTTGTTTGACGACAACGCGCGAACAAACACTCCATTCAAAAGTTCTCGTGTTTGTGTCAAAAGTGTCACGAGCGACTGCCGCGAAATTCATAATACCTGTTAGATGCAGATCGTTAAAAAAGTGAAGAAACTTGTGAAATAACTAGAAAAGTTGCATTTAACAGAAGAAACATAAACTTGATCGAATTCATCTAATTGGAGTTAGTTAAAGGAAATATAAAACTAAATCAAGCACTGGTCCATAATTTCGAATGTAAATAAGTAAACGATGAAGAAACGGAAATGGCTGAATCAAATACAGACAGCGTTGTTTTGAACATAACCAATCCAGCAAAATGCACTGTAGTAAACGTCATCTCGATGAATGAACCTTTGAATAAAACAGTTTACTGTTTAGCTTCAGCAGATAAGAGTGTTTTAGAGTGAATACAAGACCAATTTGAGAGAAAAGCTTTCAAGGCTTAAATCTAAAAGTTATTCCAGTCAATTTATGTTAAAATTTAAATGTAAGAAAGCGATAAAGGGCCAATTTAGCTACAAAAGTGCAACAAAAAGTGTTATCACCAACAATGTTGGAAACATTCGCCAGCTCTCACATTCTAAATAGAATAAACAGAAATGCCTGTAGGAGTGCGCCTTGCGGTACACCCATAACGAGTGGCAGTCACGCGACAGTTAGTCCTGCAGGAATAAAGCCAGAATGCACAACTGTAGCGGCATTGTTTTATTGTGCAGTCTGCATTGCGGGGGACGGCCACGTGGCTCTCATTAGTGCAACACAAAGCGAAGCAGTTTGTTCTGCGTTTTGCAATGTTACGCTCGGATTAGCGATCCACGCGATGTTTAACGTAGCGGACGGAAATTTGTCTGCGGTATTGTGTACGCTTCGTAATGCATTTCCCCTTTTAAAGCCAAATGCTTCTTTTTGAATAGTATGATCGATTAACAATGAACCTTGAATTAAAATAGCCGACGTCAAGTCGAGACGCGAATGTGTCGGGGTCGTATCCTGCCACCGTCGCATATCCGGCTATTGTTTTAGACGCATCAGGTTTAATGCATCGCAATGTTAATGAACTTGACTGAACGGTAATGCAAAGGGAAGTGAGATCATTCTGAAGTGAATTAGGTCAAGAGTGTGAGCACTGCAACATGAGATCGATAGGATGTAATAGAGTAAACAACTCTCAGATTGTTGAGGAGACGGGTTAATTAGAATGCTATAGTTACCGTGTTTGATGTGGGGACACTCATAGTGAGCGTGTCAACACCTCTCTGGTAATATGATCCACCAATCGAAATTAGAAGGGTCAAACTGACCGCAGTGTGCGGTTTAATATACGATCTTCGGTCAATATGCTTTGGGAGTACGGAATGACGCTCTCTGTTATAAGGTTTTATGGGATTCCCTCGCGTTATATTTCGGTCGTTATTAGTGTCACATTTGAGATCATCCCTGAAATATGATATTTTATCGATATTGAGTTTCATATTTGGCTATTATTTCGTTCATAAACTTGGTGAGAGTATTTTGTGACTTTCTGAATAAATTTTGGTTTTGATATAATCCAAACGAACATACACTTGAACGATTATAAGTACCTATAGGTTCAAACAAAGTTAAATAGTATAAAATGTATATGTCTTGTATAGATAGATGTTCAGATAAAATTCACTTCTGGAAAGCAACCCAACTTTACAATCTAAATTCTCGAAATGCATCAAACGAAACAGATTAATCTGATGGAACCGCAGTGTTATTAACAACTATCTCGAAACATTTATCCTCCACGATCTAGTGACTTAATAAAGCAAGTACGCAACGCAATCACCCAGTAGATACATTCGAGCACAGTAAACCATGCCTTAGGAGATAAGTAGTGGCAATCTACCTAACCTAATTTGTGGGTTACGTTACTGCACTCACGTCCGTTACAAACCGATATCGTTGTTATTTCCAAAGTATGTCAGTAAAATGCTGGGTAGGTGCACTTTAAATTGTAACCGGTGCGCCGTACATAATATTTCTAATGTAAAATTCTGATTGTAAACGAATGTTTGCCAACTAAATAAAGGGACTGGGCCGACTCTGGTGAGTCAATGTTTCATTATTGTAAATATTATGGATGAGGAATCGTTGAAGGATGTTGAAGTCATGATACAATGTCAAAACATATATGGTATGCCTTTTTGAATGGTCAGTAACTCTGAATAATACATTGAAGAATTGCATTGTGTCTTTAATGATGAATTAAGTTCTCTACCTTTACCGAGAACGTAATTAAACCTGCACTGAGAGAAATTATTTGCAGAAATCACATAAATCAGGCGAGTGTTGTCGTGAAATATTTGAAACAGGAAGATAAAGTACCGTTAGTAGCAGTAATGCTTGCGGTGAACAATAAAATCAGGTATAGACATCTGTGTATAAAAGAAGGTTTCCAGTTTAAGTTCATCTAGACCGGTTCCTTAAGAGTGGGTAGCCGGTAAAGCATGCGGGGAACTGGCTGGGATGAAATCTCTGACTCACAAGACGGTGATTCAGTAAGTACTAAGATTAACACAGGTCAGGTTTGAAAGCTTTCCTCCTTTTAATAAACCGATCATAAAAGCGAAGGAAATTAAATTTCGTAATACGATGGCTTCCTTTATAAGTTACATGAAAAAAATACCAAAAGAAATATAATAATGGAGATAATAAATTCTTAATTAAATATTAAAATGCGATACTCTACATCAAAGACTCCAAAAAGAGAGGAAAAGTAAATAAAACAAGTTTATTTACTTAAGATATTAAAACAGTATGTACAAATGGGCCCGTGAAATCCATAGACGTATTTTGCGTAGGTCCCCTAAAAAAAGTAGGAGATTTATAGTCCAAGGTTGGAACAGGTGACGTAAGTCTTTAGTTCAATTCTTTACCGTTTATGGTGTTATGGGTTCCGACACCCTCCTTTATGCTTTAACTGCTAGGATTATAGAACGTTTAAGTGGTCCCATAAAATAACCGTTCAGTTACAACCTGAAGAAGAAATAAATTACTTAACAGGATAATGCTTTTATGTCCCAAGAATATTTTGTACGTGTCGCGTGGTGCCTTATGGGTATTTATTGGGTTATTCGTCAGGAACCAATACTTTGGGGAGCTGTTATGTGGTTGGGGTGCATAATACTGCTATGACGGAGCGTTGTTTATGATTCCAATGTATGGCTTACAATTTATTAAGTCTCTGTGAGGTCTTGGGAGTCGGCAGCTATTAATTTTTTCTCAATGGGTTTTTGTTTTAGAGCATTTGAGGGTCCTTATTGTGTTTATGAGCTCCATATCTGCCCCTTTTGTCATTTTCAAATAGTATTGCGTAATTAAGGGATGGGTGACAGCAGTTGCTTTTACTTTTGCTCATGCCCTTGAAACGCAACTCATATTATTGCTATAATATGAGTTACAAATGTTATGAGTTAGTTGAAGAGCAGGATTCTTTTTTCTAAACTGCTGTTTAGAAAAAAGAATATCCTGCTCTTCAGAGCATGATTTATTATTATATTTCAAATATATATATAATTCTCTTCAGTTCCCCCACCCTATCAGTGAAGCGTGAAATCCAATTAAATAATAGTCAACATTCACTAACTAGAACTTGTCCACGTATCTGGTAGAATTTAAGTTAAGATGTCACTCGATATAAATCGACTTTTGATAAGAGTTCCGGTCAGAAAACCAATCAATTTCCGTTGCTCCCGTTACGTGCGTTCAAATAATTTAAAATGTCAATATTAATAAAAATCGTACCGCCACCGATAAAAGTCAATCAAAAAAGGACAAAAGTTCAAACATGCTGCAGCACAATTGGTTTTAGAACAGAGGAATGCGGCTGTAAAGGAAAACAAAAATGTGTTTAATGGTAACGTGATACGGTGACTAATAGACTGTGCAGCGTCTTCTGCGGTTCTATAATATGCGTGAAGGAAAATGTGATTTAGGGTAAGGTATTAGGGTTTTGTTTTGGTTGCGTATGGTTGTGAATGGTGGAGACAAGTAGCACGCACGTGCGTACGGCGTCGCGGCGGGGTGAGGGGGGAGCCACCATGGCGCCGCCTGGTAGGAGAGACACAACTTTATGACGACGCGATGTATTGTCTTCCCAGTGTGGGATTTACCGTTCCTTTTGTTTTTATTTTTTCGGACACGCCGATTAATTTCTTTTAGTGGGCTGTTTGGGGTCGCCGGTTCTGCTTGTACAATCAAATTTTCCTCTTTTGTTTTTGAGGCTTTACTTAAGTGCTTTCGCATTTGCGACTCCTCACTTCGCCACTCAGTATTCAGCTGCGAATACTTGGCTATACGTACTCATTGTGCTATAAATATGGCTAACCGCATGTGCATGGCATTTGTTTCGGTGTGCGTTTCCTTTGCGGGAGTTCGAAAGTGCTTTTCTAACTTTCTGAATGCGTTTTGAAGATAGTCTTCAAGTTGAATTGGCGATTAGAAAACACTCGTACGTTTGCTATCAGACTTTAGATATTCAGTGTTCGCTTCGAAAGATCGAGTTTAAGTGAAATAAAATAAAGTTTCAACATAAAAATCTAAATTCAATTCATTATTCATATTGTTGAAATTTGATTCCATCATTTTCTTTTATAACTATCAGATATCTATCGCATTAAAAGTATTTTTCGTTTATTTAATATTATTTTAAGATTATTTCAGTATCTTTCTACATCTATTTTAGACAATTCCAATATTATTAAAACCATCAAAGAAGCTATTATTAGAAATTCATACCAAATATGGTAAGAAAAGTGCCAGCAATCGATCTTAGCAGCTGTTCTATTCATATTCGCATGAAAAATGGGTTAGAAACGGAATCAAAGAAAGATGGCGGATTGAATGGTGTTTTTATCCCAACCCTTGCTGACGAGGGCTGCGCAAACATTGGTTTAGTAATAAAAATATTTGTCGAAATCCTCAACGGGGAAAGGAAACTGTATGAACGGTAGACGATTCTTTGCAAAATACAGAGAGTGCGCCTATTCTTTTGTCATGCAGTTTTTAAACCGGGATTAAAATGAGCTAATCATGAGCACGAAAGGGGTCGACAATCAACTCCGGTTTTGTATCTACTATATAAACTTTTTCTACTTTTTTTCTCCAAACATAATTAAAAACATTTATTCAAGAGACCCTCATTTTATATACTAGGTTAAAGGGGACAATTAAGTAAGTGTTTTCTTGTGTCATGCATTGAATATTCCAACGTTTAGTTAACTCAAATGTTTACAGCTTCCTACCAATTTTATACTATCATCTGTAATTCCAATATCTCTTTAATTACTTTGCAGTATAAAACACGTGATTAATTCAACCTGATAAATCGTGTTTCTATGTAAATCAACTTATTTGTAGCAATTAGTATTCTATACGAGAATAGTAATTACGAGTTCTGGCATATTTTCACGTTTGTTTTGTTCTTCGTATTCAACTCAACTTTTTGATAAGTCTCCATCCAAAATTTCGTTGAAATGATCTTATGAATTTTATTACGTTCTTCGTTTTGTAGTTCTTAATGTAATGCTTATTAAGGTTATTTTACGTCGACGTTTTTCATTACGTAAACTATCCATCACTCCATAACAATATGTAGTGTGCGATAAATCTTCATATACGTTCTCATTTGCAGTGAGTCGCATTTAAAACCCTTCTCATTTGAAAAGGCACCGATGAATGGCTCGGAGTCAATGGATCGTAAGAAATGGGCCAGTGACGTGGAGTAAGGCAAGTGAAACGTGTTCCGCGACCATTTTATGAGGGTCCCTCAGAGCTTAGTGGATTCCTCTTGATGTGTGTACGCGTGCGATAAGTCGTGGCAATGTGCGATTTTTTTCTAATAATATGATTTAGTAGTAGTGTTGTGATGAGATATATTGTGCTCGTTATTGTTATGGTCTTTTAGCAAGGGTTTGTGGCTGGTTCAGTTCAATCAAATGATTTCATCGAAGAGCTTTAAGAATCTTCATAGTATGTTGTCGTCTGCGTTTGTTCAGCAAACCATTCATATTTCTAGAAGCTCTCTTGTGGATTTTCCTCGGTTTGTTCTGGTATCTTCCAATTTTAACATTCGATCACACAAATAACTGCACAAGCATTTTCTTATGTTGCATTATTTAGAGTTACTTTTTGTATTTACTCCAAAAATATTAACATGTAACATGGAAAATATCTAAGGTGTTATTGCATCTGCGTAGACCTGAGGGGTCTTTCAAAGCTGGTGGTGATTCCAGCCCCGTTAATGAGCCAGGTGGTTCCTGCACAATGTGGACCGTAACAATAGGAATGTAGCCGCTAAGGGTGGCTCGCACCCCCTATGTACACTGTATGAATTTAAAATGGCGATATTATTCCGATTTTAGTTTTTAAAACCAAAATGGATAAGCTTTTGTGGATGGATAACGGCTTAGTTATTATTGATAGAAATAATACAATGGTTCTTATTACTGAAAAGTTTGACAAAGACACTTCAAATGTCAAAGGTATTGATAAAATTGAACTTGATAAATGTAAGGATTAAGAATCTTTTCAAACTGGGTCTTGAAACTGTTCTCCTTTCTAAGAGTTTTCTACAGATTCTTTTAGCACGTGCTAAGCTTTTAAAATGATGCTACTTTTGTGAAAGGAAACGGCATTGAATCGGATTTGCTATGAATGATAAAAATACAAGTTAGTTTTCCAACGAGGTTCGACAGCGAGGTTAAATTTTTGTGTTTATTAAATAGGAAACATACATGTCATGGGGGAAGTGGTCGAGATTTTGTTTCTGTTGGAAGACGATTTTCGGTTATTGCCGTATATACGCCGTAGCCAAATTGCGATTTGCAATGATTTTCTACATCAGCCAGAGTCATATGCCTTATGATATGGTGTAGAATGTCGGTTACGCGACCTACATAATATAAAAAAATGTCGTATGGAATCGTAAAAATATTGTATCACATTCGAGAGTGGAATTCTCTCTCATAAACCCGATGAAATTACTCAATGCTCGACTTTGTCTTTCTATATAGTCCCTTATGCTAGATTGGAAGTGGGTGTATATTTGATTATTTATTGGATCTTAAAGTGGATGACATCAATTCTAACTGCACGACCTCACATGAGACTAAGTGCTTCTCTCATTTCGAGCTCCATTTCAGTTACTTTACATGACACAAAATAAGTTTAAATTAGAGTTTAAAGTTTCTCCTCGATACGTGTAATGGTCGAATACATTGAATTGTTTAATTTGGTAGTTGTATAAGATGGCAGCTTTATGTTATTGGGTAGTCCAAAGATATGTCTATATTCTTCTTATTGAGTAGAAGGAACAGTTTCACAACTTCGATCGATCACTTCCAAATCTATATTTTATGAGAAATTAATGTTGTTCCTTTAAACTATATGCCACTAATGGCCTAACTTAAACCCATAAGCTATTTAAGCATCATAATTCAAACTTACGACAGCGTCACTTTATCTTTGATCTTAGCGAACATTTTCGCAAGTGTCGTAGACGCTAGCCAATCAACGGGCGCAGGAAACATAACTTGAAACAGTGAACGGGTTTAGTATATTTAGAGTCCTAAAAATAAACGGATCGTGCGGCCCTTCTACACTTGAACTTGAGTCGAGTTCATTGACCGAGCTGAATGATAACTGTGCACTACTGTCTACTGTTCCGCTTCTTTTACCATTCGAGGCATTTGAGAGATCATTCATCATGTTATATGAAGCACTTTGATTTATTTACGCTTACTTATTTTTGAATGGAAGCTTTAGCCGACAATTGCGGCTGCTATATGGCGCGAAGCAACAAAAGGGAAAGTTTTTAGTTCAAATATTAATAATCTATTTTGTATTGTGCTTAAGTGATGGCAGCTTCCTACAAGGGACCATCGTTTTCTTGAAGGAGTTATAAAATAAATTTTATATTGTACACAATAGAGTTTAGAATGCAATAAACAGTTTAACACAATTGGTGTCGAGAGTGTAAATCCCAGTGCTGTCTATTCAAATTATCGAAGATCGAGCCGGAAGCCAGAGTCTAGAGATTGTCGAGTTTCATCATAGCAGACTACAACACCAATACTATTACATAATAGGAATTGAGGCGATTGAAAACAAGCTACCATCTTTATCTACAGTAATCTATGTACTTTTATTCACGCGTTATGTTTGCTCCTTTTAAAGCACACAAAGAGAATGTCGCGGAAAAAACTTTGAAATTGTCCTTTTGTAACTCCATAAACACGCCATATCTGAAACATATTTACGTATATATTATGGTGATTGCTGCATGTCAGTTGTAAATAACAACTTTGCTATTGAAAACCTTTTCCTTAAGACCTCAATTCTACGAAGAATGGATAAACAAACGTTCTCATTTGTGGTAGTGTTGTGCATAAAACAGTCTCACAGAGTATCGTGTTGACTATCGATTACTCTATATTCGGAAGCATGTCTGCGATGGCTCGTTGGCGACCGGAATAATGTCTTCCGCGGCATTCATTTATGTTTTATTCCACTCCTTTGATATTCTGCTTTTATGAAGCTAAATTGTTAGTTGGTATTATAATGTTTGGATTAAATTGTTTCTCGTTTATTGTGTGCAGTAAAGTTGTGTTGTTATTTCTTGTTGTGTTATTTTTAATCTTTTGTATGCTATTGTCATGTTAAAGCTGTGTGTCTTTTATATTCTTGGTATGCACAGTTTATGTTTTGTTACTTTACGCGCTTTTAGCTTTGTTAACATTTTTATCTGGTTCATAACTTCTTTATTTTGTTTTCTTGATTAACAGTAACCTTTTATGCATAGAATTTTAGAGTGATTCTTGTAAGGTTTTATCATGGTTTAATGTTTTAAATATATTTTCAATTATAATGTCTCATTAGTAGCTTGCTCTCTGTGCCTGTAAAATACACAAGTTCTATTCGTATCACATGCTAGTTGATTGCTAGTAAGAACTCGAAAGTAGCATGCTCTAGAATGGTCTAGAATTACTAGGTAACAAGTGTATTCCACGCTTTATGCCTTAGGCAAAAAGGTTGAAAAGTGATTTACCACCAGTGTCGCCGATGGTATCTATGTTAGCTTTCATAATTCCTAACTTTTCTTGAACCAAGCCAGATTTCTACTAATCTTGTGTAACAAAAGTGTTAATAGAACATTCAAATCTGATTTCGAAATCTTACTGCTCTACAGTTAACTGGATCAATACACAGCCGAATAATTGAAGCAATTCGATCTGTTTCGAAATTCCGTGTTTTAAAAAAGTGCATCAGCCGTTTATTTTCATAGAAACGTGAGATTTTTTGTAGCCAGAATTCGGAGAACGATTGATTGTAACGTTAAAAGTTTAAACATAAATAGATATTTGTTAATGCAGATCTTACGAAATGGACGTAGGTATGTGTTAGTTTACATATTATTTAAAAATATCAACAATAACAGTCTACCCAGTCCACTTCATAATTTATTACGAAATGAAGACTGCTAGAAAGGCCACAGCCTAGTCTTCAATGCAAAAGTCAATTGATATAAAAGTAGGCAAGCGTGCTTCATGGAAATAAATCCATTTTCGCTGACTATTACGCGGTTAAACTCTTACCATGCACACTGAAGAGTGCTCGAGACGTCTGGAACTGTTAAAAGTTAAATAAACTGCGAATTCATTTGTTAAAGGGTTCAATGCTAGGTATTTCGGTTTGCGTTGTTGGCTATGGCTTTTGTTTTGCCCTCTTTTTGAGACGATTTTTTACAAAAATCGCTATTGTTTTTTCGGTAGCGGAGCACTGATGTTGGCATATTATTAGTGGCTCAGGTACAATGTACAGCCATGAAGGGCTTATGGCTAAGTAATAACAGCCGCACGAGTCGATCGCTCAGGTGAAGCTACCTTTGCCGCGATTGGCCCGCGGATGGACAACCATCTTTACATGTCAAGAACTCTCCGTGCCTCGGAAACCACGAAAAGCCGTTGATCTTTCACAGCCATTACGGGTCCTCAGTAGCCCGAAAGTCGGTAAAACCAGTCTTACACCAAGGTAATCGTATTACGGGTTGTCGTAACTGTAGTGGAGGTTAAATAGGCAGTTGCTCCATGTAAAAAACTGGTATACAGCTACATTCAGTTTGGCTACGCAGAATTTTTGTACACTGTGCCTACAGTCATGGAATATGTCGGGTAGGTTCACAATGAGAAAATCTCTACTCCCTTTTATCACTACCTAAAAGACTAAGTACTGAAATGACGTAAATTCCTCTAAAACGTAATTATTCTATCCATTAAACGATATATACTGGTATGCGTACCTTCAGCCGCACAGACATTTTATCAAAACAATATACTGTTGCATTCAACTTTCAGGCATAGAGATTTCAGTCAGTCTTTGAGTCAATTCTCTTTCATTTAACAAACACAATACCGTTTAGAACCATTCAGACCCAACTACCGTTACAGTATAATTCATTCCTTTATTCATTGAGGCGGAAAGAACTAGTAGGGGCTAGTAAGGTGGCATGAAGCGTGAATGAAAGAGGGCCATGTTAAGGATGTATAGGATCTGTCGGGAGCTAGGGATTACGTACGATGACGGGAGTTTCCCTTCCACTGCTGCATGTGTGGGTAGCTAGGTTATGTAATGGTTGGATGGGAGGGTGTAGTCATTGAATCTATTATGCATCCTTTTGACTTTATTTTTTATAAAACAACCGACTTCCGAAAAAACACTATAAAGTGAAAAATTACTTTAATATCGGAAATCGGTGACTTTGGATATGTATTTTAATTTTTTGTCACCGCCTTCCAAAATTAAAGTTATTTTTCACTTTATAGCGTTTTTTCGGAAGTTGGTTGTTTCTTTTTAGGGAAAAAGTTTTTATGTTTCACGTTTTAGTTACAGTACCTACCCCACACGAAATTTCATCATCCTTGGGGTCAAAACAATGCATATTTATGCAATAGCAGCAATTTTTTGAGGAGTTCCGTTGTCTGTCTCCGAAACGCTTCATCAGATCTATATGAAATTTAAATGGGACCATTTCGGAATTTTGCAAATCTGCCAATATAAGACGGAGTTATGTCCGAAAATACATTTAAAAAAAAACATGTCGAATTGATAACCTCCTTCTTTTGGAAGTCGGTTAAAAACATAAACATGTGGAATTGATAACCTCCTTCTTTTGGAAGTCGGTTAAAAATAACAGTATATTTATTGTTTTTTTTTTTTGAGGTATTTTTTTTGGGTGGGAAATCATCAAATAACTTCTCCCGCTCTGGGTGGAGCGGGAGGGCGTGTCAGACTTTTACTGACTAAAACCCACCCGTGTTCCCTCAGTTGCCTGTGTGCCAGGGGCCGCGGTATCTCTTTCGAACAACCCGCACCCCTGGCAGGACAGTATATTTATTGTTAAACTAGCTTTATACCACAGCTTCGCTCGTGTGAGGTCAGAAATTATCCCATTGATAGGCACTACATTGCGTGGCGAAGAAGGCCGTTGCAGACAGATTTTGTAGTTACTGACCAAATGTACGAGTGCGGTGTTCCTGATCCTGTTCCTGGCTTAAAGTATTTAAAAAAAAGTGTACGAGTACCCGTTCACGAAAAGAAGAAGAAGACCGGGATACAAGTCTCCTATGTCCTAACCCAGGTCCACAGCCTTTCCCTGTGGTGTGCCCATACAAATGCGTTAAATCGGGAAAAGGTCAGACAGATGGACAGCGTTACTTTTGCATTTATAATATGAGTATGGATACAGTAAGCACATTAAATACCTACGTAACTTTGCAACAACTCGTAGTTGAGACATTTACCAACTCTATACATTAACTGATGTATGGCTTGATGGTTCGTTCTGTCAAACCAATATTATGACTGAATATATTCTGCCAGTAATAAACACTAGTCTTCACACTTCTTCTTTCTTAACTACGTTTTATGCATTAAGGATTCCTCCACACATTTTCTCTGGGTATTATTTCTAGTGTTCAATTCAAGATGTTTCATTCGAAAATGATCAGTATTTATAAGACAGCTCGCCATAACAAGTTGGACATACACATTGTTCTCTATCATACACACTATAATTTTAATGCCATTAAGTATCATACATTACATGCCTTTTACTTCATATACTGTCTTACATTCAAAGGGATATCAAATTGCATGTCTCGCAGTGTCTCAATGACTAATAAATTCGAATCGCCCGTGGCGCCCCCGCGTGTGTTATTTATGCGTGATAATAATTAATGAACTTATGCACAGAACTTGGTTCAACTTCACTTTGTACTTACTTGCGGAGTTGCTGTAGGGTTCCTTTATTAGAGGCATTGGATTAGTTTTATTAAGAAGGTTTGTAAGCTTGATGGCTGGCTTTGGAGGTCAATAGTGAATGATCCTCTTTTCTGACGAAAAATAAAATCCAAAAATAATTCGGGATTCGAATGTCAAACGAATTTGCTATTCAATACTATTTTCGACTGCAGTGTTTTGATTTTACAATTTGATACATATCTAGATAGGTACCTACCACTGATTTTAATTCCTTGGTTACAGTCTCTATGGTACCTACCTAATTTTAATCATATTTTTTTGCCTTGATCGTAATTGATAAGGTTGATTTTCTTAATTGGCTAATCGGTATATCTTGATAACACTATCCTCTTCAAGATTGCTTATAATCTGCATAAAAAGCAGTCTTCTTTACGTTTCAATACAAGCAATGGAACTATAAGATAATAATGACGTAAAAAGCTTAGTAATAGGTTTATAAATGCTAATTCTTAACATGCACAGTATATTTTATGCTAAAGATGCTTATCTGTACTTATCTTCTCACATAAATTGTAAACTGTAGCCCGAGAATACATTTGGTACAAGTATCCCACTTGTACCAAATGTATTCTTGGGCTACCGCATAACTTATTTGTCATGTTTATTTACTACTGATATTAATAAGAAGTCTTACTATACCATCAGTCTTGTATTCCTTGAAGGGTTCGGCAAAGGTGTATGGTTTCACATTATAATAAATTCTATAGTTCCTGGTTATAAACACATCTGCTTGAGTTAAGCAGATGTTTTGATATTTAGATACACAAGTTAAAAATGGAATTTTTAATACAGTTGCTCAAAAAGTGGTGTATTGCAGGGACGTATAGCGTTCGGGATGTGGGCTATTACATACTAGTGCTTTTTTTTTACCTTTCCCGAACTCGTGCGTTCTCTTTCCCAACTGTCAAAATAATGTCTATTAAAAAGAAAAACCAACCATGAAGTTTTTACTAAAGAGTTTTTGTGATTCATACAAATACGTATATTTCTAAAAGGAAGCTACTAATTTATTTCAATATCAGATTTAATGATTTAATTGAATGAGTTAGGTTAGGTTTCATTTCATTTCATCTCATTAAATTTCATTTTCATTTCATATCAATAAAAAAAATCTACTGAAGACTAAGCTGTATGGATAGTTCCCTTTGCCTACCAAAATGGGTGAAAAAAAAAACTCTGCATAAATTATACGGTTGGCGCCATTTTCCAGAAATTTTCTTTGCGAGTTTAGTTGTTTGTTGCACAAAATGAGTAATTTCGACCCAATTTTTTTTGAATTAACACCACCGGAACTCAGTATAATTGCACAAAATGCTTCGGAGAACATTTTACCGGAAAAGTCAAAAAGTCGTTACATATCTATATACGACGAATTTATTGCGTGGAGAGAAGAGAAAAAAGCAAATAGTTTTTCAGAAAATGTTATGTTGGCATACTTCTCCGAACTCTCAGCAAAATTAAAACCGTCTACGTTATGGTCGAGATTTTCGATGATAAAAAGTATGCTGAAAGTAAGGAACAACGTGGATATAAGTGAATACCCAAAATTAAATGCTTTCTTAAAACGACAATCAGACGGTTTTACAAGTAAAAAGTCGAAAATATTAACATCCAATGAAGTGGAAAGGTTTTTGAACGAAGCTCCCGATGATCGTTATTTAGCCACAAAGGTAATTTATTAATAAGTACTTATATTTTTCTTTAGTATTCAGTTTACGAAATCGCAAAATACAGTCAAAACATTATTTAAAAAAATATTAATCAAATCCCTTTTTTTGTAGGTTGCTCTGATTTTTGGCGTTGTTGGAGCTTGCCGCAGAGAGGAGTTAGCCAATATTACTTTAAAAGATATTGAAGCCCATGGAAAAATGCTACTAATCAAGATTCCGAACACAAAAAATAAGATACCGAGAAGCTTTGTTGTTGAAGGAGATTTTCTTAGAATAGTGCAAAAATATATGAATCAGCGGTCCCAAAAAGGAAAAACCGACCGTTTTTTTCAAAATTACCAAAAAGGGAAGTGTACAGCTCAAGCAATCGGGATAAACAAATTTGGTAATATGCCAAAAGAAATAGCAACGTTTCTTGGTCTGCCGGATGCTGAGTATTATACTGGGCACAGCTTCAGGAGGACCTCTGCTACATTATTGGCAGATTCAGGAGCCAATTTGACGTCCTTAAAGCGACTAGGAGGTTGGAAATCAGACAAAGTTGCAGAAAGCTATATTGGTGATTCATTAAACAACAAACTAGAAACTGGGAAAAAAATCACACAATCCATTAATTTAAGGTCCAGTCCGTCTTCTTCACATGTTGAAGAGAACGTTCGTCCATCTACCTTCGTTGATAATGATAATTCATCAGATCCAATTCCATCAACTAGCAAACGCCATTGTATGACAAATATACATGAACAATCATACGAAATTAATAATAGTTTGTCTCAAACAGTAAATATGCAACCTAAAACTTCCCCAGTTACTTTAAAAAACTGTACCAATTTCAATGTACATGTGTACTATAACTTTTATAAGAAATAAATGATTAGTTAGTTGAGTTTATTGTGTTTTTATTATTTTATTAAATTGCTTCATTTTTTCGCAACTGTATTAAAAATAGTCGTTCAGTACACCTGCGGAACCGTCATTGCAACTTGTTCCGACTGTCAACCCTCGCCTTCGGCTGCGCCTCGGCTCGGGTAGACATTTGTCGGAACTCTTTGCAATGACAGCCTTTCCGCACTTGTAATGAAATATACTAATGTATAGTTTAATTTTGAATGTAAGTTTTACAATTAGGTACAGATCGTAAGCACGTAAGTTGAACCAAAATGGCGGATTTTGTTTCAACTTACATGCCGCGATCTGTAATTTATTTCCAAACTTCAGTACACGTTATGACTATGCTAGAAGTTGACCTCATGCTTTTTCCGTGCGAGGCAACGAGTGCACGCGTTTCTACCTACGGTTATTTGTTTTGTTTTTAGTTCAACTTACGTGCCGTGATCTATAGTCTATTGTAAAAACATAACAAAAACAATATCTCGGAAAATTCTGGAACCTAATACCAAAACACTATTACGATTTCGCATTATGTTTTCCAGTACAAAATACCACAGCAAAAACCGCCTATATCGCCTTTATTAAAGTTATTGTGTGCCCCCGCTGTCATATCGCTACTTATATGACTTTTACGACACATGTCATACGTAATTGCTAAGGCACTGTTGAATCCCCCCGGGCTCCTTACGAAAAACTCCGCCAAACGATTATAACCTCTGTGGGTGGTAGAAACATCCCTATAGGTATAATTTAATATTGTTTATAAGCGCCCTAAGCGGTACTACTGTAAACCTGACTCTCATAAGATTCTGTTTTGAGCATACATATCTATATGTTCTGATGAAGAAACGAATTCTGAATTTTAAAAACTTGCTTTGTTTTTGATTGTGTGATTATTCTTTTGTTTTTATGTATATAAAGATAATTGGAGGGCCATGTTTACAGTTGTCTTTGATCGGATAGAGCACGTTCGAAAAAGGTTTTTATATCATTTATTTTACTCGGATAATAGATGTCGTAGTCTGAACTCGTATAACTCTAAGTTGAGTCATTATAAATTGAATTCTTTTAGCGTACGTAGAAATGTTCATGTTTTTGTTTGAACTCATAAATGGTATAATAGATTCTCCCGTGTTTAAAAAAAAAGTAAAATTTAGTATTCCACGTAGTAGTAGCCGCTTAATTAATCGAAGAACTTTCTCCTGCCCTATAGTCGAAGTCATATAGGTAACTTTTCATCCCATTTGACACATGCTTTCTCTTTTCCTTTTATGGGAAAATATACGTATTTGCAGGTTCTGTGGCGCTCAGTTAGGACCAAACTAACAGTCATAATTTTTGTTTTTAAATATGTTCTTACATTTAATTTTCCTTTCCAAATTATTTTTCATTTTCTGTGAAAAAGTTCACATTTTGTTAGTTGTGTCTATTTTTATTTTTTTACCGACTTCAAAAAGGAGGAGGTTATCAATTCCATATGTTTTTTTTAATGTATGTTCGGGCATAACTCCTTCAAAAAGAACTTTGCCAATCCGTCTATATATTATATAGACGGATTTGCAAAGTTCTTTTTTTGTTCCAGGGGGTTATTCCGAAATGGTCCCGTTTAAATTTCTTGATGAGTTTCGGATACAGACAACGGAACTCTTCAAAAACTGACAGCAAATCAACCGCGATTGCTGCTATCGCATAAATATGCATTGTTTTGATATGATTGACTTTGAAAATATCCCAAGGATGATGAAATTTCGAATAGGTGGGGTAGACTACACAAATAAAAAGTGAAAAATAAAACTTTTTCAAAAAATAAAACCGACTTCCGAAAAAAGTTTTTTTAATATTAGGAACGTGTCTGACATAAAATATGCATGCAAAATTTACATGTAATATTTCAGATTGACAAAGACAACGACGTTAATCAGAAATATTGTGTTGCAAATGATTTATTGCATTTATGATTGTACATCAGATTTGTGATCATCATTGTACATCATTTAAAAAAAAGTTGTCAAGCCATAGTAAAGCGTATAAAAAACAAGTCGTTACTAACATGTGTGCGAGAACTGGGTCTACTATGTCATTCATATCACGAGAAATGTGTCTTTGGTATTGTTTGGATTTTCTTACTATTACTATTGTGGTAATGGTTTCGAAGATTTATGTTAGTCCGTTTATTGTAGGGAGGGGTGGCTTCATATAATTCCTACTATCAATTATATTAAGTGAAGAGGGGGCGTATGTATGAGACAGCCATATTAACAGGCGAATTCGTCCAGAGAAAAAAAAACTGGTCAGATTCATACAGGGCAAATGGAGAATCTTGAGTTGCAACTAGCTTGCAAAACACTGAAAACGTTAACATTTAAAGTGAGGGTACAGCCATTCTAGATTTTTAAAAATTAATTATCTGCATAGAAGACTGACCGCAAGTAGTGGTGGCTCAGTGGTAACAGCCGCGATTTACGAGTTGTAGGTTCGAACCCAGCCAGATACTTTATGTGAATTATTTCATCACCACTGCTCTCAAAACGGTGAACGAAAACATCGTGAGGGAACCAGCATATCTTAAAACCAATGATTCGAACACATGTTACTTCTACCAACCCGCATTGGGTGCGGGTAGTGGATTACGGCCGACTCCCTCTCACCGAGAGGAGGCCTGTGTGCCAGCAGTGGGAATGTTATAGGCTGATTATACTTAAACAGACATAGAAGACTGAAAGATTAGTCGCCATTAAGACAACTTGACAGACACATCATATGTCAAATAGTTTCAGTTACTTCAGACATCCACACTTCACATTCAATTGACTTCAATTAAGAATAAGTTCTCTACTAATCGAGACTTGAGACTAATAAAGTTATATTTACACTTACTTGTGTAAAAAAATCCATGCATTTTTGCACCCGTAAGCAGGATTATAATGATGGAAATTGAATAGGCAGCAACGTCTTTGCTACTGCAAACGGCTGGACCGATTTTGACATGACTTTCACTGGCAGAAAGCTGATGTTATACTCTGTTCCGGTAGCACGTTCTTGAGTCATAATTTCTGAAATCCACGAGAGGAAGCCGTGGACAGAAGCTAAGTCGACGTTCACACGAACGTACTAGAACATTTTCGCGCTCTAGGTTTTCGTCTCTCGGTATTTATCCGAGCATTGAGCATCAAACAGTTTGCATCTCAGCGCGTCGAAAGTCGATCAGAGTTTTCTACTGTTCGTTTTCAACTCATAGTAGTGCATTCAATAACCAGTCCGCGAAAAAGTCCGCCGCGATTTTATTACGTTCGCGTGAATGTCGACTTTATTAAGTCAGTGACATTTTTACAGAATAGGTCGGCTGGGCTGCTCATGGTGAGCCCAACGTTTTCAGTACCTCGTCAGAGCTTGGAAGTAGAAGGTTTTTTAATGTACTAGTAAAATACGACGACACTGACTGTGACGTCAAAGAGGCATAACACAAAGATATAACACATAACCAAAAGTGTACCTATAGTACGGGTGTACTATAGGTAAATGTGGGTACATTTCGCCGTTAGTTATGTATAAGTCTCATGTAATAGGGGGCGCACCTATTGCCATCAACCGTGCACAAATCCAGACTGCGGGCTGCTACTGAGAAATTCCAAAAAGAGAAACCCAATAACACTTGGCCTATCATGGGAATCGAACCAAGGACCCATGTTCAGCAGTAGCACTTACGACCACTAGACCAAGGAGGCAATATTCTTTCAATACTTTCAAGAAAAACCAGCTTCAGAAAGAAAGTTATGAAAGCTTCACAGAACCCATCGCGTATTACACTACCGTCGACGTTATATCAGTTATATCCTACGATTGATGTGTGTCATTTTGCGCGACTCTTGTTTGCTTATACCCAGCCCTGTGACGTCACACCTTACTGAATGTACCGGAAGATGATTCATAGTTTCATGCTGTGAGATTTTTTTTGCGAAGTTAAGTTTTGTGGGGCTGGTTGATGATTAAAAGCTGGGGTGTAGGAGTTTAGTGGAATTATAGTATTATGTTAGTGACTGCAATTGAACTACCACCTCGGGCTAGATTGCAAATCTGTTTTAGAAACAAGGGATGTTTTATTTGAGAAATATTCTTTAGATAGCATAATATAACATCACGCCTTTTTCCGCGAAGGGTTGTGTAGAGGTGCATCTATAGTAAACCCACATTTCGCCAGTTATGCCCATCAACCGAGCACAAATCCAGATTCCGGGCTACTGCTACTGAGAAAGTCCAGGAGGAATAGCCCGACCGAACCCAGGGTCTCATACTGCAGTAGTGCTTGCGACCACTAGAACAAGGAGGCAGTCTTGGGGTAGGTCCGGAAAATTACTCATTTTGACCTTATTTTACCTCACTTTTCGTTTTATCAGTCCTAATTTTAATTTGATAGTACCTTACTACTTAGTTTTTTTTTGCAAAAACAGCAGAAAACTAATACAAAGAAACCTCATTTATCTGCCAATGATCGCCATCAAAGTATTCTCACTGACCTACTCACTCAGCGCATCAGGAAAAATATCGGACAGAAAGAAATGAGAGTGCCGACGTTTTCCTTTTAATAAACGCTGTGCCATAGCAGCGTCGGTCGCCATGTGCCAAACATCTGCGACAACCGATTTTTTACCAACTTCAACTTTTGACCCCACTTCGCTACGATCATTCATGTGGGAATAGGATTTTTCACGAAGCAATTTGTGACTCAATCATTCACACTTATGGTTTATTTTTGCTTGTTCACACGTTTCAAGTGGGTGCTATTCTTGTTACAGTATTAATTGCTTTGAATTATTAACGAAATTAAATTGTACATTCCGAAAATAAAGTTTTGAGTTGGGTTCATAAACTCGGCTTATGAGTTGAGTCGTAAAGTATGTTTTATTTGTTGCATTTGTCAACTAAGATGGATTGGATCGCTACATAAGCTTTACGACTTTGAAACAGTACTAAAACGTGAATAAGTCAACTTATAATATTTTCTAAGACTAGCTTTTGCCAGCGGCTTCGCGCGCGTGGTGGTCGGAAAGTATCCTACAGGAATGTACAACCGGGATAAAAGTATACTATGTCTTAATACAGGTTATGAACTATCTGTCTGCCAAATTTTATCAAAATCGAATTTGCAGTTTTTGCGTGAAAGAGTAACAAAAATCCGGGATTCTCACAAACTTTCTCATTTATAATATTAGTGGTATAGTTGGATTAGTAGGATGTTATTCTTGCGTGATTTTGAAATTGGAACCTAAGCAGAGTCATGCAATTAAGTTATGGCATTGAATATTTACCTTTTGTTTAATGAATTAGGTACCATTTGTGATTAAAATTATTAAAGACGCTGCCCACAAAGAAAAACCGTAAAAATAAAAAGGGCTGCAAAAAAAAAAGTAATTGAACAAGAAGATTTAAAAAAACTTTCGTATTTGTCTCTGGCAGGGCTTTATTGCGGAAGCTATTATCAAGACGATTTGGCGACATATTTTCTTTTATTGCGTGACACGGAACGCTAATGTTTCGTGTTTACAAAGATGGCGACAGATGTTAACGCCTCGCTGTCGTTTCCGATTTTTTTTCCCACGAACGAAGTACCTAATGTCTAGTTTATGTAGTTGAAAAGGGAAGCGCCAGGGTATCCCGCGAAATTAAAATTTTCTTACGTTACGTACGTAGCAGGCAAGCGCGAATCATATTTTGTTCAACCTACGGCCTGACACTGACCTGTAAATTGGAAAAATAGTAATAAATTGTAAATTTCGCGGACCACCGTGTCGCACTCCACTTAAAATAAAACATTACATTCATGTGCACTGATGTTTAGTTGCTAGCTTAGATGTTTAGTCATTATCCTTTTCTCTTTTTTAAATCAAGTGTGAATCCCTCGGGTCTAAGGTTCATTTATTCATTTTGAACAAAATCGCAAGATTGACAAATTAAGGTCGCCTTGAGGTGGGAAGCGTTGAAAAACTTCGTGAATTGTTTAAAAACAGTCCCCTTTTATAATTTGGATATCGTGTTTCGGCGCTTTCACGGTTTAGCCTCAATTCTAAAAATATGCCCTAGACAATTTTAGAAGTTCACGAAAAAGTTATTTTATAAACAACTTTTGTAACTCGCGGAAAGGTTTCCGTACGGAATCGGTAATTAGGTACACAAGTTCAGTTAAACTTTTGTTTGCTCTCACGGGGAAAATTTTATCGAGTAGTTTAGCAATTACTCCGGCTCTTATTTAGTTTCCAATATTTTCAGAATATTCTGTTCGAAGTTTTCGTCGTATTCATTGATGTAGAACAGAATTTTCGATCATTGACATTGTTAAGTCAAGAATTTGCTTTAAATGCCTATGAATTTTGATCATGCCCTTTAACCCGATTACCGAATGACGTTGTCCTCCGACCGGCCGGGGCACACAAATTGGTTCACAATTGAACAAGATCCACAAACAGAATCAATCTCGTGGACTCGTCACCAGGCAGTGGGACGATATAATAGAGGTTTGCACGTTTGCTTGCACTATTTGTCTCACTCTAATTACTTGAGAGCAGATCTTAATTACGGCCATCCGGGCCGTTTGACTGGGCCCCGCAATGCCCCGCATTGTTTGTGTTCTCGGCTAACAGGACAATTGCAACTGCACTTAGAGACTGAAGTCGCGGGGTTAATAATACCTACCCCGGCAGCGGGACGGCTAGGCCGTTGAACTGAAGCACGTGGCTTACCAAGCGTTGCGTTGTTTTGCGAGGGTTAGAAAAAACTGATTTAGTTTTGTACTATTGAACTTAATTTGGTGAAGTTGGTGGAGTTGATAAGCTTTGTAATGAGAGACTCTTTACGTTAAGGAATGTAAGTAAACATCATTATTTATTTTAACTTTTTTATGTTGGTTGTAATACAGGGTAAGTTTTTATCCAGTGCGCAAACTGTAACCATGAATTCAGCATATCATTCTAGACCCCCCAGCATAGAATTTTTTCGCTGGTAATACAAAAAAAAACCAACTGTTCCATACATTGTGACCGCATAGGTATTGCACTTTTCTAAACAGCTGTTTTTTTTTGTAACACCGAAGTAAAATTTCTGTGGTCTAGAATGATATGCTGAATTCATGGTTACAGTTTGCGCATTGGATAATAACTTATACTGTATATAATTTTCTGTAGGCACATTTATCGTGAGAAAACGTATAATTTTTTGAGGTAGCATCGGAATTGCTGCTTGAAATTTCAGTAACCCAATAGTCTTTTTAACCTATTCGAACTTTTACCCTAAAATGATTTTTAACAGCCTTTTGAGAGGATGAATGAAAGGCGGCTAACAAAAGGTATTACAAGACAGATGTTAGAGGAAACACCGGGAGGGGACGCCCTATGAGGACATATACTGATCTTGTTGGTGATGTTCTTCAGAATAGCCAGGTGCGCAGTACTCACAGACCAGACTCAGCGTATGACCAGAGGCCCTAGTGTGAGTTTCATTTAACCACCTCGATCAAACGCATCGAGCGCGTTCGGCGCTCCAATTTGCCCTGGATTTAACAGCGTTCCATGAATTCTAACAGGATTACGGTTCTGCCTACATACATCATATTTCAGCATAAATAAAAAGTAGGTACACTTATACATCTGCTTATCCTTTTTCCAACTATGCTAGAGTCGGCTTCCAGTCTAACCGGCTGCAGCTAATTACTGATATTTTATCATCCAGCGACTATCTAGCCACCTACTATCAACCTACTCTCCTATCTCCTACCTATCTGACCTCCACAGCCCATTTATTGGTTGATACGACACCCTTAGTAAGACTGGTTGTCAGACATTCGTGCTTCTGACTACCCGTAACGACTATCGAAATCTACAAATGACAGCCGGGACCAACGGTTTAGCGTATTTTCCGAGGCAAGAAATAAAGCACATTTATACCTACGTATATAAAAGAGGTTACGGCACTGTATAAAACAGTTCGACATAGAAAGTGCGGGTTGTTTTCTAATTTCACTCGTTATACGCTATCGACCAACATCGACTTAAATGCACTCGTGAGTCGAACGTTGAGTCTAATAGCCCCCTATTACACTTCTATTACGACTAACCAACCTATCATTGAGTAATTCATATTCGTACAGGATTATAAACCGAGGTCTGAATTATAAATCGATTGCTGCAGTTGAATCGATTTAAATAACATCGATAAGTCAAATGCATTTTGTATCGATTGAATTTTGATAGGGTCAGGATTTTACGTTTTTGTGGAATTCATGGAGTTCGATTCTATTTTTAAAACTAAGTGCAAACATGTTGGTTGACTGAGAATATGAAAAGGACTTTTACTTTTAATGTAAATCGCAGGTCTACCTAAGAGTTTGTCGGCTGCTTAGCCGGACTGTCTGTGGCTCTGCCTCAATAAATTATGGCCTCCGGCCAGGGCCTTAAAACTTTTAAATACTGCAAAACAGAGCGATATTTTTATCGAGGACTTATACTATTATATGATAACTTACAAGTTTTGCGCAGTTTTAGGAAAGACCTAGGAGATATTTTCAAAAGTCAGCAATCACAGATGAACCTTGTAATGCTAGAGCATTTATCCTATACATGTACTTATCTCCATTCTCAATATCAAAACAAGACCCAGACTTTATATAAACGTCTGTTTCAGAAGTCTAGGTCACAGGTCAGCTGCCATAACTTTCAAAACTCAACCAGAAATCAATTCTAAGAAAATGGAACAGATATTTGAATTGGAAAACTAAAGCTCTGGAGGAGCACCTTTACTTTATTTGCTGAGCATTTTATTTTACATTCCTTTTTGAACGCGATTTTCTGCCAATGCTTTGAATTTGATGCTCGTGTTCAAGGTTGCCAGACTCCAGAATAATAATTTATATTAGGAATGAAATAAAGGGTCAAGATTTTATAAAGAAGAAATCAATAGCAATTTATTAGCAACTAGCTTTTGCCAGCGGACTCGCCCGCGTCGATGTCGAAAAATCTCCCACGTGAACGTACTACCGGGATAAAAAGTACCCTATGTGTTAATCCAGGTTATAAACTACAGAATAAAACTTTAACTAATGCGCAAACTGTAACCATAAATTCAGCATATCATTCTAGAAGGGGTTCTAGAATGATATGCTGAATTTATGGTTACAGTTTGCGCATTGGGGTAGCGTAGAAATTTTTCGTCGGTACAGTTACACAAAAAAAAAATCAGCGGTTTATAGAAAAGTGCAATACAGCTGATGATTTTTTTGTATAACGGACGAAAAATTTCTATGCTAGCGAGTCTAGAATGATATGCCGAATTCATGGTTACAGTTTGCGCACTGGTTACAATTTTACTTTGTATATGTGTGCCAAATTACATCCAAATCCATTTAGCCATTTTTGCGTGATTGAGTAACAAACATCCAAACATCTAAACATACAAACTTTCACATTTATAATAAATATTATTTGTAGTGGGATGTGAAGTTTTTAAGTGCAGTGAGACTTTAAAACAGCTTTATAAAATTTCTACAAACCTTTATTGGTTAAGAAAAATCTTACCAATGTTGTACCTATCAACCCTTATCATCAGAATACAGTAGATATGTATTCAAAGGTACTTGGTTAGAATTTTATCGTGTAATAAATTCAACGGTGATATTGAAATAAATTATGTCCTTTTTGCTGTTCTGAGTTAGAAATCTCGCCTTGTCTATAGCTTATACATAACATGATGGAAACACATGATGTATCTCACTATCACATATAAAATGCATGTTTACCGATACTATCTGATACATTTCCGTCGCCTTACGTTTGTTCAATACGTGAGACGTGGCTCTAAGTATAATATTATTTATACATTTTTTGTCTGTCTCATATGATCAATACTTTTGTGTCTACTGTCTTCCATAGGTTCCTATTAGCATAGTAGGTACATGTAGATGTGGTCAAATACTTGTGTTATTATACACAATATTAATTAATGACAGAAATAAGGTTAAAAACATCTCTAACCAAAACATTCAAGACATTTTTATCAATTAAACCATTTACGGTAATTTTTGCACTGTTTAAGAGTTGGTCAGTTAGAAAGTTGAAGCTAGTTGCCCATTACAAAACGCAGATCTATATGGAGAAGATTATTATACACATTATTAGTAACACAAGTAAAGTTAAAAACATCTCTAAACAAAACATTCAAAACATTTTTATCAATTAAACCATTTACGGTCATTTTTGCACTGTTTAAGAGCTGGTCAGTTAGAAAGTTGAAGCTAGTTGCCCATTACAAAACGCAGATCTATATGGAGAAGATTATTATACACAATATTAGTAACACAAGTAAAGTTAAAAACATCTCTAAACAAAACATTCAAAGCATTTATTTCAATTAAACCATTTACGCATATTTTTCAATTCTCAAAGAGTTCGTCAGTTAGAAAGTTGAAGCTAGTTGCCCATTCCAAAACGTAGATCTGTCTATATGGAGAAGCACGGACAAGAAACTCCATGAACGTACTTTTAAATCAATATAAACCAGAATCCTGGGTACATTATGCTTCTTTATGTGAGGACAATCTTGAAAAGACAACCTAAAACAATTCCACGTAGGTCCAAGATTTAGTAACACGAAGGATGAGGATTTAAAACATAACGTTACATATAATGTTCTATGTTTGTTATGAATTTTGTGGTGTACAATAGAGCATATATAAACGAATAAATAAATAAACGTAGACATGGACAATCATATTTTCCTTACTTACCCTCAAAATCCATAAACAAAGTAGCTATATCCACGGTAATACATCCACAAACAAAAATATGCTCACGACAGCCAACAAATTAAAAAGCAACAATACGAACAGCGTACATATTTAATATACACGCGTATACATTTCATTCGATCCCAATATCCCTCAGGATGTGCGAGCACAAAGGCCTTAGAAACGTTTTTCGTGGAAAACTGCTGAGTCACCATGAAAAAAAAAACACAATGGCCGCGGGCCCACAATACATCCCTCCAGTAGGAAACTGATCATTGCGGTCCGCGAAATAACAAATGAATTGAGAAAATCCAACCATACACTGATATACCAGAGTAATGTGATCTCTCTCGTAACTGGCTGCGAGTGTCCTGTCAATGTTTTGATGCATTATGATCGAAATTGTCGTGTGCAGTCATTGGAACTTGCCTATTTGTGCTGGTAACGTGTTCTCATCGTGTGCTATAAGGCTACTTTTGTTTTATGTGCTTAGCCTTGACTTGAAATTGAGTTTTTTTTATATGGCATTATTACAAAGGCGGAGATTATTATCCTGATATATTATTTCCATTGTAGAAGTTAGAAAGTCCTAAAATGACTTGAAACCAATAAATTCGAATCAGTCGACAATACAAGCTTGGGAGACATTCAAAGACTTCAATTAAAATCAACCGAAAAATAGGTACGTACACAAAATCCAATTGAAAGTACCTAGGTATATTCGCAAAACTATTTTATTTTATCGAAATATAAACTGAGATTGCTCATTTAGGCGTGAGGGGTCCAATCCGACTGGTCGCACTTGTTTTCTCTATCGACTCACGAAGGGGTATCCAGAAAATTTAATTTCCGTAGACAGATCGAACAATTTCGCTTCAATGTGGTGTTCACGGATTGTAATTGGGTCAACCCGACGGACAATAGACTCTGACAATGTTATTATTAGTAAGTAGATTTCTTATTCACTCACTACATTATTAAACGGCGTTTCAACCGGTCGCTAAGTTGAAGAAAATTATCGTTTTGTGATCGCGGAAAATGAGTTTTCAAAATTGAATTCGCAATTCGACAAATCTGATTTTCTGTTTTAATAATATCGATGTTTAAGTTGAACCACAGACAGCGGTGATGTTCATTTAATTGCTGGTAAGCATATTTCACGAACTATAAGTCTGCCAAGTTGATAATACACGTTGAAATGATGATGGACATAATGACAATAATCTATCGACAATTTGATGAAACTACAACAATAAGCTCGATTCTAAAACATTAGTAAAATATTCGTGTTTTTATAGTCAATAATTTTGAAGTTAAAAGCGATATTTCTAAACATGCTCCGAACGATTTTCAAATCGTCTAAAACTTAGCCGATCCCGATACAACTCTAAATAAATCCTCCATCGTAGCCAGACAAAACAAGACAATTAATCACGAATACATCTTACTTTTAGCGAGTAATGAATCGAAAAGATTAAGACGCCGAGGAGCTTCGAGGGAGGAATCTAATCAGCACTCCAATTTACACAAATCGTTCCAACCACTCAAATGTGTGAAGTAAGAATGTCTTCGTTAATCTAACCAATCGATTATTCTGGCGGGTTAATAAAGACTGGCAGACCTTCGACCAACAGACACAGAGGCACACGGTATCCTCACAGTGAAACGAATTATTTACCCTAGATATAAATCTTTACGCTGTGTTTGTAGTTGGAAAACGAGTCCTTTGAGATTTGTTAGAGCCGTACTAAATTCGATTACAGAGGTGACATGGACGTCAATTTTGGATGGAATGTTGGTCAACCGCAGGACAGGTTTGAAACCTCGTTTCGGATTTCAATTAGGTTGAACCCAAACTGAGGTTATTTCCATAGTGTCACTTTGTAGTGTATTAACCTGGTACTATTTCTGACTGTATGAATAACATGATATTGAAACCAACACGATATAAATAAGACGCCACAGCTTTTGATTTTAGGAATGAGTATAACTAAAAGCTCTATTAATATTGCTGGTATCCGTTCACAAACAATATTACACAAGTCTATCACGATCAATTCACAGTTTTATAAAGTTTAATGTTGTTAAAGCCGAGTTAAGAGCCAATAAATCGACGGAGATTAAAGGATTGAATCCGTTACAAGGTTGGAAGTAGATTACGAAGCAGACCTAAGGTGAACTATCATACGTTGTGTTGTAGTAGTGAGCTTGTGTATGCCTTGTATGGCTTCACTAATGAACCGTACGGATTCCTCGCTTGATTATGTAGTGAATTACAATTCGATGTTTCGTTTTGAATTGTATGTTGGACTCATTTTGAATTATGTTTCAGTGAATAACTAGGTAGATTTAGGCCAGTGGGCGTAGGCTTTTGAATTTGATTAATTGGATTAGGGCCTATTTACAATCTGTGGAAGTGAAACAGGGATTTGATCAGATTCTTGTATAATAGCGTACATTCTAGGTAATAGTAGATGTCAGAAAGAAAATTATTATTTCTCTAGGTGAGGCAGGAAACTTGAAAGCTTTATTATAAAATGAAAAGCGGTCGTATATTTTTACAGAAGCCCATTTTCACTCATAAACAATAAAGCTCAAATAGTCGACGTTATATCTCAGTTTCCTAGCAATAACCCCTTACAATGTGAAAAGTTAGTCATACAATAGAGTTATTGTGGATCTGGTAAACACAGGGCCGTCGGGCCGGCCGGTAGACGGGCGCTGTACGGTTGGCCGGTTCGCCTCCGGTCCCCCCTCTCGGCTTGAATGGCGACACACGGCCCGAGGAATGGCACGAGACCGCGAATCTTTTTGTTGATTTTCTTCCTATTATTTTTTTTTTACTTTTTTGCGGATTGTCTGGGGCTTCGTTTTGATTGGTTGGGTTGAGATTTCATCACTGTTGAGCAAAATGAACGGTGCAGAATGGAATATGTTATGTACTGAAGTAAAATGTAGATATTGTAATGTAATCCACATAACTATAACGTAGGTAGAAACACGAAGAATATATATATGCCAATAGACTGAGAAAATATCGTCGTAATCAACACAGCCTGACAAGAAATGGCCCAGAAAACTTGAAAGATAACAGTTGTCTAACAAATTTGCGAAAATATGTCAATCCCAAATCCAGATTCTATTTCTTTTATCTTAATAACGTTTGTTACCAACTTTCTTATCTCCATATTCTCTTAAAAAGTTACCAAGAAGACATTCAAAAAATTACTTTCGTTTTCTCATCAGTCGAATTGCGCCGGCGGCGGCGTATGTAGCAATATTACGTTGTGTATCTTCAAACCCTTGTTTGGTATAAACGTCGCTTTGGCAAATATCCACAAGAGGAGACTAGCGGCTTAGCTTTAAAAAAATTGTGCCATACTTGCAGAATATACATAATCGGATCATGATATTGTATGTACGGAAATGAAGGCTTGATCTGCCTACGCTGTCTTATCTGCTCCCGAGCTTAATTCACAACAGATAAATGATCTAAAAGAGAAACGATTATGTTAAGAGGTTTGGCTGTAGCGGTGTTTGGCAAAATGGCGGTTGTGGTACACGATATCTTTGGCAAATTGATCGCAGATACAAAAGAGTTCCTTCACGAAACCTTTTTCTGTCGGCTGACCTGTCAAGTCCTACACAATACCACCGTCGAGTCCCTTTGAATTGTTCCTCTACCGTGGCATTTGAAGCCAAGTAACAAATGGTAGCGATCACCGATACGCTCCCGAAAAAGTAAAGAAATAAAGAGTTTAGGTAAAGTTTAATTTCCGCAATGTTGCCAACAGCACGGAGAAATAAAATCGGGAATTTTTTTTCGTACAAAGACGGAACTTTTTAATTGAGTCTCAAGAAATGAGGACTTACAGATCCGTTATTGAAAAGCCTGCTACACTTTTGGGAGATCTCGTTTTGATTCAGTGTCTTTGTATACTCTTTGTGTTTACACCGTGGTGTGGGTGAGGTTCAGACAAAGAAGTGTAAATATGTCGGGAGTGTGGGGGCAGGTCGGGAGGTCACGTCCGGCGACTGAGGACTGGCTTCATGCCTCGATGCCTCCGCCGCTGACGTTGGCAGCCTTCTCCACTGAAGAATATTCAGACGCGCTAATCCTGTTTACTTATTCTCAGACGTACCAACTTCGAATATATTACTTACACACATGTCTGGAAATATTCATTCTTAGAATCTATTCTTCTATGTCGACACTATTTATATCTAAATCGTGTATCGATTTAAAGATCGGACTGACACTATACCCTTTGAACATTCTAGAGTGACTGATCTAAAATTAATCAAAAACGAAACCCTTATTCTGAAGTGGTAGAGTACTCAGACTTGAGAACTATATCTAGAAACTAGATGTACATTTAAAAACATAAATTCTGCATGTCTGAGACGAATTGTATACATTAAAAATGATGAGTTTATTTTTGACAGAGTTTAATTTGATTTATGTAATTTAAAAGTCGAATAGTAAAACTATGTACATAAATAAAAGAAAAAGAACTCAGTTAAGTTAAAATAAACGGTGAATATAAAACAATCAAACTGTTTTTATTTGTATAGCGAAACGTGAAATTACTTTTTATACCGTGACCGTATATCACGAAGGGAATTCACAAAGTTTCAAGGTTTGCGGTTTTCTGTGTTCACGAAATTCGAACTTACATTTTTTATACGAAAGTTTACATAATATTTTCTATAGACCCTTTTGGATTTCGTGTATTGAATTGGATTTTTGCTAGGTACTGACAAAATGTATTTTATTTTGAATTACTCGTCAGTACCTACCAGTTTTGATAATATTACGTATCTAATAATATTAGGTTTTCTATTCTTAGAATGTAGATAGAACAGTGTAGAACAGTTATGTAACGATCAGTTTGTGTAGGTATGTAATTTAAAATCCATTAGATGTTAATAATGAAGTTATTACGACCTTTGACAGTTTTAGGCAACGACCACATTTTTATTTCTGAAGTTTCGAGGTCATTACCACATTTTTTTCAAACGAACATTTTTACTTTTTGAGCTTATCAGTCGACTCACATGAATTCATTCGCCCAAATCGGTCGGATGGACATTTTTACATGATACATTATTTTCTATAGGTTCTCATGAATCGACCACTCCAGAAATACTTATCATGCAATTGGCACGTTTTGAATAGTACGCCATAAGATTATTTGAAAAGGTCACTGCAAGGTACATGCAATAAAATACATAAAATTCAAAACGTTCCAATTGCCTAATAAGTATTTCTGAAGTTGTCGATTAGCCCATACATAAATTAACTTCGTGCCCATAGAAAATAATTTAAAAAAATTTAAGTGTCAATTTGCCCGATTCGGGCGAGTAAATTCGAGCGAGTCGAGAATAAGCCACTGAGTTTAGTTTTGTTAATGTCGTGTAAAATGGACGTGATAATAGACATTAGTAAGACAGCTCTCATTACCTGTTTAGACCAACTGTCCTTAGTTGATTCCCAGAGGTTTACTAGCATAGTACTAGCATTAGGACTTTCGGCAAGCTCTTGTTTCTAACATTGTGGAACGGACAGGTTGTTGCCCTGTTTACGAGTATGTTAGCTACTCGCCGTATTAGCTGACTTCTGCAAATTGGCAAAGGTGAGAGAAAACAGCTGATGCTTACCATACATTGCTTGCAAAAGTGTATGAAATATTCGCTGTAGTACGTAAATTAGGAAAATACTGACATTTTATTTATAATTATTTGATCATTTTATGAAATGTAGTTCGTTATCTATACATCTATACATATAAATAAAATTGGAGTGTCTGTTTGTAATATTAAAATAACCGGTTTTTGCTACATGCATATGAATATATATACGGTACATATACCAAAATAACATTTTTTACAATTTTTGTCTGTCTGTCTGTCTGTTTGTTCCCGCTACTCTCTGAAATGGCTCGATCGTTTTTGACGGGACCTTCACTGGCAGGTAGCTGATGTAATAAGGAGTAACTTAGGCTACTTTTATTTTACAAAAAATCTTCTGATATATATCTATACTAATCTATACCATAATATTATAAAGAGGAAACCTGCGTATTTTTGTATGTTTGTTACGAATAAACTCAAAAACTACTGGGCCGATTTCAAAAATTATTTCACCATTAAAAAGCTACATTTTTACTGAGTGACATAGGCTATATAACATTACGATGCAACTAATAGGAGCTGATCAGCAATGAAATAAATTAAAAAATAATCCACTCGGACGAAGTCGCGGACACAGCTAGTAAATATATAAAAATATGATAGGGAGCCCAGTGGTGGCCCAGTGGACATAGCCGTGGCTCAGAAGTTGTATAGGTCGTAGGTTAAAACCCAAACTGGCGCTTTACTTTGTGTAAATTATTTCAACACCACTGCTCTCAAAAAGGTGAAGGAAAATATCGTAAGGCAACCAGTATGTCCTAGAACCTAAAATTCGAAGACATGTATGTGACTGTGGCGGACATCTACAATGCCCCACATACGAAACTTCAAATCAACAAATGTGGAAAAACACAAAAAGTGAAGTGGCGCCATCTACAATGCCATATGCGAACTATTCAAGACTTAACGTCACACCGCAACTTCATCAGCTACATCGCGCAAGCAGAGTTTACTTTTTTTACATCCATCCATCAATCGTCGGTCAGGTGCCCACCAGACATAACACCCGTCTGGTCGGAGGATCCTCCCTTTTCAATAGACTATGAGTGAACTTTACACCCTGTTCCTCATACCTCTATATGACAACTACCAATCCTTACTGGGCCCGCGTGCATGATGGGTTGCGGCTTATTCCCTCTCACAGACTACGCCTGTGTCCCAGCAGTGGGACCATTATAGACTGATTATGCCTTACGCAATGTAATCGGAGTTTAATTCTTTTTTTACGTTTTTCGGAAATCCTCCTTCTCTTTTATCCCATAGAGACCATAATATAAAGTAAGATATTATGTTCGTATTGCGTTTTAACTTTTAATTAAACTGCTGCGGTTTCTTGAAGGCGAAAGATAAAATTTAAATAATATCTATTCGTTGCAAGGGCCGGAAACCGCTAGTCATATCCGGAATATCTCTGACTGTTATTGTATGAATACTGATTAAGCCATAGTTAGATAGACCTTTGTTTTTTGTCGCTAGTCCAATCGTGCGTGATTTGGAAGATTATTCTATGTTGCTAATAGTATTGTTATTACTGTTGTGTGATAAGAATATCCAATTGCGATAAAAACGATTTTGTATATTACTAAAATACCAACGATAAAGTTTTTGTATCTGAGTACAGTTCTTTACTCATCTCGTTTGCTCCAATATTTATGTCTAACTTTTTTGACAAGACGAATGGCAACACGCAATTCTTTGTAACAGTGAAATATGGCAATAATAACATTTTCTACCAGTGAAATAAAAACACGTTTCATATTGTATTTGTTTTGTAGATGTACCTACCTATATCAAACATTTTTAGGGACTGAAAAGTTATCCATATTTTATAAATCCATACGTCGAAAAAGTATCAAATCCCTGTATCAATTTTCAAATAAAGTGAGAGGATACGGAACCGGGATATTTATTCAAAGTCCATTCGGTGTTGGATGCAAATCCTTTGGGTTCGCAGCTGCTAAGCAAAAAAGTCACGCCCCGCTAGTAAAAACTATGGGAGACGGCGATGTCACCAGTTGTGAGTTGCATTGCATCTGAACGGCTTTTTGTGTGACCAGCTTTACTTTCTGTTTGCCTGGTACTTTGGGGATATTAATGTGGGTTTTGCTTGTTTAGTAAATGAGTGGTGTAAATGGGGATGGGTTTCATCTTTGTTTTACGTCATTGCCAATTTATGGAATGATAAATTTGATTGATAGAACGTCCATCTTATGTATTTTTTATGAATACTTACAGTATTTAAAAGCTATCAGTATATAAAAAATATAATTAATAGGGCATCAACAAAATTCGTCCACCTTTTTTGTCAACAGGAAAAGTGGCCAAAAGGCTGGCAGCATTGCGACGTCGCACGGCAATGCTGATTCTTATTGGAAAAAATAGGCCAGCCCTCTGGTCATTTTTAAAGTGTAACCCAACCGCTTGGCAATGTCTTGGAACACTAAGTGGGCACTCGGACCCCATGGTCCTAGAGTTTCAATCCCAAATAGGTACCTACTTAAGAGTTAACTTGATGTAAATCTTTTATTTTAAGGCTATTATTTCATAAATTTATAACTTCAAACAGTCTCAATTACTCTTTACTCAGTAAGTAGTCCGTAGTTCTTCACTCAGTTCATCAAGAAACGTAGGTTGATTAAAAAGAAATTAAAGACAGTCACATTTCCAGTTAAAGAACCAATCCGATTGTCCGACTTCATAGCTTGTCGTCGCCATCGATTTAATTTTTTCGCAACGTCCAACTTATCTGGAGAACGGCTCGATAGCAACTGGGACGAGAATTACGTGACTCTTTGTAAGGGAATGTCTTATAAATCTCGCTTCGCAGCATTCAGAGCAATTGAAAAAATCAGTAAAGTAATAAATCCGTGACGGTCCTTTTTATGTTACATAGGAAACGATCCAATTGATAAGGATGCAGTGACGTTTTACGGCTCTCAATAGAACTGTGAGCGAATAAGTTTTATAAGACCGCTTCAAGTTCACGTTACCAACTAAATGTATTTCCAGTTTTGTTGTTCTTCCAGACTTCACTGTTTAAAGTTCTCACTCCACAGGTTAGTGACTTGCAGACCTGCATATTTGTCGATGAAGTTTGTGCGATTCTCGGAAATAATTAGTGGAGGATATAGGGAAGTTGGCTTTCCAAGAAAGTTCGTTAGTAATAGGGAAGGAAATGAGCTTCCTATCTAGATATTTAAGAGTTTATTTATGCATATCTTTTCAGTTAAGATTACTGCGTTTGCTACAAATAAATATTTCTTAGAAACACAACTAATATCCTGAGTGAATAATGTAAAAGCATGTTGTTCTATTTTCCGAATTGGGACAGCGAGCCTATCAAAAAAAGGAAAGTTTCGATTAAAAATACGAATTGATATCGTTAACGATAAAATTCTGCGCGATACGAAGACGTCTTTCGCTATCGGCAACTTGACAGTGACTGATCGCCGGCTGGCCTCGACGCCCCCCACCACCCACTCCCGCTCCCCCATTCACCCACACTCTTGATCCGCCGTCACTTCGATATTCACTTTGTTAAAAGAACATACGTATTCTTCGGGAATATTTTATATTCAAGCTTGAATATTTTGACGTCTTTAAACGTTCTTGCTAGCCTTACACTTAATCTAGGTATGAATGTGCCTTTTTCCTTAGAACTATCACGTAACATAAAATGTATTCCAATATATTGTTATATTACAATATCTTTTTTTGCAAAAAACACGACAATACCTATTTGACTTTGCGTCTGAGTCGTTTCGACTTTGCAAATTTTTATTAGTATAGTACACGTTTTCTGTTTCGAAGATTATCCTCTCCAAGTTCTCATGAACTGGTCACGTGTAATCAACTCGTGATAAAGGGTGCTATAAAATACGAATAAACCCTTTCAGATTCTGTTTCACATTTTTTTGTTCTTCGCTTCGTTTTGTCTTTGGATTTCTCGTAGTCGATTAAAAGGATTAAAGCAGCTGAGGATCTAGACAGCTAGTCTGGAAAGACTGATTTCGCAAATAGTTATATCTAAGTTTAAGTCCTGTACATAGATAGTTAGCGATACTTCTATTGCATTTACGTTTTACTTGTGTTTATCATGAGATCGGAGTGTTTTCCTTTACTGTTTGAGGTATCTTCACAAAAGCTACTACTGTATTGAAATATTCTCTATCAGTTAATAATTTATTGCTTTCTAGTAACTGACTGCCTCGTTAGTCTAGTGGTCGTAAGCGCTACTTCTGAGCTTGAAGACCTTGTTTAGATTTCAAGGTCGGGAAATTTGTTATTGGGTTTTTTTATCTGGAATTTCTCAGTGGCATCCCGGTGTCCGGATTTCTGCCCGGTTGATGGCTCGCCCCCTGTTCCATGGGAATTAAATGTAACTGCCGAAATATGGGTGCACGTTAGGCGAATTTCAGTACCTATAGTAAGTCTCTTCATGTAGATAAGCTGTTAAGTCGCAAATAACTTCCTCACACATCCAGATTTGATCTAGCCGGAACTTTCTCAAACCACTAACTAGGATACTATCATATCGTTACAAGCATCGCTTATTGACGCAGGCAAGTACTTAGCGTTGCACACCAATCGCAACAAGTTTACGTTTAGTTCTCATGTTGGTACTTCGGGCTTTACTTAATTGTTAGTGAGTTTAAGCTTAAGTTATTGCGTCATAACAGCGTTTGCTTCAAGCCATGTGGAGGGTGGAATATGTTGTGTGTTTGTTTTTTTTTTAATGAAGATCGTTAATGTGGGTTAAAGAACTTCATTGCTTGCTGTACAAGTAAAATTGTAGAAAAATCTTCACGTAACGAAAAAAGCGTTATGTCCCCGCCATATATAATAGAAAGTCACATAGAGTGAGCGATAAAGATTACATGGTTTTCGAGGGTGCTGAAGCCGATAGTGAGGTCAATATGAAAATCGAAGATGGTGGCTCCTAAAATTTTAAAAGTTTTCATCATGGGTGTCATTTTCATGGTTTTCGAGGGTGCTGAAACCGATAATGAGGTCAAAATGAAGTTTAAGTATTTAAAATATACGGTAATCGAGGTTATATTCGGAGTTTAAGAAAAAGCGTAAAGTACTTCGTTCCTGACAGGGGTAAACTGTCTGAGTACCTTTAAGCTGTCTGAGTACTGAAAATATTGTGATTGTTTTGTGTTATTTCGTCGTTCAGATAGCTGAATTAGAATTAATAAGCCAATGAACATATTCTTGGGGGCTTTCTTGTTAGAATTAATAACTTACGGTAGTTTTGACGATACGTTTGTGCTTTTAGGGAATTATTGAGTTTGGAGGTGAAATGGTCTTCTAATTACTGAAATTAAACATCGAGGGTATTCTTTAGTCATCATTTTGATTTTGTATATACTATGTTGATCTTAGTTTTCTCGATTCAGTGTTTTGGTAAGGGTCTAACCAGATGAAAGACAAAGTTAAAATAGGCACATGAAAGGCACATTTTGTACGTCAAAATTAACATTGAAAAATAATTGATTCTCATCGCACCTTCCAAATGGTAGTTTCGGATGGAAAAGAATGGGCAAGAAACTCCGCCGTTACTCTTTTAAAATCTTTTACAATATTTTAAATACATTAATAATATAATTTTATGAGAGAAACACAACGTGACGACCATTTTATATAATATTAAAGTGTGATTGATTCCGGTAGGGATCAACCAAAATAAAATAATTTCTCCACTGGAAAATATCATACGGTTATTTTGATACAAATTAAACTTTTCTCGTACTAATTAAATTCTATGATTTTGTTTCCGTGTAAACACATCGAAAACCCTCACCATATCGAACATTATTTACTTTAAAAGTATTGTATTTAAAGTCTTGTGGTCTATTATTAATGAAAGAACCATTGTTTCAGGTAACATGCAAATAATTAACCCCAGTACCGGTCTTCATTAAGAAGTAAGCGATTGTTGATTTTATTATTCAACGACTTTAATTGGTTAAGTTGATGGGATGAAAATAAAATTAACAGTTCAACCTGGAGTTTTGTACTTTCATAAAGTAAGTATCATAAATAATTTTGAGCCATTAAAAATTGAGGATGGATATTTGATTGTGAGATTGAAGGATTTAAATTGTTGAAAGTTTAGTCTGTCGAATCGAGGCGGTTATTTTGTTGAATGAGTTTTATTTTTTGTTTGAATGGCTCCCGTTTTAGTTTTAAATATACTTCTAGCCGAGCTGATTGAGGTCAGTTTGAAAGGTTAATAGTACTACTAGTGACGTATTGTTCACCATTGTATCACCATTTTTTTTTAATAAAAAAATTGCCAACAAAAAAGTCAAAGTTTTATTTTACTTGTAGGTAAAGGCTCCTGCAAAAAGGCGCGACTCACGTTTAACAATATCTATGAAAACTTCATGGATATTGTTCTACAAGTCTACAAGCCTTTAATGTCATGAAAAATGTCAACCTAACCTTTTGTCCTACCAGATACCACTTTAGTCTTTAAAGCATTCTAGAATTTCAATAGGCACTGTAGAGTTTACTTAGGTTAATAGTTTCTGCCACTTCTATTTATATAAGAGCTCCATTAGGGCCTGCGCCAACTAACGGCACGGCACGGCAAGGGATTTTTATACGACGAATAGGAATATAACTTAAATGTAAGACAATAAAATTCAAATTTAAATGATGATGCCTAAGGACGTCGCGGCATGCCTAAGGATACCGCAGCAACGTTGCCGTTGAAATTTCAATTTTACTATCATACTACTAAGTTTTATTTCTATTCGTGTCTTAAAAATCCCTTGCCGTGCCGTGCCGCCAGTGGACGTTGGCCCTTAAAGTACTAAGTAATACAATACTTCATAACAATCAAACATCGAACTTTCAGTTAGCAGATTTAAAATGTTCTAGAAACGAACACTCCTAAAATTCAACAGCAAGTTTTAAAAATCGAAACAAAGAGAAATAAACGATAGATACATAGGTATTATTTCTAGCACAGGCCACTAAACCGCAGCGAATGTCTGTCAGACAAAGGCCTCTCGCGGGCTTAGACCGAAAGCTTACCGACTCCTTGCATAATGTCAATAGTCTGGGCCCTAAGGACGCAGCCTTCGGTGAAGGAATACCACAAGTTCTAGTTTTGTAGGACATGTATTTTTAGGACGAGGCATGTTGCGTCATGGGTCATAGACACGTGGGTTAATAAACGGGGTTTGTTAGAAGTAAACTTGAGACGATTTCGGTGATGAGGTCAGAGCTAGGGTAGATTTTTTGGTAAAATATATTCTTGTAAAACCTAAATTTGTATAGATGCGTTGTTAAATATTTCAAGAATCCTTTTATGTTTTTTACGAGACTGGAGAAAATTATACGTGAAAATCGGTAGGGCGAGATTTTCTGGACAGGCTTTTTTTTGTCTTAATCTAATATAATCGATAACAAGCGTTGTATAAATCATGGTGCTATTCCATAATACAACTCAATGTTATATTCTGTTCACTGTACATACAGTACCTACTACATAACAACAAAATCCGTACTGTCACGTGTATTTACGAATTATTTTCTCCCTTATCCTGGTTTTACAGCATCCAACATGGCGGGCCGAGGTTGAAGCCCTCTGAGGCGGGGACGTCTTTCTCTGGTAGCGTCTAATTTGACGCCTAATGTTCGCTTAGTTAATTATGTAGGTGTTTGTGAGTGAATGGGATTTAGGTCTCTTCGTCGTGTGAACCCGCCGAAATTAGGACCGTGTTAAGTAATTTTCTCAGGGTTTTATAAGTGATGAGAGTGTTTAAGTGAAATTGTTTTAGGATTCAGTTGAATAAGTTGTTTCTTTGAGCTGTTTTAATAAACCATCTTGCTGTTAAACGACATTTTCGTGTCAATAAGCACGATGTTAATCCCATCTTGTAGTTCCATGAAAAACAAACTAATATAAAGTTACATAGGCCCTTCAAGTTTTTTTATTATTTAATTAAATACAGTCACTGAAAATATATAGACTTTGTTGGAAGATAATCTCGGGTTTGTCAGAGTGGAACACCATTTAATAATCTTATGACAAAAAATTGTAACTTGAGCTTTATTTTGAACGTTTTTACATTTTCCCTATTGGCGCCCAAATGGGCCTAATCCTACACCCACGGCCACAGCCAAAATAATAGTGAAGTTTTTTTTTAGTATTTAAAAGTTTAAAAGCATTTTAATCCCAAAAACTAAAAACATAAATTCTTCAGCCTGAAACAATTATTTAAACTAAAAACGTAGTTTAATCTCGCAGTTTGAAATACTCTGAAATCATGATTAAAGTACCCTCTACTTGTAATGAAAAAGTCGTATTTTATTCAGTTTTATGAATAAAATAGTCGTTTTAAAGTGGGTATGGGTACCTACTAGACGAGGCGTGGCGTCTTCACTAGACGAAAAATGTTGGATTAAGGGTTTAGTGCAATATCTTCTAGGTTTTGCATGATATGTACCGACTGCGAGTTAGAGGCTTCATTCAGGTTTGTTTCATGTAGTCAAAGTATATACAGGGTAGCATCGACGCAAAAACTGAAACCATGAATTCAGCGCAAGATTCTAGACTATCGTATAGAAATGTTTCGTAGGTTATAAAAAAAATAGCTGTTTCATTTGAAAAAAATATTAGATACCTACGCAATCAAAATTTATGGCAGAGCTAATTTAATACACGACGAAAATTTTTAATACCTACGTCATCCAAAATCATATACTAAATCCATGGTAGCAGTTTGTGGGTCGATGTCCCTGCCTGTATATAAATTGTATATTTATGTACCTACCAACTAACACGTTAAATGATAAATGATAAATGATAAATGATTTTATTTCTGTAAGTAGGTTTGTACAAACACTTTTACACGTCAATCATATTTTTTTAAACTAGATGAAGTCGGCGTTTCCTATCTGACTACTCTGAGAAGAAAGGCCGAAACAAACTCAGAGGTCACAGTCTCTTTTAAAGTCCAGACATAATCTTGGTCAGATTATGTGAAGACCACGTTAAACAAACGTCTTTTCAAATTAAAGTCAAGGTTTACATATAAAACCTAGAGATATTATTTTACAACACTAACCTTGCCTGCCAATTTGTACCTGTCGAATTACATTTACCTTAATACCTAGTTTACTTAAGTTACATAATACTATATGTTTCAACCCCAATTCATAATTGGCTTAACGCCACACTTGGCGGCCGCGATCACATCTGTACGTACATTACTAAAATACTGTTCTACACATCCAAACTAATTAATATTATTAGTGTAGCAACACTTTAGTATAGTGTTGTACCCTAGTCACGCTATAGCGTGCCGAGCTAAAACTTTACCGTATTTTTAGCGAAAATAATCGCAAACATGGAACGCGTGTAAATTTTAGTTAGAAATAGTTTATTTTTCAGTTCATTCGTTGTCCTGAATTAGCTATTCTTCTTTAAGTAAAATGGGACTGGGAAATTAATTGGTAAAGTTTACGTGTAAAATATCGGAAGACGCTTGTGAGTTTCCGGAATCGGATTATGTATTCCATAAAGTAGGGATGGAAAATAACAAAAACGCGGTAATTATATTATTTATTGTTCTGTTGAAGTGTTATTCAGTGACGGTTCTAAATTTGAGAAGTACAGTGACGCTTATTATTATATGTTTGACTATATCTAATTTAATACAAACAAACATGAGGTACTTACGAAATCCTAGTGATAGAAGACAACTAATTTATTAACTAATGTTAGATTTTAAACTTAGATATTAATTTGACAGGTGTAATGTCAAACTCATGTCAAACTCCTATCAAAGCAAACACAAAAGACTTGAAATGCCAGATTAGTATCTAGGATTAAACAACGAACTAAATACGATATTATTGTTTTATCACAAGACACTAATCTACAGAGACAGAATTGCAGGAATAGAAACACTGCACTGTGACGTCACACACGATCGTGACGGATACGGCTCATTATAATAACGGAACCACTTGCAACAACAACGCCCTCTATTTCCACTGACACATATTGTCTTGTATGGAAAACTTCTCATAAAGCTGCGTTCATGTGTTCCTACCCTCTTTTAAAGGAAAAATATTGTGTTTTTGTAGCCACCAATCCTCATTTCACATGAAAAAAAATGATGTGTGTAAAGAGAATAATATAGGAAGTTTATAAACTCGCGAAGCATCATATTTTCCTTGAAAAGTCAGCTGCAGAGTGGTTGTGAAATTAAAAAGTTAAAATAAGGTAAAAGTCTGTTGTAAATAATGGAATAATATTCGTTTGTTTTTAGAAAAGGTACTTTGAAATTCGTTTAAAGTAATATGCGATGTATTTCTACATATGGATTTTATTAAGATTGAAAGTCAAGCAAATTCTTATTTATATTGCTGGAAGTATTGTATGAAAGCGATGTCAAAACATTGTTATTATCTATTACATTGCTGCCTTCAAAGTATTAATCAATGAATATCTTAGAATGTCATCCTCGACACTTAGACGTCTTATTCTATTATATCAAGAATGGCAAATACAGTCTGATAGTGGTGTAATCAAATAATATGTCAATCAATTCTCACACAAACTGTTACTGAGAATTGAGATAGCATAATATAACATAACGACATGACGTAAAGTTGGAAGGCCTCCCACAAGGTGGAACGATGACCTTGTGAGGGCCGCAGGAGTCCGCTAGATGCGGGAAGCACGAAACCGGTCGAAGTGGCGGAGCTTGGGGGAGGCCTATGTCCAGCAGTGGACGTCTTTCGGCTGTAATGATGATGATGAAGAACATAATATTACGCCTTGTTTCTCTGAATGGTTGGGCAGAGGTGTACCTATAGTAGACCCACATTTCACCAGTTATGTTTCATCATTCACCATCATTTCAGCCGAAAGACGTCCACTGATGGATATAGGCCTACCCCAACTGGGGGATTTGCCATAATCGCCACGCTGGGCAGGCGGGTTGTCGATCGCAGTATGGTGGTAAAATGCATAGAGAACGCTGCTGCCCCTTCTCTAGTAAGTCCCTAAGTCGCCTTCTACCCACGGGAACGGGTCACCGGTGCTATTCTTTACGTCCGGCACCACACGGAACGCAGTGAACACAGAACACAGTCATGTTTAAGTGCCATGAAATAGGTAGCCAGCCTGTTGTCATCAACCGGGCATAAATCCAGACTCCGGATTCCTGATGGAAAAACCCAGAAACACATCAACATATATAGTATCGAGGAAACTTACATCTGACCAATTTGAAAACAAAATCGCGTGCACGCAACCACCACATCTGTTAGCAAGCGTTACTATAGCGGCTGAGCGTTGGAAGCAATAATAGTCCTTACGGTGTATAGATGTTAGTTTCTTCGATGGTACATGTAAACATATCATCATCATCATCTGCCTAGCCTTTTCACAACTATGTTGGGGTCGGCTTCCAGTCTAACCGGATGCAGTTGAATACCAGTATTTTACATGGAGGGACTGCCTATCTGACCTCCACATCCCAGTTACTGGGTAATACGATACCTTTTGGTAAGATTGGTTGTCAGACTTTCGGGCTTCTGACGACCCATAACGACTGTCAAAGATCCACAAATGACAGCCGGCACCAACGGCTTAACGTGCTTTCCGAGGCACGGAGGGGTCTTGGTATGTAAAGATGGTCACCCAACCGCGGTAAGCGTAGCTTAACCTGATCGATTGACTCGTGCGGGTAATATTACTTAGCCGCAAGCCCCCGATGCATGTAAATATATATATGTCATCAGTAATAAATTCAATGCAAGATACGGGAATTCACACATTATCATGTTATTATGGCCTTGTACTTATTGCAATTATTAAGATAATTAAAAATTCTTGGTATTATATTGTGTCTTCGTTTAGTTGTCTTAGTTTGTCAAAATACTGAGATGAGATGATTTTATTTTAAGACATGACCGTTATAATAGTGAATAGTGATTACTCACGGATTTATCAACCAACTATGAACAATATTTCTTAGTATGCTTTCTTAACAATATGATTTTGCGTTCATGTGTGACTAGAGATAATTTTTAAATAATGAAAACGTTAAGATATTTGAATCATTCGACTTACAATATTTCTACGAAACTCATTTTCATAACAATACTTTTATTCATATAACACAAAACGCCTGAATTTTTCCCAAAAGGGGAATTTGCCATAATCGCCACGCTTAGCAGGCGGGTAGGCGATCGCAGTATGGTGGTCTAATGCATAGAGAACGCTGCGGCCCATTCTCTAGTAAGTCCCTTAGTCGCCCTCTACGACACCCACGGGAAGAAATGGAATGGTGCTATTCTTTTACGTCCGGCACCACACGGAACGATTTATATTATTCACACTAAATTCAAACATCCCAATCAGGTTATCGTCTTGTATCACAAACATCAATCATTTACACTGCCTGTCCCAAAAACAGACACGCAAATAAGGTGTAACAGTGTTGTGTGCAAAACACACGTTTGGCTCAGTAAACCCATAGAATATTCACTTGCCGCGCCATTTCCCGGTATTAATTAACATGATCATTCGCAGGTATCGGCCCGGATATCGATGAACGGTGTTTATTACTATGTACATTAATAAAGGTGGGCCAGGACACTAATAAAGGCATGCTTGGGATGTACTCGTGATGTACTCGTTTTTCAAATTTGAATATGTGAATAGGTATAATGTATAAAAAGCAGAAAATGCGTAGAAAGATTTAGACGTTTAGGTTAAATCGTGAAAATTACTCTTATTATTGACCCCTTGATTCATAAACGTTGTTTAAAGTTAAGTAATGATTAGCGACTGTTTATCAATACATTTTTGACGTTTAAGCGTCTCTTAACTTTAAAGAACAAAGTAAGCATTTACTGTAAAAGCTATGCATAATCTTACCTTGCAATTCCATTGTTAAGAGTCTTTGTAAGAACGGTGTCGTTATCTATACATCTATACTATATACATATAAATAAAATTGGACTGTCTGTTTGTAATATTAAAATAACCGCTTTTTGCTACATGCATATGAATATATATACGGTACATATACTGTCTGTCAGTCTGTCTGTCTGTTTGTTCCCGCTAATCTCTAAAATGGATGGACCGTTTTTAACGGGACTTTCACTGGCAGGTAGCTAAAAGTAGCCTAAGTTACTCCTTATTACAGGAGTAACATAGGCTACTTTTATTTTAGAATTTTTATTTGTTTTTATTGATATATAAATAATAGTAAAAAACTATTCCGCGCGGACGAAGTCGCGGGCACAGCTAGTTAAGCATATATTATCAAATACTAGCCCACGTTTTCAAGGGATCCGGCGACTGGGACCGCAATTAGCGGGAACCGCGGTCCCAATCGCCGGATCCACTTAATTTAATAATTTTCTTACGGCGACTGGGACAATCCATAAATGAATAAATAAATCTATTGTTCAAGCCAAAAACAGTACAGTCAAGCGAAAAAGTGTTTAAAGTAATAATTAAACAAATAAACTACAACTGTATAGTACGTTGATTATTTATAATATGGGTACTCCTATGTTCGGTGAGCTCCTTCCAAGTTATGACAACCTGGCACTTCGCCTATGTTCTTTCTCAAGAATTGGGCTATCAAACAAAGAAAGAGATTAGCGCGTTCAAAGAAACAAACTCGTCAGCTTTATTATTAGTGTATCTATGTATACAGGATAAGTTTTTATCCAGTGCGAAAATTGTAACCATGATTTTCTGAAAATCAGCTGTTCCATACATTTCACCGCGTAGGTATTGCACTTTTCTATGAAACAGCTGATTTTTTTTTGTATAACCAACGAAATTTTTTACGGTGGGGGGTCTAGAATTATATGCTGAATTCATGGTTACAGTTTGCGTACTGGATAAAAACTTATCCTGTAGATTAAATTTCACTAATGAAAAATCGATGTTCAAAGGTCAGACACTACCATTTGGTTTCAGTTACCAATACATTAATAGTATGACGAAAAAAACAGTCTAGTCTAGACCTCTAGAGAAGCCGAGTTAGTATTAATCAAACGCTGAGTTATTGGTCATTAAGGTTCTTTTAATGATTGGTGTACGTTACATTTTTATTGCTGAAAAAATATTGGAAAGTGGCGGGGCTTCAGCTCAGATTTCATTTTTGTTTGCCAGTTGATGGCATCAGCTTTTGGATTTATATTGTAAGATAAAGTTATCTCATTTATTTCAAGTTAGCTTGTACAAGGCCCTTTTGAATGTCAAAATTTACAACAAAATAGAATTGAATCCATACGTAGCTGCCCCTTCCAAAATAGTTTTTTTTTATACGTTAATCATATTTTAAAACTAGATGAGGTCGGAGTTTCCTATCTGACTACTGTCATAAGAAAGGCTAAAGCAAACTCAGTGGTCATAGTCTCTTTTGTAGTCCAGACATAATCATGGTGAGAACATGTGAAGGCCACGTAGATTGGTGTCTGAAATGGTCTTTTGAGAAAAGAACCACACAGATTGAGTGGACCTGTCCAATCAGTGCACGCATTTATCAGTAATCATGCAGCTCAACTCGGAACTTAAGGAGCTCAACGATTCCACGAACCATACCAGACAGGACATATGAATAGGCTACTATAAACTACTCAAACTGGATCATGATTAAAATTGTAAAAAAAAATCAATAACACAGTAGATAGTTTCCCCTTCCAAGTCCATTGTGTTAAATTATTGTTTTCATCAATTTTTTTATTGTTAAATGTAAATTACCTACATATTTTCATCCTATAAGATGTGGCGAGTCTAAGACAAAAGTGTCCGAATAAACTTGTCATATTTAACTTCACATATATTTAGATACTAGATATTTACATAAAACTAAGAGCTAGGATTAGGCTAATTTATTAGCCTATCCATCAGCATGTTCTGGGTTTAGTCTAGGCTTCAAATACATGGCTACATTTTAGATCTAAGCTAGACTCGACTTTAAAGTCTGTAAATTCAGACTAATTAATGAATGAGGTAGGGTACGACATCCCTCGCTGTTTGGTAAAATCATAAATAATAATAATTAGAGCATGATAATGTTACTAATGTTTTTTTAGTAGTTACTGTGTAGACTGTTCGGTTGGTAACCGAATAAAACGGTTTAACTTAATCATTTTGACATATAAAAGACTATGTCAACAAGATTATTATTGATTGTTTAGCATATGCTGATGGGGTTCGTTGACCGGGCAGCGCCGCGCCCATGCCATGGCCGCCCCTGTCTCGCACTATACAATAATATTAAAGTTGCATGCTTTGTGCACTTCAGAACGCACCTTTGTTTGTATATCTATGTGTATTTGGACGGAGGACGATATTTGGACCGCCGTAATGGCCGATAATAGTAGTAATGAAATGTTTATAGTTCTTGTATTTTTGTTTTTTATCGTGTAAATATATATTAGGTTTCTGAAAGGAGTTTTTTAACGAAGAAATGTTGTATTATTTTTTTTGTTTTTCAAAGTTATTGTGTACGTTTTTGTTTCGTGTTACACAAAAAGTACAATAAATCACTTTCTTTTTAAAATATTGCTCCAATTATTTAAGTAACAAAATCCTTTTAATGTTATTAAAAACATAATCGGGTTGGAGTGCGTGTTATTAAGGGGCAAGTTATAAAATTAAACATCATGCGTCATGGTTGACGACTTAACTGTTGACCATGTGTGAAATTAAAATATGGTAATGTACTACAGCAAAAAATGCGTGTGAATAATGAAAGATTGGTACAACATGTTTATAATTGGTTATGAATCCTTTAATCTAGATTTTGCCACTGAGAAAATACGAATCTAAAGACGATACTTTGTCTCCTACGTGTTAATTGTGCCAAAGGTAATTTAATATACCACTAATATTTATAACACTCAAATACACGCAAATAAAACGAAAATAAAACATATTTCAAACAACTTCGCCTTTGCCATCTTCCAGTCTAGAATACAGCTTTGCCAATAAGATTATTGAGTTTGCGTACTGGATAAAAACTTATCCTGTATATCTATACAGGATCAGTGCCCAAACTGTAACTATGAATTCAGCATATCATTCTAGACCTCATAGCGCAGAAATTTTTCGTCGGTAATACAAAAAAAACGTCAGCTGTTTCATAGAAAAGTGCAAGAATAAAATCAAAATGCGCGGTCAAAATGTATGAAACAGTTGATTCTTTTTGTATTACCGACGAAAAATTTCTGTGCTGGGAAGTCTAGAATGATATGCTGACTTCATGGTTACAGTTTGCGCACTGGATAAAAACTTATCCTGTATAAATGTTTATAAATAAAAGTAGTTAAAGTTAGTTTCTCAAATATTGCATCAATTCCACTTTGCATGCTCTCTAGGAGACATAATGAGGTAATTAAATACTTAGCCGTAGTTACCTTTGTGTCTCCTTTATAGAAACTCATAATGAAATAACTTTCCCGTAGCTAATATTGGTGCACGCGACTGTAGTGCAGAATTAATGAAACTTTAAAAATAAAAAGTATGAAAAATCGTTCTAGGTAAAATATTTTCAGTATTTTCTGTTATGGAATGGAGTGGATAAGTGGTACCTAGCTACCTATCTCGGGTAAGTAAATATCGAGTCTCAGTTTGCTTTCCTAAAATAACCAAGCTCCCTAAGTAAAATTGAAATAATAAAAAAAAATATCAGTCAGACATGATTTAAACGCTCAATATGCCCGTGGCAGGATGTGCTTGATATGAATTAAAATAGATGTAAACATCCCATGAAATCATTTTCACGAACAGTCTAATTACCTGTGTGAATTATCCTTTTACTCAATTAGGTATAATTATGCTTCATCCAAATGTGCAACAAAAAACGTCATCATCGTCACTTCAGCCGAAAAACGTCCATAGCTGAGCGTCGCCACACTATGCTTTTCGCATCTAGTGGATTCCGACACTTCTAAAATCTCTCTAGAATCTGTTAAAAAAAGCAAACCCATCCGGCTTTATTCTCCAGTCTAAATAAAGCCTCGTCATAATTGATTATCGTCCTATCTCACCCAGAATGCTAATTTCGTATCTTTTCTTTACTGAACAACAAATTATCAGTTAAGAAAAATCGCGTGCAATTTCGTAAGACTAATAACTCTTGGGAGACGGTATCTTGGACTAGATGGCAGTAAAATAAGCCAAATTGGACCATTCCTTCAACGAAGGCTCGTTTTTATGGTGTCTTATATCTTCTAGGATTTTTACTTCGCCACTGATAACATGGATCCGTGATAATGCAGTTTCGGAAGAGAATTGTTTCGTGTTTAATTTTTTCTAAATTTCTTAGTCTACTAGTAACACAATCTAACCAGTTTGAAGTTTGGCTAGCAACAAGGTACCATACCATTCGTCACACACCATCCTTACTTTTGCCTAAAGTTCGAACATCTCGTGGTCTCATGCCCCAAAAATATGGTCGGTACACTCAAGTTTCCTTTTTCTATACTGATTGACTGAATCTCGCTAAGTCTAGGTACCAACGATGAAAGTTTTAAGTCGGTTTATATTTTTTGGGATTTTCTAAACGACCCTAGTTCGAGAACCAGCACCCTAATTGCGTAACTCACGATTAATCATAATCGGTTTCATTTTGACAGTTCAACAATATTCATTGCGTTATTTACGTTGTTAAGCAAACACATTTTTCAAACATATGAAGCAATGGTTTAACAATCTGTTTCGAAATGAAACATTATAATTAATCGTGAGTTACGCAATTAGGGTGAAGAACTGGATCAAAGCTTAAGGAGGCGCTACAACAGCAAAAAATGTAAGAAAATTTGAACTTCGCGGGCTACGCTGACAAGCTTGCGAAGCTGGCGGGCTTCTCCCTTAAACCGAGAAATATTATTCTATCGATCTGTGAACAAAGTTTTCAAACCGTTTTTAAAGTCCCTGTGGACAAAGTATTGCTGGTATTCTATACGAGTCAGCTACAATTAAGAGGCAGGTATTCCGGTGCAGGAAATCATCGTTAAGAAACTGTCATGTCCTAGAACGGGAAATTCGAAGACATGTGACCTCCACAAACCCGCATTGTGCCCGTGTGTTGGATTACAGCCCACTCCCTCTCACAGAGAGGAGGCCTGTGTCCCAGCAGTGGGAACATTATAGGCTGATTGTGGTATGCTTATAATATGTCATCAACATCATTTTAGCCGAAAGACGTCCACTGCTGGACATGGGCCTCCTCCAGGCTCCTCCACTTCGACCGGTCTTGTGCTTCCCACATCCAACGAATTCCCGCGGCTTTCACAAGGTCATCGGTCCACCTCGTGTTAGGCCTTCCCACTCTACGTCTTCTGGTACGCGGTCGCCACTCCAGAACCTTTGGGCCACTTAAGTTTGGCAATTCTTTGGGCTATGTCGGTTGCCTTGGTTCTCCTGCGGATCTCTTCATTCCTGATTTGATCACGTAGGGAAACTCCGAGCATAGCCTTCTCCATTGCCCTTAAAGCTTTCTGATCCGTAAAAATATGGGCCAGTTTGTTACTTTATACTGGTTTTGCATTGTCATAAGTAAGTCTCCTTATCCAAATAAAGTGCGTACTAAATTCTCAATCACGCTTCTCTCCCGTATAAGGCTCTGTACTGATTGCATTGTGGTATCTTTTTATACGAGTGGGTGGAGATTATGACATTTGGTAGCTGTGTAAACACAGCTACACATCAAGCTATACATTGCCAGTATAAGTTGATCTCGCATTGTTTAGGATTTCCGTACAGTGCGAGATCAGCGTAAACTCGAAATGTATAGCTTGATGTTTAGCCGTGTGTATCTACCTATTTTTTCGATATTCTACAAAACTTTAAGCTCATATAAATGTAAATCTATAGGATATGGTTTATGTTAAAATACGTGGAAGAAGTCGCGGGTAAAAGCTAGTCAACTATAAGGCAGACATATCTAAATATAGTAGCTGGTATAACTTGCAGTTCAGGTCTAATATATGCAATAGTTAAAGTTATATGAATCCCGCTCAATTTGTAACATGTAAGAGAAAATTCAGGGTGTCTAGTAAATCTAACCAGCGTATTTCTATGTAGGCGTTAGGGTTTACATTCTTCGGATGAAATTAAAATAAAGGTCTCACCAACCCTTTATTTTAATACCATGCGAGGTATTTCAGTCTTCTTTGTTAGCTATGTACCTACAGAGGCCAGCACATCAAGCTACTACTAGTCGTGTGTAGTTCGTGAACGATGAACGAATAGGAACCGTTTCTTATCACTGTACTAAAAGAAACGTTTCCGAATGCTGACTTGTAATCGGTCTATTAGTTCTAACAGCTCCTCGTACATTTACAAAGAGCCCTAGCGTGAGTCCGAACGAGACCGAGAATGACAGCGACTGATTTGACTGATACTTTAAATTTTTGCCTTGTGATCTATTTAAGTACTGTTGAGAGCGAAGACCGAATAGAGCTAATAGAACTAGTAGAAAGAACTAGTTCATTCACCGAAATGAACTAGTACGGAGCGATCTTAAAAATGACCGAGCAGGCACAAGACTAATAGCTTCCCCAATCTGTCAAATTTCTTTGATAGTTTTTCAACTTTATTACAAAAAAATAAGGTTCATGTTCAATTTGGAAAATTCGATAGCTTGAAATAGCTTGATTTACTTTAAGGTTTTTAGAGATTTTTACTTTCTCCATCACTAGATCTGAATAGGCACTCAAGTAAGTCTTGCCTAAACTAGATTTAATTAATTAGCATATATTTTTAAGAGAACCATAACATTTAATTAGCGATGTAGACAGAGGTCTGCGAGGTTATTGTTAATGAAAAATTTGCACCGATTTGTTAATTAGTACTCGAAGTACTCCTACATTCAAATGTTCAATTATTATCGAGAGTATAGTTGTGAGAACTACTTAGTCAGTAGAGAAAAAGATAGGTATGAAAATAGCGAAAAGTAGGCTGACAGATATGGAAAACCTTTTCCTTGTTAGAGTTTTTTTAATTGGGATCTTTTTCGATCTAACCTTTCCTGGCAGTGTATTTAACATACTGACAATAGATGGCGTTCATATTGACTGTTCAACATCATTCATTGCGTTAGTTACTTTGTTGAGTATACAAGTTTTTCGCACAAATGAACCAATGGATTAGCAAAGTCCTTCAGATTAAGATTTTGGTTGATAGTGTATACGCAATCATGGCGCTGCTTGTAAGACAGAAAGAAACTAGAAAATACGAAACTTTTTTGGGTAAATGATAGTCTTTCAATGTATTAACCTACCTACCTAATAAACGTAATCTAATAGAAACAGGCTTTGAATTTACACGCGCCGTCTGAAGTCATAGATATATAATGTACTAACGTATTAAGGCTCCCCTGTTTAGATATTCACCAACTAGCTACCACAGAGTAGGTCCTACAATTGCGGTAGCACGATAGTGCCGCGGTTGGCAGTATACACCGCTGGTTATACACGTACTTACGTATCTATGAGGCTAACATTCCTAGCTATGTACAGCGTAGGCCACAATTGAGTCGCTTTCAAACGAAATTCGGCCTCGAGCTCCGTAAGGGCCGAGACGAGATGGATGTTTACACAAGTCTGTGTTGAGTTGTAATAATTTTATTTATTAGTTTAAATGTAATTTGTTTCTTCACGTTTACGTAAATATTGTGCTTCCATATTTATTACAAAGTAAATACCTAATTCCTATTTAATTGACTCGTTCTTGCAAACTTGACTGCTGAGCATAAATGAACTTGGGTTTTTGTTTTCATGTTCAATGAATGCTGACGCCATGATGTAATAGATACAATTCAACATACAAGCTTATTATAAACTTTTAAGACTTAACCTGCGACCGATAGGGGCCGCAGGCGGATCGCGAATGAAGATATTGTGCGTTTTCGTCACCTTACCCCCAGCCGCCCGGACACCCCACCATGGGGGTGTGGTCCTGCCACTGTCGTTTGCTCGAAATGACGTAATCTTTAAAGGCGATAACTAATCTTCTTAATTGATCTTTTCCTTGATGAGTTAAACAAATGAGAGAGTACGCGATAATGGGTATGAATTTCCTGTGTTCGTAGTTGATTTTTGGGTATTAATTTCTATGGAGAATTTTGTTGGATATTATTAAATTTGGATTATATTAATTTAGGGTACCTAAACGATTGTTGAGATGGATGCAAATTTGGCAATGGATATTCTTTTCAAGCTTGTCAATCAACAAAAGCAAACGATGTTGTACACGATATTACGAATGTACTATGACTGCACGTTCACAGCCAAACTTATATTTAAGATTATATAGGTATTCGAAAGTAACTCTGTATGTTACCTTTTCACGCCTAAGCCACTGAACAGATTTCGATAGAATTTGGCAAAGAGATAGATGGCATCCTGGAGAAGGTCATAGGCTACTTCTTGTCCCGGAAGCGCGTTTCTGTCGGATAATTTCGTGCATCTACGTGGGCATTGTTGGGAAGCCGCGGGCACGCCTAGTTTCTCTATTAGAGGGTTCTAAATCTTTGTAATTACAGGTATGTATCCAGCCAGTATCGAACCGCGATCAACTTAACCAACTTGAAACACAAAACCAATCGAAACTGCCGAGTTCAAAGCTGCAGCTACGTCAATATTTAAGCTGGCTATTGTTAAGCAAACATATCCAAAACTACCATTGGATTATAGGCAAGAACGGCCAAATACAGACCTGGGGCCGGCTGAGATGCCTTCAAAAGCTATGGAACTTCGGACTTAGAACTTTGTCGTCTTCGAAACCAACTCCGAAATGGGAAGTAACTGAAAACTTTCACTACGTAAATTTCGTGAAGCTGGGCTCACTGAATAGATTCATTCTAGATTTTATAGCCTACGACGTGCCACCAGGAGACTATGCATGAAATAAACATATCTTTGATCAAATGTAGTGCTCTGTTCTGAATATTATGTGGGGGAACGGCGCAGTTACGGGAGAAATGTCGGATTTTATTGTTCCCTTTTTTATTACTGTACTTTTTCAGCTGAGTTGGCAGTAAAGTTTGGTGTTGTCTTTGAGATTAGACGGTGTGATAAGTATAATACTAGAGGAGACTATTTTAATTAACGTGTTCGCGCGAAATCAGCAACCAAAACAACAAAGGTATTTCAGCAAGTAACGTTCCTACACACGATCTATTAGCTGCCAGCCAAAATGCTTTGAGCTCATAACAAAGTACAGCTAGGAACAAAAACGAAAAAGTTCCGAAACAGTTCACTGCTTACGAAAGAAATCGCACTGAAACATGCCAATAGGGAAGCCGCAGTTTTATAAAGCATCAGTTTATTCGATTGTGTAGTTTCCCAACAAATTTCACCGTTTCGGATAGAGAAATAACTGACCCGCATAATTGGTTATCGTGTTCTATAATTTAAAAATTTTCATTGGAGTAATAATTTGGTGGAAGTCAAGCGGCTGTTCCATATCGCATGAGTTCTCTTCATTTATAATGGGTAGCTTTTTGCTTTTTCGTGCAACGTCTGTTCGCTCAACTTATGAATAAACTATAATAGCTTGTGCCCTGACTTTGTTTGCGTGGTTTACGTGATTTACAAAGGTTTATCGTGATGAAAAGTTTGCTGAGTTTTTCCTAGAAAGTGTATCTTAAGAATATATTCTGATAGTGCATTTTTGTTTGTATTCGCTGAAGATGTACTGTAGATGTTTTTTGGCATAACACACTAACAGTAGTTTCATTTTGACAGTTCAACAACATTCATTGCGTTATTTACGTTGTTGAGCAGACAGAGTTGAACATACGATGCAATGGATTTGCAATATCCTTCAAAATGATTTAGATTCTGATTGATAGTATTTTACGCAATTAAAGTGAAGATCTTATCATATACCATGTACAAATAAGAAATAAATACAATTCAATTAAATTCAATTTATTTATTTTGTTAAACATAGGTATGGTTACAGTTAGTATTGTCTAAAATATATGCACTATGTTTTGCCAATATATAGCGTACAAAATTAACACAACAAGCAAAAAAAATAAAATAACAAGCAATTATAAATAGAAAGTGGCGTGCCAATACATTACAAAAAAAATCAATTTAAAGTATGTCAGGTAGGTAAACAGGTCATTACAATATCAGATAAATAAACACATTCACACTTAATAAATAAATAAAAATCATATGAGTTTAATTAGCAAGTCGGAATCGTCATACCTCTGTTTATCACTAGTAAACTCAATGATGGAGTAGTGACATCTGTCTAGAAGGGATTTAAACAAGGACCTTTTAAAGGATCCCAGACACTTTTTATTTCTAATTACTGCTGGTATACTATTACATATTTTTGGTGCCATAACTAGGACACTTGCGCGAAAAACGATTATGAATTTGTGTGTCAACAAAATGTAAAGTAACCACGATCATAATCAACTTCAATTGATTACCTTCTAATTAAAATTACCAAAATCCAAACACAAACCCGTGGTCCATTATAGGTAACTCCTTATACCATTTAATTTAACTAAATCTAACCACTCGTATACCGCGGTCGGTTAACTCGTAATAATATGATCGAATTGAAATAATTTTAGCTTGTTTTAATTAAGCTTATTTATTGTTTCGTCGATGTAAGCTCGTTATGTGGCCGCTGAAATAAATCGCCATTATTTGCATTATCGGTATTTTAATTAACTATTGAGGTGTATTTAATTAACTAGTGACTGATTGATGCAGGAAAGAGGTAATTTTATGTGCCCTACCCCCGCAATCATGAATTTACGTTGATTTTTGTGTTTATGTTACTTATTGCGCTTGTGTAGGTGGCCGTTGCAAATACCATGGTTTTTGGAAAGTAAATAATGAAAAACTTTTTCCAAAAAAATAAAAAAAATAACAATCGACTTCCGAAAAAAGCACAACAAAGTAAAAAATAACTTTAATTTCGGAAGTCGGTGACTTTGGATATGTATTTAATTTTTTTGTCACCGTCTTCCGAAATTAAAGTTATTTTTCACTTTGTAGAGTTTTTTCGGAAGTCGGTTGTTTTTTTTTGGAAAACGTTTTTATTTTTCAGTTTTTAGTTGAAGTACCTATCCCACTAATTCGAAATTTCATAATTCTCGGGGTTAAAACAATGAATATTTATGCGATAGCACTAATCGCGGTTGATTTACTGTTATATTTTGAAGAGTTCCGTTGTTTGTCTCCGAAACACATCATCAGATCTATATGAAAGTGGGACCACACAAGAAGCACCAGCTTTCAAATAAAACAGAATCATCAAAATCGGTTCACCCAGTCGAAAGTTCTGAGGTAACAAACATAAAAAAACAGTTGAATTGAGAACCTCCTCCTTTTTTTGAAGACGGTTAAAAATGTTGGCAACCACAAGTATTTTAGTCTTTGCTATCATAATCATAATTAGCCTACATCGTTCCCACTGCTGGGACACAGGCCTCCTCTCTGTGAGATGGAGTGGGCCGTAATCCACCACGTGGGCCTACTGTGGATTGGTAGATGTAGTCTTTGCCATGCCGCCTTTCAAATTCTTTAAAGGTCGTATCAGCGGAAAACTTTCACAAAATAAACAATTTTTGCAACTATCTAAGTCCAAACATTAACCACTGCATTTTTGTATAGGTAAGTAGAAAAAACACATAAGTCCCTTAAAGGAAGAAAAACAAAAATTAATGCCGCTTGGATCTTCATCACACACAATAAATCCGTTAATGATTCATGTAACAATAAGCACACCAATCTTGCCAATCACAAAAAAAAAACAAAGCATTAAAAAAAGCCCATTAACTGGCAACATTAACGCCTTTGTTCAGCGAATTGCTATTTAAATAAAATTGGCATCTCAATTTGAACTGTCAAGTTATCACTGTTGTCAAGGGCCGCGTTCACAAGCGAAATAATTATCAGTAACAAGTGTACATGAGTTCGCGAAAAGAATTAATTTGGCGTGAAACAATAAGTGGGTATGTTAATGCCGTGCGTTGCAGGCTTTATTCTTTTGTTTCTGTATTATTTAAAAAAAATGTGGGACTTTTTTCAAACTTTTATGGGATGATTACCTATTGTTTGTTGTCAAAGATTTTGGCAGTTGTTATTTTTATGTTTAGAATCGCTGACTAGGCAAGCTAAACAATTTGGTTATAGGTAGTAGGTATTGCTTGTAATAGAAAATAACTTAGTCTTAGGCACACTATATCATGCAATAAACTAATGATTATATTTTAGTACCTATTCTAAGCTGAACAGTTGTTTTGTTTTTTGAACGCGCTAATCTCTGGAACTACCAGTTCAGTCGGATTTAAGAAAATCTTTTTTGCATTTGATAGCCTAATCCTTGAAAAAAGTTATAGGGTACTTAATACCACGTTAGGGCGTTTAGAACACGTGCATAAAAACAACAAATAAAAAAAATCCAGATGAACGCTGCGTGAAAACGAAGTACATAACAGGCGACTCGATACTACGAGGTGGAGGTGGGTCGGGAAAACAAGAAATTTCAAACAATATGAAGGTAGTTCTTTAATCAAATTATGTGTAAACATAAGTTGTTTTATCTCACCACGGCCTCAGCGTATAATTTCCAACCCACTGGAAATAAGCCCAGTTAAAATATAGCTGTAAAATCTAATATCATTGCCGCAGCTAAACCACAAACACAGTACTAACTCTAATACACTAATCGCAACATAATCAACTGTTAACTAAGTCAGTAAACCCTAACTAAACCAGTAAACTTAACTGTTCTGACCATTTGCGAGTATTTGCGAAGCATTTATTCCCATTGGTGTAAACAAGGGCTCATTATAGCTCCTACAAATTCGTAAACTGTGTTCATTAAGGGAATGGCTTTTAGTCCAGGTCGCACGCTCGTGACAAGTGTCACGAATTTTGTCGTACCTTGAATTTTGTCCCATTTGTCTTTTTATTGGGTCGTAAAATAGCCATTGCTGAATTTCAACCTTCCGATGACCGCTAATCATTATAATCATAATCATTTCAGCCGAAAGACGTCCACTGCTGGACATAGGCCTCCCCCAATTTGGGGGGGTTTGCCATAATCGCTGCACTTGGCAGGCGGGTTGGCGATCGAAGTATGGTGGTAAAATGCATAGAGAACGCTGCTGCCCATTCTCTAGTAAGAATAATTTAATAAATGACCGCTAATACTCCTAGGTATTTGTTGTTACAAAGTCTATATGTTCTCACTGCTGGGACTCAGGCCTCAAGTTGGTGGACGTCATCTCTTCGAATTTTTCATTTTTGAACATGACGTTTACCTTACGATGTCTTCCTTCATAGTTTTGAGAGCAGTGGTGATGAAATTGCTAGCCTGGGTTAGAACTCACGGCCTATAACTCGTAAGTTACCCGATACCACTGGGCCACCACTGCTTTTTTTTTGTACTAGCTTTTGCCAGCGGATTCGCCCGCGTGGAGGTCGAAAATAATCCCACGGGAACGTAGTACCGGGATATAAAGTATCCTATGTGTTATTCCAGGTTACAAACTACCTGTGTGCCTAATTTTATTCAAATCCGTTCAGCCGTTTTTGCGTGAAAGAGTAACAAACATCCAAACATCCGTACTCACAAACTTTCACGTTTTTAATATTAAGTAAGATTTGTTGACAATGAACAATATTCGACTATTGCTGAAATCATCGTCTTCTTCTTTCGACACAAATTACAGAACACTAGGTCAGGTTTTATGGCTCCGGATGTACCTAAATTGAAGTGGGTAAGAATCATCTATCTTTGAGACTTTTTGAAGACTCTTCCCTCAAGCACTGCACATGCCAAATGAATACGCGATCCCAGCATGATGTTACCACCGAAGCAACATCACTCGCAGCGCAACTATCACGCCTCTATGCCGTAATCTCTCAATATTCAAAATTCGACAAAAGCTGACACATGTCTTGTCAGATAGTGCGCAGTAGGCCTCTGGTTTGACAACGACTGACAAGACCACAATAGGCCGACATGCCAATAGTCTGCGAGCCGCGATAACGCGTTTAAACAAAGAGCCTCACATAACATTGAGTAGTTAATAAATGGAGTAACCGTAACCAATTAGGTATAGTGTACTAAATAATGGTGATTGAAAAAGAATGAATAAATGATTGATTGATTGGTGATAGAATTAATCACTAAGTTTAAGTGGGTGCAGTTTATGATGACTTACTAAAAGTTTTTGAAATCATCGTCCTCGTTTGTGATTTATATGTTGCAGCTACCTGGTTAAATTAGCCAGCTAATTGGACGCCTAGGCGTTTCATCAAACGCCGGCATCCAATTAAATAGCTGAAAGACGACTAGCCAAGTCATTGAGCGCGACGTTTGACCAGATGGCTGAATGTTGTGTAGTCATTTAGTAAAATTGGATATTGATGAATTTGTGATGTTTGGTTTGGGTGACTATGAGTTTACAAATTATGTACGTCTACTTTTTACTAACTACACTAAGTAACTAGTGATTGTGAAATGTTTGTTCACAACAAAGTACATAACACGAATATTACTCAATAATAATGAAGTCAGTAAGTAAATTCAGTCAGCTTGACTCAAATATTTCTCGAAAACTTGTAGAAGACGTAGTATTATTTGGCACCTCCATGTTTTTATACTATTTTGACAATATAACACTTTAATTGACACCGAAAAATAAGATTCACGGTTTGCGCTATTGACGCCATATTTGTTTTGGTGGCTCATGTGCTGTTGAACTGCCCGGTGGTCGCTAATTACAGGGCAAAATACTTCGGTAACCCAGGTACCCTACGTGAGATTGTCAGCAACACCAAGGCGTTGCTGGCCTTTCTCGAGGAGCTGGGGTGGATCGAATAACTCATTCTCCCACCCGTACGCAAAATACGCGCCTTGACGTGGAGTTGCGGAAAACAGCCCGTTTTACCTATTACCTATTGTTTTGGTGACTACTAGCGCCGCAGTGGAAAAAACACTGAACTAAATTTGGATCACTTGGCTGAGTCTTGGTCAGTCATCTTCAAAGGGCTGACTTTCAATACGCCAAGTTGTTAAACGTTGAATGGTGTTAGTTCAATTAACTATCGGCCTAGGCATCCAATTAGCTAGCTAGTTTTACTAGAGCGCTGCTACATATACAATATGTAACAAAAACCCTGTTGTTCCTTCTACCCACGTTTTCAGAACCGGTATACATACGTAATAAAGCATGTCATTTATAAAAACTGTTCAACAATAATAATTAAAATAAATATTTAATTATGAATATTTGTAATGTTTAACTGATTTTGATTAGATCAAAGAAAACCGCCCAGCTCGTAGTTTATTGTGCGAAATAAGGATACTTTTAAAATCAGATACTGTAAACGTTTTTTTGAATACGTCGATTTTAATAGTTATTTGATATTGCACTCTCGACTAGCCAATGCTTATTTTTTAAATTATAACTTCATCAATGTTGTGCTTGTAGGTAAGTGTATACGTCCCTAAAAGGAACAACAGGGTTTTTGTTACATATTGTATATGTAGAACAACGATTCAAAGAACAACTTATATGATAATTAATTCCATGGGGTAATTAGACTTGAAAGAGCTACAAAGAAGCTTAAAGTTTCCGATTCGGACTAATGTCGAAAAAAAAAAATGAACGACTGACACCCCGACTTTCGAGTTTATAGGATTAGAGTTTGCATAGCGTATTTAATTTCATCACCACTGCTCTTAAAACGGTGAAAGGAAACTGCGTGAGAAAACCCGGCGGCGAAAATGTTCTAGAACCAAAAATTTCTTTAGACGCGACATCTACAAACCCGCAGTGGGTCTGCAATCCGTCTCACAGAGAGGAGGCCTGTATCCCGGCAGTGGGAACATTATAGGCTGATTATGACTAATTGAAAAGAGTTGCTGAGGTAGAAAACATCTGTCATTGGACCATCTCTTCTCTCGCACATGTGACAAATATTTTACCGAAACTTACATAAATGAAGATAATACCGATACACAGAGGAAGCTGATATTGACGGCAAGCCAAGCCTTCGCCGCAATTACTACTCCATCTACTTATGAATCCGTAATGTAAACAAACACTCGTTTATATTTATGTGCAACTCGCAGTTAAGCTTGAACTCATCCTGTGGGACTGGAATGACTTTTTGCGTTTGTTCTGCTGCTGTTTTGTGGGTAAAATTTGTTTTAACGTGTAATAATGGTAACTGAAGTTGTGTTTGTATGTGCTTGCCTGTGGTAAGTATGTTTTACAGGGATCTACGTATATGTATGAAGCGTAGAACCGACACCTGGGAGAGGACTAGTTATGAGTGTAGACTACAGTATCTGTATTTATATTAGCTTGATTGAGAGTTAATAGATTAAGTTAGATATATATGATAGGTTACCTAACTAAGCGGCCACCGGAGGCGCGGGCTTGCGGACGGCGATGGGTAGCTCGCTGTCCGGTAAGTACCAAGCCCGGAACGACGGCGCGTTGTGTTCCACGCGCGCCTCAAAGAGATGTCAGCACCAACGGGTGGGGTCCGCAAGGGACCGATACCTGTCAGGGGTGCGGGTTGTTCGAAAGAGATTCCGCGGCCCCTGGCACACAGGCAACTGAGGGAACACGGGTGGGTTTTAGTCAGTAAAAGTCTGACACACCCTCCTGCTCCACCCAGAGCGGGAGAAGTCATTTGATGATTTCCCACCCAAAAAAAAGCATTAAATGCTTTACTAAGCTAAGATTGTGTACGTTAAGTATATACTACTTACTACTTATTCCCTATTACAATGTTTATAAGATAAGTAAGCTGCACAAAAAAAAAACTGTTTTAGCTATTTAGTTTAGTCATCTTTTCATACAGTAAGTAAGAACTAAATCAAAAAGTTCACCCAGTAAAATCTAATTTTTATTGGGAAAAAGAAACGCAGTCACGGGAATGAGATATTAAAAAACATGCACAAAGCTTTACACTGTATTAACATATCACAGAAGAACGTGTATCATCTCATTGTGTAAGAAACAAGAGTATCTACGAGTATTTACAACGAACTTACAAGTAATTGGTTACATTGACGGCTGTAGAAATAATGGCAACAATGTTATTTTAACAAAACGACATGCAAAAACAATTTTCTTGAGAATTAAAATTTAAGCAGTGCTAAAGTAAGTATTTTTAAAACTAGCTGAGCTTAAGACATTTTAAAAACACACAAACAACAATAAAAATACAAAGACTAGAGAAAGACTAAAATATCATCCATCCAAAAAAGTTCGTGAATCTAAAATTCTATGTAGATCGAGAAAAATCTTCAAATTGATTTTCAGTTCATCGACCTACGTTTGAAAACTTAAAAAAATAAGGTTGTGCGTGCAGAGCATTTACAAAAATGTAAATATACACAATCAAAAATATAATTCAGAACAAATAATTTGAATACTCGAACAAACAATCGAATAATCGCTAATGCTCACATTATTTACGTTGATAATAATTTCGATAGTTCACTCGTTCATTCGTTCAATTAAAATGGCGGTTCACAGTTGCAAGTTACGCAGCTTGTTAATTAAACTCATTTGTTATCCGACATTTTAAATGTTGTTACACACTAGTGCTCTTCGTTAACAACCCTTATTTAAATTCATTAAATTATGAGTTACATTTTGGCGGGTTTTTTTTTATATTAGTAAAAGTGACAGTTCGGTACATTATCTTTTGGTTTTATTTACACTACTCGACTATAGATTGCTTTCACGGCTCAACTGTGTTTCACCAAACGTTAAAGCTTTCTTACACAATCTAAGCTATCTATTTTAGGTTTGGTAACTAGAACATGACTACATAGTTTCAAACCTGTAAATATGCTCCAGAGTCCACTGACATTCAAAATAAAGGTCATTAAAACTTTGGTACTAATAATTCTGATCAAAATTTAACTATTATTTTGAGTGTTAGTTTACTCTAGAAGTTATAACAAGAGAGGTATAACATGACTAATAATAATATTAGTTTTAACGTCTCAACTTACAAATCGATAAACAATTTTAAAAAGAAAAAAACTGTGTTGAATTTTGACAGCTAAGAAATCATCATTTCGTGTTTTGATTTCCATTATTTCTACAACCAAAGAAAGTAATTACTCAAATAGCAATCAATGCCAAGACGAGAAAGAGATATGCTCTTTTATGGGCACAAACACAGGCTTCTCAACATGTACAGTGTGGTGCACAGGTACATGCACAGTTTGTACCACCGGCAACGTTTTGATGATCGGAACCTCTTTGATGATGGGTACCGTCTTGATAATTGGGACCTCCTTGATCACAGGAACTGTTTGCACATGGTGGTGGTTAATTGTGTGTACTTCATACGGCACGTGAATTCTCACGCTGAAACAGAAAACAGGGAAATTAGTGATAGACAAACCGAGAAAATTAAAGACGCGAAACAAATCTATCGCTTTTGTTTTTTTACAAGCTTTTATTTTTAAAGCAATGAATTCCTCCTGGCTAAGTACTAACTGATGCACGGGTCGATCGATCAGGTTAAGTTACATTTGCTGCAATTGATGCTTGGATGGGTATTTACGTCCAACATCTTGACATACAAAGACCCCTTCATGTTTCGAAAAGCATACTAAACCGTTGGTCCCGACTGTCATTCGTGGATATTTGACAGTCGTTACGGGTTGCTAGAAATCGGACGGTCCAACAATCAGTATTAACGCTGGGTCTCGTGTTACCCAGTAGCTGGGTTGTGGAGGTCATACAGGCAGTCACTCTATTTAAAATACCGGTATTCAGCTGCATCCGGATACACTGGAAGCCGACCCCAACATAGTTGGATAAAGGCTACGCAGATGATGAAGATGCTATGAATTCCTCCTGTCCCCGGTAGGTACCGTGGGTACTTTCATAAGAAGCACCTTAACTATCAGTACGTCTCACAAATATTTGTCACCCTGGCAGAATCGAACACGCTCAAATCGCTCAACCATTGCGGTATACTTACGGCTGCCACCATCATGGTGGCAGGGGCGTAACTCGCGTGGGATAGGCAGGGCAAGAGCCCTGAGCGCCTATCAAATGGGGGCGCAAAATGTCGCCAATTATTTAATAAAAATAAAAAACATCAATAAAGCATTTCATACTGTTACCTATATCTAAGAAATCTGAAGAACTAGAATATATTGTGCAGTATGAGGATAAAAGCGTATTTCCAAATCTCCCTATTTCTATTCAAACTCTCTTAAAATTGTAGCATTGCAAGCGATTTTTTTGCAAGTTTAAATGAATACCTTCGTTAATGAAGGCTATAATCGGTCAAGAAAGGTTACGCGAGCTAGCTTTGCTCAGTGTAGACCGAGAAGATAATTTACGACGGGGGGCGCAAATGTAATGCGTGCCCTAGACGTCATTTTCTATTGGTACGCCCCTGCATAGTGGCAACCGTATACTATGGCCTGGCTATCACCAATTTACTAGCCAACAATTTTATTACCCTAGTATTTAACAATACAAGTTTTGCTTAATGATTATATATAATATTGTGAAAAGAAGAAATAGTTTTTAAATCACGAATGTTAGGCGGAAGTGAGTTCTAAAAATGTTTCTAAAGGTCGCTGCATACGTAACGTGTACGGGACGGCGTTATAACGTGGACGGGACGGGGACGGAACATGGTTAGTAAACACTGACGGGGGTTTTTAATGCACACGCACCGTGAAAGTAACTCGGAAAGAACGTGCTAGTGTTGTGAAAAAGGAAAGATGGATTTTTCATTTGAAGAATTATCTTTAATTGCTACCTATTGCTTATTAAAATTATTTGACGTGCACGTCCCCGTCCCGTCCGTGCATCCGTGACGTATGCTCTTTCGTTTACGTTTTCTATGAAACGATATTTCCAAAACTTCACGTCCCGTTCCGTCCGGATAAAAACACGTTACGTATGCAGCGACCTTTAGATTTAAAAACTTTGATTCACAAGATTATCTCCAACGTCTATTTAAATGCTCTTTGAGTCTTACACCCAAAGTTATATACTTTATCATTGAGGCTCACCATATTAGCTATACATAGTTACATTGTCACAACCGGCAGTACATAACTCATGTCGCAGCTGCCATTAACAGTTATGTTAGCAATAAATCTGATAGATAGACAGCGTTAGATATTATCTGTGCTATCAGGACGATCCAAATCTACGCGGAGAGAATAATGACTGGGAAATGAGAAATGTATAGGAAATGAGGTAAATTGGGGCGTTACTTAGGATTTCTTTTCTAGGAGAATTTACCAACAAAAATATTGTTTATTTGCTAGAACAGCAAATACATGAAATCAAAATGAAAAGTTATTTATTAAAACTTGGCTAATTTCAGCACTTTTTGGATATCAAAATTATATAAGACAATCTCCCAAAACCTCAGTACTTCCTACTGCTTTAGCTTGGAAGAAGAACTGGCGCAAAAACTCTACTTCTTGATAGGCAATCTCTGCAGCACCATAAAACATGAGGCCACAGGGGCTAGTGCAAATCATTCGATTAATCGAGTCTGGTCCAACGCTGGGGTTGGTGCATTTAATTCATCCAAAAATATTGTTTGATTACTAGAAGACGTTTCGAAACAAAATCTAATTTATTCACCGCGTAAGCCAACTAGGTAGTTTTAAAAGTTAGTTTTGAAATGGATTTATGTTCCGTTAGAACAATATACACACATATAAAGATGCAGCTAAATACCCGAGGAGTAATTGCGTTACGCACTAATAGTGGCTTTCAATTTGACAGAGACAACATGCATTGCGTTATTTGTGTAACTGAGCAGGCAAATTTTTCAAACATATGACACAATGGATTAGCAATATCCTTCAAAATAATTCGGGTTCTGTTTGATAATGTGTTACACAATTAAGATGCAGTATCTTACATGGAGCGAATGCCTATTTGAACTCCACCAGTTCCTTAGCCCAGTTGCTGGATAATACTATAAGTACTGTTAATACTGGTAATACTAGTAATACTCTAAGTAAAACTGGTTGGCAGACTTTCGGGCTTCGGACTACCCGTAACGACTGTCAAAGATCTACAAATGGCAGCCGACACCAACAGTTTAACGTGCGTAGTAGCTCAACGTTCGATCGATTTCTATATAGATTTTAACGTGTCAAAGTCAAACTTAAAACAATGCACTTTTGAAGGAATACTTATAGTCACTAGGGACCATTCGTTCTACTAAAGCTAAGCCAAGCCAGTGATCATAACTTTCACTAAAAGGATACCAATGTTCGCTTAATGATAATTTCTTATTTTACAATGGAAAGTAAATTAATACTTACTGTGTTCTGTGTACAGGGTCTGGTTCTGGTACAGGGTTCGCTAAGCACATATGGCTTGCAACCACGACGGCGAGGGTCAACTGTAAATAGACGGATAATAAATGTAAATAAAGATACTAAAAAGTTGGAAATTGGTATTTTTTCTAAACTACCATACAAACTGCTGCCACCATACCATTTAGATGTTTTTGGAAAAAAACAATTATCGGTGAAAAGTGAGTTTTCCAGAAAAGCCTATTGAGTTTTCGCGATTTTTACGAGAATTTGCAGACCCGATTAAGCGGATTTAGAACTCCATGCAATTAAAATAAAAGAATATTTTGCAATATTCACTCTGAGAATTACATAATATTTACAATTGGGTACAGGCTACATAAGAAAAAAGATTTTGTTTTAAGCGTTTTTATTCACTGTCAAAAATATAAATTCGAAGTTTTCTAAATACGAGTAGCAAAACATTTAGGTTAAAAAAATGAACGATTTTTTTTTTTAAACTTAGGTATCAATAATTATTTTCTACGATTTATTTTTTCACAAAATAAAATAGCAATAATACTCACAGCAATGTTTCGATTCATGTTGGAGTAGCGTGTGGCGTGTCACTGTGTTGGATGCGCGTGCGCAGCCGTTAATATGCACCGCGGTTGTGCAAGCTCCTGCCACCGTTACGGTTCCTGATTCACTGGTGTTTGTAACTTGTATGACTTGACAAGATTACCTCCAGAATTCACGAGATTGATTAACAGTAAAAATAAATAACTGAAAACTGGAATGCTTCTTGAAATGCCGTCTTGAATTTATAAAAAAAATGCAACGAATATTTTCTTCTTATATTAAAAGTATGATTAAAAAATTAACAAGAATATTAATTTTCTCATCTATCATTGTTCAAAGTTATAAATTATTTTGGAAATCGTCATTAATGAATGTGTGATTTTGTGAATGTGTGTATCAAATAAATAATACTGAAGTCGCACTTACAACTGAGTACTTACACAACAGTTACGTAAGACAAAAACCCTTGAAAAATTATGCATCGCGCGTAAACTCACTCGCATGTTTCTCATTCACAGTTTTTATGAATAATTTATCATTCAACTTCAATTGGTCAACCCGGTAATGCCTTATTTGCCGTAAAACGTGTATAACTGCCAGTAATGTTATTTGAATTTGAATATCCAATGCAATCAATGCTACTAATATTATATTTGAATGTTTGTATGTTTGGAAGTTTGCTCCTCAATCATGCAAAAACTGAACAGATTACAGCGAAATTTGGCACACAGATTGACCGTGATTTATTTATGGACATAGGCTTTCTGTCATCCTGGATTGTAGACAAAATCGCAGGCAACAGCTAGTTAGTAAACATTGTAAAGTCGTTATGAAATTCCTTGGCGTATTGACGTACATACCCTGGTATTCACGCTCGACCGGCCATACATAAGTAATCCTTAGTTATTATTGATGAGTTTCACTGTTGTGTTAATGTTTAAGATGTCAAGGACTCGCCCGCAATTAGCAAGAAAGTTTTTCATTATCTGTAACGATTGTTTTAAACGCAACGTCTTGGTTGAACGACGAGCTCGAGTGTTGAAAAGTGTTTGGTCAGGACGATTATAATTGTGTTGTGTTGTGTTAATTATAATTATATAAATGTGTTACGTCTGTTAATTAATATTGATCAAGTGAGTTAATAAGTAATTTATACATGTTATAAATGTAATTGAGTCGCCATTTGTGTGTCTGTCACCGCGTTGTTTTCTGAAACTACGCACCGGATTTTGATGCGGTTTATACCTAATTTACAGAATATGTTCCGGAAGTTTATGGGATAGGATATTACATTAATATTAAACTATTTTTATTAAAAATCGATGTTCAAGAAATCTCAACGTTTTGCCAAGTCTGTGTGAAGTTGGGTCGGGTCGCTAGTACCTACTTATGTAATAACATTTTATAGTGAATTTGTGTTTTTGAGAATTAATATTTTACCTTTCGGCTCAGAAATTGAGACTTCAACCCTCAGTAAGTAGGTAATATTACTTACAATGCCATCTGCATTGTGTATCTTCTAAATGGCCACTAATTTTACAATTATCATTAACACTTACGAAAACAAAAAACATCTCGCCTTCCCATAGTGAGTTTCTGCAAATAAGAAGTGAGTTGAAATCAAAATGCATCGTGTGTGCAACGTGAACGTGTGCAATCAAGTATATTTCCCCCGGTACCTCCCTAGCCAGCTCCGGTGAAACAACGCTCTGCTGTTTTGACTCTGGTGTTTTTCAAAGAGACTCGCTTTGTGCCACGATAGGGTTTAAAAAGTCAGTAAGAGTTGGTACACCCTTGTTCAGCTTGGTAGTATTTGTTGAAGAATATAGTCGGCATAAAGCAGTGAGTACTAACTATTCGACTTTCATATTCATCAATCAATCAACTCAGCCTATCGCAGTCCACTGCTGGACATAAACCTCGCCACAACACTCTGTTCTTCACCTTCCGTATTCAGTCTGTCTCTGCTACCTTTTTAAAGTCGTGTTTAAGGCTTGCCGATACTTAGTCTGCATTTAAGGACTCGTTTGATTCACCGGCCATCGGCTCTTCTACAAACATGGAAAACCCCTTTGACTTCAGCAGCTTACTCTGCAGTCTATGTCAGTAATTTTTCCGAATAACATAAGGGTACCTAAAGTTTATATTCGTGCCCAAAGGTAAACTCCTTTCAGCATCTAACCTCGCTGAATCATGTTCTGGTCGGTTCATCACAATTCGAGTTAACCCAAGCGGCACCTTCCCCAACATAATAATTTAAACATACATTTCTTTTTTCGCCCTGTTGTGCCGAGTGTGGCACCCCTAATAAAAATGAGAATGATCAAAGTTATGATATTTATGACATTTCATTTGGGATGTGAATGTTGCCAGGGTGACTGACATACAGGGTACGTAACTACCTATGTGATAATCTATTTTGTCTGCTGTGGAATAATTGTTTTTGTAAATATTCATGATATAACATAACATCACGACTGTAATCCCCAAAAAGTTAGGCAGATACCTAAGTAAATATTCAGTGTAGTGTTTATAAATAATAAGTATTGAAATAACGCATGATAAATAACTAAACAGTATTATACAAGGTGAATTTTTAGTCACCGTTTAAATTTTTTAGGGTGATAGTACCCATAAATTAAAATAATCGGAATTCACATGCAAAGTCAACAGTCTACTGATAGATTTTGTATGGGAGGTTCGATTTCTCTTTCATATTTCGACCCATGTTCCTTGGACAAAGTTGTTAAATTTCACGGGTACTATCACTCTGAACTAGAAATTCACCTTGTATAGTTCTATGAAAATTACCCAGAAAATTGTAGTTGCGTAAAGTATTTACATATCTAAGGACAACATAAAGTCACTTTCCACGCTGTAAATACAAACCATTCCTTTGAATAACACAGCCTAATCCACCACATTAGTCAGTTTCCCCTTAAAATAATGCTATACTAATTATATGGACTATCTGTAGAGCTCATAAAACCTCCACAGAGGTCCGTAAGTCCCGCTTTGAAGCCACGATACTTGAGAGGCTTACAGGTGTAATCCCCTCACAGGTCACTCACGACGTCACCTCACGGATTTACTTTTTTATACAATGTCATATGGTGTGTTTGTACGACCAGGGGAAAACAATTTTATGGGTTGGAGAGGAAAATGTCTGATCTTTTTGCTGTCAGCTTTAGTGGATCGGGGTTAAACTGTATCGTTTCTTTTGTTTTGAATGCTGGCAATATTCCTTTTGTGTATTAATAGGTAATGTAGTATCCAAACATGGTTGTGTTGTTGCTATGTTATTTGAATTTGAATTAGCTTTAATCAAGTCCTTGAACTTGACGCGGCCTGATAATTCTATTTTACTAACACATTTAGTCATATTGAATAGAGATTTTTATCCAGGCATAATTTGAGCAGGCCGCCTTAATTTGCTGAAGTAACGATTAAAATCTTGGCCTATCTAAAATAATCTATAGTTAACATGACTATTCAATAATTGCAAAATATGTACTTATCTAAGCATATACAAGTTATGAAAATATAAAAAAAAACTCTCACGCGCGCGCGCGTCTCTTTCTCTCTCACGTGCACGTCACTCAAAATGTGGATGATGTTAAAAAAAATTTTTTTTTTAAATCTACTACTGCAGTAGTGCATTTTATTTAATTTATGAAAATGCTGAATAGGCTTAAAATAAATCAATATTTTTAGCTCGGCCACGTTCATATTTGGCGAGTGCGCCACAAATCATTCCCGGCACATGCCATGTATCGGCTGGCATTCATCTCGCGCGCTTTTTGACAGTTCACTGCAGCTGCCATATTGTTGTGACAGGAGAGCGAATTTCAAAATTCTGTGTTGCAATGTAAAAATTGGAATTGCTTTTATTCCTTACGGGATACAATTGTAAATTCACAATGCGTTAATTAAATTGTATTCGTATTAATTCTTTTGTATAATGACTTAATTAATAGATGAAGGAACGTAAACGAAGGAAAAGGAATATTCAGGATGGTAACAGGTCGCGTTCTGTAGCGTTCTGTGGTGTTTCCATAGGAAACAGTCGTGATTTCATGTATGTATGTAATTACCTAATTTAAAAGATCAGCAATAAAGTCTTTATTTTACCATTGTTTTTTCTTATTATTTGCCATACAGTAAATTGTCTCATCGTCTTCCTTACCGAAGCTTTTAAGGAAAAATATTTGTGAAAATACAACATTTACTCAAGTTAGTTCGCCGTATTATACTACCGTCAATCAACTTGATGAGCGCTTGACATTCTGAATACATATTTTTAGTATGTTTATCCTCGAAGCTCGGAATAAAGGTTTTCCAGGGGAAATGTTACGTTTTACAATTCAGACAGTGGATTTGTATGGTTTTATTTTAGACTGGCATGTTATTCTGAATATAATTTCCGTTACGCTGTCTAACTTTAAGAACCTCTTATTGTATAAGTGTTACCATATATACAGAAAAATAGTGTATTTATTTTTCTGAATAAATGTTAATAATTTTCTGAATAGGTGGTAATAATGTTCTGGTAATAAAGAAATCGCTTTCTATATACAATATCGGCTTGATAATTACCTAAAACAAATTACTCTGTTCAAAACACCATGCCATCATTAGTAAACCATAGATACACTTGTCAACAAAAAAGCTTTTTTTAATTAATGTCTAATAAACGACCCTTCCCTCTCTGTTTACTAATTCTTTATAATTATTGGAAACAGACTGTGTTTGCTTGTAAACCAACATCTGACGGATTCTCACAGCCTTTAATGGGTAGTTCACAGATAATAACACACTTCGGCCTAGATTTACTTTTAAACAGTGTTATTTAAGGCTGACTGCCTACCTAGTTTGATCAGTAAGGAATTTCTCAATATCGAATTGTAGGAATTGAGTAGTATCAAATTAGTAGATAGCTATGAACGGGGTCAGATTTCAAGATGGCTGAGTATTTATTAGGCAAAGCTGTGTGCCAAATTTTATCCAAATCTTTTTAGCCGTTTCTGCGTGATCGAGTAACAAATATCCTAACATACAAACTTTCACATTTATATTAATACTAGCTTTTGCCCGCGGCTTCGCCCGCGTGGAGGTCGGAAATTTTCCCACGGGAACGTACTATCGGGATAAAAAGTATCCTATGTGTTAATCAATCATTCCGTAATACATAGCTTTCACATAACTCATATTCATATTCATATCCATAACCTTTCTCGAGAACCACTCTATCCATTGGTGAAAACAGCATGAAAATCGGTGCAGTAGTTTTTGAGTTAATCGCGAACAGACAGACAGACGCGGCGAAGGACTTTGTTTTATAATATGTAGTGATAGTAGGATACATAAACTCACCCCTTCTAGACACGGGGGGTAGGCAGAAACTACAGAACGCCACCTGTTAGGATCTTTACGTATTCCTTTTGCTTCTTTCACGTTCATACATCGGGTCATACACGCATGCTGTTGCGACAATTTCGCACCTGACTTTTCTGAAAAACATTGCCAATAAGGTCACTTTATGACTTTCTGACTATGCTCGGAGTTTCCCTACGTGATCGAATAAGAAATGAAGAGATCCGCAGAAGAACCAAGGCAACCGACATAGCCCGAAGAATTGCCAAACATAAGTGGCAGTGGGCAGGGCACATTGCGCGCAGAACAGATGGCTGATGGGGCCGAAAGGTTCTGGAGTGGCGACCGCGTACCAGAAGACGTAGAGTGGGAAGGCCTCCCATAAGGTGGACAGATGACCTTGTGAAGGCCGCGGGAATCCGCTGGATGTAGGAAGCACAAGACGGGTTGAAGTGGACGAGCCTGGGGAGGCCTATGTCCAGGAGTGGACGTCTTTCGGGCTGAAATGATGATGATGGTGATGATGCCCTTCTAAGGCATCCACTCCCACATGTGAGTGGTACTGTCCCGTGTGGAGTACACGAGACTGTACCACTCACATATGCCTTTTAAATGCGTTTTGTTAGTTGTATTTTATTCATCCTTTTCACATGACCAAACGATCAAAGCATACTCTTTTCAATTTGGTCACCACATCTTCTTTTAAATCGTACCGTTGTCTTATCAAGTTAATACATAATTCATCAGTGAGCCTAAAATTAATAGTATGAAATGGATAAGTATTTATTCATATTTATTTTTATTCTCAGCCTGTGTTGAGATGGATTGACAAACAAATCCAAATGTTACTGACAGCTTGAAGTTATTATGTTTAGCAAGAAACATTGAATCGTACTTAAATTACCATTATTTTCGGAGAACCTAAAAAGGTAGCTTTTATTTTCAGAAATCCTTATTTCTTTGATGACAAATTCTCTGTATATTTTGGCAGTCTCATTTAAAAGATAACGTTAAGCGAATTGTGTCTATTGAATTACAGGAATTCAAAAATTAGTGACTACCTTAGTTTATTCGACAGAATTCCTGGGAAATACCTAATAGCTCTCATTAATTATGTACGAAAATACGGTGATAATTATGTACGAAAATACGGTGATAACTGGAAATGGCAATCATTCTCTTTTACGTGGTAAACATATTAGTGCTTTGCAGTAATTTTCAGAAGACATTGTGAAGGCATTGACTAACATAAATCATTACTTTACTAATCGAAAGGTTCTTGAGAACATTTGGAATTACAATTAACCGATGTTTTTTTCTCATAAGTATTTTACATGACAGTTTTAATTAAAGTTTGGTGTTTATAAGCAAACTGACATCCTACGCCAATTTAATTAACACAACTGACAAATAATGACATTTGTGATTTGATTATACGTACGGACTATCTAAGGCTTCCCCGCAGATGCAGCTCTCGTGGAAAAAATCCGTGAAGTTTTCATAGAAATTGTTCCAATAAGATCGCGTCGTGCTGTCGTGTAGCGCTCTCGCTTCGCGTCTGATTGCGGAAGCCTTTAAGTTGGCAGTCAATTTGCTATGTGTAGTCAACAAATTAACCAAAACACGTTCCCTGCTGGAACTAGGCCACCCAGGAATCGCGACCACGACCGGTCCTGCGACGCCCGCATCTAGCGGTTTCCTGTGACCTACACTAGATCATCTTTTTCTCTTTTGGGGAGTACCCACGTTTCGCCTTCCGGTATGCGGTGGCCACTCGAGACGTTTTCGCTTCCATCGCCCATCGGCTCTTTTCATGTGTTGCTCTGTTCATTGGGTAATATCGTAAACGATATAACCATAAATGTAGGTGTTCCAAAATTCTTCATTCAAATTATTATTATTGTGCTCTAGCAAATAAACTCTTGATCTTAAAATTGGCAACAGTGATTAGCAAAATCAGAGAGCAAGAAATAACGAAAGCAGCGATGGCCCGGACTTATGAGTTGTAGGTCGTGGGTTCGAACCCAGACAGCCGTTTTACTTTGTGTAAATTATTCATCAGTATTGCTCTCAAAAACGGTGAAGGCAAACATCGTGAGCAAACCGGTATATCCTGGAAGCAAAAAATCGAAGACATGTGACATCTACCAATCCGCCCTAGGCCCGGGAATATTATAGACTAAAGTTCCTAGCATAATCGGCCTGTGGGAGTGGGCCGTAATGTACCATGCGGGCCCGGTGCGCGTTGTTGGATGTCATAATGCCCCCGAATTTTAGTTCCAGAAAAGGATTTCTTTACCATTTAGAGAACAGCGGTTGCCATAGCTACGGTAGTTTGCTATTAACAGTCTTAACAATGGTCTTGGTTCCACAAGTATGTATTAACGTGTAGTTACAAACTATATCTGTATACAATATTACCAACTACTGCAATTAATTCACAGTATCGGCATAGTTTCTGAGTACCTATTGCTAAACGTGACATCCACGGACCCAATATAGAGTTATTGCTTCCAAGCATGTGTTGATTCGCATTGTAACTGAAATTTAAACAGTAGTGCGGTGTTACAAGGTTTAAATTGCAATGGCTTGAAGTTTGCAAATCACTCAATTGCTTAGCGACATTCTTGAGTCAATGAACGAATGATATGGTTGAGAGTTTAATAGCAATTTTGTCATTAAACTAGTTTAGATTGATTAATTTGGTTTTTATGAGGATTCATTTATTAATTGCCGTTTGATCTCCTGAGAAAAAACGTATAGTATACATGGGATAATCGTCAAATTGTGAACATCATTATCACCATCGGTCTGGTTGGGGTCGGCTTCCAGTCTAACTGGATGAAGCTGGATATCAGTATTTAACATGCAGCGACTGCCTATCTGACCTCCACAACCCAGAAAATAGGTAACACGAAACCCCTAGGTAAGACTGGTTGTCAGACTTTCGGGCTTCTGACCATCCTTAACGTCTGTCAAAGATGCGAATGACATCCCGTGGTTTACAAGGTACGGAGGGGTATTGGTATGTAAAGGTCAACTTCCATGGACTACGTCAAACTCTAAACGTGATTACCACAATTGGTACTGATTTTAAAATGTATTTATGTGGTGCTATCGCAAACACTAGATATACGACCAATTATTAAGTTGGATTACTGATCGTGATATATGGAAACGCGCGTTTGGCGATGCCAAATGTCACGCAGTAGATAGTACAAACATGGCTTTACGGCTTTGGATTGTACTATCGACTGACCAATAGGTAAATGCATAGCAAACATAATAGGAGATTTACAAAACTACAGTAGGTACTACGTCTTATTACAGAACGCAATCTAATTTTAGTTCTAGCCTAATCCTCTAAACCAGTGTTTGCATTTCTAATTTTATTTCAATATCGGTAAAGTTCCTAATACAAAAATGACAACTTAGCACCGGACTAAGTTATCAGTTTTGTACAAAGAACAACATTTCGTTCTTAATTCAAAAACTGACTTGGTGATTTAAACCTCATTTATTTAGTTCGTTTACTGAAAAAAGGAACGAGAAAATTTAAAAAGAACTTTCGCAACATTAAAAAAGTTAGTCTAGCGCATTTACAAAAGCCTAATTTACAGTGAAAAAGCGAAACCGACATGAAATCCCGCTTTCTGTACAACTTTAATGCACAAAACACCGTTGCAATGGTACAACCCGACGAAATAGGAGAGCGACCTCTTCCCTTGATCACCCTACGTAATAGTGTCGTACTTCACACGTTAGGGTTACCATCGATGGTTCTTAAAGTATTGTATAACAGGCGGCAAATGGAATTTTCCCTGTAACTCGGTCCGAGTGTAAGTATTCGATTACCTTGTTTGTTAGTCGAGTGAAATGCGACAATTCCTTTATTTGGTAATACATGTCTTTTACTAGCCATCTGTCTTTCGCCTCCATCCAGCTATGGGCTTTATATCTTTGGAATACGTTCGATAGTTCTGTGTCTGTGTAATGAATAAGGTTGGTTCAACTGTGTTCTAGAATTGTGTAACCGACTGGTGCCTTAAAAAGATACGCATCAACAACTGTTTTTAGTAGTAAGTACATCAGCTGTTACAGCATAGTTACATAATTAATGTACTAGGGCAACAAGGGTGTGGAGGTATGCCAACTAGGTAATTGAATCGCCAATTTTCTTGTTTTCACTTTTTAATAGCCATTTATATACTACGTAGGGATTGTTGCTCTGTTTCTTCAGTTTTTGTAAATATTTCTTTAGCATGTACCATAAGAGAGAAGGCAATCAAATTATCTGCGGTGTAATTTCGTAACATACTAACAGCAGCAATAAATAGCTTTCAATTTGACAGTTCAACAACATTCATTGCGTTGTTTTGGTGACTAGTTTTTCGAACATATGAAGCAATGGTTTGCAATATCCTTCAAAATCATTCAGATTGTGAATGATCGTGTGTTACGCACAGATTGCCGGTGGCTCCATGTAAAATACTAGTATTCATGTGCACATTCACCGGATACATCCGGTTAGATTGTAAGCTTACCTCAACATAGTTGGGAACGTTAGGTAGATGTTGACTAAAAGACACTGATGACTGTAACCATAAGTTGGGTGTTTGCAGATAAATACAGCGACCAGAAGCGTACAAAACGAATTGCTCAGTCGTTACACCCTTTTCTGGCAAATATTACGCTATAATTAAAAGTATTCAAGCATCGCTGTACCAAGTTAAATTAACAAGCCGTAATGAACAATTATTGTGACAAAAATTCGGTTCCATTTGGTGCTTTTGGCTTTCATCCAAATTCGCATCTTAGTGTAAGTGCAGGATAACAATTGTCGTACCAACTGTGTTACCATTATTACAACTATGTGTAGAATTTCTGTAGTAAAAGATTTCTTATCCAGACAGATGTGTTGCTAGGGAGTTTGTTACCCCACTTCCAACCTAAACCACTAGGAAGTGGTGAAGTGTGGCCGTTTTTTTTTTTTTGATGTTAGGAAATCATCAAATAACTTCTCCCGCTCTGGGTGGAGCAGGAAAGCGTGTCAGACTTTTACTGACTAAACCCCACCCGTGTTCCCTCAGTTACCTGTGTGCCAGAGGCCACGGTATCTCTTTCGAACAACCCGCACCTCTGGCAGGCATCGGCCCTTGCCCCTTGACCCTTCAGTTGGTGCTGACATCTCTTTGAGGCCCGGGCTTGGTCCTTACCGGACAGCGAGCTACCCATTACTCGCCGTCCGCAAGACCGCGCCTACGGTGGCCGGAAATCAGCCTGGGATTTCCGACGCCCAGGGCATCTCCTGCGAAGGCCAGGGCCGTGAGGGTGCATATACTGCTCTCCCTCACGTGCGCCGCCTCCCTCTTCGCGAGCATCTCTGTTTCGCACAAGGAGGCGACGGCTACCCGCGCACTCTCGCTCTGTACCATGACCTGGACTAGGGCCGGACGCGAGAGATCGCCGCCACCGATCGCCTCCATGAGGATCCGGCGGTGCTCCGCCCAAGCCTGGCAGACCTCCACCGTATGCTCCACCGTGTCCTCAGGGCGATCATCGCAGTGGAAACACCCGGGCGTTTCCTTCCGCCTTATCCGAAACAGGAACCTCCCGAAACAACCGTGTCTGGTGAGGACCTGCGTCAGGCAGAAGGAGAGGACGCTGTGCCGCCTCTCAAGCCACTCTTCAAAGAGGGGACTTATCACCGCAATCGTGGCGTGCCCAGAAGGGTCGGCGTTTGGGGACTGTTTTGTAATTATTGACGTTCAAACGATTACACTATTATGTCTATAATCATCTTGATTTTTTTACTATGACGTTTGATTGATCTTTGTTTATTCAAACTTACAATGGAAGCAGTAGTAGAGTAGGCGGAAGTAGGCCTGTAATGCCTAAAAGAAAGTGTTTCTATTTAGCCGCTTAACTAAGCCAGAGTCCTGAGATCTCAAAACCTTATTACCAAGTTTTGCGAACTATTACTGTTACCTATTCATTTATCGTATTTCCGAAGCCTATGTTGGCAAAATCGTTTTCAGATACTTTTACAAATAAGGCAGGTTTATTTTCGTCACGGGCTTTGTGACTTGTGTTATTATCAGGATTGTTTTCCTTAAGTTTCCTAGTCTATCGATTTGAAGTTTTTACTAAATAAGTGAGATTCACATTGAATAAACAACACCATTGTTTCTGGTGCTTCAACATACATGGTATGCCACAGGCAATTAAATTGAAAGAATCGTGTAAATCAGGCTTTCAATCATCTCATAATCAACTTGGAACAACCATACAGGGTGACGGCGCGATGTGTTCCACGCGCGCCTCAAAGAGATGTCAGCACCAACTGGTGGGGTCCGCAAGGGCCGATGCCTGCCAGGGGTGCGGGTTGTTCGAAAGAGATATCGCCGCCCCTGGCACACAGGCAACTGAGGGAACACGGGTGGGTTTTAGTCAGTAAAAGTCTGACACGCCCTCCCGCTCCACCCAGAGCGAGAGAAGTTATTTGATGATTTCCCACCCAAAAAAAAAAAACACCATTGTTTTCCGAATAAATGGGTACATGGTGAAAAAGATTAAATGACTGCTATCTTTTAGTAATACTAGTTTTCTAACACAACCTTCTTTGTCCCAAGACACGAAAACCTCTTTTCTCAAACCATTTTTGCTCCAAACTAATTTCTGCCCAACTTCCACCAGCAATTCCACCAACCTAACCCATTAACCAGAGCTTTATCCAAAAGTTAAGCCAGTTAAGGCATGCATTATACCGAAGTACCGATCTCGGTATCTCGCTATTATCATATTATAATTTGGTGGGAGCTAGCAGGCGCGGGTAATATGATATTAAACATGCTCCTGACATGACGTGACTGCATTGCACGTTCATTACGGTTATTAAGGCTGAACAACATACTGATGTCACTTGATCTTCATGAATCGCGTCATTTGACAATAGCGTGATAAGATATTCGATATATGAAATCCAGCAGCAGACAACTTACGTCTGATTTTTGATGAATGCAATAAAGAAACTTAAAGTAAATAACATTAAACACGCCCTTGGCATGACTTGACTGAATTGCACGTTCATTACGGCTGAACAACTTACTGATGGCGCTTGCTCTTCATTAATCACGGAAACAATGTTTTATGGCAATAGAGCAGTAGACAACTTACCGCTGATTTGAAGAAGACAATCTATACATCTTGCCTTTTCCCAACTATGGAAGCCGACCCCATGGGCTTCCAGTCTAACCGGATGCAGCTAACTACCAGTCTTTTACATGGGGTGACTGACCGCTACGACCCAGTTACTGGCTAATTCGATACTCCACGATAAAACTGGTTGTCAGACTTTCTAGCTTCTGACGTCCCTTAACGACGGTCAAAGATCGACTTAAAAGGTAATCAAGAAACCTAATGAAATAATATTAAACACGCTCTTGACCAAACGTGCATTGCACGTTCCGTAACCGGTGATCGCATCAATGTAGGTATTTATTTAGTTGCAATTTGTATGTGTGGATGTTTGCTACTACTCAATCACGCATGAACGGCTTAATGGATTTGGATGAAATTTTGCACACAGATAGTTTATAACCTGGATTATCACGAAGGATACTTTTTATTCCGGTAAAATGTCACCGTAGTACAATTTCCGACAGACACGCGGGCGAAGTAGCTGGCCAAATCTAGTGAAGTCATAATCTGCAACTCTCTGTGATTTAGCAACGTAACTAACACCACACACCAACAATAAAGTGCTTTTTATTTTCCATACTAAATGTGATTAATATTCTAATAACATGGATAAAATACTGGTTAACAGAAAAAGTCATAATAGTAGAGAATAATTATATAATTCTTGTTCTCTATATCTTTAGCTTGAACTCCTCCCAACTGCATTTTTTCTTAAAAGAATTTTAAAAGAAAGCAAAGTGCGAAACACATTCGCTGTTTTTTTTTTCTAATTACGTATTCTCCTTAGTTTCTTTGTTAATGAAATGCATTGGATCGTCAACTTTTTTTCTAAGATAATAAAACTTTTGGGATCAAACATCGTAATAATGGTTTATCCTGCTTTAATGAGTTTTTTTTAGGTGACAGTTTTTTTTCGTGCGGAGGAATGACCTAAATGTGTCATGTCCGTGTATCGATCGAATCGTGTTCCTACAAATTATGTTTTGTTCATGGAACTGATTTATTTTGTTAGTAACGGTATTGAAAAGGTTTCAATGAGCTTATACGATTATTTTTAAACTATTAACTGTACTTTTTTCAGTCTCCTGTATTTCACAAAAATCTTCGATTTGTTTGGGTACATTGGAGCCAAAAGTATGACATTAGCTTCGCCAAATAATTATCAATCATTTTAACGCAAACAAAGTTATTAAATAAACCTTTCACACCTAAAAATAAACTTTATAGAGTAAATTATTTACTCACAAAAAACTAAAGCCAACCAAAGTTTGCCTAGAAGCAAAATATAAACGCCGCGCCGTAATTTAGCTGAATTATCTAGTACATTATTTAGGCTTTACACAGACTCAGGCGTCGCGTAATTCGATATTAAACACGCGGTCGACATCGACAGTGACGTGACTGGAGGCTTTGTCACGCGACTAGTGTGGATCGAGCCTTAGGGCTGGCATTGTCTAGTGTGGACAAAGAATGGAACTGATGTTCCTAATGATAATGGTTTTGCGTCGAGAATGGCACGGCTTTGTGGTGGAATTGGTTCTGATATTTCAGATGGATCAAATAGATTATGATAATGAAAAGAGTATTTTATTCTGAATATACTTATGCAACAAAAAATCTTCTTTATCGAATAATGCATTTTAAAAAACCATTACTTGTTCATGAAATAACGTGGTTTAACTAAAAATGATGTGTAGAAATACAGACAGCGGTACATGCATGTATGTAGGTGCATACATGCATATAACGTAGTCTGTATTTCTCATGATAATCTGCTTATTCAGGCTGATAAAATGTAAAAATTTGCCTCATCGGAACGACAAAGATTCTTCTTTATTCTCGAGATGGTCGAAGAGAGAGGAAGATATAAAAGCATTAATATTATACAAATACAACAGTTTATATTGACAGGTTTGTGTAGGCGGTTGTATGAGATCATCTCAGGAACGTATTTCCCTAAGGCGACCCTTAAAACCTGTTCTGAATGCCAAGTAGCCGATACAATTCCTATTTTTAATACCAACATCAAATAAAAATGGAAATAATAGACTCTATGGATTTTTTCTTCCGTCTCTGCGTAGGTTTACGTTTTACATTCAAATAACTTTTTTGCTATAAATAATTTTAATGTTGGTATAAACATAGAAACAACAAAACGAGATTCGTAAACACACCGGGCTGCAGATTTGTTGCGGTGTTGTTTGTGCGGTTATTGCACAGAATATTTCCTTTGCTGTGGTATTTAAAACTTTTTAAGACTTGCGAGAATATTTTAAAATAAAGCATTAATTCTACCTCGTTCATGTATTTTAATGTTTTATGCTAGTGCATTTTTCAGGGTTGCTTATCTAGTTAAAGCCGAGTTTAAATCATAGTTTTTTTTTACTGAATACTTTTCCTGATGGTAGCAGCCCTAAATTTAAAGCACGCGAGTAACTGTATATACTTAAGTATACTCAAACAGATTAGTGATACCAGTATCGTATTTTATGTATAGGTATAATGAGAATTTCCTCACTTTTTAGACATAATCCAAACTAGGTACACATATAACAGACAAAAAACACCCTTATCCATAAAAAAAAACACACTGTTAAAATTCAATTGTGCTACTATTATCCATTTGTACTTAAATCTAGTGTTGTTCCTCTCATCGTTGTCACTGTGGCGAAGTTGTCAACAGTCTCGGATAACATAGTCTGCTGAGGTTTATATATTCTGTGGCCAAAGTGCGGTTCGCTTAACAATAATGACATTATTCGTCGAGCTCTTGCCACCGTCGGCGTTCCAGCTGTATTAGAACCCAATGGCATGGCACACAAGTATGGCAAGAGACTGGACGGCATGTCTTTTTTTCCATGGAAGGTGGGTACGCCTAGTGTGGGACGCAACGTGAGTCGATACTCTGGCGCAATCCCATCTTCCTGCTGGCTCGGCGTGCTGTAATGGCGTGATGTAATTTTAATTTAATATTTTGCAAGTTCATTAAAGTCACAATATTAGTGACCAAATTACTCTCACCTAGCACTAATTTGACCGACTTCAAAAGAGTAGCAAAGTATTAATTTAAGGTACCAGGGTACCCGCGGAATATAAATTTTCTGACGTTTTGCGACAATTTGCGGATCTGTCCTAGATTCCAAAAAAAGAAGGGATTTGGCGGTCTACCGTGGCCTTATAACAGTAATTTTTTTAATAAGTGGTATTTTTAATTTCCGACCATAGTAGTTTCGTGGACTCAGTGGTAGAAACATACTTTAAACAAAGATATTTAAAAAGATATCCAGTTTATTTCGGTTGACTTACCCAGCAAACTAGATCTAGGTTATCTAGACAGTGATGACCCTATGCATCGCGTGCATCAACCGATGTTTTGTGCAGATTTGCTACCCGCGAGCTGGTATCTACTGCTTAGTGCCTTAAAAACCTAAGTTATGTGTTAGGGTATTAAGGTAAAGAGGATCATATTAAAATGCAATGCAATGAACTTGCAGGGCAACTTTATAGGGTATCGTTTGGCTGTGTAGTATCATTTAGTTATGACATAAAGGCTGATTTTTCAATAGTCAGATGACTTCTGTCTGAGGAATAAATATGTCGTTTGACTGACAGCTTTTGTATTGAAAATATGCCTGTCAAATACTTTTTTTTTTTGGGTGGGAAATCATCAAATAACTTCTCCCGCTCTGGGTGGAGCGGGAGGGCGTGTCAGACTTTTACTGACTAAAACCCACCCGTGTGAGGGATCAGTTGCCTGTGTGCCAGGGGCGGCGGTATCTCTTTCGAACAACCCGCACCCCCGGCAGGCAACTGTCAAATACTTCAGATAAAAGTTATCCAACTATTGAAAGATCAGCCCTAAGATGATTGTAAAATCATTTCGCACCAAATCGTGGCATTGTTTATTAGTTATCCTAAGCTATAGACTGGACCAATCTGTTTTCTACCTTAAATTAGCTATTAACCGTTTCTTTGTATTTGAAAAAGAATTTGCAGTCATCATCTGCCTAGCCTTTTCCCAACTATGTTGGGGTCGGCTTCCAGTCTAACCAGATGCAGCTGATTACCAGTCTTTTACATGGAGGGACTGCCTATCTGACCTCCACAACCCAGTTACTGGGTAACATGATACCCCTTGGTAAGACTGGTTGTCAGCCTTTCGGGCTTCTGATACCCGTAACGACTGTCAAAGATCCACAAATGACAGCCGGGACCAACGGTTTAACGTGCTTTCCGAGGCACCGAGGGGTATTGGTATGTAAAGATGGTCACCCATCCACGGACCAACCGCGGCAAGCGTAGCGTAACCTGATCGATCGACCCGTGCAGCTATTGAAAAAGAATTTGCAGTATTTTCCGTTTATGCAGTAGAGCTTTAATTTTACATTATTAGCCTTTGAAACAGTTTTTGTTTCATTTTTGTGCAATATATCAAACTGTAGCAACAAATAAATAGTTCACACGCGACTCTAGCTTACCAGGGCATAATAAAGTGTCGGGTTATCACGTCGTGGGATTATTAATTCATTGTAGTCTGACACCTGAAGTGGTGTGCAACGAGGCAGTACAACTCACACTTAATATTTTTGTAATTTTTTATTCTTATGTGACCCTGGTAGTTTTGAAGAGCCCACCTGACCACGTTTTCCTGATGTAAATCTTACAGTGAGTAGTGAGCTAAGAGTGAGCTCTCAATAGTGTTCATTACTCGTCAGGGGGGATAGCTCACTTTAAGCTCACTTCACTAAAGTTTTAACGATGAGATTTTACAGAATTGGCCGACTGAAGTTTGATTAATACGTAATACATACAGGATAATATTTTAATCAGTACGCAAATTGTAGGTAACCATAAATTCAGCTTATGGATTCTAGACACCCTAGCGTAGAAATTTTTCTTCTGTTAACAAACAAAAAAATTGGTTATTCCATACATTTTGCCCGCGTAGGTATTGCCATTTTCTATGAAGGAGCCGATTAAAAAAAAAAACAACCGATGTTAAATTTAGAATCATAAGCTGAATTCCTCGTTACAATTTGCGCACTGGTTAAAATTTTATTCTGTATGTAGGGAATTTTCACTCCCATTACTGAAAACAATTATGAATGACTAGCTTTTGCCAGCGGCTTCGCCCGCGTGGAGGTCGAAAACTATCCCACGGGAACGTAGTACCGGGATAAAAAGTATTCTATGTGTTATTCCAGGTTACAGGCTACCTGTGTGCCAAATTTCATTCAAATCCGTGCAGCCGTTTTTGCGTGAAAGAGTAACAAACATCCATACATCCATCCATCCATACAAACTTTCGCGTTTATAATATTAGTAGGATGTAACAGAAAGCTACAAAGCCCGTTTATATTACACATACACATACATAAACTCACGTTTTCTTGCATTGGGCGTAGACAGAAACTACAGAACGCCGTCTGCTACGTACTCCATTTACCTGATTTACGTTCATACATCTGAGGCCCTAGTGTGAGTTTCAATTAACCATCCCGATTTAACGCAGTGAGCGCGTTCGGCGCTCCGATTGGCCCTGGATTGGTGACGGACCAATCGGAGCGCCGAACGCGCTCGATGCGTTTGATCGAGATGGTTAAATGAAACTCACACTAGGGTCTCTGGTCATACACGCGCGCCGGTTGCGAGTACTATGTACCTGACCTTTCTCAAGAACATTACCAATAAGGACACTATATGTACTCCTAGGACGTCCCCTCCCGGCGTTTCCACCCACATCTGCCTTTTAAATATCTGTGTTAAATCTCATGGCAACTGTTTTGTTAGTTACCGATTATAGTTTAAATCACGAGTTTCAGTTAAGTTTCTGAGAATAGGTACTCGCAGTTATAAGTACGCATTTGGCCGAGAATCTGTCAGTTGGGCTAGCTTTTCGGTGTCTGTATTCCCAAGTAATTCAATCGTGGGTGGAAATCGTTCTACATAAAGCCAAGTTCACACATTTGGGACGCTGATCCTAACATAGTTTGACAAAATCTGGGTGACAAAAATTGCGTTAAATCGCCTTTACTCTGCAAATCAATGGTGGGCAAATAGCCCGAGGTTGAGGTCCAGAGTAGCAACCAAGAGATCGTAAGTTCAACTCCCATTTCTCCTGCCTTCTTTCATTACTCCGTGTCTCCTACCCATACTTATTGCGTCATAATATTGGTCTTTAGGTAGTTGTTAGTAACAAAGGTCTTACATTTTTTCGGCTTTTCTTCTCAGAGAACAGTCAGCTAGGAAATGCCGGCGCCATCTAGTTTTTTAAAATACTGACGTGTAAAAGTGTCTTTTAAAATCTACTTACATAAATAAACATTTCATTTCATTTCATGATTTATTACTAAATTCAAATCTGTCTAATATAGTACCAATCATGTCCAAACAACATTAAAAAAACTACGTAGGCATTTTTTTTTTAACCACAGTTACAGTTTTATCTTCTCACATGAAGCTGGATAAATATTCCCAGCACTGCAGACTGTTTCAGAGATCATCCTTAGGATTCCGTTGGCGCTCCCTCGAATCCTGCGCATCAGACAATCTGTTTTCTTGCGTATAAAAATCCCAGCGATGTTCACCGCGTTATAGGAAGTATTCGAATAGGTGAATTAAACAACAATTCACTGTATAACAGCAGGTCACACGTCCGCATCGTTCTGACGCCAGCAAACAAGTGACCACACTGCGGGTGTGAGCCGCTGCGCTTCGCTAGATTATTATGTTGATATGCAATAAGCCCGCTATAGGAGTGCCTAGGACTAGCATAGATACTAAACTGAGTTGGAGAGGTTAACAGATGCATCTAAAGTGTAAAATATATTGCTAAAGTAATTTTGAAAAAAAAACAAAAGCTTTTCACAAGGTTTAAACGAAGGCATAATCTAATCAAGTGAACGACTACTCGACAATCCCATGAACCCTTCCACTCATAATATAATATTCAAATAACAAACCAGCGCGGTCTAGTGCATCCTCGTTCCATAATGACCTCAATTAACGTTCTCGTTCGTTCACTGGCTCATTCACTCGTTCATTCACTTGAATTTTTCTTCGCCGTCTTAATTTGTACGTGACGCCGGCAGTTAATTAGTGCAATTAAAAGATCCTGGCGTTTTTGCTTTAGTACTCACACTGCGAAGCCATTGTTGAAAATTAAATTAGTCCTGAAATTGTTTTACGTCATTAGGATAATATGTGATGTTTGTGTGCCGTGTAATGGGCGAATGAAAATGGAGTGAGAATGGCGTGTAACATACGCGACATGTTCATTCGTGTGCTTTTAAATTTAGAAGGCATGTGTAGCTTTCCGTTAAAGCTAGGTAAGCTATGTTGTTTTACAGTAAGTAATGTAGGTACTTAGATTTGATCATTGCTAGTTCAGTTATAGTTTTTTGGGACAAATCTCGAAACACAATTCCTCATAAATTTTAAAACAAACTGAAGTAGGCATTTCAGAAAGGTCAACTTAAGACAATTAGATTAAAAAGGAAATACCACCACCTGCATTTGTTTGTTCGGTTTAAATTATATTTATTTTTAGCTTCAGTTTAAATGGGGCCTTAGCTGATCGATTCAGCATTGTATTCAAAATCTCGTTCAAAGCTATAAATAAACTAAAGTAGAAATTTCAGTAAGACGTCAACTACGTTCAAAAGGGAAAATCAAATTGGTTGGTTTAAATGTTTTTTTTAGGGCCAGTTAAGTGTGACTTTACCTATATATTTGATACTTATCGTTCAAAATCCATGACTAAAATTTTACAATATTAATGAACGCGTACAGCTATGCGTATGTTTATTCAAAATGACCTAATAATTAAGATTGATTAGGCAATTGATCACAATCAGTCTAATAGATTAATGATGAAAATATTACCGATCACATTATCTATACAGGGTGTGGTCTAGAATCGAATGCAAACCGCTAATGTATCATGTTAGGGACATACCTAGTAAACGTGCCATTGCACATTGACACTCGATTACCGAACAAGAGAGAAAATTACATAAATATCATTATTTGCAAATAGGTTACTAGTCTAAGCATGTACAGATTGTACAGATGCCAGCACATCAAGCTATGCCAAACTTTCCCAATTAAAGTAAAGTAAAAAAAAAAGAAAAAAAAGTAAAGAAAAAATAAAAAGAAAAGAAGAGAAGAGAAGAAGAAGAAGAAGAAGAGAGAAGAAGAAGGGAGAAGATAAAGTTGAAAATCTATCAAAACATTTGACAAATTGAGGAAGCTAGACGGTATAGGTTTGCATGGTTTAAATATGGCATGTATTTAACCGAACCTAAAAAAACTGTTTGGTTTTCCTACAAAATAAACATTAATAGAAACTCTAGTAATAATAAATGAGCCTTTTTTTGTGACCCTCAAATAATTCTCATTTAGTTGTCTTAAAAATACTTTATTGCCAAATCCACAACCAAGTTTATTGTAGCGCTCGCTGACTCCATAAGTTATTAATGGATCAATTCAATATTTTCCTGGGAAAAAATACACTCTGTATAATTAAGTAATTACAGAAAATGTGTTCATACATTTATGTAATTTGAATTAACATTAATGATGGCTTTTTTGAATGACATGTCTGCAGTGAGGTCTTCATTTGTTAATGGAAAAGTTATTGATAGTCTTCGAATCAAATTTTAATAACGATGATTGATAGTGAGATGGCATGGTTATTTTCATTTTTAGTAAACCCAGTTTTTTAAACTGAATGATTTAAGAGAAATACTACGACCTAATTATTATAAAACTGAATTCAATTTGAAGTCGCTGTTCAGTCACATTTGTTTTTTTTTAGCGTGAATTCTATCAAACTCTTATTTATACCTAGAATGAGTTTTATCATGAGAATAAGTTTTAGATTTTTGACAGTTTTCCATGCTAGATCAAAATCAAAAGTCATTTATTCAAACTAGGCTGAGAGTCAGCTCTTTTTGAACGTCAAAATTACATAAGAACTGTCAGACGTCAATTTTAGTCTACGGATAAAAGGATATCTGACTTTGGTAAAATAACCCTTTATCCAACCGATCAGACCAACTGAAAAAAGAAAACATTATCTGGTCATTTTAATTTGGGTTGTGGAGGTATTCAGCTGCATCCAGTTAGACTGGAAGCCGGCCCTACCATAGTTGGAAATAGGCTAGGCAGATGATGATATGGTAATTTCGCACGATGCCCATTTTCCAATAGTTTTTCTATAATAATTAGAACTAAAATACCACTTAGCACGAACGTAACATAAAAATAATTACGTACATTATATAATTACTTTCATGTTCACATATTCCCGATAGAAATAAAAGTTTCCCAGCTCGCGTGGCCATAAGTAATTATTGTGCAACACTCAACAACTTGAAGTTATGTAGGTTAATTTCCAGCCTTTTGTACTTGACGCTTTTCTGCTACGGCAACGAGTCTTTCGTGTGGTGCCGGACGTAAAAGAATAGCACCATCCCATTTCTTCCTGTGGGTGTCGTAGAATCGTACGTAACGTACTAAAGGACTTACTAGAGAATGGGCAGCAGCGTTCTCTATGCATTTTTACAACCATACTGCGAACGCCAACCCGCCTGCCAAGCGTGGCGATTATGGCAAAATCCCTATTTTGGGGGAGGCCTATGTCCATCAGTGGGCGTCTTTCGGCTGAAATGATGATGATGATGATGAACGAGTATTTATTGAATTTTCTCGGGGAGAATAGGTTACCTGGATGGAAGTGTCAACTAAATGCTCAAGTGTAGTGTGTTAATATAAGATGGGTTAGGTGGTTGCCATGAATATGCGTTTTACACGCTTTATATTGAGAGGGAAGCACCAGGGTGCCCGAAATTCAAATTTTCTTACGTATGTGCAAATCAGTGATAGGTTGTATGTTGATTCAAATTTGACTCGCGTCCGCAAAAAATATGGTTTTAAATAAATATAATCATTAAAATCAACAATATAACTGTCTAAGTTAATATAATTCCATTGAATGGTTTTTCCATGAAGTAGTTCTTAACTTGCTACTTTCGTTTATATTACCGGTTACTCACTACGTCATCAATTTTTTAAGAAGTTTGTCGCAACAAATTGAGGTGAAACTGGGCGTATGTTATATAAAGCAATATTCCCGCAGCGATATTTTTTACGTGATCTAAAGGTTTTCAATTATAGTCTTACCTAGAAAAATTGGCTACGCGACTTTAACGCCTCATTTCCACCAAAATTACTCACCAGAGTACATTCTAATGTTTCTTTTCTCTGTTTCAGGTACATACAGTTTCTAACTTGCCATGTGGATCTCTCGAGACAAAGGAGAAGCGAGTCTCGCTTTTGTGGAAATTCTTCCGCGCCCCGCTTCTCACACACTATTGTGTAAGTCTGGAGTCTGAAGTTTTAGGTAAAGTTTCAACGTGCCCTATAATCTTACTTTTGCTTATTTTCCCTTTGAGGTAAGTAATGTAGCTATTGATGTGGAGAATTGGTGTCTTATTGAATACGAAAATGAGTCGGTATTAAGGTGGATTTCTTTTACAAAAAAGTTGACAACTTTTTTTACTAACAACATTTTCTTGCATTGAGCAGTTGGCTGACTTAATGTTATCTATATTAAATGATAAATTAGGATTGACAAACAAAACGCTTCTTTACACATTATGAATGAAAGTCACTTTTTGTGTCTTTCTGTGTGACCACATTGTACTTCTAATTTACACAATGAATTTTGGTTTTCAACATCAATTAGAGAATTTATTCCGGAAAGTTTATATGTCATCATGATCTGCCTAGCCTTTTCCCAACTATGTTGGGGTCGGCTTCCAGTCTAACCGGATGCAGCTGAATACCAGTATTTTACATGGAGCGACTGCCTATCTGACCTCCACAACCCAGTTACTGGGTAACACGATACCCCTTGGTAAGACTGATTGTCAGACTTTAGGGCTTCTGACGACCCGTAACGACTGTCAAAGATCCACAAATGAGATAAAAGATCAACGGCTTAACGTGCTTTCCGAGGCACGGAGGGGTATTCGTATGTAAAGATGGTCACCCATCCACGGACCAACCGCGGCAAGCGTAGCTTAACCTGATCGATCGACCCGTGCAGCTATTGTTACTTAGCCAAAAGCCCCCGCAAAGCCAAAGCCAAAGTTGATATGTATAATGTAATAAATTTATATGATACTTACGTATAATAAAGTAATCTCAATGTTTTGTCAAGTCGTATAAACCATGCGAAGCAGGGGTAGATCTCTAGTTAAGAATAAATGACTGGCCTATTAGTCTCACAGTACCGTGGGTACTTAAGTTAGGTACGTAAAACCCTATTACCATTCATTATTTTCTTCGGGAGCTCTATGAGAGCATTCAAGAACTAAAATTTCTAAATGATGAGCCCATCTTATAAGCGGCTCTTAGTGACCCATTAAACTGAATTGACTCATCAGCTTGAATAAGCAATTTGTCATATCGGGACTAATTTCGTCTCCCTATAAGTATCGTGAATCGAAACTAGTTCAATTATAGCCATTGTTATACAACTCGCCGACCTTATTACGTCAGGAGTCTGTTACGGTTTAAAGAATTTCGGTGTTAGTGAACCTTCCGTTATACAGGGTTATTTTTAAATGGTTAGCTAAACTCCCCAGACGCTAAGAAGTATTTCCGCTTGATCACCAATTTTTAGAGTACCTAATGCAAGGTAAGCAGCTAAGCAGCAAGGTATTCCCATACCTTTTGATGCTCTTGGTGCTCAAACGGGAATACTTCGACGCTAAACATGATAGAATTAAAAAAAAAATGTTTTTTTTGTTTTTATGGTGTAATCAATCGCAGTTATTGTAGTAATTAAAAATATCAATTAAAAAAATCTGTTTTTTTTTATCGTGTTTAGCTATCACACCCATCACGTCTGTGGAGTTTAGTCTAGCCAATTTAAGATGACCCTGTATGCGATAATGAAATTTTATTGTCATTTTTGTTATTACCAATTAAAGTCACTTTTCGTGCTATTTGCACCATCATTAGAGACTTTATTCCGAAAAGTTTTAGTAATACATTGATATGAAACTTACATTTATAAAATACATTTGGGTGTTTTTACAAGTAGTAAAAACGTTAAATAATGTAGTCAGCAACTAGCTGCTGCAGTATCTAAAAACCTTCTAACCATCTTTGCAACTTGCTATATACGTGAAAGATATGGAACATCTTTTTAACTGCTAACCGTGCTTAAAGCTATCCATTTTATTAATTAATTATGTCAACTAAGCATACATTATAAGTCCCCATATAATAAATCGAAAGCCATGTCAAACGAACACGCGTTGCGTTACACAGCACGCCGTTTAAGATAAGGCTAAAGTTTATTGGCTTTATTACGCCTAAGGTTTTGCTCAAAAAACCCGAGCTAACCCCTTATAAAACAACCCTTATCAAAACAACACATGTCCCACAACACGTGTCAAAGAAATTTGTATCATATTTGTATAATGTTAAAGCTCCAATTTGTTTGATAGATGCTAACCCTACAGTTTTCTGACGACATCTTTGATGTGCACCCTCTCGCCTGGAGCATTCAGTCTTTCATAGATAAAGCGCATTTCGATATTAGAAGTTTCAAACATAGTTTTAAAGTGAAATTTATGGTATGAAATTGTTTTCTCTTTTCAAAGGAAGACGTGTCGTAACGCGAGGAATGGGTGCTGGGTTTATAATAATGCTACTGGTTTTTCTTCGATATTACAATGGAATTTCTTTGTGTAGTTTTTAGTTATGAATGGCTTTTGATTGGAATGCAGTATTTCGTGCCTGTTTGAAGTTATTTTGTAATTGGGGGGAATAAAATTATTCAATTGTTTGTTAAGCTTAGGGATTCTTCACATAGTTTGAAAGCATTTTTTCTGACAGGGCAACTACCATTAAATTTTTAAGGTAATGTTAAGACCACTTCATAAGGCGGTAGAGTTAGTTGCCTTCCTATAAAACAATGTAAATCATACCTTAAGTAATAGCAAGTAATATTCAAACACACATAACCTGAATATTAACAAACCGATACATTCCAACAATCACAATTTACATTACAGAATTAGTTTAACTTTACACAATACCATATAAACTTTCCAAGATGGCGGCCAAATTATACAGCACTTGGAGAACTGATTCGAACAATAGGATACCCACTTAGAAATTACTATAGGAATGTTTTAACAAGAAAATTGACCTGTAAACTATGCTGAGGGCCCTGTAAGGGTTTGGACACAAACTACGCAACTAGTTTACAATATTGTGATTACCCCTGGGACTAAGTTTGGCCGTGCGAATGTGAAAATGGATTCTGGTATAACATTGGAAACTTATTGATTTGTTGTGTTGAACATTATGAGTTATTGCCCTATTTCCACATTCTCGTATATCTTTTAAATATTTGTTTCATCCTAATCCTAACTATAATATTATAAATGCGAAACTGAGTTTGCTTGTTTCGCTTTCATGCTAAAACAACTGAATAGATTTGGATGGAATTTGGCACAAGGGCCGACCCATGACCTGGGTTTTTTTTTGGGTGGGAAATCATCAAATAACTTCTCCCGCTCTAGGTGGAGCAGGAGGGCGTGTCAGACTTTTTCTGACTAAAAACCACCCGTGTTCCTTCAGTTGCCTGTGTGGCAGGGGCCAAGGTATCTCTTTCGAACAACCCGCACCTGGCAGGCATCGGCCCTTGCGGGCCCCATTAGTTGGTGCTGACATCTCTTTGAGGCGCGCGTGGAACACAACGCGCCGTCGACCCGGGCTTGGTCCTTACCGGACAGCGAGCTACCCATTACTGTCCGTCCGCCAGCCCGCGCCTACGGTGACCGGGAATCAGCCTGAGATTCCCGACGCCCAGGGCGTCTCCTGCGGCGACTAAGGCCGTGTGGGTGCATATCCTCTCCCTCACGTGCGCGGCCTCCCTCTTTGCAAGCATCACTTCGCAGAAGGAAGTGATGGCTATCCATGCACTCTCACTCCGTACCATGGCCTGGACCAGTGCCGGACGTGAAAGATCGCCGCCGCCAATCGCCTCCAGGAGGACAAGGCGGTGCTCCGCCCAAGCCGGGCAGACATCCACCGTATGCTCAACCGTATCCTCAGGGCGATCTTCGCAGTGGAAACACCCGGGCGTTTCCTCCTGCCTTATCCGAAACAGAAACCTCCCAAAACAACCGTGTCCGGTGAGGACCGAGGAGGTGAGGACACCGTGCCGCCTCTCAAGCCACTCCGCAAAGAGGGGACTTACAGCTGCAATCGTGGCGTGCCCAATCATGACCTGGGTTAGGACATAAAAGACTTTTTATCCCAATTTTCCCACGGGGATTAAGACTTATACGGGTAAAACCGCGGGGCGCTTCTAGTTGGGATTATAAGGAAAATAGACATGGGTGGTAACCTGAAATTACATTGAAAAGGCAGAAAGATAGACAGAAAAAAGAACGTAAGGTTAACTGGTCAACAATACGCCAGGGAACAGAAATACCTATTTAGTGCTGATCTTTTATTTCTTATTTAGCCGGCTTATCAGAAGTTTCTTACTGGATGAAGTTACGTTGTTCCGTCTATTTTTCATCTGTTTTGGTATTCTTCGTTTGTTTTGCCTAATTTTGGCAGACCGTGATTTCGTGTGATTTTATGGCTTGGCAAGCTACTTTGTGTTTAAAGATTTTTGCACATACATTACTTAGAATCTGGCCCGAAGTCTGGATTTGTGCCCGGTTGGTGGCAATACGCTCGCCCCCTATTACATGGGACTTAACATAACTGGCGAAATATGGGTGTGCTGTAAGTGCACATCTGCTTAACTCTTTGTGGAATACAGGCGTGATATTATGTAACGTCATAACTTAGAATATTGTGGAAAACCCAAAGCCTGACCAAACCATCTGAATACTTTCCCGAGCTTAAAGCCATTTCACAAGAACATACTCCATAATACTCGTAATGGCGCATAAATAATGACGCAGCCAATTACTACATTTCAATTCGTAAGTAACTAGTACTCAGCCGAGTTTTGGCTCGTATATATTGCAATTCAGGTCAATATACGTATATCTCTAAAATTGGTATAGCCTTATAAATGAAGTTAACCAATCTTCTTTATGTTCATTTAAACCAAACGGTTCAATCAATTGGATTTGTTATTGGAAGTGCAGTTAAAGAATTTTATGTTAAGCTTGAAGTAGGTATGAAGTATCTATTAATATAAAATTGGATCATAATTTTTATGATAGTAATTCTTCATCAGTGAGCCATTTGAGCGAGCATGACATACTCACAGCCACCAGAGCTCATTCAAGTCACTGAAAGGTGTACCCAGTAAATGGTAGTTTTATAGAAGTGCTTGCACGTGTGCTATGTAATTAAACAATACTAAGAGATAATTTACTTTTTACAATCTTTAGCAGTTTTTAGTATCATTGTTATCAATAAATCTGAAGTAGATACGTATTTAATTGAAAAGAGTTTGCTTAACCTGTTTGGCCATGTTGAGAGAATGAATGAAAGGCTATTATCAACATTTTAGGCAGTGTGAGAGTAGGGAACGCCATAGGAGGACATAACAGTGACCTTACTGGTGAAGTTCTTCAGAAAGGTCAGGTGCATAGTACTCACAACAGGCGTGCGTGTATGAAATATGGACGTCATTAAAGCAAAAGGAGTATGTTAGGATCGTCGCGGATGACGTTCTGTAGATTCTGCCTATGATGGCCATGGGAAAAAAGTGTGCGATTATGTATGTTTTTATTATGGTTATTTATATTTTGTAGTATAATAATACGTTTATTTCAGTCCTGCAATCTTGTAAAATAGTTTTATAGTGCCCACAAGAATAACCCCTAGTAGTGCCACATGCCTAGATAATATTTATACAGATGTTATACCGAGCCACAAAGAAATTATAAATTTACTAGATTCATATCATTGCGGGCAACGGATTTCCATTCAAAATCAAAATAACAAAATGGTTAAAAAGGATAACATTGTTAACCTCATAACTGCATTTCACCTTTAAAGTTAAACTCGTTAATAAATTACCGGTTATGTGTACAAATGCTGATCGTAATCATCTATATGATGAGTTTTTTAAGATATATTGTAAACAATTTAATTCCACTTTTATTCTCAAGACTATCTCGATTAATAGTAACGTCTCTTTCAGTGATTGGGCTACCATTTGTATTCATAAAAGTAGAACACGACTTTATGAGCTGTAAAATGAAAGGACTTATGTAAACACTGCTGAATTTCACTTATATGTTAGGAATTATTCTAAATTATTTAAAAAAGTTTGTTGGATGGCCAAGTCGCTGTATTGGAGTTCAAATATTAAAAATAGTAGTAATGTAATTAAAACTGGAATATTATAAATAGTGAAACGGGAAGGTCTAGTAAGCGAAATACTGACTACGGCCTGTCTATCAATGACAACATAAAACATCAAACTCGCAAGTTACCGCGGCTTTTGAAAATTTCTTTACAGAAACTACTACTTTGTAGTTGAAACGGGAATACCGTTTCAACTACAAAATCTCTAAACTCATCACCTTCTGTTGCTGAGTCTTTGCTTAAGGCAAATGTTAATGTTTGCGATTCAGAATTTCATTTTGAACATATTAGCTGTAGAGATATAATTAAAACCTTTCTCACTTTGAATATAAAAAATACTGCAGATCTGTGGGGTAATTTTGTAGAAGTCGCTAAGTCTATTATTGACATTGTAGCACCTACTTTAGCTCTTATATTTAATAATTGTATCGACTGTGGGGAATTTCCTGACCTAATGAAGAATACTAAATTAATACCTTTGTTTAAATCAGGTAGTACAACAGACCCTAATTAATTATAGACCTATTTCAGTACTACCTACCTTCAGTAAAATTTTTGAGAAATTAATTTTAGACCAATTGCAAAGATTTTTTAATAAACATAATTTATTACATAGCAAACAGTTCGGTTTTACAAGGGGTCAACTACCGATGCCGGTGTTAAGCACTTAAGGCATATTTACAATGCATGGGAAAATAAATACGATGCCTTGGGCATCTTTTGTGACTTATCTAAAACATTCGATTGCGTGCTTCATGAAACTTTAATCAGGAAACTCCGCCACTACGGGATCCGGAACACCGCTCTGGATCTTCTTATTTCATACTTGTGTTATAGAAGTCAGTGTGTTGATGTAAATGGGAAAAGATCTCCCAGATCCATAGTATCAATGGGAGTCCCACAGGGCTCAATTCTTGGTCCTTTCTAATTTATATTAATGACTTGCCTTACCTCATAAAGGATAATCATGATTAGTGTTGTTTGCGGATGACACTTCACTTTTGTTTAAACTTAAACGTCAGCAGCTGGTTAATGACAATGTAAATAGCGCAATCTCAAAAGTAGTTCACTGGTTCAATGTTAATAATTTACTTCTTAATGAAAAAGAAAGTTTACGATACTTCACGTTAGGCAGGTGAAAACGAATGTGTTGATAAAGGGCGAAGAATTGAATTCTAAAAATAGCACTGTATTCTTGGGCTTAGCTTTGGATGCCAAGCTTCAGTGGGGGCCCATATATAGATATTGTCGAAAAAGCTAAGTTCTGCAGCATACGCTGTTAGAAAAATTCGTAATTTAACTGATAATATAGAGGCAGTCCATTTAGTGTACTTAAGCTATTTTCATAGTGTAATGTCGTAAGGTATTCTGTGGGGAAATGATGCCGACATTCAGACTATCTTTGTCTTGCAGAAAAGAGCTGTTCGATCAATTTAAAAACTAAGTCCGAGACACTCTCTCAGAGAGAACTTTTTGAAAATCTCTTATATGCCCATAAAAGAATTCAATTGCTAAAAAAATACATTGATATCCATAGTATAAATACTAGGAACAAACACAATTTGTTATCATCAACAAGGCTCAAGAAAATAGGTGGGTCATTCAGATGTCTATGTATACGCTTTTATAATAAACTTCCAAGCCATGTTCAAGATCTAAGTCTCAATAAATTTAAATCATTCATTAAACGTAATTTGTGCCTGATTCTGTGCCATTTATACCGTTAAAGATTAAATTGAGGACAAAAAAGCTTAGGATTGACCTGCTCCAATTTTTGCACACTGAATGTTGTTTTTTTTTTGTTTTTGCAAACTCTTTGACATTTGATAATTATTATATACACTTTGACATGAATATTTTCTTTGAGAAGTATAATATTATTATTGTTTTAATTATTGTGAAGTGAGGACTGTGTGGGTAACTTTTTCTATTTTTGTTTTGTCTTTCATCTCTTTCTCAGTTAGTTTTAATGTTTATTTGGCAGTTTGAGTGGTTTATGCGGCCTACCCAAATGTCCTTTTTTTTCGTATTGTTCGTCAAATCGTTGAGCTTCTCAAGTTCTTTGTTGAACTGCATGATTACTGATAAATGCGTGCACTAAATGGACAGGTCCACTCAATCTGTGTGGTTCTTTCCTCAAAATACCATTTCAGACACCAATCCACATGGTCTTCACATGATCTGACCAAGATTATGTCTGGACTTTAAAAGAGACTGTGACCTCTGAGTTAGTTTCGGCTTTTCTTCTCAGAGTAGTTAGAACGACGACCTCATCTAGTTTAAAAAAATATGATTGACGTGTAAGTGCTGTACAAACCTACCTTTTATCATTTATCATTTATAAATACTTTATTGTGAACCACAAACATACACATAACAAAAAAAAAAACTAGCAGTACAAAATATACTAAAGACAGCCTTATCGCTTTCTGCGATCACTTCCAGGCCACTTAAGTGTGTTTAAGTGCTTTTATTGTCACATTACTTACTAAATGTCGGACCTTACATTTATTGATATCTTCTAGAAATACTATAAGAACGAATTACACCAATGAAACTGAAAGCGATGGACACATAAACCACATTTAAGAGCTGCCAGTGTCATTAATTTCTGTTAAATTTTGAGACTGACAGCTCTTGAACGCGGTTTAGATGTGCTGATTGCGTTCTGTTGCCCCAGTGTGAGTTTCTTATAACCCTCTTGACTTAACGCATCGACCGCATTGGGCGGTCCGATTGGCCCTTCACAAATCCAGGGCGAATCAGAGCGCCGAACGCTGTCGATGCGTAGAGTCAAAATGGTTAAAGGAAACTCACTAAAGCCTCATCTTCATTCTTGAAATTCTCACCAAATAGCTTTACAGCGCTCTAGCTTTGCCAATATGCATCTGCGTCTGTCAATTCGATTTAAAACGAAGTGAAAATCGACAACCGTTGAGAGCCACACCATGTGTGTATTTATCACATTAAGAAGTTCTATCTGATCCTATCACAGTCGTTTCCACGTAAGTAATGCACAATACTCTCATTCCATTGTGTTTATTAAATGTAGTGTGCATCGAGAACTCGATTTCTTACGGGAATCGGATTATCCGATTATTTGTAAACGCGGATTTGAGAATGAATCCGATCCGTTGAGCTCACTCGTTACCTTCCTTGTTACTCTACATATTTTACGTTTACATAATAAAGGATTAAATAAGTAAATATTAGGAATAAGGACGTCTATGTTTTGTCTCTCGTGTTGTTCAGTTATTTCTTGTTTGATCGATGGTATATTGTCAGTAGTTGGGATAATGTGATTGTGAGAGAGGAAAATTTTCCGTTTGAGAAATCGAATAATTTCCTGGCAACTTAAACTTTAAAGTTATTAACCTAATAAGATTATTAGATACTACCTGTGACAAATTATCCCTCGGGAGCGTGATACTGGGACAAAAAGTATTACTATGTTACTTCTTATAACATCAACAATCTGCCAGTGGAAGTCCTGTTAAAATCGGTTCAACTGTTTCGGTGATTAGCCAGAACAAACAGGCAAACAAAATTTAAAAAGAAATTGTTATAAGTACCGTATATATTTTCTTAGGCATTTAGTAAGAAGCTGTTATTTTGAAATTACAAAGTGACACTTAAATTTTATTTATTTGTATATATATATGTATAGATCTAATGTTGTTGAACAAAACAAATATTTACATCGCCAAAGAAGGCCATACTAAATACTCATGAAACTATTTTCACGTCACTAAACGAATCATGCACATATTTTATTCCAACAACGCGGAAAAACAAATAAATATTTCTCGTCTGTAGTCGTAAAAATTTAATAATACCAACTTTGGTAACGCTTTGGCGAACTGAAATCGTATTCACCCAGCTTTTGTGAAAAACCTTCCCTTTACAAAGTATACGTAAATATACGTGAATATATAAGTGTATAAAAACAATTTTTATTTTCAAGCTATTCCCGATGAAACTCTAACTCGCTTAATGTAGGGAGTTGTAACGAGTTGTGGGTTCACTCGCTTGAAATCGAAATTGGTTCCGTATTCGATTGAATCGATTTGCGAACAGCTCTTATCGTGCTTTATTTTCATGACTTTTTATTATATTACTGTATATTTATGTTGATTTGATTTTAAAGAAGAATTTTGTGTTAAAATGTATTAGCTATAAAACTTTTTTATGCATTTTATCACTCGTCGTTCACGGTTTGGTAGGTAGTAGAGCTGAAGTAATAAGTCATGGATAGTATTTAGAGTTGGAACTTCATTATTCGTAAATCTGCCATGATTTATATTTTCCTTCATAAATAAACCTTTCCTTACCAAATTATATACATATCATCAAGCACAAGGATTTACTTAAATATAACTGGCGAAATGTGAGGGAAGATGCAAAGGTCCACCTCTGGATAACCTTCCGGGAATAACAGGTGCGATGTTAATAGTAATAGTATATTTATTTCTCAGTATGTGGTACAACTGGTACATTATGATCTTTATATTTATTTAAAAGCTTCACATATTCGTTGCCGGTGTAGAAATATTAAAATTAAAGTACAATTAATATACCCATTAAAAAAGCTAAGTTATGAGATGTATTGTTATAGCATTTACTATGATCCACATCTGCGTCCCCACCCTTAGCCCTTATCTTTTAATTTCCCGAAGCTTTTAGCAAAAAATCACATAGAACTATCTGTTTTATGCAAACGTATAAACAGATTACACAGTTTTCTTCTCATGGGCTTACTTTAATGGATTCGCCTATTTGCCGAGCAACTTTCCTACTTCGTAGAAATCACTTAATCTACCACTCTAGGATATATTTTTATGTGATTTATGAACGAGTGACGCCGACGTGGCTAGACGAAAACATTTATTTTGGATTTTCTCAAGTATTTTATGGGAAGTGGGGCTGGCAGTTGTACGTTATCGTCCTTAACACGAGTTTTCCTCAGTCGTGATCTCTTATCTCCATATTTACATGTACTGATGGTGGTACCGACTTGTGTGTCATATTGTTACACGGGTTTGTTGTGTACCTTTGTTATTTGTTGTTCCTTCCTCTCGGCGGGATTGTCATGGAGGTCAATGAACTACTTGGGGCTATGTATCTATATATCATAGAATATGAATACTTGACTTGGCTAGGTAGGTACACTAAACTTTTCCATTTAAAAAATGTAATTTCAACCGGTTGCCTTAAAAAACATTTAAAAACACATAAACATTTATGCAAACTTCACTCGTAAAACGTGATGTCTTTAACACAACATTAAACAAACTCTTAAAAATAATGTGAACAAATAAATTACTTGTATATAGGTAATTCTTCTCCTATAAATACAAACTCATTTAAGGCTGGGACAGACAGATTTGGTACAACCGAACGAGCTGAATCCTATTCTAATGCAGCTGTCGTGTGATTCTGCCGTATTGGCTTAACGCTTCTTCGAGTTGACAGGCTAGAAATTAGGGAGCTGAGCAGTTTGGGACAGCTGAATTGCATTACCGTATCAAATTGTATTTTGTGGTATACCTGTGTGTACGAGGGTTTAATATTCGTTGGTGTCTTGGGTTGGTAATACTTTTCGATTATATCATTTGTCCATTTTACATTTGTGTTTGGACCTTGGATTTGATTTAGGTTTTATTAGAGGAAAGTTGATATAAATATTTAGGTCTTTCTATTTTTCTGGTACCTTCGAAACCTTCGGTTCTTTCAAATTTCTAGAGGTACCTACCTAGCTAAAGTTCAGAGATTTAAGGTTGTCCATTTTGGTTTTCAGATGTTCTTAATGCGTACGTTGTTATATTCAAGTACAGCGGACTTAACAAATACTTATACAGAGTGCGACGTAACTACAGTTTACATAAAACGAGCTGTTTGTGTTGGCTTATAGACAATTTTCAATAATTTATAAATTTCCATAGGCTACTCGCACGAAAATAATTTGTTTGTGGGCGAATCGAACAACTCCAGAAATAGGTGCGTACGTTTTTAATTTGATACACTATATTGCACGTATTTCCAGTTACCTTTGCTCATAACTTTATTACATAAAATTCAAAACGCGCCAATTCTATAAATTCGTGTGAGTCGCCTTTAGATTTTTTAAGTGTTAGTTAGCCCTATTCGGGCGAGTAAATTCGTGCAGATAGACTAGTAATACCTTTGTTTTGAAAGCTATATTCACATCTATCTATAAGTATACTGACGGGTAACGATAGATACAAGACACGCTGAACTCTTGTTAACTTAACACACTTCTAGTACAAGCATGTTTGTATTTGCCGTCGGAGTTACCACGAACAATATTGATGTAATGCACACGTGCTTACATTACATGCACATGTATTGGTACCTGTTTTGATGGACGTTCGTAAGTTTTGGGGAACTTTTGGCTTCTTCGATTCACAACATATGTTCGGTCCAGAATAGATAGGTGTTTTTTGCCTGTTTTTCGGCCAGCTTTTTTCTAAATGATTTTAAGAAAAGTGTTTTATTTTTAAATCGCTAATTTCTTTAAAGGAGCGAGGTCCAGCCAGAAAGCGCCAGGCATGCGCTGCAAGTTAACCCTTCAACTGACAGCTGTCAAATGTTTAAAATAATATTGCTATGTCAGATGTTTCAGCCTGAGGCAGCCAGCACACAGGTAGCTTACCATTCTATACAAATCGAAACGTATAAGAATGCAAATATTAATCTCCTATTTTATTAAATCACTAGCGTAGAGGTGCGCCTCAGTATTAATTAGAGTTGCGTTGCGTTGAAGATGCCTATTTCTAAATACTTTTTTTTAAATCCACATAGACGATTCGACATCATGATTTGCCTAACCTTTTTGCAACTATGTTAAGGTCGACTTCCGTCTAAACCAATGCAGCCGAATACCAGTATTTTACATGGAGCGAGTGCCTATCTGACCTCCACAACCCAGCTACTAGGCAATACGATACCTCATGGTAACAAGACGATTCGAGATAATTCCTTTAAATAAATGAGTGTACCAACAAAACTATTAGTGGTGGTAATACAGCAATAACTCCAGATACGAACGCGTCCATCTAAGCAGGCATGGCTAATTTGGCCTAATGCCTACCCTCGTCTGCATTAACCATTAAACATTAACTTGTGACATGCTTAATTCGCTAAGTGCCGTGGTCAGTCCTTGGGCAGCGGTCACACTGGACGCGGGGAAATAATTACTTTTGTAAATTATAAACGTGTTGTAAATTATGCTGTTTTAAAGACTTTCAGTAGTGCGAAAGCTGGTGTGAAGTTGTGTTGTTTTTAATTTTGTTTTACGGTAGTATACACTTAAGTTTATTTTTTTCAGGGAACTGGTTTTGTAATTTTTCTTTGTTATTATGAGAGTTCTTAGAATATGTTTATTTTGCGGCACGTTTTCTTTTTAACACACGTTATAAGTATTGATTCTAAGCACTGCACTGACTCCCTTAACCTCTTTGCTTCAATCATAGGTAGTATTATAGAAAATGTAACTGCAAGTGTCCTACGGAATGCATGTTATGCCGTTGCTCCCGCCTGCTCTGCTGTCATTCGTGGATCTTTGACGGTTGTTACGGGTCGTCAAAAGCCCGAAAGTATGACAGTCGTACCAAGGAGTCGTATTACCCAGTAGCTTGATTGTGGAGGTCATTTAGACAGTCGCTCCATTTAAAATACTTGTATTAAGCAGGATCCGGTTAGAATGGAAGCAAATGATGATGTAACTGCAAATGTGCAAATTTTCTGCCCCAATCCTCGCCTTGCTTAGAGATGACGTAATCTTAACAACTCTGCACACATTTGTATTTTTTAAAATCTTAGAATCAAGCACCCTTTTAGTTTTTCAACTACATATCCTACTAATATTATAAATGTTAAAGTTTCTGAGTATGGATGTATGGATGTTACTCTTTCACGAAAAAACGGCTGAACGGATTTGAATGAAATTTGGCACACAGGTAGTTTGAAACCTACAATAATAATCATAGAATATTTTTTATCCCGGTACTACGTTCCCGTGGAATAGTTTCCGACCTCCACGCGGGCGAAGCCCCTGGTAAAACTAGTTGTCTCCATATTACCTCAGCCTCAAGAAAGTTCCACCATTAATTTAAACACGCTCAATTAGTTTCCTCCGCTTACAAAGCAACCTCGCCCTCTAACGGATCGTAGAAATGACCAAAATGTATTACCCTATTAACTGGACCACCTTTGTTTAGCTAAATCTGGGGGCTTGAGTCGAGTTTAAATTATTTATTCAGCCGTAAAGGTCAGCAACAAATGTCTTTGGAAGTCTCGGACACGGTCCGTGAGCCTTTGTGGTTGCCAGTGACAATGTCGGAATTTTAAATGTGATGAGAGGCCAATGGGGCCTCCTGATTGAATTTCGTGATTTGTGTGGGATTTGTATATTGTTTTGTGTTGATGGAATTAGTGGAAAGATAGTTTATTAATGCCTGTTATATTTCAGTTTAGGGGGGCTCGTGACTAAGCGGGTCGCTCGATAAGGTTAAGTTACGCTTGCTATGGTTGGTCTGTGGATGGGTTTTACATACCGAGAACCCTCCGTGCTTCGGAAAGCACGTTAAGCTGTTGGTCCTGGCTGTCTTTCGTGGATCTTTGGCAGTCGTTACGGGTCTTCAGAAGCCCGAAAGTCTGATAACAAGTCTTACCAAGGGGTATCGAATTAGCCAATGACTGGGTTGTGGAAGTCAGATAGGTAGTCGCTCCATGTAAAATACTGGTATTCAGCTACATCCGGTTAGACTGGAAGCCGACCCCAACATAGATGGGATAAGGCGTAGATGATTATTGTATATTGTTTTGTATTGATGGAATGAATGGAAGGATAGTTTATTAATGCCTGTTTTATTAACCGACTTTAAAAAAAGGAGGACGTTCTCAATTCGACTGTATGTTTTTTTAATGTTTGTTACCTCAGAACTTTCGACTGGGTGAACCGATTTTGATGATAATTTTTATTTGAAAGCTGGTGCTTCCCGTGTGGTCCCCTTTCGATTTCATAAAGATCTGATGATGCGTTTCGGAGACAGACAACGGAACTCTTCAAAAAATAACAGTAAATCAACCGCGATTGCTGCTAACGCGTAAATATACATTGTTTTGACCCCAAGGATGATGAAATTTTGAATTAGTGGTGTAGGTACTTTATCTAAAAAGTGAAAAATAAAAACTTTTTCCAAAAAAATAACAACCGACTTCCAAAAACTTCACTTTGTACGTAGTGTTTTTTCGGAAGTCAGTTGTTATTTTTTTTGGAAAAAGTTTATTTTCAGTTAACTGTTTTACGCTTTGTTGAATACGTGGTAACGTTTAGCATCCGGTCGACCGAGTTGGTCGACCGGATGCTAAATGTTACCACGTATCTCGGGAGTTGTCAATTTCGCTGAGGGATTGACCTCAGGAAGAGCGACTGCAGCTTCCACTTATGCACATATAATGACCACTTTGTGATCAATAATTATTCATATATCTGGGTATCAAGTTAACTGTGGTAATAGCTGCACCAGGATGTGGCGAATAGGTTCTTCTATCTAAAGTAGCCCTAGCTGTGCCCCGCGGTTTCACCTGCGCAAGTCTCGATCCCGTGGAAATATTTGCATAAAATGTATCCTATGTCCTAATACAGTTCACGGTCTATCCATGTTCCAAATTACATATAAATACGTTCAGCCGTTTTAGCGTGAAAACGTAACAAACAAACATACGAAAAATCATCTCTTATCTGTTTGAAAGAAAAATCTGTCTTTGGATAGAATAACCATCTGTCTTCTTCTTTTTGCTTAAGAGCATTCATTCCACGCCGACTGGCAACAACGCATTTATAGTAGTTTTTCGTGATTATTTCATGAAATACAAACAAAAGTAACCATTTTTTCAGCCATGCACTGGATCGTTGGTATTTTCAAGTTTGTATGCAATTTTTTTCCAGTTATTTTTGGTATTTACGTCTTAAAAATCGATATACCGTTAATTATTTTCTATTTGCATTACTTAGTACGAAATGTATGTAATTATAAAAGAGTAAATGCTAAAAATAATTATAAATACCAACGATCTAGTGCTTGGCTGAAAAAAATAGTACTTTTGTTTGTATTTAATTAAATAATCACGAAAAACTACTATAAATGCGTTGTTGCCAGCCCGCGTGGAATGAATGCTCTTAAGTGCTACAAAAAAGCACGTAGATGCATAATTTTGTCGTTGAAATTGAATACGACTCGTTGGTTGTATTAATAACAATTACTTGATAAAAATAGTTCGTTTTCTTTTCTACAAAGATAATAAAGCTTTTTTTTACTATTTATTTAAATATCTAGCAATAAGCATTCTTTTGACGCATGTGTAGGCAAAAACTGATGGAGAGTTGAATGAGAGCTCCAATTTGCAGATTATGTTGAACACAATTCATCAAAACTATTTTTCATAGATTACAAATATTATCATTTTAATAGAATACATTTTTGTAGTATGCCTATTATATAAAGAAAAATGACTGGACCTAATTCAATTTTCTACTGAAAAGGTCTATCTCCGAAATTCTACATGATTTTGACGTAGTATTTACAGCAAAATAATCTTCAACATTTACTTAAAAAATACCAATTTTTTGTATTTCATATTTGCTCTTTTTATATTTTTATGAATAAAATAAAAGTACTACATATTTCACCGCGCCAGCGATGTGCGCTCGGTATCGCACGAACGCTTGTAAAAGGCGGAGCGCAAAGCTGAAATGTAAGAGGGCCCTTAATATGATTAAATGATTATGTTCGTAAGGGTATTAGTAGCTAGTACTAACAAAAAATTGTAATCACTAATTCATTCAGCGAGAAGGTATCCTGATTAATTTCTCCATGGATCAAGCTTCGTACCGAGCACTACACGAGACATACTCCTGTGGCCATCAATGATGTGAGATCATGTAACGTACTTACTAACTTTACATTCTTTCAACTACAAAATATCATACCTAGTCTAAGTATCAGTCATTAAGGGGTCGCCTCCACTTATAGGTACATGATAGGCTTTGTTCGGAAGCATGCACGTCACTATTTTTGGCAGGAGTACCTTTAAGGGCCGTCGATAACTCTCAGGGATCCTCTGTGAGGGGAAAGCCGTGCCACATTATACGTATATGTACGTAAGTGAATGAAGGGAGATAATTGCTGATAGATACTGTTCAAGGGAAAGGATTTCTCGCTTTAATGCGAAGAATGAAAGAGCTAATAGTTATTTTTTTAACTTCAAATGTGTTGGTTTAGATGTAGTTAAATAAAGCTGTAACCGCAAAAATATTGATTCCGCTGTAAACAATTATTGGCACGAAGTTCTTATTATAATAATAGAAAGAGACAGGAACAGAGTAAGATAGATTTTGGTGCTGAAGCCGAGGTCAAAATAATAATCCAAGATGACGGCTACAAAAATAAAAAATAAATCATCATGGGTGTCATTTTCAAAGTTTCGAGGGTGCTGAAGCTAATAGTAAGGTCAAAATAAAACACCAAGATGGCGGTTCCAAAAGTTTACAAATTTTTCCTCTTGTGTGTCGTTTTCATGATTTTAGAAGCACATCGGCTTAAAGTTTGAGTACTTATTTGAAAAGATGGAGTAAATGACGTTACATTTGGACTTGAAGAGAAAGCGTAGGGAACCGCGTTCTTGACGGGGCTTCCCTGTCGTTTCAATTTTATTGTAATATATGCTTAGGCATCCAGAAAAGTCTGTTATAGTCTGTGCCGTATCCTAATTTATGATACTTTTAATTAATTACCAGTCTCTGAAAACGTCATTATTTTTTTGTGTTTATTTGGCGTGCCCTAATTGAATAAGTTTACAAGGTCAGAAAACAGTTGATAAACGATGTTAAAAGTTACATTAAAGCAATTTTCTGGAATAATCGCGATGTTGTGTTACTAAGTAAGCAAAATAGTTCGCCAAATACAAGATTGTCAGAGAGGGTATTTTATCCTCCTAATCCTACTATAATATTATAAATGTAAAAGTTTGTGAGGATGCAAGGATAGATGGATGTTTGTTACTCTTTCACGCAAATAACCTCTGAACGGAGGTGGATGTTTGTTGGAACTATCAGTGTGCCAACATACTGATAGTTTATAATCATCATAATATCAGCCAAAAGACGTCCATTGCTGGATATAAGCCTCCCTCAAAATGGGGGATTTGCCATAATCGCCACGCTTGGCAGGCGGGTTGGCGATAGCAGGATGGTGGTCAAATGCATAGAGAACGCTGCTGCCCATTCTCTAGTAAGTCCCTTAGTCGCCTTCTACGACACCCACGGTAAGAAATGGGATGGTGCTATTCTTTTACGTCCGCCACCACATGGAACACAACACATGGATAGTTTATAACCTAGATTAACACATGATACTTTTTATCCCGGTTGTACATTCCCGTACGATAATTTCCGACCTCCACGCGGCCAAGCCGAAGTATTCCCGTTTGAGCACCCATGCATTGAGCACCAAACTTCTTCCCATTTAAGCACCAATCTATATTTTAACGTGGTGCTCTAAGGAGAACAAAAAATAAAATGTGAAAAATGCATTCGTCTTGCCATTGTGTGTGAAAAAAAACATACACATGTTAAACCCTAAGACACTAACATCCATCCCATACCTCCTTGTCTATTATTCTCAACAGCAACAGAAGAGGCGGGAGCTAGCAAACTAGATAAGTTTTAAAAGGACTAAGTTAGATGAATCTTGACTGCATAATGACGAAGATTAAAAGTTGTTGATTGTGAAAATTCAAAGACTTTCGGCTCGGACCTCGGTAGCTATTAATATAATCTCTTTTACGTAGTTGAGGTACACTTCATAAATAAGGATTACGATGATGTAAGCCCTTTTAAGTGTTCGATAAGCTAAGCTTGTAGGACGGAACGATTATTAACGATTTCGGAAATGGGACTAATAGTGCTGTCGACAGTTTGAATAATTTGCGCATGAGTTTATTTTGTTGTTTTCGTCATTAACTTTACAGTATTAGAGATGGTGTGCAAAACTTTTTTGACTACAAGACTCAATTTTATTGACTAAAATACTCAATTTTATTGACAACAAGATTCAATTATATTGACTACAAGACTCAATTTTATTGACTACAAGACTTGATTTGAATGATTACAAAACTCAACTTTATTGACTACAAGACAATTCAATTTTTGAATGGATAGGTTATTCCTCCGGGGTGTCATATATAAATTTAATTACTTTTGCTTGGGCAGTGTTAGCGTTAGTTTCTATAATACGTTTTCAATCCACATTGTGCATCTTGATGATGTTCTAATTCTTCCTTAATTGTTACAAGTAATGGTATACTAATCGGTGTGGGGTAGGTACCGTAATAGCAACGTGAGAAATAAAAAGGTTTATACAAAAAAAAAACAGGCTAGTTCCAAAAAATAACACTACCAAGTGTAAAATAACTTTACGTTTCAGAAATTAGTGTCTTTGAAGCATTTTAGTTTTTTGCCACCGAAAAAAGTTTTGTTTCACCAACAAAAATTGTGCCAAATGCAAAATAACGGCCACCAAATTGGGTCAGGAATACTTTTAGTGTCACGAGTACCACACACACACACATAACCAGGCGGCCGAACCAAGGGGCGTAATTAACACGGCCTGCCCTCTATCAATAACAGATTAGCATGTAAAAGCGAATGGCCTAATGGTTGGTGTGTGCCGGTAAGTGGCCCATAAATTCTGTCTGAACAACGCTTTATATTGTCTTTGTAAAAATGTTTGACAATAGATAGGTTGATTTGTAAGTTTTTGGCGATTTTTGTTTGATTGGTGTGACCTGTGCTCCATAGGTTTAGGTAGTTAAATAAAGATAAACAAATCGAAAAAAGGATTTCGAATAGTCGACACTTTCTTGTTTAAAAATATGATGTAGGTAACAAAATTAAATTCGTTTTGGATTAATACGATAGTTTTTCTGAAGCTACTCTTCCTAGATGAGCTAACTACTTCAGCACAATTTTTTTGTTAGATATATTATAATAATATAATATTTTGTTGTAATCTGCCTATTGTAAAGAGCACAAATGTGCAGGTTTCCTAAACCTTTTAGAAAATACAACGAATTAGATAACGTTGCTAATTTGAAAAGTACAACTGTGATGTAATATGGCAACTGAAGGGGCAGGTATTACGTTTAGTCGGTTAACCAGAGGCCTTTGACAGCGCTCTCGACATTTACGTTTTTGCGAGTGCGTTTCGATTTTGTTAAGTTGTGTTATTACAGCTAGCGAAATAATTCATAATACAACGGAACAATTTATTATGAATGTGACAGATAGTTCATCAGATTCTGATTCATATTTAGAATAGAGCCCATTATTATACACCGTGACATTTTAGTCGTTTTACAACGGCAGGCCACTTCATGTATACAATGACTACTAATCATTTATAAAAAATAAAATTATATTTTTGGACATATGAATAATAATTTAAAAAAATATATCATTCACTAAGACGAAATCTTTTACAGTTTAATACGTAAACATTATTAATAGGGGGGGGGGGGGGGGGTCATAATTCTAAACCATTATTTATTTTTCTTAGTACATATTATCTTAATTAATGGTATATTTTTTTTAATCGCGCCTGTAGGTGTTTTATGTCTGATACATTGAGTGGACCACCTTCGTAAGACGACTAAAATGTCACGGTGTATAACTATAAATAATATGATTTTTACATTCGAAATAAAAGGTTTCGTATCTATGAGTCACGTGATTTTTTTTGTTTACCTTTATTTAACTACCTAAACCTTTGGAGTATAGGTACCTATTGTGTCATTCGTGGATCTTAGACAGTCGTTACCGGTCGTCAAAAGCCCGAAAGTCTGACAACCAGTCTTACCAAGGGGTATCGTATTACCCAGTAACTGGGTTGTGGAGGTCAATTAGTCGCTCCATGTAAAATACTGGTATTAAACTGCATCTGGTTTGACTGCAAGCTAACCTTTAAGTATTTGGGAAATGGCTAGGCAAACAATAATAATGTGACCTTGTGAGGTAGTCTAGAAATGTTAACAATTTAATCAGGATCGTTTTTTTAATGTTGGAAATGCTATCGAATTTTGTTTTATAAATATCTAAGTTGATAGTTAGCTATCCTATTAATCCAACAAATGTTATAAATGTGAAAGTTTAAACGTCCATAGTTTACATGTTTGGATGTTTGTTACTCAATCACGCCAGAACGGCTGAACGGATTTATATAAAATCTGCCACACTAACAGTATAAACCGTGACATTTTAGTCGTCTTACAACGGCAGCCCACTTCATGTATCTAATGACTACTAATCATTTATTTAAAAAATGATATTTTTGAACATTTGCATAATTAAAAAACTGAAAATATCATTCACTTAGACGCATGACGTAGTTTGAAACACCCTGTTATGGAGATGGAATTAATGATGAAATGTAATGGTAGGTAGCGAGATATCTTCTACCGTTTGATACGTAAACATTATTAACAGGGAGGGTGTTCCATATTTCTAAACCATTATTTATTTTTCTTTGTACCTATTATCTTAATTAATGGTAACAATGTTTTAATCGCGCCTAGAGGTATTTTATGACGGATATATTGAGAAGACCACCTTTGTAAGACGACTAAAATGTCACGGTGTATATGCATTCCACAACCTTCTTCGACAAATCCTTTTCTGTTCAGGCAGCTCGTTTGTGGAATGCATTGCCAGTTCAAATAAAACGCACATAATCGTTACCTATGTTCAAGAGACTCGTGAAGGAGCATTACTTGTTGTTGTAATTTTGTTGTAGCTGCTGTAGTCGTCATTTATTTTCTTTGCTTATATATTTAATATGTATGTAAATAAGTATCTAATAAACAGCATAATTATATATGAATATATCTATGTATCTATATAGTAAATTGTTTATTTTTGCACCGATGACAACCCTATTTTTATGTCCACGCAATCACTGTCCATTCCAAGGTTGCCTGGAAGAGATCGCAGAAAGCGATAAGGCCGCCCCTTTTATGTTTCTAGTGTTAAGTGTTTTATCTTTGTAATGTATTTTCTGGTGTACAATAAAGCATATACAAGGTGTAATTTTAATCACCGTTAACTTCATAAGGGGTGTTCACTAAATTGTAATAGGACCACTCCGAGAAAGTACTCTTCCAAAAGCTACCCAAATCGCTTCAAGGGAGCCTATAAAATTTGAAGAATTCTCTCTATTTCTCCAGGATCCCATCATCAGATCCTGACTTGATGGTCATGGGACCACCTGGGAAGTATACCCTTTCAAACAAAAAAAATCTAAATCGGTCCAGCCATCTTCGAGTAATCGTTGTACATACATAAAATAAAATACCAATCGAATTGAGAACCTCCTCCTTTTTGAAGTCAGTTAAAAACCAAATTCCACGTACTTCAATGTTTATATGTCTGTACCTACATTGTTATTATTACACCTTAAATTACCTAGGCAGGCAATTAATATCTGGCATTTTAGTACCAACATAACCTACATTGAAATTAAACTTAAATGGTTAGAACTAAGCAATAGTTTATTGACTAACCAATATTTGCAAGATATAAATAATTTAAGTTCGCTTACCAAGTAATAAGTTATTGCTACGACCAGTATGTACCGAACAGATCTCGAAATAATCTTGAAGCGGCAAATGGCTAGCTGTTAAGGCAAGCGATAGGTCATAGATTCGGAGTCCTCTTGAAGCACACAGTGAACCTTGTAAGGCTAAATGCTCCAATTAAATTACCTCAGCAGCTGAAGAGGCTTAACAAGAATACCAGTAAATAAAGTGCAATCCATTTTTTACCGACTAAACGACGGAGGTTCGCAATTCGTCTATTTTTTTTTGTGTAACTTCCACGATATCTCCAGCTCGATTTTGAATATTGTTTTTGTCATAGATATGTTTCATAAATAAATAATTAAGTAACCGTACTTATTAAAAAAGGAAACGTATTGCACCGCACGTACCTATATAAATGGTAACAGTTTGAAATTTTTCCGTACTATTCTACACTTGAATTGAACGATTCATGACAAATGATGTAGATTACAATTCCTCCATACCCTAAAACAGCTAAATCATGCAACTACAACGTTCCTACTCCATTAGTTCCCCTGCGTACACCAAGTATATTAGCCAGGTATTCCCAAAGGAGTTTTCAAGTCGATTGCAACTTCATTGGGCACAGTGAATGGACCAAATTGCAGAGTACTGTAGGCAGGCCACGTCCAAGACAGCCACTGATTAGACCGGCTTACTTGTTGATAAATTATAAGTTAGTATTGAAGTCATGTGAGAGTTGTGTCTGGTTTAATTAGTTGTTTGTCTGACTGCCTCGTACGTCTAGAGGTTGCAAGCGTTACTGTTGAGTCTGAGGTCCTAGGTTCGATTACTAGGTTTTGTATTGACAAAACAAGATGGCGGCATCAGTTCCAATTTTGTCCGCGAGCCAAAATAACCTTGCATACTAGAATAGTTTAAATAGAGAATTTTGTATGTAGACAAAACGAATTACTAGTTGATAAATGAAACAAGAACAAAATAATTTATTTTGAAAAAAAAAAAATATTTTGTTTGAGACAAAGAAATGAAACAAAACAAAATAATTTATTTTGAAAAAAAAAATATATATTTTGTTTTTGTTTCATTTATCAACTAGTAATTCGTTTTGTCTGCATACAAAATTCTATTCTATTCTAGTATGCAAGGTTATTTTGGCGCGCGGACAAAATTGGTACTGACGCCGCCATCTTGTTTTGTCAATACAAAACCTAGTAATCGAACCACAAACCACGAAATTCTTGTAACTACTTACCTTGGAGGTGTACTCCCTATGCACGAAATCCGTAGCTTCAGCCGAACTTACGGTCGATTCCTACTCCGTATTACCTACTGACGTAAGATTAGTGCGGGACCTGAACTAAGGATGAACAATGACAACACAATTTGACAGTTATCTCTTGTTTTTATCTGTCCGAAAAAGTTCATTAATCGGGTGTAGGATTCGCTTCGAAGTTTCGAACTACTTGTACGTGCCCGTATTTTCGTTGACGGATGTAGAGAGTAGGGCCCCCGTATCGGGAACACATTGTATATGGTAACCTAATTTCCCTTTGTTAGTCACTAAAGGAAAACTACCAAGAAACTTCACGGTCACTGTCTGTTAGTCTCCGCTTGGTATCGATCCAGTCTCGTAACTAAGTACCTAGTAGATACCCAAAATTTACTTGGTTACCATCCAGCGAACCGGGTTCAACCCCGTATCCTTTGTAAACATTATTTACTCAATAAACTGAGCTTCAATGTTTTATAAGTTAGTTACAAAATTCGACTACAAAATATAATCCTTGAATATTTAGTCTCTGGTTGAAGAGTTTAATTGTTTGGCTTCTAGATCGAAGTTACTTATTTAGCAATAACGACCCGAGAATGGTGATTTAAGGCCGGCCTTGAACTTCGGGTTAAAATCTCTAGATATGAGTATCTAACTTACAAGGTATGTCATTGTCTTCGATATTGTCTCCTTGGTAACAATAGGTATATTTGAAAGCTAATGAAATAAAAATATATTTAAATGACACTGTCGGTACTGTGACATGTACATTAAGGCAGCCAAACGACTGTTATGTTATGGTTTTTGGAAATTCTTAAAAAATATCAAAGAACCACGAAAAATTACAAAAAACAGCTGAGCGATCTACGCGCGCCCGGCCGACAGCGTTCGCTGAATGTTACGTGGATTGACCTTCATCCACCGAATAATGAATTCAATATTTATATCGATATCCAACACGTGGGTAAAGTTTTGCCAGCTAATCTAATTTGACCCTGTAGAAAACATAGTGACGAAACTTCTTGAACAAAAAAGATCTGAAATTGATAACAAAACTGAGCAAGTTATACACATAACACAATATAATAAGCTCATACAATCTTACATGAATATCATAATTTTGAAGGTCAATTAACGTGAACCTTAATTAGTAATATACCTACTTACATTCAATATCAGAGAACAACAATAGGTATATAAAGCAAGTATATTGTTACCGAGGAGACAATAACGAAAGATAGAGTTTCAAATGAAATTAGTTTAACACAAGCTTCATATATGTTGGAATATGCTTCAGTGGCAGAATATAATATACTAGCAGCACTCCGCGGTTTCCATAGGAATACGGGGATAAAATATAGCCTATGTTACTCGGTAAAGACGTAGCTTTCTTACGGTGAAAGAATTTTTAATATCGATCCAGTAGTTTTTAAGTTTATTCGTTACATACAAAAATACAAATCTTTCCTCTTTATAATATTAGTGTAGAAGTGTAGATTAGGCTGAATAAGTATTGTCTTACGGCTTTGAGCTAGGTATATTGACTGTGCTAAGTCTAGATTTAAATAGGCCATAGTGTCGTACGAAGGCTACAGTTGTGCTAAACTTTATGAGACAAATGAAAATTTTGTATCGCTGTAAACAAATGGCCGATTATGACGTCGGTCGGAAGTAATGGTGGTGTGGCGATCGGCGGCTTATTCCGGATTCGGAAAATGCAGGACTGCTCGTTGTGGCGATGGTTGCTCCTATAGCATTATCAGCCTATAATATTACCACAGCTGGGACATTTGTCTGTTGTCGGTGAGAGGGAATGGGCCGTGATCTACCTCGCGGAGCCTGTGTGGGTTGGTAGATATCACATGTCTTCGATTTTTTAGTTCTCGGACATGCCGGTTTCCTCACGTTTTTCTTTACGATTTTAAGAGCAATGGTGATGAAATAATTTACACAAAGTAAAGCGTCTGTCCGTATGGTGCCGGACGTAAAAGAATAGCACCATCCCATTTCTTCCCGTGGGTGTCTTAGAAGGCGACTAAGGGATTTACTAGAAAATGGGCAGCAGCGTTCTCTATGCATTTGCCCACCATACTGCGATCGCCAACCCGCCTGCCAAGCGTGGCAAAACCCCCATTTTTAGGGGAGGCTTATATCCAACAGTGGATGTCTTTCGGCTGATATGATGATGAAAGCGTCTGTCAGGGACCGAACCTACGATCTATAACTCGTAAGTCGCGACTGATTCCACTGGGCCACCACTGGTGTACTGGTTGGGCCTATGTTCAGCCATACTTCTTATGAAACCTTATAATATTATTAACCAATTGAAATAGCGGACCGTCTCGTGTAAATCGGCTGTAATTTTGGCAAATAGTCAGTACGATTTCAACATAAACCGTTCCAAAAAAGGATAGTATAAAAAAGCGGCTAAACGCCTCCTTACACGGCGATAACACGGCAAATAATTTAACCAAGGACATAAATAAAGAGAGGAAAGAAATTATGAACCCGACAAAATTCGAAGAAAATAAAAACAAATAAGGGGTTCCTTAGTCGGCCATTTAATTTCATGAAAGCAGACGCGTATTCTAATAAGCTGGGAAACATTACTTGGTTTTATTGCACATTTTCACTTAACTTCGAGTCGGTATTTCTCTTTGGTAGTCATTTCGAGCCATAGTCTGGGCAGTGTGAATTATTTAGAATACGCTATCCGAAGATACGGCATTAAAGATTCAGAGGCGCAGACCTTACGCTTTTGACTGTACGTTTCACGAAACTAACTCGGTGTGGGCACAACTACACGTCATCGAGTTCTCGGGAACCAATCGATAAGGTCTGTTGTTTGATTGAATTTAAATAAATAAATTTGTTCTGTTGCTTTGTGTCCGTGCTGGGCATATTGTTGTATATACTTCTACTTACTTATTGTGTACTGCGTGTACATAATTCCTCTCAAGCATCAGTTTTGCGTATTAAGTGTTTTCATCATTACCATCATCATCATTTCAGCCGAAAGACGTAAACTGCTGGACATAGGCCTCCTCCAATACTTTGGTGCTTGCCATGTTTTGGGGGGATTTGCCATAATCGTCACGCTTGGCAGGCGGGTTGGCGATCGCAGTGTGATGGTAAAATGCATAGAGAACGCTGCTGCCCATTCTTTAGTAAGTCCCTTAGTCGCCTCCTACGACATCCACGGGAAGAAATGGGATGGTGCTATTCTTTACGTCCGGCACCACACGGAACAGTTTAGTCTGGTTTAGTGTTTTACATATAAGTAATAACAGTCGCACGTGTCAATCGATCACGTTTAGCTATTTCGGCTGTCATTCGTGGATCTTTGACAGTCGTTACGGGTTGTCAGAAGCCCGAAAGTCTAACAACCTCATCTTACTAAGGGTTACCCAGTAACTGGGTTGTGGAGGCCAGATAGGCAGTCGCTCCACGTAAAATACTGGTATTCAGCTGCATTCGGTTAGATAGGAAGCCAACCCCAAAATAGTTGGGAAAAGGCATGGCAGATTGGTTTTTTGGTTAAACCAGTAAAATTAATCTGAGCCCCAATCCTGCATCGTTATAATGATTCCCCGCGGAATCTTACTACGTTCAAACTACGTCAATATCGTTTTTTTTTAAAACCAATGTAATGGTAAGGAATCGAAATGTCATATTCTGTACGTGTCTAAGACAATTTGTCGATATTATTAATACGATATTAGCAGAATTCGTGTGTGATTGACGTGGTTACCAGTTACGAATCGTTAAGTGGTCATAGTGAATTCAGGCCCTGATCGACTCTAATACTAGAGTAACACGAACAGATAACCACTGTTACGTATTCAAGGTCAATGGTTCACCAATAAGTCAACAACTCCCATACCAACATATACTATGTACAATTTGTACAATAACTTACAACACCTAAACACATAGAGATAACTTAACAATACATGAACAGAAACTAGTCGAAATTCAATTCAAATGTTGCCTTTATGTTATAGTATCTGTTTATTACTGATACTGTACTTACGCTTCTTTTTCATTCATCCACATCATCATTGTTTTATTATCCTTTTACGACTTTCTTACATTATTATATTTCTCTCTTTGTTTTCTGTGCTAACACTCTGCGAATCGGTCTTAAACGATTCGTCTATATAGAATTACTTGATTTTACATTAGAATTTCTATATTTTTACATTTTAATATTCTTGTTATGACATTTAAGTCAAACACGTCAAACTGATGTCTACTTATTCTTTTAATTGTCTATGCAGTCTATTGAAGGAAGGTTGCATTAAGATTGTACTTACTAAAAATAATTTTATATCGTTTTGGATAGCCTAAATTTGGGTTTTCTATGGAACTACGTTGTCAACTAATTAACAAAATTCTAAATTATTATTATAAGAGTCTTAAAACGCACTCTCGGTTTGTATGAAGGAGGTTTTATATGTCTTGGCCGACTAGACTGGCATACGAGAATATCTATGTCTGAAAAAGAAAAAGAGGAGGAATTCAGAATGTCAGCCAAAAAAACAGTTGGAGATTTTCGAAATCACAAGGAAATAAAGCAATAAAATGGAGTTACACATCTGCACTTAATGCCCATTGTCCGTCTATGCCCAAAAATGAAATAGTCGTAAGAAAAGTGTTTGATTTTCAAGCACAACAATATTAGAAAATGGACCGCCCTAGCTACTGGCAAAGAACTCCGAAGACTTTCCATAGACATGACGATAGCCATGAAAGATTATGGGGTGAAGATGAAGGCCGCGTTTATACTGCTGGCTCGTGCGCGGTATTTCGTCCCGGACATGAATGGAACAGTTACTGAAACTATTCCTAAGCAAGCTTGTGTGACTGCTACTACAACTCCAAGAAGTGTTTCAGGAGTAAAAGCCAAAGATATGCATGTCAAGGAATTGGACTGTGATTATTACCAATAAATAGAGTGCAAAGGTACCTTTTTATAATTTATCTTGTATTTCTCTTATTAAATTCTAATTGTCTAGTCTATTTTCTACCCCTTTTATTTGTCAGGGATAGGTAGACGCGACAATGTATATAATGCCTAAAACCAATTTGTAGTACATATTCTAGACTATTGTCCCAAGTCTATCCCAATACGTTGAAGCCTTATTAAACTTTATGTCGGGGATTAACTTCGGCCATTATCTCCCAGATAATTTTAAGGGACTGTGAACCTTCATAATCAAATTAACTTTATTGGACGGTAGCTCGCGTTAAATAAAAGTGGATTACTAATTAAGTGTCGTATAATTGAAATTAATCGTGTGAGATAATTTTGGAGAAAAAAAATGAAGGTGATTTTTTTTTATTACTGTATTTTTTATTTTACTTACCTCTAGCTTTCGTCACTGTAAGTCAAACGTAATGAGGTAATTGAACCTACTGATTTTGTCGCACTGGGCTCGCGTAGTGTATTATGGCCCACTCCCTCTCATCGAGAGGATGCTTGTGGCCCAGCAGTGGCAACATTATAGGCTTACTAGGTTTTGCCAGCGGCTTCGCCCGCGTGGATGTCAAAAATTATCGCGCGGGAACGTAATACGGGGATGAAAAGTATCCTATGTGTTAATCCAGATTATAAACTATTTTGCCAAATTTCATCCAAATCCGTTCAGGCGTTTTTGCGTGATTGAATAACAAACATTTATTTATTCCCCAAACACATACAACTATCATCACAGGCTCACCTAATACAATAGTGTAGTTATAGTAATAAAAGCTTATAAATACACAATTATGTTATTAAAAACAATCAAGAGCAATTTTAAAAAATGCGGCCCGTGTGAATTCACTCAGGGTACAATTGAAGCAGTCAATCTGTTGTGACATCCAACCATCTTCACAAACTTTCACATCTATAATAAGTATTAGTAGGGTTATGTACAGAGATCGGATATTCGGATGCATATTCACCTAAAGTTGCGGTGTTGGCTAATATGGAACGGGTTTTTGTATCGAAAAAATCTTCATTAAATGTAAAAAAAAATGTTTTAACTAACACACGCCACCGCCACTCTTACAGACTTTATACACCCTACTAACACATATTTGCATCGCGATTAATTTTAAATAAATGTGTCTGAATAGCTATGTAATCCTAATAATTTACCTAACTAGTTATGCATTCCCGGTGTTACTGAAATCCCGGGATTTTTTCATAAAAAATATTTTTTAAGCAGCCATACTTTCATAACTAAAAATTAACTTTAGGTAAATATGCATCCGATTATCCGATTTCTAGTTATGTATGTATGTGAGAGAATTGACTTAATACGAAACTTACGAAACTTTCTTTATTGAAAACGCTGTAAAACTTAAAACAAATTAAATACAGGTTGGAAAACTAACGAGTTATATTAAAATAACCTGGGGGTTAATTGCGTAACACACTAACTGTAGGCATAATGAATTTCATTGTACAGTTCGAGAACATTCATTGCGTTATTTACGTTGTAAAGCAGAGAATTTTTCAAATATATTAAGAAATGAATTAGCAATAAACTTCAAAATTACTCAGACTCTGACTGTTAGTTTGTTTGGCAATTAGGGAGCTACTTAGCTCTTCGGAATATGGAGATCTCTTAAAATCGAGTCGCGGGATCGAACTCACTGATGGGCCTGGCAAAAAAGCACGCTGTCTCACCAGGCATCGTGACCGAGGTAGTGCCCGTGATGAGTAGTTGAACGCTAGTCTACATGCACAACATGCACACATGTGTAACACACACATGTGTAAAAAATTAAGAAAAGTCCTTCGGAAGATCGCGTTTTATGAAAAAACCACTACAGAAATCAATGGGACCAATAAAGTTTATTGAATTTTTCGAAAATTGAGCTTTGTCTACCGACTTGGTTTTGGAGATTTTACGCTTCTTTTATTACACACACGCCTAAAGTTAGGTTAAATTAGCAAGAAAAACGAATCTTCGTTGGCTCATAACTTTTTAATGGCTTTTTATTTTAGTATTCTGTTTCCGTACAGACAATAATAATAATGAGACAAAACCATACGATGTTTAATTTTTGATGTACATTATCGAACAGTGGAGGAATACACTCCCGAAGTTTGAATGGAAAAAAATGTCGACAAGATTCATCTTAAGAACTTCTGACTTTCGCGACTATGACATGCTAGCAATAACTGAAGTTTTCACAGGTGATATAAGCTGGTTTGTGAAAACACATACCATCAGACCCGTTTTCCGAGAAGGGTAAGGAGAGGTAAGAACCTACCTATAAGCACATCCACATTGGGCCAGTTATGTTTGATTGAGGTCGAGCCTATTGCCATAAACCTGGTACAAATCCAGACTCCGGGCTAATACTAAAAAAACTAACCTGTTTAATCAAGGGCACGAAATCATGTGTCATTCTCTCACGAATAGTGGACCCTAGCAGAAAATCACTAGAAAGACAAAAAGTTATAGGTCAAACTGTAGTAGGTACATATATTTAGAAGAAAAATAAACGTTTATCCGTCCTCCAATTGGCAGTGTAAGGAAACCCTGTTTAACCTTTGTCACGGCAGCTTGACATTTCGATACAAAATATACCGATACATTACCTAAACTATTACCGGGAACTTGCTTCCATCGATTTTACTGTTGTTAGGGTAGCCATTTTGCGCGCATAATTACCTAATACTAAGCATAAAGCTAAACCAGCCCAGAACAGTGGAGTCCCAGTGATAACGGTCCCAACTTACGAGTTGTATGTAGATCGTGGGTTCAAACCCAGGCTGGCGGTTTAATTTGTGTAAATAATTTCATGACCACTGCTCTCAAAACGGTGAAGGAAAACATCGTGAGGAAACAGGCATATCCTAAAACCAAAATTTCGTAGACATGTGACGTCAACCCACACTGGGCCCGAATGGTGGATTTAGTAGGCCCTCTGGAACAGAGGACTCCTAGCATTCGGATCATTATACATAGATTGATTTTGAAACACAAAGCTACATTCCTTCGAACGTGTTTTCCACACATAAAAATATTATCCATAAAAGGTTTCATAGTGTTTACCTATATCATGAAAAGTAATAACAAAATAAACGAAATTACAAATAAATTATTTAACAAACAAATCACAAAAATAATACGAATTAATTATAATTATCTTTACCTCTCTATTCTTTATCCGGTTAGAGTAGAACCCGAGCCCAACATAGCTAGTGAAAAGGTAGGTAGTGATGATAAAATACGGATAGTTATTTGAATAGCAATGAAACTAAAACAAAAAGATCTAAAAATACATTTAGTCAATTTTTTTGTAGTCACTTTCACCATATTGTTCCTATCATAGTTTTACAACAAACTACTAAAATAAAATATTGTTTCGTTGGTAGTATTTTTGTTTTTGAACTGACAACACGTAACTGGTACGGGCTGCCAGTTATGACGTCGACTTGGCAGCACCACTATGCATGGCATCAATTCAATGTGCTATGTCGTTAGTGCTATAGTGTTGGGCAAAAAGTTTACGGTTATTTTGGCTTTAAAAAGTTGGAAGAATACGGTTTTCTGGCAGAATGATTAAACTAAAAAAAATAGTGCGTGACTCATGGGACCAAAATTCAGTGATCAATGATTGTTCTTAACAAAATAAAATATATATATTTAACACCTAACGACTTCTCTTGACACGTGGAGCATACGGTGGAAGTCTGCCCGGCTTGGGCGGAGCACCGCCCCTGTCCTCGTGGAGGCGATCGGTGGCGGCGGTCTGTCCCGTCCGGCCCTGGTCCAGGCCATGGTACGGAGCGAGAGTGCATGGGAAGCCGTCACTTCCTTCTGCGAAGCAGTAATGCTCGCGAAGAGGGAGGCGGCGCACGTGAGGGAGAGACAATCTATGCGCCCTCATGGCCTTAGTCGCCGCAGGAGACGCCCTGGGCGTTGGGAATCCCAGGTCGATTCCCGGCCACTGTAAGCGCGGGCTTGCGGACATCGAGCTCACGGTCTGATAAGGACCAAGCCCGGGTCGACGGCGCGTTGTGTTCCACGCACACCTTAAAGAGATGTCAGCACCAACTGGTGCGGGTTGTTCGAAAAAGATACCGTGGCCCCTAGCACACAGGTACCGAAAGGAAGACGGGTGGGGTTTTAGTCAGTAAAAGTCTGACACGCCCTCTAAGTTATTTGATGATTTCCACCCTTAAAAAAAAGGACTTGTCGGCAATCTCCGAATTGTGATACTCAATATCCACTGTATAAATATAAATATGGAATACAGTTATCAAGAAAAGTAATCTGTCAGATAGATTAACCGGAATATATCCGGAGTAGGTGAAGCAGGCCACAAATAGACCTGAGGCCCTAGTGTGAGTTTCATTTAACCATCTACACCAAACGCAGTGAGCGCGTTCGGCGCTCCGAATGGTCCGCCACCAATCCAGGGCCAATCGGAACGCCGATGATGGTTAAATAAAACTCACACTAGGGCCTCTGCTAGTCGACATTCACACGGACTGCATTTTCAATTCTCTGTGTTGAACCGAGCATTCACATTCCAACACAGTGCAGAGCGAGAATCTCATCGCGTCAAAAAACACAGTGTTCGATTTTCAACTGTCGGCGATAAGCAGTGCATTGAAGTTGCAGTGATCTGAAAATCACGCTGTGATTTTATTACGTCCGTGCGGGCATGGGCTTCGGCTCTTAAATTATATAGGTAGGTACCTATACAAGTATAAATCCGATTGCAACGAATATTTTCGTGACTATATTGAAGTTAGCCGCGGAAATGCCCCAATTTTCTTTCCCATAAACCGTATTTCACATCCATACTCGTATTTGCCAACAATCTCCATCATAACCGCAAATAAACAAAATTCCGATACGCAAAACAACATCTTAAGGAATCCTTATTCTATTTGGCTTGAAATCGAAAGCGCAGGCGTAACCCGGACGCGAATCGAGATTATCCATTTCCTTTCGATAAGTGAGAAGTTTTCCTCTACAAGATTAAATATTGCAGCCCCTTGGTACCCTGCGGCGTGAGTAATGCAGTGTCAGAATCTAGACGTGTATGGAAAAAGCCGAGAAAACTTACCCAGATACGTTTTTAAGTAGTGGTAGGAGAAACCAATTTGTGATGTTAGTTCTGATTTATGGATAGTGCTGTTTGTTTGTTTAAATTGTGTTAGTCTTGTAGGAATATTGGGTTTACAATTTATTTGTTACTTGAGTAGTTTTGCCCCCATTTCTTCCCGTGGGTGTCGTAGAAGGCGACTAAGGGACTTACTAGAGAATGGGCAGCAGCGTTCTTTATGCATTTTTCCACCATACTGCGATCGCCAACCCACATGCCAAGCGTGGCGATTGTGGCATATCCCCCCAAAAAATGGCAAGCACCAAAATTATGGAGGAGGCCTATGTCCAGCAGTGGACGTCTTTCGGCTGAAATGATGATGATGATGATGATGATGATGATGATGAGTAGTTGTGTAGATCCTACTAATATTATAAATGCGAAAGTTTTAATGTTTGGATGTTTGTTACATAATTACGCAAAAACGGCTGGACGGATTTGGATGAAATTGGGTGTACAGATAGTAACACATAGTAATTGGATAATTTTCGACGTCGGTTTTTACATTATGATGGCAAAAGTAGGAACAAAAGTTCGAGCTAGATTATTTTTATTGCCCATCGTAGAAGTGTTGCGCAAGCCTTGCTCACTCGAAAATATTGAAGCCATCTATATTAATGTATGAAATGAATGGATCGTTTGAGTGCAAGGGCTGACTCAATCCGATTGCGCAAACTTATTTTAGGTGTAGGGGTCGCCTAAGAAATCAAATTATACCTATGCCTAAATTGTTTAAAATCGTTACTTGTATTTCCTCGGTTTGGCATTTTTTTAATGGTTTGGTAATTATTTATTTATTTAACACACAAAAATGTACAGAGGCGGACTTAATGCCATCTTTTGATAATATGAAAAACCATAAAGGCTCGTGCAGACTAGCGCGACACGACGGTCGCGTCGCGACACTCGTAGAACAATTTCTATGAAAACTTAATGGAAATTGTTCTACAAGTGTCGCGTCGCGCTGTCGCGTCGCGCTGTCGCGTCGCGCTGTCGCGTCGCGCTGTCGCGTCGCGCTGTCGCGTCGCGCTGTCGCGTCGCGCTGTCGCGTCGCGCTGTCGCGTCGCGGCTGTTTGAAGAAGCCTTAATTGTTTAAAGCAAAAGATAATTATCAACTTCTGGCTTTTGCCTGCGACTTCGCTCGCGTCGAGGTCGAAAGCTATCTCACTTGAACGTACTACCGGGATTAAAAGTATCCAGGTTATAAACTTATCTGTTCGGCCGTTTTTTCGTGATCATCTAAACATCCAAACTTTCACATTTTTAATATTAGTAGGATATTTAATTCAACAGAGAACCTAAAACTTTATAACCATATAGAAAAGCATTCAATACATCTAACGCCCCTCGCAGATCAATTTTCACGGTGGAGCTGCGACTCCACAACGATCTCGCTCCATTACTCCCTCCAAAGTGTCGACATCCTGCCGATTTGTACCACAATATTCAATTATTTTTACATTTTGATTCGATTCGGTTAGCATTCTAAGTTTTGGTAGATCGAGCAGAATATTGCATTATGGCAGCAGATACTAAGAAGAATAAAATCAGTAAAAAACTTTTTCCAAAACAAAAAAGCAACTAACTTCCGCAAAAATACTACAAAGTGAAAAATAACTTTAATTTCGGAAGTCGGTTACTTTGGATATATATTTAAATTTTTTGTCACCGACTTCCCAAATTAAAGTTATTTTTCACTTTGTAGTATTTTTCCAGAAGTCAGTTGTTTTTTTTGGATAAAGTTTTCTATTTTTCACTTTTTAGTTATAGTATCTACCCACACCAATTCGAAATTTCATCATCATTTCATAATTTCGGGGTCAAAACAATACATATTTATGTGATAGCAGCAATCGCGATTGATTTGCTGTCATTTTTTGAAGAGTTTCGTTGTCTGTCTCCGAAACTCATCATCAGGTCTATATGAAAAATGGGACCATTTCGAAATAAACCCCATTCGAACAAAAAAAGAATTTTGTAAATGCGTCTTTATATGACGAAGTTATGGTCGAAAATACATTTTAAAAAACCTGTCGAACAGATAACCTCCTCCTTTTTGAAGTCGGTTAAAAATTACAATGAAATTAATGTGATGGAAAGAGCAGTGATGGCCTAATGGTAACGGCCACGACTTACGAGTGGGTTTAAACCCAAGCAGGCTTTCCTTTGGGATTTACTTTGTGTAAATTATTTCGTCACCACTACTACTCTAAAAACGGTGAAGGAATACATCGTGAGGAAATCGGCATGTCCTAGAACCAAAAATTTGATGACATGTGACATCCGTCAACACGCACTAGGCTCGCGTGGTTGATTACGTTACGACCCACTCCCTTTCACAGAGAGGAGGTTTGTTGCCCAGCAGTGGGAACATTATAGGCTGAATAATAATATGATAATGTTATGTAATAGAAAGCACAGTTTGTTAGTCAGTGTGCATATTGTCTCAGGCCATATGCCCACTGCAAAATATTACGTTTACTTACTTTTCTACCTAATTAAATTTTCCCAAATCGACTAATAACTTAGGAACGATCAATATAAGTACTAGATACATTCACAAGAAAACATCTTGTAATCCGCCCACAGAGCATAACAAAATTCATAAGACAAGGCCCAGGACTGGTGCCATTTGTTACCAAAATGCCAGAGACCGATATATGGCGCGGCCGTAGACGATATTATGGATGCTTGGCTGGCAGCACGAGGTCTGCCTGGCAATCTGCCACGTGGCTGTAACACCATACTGGGGCTATAAACCGCTCGCAAGTTTGGATTAAGAAAGATTAATTGTAGCATGTGAGGAATTTTACTTTAACGGTTTCGGGTTGCGATTTCTAGAATAGGTAGCTTAGTGTTTGTTGTGAATACCGAGCCAAAATGCGAAAACGATTATACAGCAGGAAATAGGGAAATTATTAATCCTAATTTTGCTGTTTTCCTATTTATTTATTTAAACTTCTCGCACACAATAAGGTACAAAGGCTGCGAGCGTATTTTTAAAATATCGACAAGTTTTTTAAATGTTCAAATAAAACGATCGAATCGTTCGAAATACGTATTTCAACCGAAAACGAAGTCGAGCCCCGTTTGAATACAGAAAAATGTTTAAAACATACTTTTCACAAAGCACAACGCAAGACTGGCAAAAAGGAAATAAAAAAATAAAAAATAAATGCCGTTCGTACTCTGCCATTGGATTCCACGTAAGTTGGGTATACGGGTATACGGCCTGCTTTAATCCAAATAGTTGGCCTAGTCCAAATAGTTTCACAGGCAAATCTTTATTGCACCCGCTTAATTTCGCACAACTATGCCGGACGGCACTAAATGAATTTATTATGCTGCACTCTGTAAACGAAGCTGGATTTTTGGTGCCTTTCGTTTCGCGTCAAAGTTCAAAGGGAATATTCTGAGAATATCTCTGTTTGTTATTGAATTACGCCTTGAAGTTCTGTTCTTATCTTTGTGAACTTTTGAATATACTTGTTGGTATTGGATGTAGATTGTTGCTCGTGTTGTTTTCCTTTTTGAGTTGATTCGAATTTTGAATACCAACAGATGCTTCTTGGAATGTTTTCTTAATTTGAATGTTTTGGTAATGTTCAGTTAATTCTGGGAACATAATTAGAGTATGTCTTAGAGATGTCCAATTTAAAAAAGTAAACAGTATAGAGCTTTTAATTTTGTGCCAATGTTCCTGTATCTACAGGATAAGTTTTTATCCAGTGCGCAAACTGTAACCATGAATTCAACATATCATTCTAGATCTCCCGGCGCAGAAATTTTTCGTCGGTTATACATAACAAAAATCAGCTGTTTCATAGAACAGTGCAATACCTACGCGGTCAAAATGTATGGAACATCTATTTTTTTTTGTATAACCGACAAAAAAATTCTGCACTGGGAGATTTAAAATAATATGCTGAATTCATGGTTACAGTTTGCGCACTGGATAAAAACTTATTCTGTATAAAGATGTCGTTAATTTGTGCTTATTAGACGAAAGTAACCAAAAATAACCAGACAATCGAATCGAGGAATCAATCAAAGTTATACTATGCCTTTATTATCAACCACAATTAACATGTAAGTAAATCTCGTATCGTTTATAATTGCAGGATGTAAGTAGTAAATTATACGCGGTAATTTCTGTTTATTAATACGATTCGTTGAAAAAAGTTACATGTTATTTACCAATATCCTGTGGCGAGGCTGAGTAGCGTTATTTATTTATAGTGGAACGAAATCGACCTCGTTCTCTACTATAAATAATGTAGTTATGTCAATCACGTATAATGTCAGGTGAGTTAAATGGTCTATTTGAGCTGTCGTACATAGGTATCGTTGTTGATAAGCCGGCTGTTACTAAATTAGATTCCAGACGAATTGTTTTGTAAAACAAATGCCATTTTCAATTCTGCTTTTTTATTTTAATAGCTTAGACGTTTATTTTAGGTTATCTCATTGGAAATACGAAAGATTTGATTAAAACCGTTGTGAGCAACGTGAGTATTGTCTCACTAGAAGCGTAAGTTTCTTCACTACAAGCAAATCCGGGAAAAAAAATTGTCCACCAATATTTTGATAACGGGCCAAACATTGACCAACAAGCTACAGCTCTATGTCAAAATTCAAATATCCTTTACTATTAGAACCCGATCATGCAAGAGGTGCTATAGTACCAACATATTGTAAGACAAACATACCACGTGCATTTGCCACATCGAATATAGAACTGTGGCGTTCGATATTGTACAACGTCGTCACCGTCTTGAGTTATGAAATATTCACGCTGCCTCACATATGTTGGAGCCTGAGTACCTATAAATATCGAGGTAGTTTATGTACCAACATGTTCTGGCATTTTGCTCAGAAATCCAATCCAAAATGTCTTCCGTTCAATATTCGAAGCTCGCTTTCATCTACAAAATATTTTCTTTTATCGTTTGCACACGTTAACAACTATTTGTATGTGCACTCTGATAAAGCAAATACATTTCTACCACCGTTTGTTTTCGACTAACGCTCGATTCGCTCCAAAGCGAATCAATCCACACGCGTTGCATACGCATGACTACCGCCATAGAGCTCAATTCTGACGTGTATCGAGCTGTCCTAAGACCTAACACGACTGACAAGACGCAGATACTGACTAGTCACTGCGCCGAGTGGACGTGTAGACATCCATTCAATAAAGCCGGGCACAATGCACTGGGTTTATCCAATACAGATAAGCTTGAATGAGATTGCATGGGTGTAATCTTGTATGGACTAGAAACATCTTCGTTTGAAATTCTGAATGGATTTGATGCGAGTTTGTTTGTATCGTATTGGTTTTCTAAGCCAGTATTTTGTTTTTGTGTTGGAAATGGGCCAGGAGACATTAGCATAGGTGATAGGAACATAGGTGTGTTTTGTTTGTAACCTATTTTGTAACTAGGCGGGTACTCTTGGAATTAGATTCTCGTATTGTTTTGAATATTTAACTTGGAAAAAAATGCTCTCAAGGATTTTGATTCGGTTGTGTAAAAATCCATGGATTACCGAAACTTATTTGCCTTTATTGAGGTCCTGCACTATACATTTTATAGCTAGCTTTATATAACAATACAAGTTATGGAAAAATAAAGAAAATTCTTACCGTACGTAAGTACATTAAAGGACAGAAACAAACACCGCAATATGAACAGGATTAATTAAGGACTTCTAGCTAGTATAAAAATATTAGTCTTCCTCTTGTTTCCTTTGTAACATTTTAATCAAATCTAGTGTTGTGTGGAAACATTACTGTATTACAGTAATTACTTGTATGCCAGTGGTTGGCAAGCTGGCGTGGCCAGATGCCAGTAACTGCCTTCCTAACAGCTTATCTTAGCTCTGCTATTTTATGTAGGCCTGGCTTTGTTCTAGCTTGGTTTATTTTTATGTTCGTCGTTTGGACAAGCTGTGCAGTGCCTACAGACTGTCTAGTGTTATCAAAAACGATTATGGTAGATGGTTTTCGTTGTGGAATAGTACCCTGTGTTTTGTGGTGTGTTAGCAGTTGATTGTTGGCCAAAATTAATATACGTAAGTTGAGTTCTGATACGTGTTACGATCAAAATTGCAAAGAGAATTGACAATATACCTGAATACTTTGAATATTTTTCTATTATTATCCTTTTCGGAAAACTGCATTAGGTCAGAAATAAAGCAAGACAATAAATCTATTTGACTAGGTTAAGAAACACAATATACACATACAAAAATAACCACTTACTATACAGGTGTAAGTTTTTATCCAGTGCGGAAATTGTAACCATGAATTCAGCATATCATTCTAGACCCCCTAGCGCAGAAATTTTACTTATTTTTCCAAAACAAAATTAGCTGTTTCATAGAAAAGTTCAATACCTACGCGGTAAAAATGTATGGAACAGGTGATTTTTTTTTTGTATTGCCGACGAAAAATTTCTGCGCTGGGGGTCTAGAATGATATGCTGAATTCATGGTTACAGTTTGCGCACTGGATAAAAACTTATCCTGTATAAGGTATCTATGTGTATAAAAAAAAGATATTTGATCGACATTTAATTTAATTAAAAAGGTTTGGCCTATTTTTGGCCTATGAATCAGCATCGCCATACAACGTGGCAGCCTTGTGGGCACTTTTTCTGTTGACAGCGATGCGTAAGAATGGTTTGATGCCCTATGATTATTTTCCCTCTTTGTTATGAATATGTACATACCTATTGTTAGTATTACTTTAAGTCTGTTGGCTTATATATTTTTGTACCTAAATATCATAGCGCATTATATTTTATTGTTAATTAAATAAATAAGTAAAAACAAACTTCTTTTCCAAAAGAAAACTATAAAAACCCTGAAAACAAGTAAAGGAAAGCTGCTGTACAGATAGTAAGACGTGTCTTAGCGAAACTTCAAGGTTCTGCTAAATTATTCACACACAAGTAGGTGTAGCAAAAACGGAGACAAAGTGAGTCTCCGGGCGTTCATTACGAGCTCTGCTACTGACACGCCCTCTATGGGAGGACTGAGGAGTTTGTCTGAATTTTGACTAGGAGATATAGTGAGGGAGTGTGTATTGATGAAATATGTAGCATCATTTTTGAGGTTTCTTGCCGTTATTTTGTTTTGTATTTGCTAGTAGTGTTTTCTATGGAGATGGGTTTATAAAAGTAGGTCATAAACCAAATGCTGTTCAGGATTACTTTTCAGAAATAGGTTAGGTATTAGGTAGGGAATTTTCGTGGAATTACTAATATACAAGGTGTAACAGAATAAACGCAAGTCCTGTAAACAGTTTGTTCATAATTGACTACTGAATCGATTTCAGTATCTTGTTTATAATTTTTTTCCTACCTACCACCGAATCAGCCAAAGAAAATTAAACCTTATAGTAGGGCAATAAGACTCAATTTTAAATGCGTTAAGTAATGCTAGGGCCAGCACGATTTCTTAATAATAATAAATAGCTTAAAAATTGTTTTGGCCATTGCATTATGCTATTAACTGAATACTCAAATTGGGTGTATGAGGTTTTGCATTAATTATGTTACTTTACTACATATTTATAAAACGAACTCGCGCGCCGCATCTATCTGTCTGTTCGCGATAAACTCAAAAATTACTAAACGGATTTTCATGCGGTTTTCACCAATAGATAGAGTGATTCATGAGGAAGGTTTAGGTGTATAATTTGCTAAGGTTTTTTTTTAATTGGGTGTCGCAGGCAAAGCCGCTGGCAAAAGCTAGTGTTGTATATTGGAATGCGAAATACTAATTAGGTTCTCCTGTGTCAATTCAATCTCTGATATCGATCTCAGCCAAATCTCAAATAACGTTAAAAGATTGGACTCCAGTCTCAAAAAGTGTTGTTAATAACACTGTAATTTGTACGTAAACTTGAAAAATATGGTAATTAATACCAATTCCGTTGCCATGCCTGGTGATTACGGCATTATCACCCCACGATCGTTGGTTGCAGCGATCTTGGGGGAGACCCAATAGACGTCATTTACAGGCTAGTATTGTGATAGTACAATACAGTGTTATCAAGGGGTATCGTGTTTCCCAGTTACTATGGAGGTAAGACAGGCAGTCGCTTGGTGTTAAATACTGGTATTCGAATGCATCTGGTAAGACTGTAAGGCGAATCTAATATAGCTGGGAAGAGGATGAGTGCAATAGTACCTACTATTACATTTTGATAATATTTCAGAAATTTGTCGTATTTTTTTTAATGATAGGTACTTTCGTTTTTTTTTTAATTTACTTAAAGGTTCACCCACAGCATATTCATAGCAGATATTAAATCATACGGTTATATTCTAATATATATGCCAATTACATGTGAACACAATATTGACAGCAGAGGCCTTAGTGTAAGTTTTATTTAACCATCTCGATCAAACGCATCGAGCGCGTTTGGCGTTCCGATTGGCCCTGGATTGGTGACGGACCAATCGGAGCGCCGAACGCGCACGATGCGTTTGATTGAGATGGTTAAATTATTTGATTTGATTTGAATAAATTATATCTTGAGATTTGGAAATTATTGAGGTGGTTAAATGAAACTCACACTAGGGCCACAGATGACGCCAGATTACCGCTTAGTTGCTAACATATGTCTAGGTGTACAATTGTTTATGAAAATGAGAAACAAAATAAAAAAACAAAGGTTATTAAATAAAATAAAATAAACCCTACTATCCTACTATAATACTACTACTACTATAACTAGCTTCCGCCAACGGCTTCGCCCGCGTGGAGTTCGGAAATTATCCGTCGGGAACGTAGCAACGGGATAAAAAGTATCCTATGTGTTAATCCAGGTTATATACGACCTGTGTACCAAATTTAATTCAAATCCGTTAAGCTATTTTTGCGTGAAAGAGTAACAAACATCCATTCATCCATCCATCCATACTCACAAACTTTCACATTTATAATATTAGTAGGATGTGGAAGTATCTATGTTTAGATGTTTGGATGTTTGTAACTCAATCACACAAAAACGGCTGTACGGATTTGGTTGAAATTTGGTACACAGTTAGATTATAACCTGGATTAACACATAGGGTATTTCTTATTCCGGTAGTACATTCCTGCGGGATAATTTCCGACCTCCACGGGGGTGAAGTCGCTGGTTTAAGCTAGTAATAACATAAAGAAAGATGGATAAAAGGTGTACTGGCGAAATGTGGGTTCGTTATAGGAGCACCTCTGCCCTAATCGGGTTCGGTTGCTCTGCTTTAACCTTTCGGAAAAAAACAAATACCCAAGCGTAATGTTGTGTTTTATAAAAAGGTATGTTCATCTTCATTTGCATACATTTTTAATGAGTTTAAAACCATTTAAAATTAATTCGAAATCAAGTATTAAAATTGAGCGGAAATATTGCACATGAAAAACGGGAGAAGTGGTTTGCATTTCCCCGGAAACGCGGGACACAATGTGGAGTGTCAGCAAAAACAATCCAATAGAGTACCTACTTGCAGTATTTAAAGTGTGAGCTCGTTATTTTTACTTTGACTAAAACGTGCAGTCTTAGCGTAGTTTATAATAGCTTTCGAATACAGTGGCTTATGTAAAAACAAGAAGAAATTGTGATTAATTTTGGTCAGACAAGTTTCAACAAATAAAAATATCTATTACCTAGGTACCTATTTTCGAACAAAAATATTTAGACTATCAGAGCTAAACCATCTTCCAATAAATTTATTTTTATCGTCAAAAACAACGTTTATTTCTTGATATATCTCCATTTTCGATCCAGTTAACATTTACTTCTGATATCCCTTAATCCCGGATTCCTTTTCTTACACCCTAAAGATCCGGACGGTTGTTATCTCAAAATCTTTTGTTCTTGTCACGGACACCCGCATACATATTCCGAGTCCCCGCCGTCGCCTATTTCCATATCCCTCAAATATATCATTGCGTTGAGAATATTTTATGCTGTCGGTATCTAACCGACGTTTTGTGGTAATGTCTTCGTTTGATGTATAGCAGTCAAGAACACTCGTGGTCTAAATATCTTGCCATTATGTATATTGTGGCCACATTAAGATGTAACGTCGCAGAAGGGAGCCTCTTAGCGTTTTTTCCTGCGTAATCACGACCCAGATTGCTCTGTCGCGAAATATAATGCCGCATCGGGCAGGAAATTTGTTAAAATTATAGACGAACATTTATTTCTCCAGCCAAAATATCGAATATGGGCCCGACTTCCTTTTACTAAAAGTCCAATGGAATTACTGGGAAAATGGCGCCTCGTTTGTGCTTAATTCGTACATTTGTTTGTGCAATCTTTTTTCGACGAGATACGAGGGTAAAAAATAATTGAAACAACCATTTTTCTCGGTACGGGAAATTAGCGCCGAGATTGTTCTGTGTTGAATTTAATTGGATCAGATTATAGACAATGAGTGACGTTTCTGCGAGGCACGTATGTACATAATAACCGGATGACGGGGGAAAAGTGAAATATAAAAGCGTAATAAAGTGGGGGAACGGAGTGCAAAGAATTTTGTATGAATTACAAATGAATTTTCTGGAGTCGTTCAAAAACTCGCACAGTGAAATCTCCTTCCGCGGCTACTTCGTTAAATAATGTAAGGAACTGTGGAGGTGCGCGAATTGCGGGAACCGACTCGAACAAAACGCGCTGGAGCCGCTTGAATTTGCAATTTCAAGGCGTTTCGTTCTCTCACAATTTGCTTATACCGAGCCCCGCGTTGGGCGCCATTCCATGTAATTCGGTCCGCAGCCGCACTAAAGTTAAGTAATCGCACACCGTCGTGCGCGTTTCCAGGACCTCCTTATTTTTTTGGCATCGTTTCAAATTAAAAGCGATAAGAGTGAGCCAGATTCTGTTACAGACCCCCACTGGCACGTCGAAACAAAGCCATCTACTTACCGCATACACAATTTATCACCCTTTGTTGAAGAGCGTCAGAACTGTCGGCTGTAACTATACAATGAAATTAACAACTAATGACGTTTGCCGCTTTCCCTCTCTTTATAACGTTCCAATATAATTTCGGTTCACTTAACAAGCGAATTTAAACTCATCCGCGCATAATGCGACATGGGAGTTGAAACTAAATTAATATACAAAATTTTATGAGCAATAATACGAACTAAACCGGGATTCTCGATGAAGGTCGAGCTCGCCTTTCATTTTCTCTTCAATAATGAACAAGTGCTGACCCCCGCAAGCTGCGCGAAATTTAATTTTAATACGGGACTGGGCACTATCTCGGCGACGACGTCGCCTAACAAAACATGCCTGGCTCGCGTAGATTAGAACTCGCTTACAACATGTTTGTTCACGGCTAATGTTTTTGACGCCATTATACCTACGTATTAGGACACATTAATCTTAATTGTATACATTACTAACTTCAAATTCTCGGATACAGGGCGGTCGGATGGCGAGCCATTACTAACGAAATTATAATGGAACATCCAACATTCTTCGGCGTGTACAATTGAGGCAAAATTTGCTGCAATTTCATGAATTGTCGTCGGCAGTTATTATTCGGCGTGTAAGCGGGAATTTGTCTCTCCAGGACATAGCTGGTTTTGTCCTGGAGTTTCCCGTAAATTCGCATGGTTCGCTGGTTCCTTTGAAAAGTCGCGGTTGGTTTTACGCTTTTGGCGGTATTGTTCGTGGCGTTTTGACTTTGAATTTTAACCAACCTTGTTCAGAAATTGCCGCGAGATGAATAATGTTTTGCTGTGCAGTTTGCGCTTGAGTAGTAATTGTGCATTTTGGTTGGAGTTAGTTTCGATTTGCTTGTGATCTCATCTGTCTTCACCAGATCTTGGATCAAAGAGGGTAACTTAAGTTTTAGTTATCATATTAAGTTATGATGATAATTTACTCTGTGAGCAACAGAACCTTTAATAATTCAAATAGTCGTAATTTAATCTTAGTAGTCTTTTATAGTAAAACGTCTGCATAAAATCAAGTGCATATACGGGGAATAAAAAGATTCGAGGAATCCGTCCCACTTTTTGCCGTGAGCAGATCTTGAGTGGAAATAACTGTGTACAGATGCATGCGACGTGCTTAATCTCTTAAGTCCTTTCGAGATCTTTTCCCCATTTCTCGCTCAGAACACTGGAATGCAGGGCAAACCATTTTCAGACTAAAATATGAGAACAATTTTCTTTATAAGGTGGATTGGGTAATATTGACATTTCGGTTAAAATATTTAGTTTGGTACTGAAATTCAAAAGTATTTACTTTTATTAAATTTTTATTGTTTCTGTGTTTCACTTGGTTTAATTCATATTTTACATTTTTTTTTACAAAATTCTGTACTGATTTCCAATTGCGTTCTTGTTTAAAAAAAATATTTTGGTATTCTTTGATGGATAGGTTTTAGATTAGATTTCTAGAGAGAATGAATCTTTCAGTAAAACAAAAAAAAAAGATAAAAAAATCTAAAAAACACGCTTCTGCTAATTTTCAGCTTTTTTAGTTGCGTTTTTAAAGCGTGTTTTTTAGATTTTTGAGTCTATTATTTATTTTCTATTTTTTAGTTCTGGTAAAAAAATGATATCTGACCGTTTGAAGTGGGTCAAAATCAAGTCCAAAGGAGTCGGTTACAAATAGACATACAGGTGAAGCAAATAAAAAGCGTGTAAAAACATTACCCCTCCAATAATTTTATACTGAACCATGGCAGTAATACTGTAGCTGTATAAACGGCAATAGTGCTTCACTTTAGATTACTCTTTCTACATCAGACGAAACTGTGATGACCATGTGCCTAGCCTTTTTCTAACTATGTTGGGGTCAGTTTCTAGTCCACTAAATGCAGCTGAATGCCAATAAACTCACTTGGTTTAAAAATAAAAATGGGTGTTCCACAAGGCTCAATATTAGGTCCTTTCCTCTTTTTAGTATATATTATTGATCTACCCCATTTATTAAAAAAACAACCACAAATGGTGTTATTTGCTGACGATACATCCTTAATTTTTTAAATAAATAGACGTGCATCAAATCTTGACGACGTAAATAACGCCCTACTGCTGGTGCAAAATTGGTTCACTGCTAATAATTTAGTATTAAATGGAAAAAAAACTAAATCCATAAGATTTGCTTTACCAAATGTTAAAAGTACTGATTATGATATAGTATTGAATAAAGACAAACTAGAATTCGTCGATAAAACTGTTTTTCTAGGAATCACGCTCGACTCAAAGCTACAGTGGAGTCCTCATTTAACAGCTGTTGCTCCTGCAAGAGCTGTTAAATGAGGACTCCACTGTAACTGTAACTTCGGCTAAGTTCAGCAGCATATGCTGTAAGAAAAATCCGCCAATTCACTAATGTAGAAATCGCGAGGCTAGTCTATTTCAGTTACTTTCATAGTATCGTGTCTTACGGTATTTTACTATGGGGACGGGCTGCAGATATCGAGTCTATTTTTATTCTGCAGAAAAGAGCCATCAGAGCAATATATGGCCTCCATAGGCGAGATTCTCTAAGTTAACTTTTCAAAAATATTAATATCATGACGGTGCCTTATCAATATATCTATGAGAACATCATGTACGTCAGGAAAAATTTAAATCTTTTCAGTGAAAGAGGTGAAAGACACACCGTTGGGACTAGAAATAGGGACCAATTAGTTAAACCAGGCTTCAGACTGGCTAAAGTAGACTCATCCTTCAGGTTCAGGTACTGTTTAAAATGTTACAATAAAATACCTCCCCACATACTCCAACTGAATGAAATTAAATTAAAATCTTGTATAAAACGCACACTATGCTGCCATGCTTATTATAAGTTGGGAGATTACATCGCTGACAAAAATACTTAGCTAAACGCTGCTTGTCCTGCTCCACAAGGTAGCTTAAACCAAATTGATTAGCATTTGAAAACGTTGTTGGAGCTGCTGAAGACTGTAAAAGACTAGATATCTTTGCTTTGTATAAATTCAAACTTCTAGTATTGCATAATTGCATAGCATATGTGTGAGCACTATGTTCCTACTATAAAGCTACCATTTACAGGGTACGTCTTTCATTGACTTCAATGTGCCCTGGCAGCTGAGAGTATGTCATGCTCACTCAAATGTCTCGCTGGTGGTGGCGTGTGTGTTGGATCATTGAGTTCCCATCAAAATGGTTGAGCTGAATGGTGCTGATCCACACGTCATGTTCGTGAACGGGCGCCGCCAGTAGGGACTGGTCATCTCCTAGCTCCCACGGCTTATTTTAATTTCTGAATTGTTATTTTATTTTTTTGTTTTAATTACGAACGCTTTAATGTGCACGTCTTTTTACATCGTTCTCACATTGATAATTTCAACATAATGATGTAACCAACTTTTTGTAACAATACCATGATTTTAAAAGAGTGTCCATGGAGTTTCTTGCCCGTTCTTCTCCATAGGTGCCTACGCTTTGGAATGGGCAACTAGCTTCATCTTTCTAACTCACCGACCTTGACAATTCAAAAGTGCCTGTAATTGGTTTATTTGAAATAAATGCTTTGAGTTTGAGTAGTTTACATGGAGCAACTGCCTATCTGACCTCTAATACCCCTTGATGTCACTGGTTGGCACATTTCGGGTTTTGATATTGTAACGACTGTCAAACGAATTCACGAATGACAGCTGGGACCAACAGCTAAACGTGCTTTGCTGGAGTGGTCTTGGTATGTGAACATGGTCGCCCATCCATAGACCAACCGCAGCAAATGTGGCTTAACCTGATCGATCGATGCGGCTATTTATTACTCAGCTATAACCCCCGCCAGACAGAACAATGTGAGCCGAAAACAAAATGTATTAGCTGTTTATGTTATAAAATTCTCTAACTAAAGGAATCGGGTTACATCGTTCGCAGACGTCGAGTTAACGACCTCAGAATGATATTAAACTTGACAATTTATTTCTATACGTGTCAAGTACCCGTGACATCATATTGGTGCTTTAGAAAGCCTGTGCTCAACTTGAGTTAGTGTTATGACCAGAATATTATCCTTTATAACATTAGGTGTTCTTTTTTGTAAGCCTAAATTGTGTCCCACTGTCTGCTGGAATAACGCCTCTCCTTTTTCCTTCCAAATTTCCCTATCTTATGCGTTCTCTAGCCATGTTGGTCCTGCAAACCTTATCAGATCGTTACACCTCTTTCACCGTGGTCTACCCCGACGGCGATATCCTCGTGATCCCGTGTTTAATGATATGGATGAAACTGCATCCTAATAATTGATCTACGCAATCGGTCAGAATCTGAATCATTTTGAAAGATATTTCTTAATCCATTGCTCCGATTGTTTAAAAAATGTGTGTGTAGTAGTAGTAAATAACGCAATGAATGCTGTCAAAATAAAAGCCAATCCTACTGGTAGTGTTTTGCGCAATCACTACTCTGGTCAGCCTGCGTCTTCCATGATTTAGCAAGTTTCTACTTACTTTATGTAATATCGAGGGCTTCGACAACCACTTGAAGAAAACTCTTTCAGTAAAAATGAAAAAGTCAGTAATAAACTCCTGTACCTACAATGTATTTAATGTACAATGTATTTAATGCTAGAGTATAATATTTATCTATAATGGCATGCTAATTAAATGCTCGTTTCTACAATTTATTCAATACTAGCTGACCCAGCGAACTTCGTACAGCTATATTTTATTTCTCCAGTCGCGACTGGTAAAATCAAATCAGTTGGTCGATTGTTTCGTCAAAAATCTGTCAGTCTTCTGTCACATACCGTCAATTATTTTTGTATTAGATTGTAAAAAATAATTCTGATCAAATCTATATACTTTTTTTAAATTTTCTTTTAAACAAACCTTGTCCTGACAATAAGGAACACATAAAAAAAAAGAATTATCCAATTTCGTGCAGTCGTTCGGAAGTTATGCGCGTACATACATTTTGGCGATTCATTTTATATATATAATAGGTATATAAGATAGATTTAATAATCTCTCATTCTTTATTTAAATCGTTTGGTCTTCGTATTTGGCTAAATTTTTTCGAGATTGTATATGTCTACCAAATACCAATCCATGCTAATCAAATTCTACGTATTAGAAAGGCTATTTTCATTTGACACTAACAAATCTGACTTTATCATTTTTGTACTAAGGACTGCCTTGTCGACTGGAACAAATTGTACTTAATCAAAGAGTTGCTTCGGGAATTCAGTCTAGTCTTCTAGATAGTATAATTGCTTTGTCTGAGAATTTTAACTGTGTTCCCTATCGGTATTAGCCAGTTCTATAAAAAGTTCATTAATAAAACGAGGTAATTTTAATTGATTTCCTCCGCATTTACATGATAAGTTTCGCCCCACATATTAATATTATATTTTCTGTTTGCCCCACCTTTTATTAATTCTTCTTTATTATTTTAATCCTGTTTCGCCTCATTTTTTGTATGAGTAATTGATATGTGATTTTTCATGTGTGTATTTCGTCATACTAATACATTCGCATGTTAAATAGATTGATGTTACTACTGCCATGGAAAGTGTCATAGCACTAGATGGATGGTTTTGTATCATTTTGAGGCATGAGACACAATAGTCAAGACAAGTAATTTTTACTTTATATCGTCTTCTAAATAATATAAAATTAACTAGGTACACACAGCTTCACTAATTGGTTACCCCTCCAAAAGACATGTTCGTTCAAATCCGTGCCAGGCCCAAGTTACTATTTTTGTTTTGCAAAAACATTTTATTAAAATTACTGCATTGTTTTAGTGAATATGGTTGACATTTACGAGTAGTTATTCTACTTCTAATTAGACCGGAGGTTCCAAGACCGGTTGCTGTGCATAAAATTGGAGGTTCGAATCCTGGGCACGAAATATGCTTTTGTCATGATGTTTTATTTTATTTTTAAGTGTTTTCTTTTGTTTTAGTAATATTTATAAAGAATTTAAATAAAATCTAGAAAAAAAAACTTTTATAATTATTTCATAATATTTATTATTTAACAAAACATTGATCTTTTTTAATACAAAGATTTTACAATTTGATTTGATAATTTAGAGATTACTTAAGATTATACATATTTGCTAACTGACACAAACGGATCTCTAAACAAGTGACATCCTTTTAACGCAAACGATAAAATAGGAAGCCCTAGAAATATTTTTGATTGACATAAACTAACGAAATGACACGTGATCTGTCCTGTCGTCTCTGCAATCTGCGTACAGACGTTTTCAAGTTTTAAGTGAACGTATATAACAAGTTGAGGGTATGGATTAATTTTATAAAGAAAACGTAAGTAAGTTAAATTAGTGCATACCCTCAAATAACAAAGTTTACCGATTAGTCAGAGATAAAGTGACCCGGACGATAGTGGATAACAATTTCATCGCATTCATATGTGCTCGCTGGCTAGTTTGTCAAACTGCCTGAACTGTATGAGTATCGTCGACGTTTGGTGATGCGATGGTACGAATCCAAATCGAAACAATAAACTCTTTTTGAAGTATTCTGTAGATTCATAACGAATTCAATATTGTAGCAGTAGCAACATTTTAAAACTTGAGGTGTTAGCATACTAACGCTGTGTGTACCTACATAAAATTTAATTCACGGAAAACATACATTTTTTTTTCTAAAAGTAAACAAATATCACTATGCTGGCGCGGTATTAATTCTAACTTAGCTGTATACACAAACCCCTGAATCAATAAAATGAATCATCTTCATTTCCTTTGTTATATTGAAAATTCTATTGGAAACGTTTCCATTGTGTTCTCTGGTTATGTTTAAATAAATTCCACTATTAATGGGCCCAAATAAAGTGGAACCGATGTATTTAATTTGGAGATATGTTTTATAACAAATCCATTTATTTCGAGTTCGCTACTGGTTTCCGTTTACCACAATTGTATATATTTTTAAACGATTTTTTTTTTGTGGAAGTAAATAAACCTTAATCCAGTTTTATTATAGGTTGATACTCGTCATCATATCCTCATCAAGGGCAGAAGCATCCTTTCTCATCACGATTGTTTGGAATCGGTAGCTAAAAATATCCGGTTCTTCCAAACATCTGAATTCCTTTCATGAGTCGTCATGATTTATTTATTTATTTTTGTCATGTTTATCCCTTTTATCCACATAATCCTTACTACCTAACTTATACCATATTTACCAGGAAATACTATAACATCAGCAACCAGCCTAAAAGATACCATTGCTGGGTCACAGGCCGCGGGCTTATTGTGGTTTGGTGGATATCATATATTATGTTTTCGAATTCATTTGAAAAATTCTAATAATTGGTTCTAGGAAATGTTCTAGAACCAATTTTTAAAATTTTGAAGGAAAAAATCGTGAAATAATTGAAACTCAAAATACTTATTACAAAGACGAAAAAAGAACAAGTACAATTCGATTATGGAATGACAATTTTTTTTCAAATATTCAGTACCTAAAGTAAAAGCAGGCAAAGGAAGCTCATTTAAAATGCCACTTGGACTCAGAATCCCTGATTCTGCTTCGTTGACGCAATTAATTTTATATTAACATCAAGCAACATCTGGAGTCCTTTAAAGGAAGTTAAAATGTTGTTTTTTTGAGTTTATAAGTGCGAAAACATCTAATGCCATATATAAGTATGTATCTATTGGTATGTTGTCAATAAAGACTTTATCAGAAGTTCCATGTTCAGTAATCTGTCTGTTGCACTATTGACTTGTACTTTCCTAGAAATAGCATATAGGAAAACTTAATTTTAACTCGGTTGTAGGATTAAAAATACCTTTAAACAATGTTGTACCTATGTTGCAGCGGGCAATCAATTTTCCAACTATAAAAGGTTTGATGTAAATCTTATATCCCAAAAGTCTCGTTACTAAAATTGCATAGCACTCTGGAATATTCCGAATATTCGTCGAAATACCTGCCGGTCTGAGTACATAAAATAAATGAAGTGTCCACAGAAGCTGTTTGAAGAGGCAGCCATAAAAAAGGTTTCAGACGAAAGTAAATAATGTCTCTGTAATTAATGAACAATGAAATTAACTTTTTTGGATCATTTCACGTTTGCTTTTTTTTTTTAATATTTGATGTAGCTCGGCTTTTTGTTAAAATATACTCATAAATCAAATTTTAAAATATATTTTTATTATTTTATTATTACACAAGGCACCGATAACCTACTCAAACTTATAACGATGTATATTATGATTATCATCATTTCAACCAATAGTCCACTGCTGGACATACGCCTACCCAAGCATCGCCACTCTGACTAGATCTGTCATTCTGTGCTTAGCTCTTAGATAAAAGCCACCTCTAAAATATGCTTTCTTCAAAGTCACTACGCCTTAAGAAATTAATGTCTATAATTTAATTATTTTAACACGCAAAAGAAATCTTCTACGCAGCAACCTCTAAGCGCACCTCTATTATTCATGTGTGCAAAATTTCATTCGGTCACTGCCCTTAAATAAATTAAACCTTTTAAGCCTATAAATAATACCTTTTCATTACTTTTCATCTTTTCATCGTCCAATGTGACATTGGGCCGACTTTTTGACTGCCAATGACATTGTCAGGTATTCAATTTGGTTTGCCCACAATCTGCTCGACCGATCTCTTATTTCCGCTGTATTATAATTCGATTACTGAAAAGGACGTAGGCATAATTTATGTACTTGTGAAATTATGTAATACTGAAATGTAGATCAACCTATTCATGTAGGTATATAAATCATTTGTGTAGGCCCGGGCAAAGCCGCTGGCTTATGTAGGAGCAAACGTTTAAGATTAGTTACGTGCTCTTGTATTTAAGTTAAAAGGTCATTGTGTTACATAGTACTTAGTAGTACCATATCCCGTGACTCATTTCAGTTCTGACTGGGAAGTATCACCGACAATCCTGTGACTAGAAGCAAAGATCGGCATTTGTTTAGTATCTTGTCAAAAGCAAAAAAAGGCGAATTTTTCAATAGCGTGATATCCACCGCCCCGCACTAGGCCAGTGTAGTGGATTAAACTCGTTTCACAGAAAGGAGGCCTGTGTTCCATCACTGGAAACGTTACAAGCTTATTAAGCTATGCTATACCGACCATGGTTTGTCTAATAAATACATGCTACCTGGAACCTTTGACTACTACAACCAACCAGTATGCGCCACGCGTAATTGTCACTAGCAAAGTTGGCGGTAGCTAGGCATTAAGCCGTACCTTGAATGCTAATATCTAGTGTTTGTAATTTGCCGACACAACTCATAGATACCTACTTCAGCTAGTACTCAACTCCTATAGGCCAAAGGATGTCAACAAAAATGGAAGTATAGACTTCAAATGCCTATTAGTAACCGTTTCTTATAGTCCAGTAGCCAGAAAAATATGCCCTTCGATAATTCAAAAGTTTTTTATTTTCTCTGGGTGGATAAATTTAGTGAATTGAATGCTATGTACAAAATTGCTAACAGTTTAGACTTATGCAATAGGTATGAGGTAGGTATTTCCTATTATTTCGTGTTATAACAAGAATATAAAACTTAAATTAAAATGCTTTACTGATTCTTTATTAATACTATCTAAACTATATATTAGTGAAAATGCTAACAGATAGGTATTGTGGAACAATGGAAAACTGAAAATGTCCCGTAACTCATTCAATAAAAAATTTAAGTTTTTTAAATCATCTCCTTTAAGGGCATAGGTATTAGTTACACCTTACAACAAAAGTTCTAACAACTAAGTAATATGCTGCAAAAGTAATCGTTTTTTTACGTTGCGATATGCGCAATATTGAATTTAAATTGATAATTTTGCGCCTACATATTCGTAATAATAAACTCAGCTTCCACACAAAAGTTTCAACAAATATGTGCTATGCCTTTTGTTTAATAAAAAATACAACTTGGGTATTGCGGGGCGCGGTCAGCGCGGTGTAGGTACGATAATGCGTGCGGCGAGGTATGACGACACTCCACTGCGGAAGTGCAGATGTATTGAATGAGGCACGAAATCATTTCAATATTCTCACTTCTCACAAATCACTATACTCCGTTCGAAATAAGATTAGACATTTAAATAAACCTTTTGTACAGTCCATTCAACTGATTTTGACTTCCATTGCTTTGGTAGCATGATAAATGGCATCTGCAGTAAGCAGTTGGTATTGTAACCACTTTTAATGTCATCCTTATGCGTACGAAATAAAAGACGAAATCGGTTGGTCGGACTGTAAAAAGGTTTGTTTAAATGTCTAATTATATTTCAAATAGAGAATAGGTACTCTGTTCCGGTCCGTGATTTCGCCCGTGTGTAACTAATTATTCATCAACAATTGTCAGAATCCCGTCACAACCGTCTAAAAAAGACTGTTTTGAAAAATACGCTGTTGTTCTGTTTTTAATTTCAAACAACTTAATAGGTACCTACCGACCAAGATCGTAATAATTATGTACACTTTCACTATGTAGCTACTTGTTATAGTGATAGGGGAAGGGCACTGAGACAGAAAGTTGAGATTCCGTTACAAATTTTTTTTCGGGATAGTTTTCCCGGGAAAAATACATTTATATGTATTTAATATATTAAAAAAATAATTATATTGAAGCGGTAAAATAATTGAATTCAATAAGTAGGTACCTGTTTTTGTTCCATCATTTTAAAAGTACCCTTAAGTGATGTCCCGAAAACCGAAACAAACCGAAATTCCCAAAAAAAAATGCTAATAATAATTTCTTAATAAACCTCTTTGTTATTGGGAAACAATATATCCTTTATAAAAAGCTTTCGTCTCTTAGTAGACGTTGTGTTTCATGTTGAAGATTCCAGTTCTCCGAGGTTGCAGTTCGCTTCATAATCTGTGCATTCGTTTGGTTTTTATTTTTTTTGGGTGGGAAATCATCAAATGACTTCTCCTCCCGCTCTGCGCGCCGTCGACCCGGGCTTGGTCCTTACCGGACAGCGAGCTATCCATTACTCGTCGTCCGCAAGCCCGTGCCTACGGTGTTCGGGAATCAGCCTGGGATTCCCGACGCCCAGGGCGTCTCCTGCGAAGGTCACGGCCATGAGGGCGCATGTACTGCATCCTCACGTGCGCCGCCTCTCTCTTTGCGAGCATCACTGCTTCGCTGAAGGAAGCGACTGCTAGCCATGCACTCTCGCTCCGTACCATGGCCTGGACCAGGGCCGGACGCGAGAGATTGCCACCGCCGATCGCCTCTATGAGGACACGGTGGTGCTCCACCCAAACCAGACAGACCTCCACCGTATGCTCCACTGTATCCTCAGGGCGATCTTCGCAATGGGAAACACCCAGGCGTTTCCTCCCGCCTTATTAGAAACAGGAACCTCCCGAAACAGCCGTGTCCGGTGTCAGGCGGAAGGTAAGGACGCCATGCCGCCTCTCAAGCCACTCCTCAAAGAGGGGAATTCCTATGCTTTACGTAATCTCTCAAAGGTGGTAAATCAAAAAGTTTTAGTTACGGCGTGTCATGCATATGTTACGTCTGCATTACGATACGGGATTATAAACTGGGGTAACTCCACCAACAAGGAGACAGTATTTAGAGCGCAAAAGAGATGTGTGAGGGCGATATACGGTATTCAAAGCACGGAAAGCTGCAAACCGTTCTTTTTGAATTTCCGTATATTAACAGTACCCTGCCTATACATATATGAGGTGGCCGAATTTGTCAAAACAAACTTCCACCTTTTTGAAAAACTACACAACTCGCGACATAGAAAAAAAAGTAAGCAACACAAAAAAGCAGTATTCCGTAAAAACTTCCTAGAAATGGCACCACATATTTATGATAAGTTACCTAATGCTTTGTTAAGTATTCAAGATACCCATTTATTTGAGAAGCAACTCAATAATCTACTGATAAGTAAGACATACTACACAATTAATGAATACCTCTCTGATAGAAATTTGTGTGTGTAATACTAATAATAATACGTGTAATTAGGGAGAATACCTGAGTTCGTTTTGTTTTTACTTTTATAAAAATTATCATATTTGTAATAGACATTACTTAGTAATTATGACATTTTATATTCTGACATTACATACTTATTGATTTGAATTTATGACATTTTCTATGGTATTATTTTGAGTTATTAATGAAATTGTAAAACATATTAAGGTGAATTTATGAAATAGTATAATTTTATTGGTTTAATATAATTTTGCATGCCTGGGTTGGTGCAACACAATGGACTGCGTATTCACTTGACATCTAGAAATGTATGATTATGTATTGTGTTGAGCAAAAAATATTTTAATTTTAATTTACCGCCGCAATCATGGCGTGCCCAGTGCATTCGTTTGGTTAGATGACTAAGTTGGAGAGGTCTAAATTAGTCATCTAATATCATTGATAGGGCGGGAGGAAACGCCGGGTGTTTTCATTGCCAAGATCGCCCTGAGGACACGGTAGAGCATACGGTGGAGGTCTGCCCGGCTTCCGCGGAGCACCGCCATGTCCTCATGGAGGGGATCGGCGGCCGCGATCTCTCGCGTCCGATTTTGGTTCAGGCCATGGTACGGAGCTAGAGTGCATGGCTAGCAGTCGCCTCCTTCAGCGAAGCAGTTATGCTCACAAAGAGGGGGGCGGCGCACGTGAGGGAGATGCAGTACATGCGCCCTCACAGCCGTGGCCTTCGCAGGAGACGCCCTGGGCGTCGGGAATCCCAGGCTGATTCCCGGCCACCGTAGGCACGGGCTTGCGGACGACGAGTAATGGGTAACTCGCTGTCCGGTAAGGACCAAGCCCGGGTCAACGGCGCGTTGTGTTCTACTCGCGCCTCAAAGAGATGCCAGCAGCAACTGATGGGGCCCGCAAGGGCCGATACATGCCAAGGGTGCGGGTTGTTCGAAAGAGATACCGCAGCCCCTGGCACACAGGCAACTGAGGGAACACGGGTGGGTTTTAGTCAGTAAAAGTCTGACACGCCTTCCCACTCCGCCCAGAGCGGGAGAAGTTATTTGATGATTTCCCAAACAAAAAAAAAAAACGAAAAAAAGTAGCGCTAAGTACGACTGGTCGGGATATCAACCAAGTGCAGATGGTACCCTTTAGTGTGTTTGGTAGTACGGTAGTAAAAGGGTGATAGTGGGATCATGAAGCCCAGCCACCAACGTTTCGTCACCTATGAGCCTTTTTTGCTCTGCGTTCCACCGAGTCAAGGGCAGCAAGCTGGTATTTTGCTGAGCCATCCCATAAGTGGCTGCAATACTCCACACAAGAACGCACTTGAGATTTATACAGGTTCAAAAGCTGTCCAGGTGTGAAGTATCGCCTCACCTTATGTAGGATGCACCTTATTTAGTTCCCATCAAAACACTCGACCAGCCCGCACCTGACGATATACTGAAAGTTATATCTTGCAAGTGCAAGTTAACCTGCAAAGGCACTTGTACGTGTATGAAGGCCGGATTGAAATGTTCTGCTATGTGCGTCTACTGCATAGATAAACCATGCAGCACAGCACACATAATTACAAGCGAGCCTGATTTGGACTCGGCAACCGAGGTCCAAATTAGTCATCTAACTAAACGAATGCACAGATTATGAAACCAGGTGCAACCTCGGAGAACAGGAATATTCAACATGAAACACAACGTCTACTAAGAGACGAAAGCTTTTATAAAGTATATATTGTTTTTCAATAACAAAGAGGTTCATTAAGCAATTATTTGTAGCTGATGCTGAACCTTCCATAGCTTCCATGCTAATCCCCCTTATAGTCTTCTTAAATATTTTTCGTTATATTATGATAGTAAAACTTGTAAATGGGATTTTACATAGTCGACAGTTTGGTTTCACGAAACTTAGGTCGACGACTGACGCGGGAGTAAAACTCGTCAGTCACATTTTGGAATCCTGGGAGAAGTCCCAGGATGCAATTGGCATTTTCTGTGACCTCTCAAAAGCGTTTGACTGCGTTGACCACAACACACTCATCTGTAAATTACACCACTACGGAATTCGTGGACGAGCTGCTGATCTTGTACTTTCCTATTTATCAAACAGGCAGCAAAAAGTAAATGTTAACGGGGCAACGTCCTCGGGGTCTCTAGTTAAGATGGGCGTGCCTCAAGGTTCAATTCTTGGCCCTTTCTTATTTCTAGTTTATATTAATGACCTTCCTTACCTAATGGCGAACTTCTCGGATATAATTTTATTCGCTGATGACACCTCTCTTATTTTTAGAATAGATAGAAAAGATACGGATGTCTTACATGTCAACGATAGTCTAGCTGTTCTCTCGAAATGGTTTGCGGCTAATAATCTTTTACTCAATGCGAACAAAACTAAATGTCTTAAGTTCTCATTACCAAATGTACCCCAAGTAGGGCTAAATTTAAAACTTGATGGCAAGAAACTAGATGCTATTTCGGAAACTGTATTTCTAGGAATTACTTTAGATTCAAAATTGCAATGGGGTGCCCACATTAGAGCTCTCTCAAGTAGATTAAGTTCAGCTGCTTACGCAGTAAGAAAAATAAGGCAGTTGACTGATGTAGCCACAGCTAGGTTAGTATACTTTGCTTATTTTCACAGTATTATGTCTTATGGCGTTCTGCTGTGGGGATCGGCAGCTGACGTAGATTCAGGTTTCATTTTACAAAAGAGGGCAATCCGCGCTGTCTATAAAATGGGGCCTCGCGAGTCTCTTAGAAACAAATTCAATGAAATTGATATACTAACTCTGCCTTCTCTTTATATCCTAGAAAATATCTTGTATGTTCGCAAAAACTTAGGTCTTTTCAATAAAAGATGCGACTTCCATAATCTAAATACACGTAGTAAAGATGAAATCGTGATTCCAAAATTTAGATTAACTAAAACTAGCAAGTCATTTCTAATAAACAGTATCCGCTTCTATAACAAGTTGCCAAAGTCGGTTACAGAACTTAGCGATGGAAAGTTTAAAACTCACATCAAACGTGTCCTTATCAAAAAAGCATATTATAAGATAAAAGACTACGTTGAAGACAGGGAAGTTTGGCATTAATTCCTTCTGCACATGTGGCTTCCCTGGTACCTCATTAACAGCATAACTTTGTGAGAGTCTATTAACTGCTTCCAAATTACAATGTTAATTTTTAATATTTTTATTTTTTACACTTTCTGACATATTCTCGTCATTTTTGACATTATACATCGCTTCAAATAGCACCTATTTATTAGTGATTCTCATGGAAATCATGTCATTTTGTTTAAATAGGTTGATCTTACTAATGTAGATTCTTTTACATATTGTGAATGGGAAAACATTCTAGGCCTTACAGATTAGATTTATAGACGATTTTCTATTCTTTATTTTCATTCCTCTAAGTACTTGGTACTTATTGACAGGCCTGCACTGTCCTCCCATACCTATTATCACTGTAATTTGAAAACATTGTAAAACCCAATTATTTTTAAAAGAGTAACCGTGGAGTTTCTTGCCGGCTCTTCTCCATAGGAAGCGACAAATTGGAACCGTGCACCTAGCTTCTGGCGTTTCATAAGTGCCCTTGCAGGTTTATGTGAAATAAAATATTTTGATTTTGATTTTTTGATTTTGTATTTTTTTTTATTTATTATGATTATTTTTTATTAATCGTTTATTTCAGGCACCCATAAAATTATAATTTAAACAAAAGATAAACTAAACAAATGAACATAAAAACAAAGTAAAGAAAAATAACAATACAGCAACCCACCATTTCACACCAAGGAAGCCAAAACAAATGTAACAATGGTGAGTACATTTATTTTGTCTCCCTCAGTAAATGCACAGTATGAAAAAAAGGCTTTGACAATACTATTTTGACTTGCCACCACACGCGAAAAGAACAACGCCCTGAGCTTCCCCATGAGCGCAAAGAAGTCGGTTACTCTACTCTCAGCAAACATCTCAGTCGCATTGCACCGCCAGGGCAGGTTGAGCATGACCCGAAATGCGTTATTATATTGTACACGAGACGTGTTGTATGCACTCTTTGTGTACTTGTACCAAAGTTGATTGGTGTAGAACGACTGACAGTAAGCCTGGAACAGAGTTATTTTACTTGTTTCGAGCAATGGAAGAAACGTCTATTTAGCATGTTACTTCTATATGCGATGCTACGTCTTTGCCTCTCCAGGTCATCGTCATCTTTTAAATTTTCCGTTATGATGTGTCCGAGATACTTAAACTGACTAACTATTTTTAATTTTAAACCACACAAAGTAATTGGCAAGACCTTATTAGGGCCATTGTCGTGTTTGAAAATCATTACTTCTGTCTTTTTAACATTATAGGTTAATTGGTGTAAGGGAAATTAGTTTTCTGAGGCCGTTGACCGAGGGGCTGAGCAGAACCATGTCATCTGCATAACTGAGCTTATTTAAACATTCACCGCCAATATGGCATCCGACTCTTGTGCTGCTCAACTCTTCAATCAGGTCGTTGACATATAGGTTATACATATACTGTCATATTAGTTAAAGTTGGTCTTCTTAATTCGTATACGTAAGTCTATTTATATTCGGGTGTTGTGCATTATGTCTTAGTTATTTTCGCTATTGACAAAATGCAGCTGTATGACTGATTTGGTTCTATAGTTTTGATTATAATAAAAAATTATATTGGCATTATTATTTTATTGCTCCTTATTCAGGAGCTTGATTCATAATAGCAGCATTGCCGTTATCACACTTTCCTACTACACATAGTAAATTTATCGTCAACTAGTGTTGGGAGTATATCGTAGGAAGGCTGGCAGATGCCACACTATGATACGTAATATTTCAGAGCAGTAGATACTAACGTAACAAAGTAATGGCCGCCATACTAGAAAGTGAAACTGTAATTTAGTTACAATTGTACCCAAAGGCACTAGTGTTCTATGAAAATTGCAAAGCACCATGTTTCAAACATCACAATTGGAAGACAGTATTTAGCTAAACTTCGAGTAGCAGAGACAAAAAATGTAGACTTCCTTACGACATTTTTTTTTTTGCGGGAATTTCTTGTTTCGGTTTTCGGGAGATCACTTAAGGGTACTTTTAAAATGATGGAACAAAAACAGGTACCTACTTATTGAATTCAATTATTTTACCGCTTCAATATAATAATTTTTTTAATATACATATATACATATAAATGTATTTTTCCCGGGAAAACTATCCCGAAAAAAAAATTGTAACGAAATCTCCACTTTCTGTCTCTGTGACCTTCCCCTATCACTATAACAAGTAGCTACATAGTGAAAGTGTACATAATTATTACGCTCTTGGTCGGTAGGAACCTATTAAGTTGTTTGAAATAAAGAACAGAACAACAGCGTATTTTTCAAAATAGTCTTTTTTAGACGGGAGTGACGGGATTCTGATAATTGTTGATGATTAATTAGTTACACACGGGCGAAATCACGGACCGGAACAGAGTACCTAGTGATTTCTGAGAAGAGACGATAATTAAATGATTTCGTGCCTCATTCAATACGTCTCACAGTGGAACGAATGTATGGGAGCGGTTGGACGTAGACATGTCCGAAAAAAAAGAGTAAAATTATGCCAAACTAATGATGCCATCTTATTCGATTACTTAATGCCTTCATAACTTGTGGTGATGAATTTCTTCATAACTCCCATATTTCGGGAGTAATTTGAGAAAATGTGAAATTTTACTATGAAAATGAGTGTATCGAGCTCTCTCCCTCCTGATTCCGGGCTTGTTTCAAGTAGCGGTCTCTAATATCATAATGCTAATACTAAGAGCTATATTTAATACTAAGACACATAGTGCGCCAAATGTGCACTTTCTGGGATAAAGAGTGATGTTTATTTTATAACACAATTTTTTTATTTTTTGTTTATTTTGTTGATTAAAACCGTTTTTCTAAAGGTTTACCTTATTACAATAACATTTCTGAGCAGCCAATTAGAGAAGATATAAGCTAATTAGGATATACAGGGTTATTTGTAAAACACCGGTAACCTCTCAGGACTACGTTACTAACATCATAATCAACAACTTTTGTTCTATGACTTTTAAAAATTCATCATATTTTAATTCACCAGATTTACATACAAAAATAAAAATATTTAAATTCAACGCTCTAAATGTTACGAAGTCTATGCGAAGCAAAAGAAAGCGATAGGTAGTACCGACAATAGCGAGGGGAGCGGGGTAGGGGGCGGCGGGGGCGATTGAACTTGACCTATTTACGGGCGGCCTTCAGTCATTCGTTTGCTTTGATGCGCTTGCGTCGCGTCATTCCGGGTCCTTGTAGTGAAATTCGGCAGTGCAGACGTATACGTAATTATCTTTACATGATGGCGTATCAATATTCCAATGTCGAGTACACGGAAATGGTGCGAATGCTAGCTAGGTGTGATGACAATGTTTCGGAAGCGTGTCGCCAATACGCCATACGATTCCCAAACGTACGTATACAAAATACTTTTATCAAGTGCTATACCGTTGTAACTTTACAGAAAATGTGAGATGTCATTGTTAGTTTGTTTTCATTACGGTGTTTAGTGCATAGGTACTGTGAAATATCAAGGTTATTTCCATGTCAAATGTTCGATTGTAGGTATAATTTGGCTTTTGCGTAAAAAGGCGGGAACCGTAGCGTAGCGAGTTACTAACCCAAAAGTATTACTACGAGGACAGTGCGCGGCAATGTATGTAGGTACAGCAAAATACAGAGTTGAAATGTGTTACATAGGACAACGAAATATTTAAGGTTTGTTTTTGGTAAATGTGTTATGTTTTGTAAAAAGTCGTAGAACAAAAGTTGTTGTTTATGATGTTAGTAATATAGTCCTGAGAGGTTACCGGTGTTTTACAAATAACCCTGTATAATTAGGGACTTAAGGTTTACATATAAAACTGATGCACTAATGATTACTGATAAGAACATTGCTATTATTTAATTACTAAATGGCTCTTAATACACTAATTTAGCATGCATCATTTACTAATTATCACAATAACTAATTACCTTGCAATATTTAACAAAGGATACCTGGGATACCTGGATTTTATATAAATAGGTCACTATTAGTAACTTTAAAATCAGTGTTGATTTACACCTCGTTGTATCCAAGCTAATCTCGCAATGTATTTTCCAAATTTTAATACAAATCTTGATATTCACGTTGCTTTATGCGCACGCGCACATAAAGATTTACGCGACTTTAACTATTTGTTCAGTGTTTTAAAAGATAACAGTTGTGTTCAGTTATGTGAAAGTGCTGAAACAAGTTTAAAAGACTGGTGTCGTCGATTTTGCTACCGCATTTATGCAAAATGGACACAGTCTGGAAGAAGCACAGATAAGTTTCGGAAGAAACATGAGATTTGGCTACAGGCTGCAATTCAATGGCCGGAATTACAGAATGAAAATATGGAACCTTCTACAGAAAATATAAGTGACGTCATCGAGCCCATAATTTCTCCTGCTAAATCTGATGCTTCAACTTGTACACATCCTAGTCCTCGTAAATCTTTTGAGGACCTTAGTAACCGGCAAAAAAGAAGACGCACTGAAGATAGTCTTTCATGCAGCAGTAGCAGCGCTGAAATTATGTTTTCGGCCGAAAGGGCGCTTCAAAAGGCAGGACAAAGCGATACAGCTTATGTTATGAAATACTTGACGGAGAAACCAGAAGAGGCCTCAAAAATCAAAGCCTTCATTGAAGGTAAATCAATTCAGGTACGGGAAATATCCCCTTTGAAGGCATTGGCTCTTTATGTATCGATGAACTTATCGAAATGGCGCTATAACACTCTTCGGGATTTCAACACTCAAGAAGGAGCTCTTCAATACCCGAGTTACTACATGTTGGTTAAAGAAAAAATTAAGTGCTATCCGGCCAAAGAAGATCTCACAGTTACAGAGAGCTCTGCAAAAATCAAATTACAAGCCTTGATGGATTTAACCTCAAGAAGACTTATTAGGTCGTTAGAAACCCCTGTTGATCCCAATCAACAGCTCGTATTGACCAGCAAATGGGGTTTTGACGGATCATCTAGCCAAAGCATTTATCATCAAAGGACGAGTGAAGATGAGCAAATCGATCTTGCTAGTAATTTTATGATTAATCTTGTACCACTGCGGCTCGTCTCAAAAGGTGTAACAATTTGGGAAAACGAGCGACCATCTTCCACTTCATTTTGCCGGCCAATATTGTTTAAGTTTATAAAGGAAACCAAAGAAAATGTGCAGAGAGAGATGGCTGAAATCGAAGCAGAGATTGAAGCCTTAACTCCATCCACCATCACTGATGGAATTAGTGTCAAACACCAACTGCTGTTGACAATGATTGATGGTAAAATTCATTCCATTATATCCAATACAGCAGCTTCAGTGTGTGACATATGCAAGGCTTGTCCTAAAGAAATGAATAATTTAGAGTTAATCAAAGATAAACACGCAAACGAGGACATGTATAAATATAGCTTAAGCACCCTTCACGCTTGGATTCGCTCAATGGAATGCTTATTACACATTTCCTACAAATTAGACATAAAATCATGGCAAGTAAGGGGTGATATAGCAAAAAGGCAAGTTGATGACAGGAAGAAAAGAGTTCAAGAGGCTGTAAGAAGAGAAACGGGCTTACTTCTCGATGTTGTGAAACAAGGCAGTGGATCCACCAACAATGGCAACTCGGCAAGGAGATTTTTTGAAAACTACACTAAATCTGCTGAACTGACCGGAATAGATGCTATGCTTTTAAGAAAAATCTGTGTGATCTTGCAGTGTATTTCATCAGGAGAGAAGATCAACGTAACTAAATTCCGAGAGTTCTGCTTTGATACTGCTAAGCTTTACGTGGAGTTATACCCATGGTATTATATGCCTTCTTCACTTCATAAAATTTTAATGCATGGGCCAGACATAGTTCAGAACATGTCAATTGTGCCCATTGGTTTTCTATCCGAAGAGGCATCTGAGGCTAGAAATAAAGATTTTAGAAAATATAGAGAGGGGCATTCTCGAAAGCATAGCAGTATCTCATGCAATGAAGATATTATGCACAATCTTTTACTGTCTTCTGATCCACTTGTTACAAGTATCCGTCCAAAAGGAAATAAGTTTGTAAAAAAATCTTCTTTTAAGGAATTTTATGAGCTTACGGATTCTGAGAAAAGTGATATCGAATTTGTTAACATAAATGATTTAGCGGACATCGATTCTGAATTTGAATTAATTGATGATGATGATGATGACGAAGATAATTAAATGATGTTATTGTTTTAAAATGTGTAACTTAGTAAATTAGAGCTTACATCTTAATTATTTATTGTACTTTTAATGAAACTAGGTAATTTATTATCAACTTACTTAAAAGTCATACTCTCATCAGTTCTTGTGAATATTTTTGTTAATATATATTTCTGTATATATATATAATATATTTATAGACCTCTTAATAAGTCTGTCTGCGGTTTAAAGTAAATACAAATGGGGAAAAAACGTTTTTTTTTTTTAAATTTTCATTTCCTTTTATCCCAGAAAGTGCACATTTGGCGCACTATGTGTCTTAGTATTAAATATAGCTCTTAGTAATAGCATTACGATATTAGAGACCGCTACTTGAAACAAGCCCGGAATCAGGAGGGAGAGAGCTCGATACACTCATTTTCATAGTAAAATTTCACATTTTCTCAAATTACTCCCGAAATATGGGAGTTATGAAGAAATTCATCACCACAATTTATGAAGGCATTAAGTAATCGAATAAGATGGCATCATTAGTTTGTCATAATTTTACTCTTATTTTTCGGACATGTCTACGTCCAACCGCTCCCATACATTCGTTCCACTGTGCGTCTGCATTTCCGCAGTGGAGTGTCACCACACTTCGCCGCAAGGCGCGGCGGCGGCGGCGCACGCATTATCGTAGGTACCTGTACCGCGCCCCGCAATACCCAAGTTGTATTTTATTTATAAAACAAAAGGCATAGCACGTATTTGTTGAAACTTTTGTTTGGTAGTAGAGTTTATTATTACGAATATGTAGGAGCAAAATTATCAATTTAAATTCAATATTGCGCATATCGTAAAGTAAAAATACAATTGATTGTGCAGCATATTACTTAGTTGTTAGAACTTTTGTTGTAAGGTGTAACTAATACCTATGCCCTTAAAGGAGATGATTTAAAAAACTTAAATTTTTTATTGAATGAGTTACGGGACATTTTCAGTTTTCCATTGTTCCACAATACCTATCTGTTAGCATTTTCACTAATATATAGTTTAGATAGTATTAATAAAGAATCAGTAAAGCATTTTAATTTAAGTTTTATATTCTTGTTATAACACGAAATAATAGGAAATACCTACTTCATACCTATTGCATAACTCTAAACTGTTAGCATTTTTGTACATAGCACTGGATTCACTAAAGTTATCCACCCAGAGAAAATAAAAAACTTTAGAATTATCGAAGGTTATGTGGAAAAATTATTGTATCCTTACTGGACTATTAGTTCCCATCCAATAACTGTTTTGAAGTTACTGGTATCCTTTTAAGGAGTATTACAGTTACTTGACCATGAATTTTCTCTAAATATTTGGGACTAGGGCATGGAGATATTTACTTTGGTCTTGAATTGTCGCCAGACTGCGTCATCATACTCATCATCTTGATTTTGAAAGCTTCAATCGTTTCGTCGTATTGTTTTTTGTACCAAAACGCGTTGGGCCCGCGTGATGGAATATAGTTCACTTGCTCTCAATTAGAGGAGGCTTGTGTCCCAGCAGTGGGAAAATTATAGGCTAAATATGCATAATTTTTTGTAAACTAAAAACTATACAGTCTGAAAGATCTATGTTTTGTCTCGCTTCTGTAAGTTGGTTACAAAAAAGTTAGCATTACTGAATACTTATTTTGTCTCCAGATATTCCCAACTCCATTTCGATAATTTCTAGATATCCAAACGACCAAGTCACAGAAGACTTTTTATCGCAACTGCTAATGACTCACATCAGTCACTGTTGAAGAAATGCTTACACAGTCCCGATTCAAGCATCAATTTATGGGCTGTGGAAGTGTATGTAACTGGCAAGTGTTATTAATTACCATCGGCTCAGCAGATGGGTGTCACTTGCGAGACTTCGCGATTATAAACGGTTCGCTTCATTTTGTTTGTACATACGTATATCTGTGTGGGTGTGTGTGGTGCTATAGAATTGTTTGATGAACTGTGAATGCCAAAGCCAGGGTGTTGTCGTGAAGTTAAGATGTATTGGAATATGCTCGAAGCTTCGGAATTTAGTATCTATTATTTTGCGAAATATGGTATTAAGTTACTGCCGACGTGACTGCTTTGTTGATCTAGGAGTAATTAGCGCTACTGTTGAGCGTGCCGTCCTGGGTTCGTCGTTCAAAGTGTAATTGGGTTTTTCTATCTGGAATTTCTCAGTAGCAGCCCGGAGAACGGATTTCTGCCCGGTTGATGGCAATAAGCTCACCCCCTATTACATGGAAGATAAACATACCTGGTGAAATGTGGTGGTACTATTGGTACACCTCTGCTCACCCCTTCGGGGAAACAATGCCTGATGTTACGGTGTTTTTTAAGTGAAAAATCCACGACGTAATTAAGGAATCTTAAGTCAAAATGGTATCAATTAAAAAAAAGAATACCTAGAGAAAGATTTTGATGTTAATGCCCGAAGTATTTATAAATACACAACTAGGTAATACTTAACAAACTCTGTGCATAAAACACAACATCCTGTACGTGACGTATTATTTGAAAGATTGTCCAATAGACTTCGTAAAGGGGCCCCAGCAACATTGTTTACAAAACTCATACATAACTACATGGTGACTTCCACCATTCTTGGTGCATCTGGCTAAAACAGCTTCAATCTGACTGCCTTTTAAGGCCTGAAAATGTATGTCAGTAAAAGTGGTTCTCCACAACATTCCTGATTTCCGCATTGCAATGGTAATCCTTTCATTTCACTGCTGGCTCCATGGCTTCGTACAAGATTAATTCCTAGATCTTGTTTTGTTTCAAAGTCTAAGGTTTTTTTCGGTAGAAGCTAAGCCAACCATTTCTAATCCATGAGTGCAGTTAAAGGGCGAAGGATTGCGTCACAAGGATGTTCAGTAGAGTCGTGTTATCAAACCGGCTGAGTAAAATAACAAGCTTGAATTACCAGTCCTGCTGCTTACCGTAGAAATAATTATTTTCTTCATCTAGACTCATAGATGTACACCGTGAAATTTTAATGGTTGTTTTCCCGCAGCGGAATGGTTTTGTCTTGATTATACAATCGCTTTATAAACAAATAATATATTAGAAACAAAAAATGGCATATTAACCATTGTGAAAAATCACCACGTGTGAGAGTCGCTGTTCCCTTTGTCAGCGGCGCGTGCGATTCGAGTAGTATCTACAAGTTACCTCTAGTGTTACTATTGGGTAGTGTTTTATCGAGTTGATAAAGATTTTGTTAATTTATTTGAAAACAATAAAAATCTTAATTTTTTTATTTTTACGCTATGCTTCGAAAGTACTTCTTATGGCAAGTTGTTCTGCCGCGGGCAAAACAACCATTAAAATTTCTCGGTGTACACATAATCAGCCTATTATTTTGCCACTGCTGGGACACAGGCGTCTTCTCTGTTGGAGAGAGTGGGCCGTTATCCACCACGCGAGCCCAGTGCGGGTTGGTAGATGTCACATGTCTTCGAAGTTTGGGTTCTAAGACATGCTGGTTTCCTCACGATGTTTTCCTTCACCATTTTGAGAGCCGTGGTGATGAAATAATTTACATGAAGCCATGGGCCACCACTGCCCACTCATAGGTATGAAAAAATAAATAATTGGTTAACTATTTTCCTTGTGAACATGATAACGGTACGTATAACGCAACGTGACACAAGGCGAGAGACAAGTTTGCGACTGAATTTAGTTTTAATCCATTGCTAAATCCTGGATTTATGGTAACCTCGAGAATTAAACCCCATCGAGCTGAAAACCCGTGTAAAACATTAAAGAGGAATTAAAACATAGTAACGAATTTCTAAACTCTATTCCGCAATTTGAATCGAGTCCAATTATGATCAAAAACGTAACACATACTGAAACTTATATTTTAATTACCAACGTAACGGGACAGTGGCTGTTCGGCTTACAAACAACACAAAGTAATCTCAGGCGCGCCCCCCCATATATCACTACTTGTGACATTCCCAGCTAATAATTCAACTCAGACGATGGTAGCGAAATAGTGTAATTAGGGAAACCACCCAAACTCAACCCCACACACCGTGAAAACTAAAGGAACAGAGAGATCAACATAAACTAGCCACAACTCCATAATTGGTCAGATTACAATGATTTAAATGAACTTTTGTTTCACACTTCCCTTTTGATTCTGCGTAAATTCTGTAACATATTGCTAAATGTTCCTGTAAATCTTTTTCCTTAAACCTTAATATGCTAACCGCGTTTCTCGTTCCTATTAAAATGTATATTTATGTGGGTACATTTTACTTGGAGCACTTAGGAGAACGCCTCTCTTGTGAACTCACTAAGGCGTGAGAGTGTGTAAACTGTACTTTTCAGCCCAAATTAAGTCTTGAAATGTACCTGCAAACATAAATATGAAGGAAGTCGCTGATACGATAAATGGTTATGTATTTAAATGCTTAAGCGTCTTCATTTGTGTTAATATTTACGTATGGTTTGTCTTATTTGTTTTAGTATATTCGTGTATTTATTTTTGCTTAAAGTTTTAAGTATTTATTAGATATCAACATCATCATTCGCCTAGCCTTTTTCACAACTAGAATCATGTCCTGAATTCATGATTACAGATTGCGCGTCGATGTCCTTGGCGCCCTTTATCATCTTTATATGATTGACATGTAAAAGTGTTTGTACAAACCTACTTACAGAAATAAAATCATTTATCATTTTATCATTTATCATTTACTTATACGAGCTGTAGCCAGCGACTTCGCCGGCGTGGAGGTCGAAAATTATCCCACGGGAACGTACTACGGAGATAAAAATTATCCGAAATATTAATCCATGTTATAAACTATCTGCGTGCCAAATTTCAGCCAAATCCATTCTGCCATTTTTGCGTGAAAAAGTAACAAACATCCAAACATCTTCACAAACTTTCACATTTATTATATTAGTAGAATATTTTAAATGATTTATTCTACAATTTCCGTTACTGTTCCTTCCATTGTTTGTCTCTGCATCACCTAAAGGTTGACTAGTAGATAATGCCTACCAATGGCAAGTTTATCTTGTACATTTGTCTGCTTAAATAATGATGTAAATAAATGAACCGTCAGTAGTATCAACATTGTCTTACGTCTTGTTGATGTAGTTATTTTTATCTAACCGATCTCTTTTGCATCAGGTTTTGGATTATTGTGCCAATATGACTAAAGTTAAAGATCATGTATGAATTTACATTGACTTCAAACCGTCAACACTATCGCTGATACATTGAAAAGTTTACGGTAAACCCTAAAAGCAACAAAGTAATAAAAACCATTTTTCCTTGAACACAACCTAAAATTACTCCTACTTAAACTCACAATGCACCTCAAAAACGCAAGCAACAATAGCATTTTTAAACAATAAACAATGAAAACGAGGTTTTATTCTACCATAACAATAAAACGCACTTCGCTCCTTTACTTTTTTCCTTTAAAAATTCAAGCATTAATCTGTACTGCCTGGCCCCTTAGACTGAAAGGGTCGTAATAGTTGCATGCCTAATGACTCCTGAAGGCGAATTAGATTAAATTTTTGATTCTGTTTGTTTGACGGTACTAGTGAAATATTTAAGTGTAACCGGGGGGAGAGAAGGGGCTCGTGGCTAAGTAGTAACAGCCTCCCGAGTCGATCAATCAGGTTAAGTTACGCTTGCCGCGGTTGTACCGTGGATGGGTGACCATATTAAAAAAAATACCCTCCGTGCCTCGGAAAGCACGTGAAGCTGTTGGTTCCGACTATCATTCGTGGATCTTTGACAGCCGTTACGGGTCGTCAGAAGCCCGAAAATCTGACAACAAGTCTTACCAAGGGGTATCGTATTAGCCAATGACTGGGTTGTGGAGGTCAGATAGGCAGTCACTCCATGTTAAATACTGCTATTCAGCTGCATCCGGTTAGACTGGAAGCCGACCCCAACATAGTTGGGCAGATAGAACTGGGGAGGGGAGAGGATAGGAATATTGTGCTTGCAGAACATTCTTGTAATAAGAGAAAGCAATTTGTGTATGAACAATGTTTTGTACGTGTTGATGAAATAGGCTGGTAGGGTTGGAATTCAGTTTGATTTATATCTCTGAATATGTATATTTATGGTCTGAAGTTATGTTGTTAACTCGAATGTACTATCGGCCTTGTCAAGGGTTTTGATAAGTTAAGTCTGCCCCAAATCTGTGTAATTAAGTTATTTATGGTCAAATAGCATAGAATAAGAAGCTGAAAAATGAAACTGTCAGTCAGAATAAGACTACCTTCTTTTTTCCCAATTTTCTAATCTTGAAATGGCTGGCACATAAAAACTTATAATAGAAAAAATACCTGTTAAATGAATATGTGGGTAGCGCTATTGACTGTGAATAACTTTAAGACTACACCTTAAGCTCAGGTAAACACGCGCGTTTTTTTACCGCTGTGATTATATCACGCAGCGGATTTTCAGCGCATTGAAAATTGAAATTCTGCGCCGAGAATTGAAAATCTGAGAGTATTTTTTTGACGGTCTGGTATACGGTCTGTTGAAAATCCAAAGCGCCATAAAAAATCGTCGCTTTAAAAATCGCCCGTGCGTACCTACCTGGGCTAATAATACATAAATACTTAACGATATTGTTCAATGTTCCGCGTAAAGAAACTGTTTACTTATGTAGTCTGTTGCTAGATCGCTTTGATCAAGTATTAAAACCCAGGATTTTCATTAATCGCCTTATACCCACTTAGTGCACTGCAGTGCACACGGAAACCAGCGGCTACTCTTAGAATGTGGAAAATAGAGCGAGGTTTTTTGTTTTATTTATTGTTTTGGGTATTACCCTGTGTCCCTTTGTAGAGGCCATTAACAGTATAAATGATGTTAACCGTAGATTAAAATTATGTTTCCACACATTTTGTATGAATAACAATGTAATTAATTTACTTAGGATTAATTTTTTCCACCTCCGTTTAAGATCCAGTTATATGATTTTTGTTCGTTTATTTCAAATTTGCGAGTAGTTAGAAGCTTTTCGAACATTGTGGAATAGGCTCTAAAGCTTTGTTTATTTTAGTCTCACAATAATGGCTGTCCAAATATAGAACATTTTAAACAACTTATGAATTCAGCAAATGTTTCAAGACCAGATCTAGCATAGACATTTTTCGTCCGATATAAAAAAAAAATCGACAGTTTCATAGCAAACTGCAATCAAAATTATGAACTGAATCTATGGTAACAAGTTCAGCGTCGATGTCTTCACATAATATGACAGAATCGCTGTTACAAGAAACCGTATCTATAGTTTAATATACTGATTCACATTTATTTAAACTAATATTGCGCATTCAAGTTATGAACAGAAATATTGTCTAAACATCCTCTTGCTAAAACTACATCACAAACCAAGTCCCTACAACTTTGTCGACACACTTCCTTCAAAGTCCATTCTAAAATTATCGAGCACTTTACTAGGTAAACGTACTTAAAATATCGTGTGTTTCAGGAATACGTTACCTTCTTACAGTGAACTGTTTTCATTAGTAGTACACGCGACGTCCGTAGGCAATTTCCTTTAATTTGCTTTATCCATCATTGATTCACTGCCTGACGTATGACGGCTCAAGAAATTACTTTGGGCTCGTTTAATTTTAGGTATAGGGTACCTGTGTGTTGTTTGTGTTCTTAGGTGAATAGACGTATGCTTTTGTTTGGGTTTTGTGTTTGGTACAAGAGGGAATTTGTGTTGAGCTGAAAAAACTTGAACATTTTTGGGTATGTTTTGGTTCCTGCCTTTCCTTATTCTAAAGACCCTCGATGTTTTTGACACATAACGGGAGATAATACATAACGGGGGATCACTCATCATCATTTCAGCCAAAAAACGTCCACTGCTAGACAAAGGCCTCCGCAAGCTCTGCCATTTCTGGACTGGTTCTGTACTTCCCGCATCCAGCGGATGTCTACGGCCTTCATAAGGTCATCAGTCCACCTTTTGGGAGGCCTTCCAGCTCTACGTCTTCCGGTGCGCGGTCGCCACTTCTAAAGCTTTCGGCCCCATCGGCCATATGTTCTGCGAGCAATGTGCCCTGCCCACTGCTACTTAAGTTAATACGAATTGTTGATGTATTTCCCATTTTTTTAATATAGGATATTATAATTCGAAAGAGGCAATATTTAAAAATAACGTAACTATATGGCGTCCTAATTGGTCAAACAGCCTGTCAACAGCTGCACTTCTCTCAATGGCCCTGTTAACTAACTTATATAAAATCCAAAAAAAAGGAATACAAAAAACAAACACCAAGATTCGTTACAAAAACCCTTGTAACATAGTTCCAGCGAATTATACCAACAAACCAAACGTACCCAACCTACAAATGGAACCAGGTAGCAGCACCAATGTCGTTACTGTGTTATTCATCTTAACCGTATTTCCTAGCGCATTAATCGCAGTAAATGCCGGATATGTTGAAAATTATAACGCCCACCTTCCGGCGATGTGCCCTGCCTATACGCAATATATAAAGGGGATATATATTATATAATATGTACTTAGTAAAGGACTCATTGTGTTAAGTCGAACGTTGAGATTTATATGTAGACTTGGGTCTATGAAACGAGTTTACAGATTTATTTTCTTTGAAATATGTTCTATAAATGTTCCTTTTTGTAAAGAATGTCGAATGTTGTAGGTACCTGTGTTTCGTCTTTGATTCATTAATTTAGAACTCAAAAGGTTTATTTATCTAGACTTTTTGAGTAGGCTTTACAGTTTTTGTTTTATATTCAGCAGATTCAAAAGAAAATGACCTTTAAATAATCGTAAAAGCAAGATTTGAATAAAAGACCGAAAACAGAAAAACCTTTTGGGGAGAACTAAAAAAATATGGATATAGCTATCATAAATTTATTATTAGTGAAGATGAAAAGTTATATAATGCTATATTCGCGTGAAGCTGGCCTTATTAAAGATTCATTTGGAGGCCCTGGAGCGGATCAAGGTGGGCAGGCGGGCCATACTCCCATCCCACTTTCAAATGAAGTGTGAACGGTCTTTTTCCACTACGAATATCTATTCTTGTATCATTGTTTTTAGGATTCAAACGAATATATGAATCTCGGTTTATTCCATGCTTCATATTGAAATGTATAAATGTACTTATGTAAACCAGGTTGATGCTTTCAACATTTCAATATAATATGGTAGACTGATGCTCCAAGCAAAATATCACACTAAAAACAACACTGCTCCTACAAAAATAAAGTTCGCCGAACAGCAAATAACGAAAGCGCCAGAATATATATTAAAGTTCGCCAAAAACCAATATCTTCGGCGATATTTGCAGCCGCTTTCATATGGGTTCCATTCATCGGGCATGCAATGGAGGCCTAGATCGCAACAGGAATTGCAATTAGGCCTCAATTTACGCATAGTTTGGAGTGGAATTTCATTCGTGGGGCCACCTTAGTCTTCGCCAGGAATTCCTCTACTTTCCTTTACGGGGTTGTCGAGATGTTGGGATGCCCGTTACCGCGGTCAGGCATCCGCACGACACTTGTATTTGTATTACCATCGCTGTGGAATGGCTATTGTAATAAGATTATAGTCGGTGTTGTTTTGTGATGGTGATATGTTGCGTATTTAGAGTATTGATTGCGCTGGTGGAATGAATTGTTTAAGTTTGTAAAGTGTATTGCAAAATGTTACATTTATCTGCATTTATCTGATGGGCTTGTGACTAAGTAATAAACAGCCGCACGGGTCGATCGATCAGGTTATAAGCTACACTTGATGCGGTTGGTCCGTGGAAGGGTGACCATCTTTACATACCAAGACCCCTCTGTGCCTCTGAAAGCACGTTAAGCCGTTGGTTCCGGCTGTCATTTGTGGATCTTTGACAGTCGTTACGGGTCGTCAGAAGCCCGGAAGTCTGACAACCAGTCTTACCAAGGGGTATCATATTACCCAGCTACTGGGTTACGGAGGTCAGATAGGCAGTCGCTCCATGTAAAATACTGGTATTCAGCTGCATCCGATTAGACTGGAATCCGACCCCAGCATAGCTGGGGAAAGGCTAGGCAGATGATGATCTGCAATAAGCATGTGTGCTGCAACGATTAGTAAAAGTGATAACATGAAAAACCGGATACCAGTTAGCTGTTAATGTCGTATTAAAAACTTTAAATAAAGCAATAAAGATATTGAGTATTGAGTATTGAGTAAATGTTTGAGATATTTACAAGGCAGATGTGAATGGAAACGACGGAAAGGTATGCCCTAGAAGGATATATAGTGACCTTATTGGTGATGTTCTTCTGAAAGGTCAGGTGCGGTAATACTCAACAGGCGTGTATATCCAGAGGCCTTAGTGCGAGTTTTATTTAACCATCTCGATCATAATCTCCTGCCGAACGCGCTCGATGCGTTTGAATGAGATGGTTAAATGAAACACACTAGGGCCACGTGCATACATCAGTGGCCCTAGTGTGAGTTTCATTTAACCATCTCGATTAAACGCATCGAGCGCGTTCGGCGTCCTGATTGGTCCTTCACCGATCCAAGGCCAATCGGAGCACCAAACGCGCTCGATGCGTTTAATCGAGATGGTTAAATGAAACTCACTCTAGGGCCACTGATGTATGCACGTAAACGAGGCAAAAGGAGTTTGTTAGGATCGTGGCACGTGGCGTTCTGCAGTTTCTGACTACCCTCATTGGAAAAGGCGGCAAATATGCACAGAAAAAAAACAAAATGTAAAATTCTGCTGCCACATTATTTGCACACATTTGGCCAAAAAGGTGCAACAGTATACGGCATTTCATGTATTTCAAAAAAGGACAAAGGCGAGCGCGTAAAATTCTGTATTTCAATCGCCGCGAAAAGTTGGAACAAAAATGTTCCATTCATGTTGTATAAAACAAAAAAACTGCGCCATTATTTATGCACAGAAAAGTAAGAAACAAAACGGTAACCGCTTTCCTATACATAATACAAGTAGGCTTGAAAAAGTTTTGGTGTCTGATAGAACTCATAAATTTTAATAAAGAAGTTCGTATCTTGTTTGCGTCATGTCCCACGCGCGGTGTTTATGTAAAAGTTGTAACACACAGCAATACAAGCCGGCAATAAACGTCCTGGCCAAGTAATAAGTTTATTTTTCTATTTAGGTCATCGAGCATTCCAAGTTTCGGAGCTCGTAACATGTCCGATATATTCGAGTCACTTGTAAGTTGTAGCGTTTATGCGTCATTCACAATGGTGGGAGGACGTGGTATGTCGATATCCTTTATTTAATGAAGGCCGAGTGAGTTTTCCTCCAAATTGAATGGTTCCGCGACAATCAGAGTTCCGTCCGCAGATCATATTTCAGCGAACGAGATAAACTCGGACAAAAGAAAGGAATCCCCGTTTACCCAATTGGGTAATGGCCCAGCTCTGTCGTTATCTCTTCCCATTATTTCTGTTTGAAGGAGGCTGTGGTGTTCTACTTAATACTAAGGGTGAAATCTTTACAAAGATCTTTGATAAAGTTCCCCGGTACTTGATCTTGTTGTGAGGAGTAATGCTCGGATAAATTGCTTTTGCGGTCGCTCAATAGGTTTATGTTACATGCAGGCTACCTTGTAAAAGAGGGAAAATATATTAAAAGAAAAACTTTTACACCAGGCATTTTGAAATTTTGTAACGCAAGGTATTTTGATCCTTTTCTTCATAAACTTAGAAGCTTACGTTGTTCGTTTAATATTCTAAAGCTTACATAGTTAAATATTAAGACCTGTTTCTAAGTATTGATCAAAGTAATAAATTACTTTGACTAATTACTTACTCAAGTGTTAAGTCAATCAAAGAAAATGAGTATTAAGTATGGCAGAATTCTGAACAAAAATTTTAGATAGACGGTCAGACTTAATTCGATCAACAAACTCAGTGTGAGTAGTTCCAAATTTCAGATTCTCCCTTTACCGTAGGTCTGTAATTAGTTTAATTTTCCCGAACATCAAAGGCGCCATCAGCTACAAATCGAAAACATGAAAACGTTTAGAGCAAATATTTCTTTGTTTTCCTCTCAAGTTGTAGAAGTCACTGACCTTACCTCAAGTACCGTCAACTGCGGCATCTTTATGTTCCATGAGCAACTTTACCAATGAGAACTGTATTCAAATATCTCGCTATCGCTTCGATATTAAATGGCGGCAACAGATTCTACTCATCGAGAGAAATTTAAGTACTCAGTACTCATGGGTAAAGTTGCTATGGAAAGTAATGATGCCACAGTTGACCGTATCTTTTCTACATCTTCAAATATTACATGACCATTTTTCAACATCGAAGATCTTGTAATTAGGTCCACGCATCGATAGAAAGTTAGTCACCAACTATTCTCAATTATAACCGTAATTCAGCCCAGCTATAGGGACTTAGAAATGTAGGTCGGATTACATCAGATCTGCCGGTTGAAGACGAAAAGCCGCTGTCAAAGGGAGAGGGAAAGTTGGCAAACAACTTGAGCTTGATAACCGATGGCGTTTGGCGAGACTCGCGTTTTGATGTTAATGACTTTTTGGAACATTCGCCAGATGTTAGCCTGTTAATATTGTATAAGAGGTTTCAAGGTCCCAGAGCTTTAGTGGTGCTTCAGAGAATATTGAGGATTTCTAGATGAGCTAAAAAGTTCGGTTTTTGATTATAATATAGTCTGCGGTCTATACATAAAAAAAATAGTGTGCATACGAACTTGAAGTCGTTTCGAAAGTCCCATGTTAAGAAGAAACAAGAAGCAAGATTCTATTGGCATTTTTTTACACAAAATTGCAACAACATTTCACTTCTACAAAGTGAATAGTTAAGATATTTTCCGAGACAAGCTGCACCGACAAAAATGACTAGGTATTATCGATAATAAGAAAGTGGCACAAAATATAATGCTCTACCATTTTAAAAGAAAAGCAGAAAACACTTGTTTGCTTTTAGAACACTTTAAACTGCTGAAGAACATCCTTGAAAGTTTTTCACTCCCATATTTTCTGGCGACGGTTGTATTTTAAAATGTCCGGTGCCCAACTTTGCTCTTATTTGTTTCCCTGTGCATTCAGCCATAATTCACTTCTATTTAACGTGGTAACTCGAAGACATTTTTAAAAACTGCAGTTAACGGTGATTTACCTTTTTTGCTAATTATTTTGGGGATATTTTAAAAGGAGTTAAATTTAATTAAGTTAATCTGGTACCTTGCCTTTTCTTTTGCAAGTTTTGTAGACATTTAAAATGTATGAAATAAGGTTTAAACCGTTTTTTTTGTTCTTTGTTTTGTATAATAGACGGTAATTATGTAATTACTAGCTTTTGCTCGCGGCTTCGCTCGTGTTAATGAAGAATTTAATAAGTGTTAATTTGTAATAACTTCTTTATTAGTATAATTAAATCATGATTCTAAAGGCACGTGGCGCCATCTATTATCATAAGAACGTTATTGTTGTTTACCTCGGGACCAGTAATTTTTTTCGGGATGAAAGGTACCCTATGTCCGTTTCTGTACATCTGATAGCGTAAATGTAAAATTTCAAGATGATCGGATCAGTTTAGGCGTGAAAAGATAACAATCAAACAAACAAACTTACCTACTTTCGCATTTATAATATTAGATAGGATTAGAAGCAAGAACAGTCACATTATGTATCGAATAATTACTTAGCAAACTATGAAGCAACAAAAAACATCGCCAGTAACAAACAAATTGACGTAAACAAAAGTTTACTTCAACCCTAAAATGACGGATGCTTTTTCCCGTTCCGTTCAAACTTCCCCGTGGCGTATCGACTGCGGCCCGCGTGTTATGAAGCGTATTCATATCAAACGCTAAGTTTTCGCGAAAACATCCTCCTTTGCAATTGACGAAAGCCACATTACTTTTTAATTTGAACCGTTGGCTCTTTGCAAAGAGAGAGACTTTATTACACTCCGAAGTATCTCGCTTTTGACCCGTACTCCCTTTGTGCGAGCTATTTTTTATTCATTTCAACGGATTCATACGGGAGTTAGAGCCCCTCAACCGGCTTCCCTTTTCGATGTTATGTGTTTTGACTCTCGGTTTTTAGTCTAGGAAAAAATATTGGCGGATTTTTCTTCGCATGAGTATTAAGGTATGGCAACCTCGTGTTTTGTTGTCAGAGCTTCATCTGTTTTGTTGTAACCATTGCTGGTGTATGAAGGGTTGAATATTTTTGACCTTGTTTACACATTCTAATCTATACGAAATCCGACAGTCATGAATCCATTTGCGTTACGTTATTATAATAAATCTTAATAAAATGTTCTCGTTATTATCTGTACAGTCTTCCTATTGTTATTATTTCTATAGTCCTCTAGAGCAGCTATGTATGAATATTAATTCCATTCCTGTTTGTTTCAGGTATGCAACGTTACTCAGCTGGCCAACGCCTCTAGAAGTACAAGTATTCAGATTATTACTAAGTGAAGAAGTAAACTGGTTCATTAATTTTGATGTAAAACGTTTTGTTTGGTTGTTGGAAGTGCTTCCAAGAATCCTTTATACATATACTTGATATTATAAACAAAGTTTTACTCACGGCTGTGAGAATGAGAATCGAGGAAGCTAATGCAACGATCACAGTAAGAATGGTATAGGTTTATAGTGACTGTATGATGTCCGGTTGTTTTGTATTTCTATTCACATAGCACTTCTTTCAAAGCGACTATTATCTACTATAGCGCCTTTATATTAAAATACAGTGACGTCAATGGTATAAAAGATTAACAATAATCATGCATGGTATCTATTGTACCTTCAATAGCAACGTGTTTAATGTTTAGACTTGTCAACTATAACAAGGGTAAAGATATCAATCAAGTTATAGCTCTTCATTAGAGTCTTAACTGTCAAAGTTAAAAACTGTTGAAGTCAAAATAATGAAATACAGTTAACCAAAGATTTTAATCATTAGACTTGCCCTCACCATCATTTGGCACGACCAGGCGAATTTAAAGATTTAAAACTGTGCCACCAACACGTTAACGTAACAGTTGTCATTCCAAAAACTTACATTTGTAGAAATGTAAGATGATGTTGATGATGTTGTGGATATGTGTGTGTGTGTGTGTATGTATGTTTGTGTATATGTTCTAGTTTGATAAACACATTTTTTTATACGTATGTATAAAAAATGTGTTCATAAAACTAGAACACCGTACTAAATATTGGGCTGTATATCGAATACTTACTTGATAATACTCGGCTGCCTCTATATAATTTCCCACATGCACTCACTAACAATGAGTATGAGAAACCGTACACGTTCATATGCATAATACATGCATACATATATCGATCACAACATATTACCTACCGGTACAATAATTAGATAATCGCGTATGGATTGTCCAATGCATACTTAATGACTTCTTCGCTCGAGTGGTCGCATTTGAATTTTCAATTTTGTACGGTATCTATTATGATTTTCTTATTACCGTTTTTTACTTGGAAATAGGTAATAGCTATTAAATTCACGGCGTTATTAGATTATATGGGTTTCAAGCGAAAATATGGGTTGTCTCCAAAGCCTCTTGCCATTTTCTGAAAACCAAGGAACTACGTAATATACACGACCTTTTCCATGGGACCAACATCATAATTGCGAAAATATTATCAACTCTTCTTTTTCTTCTTCTTCCATCTCTTAATCCTAGTTCTATGTGGGGTCGGGTCGGACTATTCTGTCCTTTTTTTATTTTGTCATAGGAGTTAGATTCTGCTCTTTCATCTCCCTCACTCTCGATACTGAAAAAAAAAACGGTCCCATACAAATTTTTAATACCAACTCGACCCTAATGTATGGGACGGATGATTATATTTTGCGATTACGATCTTTTTCCCATGGAGAAAGTCGTTCAGTTTGATGGTTTGTACCACACCCTTAAATATGATCACACTAGGGTTTCTAACCATACTTTATAATAACCGTATTTCTATGATCTACTTTTTTACCCGACTGCGCCACAAGGAGGGTTATGTTTTTCGGGTGTATGTATGTTTGTATGTATATTTCTTTGGCACGCTCTGTAGGCTAAACGGCTCGATCGATTTCAGCTTGAGAGGTGCCGTAAGATTCGTCTTATTTGTGAGACTGCCACTGGTTATATCAAAATTGAAAAAAAAAACTGGCCGAGTTTTGGCGCCATATGAAAAAAAAAATCTCAATTTCTTCTTTCTCATAACCTGTTGAGTGGTGTATCAAAATAAAGGGTTTTATAAATAGGTCTCATTAACGTCAAAAATAATTATATTAACTAAAACTGTGAAATAAAAAAATATATTTACAAAATTAAAAAACCCGACTGTCTAAAATGCATTTTTTTAAATTTAATAATAACGAGTTTTATTGCCTCCGACTGCATGAGATTGCTTATAGTATTCAGTCTAATAGTCATTCTTTTAAAACAAGTTTCTTGTTTCCATCTTTTTTAATTAAAGTTCACTTTTAGGCAGTCAGGTTTTTTGATTTTGTAACTATTTTAAATATTTTATTGTTGGTACTTTATTTCTGTTCTCAATGGTTGATTTTAATACAATTTTCCATCTATTTAACTAACTCAATGATACAAAATGGGTCAAAAATCTCTTGGGTATTAATGATTACATGATTATGATGTGAGCGTAGTTCAGTTTAACATTGTTATTAACTAATCCAGTTAATGTTTACATGATTGTGAATAGTTAGTGATTATCAGGAAATCAGGCTATGAAACGGTAATATGTTTTGGCTGTTAATATTGTTTGACTATTTAATTAAATAATAATATGTTTGATGCTAGTCGTAAAAGTTAAAAACTTTTAAAATTTTGTATGCCAATAGAACTCTCGATAAGGTTGTCCCTTGTTACATCGGACTTAATATAACTGCTTAACCCTTAGGGAATTACAGACGTGATGTTATGTGCCTAATGATAATATGTCCTTAAATTACTTCCACGAAATTTATCCCAGATTTGATACAAAAACGAATTTTAGCAATGTTTGATAAAAAATCGATGACACTAAGTAAAAAAGGACTAGGCAAAAAAAGGAATTGATAAAAAAATCTTTCTCTAAAATATAATAATTTAATAATTGAATTTCTAAGAAATACTAGCAAACTCTTTAAACTTCCTGTATAAAAATACTTGACTTAATAAATCTCATTGACTCAATATTTGAATAAAATGTAAGTGTTTACTTTATTCCTTTAGGAAAAGTAGGTAAGTAATATTTGTCATTGAATTAGTCATTTGTACCTTATACAAGTAACAGAAGATGTTTAGAAGTGTTTTAATATTGAGTTTCTTTATTAATTTCTTCCTTTTAATATTTTTATGAGGTCTACGCCCTTGCTGGTGAAATGAAACTCAAACTCAAAGCATTTTTTTTTTAAATAAACTAATACCGCCACTTTTTTAGTTTAGTAAGATCCAAAGCGTAGAAGGTACATACCTATGGAGAAGAACGGGCAAGAAACTCCATGGACACTCTTTTAAATCATAATAGTGTTAAGCAAAAAGTTGGATGTATAATTTATGTTGAAATAATCAATGAGAGAATAATTTAACAAGACGTGCAAAGGCTTGACATTAAAAGCTTCCGTAATTAACAAACATAAAATACCATTTCAGAAATTAAAATAGGCCATGGCAGCTAAGAGATGACCAGTCCGTACTGACGGTGCCCGCTCACGAAAATTTGGTTATACCTATGTACGTAAGTACGCCAACGTCATTAGATATGAGGTAACCCTTTGAAGTCCTCTTGTCACCGTCCGACTTCCAATGAGGATCTGGTGATTTTATTTCTGGCACAGGCCTCTAAGTTTGTGAAAGGAAGTAGGCTCCACTACGCGGGCCCAGTGGCGTCAATCGCAGATGTCGCATCTTTGAATTTTGTGGTTTGAAGACATGCCGGTTGCCTCACGATGTTATCCTTCATTGTTTTGAGAGCAGTGACGATGAATTAAAATACACTTAATAAAGTACCTGCGTGGTTGCGAACCAACAAATCGAGGCAGGGCCTTTCGGTACCACTACTTCTCTGACAAGAAAAACAGTCCTAAAAATGTTTTGAGGCTACCTTTCTTGCCAGTAACCATAGACACATAAGCCTCTATAAAAAAACCCTTTGACAAGCAGGTAAGTATACTATTACAGTATCATATTTTATGATATTTGCTTCGTTCAAGAATCCCTGTTGGTTGCTAGGGAGCGTTTTTCGTCGTGTGCTCATTAGCAACCGTATGACCTAGTTTAAATGTCCCTGACATTAATATATTTTGGTTTCGTTTTTTTGTGCTTGCTAAACAATGTTCGTGGAAGTTAACGACTAAGGGATTAAAATTAGAGGATGGCTCGCAGCGTCCTCTGTAGTTGCCTGACGGATACTATAGACAAAAACTGTATTTAAATCTTGTTTAAAACTTTACTAAAGGTTCCTTTAAGATACAATTTCAGCTGTTACCATGAATTCAGCATATGATTATCTACTTAAAGAAATTTAACGCTGGTAATAAACATAAATGCTGTTCCATACATTGTGACCGCGTAGGTCAACACTTTTCTATGAAATGCAGATTTTTTTGATAACCGACGAAATTTCTACGCTAGAATCATAATTGCTGAATTCATGGTTACTGCGCACTGGTATAAAATTCTTCTTGTATGTAGATTGTAGTCGGTGATGCCTGTCGTGTCTTACATTACTAAAACAAGCCTAGAGGTAATCGATTGAAATAATGTATTTTATTGTGTGTATCAAATATCTCTAATTCCCAGTCTTCGAAGCCACAAGTACCGTTAAATCCAAATAAACTATTTTTCTGCAATTAAACTGCATAAAACTTGTGGCGCATGCGCATACCTACCACCCTACGCATAACCAACCTAAATCCCGGCTATACAAAAATATAGTCGAGAAACTATAGTTGGTCGCACCCAACTAAGCCTTTCCTAACTCTGTTGGATCTCCTAACCAGATGCGGCAGAATGTTGGTATTTTATACTCCGCAAGTGTAAACAAACTTTTAATTAGAACTAGGCTAATCGAGTCTAATAGAAAGTAGTGTACTTAATTCCATACATTATTTAATACCCCAGCGATATGGTAATTGGAGTAATCTATTTAGCTGCATTTTAATTAATCAATGCATTTGTGCCAGCTGGTTGAGTACAGAAGACTTTGAACAAAGGCTTGTTATGCGTTGTTCACACATGGACGTATTTATTGCCACGAATCGCGGAATTGATGGGTCGAAAGTATTGGGGGTAGAATAAAAATGTACCTTCATGACGTGTATGTTGAATGAGGCCTGAAACGTGTTGGTATATTCTGTAGTAGTAGAGCTTAAGGCTAAAGCTTCAGGTTATATGTTCAACAGAACATAATTGGCGACATATGATGCCTATAACTCCATTTAATGATGTTTTCATGAAATAGTCATTTAATTTTAATCACATTGAATTAATTTTTTTTTTCATGAAATCATATTTCATGAAAAAATCGAATGAACTTAGAAGAATGATACTGAACTTAGATTGGTTATTTTTATGATTATGATTCTGTAAATAAATATTTGTTATGGTCGCGAACCTATTTGACATAGGTACAACCTGAAATTAACCAGTAAATTGCAAAAAAACTTAAGAATATTTGTATTGTGCGGTCGACTTTAGTGCAAAAGTTAAAAAAATCAGCAAAATCTTCTTAATTTAGTTCATAATTTTTTGTAAAAGTTGATGGTACAACCGGCTACTTGCTCTATACATGCCTAATCTTCAGTGTACTTAAATTTATCAATTTAAATTTTCTAACAACCGCTAAATAATTATACCCAAGCACTTCACAATACCAATCAGAAAACACGCCAAGAATTCAAAACAATATTACCGCAAGAAAATCGCATCTGAACCACATTATTCCGCAAGGACTCGCTATCAATCCGGTTACAATGCAAGAAAGTCGTGTCGCCGCATGCGGGTCAGTGACAAGCGTCTGGCTTTAATTTTCCGCTTCTCTGGCCACGGACGCAAGTCAGACTCAGTCTTGTTATACGCGTGCTCTCGTGCTTGGGGCGCGTTTAGATTTTGTGGAGGCGCTAGTTGAGTGAGGGAGGGAGTACTGGAATTAATGTTGAAGTGATTTAAACGGTTTTGGTGGGTAGCTGTAGTTCTAGAGTAACTGAATTGTTCCTATTTTGTATTTCAGGAGATATCTCCTGATAAGGAGTGTTTTTTTATGTTGAGCTATATTAGTGGAATTTTCGTAGTTTATTCAGATTTTCAGCGTCCTTTTTAAAATTGGCTAGAACTAATGTGAATTTGAATTTATAGTCTCGGACTCAATATCAATATAAAGCTACGCGCTTATTTGTCGTCACAAAAAAGCGTGTAGCTTTCTGTTGAAAATATTGCTTCTAAAATATTCTAATTTTGTAATTATTGTTCACTACTATAACTTAGTTCTACGATAACATGGCGTAGTGACTGTGTTCATAGGGAACCATTCTGAATATTGAATTAAATTAAGTCAAAGCTAGTACCACTCACACAAATAATTAAATATTATAGATAAAACCATGAAAACTACCTTATTGTTATATTAACTTACATTATTACCCTCATTATCAAATCAGAGCCATTACAATATTACAATTCCGGCCAATTCGTCGACTACTCAACATTCATAAGAAAATTGTATCATTGAATAAAAAGCCTAATACGTATACTGAAATAGCCTTCGACCCTTCGTGAAGGTCGTTGGCTTAAAAAAAAAAACATAATATAAAATAATTTTCACATACGAGTATAATTCGCCACTCTATTTTGTAGTGGACGTAAATCAAGTTGTACATAAATATCGATATAGGCCTGGTATTAATATCGACAAAGCATTATATCGATACATTAACCGATGTCCATAAACATAAACAAAGGTGTAAAATCGGCCGTAAAATGTTAGGTATGTTTATCTATAGGAAAATGGTTCAATGTTGCTTTGTTAGGCCGTTTAGATCGGTTTACGAGTTAACTGTAGTTCCGACTGGCTGCCAGATTGTCAGTGTATTACCTAGGAGTACTACAAAATCTGGCTTTATATTGCTGGCTAGACTTGGATGGCCATTCTGTATCTATAATGTGCAGCCAGTTCTTGTTTACCCACTTATTCACTGTGCAGAGCCTGTATTTTATGAATTTTATTACAGAAATACTGTGGTTTGAGTCGAGTTGAATAGATAATTTTCAAACTCCATTCATTACTTATAGAACTTAAAGTTACTTTCTACTGCAATTGCATTATATTTATTCATTACCATTCTGAGAAAAGAACTCAACTAATTTAGAAGTCTAATGAAATTGGAGTCTAAAACTAGGTTGATTCGCATCACTAGTAAAGTTTTGACGTGGCTATTTACGGTAACAATTACTTCACGTATACCAACGCTAATTATATGGCAATGGCGGCAGAGAAATTACGTAATGAATACTTATAATTACCTACTTTCCTGAAGCAATATTTATAAGTTGCCCTAATTTTTCATGCTTATGAAATAGCTTGCAGGAAATTATTGCTAGAAAAACTAATGTACCTAATTACTTACACAGCTGATTATGTAATTTTCACGGTAATGTAGAAAATATTCAGATTAACGGTTAGTTTCCCTAATAACTGGCCATCTAAGTCCAACACAATACTTCGGCATTTCAGGTTTATTAAAGCTATAACAAAATGGGGGAATAAAACACATTATCGTTGGTAATTACGGTATTATCAAGGACTACGGTAATTTCTATATTAGTCAGGTTTCGATAACATCTATACCAATTACCGAAGACATGAATATTACACTTTCGATTTATTTCTCCAAAATAATATCACGTTGCACTTACTCGGGAAAACACATGAATTTTCGGCATTATTTATTTAGTGTTGGAGCGAGACGGGTGTATAGTATAGGGGTGTGTGTGAGAGGGATGGCTGGAAGAATTTCTAATGAACGTAACATGAGTGCGAGTCGGGTGAAGGGTCATCGACCTTTTCTTTAGGGTGGATCCCCTCGGACTAGGCTGAGGAAGCACGACGGGCGGTTTATTTTGATGCATTTTCTAATTGAAACGTTCATTTGGCTATTTTATTAGTATAAGCAAAGTTTGTTCTCTATATTTCTGTTCCTGCATACACCCCCTAAGTACGTGTATGATGTCTCAGTTTACGATTGTAAATATTTTGATAGATATGAGTGTATTTGAAGTTTGAATGGCGCAGTGGATGTAAACGCTTGGGATTATTTGCAATGGTAATATTCCACTTCCTAATGGCTTTCTTTGATCTTATATCAATGCATACTATTTGTGCAAATATGTATGTAAGCATTCAAAAATGTTTTGCAGATGTTGCTCGTAAATGAAATACCATTTAGGACCTTAATATTTTATTAAAAATTAAAACCTTATTCGGAAATATAGTTTAGATTTGCTGAATGACTTAGATATGCTGAAATATTAAAAAGACATAAGTGCTACAGTTTCCTATTCATGATTTTTTTTTAGTAAAAAATATGAAAGGTGGGCTTTGGTGGGATTCCGACTTTGAATGTTTGTTACCTACTCAATGACACTTTAACGACTCAAAGGATTTGAATATACCCGAATTAATATTTTAACTGTAGCCTATATTATAAACAGCCATATTTATAAACGCTACTTAAATTTAAATAATGAGTGTGAGTAATGAGTATCATTTAATTTTTTTAACATCTTCTAACTTTAAGCGACGTTTATAAAAAAGGGGGTAGGTTACAAGATTCGAGTTAAAATGTAAGCCACAGCAAGTAAAACATAGTTTATTCATTTATACTGCACGTTAAAACACACCCTTAATTTAATTTTTACCATACCAAGTGTACACAAGTTACCGAGGTAAACATTCGCTTGTTTATCCAATTGGTTCGGATGCAGGCCCTTTATGTCCAGTCCAGTCCCGTCCAGTCCAAACCGGGGTCCATTGGGGCGTGAAAAACGCGTGCAATCGCCACCGACACGCCGTATGCGGGTAGCCGGGGATTCTTTTTTTTAATTTAAAATACTGGACGAAAATAAAGTTTGGTGTCCAATTAGAGTTTGTTTGTTCTTTTTTAAGTTTGAATGTTGTTTGGCAATGGAATGGAAACTTGTCTGTTTGTATTAGTTTGTGATTGTCATTGACACTATTTTTTAATTTTATTTCACTTAAAACTGATTTTTCAATAGTTAGATAACATTTATCTGAAAAACAAATCTGATAGTTTGAGATCTTTCCTAAACTGTCGAATGTTTATTCCTTTGATTTATCTAACTAACTACTCTACTATCTTTTTATTTAACTTTTAAGTTATCTGACTATTAAAAAATCAGCCCTTACGCATGTTTTTACTGCAGGACAATCTGTGCCTCTACACGACGGAAATACTTACTTTAAATGCAAGATATTAAATTCATAACTAGCTTTTACATAGCTCTACAAACATAAACAAACAAGTTACGAAAACTGAGGAACTGGACACTGGTTAGCCAAAGTACTATCACGAATTTTATCTCCAAAACTATGCACAATACAAGTTAGTTACAAAACTGTGCACACATAAATAACTGTGTGCATACAACAATAAAACTGCCAACATCGTTAAAATAACACAGAAAATATATTCCACGGAAATTCCAATTTGAACGGTACACTCAAATATTTCATTGTGATTTTAGCTTTAACACAATTTCGTTTAAAATATTTGAAATAAAATTAAAAGCTGGCAACATGGCCAGTGGATCGCGATCAGAGCAATTAACGGGAATCAAAGGAGTGAATGGAATTAATGAGTGAACGTGGACGGTTTTCTTTTGTGGGAATGTATTATAGGTGAATGAAATGTATGCCCCTGTGAAACATCATGCAGTTGGCAAGGTTATCAAACAAGGATAAAAATAAACACGGACTTTTACTCCATTAATGTGGAAAGGGCTTTCATCGTCATCAGCCTGCAGCAAGCCACTGCTGGACATAGGCCTCTCCAATTGCAAGCCATACAGCTCGATTTTCGGCAACTTTCATCCAACCGCTACAAGCCAAGATGCCTGCGAAGATCGTCGCTCACCTAACCTAAGGGCGTCCTACCTCACGTTTGCTGATTCGCGGTCTCCACTCAAGAACACGTCTACCCCAATGGTCATCGGTTCTACGCTAATATGGCAAGCCCATTGCCACTTCAGCTTGCTTATTCTTCTACTCGATGAAGCTTCCCAAACGCTGCCCAGCCCAGCAATTTTTTTTCTGTTATCTTCCTTTTCTAAGTTGTGTTAGCTTTAAATTTGCTTTATTACACTGCGACAAGATCAAAAATCAACTGTGAATGATTCATTACAAAATAATGACCACCCAATTGCTACGCCGTAGCTGACGCAATGATGTCATCGCTACGCCGTCTACGCAGTGTAGCCATCCGCTATGGGTGGAACCAATCCATTATACTTTGACTTTGCTGTAAATAACACGTGTATTCTGAATAAATTTATTCAGTTTTTCGTTTATTCGTTTTATTTTTTTTGTTTTAAAAGTCGTGACATAGAACGCAGTCTCATAGGACAGTGAAGAATATAATTTAATGAAGTCCCTTCGAAGATGAATGCTAACTAGTATTTAAATGCGAAAGTAAGTAATGTTTGCTACACTTTTAACGCTCAAACGGCTGAACTGATTTGGATGAAATTTGACACATGAGAGGCCATGACCTGAAGAAAGAGCACTTTACTTTTATCCCGATGTCTTACGGGACCGAGACATGTGGATGAAGCCGCGGGGCACAGCTAGTGGTAGATTAGGATTCGTAAAAAAACTAATTGTATATTTTTTATGTTGTTTTATGTTATTTCTGTTGAAAAATATGAAATCATATTTTTCAACAGAAATAACATAAAACAACAGTAGGTTTGATGTTTATACGCGAACGAATTAGAAAGCTCGTTTAAAAAAAACCAATAAACAGTATATCTAAATACACATAACAATAATCAGAATATTGGAAGAATCTTCGCTCTCTATAATATACACATTTATTGTGTTACTATATCCTGGCTTATAGGATTCAGTGATGGGTGTTAGTGGGCCATCCCGCGCGAAATAGATGGCCCGCGAAACTAGGCCAGCGAATACTTTTAGATAGCAACCAACGTAAAAAATGTGCCTCATAAACAAGGTTATAATGAGGGCCACATAATGGGCTATGTTGTAGCCTGTTTACGTCTGACAGTAAATTAAGGCATCAAGGACTCCTTTGAGTACGAAATTCTTTGAATTAATTGACGAAATCCATCAGCCTAGCCTTTTCCCAACTATGTTTTTGTTTGTGTGGGTAATCATCAAATAACTTCTCCCGCTCTGGGTGGAGCAGGAGGGCGTGTCAGACTTTTACTGACTAAAACCCACCCGCGTTCCTTCAGTTGCTTGTATGCCAGGGGCCGCGGTTTCTCTTTCGAACAACCCGCACCCTGGCAAACAACCCGCACCGGGGTCAGCTTCCAATCTAACCGGATGCAGCTGAATACCGGTATTTTATATGTAGCTACTGGCTACCTGACCTCCACAACCCAGTAACTGAGTACACGGTAACCCTTGGTAAGATTGGTTGTCAGACTTTCGTGCTTCTGACGACCCGTAACGACTGTCAAAGATCTACGAATGACAGCCGGGACCAATGACTTAACGTGCTTTCTGAGGTACGGAGGAGTCTCGGTATGTAAAGATGGTTACCCATCCACAGACCAACCCCGGCAAGCGTAGCGTAACCTGATGGATCGACCCGTGCGATTGTTATTGCTTATCCAGAGGGGTAATTGCGTAATACACTATCCGTAGGAATCGCTTTCATTTTGACAGCTCCACGACAATCATTGCGTGGTTTACGTCGTTGAGCAGACGAATTATACAAACATATGAAGCAGTGGATTAACAATAGGCTTCAAAATGATTCAGATTCTGATTAATACTGTGTTACGCAATTAGGGTGCAGGAGCCCGTGATTGTTAATTAAGAATACTTTAGTTTTGTTTTTTAGAAGCTTGGAAATTGTATTAATTAGTACCTTAGTGGAATCACAAACTAGGTAGTTTCAGCAGCTTTTTTATCATTTCAACTCTTGTATTCGAAATTTCAAGTAATTTATAGGTAAAAAAGACTTGTTTCTTTTATAGTCGAATTTTCAATCTATTTTTGTTTAACATTTAAGTCGCGAGTCATATTTTAATTAACCTACAACCTGACTCACCACTCACAATGGGCTTTATCAGAAGGCTTAAAGTCACCCAAAGGGCAATGGAGAGGGCTATGCTCGGAGTTTCCCTACGTGATCGAATCAGGAATGAAGACATTCGCAGGAGAACCAAGGTAACCGACATAACCCGAAGAATTGCCAAACTTAAGTGGCAATGGGCGGGGCACATTGCTCGCAGAACAGATGGCCGATGGGGCCAGGTGGGAAGACCTCCCACATGGTGGACCGATGACCTTATGAAGGCCGCGGAAATTCGCTGGATGTAGGAAGCACAAGACCGGTCGAAGTGGAAGAACTTGGGGGAGGCCTATGTCCAGCAATGGTCTTTCGGCTGAAATGATGATGATGATGACACTCACCTGCAAATTACAGAAAACCTAAGTGCATGCACCTTAAGTGTTTTTGTCTCTAATACATCTTAAAGGAGCAGTGGCGGCTTCGTGGTAAGAGCCGCGACTTTCGAGTTGTAGGTCGTGGGATTGAACCCATGCAGATGCTTTACTTTCTGTAAATTATTTCATCACTACTGCTCTCAAAACGGTGAAGAAAAAAAAATAGGAAACCGGCGTGTCCTAGAACCAAACATTCGAAGACATGTGACATTTACCAACAAGCACTGGGCCCGCGTGGTGGATTATAGCCCACTCCCTCTCACCGAGAGGGGGCCTGAGTCCCAGCAGTGGGAACGTTATAAGCTGATTATATATGTATGTATGTACAGCTGAAAATGATAGAGACAGTTTAAAGCTTCAAAATAACTTAAAACTAACTTCCATTAGGGAATTCGTTACTTTATTCACGACCTTACCTCCGATACTTCCACCATATGACACAGTTTCTTTTCCCCCCTAAAAAGAACATAATTTCGCCCATGACGTCATGACCTAATTCTGCCCTTTTCACCCAAAAAGAGGTTTCATATATCCGAAAGCGTAGTTCGATAACACTGAAGAGTCTGCTTCAAACTCGATATCGTTAAAGGGCGCTTCACACGAGCGGAGGCCACCGCGAAGTAATTTTGTTAGATCAATTGCAAAACTTTGCGGCCGTTCACACAACACGGTGACCGTAGTTGAGGATATCGGGCCGTAAGCACGCGTCCACGTGGAGCCTTCAAATGCATAACATGGGAAGCTGTGTCTTACATTTTGATTAACAAGGTGTTAAAGAATACACACAAAACCTGTAAGTAGTTTGTTCATCATTGACTACTGAATCGATTTCAGCATCTTGTAATGGTTTTTTTTTTTTCAAAAATGTATCTGCCATACCAACCGCCGAATAAGCCAATAAAGTTTCAATCTTATTTGAAGGGAATAAGACTCAATTTAAAATGCTTGACGTAATGCTAAGGTCAACACGATTTTCTGAATAATAGCAGTTAGTTTAAAAAAAAAAAGTTTTGATCATTCGATTATACTTTTAACTCAATACTCTATTTGGGTGTATGAAGTCTTGCGTTAATTATGTTATTTGTTGTATAAAAAAATGTTAAACATTTTCAGGTTCTTGTGATTTGTAAGATGGTGTGGTCATGTGGAGAGGATGAATGAAAACGACTAACAAAATGTATTTACAAGGCAGATGTGAGTGGAAACGCCGGGAGGGGGACCCCTAGGCGGACATATGTGACCGTATTGGTGATTTTCTTCAAAAAGATAAAGTGCGTAGTACTCGATACGTGCGTGTTTCCCGTGTATGACCAGTGGCACTAGTGTGAGTTTCATTTAACCCTCTCGATCAAACGCATCGAGCGTGTTCGGCGCTCCGATTGGCCCTGGATTGGTGACGGACCAATCGGAACGCCAAACGCGCTCGATGCGTTTGATCGAGATGGTTACATGAAACTCACACTGAGGCCTCAGATGTGTGAACGTAAACGTAGCAAAAGGTGTATGCTAGGATTGTAGTAGGTGCCGTTCTATAGTTACTGCCTGCCTCGAAGGCGAAATGTATAACGTAATTAATTTTAAGTATTCAATTAAACTTACTCATAAAAATCTGATGTTGAGTGCCTACTACAAAAGGAAAAAAATATTATTACTTCTCTATCCAACGCACCTCTATTATTTACCTACTGATGAAAATTCAAGCTAGCGTGTAAGTACCAAAGTCTATATTCCAAAACCAAGTCCAGCCTACACACATCCTTACAAAACGGACGCCAACAACGCACAAACATAGCTTAATTCGGCCCACACGTAATTTGCCCGTAAACTTTATTACCGTTATAAGTTTCCAAAATAGTATTACTTATCTCCCGTTGAACGTCATCAAGTCACCTACTCACCTGACGGGATTTCGGTAATAACTCACTTAAGATTAAAACCCCGTGTTCACTCGGACACAAGTTCTTCTAAGTATAGAATCAAGTTCTTCTTACTTAAGAGATAGCTGTGCTGCTGGGGTGTTGGTCTTCTTCCCAGCTGCAGTACTAGGAAGTGGTGAAAAGTGTACGTTTTGGAGTACTCTCCTATGTAATTTTGACGTTCAAACGAAACGACTCTCAGCCTAGTTTGAATAGATGACTCTTTTTTAAACAAAGTTGCATAACATTGTTTTAGCAACACGTTTTTGTGTTGCATGGACCGTATTTAACGGGAAACAAACGATGATCACAGAGTACGAATTTTCCGCTCAATACTAAAGAAAAGTGCGTTGCGCGCACAACTTGTACCGCATTCAAAGTCGTGAGTTTCTATACGCTATTTGACTGTAACACGCGTCGAAAAGTGGAAAGTATTGACAAGGCCACCTCCAGCAGTGGCCGCCGAGACGTCCCCGTACTTTGTCATGATCATGGTAATTTTTATTTTATTATAAATAACAAAATCAAAAGCCATTTATTTAAATTATGCTGAGACGCGCCAAAACGCTCGCCCTACACTTTTCATTGTCAAAATTTGTTTGAAAGCTAGATGAAGCTGGTTTTTCCTAGCTGACTACCATAGAGTAGAAACACTAACAAAAACCCAAAATCTCTTTTAAATAATAAATAATAAACCATTTATTTCAAGTAACATAGACTGATATTAATAGGAAAAGAACACAGTCACAATAGCATTAATCAAAATTACATACAATTACAATTAAATTTAAAGTCCAGTTCAGTCGGAAGTATGTTGTGCAACATTGTTTCCTGGAACATTTGTTATTGAGGCAACAATGTTTGGCAACTGTTGCTCAACTTTGTTTCCAAATGAATGCAGGGCATTCTAGCTCACACACTGACGTCGTGTTTGTTGAGCATTTATTTATGATTAACTTTGCTTTGAGTGTTGAGAAAGATTTGTTAATTTCGGAATAAATTTTGGTGGTTTTGGTGATGAAAAGTGAGTTTTGTTGAGAGTTATAATTTTCTAAAAACATAATTATCTGTGTCCCACTGCTGAGGGAGTCTGTGTGCCCCCCTAAGTCCTTCAAGGAACTACTTTTCCCGCGCCACCTTAAACCAGCCCTCCCAGTACGAGTCAAGGTCATCTAGTCACCGCTTTCTGGGTCGAATGCAGCGGCGCCGTCCATCTTCAGGCACCCATTGTATGGAAACTTGCCGAACGTTCATCTCGCAAGCGATCTCATGCTGATGTAACCCGCGCAGTACAATTTGAACCTGGCAGCCTTTTACCCGTTGTGGAACACAGCATGGGGTTGTACCGGCTAAACAGCTTACAGGGTAATTTTAAAATGATTGATAACCAAGAAAAATCCTGACAAAAATGTCATTATAATGTTAGTTAAGTCGATAAAAGGCTATATTGTCCAATGAAATATTATTACGCGTTAACGTACAATAAATCACCGAATCTCGCTAAAACCGCTCCATTTACAACACAAAACACAACACAAAAAGACAATCACGATCCCGTAAAAAGTTCGCTCCGCGCACCGAACAGACCGTACCGCCCGCAAGCCCGTGTGTGTCATTATAACACCTCTGATCATGTTTTGTAAACAAAGTTGAAAGAGCTACATATTAAATAGCGTTACACTAAAAGCGTAGCCGTGTTCGCCAAATTGATTCAATTTGCAAATAATCCGGCAATATTGTTGGCGCCTATCGTAGCCGTGCGATCCGGAACGTTACCGCGCGGTAATTGATGCGTGAATCAGCGTTACCGAACGTTTTCTTGATGTGTATTGAGTGTGAATCGGTGATCATTGAGGTGATTTATTGTTCATTACAATGAAATATTCTATTGAGTTGAGAGCGATTCGGTGTCGTTGAGTCGACAATTTTGGGGAATTATCGCTAGGTTGGCTATCCTTAAAATGGGACAGGTACCTACTGGAATGGTTCAGTAGTTTTAAAATTTTTGTTTAATTCAACACGGTATTTGTTTTTTGGTTTTTTACCTCAGAACTCCGTCATTTATAAACCGATTTGAAAAATTCTCTTCTTCTTTCGTTTGAAAGTGTGTACTTATTGAGTGGTTCAATATAAATTTGGTCAAGTTCTGTTTAGTGGTTTTTGAGCTAGCTTTAATACCTAATATGTTTTTTTTTTCACTTAGTTTACGTTGATAATGTTTTTATAATTTCCTGTCACTGGTAAGTATTTACTTAGCAAGTGGAGGTACATGAATTTGTGTAGGGTAGGTACAACAATTGGAAAGTGAAAAATAAAATAGTTTCTTTTTCCTTTTACACCGTACCTTTAAAAAAAGAGTTTTCTTCAGGCTAAAAGAAATCTTTTTCTAGTCTTGTGCAGACTTTTCCTAAACCAGTTTAATTAAAGTTTCAACTATTTTGACTAATTCCAAGTAGGTATCTACTCTTTTTTCTTTTAATTAATGTTGTTCACCTTCTCAGAGTAGACGTAGACTAATTGAATATGCATTTTCAATTAAGCCTAACTGTGTTTCTCAAGGCCTCCTTTTCAATTTACAAATACTTAAAAAAAAGAACTATCCGACTCACTTGTCACTTCGTAAAAGTATCGCAATTAATTCTAAATAACCTCTACGTTGCGAACTTATTAAAAAAGTGATGAGTCAAACGGTTGCTTCGCTTGATATTATAATAAACGCCCTAAGACGGTAGGCCGGTGAATTTCGCTTGACAAAAGACCTGTCAGTCATTCCATTTTGAGCAATATTTGCTGAGCCATTGTGCACGTAAGTCTTGGCTTTGCTTATGTGATCATTTTGGTTATTCTGTGTTCGTTAGCTAGTTATAACAATGTGCATTGTTGGTTATTTTTACTCTATTAAACTAACTGTGAATGGAACAGAGAATTTCATATTTAAAACCTCTTACACTGTTACCACAATATAGCTTTGTCTACAATTCAAATACTCACAAAGACTGCTACAAAATATGAACACTCAGGAAACAGAGAAATAAATGTGTTTGTATGTACAAACACGTGTGTTCATTCGCTGTAAGACTTTCGTTTGTCACAATGTGGAGACGTGTTCCAGGAAAAATCTTTATAAAAATGCCAATCTTTTGGAAGCCGGCGAGCGCTCCGCATACAAAACTGAGCAAATCGCTATCGGAAAATGCCGAAATATGATAGAAATGCAGCACAATGCAGGACATTGTCACTGTTCCGAGTGTCTCCCTCGCTGGCCAAAGCCGATTATAATCGCGATAAAAACGCCGAGAGCGCCCCCTCGGAGACCACCCCAGCGTTATCCGATGTGCTGTCAAAAGTCTTTCCAATTTATGTATTGCAGCCGACACCCCGCGGTATTATTTATTGCTACGTAGACTACGTACAAACTTTTCTTTTTACCCACGATCGCCACTCGAATCAAGATGTATGGCTTTCGATTCGATATGCTATCGTGGCAGAATAACGATGGATAGTTTTAAAATTTTTGGTAGCACAAAGAGCTCTCACATTTGTACAATGTTTGAGGACGGTGACCGCTAAGCTTTTAGCGGTAACCCAGTATGACAAACAAAAAAACTCGCGGTGTGTCATTTAGAAGCGACAGGTCGCAATCAAAAAAACAATTTAGTTTTTACGTTGAAACTAAAACCGTCCGTACATATAGGAGATAAATGAATAACACCGGTTTTTATTTCTGTTGAATGGGTACATCGCTCTAGTACCTGGTAAAGGGTACTTCGTATTCATTGCAGTTTGTTTTTGCAGTGTGGTTGCATTTTAGCCGTCAAAGGTCCAAGTATTCCCGTATATGGAATGATCTCTGGCCCAAATTGTCTATACTTAATTTTTTAGTTGGCGTGACAGGCCAAAAACAAACTAATATCGTAACATATACAAGATTTTACAGAATTAAAGTAGTTCGCTCATAATTTACTACTGAATGGATTTCAGTAACTTTTAATATGGGTTGTTTTTCACCAATTATGTATTTTGCCGTACCTACCGGCGACTGAGCCATAGAATATTCAATCTTATTTCAAGATATTAAGACTCAAATTCAAATGCAGAAAGTAATGATAGGGTGGGTGAACACGATTTTCTTAATATTAAGCTTTTTATTAATGCTCATTGATAATGAGCATTAAAAAAATGTTTTCGTCAATGTATTATGCTTTTAACACAATATTCTAATTGATGTGTATTGCGAAAAATGTTCCATGTTGTAAAAAAAATTGATACCGTACTTGGTAATACAATATATTCCAAAATTGCAAAAGTACATGGCGGTTATACTGTAACATGTTATAGAACTAATTGCAAAACTTCTTTCATAAGCACAGGAACACCTTTTTTCTTTACAACATTAAAAAGACGAGCTCCAGCGGCAACCGTAACTATTCTCCAACTTCTCACATTTTCCTAGTTTACTCTATGCACATATCACTTAATAGCCAGAGATTATGAAACTACGCTCTAGATATTTATAACTAACATTATCTACTTTAGTATACAGACGAAGTTCTTTAACATTTAATTCTCTAGAGATGTGGCGTTGACATCACAAATAAACTGAACGAAACAACGGAATAAAACTTTTAATTGCATAAAGAAATTTTGTTTGATACTGGATTACGATTTATTGGAGATGTTTTCGCTATGTTTTGCATATCGATGTTTTTGTTTGCGGTGAGAATTGAGGGCCTAAATAAACCCCGCAATGAATGGGTGATGCAATCATTTTTTTGTTTTAGAACTGACATAGGGACGTTCCCTGAAGAGCTGGCTTAGATAGAACAGTAACGCTAGGTTCTAAACTTTACTATTAATGTCAGTTCTCGTGCTCTGAGAGTACTCTTTACGGTGGACACGCTTTAACAACCTAATAATCGTAACATTTTACACTTACCTCATAGAATTGAAACCAATGTCGTCTTTAGATTCATCCAGTACTGTAAAACCACTCCGCTAACTCGAAAAATAATTCAATTATTGTTTTACAGAAAAAGAAAATTCTCGGTGCCACTTAAACATAACTTCCCAACGTAAAAGCGATGTAAAACAAGTACTTATGGGAAAAGAAATAAATATAAATTGGAAAAACGCATTTTATTAAGTGCTTCCCGTAGCGCCCATCATGGATTATAAGTACCCACCCACGAAGACAAGGGTGGCTGATATTTATTATGAAGATTAATGATATAGACGTAAGAAGTATATAAACAGATTTATGTGCTATGTTTTATGTGTTGCATGTGTTGGGTTACGGTTGACGTTGTAAAAGTATGGAGTTTTTTAGAGCCGATGCACAAGGTGTTTTGTTTAAGCAAATGATGCATGTTTAACTGAACCCTAGGTCTACTCCTTAAGCACGAAAACCGTAGTTTCGTACGGGCGATTGAAACTTCGTATCACCTACAGACATAATATTAGTTTGGGTCCCGACCTAACAGCTGACAGTTGATCATTTTTTTGCGATTACGAAGTTGGTCCTATTGAGAAAGTTGTATTTTTTTTTCGGGTGGGAAATCATGAAATGACTTCTGCCGCTTTGAATGGAGCAGGAGGGCGTGTCAGACATTTACTGACTAAAACCCACGCGTGTTCCCTTAGTTGCCTGTGTGCCAGGGGCCGCGGTATCTCTTTTGAACAACCCGCACCCCTGGTAGGCATCGGCCCTTGTGGACCCCACCAGTTGTTGCTGACATCTCTGACGGCGCGCGTGTTACACAGCGCGCCGTCGACCTAGGCATATTTTTTTTTGTTTAACGTGGAGAAATGCCTACTGCGCTACCACGGGGAGATAGCGCAGTTATGTGGAACTGTAACCCCCAAAACTCCACGGTATCCTCCAGTGCCAATTGAGGCGGGAATACGGAAAAGCGCAAGCCATCCGCGAACCCGCCGCGGCTGTCCGTCACCGGACCCTCTCTGTCTACAACTGGCGCACCAGGACATATGGCACGCCGTAACCATCCCAGGAACCAAATAGCATACGGGCCCCAGACGACACCGTGTCTGGCACCCTTGGTCCCCCTGCGACGGATCAGCACAGTGGCCCTGCCGCCTACCACTTTTCGTCCACAGGGGATAGGGAGAGCGGCCAACGCTATACCGACACTCCTCCTCCCCTGTGGCCCCACCGCGTCCGCCATAAAACGGTGGCGGCCCCGTCCAGGCCGCGGAAGGGAAGAGCGCTACTCAGAAGTACCGGCACTCCTCCTCCGCCGCAGCCTGTAACCCTCAGCCGCGATGCCTCCCATTCGACATCGTGGCCCGCCTCAGCTGCGATGCACCTCACCGCAATCTACTTTTTGGCCGCTACGTCGTCGGCTTGGAGGCAAAAGCCCTGACTAGCGGCCCCACCTTGGGGTTCCTCTTTGCTTCACCGTGGGGATGACCACGGCTACTGAGCCCCCCGCAACGACAATGCGGGAACCCACTGGGGGGTTGAGAAAGTTGGTCAGTTTCATGATCTGTACCGTGCCTTCTTGATACATGCTATATAGCACTGCATGACCACTTCAATTTTCCTACAATTTGATCGTGTTATAATAGGTATTCCATTAACAGAAGACAAAAGTGAGATTAAACAACACAATCTTCCAAGTAAGAGTGAACTGTCGTTTTATTCTCCATTATATTTCTTTCATTCGTGTAAATGGAATCCTATCTATCTGGGCGTGGTCAGACGGTAATTCCACAAGATTGACACCGCGACAAAGTCATGTCGTATCCGTTTCTTGGCTGTGACAGGTGGAGCAATTGGAACATTGAGGTTTATTTTGGGAACTTCTCTTCAAATTGTAACTAAAGACTGTCTTTTGTTTTTTTTTTTATTATTACAAGCGATCCGCCCTTGCTTCGCACGGGTGTAATCTACTGATTTGATGACATGTCAAAGCATTGAGATTTGTGATCTATACCTATCTAAGATTATTAGTCCATAATCCATAATCAGCCGCATAATGTCTGACTGCTGGAGCACAGGCCTCCTCTCTGTGTGAGAGAGCGGGCCGTAATCCACCACGCGGGCCCAGTGCGGGTTGGTAGATGTCACATATCTTCGAATTTTTAGTTCTAGGACATGCCGGTTTTCCTCACAATGTTTTCTTTCACTGTTTTGAGAGCAGATTGTTAGTAACGTTATTACATTAAGACATACACTTTCTGGAATAAAATGTCTAAATTATGGTGAAAACCCAAAAAACGCATTAAAATACCTGAGTCTGTGTTTCTTTCCACATTTAACCCGTCAACCTTCAAAGCAAGAGTGAACAGGCACCTCCGCCCTTTCCATCATATATCTCATCAATCGCTTTCTATCAGGCGTGATCGAGGACAAAGGCATGCCCATTCAGCAATAAAAAATACACGTGTACTTTGGAGAATTAAGTAGCCAAACGGACACGAAAAGCAAGTTTCTTTCATACTATTTTTAGATTTACGAACTGTTGTTGACCATTCCGAACCCGAATTCAATGTCTATTTAAAGTCTTAGGGTATAATTTAGCTCATATTGCTTCGCTTTCCTTAGGGATTAGTCTAAGTTTTGTTCCAAATACCTACCCAAGTTACGCCCCATTTCCCAAGAGAGGTAGAAAGGTCTTCCTGTCGACCTGAATTCGTGTTTGAAATATGAGAGATGATACTGATAAATGATCCGTGTCAATCCATATCGGTTGTTATGAATTGATACATGAAGAACTTATACGATCGACATGAGACCTTAAGTGTCTAGGTACAAGATAAGTGTGCTACAGCCACTTAAAGAAAAAAAAAGTTTGATCTGGACAAACAAAACGCACATTACAAAAAATAAATGCACACATATAAAGTAGCCAAAAGCCTCGTGTTCAACCATTAAAAGTGTTACAATTTTTTCTATTGCTTGATGAAACAGGGCCAGGGGAACAAATGCGTTGTGCGACGCACGCAAGTTGACACTGTTTTATTATGCAAGGTTATTTTTTAGTCACCGTCCAAATTTTTCAGGGTGATAGTACCCGTGAAATTGAACAACTTTCTCCAAGGAACATTAGTCGAAATATTAAAAAAAAAATCCGACCTCCCATACAAAATCGATCAGCTGACTATTGATTTTGTATGGGAGGTCCGATTTTTTTTTTCATATTTCGACCCATGTCAAAATCAGCCTGTATCTCTTCGCTGTGTATTGGGATGTGGCTTTGCAAACTATGTTCTGTACCTGCGCAAAATCCATTTGCAATCTGAAATTTCTCAGTTGCAGCCACGAGTCTGAATTTCAGCACGGTTTATGGCAAAAGGCTCGCCGCCTGTTTCATGGGCTTTAATCAAAACTAGCGAAATGTGGGTGTACACCTCTGCACGACCCTTAGAGGAAACAAAGCGTGATGTTATATGAACATTTACGTGTAGTTTATCCAATCCTGGTAAGACTGCGGTGACTGTCACATAGCATCCGCAATTTACGCGCGAATGGCGTCACTGAAACGTTATTTATGAAAGTAAGTTTTCCTAGGGAGCATTTTGTGACACAGTAAAGTCTAAACCCGGTGTCATCATTTTCGACTGAAATAGAAAGAAAGAAAGAAAGAAAGACAAGAAAGAAAAATAGATGTATTTGTCATAGAAACACGTGCATATAAAAGACGACATACTTAACATTTAAAAAAAATCCAAAACAAACAAAATACTGGTATTTAGCAGTGTTTTACATGGAGTGACTGCCTATTTGACCTCCACAATTTTCCTTCCTTTTAATTCCTTCCTGGGTAATACGATACCCGTTCGTAAGACTGGTTGACGAAGATACACAAAAGACAGCCGAGACCAACTGCTTAGCGTGCTTTCCGAGGCACAGAGGGATCTTGATAATGCAAAGACCATCCACGGATGCGGCAAGTGTAGCTTAACTTGATCGATCGATCCGTGCGGCTGTTATTACTTAGCCACAAGCCGCTCCGAAGCTCAAGTGTATAAAACAAAGTCTCCACACGTTTAAACTTCATCCATACATGTTGACCTAAAAACTAGATACTGAAAAATGTACGGTACATTTTATCAGCTGCATACCATCCAAAGTTGTAAACCGAAGTTCCTCTCAGTTAACTTTTACTTGAAACAGTAACGTTAAAGCGTTAGGTTACTGTCGACTAACTGTGAGTTCAACCGTTGCGCTAACTACTTATCTCTTTGCACCATTGATCTTTAAACCAGTAGTTAAAGGTTTATACGCATCGTTTCAGGAAGCTATAAATAAACAGAGTAAATTATTGCTCGGTTCCGTGTTTGAGAAGAGGAAAAATTGGCATATATCTTGCTTGTTATGGTGGTTGTAAAATCGAAGGGCTTACAGTTTAGCATATAGTAGGTAAACAAACAGGCTCTGTTATATGTTGTATATAGCATATGCTATATACACCATGTATCAGTGGTAACACATCATAAGTATCATCATTCCGTCCAGTGCTGGACATTGGCCTCCCCCTAAACTCCGCCACTTCAACCGGTTCTGTGCTTGCCGCACCTAGCGGATTCCTGCAGCCTTCACAAGGTCATCGGTCTACCTTGTAAGAGGCTTTCCAATATTACGTCTACCGGTACGCGGTCGTCACTACAGAACCCTTCAGCCCCTTCGGTCATCTGTTCTGCGAGCAGTGTGGCCTGCCCACTGCCGCTTAAGTTTGGCAATGCTTCGGGCTATGTCGGTTACCTAGAAAGAAAGAAAAATAGATTAATTTTTCACAGAAACACGTTCGTATACCTTGGTTCCCCTGCGGAGCTCTCCATTGCTAATTCGATCACGCATAGGAAACTCCAAGCTTAGCCCTCTCCGTTACCCTTTGACCTTTGTCTTGTACATGTTCATTTTAAGACCCATCACTCTTTCGGAAACCCTACTGAGGTCATCGAGCATTGTACTGAGCTCCACCATAGTCTTAGCCATAAGTACATATTTGCTAATAACGCCCCCTGGAAAAGTAATTTCAACCCTAAATCCTTGTAGCACTCCACGAGAATAGCTAGACATCAAGACAGCAAGGACGTACTTATCAATTTTAATAGCTTCTACAACAGAAATGGTATTTAATACCAAGGGCACGGCTTCTTTGGATGATATCAAACGATATTGGAAGGGTTTTTAAATCCTATCTCTACATGTTGGGAAGCTATGAGAATTTTTAATACATTGATACCAGTAACCGAACTTTTCAAATTTAAATATAAACATCACTCGGAAGAGATTTATCATTTAGATATTGGCAAGTAACGTGGAAAACTATTGACCTACGTAGTGCAGTGACACGTTTGTTATGATTTGAATATAAGAAGCATATGAAACCGAAAATTTAGTATCAATTCTTTGAGTATTTTATTTTGAGCTGAAACTATGTATAGTGATTCTATACCAGCTGTTATAGCTGATAGCAATAGGGTTTCTGTTACACCCTGTAAATAACATATCTTCTATTCAGTAACGTTAACTGATCTGTATCTGTAACGTTATAGTTGTGTCAAGAAACAAATATTAAGTTACGCCCCTGCTGAAATACAGGTCTGAATGAAACCTCAAGTTCCACTAAGCTCTGCAAGGTAGGTTGAACTTGAGGTTTCAGCCGTCGCTCGTCAAGTAGAATTTAGTTACTAGTAGAAGTTAATAAAACAATATAAAATTACATTGCAGATCTGTCCTAATGACCCAGAGCAAACACGTCTGACGAGGAATGACGGTAATAGTCGAAATAAACTGGGTGAAGGCTAGGGAGCTAAGCAACAGCAATCTAATCACTCGCTATTAGCTTAGACACGTCTTTCAAAAATCTAAATATTCTACTTAATATACAGGTTGTCCGGTAATTAATGGATAACCTTGAAATGGTTTATGGTAGGTGATAATGACCATTCAGAAAGAAACATTTTTTTAAAGTATTTTTTCTGTAAAAAAAAATCAAAAATAAACAACCGACTACCGAAAAAATACTACAAAGTGAAAAATAACTTTAGTTTCAGAAGGCGGTGTCTTTGGATATGTATTTTAATTTTTTGTAACCGCGAATTTTTTTTTAAACCATTTCAACGTTATCAGTTAATTAACGGGCACCCTGCATAAATGTGAAAGTTTGTATGTGTGTTACTCAATCATGCAAAAACAGATTAGTACGAAATTTGGAAAACAGATAGTTTATAATCTGGTTTAACATATAGGAAACTATTTATCCCGGTAATTCGTTCCGTGGAATAGTTTTCAACCTTCTCGCGGGCAACGCCGCTGGCAAAAGCTAGTTGGTCACAAACTATGACATAAAATATGACTCATAAAGTCCAAAATAACGTGGTCATCAGTTCATCACAGATCACCACAAATCTGAGAAGCTTCACAAAATATGTCGAATCAAATCCGAAGCGGCGATAAAGGCACGAGTTGCGCTGTAAAACACAAATATTCCGTCGAGAAGGGAAACTTCCACGGAATTTGTTCGCAGAATGAAGTCGATCGGATAATATAGCTATTTATGGTATTTCGCTCGCCTTTTTTTCTATATCGACAGATTTGCCGGCGCGATTCCGTTCGATGGCGGAAAAGTCGGTTTAGTCGCAATAAATTAGGGTTGTTGCGTTACTATCGTAATGTATAGTGTCAACAACACGTGCCCTAGGGACGGGACGCCAATATTTATTCTGTTGGATGGTACCTAACTATTCTGAGTTTATGTTAGACCGTGGCTGTTCTTTTTAGGTTTTGATAGGGTGGGTTGGGCTTTGTGTATCCGTTTTTCAAATAGTTGTCTTGTAGGTCACATTGGTTTTATGATTTTACAAGCGTTTTAAATTCGATCAAAGATTCGTTTTCTTTTGTATTCGCTTTACGAAATTCTTGTGGTGGCCCAGTGATATCGGCCGCGAATTACAAATTGTTGGTCTTGAGTTGAACCCAGGCAGGTATTTTACTTTGTGTATTTAATTACATCACCATTTCTTTCAGAACGGTGAAGGAAAACAGCAACAGGAAACCGGCACACATTTTAACCAAAAATTCGAGGACATGTTGCATCTAAGCCTTTTACAGAGAGGAGGCCTGTCTGAACATTATAGTCTGAATATGACGTAAATCTTTATTTCAGAGTTAGACGTCTTAAAAGTCCTTAAAACAAGACCTTTTTTTGCCTCTTCAACAACATTGACATCTGTCTATTAATTTACAAACAATCAACAGTCTCCAGACACAACTCAAGACCCGCACCAATAACTGCATGGGCATGTCCAAACAAATCGAGGCCCACACGGCAGTATTTGCGCGATTCTGTTGCGGTAGAGCTCGGGGTAATGAATAGCCCAATTTTCCGCATTTTCCGCCATTAACAACATCCGCCGGCCACGGGTGACGCGGCCGCAAATAATGGACGCCCCTATAACCGTTCGTTTGTTTGATATGAGAGCCTTTTTATGAAATAGGGGGCTTTGGGCTTCGGACCACCACGTGGACTTTTGTTTCCCATTTTTTTATGGCATGAAGTGCTTGGAGTGGTTCCGTGTTCGGAATATGATTTTTGGTTTGTGTGCGAGCTGCATGAATATTTTTTGTGTGGTTTTAATTGAGTGACGTGTGTAAATTTTAGCGTGTTTTTGGAAACCAATGAAAAATTACTTAGATTACTACTGTAAGTTAGACTACGGAAGTAACAATAAGATATCAATCATCTAAACAAATAAATTAATTAAAAAGTCTGTTTTTAATGTCAAAATAACAGCTTTTTACTAAATGCATGTGAAAGTATTTACGACACTTATGACAAAAGTAAATTTTTCAGTCTGTTTGTTCCTGCTAATCTCTGAAACGGATGGACCGATTTTGACAGGACTTTCAGAGCCAGATAGCTAATGTTATAAGTAGTAGCGTAAACTTTTTTTCTCGGTAGCACGTTCCCGTGGAATAATTTCCTGCATCCTCGCGAGCAAAGCCGACGGCAGAACCTAGTAACTAATACCAACACAATAGTATTCATCATCATCATATCAACCGAAAGACGTCGACTGTTGGACATAAGCCTCCCCCAAAAGGGGGGGATTTGCCATAATCGCCACGCTTGGCAGGCGGTTTGGCGATCGCAGAACGGTGGTCAAATGCATAGAGAACGCTGCTGCTCATTCTCTAGTAAAAGTCCCTTAGTCGCCTTCTACGACACCCACGGGAAGAAATGGGATGGTGCTATTCTTTTATGTCCGGCATCACATGGAACACTATTAGTTTAAGATATTTTGTAGGTATGTATGAATGTTTTTGTGACTTTGTTGTTAGAGTGCCATAACAAATAAATAAATAAACACATTGCGAATGCAAATCCGATTTTCAGTCATGGTGATAATACAAATACAATATGTTTGCTGTCATTGTTATAAAGCCATTAATTTATAAAAGCTGAATGAAAAGTCCAGCAGAGTGGTAAGCAATCCGCTATTTAACAGGGACAAATAAAAACAAAAAAATCTAAAGTTCCAATTACAACAAATGTATCAACAACTGGGATATATTTACCGTATTCAGTTAGCTTTATAGTCTCTTAAACCTCACTTAATATCTGCAATAAAAGCTTAACCGCTAACTTGAATAAAATAGAGCACATTGTCTCTGGCTCATAAACTGTGCGGTTCTTAGGGCGGGGTTACACTGAGCCCGCCAAATCCCCCGTATGTACTAATAACGCGTAAAGTCGAATTAGTAGTGTGGAATTGTTGTATTTTCTAGGCTTCGTGTATTATCTGTTTAATATAGCTGGCTAGTTCATTCGAAGGTAGATATTTTCGTGAATAAATCGGTGTGATGTAAGAGTGTGTACTATTAAAACTACGTATTTTATGACATGCGTTTATGACCAGAGGCCTTAGTGTGAGTTTCATTTTACCATCTCGATCAAACGCATTGAGCGCGTTTGGCGCTTCGGTTAGCCCTGAATTGGTGACGGGCCAATCGGAGCGCCGGATGCGCTCGGTGCGTTTGATCGAGAGAGTTAAATGAAACTCACACTATGGCAACTGAAGACCAATTCTCGTAATTAAATACGTTCAAAAACTGGTTCCAATGTCATCTTAGTGACAATCAATGTCAAAAACTTGTCAAAAATGAGAGGGAACTGGAGATATTTTTGACAGATTGAGATTGAGATCAGACCAACGTGAACGTTCGGCTTTTTTTTTTGGGTGGGGAATCATTAAATGACTTTACCCGCTCTGGGTGGAGCGTGAGGTCGTGTCAGACTTTTACTGACTAAAACCCACCCGTGTTCCTTCAGTTGCCTGTGTGCCAGGGCCACGGTAACTCTTTTGAACAAATCCGGTGGGATTACCTCTTAGATGTATTCAACGTAAACGAGACAAAAGTATGAAAGGATCGTAGCAGGTGGTGTTTTGTGGTTTCTGCTTACCCCAATGGAAAGGAGGCGTGAGTTTATGTATGTACAGACGCCAGCACATCAAACTACCCTAATCTGTCAAATATCTCTGATAGATTTTCATCTTTATTATATAAGCGTAAGGTTCATGTTCAATTGGGAAAATTATATTTGCTTGAAATAGTGACCTAGTTAGCATCGGATAGTATCGGTTTTCCAAAAGCTGCTAACTAGGTCTAGTTAGTAGCTTTTATAAAACCGATACTTTCTGCGGCGCACGTATGAAACATATTCACAGCTTGTTTTCTTTCATGAGAAATCCTCTCAAAGAAAAACAAACACGGCCTCAACATCCACCACTCTGATAGCATCATCCATCACATCACATAACATCCACAACCAGCTACTCTTACAATATCCTTCACTTTTATCTCCCGACCTTAAAGCCGGCGAACCACCAATCATAGCGAGGCGAGGCTAACGATTTCCGATATAAACGGTAACCGTTAACGACAGCAGTTACCGACAAACCGGTCGCGATACACAGGCGGCGCGGTATCGCCACGGTAATGAATTTCCTCTTTTCATTTAGTGTCGACCGGGCTTACCTTTAGATCGTTTGGCGAAGCACTTTTACCGGATTTTGTTGTTGAAATCAGTGGAGGGCGCACAGTGGAACGAATGTATGGGAGCGGTTGGACGTAGACATGTCCGAAAAATAAGAGTAAAATTATGACAAACTAATGATGCCATCTTATTCGATTACTTAATGCCTTCATAAATTGTGGTGATGAATTTCTTCATAACTCCCATATTTCGGGAGTAATTTGAGAAAATGTGAAATTTTACTATGAAAATGAGTGTATCGAGCTCTCTCCCTCCTGATTCCGGGCTTGTTTCAAGTAGCGGTCTCTAATATCGTAATGCTATTACTAAGAGCTATATTTAATACTAAGACACATAGTGCGCCAAATGTGCACTTTCTGGGATAAAAGGAAATGAAAATTTAAAAAAAAAAACGTTTTTTCCCCATTTGTATTTACTTTAAACCGCAGACAGACTTATTAAGAGGTCTATAAATATATTATATATATATACAGAAATATATATTAACAAAAATATTCACAAGAACTGATGAGAGTATGACTTTTAAGTAAGTTGATAATAAATTACCTAGTTTCATTAAAAGTACAATAAATAATTAAGATGTAAGCTCTAATTTACTAAGTTACACATTTTAAAACAATAACATCATTTAATTATCTTCGTCATCATCATCATCATCAATTAATTCAAATTCAGAATCGATGTCCGCTAAATCATTTATGTTAACAAATTCGATATCACTTTTCTCAGAATCCGTAAGCTCATAAAATTCCTTAAAAGAAGATTTTTTTACAAACTTATTTCCTTTTGGACGGATACTTGTAACAAGTGGATCAGAAGACAGTAAAAGATTGTGCATAATATCTTCATTGCATGAGATACTGCTATGCTTTCGAGAATGCCCCTCTCTATATTTTCTAAAATCTTTATTTCTAGCCTCAGATGCCTCTTCGGATAGAAAACCAATGGGCACAATTGACATGTTCTGAACTATGTCTGGCCCATGCATTAAAATTTTATGAAGTGAAGAAGGCATATAATACCATGGGTATAACTCCACGTAAAGCTTAGCAGTATCAAAGCAGAACTCTCGGAATTTAGTTACGTTGATCTTCTCTCCTGATGAAATACACTGCAAGATCACACAGATTTTTCTTAAAAGCATAGCATCTATTCCGGTCAGTTCAGCAGATTTAGTGTAGTTTTCAAAAAATCTCCTTGCCGAGTTGCCATTGTTGGTGGATCCACTGCCTTGTTTCACAACATCGAGAAGTAAGCCCGTTTCTCTTCTTACAGCCTCTTGAACTCTTTTCTTCCTGTCATCAACTTGCCTTTTTGCTATATCACCCCTTACTTGCCATGATTTTATGTCTAATTTGTAGGAAATGTGTAATAAGCATTCCATTGAGCGAATCCAAGCGTGAAGGGTGCTTAAGCTATATTTATACATGTCCTCGTTTGCGTGTTTATCTTTGATTAACTCTAAATTATTCATTTCTTTAGGACAAGCCTTGCATATGTCACACACTGAAGCTGCTGTATTGGATATAATGGAATGAATTTTACCATCAATCATTGTCAACAGCAGTTGGTGTTTGACACTAATTCCATCAGTGATGGTGGATGGAGTTAAGGCTTCAATCTCTGCTTCGATTTCAGCCATCTCTCTCTGCACATTTTCTTTGGTTTCCTTTATAAACTTAAACAATATTGGCCGGCAAAATGAAGTGGAAGATGGTCGCTCGTTTTCCCAAATTGTTACACCTTTTGAGACGAGCCGCAGTGGTACAAGACTAATCATAAAATTACTAGCAAGATCGATTTGCTCATCTTCACTCGTCCTTTGATGATAAATGCTTTGGCTAGATGATCCGTCAAAACCCCATTTGCTGGTCAATACGAGCTGTTGATTGGGATCAACAGGGGTTTCTAACGACCTAATAAGTCTTCTTGAGGTTAAATCCATCAAGGCTTGTAATTTGATTTTTGCAGAGCTCTCTGTAACTGTGAGATCTTCTTTGGCCGGATAGCACTTAATTTTTTCTTTAACCAACATGTAGTAACTCGGGTATTGAAGAGCTCCTTCTTGAGTGTTGAAATCCCGAAGAGTGTTATAGCGCCATTTCGATAAGTTCATCGATACATAAAGAGCCAATGCCTTCAAAGGGGATATTTCCCGTACCTGAATTGATTTACCTTCAATGAAGGCTTTGATTTTTGAGGCCTCTTCTGGATTCTCCGTCAAGTATTTCATAACATAAGCTGTATCGCTTTGTCCTGCCTTTTGAAGCGCCCTTTCGGCCGAAAACATAATTTCAGCGCTGCTACTGCTGCATGAAAGACTATCTTCAGTGCGTCTTCTTTTTTGCCGGTTACTAAGGTCCTCAAAAGATTTACGAGGACTAGGATGTGTACAAGTTGAAGCATCAGATTTAGCAGGAGAAATTATGGGCTCGATGACGTCACTTATATTTTCTGTAGAAGGTTCCATATTTTCATTCTGTAATTCCGGCCATTGAATTGCAGCCTGTAGCCAAATCTCATGTTTCTTCCGAAACTTATCTGTGCTTCTTCCAGACTGTGTCCATTTTGCATAAATGCGGTAGCAAAATCGACGACACCAGTCTTTTAAACTTGTTTCAGCACTTTCACATAACTGAACACAACTGTTATCTTTTAAAACACTGAACAAATAGTTAAAGTCGCGTAAATCTTTATGTGCGCGTGCGCATAAAGCAACGTGAATATCAAGATTTGTATTAAAATTTGGAAAATACATTGCGAGATTAGCTTGGATACAACGAGGTGTAAATCAACACTGATTTTAAAGTTACTAATAGTGACCTATTTATATAAAATCCAGGTATCCCAGGTATCCTTTGTTAAATATTGCAAGGTAATTAGTTATTGTGATAATTAGTAAATGATGCATGCTAAATTAGTGTATTAAGAGCCATTTAGTAATTAAATAATAGCAATGTTCTTATCAGTAATCATTAGTGCATCAGTTTTATATGTAAACCTTAAGTCCCTAATTATATATCCTAATTAGCTTATATCTTCTCTAATTGGCTGCTCAGAAATGTTATTGTAATAAGGTAAACCTTTAGAAAAACGGTTTTAATCAACAAAATAAACAAAAAATAAAAAAATTGTGTTATAAAATAAACATCACTCTTTATCCCAGAAAGTGCACATTTGGCGCACTATGTGTCTTAGTATTAAATATAGCTCTTAGTATTAGCATTATGATATTAGAGACCGCTACTTGAAACAAGCCCGGAATCAGGAGGGAGAGAGCTCGATACACTCATTTTCATAGTAAAATTTCACATTTTCTCAAATTACTCCCGAAATATGGGAGTTATGAAGAAATTCATCACCACAAGTTATGAAGGCATTAAGTAATCGAATAAGATGGCATCATTAGTTTGGCATAATTTTACTCTTTTTTTTCGGACATGTCTACGTCCAACCGCTCCCATACATTCGTTCCACTGTGGGGCGGGCATAAAAGTAGATATGGGTGAATTAAGCGGCTTTAGTTGATACGAGTGGCCTTGTTTTGTGTGTGTTGAGTTTAATTGGAGACAAATCTAAAGAGCCTTTTTTTGTGAAAGTCGTAATGGCGCGTCATTGATCAAGATTAAAAATATTACAGGTACCCCATTAATTGTTTACATAATCTTTTTAATCTTTACACACCAAGACTCCACCGTGCCTTAGAATGTTCTTTAAGTTGTTGGTCCCGGCTGTCATTCGTGGATATTTGACAGTCGTCACGGGTCGTCAGAAGCCCGAAAGTTTGACAACCTGTCTTACCAAGGGGCATCGTATTACATAGTGGGGGTCAGATAGGCAGTGTCTCAATGTAAAATACTGGTATTCAGCTGCATGCGGTCAGTTTGGAAGCCGACCTAAATAAATTTGGGAAAAGGCTAGCGGTAAGCTTTTTTTAACATACATGAAGACAGCTTGTTTTTTTTTCCATGAGAAATCCTCTCAAAGAAAACAAAAACCATTAAATACGAACAAATACTTTACATTGGATGATAATTAAACACGGATTAAAAGAGCCAAATCTGCAAAGAAAAAAAAAACTTTCTGATCAATCTCGAATGTTAGTTAACAAAGCTTTCTTTAAGAAAATTAATTTGGGTTCTACTTTGATATTTGTTCATGGTCTAAATAACTTATCACTACATAAACTCAAAAAGTCCTGAACGTATTTTCATGCTATTTATTCCAATGGACAGAGTAAGAAATGAGGAAGGTTTAAGAGTATAATTTGTAAAGGTTTTGTTTAAATTGGTTAACGCGGGCGAAGCCGCTGGCAAAACCTAGTAATTCCTAAAGTAAGACCATTAAAATAGATCCAAAAAAATACGTTCTAAAAGTCATCAAAATTGTTATCTAAAAGTGTGTTCCTATCTTTATATTGTTTGTCAGGGCTTGTCTTTTAACGAGTAATAAACATTTGATTGTCTCTTAGTGGGTCGCCTTATTTGATCGTCCGTAAGTACTCATTGATAGCTAGTAATTAAGACGTTATGGCTAAAGTTGCTAACTTAAACCCGAAACGATAAAAAATAATCGGGGTTTTTGTAGAGGAAGATAGCTAGATTATCATCTCTTTCTTTGAAATCAAGCCTATTCAAGTATTAAAGGCCGTGGCATAATGACAGCCACACGGGCTAAGCTAAGAAACGCTTGCTGCGTTCGGTTTGTGGATGGGTCTATTCATTCTATATTGTAACCCCGTCCGTGCCTCGGAAACCACGTTAAATGCCGTTGGTCCTGGCTGTCATTCGTAGATTTACGGATAGGTAGAAGCCCAAGTTCCGTTTAGTGCCGGACGTAAAGAATAGCACCATCCCATTTCTTCCCATGGGTGTCGTAGAAGGCGACAAAGGGGCTTACTAGAGAATGGGCAGCAGCGTTCTCTATGCATTTTACCACCATACGGCGATCGCCAACCTGCCTGCCAAGCGTGGCGATTATGGCAAACCCCCACATTTTTTTGGGGAAGGCCTAAGTCCAGCCGTGGACGTCTATCGGCTGAAATGATGATGATGATGAGGAGCCCAAAATTTTGACAAACAGTCTTACCATGAGGTATCGTGTTACCCAGTAACTGGATTATGGCGGATACTGGGTACTGCCTATTTGAATAGGCAGTTACTTCATGTAAAATGCTGGTATTCAGCTGTATCCAATTAGACTGAAAGCTAACTCTAATATAATTGGGAAAAGGCTAGGCACATTGATTGGATTATTAAAGCCTTTATTTACTCAATATCTAATTTAAAAAATTGCCTGTTGAATGCAATACTGTTGCTTGGCTCTAACAACTGTTTAGATAGTGTAAGTTATTTGTTGCTTCAATTTAGTTTATATTATTTTACTATTAATATACCCTTATGTTCCTTCACAAACTAACGAACAGTTGCATAGATTGTTGTGAACTGCTATCGCGCATTTCGTTAAAAATTCCGCCTAGATTTCCACGCTTTCCCATAACCACAATGTTACAACCCCTACAAACATACCTACTACTACCTCTACAAACATAGGTCTCAATTCACCACTCATTAAGATGTGTAACAACCTTAATTCATTTAATAAGTCCGTACCTGAAGCAGATTTATAAAATTACCCTAAGGTGAAGTTTAAATCGAGAATCTTGGCCTCTCTACACACCAATGAAACGTAGTCGAAATTTCTGATTAATAGTGCAAATCCAATCTATTGTTATTACTTACTCTGTCTTTTACTTTATTTTATAACTTTTTTTTCTCATTTTCATAAACAATTGTACACCTAGACTTAAGTTAGCAACTAAGCGGTAATCTGGCGTCTTCTGTTGTCAATGTTGTGTTTACCTGTAATTGGCATATACCAGGTGTAATTTTTATCCCCGTTAACATCATAAGGGGTAATTGTACTCATCATTATGAACAACTTTTACTTTTGGACCGAACCTGAAATCGCAAAAAAAAATCAGCTGTTCCCTACATTTATGTTCGCATAACTCGTCATAATGTAAGGAATAATTGATTTTATTTTTGCGATTTCAGGTTTGGGCCCTTAGTAAAAGTTGTTTATAATGATGAGTACAATAACGCCTTATGAGGTTAACGGTGATTAAAATTACACCCTGTATATTAGAATACTAGCAGCACTCCACGGTTTCACCCGCGTAGGTCCCGTTCCCGTAAGAATATGGGTATAAAATATAGCCTATGTTACTTGGTAAAGACGTAGCTTTCTAAAGGTGAAAGAATTTTTAAAATCGGTCCAGTAGTTTTTAAGTTTATTCGTTACATACAAAAATACAAATCTTTCCTCTTTATAATATTAGTGTAGATGTAGATAATATCAGTGCTGTGGGTGAACCTTTAAATAAATAAATAAATACACTTATTACTATTTACTGTAACTAATGAGGCACTTAAAGTTAAGATTGCAATGTTTAAATTATAAAGTAACAGTGTATACATTGTTGAGAAGCCAAATAAATGACGCCACTAGCAAGAAACTTGCATACTGTAAACACGGCTGTAGGCTATAAATTTACACGAATACCTATACGTGAATTGTTGCTGTTACATCATTAGTTGGTTACGAGAAAGTTAATCAAAAATGTATTAACAGTTTTCATAAATTAAATGCCAATCACCTGTCAATATTTGATGCGTTATTAAAAAGTTACTGTTGTATTACCACACATCATTCTGTTTCGCTTATCATAACATATCTGAAATGTATATGAATACATTCCGAGAATACATCACATAAAACCATGCCTATGTTCTCCGATAGATTAAGCAGCACCTCTGCTTAATCCATCGGAGAACATAAGCATGTGTGTGAGTGTATAGTCACCAAAATAGATAAATAACCAAATCCTAAAATCGCTATTGTATGAATTTTTAATTCCCGATTATGACGTTTTGGCGCCAGGTTAATTTAGAATTTTTTTTTTGTTGTAATACAAGCTAAAAATAACCGATTTTGTTGTTTGAATATTATGGTGAATATAACTATATTTTTTTGAAAATTGTAGCCACTATTGACGTGCTATTTTTTAATAACGATATAGTTGGCGATGCGAATCCCCGAAGGGAAGCCGGTAGGAATCGTGTTATATGGTGTTTTCGCCACTGGTAGTCCGTTTTCGTGGATAATTTCCGACCTCCATTCAAACGAAGCCTCTGGCAAAAGCTAGTTGAAAAATATAAACAAACGAGAAGTACGATACTAAGTCAATATTACACCAAAATAAACATATAAATAAGATAGTAAATTCCCAAACAAAAAATAAATCAGATGGGGTAATCTTTGTATCCATCAGTTGAACCCGACACTGCGGCTTTGATTTTCCACTGCTCCGGCCACGGGACCATTGATTCGCATTGATTTCGGGGGACGCTGCTCTTTCCGTTATAATCGCGAGGGTTATGGTTTCAGGAGGGGCACTAGGGTCAGAATGTATATCATGGGAATATGTAATTTTTTATTAAGGACGAATCTCACCAATTAAACTGAATGCGATCACCACACCTAAACCGCGTTCAAGACCTGGCAGTGTAAAATTTGACATAAGTGACGGAATGATAAATAGAATAATGCTAGAACCTCAATCATGTGATGTTCATTTAGCCAGCTTTTGTTAAACTCAAGTTTCAAACTTGTTGGATTTTCAAACCTTGGCTGAGAGCCGAAAGTTGTTAATCCAGCATCACGCTGCACTTTAGACATTCTATAGATGTCGACTAGTGCTAGTGCAAACGGGCATTATTCTTGTCAAACTAATGTAGACATCATTTCTAAACAAACATTATATGTGGTATTTTTGTGATCGCTCATTAGAGTTACCCATAAGGCAATGGAGAGGGCTGTGTTCGGAATTTCCCTACGCGTTCGTAGCGACAGAAATAAAAAGATCCGCAGGAGAACCAAGGTAACCGACACAACTTAAGTAGCAGTGGGCAGGGTACAACATTGCCCGCAGAACAGATGGCCAATGGGGCCGATAGGTTCAGGAGTAATAATCGCGTAGACACTGGAAGACGTAGCGTTGGAAGGCCTCCCACAAGGCGGACCAATCACCTTGTGAAAGCCGCAGGAATCCATTGAATGCGCGAAGCACAAAACCCGTCGAAGTCGTGTTGATTGGGGGAGGCCTATGTCCAGCAGTGAACGTGTTTCGGCTGAAATGATGTTGATGATTTTATTTTATTATGCCGCGCACCATAGCGTTTAATTACACAATTGATCTAAATATTCGTTCTATGGGTCTCTAACAAAAATAAATGCTGGCAGCCCGCCATTTTGATTGGCTGGATGAGCAAACTGCATAGCGCTCATTTGATATTATTTCAATGTGGGCTAATAATGGAAACCACAGTAATTATGTTAACAACTGTTTGGGTCAATTCACGGTGGTATATGGATGTATGATGTTATTTAGATTACGTGTTGTGTTGGTATAATAACTATATCGATAACAATATAAAGTAACTATCAATTATCTAATAAATATCACAAATTATATATTTACCTATAGGTTGTTTGGCAAAAAAAAATCTTTCTCTTTTTGTGGAAGTCGGACAAAAAAGAGGCTACTAGAGACCTACATTTACTCTACTGAGGTAAACCACTCGTTCACTATATCAGCTGATAGTAGACCACACCACTCCTCAGCTAAGAGTAAGGAGGAGGTTGGTAGAGGAGGTAAAGCTGATATCAGATACTTCACTCGACTGAATGTTCATTTTTGTTTCATTCCATTTTGATTCAAGTGACACCGCCAAAATTATATAGCAAAGAACGTTCATCTGCTCATTTAATCAAATTTTTCGATTATTCGGTAGGCGAGTGAAAGATGTCAGTTCCGTATCCAACATCGGATTGGTAACTGAAAGCCCATTCCCGTGTCAACTGTTCAAAATCTAGTCTCAATCTCATCTTAGCGACAATCAATGTCAAAAACCTGTCAAAAATGTAGGTAAATTACAGCTATTTGTAACAGTTTGAATCAGATTAGAATGAAGCGTTCATGAATTGCCCCTCAAAATGGATCGGTACATTAATAAGTAAATTTTTCACTTTTGATTAATTCTGTGTTCATGAAGTGTTATATTATAATACTTCAAGAAAAAAATATGCCGAATGAAAGACAAAAAGGTTTAGGTAGTTCAACACCTGAGAATATTAAATGTCTATTATTATCATTCCAAGTTACAAGCCTAGGCCCAAACGCCATAAAAATATGATTAGGTACTTGAAACATATTTCCATTTTAGATTTCAAGCACCGCAATAAACAGAATCACTCAATGAAACCGATCCCTCACTTTACATACCCACTAAATATAAGAAGGTACATTTTTCAGTATTCGAGTCCATAACATTTTTATGAGATGTTCTCTTGACTAACCCTATTTATGATACCACTTTACCTTTTAATATGCTCCTGAATTCAAAATGGAGTCAAACCAATATAATATAGCCTCATAGGACTTGTGGACGCAAGTATGACTGCTATGCATGTAGTTCTTGGTACAATCCGTAAGTCGGTGAGAGGCGTCTGTGGGTTTTCAGTAAACAATTTTCAATGGCACCTCGGCGTCTGGATGTGCCTGGGTTGATCGCAATAAGCTCACTCAGTAAGTACATTTAACAGAAATGTGGGAGTAGGTACTAAACCTGTACCTACTGCTTCGATGAGTACAGGCGAATTATCTAATTTTCAACCCACAAAACCTGTAGCTTTTTCTGATATGATAAATTAAAAACCCGTAAGTTTGTATGTATGGATGTTTGTTACTCTGTCACGCAAAAACTTCTGAATGGATTTGGATGAAATTTGACACACATATAGATTATAACCTATATTAACACATACGATACTTTTTATTCCGGTAGTACGTTCCTCCGGGATAATTTCCGACTTCCAGGCGGGCGAAGGTGCGGGCGGAAGCTAGTGATAAATAAGAATATTAATATTGAAACAAATTGTGTAGAAACCTATGCAGGATATGTAGAAGATATCAATAAATCGGCTTGGCTATTTCCCTACTTTGTTGAGGTTGGCTTCCAGTCTAACTGGATGCAGCTGAATACCAATATTTTACATGGAGTGACCATCTATCTGATTCTATAACTCAGTAACTACGGTAATACGATACCTCTTGGTAAGACTGGTTGTCAGGGTGTGAAGCTTCTGCCTATCCGTAAACGATTGTCAAAGATGTACAAATAGCAGCAACAAAACAATATTTAAAAGATATAATATGTTTGTATGTATCCATGTATTATTATTTCCAATCTATTTATCCCTTATGTTGCACCTACTATGTCTTGTCCCTGCATCACCCCAAGATTGACTGGTAGAAAATGCCTCAGGCATTAAGTCCGCCTTTGTACAGTATTTTTTTTTGTCACTAGTGCATAGAGTTTTAATAAATAAATAATACGATAAAATAATATCATAATTTCTGTGTACATTACACAGAAAACAAAATAATACTATCGTATGCAAAAGCTGCATACAAAATATAATCCCACCCCTCAAGAGCGGGCGTCGCAAAGTATCATGAGCGACTTAGTCCGCCTTAGTTGCAAATAAATCCTCTTTGCAATGAACACAGGCGTAATAAAACTATTTGCATAATAACTCATGTCGTAAAAGTACGTTTTAGTGTTTCAGAAAAACGTCGTCGGAAAATGAATTTTTCCTCCCGACTTCGCTTTTTAAACTTTTAAAGTGTCGCTACCCTAGCGGTGTCTGACGGTACATATTATTTTTATTCTTTTTTTTCTGTTGATGGAACCTTTTTTTTTGTTTTCTTGAAGATGTTGCAAGTTAGCTTAGTCATTTTATGGAGAAAATTTTTGACGTGAAAACGTGTTTTCGCTGGGGGATTGGGCGTAAGTTCAATATTTCTGACCGTCTATCTAATAACTACGTGAGTTTTATGCTAGAGTAATGCTCGAGCATTCAAAAGATAGGTCAAATTTATAACAATTTTTAAGCGGGATATTATTTGTCTATGACGTCACACTGTGCATGCGCATGCGCGCGACCCTCAATTTTTTATGTGTCCCCATCCCCTTTTAATATCTATCTTATATAAAAATTAATACCTTTTCCCTTGGTCACGGCATCACACGTGAACGGCTGGACCAATTTTACTCATACTTTTTTTGTAAACTTAACGAACATATTAACTTTTCTAATATTAAAACAAAGCCAATTCAATATTCATACGTCAACAGGACAACGTCTGTCGGGTCAGCTAGTTAATTTACAAATAAAAACGAATAAATTAATCTTAGCTCCAACAAGCAAAAACATTCCCCCGCTTAAAACTACGTAAGTAAGTAACTAAGTTCCTTATTCATTAATCAAAATAATCCTTAAAGCAAGTTACGTCGTAATTAAAGTAATCGGAGCGCGGTCCTTTGTGATAACTTTCGAACAATTTCCACAAAATGAAATCGTCATTTTGGATCGAGGACGTTTTTTGCTCCTTGAATACAAGATGAAGGGTAGAATGGGAGATAGGGAACATCGTATCAACCGTATCTATAGAGATCTAAATAATGGCTAGATAAAGTTAATTGTTCGTATCATAATACTCCATTATTTAAAATTTTCTTTCGCTGTGAAGTTTCTGTTATCTTTTGCCGTCTTCTCCCCTCGGTTACAAATGAAGTTATTGAATCATATTAAGTACTATTCTTTGGCTTAATGATTTTAATAGAAGGAAGTTTTGAATTCTTACTTAATTTATACTTGTAAAACTACGAAGCCTCAGCTTTCAATTTGGTATCGGCATGTACTATTATTGCACTACCATAAGTAGTATGGTAGTGCAATAATAGTATTTAGTATATGTATTAGACTCGCACAGGAATATCACAAACTTAACTACAAAATATGCTTAACAAAAAATTAAAATTAAAAATAAAATTAATAAGTAAAATAAGCAACAGAGTCCTGTACGAGGCCAAAAGGCCCTTATCTCAGCATGTTGCTGCGACATTTAAAAGAGTGTTGGAGCGCTGGTATTCTGATAGGGCCCACTGTGGTGCCACCATTGCTGTGTACCATTTGTTACCATGAAAACCTTTGCTAGAAGCTAGAAAGATGATTGCATAACACACTAACAGTAAGAATAGGCTTTCGTTTTGACAGTTCAACAAGATTCATTGCGTTATTTACGTTGCTAAGCAGTCAAATTTTTCGAACATACGAAGCAATGGATTAGTAATATCTGCTGGCTCAGAAAAAGTGTTGGTACTATAAATATCCTAGCATTATAAGATAACATACTTAACAGAAATTACACTTAACTCGATCTTTACCTAGATCAAACTCAGCGGAGCTGAACCAATAAAAAAAACTATTCTTGTGCTAAACGAATCGAATGCTGAATTTAAAACTTTACCAGGTCCGAAAATGGTCTGAATTTAAAGTTCCGCTCTCAGGCTATAAATCCATCATTCTAACCCTCTGTGTCGAAGTCGCCTAGCTAATTGGATTGGATCAAAGCAGTTGCACTTTCCGTTTTTTGCTGGCTAGTGTCCGGTAAAAACTGCATTTTTACTCCGAAAACTTTCCGGACGAAGTTTTTCGGCGATCAATCGCAAATGCCCCCGTTTTATTTATGAGTGTTTGTTTTTAGTAAATGTTCCGTATAAAAATGCTGCGATTACTTACTGATGTTTTTATCTCATTTATCGAGAGGCTTGTGGCTAACATCGGCGGTTGGTCCGTGGATGGGTGACCATATTTTCTTACCTAGACCCCGACGTGCCTCGGAAAGTACGCTAAGCCGTTGGTCCCGGCTGTCATTCGTGGATCTTTGACAGCCGAAGCCCGAAAGTCTGACAACCAGAATTACCAAGACATATAGTATTACCTAGTAACTGGGTTGTGGAGGTCAAATAGGCAGTCGCTCCATATGAAATACTAGTATTTAGCTGGATCTGGTTAAACTGGAAGCCGACCCCAACATAACTGGGAAAAGACTAGGTAGATGATGATTTCATTTATCAAAAGATTGTTACTTCTAGTTAAACCTATCATTAACAACGGAACAATAACATTCAAACATCTCATCAAAACTTCTTTATCATAATCAAATGAAAAAAAAAATCACCACGTTTCCAAAACAAAAAACAATCCGACACGCGATGCAGAAAAATAAGGGCGAAACTACATCAATCTTCGTCGGCCATCGGCGACTCATCGGCTACGGACGAAAAAAAAAATCAAAAAGCTAACCGGTCGACGACCGAGGAATACAGATGCCTCTTTTAAGATTCCCGCCGAAAAGACGCGCCATTATCGACTCATCCTTAGAAGGGAGGGGCAAATACTCGCGAACTGGCAATACTGCAAGTTCTGACGTCATCGTATGCTTGTAGTGGCATTTGAGTGTTGAATTTGTAAATATTGACTCGTTTTTTGAGGGACGATAGTGAAACGGTTCTCTTAAATAGAGTCATTTGTATTATAAGGGGAGGGTTGAGTTACATAGTTGTAAGTGTGGCGTTTATTGACCACTTTGTAAGAAAACGTGTGGGTTACCGATTGCTTTGTCAGCTCAATGTGCGCCGAATACAAATTCGTTTTCTCTCACTGTTATGGCTCGGTTCTGGTCAAAGTGTAAAGGTTTAACGGTTCTTTTACAATTATTGTCATCTTTTATTTTATTTGTACGGTTGAATAGAAGGGAAACGATTTATTTATCTTACTATTTTATTTGATATATTTTATGAACATTTTTCTCTTGTCTGGTTCGAGTTTTCGGTTCTCTAACGTGATTTTCTTTATCATATTTAAGTCTAGATGTGATGTAGACACTAACTAATCAACGCTCGCAACAAGAAACATATTTCTTAATCCAAAACAGGGCATTAATCATGTCTACGCCACATCTCAACTAGTTGAGATGTAGGGAACTCCCTAGATACATCAAAAATTCTATCCGTCGGTTGTTTTTAGGTCAAACATAGATGTAATATATCAAGATAATTTCCTTTTTGCTGTAAACAGTATTCTAACTTGAAGATTACTTACTTAATACTTGGAAGAATATATTATTATGTTTATAAAATTGATGATTTAATGGAAACATAATTTGGAAAGAAAATTGTCGTCGGTACCTACAAGTATTCTCAAATTATAAAAATATTAGCTAATACAAATTTTCTGTCCATTTTTCTGGTATAATTTGTTCATAATTATTGTCTTGTAGTACCTATTACACTTTTAATACTAAAGATTTAGGACACCAACGATAAATATCTGGAAACTACAAAAGCGCGAGTAATAAAGCTTTGTTATAGTTTTGCTTACAAAGAGAACAATAACCTAAACTTACTGATACATACGAACCACACCAGAAAATAAACTAATACACTCCATTCCACTTTTGTTCCCCGACTTTCTTTTCACCTAAAAAACATCTGTAGTCCTAAATCATGTCAAGCACAAAGAAATCTAATGAATAGTGTATATTCGTCTTATTTTTGTATGTAGGTCAAATCGTAATAAATATCACTTTATTCTCGTGTCGTTTGCATTATCACCCGGGTCGACATCTGCGAACAATGGCGTCTCTAAGTCGTATATTACTATCATTTTATTGAATTTATCAAACCACAAAATACTCCTGTGAAAAATAGACATCCATAGCGGATAATTGCTGATTTTTTCCTGGATCAAAAGCTATTTCTGGAGCATAGCAACAAAAGTCTTCATATTATTTCATACCGTGAAAACATAACAGAAATCGTATAATTAACGCTGTCTCTCTTCACTTATTAAAACAATGGTACTAAGGTAATATTACACTAATAAACGTGGAAGCATCCCACATAATTAATTTTAATTGGAAATAGCACCGAACCGTCAAAAACCATATTCAGAACAAAAACTAAAATAATGTTGCTTACAAAATTACATTTATATTCCGGTGACCACAATTCTCTACAGGCCGCTGCCGGAAAAGATCATTTTGCAGAAAGCAATTAAACTTTAACTTCATTAATGAAAACACCTTATTTTCTTTCGTTCAAATAATAGGTCGGCCATATTGTTGGAGGCCAAGTCGGGCCCCCATTGTGTCTCGAACAATAAAAGGCGTATTTCACTCTTCGGGGCAATTGTACGGGGGTCGCGTCACAGTTTTTTTTTTTTACTTTTAATTGGAGCACGTCACAAATATTAAGTGCCTGTGAGGCTCTGAACACAGCGAGAAAAGTTTATACTTAGGACTCTTTACATTAACCTTTTGAACGCCACGCCATAACGGTATCTCCCTGTCCTGTACAACAAGAATCGATATAAATACCTACGTAAAAAAATAGGGATTCCAAAATTATATCGCTATGACTATATTTTTTTTTCTGTGACCTGTTTATTGTCGAGTATAGTATAGACGTCATTAGCGCACAGGGCACGCTTGCGCATGTCGAGTGTAGCCAACGTTGGCGTTCATATTGATAAAAAGACCCTTCCTATTAAACCAGGGACTGAATTACCCAAAAATTAAGGTACCTTTAAATTTCGGTATGACGTCATACCGTTAAATAAGGGTTACCGAAATATTTCGATACCGTTTTTATTTGCAGTAGCGGAATTTTGAGGTTGGAAATGCATACGGGTCTATTTCGGTAGCAGTACCTTAACCTATAATAAATGTGTCGGTAGCAGTACCTAAACCTTAATAAATAGGGGTTTTCTTTGACGCTCACTTGAGAAGCCCTGATTGGCTAATTGCACTATAATGTGACTCAGTTATGGTTTTTATTTCCGTTCATAAAGACACGGCTGGGAGTGTAAACCGGACTAGAGTTGCTGGAGGGAAATATTCCGAATTATTCCCATCGTAATATTCGCGAATCATTCGGGATGTTTGAGTAAAATTCGGTAATATTCCCCGAGAATAATTATTATTACAAGGAAAATATAGCTAGAGTTCGACTATTGACCGCTAGTTGGCGACCCAACAACGCGTTATTAAACATGACAAGTAAAAGTTGACTTTCTTTTCGATTTTCTAGTTGAATACTGCCTATTCTATAAAGGAAATAAACTTTTTGCTAACAAATCGTCGTAAAAAATTACGCAAGTAACCCTACCTACTTAATTATTTTTTAAAAATACATTAGTTGCGTACATCGTAAAGCAAAAACACTTCTACGAAGTTAAATAAACTTGTACATAACACATACATAACATCAGTTCGAAACCGGGCCCATTCGAAATGAAACCAAACAAAAATAATAAGTATTCACAAGTAGATAACTACTTAAAGGGAAATATTCCCGCATAGTAGGTAGGTACGTAGGCATCGAAAAATACTTCGTTGATTTTATGAATGAACGGCCGCGGGGCTCGGCGGTTCACGAAATTGTCCATTGCCTGCTAGATGGCGTTAATTCAAAAACGGCACGCCACAATATCTGATATATGGGGAGTCTCCTCAAGCTACCTACGCATAAATATATTCCTAATCCTACTGGGAATCATGTAGGTTACCTACATCATCCTTACAATATTTTTTTTTTTTTTTTGGGTGGGAAATCATCAAATAACTTCGGAGCGGGAGGGCCTGTAAGACTTTTACTGACTAAAACCCACCCGTGTTCTCTCAGTTGCCTCTGTGCCAGGGGCGGCGGTATCTCTTTCGAACAACCCACACCCCTGGCAGGCATCGGCCCTTGCGGGCCCCATCAGTTGCTGATGACATCTCTTTGAGGCGCGCGTGGAACACAACGCGCCATCGACCCGGGCTTGGTCCTTACCGGACAGCGAGCTACCCATTACTCGCCGTCCGCAAGCCCGCGCCTACGGTGGCCGGGAATCAGCCTGGGACTCCCGACGCCCAGGGCGTCTCCTGCGAAGGCCACGGCTGTGAGGGCGCATGTACTGCATCTCCCTCACGTGCGCCGCCTCCCTCTTTGCGAGCATAACTGCTTCGCTGAAGGAGACGACTGCTAGCCATGCACTCTCGCTCCGTACCATGGCCTGGACCAGGGTCGGACGCGAGAGATCGCCGCCACGAGGACACGGCGGTGCTCCGCCCAAGCCGGGCAGACCTCCACCGTATACTCCACCGTGTCCTCAGGGCGATTTTCGCAATAGAAACAGCCGAGCGTTTCCTCCCGCCCTATCCGAAACAGGAACCTCCCGAAACAACCGTGTCCGGCGAGGACCTGTGTCAGGCGGAAGGTGAGGACGCCATGCCGCCTCTCAAACCACTCCTCAAAGAGGGGACTTACCGCCGCAATCGTGGCGTGCCCATACAATATTTATTTTACTCTGCATTCTTGCTGCGGTAGTATTCCTTCCAATCGAAATATACTTTGGAATGTTTCCGAATTATTCCAAAGTTTTGTAACGCTAAACCGGACTAAGCCGAGTGCCTACCTAAGGTTTTCTTATCTTGCTTTTTTAAGGTTTTTTTTTTCGTTCTTTTTATCTGATGATAATGTTGTGGAAAAACGTTTTCTCATAAATGAATAAAAAAAATAGAGCAGATACGCAAACGTAAGTACCTAGAAGTCTGTGAAGTTTTATATATATTAAATGTAAATAATGTAACTGTACCTACCTAGTACAGTTACATTATTTACATTTAATATAACTAAAATTACAAGTGCATATGTCATCAACATCATAGATGAGTCATCTGAAAGCTCAGATTCAGATGACTCTATATATTTAGATGACAAAAAATTAGACCAAGTCTCTTAGTCTCATAAAAGAGATAAATATTATAATTATGAAGTAGTCCCCGATGGCGCAACTCCAGAATTGGATTCCCCAAGTTCACCGGATGTATTTGAGACCGACGAAGTCAATCTTTGTAATACCCTACAAAATATCTAACATCACATAGGCATGTTAAATTGCACGTTGTTATTAAGTACTATGTCATCTCGTCCCTAACGCCGCCGCTGGGTTGATGGAAAAAATATTAAAATACCTTCGATACTTATCTATTATTTTTTTATAATTGATAATAACGTGTAATATTTGTTTCATATGCCCATGCCCCACAGTGAGACAGTAATAGGCTGATGGATGACGATGAAGGAAATGGTATTTTTCTTCTCAGAGTAGTCAGATAGGAAACGCTGACCTCATCTAGTTTAAAAAAAATATGATTGACGTGTAAAAGTGTTTGTACAAACCTACTTACAGAAATAAAATCGTTTATCATTTATCATTTCACCATGCAATTCCGCAATAAGTTGGCAGCGAAAATTCTCAACGCGAAACGAAACATCCAGCTCCAGCGACGGCAAGTGCGTGGCTGGACGTGCGATTTAATCGCCCCAAAACTATAGACTATTAATGCGATTTTGAATGCGTCTAGAGCGAGAGTTTCGTTTCTATGCAATATTATCTATTTTTCTATGGTATAATCTACTGTTTACAGAGCACACACCAGTGCTCTGTTTTTCAGGGCACACGCCCTGGATGCGTTGTTACCAAATATTATTGAAAGCAGCGCACACTTTTGTGATACACACTCGTGTATTGCATAGCTTTTGCGGCATCTCGTACAGTTCGTGTCAAATTTCCAAACTCTGACCAAGCTGCACGACCGAAACCGCACTAGCCTGGCAATGCAGGATTGACCGTCGTATTAATGAGGCCAGGGTACTCATCGGGAAGCTCATCTACTTCAGGAAGGGCGGTTAGTAAAGCGGGCGTTCTCGGGAACTACTATTAGTTTTCGAGAATATGCATCCCGCGTCACAGAGCGCATCGACTTCCCGAAGCAGAAAGTTTGTGCATGGGCACACCGTATCTGTAGGTATAGGCGAAGAGTGGATCGGCACACTCAGACTCAGACCGCATGTTTCAGAACGATTAACGGTGGGTATACAGAGCTTGGGAGCAGCCCATATCCGCTCAAGGTGTGACTGACGCGCATCCACCGAATACTGATGCCACTTAAGTCTGAATCTGTGAATGGATGTAAGAATGCGTCCCGCAGTACTAAGGAGCTGCTCCTTATAAACATGGCCATAGTCCAACAGGTTCGTAGATCTCGGAAGGATTTTTTCGACATGTTGGATAGATTATAAGAAGGCCTATGGCTCAGTGCCACACACATGGCTCATGAGGGTGCTGGAGTAAAAAATAGACGCAACTCTACGCACCTTCATGAAGTGGTGTATGAGGCAGTGGAGGATGGACCTTCTCTATCCAGGATGTCCACAGATCCAGACGATTGATGAACCGATCAGCACTGAACGTGGAATATTTCAGGGCGACAGTTTGAATCCCCTTTGGTTTTGCTTAGCCTTGAATCCTCTAAGCACACTTCGAAAGAATTCAGCTCTAGGCTATCGGTTGAGAAGAGGTGGTCAGGTGATATCACACCTCCTTTTCATGGATGATTTGAAACTCTTTGCCCCCTCAATTTGCGACTGATGGAGCTACTGAAGGTAACAGAAACGTTCAGTAACTGAGCTACTGAACGTTTCTGCTACCTATCAGGATCTTTTTTTTTTGTGGACAAAGGTGTAGTCTTGGAAAGCGAGGGGTGATAACCGGTGGGGTCCGCAAGAGCCAATGCCTGCCAGGGGTACGGGTTGTTCCAAAGAGATACCGTGGCTCCTGGCACACAGGCAACTGAAGGAACACAGGTGATTTTAGTCAGTAAAAGTCTGACACGCCCTCCCATCTTCACCCAGAGCGGGAGAAGTGATTTGATGATTTCCCACCCAAAAAAAAGGCGGGATTATAGAATCCATGGGAACCCAACTTAAGGATTCTAAATACCTTAGAGTCCTCTCCTCAACCGAAACCTACAAGTATTTGGGTATGTCGGAAGCATTAGGCATCAATGCTGCCGACATGAAACAATCGTTGAAAGAGCGCTTCTTTGGCCGCCTGAATAAAGTGTCAAATAGTTTTTTATTAGGCGGAAACAAGGGGCGTGCCTTCAACGGTTGAGTCATGCCGGTTTGAAGTATTCTTTCGGCATACTTAAATGGACTCAGATGGAACTTGACTCTCTGGATAGGACGGTCCGTACATTGCTGACTGCATATCTGATGCAGCACCCACGGTCATCAGTGATGAGACTGTACATCCCGCGGAAGTTTGGAGGCTTTTTAAATGCTAGAACCCTCCACAATCGCAAGATTTGCAGTCTCAGGGAATAATTCTATCAAACTAACCTCACTCTGACCCTTTCTCTTTGGCGAAAGAGAATTGACGCAAACCTGCAGTACTAGATACTAATGATCATAAGGAAGTATGGCAAGGCAAAGAGCTTCACGGACGCTTTTTTCTGGCTCTCCATGAGCCTGATGTAGACTTTTAGCGTCGGTATCCTGGCTGAGTTTTGGTCAACCTCTTCGGGGATACCGAAGGTTTTGTCTGTGTGATTATGGATGAATTTATCATGACGAATAATTATCAGAAATACATTGTCAAGGACGATACGGTTGACATCTGCCGGGCATGCCACTGTCCCAGTGGATCAATCCGACATATTGTTTCCGGTTGTTCTCGTCTTGCTAACGGCGAGTACTTGCACAGACACAATCTAGTAGCTAGGATTATCTACCAGCAACTTGCTTTGCAGTACAACCTTGTGGAGTCTGAAGGATCGTATGGTACTTAAGACTTTCGGGCAACATACCTGTAGTATTACAGGTATGTGCCCGACCCAGTTCTCGAGCAGGCGCGGTCCGAGGGCGGGGGTCCTAGGGGTCATGACCCCCCCAAAGCCGTAAATGTAAAGCCTAAAATAGTACTTTTTCGAAAATATAATACATTTTTTACTAATATGTAGGTAGTCTTTGTCTGTGACTTCCGCCCCCAAAGTCTTTGGCTGAGACCGCGCCTGTTCTCGACAATGGTCACGCCACATTGTACTGGGATCGATATAACACTGACAGGACTATTGTAGCCAATTTTTTAATTTTTTAATGTTTTTGTATGAGTTTTGTTAAAATATTTAAAAACATATTTAATAGGTAAGGAAAACAATAAATGAAATAATAATGTGTATAAAATTTGTGTGGTCTAGGTATATCTGAAATAAACTAAATTGAATTTAATATTGGTTAAAATATTATAAAGGTATAATAATATTTTTTCGTAAAATATGACTATTGCGTAAAAACATGACATTTGCCCTCAAACATAACATAACAGACATTACAGAGATAAGTTCACGATTCTTAGGATTACCATAAATCACCAAATTAAAGTAGGTAGCATTACTGTCATTGGTTCTCGTTCATTTATTACGTTGATGAACGATCAGCGGTCGACAAAATAAAAACATAGGTATTACCCGGCGCACAGTCGGCAAGATACAAAGAAATAAGTAAAAGAGTACCTACAGCAAAATGTACAAAATACAAGTTCTAACGTGTTCGACCGCCGTCTCGCATGTTTTTCAGTACCGAAATCGTATAAAGGTTAAAACCGTTATTTGGCCCAACCTTTATTTATAAAGGTTTCGGTATAGCTCAACCTTTATTTCAAATCGGTACCGATATATTTTTGAGGTATCTTAACCTCTTACCGTAACCGCTTTCAGTCCCTGTATTAAACGATGTATTACGGCATCAATATTATATGTTTACACTGACTTTAAATAATAAGAATGAAAAACGTAAAAATACAAACGACAGCATGTAAAATCGATCTAGCGGGTAAAAGTCCTAACATATCACTGTGTCTAAATAAAACCTGGTATTTTTTCGCCTGTAACACTGATTCGGTTACTTCGGTAAAAAGGGGTTGTCCGCACCCTTTTTTTCATTTAGAGTACCTAGCCATTGAGCTGAAAGAACCAACCAACTCGATTCTCTTTTTCGTGTGCAAGCACGAACTTTAAATCAGGCATAGCTGTGAGGTTTTTGACACATGCAAACCCTTTTGTAATTTCATGAAATACTGCATGGTGAAATTATTAGGTGGCAATGGGTGTAGCCAGTTGTATAAATAAAATTTTTAGAGCTGAAACGTATTATAAACAAACTAGCTTTTGTCAGCGGCGTCGCCCGCGTGGTGGTCGAAAATCATTCCAAGAGACCGTAATATCGAGATAACAACTATCTTATATGTTAGTCCAGGTTATAAACTACATGTCTGCTAAATTTCATATAAATCCATTCAGCCGTTTTTGCGTGATTGAGTAACACAAACATACAAACTTCCACACTTATAATACTAGCTTTTGCCAGCGGCTTCGCCCGCGTGGTCTTCGAATATTATCCTACGAGAGCGTACCACCGGGATAAAAAGTATCCTTTGGGTTAATCCAGGTTAAAATATATCTGTGTGTCATCTATCATTTCCTACTATGTATATCACTACATAGTATAAAACAAAGTCGCTTTCTCTGTCCCTATATCCCTATGTATGCTTAAATCTTTAAAACTACGGAACGGATTTTGATGCGGGTTTTTTTAATAGATAGAGTGATTCAAGAGGAAGCTTTATATGTATAATACACCGACCTCCACGCGGGCGAAGTCGCTGGCAAAAGCTAGTATTATAAGTGTGGAAGTTTGTATGTTTGTTACTGAATCACCCAACAACGGTTGAACGGATCTAAATGAAATTTGGCACACATGGATTGGATACTTTTTATCGCGGTAGTACGCTCCCGTAGGATAATTTTCGACTTCCATGCGGGCGAAGCCGCTGGCAAAAGCTAGTTTATAATATAAGTAGGATTTGCATATACATTACAAGTACCTACATTTCTTGGCCTAGGATCGACGATCTCTTCATCGTTTTAAATTCACTCTGACATCAAAAATTTCCACTAAAATAAAGTGTTACTACATTCATTCCCCAGTTAACAGTTCACCTTTCACTATTGGATATTTCCAAATATTTAAAGAAGTCAACCCTACTTTTCTTTAGCGAAGAAAGAACCATAACAACTTAGATGACGCACACGGGTCCCCATGCTGCCCCCATACATTTGTTTTAAACATTCCCCGCTGTTTTGAAGTCCCCACCCCCATATCCCATTACGTTTTATTGCACGCCGTTGTAAGACGAATAAGGTCTTAGTTTTTCCATTACTTTCATTGCTTTTCAGCGTGTCTTCCTAATCACTTGAGTTAGTAATTAGATTCAGGGTTAACGGTTTAAACTAGCGTCATTAACCGTTTAGTGAGTGGAAACTAAATTAGATTTAATGGTCAGGTGCGTCTTTTGTTTTAGAAGCTGAGTAATATGGAGCTGGGCATTTACTTTGGTTTTTGTGTGAACGAATGTCAAGTTGTGCGAAGTTTTTGTTGGTTTTTCTAAATATTTTTAAAAGTAAGTAGAGCACGTTTGTGTAGATGGTTTCTAAGTTGTCAATATTATCCACTTTATCCTATCCTACCAATATTATAAATGTGAAAGTTTGTGAGAAGGACTGATGGATGTTTGTTACTCTTTCGCGAAAATACTACAGACCGAAATTGGATAAGAATTAGCACATAAATAGTTTATAACCTCGATTAACACATAGCGTACTTTTTATCCCGATAGTACGTTCCCGCGGGATAACTTCCGACCACCACGCGGGCGAGGCTACTCGCAAAACCTAGTATTGTATAAATTAGGAATATGATGACGAATTTCTGGCCAATGTATGTGCACCAAGGATGGTTTGACGTAGATACAAATGACCCAGGACTAAATAAACAACCATTACAATACTATGATACAATGACTACACTATTCACAAAAAAAAATAACAGAAGACAACCCGACGACATACGAATGTAATTTCACAGTAGTCATAGACCACCAGGTGCAACCACAGAATATTTACTCTAACAACAACGTGGCACCAGACGTATTGCTTGTATGCATTCAAATATACCTGCAAGACTTGCTATCATATTTTGACGTCAAGTAACTGCGCCAGTATTCTGGAGGGAGGCGTAAACGTCGGCCATGCTGGGAGTTATGGCCTTGTACACAGTGGGTGGCGCTGGCTGTAGTCGTGTTGTTACTTTGTAATGTTGGTTTCATGATTTTGACAGTGATCTGTGTTAGTCAGGATGCTATGTAGGTCATGGGACAGTTTAAGAGATTTCGAGACACTAAGCTCGTCTATTCCGTAGTTATATTTGAAGAATTTATGTTACTGGTGTCGTGGAATACGTTATTAATAACATGCGCAATCATGATAATGTCCCAACTCAAGGAAGTACGTTTAATAGAAGAGTCTACAAGTCTCAAAGATTCTCTTAGGCACCAATAATTCAGCAGGATAGTATAAAAATACCCGTGTTTTTCGAGTCTGTCAACAAAGCACATTTCACCACAAAACAAACTGAATAATGACTCCATATTTTATTAAGAAAAACAGCATTTCTGATTTCCGTTTTTTCAGCAACGTAATTTATCTAAAAGCCGTAAAACTAGACGGTTGGAGGCAGACACGTCCGTCTCCGTATAAGTACCCTGGCGAAATGCCAAGGGTGAGGGAATGGCCTTCAGGTCATCGTTATAAGCACCCATCAAACTATAAATAGAAATCTACCTTAGTGCTTGCCAATAACGCTCAATTTCCTATCACACGGTGTTACTTTTTAAACCATTTCGAATCACCTAAAGTCACCTCAGGCTATCGACACATCTGTATTGAAATGGGACTTTGGGATTAGGCTTTATAATGGGGTGAATAAGGTCCAGATTTGATTGTGCTCTACCTGATATTGCATCAAACTGGTAGTCTGCTGTGTTCTCATTTTTGACGTTATTATAAGTAGATGGCGTTCGCATCAATTTTAGCACTCTTTTACCCCATTGCGGTATTTCGTTTCACTTTGTTTATAATAAACAGTGATTTTTGTAGGGGTCGAAGACATTTTAGTTTTGTTTATGATAATAATTCTGAGTAACGTAGTACCTCTGCATTTGTTTAGGACTATTTAATATGTGAACAGTAGAGAAAATATTGAGTATAAACCATAAACTAAGTAGGTCAATAACTCTTTGAATATAAATAAAATTTAGTGGTTATATTCAAGATTTTATCGTATCTACAGAAACTAGTTTCCTGAATTTAGAGTTTCGTTTGGGAGTCTTGATATTTAAATTCAGCAAACTATAAAAATGAGAGCAGTGGGATCACGGCCCACTCCCTCTCACAGGTGGCGTGTGTCCCAGTACTGGGAACATTATTGGCTGATTATGTAAACTATAAAAATGAGCAAATGCATCCGTATTTAAAATTAGAACACCCTAACCTAAAAACTAGAAAAAAAACAGCACACAAGCGAAACCAGCCAGTCTCAAACATAAAAAACCTTGCCAACGTAATGACTTCATCGTGACCCAAAAGTGGAACCAGTCAGCAACATAATCCAAAAATTTGCTGAGGCCCATGAACAATGACTCCATTAACATGTGAACATCGAGGCGATTCAGCTGTTAGACCAAACAAATTTAATGCGAAAACTAAAACGGACAAAACCTTTTGAGTTAGTGTAGTGTAAAAAGTGTAGAAATAATAGTGACAATGACACACATGAATAAAGTGTTTATAATTTCATCATATCAGACTCTAAGAAAGTGCAACGGACTTTTGTAAAGTACAAAGGACACTATTCTATGTTTTAAAATAATCATCATGTATAAAATTAAGTTAGATTAAAATTGCTTATTAGTCTTACAGACTAGATTGTAATGAATTATTAAGAACTGGGTTCTTTTTAAGAAAGGATAAAAAAAACAACGTAATGACTTTACAAGACTTTCTCGGCACACACAACTAGTTTCCGGTTAAAAACTCGCCTAGGATAGTTAAAAGTCTTTAGTAATTTCGCACCAAGCAACCATGCCTTTGAGCACAACTCTTTGTAAGGCTAGCGGTATTTAGAACGAGGGAACCAAAGACTTTCGTTGGCAAAGGTCTTTTCTTAAAACCGGACACCCTCGATTTGCACCCTTTTTGTCTTATTGTTCGGGGTCAACGGACGGCGAAAGTGCGGCTTGCACTTGGGTTGAAGTCAGCAGTTTTAAATGTTGTGATTTGTGTTTGAGCAAACTGGCTTTGTAAGTGGATCTGTGAAACTGCGCAATGGACTGCATACAATAGCAACTGTGATAACATTGACACATGATCAAAAGGTTTTACAAAGAAATAATGTAGTAGGTACTAGCGTTTGCCAGAGGTTTCGCCTGCGTGGTGGTCGAAATTTATCCCACGGGAAAGTACTACCGGGATTTAAAGTATCCTACATGTTAATCCATGCTATAAACTATCTGTGTGCCAAATTTCATCCAAATCCGTTCAGCTGTTTCTGCGTGATTGAGTAAGAAACATCCGAAGATTGTCACAAACTTTCACATTTATTTTAAAAAAATCAGCTGTTCCATACATTTTGCCCACGTAGGTATTGCACTTTTCCTTGAAACAACTGATTTTTTTTTGTATAACCGACGAAAACATGGGAGGTCTAGAATAATATTCTGAATTCATGGTTACAGTTTGCGCACTGGTTAAAAACTTATCCTGTACAGTATATAGTTTGATAGTAGGATTACTTCTTTAGAAACACTCTCTCTGACTGCCTCGTTGATCTAGTGGTCGTAAGCGCCTTTGCTGAGCATGAGGTCCTGAACTCGATTCCCAGGTCGTGCAAAGTGTTAATATGTTTAACTATCTGGAACTTGACATGGTAGTACGTAGTCTGGGTTTTGTGCTCGGTTGATGGCAATAGACTCGCTCTCTATCACGTGGAACTTTTTTTTTGAGGTTTGGTAATTATCACATAGCTTCTCCCGCTCTGGGTGGAGCAGGAGAGCGTGTCAGACTTTTACTGACTAAAACCCACCTGTATTCCTTCAGTTATCTGTGTGTCAGGGGCCGCGGTATCTCTTTCGAACAACCCGCACCCCTGGCAGACGTGGAACTTGAACATAACAGGCGAAATGTGGGTCTACTATAGGTACCTTCTGCCCAACTCTTCGGGGAAACAAGGCGTGATGTTATGTTACTTCATAAGAAGTTGAGTTTTCTGTTAAGAGACCAGAGGCCCTAGTTTGAGTTTCTTTTAACCATCTCGATCAAACGCAGTGAGCGCGTTCGGCGCTCCGATTGACCCTGGCTTAGTGACGGACCAATCGGAGCGCCGAACGCGCTCACTGCGTTTGATCAAGATGATTAAATGAAACTCACACTAAGGCCTCAGTTGGCATAGCACAAACGCGGAGTAAACGTAACGTATCTTCGTATTGTTTCAAAATTAAAAATAGTCGTTTCGCGCATAATATTGACTTAGTTTTAAAGCATAATAAGTCTATAACATTCCCACAGCTGCCCATTCCTCTCGGCGAGAAGGAATGGGCCGTAATCCACCACGCAGGCCCACTGCGGGTTGGTAGACGTCACATGTCTTCGAATTGTTGGTTCTAGGACATACCGGTTTCCTTACGATGTTTACCTTCACCGTTTTGAGAGCAGTGGTGATTTAATCATTTACACAAAGTAAAGTGCATGTCTAGGGCGCTTTGCTTTGTGTCCCTCAGTGTGAAAGACTAATAATCTATGTGTAATTCTTATTGTACTTGTCAAAAATGTTAACCAAAATGCTTTAACATAGTTGTGTTTTCGAATAAAAAATTGTTAAAATTTTCTTATCGTTTACGTCATACCTTCGTGCTGAGGCCCCTGAGTATAATACGGTTTTACGTCATTTATCAGAGTGCAAGGGGGAGAGGTAGCAGTAGCCTTCACTTTGCACTCTTACTGAAAAGAAGGGAAGCTTCAGGATCAGATTTCGTAAATCGTAACATAACAAAATACCTGAGTGAATTTTATACCAAAAAGCCGTTACGTTCAAACTCCCTATCTCGAATAATGCTGACTCCATGAATTCCACATGTAATGGCGTCACACGAGCTCTCCCGAACTGCAAACGACTTTTCAATATCAAAATGTTTTACCTTCAAACAGTCTCTCGGCCCTCATTGAATCTAAATTGTTATTAGAGGTTAATGGAAACAATCTAAACTCTTGCGCGTCCTAACCAAATATGTTGAGAGGGCTTATGTAAAAACATTGTGTTGGTACACCTGCATGGTCATCATACACCGGTACTCTAGAAAATCGGGCTTATTTCGTTCAGACCATTCCACTTTATTGATATAGAATATTGGAAACACAGCGGCATCAGCGACACATTTGAATTTGAAATGTTTTCTGTTACAAGATGTTGGGTGAATAAATTTGAACTCTATTGCTTTTGTGTTGGGTTTAAATTCATGTGGGGTGTTTGGTTTGAGGGCGAGAGAACAGACGTCGATTTGTGAGCCTGGTCTGGTAGTTGGAGCAGTGCCAACGTAGACGTGGTGCACTGTGGGTCCAGCCGGTGCTTCGCCCGCAACGTTTTATCTATTCTGAATTGAAAGCGTTGATAATAAAATTGTCTGGACACGTTTACAACGCCTGCAGACCGTAACTACATAACGCTAATTGTTTTTCTAACTGCTTAGTTTGTTTCTCTTTGTTGGACGCTAATAAAGAAAATGTTGAATGGATCTGTTAACTGATAGAACTGAGTTTGTGCTAGTTTTTGAACTTTATTGGCAAGTAAAGTTAGTACTTAATGCTATTTATTAGCTTTGTAACTACCTACAGTCGCAAATTCACCACTAAAACTTAAAAAATTATAATTATCAAATATAACTTATTTGAAAACACCTATTGACTAGAGGGCTTATTAGTCGATCCGCACGAATTTACTTGCCAAAAACGGGCGAAACGATCGATACTACTATTTTTTAAATTAAGTTGGCATTTCGCACGAAGTTAACTTATTTGAGTGGGCGAATCGACCACTCCAGAATCACATATTAGTACGTTTTGAATTTTATGCAACATATAACAAGCCGACTAGAGCTATATTAAGCTATTAGTTGTTTTTATTATAGTCGTCATATCACTTCATAGATAATCTACAAAAACAATATATACTTACGTCATCAGTATCACAGTATCGCTCCTATACGTTTTCACGCTTAATTCCGAACACCCTGTAACAGAAAAGAGAACTACGACACAACGACACAGACAGAAATGGCACATGAACAAAAAAAAAAGAAAACTAGAGTGATACAGCATTTTTCCTATTACGAAGCGCCATACACTGGCAGCTTTTATTAAAGTAGGGCCAAGTCCCGTTTGTAGCATAATCTAATCAGCTAAAAGGTTCCGTGGGAGCTCTGATTTATACTGTAATCAATCCTGATATTAGTAAACGGATGTGGACGCTTTTTACATTTATGAGTCTAATACGTCTGGCTCTGCTTATTGGCAATATTCAGCTGCCAAAATAGTTCGAAAAACATTATTTTTCGTAAGTCTGAACATGATTTTATTGGTAATTGCTTTGTGTAAAATCATAATAATTAGTAATTTATTTGTTAAGACCACTAATCTAAACTGCTGTGACCATGCTGACGTTGACTGTCAAAACATTTGACATACAGACTATATGGTTTCCAGACCTTTGCCTGTTTACTTTTTATCATAATTAAACAAGAAAATTATAAAATATTTCACCAAAAAGGTACTACGCGAGCCCTGATTTATACCGAAAGTAATCAATCCTGATACTAGTAAACGGATGTGGACACTTTTTACATTTATAAGTATAATTTGTCTGGCCTGCTTATTGGCAACATTAAGCTGCGAAAATAGTTCAGAACACATTATTTTTGGTAAGTGTAAGACATGAATTGGTTGGTAAGCGAAAATAGGATCGCATTTATCATTTTTTCGTACAAATAAAAATAAAAATATTACTTTTGCTTGACGTCACCTGTCAAAAACTTGACATACAGGCTTTACAGTTTTAAGATCGTTGCCTGCTTTCCTTTCATCAAAATTAAAAGCCAAGAAAATCTTATTCAACTTGACTTCAATTAGGCATAGGTACGCAACGAGATTCTTCTCATCCAATGCTCTGCTCAAATTCTATGATTAAATTCAGTTTTAATCTTCTAGGTGCATTGCCTGATATTTTATTAAAGCGAGCAGTATTCTAGGAGCTATAGTTATATTTCAATGACCCGCATTGCACCCCTGAGAGTAACTGGGTCGGCTTTGAATGTAAGGAATAATTTCGGTCTTACTCGTATTTCAAAACTTGCTAGAACTTGCTGAAATATTCAACTTTACTTCAAAATGTGTAAATGTATTACTTAAATGGTGGCCCAGTCGAGAGCAGTGGTGGCCCAGTGGTAACGACCGCGACTTACGAGATGTGGGTAGTAGGTTCGAACCCAGACAGGCGCGTTAGTTTGTGTAAAATATTTCATCACCACTGCTCTCAAAACGGTTATGGAAAACGTCGTAAGGAAACCGGCATGTCCTAGTACCAAAAATTCGAAGACATGTGACATCTACGAACCCATACTGGGCTCACGTGGTGGATTACGGCCCGCTCCCTCTCATAGAGAGGACGCCTGTGTCCTAGCGGTGCGAACATTACAGGCTGATTATAATTTTTGGAAAACATAACTTAAATATATATTTTTGGATGTAGGATGTAGTTTTATGCAAGCCTTACTTGAAATGCTTTTGAAAATTATGCACATTTATAATTATGCTAGCTTCTGTCCGCGGCTTCGTCCGCGTGAAGTTTTGGCCCCCGACCCACCACGTCGCATTCCATAACCCGCCCGCGCCTTAACCTATTTCGTTTTAGCTTTACGTTATTTTTACTTTTTTCTGTTTGCTCAGCTCCTTAAGCTTGCAGCGTGATGTTAAGTAGCCTACAAGCTTCCTCGAGAGTTGGATTTTATATATTTTTTTCAAATCCGACTAGCAGTTCCAGAGATTAGCGCGTTCAAACAAACAAACAAACAAACTCTACAGCCTTATCATTAGTAAATAGATACATACTTAAATATTTTATAAAAAATAACTGAATGAAAACTACGGAAATCGATTTAATAGTCGATTTCGATCATAGTAATTTTAGAACTTTTGCAATGGTTTAATAATTTTACATGTACTATATTACAACCTATGCTTTTTAAATATCATATTGTATACACCGTGACATTTAAGTCGTCTTACAAAGGTGGTCCACTCAATGTATCCGTCATAAAATATCCAAGGCGCGATTAAAACATTGTTACCATTAATTAAGATAATAGGTACAAAGAAAAATAAATAATGCTTAAGAATTATGAAACACCCTCCCTGTTAATAATGTTTACGTATCAAAAGGTAGTACACATCTACCTACCTATCATTACATTCCATTTCCCTATCAGGGTGTTTCAAAGTACGTCATGCGTCTTACTGAATTTTTTTTTGTTGTTATTATGCAAATGTTCAAAAATTTCATATTTTTTTATATAAATTATTAATAGACATTAGATTTATGAAATGGGCTCCCGTTGTAAGACGACTAAAATGTCACGGTGTATATATACAAATTATTGTCTATGTGCGGCAAAAAAAAAACGCTTGTCTAAAATATTTAAAACTCACCACAAAAGCAATTCATCTGACGCCCACATTGTTTGGCATAAATACCACTTTAGTATACAAAAAAAGGTTTAATATGAATGAGCTCATTACCACAGACCACAAATTGCACCTCACATAATTTGTTGGAATGCACGTTTACCAGTATTAATGCACCCCAGGGACGAGGGTGCGTACACTTATTACGTGCCCTGTATTTTAATTCGGACAAAACACGCACTGAAATTTAATTTCCGTAGTACAATTATTTTTGTGGTCACTGTATTGGTGGGCAGTCCACGATATTGGATTCCGTATTATGTGTAGGACGAAAATTGGTGCTCTGCATACGTAATAAGTTTTATTCAAAAATATAATCATAGAGCGCGGGAATTTGATTGGCACTAGTCGGTAATGTGAATAAGTACGTTTTAATATGCGTTGGAAAACGAATTGGAGTCCTTTGCCCTGCAGCCAGACAATACAAGCTAATTATTCGCATGCCTTAATTTTAAATAGAATGCATTTAAAAATAATCCAAGTAAACGTGAATAAAATAAATATTAAACGTCTAAGCCACAGTTTTAGCCTGAAATCCAAAATGTTCCTAATATACTATCAAACAACCCAACCAGCAAAATAAATGTGATTTTGAAGTGTACGATGTCAAGGGAAAACAATCAATGTGTATCGAATCAATTTGCAGTAGAGTCGGGTCTGGGCACTGGGCACGGGGCACTGCCCAGCCCGGGCCGAGATAAACGGATTATGTCAGCCGCTGTCAGCCCGGTGGCTGACCCGCTGAGACAAAATAGATTAGGAATGGAAAGAGTTTGTTTTGTTAAAATGTTAAATGGTAATAATGTTATTTGTTTATTATAATATTTATTGTTCAAATTAGAATCGCATTTGTCAGTTATACTACACTACTACATCGATACGTACCTTTAAGGTGAATCTAGTTGACCTTTTTTCCAGTTAAACTTCGGGAGTGTATTACTCCACTGTTCGACAATTTACATAAAAAATTAAACTTGGTATAGTCTCATTATTAATATTGTCTGTACGGAAACAGGATACTAAAATAAAAAGCCATTAAAAAGTTGAGCGTGTTTAAGCAATAAAAAACTGTAAAATCTCCAAAACCAAGTCGGTACCGACAAAGCTCAAATATCGAAAAGTTCCATCAACTTCATTGGTCATTGATTTATCCAGTGGTTTTTTTCATAAAACCCGATCTTTCGAAGGACTTTTCTTAAATTTTTAAGCGCCTTTTTTACTATAACTGATCCTGTATCTCACTCAATGATGTTTTGCGTGTAAACTAGCGTCTAACTGCTCATCAATGCTACTACCTTTGTCGGACATGATGCCTGGTGAGACAGCGTGTTTTTTAACTAGGCTCACCAGTGAGTTCGAGCCCGCGACTAGGTTCACCTTAAGTGTAGCTGTATAATAAACTGTCGCCGCGTGGCCGAATTCGGAGGTAACACTGCCATCTGGTTTTTTCAATCATAATCAGCCTATAATTTTCCCACTGCTGGGGCCCAGGCAACCTCTTTGTGAGAGGGACTAGGCTATAATCCACCTCGCGGGCCCGGTGAGCTTTGGTGGATGTCATATGTTTTAGTTATTTTTTTGTTTTAGGACACGCTAGTTTCGTTACGATGTTTTCGTTCGCCATTTTGAGACCAGTGGTGATGAAATTAAGTACAAAACGTAAAGTTTCTGTCGGGGTTCGAATTCATGACCTACAACTAGTAAAATGGAGCCGATAGGTACTGGGCCACCACTGCTCCAATTTTTTAATACTTTTTAGAAAACATTTTCTAATTTTTTTACCAACAGCGTACGTACACACAGCTCCAATAAGTGGTTACCCCTCCAAAAGACATTTGCGTTCAAATCCGGACTAGGCCCAAGTTACGTCTTATATTTTGCAAAAACATTTTGTTATAATTACTGTATTTTTTACTGAATATGGTTAACATTTACGCAAAATAACTCAATGTCTAATTAGACCGGAAGTATCAAGACCGCTTGCCGTCCATAGGACTGGAGGTTCAAATCCTAGGCACGAAATGTGCTTTTTTTAATATAAAGTATTTTGTTATTTTGTTTTAGTAATATTTATAAAGAATTAAAAAATCAAGAATAATTAAATACTTTCGTAATCATTTCATATATTTCATTATTGCTATTATTTACCAAAACTATGATCTTATATTACTACAAAGATTTATATTTTACAATATGATTCGATAATTTACAGATAACTTATTATAGGTACATATTTTGCTAACTGACACAAACGGGTCCCTAGACAAGTGGCATCCTTAAACGCAAACGATAAAATAGGAAGCGCTAGAAATATTTTAGATTGACATAAACTAAAGGTCACGTGATCTGTCATGTTGTCTCTGCATACAGACGTTTTAAGTGAACGTAATACATCAAACGTTATATAACTTGGGGGTAGGGATTAATTTTATAAAGATAACGTAAGTATACCCTCAAATAACATAGTCTATCGATTAGACAGAGAGATAAAGTGACACGGACGATAGTAGATAACAAATCACATGGGCTCGCTGGCTAGTTCGTCAAACTGTCGGTATGAGTATGAAGACGTAGGGTGATGCGATGGGTCGAATCCAAGTCGAAACAATGAACTCTTTTTGAACTATTATTTAGATTATTCGTAACGAATTCAATGTTGTCTGCTACAACATTGAATTCGTTGCGAATAATCATGTAACATTTTAAAACTTGAGGGGCTAACACATACTGACGCTGCGTGTACGTATAAGACTGGCAGGAAAGAGGAAAAAATTGTCTTAGCTATTTCTTCACGAAAAGTTCCGGAGAAATATTGTTAAAATGCACACGGGACATTTTTATGTACCGTATTTTCAAAAAACTATTCTTACTAAGATGTTAAGTTTAGCTTTAAATATACCATTACAAGATAACAGCACTTTATAAAGCTTAGTTCCGAAGTTTTACGCTAGTAAAATTGGTTTAGTGCAAACCTGTATGTTTGTAACCAGACGACGGTTACAAACATACAGGTGCAGGCGCAGGTTACAGCCCTCACCGGGCTCGCGTGGTGGATTATAGCCCACTCCCTCTCACAAAGAGGTTGCCCAAGTCGCAGCAGTAGGTCAAAATCAAGTCCAAAGGAGTCTCTTTGGACTTGATTTTGACCCACTTCAAACGGTCAGATTTCATTTAAACTTTGTAGACCTATCGAGGACCGATGACAATTCAATAATTGCATAAATTTGTTCCATAACGTTAAAAAAAGCAGAAAATAATTTCAAGAAAGCGTGGGGTGCTTGATATTTATTGATTATAAAAATACCTCAAAAAGCACCCCCACGCTTTTTTAAATTATTTTCTGTTTTTTTAGTTTGGTTTTTAGAGCGAGTTTTTTAGTTTTTAAAATAAATATTTTTTTACTTAAATATAGATAATATTACACCAGTAGAAAATATTTAACAAGTTTTACTTAAATATTTTGAAATGTGATTAATTAAGCTAAAGTACAGCTTCACCATTTATTATAACAGTCACTTCACTAAAGTAAAAAATTTAAAGAAAACCACCAATGGATTTTTCCTCCATAAATTACAGGTCGGTTGCCTAAATAAATTCACAACTACCACCAACCACGCAGAGTATTTTAGAATATAAATAATATTTTATTTAAAAACTTGATGTATGCTGAACTTTAGAAATAACTCTACATTGCATAGAATGTTGGGAAACACGTTGTATTATGCTAAACTCTGTCTGAAGGTGTTAAGAAGAATAAACTGGGGATCACTGTAATGCCCAAAGATTTTGAAGAAGAATGGCTGTCAAGCTAGTGCAGACTAGAGTGCATTCTTTCAATCTTTGTAATTTAATTTACGAAATGGAAATACTAGAATGAAGGGGAGATGGGATATTCTACAAGAGTTGCCAGAGTATTTATCAAGATTTCCCTTTATAAAAGAATTGTTAGGATGAAAGTACAATGTTGGGATTTTTAAGATGTACGCCCCCGCTTTCTTGGAAACTAAACGAGATATTACTTTTGTTTATTTGTCTCGTTTAGTTCTGCTAAGCTGGGGAGGTATTGAGGATAGGATCTTAGTAAATACTGGGATGTTTTGTTGGGAATTGAAAACGAATTACCAGTTAGTTGTTTTGATGAAGCAGGTAAGAAGAGTTTTATGTAAGTGTGAGTAAAAAAAACAACCGTAGGTATTTTAAAGGAAATATTACAGTGCGTTATCCTCTATTAGTAGATGTTTGTATTACTGTGGCTTTTTTTTTTTTTTTTTGGGTGGGAAATCATCAAATAACTTCTCCCGCTCTGGGTGGAGCGGGAGGGCGTGTCAGACTTTTACTGACTAAAACCCACCCGTGTTCCCTCAGTTGCCTGTGTGCCAGGGGCGGCGGTATCTCTTTCGAACAACCCGCACCCCCGGCAGGCATCGGCCCTTGCGGGCCCCATCTGTTGCTGCTGACATCTCTTTGAGGCGCGCGTTGTATTACTGTGGCTTGTGCGTAAAGTTTGGAGGCCTGGAGCCCTGTAACACAGGTACAGGCTCCATTCTCCACAACATCAATGTATTTTTTGTAAACACTATTACGTAGTGTACTGATTTGTTATTATGCGGTGGAGAAAATAATAAAAAATAAACGTTTTTATTCTTATATTATTATAGGGAATAATTTGACCTTCGTAACAATACACCAAACCAAAATTATTTACTCGAAACAGTTAATAAAAAGCCCAAATTTTCTTGGGACCTCAAGACCTTTAAAAAGCGACACCAAAGTCGTTTAATCCTACCCAGAGCAAAGTATGCACGGGACAAAAGAAAACAAAAACCTGTGAAATACATTACGGAGCACGGTCTTAAGTTCGGTTCCCGGGTAGGCCGCAATAATGCAACGCCCATTTGTCAGGATAAACACTGTGGAAAGAAAAACTGGCTTCGTTACCCACAAATATTTTGGCACACTTGTTTGTTTGTTTTTGTTCGGGAAAAGTGTAGTGTTTTCTTGAGGAATTTAATTTATGTAGTGGCACAATGACGTTATGATAGATTTTAGCGGCGGTAGTGGTCAGTCTTGTTTCATTTATATGTGTAAGTCGGTAGATAGGTCTTTGGTGTGAGATAGCTGCTAGTCCCTTAATGCCTACTGTTTAACACACAGGTTCTGTAAATGGTTTATTTACAATAGCATTGATATAAAACAATAGGGTTCGGGAAGAAGATACAAGTTTCGTAAAATAGTAAGCTATATGTTTTTGATGCGCAGCCCAGTTGACAGGTCACACGACTCCCGTCAAGAGAAGGGTGCGCGTCGCTAATTTCTGACGTCTTCTAGAACTGTCTAGAAGCTGCGCTCTTATTGATCAGGTGGATTGTGGTGGGGGTGGTTTGAAGGAGGTTCATGTTATAGTCTTCAATAGATCTTAGTTTCTAGATTTTGTTATGTCCAAGAACCTTTTGCTATGGTCTTGCTTTTCCAAATTAGCATCTCAATATAGTGGTTCTCAGATGCATACTTTAGTTAGTATACAAACTAAAATTGATGAACCATTAGTGAAAAGAAAATTAATCAGAATAGCAAACATAAATTCTGTAATAAAGTCATTTAAAGTTAGCATTTACTTCACAAAGCAATGCACAAATTAGACCATAATATATGCATAACAGTGGCGGCGGAATGCACTTTTGCTTCCATTTCCCACCATTCAAAATGGTGGCAGACTTTTAAATTTCCCATTATTGCTGTATAAGGACGAAGCTTCAGTTTTTTAGAAAACTGACACGACCACTCGGCGTAAATTACACGCTATAGTTCCAAAGTTGACCATATTGTGGCGCTGAAATGCGAAAATTCTCGACAACTTCCGAACCACGAATAATATTTTGAAGTGGCATTCATTATGTCGAATATCCAATGCAAATGAAGTCACTGTTATAAATTACGGATTATTAATTAAGGAATAAATATTCTCATTAAAATTTTAATTTTATTAAAACAGTGACCGCGACTCGTACGAAATCCCGCCATAATCCGTTTTTACAATAACAAGAATTTCGCACTACCGAAATGTTTTCGCACTTATCATTTAAGTGGTAAGCCATTTAATGCATAATATTCGTCGTATCTCGACCATTCAAGCCAATAACAGTTGAAATCACAATAAAAGTTCGAATTTACTCTCGATATTTCCGGATTGGTAAGGAAGGTATTCATTGTGTATGGCAAAGCGAGGTTTATTTCCGTCCATGGAATGGATGGGAGTATAGAATTACGGGTTGATATTCGTTGCCTAGCAACAGGAAAGTTTTTGCGCTTGATTAGATGTTCGTGGGTGTGTACGGAAATCACGTTGGTTAAGTTCTGTGGCAGAAAGTACATGTAGCAATTAATATGTTCTCATAACTTTTGAACGTATGAAATTAAACGAATTTATTTATTCTATAAATATAAAATTGGAATATTTGGAATTTCTTTTACACGTCATATTGAAAAAAAAATATTCAACATTTTATATAAATTCCCCTGAGAAGAAATGGCGAAACAAACTCAGTCAAAGTCTCTTTTAAAGTTCAGACATAATCTTGGCCATGTAAAGACCATGTAGATAAGTGTCTGAAATGGTCTTTTGAGGAACGTTCCACACACATTTGAGAGGCCCTGTCCAGCCAATCGAAGCATTCGTTAGTAATCGTGTAACTCTGTAGTTATGTTCTTATTTCAAAACGAAATCTTGAGTTCTAGACTAAACCTTTAAACCAGTATTTGTATTTCGAACTTTCTATAGAGACAAAGTTCTCAATATTAAAACAACAACTAAGCACCGAACTAAGCTGTCAATTTTGTATAAGGAACTGCATTTCTATAACAGTTAGGTTCTTAATTCAATAACTGAATCGGTGGTTAGAACCTGATCTAAAGAAAAACCTTCAAAAACAGTGAGCAGTGGTGGCCCAGTAAATTATTTCATCACCACGGCTCTCAAAACGGTGAAGGAAAACATCGTGAGGAAACGGGCATGTCCAGAAACAAAAATTCGAAGACATGTGACATCTACCAACCCGCACTGGACTTGCGTGGTGGCTTACGGCCCACTCCCTCTTACAGAGAGGAGACCTGTATCCCAGCAGTGGGAACGTTATAGGATGAGTATGTAGTTATGTCAAGAAAAACCTTGTTGTATAATATGGATGGAGTTGGAACGAATGGAGTTCAACGAGTCGATTCAGAAGTTAAGGAGCTCAACGTATGTTGTGTTGGAGTCAAATCCTACCCTATCTATTACTGTATATAATATAATACATAGTCTGCCTTCGTTTAAGACCTAAATACGTGTGTCATTTGCGTAACAATAGCGACCCAATTTCAAGCAATTTGTACATGTGAAAAGGGAACATTCTTTATTACAATATGTTCAAGAAAGAAATTCATGAAATTTTAAGCTTACACGCTTACTTGGTCACGCAAGACGTGTGAGGAATTAATGGCCTCCAAAGGCTGTATTTATTAAACCCTAGGTGAAACTTGAGTCTTCTTTTACATATGAATACCTTACCTACAATTCAAAGCTAATATTCAAATATACTTTATTATCTTTAATTCACAGGCAAATAAAATTGTAGCATATTGCTGAAATGAAACGTAATAAAATGATTTCATTTAAATTAGGTTTATATTGAATTAGCATTCAGATAATTCATTTATCGTCTTGGTTATATACTAAAATTTTTGCTTTTATATTATATACGTAATATTAGAATAATTGTGAGCAAACCTGTAATAGTTATTATAAGTCTGAAATCATCAACTCGTCTTAAGCAATCGTGGTGATCGATGCTGATACTTTGAGAGGCCTTTCCCCTACAAGGGCACAGTATGATCACTAAATGTATTATGAAACAAAGTCCCCGACCGTGTCTGCCTGTTCGACATAAACTCAAAAACTACTGAACGGATTTTCGTGCGTTTTGCACCAATAGATAGAATGATTCATGAGAAAGGTTATAATTTGTTAAGATTTTGTTTAAATTGGTCAACGCGCGCGAAGCCGCAGGCAAAAGCTTTATTAGTTATCAAACTAACTTAATAAATACCCGATAGTATAAAAAACATGCCCTTATCAAAATTTAAGAAAGTTCTCACCTCTCTGTTAATAGAAAAATTTTATTATTCTGTTCAAGATTTTATAAATAATAATTTTTAATATACTTTTTTTTGTTTTTTGGTTTTGTTTTTATTGTTTGTTTTATTTAGTGTTTTAAGTATTTTAGTTTCTTTAATTACATTTTAATAAAAATTTGTATGCCTTCGCGGCAAAACATAGCGCTCAAATATGTTAACCTAACACCATTAAGTAAATCCCTATGTTTAAAGAATAAAGATTCTGATTCTAAAAAAAAAGTTATTATGAGGATTAAATTTTCTACATAAAATACACAAAAGAAATCATCTCAAAGTTTGAATTTTCGAGATTGTTAAATTATTTTTCAGTAATCTTACAAAAAAAAGGATGTTTTTAATAAAATTCGGAGATCAGTTAATCTTTGTCTAAGCCTTTAAGCTTTTGAGTAATCAATTAGGTGTTCGGAAGAAGGATTCTGTTGATTTTTTGTTCCTAAGTGTTATAGATCTGTTGTTTTAAAATATCTACGCCTTGACCCTTTCTTTTATAGACTCATCTTTTAAACTCGTCCTATTCAATGAGACTAAAACATTACTGGGGAAATGTGGATGTTCTACACATATCGCTGCCTAAAATGGAGATAAATTCCCCACTCCTTGATATACCTACTGTATTATCCTATTACCTAAGATATACCGAATCTAAGTTTAAGCCTTCTTATTTCTTGCTTGAATAGTTACTTTAGTAATTTCGATCTCCCTACATAGTTTAATGCTTATATTCTGTAAATACTTCTGCTACTAAAGCAGAACATTCACGATAATTTATTTCAATGGCGTAAAACCTATTCGATATTGCAATGTAAGTCTTATCTTATTGTAATAAACTATAAATTAGAATAGTTGCTATGAGTTTGATAAAACTACGGGAATCATTCTAATTTATACCTTACGTTACCGAGATAAAAGTTACAAAGTAATGACTTACTAATGGTTTTACGTCGATGATGAATGTCCAACCGTACATGGTTTTCTGTGGCAAGATATGTATGTTCGTTGCAGACGCCATCTATTTTACTTTACTTTAGGCATTTCTACGTTAACTCTATGGTCAAGGGATTAAAAGGAAATAAAAAGTGGGTGAGCCTCTTATCTTTACGTACGTATAAGCGTCAGCGCACACCAAGAGCAGAGCAGAGTATTTTCTAGGACTACTGAAAAATAATCTTATGACAATTCCATACATTGTAAAATTAAATACGCGTTCAAACTTGATGTTCGACAATGCTCGAGCTTGGAAGATGCGTGTTCGAGTATGCGTTCTACATGCGCGAGCGCGCTCGAACCGCCCGCGCCGCAGTATGCCTCAGCGAGATTAACTGCTGGACGTGTATTTACTACCTACGGCGCGGCCGGCGTCAGTTGGAAATCATGTTCCTCTTCCTCTGCCAAAAGGGCGATAGTTACTAAGTCCTAATCAACCCTATTGAACACGTCTGCCAACGTCGGATTTTGGCACCAAACTGGCCATGCACGCCCGCCTAGCAACCCAGAGCATTTTCAACGGAACTTGCTCACGGAGGGGCAAAGAGTGGTCGAGAAGTCAAAATGCTCGACCATACGCAAGCGTTTTGTAGTTCAGAGTGCGCTGACCCTAAGTTGTAACAAAAGTCTACCGTCCAGTGTCTGCATACTTTTCAAACTTCCCTTTTAAAGTTAGACATTTTTCAATAGTACTTCTAAGTCCTTAGTTGTAGGTTGTTTTCTGTACAGAATTTCTATCTGTTTACAGCAGTGTAATATATTACTTAACAGAGGGCCTCGTGGCTAAGTAATAACAGCCGAACTGGTGCATTGCTCAGGTTAAGCTACGCTTGGCGAGATTGGTCCGTGGATGGGTGATCATCAATACATAACGAGACCCCTCCGTGCCCCGGAAAGCACGTTAAGCCATTGGTATCGGCTGTCACTCGTAGACCTATGACAGTCGTTACGGGTCGTCAGAAAAACATTTGACAACCAGTCTTACCAAGAGCGATCCGACCCAGTAATTGAGCTGTGGAGGTCAGATAGGCAGTCGCTCCATGTAAAATACTGGTATTCAGCGGCATCCGGTTAGACTGGAACCCGAACCCAATATAGTTGGGAATGGGCTAGGCAGGTGAATATATGTATTACTTAATACTCCTAAATCACGTCATCTTAAAACGTCGTCGTCGTCGTCGTCGTCATGTTAAATTGTGTCAAAGCCTAAAGTGTCATCACTACACTTGTGTCATCCTATTTTCATGTAATTAGTTTTAATCTCATCGTGCTTTGTTTGTTGTGTTATGTCTTTTTTTATGCACCAAATAAACGATTTATCTATCTATCTATCTTTAAAGGAAAAACTCAGTAACACTTTGGACACATGTACACAGTATCACTTCAGACGACATGGTTGGCGTAATGGCTGAGCGATCGACTGCTGCGCAGCGTGTCGCGGGTTCGATCCCCTCACGGAACAAATATTTGTATGATCTGCAAGTAATTGTTCCGGGTCTGGGTGTTTGTGCTTGTGAGTTTTCTATGTTTGTAAACGCACCCACGATACAGGAAGAAATTCCTAGTGTGGGGCAACGTTTTTTAAAAAACGAACTTTGCCAACCCGTGAATCGAACTGAGGCCCTCTACAGTAGCGAGGCATTTAGAAATACAGAAGCCACATATCCATCCAATTTACAGTAACGTAGCACATGTCTTGATCTAGTGATTTCCAAGTTAATTGTGTTTACTTTCCTTATTTACTTCACCTGTGTTTACTTACGTAATCATATTATCTACAGAATGCCTGGCAGTGTTAGTGATTGTTGTATTTACTGGGTACGTTGTTGGCGCTTAGTTTTGGGCCTAGGTTTATTGTGCCAAGTCTTGTGTACCTATAAAGGTGATTTTGATTAACGATGCTTACAGTTTGGGGGAGGGGCTTGTGGCCAAGTAATATAAGCCGCACGGATCGATCAATCAGGATAAGCTACGCTTGCCGCGGTTGGTCCGTGCCTCGGAAGTTGGTCCCGGCTGTCATTTGTGGATCTTTGACAGTCGTTAAGGGTCGTCAGAAGCCGGATAGTCTGACAACCAGTCTTACCAAGGGGTATCGTATTACCCAGTAACTGGGTTGTGGAGGTCAGATAGGCAGTCGTTCCATGTAAAATGCTTGTATTCAGCTGCATCCGGTTAGACTGGAAGCCGACCCCAACATAGTTGGGAAAAGGCTAGGCAGATGATGGGTGACCATCTTTACATACTAAGACCCCTCCATGCCCCGGAAAGCACGTGAAGCTGTTGCTCCCAGCTGTTATTTATGGATCTTTGACAGTCGTTACGGGTGGTCAGTAGCTCGAAAGTCTTAGCAACCAGTCTTACCTAGGAGTATCTTGTTACACAGTAACCAGTCACTGATACTGTTGTTCAGTTGCATTTGGTTAGACTGGAAGCCGACCCCAAAAATAATTCGGAAACGGCTAGGCAGATGATGATGCCACAATAAAGCTTCTGCTTCATGTCATCTTATTTAGTTATGGATTGCTCTATATTAAATTGTGATAGTCAACGTAGCGGTTAGACTACCTAATCAAAGCGTTAGCCACCATTGAATCAACATAGAACCGGCTGATTTATTAAAAAAACATACGATTTGCTTCTTATTGAGGATCAAAAAACTAAATACCAATAGTTTGTTAACAATTATCCTATAACATTGAATAATAACAGTGCCTACCTACCACTGAAAATCGATCAACGCTATAGACATGTATGTACAGGTACATCAACCAACCTACTCTCAAATATAACATCACAAACAGACACACACACACCACATAACCTCTACATTGAACGTGTCACAATTCTAAACGAATTTCCACAAAATAACACGTGCTATTTAGATGAATCCGTGATAATTATGTTTGTTACTGAGACTGGCATTATTTATTCAAATCGTGTTGGATCTACGCGCGTAAGAGATTTTAATGCTGCTAATTAATTTCATTAACTGCTTCGTGAACGTGCGTGATGATAGCATGACGTCGTTTTGTCACGTCAATTTGTGGGTGAGATTACATATGACTTATTGGAGAATTAGAGGGAGAAATGGAGAAGTAAACAATCATATAATGTAAGTTAAAATGGCCTTGATTGCAGTTCAAAAGTACGTTCTAAGGCATTGCTTTGTAATAGTTCTTACAATACCTGTGAGTTTTTTTTTTACTTAAGACTTATTGGAAAATTAGAGGCAGAGATGGTGATGTAAACAATCATAGAATGTTAGATGAAATGGTATGGATTGCAGTTTTAAAGTACGTTCCAAGGCATTTCTTTTTAATAGGTCTTACAATACTTGAGCTTGTTGCTAAGTATAAACAGCCGCACAGGTCGATCTATCAGGTTCAGCTACGCTTTCCGCGGTTGGTCATATCAAGACCCCTCCGTACCTCTGAAAGCACCTTAAGCCGTTGGTCCCGGCTACCATTTGTAGATCTTTGACAGTCGTTACGGGTTGTCAGAAGCGCGAGTCTGACAACCAGTCTTACCAAAGGGTACTTACGTATTACCCAGTAACTGAGTTGTGGAGGTCAGATAGGTATTCGCTCCATGTAAACTGGTATTCAGCTGCTTCCGGTTAGACTGGAAGCCGACTCCAACATAGTCGGGAAAAGGCTAGGCAGACAGGCTAGACAGGTAATGACTATGTGACTAATATAATAAAATACCTATTCACCGATCTTGTATCGAGCCCCAATCGTAGTCACTACTGGGCGTAACTCATCTAACATAATGTAATATTTTTACCTTTGCAATGGTAGGCAGTGGGCATATTGCAGATTAGCCGATAGGGCCGAAAGGTTCTGCCCACCAGGTGGACCGATGACCCGGTGAAGGACTGCAGGAATAGGAAAAGAACAGAATTAGTCGAAATGGCGGTGCTTGGGGGAGGCCTTTGTCCAGCAGTGGACATTTTCCGAATGAAATGATCATGATGATGATGATGATGAACTTTGCCATCAACTCGAAAAGAAGAAGTCGAATCGATTTAGGACTTGATCCTAAATCGATGAGTAATGTAATTAAGGCTTTCACTGTTCGATCACACTTACACAATCTCGAGGCAGTTTTCAATTCTGCATTTCAACCCCTTTAAACAGGCGGATTTATGTTTCAAAAAATTCGTATAAAAATATAACTTTTACCACCATCATGATCATTAATAGAAGAGATATCGACTTTTGTCGTTCACATAAATCAAAATCAGTTGACCTTATAGTAAAGTATCCCTTTAAAAAATACCATCCCCTACCAAACACCCGTTCGTGTATTCAGGGAAAATTTCACCCTATCCGATACCAAATTCGATTTTCGTACAAATTAAACGATTGGTTTACCAGAAAACAGGTTTACATCGATACGACGCGACGTAGGCACAGGCCGCTGTGTGAAAGCCTTTGTAACCCAATTCTAATTCGGTGAGCCAGATGACCCAATTCCGGCACTACACGTGGCAAGCTATGTTCTTAGAAATGTGATGTTAACGTACGTTTTTTTTTTCCTTTTTCAGGTAATATTTATGTCTAATATGCTGTAGAGTGAAGAGCTTCGCCATTATGAAGAGAAAAATCACGTCATTAACCGTGAGTTGTTTTTTTTTTTCATCTTAATACTATAGGTACAACATAGACATACGAGTTACACATTATTTCTACTTTTAATCATTGAAAATAAAGATGGTCGAAAAATATGGACCACTATATGTAATAATATTTTGTTATCAAAAATGCTTTTTCTGTGAACACTTTTGGTTTAGTACAATTATACATATTAGTAGGTACACACGTGTATGTAAATGATACCCAAAATATTTCATACGACAATATAAACTCAAACGCTACCTAACTTTTCTTCGTTTTCCAACACTTTCAATAAAAAAACAGCTTCAAACACATACATGTAGATACCCATAAAACCTCCACATGGTGCCGAAGAAACAAAAACGACCCAACTCCATCATCAAAGCTCGTAATCCTCCGTCAAAGAATAAATTAAACACAGAGGTGACAACCCGGTCAAATGGATAACACAGCCAAAGGGCATTCTCAGACGAGGCAAATTTAATGAAACGGAAAAGTGAATAAAAAGGTAAAAAAGGACAGGAAAGACTCCTTGACCCTCGATAAGGGAAAATTGCTTAAGTTATTTTTCTTTAATTATTACAGACTTGATGGTATTGAGTATCGCCAATTACAGTTGGTCTTTAATTACGTATCTGCGAGCGATGAATGGCAATGGGAAGCAATTAGAAATTTCGTCGGTTATTTAATGTAGTGCCAGCTGTTTTGTAAATGGTTGGTTAATGGTCGTTTGTTAACTGTTTACTTGGCTTTAGTTTAAGTAATTTATCGCATTGTGGAATTATAGAAATCAAACGTTTATTTGCTTTTTGTCATTTGAAATTAGCACAAATTAAGTTTATTTTCTACCAACTGCTGTGGTTTTTTGTTTCGAGGAGCAATGGTGCCCGAGTGGTAACAGCCGCTACTTACCGAGTTGAAGGTCGTGGGTTCGAACCCAAGCAGACCCTTTACTTTGCGTAAATTATTTAATCAACACTGCTCTCAAACCGGTAAAGGAAAACATCGTGAGGAAAGCATGTCGTGTAACCAAAAACTCGAAGACATGTTGTGACATCTACCAAACGGCACTGGGCCTGCATGGTGGATTACGGTCCACTCCTTCTCACAAAGAGGAGGCTGTGTACCTAGCTGTAGGAATATTATAGGTTGATAATGCTAATACTGTGGTTTTTTGTGAAAAAAAAAAACAACGAAACGAGTTACCTAAATCTCAACAGAAAGATATAAATGAAACTTCTGTTAAAATACGAATAAACCCTTATCACATTCAACACCAGATAAAACAAAAAAGTCACGATACAAACGAATAAACAGTCAGGTATCAAAACTCATGATTCTCTAGAGTCATAGGTGCAAAACTTATTGCGTAAGACCTTATCACTGGCTGCCTACGCGCTTATCTTGACAAATGTTCCCGGCATTACATTCAGCCGCTACAGACAACAATAAGACATTTGTTTAGACAATGCGTTACAGTTTTATTTGTGTCCTGGCACTAGATTTTGCTCGGGTGACGGTTGGAGATTTAGGGCTGGGAAACAAAACATACCTGCCTGTACCTATGTGTTGTATGTTCTACTGTTATTTTTGCCTTTAGTTTAGGTCTATGGACCTTTGTATAAAATATAAAATGTTTGATATTGTGTGTATTTTTTACACACAATATCTCTTAAAAATGAAACCTCGAAAGCTCCTGATGTCATAGGTCGATAATTGTCATAATTTCCACTTGCACTGAATATTCTGATAACTACTCCTTATAGTTAACCTAAAATAAAACCAAATTAAACAAAAACTAATAAGAGGTATCGTGGGAGCCAGTGCGGTATCGTAAATGTCACATGTCTTCGAGTTTTTGGTTTAGGACGTCATGCTGTTATTCTCACGATGTATCTGTCCTTCACCGTTTTGAGAGCAATGGTGATGAAATAAATTACAGAGATTAAAGCGCCTGTACTACTGCCTGAACAACGAACGAACAAACGAACGAATTGTAAGTCGCGGCCGTTATCACTGGGCCACCACTGTTCTACAACTGGAAATATTTACCATCTGTTCCTAAACATTTCTGCTTGACGAAAAAGATATTGTCTCCGAAAAACAACGCACAACCAGAAGTCACAAACATTTGTAGTGTAGACGCGGATTTAGAAAATACGCTTACAATATTTTGCCTACACTGCTCCTGTGTTATAGGCATAATCATTTTGATAGACGTTATTCTGTTTTTGTGTGTAACGCACGCGTATTGCGTCAATGTTTCTTCAGGTAAATGGAAAGTCGGTTCGATTTGACCTTCGAAATGATGGAAACTAAATCTTGCTTTTTTGTTGACGGGGTAACACGTTTAAGGTGAAAGCTTTACGGTAACCCGCGCAATTCGAATTTTCTTACATTTTTTTTTTGCAATTTACAGGTCTGTGGCAGGTTGTATGTTGATTAGAATATGATTCGCGACCGTAACACGTATATAATTACATAATTATATTAATTAAAATCATCAATAAAATCCTTAATCCCATTGAATTAATATTACAGGAAAAAGTATAAAAATCATAATTTTATATGATTTTTAGTTTAGAACGTATGAGGGGAAAAAATTGTTATGCCGGAAGAATTTTACTTACAGTACAACTATTTTTTTAAGGTCCCTTGGGAATCATCGCATTTCTGAATACAAACGAGCTTTCTTCCCATTTTTAAAATAAATTAGATGAAGCAATTTTGTTTTTGTTTTTTTTGGTGGTGGGAAATCATCAAACAACTTTTACCGCTCTGGGTGGCGCGGAAGGGTGTGTCAGACTTTGACTGACTAAAACCCATCCGTGTTCATTCAGTTGCCTGTGTGCCAGGGGTCACGATATCTCTTTCGAACAACTCGATCCCCTGGCAGACTCTCTATACTTCCAAGTCGATTGAGAGCGTCCGGCTTACACCAAGTGCAAAGGGCATCTGATCGAAATCCGACGACTTACGAAACACGTAGTTTTCCGAGTGACATTAAAAAAATAGTTGTACGTACCTACTGTACATACACCATCATCATGATCATCATCTGCCTAGCCTTTCCCAATTACGTTGGGGTTGGCTTCCAGTCTAACCGGATGCAGCTGAATACCAGTATTTTACATGGAGCGACTGCCTATCTGACTTCCACAACCCAGTTACTGGGTAATACGATACCCCTTGGTAAGACTAGTTGGTCAGACCAGTAACGACTGTTTTTTTTTTGAGGATGGGAAATCTTCAAATTACTTCTCCCGCCCTGGGTGGAGCGGGAGGGCGTGTCAGACTTTTACTGACTAAAACCCACCCGTGTTCCTTCAGTTGCCTGTGTGCCAGGGGCCGCGGTATCTCTTTTGAACAACCCGCCTTTCGACTGTAAAAAATCCACAAATGACAGCCGGGACCTACGGCTTAACGTGCTTTCAGAGGCACGGAGGGGGTCTTGGTATGTAAAAATGGTCGCCCATCTACGGACCATCCGTGGCAAGCGTAGCTTAACCTGATCGATAGACCCGTGCGGCTGTCATTATTTAGCCACGAGCCCCTGAACTGTACATTCATATCGGTCAAAGTTATAACCCTCTATTTTTCTTCGCCGTAGTCGGCTAATGAACACCTAATGAAGATTCTACTCCATATTTGCTTTACATCATACACATATTGACTTAACAGCATATTGTTATTTATGCACAGATGATTGGCTCGTCATTACTATGCATTTCCATATACGTACACATGCGTGCATATACCTACACGTGCATAAGATGCATGCTATAATTTATGGGTGCCGACGTAGCGTGTGTGGTCTGATAGCACTGAATTACTGTTGCTCATTGATTGATGCAGACAAATATCTTCGGATTAATTAGTGGTGGTGCTTTAATATTGGCTAATTAACTGAGTAAATATAGTTTGCATAGAATGGCTATTGTGTAGTTGCCTACGATTATTCGGTCAATTAAGCTTTATTGTAAAGGCTTCTTCAAACAGCCGCGACGCGACAACACAACGCGACACTTGTAGAACAATTTACATTAAGTTTTCATAGAAATTGTTCTACGAGCGTCGCGACGCGACCGTCGCGTCGCGCTAGTCTGCACGAGCCTTAAAGGTATTAACTACTAAGACATTAAAATCACTACATATTATAAAACAAAGTCCCCCATCGTGTCTGTCCGTATGTCTGCCTATCTGCGATAAACACAAAAAATACTGAACGGATTTTCATGCGGTCGAAAGCTTTAGGTGTATAATTTATTAAAGGGTCAGTTAATGCGGGGGAAGCCGCCGGCAAAAGCTAGTATAGTATACACAGTTAGATCGTGTTCGATCAAACTATAAACCAAGCCTAAACCTTCGAGACAGTTTTATATGTCAAACTTTATTCCGACTTTAGTAAAGCTCTTAGTACATAATTGACAACCTAAGACCGGACTAAAGTGTCAGTTTTGTAAAGGGAACTAGGTATTTGCGATTTATATTAGGTTTTTATTTCAAAAACAGGCACGATGGTTTTTTTTTTGGTTGGAATATCATCAAATAACTTCTCCTGCCCTGGGTGGAGCAGGAGGGCGTGTCAGACTTTTACTGACTAAAACCCACCTGTGTTCCCTCAGTTGCCTGTGTGCCAGGGGCCGCGGTACCTATCTCTTTCAAACAACCCGCACCCCTGGCAGGCATCGGCCCTTGTGGGCTCCACTAGTTGGTGCTGACATCTCTTTGAGGCGCGCGTGGAACACAACGCGCCGTCGACCCGGGCTTGGTCCTTACCGGACAGCGAGCTACCCATTACTCGCTGTCCGCAAGCCCGCGCCTACGGTGGCCGGAAATCAGCCTGGGAATCCCTCTTTGCGAGTATCACTGCTTCGCTGAAGGAGGTGACGGCTAACCATGCACTCTCGCTCCGTACCATGGCTGGGACCAGGGCCGGACGCGAGAGATCGCCGCCGCCGATCGCCTCCACGAGTACACGGCGGTACTCCGCCCAAGCCGGGCACATCTCCACCGTATGCTCCACCGTGTCCTCAGGGCAATCTTCGCAGTGGAAACACCCGAGTGTTTCCGCCCGCCTTATGCGAAACAGGAACCTCCCGAAACAGCCGTATTCGGTGAGGACCTGTGTCAGACGGAAGGTGAGGACGCCATGCCGCCTCTCAAGCCACTCCTCAAAGAGGGGACTTACCGCCGCAATCGTGGCGTGCCCAGCACCGGGTTGCGACAATCGCACTCTCCACGTCGCCATGAGATCCTGCCGGAGCTCTGTCCGCCGTGCCGCGATTTCCCGTGGCAGCGGAGTTTTGGGCCCGGCGTTTGATCTCCTCGCGCCACTCCCAAGTGTGCGCGACAACCTTTGCCTCCAGATCCCATGGCAGCAATCCGGCAAGGAACAGACTCGATGGTTAAAACTGCTTTTGTAATAAGACCGATTTATAGATTGCGAAATTATGTAGTTTGGAAGTAACCAAGAGCTAAGAGCAGCACTCTGATGTTAAAGGTGAACAGTAACAGCTAATTAAATTAATTAAAACAATAATTGTATGTACTGAAGACTCAACAACCTTCTTTTTACCTAATTGTTTTTACATACAAGAGAGGTAACCTTTTCCATATTTTTCAGGACGTTTGAAGTGTTTAAAGATTATAAAACTGCGAAGATCTTTACATACAACATCATCATCATCATTTTAGCCGAAAGACGTCCACTGCTGGGCATAGGCCTACCCCAAGCTCCGCCACTTTGACCGGAACTGTGCTTTCTGCACCCAGCGGATTCCGGCGGCCTTCAAAAGGTCATCGGTCGACCTTGTGGGAGGATACAACAATGACAAGATAATCGTTTTCCTAAGAGGTAAACCAGTTTTAAAAAGAAATTAATAGTCACAAATAGTTTACACGTGGCAGCGTCCCACCTACGCAGGTAGCCGTGTAAGGAAATTTCTTAGTAGAATCGTAAGAGGTGGAGTGTTATTCTTAGGCCTCACACAAGGGAACGGGCGGTGACTAAGGCGGTAGCGAGCGCGGCGTTTTTGTGACCCAAGTGCATCGCAAGTTGTTGACACCTGTCCAACCGCCGACGAGGAAACGACTAGCTATCAACAATTATTATTTATTAAGAATTTTTCGATTAAGAAACGGACAAATGATTGTAGGTCCCGTGTAAATAAAAGAGAGAGGAATTCAGCTGTTCGCTGAGTGTGTCTGTTGAACTATTAAAGAGATCACTCAGCAACGCTCGCTTGGCTGGCAAAATCCTCGCTGAGAGACTCTCGCTTGGTACATTCATATACCAGCGAGTAATCGCACATCACTGTCAGGCAATCGCTGCTTATTGCTCACCAACTGACAGTGGGACAGATGCCTAAACCTCGCCATAGTCATTTGACTATTGATTCAAACGGTGGTTTCATTATGTTTCGTCTAAGCACCCGCGTAAACTCCGCACCATAGCCAAAGCCTTAGTATGGCCCCCAGCACTACGCACACGAAACTGATCACAATTACACATGAACTAAAAATATATACGATTTTTCTGGCCTCCATAAAAGGTTTTCTCTGTATTCGAGTTCACAGAAATCTAGTTTTCGATTTCCCATAATATCTGGGTTCGGTTTTACCGAGAACATGATGTAATTGTCCACCTGTGCGACAAAGACTACTTCTCGGAAAGTTAGGAGTTTCAGTTCTTTTTTTGCATTTGGTTGAAAGATGTTTGATGATTTTCGTTTTCGTTTCCTATTAAATATGAATGGCAGAGACCATTGACTTACACGCTGAAAAACACAATGACGGAAGCCTGGGATCGCTTACCCGCAAAGACACGAAAAGCGTTCTCAATAGCTGAGCCTTCACGAAGAACGTGTTTGTGTGTGTTGTATATGTGTTAGTGGATAGTGTGTGTATGTGAACGAACGTATGTGTATGAGAACGTGTTTGTGTGTGTGTGTCTTATGTCCTAAACTTTCGTTAACGATCTTCAGTAACAATATAATTAATACACATATCAGAAATAATCCCAACTAGATATTAGTTCCGGGTAACAAAATTACACACACCAAACATAATTTCAGAAATTCACGGTTAACTCATTTTAGGACAAAATGTGTTGTTTTGTCCTTGGTCACGATTTACGAGGGTTGAGCCCGAAGGCTATGTTAAAACAGCAATGTGAAATCAATCTAAAGACTATGAGACTAGGTTGAATTTTGAATGTGTTAAAACCTGAAGTTATTGTCACATTTTATAACTTAGTTTCGGTTTTAATGTTTGGCCAAAACAGATACGGATATGAATGAATATTAAAGGTGCTCATATTTTGAATAGAAAGGTTCTATTAATACCTTTTAGAAAATGGAATTTCCTTGTTACACCTACCCACGTTTGTTTGATCCTCGAAATCATGCTTAGAATTTTTTATTTGTAGACTTATGTTTAAAAAAGCTTCAAAATTCGATTTTGTAAAGAAACGGGATTGGATTATACTTAACTAGTGTTTCGCCCACGTCTTTCGTATTTTCCCTTAAAAACTTTAACACCCTCTATACGCATTAACGGGCAATAAAAAATAACACTTACTTTATGATTTACTTACATAAGCATTCGTGCCAAATTTCAAGTTTACTAACTCTAAGAAAATATTTTCTCAAACAAATGAAATACCCCCCTTTTCACTCCCTTACAGGTATAATTTTCAAAAACTCTTTCTTAGTGCTCATTACATTATTAAAGGAAGCCGCTGTCAGTCAGACAGTCAGTTTATTCTCCTTTTAGATACATCTCTCTATCTACAAAGATTATTCAAATTCTGAATACATAACATTTTATCTCCACAATTTAGTTCTTTTCTCAATATTCAAAGGCCCAAAATATCTAAGATTGCAGACAATATCAAGGAATCGTACTTTATATGTCAAGGCTAAACAAAAATCGAAGTCCCTAAGAAGAAAAATGTTTTCAACGTAAAATAAATTGATGACTTCAATCAGTTGGAACATTGGATAACTTGATGAATTACTAGAACCCCACGGGAGTTCATTCACAAAAGAAAATCTCCACGAAACTTGAAAATTTCATGATTTTTTTTCCTCACATAAATTCCACTGGGAATTCTGATACACATATCGGATTTGTTACCCATGCAGGTACATTTTGACAATTTGAATGAAAACTTCATATATACCTCATTTTCTCAAAATAGAGCATTGAAAACTAAACGAAACTTTTGTTTGAATTTGACTTTTCTTTTATATTATTTGTCTACTTGTCAGCTTACTTATTGAAATAAAATATGAATTTAGCCTACGTGGAACATAGGTGAATTTTTAGAACTTAATTTTAGAAGATCTTCGTGCTTCTTAATATTTTGCATATCAGTTTTTTTGTTTATCTTTCACAGTTAAATACAAAATGCGATTTTCTTTTGGATCTATCATAATTAAAACGGGCACCAACTTTAAGGCATACGAGATATTATCGTATAAAAGATTACAAATTTATGAGGGCCAAACAGTTTTTCAATCTTAATTCTAAAAAACCCCTTTTACTCATTCTTTAAAAAAATATTGCAGATTAACTTAAACCATTTTTTTCTAACACATTCACGCAATAAATATAACGTCATTCCATCCCGTTTTTCCTCATAAAAGCTAAGAAGACAGACTACAAACTCTAGACATAAATAAAAGCCTGGAAGCCACAACCTTCGCCCTTGAGACCTAAGTGGGGTATTAAGTATCACTTTTGTCCAAATTATATATTTTTCACTCGTCGCCGCCCCGACAATGAGGGACTCTTAATGTTATAAATTACCTAATTAAGACGTAAAATGGAAACAGAAGAGAAACTAAGTACCTTACGGTAGTTTACGAAATATTTCAAGGCTTCTCTGTTTTTGGGTAGGATTTCTTGCGAAGAAAAAGTTTAATTATTAATTTTGACGTGTAGGCTGTTGGCAAGGGATTTGAAAAGACTTGAATGATAAATTCCTAGGTTTTCATCACTTTTATATATAATTATTTTTAGCTTATTGCCCGAGGATAAAGCTATCATTAGGTGACCTTAGACACAGTAAATGTACAAAACAGCATGACTACTGTGACTTCAAATCGTTTTTCAAGCCAAAACTTAGCCAAACACATACATAGAAACCACGATTCTCAATTCTGACACAAATCTTTCGCCCTCGTAGCTGTCTATGCCCCGTTCAACCACACCACCCACTCGACTAAAACTCCTACAAATTACTGGAACATGCACAATCTAACTCTGCGAATGTCTGCAGAAAACACTTGGGCCACATATCACTTGAAAAGTGGCGGTATTCGCCGTATCGCCCGTATCTAGCAGTGCTCGGCACTGGCCGTGCACCTATTCGCTGGAGCAAGGCCGGCTTTGAATAATTTCGGTGTAACCATGTCCCCGGTGCCAGGCTGGTACGGCCACCACTTGGTAGAGTTGCCCCTTGTAATAAATCTACATGTTGGGCCGAGATTGGCTGCAGACATGCTAGGGTTAATCTCGTATGTCACATGTTAAGGTTTATTATGTAAGCGAAATGGGGTTCGCAAAAAAATCTGGTGACTTTGTTATATTTGGTTTTGACATGCCATGTGACATTTATGTACTTATTTTATTTTTGCGTTTGTTCATAATTCTGCACGGTTCGATCGATCAGTTAAAGCTACTGAGCTTACATACCAAGACCTCTCCGTATCTCAAAAATTTAAGCATGTTAAGCCGTTAGTCCAGGCTGCAATTCGTGGATCTTTTACCGTCGTTACTGGTCGTCAGAAGCCTGAAAAACTAACAACCAGTCTTACAAAGGGTTATGGTATTACCCAGTAACTGGTTGATGGGTCAGATAGGCAGCCGCTGCATGTAAATTCAGCTGCATCTGGTTAAACTGGAAGCTGACGCTAAGATGGTTGGGAAGAGCCCAGGCAGGTGATGTTTGTTTAGAATTTGCTATGGATAAACAAAGAATTCGCCTCAGGGCTGTGCAATGACATCGTGATCACCGATCCTTTTGTCAAGCATAATCAGCCTATAACGTTCCCATTGCTGGGACACAGGCCTCCTCTCGGTGTGAGGGAGTGGGCTGTAATCCAGCACGCGGGCACAGTGCGAGTTGGTACAACACAAGTCTTCGAATTGGTTCTAGGGCATGCCGATTTCCTCACTATGTTTTCCTTCATCGTTTCGAGATCCATGGCTATGAAATAATTTACACAAAGTAGAGCGTATGTTTGGGTTCAAACCGACACCAACAACTCGTAAGTCGCGGCTATTACCAGAGGGTCACCACTGCTTTTGAAGATTTCTTTACTATTTATTGTTGTTGCCTTTGACTTCCATGCGCTGATAAAATAACGACTGACTAAATTTTATGTGTGAAGGAAGCCAACATCCTTATGGGCTGGGAAAACTAGAATTTGAAAGTCTGCACAATGTGTACAAGGTGTTAATGTATCCGCTTGGTCTGACTATAAATTAAACAGATAAGTAACAATAATTCACGTAATGAACTGCGGCTGGTTTCTAAGCTGTTGAAACTGTGCGCCATGGTTCACTTGTTTTGCTTGTTTGTACGATGAATGAGGAACATTTATGCTGTGGGGAAAATTTTAGGAATGTGAATGGTTCCCGAGTAGGAGAAGACTAAAGACACGATGGATGGACTGTGTGAATGATGATATGGCTAGAAATGAGTGACTACCAAGATGACGCCTTCTAGAAAAGTATGGAAAGAGAGGGATGTTGCGCCGACCCCAAATAAATTTGGATAAGGGTGAGAATGATGATGGTAGATAACATATTGCGTTAGAAACTAACAAACACATGAAAAATTATCAACATTAGAGCTATACAAATGATAACGACATAGATATTCATCAAGCTAACTTACGTCGAATTTCATCAAACTTTTGTAATATAAGGGTTATCCTGAGAAATTTTGAATTTGACAGTTTGTTCATACTAGAACTGCCAGACGTCAGTTTTATTCAAAATCGCCCCTTAGTGAGTTTTCAAGGTCAGTAATCAATAGGTTAAATTGCATACATCCTTCTAACTTAGCGATTTTATGAAACCCATGTACATCGATGGGCGATTAAGGACCAAACCGAGTAGCGAAAATCTTGATAAATATCCATTTCAGGCCTTCTAGTTTAACACACACAATCAAATAAAAATCCTAAATTAATCCCGAAATCGCTTTATCCGCATCATTAACGTATTGTAAGGGTCTTCGGTCATTAAAACGGTTGGGTATGCATGTAAGGGTCGGTGCACACGATGCCGAATCATGAATACAATTACACGGGCCGACCGTTCGACTCGGATTAAATTCTCTCGACCGATGAATCTCAAATTCTCGACCTTCGGATGTATGGCGTCTAATTTAATGATAATAAACTGTTTCTATTGGGTTTGGATTGCTTGTTGTAGTAATAACCGTATCCTTGTTAATTATGGACGGGTTCATAATAACAATTAAGTCTCCTCATCAAATTGAAGTGATTGAGTGGTTTATTCCATTCAGTCTGACTTTATACATTTGTCGCATCATGGTGGCCGAGATGCGAAACATCGGGTCTTCTTTACGATCCGACATAGTTTAGGTAGGTGTGGGCACTGCAGTGGGTACTCGAACGAAAAGATAATTTGAATTTAAAATAACCTTTATAAACTGGCGAGTAACAAATTAAATAAATGTGTGCATCGAAAACAAACACGTGCGTTAGTACTGAGCGTTTGCCTAGACTGTCCGAGCTTGACTGTAGACTGTCGCAGTGTTGCCACATCCGGTCTCTCCGCCAGTCTTCGCTGCATCTCCTCTACCGACGATCGTGTCCAAGCGGTAGGGCTCGCTTGCGTTTCTTGTTACATGATTATTCGTTTACGAATCAAATTGTTAGATGGCGCTGTCCGTTGAACTTTGTCGCCATCAATCAACGACACATATATGCTTAAGTTTTACCATTGTACCTCTCTAAACAATAGCCTGCGTTCGCCAAATATATGTTTTTGGGAGAATAAAGGCGTTTTCAAACAGCCGCGACGCGACAGCGCGACGCGACACTTGTAGAACAATTTCCATTAAGTTTTCATAGAAATTGTTCTACGAGTGTCGCGACGCGACCGTCACGTCGCGCTAGTCTGCACGAGCCTTAACTGTTATAGCCACATTTGTAAAAGTATCTCTTTCTTACGTAAGTCTTTTGAAATCAACTTAATTTATACTCACATAAAGTTGTTTTTTGTATAAGTGGAATTGACTGCCCTGTTGGTCTAGTGGTTTCAATCGCTACTGCTGAGCTCAAGGTCCTGGATTCGATCCTCAGGTTGGACAAAGTGTTATTAGATTTTACTATCTGAAATTTCTTAGTAGCAGCCGGGCGCCTGATTTGTGCCCGATTGATGGCAATAGGCTCGCCCCCTATTCCATGGGACATAAACATAACTGGCGAAATATGGGTGTAATATAGATACACTTCTGCCCAACCCTTCGGGGAATCAAGGCGTGATGTTATGCATTTTTGGAATCAAGGAATTAAATATGGAATAGAATGGACAAAAATAAATCTTAGTCCATTGCCATAGATACAATAATTCCACACAATTCCCAGCAAAGATTTGGCCAACCTTTCCCCACCACTGCTCAATTTTTCCAAAACCTTCAGATCACCTCCACATATTGACTAAACATCTTAAACCCTTAGAATACGTGAGAGTATCGTTCTCTGCTAATATATTTCTGCCACGGCTCATTGACTGACAGGGGTAGCCCTAACAAAAGGTGCTGTTCAATGAAACCTGTAGACACGTGTCTGTATTGAATTCTGACCTTAGTGTTGGTAAGTAACTAGAGCCCTGCGCAAAGGTAGCTACTTTATTGCCAACTTTTTGAAAGGTTTTCGCTTACTTGCAGCAATGTCTACGTCTGCGCATTTTCTTGACATAATATTATTTAATGAAAAACATCATAAAAAGGTAGTTACGTGTTGCCATTTACCGAAAATCGACGATCAAAATGGTTTCGTGTGCGCAGCGGCTTCAGTTGGTTTGGGGTTTTTTTTTTTTGGGTGGGAAATCATCAAATAACTTCTCCCGCTCTGGGTGGAGCGGGAGGGCGTGTCAGACTTTTACTGACTAAAACCCTCCCGTGTTCCCTCAGTTGCCTGTGTGCCTGGGGCGGCGGTATCTCTTTCGAACAACCCGCACCCCTGGCATATTGGCCCTTGCGGGCCCCATCAGTTGCTGCTGACATCTCTTTGAGGCGCGCGTGGAACACAACGCGCCGTCGACCCGGGCTTGGGCCTTACCGGACAGCGAGCTACCCATTACTCGCTGTCCGCAAGCCCGTGCCTACGGTGGCCGGGAATCAGCCTGGGATTCCCGACGCCCAGGGCGTCTCCTGCGAAGACCACGGCTGTGAGCGCGCATGTACTGCATCTCCCTCACATGCGCCACCTCCCTCTTTGCGAGCATAACTGCTTCGCTGCAGGAGGCGACTGCTAGCCATGCACTCTCGCTCCGTACCATGGCCTGGACCAGAGTCGGACGCGAGAGATCGCCGCCGCCGATCACCTCCACGAGGACACGGCGGTGCTCCGCCGAAGCCGGGCAGACCTCCACCGTATGCTCCACCGTGTCCTCTGGGCGAACTTCGCAATGCAAACACCCGGGCGTTTCCTCCCGCCCTATCCGAAACAGGAACGTCCCAAAACAGCCATGTCCGGTGAGGACCTGTGTCAGGCGGAAGGTGAGGACGCCATGCCGCCTCTCAAGCCACTCCTCAAAGAGGGGACTTACCGCCGCAATCGTGGCGTGCCCATCAGTTGGTTTGGGTTACCTGCATACTTTGAAGGATGATCGTTGTCAATCGTTATGGGTAGTCAGAACCTCGAAATTCTAACAATCTGTCTACCAAGGAGTATCATGTCATCCAGTAAATAGGTTCCTCTGCAGAGGTCAGATAGGCAGTCGCTCCATGTAACATGTGGAATTTAACTGCATCTGGTTAGACAGGAAGCCGACCCCAACATAGTTGGGAAAAGGCTAGAGGTAGGCGATTGTGTGAAGCATAAAATTGAATTTATTTTCAGACTGTGTGTTTCAATTTCGTTGCAGAACATGAGCCTTCTATTATTCAGTGATCGCTGCTATTATTGCCAGAGTTGAAATGTAACCGTCACGCTATTTATGAGAATCGGTTAAGTTATGCCACATTTCAATTTCACTATGGGGAGTTCGTTGGGCCACTTCCTCTTTCCAGCTTAAACACTAGGAAGTGGTGAAAGGCGGACGTTTTGGAGTAATGTCTTATTTAAATTTGACGTTCAAAAAGAGCTGATACTTAGCCCAATGATTTTAATTTAATGACAGCAAATTAACCTGCATACTTTTCTAACTGCACGCTAATTGCCTAATTACTTCAGTTCTCTTTTAACTTCAAAGACACAATTCCAGAAAAGCAATCATAAAAAATATGATAAATTCAACTTACAGTTGAATCACAAATCAGAAAAAAGTAAATGACTGTAAAACGTTTATAACGATGGCAATCGGCTCCAAATGGCCGGTACTTACTGACGGAGGCCACATTAGCCAAGTTATGCTTATTTATCTTTACATTCACTGCCAAGAGTTCGCCGTTGTAATGAATATTTGGCATGCCAGATATTGTTGATTATTGCCCAATGAAATGACTAACTAAAGCGGTTCTATTATAAATTATAAATTTATTTGAAAGTTTATATATTTGGATACCAATCACGCAAAAACGGTTGAACGCTGAATCATGAAATATGGCACACAGATAGTTTATAATCTAGATTAATACATAGAATACGTTATTGCCGTAGTACGTTACCGTGGGATAATTTTCTATATACACCGTGACATTTTAGTCGTCTTACAACGGCAGCCCACTTCATGTATTCAATGAATACCTACTAATAATTTATTAAAAAAAATGACATTTTAACTAATTTAAAAAATATATATCATTCACTAAGACGCATGATGTAGTTTTGAACACCCTGTTATGGAGATGGAATGAATTATGAAATGTAATGGTATTATGGTAGGTAGGTAGATATCTTCTACCGTTTGATACGTAAACATTATTAACAGGGAGGGTGTTTCATAATTCTTAAGCATTATTTATTTTTCTCAGAACCTATTATCTTAATTAATGGTAACAATGTTTTAATCGCGCCTGGAGGTATTTTATATCGAATACATTGAGTGGACCACCTTTGTAAGAGGATTAAAATGTCACGGTGTATACTAATAAGTACAAAAAAAAAAGCTTTTGTTTTTTGGTCACTTAAGCGTCGAAGTACTTGTCCGAATCGCTGTCATCTAGAAATGTGCCCAGAAGACTAGCAGCATTCTCACGTTGAAAGACAATGCTAATTCTTTGGCCAAAGAACGAGCCAGTCCTCTGGTCACGTGAAGTAAAGGCGTGACCGTCCTTCTTAAACTTAAACAAAGTATTAACTCAAGCTTCTTAGAAAATATGAAAGTTCTGTGTTTACGTACGTTTTATTTGATACTTTTCAGTTCATTGAAATCTTGTTAAAAAAGAGATTGTTTTTATCCTTTAAGGTTCAGTAAAAAAAATGGCTGTCTGTAAAGTCGGTTTACGGACGATAATTTTACGTGATAACGTCATAAGAAAACAGACCGATCGTGCCTCTCTATCGCTTGTTCCGCGCTCTCGCTTGCACGCTCGGCTCAGGTGGAACGTGACAATGAGTCATGCTTTTTCGTGCGTGCAGTCGGCGTTTATCGATTTATAAGACGTTATCAAAAAGCTGAATTGTATCTGAAAACTGTATTGAATCCCTGCTGGAGGCAATATAGTTGTTTACTTCTTTCTTATTTATGTAATTATAAATCTACGTTTCTACATTTAGGTACCTAACTATTTCCATCACCAAGATTGCTACTGAGAATTTTTTAACATAGCAAGTTTCGGCTGCAAGTTTCATATTTATTTGTAAGAAACATGGTTAAACTAGTTGACCCTTCTTGGGAATCCAACCAATAATTTCCAATTTTGTGTTTATTAGTTGCTCATGTTGCCTCTTGATTTTAGACTGCAATGGATAATTATGATGTGTTGAATAATTAAATAAAATTAAGAGAAATTCTTTAAAAAATCCAGCGCCTATGGGACGAATTGCTCTGGAATCTTAGAATCTAGTACGAAGCTCCTTCCGCGAAGAATGGTAAAGAAACTACGGTAGTAGAAACTGCAAAATATAACTGCTGTTGACTGAAGTTAAGTGCAAGATTTTATGTAAAATAAGAATAGATGTCAAGCTAGGAGTTCAGTTATTGTCTTTGTGTAGCAATTTACTATATTTTTATTTCACAAAGACAGTTTTTGATCCCGGCACAATCACCCAAACACTTTCACTATCTGAGACTCCAATAACAAAATATTCAAAAACTTTTCCACAAAAATAACTGCACAATCGTCCTAAAACGGTCGCCATTTTCTTGAACGGCTAAGTCGCCAGTGACTAGCTTCCATTGTGCCTTTGTTCTTCGCAAATCAAACATGGCTGCTTTTGTAGACCACCAATAGGGTTGAACGAAAAGATACTTATTTATATTCGCATTTTTGTTGTTATTTAGAAAGGTTTATGTCGAGATTTTGGGGATGGACTTTTTTTTTTGACTCGATTGTACACTTCAAGAATATTTCACCATACTGACTTATTACTGATTGAATGAATAAATTACAGATTATGTAGATTAATAACAAATATAGCGCAATCTTTGAGTAAAGTTCTTCTAAACAATTTAAAGTAAAAGAACTACCAATTACTGTTCTTAAATTCAAATCGCAACTGTCATTATTTGACTGCAAATGGCAACGCTAAATAATTAATTTTCTTGACTGTACAAATAGTCAGTGGTTGTAATTGGCAATAAACAATCCAAGACAGTGTATTACATAACCTGTATATTTCCTCCAGAACTGTTTCCATGGAGGTCCTCTGCGGCTAAAGTCGTGTGCGACTGTGGGCAACCATTGTACCTTTATTCTTCGAAAATCAAACATGGCGGCCATTGTTACCTACCCGTGGTTAGGGTTGAAAAGTTTTACAAAGAGAAATGTTGTATTGTTTCATATTTTTGTAAGGTACCCCAATTTCGAAATGGAGTATACAACGTTAAATTCCCTTTAAAAATGAAGTCGGTTTTAATTCATAATTGTCCCTGTGTAAACTCGTGACTAATGTTGCACGTGGCGTTCGAATAACATTTTTTAAACATTTCCTTTAAACTGACCTTGTGTTGTTTACCCTTTTTAACCGACTTCAAAAAAGAGGAGGTTTTCAATTCGATTGGTATTTTTTTTATGTATGTACACCGATTACTCGAAGATGGCTGGACCGATTTGGTTTTTTTTTTGTTTGAAAGTGTATACTTTCTAGGTGGTCCCATGATCATCAAGTCAGGATCTGATGATGGGATCCTGGAGAAATAGAGAAAACTCTTCAAATTTATAGGCACACTTCAAGCGATTTGGGTAGTGTTTGGAAGAGTACTTTCTTGTCCCATTTAAATTTAGTGAAGATCTGATGAAGAACTTCGGAGGTAGGCAACTGAACTCCTTATTAAATGATAGCAAATGGACTGGGATTGCTGAAATCTCATGTCTGTCTATTGTTTACACCAGTTCATAACATAAAATCACGCTGGTACGCTGTGAAGGGGTAAGAATACTAGTACTACTACATACTATACATGTGAACCACCAAAAAGTAAAAAAATAAATTAAAAAAAAACAACCTACTTCCAAAAAAACACTACACAGTGAAAAATAACTTTAATTTCGGAGCCTTCCGCCTGGTGACAAAAAACTAAAATATAAATCCAAAGTCACCGACTTCTGAAATTAAAGTTATTTTTCACTTTGTAGTGCTGTTTTGTAAGTCGGTTGTTTTTTTTTTTCACTGTAATCTACAGCAGCAGCCGACTTTATCTACATTGTAATTGCTTAAAACACTATTAATCAGAATCTGAATAATTTTAAAGGTTTATTGCCGATCCATTCGCTCATATGTTCGAAAAAATATCTGCTTAGCAATGTAAGTAACGCCATGAATGAAGTGGAACTGTCAAAATGAAAGCGATTCCGACTTATAGTGTATTACGGAATTAGGTACCTGTTCTGGGCTTTTGGTTAAATCTATTTTGTTTTTCTTATGTCTTTGTATGCATGTGTGTCTATAACAAATGCACTATTTTTATTTCTTAGCAACCCTTTTCTAAAACTAAATAAAAAGAAGGAAAAACGAAGTTCATTGTTGAAGTGTGCTCGAGACAGCCCTGGCACTAGCGGTTCTTAAAGCGAAACTTTAGCATTTCGGGTATGCCTCTTTGTGTTTTTCGTGCTCAACGCGGGCATAAAATTACTCAGTAATTAACGCGGAAGTGTGCATTCCGCGGATAACCGCCTAACAAAGTATGTGTACGTTTTTGTTCATGAATTTATTATTATGATACATTTCGGAGCATTTTCAGTAAGTACGGTGACTTTGAAGTTCTGTTTTTCAATGACATAAGCGACTTTGGATGTCTACCTTGCTTGTTTCGCCTATAACGAAAAACAATCGTAATGCTTCGATTGCAGTCTTTTGAAAAACCATAAATATTACCGAAGGGTTTCTCAAACACATAAGTTTTCCCTAAATATCGAATTAGACCATTCATATAATTTCTACAACCTAACCATTACGTTAACATGTTCAGCCCACCCCTAATTAAATTACACCAAAACAATTCTTTCCACAGCATCTCAATCCAATTAGAGACGTTACCGCAACGAACAGTTATCCCAAGAAATTCGCTAGAGTGGTGCAATCTCAGCTGAGATCGCACCGAGCTCATTTACACTGGTGTACTAATTCAGTAAGGATAGGTACGCAATTTTTCGCCCGTTAGACCTCCTTCCTCCCTCCCTTGCACCCTATTTACCCCCCTAAGGCGCCCCAACGGACGTGATTTGGAAACAAATACGTACATTCGCAGAATACAACATTTGTTGGTGCTAACTTGCCCGTTGTTCCGTCTTGAATACTACGGACAACGTTATTTCCAATGGAATCCTGTTACATTATAATAAATGTGTTGGTTCACTCTAGTATTAGTAACGTGCGGACGGAAATGTGGCACATCTAGTCATAGAAAAAAAATATGATGTCCTTTTTGAGAAGCAGAGTATGTTTGTTGTCCTATAAAATAGAGCCGCTGTATCTCTGTCTACCCCTTAGTGAAATACAGGCGTAATATTATGAGGCTAAGTTAAGACTTTTTGCGTATATGTATTTGGACTCTTCCATTGTGGACGCAAATACAAACTAGTCATAGAAAAAGGTTGTCTTTTATAGCGGTATTTCTATCACTCATCTCAGTACAAATTATAAATTAAAGTCGCGTTTCATGTCTGCATGTATGACACGGATTTTGATGAGGTTTCACCATCATTTAATGAATTTATTCCGAATCGTTTAATGTGTATTATTTGAATATTAAACTTATTTAATAAGAAATAAATTTCGGTGTTTTCTCAAGTCATTAAACCTTGCAATGCAAGAATAGATGGCTAGTAACTGTATGAGTAGTACTGTGTCTTCTCAAACCCTCGATATTATAGTCCGGATATTTTAGTTCTGGTCAAGAAGGAATATTTAGCCCCTAGTGGCACTTTGTTATTCGCTTGCTTACTTTGTCGTAATGTACCTAATATTAATAAAGTTTTGCGGTTAAGGTCGGTGGAGTTTGTCTTTTATTTTTAGGAAGTAAAACAGGAACTTTTGCCTGGTCGCTTTATTATTTCAACTTTTTGAAATTGAAAATAGTTTGCGATTTGATTAATTGAGTTTTCTTTTCTAAGTTTTTCGTGGAATAAGAAAACACATGAACATAACATAGGGCTGGGTAGAGGTATGCCTATAATACACTCACATTTGGCCAGTTATGTAATAGGGGGCGAGCTTATTGCCATCATATCAGCCGAAAGACGTCCACTGCTGGATATAAACCTCCCCTAAAAGGGGAAATTTGCCATAATCGCCACGCTTGGCAGGCGGGTTGGCGATCGAAGTGTGGTGGTCAAATGCATAGAGAACGCTGCTGCCCATTCTCTAGTAAGTCCCTTAGTCTCTTTCTACGATGACACCCACGGGAAGAAATGGGATGGTGCTATTCTTTTACGTCCGGCACCACACGGAACTATTGCCATCAACCGGACACAAATCCAAACTCCGGGCTGCTTTTGAGAAATGCCAGATAGAAAAACTATAATAAAACTTTGCCCTACCCAGGAATCGAACCCAGGTCCTCATGTTCAGCAGCAACGTTTGTGTTCACTAGACCAACGAGGCAGTCGAGGAATAAGAAAATTACTTAGAAAATGTGTATTTCTAAAGTACTTAAAATGAAAGAGGCTTTACGGAGACATGAAGTATTATCATCATCATCATTTCAGCCGAAAGACGTCCACTGCTGGACATAGGCCTCCCCAAGCCCACTATGTCGACTGGTTCTGTGCGGAAGCACAGAACCAGTCGACATAGTGGGCTTGCTTCCGCATCCAGCGGATTTCTGTGGCCTTAGTATATTCACGAGGTATATTCACCTAGAATAGAAATCGATCTCCAAGGTCTCTTTGCTAGATGTATGCAAAACAGAACCATCAAATCACTGTGGCCCAAACATAAAGCCGCCTACGTTATGGCTTCGCACTAGTTTATATCACGTCCTCTCACACAAAATCAAGCACATCCCATCCTAGTAATCCAATTACTAAGCAAGTTACTCGACATTTTCGCCATTTTCCTACCGAGACCCCATTTCATATCTGTATGGAGTAATTATTATTACTATGGCCATTGTTTCGGTAGTAACAGTAAACAAGGGACCAAGTGAAATATGCGTTTACTGCCCACCTTCTCAGATAATATTGAATCACATTGCAATATCAACTATATTTTCTGCGTCATAAGGTTCTTAATCACTTGCGTTGTCGCACGTCTTTCATATCTCTTGGCTGTGTATGTCACCCTAATTTGGACTCTAATTTGTAAGGGATATGGTCGGTAGTGTATGCTGCTGTCTGATTCAAGATGTTAAGATCCCTTACTAAGATTTCGTGTCAAATCTTCATCTCGAAGACGTCTTGTACGGGAATAGATGACATATCCAATTTAGATGTCTGGCAGTAAGTTATTCATGAAGATTGAAGATAATTATATTGTAATTAGACAGGGTATATTTGCATGATAATTATACTTTAGTTTGATATACTAATGTACCTATTACAGATATTTTAGAAAACGAAAACATTAACATATTTAAGGTGTTGTAAATTGTTACTATATCTGACACCTAAAAATTTTACACAGGATACAGCAATCTAACAGGGACCAAATAACTGGTAATATTGGCGTGAAAATGTTTATAATTTTAGTCCAACCATGACGCTTTGGAAAACTATCACCGAATTCGGAAAACCAATCAAACTCTGTTAACATAGCGCCATACGCAATTTCCGGTGTCTATGCTTCCAATTAAAACTCAAATTTGCAACAGGCATTATTCCACGTGATATATACCTAATTTATTCCAACTATATTGACTCGAAACCTAATAAAACAACACCCTTAGACTGATCAAAAATTTACACTCTCCTACCGTAGCAAATTGTGAGAACAAATAGTGAGGGTTCCGTCCTCAAGATGTATAGTTGGGGGTCAGTAAAATAACGAACTGCCGAAACCCAATACTAGGTTGAGGATTTATTAGTTCTAATTCAAAATACAGAGGCGGAAACCATTTGTCAGGGGGCTCCTTATACGTCGTAATTGTATGGAGAAACTAGAAATATTTTGCTCGTTAAAACATTACTGTATAGTGTAGTATAATATTTGGTGGGTTGTGGAGAATTTATGGGTAGTGCGAGTGTGAAATTTCTTAAGGAGTTCTTTTGGGGTGAATTAAAAGACCCGTGTTATGATTTTTTTATTTAAAGCCAGGGAAATGCATTGTTAAACAAATTGGCAACCTTTGTCAATTTTCCGTGTAATATTTCAAGCAACTATCACAGAAAGACAGTTGTCATTTCAATACACGGGCAATTTAAGTCAGTAGTCAATTTGCTTGGCAAATCATTTCCCTGACCTTACTTATGAAGGCGGCACGATTCAGTCTGAGCAGTTAGTTCCAACCTTGATGAGTTGAAGTTACCACGGCATGACCATTCCCATAATTAATGATGATCACACAATAAGCAGTGCCAAAGGCCGCGACTTACGAGGTATCTTGCGACCCCAGACAATACTACTGCTCTCAAAACAGTGAAGGAAAACATCGTGATGAAACCGGCGTGTCCTAGAACCAAAAACTCGAAGACATGCACTGGGCAGGGCACTAAACAGGGAGTGGATTACGGCCCACTCCCTATCACCGGGAGGAGGCCTATGTCACAGTCGTCGTAACATTATAGGCTGATGCTCTGTGATTGATTGAGTGGTGCCACCTGTTACGTCACGGGGTTGCGACAGGTGCTGTGCAGATGGCAGAATAGAAAATGTTCTCATAGATTTAGCGTAGTCTAGGTAAAACCAATTAAAACAAAAGAATCTATTATTTTGTTTTAAACTGTGTTTGTTAGGCACAATCTACTGTCACTTTCTACTTCACTTTTGAAAGACTAATCTGTATTTTACAGAAGTATTAAAACTTACATTTAGGAATTATTTTCTTTAAAATAAAGTGCAAGGGCACTGGCGATACTGGTTTCGTGCACATAGGTGCACTGAAGCGACGACAAATGAGTAGGTATAATAAAAGAATTCGCGTCAAGTATTTGATGCCAACAAAGTGCAATAAAACCTGATGTACACGGTGCTATTGAATTGCTTTTGTACCAGCTAAGATGAAGCAACAATAAAAGTTGGCAAACAATAACATTGAGGCAAGAAATAACTTGCACCTTGGATGGTGCAAGTTATTTCTCGGTAAAGACTCTCTAAACGCAAGTCATTTCTAGCTTCAATGTTGTTGTATGCCATATCCAAGAAAGTTGCAACGTGAAAATTGAGCTTAAAGCAAGTCAAACGGAATCTCTCAAAGTCTCAACACATCTCAGATACATAAACAAAACAAGATCCTGCATAACATCCACAAACATCCTCAACATCCAAATTCGGCGAATGTTTAACGCGTGTTAAACCAACAGCAAATTAAAGTTTGCGGCATGTTTACTAGAAGTGCCACAACTGTCTGCTAAGTTTATATGCTGACAGGACAGGTAAAGCGACCGACATTAAGATTATATCAAAGAGCATTTGTGGAAACAAACATGTTTGCTACCCGGTCAGTGAGGTGTAGGGTGCTGGATGTGGCTTGAGCGTGATTCGATAGATTTACAGACAACACCAGTACCAATAAATAAACGTTGGCAAAAACTAATATGAGTTTTTTCGTCAATTACTTGGAACAAAAGGCACCCAGAAAATAGAATTACTTACTAACTGATCTCACGCAAAATATGAAACTAAAACCTTTCTTCTATCGACCCCCTTTCACCCTTCAGGTACGGCACTCTAAAAAGAAAAGTTGTAGTTTGTTACACGTTAATTTAGGTATATCTTATGTTAACGGTTTATAATTTGTATCTAATAATGATAGGTCATTATTAGATACAAATTACCCACAACCTACAAGGGCACTTATGAAACGTCAGAAGCTAGGGCTTCTGACGTTTCATAAGTGCCCTTGTAGGTTTATGCGAAATAAAATATTTTGGTTTTGATTTTGATTTTGACATAATGGAAATGTGACTGACACTTCATTAAAAATGTGACAGCATACATTTTGTTAAATATTATACTCGTGCAATCCGAAAATAAAACGGCAGGTATACATTTTTTTCTTTTATGAGCAAAAAAGTTATTTTTACTTCACATTTTCAATGTTATCATTGTTACATACTTCAGACATATCAATTGCCTTTGCTGCCAGTTGCCTTGGCTCAGTTGAAACCGTAAAGTATTCTCTGTCACTCAAACGCAAAGCTTCTCAATAAAATCAATTAAAAAAAAAACAATCGAATGTGCTACTAGACCTTCCAGTATTTTGCTCTTTAGCTACAGGTTATCATTAATTTTCTTGTATAACTTGGATACTTAAAATTGTATAACTTATTCTAAGAAATAATTAGCAAATAATGTTTATTTTTTGTTCCAGGTTTGTTTCTTCGTTTTTAAAAACAACAAAGGAAGACTTGTAAGTTGGACTTTTAATGAGCCATAATGAGACCACTCGTAACTATTGTGTACAAAAGTTTTTTTTTTTTTAACTACACACGCAATTTAATTTCTTTACCAAGAAAATAACTGAAAAATAAATCTATAATTATACGATTTTGAGTAATCTGATAAAACGAATAAATGGTGGTTGAAATGGTTTGGTTTCCAGCAACAATGTTACCTTATTAGAATAGGGTCACTTCCACGTACATAAAATTATGCTACGAGCGAGTCGTAGCTGTGCTACGAATCTACGTGCTACGAGAAATGCTACGAATGCTACGAGTATTGATTGAACATAGTTATTTCATTAACAATTTATTTTTTTGCTGTCTTTTTATATGCACGTTTCCATGGTAATAAACATATATGTAAATAAATAATAGGACTATTTTAAAAATTGTTCAAATTGATGGGCTTCACTTTTTTGTTAGATTTCAGTTACTTAAAATATCCCTGTCATCCCCCAAAGACTCACCAACAATACGAAACAGCCGTATAACTAAACATAAACATACTCAACTCGAAATCAAGATAAATAATCAACAAAGAGCATCCAATGGAGACACCTAGCAGATTCTCTTAGCAAACACACCGGGGTGTCACACTTAAGTGTGATCACTCACACTTTCGTCCCAGACACAAATTAACGAATGTCTGCAATTAGGGCCCGACACTCGAAAATGGCTCGAGCTTTAATATTTTAAGGACCTCGTTTAATGAGATTTAATATTGTTGTTCGCACCCTAAACTTGATTTAAGCACGTTTCTTTAATTATCTGATCAATGTTGTCTGCACAGCAATAATGTGGTGTTGTGTGAGCATGTACTCATATTTAAACCAGAGTTGTTGCTGATGCTGGTTTTTAGTGTATCAGCGGTTGCTGATGCTGATTTTTTTAGATCAATATCAGCGGATTCTGATGCTGATATTATAAATGACTTAAATAAAACATATCTTACTAAAACTGATTAGCAAAGGTAATATATTATTTTGAATAAAAGACAAGTTATTATATAAACTGAACTAGTTGCTGCGCTCGGCTTCGCCTGCGTGGATTTTGGAAATTAAATTATACATCTTACCGTTCCTCATGAAAAACTCTGTCTAAGAAACCCGCATGAAAACCCGTTTAGTCAGACAGACAGACGCGGCGGGGACTTTGTTTTATAACATGTAGTAATAATTGTATTATCCTTTGTTAACAAAATAAAAGTACAAACAAACATTCGTTTTCATTTATAAAGAAGAAGATAATCACTGTTCTTTTAAGCTTTCAACGAACACGTCACGACTTGAATATAGCATTAAAAATCAGCATCGATTGTTGCTGATGCTGATAATCTGCGGGTGCGGATGCTGATGCTGATATACGCAACAATTCTGATTTTAATGTTAGCGTTTCTGTTTGCAGAATTAGCAGAACTTGTGTAATGCAAATATTTTTGTTGTTGGCGAGTAGTTTTATTAAACAGAGGCTCTTTACGTATTCAAGAGTTTGTACAACTTTTTGGTACTAATGTTTTGGCGTGCGGCGTATTAATAAGCCTAACGTAAGAACAGTTTTTTATCTTATGATTAATTAAATCACTGGTGTTTTGCTCTGAAACATCCTACGAGATCTTTAAACATTATTGTCTACCAAAATAGGCAAAAGACCAGTTTTTTAATCTTCGGAGTCATTAATTCAGGCCTGAGCCCATCTGAGGGGGACCTGTGCGCAGTGCATGTATTGTTGCCAGGTGTGTCCAAAAGTTTCATAATACATATAATGTTCCTTAAGTTGTATTATATACTATAAACGTGGGGAATACTATGTTCATTTACTTTCCATAAATATTCTTTGATTGTTTAATTATTGTTTTTAATTTGTTTGTTTGTGTCTCAATTTATTATCAAATCAAATCAAAATATTTTATTTCACATAAACCTGCAAGGGCACTCATGAAATGTCAGAAGCTAGATGCACGGTTCCGATTTGTCTTTTCCTATGGAGAAGAGCTGGCAAGAAACTCCACGGTTTTAAAAGTCAGTCTTTTAAAAATAATTGGCTTTTACAATGTTTTCAAATTACAGTGATAATAGGTATGGGAGGACAGTACAGGCCTGTCAATAAGTATCAGGTACTTAGAGGAATGAAAATAAAGAATAGAAAATCGTCTATAAATCTACAGTCTGTATGGCCTACAACGTTCTCTCATTCACAATATTTAAAAGAATTTACACAAGTAAAATCAACCTATTTAAACCAAGTGACATGATTTTCATGAGAATCACTTATAAACAGTCGATATTAGAAGTGATGCATAATGTCAAATAATGACGAGAATATGTTAGAAATTATAAAAAAATAAAAATAATAAAAATTTACATTGTAATTTGGGAGCAGTTAATAGACTTTCACATAGTTATGCTGTTAATGCGGTACAAGGGAAGCCACATGTGCAGAAGGAATTATTGCCAAACTTCCCTGTCTTCAACGTAGTCTTTTATCTTAAAATATGGTTTTTTGATAAGGACACGTTTGATGTGAGTTTCAAAACTTTCCATCGCTAAGTTCTATAACCGACTTTGGCAACTTGTTATAGAAGCGGATACTGTTTATTAGAAATGACGTGCTAGTTTTAGTAATCTAAATTTTGGGATCACAATTTCATCTTTACTACGTGTATTTAGATTATGGAAATAGCATCTGTTTTGAAAATACCTAAGTTTTTGCGAACACATACAAGGTATTTTCTAGGATATAAAGAGAAGGCAGAGTTAGTATATCAATTTCGTTGAATTTGTTTCTAAGAGATTCGCGAGGCCCCATTTTATAGATTGTGCGGATTGCCCTCTTCTGTAAAATGAAAACTGAATCTACGTCAGCTGCCAATCCCCACAGCAGAACGCCATAAGATATAATACTGTGAAAATAAGCAAAGTATACTAACCTAGCCGTGGCTACATCAGTGAATTGCCTTATTTTTCTTACTGCTAAACAGTTGAGCTTAATCTACTTGAAAGAGCTCTAATGTGGGGACCCCATTGCAATTTTGAATCTAAAGTAATTCCTAGAAATACAGTTTCCGATATAGTATCTAGTCTCTTGCCATCAAGTTTTAAATTTAGACCTACTTGGGGTACATTTGGTAACGCGAACTTAAAATATTTAGTTTTGTTCGCATTGAGTAAAAGATTATTAGCCGCAAACCATTTCGAAAGAACAGCTAGACTATCGTTGACATGTAAGACATCCGTATCTTTTCTATCTATTCTAAAAATAAGAGAAGTGTAATTAAAAAAGTTAGCCATCAGGTAAATAATGTAAACAGGTTATTAATGTAAACTAGAAATAAAAAGGGCCAAGAATTGAACCTTGAGGCACGCCCATCTTAACTGGAGACCGCGAAGACGTCGCCCCGTTAACGATTACTGTCTAATCAGCAGCTTGTCCAGGAATTCCGTAGTGGTTTAAATTTCATATCAGTGTATTGTGGTTAACGCAGTGAAACACTTTTGAGAGGTCACAGAAAATGCCAATTGCATCCTGGGACTTCTCCCAGGATTCCAAAATGTGACTGATGGGTTTTACTCGCACGTCAATCGTCGACCTACCTTTCGTGAAACCAGTCATACTAACATAGTCTATGTAATACTTGCAAAATAATGGGTAATGTGCCAGATATAAAAACAAATAAATAAATAGTAGGTATACCTAACATTTAGTAGTCATACACATAGACACCTATAAGATTGTTAAAACAAACCACTCAGAGAGAGATGGTCCTCAGTGATATTAAAAAGAAACAAAAATATAAGAATAAATGTTTAAAAAATGTATTGCAAAATATTTTTAAATATCAGAAAGTAGTACCACAGTAGGTAGGTTCCAGATATTGAAAAATCTTTAAACAATACACTAAGCCAGCCTTCCAGACATTTATCATTTTGATAAATCCAGATTACCATGAATTTCAAATAAAACATCCCGGGATCTGAGTTTTATTTATTCATTTATTTAATAAAAATACAGAATCAACGTTCCGTCCATTGTGCCAGTAATGTAAATAATATTGAACATAAAATAACGAGGGAAACAAAATGGCTGGTCAAAATAGAATTTGTTTGTTTTGTACGCTATCATTTGCGCCTAGTTTCTGTGTAGGATATATAAGTTAAATTGTTGTATGTTTTACTGAAGAGCTTGTGGTCAACTAATAACAGCCACACGGGTGGTCCGTGGATAAACTGATCATCTTTACATACCAAGACCCCTCCATGCCTTGGAAAGCACGTACGTTGGTCCCGGCTGCCATTCGTGCATTTTTGACAGTCGTTACCGGTTGTCAGAAGCCCGAAAGTCTGACAGCCAGTCTTACCTTACTAAAGGGTATTGATCCAGTAACTGAGTTGTGGAGGTCAGATATACAAGTGCTCCATGTGAAATACTGGTATTTCGCTGCTGTCGGTTAGACTGGAAGCCGACCCAACATAGTCGGAAAAAGGCTACGCAGATTGTAGTTGTGTTTTACTGTGTGGTAATTTTATACAACTGTATAACATGTACAATTGGCAATTTGTTGGTTAGTAAAATAATATTTTGTTATTCATTTAGACCAGATATTTAGTGTACCCTTTTTCGTTTTTTCTTTTTTTTTTGATTCGACTTTACGTCCATGTATAAATTATAAAGTAGTAATTAAGTGCTTGGATATCACAAAAGTGTATCCACGAGAACACTGCCGACAAACTGTACAGCAGTTTGGCAGAAGATATAATTATGTTTTTTTCTATGTAACTTTTCCTGAATCATCATACATCATACCAGCCGAAAGACGTCCACTGCTGGACATAAGTCAAAACGGGGGATTTGCCATAATCGCAACGCTTGGCAGGCTTGGCGATCGCAGTATGGTGGTAAAATGCAAAGAGAACCCTGCTGCCCATTCTCTAGTAAGTCTCTTAGTCGCCTTCTACGACACCCACAGGAAGAAATAGGATGGTGCTATTCTTTTACGTCCGGCACCACACGAATTTTCCTGATTAAATGAAAGAAATAAATAAAAATAAAAAAAAAAGCTTTGTATTAATTAGTATCGCCGATATTATTAGTCTAATCCTTCAGTAGTTAGGAATTTCTCACAAGCAATCCAAGGACTGGATTTGTGTCCCGATTAGTAGATCGTATAAAATGGGACTACAAAAACCTAACTAGCGGAGCGTGTGTGTACTAATCACCTCTGCCCAACCCATCGCGGAATATAAGCGCGATGATATGCTGACCTTCTTATTTTTAAGTCAAAAAAGTAATAGACTGTAACCCCATCAGCTCAGTTTTCCGGGTCACGAATTGCACTCCCACGCAACCAAATATTTGCAGGGCTCACTTCTCGAAGTACGACTATTTATGAATGCGACGTTCGTGTAAACAAACCTACCGTACGCTGGGAAATAGTGTGTTAGAAACTTCTATTTTAACCGTAGCGAACTACAAAATAAACCTTTGAATATTTCTGTTGCTATAAAGAGCGTCCGTCCCGCGCGGGCTGGCAACGTCGCATTTCAAATGGTTTTTCGTGATCATTTTATTAAGTATAAACTGAACTACTATTTTTCTTCTGCCTAGCACTAGATCGTTGGTCTTTCATCATCATCATCATCATCTGCCTAGCCTTTTCCCAACTATGTTGGGGTCGGCTTCCAGTCTAACCGGATGCAGCTGAACATCTGTATTTTACATGGTCTTTATAATATTTTTTTACATTTACATTTACACAAAAATATTTTAATCGTCATAAGTACTGCAAATAGAAAACCATTGACAACTTAATACCGTCCTAACTGTAAAAATAAATAGCATAGTAACTTATAAATAGCAACGATCGAGTCCTGGCTGAATAAAAAAATAGTAGTTTGATTTAAAGTTACTAAAATAATCACGAAAAACTATTAAAATGCGACGTTTACAGCCAGAGCGGAATGAACGCTCTTAAAGAGATTTTAGCAGCGACAGCTAAGTACCACAAGCTCCATTACCTACATATATAAATCTATTCAGTATTTTAGTTTAAAACTCGCATTTGCGTTCGTAACGTGTCTCATTTAATATCCTTACAACTATAGCTATTACAATTTAATCGCGCCCCGAAGAAGCATACTTTGAACATGTTCAGAACAACAATCTTGTATTTTCAACTTGTTCAAGCACAAACGTTATTAAATAGAGACAAAGTACAGTCATCAAAAAATATCACCAACCCAACAACACGAACTTTATTTGGTACTAGATAGACGTGATCTTTCTTCAACTTTTTTTTTACTTTTTACTTTTTTCCAACCGCAAGGAAATCGTTTAAGTTAACTCGTTTACTCATGAAACTTGCCTTGTGGTGCGGATTACAGAGATAAAACTTAGTTCGGGTGCTTCTATTAAAATGGTTTCGAAAGTATTTTAATAATTCGCTGACTGTACTTTATCTGTTTGGTGGAGTTTGATTGAGTCTTTAGGAGCGTTTGTACTTTTTGATTTTGGAAAAAGATTATGTCGTTTGAATAAGTTAATTAATTAAGGGCGTGTTTTATGGTTGCTATCAATTAATTAACGCATTATTATTAAATTTGTTTGTGAACTTGGTAGCGATTATGTCTTACATGCATGTTTTGAAAACGTTGCCTCCTTAGTTTGCTCTCAATTTTTGTTTTATGAACTGATCATCAATGAAGTCTGTGCAGTACCTATAACGCCTGAATATGTAACATGTATGCATATCGTAATTTAGTTTGATTCTAATTGCTTAATTACCTACATTAGTCCACTTTACAATCGCACTAGCTTTTACCAGCGGCTTCGCCCGCGTGGAGGTTGAAAGCTATCCCACAGGCACGTACTATCGAGATAAAAGTATTCTATGTGTTATTCCAGGTTACAAACTACCTGTGTGCCAAATTTCATCCAAATCCGAGAAGCCGTTTTTGCTAGATTGCATAACGAACATCCAAACATACTTCCACGTTTATAATATTAGTAAGATTTAAATCCAATAATGTGCCTTCCTCTTCATATTTGACTCGAATCAAACATCAAAACGTTCACAAATCAAACTCCACAACAAAGTAAAAGTTATAAATAAACTCGGAAAGTAATAAACACATAACAAAATCCATAAACATGCTGCGTTTCCAAACATATCGACACGCGATCCTAAAGAGCTCGTGATTTATATTCAGAGGCAATTTGCTCCGTCTTTTATGTCCGTTATCATACAGCTGTGCTGAATGTTCTAGTAGATTGCATAGTGAAATGATAGCTGACAAGCTAGTCAGCTTTCATTTCACTTTGCCAGCACTTTTGTCACCCGCGTGGAAGTCGAAAATTATTCCCCAGAAACGTAATACCGGGATAAAAAGTATCCTATGTGATAATTCAGGTTATGATCTATCTGTGTACGAAATTCGTTTAGCCGTTTTTGCATGATTGAGTAACATACATACAAACTTTCACATTTATAATATTACAGCTGCCATCCGTGGCTCCACCCGCGTCAATGTTGAAAATTTAAGGGAACCATCTCCCGGGATGAAAAGAATATTTTGTACTATTGGATGTCCTGGCATGGCTACCCGTATGCAATTTTCCATCTAAATCCGTACAGCTACGTGAAGAGGTTACAAACAAACACACTTTCGCATTTATATATTAAGTTAGGATGTATAAAAGTATTATACAAACTTCCACGCCCTATTTCAACCCTTTACGACGGAAATTTCAAAAATCCTTTCTTAGCTGACGTCTTCTACTCATAATCTACCTCAGTGACAAATTTCATCTTCGTACGTCTAGTAGTTTTTGAGATTTCGTGATTAATCCGTGAGTGAATGAAAAAATATGTTTATAAGAAGATTATGATTATAATAGTAAGATGTAGCCTTCATGAGACCACATAATAGAAATTACCATCTCGTTACGCAGTTGTCTTTAACAACTGTTTTAAAGAGATTGAGACTGGCAAATAATACATACTTTGTTACATAATTGTAGGTAAAATTTTAAGCTACTCATGACGTCTCAACTTTGTATTAACCTGTGGACCTGCATGTGTTTTACCTAATTTCTATTTCTACTTTCGATACTTATCCAAGATAGGTTTTTTAGTAAAATTCATCGAAAGTCACTTAACAGTTAATTTTTAAGCGAAATACTCAATAAAAATTAGAACAGAAATCAAATTAAAAGAACATTGAATACTTATTAGCTATTATATGAAATGCAATGTATCTTATCATTTTGTGTCAATGTATTCATATAAATTGTAGCAATGTTTATCGACTTTTGTCGCTGACCGTACGAGCTTGGTTCGATGATGATTACGATGACAAAAGTAATTTAAAAATTGTTGCTTTTTAATATCCAAAATGGCAATTGGTACTTTTTGATCAATTTGAAGGCCTGTCCTATACCATTATCTTTTTTTTTTAATTCTTTGTTAATAAGGAGTTTTTATCCACACGGATACATCAACCCCATTGTACCTTATACTCTATTTACACACAACTATAAACCTATAATTATATTATATTTTACTACACTACTATATACCACCACTATACATATATACTGACAAATAGAAAAGGGAACCATTACTTTGACTTCTGAATTAAGCCACAAATTATGCGTTTAGTCCTTTCTGATTTAGGGTATGCCAAAATATTTTGGATAAGTCCGACATCCCACATATTTAATTTAAACTCCCTAGCCAAAAATTCCCTTTCATCACCATTATCTTAGTTTTCAAAATATAAAGATAACTGTATAATACAAGCAATAAAGTTAGGCAGAGGACACTCACAGGTCGCCAATTATGATGAAGTCACTCGTAAGGGCACGAACATTTTGCCACGAATCAGGCACAAAACGAAAATCCGGGCTGCTACCAAGAAAATCCTGATTCAAAAAAACTTTTTTCAAAAAAATAAACAACCGACTTCCAAAAAAACACTAAAAAGTGAAAAATAACTTTAATTTCGGAAGTCGGTGACTTTGGATATGTATTTTAATTTTTTGTCACCGCCTTCCGAAATTAAAGTTATTTTTCACTTTTTAGTGTTTTTTTGGAAGTCGGTTGTTTATTTTTTTGAAAAAAGTTTTTTATTTTTCACTTTTTAGTGGTTCACATGTGCTTACCCCTTCACAGCGTACCGGCGTGATGTTATGTTATTAACTGGTGTAAACAATTGACAGACATGAGATTTCAGCAATCCCTGTCCATTTGCTATCATTTATTGAGGAGTTCCGTTGCCTATCTCCGAAGTTCTTCATCAGATCTTCACCAAATTGAAATGGAACCACTCCGAGAAAGTACTCTTCCAAAAACTACACAAATTGCTTCAAGTGTGCCTATAAATTTGAAGAGTTCTCTCTATTTCTCCAGGATCCCATCATCAGATCCTGACTTGATGATCATGGGACCACCTGGGAAGTATACCCTTTCGAACAAAAAAATTTTTATCCAAATCGGTCCAGCCATCTTCGAGTAATCGGGGAACATACATAAAAAAAATAAAAAAAAAAAATATAAAAAAAAAAGGTTCCGACGAATTGAGAACCTCCTCCTTTTGGAAGTCGGTTAAAAAGCAATAACACAAATAAAAACCATGTTCGGCTCATTTCAAGCAGTCGATTCAATTTTCCTCACATACATAGCTTGAGTAATTTATGTCACAACATACAGGATGCACATAAATAAAGTGAAAAATAAATCCCCTCCAACACATGATCCTTAAAGCTTGCGCGGAAATAATCGTTCGATATTCAAAACGAAGGGCTTCGCTTTTCGCGCAATTAACCGCCGAGTTTAGTCCCTCTGCTTCCGGTCGGGTACTTCCGGTGCGCCCCCTAGCTGATGACTCGCAGTATATTGATTAATGAAAAAAAAAACTCTAGAATTTGCATTGAGAACTGGAAGTGGCGAGTCATTAGAGTGACAAGTTTTAAAAATAAACATTTTGGCGATGGACAGGCATGGCAGAAGTGTTCGATGACATGAAATACTGGGACAAAAATTTAAATTATAATATTTTCTTGGAAGTCAAAAAACTGTTTCAACTGCTGGTCACCTTGCATTGTAAAGTCACATTGCGACTAGCGAATCATGAAGCTGACCTTGTCTCTTGCTTCCAGTAGAACGAACCTGCATAAGTAACACGGCCTCCAAGTCAATATTCTTTGTTCTAAACATTTAAATACACAGACAATAGCATCAGAAATTGTGTAAGCACCAGTTGTTTTTTTTTTTTCGAGCAAACAGCGTTAGTATAGAGTACACCCTAACAAAAATAGACGGAACCAGGTGCAACCAGGCCAACGAATTACACACTTCAACTCCCTACCACACTATGCGAATATAAGAGAGAATAATAAACTTTTAAATTTCTTGAAAAAATACCCTGGCGTTTCATGCGGAATTGTATTGTTTTCCAACACCCTGGATACCGGTGCGAGTGCGGAAAACGATAATGAGGGAGCAGTTTTTCCGTCTACGCTCTCACTCTCCTTGAAATGAGGTCGAATTACGAATTGTATGCTCACTCATAAAAAAAATTACTCCCACCACGACTGTGCCTGCCGCGGCAAATTAACGATACAGGTATTTTTGCACAATGAAATACGTATTGTGAGTTTTTTGTATTGTGTTTAAGATTTTAGAGAGGATGGAAAAATCGGGTTGTGGAGTTGGATATTGATTTGAAGATTAATGTCGATGGCACAGGGCAATAACAAACAGCCAATTCGGTTTGAACCATTGTTATAAATCTACTTCTTTTATACAAAGGTAACATTAATAAATAAGGTTATGTACATCTTTTTTTTACGTTTTTTCGTTGTTCGTTGTTGTCCTGTCCTCCTCAACCTGTCAACTGAAAAAAACAACGTTGACGTTCTTAAATTATGAGTAGGTACCTTTCACCATTTATGACAAGAATTATGCTTCTTCAAGTGGGAAGTAGAAAGATCTGGTCTCACATTCATCTATCTATTTCTCTTATACTAATAATACAGCTAAAGAGTTTGTTTATTTGAACGCGCTAATCTCTGGAACTACCAGTCCGATTTGAAAAAAATAAGAGCCGAGCAAAAAGAAAAATGTCAAAGAGAACGCTAAGCGGAAACAAAGTAGGTAATAGCAGGTGAGGCGATGCGTTGCGGTGGGTCGGAGAATCAAGAAATTTCACGCAGAAACATTGTTGCCTCGACACACGTAGCTAGCAATATTTAATGATACTCAATGATATTTACCTACTTACTTTGGTGCCTTCACAAATCTTTCTCAAATTCACACTACCGAAACCTCTTTTACATCAAACTCTTTCAAAACACATATAAAAGAGTTCATACGAAAAGGTAAAGCCTTCACGTCGCTCCTGAAAAAAACCTTTGCAAATAATATGAAACCAAAATAATCACCTGAACACAGTTCAAAGTACCCTGATCCCAAGCGTTTTGTAGCTTCCGATAGAAAAAAGGGCTCCATCGACAGACGCGCTTTATGTTCACATAAAAAAATTATGACGGTCCCTGCAAACGCCAAATTGAATATGAAATCAGCACGATGAACTTTTAGTCTAAATTTAATGAAGTGAAGTGGGCACGTGTTCCGGAGTAGCTTCCATTTCGAGCGCCTTTTTGTTTAAATTGTGTACGCTGAAAATATTTGGAGCCATAAACGGATAGGAGAAAATATTTAAGAATACATACAATACAACAATACCAAGTCATGCAAGAAGTTGGGGTTTTAAATTCGGGCAAGTACCAATGTGACTTAAAATCAGTCCAAATCAGTTTGTCCCTTGCTGCCCTCTACCAGCGATGCCCTAAGCCGAGGTACGTACTCTGCAGGGAGCGCTTAGCGAGCAGTCGCTTTAGTTTTAAGTATTTTTAGGGGTGCGGGTTGTTCAAAGGAACATGGGTGGGTTTTAGTCAGTAAAAGTTTGACACACCCTCTTTCTCCTCCCAGAGCGGGAGAAGTTATGTGATGATTTCCCACCCTCAAAAATTTATTAGGATTATCACAGGCAAGTCCGCTTAAGCAGACGAGAACCTCATAGGTTCAACTGCGAGATAAGTCATTCCCAAAAAAAAAAAGTGATTTAAAAAGTCACTCATCATATTTACTTTCTGAGTTTATATTGGAAAACATTGTTAGGGTACCTGGACTCAGAATCTGAATAATTCTGAAGAATATTGTTAATTCATTGATTCATATGTTCGAAAAATTTGTCTACTCAAAAAAGTAAATAACTCAATGAATGTTGCTGAACTGTCAAAGTGAAAGCCATTGCTACTGTTAGTGTGTTACGCATTTACCCCTCTGGACTTTATAGTCCAGGTTTCTTATCAACCCCTTTTGAGCTAGCATAGTGATCAATGCTCGTGCCTTCTCATTACAAGAAGAGGCTTTTGCCTTGCCATGGACAATAATAGGCCGGTATTATATGATACAACAATATTTACGCTATTAGGCAAGAAAAAGCTAGAGACCATACTTTTGTTCTTCGTCGTATCGATGATATGTTATTTCGTTGGTTTTGTTGCTTTTCAATAAACCACACTGATATCGATATGTATAATAAGATAGACACTGCTGATACCAGTTGACAGCCTTACTGCTAATTCTGGTGAGAATAATCTTTGAAAATGAATGAAAAAAAGATAATACCTTTATTTATTTATTTGTTTCTCCTGTTCGTATTGTGTGCAGTGCATCTTCGTAAATGTTGGCATATTGAAAATTTGTCATCGTCACAAATAAGAGGACTGCTTTATGACGATGTCAAATTATCAACAAGATCTTTACGACACTTTTTTATCGTATAATCACATCAGAAGTTAAGTTGAAAGTAAACAAAGAGATTTTTACCAAAAAACAAACTTCATCTTGCATAACCGCATTTAATTCAATTAACCAAATACCTCGTCTCCACCGCTCTCAGTAAACCAAAGTTTAATGAATCTTAATACCTATCTGTGAAGGATATATTTCAAGATGTTAGAGCTCTCGGACTTAATGTACCGTCATAAGATGAACGGCACGATTATAACGCGAAGATCGCGAGATACTTCTTATTTATGATCGTTTAACCCTTCAAAAGTAATGTGAGATTTTCTTGTTTTTTAAACGCTTTTATTTTACTCTTAATTTTTTAAAGTAATTTGCGTGCAGTTTTGTTTACTCAAGAAGTGCATTATGTTAAGGAGGATGCATTAAAGTAGACGGCGAAATAAAAAATCAGATTAAAATATGATTCACGACCGTAACAAATATGAATATACAAAAATCATTAAAATCATAAATAATCTAAGTTCATTTAATCTCATTGTATGAGTTTCCATGAAATCGACTTTCAATGAGATTATATGAACTAAGATTATAATGATCACGATCATGATTTATTAATTTATATGTATGACTTATGATTATAATTCTGTGAATACATACGTGTTACGCCTACCCTAGCGATTCCATCTTAAGAGCATGGCAAAGTGTACGTAATTTGTCTATCAATATACTATTAATTAATTATTATTCGGCTGCCAGGACTATCACCTACCATCATCATTAATAAAGGGGCTTGTGGCTTAGTAATAATAGCTGCATGGGTCTATCGACCGGGTTAAGCTACCCTTACCGCGGTCGGTCCTTGGATGGGTGACCATCCCCACCTTCACCTTTGCCTTGTTCAACATTGGATGTTGATGGGCTAGTGCTAAGATTATTAGCTACATTCAGAATTTACAGACGATTAGACAGACCACGTACATGATTGAAATAATCGCTAAAATGTTTTCACTTTATTCATTCCGCTAATTAAGTCCCTCCGGTGTTTAGGTATAAAAATAATTGCAAAATATTCCATTTACCTTTTAACTGGGTGCTTTTTAAAATTTGTTTACGACAAAAGTAATATTTTTACTACAGTTCCGTATTTACGTTTTTCAGTGAAACATCGGCTTTACGATATTGTGGTTTCTAATTTAGAAGTCACATGACTTTTCTAAAATGACAAAGTATTTCTGTTTGACGCAAATATACACAAGACATTATGTATAAGTATAGTAGGGCAGTACTTACTTACCTGTTCAGCCTGATCATAAACTACATAACAAAAATGTTTTTATGATGTAATCCCACTTTGGTTTTACGGTTTTTTCATCATAACTACTATGCAAAACACATGAAAGTGCCTAAAACCCTAAACACTATGTTGGTTCATTTTACGCATCACATAAATGTACACTCTACTCTTAACCTAGCCATCAAACAATTTTCAACGCAGATTCATTCTGTAGACGAACCAAGTCATTATCTCGACATGCATTAACATAGTACCCAGGGCATCATCGCAGGGTTAATTCTACTTCGAGGGAATCTGCTGAAATGTATGTAATAAAGCCAGCTTACGACCCAACACTGCGGCTATATGAAGCACAATTCCAAAATAATATGAAATTATTATCATTTCGCCTCTAGTTCGCTACGCCTCTGTTTGGATTTCACGACACAGTAAACACGGTTACTCAAAACGTTTTCTACTCTATTTCTTGAGGACTAAGGTCGGTTTTTGATAAGTATTACAGGAATTGTTTGGATTATAAAAATGTAACGACACGTCCTTTTGATCAACGATTGGTACGATTTTAACCAACCGTGGTATTGAAGTGATTGTTGGAATGGCTTTTGTTTATCACTTTAGAATTTTTGTTGGTAGTTTCAGAATAAGGAATAATAGAAATTTCATCCTATTGGATAGGTTGTTTCATAGACGTGAGGAATAAAATACTTCTGTAACCCAGTGATTATTGGGCACGATTGCGGCGGTAAGTACCCTCTTTGAGGAGTAGTCACCGCAGCAGAAGCCCTGGGCGTCGGGAACCCCAGGCTGATTCCCGGCCACCGTAGGCGCGGGCTTGCGGATGTCGAGAAATGGGTAGCTCGCTGTCCGGTAAGGACCAAGCCCGGGTCGACGGCGCGTAGTGTACCACGCGCTTCAAAGAGATGTCAGCATCAACTGGTGGGGTCCGCAAGGGCTGATGCCTGCCAGGGGTGCGGGTTGTTCGAAAGAGATACCGTGGCATACAGGCAACTGAAGGAACGCGGGTGGGTTTTAGTCAGTTAGAGTCGGACACCCAGAGCGGGAGAAGTTATTTGACGATTTCCCACCCAAAAAATAAAAAACCCAGTGATTATAAAACTAGAGGTAAATGGTTTGGTCATGTTGAGAGGATGAAATGAAAGGCGACTGATGCAACGTATTTACAAGGCAGATGTAAGTGGAAACACTGGATAGAGACGCTTTTTCAGATAGTGACTTTATTGGTGATGTTCTTCAGGAAGGTCAGGGGCATAGTAATCGCACCGGCGTGGGTAAATGACCAGTGGTCCTAGTGTGAGTTTCATTTAATAATTTCGATCAAATGCATCGAGCGCGTTCGACGCTCCGATTGCTCCGTCACCAATGCAGGGCCAATCGGAACGCCGAACGCGCTTGATCCGTTTGATCGAGATGGTTAAATGAAACTCACACTAAGGCCTCTGATGTATGAACGTAAACGAGGCAAAAGGAGTATGTAAACATCGTAGCAGGTGTCGTTCTGCCTACCCCCCAGAAAATAAGGCGTGAGTTTATGTATGTATGTGTTAATATTAGGTGATTTTATATTAAAGTATTCATTCATAACCAGTGATCGGATAATCGGGCGCTTATATATCTAAACTTCTTCCCACGAAAATATAATATGGACATTCTTTTCTGAATAAATAAGTAATCCCGGGTTCCCGGGATTGAACAATTTTGTAAAAACAATCTATAAAAAACTTAAAGAAATCAGAGCAGTGGTTATTTTGCTTTAGTATCTTGATTTTATTCAAAACAAATGGATTATCAATAAAAAATTATAACGTGCACAATATAGTCAAGTAGCGCAAATTTATTTATCTATCTAACAGATTAGTGATCGAATCGACTAATTTATCGTATTTTAAACATAAAAACTTTCATTGTAAAGATTCTGAGAGGCATGTCCGTATTATTATTTCGTGGGAACAAAGGGATGTCTAGGTATATTAGCGCCCGATTATCCGATCACTGTCCATAACCTAGGGTAGGTTGCTGCAGCATTAGGTTCCTGCGACCTGTTCTTCTGGCTATAAGTAAAAATTCCCAATTATCCAATAGAGTGACGTATTTGCAATGGAAGCTAATAAAAAGTTGAAAAATCCCATCAAAATACAGAAAGAGGCTGTCCAGAACGATGATGGAGGGAGCAATATACATACATAAATAATCAACATTGCCCATCAAAAATCCCATAAACAAGCAACAGTATACTATTGACGCTACCTCCCGTTAAATTAGCCCCTCTTCTAAAGCCATAAATATTGTTAAAACCTCATTAATCTTTTAATATTCAAGCGAGCCATCGGCGTGGCTACCTAACTTAGTTACCACGCCAATCTGGACACGAGTGCATGTCAAAATACGCTTATTAAACATACACGGGTCACGGATTGTAAAAGGACAGAAAGTACGCTTTAGGCACTTGGGAAATGATACTGGTTTAACAAGCGATAGAAACTAACAAGTACTGTTACAAAGTCAAACTGAATAATTGGTTTTATGACCTAGGTGATTAAAAAGTGAGGTATTCCACTTAGAGCCCCGCCTATTTGAAAAGAACCTACTTTAGCCAAAGTTCCGTCTTAAGTTTAATTTATTAACACAAGTGTATTTCTTTGCAATGAAAATATGTATGTTTAGGTTAAGGCAATGGGCCTGCGTCGCCTGAAATAAATGCCTAATTTATAATGGCACCTTCTTAAGCTGTTCTACTTCGTCATAATTTGTCTAGCCTTATCCCAACTATATTGGAGTCAGCTTCCAGTCTAACCAGCTGCAGCTACCAGTATTTTACATGCAGCGACTGCCGATCTGACCTCGAAAACCCAGTTACTAGGTAACACGAAACCCCTTGGTAAATCTGGTAGTTTGACTTTCTGGCTTCAGACTACTCGTACCGACTGTCAAAGATCCGCGAATAACAACGGCTTAACGTGCTCTCGGAGGCCCCACCGTGCCTCGGAGAAGACTGCCTTGGTATGTAAAAATGGTCACCCATCGGCATACCAACTGCGGCTGTAATTACTTACGTGACGGAAAAGTCCTAGGATATACTATAATGTACACATTTCTTGAAATCATTTTAATAATCCACACTGCACCTAGCTACACACCATGTAATAATACTGGAATAACCAGTGCCATAACTCTTCCTTTTGATGTTCCAGTAATCGGGTTAAAAAGATAAGCATCAGTTCAGTCGTTGGCTGAAAAGGCAACTTGTAACTTTGATAAATATAAAACGGCTATCGTGACAATCCAAACAGAATGCAGTCAGACGTATAGTGTCGGCAGTTGACGTCGCATCGCGTCGCCGTCTGCACAAGAGCGCGTCATCGCAACACTCATACTTTTGTTGCCTGCCACTTGACCCACATCCTCTCTACATGTCTCCTGTAACAGGAAACTCACCCCTCCCAACACTACACCAACCAAACTCCACACAAATATAGACCTTACTTAAAAGCAACAGGACCTAAACTTCCTCAACACACCGCCAACTCAAAGGCGACTCCCCACGCAATTTAACACTTTGTTTTTCCTTCAAACATGGCAGAATATTCAATGTCGGCGGAAAATGAGTTGGATGTTGCTATTTAGCGATTTGCCACTCAACAGCTCAAGTAATAAGTTTCATATTCAAACGGCAAGGAGGTGCGTTCTAATGAATTTTTTATCCAGCTTCGGCCTACACTAGCAGCAATAATACATGTAATCCGAACCTTACTGGCATCGCGATCTGTATATTCACAAACGAAATATTTTAAATATTCATAAAAGGGTTATGGCCATACCTATTTTTTTATTTGAGAAATAGGATGAAAGCGAAACCTCGTAACAGATATTGTTTCGGAATACAGTACCTACCTAGCTGTTTTATACGTTGTTGCTAACATAACATGTGATCCGTTATTACTTGTTGCTTTTGAAAGAGAAAATAAGGGTCGAGGGAGGGTTTAATTTATAAATGTGTAACTTAAATAAATAATCAATTTATTTTTCCAAAACAGGCACGTAACTTACTTTAATTTAAGCTTTTTCCTTAAATAAATTATATTATTTCTAACGTGATTTGCCTTCCAAAGCAAATCTTTAAAGGGTACATAAAAATCGTTTTCTACCTGTTTCCGTCCCTATTCTTTTTATTCGTAATCAAAACTTTACGGCAATTTTATACGTATCGAAAAGGGTCCATATCAAATAAAATCGGGTCTAAAGGCTGGCAACTTCTGTGCGAATTTGTTGTGCGTTGAATCAGTTAATGTTGCCAAGTTTTAATTGGTTTAATAATTCGCGTTTTCTGATCTCTGCGTAGGTATAAAGTTTTAACTTTTTCAATTACCGTTAGTGAAGTTTCCTATGCTATGATTGACGCTAACTCCAGCTTAGCCGATGTTTCTATTAATTAACATTTATCATTTCGATTTTAATTTGAACGTCTGGATTCAGTGTTTCTATGAATGACGGATTTAAATTCGTTTGGTGTATCAATTTAAATTATTGGCTTGCTTAGTTTACTGAAAAAGAAACAGTATCATAAATACAGCCGATCAAAAGTATGGTAGAAAAGTATTTACCGAGATAAACGACAATTATTACTCTTAAGAAAAACATCTTTTTCACTTCCGAATTAAATAAACACACATTTGAACAATACAGACAAAAACATGTAAACAACACAAATCCTCAGTGAAATAGAGGAAAAAACATACAAAAGTAAAAATAGTTGCTCCCCGACGTTGGCACTAAGGCGAATAATCCCCTTCTTATAGCCAATTTATATGAAAAACGACATAGAAAGAAACAAAGGTTGCTCTGACCTAAGGAATTCAACCATCAGTTAGAAACTGCTCGATACAATATACTTGTGTTATGTGTTTGTTATTTGATTTAAAGGGATGCGTTAAGATAACCAGCGAAATTAAACTTTTCTAAGGTTTTTTTTTCCAATTTGCAGCTCAGTATTAGGCTGTATTTTGAACAAAATGTGATTCGCGAAAATAACAAGTATGTTTTTTTTTTGCTTCTACGCGTATCGATAGCAATCTAAATACAGTCAGCCCAGAATTTGGCAACAAGCTTGGCACTTTCAGCAGCGTCCATCAGTTCCTGTAGCATGCAGACAGCAGGACACGCTGGACAAGATATTAAATGCCCCATTGTTTGTGAGACAGCACCACATTTACACTCCAAGACGGAGGCATCTGTAAATCTCCACCTTAATAGGTTCTATTTACTTCGGCCTACCTGAGTCTTGAGTCTATTTAAAGACGTCCAATGAAGCCAAGGCAACTTATGTCCAGGTGCGAGATTTTCACCAGGTGGAACGAATGGGTTTGGTAGGGAAGCACCATCTCGCCAGTCATAACCTTTCGCCAGTGAGTGGGACAGTATGTGTTTACAGATTCAAATAATTCAAATCGTCAACCCTTTTCAGTTCAAATATTATTACTAGCTGTGCCCGCGACTTCGTCCGCGCGGAATAGTTATTTTTTATTATTTATTTATATTAATAAAAATAGATAAAATTTCTGAAATAAAAGTAGCCTAAGTTACTCCTTATTACATCAGCTATCTGCCAGTGAAAGTCCCGTCAAAATCGGTCCTGCCGTTTTAGAGATTAGCCGGAACAAACAGACAGACAGACAAAAATTTAAAAAAAATTGTTTTGGTATATGTACCGTATATACATCCATATGCATTTAGTAAAAAGCGGTTATTTCAATATTACAAACAGACACTCCAATTTTATTTATCTGTATAAAGTATAGATACTCCCATTGAATAACTATTACATGAAATATATATAAATGGGATTATATGATCTTAGAGGGTTGTAATGCTGATTTTAATTAAAATAAACCTGTAAAAATTTGCCGCGGTTGGTCCGTGGATGGGTGACTATCTTTGCATCCATCCATCCATCCATCTTTTCATTATTTTCCCCTCCGTGCCTCGGAAAGCACGCTAAGCTGTTGATCTCGGCTGTCATTTGTGGAGCTTTGACAGTTGTTACGGGTCGTCAGAAGCCCGAAAGTCTGACAACCAGTCTTACCAAAAGGTATCGTATCACCCAGTAACTGGGTTGTGGAAGTCAGATAGGCAGTCGCTCTACGTAAAATGCTGGCAATCAGCTGCGTCCGGTTAGACTGGAAGCTGACCCCAACATAGTTGGGAAAAGGCTAGGCAGAAGCCTGTTAAAACATACTTGTTACTAACGCAAATGAGAGCAGTGATATCTAAAATGTTTTTGATACCCTATTTGATTTGTATATACCCTATTTATTGTTTGAAATGCACTAATAATAATACCTCTATAGAATTTTCCATACTTAATTTACATAACGCCTGAAATTTATTCCCTGAATAACAGAAAAATCTCAAATCCCGCATATTCCTAACTGAAAGCTATAAAATATCCACCCTATTATTCCAGTTTGGTCACTACTCGTTAGGCAGCACACATGTTAGAGATTTATCAAGCAAGTTTGCTAGTGTGGCCCTTTGTTGGTCTAAATTAAACCGTAATTAGTCAGGGCTGGCGCGCTAGTGATTTATACCGGTTTTTACGGAAAACCGGCAAACTAATGTTATCATCCACGCAACGGACCTTGTAATAACTGCGGCCAACGTTGGCCCAATGTTTGCTGTGATTTGTTGGCTGTTAGTTGTTCGTGTGTGTTTGATTTAGGTGCTGTGTTGTTGTTTGTTTTTGTTTGCACTTGTGAAGAATTGTTTTCCAATACCATGAATTTTGGGAAATAACTCGGTAGGATTTTTCGAACAGTCCAAGTCAAAAATCATTATTTAGCAACCTTAACATTGAAAGAGGGAAAGAGGTTTGAAACGCTTGTTTTATTTTTCATTCATTGTAATTGCAAAACCGAACTTGATACACAACGCTGCCAATTTCAACCACACCTTGATCCCCCATTGAAAAAAAAAACCGAAACAAATATAATACATTAGGGTTGCCCCTAACGTAATTTGACTAAACGTCAACAGGCTATTACCCCCAGTGACCGATCGGAGCCGACAGCGTTCGATATGAACCGTTCATATTGAACGATTCATTCGCGAAATTAAACTGTCAGCTGACTGGTGTGTTGTTTGTTTGTTATTAACTAATGCACACAAGGGAATTGTTTGACCTTTTATAGAACATTGATTTGAACCGACGGATGTGATGGTTCGGAAATGCTTTATCGGATATGTGGAGTGATAAAACTGACTATGTGTTTACTGATGTTAGGTACAGTCGAGTTCATTAATATATTCGCACTGTCAGGGATTCAAAATGTTGTGACCGTTGGATAGCTCAATAAATTCTATAGAACCTATAGATCAAAAATATGTCTTCATGTGAACAATAATATGAAAAATTATGAGAAAAAGCAGGTACCTATTAATGAATCTAAATCTTGGCACAATTTAATGATGCTTTCTAGTTGTCACAATATTATGAACTTTTTTGACGTTCAAATATTTTTGAAGCCAGAAAGGGCTAATATATTAATGGACTCGACTGTACAAAGTGGCACAGAATGTGTGGCAGCAGTGGTAGCTGTGGTGGACCAGTGGTAACTGCCGCGACTTACGAGATGTATGTCTTAGGGTAGAACCCAGACATATGGTTTACTTCATGCAAATTATTTCATCACCACTGCTCTGAAAACGGTGAAGGAAAACATCATGAGGAAACCGGCATGTTCCCGCACTGGGCCCGCGAGGTGGATTACGGCCCACTCTCTCTCCCATAGAGGAGGCCTGTGTCTCAGTAGTCGGAACGTTATAGGTTGAATATGATGTATGAACTCAGAATGTTCGTTTGTAATGTTTTTGTGAGTCTAAATTAAAAAGGGTTTTGATAAACTAAAGAAGGTTTTCTTTGATCGGTTTGGCTACAGTTTCATATAAAATACAAAAGAACAAGTTAAAAGAAGATATAAAAATACCTTCAACGTTCTACTTTTGCTGAGTTGACTGATTCTCAAAAAAAAAAAAACAGTTCATTCGATCGTTATAATGTAATCGTAGACGCGGCGTAGCGCATCTCGTAGACGCTCGTAGCACGGCGTAGCATTTCGTAGAATTCGTCGTAGCATCCATGTTGATCGCATTTCATTTATTCAAAGACCTTTAGCTTTAGCACTAGTTGATACTTTACTTTGTGTTTTACATATTTTCTGTTTCACACAGTTTTATTTTTCTGTACTTACTTTATGAAAAAGAACATTCTGAATGTTATTAAAGTTGTAAATACAAGGTAGCACTTACAGCAGTGTAACTTGTAGCTTTTGCCAAGGACTGATCAAGTAAAGGGGTAAGAAAAACGTCGTCTGTTGCTTTTTAGTTAATTTAAACTTTCATAGATAAAGACTCATAGATATAATACCCGTAATCAAGACGACCTAGAAGTACCAAGAATGAGAATCCTGTACAGCATGAAAACTATGCAGTGGGAGGGGGGGTTCGGTTACACAATATATTACCTAAAAAAGTTAGAGAGTATATAAGCATATCTACATTTAAGAAAGGGCTAAGAAATTACATATTAGACACATAAATTTAGTTTTTTTTTATATTAGACACATAATTTTAGCTTGAACTGTTTCGAATTTTATTTAGACTTAATTCCATACTTGCTATATTTTTTAATGAAATGATCTTGTTCAGTTTCTTGGGTGGCTTAAACGTCGTAATGTAAACTACAACCTATTATTGATTTAGTTAAGGTTCTCTTTAAGTGAACTGCAATTAATTCTTTGAGAAATAAATGCCATTAAACTGAAAGTTGAACTGTGAAACAAAAAACAACAGGATTTTTTTGATTAGCCTATTTTATCTCACTGTGGAGCAAAAGCCCCCTCAAATCCTTCCAGGCATGCTTTGCTAGGGCCACCTCGATCCAACCCTTGCAATACGCATCTAGGCCGTCTCGTCACCAACAAAACAGTGAATAAAAAGAAATCGTCCACTACTCAGTATGTTTCCAAACTCACAATGTGTTTCCATTAAATTTCACGCCACCATATTTCACCAATCCCTTCTCAATATATAAACTAGCAAAGTAAACTAATTAACTCACAAACAAACACTAATTAATCTACATTTGCAATTTCTATACAATATCTACGTACATAAATCAGACAGAACCAAAAGGTTCTAAGTGAAAATTAAAATTTCCTCCATTAATACTGTTCAGGTCATTAGGGGCACGTGAGCGGACTAGTATACAGGGTGTTTATTAAGCGATACAATCTCCGGTGCGCTATGAATATTCAGCGGGCGTAACGCCCCGCCCTAGTGTGTGTAGGTACTTTTTTAAATGTGGAACGTTTTGTGTATGTGTTGTGCACTTTTTTAATTGTAGAATATTCTGGAGAGCTTTAAGTGTGTTTGTTTTCATGTAATTGGATCAGCCTGTATATTTGTTGGGTAATGTGATTAGTTATTTTTATTACGTTTCTGGTATAAGGCAATTGGTTTCGATTTTCTGATCTATAAAATCGAAACTAATTTCATATAGAGAAAAGATTCCATTTTTTGTATGTCTGTCCGTAATGGAGCAACTCAAAAAATACTTGAACGATTCAATCAAAATCAAAATATTTTATTTCACATAAACCTGCAAGGGCACTTATGAAACATCAGAAGCTAGGTGCACGGTTCCAATTTGTCGCTTCCTATGGAGAAGAGCCGGCGAGAAACTCCACGGTTACTCTTTTAAAAATAATTGGCTTTTACAATGTTTTCAAATAACAGTGATAATAGGTATGGGAGGACAGTACAGGCCTGTCAATAAGTATCAGGTACTTAGAGGAATGAAAATAAAGAATAGAAAATCGTCTATAAATCTACAGTCTGTATGGCCTACAACGTTCTCTCATTCACAATATTTAAAAGAATTTACACAAGTAAAATCAACCTATTTAAACCAAGTGACATGATTTTCATGAGAATCACTTATAAACAGTCGATATTAGAAGTGATGCATAATGTCAAATAATGACGAGAATATGTTAGAAATTATAAAAAAATAAAAATAATAAAAATTAACATTGTAATTTGGGAGCAGTTAATAGACTCTCACAGTTATGCTGTTAATGCGGTACCAGGGAAGTCACATGTGTAAAAGGAATTAATGCCAAATTTCCTTGTCTTCAACGTAGTCTTTTATCTCATAATATGCTTTTTTGATAAGGACACGTTTGATGTGAGTTTTAAACTTTCCATCGCTAAGTTCTGTAACCGACTTTGGCAACTTGTTATAGAAGCGGATACTGTTTATTAGAAATGACTTGCTAGTTTTAGTAATCTAAATTTTGGAATCACAATTTCATCTTTCCTACGTGTATTTAGATTATGGAAGTCGCATCTATTTTTGAAAAGACCTAAGTTTTTGCGAACACATACAAGATATTTTCTAGGATATAAAGAGAAGGCAGAGTTGTTTCTAAGAGACTCGCGAGGCCCCATTTTATAGAGTGCGCGGATTGCCCTCTTCTGTAAAATGAAAATTGAATCTACGTCAGCTGCCGATCCACAGCAGAACGCCATAAGACATAATACTGTGAAAATAAGCAAAGTATACTAACCTAGATGTGGTGGTTTTAAAACTTCTTACACGTATAGCTACAGTATCAGGGAGTAACAAAGAGTATATATGTTTTTGTATATTATGGTGTCTTACGACTTCCACTTGAGCGAAGTCGCGGGCAGAAGCTTATTATAATTATATAATTAAATTTACTAGCATTTTTTACAATTACGTTCTACAAATATGTGTACTGTGTAACAGCAGATATGAAAACAAAGGAAAACAGACATTTTATCCAGTCACTACAAATTAGTTTCGCTATGACACGCTGCAGGTGTTCTGCAAATAAAATATATGTCATTGTCCTTATAAAGACTTATAAGATCAGGAAATCCATTTGTAGTAATAAATAGACAAACCGACACTAAAACAATGTTTATTATTTATATATTTTGTTGTACACCACATAAAACAACAAACTTCCAAAACAACAGTACAAAGTGAAAAATAACATTAATTTGGTGTCTTTGGTTTTTGTTTTTTCGTTTTTTTTGTTGGCAACCCACCTCCGAAATTAAAGTTATTTTCCACTTTGTAGTGTTATTTTTGGAGTCAGCTGTTTTAAAAAAAAAATACTTTTTATTTTTCTCGTTTTAGTTGCAGATGTGCAACTTCATATGACTCCCACACAAATTCATATGACTTCATTTGCTAAGTAAGTATCAGGGATAGGACGTTATAATAACATCGTCAACACACACTAAGTGGAAATATACTTCTTATTGAATCTAACTCAAAAACCACTAATCACAACTGGACCAATTTTACATGAGACCACTCTATAAGAGCATACCCTTTCGAACAAAAGATTTTTTCAAATCAACGAAGTCAAGTACAAATATATAAAAATATGAAGAAGATATTTTAGAAGTATGTGTGTTTGTAATTTTGTATGTAAGTGGGTATATTCTCATATTATTTGTTTAATTTATTTAGTGAATTATTGTTCTTGATTACAAATGTAGTTTATTTTCTCTTTTATCCTTACACACGCTGTCTACATCTCTTTATCTTCTGTCCTATCGTAGGTACGCTGGAACTGGCTTCTTTAGAATTACGCACCACCTCTGTACCTATTTTTCTGTTTTAATCTTGTTATCTGTTTATATATGTGTGTAGGTAAATGGTTAAAAATATAAATAAATAAAATAAAAAATAAAAAACGAATACAAAGCCTCCTCGTTTTTTTGACGTCGCTTATAAAAAGACAATAATATGAATTTAAAATTCTTAATTATTTCAGACTCCTATGATAAAAGTTTACCAAACAGACGGTCAAAATAATGTCCAGTCACTACAAGTTAACTGCACTATGACACTGCGCAGGTCCCCCTAATGGCACCAATTAATTATCCCCGAGAAGACTTACCAGAAGTATCTTCAGGACTTTGAACACTGGAAGTATAAGCCTGGGAGAACCGAGACAATGAAAGTAAATGATATATATCAACAGTCAACACACTCTACAAATTCTACAACTTAACTGTTTAAGTAAGATAGTGGGGTTTATTTCGAAACATTGATTAAAGTTAGGATAAGTTTTTAACGTCAGAAATGTATGGTTAAATATACAGGCGAGAGGTTTCAAAAGCTTAATGGACGATTCCCATATTTTTGGGATAACTTCTAATCTCAGTCTCATGTACTTAAATTTTTGTTAAGTTTATGACATTGTCCCTGATAGTGATAGATGATAGGGTCTATATTTGGAACGTTTTTAAGTACAAAAATTGCTCTCGAGATTTAGAGTTCTAAATAAATATACCCCTTTACATACATTTTCAAAAATCACCTTCGTTATATAAGGAACTTTAGTGGTTCAGGCATTGTGTGCCAGAGAATTACTGTAAGTATACATTTTTGTGTAGAATATAAAAAAAGTTCTGGTTATGGTACTTGGAAGACTGACAATCAAAATAATTTCCAGTGACAATTTAGCTCCACTGTGAAACTGCACAGACCCACTCCGCTATTAGGTACATACTATATGTACAAACTATAACCATGAATGCAGCATATCATTCTAGACCCCCAGCGCAGAAATTGTTCGTCGGTAATACGAAAAAATCCGCTGTTCCATACATTTTGACCGCGTAGGTATTGCACTCTGTGAAACAGCGAATTTTTTTTTTGGAAAACCGACGTAAAAATTCACCGCTAGGGGGTCTAAAATGGTATGCTGAATTCATGGTTACATTTTGCGCACTGGATAAAAACTTATCCTGTATAGGAAATATAGTTAGGATAGTTTAAGAAAACATCTAATTGTAGGTAATCAACATGCAATTTTTCTTTGGGGGATGATTTCCCTGACTCTAATACTACATTCAAAATAATTTATCATTCAATCCACCCCCGCTTCCTATTTAGGCTGTTCCTAACCTAATAAAACGACACGTCTTGGAGCAGCTAAGCACTAACGTACGTTAGAAAACACGGTCAAAATAATGTCCAGTGACAATTTAACTCCACTATGACGCTGCACAGAGCCACTCCACTAATAGGCACTATTCATTGCAACTTCTATGACAGAACGCAGACGACATACGACTTTGTTAATTACTTTAGTTAGTTGTATTGTGCAGAAATAACGATGCAAAATGATAGTTTGTATGTCGCCTGTTATTTTAATGTTTAGGTGCAACTGCTTTGAAGAAGTTGACGTAGGAATATTCGGATAATGATTCGTTTTTAAATGCCAGCCATAGTCAAACAGATACGCAACCAATAATCATAACACTCTGTCCGACCGAAAACAGATCTTTGTGAAGAAGCTCCTCCAAGGAAGTACTTGCACCACGACTATTTATTCCGCCGAGAAGTGTTTTGCTTCGGTTTGAAGTGGATTGGTGGCCGGTGTAATTACAGTCACACGTGGCATTTTAGCCTTGTCTCTAAAATAACAACGTGCTTTTTCTGCCTCTGGTATTAATTACTCTGCACAGTTGTTGTCTAAGGACGTATATGATCACTTACCCATCAGGTTTGCCATCCGATAACGTAAAAACTGGATGTCATTAATAAACGTCTCTGGTATCTCATATAGGTGAGCCTGCTGTGTAGTGACAGTACAACGTATATCTATTACATTTACTGCGCCTCGTAGTTCACCTAGAGCGTGCCCTACACGTAATTGCATTGCGTTGAAATTCTGATGTATGATGTCAGAATTCTGTACATCTACAATTTCACAATAAAATGCTGGCGTATCTGCGCAAGTATGCGCGTTATTTCGTTAATACAAACTGAACTTTATTTCAACATTATATAGGACATATTTTGTATCACCCAAGTAACGCGAATATTTTACGAAAATAACACTATCTTATCGATTTTTTTTTATTTTTTACGTCAAACACAATTAGTATCAGCCATAGACATGAATAAATATTATGTGCGAATTGAGTATTTTTAATTTTTAATTCCTTCAAATTTCCATTACGTTTACTTCAAGGGTTCGTGGCTAAATAACAGAGGCACCGGTAGTTCGCAAGTTAAGCTGCACTTGTCGTGATTTTTGTGGATGGGTGACCATCCATAATATATGAAACTACTCCGTGCCTCGGGGAACACGTTAAGCTGTTGGTCCCGGCTGTCATTCATAGATCTTTGACAGTCCTTACGTGTTGTCAGAAGCCCAAGTCATATATGGCAACCAATCTTACCTAAAGTCACCTATCGTGTTACCGAGTAACTGGGTCGTGGAGGTCAAATCGGCAATCGCTACATGTAAAATAAAGGGAGGTTGCCGCGGTCGGTCCGTGCATGGGTGACCATCTTAATATACCAAGATCCCTCCGTGCCTCGGAAAGCACGTTCAGCCTTTAGTCCCGGCTGTAATTTGTGGATAATTGACAGTCGTTACGGGTCGTCAGAAGCCCGAAACTCTGACAACTAGTCTTACCAAGGGTATCGTATTACGCAGTAACTGAGTTGAGGAGGTCAGATAGACAGTCGCTCCATGTAAAATACTGGTATTCAGCTGCAACCGGTTAGACTGGAAGCTGACCCTTGGGAAAAAGACTAACCCCAACATGTTTGGGAAAAGGTTGGCGGCAGATTGATTACTCCGTCTGTTCGTGCTAGGCCCACAGTAAACACACAATATAGTTAATCACAGATAAATATTCACTGAAGGAAGCTACCAGTTTATTTACCTACCTTCAACTAAACCTTGGGCTACTTATTTCCCAATTACGTGAAAGTTTATATAAGCTCCATCCTTGTTACTATGTAAGCAGACCGCGAAGACCCTTGTGAAGCAGTCCGAAACTATTTGTTGTTCATTTTAACTTAGTAATAACTGCTTTATTATTACTACGTACTCGCTGTTTCGTGGTAAACTCTTGACTTATAGTTAATACAGCTTCTGTCCGTGAATTCTGCGTATGATTTCTTTTTTAACCGACTTCAAAAAAAAGAGGAGGTTCTCAATTCGACTGTATGTTTTTTTTTTATTTTATGTTTGTTACCTCATAACTTTCGACTGGGTGAACCGATTTTGATGACTCTTTTTTTATTTGAAAGCTCGTGCTTCTCGTGTGGTCTCATTTCAACTTCATATAGATCTGATGATGCGTGTCGGAGACAGACAACGGAACTCTTCAAAAAATAACAGTAAATAAACCGCGATTGCTGCCATCGCATAAATATGCATTGTTTTGACCCCAAGGATAATGAAATTTCGAATTAGTGGGGTAGGTACTATACTAAAAAGTGAAAAATAAACACTTTTTCCAAAAAAAAAACAACTGATTTCAGAAAAAACACTACAAAGTAAAAATAACTTTAATTTCGGAAGGCGGTGACAAAAAATTTAAATACATATCCAAAGTCACCGCATTCCGAAATTAAAGTAATTTTTCACTTTGTAGTGTTTTTTTACCATAAAATATATTCTATAAAGCAATACTGTAGCTTTCCATTAGTGAAAGAATTTTCGGAATCGCATATGTGGTTCAGAAGATTACCCTTACAGCCCAAAGAATTGACAAACTTAAGTGGCAGTGGGCAGGGCACATTGCTCGCAGAACAGATGGCTGATGGGGCCGCCCGGTTCTGGAGTGGCGAACGCGTACCAGAAGACGGAGCGTTGGCCTAGACGTAGCGTTGGCGTAGGCCTCCTACACGAATGACCGATGACCTGGTGAAGGCTGCCGGACCGGTCGAAGTGGTGGTGCTTGGGGGAGGCATATGTCCAGCAGTGGACGTCTTCGGACTGAAATTATGACTTTGATAATGTTATTAAAGTATAGACAAGTCTGATATCGGCAACCCATCTTGAACTAATGTGGTGATCAATGCTCGTGCCTTCTCTTTACTAGAAGTGACCTTTGTGGCACTGGGACAGTATCAGGCTAGTATTATTATTGGCGTAAAGGTGACTCTATAGACCCTCTATAGACTCTATAGCCTTGTCGTGCAGAATATAGTGGAAGGCACTAGATCACGCGGACGCTCACCTATGAGATGTACTGACCAAATAAAATCCGCAGTGGGCGATCCCTTCTATATAGTATAATTTATATAAGTGCACATTACATTTCTAAAATCGGAGAAGATGGCGAGTAATTGTGAGGCGAATTACATCAGCTCCTAGACAGCCATTTCATGAAGACCACGACCGGTCTGACAAGAGTCTTATTAAGAAGAAGAAGATTATTATTATAAGATGTTGCCCGCGACTTCATCCAAGTGTATTAGTAAATTTTTAATACAAATATTTAGAATGAAAGTAGCCTATGTTCGTTTTCAGATCCCAGGCTAGATATCTATGAAATTTCGATTCTGTGGTCTAGGCGTGAAAAGTAAAAAATATAGACACAGGGAATTACTTTCACAAGTATAATGTTATAATACAGTATGTATAAAGTATTGTTATATCTGTCTAGACTGTAACCATATTATATTTCTAATATTCAGCCTATTATATTTCCTCGGTGCCATATTGCTTCTAAGATTTTAATTATCGATAAAACTGAAGATTTTAAGTCATCTATTGTAGTATAAGTTTTCTGGAGTAAAATAATAATGAAATCTTTTTGAAGATATGTTTTTAATAAAAAGTGTGTTTTAATAACTCACAATGATTGAATAGTTGTTTATTTAAGCTAAAATTAAATTTCATTTTAACGTAATGAGTTTTGCTTTGTTTAACACAAAAGGTTTTTTTGACAGAATAAATATTAATAATGGCTCTCATGTTTTAAGTTTAGTTTCTAAATAATAAATTAATTGTCGTAAAAGGTTAGGACTTTCTTTCTTATTTCGAACAAAGTTGTTTGCAAATACAATTTCTACGGCAAATAAATAAGTATATCTTACGACCACACGAGATAATTGAAAACTTACGACTGGGACCGATTATACGTAAGCCAGCGTCACCGACCGACTAGACCCGAGCACACGCGATTCAGCGTCACAGACCGACTGGAGCCAAGTATACCTGATTCAGCGTCACCGACTCGAGCGTGACGCTTCACTTACGTTCACCTAAGAAGACTTCCCTTCAAAAACGGCCAAAATAAAACCCCAACTACAGTCATATTTACCATAACACTTAAGGTCACAAAAAGGCTGTAAACTTTACTCTGTGGTCAGTAAATAACCGATAGGCAGTGTTATCAGTGGTAGGCAGCGACGGGTGGCCTTTTAAAATATGACCCTCTAGCCCAGGGCGGGTAAAAATGACCCCGGTTTATGTACTGTAAAGATAAACACCTACATTGTTCGTGAAAACGTGAAATATGTGAAAATAACTTTTGTAGGTACCACATTTTTGGGTTTCTTTGTAACATTGTGCTGTTAATGTTTTTGATGCTTCCTGCTTTACGTGGTTACATAGTTATACGTGGATTTATGATATACGTATACACGATTACCATCGATGCCGTTCGACAGTAAATGCACGTCAAATGCTGAAAATGTATCTTTAAAGTGTTTCAATATGGAACTGTGAGAGCATGGTTGGGTCTATTACCATGGCATGACAAGGTCAGTGGATACGTCTTAACTCATTCTCGACTAGATGCGGTAAGGTTTACATCGTTACTGACAATATCAGTTTTTTAGACCCGACTGGAACCTTCTGCGCTTACACTAGCAAACATAACCTTAATCTTAGCATTAACATAATATGATACCTCGTTCCCAAACCTCGTAGCAATTTTCGTTTTTAAATATTCAAAATACAGGTTTGACTGTTTTACTATTTTATTATAATAGTTAATTATGTTTACTTATAAGCACTTAGATATATATTTTTTTTAACTTTGTCTCTTGTTTTTTTAGGCTGTGCATTATTGTTCACAGAGTTTTCAGTTTTTTTTTTTTTAATAAGTAAAGACTTGTAATTGGTCAATTACAATTTACAATTTTCATTCTATTCTGTATACCTGTAAGTCTTCCATAGAAATGAAATGATCTGCACATACAAAAACACCAAAAAAATTTTGGACAATCAATTATGTACAAATATTTTAGCAACATCAGATTAGCGATCTCAGATTAGTAAGATTTACAAACAAACAAATTCATCCCCAATGTGATTGAGTAATAAGTAAAAGAATGTTTAATTCTACATCTCGAGGGACTTACCTTAGCCTAGCTGAGATAAAAATGGCCACTATTTCTCGTGACATAAGCCTCCTACGTCCGACGAATGGTAGCTTGATATGTGATTGAACGAATACACTAATAAATAGTGCCGTTTATTGTTTCGGTAGAAAAGGTGACTGTGACGATTGATATGTATTTAGAGTGTGTGTATATCTATCTATCTATACTAACTAGTGGTCGCCGAGTGATCGAAATTCGACCATAATTCATTTAAAACGTAAGTTATTCCCAGTTGCAAGTTAAATAAAAGCTTGTAATAAATAATAGTTTAAAAAACTAAAAAACACACTTTAAAAACCAAACTAAAAAAGTAGAAAATAATTTAATTCTATTAAAAAGCGAGGGGTGCTTTTTGAGGTATTTTTATAATCAATTAATATCAAGCACCCCACGCTTTTTAATAGAATTAAATTATTTTCTACCTTTTAGTTTGGTTTTTAAAGCGTGTTTTTTAGTTTTTTTAAACTATTATTTATTTACTATTTTTTAGTTCTTCTAACTACAAAAGCGTGATCTTTAAGTTTTTTTTTTGGTATTTTTTCTATATTTTTTTTTAATTGTCATTGGTCCTCGAGAAGTCTACAAAGTTAAAATGAAATCTGACCGTTTGAAGTGGGTCAAAATCGCGCCCTAAGGAGTCGGTTACAAACAAACATACAAACAAACATACAAGTGAAGCTAATATAAAGCGTGTAAAAAAGTCAGAAAGAACGTTTAGCAAAGTAGGTAATGGCAATGCGATACGACGGGGTGGGTAGGAGAACAAGAAATTTAACGTAGAAAAATCGCAGGCAGAAGCTATTATTGGTATAAAAATTGGCATAGAATTGTATTCTTGTTTAGACCGTGTGAATAAAGAATAAAAAAAGTAAGACATTCCACTGCGTGATTTTTAAAAACGTTTGATTTTTAACATATTTGTTCATTATCATCACCATTTTAGTTGAAAGACGTCTACCGACGAACGTTCGTTCAGTCAATCGTTCAATCAGGTGACCTATAAATAATAACAATATGACAAAAACTAATTATAAGACTTAATCACTAGAGTTATACATACAGACAGTGGGCTACAACATGTGAAAACACTGGGGCTTATATCCACAAGCTTATGGAAGCTCCAGTGTGGTTACACATAGAAAAAAATATGCTTCACCTTTAAAATATTTTTAGAAATTACCTGAAAATAAATCGCCAAACTATTTCAAAATCAATAAACGAATACAAACACAGGAAAGAACAGTTTCAGTAAAACCGGTACTTCTCCTCGTAACGCTGGGAGAGTACCGACTCAGTAATTGAATCTGCATCCGCAAGTATACCCGCTCCTTTAATTTGAGTAAGTGTTGCGGTACCGTCCGCAAACACCGCAACGAACCGCATCTAACCGGTTATAACTTGATGTAACTGGTGTAGGGAAGTTTGAAGTGGTTTTTGGGAATAAAATTTGGCTATAGAGTAATATTAACTAAAACAGACGAATCATAAGAAAATATTATTCGATATTATTTTGTTTGGATGCAGAATGATCGTTAAGATTCACTCAAAATTACGAGCATAATGGACATACGGACATACCAAATCTATCAGCAAAAAGAAACCCATTTCAAAACAAAAGGTCACTTTATCATGCACCACTCCACGCAACATATTTGTCGAAAGGCATCAATACAACGAAACGTCTACTAAACATCGACAGACAAAAATAAGACACTTGACTTTCCTCAATAGAACGTCTTATTTTGCTGACCGTAAATAAATTTCGGAGGCCCAGCACGTTTCTTCTGACCGTACTTCAGATAGATTATGCTCCCTTTGTCGTAAATTTTACGACTTCAAAAATTAGTCGTCGTGAGCTGACTGGACTTGCCTGAACACGTAATACGAAATTGTTTTACGTTGGTTTTGTGGCCGCACTGGATAATTTTGCTGGTGTTCTGCACGAATTTCGATTACAGCGTTTTGTGTCGTGAATCTTGTGATAGATTCTAGAAAATATGTGAGGGAGATTTAAGCGACAGATTTTCTACGTGGAGTACAACGAAATTCTGATTTATCTACCAATTTTAATATAAATTTTATTTTTATCTCAAAAAGGACGATAATGAAATAAACGTACAAATCAGCTGTAAAAAGAATGCGCTATAATTTAATAATAAAAGAGCTACAGAAAAATACAGCAAAGTTAGGAAAAACGCCATATATCATAGATGAAAACTATAATTAGGTATTTTCAAATGTTTGAATTTTACGTACTAAATCACCCACATTGGCAACAGTGTAAAAATTGTACCAGGCTAATCAGCATATTTACAGTACGTATAGTTTGTGAATTCTTATTTATGACCAATTTTTGCCGTTGCTTAATAATGCAGCAGTAAATTAAGGCTTTAATATAACGTGAAGCCAACGCGGCGGACTGTTCGCTTAGCTTCAGTTCGCATTCACGTGGTACAAATCATGAGCGGAGCGGGAAAGAACAGCGTGACAATAAAGTAATTAAAATAAAAAAATGTTCCACAATAAAAAGTAATTGTAATCATTTGGAAGTGTTTTTTTAATTAGAGTTTTTTTTTTAAATCACTATTTAATTTTCGTGAGACAGTTTAGTAAAGGATTCAATGTGTGGTGGATTAATCAAAATATAATAAGTTGGCAAACACAAATATTTGCAACAAAAAAGTAATTAACTGTCGCACAGTACTTTGCACATAATTATAAATGTTTGTTTCCTATTAATTTGTTGCGTATACCTACTTTATTTTAATAACAGATAAAAGACGAAGACTAGCCCCATTACAAGTTTAATAGCACGTTCGCACCGACGCTCCCTATTTTAAAACTGAACTATTACTCCATTGCGGGTCTTATTCTCGTAATTACTTGTTATTATAACTTTTACGGCGCATTATTCCATTTAGAAAGGTTCATTATGGCCACTTTAATTACCTATATGATATTAGTATCGCTAATGAAATGTGAGCAGAAAGTTCATTAATTTATCATTTTAAGGTTTATAGCGTGGGACGCATTGTTAACATGTCTGAACATAGTATTGTATTTTTCTATGAACAGCACATAATACCTCAGATAATATTAATGATGTTAGCAAAGACATAAGTTGTTGTATTTGGATATTAGAAGAACTCGACCAAATGTATTTATTTTTTTACTTTGTTCAGGGTGGGAAATCATAAAATAACTTCTTCCGCTCTGTGTGGAGCAGGTATCAGACTTTTACTGACTAAAACCCACACGTGTTCCCTCAGTTGCCTGTGTACCAGGAGCCACGGTATCTCTTTTAAACAACACGCACCCCTGGCAGGCACCGGCCCTTAAGGGCCCCTTCAGTTGGCGCTGCCATCTCATGAAGCGCGCGTGGAACACAACTCGCCGTCGACCCGGGCTTGGTCCTTACCGGACAGCGAGCTACCCATTACTCGCCGTCCGCAAGCCCGCGTCTATGGTGGCCGGGAATCAGCCTAGGATTCCCGACGCCCAGGGCGTCTCCTGCGGAGGCTAGGGCCGTGATGGCGCATGTACTGCCTCTCCCTCGCATGCGCCGCCTCCCTTTTCGCGAGCATGACTTCTTCGCAGGAGGAGGCGACGGCTACCCATGCACTCTCGCTCCGTACCATGGCCTGGACCAGGGCCGGACGCGAAATATCACCGCCGCCTATCGCCTCCACAAGGACACGACGGTGCTCTGCCCAAGCCGGGCAGACCTCCACCGTATGCTCCACCGTGTCCTCAGGGCGATCCTTGCAGTGGAACACCCGGGCGTTTCCTCCCGCCTTATCCGAAACAGGAACTTCCCGAAACAACCGTGTCCGGTGAGGACCTGCGTCAGGCGGAAGGTGAGGACGCCGTGCCGCCTCTCAAGTCACTCCTTAAAGAGGGGACTTACCGCCGCAATTGTGGCGTGCCCAGCACTAGGTTGCGATAATCGCACTCTCCATGTCACCATGAGATCCCGCCGGAGCTCTGTCCGCTGTCAGGCGGAGAGCAAATGTGTATGAAAAGCGAACTTCATTGAATGACTAAAACAAGACCCCAACTACTATATTTCAACTAGGTATTGAGAACTTTTTTTACTCCAGCGGCCAACTTAATACAGAATAAAAGATAAGCAAAACATCCACCACAAGGTGACTATCAATGACAGACAAATTTGATTTTTTTTTGCATGAGCAGACTGCATATTCTTAGACTGTGACTCATTCAACCCAAGGCGTACCTGATTGCGGAACACACTTACAGTAGAAATGGCTTTAATTTTGACAGTTCAAAAATACTCATTACGTTAGTCACGCGTTATTTACGTTGTTAAGTAGACAAATTTATCGAACATATGAAGCAATGGATTAAAGGAATGTCCTTCAAAATTATTCATATTCTGATTGAGAGTCTGTTAAGCAATGAAGGTGCCGCTCGCCGCTTACACCTCGGGCCAAAAGTACCAGTTACATCGCTACGTGATTTATCGTCCGCTACACCACGCTAACTTATTACCAACGTTTATGTTTGAGCGAATATGTACGAGATCATGTATTTTGTATATACCGAGTATATGACTTGAGATACATAGATACTATGTTTGTATTTGGCCTGTGAGCCACTTTCTGTCTCAGATTAGATACGCATAATATGAGGTTATTATTATGTTAGTTAAGCCATTGAGATACTTCTGTTGTAACTATTAAGGTTTTTTTTCGAAATTGACATCGGTTATCATTGTGTAAGATAAGGCCCAAAACTCCATTTACACGAGGCAAGTCTGTTGCAAGTGGCACCCAATAAAATTAGATAAACAAATGATTTACAGTAAAGCAAAGTAAAATCGTTTATTTCAACTACAAAATTACAAAATTGCGACAGCGTTGGTACCAAACTAGGCGCAGCCTGTATCTTGGGCACGCACATGCATGGTGCTTCAACATACATGGTATGCCACAGGCAATTAAATCGAAAGAACCGTGTAAATCAGGCTTTCAACTTATAATCAACTTGGAACAACCGTACGGTTACGTGACGGCGCGATGTGTTTCACGTGCGCCTTAAGATGTCAGCACCAACTGGTGGGGTCCGCAAGGGCCGATGCCTGCCAGGGGTGCGAGTTGCTCGAGCGCAACGTCGCAATTCTTCGGCAGAGCTCAATAAAAAATAACGTAAAATTTCAACGCACGGGCGTTCAAAATCATATACCAGATCGATGGTACCAGGATATGCGTCGATGTCCCTACCGCCCTGTATATGTAGATGAATTTATTAAGATGAATTTAAGTAAAACTAAAGAAAAAGCCATTCAAAATAAAATGTTTCATGCGTTTATTGCAATATTAAATAAAATGCGGAAGCTTTCGATGCACACACGTAACCCTATCGCAAAATCAAGCTTTATAATCCTAATAAACTCCTAAAACAAACTTAACCTATTTCTCACCCTGTAACCATTCCTTTTAATACGTAAAAGAACACTCACACAACACGCCTCTGCCAAACAAAAATAATATAAATTTATTCAAATCCATCAATACATACGCGATTCCTATACTAACTTATTCTTTCGGTGTAATAAAATGGTCTAACACAGAATTACATGCTCTGGAAGTAAAAACAAGGACCATACTGACACAACATAGATATCACCATCCCAAATCAGCAATAGAAAGAGTTATAATGACCAGAAAAGAAGGTGGTAGGGGCCTTATCGAAATATCACATCTTCATAAAAGACAAATCATAAATTTAAAACAATTTTTTAGACGGAAGAAAAACAATAGTCAACTACACAAAACAATTATAGAAATAGACAAACAGTATACACCACTAAACCTTAGCGATGATAGCAATATTGAGACAGTAGATAAAGCGAGACATACAGAAGAGATACACAGGAAGTGGAGACAAAAAGAGCTACATGGAAGACATCCCAACGATTTATACCAAACATACATAGATAAAGAGGCTTCTAACAAATGGTTAGACTTAAGTGAGCTGTTTCCAGAAACAGAAGGGTTTATGTTAGCCATTCAAGATCAAGTCATTAATACAAAAAATTACAGAAAATACATAATAAAAGATATTACAGTAAGAAATGATTTATGTAGGAAATGTCACAGCAAACCTGAAACAATACAACATATTACAGGAGCTTGTATCACACTTACCCAAAATGACTATACACATAGACATAATCAACTTGTTAATATTATACACCAAAAACTCGCAACTAAACTCAAACTAATGCAGGATCCCTACACACCCTATTACAAGTACACGCCTAGAGCTGTATTAGAAAACCAATTATACAAAATATATTATGACCGCACTATAATTACAGACCACACCATATATAACAACAGACCTGATATAACACTAGTTGATAAAGTAAAGAAACACACATTTATAATAGACATAGCAGTCCCAAATACTAATAACATACAAAAAACTATCACAGAAAAAATCAGGAAGTATACAGAATTACAAGAAGAAATTACCAGAGTTTGGAAAATGAATACAGTCACTATAGTCCCAATAGTTATATCTACGACGGGGGTTATCCCGAAACAAATATTCAATAGTTTTAATGCACTAAATCTATCCAAATACACATACATAACACTACAAAAAGCTGCCATATTAAACACTTGCCGCATAGTTAGAAAATTCCTACAACTAGACTTAGATAATAATTTCACTGCAGTACAGAGCAATTTACCTTCTTAGAATAATAACTAGAATATCACCTTGGTTTATACCCGTGAGATTCTAAAAATGCCAGGTACTAACCTGAGATAATTAAATGAAAAACAAAAATAATAATAATTTATTTAATATAAAAACGTATACAAATAGAGTACATTTAGTCAACTTTACTACTAATTTCACATACAATTATAGTGCCTAAAAATAAACTATTTCTAAAATATTTTTTATTACAAGTGCAATTGATAATGTTTTGGGCATTACAATGTTAGGTAGCGACCCGCCCGATCTAGGTTTATTCAAACCTGTGTTTCGGGCCATCACTTTACATTTTAATTAAATTGGGGTATTAGCATTTAAAATTAAATTGATATAAAAATAATCTATTAACAAGTGTGAGATAAAGCATATTGGTAATTAAACATTAATACCTACAACTAAGCAAATGTAAATACTACAAAAGTAAATATTTACTATGGAATAAATTATCGTCATGACATAATTTCTAGAAGTTTTTCTGTGTCTGTGTAATTGAGTAACGCTAGGTATTCTGATAATGTAATACTACATTTTTTATAACTTAAACTATAGATGCTCATTAATTTGTTAAGTCTATTATACAGAAAAGGACCTAAAAACACATAAAATCGATTAGCAAACGCATATCTAGTTTGAGGCTTTATGCAAACTAAATCCTTCCTTCTCTTGTCGGAAGGTACTGGGTTAAAAGGAAGTGCAGTGTGCTGGTGAAGTACTATGCTTAGAATGAATAATTGCCGAACTGTTAATACATTACATGTAATGTAGAGCTGGTGCGTAGGAAATCTAAAAGGGCGAAAAGTAGCAACCTTTAGAATTGCTCTTTGAGCACGCTCTAGAGGGAGTAAAATTGTTTTTGCTGCACCACCCCATGAAGTTATGCAATAGCTAAGAATGGATTGACACAAAGCTAAATAAACCTGTTTAATTAATTTATAGTCGGCTATGTTCCGTAAATTCTTAAAAACATATATTAATTTGCGCACTCTAGTACATAGTAAATCAATATGTTTACGGAAATTTAGATTCGAGTCAATAGTGACACCTAGATATTTCAAATGGTCAGCTTTAGCTAAAGTAGTGCAAGAACATGCAGTGTCAGCGTACGGGCTACAATTATGTGCGAAAATGTTTAGATTAGTAAGCGGTATGTTAGTATTTCTCATTGCAAATAAAATGTATTTTGTTTTATCTGCATTTAATGTTAGGATGTGATTATGGAGCTGTTGGATACGGGACACAAGTAAAACCAACGACGGCCGTGAACGCACTAACGCTTTATTTGAAAGATGTGAGCGCGGGCACGCGGGCGGTGCGCGGGGTACGGGACGTTGCGCTGCGCTGGCGCTGTGTGCGCAGGCAGCTCCATCGCTACACGTTACATTAGCTTGTATTGTACATAACATCTCCCAACCTTATTTTAAAAGATACAAAAATAATAAACATACTAAAGGTACTTACGACTACATACATGGAGTACCTATACAACATTAGAATTAAAGTTAATACACTATGAGTCACTTGCCCAACGCAAGGCTTCTGTAGTCCACCTTAGGAAGCTGGCGTAACGCCCTATCGGGACGGCCCGGGCCGGGCGCCACAGACGTGGGCGGCGAGGGCGGCGAGGCCAGCGCCGGCGCCGCTGGCGGCGTACTTGCACCCTGCTCCCCCTCCCCCGGGGCGTCAGTTTGAGACGCGGGTTGGGGGCACGGTGGTGCCGCTGATGATAATGTTTCATCGTCACCATCATTGTCTATTTCGTCAGTATCCCAACTTTGTTGTACATTGGCGTTACCCTTGTATAACACAATCTGATTTTTATGTTTTTTCACTACAGCCCCTGTTAAATGATCGTTAATCAAATACACAACTCTTCCAATCTTGTCTATTATTGTGCCTCTGCGCCATGTGAACTTATCTTTATTGCTAAATTTTTTGTACAACACTTCGTTTCCGTTTTTTAAAATTTGAGTATTTTTTCCACCATTGTATTTACACTGCAAACTCTGTTTTGATTTTACTGTGCTATCCAGTGACGCGTTTGAGGGTGACGATAGCGATTTTGGTGACAATAGATCCAACCTCGATCTTAGTTTGTGTCCAAAAACTAATTGAGCTGGAGAGAACCCTGTCACTGAATGTACCGAATTCCGGTAATCAAAAAGATATTTTAACAGTTTGACTCTAGTGTCTTTTTGGTTATTACTTGATAAAATACACGATTTTATACCCTTTTTTGCGATCTTTACAAAACTTTCAGCCTGGCCATTGCTCGCAGGATTATAGGGCGGTGACGTCACGTGCTCAATCCCGTTAATTGTACAAAACCGTTTAAAATCTTGTGACGTGAAAGCCGTGCCGTTATCGCTTACAATTGTATTTGGTAAGCCGAACCTTGAAACAAACTCGCAAAGTTTTTCTATTGCAGCTGATGAGGTCGTTGACCCACACATATCGTAAACTTCCACCCATTTCGTGTATGCATCTACTACAATTAAATAATGTTTATTATCTAACGGACCCAAAAAATCTAAATGCAACCGGTAGAATGGCTGGGGTGGGTATTTCCAGGGCGAAAGCGGGGCGCGCGGGGGGGAAGGTCGTAAATGTATGCAAACACTACAAGAATTGATCATATTTTCTATTTCTTTATCGATACCCGGAAACCAGAAACGGGAACGAGCTTCGGCCTTTGTTTTCACAATTCCCAGGTGGGAAGTATGAAGTTCGTTTAATATTTTCCTTATTTGACTTTCTGGTAAAATCACTTTATGCCCTCTCATAACACAGCCGTCTTCATATGATAACTGATTCCTGCATGCGTGGAACGGTTTTAAATTCACATCAGACACGCTTCTAGGCCAACCCTTTGAAATAAAATCAATCACCTTCATCAAATTAACATCTCGGCTAGTTTCCTTGCGTAATTCGTCCCGCGTAAGTGGCATGTGTCCGTCTATTACGAAGTGGACATACGCCGCGCGGTCAATCGGGGCTGCCGCGGCGGCAGCGTGCTGAGCGCTGTCCGTGCGTTCCCTGCCCGCGGTCATTGACCGCAACCGCTTATCGTCGTCGGGTAGACTTGCGCGGGACAAATAATCCGCGCTGTTATTTTCGCTACGAACGTATTCGATTTTATAATTATATGCGCTAAGAAACAGCGCGTATCTCTGTAATCGGTTTGCCGAAACCTCCGGTATACCTTTGTGTGGTCCAAAAATTGAAATTAAAGGCTTGTGATCGGTGCGAAGGATGAACGGGTCTGATCTACCGTACAAGTACTGATGGAATCTTCGAACTCCAAAAATAATAGCCGTTGCCTCTTTCTGAATTTGAGAATAACTTTTTTCAGCTGTGTTTAGAGTGCGGGACGCAAACGAAATAGGGCGCTCGCAACCATCCTTATCTTTTTGCGATAATATTGCACCCAACCCATGAGGTGAAGCGTCCACCGTGAGGATTAAGGTTGCATTTGGGTCGAAATGTGCTAATATCTGATCTGACGTTAAATGTTTTTTTATTTCGACGAATGCTCTTTGATGTTCGTCGGCCCAATTCCATTTAACCCCCTTCCTTAAGAGATCGTATAGGGGACTTAAAATTTCGGATGCCTTGGGTACGAAATTACGGTAATAATTTACTAATCCTAAAAATGATTGAAGTTTGCCTACATCTGTGGGCACTGGGGATTTCTCAATTGCTATTACTTTATCCGATGATTTTTTTAAACCGTCTTTGTTTATTACATACCCTAAATAATTGATTTCATTCTTAAAAAATTCACACTTTTCTTTTTGCAAGGTTAGTCCCGCATTTTGCAGCCTCTGTAACACTGCCGTTAACCGTTGCAAATGTAAACCCGGTCCATCAGCTGTGATAAGGACATCATCTAAAAGACATAACACACCGTCCATACCAGACAATATGTTTTCCATTGCGCGCTGAAAAATAGACGGTGCGCTGGTTAATCCAAAAACCATACGTGTATATTGAAACAATCCGCGGTGAGTATTTATGCATGTAATTTTCTGTGAGTCTTCGTCTAAAACAAATTGATTATAGGCCATAGACAGGTCCAACTTTGAGAACTGTTGACCTCCGTGTAATTTTGAAAACAGCTCGTGGACTGTAGGCAACGGGTATTGCTCTACAACCAGTTGTTTATTTATGGTTACAGAATAGTCTGCACACAGCCTAACACTCCCATTGCGTTTTAATACAGGCACTACGGGTGATGCATACTCCGAATGATCAATTTGTTTAAGTATTCCTAAGTTTACAAGGCGGATTATCTCTTTATCTACCTTGTCTCGCAATGCAAAAGCGATGGGACGTGCTTTGAAAAATATTGGCTTTGCATCATCTTTTAAACGTAATTTAACCTTGAATTTATTAAATTTACCTAATTTATCTGAAAATACGTCTTTGAATCTATTATGCAAATCATCGATTGTTTTTTCTTCATTATTTATGAAATTACAGGAGGCTAATTTTAACTTATATAACGATAAAAAATCTCTTCCGAGCAATGGCGGGCCTTCGCTTCGTACCACGTAAGCATCCAGTGTGTGTGTACTCAGCCTATACGTGACCGGTAGGCGAATTATACCGAGACACACAAAACTACCGCCTGTGTAGGTAAATAGCCTTTTCTTGGGTGGTAATAAGGGCAACCTGCTAAAATGTTTTTCATATAAACTCTCGGAAATTACCGTTACTGCAGATCCACTATCAATTTCAAATTTTATTTGTGAACCGTTTATGGACACTATTTCTGTCATGGGTTCTCCCCGCTCTGAAATGATGTTACAACATAACAACTCACCATCATCGTCCTCCTCACTCACTTCACTGGTCGCAACACACTTTACTTTGCACATTCGACGTAAGTGACCCTTTGTATTACACTTCCTACAAGTAAAGTTAGCGTATCGGCACTGAGACGATGCATGGTTCTTCCGACCGCACACGGAACACTTCTCCATCACCGGTTCCTTATCAGAACCAGCGGTCTTGCCCTGCACCTTGAACACTGAATGTTCTTGCTGTATGATCGACGTCGTCGCGAGAGCGCCGGCGGCGGCGCCTGCCCGCGCGCACCGGACGCTTTGCGCCAACTCCACTGCTTTTGCTAGGGTCAAGGTATCTGTGTCCTTTGTGAACAGTTTGTCCCTCTCGGGACCCGCCAACATGCCCATCACGAAACGGTCTCGCAATGCCTCCTCTACATTGGCGAACTTGCAATGTTTCGTGAGGCCACGCAGTCTTGCCGCCCACTGCGCATGCGTCTCCCCCGTTCGCTGCGTTGCCGCGTAAAATGCGAACCGCTCCCCGAATCCACACTTTGTCGGGGAAAAGTGAGTGTCAAGGAGTTTATAGATGTTCTCTACTGGCACCTCGTCCAGCTGTTTTGGCAAAGCCAAGTCGGCCGCGAGCTGGTAGGTGCCGTCCGCGAGTGCGCTCAGAAGGATTGCTCGCCGTCTTGAACCCGTTGCGTCGTTTTTTTCCGAGATATCGTTAGCCACGAACCACTGCCGCAGGCGACTTTTGTACGCCTGCCATTCATGCACTGTGTGGTCGAAATTACTTAATATGCCGAAATTAAACTGAGCCATCGTGATATAGCGTGGGTTGCTCTCGTCGCCACTGTTGGATACGGGACACAAGTAAAACCAACGACGGCCGTGAACGCACTAACGCTTTATTTGAAAGATGTGAGCGCGGGCACGCGGGCGGTGCGCGGGGTACGGGACGTTGCGCTGCGCTGGCGCTGTGTGCGCAGGCAGCTCCATCGCTACACGTTACATTAGCTTGTATTGTACATAACAGGAGCCAATCGGACACTGTGTTAAAACCATTTTGAGCATGTTCATAGACCTCAACTCTTGTTTTAGCTGAGAACAATAGAGCGGTGTCATCAGCATAAGACATTATGACACCATTTTGAAGTGGCAGGCTGCACAGTTCATTTATATAGATTAAAAATAAGGTGGGCCCCAAAATGCTTCCTTGTGGAATACCAAAACCACTATTTTTAAGTTCAGAACTTGTATACTGACCTATTTTTACACATTGATGACGCTCGCTGAGATAATCAGCAAATAGTCGAAGTTGTGCTCCTCTTATGCCTAGTGTTTCAAGCTTGTGCAAAAGTAAAGTACAAGAAATAGTGTCGAAGGCCTTGGCAAGGTCTAGAAAGATACCAATTGTGTGCATACCACAATCTAGATTCGTAGCAATATAGTTCGTTACTTTGTGTACTGCCTGGCCAGTTGATCTTCTGGGCCTAAATCCAAATTGATTATCTGAAAGTAGTTTGTTATCTTCCAGATATTTTATCAACCTACAGTTGATAATTTTTTCTAAGATTTTTGAGAGTCCTGTTAACACTGAAATGGGTCTGTAGTTATTCACATAGTTTTTGTCTCCAGACTTGAATACGGGAGTCACCATAGCTTTTTTAAGGACTTTGGGGAATATTCCTTTAGATAAACATACATCTTTCAACCCGAATAATAATCTTACCACTTCGTTAAAGTCGGTATCTAATAAAACAAAAGAATTTACTGTAGAGGATGTCGCAAAACGTAAACCACGAAACGTCTGTTACGTCTGTTAAACGTAAACCAGGAAATAATAAACAGAAAAAAAATACTGATTACTCGGATAGAAAAAAAGCAAAGGTACGTATGTTTAGAGCTTCAAATAAAAAAAGATAAAGGTCAACATACACTTCTCCATTTCAATCTGGGTGCACAACTTCGATGATTAAAGAGCCTTTTCAGGCGATGCCTTTCATCATAGTTCCTGAGGTTTGTGAAAAAAAATACATTGAATGGGTTAAACCTGTAAAAGGCTGTCTGTTTCGGTTTGTAGATTCACTTATGTCAGAAATTTTCATGACAGAGGTCGTGATTTGAGTCAGAGGTTTCGTATTGTAGTTTATTCAGAATGAACTGTACCTTTTTCTTCGGCAATTTAATGTTAAAATAAAAAGAAAGAAAGATAAATAGATTTATTTGTCACAGAAAGATGTCCATACAAAAAGGTAATCATATTAAAGCAGCTGCACGCCGTGACTCCGCCGTTATGTTGTTAGACTTACCTGCAATTTTGGGGGCTCGTGGCTAAGTTATAACAGCTGTACAGGTTAATCGATCAGGTTTAGCTACGCTTGCCGTGGTCTGTCCGTGGATGGGTAACCATCTTTACATAGCGAGACCTCTCCATGCCTCGGAAAGCTCGTTAAACCGTTGTTCCCGGCTATCGTTCTTGTATCTTTGACAGTCGTTACAGTTCGTTAGAAGCCCGAAAGTCTGACACCAGTCTTACAAGGGGTATCGTGTTACCCAGTAACTGGGTTATGGAGGTCAGATGGGCTTCATCTACATTTATTTATATATAAACTCGAAAATAACTTAATCAATTTAAAAAATCTGCCCACATATGGAAACGGACGAAGGACGCGGGCGAAGTGCTAATGTAAAATATTTATTATTATATTATTTATTTTCGGACAACAATGATCCAGCGTGTTAGTAAACAATATTATAACTTATCACTAGTGTTAGTAGTTAAAATACAATAGAGAAGTCTGATGAAACAGTATTGAGAAAAAGACATCCCCAAATTAACGCTTAGTGATTGTCCTTCTCACAAAACGTTTAATAATTGGAGATTCCAAACTCTCCGCCATAGTTTTTAGAATGCTGTTGCCACTCGCCCGTAACCTTGACAACAGCAACGCGGTTTTCTTGCGAATGACGGCGTGGAAGCCGTTTTGCGCAAACATAGTAGACGCGCTGCACCATCGAGGCAGTCCCAACAGCATCCTAAAAATATTATTAAACTGTACGCGTAGGTCATCCAGCGTCCTTTTGATATAGTTGACACAAAGATTCCCCATGTAAAATCTCATCAGCTTATATTCAGCTGCATCCGGTTAGACTGGCAGCCAACCCCAACATAGTTGGGAAAAGGCAAGGTAGATTGACTTTTCTGCAATTTGATCACCAATTTAAATTATAATACATTTAACATTAATAATCTCTTTTTATTTCAGGTAAACATCCATAACTATTTAAATCTACAATAGTTACTCCCGAAACGGCCACAAGGGGTAAGCTTTCTAAGATAAATATGTTTGCGCCTTGGTCGTGGCGTTGCGGATCATCATCAACATCATCAGCTTACAGCAATCCACTGCTGGACATAGGCCTCTCCAATTGCAAGCCATTCAGCACGATTCTTGAGTCTCATCCAGCTGCAGCCAGTCATCCTGCAAAGAATGTCGGTCCACCTAGTCTGAGGGCGTCCTACCTTAAGTTTGCCGATTCGCGATCCCCACTCAAGAACACGTCTACCCTAACTGTCACCGGTGGGCTATGTCAATGTCAACAACTTAGGTTCTCTTCCGGATTATCTAATTCCGGATTCTATCCCTCAGAGAGACTCCAAGCACAGCTCAGTCCATAGCTTGCTGAGTGACCTTGAGTTTATAGACCAGCCGTACCGTGAGTAACCAAATTTCGGCTTCGCAGTTGCGGACACCAGCCCATTATACAATACAAGATAAATATTTATCTGTTTAATCATAACACCAGCCTATTACTCTCCCACTGCAGGGCAAAGGCACAAGATCTTTAGAGACTTCCCATACGGAGAAGGCACGAGAATTGATCACCAAGATGGGTTGAAACTTACATTAACTATAAACCCAGGTTTCTTCATGATGTTTTCTTTTACCAATGTTAGTTATGTCCAAGATAAACCCACGATGTGCATATGAATTGAAAAAGTAAAATTTTATTGATTCGGTTAAAATTTTTAAGAAAATAGGAGTCTAAGAATTTAAACTCAAACTCAAAGCATTTATTTCAAATAACCCAATTACAGGCACTTTTAAATTGTCAAGGTCGGTGAGTTAAAAAGATGAAGCTAGTTGCCCTTTCCAAAGCGTAGGTACCTATGGAGAAGAACGGGCAAGAAACTCCATGGACACTCTTTTAAAAACATGGTATTGTTACAAAAAGTTGATTACATCATTATGTTGAAATTTTCTATGTGAGAACGATGTAAAAAGACGTAGACTATAAAACCAGGATCAACCGCTGCCAGTATCATCATTATGGAATATGATACTGACAGCTCTTGAACGTAGTTTAGATGATTGTGCTTATCGTTCAATAACACAACCGAATCTGGTAATAGTTACAAGATGGCAAGTGTAACCGTGCCCTAAGCAGAATATTTAATATTCATTTATGCTAACAACAGCGACATCTGTCGGAGAACAAAGAAGCTATTATCTTCAGTACAAATTGCTTCCACGGAGTTATAATGTACCTACCTTAGATTTGAATTATTGCAGTAGGTAGGTATAGATAAAATCAACCGAATCCAGTGATGGATATTTTGTGTAATGCGGTATCTGAAACTGATATTAATTTAATCTGCTAATTAAAACAAAATGAGAGAAATGTATGGCTATTTATAACATTTAACTAGAAAACGCTGTCAATATCTCCTATATTTTTTTTTATTCACTTTTAATTTTATGTACCCCTCTGCCTAAATCTTCGGGAAATATTAGCGTGATGTTGTGTCATGATATCTTAAGAGTCATATGAAAGCAAAATCTATAAGTTACTAGTGCCATAAAAAGTTCAAACTCAATTCGATTCCTAATATTGCGTACAAAAGTTTTCCAATACTTATATGAGCAATAACGTATTCTCTAAACTCGAAACCGTTACGAATAAGCGTTACTACATATAAGCAGTTATCCATAAAATCCCGGATGTATGTACTGGCAGTTTGACGGGAGCCACCCCTAAATAATGGGCGGAATTTCGCACCATAGACCAGAACATAAACTATTAAAGAGATGCCAACAACCGGCTATAGTACGATTTTATGACTCGCTTTTGCATATTGAACGGTACGAAGGCACTTCAGATTGGCAAATAACCACTTCTTTTTTTTTAGTTTTCAGATATTAATGTGTTTATGCTTTAAAACGTTTGCCAAGAGCTTCTTGAATTCAGTCATGATAACCAACTATTATGTACATGTTTCTTTCGTTGAGACGCTGCAGCTACTACTGTAAATTGAATTTATTGTAATTCGTGGTAGGTCGTAGATTGATGAGTTATGTTCACTTATTTGATCAAAAATCAAAAGAAATTTATTCAAATTAGGCTGAGCGTCAGCACTTTTAGAACGTCAAAATACCATAAGGCAGTCCCCCAAAACGCCCACGTTTCACTCTGATGTTAATATTGTCACGATAAACCAAATAAGACATTCCGACTAAAGAAAGAAAAGCAAGAAACCCGACGAGGTGGTCAAACCAGTACGAAATGTGTCCCCCACGTGTCCAAACTACTTTGAAGGATTAAATCAGAAACAAAGTTCTCCGTAAGAGAACCGGATTGACCGGATAGCTTGCAGAGAAAGCAAGCTTAAGTGGCAGTGGGCTGGCCATGTTTGTTAAAAGTCCTATGACCGATGAAGCAGACAAGTCCCAGGATGGAGACCGCGTATCGGTAAGCGGAGTGTAGTACGCCTACAGCTAGATGGACCGATGACCTCAAAAGGGTGGCTGGGACAGATTGGATGTGGAAGGCGGAGGAAGCGGTGTAGTACCCCAGCATGGGAAAAGCCTACGACCAGCAGCGACATGCGATATGCTGAGTTGATTGATCGTTAACGAACAGTTTTCAAATGGGGCAGGACATCTGATTTTTTTTATTCGTTACTTCCTATACTATCTCTACTACACAAAAATAAGTAACGCCAAGCTGGACTGCTTAGGGTACCAAAAATATAATTATAATTATATGTTAGTGATTCATTTGGAGGTACTTTTTTCAAAACTATTTTTTTTTTTAATAAAATACAAATTTACTGGGTTATTTTTAGCATCATAAAAAAGAACCATTCTTTACATTTACATTTTTTAAAGATTATTTCTTTCAAATGTTGTCCGTAACTGTGGCTAATAAGGTCCATTCTGGAGTTCCAATTTTCGATAACGCGTTCGAGCATTTCGAATGATATTTAGCGAGTAACGCGAGTAATGTTGGCTTCCAGTTGCTCAATCGCACGCGGCTTATCCATATAGACTTTGGACTTTACATAGACCCATAGGAAAAAGTCTAGGGGTGTGATGTCACAGGATCGAGGCGGCCAACAGACCGGTCCAAAGCGCAAAATGAACTGTTCACTAAATTGTTCTCGCAGTAAAAAATAGTTTTGAAAAAAGGAACCTTAAATGAATCACCCGTTAGTAAGTATACATATAGAAAATTGGTTCGCCTGGGCAAAAATATGAACAAAATTAAAGAACTAGTCATTTAATAATCATAAATTCTCTGCACAATATAGTCTAAGTTTTATTATTAGCTACCAAAACAAATAAACAGTATAATACTAACCAAAATATAAGTACATATATCATCAACATTGTCTACAAATAATGAGAATGAACAAAGATGGACAAAAACAAACATGGACAAGACAAAGGCCATGCCCAATGCCCATGTAACACCCACTCTCATGAAGCTCGGAGATGCTACACTAGAAGTTGTGGACTAGCACAAACAGCCCAGTTAGGTAAGGCCAACTTAGAGAAAGAGGTCAATCGTCGTATCTGACTCCTTTGGGCAGCGTTCGAGAAGCATCGCAATATCTTATCCTCCAAGATACCGCAGTGTCTCAAGAGGAAAGTCTTTGAATAATGATGACCTATGGCACTGATATGTGGTCGCTCACAATGGGCTTTATTATAAGGCTAAAAGTCACCCAAAGAGCAACGGAAATAGCTATGCTTGTAGTTTCCCTATGTGATGGAACCAGAAATGAAGAGATCCGCAGGAGAACTAAGGTAACCGACATAGCCCGAAGAATTACCAAACTCAAAAGGTCATATTGCTTGCAGAACAGATGGACGATAGGGCCGAAAGTTTCTGAAGTGACAACCGCGTACTAGAAGACGTAGCATTACATGGCCTCCCACAAGGTGGACCGATGACCTTTGAAGGCCGCAAGCGTCAGCTGGATGCGGGAAACACAGGACCAGTCGAAGTGGCGGAAGGCAATGGACGTCTTTCGGCTGAAATTATGATAATCGATGAGAATGAAAAAGATAAACGAACGTAAATCAATCAAAAATCTTATTTTAACGGATTTCATCCTCCTCGTTTATATATTATCCTTCTGCTGCGGCCGGTTCACCTTCGGCAGGTTCAGCGCTTTCAGCTGGTACTTCACCCTCAGTAGCACCTTCAACGGCCTCTGCGGCCTCTGCAGCCTCAGCAGGCGCTTCGCCCTCGGCTAGTGCATCCCCTTCGGCTGGTGGTTCACCTTCAGCTGGCACTTCGCTCTCGGTTGGTGCTTCGACCTCGGGTGATGCTTCGCCCTCGGCTGGTGCTTCAACCTCGACTGGCGTTTCGCCTTCGCCAGGCGTTTCACCCTCAGCAGCTGGTATTACAATTTCTTCTGCGGGTGTTTCACCTTCCACAACCTCTGCTGCTGTTTCATCTAGGGCTCCTTCTTCAGTGGCTGGGGCCGCAGCTTCGGCGCCTTCTTCTGTCTCTTCAGGTTCTGTAAGTGCTCCAATCGTTTCGCTCTTCCTCTGCATAGTCTGTGACTCGCGTGGTTCGGGCGCCGGTGGTAGCGCTTCTCCAGCTGGCGGAGTTCCCGCAGCTGCGGGTGCGGCTGCGGCAGCGCGAGACGGTGGAGCTGCTTCTGCCTTTTTGACTTTTTCTTTTTTCTGTTTTCGCTCCAAAGGCAGGTAAAGTTTGTAATCCTGTGGCAACTCTTCTTCAGTGTATAGTTTTTCACTAAAGTAAATTCGCCTTAATCTTGCATTAGCATGTATTTGCACCCGTAAAGTTTCTATAAATTGTGTTCCGTACGCCCTCCTCGTGAAATCGGCAAGATTAAACTGTATCTGATTCCAACCACCAGCTAAGCCGATAGGCATAGTTGTACAAAAAGGTTTGATCTTCGTTGTAGATTGAAAATTGGAAATTCTGAAGCGCCTCCTCATGTTTTTATCATCAAGTATTGTTATCTCGAAAGAAAAATAACGCTTCAAGTTCTTTACAATCATGATAAGAAAGGGTAGTTTTATCCCTAATACTTGATTGTTTTTTGGACATGTTATATACGTAGTTGCAACGTTTGTACTCACGATTTCGAGGACTATAGAATTGACTTCACAGTCAGTAAGCCGTTTTATGTGTCCGTTTTTCACTTCCATGTCCCATAACGCCAGAGGGTTGGCCCCACAACTGTAAAATATGGACAACAATCCATTTTGGTATGTGTTTTTGAACATCGTATATTGATTAGTTAAACAATAGCAAGAACACAGTTAATAAATATCTATTTTAGACACGTTTTCAGTTATTGTATACTCTGATTGTTTATCGTTTCTACATAATATTTGACGTTTGCCTTTTTGACATAGCGTACATTGACAGATGTCGATTCATAAAAAGTAAACGGCCTAATTATATAATAAGGAATTCTAAAATGAGTTATTACGCCTGGTCTAGCAAAAGTAATATTGATTTTAGTATCCGTGTTACGCGTATTCATAAAATAATGTTAATGAAGATCTGATAAAAGTGCGTTAGCTTTTTGGAGGTGATTTTGTTTTCCTACTAATATTATAAATGTAAAAGTGTGCATATTTGGATGCTTGTTAAATCACGCAAAAACGGCTGAACGGAAATGGAAGAAATATGGATAATAAATAGTTTGTAACCTTGGCATAACACATAGGACGATTTTGAGGTATTTTTATAATCAATTAATATCAAGCACCCCAAGCTTTTTAATAGAATTAAATTATTTTCTACCTTTTTAGTTTGGTTTTTAAAGCGTGTTTTTTGGTTTTTATACTATTATTGATTTACTATTTTTTAGTTCTGCTAACTACAAAAGCGAGATTTTTAAGTTTTTTTTTGTTTTGTTTTTGAATTGTCATCGGTCCTCGATAAGTCCACAAAGTTTAAATGAAATCTGCCCGTTTGAAGTGGGTCAAAATCGCGCCCTAAGGAGTCGGTTACAAACAAACATACAAGTGAAGCTAATATAAAGCGTGTAAAAATTAATATCTGGATGACCGAGCTATGCTCGGTTTTTTCACGGCCTTTCTCACAAGTGCAAACACGACTATGATACGATTTTCCATCATGAAGTTCCTGTTCATATCTTCCGGCTCCATCATCAGATCAGTTCGACAGTACCATATTATTGTATCGTCATCAGAACTATATACAGCTGCCAATTTTCATTACGCTACGACCCTTGGAAGATGGTTAAATTAGTTACCTTAGATTCCATTACATAGTTAGTTACATACAGGTGAACCTAATAAAAGCGTGTTAAAAATAGCAAACTTTCCTTGAATGAATGAATCATTTATTTATTCGTCCAGGCCATGGTACGGAGCGAGAGTGCATGGGTAGCCGTCGCTTCCTTCAGCGAAGCAGTGATGCTCGCAAAGAGGGAGGTGGCGCACGTGAAGGAGAGGCAGTACATGTGCCCTCACGGCCGTAGCCTCCGCAGGAGACGCCCTGGGCGTCGGGAGTCCCAGGTTGATTCCCGGCCACCGTAGGCGCGGGCTTGCGGACGGACAGTAATGGGTAGCTCGCTATCTGGTAAGGACCAAGCCCGGATCGACGGCGCGTTATGTTCCACGCGCGCCTCAAAGAGATGTCAGCACCAACTGATGGGGCCCACAAGGGCTGATGCCTGCCAGGGGTGCGGGTTGTTCGAATGAGATACCGCGGCCCCTGGCACACAGGCAACTGAGGGAACACTGGTGGGTTTTAGTCAGTGAAAGTCTGACACGCCCTCCTGCTCCATCCAGAGCGGGAGAAGTTATTTGATGATTTCCCACCCAAAGAAAAACCGTAGATAACTATACATTCTTAAATCAATAAAATAACAAGGGAAACCACAGATAGTAGTAACAATAGTTTACTTTTTAAATTGGTAACATTCGAATATACTTCTAGTTTACTAGATATCATTTAACCAAAACTGTGAGTTTAGTAATGATCTAAATTGTTTCCATACGAAAATATATTTTAGATACTAACTTCTTAAACCTAAATCCTCATGCGAACCATCTGCTTATTTCATCAACACAATACATTATTACTATATATATATATACAGGATAAGTTTTCAACCAGTGCGCAAACTGTAACCATGAATTCAGCATATCATTCTAGACTCCCCAGCGCAGAAATTTTTCGTCGGATACGCAAAAAAAAAATAGCTGTTTCATAGAAAAGTGGAATACCTACGCGGTCAAAATGTATGGAACAGCAGATTTTTTTTAAATAACCGACGAAAAATTTTTGCGCTGGGGGTCTAGAATGATATGCTGAATTCATAGTTACAGTTCGCGCTCTGAATAAAAAACTTATCGTGTGTACACAATACTATTGCATTAATTAGTCTTTCTCCCTTTCTTTCTGGTCCCTGTTTCTTATTTTGCATCAGTTCCACTTTCACCTTCTTACTAGGGGCTTCTACAACTGTGACTACGCCCAACGTTTGTACTGCAGCTTCTATTGATTTTTCTTTTACTAGTACAGTAGTTCCTGTAGCAGAATCTTCTATAAATTATATTTCGTCAGTGCCAACCCAAGCTTCTATTGTCGTAGCTTCTGTTGAAGCAGCATCTGTTGCTAGAGCTTCTGTTGCCGGAGAATCTGTTGCTGGAACTTCTTTTGCCGTAGAACTCTGATTAGCACTGTCTTCTAACGTAGCAGCCGGAGTTTCAGCCAACGGTTTAATAGTAGCTTGTGCCACTGCGCCTTCTACAACCTTAGACGCCCTTTTTTCAAATGCTTGCACTTGCGATACGGTTTTAATAACCGAAGCATCCTTGGTAACTTTTCGAGCTGAAGCTGATTTAGAGGATCTCTTCTTCAACTCAGCATTTCTATATTTTTGTGATGCCTTAACTTCTTCGTCTGTTTTGGGTATTAATTTATCACTTGATGTTTGTGTCAAAGGGATAAACAGTTTATATTCTGTGGGCAGTTGATCTTCTGTAAGGATTTTGTCTGCAAAATATATGCGCCTTATTCTAACATTCGCGTTTATTTTGAATTTTTGAACTTCGACGTAATGTCTTCTGTACGCCCTTCTACAAAAATCGGACATATTAAACTGGATTTGGTTCCAGCCCGCACAAAGAGCAATGGGCATCACGGTACATAGTGGTGAGATCTGCGTTGTACTCTGGAAGTTTGATACGCGAAATCTTCTTCTAGTTGCGGTATCATCCAATACAGTAACTTCGAACGAAAAATATTTCTTCATATTCTTGACAATCATGACCAAAAACGGCATTGTTATTCCCAGTACCATTTTACCTTTAGGACATATCATGTATGTTGTACTTACATTAGTTCCTCCTATTTCTAAAACTGTGGACTTTAAATCCTCGTCCATAAACATACTTATATACCCATTTTGGGTGTATGTGTCCCAGATGTTCAGCGGCTTGGACCCGCAGCTATAAAATATAGTAAACAAACCGCGTTGATAAGATTTCCTATACATATTAGGAAAAATATTTATTTAATAATATTTTGCCTTAATATAAATCGGATTCATTGATTACGTCCACAGACTACATATAGCATAAAAAACATAGAGGAGAGTAATAAAAAAGTACTCTGTGCCATAGAGATCTCCCTATGTAAAATGTACTCTGTGCATAGAGATATGATTCTGTCAAAGTGAAGCAAACGAAACAGAAACAATCATTTTCTGTAAGTAGGATTCATGCTTTGTATTGCTACTGTACTATTCACTCCAAATATGTTTGTATAATTAATAGTAAAGAATTAGTTACGAAGCTTAGCTGCATAGAAAATTGAGTCGCCATTTAAAGTACACGCAACAGTTAAAGTTCAGTCTTGCTTGAACTAGTATATTTATACTTGTCTACAGCCACCGCTTCTATCTAACTTGTGGGAGACATTTGAGCATTGTTATGAAGAGGTGAAAGACCAAATTTAAAGTCTAAAGTACTTTAGCAGCGGCGCCGGCGGAAATTAGCGTTTTTGCAGCCAAAGGTACGTTGGCGCCCTTTTATCGTGATTCGTCTATAGCAGTATTTACCGTAAATTCGACCCAAAACGTTGTCGCGTTGTTAAAACGATTTGAAGACCGATATAGGTAGAAAATAAATATTTCGTTTTTCGTGGGTATAGTGTCAGAAGGACATAATAGCTGCACGGATTGACCTTAAAGGCTAAGTTATCCTTGCCGAGGTCGTTCGGTGGATGGGTGACTATCAATTTTTAACCGACTTCAAAAAGGAGGAGGTTCTCAATTCGTCGGAACCTTTTTTTTAAATGTATGTTCCCCGATTACTCGAAGATGGACCGATTTTGATTTTTTTTTATTTGAAAGGGTGTACTTCCCAGGTAGTCCCATGAGCATCAAGTTAAGATCTGATGATGGGATCTTGGAGAAATAGGGAGAACTCTTCAAATTTTATAGGCACATTTGAACCGATTTGGATAGTTTTTGGAAGAGTACTTTCTCGGAGTGATCTCATTTAAATTTGGTGAAGATCTGATGAAGAACTTTAGAGATAGGCAACGGAACTCCTCAATAAATGATAGTAAATGGACTGGAATTGCTGAAATCTCATGCCTGTCTATTGTTTACACCAGTTCATAACATAACATCACACCGGGACGCTGTGAAGGGGTAAGCACATGTGAACCACTAAAAAGTGAAAAATGAAAAATAACTATAATTTCGGAAGGCGGTGACTTTGGATTTGTATTTTAATTTTTTGTCACCGCCTTCCGAAGTTAAAGTTATTTTTCACTTTTTAGTCTTTTTTTTTAAAGTCGGTTGTTTTTTTTTTTTGAAAAAGTTTTTATTTTTCTCTTTGTAGTGTTTTTTTTTGGAAGTCGGTTGTTTTTTTTTAATACCAAATGCCTCCATTTCTCAGAAAGCAAGTTAAGCTGCCAACGGACTGACATAAATCTGACAACAACACTGTTCTCTGTAACCGAGTTGTCTGTTAACATTATCAGAAGGAATCGCTTTCATTTTAACAGTTTCATAACATTCATGTCGTTATACACCGTGAAATTTTAGTCGTCTTACAAAGGTGGTCCACTCAATGTATCCGTCATAAAATACCTCTAGGCGCGATTAAAACATTGTTACCATTAATTAAGATAATAGATACAAAGAAAAATAAATAATGCTTTAGAATTATGAATCACCCTCCCTATTAATAATGTTTACGTATCAAACGGTAGAAGATATCTACCTACCTACCATAACATCCCATCATTAATTCCATTTCCGTAACAGGGTGTTTCAAACTACGTCATGCATCTTAGTGAATGATATTTTCATTTTTGTAAGTATGCAAATGTTCAAAAATTACAATTTAAAAAAATAAATGATTAGTAGTCATTGGATACATGAAGTGGGCTGCCGTTGTAAGACGACTAAAATGTCACCGTGTATACGTTGCTGGGCAAACAATTTTTTTCGAACATATAAAATAAAATTTTCTAAACGATTCAGATTGTAATTACAAGTGTGATATGCAATTAGGGTGCAGATAGACTGTCGCTGCATGTAAAATGATATTCAAATGCATTCGGTTAGATTGAAGCCAACCCCAAAATGGTTGGAAATATACCAGGCAGATGATGAGGGCCAATAAGAAAATTCATAGTGAATAAAATATTTTTATATTCAATTCCCACGCAAATAAGACTCAATTGCAGCAAATAGGTTACCCTTTGCTGTGGGCGATGATTGACAATTTGTCGCCACTTATGCATTATACCAATCTTGACATCCAATCACGAGTGGAAGGCACCAAATCGGCTTGATTTGACATCGACGCAACTTACAGTCTGTTACAGCTATTTTACCTCTGACAGCAGCTGACAGCAGCGACCTAACAGCCACCTTATTGCGGTCAGAATAAAGACCACAATGATTTTGCCATACTTGTCAATGGCGGCAACCCAACAGCAACCTTATGTTTGTAAGAATAAAGTTCACTGTTATTTGGACAGTGATGCAAAATCAGAGGTACAATAACTGTAGAGGACGGTATGTTCATTCATAAGCCGCGTCAACACAATCAAAGTACGCTTGGACAAAGCAGATTTGATAAAAGTTCACTTTGATATCGGTTGACATTAAACATAGTTCACTTGGACCATTCTCTAAATTCTACAAGCAGTTGGTCGAAAAATGCCACTCGATTTTGCCCTCGTGGCCATTTTGTTTTGTCAATTGACATCCAAGTGGCTATGAGGAGTTTTTGGCGGGATCGCGTTGGAACATGTCGCACGAATTTTCATTTTCATGAAATTTAGTGAAATAGCGAATTAAATTATATAATTTTGGTAGTGAATTATTTAATTTAGTTACGTGTGAGTGCACAAGTGTAGTGAAGGTGAAAATAAGTGACTAACATGGACTTTTCGTGTTCCCCCCAAAAACTCCTATTAGGTTTACTACCGCTTTACAATAACTTTGACTTGACTGACTAAAGACGACTATGACTGTTTTGTAACTTCGTGCCCGATATCGGGCCATTTACTTGTTCCAAAAGAAAAATTACTTGACACTGGCTAAATGCACAAACCGTGTGAAGCCAAAACCCAAATAAAAAAAAAAAGTGGCTATGAAAAGTTAAACGCTGGCCTAGTCCACTTTCATTGAACACCGTCGTCCAAGGACACTATGATCAGTGTTGCCACGATCAAAACAATGTCCAAGTAGTCGTCAACTACCCCCCCACTGTTTTTATTCATTTACTTAATTTAAGATGAGGTTTCTATAATGAGGCATCAACATGTGCTTGGTATATCTTTCCTCTGTTGTGTGTGCTTGATCGTTCCTTATCGGTTTATATTTCTATAAACTCTGATTTTGAAGTTGAGTAGAAATGGTATTAAATTAGTTTGTTGAGTTTGACACATTTTTCTACTCTACTTAATTAAGAGGAGAACTAGAAATGCCGTCGTAATGGCTTCAGTAAGGTTGAAAATATGCCACAGTCACGTTGATTTTGGAAGCAAAACAGATCATGTCGTTTTATAACGTGCAAATGACTTTCAACCTTAGTGGTATAGCGATTACTAGGTCCGCTATGCTTGTGGAAGGCTGATGACAGTCTGCAACTATTATTTATAACGTCTCTTATGTAAGAACATGTTGTTAACGTAACTTTCAACATCAGACAGATAGAGCGTCATAATAAATGAGGCGTTCAGACGTAAACACAAAAACTTGTAACATATACGGAGAAATAAAAGTTTTAAAAGAAAAGCTCGCTCTCTGTGATTTATCTAGCCATTTGTCATCCTCGACACTAAGAAAATATGTCACGCAAAGCCACAAGTAACGCACACAGGCACACTGTGTAACGAATATAACATTTTTGTCGTCTCTAAATCACATGACTTTTCCACTATGCTGGCTGCCCTTAGAGACAGTCGCGCACACTAGCAAAAAACACGAGTAGCGGGAACAAAAGAAAAATGAAAAAGTGGCTTTCGACTGTCATGATAAGGAGTGCATGGGCGTGTTCCCGTTGTTATTGTGACTACACTGATGCTACACGGCTTTGCTGCTTTTTGCCCCCGGATAACGCGTTCAGAACACTGTGCTTTATGTTAGGGGAACCCAGTTAAGATATCATACCAGTTTTTTTCTTTTTAGAAATTAATGGCCCAGAAAACGTGGAGCCGATAGCGTTAACGGATGGCGGAGAGAAATAAATGAATTAGATTTGTTTACGTATTTTCTTTGGGAGAAAACGATTTAATGCGGATCAGGACATGATAGATGGTATTCTAATCGATATTTAACGTTCGTGTTGTAATTCGATGCTTGATTCGGCTCCAATGAGGTCAGGGAAGCCTGTATGTATATTATATTGTATTACTTACTTGCGCATTTCATCTCTCTGTGGCGTAACAGGCTCGAAGCAAGGACAATACGTAAGTTTGCTCTGACCTATATTATATTCAATTTAAGTACTTCATATTACGGAGTACTTTATTCGTAATTAAACGTTTGATCAAAAAATGTAGTAGAAAACATACCAAGTTTATTTATTTACAATACCCTTATGTAGTTCAGCTTATTTTCTTATCAAACAAAATACGTAACGCAGCTTCCAAAGCGATCCAAAATGGCGCACACGATTTCAAAATGAGAACAAAAAAAAACAAAAGACGACTTTTTAACTGCACAAAGCCGAGAAAATTCTAAATTAGAATATCGAAAACTGCAAAAAAGGAAATAGAAACAAAAAAAGCAACGATTCAGATGTGCTATATTTACAGAGCTCATTGCGCGGCGCAACGGAGCGTGGTCTGCATAATGTATCGAACGGTGCGCGATTCCGGCAAAGCTTTGTCTGCGTTATTTACAACCGACCCGTGTATTCACGCGGAAATTGGATTTGTAAAATAAGACACTGTATAAATAATCTTTATCTAAAACATATCTCAGCGGAGCCGTTCGCCCAAGTTCGCACCGTGAGCTCTGATTCCCAGCGACCGTTTGTCAGATTACGGAACAGAAATATCTGTGACGCTAATAGAGAGAATAAACGCTTCTTTATGTGCTAACTTGTTCTATGCTAAATTCCGTTCGTACCATGAAATATGGTGCGATTTTCTGTCTTGTTGCCGACAGTACTGTTACTTCAGGCTAGCCTCTCGTTTGGAAATAATCGCCGACGCTTCAGTGCCCTGGTAGGGACAATGTATCGAAATTAATATCCGGGGACGAAGCGAGCGAACAATTTGTCCACCCGGAATGCGGATAATTAAACCGGCCTGCAGCCGTTTCCTAGCTTACATGAAGCTGAAAATATATGACGCCGTCTACCCGGAATTTAGTTTGTCTGGAAAAGTGAACAGATGTCACCAAAAAAAAAAGAAACAAGAATGTTTCAGAGCTACATAATGTAATAATATTCATTTTATGACAATTGCAGGCCTTTGTATTTTACTGGTAGCACTTTAACAAAACACATAATTGGAGATAAATTACTCTTTATAGCACATCGAATATCCGCATTTAAAATTAAAATAATAGAGCAGGTAACATTATTAACCTCTCCATTTAAATAAATACAACACCAAATGTCAGTAAAACCCATTTATTTAAATGAGAGTAGTTAACTTTTATGCTGATAGCTGTAAAAGGCACTTCTATTCAGCAGAACATAGGTACGTAGCAAGTTAACACTGGACCTCTTCTTTATTATCTAATGAAATCTATAGTGATCACTTTGATATATACCTACATTTCTCAATGATTTTTCAACCTAAAATGTTGGCCTGGAAAACGTAGAGGGTGTTCAAATTACTCCTACAGTAAAAAATACGAGATTACAGTAATCTTTGTCTCAAACTGCACATTTATCACGATTCCTAATTTAAAAAACATACAAATACTTAGCTGCTAAGGCAAATAGCGCATCACATACATTTTCCGCACGGCCATTTTAATCCGTCGTCCGGAATCGCATCGTAAATCCGTAACGTCGATTAGGCCACTGTTTGCTGGGACAAACAAATAGCAAAGAGGCAAATAAATAGCAATAGACATCTTGACTGTACGACGTTGTGCGCGACGGTACAATAATGCGATATAAGCCGTGATTTGCGATCGGTAATAGGCTTAATTTTTTATTAGTGAACCACTTTTGTTGGCGATAGTAACTGATGATCGATCGGGAAAGCCGTTTGACGTTCCTTTTTTTTCCGGATGGAGTTTGCCTTAACACCGTGCAGTTGGTCTTAGTTTTTGTGGAAGCTGGATTTCTTTATTTGTATTGACTGTACAAATAACTGTGTAAGCCTATTTTTCTTTCCATGTTGTAAATCAAAGAGCCTATTAAAACATGTGGATTTTTTGTGTGCTTGTATAGTGAAATAAAGGTCCTTTATTAATATTCATAACCTACGCACAAAGTGTGTCGTAATTTACTTACACTTTTCATTCACCTTTTTTAATATTTTTCTACCTGAAGAGTTTTTTGATTTCATAATTTAACCTTTTTTTAAGTATTCTTTGACTGTTGTTAAAAATCAGTTTTCATATTTATTACAATGAATTTGGTTCACGTATCAGATATTTTATGCAGTGTAAATAAAGATTCTGCCAAGAGGCCGTGCCAAGACTGCCAGCTAGGCTCTATCGCGTGCCAATGCCAGATATAAACAAAGTACCTCAAAAATATTGCCAAGTTTTAAATTACATTTCAGCTTTAAATAGCTTTTAATTTTTTTTCTTTTCGAACTTGTAGTCTTAAGTCTTGGTTAGGATCCGATACTGAAAAAGGTTTAAAACATAACATCATAACATCACGCCTTGTTTCCCCGAAGAGTTGGGCAGAGATGTACCTATAGTACACCCACATTTCGCCAGTTATGTTCGAGTCCCATGTGATAGTGGGTGAGCCTATTGCCATCAACCGGGGCAAAACCAGCTGCTACTGAGAACAAAAAATAAAGTAACACTTTGCCCGACCCTTGATTCGAACCCAAGACCTCCTGCTCAGCAGTACCGCTTGCGACCACAAGACTAACGAACCGACCACAGACGAGGACCTTCCTACACTTCTGGCAGGAACATGATCATCAGTAATAAATAATACTTTCCTTTGCTTTCATACCTACACCAATTTGTCACCAAAGAACGGATAACCCTTAAATTCCCAAAGTTTACAAAAGAAAACCACCGGACCTTAATCTGAAGCGTCCATCATTTGCCAGTGTAAAACAAATTTGTTAGGCGCGTCGCACTGTAAAAAGTTAATGATATGTGAAGAACCAACCCTACGAAATCCTTCGTTTAATTGTTAGTAAATTAAATGGCTCGTGCAGGGTCGGCTGTGAAATGAAATAGGACAAATTTTGATGTGATCCGCACCAGTACATCCCTGGGTAGATAGATACATTGAAGATTTTATCGTGGGTCCCGTTACTTGTGATATTAATGTCGGATTAGGATACAGTTGATTTTGAAGGCAAATGAATTGGAAAAGGCTGTTTCATTTGTCGAAACAAATTAATAAACCCTTCAAAAGCTCCTTTATTTAATTAAATTCTTCTCGTTTCAAAGAGTAAATACAAATAACTTCTAATGAAACACCTCTTAAACTAAGAAGCATCTTTACAATCCCCTTAAGGCCACACAATCACTGGCACCACCACTTAAAACTGCAGTAAGCAGGCTTTCAATAAACTTAAGTGTGAATATAAAAGCGACTTTATAGTCCCTGGTAGTGTTTACAGCCACCACTTACTATCTCTAATGGGCCATGTGCACTTTATTGTCGAAAATTGCATTTTGTCCGGGCGAAAATTCCGACACCTATTTTGTCTTTAGTACTTGCCTTTGTGAAGGCAACTGGGTAGGTAAAAAAGTTGCCCTCTGGTGCCCATTAAGCGTCGTTATGCAGAAATGTGGGCGTTAAGGGTGTGCGATGTTTTGTAGTATTGTATTAATAGATTGTTTGATGGTGAAAGAGACGTTTTGGTGCGAGAGTTTTATTACAGCAACGAGTATGGAAAAGTGGTTGTTTCATGAATAAGTTGTTCTCTTTTACCGAACTACTGCGAAGCAAAAAGGAGGGATACCTTAAGGTGGTAAACATTATCTGACCGTGACTGTATGTGTGTGGGTATTTTTATATGTTCATCTGTGCCATCATAATTTGACAAATAAGCGTATCGTTGTAAGCATCTTGATCCTCCGCTGGTTATAGACTATGTGACGTGACCTTAAACCACGGCTTTCAGAACGTGATTAAGTAGTGGGGTGTTAGATTTTGAACTTACTTTTTCTAACAGATCGTTTCGACAAAAGAGAAAACTGGAACGTCAAGACGACTTGATGAAGATAATTATGGATTATATCGTTACCATCCAGTACAGTTTATAAAGCACAACCTATCTTGAATACCTTGTAACATAAACAAGAAAACATAATTTTTTTTTAACTCAAACGCCTGCTAAAACCATCGGCAGAGCTTTCTAAAAGCCTGTTATTGAATAATAAAAGAGAGTGTTTTTCATTCGCTCTAACGGTGATTAAGATAAACAATCGGGGTTCGGAAAATGGAAATCTATCGTATTGCTTAAAGCCCATCCCTTAGTTCCCGTCGCACTTATCACTGGGATTATCCCTAGTAATGACCATCTCATGTATTTAACTTAGACCTAACGTACCAGTGAATGGGCAGGGTCACAACCAAGATTAGAGGTGACGTAACAAATTATATTTTTTATTCATCCCTCTTAAAAACCTTTATTTAATCACGGATTGAGGAAATTCGCCAAAATCCTGTAGCTTTTACCTAATAATTTGCTCAGAAATTGAGAGAAAGAAAACAATTTTTCATTTCGGCGGCCATTTTGCTTTTTAAGGAAATAAGAGCAGCCGGAAATTTGTTTAATGCCCATTGGGTATCAAATTAAAGCAATCTTAAATGAAAACAAAAAAATATGTAGGGACAACTAGGTTTACAGAACAGAATAAACAAAAAAAACGTAACAAAAACTGTGTATCAAAGATATTTACATTTTTTGTAGGTAAACGGATATATATAAATAAATGTTCGATTAAACTTCCTCCGCTTTTATATAAAACTAGCTTTTACAAGCGGCTTCTCCCGCGTGGAGGTCGGAATTTATCCCGCGGGAACGTATTACAGGGATTAAAAGTACCCTATGTATAAAACCAGCTTATAAACTATCTGTGTGCCAAATTTCATCCAAATCTGTTGAGCCGTTTTAGCGTGCTTGAGTAACAAACATCCAAACATCTTCACAAACTTTCACATTTATAATATACTAGCTTTTGCCAGCGGCTTCGCCCGCGTGGAGGTCGAAAACTATCCCACGGGAACGTAGTACCGGGATAAAAAGTATCCTATGTCCATCCAGGTTACAGACTACCTGTGTGCCAAATTTCATTCAAATCCGTTCAGCCGTTTTTGCGTGAAAGAGTAACAAACATCCATCCATCCATCCATCCATCCAGTAGGATTAATAGGATTTCATCGAAATATTTCCATAACAGCTTCGTTTAATTTAACTATGGATTTTATAATCGTTTTTTCAACTGAACGCCTACCTAGCCGTCAGAAAATATAACAGAAAAAAAATAAAAAATAAACGTACGAAAAATTACGCGTGTCGACTAACAATCATTATTATAAAAAAAAAAACGTGACAAATCTTCGAACATAAAAAATAATAAGTTTCCCCATTCATATAAAAATCCACTCCATTTCGAACCGAACACGAAGATTACTAGATAAAAGAAATTCCATATATGGCGGACACGGAACCGAATATAATGATGTCTGACTCAAAAAAGGCCGTCGGGTGTCCTCGTAAAAAGTCGTCTGTACGAAATTCCGTTACGCTTTATCAACATTAATGGCTTGCAAATAGCTTCACCAATCGTCTTACACTCTTATATCATTCGCAGTTCACCCGCTGCATTATTCAGTATTTTGCTTTTTAATATTCAGACGACATATTTGAGTCTCCTTTCAATTTTTTCCCGTGCCTCTCTCGTGTACCGGTGTGCGCGGAATTTTGAAAGCTACTTATTGATGTTTCTTGCTTAATCCGAACATATCACGCCGAAGACGGGTGGCACCATTTATTTTTTTTATCGATACCGCTGTGGACCCCTCTTGTTCTCCCGTCCCACTCATTTTTTATACCTATAGAGTATAGATCGTTCGATTTATCGTGGTTGATTTTCACCGATATCGATGAAGTCTCTATCGAGGCGGCGCTAGTAATTTATACCGGGAAGGAATAGATTCATAGCCGGACAGATTAAAAAGAAAATGAAAGCAAAATATATGGGTCTGTCGATCGAGCGCTGAAATAGCGAGCTGCAGGTTGGTTTAATTATCGACATTCCTGCAGCGGGGCCGACAAATTGTTTTTGTCGGATGGCGTACGTCGGACGATATTTCATTATTATAACCGCGGTATCGAGGTGGCGTATGATACGACATGTATTTACGACACTATTTATAGCTGAACGATTAATTTTGTCGTGGTGATTATAATATTAAATTGGTTTTAATATTATCGCTCATTTGTTAACGTTGCGTGACGAATGCATTACTATGCTGCTAATAAATTTATGACATTATGGATGCAGGAAGCTCTGAGCCACAAACGTTTCGGTGTGGTTATAAATTATCCACCGACGGAATATTGTGGACCTACCAAATATTTTCCGGCTGCAACATTGATTACGTAACGTAGAATATAGATTACCATAGCTCCAACATCAAAGATAGAACTTTTTCAATACTCAATCCACTTGACAACAGTATTGGCTTTCGAGAATCCTATTGAACTCTTCAAAACTGTAATATCATCGAAACTTATAAAAGTGAAGCACTCAACTTTGCGGCCAGCCGACGCAGTGCTGATGGCCCATAGGCAATCGTTGCGATGGGGCATAATAGACAATTGTTGGAGCTATGCTATAGACAATCGTCGGAGCTAATATATCCAGTTGCTGGCTCTGATACTGCAACGCAAACGCTTTACAAGCGCCACTTTATTGCCAACGATGGTACTTCTCTAGATGTGACCAAATTGCTTATAGAACAGTTTTTTTTTAAGAACAGTATGTCCAGCGATGTGGTATAACTATTTATCTTCTTCTTGTCGATTAACTACTATGGCAAAAGAACTGATTAGCTAAACGTAATGCAAAAAATATTAATGTTGTGTTCAAACATTTATTTATTTATGCACACAAGACGCTGAATACAGAAAAATACGTAAAGATAAAGAGCACAAACACAACCATTCTCATTTGTGAGAGAATATCGTTATCAAATACGTATAATTAATTGAACCCATTCTACGTACCTCACCAATGGTTAACTCAAGCCACATCTATAATAAGATTATCCACTCACTATTATACCGTTCATATTTCTCACATTGTCACCCTGTAGCCAACCGCAAAGTACGACATATCGATCAACTTTGAAATCAACATCAATCATTTAGTATAGTTTCCGTGACAGTGAGAAAAGAAATGACTGACATAGTAATAATTATACAGGTAACAGGGGTCCACCATGTGACATATCAGGCAAGGTATCATATAACACATTGTATTTAATTCCCCTCTTGGGACACTATACTTCTAGATAATATTTCTAGGCAGTCTGTAAATGTGCTGGTAGGTGAACAAATCACTTGACTTCAGAATCGGGGGCTAGTTATTGATCATACACACACTATATGCAATGATTCTCGTCACCGCAGAAACGATAATTTCATATAATACTAGCTTTAGCCCGCGGCTCCACCCGCGAGGATGTCGGTTATCGCGTAAAAAAGCAGCCTATGTCCTTCTCCATATCCCAAGCTATATCTCTGCCAAATTTCATTACGATTGGTTCAGCGGTTTAGGCAGAGTTACTTTCGCATTTATAAAATTATATATTTAAAATATTAATATTATATATATAAATATATATAATGATAGTAGTACAATATATGGTAGGGATGGGGGGAGGACAAATAATAATAATAATAACTAGCTGCTGCCCTGGGCTGTGCCCGCGTAGATGTCGGAAATTGTCCCACAGGACCGTGCTACCGACAAACTCATGTCACTCCTGGTAACACCAGCTAGCCAGTGAAAGTCTCATCAGAATTGGTCCAGCCTTTTCGGAGATTAGCCGGAACAAACAGCTAGACAGACAAAAAATAAAAAGATTTTTTCTTGTTTAAACTACTGTATATAGAGTGACTAGTAATTAGCGACCGATATTTAAAACAAATCAAAATATTTTAGTTCACATAAACCTGCATGGGCACTTATGAAACGTCAGAAGCTAGGTGCGGGGGGTCAATAAGGTAGATAAATATAAAAAATTGTTTCTTTGGGAAAATTGTTTGTTATGATGGTACAAGCATGTGTTTAAATTTACCAGTCACCCTATATACTTTCATAAGCATTTAGTAAAACGATGTCATTTTGACATTACAAACAGACACCTCAATTTAATTTATTTGAATAGAGTATAGCCTACTAATATTATAAATGTAAAAGTTTGTATGTAGAGATGTGTGGATATTTAGATGTTTATATGTTTTTTACTCAATCACGCAAAAATTGCTGAACGGATTTAGATTAAATTTGGCACACATATAGTTTATGACCTGGGTTATCACATAGGATACTTTTTATCCCGCTAGTACGCTCCCGTGGGATAATTTCCGAACTCCACGCGGGCGAAGTCGCTGACAAAAGCTATAGATATGTATTGATATTATGAAATATGTCCTCAAACCTCCGGCTACGCCCACCAATAACTTACAAATAACCTAAAAATGGCGACATTTCCAGCATCCATTAACCATTTATAAATCAGTGCTGAGTCCATTCCGGCGGATTGCCTGCAGTAACGGTTGCACTTATTGCCGATTCTCCTCTCAACCCCCGACCCCTGAACACTTCGTCCTATGACCAACCCCTGTCCCCTACCTCCCCGATTCATCGTTAACATGGCTACTTCATTTGTCGAAGGTCAATGAACTTAGGTAGTAATAAGGTACCTTGTAAATGGATGCTGAGGTAGTATGAAAATAAAAGATGTTTTTCCTTAGAGGAGGTTGTTTATCGGTTTTTCTGCCGGTGGAAAGTTTTCACCGATAATTTAATCGCATTTTAGCTGCCACATATTTTTGCCTGAAAAAGTGAACTATATTTTAAAATCCGGCAAAAATAGGGACTACCAAAAGTTAAAACAACTTCATCCTATTATAAATGTGGAAGTGTATGTTTGGGTTTTTGTTACCCAATAACACAAAAACAGCTGAACAGATTGGAATTAAATTTAGCACACATATATTTTATAACCTGGATTAACACATTTAATACTTTTTATCCCGGTAAATCGTTCCCGTGGGATAAATTCCGTGGGCAAAAGGTAGTACAATAATACATTATAGGTAAAGTTCTATTTATATTTAGTCATGCCAATTTGTAAACACGTAACCTGAAGGAAAATGACAACACAATTATTGGAAGGGAATCGAAATCTATATTTGTATCGGAAAAATATCAAAGAACCCGATCTTTTGTGGTTTCAGCTTAGTGTACTTTGAGGTTCCCTATTAATTTGTAACCAAAATAAGCATCTTTTCCCCTGCCTCCCGCCCACTTACCCAATTAAACACCTACTGGGGTAACCGATATAATTTTTTCCCGTGTAATTGGGCAATTGAGCAATTGGGCAATTTTTCCATTCTAGCTGTTGCCACTCAAGGAATATGACCAATTACCCGAAGCCACCCATTTCACGCTATTTACGTTTGGATGACGGTTAATTTTAACAAAATTCCTACTAAACTGTTTAGTTGATCGATAAGTAATTATAGAGGGTAGAGTTTAGGGAAGCTTAGCTAGCTGTCATGGTATACTTTAGGTTATTTATTTACATCAAATATCTTTAGAACATCTTTTAAGGGTTCAACATTATTAATTCGATTAGTTGTTTTTCTGATTTCTTTTTCGCAACCAAAGTTAATGTTCAAAGACAACAAACAATCAATCTGCTTAGCGTTTTTCTTAACTATTTATGTCGGGGTCGGGTTCCAGCCTAATCGGTTGTAGCTGAATACCAATATTTTACATGGAGCGACTGCCTATCTGAACTATGTTGTAATGTTTTGAGGTTGTATCAAAACGTACCTACAAGCCACATCTATCTATGTACCCAATGATACGAGTAACATAACTTTTGTGTTATAAATGAACTTAGGTAACGCACCTGTGCTGCTGGGGAGTTTGTTGCGCTACTTCTTGCGCGCGCTTGTGCTTCGCAGTGCTTTAGCACTAGGAAGTGGTGAAGGGCGGGCATTATGCGGCACTGTCTCATTTAATTTAGACATTAAAAAAGTGCTGATTTTCAGCCTAATTTGAATAAAGGACTTTTGATTTTGTGAAGGTAGGTGTGTACGTGTGAAAGTAGAATAATAAAACTAATTTGCAATGAATCGTGATACGTTTACTTTAACCTCCATAACCCAGTTACTGGGGTACACGGTACCCCTTGGTAAGATTGTCAGACTCAATGCTACTGACTACCCGTAACGACTGTCAAAGATCTACGAATGACAGCCGGGACCAATGGCGTAACGTGCTTTCCGAAGCATGGAGGGGTCTTGGTAGAGAAAGAAAGAAAGAGATAAGTATTTTAGTTTGGGACACGCTCAGGAAATACAAACAATAAAAAAGAAAATTAAATCTAACAAAATCATGAAACTAATAAAAAAATTGGAATAAATCATAGTTTAAAAAACTAAAAACCAAGCTTTAAAAACCAAACTAAAAAAATAGAAAATAATTTCAAAAAAGCGTGGGGTGCTTTTTGGTGTATTTTTATAATCAACTAGCTTTTGCCAGCGGCTTCACCTGCGCGGAACTTTCATCCCCTATTTGACTCCCGTAGAGATTGAATTTCGAAAAATACTTCCTTATTCCTTGTCTATATTATAAAGAGAACCTCTGTGCAAAATTTCAGCTTTCTAGGTCCAAGGGTTTGGGCTGGGCGTTGATGAGTCAGTCAGTCAGTCAGTAAGGACTTTTCTTTTTATTTATATAGATAGATAGATAGATTAAAGATTAATATGAACAAACCTCACTTTAAACTATTATTTATTTTCATTTTTTTTCGTTGAAATGATTGAATTGTCATCGGTCCTTGATAATTGTGCAAAGTTTCAAATCAATCCGACGTTTTGAAGGGGGTGAAAATTACGTTCAAAGATTCCGTTACATAGATACATAGATAGGTACATACATACGAAGCTAATAAAAGCGTGTTAAATAAGGAAGACCCGTGCGAGGCCAAAAAGGCTTCAATCTCAGCATGATTCTTCAATAGAGAAAAATAACAAATGTTGGTAGGTATGTGAAGATAGTCAGCCATCCACAAAAAGACCACAGCAAGCGTAGCTCAACCTTCGTTTGATCTGTGCAGCTGTTATCATTTAGCCAAAGACAACAAACACATTAACTGAAAAAACAAATCCATTAAAACTCAGTTCTCGTAACTATCGAATTAGTCTTCAACATTTTGGCTTGGCTCTAACTGAGACAAATAGCCTACCAGTTTTTATTCGCAGCCAGAAACCCGTCGGATTCAGACGTAGAACTAATTACATTATCATTAGATTCGGCACACTGGGCCGTTCAGTTATGGCAACCCTTTCGGCCCGGGATGAAATATTCGAGCACAGTGTGCACGGTGATAGCTCCTCCTCGTTTTGTTAGGGTTGATCGTATTGAAATTGCGGGAGTTATTACAGGGTTAGAGTTTAATAAACGAGATTGGATTTAGTGGGTGAAGTTTTGAGAATCAGAATTTCAAATTCTGTGAGCTGTAATGATTTTGAGACACGTGTAAAGCTGGTTTCAACTATAAAAGTTTTACTAAATATAGTCGAAGAATAAAATGAATAATCAAGGTAGTTGGTTCGCAGTACCAGCTCGTAGTCTGAATTTGCGGCCAGTTGATGGAAATAGGCTCGCCCGCTATTAGATGGATGTACTGTAGCTAACCCTTCGAAGAAGCAGTCGTGATGTTATGTTAAGCATGTTGTAAATTAATTCTAACAAGTGGTCGCCTGGTGGTCGAAATTCGACCATAATTAATTTTAAACTTAATGTATTTCCAGTGCATTATTATCCTTACTCCTTACCATAATGTAATACGTTTATTACTCTTTCACGCAAAAACGGCTCAACGGATTTAGATGAAAATTGGCACACAGATAGATTATAACCTAGATTAACACATAGGACACTTTTTTATCCCGATAGTACGTTCCCGCGGGATAATTTACGACTTCCACGCGGGAAAAGCCGAGGGTGGAAGCTAGTATTATATAAAATATTAGCTTTCTGAACTCCTTCTCCGTATAAACTTTAACTGTGCCAAATTTCATACTCCTTCGTCCGCGTAATTTTCTTAAAAAAGGGGGTACAAAGTTTTCGCTTCACATATTAATGCATAGATATAGATAGATAGATAAGTTTTCGTTTCTTTTCAACTACTACAGCAAATTATAGTTCCAAAAAATGTATTTCATTTAGTCTAAAACTTACATATTACATTTTCCGAAAAAATTTACTTCTAAATTACATACCAAGTTTTATGTCCCCATTCATTGAGGACAGATCGATACACAGACTTTTTTCATTACAACGAGATTAGAATGTAACATGTCCTAACAGTAACATGGTCTTGCTCAACTGTACGTGACTCGAATTACAATACAAGATACAATTTCCCTCAATACAATTTAGAATCAAATCTGGTCTGTTTTTACTCGTACCTAAATACAAAATTACATTGTACCAGACCCATAAAATAGAAATGTGAGGAAAATATTGTCTAAGTTTTGGTGACCCTAGTACTGAAACCAATTGTGATTCTATTTACAGGATTCACTTGTTTCTCTCAGTTTTATAGATGTAATAACAATTTGTTTAAGTTTGTACTACACTATTGGTTGTGTGTTCTAGGGTTTATGGCACACAGCTGTTTGTATATAAATATTGGGTTGAGTTCGTTATATTTTTATAATCAAATTCACTCCAGGGTAGAATCTCTAAAGTCGATTTACTAACACGAAAATTTCATCAGCTCCACCACGATTAGACAATCACTTCTCTTCTACTTATTCAATTCACTGCGAAATCTTACACAAAGTTTGCACAAAATCGTCTGAACAAATTAACTTTTTATTTCAATTGTTTGTAGCAAAAGAGATTGTGCAGTCTGGACGCGCATGTAAACTCAACATCGACGGGCAGACGCAGCAATTTCCTTGCCAAATCGAGTGTGAACGAGAAACCACCAGTTTAAAGCGGTTTCCATGTGCTTTTTTTCTTATACATGGACCGCTTGTTTACAACTGCCAGGGGAGAAAAACATTAAAAATACACGAGAGCAGCGTGTTTTGGTTTTAGCTTGAATATTTGTGTGTTCCAATTTTTGCCCGTTCAGTTTTATTTTTCAGGTAAATAGTGCTTTTTATTTTATGTGAAAGCACTAACATGGCCGTGCGCGTCGTGCCGTGCGAGGGTATTGTCAAGTTAGGTACCAATTAACTTTTATAGCATCAAATAAATTAAGTGCAATAAAAATATTTTTGGAAACATAAATATTATTGGAATGAAAGTCTGGAATGAGCATAGGCATACAAAGTTCCTGGCACTGCAAAGACCAGTGGTGGCCGGGTGATACCGGCTGTGACTTACGAGTAGGTCGTAAATTCGAACCCCGGCAGGCGCTTTACTGTGTGTAAATAATTTCAACACCACTGTTCTCAAAACGGTGAAGGAAAACATCGTGAGGAAACTGGCATGTCCTAGAACCAAAAATTAGAAGACATGTGACATCTACCAACCCGTACTGGGCCCGCGTGGTGGATTACGGCCCATTCCCTCTCACAGAGAGGAGGCCTGTATCCCAGCAGTGTGAACGTTATAGGCCGATTATGTATACAAAGTCTCTGAAATAAAATCAGGCCTAAATTCACTCAAAATAAAAAGCGGGGTGAAACGCCCAAAATCCCCGCACATGACCGGAGGTTAAAAGACAAGTGGGTTGAAGACACGATAACGCCGGCGGCGGGGGGGTTGAAAATCTAATTTGCAAATGCATTTCCTGCCTTTCAAGCTGCAGTGACGGGTTCCCGCTTTACATTTTTAAACAGAGCAGACAGATTCGAGCGTTTCGACTGTTTTCGGGTTGATAAAACATTGTATTGGGGGATCTTTTGGCACGACACCGCTTTGGAGGGTTAGAATGTATGGAGATGGAAATTATGCTGTATTGGCAGAAGCTCTTTTACATTTTGGATTTTCTAATATTGTTTACTTTGATGTTCGAAAAGAGAATAACAAAAGGTTTCATTTTGGAAATGGACTACAGGTTATAAGAATCTGCAAATCAGAGCAAAAAATGCTTTCATATTTCATGGAATGGTTTTCCTTTTTTCATGGTATTGGGCATCTCGCCCACATTAGATATTTATTGTGTTGCAAATTAATCGGTTAAAGTCTACATAATCAAAGACTATAAGAACTTTCCCATAGATTGATGCCTCAATAACACTTTTTCATCATCTCCCAACATCAACTCAACAATTTCCCTCCCTTACCTTCAAAGCTAATCACACAAACCTTATCACTAAGGATAGTGATAAGGTTTGTGTGATGATAGTGATAAAGTTTCTCCTTGGTAGGAACCAAGGAGAAACTGTTCAGTCTATCACAACGGTCGATACACCGAGCACAGACAACTCCATACATTAATAACTCCGATTGGCGGAATTTCGCGAGAGCTCACGGTCCATCGCTGTCGGAAATTACGTTGCGTAGAAAACCCCGACCTTTTAGGGGGAATGTATTGTGTGTGTGTCGATGCCTTCGCTTTTTAAAATTTGATTGAAATGAAACGTTTGTTTGCTTGAAATTTATTTATAAAAAATATTCGTGGTTTTTAATTTGTATGTTATGAGATTTTTGCTGACCGAGCGAGAGGATATGTATTGGATGATTGTGAAGAAATTCAAAGCTATTTAATGTTGTCTTGTTTTGTATAGCAGTGGTGGCCTTTAGGGTTCCCAACTTTTTGTGTATATTAAGATCGGGGAAATAAAATGAACCGTATTTACAAAAGAAAACAGTATTTTATTGTTTTGACGTTTTAAAACACATTTTTTTGGAGCTTTCTTGCACATTTGCAAACAAAAACGGTTATTTTTTTGTATACATGCGTTCTGCGCTGCGCATGCGTGGCACTCACTTGACATTGACAGTTTCGTTCTGAAATGTAGTTTGTATACGGACGTTTACATTTTATACAGACTTTACGTATAGCCCGGATACCAGCGGACATGAAAACAGTATTTTGTATACTTTTTTTACAGAATTATAAAAAGTATTAACAAACGAAAAACAGTGTAATACCGTTTTTAACAGTATGGTTGGGAACCCTAGTGGCCCTACGATTACGTTTACGACTTACGAGTCGTAGTCGTAGTTCAAATCTAGACAGACGCTTCACTTTGTGTATATTATTTCATTATTACTACTCTCAAAACGGTCAAGGAAAATATCTTGAGGACCAGACTTATTTTAGAACAAAAATTCGAAGATACGGGACATCTACCAAATCGCACTGGGCCCGCGTTACGGCCCACTGCCTCTCACAGAGAGGACGCCTGTGGCCCAATAGTGGGTACTATATAGGCAGATAAAATCAGTAGATTCATATAATCGTAGATACGAAAATGTTTGCGGCACTCCATAAACTAAACACTTAGCAAAACTAACGCACCATCTGTCATAACCGCACCAATCCTTCACCAATTACCGCCAAAACTAACCCACTGTTCTCCACTAATCTATCAAGCATCAAAACAACACTTAACTTTTCAATTACCGCTCGCGACAAAAGTATATAAGTTGCAAGATCTTCTCTGTATGGTCGTTGCACGCATCAGAAAGGCAACTTTTGACACACCCCGAGGCTCCGAAACTTTTGCATTAGAGATGAAGTTTCTGGTAAAGTTATTCTCACTACTTGCAGAGTGTTCACGCAACGAACAAATCTAGTGAAAGAGCTAAACACAGCTGAAACAGCTCGTTTTATTAAGTGTGTTGTGAAGTATTTTCTATGCCTGCCTCATTGGTCCAGTGCAGGGATGGCGAACCAATGGCACCAACAAAATAATTTGAGTACGGCAGCCTATGTCACAATAACAAACACTACATCTTCTTAAGCCTGAGTCGTTATTTTCAGAAACCGTACCTATGTCGCATGATTCCAGTTCAGCTTGCATCCTGCTAAAAGTTAATATACCTATGAACCTCACACCAGACACCAGAAGTTGCACTTATTTGTTCTTTCATATAAATAGCTGATGTGATGTTGATTACCGTATAAATTAAGGTGCAAGTAGTGATGTGCCGAGTCGCTGTTTTGGTGCATCGAGTCGGTTTATACGGTATTCGAATCATGACTCGATTCCGCGATTTGAGCCCAGTACTCGAATTCTATGTTTGGTATTCGAATGTTGACTCGATTCCAGGACTCGAGTCTAGAAATTTGAGTCCAGAACTCTAGTCTGGAAATTCAAGTCCAGTCCATACACCTGAGGCTTTTTTTGACGCCATATTGTAATAAAGTTAATTACAATAAAATCACTTCACTACTAGAAAAAAAAAGTTGCAGGTTCAAACTTGTATTATTAGACATCCTTCATTGCTTCAGTAAACAGAGGCCCTAATGTGAGTTTCATTTAACCATCTACACCAAACGCAGTGAGCGCGTTTGGCGCTCCGATTGGTCCATCACCAATCCAGGGCCAATCGGAACGCCGAACGCGCTCACTGCGTTTGGTGTAGATGGTTTAATGAAATACACACTAGGGCCTCAGAGATCGAGTACGAGCGAGTCAACCTAATTCGAATAACCTAACAGTTGGACTCACATAATAGCATCGAGTCAGCGAGTACAAAATCGATTCTTCCAGATTCGAGTACCGGAATGGAATCCAAATAAATTGGTATTCGACTAGGCAAGTCCAAAGCAATCGGAATCGAGTCTGACTCGAGTCAAGCCGTACTCGGCACATCGCTAGGTGCAAGTCTATTTCTGTTTGTAAATAAAGACTACTAATCTTTGAGAAAGTACTTAGTTTTTTCTAGTATAAGTAAAGATTGTTAGCTGGCACGTTAATGCCAAATGAAATATTAAAAACAAAAGGTGATTTGCAGAGGTTTAAGGGTTCGCCATCCCTGGTCTAGTGGATGGTGACCACGGTCCTGACATGAGAGTTTTTCGTTCGAATCCCAGGCAAGGCAAAGTGATATTGGGTTTTTTAATAAACGGTTTTATTTAGCTTGCCCTGTTTGTTGTTGCTTTTTGTTTGTTTGGGTCAAATTTAGTACTTGAAATTTTACCACCTTCCTGTTGGCAGATTGATCTGATATTTGGTACACACTTTTAGTTAATAATAAAGATAATTGTATAGAATGAGAAATATTAAGTAACGAAATAAAAACTAAAAACTTGAAACTAAAATAAGTAAAACCAATTTTTTTTATTTAAACTGTTTTAACTAAAAACTAAAAAATAATTCGGTATAATAAAATCGTGGGGCGCGTAAGACATATTTGCTCAGGTTACGCTACGCCCCAGAATTTTATTTTACTGAATTATTTTTTAGCTTCTAGGTAAAACCTTTTACCTTAAAAAAAAAAATACCTATTTTATTTCCATTAGGAATTTCGCAGTAGTAGCCCAGAGTCTGGATTTGTGCCCAGTTGATGGCTTAGCACAAACTTAAACTGGCAAAATGTGGATGCACCTGCTATGGGTACACCTCTGCCTAACCATTCGGAGAAACAGGGCGTTATGTTATGTTTTGAGATTTTTTAGGCTGGTCTTTCGGTACGCGGTTAAGATTGAAAAAAACAAGCAACCGACTTGGAAGTTTTTATTTTTCACTTTTTAGTTATAGTACCTACCGGGTGGGGTAGGTACTATAGCTAAAAAGTGGATCAAAACTATGCATATTTATGCGATAGCAGCAATCGCGGTGGATTTGCTGTTATTTTTTTGAGAGTTCCGTAGTCTGTGTGCGAAACGCATCATCAGATCCATATGAAATTTATATGGGACCATTTCGGAATAAACCCCTTTCGAACAAAATTTTGCAAATCCGTCGTCTATATATGACGGAGTATGCCCAAATATACATAAAAAAATATAGATATAAACATGTCAAATTGATAACCTCTATTTTTTTGAAGTCGGTTAAAAATTATAAAACATCTCAATTAATACTATTTAAACTTTTGTTATCCAGTCCTATAATCCTATTAACGCTCGATCCATCATAGACCTCTTCAATCGCTTTCCATCAGACGTGATCGAGGTCAAGAGCAGGCCTAGTAATAAAAATATAAATATCGTTTTGGTACTTCTCGATTTATCATCTGCCTAACATTCTCCTATGTTGAGATCGATTTCCATTTTAACTGGATACAGCTAAATATTTCGTTTTTACCGTTCAACTACACCGCAAAAAACCTCCTAAATAAACAAACATTTCAAATCACGTTTTCGTGTATCAAACGTACAGTATTTTCTTCACGTATATTTTCACCTGTTTCATCCTTAAATATCATTCTCAGACATTTGATTGACATTTCTATTCTACAATTCTGTTTTGTAAATGTCATTTTATTTTAAAGGTGATAGATACCATTCTGTTTAAGTTGAAATTCCTTTATAATAATTGCGCAAATACTTATCTTTAGAATAGGTAGTAGGCGATTGCTGGAGTTAAATGTAAATTTAATATAAGTCCAGTGCCCATTGTGTAGACTTAGTAACTTATAAAAAGGCTTTTTTGTTCAAGCAACTTATTTTGAGTAGGCACCATTTTTTGATGACGTAAGTTTCAAGAATGATTTTGGAAAATCATGCATAAATTAAGTGTGGTTTTCGTAACTTTGTTGCGGTCAACTTCCAGTTCCACCGGGTGCAGCTAAATACCAGCATTTTACATAGAGCGACTGCCTATCTGACCTCCACAACCTAGTTACTGGGTAGCACGATACCCCTGGTTGTCAGACTTTAGGGCTTCAGACGACAGGTAACGACTAAAAAGATCCACAAATGACAGCCGCGACCAACGTCTTAAAGTGCTTTCCGTGTGGTCCTAATGTACGCAATAAAATTGGTCCTTGCGAGCACATGTTTGTTCGTTAATTGCTACTATCTAAGTTTGCGAGTACTAGAGATGATCGCATCATTGAGTTGCATTAGGATAGTGCCCCATAACAAATAGCACAAGGATGGTTCGGATACGAAAAATTGCTCGTGTATTATTTCTCAAAAACATTTAATGAATAGATGACTAAAGTATACTTGAACTACAGAAAGGCGACTAGCAAGGCAGGTGGAAACGCTCTAGCAAGACGTGACCTTATTGGTGTTGCTCTTAAGAAATGTCTGGTGCTTAATACTCCCAACCAGCGTTCGTATACTTGCACGTTCATATACCTACCTATTGGTCCGTCACCAATTTAAGGCCAATTAGAGCGGCAAACGCTCTCGATGCGTTTGATCGAGATGGTAAAATTAAACTCACACTAAGGCCTCAGATATACGCCGTGACATTTTAGTCGTCTTACAAAGGCGGTCCACTCAATGTATCCGTCATAAAATACCTCTAGGTGCGATTAAAACATTGTTACCATTAATTAAGATAATAGGTACAAAGAAAAATAAATAATGCTTTAAAATTATGAAACACCCTCCCTGTTAATAATGTTTACGTATCAAACGGTAGAAGATATCTACCTACCTACCATTACATTCCATCATTAATTCCACCTCCATAACAGGGTGTTTCAAAATACGTCATACGTCTTTGTGAATGATATTTAAACATGTAAATGTTAATAAATAACATTTTTTTTAATAAGTGATTAGTAGTAATTGGATACATGAAGTGGGCTGCCGTTGTAAGACGACTAAAATGTCACGGTGTATATATGTAAACTTAAAAGAGGCAAACTCAGTATACAGGGCTATTGGAAATACACCAACACCAAAAAAAATCAGCTATTCCTAACATTTATGTTCGTTATAACTCATCAAAATGTAGGGAACAACTAATTTTTTTTCTCGATTTCAGGTTTGGTACCATAGTAAAAGTTGTTCATAATGATGAGTACAACACCAACAACTTCTTAAGAGGTTGTTGGTGTTTTTCCAATAACCCTGTATAAGGATCGTAGCAGGTGGCGTTCTGTAGTTACCGCCAACCCCCATTAGAAGTAGGTGTGAATTATGTGTACTTGACCTACATAATAAAAAACCTATCAAATAATTATAAACGTTAATAAGAGATGCTTTACTAGTTAATTAAATTTAACGGCTGTCCAATTACGATCCGTCATCGCAATGGCGTCGTTTCATTGTGAAACTCTACGAAAGGTAATTATTGAGTTGAGTTTAAAATTACTTGGCTTGAAATGAGATTAACACAGATATTTGTTATATATTCGGTTGCTCATTACGTTCTGTGGGTTTTCGTTATTGTTACTGAGAAATATTTTCGGATTCATTTGGCCATATCATTTCGGTTTTATCTTATTTTCAGTGTTAACGGCAAAGAAAGAAACTAGATTTTATATTATTTTTTATTTTATTTATTTGGGAAAACAAACAATTACACATTAAGAATTACAAAAAGATAGGATAGCATACAGAAATGATACAAATGTGAACTCAACCACGTTTTCCACAGATACACAACGAGACAATTTGGTAAATATGAAGACTAGCGTTGTTAACAATAAAAAAGAGGAATATATTTTAAATTATAAATGTTTAAGTTCTATGTAATAGGAGCGAGCCTATTGCCATCAGCCGGGAATAAATCCAGACTCCGGCTTGCTACTGCGAAATTCCAGATTGACGGTTTCGACGGTACATCTATGCTGTTTATTCGTTCATTCCTACTATTACACTCAGGGGTAAAACACTCAAAATTCTATGGTAATATAATTAATTTTATTATAATATTACATTGGGTAAACCTTTACGAAATCAAATGAAATGTGTATGTTGTGATATGGTTTAATTAAGACAAATTAAAAAAAGAAAATTGAATATGTAGATTTCTTAAAAAAAATAAAAACGAGTATAATGTTAATTTAAAAAAAATGTGCTCTAAATTATCGGATTAATAATGTGTTCCTTTAATATATTAATAATTAATATATAATAATTTAGAATTAATGTAGAACAATTAATAATTTCCTCCTCTGGCCTTAATTACGAGGTGCATTCAATAAGTACCTAGCCTCATCGCCAGAGGGCGCTGTAGTTTCAAAAGAGTTTTACCACAGTGTAGCACATTCTTTTTTAATTCTTTTTTCAAATTTTCATTCCAATCCCTTCATTTGTTTTAATTTGACAACTTATGGAAGCGAACGTGTCGATCGGTTTTACAAAAATGGAAAAAGAGCAATATCGTTCGGTGATTCGATTCCTATTTTTGGAAGGGAAAACGCGCATCGAAATCAAAGAGCGCTTGGATGCTGTGTACGGTGACTCTTCTCCATCGATGGCCACCGTCAAGAATTGGTTCAACGAGTTTGCACGTGGCCGTACGTCGGTTTTTGATGAACCACGTCCAGGTGCACCGAAAACAGCTGCTACGGAGGAAAACATTAAAAAAATCCATGATCTCGTATTGGCAGATCGCCGATTGAAGGTTCGGGAGCTAGCTGAGACTGTAGGCATTTCAGAAGGAACATTGCATCATATTCTTCACGAGGAACTCGGCATGAGAAAGCTGTCGGCGCGATGGGTGCCGCGTTTACTCACACCAGAAAACAAGCGCAACCGTGAGACCATATCGGAGACGTGTTTGGCGCTGTTTAAGCGGAATCCAGCGGAGTTTTTGCGTCGTTTTGTGACCGTCGATGAAACCTGGATCCACTGGTACACACCAGAGACCAAGGAGCAATCAAAACAATGGATCCAGACCGGGGAACGTGCTCCAAAGAAGGCGAAAACTGTAAAATCGGCCGGAAAAGTTATGGCCACCGTTTTCTGGGATTCACAAGGTGTGATCTACATCGATTACCTCGAGAAGGGTAAAACAATTATAGGGCTTTACTATGCCGATTTATTGGGCCGATTCGACGCCGAATTAAAGAAAAAACGACCCCATCTGGCGAAGAAAAAAGTGCTGTTTCACCACGACAACGCACCGGTTCACACGTCTGCCGTTGCCATGGCCAAATTGGTCGAATTACGCTACGAATTGCTGCCCCATCCACCGTATTCTCCAGATTTGGCCCCTTGTGACTTCTTTCTGTTTCCTAATCTGAAAAAATCACTCGCCGGGAATAGATATGGATCGAATGAGGAGGTCATCACCGCCACGGAGGCCTATTTTGCAGAGTTTGACAAAAACTATTTTTCGGACGGATTAAAAAAGTTGGAGCATCGCTGGGCTAAGTGTATCGAACTAAAAGGAGACTATGTTGAAAAATAAATTCCCACTTTTCCAAAATTTTCGTTTACTTTTTGTAGGCTAAGTATTTATCGAATGACCCTCGTACCTCTTGCAACCGATTAGAAAGCCCGTCCAGTATGTCTTGGATTATCACAACGTTTTAAATCAAATGTATCCGTCACACCAAACGAGGGGCGAGACTGTCAAATATCGTCTAAACTGATTATTGTTGAATAAAAAGCCACGAAATTAAACAAAACACGGCTATGATTGATTTATTTATTTCAGACATAGCCACTTATGAAGTTAAGCTTAGTATTCAAAGCATAAGTTAACATAAACAAACGATATGCAATTCGAAATGCGTGGACGGTTAAATGTGACTCTGAGTGTATTTGGGCTAGCCATGATCATTTCGGCATCAGCAAATTGATTGATACATTAAACTGTCCATATATTCAGACCACACAGTCATTCCTAGAAGAACCGGAAGACGTAGTTTTGGAAGGCCTGCCACAAGATAGACCGATGACCTGGTGAAGGCCGCAGGAATCCGCTGGATGCAAAAAGCACTGTTCTGGTCGAACTGGCGGTGCTTGCACGCCTATATCCAGCATTGGACGTCTTTCGGCCAAAACGGTGATGATAATGATGATGACTGTCATTCCTTGACAGTTCTGTGCACGGACTATATTGACGTAGACTGTTAATTTACTTAGCAATTAAGTCCCCTAATAATTTGTCCTTAAGGTTGATAGAGTATTTATACAAAATAAGGCTACATTATGATTGGTGCCAAAGTTTGATCATAATATACCTACGGATGGTGCCAAAAGTCAGATTGGCAATAACCTTAAAACAACGTAAGATAGGTTTCTTTGGCTCTTTTTGTAATATTTTTGCAAGTTAACGCCGATATTGGCTTGGAGTTTTCGGTTTATCAAGATATTTGAATCGGATTGGAAGTTGTAATAGTATTTTTGTTCGTACTGGGGAATTTTCGACAGTTTATTACAATGGCTCGCTGTCTAAAAGGATGTAGGTAAGTGACAGGCAAAGTTTCTTCATCGAATATTCTTGATTGACGTAATTATATGCAAAGTTATAGTTTAGCTGTTGTATTTTTGCTAAGTTTGTTGTTATTAACAACAAACTTAGCAAAAATAGGACTCTTAAATGTAATATTGATATTTTTTATTTTCACAATTTATTTGTAATTATTTGCATCATCTTGCATCATAACTTCTGAATCCTAATGAACGTGTTTGCTTGTTCCAGGTAAGGCATAGTTTGGCATCTCCCATGAAGTAAGTTAATCCAGCAGATAATGGAGACAATGGGCACATTCTCGTTTGTCTAGACTAGACTAGACTTGGTAGTCGTAAAATAAACGAGAGTACTATGGGAGCTAAGATGTTGACTACATTTCCTTGAGATTAAGAGAAATCTAGCCCTGTATTAAGAGCTGATGACATTACTTAGTAATACTGGGACGTACTCGTATATACAGGATAAGTTTTGTATCCAGTGCGCAAACTGTAACCATGATTTGAGCATATCATTCTAGACCCCCCAGCACATAAATTTTTCGTCGGTAATACAAAAAAAAATCAGCTGTTCCGTACATTTTGACCGCGTGGGTATTATTACACTTTTCTATGAAACAGCTGTTTTTTTTTGTAAAACTGACGTAAAATTCTTCTGCGCTGGGGGGTCTAGAATGATATGCTGAATTCGTGGTTACAGTTTGCGCACGGGATAAAAACTTATCCTGTATATGATACACAGTCAAACTATTATTAATACCTAATGAGTGTATATAACAGCACCTCAATAGCCTATAGCCTTCCTCGATAAATGGTCTATGCAACACTAAAATAATATTTCAATTCGAACCAGTAGTTGCTGAGATTAGCGCGTTCAACCAAACAAACAAACTCTTCAGCTTTATAATATAAAATAAAATATATAAGTATAGATTGGTTGGTTCCAACCAACAGCTTTTCTTTAAAATCTTAAATAAACATCGTATCACCTTAGAACAAACTCGAGTAGTACCTATTACAGAATTGTCAGTTCTGACTCATATCAATGAATCACCCTATTTAATTTCTCGAGCCTCTTGCAAATCCGACGCAATCTATTGATCGAAGCACTACAACTAATCGCCCAAGACTTCTTTGTGTACCAACCCACCATCTCTACAGCAATAAAGGCCCGACTTCCACTTTCATCTCACAAATACAGAGACACATAATAATTCGAGGTCATTATAGCCCTCTATGTTACGAAATCCGTTTTATCGATACAATAAAACATCCTTAGCGGTGAGGCGAGCACTCGACTTATATTAATGTACTGGCAATCGATACCAAGTCCCTCTCATCTCGATACTCGATGGACCCTTGAATTCGTCAACAAGTTTCGAAGGCCGGGAATACGCGTGCGGACGCGGCGATCGGTACAAGCTATTTGTAGATCTTGTGTAGTATTGTGTACTTGGCTTATACGAGTTTGCTCTGTTTTGATATAATAGAGGGCCACTTAATATTTTGGTGGTCAATCATGTTGTAAATGGGAAGTAATAAAAATACACCAGAAGGCCAATTACCGTAAATAAAAACGTTCAAAATGTAGTTGCAATCTCATCTCAAAAACTTGTCAAGAATTTTAAGAAATTAGAGGAGTTTTGTTTGACCGATTGAGCTCCTCTGATTTTTAAACTTATAACTAACTAAGTTATTAAGTATTAAACGAGTATTTCTTGACCGGCTTGCCAATTTTTAGGTAAGAAAATCAGCTTTGCCATCGGACGTGGCAACACCGCCAGCTTTTTGGGCACTTTTCCCGTTGACAGCGATGTGGACGATTTTTTTGGTGCCCAATGAGGTCTTCCCTTTTTTCTTTCTTTCTTTTCCTTTATTTTACGTGTACATAATAAACATGATATATTTTTGCTAATAAGTGTAAAACAACAAATAATGGATAGGTATAACTGATATCCATTATTCGTGACATTTGTCTGATTTTATTTGAATGGAAATCTAAGTTAGCTAAAGGCTAAGTTACTAACTATAGCCGGTTAGAAACTGGCTTTAAAGAAGCTTTAACTACTGCATAAAAAATCTCATCCATAGCTCCACTTATCTATCTTCCAAACATGTCAGATAATGATCGCGTGTCATCCACTTTCCTAATGCAATTTGCAACGCTGTCATTGATCACGGGGCCCTTCAATAACCGTAATAGCATCCGTGCTTGCTCCTTATCGGTCAAGATTATATTTTATACCGTCCCTGTGGGCCCCCCTAATGTGGTTTGATATATTACTTTATTTGTCAAATATCAATAACGTCGGTTCTGGGCCCACTTTGTGGGACGACGCCGCTGAATATGAAATGTATGACTTTGGACGACTTACGGCTCTGTTTGTGGACTTATGTATATTGTGTTTATGTTTGGTGATCAGGTTTTATGTGGATGTTTGTGGTTGGAGCGAAATAGGAAAAGCATGATAATCCTACTATCTAATACAATATAAATGTGACACTTTTTATGTTTAGATATTTGTAACTCAATCACGAAAAAAAGGCGGAACAGATGGATACAATTTGGCACACAGATAGATTATAACCCGGATTTAAACTAAGGATACTTTTTATATGAGGAGGTCGAAAATTATCCTATCCCGAATATTAATTAATATATCCCGATAATTTTCGACCTCCACGCGAGCGAAGCTGCTACCAAAAGCCAGTACATAATATAAATGGCTGCCATTTTGCTTTGACCGACTGGCGATGTATTTAGGTAGCTATATTTATATTCAGGCTCACAAAATGTAATTTCTAGTTCTAAATATAAATCGTTTTTAAAGTATCTACGGCCTAATTTTCAGAAAATAAATGCTTGCAAGTCTTGCAAATCGCAATTTTGAAATCAATGAGAGAGTTTACGGGCACCACACCAGCTTAATTAGACACAATGTAATGTAATAACATACTAAACACAAAATAGAAGAGACTTACTGCATTTGACTGTTTAATTTCAGGCACAATAGAACTAGAAATTACATTTTGTAAGCCTGAATATAAATATAGATACCTAAATACACCGCCAGTCGGTAAAAGCTAATTAGCAGCCATTTATAATATGTACTAGCTTTTGTCCGCAACTTCGCCCGCGTATAGGTCAGAAATTACTTATCAGGAACGCAATTACGGGATACAAAGTATCATATGTGTTAATCCACATTATAAACTAAATTCGTTTAGGTGTTTTAGGGTGACTGAGAACAAACAATCCAAACTTTCACATCCTACTATATACACCGTGACATTTTAGTCGTCTTACAAAGATGGTCCACTCAATGTATCCGTCATAACATACCTCTAGGCGCGATTAAAACATTGTTACCATTACTTAAGATAATAGATACAAAGAAAAATAATGAATGCTTTAGAATTATGAAACACCCTCCCTGTTAATAATGTTTACGTATCAAACGGTAGAAGATATCTACCTACCTACCATTACATTCCATCATTAATTCCATCTCCATAACAGGGTGTTTCAAACTACGTCATGAGTCTTAGTGATATTTTCATGTTTTTGATCATGCAAATGTTAAAAAAAAATGAATAGTAGTAGATAGCAGTCATTGGGTACATGAAGTGGGCTGCCGTTGTAAGGCGACTAAAATGTCTCGGTGTATAATATTATAAATGTGAAAGTTTGAATATCTGTTACTCAATCACGCAAAGACGGCTGAACGGATTTGGATAAAATTTGGAACACAGGTAGTTTATAACCTGGATTAACACATAGGATATTTTTATCCCGGTTCCCGTGGGATAATTTTCGACCTCCATGCGGGCGAAGTCACTGGCAAAAGCCAGCTTATAATAATATTAGTATTTATTTATTACTAGCTGTGCCCGCGACTTCGTCCGCGCGGAATAGTTTTTTTACTATTATTAATATATCAATAAAAACAAATAAAAATTACAAAATAAAAGTAGCCTAAGTTACTCCTTATTACATCAGCTACCTGCCAGTTAAAGTCCCGTCAAAAACGGTTCAGCCATTTCAGAGATTAGCGGGAACAAACAAACAGACGGACAAAAATTGTTAAAAATGTTATTTTGGTATATGTACCGTAAATATATTCATATGCATGTAGCAAAAATCGGTTATTTTAATATTACAAACAGACACTCCAATTTTATTTATATGTATAGATGTATAGATTATTCAGAGAATCGTCATAACAAAGCTTAGTTGAAATGATATTGTCTAATATCTGAATGTTCAACTGGAAACTAGAGCTGTTATCTTTACTCTTGGCTTATTATAACTAACTTAGGATAGTTTGACGTCTTTATTTATAAAAGCAGCTATGTAAAGATGATTACTATATTTATTCTGGTGTAGTTTGTGGTCGACTCCATCTTCGGTTACAGTTTTATTAGTTTTTAGTCCAAAACCAATAATGGTACTTAGTGTTGCATCATTATCAAAATTATAATGCATACTTACTAAGATCAAGATGCCTGTACGGTCACCAAAAGAGATGAATAATCAGTGTCGTCGGATATAGTTAAAGTTTAGAAAGAAACCGATGTAAGTTTTTGAAGAAAATTTAATTTATTGAATAAAAAACAAACAGTTCAATTTTATGCGAAAACATCCACCGTTTTCTTACTAAACTTATCACCCTGGCTACTTATCTCTATATATATATATCTACGTAAGAAATTAAATATGCCAAAGCAATAAAAGAAATTAACACTTTATATTAATATTAGGATATCTATCTTCACGTGACTAGGGCCTCAAGTCTGCTATTATAATAGTGTCAGAATGGTCTATCATTGATTTCATAATTGTTGATTTTGACAAGTTTGGTAATCTACTAATATAATGGCGTCATTATGACTTTCCAATAGTCAGCCACTGACACTCCATTGAAAGAAATGGCATTTATTGGTAATCTCGTACATAATGACAAATGAATTACTGCCTTAGGCGGTAATCTGCTAAAATGTAACACTAATAAACTAATAACTATTATGTGAAATTTATATAAATGAAATCGGGCATGAATAAATGTTCAAATTTAGTAGTCGTTTTTGCAAAATCATTTCTACTAACGGGTTTTATAATAACGGCAATACGACAATGCCATTATAACACAATTCTATTACGAGACCATTGACCGACCAATGATCGACCATTATGAATTCAGCAGATTACGAACTTTTAGCAAAATGACAATGGGATCGTGTTGGAATGAGGAATTTATAAAAATAGCAGACTTGGGCCCCAGAGGGCTGGCCTAGTTTCTGGCCAAAGAATCAGGATCCCTATACAACGTGGCAATGCTGCCAGCCTTTTGGGCACTTTTCTTGACAGCGATGCGGACGAATTCTTTGATGCTCTACAATTGTCTTCCCTCTATAGTCTGCTAACTTATATATTATGCAAATATCATTATTTATGTAATATTTACTTTACCCTTTAAAATTGAATAAGGTTTAAAGTAAAGGATATCTTAAAGAACCTCCTTTGAAGAGTAAACTGATGCTGAAACCAAAAAAAAACTTCAGTCATAAAAGTCTTTACCCACACATAATAACATGTCCAAAAAACTTTGCCCAATTATTGCCAACGTCCTAATGTCATACGGAACTCACTCCACGGCTTATGCGGTTCCCCCAGCTCAGTACCTACTCAGTAGTTCAGTCCTCAGGGTTGTATTCAGCTGGCTCGCACTCGATTGACGGATTAGCATCGTAATTGCGAAGTTGCGTGATGTTATCAATGTAATTGAATGCAGGACAGCGGTGTCCCGCTTTGGGGTGTAGGGTTGTTGCGAGTTAGATTTTTTGGTAATTTTTTATTATTTTCATTGTGTAAATATGTGAGTGTCTGCGTTTAATGAGGTAATTATTTTTGTGAGGACCATTATAATAAAGACAATGTTAAGTTTTGGTTTTGTTTAGTTGCTTGAGCTTATTGGGCAAATACAGCATCTAATGTTGTTGTCATTTAAGCATTAAATTGTCTGTGAAAAGGCAACCAGCCATGCTTTCTGATTCCGAAAATTTTAGATGACTCTTCAGACTTTTCGCAATATATTATTATATGGCCGTTAGCTTTATAACTTATCACGAATCGATTACTGTATCTAACATAACAATTACGAATCGTTCTGAATACCACCAACCTTCACAGAAACTTGTCAGAAATTGTTCTGCCAAAAAAATAAATTGCGCGTATTTTCCTGTAACAATTTATCTATACGCTTTTCCGCGTTCTAACGACTAACTTTTACAACTAAATTATTGTGTTGTTAATACGCTGTTATGATTTTTGTTAGGAACTTTCCCATGAAAAGTTACATGTTTCTAATTTGATAATTGTTTCCTTATCTTACAAATCTTTGGTTTTCGTGGTTCCGTAACCTCAAAAGGAAAAAATAAACGGATCTCTTATAGAATGACTTCCTTATACGTCCAACTGTCTATCTCTTTGTCAAGATCTATTCCTGGAACGCCTGGAGGTATCAAGTTGAAATCAATATCAAATAGTGGGTAGGTCAACGGTCCCTTAGAGCTCAAAAGTAAATAAAGATTCTAAATAAAAGCAATAAAAATACGGCCATTTATGCAACTTATTCTGATACTCGCAAATAAATCAAAACCTATAGGGTACTTCCCGTTGACCTAGATTCATGAAATTTCGCAAGAAGCGGGTCACAGCACAAGTTAGGGTCAGCACAAAAAAGTCCGAAAATCGTTAAGATTGGTTTTAGACTAAAACAACCCATTAAATTACCATATTGCTGTCAAAACAAACAATATTTAAATTGCTAAATCAATGTTTCATTATGTACGCACGATACGCAAAAATGATTAAAACCCGCGCTCACAAACAACCATAGATACGCCCAAATAAAACGATAATTTAATACCATTACATTATTCCAATATTTCTCGTACCCGTCACAAATGATTAATGTGTTTATTTAAAAACGGAGCTGGCAACCCTGCCCAAGTCGGGCCACTTTGGTCCCTTTAATACCCGATCCCATTGATTCATTATGGCATTACATATGATGCGACCAATGACAGAATTGTGGTATTAATTGCTCAATTCACAGAGGAAGCGCAAATAGCTAATATCGTATTTGTGTTAGATCGATAATAACTGGATCGGTAATGACGTGTTGTGCGTTTGGTATTTAGCTGTGAATGTTGAAGCGCCTTGTTGTTTTACAGTGGAAGTGGGAATTGGAAGTCATTTTTAAGTAGTTAGTGTGTTAAATAAATGAATAAATGACTTACGCCTTAAAGTCTGGCATGCGTCTAATATCTGAAGAAGTTTTTTTTTTATGAAGTTGTTCTGTTACATAGGCCAGCACAATCTGAATTATATTGTAGGATATTGCTAATACATTGCTTTAAATGTTCGAAAAATTTGTCTACTCAGCAAAGTTAATAACTCAATGAATGTTGTTTATTTGTGAAAATAAAACCCATTGGGGGTGTTTTATGAAATTAATTCGCTGATAGCTGATTTACCTACATTTGAGTAGCTATTTCACATTGTGGCCTTTCAACGCTACATCTTCCAGTACGCGGTCGCCACTCCAAAACTTTTCGGCCCCATCGGTCCTCTATTCTGTGAGCAATATGCCCTGCCCACTGCCATTTAAGTTTGGCAATTCTTTGGGCTGTGTCGGTTCTCCTGCGGAAACTGTAAGCACAGCCCTCTCTTGTGAAGGCCGCAGAAATACGCTGGACGCGGAAGCACGGAGCTGTCCGAAGAGGCAGAGCTTTGGGGTGCCAAGGGGTTTCACTCGCTACTTAACTCAAGCAAATGTAAATCAGCCTTAACATACACCCCGTTTATTTGTAAACGTTGCTTTAACTTACGAGGCGTTTAGACATAAAAAATGTGTGATTAACAGTCACTAATCATAACCTAATTTTTTTTTAAAAGTTTATAAATAAACCCCGTACTGACCTGCTAAATAGATAAGTTATAATACGAAATTAATACGTCACCCAGTTTTAAATGTAAAAGTTACAAGTCGACATTAATACGTCACTCATTTTAAATGTTTAAGTTACAGTTCAACATTAATTTGTCACTCAGTTCTAAATGCATAAGTTGCAATTCGACATTAATACGTCACTAATTTTTAACAGTTTTAAGCCATAACTAGACATCAGTGATGATTCTGTTGTACGCCAATTAAACATCATTTAGGCTATTGCTATATTTTGCCTTCTCATGAAACAAGAAAGAGCCGACAATAAAAAAGAGCTGTAACTACAGATTTTTTTCGACAAACTAGATTTATCCTGCACAAAATTACACTAAATTCAAAACAAGAACGTAATTTAGTTTGACAGTTATGAAGCGTCACTTAACTTTTTCTTTCGCGGTCTATCAGTAAAAGACCAAAAGAATCGGCACTATTGTCATTTAAGTACAATTATCCAAGAAATTTAAATATAAAATTAGATATTTTTGGCTTTAAAAGTAACAATGTTGTACCCACCAAACTAATTACAGGCCAGACACTAATACCATCGGACATAATTTCAAGAGAATTTTCACCTGACGTGTACTAGACTGGGGGATGCACGGATTTGCATAATTTCCTGTGTGACATTAATTTAGCCAGACCCAATATCATGGCGTCACCTGCGACCAACAAAATGTTATTACCTACCCTCGCAGCTACATGTACATATGTAAGAGCGCACATACCTAGACAGGAACTTTTGAAATGTAAAAACAGGTACGACTGTGGAAAAACTTAGTAATACTAAAATAGTAGTTTATAGAACTGTTTCATAATGAGGGGTATTAAAATACGAGAGATTCACACGATGGTTTTGATACATAATTAAGTGCAGTTTCATACACTACTTTATCTACATTGGGATTGAATCTATTAAATTAATGATAAAAGTTAAAAGGGTAGAAAATAGTGTAATGCTATAAAAATGGCGCACCCCGCATATGCTTTGCTTTCCTTTGAAAAATAATCATTTATGGAAACTCCTTGGTGATATTAACTTCTTGGACTTGTCCGGTATCGTATTAGTAAAAAAAAATGTTTTGATAAAGCAATAGTGTTATAACATGAATCTATTTCCGTATTTTGTTAATAACTCGTTTTGTTTGTAATTCGAATTTGACAATATGAGAGTAGACAAAGTAATTAACTGATACCTAGGCTTAGAAAGTTGCACTTATAAAATTGATCATTCAGTAGGTACTTGATTTACCTCTTCGATAAAAAAAGAAACATTAAAAATTACAATGAAACGAAAAAACAAAAGAATTTTACGAACACAAATTATCTTCCGTAAATGTTCTAATAATTCTAATGCTACACTGTCGTAATAAAGCGAACTGCACTACGCGCACTCTCTGTTGTAGACGCCGCGCCGCGGCGCGAGATGGGTTGGTTGAATGGCGCGGTTTGCAAGAGATATCGCGCAAAGTGTAGTTCGCGTCATCGCGACAATGTAGCCGTAGCATAAGCCTACTTGCCTGTTTTATGTTATGGCACCTTTTTATATGCACGTGTTTCTGTGACAAATAAATCTATTTTTCTTTCTATCTTTTCCTACGTTCCCAGATAATAAAATCACGGCGGGTTTTTCCGCGGGATCTTCAGCACACGAGTTTTTTCAGTGCGCTGAGACTCACTCGCGCTGCCTTCTGTTCAATTCCTAAAGCTCGGTTCAATACGGAGAATTGAAAATCCAGTGCGCGAAAAACGCCCCGTGTGATTTAATTACGTCCGTGTGAATGTCGATTTAGTCTACACTTTTCTAATAACAACGCATTGTTTCAATCCTTCCCTTCACACAACCCCCACAACAACGAACAGCGATACTCCTACTCCACCGATAATTATGCAATTCTCTAGTAAGCACTCGCAAACTGCCACTTGAAACAAGAAAAGCTGAGCGTCGAACGGTTGCTTGCTTGTAAAAATAATCCAATCTTCGACCGCGGTGTCATTCCGAACTAACAAACTAGAAATTTTCAAGTCGATATTCCCGACCTGATTTCCGACGCTGCGGGTAAAACGAGCAGAGGAAAATGTTCAGACTTGTTACTCTTGGTCGTAGTCTTATTGTGGGAACTTGTGAGACTAGACTGTCGCGGCCATGCCACCGTGACACTTACGAGCGGTTTTTTTCTTACACACTTTTTTACTTTGCAACTGCACTTGAGTATTTTATGGTGAGTCTCGTTTACCTGAATGATTATGGTGAGTTGTTGTGTTGGTTGTAATTTTATCCGTGTTTTGGTCTCGAAGTCTGTTAGGAGCATGAAGGATGAGCGCTGATTCGCAACTAGATTTGATTTTGATTGTTTGGCAGACAATAGAAGATATTCGTTTTCGCTTTCTTTTTTCATTTATTGATCAACTCATCTAAGTACACACAAATAAAAAGACAAGAAAAAAGACAGAAAAATAAGTACAAACTACAAATGTGATGCTTATTTATAAAGAAATCTCTTCCTGCATACCGTGAGGAATAGATAAAAAGAATTATAGACATGTTTAAGAGTAGAATGAAAACGAAAACACAACAAATCGAAAACAATTTCTAACTTAAATAAGAAAATACTTATACTTTATACTGTAAGTATATAATTCTAAAATAAAAATCACAAAAATATACACAGCCTGGAAGGACATTGACGCGCAAACAGAAACTACGAATTTTGCATATTCAGGACATAGATCCTTATTGTCACACAACATTAAGAAACCACTAAAAGAAATCAACTCGTCACCAAAAAAAAAAATACAAATGTCCTAAACCTCGCATCTCAGGCGGTACATTCGCTCATTATTCAGCAAATCGTCTCATTATTTCTGTGCCGCTTAATCCTTGGCTTACATTTCGCTTTTTAATTGTACCTCCATGTCTGACCCTCATCGAGGTCGCTTGTTTTTCACAATTTGCCGTCTCGTTAAACCTTGGCTTGAGTTAGTTTGGGGATGGTAGAAGTTATGAACGGTCGCGGTATGGCAACCATTTACTAGGACTCTGATTGTTATTAAAAATTTTCAAGATGTACCCAATTAAACAATGCATTTGAAATGCTTGTTTTTTTTTTTTTCTTTTCAATAATAATATTGTAAAGATAAAAGATTTGATTTTTGTATGTTTGTTTGTTACACTTTCACGCTAAAACGACTGAACGGATTTTGGATGAAATTTTGCACACATATAGACCATGACCTGGATAAGGACATAGAATACTTTTTATCCCAATATTCCGACGGGATCATGACTAATGCGGATGAATCCGGCGCAGCTAGTTTTAAATAATTAGTGTTGGTTATTTGTAGCTGTAAAATTTCAAATCAAATCGATATTTTGCTAAACCTTGATTTTGTGCTTTGTTGGCAATCATCTGTATTCATTATTCGGTTGGCGTGATCGGCATGGCAAGTTTTTAAAGTTCAAGATTAAATGGATCCATTTTTATGCTATTAATTCTGTAAATTTAATCTGACCTGGAAGCCTAGAAGGTGCATAAGGGGTAGGATAGGTACATGTAAGCATTTTGTATCCAAACTTTTAAGTCAAAACAGCAGTTTTTTTAAATAAAGGGGCATGTAGATGAAACTTCCAAGGCAAAACAGCTGTTTACGCCCAATACTGAAACCCTAATTATCCCCCACAAAAATAAAACCTCAACTCATTAAGAACTCGATTTTTCTCCATCACAGCCAGACTAAAGCCCAATTAAGTGGGTCTCCTACAATTTGCACCGTCATGTTGCGTCTGCTATCACGACTGCGCATCCCATGGACCCGACCCTTTCGTGGACCCCCTTTCGCTACATAATATTGTGATTAATTAAATCTAGAGATGGCGTATATTGCGAAGATGGACGCGGTAATTTGTTATGCTGCTTCTATCATAATTTTTTGTGGGCAAATATTTGCATCACTTAGAATAATGCATGTTTTAGAAGTATACATTCACTGTATTGCAATAATAACACTGAATTAGGTGTTGTAATAAAAGCTAAATATTCAGTAGATATTCAGTGCACTACACTTAAGAGCAATATTTCATTATTTAATTTAGTAAATCATGGAAACAGCTTAATATTTGGCAGCTCTTTGCGACGGCTCCAACTTTCAGAAAACACTTCAGCTTTATAAAGATGCTACACTAATCTTACTACCCTGTCTATCTATTAAGGTGCTTTTACACCAGCAATTTTTTGAGCAATTATTGCTCGGCAACACTAATGTATCAATCTGGATCAATTAAGTGGAGCAATCTGGAGCAACAACAATAATTTGCGGATATGTTTTGGCAATATTGCTTCTGGTTGTTCCATATATTTCATGAGTTGCCGTATATCCAATCGGTTTGGAAATTTTAGTAGATTTTCTTTCTTTCTCGTAAATACGTCTCGGTTTCGCGAGAGGAACTGGCCGGGGGCGGTGGCGGCGAGGGGGCCGTATTGCCTAGTTATTAAGTTGCTCCATATTGCATGATATTGTCTGACCGTATCTCTGGCAACAGATTGCTACATGTTGCCATTACCCTAAATTGCTGAATGAGGTCGTGACGTCATAGTTGACGAGAATTGACCAGGATGGAGCAATTTTAGTTGCTCGTGTAAGCGCACCTTTACACAAACATGTTTTTAAGTTCATCTTTATATAAGAACCTTTATTTCCCAACCATTTCCAGTCTACCATCTCAAAATAAACGTGCCTACATTATAATATCTAGTTACATAAGCCTGAAACGCAGACAGCGAGCGAGATATATCGCCTAATCCACATTACGGTCAAAACGTCCGTTTGTGACAGCCCATAATCCCACATTCAATTGCTGACGTGAACGTGTGTGCCTACCCTACGATATTACGCGCGTAAGGGAGACGGCCCACTTCACGTCCGCCACCTGATCAACGTCTTACTTTTAAGTGGTTTCCATTTCATGGACATATTTTATGTACATGTATGAAAGTAAGGAAATGTTATATTTTCATTGAAGTGAAAACAAACAAAGGTATTATTTATCTTTCTCCATATCGAGCCGGTACTGTCTTACTTCAAGATTTGTCAAGTGGGAAAGTACCAGTCTTCTTCTCTTTTTTTAATCAACTTCTAAAAAATAAGGAAGTTATATTTCTGACATGATGTTTTGTAGTGTATCTCGTACACTTCGATTCTCTCCTAATGCTGGCCAATCTTTTCGGTAGGTGTCAAGCTCATCCCGCGATCTTTGCCTAAGACTTGGTAATTATGGTGAACCCGTTTTTCTGTTGTCGATGGAAGATCATTAGCGTTACAGCACTTCTCTTATTTATCCAACTATACGCGGATTAAAGTCTCATCTTATAGAATGAAAAAAAGATAAAACAATACGATCTGAGCTGCAATAAATATCAAAGTTTTATAATAGAACCTTCAGCGAGTGTTGAGAGTTCCACAAGCAATACAAGTAACTTTTCAGTATTAACTTAGGATGGCAAACAGAAACTTACGACAAGTTCTAAGGAATCAAGATTATACGGGTAACCGAATATAACATTTTGAGAGATGGCGTACTATTTGATTGTTAACACGTGTATACAGAATCTGCTATAAATAAATTTTTAAGCCGTAATAATATTTTGTTAAGTATATATTTAAGTAAAGTTGGGAAAATTAATTGTTTAGTAGCTTTTGCTAGCGGCTTCGCCCGCGTTGAGGTCGGAAATTATCCCACAAGACCACTTTTTATCCCAGTAGTACGTACTACCGGGATAAAAAGTATCCTATGTGTCTGTAATCCTGGTAATAAACTATCTGTGTGCTAAATTTCATCTAAATCTGTTTGGCCGCTTTTGCGTGATTGAGTTACAAACGGTCACATTTACAATATTATATAGTAGGATTATCAAATTGGCATACTAAGCTATTTTGTCTTGTTATAGACATTACATACAACTGTTAAATAATGACAGTTGTATGTAATAAAATAAAAAAACAATTTCGTTACATTTTGAGCGTTTAGGGCCTTTTTTTTTGGGTTGGAAATCATCAAATAACTTCTCCCGCTCTGGGTGGAGCAGGAGGGCGTGTCAGACTTTTACTGACTAAAACCCACCTGTGTTCCCTCAGTTGCCTGTGTGCCAGGGGCGACAGTATCTCTTTCGAACAACCCGCACCCCTGGCAGGCATCGGCCCTTGCGGGCCCCATCAGATGTTGTTGACATCTCTTTGAGGCTCGCGTGGAACACAACGCGCTGTCGACCCGGGCTTGATCCTTACCGGACAGCGAGCTACCCATTACTCGCCGTCCGCAAGCCCGCGCCTACTGTGAGTTCTAATGGAAAATCACAGTCAGGTGGAAAAAAAGGAATACCTGTTGAGTGTCAATGGAGAAAATATTATATTTTCGTCATACTCAATTGATGTTTTGTTTTGGGTGGACGAAAGGTCGTAAGTTTCATTTCCAATCATCACACAATTGATGTGACAACAAAGTGATCTAGGTATATTGCAGAAGAATGTTACAGCCTGAATAATGATTATATGAATATATATTATACTATCAAACATGTTTTGACTATCATCAAGTTAAGTAAGCAGTTAATCGAAATAAAGTGTCGTTTAGTACACGAACAAAAGTGAGTATAACAAAATTCAATCTGCCTATATCATCTCCACAACGTAGTTACTGGGTACTACAATACCCCTTTGGTAAGACTGGTTGTCAGACTTTCCGGGGTTCTGACGATCCGTAAAAATTCCACGAATGACAGCCGGGACCGGCTTAACGTGCTTTTCGAGACACGGAGCAGCGGTCTTGGTATATAAAGATGGTCACCCATCGGAAAGTTTCCACCACTATTCCAATTGCCGCGCACAAAACGTAACACCAAGCAAATGCGATTCGAACTCACTTTCCAACATTTTGCTTAAAGCAATAAGAACATAGAAATCAAAGTTTCCAAAGCTAATATATATTGAATCGTAGTTGGATGGGCAATGCAGTCCGCGTTCCCTCCCGAGAGGGAAACTTTCCCCAATGTATTACTTTGTGACGCTTCGTCCGTACTTCTCTACTAGTTGCCAACAAATGCTGCTTACGTTGCGTGAATTGGATATTGCGGCCGTTTTACCAAACTTCATTCGGAAACTGTATAATAATAGTCTTTGTCGATCTGTACAGTGCGTTTGACATCACTATTGTGTGAGAGAGGAAACGTATCGAAAGACGAGGCTAAGAATAAGCAGAAAATGTGTTGGTGACGACACCTCGCGGGAATGTAGGAGAAAAGTTAAGACTAACAATGCAAAAACTGCCTACCTCATCATAACCATTTCCCAACTATGTTAGGGTCGACTTCCAGTCTAACCGGATGCAGCTGAATAACAGTATTTTATATGGAGCGACTGCCTATCTGACCTCCACAACCCAGATACTGGGTAACTCGATACCCCTTGGTAAGACTGGTTGTCGAATTTTCGGGCTTCTGACGACCTATTACGACTGTCAATGATCGATGAATGACAACCAGAACCGATGGCTTAACATGCTTTCCGAGACACGGAGGGGTCTCGTTGTGTAAACATGTTTACCCATCCACGGACCAACCGCAGCAAGCATAGCTTAACCTGATCGGTTGGTCCGTGCGGCTGCTATTACTTAGCCACGAACCCTTATTAATTATTTCTTTTATTTGATTCAAACACTTCAACGATTGCATAGCCAATTACAAAAATTAAAGACACTGTTTATACACATGCACAAAAAAGAGAAAATAAACGAAAATTGTCAAGTTCAGGTAAAAAGTTAACAACACTTTCATAAATCCCTCTCATAGTACTTATTTATTTATTTATTGATAAGGCGACTTAACGACTTATTCACTAAGACAAACACAAACAAAAATCACAAATAGTTTTAGGAATTGTGAATTAGTCACTTACAGAAGTGCACAGCACTAGCAGAGTAATTAAAAGAATATACAGATATCGTTAGTTCGGTTACATAAAATGTATAAAATAAAATAGAGGTTTAAAAAATGAGCAATGTTCACAACTAAGATCGGAATACAAAAAGTACTTAAAAATAAAAAACAAAAGATATTCTTACAAACAAAGGAATAGAAGTTAATACAATTATTAGTAGTAGGCGAGTCGTGTCGTCTTTACGACAAAAATCTTCGTCCATTCGTATGCAAACAAATTGAATGTTGGGTTAGTGTCCAAGATATTGCAAGACATTAAGTGCGGCCAGAGTACGAGATACCGAGGAATTATCACGCGCAACGGTGCGACATGGAGGCACAATTCAATTCATTTATTTCAGAGAAATCTCCATTTAGGTTACATAATTCATAAAGGGGCTTGTGACTAAGTGATATTAGCCGCACGGATCGATCGATCAGGTTAAGCTACGCTCGCTGCCGTTGGTCCGTGGATGGGTGACCATCTTAACATACCAAGACCTGTCCGTGCCCCGGAAAGCACGTTAAGCCGTTGGTTCCGGCTATCATTTGTAGATCTGTGGCAGTCGTTACGAGTCGTCAGAAGCCCGAAAGTCTGACAACCAGTCTTTCCAACGGGTTATCGTATTACCCAGTAACTGGGTTGTGGAGGTCAGATAGGCAGTCGCTCCATGTAAAATACTGGTATCCAGCTGCACCCGGTTAGACTAGAAGCCGACCCCAATATAGTTGGGAAAAGGCTAGGCAGATGACTGATGACTATTTCAGAGAAATCTCCAATTAGGTTACATCATTCATAAATAACAGAACTATACTAATCCTCTCCCAGTAATTGTTCTAACCTTGTAACGTTCTTACGCACAAACAAATAAAAATAAAAACGTACTTGACGAAAATAGTTCTATTAAACCACGTACTTTATCTAAATGAAGCGATATAGCGTTATCTAATGAAGTCTGCCATCTCAACATAATGCCACCTAGCCACTCTAATAGCCTTTAACATCTAAGCTTTCAAATCTAGAAACTGTCCTCATAAAAGCCTGCCGAAGATAAGACTAGATATAGACTTTCTTCACGACATTCCATTTTACTGAACAAGTAATCTAGTCGATCCATTCATTCTATTAACTGGACATAAGGCAATGAATTAAGCCTAGGCCGTAACAACCCGTTAATCTGACGTTTGTTATACAATAAAGTTCCGGTAATGTCTTGTAAGGAAGGTCTGACTGCCTATTTTCTGCGACAACGTAGTCTTTGGGAATAATACACAGTATATTAAATAGGTCTTTGTCCAGCAGTGGATTATTATTATTATAGTTCTTAATTGGGGCTCATTAGGATCTTATAAAACAGGTCTTTTCTTAACCTCAACTGCTTTGTGAGCCTAAAGGTCGCAAACTCTACTGCGGAGCGTGAGCTCCTGGGTTATTGGGTTTATCTATCTGGAATTTCTCAATAGCTGCCAGGAGTCTGGATTTGTACCCGGTAGATGGAAATAGGCTTGCTCCCAACTACATGCTACTTGAAACTTAAACAGAACTGACGCGAAATAAGGGTGTACTATAGGGACACCTCTGCCCAACTGAGGAAACAAGGCGTGATGATATGTATTTCTAAACCCTAAATTGTAACCCAACATAAAGCAATCTACAATTAATTCCACTCAAATTGTTCGCACAAATCTTAGCACAAACAGCGTCTGTAATCTGAGTTCCAGGAACCTTCTCAGGCGATACCTATACAGGATCATAACAAACCATTTAACAAAGACCCCTGATAATTCAAATCATCTTTAGCTTGTATCGGGGTTTTGTGCACAAAGCTTCCAGGTGGAAGGGGAGCGAGGCGGGGTGGAGGGATCATCTTACTCTAGCTTTTCGTATCTCGTATCGTTCGTGGGAGCTTCGGAGCAGCGTTTGAGATAACGTAACAATGCAGCGTTCACTTCAGAACCATTTATTCAATAGTGTTACCTGTATACAAAGGTTCTAGGTTTACACAGGGTGTTGCGAATGTAGCGTAATGTAATGGTACGGCTTTCGAATGGCGCCTCTTTAGAAATGAAACGCGCAACTTAATCCTTTGCTGTCTGCGATAAGAGGATACTTGGTATATTTATTGCTTTTACACATAACAGGTTGTACTAAAACTCTAAATAATGGTGTTTACTTGTTTAGTCCTATTTATTACCAGTTCGGTGCATATGTCTGTAAATGGAATCACAATTTGTATGTCCACAACAATTGTATGTGTACAACATAACGCGATTTTTAATGTGCTAGTAAGTGGGCATTGGCCCTATTCCATTATTATACCTTACCTAATCAACCTGCCGACGTTAACTACGACAAGTCGGTGGCAGAGACATCGACGCGATAACTATTACCATGGATTTAGTGCATAATTTTTTTTCGGTATTAAAAAAATAATAGCTGTTCCCATACATTTTGATCGCGTAGGTATTGCACTTTTCTCTGGATCAGTTGATTTTTTTTTATCTGAACAGAAAATTCTAATTTACTGAATTCATGGTTACAGCTTGCGCGTCGATGTCCCCGCATACCTGTATAAAATTGTATAAATAAAGTTTCTCACAACAATTAAAACACGATAAAAAAATATTAAGTTCAATGAGAAAGCTCACATAGTAAATCACATTACCGACAAATAGATTTAAAAAAATGTCTTTAAAACCTCATTTATATTCATGGGAACATTTTTAATTTGACATAGTAGCATCTTTCCATTACTGTGGGTCCTAATATCGTGAGTAGTATCCATAACTAATACAAAACAATTTATAGTGCTTAATGAGTTTTAAAATGACAGTAAATTAAGCGTTAATAGGCACATTTATAATGCTGGACTGTTTAATTTTGACAAGCTATTACACTGTAACGTATTCAAGTGACCAGAGGGGCAATTCTCGTAATTTTAAGAACGTTCACAGTCCGATCCCAGTGTGAATCTTTCATAAATACCTGGATTTACACTACATTTTTGACATTTGCTTGTCGTTGAGATGAGACTGCGACTAGATTTTGAACGTTTTTAATTACGAGAATTGGCCTTCAGAGCTTAGGGCCTGGACAGATGATTTTATGGACAAAGTGGTCTAGTGTCGTGTGACTATTGATATACAAAAACCCAAGATGCCCAGTCTCTAACAATAGTGACACTCAAACCTGTCCCCAATTATACGTCAGTAGTTATAGTTATGGTAAAACACATTTTTTTTTTACAAATTCAACCTTACACGCATGACTTAAAGTGGTTTTTGTCCAAAAAGACTGACTAAAAAATGACACGATACTATTTGACAACTGCGCACATTGCGCCCTATTTATGCGGACGTTTTTGAGACGCTGATTGTGTATCTTAGGTTTTTTGTTTATCAATACATGTGGCCTATAACTTTATAAAGATCAACAATTTTCGTTAGGTATTTAATTTAAAATTTGCCGGAGATGGGCAAAGATCGTGGATGCCTGAGGAAGGACATTACGGTCTAGGTATACCACGGCGAAGGTGGTGTGACGATCTGATAAGGTTTGCAGAGCCAACATGACCAGAGAACGAACAAGACATGGGAGGTCAGACAACGGTGGGACACAAAACAGGGTGACAGGGACATCGATGCGCAACTTTTTACCATGAATACAGTACAAGATTGTGAACGCCTCTGCGCTGAATTTTTTCGTCGGTTACAATAACAGAACCTCTAGGTTCTAGATGATGATTCTGAGATGAGATGATGAGATGATTCTCTAGATGATGATCATGATTCTAGAATCATGGGCTGATTTCATGGTTACTGTTTGCGCTTCAATGTCCCTACCACCCCGTCTTCAGGCAAACAAAAAGACGATGACAGACGATGTCTTACTCACGCTTTACTAAGTTAAGCTACAACTTCAGTATAGTACAAAGTACTCTGTGGCTACAACTAAGTTAAAAGGCAGTGTGTCTGCTTCTAAAAACTAAATAAAACATCATTCTTATATTTTGCCTCCATTCTTTAAGATGATAACTAAGCCCGCCTACCACCATTCCAGTAATAAGTATACCAATTAACAGAACTGTTGATTTACCAAAAATCAATCGTGTGCGAGAGTCTTAACAGACGTTACTGAGTAGTGGTAAAGGGGCATAAATCTCAATCATAATTTGTGTCCCGTCAAGCGTAGGCCTAGCGAGGCTCAATGATTGATGGGGTACCGCGCGCTCATTTCGAATTCAAACGAACCAACCGGCGGCAGCCACGTTGCAAAATGGCCGACACGTAACTAAATTGATTAAAAATCTATTGGACTAGGTGATTTCCGGCTTATAACTCATTTGGTTCTGATAAGTGTGTTATTGTACTGGATTTTAGTTATCTCACTGTTGGGAAAGTTATCCCCTAATAAAGGGAAGGGATAAGCAATTGATCATCTACCTTGCACATTGCGTATTAACGATTCCAGATCATTATAGGTCCTCCACAATCTGTCAGTTATTCAGGATTAACATAAAAAGAACTTAAGTACGGAATTTAAGTCACATGGGTACTTACGCTCTTCCACAAGGTCGAACGATGACCTTGTGAAACCTGACGGAATCCGCAGGGTACGAGAATTACCGGTCAATGAGGCGATGCTTTTCAGAGGCCTAATGACGAATGGACGTCTTACGGCTAAAATAATGATGACGATGATTACTTATCAGAAACAAGAGAATTAGATCCGTTAACTTTCTGCGTCATTAACTACCGACTCTGATTCAACTTTCAGAAGCTCCATCGTGCTGCAAGGATTACTGGTACCTTAGTTGCAGGTGACTCAGTAAATTCGCAATGCACTGTACTTAGATACGTCACTAGAAATCTTATTCCACTTCCAATCTCCAGTCTCATTCCCATCTTCCCAAGTGTACTTATTGTATCCTTATACCCACATACAGTGTGATGTGTTGAGTATTTGGTTACCTCACGAGTGGCTATGAGACATTGATCGAGTGGAATACGAAGCACATTAGTTGTAGTTGTTGTACTTGAAACTGACTGTGACAGAAATTCCACATTCTGTCACAGTCAATTCACTGTTTCTGTTGAGGTCATAAACAGTGAATGCATTCCACACCATGCATTATAATGGGTAATTTGCCGGAGTTAAAAGGTATTTCAGTTTACGCGAACTATCCTACTAATATCCTACTATTATTATATTTTATGTAATTTAAAACATCATAAATGTTAAAGTTTGTGAGTATGGATGTATGGATGTTTGTTATTCTTTCACGCAAAATTACTCAACGGATTTGGATGAAATTTGGCGCACAGATATTTGGTAACCTGGATTAACATCCACCACGCTCGTGAAGCCGCGGGCAAAAGCTAGTTTACATATAAAATCAACCGACTTCCAAAAAAAAAACACTACAACGTGAAAAATAACTTAAATTTGGGAAGTCGGTGTCTTTGATTTTGTTTTTTTTTTAATAAACTTTTTATTTTCCCTTTTTAGTTGTAGTAGGTACCCTCACAAATTAATATACCTACCTTCACTTGCTACGTAAATAATACTGACAATAAATTATTATGAGATCATCAACATACACTAAGTGGAAATATGCATACGTATTATTGAAGCTAACTCAAAAACCACTAAAACTTGATCAAATTTAAATGAGACCTTGGTAAGTAAGACCGTTTCCAACAAAAGAAGAATTTTTTAAATCAGTGTATAAATGACGGAGTTCTGAAGTAACAAACATAACAAAAACAACCGAATGGAGAAACTCCTCCTTTTTTTAAGATGGTTAAAAAGTAATGAAACATTGCTGGTATACAAATTATTGCCTTTTTAAAATGTGTTTGAAACGGTTATAACTTTACCACTCTTGTGTATTGCGCAATAGGCATTTTTGCAATATAGCTTTACCAAGATCACACCTTGACAGAGCTATATTGCAATAGCAACTAAACATCTACCTGTAAAATACAATTTGTGAGAAATGGACGAACAAACCGCCTCTAAAACAACATGACTCCATTAAAAAAATATATGATGAGATAGGAATATAAATATCAAAAACAACTTTTTAAAGTTTATAAACATAATAACAAACAATACCACAATAACATAATACAAAATTCATTCTGTCACACTGTCCACCATTACCTTCGTTTGTCTCACAACCTGATCCTATTACCGTCGAAGAAAGGGTCTGCCCAATTTCGCAAACGAATTCAACCATCAATTTGCCTAAGAAAACTCCATAATATATTAACCGACCCTTCCTGCAACGAATAGTTCGGCTTTATAATATTTGTGGCACGTTCGGACGATCCCAACACGGGACGACCTTAATTTATTAATAGATTGTTTATAGCTTCGCCAAGGGCCTTGCCGGTTAATAAATAGATTACCCTTAAAATAATAATGCTCTTTCGTTACACCCTATACTGACGCATAAATTTTATTAGATTAAAAGGGTGAGAGGGACGGAGTCAGTTTACGAGCTGTTAAAATTTTTGTTAGTTCTAGACTGGTGGCAATTTATTGGTTTCTTTGCTGTTCAATTTTATGGCTTGGTACACACTGGCGATAAACAAAGAACGTCTTATACGCGAGGACTGCCATTCATATTGCTTGTGTAACTTCTCTTCATGCCCAAGACCGTTCAAACGAGGCGAAAGATCAGACCACCCAGTAAACACACAACATAATACATAAACTCACGCCTTTTCCCTGCTACGATCCTCACATACTCCTTTTGCCTCGTTTACGTTCATACATCTGAGGCCCTAGTGTGAGTTTCATCTACACCAAACGCAGTGAGCGCGTCCGGCGCTCCGATTGGTCCGTCACCAATCCAGGGCCAATCGGAACGCCGAACGCGCTCACAAGAATATTTATGCGTTTACACTATCATTCCCTTTATTCCCTCTGACACTGCACGGGTAGAATACTGCCAATATATTGACGCTTTAATTCACAGGTTTACCTCTCAATACATTCCAATCACTGAGCACGTAACGATGCCTTAAGGTAGGCATCCTGCATCAGTTCACACGTGAACCTGTGAATGGAGCATTTTAGCTGATAGCCATCGATACTGTGCAGAAATCCCGAGCGAAACCGATTTATACCGAGTAGAACTGAACGGGCGTAACCACATCGAGATCCGATCTCGTGCATGTGTAGACGTAGTGGGATTAGCAAGGATTTACTTATTTTAACTAGATTATTGTGCATCAAAAACACCGTTTTATACCAATAGGTATAAAAAAACTACGTAAATAAAGGCGAGTTGGATCTAGTATCCTTTGGCAGGAGTTGGGGGGTAAAAATGGTGAAAACTGGAAGGGCTTTTGTCCCCGATTATAACACTACCACTCTTATTAAAAGGTAATGCATATTTTTCGAGAAAATTACAAAATAAGTTTCTAACCTCAAATCAGCTATCTTCTCCTATTGTACATCATTTAGTTAATAGTCATATCTATTCTTCCATCAACAAATCTATGCTCGTGCTAAGCCTGCTGCCATCCTTTGACATTTGTTTGAAATGGCTATATCGCGGCAAATTGAAGTAGGGTCTCAATTCGCTTTACAATTGCCTTGACTGTTCTTAGGTACTTCTATTATAATACATAAAAGTGGAACTGGGCAATATTGTGTCTCAGTTGATATAAAGAACAGCAAAAATTACACAACCATTGAAACAATCTAGTCTCAGAATCCTAAGAACACAAAGGACGTACTTTGGTAAAATGGCGAAAGAAAATCGGAGCAGAAATGAGCAATTCATATCGTACCCTTATTACACCAATAGCTACCAACTAAAATACAGTGCCACTTATTTAAACCATACCACTTGTACACAACACAAGAAGTGCTTGATTGCAAGTCTTTGCAACGCTGTAATAACACCCTGCCATCATCTGTCCCCCGCAGCTTGTGCAAGTTAAAACCATTCATTATGCACTCTGTAATTTTCTTCATCGCTGCGGAAAATACATCCCTTGCATTATGCAAAAGAAAAGATAAGTAGGAGGGAAAGACATCAATATTGTAAAGAGAACGCTGTTTGGTAAGGAAGCTTTATTAGCAAACCTAGTGTCAGAAAAAAACGCAAACGTAAATGTAACTGTTAGACCACGTTCGCAGGTCCGTAAATATATCGTAGCGGGATTTTGCCGCGCACTGGATTTTCAACTCTTAGTATTAAACCGAGCATTTAAAATCAAACAGAGTGCATCCCAGCGTGTTGAAAAAACACAATGTTCGCTTTTCAACACTAGATCCAGTGCGCGAAGAAAACCCTTTTTAACTATTACATGAAAAAGTCAATGGGATTCGATGAACTTAGGGGTTTGTTTTGAAGATTTTATTGAAAACAATTCTGTAAAGCCATATTTGATACGGTCATGAATCATATTTTAAACAACATACAACCTGCAGGCTTAGCATGACGCTTTATATTTCTAAAAATTGCTTGACTACATTTCTCGGTACAAAACTGTCAATTGTCTACAAGGAAACGTCACTTTCGTCTACTATTCCGTCAACAAAACGCTTCTCTACGGTTCTCGTGCTAAGCCTGTTGACACTGGCCTTCAAATCGGTAAAACGTAAGAAAAATTTAATTTTGCGGGGTATAATTTTCCTGGCGTTTCCTCCTTAAATCAAAATCTTCCTTTATCCCCCCGATTCTCTTCATTATGCCCGATCAATAATATAGTTAGGCTATAAATTAAATCAATTCGTCATTACAGCCAATCTAATATATTGCATTAGTTAAGACGAAACGCTGTTTCAACTTGCACGTAATCTCATTTGTCTACACAGAGTAACCGTATTCCTTTACTAATATTGTTAAACTGTTGTATAGCATATGTAAATGTATCTTTGTACATTTTACACGGAAATATAGCCACAGAATCTGAGAAATGTAAATAGAGACCTTAAGTAAATAGAGATACCTACCTCAACAATATGTTAAAAAGAAGTAGACCTAATACAACACATCATTATCTGTCCACCCTTTTCCCAATTATGGGTCGACTTCCAGTCAAACCGAATGCAGCTGAATACCAGTATTTAAAATGGTGCGACTGCCTATCTGACCTCCACACCCCAGTTACTGGGTAATACGATACCCTTTGGTAAGACTGGTTGCCAGACTTTCAGGCTTCTGACGACCCGTAACGACTGATCAAAAAAGATCCACAGATGACAGCCGGGACCCACAGCTTAACAGCGGTTTCCGAGGCACGGAGGGGTCTTGGTATAGATAGTCACCTCACCGCATCTGTTATTACTTAGCCACAAGCACCAGACCTAGTAAACATACCTATAATATGACACAAGCGATTAATATTTCAATGCTGCAATATATTTATACATCTTCTTTAAATAGTATAAAACAAAGTCGCGTTTCGTGTTTGTACGCTTAGATATTTTAAACTCCGCAACAGATTTCAATGCGGCTTTAATCAATAGACAGAGTGATTCAAGAGGAAGTTTTATATGTATAATACACCGACCCCATGCGGTCGAAGCCACTGGCAAAAGCTAGTTTGAAATAAAAATAGAATTATACGCTTCCATTATTCCAATTACAAAAACCAATCCGATTCGACCACACCACCACCGTGCCATTGAAACAGTGCAATAAATCGCATATTGATTCAATATCTTGCTAGTACAGGAGCCACTGTGCTACCATTACTGCCCCAAGCGTCAGACGTACGAATAAATATTCATAGGAATAATTCGACAGATTCCCTTAACGATGGCACGTCAAAAACCGAGCAGAGCCGAGCGGAGCCGAACGAAGCCGAATGGAGCCGAACAGTGACGAAGCTATCCGATTATGTATCGCTGAAATGTTTTTACACGATGTCGTTAAAGTTGCATTGACACGTAGTGGCGTTTTGTTTTGATATCAAAGGCGTGAAAGGCTTTTACTTTGTAATCAGGCTTTTTGTTTGATAGCCCTTAATGGAAGTTGTGTTGGCATGAAGCTAATAATAACCAGTCTAGTTTGAAAGAAGAATTTGCAGAATCAAATTTTAACAGAAAAACTGTGATCAATATTTTTGAACAAATGTGAAAATATTACACTTATAGAAATCTGAAATAAAAAGGTCGCAAAAAGTACCAAAGCTCTTAAAAATATTCCAAAATTGATACAAAAATTGTCGCTGAAAAAACGAAGCGTCTTCATGAGATACTTGGCACTCGAACTCTTGTAATCAAAGTGGTAGTGTCATTCCGTCTGCTGAGACATTAATCACCCTTCCCACATTTATTGCGATTTTTGCGAATAAAACGTCGCGAAAAAACGCAAGGCATTACGCACACAACTCTCGCGAACGAGGGAGAAAAGGGAAAATCGTTGATTGCCCTCGTGAAAAATTACACATCATCGTATGCGTCTAAAAGCCTCGACATATGCATAATGTAATGTCGCATATTAGGCTTCTGTGCTTATGAAACAAATTGCTACAGTTGTGAGTGTATTCCTAGCTTTATTTTGTTTTTTTACAGACTTACGGCAATTGTTTTGTCGCCTGAAGCTGCCAGTTTTCTTTTCATTCCGACATATCTGCCTTATAAGCTTTTGTAGACTTGGCAGGGAAAGCATTCCAGTATGTACCTTGGCTTCTTATCTTTATTTCCTTTAGTGCCTTATGAGCGTTCCAAATTAGCTTTCTTTTTAAGAGTGTATTTCGTAGAATTTATAAGACAATAAACTTTTATGAATGTAAGGTAAGGTACTCACGGGTGTAGGTAAGTTGATACCACACAAACAAAATACTAAATCTTAACGAAAAATAACTTTGAACAAAATAGTAAACTTGTATTTATCGAGTTTAAGATGATAAGTCTTTTAAAACTCTGTACTTACAACTTAGGTACTTTAAGCTCTTAGTTATTTCATAAGTGAAAATATTTAGTTTTTGTCTTTCTTTTATTCCTTGAACTTTTGTTCTTGGTTTTATCTTTGAGAACATTGAAACTGTGTAATATCAAAACAATTGATGGACGATGTATATATTATTATTAGATTTGAAACTAACACTATTAAAGTTATAATAAACGATAGAAATACACATAATAATATTTTTTGAAGTCACTTTGGACGCATATGATTTTTTCCGACAAAAAAATATTTGGTCCTGTATTTTTATTCGACACTGTTTTTGAGGCTATTTTAACTATGAAAAGTAGTATTCAATAATAAAATAATTTTCTAAAATATATCACGACCGTATATTAATTTCCTGAACTATACTGTAACATCCACAGAAAATTTCACCACCAGCAAAAAAAACACAAAGAAAAATATCTCTTGCCAGGAAAACCGCCGAAAAAGCTAGCATTATACAAATATACAAGGCAAATAGTACATAACGAGGACGTATATACTTGATCCGGCAGTAAATGGGGCATAACTAGGCATTAGACAAATTGGCACGGCGCCCGGCCCCATGGCAAGCGGAGTGTAGAGCCATGGCAGGCGTAGTGTGGACTGTGAAGCCATGGCTTTATACAGTATGCTACTAACTTATTATATTTATGCTACGGCTGAATGCGGTATCATTATGTGTGGTTTCCGTGCGCCTTTTGGGTACTTTGGGCATGCAAAAAGGCGAACTTTGGCGAACTGTAGCAGTTTTCTTTTGAAACGACTACGGCAAAGCAAAAAGGAGGGTTGTGATTTTGACTGGTATGTATGTATGTGGGTATGTATGCATGTTCACCTGTTTACTCATAAATTCTAAACTCCTGATCATAATTTGACAAATGAAGTATCGTCGTGTCTCGATTGTCCGCTAGTTATAAGCTGTGTCATTGAATATGGCGTCTAGTTTTACAGCGTAATTTTTCATTAGTCTGCTTTTAGTTTTTGAACTTACTTTCTATTCTAATGATAAGTCGCATAAATAAACAGGCACAAAGATATTCATGGATAAAGTTAATCGATTGAAGGACAGTGAACGAGACACCACAGCAGGCCTAGACGAAACACATTTCTGTTAGCGTTCACGCCGAACGCTACGTCAAAATGTACGGAAATGACATTACCTCCGGAAAGATTACGTCGTGTCCTTTCCGCAGGTAATGTCATTCCCATACATTTTGGCGTAGCGTTTGGCGTGAACGCTAACAGAAATGTGTTTTGTCTAGGCCTGCTGAAGTTTTATTGTTATTACGCCTATGGGCGTTTAGTGATCCTCAAAGTGTTGAAATACTTCAACGAAACGGCACGATACGTATCGTGCCTACGTAGGTACTCTAATGTACAATTAACAACGTTACCGTTAATAACCAATAATAAAGAAAAAAGATAACATCACGCCTTGTTTCCCTGAAGGGTTGGGCTGATGTATACGTATTGTACACCCACATTTATTCAGTTATTCTTAAGTCCCATATAACAAGGGGTGAGCCTTTCAACCGGGGACAAAACCAAAGTTCGGGCTGCTATTGAAAAATTACAGATATGCCTTACCTGGGAATCGAAACTGAGGTTCTGCCTCATGCTCAGCAGTGCTAGTGACCACTAAGACCAACGAGGCAGTCAATTACAATAATTAATCATTTCAGTAATAAATAACATTTAACGTATGCCGTTTAAAAAGCACGAATTAGCTTTTCATAACATTAATTAAAACAAATGTATTACTATAATCGTTCAACTACCAACATTCCATTATCCAATTTACCAACATGACCCCCCATACCTGATTAAGACTTAATAAATGGTAATTAATTACTCAAAAGCATCGAAACGGATCATTAAACTACATTAAATAACTCGAAACATTATCTGGGTCACACTAATAAAGTTACCATAATATCGTACGCAATTAGCGACTGTATATTAATGAGGTTAGAGGTTATATTCGGTTGTGGAGTTTCGACAAAGGCTTTGTACAGGCGCGTTGCACTATGCATTCCCAAAAGCGAAGCTGGAGTCGTTAATCTTCATGCAAATTCGTGCCGAGCGTCCCTAATGGTCCCGTATTTACTATTTACATGTCTTATTCTTCACGCCGAGTTACAGACTTCGGTACGTGGTGCGAATTGCTCGGAATCTCGGCTATGTAGGTACCCTTCACTTGGATTTAAGCGGGAGCGTGAATGCTCGTTGAATTTCCAAGAACATCTCGAAGGAGTACCGCTTGGCTTTAGGTTCTGTTCAAGCAGAGTCAAGACTGATTAAAATTCTTTATTAAGGATCTTTTCAGGATGCGCAGGACTGTGGTGTTGTTAGTACAAAAACGCGGGATTCATTTTATTTTACTAAACTGTTTTGGAAAGCGTGGGGCATACTGCAATGGTTCCGTTTATGAATGAACTCGTTTTTGGTAGAATATAGGTTATTATCACGATAGCGTAGCGGAGTCGGGGGTTCGGACCCAGACAGGCGCTCTACTTTGTGCAAACTATTTCATCAGCGCTGCTCTCAAAACGGTGAAGGAAAACATCGTGAGGAAACTGGCATGTCTATTCGAAGTCATGTGACAACCACCAACACGCTGTGGACCCGTGTGGTGGATTCTCTCACCGAGAGGAAGCCCGTGCTGAGTCCCAGCAGCGGGAACGTTCTAGACTGATTAAGCTATGGATTATTACATTATGGTGGGATTTTGTTCATGATTGTGCATCGGAGCAATGTCTCATCATTATGTGCAGTTGACTTTTACATTATCGGCTAAAATCATACTATTGCTGGGCAATAAAATCACATAACCAACGGAACCACAAATCGGGCATGGAATGCATGCCTTAAAATAATTCTATAATATTAGTTCTTCATTGAAACTTCAGCCTTTAACCCCCTAACGCTTCAATTGCCAAGAAATATCCGAAACCTAACAAAAACAGTAGGCTCCAACAATGAGCGTTAGAAATAACAGTTATTTCTTCTACATTTAAATAATAATAGTTATTTGTACAAGCGCCAGGCGTGGTGCCAACTCCATTTAGCGTACGTCTCTAGTATAACAATATTATCGTGTTACTCCAACCATTATGTCCCCCTGATAATGCCCTCATTAGTTATTTGTGTTTTGCAGTGGCTAACACTGAATTGAAATTATTTTAGCTGCCCGAAAATGGCTGTAGGTACTAAACAGATATCTGGAAAATACATCAAAATAATCTTCTCTAGCTTTTCAACTCGTCTCTCTATCTGTACAATAAGTGCGAATAAGTTAAGGGGGAAGCGACCAGGTTAAGCTACGCTTGCCGCGGTTTATCCGTGAATGGGTGAGCGTCTTTACATAGGTACCAAGACTCTTCCGTACCCCAGCAAGCTTGACAACCAGTCTTAACAAGGGGTTTCGTGTTTTTTTTTGTTTGGGAATTCATCAAATAACTTCTCTCGCTCTGGGTGGAGCAGGAGGGCATATCAGACTTTTACTGACTAAAACCCACCCGTGTTCACTCAGTTGCCTGTGTGCCTTCAGGGGCCACGGTACCTCTTTCGAACAACCCGCATCCTTGGCAGGAGGGGTATCGTGTTACGCAGTCACTGGGTTGTTGAGGTCAGATAGGCAGTCGGTCCATATAAAATACTAGTATTCAGATGCATCCGGTTAGACTGTAAGCCGACCACAATATAGTTGGGAAAAGGCTAGGCAGATGATGAAGTTAAGGGGTAAGCGCCAGGGTAACCCGCGAAATTTGATTTTTCTTATGTTTTTGCAATTTGTAGGTCAGCGTCAAGCTGTATATTAAACAAAAGATGATTCGCGACCGCAACACGTATGTATTTACAGAATAGGGTATTACACCCATTTTTGAAAAGTGTCCTAATCAGATTCTAAAGTGCTAATAAACCACAAAAAAACACAACATTTTTATTTAATCGATTAGTGCCGTAAAAATGCATTTAAATTTTACATTTTCAAAATTCGCGCGTAATCTGACGAATACGCTGGACGCGGTGGACGCGATATTGCTTTGTAGGTATGACGTCAGTTTGCTGTGTAGACAAATGTGCTGATATTTTATATGATAATTGTTTATAATTTAAAAAATGAGTTAGTCTTCTACTTATGATGCATGGTTTGCTGTTCCTGAATGCACAATATTATTTAAATAAAAATTACTTTGGTTACGAAAATAATAAAAGCACAAAGTTGTTCAATTGATACGCCGTATGACGTAATAATATGGCGGCTACTATTTCATGGTGTTCAAAAACAGATTAAAAAAAAACTGAAATCTTTGAATTGAATTTTAAAATTTATTTTGTTATTTCATGAACTAAGACTAACATTTTCGACTACATTTTGCCATACCATATTATAATTAGAATGAAATGTCATGAATAAGTCATTCATGTGGTCATATGAACTTAGACTCTAAGTCTTAGAGGGTTGTATTTGATGATTAGAAGTGTGTAAAGCCTTATTTGTTACATCCGCAAATTATATTTTATGTGTTAGTATGTAAAGATGATCACCCATCCACGGAAGAACCTCGATAAACGTAGCTCAACCTGTTCACTGACCCGAGCAGCTGTAATGTACTTAGCCTCAAGCCCATGCCATGTAAAAATGCAACGTACCAAAAAATGACTGACCTCATTTTAGAAGTCTCCCCAAACAAATAAACCGCATTTTCCTCCTTATGTTATTAGTATGAAACTCGCAGCCATATTGCTTTCGAAAACACACAACCGCGTATACAGCGGCGCTTATTCTGACGTGACGTGACGCAGCATGAACGCGTGACATTCCCCTGTTTTTGTAAAACAAAGGAGGCGACACTCCGAGCGCATCCCATCTCCTAATTACAAAACAAAGACTCAAAAAACCGTGACGCATTTTTGAGACACGACGCTAATATAACGTCGTGCTTTTTTAGATGACTTGAATAGACGTTATACTTAATTAGAAATGAAACAAAAATACGTCATCTATACTACTACTACATAATACAATACCAGCCAACATTAACGTAACTAGGGTGGGGTAAGCAGGGCAACAGCCTTGGGCGCCTATCGAAGGGGGGCGCAAAACGTCGCCAATTCATAAATAAAATAAAAACATCATCATTTCATACTGTTACCTATATCTAAGAAATCTGAAGAGCTACTTGAATGTATTGTGCAGTACGAGGATCAAAGCGAATTACCAAATCTGCATATTTAATATTTCTATTTAAATTATCTTAAAATTGCAGCATTGCAAGCGATTTTTTAGCAAGCTCAAAATAGTACCTTCGTTAATGGAGGCTATAATTGGTCCAGAAAGGTTATGCGCCCCAGCTTTGCTCAGTATAGACCGAGAAGATAATTTACGAAATGCGTGCCCTAAGCGCCATTTTCTATTGGTACGGCCCTGGCAGCCAGCGAGAAGGCACATTATACAGGGTGGTAAGGACATCGACGCATATACTATTCAGTATCACGAATTCAGTACATGAATCAGAAACCAGTGAGTTGAAATTACATTTTTTTTAATGAGCTCTGTCATACTTTTCCAACACATAGGTATACTACTTTTCTATGAAACAGCAGATTTTTTTTTTTTATAACCGATGAAATATTGCTTCATTGTCTTTGAAAAATTGATCATGAATTTATTCATGGTTACTGTTTGCGCGTCGATGTATAATATTTTGTATTAAATTAAAATCGCTTTTCCTGTCTGTCTGTGTGACCGCGTTGTTCTTCTAAACTACGCAACAAATTTTGATGCGGTTTTCAACATCATTTAGAAAAATGTTCCGTCAAGTCGTTAAAACGTGCGAGGCAGGGACGGATTGCCAGTGCTACTTCATACTATCATACATCATAGATATCCTACTAATATTATAAATGTGAAAGTTTGGATATTTAGATGTTTGGATGTTTGTTACTCAATCACGCAGAAATGGCTGAACGGATTTGTATGAAATTGGCACACAGATAGTTTATAACCTGGATTAATACAAAGGACACATTTCATCCCGGTAGTACGTTCCAATGGGATAATTTCCGACCTCGACGCGGGCGAAGCCGCTGGCAAAAGCTAGTAAATTTTATAAATGTGAAAGTTTGTGTGTTTGGATGTTTAGAAGTTTAGATGTTTGTTACTCAATCACTTAAAAACGGCTGTACGGATTTAGATGAAATTTGACACACACATAGAATATAACCTGGACTAACACACCGGATACTTTTTATCCCGGTAGTACGTTCCCTTGGTTTTTTGTTTGACCTCCACGCGGGCGAAGCCGTTGGGTAGTGAACTAATAATTTACTCAAACACGAACCATATTCGGTAAATGTGATCAGTTAATTACATCATACAGATATGAAAGCTGGTCTAAAAATCATGAAAATACTGTTTTTAGAAGCGAATAGAACTTGGTTGTTATTGAATTAGTCTTCGCTCGGCGCATTGCAGTCTTTTGATTCGCCAACGGGAAGAGTGGCTGCATTGAACGAATTTAATGTTTTCCTCTCTATGTGAATTAGTTTTTGAATTCTAACAAAAGGATTTAGAGTTAGAGGGAAATGTTTTTGTAGCTTTTTTTGTGCGAGGATTGTTTTGATATTACTTTGATAAAAGCTTTGCAGAATATATAAAAAAGAGAGGCATGTGACTAATTAATAACAGCTGCACGATTCGATCGATCAGGTTAAGCTACGCGTGTCGCGGTTGGTCCGTGGATGACCATCCTTACATACCAAGACACCTCATTACCTCGGAATGCACGTTAAGCCGTTTGTCCCGGCTGTCATTCGTGGATCTTTGACTGTCGTTACGGGTCTTCAGAAGACCGAAAGTCTGACAACCAGTCTTATCTAAGGGTATCGTATTATGCAATAACTGGTTTGTGGAAGTCATATAGGCAGTCGCTCCAAGCAAAATACTGATATTCAGCTGCATCCGGTCAGACTGGAAGCCAACCCCAACTAAAAGGCTAAGCAGGTGATTATTATCTTTTTAAAAATAGGTAGGTATGATGTGTTCTGCAGCATATTGGAGTAGTCCCCAAAATCATTTTGGGATATTGGGATATAATTACAATATCCCAAAATGATGTGTCTTTTTTGCCTAGTTTTTTTTTTTAAATTACATTTAAATATAAACATATGAATTATGCCGATAAGTATTAGCATTTTTTTAACCCAGTTACTGGGTAATACGATACCCCTTGGAAAGACTGGTTGTCAGACTTTCGGACTTCTGACGACCCGTAACGACTGCCAAAGATCTACAAATGACAGCCGGGACCAACGGCTTAACGTGCTTTCCGAGGCACGGAGAAGTCTTGGTATGTTAAGATGGTCACCCATCCACGGACCAACCGCGGCAAGCTTAGCTTAACCTGATCGATCAATCCGTACGGCTAATATTACTTAGCCACAAGCACCTCACTCGCATTCTGGAGTGATGTCGAATATTAATCAGTGCAGTCTGGCAAACTGGCATTGACCTGTGATAAGCAATAATAATGATGTCATGCGATTGACACATTCGATTCCGATTCGGTCGATAGTGAAATGATGTATATAAAAAATATTATGATTTCGGCTGTAATAATGACATAGCATTCTAAAGATCTACAAAAAGACATATAAATTAAATGAATAATAAAAACTAAAAAAAAACACGCTTTACTACGTACTTTTTGAATCAGTAATAGCAGATGTAGTAAGGCTTTGATGGAGTAGCGTCATACAGTCGAGTTCATTAATATATGCAGGCCCTATCAGGCTTCAAAAATATATGAACGACGAAAAAGTTCATAATATTGTGACAACTATGCATCATTAAATTATGGTCAAGATTATGCTACTGCTTTTTCTCATAATTTTTCATATTATTGCCTAATGCACAGCATATATTATTGAACCGTTCCCATGAGGACATATTTTTGATCTATAGGTTCTATAGAATTTATTGAGCTATCCAACGCTTACAATATTTTGAATCCTTGACAGTTCCAATATATTAATGAAGTCGACTGTATAAGGACTGGAAGGCGAGATGTCGGTCGTCCGGCGGCGAGATGGGCGGACGACATTGTTGCCATCGCGATCAAAACCTAGATCAGGATGGCACAAGGGCGTGGGGATTAACACATGAAAAGAGCCATAATATCCTGTAATGGCTCAAGTCAGGATGTGGATGATGGAGATGATGATAAAGTACGGTGCAGGAATATCTAACGGTTTATATCTTTGTTTAGAGTACCATTTATATCTTTGTTTAGAATACCATTTATATCTTTGTTTAGAAAACCATTTATATTTAAACGTTCTTAGCCTGATCAACCTTTATCTTTCCCACTGCTAGGACTAGGAGAGGGAATGGGCCGTTATCCACCACGCAGACCGAGTGTGGGTTGGTAGATGTAACATGTCTTCGAATTTTCGGTTTTAGGACATGCCGGTTTCCTCGCGATCAGCACTGCTCTCAAAACGATGAAAACCGTTTTGAGAGCAGTGCTGATGAAATATTTATGTCGAAAATTATCCCATGCGAACGTACTACCGGGATAAAAGTATAATATGTGTTAAACCAGGTTATAAACTAGCTGTTCGCCAAATTTCATCCAAATCAGTGTAGCCGTTTTGGCGTAATTGAGTAACAAGCATCCAAACTTTAACATTTATAATATTAGTAGGATAGTAGATAGTACAATCATCGTCACGATATCTTCATCGTTTTGAGACCAGTGGTGAAGAAATAATTTACTCAAAGTGAAGCCTCTGTCTGGGGTTTTTATTTTTTTGTGGAGCGGGAGGGCGTGTCAGACTTTTACTGACTAAAACCCACCCGTGTTCCCTCAGTTGCCTGTGTGCCAGGGGCCGCGATATCTCTTTCGAACAACCCGCACCAATAAGCCTCTGTCAGGCTTCTAACCCATGAGCTACAACTCGTAAGTGGCGGCTGTTACCACCGGGCTTCCATTGCTCTCCCTAAACATTATTAAGTATACAATACTAAGTGTGAATATTCAGTTTTTTATCCAATAAACATAGTTATATTTTTCCAAAAATAATAGACACTGATAGTCTGTCGTAATTTCAGCCAGACAATTATTGGACAATCACTAAAAGCATTTCACAACAAGAATTTCTAATCAATAAAGGTTCCCTTTGAATAATGTATGACTTGAGCCTTCAATTACGTGTCTAGTTATCTGTAATATAATTAATTAACTTGATATCAACGTCTTTCATGATCGACTAAGATCTAACTATGTCCAGAATTTAGTCAAAGAAATCTGTTTATAGCGTATTGTATGTCATACTGAGTAGAATAAAATACATAGGTAATTTGTTTAGAAATAGAACAATAGGGTTGCACACCCTATTGTTCTATGTGGAAGACAAAATGCGATAGGTAACTGGCAACACAGGCAACTGAGGGAACACGGGTGGGTTTTAGTCAGTAAAAGTCTGACACGCCCTCCTGCTCCACCCAGAGCGGGAGAAGCTATTTGATGATTACCCACCCACGCTCAAAAAAAAACTATACATTTCCAGTATAAACTGATCTCGCATTGTACAGGATTTTCATACAGTGCGAGATCAGCGTAAACTGAATGTATAGCTTGATGTGTAGCTGTGTGTACTGCACGTTGCGAATTGCGGGCATAGCATAATTAGCTTATGTGGGTAGATTTCACATGTCTTCGAATTTTCGGTTCTAAAGGCTCCTACACACTATGCCGGCCGGCGGCAGTGACGGCAGGTTTTGGCGTGCGGGTATTCTGCAGGCGTTGCCAGGCCGCCGGCACTTGCCGCAGAAACTGAGAATGCCGCCGGCCTTGTTGGCAGCATGCCCGCCAGCTGTCCCGCCGGCATAGTGTGTAGGAGCCTTTACACATGCCGATTTCTACGATGTTTTCCGATGAGGTCCAGCAGTTGAAGCCTTTCGTCTGAAATAGTGAAACCATTTTAACTACGACACAGTTTTTCTTATTCACATTCAAAATACCACCGTTTTGTCCTTACACAAAATAAATTTTGTCTATTTCCACCGTGATTTTCACACAAACTACGACAAAATGTGACACATGTCCCTCTAGTGCTTGCTAATATTTCAGCTACTTACTCATGTAGAACAATCGGCAACAAAAGCTATAAATTATAAAAAAAGACTATTCGACTTAACACAGCTATTCAAACCATCCCCCAATGACCTTATTAGGGTGTAATAACCCCGTTGTGCCCTAAAGCCAACAAGTGCGACAGATGTGAGAATTAAAAACACTGGCCTTTAAATTTATTTACATCACGACATTCGACTATTAATCCAGTACGGGGGCATAATCTGCTAATGCTCGCTTTATTTGATCGCTGACTAAATGCAATGTGCAAGCGAAAGTCATCCTTAACACTATGCACTTAATATCATATTTGAATAGCGTCGAAACATCAGCTGATTTCATAAAAAAATGGTTTGAATATATGCCGTGGTCATATTTTTAATGAATATTTTTAACCAAATTACAGGGTTGGTCGGGGAACATTGTATGGGCGTAATTGTAATTTTTGAAGTAACTGCCATAAATGTCCGGTTTGTTAATGTTTATTTCAAATGTAGTGCCACAATGATGGTCGTTAGGTAGAATTGGTGTTTTGTTCATTTTAATTATGTTATACTTGATTACTTTACTGACTATACACATTTTGGTATTAAATTACTTTCATTCTTCCTTGAATTAATTAAATAATATTTTTATTTAATTTATTCTAGGACAATGAAAGAATATTTAACTTGATACTGTACTATTATTTGTATGACTACAAAGTATATTATAATTGTTTATTGTTTTACACAATCCACCTATTTCGGGAAGCCCTATCTATGTCTAGCTAATAAAAGTAAGTGACGTGGTGCAGCCGCGCGTCGGTCATTTGTTCTTATGTAAACAAACATCATTGTGTCCCACGAATGTCCCATAATATAAAGATTCTGAAGACTGTTGTTCGCTTTCAAAATATGATATGCCCATATATGTATGTACTTACAACCTTTATAAGAAACCATAATAAAGAAAAATGTTCGTCAAAATTTTCTTCATTACGACGTTTTACAAAGGGGAAGCGCGGCAAATTCCTTGCATATCGGGTTACCCGGCACTTAAGGAGAGCCAAGACCCGCCCGTATAAGTGACGTCACGCTAAAAGGTGCTCGGTTCTACTACTTACAACTTCCGCAAGCTTTTTTAAAGACATTTATTTTATACCCGGTTACTTTAATGGAACAAGGCCTTTAGGGTTTTGGTTGTTGAATTTTTTGTTTTTTCTCTATTGCGAATTGAAATTGTTACCTCGTCTCTTTGGTACTTGCTACATAAATGACTGGGATGCCCCTCAAACAAAAGGTCAGCAAAAAAGATATGCTTTTGAACATAATTATGATGTATTTGCAACTACCTATTTGTATTGTAATTTTCTTTTAACGTTGTTGTCCTTTTTCTCAATCAGAAAACATGTACTACAGAAATTTAAAAAAGCTGTACCTAAATAATATAAAACTAACAATCTCAAATTTGAAATAATCACCAATCAAAGTTAATATTTTAAGATAATTTAGGTGCCATCCGAATAAATTATTTTCAAGAGAATATTCACAATTTGAGCCAACAATACGCAGGTACAGAATAATAAGCTATATTAATGGGGACATAACGTAAATTTTAAGTCAATATCTATGAACAAAGTCAATGGTGTGAACTTGACAATATACATTGTCTGTGTGGAAAGGAAAAACTTGTAGTAGGTACCTATTCAGATGGAGTGCGTTGTTTTCTTAAACTATAAGGATTTGCAAACAAGATAGTGTATACAATAACACTATGTTGTTTGCAAACGCTACATATTGCAACACATACTTACTCAAATGTTATTAAAAATTTGCCCAACTTTCCTTTAATACAAATTAAACCTTATTGTAATAAGACTGAAAATTGAAAAATTATCAACTCAAAATTAACCTAAAATTCGAGGGTAAAAACGTTCATTTGAATTTCGCTTTTGCTTTCTACGAATAATAGGTCAATTTAAAATAGAAAATATTTACGTAGGTACTTCAATATTAACATCCACAGAAAAGCTCCCCAATCTAAAAACTCAATTCCCAATAAAAGAGTAAAAATTGCTTTCTAAATACGCGACCACTTCATTTGGCATCAACCCAACAGATTATTATTTTTTTCCAAATATTCAGCGATAAAGTCACCAGGCGAAGCAGAGGGGCCGATTATTTTCAATCGGAGTTTTTCCATAGAGGGAAATATTCCCCGTTCAATCTCTCCCTCTTGCTCCGTCTTGTTTCCCTCAGTTCTTGTCGGATACCGCATTGCAGCCGATGTTATGAGAAATATTTGGATCGGTTTACAGAACAAAAAATGTGGTCGCCATATTTCCAACGAGATGGGATTGCACGTCGACAGGTTATTTTAAAGAAGATAGAAATTTATTCGCACTTGCTTATCTCTGTATTATACCAGTACAAATTGTACAATATGTTTTCTATTTCAAAAATAAGTGGCCGAAAATAATGTAATTTTTCTTTTGTTACAGGTATTACATCGCTCCACAAAAGATTTCGCCAAAGGATTTGAAGACTAAATCTTAATTTAGTTTCCGAATTTGCAAAACTCCCAAAGATAAAACTTCGTAAATAGACAAGTAATTACAAGTGAAAGAGTTCTCGGTGAAGAATAAACCTAATTAGACGTTGTATTTGAGAATTTAAAGATGATTGTACAGTTTTTCTCTTTAAAGTCACGTTTGCGAGTCATTCGTTTACAAACTTGGAGTTATTTTTCATTGTTTAATTAATGTACGGCAAGAGTTTTGTGTTATCTTATTCGCCAGTTGGTTTGTGTTTATTTTTTCGCAACTCCTTAATTTTTTCGCCAACAATTTTTTCCGTCGCTAACGATGGAGAATTTGGAATTGCAAATGCCGTTAATTGCCCGATGGAAGTTAGCTCTCGCACTTAGAGGAACGCGGCGCGACTGATTGTTGAAATATTTAACGCTCCCAAAAGCCAAATAATTCAGCGAAATGCTTTTGCTGTCAAATAATCACGCCCTTATTGTCGGACTAATCTGAATTTCTTATTTTGTTTGTAAATCTTTTGACTTTAATTAAAGAACGGGGTACGTGTTTGGGAGTAATTATTTCGATGACATAAGTGTATGAATTATTCCCTCTTGGTGGACAATTGTGAACTGAATCTACAACTGTACCTACTCGAGGATTCGGAGTAAATCTAAATAATCTCAACTTTCCGTTAGGAGACTTACCGAAGTCATTAGTATTATTTGTTCTCTGAAATATTGCCAAATTGGTGCCCTCTTACATTAAGAACGCCTCGACTTTCGGGCTTAAAATCCATGTAAACGACCTTTTAAGAAGTAAATGAATGGTTCGTACTACCAACGCACAGGTACTTTTAATATTCATTTATCATATTATTTTATAAATTATTATATTATTTTTACTTATAATATTGTTTGCGTAATGAAAAATACTATTCTGAAGTTACATCTCTCAGGATACATTAAAGATGAAATAACGTCGGATATCAAAGAAACTGCTCTTAAGAAAATAAAGTAATATTAGCAATGGATGTAGGATTTCTCTTCATACGGATACATAACTTTATTAGAATAACAATCAGAAGATATATTCTCTTCCTATTCGAACTCAATCCCATTATCCTTTCCGTAAATATATAGATAAATCTGTATATTGAAATCACCATTACTGTAATAAAAACAAACAGAGTTATGGTGAAAATATATTAAAATTAAAAGTATTTTTTATTTCAACAACCTTTTTTGAATAATGTTATAAACCTACACGAGTGCAAAAGAACCCCAGCTCACCCATTCAAGAACGAACTAAATGAAGCATTTTTCCAAAATTCTTCAGTCGACAAAATTGTTCTCCAAAAAATGTGAAATGACCGAGATCGGGTTCACGATTAGCCATTCACTGGGTCATAAATTATATTGTTTTCATATTTATAACTTTTCTCTATTCACGCTAAATGTTCTTAATATTTTTTTAAAAGCTTGTGTCGTCCATAAAGCGTTATCTTGAACCCTCATCATCCGCGTTCCACTTACTTGGGGTAAGTTGGGGCTAAAAGTGTACGGCGCATGATAATATAGCGAAGTAGAGGATATAGGTAACCCGAATGGAATGGAAATGTTTAGTAACCATTTAAGGAATGAATTTGAAACGCATAGCTTACTAGGGTAATGCGGAGTATCAATGCCTTTAATAAATAAATTTTGTTTACATTTTTAAACAGCCAAAGTTTATACGTATAACTTTAACGCTGCTGCTCGACAATTTTGTTTAAGAGAAGATAAAATAAAAGTAGTAAAAGTCACCAATAAATCTCAGAAACAGACAAAGTCTCTTTGATAACTGAACGGAATTTAAAATGTACTCTACCCTCCGAACTTCACAATTAAAACTAAGGCGACTTAGTTGAAATATCTGCGAATAACGAGCAGAGAATAAATTAAAAGGACAATAACTTGCAGACACGACTAATCTCCGAACAAGTGCACTTATATTTTAAAATTAACGGTCGCCCGTCAATAGTATTCTTATAATCATCGCTCTAAACCGGTTTAATCCAGTTTGATTTATATCTCGGCAGCCATGACGGCTTCGCAGACTGATTACTTCCTATGCATTAGCACTGATGAATATATTTGCATTAGAAATCCGTGGATTAGCTACAGATCAGCTTGAATGTTTGATACAGATGTTGTACTACTTTGAGACGGGAACTATTGAGGGGCTGTGTTGTTTCCAGTTGTAAGACTTTGTCCGTTAAAGCCGCACTCCATTTGATTAATAAATGAAATTGCTTCTTCTAAGAACGTTTTATTAACGTCAATTTTGTATAAGTCCTACATATTCTATGATAGAACCATCCCATTTACTCAAACTAACAGTTTTCTCCTCTCCACAATCATCAATCAAAATCGTTTTACGTTACAAGCTCTCAAACTGACAATAATTCACGCCATGACGAATGATCCGCCAATGATTTGCAGTTTGAACCAACATTTGGCCACAATATCGCCAGACTTTCAAGTAACTTTCTATATTCAAAGCAAACTGTGACGTCATCGAAAACAACCATGGCGGCGACAGATGGCGACCCAGTATTGGCTAACTTAATCAATTGTTATTGGTTATTGACACATATGAGCCAATCAAGTGGAATGGATCGAGTGTCAGCAGTCTAGTGGTTTGGGAAAATGACATTCAATTTTGTAATCGGTAGAGTCCCCCTTTGGACAGATAGGGGTACTGAAGACCCTAGTTTGGTCGTGATAAGTGCATTTAGTAATTAAACGCAGTATGGGACACCAACTTTTATTATTTTAAAAATATTTAGTATTTACTGGCACTGTAAGTTAAAAGGATTTTGTTAACACATTTCTACAACATTCGATCACAAAAGCTAAAATAAAATCCAAGCAAAAGATCGAAGGAAAATTCTATCCCAAAAACAATGACATATTTTTGGGCTTATACTCTGATCATACTTAGATAAAAATGTTAATCCAATAAAGCTGAATCTTTATATTTCGTGAACTCACTTAGCATAAAATAATTTTACTTGTTAAATATAATAAGATTTTCGACAAAGATATGTGGAGCAGATATGCAATTTAGACAATCTGGTTTATAACTATTACTTATTTTGAGGCCCTAGAGAATAACGATAATTTTGCAGCTTATTTCAAATTCCATTATAGCTTCAAAACTGTTTACAGCATCTAAATATATCCTTAAAGATATTAACAATAATGCTACTGCAAAAAAAATGTGTAAAAAACAGAAATATATTGATGCAGAGTATTCCAGTATTTTACAAATGTAAGACAAGACAAAGGCGTGCTCTATAAAAAAAAGTAAGTCATGCAAAATTTAAACAAACTCAAAAACAAAAATTGAACACAAATCTAGAGACAATTAAGGCCCATTTAATCCCCCATAAACGATAAACATCAATATTAAATACAGTACAAAGAATAGATAGCTAAATACATACATAAGCAACTAACTTCGTTTGCGATACAACCCGCCTTCTCCAGATTTGTAAGTAAAATTCGGAGTCAACCGACTAAAATAAATTGCTTGCGAAAACATGAGGCGGGAAAAAGTACTGTTATAGAAGGAGGAGCAGGAGTCGCAATTAATGCAGAGTACCAAAAGAAAGATAACGAATGGCCTAACGTTTGTCCTGTGACGTCACTAAGTAAACTCAGCGATATTCGCGTCTATTTTTAACGAACATCAAATGGTTTTCATTGATCCTTTTATTTTCTTTTTTATCTTTCATTCAATTGCTTCCAGAAATTGTGGGAATGTGATGATTTTTTAAAGAGTGAACGACGCATTCTTTGCTTTCTTTTCTTTAGATATTCATTTGAAATAAAACAGCTGAAGGTTTCAACATGAGTTTTCGTTTAATAATACAAAACGCAGTACTGTTACATATAATGATATTCTGTGCCTAAATAATGACATTCAAATGGCACAACACTGAAATCCAAATATAGATTTGAAACCAAATTCATGGGATCAAAACCACATAAATTATTAGCTGCAACTAATACACCTCGAATCTCATTTCGCTTAATGGAGATCTCGGGGGTCGAAATTGTAGCAGTTAAATTAGTAATAACAGTACCATATGAGCGTTTGGCTGGAAACAATCCGGAGCCACGTGAAATAATAGTCTTAGTAATAACATCTAACTGCGGGCGTTATATACGGTCATAGAATATATAGTTACTACCGTAAAACTTGTCTTGAAATGAAACGAAAATAGAATCTCCTCGGATTAGTTTTGAGAAGTACCTAATATAATTGTAAAAAATAAATGGAGACCAGAAAAAATATTGGTTAGTCATTGCAGATGTTTTCAATCAGTTATAATTTCATAGAGTTACAAAAAATCAATTGCTAACTTGTAAAGATTTTGTAATGTTTTCTTTTTACGTTAATTTCATTAATGTAAAAACGTCACTATACCGTCACTATACGTTACACCAAAATATCGGCCTACGTACTTTAAAAAAACTGGATAACGAAATACGAAAACAAATTGTGTGTCATCGCAATTCAGCTCTCGACACAAAATATTTCATTATTCAACACGAGCAAATTACAGAGCCATATGCAGTGCAAACCAAACCAAAGTGATGTCCGAACGAAATTAAGAACGCTGCACACAGTATAGTATTAAAATTACGACTCAGAATTGATGCAATAGTAGAGAGATATTGTATAAAATAATAGCTAGCATCCTATAAATTGATAGATCCAAACAATACCAAAACTAGCAAGGCTAACTTTTCAGACCGCAGCAGATTGCAAAATCGCGTGCAGTGATTGCCAAGCCGCAGTGATGCGCCAATTAATACCAAATCAATAAATACTCGATTAATCGAAACTGGTTGATTATACCACCGCTGACCAGGCTACATGCGTTGGTAATCCAATTCGGTCCCACTCGGCGACCGAGAATCAACTTAGATTAAAGAGGCCCTAATGCATATATTTATTTTCTTATTTGTACTAGAAAATGGGTTTCCTTTTACAAGAGTCTCTTATGTTAATTGGCTTTTATTACATAAGTTGCTACAAAAGGAAAGTAGCATTCAAAATATTTGCAAAAGATTATTTGTACCTACCTATTAGTGATATTTATGTCAAAGTTGTCTATCTCAGATTTATAAGTAACTGCTAAAAAGCTCTCATAAATTTTTACAAGTCGCGTCTCCTCCAGACACGTACATCTAATATTCCAAGTGTTATTTACAAGTTTCTTCTGATGAAATATGACTAGCATTTCTCGTGGCACCACTCGACGCAGAAAAAAACATTAATTTCGACACATTCGTAAACCCGGGCTTGCTTCTCGCAATATCCATCAAGCGTCTATTTGCATAGAGGGTGATATATCTAGGAAAGAAATCTTATAAGGAGACGATATTGGCGACGAAGACGGCAATGTATCATCGTGGATTCATTTGTTGACTTATTGCCCTATATTCCTGTAGCGAGTTCCAATCCTCTGATTTGATAACATGAAGAGTTGTTCTAGTAGTAATTTTGTTTTTTTTTTAAATATTGCATTACGTATGCGAGTTCGATTTCAGAAGCTTTAATGAGGTTTCGATTGAAGTTAGTTTTACATGTAATTACGTTTGAATGTTAGATGTTAGACTTTATGGCTTAAACATTGTGGGCTTTATTATTGTTACCAGTATCACTTATTCATGTACCTGTTACCAAATTAAAACCGATCTTACATCATAGGAAATAGTTTGACCTATAGCTAGTAGATGTCCTAAAAAGCATAATTTGAATTAGAAGATCATCCATCAACAATAATACAGTATAAGCTCCTTAACTAGTACAATATAAAAAGAACCCTAATTAACTCTTGTTTGTTTTCAATAAATTCTCAAAACTTCTGCGATACACAATTATAATCTGTATTATGACATACATTTTTGGTTTATGCTCCTGGATCAGTATGGAAGAACTCAGTCACTCATATTCATACTTATCAATTCATTATCTTATACATTTCTGTGTTTTTGTTCAATTTGATTTCTTTATTCCTTTCAATATGATTGCTCTCTGTTCACTACGAAAGCTAATCAACGTTCCTTCATAGAAATTAAATAGATTAATACAGCTAAAGGTAACTGTAACTATCTGCTAACTTTATGTGCGAGAGCTGTTATTAACTATACTACCGAAAATGTTCGAGTTACCTTACTTGTACAATTCACTGTAGAATTTGAGAATACCACTACATTTGGAATAACTGTAGCTTATGAAGCAAAATCTATAACATGAATATAAGTTTATTGATTGATTTATTGTTTATGTATGTACGTAAGCTGTTTTACTTCTGTGCAATTTTTGGGTTTGCCCGACTAATTTCGGACTTCACGTGCTACATGCTCTTTTTTTTCATAATAAATAGCTCTAGTCGAGTTTGAAACTAGTCGGAAAATTCGAATACCTATGAAGTGAGTTATCACCATAGATGACTCAACTCACTAACAAAAATGGTGCTCTCAATTATTATTACACTATGATTATTATTGTCGTTTCCTTCAAGAGTGTTTTAATAATAAATTTCTTCAGTTTCAGGTGAGTCTAGCCTCTAGTCGAGGGACTCGTAAGGTACACAAGTGTCACTATAGGAATGATTGTTGTATTAATTAATTTCCGAAGTTATTTTCAGTTCTCAATTGGCTGATAAATATATATTAAATTCGTGTAAGTAAGGTATGTTGGATTTCATTGGAAACTCTTTCAAATATAAAATCAAGGATAATGAAAACACAGTTCAATTCACTTTGGACGGTGCTTTCATCGGAAGTTAAAGAATATTCAAAAATAGCTATACTTTGGTATTTTAATATGGAATCCAACTGTCGATAGCCTTAATTGAAACGATTCAGACGAAACGAGCTTAGCTCACTCCTCCAAAATGCAAAGATTCATCGAAATTAAATTCACTTTTGTTTCATTTCTGTCTTTTCATTTGCTGTTGTTGTTTTGTTTTTTTAATAAAGACGCATTCACATTCGCACAGTCTCCTAAAACTTTGAATTTGGTTAAATTATTTTTATTTCTGCCTTAAGTGTTTCACATTACATGATGACTGTCTGTCTTCATTACTTTCTCACTGTTGGCTCGTTTCTCTCTATCTGCTTTATGCTTGTATGTCATCGTAGTAGTTCTGTCATTGTCTGCGGTGTTTTTAGTTTTTTTTTTTAACCCTTTCTGTTACATTTCATTTGAAATGCAGTTGTTTGCATCTAAGTGTTCAGTAGTTATTGGGTATTTAGATAAATGTGTAATGAAGTAGTATTTATTTTATTAATATTTTAGTACCTAAACTTACTAAGTTGAAGATGGTAAGACACACTTAAACATACAACACAACTGCATAAACGTGCTTGATTCGTTCATTGCTACTCCCGCATCCTGAAAACTTCTTCTTTAATCACTTCTGCACTCAATCATAAAGTTCAAAGAATAATTATACGACTCTGGAATAATTGTCGAATCGTGCCTCGAGTAGATTTAATTACAAGACAAAACCGAAGCTTCAGGGAACTACTAAAAATTTCATAAGTTCCTGAGCTTGCAGACCTCAAAATATTGATCGTGGCTCTCTCTCATTCATGCTAACGTGTGACAAAGCCCGCTTTGGCTCACTGCTGGGTAAGCCACACACACATACACACAATAGTTCAACACATACGTGCTATTAAAACCGTTTCAGCGGGCGTCAGCTGACTGGGGGAGTCGGGGGAAGCGGGGCGTTATGAACAACGCATGCGCTGTGGCGAGTAAAGCGGCTGCAGCGCTTTATTTTCAAGCCAAGTGTTAGAGTAACAAGCTGCGGTTAAAGCTAGCCGCGCTTGCTGGAGTTAAATCGACACCCATTCAGAAAACAAACTGCGTATCACGGCTATTACGTCGTTTGACGTAATTAGTTCCATGGAATCTGCATGCTGTCTTCACGTATGAACACTTATAACATGTCGACTTTGAGACGACAAATAAACACGATGTCAGCTTATTATAAACAGCTGTCCCTCATATTCTTCTCTGGAATTATGAGATAAGTGACACAAGCAGACATAAATGTTTCTCTATTTAACTAAATAAAAACTGTAACCCAATTTTAAACAGGAAATGTTCTAAGAAACTTTCGAAACATGTAGTCGAACACTGAAGTACTTTCCGCTTGAAACACCAAACTTCTGGTCGTATCTTAAGCCAGAGAAACATACACAAAAATGCAATTAACAATCTGATTGCTGCGGAAATACGTGAACCAATAAATGAGGTGCAACGCCAGTAAAATATTTCGTAAAATACAGTCGTACGCAAAAATTCCGATGCAAAACGTATTTCACCGTTCGCAATTCCATCTGATTTTTAATTCGGCGCGGATATTCTCGTCACGTTCGGTAGCAATAAACAATTATTAATGCGTTGTTCGAGGCACATGTTCACAGTTTTCGAGTGTGGCGGACTTTTTAAGTGTTCGTTAATTTCGAGTGGACTGGAAAAGTCCAGTCCGGGAATGAGGCAATAGCTTTAACGGTTCAACCACTTTCGTTTCTATCGAAAAATCGGGTTCACACATGATAAATTTGGCAGACTGTATCTAGATAAAATGCGGCCATTTTCGCTCGATTTACTACCGGATTTTGGTTAGAAAGGCTAAAATAATTTGAACGTTTGTTAGACTCGGATTTATCGGTGCTACTAAGGTTCCTAAATGTTTGATTTATCGTCTTTTAAGAGGCTTTCGTACCCTCAATCTAAAAAATAGGGGATCTGACAAAGTGAGCAAATCAAATGTGAAGAAATGCGGGCTTCACTCTTTTTACTTCGTGAAGAAGAGAACCTTTAACGTAATGACACGTACCCGAAATTTCTCAATTTGTATCATTCTCCAATTAATTATTGGAATTTTCATCAAGGACACATAAGTGGCGTTTGATTAAGGGAAATCCCTCGCCATCCCTCAATACAAAAGTTATCCAAATCTTTTCCTTGTCTTAACCAACTGCTAGCCTATTTTCCCTATTGTGTGCTTCTTCACAAATTAAAACTTCTCCACTGGAGTTATTTAAACTGATTTTACTTTAGATTTCATTATTACGAAATCCGTGTGATTGAAAATGGCGGATTAATAAATATTTTTTGTCGTTAGCGGTATTGTAAAAATGTCAATCGGTATTAGGGCGAATAAGGGCGCAAAGCATCGACTCGATGATCCGTGATAGGGTTTAAACATTCGTTTAATTAAAAAGGCCGGGATTTAATTGGAAAAGTATACATTTACATAGTCTTTTGTTTGTTCCCGTTGTGATTTATATTTGGTGACGTGAGGTGGGATCAGTGAGTAGGAACGAGAACGGCACGACTTTTTTGCTCCATTACACGGGATTTTATTTTGACACGTTGGTTTTTTGTTACGCAAAGATAATAGAATGTGTTATTGGAATAATTTGAATAAACAAACGGGTTTGCGGGAATATTGGTATTGTTATGGTGCCGTTTTTGACACCTATTCGCAACTTTTCAACCTTTATGGCTGAATGTATCCACATTCTTTATGGTTGTTTCAATTCCTATTGATTCACATAACATATAAGGGTGCGAAATCATCAACTAACTTCTCTTGCTCTGAGTGGAGCAGGAGGGCGTGTGAGACTTTTACTGACTAAAACCCACCTGTGTTCCCTCAGTTGCCTGTGTGCCAGGGGCGACGCCATCTCTTTCAAACAACCCGCACCCCTGGCAGGCATTGGTCCTTGCAGACTCCACCAGTTGGTGCTGATATCTCTTTGACGCGCGCGTGGAACAAAACGCGCCGTCGACCCGAGCTTGGTCCTTACCGGACAGCGAGCTACCCATTACTCGCCGTCCGCAAGCCCGCGCCTACAGTGGCCGGGGATCAGCCTGGGATTCCCGACGCCCAGGGCGCCTCCTGCGGTGACTAAGGCCGTGAGGGCGCATGTACTGCCTCTCCCTAACGTGCGCGGCCTCCTTCTTCGCGAGCATTATTGCTTCGCAGAAGGAGGTGACGTCTACCCATGCACTCTCGCTCCGTACCATGGCCTAGACCAGGACCGGGCGCGAGAGATCACTGCCGCTGATCGCCTCCACGAGGACACGGCGGTGCTCCGCCCAAGCCGGGCAGACCTCCAGCGTATGCTCCACCGTGTCCTCAGGGTGATCTTCGCAGTACATAACATATCATTACGACTGTTTTACCGGAAGAGTAAGGCTGAGGTGACCTATAGTGCACCTACATTTCGCCTATTGCCACGAATCTAGACTCTTGACTGCTAGTTATAAATTCCTGAAAGAAAAACCTAGTAACACTTTTTCTGACCTGGGAGTCGAACTCAAGACCTGATGTTGTACATTAGCGCCTGTGACCACTAGACCAAAGAGGCAATAAATCCTACAATGTTATAAATGTCAAAGTTTGTATGTTTGGATATTTAGATGTTTTGATGTTTGTTACTCAGTCACACAACAACGGCTGGACGGATTTGGAGGAAATTTGGCACACAGATAGATTATAACCTGGATTAATACATAGGATAATTTTTATCCCGGTAAGTATATATTCCCATGGGATAATTTTGGACCTCCACGCGGGCGAAGCCGCTGATAAAAGCTAGTATTGACTATAATACAGTTTTTCCCCTCATTCTGATTCGTCTCTATGTTACACATTTACTTTTTAAAATAATGGTACCTGGCAAAACACCTACTACACTTTGAGTTTATATTGCCATTAGCAACACGTACCTACATTAAAAAGACGTGACGCTTATAAATTAATTCCTTCCTACACATAATCTCCTACTTCCCGTTATTAATCCCGGCTTCCCTTGGTACTTTATGTGAAGGTTTCACCGCCCTTATCCTTACCAATAAAGTCAAAAATCTATTGATATCAGTTTCTGTCATCCACACTCCTGGCCGATCATAACATCCCATATTTTATCTTTAAGTTCGATTCTCTCCCATATTCTTTATTTTCTTTGTCAAAATTCTCTGCGATCGTGTTCGCTAGATATTTTTCATGTTACACCTCAGTGCACTGTTGCCCTATGATCGGGGAAATGTTTTGCATATATGCAAGCTATTTTTATGTGACTTGATAAGCAGAAGTGGTTGGAACATAAAACACATACCTACAATGGTTACATTGATTATCAGTCGTTACGGGTCGGGAGAAACCCTAAAGTCTGGCAACCAGGGTATCGTATTCCCCAATAAATGGATTGTGTGGGTGTGAAACCGATCACACCATAGTTTGAAAACGGCTAGGCAGATGATGATGCACTACAATGCTTACATAATAAGCAGATATTTTAGCTAATCCCTTGGCTGCAGTGGGATTTCGGATCCATTAGCTAAAATAAAAAGGAAGGGTTCTGGTGAACGTGAACCAAACGCTATTTATGCTTTGAATTCCCACAAAACACCTATAAGGTTATACAACGGAAATAATAAAAATGTTGATATATAAACGACCACTAACATCCTTTTATCCAAAACAAACTATAACATCACGCTTGTGTTCCGGGACGGGTTAGGCAGAATACCTATTATACTAGACCCACATTTCGCCAGTTAACAACAACAATACAGGATAAGTTTTTAACCAGTGCGCAAACTATAACCATGAATCCAGCATATAATTGTAGACCCTCCAGCACAAAAATTTTTCGTCGGTTATACAAAAAAAAAATCAGCTGTTCCATACATTTTGATCGCGTAGGTACTACACTTTTCTATGAAACAGCGGATTTTTTTTTAGTAAAACTGACGTAAAATCTGCGTCTAAAATGGTATGCTGAATTCATAGTTACAGTTTGCCCACTGGATAAAAACTTATCCTGTATACACCACCAATCCGTTTTGCTCGCAAAGAGGGAGGCGGCGCACATGAGGGAGAGGCAGTTTATACGCCGTCACGACCTTAGTCGCCACAGAAAAGGGAATCCCAGGCTGATTCCCGGCTACCGTAGGCGCGGGCTTACGTACTGGGTAGCTCGCTGTCCGGTAAGGACCAAGCCCGGGTCGACGACGCGTTGTGTTCCACGTGCGCCTCAAAGAGATGTCAGCACCAACTGATGGGGCCCGGAGGGGCCGATGCCTGCCAGGGGTGCGTGTTGTTCGAAAGAGATACCGTCGCCCCTGGCACACAGGCAACTGAGGGAACACGGGTGGGTTTTAGTCAGTAAAAGTCTGACATGCCCTCCTGCTCCACCCAGAGCGGGAGAAGTTATTTGATGATTACCCAAGTTTGATGACAAAAGCACTAATGGACTATAGCTTACAGACAATAACCGTATAACCGCATCCTCATGCACCTAACTTACATTACCTACTATGTCAATGCCTAGCCCTAACTCGTATAATCTATATCTATGACTATCCTATAAGTAACTCCATCAGACGTCACAAAATGACGGACCACGGAGCGGATCCGGATCGCCAACCTATTTCAAAATTCATATTTTTAACCTTGGTTGCTAAACTTGCTAGTAATCTCCTACTCGTAGTATCCTAATATCCTAGTATCCTTGGTTGCTTGGTTGGTAGTAATCTTCTACCGAATGGACTGCGACAGTCATATTATTTTTTAAACGGACCCCCAATAAACTAATTGCTGATCCCTGTTTTACATAATATGAATTAAATCGCCTTTCGTGTCTGTTTGATTTCGTTGTACTTATAAACTCCTCAACAGATTTTGATGCAAATTTTACCATCATTTAGAGAATTCATTCCGGGAGGTTTATGTGTAAAATAATACATTAATAATAAACTCACATATAATAAATAAATCTCGATGTTTTTTCAAGTCGTAAAAACCGTGAGAAGCAGGGGTGGATCGCGATTGCTATCCTATAAAAAATTTACCTACATACTTTTATACTAAAAGTATTCTTTGACCAATAGGTAAGTACGACTATAACCCACAAAACATGACATTTCCCAGCCTAAAAACAGTACACAGGTGACACTTTTCCGGGTCAACTTAAACAACGAAAAAAACAGAAACACACTTCTCCATACATACATATAAGTAATCGAATTACGTTGGTATATTACAGTACATACAGTGACCTACTGGACCCTTGATATGGATGCTCCGAGGAGCTCTAGTCGTAAACTACACGGAAGGCTTATGGAAAATTTTACCGTAGGTACTTCAGAAACATAGTGTGGCGATATTTCTACTATAGTATTTGTAGACTGTAGATTTCCGTGGTGTTTTTATCGTGATGGTATATGCTGTGGTCTTCATTCAAAGGAAGAAGGGGCTTGAACAAAGTTAATATATAGGAGTGCCTGGTTGCCTAGAATGAAAACAAAAGGTGTGAATATCAAATTCACAGTTCAACACAGCAATTTATTAAAATAAAAAAGTAAGAAAAAGATTTAATAAAAAGGACACAAGATATTGGAACATATATGGCATAAATCTATATGTGGAGCAAACATTTAACGTGCTTCCTGCAACATTTAAATGTAGCAATTGGCTGAGTCCATTTGTTTGGTAACATTGAAATCTGTGATTGCTATGTACGAGGGTCATTCAATAAATACTTAGCCTACAAAAAGTAAACGAAAATTTTGGAAAAGTGGGAATTTATTTTTCAACATAGTCTCCTTTTAGTTCGATACACTTAGCCCAGCGATGCTCCAACTTTTTTAATCCGTCCGAAAAATAGTTTTTGTCAAACTCTGCAAAATAGGCCTCCGTGGCGGCGATGACCTCCTCATTCGATCCATATCTATTCCCGGCGAGTGATTTTTTCAGATTAGGAAACAGAAAGAAGTCACAAGGGGCCAAATCTGGAGAATACGGTGGATGGGGCAGCAATTCGTAGCGTAATTCGACCAATTTGGCCATGGCAACGGCAGACGTGTGAACCGGTGCGTTGTCGTGGTGAAACAGCACTTTTTTCTTCGCCAGATGGGGTCGTTTTTTCTTTAATTCGGCGTCGAATCGGCCCAATAAATCGGCATAGTAAAGCCCTGTAATTGTTTTACCCTTCTCGAGGTAATCGATGTAGATCACACCTTGTGAATCCCAGAAAACGGTGGCCATAACTTTTCCGGCCGATTTTACAGTTTTCGCCTTCTTTGGAGCACGTTCCCCGGTCTGGATCCATTGTTTTGATTGCTCCTTGGTCTCTGGTGTGTACCAGTGGATCCAGGTTTCATTGACGGTCACAAAACGACGCAAAAACTCCGCTGGATTCCGCTTAAACAGCGCCAAACACGTCTCCGATGTGGTCTCACGGTTGCGCTTGTTTTCTGGTGTGAGTAAACGCGGCACCCATCGCGCCGACAGCTTTCTCATGCCGAGTTCCTCGTGAAGAATATGATGCACTGTTCCTTCTGAAATGCCTACAGTCTCAGCTAGCTCCCGAACCTTCAATCGGCGATCTGCCAATACGAGATCATGGATTTTTTTAATGTTTTCCTCCGTAGCAGCTGTTTTCGGTGCACCTGGACGTGGTTCATCAAAAACCGACGTACGGCCACGTGCAAACTCGTTGAACCAATTCTTGACGGTGGCCATCGATGGAGAAGAGTCACCGTACACAGCATCCAAGCGCTCTTTGATTTCGATGCGCGTTTTCCCTTCCAAAAATAGGAATCGAATCACCGAACGATATTGCTCTTTTTCCATTTTTGTAAAACCGATCGACACGTTCGCTTCCATAAGTTGTCAAATTAAAACAAATGAAGGGATTGGAATGAAAATTTGAAAAAAGAATTAAAAAAGAATGTGCTACACTGTGGTAAAACTCTTTTGAAACTACAGCGCCCTCTGGCGATGAGGCTAGGTACTTATTGAATGCACCTCGTAGGTATCTTCTTTTACTAGATAGACGACACTTCTTCATTCAGGTGTATTCAGCTAACTCAAACGACTTGCCGGGCGTATTCAGAAAACCAATATTCCGTAGCTCTGATTAAGTGATTACTGCCACAAACAGAGATTATAAACACAATCCAGAAACATCGCTATCCTACCACAAAGGATACCACAAAAAGTAATTGTTCAAGTGAAAATAAACAAAAACCATTGTACATTACAGCTAAGGATAGATTTAGCTGTAATTATGGCGGAAATAAAAGGAGGGACAAGATAAGGAAAACCATTGTGGGACAATCCGAAAAACTTGTAATGATGCCCGCTTGTATCGGCTTCACGGAAAAAATGTCGAGGGATGTCCATTAGCGGTACAAATTGCGATATTTTCGGATACTACAACATGGCCGTTTTAAATACGGATTTCATTTTACAGTGAGATAAAATTGGAATGCTAGTTTTAGGAGAATTGGGAAGGGCTTGTGGGTTTAGATAGGAGACCTTTACATACCAAAACCTCTCTGTGTCTTGGAAAGCACGTTCAGCCGTTGGTCCCGGCTGTTATTCATGAATCTTTGACAGTCTTTACGGGAGAGAAATCCGAAAGTTTGACAGCCAGGCTTAACTTGTTAAAGGGTATCGTATTGCCCAACTGGGTTGTGGAGGTCAGGTATGTAGACGGCCCATGTAAAATTCTGGTATTCAACTGCATTAGACTGGAACCCGACCAAATAGTTGGGAAGTGGCTAGACAGATTGAAATAGAGGTAGTTGTAGGAGAATTGTATTTATTAAAATTAAAAAGAAAGGAAAATGAGGGTTCTGGGAACTTTAATTGCAAAATGTATCTACATGAACACTTACCTGATCTAATTAATTATCCATGATAGTTTTGAACACTCTTCTTGCAATATAAACCCTGATCTGACCAAGCTGAAGAGGTAAAGCGTAATTTTGCTTGAATTTTGCACCAAACTTTACATTTTAACTAAACTCTTAGGAGTATACGAAATAACCCAAAAACATCTTCCACACTCACGAATCTACACCTTTAACACTTACCGCCTGACCCTGAACCCACTATGCATGCAAACCAAACGCGGCCTAAAAGTAATAAATAAGACTTCAACCGCGCCGTATTTCAGAAGTCGCTTCCTACTTCCGACGGCGACAAAATATCTGCAAGTCTAATGCAGCAACTTGCAGAGAGGCCATGCATTACAAATGTAGGCGTCACAGAGCACGGAGCGGTTTGGTGGACACTGCCAGAGAAGGTACTGTCAACACTTTCCATTGCAAGCAAGCGTGTCATTCGGCGTTTCCCAGATCGCTCTGTGACCTTACTATGCCAAGTATAGAAAGCTTGTCATTCGAATTTGAACTCTACATTAAAAAAAACTTGCTCACAGAAACTGACGGCCCGTGTCAATTCTGACACTCGACGTCTCACGAGCAGTTCTTTCATAGTTATCAAACTTCTGATTTTACATCACAGTGATCTTTACTGCAGTTGATACAAGATTCATAATAGGTTGCGATCAAAGATAAAACAATTGCGTCAGAGTTTTACTGACATCTCTAGTCGCTGTTTGTAGAGTGATTCCGTGCTCTGTGGCAGACGTAGGTACAAGTCGCAGACGCATGTCATTATCGCCCGTCTGGCTTATCGGCGTCTAAATTTTGCCTTTGTGCATAAATAGGGACAGTTATAACATGATTGGGATGCACGTGCTTGAGTATTGTTATCTATGTGTTGTTCGTGGTTTTGTAGTGTCTTATTAAGGGGAAAGCGCCGGGTTAGCCACCGAAATGAATGGCTTTTTCATGAAATAGTCATTCAATGGGATTAAATGATCTTAGGGGGTTGATTGCTGATTTTAATGATTATAATAGGGTTATATTACACTCATTTTTGAAAAGTGTCTTAATTAGACTCTAGAGTGCTAATAAACCACTAAAAAAGCAACAGTTTTTAAATCGATTAATGCCATAAAAATGCATTCAAATTTTATACTTTCAAATTTCGCGCGTAATTTGACGAAAACGCTCCACGCAGTGGACGCCATAATGCTTTGTGGGTATGACGTCAGTTTTCTGAAAACAAATTCGCTGATATTTTATAAGACAATTGTTTATAATTTAAAAAATGACTTATTTTTCTTCTTATCGTTGGTTTGCTGTTCCCCAATGCAAAATTTTATTTAAATAAAAATTACTTTGCTCCTGAAAATAATAAAAGTACAAAGTTGCACAGGGCTGCTATTTCATGGTGTTCAAAAAATAGATTAAAAAAACGAAAATTTTTAAATTGTATTTTAAAATTTATTTTGTTGTTTCATGAACTAAAACTAACATTTTCCGACTCTCATTTTGTCTAAGCTATCTCAACAATATATTTTTTCTCATAAAGAGTAAAATACCCTATTCTGTAAATACATGCGTGTTACGTTCGCGAATCATATTTAATTCAACATACAGTCTGAAACTGACCTGAAAATTGCAAAAACACTGAAGAATATAAATATTAAGAAAAAAAAATCAAACAAGTGTGCGAACCGTACAGGTTTCTAAATGTATCTTGCGTATTTATTACCTTTCCAACCATGTTTCAAATGATTATCCATCCAAACCACCAACTCCAAACACCAACCAGCCAAACTTATAGAAACGTCTCTATTTTCCATAGCTATTAGGCTCGTTGATAAAGTTTAGAATGCAGGAACATAAATTAAACAGCACATAGAAAAAAAAACACTGCCTTCTTGGTATATTTTGGGAATAAACGCTACCGCCGAGCAGATCCTGGGTTCGAGTCCCAAGCCAAGCAAAGTGTTATTGGTTTTTTTTTAATTAGTAATTTCTTAGTAGCAGGCCTGGATTTGCGCCCATGTAATGGCAACAGGCTCGCCCCCAGTTACATCGGACTTAATCATAACCGGCGGCGAAATGTGGGTGTACTGAGATACACCTCTGCTTAGCTCTTCGAGGAACACAGGCGTGATGTTACGTGTTATGACATGTTGAAAACTTACGACTGTTTATGACACAAGACTTACAATGTTAACATCTAGCCAGTAAAACTAATGAACATAATAAAAGCATTATTAATGTCTGCGTTCACTATTAATCTTAATCTTAAAAGCACATAGTTATGGGCGTCGTAAAAACTAGAATAATGTACTATTCTTATATTATCTAGACTGATCTGAAACGTTGTCTAGACGTCTACAAAGTATTGTGCAATTAAACTCCAAGATAGATATAATACAATGTAATAACGTGTCTCATTAGGCTGTTTAAGGTCGATCACTAATGGCCTAGTATAGGACTCATAATACTAATCAGCCTATAATGTCCTGCTGGGACAGAAGCCTCCTCTCTGTGAGAGAGAATCGGCCGTAACCCGCCACGCAGGCCCACTGCGGGTTGATGTCACATGTCGTAAAATTGTTGGCTCTAGGACATGCTGGTGTCCTTACAACCTTTCGCTTCACCGTTTATGAGAGCATTGGTGTTGAAATAAAATACACAAAGTGAAACGCCTGCTTGGACTCGAACGCACGGCCTACAAGGTAAGACGGGGCCGTTACCAATGGGACACCTCTGCTCTGTGTAGTATCGGACTATAGGTTACCAAAATTTTGTTAAAGAATATTGAGTAAAAGAAGAAAGAAAAAACGTTTATTTGCTGTAAAAATGACGCAAAAAAAAACAAGAACACACAAAAAAAGAAATAAGAAAAGGTTGAGGGAAACATGCGTCACATCCACGCAAAACGGCTATCGCTCAGCATTATACTGCGATCCTATGAAGACAGAGCCACAGCGCTGGTTTTCAGCGACAGCCGGCTTTGACGTAATGACGTCGCCCGGTGCATCAAACAATTAACATCGAACTTATAGAACGGTTACACGTGTAACCTATTTTGAAACGTTGAAGGAAAACATCGTAAGGAATCTGGCATGTTCTAGAACTAAAAATTCGAAGACATGTGACATCTACCAACCCGCACTGGGCCCGCTTGGTGGATGACAGGCCACTCCCTATAACAGAGCACTGGGGACGTTTTAGGATGATTTTACATAATATGTGTAGTTGGAGCAGATTTCACCAAAAAAAACTGAAAGCACATCTAAATCGCATTCAAAAGCAGTGTCATCATTATTGTGGATTACTGAGCTATTAAACCATTTAAAACAACTGGTTGAATTGGCACTTAGTAGGTAGATAGCTCGATTTTGTCTGAACATTTAGGTCTACCTATCTATACAGGCTAGGCTGTAGAGTAAAATAGTGATGCTGTGCTTCAAACCATGACACGCTCTAATAATTTTTATTTAATTAAAATTATGTCTTGCGTACTCTGATACTGGTACGTAAACACGAAACTGATTATGCATCAATCATGGACAAATTCTAGTTAAAAATAAACAAACTCTCAGTGATATAATAAAATATTTGAAAACAGAATGTTGTACACTCACTCACTCGCACTTTTCCAATCCTTCAAAGAGCTAGAAGTTCACAGGTCTGTGGCCGTCCTTTTAAACACGTTATTGTTCAGAATTTAAATGATTTACGGCGCTAATAGGTTTAGTCTCGAAAATATTCTTTATAATAACCCAATTACGTATACTTGTAGTACGATTACGAAGTTTGAACCAGATTTGTTTCAAAAACATTGTAAATGGTTTTGCGTGTTAAAGAATACGTCCTGCGTACCCATCACATAATCAAAATGCGTACACCTGTACGCATTTTGATCATGTGAAGGGCTAATGTTAACGTTCTTTGGTATATAAGCAAAGGAAATTATTATTTCACTAGGTTTTGTAGCGGTTTCTCCCGCGTGGCGGTCGGAAATTATCCTACGGAACCTTACTACCGAGATAAAAAGTATCCTGTGTATTAATCCAGGTTACAAACTATATCTGCGCCAAATTTCATCCAAATCCGTTCGGCCCTTTTTGCATGATTAAGTAACAAACATCCAAACATCTAAGATACAAACTCTCACATTTATAATATTACTAGGATAGGACAGTAGGATTGCATCATTCAACATTAAAAAAGTTCGAAAATGCTAAAACATTTTAGTTTTCTGTCCTTGTCTTAATACACTATTCTGATGGATATTCTCAGAGGGAATTAACTTTTTGTCTATCCATCAACTCAACATTTCTGTAGTTCAGTCGATACCAGGCCGATAGCCTGGTATCGACTGAACTACAGAAATGTTTTCATTTAATTTGCCTGATCTAAACACTTATTGTATTAGGATACGATTTGAAAACACATAACATAAAATCACGACTTGATACCCCGAAGGGAAGGGCAGAGGTGTACCTATACTATACTCAAATTTTGCCAGCTATGTTTAAGTCCCAAGTAATAAGGGGCTATTGCCATCAACCGGGCTTAAATCCAGACTCCGGGCTACTACTGAGAAATTCCAGATAGAAGAACTCAATAACACTTTGCATGAACTGAGAATCGAACCCAGGACCTTATGCCTTACCCTGTCTCATAATTCATGTCAAGTGTCTGCTTGCAAATGATTTCCAACAAGTTGTGTCCACTTGACAACACACAGCAGGTTGTATACTGTAGCGTCTGCTTACCCTTATACGGGTATGTGTCTACATAGGTGCTGCCATCTGTCGCCTCGAACTCCAACTGGAGTACTAAACCCATAAACTGTTACTGTAGTTACCCATACTGTAACCTTATGGGTAACTACAGTTTTGAGCCGTTTGGGCTCGGGTCATGGGGGCCGGGTGCACGTCTCCTCTTTAAGGAAATTTCTCGCCGGCTGGTCGACGCTTCACGTGACCAGAGGGCTGGGTCGTTCTTTGGCCAAAGAATTAGCATTGCCATTCAACGTGGCAATGCTACCAGTCTTCTAGGCACGTTTCCTGATGACAGCGATGCGGACAAATACTTCAACGCCTAAGTGTCCCTTTTTTTGTATTTATTTGTACACACCTTTAGTTTTGATGTAGGTAATTTAAATAATAAACTTATAATGCTCTTTAGAGTTACTTAAAAGAAATAAAAAAACCCGAACCCATAATAATTTTCCCCAAATATTTCCTCTTCCAAACTTCAGGAGCAGTTACAAAACTACCCGCAGCGCACTTTATCCGGACACTGGCCGCAAGTCGGACAAGGCACAAGCCCGTACAAAGCACTAGACACTAGGCACTATGAGGCACTAGGAAATACGTGCAAGCCTCGGGCGCTCTAACGCTTTGAGTGAAAACCCGTGTATGGCAAACTACTGTGATGCATAAATATGGCAGATGTGATATAAAATGGATGGATATCTGATCGTGTGGTATGAAGTGTGTTTTTTTTGGTACAGAAATAATATTGCAGAATTTTCTTTATGTCCAATAATAAAGCGCCAATGATGTGACGCGAGATTATTCGTGCAGAGGAGAACTGACTGATTCGTGAATATTGAAATTGAATCAAGGATCTCATATTAAGATCAGATCAGATGCTATAGTTTTGTGAAAATTTGACGGCCCTTATCGGGTCTTTACAAGCTGGAAAGATAACCAGTCTTAACAAGGGGTATCGTTTTACCCAGTAACTGGGTTGTGGAGGTCAGATAGGCAGTCGCTCCATGTAAACTACTAGTATTCAGCTGCATCTGGTTAGACTGGAAGCCGACCCCAACATATTTGGGAAAAATCTAGGCAGATAATGACGATAATGATTGCTTACACTTCTTGCTTATATTTTCTGGATAGCCAAAATGAGCACGGTATTACAGCGTTTAAGGTTTCACGTTCACCAATTAAAATCGTATATATAAAACCATGGTATCATAACCATTACTTTAAAACATTAATTCTATTAATAATAAAGCATCGGCCTAACGAACCACAGACAGAAAATAAACGATGAAACAAAATAATAATTGTTAAACTTCCCCGCCTAACTATGTAAATCAATTAGTAGGTTCGGAGGTCTTCAGAATAATTGGATCAAATGAAAAGCTCTCATTTCAATAAACAATCCATAGATATCACAGGTTAGGGCTGCCACTCATTCGATCAAGAATTTTGTCGATGAAGTTCCTGATCGATTGTCGTCAGTTGGTGGTGTTTTGGTACTGTGATTCTTTGAAATAGTTGTTGACACTGTTCTGAGTTCCAAGAAAATAGATAGATTAGTAAGTCCTTAGTGCTGTTCTTAGGTTAAACAATTTTGCTAGAATTCTAAGTCAGGATTTCTCAGTTTTGGCATTGTATGTACTCGCCCCTTCTCATTGTAACACATACTTTTACGAGTACATGTTCCTCCCAAGAATGAGGATATGCAAACATATACACCCTCCCCTATCATTCAGAGTGTATCTGCACGCAAGGTTGACACGATTCAATTCAGATTAATTGGATACCTACGAGTGCCAGTCTGGTACTACGGCCTAAAGTCAGTGGTAACCCTGGTTTTATATTGTGAAGTTTGGTTCACAGATTTTAATATTTAATTGATCGGAACGATAATAATAATAATGAAATACGAAAAGAAATCAATCCCTGTTTATCAGGGCTTTCTAAAATTTCCGAGAATTTTCTTGATGTTTTTGTTTTCTTCACACATAACATCACATCACGCCTTATTTCCCCGAAGGTATGGACAGAGGTGTACCTTGTACACCTACATTTCGCCAGTTATGTTTAAGTCCCATGTAATAGGGAGCGAGCCCATTGCCATCAATCGGGCACAAATGCAGACTCCGGGCTGCAACTGAGAAATTCCAGATAGAACAACCCAATAACACTGCTCGACCTGGGAATCGAACGCAGGACCTTGTGCTCAGCTTTAGCGCTTGCGACCACTAGACCAACGAGGCAGGGCGGTTTTCGTATTCAACAATAAACTTCATGTTGCTATCAACTTAGTTTATTTTGTGTACAGCTATAGCTGGAATTATCTGCTATTATCAATAGTGTTTCAAAAGAGAAACTTAATCTCATGCTCACAAGATTGTATTTCAAAAACTTTCTAGCAATTACTTTCCACGCAAAATCGTGTCCGTATGAATTGAGGAGCCATGTCTCAGATTTAAACGAGGGTACTACCAATATTTAGTAGTAAATTTGCCAAATTTGTAGCCCCGATCCTGGAATTTGTAGTAAAACCCTTCAAAAGTTACAGAACGTTGAAGGTGGCCCCTCAATTCAGACGTCTGGATTGAGGAGCCACCTTCAACGTTCGCGCACGCAACGGACACGCAAAATCCCATAACCATTCGTTGCATACTAACGTAAAGTTCCCATATCCAAATATCGGATATTCATCATTTCCACAACGGGCATCCCATTGCCCTCTTCTGCCATGTGAATCCACAGCTGCGTACATTAAAATATCTTCAGCTAAAACGTTTCTTTTGTACGTCTATGTCTAACCCGCGGCGTTCCTTGCTTTATTCCTCTGATAGTTTAAGTGCACTGTCATTGTGGAAATGTATGTGGGATTGGGGATATGAATTATTAGTGTCGTTGTTTTTTATGTGGGGAAAATGAACGTTAAAAATATTTTTCATTCAAATCTCAGATTTGTACTGTCAAATCAAATATTAGAGCAAAATGGACTTAGACTACCTACATACAGATGTGAATATAAATCACAGTACCATCACCACTACAAAAGCGCCAGTAACCATCAAGAACACTTAAAATGTTTCCGTCACCAGGCAAAATTGATATCGTGACTTTTGTATTTTTTCCCTAAAATATGAAATACACTACCATTGTCAATAGTTTTTTAAGAAGAACGCTCTTACAAGATTAGTGACCACATCGCTATACTTTTTTATATTCCAATTCCGCAATCCTCTACGAAAATTAGACATTGCCAAGGCTTTAGAACGAACGGAGTAAACGAAACGTAAATTCGACCGAAACTAATGCTGTATTTTCTCAAAAACAGCAATTGTCGGTTAAATGTGTCAATCACAATAAGTAGGTATACCTTATAGGAAATGATGGACAATAGCCATGGCGACAAACGTAGCCAAATTCTGGCCTGAGTACATTTAGGTTGCCATCGACACGACACGCTAAAAAAATGAAAGCCTATGATAAAGCTAGCCTAAAATAAAGCTAATGCCTAAAAGGATATGAATAAAGTCTCAAAACTAAATTCTTGTTTCGTATATTATAATATGCGAAACAAGAATTTTCAATTTTAAAATCGACTGAACTTATGTTAAGTTTACTTCGCGCGTTCGTAAGTACTAGGCGCTCTGTGAGAATTAAATAATTAGACAGAAATGGGAACCTATTTCAAAACAATTCTTTCACAACATTCAGAACGCAATATTAAAGTTCGGTCCTCGCGAACGAGTTACGAAGACAATACCTCGGGTCCAACGAAGATTGATTCCAACGAAAGTCGTCCATCACGTGATAGTGCCATCGTACACAGTGACTATACAAACCAACCGTCTTTCATTAGCAAACAAAAACTTGTCAGGAAACACGATATTAATGACTTTTACGAAATTAAAGAAAGATTCGAAGGCGAAATTGAATTTTTGGGCGAACGCTCGCGAATTTGGGCTTTGCTTTAAAACTTGGATGAACCGCTTGAGAACTAAGTTTTGAAATTAGTTGAAATAACAACAGGAGAACTTAGCAATCACGAATTTAATCTGGAACCTATATAAAAACTTCCGGACTTTGGACTATGTCATCATCATCATCGTCATTTCAGCCGAAAGACGTCCTCTGCTGGACATAGTCCTCCTCTAAAAGGGGGTTTTGCAATAATCACCACGCTGGGCAGGGGGGGGTTGGCGATCGCAATAGGGTGGTAAAATGCATAGAGAACGCTGCTGCCCATTCTCTAGTAAGTCCCTTAGTCGCCTTCTACGACACCCACGGGAAGAAATGGGATGGTGCTATTCTTTTACGTCCGGCACCACACGCAACCATTTGAATATGTGTGAGCGCGCTCGACGCTCCAATTGGGCCTTCAACAATCCAGAGCCAATCGGAGCGCCAAATGCGCTCGATGCGTTTGATCGAGATGGTTAAATGAAACTTACACTAGGGCCGCTGTTATTTTAAAGAAAAACGTGTTGACCCTAGTATTACTTTAGGCGTTTAGAATTAAGTCTTATTGTCTTAAAATAAGATTGATTTTTCTTTAGCTCAATCGGTGGTAGGAATGGCCAATTGCAGAATTTATGAAAAAAATACCCAGAATAAATATTATTGAAATCGATTCAGTAGTCAATTAGGAACAAACTAATTTCAGGCCTTGCGTTTATTCTGTTATATCTTGTGAATATATACTTTATAAATATACATTACTTTAAACTCGAAGTAACAAAAGGAATAACTTATTAAAACTGGAACCTATATAAAAAAATTCCCAGACTTTGACTACGTGGGCGGTTTAAAATACATATGTACATACTTTATCAATACACATCTACATTAATGGAGCCTTGAATAAAATATGCTCTTCCAATGATATACCCAAAAGGATACATGGTAACATACGACCATATTACACTGACCTCGATACACTAACGACTTAAGTATCAACAGAGGGCAAATAAAACTGGCCGGTACATAATGTCCGTTATGACCAAAGTTAAAATAACATAAAAATATTATGGAGGTCACACATGCTGCCCTTCAGACGTCCATAATATTCTGCGGTCAGAGGGATAAATTCTCTTATGTAAACCGAGGCCTATTTAATATTAAGATGGTCTTATACTTTAACTCTTGCTTCTATTTTTCTGCATTGTGTTTATCATAAGTCATCATCATTCCCAACTATATTGGCGTCGGCTTCCAGTCTAACCGGATGCAGCTTAATACAAGTATTTTCCATGGAGCTACTGCCTATCTGACCTCCACAACCCCTTGGTACGAATGGTTGTCAAACTTTCGAGCTTCTGAGGACCCGTAACGACTGTCAAATACCCACAATTCAGGTGGACCTCTTGATATGTAAAGATGATCACCCATCCACGGACCAACTGCGGCAAGCGTAGCTTAACCTGATCGAACGACCCGTGCAACTGTTATAACTCAGGCACAGTATGTGTCAGAGGTGTCAAAAGGGAACAGAACTGCGACAATCCTTCGTACGGAATCTAACGATATAAATCTTTGGTAATGCTTATGAATTAAAACAGACCGAGAAAAAAAAAGCAAACCAATGCAAAAAAAAAAACAAAGTAAATGCTTCTACGTTATAACCGACACGTGTAATACGCCCCCAAAAATATGTGTTTGTTCTACAAACATTTCCGAGATATTTCATCCAGAATATACTGCATAGTGACGTTGCAAAATCGCGAGCTGCGAATTAAATATAATTTTCACCTCGCATCTCTGAAACTTCTATTCAGAAAGAAATAAGTTTCGCACTCGAAAATTAGATTCAAGAAACTAATTTAGCCACAAATAGAATTGTTGTATAACTACTTCAAGAAAATTCAATTGCTGCTCTCATAGTGTTGAAATTTAAATTAAATTTGAAGTAATTTGGGTTAAAACTCCAGGTGGCCTAACTTTTATATTTGCTTATTAGATGTAAGTACTATACTTATTGGTACTCGTAAATACATATATGAAATGTGTAACGATAGACGTACGTTGTATTTAACGATGTTGTAGAAATTCTTGTCTTGGTAAAAATCTGTCATGGGTCTTATATCTCAGAAAGCCTCATCATCATCATCTGCCTAGCCTTTTCCCAACTATGTTCGGGTCGGCTTCCAGTCTAACCGGAGCGACTGCCAACCCAGTTACTGGGTAATACGATACCCCTTGAAAAGTCTGGTTGTCAGACTTTCGGGCTTCTGACGACCCGTAACGACTGCGAAAGATCTACAAATGACAGCCGGGACCAACGGCTTGACGTGCTCGCCGAAGCACGTAGAAGTGGTATGTTAAGATAGCCACCCATCCACGGACCAACCGCGGCAAGCTTAGCTTAACCTGATCGATCGATCCGTGCGGTTAATATTACTTAGCCACAAGCCCCTCATATCTCAAAATATATGTATCTCAGAAAGCCTATTAAACTTAAATGAATCTACCTCACCATTATCACCATCATTTCACACACAGACATAGACCTCCCCCAAGCACCGTCATTTCGACGGGTTCTGTGCTTCTCACCGAAAGCGAATTCCTGCGGCCTTCACCAAATCATCGGTTCACCTTGTGAGAGGCCTTCCAACGATATAAGTCTTCTCAGTACACGTACGGGACCTACCTGCCCATAATTTTTCCAAAAACTTACCAAGGTTTCGCTTTCACACACGTAAAACCAACCAGCAAACAAAGTCCTTCCCCAAAATAACAAAGCGTGGCACCCCCCAATTTCAAAACAATACAAAACAACAAAAAACCGGACCAGTCTCGAGATCAAACACCCAGATACGTCGCCTTTCAATCAACTCGCGAACGCAAACCTAACATTAAAAGCACTACCTAGAATTTTGAACAAATTTCACGAAGTCCTATCTATCTGACACCCCCATTGATCGTGAAATAAAAAGGCAGTGCTCACAAGGGGCGGAGAGACGCATTAGGCTGCGTTCAGACGGCAGACTGCGTCGCCCGCGGGTTGGGCCGTAATCAACGGGGCTTTGTACGAAGAGATGGGAATTACAGATACGCAACGGCCCTAGGCAGTGCGGGCCCGTTGTGATTGCGGCGCGCGAGTGCCATAGTCTTTATATTTATGTCTTGGTGGTGCATGCGAATAAAAGGTTATTGGAGATAGGATAGTGGGTAGGATGCTATTGGTCGTGGTCGTTTTTGCGTTTGAGTCTTGTTTTTATTTGAGGAAGCTGTTGTGGTGACACCAATATTTATTTTTGTTGTTGTCTCCACTTCGCTGTGTCTCGTCATTCCAGCATTATTCAGCTTATAACATTTCCATAGCAAACGCCGATTTACAAAAAAAATATTAAACACACAAATCACACAAATTGTATTTTTAAGTGGTTTCCGAATGATCTATCCCGTTACACCTGCCATATTTTGTCACTGCATCACCCTAAGGTCGACTGGTAGAAAATGCACCAGGCAGTCCGACTTTCTACAGTATTTTTTTATTACTTGTTAATTAAGTTTTAGTAAATAAAATCTTAGAAAATTGAACCGTTAAGTTTCTGACGAAAAAAATCTCATACTTAAGTTTCGCTGTCAAGTGACTCCCCCATTCAAACGAGGCTCCTCACATATGTTAGAACACATTTTGTTCACACGCCTTTGCCGCCCACGTCAACGGAGAGCCTTTTGTTCTTTCCATTAGGCTCGAATGCTAACTGTGTCTGAACACACCCTTGTCGAAAACTTGCCTGACGGACGAACGGCGAGAAATCACTATGAAGTTTGAAGATGGACAGTATATTGCTTGTATATTGAAAGGCAATGTGATGGGTAGATTTTCATCGATAAAGTACTCTGTCTTTGAAGAAATATCAATGAGATACCTTTATAACCTTACTACCGAAAAGTAGCTAGAATACTATAACAATATTTTACACTAATAAATATGAAACTCTAGTGGTCGCAAGTGGACATCAGGCTGAGCAGTAAGGCTTCTCTGGTCGGACAAATTGTGATTGGGTTTTTCCATCTAAAATTTCACAGTAGCACCCCGGAGTCTGGATTTGTTCCCCATTGATGGCAAAAGGCTGACCCCCTATTACATAGGACTTAAACATAACTTGTGGAATGTTGGGGCACTCCTGCCTCACCTTTCGGGGAATACAGGCGAGATGTTACGCTACGTGTAAATTTGAATGCTGTTAACGAAAAACTTTGTATTCAGTCTAAATTAAAATAGCTAGTTGATAGTCCGTTTACCGACACTATTCTGCTGGGACAGTCAACTTGCGCTAAAAAATATTGTTCACAGCAAAATCATCGTCAGCACTGTTCATAAACATAAGACAAACTTAAAAAACTTATCTTTACAAATTCAGCCCTCTTCTTAATCAATACTACGCCAGTACATCCTTTAAACAATCTATTTCTAACACAACAAGGCCAATTCTCGTAATTAAAAACGTTCAAAATCTACTCGCAGTCTCATCTCCGCGTCAATCAAATGTCAAAAACTTGTCTAAAATGTAGGTTAACTCGATGTATTTTTGACAGATTGAGACTGGGATCAGACTGTAAACGTTCTTTAAATTACGGGAATTGCCCCTTTGATCTACATGCATAGGTACATGATATACGCACAAGCTCACCTGCACAGAAAACTAATAGCTATCTTCACAAAACAAGCACCAAGTATACATTCAATACACGTCGCGCCAAGTCTCATAAGTCGAACGACAATTTTAGTTATTTATAGGATACATTGACACTTATTGGTATTGTCAAGTAAGAGGCATGTTTACGGAGCAAGTGATGGATGGCGTGGCATCAGAGCCGAATCAATCTTCGTTCGCCGGGAGCGTTATCAAACAGTTAAGTCGAAAGCCATACAATGTTTGGAGAGGACATTAAAAGTTATTTTGTAATGCTGTTGTAGCAAGGTTGTTATTAGTTCGACTGGGGATATAATAGAGGCTCAAGATTTGTATCATTTGACAATTTTCTAACAAAATATTGACTCTTTAGCAAATTCACGGCCATTTTTACTCACTATGTTATACGGCTTATTAGTTCAGAAATACTTACGTTTCGAATTTCATGCAATCAAGATATGAAAAAAGGTCTCTGCAAGTACATCCAATAGATTGCATAAAATTCAAAACGTGACAATTGAGTAATACGTATTTCTGGAGTTGCCGAGTCGCGCACAAATACATTAACTTTGTGCCAACCTAATGAAAATAGTATATTATTTTAAAGTAAATTCGAGTGACAAGCAACCGCTTTCTTAACGTCATAATCTATAAGCTTCCTTATCATACAGCAATTCACAAAGCAGCAAGAAAACATATTACATTTACAACATTGAAATAATCCCTCGACCGGCCGTGGACTGCCTTGAAAGCTAATTATTATTCAGATACATCATTGGATCCGCAGGAGAACCAAGGCAACCGACATAGCCCGTAGAATTGCCAAACTTAAGTGGCACTAGGCAGGGCACGTTGCTCGCAGAACAGATGGTCGATGGGGCCAAAAGGTTCTAAAGTCGCGACCGCGTACCGGAAGACGTAGCGTTGGAAGGCCTCCCACAAGATGGACCGATGACCTTGTGAAAACCACAGGAATCCGCTGGAGAGAGAAGTGCAAAACTGGCCGAAGTGGAAGAGCTTGGCGGAGGCTTATGTCCAGCAGTGGACGTCTTTCGGCTGAAAGGATGATGACGATCCTTGGGACACATGGTATCTAGTTAATGCCAATACAATTTTCACAACACTCACGCTTTCTTCTGATGGGGGTTGGCAGAAACTACAGAACTCGATTTGCTACGATCCTTACATACTCCTTTAGCTTCGTTTATGTTCGTACACGCACGTCGGCTGCGGGTACTACGCATCTGACAATTTAACAAATCATGTATAACGGAGCTGGCTGGATCAGCTGGAGTCTTTTAATAAAGATTGGTCCTTGGCAGTTCTGGACAGAGAAAGGTGGAAAAAGAGTAGAGAGGGGTCTTCGCCTAGCAGTGGGATCATCATCATCATATCAGCCGAAATACGTCCACTGCTGGACATAAGCCTCCCCCAAAAAGGGGGATTTGCCATAATCGCCACGCTTGGCAGGCGGGTTGGCGATCGCAGTATGGTGGTCAAATGAATAAAGAACGGTGCTGCCCATTCTCTAGTAAGTCCCTTAGTCGCCTTCTACGACACCCACGGGAAGAAATGGGATGGTGCTATTCTTTAGGTACCCTAAAAAATATACAATAGGCCGCCTTATCGCTTTCCACGATCTCTTCCATGCAACCTTGGCATGGACAGCGATTAGTTTTGACATAAAATGGGGATGTCGTTGGTGCAAATAATAAATATACAATACACTAAAATAGAGACACAAATATAGACATATCCTATATAATAGATACATAAATACATACATAAACAATATATGAGCTATTTTTTTTATTATTTAAGGTCGAATTTCGACCAGTGGGCGACCATTAGTAAAAATAATAATGCATAAAAGTATTAATAATGCAATGTGAGGAAATCAGTTAATAAAAAACAAAAATAGTTCCATTCACAACCACAGTGCAAATTACATGCATAAACTCACTGTCATTGAAGCCAACAACTCAACAAGAACCATACAGATACCGATCTATGGAGTATCCATTCCCCTGTAACGGTCCGAAGCCAAACTAAACGCCCCTAAAAAGTTATTTCATCGCCCATTGTAGCAGTATAACTAGATATAAAAGCTGAAACCACGAAAAAGCCAAAGTACCGAAATGCCCCGCGTAGGGCGGGCGCACATTTTCCACCCGGAAGTTCCCTGGGCGGATTCGAACAGCGGATTTATGGCGCCACATCCGCTTCCGCCCCCCGCGACATACACATTATATCGATTTTCGATTCATTCATATTTTTTGTTAGTGCGACTATCCGATGTTTTTCGACTGACCATTGTACTATGTAACGTTTCTAGGTGCACCATTGTTATCACATAGCCACTAAAATAAAATAGGAATGAGGACGTAAAATATGAGGTGAGCAAACTGGCGTTTTATGAATAAAATAAATAAAACAGATTAGTTACGCCGCTAACTATTCTGTCTCACAATTGACAACATTTTATTTTGATAGCTTCAGATTTGGTACCTTATTTGTTTCAGTAGGTATATTTAAAGTCAAATGCGAGCACAACGCGGTGGGACATTCATTTTAAAATATCAGAATGTAGTTGTTGCATATTTATTTTTTACTGTCTTCAGTGTTGACTACCATAGTTATTTTATTCCTATGTCATGGAAAAATAGATAGGTGCACCCACAGATTAGCAATTTTCCATGGAACGTCACAATTTATCAGTAGGTACGACATTCTTAACGCTAAACGCGTTGCCTATCAACACCAACAAACAAGCCTAATCGTTAAAGGTAGGTACTAAAACCTCAGACATTTAAATACTAACTATCGACTTCTTTAATAACAATTAATGGATCTCACACCAGCTCGTGGGTTAATGGTAACAGCCGTATGGGTCGATCGGAGGTTAAGCTACGCTTGAGGCTGTCGCTTCATGGTTGAGTGAGTAGCCACTACATATAGAGACCGTTTCGTGGCTCGAAAAGCAAGTTAAGCCGTCGTAACGGCTATCGTTCTTAGATCTTACGGGTATACAGTCCTTACGGGTATTCAGAAGCCCGAAACTCTAACAACCAGTCTTACCAAGAGGTACCGTGTAACTGGTATCCGGAGGTCAGATAGGCAGTCGTTCCATCCTTACTAATATTATAAACGCGAATGTATGGATGTATGGAAGTTTGTAACTCTTTCACGCAAAAACTATAAAATGAAATTTGGCACACAGATAGATTATAACCTAGATTAACACATAGGACACTTATTATCCCGGTAGTATCTACGTTCCCGCGGGATAAATTCCGACTTCCACGCGGGCGGAAGCTAGTATAAAACTCAAACTCAAAGTATTTATTTCAATTAAACCATTTACAGGCACTTTTGAATTGTCAAAAAGTCGATCAGTTGGAAAGTTGAAGCTAGTTGCCCATTCCAAAACGTAGATCTGCGAGTCTAAAAAGGCCACATTAAGCAATTCCTCTAAAAGTGATTCATTTCCTGAATTCCCCTATGATTCTGCTATTTGGCATTTTACTTTAATAAAGCAATTCATAATTAGGTGACCATTTTACGAATTTCCATACAAAACTGTCAAACAGATGAATAGCGTGCTGTCTACGCAGATAATATTATGAATTGTCAGTTTGTGACAATTTCACGATTTTAAATATGATTCATAATATGATCATATTATGATTCTGCCAAAGTGGCCTTTTTAGACCCCCTGAATGCTGGTATTCAGCTATATCCAGTTAAATTGTAAGCCAAACCCAGAATCCAACATAGTTCGATAAAGGCTTAGCAGATTGTTTGACTATTATTACTTATATTTTTATTTATTGGTACTTATTTTTTCGAAACCAATCCCGTACTTTCAAACGTTTAACCCAGTTCCAAAATGTCCCATCTCATTAGCATTTTTATCATGCGCGTGGCCTGTTCCTAGCATGTTTAGAAGCATACACAAAGAAAACACAACACATAGCTAATGCTATATTTAGTAAAAGTACATTACGTTTACCCCCGAACGCCATAACGGGCTGTTTCCCCTATATAACCCGGAAAATCGATACGTACACTTAATTTTGGTTCAGACATTCGTTGCTTATCTTCTTACGTAAATTTTGAAAGTCTAAGGGAATGGAACGTTTTGAGTTGACAGGCAAGAATGGTTTCTCTAGGGAAAAGAGGCTAAAGTTTCGCCATTCGTAAGTGGTTGACTGGATCACAAAATCATCATTATCTGCCTAGCCTTTTCCCAATTAAGTTGGGGTCGGCTTCCAGTCTAACCGGATGCAGCTGAATACCAGTATTTTACATGGAGCTACTGCCTATCTGACCTCCACAACCCAGTTACTGGGTAATACGATACCCCTTGGTAAGACTGGTTGTCAGACTTTTGGGCATCTGTAGACCCGTAACGACTGTCAAAGATCCACAAATGACCGCCGGGACTATCGGCTTAACGTGCTTTCCGAGGCACGGAAGGGTCTTGGTATTTAAAGATAGACCCATCCACGAACCGACCGTGACAAGCGTAGCTTAACCTGATCGGTGGACCCGTAATATTACCTAGCCACAAGATCACAAAGTATCCCAATGCATATTTCGAGTACCGGAATGTTTCGAAGTAACAAAATAGTTTGCCTTCAGAGCTTCAGTGGCATACATCATTCGTTGCATCGCACTCAAAGGAGACAAATAAAATTTCACACAAAGTTGGGTCCAAAACCCAAACACGCCAGTAAAAAAATTTGTCACTCTGGTCGGGGACGTCCTGCATATATTTTTTTAAAATCTCTAAGTAGAGATTTGGCGCGATCCGAAGTCCTCCTCATAATTTTAGATGTTGGGCCCATTACGACTGATCTCCTTTTTGTACGTTACACGAGCTATATGCAATAAGCGTCCAATCCGAAATACGACGAATAGACGAAAATACGCTGAGAAAAACATCAGTGTAAACAAAACCTGCACAAGCTAATTGAATTACTCTTTGGACTATCGACACACCAATTTCAACCAAAAAACATCTTAATTTACCAACACATGCATCTACAAATACTCCATAGAGTATCCTTAAAACCCGGCAAACACAAAGGCATATTAATTAACAATAATATAACGCCACAAAAGCCAACGAGTCCTACAAAACGACCGCATTAAGAATAATAAATACAGTTTATTCGTAATTATTCGACCCGGCTAATAAAATAACTGTCCAAATATCGGTCGAGGGGTTCTCTGCCTACCCTCTATTTCCCTGGGCAGTGTTTAGGAGTAAATTGTGGCAATATTTTCAATAGTAATCGGTGGTTTGCACCTGAGGTACCTCCTCGAGTTTAGAGTCGATTTTATTTAATATTATTCCGTTCAACCGAATGAGATACTTTTAAAGATATTGTGGGGTTACTGACAATGCATTGAATTTGTTATATGTACATCGACTAGATTTTTTGTGTCAGTAAATTGCTTTTTATTGAGAATCCCTTGGGGAACCAATAGACTGCCAGTAGACTGAATTATTTCTGTAGTCAAAACTAGTTCTTGCCAATAAATCTTGAGCTATAAAGAAGAAAAATGGCGTCATAATGTCCTAATGAGGCATCGTTGTCTGCCTAGCCTTTTTCCAATTATTTTAAGGGTCGGCTTCCAGTCTAATCGGATGCAGCTGAACCAGTATTTTCCTTGGAGGGACTGCCTATGTAAACTCCCCAACCCAGTACCTGGGTAACACGTTGTCCTACTATGGCGTTTAGAGTTTATACAAAACGGCTGCTACATTAAATCTGTTGATAAACTATCTCCCAATTAATATTAGAAGGCGCAGCAAATGATTCTGTTTCTGTAAGTAGGTTTGTACAAACACTTTTACACGTCAATTATATTTTAAAAACTAGATGAGGTCGGCGTTTCCTATCTGAATACTCTGAGATGAAAGGCCGAAACAAACTCACAGGTCTCTTTTAAAGTCCAAACATAATCTCGGTCAGATCCTGTGAAGATCATGTAGATTGGTACCTGAAATGGTCTTTTGAGGAACGAACCACACAGATTGAGTAGACTTGTCCAGACAGTGCACGCATTTGTCAGTAACCGTGCAGCTCAACTCAGAAAATAAGGAGCACAACTATTCGACGACCAATGCCAAAGAAAGTACATTTGGGTAGGCCGCCTATAGTACTCATACTGCCAGATTATCATTAAAAGTAACTGAGAAAGAGATACAAAAAAAAAACATGGCCCACAGTCCTCACATTCGCATATTCATAATTAAAATAATAATATTATACTTCTCAAAGTAAATAATGTATAACGACACGTTCCAGATATAACGTAACGTGTATTGTTACGTTTTGTAAAGATTGTATTATGTCCCCTAAAAACAAATGTAATGTATAGTCCGCTGTGTGGGTGTGAGAACTCAAGTGCCGCTTACCGAAACGGCCGTGGCCACAATCCGTTCGATTTTCTATTTTTAGCTCACCTGGTTTCTTTTTAAACGGGTGTGTATTTATGGCAAAACTTAAATAAACGTATGTGCTTAATCTAAGTATATTTTAGTAGATTGTGTTGCCATGAGCTAAAAATACAGCCAATACGGGCGATAAAGGATGATCTGATAAATACCAACGGAGATAATCTTGGAGTTTAGTATAAGTTATAACTTAGAAACCGATAGCCCATGTCGTCCTCTCATATTATCCCTTTTCATGGACTTACTGTAGGCGGTGGAATGGTATACAGCATCACATAAATAGGTCAATGGCAAACACAACGGTCAATTGTCTTATGAGCCTACAATTTTACCGATACCCATTGTCCCTAAAACGTGTAAAAGCAATGTAGCGTGGCGTCAAGAACAGATATGGCTAATAGTAGGCATAATTACCTATCTATAGATAGAACCAACAACCCTAAAATACACAAAACACGAAATATTTAATGCAATTTAACCCTCCACTGGACTTAAACATAACTAGTGAAATGTGGGCGTACTATAAGTGTGTCTCTGCCTAACCTTTCTAGGAATATAGGCGTAATGTAAAGTTTTTAGCACTTATTGAAATATAGCTCAACAACCTTAAAATACAGAAAACACGAAAAATAAAATGCAGTGCAACCCTCCACTGCAAGATCAGAGCACTCACAAGCACAACACAGTCACTTAAAAACCGTTCCCGCATTCATCTGCTTTCAGCTTTATATCGCGATGCGATCGGTCGCATTGACCCAAATGAGCAGGCATTTGGCGACACGCCCGTTACCGCATGTGCCCGAACCGCGGAGGGTTATGCGATACTTTCGAATGAGTGCCATCCATAGACGGGTATGATAGCTGTTTCGATAGTAATTGGAGTTGCGGCGGAGCATTGGACCTTGATATGGGAAAATTGTTGGTGTGTGTTTTTCTGTTCTTAATGTTGCTGAATACTATCTAGTGGGTGTAGCTATTCTATGTTGTTATCGTTTGTACTTAGGTACGTTTGAAGAATAACAATTTGCTACTACAGAGGTTAAGTAAGGGGTATTACTCGTAAGTTATTGTACTGTTTTCAATGAATACCTACTTAGCTGTACTCTAAACATTATTCTACATACATATAAGCTCTTTATAAGTAGACAAAGTTCTCTAACTATAGGATTAATAGATTAATAGTAGAAGGCTAGGAGAAATTAATAAGTTCATTTAACGGCATGGGTCTACCTTATGTCGATATTTGTTTATTTGACTTCAAAGGAACCTAGTTTATCATTTGTGACTTCAAGTTACAGAGCTATATGAACGTAATGTACCCAGGTACGCTCTTTATGCCTGGAGGCTATTATTTAGATAGTCAGTCCTATTTACATTTTTAGTATTTATTTCTGCTGCATTCTGCTAGCTGACATATTATGACAAAAAAAAAATAATGCTTTGTGTTTCGTAATGTTAATTACTTACTTATTGTATAGAATCAAGTTCTCCTAACTGAACAAGCTGTGCTGCTTCTTCTTCTCAGCTAAAGCACTAGGAAGTGGTAAATGGTGGGCGTTTTGAGGGACTGTCTAACGTAATGCTGACATTCAATCAGTGCTATTATGAGCCTAGTTTGAGTAGGTAAATTACTTTTGATTTTGATTTAAGATACTACATCCTCCAAAATTTGCTCGCCAAATATAAGATAAAAACAAGTAAGGCGTACATTTTTACGAGATGTGCCTAGGTTGGACCTATAACTATAAATTTCATGTAATGTACTCAGCAGTTTATTTACTAGGAGACGTTTATAACTAAGTACATACTAGGGTTTATCGCGTAGTTGCACCCACTCATAAAATAAACCAAGTTTAGCGAGAATTGTTGCAATCTCCAAACTGCATACACATTAAATCCCTAAAAATACACCCCAGCCAAATAATTTCTCGAAATTATGCATCTAAAGAACCTAATCTTGTGAGGTCAGTTGGTTTCACTGCGATTAGCATACAGTCAGGTTTTGCATTTTACATAACAGAGACTGACAAAACGAATGCTAAAATAAAATAAAATATATGAACTCACGACTGCCTTGCATTTGGGTTTATGACGAACATAAATGAGGAATTTTTAAAAATCTGTGATACAATCTTTTGACAAAAGAAAAGAAAAAATATCGTCAAAAAAGATTTCGTGATAAAAATCTCGTAGTCAAGTTTCGTAGCAAATACTTCGTAGCTCTACGGCGTAGGCAAAATGCCGTAGACATCTCGTAGCTGCGCCAACAAAATGTCATGGGCGAGGCATCACAAACGCTTTTCTAAACGATACAGATGTACCTAATACCTGTATACAATGTGTATTTGATGAGATATCGTAGTCAAGTTATTGTGGGAATTCGCTATAAACAATCCGACAGATAGGTCTTGAACTTAGTTATATATGAATACATATGTATAAAGTAATCAGTTTATGTATTAGTATGATTTTTTCATCAAAATGCTAAAGAAATACAACATTAATCAGCACACTCTAACAACATGTATCATAAACACGTACCAACAGCCAAAGGAATACATAATTAAATTCATTAAATCACTGGCAGGCCCAGAATGCGTAATGAAAAACACTGGACCATCGGAACGGCGATCACGTCACATAAATCGAACTATTTTTATTGGCAACTGGCTAGCGTTGGCAAAAAACGGGTATGCCGACTATTTGATTGCTGAAGTATGTCCATATTTTTTGCCAACGTTTTATGTTTTGCAGCGCCATCTGACGGGCGACGTATAAGTCGCGCGCAGATGTCGCCCCGAACGACCCAAACTAATAAATGAGAACGCCCTGCGGGAAATTAAAAATAGTTTGGCGCAAATCAACGCTTGAGGGTTGAATATTGAACTATAACTTTGTTGGCTCTCATTGTTTTTATGATCGAACTCGTATCGGAAGGGTGTATAAGTTTTCAATTAAATTCCTTACTTACCCATCCGAATAGGTATCTACGTATGTACTGTGGATTATTAAATTTCTATCTAAATGTGATTTCACTCCGAAACGGGGAGTGATCTCCCAAATTGACATAAAATTACATGATTTGAATAGCAAATGAGATAATATCGATTGGTTGTTACTTGTTTACATAAATAACAGTGCGACGGTTCAGTTGATAGACATGTTTATTAATTTAGACGGAGAGAATTACAAATGAGAAGATTCAATTTAATTAATTAAATTTTTTACGTGTTGGGAAAAAATATAACAGAACAAATTCTTAAAACCGGTTTCGTTTTCAAGTAATTCGATACGTAGGTATATTCTATCGCCTCGATACATATTTTATGACGCACCGGTACAGTCGCGAACGTTGCAAACAGCAACTTTGTTCCATTATTGGCACTTCCAATCAACTTTCGTCGCCTTTACCTACCTGTACTAGTTGCAAACAACAGTTACTTCACAAAACTTACGTTGCCATACAAAACCGAATATTTTCGTCGCAATATTTTGCAAAAATAGTACAATGTGAATGGATGTGAACATAAATGAAAAGTTGTACAGCTTCAAAACATTTTTGAGCGCTTGTTCTGATTTAGAATACCATATTTCTTCGAGTTTTCATAAAGGCAAAGTGGGTAGTGCCCATATTTTTATGGGTATTTTTATAGCCTGGAGATTTTAGTACCAGCTTTGGCAATCAGTAAGCTTTACTGTTATAGGAGCGTTCTAAAGATTTCCATTTTTATATCAAATCTATGAACAAGAATAACTTCGATTTTATAATATCGTGGATCGGTAGCTAGTTGAAATATTGGAAAAGCTTTGCATTTAAATTACCTACGATAATGCTGCATTCTTATAAATCTTTTCAGTGTTTGTAATCAACCAAGTTCCAGCGTCGGCTGGATTCAAGAAGCTTATAGATAAAAGTGGAGACCACACTCCAAATAAAAAAGTGAAGACGACCTGTGCTAACGCTCTCTTTCTAAATACGTATGTATTTAGAAACATAAGAACGAGACAGTGATAAGTGTTTTCTCTTTCTTATGTATGTATTTAGAAAGAGAGCGTTAGCCCACAGTTGTCTTCACTTAGGTATTTAGAGAGTTGCCTCCACTTTTATCTATAAGCTTCTTGGCTGGATTCTAGATGATTTACGTGATTTACGTTATCATGATTTTTTGGAAAATCTTTGTTATTCATCATCATCTGCCTAGCCAACTATTTTGGGGTCAACTTCCAGTCAAACCGGCTGCAGCTAAATACCAGTATTTTACATAAAGCGACTGCCTATCTGACCACCACAATAAGAGTTGCTGGGTAATATATACCTCTTGGTAAATCTTTTTGTCAAACTTTCGTATTTCTGACGACCTGTAACGACTGACAAAGATCAGTGTGCTTTCCAAGACACGAATGTAAAGATGAATGGGAATGTAAAGATGTTCACCCATCCCCGGACCAACCGCTTCAATCGTAACTTAACCTGATCGATCGACCCGTAAGGCTGTTATTACTTAGCGACATCACGACCCTGATAAAAGTGACTCTTATCGTCGATAATGAAGCACACTTACAAAAAAGACGCTTCGCCTGTAAAAACCATTGCCAAACTGTTAACAAAAATATCTACCATAACAACAAGCAATAGAATCACTTCCAGACCCATTTTGCAGGCTATATAGCCTTTTAAATAAACTGTCCAGGAAGTTTCTACGGAAATACTCTTTTCGCTGACATTATCGAGTCCCAACTTCCCAGTTATCGGACTTCACAATCAAAATATGAATATTTATTCGATGCCGAAATTAACTCGATCGCCCTACGTTTCGTTCATTTTCGTTCATTCTATGCTTATTGCCATAGAGATCAATATAATGGAAAATGTGGCGTTTTTAATTGGTGTTTTTATTAAGTTTTCGGGTCATGTTTTGAATTTTTTTTTATCGAAATGTAAATTTTAATATCACTCCTTATTCAGCCGTCGTGTAGTTGTTTTTGGGCTAGTGACATGCCTATTTCATTATAAAAACAAAGCCTCTTTTTATATCCATCCAAACATAAACTTTAATACATGTTATCTTACAAAAATCCAATATGTTCCAACCATAACCGACTTACAACGTGTTTCCTTAATATTTTCGTGTAGGAAACACGAAATTGATACAGAAGTTAAACATTATTTAGCACTTTTACGACCGACATTTAGAAGTTCAGTAAACCGCTTCGCAAACCTTCTATGTGTAGTTAAGATTATCCTTTTTATACACTCATATTATTGAATTCTTAGATATTGTTAACTAACAAACAATTTATTCCATAATCAGCTTATAATATTCCCACTGTTGGGACATAGGCCTGCCCTCTGTGAGAGAGTGCTCTGTAATCTATCACGTGGGCCCAGTGCGGGTTTCCAATTGTGTGGCATGTTAATGTCAAATGTCTTCGAATTTTTCGTTCTATGACAAGCTGGTTTCCTCACGACGTTTTCCTTCACCATTTTGAGTACATTGGTGATGAAATTATTTACACAAAATGAAGCTGTCTGGGCTTAAACCTACGATCTACAATTCGAGGGTCGCGGCCGTTACCTAGGTGACCACTGCTCTCAGCCACCACTGCTCTTAATTTAGTTACTTCAGTTTATTTAGAATAAAGTGTTGACGTTAAGGCAGACATTTATGTCTTGAGACCGCAATCGTTCGCTTAAGAGCCAAAAAAGGACACAGTCTCCAAGAAAAGACTTGCATAGATTTATTAATATGAGAACAATTTATCCTACAGATATGTCAACCATATTTCATTAAACCAAATCTTCTCACACACATTATCAATCTTATTCTCACTCGACGTTACATATTTCATATTTAAAATACATAAACACCCTATGTAATCCACACCTCACACAGAAACACCCCTTGCATCGTACCTACGTATATACAAGTACCTACGTAGGTGCTTAAGAGTGGCGGATAATATTTATTTACACAAATAAATCCCGTCGTCAAGCAGCGCGGCGTCTGCGAAGATCGTGTGCAGGAAATTAAAATCAGCAGCAGGTGCGAATAATGAGATTCCCATTACTCACACCCCGCTCGCCTGTACAAGTTTTCTTGCTAAATTAACGCTATAATCTAGGATATCTTGGCGGAAATCTGAGAGCAAACATTTTGCGGTTTTTAGTGGAAGTTTTTATCTTTGGGGTTGGTTTTTACCTCGTCATTATGAGGCCTTCTTTGACGATTCAACTGTTTTACGAGGAAAAACTGCTGACAGAATTCTCAGAGAATGTTGCAGTTTATGGATGATGCTGATTTAAAGGTTTTCTTCTACTTTTTATACTTCCCAATTCCATCATCCTTCTACTAGTGGCCTGGGAAAGTACTGGTTTATTTGTAGCACAAAAGTTATTTCATATTTCGATTATATTCATCTTGATTTGTTTTATAAAACTTGTGTGGGAGGGCAAGTCTCGAACACTCCTCACTGTTTGACTAAACACGGCAAAACATGTCTAAAAATATAAAGTAGAACACTTTCTTATCCATTTCTATTAGATAAAGGCCGCTTTCTCATCCATTACAACAAATACGAATTTTGTGGATACGATATTTTGGTAAGTTAATGTCAAGTTATTCTTCATTTGGGACTTCAATACCCTTGACACCCACAAAATAATCTTACTATCCTGCTAATAGTATAAATCTGAAAATGTGTATGTTTGGATGTTCGCTACATAATCACGCCAAAACGGTTGAACGGATTTGAATGATATTTGGCCCACAGATAGTATTTAACTTGAATTAACGCATAGAATACTTTTTGTCCGGTTAATATGTTCTCGTGGGATTTTTTCCAAGTTCCACGCGGGCGAAACTGCTAGCGAAAGCTAGTTAAATCATATTTTATAGTTCCATAATGGCCGACTGAATCAACTGATTGATAACCACAAGACCAGTATAAATAGACAATATAACAAATCTAGTACTCGAGTGTGACCGTGTCTTAAGGTTTAAATCGTATTACAAGAAATTTTATTAAAATATACATGTTAATGCGACAATCTAAAACGCTTAAGTGCGCTTACCAGCGTAATTTCTCAGAATGAATGTCAAGTGAGTCGTTGCGCTCAATTCGCTCTGTGCGCTCGTTTCGCTCGCGACTCTCGGTGCGCTCGCTATGCTCGTGATAATTCTTGGCCAAGGTGCAGAAATCCTGCGTTTCGGTACGTATAGCAATATGTTTAGCTTACGTTGCATGACGGCTATTAGGTGACGACTTTGCAATATTAAGGTCGTTTGTTCTTGGAGTTAGGCTGACCTAAATGTAGTTGGTCAATTGTTTATTTATTTATTGCAATATTAAGCATAAAGGTCGTGTTCGCGACGATGCGTCACTACATAGTTATATAGTTTGTTTGACATTAACTTAAATTCATAGTTAAACCAATAGGCATCATACTTTGTACTACCTATATTATTTCTAAGATTTGTACTGTATTTTACCAATTTTATTTTTTGAATAAAATTTATCATTATTATTATTATAATAAACTGTGGTGAATAAGCGCCTAGTACAGGCAACCGTAAGTACCACTCCTACAAACCTCATTTAAGTGGGCTATATAGCCGTAATTAATAGTTTTTAATGCGTCCAGGTAACCTAGTACCGAGACCTAGCCCTGGACCTAACATTCAATAATGTAAACCTAAGATAAAACCCACTTAATTGAGCTTTAGTTAAGTAATTCTTAAGATTTGTGTTTTTGCCAAACCTCTTTCAGGGCGCGTCACGCCCTCAAAATCATGGTTGTACAGTTTTAAATATCAGATTGTTTTAGGTCCATAAACCAGCCTGAGATATCTATAATTGTATTTGAAATCTATTCAGTAGTTTTCGAGGAAATGAAGTTATAAAATAATTTTATTAACATTTTCATAATTTTTCGGGTTTCCTCAAAATATTCTCAATACTCAATATCTTTATTGCTTTACCATAATGTGTACTTAGGTGATAACTATATAATTGAGATCATTATGGACCCTGTAGGGCATAGCAAAAGGGTAGGAGAGAGGAAGCCCTGTTTTATTTAATATATTATTATTGCTATTATACTTAATTCATTGTTATTTTAGTTGTTAGTTATTATTCTTTCAGTATGGAAAGATATAGTTAATATAGATATCTCAGGAGATGGGGAATTTTTGGGAAATGCCACGATATGTGACATGCGTTATGTATTTTAATAAATTGATGCAATATGCATAATTCTGATATAACTCTAATGAAATATAGAATAAATAAAACTTGAAAACAGGAAGCAATTAGCGGCTCTTGTTACGGTAAAGATTCATAGTACCTGAGTAAACGTGTAGTTTTGAGTCGTTTGTAGTCATTGGCAAGATTCTTATTTAAATCTTAAATTAATTAATATATAGATATAGTTCAAGTAGTGTTCTGAAATTGCTTCCTGAACATTTTTAAGAAACTTGTGTTATTAATCAGGTAAAGTTCCCTTCGTCAAAAGTCAATAAACGCCCCCTTCCTAGACGATAGTCTGGAAAAAATTTGCTTTGAGTATCGTCAAAAACGTTGGTACATATGGTAACGACATGAAGAACGGAAGAAAGTAGCCGTCCTGTAGATATCTGGAATCTATAGGTGCAGGATGTCAGCGTAAACAGGTATCTTTTTACGCCTGTAGCCTAGCTAGTCCCACAAATTATGATTGATAAGTATAGCAGAATAATCTTCTCCAACAGAAAGCCCACGTCTCAACACACACTCAAGGTGTCTCCACATAACAGCATTACTAGCGCGGCACTAATACCTGACGAACAGCGTCTTGCCTCATCCTCATCGTCGCGTTTTATAACAACGTTACTTTAATGTATCGCATTAGGCAGAGTGACGATGTTAGGCCTTAACTGGTTTGCATAGATTGCTACCTGGCACGAGGTGTATTGAATCTTGTGGTTGTTATTGGTAGCGAGTTTTTCTGTAGAAAGAGTAGGTACGTACAGGTAGCGTTGACGCGCAAACTACATAACTATGATCCAGATCACGTCGGGGTCACCAGTATAGAGGTATGAGGAACAGGGTGTAAAGTTCACTCATAGTCTATTGAAAAGGGAGGATCCTCCGACCAGACGGGTGTTGTGTCTGGTGGGCAACTGCCCGATGGTTGATGTCGGGAAGTTGTATAAATGCAGATCGCGCGGTAAACTCTGCTTGCGCGATGTAGCTGATGTAGTTGCAGTATGACGTCAAGTCTTGAGTAGTTCGCATATGGCATTGTAGATGGCGCCACTTCACTTTTTGTGTTTTCCACATTTGTTGATTTGAAGTTTTCGTATGTGGGGCATTGTAGATGTCCGCCACAAACGCAACACATGATTCTAGAGCCCTTTTATACCCTATGCCCTTTTATACCTACGAAAAATGTCAATGCAGCGGTTCAGAATCACGTACTGTATCCATGGCAACAGATTGCGCATTGGTGTCCTATATAAACGGAAGATTACAAACATCAATGAAACCTGCAAATACCACTCAAACACAAACTCATACTTTTTCCAATAAGCAGAAACTACAATTACTGATGTTACTCTCTTTATTAATAACGCATTGTACAATGGTTCTATAAAACCAGTAAACATACTTTATCGATCAACTTATGAAACTATCAACGAAAAAGGTAGTGATAGTCATTAATTATTTGGAGTCTCTAAGTTCTAACAATGAGCATAAGCAATAATTCTATAAGCCCTGTTATTGGTATTATAAATAATTATTGATTGTGCAAAAAGGACGCTACTGCTCATGCTTTGAAGATAATCATTCGAGTGTGTGAAGCGCAACCACACAAAGATAGACTATACAATATTCTATAATACCTCTAAAATGAAAAAAAACCAACACTTCTTTGCTATCTCCGTTTCTATTTAATAAAAATCTGAAATTCATTCATTCACATACAATAATTCTAGAAGCATGCTAAGCACAAAACTTCCTTAAATAGCTCCATAAAAGCTCACTTCTAATGAAGTCTTGAAGTTTTTAGGAAGTATTTTTTATATCGTCGAAGAAAGTTTGTATGGAAGTTTGACATTTTTGCCAATAGGAAATCCCATCAAACACATGGCTTATTCCACTATAAAGTCAACATTTCAATGCTTTTAAACGGCAATAGATCACCCTAAGCATTTACTGGGTTGCGTGCCTATCCCGCCTTCTATTGGACATGCGTCGGGCGTTTGCAGTGCTGACTGCCAGCCACTGACGTAGTCTGACGTATGATTTAGACAATGCTTCTCATATTCAGGCGTCGATGCTCTCGAACATTGAGTAGACTATGTATGGCATACCAATGTTTTTTTTTAATTTGAATGCACTGCAAAGTTTTTTGAAGATGTCACAAAAAAGTGTATGTAATAAAAGGGACAATTATGAACAAAAAACTCAGAGTTGGTATTTCTGGTAAGTTTACTAAATAATTGAGTCCTGGCTATCATTCTTATCTTTGACAGTTGTTACGGGTCATCAGAAGCCCGAAAGTCTGACAAGCAGTCATACCCAGGGGTATCGTGTTACCGTATTACAGTAACAAGGGTTGTAGAGGTCAAATAGGCAGTCGCACAGTGGAACGAATGTATGGGAGCGGTTGGACGTAGACATGTCCGAAAAATAAGAGTAAAATTATGACAAACTAATGATGCCATCTTATTCGATTACTTAATGCCTTCATAAATTGTGGTGATGAATTTCTTCATAACTCCCATATTTCGGGAGTAATTTGAGAAAATGTGAAATTTTACTATGAAAATGAGTGTATCGAGCTCTCTCCCTCCTGATTCCGGGCTTGTTTCAAGTAGCGGTCTCTAATATCGTAATGCTATTACTAAGAGCTATATTTAATACTAAGACACATAGTGCGCCAAATGTGCACTTTCTGGGATAAAAGGAAATGAAAATTTAAAAAAAAAAACGTTTTTTCCCCATTTGTATTTACTTTAAACCGCAGACAGACTTATTAAGAGGTCTATAAATATATTATATATATATACAGAAATATATATTAACAAAAATATTCACAAGAACTGATGAGAGTATGACTTTTAAGTAAGTTGATAATAAATTACCTAGTTTCATTAAAAGTACAATAAATAATTAAGATGTAAGCTCTAATTTACTAAGTTACACATTTTAAAACAATAACATCATTTAATTATCTTCGTCATCATCATCATCATCAATTAATTCAAATTCAGAATCGATGTCCGCTAAATCATTTATGTTAACAAATTCGATATCACTTTTCTCAGAATCCGTAAGCTCATAAAATTCCTTAAAAGAAGATTTTTTTACAAACTTATTTCCTTTTGGACGGATACTTGTAACAAGTGGATCAGAAGACAGTAAAAGATTGTGCATAATATCTTCATTGCATGAGATACTGCTATGCTTTCGAGAATGCCCCTCTCTATATTTTCTAAAATCTTTATTTCTAGCCTCAGATGCCTCTTCGGATAGAAAACCAATGGGCACAATTGACATGTTCTGAACTATGTCTGGCCCATGCATTAAAATTTTATGAAGTGAAGAAGGCATATAATACCATGGGTATAACTCCACGTAAAGCTTAGCAGTATCAAAGCAGAACTCTCGGAATTTAGTTACGTTGATCTTCTCTCCTGATGAAATACACTGCAAGATCACACAGATTTTTCTTAAAAGCATAGCATCTATTCCGGTCAGTTCAGCAGATTTAGTGTAGTTTTCAAAAAATCTCCTTGCCGAGTTGCCATTGTTGGTGGATCCACTGCCTTGTTTCACAACATCGAGAAGTAAGCCCGTTTCTCTTCTTACAGCCTCTTGAACTCTTTTCTTCCTGTCATCAACTTGCCTTTTTGCTATATCACCCCTTACTTGCCATGATTTTATGTCTAATTTGTAGGAAATGTGTAATAAGCATTCCATTGAGCGAATCCAAGCGTGAAGGGTGCTTAAGCTATATTTATACATGTCCTCGTTTGCGTGTTTATCTTTGATTAACTCTAAATTATTCATTTCTTTAGGACAAGCCTTGCATATGTCACACACTGAAGCTGCTGTATTGGATATAATGGAATGAATTTTACCATCAATCATTGTCAACAGCAGTTGGTGTTTGACACTAATTCCATCAGTGATGGTGGATGGAGTTAAGGCTTCAATCTCTGCTTCGATTTCAGCCATCTCTCTCTGCACATTTTCTTTGGTTTCCTTTATAAACTTAAACAATATTGGCCGGCAAAATGAAGTGGAAGATGGTCGCTCGTTTTCCCAAATTGTTACACCTTTTGAGACGAGCCGCAGTGGTACAAGACTAATCATAAAATTACTAGCAAGATCGATTTGCTCATCTTCACTCGTCCTTTGATGATAAATGCTTTGGCTAGATGATCCGTCAAAACCCCATTTGCTGGTCAATACGAGCTGTTGATTGGGATCAACAGGGGTTTCTAACGACCTAATAAGTCTTCTTGAGGTTAAATCCATCAAGGCTTGTAATTTGATTTTTGCAGAGCTCTCTGTAACTGTGAGATCTTCTTTGGCCGGATAGCACTTAATTTTTTCTTTAACCAACATGTAGTAACTCGGGTATTGAAGAGCTCCTTCTTGAGTGTTGAAATCCCGAAGAGTGTTATAGCGCCATTTCGATAAGTTCATCGATACATAAAGAGCCAATGCCTTCAAAGGGGATATTTCCCGTACCTGAATTGATTTACCTTCAATGAAGGCTTTGATTTTTGAGGCCTCTTCTGGATTCTCCGTCAAGTATTTCATAACATAAGCTGTATCGCTTTGTCCTGCCTTTTGAAGCGCCCTTTCGGCCGAAAACATAATTTCAGCGCTGCTACTGCTGCATGAAAGACTATCTTCAGTGCGTCTTCTTTTTTGCCGGTTACTAAGGTCCTCAAAAGATTTACGAGGACTAGGATGTGTACAAGTTGAAGCATCAGATTTAGCAGGAGAAATTATGGGCTCGATGACGTCACTTATATTTTCTGTAGAAGGTTCCATATTTTCATTCTGTAATTCCGGCCATTGAATTGCAGCCTGTAGCCAAATCTCATGTTTCTTCCGAAACTTATCTGTGCTTCTTCCAGACTGTGTCCATTTTGCATAAATGCGGTAGCAAAATCGACGACACCAGTCTTTTAAACTTGTTTCAGCACTTTCACATAACTGAACACAACTGTTATCTTTTAAAACACTGAACAAATAGTTAAAGTCGCGTAAATCTTTATGTGCGCGTGCGCATAAAGCAACGTGAATATCAAGATTTGTATTAAAATTTGGAAAATACATTGCGAGATTAGCTTGGATACAACGAGGTGTAAATCAACACTGATTTTAAAGTTACTAATAGTGACCTATTTATATAAAATCCAGGTATCCCAGGTATCCTTTGTTAAATATTGCAAGGTAATTAGTTATTGTGATAATTAGTAAATGATGCATGCTAAATTAGTGTATTAAGAGCCATTTAGTAATTAAATAATAGCAATGTTCTTATCAGTAATCATTAGTGCATCAGTTTTATATGTAAACCTTAAGTCCCTAATTATATATCCTAATTAGCTTATATCTTCTCTAATTGGCTGCTCAGAAATGTTATTGTAATAAGGTAAACCTTTAGAAAAACGGTTTTAATCAACAAAATAAACAAAAAATAAAAAAATTGTGTTATAAAATAAACATCACTCTTTATCCCAGAAAGTGCACATTTGGCGCACTATGTGTCTTAGTATTAAATATAGCTCTTAGTATTAGCATTATGATATTAGAGACCGCTACTTGAAACAAGCCCGGAATCAGGAGGGAGAGAGCTCGATACACTCATTTTCATAGTAAAATTTCACATTTTCTCAAATTACTCCCGAAATATGGGAGTTATGAAGAAATTCATCACCACAAGTTATGAAGGCATTAAGTAATCGAATAAGATGGCATCATTAGTTTGGCATAATTTTACTCTTTTTTTTCGGACATGTCTACGTCCAACCGCTCCCATACATTCGTTCCACTGTGAGTCGCTCCGAGGTCGCTCCATGCTAAATACTGGTACTCAATGCATCCGATTAAACTGGTAACCGATCCCAACAAAGTTGGGATAAGGTCAGGCAAATGAAGATGACCGAATAGTTTATTAAGGGGACCGGTAACGAAAAGACATCATTTTCTAATCCTTGAAGTTGGTTGATGGCAATACCAATAGAAAATACTTGTAATTACAGCTCAAAATGGTACCAGAAATCCTGTACAGTAACATCAAACTGCAAAGCCTTACTCGCTAACCCAAGCTCCTTGAACTAAGCTGTCTAACATGCAACATTACCATAAGCGGTGTGCTATCGTAAAAATATGCAAACGCCAGAATTACACATTAAATATTCGTCTCCGACTGTACTTGGGAGATAGTGGGCCATAGTGTGGAGGCTTGCGTTTACACTACTGTAAAATATTACGAGCTCAAGTCTTGTCTCATGGATTATGCACAACTGCACGTTAATATAAAGCAAGATAACAGGTGAATGCGACACGGTTCTAAGTGCGCTTTTGTTGTACCTGCATCTGAGGTTACGGTACTTTGTCGAATTTAAATTTTCGGGTGTGACTGGAAGATTTTAGTGCTAGTGTGCTAAGTCTAAGTGATTTACATTTATGTATTAGTTTGTTTTTGAGATCCTTACGTTGTTAGTAAATTTGTTGTGCCACTTACACAAGTAAAGTCATAAACTCACGCCTTCTTACAATGCAACAACAACAGCAGAAACAACAGAACGTCACCTACTATGATCCACATACATATTCCTCCTTTTGTCTCGTTTACGTTCATACAGTCATCTGTGGCCCTAATGTGAGTTTCATTTAACCATCTCGAGCAAACGCATCGAGCGCGTTCGGCGCTCCGATTGGTCCGTCATCCAGGGCCAATCGGAACGCCAAACGCGCTCGAGCGTTTAATCGAGATGGTTAAATGAAACTCACACTAAGGCTTAACAATAAAAGTATTTTGAGAAAAGCACAATTGTCTTGAAATAAATACAATCACTAGGTGACATCGATCAGAGTTGAGCTACACGAAGACTGATGCATGCATGCCGTCTTTTGGGACAGGTCAGCTCAATGTTAGTATGACTCTTTCTTCAAAAGGCCCTTCTATACATGGCCCTGCATTGTTAGACTCACATACTCGTACAATTTTAATAATATAATGTTTTGACTTCGAAAGAGACTATGACATGATGAATTTTTTTTGGCATTTCTTCTCAGGGATCAGTCAGTAAATTAGCCAACAAAATATTGACCTATAAAACCGTCTTAAAAGATCTACATAAATGAACATTTCATTTCATTTCAACACCTCATGTCATAACTCCACAATAACCACTTCTAAGTGTTTCTTATAAAAATGGACTCCAACTGTCCCAATCTCCTACACCTTACCAACAAGGCTCACAACTACCACCATCGGAATCAACCAATTAATTTGTCCTACCATAGACCAACCTGTATAAAACCTATACGAAATCACAGAGCACCGATCAGAGTACAAAACAAAGCTTGCAACAGCTACAGCAACCGATACAGACAAAATAAGTCTAGGAACGAATTAAAGGAGGTATTCTGTATACGTTAGAGAGAAATTCGATGGATAAAGACGGTAGTTAAAAACGTTAGTGACTTGAAAGGAATTAGATCGCCCTATTAGGTATTGATGATGGTAGTGATATTGGGATAAGAAGAGAGAAGAAAAAAAAATTTTTTTTTGTTGTATATTTGTTTGTTACACTTTCACGCTAAAAGGGCTGAATGGATTTGGATGAAATTTTACGCATAGGCAAACCATAACCTGAATTAGGACATGAGACTTATGCGGGTGAAGTCGTGCAAAATTATCTAATTTGACGTAGGATATTGACCATTTCCAAGTTATTCATGACTCACAGAATCTGTTTATTTTCGTCAATAATTAATCATAGTTTTGGTAGCATTTTTGTCTAGTTTCTTAGCATACTTTGTCGGGATTCCTTTATTTATCAACATATTTTAGAGCCTAGCTAGATCCTTTTTCGTGATGAAATCACATAGAACCAAAAATCCAACCACGTTGAAAAATTAAACAACAAAATCCGCAAGTGTACAGTGATACTTAAAAAAATCTCCCCACTACACTTGCAAACGTAACGAAACGTCCACTTCAACTATTCCCATAATAGGTCCGCGGGCTAGTCCGTTGGCCGGAACAAAATAAGTAAGTACACAAGATTAATTGTCCCAAGCGGACAGCAACGGAAGCGCAACCACCGTACCGCCGCCATTTTGTGCAGATAACACCGGTGTACACTGTCGAAATGTAGTGCCTGTCGATGCGGCTAACGTCTTTGTAGAACTGGCCTTATTTAGTGGCCGGTTCTTGGTTATTTAGCGCTTTGAGCTCATTTTTGAAGGGCTAATTTGACTGTTAATTTTCGTCACGATTGCATAGCCGTAGCTATTATATCATAACGAAGTTGATTATGTGCTACTTAACTTGTATTTCATAAAAGGTACATAATGCCTTATATCTACTTTAGCCTATATAAAATTTTATGTATTTAATAGAAATCAAACAGTTAATTTAAAAAATAAATTTCATTCGGAAACATCGATATACGTTTCTTATTAAACTTCAATTATATCGACGACGCTGGTTATCTCTTTTGGTGACTGTATTTTATGATTTTCGTATATAGATATGTATTTAGAGATGACTTGACACAGTAGTTACCATGTTATTCAAAAAAGCATCAATACAAAGCCGACATCCGCTCAACCATAACCGCTTCGATCTCTATCAATCCTTAGCCGAACAAAATGCATCGTCACTCTTTGCATCTAACTTGTCCCTCAAAGTAGTCAACTTTATCGCCATCCAAACTTAGTCCACATATCACACCCAGGCTTACGGGGGATCAGTGCTAATCAGAATCCCCGCTACGAAGGCTCATTCGTCGCCTCAGTATAAGCAGTGTAAAAAGATCGCTAAAACAAGATAAAGCTTGGCGACAACTTGTGTAACTCGACAACCCTGCTTGTGACGGCCCTGCGAATGACAGCCCCCCTGCTCCCCCCCCGGCAACCCGCCTCACACCCCCTCTGAGCCTCGCAAACCACTTTGCACCGTCCGATACTATCTTTTACAATGCATTTTCCTTAGAATATAAATTTATTCGCATCCCATTGAGATATCGAGAAGTCTCCGAGTTTAAAATCCGTCCGATTTCAAAGTTTATCCTTTGAAGTTGTGGATAGAATTATTTTCATTGAGAAACTTATAGGAGTTTGAGTAACTTGTGACCTTGAAAACTTGAAATTTTTGGATGTCTTACTTTATGTTTGTGTTAAATCAGTGAGATGTATTTAAAAGGTATTTTGCACGTGTCTCGTTACGTGGGTTTTAATCCTAGTCTATTTAATTCGTTAATTCCCAACTTTCTCCGAGTTTATTTTAGTCTTCAGCCAGTTTTAATCTTGTGAAAGGATCATAATGAATAAAAGTCTTGAGAGATTTCTAGGTAAACCTACATAAACGCCAATAAGCTTCGGAGTTAGCCAAAAAATATACATGCATGATTTAAGTTTCACACCGTAGTGGAGCAGGCTACAATTTTTCGAAATTTTCTAAGAAATAATAGTCATCGGTGAGCACTAATTACACGCACTCAGGGCAATACCATAAGTTCTGTGGTCGTTGCATATTTTTGCACACATTTGTTGACTTTGCTGAATTGTTATTGGGTTTTTCTATCTGGAATTTCTCAGTAGCAGCCCGGAGTCTATATTTGTGCCGGATTGATGGCAATAGGCTCGTCCTTATTACCTAGGATTTAAACATAACTGGCGAAATGTGTGAGCTGAAGACCAAGTAGAAAGCTAGGTCTCAATATGGTATTTAGCTCACATTCCTACGGCTAGATTTAGTCCATTACTCTAGTCTGATTGGATGGATTGGATGAACTGCACCCTAATTGCATTGCATAACACGCTATTAATGAGAATCTGAATCATTTTGAAGCTTATTGTTAATCCATTGCTACATATGTTTGCATAATTTATCTGCTCAACAACGTAAACAACGCAATAAATGTTGTAGAACTATCGAAATGAAAGCGATTCCTATTGATAGTGTATTACGCGATTACCCCTCAGAGGCCCTAGTGTGAGTTTCATTTAACCATTTACATCAAACGTAGTGAGCGCGTTTGGCGCTCCGATTGGTCCGTCACCAATCCAGGGCCAATCGGAGCGCCAAACGCGCTCACTGCGTTTGATGTAAATGGTTAAATGAAACTCACACTAGGGCCTCTGAGGGGTAATCGCGTAATACACTATCAATAGGAATCGCTTTCATTTCGACAGTTCTAGGGCCTCTGATTGGCCCTGGATTGGTGACGGACCAATCGGAGCGCCAAACGCGCTCACTGCGTTTGATGTAAATGGTTAAATGAAACTCACACTAGGGCCTCTGATTGGCCCTGGATTGGTGACGGACCAATCGGAGCGCCAAACGCGCTCACTGCGTTTGATGTAAATGGTTAAATGAAACTCACACTAGGGCCTCTGATTGGCCCTGGATTGGTGACGGACCAATCGGAGCGCCAAACGCGCTCACTGCGTTTGGTGGAGATGGTTAAATGAAACTCACACTAGGGCCTCTGGTCTACGACACCGGAACTGCCTATAGCATGATGTAGATGTCTGGATATTCATGAGGTGTGTTCTGCTTTCTATACGAGGTGTAAAGTTTTACACTGATGCTTATTTCTATTCTAACTGCACCTCACAATACGGCTCAACTTAATACTTCCCATTCTAAACCAAATTTGTCAACAATGTGTACGTCACCATCGCCACAATACTACTATGACGTTGTCATCTTCGTGTACTTATCACTAGTTATTTTGGTGATCACTTTGCCTTTTTCTTTAATACTTTCATACATCTCTTTCATCTGTTATCTCAGTGTTCATTTCATTTCTAGCCAATGTTTCTAACCTTACAGTTTTTACATATGCCAATGTTTTAGTACAAATATGCTCACGAAGTAAAATAAACCTAATATTTATTGGTACATCAAAATCTGTATAAATCTCTTCTGTATTTGTGTTCTCTTAAATACGTTTAACGAATGTTGCTCGTTGTTTCAAAACAAACATTTCCCTTAACAGAATTACTGAAGCCTGAAGTTGAAATTGGCACATTGCTGAGAAGACTTTTATTTTGAATCCTGCTTCAAACAAAAACTTTTGAAGTCGACTGTAGTTTTAACACAATACAATTTCGGTTACAAAAGAAAAAGTTTTGGTAGTATTAGTGAAATTTTCTGATGAGCTTTAAATAGGATTTCAGTTACAATAAACGTAAAATACATGGACGTAAACGTAAACAGTTTATTGACCTTCAAACAACTATAAAAACTAAAATAATAAACTAAACATGACACACCAGTGCATAATTAAGATAATAGTTACTCATATACAAGTAAATTAAAACAAACTGCCACAGTCTTGTGTTTCACTCACAATATGCTATATTTCATCGAGTAAGAAAGAGACAAATGGAACATCCCAGCTCTCATATTTCGTGTAATTATTCATGAAGTCTGCGACAGCGTTTGCTTTTTTATATACTTTTCAACACTCGTCCTAGTGAATGGGTTAATCAAGTCATGCTCGCATTGTATGCTCTTTTCAGGATATGTTCATTTCTGGAGCTCGTTTGTCTGGTTTCCATAATTATTTTAAAGGCTTTTTGTGAAAACTGTCTCATTTCCATTTCATTTTAAGCTCATTTCAGTTTCATCTACTACCTTTGCCTTTCATCGTACCTTACAGTCTTACCGGAACCGTATTGGTACCGTGCACCTAGCTTCTGACGTTTCATAAGTGCCCATGCAGGTTTATGTGAACTAAAATATTTTGATTTGATTTACCAAAACGTTTCGTATTACCCAGTAACTGGGTTGTGCGGGTCTGATAGGCAGATACTCCGTGTGAAATACTGGTATTTATCTGAATCTGGTTAGACTAGTACCTAACCGCAACATAGTTGGGAATAAGCTAAGCAGATGGATTGTTTTTGATCAAAAATATCATTCATAGTCAATCATCTGTTCAAATTGATATCTATAGGCGTTACACAATACCATACAACGGAGGAAATGCTGTGCAATCTAGTTAGGTCCTGTTTGTGACGTCTGAAGATCTTTCATATCGCTGCCAGCCAGAACAATGATAATCGCGCCCAACATTCTAAATCTCATAATCCCATGATCACACAAAAGGGATTCTTTCTTTGAAGAAGCCACCGTAATCCCTTAAGTACGAAAATATAAAAAATATATAAATCATGGTCCAGCTTCCCTTCTGTCTGTCGCGTTTAATCTCCGTCAAAATGTGCAGGAATATCGTAAATCATCGCGCTATCGAAGACTGTTATAAAATATTGAAAATGTTCAGTTTTCAGTCATTCATCTTTGGTATTATTTACATCGCTTAATGGACTTGAGAGCCAAATATTTGGAGAGTTCGAATTGATGTATGGGGCGAAGAGCTGAGTGTAGTTTAGTTGTGTTTAAGTATTGGAAACATTTCTGGTTGGAATGATGCATCGTTCTTGTTGTTGTCAACAGCACTGTTCTCATTCGAAATGGTACTAGTAATATTCAATCAATTAAAGATTCAGCTTATACATACAAACGGTTGCCTGATTCTTGATTCTCGCATTCAAAAACTTTCGAAAGTATTTAACAACGTGACCTTTTGGCATTTCTATTTGGGAGTGTTAAACTAAATGTCAAAGCATTTATTTCAAATAAATACAAATTACTGGCAGTTTTGTCTAGGGGTCAGTTAGAAAAACGAACCTAGTTGCCCATTCCAAAGCATAGTAGCTAACTATAGAGAAAAACGGCCAAGAAGCTCCACAGAGACTCTTTTAAATCAAAATATTGTTACAACATTGATGATGATGTTCTACATGTGAGAACTATGTAAAAAGACAAACATAACATATTTAAAAAAAAAACAATTCAGAAATTAAAATAAACCGTGGCAGCTAAGAGATGACATACTGACGGCGCCCGTTCACGAAGATGACTTTAGTCATCCCAATTAACCATTTATAAATTGAAACACATGCAATATGGATACTTAGTAGAAAACAAAGTACCTTTTTATGTCTGTGACCACTTAGGATCTAAGTTTTCAATCTTCTAAACTGCACAATGGACTTTCATGTGGTTCTCATCATCAGAGACTACGTAAAGGCTCACAAAGATACACACCATTACACACAAACAACCCACAAACTATCACAAAACTAATCAATTCCCATCGCAAACCCATCGACTACATTCCTAATGAGACTTGCTCGCAAAACCTATCTATCTGTCCCTTACGTTGAAACTTACGATCTCACACCACTACCCACTACTTCTACCTAGGTAAGACTAGGTGTGCAAGATTAATCGCTAGTGCCTCTCAGAATGGTACGGAAACGCATCCATATCTGTCCAGTGAGGACCATTCACCATTCCACGTTTCCTTAGACCAGTAAATATGTATTCAGTTTGTGTGCCAACCAACCACTTAGGAGTAGTGTTACCAAAAGCATTCGCAAAAGCGATGGACCTTCAATAGATTTTGACATGTTTAAAGTTAGTGTAGTGTTTGAAGTTTTGAAGACTAAAATAGGAAGATGTGGTGGTTGTCATGTTGTGAAGATAGGAAAATCTTGAGCTTTTCTTGAAGTAGTTTGCTTGTAAAGTTTTTAGAATTTTACCTCAGCCTAAATTCATAATCAGCCAAAAGACGTCCACTGCTGGACATAAGGGAGGCCAAAAATTGGGATTTGCCATAATCGCCACGCGTGGCAGGCGGGTTGGCGATCGCAGTACGGTGGTCAAATGCATAGAGAACGCTGCTGCCCATTCTCTAGTAAGTCCCTTAGTCGCCTTCTACGACACCCACGGGAAGAAATGGGACGGTGCTATTCTTTTACGTCCGGCATCACACGGAACTTTTTTTGACTGATATGAAATTCATAATAGTTTACCATTTTATCGAAGGGAAATTTTTCAGTCAAACTGATTTTTGCTTTTGCTTGTTCGAAACCATTAACAAAATGGGAGTCTGCTCTACAAACAAGACCCATTTAATGTAAAACCAAATATCGCTTTCGTACGTATTCATAAGCGAAGCAACAAACCCGAATACACGTAAAGTTGCACCTACTCGTACAGATTTTAAACAGCAATTAATAAGGCATTTATAATTCGCACAACAAACTCATACGCACAACACGAACTCGCAAGACAATAAACAGAAAACTTTCCCGACTGCAGACAAAAATAAGAAGGTACTTACTTTACGAACTTGGAACACAGTCAACTCCGAGATGCTTTCGAACACCGATTAACGAACCCCATTAGATCATCTTAGGGTGATTATTATTTAAATGCGGTTCACGTTGGCAACTTCTTGAATCACCTGCAACCCTCCGACATTTGTAAGCACTTCAGGACCTCTTCCCCTCCCTCCAACGTCTTTGGAACGAGGAATAAAAGTAGCTCGTTTCTCCTGGAAGAGATTGTGATGTTTTTATGAAAAGGAAATTGCATTATTTTGAAAGTTGTCCGGAGAATATTAATTTCCGATTAGCGATCTGACTATGATTATGTTTTATGATATTGTGCTTTTTATTTTATGGATTGTGGAGGTATTATAAAACCCTCTGTTGAAGAAGAAAATCACGAAAAAATGTACAAGTATAGTTTTCTGTAGGTATTTGTTTTGTTTTCCCTAAAATTCTACATTGCAAATACCGTTCGCTGACGCAGCCATTAGGACCCCAAAAGTGCAAATGACAGGTCAAGCGGTGCAAGATGAGACGGTAAACCATTGTCTGTGGAAAGACGCCGCATACAAATCGGAGGTCTGTGCCGTTCCTGAGCCCCATTTATGGAGGTTGTCCTCGCTGCAGCCTACTTGGTTGTTCTGTTGTGTATTACTTATACATTGATTCAATCAAGAAATAGTTTGGTACAAGAGTTCACGGTAGTGTGAGCGATTGCATACCAATAGCCAGGTGGGTCGACTCGCAGAGACCAGAGAAGCATTGCACATGACGGAGGCGTCCTTTACTTAACCGTAGATGGAACAAGGCTGCCATTGATGATGACAATGGTGCGTTCACTCATTTAAAATATTCCAAAACTACAATTCCTTCATGTTATACATGTGTTCTATAGGTATAACATTGTGTAGAATTCGCGCACATTAACCCATTTTCTGGAAATATTTCCAGCTTTAAACACATCTTGAACGTTGATAACATATTCTAGGTTGCGACTTCCAGTTTCTTAATGGTTGCAGGGAAGCGGGGCCAGAACGACACGGTGGTAGTGCACAGGAAATTAAATCAGTGCCACCTTACTTAAATAATCGTGTACCTCTCGCAATTTTGCCGCTTTAAGAAAATGCGGGTCAAGTATGACCTGAATTGTTATACGGTTACACTAAATCGAACATTCCCAACGTGTTTTTAAAGAGTTCAGGGTATTTTATCGGTGTTTATGTGAAGATTTAAAGTTCAGCGTACTAATTTTCTCTTTCCATAAACACCTATGGAATTGTAATGGTCGAAGCAACTTCAGTTTATTTCACGGAAATAAAAACCAAGTATAAAACCGATAATATTCCTTTTTATTCCAACACAAAATTTTGATTAACCTCACCTTTTCAACACGCTGAAGACACTAAAATGGAAACCTTCTAAGGTTGCTCATTAAATCCCTACAAGTAAGTCTTATTTACGCACAAATGATTTATTTCCAATCCCTAATTTCATCAAAATTCCTCTTTAGAAGACGCTCCTCTGAACTGGAAGACCTTCGAATGTATATTTTAAGATTAATTTATCCTCAACGATCGCTTCTATTGTGTGTTCATGGGGGATGGGTGGTCCATATTTTCCTTACCTCCTCTTATTTGATGGCAGGACAAACTGAGCAACAAAAGGTTGTTGGTTTATTTTGTAGTATCATCACATAATGAAATGAAAATGTCGTTCAGTAACACACAGATACACATAATACCTACAAGATGTTTTGTATTGTTATGTAGAAGGACAAGATAAAGAGTTGTAATAATAAAACTCTGATATAACGTGAAAGAAAAAATGTGATTACTTAGTTCCACACAGCTCCTTAAGTTCTGAGTTGAGTTGCACTATTACTGACAAATGCATGCACTGACTCGGCAGGTCCAGTCAATATATGTGGTCCTTCCCTCAATAGACCATTTCAGGCACCAATTCACATGATCCAACCAAAATGATGTCTGGACTTTAAAAGAGACTGTGACCTCTGAGTTTGTTTCGGCTTTTCTTCTCACATTCAGATAGGAAACTCAAACCTCATCTAGTTTTACAAATATGATTGACGTGTAAAAGAGTTTGTACAAACCTACTTACTGAAATAAAATAATTTATCACTCTTTGTGAATTTTAAAAAGACTTTTGTGGAATACCCACTAAATCCTACAAAAACAGTTTTCCCAGCTAAATGGTAATGATAAAGCAATCAAAATCAGTCCAAAACTGGATCACCGACTTAACAGTAACTTTCTGAGAACTCTCAATTATACTCCATGCTTAAATAAATAAATGGTAAGGTACCCCAAAGCTCTCAATTTAAATTAAACAAGAAAAGCAGCACTTACCCCCCAGTAATAGACTCTAATAGAGCATAAACTTGAAACGAAGCTTTAGTTAACTTGAATAATTGCCGCTGTTGTACAAACTTAAGCTAACTTAAGCTGGCTAGTGTGTCTGCAGGTTTACTCAGGTATTACCGCTGACATACGGACAGACGGACCGATTAGATTTGGACGAATTATGACGCTTAACCAGGGTTATGTAATGTAGAAACTGCAAAAGTAGACCATTTTATTTTTCACGATACGTCATGATCATAAAGAACTTATAAAATTGGAGCATTTTTTTATTCTTTAGCCTTTTTGTCCTATTATATTTTGTATTATTTATATTTAAGAGGGTGACGCGCAACCTATTATCAAAGATCCAGTATATGATTCTGTATCCTCTTGCGTTGAAATTTGTCGTCGGTTTTTGGAACGAAGTTCCTTATCGCGCGTTGCGAAAGGGGGCTAGACGGAAAAAATTAAGACCAAAAGTTGTAACGACACTTTTAATGAAGACCAAAAGTTGTAACGACACTTTTTGCTACTTTGTTGTAAGCCGTGCGGCGTGCGCGTGTTTCTCTGCAGACAGAGACACTGACAGAGGATGGATGGATGGATGGATCGGATTGATCGGATTGATCGGATTGATCGGATTGATCGGATTGATCGGATTGATCGGATTGATCGAATTGATCGGATTGATCGGATTGATCGGATTGATCAGAATGATCAGATTGATCGGATTGATCGGATTTATCGATTGTACATCCAAAACCAAACCAAAAGACCAAAACCCAAACAAAGACCAAAGACCTAAACTTGTACAAATCCCATAAACCAGCCAAACTGCGTGACAGTTTATCGGCAGGATTAGCGCTCGTATTAAACAATTTAATCAAACATCCAAGTAGGACATTGCATTAAATAGTTCAGTTTTTGGAACGAAGTTTTGGAACGAAGTTCCTTATAGCAAGTTGCGAAAGGGGGCTAGACGGAAAAAATTAAGACCAAAAGTTGTAACGACACTTTTTGCTACATTGTTGTAAGCCGTGCGGCGTGCGCGTGTTTCTCTGCAGACAGCGACACAAACAATATGTATTATATATATATCCTTCACTAATTAATCGAAAGGAACTTCGTTCCATCCGGGTGTCCCTTGACACCTCTCAAGTGTTTTTTTTATACATTTTGACCGCGTAGGTATCACTTTTCTATGAAAGTGCTATTATTTCTTTGATTACATACGTAAAATTTCAACGCTAGTCTAGACTAGCGTTGAAATTAACTATGCAACAGAACCATGGTGCTGAATTCAGTCACAGTTTGCGCGTCGATGTCACCCTTTTTATCTCCGGCTTGCGGACGGCGAGTAATGGATAGCTCGCTGTCCGGTAAGGACCAAGTCCGGGTCGACGGCGCGTTGTGTTCCACGCGCGCCTCAGAGATGTCAGCACCAACTTATGGGGCCCGCAAGGGCCAATGCCTGCCAGAGGTGCGGGTCGTTCGAAAGAGATACCGTGGCCCCTGGCACACAGGCAACTGAAGGAACACGGGTGGGTTTTAGTCAGTATAAGTCTGACACACCCTCCTGCTCTACCCAGACCGAGGGAAGTTATTCGATGACTTCCCACCTAAAGAAAAAACCTTTCTATCTACGCGTCGATGTCACCCTTTCTATCTACGTTTGTCCGCGAACGTAGAGATATATTAGGACAAAAATGCCCTTCCTTAAATCTGAATACAATCGATGGGTGTATTATAATAATTGTGACCGTGATGTCTGTGACAAACTTTTTATTTATATAATTTATTTTAAGCATTCTACTCACATACTTATATGTATAGATGTGGAATAAATATCTTTAAACTTTCAAAAAGGTTTAAGAATGAAAAAAAAACACTTAAGAGATCATATTTTACACATCAATTTCTAAAGAACACTTTTAAGTAACTAAGTAGCTAAACTTTACAACACAATTCGCTGTTAATTGGTATACAATACAGACAATTGAAATACGTCACGGCAATTCCAACCAATATAAACTACTATCCTATAACTATACCATTATTGCTATTGTCATTGACACAGTACTAGGAACACATAATCAAATAAACGTCTACCGTGCAATTTACCTAATTACTTGCTGACTCAGATACAAGGAGATACATACATGTATATTATGTGTTTGTATACGTCACAACACATTAAGTATCGCGTTGTGTACAGTCACCAAAAGAGATAAGTAACAAAGGTCGTCGAATATAGTTGGAGTTTAGTAAGAAACCGATGATGTTTTCGAATGAAATTTAATTTGGTAAATGAGCTGTTTGTTTTCTATTAGTTCAATTTTATTCTATACGTCAACATACACACACACACACACACGGAATGTACACATACACGGAACGTAGTACACCAGCATTTCGCCAGTTATGTTTAAGTCCCATGTAATAGGGTCGAGATTATTACCATCAACCGGGCACAAATCCAGACTCCGAGCTGCTAGTGAGAAATTCCAGAGGAAAAAACCCAAATTCACTTTGCATGACCTGGGAATCAAACCCAACTAGTCATGATCAGCCGTAACGCCTGCGACCAACCAGGCAGTCTATCAGGGGGTCAAGGTGCACTACATAAGTATTAATTAAAACTTAATTTCTGAGTAGACCATACGAAGAGTTGATTGCACGCAAAACTGGAATACACACAAAATGTACGTAAATACATGTTTAAGTTACAAACACAGATTTCACACACACACTTACCCTTAAGTACCAACCTAAGTATTACAACTTAAGAGCTGCTAGAAACACAAGTTCCCATGGCAAAAAAGCTAGCTGACTAGGTGGTCCCTGGCTTAGAATAGACATCCGTTATCTTCCTGTGGGAAAAGAGGATGTAGCTAACTAAGGGATTGCTTACTTCTTTTTACCTGTTGTGGATAGTAAGTTTATTCTAGATGCTTCGTCTTCACATATAATTAATTTATGCAAAATATTGTACTTGTCCATTCTTCTCCATACGAAACCACCTTTTGGACGGGGCAACTAGAATCAATTCTATATTTTTTTTTGTAAAGTTTGACGTCTAGCAACACGTAGCACTCGATGGACGCTTTTTCAAACCATCGTTACAGCATGTTTTATACGTGCTTGCCATGTTAGAAAAAATGCTGCCGAGAGATATAGTAGAACGAAATAATATTCTTGATTCTTAAAAAGCCGAATGAGCCCCGAACATTCCCGGAAGCTCTCCGAACGAGAGTGCAGTGTGTGTCCCATAAGTCTCAGGTTAATAGCAGGCAGTCTAAACTGAATTAACCCAGTCCAGAGCACTGGCAACTTTGAGCACCTGAGTACTATCAAGTTTCATGAAAGACTAGCTAGTATTCGCGGAAAAGCACTTACGCACTTACTTTAAGTTAAGTCGGTCTAAATAATTCCGGGGTGCTGTTTTAGTATGTAATTAAATCAATATGGGTATTGTATATCATACTAACGAAGCTTGTTTTAATTGTTGCAAGGAAAATTACACAGCCTAACAGTGATGCCTCAAACTATGGAAGACAATATCATGTAAACCTGAGCTGAGAAATTCGAATATAACATAATGACGAAATAATTAGAAAACTCAAAATCATATTAGTCTAATATTAATTCGACCTTGGAACAACAATGGCGGCCCAGTTACTTTGACACTGCTATGTATGCAGCATATAACAATTTTATAAATATAAGTAACTGTGTTGAAAACCATCGCCATTCCATACCAAAATTCTTCCACATTTATTGCTCACAAGTATTATTTTTCCGCCGCTTAACCTAACAAAGGCAACAACACAATTGACGTTGATTTTTTTCCACTGGCAACGCTCGCAAATAATAATTTACACGGCAACATTTCAATGATAAAGCGAAGATTTTTCGTGGCATTGTGTCCGGTAAAAATAGAAGGCGATAACATACGAGCGTTGTTAGTCGTTACCATGGCAGGCTCGGCCATTAAACCTAACGAGCCAAGCTCGAGAGGACAAAATGTCCTGCCTGCCAACAATGACCGGTGGGGATGTGACGTAGTTAGTCGATAGTATCGAGCGAGCGTGTAATCGATTTAGGGGCTTGACTTATGTCGAATATTGATGGTAAATTTTATGTTGTAGTTATTCGATTTAAAAACATATTTGAATTCTCTACTGGATATCATCTGTTTTGCTAGTCAGCTCTCGAAACAGTATAAATATCGAAATAACATTAGGCACACAACAATCACATTTCCAAATGACCTTACACAAATGAAGGTCGTATTGAGCCCTTTGTTTGAAAGAAAGTAAAATGGTTTGATTTCTTCGGAAACACGTACACGTTTTTCGTATTAAAATTAAGTTACGAGTATTCAGGTATACAGTATTGTCTCTTGCAAGGAAGGTGATACAAGCGTTCGCTCTCGTACACTTTACACTAAAAACTTAATATATCCAATTATGCATAACTTCTATGTGTTTTTACCCCCGCCATGAGTCAGCAAAACTGTTTTTATGCGATTTCTCCGAATAATCGACAGTTTATTCGATACGGGGATGGAAAGCCTGTGTCCTATCCCTAGTAACGACCTTTACCTTACAATATGTAAGTGACGCATGTTCTGTAGTTGTTAGCGAAGGACCTTTTCACTTGGATAGTTCATCGTGTCTCCACTTCAGTCGAAAAAACCGCTGCGATACAATACTGCTAACGTAACGATTGTTTGGTAAAAATTCGAAGTATATTTTTCTTTCAGTACCGTTTTTCTTGTCATGAATATAGTGGACATTTTTCAAGTTTCTTGTTTTAGTTGAAATTAAAAAAAAAACACTATATTTATCAGTAAGTAAGCCGACTGACACCCGGTTACTAAAAGCCTTATCAAACGTCAGATCTTGGCAGAATGGTCGAAATTGGTTTTACTTGCCATGATAAAAAAAAAACTAGAATAGAAACGGCAGATTAGTAAGTGAGCTGTCAAACTTCATGGTAGCTAGACTAGATAATGTAATTAACTTAACAAATTAATATCGACTAATCATATCAGCTGACATCAGCTTTAACGCCTGTAATCCGCAAAGGGTTAGACAGAGGCTTACGTTATCACCATAGTACACCTGCATTTCGCCAGTGATGTTTAAGTCCCATGTAACCTATTACCCCCTAGGGTGAGCCTATTGCCATCAATAGGGCACAAATTGAGACTCCGGGCTGCTACTGAGAAATTCCTAGTCCTGAAATCCAATCACACTTTGGCCGACCCGCGAATCGAACCCAAAACGTCATGTTCAGCAGTAGCGCTTGCTTGACCAACGAAGCAGGCAACGATAATCAGGTTTAAACGCAAAGGATTTAACAACAAACACCATTAAATTTCCTTGCAGAAACCGAGAGTAAGTTTTACATGACAATATTGACGATTCACTCAAGAATGTATTTGCCTTGGGCCCATCCCTAAAAGAAGTACACCGCACCACACAAGTTTCGCATCATTATAACTAAACTACGATTTATATCGTGAGCCACTTGTGGTGTCGACTGTAACAGCGGTCGCCGCTAATGATGACTGATACCAACATCATGAGGGCTGTGGTTTTTATATCCCTAAGAGAAAACTACCCGTTTTGAACAGTATTTCTACAATACAGTGGAACAAGCTTCTTGGTAGTTGTTATAAAATCGTCTTATTTTGTAATGTGATGTGAGTTTTAGAGTTAAAAAAGTTTAATTTTATGCAAGTGTTTTGTTTGTAAGATTCTGGAGCAGAGAATTGATCAATCTATGCTTTAGTCGAACCAACCAGTGATTATGCCATGTATATGCGAAAAATTCAGGCTCTTATTATAAAAATAGACAGAAATATTCCTGCCCGAACAACGCCACCTACCAGGTTTAAATGTGAATGACCATCCAGGGACTCAAGCAGCTCACACACAAAACACCTCATCAAAGTCGGTGCAGCCGGTAAGGAAGGACACAGCGTACAGAAAAATTTTATACACATACATTTGTTTGGTTTGAAACATGAAATAGCCTATTATTATTTATAAGGTGAAAATAATAGTACTCCTCGTAGGAGGCATTGGTGATCATAGTGTCATATACCTATACACTATACGTTTATGCAGGAAGTATCTTCCTATACAGGACCAAGACTTGTTTACAGCCATTCCCCTGATGTAAACATTTAGCACTTTACGACACCCCGGGGAAATGTGGGGGCTTATTCATAGTCCTGACTTTAGACAAACGCCACTTATTTTATAGTCACTTCATATTTCTTGCTTTTTATCTTACCATTTTAGTCCGTGAAAAATACATTTTATTTGATAAAGACAAAAACTGTTTTCAGTTGACTGATAACAGTTCCGTGAATAAAAGATATTATTTTTCACTTTTATCTTTTATTTTCAGACTGATTCATTGTCTCGAGTTCTTCGTTTTTCACATTGCTTTTCTCTAAGTAGCAGTTTTGTTTTTATAAAGTTTGGTTTAAAGTTAGCTAATTTGTTATTATCTAATTAAATGCAACATTTTTTTACAAGATTGATAGATAAAAGATGATCATAAGAAGATAATGATATAATCTATAGTCTTCTTTTATTTTAGTTATACACCGTGATATTTTAATCGTCTTACAACGGCAGCCCAATTCATGTATCCAATGACTACTGATTATAAATGTTATTTTTGAATATTTTCATAATTAAAAAAACATTCACTAAGACGCATAACGTAGTTTGAAACACCCTGTTATGGAGATGGAATTAATAATGGAATGTAATGGTAGGTAGGTAGATATCTGCTACCGTTTGATACGTAAACATTATTTACAGGAAGGGTGTTTCATAATTCTAAAGCATTATTCATTTTTCTTAGTACCTATTATCTTAATTAATAGTAACAGTTTTTTAATCGCGCCTGTAGGTATTTTATGTCGGATACATTGAGTGGACCGTGTAAGATGACTAAGATGTCACGGTGTATATTTTTAGAGTGTATGTATTTATTATTTAGGATATGTATATATCTGTGTTTAAATTTTAGTATACTGTATACTTATTATTTGCACCAAAGACAGCCACACTTTATGTCCAGGCGAATCACTGTCCATTCCAAGGTATATAATACATAATGCATATACATATACATAAATATAATACAATAAATAATGTTTAATGTTAAAAGATGAATGACAAAAAACTAAATCTTTAACATTTCCGCATTAGCGTTTGATAAAACCTGATATTCTATGAAACGAAAAATATATTCTACACTTTATCTTAAGAGTTTTTCTAAAGCTAAGAATTGTGCAAGATAAGGCGATTTTCAACCAATACAAGAAAAAACCACAATGCTGGGCAGGTGGGCGAGCCGAAACACATCGGATATCATTGTCGTAAAACGTTATCTTGCTCGTTATGCGGAGAAAACGCTAAGTGTGACTTTTATTCAGTGCAGAATTCTGTATTCCCTGTTTAATCTGAAAATTGTTGAAGAAGATCAACAATATTTCTGTCATTAGCCTGTTGAAAAAGCCTTTTGAGGCTTATGGCTTATTTTTCTACGAAAAGAGAATGAACTAACAAATTTCTGGCCACATTTCCCATTCACATCTTGATGATTGGGCTATGATGCTGAAAACTCATACAATACGAAATTGCGCATAGAAAAGATCGACTTAACATAGATTCCATATTTACGAACATAGCCACCCATGACCAACAAACAAATAAGCAGAAACCTCATACACTTTCAAATACGGTACCCTAAATATAATGTCTTTGGCAAAGTTGAGCAGGATCGTAAAACCCTAGCCTATGAATAGGAGTTGTAAAGATGACATTACACGGCATGACGCGTGTATGGCGATAAAAACTTTAACTTTTACCATGGGACATGCCCGCTTTGAGTTTTGGCTGCCATTGTGCTGGCTGATGTAGTTTAAAAAAGGTTTCATGTTTATCTGTACATTTTTAAACGCTTTTTTCTTGTCATATTTTTAGCCTGTGTCATAGATTCGTATACAGGAAAAAAAATACCACAAACACATAGAACTAGAACACCGTATACAAATATTTGTTACGTGCGAGAAATGTTTTCTCAGCAGATAATAGCCGAACCACTGCATCAATTTAGCAAAAAATTCAATTCTATCTGGAAGTGAAGCTAGTGCACTAAATCGGGTAGCAATAACTCTCCGAAAAAAAGCTCGAAACACTTTTCCTACCCTACAAATAAGCATAACATCTTCAAATTCACTCACACTTTTCCATCCCTCACTCATCATAATATCTCTCCGTCCACTAATTAATAACGACTCTCATAAGTCATAACTTCATAGCACAACCTGCATCCAGCGCACATTTAATTTCCGCACATATACGTAGCTAGCTCGGAAAGGAAACCGAAACTATCTCGAATCTAATTTAGGACATCTCTAGAACGCATACTTGCACCCTGAACTAAATTAGCTCTGTGCAGAAAAATGTGCTATAAACTCGACAAGCTCAAAGCGGATACGGTTTTTTGAAAAAAGAACGTGTTTCGGTAAGTTTACTCCGAAATGTTCTTTGTGACCAAATTGACGTAATTTTTGCTCTATGGTTACGTCACGGTTTTTAGTACTTTTGTTTATGGGATTACAGATTTGGTTAGAGTGGAAGTATAATGGTTTATGATTGTTGGGGTATATTTATTTAAACGAAGAGAAGATTACGAATTTAAAAGACATTTGCGCCGACCCCAAATAAATTGGGATAAGGGCAGGAGAATGATGATTTATTTAAACAGACAGCAGACAGCAGACTGGTGACATTTAAAACCAGCTGTGTTGTGAAAAATCTCATAACGTAATTTTATTGTTGTGGATTCTATAAGTATAAGTATTATATCTTACAATAAAACGACACAATTGAATACAGCAAAGCTGTAAGAAAATAACAATCCAAGATAGCTAATAATGCCTTAAAGGAAAATAAAAAGATATAATTCACAACAAAGGAACCATCGCATGCTACCTTATCTTTCTTTATCTTTTCTAATGAAAAAGGAAAACCATTACGTTTTTCTTTCAGTTATCGTCGCGTTAAAGTTTAACAAGGTCTCTTCGACCTTTCATTATTTTAAAACTAATTAAAAAGTCCCGTTTCGGCCCAAGGCGGTGACGGGACGCGTGAAGACGCTTTGAATATATCGGCCAAGGACGCCATTTTGTTGCTTACGAGGTCCACAAATAAAAAAGTTTAGACGCCCCTTGTTAGTCGGCTTAGCCTAAATATCCCAAAAGTTAGATATTCAGATCGGGTCAAAGCAGACTTATATAGACCGGGAGTAACGATGTCAGATATTCGTAAATTCATATATATTCAAAAGGGTATATTTTTTACAGATTTTCCGATCCTTCGGAAAACGACAGAGGGGGAGACATCGCAAACGATTGTGGAGGCTAATATCCCATGATCGACACTCGCACTCAGTCGTGAAAGGCGTATATGGAAAAAATGTTCACCCCAATACCATATACTGGCACCCAATTTATTTTTTTGCCATTTCAGTTGCCACGACACCGTTCAATACTGCGCACTAAGCAAACAACAACTGAGGTTTCTCTCACTAACGTTGTAAATGTAAACAAATGAATCAAATAACACTTGGCATTTATTTTAACGACATTAATCTCTTGTTCGTGGGAAAGCTTACTCAATTTAATTTGTTGTCAGGTGATTCAACAGGCTGTTTCGTCTTTATTGTGTAGGCATCTTTTCTTGTTGTTATCAAATCTCTAACGTTCTGGCATATTCTTAAACATATAGGTACTTAAACCAAACAAAAGAAACTTTCATCCTATTTTTCAGCCAGAATTAATGTCCCTGTGCAACAAGAGGATTCTCACCACAAAAACTAGTCAACTTTTTAAAGATGTTGGGGTTATCTCGTCGTTGACGGATACCCCTGTAGTTTTTGTAGGTAGTTATTTAAATTACACCAAACCACTGTTAGGTTTAATAATTTATTTATAGAAACAGTTGAAAGATACGCTCGATATTCCCAGAATAAGTCCCTTAGAGAGTAACTTTAGACCCTATTTCAACTTATCATATTGTAGCTGTTTATTGTCCCCATACAAATAATGTTAAATAAAATACTAAGGTACTTCTCAGTTATCACCATCTACCTAGCCTTTTACCAACTATCCTGGGGTCAGCTTCTAGTCTTACCAGATGCAGCTGAATACAAGTATTTTACATGGAGCGACTGCCTATCTAAGAGCAGTGATGGCCGTGTGGTATCGGCTCGGCTTAACTTACGAGTTCGTAGATCGTGAGTTTCAACCCACTTTGTGCATTTAGAGTGCATGGGTAGCCGTCACCTCCTTCTGCGAAGCAGTAATCCTCGCGAAAAGGGAGGCGGCGCACGTGAGGGAGAGGCAGTACATGCGCACAAGCTGATTCCTGGCCACCGTATGCGCGGGGTTAGGGACGGCGAGTAATGGGTGGCTCGCTGTCCGGTAAGGACCAAGCCCGGGTTGACGGCGCGTTGTGTTCCACGCGCGCCTCCAAGAGATGTCAGCACCAACTGATGGGGCCCGCAAGGGCCGATGCCTGCCAGGGGTGCGGGTTGTTCGAAAGAGATACCGCGGCCGCTGGCACACAGGCAACTGACGGAACACGGGTGGGTTTTAGTCAGTAAAAGTCTGACACGTCCTCCTGCTCCACTCAGAGCGGGAGAAAAAAAAAACAAAAACTTTGCGCATTTTATTTCAACACCACAGTTCTTAAAACAGTGAAGGAAAGTATTGCGAGTAAACCGGAACGACCTGGTGACAACGGAAAAACCACAAATTCAAAAACATGTGACATTCACCAACATGTACTGGGCCAGCGGCAGCTTGGTGGATTATGGGCCACTCCCTCTCGCAGAGAAGAGGCCTGTTTCACTGACTGTCTATCTGACCTCCACGACCCAGTAACTAGGTAATACGATAGCCCTTGATAAGACTGGTTGTCAGACATTCGGGCTTCTGACGACCCCTAACGACTTAGGTACTTCAAAGTAATATAGCAAGAAAACAAAGTGAACGTGAAGATGATACAGCTCATATTCATCATCATTTCAGCCGAAAGACGTCCGCTGCTGGACATAGGCCTCCCCCAAAGGGGGGGTTTGCCATAATCGCCACGCTTGGCAGGCGGGTTGGCGATCGCAGTATCGCATAAAAATGTACAGAGAACGCTGCTGCCCATTCTCTAGTAGTTCCCTTGGTCGCCTTCTACGACACCGACGGGAAGAAAGGAGGTGGTGCTATTCTTTTAGCCCGACACCACACGGTACAACTCATATACAGCTCATATTAGGATGTTAGATTTAGTCGCTTCTCTAAACATTTATTTACCTATCCTACATAACCTGGCAATACTCACTATGAGGACGGTAGGTAAACAACTGTACCTACACCGTCGGCACTTGTGGTGCTAGGTAACATCAATACAAACACATGAGAGTTCTCAAATAATATTACTTCTTATCTCGCATCGCCTGGAATTATTAGAAACTAACATTAAAAAGCGTCGTACTCATAAATGGTATGAATGTGTGGAAAATTATTATTTTATTAGGTTGAAAAAATCTACACTCTAGGATGTAGTCTAGGTACCTACAGTGTAAATGTACCTTATACTAACAGAGCTACAAGTACCAAGCACAAAGAACCACAAAGTCCAGAATGAGTACTTTTTAACAATACCTCAATTATTTAACAAACTTAAAACTCGCATAATCCAGCTCATAACTTGCAAACTTTGAAAACTTTCACAAACTCTTTTTTTATTACAGGCTTTTTTAAAAGATTGAAAAAGGATCTTTGTGGTCTGTAAAACTACGACCGTGGCTTAAATGACACTTCAGAATGTTCGAAACCCGGGGAATTATTGTCTAAAAGCGAACCTTTCTTTCCAAAACTTCCATTACTTTTTACGAAGGATTCCGTTCTGAAATCACCAATTCTTTTACAATTTTGTTCAACTAAAATGTAGTTCTTTCCGCACTCGAAACACGGCTATTACATTAATGTTCATACACAAATTCCCATAATAATTTGCATACAAACTATCCACAGGAAAAGCACGGAAAACACTCTTTTGTATAAAAAATTAGAATTAAAACAAACACCAACAACAAATAGCGAGGAAATGACACGCTGGTACGCTGGCGTGTTGGAACTATGTACAGAATACATGTTTTAATTCCCACAGCTATATGAGCTTTAATTACCGTTTTCGTGTATTTATATGTGTATGAAGCAAAGCATACAAAAAAGCATAAACAGCAAATGCACACAGACGAAATGAAGATGCTGCGCCGGGCGGGTGGTGTAAAATGTTTGGACAGAATACGCAAGTGAGAGCGTCTTTCGGAATAGCCCCAATAACAAACATATAAAAAGAAAGCAGGCTTAGATAGTACGGCCACGTAATGAGAAGAGATAATAGCTTCTCAGTAATAGTACATTATGATATAAGTGCGGTAAGTTGAAAATTACAGCCGAGGCGATATTGCTAGCCCGAGCCGTAGGCGAGGGCTACAAGAAAGCAGAGGCTGTAATTTTCAAAGCGCACGTATGTCATACGACGTTTTATAACATATTTACGAGGAAATAAATAAAAGTCGGACTTTAATAAACGAGTAAATCTTTAATCACTTGTTAAAGCAGCTAGAAAAATTTGGACAATTTGTAAAATTGATTATTACTTGATCACAAATTAGCGATAAGCGCGCATCAGCGCTCTTTTTTTAAGGCAAAGGCACAAAAACAGCCAGTATAACTAATAAAGTAAACTAATACTTTTTTGTTTTTGTTACAGATAAATGGTTGTAATTTATTGTCAAAACTAATTAAATTAAAGAATTAAATGTTTATTTTTTTATATTTTATCTCTCAAATGTTAATTTTATTCATAAAATGTTGGCCACTTTTCTGACATAAAAACTCTTTGCTAAGATTTAAAAAAGTATCGTTCGTTTTAGACGGAGCATCTTTAGAAACCGTGCGTTTTACATTACAATAACGCACAAGTGCGTAATGACATACATTACGATATTGAAATTGGTGTAATAAGAGACCCTTTACGAGCAAATGTGTTATAAAAACAGTTTTACGAAACGCCTGTGAAGACCCCCGCTACATGGTGGTCCAGTATCGAGAGGGAGATGAAAGCGGAGAACCTAACTCCTACGACAACCCAGGACCAATCGTCTTGTTGCCGCTGCCTGTACAGAACAGAACAGAGGTTATAACAGAACTTTAATGATGGTGAAGAAAAACTCGACTTTACTGGAATCGCCAACACGCAATGACCAAACAATGAATGGTCGTACAATGTGTGACATGAACGCTTTGCCTCCCTGTAAGATAAAATGTTGCGGCTGGTACTATTTTAGCAGAAGTTGAATTAATATGTAATCAACAGATCTTTATTAATACATTTTGATTTTTGTACACATTATAAAGTTAGTACAGGAAATTCGGGTGGTTTTTTGGTGTTAACATAACATCACCCTTTATTTCTCCAAAGCGTTGAGCAGAGGTGTACTATAAAAAAGTAAACCCTAATTTCGCTACTTATAATTAAGTCCCATGTAGTAAAGGGCGAACCCATCGCCATCAACTGATCCCAAATCCGAATTCCGGGTTGCTACTGAGAAATTCCAAATAGAAAAACCCAGCAACGTTTTGCCCGACCTGGGCATCGAACCACCGAGGCAGTCTAATCTTAGGAAGTTCGTATTAATTATTCTTGTAAGTTAACTAAGTAGTTTATTGCCTAAGAAAGTGTCGGAAGTGCTAGAAGCCGCAACTTGGTAACATTGCGTAGCTTAATTACATGATAAGAGTTTATTTTTATAATTAGAAGTAGCTTAAGTAGAAAGGACTTTTTTCTCAGAACTGGTCCCAAAGTACAAGCTAATCATTTTCATGAGTACTACACGCCCTAAAAGTAACATAACATCTCGCCTGTTATCCCTCAAAGGTTTAGGCAGTGGAGTGCTTGTGGTACACCCACATTTCGCCGGTTACTTTGAAGTCCCGTACAATAGGGGCCTATTGCCACGAAACGGGCACATATCCAGACTCCGGGTTGCTACTGAGAAATTGCTGGTGGAAAAATCCAACAACTCTTTGCGCGACCTGGAAATTGAATATAGGACCTCAGCAGTAACGCATGCGACCACTAGACCGACAACGCAGTAATAAATGTTTGTTCCTAATTTAACCTACGACCCTGTATACAATGTATACCTATGTCAAAATATTGAAAGATAAAATTTGTCTATGCGTGCATTCTGAGAAAACGATTGGTTCCCAGTTTTCCCACCATCAAGCAATCTATTAGAGTTTTTTAAACGTTTTTTCCATTTGATTGACGTCGCGTTGAACCCTCTCGTGAAGCCATTCCGTTATAAAAAAGTCACTTTCAAGTAATCACCGATCTTATCGCAGTGCTGGGACAAGAACTGTCTACTCGAATCAATTTCGATTAAGTTTCCGTTCCGCGTAGTTTTTTAGTCGAATGAACACTTTTACAGCAACAATCTGGACCTTTGATGGGTTAAAATAATAACAGTCACACGTGTCGATTGATCAGTTAGAGCTACGCTGGCCGCGGTCGGCCCGTAGATGGGTGACCGTCTTTTCATACCGAGACCCCTCCGTGTCTCGGAAAGTACGACAAGCTATTGATCCTGGCTGTCATTCGTGGATCTTTGACAGTCGTAACGGGTCTTACCAAGAGGTATCGTGTTACCCAGTAACTGGGTTGTGGACGTCAGGTAGGCAGTCGCTCCATGTAAAATACTGTAAAATACAGCTGTGTCCGGTTAAATTGGAAGGCGACCCGAACGTAGTTGAGAAAACGCCTATTAGATTATAAATCTTATCTTTTGGTAAAAACAATGTCAATTAAAATAGTCGTGAACAAATGTTTCCTCATAACAACAGTATAGCGTAGATTAAATTGAGTGTAGGTAATGATATTGTTAAATAAGCAAAAATCACTACACATTCCAGTAAAAAAATATTTGTCAATTTCACGCCAATTATTCGATTATCGTTCGTAATTAAAATCGTATAAATCGATTCAAAATGTTTATTCGAATGACTTCACTATTTTATTGCACGTGCTGTCCTAGCATTTTATTTGTCACAGTGGGGCTTTTATAACTTTTGAATAAGAAACGTTGTCGTTTTTACGAATATTGCTTCACGCATAACTGCACTCTTTCATCTTGGGGATAATGTAAGCTCTTTTGCTTTTACGATCTGGTGTTTAAGTTTCAGTGTCAGGCAATTCTAAAATATACTACATTAACCATATAACCAGCCGGTCTGTTTTGTCAAAATATCATCGAGAGAACTAAGATGAAGTTAGCTTTAATTGAACTATCATTCTTCCTGATGCTAAGATTGTCACTATGGGGAAGGGTAGGCAAAGCTAATTGTAGATGGCGTGATCATAGCTAGATCCCTACGGCCTATAATTAATTTGACATTTCGTTCATTACTCGTCTCGTATTTCGTATCGTGTGTCGTACTCGTATTTCGTCCATTACGTGTTCTTTCCCGAGTTAGGTTTTAAATCAATACTTCGGTATTTTCGGTGATTTCAATATATAAAGTAAAAGTATCACTTTCATGATTTTTTTTGGATATAACATCGGAATCTGTTTTATTTTAAAAAATCTCTAATTTTAGAATTTACGGGAAATGATGGACTCCATTTTTGGAGTATTTTTAGGAACACAACAACAACGCGTCATTTCTTTACTCACCTCGTACTAATAGCTAATCTTGGCTACGACAGTGCCCTTTTGACAGTTGCCTTGCTCATTGACAGCTTACTTGACATAAGTTTTCACAGTGCAATTTTTACAGAACATATTGAAATAGGAAAGAGGTTATATACCAGATATACTGCCAGGGGTGCGAGTTGTTCGAAAGAGATACCGCGGCCCCTGGCACACACGCAACTGAGGGAACACGGGTGGAATTTAGTCAGTAAAAGTCTGACACGCCCTCGGAGCTCTACCTAGAGCGGGAGAAGTTATTTGATGATTTCCCACCCAAAAAAAAAATATTTATATCAAATATAACCTCTTTCGTAGTTTCAATTCCTGGGTTATTCAGCAATATTTCCAAACCTTTTCAATTTTACTCATCATATTTGAAAGCTTACAGAAAGAGAGGACGACTGCGACAAAACTGAAGTGCTGAAGTATCCTTGAGTGGAGACCGCAAATCGGCAAACGTAGTGTAGGGCGCTCTCGACCGAGGTGAAACGACTATCTTCGCAAGGTGGCTGGTAGTAGATGGTTGAGAGTGGCCCAGGATTAAGCACAGTGGCGTACAATTTTATAGTCCTATATCCAACAGTGGTCTATATAAAAGCTAAGCATAATGATATATGAAAGAAAACTCTTTATATTGTATCCATTAAACAAACACAACGCTCCCCTTAAAGGCATGACTTTGAAAAAACAACCAAGGTTATCGCATCTCATGAATGTTTTCTTCGAAACATCTTCCCTCTTACAAAACAAAGGATGCTTTATCACAAAGGGATAAAGTGGAAAATCGTTTACGAATTCTAAATAGGAATCAGATGTCAAAAGACTAACTTCGAATGACGACAAAAGGAGTTTAATGAGGGCCACACCCATTATTTCAGACCTCATTTAGACTGGAGTTTAAGCCTTTGGGTCGTATTAGAGGCATCTTCATGAAGTGTGCCATGAATTTTAATGTCTCTCAAAGAGATTGTTAGTAGCTAACAAGTAACAGTGTTATAGATTTTTGTTGAAAATGGTTTACATTGACAATTACGACTAGGGAATCAGCAAATTGAAGTGCTACTTAGACATCATGGTAATTTCTTTGCGGGGTAATTGCCTAATACATAATGAAATTGCAATTGATCGCGATGCCTTCCATTTTGACACTCATGGCTTCATAGGTTTGTAAAATTCTTCTGCTCAATGTACGTATCTAACGCAATGAACTTGGCTGAACTGTTAAATTGAAAAGTGACATGAAAATGACATTACATTGCATAATAAATAAGTTTAAAAAAACATACGTGCAACTACTCAACGCATTCAATCTTCAAAAGTCCAGTAAATATACCAGTCTCCGAATATGTGGCAGTCAACCTGAAGAAAGATCCCTTCTTTAACCCACATAAAAACGAATAGCATGTCTACACCATGGACCAACTTAAAAACAAAGGACACTGGTGATGATTCTGTTGTGCACCAACTTAATTTAGGCTATTGCTATATTTTTCCTTCTAATGAAACAAGAAAGAGACAGACATAAATAAGAGCTAGCTGTCAAATTTAGTTGAACTAACATTTTCTTCGACGCAACTACGACGAACTAAATTCAAGGCAATCAAGACATAATTTAGTTTGACAGATCTGAAGTGTCACTTGTCTTTTTGTTTCGCTGTATGTCAGTAAGAGATAGCAATGCTCTTATTTTTTTAACTTTTTTCTTTCCTTCGCACGTTTTCTCAACACATGACATTTACAGAATTGTCGACATCGGCACCATTGCCATGAACAAAAATAGAATAGAATAGTGTAAGTGGTGAACAAAAGAACCGGTACGAATATCCGTTTAAAACAAGTCAGTTTACAATTATCTAACCTTGCTAATGGATATGCAAAATTCTTTAGATACACACAATATCGTAACCTTAAACTAATAAGATAAAAATGTATCTAACCTTTGCCTGCTTTTAACGTAATTGGATTTAGATAAACGTGGAAATACATTGCTCAGAGGTTCGAAACAAGGTTAACAAAAGCTGTTGTACTTAAAATTACTTTATTTTAGTGTTTACTCTATCGATTTCATCGATACGTCATCGAATAGGGGCAATAAATAAAAAAAATAAAAGCAAGAAAATTAAATTTATTTGACAAAATAAGATTATTATTTTTTTAATTGTAAACGAGTAACCTGGGCGCCCTGAGATTGTGACACGGAGACAAGACAGCACAAAGCTGATTTCATTTTCAGTGGGCACCCGAAAACAACGCACGTAAAACAAGTCGAAAATATGCCAAAAGAAAAAAAAACAGAAATGTCGATGTCATTGAATGTAAACTTCAACCATCTTCTAATTGTGTGTCAAAGTGTGCTTAGAGTGGCTTAAGTACTGTCGCAAAGATATTCAGGTACCTAAATTATATTTAAGTACCTACACGCCGAGAGTTGAAAATCCAATGCGCGATTAAATCCCACCGCGATATTTTTACGTCCATGTGAACCTGGACTTAGAAATAAGGTATCAATAAGTATTAATTTAGTTACGTATTCTATTGTCGTAGTTACATTTTCAGCTTTTTTTTTTTTTGTTATTTGTTTATCTATAATTACGATTGTACTACATATTATTTTACGTAGAAAACGATAGTTTACCTACTGTCTAACAAAAACCTGAAATGTGACCAATTAAGAGTACCATTTAACTAATTAAGCTTTTTATTCTTTTGTTCCAGGAGTCGATGATACGCACAAGTTTCTGGGAAACGACACACACACAGATTACTTCAGATTATTATTAAGAGATGGAAATTATCTACTAGTCGGCGGCAGGTGAGTCCCAGTCATTATGACCATAAATATTAATGCAAAAACTTTCCGCTTTTACAAGTACCTATTACAAATTCAAATTATGACTTGAGAAAAAAGCGCCGGCTAAATATACAACGTCACGCCCCAAAAATATAACGGAAATTGTGAAATGTACGAGCTGTTTGTATTTGTAGCTTATTTTTTTTGCATATAATGGTACGTACTATAATGAAAACATAATTCACCTAAATCGCCTTAATTACACCTTGTAGAATCGCTCGTTATACAAAATTGTAACTTGGAATAAATTCGACCATCTACAAAGTAAGTACCACTTATGAAACACGCGTCAAAAAAAAAATCGCGCCGCCATCGCGTACTAACACCTATTTCGTTTTAAAGACTCTAAGTTATACATTCAAATGAGATACTTACTTATTTGTTTTTCCCAACTCCACTTCAATTCGTTGCAAAGTTGGGGTACCCTTAACCACACCGACTGAAGCGGTAAGAACGTGCTGTATCTACCCGCAACCGCAGAGCTAACTCAGATGCACCTGACGCCGTCTCTCTCGCACCCACATAGATGTAGATAACGCGGTCTCGTTTGCATTTATAAAGATTTTTGGCTTGTGTTTGGATGGAGGCAAGACGACTTAAAAACACCCGCCCGCCCGCCGCCTACAGTCGCCATTTTATTACGATTTTGTGAAGAGCGACTGTCGATAAGTTATCTAAAATGTATTAAGCACTTGATATTGAAGTATGCTCAAATATATCCTACTGATCTTTCAAGAAGGGATAATCTTCACTGTAGCGAACTGAAAGGTTTCACGAAAATATACCTAAGTCTGTTGTTTTTTTTATGTCGATAAGATGGCATAATTTTTTGTTAAATTTATTGGGCTAGGAAGAAATGTTAAAGAACATTTTCTGGAAACATTAATCTCCTTATAGCTTGATGAATTAACTTCAAAACTCTTGAACATATTCCAACGCTCTAGATAAAAGTTTATGTTAATTAAGACGCTGCGAAATTATATTACGTATAAAACGGAAGCTTTTCATGCTTATAAAAGTACTAAAACACTCCCATTTTAGATCTCACTTTTATGATAAAAAAATATTAACATCTTTGACACATTTGATAAAATTAAACAGTCGTTCGATTCTTTGTTTTGAGTCAGCTTCTAAACAATCTCTAAAGCATTTTTTTAAACAAAATGGTGCCAAAAGGACAACAGTTTTGTCAGTTTATCGACATGCTGCCCTCACTAGAGGCTGGGCAGAGCCACGCGACACATCTGCCTCGTAGCCACAAGCCACCGTTTACATTCCACCGAATGTAATTCTTTGTTTTTATGTAAATACTGCTCGCGTGCCTCCCACTTCTGTAAACCCTTTGTTAAATAAATAACAACAATTGTAGCCTGTAATTTTCCACAGTAATCGTAGGGGCGAGGAAGAATGCTCTTTAGTTTCGAAAAAAACCCGCCTTGTGTTAAGAACTGGGAAAAATCTTTACATTCCCATTTAGTGAGGAAAGTAGTCGTGTTTACAAAAGCAAATGTAATAAATGGTAAACATTCTGTTTTGTCTAACATTTTGTTTGTGATTTTATTTTTTTGGTCGCAATTGTAGTAGCGTCTCATTTCGAATGTTTGTCATGTTTGCGTAAAATGTTTGATAAATGTTTTAACTGAAATGAAAACGTGTTTTTACAACTTGTCCTTACTTATGTATGTATAGATGTATGGATGTTTGTTACTCTTTCACGCAAAAACTACTGAATGGATTTTAATTAAACTTCACAATAATATAGCTCTTTACATCAGAATAACACATAGATAGGCTATAATTTATAAAGATATTGTGTGAATTGTCCAAAATATAACGATATGTGTCAGGAAAGTAGGAAAAAGGTCTGCCATCTACGAGCTATTCGGGCATGCGCTGCAAAAACCGTTAGAGTTACACGTATATAATGTGAAAATTAAATGTTTGTCTTAAATAATCCTACAAAAAAGCCCGCGACAGCATATATCTATATTTTATGTGTAACCCAATATCGCCAAAATAGCGGACCATAAATACAATAAAAATAAACTACTCGAAGTACTAATCCTGCGCAGACGAAGTCGCGGGCACCAGCTAGTTTTATTTTAAAATATGTTTGTAGAACCTATTAGTCTGTAGAGGTATGAGGAACAGGGTGTAAAGTTCACTTATACTCTATTGGTAAAGGAAGGATCCCCCGACCAGACGGGTGTTGTGTCTTGTGGGCAACCGACGATTGATGTCAGGCTGTAATCTGTAGATCGCGCGGTAAACTCTGCTTGCGAGATGTAGTTGATGTAATTATGGTGTGACGTCAAGCCTTGAATAGTTCGCATATAGCATTGTAGATGGCGCCACTTCACTTTTTATGTTTTTCCACATTAATGTTGATTTGAAGTTTCGTATGTGGGGCTTTGTAGATGTCCGCCACAAGCCCAATATTAAACGTAATTAAATGACACACATCAACAAGTAAATCGTAACAGACAGTGAAAAGTATAAGAATGAATTTCATTAGCCAACGATAGGGTGTCCCGCAATTATTATAAAAAACAAACGTCTGGCGTTTCAGAATCAGTCCATAAAAACATTAGATATGTAGCAAATTGGACAATATTTTCCACAACGAACGCCGACTGTGTCCGTATAATTTGAAATATTCATCCGTTCTAGCAAAGTTTGCATTTCTTTCCAAATCAGATTTACATGACAATGGTCACGTCGTCGCCCGATGAAATTCTCATTGCTGGAACTTGGCTGTGTGGGATTTATTAAAGGGAGCAAAAAGGTTTGTAATAAAACCGATGTCGAGATGGTTCCTGACGGGCCGAGAAGACCGGACCAACTGGACACCACTTTTGTTTACACTTGGCTGGTTATCATTGTCTGTGCGAATGTGCTGACGCATGATGATGTTAGGGGTCGATTTTTACTTGTGATTCTTTGAAAAATCTGTTCTGTTAGATTAGATTATTGGATAGAATAATTATACAGGGTCAAGTTAAATTGAATATGAACCTAAACATGGCAAAAGGAATATGTAAGGTCTCTGCCTACCCCCATAGGAAAAAGCGCGAGTTTATATACATGCAGACAACTGCATGTAAGTTAGGAAACTCTGCAGACCAGAGTGGTATTGATAAAACGGATTATCTCGACTCATACTTCAAGTAAATACAATACCAGTGGTCGTAGACCTTAACAAGAACAAGAAATATTTTGTTTTTCGTATTTAGATAACGATACGCATCACATCTGCAGTTTTGCCTTTGGAATGCATTTGTGACCTTTTTTATATATATAAACCATTAAAAGTATGTTACATGCATACAACAGCAATTATAATAATTGCGTCAATATCTCAATGATTTCCAGTAAATATTAGGTACATCTACATCTGTCTAGCTTTTTCTCAACTATATTGGGGTCAGCTTCCAGTCTAACCGGATGCAGCTAAATACCAGTATGTTACATGGAGCGACTACCTATCTGACCTCCACAACCCAGTTACTAGGTAAAACGATAACCCTTGGTAAGACTGGTTGTCAAACTTTCGGGCTTCTGACGATCCGTAACGAGTGTCTATGATCGGTTAGGTTTACGTTTTTGAATGATTAAAATCACACGTCTCAACGTTACTTTTAAAAATACACTTTATATGTATAAATCAGACATGACTAATGCTTATAATATAATACACAAGCGTACTCAGTCGAACTCAATAAGAATAAATATTCTGTAAGTGTCTGCTGTCGTTACAGTATTAATTCCATTATAAAGTCAAATAGTATTTATAAATAAGGTCAGAAGTAGTCCGATTATACAGCAGACATTGATTTAAATAAGCAATTTTAAAAGTAATGTCGAACTAAGGTTATTTGTCGCGCTCTAAGTATGGAAAGCTAAAAATAAATACTAATACATGAATATAATACCTAGTTATCGTGGATGGTTCAAGGGTATGTACTATGTATCTGTCATGACTTCATGAGTTAGTGGATACAATGACATTTAGGTAATGAATGACATTATGTCCTATGGCATTATGTCCATTATGCCTATGGCATTAAGTCCGCCTCTGGACATTTCTGTGCGTGGAGTATCACTACATAGTATAAAACAAAGTCGCTTTCTCTGTCCCTATATCCCTATGTATGCTTAAATCTTTAAAACTACACAACGGATTTTGATGCGGGTTTTTTTAATAGATAGAGTGATTCAAGAGGAAGGTTTATATGTATAATACACCGACCTCCACGCGGGCGAAGCCGCTGGCAAAAGCTACATATATTACTTATATTTCTAAAGTTACATATATTTCTTGAGTGAATACTGTATCTGTTGTAGGTACCTACCTACTATTGGACACATTACATTATGTTAATGAAGCAATAAATCTATACAGGGTGGCGGCGACATCAAAAATCATACTCAAAATCACAACTTGTTACCATGGATTTAAGTACCTACATGATTCTGAACCTTCGAAGGTAGAAACTATTCGTCAGTTATTAAAAAATATTGCAAATTTTGACCGCGTAGGTATTGGCACCTTTCTATGAAACAGAAGGTTTTTTTACGCTTCGGGGTACTTAGTGATCGCCGATATCTGTTCCACCTGAAGGACTTACTAGACAATGGGCAGCAGCGTTTTCTATGTATTCGACCACCATACTGCGATCGCCAACCCGCCTGCCAAGCGTGGCGATTATGGCAAATCCCCCCCTTTTGGGGGAGGCTTATGTCCAGTAGTGGACGTCTTTCGGCTGATATGATGATGATGATGATGATGATCTGTTCCACCTTGTAAAGCCATTGCATATGCATTGCACACCTCATAATATTTACAAATCATACTGATATTATAAATGTGAAAGTTTGTGAGTATGTATGTATGGATGTTTGTTACTCTTTCACGCAAAAACGGCTGAACGGATTTGAATGAAATTTGGCACACAGATACCTAGTTTGTAACCTGGACTAACACATAGAATACTTTTTATCCTGGTACTACATTCCCGTGGGATAGTTTTCGACCTCAACACGCGGGCGAAGCCGCTGACCAAAGCTAGTATATACATAATGTTTCGCCTTATTATCTTAACGTACATTAGGTTAACAATCAAAATACATGAGGACAGCACAATAAATCGACCTGCGATTTAATACTCAACTTTTTGAAAGCCCTTTTTTTAATTACCTACTCGAAAAGTAGCACACGTTAGGCTTAAACAAACATACAAGACCTTATTTTTACGCCCGTATCAGATTTAATCTCCATTGGCCTAATGAAATTCAAATACTATGTATGGTAATATCTTCAAAGCATACTGTTTCGTATACCACATGTCGTTGTGCGGTGGCCTCTACAAACGCGGATACATAAGGGTGTTTATACTTACCTATGTAGCTAAATGTAGATGAGGAAAATTGACGGAATGAAGGTCTTTAAACTGGATTTTGATTGTAACTTACCGCCTTACTTATAAACGCAAAAAAAAAAAAATCAAAAAAAAAATATTGTTTGATTGATGTTAGGTCCTCTACTAAACAATGTTTAATTTTGAATTGGTTATATAAGAACTTCACGTGAGCAGGTGGCTGGCCTTTTTATAGGTCAAAGAATCAACATTGCCATCCAACGTAGCAACACTGCCAGCCTTTTGGGTACTATTCCCACTGACAGCGATACGGACGAGTTGTTTGATGCCCAATGAGGTTCCCCTTTTTTCCTTTATATACATTTTTTTTTAATGTTTGTGCTAATCAGACAGTAATTTAAAAAATCTAGGAAGAACCTTATTTTATATCTAGAGATACTTAGATCGTTTTCATTTGTGCAATTTTCCATTAAGATCTTCTCCTTTAAAATCGTGATGCCCTTACATTTAATAGCCCTTATTACACTCTCCACATCCGTGGTAAGCGGAAAACGCTTCGAGATACGTTTATCTCCACTGTCGAAAACCCTTTCGGTTCCAGACAAAGTTACACTATTATAGTGCAGGTCTGCAGGCTAGTCGCTCCGTACCCCGCCCTTTTCGCACCCGTACCCTTAATTTTATAAGGCCGCTCACGGGCCGGAAACGTTATTCGGTGCGCGTCCCATGTAATGGTATTCCCCTGTAGTGTGATCCTCTTTTGTGTGCCTTTTAACGAAATTAACGTTGTTTCGACCGGCTCACACACACACGATGTTATCAAAGCAGCAGCGTTTACATAAACCCGTTCAGATTTTGGCGGCAACCAATCCCAAGATTGCGCGTCGATTTTTATGATGAGGGTCGGGCGAAGGAATTGATTTGAATTGAGCCTAGCGTTCAGTTAGTTTCATGTTTTATTACAATAACACTGTTTGCAGGAAAATATCTGGCTGTTATTCTATTTTGCACCAATTCTATTTTTGAATAGAGGAATGTAGTCATATTTACTTCTCGTGATTATTTATACACATACATTATTGTACATACTAATTCCATGCTTTTCTCGGAGGATTACTGTCCCAAAACCAAAAATAAGTAGGATGCCAACCTATTTTCCTTTTCCCGCCATAGAAAAAAATCTTCATTATGCACGGCTTCAAGTTCACTTCACCATTCTTCGTATATCCATCCTCATATAAGAGTACGTGTGTATCATTACGTAGGTGAGTTTTCTCTCAGCATATTATACAGAGGACGTTAGCAGGGGCTCGCAAACACCGGCAAATGGCCACTTGTGGCCTTATCACACGCACACCCACTTTTACATAATGGCCGTCAAAATGATACTTGCTGATTTCGTTTTTACGTCGCCACCTAAAAGCATAAAGTGTGTAGGTGTAGTATATTTGTGTAGCTGTAGAGAGATGGCGTCGGTACCTTATATTGAGTAAGTTTTAGAATAAAAATATAAGTATTTTTTTGTTGTGTTTTGCGTGACTTTAACTATGAAAGTGTATTTTTTTGGATCCATTTTACAATGAATAGGTATTTATATTCTGCATTGAATATGAAAAGTAATAAAATGTGCCGTTTTACGCCGGCACTCTACAATCCCACAATAATATTTCACAACTCATCGAACCCATCGAAACAAAAACACGAACATAAAATTCGGTCGAAAAATCCGCAGCAAAATAACAATTTCAAAATATTTCCCAACCTATTTCGAAAATACAATTTTCATTTCGTAGTTTCTAGTCAATTGACGCGTTACTCTTTTTTACACCGTATTCATGTACGTCCATCGTATTATAAACTCGACGCTGTCAATTTTCGCGCACCATTTTTATAACACGTAATAACATCGGACCTGAATAAAAGACTGAATAAATAAATCTGCTCCTAATTAATCATATTCATACGGTCCCAGGAAATCAATTTTGAATATGAAAACATTTGGCGGACAAAAATTCGTAACTAAGAGTTTTTAAGCGTACTATATGTTCAAAATGTCGTTCTTATCGTGTTTGCGCAAAGTTTTAGGTACCCTTCCTTCGTTAGGTACGGTATATAAAGTCAGTTAGTTTACCTTTGCGAACACTAATTAAATAGAAAAACGGGGCATAAAGTGTCTCCAGATCCAGGATAAACCCCTTTTTAGGTCGTTTTGTTTATAAAAACGCCGTTTTTTTTGGGGTAGGGCTGCGTCACTTTCTTAAATTACTTTTAGTAGCGAATGTTTTCTACATCCATATTCTCGAAGGATGTTCAAGCAAAAAATCTTTACTAAATTTTATTTCATACTAGCTTTTGCCAGCGGCTTCGCCCACGTGGAGGTCGAAAATTATCCCACGGGAACGTAAATATCCCATGTGTTAATCCAGATTATAATCTATCTGTGTGCCAAATTTCACCCAAATCCGTTCAGCCGTTTTTTCGTGATTGAGTAACAAACATCCAAACATATCACCTTTCACATTTATTATATGATAAGTAGGAGTAGGATAGTAGGGTCTGCAATTTTTTTATGCCTTATTAGTCAAATTATAAAAAAATTAGAACACAAACTTTCATCACTAATAAAATCCGTCCTAAAACATCCTATTACGTGAAGAGGTCGAAAAAACAAAAGGGCAAAAGTGGAACGTTCGTGGCAAAAAAGGAACGAAGGTAATCAGCGCATCAATCACAGAGCCACCAGGCCTTGGAGTGGTCCCCAGGGTCGGAGCCACAGCTCAGCACTGATTGTGACGTATTTATAAGAGATTCGGAGCTCACGAAATGACGCTACTGGCGACGCAATTGGTTGAAATGTATAATGGAGATTTGTTGGTGAAAGTTTTCTCTGTAGGGAATTTTACTAAATATGTATAAAAAAACAACCTAATGAAAAACTTACGAAGAAATTAGGAAAACACGACAGAAATTAGGAAACTTGGTGGTCTGGTCCTGGTGGTCCCCAGGGTCCAGCATAGCACTGATTTATTACGTATTTATGAGAGGTTTGAATCTGATGGAATGAAGCTAGTGATGATATAATTGGTTAAAAGTTTATTAAGTTTAGTAGGAGATTTAAAAAAAATCTGTTGAAAACTTTGTCTGGATGGAATTTGAGAAAGGATTTATTCGAAAAATAATTATTTTTGTAAGTAGAAATAGTGGTCCTCAGAGTCAGAGACTTTGGAGCTGACGTAATGACGAAATTAGTTAGAAAATGAATTGGAAGACTCTAAAATGCGTTGGTGGCAGTTTTGGTTGCACGGAATTTTAGGTAATACGTATCAGAGTAAACTTAATACTACGGAGATATAGTTTTTAACAAAAGAAAAATGAAGACAAACCGTTCAAGATTTTCTTAAATAATAGGCTCATAAAAATGCTCATACAACAGCCTTGAAAACTAAACCATAGAGCAATACTATAAACATTTGATTAAATTATAGAATGTACTTATAGACTTTATGAAGAAAATTGAAAGCTTCTAAAACAATTTAATACTGTTGCCTTCTGTAGTCTATTCACGTGTATAATAAGATGATTAATAGATATTTCTTTTTACAAGCTATTTTCCGTAATTTCAGGGGAACATGAGCAAAAAGTTCTTACATTCTTACAAAGGACTTTCTTACCTCATTTTTCTCAGATACCAATGTCTCTACTCCGTAAGGATATAGGCAAACTTTAGTTAAACTAAATTTTTCCTCGTATATTTTATTCCTTAGAAACCACAAACGGATTCCGCAATAGTAGTCGCGTTTTAGCATGGCAATAGCGGTCGTTGACCTTTCCCTAATATCTCTCCGTAGGAACCCAAACAGTAAACTATGTATGGTCGTTCATTATCGGAACATGTTGAAGATCACAATCATGAAGGGCTTGTGGCTCAGTAATAACAGTCAGACGGATCGATCGATCAGGTTAAGCTGCAGATGCCTCGTGGATGTGTGACCCCTCCGTTCCTCGAAAAACACGCTAAGCCCAACGGCTTAGCATGCTTTTCTTTTTTGCGTTTCTAATGACAGCCGTGATCAACATCACGGCTGTCATTCGTGGATCTTTGACAGACGTTACGGGTCGTCAGAAACCCGAAAGTCTGATAAACTAGTCATATCGTATTACCCAGTAACTGGGTTGTGGAGATTGGAAAGGCAGTCGCTCCATGTAAAATACTGGTTGCTGCTGGGGAGTTTGTTCCACTACTTCTTCTTCCCAGCTAAAGCACTAGGAAGTGGTGAAGGGTGGGCGTTTTGGGGGACTGTCTCATGTACTTTGACGTTCGAAAAGTGCTGATTCTCAGCCTAATTTGAATAAATGACTTTTGATTTTGATTGATTTTTGATTGGTATTCAGCTGCATCCGGTTAGACTGGAAGCCGACCCCAACATAGGTCAGAAAATGCTACGCAGATTGATTGTTGAAGATCACGATAGATATTAAATTATGACGTAAACGGACTTTATTGCAGTTATTGAAAATTAAAATGCTAGAAAATTTAGGTGGGTCATAACCGCTATTGCAATGCTGAAACTCCACAACTATAGGAGTAAAATGCATGAAATATTACTTCCAGTCAACAGTTACGTAGGATTGTATCTCTGTTACATTTCCAAATTAGTATCTATTGTACAAACAATGTAAAGGGCGAGTGTACCCCACCGGGGTACGTACGTAGACCGGGGTACTGGGGACCCTTCAATTAGAATTAGCGAAATGAGAGGGCGTATGGAAACTCCTACTTAGAACACAGAATAACATAAGTCAATAGCATTCCCTGCCATTTATAAATGGAAGCAAACGGGGGAAATGACGTCACATCGTCGACAATCTCCGTTTACACTTGAGAATAATAAAATTACTGAAATAATAACAAAGTTTCGTGCCATTGTTATTGTTAACTTATGCCTGATAATGTAGAAAATGAAGTAATAGGGAAGGGAAATGATTTTCCCCATCTGTATTATAAATTATAATGTATGGTCGCGTTTCCCCTTGTGTATTAAATAGGGCTTCGAGCGATATTAATTTACACTAATAGGTATTGATATCGGTGGAAGCCTTTAGCAGAGGAATTTTAACCAGAGCGGAGATCGTAACCATGAATTCAGCAGATTCTAGAACCCAATTATAAAAAAAACTGCTCCTTCATAGAAAAGTGCAACACTTATGCGGTCAAAATGTGTAGAAGAGCATATTTTTTTAAATAACCCACGAAAAATTTCTACTCTAAGGGGTCTAGTGGGGAATCTTTGAAAAGTCACATGAATGAACGTCAAGGATCTAGAAGTGATAGATAGGTATCTGATACAGTCACTTTCAGACGTTATAAACAGTTCCAAAGCAGATGATACTACCAATACTGACGGCATTACGATCATACATTATTCCGTCATATTTTATTTCAATTTCCAAGATAATAAATACTAACATAATTTAAAAGCTTACAGTTTAAAAATAATAATATGAAAAAGGAGGGGTAAGAATCATACATAAGACGTCAAAAAAATTCGTCCGACGTGTCAACGGGGAAAGTTTCCAAAAGGCTGGCAGAATTACCACGTCGTCGTGTGATAATGCTAATTCTTTGGCCAAAAAATAAGGCAGCCCTCTGGTCACGTGAAGAGTCGACTAACCGCTTGTCGATGTCTCTAAAAACTAAATGAGCTCATCGGATTCCATGGCCCTAGTGTTTCAACCCCAAACAGCTCGAACATAGTCATTTGAGGTTTTCAAGTAAAATGTATCAAAATAATAAACAGAATAGTAAATGATGAAACAAATAAAAAACTTGACCTTTTAATAATAAAGAGAACATTCCACCATTCCTTCTAGTACGCCATTAATGAACCCACAAAACTTATACAACAAGAAAATCAATAAGCAAACTTCTAACCACAAGTGTTTTATATACAAACGAGTAAATAAAACAACCTTATTATTACTGCCATACGTTTCCCGGCCGTTCTTTTGATTAAACAATACAAGAGTTAGGGGCAATTTGAGGCAGTTCGGGGAAACTTGGCCAAAAGGAGGAGAGAACCTATTTGTTGTGGCCTAAACAAATAAAGTAGTTTGGGGGAAACAGATCAGTTAACTTCTTAAGTGTGTAAGGACGGCACCTAGCGCGTTTGGATTTGTTACAAATTGCCCAAGCTACTGTTTACTCCACCCTTCAAGATTTGCCTGAGGAGTACAGTTTCTCTGTTGCCCTACTTTTATTAATTTAGTTTTCTTGGCAGATGAAAATTGTTTTTTTTGCTAAGTCGTCATCTGCCTACCCATTTCCCAATTATATTGGGGTCGGCTTCTCAGCTGTCATTTGTGGATCTTTGACAGTCGTTACGGGTCGTCAGAAGCCCAAAAGTCTGACAACCAGTCTTACCAAGGGGTATCGTATTACCCAGTAACTGGGTTACGGGGGTCAGATAGTCAATCGCTCCATGTAAAATACTGGTATTCAGCTGCATTGGTTAGACTGGAAGCTGACCTCAACATAATTGGGAACAGGCTAGGCAGATGATGATGACTCGGTATGTTACTCAATAAACGTCAAAATGTACTCACAGCGATACCTAATATTACTTAATAATCGGAATATCAGATCATTGGCGGCTGGGCGTGACGGTTCAACGAAATTAGGGAATATCGTTCTCACCTCGATCAATCGGTAATCCAGTGACTGATTGACGTGTTTATCGTTAAATATTTAGCGCTTCAAGCGATTGAGTGAGCGCTTCAGCGCTGGACTGTTGGACTAAAGTCGGTATTAAGTTGGATATGATGCTCTCTTGGTTAGAACTGGAATCTAGGCTAAAGTTAGACTAGGCTGACTTTGACGGGTTGATTTGTGGCTGATACATGTCCTTTGTCTTAGATCTCACGTTTTACGAATAACAGATCGTAACTAGTTCATGGAGTGGTCGGAAAAAAAGTAATAAACATTTAATCGAAAGAATTGTTCTTACTCTTGAATCCACAGTCAGCTAACGCGATCAACTTTTAAAATTACGTTAAAACAAAAGATTTTATGAACTGGCAATACTAAAGCATCTCGCACTATTCATCATAATCAGCCTATAACGTTCCCACTGCTGGGACACAGGCCTTGTGGACTAATGATCCACCACACGGGCCCAGTGCGGGTTGGTAGATGTCACATGTCTTCGAATGTTTGGTTCTAAGACATGCCGGTTTCCTCACGATGTTTTCCTTCACCGTTTTGAGAGCCGTGGTGATGAAATTATTTACACAAAGTAAAGTGCCAGGCTGGGTTCGGACCCACGACCTGCTACTCGGTAAGTCGGGTCCGATGCCCACTGAGCCCCGACTGCTCTATTATCAACAAACAATGAGAAACGTGCGACAATGTTTCCGTAGGATTACTTGCGCAAATATCATAACCCTTTCGTGACGCTCGCGCAAAAATGTCAATTATCATTTCGTGTATTCCAGTGAAAGATGAAACCCAACCCTTCCCATTTACACTCGCCATAAATCACGGCGGTGTCAGAACGAGACAACAATAGAGCCGGCGTGGTCGGCGTTTTGAGCTCTTTTAATTAAAATGTTAAGAATTTGTATTCTGCATGCGGGCCGTTGATACCCAACCTACCCAGACCCCTCCTTCTCAACCGAACTCAAGGAACGTAAAGAAACGCCATAGACCAACTACGTTGGTCTTACCGATGCTGAAAAGAACACCTTTGTGTAAAAAGGTAATAACTCACACAAAGAATATGAAAGAAAAATCGTTGCCGAAAATACGTAACGTTTTTAATTCGTTTACATAAATAAACATTTCCATGTTGTGTGTTGGTTGTTTTGTATTCATTTCAGTTCGTTAGGTAAGCGACCGTGTTCATATCTAATATATATATTTTTTGTTTCCGCCGTTTTCAAACCGGAAATAAAACACCGTGGGAACGAGTGGGTATTTTTTCGTAAGTTATTACTTACGAAAAAATACCCACTCGTTTTCCCATTTTCGTTCGAAGCTTGATATTTGTTCATCATGGCTGTAGAAAAATGGACTTCTGTTCCCGAAATAATATCACGACCACTAATTTAATAGATAGAATTCTAAACTAACTAAAATACCCAACTTCCAGAAATTAAATTAAATCATAAAATTAAACTAAAGGTTTCACGAACAAAATATTTATGCAATCGCAGAGCATCACAATAAGCGCAGCGTCCGAAATAAACGATGGATATTGTTGAGAAACAATTGCAATAAATCGTGAAGCATGTGAAGCGCAATTTCTCGGCGGCCGATGGTGCAAACTTTCGCAATATTGACGGCTCCAGCCGATGCTGACAGCTACGGTCTGCATCTAAAACAAGAAAAAAGATTAAAATGGTAAATTTTTTTGTAAGACAAAGATTTTTGTCGTGTAATATAGTGATATTGAACCGCCGCCGCCATTTGACTTGGAAGCTCCACTGTAGCCCGCGAAATTCAAATTTTCTCATGTCTTTTTTTGCAATTTGAAGGGTCAATGCTAGGTTATATGTTAATTAAAATATGATTCACGACCGTTAGAAATATGGCTTTGCATAATTAAAATAATTTAAATCATTTAAACACCCCTCTAACTTAATTTAACTCGATTGAATGACTAAATCATGAAAAAGTCACGTGATCTGGCTACCCAAGAGCTTTCACCTTAACACAAGGCAATTACCATTAAATAAAATAAGATGCAGCTTTATAGTGCACATGGTCAAACAAATTCAAAGCACACATATCCCAAAAATACCACGAAATGAGACGGCACTCGCCAATACATAGAAAATAAAAAAGCACAAACCGTAATCCCTGCCAGAAGCATAACGGAAAGGCTCCATTCAGGGAAAAATCTTCACGATATGTCAAGTCTATTTACTAGGAATCGGCGGAAAGATGGCTGACTCGCGTGCATCAGGCAATCCGTGTGAGTGCCCATTTGACAGGCGAATGCTAATGATGTACAACTTGCGGGACTCAATTTAACTTTAGTGCCTTGAAATGGAACGTTTGATGGGATGCGGTTATTTTAATGTATTTTTTGCGACTCGGTATGCTGAATTTCGGTAAAATTTAATTTCGCAGAAGCTATTAGTTGAATGGTGCACGAAAATTAAATTTTTAGCTTTGCATTGTGTTAAAGTTGTAATTTACTCCGACGAATATGAGAGGATTTTTGTAAAACTATGCCGTGATTTTCTTTACTTTAATTAAAAAAATAAATTCAACATCACTATTGTAGATGACCTTGTGAAGGCCGCAGAGAGGCTTGTAGCTAAATAACCGCACGGTTCGATCGATCAGGTTAAGCTACGATTGCCGCAGTTTCACCATGGATGGGTGACCATCGTTACATACCAAGACCCTTCCGTGCCTCGGAAAGCACGTTAAGCCGTTCGTCCATTAGTAGATCTTTGACAGTCGTTACGGTTTGTCAGAAGCCCGAAAGTCTGACAACCAGTGTTACCAAGGACTACGGAGTATCGTACGACCCATTAACTTGATACAAAATACTGTTATTCAGTTGCATCCTGTTAGACTGGAAGCCGACCCCAACATAGTTGGGAAAAGGTTAGGCAGATGATGATTATGAAGGCCCCAGTATTCCGCTGGATGCGAGAAGCACAGAACCGGTCAATGTGGAAATTCTTGATTTATGTCCAGCAATAAGCGTATTTTGGTTCAAGCGGTGATGATGAAAACCATTGTAGATTTTTTTTTTAGCTACATTGTTAAGATGCCGTTAGTGCTAGTGCGTATAGGGAGGTTATGTCCAGCAGTGAGCATCTTTGGGCTGAAGTGGTGAAGATGATGACAATTTTACAATTGGACCTATTAAAACGACAATTTCGAGTTTTTGTGACCTATGTATTCCAAATAAGGTATATATTTCGAAATGAAGTTTGTGTGGATTGGAACATTTTTGCTTAAATTGGTCCAATTGTACATCTTGTTCTTATGCTTCAATAAATGCAACATCGTTTAGATGCCGTTAGTACAAAGTCAATATGTCGGGCATGTTCACCAATGTCCCATTGATATTGTTCTAAACGGAACTCGTAAAGTTTTCCAATATCGGAACCGTGTCGAGTGCATACAAACAAATTGCATCTGTCGACGTCCCAATTCGTCGCCTCGCGATGAAATTTGAAATTTTTGACATCGCCCCATTTGAAAACCGTTGCGTGCACAAAGTCTTTGTGGGTTGTGTTGAATGATCGGTTTTCACACGTACCTTATCAACACTCACTGTTTTAGATGGATAAAAAAACTCGGTGACTTTAGATATGTATTTTAATTTTTTGTCACCGCCTTCCGAAATTAAGGTTATTTTTCACGTTGTAGTGTTTTTTCGGAAGTCGGTTTTTTTTTTTTTAAAAGTAATTTATTTTTCACTTTTTAGTTATAGTACCTATCCCACTAATTCGAAATTTCATCATCCTTGGGGTCAAACCAATGCATATTTATGCGATAGCAGCAATCGCGGTTTTTTTACCGTTACTTTTTGAAGAGTTCCGTTATCTGTCTCCTTTCGCAGCATCAAATTTATATGAAATTGAAATGGAACCACATGGGAAGCACCAGCTTTAAAAAAAAAAGAATCATCAAAATCGGTTCACCCAGTGGAAAATACAGTCGAATTAAGAACCTCCTCCTTTTTTGAAGTCGTTTAAAAAAGAAGCCAAATGCATTATTAAAATAAATAAGAAAGTCAGAAAAAAGAAACAACAACTTAAATATCTTCCGTCGCTGCATAGAATAACTCCATCACCTTGTTGGCAACAGCAGAATTTCTTCTGTTCCTTTACCCATTAAGCGGTTTTCCGAGCCAAAGAGATACGCTTTTCATCCCATCTCCCCCGCCATTTAGCAACTAATTACCAAAATATCCTGACAACGGAAATCCCTGCTTTACATAGTACAGTCAAAATAAACGCCACCTGTAGTTTTCACTGATTAAGGATAAAGAAATGTAGTATAGAGGGGGAGGTTTTTTGTGTACACGAGATAAAGTCACATTGTTACACTATCTATAATTTATTCGAGCGACGACAGTTGCCCCGTCTCCCCAACTTCCCCTCTATGTTGTACCGAGCCTAGTTAGAAGACATTTTATGGACCCTTAGTAATCCCCTGACGTTGTTGAGACACACATATCCCGCAGATTCTGGAAACAGGGAGAAAATAAATAAATATTGAAAATACTAGGAGGATTGAATTATTTATTCGACGTTTCTCTAGGAATGGTAAATAGAGGAGGCGAAAATTGAATTGCTTAGTACGTCGGTATATGAAGGGTAATATTATGTGAGTGATGTTTATTTTCATTATTCAGTTCTATATCCACGAATTCAAGGAATCCTATTACAAATCCTTGTGAAAATAACGAAGGAAAACAGAATACGGGTAAGACCACGTTCGCTGGGACGTAAGAATATCGCGGCTGGGTTTTATCGCGCACTGGTTTTTCAACTCTAGGTGTTGAACCGAGCATTTAGAATCCAACAGAGTGCATCAGAGTGCGTCAAAAAAAAACAGTTCGATTGTCAACTCTCAGCTCAAGATCCAGAGATCCAGTGCGCAAAAAAGTACTACCGCGATTTTTTTACATCCACGTACGTGGACTCTCATTACAAAGACTATACACCATGAAATTGAAATGCTTGTTTTCCCGCGGTAGAACAACTTGCCATAAGGAGTACTTTCGAAGCAAGTAAAAAAAAATAAGGTTTTTTTGTTTTAAAATAATTTAAAAAAAATCATCAACTCGATAAAACACTACTCAATAGTAACACTAGAGGTAACTGGTAGATACTACTCAAATCGCACGCACCGCTGACAAAGGGAACAGCAATGCATAAATGATTAAAGCAAAATAAACTCTCGCACGTGGTGATTTTTCACAATGGTTCATCTGCCATTTTTTGTTTCTAATATTTAATTTGTTTATAAAACTGTATGACCAAGACAACCATTTCACTGCGGGAAAACAACCATTAAAATTTCACGGTGTATAAGTAGGTTTGCGCGTTATCCACTAGCTAGCAACGTAGCAACGTGAATCAGTTTCCACTTATTCAATCAAATTCTCGTGGTCAAAAAATACTTTATGGCAAAGCACACAAAGCCGCTGTGAACAAACTCGTTTTCCTTTTTTTATTGTGTACGTAAGTTATTTTCTCCTAAATATCGATACTATTTTTTGTGAACTATTTAGGTAGCTACCTATTCGTTTCTATTGTCGAGAATTTGAATATAATGTAGAGAAAATGCAATGGACATTGTGCAATAATTTGATAACGTCACACATATGACGCCGTCTATATGGCGATAAATCACATTTAACGCTTCACAAAATATGGATGTGACGTATCTCGTGACGTCCTCCAAAAACAGTCATTCGAATTAAACCAATAATATTGTTTAATATGTAAATCTCGCTTTAAAAGCGCCACCATGTTTGACGTTTTCATTTCGATTCGATCATTGGCTGCGTGTCCGTCATGTATATTGATGAGTATAACTCTGATTGGCTGAGCATCCGCTTTTGTTCCACGAAATCAATTTATACCCGCACCCACTCAGACATTCACTTTAATCCGGATAAAGAAAATTCTCCGAGATTAATTTATTTTGCCAAGAATGAGAGACAAAAAATAAATAATCACGAAGACACGAAAATAATTGTAAGTTCAGACCATCAATCAGCGAGTCGGGCCGGATTGGCCAGAACACAAAAACATGGGCGAGTGACCGAACAATAGATGACGCTGACGATCCGTCGCACACAGCCAAGATGGCCGCCGCCTTTTGGCGGGAACCACTGAAGCGAATAATTGACAAAGGATACAGTCTTTGTGTGCTTGGGCCAGCTCGTCGGTCCGCCAAAATATTACGCAAGAATATTCCAAAATATTTAGATTTTCTGTGATATTTAGACGTTTCGTTTCTCGGAAATAAATTCAGATCGAGGCCAAAATAAAACCTAATTTATGCTTTCAGAAGATATAATATTTATTTTTTAATAAACTGCGTTTTGTTCTGTCCTAAAACATGTTCATACAATTAAATAAGGACAAAAGAGAATCGGAGGGTCTATCCTCGGCACACATGACCACTATTCCTTCTTTGACAAAAAAACATAATTGTACTATATTATTCATCGAAGCTACCAAGCTGAGATAGTCCAGTTACTACGCAATCCACTCACATACAAATAATTGTCTTATTCACATGTATATCTCTGTAACCGGATTAGCCATTAGTTGTTGTTAGTGCATGGATCACTTGATTGCATCATGTCACTTCGTTACCCAACAAAAAGCGGTTTGTTCATAAAATACGAGCACGGTCTGCCCACAAATTGGCTCCCCCAACATTGGTGAATTACAGGCATTTCCCTTATTTAAGAATAAGTGCCGTAGGACCCTCGACAATAGACTACAAAGAACATTATTCGCATGCAAGACGTCGAACGTGAATGCCTTATTTACAACATAATGGAAGTGAAAAATTTCATTTCGAACCATTTCAGTAGTTGTATTGGAATTTTGTATGAGGACGAAACAGACAAACGGCATGCTTTAAAATAAAATAGAAATATAGGATCGTATTTGGTTTTCTTATCTATTTTAAGACGCAATTGAAAAATTTATAAGCACGACATTACAGCGAAATAATCAAATCAGCTTGTCATAGAAAATACGTTCATTATATTAATAGACTATTAATTAAATTCGTAGAAGTGAGAACAAGCTTCCTAAACAACCTTCACTGTCTATGAAGCGAAGCTATTTACATATTTATGTAGGTACCCATAAAATATTATGTACCCTTAGTTTATTGAAAATGGTTCTGCTTTTATACAAACAGAATAGGAAACACAAATATTATTTTACTGCTCCGTAAACAATTTTTACAATTTCGTTTCAATAAAGCTGACATAGTTTCGAGATCGGAAAGTCATAAGTAGGTTCTCCAATACGTTGTCGTTCGACGAAAACAAAGAAGAACCATAAAAACTTCATGGGATTGCCTTTTAAAGAGTGTATTGTAATATCAATAAAGTCGAAGTTACAATCCGGTAACGGCCGGCCTCTACTTTGTCTGTTAAATCTCAAAAACATTATGTAAGTCACACCGGCTATTCGCTGCGCTATAATTGGCAAAGTTTTCATCATAATTTCTTTATGAAATTTTCGTGCCAAATATCTTAATTAAGGGTTGAAGGACTTTGGCAATTATGCGAGACAGAACGCAGGTATGCTCAGCAAGTTTAATGAATGGCCCCAACTTGTGTCACAATTCATATTAAATTGTGTACACTCGTAATGCCACTTTGACATTAGTTTTCAAAACTACAGTTAGTCGCGGTGTTATAATCGTTAACTGCGCCTAATCACGCAGTGATAGTCGTTTACCGAAGTTCAATTTGATTTAGTTGAAGCGTTTTTTTTTATTGCACATCAAATCCTGAATGCGGTACACAATAGCGTATCGCTGCGTCACCCCACATTGTATAATATTTTGCTTTGTAAGCGTACAAGAAAATCTGTCATGGTGAACTTTGGCCTGCCACCAACATTGACATCCACCTTATTTACTTTATCGCACACAATAGCAATATACGGCTGTCAATAACCGATTTGCTTCTTACAATATAACAAAGGTAGACAGATACGTAACGTCGATATTTTGTATTACTCGTCTAGTCAAACGTAACCGCAGAGTAACCCAAATGCTATGTAATGGCTGAATAATTATTGGTAAATAAACTTAACTTTGCATGTAACGTTTCACAAAGCTATTCAGTAGATCGGCTAAGCCGCACGAGGCCGCGACAAATTGTCACCGCAGCGACTACCCACAAAATAAACGTCGCGGCAATAGGAACCATTCCAACTAACTTCACCTGAAATCCTCAACTCCAAGTGCGATTAAAACCACCAACAAACATTCAGCTAACAACTATGAGTTGAGTTTCCACCTTAAAATGAACTGCGTGGTTCACAGGGAACGGAACAAACGAAAGGTTCTGAACCTAAGGTCGAAGTTCTATGTAATTTGGTTACACATGCTGGCCGGCTTGCTAGAAGAGGCGCAAATAATTGGCCACAATAACAAGTCGAGTAACAACTATTTTTAGCGTCTGTTTTTGTATTACTTAGGCTTATTAGTTTGGCCGCAAAATAATATAAGTATTGTCTGTCCTACAACTACTTTGTGTAAATGGCTAGTAAAAAAAACTTACCATCTTACCATTTCTGCCGCTTGCGTGGCAGCAGAAATTCCAACTACGGTTTAAAATTTGTGAACTTATGCACAAGAAATAAGTATTTATATGCAATGCCATCTGTTTATATGCAGGTACAACACAGGCATAACAAAAAAAGGTTCTGCTTATTTTTACCCGACTGCGGCTTAGCCAAAAGAGGCTTATTGTTAGTACAAATACAAATGGCTCTGGTACATAGCATCTCTAATAGGTTTATATATATTGATAATGACCAAATACCTGTTATTCCCTGTCTTATTTGAGTGTATTTTTTCCAGAAACGTGGTGTACAACCTCAGCCTCACCGACCTGACAGAACAGCGCCGGCTGGTCTGGTACTCGCCCGAGAATGACGTCAAGATGTGCGTCGTCAAAGGAAAGGACGAGGTGAGTTCTACAACAACAGCCTGATTGCGTCATGCGAGTTCAATTATAGTGCTTATCGAGTAACTTAAAGCAATTATATCGTTTTGTGAAGCATTTATTTATGATAGGCAAACTAACAGATCTATTGATAAATTTAGAAAAACATGAAATATTTAGCCTGCATAGCCTAGCCTAAGACTCTTTTTAAATTTAATTACATAAATCTCAGAAATGCGCAGTTCTAACAACGATTTCATGTAAAATTATTTCAACGTAGATCGTCAGAAAACGTACTGAGATTCCTTTCCAAGAAATCGTGTCCCAGTAGACAGCAACTTTGATTTCTTCCAAAGAAAATATAAAGAAATGACTTGTACATCAATTTAACTCGTAACAAACTTATGTAGATTGTGACATGCTACGGCGTAGGCGGTTGCTACGAACTCTCGTAGCGCTACGATAAATCGTAGCTAACTGTTCTTGATTCCAATAAAATATTCATTAACCATTCTAAGAAACTAGTCCGTATATTAAAACTGGTTAATTTAAGCTTCTATTAACTACAAAGTGTATGAATTTAAGTAAAGAACAATGAAAGAGCGCCCGCAGCTCAATATCAATGTTACCTGCCGCCATCTTGAGGCGAATAATTGAATTTGGAACGAGTCGGTCGCGTATGAAACGAGGCCTTATTCCGCTAAACGTCTCTCTACCGAATACCGGCAAATTAAAAAGCCAATCGAGTGGAAATTCTCGCTAGACTCGCACGGAAGATGTTCCAGGAGGTCGTATAACTTTATTTTAGTTCGAGTTAATGAGCGACCTCATTTCGGGATTACGGAATATGAATGTGAGCGCGGAGTACGGGTATATGGTGGCAATAACCCGTATAATATATGTAGAAATTTGTATTAACTTACTCTGCTGCCATTCGAAGGATCCGGAGCAGATCGTCGCAAGAATCTCTTGCAATGCGAATTTGCGATGCACTAAGTCTTGGAGTTAATATTAGTGCTTTTAGCTTACTTCAAGTTCTGAGTTGAGCTGTATGATTACTGTCAAATGCGTGCACTGAATAGACAGGTCCACTCAATCTGTGTGGTTCTTTCTTCAAAAGACCATTTCAGACACCGATCCGCATGGTCTTCACATGATCTGACCAAGATTATGTCTGGACTTTAAAAGAGACTGTGACCTCTGAGTTTGTTTCGGCCTTTCTTCTCATAGTAGTCAGATAGGAAACGCCGACCTCAACTAGTTTAAAAAATGATTGACGTGTAAAAGTGTTTGTACAAACCTACTTACAGAAATAAAATCATTTATCATTTACTTTGAACAACTTCATTTTTACTACTGGATGGACTTACATCTATGCAGGGCGACAGGGATTTTTCAAATTGAAACCATGAATTCAGCACATGATTCTAGGAAGGAGGTTGGAAATTTTTACCAAAAGATTATCAGCTCTTTTAATATTAATAATAGTAATATACTTTATTTGCCAAAATGTAGGTGTACAAAGTAGTATGATGTTATTATATATGTGGCCCCTTTACATTCTACCATTACATACCATTCTATTTCTGGTTGATGAAGGGATTTGAGCATCTTCCACGAGTCTGATCAAGTCGAAATTTGCTATTCTATTACTTCAATGATATTAGACGAACAAAGTGACTTTGAACTGATATTGTAGTAACACCTGGAATTTCCAGGATACCCAAGTAACTCATCAACAAACAGCAGAAGTATCGTGTTGAAGGTCGTAAGTATCGAAGGTCTCCATGAATAGGTTATAGATAAATGGTGATTAGAACGAGGAATGAAAGTAAATTAAGAACAAACTTCACTGTGGGAAACAAACGCAACGTTGCGAATATTTAAGCGAGACATTAAGTTTAAAAAGTAGGAAATAAAAGTTAAATTTAAAATTTAAAAAACCCCCGACCCAAACAAAAACTATAAAAAGTAAAAAATAACATTTATTGGCCGTTTAAGTTGTAGGTAGTATTTTGATCAAGGCATTGTCAAGTCGGGGGACGGTCATGCCAAACAGAAGAGGCTTAGCATTTTCATTAGCCGTACCCCGACTTGACAATGCCTTGATCAAAATACTACTTACAACTTAAACGGCCAATAAATGTTATTTTTTACTTTTTATAGTTTTTGTTTGGGTCGGGGTTTTTTTTATTTTTTATTAATTATTATAAACTACTACCACAAAATTTATATTACAATTTCTATCTCAACTAAAACTAACTTATATACAGAATTGTCGGTAGAGGTGTCGCGAGTTCAATTAATTTTTCCCATCTCAAAAAATGCCCAACGCCCCAAAAGAAATTTTCACTTCAATAATCAGCTGTTTTATAGACAAGTGCAATACCTGACCTCCCCATAGTCCGAATAAACAATCTACGAATCTAAGGTCAGCTTCCAGTCTAACCAGATGCAGCTGAATACCAGTATTATACGTGGAGCGATTGCCTATTTGACCTTCACAACCCAGTTACTGGGTGATACGATACCCCTTTCGAAAGACTGGTTGTCAGACTTTCGGGCTTCTGCCCGTAACGGCTGTCAAACATCAACAAATTTCCATGCTACTCTTTGACTTTATCCCTCGTAACAACCCCTTCATTCTTTTACACAAAACGGCTGCCACATTTACGATGTTTTCCACCAAAATTAGCATAAACTGCAATAAATAGGGGTCCATTAAAATAGCAGTAAACTATTCAAGTGATCGTGTTTGTTTTATGACCGTACATAGTGTTCCGTAGGGAAAATTAAAAGGCTGTTAAGTAAAATTACCTTTTTACGAACCTGTTATTATTGGGAAACATTTTTATGGCGGCTGTATAGGTATTTTAACCTTGTAATGGCGTAAAAATGAGGACTTGTGTTATTGAACGTAGCTCTTGGGTTGAATACCAAGGGCATGCTATTTATTCTTGTCGATTGGGTTCAGAAAGTGTCAAGTTTTTTTCTTCTTAAGTTAAAAAGAGAACTGTCTTACCTCTCTATTCTACAAGTTATGTACAACCGCGGACATTATTGGTGTATCACTTTTCACCCTTATGTCTTAAGCAATGGTCACACCACGATTGCGGCGGTAAGTCCCCTCTTTGAGGAGTGGCTTGGCACAGCGTCCTCACCTTCCACCTGACGCAGGTCCTCACCGGACACGGTTGTTCCGGGAGGTTCCTGTTTCGGATAAAGCGGGAGGAAATACCCGGGTGTTTCCATTGCGAAGATCGCCCTGAGTACACGGTGGAGCATACGGTGAAGGTCTGCCGGGCTTGAGTGGAGCACCGCCGTGTCTTCGTGGAGGCGATCGACGGCAGCAATCTCTGGCGTCCGGCCCTGGTCCAGACCATGGTACGGAGCGAGAGGGCATGGGTAGCCGTCGCTTCCTTCAGCGAAGCAGTGATGGGAGACGGCGCACGTGAGGGAGAGGCAGTACATGCGCCCTCACAGCCGTAGCCTCCACAGGAGACGCCCTGGGCGTCGTGAATTCCTGGCTGATTCCCGGCCACCGTAGGCGCGGACGGTGATAAATGGGTAGCTCGCTGTCCGGTAAGGACCAAGCCCGGGTCGACGGCGCATTGTGTTCCACGCGCGCCTCAAAGAGATGTCAGCAACAACTGATGGGGCCTGGAAGGGCCGATAACTGCCAGGGGTGCGGGTTGTTCGAAAGAGATACCGCGGCCCCTGGCACACAGGCAACAGAGGGAACACGGCTGGGTTTTAGTCAGTAAAAGTCTGACACGCCCTCCTGCTCCACCCAGAGCGGGAGAAGTCATTTGATGATTTCCCAGCCAAAAAAAAAATGTCTTAAGCAATAAGGTTGAAAAGTGGTCGACCACCAGTGTACGCGATGATACACATACACTGAGGCCCTATTGGCATAAATCTTTTTTTTACTTTTATTTTGTTTTTTTGCGTTTATGCCAATAAAAGCTTTTTCTTTCTTTATTCTGTTTACATCACTGTAATAAAAGATAAGCTTTCAAACGAAAAATAACCTTAAGAATGACAATTTTAGTTACATGATTTCTTAAGGAACAGAAAGGTAGCCCGGGAAGATCAAATTATCTTACGTTTTTTGCAATTGCAAATAGTCAGTGTCAGATTGTATGTCGAACAAAATATGTAATGAATATTTCTAATAATCATTCAATAGGGTTGTATGAACATAGAGGATTGTATTGATGATTCTGATGATTAAAATTCTGTAAATACATACGTGTTACGGTCGCGAACATAGAAATGTAAATCTAAATCTTAGTAATATAAATCATTGTTATATCTATAGTCGCGAATCACATTGTTACGAGCTTGGGGTTCGTGACTATTAAAAACTGCCAATATAAATTACCAAAAATTACACTTTAATTAAACAATCTAATAACAACTCAAACACACTAATTACAAAACACAATTGCACTACTGATCACTCTAAGTCGCACTTGAAGATCGCTTTCGATGTGTTTCGCTTGTATCGCTCGACAATACTGCCCAGGTCGCGATCCGTTCTGGCCTTTTATAGGGCCTTCGGAATGTTCGTGAACCTTCTACTGTCGAAGCACCTAGAATGTTCGAGTACATACCGGCCCCGACTGAACAGATGTCGAAAGTTCTAGTAAGTTCTAGCATCGAGATTTCTAGAAAGATCTTGACTCTATTAATTCTGCTAATCGATACTAGATGGCGCTAGTGGTAACTAATGTTATCACATTAAGTGGCGCATAATAATATTTTCTTCAGCATAAAACCTGACACTGATCTGAAAACTGCAAAAACCGTAAAAAAATTTTTTGGATAGGAAATCATCAAATAACTTCTGCTCTGAGTGGAGCGGGAGAGCGAGTCAGACTTTTACTGACTAAAACCCACCCATTTTCCTTCAGTTGCCTATGCCAGGGCCACGGTAATTCTTTCGAACAAATCCGTGACCCTGGCAAGAATTGGCGGTGAGCTACCTATTGCTCACCGTTCGCAAGCCCGTGCCTACGGTGGCCGGGAGACCGCTATGGACTCCCGACGCCCAGGACAAATAACATTAGCCTTATTGACTTTAATATTTGTATTAAGAAGGACTTCCTTCTTGAAACAAATATTAAAGACAGATTTATCATTCTTCCTTAAAGCAACATAATGAAACTTCCTTCTCCATTTAATTATTTCACAATACAAATGTTTCGCCTTCCCCAAACTAATTTCTTAGACTATTTACAAATTCGCTCGAGTTTCTCTAGGAAGCGTGTAGAAGAAGTTTTTAAACGTTTATGCATTCATTAGCGGCTTGTAGTAACGAGTTTCGATTAATGTTACTGCCGCCATTTGGTCGCAGCACTCGTTTTAATAAGTTTTTGCTCCACTAATTGGAAACTATAATTTATTTCTTTTAGTAAGACGTGTTTGGATAGCAACGGATATGTCGGTACCTAAACGTGAGTAAGTGCTTTGGAGTTCTAGTTTATCGGTTCCAGTGAGGTTTTTGCTACAAGTCTTTTTCATAGATGAAACTTGACTTCATAAGCAGAAAAGGCTTTGATCAAGAATAGAAAGAGATTAAGGATTATTTTTATTTTATTCTTATTTTTATTTTTATTGAGAGGAACAGCAAACGGTTACATTATTAGGACTTACAACTAGTTTAACAAAATAGCAATTTGGTTATAAATTAACCCACAACGCTGCCCACAAGTAGGCATAGAAGTTTAAGAAAAAAAAAGCTAATCGCTAGGAACATTAATAGCAGTACGTATGGCAAATACTTAATTAAAAGTTAAATGATTAAAAATAAAGACTATTAGGAAAAAAGAAACAAAAAAATAAAAGAAATATATCAACAATTAAGAATAATTTGTTCATAATTAAAGTAAAAAGATAACAATATTATACAGTACAATATTACTATATTAAGGAGCTCTTGTTGTGATATCTAATAGGGAGTGGCGAATGAGGCTTTTAAATTAAATTATTGTGCAATTGAAGATATCTATGTTTACAAAAACCATACGGCGGACAGGTGAGCGCTGGCCTGAGTTCGTTCGGCAGGTGATCAAAGCGAAAAGACTACCTGCCGCCTGTGAATAGTTCGAGGTACAGCAAGCAAATCATACTGTTCAGATTTGTACAGTTAAACTTGTTTCTGACAACTTTATATAGTACTGTGGCTTCGAGGTTAATTCCTTCTACAGCTAAGAGGGAGGACCTTGTACTTGCTGAGTAATTGAGAGTATGATAAGTAGGATTTGTGGCATCTGTAGTGCATAGCACGCAAGAATTTGTACTATACAATTTCAACCATTTTAGAATATTTTTTGTAGATAGGATTCCATACTGACACTGCATATTCTAGCTGTGAACGAACAAGCGCTTTATCATATCATCATCATCATATCAGCCGAAAGACGTCCAATGCTGGACATAAGCCTCCCTCAAAAGGGGGGATTTGCCATAATCGCTACGCTTGGCAGGCGGGTTGGCGATCGCAGTATGGTGGTAAAATGCATAGAGAACGCTGCTGCCCATTCTCTAGTAAGTCCCTTAGTCGCCTTCTACGACACCCACGGGAAGAAATGGGATGGTGCTATTCTTTACGTCCGGCACCACACGGAACAATTATTATTTATTATAAATATAAAAAATTAGATAAGATAAGCGCTTTATATAAGCATAAATATGATTATAGGAACATAAATCGCTCAAGTGGTCGTGAATGCATATAGCTTGATTTTAAACTTTAACACATGACTTTAGACCAGTTTGCTATTTAAAAAAATACGTTACTTTTCAATCGAAGTAGTAAATACAGGGTGTTAGGAACATCGACGCGAAAATTGTTATCATAGATTCGGTAGGTACATGATTCTGGACGCCTCGGCGTTGAAATTTGTCGACGGTTTTTAAAACAATTTAGTTGTTCCGTACATTTTGACCGCGTAGGTACTGCACTTTTCTATGTAACCGCAGATGTTTTTAATCGACGAAAACTTTCTAAGCTTGTTTACAATCATGTGTTGAATTATGTCCCTGCCATCCTGTACAAGTACCTTTATCATTTTGAAACCTATAGCTTTGCCTAGCCTTTTAAAATACTTCTAAAAATCATCATATTATTACCACAAAACAACTGAGTAATCTCCTCTATCACTTATTCTAGAAAGCCTGTTAATCGTCACGTAAACCACAGTCCAACTAATCTTTCTAAGTCGGTTATCCCAAACAGTTCTTAAGAATATACTTATGGATAAATAGTTTTGTATCACTCAGGATTTCAAGAGTACGTGATAAACGATCTCTAAATGGTATTACGAATCAAGGGTAATATCTTTTGCTCTTTATTCTGATGTTTTTTTATGTTCTGACATGTCTGCTTTCAGAAGAAAGATGGTATAACTCCACCTTCTCGACATTTATTTATCATTTTTGAGCAGTGGTGGCCCAGTGGTACCTAACAGCCCCGACTAACGAGTTGTAGATCTTGGGTTCGAACCCGTCATCTTTAGTAGTCCCACCTTGTCATCGGTACTTTCTATAGGTTAAAAGAAAAGCTGCAATTTCGAAATCATATTTACTTTCTCATTTTTAATATTTAGATTAAATAATAATTGGTTTTTTGGTAAGAGGTCCATAGTGTTAAAATAGGATAGTTCCTCTATAGTTAATTAACGACGTGCCAAACCAAAACTGCAATAATGACATTTCAAACGTTTTCAATAGCTTAAATGCACACCAACATGTATTGCATATATATACCAGAATATTCGTTAAACATTTATAATGAAAAATAACGAAAATAAAAGCCAAACTGAAGCAATTAGGTAACCACAGCATACTTCATTTTTATAACTTTCTAACATAAATAATGACCTTTTTAATAATTTGACATAGTAACAAATATTATGAAACTTTTAAAGGCTAAATATAACGACCTTCACCGCCAGAGGGCGCTACGGCCGACAGAAGGCTAATTAAGGCACGTTTTTTAAAATATATGCTGTGTCGAAAGTAGGTCATGTCTGCCCGAAAAATAATGTTTCAAAGTTGTTCAGCAATATTAATAATGAAAGGTAGAAGTGTAAATTTTTAACGAGAATGTAATGAGTTAAGCTGGTAATATAGGAACAGTGTACTGTAGTTTGGTGTAATTAATATCGTGGAAAGTTGTTTTCCTTGTCGCTTCCTGCCAGAAGGCAGGTGATCTTGTGACCGACTCGATATTAATCAGTAGAAGTGTTAATTTACAAACAACCAGCGTCCATAAGAATCATAACTACTATTAAAAATGTTTATGCAAATAATTTAATTTCAAAGAAGGCATAGTAAAATGAGACGGTTGAAAAAATGATGGAAATATGGAGAACTGAAAAACGGTGAAGGGAAACATCGTAAGGAAACCGGCACGTCCTAGAACCAAACATTCGAAGATATATGACATCTACCAACCTTCAATGGGCCCGTGTGGAAGATTACAGCCCACTCCCTCTCACAGAGAGGATGCCTGTGTCCCAGCAGTGGGAACATTATAGGCTGATTCTGTGATGGAGAAGCTACACGCTCTAAAAGATTTTGAAAGGGACAATGTATGGCGCTACTATGAAGCTACATTCTCGTGACGTCACTTCTATGATAGTTGTTCTTTCCCTTCTAAAGGTATCTACACAGTCCACTCAAACAAATAGCAACTGGACCCTCATTGCGAAACACTGTCTCTTAAGATAGGATACCTTAGTTAAAGAGACAGAGTCTAATCTATTGTGTACAGATTTCTTCAGCATCCAACAGTTTTATGTAATTAATGTCTACCATAAATTCAAAAATTGTAAACTTAACGTTCAGTTATCTGTATTATTCGATATATTTCCTTTATTTAAACTTAAACACATGTAAATTATATTTTTAAATATTAGAATATAAAACATATAAAAACATTTAAAAATATAAAAAATAGTAGCCCACCGGTATCGGGAACAGGGTCCAAGCTACCGGCGGTCAGGGCTCCAGAGAGAGGAACCTCCTAACAATGCGAGCCGTGTCCAGGAGTACCGCTTTCTGGATCAAGCCCTTGACCCAGCTGCCCAACGAGAGCCTCCTCAGGTGTTGGTCGAGGCTCTTGGCTATCAAGCCATTGGCTGTGACGACTATCGGTACAATGATCGCTGAGTCCACATCCCACATGTCGACAACCTCGCGAGCCAAGTCAAGATACTTGATTTGTTTATCTTTCTCGGCTTTCACGAGGTTCTCGTCATGCGGGACCGTTATATCAACGATTATTGCACGCCGCTCTAGTCGATCCACCACCACTATATCAGGCTTATTGGCAACAATAGTCCTGTCAGTGATGATGGATCGATCCCAGTACAGTGTGACATGTCCATTTTCGAGAACTGGGTCGGGCACATACCTGTAGTACGGCACTTCTGATTCCACAAGGCTGTATTTCAGAGCCAGTTGCTGGTGGATAATCCTGGCTACAAGGTTGTGTCTATGCAAGTATTCCTCGTTAGCTAGACGAGAACACCCGGAGATAATATGTCTGATTGATTCACCCGGACGGTGGCATGCCCGACAGATGTCAACCGTGCCGTCTTTCACAATAAATCTCCGGTAGTTGTTCGTCATCATAACTTCGTCCATAATTGCACAGACAAAACCTTCGGTTTCTCCAAAGAGGTCACCGAAACGTAGCCAGGCTACGGACGCTAGTAGGTCTACATCGGGTCCATGTAGGACCCGGAAAAAGCGTCCGTGAAGCTCCTTACTCTGCCATACTTCCATGCGATCTTTAGTGTCAAGTACTACTGGCTTGCGCCAGTTCTCTTTAGCCAAGGAAAGCGGGGTGAGGCCCTTGTCCACCGCAACCACATCTCGATGCATCCCCACGTCGGTTCCCAGGAAATATTCCCTGAGACTGCATATCTCGCGATTGTGGAGGGTCTTAGCGTTTAAGAACCCTCGACCTCCACACTTTCGCGGGATATACAGTCTCATTACCGATGACCGTGGGTGATGCATTCGATATGCAGTCAGCAGCGTACGGACCCTCCTATCCAGGGCGTCGAGTTCGGTCTGCGTCCATTTGAGTATGCCGAAAGAGTACATCAAAACCGATTATTATTATTATTATTATTAATATTATTCGATATATTATTATTAGTGCGCGCCTATTCCCATCAACCGAGCCCAAATCGAGATTTCGTACTGCTACTGAGCATTGCTAATAGAAAATCCCAATAATATCCTACTATGTGACTCGAGGGAGCAATATAACATTTCAAACATTTTAATTACAAAAATACTACACATTTGTCAAAAGTTATACGATACGATAAGTAGGAGTATCCATTCCCTCGAGCGAAGTCACGTTCGTCATGTCTAGACTCCCACTTAGCGCGAAGTAGGCATTTGATACCAGATTATTAACTTCAAGTATAAGGACCATCGACTCGAACTCTTACATAAATGAATATATAAATGCACCTAGTATGTAGCTAAGGTACCTACAGGGTACCCATATGGTACATACCAAGCAATACTTCAATAATCTACGATACGATAAGATAGATTTTCGCGCTTGTGGTTAAGTAATTTCAACCATACAAGTCGATCGATCAGTTTAAGCTAGCTTGCTTCGCTTGCCGCGGTTGGTCCGTGGATAGGTGACATCTTTACATACCAAGACCCCTCCGTGCCTCGGAAATCACGTTAAGCCGTTGGTCCCGGCTGTCATACGTGTTTCTTTGACAGTCGTTACAGGTCGTCTGAAGCCCGAAAGTCTGACAAGGGGTAATCACCAAGGGATATCGTATAACCCATTAACAGGGTTTTGGAGGTCAGATAGGTAGTCGCTCCATGTAAAATACTGGTATTCGTTAGTTGTTACCTACATCCGGTGGTTTGACTGGAAGCCGACCCCTAACTTAGTTGGGAAAGCTCGGCCGATGATGATGTACTTTGGAAAACCTGAAAGGCATCTTGTGTAAAGTTGAATTAAGTCTTTGAATTTTTTCAGACAGGACAGGGCATTTAGTAATTTCTTCATTTTCTTGTGGCAATTACAATTTATCCGTCAGTTATTTTCATTCTAGCTTCGTGTCAATTTTCCAACTATTGTAAATAAACAAACAGTTTGTTTTAGCTATAATAGCTACATCCATAATATAGTTTCTGCAACTTTTGTAAATACCTTGGGAGCTGTCTGTCCACGGACCACAATTTAAAAAATAAATATTTTACAATTTTCCCAAAGTTTGTTGACCACAAACAAAGGTACGTTCTTTTTGCGTTCCCGAGGCTCGTCGCTGAGTTGATTGCTTGGAGCTCGTGGGACGTTGCAAATTCATGCTTCAATTGCAAGCAAGGCTTGGCTGGTCCGTGTACCTGCACGCCATTTTACTTGGTCCCGAACTGCAGCCGACGTGAGCCGACTGCCATTGGTTCCTAAACAGATTTGTTGAATTCCGTCTCCGAGAACATTCTAGTAGCATTGTGAATTAGATTATGTAGGTGCAAAGTGGAATATATCAAATGGAAGGTATGTTTGGTTTACAGAATTTTTGTTTGGTAAAAAACGTTTCAGTGGTTTTTACCGGAGTTAAAACCTGAGACCTCTCTGATAGTTACATGAACTTTGTCTTAAATAAGAACAAATACCACAAATAACACAAAACTGTTGTACAATCCAAATAAAATAACAACAGATTTCTAGTGTAACATTTTATCTAAACCTTCTTCATAATTTCCAATTCCTTTTCCAATTTCTTTCATCATTTCCAATTTTCATTATTCCCACTGTATCCCCAATTAACGTCAATATCCGTCGTTCAACGGATTATAACATCACTCTGGGTAAATCCGATTACACCCAGCCCGTATTTACAATTAGCTCTGATCCTAAAGCAAGCAGGGCGTATTTTATCCTAGGTTTACGCGAAATGGGCCAGCATTTAGTATTCGGCCTGGAGTGCTCTGAATTAGAAAGTAACTGGTCAAGTGAGGGTAGTGTGCGAATCGAAATGTGAGCTGTTACAAAGCTCTGGTCTCGCTACTGTAACGCACGTAATGGAGGATCAGGGTTGCCACCCGACTGTTTATATCATTAACTTTAACGGTTCGATAAGAAAGAGACAATTTATTTGAATACAAGCCGTTCGTTCATCGCCATCATCATCATCAGCTCAGCCTGGAATCCCCCAGCTTGGTATAGGCCTCCCCCTTTTTAACCGACTTCTAAAAGAAGGAGTTATCAATTCGACATGTTTATATATATTTTTTTTATGTATTCGATTTTAGTATGTTCGAGCATAACTCCGTCATATAAAGACGGGTTTGTAAAATTCTTTTTTTGTTCGAAAAGGGTTTATTCCGAAATGGTCCCATTTAAATTTCATATAGATCTGATGGGTATCGTATTACGCAGTTAGGGATGTGGAGGTCAGATAGGCAGTCGCTCCATGTAAAATACTGGTATTCAGTTGCATCCGGTTAGACTGGAAGCCGACCCCAACATAGTTGGGAGAAAGCTAGGTAGATGATGATGATGATGATAGATGATGATGCGTTTCGGAGACAGACAACGGAACTCTTCAAAAAATGACAGAAAATCAACCGCGATTGCTGCTATCGCATAAACATGCATTGTTTTGACCCCAAGATACCCGATGAAATTACGAATTGGTATGGGGTAGGTACTATAGCTAAAAAGTGAAAAATAAAAACTTTTTCCAAAAAAAACAACCGACTTTTAAGTTTTTGTTACCGCCTTCCGAAATTAAAGTTATTTTTCACTTTGTAGTGTTTTTCCGGAAGTCGGTTTTTTTTTTTATTGGAAAAAGACTTTTCGCCATACTTCTCGGTTCCGGTTGTCTCTCATCCATGTGTTTCCCGTGACTTTGACGATGTCATCAACCCAACGCGCTTTTGGACGGCCCTGGTTTCTTTGGCCTGATCTTGGCGACCATCGCTATCATTGCCCGTGATTTCGTCTACGATCCTGGATGAAAACTAGTCTTTGTCCTTACCCGGGTCATAGTCTATCTGTGTGCCTAATTTTATCCAAAGCTTTTACAGCCGCATTAGCGTGAAAGCGTTACGAACAAACTTACTTTCGCATTTCTAATATCAGTTAAGAGAAGGATAACTGGACAATAAAAGAGTTAAGTAATCGTTTTATGGTCGAGAGGGTTTTGTCGAACTTTGTTTTTTTTTGTGGCATGCTATTTATAGACAGCTTTGTAGGTCTACACACTAGTACATTTTGCTAGTCACCTGAATTACATCAGCGATTAAATACCTGACGCTTTTCTCTGCTTTACCTTTTTTATTGGATCCCAATGTACAGTCAATCTAACCAATTAGTTTCGTTACCCTGTTCATTGAGAGTCAGCCATAACACATTAAGTAACATCTAAATCCATCTAGATGTTAGTAATCAATCAGTTAGTAATGTCTTATGTTCCACTAAAAGTTCCATAATTAGTCTTCTTGGTTATTTCTCATGTTCTATAAGGACGTTGTACTGTGGCAATAAAAAATATGTTTCTCTTCTTGTCAATAATTTCTCTCGCTGATCCCACCTGTGACAACCCTACACGGTATTGCGGGATGCGTTGCGTGGGACGAGCCGCTCGTAATGGGCGCAGCTGACAGCGCCGACTGTGGCCAACGGGCTCGATTGAGGCTCCCAGAAACTTAGGGCACTGCCTAACATGTTCAACGTATAAAAACATCAGGTTTCATCCTAAGCTCATTAGGAAACCGTGTTTCGAATTGTTGGCCTACTTTAGGAAGGTTTTTTGTTTCTGTGTTTTTATCAGTTAACCCAAGTAAAATTTTAGGTTTAAAAAAAAATCTTTGGACTGTATATTTAAAAGCAGCCATTTCTGTCTTATTATCTTCCATTCTAACTAATATAATCTCAACTGTATTATTAACAGGCTCTTCCAATTATTTTATTATTTAAATACACACGATAAAATACTACGGGATATGACAGTTATTTTTTTTCTTCCAGTCTATTTTCCAGTTACATGCATTCTTGCATATTTTGATATTACCAAAAAGTATATTAACAACATGCTTTTTCCATCATTTTAAGTGTCATTAAAATTATCAAAAAGTTATAATTCCCAGTTTGGGAAAAGTCCGAGCCATAACCACACACCACAACCACCAATAAATGTTATTATTTCTATTACTTAATGTAAGATATGGTCTTAAATTAATCAAAAATCATTGCACAGTACCATTCTCTTAAGATAATACGTCATTCGCTCGAATAGTCAACCATAACAGTAATTGATGCAAGTCAATAACTTAAGCTAGACTAAGCTAGCATAATAACTATTGTTCTGTAATGCACGTCAGTTTGTGCTAACTTGGATCTGAAGTCAGATTAGTTACTGTTGACGCGTCCTAGTGAGACGTTTAGGTATGCATTGGTCATATTAACTTAGATATTAGAACATTAGCTAGGTTGTAACACATTTTATACTTCTTTTGATAATACCATCACTTTGTTCCCAAACAATGTTCGACGCGTTGGAAAAGGTTTTGCGCTAAGATTTTGTAGAAGTAATAAACAAGAAAATATGAATAAACACTGTTTGATTTTTGTAAGGGTAACAATTAAGGTTTCCGCAGATAGGCGCGACGCGGCAGCGCTTTAATAGAACCATTTCTATGACAACTTCATTCAAATTGATCTACAAAAGTCGCGTCGAACATTTAAAGTAAACCAAAAATATCTAAGCGCTTGCCAGTTATTTGTGTTATCATAATCCTGTATGGTGTAAGTTTTTGTTTAGGCGTACATATCTGGCTCTTGTGATTCAGGAACTCCTAGAACATGTGGCGGATATCTACAATGCCCCACATACGAAAAACTTCAAAAATCAACAAATGTGGAAAACACAAAAAGTGAAGTGGCGCCATCTACAATGCCATATGCGAACTACTCAAGACCTAACGTCACACCGCAACTACATCAGCTGCATCGCGCAAGCAGAGTTTACCGCGCGATCTGCATATAAACAAACATCCCGACATCAATCGTCGGACAGTTGGTTGGAGGATCCTCCCTTTTCCATAGAGTATGAGTGAACTTTACACCCTGTTCCTCATACCTCTATAAACACGTGTCAGGGCTACTCAAATATTTGTATCATGAAGTGAAATAAATAAATAAAATTATTTAATGTCAATAATTACGTGTTCCATTTTAATAGACATTCATTGTCATAACAAAACGCATTTGATCATCATAGAAAGCTACTCTTATTATACTTTCAATGATACGTCAGTTAAAAACTTGGTTATTTTGTTCTCAAACGCCTAGTGCTTTAAAACTCACCGTCGCTTTATCTGGATAAAATATGAGCAAGTAAAATACTGCTCGAACACTAGGTCACTAAGAAACTTTTAAGATACCATAAAACTATTAAAATAAAACTGGTACTGGAAGATTTATTTCCGGTAAAATACCGTTCTTTAAAACTGTTTTAATGATAAAAACTTAATTCGTATCAAAGATTTTCAGAAATTTGTGAATTCTTCTTAAAGTTTTTAGTGCCGCTTTTAATTATTTTTGATAGTCAGTTTCCAAGCGAAAACTATCATAATCTGCTACAAGGATATTTTGGCTCTTGACATCGACAGAGGGCGCTGTTGGTAAACATTTGTTCGAAAATCAAGATGGCGGCGTTCATTCCGATTTTAGCCAAACGCCAAATGATCCTTGTACAGCTTCGTGTAGCTTTATATAAGTATAAGGTTAGCCAGAACGCCGACTAAAGTTATAAGACACAATGTTAAATCGAAGATTGAACCGAATAACAGCCCATTTCGTTCAACTTCCAAGGATACAATATTAAGAAATTTTACTACAAAAAATCCCAATCATGTCTGTACATACCTTCTTCATCTAACCTAACCATTCGAAGCAGTAGGCACCGCAGGCTCAACTAGTTACACAAAACGACATGTATGTCTTTCAGTGTGCCTGGATCCCATTGTGACGGAATAGGATTACGGAGCGTACATCTGGTGGCTCATGGAAATGCAAATGCAATCATATTACCGAACGATATCGCCGATATACCTGTCCGGACATGGATTTACTTGGACTTAATTTTATTGGCGACATGCCCGTTGGAAGTCCGGGAACTTGGGATGCGATTAATTTTGTGGTATGGTGGTTTGTCATTTTAGGGTTAGATTTTTTAAATGCTGAATCCAAATCTAAAAGTAGTATAAATCAAATGAACATATTATATCTACTTATTTATAAACGCGGAGTGAACTTACGCCAAATGTAAACGTCGAAAAAAAATGGTAAATTTGACCCAGTACTGCAGTGCTATTCTGTAAAAATCTCACCGTGATAACTTAGGTGAAGTGAGCTTAAAGTGAGCTGTCATGAGTAACAATCCCTAGTAACAGATGAAATGACAGATCACTTCACCTATGTTCTCACGGTGAGATTTTAACAGAATATATCGGCTGGTATTGGTTGTAACTGTACTCCGCGTTTAGGTATCAATAAGGGGGATAAGGTAGAAGAGTACATTTGAAGTAAAAATAGGATTTTTTTAAACAGGAACTGTATGGCTGTGCGATAAAGTTTTAATATAATATGGTAGGCGAAATACTTAAATCATGAAGTCGAAATATTCACTAAACGTGCAAGAGCCTTAGTGACTCTAGTTCTTTTATTTTCTGTGAAAGTAGAGAACCTTTTCCTTGCAGTGTGTTTATTAAAATACTGGTTGATTTATAAATTCCTTCCCTTATATTTATTTTCTTTCTAATTAAACCACTTAAACCATTGTTTATCTTCTTCTACAGGAGAGTTGCCAAAACTACATCCGGGTGCTGGTCTCCCTCGGACCTGGGAGGCTGCTAGTCTGCGGCACGAACAGCTTCAGGCCCTTCTGCAGAGAGTACAGCGTGCAGCGAGACTCGTATCACATGGAGCGCGAGAAGTCGGGCCAGGCCGTCTGTCCATACGACCCTGAACATAACTCCACAGCCGTTTATGCTGGTAAGTAAAATAAAACATAACTTCAGTTGTTAGCTTTGGTATCTAAATTAGATGTGTTTTCCCAAAAAGTGCGTGCCCATTTTCTTTTTTGTTGGCCTTATTTGTTTCTCAAAGTGGGTAAAGGCTTCCCTTTTTCCTTCCAAACCTCTTGTACATTCTTTGGTCATGTTGGCCGGCTGCAAACTTTATCAGATCGTCATACCACCTTCGTCGAGGTCTACCTCAATGGCGATATATCCTTACTTAAAGATGCTCACTCACTGGACGCCTCACGTCCAGTGAGTGACCATCTTTTACCATCTCGTGTGCCTATTACAGATTCATATTTTACCACGCCTGTCCTAAATCCGACCTGCTACTGTAAATATTGTAAAAAAAAATCTTCTTTCTTCTTATAAACACTCGCGAACAATAAACTGGAATCACTTCATCGTCCGCTGCTCGAAACAAATTTTTACAACTTCTATGCAATTAACTATGGATTGTGGTGTATCATTTGAAAGGCAATTTTGTTAGCTTTCAACCTCTTTTAATATCATAACCAAAGATTGTTCACCTTATGTCATAGAACGTAAAACAAAAAACATCACTTTTTAAAACAAAACACTATATTGTTTGGTAATCCTAAAACCCTATAAAAAGGGGGCGTTTATGAAAATTGATCATCAATCCAATATTTCACGTCACTGGGAATACTGAAGCTAAAAAATTGAAACCACACCTATAGAAGCCGCTCAAGTCGACATCGTAATCCAGCAAGGATTGTCTCAGCGTACTATCTCTCGACAGCTTCATTTGAGCTAGTCTTGTGTCTTGAAGGTATACAAGAGGTTCAGGAAGACTGAAAACTTCGTCCAGAGATCATTATCTGGACGGCAGCGATGCAATTCGGTGAGAGATGACCGATTTATTGTCACCTCTTCTCTCCGAAATCTACAACTGACCGTCGTGGCCGTCCAGCAGCAGCTCAGAGAAGTTCAAGGGAGGGCTGTCAGCGAGTGGATAGTGAGGCGAAGCAAACTTGTTCCCGAAAAGGCCAGGCACGTGACCTAAATTTGTCTCCAGCCCACCGACAAGCCAGGCTTCAGTTTGCTCGCGATAACTTAGATTGGGATATCGAGCAATGGAGGTGAGTCCTGTTCTTGGACGAATCCAGGATGTGCCTGCATGGTAGCCACCGTCGACAGAGAGTCTAGGAGACCGGCGGAGCGATTCGCACAATGCTGTTTTACGGAAACAGTGGCATACGGGGATGGGTCCTGTATGATGTGGGCGGGATATCTATTGCAGCAAAAACGTAGTTGATATTCGTACCTGGTGGAGGTCGGGGAGGGGGGCTAACCGCAGAAAGATAAATCAACGACATTCTGCTAGGCCATGTGCTCCCTTACGCTTTATTGGCGAAGATATCCTGCTAATGCACGATAATGCCCGCTGCCACACCACTGCAGTGACTAGACAGTACCTTGTAGAAGTCGGGATTCCCACACTAGACTGGCCAGCCCTCAGCCCTGACTTAAATCCGATTAAACATATATAGGACGAGCTAAAAAGGCGGGTACGAGGAAGATGTCCAGCTCCGGCGTCAATAGACGACCTGAAAACTGCTTTAGATGAAAAGTGGCAGGAAAAAACACAGGATTCCATCAGGAAACTCATTCGGTCAATTAAAAACCGTTTACAGGCTATTAGGGCTAGAGGGGGTAACACAAAATATTAAGGGGTAAATAACATGAATTGTAAATAATAAAAAAAATATTTTCATATTGGACGTCTAAATGAATAGGAAGTCCTATTCATTTAGACGTCCACAACTTCGACCTATTGCAATAATTCTCTAAATTTAGGTAGACTATTTAATTAATTTTAAATCTTTTTGATATCATTTGATAGTTAACAAAATTTCCTTTCAGGTGATATACCACAATTCACAGCTCATTGCATAGAAATTGTAAAAAAATGTCTTGTACTCAAGACATTTTTTACGCGTTACTACGCTCGATGAAGTGATTCCAGTTTATTGCTCGCGAGTGTGTATAGCGAGAACCCAAAACACCAAGCATGGCCACAGTATTTGAAACCATTAAGTACATAAAAGACGAATGCTACTCTGGTCCTTTACTTTAGATTTGATTATAAAATTAAAAAGAAAATAACACGGTACACAGACAGTTTTCCTAAAGCAATCGGATAAAATCCAACTTTTCATAACCCTTTACGTAGGATTTGAAAGACAGGTTAAAGTAAAACCGTCTGCTGTGACACTCACAGCAAATATTCTGGCAACCCTAGCTGCCAATTAGCGCGACACTGGAATATTTAAATTCGGAATATTTTTTTTTCTGTGAGAGTAAATGTTGTTGTGGTTATGGCCAGACTGCCAGTACAATATCTGCACTGATATTCGTGTCTAGGTTTACTCATGCCTATTGTATGGATTGCTATTGCAAAGCAAGGATTAATTTAGATGCAATTATAATGATAGTTGGGTACAAACATTATAGAGTGTATGAATGAAGATACCTAGGATCTTTTGAACGCTGACATCTTATGTTATTGTGACTAAGATAAAAAAAATTGTCGAAAAATTCTGTTTATAAAACAATATCAAATAATAAAATCTTGTCCGTCCCCAACACAGCTGGCAACATAGTTGGGCAAAGGCTACGCAGATGATGAGTAAAATTAAATCCTTTATTATAAGTGGTTTTTAATACCTTCCGCTAACACTCACCTAATTCTCATTTAACTTCTACAGTCTATTAGTAGTATTCGCAGAATAACCACAATAATCCCGACTACACGATTAGGTTCATAATCCAATTTACAAATGCACATCGCACAATACACACCTGACTTATCTTACGATATATGTCAAGATATATCTTACATTACTTAAGCATGGTCCGGCCGGACTGTGGGCATTACCACACCCGTTAATGGAACACAACGACGGTCATGTTACACTGTGGGATACCAATTAGGCATTGTGTATTTCCGAAACTACGTATACTGATAGGACTTGTTGTAATGCTGTTATTTTTGGACGTGTATGTATATGGAGGTTTTAGTGTAACTGGATTGAAAATCACAAACACACGCACGTTTGTTAGGCCTGCTACATAATGTTTCTGTATCCAAAGAGAGTGGTTCGGCTGCTGCTGCTGTGTATCCTACTAATATTTTAAAAGTGAAAGTTTGGATGTTAAGATGTTTGGTAGTTTGTTGCTCAATCGCGCAAAAACGGCTGAACTGATAATTACCGACCTCCACGCGGGCGGAGCTAGTTGTTTACAAAAGGACTTCAAAATAATGGACGGGTACTGGTACAAAAAAAGATGCCAAAGACAAAAGAAAAGCAATTTGATTATTGTTTTAAGCACACAAGAATTATTTACACAAGACTTTAAGAGAAGCTTTAAAAATGGGTAAATAAGACACCATCTTCGAACCATGTAAATATTATCCCTTCGAAGATCACAATCACAGCACCTGCGACAGTATTGTCGATAACATGACAATGAAAAACTACTTACAGATAAAACGTATCTCACCCTCCGAGTACATACCACAATCGGTATCGATAAACCTCAGGTGTGTATCATTAGGAGCTCCACATTTCCTGAGGGTGATACCGTGGCTCGGTATCGATCTCACCTTACAATATTAAAAAAAGTCTTCCATTTCAGCAAGAGAACCCCAAAAACAGGCTTCCAAATAAGCAGGATCTTCGCAACATAACAAAAGCTTGTTATCAGACCAAGAATACTTTTAACATTTTGTCGGAACCCTTTCCAGTAACCGGGTCACATATGCTAAGGGAGTCCATGGTCGTTCCATTGTCAGGAAATTAGGAAAAAGGGAAAATCTTTTTCATAACGATTGAACCCACTTTCACAGTCTGTCGGCGTACAATGGCCACTCATTGTTGCATTGAAAGAGGATCGTTCAACGGGACTACGAGTGGATTATGACGTGACTATTATACATATTATTTGTATACCTAGGTGGCGGATGTGTGGGATAGAACGTAGGTGGGACGAATTGGTAGTTAGCAGGGATTGTTCAGTCAAGTCAATATTCAAATTATTACCACACGTTTGCACTATATCTTCACGTTTGCCAACACTGACGGCAATCTTTCAGGGGGTTGAAATTACTCATGAATATAAACAGCTGAATTCAAAATCAGACTCTTTAAATCTTGTATAGGTAAATACCAGATCCCCTACACAACATACAATAAAACTTTCTTCGGTATTGTTCGTCGAATCGTTGAGTCTCTTATGTTCTAAGTTGATGCTGTATGATTACTGATAAATGCGTGCAATGACGTGACAGGTCCACTCAATCTGTGTGACTCATACCTCAAAAAACCATTTCAGTCATCAATCAACATGGTCTTCACATGATCTGACGAAGATTAAGTATATCTGGACTCTAAAAGATACTGTGAACTCTGAGTATAGGCCATTCTTCTCAAACACAACAATGTCTAAGTAGTCAAATCAAATATAAGTTCCCACAAACATAAACTCGGCAATTTATATAAAGCCTTCAATAGTAAACTCTGTATATTAAAACCGACGCCCACGTTACACTCCTAACAATAGGCCATATTCCAAGACCCTGTCACTAACCGACTTTGTAAGCAAGGAAGCCGAAAATAGAAAACAATACGCGGCGTAGTATCGTAAACAATAATACGCAACTTACCTACGTCCGATCCGAATAAAGGATCTGTTCGTTATTACCCATGCGTATATGTGGTTTTGTACAGCTTTTAATATAATGCGTTCATTATTGAGCATTGTTCAAGAACTTACTTAACTTGGAACGATGCTATATTGATTGCAAATGAAGAAAATAATATTCCTACGTATTTGTAGTGTTAAGGATCCAATTATTACGAAATTACTTTCTGGCAAAAATGTAAATAAGCTCCGTAACTAATTTGGTAGTACTTTCAAATATTCCGGTAAAGTAGCAGAGACTTTTGTAAACCACTCCTAATTATTTTCCGGTCATACAAAAACCAATTTATAGATACAAATCTAACTATTAACAATGAAAAAATTAAACTTTGAAATCGGTCTAAATACAAATTGTTATTTAAACCAAAGGCGAAAATGAAACAATTTACTCAATGAAGTATTATTTTATCGGATCCAGTACCGAGTTTATGTAGGTACTGTCACACTTATTTGCTTTGTCGTTGTCCATTTATGTTATTGTGTAAACGATCTAAATGCCTATAACAATGAACATTATGGACCTTCCTTTGTATGTACTAAAATTGTTTTTGTGGTATACTTGAATTTTCGAATGAAATAAACCAAAAAAAAATGTAAGAGTTTTGTTCACAATACAAAAATGTTAAACCGTATATCGAAACTACTCACCACGTATCCGTTGCTGAAAGTGTGCTTCATGTGCTCGACCATTCACTATCACAAAAAATGTGGTCCACATCGAAACAGATTAGTGTCTTCTTCGTGAATAGGGCAGCTGGATAGGACTGCTGGACGCCTTAATATATGTACTGAGAGTAAGACTTCGTCGTAAATAGGACTTTAATAGCCTGACACAGTACTGGTTCCATGCACCCTGTACTGTTCTCTTATATCAATGTACTAGCCTCTAGGCTTCCTACATAATTTGGAGTTGAAGCCGGAACCGAATAGTAACAGAGCCCCCAGGTGCATGACAGCTAATACTGCAAGCAAATTCTGAATTCATCCTTTGCAATGGTGCATAAATATGAAGTAGGCTTTAAGCCCGAACAGATCCAAAATGTAAGCCTTTATGAGGCCGTTTGCCTATTGAAAATTGCATAACGACATGCCAATATACCACTGGAATTTATTAAAGAATTATCTTTGTAGTATGGGGACTAATTCTCGTGAGGGTCAAACGAAAATCTGGGCTAAAAATCGCCAATCCAAAGACTGTTACGAATATTGGTTGGCTGTCGCCAGTGTCTCCTTGACTAGAAACCAGGACTATACTATTTCCTGGACAAAAAATCAACAGTTTTCCCACGAAAACGATACGTATTTAATAAAAAACATATGCAAATTCAGCAATGTCCTTTAATAAACCAAGTCACCACCGTCTTAGTACCACAAAATACCTGTATTAGCCGACTTTTACCCAAGTACCCTACTCCATGTTTCAGCACAGTGTAAGTACCTCCATATTGTACCTATTCTATTGTGTTCAGACAAAACACGTTGAAAAGGACAAGAGATTATCCCGAACAAACAATCGACGTTTTATACAAAGCCTTTAAAAAAAAATATAAGCATGTTTTACCATGCTCTACTGCGAGAGTTATTCCGAAATTAATTTGGATTCTACATTATGAAGTTTGTATATTATGGTCTTGTAGATAATTCATATTCGTGCCCATATTTTATAGTCTGTGTACAACCTGTTTTAGTATGCACTATATTTTATGCTAAGGCCATGTGTAACTTAGCTTTATTATAAACGTAAAATTATGGTCCGTTTGATTTTATTTTGCAAGCAATTTCATGTTTATGATTATGGTAAAAGCTTGCACATGACAACATAGATAAGCTAAAAGTTGTTATTTTAAGTATTATTTTGACAGTAACACTCAAATTATTTATTCAGTGGCATAAAACTTAAACATTTCCTACATCTTTGAGGTAAATAACGAAGTTATACGAATAAAGTAATGATAGAACTCCTCCGTAATTCTCTTATGAAAGAACTAATTAATTTAATTGCAACTGTACATACATACACATACATACAAAAGAAGCCTATAATATTCCCACTGCTAGTACACCTGCCTCCTCTCGATGAGAGCGAATTCAGTCAGTGCGAGTTGCTGCTAGCTGTGACATGTCTTCGAATTTTTGGTACTAGGACATGCCAGTTTACTCACGATGTTATTCTTTCACCGAATTGAGAGCAGAGCTGATGAATGGAGATGAATTTGCACTAAGTAAATCGCCATTTCTCTCTGCAACTGTAGTCTTGCATTTCGCCTTAGATTTAATTCAATAAATCGCTACAAGTCTGGTTATCCTTGAACATCGTCACAGCAAAATCTACCTAGTAACCATGGCAACTATACAAATCCCCCTACACAAACAGTTTCCCATGGTGCTGAACCATCAATTACCGTCACCCTGTCCCTTTGTGCAATTTTCTTTGCATTAAAGCATCCCCTTGCAAATTCACACCCATTTATTACACGCAACAAAACTATCGTCGCAACTAGTGTTATCTATGGTAACACTGCGGTGTTGCTAGCTTTATTTTATGGAGAACAGGGGATGTTTTTTGTTTAAGCTCTATTTACATGAAGGAACTGTTGATTGTATCTTTTAAACGACAGAATATTCTATGCCTTAGGGGGAAATGTTAGAAAAAATAAAGGCATTTTAATAGAAGCATAATTTGTCATAATTAATTTAAACTGACACCTACTCAATGTCTGCTTATTTAAAAACACGTTAAAGTATTCCACTTCTAAATTCATGTGAGTAATTAAAAACCGTGTTCACAGTTTGTCGTTGGCCAGTACCAAAAAAAAAGAATAAAACGTTTACATTAATTGAATTTAACAAAAGCACAGTTGCCAGTTTGTTAATATTATTTCATATAAAACTGGGGCTAACTTTTCCACATTTACGCTACCAACTTTTATCAAATTGTCCTCGTGTTATGTTGAGCAATTCACTCATTCACGCCAGCGTTACCTTTTATACGGGCACACATTTTGGTCAAACACACACACACAGCTCTTTGTCGCTGTAAAAGTGGACACGTAAAACTTTTGCATAAAAATGTGAGCGAAAGAATTTCCTTGTGTGTGTGACAAAGTGACCACTTACGCCTGTGTCACATACTGGGGACTTTACATATATTTTTTCGTGCACTCACACATGGGGCGTAGCGCATGGCCACATTACGTGGTGCAGACACGGTACGGTTAGTTATCTCCTATTGATCTGGTCCAATTAAGTGCACCGACGCCCTAGGGAACGCTGGGCGGTACACCGGCAGCTGGTCTTACGTCCACGTGATATATACGTAATACCTACGTATTTGGTTGCTTCCGTGTCGTAATTTTGCTGATGGTGTAGGTAGGAGTACAATTCCTGGCGATCGTGTCCGGTCGAAGATTGCGACGGACTTAAACAATTGTTCTTAATACCAATTGTCTTGATGCTGATGCTATATAAATATTGGTAGGTGGATTGCTGTGATTGGAAAATGGACGGAATAGTTTGCTTTGTCGAATTTGAATATTTGAATTTCTCTGGTAGGTTATTGTTGAAAAGTTCATCGTCATTTCTGACTAATTAAGTTCAAGTTCAATGTATTGTGGAAGAGTTTCTTTCAAAGCTTTAACTACTTATTAGTCCTAAATGAAACGTGCATAGCTTCATATCAAATTCCACGAACATGTTCAATAGACCGCTTGTATGTCAAGGCTTCCATTCAGTTGGCCTGTTTATGAAGCTCATAGGTGGAGGTATCATTATCATCTTAAGATGTATATAAGTAGGATAGTCCATTATCACTAATCTTAATTCCTTATAAGAAAAGAATTATCATTGTTGAGAAAAATCAAGTGCCGTTTTCACATTCGATTACAATAATGAATTTTAAAATTCACATCAGTGTTCATGTCATTTAACTGTTTATTTTCCATGTGATAGTCAGATACCTTTTATCTGTGGAATAAATACATATATCGGTTTGACGGTTTTTATAGAAAATATGCCAAATTGTCAGATTTATTCTTTAGATAAAGGCTCTGACTATTGAAAAATCAGCCGTTAGTAAAATATAATAATTCAAGACATATTATTGTCTTATTTAACAGATAACGATAAAATGACAAGCAAATATACATTAAACAATAAATTATTTACAGAAGTAGAAGGCGCACAAGCCAAACTGCTGAAACTAGCACAGTTTAACATAGGCCTCATAAATTGAAACAACAAACGACCCTACTGCCGACAATGTCCAACTAACCACACACCGGTGTTCGCACTATCTTGTCTCAAATAGCTACACAGGTAGATACTACGTACTACTACTGCCTACCCCAGTTTTGGCCCTTATCGCATTTTACGGCACCCTCGGGAAATGAGGGCGTTGGTCCATTCGTAACAGAACACAGCACAGCATATGGTTATCCAGTTAATCAAATTAGTGCCTGGTTTAGATAGCTGGTCGTGTCATGGCGTACACACTCTAATGAAGTTTTGTGATATTTAATTTAAAGTTGCAGAATAATTAATCTTTGTAAGAGTCAATTTCGATACTTATTAGGTCAGTTTTAGTAGTACGTTCTTACGTCATGCTTTATTACAATTATTCAACAATATCTAGATGACCGAGCTTTGGTAGGTTTTTTTTTTGTTTGGCGCTTTCTAAAAATGAAACCTAGCTAGATCGATTTATCGCCCCCCTGTATACTAAATTTCATGAAAATCGTTGAAGCCGTTTCCGAGATTCAGATTATATACTCGTATATACATATAGACAAGAATTGTTCGTTTAAAGGTTTTAGATAAATTTCTGTTTCAAACTCATGTTAACACTTATTATATTACATTATACTTTTTAATTTGTCTTCTACCACTAGCCGAGTATTGAAAAGGCCATTTCGCCATTAAATATGATATGACAAAACAATCTATATACACAAGTACGGAAATAAATGTACAAATGGTACACCATAACAATCTCCCCGGCAATTCACACAGTTACATTTGGGCAATCCACACAGACACGTTTGGGCAATTCACACAGACACATTTTGGCAATTAACAGGCACACGCATCTCATATGCGAGTCACGTAAGCTGATGGCATGTAACGCACTCTGCTACTTATCACTGCATTATGGGATTTCCCAATGAGGTTTATCGTCGGGAAAATTATACGTAAGTACGTAGAATATACGGTGATAAATGATTTTTTTTTAAATAATAAGAATGTTGACTACGTAAGAAATATGAAAGAAAATATATTTTATGTTCCAGTTTTAACGTTTTCATATGCTGCATCATCAATTTGATCGTTATTTTTAAGCCTCTGCTGAAAATAACGACAACATTTGTGGGGTTAAAAACGAAAGAGGGAGGGAGGGTTCCCTCCCTCTTTCGTTTTTAACCCCACAAATGCTGTCGATGAAAATTCTAACTAGACCACGACGTAGGTATTCTATTTCAAAGTGTCAAAATTTCAAATCGATTTTCTATTATTTTCAGACAGCGAGCTGTATTCGGGTACAGTCGCAGACTTCAGCGGTATGGAGCCGATCATTTATCGAGAACCATTACAAACGGAGCCGTACGACTCAATGACGCTAAACGGTAAGCCTGTTGTTAAATAATTATTATCATTAAAAACAATAATATCACATCAAAGCCTAATAAGTCATTATGATCAGCTCCTAAATGTCAGATTACAATCGCATAGAAGCAAAGAACAATATACATAATGTTAACACCACACATGCTTTGTTAACAATGTGTATTCACATATCTACGGGCGATTGACTCTCAATGTGGCTGTCAAACAGACATCCGCCATTATAATTGAATTCAGAAGCGCGGCAACTCCTTGTCATTCGCGTGACATTTGACGTGTCAACAATCGCTAAATCCGATTAAGTTCATATTAGAAATTATCGACTGAGCAGCAATAGGGTTACTTCACTCGGTATAATTGGGTGTTAAAATTCATGTTACGACAGAAGATCGTTTAACTTTAGTGATGTAGTCTAATAGTGGTGTATTTCTTATTCACAGCTCCGGACTTCGTGAATTCTTTGGTACACGGAAACTTCGTGTATTTCTTCTTTAGAGAAACAGCTGTTGAATACATTAACTGTGGAAAGGTAAGATAGTTATTCTTCATTTCTTGTAAATTTCTTATTAAATTGATTTTTCGTTCGCTATCAACTTCCAGCTTCTTTTTCTGTCTTGTGTTCTGGATAAGTAAAGTTTTTAAAGGCTATTTCCAGCGCTGTACTCTGATGGCCCCAATGACGTATTATAAATAGACGCGTCATACACGAACATAAGAGCACTCAAAAACAGCGTAAACCAGTAATGTAGCTACCTACTAGCACATAAAATCATACAGTGCGCGAAGGACAGGAAAGACCCATACCGATTCCTGTTGTTAGAAAGAGATAAACATATATATTTAGTTACATCACTAGCGTTGCGCCGCGTCACTGGATGGTACGTGACTAATAACACGACAGGCAATTACCTGTCATTTATCTTGCCAATATTGAGTGCCGGTAACGCATCTAAAGGTAATAATTATATCATTGGATGGCCCATATCCGTACCAATTAACACCTCTATTAGTTTAAATTAATATCTCTTATTGATGAGCACATTTGTTCCGACACGGAATGTTAGGTGCTCGAGCGTGTTCTCGCTGCACTAGTATTTCACTCGCAGCGTGACACGGTACGTATCACCGTCCTCACAGCGTGACACGTGTACAATTCATTGCTTACATGCGGTTTTACTTTACCGCTTGCAGGTAGTTGTGAATTAGATTTAGAGTACTTGAATTGTATGAGAAAACTATTGAAATGAAATGTTTATTTATGTAAGTAGATCTTTTAAGACACTTTTACACGTCAATATTTTGTTGGTCAATGTTTTAAAACTAGATGGCGCCGGTATTTCCTAGGTGACTGATCCCTAAGAAGAAATGCCCAAAAAAACTCAGAGGTCATGGTCTCTTTTGTTTAAGTCCAAACAAACATTATATTACTTATTAGAATTTGATGTGAGCCTAACAATGCAGGGCCATGTCTGGAAGGGCCTTTTAAAGAAGAATGATTGTAATAGGTTACCGTAACTTGAACCACAATCTTACAATCTATATCTAAATATACTACATATTAACTTCTCGCATGCAGTCCTTGTTTATAAATATTTGAGTTTTTCCTAATCGGGTTGAGTATTCTCCAGATAATAAATAATAGACTGCTGCCAAGTAAGCCCATTCCACACACAAAACTGATTTTCAAAACTCTTTAAGTACGCATAAATGAATAAACACATAACATCACGTCTGGTTTCCCCAAAGGGTTTGGCAGGCTAGTACATCCACATTTCGACAGTTATGTTTAAGTCCCATGTAATAGGGGACGAACCTATTGCCATCAATCGGGCACAAATCCAGACTCCGGACTGCTACTGAGAAATTCCAGATAGAAAAACCCACTAACACGTTGCCTGACCTGGGAATCGAACCCAGGACCTCATGCTCAGCAGTAGCGCTTGCGAACACTAGACCAACGAGGGGGAGGTGGATAATAAAAGTTTGATAAATAGTGCAAAGTATAGCGTTAAAACAACGGGTCTCTGGCTCGCCAATCCACCATCTTAAACATAGGTAACGAGACGGTAAGCCTTATCAAAGTTATGGTGCCTATCACCATAAGTTTGTTTAGGCTCACCCTCCTCCCTTGATACGCTCCTCTAAACCCTTATGCTCTTCATCCAGGCGGTGTACTCCCGCGTGGCACGGGTGTGTCGTGACGACCGCGGCGGGCCGCACCGCTTCAAGCAGCGCTGGACGTCGTTCCTCAAGAGCAGGCTCAACTGCTCCGTCGCTGGAGACTTCCCCTTCTACTTCAATGAGATACGTAAGTTTACAACCACATTCATAAAATTTAATTAAAGTAATTCATCATCATCATCATATCAGCCGAAAGACGTCCACTGCTGGACATAAGCCTCCCCCAAAAGGGGGGGTTTGCCATAATCGCCACGCTTGGCAGGCGGGTTGGCGATCGCGGTATGGTGGTAAAATGCATAGAGAACGCTGCTGCCTATTCTCTAGTAAGTCGGTTAGTCACTTTCTACGACACCCACGGGAAGAAATGGGATGGTGCTATTCTTTTACGTCCGGCACCACACGGAACACACAACATTGAAAAAGTAAAGTACCTAGTTAAAGTAATTGTTTCCAATGGTTTCTGTTAGTCTTCGAAATCACAGTCAACAAAGTGTTGTCACGCAAAATGTTACAGCATATGTTTATGTCATGCAGGAAAGGTTTTACAACCAGTCTTACCAAGGGGTATCGTATTACCTATAATTTGGGTTGTGGAGGTCAGATAGGTAGTCGCTTCAGGTAAAATTCTAGTATTCATCTGCATCCGGTTAGACTGGAAGCCGACCCCAACATAGTTGGGAAAAGGCTAGATAAATGATGAAGGTTTTAATAGTTATCTCGAGATAGTCACGTTTGACGGCACGGTTGGCGCAGCAGTTAAGCGATTGTCTGCTGCGCTGCGTGTCGCGGGTTCGATTCCCGCACGAAACAAGTATCGGTATGACCTACAAGTAGTTGTTCCGGGTCTGGCTATTTGCGTATGTGAGTTTAAATGTTTGTGAACGCACCCACAATACAGGAGAAATTCCTAGTGTGGGGCAAGGTTTTTTTTTTTTTTTTGTAAAGAAAGAAAGATGAAAGAGTCATTAAACTTATTCCCAAAATCAATTTAGCTTACCGACCCCCGTTCTTTATTTTGCTTTAGAAATACAGATTCGAAAAATAAAATGAAAGAGTATACTAGTGCATGTAGTGATGCTCTTAGTGAACTGTACAGTTTGAGGGAGCGCAGCTTTATAATAAATTACCAAAAGAGATAATTCTTCATCAGTGAACATTAAAAAAATATGTTACATTTCTATTTGGCTAACTAACAATAAATCTTTGATAGACCGAACGATTCTCATATTTCAGTGAACTATGTACTTTTGAGAAATACATTTCTTTAAACCGATCTCATCATGACGAAACTACATTAACCCAAATATCTCTTTTTTCAGAATCAACAACAGAGTTAATAGAAGGTGTATACGGAGGTCTGAACGCGCAGTTGATATACGGCACCTTCACGACTCCACCCAACAGTATATCTGGCAGCGCTGTCTGCGCGTTCAGCATGCAAGACATTGCTGATACCTTCGAGGGAACCTTCAAAGAGCAGAACGCGATCAATTCTAATTGGTTGCCAGTTAATAGTGCTAAAGTAAGATTTTGTTCACAAAATGGTTTCTCAGTTTCCTGTCGCATAAACAGCCTATACTGTTCCCATAACACAGACACAGACCTCCCTTCTGTTAGAGGGCGTGGACCATAGTCCACTACGCGGGCCCAGTACTGGTTGGTGGATGTCACATGTCTTAGAATTTTTTGGTTCTAGGACAAGCCGGTTTCCTCACGATGTTTTCCTTCACCGTTTTGAGAAGAGTGGTGATGAAATTAAATACTCAAAGTAAGGTGCCTGCCTGGGTTTGAACTTACAACTCGGGGTCGATACCACTGGGTCACCGGTTGACTGCTCTCTAGTTTCCTTTGGCCTTACACATCATACAACTATTCGTTGCATTCCGTCTACAACGTGAAATTAGGCAGTTAACTGTAATATTGATATTTTTTTTTTGGTTTCTGATTAAAGTATATCTTAAATTATTGACCTTATGTCCATTTTCATTTCAACCTCAATGCAAGTGGAAATTTTTCAAGAAGAATATTCGAATGACAATCTTAAATATGATAACGTTTCCATAGGTACCAGAGCCTCGTCCGGGGACATGTAACAACGACTCGAGACAGCTGCCCGACCAGACGCTGAACTTCATCAAGACGCACGCTCTGATGGACGAGTCTGTGCCAGCCTTTTTCGGAGAACCCATCGTTATTCGAACTAGTTTCCAGTAAGTTTCATAAACTTAAAAACCTCTTTTAATGAATGTGTTGGTTCTGACATAGGAAGTTAAACTTTTGTTATTTTATTTTTTCAGTTATCGATTTACACAAATAGCTGTTGATCCACAAGTGAAAACACCTGGAGGGAAAGCATATGATGTCTTATTCATTGGCACAGGTGAGTTCCCAAATACATCTTGACAAAGCTTTAAAAGACATGCCTACATTGAAACTAATATAATCTGTGATATCTTTGAGCTAATCAATGCTGCACTTGTAGAAAGAAAAACTCTCTACGTCAAAATATTTAACTAACTTAACCTTCAACAGACAACGGCAAAATCATAAAAGCCATCAACGCAGTCTCCTACGACTCAAACAAGCGTGCAGTACCCGTAGTCATCGAGGAGCTACAGGCATTCGCAGCTGGTTCACCAGTCAGAGCCCTGAGGGTCGCGAGAGCTGGTCGAGATGCTGCCAGACTGATCGCCGTGTCAGATCGACAGGTCTTAAGTCTAAGGCTGCATCGTTGTTCCAGTGATAAGATCAGTTCTTGCTCGTAAGTATTAATTTAATAATCTGCTTCGTCTATAGCGATTTATAGTTACTAGGGTTTACTAGGCTTGCGATTTCATTCAGCAAACCTGGCTTAAACTTTAAAATGAGATGTGAAATGTTCTGGTTAATATTGAAAGATTTGTAAAACTACGAAATGCTCTGAGAATCTATAAAACCCCAAAACTTCTCAAATTAGCAAAGAAACCGTGTCTATCAAAACTTCTCAAATTAGCAAAAAAAAATGTATCTATCATAAAATTAATTTATCTGTAATTGATTCAATTTCATTATTTTTACCTATTTTGGTACAGTAATTTTGTTCTGGATGCATCGTTTTCACACATAATTATACAATGAATGTATGTTAAATATTGTAGTTATATCATTTTAAAAGAGTAACGGTGGAGTTTCTTGCCCATTCTTCTCCATACGAAACTATATTTTTAATACAGTTGCTCAAAAAGTGGTGTATTGCAGGGACGTATAGCGTTCGGGATGTGGGCTATTACATACTAGTGCTTTTTTTTTACCTTTCCCGAACTCGTGCGTTCTCTTTCCCAACTGTCAAAATAATGTCTATTAAAAAGAAAAACCAACCATGAAGTTTTTACTAAAGAGTTTTTGTGATTCATACAAATACGTATATTTCTAAAAGGAAGCTACTAATTTATTTCAATATCAGATTTAATGATTTAATTGAATGAGTTAGGTTAGGTTTCATTTCATTTCATCTCATTAAATTTCATTTTCATTTCATATCAATAAAAAAAATCTACTGAAGACTAAGCTGTATGGATAGTTCCCTTTGCCTACCAAAATGGGTGAAAAAAAAAACTCTGCTTATATTATACGGTTGGCGCCATTTTCCAGAAATTTTCTTTGCGAGTTTAGTTGTTTGTTGCACAAAATGAGTAATTTCGACCCTATTTTTTTTTAATTAACACCACCGGAACTCAGTATAATTGCACAAAATGCTTCGGAGAACATTTTACCGGAAAAGTCAAAAAGTCGTTACATATCTACATACGACGAATTTATTGCGTGGAGAGAAGAGAAAAAAGCAAATAGTTTTTCAGAAAATGTTATGTTGGCATACTTCTCCGAACTCTCAGCAAAATTAAAACCGTCTACGTTATGGTCGAGATTTTCGATGATAAAAAGTATGCTGAAAATAAGGAACAACGTGGATATAAGTGAATACCCAAAATTAAATGCTTTCTTAAAACGACAATCAGACGGTTTTACAAGTAAAAAGTCGAAAATATTAACATCCAATGAAGTGGAAAGGTTTTTGAACGAAGCTCCCGATGATCGTTATTTAGCCACAAAGGTAATTTATTAATAAGTACTTATATTTTTCTTTAGTATTCAGTTTACGAAATCGCAAAATACAGTCAAAACATTATTTAAAAAAATATTAATCAAATCCCTTTTTTTGTAGGTTGCTCTGATTTTTGGCGTTGTTGGAGCTTGCCGCAGAGAGGAGTTAGCCAATATTACTTTAAAAGATATTGAAGCCCATGGAAAAATGCTACTAATCAAGATTCCGAACACAAAAAATAAGATACCGAGAAGCTTTGTTGTTGAAGGAGATTTTCTTAGAATAGTGCAAAAATATATGAATCAGCGGTCCCAAAAAGGAAAAACCGACCGTTTTTTTCAAAATTACCAAAAAGGGAAGTGTACAGCTCAAGCAATCGGGATAAACAAATTTGGTAATATGCCAAAAGAAATAGCAACGTTTCTTGGTCTGCCGGATGCTGAGTATTATACTGGGCACAGCTTCAGGAGGACCTCTGCTACATTATTGGCAGATTCAGGAGCCAATTTGACGTCCTTAAAGCGACTAGGAGGTTGGAAATCAGACAAAGTTGCAGAAAGCTATATTGGTGATTCATTAAACAACAAACTAGAAACTGGGAAAAAAATCACACAATCCATTAATTTAAGGTCCAGTCCGTCTTCTTCACATGTTGAAGAGAACGTTCGTCCATCTACCTTCGTTGATAATGATAATTCATCAGATCCAATTCCATCAACTAGCAAACGCCATTGTATGACAAATATACATGAACAATCATACGAAATTAATAATAGTTTGTCTCAAACAGTAAATATGCAACCTAAAACTTCCCCAGTTACTTTAAAAAACTGTACCAATTTCAATGTACATGTGTACTATAACTTTTATAAGAAATAAATGATTAGTTAGTTGAGTTTATTGTGTTTTTATTATTTTATTAAATTGCTTCATTTTTTCGCAACTGTATTAAAAATAGTCGTTCAGTACACCTGCGGAACCGTCATTGCAACTTGTTCCGACTGTCAACCCTCGCCTTCGGCTGCGCCTCGGCTCGGGTAGACATTTGTCGGAACTCTTTGCAATGACAGCCTTTCCGCACTTGTAATGAAATATACTATTTGGAAGGGGCGACTAGAATCAATTCTATTTTAATGTAAATGTTGACGTTCAAAAGTGCCTTATATGTGCCTATTTGAAATAAATGCTTTGACTTTGACTTTGACTTTGACTTTGAAACCCATGTTGATAACAATTTCTAAACCTTAATTTGCCAGTATTAATAATGATTCCTCGTCATTCTTATGTGATTAACCAAATTGTTGTTTTGTTTCAGCGAATGTGTGGCGTTACAAGACCCGTATTGTGCATGGGACAAGCAAGCGGGTCGATGTCGCGCCTTCTCTCACGGTGTCAGTCGGTGGCTCGACGAGAACTCCTTCTACCAGAGCGTCAGCACTGGCAGCCATACTGCCTGCCCTCATAGTAAGTACTTAAAACTGTAATATTAAGAGAATGGGTAGAATATACTGAACACAGCACAGAAAAGCAGACTGCTGTTAGAGACCACGGAAGTGTGAGTAGAAAGGAATGTAGCATTAATAACAAGAAAAAAGAAGAGTAAATGAGAATGACGAAGTTCTTAAAAAGAAAAGATTCGGATTAAAAAATATCATCTCAACAAACACCGTTCTTTCCCTAGGTAAAGACGCTGGTGCAGTAGGAGGTCTCAGTTCAGGTCTATACGATGACGCCCGAGGTGAGACGAAAGGAGAAGTCATCAACATCGTACAAGACAAGGACGGAAAAGGAGGAGGTGGAGGTAACGAAGGTACTTTTACTAACATGTTTCATTATTTGAAGAACATTCCATTTCATCACATTCTGAAACATTATCAGGACTATTAGCAAAATTTAATGAATAACAAGAAATCTCCTTCTTTTTAGGTCCTGAAGTTCTAGCAGCAGATCCTCCTCCGGCTGCATACTCAGTAGAAACCTTAGCATTAGCAGTAGCTGCAGGTGCTTTAGCTGCATTAGGAGCAGGGTTCGCAGCCGGGTACATCTGCGGCAGAAGATGCAAGAAGGACGACGATGACAATATGCCTTACCCTGATACAGAGTATGAGTATTTTGAACAAAGGCAGAATATTAATAGGTTTGTATTTTGTTTAGGGTTAGAATGAAATGTATAATTCGTTACTAACAAACAATCATTGACTGTAAATTAACACCATACATCAACATACATTCTTAACAAATAACAAAATATTAGTGTTCTGTACTGTTGGCGGCTATCGTTGGTGGAACAAAGACTTATGGCTTTCATCTTTCCAGGATCCAGGCAGAGCCCAAGCTCCTGCAGCAGGTGGAGGAGGTGACGTACGCGGAGCCCGTGCTGGCGCCGCCGCCCAAGCCGGCCTCGCCGCGCGCCACGCTGCGCAAGCACCCGCCCTACCACCCGCACCACGAGACGCTGTTCCAGTTCCAGCCCGACGCGTACCGTCGCGACAACTTCGGAACTCTTCGCTCCCATCAGGTCAATGTCAGTTATTCTCTTTTTTATTCTCTTGCATGGCTTGCTGATATCGTTTTACAGGTATGAGTAAGGAAGCACATAAAGCTGGTCCTATCATTCGTGGATCTTTGACAGTCGTTACGGGTCGTCAGAAGCCTGAAAGGCTGACAACGAGTCTTACCAAGGGGTATCGTGTTACCCAGTAACGGGTGGTGGAGGTCAGATAGGCAGTCGCTCCATGTATAATACTGGTAGTCAGCTGCATCCGGTTATACTGGAAGCCGACCCCAACATGGTTGTGGAAAAGCTAGGCAGATGATGATAAGTAAGGTTAGCCGTGAAAGTTGACAATATATGTATGAGAAGATTTGTTTACTTTTTAACATAGCTTTCTACATAAATATTTATGGTAAACCAATCAGAGGGGCAATTCTCGTAAATTTAAGAACGTTCACAATTTGATTTCAGTCTCAATCTGTCAAATACAGGTACCTCGAGTTTCCATAGATTTTTGACAAGACATTTGGTTGTCACCGAGATGAGACTGCGACTAGATTTTGAACGTTTTTAAATTACGAGAATAGACCGTCTGATGCATTTACAAACATTGTTCAATGAAGAATGCTATTGGAAATTATTTTTGTCGCCACTTAATACCTACCTGTATAAAGATTCAGCGATTTGCATGACTTTCCTATAATCACTGAAATAATACTTCTGTCTCTATGCGCATTTAACCCTTTTTCAATATTAATGTTTTTATCTAACTACCTACTAATAGAATAATCGAAAAACAAAGTAAGTTTTTTTATTGAACTAATTTCATCGCCTTGCTGTTTTCAACCATCAAATTCATCAATTACTTCGCATGATTCATCATAATTCATGATCTCGTCACCTTCATCTTTGTGTTTATTAAAATCACTTACTAATATATCAAACATATTAATAAATCATTCCATATCCATTGTAAAACCATTGTGGTTGAAAATGTTCGTGAGATTTCATAAATTAAAAAATAATCATATCTTCTACTTAAATAAAATATTGATTTGTAGTTATAGTCATATGATATTTCAAATTAACTTAATTTATCATAACTCAGTTATTAAATTATGATGAATATTATGCTTTATAAATTGTGACACCTGTCATAGTTTCCATTTTAATGTTTTAGACAAAATCTCACGTGCATTTCAAGCTGACGATAACCATTCATAATTCCACTAACTCACGCACGCTTATTCACCTAGGCATGTCAGTTAACACAGGAATATTCGGACCGCAGGGCGATGGGTACCGGCGGGGCAACGACAATGGCTTCTCGACCACGCGCTCAGTAAAGAAGGTGTACCTCTGAGAAACAAGCGGGGCGGACTCGCGCGACCAAATGCATCATCATAAACATAACACGCACCATCACCATACATTGGGTAAGTTGAACAGTTTTTTACAATTCCTTACTTACATTTATATAAATAAAAGTCTTTATTGCAGACCACACATGATCAAAAACACAACAAAAAAAATGCAATTAAATGCCATACGTAAACACACATACATAACACACTCACGGACACCACTAACTCAATTTTAAATAGAATACTAATTTATCTCTTGTGAGTTGTTCAAACTTTAGTAAATCTTGTCAAAGCTAATTGACAGCATTCACATCCTGCACCTGCCACGTTCCGTGTTGCAGTGTCGCAGCGCAGCAGCGGCTCGGGCTCTGCGTCGGCGAGCGGCGGCGGCTCGTCCTCGTCGCCGTCGCCGCCGTCGTCGTCGCCGTCGCCGTCGGCCGAGCGGCCGCCCACGCCGCCGCCGCCCGCGCCGCAGCCGTGCGCCTACATCTACCGCAACTAGCGCGCCGCCCCGCCCCCCGCACCGCACGTCGCCGCGCACGACGCGCCGCCGACGGACGTGACCGAGACGTTCCAAAATTAAACGACATTGTTATTCGAATCGTATTCGACTGAGTGACGTTCGACCGAACGTGTTTTGTTATCGCCGACGATTATGACCCTGTAGTGAGTTACTGTGGATACGACGTCGTATTTTGCCTGTATTATACGTTGGAGCTGTTGAGCGTTTATCGGAAACGCACCTTTGGAATGGCCGAATTCTAAATGATTTGTAACATGATAGAATAGATAATGTACTATGTTTAAATGTGGATTGTTAAAACAAATGCGAACGCGAAACATTCTTCCATAAAAAGAAATATAAACGTACTGGTGATTATCCAAAATCTAAATTGATCTTTTCTATGGTCAAAGGATGTGAGACAAAAAATATGTATTTTTTTTAAAAGACGGAACAATATTATCGATTGATGTATGTAAGATGAATAATGTAACAAATTGTAGATTGTTTAGAATATACATAGTTTACAAATAATGTAGGAGAATATATAAGTTTTTGTTGATAACATGTTAACGAATAGTTAATTTAAAACTGTGATTGTCATTGCAGTTTTTTCAACACTGTTCAATCAGCATTGTTATCAACAAAATGGAAGAGTTGCAATGGAATCACAAATGCTTTTTTACATAAACTACTATTTTTAGCATAACGTCATTAAATATAGGGAGGGTTCTCTTATTCTAAAGTTTTAGCGTTACTATAACTCGACAACATTAATGTCAACACCACAGCGGTCACGTGATGATAAAGACGTCAAAAACTTTTTGTGCAACTTGAAAAAATATGACGTGTTGTGTAATGTTGCCGAGCTATACCTAGTTTAAACGATGATTATAACATTATAGTTGACAATGACATTATGAACCACAAAATATGAAATAAATTATATTTACCATGTATAAAAATGATATGTAAAGTTCTGATACTTATTCATTCATTAAAAAGTGCTTCTTATGGGTGTAAAATTAGATTACTAGGAGATCGTTTTGATAATTATTGGATAATGTTATAGAGTTAGTTATTATGTATACATAGATACATATTATAATAGTTAAGGCGGCACTGTGATGCCACATTGCCAATTTAGATTGTTGGTGCGCCATTGTATAGTTACAACCCGTAACTGTGATTCTTGTGTACATACATTCTGTGACACTAACGACGTCTCCTTTTGTCTACTGTCGTTTCTATAAATTAATCTTTCCAGAAATGTGGGCCAAAATGTTTGTAAAAATCCATTTTCGAAAGACGTTCCTGTTGCTAATTTTGTAATAACCGAGGGACTAGAATTTTCTCGTTGAATATCTAATCGCTTTACGAATTCTTTGTAAACTAGCTAGCAGTTACTTTTGACCCCGAGATTGTATAGTGTTCAGACTCATCTTCGCTCATTGTTGACAATTGAATGTGTGTAAAGAAAATGTCAATTCTATTTGTAATGACTTAGTGCCTAAGTGTGTGTGGCAGGATTGTAATTTGTACATTACAATGATTCAGTTTTCTTTTGGACTGATGTTAGTGCGGACATTAGCGCGCCTTTAGAGTAGCGATAACAGTAGACAAGACGTAATGAAACACGATAGATACCTACTACCTCAGAACTCTGGCGAGATCTCCCAACCTGCGCAACAGCCAATAGACAACTGTAATTTATCTTGAAAACCACATAAAAACGTTGATGCTCTAACTCGAGATTTTATACTTGTCAGAGTTATTTGGCAGTAAACAGAAAATAATTTTTATACGCCATAATAATAAAAAAAGGCATTCTCGACATTGCCTTCATAATACTCATGTTTAATTTCATTTTTATATAATACCAAAGAAGCCATGATGTTAATGTAAATTATTTATTTATAGTAGTGATTGCTAATAACATTATTACTTAATGAAGTTGTTATTTTATAATATTAATATAACTGCCAATTTGTATACTTATTTTATAATTAACCAAAGTAACGCACAGTTTATTTTTTAAATTAATAAATCCATATGATATTATTATGTAGATGCTTACATGGCAAAATTGTTTGGAAATTGTAAATGTACAGACCGCGAAAATGGCAAACAAATTGTAATATTTTAACTTTAAGCTTGCAGTCCTTAGTCATTTAGTATCTAAAGAATATTAATCATGTTACAGATTTAATGTTATAACGTCATAAGAGTTGATTGTATTTATAGTCCGTTCGTTATAAAGTGACCCTTTAGCGACGCGCTTTGCATGAAGTCGTCGAGTCATACGTTGGGTTGCCACTCAACCTAAACCATTAACTCGTGGTTGCCATTTTCACAGTTTGTAATTCGAAAATTAATTAACACGTACATACGTAAGTGAGGCTAGTACTTGTAAATAGCAAGTTCTGTAATGTAATTAGTTTTCATCGAGTAAATAAATTAAGCGTTAGAGTTTAAGCGCAAGAAATTTTTGAAACTGAATTGTTAAGAATTGTGTTTTTGTATTACTAACAAAAAATATTGATGAAATGTACAATAACCATTTCTACGTTTAAATTACTGAACGACCTTTTTATACTCGTAAAGTTAAATGTAATCATAACATGCCTAGAAGTTTCTTGTACTAAGCGTAAAATATTGATTTTATAATATATTGAGAATTATATATAGATCGTATCGTAATGTAGTATATAATAGACCGCTTAATTTTGTTTAAAACTCGAAGCCTTAGTGTTAGAAATTGAAGACTTTTATTGAAATAAAGAAATAAGTAACAGATTGGATTCGTAAAAATGATCCACAACTTTTATTAAAAAAAATATAATGTTAAGGTATAGCTCGTTACGTCACGTTACTCTCAAACTATCCATCACATAACTACTCTATGTTATAGCATGTAAATACGAGGATTGAGTTCTAAAGACAGGTGGGGAAGGCCACTTTTCACTGAGACTTGGTATGGAGTTTACGCGATACGCTATTCGTTAAGAATTTACAAAACGTTAAAGTATACCTTAATAAATTATATTCACTTTTAATGACTATTTATTGCCTTAGTGCAAAATTAGATGTATGCCACGATACTCAGTGAACTGTAGGCCTCTACAGATTAGGAAGTACGTTTGGTTTCGCTGCGTGTGCAATATTTTTCTACTTGGAAAGTTTTCTCGGAATTCTAATTTCAAAATTGTTCGTTAGAATTTTTAAATTAGAATTGTTAGCAGCAACGCATTTTGTGTTTTCTACGTAAATAATTTCTTTATCACAAAATGTTAAGAAAACATATTAGGTAGGTTTAGAATTAAGAAAATTGAAAATGTCGCTAATATTGGTACAGCATTTAGAGCCGTTTACTATTTATATTTTGACATGAAACCATTCGCTCCCTGAACAAAATTCCTATTGAGCATTTTGTGATAAAGAGAAGCGGGACGGTATATCATGAAGTAACTAATGGGAAGTGCCTAACTATATTACCTATTTGCACCTGTAGTTTAACAAGCCCGTTAATTCCCATGAACCGACCATTATTTCATTAACAGATTTATAAGCACTGGTTTAAGTTTAATCTATGTCCTGTCAACTATGCAAAATAATGTAATCGGAAACAGGACAAAGCTTAAAATTTAACACTTATCTTCCATGCTAAGTGATAGTGAGTTTCTAATAGAGTGCCTTTAGTATCGCATAGGAACCGCCCTTTAGAAACTCGGACAAGAATATTGGAATAGCTCTATCAATTTATTTTTAAACCTCATTAACAATCATTACTTCGTACAATTTTACTAGTAGTCATAACGTATACGTCATCATTTACAGATAAATTCACTTATTACATTACCTACCTGTTATTCCAATTCACTATGTCTATACCTGATGATAGTTTTGGTAATCTATGATAAACCTTTGATTATAAATTACCTCTTCATTCCCATAAACTCATAATGTTTTGTACTATATTTTCATTTGCTCTTTTCTCCAGCGACATGAAAGATGTAGGCTCTGTTTTAAGTCTAATCTATATTGCTGCCTCCGAACCATTGTTACAAGGAGTCGGGACTTGCATTCGGTTTAAGGCAGAGTCTAATTTTAGTTTCTTTTAAGGCATAGGTTTAAGTAGGGGTTTTATAAATAATCATGCAAACGCAATTGCAGTGATAGAACTGTTACACCTTATTCGCTGCCCGTATTTATAGAGTGCAATTTTTTTTATAACTAGAGACAAATAGATTGTAAAACATTGATTTGCAAAATATGAAATAGAAAGCTCGAAGGAAGCACGGTTTTATATTTTACTCTTCATTGTTTGAAATGTTATGATCATTTTCTCATTAAAATATTATTAATATTATGCTAAATATTTTAGCAAAGGATAAAATGTATTCCTTTTCTTTAGTAAATAAAATATTGAAACTCGTATTTGGTTTTTTTTTTCGACTACCCTTCTACCCTTTATGCGGTAAAAGTCCAACGGTTGAGGTGTGGGCACGAGCTCGTCAGTTCGATCTCCACCGAGGCGACAACAACATAACACAACATTAACCGACTCCAAGCCCTAGCACACCACCCACCACACCTCCCAGTTGTGTTCCTTATGTTAAGACGGGCGTTGGTATCTGCGACACAAGTATTAAACTTTTTAAGTATCATCGTTCTATAACAAAAAAAAGCTTCAAAATGCACCCCTGCCTAGGCAGGAGTTACAGACAGAACCTAATATGGATATGGACCGATTCTTGGCAAAGGACGATTTCTACGAATTGTTTACTGAAGTGATATGGCCTTGGCAAATCACACATCACTACATAGTATAAAACAAAGTCGTTTTCTCTGTCCCTATATCCCCATGTATGCTTAAATCTTTAAAACTGCGCAACGGATTTTGATGCGGGTTTTTTTAATAGATAGAGTGATTCACGAGGAAGGTTTATATGTATAATACACCGACCTCCACGGGAGCGAAGCCGCCGGCAAAAGCTAGTAATAACACTAAAAACGAAAAATCCAATAATTAGACAATATTACAAAAAATATGAAAAAATATTAAAAAAATTAGTTACGACAGCAAAAAAGACTGAATACATAAACAAAATTAAAAAATCAAATAATAAGGTCAAAACAATGTGGAGCATCATAAATGAGAGAACGAACAAAAAATCAAAAAACGAAAAAAACAACATACAATTGCAAATAAATGAGAGCACAACATTCGAACCTACACAAGTGGCCGACATTTTTAATAACTTTTTTGCATCAATAGGGGAGAGCGGCTCCAAACTACCTGTCAGCCGGGAGTCTGACGGCGTATCCGTGCTAAATCCGACAGAAAATAGCATGTTTCTGTGCCCTATAGACCCTTGGGAAGTAAACCGATTAATAAAACAATTAAAGAATAAAAGTAGCCATGGGATAGATGAAATCCCACCTATCTTGTTAAGGCAATGCGCAGACGAACTAACGCTACCGTTCTACCTTCTTCCATGAACCAATCATTTGAAGAAGGTGCCTTCCCCGATTTATTAAAAAAGTCACTAATTAAACCGATTCACAAGAAAAATTCGAAATCAGATCCCAATAATTACCGCCCAATAGCTCTCTTACCTGCAGCGTCAAAGATTTTTGAAAAAGCCATGTGTGACCGAATATATAAATATTGCGAAAAATATAAAATATTTGACGAATGCCAAAATGGTTTTCGTAAAAACCGCTCAACTACTTTGGCGGTTTACAAATTTGTTCAAGAAGCGCTTAATATAATTAATAATAAAAAATTTGCAGTAGGTATATTACTGGATATGACCAAAGCCTACGACAAAGTCCAATTTAATATATTACTTCACAAATTGTACGGAATAGGTATTCGCGGAAAAGCTCATGATTGGCTTGTATCCTACTTAAAGAACAGAGAACAAACAGTAGAAGTTGAATTTTTTAATCATCAGACAAAAGAAATTAAAAAAGTCCGATCAAATAGCAAATTAATTAAAGGCTCAATACCTCAAGGAAGTGTAATAGGATGCCTCTTATTTCTAATTTACATCAATGACTTACCTAAAATCATAGAGGGACCATGTGTATTATTCGCGGATGACATTTCTCTACTAATCTCATGTCAAAACAACTTAAATCTAAACGAAGAACTAAACTCAATTTTCGCCAACATCATCACTTGGATGAACGCACATAACCTCGAAATAGATTTCGCTAAAACCAAACTAATGACTTTCCATCCCCATCAAAAAACACCCTTAAATATAGAATTTACTTTTAATAGCTTAGAAATAGAAACTGTTAAGGAATTTACCCTACTTGGACTAAATTTGGATACGCATATAAATTGGAAATCCCACATACAAAAACTTAGATCAAAGATTTCTAGTTTTTCATATGCTCTCCGTGAAATAAAAAAAACCACCTATCTTCAAACAGCGCTCACCACCTACTATGCGTATGCTTATGCATGGCTAAGCTACGGCGTTACCCTTTGGGGAAGTAGCACGGATGCACCAACATTATTTACCCTCCAAAATAAATTAGTGAGAATCCTAGTAAACATCGATCAAACTGACAGCTGTAAACCTCAATTCCAAAATTATAATATTTTAACACTCCCCAGTATATATATATTAGAAACCTGCAAATTTGTTCGTAAGTATCAGGAATTTTATACAAAGCGTGAGGACATACAATCACGTTACACACTCCGACACAAATCGAGATTAAATATTCCACATTCTCGGCTAAAAATACATTCTACAAGCCCCTATGTAATGTCCATAAAAATCTATAACAAGATACCTGAAATAATAAAAAAAGAAGATAAAATAAACGTATTTATAAAAAAACTAAAGCAATTTTTAATAAAAAAATGCTATTATAGTATAAACGAATTTTTAAGCGATAAATTATAAACATAAAATTATATAATTACAGTATAAACTATAAAATAATTACAATTGAATTTTTATAAATGACATGCAACAATATAAAAAAAACTACATGTAAGTTAAATTGCCCTCAATAGCATTTCGACAAATAACTTAAACTAACAATATAGTCATGGTTAATACCTTAAAACTAAAAATAAAAACAATATAATAATAAAATTAGCTTTAGATATAAAAATAATAGTTATAATATATAATGTATAATTAGATCGATAAATTAGAATTAACAAAATAAAATAAAATTATAATTTAAATCATTTAACATGTAAATTCAAAATTAAGAGCTCATGATTTTCTCAGAAAAATTACGGTGCTTTTACAGCATATACTCGTAGCTTGTAGGTATACAGAACCCCAAATTGTAGTATTATTGGATTTAGTTTAGATGTAAGTTTAGCTACGGTACTTATTTAAAGCTTCCTCTCTCCTACTATTTTTTGCTGTGCCCGACAGGGTCCATAATGATCACTATTTTTTAATTTACCACCTAAGTACACATTGTGGAATGCAAATAAAATTTGAGTATTGAGTATTGAGTATTGATGCCCCGATAACGTAACAAATAACGAAATCGACTTCATCATGACCAATAAGAAGCACATATTTAGAGATGTGTCCGTGATTAGCAGATTAAACACCGGAAGCAATCACAGGCTTGTCCGATGCACTTCAAAATCGATTTGCCCTGCTGGAAACCACAGGCACTGTTGGCGAAAAAGCCGACGAGGTGGTCAAAGCACTACGTGACGTGTCCCGCAGACTTTTCTCGTGGTAGCGAAAAAGTAAGGTGTCCAAACTTTCCTCGGAGACTCTCGGACTTATGAGGGAAAGACGAAAATTGCCATCCACGCAGCCTTCTTCGTCAGGGAAAGGGCCTTAAACCTAAAAATAAGACAGCTGTCGCGAGGCGACCTTCGGTGCTCCAATACCCGCGACATTAAGGTCGCGATTGAGCAAAACCGAGGGTCGAAAGTGTTCGCTCAGCAATTAGGAAGGTCCCATCTGACGAAACTAAGAACTGCAGATGGCAGAATCGTAACTTGAAAGTCAGAGATCCTCGAAGAACTCGAGGATTTTGACGGGCACCTTTACTCAACGCGGACAGCAAAATCAGCGGAACATAGTGCAGATGACCACCGAGCCGAATTAACGTGCCACTACATGGAGGACATCCCAGATGACGACCAGTGCGACATTAGGGCAGTTCTCGAACAGCTTAAGAACAACAAGGTACCGGGTGATGACGGAATAACGACAGAGCTCCTTAAAGCGGGCTCCAGTCCTAAGAGAGTTAGCGAATCGCTTCAACTCCGTCATCCAAGAGGGTACCCGAGACGTGGAACAGAGGTGGTTCTATTCTTCAAAAAAGGTGACAAAACCTTGCTGAAGAACTATAGACCCCAACTATAGAACAGCAGACTTGACGAGTTCCAGCCGCCATAATGAGCCGGTTTTCGAAAAGGCTTCAGTTCTGTAGACCACATCCATACTGTTCGGCAAATTGTACAGAAGACTGAAGAGTATAACCAACCACTTTGTATGGCATTTGTGGACTACGAGGAAGTCTTCGACTCCATCGAAATACAGGCAATTCTGGCCTTTCTGCAACGATGTCGAATTGACTGGCCGTATAACGCTGCTACGATAACTGTCCAGATCCAGGATAGGAGGGGTGCGACAGGGGGATGTCATATCCCCGAAACTGTTCACCAATGCGTTCGAGGACATCTTTAAGACATTGAACTGCACTGGACAGGGTATCAAAATTAACGGCGAATACATCTCATACCTTTGGTTTGCCGATGACATCGTCATAATGCCAAAGACACTGGAACAGTTAGACCAGATGCTAAACGAAGCCTCTCGGCGGGTTGGCCTCGGCATGAATTTGGACAAGACGAAAGTCATGTGCAATTCTCACGTCTTGCCGAGTCCAATACACATCGAAGGGTCGCATCTCGAAGTTGTGAAGGAGTATGTCTACCTAGGGCAAGTCATCCAGCTCGGTAGACATAACTATGAGAAAGAAACCAACAGGGGGTTCCAGTTGGGTTGGGCAGCGTTTGGGAAACTACGTCAAGTGTTTTTGTCGCTTTCCGCAATACTTGAAGACTAAGGTCTTCAACCAGTGCATCCTGCCCGTGATGACATACGGTGCCGAAACATGGACACTGAGAGTTGGGCTGGTCCACAAATTTTGGGTCGCTCAGCGCGCTATGGAGCGGTCTATGCTCAGAGTTTCTTTGAAGGATAAAATAAGGAATGAAATTATCCGGAAAAGAACCGGAGTCACCGACATAGCTTGTAGAGTGAGCAAGCTGAAGTGGCAATGGGCTGGCCATGTTTGTCGAAGGCAAGATGGACGGTGGAGCAGACGAGTCCTGGAGTGGAGAACGCGTACCGGCAAACGTAGTGTGAGTCGCTCCCCAGCTAGATGGACCGACAACCTTAAAAAGGTGGCTGGGACGGACTGGATGTGGAAGGCGGAGTATAGAGTGTTGTGGCGCAGCCTGGGAGAGGCCTATCTCCAACAGTGGACTGCTACAGGTTGAGTTGATTGATTGATTGATGGCAGTGGTGTTAATACAGGTTAAGACACATGCTTTCGACGATTAAGCACATGTACGCCTAGAGGGACGAGCAGCCCCTAAGACGAACCACTGCATGGCGTTAGGGTAGGGCGCGCCTGGCCGCCCGCTCAGGGCGTCTGGCGCCTAGGAGTGGGTTGTAACATATATAATCGCATATTTGTTCCGCCTGTTCCTGTTCCATGTACATATAGTAGGTATTTCTCTTTCTAACTAAGGTGCTACACCTATGCACTAGGAAGTGGTGAAGGGCGGGCGTTTTGGGGGGACTGTCTTATGTAATTTTGACGTTCAAAAAGAGCTGACTCTCAGCCTAGTTTGAGTAAATGACTTTGATTGATTTTGATTTATGCGATAAATGGACAGAGCTTGTGACGATGTAACAGGGTGTAACAGTAACAGTTTTTATCTCATTCTAACTTAGGATTGCTTATCATAAGCATGAATAGAGAAAAGCTTGTGACTGTCGTGTGAAAGGGATTTGATTATTTCGAGGAACAGTAGCTGTTATTTCAGTTTGTTTATCTTATTTGTTTAGATACAGTCTGTTATCATCAGTTACCTGTCGTTTACGTTATATACGCTTTACTCCTACTAGACACCAAGAAGCCCCTGACATGAACGGCACGCTCTCACCGACGCGCGCATCTATACATATATACATCCACAAGACCTCTTAGCGATAGTCGCGAAGCTCTCAGTCTCAGTCTGTGCTCTCAGTGCCATGTCGAGACGAGAAAGCGCGTTATAAGTACCATTTTCTTTTCGCTACGGACCGCCCACGTTTTGTTTTTTTAAATGCTACGTGCATGCCACCCCCGTTGGGAACTAAGTTCTTACTCACGTATGATTTAATTAGGTAAGTAAAACATAAATAAAATGTTTGACCAAAGAAGGAAGTCGCATGGAATGGACCCCTCCATGCGATTTTCTTCTTTGCATGTGTAGCGATGCGCGGCCACACAGACTGCATGCGCAGACGGCGCACTATGGGAAAATCGCGTATGTTTCGTATCAAAAAAATGCTTGAGAGCAATAACTGCCTTCCTTAAGACATTTGTATACTTATTTTTAATAAATAAAAGGTTTCAACGATTTGTTCTGTTTTATTTTAGAAATAGCCCCCTAAAAAGGACCCCCGCTTTTACTGAATCTATTATTTTCGGCTACTGTGGAGAAGAAGTGTGAATTTTTCCTTACAGCGTAACTTACTATTTAAGTCCAAGTTAGAAAACTAATTTTGTAACAGCACTCTCCACTATAGAAACAGTTATCGTAGGTCCATTAAAGTTTACAACCATATTCCAAAACGAATACGAGAACTACCATTACATTTCTTCTAAAAACAACTAAAACTTGTCTTCTCAAAAATATTTTTTATGCATTAAAAGTGTAAGACTTATCTCAAAAGGGAATCAGAGAATTTAAACAACAGATGAATCAACGCAGTAACAATATTTATTATAAATTAATCAACATAGTTCAGTGCATGTTTACATTATTTTACTAACCTTAGAAACTTATCACTCTGGTGCCTCGTTCAAGACTGTCCGTTGCCGGGAATTTTGACTGATAATTAACTTCAATGTCAAAATGATTTAATAACTGACAGTGACTTTGACAAAAAGACATAAACGTACCTTGACAATAACAAGACCTATCCATTGACAGTTCTCTATAAAGTAACTAATATAAATCTACCCTCACATAAATAAGTCTTGTTACAACAGTGACTTTGACAAAAAGACATAAACGTACCTTGACAATAACAAGACCTATCCATTGACAGTTCTCTATAAAGTAACTAATATAAATCTACCCTCACATAAATAAGTCTTGTTACAGTCGGCCATCCTTCAAGAACGAGTCCCTTCGTTCCTTAATATATTCTAAAAGGTTTATTACAGTTTCGGTGAGTATATCTTCTATCAATCCAACAATTATCTTTTATTCGTACTTATATTATCTTGTACATCATAAGTTTAGGTATTATTTAACAATAAAAACAATTAATCAGTTTAGTCTCATTCCTTGTAAAAATAAAATAAAAATTCTAGATAATCATTTTAGTTCATTTTATGGCTTGAGCGATGTGAAAGCTACTTCCTTCACTATAACACCGCTCGAGCCGCAATGCTTTGAACTACTCATAGGCGGCGAGTTCATACGCCAATCCTGCCTAGTTCAAACATTCTCATTCAATCTACTATCAAGTCCATTGCCGAGCGAAGTGCGGCTACTTCCTTCACCGTCACTCCGGCATCGGCGACGGTACTTTGAGCCAATCCTGGGCGGCGAATCCCAACGCCAATCATGCCCGACTCAAAGCACCCTCATTTATCTCTTAGGGCCTGGCAAGTTCATATGCCAGACACCATCGAGCTAGTACATCGCAATCGTCCCAAATCATTAACTAAAGATCACGTATAATATCAAGTCACACACAAATCAAAAAATTCATAAAAAATTACACATAATTAAAATAACAATATTATTCGTTTTAATTGCTATCACTCTCATCGTCGTTGTCATCACTGGACGAGCAAGCAGGGGCATTAAAACTTAACCATGGATAAATTTTGTCAATAGCAACAATTGATTCGTACTTGGCTCCTTTTCTTGTCAAAGGGGTGTCTACAACGAGAAATCTATCGTTTGGTAAGACTTTCTTTATTCTGTATGGACCCTGACACTTTGCTTCTAACTTCTTAGACTGGCCCGGCGCCGCTACTACTGCCTTCGCTATCCTAACCAGATCGCCCTCCTTGTAAATCGTGGCCTTTTTCCTGTGTTTATCATACCGTTTCTTATTTGTCTCCTGATTCTTTGAAATTCGTTCACTCGCTTCGGACCTAATTTCTTCTAAAGTTTGAGTACTACTCTGTCCTATGTCATCGATTACGTTATTTAATATACCTTGGCCCGGGTTTGACACTGTCCTACCTAACAATAGCTCTGTAGGGGTTTTTCTAGTCACATCATGAACTGTAGTGTTAAGTCCTAGTTGAATGTCTGGCAGAAGTTCGTCCCACGAATTTTTGCTCTTACCGTGGGCCATGGACCCCAGGGATGCCAGAATCGTCCGGTTATACCGTTCGACCTGCCCATTTGCTCTTGGTGTGGCAACAGAGTTAAGGATGTGTTTTGCACCGATCGACTGCACGAACGTCTTAAACTTTTTGCTTGTGAAACTTGTGCCTCTGTCTGTTATGAGCCGCGAGGGAGACCCGAAATAACTAAAGAGAGTCTTCAAGGCTTTTATACTCTCTTTGGTTTTTGTACTTCTAACAGGTGTAATGCTAACATATTTGGTAAAGGCGTCGACTATTACAAGTATGTAAGTATAGCCTCGCTTACTTCGCGGAAAAGGACCCAAGTGGTCCGCATGTAAAGTGTGAAACGGAATCTCTACTTTCGGAATCGGGTGAAGTAATCCTTCTTTGCTTCCCGAAGGCAGTTTGTGGTGAGCACACTCAAGGCATGCAGCTACATATTTTTTTATGAACTTTCGCATCTTCGGGAACCAAAAGAGTGATTTTATTCGGTCCAAGGTCTTCTCGAAACCAAAATGACCTACGTCATCATGGTTGGATTTCAAGAGTTGCCACCGCACGCCCTTTGGGACCACCCATCTGGTCACACCCTCTCCTAAAGTCCTAAAGACTCGTCCGTTTTTAATTGTGTATTCCTTGTGAATACCTGCAATCTTAGATGTTTCTGGGTCTTCCAGAACATCTTTAATACGTCTAACCTCTTCGTCAGAAGACTGCACCGTAGAAATCCAGTCCTCTGTACTAACCGACATAATGTCTAGAACGTGGATGTCTTCAGACGGTACTAACACTGGGCCCCTACTGAGTGCGTCTACGTGTGACATTCTTTCACCAGGACGATACTCGATTTCGCAGTCGAATTCTAAGAATTGAATCCACCATCTAGATATGCGAGGTATGAGATCTCTCTTGGTGAAAGTAGAGCGTAATGCACTGCAGTCGGTTATAATAGTGAACTTAATTCCAATGAGGTATGTGCGGAATTTGTTTAAGGCACAAACGACCGCAAGTGTCTCTAGCTCGAATGAGTGCAATTTCATCTCATCCGCTGACGTTTGGCGGCTAAAGTATGCTATTGGCCGCCAGGGTTCTGAATCTTTTCTTTGTAATAAGATGCCCGCAACTCCGAATTTACTCGCGTCAGTGTGTAATTGCGTTTCTGCACTGGGGTTGTACAAGGCTAGGACAGGCCTTCCGGTTAGGTGTTTTTTTATAGATTGAAAAGATTCCGTATGTATATCTCCCCAGCTCCAAGGTGTGTCCTTTTTCAGGAGGTTTGTCAATGGCCTAGCAATTAATGCAAATCCTTTTACAAACCTTCTGAAAAAGCTAGCAAGTCCAAGAAACCTCCTAACCTCATGTTGATTTCGGGGAGCAGGAAACCTGGACACTGCTTCAATCTTTTGGATCCCAGGCTTGATACCATCTTTATCTATTTCGAATCCAAGAAAATCAATTCGTTCTTGGAAGAAATGGCATTTTTCCATCTTAAGTGTTAACCCTGCCTCACGTAGGAGGTCTAGCACTTCTTCAAGACGTATCAGCCCTTCCTCAAAATTTCTTGATGGTATCATAATGTCATCCATATAAATAACTATATATCCGACTTTGGCCTTACTGAGTATCTTGTGGATCGCTCTCTGGAAAACTGCTGGGGCATTTGCCAGCCCGAAGGGCATACGATTGTACTCATATTGCCCATCGGGTGTGACAAATGCAGTTTTCTCTCTAGATTGCTCAGCTATGGCAATTTGATGATAGCCTGAGGCTAAATCTAGTGACGTGAACATTGATTGACCCGACAGCTGATCTAACAAGTCGTCAATTCTAGGCAGGGGATAGTGATCTCTTTTGGTGCGGCTGTTCAGGGCGCGGTAGTCAACGCAGAGACGCTTTTCGCCTGATTTCTTTTTGACTAGGACTATTGGACTAGCGTAAGGGGAGTTAGATTCTCGCACGATACCATGATCGATCATGTCACCAACCATGTCCTGAACTAGTTTGCGTTCAGAGTAAGGTAGCCGGTACGGCCTATAAACAACAGGAGTGGAGTCCTTGAGGTGAATTTCCATTTCCGTTACGTTGGTAAATCCCAAGTCGTGCATACCAGTGGAGAAGCAGTCATTATACTTTTCCAGCAATGTTACGCATTGACGGTTTTGATTTTCCGACAGCTGTTTTCCGCAATTTGGAGTAATAGAGACGTAATCATTCAAATCATTCGTAATGCTTAAAACATGTAAGTCTAAATAGCCCGACCCTACAAACTGAGCGCGTGTAATGAGGGTGTCCTTTTTAAAGCACACTAGGCTCGAACCAACATTTTGAACTAACAAATGACATTCAGAAGTATGAATTTTATATTCTCCCGGTAATAGGTAGTACTCATGACCAGCGCGGCCTCTTACCGATCCGCCTACATAGATATTTCCGGTACAAGCAACGTTTGACTTTACAGGGACTGAAACCATCTCACCGATGTCCACAGTAACATCACAAGTTGTATAAAGATGTAATTTAGAATAGACATCTTGTCCTACCCGTTCAAATATTAGATCGGTTGGAGTTTTAATGATCTTAAGTGTAGGTCTTTCAGTAAAGCTGTGTCCAAGCAACACGTCATAATTAATTAAGTGATCATCTACAATAAACACTTCGACACCCCTTTCTGAAATACCTTGTACATCTATATTCACTGAAGTACGCCCTAGCGGTAAGTATGGTACATTCCCTAATCCTCTTAAATATGGGCCATTAACGGTTTCCCACTGCAATCCTAGTCTTATAGCATTATTTCTACGAATTAGTGTTGCCTCACTACCTAAATCCAATTGGCAAATTGTAGCGATGCCGTTAATATTTGTCATGACCTTGTACTTGTCGTTACTATTTTCACTAAAAGAAACTTCGAGGACCTCTTTATCTTTTGAAGGGTTATTTTGATTCTTTAATCTAGGACAGTGGGAACTGTCGTGTCCCATAAAATTACAGTTAGTGCACTTGACGATCGGCTTAGGGCACTTAAAGCTGGGGTGACCGACACCCTGACAGTTAAAACACTTAATTGACCCTCTCACGCCACTATTTTTGTTTGACGCCGTATTATCTGTGTTCTTTGCCGAGTTATTACTTACTGATGCACTGCTAGGACGCTTATCCTTATTAAAATCTTTGTTAAAATCTGATTGATTTCTACTATGATACTTGATCGTTTTAAAGAATTCGAGTACATCTTCTGGTTTATCAAATTTTGCTGCTTGAGCACCTACACGAACTCCCCTGTCTTCAACCCCATAAAGTAAACAATCCACTGCTTGCTTTCCAAAGATCTTACATCTGTTCAGTAAATTAATTTTTGCAAAATAATAAAGTTCATAAGATTCTCCAGAGCGTACCCGTCTATTAAGCATATCTGTCAGAAGTTCCGCATAATTTTCGGTTGCAGGAAATGATTCCTGTAGCATTGACTTCCATTCAAGCCAAGTATGCTTAATAGAGGGCAGACCCTGGAACCATGTCTTAGCCAGTCCGGTGAGTTTAGGCAGGGCATAGTGAACCGTTTGTTTATCGTTCCAATTATAAATTTCGGAACATTCATCGACTTTATCGAGCCAAATATTAATAGTCTGTTCTTTCGACATAGGGTCAAAGTCTGGAACGACGTTATTCAAAGTTGCACTCGAAAACGATTCACGATCCCCTGCTTTAGACTTAAGAAGTTTTACAAAAAAATCCTCAAACAGGTCCGTAGTAATATATTTTGTTTTTTTGTTGTCATGTGGTTCATGTGTTTCATCACGAGGCGTGTGTCGTTTCGCGGGAGTGATTAAGGATCGGTACTGAGTTGAGCTTTTATTGCCAGCGTTTGTCTGCCCACGATTGCTCGGGCCAGGCTCAGGCGTCTCGAAACGCCTACGTGATCTGTGCCGTTCCGTTAATCTCTCCCGTTCCTTGCGTACCTGGTTTTCAAGGGTTTTTAATTTTTCCCTCTCCCTGGACAACTCGCGTTCTTGCTCGAGTAGCGTCCGCGTGCTGCTTATGCTTCGGCTTCTCAGCTGATGATGTATTTCACTGCTGTGCCGCCGATCACGAGCTGGACTGCGCTCCCGAGATCCTTGCGTTCGTTGTTGGCCATCACTACGGCCACTGCGACTGCGGCTACGACTGCGCCTCTCGATTTCCCCTAGGTCCCGCTTTCGACTTCGTGATGCTTCACTATATTTCCTCTGTCTTTCGTAGTTACAGGAAGGGTTGCTGGTGCGTCGATAGTCCGCATTTGGTTCTTTGTCGCTCATTTTCCTGAAACTCAGAACATTTTGTTAATGTATTGTGTACTAATCTCGCAAATCAAAGTCACTGAATTTAAATTTTAAAGTAGGTATTTGTGTTTTTAATCTGTATGCATCACAAAAATGGCGACACATTTTGGGGTTTTTTTAAGTATTTCTAGTTTTATGTTCACTACATTTTTCTTTTAAACGAGTATTTCCATAAACTACCTCTTTTATCATTGAAATCTATTATGACCATCAAAAATAACCATTTTTCAAAGGAAACTGCATCCGCTTCAATCGGCCAAATCGGCGTTCATAATGTTATCCTTTAAAGTTAAACCACACAGATTCCTATTATCCTTCTTGTTATTGCGTCGATTTTCCGTTTTAAAACAATTAAAATTTGGTTTATCGGCGGTCGAGGTCGTGGGGTGGTTCACCACAAAACAAAATGTCTTGCGAATCCCACTTCTGAGATGTAAGACTTATCTCAAAAGGGAATCAGAGAATTTAAACAACAGATGAATCAACGCAGTAACAATATTTATTATAAATTAATCAACATAGTTCAGTGCATGTTTACATTATTTTACTAACCTTAGAAACTTATCACTCTGGTGCCTCGTTCAAGACTGTCCGTTGCCGGGAATTTTGACTGATAATTAACTTCAATGTCAAAATGATTTAATAACTGACAGTGACTTTGACAAAAAGACATAAACGTACCTTGACAATAACAAGACCTATCCATTGACAGTTCTCTATAAAGTAACTAATATAAATCTACCCTCACATAAATAAGTCTTGTTACAACAGTGACTTTGACAAAAAGACATAAACGTACCTTGACAATAACAAGACCTATCCATTGACAGTTCTCTATAAAGTAACTAATATAAATCTACCCTCACATAAATAAGTCTTGTTACAAAAGATTGTTTTAAATATAAGTAGGTAGGTAATATACATAGATATTAGATGTTTTATATTAATACGAAGTTTTGTTATGTTTTATTTTATTTTATATTGTATAAATGTGTCCTTAAGCGCAAGAAATTTTTGAAACTGAATTGTTAAGAATTGTGTTTTTGTATTACTAACAAAAAATATTGATGAAATGTACAATAACCATTTCTACGTTTAAATTACTGAACGACCTTTTTATACTCGTAAAGTTAAATGTAATCATAACATGCCTAGAAGTTTCTTGTACTAAGCGTAAAATATTGATTTTATAATATATTGAGAATTATATATAGATCGTATCGTAATGTAGTATATAATAGACCGCTTAATTTTGTTTAAAACTCGAAGCCTTAGTGTTAGAAATTGAAGACTTTTATTGAAATAAAGAAATAAGTAACAGATTGGATTCGTAAAAATGATCCACAACTTTTATTAAAAAAAATATAATGTTAAGGTATAGCTCGTTACGTCACGTTACTCTCAAACTATCCATCACATAACTACTCTATGTTATAGCATGTAAATACGAGGATTGAGTTCTAAAGACAGGTGGGGAAGGCCACTTTTCACTGAGACTTGGTATGGAGTTTACGCGATACGCTATTCGTTAAGAATTTACAAAACGTTAAAGTATACCTTAATAAATTATATTCACTTTTAATGACTATTTATTGCCTTAGTGCAAAATTAGATGTATGCCACGATACTCAGTGAACTGTAGGCCTCTACAGATTAGGAAGTACGTTTGGTTTCGCTGCGTGTGCAATATTTTTCTACTTGGAAAGTTTTCTCGGAATTCTAATTTCAAAATTGTTCGTTAGAATTTTTAAATTAGAATTGTTAGCAGCAACGCATTTTGTGTTTTCTACGTAAATAATTTCTTTATCACAAAATGTTAAGAAAACATATTAGGTAGGTTTAGAATTAAGAAAATTGAAAATGTCGCTAATATTGGTACAGCATTTAGAGCCGTTTACTATTTATATTTTGACATGAAACCATTCGCTCCCTGAACAAAATTCCTATTGAGCATTTTGTGATAAAGAGAAGCGGGACGGTATATCATGAAGTAACTAATGGGAAGTGCCTAACTATATTACCTATTTGCACCTGTAGTTTAACAAGCCCGTTAATTCCCATGAACCGACCATTATTTCATTAACAGATTTATAAGCACTGGTTTAAGTTTAATCTATGTCCTGTCAACTATGCAAAATAATGTAATCGGAAACAGGACAAAGCTTAAAATTTAACACTTATCTTCCATGCTAAGTGATAGTGAGTTTCTAATAGAGTGCCTTTAGTATCGCATAGGAACCGCCCTTTAGAAACTCGGACAAGAATATTGGAATAGCTCTATCAATTTATTTTTAAACCTCATTAACAATCATTACTTCGTACAATTTTACTAGTAGTCATAACGTATACGTCATCATTTACAGATAAATTCACTTATTACATTACCTACCTGTTATTCCAATTCACTATGTCTATACCTGATGATAGTTTTGGTAATCTATGATAAACCTTTGATTATAAATTACCTCTTCATTCCCATAAACTCATAATGTTTTGTACTATATTTTCATTTGCTCTTTTCTCCAGCGACATGAAAGATGTAGGCTCTGTTTTAAGTCTAATCTATATTGCTGCCTCCGAACCATTGTTACAAGGAGTCGGGACTTGCATTCGGTTTAAGGCAGAGTCTAATTTTAGTTTCTTTTAAGGCATAGGTTTAAGTAGGGGTTTTATAAATAATCATGCAAACGCAATTGCAGTGATAGAACTGTTACACCTTATTCGCTGCCCGTATTTATAGAGTGCAATTTTTTTTATAACTAGAGACAAATAGATTGTAAAACATTGATTTGCAAAATATGAAATAGAAAGCTCGAAGGAAGCACGGTTTTATATTTTACTCTTCATTGTTTGAAATGTTATGATCATTTTCTCATTAAAATATTATTAATATTATGCTAAATATTTTAGCAAAGGATAAAATGTATTCCTTTTCTTTAGTAAATAAAATATTGAAACTCGTATTTGGTTTTTTTTTTCGACTACCCTTCTACCCTTTATGCGGTAAAAGTCCAACGGTTGAGGTGTGGGCACGAGCTCGTCAGTTCGATCTCCACCGAGGCGACAACAACATAACACAACATTAACCGACTCCAAGCCCTAGCACACCACCCACCACACCTCCCAGTTGTGTTCCTTATGTTAAGACGGGCGTTGGTATCTGCGACACAAGTATTAAACTTTTTAAGTATCATCGTTCTATAACAAAAAAAAGCTTCAAAATGCACCCCTGCCTAGGCAGGAGTTACAGACAGAACCTAATATGGATATGGACCGATTCTTGGCAAAGGACGATTTCTACGAATTGTTTACTGAAGTGATATGGCCTTGGCAAATCACACATCACTACATAGTATAAAACAAAGTCGTTTTCTCTGTCCCTATATCCCCATGTATGCTTAAATCTTTAAAACTGCGCAACGGATTTTGATGCGGGTTTTTTTAATAGATAGAGTGATTCACGAGGAAGGTTTATATGTATAATACACCGACCTCCACGGGAGCGAAGCCGCCGGCAAAAGCTAGTAATAACACTAAAAACGAAAAATCCAATAATTAGACAATATTACAAAAAATATGAAAAAATATTAAAAAAATTAGTTACGACAGCAAAAAAGACTGAATACATAAACAAAATTAAAAAATCAAATAATAAGGTCAAAACAATGTGGAGCATCATAAATGAGAGAACGAACAAAAAATCAAAAAACGAAAAAAACAACATACAATTGCAAATAAATGAGAGCACAACATTCGAACCTACACAAGTGGCCGACATTTTTAATAACTTTTTTGCATCAATAGGGGAGAGCGGCTCCAAACTACCTGTCAGCCGGGAGTCTGACGGCGTATCCGTGCTAAATCCGACAGAAAATAGCATGTTTCTGTGCCCTATAGACCCTTGGGAAGTAAACCGATTAATAAAACAATTAAAGAATAAAAGTAGCCATGGGATAGATGAAATCCCACCTATCTTGTTAAGGCAATGCGCAGACGAACTAACGCTACCGTTCTACCTTCTTCCATGAACCAATCATTTGAAGAAGGTGCCTTCCCCGATTTATTAAAAAAGTCACTAATTAAACCGATTCACAAGAAAAATTCGAAATCAGATCCCAATAATTACCGCCCAATAGCTCTCTTACCTGCAGCGTCAAAGATTTTTGAAAAAGCCATGTGTGACCGAATATATAAATATTGCGAAAAATATAAAATATTTGACGAATGCCAAAATGGTTTTCGTAAAAACCGCTCAACTACTTTGGCGGTTTACAAATTTGTTCAAGAAGCGCTTAATATAATTAATAATAAAAAATTTGCAGTAGGTATATTACTGGATATGACCAAAGCCTACGACAAAGTCCAATTTAATATATTACTTCACAAATTGTACGGAATAGGTATTCGCGGAAAAGCTCATGATTGGCTTGTATCCTACTTAAAGAACAGAGAACAAACAGTAGAAGTTGAATTTTTTAATCATCAGACAAAAGAAATTAAAAAAGTCCGATCAAATAGCAAATTAATTAAAGGCTCAATACCTCAAGGAAGTGTAATAGGATGCCTCTTATTTCTAATTTACATCAATGACTTACCTAAAATCATAGAGGGACCATGTGTATTATTCGCGGATGACATTTCTCTACTAATCTCATGTCAAAACAACTTAAATCTAAACGAAGAACTAAACTCAATTTTCGCCAACATCATCACTTGGATGAACGCACATAACCTCGAAATAGATTTCGCTAAAACCAAACTAATGACTTTCCATCCCCATCAAAAAACACCCTTAAATATAGAATTTACTTTTAATAGCTTAGAAATAGAAACTGTTAAGGAATTTACCCTACTTGGACTAAATTTGGATACGCATATAAATTGGAAATCCCACATACAAAAACTTAGATCAAAGATTTCTAGTTTTTCATATGCTCTCCGTGAAATAAAAAAAACCACCTATCTTCAAACAGCGCTCACCACCTACTATGCGTATGCTTATGCATGGCTAAGCTACGGCGTTACCCTTTGGGGAAGTAGCACGGATGCACCAACATTATTTACCCTCCAAAATAAATTAGTGAGAATCCTAGTAAACATCGATCAAACTGACAGCTGTAAACCTCAATTCCAAAATTATAATATTTTAACACTCCCCAGTATATATATATTAGAAACCTGCAAATTTGTTCGTAAGTATCAGGAATTTTATACAAAGCGTGAGGACATACAATCACGTTACACACTCCGACACAAATCGAGATTAAATATTCCACATTCTCGGCTAAAAATACATTCTACAAGCCCCTATGTAATGTCCATAAAAATCTATAACAAGATACCTGAAATAATAAAAAAAGAAGATAAAATAAACGTATTTATAAAAAAACTAAAGCAATTTTTAATAAAAAAATGCTATTATAGTATAAACGAATTTTTAAGCGATAAATTATAAACATAAAATTATATAATTACAGTATAAACTATAAAATAATTACAATTGAATTTTTATAAATGACATGCAACAATATAAAAAAAACTACATGTAAGTTAAATTGCCCTCAATAGCATTTCGACAAATAACTTAAACTAACAATATAGTCATGGTTAATACCTTAAAACTAAAAATAAAAACAATATAATAATAAAATTAGCTTTAGATATAAAAATAATAGTTATAATATATAATGTATAATTAGATCGATAAATTAGAATTAACAAAATAAAATAAAATTATAATTTAAATCATTTAACATGTAAATTCAAAATTAAGAGCTCATGATTTTCTCAGAAAAATTACGGTGCTTTTACAGCATATACTCGTAGCTTGTAGGTATACAGAACCCCAAATTGTAGTATTATTGGATTTAGTTTAGATGTAAGTTTAGCTACGGTACTTATTTAAAGCTTCCTCTCTCCTACTATTTTTTGCTGTGCCCGACAGGGTCCATAATGATCACTATTTTTTAATTTACCACCTAAGTACACATTGTGGAATGCAAATAAAATTTGAGTATTGAGTATTGAGTATTGATGCCCCGATAACGTAACAAATAACGAAATCGACTTCATCATGACCAATAAGAAGCACATATTTAGAGATGTGTCCGTGATTAGCAGATTAAACACCGGAAGCAATCACAGGCTTGTCCGATGCACTTCAAAATCGATTTGCCCTGCTGGAAACCACAGGCACTGTTGGCGAAAAAGCCGACGAGGTGGTCAAAGCACTACGTGACGTGTCCCGCAGACTTTTCTCGTGGTAGCGAAAAAGTAAGGTGTCCAAACTTTCCTCGGAGACTCTCGGACTTATGAGGGAAAGACGAAAATTGCCATCCACGCAGCCTTCTTCGTCAGGGAAAGGGCCTTAAACCTAAAAATAAGACAGCTGTCGCGAGGCGACCTTCGGTGCTCCAATACCCGCGACATTAAGGTCGCGATTGAGCAAAACCGAGGGTCGAAAGTGTTCGCTCAGCAATTAGGAAGGTCCCATCTGACGAAACTAAGAACTGCAGATGGCAGAATCGTAACTTGAAAGTCAGAGATCCTCGAAGAACTCGAGGATTTTGACGGGCACCTTTACTCAACGCGGACAGCAAAATCAGCGGAACATAGTGCAGATGACCACCGAGCCGAATTAACGTGCCACTACATGGAGGACATCCCAGATGACGACCAGTGCGACATTAGGGCAGTTCTCGAACAGCTTAAGAACAACAAGGTACCGGGTGATGACGGAATAACGACAGAGCTCCTTAAAGCGGGCTCCAGTCCTAAGAGAGTTAGCGAATCGCTTCAACTCCGTCATCCAAGAGGGTACCCGAGACGTGGAACAGAGGTGGTTCTATTCTTCAAAAAAGGTGACAAAACCTTGCTGAAGAACTATAGACCCCAACTATAGAACAGCAGACTTGACGAGTTCCAGCCGCCATAATGAGCCGGTTTTCGAAAAGGCTTCAGTTCTGTAGACCACATCCATACTGTTCGGCAAATTGTACAGAAGACTGAAGAGTATAACCAACCACTTTGTATGGCATTTGTGGACTACGAGGAAGTCTTCGACTCCATCGAAATACAGGCAATTCTGGCCTTTCTGCAACGATGTCGAATTGACTGGCCGTATAACGCTGCTACGATAACTGTCCAGATCCAGGATAGGAGGGGTGCGACAGGGGGATGTCATATCCCCGAAACTGTTCACCAATGCGTTCGAGGACATCTTTAAGACATTGAACTGCACTGGACAGGGTATCAAAATTAACGGCGAATACATCTCATACCTTTGGTTTGCCGATGACATCGTCATAATGCCAAAGACACTGGAACAGTTAGACCAGATGCTAAACGAAGCCTCTCGGCGGGTTGGCCTCGGCATGAATTTGGACAAGACGAAAGTCATGTGCAATTCTCACGTCTTGCCGAGTCCAATACACATCGAAGGGTCGCATCTCGAAGTTGTGAAGGAGTATGTCTACCTAGGGCAAGTCATCCAGCTCGGTAGACATAACTATGAGAAAGAAACCAACAGGGGGTTCCAGTTGGGTTGGGCAGCGTTTGGGAAACTACGTCAAGTGTTTTTGTCGCTTTCCGCAATACTTGAAGACTAAGGTCTTCAACCAGTGCATCCTGCCCGTGATGACATACGGTGCCGAAACATGGACACTGAGAGTTGGGCTGGTCCACAAATTTTGGGTCGCTCAGCGCGCTATGGAGCGGTCTATGCTCAGAGTTTCTTTGAAGGATAAAATAAGGAATGAAATTATCCGGAAAAGAACCGGAGTCACCGACATAGCTTGTAGAGTGAGCAAGCTGAAGTGGCAATGGGCTGGCCATGTTTGTCGAAGGCAAGATGGACGGTGGAGCAGACGAGTCCTGGAGTGGAGAACGCGTACCGGCAAACGTAGTGTGAGTCGCTCCCCAGCTAGATGGACCGACAACCTTAAAAAGGTGGCTGGGACGGACTGGATGTGGAAGGCGGAGTATAGAGTGTTGTGGCGCAGCCTGGGAGAGGCCTATCTCCAACAGTGGACTGCTACAGGTTGAGTTGATTGATTGATTGATGGCAGTGGTGTTAATACAGGTTAAGACACATGCTTTCGACGATTAAGCACATGTACGCCTAGAGGGACGAGCAGCCCCTAAGACGAACCACTGCATGGCGTTAGGGTAGGGCGCGCCTGGCCGCCCGCTCAGGGCGTCTGGCGCCTAGGAGTGGGTTGTAACATATATAATCGCATATTTGTTCCGCCTGTTCCTGTTCCATGTACATATAGTAGGTATTTCTCTTTCTAACTAAGGTGCTACACCTATGCACTAGGAAGTGGTGAAGGGCGGGCGTTTTGGGGGGACTGTCTTATGTAATTTTGACGTTCAAAAAGAGCTGACTCTCAGCCTAGTTTGAGTAAATGACTTTGATTGATTTTGATTTATGCGATAAATGGACAGAGCTTGTGACGATGTAACAGGGTGTAACAGTAACAGTTTTTATCTCATTCTAACTTAGGATTGCTTATCATAAGCATGAATAGAGAAAAGCTTGTGACTGTCGTGTGAAAGGGATTTGATTATTTCGAGGAACAGTAGCTGTTATTTCAGTTTGTTTATCTTATTTGTTTAGATACAGTCTGTTATCATCAGTTACCTGTCGTTTACGTTATATACGCTTTACTCCTACTAGACACCAAGAAGCCCCTGACATGAACGGCACGCTCTCACCGACGCGCGCATCTATACATATATACATCCACAAGACCTCTTAGCGATAGTCGCGAAGCTCTCAGTCTCAGTCTGTGCTCTCAGTGCCATGTCGAGACGAGAAAGCGCGTTATAAGTACCATTTTCTTTTCGCTACGGACCGCCCACGTTTTGTTTTTTTAAATGCTACGTGCATGCCACCCCCGTTGGGAACTAAGTTCTTACTCACGTATGATTTAATTAGGTAAGTAAAACATAAATAAAATGTTTGACCAAAGAAGGAAGTCGCATGGAATGGACCCCTCCATGCGATTTTCTTCTTTGCATGTGTAGCGATGCGCGGCCACACAGACTGCATGCGCAGACGGCGCACTATGGGAAAATCGCGTATGTTTCGTATCAAAAAAATGCTTGAGAGCAATAACTGCCTTCCTTAAGACATTTGTATACTTATTTTTAATAAATAAAAGGTTTCAACGATTTGTTCTGTTTTATTTTAGAAATAGCCCCCTAAAAAGGACCCCCGCTTTTACTGAATCTATTATTTTCGGCTACTGTGGAGAAGAAGTGTGAATTTTTCCTTACAGCGTAACTTACTATTTAAGTCCAAGTTAGAAAACTAATTTTGTAACAGCACTCTCCACTATAGAAACAGTTATCGTAGGTCCATTAAAGTTTACAACCATATTCCAAAACGAATACGAGAACTACCATTACATTTCTTCTAAAAACAACTAAAACTTGTCTTCTCAAAAATATTTTTTATGCATTAAAAGTGTAAGACTTATCTCAAAAGGGAATCAGAGAATTTAAACAACAGATGAATCAACGCAGTAACAATATTTATTATAAATTAATCAACATAGTTCAGTGCATGTTTACATTATTTTACTAACCTTAGAAACTTATCACTCTGGTGCCTCGTTCAAGACTGTCCGTTGCCGGGAATTTTGACTGATAATTAACTTCAATGTCAAAATGATTTAATAACTGACAGTGACTTTGACAAAAAGACATAAACGTACCTTGACAATAACAAGACCTATCCATTGACAGTTCTCTATAAAGTAACTAATATAAATCTACCCTCACATAAATAAGTCTTGTTACAACAGTGACTTTGACAAAAAGACATAAACGTACCTTGACAATAACAAGACCTATCCATTGACAGTTCTCTATAAAGTAACTAATATAAATCTACCCTCACATAAATAAGTCTTGTTACAGTCGGCCATCCTTCAAGAACGAGTCCCTTCGTTCCTTAATATATTCTAAAAGGTTTATTACAGTTTCGGTGAGTATATCTTCTATCAATCCAACAATTATCTTTTATTCGTACTTATATTATCTTGTACATCATAAGTTTAGGTATTATTTAACAATAAAAACAATTAATCAGTTTAGTCTCATTCCTTGTAAAAATAAAATAAAAATTCTAGATAATCATTTTAGTTCATTTTATGGCTTGAGCGATGTGAAAGCTACTTCCTTCACTATAACACCGCTCGAGCCGCAATGCTTTGAACTACTCATAGGCGGCGAGTTCATACGCCAATCCTGCCTAGTTCAAACATTCTCATTCAATCTACTATCAAGTCCATTGCCGAGCGAAGTGCGGCTACTTCCTTCACCGTCACTCCGGCATCGGCGACGGTACTTTGAGCCAATCCTGGGCGGCGAATCCCAACGCCAATCATGCCCGACTCAAAGCACCCTCATTTATCTCTTAGGGCCTGGCAAGTTCATATGCCAGACACCATCGAGCTAGTACATCGCAATCGTCCCAAATCATTAACTAAAGATCACGTATAATATCAAGTCACACACAAATCAAAAAATTCATAAAAAATTACACATAATTAAAATAACAATATTATTCGTTTTAATTGCTATCACTCTCATCGTCGTTGTCATCACTGGACGAGCAAGCAGGGGCATTAAAACTTAACCATGGATAAATTTTGTCAATAGCAACAATTGATTCGTACTTGGCTCCTTTTCTTGTCAAAGGGGTGTCTACAACGAGAAATCTATCGTTTGGTAAGACTTTCTTTATTCTGTATGGACCCTGACACTTTGCTTCTAACTTCTTAGACTGGCCCGGCGCCGCTACTACTGCCTTCGCTATCCTAACCAGATCGCCCTCCTTGTAAATCGTGGCCTTTTTCCTGTGTTTATCATACCGTTTCTTATTTGTCTCCTGATTCTTTGAAATTCGTTCACTCGCTTCGGACCTAATTTCTTCTAAAGTTTGAGTACTACTCTGTCCTATGTCATCGATTACGTTATTTAATATACCTTGGCCCGGGTTTGACACTGTCCTACCTAACAATAGCTCTGTAGGGGTTTTTCTAGTCACATCATGAACTGTAGTGTTAAGTCCTAGTTGAATGTCTGGCAGAAGTTCGTCCCACGAATTTTTGCTCTTACCGTGGGCCATGGACCCCAGGGATGCCAGAATCGTCCGGTTATACCGTTCGACCTGCCCATTTGCTCTTGGTGTGGCAACAGAGTTAAGGATGTGTTTTGCACCGATCGACTGCACGAACGTCTTAAACTTTTTGCTTGTGAAACTTGTGCCTCTGTCTGTTATGAGCCGCGAGGGAGACCCGAAATAACTAAAGAGAGTCTTCAAGGCTTTTATACTCTCTTTGGTTTTTGTACTTCTAACAGGTGTAATGCTAACATATTTGGTAAAGGCGTCGACTATTACAAGTATGTAAGTATAGCCTCGCTTACTTCGCGGAAAAGGACCCAAGTGGTCCGCATGTAAAGTGTGAAACGGAATCTCTACTTTCGGAATCGGGTGAAGTAATCCTTCTTTGCTTCCCGAAGGCAGTTTGTGGTGAGCACACTCAAGGCATGCAGCTACATATTTTTTTATGAACTTTCGCATCTTCGGGAACCAAAAGAGTGATTTTATTCGGTCCAAGGTCTTCTCGAAACCAAAATGACCTACGTCATCATGGTTGGATTTCAAGAGTTGCCACCGCACGCCCTTTGGGACCACCCATCTGGTCACACCCTCTCCTAAAGTCCTAAAGACTCGTCCGTTTTTAATTGTGTATTCCTTGTGAATACCTGCAATCTTAGATGTTTCTGGGTCTTCCAGAACATCTTTAATACGTCTAACCTCTTCGTCAGAAGACTGCACCGTAGAAATCCAGTCCTCTGTACTAACCGACATAATGTCTAGAACGTGGATGTCTTCAGACGGTACTAACACTGGGCCCCTACTGAGTGCGTCTACGTGTGACATTCTTTCACCAGGACGATACTCGATTTCGCAGTCGAATTCTAAGAATTGAATCCACCATCTAGATATGCGAGGTATGAGATCTCTCTTGGTGAAAGTAGAGCGTAATGCACTGCAGTCGGTTATAATAGTGAACTTAATTCCAATGAGGTATGTGCGGAATTTGTTTAAGGCACAAACGACCGCAAGTGTCTCTAGCTCGAATGAGTGCAATTTCATCTCATCCGCTGACGTTTGGCGGCTAAAGTATGCTATTGGCCGCCAGGGTTCTGAATCTTTTCTTTGTAATAAGATGCCCGCAACTCCGAATTTACTCGCGTCAGTGTGTAATTGCGTTTCTGCACTGGGGTTGTACAAGGCTAGGACAGGCCTTCCGGTTAGGTGTTTTTTTATAGATTGAAAAGATTCCGTATGTATATCTCCCCAGCTCCAAGGTGTGTCCTTTTTCAGGAGGTTTGTCAATGGCCTAGCAATTAATGCAAATCCTTTTACAAACCTTCTGAAAAAGCTAGCAAGTCCAAGAAACCTCCTAACCTCATGTTGATTTCGGGGAGCAGGAAACCTGGACACTGCTTCAATCTTTTGGATCCCAGGCTTGATACCATCTTTATCTATTTCGAATCCAAGAAAATCAATTCGTTCTTGGAAGAAATGGCATTTTTCCATCTTAAGTGTTAACCCTGCCTCACGTAGGAGGTCTAGCACTTCTTCAAGACGTATCAGCCCTTCCTCAAAATTTCTTGATGGTATCATAATGTCATCCATATAAATAACTATATATCCGACTTTGGCCTTACTGAGTATCTTGTGGATCGCTCTCTGGAAAACTGCTGGGGCATTTGCCAGCCCGAAGGGCATACGATTGTACTCATATTGCCCATCGGGTGTGACAAATGCAGTTTTCTCTCTAGATTGCTCAGCTATGGCAATTTGATGATAGCCTGAGGCTAAATCTAGTGACGTGAACATTGATTGACCCGACAGCTGATCTAACAAGTCGTCAATTCTAGGCAGGGGATAGTGATCTCTTTTGGTGCGGCTGTTCAGGGCGCGGTAGTCAACGCAGAGACGCTTTTCGCCTGATTTCTTTTTGACTAGGACTATTGGACTAGCGTAAGGGGAGTTAGATTCTCGCACGATACCATGATCGATCATGTCACCAACCATGTCCTGAACTAGTTTGCGTTCAGAGTAAGGTAGCCGGTACGGCCTATAAACAACAGGAGTGGAGTCCTTGAGGTGAATTTCCATTTCCGTTACGTTGGTAAATCCCAAGTCGTGCATACCAGTGGAGAAGCAGTCATTATACTTTTCCAGCAATGTTACGCATTGACGGTTTTGATTTTCCGACAGCTGTTTTCCGCAATTTGGAGTAATAGAGACGTAATCATTCAAATCATTCGTAATGCTTAAAACATGTAAGTCTAAATAGCCCGACCCTACAAACTGAGCGCGTGTAATGAGGGTGTCCTTTTTAAAGCACACTAGGCTCGAACCAACATTTTGAACTAACAAATGACATTCAGAAGTATGAATTTTATATTCTCCCGGTAATAGGTAGTACTCATGACCAGCGCGGCCTCTTACCGATCCGCCTACATAGATATTTCCGGTACAAGCAACGTTTGACTTTACAGGGACTGAAACCATCTCACCGATGTCCACAGTAACATCACAAGTTGTATAAAGATGTAATTTAGAATAGACATCTTGTCCTACCCGTTCAAATATTAGATCGGTTGGAGTTTTAATGATCTTAAGTGTAGGTCTTTCAGTAAAGCTGTGTCCAAGCAACACGTCATAATTAATTAAGTGATCATCTACAATAAACACTTCGACACCCCTTTCTGAAATACCTTGTACATCTATATTCACTGAAGTACGCCCTAGCGGTAAGTATGGTACATTCCCTAATCCTCTTAAATATGGGCCATTAACGGTTTCCCACTGCAATCCTAGTCTTATAGCATTATTTCTACGAATTAGTGTTGCCTCACTACCTAAATCCAATTGGCAAATTGTAGCGATGCCGTTAATATTTGTCATGACCTTGTACTTGTCGTTACTATTTTCACTAAAAGAAACTTCGAGGACCTCTTTATCTTTTGAAGGGTTATTTTGATTCTTTAATCTAGGACAGTGGGAACTGTCGTGTCCCATAAAATTACAGTTAGTGCACTTGACGATCGGCTTAGGGCACTTAAAGCTGGGGTGACCGACACCCTGACAGTTAAAACACTTAATTGACCCTCTCACGCCACTATTTTTGTTTGACGCCGTATTATCTGTGTTCTTTGCCGAGTTATTACTTACTGATGCACTGCTAGGACGCTTATCCTTATTAAAATCTTTGTTAAAATCTGATTGATTTCTACTATGATACTTGATCGTTTTAAAGAATTCGAGTACATCTTCTGGTTTATCAAATTTTGCTGCTTGAGCACCTACACGAACTCCCCTGTCTTCAACCCCATAAAGTAAACAATCCACTGCTTGCTTTCCAAAGATCTTACATCTGTTCAGTAAATTAATTTTTGCAAAATAATAAAGTTCATAAGATTCTCCAGAGCGTACCCGTCTATTAAGCATATCTGTCAGAAGTTCCGCATAATTTTCGGTTGCAGGAAATGATTCCTGTAGCATTGACTTCCATTCAAGCCAAGTATGCTTAATAGAGGGCAGACCCTGGAACCATGTCTTAGCCAGTCCGGTGAGTTTAGGCAGGGCATAGTGAACCGTTTGTTTATCGTTCCAATTATAAATTTCGGAACATTCATCGACTTTATCGAGCCAAATATTAATAGTCTGTTCTTTCGACATAGGGTCAAAGTCTGGAACGACGTTATTCAAAGTTGCACTCGAAAACGATTCACGATCCCCTGCTTTAGACTTAAGAAGTTTTACAAAAAAATCCTCAAACAGGTCCGTAGTAATATATTTTGTTTTTTTGTTGTCATGTGGTTCATGTGTTTCATCACGAGGCGTGTGTCGTTTCGCGGGAGTGATTAAGGATCGGTACTGAGTTGAGCTTTTATTGCCAGCGTTTGTCTGCCCACGATTGCTCGGGCCAGGCTCAGGCGTCTCGAAACGCCTACGTGATCTGTGCCGTTCCGTTAATCTCTCCCGTTCCTTGCGTACCTGGTTTTCAAGGGTTTTTAATTTTTCCCTCTCCCTGGACAACTCGCGTTCTTGCTCGAGTAGCGTCCGCGTGCTGCTTATGCTTCGGCTTCTCAGCTGATGATGTATTTCACTGCTGTGCCGCCGATCACGAGCTGGACTGCGCTCCCGAGATCCTTGCGTTCGTTGTTGGCCATCACTACGGCCACTGCGACTGCGGCTACGACTGCGCCTCTCGATTTCCCCTAGGTCCCGCTTTCGACTTCGTGATGCTTCACTATATTTCCTCTGTCTTTCGTAGTTACAGGAAGGGTTGCTGGTGCGTCGATAGTCCGCATTTGGTTCTTTGTCGCTCATTTTCCTGAAACTCAGAACATTTTGTTAATGTATTGTGTACTAATCTCGCAAATCAAAGTCACTGAATTTAAATTTTAAAGTAGGTATTTGTGTTTTTAATCTGTATGCATCACAAAAATGGCGACACATTTTGGGGTTTTTTTAAGTATTTCTAGTTTTATGTTCACTACATTTTTCTTTTAAACGAGTATTTCCATAAACTACCTCTTTTATCATTGAAATCTATTATGACCATCAAAAATAACCATTTTTCAAAGGAAACTGCATCCGCTTCAATCGGCCAAATCGGCGTTCATAATGTTATCCTTTAAAGTTAAACCACACAGATTCCTATTATCCTTCTTGTTATTGCGTCGATTTTCCGTTTTAAAACAATTAAAATTTGGTTTATCGGCGGTCGAGGTCGTGGGGTGGTTCACCACAAAACAAAATGTCTTGCGAATCCCACTTCTGAGATGTAAGACTTATCTCAAAAGGGAATCAGAGAATTTAAACAACAGATGAATCAACGCAGTAACAATATTTATTATAAATTAATCAACATAGTTCAGTGCATGTTTACATTATTTTACTAACCTTAGAAACTTATCACTCTGGTGCCTCGTTCAAGACTGTCCGTTGCCGGGAATTTTGACTGATAATTAACTTCAATGTCAAAATGATTTAATAACTGACAGTGACTTTGACAAAAAGACATAAACGTACCTTGACAATAACAAGACCTATCCATTGACAGTTCTCTATAAAGTAACTAATATAAATCTACCCTCACATAAATAAGTCTTGTTACAACAGTGACTTTGACAAAAAGACATAAACGTACCTTGACAATAACAAGACCTATCCATTGACAGTTCTCTATAAAGTAACTAATATAAATCTACCCTCACATAAATAAGTCTTGTTACAAAAGATTGTTTTAAATATAAGTAGGTAGGTAATATACATAGATATTAGATGTTTTATATTAATACGAAGTTTTGTTATGTTTTATTTTATTTTATATTGTATAAATGTGTCCTTAAATACACACAGCCTTAAATGTTTTGTATTGTGTATTAAAGTAAAAATAGTTTAAAAGTTAGGTTTTACACCCACGTGTAATTACTAATTGTAAATATTCGTACGCCGCTTTTAGCGGCGGATGTCATATGAACGCATTACTTATCCAACTTTGTACCTACCATATCCGACGAATATATATCTTTGTCTTTGTCTTTTGTTTTTGTCAAAACTCCGTATCTCAGTTGTTTCAAAACGAAATAAACTGTAATTTTGCACACATGTACTTGGATGTATAGGGTTTCTTGGAAATAATTTAGATTTTGAAAATTCTGTTTATTCAGATACATGCAGAATGCATGTATTTTTTTAGTTTTATTTTTTAAGTAAGAAAAAAAAAACAAAATTCGTCTTTTTTTGTAATTTACGTAAAATGGAAAATATACATAGTACGAGAATTTTTTTTTACAAAATTCAGCATGCAGCAAGAAGGCCCTTGGCTTCTTTTAAAAGTTTTTCGATATTGTGTCTGAGGTATTTCTCAAATTTGATATGTATGGATCAGAAGTGTACAATAAGGTATGGAACACCTCATCATTTGTAGCTGCTCTTGAACACTTTCTAGAATGATGAAGTCTTAACTTTTTGTAATCCAGTTGTAATTAAACGCGCGCAGTCGTTATATGTGTTTAAAAGGAAGGATCATTACCTGTCGTTGTGATCTTGTTCTCATACCTAACTGTAATTTTCTATGGAAAGTCATCATTTATTTTCTTTCCTTATACAACGTGTAACAGAAAGGGTATATACATACCAAGGGCACGGCTTCTTTGGATGATAACAAACGATATTGGAAGGGTTTTTTATTCCTATCTCTACATGTTCGGAAGTTACGAGAATTTTTAATACATTGATACCAGAACAAATTGAAACAAACATATCACTAGGAAGAGATTTATCGTGATATTGGCAAGTAACTTGAAAAATTATTGACCTACGTAGTGCAGTGATACGTTTGTTATGATTTGATTTTAAGAGCAACACATGTAACCGAAAATTTGGTATAAATTTTTAGAGTACTTTATTTTGAGCTGAAACTATGTATAGTGATTGTATACCAGCTGTTATCTTTAGTGCTTAAGGATAGCAATAGGGTTTCTGTTACACCCTGTATATTTAGTATATATGTATTTATGTATCTATTTTATAGGATATGTATATATCTGTATATCTATTTTAATATATTATATATTTATTATTTGCGCCAACAACATCCCCATTTTATGTCTAGACCAATCACTGTTCAAGCCAAGGTTGCCTGGAAGAGATCGCGGAAAGCGATAAGGCCGCCCATTGTATATTTTGTAGTGTACTTTGTTTTTTGTTGTGTATTTTTGTCGTGTACAATAAAGTATATATAAATAAATAAATAAATAACTAATCCTTATTTCGGGATTCTTGCGCGTCTTCGGACAACTGTCCGATAGGTAAAATAACATTGCACTCAATGATTTTTTCTCCCTTTAATTATATGTAAGATAAGTATTTCATGCACGGAGCTTCGAAGGCATATACCTAATAGGTAACAATTATAAATATTTACGTACAGTTGGGCTGTACTATATACGTATTCACCGAACTATTTTGAATCAATACCCATTCCAGATGACATAGTTTGTAGTAAGTATTATGTACATTCGTTTTGTAAATTCTACGTCTACACTTGTAGGTTCTATATCTAGATAATTTCTATGACTGCAGAGCAAGAGTAATTCTGAAAAAATCTCCGAGCTGTGTTTCCGTTGTTACTATTTCGAAGTGGTTCGAAGGTGTTCAAATCTGCCATTCAGCGCTGTATGCATAGGCAAGTGCGCGGACAGTTATCTGATGCGCAGCACGGATTCCGGCCGGGGCGCAGCACTGCTACCAATCTCCTTGATTTCATGGGACGCGTAGCGCTGGCGGTAGATGCTGGGGTGCAGGCGGACGCAGCTTATTTTGACTTCAGAAAAGCATTTGACACCGTTGACAATGACATCTTACTGCGGAAGCTAGCAGAGGTCGGATGTACCCGACATCTATTGCGGTTTTTCGCCTGTTACATACAAGGCAGACAGCAGTATGTAGACTGCAACGGATGTGAATCCGACATATATTACACTTGGTCGGGTGTAAGTCAGGGCACCAACTTGGGGCCTCTAGAATTCGTAATAATGTTAAACAATTTGCCGGAAGTCGCAAGACATGGCTATTGTTTATTATTTGCTGATGAACTCAAGTTTCTGCTTGAGATTAGGTCCGAGTTTGATTGCAGGCGCCTACAGGAAGACATCGATCGAATAGGGAACGTGCACGACGAAGGGTCTGCCATCTAGTGGCGCAAATTCGAAGTTTTCTCGCAATCATTACTTGAAATTGACACTTCACGTAATAAAATAATCTCCTAAAAGAAGTGAAAAAAAACATAACTACTAAGTAAAAATGTAATGTTGTATTTCTGTATGCTCGAACACTTTAAAGAAAACTCAAAATAAATCTAATGGTGTAATAGTAGATTATGATATAAGTGCGGTAATTTTCAAAGCGCACGTATGTCATACGACGTTTTATAACATATTTGCGAGGAAATAAATAAAAGTCGGACTTTCTTAAACGAGTAAATCTTGAATCACTTGTTAAAGCAGTTAGAATAATTTGAACAATTTGTAAAATTGATTATTACTTGTTCACAAATTAGCGATGCGCGGGCATCAGCGCTTTTTTTAAGGCAAAGGCACAAAAACAGCCAGTACAACTAATAAAGTAAATTAATATATTTTTTGTTTTTGTTACAGATAAATGGTTGTAATTTATTGTCAAAACTAATTAAATTAAAGAATTAAATGTTTATTTTTTTATAATTTATCTCTCAAAGTTAATTTTATTCATAAAATGTTAACCATTTTTCTGACATAAAAACTCTTTGCTAAGATTTAAAAAAGTACCGTTCGTTTTAGACGGAGCATCTTGATAAACCGTGCGTTTTACATTACAATAACGCACAAGTGCGTAATGACATACATTACGATATTGAAATTGGTGTAATAAGAGACCCTTTATAATAAATAAAAAAAAAAATAAATAAATAAAAAAAATAAAAATAAAAAATGAAATGAAATATAATAAATGCTCGTATAATAAATGCTCCGTCTAAAACGAACGGTACTTTTTTAAATCTTAGCAAAGAGTTTTTATGTCTGAAAAATTATCTTCTTTCTTTATTTCGATCCGTCCGTCCGTCCGATCCGTCCGTCCGTCCGTCCGTCCGTCCGTCCGTCCGTCCGTCCGTCCGTCCGTCCGTCCGTCCGTCCGTCCGTCCGTCCGTCCGTCCGTCCGTCCATCCATCCATCCATCCATCCATCAAAATCAAAATCAAAAGTCATTTATTCAAATTAGGCTGAGAATCAACACTTTTCGAACGTCAAAGTACATGAGACAGTCCCCCAAAACGCCCACCCTTCACCACTTCCTAGTGCTTTAGCTGGGAAGAAGAAGTGGCGGAACAAACTCCCCAGCAGCACAGCTGTCTGTTTAGTCGGATAGACTTGATTCTATACATACATAGGCAAAGTAATCAACATTACGAGACACAGAACTTAAAAATTTGTCATTTATGTCAGCTAACCATGCCAATATACCAACAAATAAAATGAAAAATTAACTCAAGCACAAAAAATAAAAAGTAAACAAAGCATATACCAAAATAAAAGTCTCCTGGTATAAATGGCGTGATAGCTTACATAAGCAATGCTGGATTATGTTTACAAATGATAACCTAGGACCATCGACGTAAAATAAATAAACAAGTAGGTAATTATTAGCAACAATAACAAAATCATGGTCAGCAAGACGACCAGTCACCACAAGCAGCACCCGTTCACGAGCATAACGCAAAGATCAGCCATTACCCCCCTCGCCATATTTGAGGGAAAGAGGTAACCCGATCCCCAACGCTACCGCAAGCAGTGACATCTACGGGAGCATGACGAACTTGCTGCCGGTTACTCAGGCAAGAATAGAATTATCAATTGTCGAGGTCGCTAGCTAACCATAATGCCATACAACTCTTCATTTAAAAAAAAATGTTATGAGTAGAACATGTCAATAACTAATGGAAAAACAGATTATAATTTAAAAAATTACTTAGTCAATAAAAATATATATATATCAATAATTATATGAACCCATATAACCTATCTCTAGGGACGATTCTGGAGAAAGAACATAAACATTGTCTTGAGTTAATCACAGCGACCAACTATTTTTGTCATTTAAATAGTCGTTGATGGAATAGTAAGCCTTTAAACACAGGTTGGACTTTATTTGAGCTTTGAACGCATCAAAAGGCAAATCTAGCAAAGCAGAGGGAAGCTTGTTATAAAAGTTTATACCAAGCCCAACAAATGAATTATGAACCTTATGAAGCCGGTGAAAAGGAGCACGTAGTTTGTCCTTATTTCTAGTGTTTACGGTGTGAATATCACTGTTTTTAGTGTACAAGTGTATATTTTGTCTAATATATAAGATATTGGCAAAAATGAATTATCACAATTCATTTTTGCCAATATCTTATATACTAGCTACCGTGAGAATACCAATTTCTTTAAAAAAGTCCCTCAACGAAACTCTGGCACCTAGCTGGTAAATTTCTCGAACAGCACGTTTTTGAAGCACAAATATATTTTGAATATCAGCAGCTTTGCCCCATAGCAAAATACCGTAGGACATAACGCTGTGAAAATAACTAAAGTAGACTAACCGAGCTGTATCGACGTCAGTGTATTGTCTTATTTTTCTGACGGCGTAGGCAGCTGAACTGAGCCTTCCTGCTAGGCTTGATATGTGTAATCCCCACTGAAGTTTAGCATCTACTGTTATGCCCAGAAAAACTGCCGAGTCTACAGTCTCAAGAACCTCTTTATTTAAGACAATGTTGGGACCTAGATTTCTAACATTCGGTAAGGCAAACTTTACACATTTAGTTTTCTTGGCATTGAGAACTAGATTATTTGCCGTAAACCAATCCGTAACCATTGAGAGTGCACTGTTTACGTCGTCAAAATCTTGTCTACTCCTGTCCACTTTAAAAATAAGAGAAGTATCATCTGCAAACAGTACAACATCACAAATATCCTTTAAATAAAATGGTAAGTCATTGATATACACTAAAAACAAGAATGGGCCGAGTATTGAGCCTTGAGGCACACCTAATTGATCTGGTAGCCCGGACGATTTTACTCCATTAACTTCTACACACTGCAACCTATTATGTAAATAAGAATTTATTACGTTTAAAGCTTCGTTATGGACACCGTAATAAAGCAGCTTGCGAAGAGCGTCTCATGGTGCACGCAATCAAAGGCTTTGGAGAGATCACAGAAGACTCCAATAGCATTCTGCGATTTCTCCCATGCGTTAAATATGTGTTTCATCAGAGCAACACCCGCATCTGTAGTCGAACGACCTTTTGTAATAACCATATTGCTCATTATGAAGGAGGCTATTTAAATTAAAATGTCTTAGCAACTGCTTGAGTATCAACTTTTCGAATATTTTGCTAAATGCAGGTAAGATAGAAATAGGCCTGAAATTACGAATGTCATTTTTATTACCTGATTTAAATAATGGTATGACTTTACTACACTTCATGAGGTCAGGAAAAGTCCCTGAATCAACACATTTATTGAAAGTGACAGCTAGATAGGGGGCTACGGTGTCTATTATATTACTTAAAAGCTTAATGGAAATACCCCAGAAATCACCAGTGTTTTTAGACTTAAGTGTGTTAAAAACATCAACTACATCACGAGACGTTACATGTTCGAATCTGAATAGGTCGCTACATTTAGGCACACTACTATGCAAAAGGTTTTCAGCTTTAGACGGGGACGAATTTAGGGAGCAAGTCGTAGTTACAGGTATGTTGGCAAAAAACTCATTAAATGCCTGTGCTACGTCAGCTTCCTTATGAACTAATTGGCTGTCGACCATAATCTCAAGTTGTTTTTCTTGTTTAACTGATTTACCCATTTCATTGTTAATGATTTTCCAAGTGGTTTTTACTTTGTTATTAGAATTTTTAATTGTACTTATTAAAAATTTCGATTTTGCAAAAGCACTAATCTTTTTAAATAATTTTGAATAGTTTTTGACATACTCTAGGAAAGGAGTATCAAACCTGTATTTTTTCAAACCATATAACTCGTATAGTCTCGATCTACTTTTGTAAATACCTGGAGTAGCCCATTGGTTAAAGCCAACAGAGGTGCCATTAATGTTAATGGTTTTGGTCTTGAAAGCAGATTGGTACTCTTTTTGCACAACATCAAAAAGGGCTCCATAAATTTCATTAAATCCATCCATCCATCCATCCATCCATCCATCCATCCATCCATCCATCCATCCATCACGCCTATTTGCGGTTTGCAAATCTATTACGCGTAGGTACATAGATTTACAAACCGCTAATAGTAGGTTCTATAAAAACGCGTAAAATATAATGAATGTAGGTAAATAATAATATTGTCAAACCATCCTTATTCTTTTTTGTTTACTAGCCTTCGAAGAGCCAGCGCTGGATCGAAAGTTTTTACTTTGTGTAGTTTCACATTTTGTTTGACAAAATATTAACTACTTTAATTTCCTACGAAATGAAGCTTGTAAATAATTAGATATACATAAGTATACTTGTATTTAGTTTATTATTACGTATTATTATTTACAAACAATTTTTTGCTCTGCTGGTAACAGATCATAGCGGGGGTGACGGGTTCAAAAAATTGGCACACGTCCGACCTCCAACACATTCCGCTCGGGACTAAACGACTCCAAATCAAATCAAATCAAATCAAAATATTTTTATTTCACATAAACCTGCAAGGGCACTTATGAAACGTCAGAAGCTAGGTGCACGGTTCCAATTTGTCGCTTCCTATGGAGAAGAGCCGGCAAGAAACTCCACGGTTACTCTTTTAAAAATAATTGGATTTTATAATGTTTTCAAATTACAGTGATATTAGGTATGGGAGGACAGTGCAGGCCTGTCAATAAGTACCAGGTACTTAGAGGAATGAAAATAAAGAACAGAAACTAGGCCTACAACGTTCTCTCATTCACAATATGTAAAAGAATCTACATAAGTAAAATCAACCTATTTAAATCCATTCAACCTATTTACTCCCATTAATATTATTATACTCTTTGCTAAACGACACGGGAGGCGCGCACGTAAAGATAAAAACACTGGATTTTAGATTTGTTATAAATGTATTTTCGTAGTCCATATTATGACGGCCGGATTTCATCATATTTTTACGACCTTTATTATGGTATAAGTTTTATTATTCAAAGCCATAAATAACTCAAATGAAATAAGAATCCGATCATCAGTTAGGCTTGTTTTTGCGATTTAATTGGATGCAGTAAAGTGCAAGTAATCGTGTATCGCATGGCCGGAATATCTAGATCAAGGTGTGAACTATGTAGTATATTTTTTTCATTTTTTTAAATGCTGTTTATCTACTTATAACACACAATACAAAACGACGTTTTTCCGGATCACCCCGCCTTAATTATTAAATTGTCTGTCTATTAGTGTCAGTAACATAACTAAAATAATGCTTACTTCACGAGGAGATGCATGTTATCAATCATTGTTACTCATTTCTGTGGTATCGTTGTAAAGAGGTTTGTTAAACAAATACTACTTTAAAAAAAAGAAGGAAATAACCATTGTGGAATCAAGATTATGTAGAATTGTAATGTATTTTTTTTATTGATATTTCATTTAAATAACGAGTAGATAGCTCCAAAAAACTGCCCAAAACACGGCTGATGCGAAGTTTTGGTAGGGCCTTAACTCCGGCGCGGAACTTATCGGTTCCAATACATTAAAAAATGAATTGTGTCTCATTAGCCGGGATTGACAGAAACAAAGCGTCAGTGTGCTCACAGAAGCTAATGTTTAACTTGTGTCCCGTATCCAACAGGGCATAACATGTATGAACGCTTTTTTGCGTGACGATTTCTAAGAGTCAACTCCTACCGCAAGCCGGGTTAATGTACTTCGTTCCTATAAAAAACTTTTCAATTTCAAAATACGCTCCTATGCAGCGTAGTTTATTATATCAACAAATAGGCCTAGTTATTATATTGTCCACATTTATTCTGTACGGTGGCTGCTTACTTCTTCTGCAATACTTACTCTCTCTTTTAACGCGAAAGCGCGACCTCACGGGCAGGGTTATTTTATGAATTCTATATGAACGGGCCAAAGAAAAATTGAGGTGGATTGCTAAAAAGTTAAGCTCGCTCTTCCAGTCTGCGTTCTGTGTAGTCTGAATTTTGAATAATTTCTGCATAATTCAACAAATTATCTGCTTATTTTGTGTGAATGGTGCTAAAAATTTTAAGCTCACTACGCTCGTTTTTGCCACTACTTCCCCACTGCTCAACTAGATTGCTCAACTGCATACAGTTGAGCAGTGGGTCATACCCGCTGGTGAACTAAAACTGTACAACTATATAGACTACTAATAAAAATTCCAAATCTCATAATTAATATACTTCACACACTACTAGGAAATCTTAATATTAAAAAACAAGACTTCTCCTGAGATGTTTGGATCACACAGAAGCGACTGAAAGGATTTGTGTGGAATTTGGCAGACAGATAGATAAAACTCGGATTAACACACAGGATACTTTTTATCCGGGTAGTACGTTCCCGAGGGAACAATCTGCGACTCCCACTTCCCCTTAATAAACTTAAGGGGAAGATATATAAGGTGTATCTATTCATACACGAAATATCTGAAAGGGTCATTGTACTCATCATTATGAACGACTTTTACTATGGGACCAAACCTGAAATCGCGAAAAAAATATCAGCTGTTCCCTACATTTATGTTCGCATATCTCGTCAAAATGTAGGGAACAGCTGATATTTTTTCGCGATTTCAGGTTTGGTCCGGTAGTAAAAGTTGTTCATAATGACGAGTACAATGACCCCTTCAGATATTTCGTGTATGAATAGATACACCTTATATAAAACCATGGTAAGACCTGCCGTCTTGTATGGGTCAGAATATTGGACCACGAAAGGGGTGAATGAAAGGTAATTGCATGTAGGTGAGATAAGAATGTTAAGAGGGATGTGTGGTGTTACACGAATGGATAGAATAAGAAATGAGTACATACGAGTAGGGAAGTTGTGAAAAACCTCCTAAAAAGACCATGTATGTACAGACGCCAAATACAACTGTCAAATTTTCCCAATTGAACATATAAGTTATAAGCTGTTATGAAGTTGAAAATCTATCAAAGAAAGACAGATTGGCGTAGCTTGATGTACTAGCGTCTGTACATATTGTTTTTTTTTTTACTTTTCGTACTGCCTAGATAAAACGCGTTCCATACCAGTCAAAGTCACAAGTTCCAGCATATGTAAGGCCACTTTCCGAATTACAAAAATAGCGCTGTGAGCGCTCACATCAATAATTTGCGTTCCGAGTTAGATATCGCGATTATGACAGCTAAGAACTGTTATTTTTGTCATCAATACGGAACGCTCGTGAACGCGCTAACAGTGCTCACTCAATGTTAAAACCTATTTACACCATATAAAACTTGTATAGACCACAAATTTCATCTTCTTATTTGATTAGCTGGCGATTCTAGCCAGAAGCACTATTTATAAGTTAGCTAAAACTATGATACGAATCAGAACATAACAGCACAAGTGTCATTTTTGACAGCGCTCACGGTGATATTAGTATAACGCATGGTCGGCGTTATCGCAAGATGGCGCATGTCATGACGTCATCTATGACGATTCACGGGACATCGTTATCGCGCTCACGCCAATTCGGAACGGGCGTGAGCACGCTCAAATCGTTATTATCGTATCTCGGAACGTAGCCTGACATGATTTTGAATTTGACATTGACAAATGACAATGACACTCGCGCAATCGCAAGTTCGTCGCACATGTGAAATGTTTATTTATTTCTTTTTGTACACTAGTAATTAATCCGGAAAAATGGAAACTAGTGTTTTAAAAACCTTTTCTGTTAATTATAAACAAATACTTATAGATGAAATCGCTTTGGAAGGGCTAGAAGGAATAGCAGTGGAACTTTTATGGCGGCGACTACACAAACGCATAGGTTCAGTGGTAACAGAGAAAATGAAGACCCGTTTCTGGGGATATGTTGTGAATTGTGGTAAAATATCCTTCTATCAACTGCCAGAACCACTACCCTATGTCGAAATACTTGACAGATTCGAAATAGTAGATGAAACAACCGGTCACCTCAAAGAGCCCGTAAGTTAGAATATAAAGAAATATTGTGTTTAATTTGTGAATTTATACAATTACTTGTAAATGCTTGAACCTTGAAGACTTTCGTCTTCTATATCTAGTAATGATAGACTATTTTTAACTCATGCCTAATACAACACTAGTTAGGTCATTTTGTCATACCTAAATAATAACTGACCAATAGCTGGCTAACTGATAATAGCTCAACTGACCAGAAGTCTCACTAATAAATTACTCTGAAGGAATACTAGGAGCACTTACTTACATATTTTGCAGTTTGCTAAGAGCCTGACATTAGAATACTTATTATTTTAAAACAAAATACACATCAACTCACAAACTCAATTAATTTCTTTATCTTGGGAGAAGCGCCAGGGTAGCCCGCAAAATGTACTTAATTGCATTGAATGACTATGTCATAAAAAAGTCATTCAATAGGATTAAATGAACTTAGAAGGTTGTTTGATGATTTTAGCAATTATAATTATGTAAATACATATAAAATACAAAATTTTAATTGGCAAAAAGAAAATGGTGATGGTTAGCACACAGTAATCTAACATAAAACATAGTTAAGTTAGTACATCACAAATTTGGTTAAGTGTTGACCCCAAAACTAAGCAGGGCTTGTATCTTAGGAGACAGAGCGCAAATGAGCAGAAAATAATATGTCGACTTACAAGGTTAGTTCAGTAAAGTGTGTATTATGTTGTGTGTGTGTGTTTATGCGAGTGACTGTGAGGGTGTGTTTATGTGAGTGACTGTGAGGGTGAAGTGAGTTGTTTGCTGGCACTATGTCTTGTTGGCAAATGTTCAAAAAATCATTTGGTTTTGAAATAAGTTAGCTCATGAAGTTATTTCTTTAGAGCAGTTTTTAGGCGAGTGGTTAACAGCTATTTGATTTCCAGTGTTTTGCAGATCTTGTTAAATGTGTGTAGGTGAGTGTAAGCTGGGCTCCGACTGGCCAAAAGGGACTTTGCTGGCGGACTTAGTATTCTGAACACTCTCTTTGTCAGAAGTTCTCTATAGTCAGCTCTTTTGAGAAGGGTCTTGTGAGTGCGAACGATTGCAATTGCGATAAACAGTTGCCTCACACGGAGGACTTGGATTCCTCTATAGAGCTTGTCAGTTAAAAATCAGGATGGTTTTCTAAATGTGATTTTCAGACGTGCCCTTCTGGGCGCTCTCAATGAAAACATGTGGCTTTTACCGGCACTTCCCCAGACAGAGACACAGTACTGTACTATGGGCTGACAGATAGCTAAATAAGGTCTATTTAGCTATCTGACAGGTGTCTTAAGAGATTTAGAAGCAGGCAGTCCTGAAGATTCTTCATTATGTAAATTAGTTTCCTTGTTCTGCAATAGTGACACCTAGGTATTTACCAATGAGGTGCATTCAATCGGGCGGCATGTGCAATTTGCAGGGTTTGGGTCTGACAAAGAAGGGCAGGAGTGTATTGTTTAATTTGTTTTGTTTTTTTGAATAAGTAAGTACTAACATTGGTTTTAAGAATATTGTTACTCACAAGATTTATGGACCTGGTCTGAAATAAATGTTTATAATATAATAATAATTGTCAGCTGGAGGTCGTTAGGAGGAGTAGAGGTTGAGGTTTTCGAGAAGGCGATGTATTTCGTTTTTTTAGTGTTAAGTGAGAGTAAGTTATTATCGAGTGCCTCTGTAATAATAGACATACCCCCCTCTGCACGACTGAACACGAGGTCCTACGACTTGTCATGAAATAGAATCACTGTCACCCGCGTAGGTTATTATTTCGGCGTTATTTAATACTAAGTTACAGATGTCGTTTATGCATAACGTGAAAAGCGTGGGTCCCAGAATACTGCCCTGAGAGACTCCATAGTTAATAGGAAGCTGTTGGCTTAATGGTTTTTTTTTTTTAAATTGCGTTCAATTTGTGAGGTAGCTTTTGAACCAGTCATAAGTTACTCCTCGGATTCCTATCATTTCCAGTTTCCTCAGGAGTAAATCCAGCGACACTGCATCGAACGCCAGGTACAGTAATACCGCAATGCACTTATCTCTTATCCGTGTGAGACGCTATTTCATTAACCAGCAGTGCCACGGCATCCTCGGCGGACTCACCCCCTACGAAACCCGAACTGTCTGTCTGAGACCAGTCCATACTTTCTAAAAAGTTAACTAGACGAGTGTTTACGACTTTTTCCAGTAGGTAAGGTGTTAAGCAGAGCAATAGGCCTATAATTTTCTGGATTCTGTTTGGTTCCGCTTGTGCTACACATATGTGTGCTGCACATAAGTGTTACAGTCGCAAAACATATTTTGTTCACCATACAGCCTGACCCTGACCTGCAATTTGCAAAAAACCTAAGAAAATTTGAATTTTGTGGATGACCTTAGCGCGTCCACGTTAACATAGCTTTCTTCTTAAAAATACTCTCTTCATTCTTCCAGGACGACTTTCTAGATGGCCCGTATGAATACAGTCCCGTTGAAGGAGAACATGGCTCCTGCAAGTATTATGAGACCAGAACACTCATACCTATAGCGGAACTAAAGCAAAAATCATATGAGGCTGTAATGGCTGAATATGGGGACACCTTAGCTCTAGTAGCTGATAAGGAAGAAAGGTGGCATGCCTTGGCTCAACATATGCCTACAAATTATTTGGCGCAGATGACTACTTTACATTATTGTTTATTGGAGCTGATAGGCAGGTCCAGGGGTAATGTTAGTACCTTATTTCAAACTCTTTTTGAAAGGTTCTTAAATAATTAAGAACTTAAAGAAATATTTAATATTATTTAGAAAGATTTAAAAAATGATAGATATTAAAAATGTGGAACATATTTCACTGCTATTGATAGGATATAGAATAGAATAGAATATTTATTTATTCGAGTAACCAAGACTCAACAAAATTGTTAGTAAAACTTACGACTATGGTTAGTAAACACAGACTATACACAAAACAAGGAAAACAATACAAGAAACAACGGTTGGTCACCGTTGCGACATCCCATGAGAGATGGCACAACAGTGACCCACGTATACACAGTCCAGGCGAGTCGCAACCATGCTTAAGACACTATTGGAGCTGCCCCACAAGGGAAGCGCACGTTTTACGCGTTTGCGCGCGTTGCGTTAAAGTAATCTACATGCGCATCTGCAAACATCCCTGACGCACTACAGAAACGGGGCAGCTCCACCAGTATCCTAAATGCATTGTTATATTGAACGCGGAGAGCGCTGTACGATCTTTGCGAACATTTAGCCCACAGGCTGCACATGTAAAAAGATGTACAGTAGGCTTGAAAGAGCGTGATTTTAACAGAAAGTGAGCAACGTGCAAACCTGCGAGCCAGCATGTTCGCTCTAACTGACAACGCCCTCCGCTCCCGTTCAATGTCTTTGAGGTCATCATCAATCATCATCGTCTTTGAGGTCGAGAGTCAATGTATGACCAAGATACTTAAACCTGTAGACTCTCTGCAAAGGTGTACCATAAAGAAATACAGGCGGGCACTGCATCAGGACTTTTACCCCCAGCCTCAAAGGCCATGACCTCCGTCTTCTTAATGTTGTATGCCAGCCCATGAACTTTGGCATACCTGTTAAAGTCTCCCAAATCTTTCTGAATAGCTGGTAATCTAATTTGCATTCACACCTTTACCTCATTCACACTTCAAATCTTATCCTTCACCCTCAAACACAATTTCAGGGACAATCAACAATAGGCTTAACAAACCTAAGTAAAGTAATAAAGGACCCCAAGACACTATTCTACAACAGGAAATACTTACGCGGGCTAGACCTCATTAGGACCTGCCACATGACTGAAGTAATCGGAGGTAAAGGGGTTAAGGCACTGTTGGTCAGGTTGAAGAGATTCTACCAGCCCAGTCTGTTGTCTATGCCAAAATCAGGCGTTCTACGCAATGTCATAGAGTATTTGCTGCAGCAACCAGATTATAGTGAGAAAACCGAAGTTATAGTGAAGAAAGGGTTAATCACACAGAAGCAGAATAGGAGATTGCAGAAAACTGTGAATATTTTTAATTTTGTGAGTATTATATTTGGTTTCTCAAATTACAGTAAAAAGTACATAATAAATTAGGCTCAACCAGGAATACGCTGGATGCGGGGAGCACAAACCCGATTGAGGTGGCGATGCTTAGGTGAGGCCTATGTCCGTCAGTGGCCGTCATTCGGCTGAAATGACAATGATGATGCACATTAGTGAGACAGAGGTTTTAAAAAGAAGTTTGGACTAACAAATATTTGTGGAATTATTCTGCATTTCTGAACTGTATAAAGTATAAACAATGTAACATAAATCTTACAGGAAGAACGAACTGTAACAGCAGAAGACAAAACCAAGAAGACCAAAACGAATCTGAAAAGAAAATTCATCTACCTTTCATCCAAGGCTGACGAATCTTCAGAATCAGATGAAGAGACACCGGAACCTGATCTCAAATGCCAGTATAAGGTTGGCGTGAGCCTCATGAGACAGGCTTATGAACGGTTCCTGGATGCAGGACTTGAAGGCCTCACTCAAGTACAGTTGGCACAGTTGCTGGGTATTGAGTTCTATACAAGTAGAGGAATCTGTAGGATATTCAAGTTAAGGAACATCGTTAGAGAGTATCTCGAAGATAAAGGGAAGCAAAGAACTGCAAGGTAAATATGCAGAGTTATTTAATAACCACTAACTTTTGTCCGCAGTATAGCCAATTCAATGCTACAATCATAGCCACAATAAAATTTCTTAAAGAGTTAACTTGCATTTTAGTGGAATTACTTCATTTACCTGAATAACTAGATAAATCCAATGTAAATCTTGAAAAATAAAATATCATGTGTTCAGCTGCTTATTGATTGCGGCGATAGGTCACTCCAAAGACTAATGGTATTGTTGAGCTTGATCTAATTAAAACTTTCACATTAATGATGTTAAAAGAGAAATTAAAGTTATTTCTTTTGAAACCTTCCAGGTTTATCGCCATAGCCGCCACAGGGGAGATGGACGTCAAATACACAGAAGAAAAATTGAAATTCTTAGAATATTTAAAACAGAACCAAACACCTGAAGAACCCGTTGAGGTAGACAGTACACCAGCCCCTGAAGATGAAAGACCATTGAAAAGAATTAAACTTGAAACTGTAAAGCAAACACCAACTGAAGAAAACCCTGATGAAACAAGTGCTGACGTAGAAATGGATTCAGAAAACGAAAATGAAATCACAGAGGTAAAAGTCCTAGAAGGCTTCGAAAGCGGCAAATCACTTGGAACTTTCAAGAAAAACCCCACACTAAGACAGTTGACATTCGCAAACGGTGTCTTCAAAGTACTCAAAGATAAACAATGTGTTTGTGGATACATCACACTCAGCAATTTAGCATCCAAAGAAATAAATGAACCACCCATGGATACTAAAGCGTTGAAATCATTCATACAAAAGTTGGTCACAGATGGTCATATTAAAATTTATAAAGTGAAATGGCCTGGCATTCAAAAGTACTCTGTCTTAATTTGCGCTCCTCACGTGAAAGCAACAGACCCGTTGGTAAAAGCGAAATACAAGGAAATTTGTATGAGAGCAGTAACTAACAAGAGAGTAGCTATCAAAAAAGATAACTTGGAAAACACTTGTCCATCTCTCTCACAATTTTCGTACCCCCGATATATGAAAATCCAAAAACTTCACGAGTTTCTCATGCGCTTCGCTTACTTCGAACATGTAAAACCTGAATCACATTCTCTACCCGCAGGGTTTGTCAGCATAGTCGACTTTATACAAGAAGTAACAATAGAATTTGTTATCAACAATATGGGCAGCATGGGCATGACTGAAGTCAACCAGTTGATCAATGAAAGCCAGCTCCAGATAAAACTCAAAGACGCACCTATAAATATTTATAAAACATTGATGAGATCTAACACGCTACAAAATGCGATAAGGCTAAATCTTAAAGTGTTAGGAATGCTAGGCCTTATTCAGTTAGTTCGTCAGGCGTCGCAGTCATCCAATAGCACTAGCGTTGTCACATATACGAGTTTCTTGTTCTTTGTAAACCGACACGCCAAAATACTAGACACGTCAGGTATATGGCCCAGGACAACTGACGAAAAAGTTGTGGAAAAAACATTTTACTTTGAAACATTTGAAGATGTGAGCAACTACTGGAGTGAAGTGTATACGATCAGCACTAATACTGTCATAGAGTTGGCTAAGCGAGACAGGAGGCAACTCAAACCGCCGCAGCGCTCTGAGGACGAGGTGTTCTTATATGATAACGGAGACCGATACGGCGACGGGAACGGACCCTGTGGATTCGACTCCTGCTTCTACATGGAAATACCTCGACTTTGGCAAACCTACTACATGAGGCCAATCAAAAGTCACACGATGTCAAAGAAGAAGGTAGCAATCAAACTGCCCAAATCGAAAACAAGTAAGAAACTTAAGCCAGAAGCTAAATCTAAAGTTCCTAAAATGGTGGCCGAGAGACTATCGAACGAAAAGTTGACTCGAAGGCGAAATGATTCTTCAATAAGATGGTCGAAAGCGGAAGATATGATAATAACTATGTGTAAAGCTGCTATTACGATTCTGAGTCCCTCATCACAACCTGGCAGTCTCATAGTCAGAAACATTGTTGCCAAAGATTTACTTTCTATCAATGATCCAAAAAAGACAAAAGGCGTTTGCCACAGCAGGGCCTCGACTCTTGAAACAAACTTAACATTAATTCACGAAAAGCAATGTATTATAAATGAACTGAGAAGAAGGTGGAATCTAATTCAAAAGTACGAAGGGCTTTTGAAGAAACTTAGACATCGCTACTCAACCAATATGTCGAAGTTTATCAACAAGGCTCGGGTCCCTATGATGGAATTGGTGTGGACTATATCTGAAGTTATAAAATCTAAGTCATATATCCAGAAGGTCCCATGCGTCGCAGTGAGCCTGGAAGACTTCCACGAACATTTTACAATAATTACATCTACTGCCAACAAATTGTGTAACATGTTCAAGACGCCAGAACATGCCACGTTAAAGGAGGCTATAGTACTCACGATAATGCAAACAATAGATTCTGAAATTAGTACAGAAATGGGCAAAAAAATATATAAAACTTTCAAAGAGTATCCTGAGGGCTCCCTTCGAACTGCAGTAGAACAGCTACGCAAATGCGGCGCTATAGCCGCTAAAGAGAAAATATTTAACAACCAAATGCGTAAACTTGATTTGGAAGATATTTGTCAGTCGTCGTATAAAATATCAGCGTTTTATCAACGGAAGTGGGTGAATCGGCTGAACTCTGACTTTACTGATGGATTGAACAGTATATTGGACGCAGAACAGTCTGGGAATGATGTAAAAGGGTCTGCGGAAGTCAACTGTATGTATTGTGAGATGCATGCGTTCGATGTTATAGACATAACGTGTGCCACGGCGCCCGTCATCACGGACCCGTCGGGGGCGCCCATCATGCCGGAAGAGATAAATGTACTTATCATAGACACTAAATACAAATTGAAAACGGGAACATTGAGGTGGAAAAATAAATCTGGTTTTAGCAGAGTCTCTGAACTGTACCAACATTTGGACATCGACCATAGTGTGAAGTATTTATCGAGGTAATAAGTGTTCTTTTTTTTTGTGCGATGTATTTTTTTTATATCCCTCTAGGGTTATATTCTATAAGTAAAAATAATACAAAAATCCCGAAAATATGTGGTCCAAAAATTCATAGTTTTGAAGATATCATCAATCAATTTAGGTCAAACATTTTCACCCGTATGACGAATCTTTACTTTTGCGACGTTGCCAAATTTCGCAGTAGTGAGGTGAAGACTAGACTCTCGATGTGTGTGTGAAGCTGCATTGATAAATACATTTTCATTCAAACCAATCATACATATTTAAAACGAAGAAATTGCGACGTTGTCATGTTTCACTTAAGGGTGTATTACATTAATAATAGTGACATTGTCGAATATTTTTTTAAGGAAATGGAAAAAAAAATATAATTGAAAAATCATTCAAATGCCAGTTGATTCTTTGGTATGGTCTCATTTATACCCTAGAGTTATGGGTTATAAAAAAACACCTTGTATACATTTGTATACATCAGCTACAGTGATACATATTATTTTTGTTGCTAAAGCACCATATAACACGATTCCTACCAGCTCCCCTTCGTGGATTCGCATCGGCAGCTCTATCGTTATTAAAAAGTAGCACGTTAATAGTGGCTATTATTGTTAAAAAATATAGTTACACTACGGGTATTTAATTCACCATAACATTCAAACAACAGAAACGGTTATTTTTAGCTTTGTATTACAACAAAAATAAAGTTCTAAATTAACCTAGCTAAAAAACGTCATTATCGGGAACTAAAAATTCATACAACAGCGATCCCGTAGTTATGGCTCTTTAGGTCACGTGGTACTGCTTGATATGGACAAGAGCAAGCCGCTGTACAACAGGTTATGACAAAGACAGATATAGAAATATGCGTCAGCGAGACCGAGATGGAGGAATATTGCACATATTATTTGGTTTTCAGCTGTTCAATTTTATTGTATTTACTTCATTCTTTACATTCCTATATTAATTTTAGAATGATAGTAAGTATTCTTTATTGATAAGTCAGTAAGTTAAAGCCGACTTCGTTTCGGCCTCTCTCTTATAAAAATTGACCTCTCGCCGCTGGTTGCTAAGTATACCTTATGAATTATGTCAGTAACCAAAGATTCAATCACAGACCACCATCATACAATTGTAACTAAAATTAAATAAAAGTGATGTACACATAAATAAAATGATAATTATCTTTAAAACTAAGCCAAACTAATAAACTTTCTCAAAAATTTACAAACTTATCTTGTTTAATGTTTTCTTCGCAAACTTATGCCACCTTAATTTGAAGCTTATACCAAGGTCACACATCACATAAAAAATGCGACCAACTAACATTGTTCTCTTTGTTCCAGTTACACTTCTGTCGATGTTAAAGAAATTAAGCCAAGCCTGGATTTAGAAGATCCGATGCTATCCCATTTGGACAGAAAAGGTGAAACAGGAGCAACATTCCAGGAACTACAGGTATGTAGAACTTTTCTAAAATAATGATGTGACTTCATTTACGTCAGAGATGCTAGCTACAATCATTACATATAGGTCTGAGTCAAAATCATTACCTATTTGTATACTTTTACAATTCCTAAAAAGTGAAATGTCCGTTACCGAAACTAGCGGATAGTCCGAAATTATTTCACATCCGTAACCGAAACCGATATAATATTATTTATATATCCGTATCCAGATCTGAAATTACTTATCCATAACAGTGATGTTATAAGCAGAGGTCGGAGTAGGTAGATTGATTTAAGGTCGTTGACGTCAAACGTAAAGGATAATATGGATATGCCTCCAAAATACCGGAACTTCATATTTATTGTGATATTTGTTCCGGAATTTAGAAATTAGCACGAATTTGTGTTTAAGGTGAAAAACGTATTAATAATATCAGTCTACGCTACCAGTGTTAGACGTCAAAAGGAATACTTTAAAATGAGGAAATATTGAAAAAATTATGATTATTTATTTTAATTGTATTAACGTTGAAAGCCAAAATATGGAAATTGTATCCGATGAGGATTAAAAATAATTTATTTATGTTTTTGTTTAATTAAAAATAATTGTTCATTGAATTCAATCAATCATTCATAATATATAATAAACGATTTTGTTAGCCTATCTGTATGTTTTTTATTTTATTTTATTCCATAATTCCAATTCCGGAACTTTTTCCGGTACTTCCCGCACATTATGGATAAAATGGCATGTCCATATTATAATATCTTGACGCAAGTATGTAAAATCAATCTACCTACTCCGACCTCTGGTTATAAGTGATGTTAATCGATATTGTTTAATCAGTTCTGTCAGACAGCTATATTATGAAAATTAAAAACAATTTTTTTTTTCTGCAGGATCTGTCCACATTAGATGATAAAGAGCTGATGGAAAAATTACTACAACTCGAATCCAAGAAAATTGCTAAACGGGTTGGCTTCTACGAAAACTTTATCATTCTTACTAAATACATAAAACCTTGGTCGGTAAAGATAGGCGACAAATACATTGTACCCACTCCGTGGTTGACTTTAACTGGTAAAATAAGACTAGATATATTTTTCAAGTGGTGCGGTGTCATCATGAATCTAGTTTTCGAAAAACCCGGTTCTTCGATAATATTTTTAGCAGATAAAAGTGAATATTTAACTTACAGATCGGTGCAAGATCTCTGCATGTTTTTAGAAAAGTATGAATGCATAAAACTCTGTATTGTGAAAAGCGTTCCAATAGATTTATTTTCAGACGAAGATGCGGAACTGGTAATTACCGAGTTCAATCCTTATGAGGCTCCGGAAAATATAATAGCGCATCCTATGAAAAATTGTTTAACAAAATACTGTCATATTAAGAAAAATATATTAGATTCACATCATTCACAGACAAACGATGCACTCATGGATAAGATTTTCAAATGTTGATTTAGTTTGAAGATAATATGTATATTGCCTTTAAAAATAAAGCATCCAAATTAATTGACTGACATTTTTCTTATTCGTGGCTCAATTAATAATATCGACGGTGGAAATTTCAAATGTCACAAGGGACAGTGATTTAAACGGCCCTTACGACATTTGAAATTTCCACCGTCGATATAGTTTTAGTTTCAGTGTTGTGTCCATTTGGCTAACATTTCCCTCCTCCTCCTTTCACATTCCTAGTGGCAGATACATCTCATTCAAACTGGACCTTTGGCATCCAAGGAGGGCGGATCCACGTCTTCATTGAATTTAAAAAAAAACTAAAGGTGTGTACCAAATATCAGATCAATCTGCCAACAGGAAGGGAGTAAAATTTTAAGTACTGAATTTGATCCAAAGAACAAACGGCAAGCTAAATAAAACCTTTTAAAAAGGGAAGTAAGTAAAACAAAAAATACTAATTAAGATAGTAAGTGTACATAAATAATAAAATAACATTATTAACGCAAAAGCTCATACACCCCAATTATAGTATTGAGTTAAAAGCTAAATACAATGACAAAAACTTATTTAAAGCTAACTAGAATCACTTTATGCAATTAAAATTGAGTCTTATGACCTTGGAATAAGATTGATTTGGCTCAGTCGGCGGTAAGGTTCGGTTGCTGCCAAGCCTGTGGCAAGTCTGTCAAGATCTATCTTTATCTAGCTTATAATACGCTTTGATCTATACTCTCGTCAAAATAGCGTAACTGTGATGTTACTGCTGTCAGTAAAATAACTGTGAACGTAAAGAGAACCTGCTGCAAGAGCGAGCAAAGCGAGGTCAATAAATTTAGCATCCCACCTCAAACCATTCAATGGATCAAAGGACACAGCGGCTCGCTAGGTAACGATGCTGCCGATGAACTTGCCAGGAGGGGGTCGAGTATGGCACCAGTGGGACCAGAACCCATCGCGCCTCTCCCCTTCGGGTATCTACGCTCTGCTCGATGGATTTTAGCCTGAGAGGTGTCGTTAGATTCGTATTTACTGTGAGAGTGACACTGGGTATATCAAAATAAAAAACAAAATGGCGGATTTTTGGCGCCAAATTCAAATGTTTGGCACGGTCTGCGGCCTGAACGGCTCGATGGATTTTAGTTTGCGAGGTGCCGTTAGATTCGTAATTACTGTGAAAGTGATATCGTGATAAAAAAAGGTAATTTAAAAAACTAAAAAACCCGACTGCTTTTCTGAGTATTAATGGAAAAGCCCTAAAATAAGAAAGTCGTTGTACCCGATTGCACTTAACTTAAGAATCGCCAGTTGCTAAGGCGATACTTATAAGCAGTCGTAAGTGAGCAGGTAAGCCGTCTCGTGAGTAGATTGGAGATTACTCCAATCTACTGACTAGACGGCTGACTTTCTAGAATGGGTCCCGACTGCTACAATTTATCTGCTTATAAGCATCGCCTTAGCAACTGGCGATTCTTAAGTTAAGTGCAATCGGGTACAACGACTTTCTTGTTTTAGAGCTTTTCCGTAAATACTCAGAAAAGCAGTCGGGTTTTTCGTTTTTTAAATTACCATTTTTTTTTTATCACGATATCACTTTCACAGTAATTACGAATCTAACGGCACCTCGCAAACTAAAATCCATCGAGCCGTTCAGGCCGCAGACCGTGCCAAACATTTGAATTTGGCGCCAAAAATCCGCCATTTTGTTTTTTTATTTTGATATACCCAGTGTCACTCTCACAGTAAATACGAATCTAACGACACCTCTCAGGCTAAAATCCATCGAGCCGTTCAGGCTGCAGAGCGTGCCAAACAATTATACATACATACATACTCTCGAAAAACATAACCCTCCTGGCGCAGTCGGGTAAAAAGAATATCTCGTTACACACCGATGAAAAGTTATTCCTTTGCACTTCGCCGTATTAGTTGAATTATTCGTTCAAAATCGTAAAACACACGACGGCATATTTAATGCGTTTGAACGTTTTTTTAATTTAAAAACAAAAAATGACTTATGCGCTGAAGACAGAATATATAATAGATTGGCTCAAGATCTAGGCAGCATCTGAGTGAAGTGCGACTGGTAGGCCGCACTTGAACGGAACACAGTAGTGATATGTGGCGTCTTCTCCAGTACGTCAGTATATATTACCTCAATGGCCGTAATAAACCGGTATAAAATAAAACAAGTTTCCTTTTAAACTACGATAGCAAGTCGCCTGCTACATAAGACGCAATTCGGCCGTGTTAGCTGCCAATATAGCGATTGCGATCTGTCGCCGATTCAAATGTCCGGCAGAACTATGAAGCTAAAGTTGGCTGCAAGTTTCCTATTGTTAAGCTGTTTAGTGTTTCATGATTGCACAGCAAGAAATCTCAAACCAGTTAAATACCAATACCGCATCATAGAAAATCAAACCCAACACCTCAAATTCTGCGACGAATGCGACGACCAACAGGGTCAAGGAGCAGGTAAGTTCAAAATTCCCGGTCAGCATATATAAAACACTAAATGGCCCGTCAGTCTCTTTCATTGAGAAGTTACCATCATGTATAATATTTTATTCTTTGCCATCATTGCTAAGGTTCCATAGTGTTGAACCAGAGCAAACTACAGGGATGTGTAACATTACCCGCTAGATGGCACGACTGGCGCCGACACGCAATCTGTGCTAGAAAAGAGAACAACATTTTACCCATCTTTTTCTAAGCCGACTGATCAGAAATAACGTTTACGAATTTTGTGTGTTTCACCTAATCATACGCTAAAAAGTGCCCCTCATCGGCCTCAGGCCAGTGCAAGTTCCGCACATGCTGTGTGATAAGTGTAGTCTTGGCTTTAACAAATACTTTTGTTTGATCTTAAACTATTTAAGATTTATTTTTTTTAATTAAACAATCTGTTACAGTAATCACACAACCTAGTAAAGATTTTAAAGTATGGATTTATTGTTCTTATTTATTTAGTTTACTATGTTTGTAATAATTTAGTCGCTGACAAGCCGGTGTGTCGATCGATTGTCATTTATTTAGCTTGTCTATGATTTTTTTTTTCTTGTAGCAATTATTTCAAAGGGAGTGAGTGAAGTGAAGTGAAGTAGGGCAATCCAAAATTCGCCATTTTTGCTTTTAGTGAAGGGAGATTTTTATTTGTCAGGCTGGAGGACAAGGAATATTCAGTAAAAAGTGTGTCATTAGATTTAATTTCTCGTAGCGAAGACTTTATTTGAACAGAATCTTAGTATAATAGTGTGGTTTTATTTATTACTAACGTTTGTATGTAGTGCTACTTCCCCATCGTAAAATTTGCTCGTTGGTGTGTCGCTTAGCTAATTCAATGGCTATGATATCGAAGTTTTAATCTATCGTGTCGCTTAGACGTTCTCCTCACGGGATAATATCGAGAAAGAGAGGCGACGCCTTTAGAAATGAGCAGGCCTCAAGGCGGACGCATTCAAGTCCCGGATGACCTTAGAGAGATCTTATTGGAGTTCACCATAAGTTATCTGCTGGAGCAACCGGGAGACGTGATCAACTACGCGGTCGAGTTCTTCTCAAGATTACAAAACAACAGGACGACAACCGTAGTGAGGGCCCCCACCGCAGCCGCCGGCACTCCTGATGAGTCCATAATATCAGACGAAGAAGGTACTAGTCTTCTCATATTTACTAGACAAATTATACAATAACAATGTTACTGGTTGACCGCAATGACTGAGGTGGGTTGAGTAGGGCTATGCCAGTAGTCGCTAGGATTCTTACAGCCCCATTTGAATTACCCATGTGTGCAGGTACGTTCACAGTCCAAGAGTCAAATGGAGCTCCACATTATCAGTGGCCAATTAATTTGATTATATTGCAATGTTGATATGAAGTGATAGAAATACTGATACATAATAGTATTAATATCTACTCATGCATACAAGGATAACATAAAATAATAATATGGAGTTCAGTAATAAATCATTCAGCAGCTGAAAAATTAAACAGAACTTTTCTAGTGAATATTTAATGTTTAATTAGTTTACTGTCCTACTATTTGTGGTGTTACAGTGACCTAATTAACACTTATGTGTTGAAATACACATCAGCGTTTAGTTAACATCCCAAAAAAAGTTAATCATTCTCATTATATTACTACCTACTGTTTATTAATCAGTCTCATGTAGTCCGTTGATAATGATTTGCTCATTAATAGCTTTTGTCCAGTACATACCTACGTACTTAGTTTAGTTTTAGATAATTTTTATCCTAGTGCTCTTTAGCAATGTGACAAAATTAATATTATGATCTAAATTTACTATTATAAATATAGACTTGAATAAAAAAGAATTATAAATACTCTCTTATAGCCAACATCTGTAATGATTCAATTTTTGGCATACTGCCATTACAGTTTCAATGGTATATCATTTTATTTATGGAGAATATCATTTTTAACTGTAGCCAAGTGATAAATTACAAGGAAAGACAACAATGTCCAGTTGTAAATTATATTTAATGTTTATCTATATAATCAGAGTGTATTACCTAATAATATTTACATACCTTATTTGATGTTAAAATAAATTTAAACAAAGCGTCATAACACAGATCAAGTTAACAACAAGATATAAAAGTGTCAAATGATAAAGAAACAGTTGAAATAATAAAATACATTCAGTGTGTAAAACTACTGAAAGACGAGACTTGAAGCTTCGGAGAACTCTACAACAAATGCAGGTTTTTACATGAAAATTGTTTGGAGAGGCATAAATTTACAGTGTTTACTATACGCTCATCCTATTTGTGTGTTTGTATTTAACGCTTTGAAGTTGTGTGATGATGAGATTGGCTTATTTTTCCATGTCCGCCGCTGAGTTTAACGTCGTGAACCGAACCAGATGTCGGCGATATACACGCGTGTTACGTAAAATTAGCTGAGCCTATGTAATGATAATGACAGGTAGCGCAGTATCACAACAAAATTGTTCAGGTGTTAACCAGACCTTGAGTTTTGTTTGTGTAAGAGATTTTCTCTCTCATTGTTAGGATCATTATTCTGAACAACATACCTACTTGAATAGAAACAGCCGTATTAAGATTTACATCAAGTTGATGACTCTTTTGAAAGAATACTTTTTTGACACAGCTACTCTATCAATGTGACAAAATGGGGCAATTACCTTAGTTCAGCAGCAAATTAGTTATAAGCACTTGTTGATTAATATGATGTGATGTCATGCTCTCTATAATTAGCTGAAATACTTTAAAAAGTGTTTACCATGGCTTACTAGATTCATCTATGAAATTTCAGTCAGTATATCAGTGAATGAGATCATTTTCACACCCTTTTTGAGCTTGAACATGTACAATTCAAATTGAAATCAAAAGTTGAAACGTAGATAAATTTTTCACATTCATTATGAAATGGATCAATGTACAATACAACAATGGTTCACATCCTGCATTATTTAACGGTACACAATGTTATCTGAGGAATAGATAGTGTCATAGAACATTAATTAACTTCAATGGTAACTGTGAAAGAAGTGTGTAAAAAATATAATTACTCTACAGTTCAGTTATGAAGATTTTTAATCATACGTTAGAGCAATTACATGGTACAGGAATTGTACCTGTATATAATTTATAATAAAGATACACTTCATAAGATAATAATATCTAAATGACGGAAAAGCAAAGTAATTTGGTACAGTAACTAATTGTGAAAAGGTGATTCTAGTGTCCCTTTTATCCACTTAAAAACCTTTTCAATCATAATAATGTTTAAAACCATATTATAGTAATTATGACCCGTAAAATAATTCGATTCTATGTTTTGCTCTCGAGGCTACGCTATTGCTGCCGTGTTCTGGCCTCCGCCGTGTGAGTGTCTTGGCGTGTTATTAATAATGCAGTTTGCTACATTGCCGGCCCTGCAATACATACTAAATACTTCCACTAACTTCACTTTCTCTGAACGCACCATACCATACTGATATTTTCTATAGGTACACTTGTACAAACAAATATTTAATCAGGCACAAGCAAATGTATCGGCTACCTTTTCCTTGCGTGTTTCGATGATCGATTAGACCTCTGTATATGCACGCTAGAGAAGTGCAAGAAATATAAACTCATACAATACAAGTCATAAAATATTAACAGCAGTTTCTAGTTTAGCTCTGTCATTTCAAGTCGGTTTTCCGTTATTCTGTAACAATGATGAGCATAATTATCGCCAGCCGTTTAGCCTTCGAATATCTAGAACGAGTCGCTAAATAATAGCTTACACGTAAAATGATCCGTGTCCCTAAGATTTTTCGAGACTAGGCTCGTCAATACACGCAAGTTTTATGCAATAACCTGAATTCACTTTCGGGAAGTCGATAGGCTTAACGTTGCAAACATTTCAAACACATGCCTACTAAGTATTGGAACAAAATACGTGCTAAGAATTTAGAAGTCGCGTTATTGAGCCATTTGGGAAGATGCCCGTGATTCGGCAAGCAACTTGTAAACGATGTTTGTGTTTTAAATAACATTACGTACAACTAAACTACACATGTGTCGACCGAATCATCTGTCTTACGAATGTGTTTGCGTCATATAGTACAGATATGCTTCTGAAGTAAACCTCTTGGATACAAAACAATTGGGAACAGATGCAAGCAAAACACGTTAGGTCACATCCATATGGAACGCTTCGAGGCCTTCAGCACATGTGCAAATGTTAGCCTATGTAATTGATATCATAAAGAAGTCCGCACTAAACTTATAGATATTTACTGAGTAACTATAATACGAGTGCTTAGGGCACTTCACCGTTGCGAACCATCAAATAATATAATTTTATTTATGAAGGCAGTAAATACCTACGTTTCATGTGATAATTATAGACCCTTCAGGTACTCGATACGTTTAAGATAACAATTGAGTGTTTTGTTTGAGTTTAAAATCATTAATGGTATGAATTACGCTATTACACAGCCTGCTAAAACGCCTATGCGCATAAGAAAACACAATTTATTTTGTAATACATAAACAATTAATTAAACCGTTTTGATTAATGCATTTACCAATAACCAAAGGTAAAGCAGGGACATTATTTTTGCAAAAAAAAGTTATTAACGTCAATACTAAAATGTCTGTAACGTGTACAACAGAGCCGCCAGTGGCGCGCTTCAACACCCGACGCAAGTCTGTGTTCGCCGAGACTTACGACCCCGAAGAAGATGATTCGGACGAGGGAACCACGACCGTGTTCCCGAAGTCGGACGCGCAACGCCAGCGTCTGGCCGAAGCGGTACGCAGCATCCTGCTGTTCCGCTCGCTCGACGCTCAGCAAATGCAGCAGGTTAGTAGAAACTTGCTTGTAAGTTGTATAATTCTCCAGGGCTTCGGCCACGAGGGACTAAATTCAATTTAAGTGTAGCTCGTGTACGGAGCAACTTCATTGATGACATAAGTTAGGGCACAGTTACATTACAGTGACATTTCTCTAGCTTTCCTGCTTTAAGAGGTGAAACACTTTATTTCAGAGAGTGTTTTAGATCTTAAGTCTGCTAGAAGCTTGGTGTAAAACGGTCGTCAATCATCCTCAAACAAAGACAAATTTTCTAGGATAGCTGTGTCTAAATGGAACGTAGGCGAACTACTAGGCCTTTACCAGCTCACCGCTTCTCTAAAGTGTCGTAAAATTATCCTAATTCTAAAGACCCACCACTGTAAAAACGACACTGATTGGACCAGCGAGTTGTTTTAATGTTTATTTGATTTGATAACTTTCCATGTTCATACATTCTCGACATGGACCTAACTTAATCTTAGGCTGGATGTAATCGTCAGTGTTGAGTCGAGCATTGAGAATCCAACAGAATGCATCACAGCGCGAGAAAAAACACTGTTGGATTTCAACCATCTGCGCTGAGCAGTGCGTTGAAGATCCAGTGCGCGAAAAAATCCCGCCGAGATATTTTTACGTCGGTGCGAACATGGGCTAAGAAGTTAGCTCCTATGTCAGGATCAGGAATGTATGAATGTGGAAAGTTATCAAATCAAATAAACATCAAAACGATTTGCTGGACCAGTAATTGTGGTTTTTACAATGTAATGATACCTACTTCACGATTTTATACGTTATGTAATACATAATGTGTCTCATGGTGAGTCTTGGTACGTTGTTTACGTGTATCCGATAGCTATTGAACGATGGGTCGTGCTCGTCACCGTGATCTCTTCGATACGAAATAAACAAGTGGTGACATTTTATTTCTCATTCCACACTAATAAACATAAAGTTTTCTGTCATCAACTCATCACTTTGTAACTCGCAACTTCAAAAAAAACTATCCCAAATTAGCACAATCTTTTTGCATACACTAAGAAATTTTCTCGCAGCTAGCTACAACATAAATCTTAAACAAAAATTTCCACTTCTTACACATATTATAAACAGAGGGCGATTTTCACCAATACAACTAAACACGATCAGCACATCTAAACCACGTTTAAGAGCAGTCAGTGTGGATATTCCACAACAATGATGATGACATTGACACCTCTAAAACGCAGCTCAGATTGTTCAATGGTGAAATTCGCCCTGAGTCTGTCGACACATGACGTGGTCTGCGTAGGTGCTGGACGCCATGTTCGAGAAGCGCACGGAGGCCGGAGAGTACCTGATCAGGCAGGGAGACGATGGAGACAACTTCTACGTCATCGAGAACGGCATGTTCGACGTGCTCGTCACCGGCGATGATCGCATTGAGAAGGTACGTGGATCTGTCGCCGAAATACTTATGTCAAATCTGTGTGAATTCAGTTGTAAATACTGTAGTAAATATAGATAGAATATAGGGTGCATCCCAAGATTTTGAAGGAAATTACTTGTCATATGTTTGAGAAATTCATCTGCGTTGCATCTTCAACGTAAATACGCAAAAATGTTGTTGTATTGTCCAAATGAAACGCATAGCAATTGCTTATTGCAAAGGCATAGCTGTAAATCCCGTTCGGATCTCGTCATACAAACTGGACCCACTCCCGCGCGAGATTCACATCACACCTCAGTCAGTTTGAAGTTTAGGCTCGAATGGTTAATTACTGACATTACTTTTTAAGTTACGAAATACCTCATTGATCTACATACCACATGTTAAAAGGCCCACCCTTTAGTTTTTAGTTGCATACTCCAGTATTACAGCATAGGTTATTGGCCTCGCCTTCCACATTTCTCAATGTCGTCGTCAAGCTCAAAATAAAAGTCCAGCATTCTTCACGGGCCAGCTAATTATTATACGCGGTATTTGGCACAAATTATAATTTAAGCCCGGATTACCTCACTTCGCTTCGGTTCTTTGTAAAGGAAAGCTCCTGAAATATTAAAATACAATTTTAAACTCATACTAATCCGCATAAACTTGAAATTATACGTTTTGGGACTTTCAAACCACAAACAGCTGTTGTTATCGCCTCGTATTTAGCTTCATTAAGTAAATTCGTAATCGCTGTTAATTTGGCATCAATGGAAATTAATAAAAACATCTTCGTATCCACTTCAAAAGATACGAACTGTTTGTCGGATGCCTTCAAACGTTAAATGAGATAATGCCAAGATTTTTTTTTACGAAATGAAAATATCATTCTACATTCCTTGCACCATTAGTAGCGTAGCGAGATTGTTTTAGATTTTGGTCACCCACAATCTTTGCTTTGGGTACTTTTTAATAAAGTTGTGATGGCAGATGTCAGACTTGTAGAGTGAATAAGTGGCCTAGGGGGGCAGTAACCTCTTATTTATCACCAGTCCCCTGTGTTGTATGATAACACTGGTGACTAAGCATACTGTCTATGTAAGCTCGTGCCATTTGAACTGGACTCTTCACTATGTCCAATGGGAAACTCTAAGCGTCCTTGGATTTTATTGCATGCTAGTCTTAATTTATTTGCTGGTGTTATATTGACAAACTACAGGCTCGGTTTTAAGGACTATCAATACTTATCTAAAACAAAGATGTAGAATAGTATGACTCAGGGCGGATGTAACTAATGAAATTAAACGTTTTAGTACCAATTTCACCAATGAAACTGAACTGAACTGAATGCGTGAAAATTATGACACTAACAGCTCTTGAACGCAGTTTAAATGCGCTGATCGCGTTCAGTTTCATTGATGAAATTGGCACTCAACTGGTATAGACTAGACAGTCATTTGTTTTGAAGTGGAAATGAAATGTTATTTGAAGAAGACGTTCCAAGTCTAGGGGTAAACTTTTTTGATGTGTGGAGTGTTCTTATATCGTTGTGCTTACGATGGAGTACAGCCTGAGTTATATACCTTTGGGTATCTAAATCCAGCACCCTCATGGCGTAACACTATCGATCAGAATCTGAATCATTTTTCAAGGATGTTGCCAAGCCATTGTTGTTGGTCTGTCAAAATGAGAGCCATTCCCACTGTTAGTGTGTGACGCAATTACCTCGCAGTTCAGACAATAACTTTCCTATAACTACTAGGTGGTGCACACATACGAAGGCTCGGGCTCGTTCGGCGAGCTGGCCCTCATGTACAACATGCCTCGCGCGGCGTCGGTGCGAGCGCAGACGGCTGGCCAGCTGTGGGCCATGGACCGCCACACCTTCCGCCGCATCCTGCTCAAGAGCGCATTCAAGAAGCGCAAGCTCTACGAGGATTTGCTGGAGAAGGTGCCCATGCTGAAGGCGTTGCAGGTATGTTCTCGACCTTGACATTATTGACGTTAAGACCACTGGATCTACATATTAGCAGCTGCAGCGTGGAGAAGCCGTCTACAAAGTGTAAGCCCCCTATTTAAAACATATTTGACACATTTGTCAAATACATCATCAATCATTGTATTGTCAATTACATAATTGCCTCACATCATTTTCACGACAGGTGTTCTTTAATAAAGAAAAAAGCTATGAAAAAACCTTGTCGCCTACCGGTTTTATTAAATTGGCCCCCGGATTGGGTGGCAGTTATTCGCTGGATTCGAGAAGCACAGGACCTGTAGATGTAGCGATGCTAGAGGGGGAGGTATATGTCCAGCAGTGGAATTTCAGCTAAATGGTGACGATGAACCCAACAATTATTAGATTGGCGTGCACTAATGGTCTTGAACCGTGGGATGACAGGAATTCAAGTAATTGGTGATAAAACTAGAACTGCATCGTTAATTTGTGCTCGCACTTCATATTTACGAATTCTCTCATTTCTTGGTGGTAATTCGTAAGCTTATTTGTAAACCTAAACTTGTAAGTGCTCATTTCAATTTGTGAACATTATGAACTCTGGGGCTGGTAGCTATTACGATTTTCTGATTTACAAATAATGGCCTGGACGTTGTGTCCGATAAAAGGAAACCGCATACTTTCGCGTGACTCGTAGCTTAATCAGCCTAAAATGTTCCCACTGCTGGGACACAGGCCTCCTCTCGGTGAGACGGAGTGAAATAATAAAGAGCTTTCGTCAGTTCCTAAGACAATAATTATTTTTAAGCTCTACACTACCTTTACGATAAATGTAGGTGCAGTTACCAGTTATCTCAAACAACTTACTCATGGACAAATACATGTAATTGGATATAAATGATTGTTAGATCAAAGATATATGTCTGTTCTGCGATGATCTGATATCACGATAGGAAATATTTATCACTAGCGGATTTGTAGAAGCGCTAAAAATATTTAAACAGAACACATTTCAAGAGAAACCATTTCATATTGTTTGAAGAATCTGTTTCTTAAAAAACACCATTCATATCATAAACAATCGGACTTTAAACCGAGTTTTTCTCAAACCAAAATAATGTGGCGTGGGAAGTTATCATTACGATTACCGCTTTGTCCAAACTATCTATATATACGTCTGGCATTAAGACATGTTGCTCGCAGACACAGTTGACATACATCGACAAACTGGAATTCCTTGAGAAATAATCACTTATGAACTACACTTGGACATTCATCTGTTCACCAATCTTTCCCACAATGCTATAAAACTAACAGACATTATTAAAACAATCGTAGAGAGATTTTGGAAGATATTTTCATAATAATTATAAATGTATAATGCCATTGAAACAGTTTTCAGCGCCCACGATGTCATTAGTAAGCTATACGAGTTTTTATTAAACACTATTTGTGATATTATAAAACAATAATTTGATACTGATGTAAGAAGCAGGTTTTTTCTAATTTACGCTACGTCACATGTGATAAATAACTGTGATAGTATTCTATCCCAGACATTTGATGTAGACGGTATAATAAATAAATTTCTTGTGTTGAAAAAATCTAGACCTGGCATTTTCGTGCGCATTTGGGTTCCTGCGTTAAAATCTGTAATAATAAAGTTAACAAGATGGTACAAATTAGTAATGACCGCAAAAGTTAAGCTACATAAGTAAATTCTTCTTTTGCGGTAAAGTCAAAGTTATACAGTCGTCACAAACTTTGGAAGCCAATAAGTCTTGTCTCTATGTTCTTAATTTGCTGACCTTACGACTGAAAATGCTTTTCGTCTTAATTCCAAGCATTTGCTATGAAAGCATTTACTATAAAACTATAAGAAAATGGCCCTTCTCTTATCTCGGATGGTAAAGAAAAGAGTAATTATAGAGAGGGTGGGCTTCAGAAAACTTGATTCATCTGTTAACTAGCTATTACCAATTATTGGCAGAAGCATTAGATACCTTACCAATAAGATAAAAACCTAAAATCCAAAGCACAAAGTTTTCAAACTACTACATATTACGTAAACAGACTACTGAAACATTAGAAATATTGAAACGAGAGTGTCACCGCCCCTCAGCACGTTCACGCGCGAGCGGATCCGTTGCCCAGCGTCCCGAAAATATTGCCCGACCACGCTCAAGCTCTACTCAACAATCAATATGTTGCCCAGTCCTACACCTTCTTTTATAGGTTTTTTTTTACTTACTATTCAATGAGAACAGGGAATTTCTGGGGTGTGTTTCTGGCCATATTTTTTTGAAATATTGATGAAATGTAACACAACTTTATACTCACGTATTCCTCCGTTACTATAGGATACGTCATGGGACCTATTTGGTACACACACCGTCAGAAAAACACGTAACAAATAGCAGTAGGTCATACAAACATTTCATGCCTGATACGGGAATTCATTACGCGACCCTGAATACAGAAGGGCACCCCGAACTCCCGACATTGCGCCATTCGAGTCGCCAAAATATGAGATAAGATACCTTTATTACGATGCTACCAAACGTGACGATTAATTTATCTTATGAGTTCGACAGATACTCGTCTAATTGACATCAACGTAGTATGACGTCATAAAAATGCTTTTGTTAGTACCATTATTGATTAATAATACGTTTCCTGACTTTCATTTTCATGGTCAATGATAAATGAAACGAAATCATCAATCGTCTTTATCTCAATTTATTTCTGCTAATACAATTTGGGTGTACTAAATCTGTCTATACCTGTATACTATGTATTTTTCTTCCATACATGTAAAAACTCCAGACACAGAGTTCACTTTGTTCCCTTCTTAAAATCTTGAACAGGATTTTTGATAAAGAACATAATCCTTCTTTAAGTTTGCCTCCCAGTCTCCAATGAACGGAGTGCGGACGCAAGGGAATAAAGCCGCAAACACTACGCCTTAGAAAACGGATTAGTGAACATGGAAAATAAAACGATATAGCGTTCCATGGGAAATCTTTTCCAATCTTCCACTCCGTCCGTTTCCCATTTTGATGGACAAGCACCTTAATTGCTTTTAGATAGTAGCTTAACAAGTTGTAACTACTTACTACATTATATCACCATTTAGATATCAGAACGATTACATGCGAAGAAACTCGTTGTGTTTCCGCTCCAAAAACGTTTTAATTTTGTCATATTTGACGCTCGTCGTGCTCAGAAATAGAACGGTGTAGGTATAATATTTTTACTAGAATAATTTCGAAGCACATTTAATAGAGCTAAACGCAATAAGCCTTGCGCCGTAAGGGAGAATAACTCGATGCAAATTATACAATTTATGCGTCAACCCACGGCGTAAACAACTTTTTACGCTAGTTTTAAAACGTTTTTTGCGTTTTCCACGTAGTTTTATGTAGATGCAAATAGCAGGTACTTACCTATTTTTATATGGTGTGCTATGCTATTTCAAAGATTATGTGCCCATTTCTCGACGCGATTTATTACTTGAGTTAGCACCAGCGCGATTGTAAATCATATTTATTGTTATAATATTAGCATAACAATAATCTAATGTCGTTATAAAGTATTTTACACGCCCGTTTCATTATGTAATTATTGTTTCATGTAGGTATAATTAATGAAAACGCGTTGTCTTTCTTATATTTTTTGAACTACAGTGACGTCAAACCTTATTGATTTAAACTGTGAAACTTTTTCACATATATTTCATACATAACACTTGTGACGTTTTTTATTATTTGGATTATAATAATAAATACGATACCAATGCCAATTGAAAAGTGTAAGAAGCAATCGAATGATAAGACGATAGGAGATATTGTAATAGTGGCTAGCGTCGCGTGATACGTGCCGGTACGTAACGTGATAACACTTATCAGTTAATGCTGATTTAAGCTAAGATTAGGCTGTGATAAGAGGCGCCCAACGTCCACGGTTCTTAGGTTCGGACGCTCACACTCGAAACGTTCCCTTAGTGTTGTGTAAACTGAATGCTAAGCGAATTGCGCACCGCCCGAAGCCTGGTACAGAACTAGGTCGGGTTTGAAGATTTTAGTAGTGCGTAAGTTGTCGTATGTTGCCAACCGGCGTCTAGGACATAACGCTTCACGCTCATAGAGCCAGATCGAATTCTTGTCGTCGCACACACATGCAAGCTGTATGCAGAAACATCTAGAGTTCTAGACTAAAGAAATACCTATAGGCATGCTACTTGTACGAGACTGAACAGTGAATGAAGAGAGCGGAGACTCCGCCGACACTTAATTGGCACGAGATGACCAGTTGATAAGAAGATTAATTTATGTCTGTGTAGAAGTGTGGAATATAAGTTTACCTGTATACTGTACAATAGTTTATATCGGCACTTTAACGACTGTTTATGTAAAACTACGAATCCACTTTGATAGAGGCTTCCATCGGTCACGTCACTGACATTGCACAAAGATATTAACTGTCTAGGAATACCTAGACAGTTAATATCAGCCATTAAGTGAAATATCACTTGATGGCAAAGTATTCATAGTAAGTTGACATTCACACGGTCATAATATAATCGCAGCGGGATTTTTCCGCGCACTGGATTTTCAACTCTGGATGTCGAAAATCGTCGCGTCGAAAATCGAACAGTGTGTTTTACTATTCGATTTTCAACTCTCGGCGCTGCGGTGCTTAGCAGTGCGTTGAAAATTAAGTGCGCGAAAAAAATCCGCCCCGATATTTTTACGTCGCGTCTGACCGTGGGCTAATGTACTAGTATTAGTGGTCGCCCAGTTGGTTGGTCCGTGGATGGGTGACCATCTTTACATACCAAGACCCCTCCGTGCCTCGGAAAGCACGTTAAGCCGTTGGTGCCGGCTGTCATTTGTGGATCTTTGACAGTCGTCAGTCGGGTCGTCAGAAGCCCGAAAGTCTGAAAACCAGTCTTACCAAGGGGCATTATCCAGTAACTGGGTTGAGGAGGTCAGATAGGCAGTAGCTCCATGTAAAATACTGGTATTCAGCTGCATCCGGTTAGACTGGAAGCCGACCCCAACGCAATTGGTATAAGGCTAGGCAGATGATGATTATGATGATGATAGTGGTCGCCCAGTTGTCGAAATACGACCTTATTTCATTTATTACTTAATGTATTTGTAATGCATTATTGTACAAAAATTCTAGCTTTCTACACTCCTCCATATAAACTCTGTGCAACATTTCATACTCCTCCGTCCGCGTTATTTTCGTAAAAAGGGGTACTTACTTACAAAGTTTTTGCTACACGTATTAATCCAGTATAAAAAAATTACCAGTGCGCAAACTAACCATTAATTCAGCATATTATTCTAGAACCACTAGCGTAGAAATTTTTCGTCGGTTATACACAAAAAAATCAGCTGTTCCATACATTATGACGGCGTTGGTATTGCACTTTTCTATGAAAAAACTGATTTTTTCTTGTATTACCGACGAAAAATTTCTACGTTAGGGGGTCTAGAATCGTATGCTGAATTTATGGTTACAGTTTGCGCACTGGTTAAAATTGTATCCTGTATATAGATTATAGCTTAGTTCATCTGTCTATAGATCAACAGGTTTCTGTTGATCAGAAACTCATTTCCAAAGTTATGTCAGACACGGCGCCACGGTAATAATCTGTCAACTCCTGATTATCCTCGCTTATTGTACGCGTCACAGGTCTTTGACACGCTCCCACTGTTTGTGTTTACATACACATTAAAACTGAAGTACTTTCAGTCTAAAATTATTCTCTTGGCTCGCCTCGTTTGTTTGGAAACCATGGGGCGCAATAGTAGCAGGAAATTAACGAATTAATTCTCGCCATTTTTTAATTATTGTCCCGAAAATGCATTGTTTTGCTGACCCTTCCCCATGAGAAATGGAAATTGTTTCGTTTCTTTATAATTATCATCACATACTCGTAAAACCAACAAGGACAAGGACAAGGGGACCGATGACCTTGTGAAGACCGCAGAAATCCGCTGGATGCGAGAGGCACGGAACCGGTCAAAGTGGCGGAGCTTGGGGAAGGCCTACGTCCAGCAGTGAACGTCTTTCGGTTGAAGTGGTAATGATGACTCAGAAAACGTATAAATAATTTCTGCAATCACTATCATGAAATGATAGTTCACATAAAGAATAGTAACAAAACTGGCGTTGTCGAGAGGTATTTTAATAAAATATACCCGTAAGTAGGGACTACCCCGACGGTCTATGACACAATCAACAACAACAACAACAACCAACCAATCTCGTTGAGTCTTGGTTACTCCAATAAATAAATATTCTGTTTTATTCTATGGTCCTGCATAGCTATTCACAACCATTCTACAGGCTATCGTATCGAAAATGACACATTTCGATAACCTGATTTGCTTTGCCCCGCTTGCATTGAAGAATAGCGGTCGTCTATTTTTATTACATACAAAATTTTCGGGTTTTGGATTTGTGAGCAGCGTTTATAGGACTCCTACGATAACATTGATTGATGTTCGATTCGGTACGGAAGCGTATCGAATGGTTGTGACTGTCTATGCTGGGATCGATTTGATCCCCAGAGCCAACAGTGTTAGTAAGATTTGGTCAGTAGCCTCCCCGAGTTCTGATTTGTTCCTGGTTATCCACCTCTCTGGGCCCGTCTGATACATTATGGCCCACTATCTCTCACAGAGAGGAGGCCTATTAAACTACTACTACTTATTGAACTAACCATGAATTCAGCATATATAACCATATATCTAATCTGCTGTTCCATACATTTTGACCGAGTGGGGATTAGAAAAACTGTTTTTTTTTTTGTATAACCGACGAAATATTTCTGCGCGCTGGGGCTATAGAATAATATGCTGAATTCATGGTTACAGTTTGCGCACTGGTTAAAATGTATCCTGTAGATTTGCCCCGTATTACATAGAACTTAAACATAACTGGCGTATCTCTGCCAATCCCTTGAAATACAAGCGTGATGTTATAAATATAAACTAGTGAAAAGCATTGTGTATAATCTGCTTAATTAGCCGTATGATACCCGGCCGTGAATAGTTTACCCGTTTCTTCGCATGTGTCACACCAAGATTAGGTTCATGTGGATGAGCAATTGTTAAAATAGATTGCTGTAATGTTACAATTCCCGAGACACTTCACTTTAAGCTTTGGTGAAGTTATTTGCCACATTACGGTAAAATTGGTGGCGTTCGTAGAAGTTTTTTGGGATCCAACTGTGATACTTTTACCACAGTTCGGATCTTAAAAACTTCTAGCGGTTACATGCCAGACTCAGAACGCGTAGCATGACCATCGTAGAAACAAAATTATTATAAAACAGAACACAAAAAGGTTGTAGAAATTTTTCTGAAAGGCACTATGTCAAAAATCATCGTAGAGTAGAGATGTATGAGTAAGTCACCATGCTACGTGTGCAGGAAACGGAGTTAGCGGGATGAGCTTGATGCCTATGACAGTATTCGCTCAAAAGCAAGTTGATTGCAAAAGGAATGGGAAGTTTCTGCCCTGTAGAGGAACATCGCAGACTGAATAATTAATTATGCAAATTTTTGACATAAAAAATCAACTATTTTGTAGTTCCTGAGATTGTATGAACACACAATCTTTGTAAGCTCGGGATTAACGGAAAAGGGGCAGTTTCCCGCCCGCAGGTAATTAACTAACAAGCTGTCACTAATGCCCGACTCTACCCCTAAGGAAAGGGGAGGAAGCGACACATCGACATACATAGACATGTGGACGGAATAGTACCGTGTAGGGTTTAAACGTGACGGAGGGCGCCTCTTCACATGGTGGGTTCTCTGTAGTACTACGGCAAATAAGAGCAAGCTTGTGGGGTCAGGCAGACACTACAATACGTCCCGCCTGTCCGCACTGCTGTATATGGTTACAATAAAACCCTATTACTGTAATGTATGAGGCATTTTTTTATAAGTAGGTAGTAAACCAACTAGGAGCAATGGCCACACTATTTCAGAAAAAATACGCGCTCAAAAATGTTTGAAAACGACTGTTTGATAGCAGTTCTATATCCAAACCAACTAATATTAGAACATCTTATTCTGTTAAATGTTGTATGAACAGTGAACGCCCACTCAAATTTGCTTCTCCTGTCACAATCATGCATCTTTAAATGCGCGCCGGCAGTGAATTTCGCATACCGTACCTTTCTGAGGCAGTGCCCAAATTAGATTTTTCGGTGGTGATAACATAATTCCCGTTTTACCGGAAATTGCTTAAGATTGGAACTTTCCTCAATAAATATTCACGATTTGTTCTCATCACATTCTGTTTCTATTATAGTGTACATACAGCACCTCATCTCCGTTCCTATCACTTTAGGAAAACGCTCGTAAATCTCATTTGCATGAAAATACACATGCAAAAATCTGCTAATAAATAGCTTAGGAATGTTTGTATAGCATAAAAAAATTATCCAATTGTTTTTTCAAGTAAATCGGGCAATAAAAAGATAAAACGCATGCTACCGCTACTACCGTCAAAGGCGGTTCTCGTTCGTGTGTAGATAATATTGTCTGACAAGCGAGGCGAGAGATAACAGTCACCGGACGCCGATGCTACTATCGAATTTATTCACCTTCCGGACGATGACGTCACGGCATTATCTTAAACTCATACGTCACAGTGAAACTCGGGTGGCGACTGCGGAATGCATTGATAAATGTGGACTTTTTATGACGTCGACAATGACATTTCATTGCTTATCCTTCGTAGATATTGTTACTATTGAACAAATAATCTTTTGTACGTATGAAAATTCTTCAATGAATATTATCCAAACAACAAATTTATATGCTGAAGTGTCCTGAAACTGAAAAAAAAAGCTGACATATGTATCTAGTTACTATCTATTATGTGATCGACCATATTGCAAGGTACGTACTTGCATTTTTTTATATTCACTTGCATTCGGAATCAGGCGTGGTCCGAGAGGGGTCATGACACGCCCCCCCAAGCCGTACACGTAAAGCTTAAAATAGTAATTTTTCGAAAATATAATAAATGTTCTTATTAATATGTAGGTAGTCTTTATCTGTGACCCCCTAAAGTCTTTGGCTGCGACCGCGCCTGTTCGGAATGGAGTTAGTTTCTCGGTAAAACGAATCTGTTTTCTTTAAAAACATAAAATGAAAACGATTTTCTTGTAAACGTTTTCAAATAAGCCATACGTCGGCGGCCAACGGGAACTCGTTTAAAAAGATTCCCGGATATTATTTATTTACAATCATTTGTCAAACACATGCTCGCTATTTATCATTAGGTTTAAACGGAGATTCAAACCCACACATTCGTTATAAAAATTAAAAATGGCGGCAAGCGTGGGACATACCAATATTTTTAAGCAGACGTCGAAAACTACAGCTTGTTCTCAAAAATGTCGTGTCGTCGGAATTTGCCGAATAATGGTATCATTTTGGACATTACACAAGCAGCCTATAAGGTTCCCATTACTGGGACACAGGCATCTGCGAGCCATAATCCACCACGCGGACTCAATTGGGGTTAGTAGATGTCACATGTCTTAGAATTTTTGGTTTTAGGACATGCTGGTTTCCTACGATGTCTTCCTTCACCGTTATGAGAGCAGTGCTGATGAAATACAAAGTAATGCACCTATCTGGGTTCGAACCTACTACCTACAACTCGTCGATCGCGGCCGATTCCACTGGGCCACCACTGCTCTTTTGGACATTGATAGCTGAATAATGACCGGCTAACAGTTTATTTGCAGAGGTCTATTAAAGTGTTTTTTTTTAACATTATCATACCATTAATTACCTCTTGAATAATGTGCTGTCGCAAAACCCACGGCTAGGTCTAGGTTTAGGAGTAATAATTTTTTGATACAGTCGTCTCATTAGTGCACGTCAGTTTAGTCGTTGGCAAATATGCTGCCTATTCTTTTTCGAGATAGATCTTGTGCTCAATTCTTTAATACAGTGACATAAACACTTAAAAGGGGTCCCCAGTTCTTATCTTCTGACTGTGTTTGTAGTTTCTTTTTAATATTTAAATATTTATAGTCTCAGTTTTGACCACTATCCCAACTCTGAGTACCTGCAATTTTACGAAGCAATTTATTTACTCTTCGCAGTGGACGACTCTATTTGTTTTGTTTGCTGATTAAATCTCCAAATCACTGACAGAATTACTTTATTATCAAAAACTATTTCAATAATATAAAAACTATTAAGCCTATAAAAAAGTCTTGGCTTCAAAGCTTGATTTCTCAAACCTCATCATCTGCCTAGCCTGTCCCCAAATGTAACCAACAACTATAAAACCTGCATAATTTGTATGACCCAGGCGTACGAGCGCGCCAACCTAGCCGACGCGCTGCTGCCGCGCACGCTCATCGACGGCGAGCTGATCATCCGCCAGGGCGACACGGCCGACGGCATGTACTTCGTGGAGGACGGCGCCATCAGCATCCGCATCACGCGCGACGACGGCAACGAGCATGAGATCAAGCGTCTTGGTGAGGAAAATTAACTTTTTTTTAACCCAGCAAATTGTAGTTATAACCAAGTAATATTAGGGTTTTTTTTGGATTTGGCGAGATGGTGCTTCCCTACGACACCATTTGTCCCACCTGCTGAAAATCTCGCACCTGGACATGAGTTGCCTTAACTTTCCTGGAAGTTTTAAAATAGACCCCGGACTCAGGTAGGCAGAAGTAAAGAAGACCTACTCAGGTGGACATTCACAGATGACTCAGCCCTGGAGTGTAAATGTGGTGCTGTCCTACAAACAATGGGGTACTTACTTGTCCAGCGTGTCCTGTTGTCTGCATGCTACAGGAGTGGGCGCAGCTGAAAGTGCCAAACTCGTATCCAAATTCTGGGCTGACTGTATTTAGCTTGCTATCGACACGATAAAAAGATTAGGTTTTTGCCAGTTTTTCTATTTAGGAGCATGTCCGGGTAAGTGCTACCGTGCCACCGTATTATTTCACTCGCCAAACAACAAAGCTGTGTTGTGACTTGAAGGACATAAAAAATTTCAGCTTCGTCTCTACGATGAGCACGCACGCACGTACGGTGCCTCTGGAATTGTAAATGTAGAACCAACCATAGGCGTCGATAGCCACTGAACCAGAAGGAAACAGACTCAAGTTCCCAATGTACCCACTGTTTATTTTACTGTATCTAGGGTTACCACCCGTACCTACTCGTAAAATAGAGTATTATCCTCTTTTTCGTGTAGGTGTACTTTATAATATATGACACCAAAACGCTAAAATACTCTTACGTAACTCTGACTGGTACTGGTTTTTACTCCCTTTTGAATGTAAAGTGGAGAGCCGGAAGGAAAAAAGCTTCTCTAAAGTTAATTAAAAACGAACAGATCAAATATTTTAATTTAAAGTTTGATTGCAACGAAGCTGAAACTATCTTCAAGAAAGACAAATAATGAATGGTGCGAAAAGTAACAAGAGTTTTTAACGTGTGTACTTTATTTTGTTCTACCGAAATGAAAAAAGGTTTTATTCGTCCCAAGAAAGGTGGCAACCCTATATGGTTACGCCTAAACAATTGGTGGCTAGTAGCCTCCTTCTTAGTATAAGTCATTTCGAAAGTCATGATTAGGGATCGGATAATCGGATGCATATTTACATAAAGTTAATTTTTAGTTACGAAAATATGGAAGTGGCTTCTTAAAATATTTTTTTGTACAAAAATCCTGGGATGCCAGCAACACCGGGAATGCATAACTAGTCAGTTGTATAGTATGGAAGCGACTTCTAAATGATTAGGATTGCATAACTATTCAGGCGCATATTTATGAAAAAATTCACCCCGATGGAAATTTGGTACCTATACCTATGTACCTAGGGTGTAAGTCTGTAAGAGTAGGGGTGGTGTGTGTTAGAAAAAAACATTTTTTTTACATTAAATTTTGAAAAAATCGGTACAAAAGCGCATTCCATTTTAGCCAACAGCTCAACTTTAGGTGAATATGCATCCGAATATCCGATCTCTAGTCATGATTGAACACCGTCGACCTATTTATTAGGTAGGTACTAAAAACTACATCAAAATAATTTTCAATTATACGAGAAGGGCTTAGTTCACATGTACACGTAGGTGAGTTTATCGAGTAATAGATGCAGGACAGCCGGAGCATGTACCAACGTCATCTATAGGTAAGAGCGTTGAGCAATCAATAACCTATTAGTTTGCCTTACTTCGCTCACGCAGGCTCCGAATGACGGGCGAATGATCGATTGTGTTTCTTAGAACAACACCGTATGTGAAATATTTTACAACAATATTTAGGGCGCAAACTAACATGTAGCTTTCAACTTTGTTGTCGTAACACGATTTTTGACACCGACTTATTAGATTACCTACCCTTTGCCACTTCCAAATAAGGTTATGGATTGAAAACTAAGTTAGTGGTCGTTCGCTTCTCGCCCAAAGAACAAGCCGTGTTCTTTCCTCTCGTGGGGTGGGTTTATTCATAAGGATAAGCGACAAATTATCTACTGTTAGTCAAAACACATTGCAACAATTATTAAACCGTTTGCTAAGAAAATAATCGATAGTTTATCGATAGAATCCGTGACCATGAGAAGAATATCGATCGTCAAATCTTTAATATACTTACGTAACTATCGTATATCGGTTGTAACGACTTGATACTATCGATAGTTTTGATAAAATATTTGAGTATCGATACCTGGACTATTAATAATAATCAAGCAATGCTAGCACAGTCAAGGAAATTAATTGCTAAGAATATATTTCATAATTATGCCGGCTATTTAACTTGCTTAACAATTAGTTTCCCAGACTTTACATATTGGTCAGTTACTAGGTCGTTAGCAAAACAAACCTCATGTTGTGTTACTTATCATGACCGTTTGTGTTCAACAGGGGCTGGTGGGTATTTCGGTGAGCTGGCTCTCGTCACCCACAAGCCGCGCGCTGCTTCTGCTTACGCCGTGGGACCCACCAGGGTGGCATGTAAGTATTACTATTTTAATATTCATACATTGTGGTCATATGGCCTTATTACAAGGCTAAAAGTCACCCAAGGGCCAATGGGGAGGGCTATGCTTAGAGTTTCCCTACGTGATCGAATTAGGAATGAAGAGATCCGCACGAGAACTAAAGTAACCGACATAGCCCGATGAATTGCCAAGTGGGCAGGGCATATTGGTCTTAGAACAAATAGCCGATTAGGCCGGAAGATTGGGAGACGTTGAGTCGGAAGGCATCCCACAGGGTGAACCGATAACCTTGTGAAGGTATCAGGAATCCGCAGGATCCGGGAAACACAGAACCAGTCGAAGTGGCGGAGCTTGGGCGAGGCCTATGTCCAGCAGTGGACATCTTTCAGCTGAAATTATGATTATGACCTGCACAACGACGACACCCAGAGCGGGAGAAGTTATTTGATGATTTCCGAACAAAAAAAAAACGCTGTTAGTTAAAAAACGCCGTGTCAAAAACAGAGAAAAAAATAATTACCCCGGCAATATTTAAAACAGTGCAACCAACCTAACAAAACGACAACATTGTATAGGTGTTTATTGGCAGGACGGTAAACGTTAGTATTAGCATCTTATTCCTGTGTCATTTGCATGTCGCTGGCTGTTAGCCTCGCTGCAGCATTAATCACCATACATTAACTTCGTTTTCCTCTTATTGTCAACTCCTGTATTGATGGAACAATGCCTAATACATTTTAGGGCTTCAATATACATAAACCACGGTATATTCGCATATCGACTTTGAACTGGCAACCGGTCCTATCTCAACTTTTGGAAGATTTCACTTTTTAATACCATTTTATGAATAAAATGGAGTATGAAATAGTAATTTCATACACCGCAGCGTTGCAAGAAATCCCATCACCGATACATTTAAATTTGGCGCCAGAATCGACTTCATTCAACTTGTACTAACTTTGACGCGCAGTGAATGCGAGCATTTAATACTATCAAATACAAAGACTATCATGAATAATAATTATCTCGTGTTTATATTAGAAGGAAGCCTAAAATGCTACTTTTGTTTTTGATAACAAGTGTAATAAAAATATTAAAATGCCACGTATTATTTTTATTTAATACACCAGATGCTACATAAATGACGCAAACAAGTTTTTTCTTCATCCTGTAAAGTTGTCAAAATTGAGATAGGACCGGTTGCCAGTTCACAGTCGATATGTAATGTAATGTAAGAATGATTCGTAGCAAATTATGAAGTAACTTTTAGCTTTTGCCAGCGGCTTCGCCCGCGTCGTGATTAGAAATTATCCCACGGGAACGTATTACCGGGATAAAACGTATCCTATGTGTTAATCAATCCAGGTTATAAGCTATCTGTGTGCCAAATTTCATCCAAACATATTATAAGCTTTCACATTTATACCTGATATTAGTAGGATCACATCATCTCGTTCCGTGTGGTGCCGGACGTAAAAGAATAGCACCATCCCATTTCTTCCCGTGGATGTCGTAGAAGGCGACTAAGGGACTTACTAGAGAATGGTCAGCAGCGTTTTCTATGCATTCGACCACCATACTGCGATCGCCAGCCCGCCTGCCAAGCGTGGCGATTATTTTATTTTTATTTTATTTATTTATTTATTTAGGATCTCCAACAAAAGATGTACACAATACATGACACATAAATAAAGGGCAACATGAGGTATTAAGTAGGTGTACTCCTTCACTTATAGGAGACCACAGCATGCACAATAGAGTTAACAACTAAGCAATCAAAGTAAAAATATTAACTATAGGTAAAATTTGGAAATAATTAAAACATATTAAAAAGACATACAAAGAAAAAAAAAAAAACAATCAGAGATACTTAAATTAATTTAAATCTATTAGATATTTCTTATATTTAGACAGAGACTCGCAGATGTCTAAATTGTTAGTCTTGGCTAACATGTTATATTGCCTACAGAGTCTCGGCACATCCATTATGGCAAATCCCCCCCTTTTGGGGGAGGCTTATGTCCAGCAGTGGACGTCTTTCAGCTGATATGATGATGATATCATCTGCCTAGCCCTTTCCCAACTATATTCGGATCGGCTTCTAGTCTAACCGGATACAGCTGAATACCAGTATTTTATACTATATCCTATATACAGTAATACGATATCCCTTGGTGAGGCTGGTGGTCAGACTTTCGGGCTTCAGACGACCCGTAACGACTGTCAAAGATCCACGAGTGTCAGCCGAGACCAACGGCTTAACGTGCTTCCCGAGGCGTGGTGGGGTCTTGGTATGTAGAGATGGTCACCCATCCACGGACCAACCGCGGCAATCGTAGCTTAGTCTGATCGATTGACCCATGCGGCTGTTATTGCTTAGCCACAAGCCCCTCAAGTAATAAATAACAGCTTATTATTTTCCGAGTGACTAATAACTTAAAAGTCGACTAAATGTTTGCAACAAATAAAATAACTTGCCAGCGATTAAATATTTTCGCGACTATTATATTATGTAAGGTTCAAAATTAAAGGTGTTATAAAAACTAAAAACTAGCAGCTGCGTTTAGGTAGCAAATAAACTATACCAGTCAAATAAAATATTAGGCGAGGAGCTATAAATAATGACTTGGCGACTAATAATGTTAGTAGGGTGGCAAAAAACTAGGTTCTTCAGGTTGACAGAAACGAATCGCTATAAATCCGACTCCATGCAGTCTTGTCTGCCCTACCCCTAGAGTGTAATTTAGAATCGCGTAGGCACGGAGGGGCGAGGCGGCCCGCGAGCTGAGGAGCGGGTGGTTGTTACACTCGCCGCGGCGGCTGAGGCTGGCCGGCGAAGCCGGCCAGCAAGCCGAAGCCGCGGTGGTGAGTGTTAAACCATCTGCGACGATAAGTTCGCGAGGGACCGCCGTAGCCCCGCAGCGCCGGAGCCGTGACAGAAACTAAGCTAGAATATAAGCTAGTTTATATTTATTCTTCATACAAACAATTTTAAATAGAATCTGATTTATATTATTTATGAATGCCCATTTTCTATTTTTTTTTTGCCATTAAGTTTCCGCTTAGATATTAATTCAGTTCCCAAAAGAAAAACTTGATGCTAGTTTAAATTAAAACGGAGCTTATTACTGATATATTAATATGCTACCTATTACTTATTACGATACTCCTTATTAGCTGCCAACCCATTATATATGGTACCCACTCTATTTTTTTTTAAAACCTATATTCATTTTACTTAGTTGCCGCATTAAATACATGCCATAAATAACACATAGTAGAACTGAATAGTTCACTGGCCACATCAGACTGCATATTGGGATAAGTTTTTGAGATCAAATTTACCGTAAAGTACGTATGCAGGAAGGTTTAGTTAGAACAAATTAATTTCGTCAGTGTCAGGATATCTATCTATATCTATAAGTCGCAGCCATCTGGTTAAATTAGCCAGCTAATTGAATGCCTAGGCCGTTCATTAAACGCCGGCATCGAATTGGATGCCTAGGTCGATAGTTAATTGAACTAGAATCCTTCAACGTTTAACAACTTGGCGTATTGAAAGTCAACCCTTTGAAGATGACTGACCAAGACTCGCCAAGTGATTCAAATTAAGTTATTCTTTATTTTCATTCCTCTAAGTACTTGGTACTTATTGACAGGCCTGCACTGTCCTCCCATACCTATTATCACTGTAATTTGAAAACATTGTAAAATCCAATTATTTTTAAAAGAGTAACCGTGGAGTTTCTTGCCGGCTCTTCTCCATAGGAAGCGACAAATTGGAACCGTGCACCTATCTTCTGACGTTTCATAAGTGCCCTTGCAGGTTTATGTGAAATAAAATATTTTGATTTTGATTTTGATTTTGAAGTTAGTTTTGTCCACTGCGGCGCTAGTAGTAAACAAATATGGCGTCAATAGCGCAAACCGTAAATGTTATTTTTCGTTTTTGTGTGCAATTTTAAGTGAAATTATTTATTTAAAAACATTTCACTATTACTTAGCGGTAGGTATTATTAAATAGTAGTCGTACATTATTTGTGAACTCATCGTCACCCGAACCAAACATCACAAATTCGTCAATATCCAATTTAACTAAATGACTACACGACTTTCAGCCATCTAGTTAAACGTTGCGCTCAATTACTTGGCTAGTTATCCTTCAGCTATTTAATTGGATGCCGGAGTTTATTTAATTGGATGCCGGCGTTTAATGAACGGCCTAGGCGTCCAATTAGCTGGCTAATCTAACCAGATGGCTGCGACATATATATTAATACGTAATGGAAAAAAATGTGTACCCCTTTTTACAAAAGTTACGCGGACGGAGGATTATAAAATTTAGCACAGTTAAAGTATAAATATAGAGGAGTGCAAGTGATAAAGCATTTTTTTTAATATTATTGCTTTAGAAATACATTAAATTATATTTTTTTAAATATGGTAGAATATCGACCACTTGATCACTAGTAATAGTAGATACGCCTCTAATAACCTGTGATCATAGTATAATATCATGAGTAAAGTATAGTTATAAAGTTTCAGAAGGTGTTTCTTATCAACCAGACGTTTTCGCTTGCATCGATTGTCCCAAAGGTTTTTTGTCAGTGACAATCATGCTTATTAGTGTCCTCGGTTGTTTTATTAAAGTCTGCCGTCGAGCATATAATTTTACAATAAGAACATCACCTGGCTACGTGCCAATTTTGTCATTACAAAAAGTGCATACATAGAATGTTTGAAATTCTTCATAAGTGACATAATTATAAACTACTAGCTTTTACCCGCAGCTCCGCCCGCGTGGAGGTCGAAAATAATCCCACGGGAACGTACTACCAGGATAAAAAGTATCCTATGTGTTAATCCAGGTTATATTCTATCTGTGTGCCACATTTCATCCAAATCCAGACGTCACGAATATAGCATGGGCGGTCACGTCATACCGCGGGTGGGGTCAGTGCGAGATCTTGGAGTCACCTTTTCTGAAGATTTATCATTTCGAGCTCATATCGTGCAGGTGTGTAAAAAGGCCTTCAAAAATCTTGGTTTTGTCATGCGAGAAACCCGGGACTTCACTAACATGGCAGCAGTGAAATCACTGTATAACGCGTTGGTGCGAAGCAACTTGGAAACTAGTGCCATCATCTGGAATCCTTATGAAACTAAATATTCTCAGATGGTGGAAAAGATGCAGAACAAGTTTGCACGGTACCTATACATGAGGCAATTTGGCGTCTACCCGTTTTACCTGCTTATGTACCCAACTCTCTTTGTGATAGGGATGGTTGGGTACTATAAGTTGGAAGTAAGCAATCTTGCTCTAATAAAATATGTCTTTATGGTGTTCCGCGGGATGCTACACAATCCGCAAATCTTGGGATCGTTGGGATTACTCGTTCCAAACACTAGACTACGGTTGGGGCCGAGGGAGGGTCTGTTTAAAACTCCGGTAACCCGTACAAACCTATTAAAATTTGCACCCGTGTGTCGGGCCGTCAACATAATTAATAGCATCTCTCAGCAGTTGGACATTTTTTCTTGCTCATTGGCGGAATTCCAGAGAGTGACAGTTAGTGTGTTGTCCGCTATATAACTTGGGCCGGCACACGGAGCCGTTGCTTGGGACTGGTTAGTCTTGGACCAGTGTAGGTGTGTGATCAGATTTTGAGTGGCGTCTCTGGGTGTCGTATTGTATGACTACTTTTATTACCTTGGGTTCTGCCTGTAAAAATAATTGTATGTGTAGATGAATAAACAAATAAAAATCTGTTTCGCCGTTTTTGCGTGATTGAGTAACAAACATCCAAATATCCAAACATCAGTGGCGAAAGCACCATATAACACGATGCCTTTCGGGGATTCGCATCGGCAACTCTATCGCTATTGAAAAATGACACGTCAATAGTGGCTACTATTGTCAAAAAACGTAATTACACTATGGTTATTTAGTTCACCATAACATTCAAACGCCAAAAACGGTTATTTTAGCTTTTCATTACAACAAAAAATGTTTTAAATTAACCCAGCGCCAAAACGTCATAATCGGGAAGTAAAAATTCATACAACAGCGATCTCGTAATTAAGTCACTTTAGGTCACGTGGCACCGCTTAATATGGACGAGAGCAAGCCGCTGTAGATCGGGTTATGACAGAGACAGATCTAGAAAAATGCGTCAGCGAAAACGAGATGGAGGAATATTGCACATTTTATTTGGTTTTCAGCTGTTCAATTTTATTGTATTTAATTCTTTACATTCCTATATTAATTTTAGAATGATAGTAAGTATTCTTTATTGAAAAGTCAGTAAGTTAAAGCCGATTTCGTTTTGGCTTGTCTCTTAGAAAAATTGACACCTCGCCGCTGCTAAACATGCAAACTTCACATTTATAAAATTAGTAGGGATTTCATAGTGGTCTTGCGGTTAAAATCACAGTTATATCCAAGAAGCCATCATTATTTAGTAATTAAATGCTATCAATTAATAACTTGTTATCACGAAGTACAGATCGATATAGAAACTAGTTCTATTGAAAATGTTTGGAGTCATTTTGTTAGACTTCATTTGATTATTTTACTTTAATTATGTTTACAATTCGTGGAAACGATAAGTACTAATTAGTGACCCTATGCAATCAATGTATTATTTAAATCTATACTAATATTATAAAAAGGTAAAATTTGTTTGTTGTAAGTTTGTGTGTAAAGTGGAAACTCTAGAACTACTTAGTCGAATTTGAAATAAAATCTTGAGGAAAGTTATAGGCTAAATAACATTACGCTACGACCCTAAGGAACTGAGTAAAAATAAAAATTAACAGAAAGAACGCTAAGAGAAAACGAAAAAATATCGCGGGTGGGTTGTGCGATGCTATATACTAATTTTATAACAGACGGACGCAGTCTTGGGCAGAAGTAATAAATTTAAGTACTGATTTACAAAATAAAATGTGTCCAAAAGTAGGTCTGTGTATATAAAATGGTGTTGTAACTCCCTAATGCATCTTCAAAAAGTTTATAACATACCATCTTTGTATCATATGCGCTCAACCAATGTGTAGCGTAAGTACTCAACGAAGATACCGAAGAAACAACAATTTTACTCTAGACAATAGGTAGATTGCACTATTGATGATAAATGCATCATTTGTTTGCGAAATGAGAACAAAATAATGATTGCAGAGAGTCCTTTTCAATTTAAAAATCCCAGTACGAATCAAGGTATAATATTCCACTTCTACGTTTCAGTCCTTGACGTGGAGACGTTCGAGCGCCTGCTGGGCCCGTGCATGGAGATAATGAAGCGCAACATCGACGACTACGAGGAGCAGCTGGTGAAGCTGTTCGGCGACAAGAGCAACCTCACCGACGTGCGATGAACGGCCGCGCGCGACCTGCAGCGCCCTCACTTGTTTCCCTTCCACACACCGTAATCTATACTCCTCTATTCATTTTAAGGCGAAAGCGTCAGTACTGCACGCGAAATTCAAATTTTCTTCGGTTTTTTTTTTTGCAATTCGGTCGCGAATCACATTTTGATTAGAAGGCCAATTCTCGTAATTAAAAACATTCAAAATCTAGTTGCAGTCTCATCTCGGCGACAATCAAATGCCAAAAATGTAGGGAAACTCGAGGTATTTTTGACAGATTGAGACTGAGATCAGACTGTGAACGTTCCTGAAATTACGAGAATTGCCCCTCAGCATCCAACCAGTACCTGCAAATAAAAAAATAAGAAATTTTAAACTTCGCATGCTACCTTAGCGTATCCCCCTTAAACTCTTTATGTGAGGTTATGCTGATACAAACTATAACAGCATCCAAATTATAGTGATTTTTTTTTTCAATATGTCATGTTAACGTTTTAGTTAATTTTTACCATATTAAAACTACTGCTATTAATTGTGATGATTATTATGAACAAATAATATTTAGCTCGGTATATAAAATAGTTAAATTTAGTGTCAATCTTTTTTATGCCAAAACATGACAATGATATCGTTTTAATGTTAAATTACTTAATTAAGGCTCACTAGGTAGCTCTAATGTATTTATTGAACAGCATAACCTCATAGAAATCAAGTCAGTTTGTGCTCATAAAGCGTGTGCTTACTAAATAGCTTCTTGTAACATATTTTGTGCTTAACCAACTAAAATGTAGAAGTACAAATACACAAGATTAATTGATTTCACTTAAAGTAGTGCCATGTTGATAATTTAATGTGAACTTAATTGTAGTATCTAAATAAAAGGGATTACGCGTTGAATGGAAGGTGAAACGATGATTACCTAACGAGCGCTCAATAATATTGCATTGATACAAATATACGCTTATTTTAGATAGAGAAATGCCTTAGTAGCTAAGTAAATTTAGGGACACCGACGAGGTGGCGGCGAGGCGAGCGCGTAGAAAACAAAATGTTGACCAGACATTGTGCTCAGATTATGTGCCATAACTATACAGAGACGTCGACGAACGCACCACTACACGACGCGCCAACACTGCTCGGTTGTATGAACTAATTGCTTTCAAGTTATTTGAATTTTTCTATTATACTTCTGTAGCTTTTTCGTGTGCAATATAATTATTATTTAATTAAAACGTGTCATAACAAATTTTGTTTTCTACGAAAGTCGTCACCAAACACGAACAAGTCAACAGCTGACGATAACAATAAAAGAATTTATGACTCGAGGGTAAAAGGCATTAGTGTTAAACTTTAACATAAATATGTTAACGTAGTGAGTGGTTACAATGCAATACTATTCGGCACTCGGCCACGTATGATCTTGGGATATTCTCAATCGCTATCGCCATTTCTATTAACTTAAAATATTTCCACTGACACAGGCTTTTCTGAATGATAACAAAATTATATACCTATTAGGTAAATTATATACTTAGTTGTATTCTTTATTATTTTTTTGTGATTAGATTAAATCTATCACTTTCTATTTTTATTTATTTTTTAGCTCGGTTAATGGTTTTTCGTCGATATATGTATATGGAGATTCTAATGCGAAGATCACTTTATTATATTATGCCAAATTATAAATAATAGTTTACGTATATGTGATTTTAACAAGACAGCTTATGAATTAAAAATGTCGGACATTTTTCATTATGAAAAGTCTACAAACATTCAGACTCGAAATAGAACAGAAAAATCTGTCTTAATTAAATACATATACTTACATAAATATATATTATTTATTTAGTTTCGCGGAGTATTTTTATTACGATTGTTTCATAGTAATTTTGTTAAGCAAAAGGAATTGTTTATGTTGTCTTTTAATTAATTTAAATCTTCTTTTCTGTTGTAGAGAGTTCCTATTGTTTTGTTTGCTCTTTAACAATTTTACATTATAATAGATCTGAGGTGTTTATCTTTGTAATACTTTTAAAGCGAACACAAAGCTCCAATGAACAAATAGTAGACGCCCATCGTTGTTGTTTTTATATGTCCCTGTAAGAGATTGGTGTATAAATTGTAATGATTTGGTTCAGTGGACACATGTTAGGTAGAGTAGCGTGGCTCCGCGCTACCGACGCAGACGTACGGCGCAGGCGCACTCGGCCGACCCTCAGGTACAAGTTTCCAGTATTATTTGAATTAGAACACCCTACCACTTTTATTTGTGAATCCAGCCAAAGTAGGTGAGTGCGTAAATATCATGTGTAGCGCTAAATATTTAAGTATATATTTACTATGTAGTAGTTAGTTTTCGTCATTTCTTATTGTAATTTAAATATTAGTAGATTAGGAAATTTTAATGGAATATAGTCAAATCCTGAGGGGTGAGGTGTATCGTTTTTGACGCCATGTACAAAATTGTACAAATTTATTTCAGATGCCATAGAAGATTTTATTTTATTGAATGAATATATTATGTTATTTTATTGTGAAATATAAATGTGCCGCTTTCTAATTTCACTGGTTAACTAAGTGCAGACATGGCTCTGTGTTAGCACATTCATACATGTCGGCCTTCGCTTCGCTACTTGTTGTTAATAAATAGCATTCGTTATGTATCTAACTACTGGTTTGAGTTTGACGTAGCTAATACATTCCCTAAACTGGTTGACATTGTATTTAATTTTATATCTGAGAATATTGTTGTCCGCCCATCGATTTTCTATAGTTAATTCTCACTCGAAGTGCCTATTTCGTACAACATGAATCAGGAAACAATTTTCTTAGTACATTCTCTCACTAACAATTATAATATTATTAATCTCGTGTTTTAACTTACTTAAACTGCCTTTTTCTATGTGAAATTGTGAAATGTGTTGTGAGATATGTGTATTTAGTGCATTGGACATTAAACAGTCGTGCAGTAGTTCCGGTTTAAGATGTGAACCACTCTTTGTAATATAATAACACTACAATGCTCAGAGTATTTACCGTTCTACATATGCGCTTGTTTCTTGTGAAAAACTTAACATTGTGAAATTACTTGCGGTAAATATTTTGACTAACAATAGACATAATTTTTTAATATTTAATTCGATGCCGTCGAATCCTCAATTCATCCACAAGCACTGGTAACTTTGGGGAGTGTGATGTTCGGTTGGTTTTCCTATAATCGTGTACATGGTCTGATATTGCTGTGTTAAAGTTGTGTTTGTTACATTGTACAGATGAGGTACGTCACGTCACAATGTCTGTGTGTCCCCGTGTAATGAACCCAGTAGTTAATATTATCGTGCAATAATAACTAATAACTGTCATTTATCTATGTCGTTTACATCAATATCATGTGTTAAATTTTGTCTGTGTGAAATTTATTTATAGAATTTAATAAAAAAATATAAATAGATTAAGAAATATATATCGCTCTTAATACTGGTGTTTAAGAATATTCAGCATTGGTAAAGTAGGAAATGCTAATCAAATTACACTTGTATATTTCAGTATTTTTTTTTTTTATTGAAAATTTATAAACACGCAACATCCTTAATATTAAAATAAAAGCACAAATGTCTGGAATGCGTGATCGTGATTGATCGATGGGAGGTTTTCATTCTGTTGTCTTCCATGGGACGCACAGAGGCTGCTATTCTTACATCCCAACGCATCATTCGGAGCGCTATAATATGCATTCTCTAGCATACTGATGTAAAATTGAAATTCAATACGCTTAACCGTAGCGTAATTTTTTATAAATTATACTAGTCATTGGTGTCTAATGTAGATTTGTAACCTGACAGCACGTTGGAATGGAACATACTCCATGTCTTCACTCACAGTAGGTGTAAGTCGTCATCCCTGTTCCATACAAAGTGAAAGCATATCAGCGCGGCAGTCGTCGCACCTATGATTACTATGCACCACACGTGTACATCCGGTAGCCAGTTGAGAACTAGTGCCGCTTTTCCCACGTCATGAGCTTACCCTGTACATTTATAAAAATTATGTATCGTAAAATGTTAGAAAACTGAATTATATTTGTTTGTAGATCTAAGTGTTGTTTATTTTATATCACACTCTTTACCTCCTTTGTGCTTTATTTTTGTAATTATAGAACCAAGTAATATTAGATTAAATAAATATATAAAATACTGAATACAAAAACTATCAGTATCATACTAGGATGTCTAGAGACTAGTTTTACACCTCCTTGATTATTTTTTGCTGAAGAGCGTGACTGACTAGCATATATTGTTACCTACCTAGTTATTTATGTGGGTGACAATACTATGGTATGGGATATTTAACCAAAACGGCGGGTACATTTTCAAAAAATAATTTTATTATTATTGTTAATTTATTTCCAAAACACTTAACCTATTACACAAGTTATTTTAGCCACACAAAGAAAACCTCAGGGTTTATCTGTGTGATGGCGAGCCGCTCATTTCAATTTAAAGCAAACAATTGTAAACAAGAAATTGAAATAAAATTTAGGACAATATTTAAAAAAAATTAACAAGCAATACTAACTGCATTACAATATAATAGGTACTTAAATTTTATTTACTTGTTTTTATAACACTTATTTACATTATACTTATTTTAAATTCCGATCACTTACATACATTGCGAGAAATGTGTAAGGAAACGTTTTGATTTTTACTTAGGTATAACTTTTCGAATTCGTTTTGTAAAGCGTTTGCAAGTCTTTTGGAAGTTTATTTATAAAAAAAGGCCCTCATACCATACACATTATAAAATTTTGGTAGGGTGTGTTTATTTTTAAGTGGCATCGTTCTCAGAAAGTCAGATCTTATTTGTTCTGTTAGCAGCTCGGGGCCCTGAGACAAAACATATCTGTAATGTCATTCTCGTACATTTTGGCGTGAACGCTAACAGAAATGTGTTTTTTCTAGGCCTGCATGCAGGTGTAATTGACTTCCGTAACAGTAAAAAATTCAACTTTATTTGAACACATACATAACATTACAGTACTCCTGTAATGTCAATAGAAAATTAATTAGACGGGATTGACCGGTCACAGAGATCGTCGTCACTGTTTTTGAATTTCTTGTTTAAATGTTTTGGTGTAATTCCTTTTAATACTCTAAGTTGTAAATTATAAATATCTGTAAGGTATGTATGATATGTCCTCCAATATCTGCGGAGTCCGTAGTTGATAACCGAGTCTGCTAGGGCCATGTATAACATTCTAAGCTTAACAAACCCGAACAGCAAAATAAACCATAATTTCTTTTCTTTTTTGGGTGGGAAATCATCAAATAACTTCTCCCGCTCTGGGTGGAGCAGGAGGACGTGTCAGATTTTTGACTGACTAAAACCCACCCGCGTTGCCTGTGTGCCAGGGCCCGCGATATCTCTTTCAAACAACCCGCACCCCTGGATAATTTATTTCACATTACGTGGCTATAGAAATCCTCGGGGAATCATACATAGACCTACCCAGTCTCGTACTAATATGAACTTTATTTTTTATACTGTTTATGAGCACTACCATATGAATCGCATAATTAGCAAATTCAAAGTGCGATCTGTCAATTGTTATCAGTGGGTTTCTCAGATACCCTCAAAACCGGTACTTGCCCGTGGGTCCCAGTCTAGTTTCCCTTGGGGTACCACAAGCAAATATGTTTGCCCGACAACATTTCAAATTAAATAAAGCTACTTACTGCTGTCAAAATCTGGCTAGGTAATTACTAATTACCTACATCTAGGCAGGGTAGGTTAGTGGTTTTTTTTTTGTCTTGTTTTTTGTTTCACTTTTTGGGTTTTGTTTTGTTGTATATGTTTGTGTTTTATTTTTAAACAGTGTCTGCGATTGGATACGGGCACTGTCTTTTTGTTGAGGTTTTTCGCATAAAGGGGTTTTTTTTTTTTTTGTCTTGTTTTTTGTTTCACTTTTTGGGTTTTGTTGTGTTGTAGGTTAAGTATGTTTGTGTTTTATTTTTAAACAGTGTCTGCGATTGGATACGGACACTGTCTTTTTGTTGAGGTTTTTCGCATAAAGGGGTTACCTTTCCTTGTTAGCCGCATAAGTTTTTGTACAGTTGTACAGTACGCGTGTCCGCCCCCCACGTAGCCAGGTGTTCAGCTTGGACGTAAGGTAGGATTTTAGGGGGCTCGCATAAAGGGGTTACCTTTCCTTGTTAGCCGCATAAGTTTTTTGTACAGTTGTACAGTACGCGTGTCCGCCCCCCACGTAGCCAGGTGTTCAGCTTGGACGTAAGGTAGGATTTTAGGGGGCGGTAGGTTAGTGGTTAGGTATTAAAATATTATAATCCTACGAAGATGCATGTGAGTTTATTACCACTATTACTAGGCGGGAAGAGACGCCATAGGAGGACATCTACCGTCTTATTACAAAACGCGATTTAACTTTAGTTCTAGCCTAAAAAAGTCCCTGTTTGCATTACCAACTTTTCTTCTATTTGGATAAAGTTCTTAATACAAAAATGATAATTTAGCACTGGACTAAGTTGTCAGTTTTATAAAAGGAGCTGTATTTAGATTTCAGTTAGCTTCTTATTTTAAGAATTAACCAGTTTCGAAAAAAAAAAAGAATTTTGCAAATCCGACTACACAATCATAATAACAGAGTCATGCCCGAAGAACATATATAAAAATTACATAAACATTACGAATTAATAACCTCCTTTTTGAAGTCGGTTAAAAAAGGCTCGATGGTTAAAACCATGCCTAAAGAAAAACGTTGTTTTGTACTAAGGGGGATAGCGACCTTATTGGTGATGTTCTTCGTAAAGGCCAGGTGTGTAGTACTCTCAATAAAGGTCATACACGCACGCCGGTGCGTGTATGACCTGTAAGGAACGTAGCAGGTGGCGTTTTGTATTATAGTGCACGTAGTCGAGCGCCAGTGGAGAGGTTACAGGGTGGGGTAACCCCCGCGTCCTAATAGAACGCGATCGTATTCATTCCATATTTTTTTGTGACCGACGAAATTGGACGACCACTTTGATTGGGACGCAGCCTAGGCCGTGTCCTAACCAAAAGCCATCGCCTCGTTCAAATATCATTTATCTGTCTGTGCGTGCTACCCGTGAGCCGTAAGGTTGCGGGGTAGCCCTCTTATTCTATATCGTCATCGTAAAATTTTCTTTATTAAAATTTGATTTAAAATCCTAACTTGTATGACAATTTACTGTTTTGGAGCAGTGCTGTACCTTTAGTGTTATCAAAGGCCCACAATAACAAGGTGGCCAATAAATAAAGACATTAGGATAAAATCAAATGAAAGTGATTTATTAAAAAAAAATAACACTTTAGGATAGATAAGCATACAAAATTACAAATGGGAGCATCCATACAAAAAAAAAAAGTTATTTGCAGTATTTATAAACTAAATCAACAAGTTCTCCCTTTTTCAAACCTGTTAAAGCAGGTAAGTCTGGAATTTCCTTGTATTTCAATATATCTTTTAATTGAGGCACTGTGTAGTCCTTTACTTTCTGATTATCAAGTCTATTTTTAAGTAATTGTTCATCTACATTATCAACTAATTTCGCCCTTTTGCTCTCAGGGCCACCTCTTGATGATGCAGATTTCTTTACAGCAGTTGCTCCAAAGGGACCAAATAGTTCTTGAAATAAGTTGTCCTGGATTCTTTGAAAACTCTTCATGTCTGGTTTTGTGGTATCAATGAATGGTTTAACTTCTTCATCTTCCAGAGCAATTGCTTCTATAGCATTATATTGCGCTTGTAGTTTTGGATTTTCAAACATATCAGGCTTAAAATCAAACTGTAAGTTATTCAAGATGTCCTTCATAACAGTTTTATTTGCACTCGAAATTTCCATATCTTCATCTTCTTCAAATAGTGGAATGTCTCGAACATTTTCTACAAAAGGCACACGGATGATGTCAAATCCAATTTCCGCATTTAGACCAAGAGGTTTAGAGGTGGGACAAAGAGCTACAATAGAGGGCCTGGAGTTCACTCTGGTGCACAACACACAAATCGCTACTGTTTTCATTTCTGTACAAGCCTGATGTAAGGCCTTGAATGCTACAAAAGAGCCTTCTATTATGCTTTCATTTGGAAATAAAAAGTAGCCTGATTTATAGTACCATTTCTCTTTGCACATGATAGCGTCAGGTTTAAATCCAAGGAGTTTTAACATGGGTGGCCCAAACGGGTTACTAAGTGCCTTCCTTTCATCAACTGTAAACTCTATTTTTTCATCACCGTAAGTGACGTAGTGGATCTCCTCAGACTTCAGTAACGGGACCGGCTTGGACTCTTCTTTCTGATCTATCTCATCAACATCCATGTGTTCACCATTCCTCACTTTGATTTTCATTGTTTTATTAACACTGGTAAGAATTGCATTGGTATCTCTATCTAAATCAACAGTTTTCTGTTGTGTTTGCCCAGAACTCTTTAAAAGATTGTATACTCCTACCCCAATTGCCAAACCCTCACCGATTTCAAAACATAATCGGGCAACAGCTAAATGTCGATGTGACTGCTGATGCATTAATTGTTCTATTTCCTTGTGATCCCAAACAGGTTTTGGTAAAGCTACTTCTTCTCCTTTATTTACTTCAATTAAGAACTTTGTGTAGAATGCATTTATCTCGTAATCACTTTCAGAAATATTTATAAGTTTTATTTCTATATTAGAATCTACTAAGTCAACAACTCTTTTTAGTGCTGGTTTTTCGTCAGATGGTAGTGGAGGTATATCAAAACGAGATAATATGATGACGGTACGGGTTGAGAGCTGTTTTTTGCAACTTGCAAATGCTTTATTGCAATACCAGAGGACATCTGATAGTGTCAACTCTTTTGCCTGCTTTAATGAAGAAATATTAATTTTTTGGAGTTTCTCATAGTCACCTAAATTTGGCGATGATAGTGGGAAAACTTCTTCAACACTTTTTATACCAAAAACGGACGTGTTCGATCCTTCGGTGCCGTATAAACATACTCCAACAAGTTGAGAACTTGATTTTCGTAAATACTGTCGCATCATTCGACAAGTAGCTGTGTGAGCTACTTGAGCAGAGTTCAGTTTGCCGGGGGCGTAGGTGTTGATGCATATTAAAGTAGCGGGAATACCTTTCCATGACGAAAATTCTTCGGTTTCTTCGTCAGAGCTCATTATGCCGTAATCTTTCGCAATTAGCAAGTTTATAATGGTCACCTAAAGGTATATAATATTGGAAAACTTTATCTCATAATTTTGACTTGAGAAAACTGCACTGCAGAGTACATTATTAGGAAACCTGACTTCTGACTATGACAGTGACTAACCAACACGCACGGTGTTGCTAGGCCTAGTTTTCACTTTACCCCAAGCTTAGGCTCATTTTACCCCAGATTCACTATTAATTTGAAAAAATACCCTAAATTAATTTCCTTAGTTTTTTCTTACTTTACAAATAAAACGAGATATTCTTTTTAAATTTTATGCTCTCACATCACAAATGTGTCCTCTGCATCGACTGCATAGTTAACATTGTTTGTAAATACTACTGTTAAATTTATCTATGTTTCAAAATCAAAATATTTTATTTCACATAAACCTGCAAGGGCACTTATGAAACGTCAGAAGCTAGGTGCACGGTTCCAATTTGTCGCTTCCTATGGAGAAGACCCGGCAAGAAACTCCACGGTTACGCTTTTAAAAATAATTGGCTTTTATAATGTTTTCAAATTAGTGATATTAGGTATGGGAGGACAGTGCAGGCCTGTCAATAAGTACCAGGTACTTAGAGGAATGAAAATAAAGAATAGAAACTGTAGGCCTACAACGTTCTCTCATTCACAATATGTAAATGAATCTACATAAGTAAAATCAACCTATTTCTTTCTTCTTTCTGTTTGTTTTTGACGGTGTGAAGTTAACGCAATATTACTGTTTAATGACTGCAAATTATACTCTGCATCATGGCCCAAGATAGCCCATGACCTACAGGGCTCGGTCTTGACGACTGAATTCAGAATAAGACTCTACGGCTGCACATTATTTATAGGTAAATATTTATAGGCTGATAAAAAAGATATTGTTACCTTAGAAATGTTATGGAATCGTTTATTACCACCAGCATCTAAGCTCCACTGAACCCCAGACCAAAACTAAACGCAACGCGACGTATTTCTACTAAGTAGTTTAATATTATAGCAGTCTTGTAGTCGAAACAGACTTTGCCCTAAAAAATTCCCTAAAAAAATGAATACCCTAAAACTTACCCGGCCGTATTAGTTTCACCCTAAATCTAGGGTAAATTACCCTAAGTTGGCATCACTGAACCAACAGCAACAAGTAGCGACAAGTTTCATTCAAATCAAAACAAAATGAAACTTCAATTATTATGACAAGACATGACTGTCATTCACAGTTTCATTGACAGACAGACATTGACTGTTTGCAAAACAGTTTTGCATGCCTAAAAGCACCACGAACATTGTTTTAGTACTTCCGGAGAAAATCAGAAGTCCAAGCTTAGACCATTAACCTCACGGCCGTGTTTCGTATCGATCCAGGCCGTCCCTTGCTGCCCTCTTCCAGCAATGCCGTAATCCGTACCCCACGGGAATGCCCCTACTGTGTAGTTACTTAATTTTAAGTTTTTAAGCACTTGCTGGAGGCGAGGCCTTAATTTATTGAGGTAAGTTCGCAAAAAATAAAACATGACTTGTTTGTTTTTCCTTTTTGTTTCCTTCAACAACTCTGCCCGCACAACCTCATTTCCACTATCACTTGTTTGACTGGGTCACAGACTACAAACTACAACATCGCAATGAGGCTCGGTGAGCGCTAGTCAGTCAGTTGCACAGAGTACTTTTTTATATACGTCAGTTGCGACTGTCAAGTTCACAATTCGTGACCAGATTAGGATCCGCTTCACAGAGTACAGACGCCAGCACATGAAGCTACCCCAATCTGTCAAATTTCTTTGAAATATTTTCAACTTTATCACAAAATCATAAAGTTCATGATCAATTGGGAAAATTTGACAGATTGGGGTAGCTTGATGTGCTGGCGTCTGTACATTATTATATACATCCGCTTAGTTTATGCCAGTATATAATAATGTACTCTGTGGTTTATGCCTATTTTTCAGGTGTGCGTTTCGATGGCGCGGCCACGGCGATAAATCATTAAAAAACTATGCCATGATTTTGTAAAAGTTGATTCCAATAATCATAAATTTCTAAAAGTTATAAGATAATCACGACTTACTTCAATGCGATACTGTACTTCAGCTCCTGAAATATAAATCTAGTATTTTTTGTTGTATTTTAACCAATTTTGACAAATTCAAATCTGGGTTTTACAAAAAACTTCAGACGTCTGCGATGCTTTTTCAGCGAGATATCGGCGATAACGTGTTTTTCACCATTTCAAGGGTGCGGCCATTTTTTTTTTGGGTGGGAATCATCAAATAGCTTCTCCCGCTCTGGGTGGAGCGGGAGGGCGTGTCAGACTTTTACTGACTAAAACCCACCCGTGTTCCCTCAGTTGCCTGTGTGCCAGGGGCCGCGGTATCTCTTTCGAACAACACCCCTGGCAGGCATCCGCCCTTGCGGGCCCCATCAGTTGCTGCTGACATCTGTTTGAGGCGCGCGTGGAACACAACGTACCGTCGACCCGGAATTGGTCCTTACCGGACAGCGAGCTACCCATTACTCGCCGTCCGCAAGTCCGTGCCTACGGTGGCCGGGAATCAGCATGGGATTCCCCCCCTGGGCGTCTCCTGCGCAGGCCACGGCTGTGACGGGGCATGTACTGCATCTCCCTCATGTGCGCCGCCTCCCTCTTTGCGAGCATAACTGCTTCGCTGAAGGAGGCGACTGCTAGCCATGCACTCTCACTCCGTACCATGGCCTGGACCAGGATCAGGACACGGCGGTGCTCCGCCCAAGCCGGGCAGACCTCCACCGTGTCCTCACGGCGATCTTCGCAATGGAAACACCCGGGCGTTTCCTCCCGCCCTATCCGAAACAGGAACCTCCCGAAACAGCCATGTCCGGTGAGGACCTGTGTCAGGCGGAAGGTGAGGACGCCATGCCGCCTCTCAAGCCACTCCTCAAAGAGGGGACTTACCGCTGCAATCGTGGCGTGCCCAAGGGTGCGGCCATGAGGTTATATTTATTGTATAGGACTCGTACTTAGGGCATTGAAAGATCCACGCGTATACCGGACCCACAGGCTGCAGGTATAAAATGACTGGCAGAATGCCTTATACTTTGACAAATTTATGGTTTTGGGAATCAACTTTTACAAAATATTTTTTATATCGCCGTGGTCGCGCCATCGTAACGCATACATTTTACAGAGTTCTTTAATAAAATGAAATGGTCTTTGTTATTGACAAAGCTTAGTTGGTTTTGATTTTGAAATATCGATTTTAGTAGGTATTAGGCTTGTTGTTAGAGAGTACAGTCAACCGCACATCAGTGGTAACCACAGAACACTATACTCCTAGCGGAGGTGGTAACACTAGCACTACGAAAATAACCTACATAACATAATAATTAATACTACATTTATGTGCTACCAATGTCAGACTGTTACCAATGATATGCAGTGTTACTATCTATCCAATCCATGGAACAAACTTGTTGTCTAAAACAATCACGCATTCTTAGGGTAGATTTTCTGGTATTTCATTGGAGATCATAATTCATTGGCTTTCAGATTCATAGCTTTGTCCCCCCGAATTTTAGGTTTTTATTTAGTACAATATTAGTTATTTAATTATCCTGCTTCCTTGTTTTTTTGGTCTGATCCTGATCATAAATAATTGTTAAATAATTGGTTTTGAAGACCACCTTTTAGTATTTGAAACTCTAAATTTCCTTTTTAATTATTAGTTAGTTAATTATTAATTGAGTAGTGTACAACCACCAATTGGAATGCGATCCTCAAACTAGGTGTTTGCTGTATCTTAGGCAGGACTCAGGATTATATCTAATAGAAACAAGAATTTCACACTCCAAAGTATCTTTAATTATTAGAACTTGAAATTAACAGATTATCTTATTTCTAAATGGGTTCAGGCTCCCTGCTGTAAACTTGCATAATTTTCTCCATTATTTCCCAATTTTTCTCCTTCTGCAAATCCTTGGTAAAAACCTGAAACATATTTATTTGTTATGATTTTATTCCATGTATTGTATTATAAAAATCAATATTGTGCACTATTCAGCATAATCACAGCTTTTATTATTGATTGTGAACTTGAATCTGTGTACGCACGACAACATATCGAGCTTGGAATGTCATGCGTACACAGATTGCTGTACATTTCCAGTCTATCCTGACTTCTCATTGTAAGAAAAGCTTATACAATGCGAGGTCAGCTAAAACTGGACATAGTATTGCTTGATATGTCATTGTGTGTACACTCAATGATAAGAGTTTTTGCAGTTAAAATAATCACTTACCGAATACCATGCAGCATCATCATCTAACGTTGATGCTAGTGGTACTGAAACTCCCAGGATGTGCAGCGCTAGAGTCAGACATGCTACTGCAACGTGGGGGGCTCTATAATCCAATATAGATGGAGAGTGATGAAAATCTTGCAGAAAAGCCATTGCAGTCCGAGCAATGGGGGCAGAGCGCCACTGTGACGGGGGGAACCATTCCTGAAGAGAGCGCAAGTAGTGCAGCAAATATCTGTGTGGTGATGGCGTATCCAAGTTGAAGCCAAGAAGCCGCAGTACCAGCAACTCTGCCTGAGCGACAGCACCCCTCCACGACCAGTACTCATCGCCCAACTCCAAAGGTCCTGCACCACGATTGATAGAATTGTGTGCTACGTTCACAGCATCTCTCAGTCTTACAGGTTCATCTCGCGACTTCCCCGCGGCACATAAACAAGCAGTACATATTACGTAGCAATCATAATCATTTTTATCAGCTTCCTTGAAGAATTTGTGATAAAATATAGCAGCTGTAGCGACCGTTGCCGGTTGCAAACCAAGTTTTATGCCACACTCAAATATGAAATTTGTCGCTAAACTGTGGCTCGGAGCACTACGATAGTCAGGTAGCCTTCTCTCACGTCTACTGCTCTGTAAGGCCATCACGTCAATCACGTCTTTCATAGTCCAGAAAGTATTATCACAATTCACGGATTTGATTATTTGTTTTGATAGGTTCAGGACGCCAAAACTGACTACAATAGAGGTTAACAATAGACAACAATTTATTTTTATTTCTTGCTAATGTCATTTTCTAAATACAGAAAAACATGTTTACCGCCCCCATCCACCGACAACCAAAGAGTTTTTAATATATTTATGACTTTTAGGCGATGCCAGGCTGGTTTTCTGTTTTTATGTCTGTGCTGGTTTTGAAGTTCGATTTGTTTTTATTCATTTGTTTTGTGCGCAATAAAATAAATCTATCTTACATTCAATTTTAGTCAAATGTATTCAAGTTTTGTACAGTAATGTATGACGCATAATACAAACTTATTAAAAAATAAAACTAACTTTTGCCTGCGACTCCGTGATTTTTCGCAGTAACTTGCATCGAAGATCGAATTTTCATGAAATATAGTGAAATAGCGAATAAAATTGTATAATTTTGGTAGTGAATTATGCAATTTAATTACGTGTGAGTGCACAAATGTAGTGAAGGTGAAAATAAGTGACTAACGTGGACTTTCGTGTTCCCCCCAAAAACTCCTAATAGGTTGTTGCAAAGTTACTACCGCTTTACAATAACTTTGATTTGACTTGACTGACTAAAGACGACTATGACTGTTTTGTAACTTCGTGCCCGGTATCGGGCCATTTATTTGATGGAAAATAAAAATTACTTGACACTGGCTAAATGCACAAACCGTGCGAAGCCAAAACCCAAAAAAAAGTAGTATAATCGCAATGAAGATCTATCGCGGTAATGTGAATCGAAATCGAAGTATAGTGGCTTCGCAGAGACGGTCTTTCGCGGTAGGTACCGGGCAATACAATTTTGTAGCATCGTATTGGCATTTATCGATATTTTGTGTGTCGAAATTCCGTATTCTACTCTGATTCAAGCGCCCCTAAGATGATTACTTAGACATTGTCATTTTGTATTTTTCAATTTTTTACTTTGCCGTAAATAGGTACTTCTTTTGGTTAATGTATGTGTACCTATAAACCATCTTTTTGCAATACTGATCGTTGTTTTTATTTGTTATTCTTTGTAACCTGCCTGTACTATATAACTATTTTATTTATTTTAAATACCCTGTATGTACATTTTGGGAAAGATTAATGAAAGACTAACTTTCGCACGAACACGTAATTTTCGTAGTTGTGTACGAAAACAATTAAGTAAAAGGGTAGTTCAATTTTGGTAAATTAATTAGTGTCCGTTTCAATGGCGTAATTTCAAAAAAATAATTTTGTCAAGATTTTGTAAACATTTGTAAAAGTTGAACCCTAAAACCATAAATTTGTCTAAGTTATGGTTAAAAAGTTATAAGGGTTTGAACGTGGCCGCGCCATCGAAACGCGGACAACCGCGCGGCCACGGAGATCTTTAAAACTAAGCGTTGCAGAGACTGAAATTTAGGTAAATGATAGATTGAATTTGTAAAAAATTTATAAGACTATAGAAAAAAATCCTAGGTCTATATTTTAGGAGCTGCAAGACTATAAATAACCCCATGGCCACGCCATTGAAACGGTGAAAAACACGATATAAAAAACCAACGAATAATAGTAAAAAAAACAATTACTTTGTTTCACAAAGCCATAAAATACGTTTTGAATTTTTCGTTAGGGTGACTACGGTTTATTGTTTACAGAAAACTTTCAACCTACTGTGTAAAAAATTATATCTCAAGGATTCTAAATGAAACCATGAATTCAGCATATCATTCTAGACGCCCCGTCGGTTAAACAATAAAAATCAGCTGTTTCATTGAAAAGTGCAATACCTATGCGGTCAAAATGTATGGAACAGCTGATATTTTTGTATAACCGACGAAAAATTTCTTCTCTGGGGGTCTTGAATTTGTAAAAAAATTGTAAGCTATATTTTTTCAAATTCAATCTATCATTTACCTAAATTTCAGGTCTCTGCAACGCGTAGTTTTAAAGATCTCCGTGGCCACGCGGTTCTCCGCGTTTCAATGGAGCGGCCACGTTGAAACCCTTACTTTTTAACCATAACTTTGACAAATTTATGGTTTTGGGAATCAACTTTTACAAAATCTTGGTAATTTTTTTTTTGAAATTACGCCGTGGCCGCGCCATTGAAACGGACCCGATTAATTATTACGTTCTTTATTATTTACCTAGAGAAGTCATTTTTGCCAAGTTTTAAGTTAATAAACCTTGGCAAGAATTCACCCAGAGTTTTCAAAAATATGAAAAGGGGGGCGAGCCTTTTGGATCATTTTTCATAAATCAACCCCTACTCGACACAAATGCTTCTTTAGATTAGGTATATTGAATAATTTTCCAAAACTATCTTACCTACCGTATTTCAACTGTTTCAACAGTGTGCGTTACCCAGGCCAGATGTTGTCGAAAAAGGTCATTTGAATCTTATAGATAATTAGTTTTGCGGCTTCTGTAATTGTTGCGCACATTTTTAAATTTGTTGCGCTTATAGTTTTTTAATTATTTCACAAAAACATTTCCTGCTGGGGTAACGTTACCCCAGCCAGACCTTTTTCTTTCTAATGGGAATATTTAAATAATTACTAGCTATAAAATTAGTTGTCTAGATGAAGTAAATGTTGTGCCTTATTTTGTATTTGTTCTTTCATCGGTTGCGAAGTTATTCGAGATTTTGCTGGGGCAACGTTTTTGGTTTTGCTAGATCTTTGAAATGGTTAAGCGGATTCTTATCATATTTTGTACATGGCTTCTTGGGAATTAGTTTAAATTTGTTCTGCAATGAAAAAACCAAAATAATACATAGCTTAAAGGTTATTTCATTAAATAGAAAAACACTTCAATTGGTCCCAGCACTCTCAATAAGAGCTCTAAAGACTTACTTTAAACGTTATTTTAAAGCTTGTAACTGCCTCCTTCAAATGTATGTGAAGTTTCATTAGTATCCTGTAAGTATTTAACAAGTTATGATGATATTGAGTTCTTCACGAGCACGGTCTTGATGCGCGCGGTGTTATTTGGCCACTGGATTGGATTTATGAACTGAATGTTATGTCAATTATTAGTTTTTTAGTTCAGTTGTATATCAGTAAAATTTCAGCTCAGTACATTGGATAATTAATGAGATAATACGATTAAAGTCATCAGGAAGTGAATGACCGTGGTAACCCGACCAAGTTTAGTTGGTTACGAAAAAGCGAAAACGCAGAACTAGAGTCTAGGGAGTTTGTCTCGGGAGATAAATAAAACAAACATTTATTTGAACATAAAAATTAGAATATAATCATTTTCAGTAATTATTTAAAATTATACACTTAAAGTACATTTATAGTAAATTCAATAAAAAATACCAGTGCAGACGAGATACAAATAAGAGAAAATATTGATCGTTGGTTAAATACATCGCTTTCAGTAAATGCAATACAACAAATTATTCGGAAAAAAAATGAAATCAAAATTGAATGTCACTCGATAAAGAAAAATAAAGATAAGATTGAATCACATTCAAAAATTAGCCACTAGTGACTAAAAATTTTACTTTCTTAAACTTTTGTTCAATAATCGGGATCGCTCGGCGCCATATTGGCTGTGGCAGGGCCTGCAGCACTGGGCTGTACCGTGGCTGACTGTAGAGCCGCCTGTGCCATACAGAGCACAACGTCGCGCCCCGAGCGATCCCTCGCACGCACTAGAAATTAATGTTTACATGTTCATCAATTCTAAATAAGATATTTTCAACATTGTACTCTGATCAGTACCGATACGACTATATTCGACGCTGGGCCGCGCCTCCGCCCGCGACCGCGAATCCCAGACATAATTTAGTTATCGAAGAACATACAGTAGGTATAAATAGTGAGGTTAGTATTAACTTTGGCAAATATGAATGAAGCATGGTGATATTGTTTTAGATGACAACATCTCGACAATACTGAGCGTTAATATTAAAAATTATACTGAACGTCGCTCATTTCGCTAACATCAACAGTAAAATGTCGATACAGGTAGTCTTCGAATTATCTCATGCCACATCACAACAGACTAAGACATATGCCTCAAACCCGATCACTAAACGCTACTCCCTTAAAAAAACTTTGCAATAACTTCCCCAGTTGTGGATCTAATAAAGCGCGAGAATATTTGAGCCGCAACAATTCAGTCTTCAAATAAGAAGCTAACGCACACTCCACGTGCCGTGCGCCGGCGCGTCGCACGCACGTCCTCTATACTTTGTGCGCACGTTTTGTGTCCCAGACAAACATGTTACATGTGGCTTGTGCGATTCGTTCACTGTCTCAAATCTTATAAACTAAATGTGATTCGAGCGAATAAACAATGCGGCAGTGTACAAAATTTACATCACATTCACTCGAAATATAAGCATACAAGTTAAATGTTCTGCGGCGGAGGAACACATTGAAATGCAAAACTGTCGACATGGACTAGATGTCGTGCGACACTGGACGCCGACTCGCGCCTGTGGCGGAGCGGGTTGGCAGCCAGCCCTAGGGCTCCAGGGCTGCACGGCGGTGACGAGGCCAGGGGCGACCGCCCCACACGCACACATTGCTCACCACGCCACACCACGGCAGCACTAATGTACGAACCCATCTTGGTTGGCTGAAGACGTCGAATGATTATATCCACATCGTTCACTCGTTAAAAAAACTTTTAAATGTAACGTGAAGCTTACTTAAATGTAGGTTGAATGTAGAACTGCGCTAATATTATTTTTTATTAGTTTTACGTACACATATTGTTACATAACAGTAAAAAACCTACCTAGCAACAAGCGAGCGACGGGCGCTCGAGCCGCGGGCCACTACCATACGTTCACGATCCGGAGATCAACACATTTTATTCATCTAACGATCTATTTATCAATTTTAAAGGAAAGTTAATACGAGCATTATTCTATAATTAAGTTGTCAAGCATGTTTCGATAGTACATTTTAGATATTGAGATGTGTGGAACAGTGAATATTAACAATATCTTTGGTGTTCAGCAAGCTCGCTTAGTCGCGCGCGTCTGGCGACGCCGACGGCGAAGTGGTGAATGGCCCGCGCGGTCACAGTGTAGGCGTCCATTTTCATTTAATCACTTTTTACATACTCATAAACGTAAAATGAAAATAAATCACCTAACTATGACAATAGTAAAGGTTACTGTCTAATTGCATTAATAATTAATGTTTATTGATACAGTTACTGTCCTAATGCTTAAAAGTAAGATTTTTATTTTTATTATTAATAATAAATTATGTTATATAGTATATATAGTGTTGGATTACGCCATATCGCGAGTGTATACCAAGTTTATATACTCACATATCTTACGCGAACGATCGTCCGCGGACTACGAGCGAGGGCAGTGTTGCTACTCGGCTGACTCGTCACGTATCTCTAGCTGTAATACACGTACAGAACTGCTTAGTAATATATCAAATGACCACCTCGCTTCCTTACCATTACAGACTCCACCCACTTCACAAAATAATGGCGAAGATTAACATGATCATAAACATTGGTTAATTATCTTTAAATATAAAATTAAACATGACAAGTTTACATATACCACGTTTAATACAAGTACTCTAGATAAAATAAATACCTAACATGATTTGAATAATTGAATACAAGAATAGATCTTAAATGGCTACACCTTAAGGATAACTGTAAAATGATATAGAAAAATATGAACACAAAAAAAATATTCAGAATTGTATATATGGCGTAACAAATTAATGCTCTTACTGGAATAAATAATTTGTGCGTAATACGATGCTTAACTTAAAATAATAACATTGGATGACGGGACTTAGCTTAAAGTATGATCGTGGGTACGTAACATAAACGACGTCGTCTTATTCCATAGAGCGGTTACAGTTGTGCATTCAAAAGTTTATAAAAAATAATTTCTCATTATAAGTGATATAATACTTAATAATGGAATGATGTTTTGTAATCAGTTTAAGTAGGCCTGTGAACGTATTCATGCATCTCACTACCGTGTTTAATTCAATACTAAATATTGGTTCCTTTCTGTGTTTGGTCCGTAAGAGAGTGAGTATATAAGCACAAAGAGTTACCGGTGCTCCACACACACAGCGCGCGACTAGACCGACCACGTCCACTTGTGCCAACGAAACACTATACCGAATGCCTAGCACCAAAATTTAGAATTGAACACTAGATCACTAATTCACATTAATCGAAAACGATCCCGGCGCGCACGCCGGACCGGTCGCCGAAACAAGAACCAAACTACGGTTTTATATTACAGGGGAAACGAAACGCTACCTGTCGTCGGATCTAGTCGCGCACCGTCCGTGGGAGTACTCGAAAATAATACACAATCACAATGCCCCGAGCCGTGTGACACATGATACCTGCACATCGGCGGTATATCCAGTAAGCTTACTTTCCATAAAAATATATAGGTAATTATATAATACGCGTAGCTGCGGCGCGAGCGGCCCGCGAAGCTCTCGCCCCGCACGACATTGATATGCGCGCGTGACGTCACGGGCGCGTGCGGCGGGGCGGGGCGGCGCGGGGCTGGCGGGCTGCGGCGCGCAGTACGAGCACAGGACTGGCGCGGCGTGCTCGTGCGCAGTGCTGGCGCGCCCTCGGCTCTAGTAGAGGCCGCAGCCGCGCAGGTTGTTGGCGATGATGACGTCGGTGACGGCGTCGAACACGAACTGGATGTTGTTGGTGTCGGTGGCGCAGGTCATGTGGCAGTAGATCTCCTTCGTGGTGGACTTGTTCTTGGCCTCGAACTGTGCCTGGATGTACGCGGCCGCCTCACCGTACTCTTGCGCGCCTGCACAGAAACAGTTACCACTTATTAAATGATCACGTATGGCTTTAAGAGTAGGGGAAAACCAAAGAAGCGATGGATGGACCATGTGAAAGATTATATGGCGTGAAAGTGTGTGACTACCGAGAAGAAAAAACATGTTACGATAACCCTAAATAAATCGAGATAAGGGCAAGAGAAGGGTGATGATCATGACACGAAATACGACTAAACAAACAAGCGTTAAGGGGCATTTAAAATTAATATAATCTTGTCACTATTTTTAGGATTTCTAATCCTATCCTACTAATATTATAAATGTGAAAGTTTGAGAAGATGTTTGGAAGTTTGTTACTCAATCACGTAAAAACAGCTTCGGATGGAACAGATTTGGATGAAATTTGATAAACAGATAAAACAAGTAAGTATAAAGGATACTTTTAATCCCGGTAATACGTTCCTGTGGGATAATTTTCGACCTCCACGCGGGCGCAGGCCGCGTGCAGAAGCTCGTGGTAAATTTTGTTAACTACATACATATGGGATACAAGATTGCCCTAATACAGGCTCAAACATTGTAATTAACCTTTATGATTTATTTTAGATGCATGATTCCACTATGATCCCGAATAGCTTTATAATTTTACTAGCTTTTGCGAGCGACGTCATCCCGCGTGGAAGACGGAAATTATCCCATGGGGATGTACAACCGGGATAAAAAGTATCCTATATGTTAACATAGGTTATAAGCTATCTGTGTGCCAAATTTCATCCAAATCCCTTCACCATTTTCGCATTGTTGAGTAACAAACATCCAAACTTTCATATCTATACTAATAATAAAAGGCTGAAGAGTTTGTTTGGTTAAACGATAATCTCAGGAACTGTTGGTTCGAATTGAAATATTCTTTTAGTGTTGGATAGCCCATTTATCGAGGAACATATATAACATCACGCTAAGACCCTTAGGAGCCTAGTAAAGAGAAAAACGCCACGAATACGAAGTACTCGCACGGGCAGGCGATTCGAAGCGACGGCGTGGGTCGGGGCAGGAAGAAATTTGACGCGAACGAAATAGCGAGCAGAAGCTAGTTTATAAAATTAGTAGGAAGGATTATTGTAACCCGATTTCAAGAATTTTGGAACGTTTACATGACGGCTTACGGTAGTTCAAGCCATCTCCATTGTCCAATGCCTGTGCGCCTCAGTACAACATCTCAGCTTTTCCTTCAAGAAAACACTACAGCAGGCTTAACATGATGCTTTTTATTTCTACTCTACTGTAGAATAGAAATCGCTTGTCTACATTTCTCGGTGAAAAATTGTCAACTGTCTATACGGAAACGTCATTTTTGTCTACTCTTCCGACGAAAAAACACTTGTATATGGTTCTCATGCTAAGCCAGCTGGTGTAGTAGTAACTCACCCGTATATTCAGGAAAGCATATGGTGAGCGGCGACTTGCGTATCTTCTCCTCGAACAGATCCTTCTTGTTGAGGAACAGGATGATACTGGTGTCCGTGAACCACTTGTTGTTGCAGATCGAGTCGAACAGCTTTAGACTCTCCTGCATACGGTTCTGGAATATTACAGTAACATATTATTTAGAGAGGCTTCGAAAAGAATATACGAATTGCGACATTAAATTTGTTCTGACAAACTGAATGGAATTTTTGTATATTATAGTCAGAACGGGCCGCAGTGCAACGCACTTTCATACAAAAAGTGCCGTGCGGCTCGCCTGTAAGGTGTGTGTTTTCATAGAAATCAAAAGTCATTTATTCAAACTAGGCTGATGTCAGCACTTTTTGAACGTCAAAATTACATAAGACAGTCCTCCAAAACGCCGCCCTTCGCCACTTCCTAGCGCTTTAGCTGGGAAGTAGTGGCGCAACAAACTCCCCAGCAGCACAGCTGTCTGTTAAGTTAGAAGAACTTGATTCTATACAATGGTAGGAACTTAATTAACGTTACGAAACACAAAACATAAAATTAAAATATTTGCCATTTGTCAGCTAGCTCACGCTAATATACCAAAAAATATCATGTTTTTTTTGTTACTTTTAATAGAAAATGAATGAAGGCGGATTTTTGCAATGCATTGCGTTGCTGCGCGGCCCGCCCAAATCTACTGTATCCTTAAACACCACTTTATTTGTGTGACAGGTCCTTACTGTACGTCTCTTCAACAGATTGATTAGAGATGAACACCATTGCTAAATGCTGCCGCAGGCAGGAGCGACACGACTTTAACAGAACAATTTCTATGAAAACTTCAAGTAAATTAATCTACGAGAGTGGCATCGCGCCGGTCTTCAGGGCCTTCATACATTACGTGTATGATTATGCCGACCGTTTCAACTGTCTGATTAAATGATAACCCAGAATAAAGAACCGGAACAGTGTGCCTGCGCAAGCTATAATATTCCAAAAAGGTTCTGGACCTTGGTTGTTTATAGCACGCACGCATTTGGGATGCATTAAAATTACCTACAAGACTAGCGATATGAACTTATCCTTGAGGTTTCTTCTACATAGAAACCTACTACGCTTTGGGCTTGTCCAGCCTAAAGCGCTAGCTACATAAAGCTTTCTGACTGGCCAACTTGTTTGGCAGTCAAAAGTGCCTGCTGATACATTGTTGAATTCTATCACGACATCAGTTATTCGCACGAGACAAGAAGTAGCACAGACGCCAGGCTGCCAGCCAATCTGGTATTTCGGGAAAACCACGAATACCTTACAAAAACCAAACGCGTTTCGTTAACATCCGATCTGTATTTCATTAAGTGGTAGGTAGAGATATGGTGACATATCTACATTTTTGTTACAAAACCCCTTTTAGATTAGCTACAAGTAATAATATTACTGTCAAATCCAGGCAAGTACCAATGCCAGTTTTTTAATTAATATGTACTTTCTAAGTTTATCGTGGACATAACTGACATCGGTGAAGGAAAAACGTCGTGAGGAAACCTAGGCTTAATTACAACGCGTGGGCTTACAATAAAAACGAAGGTTCTCGTAGATTATACGTAACGAAACATGAAAACAATTGAGTACTTATTGTGTCTAAAATAGAAATGAATATTAATGACACCCACACAAAAAGTATGAAATCAAACTAGACTTATACTTTCGTATTCAGAAAAATAATATTACCATACCAAAACAATAGTGTTGGGGTAGTGAACGATTTTTGTAAAGAACGAATGATAAAAATGTTTTAATTTTAATTTCGTTATAAAACTTAAAAAAACCGTTTGTAAGATGTGGAATATAAGAATATATAACAAATTCTACTATTTTTAACAGTGCATATCATGTTTTTAAGACAAGTTATTAATTTATTTTTTTGCATGTTGCATTTTAAGTTCATTCAATTTCATTCATCCTTACACCACCTCACTATATTTTTTGTCGTAATCTGCCCTTCAACTGTCAGGTTACTGAATACGATTATGAGTCCAAGTATAGATACAGCTTAGGTTCAATTTCAAATGGACTCTGTAGTTAATATTAGTCTGAAATCGCCAACTCGTCTAGGGCAAGCGTGGTAATAAATGCTCGTGCCTTATAAGAGGCCTGTGCCTTGCAGTGGGATAAAGAAAGACTAGTCTATTAATAATTACCGTTGTCTCATCCTCGTGCAACACCTGGTCGTACTCCGACATGGCCACACAGAATATGATCGCGGTGACGTCCTCGAAGCAATGGATCCATTTCTTTCTTTCGGACCGCTGTCCGCCCACGTCGAACAATCTGGAAATGTACATGGTTAATGTGAATTTGTGAGGATACATACAAAGTTAATTTAGTGTTGTACCAGCTTTATGTAAATGCTTGGAATTAAAATGCAGATAATTAAATTGATGTAAAGTGAATAGCAACAGAATTTTTCTGTGGTAGGCGAAATTGTCTACCACATTTACCCTGAGCAAGCTTATAGTATCAAGTCTTTACAGACATGAGACTTCAAACCTTCAGGATCTTGGCATCATGCCCAGAGCAATGATGATTATGGTCCAATGATCCGCCATCAAGTTGAATACTCACTTGAAATTAAGGTTTTTGAAGGAGAAGTGCACTTCGACGATGCCAGTGGTTTTGACTCTAGTCCTTAAAATATCTTGCTCGGTGGGCTGGTAATCTCTCGCACCTAACCGGTCCAAGTCGTCAAGGAAACTGGAATAAAGAAAATATACCAGTTAGAAAGTTACAATCACCATAAAAAAACGTAACATCACTAATCATTATCGAGATTAACTCGATCTAATTTACATGAAATCTTATTCAACTATTAGTTGTCCACTCGTCAAAAAGTCGCCGTAGTGTCATTCACTCACTATAGGATCAATAAATTAAGTCACGGGACCGAAACCTGGGAAAAGCTAGTTTGTTGTATAATGTAAAACATGAATATTAAAAAACTACGTAACTACGATTGTTTGTATACAACAATTAGACTACAACGCATTCGGTTCCTTTTTTATTGCATTTTTTGTAAAAAAAAACATCGTTTAACGCTGTATAAAAGCAATCGATAATGCTACATATTTCATGTTAATCGAACGTATCAAGTTTATTGTGTAATCGATTAAAGTAAACCTGCAATCAGTGGGTTAGAAATATAACAGTTTATTTACAAACAATGAAATTGGTTGTGGTAGTTAGAGGGAAGGATATAATTATGTCGTTAAAGTTTTTCAAATATAGAGGGGCTCGTTAGGGGCTTTGACGGAAAGGTAATTTTGGATTTGATTTTACCCTTGATTTTATTTCAATAGCGTGGTAATTTTCCAAGCGTGTTTAGAAAATCAAAAGTTTGTGGTATTTACCAGTAATTATACTGAATTTGTGCCCTCATTTTCGCTGATTATTGCTTCGGTTTGTTCTGTTCGGTTTCTTGAGCTAGTGGAACGCTTATTCAAATCATGTCTGGTTCATTGCACCCGTGAATATAAACATACCCTGAGTTTGTATTATGTGAGAGTGAGAAGTGATGTTGCTTTCAATACAACTATTTGGGGAACATGTTTTATATGGTTATCAGAGAAAACAGATGTAGGTGGGTATTTGTCTTTTCGAAGAATAAATTAACCATTGCAGTAAATTACTATTTTGAAACATAAATTAATCAAAAAAGGTGGTCATAAATTTACCTATGCATGTCCCATTATCATAATTATTCGCAAATAATATATTAAAATTAAAATATTGTTCTGTCCATGTGATACGTGGTAGCCATCACGCATTCTACTTTAGCACCGTCCGCTTGCAGCACTCTTTTGTGAAGACAATCAAATATTTGTATACACATTTGGTAAGTATTAAATTCATTGTTATGTACCGATTGCAAGTCGTTTAGAATTCGATTTGAATGACAATAAATGTGTAATTTTGTTTGGTACACTTGTTTCTATTATTACAGGACAATATGAGTCAATAAATTAATAGTGGTGCCAAGAATGCTCAAAAACGGACCGGAAAACGGATGCTGTTCAGTCACTAACCGGAATGAATCAATCGAAAACGATTTTGGTATAACCCATTATTGTGGATATAACAATCTTATGAACTTGAGTTTCTGGAAAATTTGCTAAATCTGTTATCAGGAAATCTGCACTCAAATGTCATGTAAGCTACTAATAAATTATATCAACTGACATAATATACGCACAGATGAGGTAATTATTAAGATTTAGACGGAAAATTTAATCTAAATGATTCATAGTTTGCCTAGTCCTTTCCCAACATGTTGGGGACGGCTTGCAGTCAAACTGGATGCAACTAAATACCAGTATTTTACACGGAGCGACTGCCTAACTGACCTCCACAACCCAGTTACTGAGTAATCTGATACTCATGGGTAAGACTGGTTGTCCGACTTTCGGACGTAAGACGACCCGTAACTACTATCAAAGATCCACGAATGACAGCCGGGACCAACAGCTTAACGTGGTATGTAAAGATGGTCACCCCTCCAACGATCACCCGCGGCAAGCGTAGCTTAACCTGATCGATCGAACGGTGCGACTGTTATTACTAAGCGACAAATCGAAATTAATATTAAACGTTATGTGCATGTTAATTCCAAGTAACAATACGTTTCGCGTTCATAATTAGATAGGAAGCATTAAGTTCAATAAACAGTGCTAAGTTTTATTGATTATTCCGCAAGCTATATCAGCAGACATCCGGCCGGCCACTAGTTGCAGTCGCCACGCTAAACGACGCCGGGCGACGTCGCCGCATACATATTAACGAGCTGCGAACCGTAGACAACACGCTATACTCCTACATTGCCAGCACATAAGTAATCTTCATACTGACGCTCCCCAAAACAAACAATTATAAGCATACATATTTTTTGTCACAGCATCACATGTGACATATACCAACCGGCACACGCTCGCGTGTTTGATTGCGGCCCACTGACTCTGACAGAGACAAGGCCTGTGTCCCAGCAGTGGGGACATTATAGGCTGATTATGTTTTATATTTATAAAACACGTTTTCTACCAAACCTTGAGAAACGATCATGATCGTGCGCATTTGCCTTGAAAAGAAAGTCGTCCGCAAATAGTTGCTTCTTTCAAACAGTGTTTTCGTTAGTCCAAAACTAAGTTCTAAATGTTCCAACATTCGATAGAACTTATATACAATGACGTCACAGTATCCAACCTTCATTTTCCGCAGCAGCTGGCACACGTGCAACTGTATACTACAGAGCGTTGGCTCCTCTCGTAAATCGTCACATAGACCGCTCCATTGAGTAAAATGCTATTATAATGGCATCGCTTGTCGGCCGGATTTAGGGGGATATGCTAGCCTGTAGCCTGTAATTTTCAGGACATTGTCAGGTTGCATGGTGATTAAAATATGTTTACCGACCGTAACAAATATTGCTTTCATCATCATCTGCGTAGCCTATGTTGGGGTCGGGTTCCAGTCCAACCGGAGCGACTGCTTAGTAGACCCCCACAACCCAGTTACTGGGTAATACGCTACCCCTTGGTAAGACTGGTTGTCAGACTTTCGGGCTTCTGACGACCCGTAGAGACTGTCAATGAGCCACGAATGACAGCCGGTACCAATGATTTAACGTGCTAAATATGGCTTTACAGAATTATAATCATTAATACAACCCTTATTAGCCTAAAATGGCATGATTTCAGAAAATAGTCATTCAATAGGGTAAAATGAACTTAGAGAGATGTGTTAATGAGTTTTCTGATAGATAGGTAACAATTCTATACTTAAAGGACGATGGCCAAGCGACTATGGACTCCGTCCTCAATATTTTTTTTTGATCCAACACTTCATTTTTGTCTCATATTTTCCGTCGAGCTACATACTATCAAATCAAGTCTTAAATATCCATATATTTAAGACTTGGTTTGATAGTATAGCTTGGTTTTTCAGGAAACCCCATGGTTTCCTGAAAAAAGTCATCTTTCAGTTTCATTTGTCCAACGATGTACGGGTTGTAGGTGCACAACCTCTACGTACCTACGGGGTATACAAGCGTGCATGTGTTATTTCATTGAAAATAAAATACCTACGTAATGTGGTACCGTATGTAATAACAATTACGATTTTCACTTATTTTTTAATAATCAAACATATTTTGTACAATAGTTGAACATTTTCTTAATTCCCTGAAAACCGCATACTTTTTACCGTCGCGTCGTTGCTATATTAAAGAATGATCAGTAAGGTAAGACCTTTAAAATGTGATACGTCTCAAGCCTGTTATTAAGTTTTAATTTTGGGGACGCTACAGCCCAGCGTCCTTAATATTTGTTACGGCCGCGACTCATATTTTGATCAACAAACAACCTGATACTGACCTGTAAATAACAAAAAAAGTACGGTAATTTGAATTTATCTCGCTTCTCTGACGCTTTGCCGCCATATTATTTGTACAGGGCGAAGGCTACTCTATTTAATGGTCAAGCTCACGGACGTACTTAGTGGAAGCATCCGCCCACAATAACCGCTGCACTGCAATTCCGAGAAGTTTTACAAGGACGACCTAAGAACATTTCTATGTCGACCAATTATACAGAAGGGCGTAAAAAGATGTCGTTGCAGAATTGTCCTTGTACAATTCTACCATCTTCGTGAGCTTTATAGCTCTGAAGCCAACATTTAAGCACTCTAAGAAACTAAAACGGTGATGTGTTGACTTGAGCAAGAAGTGGTCAATGTCACTGCATCACGAGATGGCAAATCATTTGTGAGTCAGTCCGTGACGCCATCAAGCGGTTGACTGTACCGAGAAACGTGACTTTGAACTTCTTCGATCTCGACTAAGATTAATGACAAAACAACGCTAGTTCGTCCAGATTGCTTAAGACAACATTCTAATCAAACAATTACGTCTGGTGAAGTATTTGATAAAAAATATCGCTCTTGAATCATCACCAACATATGGTGGTCGGTAGCATAAAATCGTGGGGGGACCTTGACTTGTAAAGAGTAAGATAATGATTAATGCTCATTTGTTCTTAAAATAGGCTTTTGCATTGCAGTAAGACAAAGTTCCTGGACAACTAAAATCTATAAGCTAAGCGCTTAGCCAGAATCAACGTTCAACATTTTTTGTCGTTTTTAGACCAGGAATGCATCGACACCCATAATTCTGTAATTAGAAACGCTACTGTTAAAGCATTTCTACAATGAAACAGGACACAGGACAGACAGACAGACACGGACGGACGGACGGATGACAGGACTAACATCGTGAATTTAACAAAATCTGCAATGCAACACTAATAAATTTTAACTATTCAGTGTATGAAGGTTTAATAAAATTAACATTTTAAATAGGTCATAGTATCTTAATTGCAAGTGGGCATGTATCGGCGCCGTAGTTACCGTTCGTGTGAAAAGCCAACTTTGACACGACACACCAGTAACTCCCAACCTAAATGAAAAACTACGCTGGCGAAACACGCAACCTTTTGGTATGGTGAAAAACTTTGCTATGTTATCCCTTCGACTAGTAATTATGGCGATTGTATTTATTTAAACGACAATTTGATGCAGAGCATGAAAAATCTAATCTAAGGGTACCGATAGTACGTATTACGTTTTAAATGTTGTCATTTCTAAGTTTAGATGTAAAGGATTTATAAATACAATTAGATATGTACGAGACCCAGAATACTGTAGTAGAAGAAGAAGAACAGCCGATTGCGGCATTCGGTACCGCGGAAAAATTAATAGGAGAGCAAGGCCAGGCAAGGCGAGAATGGAGGGCAGACAAACTCAGATATGTCATAAAGATCGCATGTAAGCAATAACAATTTAGCAGATAAATAATACACTAATGATAGCAGAATATGCCATCAATATTGGCACTGTACAAAGTGGTCTTTAAGACGTCAAACATTTTGACTGTATCCAATATGATCTATGCAAACGACAATTGGGTCTATGTCATGATTGGTGTCAGAAACAACTGCAATTCAAGGCCACTGTGTATAGATCGCAGATCTGACACCGTTGGCTCGATGCCAGATTGCCTAGAACAGCCAAACTTAAACAAGTTAGCGAAGTATAAGCAAGGGTTGAGCTTGAGACTGAGCTAGGTTATCATCCCGATTCTAATATCAATATGTTCGCGTAGCAAGAAATTAATTTGCTGTTGACAATTGCCTGCTAAAAAACGAAATTCCCAAGACCACGGTTGATGATGCTAATAACGTAGAAAAGCGAAGGCATTGCGTAAGTTGCGTTATTGGATACGCGAAAAGATATTATAACATACGTATTGACACATTTGTAAAGTTTTCATCTCATTACACGCTCAGAAGTTGTCCAAATGTGCTACGGGAGCAAGACGGTATAATGTGCCACTGTCAGTGGAATTCTTGGTGCTTTTGGCCGGGTGCCAACAGAAAGGACATCTACGATCCTTACTTAACTACCAGAGGGAAACTGTCTGATATTACGCTGATACGGAATATCTTTGTGTTTCGCACTGAAGCTGTAGTCACGTATCGAGTACTTTCAGGAGACTAGTTATAGCTGGGATATCCCCTGCAATACGAGGTGTCGCAGTGCGCGAATAATTGCAGATACAGAACTACAAACGTAGAAAATCAATAATAAATTGTTACTCTGACCTCACGAAACACCTTTACTATTATTAAAACTCTGCTTTGTGAGCCTTTGACATTTCATCATTATAACAGTAACTAGTAATATTTCAACAAGATCTGTAGAAAGGGATCATATTTATGGAACAGTTTACTTTATTTTGGGTCATAAATATCCTGTACGTCAGTGTGGCAGTTGAAAGAGTACTGATAACCCTCTCGAAGATCGTTCATATAATTAAAACATATCATAAACATTACGAAAATACGTGTTAAATGTTCTAACCCGAGTGTTTATCATACTGGCGCTTTTTCGCGTCGGTCCTGGGCGTTGCTGACGTCAAACCTCTGTCAACATTAACTGGGTCAGTAAACAAGGATGAATTACATTCGGAGCAGCCGAAATCATTTCATTATACTATTGAACGCCGCCGGTGTTATTGAACGTGGATGTATTGATGACAGCGTTTAGCGGTGACGAGACCGTTGCAAACGCCTGGGACTAAAGTATCGATTTTTTTTTTTAGGATTTCTCTAGCTTTTAACGGACCAGAATGCAACAATCCTGAATTTATAATCCTTTAATTATAAAATTTTGCTGTCTAACTCCCCAACTCTCCAAGTCTCCATTATTCCTATTTATTTCGGTGTAAAACTTACAATCCTGACTGAATTGCCAAAAATCTAATTTCTGCCAAGCGCCGACTCTTCGCAATAGGCGTTATTTCGCAAAGATGAATGATCGATAGCTAAAACTGGATAGCTGAAATCCTTGTACTGATTGCAGGCTGGGTAATGCATAAAATCCATGTATGGTGGTGTTGTCGCCTGACGCGGCTTGCGGGCGACGAGCGCGGCCTCCGCCCGGCAACAGGTCCGGCCGCGCGATCAATACGCCGCGCGCCGCCGCACGCCGCGCCGAGCCGAGCCCTTTCGATAACTACGCGCTACGCCGCGCCGGCCGAACCGCGGGCGAAGCGACGCGAACCCGCGATCGCGTCACGCACAGCCGATTTGCACACAGGCATACATGTCGACCAACATCGAACGATTTCGCTGATTCACTATCAATATTCGTTAGCATCAAGAATCGCATATATATATATTAATGATTTGCTCCATTTTTGGCTCTTACAGAGCAAGAACAACTCAACACATTATATGTTTGAGATTTGGAACTGACGTGGTAGACTCACACAATAAAAAAAGTAACTTCCATATGTTCAGAATTTGTCTCTGTCCAGCCTACACCAAAAATTCTGATCCTGATACGATAGTTTTTGGATGAACTAGACGACTGAAATCTTTCTAAATCTGGTAACCCAACACGTTAGTTTGTTTATAACGTCCATAACACGAAACACTTGTCAGCTCGATCGTGGGAACAGAGAATCTATAAAAAGAGTGTTGAGCATAAAAAAATCCAGAAAGGAGCATGAACAACCCTACGTAACACTTTTTGTTTAGTTGGGGTTGAACGGATTCGGCTGAAAGTTTACGCAATGGTGTGACTACACCAATAAAAGTCGACGGTGACACATTACCCCCGAATGCGGCGGCGATAGGGGTTCATGAGGTGTTACCGAGTTAGATGGAGGGGTAGGTAGTTCAGGACCTAAGCAGCCGGTGGCGCTGTGAAGTGCTTCCGGAATTAGCGCGGGCGTCATGCGATCGACGCATAAATCTGTCGCCGGTGACGTTCCACGCGCCACGGGCCATGGGCCGCAGACGACGTGGGCGGCGCCGCAGCGGTTGCAATCGCGAACTCACCGATACTATCTCAATTGCTTTACGACCGCTGACAATCTTTTAAACACATGTATCACGAGGGGACTATGCATTTATAAATAAAAAGTTATCTTCAAGTATCATGCGATTGCTTACTTCCACCAGAATGATATCAAAGGCAATTGTCAAACTAACTTGTTCAGGGGATTGAATCGCCCAATCTAAATGAGAAGGGCCATTAGCAGGTGTAAAGTATGAAAACGCTGACGTAACGTCCCTGCTAAATGTTGAATATCACATTGGAGCAGTTGTCGCTCGGAATAACAGCGGCCCGAGTTGTAATTGACAATACAGTCACAGGCGATGATGTAGCGATCATTTACCGTAGTAAATACTACACAATATTTTACAACAATTGTGAGTTTTGCGGCGCCTGAGCGACGATATAATGAATAAACATTCCCGAATTGAAGACGGTTTCAACGAAATCCACCCCTTCAAAGGTTGATTCTTATAACTTTAATTTATGTCTAAGGTTGTGTCTTGCACAAGACTAGGCCTATAGAAGAATTTCGGTATGAAATATTAATTCAGAATGCCTTCTACATTGCTTATTACTTATTCTCCGTGATAGCTGAAGCTATCAATACCGTGGACAAATGTTTCAGACTCAACTTGTTGTAGGTACTGTTTCAACGTCAGACCTATTAATTTATTTACTCAATGAATACGTATTTTCTAACATAGGTCCACCGGTTAGTCATCTGGCATCTGCAGCAAACACCGCATGCGATCGACATTTTTATAACGGACACCAACTTAGCAAAAAGCGCAATTTATCATCAAACCAAGTAAGAAATTATATGATTCGTGTGCCTGCTTCCTAGACGAACGATCTTAAGTAGTAATAAATGAAAACATACAATTTCTTTTGCATTGAGTAATTGGGTATCATTTAGTTCCGCAAGGTATATCGGTAATTCAACGCAACAGGCAAGTTAGATATAATTTTTCGCCAATTGAGCATGGGAGTCAATGCTTAGCAGTGAGGTAATAGTGAAATATGCGGATCGTATACTGCTCATGTGCTGGTGACAGTTGCCGCCCACTAAGTTATTTTCGACACACTAAAACATACTTAATGCAGCAAAGACTACTTTTGTGATATCTTTCTCTTGCCCAAATATTATGAGCAGTGAACGTTGTGCTAAACCAAGCTAAATGATCATTCTTCCACGCTTAATATCCTATTTAATTATTGAACAGCGAAAAGGTCCTGACATACTCAAAATTGTATCTACGACAACGTACATTCCATGTGTGATTTTCCTCATGATTGATGAGAGACACAGATACGAGCGTTGAACCGCGCACAAAGGGTTCCTTGTGACTGTTGCAAGAGCATCCGCCGACCGCGATTCTCGCCACAGAGTACAAAACAACTATCCTTATCATGTTACTGACGGACCACTGAATGGTAGGTACACCAGTTCCACTCAGCTTTGAGAGAAAACGTGGAACGTATCAGGAATTCAGGGAAACAGATGCTTCTGTAATTATTAATCATTGCAAGTTGGTTTACGGGACACACAAAATTGACTTCCTGTAACTTTTTTAGCTTCATAAGAACGACCAGCCTTGAAGAGCGCAAAGTGTGACATTTAGGGATTGAAAATTTCAGCTCAGGTCACAACCTAACCGGTAGACCTGAACATGAAGATGAACAATTTTCAATGAGTAGTGAAAACTGCTTTGTATTCAATAGAGTATAGCTATGTGTCACGTTATTGTTGTAGTTTTTATCATTTTTTACGTGGTTACGGAGGTTTAAAGAGTAGTGCTAAAACACTAATCGTAACGGCTAACTCGTCAGTGATTATAAACTCGATGTTAGTACGTAAACCGTACCTGTTTATGGGAACGTTTTTAATCATGATGATTCAGTAAACAAATAAATAATAGCCATTTATCATTCTGCGTAAGTTGGAGTCAACTGAGCGGAACCAACGCCTTATTGTTAGGTGTTGGAGAACTAGTAATCACTTCATGTACTGTTGTTTAGTTTTTGCTTACATATAGTAGTATATATAGAAAGGAGATTTGCTGAATCGATGGTAATTTGACACACGCGATTATTCATTTCTAAATTTTTTTATCAAGCGAGATTAGCCAACAGGATCTATGTTAGAAGGTTTGGCGATCATAATGGGGGATACCCGTTGTATTTACAAATGCGCTGTTTCGTTTGTGTTCCCTTCCCTCACAATTAAAATGATGCTAATTAATGATGATGCGTCCGTGTTCCTAACATTGGACGTCATATGTAGCTGTTAAAATAATATAATGATAAGATTAGGCAGCGTAGACAGTTAACATAATATATTATAATTTAAGATCGTACTGGACTACCAGTAGGATCATAATATGGATAAAAATTAGAATGGTGATGGATTAAGGCGAGACTTTCTTAATTCGGAATTAATGAAGGCAGATCAATTTAGTATTGAACATGTTCTGGATGGGTGGGATTGCGGAAGAAACACAAATGTACACATTGAGCAGAGACCGGACGAGTCAATCGGCGCGCGAGCACCGCTCCCTGCTTCCATCGGGGATAGACAAATTGAATTGATGGCAGTGATGTCACACATAATACAGATGAACACTTATTATCAAATTATCGAAATGTACTAATGTGTACCTACATTCAAACTGCCAACGCTCATAATCCTAACAACAAGGTTGTTATCACACCAGACTTTTTAATTAATCGCGACCCCATTTTGCAAATTAAATACGTGAGCAAAATTAATTTAAATGTTTTGATCGGCCATTCTAATTTTATCTCCTGTATGCGTGTTATCTTAACTTCGTGCAATTTACTTGTATGACTAGTTACTGGACTAAAACACTTCATTACGGTTTAATTAGCAATGTCATTAAAAAGGTATATTATTTCACATAGAGTTCTAAATGGTAGATAAACACTTTATAAAATGATTTGCCAAGTAAAATTGAAGTCCCTAGCCATGACTTGCATATTCCTACAGATAGTTTCTACTATTAACAGCCGAACTCTAAGTGGTGTCATCACACTTGCGACAATAGGGCGCTACATAAATATTTGAAACTACATATTTTCAAACTGTTTTATGTGTTAACAATTAGGACCACCTTAATTACATACCATGGATGTCGAAAAATGCAACAAAGATGTGGAAGCGGATTGGCGACAGCATTTGAAGGTTCATGTCCAAGATATCATCATGAGTGTAGACTCTCAAAATTAGAAGCAAAACTATCAGGAGAGTGTAATACAAAATGATTTTAAGAAAATATCAACGCCCCAGATGTGAGTGACAGGTTTGTAACATCAATCGACGTTGTATTTATTTGTACGCATGCGTGTGTACTGAGTCAACTCGGCCGGGTGGCGTAGATTACGACATCGGCGACGCTGAAACGTAACATGGTAGCCCCCACTGCTTCCTCTGAAGTGCTGAACTTAGGGGCTGGAGCTAAAGCCATTGACAATTCGTACGCGATGAGTAACGCGCGGTGCTACACGGTGATGCCGGGCCCCAGGCCCCTGCCTATACTCGGCAACAGTTGGCGATTTGCTATAGGCAAGAACCCATGGAGAACCCGCGCTTTGGACGTTTCGCTATGGTTCCTGAGAGCTTTAGCAGGCGCCGGGGGAGCGGCTAAAGTGGCAAGACTGTTTGGACATCCCGATTTGGTGTTTCCGTTCTGTGCAGAGGAAACAGCAAGAATTTACAGGCGGGAAGACTTAATGCCACACAGAGCAAAAGCGCCATGCCTCAGCCATTATAAGCACGATTTGAGAAAGGATTTCTTTGGAAGCGAGCCCGGACTGATTGGAGTGTAAGGGATTATATACCCATATGTTAAGATGTTAAAGTTGTTTATTAAGTTGTGTGTTCTGAGATCCGTATATTTCCTGCAGACATGGTGAGCCGTGGTCTAGATTTAGATCCAAAGTAGCTAAAGCATTGATAGCGCCGGAGGCAGCAAGGGCCGCGGTGCCCGATTTAGTATATGTGACTGACGATTTTGTACGCAGGTATGTCGTATCAAGTCTTTTGTTCTTTATCTAAAAAAGCGATTTGTTTAATTTACTGAGTTATTCTCGTAATGTTATTTTGGAAAGAAAACATGATAGTGATAAATCACTGTCATTATAATGGAACTACAGTGCCTACATTACGATGCGTACCATCAATGTAGGTGTATAAAGAACAGTTTTAGAGAACTATTTATTTTTCAGATTGTAAAGTTTGTATTTGACACTAGAATTAACAAGAAACTAGTGATGTACCGACTAGTCGAGAAAGCCGACTCGTCGACCCATTTTGTACTCGTATTAGTATGCTTTTAAGTTTAAAAGACGGTGATTGAAATGTAATTGAAATCTTTATTGTTAAGTATTTTTTATTTTACAAAATTAGTTTTACAGTTTACTTTCAGTGCAATCTAGACTAGGATAGGAAATTTGGATAGGAAGGAATTGGAACCCTTCGTTTGGTCCATTAATTAATTAAATAAAGATCCAGAAATTGTCAAATTAAATTATACTTCTAACAAAAAGAAGACACGATAGCATAAAATTAGCAATAAGTTGCTTTGCCATTTTGAACTTTGCCGTCGTCACACGAACTCAACCGAAACCAATGATCGGCTTGGCCGACTATTCGGCCGATTAGTCGGCTATTTTCCAGCCGATTGGTCGGCTAGTCGGCGAGTCGGCCAAAGTCATAGTCAGGCCCCATCTCTACAAGAAACCCATTCTGCTTATAATAACTGCGTATTTAATTAGAACAATTATACAAAAATCATAAAGGGCTCGGCGTAAACGCATGCGGCAATTTTGTGGTCTAGTACTTCGTTTTGCCTCTAGTGATCTGAGTGTGGAATCTCAGTTTAATGACCACATCCCGTTTTTAACAACGCCGCGCGGCGTCTGCGCATTTGTTTTGAGCGACGGCTACTGACTCATTATGAACAACAAACCTCATTCAATGAGAAACGTTACTGTTTCGTTTGATTGACTTTAACGCGGAATATTTAACGCTTAAATGAATTAAATTGAGAAAAACAATTTACATATATGGGCTTTAAATGAATTAGGTTTTGATTAGCAGGTAGGCAACGTGAAAATTGGAACATAGCAATTTAAATTATGCACGCACAAATATATTAGTCGATACCTACATTTTAAAATATTTTCGTTACAGAATGGAATGCATTCTCGACGATAATCGTGAGCTGCCGAAAGATTTTCTCACGGAACTCTACAAATGGGCCCTTGAGTGTAAGTGCTACTTGACGAGCGGCGCCACCTTCTGTGAACTCTATTGTGCTTTTCCGCATAAACTTGTTCCAAGTGGTAATTTAACGCCTAAAGAAAACACTCCTCTTTGTTCTAGCTGTGGGTGCTTGGGCACTGGGGACAAGATTGGGATGTCTTAGAGATAACGATGCGGAAGCGAAGGAAATAATTAGATGCATCCATGGATTCTTTCATAGCGTGCCTGTATTGGAACTGTCAGCACCTTTATGGCGAATATACTCAACACCTGCCTACAAAACATATATCGAAGCTCTAGACGCCTTTAGATCACTCTGTTTGAAAAGATTGACTGATAAGGGAATATGCTCACAAATAGCAAAAGCTTCTGGTGAAAAGGTTGCAACAATATTGGCTTTGGATCTTCTACTGGTCGGTGTAGATACTACAGCGGCTGCTGCGGCGAGTACTATGTATTTTTTGGCCAACAACGAAAGAGCACAGAGAAAATTACAAATTGAACTAGACAAAAATCTTCCAAGAGACAAAGGAATGACCAGCAAGGATTTGGACAAGCTGCCTTTTCTCAAAGCTTGTATAAAGGAATCATTAAGGTAAGTTTACTTTTATTCTAGAACAGTTCGTTCAGACGTATTAAACCCTAATATTGTTATCTAAAAGGCGTCTAACGGGCGGCTATCTAGGCACGCGAGAGTATCTCATGGTGGCAGTTAACATAATATTGTCATTACAAGGCTAATGTTATTTGAGGAGCAGCAAACATTACTGGATCCTGATACCTTCTACTCTTAGTTAACGCGTGGCAGCATCACCGTACTACATACTAAACTCTGATACAGAATGAAGTAAGTAAGAACCGTTCAAAGGTGATAATTTGTCATTTGTTGGCCAGTTAGTCATCATATGTTTGCGGTTTCACCAGCCTACATAAATATTTTATGAGTTTTCTTTTAGAATAATTTAATTGACTTTCGAGATGACGACTAAAAGAGAAGTGTGGACCCCGAATAAATTGGGATAAAGGCTGTAGAATGATTTCTGGGCTGTATGAAAGATGATATGGCTAGAAAAGTGAATACCAAGATGACAACTAATACAGAAGTCATTATCATCTGATTGATGATGTTGATGAATTTATCTTCCTTTTTAATCATCTCATCCTAGTTTGATTAGAATTTCTCTTAAAATATGTCATGTTGCGGTGACTTAAACGTGAGCCAGTTTAAATGGCACTAACAGTAATAAAAGATTCTGCTCTTGACACGAGTACAGTAACCTCCAATGAGCCAATAGGATAAAAACTTGATACAACTGTATCGTCTTATTGTAACGTGACCAGTGATGGTCAGCGTCTTATTACATTTGCACCTGAGTCGCTATTAGGACCTCAGTCCACAAGCCGAGTGCAACAATACTGGTGTTAATATCACGTTATGTAAATAATATACTTGCAGTACTGGTCCGCATGCACCGATAAATGCGAAGAATTCGTAATTGACATGTGGGTGACGGGTTTTACAATGTTGTTAATGATCTCATATAAGCTGGAATTTGTTGAACGTAATCAAACCGAAAAAAGAAGTTACTTTTTCAGGCTGTTCATTGAAATTCGCTTTTTTACTTCATTAACATGTTAATCGTTCAAGTAACAAGCAAGTGTTCCCATTACAATTAAACTTTCTTTGATTATGAAATTACTAAGTTTAATTCGAAGGAAGACATTAACCAGGAAAAGAGTAAACAAATCTATATTTAAGTTATACATTAGTTTATTTTGCAGTTCATGTCAATATGTATCCTAATATTGGTTTGCACTTTGTCACAGAATGAAACCAGTGATTTTGGGGAATGGAAGATGCATTCAGTCAGACGCTGTTATATCTGGATATAAAGTACCTAAAGGGGTAAGCATAAAACGTGACAGACCAAAGATGGGTTGGAGGGCTCATGGTATTTAACTTTGCAAGAGGGAATACATATCTAAATACTCATTTTGGGCTGGCAGGGGAAAACATCACAATTATGCACAAAATTCCTTTTCCTATTTCAGTCGCACATAGTGTTCCCGCATTACATCCTATCCAACGAGGAACGATACTTCCCGTCACCAAAGGAGTACGTTCCCGAGCGATGGCTACGAGACAACGAAGTCCGAGAGTCGACAGAAAAACCCGAAGGATCGATAGTTGTTGGTGAAAATTCGGAATGCCCGTACAATCGGGCGATGGAGGTGTGTCGCAAGCAAAAGGAAGTAGGGATCCACCCATTCGCTTCGCTTCCGTTCGGCTTCGGCCGGCGAATGTGTATCGGGAAGAGATTTGCCGAAGCAGAGTTGCAACTTCTGCTGGCTAAGGTGAGGTCAATCTGCCAGGGGTGCGGGTTGTTCGAAAGAGATACCGAGGCCCCTGGCACATAGGCAACTGAGGGAACACGGGTGGGTTTTAGTCAGTAAAAGTCTGACACGCCCCCCCCACTCCACCCAAAGCGGGAGAAGTTATTTGATGATTGAGTGCCCTTTTTTAACGAGGGCAGCAAAGATTTGACATACATTTAAGTCACGAAAAGGGAAAATTGTGGAGTAGACAAACAGCTCATTTTTCAAGTAACAAAATAACAGTTGGTTGGTCGTTCGATCTTTTACAATAAGAAATCTTAATTCTAATGCATTGTTTACAGACATTCCACAAATACGACGTATCATGGCACTACGGAGAGCTAACCTACAGCGTGACGCCAACGTACGTGCCAAACGAACCGTTGCAGTTCGCACTACACAAGAGAAACGGTAACCACACTAACCCGTAATCTTCTATGTTAAATACGTATTTAATGTTGTTCTTAGCACGTAGAATTAACCATTTGTTCCCAACGAGTAACACCCTCAAATGTCACACTGTTACTCGATGGGATGGTTGGGAATTTTTTCTTAAAAACATTCCCATCGAGTAACAGTGTGACATTTGAGGGTGTTACTCGTTGGGAACAAATGGAATTAACTGCCAAAGGTTTTTTTATACAAAGTCGGATTTAGGTCGCTTGCGTTTTGTACAGTTTTGTAATACTTTATGCTAAGTTAGATTTATTTGAATTTGCAAATAAAGCCCGTTGTTTGAGGGATTGTTTTATTATTTCGAAAATCCTGTCGTTTCCTTTTCTAAATATGAACAACTAATGAACCGAGTGAGTTATCAGCTTATTAATCCTCACCACATATCAATTTGTTTCCACATTATTTGTATTAAGTACTTAATCAAAATCAAAAGTTATTTATTGAAATTAGACTGAGAATCAGCATGTTTTGAACGTCAACATTACATAAGACAGTCCTCCAAAACACCCGCCCTTCACCAATACCTAGTACTTTAGATGAGAAGAAAAAGTGGCGCAACAAAGTCCCCAGCAACTCATCTGTCGGTTAGATTTGTCTATACAATCTTCTTCAAAGCATGTACTCACTATTTGGCGGAGTCGTTGAGCTGGTACTCGTTGGAGCGGCCGAAGCACTCCTGAACTCCGGCGTCCGCCCAGAGCCTCTTCATCGCCGCCAGCAACTCCTCGCTGAACGGCTCCGTGTCCTCCATCCGTTGGATCACGTCAAACACCATCTTGCCATCGCTCTGTAACAGATAAATAATATTAGTTTTCTTCCATTTTCTTGTGGTGTTTAAGTACAGTAAAGACTACAGAAACATTTCGTCGTCATTTATGTTCGTCAGTAACAATATAGGGGTTGAGGCTATTGCCATTCATTGGGCAAAAATTAAGAATTAAAAAAAAAACTAAAGAATACTGCACTTAAGGTGAATCTAGTCCACCTTTTTCCCATACAAACTTCGGGAGTGTATTACTCCACTGTTCGACAATTTACATCAAAAATTAAACATGGTATGGTTTTGTCTCATTATTAATATTGTCTGTACGGAAACAGAATACTTAAATAAAAAGCCATTTAAAAAATAGGAGCCAACAAAGATTCGTTTTCGTTGCTAATTTAACCTAACTTTGGGTGTGTGTAAGTAATAAAAGACGTATTAAATCTGAAAAACCAAGTCGGTACCGACAAAGCTCAAATATCGAAGAGTATAAGAAACCTTATTGGTCATTGATTTATGCAGTGGTTTTTTCATAAAAACCGATCTTCCGAAGGACTATTCTTAATTTTTTACGCGCCTGTTGTACTATAAATGATCCTGCATCTCACTCAATAATGTTGTGCGCGTAGACTAGCTTCTAACTGCTCGTCACTGATACTACCTCTGTCGGACACGAAGCCTGGCGAGACAGCGTGCTTTTTAGTCAGGCCCATCAGTGAGTTCGAGCCCGCGGCTAGGTTCCCCTTAATTGAGAAATAGGCTTGTATCTATCACTATCAAAGCTGGGTCGTAGAAGGTGAGTATAATAAACCTATGCTCAAAAGGAAAGAAGGCCAACACTACGCCACAGCAGAGGTTGGCAGCGTAGCCAAAACTTTCACCGCTGCCAACATCTATCATTCATAATTTCTGTTTTGGCTACACATAAGTGCCAATGTACCACTGAAGGGAATGGTACGGGACAAGGGGCAATGCCACCGGGGTAAAACTACTACTGGTGTTTTGCCAGGGTGCATTAAAATGTTCCACGCTGCCATTTTGCTGACTGGTTTTTACCACGGTTTGAGCTAGTCTCTTGCGTTCGTAGCGATACGAAAGACGAAGCGCATTTTCCCTCATTTCAACTCCATCACTCATGGTAAGACAGTTGAAAGTAATTTAAGTCTACGTATTCTTGAATGACAACACGGTAATAATGACACTCTTGATCAATATTAGAAATGTTATTTTAGTACATCTTCGTTTTGAATTGATGGGTTAGTACCGAGGCCGACAAACGAACTTACTATCGAAGGTTGGGATCCATGTAATTTAGTATGCACCTAAATTATGAATGAAGCAATTACCAGATACCGATATAAAACTCAATGGCGGAGACTTTTGTCCTTGACTCCCGAGATTTACTTGTGCACTCCAGACAGTGCCTAAATGGTGAACCTAAAGGTCTAAAAGATTGTTTCAATGTTGTTCCGATGTAACCTGGTGGAGAAGATATACTTACTGCTTCAATTCAGACTATAACTCCAGATCTTGGCATAATCATCGCTTCATGAACAAAAATGAGGAAATATTCAATTAATAACTACTCTTATATATGGAATTGGGGATTCCAAAAATATGTAAATATTTGGATAGCTAACCAAGCTGCTGCAATTCTCTTCAAATAATTATGCTATTCTTCCTTTAGGGAGACCTGTGATCTTGAATGAATCGCGTAGGACTTAAAATTTCAACTTATTTGAAAATTGTAAGCTATATTGACATAAGTATGTCGAAAATGTGAACAACAATGCATTGATGGTAGTGATTAAGCATTAACGACTTAATGGTTCATACATAACTCATTAGTGCTGTGTTGGCCTATTTAATACAGTTAGACGTGTCTTATTTGTAGAAAAATAAGGGTGATGAGTGTGCGTCAAATCACCAAACTAACATGAGAACTGACAAAGTGATGAAAAATCATTCCAGTAAACAAGAATAATTCCATCATTTATTTTTTAATGGCTTTGGAAGACCAAGAAAGAAGAATTGCTTTCAAAAATGATTCATCACATAGCTTTTGAAAATGAATCATCTTCTGCCTATTGTGTTGGGGTCGGCTTCCAGTAAAACCGGAGGCAGTTGAATCCCAGTATTTAACATGGGGCGACTGCCTATCTGACCTCAACAACCCAGATACTGGGTAGTTCCATACCCCTTGGTAAGACTGGTTGTCAGACTTTCGGGCTCCAGACGACCCGTAACGACTGTCAAAGATCCACGAATGAAAGCTGGGACCAACAGCTTTTGAAAATGAATAAATAACAAAAATAGGAAATCGTTCAGTAGATCATCATTCCATTATAATCTTTTACAGTATGCATCTAATTTCTTGACCAACTTGTAACTTTTATTTCATGGTCACTGTTACATGTTCCTAACATGCATCAACAACCATTGCCTAACTTTAAAAGCCCTGAACACAGCCATTAATGAACGATGAGTCATAATAATTCGTGTTGAAGAGCAATATCGTCTCAATTGGAGTTGAGTGACCCAGCATCTTCGACATACGCTAATCCTATTAGTAATCCATTTAGCAAACTCGTCTCGGAGAACCGTACGCTTTCGTTACGCAACCCGCTAACCGCAAACTGAAAGAACTCTGACTAATGAATAATGAGAATCTCCAAAATTCTGATGTGTTTAGTCTTCGTCTAAAAGTTTCATGAGTTTGTTGACGAGTAAACTGCAATGCATCATAAATACTCACTTTATGTAGCAGAGACAGTTCAGTTTGTTCTGGGTATTATAAAAGTTCATACTAGCAGCAATGCGGCATGAAATGCCATGCTATGAAATAAATAACTCGTACATCAGGCTCTGCTTTTGCTGGTTGCAGAGGTTTCTGTGAAATATACTCTAATTATGACGGGTGTTGCGGGTCGCGGGGCGCATGCGCGGTGACGGGAAGCCCGCCGCGCCATTCACAACCCCTCCTCGGAATAACCCGCCACCGCCACCCTTGTTGCTTACACATTGCATATTTATTTAAACATCGACGTCCATTAGCTCGTTACCTAGGCTGGCATTAAAACATTGCTTCTTTATAAAGCACAATTATAGCGTTAAAATTATGATTACTAACACAATTAATTATTTAAATTTTTGCAATACTCTAACTTCGATTGAGAGCAAGATTGGTTTTGGCAAATGATTCCATGTCCCCATTAGTAAAATTCCATGCTTATTTTGTAATGTCTTCCGTTACCAACAGACACTAACAGACAAAATCAACTGTAAGTCTTAAAAGTCTTTAAAACTGCGGGAAGAGGCACATCCAAAGGTAGATCGCAATAGTGAACCCGTTCGCTATGTAACCATACAACATCTTCTAAACATAGGAAACAATGCTGAGACAACCCTCATGCGATTCATTGTGGGTGTACTTAGGTTTTGTTTCAACATGTTTGTGCCGGATAGGGCTGTCATGTCCACTGCTTTCATGTCTCTCACTGTGATAAAGAGATAGGTGCACGAGGTAACACAGACAGTGCCAGTGCCATGTGCACACTGGCCACTTAGCTTGCGATGCGTATAATATGCAAAACTAATGGGGGGACGGTAGCGGGAATGTCTCATTAGGGGAATACAGAGAAGGGGATCGATCTACGGCCATTGCGTGAACTGTGCAAAATACGCCGGCCGACCTGCGTGTTAAAGGGGAAGTACTAACGATCCGGACTGTAATCTGGTTTGTATACTTAATCACTACTTCAGAAGGAAGTTACAGATATTTTTTTATTACTCGCAGTCTCATGGACTTTAAAGATCCGTTTACGACGTATCTATGTCGAACGGTAAGTGCGTCACATCTCGTGACGAGTGAATTAATTACAGTTTTCAGAGCAGCCTCTCGTTCGTTGTGTAACCGATGACGTTGACATGAACGACTCTTCAACAGGTCGGAACGGAACTGAGATACCTTATCTGACTGACATTCCGAACAGGTACTCTTGGTGATAACACTGGCCAATGTATCCCTTTCAGATTTTATTACACGTTTGGTGGTTGTTCGTTGGTTGCTAATAGAATCGCGCACTATCGCAAATATGACATTGCCACCTTATCTGGTTTACCGTAAATTATTCAGGTTGCAATATCTCGTAAACGTTAGCAGAATGACCAGGTCTACGAATTAACTTTGCTTTATCTAAAGTGGCAAATTGATTAATGTGGTATATTCGACTAGCAACACTGCAATGTCATGTATTAAAATCCTACAACCCTGCAGTAAAGAAACCAATTTAATCTCCATGATAACCTTGGCGAATGTCTCCTTGTATTTACAAGCCAATAAAAATTGGAAATAACTGTTTAATAAAAGAGAACGATTTACAATAATGTTTATATTTGTTTTGGAGCAATATTCATAGCAAACAAATAATGCAATAAGCTGTTGTGCATAGTGAAGCCGGGCTCGGACGGCCGGCATGCAGCGAGCCACTCTCATGAATAACGAATACCCAATATTGATCTCCATAAAGTGAACATTTCCCAGAATCGAACAAGACCTGGGAAAATGCAATTTTCGTTTATTCATAGAAGCCTTTACCTGTAAATTGTGTAGTGTATAGCTACAATAGTTCAGTATATTTTGATTGAAAATATCGAATGAATCCTTCATTCGATATTTTCAATCACAATTATTTCAGAACTAGCTTTTGCCAGCGGCTTCTCCCGTGTGGACGTGGGAAATTATCCCATGGGAACGTTCTATCAGGATTAAAAATTGTCATGTGTTAATCCAGGTTATAACTATCTGTGTGGCAAATGTGATCTAAATCCGTTTAGCCGTTTTTACGTGATTGAGTTTCAAACATACAAACTTTCACATCTATACTAATATTATAAAGCTGACGAGTTTGGTTGAACGCGCTAATCTCAGGAACTACTGGTTCGAATTGATATATTATTTTAGTGTTGGATAGCCCATTTATCGAGGAAGGATAAAAGGCTATATAACATCACGCTAAGACTTAGGAGCCGAGCAAAGAGAAAAAAATCACGAATACGAAATACTCGCACGGGCAGGCGATTCGAAGCGACGGGGTGGGTCGCGAGAGCAAGAAATTTGACGCGAACGAAGTCGCGAGCAGAAGCTAGTTTATAATATTAGTAGGATTGCGAACCCCGCAGTAGGCTGAACAATAGATGGACATACAATGTAAGCTATAGCATTCAGCATTAAAATGAATCTATGCCTTAGGTTACTATGCAATAAGTATCATAACACTCCAGCTTCTCCCACAAATTGCTTCGTAATCAGCATTAGCGGCAAAAGGAAGCCTCAGAGCACTTATTCCCGATGTAGCTTTCGATGCAATCGACATTATTTTTACTGAAGATCGCCCATTATTTATAGAATCCAGCCGACACGTAATCGACGCAGTTTATCGTTTACGCAACGAATACTCGCTTTGATTTTCGATTTTTAGTAAACTAATGAGTACTGTACGATTGATTCTTCGAATAAATATTTCAATTTGATCAGTATGCTCACCACTGTGATCATATTGAGTGTATTATGGGAGTGTTTTATTCATTTTTCATGTCCTAGCAGGCACATCAGAATTTGCTTATACAGCCGAAAGATGTCGAACAAAATTAGTATAATTTAAGACAATTATAGAAGTTTTGGCGTCTTTACCAATTCCATAAGAGACTGTACTTATTAAATACTGATGACTAAGATACGAAGATTTTTCGTCAGCTACCTCCATTTTCAAAATTATATGTACGTTTGTTGTTGTGGCACAGAAAATAATCTGGTGGGATTATCTACAAAACAAATGGCGGAGAACGAGTAGCTTACCTCTCGGTCCTTATTCCCGTAGGTGATGCCCAGGTTGGGCATGGCACGCAAGATGGCGACGAGCGACTGAATCGTGTTGCTGTATACCACCGGCCGGTACTGCTTGAAGTCTTCATTTGTAAAGCCACTTTCGTGGATAATTCTGTTGGAGAGAAAGTAATGTTTAATAAGGTAGGTCAAAGAGTCATTCTCATGCCCTTATCCCAATTTATTTGGGGTCGGCGTAACATGTCTCTTGCTTCCATACTTCTATTCTATTAGTCATTATCTCGGAAGTCACCTGCTTTCTAACCATATCACCATTCACACAGTCCATCCATCGTTTCTTTGGCCCTCCCCTACTCTTATAGCCATCGACATTTATACTCATTCATAGTTTGGTCAAAAAAATATGTACATGCAACTGTAAATTGATTATGTTATAATTATATTAAATGTCTGCTGTACCATTCTCCAATTCATTACTATTACAAAAGAGAATCGGTCAAGTCCAGTACCTTGTCTACAGTATTCAGAAGTAGGTACATAATTATTATATGAAGATGTAAGGAAGAACAATTATCACAATTTGTATCTAGTACATACGTATATGACACAGAACAAATAATTGGCTAAATTGAGGGAACGAGTTAATAAAAGGCGTAAATGTGTGTTACTCATCGATTGCCTTGTGATTCATAGGTTCAATAGTGCGGTATTTTAACGAGATTGTTAAGTTCCAACCTCGACCAATGTGATTTCATGACGTAGCTATAACGTTACGGGAATGTACGAGAAATTAGCAGTAAATTTGTAATTTACCCAGTTTCCATAATGCGCTTGTATGCACTTGTTGTTCCAATAGAAACTTTTGTGTTGAACTGTTCTTCCTTTCTTTATAATCGAGTAACTGTTAGTACATATCATCATCATCATATCAGCCGAAAGACGTCCACTGCTGGACAAGCCTCCCCCAAAACTGGGGGATTTGCCATAATCGCCACGCTTGGCAGGCGGGTTGGCGATCGCAGAATGGTGGTCAAATGCATAGAGAACGCTGCTGCCCATTTAAGTCCCTTTCGCCTACTACGACACCAACGGGAAGAAATGAGCCGTTGCTATTCTTTTACGTCCGGCACCACACGGAACTAGTAGTATATATGTAGCTTCATATTATTCGCCCTTGCATACTATTCTATTGCCAAATTGGCAATAACATCAAAGGGACAGGTCGTCTCATTCAAGCACTTCCAAACATGTTAGGTTTCTGTAGCTATAGACCGAGCTACAGCGGGTGGAGTTTGTAAGAGGAGCTCCTTGGTATCAATGAAAGTAACGTTGTAAGATCTATTGGCATTGGTATAGCTCTTATATATAGGTATAGGTCTAGCTAGCTTAGATATCTCTGAAGGTATGGTGACAATGTAACTTACATTTTGCTCTACGAAAGTGACTCACAAAATCTTCACTTGACATTTTCGTATTCCTGTATTATTTAACACCAACCAATCTTCACCTAAATTTCATATTTTATGTTGCACTCGTTCTGTCCAGAACTGTCAGTTTAAATTATTTAGTCGATCAGACATTCAAATTGCATACATAAATAAGTTATGTAAGTGAGGACGGTAGGCTCAACTCATGACAAACAGGAATATGGCCAATTGGGAGAGCGAGATAAATGTATCACTGAATATGGATTTTGCGGAACTGCCTTTTTTGTTGTTTTCATTTTTGACTCACTTACTCTGCAGTCTATTTATTTGGCGGAGTTTGGTTGATTCAGTTTTGTAGCATTGAGAGAGTTTCTTTCATGTCTTTTGAAACCTAAATGTTATTCTTACTTCTCTTTAAAATGATACTTTTGCAGCTTCCTTTGATGCCGATGGAGACAGAATTTAATATAAGTTTCTGATTCAGCTGATCCGTGCAGGTTTAATAAATAAAAGCCATAGTACTTCACATAAGATTGTTCTTTTAAAGTTATGAAAGCAATAAGCTGCTGAGCTGACAGGTTATACAAGATAATAAGTAAATATTTAAATAATAAACGGATTCCAACGATGGAGGCGGTACAAGCAGAGGATGCACTGTCCAATAAAAACAATCGTGACATGCAACCGGCGTGAGAGATTCTTAAGAATTCGGAATACTAACTCCATTTCTACCAAATTCCGACTTGTTCTATTTTTCTTATACTTATAAAAGTCAAGAGTTTCGATAAACACTTAAAAAACCCAAAAACGAGGGAGTGTATAAAGTCACTCGAAAAAGGGGTGTTCTTATGGCAGATTTAGACGTCCATACATTATCCTATTCTGATTTTGGTTTCTGATGACAAAATCGGAAAATCTCCATTTATGAAAAATACATTACCTATTCATTGAGTATCGATAAAATAATTTGATTTCGAGCGTCTGGCGTTCCATAGATCTGTAGCATCCGGGACGCGAATGACGTCACCAACGGCATGGTGCAAACACCCACAAAACATTGATCTCACCAACATTAACGTAGGTTATTGTAGAGCAATATCTATGATTGTACTCATTGTGACTCGGCTATGTTCTATTGACAATCTATCTAGATTTGCTTACATTACGAATAGTAAACAGCTTGATTAGATAACGACCAAAATTAATACTATTGTTAGCTATTAGATATATTCGTGCAGGGTTATTTTCACATTTTACATAATATCAAAGAGAAAAAGACTCAAGATTAAGTAGGTAGTTTATGAATGAGTCATACATAACTGAATCAGAAACCTGTTTGACACAAATTAGGCATGTGCAATTTCACTGACCATCATCAATTATTTGGCAGCGCTAATAGCTTAGTCGGTGTCGTTCGGTGACGTCACACAAATAATTTTATTATCGTATGCGTTGGTGACAGCTCGCGGCGTGACGTGAAGACAAATATCATTTAATTTAAATAACACGAACAATCGTATCGTAAAACTGCTAAACAACGGCATATATCCACGTTACCTAGGCATTTAGCTTCTGACGTAGGTGTATGGTTTCAAAATTATAACCATTCTGCGATAACTACGTAATGCTGATAGTCGACAATTGAGGATGCTAGAACCAGAGTGATCTAAGTGACATTTTTGGCAAAAATGGTTCTTTTACACAATTGCAAGGAAAAAATCATAATTATTTCAGGCCATACTGATCTAAGTGCTTCCCAGTATTTTTTTCCTTGAGAAATCACAACATCTCACTATAGAATCGGTGCGATTTGAAAAATGTAGACATGCCAGACTGATCTAAGGCGCAAAAATTTCTAACATGCGGAAGATAAAGTTATGTAAAGGTTCAAGTATACTTAGTTACAATGATGACTACACGGAAACATATGAAACGGTTGATTTGAAACCAAATGATATGGATTCTGAAACTTTCTTTTGTAACCTAAAGAATTATATACCAGAAAAAGCCCCTGAAACTAAAATAAAAACCTACTACTAATATCGTATCAAAAAATGCAAGATATAAGAAAAACTCTAAAATTTGTACCTCCTATCCATCATCAGTTTTACTTGACCATACCACATGTTCCTAGAAGAGGCGGCAATCAGGAAGCACAATATGATAATTTTTTGCCTGCTGTATTTGGTGATGATTAATGTGATTTTTTCTTACAATATCAAAGTGAAAACTTACACTATTATCACATTTTTTTAAATTTGTGAACTGCCATAGTGATCTAAGTGATTTTTTTTTTTGTAAAACTAAGAATGTTAGTTTTAATAAATAACTCATACTGATAAAAATTGTTATTTTTTTATTTAAAACTCATTAGAAGTACATATAACTAAAAAATAATAATAAAAAGCTCATAGATTTTCCAATAATAACGCGTAACGCATTTCCTTTATTTTCTCAGAAACATACTATTGTGCCCTAGATCACTCTGGTTCCAGCGTCGTCAATTATATATCAATGGAAGATGCAAATACAGTTTTAGCATCCAGAACACAAGAAACTGCTGGTTGCGGGATGGAACAGAACCGGTCGGAAGCTTATGTCCAGCAGTAGACGTCTTTCAGCTGAAATTATGATGATGCAGAATTTTTGCATAATATCTAAACAAACTGGTGCAAACGTCTATTATTCTAAAACGTATTACATATTTGAAATCTCTGTAGAAAATTGGGAAATTCAAATAAGTAGATATTACTTAATTTCGATACTGACATTCGCTACATTGCAGCGAAATTTTTCATACACTCGGTAATCTTTTATCTTCAAAATGTAAAACGCTTGTTGACAAGTCGTAGATAGTAGATATTATAGGGAGATAGCAGGCAATCCAACGATGTGTTATATATCTAAACAATAATATTGATTAAGATAGATACGAATGAATGTAATTGATAACATTGTACGATATTGTCGCGAACTACAAAACACCTAGCATGGATTACGATGCAAATATGAAAGACAAGACCGGAGGAATGCTGTCAGGTTTCAAAAGAATCTACCTACCGTTTTTTAAAACCCGACGGAAACAGAGGGGTGTTATGTCTATTCCGACTAGAGCAAAGAAGCAAAGGATTGAATGGACATTCCCAATTCTACAGACAAACACAATGATACAGTTAAGCCTTAGTCTTCTTGGACACAAACGTTGACTCTGAAAAGTATTGGCTCGTCATTAGTACCAATATTTTCACACCAAGCCTGCATCGTCCTACCAGACAAGATAAAGTAAGTAGTCGGTTTTGCAATGAGTAAGGTTTAAAACTTGGAAAGGTCCTGCATAATGAGAGTATTATGCGACGAGACCTGCACAAGTCTCCACAGATCGTATCAAAAACACCACTCAGTGCACCAGATGTTCGAGAAAAATCAGACAGGCTGTAGTGGGAGTGGCCTGGCCACGAGGCTTTTGTGTCCCAGTGCATACACGGCGAGATCTACTGGACGACTGAGGGTGGACATCGCCGTCGAGGTGCACCGTAAGGTTGTCAAGTTCTAGATAGGTTTTCAGAGCAGACGTCGAACAAAACCACAATATGGGTTATATATAGGTTTCGATTAGACAGAGAAAGCGGTCTTTGCCCCGCCCCCCAGTGGGAGGGGGACACGAGGTTAAAAAAAATGCTGTTACTGAGCAACTAGTGCAGTTTTTAATTAAGTACTATTTAGTGTTTATGTTTTTCAGTCCTGTGATCTGTCTCGTTCAGACTACTTAGGCAGAGGTGCTATGGGCTTGAAGAACGAAATATTTTGGTAAATAATCCTAATTCTGCCGCAGTCGGGTAAAAACGCTAGCATTGCTATTCAACGGCTGTAGATGTTATACGTTCACTGCTATGCTGCCTATTGAAAGGATGCAGAGATCTATTTCCTTTACCAAACGGGGCGACTTGCAAAACGCTGTGATGGGCTAACGATAAATCCATTAAGTACGTGATTATCTATTCTGTAAGCTCAGGGCCGACCTCTGTAATATTTATTTGGGCTCCTGTACACAGGTGTTTTACCTAGCGCAGGATTCCAGGGCTTCACTTTGTTTGCACACATTTTTCTTATGTCAGTAATTCATTATTATTTATCTAGATAAGTGTCATATTATGCGATGCGCCTCAAGTGGCGCCTGGAGTTGGATAGGACATCTAGTTAGACGAAAAGATATCGTCAAAGTCGCGGGAAACACCTGGATGTGAGACTCACTGCACCGAGAAGTATGGCGGAAAAAACGGCAGGCCTATACCTAGCAGTGGGTGATTCCAGGCTGAGATGATGATGATGATGTCATAAGGAGTGCCCCCATTATTTTTTAAATAACTAACTTCTAAATGATTCAGCTAACTATTCCAATCAAAACTTTTTTATAATTATAAATAACAAAACAAAGAGGTGTTATACTTACTTCATTTGTTTGACTATAGTACTTTTGCCGGATTCACCAGCACCTGTAAACAAAAACACAAATTAAATACTATTCGTGCACCACTACATAATGCGTGTTGCAATTGTTTTAACATTATTTAATCATTATACATTACAAATAATTGGCCAAGTGGAGTTAGGCGACCGACATTACATAAAAGCTGCGTTTCTTCAAAGCAGACATTTCGCCAAACCACGTAATAAAACACGCGATGATATAAAAACATTTAATTACCGCCTAAATGTAAACTGTTTCAGTTCACATTATGCACGTCTCACTGAGTGAAAATAGCATGGAAAAATAAATTAACAACGTTTACAGTGAACTGTACGCGGACGTACGAAGGGTCTACCACGCTGATCGATAAAGGCTTCAGTGTTTGCAGCTCTGCGCATGCTGAGCATGCTTCGGGATTTCCACGTTGGTAATTCCTAGAACACAATCGATAAACTACGTCTACGCTACGGAGAAAGCCTACGGTTTGAACCATGTTTAATCGATTGTAATTTTAAAATTATTTGTTAACGCTGAACAATGGTGATGACTTGATGACAAAATGTTGTAATCATTACTAGATTGTTGGAGAATAGCAATAGTTATCTCTCAAATATTATCTAGGTACATGTACTCTAATCAAACGAGACCTATAAAACAATTATGTAAGCGTAATTACTACAGACAATATTTATTTACCGTTATATCCTTCGTACCTAGATATTAATTGGCTAATAAAGTGACGAAATTACGTGGGTGTAGTAAAACGAACCCTGTCAAATACAGGTTCTTAGTATCATGACCCCTGTTGGCTCTAATTGGCTCGCCAGCGCGAATGGCCGATCTCTGACCCCCGATATACACATTATCACTACACAAGTGCACTCCTGATTTGTACAATGCAAGTTGCAACTTGAACAACCATTCATACCTTCGATTGTGATGTCTAGGCTTAAATATATAATACTTATTATGTAACAATAAAGGATGTGACGCCTCGTATCATAGAAGACAATGCATTCGTATTCATACGCCAAAATAAAAGGTATCATCACATATTTTATATTCACAGTGGAAGAACTTTCACAATCAAGTGGATGGTAATCGCGTGCCAAGAAAGTATTCCCACGAACACCCAATATAATAACTTTTAGAACAGTTGAGTGTCATGTTGGATTGTTTAGTTAATAGTAAATGCTTAAGAATTTGAACAGCTTGGAAGTTATCTCATGCAGATGAAACGATCGAAGCCGAGATTAAACGGCACATTGCTTCACTATCGTGGTTTTAGATCCTAATAGTGTTACGTACCGGCGATGAACGATGACACATAATATGCCATGATTTTATTGTCTTCAGTTACATTTATATGGTTAACTTATAGCACTTTTTCACATGAACCTGGCAGAATATATTATCGTGGCGTAAACCCCGATAAAAACATAATGTATCTATCGAATCGAACTTCTGTATCGCTGAGGTGACAGGATGAGTAGACGTCGCCTCTGTGCCTTTTTGCGCTATCATTGCGATAACATCGTCGCGTGCTCGAATGCCGCTTGGCTGATAAAATACCTGTCTGTAATGTCCGTTCGATCGCCTCTTCAATGTTAACCTGACAACATTTGCCTATTCACGAATAAGTTACGATTCAAGAAGTTGTGTAGTACTTAGAAGGAGCTTCATATTTCAAGTCTTAGCGCTTATAATCTAATCCAAATGACAATAATTAAAGGATTAAAACATTCTTATCTTTTTAATAACATCGATATTGACTGATTAGTGCAATCGATTATAATTAATTGCCTTACGAGTTCACATAAAGATCGTTTTAGAACTACCGTGAGTATATCGCACAAAATCTACACGATCTATAAGCACGATGTGAAATTGTAACGTTTGGAATTATTTCGGTAAAAAGGTAGGTGGATAGCCTGGACAGGGCAATAAGTAGCGTTAAACGACGCTACGCACGTAACAAATGGCATTTGGTGTATGCGTAATGGACGTAATAGTGTTGTTTTAAAGGTTTTTTGGCAAATTACTTCGACAAGAACCTAAGCCTGAACGCTACTTCGAATACATACTTACTCATGCTAGATTTTTGAAGTTAATAATCTGTTGAATTAAAACAAAACTGAGTTAGTAACAGCCAGCATCGATTTAGAAATTTAACTACTTGTTATTATTTACACAATAATTGTGTTTATGAGAGAGCAGTTAAACTGTCTGAAAATGGTGTGCGAGTTAATCGAATGACCTACATAAATTGCAACAAATAAATAACTTTACCCATTCAAGGAGATTTCAATTATCACTAAAACATGATCCAAAGACCACTCTGTTTTACCTTCTAGCTGAAATTTTCATTACTCAAGTCTGAGCTAAGACTAATTAAATTACCATGGTTTTTTTTCGAAGTGATACATGTGAGGAGTGGCTCATTAAAGCAAAACGCCATTCATGGTCAGATATGCACGCACTGGCAGCCAGGGCGGCGTGCCGTGACACCTCAATTAATTTCTAGCACAAGATACCTAGTTGACACACTTGTCACATATGATTGGTAGCCTCATGCTCATTATGTGATTGCGAAACAGTTTTTTTTGTTGTTTTGTTCCTTGAAATATCTACACCAGAAAAGTTTAAAGGAAAAATCTTATTTTATCCTGGTTTAGCATCGGGACATTGAATGTCAATGGACACTGAAAACATGACAGAGAATCTAAACTGGTTATACCTAGTTCATTCTTAAAAAGGTTGTATTTTATTTTCATTTACTTGTGAATTTTGCCCTGTTAGGATTTTGTTATGTCTTGTAAAGATCAACATGAACCAATTGAAATGGATAGGTATTGTGGTTTGGCATGGCATTTTAACAATGCAAACAGAATACAACAATGGCATGAATACACCATGGGATGAGTAAAATCAGTTGTCATACAACATTATAATAACAAAATCAAAAAAATGTAACTTAACAAAACCAGCCAACATTTTCACTCTTCCGGGACTCAAGTCTCATTAACAGGGAGTGGTATAATTTCATTATAAAATAACCAAATAAAGCTGATGATTTTATCTGAATTTTGCCAACCAGTAATATCACATGTTAAGATGATGCATATCAGGATCAAATATCAAGAGTAAAAATTAAATTTTTGTAGTAAACCTGTAGTCGTTAGTGTATAAAATATTCATGTTATGAGTAATGAATATAACTTTTATATAATAAACAGAGAAATCGTTGATCATACCAACTGCCTACTTCATTATAAATATTAGAAAAACACAATGGTGACTCATTCTGGGTGTAAAATGACTAAGTAATTGACTTTGAATGGTGTGCATTATTCTGTAGTGTAGGTAAATGCTGGATAGTGCTAATACCAATTGAAATGATCCCATATGTTGATTAAACGGAATGATGTGAAGTTACATGTTTCTCACTATACGGAGGTGTGTAAGCCCCATATTTAAGAAGGTATTTAATAATGTTATAGTCTTTTAAAAGAAATGGGTGACAAATATTTTAATAATATACTATGGCCTTTGAGAGAAAAGACAGGTGCTCACCATCCGTGACACTTCAAAAATAGCACCGTTTGTGTCAATGCACTCACATAATAATTATCAGTGTCAAGATCAAGGCAAATTGCTTTTGTAAAACTTTAAATTACATATTAATTATATGTTTACTGCAAATTTGACCTCCCTTTTGAATTATGGTTGGTCCCACATAAGTTATTTGTAAGCGTAGATTCAAATGATTTTAATGTTATGTTGTGAACTTGTGACCCAATTAGACAACAACTAAATGGTGATATACAGTTTAATAACTGCAAAAGTTAATGGATAATTCACATTTCCTGAAGTAGGTGGTAACTGAGATCATCATAAAACATTTCTTGTACTGGATGTTACAAAGGAAAAATTCTTTAATTTAAATTATTACCCACATTATTACAAAATTGTATCAATTGAGGTTGTTGTCCAGTTTCCTCTAGTAATTTTATTTAAATGTAAATTAGTATTGTGCCATTTAGTGTTGGACATGAATGACATTGTTCTGTTGAAATATTGGCAACCGTTCAACACTCTGCCAACAGGTACTGTTTACAGTGATTAAAATTCTTTAAATACTAGTTGATTGTTTACTGACAACATTACATTACGTCTTTTTGTAATAACTAAAATAATTTTGTTTACAATTTACGTGTTTCTTAAAGGAATCACCTCGTAGTTAGTATTGAAGAGAATAAATATGTTTTATTTTGACTTGTGTGAGTGTAGGCTGGAAGTTTAGTTTCCATTGTCAAGCTGATTTTCTTTTGTGATTTATCAGCCTGAAAATGTTATCTCATCAAGGTTATCTATGGAAATAGTAGGAAAACTACCAGCAAGCACAATTGAGCAGTCTCCTTGCCTACTAAGTCACAGCCAATAAGAATCTTCACTGTTGCATATTTGTCATGAAATATTGACTTTATTACTGGCTGAGTGTGTTATTAATTTAGAGAACTGGTATTATATGAAGAGTGCTTGATCTGAATCATTCAGTGAAGCAGAGACAGTCATTGCTTCGACATGCACTGATGCCTCCATCCGCTTTTGAGGTTCTGTTATCAATAAGTTGTTAGCAGTATTATTAGGACTGGAAAATTTAATTTTCGCCAATAATGGCAATATGGTGTCATTATTTCATTTAGAAATGTATTTATTTACCAGTAATAAACCAAATACCACTTATAAGAGATTTAACATGGTGTTTTAAAATAAATTTATCAATCTCATCAGAAGTAAAACCAAATACATAATGGCAATGTTAAAATACGTCGCCTGGTACCTAAGTTTCGAAATACGATAAGGAAAACCCCTCCTGAATTGAGGTTCATGACATTGGAACAGAAATCAACCATGATTAGCATAGAAATGACTACACAATGAGTTCATACACATGTTTCCTAAATGTGAAACAAATAGGAACTTTCATTTGCGCACGGAACTACCGTACATACCGGCATAATGATTAGTTCCAAGTGAAAGCAACTAATAATTTCTACTCCTCGTTCAAAATCTGCAACAAGCCAATAGGATGTATGAAGAGCGTTAGGACGCTACACACGGGGGCATCATGAAAGTCAGGATCGTTCAAAGGGACGCCAAAATTTCTGCAACCACCCCGAAACATGGGTGCGGCCACGGATCGCGACCAAATAATACAGCTACACAGTACCTAATAAGAGCAACTTGATATCTTTAGAAGCCTGGATTCCGTCCTCTTTCAGGTTCCTCTCAATCTGTCGGCTGCGAGCTGCAGCCGCACGCTCCTCGGCCGACTGGGCGCACCCCATGTCGGCAGCTGTCCCTGTTCCTTGGCCGCCGGCCGCCCCGACCCCTGAGCCGGGCGCGCTTTCACCGCTCCGTCTGCATGCGCTCCACACGCGTCCTGCCGCTCCGGCGAGACCGGAGCCACCCTACACAACGTTAGCACCCAACACACAGTAACCTAACAGTACCACTTATCACTGTTCATACGACTCCGAAACACACAGTCTTTATATAAACGACCGCGACTCGATATTTTCCAGGGTTTTTTACTGCACCGAACACTAAAAACACGCAACGACAATGCAAACTTTAATTGATTTTACAAATCCGTTTAAATACGAGATAATGGCGGCCGGATGACAAGCACCAACTCCGCTCCGTGACAGCGACCGCGCCCCGCTCGACTGACGTTCGGGTGCGTTCGGAAATCTTCGTTCGGACTCGCTCACACATGCGTGAAGGCACATTCACACGCGAAAGAGAACGCGAGCAATGCGCTAAAATCAAAGACAATTTCTACTTCTTTTTCAGCAAAAAAAGTGAGATGGCGCGCATTTTAAACAAAGGTCGTTGTAGCTTTTTTATCTCCTTATTTATTTGTAAAGAATTTTTCATAAAAACATGTTCTGCCCAATAATGGTACCTTTCAAGCTAATCTGAATAGCTAATATGGATGCGGGAAGCACAGAACCGGTCGGAATGGCGGAGCTACGAGAAGGCCTATATCCAGCAGTGGACGTCTTTCGGCTGAAATGATGATAATAATAAATAAGAGAGATATCATTATCATCTAACGCATTCAGCTGTCGTTCTAAGCAAGTAGGTACATAATATTCCAAATATTGATAAATGATATATGATTTTATTTCTGTAAGTAGGTATGTACAAACACTTTTACACTTAAATCATATTTTGTAGTCTATTTAATGAAACTGTAACATCAGAGTGGTGATTGAAATTAAGTTAAAGATAATTTAAATAAAGCGTGGTATTGACTGCATTTTCTATCTAAAAGAAAAATCTAGACTACTAGGCTACTACATAGGTGTAAAAAAATAAAAAAAATCTTTAATTATGTTAAAGACGGCGAGAGGGGCTCGTGGCTAAATAATAACAGCCGATCCACGTCTCGATCGAAGGTACGCTACGCTTGCCGAACCCGGTCCGTAGATCAGTGGATGGGTAAAGATGAATTACATGTCGAGACCCCTCTGTGGCTTCGGAAAGCACGGCATTTATAGATCTTTGACAGCCGTTACGGGTAGTCAGAAGCCCGAAACTCTGACAACCAGTCTTAGTAAAGGTTATCGTATTGCCCATTAACTGGGTTGTAGAAGTCAGATATGCAGTCGCTTCATGTAAAATACTGGTATTCATCTGCATCCGGTTAGACTGGACGCTGCGCTAACCCAAACATCGTTGGGAAAAGGCTTTTGGCAGATGTTGATGATTCAGATGGCGCTAGCGCTAGTCCGCTACGGAATTATACTTATTTTATTTTAACTGTCCTCAACACTCAATTTTTCAATTCTCCATTCTTTTATCGGATTCATACTACCTCATTTAAAAGTACCAGTTTGAACTTGAAGTTAAAAAACGGCCAAGTGTTACATACTCCAACATTGTAATATTCACATTCAAACTACAAACATTCAAGCTCTTGGCTATAATACTAAGCAATACTTGAATTTTACGACTTAGTAACATCGCATCGCCAAAAACTTTAATTTCATGCATTTTGAGTTTGGTCGGGTCGGGTGTTTATAGATTGTATTTATTTTTATTATCATGCACTTGCAGTATGAACCAATGTCCTAGGACAGTAGCGGCTATCATGTTCATCTGCGGCCTGTGGCTAGGCTGTTTATTCCTTGGTATCATGTTGATGACTAAGATTAAATAAGGAATAATTTTTAAGGTCATAAGTTCCGAAAACCAGAATCTTGCCAGGACCATACCTAAGTATTTATGTCAATGCACAATCAATTATATCAGACACATTTTATTTGGTCTTAAATAGGATCAAACCTCAAAATCTTTTAATACTTAGCGAATTATTTTCTAGCATACCTAATCCTTGTTTAGAAATAAGCTCGTCATGAGTACCTACTATGTTACTTGGTTGTCGAATGTCATCAAGTGCAACTACGAACATAAAAGGTACAGTCACGAGAATAAATACCATAAAGTTACGCAAAATTCAAAAGCGTTTTTCTAAGGAAATAAAAATTGAAACTTTAACAAAAGACCAAAGTATTTCATAATAGTTTTCTATAAAAACTATTTTCGTAACGTAACACCATAAAACATCTTCCAATAAATATATATATATAAGTAAGTAAGTAAGTTCGGCTGTCGCTAAAAACCAGCACTGGAGCTCTGTCTTGCCTAAGGTAGCAGCATAATGCTGAGCGATAGCCGATTTGCGTGGATGTGACGTATGTTTCCCTACAACCTTTTCTTATTATTTTTTCGTGTTCCTGTTCTTTTTTGCGCCATGTTTACCGCAAATAAACGTATTTTCTTTGTTTCTAGGTTGGTATCTAGCTTTTGAAATTTGCATTTGGTATGGCGGAAAGTCGTAGATAATCGAAACTCGGTGCATAATTGCATATGAGTAAAGAACCCTGACCCTGACCCTGGCGGTCTGGCATATAAGTTGCGCTGGAAAAAAAGAAAAAAGCTTGGAGACCTTAGCAGACCTTGGAGGCTTAGGGTTTCTGTTGGTGTCGCTATTTCGGAAGCTTGCTACGGCATACGTGGTTAATGTTATGGAAAGCATTCGTGTGTGCTTTTGCGCAAATTGTTAACTTCTAGCTCAACTAATCAAGTGTTTGTTTAGCTTTGTTTTTAAACAGTTTGAGGTCGCTTCGTATGTGTTTACGCAATCAACTAGTAGCAGCATCATATAGGTATCTCAGTACCAAAAAATGGGCTTTATGGTCCGTTTTTAAAGATCCGGGAGTAACAGATTTTTCTACCAGAGCTATATAGACCAACACGAAAAATCATACCTTAATTTATTAATATCATTCTCACGATTCGTATTTTAGGACATTCACAAGTTCCTCCGCAGAGAGGATAGACTATTTGACAAGCAACAGGGCCTCTGAGCGAGCCTAACGTTACAACGATGTCTAAAATAAGACATACCTATCTGCCACGTTGTATTCTAGGCTTCCAAATAACATGCATAGTAGGTAAGATATAGCCCATATGTATTATGATAAGAAAAGAGCATATTTGAGTGTTGTTTGTAAAGCAATCCGGCTGAATACGAAGGTATAGTATGAATAGTCCCAGCTCTTCATAAGCTTGTTCTAGTTAGATACAAATTGCGTAGGATATTACGACTAGTCTTTGATATCTAGATCGCCAGTTTTACTTAGGTGAAAAGTGGTATTGTAGTTCAAAGATCATGGATGTCAATACTATAATTAAATTATAGTCATGTGTTCATAACTTGCTTCTAGAGTAACAACCGGAAAAGTCCTGATTTCCTATTATCATTACCACACACCTACATAACATTAAAGACAACGTGGACTTGGATAGGAATCCTAATAGAGACCTCGTGGTGTATTGAATAGTCATATCAGTGAGTCGTTATAGTTTCCTCAAAACATGCTATCCAAAAAGCATACCTATAAAGTAAATGCATTTATATACATTCCCGAAACGGAGAGGGCCTGTTCAGAAGTCTGAGTCAATAGAGCTCGAGCCGGCGTGCGCGCGCACCTGCTACCTAGACAGAGAGAGAGGAATGCTCCATTACCAAGGAGCAGCAGCTTGATGTCCTTGGCAGCCTGGATGCCATCCTCCTTGAGATTCTTCTCGATCAGCTTGCTACGCGCAATGGCGGCACGCTCCTCGGCGGATGAGGCGCAGCCCATGGCGATGGCGCGCACGGCCTGGCTCGCTACGCGCGGCAGCGCCGTGCCCCTCGCATGCTCTCGGCCCGTCGTCGCGCGCACGTGGCGCCGCGCACGCGCGAGCGAGCGCACGCGTGCTCCGGGATAGGGGGGACACGCACCACCACAAGACCGGGTCGGCCGGCCTGATGCGCGAGCTGGCGGAGCTCGGGGGGCGAGCGGAGCGCTAGTGACAGGGCGAGGTGGCGTCGCGGCGTGAACCCGCGAACGAATGACGGATCGCGCAGGCCAGGAGCGGCGCGCACACTGCGCAGGCTCCGCGCAGTCCGCGCACCGTCCGCCGGCCGCTGCCCGCCCGGCACCTCCTCCCTCACATACTAACACCCTACGTCAAACCTACGCGGCGCCTATACAATGACACAAAATGTACGGACACCTAAACATTTCAGGCCAAAACGTTAATACCTACAACATCCCGTGGATTTTTCACTAAGTATATTATTATGAGTCTTATAAGTACCGATACCTAGAGCTAATCACTAACTAGGCACTAATATCTGAGTTAGTAGGGTAAAGTAGGTGGATACTAGTTGGGGCCTTCTCAGTAAAAAAATATACAACAAAAGGACGAACCTTGCGTAATTCGGTTATTGTACCTCGCCTATAATTGCAAATGCATGCATACAGGACAGGACAATGCGATAATAGGAATCTCAAACAATAATAGAAGTCGATAGTTATGACTTCTCCTTGTTTAGAGTACTTCGTCTCTGTTATTTTCCATAAATGCTAGTCACACCATTGTTGGCTGGCGTAACTATAGCCACAGCATCCCTGGCAGTGTTTTTAATTCGTCTCATTAGCCCACCATATCGGTACGGTGGTATGCGCGTGATTACATTTTCTCGTTCTAAACAAAGGATGTGAAATTGATGGATACAATCGCGTGTAGAAAATCGCAGACATAAAATTATATATCTCGATAATTACCTGATTGAACGAGGAGTTGGTGATTCCAGGAAAGAATTGCAGCGAACTTAATTATGTACAGACGCCAGCACATCAAGCTACCACAAACTGTCAAATTTTCCCAATTGAACATGAGTCTTATGCCTATGTGATAAAGTTGAAAATCTATGAAATAAATTTGACAGATTGGGGTAGCTTGATGTGCTGGCGTCTGTACATATCTCAACTTAATTCGACTAAACTAAAACTCACCTATGACAGTCACATAATCTAGTTACTTCATGTCTATTAGTATGCCCGAAACATAGGGGCTTGTAAAAGTACTTTTATAGGTCATCAATGAGCCATTATACCTACTGCTTAATAAAATAGGTGCTTATATAGAATTAATGGTTGACGCATTTGTTTTGTGGAAGTAAACTAACTGTTAACTTTATTTGCGCACCATGACCTTGTGGCATTGAAATACCAGAAGTCCAAAGAATAGATAAGGACTAATTACATTCCTATTGAAGAAATAATTTGACGATAATTTGACCTGGAGATCCCAGACAGACAAAATTTGTAAAAATATTAGTAATTTCGCAGTTCTTTAAAAACTGTCAAAGACTGTGTCAGATCTATGTGTGGCCTAAATAGCACCGACAGTTGTCAACCCTTTAGAAGCTTTAACATTCTTACCCTACCGTAATTTAACTGTTTTAGAGACAGCCCGTTTAATGTACTTTAGCTATTTTCATAGTGTAATGTCGTTTGGTATTCTGTTGTGGGGAAATGCCGCCGACATTCGGACTATTTTTGTCTTGCAGAAAAAAGCTGTTCGATCAAGTTATAAATTAAGTCCGAGACACTCTCTCAGAGCGAAATTTAAGGAGATTAATGTAATGCTGTGCCTTCACAGTATTTTTTGAAAATCTTTTATATGCCCATAAAAATATTAAATTGTTTAAAAAAATACAGTGCTATCCATGGTGTAAATACTAGGAACAAACACAATTTGTTGTACACACGGCTACACATCAAGCTATACATTTCCAGTATAAGCTGATCTCGCATTGTATAGGATTTCCGTACAGCGCGAGATCAGCGTAAACTGGAAAAGTATAGCTTGATGTGTAGCCGTGTGTACCATCAACAACGCTCAGTGGCAGATTTACACATTTGCCGCCAGTAGGCTATTAAATTTTTGCCGCTCATAATAACTCTTTTGAATCGTAATATTGAAACGCTATTGGAATATTTTGAAAATTCATATTCACAATTAGTCTACTTTACATTGAAATATTATAATTTTGTTAAATTTTGGAGACTTCTTTTCTCCGCGTATATAATTGTTTTTTTATTTAAGGCCAAAAAATTAGACAAATTTGCCGCCGTCCTAAAACTTGCCACCCTAGGCTCCAGCCTACTCAGCCTGCTGGTAAATCCGCCACTGGACAAGGCTCAAGAAAATAGGTGAGTCATTCAGATGTTAATGTATACGCTTTTGTAATAAACTTCCAAGCCATGTTCGCACGGCTACACATCAAGCTATAATTTCCAGTATAAGCTGATCTCGCTTTCTATAGGATTTCCGTGCAGTGCAAGATCAGCGTAAACTGGAATGTATAGCTTGATGTGTAGCCGTGTGTTCAAGATCTAAGTCTCAACAAATTTTAATCATTAATTAAAATGTAAGTTGTTGTAAAGCCTTATTTATATACAGTTAAAGATTATATTGAGGACAAAAAAGCATGGGATTGACCTACTCCAATTTTTGCATACTGAATGTTGTTTTTTTTGTTTTTGTAAACTTTGCTTATACTCTTTGTTCTGAGTTCGAGTTGAGTTGCATGATTACTGATAAATGCGTGCACTGAATGGATAGGTCCACTCAACCTGTGTGGTTCTTTCCTCAAAAGACCATTTCAGACAGCAGTCCACTGAATCCACATGGTCTTCACATGATCTGACCAAGATTATGTCTGGACTTAAAAGAGACTGTGAACTCGAAGTTTGTTTCGGCCTTTCTTCTCAGAGTACGCAGATAGGAAACGCCGACCTCATCTAGTTTAAAAAAATATGATTGACGTGTAGAAGCGTTTGCACAAACCTACTTACAGAAATAAAATCATTTATCATTTACCATCATTGTATAGGTATGTCAGCGGCCAGACCCAATTTCAGGCCAAACAGACTTGTCCTACGGTGATATATCGCAGCCCACTAGCTTAATTAGCCGTTTCGTTAAAAGCCTTTGGAAGTAGCGATCGCCGGCCGCTGGCGGGGCACTGCTCGCTTCGCTCGCTCGGCTCGCGCGCTTTTGGTCACAGCTCTAACCTAACCTTTTTTTTATTACGGGGGGAATCCTCATGGATGTCCTCCGCCTTGAGGGCGGAGGAGTCTGTCAAACTATTACTGACTAAAAGTCTAAAACCACCCCGGTGTTCCGTCTCACACTTGCATCGGGGATCACGGGAACTAGTGCGACTTCCGCGATCCACAGCTAGTGCCGCCTCTGGGCCACCTCGAGTTTGGGGGGAGTGAGGTGTTGAATTCCCGTTGGCCTGAAATCGGGTTTGGCCGGTAATAGTATATACGATTCGAACATATTTATCAAAACCCAATAAATCTCGCAATATAAAATTGTTACTATAGAAAGTTACGCGACAAAAATAAGTTAAAACTCGAAATAACACATGGCAGAACAGCCCTAATGAATAAAAGTACTTTCTATAGGGCCACAAAAATATTTAACAAGCTGCCTGAAACTTTAAAATCATTAAATCTAGACAAATTCAAAAGTGTAGGTACTTATGAAAATTGTGTTACTACTCATTGCGGTAGTAGGTACTAACGTACAGTACATATTACCTCAATGATATTAGTTATTAATTGGATGACGCAGGATGACAGTTCTACAATCCTGCATTGTTTGACATTCCTTTGATTATTTGACATCCTATTTTTATTTTTTGACAATTGATAAATGTCTTTTTTGACATTTGTTAAATGCTTTAAATTTGTAGTATAGAATTAGAATTTAATTGACAGGAGTATATTTTAAATGGATTTATAGGTACCAGATCATTAAATACTCCAGGGAGGCTCTCTAGTACAACTGTCTAAATAGCCCTTACTACATTTTTTATTTGATGTTGTAAAATTAATAGTTGACATTGATACTAACAATTGTACGCCTAATGGCACAGCATAGAGAACTAACAAACAAACTGTAACATCTCACACACTTGTGTTTCTGTAACCTATGTTTACAAATAAATTATCTGAATCTGAAAAAAAAAACTTCGCTACTGCATTCCGTTTAGTTACTCATGTGACTACAGCTTCCGATCGCGTGCGAGTTTGAATGTGGATCCTTACGTATGAACGTTGATGAGTGTAGCAGGTTCGATTCCCGCTCAGAAAAAAAAATGTATCGCCTACAGATAGTTTTTTTGGGTCTCGAGTGGCTGGTAAAGTACCATTCTTACCTACCTACATTCGATATTTCTGTTTGTAAACACATCTAAGTAGTACAATATAAAGGTTTATTATAGGACAAACATAAAAAAATATTCATAGCGATGTGACCTTATTGACGACGTACGTGACGACCCGTACCGTATGGTACCCCACCACCACTCTCTACGCAATCTACAATAACTACAGTGAGTGAAGGTGGACTGTGTAGACATGACTTACCATAAAATCACGGCAGAATTTGTCAAATTTAGGCAGGCACCAACAAAAAAAAATTGAATAGAAAATGTTTTGCAAATAATCCTTCATGGTCGCGGCTCATTAAAATAGAATACAAATGGGATTGGCGTCATCAGCATCGGTGCTGGGACCTCTTGGAGGATGGTAGTGCTTGACGACTATGAGCTTGACCATGTCTGGGGAGCAAGCTTCAAACTGACTGGCTCTCTACTAGTATAATTCAGTCAGTAGAGTATGAATGGCAAAATTAGCCATTTAATAATTATTATGAAAGTTATGTTACACAACTAGCCCAATAGGGCTAGTTGTGTAATAAACTTTCATTATAATTGTAAACAAAAAATAAATCATAACAAAACATTTCAATGAACTTAAAGAGACTTTCAATTCTATAATTCAAGTACACAGACTACGTTAATATTCACTGAGACATTTATTAAGTTTAATTATATATTAAATGTAGAGGGACCCATCAGCAGGCCCCAAGTGATGGATCCCAATAAGTAAGGCATCCACAAGAGTCCAGACTCCCAGTCCTCCAAAACTGAACAATTTTCCTATCCCTTCTTGCCAGTGACCGAGGTAGAACCGATCAGCACCAAATCCGCCAAGTGTTAGGGCGAGGATGACTGCAGTACCCCAGCGAGTGCCTGCAGTCCATGAACATCGGATCTTTTTCAGGAATCTGCGCTTTCCTAGGCACACCACATCATCAGATACTGTGCAGTTTGTCCTGCAAATGTAATTAGAAGTTATTCAACAGTAGGTATAAGGAAAATGATATTTTTAGTCACCAAAATACTTCGCAATTGTTTATTTAAAACTATGATTCCAAATGTATCATAATACAGCAGTGTTGCAATTTTGCTTACAAGTAATATTTCAGCGGTGAAGCCAAAGAATTGCAGTTAGCTTTCTGGTCACAACGGTGTTCCCATTTCTCTGTCTGGTAACAAAACCTGCACATTGCTGTTCTGTTAAATGTTTTGGTACCCTGGAATACAATAAAGTACACTTTATTGTTGGAAACTAGAACTCTTCAATTATCTTTGTAATGAAGTGGTGTTACCACTAAGTACTACTTACATTGCAAACAATTTTTGGTTTGACAGTGCAGGAATAGTTGTAGAAGCCTCCATATCGACAATCTACGCTTCCATCACAATTTATACAGGGATACTGCAATGAGGAGCACTCAGAAATATCCTGGTCAACAGAAGGACAACTCATCAAGTATTCTTCATTCTCACTAAAATTCACGCCTTTGTCACTCGAATCATCCTTTATTTTGTTTTCTTTGCTTTGTATATCCATATTGTTGTTAGCTACGACAAAAAATTGTATTGAAACAACGGAATTATTATGTAAATTAATAATTTACTCCATCATTGTTGCAGATCAACTTACCCATATCAGTAATGTGAATTGTATTAAATATAACTAATAAAACTAATACTAAACAGTCTCTTATACTTATTCTTAATGGCAAAGTTCTCGGCATCGTGAAATTTATATCATTTTAATAGTATTTCAATAAATAAGAGCAAATTAAGCTCAGACTCGCTGTAACAACAACAACGTCTAGACGTGTGCGTTATTTAACGTAATCGGTTTCAGAAACTGCTTACGAGGCTGATAATCGTGTAACTAGTTTCGTGGACAAAAATGTAACGATTATTTTACGTACGTAGTTCTCAGTTGACACGACACTCCCACAATAAACGGCGTACCTACGCGTAAGCGTTTTGTTCAACAGATTATTGTTACGACACGCACAACGAGAGTTATGAGTCTCTTCGGAATAGGTATGGCTTATACGCAAGATAAAAAGAGACGGCAATATAGTAATCGGTGCGCCTTTTTTTTATTGCTAATACCCATGCGAATTTATATGCAGTTAGAAAGAGTTAAAGTTCATTATGGTATTGCTTTTTTTTTAAGAAATTGCGACCGTTATTTGTTGACCGCGTCTATTTTTTAAGAATTTTATTTATTGCAAGGGATGATTCACGGTCTATATTATTATTCCATGGGATGATTGACGATTGTTATTGTTATTGTCTTGATCCTGTGAACAGTGTTCTTAAAAACTTTTTGCGGTTTATTAATAATATTACATGTAGGTACTGTTTTCTTTATGAATACACATTAATAGTGTAAATAAACATTTAGTGTGAATAAATAAACATTTATGTAGTGTAAATAAATAATTTAATATAAGTAGGTATAGATTAAGTTTTTGATGGATTTTTTGTGGAATACGTGTATAATCATAAAATTATGATGGACAATAATACTTAGGCATTTAAATGTTCTGTCTATAGAAAAAATCACAAAAATAACTTTAAAATGAAATTTTACAGCCAGTGCTAAGCCTGGAAAAGTATGAAGGGAAGTTCAATTTATAAAATTTTATACGCATAAAACATGCTTAACATACTTATTATAATAGGTACCTATAAACTGTTACATATTCGTAACACACATTAGTAAAACTATTATTATAATACGTATAACCTGTAACAGTTTTCCAATCATAACATAAGTAATACTAACGCAAAACCAACCAACACCCTACTGTATACAAAAGTAACTAGATAAAAAAATAATCAGTTTTGAAACTAGTTACTCTTGGTAACTTATCACACAAGTAAAACCATTATTATAAAACGTATAACCTGTAACAGTTTCGCAATCATAACATAAGTAATACAAACGCAAAACCAACCAATGCCCTACTGTATACAAAAGTAACTAGTTACAAAAATAATCGGTTTTGAAACTAGTTACTCATATCCACGAAACTACGTATAACCGATTACGCCCAAAACACGTTACGACCCACGTCTAACAACGTCCATTTGTCAAACTTGACAGCAGTGTTGCCAACTCCAAAAGTTCAAATTATCGAGTTCCCACGTCGAAATTATCGTATTGTGGTAAAAAAAGGAAAAGAAACAAATATTGGTAACCAACGACAATTACTAGTCAAAGGGGTGGCCGTTTCAGCGTAATTTCAAAAAAATAATTTCACCAAGCTTTTGTAAAAATTTGTAAAAGTTGATTCCTAAACCCATAAAGTCAAAGTTATGGTTAAAAAGTTGTATGGGTTTGAACGTGGCCGCGCCATTGAAACGCGTGAGAGAACCGCTAGTGTTGGGTAGACTAGAGTTGCTGGAGGGAAATATTCCGAATGATTCCCGTCGTAATATTCGCGAATCATGCGGGATGTTTGAGTAAAATTCGGTAATATTCCCCGAGAATAATTATTATTACAAGGAAAATATAGCTAGAGTTCGACTATTGACCGCTAGTTGGCGACGCAACAACGCGTTATTAAACAAGACAAGTAAAAGTTGACTTTATTCTACTCATTTTAAAGTCTACTTCCTTTTAAACTCAAACATATTGTTCTCGAAGATTCCAACAATGCACATGTTACAGTCAGCTACTCGATTAGAGATTACCGTTATCGATATTTTTAAACTTACAATGTTCTCTTTGTTCTATGCTATATCGGGAAAAATTTAACCCTGTGTGCGGTTTTAGTTTACCCGTAGTTTAATATCTATAGCATAAGATAGAAAGAAACTCCACAACTGTATGTTTTTATGAATGGAATAGTTTTCAAAATCGGATCATTAGTTTAACATAACAAATCTTAATTATACTTTCTATAAATCGTAAGTATGTTTAAGAATATATTCATTGACTCTAGCTGTTGCTGTATTTTGTTTAAAAATAAACGGAATGTCGATAAATAGGGCCAATCGGAACGCCGAACGCGCTCATTGCGTTTGGTGTAGATGGCATAGACTAATTTAAATATGTAGATGGTTAAGGCTAGGTTGTCCCGGCCTGTGAACCTTTGAAACGTTACCTCCGCCTCCCCCAAAAGCAGCGCGACGTATTTATTTACGTCGAACTGTCAACCATTTAGCTGAAAATGCATGCCATATTATAACATAGTGCAGTTGATCAACTGAATTACTTTTGCTTATGTTCGATATTTTTTCCTTAGTTTTAGATACATTTTATGGTGGAAGTAAAATTATTAAATAAAATGCCCTGTGTTGGGTAAGTATCCTGTAAGTTAACTATTGAGCGTTTTCAAATGATCAGATACCGACGCCAACCCGATACCGATATGTTAGCAGCTATACACAAACCGATATAATTATTATCGGCCCGATGATATTGGTGAATATCGATGACCATCGCGAGTCACCAAACGACTTCAATACAGTAATTATCGACGTCTCGAAGTCGGCAGCGCGAATAAGCGTGTTCAAGTGAAAGATTGGCTGGTCCTCTCACCCCGACCTGCTTCTACGCCCGTAGAAATTGTCCTGATATCGGTGTCAGTCACTGTCTACGATGATATAGTTGACAATAACAACTATGTATGTAAAAGCGTTTAGTAGGTACTAAACGTATGCGAAAAACTGACCGCCGATATTGTGTCGGTGTCGGAATCGGCTTATGTGCTACGTTGTAATTTAATGTAATTGTTAATGTGATGTAATCAACTAATTTTATTAATGAAACAAAAGCAAAAAAGTATTTTCATTCAAAATTAGCTTTGCCTGAGGTAGTTTCAGAGATAGCGATTTCAAACATATATAATAAACCGCACAAGTGCGAGTCGTAATCGCCCACCAAGGGTTCCGTACAAATTTGTAGCTACCATATTGTAATAAAAAAGTTATGGGCAAATTTAGATCGCTCCAGAGCATAATACCAGATTCTCAAAATACCAGATTCGCAAAACACCAGATTCGCAAAATACCAGATTCGCAAAATAACAGATTTTGTACAGTAACAAACAAAATTTAATTTACGAAACCAACAGTTTCGTCTCGATATTTACCTAATCTATACTGTATATATTATATATTATAAAGTTGAAGAGTTTGTTTGTTTGTTTGTTTGGAGGAACGCACTAATCTCAGGAACTACTGGTTCGAATTGAAATATTCTTTTAGTGTTGGATAGCCCATTTATCGAGGATATAACATCACGCTAAAACCCTCAGGAGCTGAACAAAGAGAAAAAAGTCACGAATACGAAGTACTCGCACGGGCAGTCGATTCGAAGCGACGCACACTGGTCCCAAATTAAAAAAAAGTGGACATTGATAGTAGACCGCTGATATTTTTTTTTATTGTTGATACAATGATAACAGATAAGGCAAAAAAATATTATTGTCCTACTTCAAATACTTTTCTGTAAAAAAAATATTTCTTTTTTTTTTATATGGGAGCGATTACATTTTACTCAATTTCTCAAAAACTTTAAGCGATGTCGAGATGGCAATCACATATGTTAGAAAACTAATAATTCTGAGTATTTGGCTCGAAGAAACTTATTGCTTATCTCTGCGTACTTTCGAGATAATAGTGACAGAAAATAACATTTTTTTTTAATGTTAATTTTTTGCTTTTTTTTAATCATAGCCTTACTTTAGCACATAATTATAATGTATGCGTAATGTCAAATAAGTAAAAAGAGACTTCTCTGTAAATGAGGTTATGGGGGCTCACTAATGACTGAAAAGCTATGACCTTTCTGAAGGAGTACTTTGATCAGTTCTAAAAAACAATCAAAATGAAGACATATTAAGCTGCAAACATAAAGTTGAATATGTTCACAAACGATTCTGAAAAAATATTATGGTGAAAGATTAATATTTGGGTCTATATTCTCTTGAGAAATCTCTATTTCCTCGTTTTCCAACGAAAGCAATTCATTGTTCAAGATCAAAGCACTAGCCTCTGGAAACAACTGTTTATGTAAACGAGCAAACTTTGGTTTGATATGGCTGATGTAAGGATCTGAGCTAATTAGAAAGCTGTGGATAATGTCTAAATTAGTCTGAACTCTACCGATTTTTCTTGTATGTGCCATTCTAACATTCCGGAAATCTTTATTCCTCGCTTCGGAAGCTTCTTCGGAAAGCATGCCTATCGGAATAAAGGAGAAATTTTCACAAATATCAGCACCGTGTATCAACAATTTATGGACACTTGAAGGCATGTAATACCATGGATATAAGTTTACATATAGCATTGCTGTTTCTTTACAATATTCCCTAAACAAGTTGGTATTAATAAGTTGACCAGATGAAATTGTTTGTAAAATGACTGCAAATCTCTTGATTAAATCAGGGTGGATACCCGTTATTTCAGCAGATACTTCATAATTTTCAAAAAACCTTCTTGCCGTGTTACCGTCATTGGTTGTACCAAATCCCTGTTTTACTATGTCAATTAACAAACCAGTTCTTTCCCGGAATTCTTCTTGTGTCAAATTCTTTTTAATTTCTTTTAACAATTTATCTTCTTTTCGTGCAGCCCACTTTTTGAAGTCTAAGTTGTACGAAATGTGTAAAATACATTCCATACATCTTATCCACATATGAAGCGAAGACAGACCATATTTATACATATCTTCTCTGATGAGTCTTTTGGATACAAAGTCCAAGTCATTCATTTTGCTAGGTGGGGTATTGCAAATATTACAAACAGCTGCAGAAGAAGTATTGGAAATCACAGTAGAAATTTTCCCATCAATCATAGTCATGTACAAATCATGTTTAATATCAAAATTATCTACAATTGTGGGAACAAGATTACGAATTTCTTCCTCTAAGGATGCACTTTCCTTCTTTATCAATTCATTTGTTTCTTTTGCAAATATAAAGCCAATTGGACGACAATAGTTTGTTGAAGAGGGAGCAGGATTTTGCCACAAGATAGTACCACTCTCTTCTTCCAAACGAAGCGGAACCAAACTAATCATGAAAACTGAAGAATCGTCAATTTTAGTGTCGGAGTGTGACTTTTGTTTATAATTACTTTGAGAAGATGACCCGTCAAAACCCCATTTGCTTATTAGTTTTAGCGATTTTTTGTCGGCAGAGTTGTGCTGAATTGTTTTTAATATCCTATTAGTTGTCAAATCTAGAAGCGATTGAAGTCTTATCTTAGCATCAGATTCAGTTACAGTTATGTCTGACTCTGGAGGATAACAAGTTTTTTTAGCTTCCAGGAGCTTTTGATAGGATGGAAGACCATACATTTTCTCTGAAGCAAGAATAGTTCTTAAATTTCGATATTGCCATTTTGACAAATTTGTTGAGGTGTAAAGCGCTAACGTTTTATCATCTGGTAAACACGGTTTGTCAGTCTTTTTAGCGAATAGTACATCATATACCATCTCACATTTTTCCTTGTTTTGGCTGAGTTCGTTTAATATAGCTGCTAATTTTGTTTTTTTAGACTCTTTTAATTTGACACATAAAGCATAAACTAATTCCTCCTCTGTGTGATCTAGAAGTGTTAGAGAACGCCTTTTCTTCTGTTTATCAGATATATCAACAAATGGTTTTTTACTTGTACCATAACTTAATTGATGAGTATCCACTTGCGTTTCGAAATTTGGAATTACTTCCTCGGCAACTTTAAAAATGCTGCTTAAATCGATATTTTGACATTTTGGCCAAACTATTTGGGATTGTAACCAGTCTGAATTTTTGTTAAGAAAGGTCTTTTGAGCTCTACTGGAAGCAGACCATCTTTTTGAGATATTACTTGAAAAATTAAGACAAAATAATTTAATATTACTCAAATCTTCGGAAGACAATTCAACACCAATACGTTCAATAAGGGCATTAAATAAAAATTCGACATTTTTAAAACCACCTCCTGATTTAAGAACAACGTATAAGTCTAAGTTGGTGACAAATGCGGACATATTATAATTTTAAGGAAAATTGAAAACAAATTAGAATCAAAGATATCAAAGACAAAGTGACTTTGATTTTAACAAAAAAAATTACGAAAACAAATTCGACGAAAGAAAGACAAACAAAAATTATTTGATTTTAAAATCCAAAGATTCAAAATACAACAATAACAAAACAAACAAACAACAAGCATTTCTTCAAGCGCACAGAAAAAATAAGGACACGTCTTATCGCAACCACATTTAGTTGTACACTGAGTGAGGTGTACGCGCGCGATTCGTGACCGTATTACGTTACGTCATGAGAGGCGGCCATCTTGTTATCCCGGCAAACTCGCGTCGAAGCTCCATTTTGCTGGCCAGCGGACCTATTGCGATATGAGTAAGGCTATGATTAAAAAAAAGCGAACAATTAACATTTAAAAAAATTGTTATTTTCTGTCACTATTATCTCGAAAGTAAACAGAGATAAGCAATAAGTTTCTTCGAGCCAAATATTCAGAATTATTAGTTTTCTAACATATGTGAATGCCATCTCGACATCGCTTAAGGTTTTTGAGAAATTGAGTAAAATGTAATCACTCCCATACAAAAAAAAGAAATATTTTTTATAGAGAAAAGTATTTGAAGTAGGACAATAATATTTTTTTGCCTTATCTGTTATCATTATATCAACAATAAAAAAAAATATCAGCGGTCTACTATCAATGTCCACTTTTTTTTAATTTGGGACCAGTGTGCGACGGGGTGGGTCGGGGTAGCAAGAAATTTGACGGTAACGAAGTCGCGAGCAGAAGCTAGTCAACAATAATAGTTAAAACAAAAAGTTACCTCTCCGTATTTGATTGAGCTCATCAACAATAATGGTTAAAACAAAAAAAAGTTACTCTGTGTTTGAGCTCAAAGCATTTAAGGGGAACCTAGTCGCGGGTTCGAACTCACTGATGGGCCTGGCTAAAAAGCACGTTGTCTCACCAGGCATCGTGTCCAACAGAGGTAGTATCAGTAATGAGCAGTTAAAAGCTAGTTTATACGCACAATATTATTGAGTGAGATGCAGGATAATTTATAGTACAACAGGCGCGTAAAAAAATTATAACAGTCCTTCGGAAGATCGGGTTTTATGAAAAAGCCACTAAAGCCAATAAAGTTTATTGAACTTCTCGATATTTGAGCTTTGTCGGTACCGACTTGGTTTTTCAGATTTCACACTTCTTTTATTACTTAAATACGCCCAAAGTTAGGTTAAATTAGCAAGAAAAACGAATCTTTGTTGGCTCCTATCTTATTAATGACTTTTTATTTTAGTATTCTGTTTCCGTACAGACAATATTAATCAATCAAATTAATAATGAGACAAAACTATACCATGTTTAATTTTTGATGTAAATTGTCGGACAGTGGAGTAATACAATCCCGAAGTTTGTATGGGAAAAATGTGGACTAGATTCACCTTAAACGTTCTAAACTACTGAAATTAAATCGTTAACGCTATCATTAATAATTTTCTTTATTTTTCATCTTTCTGCATATTTTTTTATCTTTAATGGATTAATTGATCTTTATTTAAAGCATTTTTATTTTTTTATAGTCATAGGTACCTATTGTGTAAAAGACTGTACTTCTGTTATTTTGCGAATCTGGTATTTTGCGAATCTGGTGTTTTGCGAATCTGGTATTTTGAGAATCTGGTATTATGCTCTGGAGCGGTCTTCGCGAAAATATGTAAGTACCAAAATTTACTTTGATTTTCAGCTTTTTTAAATTTTCCTTTATTTGTTCTGTAAGATCTTACTTTTTGCCAAATTTCGTGATTCTAGGTCAACGGGAACTACCATATAGGTTTTCGACCCAAAACCTATAGGGTATTTCCGGTTAACCTTGTTTTTGAACATTTTGACACAGATCCATCCTGGATGACGTCCCGCAGGACGCTGAGCGCGAGCCGGTTTAGCCTTATTTACTATTTATGAGTTTATTAAAAAAAAATCTACTAAACTAAAAATATCAACCTTTAAATAAAAAAATAAAATAAAAAAAAATCCCTCCCAAATACGATTCCCTCGTCGTACATGCAATTCACATTATTTTGTGCTGTTATTAGGAAATGAGACGGAAAATGGTTTCGAAATCGACCCTGCTTCGGATTTTTTTTTCATCGAGCAAATTGCAATTCATCGTGTTTTGAACTTTTAATTTCCCTCAAACAAGGATCTATCTATGACATATTTTTTTTTCAGGGCCTAAATACACGAATTTGATCATTTAATCTTGATTCTGAAACAGGCAATTTCGGATAACCCCCGTTAAACGAAACTCACACTAGGGCCTCTGTGCCCTGCCACGCCACCTAATGGCTTTTGTACGCATAATTAGTTATTCGCTCGTGTAGAAATGCTTTAATCTTGCTATCATTACACATATACGAAATTGTAAACGAATGGACTATACAGCTAGGGTAGCGGAAGGTTGTGGTACTTTCTCTTTCTTTAGTCTTTTACGGTATTGTCGATAATTCCACATAGATGCTGTAGCTGTTCTCAATTATGTTTTTAGCAGTCACAACAAAACAAGATCAAACACGAAATTCAGAATCTGTTGATGAATTTTACGGACTATAGTAACTAACTAGAAACGTCATGTTTTTTTTTTCACTTCAACTTCATATGTTTACGACACTAATGAAATCTATCTAGGTTCGCCTTGTTTTCCATAACGTTACGTCAATCCACAGTAATGCAAGGTCGTCTTTTGGAGCTATGAAACTAAATCTATTGCATGCATATTCAGCCTATAACGTTTCCCCTGCTAGGACACAGGCCTCTTCTCTGTGAGAGGCTGTAACCCACCATGCGGGCCCTGTGTGGGTTGGTAGATGTCACATGTCTTCAATTTTGGTGCTAGGACACATGAAGGAAAACATCGTGAAGAAACCATCGTCATTGTAAGAGCAGTGGTGATGAAATAAATTACGCAAAAGTTAAGTTTCTGCCTGGGTTCGAACTCACGACCTACAACTATTAAGTCGGGGCCGCTACCACCGAGCCACCTCTGCTCCTTATCTATTGTATCTATATACCAAATACGCTACATTTGAGCACAAACATTAACAGCTTAACATGATCTGCCTATAAATTACCCGAATTTGCCAGTCAGGCAAGACAATTATTTCGATAGATAATGTATTTCCTATATCATTTTAATAAGCTATAAATTAGAATGGTGAACGCGCATTTATAGAAAAATAATTAAACATTTAATGCAAAAAAAATATCATCAAAACATTAACAAAACAATTAGGGAATAATATTATAGATTTTCAGCTACTTTTTTTTTATAGATACATTCCAGCCGGGTTGGCTGGAATGTATCAAAAATTTGAATTAAAAGCACAAGTATTGAAATCGTCTCCAGTAAGTCCATCTACGTCTTCTAGCGTGGTTTTTCCGCTGCTTTCATTTTCTCTGGACATTTCCGTGATAGTGGATAGGTCTGGTACGGCGCAAGCTACAGGGAATAGTTGTTGAAGGTTGGAGCCGTAGTTTCCGCTGCTCAGCATTGACGATCCTGCCCCAACCAGGTTTGTGTTGGTTTCATCTTCGCTGAACAGATACCATTTGGAAGGACGTGCGGGCGAATGGCAATCGTCTGACAGGTCTTCAGTGATCATGCTGTTAGGTGACGCCTCGGTGCCGAGCGGGCTATGGTAGACTGTGTCACTGGTATTGTTGATTTCTGAATTAGCTCCTGTAAACAAGAATGGTTAGTTGTCATGCATTTTTATTTTCGTTTTTTTTTGTTACGAATAAGGGACTTTTGGTTTTGAAATATAGCAAGAATCTCCGCCTCACATGCTATGATTATGTCGTACGATAGTTGTCTTCTGTCAATATTGTTTACATGGGGTCTTATAACTTTTTTTAAACATTCAAATTAAACGTAATAGATAAGACTTAAATTTATTTTTACCTATCTTAAGATATGTAGCCAAGGCAGAAGGCGACTGCCTAAATTTTTTTGGCGGCGAAGGCGGTGGTGATATGAGACGACCCATATTTTGCCAAAAACTAAACGATGTTCAACAAAACTCAACCTAAGTCTATAGTAAATAAGTTTTGGACTTACTATTGTAAAAGCTGACATCTCGAGCATTGTTGCAGAACAAATCAGGCGATGTGCTATGTTCTTGATTGGTCTCACACCGACTTTTCCATGCATTTTCCCCAGACTCGATCGAGTCGCCCAGCGTTATCACGGACTTCGGAGAGTTCTCAACAAACTGTATACTATCGCCTACACACTCATTGGCATGCAGACATGTTTCAGAATGATTGTGTATAAGATCCACACTATCATTTGCAACAAGGAATACTTCTGATGCAGAGTCATTTATACCACTATCAGTGAAAACTGAAATTCTGCTATAATTCTGCGCAGATTCAGCACGAATATTCGCTGTAGTTTTTTTATTCTTAGGTCTCTGTATTTTAACTCTGATGATGTCTCTCTTCTTCCGGCCTTTTGGTTTTTCGTTGGCGATAGTAAGATTAGCCATATTTGTTTCTTCTGTAACAACATTGTCATTGCACAGATTTGTTTGAAATAGAGGTGGACAAGACTTCCTCCCACTGTGAGAACAACATTCTACGCATTCCTCTTCCATTACAGGATCAACTGTGGGAGCCACTGATTTCTTTGATCCCTTCCTTTTTTGAGGAGTGGAACATCTCTTTTTATTAGCCTTGGGTTTCTTTTGAACTTCAACACTAATGATATCTACATCCATCATGCTTGCTTCTTTTAACGGACTTTGAGACTCAGCCGCCTTTTTAGCGCTTTCCAAAAGCAAGTCGTGCAATTTTTTATTCAGAGTATCTGTTCCAGTTACCTGCTCATTTATATTGAAAGTGCCTATATTATTTAACAATGATTCTGTAACTAAACTTTTTGGCTCAATCGACATTTCAGTTACTGTGTTGCTACTTTCAAATTTACATTCCTGGTTCATCAGCGGTATTGACATTTCGACATCTGATATCATATTATACTTGCTACACATTGTTACTGTTCCTTCTTTTATTTCATTACTTAGCATTTCATTTATAGTTGGGTAATCTTCAACAGATTTGAGCATCTCCTTAGATACAGACAAGTTTTCCACAACTGATAATTCAGGAGACATCGGTAGAGATACATTACTGGAACTCCCGACATCACTGGTCATTTGACATGAGGGGCTAGTAAGGTTGTGATTTATTTGAGCCGATAATTCGTTTCTACGTATTGACTCCAAATGCCGGACAAAGTAGGTTTCATTGTCAATGGCAGTCTTTTCATCTATCGGCTCCAGTTGTCTCGATGAAACTTTTGCTCGAGGATTTAGAAGTTGGTAAGACTCGGATCTGTAGGCATCTGTGTTCAAACTAGAATTTTCTCGAGAACAAACACTTACAGATACATCTACAGAAGAATTACTGGCATCGTTGTATGCATCATGGTATAAACAAGGGTGAGTTTTTCTTCTCGTATTGCGCCGTAAAGAATTTCTGGTCTTCATAACAAAGCTGGATGTGCCAATCTTCTTCTTCTTTCTTCTTCCTGTATCAACAGGACTTACATCAGACTCTTGATATCCTTGAGTACTGTCCAGAGAATTAAGCGAGAAAGTATCGGGCGACGAAAATATCTTCGAGGGTTTTTCCGAACTGTTGAGAAGGAAAGCAAGAAGTGCATATTAAAAGCAAAACACACAATGCAGCAGAAGCCAACAGATGAAGTGTACAATGTGCAACACACGCCATGCGTTATGGAACGATAAACATAATGGAAGCAGGTTTACAACTAAATATTATGTTTAAAATGCACTCACCGAAATCTTAAGCTTTATGCATCATACCACAAACACAATTTAACCAAATTAAATAATAATTAGTGACTAAGCTATCAGAGAATATAGAAATAATACACAATTTACCATTGAAAAGTTTATTGATCGTATTTCCACCTGCTCCCATTCACTATTACATAATTAATTTAGTATAAAAGACGTTGTCGAGCTTCTTTAACTGCTGCTTTTGTTATTTACAGAAAATGCATAATTTTAAATTGAATGGCAACAACCATTGTAGCGGACAATATAATAACCTCACATATTAGTTGTAAGAGACCATTGTTGATACTTAGTTCAATACAAATGTATACTTCGTTGCATGCATTATGATTTGTTAAACAACTCAATATGAGTACATGACTTGTACTTTTAAAATATTATTTCTACACTTAATTCACATTCTGTACTCATCATCAAAAATTATATTTTTCTAACTACCACAATAATGAAGTATAATTATTATTACTAGATAAAAGACGAATATTTTTACATCTTATGTATACATTGTTTAATTTATTTAAGACAATTTTAAAGAAAGGTTACCCCATTGATGTTTAAAAGTCTTTGTACAAACTTACTTACAGATATAAAATCATTTATAATGGTTAAATAATGAAATGTTAAAGGAAATAATAAAATATTTAAGATTTGTAGAGACAAGAAGTTAGAATCAAATAAGTAAACTAATTGAAATCAATTATAATAAATATCTAGTGGTAATTCTAAAATAAAAGTATATATTTTTCATTAAATTAAGGGGCCTCTGGCCAAGCATTGGGCATCTGAGAGTTTAAAATAACAATATTACAATAAAAATTTCTAACATGCGATTCAAAATATAAATACAACCATAGTGTTAGTAGCAAGTAATGTAAAATACAAAATAATTTGGTACTTGCGATTTAAAGTTTAGAATATTTTGTTTAAAAAAAAACCAGTTAAATTCTAATACATATATATGATCATAGGTCAGTGTTAGTGATTATCCTGTATTTGAGTAAATGCACTTCCCAATACGAGTCTTACATCACCTAAATTATAATTATTTTACTTGTGAACGCTTTACCTTTTTTTCTTTTGATTTGGCTTTTTGTCAGAGGGCGATTTGAACGAATGCCTGTTGATTCTTGGCGGTAGCATGTATTTCTCTTCTGTGTCTTCATTGTTTCTGCTTGAGTTCAAGTTTTGTGCTGACCGCCGTGTCTGCCTTATTTTTGGTTGGTCTATGTTCACAGTCTCTGTCGAGACAAAATGAATAAATAATTACTATAACATACAACAATTTCAACTTTAGAATGTTTTGTAAATACTGAAGTTACCAAAAACAGTACAATAGGCAAGTATGAAATAGTTTTCCTCAACAATCATTAAAGAAATATATGCCTATCTAAATAAAAACAAACCAACCAAGAGCGAGTCAGAGACATACACGTAGGGTTCCGTACCAGAAGGCAAAACGTTTCTTGTATAGAGACCCCTTTCATTTTTAGATTTATTTTATTTTTATAATTTGTTGTAATAGCATCAACAGAAATACACATTCTGAGAAAATTTCAACTGTCTATACCTATTACGGATCATGAGATACTGCCCGCTGACAGACAGACGGACGGACGGACGGACAGCGGATGCTTAATAATAGTGTCCCGTTGTTTACCCTTGGGGTACGGAACCCTAATAAAGTGCATCTATAGGCCGACTTTTTCGTTGGTGGCAGTCCCATGGTTCGCGAGGGTATCAGTACAGTATAAGAGTATGGCCGCTTAATGACTTACGGCTGATTTTTCAATAGTCAGATAACTTTTATCTGAGGAATATCGGTTGGTTTGATAGCTTTTGTATAGGAAATATGCTGTATATAAACTGTCAGATTTATTCTTCAGATTTTTTTACCTTACTATTGAAAAATTAGCCTCATTGACAAGATTCAATTTTCGTCTCAATTCAAGACTCATTTTTCGTCTCAGATGCGCCCCTTTTACATACGGCGGTTAATTTAGATAAAAGCATGGCTTACCATTCAACATTTTACGTGACGTCCGTCGTCGTTTTGCAACATTTTGTTGAGTATTATTATTATTATTATTTGAAGGAGTTTCAGGCTCTTTGGCTTTCTGGCTGCGAGTGCGGCTATTTTCCTCAGGTTCCTTTGTTTCTGGCCCATTGGACGTTTCCGGTTGCTTTTCTGGACTGTGAACTGATGAAGATGATTTTTGTGGTCCTCTTTTCCTAGTGGATGAAATGGTATTTTTTAATAATGTTTTTTTTTTAAGTACGCGTTCCTCTTTGGGCATGCTTATTTTTTTGGGTGGGAAAATATCAATTAAGTTCTCCCGCTCTGGGTGGAGCAGGAGGGCGGGCGTGTCAGACTTTTATGGACTAAAAGTCACCCCTGATCCCTCAGTTGCCTGTGTGCCAGGGGCCGCGGTATCTCTTTCGAACAACCCGCACCCCTGGCGCAACCTGCACCCCTGGCGCATGCTTACGTGCAAATTAAGCTAAAAACGTTTGGCTTAATTTTACATCTCAGGTTTAAAAAGTTCAATGTTTAAAGTTATGGTTGAAATTAATTCCCTAAAGATGTTATACAAATACTTTTACTGGGCAAACCAACAATAATACCTAAAGAAGGCAGACTTTACCTTTTAGTGACTGTAGTTGCTTGTCCGTTTGGCTTAATTTCTTCCTCTTTGTCTAGTTCTTCAATTTCTTCGAATATTTCTTTTTCTATTTTATTTACTTTTTCGTGTACTTCTGAAAAAATTGTAATGTCTGTTTGAACTCTCAATTGGTAACGCCGCAGACAGTAATAATAATCAAAACTGAGTCGCTATTATGGTAACACTATCTAATTCCTTGGCAGCTCCAACAATATTTTCGAATGCCAATCAAATTTCTTTAAGCGTCCTTGTGGAGTAGGACAAGCAGCGTTTATCCAACCATTGTGGTCAGCATGTAATCAATCCCCCAACTTATAATATGCTTAGTTGCCGCCATCTTCTTTTTTTCTCAGCCAAATCCAAGAATAATATCAAAAATTTATAAGCTACCACCTGTAACTACTTCGGTGTGGAAAAAGTATGTTAAAAGCATGACTGGAGGAGTCCCCTCTGATCACAGCATAACATCACGCCTGTTTTCTTCAAAAAGCTTGGCAAAGGTAATGCGAGTCACCTATGGTACACCAACATTTCTACCTCTGATCATATTAGGCTTATAACTTACCAGGGTCAGGGATAATAACAGGTGTTGAAGCCCTGCTATTCAACAACTCCTTGGATTGTTCAGGGTTGCTGCTGCTCAGCTGTTGTTGCTGCTCCGGTTCAACGGCCAGTTTAATCTCCTTGTGAAATATATGCACCACCTTTTCTAGGACCGGGTGAATCTGCGGCCAGTGACCTTCCAATTGGACCTCCTAGAAATGAGTAATGAGTGTGAGAATTATTAACGGTATGTCAGTAGTTAAGTAACAGTTACGAAAACCACCCCTACTGCTACGAAATAAAGACGTTTTTGGTATTAATAAAAGCGTCTTAATATTTTCTTTTTCACACCATTTGGAGCGTAATTTTTAAGTAGTAGGGTTTTAGTGACAGTGACAAAACCGGATAACTAAATTCGACCAGACTGGATACAGCAAACAGGATGCTCGTGTGCTACTATTGAAACAAGTCCACCACTAAACCGGTTCCAACAAAATACCGTGCCAAAAACGGGATGTTGCCGTGGGAACGATCCCTTACCTTATGGTTAAACGAAAAAGTATTTGTTGACAGGTTACCTCATTGTTCTTTGAGAACTTTATTTTAATTGTCTCAGTTTTTTCAAGGTTTTCTCTTGATTCTTCTTTCTTTTCATCAGGCACTGGTAGACTTATTTTTTGAGCTAAAAATATGAGGTACATATTAGTTAAAATCTTGTCAATGAGGGAATATCAATATTATAAACATCACATTGAATACTTACCAAAGCCATTCGAAGCCGTATTAGATTTTCTAGCCATAGCCATATTAGAGTTCCTAAAAATATTTAGAAGAAACACAACATTAAGATCTTATTTAAATTTTGGAACAAGAACAAGTATTGCACCTGAAATGCAAATGACTACTTTGAATGTATGGTATTGTTCGTCGAATCGTTGTGCTCCTTATATTCTAAGTTGACCTGCATGATTACTGACAAATGCGTGCACTGACAGGACAGGTCCTTTCAATCTGTGTGGTTCATTCCTCAAAAGACCATATCAGACACCAATCTACATGGTCCTCAAATGATCTCACCACGATTATTTTCGTATTATTTGTATATATACAGGGTTATTTGTAAAACACCGGTAACCTCTCAGGACTACGTTACTAACATCATAATCAACAACTTTTGTTCTATGACTTTTAAAAATTCATCATATTTTAATTCATCAGATTTACATACAAAAATAAAGATATTTAAATTCAACGCTCTAAATGTTACGAAGTCTATGCGAAGCAAAAGAAAGCGATAGGTAGTACCGACAATAGCGAGGGGAGCGGGGTAGGGGGCGGCGGGGGCGCTTGAACTTGACCTATTTACGGGCGGCCTTCAGTCATTCGTTTGCTTTGATGCGCTTGCGTCGCGTCATTACGGGTCCTTGTAGTGAAATTCGGCAGTGCAGACGTATACGTAATTATCTTTACATGATGGCGTATCAATATTCCAATGTCGAGTACACGGAAATGGTGCGAATGCTAGCTAGGTGTGATGACAATGTTTCGGAAGCGTGTCGCCAATACGCCATACGATTCCCAAACGTACGTATACAAAATACTTTTGTCAAGTGCTATACCGTTGTAACTTGACAGAAAATGTGAGATGTCATTGTTAGTTTGTTTTCATTACGGTGTTTAGTGCATAGGTACCGTGAAATATCAAGGTTATTTCCATGTCAAATGTTCGATTGTAGGTATAATTTGGCTTTTGCGTAAAAAGGCGGAAACCGTAGCGTAGCGAGTTACTAACCCAAAAGTATTACTACGAGGACAGTGCGCGGCAATGTATGTAGGTACAGCAAAATACAGAGTTGAAATGTGTTACATAGGACAACGAAATATTTAAGGTTTGTTTTTGGTAAATGTATTATGTTTTGTAAAAAGTCGTAGAACAAAAGTTGTTGTTTATGATGTTAGTAATATAGTCCTGAGAGGTTACCGGTGTTTTACAAATAACCCTGTATAGACATAGACATTATGAATTTTGTTTAAACAATGACATGAATATTTACTTTGTAAAGTATTATATTGCTTTAATTATTGTAAATGTGATGACTGTGTGGGTGATTTTTTTTCTTCATTTAGTCATGGTCTGGCAGTTTGAGTAATTTATGCGACCTACCCAAATGTTCTTTCTTTGGTATTGTTCGTCAAATCGTTGAGCTCCTCAAGTTCTGAGTTGAGCTGCATGATTACTGATAAATGCGTGCACTGATTGGACAGGTCCACTTAATCTGTGTGGTTCTTTCCTCAAAAGACCATTTCAGACACCAATCCACTGAATCCACATGGTCTTCACATGATCTGACCAAGATTATGTCTGGACTTAAAAGAGACTATGACCTCTGAGTTTGTTTCGGCCTTTCTTCTCAGAGTACTCAGATAGGAAACGCCGACCTCATCGAGTTTTAAAAATATGATTGACGTGTAAAAGTCTTTGTACAAACCTACTTACAGAAATAAAATCATTTATCATTTATCAATGAACACAATGATTTTGAATCAATTCTACTATCTTGTAAATTTTGACATTCAAAAGTGCCTTTCATGTGCCTAATTGAAATAAACTATTTGACTATGATTGAATATAGTAAAACATACTCATGTGGCTTAGCTTGCAGCACAGGAGAGTGTGTATCTTGTAACGGTTGTGGCTCATTAGCTTCTTCTAATAACCTGTTAAAAATACAATTATTAAAAAATTATGTCATTAAATATAGCCAGACATAATTTCGGCCATGGCGACCAATCTCAGCGGAAACTAGCCATCTACGCGGGAAACAGTATAGTCCACAAGACACGGATGCACTCACTCTTCCCTCACTCTCAAAGTCCGATGGGACGACAACCCGAAACTCGCTCTCACTCTACAGGCAGGAGCAGGCGCCAGGTGCGCGCGAGGCACGAGCCTATCACACCGCCTACTTCCAACCCCAGGCTTCTACTAAGAAATTCCTTATGAAAAAACCCTATGACACTTTTCCCGACTATAAGACCAACGAGGCAGACAATTAAAACATGTAATAATGTATGTGCCAACACTCACTTTCTCAGTTCCGATGCTTTCTGCTTCTCTTCTTCATATTTCTGTTTCCAGAAGGTTTCACCTTCCTCTGAGTCGCCTGAAAATTAACAGTAACAATGTTAGAAACCCATAAAATATACTAAAATAACTAAAGTATTTATAAGGCAGATGTTAGTGGAAACCGCCGCCGGGACGGGACGCCCCAGGATGAAATTAACTATAATTATGCCCAGGGCGTCTTAGGACCTTATTATTGGTGATGTTCTTTAGAAACATCAGGTGCGTACTACTACCAGAGGTTTGAATGTAAACGAGGCAAAAGGAGTTTAAGGATCGTAGCAGGTGGCGTTCTGTAGTTTCTGCCTACCCCATGGGAAGCAAGCGTGACGTCCGGTATATGCAAATACCGGACGTTATTGTGACACATCGATCTTTAGAAAGAGACTACGAGTGACAGAGACAATGCTCTATAAAGCCAAACCTTTTCTAAAACCCGATGTGCCATATTTATGGGCAAGTACTGTACAGAATACATACTTTCTGGTAAATAAGTGATATAATTCTTGACAATTTTGCCATCCTTTATTATTGGGTAAATCTTTTTCCCGTACATGACGAAGAGACCACCTTCTTCTTCTAGTGCTGATATCTTGACGGCTTGTGGCTTCCTGTAAGTAATAAACATTGATAATAAGACGCTTGTTAAAATGGATGCCATAAGAAACGAAAAGTTGCAAGGTACCCCAAAAATGTTTATTTTTCCTGTAATTTTTTTCACACCCCAGCTACATTGGCTTACCATAATATCGTTTTCTATTATGCTGATCTATTATTCTACTGGAACAATGTATTCAAATCTCTGAATAGCTTTATGGCTGGTTGTTTTATTGAATCATGATTGTGTTATTTAATAAAATCATTCAATGGATATTAATGTTTTTCTTTTTTTTTGGTAAGTTATCAAATTTTATTCATCTCTCAAATACATTTCAAACTATACAGGGTAAGTTTTTATCCAGTGCGCAAACTGTAACCAGGAATATCAGCATTTCATTCTAGACCCCCAGCGCAGAAATTTTTCGTAGGTAATAAAAAAAACCAGCTGTTCCATACATTTTGACCGCGTAGGTATTGCACTTTTCTATGGAACAGCTGTTTTTTTTTTTTGTAAAACTGACGTAAAATTTCTTTGCCAGGGGATCTAGAATGATATGCTGAATTCATGGTAACAGTTTGCGTACTGGATAAAAACTTATCCTGTAGTTTTGTATAAATTAGAAGCATTTTCTTTTTAATTTGTAAATGTGTACCATGGATCCGTTTATTATGATAATATGATGTTTGTTGACTTGAAAAAGCATGGCTGTTGAGAGTATGTCATGCTCACTTAATTAAATATCTCACTGATGGTGGCGCGTGTGTTGGATCATTCGGTGCCCTACAAAATGGTTGAGTTGGATGGTACTGATCCACGCGTCATGTTCGTGAATGGACGCCGTCGGTTGAGACTGGTCATCTCTAACTTCCAGGGCTTATTTTGAATCTTAAATTAGAATTGTTTCTTAATTTTTTTACGTGGTTCTCACAAGAAGCAACAAGAATTATGTACTCCGAATTTTTTAATATCTCGATTTAAAAGAGTCTCTTTGGAGTTTTTTGCACTTTCATCTCCATACAGATCTACGTTTTGGAATGCGCAACTAGCTTCAACTTTCGAACTAACTGATCACCTTTATGACAGTTCTAAAGTGTCTGTAAATGCTCTAATTGAAATGAATGCTTTGAATTTTAACTATGAACGAAATACGGTAAAATTGGGTAGTAATACACATCACTAACGACTAACCCCGTTGCTATGGAGAAGTCACTGTCTACGAAGAAACTCGAGTCTATGTGTGACCTCGTGCTCGGGAAAGAGATTTCGAGAAGGGTAGACAAGCGATTCCTATTCTACAGTAGAGTAGAAATAGAAATTGTCACGTTAAACCTGCATCATATACAACGCTACAAGGTACTTTTGGCGCGTGGTCTAAATCGGAACTGAAACCACCATTTCTGTAAAAAATCACAAATGTTTCCCAACCACGCTGGCAATGTCATTCAGACACCAAAAGATCCTTGTAGCACTTTACAAAGATCTTTTAATCAATTCAATTTTGCTGCTTTGTGAATTTTTCATTACAAAATTTGAAGTCATTTTGTAACAGTTTAACTTCAATAAATGTGCTTCAATGATTGTGCAGTCAGTGTTAAAAATATCGGGACGAACCGACTGTTCAAAATGATCTGATCAACAAAGAAAATTAAACTTTATCTCAATTGAATAAAGTTCTTGTCAGAATGCTGCTGTCATGTACACACGGCTACACATCAAGCTATACATTTACAGTGTAGGCTGATCTCGCATTGTATAGGATTTCCGTACCGTGCGAGATCAGCGTAAACTGGAAATATCATGACAATGACACTATACTTTTACACTGGTCGCCTGATTGACAATCAAACTGGACTTGAGGAGTATTCTGTAACATGGACCCTGGTTCCTTGTAGACTACAGAACCCTAAAAACAAGATGGCGGCGTTAGTTCCTATTTTGGCCACGCTACTAGCTTTTGCCAGCGGCTTCGCCCTCGTGGAGTTCGGTGTATTATACATTTAAACCTTCCTCTTGAATCACTTTATCTATTGATGAAAACCACATTAAAATCAGTTGCGTAGTTTATAGATCTAAATGTACAGACACGAAAAGCGACTTTGCTTTATACTACGTAGAGATACTCACAGATATTTTTTGGTTTGCCTGTTCTTCCGGGTGCGCGGCGGCGACACGAAGTCTTCACTCTCTGATGTCCAGTCACTTGTGTTCGACGCGGGGGCAACAGTGTGGCTGAAATACCATTTCTTTGTTTATTTGGTACATTATTGACAAATTGTTTATACAATATCTAAAGTGTCCTTTAAGTTATTTACTTGTCTGAAACACATTTCAGACAAGTAAATAACTTAGGACTTTTCCCCCTTATTACAAAACGGACAAGTTAGTCCTGTGCAAAGTTGTCATTTATGTATTACGAACTTTACCCAAATTGAAATGAAACAAAGTTGGAAAAGCAAAAACTGGAGCAGCTTTAGGCTAGAACTAAAGTTAGATCGCATTTTGTAATAATATGGGTGGAGTTTATATTCCAACACCTGCTTGCCATGCTTAGAGGACGAGGGGTGATAATGGGCGACAGGCAGGGGTGGCTAAAAGTGAAGACTATTTTGTGTTACTCTCAAATAAGATGTAGGAGACATAATTACTTACTGCGAAGCATTATTTTGTGTAGCATTGTGTGATACGGTTCTGCTACGACGAGTCAACTGCCGTTTACGCTTTGCACCAACTCCTCCTCCTAGAAAACAAAAGAATGGCACTAATTTCAAGAAAAAATTACAAATATTGTTTTACACCATGCAACAATCTATAAGATATGTGTATGAACCGAGATGATGACACATAATATAAACTGCATACCCCCAAATAAATAAAAATCTTTTGTTCTATCATGCAACTCCATATCTTAAAGCTTGACCAGTGTCAGCTTTTAGCATTTGGAAGCGACTTTTAAATATTCCTGATACAATATAATTGCCATACATATCAGAAAAAAAAAAAAAAAAGTTAAATTGTTGAAAATAAACATGCTGATGATGGCAATATCATTAATGACAACGTGTTTCTTAAAACCAAAGCAAGCATGAATATTAAGATTGTAAAAGTATCTGATATTGACAATGGTTAAAAAGTAAATGAATTTTAGATAGTTTAATGCTTGTTTGGCACGCATAATATCATCAAATCCATATCAATAAAACACCTTGTTTGTGAAGGTGCATAGCCTGTGCATTCAAACTGGCGTCATATTGCAAATGCCATCCTTTTCATTCCATTACTCTACAAGCATGAACACAAGCTGCTTATGCCCCGAACGTAACTTACCACTAGTGAATCCAAACATGTTTGCTAAAGCCTTTTCCCTTTCTGCTTTATTTATTAACACTCCAGGGCGTTGCTTCTTCTTTGGTGAAGCATGCACTTCTCCGGCATTAGACTCCGAGTTGGACTCCAGCAGCACTACATCATTTGAAGGTTTTGACACAGATGCCAGTTGTTTATTCATGTGAGATTCTTTCTTATTTTGTTCAGTATCACTAGACTCTGACATGTTAAAGTTAGTCTTATTAAATTGTTCATCAAACAGACTGATATTTTGTAAGCAAGGGTTCTTGATCTCTGGCGACTCTTTAGCGTCACTTTTCTTTTCAGTTTCTATGATATCTTCAACACGAGTTTCAAAACTTGTTGATGGCTTCTCATGGTCAATTGGGTTGTCTTCCAGCAATGGTTTTTCAATGACATCCGGTTGAATGGACTCTTCATTCGCTTTTCGTGTAGGTTCTACATTTGTATCCAAGTGAGATTCTGTAACCTTGTTATCTGTTTTTGCTTTTGACCTCAACTTGACATCGTGTTTCTTTTTCTTATTGTCTATTGTGTTTGAATTATCTTCAGAACAAGATCGTTTTCTAGTAGCTTTCTTCGTACTTGGCGTTTTATCAGGGTTGTTTCTTACTTCAATTACACTTTCTGGTGCTTCTTTGTTGTTAGCAGTTTCAGAATTTTTGTTTGTTAATGCTTCTGGATTATTCGGAAGTGAAGCATCTACAGTGCTATTGGAATTATTTAGTCCTCCAGATTGTACTTGAGGTTCAGAATGGGAATCATGAAGAACTACCTCAGGAATTTCAGAATTCTGAGCAACTGGTATTTCAGTAACCTCAGCAGTGACATTCTTTGTTGCTTCAGGAGTCTCCGGATCAGCATCATCTACCTTTTCGGTGCCATTCTCTACGTGCATTGAAGAAACTTCATCATCCGAATTGTCTATTGGTAAATCTTCTATAACACACATTACATTGGGGATGATTTTCTTAGGAGATTTATTTTCAGGTTTGCTACCACCATCTAATTCTTGAGCCAATACTTCCTCAACTACTTCAGGAGACAGTCCTTTAGCATTTTTAGCAACATCAGTAGCTACGCTTTTAGTGGTAAGAATTTCATTGTTAGGTTCAGGATCAGGAACCTCCTGAATATCTTCTGGTACATTCTCAACTATCTCCATCTGGCCTTCCCTGTCTGAATCTTCAGGTTCAGATGCAAAGTCATCCAGCACTTCTTGTAGCATAGGTGTCAATGGTTCAGAATAAGTAATGCAATCCCTGAAAGATTTGGATGGTCCAGTTGTCTTTTCATCTGACTCATTGGATTCTAAATCCTTCCGAATTTCCTCTGCAGTTTCATAACAGTTTTCAAGTATTACGGTGTCAGCAGAAGATCTACTTCTTACCTTTGAACATGTTATATTCTCACCTGTAGTGGTCTCCCCTTCATTTTGAGACGGCTCATTATCTTTCGGACCTAGAATACATTAGACTGTGTAGGACAAATTGTATTGATTTGGGACGAGATTTTCTTGAGTTTTGACTCATAGCTATTTTTTTATCAATTTCTACATTGCCGTGGCATTCTAGGAACAATTTTTTTAAAAGGACTTGGAATGAAAAAAATTTAGGGAAAACATTATAGTTAATAATAATATTAAATTCTTTATTTTCGCTTCCACAAATAAAACAAGTAAAAACGTAATACATACAATTAAAAGGAACTGAACTTGGACTTAGAACATAATTATTTTTAATAATTTAACATAAAGGCATAAATATTTTATTTGCGGGAGACTGGCGCCTAAACTAAGCCGAAGCCTGTAAAAATACAGAGATGGAACAATATTAAGTGCAAAGAACACATTTTCACAATTTGGTGTTGGCATTTGCATTTGGCATAAGAGACTACATAGATGAGTGTATTCTCATAATCATGATGACGAGTTTTAGGCTCAATGGTGGTATATTGGATGAGCTATATGATTTACATTTGATTGAAACCTACTCAACTACCAACTACAACTACAAACTCATGTGGATTACAAAAAAAACCAGCTTTGTTTTAAGCTTAGCTTTTGTTTAACCTTTTGATATTAAGTGAATTTGCATAGGCATGATTTAAGGGGTTGATACAAAATAAAGTGTTTAGTATATTATATTGAATCATACCATCTGAGTTGGAGTCATCACTTATAGTGTTGATTTCAAGCTTATTTTTGTTCTTATTGGCCAGGTCACATCTGAAACAATATGAATGATCTATACTCATAATGATAATAATTGGCTTTCTTCTACATGTTACTTCTGACTACTCTAATGTATTAGCTGTAAGTTTTCTTAAAATTAATAAAATACTAATAAAGCTGAAGAGCTAGTTCACTTTTTGTTTGAACATTCTAGTCACTAGTACTACCAGTCGGAGTTGAACTTTTTTTGCACAGAAGCCAACAACTCTACAGCATTCATTAAACGTATGAATTTATTTTATATGTCACTCTTGGATAAACTACTAACATGAACCCACTTATGACTTGTAGCCTGATTGCTCTAGTAGTCTAATGGATGGCGATAAAACCTGAGCATAGGCATGAATTCAATCCGAGGTTGGATAGTGTTTTTAAATATTTCCATCATTAGGTGCAAATACAAGCATAATGTTATGTTATTGACCACAAATTATCATGGCTAAATGATTGAAATATTACTAATTAACTTTGTGTTGTTGCGAAGCCTGGCAGAGGCATGTCGAGCTATGGACTGTAATAAGCTGAGTCAATTGATTGATTAACTTTACCTAGCTCTGAAGCTGCTTATCTGTTCATTAGTTAGATTGAAGTACGGATTATGTACGTCTGGTAGTATCCGTTTCAAGAATGTTTCCTTTAAACTCTGCCATGTCCTCATAGTAAGCTGCAAAACAACATTTTATAAATTAACATACTACACAGCTACATTATAGGTAAGAAATCAGTACTTGAATGTCATACAGGATTCAAATAAGCAGATAATACCTTCGTGTTAGCAAGATCCTGCCACATCTTTCTAGCCTTGATTTCACCGTATAATTTGTTTTCTACTAAATAGTCTACTATCTTCTTGAACTCTTGAATGGTATACGGTTTTCTAGAAATACAATAATACAGTTTATTTATCGTAGGTAGACACCTATAGTTAAAACACCGTAATTTTATGAAAGTGCATGGTTCACACGATAAAACTTCGGATGCAAATGATGCGCATAATACAATAACGGTTTACAGTCTTACCCCGACATTTTGAAGCGTATTTTCTATTTTAATTGTTTTATATTGCTGATGCTCAACGTAGGTATACACAATACTATGTAGGATTGTAGGTAGATAAACGAGTGTAGTTTCCAGTTAGCATAAAATCATCACCGGCAATTTTACAAATATATTTGAATTAGAATGTTTCTGGGAATGCACAACGAACTCTTGATTCTTGTCTCTCGTCTAAACACAGTCTAAATAACCTGAATTTTTGGTAAAATTTACCAATCGGCCGCTAAACACACTTCCAAACGTACGTCGCACAGTGGAACGAATGTATGGGAGCGGTTGGACGTAGACATGTCCGAAAAATAAGAGTAAAATTATGACAAACTAATGATGCCATCTTATTCGATTACTTAATGCCTTCATAAATTGTGGTGATGAATTTCTTCATAACTCCCATATTTCGGGAGTAATTTGAGAAAATGTGAAATTTTACTATGAAAATGAGTGTATCGAGCTCTCTCCCTCCTGATTCCGGGCTTGTTTCAAGTAGCGGTCTCTAATATCGTAATGCTATTACTAAGAGCTATATTTAATACTAAGACACATAGTGCGCCAAATGTGCACTTTCTGGGATAAAAGGAAATGAAAATTTAAAAAAAAAAAACGTTTTTTCCCCATTTGTATTTACTTTAAACCGCAGACAGACTTATTAAGAGGTCTATAAATATATTATATATATATACAGAAATATATATTAACAAAAATATTCACAAGAACTGATGAGAGTATGACTTTTAAGTAAGTTGATAATAAATTACCTAGTTTCATTAAAAGTACAATAAATAATTAAGATGTAAGCTCTAATTTACTAAGTTACACATTTTAAAACAATAACATCATTTAATTATCTTCGTCATCATCATCATCATCAATTAATTCAAATTCAGAATCGATGTCCGCTAAATCATTTATGTTAACAAATTCGATATCACTTTTCTCAGAATCCGTAAGCTCATAAAATTCCTTAAAAGAAGATTTTTTTACAAACTTATTTCCTTTTGGACGGATACTTGTAACAAGTGGATCAGAAGACAGTAAAAGATTGTGCATAATATCTTCATTGCATGAGATACTGCTATGCTTTCGAGAATGCCCCTCTCTATATTTTCTAAAATCTTTATTTCTAGCCTCAGATGCCTCTTCGGATAGAAAACCAATGGGCACAATTGACATGTTCTGAACTATGTCTGGCCCATGCATTAAAATTTTATGAAGTGAAGAAGGCATATAATACCATGGGTATAACTCCACGTAAAGCTTAGCAGTATCAAAGCAGAACTCTCGGAATTTAGTTACGTTGATCTTCTCTCCTGATGAAATACACTGCAAGATCACACAGATTTTTCTTAAAAGCATAGCATCTATTCCGGTCAGTTCAGCAGATTTAGTGTAGTTTTCAAAAAATCTCCTTGCCGAGTTGCCATTGTTGGTGGATCCACTGCCTTGTTTCACAACATCGAGAAGTAAGCCCGTTTCTCTTCTTACAGCCTCTTGAACTCTTTTCTTCCTGTCATCAACTTGCCTTTTTGCTATATCACCCCTTACTTGCCATGATTTTATGTCTAATTTGTAGGAAATGTGTAATAAGCATTCCATTGAGCGAATCCAAGCGTGAAGGGTGCTTAAGCTATATTTATACATGTCCTCGTTTGCGTGTTTATCTTTGATTAACTCTAAATTATTCATTTCTTTAGGACAAGCCTTGCATATGTCACACACTGAAGCTGCTGTATTGGATATAATGGAATGAATTTTACCATCAATCATTGTCAACAGCAGTTGGTGTTTGACACTAATTCCATCAGTGATGGTGGATGGAGTTAAGGCTTCAATCTCTGCTTCGATTTCAGCCATCTCTCTCTGCACATTTTCTTTGGTTTCCTTTATAAACTTAAACAATATTGGCCGGCAAAATGAAGTGGAAGATGGTCGCTCGTTTTCCCAAATTGTTACACCTTTTGAGACGAGCCGCAGTGGTACAAGACTAATCATAAAATTACTAGCAAGATCGATTTGCTCATCTTCACTCGTCCTTTGATGATAAATGCTTTGGCTAGATGATCCGTCAAAACCCCATTTGCTGGTCAATACGAGCTGTTGATTGGGATCAACAGGGGTTTCTAACGACCTAATAAGTCTTCTTGAGGTTAAATCCATCAAGGCTTGTAATTTGATTTTTGCAGAGCTCTCTGTAACTGTGAGATCTTCTTTGGCCGGATAGCACTTAATTTTTTCTTTAACCAACATGTAGTAACTCGGGTATTGAAGAGCTCCTTCTTGAGTGTTGAAATCCCGAAGAGTGTTATAGCGCCATTTCGATAAGTTCATCGATACATAAAGAGCCAATGCCTTCAAAGGGGATATTTCCCGTACCTGAATTGATTTACCTTCAATGAAGGCTTTGATTTTTGAGGCCTCTTCTGGATTCTCCGTCAAGTATTTCATAACATAAGCTGTATCGCTTTGTCCTGCCTTTTGAAGCGCCCTTTCGGCCGAAAACATAATTTCAGCGCTGCTACTGCTGCATGAAAGACTATCTTCAGTGCGTCTTCTTTTTTGCCGGTTACTAAGGTCCTCAAAAGATTTACGAGGACTAGGATGTGTACAAGTTGAAGCATCAGATTTAGCAGGAGAAATTATGGGCTCGATGACGTCACTTATATTTTCTGTAGAAGGTTCCATATTTTCATTCTGTAATTCCGGCCATTGAATTGCAGCCTGTAGCCAAATCTCATGTTTCTTCCGAAACTTATCTGTGCTTCTTCCAGACTGTGTCCATTTTGCATAAATGCGGTAGCAAAATCGACGACACCAGTCTTTTAAACTTGTTTCAGCACTTTCACATAACTGAACACAACTGTTATCTTTTAAAACACTGAACAAATAGTTAAAGTCGCGTAAATCTTTATGTGCGCGTGCGCATAAAGCAACGTGAATATCAAGATTTGTATTAAAATTTGGAAAATACATTGCGAGATTAGCTTGGATACAACGAGGTGTAAATCAACACTGATTTTAAAGTTACTAATAGTGACCTATTTATATAAAATCCAGGTATCCCAGGTATCCTTTGTTAAATATTGCAAGGTAATTAGTTATTGTGATAATTAGTAAATGATGCATGCTAAATTAGTGTATTAAGAGCCATTTAGTAATTAAATAATAGCAATGTTCTTATCAGTAATCATTAGTGCATCAGTTTTATATGTAAACCTTAAGTCCCTAATTATATATCCTAATTAGCTTATATCTTCTCTAATTGGCTGCTCAGAAATGTTATTGTAATAAGGTAAACCTTTAGAAAAACGGTTTTAATCAACAAAATAAACAAAAAATAAAAAAATTGTGTTATAAAATAAACATCACTCTTTATCCCAGAAAGTGCACATTTGGCGCACTATGTGTCTTAGTATTAAATATAGCTCTTAGTATTAGCATTATGATATTAGAGACCGCTACTTGAAACAAGCCCGGAATCAGGAGGGAGAGAGCTCGATACACTCATTTTCATAGTAAAATTTCACATTTTCTCAAATTACTCCCGAAATATGGGAGTTATGAAGAAATTCATCACCACAAGTTATGAAGGCATTAAGTAATCGAATAAGATGGCATCATTAGTTTGGCATAATTTTACTCTTTTTTTTCGGACATGTCTACGTCCAACCGCTCCCATACATTCGTTCCACTGTGCGTCGGTACGCCAGCGCCAGCCAGTGTTGCCAACTCCAAAAATTCAAATTACTTGAAATTACTAGATAGAAGATTGAGCGTTGCGGCGACGAACCGTTTCCAAAGACCGTTTTGTGTTCTGCGACGATGAAACTGTTTTACGTCCTGGGTTCAAACAGTCTTCGTTGCACAAACCAGTCCTCGAATTCCTTGGTGCTATTTTTTATTTTACGCATCTGAAAATACAGTCGAGAACGCAAATTCAATTATCTATCACACTCGTTCGTCGCGTCGCATCGTCCTCAACTTTTCGCTTTCGTTTACAAAGCAGTCCTTACAATAAAAAATGAACTTTTCGTCACTGAAATACAGTCGATAATCTATTACCAGTTGTCAATGCTGTCGTTCGTCATGGGACGGTCAAACCCGTGCAACCTTATGTTGGTTGACTTAAAATTCGAAGTTGATTCGCATGAACGATGAATTGGGATAATCGCTAAACCTGGAATTCGCGCCGGTGAGCGCGTCGCGTGGTTATTATTTCATAACATTTGTTTACATTTTTTTGGGCCAGTTAATTGTTATTGAGCACGTGCAGAGAACTTTAGTAATTGTTTTTTGTTGTTGTTTTGTTTGCAAATAGTTGTAAATTTAAATACACCTGGTAAAAAGATTAAAGTCTGTCCCAGCCAGACCTAAGCCTGGAAAAATATGAAGGAAAGTTCATTTCATCGTATACTTAGTAAGGTCGATCGATAAAACGAATTATGTATTTAGTTAACCATTTCATAGATTTTAAATCGTTGATAGTTGTAAGAACTAACAAACTGCAACTATTTCACTCGACGAATACCTCGAAAATGCGATTCTATTCCATGTTGGATAACTTTCGTCGTCCGTCAGTCGTCCGTCTCGAAACCAGTTGCAACCGTTTTCTACAACCGTTTTCATCGTCAGAAAAACGGTTGCGTTTCGTTTGTCAAAAATTCGACAACGATCCACCGCTAGAAATTACCTATCGAGTTCCCTCGTCGAAATATCATATTATGGGCAAAATTATCATACAAAAAAACACGAAAAAAAAACCTAAAACATTCATCAAACATTGATAACAACGACAGCACAGAGTACAATTTTGAACGACAGTGACTAGTTATAGAGGGAGATGAGATATGCCACGTTTCAGCGCCAGCAGCACAAACCGCCAAACTTTACACACAACCACGGAGTGTTGTGTGTCACAGTACAAGTGTATCACAGGTCATAAGAGTCTTTATTTACGTTTTACGATCTGTGTTCACGCGTACCCAGGGCACATAAAGCCAGCTAGAAGCAATTATTAAGATATCTGAGAAAACCACAAGAATACAGTACTTATAAAACGCGGAGGGATGGAAACAAGTGTTAGTGTATTATTGTAGTCTTAGCAAGTGTTATTTTCATATGAAAGAAACGTGAGGGATAGAGATAGAGAAGAAAGAGAGACATTCACATGTTGATGTTGATATACTTGACAGTTGACGTTGACATTTCGTTGAATTTTTGCGTTTTATTTTGTCTGAAAAGTACGTTTTGTTCAAGATGCTTTTTTTTCAAAGCTCAAAATGATCGTAAGCGTATCTTCATCCAAATTGTCGTACGCCCCCATAATTATCGTTCGGGCTGACAACACTGGCGCCAGCTAACCAATTATGCTCTGTGGCAGTGTTGCCAGGTTTGGTTTTCACTATACCGCAGGCTTAGTCGCAATTTACCCCAGATTCACTATTAATTTGAAAAAATACCCTAAATTAATTAGTTTTTTTTTTACTTTACTAATAAAATAACGAGATATATTTTTGTTACTCTCTGCATCGACTGCATAGTTACCTTTGTTTGTGTAAATACTATTTTTAAATTTATCTATGATTGTTTTGGAAGGTGTGAACTTAACGCAAGATTACTGTTTAATGACTGCGAATTTTACTCTATATCATGGCTAAACACAGCCTATTACCTACAAAGCTCGGTCTTGACGACTAAATACAGAGAATAGGCTCTCTCTACCACTACACATTATTTATAGGTGCTGATAAAAAAGATATTACTACCTTGGAAATGTTATGGAATCGTTTATTATCACCAGCATCTAAACCGCACTGAACCCCAGCACGAAACTAAACGCAACGCGACATATTTTCAGTAAGTAGTTTAATATTATAGTGGTCTCGTAATCGAAACAGACCTTACTCTAAAAATACCCTACAAAAATAAATACCCTAAAACTTACCCTGCCGTATTAGTTTCACCCTAAATCTAGGGTAAATTATCCTAATCTGGCATCACTGCTCTGTGTAGCCAACGATATTGCCAGAAAAAAACTTCCCAACCAGAAATATTTTATTGCCACAGATTCAAGACAGTAAAAAATTGGCCGAAGATATTTCGCTAATTTTCCATTTATTTCTAGCAATAGTATCTTTCACTTAGTCCATCCATCCATTAGTATTCTGTGCATTGCCCTGTCTGTCAAAGTTTGTACATACAAGAACAAAGATGTTTTACATAGTATATAAGTTCACAAAAACTACTTTCAAATCAATTCTAACTCTAACAATTAATTTATCGCACTTTGTGAATCGGTTACAAGGTGCGCGAAAGTGAAGCTCCGTAAAAATGCTTGGCAGATAAATGGTCAAACAGGATAAGGTGGATGCGCTAAAGTACCCCGCGAAATTAAAATTTTCTTCACTTTTTATAATTTACCGGTCAGTGTCAGGTTGTATGTTGATTAAACTATGATTCACGAACGTTAAATTAAAATCATCAACGAGATTAACGAAGGGTTGAGGTTATGTTTGAAACTAAAATAGACCTTTCAATAATTTCCAATACGACTTAGTCATTTCTGTTGCTCTCTCTCTTTCAGTATTAGAATCTACGATTAGAATGGAAACATTTTGGTTTCAACTTTTTTAATGGGTTCGAACATTTCGCACATCTAGATCCAAATTAAAGGGAGCTAAGTCAAAAATTGGGAATTTTGATTTAGGCTTACCATTGAATTCCTTAGCGCACTACCTATCGACCAATTAAACAGATTTAAAAATATTTTTCTAGTAGAACTTGCAAAGCAAATATGTATACAAATAACTTCTCCAGTACACAAGAACACGGTAAACAGTTTTTGACCTTTCCTGAGAAAAGTGCTTTTTTGAGTTAACTCTGTTTAGATCTAGGTGTGCGATTTGTCACTTATCCAACCCACCCCCAGCACCATTTTGATATTTCTTCATTGCTTCCGAGCACATTTTTTTTGGAATGGCATCTCGCAGTTGACCTTGAGAGGCCGACTTTCCTGTGGATCTTCTTTTAGTTTTTAGGCTAAAAGCCTCCAGCCAGGAGCTTACTTACAACAAACTACACTTAAATACTATAGTAACCACTCGCTGAGAGCGCCCCCTGTGTCGTTCGGGCCTCGGCTCAGAGCGTCACTGTCGGGAGAGCAGCAATGTGGGGACAGGCTGGATCAAAATAGTTTCCTTATTATTATCAATAGGGGATTTTAACTCTACTTGCTCAGCTTTGGCGTGGGCTGGCACTTCTACGGGCAAGGGACGGTTGGGGTTTCTGAGCACTACGAAGCATGCAGTATTAATGGGTACACATGTACACATAGACAAAAAAGCGACTTGGCGGCTAATACCTGTCCCTGTTCTGCAAGCCTGTAACAATAAAAAGGGCCCAGTATTCTAATTTTAATTAAAGTAGAAACGCTAGGTTCACCCGCGTAATTAAAAGCAAATTGCAAAAAACGGAAGAAAAATAGTAAGTTCTAATGTATCTTGTACAGTCTATGTTTTTTGCAGTCCCTGTGTTGGTCACTCGCTATGACATTTTGGGCCAATGACATCAGTGATGCGCCTGATGCCAACTTAGGGTAATTTACCCTAGATTTGGGGTGAAACTAATACGGCAGGGTAAGTTTTAGGGTGTTAATTTTTTTGGGTATTTTTTAGGGCAAGGTCTTCTTCGATTACGAGACTACTATAATATTAAACTACTTTGTAGAAATATGTCACGATTCGCTTAGTTTTAGGCCGGGGTTCAGTGGAGCTTAGATGCTGCTGGTAATAAACGATTTCATAACATTTCTAAGGTAGTAATATCTTTTTTATCAGCAGCTATAAATAATGTGCAGCCGTAGAGTCTTATTCTGTATTCAGTCGTCAAGACCGAGCCCTGTAGGTAATAAGCTATCTTGGGCCATGATACAGAGTATAATTTGCAGTCATCAAACAATAATCTTGCGTTAACTTCACACCGTCAAAAACAATCATTATGAATTTAATAATACAGAAACAACGTTAACTAAGCAGTCAAAGCAGAGGACAAATATGTGATGTGAGAGAAAAAAATATAAAAAAAATATCTCGTTGATTGAAAAAACTGAGGGAATTAATTTAGGGTATTTCTGGGGTAAACTGCGACTAAGTCTGGGGTAAAGAGAAAACCAGGCCTGGCAACACTGAATGACATTGACACTTGACAGAGCGGGAGCGTAGAAAGCGCGCAAAATCACTGCAATATTGGCAGGAATAAAGTTAATTATACGAGGAATTTTGCAATAATTTAGTATCAATTGACTATGGAAAATAGCGGTTACCTCTCTTTATCAGATATACTAGTTACACATGAGAAGATTCCATGCAAATTTTTACATGATCTACCAAAAATGGGTTAGTATAGTAACAAACAAATACCCCAACCAGCATGTTTCTTGAATGATCAATAATTTACTTTGTTATTGTATTTGTTTACTTTTTGTTTCAGGTTTCTTAGATCCCTCTGCTGCAGATGATGATTTAAAAGCAGGAACAAATGTAGAAATACCTTTATGGTTAGCCGAATCATTATATTCCAGAAGACCCCCTTTAGTTTCTGTGGACTTACCCAAAATTTACAAAGATTCCTACAGAGAAATCCTTAACGCAGATGCTTGTACAGTAGATATGCACAAATTAAGTCAATATTTTTATGAATTTGGATGGTACATAGCAAAACATGATATCAAAGGCGAAGTGTCATCTACTCTCATAAATGTAAGTAAAATTATAAAACTTGATGCCATCCTATCAGCCTAATAATAAATATGGGCTTCCTCTTGAACTAACATCCAAATAATAACCATTCTTGGTATACATAGGCCTGTATAACAGAGCCTGACCCAAGATTTACTTAAAACTAGTTCAAAGTAATTTGATTGGTTGAATCTAGTTTCAACAAGTATTAGTAATAAAATGAAATGAAATGTTTATTTATGTAAATAGATCCTTTATGACACTTTTATGCATAAATATTTTAAAACTAGATCGCTGCAGCATTTCCTAGCTAGCTGATCAATGAAAACAAACTCAGAGGTCATGGTTGCTTTTAAAGTCCAAACATTACATAGTTAGAATTTTATGTGCGTAATAATGTAGGGAAAAGAGTCTTTTGGCACTGCTACACATCAAGCTAGGTATACATTTCCAGTTTACGCTGATCTTGCACTGTACAGAAATCCTATACAATGAGAGATCAGCTTATACGGGAAATGTGTAGCTTGATGTGTAGCCATGTGTACAAACAAATATAAAAATGATCTTTATACTAATATAGAAAGAGAAAAAATTGTATGTATGGTGGTGGTCGTATAATTAAGAATGATTATTTATAGGGATTTTAAACTAATAAGTGTAACTAATTGCATGTATTTTTTTTTTTGTATTTCTCTTGGTTTTCCATACTAGCGGTACATTCGTTGAAACACACGGTTGGCTAAAAAATAAAAAGATAAATGTTACACATTCGATCTGAACTTAGTATTACTACTTACTGGCTGGTCACATAATTAAGAACGCGAGTAGTTTATTTTTTATTCAAATTTAAATAGAGAACACTCTGTTGCTCTGTGGTTGTGTCACTATTTGTATAATTTTGGCACTATTTAGTCAGTGGCGTAGCGTGGGGTGCCGGAGGGGCGGGCCGCCCCGGGCTCCACCATTAGAAGGGCAGCACAATTGGAAAAATATATTTTGTGCGGTCACTGGCGGTCTTTGGACTCGCTTCAATGCTAAAGCTCAAGACAATACCAAGAAACGATCGCTCAAGCTTTTAGAATTTATTCAGCAATGCAACTATGGTATCTGCGCACCTAATATCGTAATAATGCTTCGATTTTTTTTATAGTATAGCTATGAGTGTTGCTTCATGTGAATGTTGCTTCTCAAAGCTGAAATTAATACAAAATTATTTGAGGTCTACCCTGAGCTCCATAAGATTGAGTAATTTGGCCATTTTGTCGATAGAACATAGTGTGACAGACGATATTCACTTTGACGAAGTTACACATGATTTCGCTGCGCCTAAGTCCCGAAAAGTAGAATTTTAGACTGTTTAGACTTTATCAAACGTTATTTATAAAGTGTAAATTGTTAACGTTTTTAACACAGTCATGTTACTTACACATGTAGTACATGGTTTTGAAATAAATACTTTTCGCTTAATTCTTTCATTTCGTTACGTTTTTTTTTCTCACCAACACCAACATTATTATTTTTACGACGTCAAAAGGGCGGCAAATTATGACTCCGCCCCGGGCGACAGTGACTCACGCTACGCCACTGCATTTAGTGCTGTAAAAGTCTTCAGTGATTGCTTCATATGAAAACAATGGGGAAAAATAAAAGTTGTGATAAATCTACAAAGGAAGTAATAATCAAACTTCACGAGAAGAATTGGTCATAAAAAATATAGCTGACCATCTGCAATGCTCAAAAAACTTTTTTCAAAAAAATAAACAACCGACTTCCAAAAAAACACTAAAAAGTAAAAAATAACTTTAATTTCGGAAGTCGGTGACTTTGGATATGTATTTTAATTTTTTGTCACCGCCTTCCGAAATTAAAGTTATTTTTTACTTTTTAGTGTTTTTTTGGAAGTCGGTTGTTTATTTTTTTGAAAAAAGTTTTTTATTTTTCACTTTTTAGTGGTTCACATGTGCTTACCCCTTCACAGCGTACCGGCGTGATGTTATGTTATTAACTGGTGTAAACAATTGACAGACATGAGATTTCAGCAATCCCTGTCCATTTGCTATCATTTATTGAGGAGTTCCGTTGCCTATCTCCGAAGTTCTTCATCAGATCTTCACCAAATTGAAATGGAACCACTCCGAGAAAGTACTCTTCCAAAAACTACACAAATTGCTTCAAGTGTGCCTATAAAATTTGAAGAGTTCTCTCTATTTCTCCAGGATCCCATCATCAGATCCTGACTTGATGATCATGGGACCACCTGGGAAGTATACCCTTTCGAACAAAAAAAAAATTATCCAAATCGGTCCAGCCATCTTCGAGTAATCGGGGAACATACATAAAAAAAAAAAAAAAAGGTTCTGACGAATTGAGAACCTCCTCCTTTTGGAAGTCGGTTAAAAACGATGGCTTCCATGCTGTGAAGCATTTTGGCACGTATCAAACTACTTCAAATGTTCCGCGTGTACAGTAAGGAGTCAAATGCTGTAGCATACGAAGCATATTGCTTTACACGCGCGGTCCAGGCCGTACTTACATCTGTGTGTATAAGTGATGCATCAAAACGCTCTGTGTGCACACCTCAACTCACACACTGACGTCGAATGAAACAAAAAACATACCGTCGCACAGACTGAGTAATTACGCGTAACCTTGGTCGGTTCATACCATTGCTAAAATTCACGGTCTCATGTCAAGTTCCGATAGCCTATAGCGTATCGTCTTGGATTAAGAAACTCGTAGGTCGGGGTTCTTGTGTTCAAATCTCGCGGCGAGACTTTTTTTTTCAACAATAATCTTTATCTGCTCTTTTATTATTCGATAAATGAATAAACGAGAATAATAATGTGAAAATTATTTTTTTATTACTTACATGTATTGATAATTAAAATAAAGGATTAAGAATGTTTATTACGTGATTATAAAATGTTTATTCGTTATAATTTTATGAAGTAGGTATAAACATAACTAATAGGAACTTTTTGTTAAAACAGTTTATTTTGTTCATAAAGAACAATTTATTGAAGTAAAGTAGCTAATTGGTGAACTATTATAATCAGGCTTAAAATATAATAATATTGTGCTGTAATTACTACTGTATGTGGGTACTCTAAAGAAACCACAATAATCTACGCAAATGTACCCACGAAAATATAACAAATGCAGACGCGTTGTCACAATACAATTAAATGACTCAGTAATACTACTTTTATTCTACAGCGAGTGAGTTCGTTCTATCTCAATCCTCAAAGTTAACAAATCGTATTTAATAGGACTTATTGAGGTTGTAGCTTAAGTATTCATTTTAATTGCGAAAAGAAGTTTGAAACTAAACCTCAAAATAATCCATATTACGGATATGACACAATATGATCTGAACAGTACTAAAATCAATACTAATTTGTAATTTATGTTAATGTTTTTCCGTTAAATATGGTTTTTGAGCTGGTTTTGGTGGAGCGCACGGTTCGTAAAGACGTGTCGAATAATTTGGCAAAATGTCTTGTCGTTATGAAACCACTTGTTTCATATTCGCTGAACAAGTGCTGTCGCTGCGCCTCTTTTGAGCTGGGGTCTTACACTTTGCTTTCGACGGGCAAAGCTACCCTCTTCCTCATATCTTATCACGCACCACCACCCACACCGACTCACAGTATTTCACTAAAACAAAAAAGGGGTACTGTTAGGCTACTAAGCAAAATACATACTACATAATATGTATTACTATTAAGAAAGGGACCATTCAAGTATTACGTAAGCACTACAGGGGGCGGGGAGGAGGTCTTTGTTTTGCTTATTTTTTATGACATGCGGGATGGGGATTTGGATGGAGGTTACGTCAGCAGTATTTTTTTTTTACTTTTTTGGATTTTCTACAAAATTGAATAGATTTTGGTTTGAACACATATGGCAACCCTAGTTACTAGTCTATGAATGGCTCGAAGAAAACGATGACGATATTCCAAAATTACACGAAAGTAAGCAGACACAACATTGAGCAACAAACATCCAATGTCATCGAAGACTTAACAGCCGTAGAGTCATGGATTCGTGTGTCATGGACTGAAGACTGTTAATTTGAATTCATATACCAAAATTTTAAAAGAAGTTTGTTTTGTTCTTTAATAAACAAAGATTAAAATAACAGAATACTTTTTCAATTAAATTTGCTTAAATAAATATTATATGCGCTAAAGTCCTCTATTCCAAGCCTATTCCTTATTTCTAGACTTATAACTGCTGTTTATGAATCAATAAATAAACCAGAACACATTGGAAAATGCATGTACCAACCAATGTTTACGTGGGCATGGGAGGGGAGTGCGGGTTGTTCGAAAGAGATACCGCCGCCCCTGGCACACAGGCAACTGAGGGAACACGGGTGAGTTTTAGTCAGTAAAAGTCTGACACGCTCTCCCGCTCCACCCAGAGCGGGAGAAGTTATTTGATGATTTCCCACCCAGAAAAAAAAAAAAAAAAAAGCATGGGAGGGTAAGAGCTTCGCTTACTTTTGCTGACGAGGGGGAGGCCGGGGTTAACAATTGCAAAAAATCTCAGATTCTTCAGAATCTCATCAGATTTTTAATCATTTTGTTTGAGGCCATTCAAGTATTACTACTTGAATGGTACAAAATTATTGAAAATAGAAATTTCACATAAATATGAAGTAAGTATAATGTTATTTCATCGTTCAGTAATCTAGGAAATAAATTCACTTTGAAATTTTATATTTTTCTTCTATTTAGACCTTATATTTATAAAACGTCTAAAAAAATAACTACTAGGATCAGCAGTTATACGTAAATTAAATAAATGTTTAATAAAATAATTAAATCATAATACTCACACTCAGTCCGGTTTCATCAGATATTTATGATATATTAAGTCCACTTTTATGCAGCGCAATAATATTCGCGTTCATTTCTATATTTAAATTTGCTTACATTTTAATGAACTAGAACATCGCTAATAGATTAAACACACGTCACTAACACACAATAACAATCAACAACGTTCTATTTAGTCGCGGTGAAGTTAACCGAACCTTAATATCATTGAAATTTATTAATGTTTCTCTGGGTATAATTATAAAGTTTTACGAGTTTAGTGAACAAGACGAACAGAACAAGAATCTATAGTCAAAAGCGAATGTTTAAAACACTAAAAAACTGTCACCGCGCGTGGGATTGCAACCTGCGACTCGGTACGCACAAACGCGCTAACCCAACGCCCTTTTACGCCCTGGCCCTCCAGCCAGGGCGTAAAAACGTACTTAACTAGCTTTTAGTGTCACTAAAATGCAACCACAGGAAAGCCCGGTTGCCCGAGATGCCACTAAAAAAAAAGCGGAGACTCCTAGACTATAGAGAACATATGAAAATTTGTAAAAAAATAGTTGGCGATTTCATTCTATGTTCCTAATCCTGTTTGTTCTAATCATGCGGCTATTTCATAACATACAACTCCACTCCACTCTTCTGCTCCACCGTCCATCGGTCCTTCGACAAACATGGCCAGCCCACTGCCACTTCAGCCGATACAATAAAAGGGGCTAACTAAGAGTGTAATTTATTTTTTCAGACATTCAGGCAAAGATTTAGAATGCTGCTATCAGCCAGCGTGTCTACGGACTCTGTGGGTGCTATACAACCTCTATCAGTGAGTGAGCGTCACCAGGCAGCTGAGGCTGCAAACACAGAGAGAGCTCTCTCAACCTGGCTCCAGAGAGGAGAAAGTGTACTCACCACTGCTAATATGGTTGCCAACCACCGTAAAAGGAAAAGGGCTGAAATGGAAATGCTTTAGTAATAATGTTGTTGTTAAGGAATCCCTGTCATAATTTTTGATTTATGTATTTATATTGATAAGAGAGAGATAATTTATTGCATTTGTTGTGTGCGGAGTCACAGCGGAAACATGTCGAATTTCTTAATTTCAGTTTAGCAGATCTTTAGTGTATGACGTCGTGTAATTGTGTATGATAAATGATAAAAATAACAAATTTGTGCATGCAACCATTAGGGAGCTATTCAACAAAAACTGTTTCCGCTGGAACTACGTCATCCTAGCGGCACTTTTTTTCCTATGGGCGTAGGTACAAGAAAAAATTACTTTCAATAATACCTACAAAGTAACTTCATTTCTAATTTCTCACACTTCTTTAAGGGGGAAATGCCAGGAATCCCGCGAAATTCACGAAAATAAGACCATTGAAAAAGTAATTCAATGAGATTATAATTTTGAATAAGACAGTTGTATTGATTATTGAACCAAGAACCAAGGTAACCGACAGAGCCCGTAGTATTGCCAAACTAAGTGGCAGCGGGCAGGGCACATTGCTCGCAGAACAGATGGCCGATGGGGCCAAAAAGTTCTGGGCTGGTGTGGCGACCGCGCACCGTAAGACGTAAAGTTGGAAGGCCCAAGGCGGACCTTTTCCTAATACAACACTTTGCTGTATGATACATAATTTACTCGTAAGTTGTGGGTAAACTTACATAATTTCACTCCAGCAGAATATCATCGTCAGGTATATTTGCCTGACACATGCTAAGCTGGACTCCCATTCGGTGCAACCTTGAGACGCACACCGCACCTTGTCATTTGATTTATAGTGTCATTTCACTATATTTCAAGCACCTATGTTTATCTTTTTGTAGATGTAATGGGCATCTTGTTTTTCTTTAAATTCATGTTATTTGTGATCATTTAATTGTATTTTTGTGTGTAGTGTGCACTAAATAAAGGTTTTTTCTATCTATCTATGTATCGATGACCTTGTGAGGGCCACAGGAGTCCGCAGGATGCGGGAAGCTCAGAACCGGTCGAAGTGGCGGAGCTTGGCTTGGGGGAGGCCTATGTCCAGCAGTGGACGTCTTTCGGCTGAAATGATGATGATGATTGATTATTATTTATGTATATAATATACTATACTGTCTATGTTAATATTATAAAGAGGTAAAGTTTGTGATGTTGTAGCGGGTAATCTCTGGATCTACTGAACAGATTTTGAATATTCTTTCACCAATAGAAAGCCACGTTATTGGTGACTGTCATAGGCTATATATTAACCCGAAAAATGAAAAGACTCGTGGTAGTCGGGGCGAACGAAAACGTTTTTTTACGAACGTTGCCTTAACGATGAGAGTTAAATGATTGAATTCTAAAGAAAAGTTGTAGTACTTGGTAATGCCTACAAAAAAGTCAGCGACAGCATAATTATATGTCTAAGTTTTATATTTAAGTCACAAAAAGTCGTTTTTTTACAGGGCCCGAATACCGGTATATTTTTCGAAACGGTTTCGTCTTAAATACCTAAGAAACGATTTGTTTCGGTTACGTTCGAACAGAACGATAAATAAGACGTTATTGAAGAAGGAACAAATTTATTTCGTTTTCGATTAATAAAACGTTTTTAACCGATTTTAACCATTTTTGTAAATTTTTTGGGTTGTCCGGTCTTCCATACGCAACTACGAATGTTACAAATTTCATTTAGTAAGTATTTCACGGCCGTGCGGCTTAGAGTTGTCTTTCTTTTCGTTATAGCTTAAAGTACTAGTATCTCTGACTATTAAATGTTTAACCGTGTGGTGCGGGGCTTAAAAAAGTAGTACCATCACATTCCCGTGGGTGTCGTAGGAGGTGATTCTTACTCTGATTCTTACCCGAGAATGGGTAGCAGCGTTCTTTATGCATTTTACCAGCATACTGCGATTGCCAACTCGCATGCTGCGATCGCCAACTCGCCTGCCAAGCGTGGCGAATTTGGCAAACCCCCCTCCCCCAAAATGACAAGCACTATAGCAAAATGGCTCCTAGTACCCAGCGGCCCGCCTACCCTTCGCTATGGTAGCAGTCAAGACTACGGTGAGAAAACCGGTGCTAAGAATCTTCGGAAGAGATCTGGCTATCAAAGCAACCGAAAACTGCACCGGTCCGGAGTGTACGTGTGTTAAATGTTGCCAACATTTAACACACTTACACTTCGGATCGACGCGCGACGAGAAGATCACCGAACTCGGGGAAAAATTGAGCTGGTTACGATGGGTTATAGTCGGGATATGTGAAGTCCAAAGAACCTGGAGAAGGAGGACTCGATAATCCTCAAATCCGGTAACTTCTTATATTTCCGGGAGGGCCATCAGCAGTCCCAAGGCGGTGTCGGATTTATTGTCCATAAGTCCCTTGTGAGCAACGTGGTGAAGATCGAGAGTGTGTCGACCAGGGTGACGTATCTTATACTCAGAATATCCAGAAGATATTCATTGAAGGTCATACAGGTCTACGAGGTCGGGGAACCTCATCACACCCCAACCATGAGGTGGAGACAATGTATGAGTGTATATCAAAAATCATGGTCTAAAACTCATTTCACCGTTGTCATAGGGGACTTCAACGCGAAACTGGGCAACGAGACGATGATGAGCTGAGAATGGGGTAATTTGGAGTTGGACGTCGGAACCACCAGGGTCACTTGCTGGCCAGTTTTATGGAAAAGGAAGGCCTCTTTATGAAGATCTACTTCTTCAGAAAGCGTGAACACAGAAAGTGGACCTGGTAGAGCCTTGATGGTGCAAATCAAAACGAGTGACTTTATTATTATCTACATCCATTTGGAAATATTCAATGATATCTCTGTGATCAACGCGGTGAAAACCGGAAGCGATCACCGTATGGTAAGAGGTACATTGAATATATCAATATCAAGCTGGAAAGATCTCGGCGAATAATCGAGGACGTACATCATATCTTGATGGAGTGTGAGCGGGGCGAACGCTTCAGGAGAAGTTTGTTTGATTCCATAAATATGTCTGGAATTGGTACTGTAAATAGTGTTATAGCCAAGCCTATGTCTGACGAGGCTAGAACTATGTACAAAATATATTACGAATTCAAAATTTGGATATGATGGAGCGACATAGTCAGTATTTTAACAAACCTCCTTAATGAAGGATTAAAAAAAAATGATCTCGTCTGATGAAGTCTACGCTCCGTCCAGCACCAATCCAAATCCGAAACCCCGAGAGCTTTTAGCTTGAACTTCAGAATCGTTTCGAGTGCCTAGGGAGACCAGTGAATGATTTTTATGATTGGTTCGTCGAAACTGCTCATAAGGTCGAGTCTAAGGTCTTCAAGAGTCGTCGTACAAATGGTAAAAAGAAACTCTTTGCTCCTACTCGCCACCTCTTGGAGGACAGGCGCAAAATAATCTTGCAGTCTTCACACGATACGCTAAAGTACCGACACCACAATAGACGGATCTCTAAGTCTTTCAAAAGCGACGTTCGCCGCTTTAATACAGACCGCATTAAGGACGCGATAAAGCAGAACAAGGGCTCCAAGGGCTTTGCATGAAATCTATTTATTGGACAAAGCCAGCTTGTGAAACTAAAGACATGATGGCAGGATCGTATCCGCGTTATACACGTCAATAAGACGTAATTGACGTTTTCGGGGCGCCAGCGGAGCAACCCCGTTACGAATCTGGCAAAAGACCTAACCAGCCAGACCTAGCCAGATTATCCCGACACTATACCGAAGACATCCCGGACGTCAGCTTTTATGAGATTAGGATGGTTCTGAAGCAGCTTAAAAACAAGGCGCGCGTTTAATGACGGAATTACGGTCGAACTCCTGAGTGCGCGCGGATAACCCGTTTTTAGGCCCTCTAGGAGCTGTTTTATTCTGTCATACTTGAGAGCCAAACGCCACAGGGGTGACATTACCTTTCTTAAAAATTATAGACGCATCTCAGTTCTGAGCCACGTCTACCAGTCAGAGTCATCACGAACCGTCTCGAGCGCAGGTTTGATGACTTCCGACTTCCCGACCAAGCCGGATTCCAAAAAGGCTTTAGCACCGTAGACCACATACATACGCTGCGGCAGGTTATTTAGAAGACCGAAGAGTACAACCTGCCTCGCTTAGAGTTTGTGGTGTACAAAAAAGCCTTCGATTCGATCGAGACATGGGCAGTCTTTTTAATGGTGCCAGATTACCAGAGACTATCGGTACATCGAGGTGCTGAAGTGTCTGTACGAATACGCCACGTTTCAGTCCGACTCCAGGACCAGACCACGAAACCTAACCTTCTGCAGCGAGGTGTGAGACAGGGATAAGTTATTTCTCCAAAACTGTTCACCGCTGCACTGGAGAATGTCTTCAAAGTCCTGGACTCGAAAAGAGCTGGCATCAACATTAATGGCGAGTACATCACTCAACGTCGGTTTTCCGATGATATAGTTGTCATGGCAGTGCCTATGGAGGACCTCAGTACAATGCTCGATGACCTTAGTAGAGTTTCCGAAAGAGTGGGTCTTAAAATGAACACGGACAAGACAATGGTCATATCAAAGCCCATGTAACACCCACTTTTATGTCGATCGGAGACGGTACACTTGAAGTTGTGGTCAAGTACGTTTTTTACCTAGGACAAACTGTCCAGTAAGGTAGGTCTAACTTCGAGAAAGAGGACAATGGTCGAATCCGACTCAGCTGGGCAGCGTTCGGGAGGCGACGCAATACCTTCTCGTTCCAAATACCGCAGCGTTTCAAGACGAAAGTCTTTGACCAGTGCGTGATGCCAGTGATGACCTATGGCACTGAAACGTGGTCGCTCTCAATGGGCCTTATTAGAAGGCTAAGATCTACCAAAGGTGAATGGAGAAGGCTATGCTTGGAGTTTCTCGACGTAAGCGAATCAGGAATTAAGAGATCCGCAGAACAACCAAGGCATCCGACATATCCCTATGAATTGCCAAACATTGGCAGTGGGCAGAGCATAGTGCTCACAGAACAGATTGCTGATGGGGCCGAAAGGTTCTGGAGTGGCGACAGCGTACCGGAAGACGTAAAGTTGGAAGGCCTCCCACAAGGTGGACCGATGACCTTGTGAAGACCGCAGGAATCCGCTACATGTGGGAAACAGAACCGGCCGAAGTAGTTGAGCTTGGGGAGTCCTATGTCCAGCTGCGCGTGCGTGGACGTCTTTCGGCTGAAATTATGATTTAATATAATGTAATGAAACGAAAACATACGAGTTAATGCTTGTCGCCGCGCCCTGTGCGCGGCTGCGCCCTGCTGAATAAACCGGTTTTTCAAATCGTTCTCATTTCGTTTTCGTTCCGAACAAATAAGTACAACATTTGGTTCGAAAACTGTTCGAAACGCTTTAAAAACGTTATTTTTAATAACGTTTTGAGGCCCTGTTTTTTTATATTCAAATAATAATTTAAATCGTTAGCTCATGTTTATTGGTCATATAATCAACAATTATGAATTCTTATCAAAATACTTAAGGAAATTTATCGTCTCAAGTGTTTGAAACAAAAGACTCCCCTTTTACTGCATATAATTTGCACGAATGGTTTACGACATAGGTATGGGACCGCGACCGTGTTGTAATCTATTGAGTGATATTTCTATTAGACGGTTTTTTTTTCATAGTAAAAATGTTTACCGCCCAACGAAGTGGGCACGGGTCAGCTAGTGATTTATGATTCTGTAAATACTTAAGTGTTACAGTAGCAAATCATATTTTGTTCAACATAAAACCTGCCTGCCTGCTGAAAAATTGAAATGCGCGGGCTACCTCAGCGGATCCTCCTAAGTTAATCCAATCTTTTTACACAACTTGTATACAAAAATGAAAACTATGTCCAACATTGGGTGGATAATGGAAAATAAATTATTGTAAAAATAAAACTGAGTTTTTATTTGTACTTCTAAACACTGTCTTCAAAGTAAATTAACCTTTTTTGGCGCCGATTTGTAAACTAACAGTGCGTCGAGTGATGTCAAGTAGCGGGCTACTGCTCTAGTAGAAGGGCATTGTTTCTTTCAATGTGGCAATTTGCAATTTCTAGATAGCTGAAAGTTGTAAGACGAGATTTGATTAATAAAGTCTGAAGTTCCATATAAACAGGATTCGTAATAGTATTGAATGAATGAAATGTACCGATCCCAGCGTGGCTTCACCAGACTCGATTAATCGAATGAACCCCAAGATTCCAAGATTTTGCACTAGCCCCTGGAGCCTCATGATTCATGGTGTTACAGAGGCCATTGCATATCAAGAAGTAGACCGGGGGGCGCGGTAATGGTCAGGTAGACGTGCCCTTAGGATAGGAAAGGATTACGAGCCTATCTCATATCTAATACCTTTAAACGAGCAAGTATTGTGTATACAGGGTGTAATTTTAATCAGCGTTAACCTCATAAGGGGTCATTGTACCCATCATCAGGAGAGACGACATTCACCGACATTTTTAACGCCTCTTCTTTCAGGAAAATAAGTACATATGGCTAATGCGTCAACAGTGGCAAAATGTAGAGTTCTTGTTCGTGGACGAGATATCTTTGGTTCCCTTTGGTAACCCTTTGGCGGCATAAACGTTATGCTCTTGTGCGACCTCATGCAGCTTCCGCCAGGAAGTTAGTATTAGTATTTGTTAACAAGAAAGTGGGCTGGGCATTTTTTGTTTTTACGTGCATTTATAAAAGCGTGATTTTCTACTGTTTTTTAAACTATTAATTTATTTTATACTTTTTGGTCTCTGATAACGAAATATTTTTAACATTTATACATTTATTTTAAGTAGGCGAATGAGCCCGCATCCTCTTCATCTCCACCAGTGCGTCTGTATTGCCTGGTGTTTTATCTGTCAGCTTAAAACAATCTAGCTCTTCAATTTGGAGACCACTATGTGATTTTACTTTATTTAGGGCCACATACGCCTGTCCAGCCGCAAAAGTACGGGAAGTACCTAAGTACACCACTGCGTGGTCTACCGTACAGCCTTGCATCTTGTGCACGGTAGATGCCGTAGATGCTCAACTTAAAAGCACCTATGTCAATATTTACACTATTCAATATTATAATAGGTTTGTTTTAACCTTGAAACCTGATCGTGTTCACAAGTTCATTACGAGGCCTTTCTCACAAGTGCAAACAACGACTATGATACGATATTCGATCATGGAATGTCAGTGCCTATCTTCCGGCTTCATCATCAGACCTTGAAACCTAATCGTGGTCAAAGTTCATTACAAGACTTTTCTAAGAAATCCAAAACAGCTATGATACGATTTTCCATCATGAAGTTCCAGTTCATATCTTCCGGCTCCATCATCAGATCAGTTTAACAGTACCATATTATTGTATTGTCATCAGAACTACATACAGCTGCCAATTTACATTACGCTACGACCCTTGGAAGATGGTTAAATTAGTTACCTTAGATTCCATTACATAGTTAGTTACATATAGGTCAACCTAATAATAAAACATACAGGTCGACCTAATAAAAGCGTGTTAAAAAAAATATAAGGCGTGTTAAAATAAAAAAAATGGCGAGGCAAAAACGTTCACTAAAAAGAAAATACTGTATTTTACAATAATCGAACAGCGAATTATTGTAAAGTGTATATTAGAGCTGTCGAATCAAGGTAAGTTCTTTTATTTTGTTGATATTTGCCAACTTTCAAATCACATTTTGTAAACAGTGACGCATGTACTCTGTGAGTGACGCCATTGCTAATAAGCACCTGGAAGGTAGTCAATAAGAGCCAGGGGTAGGGGGCTTATTGGCAAACTAGGCAAGCCAAAATTAGGACTCTGATCTCATTTGATTATAGTTTATTACCTAAGTATGTAATTAATAATTAATGATGATAATACTGCGACACCACCATTGAAATTTGTTGATCTCATTTTTCCATTTGGATTTTTCGTGCATGTTACTATCTCATTATTGTAATTAGAGCCAATGCATTTGCTTGGCATTTATTTTTAATTTTTGTTAAACTATATTTTTAGGTACGAGGTTTTTATCCAAATATAGTATAAATTTGTTAATTTTACATATAAAAACAACTTTTTGTTACAAAATATTACTTGAGTTTTATAGGGACCGATTTGTTTTTTTTTTAATGATTAATGGCAAATTGTTGATAAGTTGGTCTGTAAGTGTTAAGAATGTTTTGTTATAGAGGAAAACAAATGAGTTTATTTTTTATATGCTTAGTTTCTTTTAATTTTATCTCGGCTCTTAGTAGACTACCTGAGTTTATTAGGGTCCATCGTAAATAATTTTTAAAAATTTATTTTTGTTCACAAAATGTTTAAAACTTAGCCTTAAAGATGTTTTTTTAAGATCTCAATTATATAATGTTCAATTATATTCCTGATTTTTATTTCTACTGCACCTAATTACTTCAATATTTCAGTTTTAATTATGCCGGCTCTTATTTACCACCATGGTCCATGATCCATGTAGCACCACTTCTTCCTCCTAGAAAAATTTTCAAATCTCGCCATTGTACCGAGCATTGAGTATCCAACAGCGCATCCAAACGGATGAAAAAAACACTCAGTTTTCATTTTCAACTCTCGGCGTTATGCAGATCGTTGAAAATCCAGTGCGCGGAAAAAAAAATCGCCCGTGGGTACGAGGGCTAACCGATGTTATAGATTCAGCTATGGGGTCGATTCCAGGTCGGGCATTATTGAGTTTTTTTCATTAGGAATGTCTTAGTTGCAGGCAGATGGGCAACAGCAAAATGTGGATGTAAGACTGTAGCATTATCTACAATCTGCCATTGCCTATCCATTCGAGAAAAACAAGCGTGATGTTAATGCCATAGCCTTCGTATCAACCTACTAATTAAATTAGAAACTAACATAACTACCTTTGTTAAGAGAACAAACAACAAGTTAACAGGAAAGACCTAATTACCCGATAGAAATTCGATCATGATTCTAATAATAATCCGATTGGAACAGAGGATCAACATTTGAATGTCGAGCTATTTATACAGTTGAGAAAGTTCGAGCGTCCATCAGTGACTGGTATCGATGTTTGTTTCATAGGGGTGAACCCTGTATTTAAATGTTTCTGCCTGACAAAGTTAGCCTGAGTATTTTGGTTGGTAAAACCATCATCATTATTTGTTAAGCGACAAAAAAGGAGGTTTTCTAGTCGACGCGTAGCTAGTCATTTATTTTATTTATGTTTGACCACGTATAACTTTTTGTACTGATGGGTACAGCAATTCTTCTCTAATAGTGTAGCATGGTAACATTAAATACCTATTTATGGGCAGTGCCACAGTGAACCCTTCTTCATAGCAAATTAGGTCTTCGGATTTATAACATACCAAATCACAAATTCGTACTACTGTAGTAAGAGGCAACCATACCAAATATTTAGTACAGGAAGTATAGTTGGCTATAAAAGCATTTGGCACAGTCTGATGCGACTCAGTCGTTCCGATTGTTTACTTGTATTCGAACGTCGCACATCCTCATAAGATGGAGTTCCCTAGGATGTGTCCAGCTCGGTGGCTATCGGACCAGAACTTCGGCATGTGCATGCCACCACACGACTTTCTATATCCATTCTACGATATGCATTCAAATTATGTTCGCCCTTGGAAGTGTTATAATAACAGCCAAACTATTTCTAAAGAATTTGGATCCACAATAGAAAACGAGAAAGGTAACTATAAAATAACATTGGATGTGAAACATTTTCGCCCGAACGACATCAGCGTGAAAGTGACGAATACGGAAATAATAGTAGACGGGAGACATGAAGAGAGACAGGACTCCCATGGGTTTATCTCGAGACAGTTTAAAAGGCGCTATGCCTTGCCTAGCCATTGTCCCGGCGAGAACGTCACCTCAACGATGTCTTCAGATGGTATCCTTACTATAATTGCTGCGAAGAAATCGTCTAACGAAATGGAAAAAATTGTACCAATCAAGATGTGTGGCTTGAGTCCCAGAAAGACTCAGGTCGAAAGCAAAATAACTTCAGAAATCATACAAAATTCTATCAAGGATACTGAAGACATGGCGTGTAGTAAAGATAGGACTCCAATGTTGCTCAAAGAAGACCATAGCCGTCTGCTAAAACCAGAATTACTCAAGGAGGCAGTCTCAAGCACTAATGGGGAGAAGATGTCGTCCAAACAAGTTGTTAATATAATGGGTCTGTCTGAAAAAAAAGATCCCATGAATATCGGCGCCACGTCGAACAAAATCGAGGAATCACTTACGAAAACAAGTCTGGGGTTGTCTGAACTGACTGAACAATTAGGGCAGAGAAGTTTAGCTTCTACTTCAGACATGTGTGAAATGAAAGGCATGTCTAATATGTCAAAGACACTAATAGAGGAAAGTTCATCGTCGTATATGTCGTCATCATCCATGTCTTCTACGATGAAGACCAGTGGGAAGACCGGCGAATACGTGAGTGATATCATCACAGCGGAGTTGAAGGAAGCTGCTGAAAATATATAAACATATTAGCTGGTTTTTATAATGTTTATTACTTAACTATAAAAGATTTTGTTTACTCTTATTACAAATTCGAACCTTATTTATATAAGTACAAGTCATTGATTTGTATATTTATTAACAAGAGCATTATTAACTATTTTAAATATCTACAAACTCATAATCTCTTTAAATAAAACCTCACTTTGGTGAAGCATATTAATATCAATACAATAAATAAGCATTATGAGATCATTGAAGACTAATATCAAGTATACATTAACAGTAACAACCTAGCTTGAACAACTTCAAGATAATTATTGTTATCTTGATGTAATGGAGGTCATTCCAAGTCAACAATTGATTATGTATATGCAACTGCAACAAACTATGTGAATAAATACTTGCTTCTTCCTCAAATAATTTTTTAATAATCTCCAACACTAGTTGCACACTAGACGAAAAATAACGAAACAAAGAAACTTAAAAGAATGACAACTTTTATGACAAATGCAAACATCACACCAACTACCACTATAAATTCACTGGGTCACTATACGTATAAGATGTCAGTATCCTTATATTTTATTTAAGTCTCTTCGTCACAACACTCTTGCACCTCATCATTGTTTTTATCACTAACCAGTAGTTCTGAGGTGCAGCGGTAAGGACGTATTGACTGTTAACATCTGTCATTCTTGACTGACGGGTTGAGGTCATGGAAGTAAGGGTGAGCCATGGCATCATCAGCAGGCATCCTCAATGCTGGGTTGCAGGTGAGGAGGCGGGCAAGGAGGTCCCGGCCCCGTGCGGGCAGACGGGGCACAACCTGGGCCAGGCCCAAGCTAGGTTGGTACACCGGCATTGGCTTGTAGTCAGGCAGCTGGGTCACTCCAGGCCATGTGTCTTCATTCGGAGTACCTGGAAATTGTAATAACATAAACAGATGAATACTTTGTACTTATTGAAATACTAACATCCTGTTAGGAAGGAACACTGACAATTCAATTTAATAAGATACAACACTTTACGTTTTATTACTACAAATTGTAAAGAATGCTCACTAAAATTGACTGTCCCTCCATAACAACATCATAGTTCCCCTGCCGTTATCCCAATGTATTTAGGGTCAGAACAACATATGTTTTCCTTTCATATTTCTCTATTAGTCGTTGTCTCGGTGGTCACCCTTCCCTCCATAACAGTCATAATAGATTTGTTTGGCATAGGTTGTTTGCTACATTATCATCTTTGTCTCAACCATAGAATAAAAATAATTGATTTGTAAAAAGTACAGATGTTACCTATGGTAAAAGACTAAAAGTCTGTAGTTTATGTTCAGTCAGTATATTATTTACCTGTTTAGGGCACAAACATTATTTTACAATATTAATACTTCAGTAGGTACTTATTTTTAGTAAAATATAAATATTTACTAGATTATTGCAAGACACACACTACAAAACTATAGGCTTTAAAAATTCAATTTTTATTAAAGTTGCATAGATTCTAACTCTAAAATATTTAAATAACAGTTCCCCTATATTCTTAGGTAATTTATCAAAACCTATAATGCACATAATATTTTAATATTCTTAATTTTATTTGTATTACAAAACAGAATATAAAATGTTTGTTGGATCTCTTAGCTGCCTAATGATAAGAGTGAAACTTTAAGCTCAATAATCTACTTACCAAGGAGTTTGAAAATCCTTTTCAATTGATCATCAACATCGGATCCAGGGAACAGTGGTCTCCCAGAATTGGCTAGCTCTGCAAATATGCACCCCGCTGACCACATGTCAATGCTGGTTGTGTAGAGCTTGGCACCAAACAGGACATCCGGGGGCCGATACCAGAGCGTTACTACCTCCGCTGAGTAACACTTCACGGGTATACCAAAAGCTCTAGCCAAACCAAAATCGGCTAGTTTCAATTCCCCGTTTTTATTAATCAACAAATTCTGAGGCTTCAAATCCCGGTGCAGAACATTGTGGCTGTGGCAGAAGGCGAGTCCCCGGAGCAGTTGATACATAAACGATTTAACGACATCCAAATCTATCTCACCATTTAAACTGTCGAAATACTTCTTCAAATCCTGATCGCAATGCTCAAACACAAGAGTCAATTTCTTTTCACTGTGCAGGACGTCATACAGGCGTACAATGTTCTTGTGCTTTAACTCTTTCAGAAGGCATATTTCACGTAAAGCTGAGGATGGTACTCCTTCATCATCGTCATCTAACCTCACCCGCTTTAAAGCCACTATTTCATGGGTTTCTTTGTTTTTAGCTTTGAACACGGTGCCATACGTTCCCTCCCCAATTTTCTCTAATTTTTCGTACTTCTGCATAATTTATAAATATACAGCAAAACAGTAGTGTAAAATCGATTGTTTATTCTGATTCTGCTTCGCAAAAGTTCCTCCCAGGATTTATGACACTTTGACATGAGGTGAAACCAGTTTATATGGCTTGTTACAACGCATTTCATGATAAAGCAATCGTCATTTTGTGTGTTAATTATTCATAGATATTTGTTTAGTAAAAAACGAGAACGTTATGTTCACACTAGTGATTATAAACAACCTCGATGTCAACAACACAAAAATTGCTTCTCAATATTTTTTACAATTGTGTAAAAAATACTATAACTATCTTTTAAACACGTGTGCGTTCAGAACATATTAGAAAACTCAAAGTCAAACCATCTATTTAAACTAAGCACTTGTAAGGCACTTTTGAACGTCAACATTTACATTAAAATAGAATTGATTCTAGTCGCCCCTTCCAAAATGTAGTTTCGTATGGAGAAGAATCACAGAACATAATATGTATTCCTAACGGAGAGAAGAATGGGCAAGAAATTCCACCCTTACTCTTTTAAAATGATTAAGCACAATATTTAACATATATTTTGTTATTTATGTGTGAAAACGATGCACCCAGAATCAAATTACCTCGAAGTAAAAAGGTAAAAAGAATGAAAGTGAAGCAATTACAGATAAATTAATTTAATGATAGATACATGGTGCTCACATATTTACAAACATTGTAAAAGTAAGTATACGATTATCCTAGAATATTAACAAGTAATAAGTCAGCGTGTGAGCTAAAGTAATCGCTGAGTGTAAATCAATGTCATAAATATAATTATTTATACAATATTCAATTAGCAACCGGTTTGATTTAGTCTAGACTCTAGATTGTCCTATGGAGCAGGACGAGCATGTTTCCAAGCATTCTTGTCTTGTTTATAATCCTCTAATTTGTAATGCTTGATTACAAAGTGTCCTTTTAATATGAGTTTAAAATTTCCTTTAATTTAATTGCAATATATCACAAGGTATTTTGTTATAAAGGCTCCTACACATTTGCCGGCGGCACAGCCGGCGGGTTTTTGCCTTGCGGGTATGCTGCAGTTGATATTAGGCCGAGGGCACTTGCCGCAGAAATCGAGCATGCCGCCGGTCTTGTTGGCGGCATGGCCGCCGGCATAGTGTGTAGGTTGCAGGCGCGGTCCGAGTGGGGGTCCTAGGGGTCATGACCCACCCCCCCAAAGCCGTAAACGTAAAGCTTAAAATAGTATTTTTTCGAAAATATTATACATTTTCTTATTAATATGTAGGTAGTCTTTGTCTGTGACCGTCACCAAAGTCTTCGGCTGCGACCGCGCCTGTGTGTAGGAGCCTTAACATTTAACACAGTACCCCCTAAAAGATGTGTGTACAGACGCCAACACAACAAGCTACCCCAAATCTGTCAAATTTCTTTATTATATTTTCATTTTTAGCACTTAGGCGTAAGGTTCATGTTCAATTGGGAAGATTTGACTCTTTGGGGTAGCTTGATGTGCTGGCGTCTGTACTTTAGCTAATCTGAAAAATGGCTTATCTATTTTGTCTTTCGTTTCTAGTATTAAAATTATGTCTATTACTAAATTTATTTAAAAGATGTAGATTTTTTCTTGCATAAATGATATTCTCATAAATGAATTGACAAGGTACCGTCATAATATTAATTCTTTTAACAGAACGAACTTCTGTGTTTGCAAAATAACATTCAGGCTACAATCCGAAATAGAAAAATAGCGCCGTCATTTTTGTCGACAATATGGTGTGCTCGTGAACGCGATAAAAGTGTACACTCAACGTTAAGTCGTATTGGGCACGCCACGATTGCGGCGGTAAGTCCCCTCTTTGAGGAGTGGCTTGAGAGGCGCACGGCGTCCTCACCTTCCTCCTGAAGTAGGTCCTCACTGGACACGGTTGTTTCGGGAGATTCCTGTTTCGGATAAGGCGGGGGGAAACGCCCGGGTGTTTCCATTGCTAAGATCGCCCTGAGGACACGGTGGAGCATACGGTGGAGGTCTGCCCGGCTTGTGCAGAGCACCGCCGTGTCCTCGTGGAGGCGATCGGCGGCGGCGATCTCTTGCGTCCGGCCCTGGTCCAGGCCATGGTACGGAGCGAGAGTGCATGGTTAGCCATCACCTCCTTCAGCGAAGCAGTGATGCTCGCAAAGGGCGGCGGCGCACGTGAGGGTGAGGTAGTACATGCGCACTCACGGCCGTAGCCTTTGCAGGAGATGCCCTGGGCGTCGGGACTCCCAGGCTGATTCCCGGCCACCGTTGGCGCGGGCTTGCGGACGGCGAGTAATGGGTAGCTCGCTGTCTGGTAATCACCAAGCCCGGGTCGACGACGGCGCGTTGTGTTCCACGCGCGCCTCAAAGAGATATCAGCAACAACTGATGGGGCCCGCAAGGTCCGATGCCTGCCAGGGGTGCGGGTTGTTCGAAAGAGATACCGCGGCCCCTGGCACACAGGCAACAGAGTGATCACGGGTGGCTTTTAGTCAGTAAAAGTCTGACACGCCCTCCTGCTCCACCCAGAGCGGGAGAAGTCATTTGATGATTTCCCACCCAAAAAAAAAACGTTAAATCGTATATTCACATATTAAACTTGTAAACACCACACATCACACATTTCTTCTTCTTAGATGGACGCGCTATTGCAAATGAATCTAAGTTAGCTAAAGATACGATACGACTCAAAACAAAACTGTCATTTTTGACAGCGTTCACGGTGATAATAGTTAGTGGTTGTTATTATAGCATATAGCAAAATAACAGCACTGTGCTTACCATACATAACTTATAGCAAATGCTATCGTGGCTCTTACTTGTTGCTATTTGCTTTACATCGCACTCTCTGTCTCTGTCCGTCGCACATCGCAAGCGCAAGTAGCAAACTAACAAAGCAGCAAGCAAGCAGGCAGCGCGGCGCGGCGGGGCCGCCAGTCGTCGCATGCTAGCGAATGCTATCGGTCGCGTGCGTAATCGTTTTACGCACTTGCGTTCTCGGGCGGCTCACGTAACTTAATACACATAAATGTTATTTTGCTTCGTGCTTTTTAAATGTAAATATGTACATATGTAGTTCATTTAAGTAAATCCAGTCAATGAACTCTTAGAAACGCCTATAATTGTTTTAAATACTAACTAACATACTTTATTTCTTAATAACACTTAATCAAATAAAAACCGTCCTAAGCCTGGAAAGTATGAAAGAAAGTTTATTGTTGTTTTTACTGTTCCGTTTTATCGTAATAAATTCATTAACACGATGTAATATTCCGCTTTGACAACACCGCGCTTGTTTTATTCGCACCCGCCCGTTTGGCCGTAACAAGTACCTACGCATATAAAAAAAGCATGGTATAATAAAGCATATAAAATAGCTTGCTTAAAATATAAAGCATAAATTATTAATGAATGGTTCAGGTTTTTTTTTCGAGATTTTTTTTGTACGATAATTTTTCCCACAATACGATAATTTCGACTTGGGAACTCGATAATTTGAACTTTTGGAGTTGGCAAAATTGAATCAAAACAATTCATTCACAAAAACCCAGTGCTGCGAACCCGTACGATAATTATGGGGGCGTACGATTAAGACGAGGTGAGCCCAGCGCAGTAGGCATTTAAAGCTTACCTCAGCCCCCGAAACGAGTAGCGAGACGTAACTAGTTACGATGCGCAGCAGTATTAACTATGTCACCGAATAGAGCAATAGAGTAGATCAACTTGAACTGATTACGATTAGTAAAAGTTTAATCTGTTTTACTATTCTAGTAAATATTTATTTAAGATGTAATAAGTTGCGGAAATGAGATTTCTTCATAACATAACGCCTGTATTCTTTCAGAGGGGTTGGGCAGTGGTGTATTAGTACACCCACAATACGCCAGTTATGTTCAAGTTACATATAGACTGCAAGTAATAATCCAATTAGGGTGATCGTCGTAGTTTTTTAGTTGCAGGTTTTTATTTATTTTCTTATAAAAGTACCTATACCTACATACAAAACTATGTACCGACTACGGTAGGTACCGAGAAATGAAAATCTAACAGTAAACCACTGTTAGATTTTCAACGCGCTGAGTTGCACTGTGTTGGATTCTCAACCTTCGGCTCTCTACCGAGAGTTAAAAATCCAGCGCGCGAAAAATCCCGCTGCGATATTATTATGTCCGTGTAAACGTGGACTTATATTTATTATTTTTCTTTCTAACTGTTTTTGACATAGTTATGTGTTACCTGTCATGGTTTTCGAGGCCGCTGATCAAAATGTAAGTCCAAGATACGGCTGCGAAACTTTTCGGATTTTCCATCATGGGTGTCTTTTTCAGGGCTTTTCGGGTCGCTAAAGACGATGGTGGAGTTAAAATGGAAATCCAAGATGACGGCTGCAAAAAATATCGAATTTTCCATCATGGGTGTTGTTTTCAGGGTTTTTCGGATTGCTAAAACCGATGGTGGGGTCAAAGTGAAAAAAATTTCAATCCAAAAAATTTCGTGGCCGCCATCATGGCTTTTCATTTTGACCCCATCATCAGCTTTAGCAACCCCAAAAACCCTGAAAAAGACACCCATGATGGAAAATTCGAAAATTTTCGCAGCCGCCATCTTGGATTTTCATTTTGACCCCACCATCGGCTTTAGCGACCCAAAAAACTCTGAAAACGACACCCATGATGGAAAATTCGACAATTTTCGTATCCGCCATCTTGTATTTCAATTTTAACTCCACCAATGGCTTTAGTGACCCGAAAACCCCTGAATACGACACCCATGATGGAAAATTCAAAAAAATTAGATCTGCGGCCTCGAATACCATGACAAGTAGTGACACATACGTCATAGCCTATGTCGAAAACAGAAAGAAAAATAATAAATATAAGTCCACGTTGACACAGACGTAATAAAATCGCGGCGGGATGTTTTTCGCGTAAGTACTGCATTTTTCACTGTGTTGGATTCTCAACCCTCGGCTAAATACCGAAAGTTGAAAATCCAGTGCGCGAAAAAAAAATAGACGACCGTGTGAATGTCGACTTATTCTATGGAAACTCCGTATTACGCTGGACCAGCTCAAGGTCATAGTGTTCTCACATACAGTGCATATCCAGGCAATCATCATTTTTTTTTTGTTTTTTACCTACCTCTTTGATATTTGAAAACAGTAAATACTCCATTATAAAATTTGCGCGCGTGGCGGCTTTAAGCTGTATGAAATAGGTTTCAAACTCAACTTTTTTACGCATTTCATGCGGTTGGTAAATCTATTCCGCGAGAAAAATGAACCAGTCTAGCTTTTGCGCGCGTGGCGTCTTTATTTACACGGACAAAGGGTTCGAATTCTGTTCTACTCGCCTATTTGCGGTTTGCAAATCGATTACACGTAGGTACATAGATTTGCAAACCGAAAATAATAGGTTATCTATAATAAATAAATATAGTAATCTATTACGCGTAAAATATAATGAATGTAGGTAAATAATAATATTGTCAAACCATCCTTATTCTTTTTTGTTTACTAGCCTTCGAAGAGCCAGCGCTGGATCGAAAGTGTTTACTTTCTGTAGTTTCCCATTTTGTTTGACAAAATATTACCTACTTTAATTTCCTACGAAATAGAGCTTGTAAATAATTAGATATACATAAATATACCTGTATTTAGTTTATCATATACACGTATTATTATTTACAAACAATTTTTTGCTCTGCCGGTAACAGATCATAGCGGGGGTTGGCGGGTTCGAAAAATTGGTACACGTCCGACCTCCAACACGTTCCGCTCGGGACTAAACGACACGGGGCGCGCGCATGTAAAGATCAAAACACTGGATTTTAGATTCGTTATAAATGTGTTTTCATAGTCCATATTATGACGGCCGGATTTCATCAGATTTTTTACGACCTTTATTATGGTATAAGTTTTATTGTTCAAAGCCTTATACAACTCAAATGAAATAAGAATCCGATCATCAGTTAGGCTTGTCTTTGCGATTTAATTGGATGCAGTAAAGTGCAAGTAATCGTGTATCGCATATTATTGGCCGGAATATCTAGATCAAGGTGTGAACTATGTAATATATTTTTTTCAATTTTTTTAATCCGGTCTATCTACTTATAAAACACAATACAATACGACGTTTTTCCTGATCACCCTCCCTTAAGGCCAATGGTACGATGTACAGACGCCAGCACATCAAGCTACCCCAAAGAGTCAAATTTTCCCAATTGAACATGAACCTTATGCGTAAGTTATAACGATGAAAATCTATCAAAGAAATTTGACAGATTGGGGTAGCTTGATGTGCTGGCGTCTGTACGATCTCACGAACAAAACGTATTCGTCAGCCAAAATACAATGCAAAATTTCAACATCAACTGTCAAGTATATCAACATCAACGTGTAAATGTATCTCTCTCTCGTCCCATCACATTTCTTTCAAATGAAAATAACAACACTTGTTTCTGTCCGACCGCGACTCCGCATTATATACTGTAGGTATTCTTATGGTTCCCTCAGATCCTACTTAAAATTTGGCACACAGATAGTTTATATCCTTAATTAACACGTAGGATACTTTTTATCCCAGGAGTACGTTCCTGTGGGATCCTTTTCGACCTCCACGCGAGTGAAGCCGCAAAAGCTAGTAACTTTATATTTTCTTCTAGCTAGCTTTTTATTTCGTGGGCACCTGTGAACACAGAAATGAAATGAAATGGAATGCACCGATCCCAGCTTGGCTTGACCAAACTCGATTAATCGAATGAACCCCAAGATTTGCACTAGCCCCTGGAGCCTCATGCTTCATGGTGTTACAGAGGCCATTGCATATCAATAAGTAGACCGGGGGCGCGGTAATGGTCAGGAAGACGTGCCCTTAGGATAGGAAACGACTGCGAGCCTACCGGATATGCATCCTTGAGTAAGCATTGGACTAGTGGAGAGTCGGGTGGTATTTATTTATACGAGAGCATCTTTTCACGACCCCTTCTTGGGCAGGTTCAACTCTTTTCTTAGCTCTTTTCTATGCCGTTGTTTCGCTATGTTCAGTGTTGTTGTTTTCATAGTCGTCTCTGAGTTCTCGCTGCTATCAGTTTCTGGTTTTTTGTAGAATCGCTAGCCGCTTTCTTAATCTTGTTTCTGTCTCCAGCCATGTCCAAGACGTGTTTCTCATGTCAAAGCATATAATAATCACAGAGTACTTTTTTGATAATAATGTACTCTGTGTGTCAAAGTGTATTGTATTTCATGTCCTGTTTTAGGTTGTCGTTCCATGTGTAAATAGGTCGTCCAACCTTCTTAGATTTCGCATTATACTGCATTGCTGCATGCAATAGGTGTGGTTTATCCCGTCTGAAGACGTGTGCAAAGTAGCACATTCTGTGGTTCTTGATGCGTTTTGTTACGATTTTTCCGTCTAGGATTTGGTGCATTTTCTTAGTTCTTGGTTTGTTCCAGGCGTGGTTAATCAAGTCTCTCGTGATAACTCGTCCATATCTTCTGAGTTTTAATAAATTCGCCTTGGTGAGGGTCGATACTTTTAAGCCATATTTCATACACGGTACGATAATCATTCGGTACATAAGTCTAGCTAACTTCCAGTCAATCTTTGAGTTTAGTATGAATGGTAGTAATGATTCGGAGTTTCTCGTGGCCTGTTGGCGTCGTTTTTTAATTGTGCTTTTTCTGCATAATGTGGATGTTATTTATGTGCAATGGTATTTGATTACGTCCACTGTTGGTATACTTATTCCGTTGAGGGTCACGTTCTATGTTTACTCTGATGTTATGGGGTCCTTAATTAGAACTTTTGTTTCGTTTATTTGGAGGCCTACGCTATTTAGTAAGGGTTTAATGTGGTATAAGATGCGCTCTAGTCCTTCTAGATCATCTGTAATAAGGATAAGGTCGTCCGCAAATGATAATACTACGGGAAGTGAAATTGCGCGGTCCTGATCTAGTTTGATTATATGCGTTTCGCCTTCGAGGGTTCTAAGGACTTCGTCGATGACCAATGTGAAATGGCGAGGGGATAGGGGTCACCCTTGTTTAACTCATTTTCCTTTAACAATCCAACTGCTTTGCTGACCGCACCATTTAATGCATGTTCTTTCATTCAAGCATGTCTTGATTATCCTTTTGGTCATTGATTTGTTAGTTCGTTCCAGTAATATATCTTAATGCCTTGAAATCAACGTTGTCAAAGGCTTTTTCTACGTCGAGGGCGAGTACGTAAATTCGTTTACCTGCGCGCCATTCCTCGTCTAGAACTCTTTTAAAAGTAAAAATGTGGTCATCTGTTGATCTATTGTTTAAAAACGCCGCTTGGTAATTATAATTACCCAGCTCCGTTATTGTATCGTCTAGTGTTTTTAGTAAGTATGAGGCGTAAATTCTGTAGTCCGTGTTACAAATCGTTATGCGGCGAAAATCGTTTGCGTTGTGGCCTATACTTAGCCGCATTTGTGCGCTGGGTTGGCGGGGAATGAAACCACTGGAGACTTCTTGCTTCTATATTTGGAGTACTTTTTTCTAGGTAGCTCGCCGCTGTAAGTGTCGAATGACAAAAATGTTCCTATTTTGATACAATTTTGCAAGGATTTAAAATATCTATTTGACCAATAATAATTATAAAAAAGCGCGGGTAAAGGCGTCAGCTAATTAGGGACTACGCACAATATCATAAAAAAAAAACGCGCGCAAAGCATCAGCCAATCAGAGCGAGGCACTATAAATTGAATATTTTTACCATAAATACTCTTATACCTCGACCCTTTACCGTAACGAGGACCGCGCTACATTATTTGCGTTTTTTGCTAACTTTATTACATTTACATAGGTAAAACTATATATAATCGGACTCTATGTAATAAGAACTACCTGAGAAAAATATAAAATCAACTAAGACAATATAAAATATAACATAAACACTTGAACTACTGCTTACCCCTAGTACTCAATTACACAACTTGTAGAGTCTTGTGTGTATTGGTGGTTTAGGATGTCTTCAAATAAACACAGCTCTAACAATTAAAAGTTTATTCGTAAAGACAATGTAAGTAAATTATAATATAAACACTGCAATTATACGAGGCGCAAGTCGATCGTCATGCTCTATGCGTGGTTTAGCGCAGACTGCCGAGGGCGACTAAGGAACGCATAAAGTGCGCAGGGATCGAGGAGGCGGCGCGAGGAGCAGCTCGGAGATATGTTGGTAGAGCGGCTGATCTGTAGGTAGTTATAGCCTACATCACTCCCCCGCTGAGACCGGTTCACGGTCGATAGTGAGAAAGGTGTTGCGGGAATCTGACGGTTCTCCCGCTTCTTGTGGTGGTTCTCGGCTGCGGTAGTGGCGATGCTGGCGATGAAGCTGATGGTGCTGGTGATGGTGGCTGTGGTAAAGGTGGTGTTTTCGAGCCATCATTGCTGTTAGCCATGTAGGCTGGTTTTAGCCTATCAATGGTTACGGTAGTTTGTTTCCCTTGGACGTCTATTGTAAAGGTTTTTGATCCTCTGTCTATGACTTTATGTGGACCGGAATAAGGTGATTCTAATGATTTCTTTAAAGGTCCTTTCCGAAGGAAGACGTGACTGGCAGTATTTAGATCTCTAGGTACATAAAACGTTTTCTCACCATGGCCGGATGTAGATGCAGGTGACAGTCTTGTAATATGTTTTCTTAGCCGTGCTGCGAAGTCTGCTTCATCTACGGTGTGGTGTGTTGTTGGTTTCATGAACTCACCAGGTAACCGGAGTGGCTCGCCGTACATTAATTCGGCTGAAGAGGCTTGAAGATCATCCTTCCAGGCGCTCCTCATACCCAGGAGAACAAGAGGAAGTACCTCCGACCATTGTGCATTTTTGTGGCACATTATGGCTGCTTTTAGCTGTCTGTGCATTCTCTCCACTAGGCCGTTGCACTGAGGGTGATAAGCTGTCGTGGGACAATGATAGGCGCCTATGATCGACGAGATGCAGTGGAACAGTTGCGAGTCAAACTGTTTTCCTCGGTCAGTGGTTATTTTCTCTGGACATCCGAAGCGAGCGACCCAGCCAGAAATGAAAGCGTTAGCGCAGGTCTCCGCTGTGATGTCTGCTAGGGGGTAGGCTTCTGGCCATCGAGTATACCTATCTACAGCTGTAAGGCAGTACCTGAAACCAGAAGAAGGTGGCATAGGGCCTATTATGTCAAGGTGGACGTGGGAAAAACGGTTCGAAGGAACAGGGAATAGGGAAAGAGGAGAGTGAGTATGGCGGGTAACTTTGTTTCGTTGGCAATCAGTGCATTGCTTAGCCCATGTTCTGCAATCACGGCGGATCTTAGGCCACACAAATCGTTCAGAAACTAACTTGGCTGTAGCGTTTGGGCCTGGATGACTGAGATTGTGTAGGTTGTTGAAGATTGCTTTGCGGAAAGTTGGTGTGATGAATGGCCTAGGACGTGAAGTAGACTGGTCACAGTATATGTAGGCATCCATGGTTTTTACTCTCTCTAACTGTAACGCCGTGTTGTTTTGTAGCAAACTCTGTAACTCTTGATCGTTTTCCTGTTCATTTTCTAGATCTTTGTAGTTGATGGTAGTATCGATGCTTTCCAGTCTTGAAAATGCGTCGGCGACTACGTTATCATTTCCTGAGATATGGTTGATGTCTGTTGTGAATTGAGAGATGTAATCGAGATAGCGGTGTTGACGAGGTGAGCAGTTGTCTCTTCTTGTTGTGAACGCGAATGTGATGGGTTTATGATCGGTGAACACTTTAAATGTTCTCGCTTCGACCATATACCTAAAGTATTTTATTCCTTCATGTATTGCGAGTAATTCACGGTCGTAAGTGCTATGTTTCGTCTGAGCAGGAGATAACTTCCGAGAAAAGAATCCTAATGGTTGCCAGCTGTCATTTATTTGTTGTTGTAAGACAGCTCCGATTGCGACATCTGAAGCGTCGGTAAAAAGTGCTAACTCAGCTTGTGGATCAGGATGCGAGATAAGAGTGGCTTGTAATAAATTATTTTTGCAAGCGTCGAATGCTATTTGTATTTCTGGTGTTATGGTGATGGGAGTCGTTCCTTTGATTTTTGGGCCACTTAAAGCTTGATTGAGAGGGCCTTGGATTTGAGCAGCGCCAGGGAGAAATTTTCTGTAAAAATTAGTCATCCCTAGAAATCTTCGCAACTCTTTAGCGTTTTTAGGGAGGGGGTATTCTTGGATCGCCTTTACTTTTTCTGGGAGGGGACGTATACCAGCTGCAGATACATGATAACCCAAGAAAGTAACTTCACTAACACCTAAGACGCATTTGTTGGTGTTAATTACTACTCCATATTTTTTTAACTGGTTGAATATTTTTGTTAGGTGTCCAATGTGCTCTGTCTCCCCTTTTGAAAACACGAGGATATCGTCAAGATATCCGAACGTGAAGTCCAATCCTTGAAGGATTTCATCTAAAAATCTTTGGAATGTCTGGGCAGCGTTCCTCAAACCGAAGGTCATGGCAGTAAATTCAAAAAGTCCGAATGGAGTTGTTATCGCTGTTTTTTTAACATCATCTTCAAAAACCGGTATTTGATTGAAAGCTTTAACGAGATCAATTTTTGAAAATATTGTGGATCCTGACAGTTGGTATGCGAAGTCGTGGATGTGCCTCACTGGATACCGATCAGGTATTGTTCGTGCATTTAATTGCCTATAATCGCCACATGGCCTCCAGCCGTCGTCTTTTTTGGGCACGAGATGTAATGGGGACGACCAGGGACTTTCGGAGCGACGAGCTGTTCCATTTTGTAACATTTCCTCAAATTCTTTTTTTGCGATCTTTAGACGGTCCGGTGCCAATCGTCGTGGTCGTGATGTTACCGGTGGGCCAGACGTCGTTCTAATGTGGTGCTTTGTATTGTGAATAGGCACATTTTGTGATCCAGCTGGTCTTGTTATTTCCGGAAAACATCGTAATAAGTCGAGGTAAGTTGAATGACCCGTAAACATTTTCAACGACAGCACTTCGTGTGTTATGCCGTGAGATGAAGGCGCGCTGACGGTCATGTTTGTTATTGAGTCGATTAATTTCTGTTGCCTGCAGTCGACTAATAAGTTATAGAAACTTAAAAAATCAACGCCTATGATTGGCCTTGAAACGTCAGCAATAATAAACTTCCAAGTAAACTCACGACGTAATCCAAGGTTAAGATTCAGTTGATATGTACCGTATGTAGGTATCGGAGTGCCATTTGCAGCGACAAGTTCGTAGTTACATTTGCTATATTGCAGTTGATTATGTAAGTACGTTTTAGGGTAAGCACACACGTCTGAACCCGTGTCTACGAGAAACTGTATGCCGGTACGTTTATCTGTGACAAATAGGCGGCGTTTACATGTAGAGCAGTCGTCAGCCGCCATTACTGACTGCTTTTGCAGTTTTCCGGCTGGAAATCACACGGCTGGACACATTTGGTGGCCTTTGCGCCAAACTTGTAATGATACCAACATGTTGGGTAGTTCTTGCTACGTGACTGAGATCGACTTGGGCGGGATTTCGAGCGGTCTTCGCGTCTACCTGATCGGCCCGGGCGGGAAAGGTCATTGACCATTTGCGTTAAAGTCTGGACTTGTTTCGTTAGCTCGGTCATTTGTTTACACATGGTATCCATTTCACTCACCCCGTTTGTTGATGTCGCCGCAACTTGATGACTACGCGGCACGACATCGTGTATTCTGTCGGCGAGGTCAGCTAACGCATCGAGACGCACAGATGCCTGAGACGCGATTATGGACTGTATGTTGCTCGGCAAGCGGCTCGACCATATCGTTCTTAAAAATTCCTCAGGTACTTTCGGACCAGCAAGGTGCTGCAGGTGCCGGAGGAATTGCGAGGGCTTCCTGTCGCCCAGCTCTTCGTGTGTCAGCAATTGGTGCACTTTTTTTTCGCGGGATTCCGAGAGTCGCTTTATGAGCTCCGCCTTCAATTTTTCGTATTTATCGGTCGCTGGTGGATTCACTATGATATCTTCGACCTCTGTTGCGTACCGTGGGTCGAGATGGCTGACGACGTAATAGAATTTGGTTGTGTCCGCCGTAATATTCGATATCGCGAACTGGCCTTCTATTTGTGCGAACCAAATCGCAGGCTTTTCCGGCCAAAATGGCGGAACACGCACGCCTACGCGGAACACATCTTGAGACTCAGTTTTCTTCGTATCAGCTTCTACCTGCTCGGAATCATTCATTATGTTGTTTTGTCACTAAAGTTATTTGTCACTTAAATAGTTTATGAGTCTGCGTATTGTAGGTACACTAAATTAGGTAGCACTAGAAGCACGTGTTAAGTTCACGGGGTCACCACTGTAGAGTCTTGTGTGTATTGGTGGTTTAGGATGTCTTCAAATAAACACAGCTCTAACAATTAAAAGTTTATTCGTAAAGACAATGTAAGTAAATTATAATATAAACACTGCAATTATACGAGGCGCAAGTCGATCGTCATGCTCTATGCGTGGTTTAGCGCAGACTGCCGAGGGCGACTAAGGAACGCATAAAGTGCGCAGGGATCGAGGAGGCGGCGCGAGGAGCAGCTCGGAGATATGTTGGTAGAGCGGCTGATCTGTAGGTAGTTATAGCCTACAAACTAATACGAATTATTAAATCACTTAAAGTAAACTTATTCACTTTGTACTGTCTTATGAGCGTCTGTACACTGTTCTATCACTTGTTCCGCACATGCGTCTTTAGGATTTTTTTTGGGATTGGGACCTGCGGGTCTAAAAAGGCCACATTAAGCAATTCCTCTAAAAGTGATTCATTTCCTTCCCCTATCATTCTGCTATTTGACATTTCACTTTAAAGCAATTCATAATTTGGTGACAATTTTACAAATTGCCATACAAAACTGTCAAACAGATGAAATGCCTGTCTACGCAGATAATATTATGAATTGGCAGTTTGTGACCATTTTACGATTTTAAATCTGAATCATAATATGATCATAAATTATGATTCTGCCAAACTGGCCTTTTTAGACCCCCTGTACGGTCTCAAGCCACGTGTCAGGAGCCCTACTCCCTAAGCGAAATCCGTTGTATCGGCCGTCGTAACGAGCGCTTCGCTCTCTGTCTAACTTACGATATGTCCGTAAGTGAGACGGAGAACGAAGCGCCCGTAAAGGTGGCCGATACTACGGATTTCGCTTAGGGAGTAGGCCCCCAGGTACAGTCGTGAGCACCCGTGAACACAGACTGTAAAAATTAAACAAAGAGTCTTGTGACCTGTGATATAATCCATGGTCGTGTGTAAAGTTCGGCGGTTTGTGCTGCTAGCGCTACTAGTGGTGAAACTTAGCGTATTCTCCTCCTTTAACTAGTCATTGTCGTTTGTTATCAATGTTTGATGAATGTTTTGATTTATTTTTCGTGATTTTTTTGTACGATCATTTTGCCCACAATACGATAATTTCGACGTGGGAACTCGATAATTTGAACTTTTGGAGTTGGCAACACTGCAAAAAACTCAAGTCAAATCCAAAAAGTTGAATTGTCATAATTTCATTATTTTTTTTTGGAAAGTAATCTATATTTTTAATTAATTGAATTATTGGACTGCTAAGGTAAGACTGCTGTGGTTATTTGATTAAATTTTGTATCATTGTAAGATGTGCTAAACTGTGTGTAATGAATGGAAAGTAAACATTATTACGTATTAGTTGAAGATGAACATATAATCACGAGCGCGTGTTTGTAGATGAGCGAGGGCGAAGGAACATTGGTGGACAAGTCGGAGAGTAGCTCGTTCGAAGACCTCGCAGCTGCGGCATCACATGAGATCGAGGAGGCGAAGCTGGCTGAAGCAGCTGCCTCCAAAGAAAAGTCAGATGAAACAAAAACTGATGAGTGGCAAGATTTGCTAGGGTCAGGCGCACTACTTAAAAAGGTCAGCACTTCAGCAGAGACTTTGATTATCTCAGTGGTTCTTTAATAATTTAACTAACAAAGATTTCTATAAGTTCCTTGTTTAATTTAGATTGTAACAGCCTTCATTTAACCATAAGAAACATTCTAATTTCTGTGGGAGTTTGATTTTTAGTGTCTGCATATGTTACTAAAGAAAACTTCATGAATTTTGGTCATGTATAATCTGTATTGTAATTGTAATTTTGCACACTCAGTGAACCTATTAACTCTTATCTTAATAAACTCTATAATATAATCTTAAAACTCATTCTATTTAGGAAAACATTTTGATAGTTTGTATGTTAAATTATGTAAAGAAGGAACAACACTATCCAACCAAATTGTTTTGTTAGTGATTCATATTATGACAACTTAATATGTTTAGACAGTCATTGGTATATTAGCATGCAGATATCATTTGCTTCTAAATCCTATGAAAACCATCCAACCATCTTTATAAACACCAATGAAATTTTTGAAACTCTTTTGCAGATAATTAAAGTAGGTGAAGATTCAAATGGGCTGCGACCCCACAGAAGTGATATTTGCCGAATTAGTTATGAGGTCAAAATTAAAGACACTGACAATATTGTGGAAAAGAGGGATCATATCAAGATTTATTTGGGTGACAATGAAGTAAGTATCAGCGGATTTTAATTTTGTAAGTCGTACTAAAATTAGGAACTGTTTTTGTTGTTCCAAAAATTAAGTGTGTATTCAAAGTTATAGAATTCTTATCATGGTGGGGTAGGCCTAAAAAATGCCTGTCAATTCTACAATATTTCTAGCTTTTTCCCGAACTATGATGAGATTGATTTTCAGTCTAATCGGGTGCGGCTAAATATCAATTGTATATCTAACCAAGTACATCTGAAGTCAGATAGGTAGTTGCTTCAGGTAAAATTACATGGAGCCCACAACCCAGTTACTGGGTAACCTTGGTGAGACTGGGTGTGAGATTTTTTGGCTCTTAATATATCTTGGTTTAAAAAATGTTCATGGTCAAAAAAATGCAAGTGGAACAGAGGCAACTGGGCGAACTTTGCCCAGCAGGGCCACAACACAACACAGAGTAAAACAAGTACCTACATAATCAAGTGAATAAAAAGTTTTCCTAGGTGAGATAGTGGTCAAACGTGAGCCTAAAAACACAATAGTTGCAAGTCACTATGAAAGGATCCTTTTATCCTATCATGATGAGATGCAATAAATTTATATGGTTAAACAAAGTATTGCAAATTATTTTTGCTCAAATGCTTTAGCTATAGAGGTTTAGTTATAATATTATTAAATAATACAAGCATAATTATTCTCCAACTGCCTGTATCCCAATTTATTTGGGATTGGGGCAACATTTATTTTTCTTCCATACTTGAAAGTCTGTCCATTTCTTTGGTTTTGTCTCACTTGTTTAGCCATCCACATAATATCAGTATAATGCACAAATATGATTATCAAATGATCAGGTGTTGACTTTGTACTTTCCATTACAATTGATGTAGCTATCTAATCTTGGATCTGTCTATTGATAGCATTTATTCCAAAAGTTTATTTGAGTTGGCAATCAAAGGAAGCCTGAAATTGTTAGATAATCTTATCAGTCCTTTATATAAGGGTATTAAAGTTGTTTATATTGGTCTCTGAAAGCTTGTGATTGTTATTCTATTGTACTATATGGTTTTGTGATAGATTAGGTTTACATACGTATGTACAACCTCAGTAATTTCTCATAGGTATGGTCTTATTATTCTCAAATCTAGTGACTAGATTGTTGCAGAATATAGTAGACAAAGGCTATTGTTGATATAAAAGTGGAACTCTGCCAAATTGGAACAAAGAAAGTACTTATAAATAACAATACAAAAGGAAATGAGGAACCATGACATCATCATGTATGAAATGTTAGCACAGACACTAGTGTTACTGCTCCAATCAAATTACTTTTCTAATTTCTAGAACCGCTAAGTAAATATTTTCTTTTTAGATTCTACAAGGCCTAGACTTAGCAGTAACAATGATGTATAAAGGGGAAGAATGTCTTCTACAACTGGCCCCACGATTTGGATTCGGTGAAAATGGCCTGAAGCCCGGCGAGAGCTTGGGACTGATTGGGGTGATTGATGCGCCTGAGTATAAGGGTCCTGTAATAGATGGAGAAACTTGGCTTGATGCCCGCATTGAACTTCATGACTGGGAAGAAGAACCTGAACACGAAACTTTGCCCATTTCTGAGAGAATGGAAACTGGGTGAGTTCAAAACTCAAACTTGTATCTAGTTTTTTTGTCAAATCACAGAGTTAAAAATTAGTTACTGCCTGAAGAAAGCCTTAATTTATCTGATATGTACTGTTATTATGCTACCATAAGGCAATTGTGTTTATGAAACCAAACAAAAGTGGACTCAGAATACCTACAGTTACAGCTCAACTTCAATAAGGTCGTAACCTTATGAGACAAATCCAATGTTTAACTTTAAAAAATCATTTGAGAATGTCTGGAACCTGTAGTTTGTAAAACATATAATTCACTGGTTGTTGTGCCACTTTTTCACAGTGTATCAGGTTCCTTAGGCTATTGACCTTTGCATATATTATCTTAACACGTAAGTTGATTAAATTTATATTATCTAAAATAAGATTGACGATAAAAAAATGTTTGTGTATTTATGCAAATTATTGTTCGGTTCGGGTTTATTTTTATTAGTGCTTATAAAGCGGAACATAAGTTATTCTTGCAATAAGTGCAAATTAAGCTAATGATATGGCAACTGCGTCATATTGTCCAACTGTTTCACACTTAATGCAAAAACAATACCGTATTGAAAAATTAGAAAGTTGTCAATGCTATTATCCTGTTCCCTCCTATAATGTCAAATGAAACGAATATATTATTCTGACAATTGTTTCAAAGCAGTCTCGCCCTTGAATATATTAACATAAAACTCAGTTTGATGTACTATATCAGAACCTTGACACATTTTTAAACGTTGGCAAATGCTTGCTTTATTGTGATTACTTTTATTGGGGTCAGCGTTTGAGCATATCGTACAGTTTTCTTTATCACTATCAAACTCGGGATTTATTTTATTTCCAAAACAATGATGAGTGAAATTTCTTATGCATTCGTTTTGCGCGCTGAATAAACATTAATGGAATCATGGCATTGAATAAATCACCTATGGCCTATAAAGCTTTTATTTGTTCGACAGCCCTATCCATTAAAAAAAAAATCTACATATAATATTGTGTTATGGCCATGGTAGAGCCAAAAAATCCGGATACTGATTAAGAAACTACGCACTTTGCAATAAGAAGCTAATTTACAGATCGATAGAAATAGAAGCCCGATTGGGGAAAAAGGTGGTGTAGCAATGCATTATGCATGTAGTTTCACAAATACATATTTACATCACGTTTTTGTCATAATTGCAAATAATAATTCGCCAATACAATGTGTGTATGTAGCAAGGAAGTAACAGACAGGAAATTATAGACTATTCTGTTATCTTGGGGATATTGGGCAAAACTATATTTTTATCAAATCATTGGTTTATTTATTTTATTTATGTATTTAGGGAATGTAACAAAATATACCTAATAACTATATTTAATGTTGCCAAATACACCTCAGATCTTAAGTCATATTCAGCGCCTGCTGCTGCTGTTCGCGTTGCCTGCAGGCTGCCGGTAGGTACCTAATATTGCCCTGCCCCTAGCAGGATCGGGGGCATTGAAGTCTTCACATACTGCTCCCGCTCCGTCACTCACTTCACGTTCGACTTTGGGCAATGGAGGAAGTCGAATTAATGACAGCGTCTGCACTTTGTCCCCTTAGTATATATGCAACTATGTAAAATTGAAAAATATGTTTGAAAAAAACATCGTGTGTGGTCAGGGGACCGTCGTCAGGAACGAAGTGCCTTATGCGATAATTGCACGCACACAGACACTTGTAAACAAGGTCAAATTTAATCGATACTGATACCCAACACAGGGGTAAAGTATTGCTAGCTAATTTAATTTGATCCTGTATAATAGGATGAGACATGACCTTCGCCCATTGAGGGATGATTTTTTTTGTTGTTTTTTTTTGTTCCATTCGTTTTCGATATTGATACCCAATACAGGGTTAAAGTATTGCTAGCTAATTTAATTTGACCCTGTATAATAGAATGAGACAGAAAGTTGCATTGAGGTAGCAGAACGCATTTTCCTTTTTTTTTTATGTGCCGATTTCTACCAGTCGCAACTCTTACCGCAAACCGGGTTAAGGAACTTCGTACTAAAAAAAAAAAATCGTCAACGTAGAAGATGGTTAAGGTTAATGATATCGATTCATTAAAAATGACTTAAACGTCGCCATAAGCGATTTTTTTCTTGCTTTTAATTCAATAACAACAGTGAGTGACGCAATGGAATGTAAACACTTACTGCCACTTCCGCTACACATCCTTTGACTTTCGTACAAAAAACCGTTAATTTGGAGAGCGCCGTGCTGCGCGAGTGGCAGGCAGGACCATGAGAAGCGATGTATATACAAACCCGCGCTGCCCACTTCCCTACCTCCTGCCGAGGAAGTGAGCTGAATTTTCACCACCGCCCAACTTGAAGGTTAAATCCATGACTCTGATTCGCACTTATAATAACAGAAAAAAAAACAAATGTAAGCTACGAAAAATTTCCCAATGTCATAGAATTTTAGGCCTACCCTGTATACTCATAAGTTTCATTTCTGTAGTGTTCGTCGTCGTGCCCGCGGTAACTGGTGGTATGGCCGGGGGGAGCCAACTTTAGCCGTTCAGCTATACAGACGCGCTCTCGACATTTTGGACGAGAGCGATGGCGGCATAACCACGCCTACACCTACTGGCGAACTTGCGTCCACATCGGCTGATCTACAGGCGCTGTTAGATGAACGACTTCGGGTTCATAACAATATGGCCGCCGCACAGTTGAAGGCGGGAGCGTATGAAGCTGCATTGCAGGTATGTTATGAATCTGTTTCACTGTTAACACGGTTGCCATAAATACTTACATGTTAGGACCCAGTTTTTTGAATCCTCAAAGCCGTCATCACTTCTGTTTCGCGGGGACGATAGTTTTTCATATTTTATTGGCCCAAAACTTCGCCATTTCCACGGTGTTGTCGTTTGCAGCATAGTGGTCACTTTGACTGCATATTTTGTGGCACAGAGGGCAGGATAGGAGGTGGATCATAGTTTGTGACACAGCTCCACATCCACACACTGCTGCTGTTCCGTCGAAGTAGCCCCACTTTACGAAGTTCGATTTACACCTTCCCACTTATGTTCGGAAACGTTCAAGGACTTCCGTCCGAAAACCGTCATAAAGAATCAAAGGCCATGTTTTGGCAGAAGGCACCCGGTATTTCCTCAATGATGATCTCTGGATAAAAAATGCTAAACAAACTCAAATTATGTTGTTCCAAATCTGCAGGTTCAGTTCTCCAACAATATTCTAATGTCTCGTTTCTTGTTAACAGGCAGTAACTCGAGTGCTAACCTGCCAACCGAATAACGCAAAAGCTTTATACCGTAAATCTCGCATTCTATCCTTGATGGGGCGTAACGCAGAGGCTTTAGAGGCCGCGCGGGCCGCTGCGGCCGCGGCCCCAGAGGACTCAGGGGCCCGTAAAGAGCTTCAGCGTTGTGAACAGAGGGCTACCAGGGAACGGTCGGTGGAGCGGAGGCTAGCTAAGCGCATGCTCGGTACCACTCCACCGAAGAGCGGGTCGCCTGATAAGAAACCTAGTAGAGCTAAGGTGAGATTATTTTAACTAGAGAGAATTAAAGAATGCAGCGATAGTATTGTTTGTAGCTAACCGGCTGCCACAAAGTTTCAAAAGATAAGTTTTGTACAGATAAGTTATTATACGCTTCGGTAATCTTCGAGTTTCCGAATTAACACGAACGTCGTGCCACAGAGTAAACCCCACAGTCGCAAACCTAAGATTTGTACTGCTGCCTGCTGGGCTTTGTAGTAGCATCTATCATTGAGCGTTTGTACGAAGTTTTTTCTTTGTTGGGTTACCTACTCCGGTTCAAAAGTTTCTTGGAATTCCATAGAGATGTTAAAACTATAATTTGTTGTAATCATGGTAATACAAATTTGACAAGTACTTCTGTGGTTGTAACAGCTCTCTATTAGAGATAATTTTTATGTGGTCATTAAACCATTTGCATATAATTTGTTGACTAAGGCCATATTTATTCATGTGTATTTACATTGTAATGACCTCATTGCTTCCAGAACACACTGTAATGTCTAATATTGTTCTGCATAGATGCTCGTGTGGGGTTCAATTCTGCTGAGCATTCTGATGGGAGTGGCCAGCGTGCTGGTCTACCGGTACAAGATACAGGCGCATTGACGTTGCCAATCGAGCTTTAGACCACAAGTAAGTTAAGGGCAAATGTGCTTTGAGATTATGAACTCTATTTTCTTTGAGACAAAGTTCAATTTCCACTGCAACTGTAATTGGGAAGTGCAAACTATATTGAGGTATCTTTTTCGTTGTTCAGGTAATGGAGAGTCCAATGGTGTTATTGGAGGGGGATGGTGCACACTATACTTAAGGCCACGTCATATCTTCGCTGATAAAGAATCATAAGCCTTCGTTAATCTATCGGTCTTTACCCTATTTATTGATAACGAGAGAATATGTATAGTTATTGTTACTGCTGTAAATAATTACTTTTAAAAAGTTTTCTCCAGAATTGCCGAAGTGCAATCTCTTTATTTTTTTATATTTATACAAGTTACGAACTATTTTCTCTATGATAAATACAGCAGACTTTAATTATGTGGTCGTCGGACAGTATTTGAATAGAACAAATTCGGAAAGGTGATGATATTACACGGTAATAGCTGCATGTCTAGATGATTAGTTTGCGCGCGTAATAAATTTATAACGTAAAATGTTATTTGGACGTGCTCAATAAGATATACTTATCAGTAATAATACAGGTTAAGTTTTTAACCAGTTCGCAAACTGTAACCATGAATTAAGCATATCATTCTAGACGGAGGCTATTCGGGACGGGAGGAACCGACGAAAAATTTCTGCGCTGGGAGGTCTAGAACGATATGCTGAATTCATGGTTACAGTTTGCGCACGGGATAAAAACTTTCCTGTATAAAGTAAAACTTGCCATATTTTCATCATATTTTCGAACTACAATCTTAAATAAATCTGGGATTCCAATAATAATAATTGTTGTAGACAATACTAAATGTACCTATAGTATTGCAAAAACGGGGATAGGTGTAGCTTATTAGATATTTGCAGTTATTTTAATCATTGGCGTCAAAATTTCTATGTATATAATTATTATGTATGTGTAAATTCTGTGTTTATAATTAGTGCCAAAATGTATCATAAATGTGTAGGTATATATTGTTGTAGTCTCTGAAAGCACATTTTTCAGATGATATGTATAGAAAAAACAAAAGTCTAACTTGTTACCTATTTTTCGACTCTATATTTGCAAAGGAAGAAGATGGAAGCATTCGGGTAAATATTTGAAGCATTCCAACTTGTTTTTATTTAGAACTCAATATTTTTTTTTACGAAACGTTTGGGAGGCTCTTTCCTCCAGTTGTAAGGGTGCTTTTCACTCGCATTTATGTATCCATCGCTGTTTCACTACCAACTGATCAATCCCAGGTAGCTATACATTAGATAAATTATACAGTTTTGTCGTTTATCTTCTAGATATTGCTTTTAGGTGGTGAAACTGCAAATCAACAATTTAATATCAGTGATTATTTTCACACAGTAAAACAAACGTATACTTCGATGTATTTAGTTTTCGACAACTGAGGCCCTAGTGTGTGTTTCATTTAAAAATCTACACCAAACGCAGTGAGCGCGTTTGGCGCTCCGATTGGTCCGTCACTAATCCAGGGCCAATCGGAACGCCGAACGCGCTCACTGCGTTTAGTGTAGATGGCTAAATGAAACTCGTACTAGGGCCTCTGAATTAAAATGCACACAAAGTAATGTAAAATTAGATTTATTTAAGACATTGGTTTGGTTAGGGGTCGCTGCGACGCCTATAGGATATCATTATAAATAAAAATGGTGGTTCCAGTATACACTTACACTAATAAAAAAGTTAAGATAATTTGTTTTTATTATTTTTTGTAACATATTATTACTTGTAACATACAAAAATATTCATTTTGCTCGAGGAATGTCAAAATCTTTTTGTTTTTGTATCCACACCATTGATACAAAAAGCCCAAGATACCCAGCGTCTCAAAAACGTCCGTTTAAATAGGGCGCAATGTGCGCAGCTGTCATATAGTATGGTCAGTCATCTTTCAGTCAGTCTTTTTGGACATTGCTTTGTAAAAACCACTTTAAGCCATGCGTGTAAGGTTGAATTTGTAAAAAAAACGTGTTTTATCATAACTGTAACCACTGACGTATAATTGGGGACAGTTTTGAGTGTTACTTTTGTTCCGAGACTGTGCATCTTGGGTTTTTGTATATCAATGATCCACACTTAACTTAGTCATTAGTTATTTCTATGTTATTGTACCATTTGTGAGTACAAAATACATAATAGGCTCATTTAAAGAGAGCTTGTACTTCTAAAAAGCCTCTTACAATCCATAGTAAAACTATGAAAGTAAACATGAAATAATAGTAATAATTCCACTAAATATTGGACGTTTCTATTAAGAAGTAATCACATAACATTAATGGCAATATTTTACAAGATTTCTGCAAATAGTCTCACAATTCACTTTAGGGTTTCGACAACCTAGAATACTTTTGGTAACTATTTGATAGCAATATCACAGTCTTGACTTGTAAGTGAACATTCGGGCTAGCCAGTTCGTGACATGTGCTAGAACCTCTAGCTGCGCTATGGTGGCTAAAGCCTGGATGCTGAACACAGTTGCTACAAAGTCGTACAACAGTTTCGGCGAGAACACACTCCACACAAACAAGTGATCTCGGAAGATTGTCGCTATAACACAATACACTACTACGGAGTATATTCGGTGTAACGCGAGGATGTTTGTCGTTCGCCATATTGTTTGTAAGTACCTGGAAACAATTAAAAATACAAGTATTACTATCGGTCCTTAACTTAAAAATAAGATTGCATTAGTCGCTACAGTAACATTGTTACTCTGCGGTAGAAGGGCCCAGAACGGATCCCTGTAGCACTCCGGCTAAGATAGAACGAAATGTTGCTATAGAATCAACTTATTTGATTTTTTGAAGTATGCTATCCGTCAGATAGGATTCTATGACTGAGAAAAAATTAAGATTGCAGAAGCGATTTAGTCTTCTATATAAACCTCTTAAACCAAACTTTATCAAAGGCTTGATAAAGGCAGAACAGTAGGCCGTAAAAATAATAATTTCTCAAAAATTGAGTTATTCTATTACATACAAGAAGTATGATCAATTCCAAGTTTCTCATGAAAGTGTAAACAAACCCTAGTCAGCTTAAAGCTGTCTACACGCCTAAGCCGGCCTGCCGACACGAACCCGGCGGGTTCGTGTCGGCGGGTTGGCGGCTTAGGTGTGTAGACAGCTTGAATCTTTCCGCAATCAGTCACTAAAGGGAAATGTATATATATATTTTTTTTTGCATTTGTCCCTTTGCGCAGTTTAAGTATTCAAATAATCAAATTAAAGCACTGGATTTGCAAGTGGCACTACAAATTGGCATCCACAGGAACATTCTCTGATCCATTTTAATCAAAGAATTTTGGAATATATATAATTACAATACTCACTGCTGCCACGTATCGGCATTCTTAGCCACAGTACAGAAGAGCGCGGCCCCGGCGATGGTCGGGCCGGCATACGCATGGAGTCCCATCCGCAGCGCCACGCGCACGGGACAGTACTCGCTAAGGCCTACGTAACCCGAGCCTAGGTCTACTGAGGACAGGCTGTTGGAGTTGCCCTGGAAGGAAGATTAGGACAATATTATCAAGCAAATTTCATACCACCACTTGTCAATAGAAAGGTCTCAGGTTTAGCATCAGCTCGGTCTCTTACACTCTCGGACTGAGTAAAACATTTTTTGTACCCAAAAAACAATCCTTATTTTCAGTGGCATAAAGTGCAAACAAGCCATTGTGTGTGCAGGAAGAGCTGTTTTATGTTCGTCTAATTTTCTAGCATAGCAAAGGGTTGCCCTTTTGGTTTTGCCATGTTTGCCACCCATATTTCGCCAGTTATGTTTAAGTCTCATGTAATGGGGGCGAGCTTAATGCCATCAACCGGGCACATAACTAGACTCGCTGTTATTGACAAATAGGTATTACACTCATTTTTAATAATATATTTAATAAACCACAAAAAACCAAACTCTTTTATTTAATTGATTAGTGCCATAAAAATGCATTTAAATTTTACAGTTTCAAATTTCGCGCGTAATTTGACGAAAACGCTGGACGCAGTGGACGCCATATTGCTCTGTGGGTATGACGTCAGTTTGCTATAACAAATGCGCTGATATCTTATAAAGACGATTGTTTATAATTTAAAAAATTAGTTATTTTTCTACTTATCGTTGGTTTGCTGTTCCTGAATGCAAAATACTATTTATAATTATTATTTACAAAGTTACTCAGTTGACATGCCGTATGACGTAAAAATATGGAGGCTACTATTTCATGGTGTTCTAAAGCAGATTAAGAGAACTGAGATCTTTAAATTGTATTGTTGTTTTATGAACTTAAACTAACGTTTTACGACTGCATTTTGGCTACCAAGCTACCTCAACAATATATTTTTAGATTTTTTCTCATAATATACCCTATTCCAGATGGAAAAACCCAATAACACTTTTGTCCCTGACAACAATTTTCCATTATTTTGACTGCTTGCCTATTAAGAATAAAGGAAGTTAGACTCACCTGGTAAAAAAAGAACAGGATACCAATCCACATATGCACTAGCGTTCTACTAATAATATCAACCACTTCAGTCTTTCTACTGGACTTAGAATCTAATAGTTTATGGTCCATACACTCGGAAGTCAACACACACGTTATATAAATACTGGGCACCATTATCACATTGTGCGGCCTCATTAGTAAAGCTACAATCAACATGAGATTATTCAACATCAGGTGAGACATTGCCCGAACAAGATGTAACTTCACTTCTTCCACATTCCAAGGTTCTTCGACTAAATTATCATAGAAATAATCCTCGGTCTTCGCCTTAGGCTTATTATACACGAATTTAGTAGCACCAAAATCTATAGGTTTCAAGCCACAGGTCTTCAGAGATCCAATGTATGAGAACATTTCAAGTCCGAACTGGACTATTAGTATGGCCCAGAGCATGGTGACTATTTGTACCGGGTCCCAAGTCTTGATGTCTTCGAATGGTGTTTCTAAAGCTTTGGATGCGATTCGGTAGCATAGTATGCACACTACTGCGGCGATTGTGAGCCCTGATTGGATGTAAACGACGTTGTTGAGGTAGCGAAGGTTCCATAGACATATAACTAATGTTGCTAATGTGCCTGGAAAACGAAAACAATATGTAAATTGTAGAACCAAATGGTATGTGGAAATTTTGTTTGTGAATTTGTCTGCTTACCTACAACTAGATGAGCTTGAAGATAGAAAGCATTTTCTGGCGCATTCAACCAGTCTGCCGTATCCGGGAGGAATAGCCAGCGGTCTCCAGTTTGGTTCATTGTTCTTAGATACCTGGAAAAATATTAAATAATATGAAGAGACGGTAGGCGCCATCCTGGTAGTTCTATGATGGCGATGCGAAGATTATAAGGGATGATATTGACTTCTACTAAAGTGTTTGAAAAATAGAGTTAAATAATACAGACCCGATGTCCCCAAGTGAACAGCCAGAAAAAGGTAAAAATGCAATTGTTCGTTTGCTATAGCAAAGAACAGCAAAGAAACGCCATGGTTATTCTTTTAAAAATATTTGACTGTGAGGTATAACAGGTGTAACACTTACCTATGCAAAGCGATAAGCAGCACCCATTTCGGCAGTATGCCGACCCCCACAGCACTCATCCTCTGCGCTAACTCCGGTTTCTCCTGCACTTCCGTAGCGCCACTCCATTTCTTACTCAAATACATGAGCAACACCACGACAGTCCTTACTAACACGAAGAACATTAACGTATTCCAAAAGAAATACCACGTCATATGCTCTTCCTCAATGAAACTGGTCCCGAAGAACGACCAACAATGGAAAATGGTTGCTCCGATTAACAGGTAATCGGTTGCATTGAATTCTGTCAACGTAGACAGATCTTGTATCCTTTCTATGCCAGTTTTTATTAAGAAGTAAGTTGCTGTAAATGTACAGGCAACTGCTGCATAAGCTATGGCCCAAAAAGAGTTGAAATGGCATAGTTGGCTTTTTGTTTCTGATATGAAACAGGCGGTGGTGAGGATTGCGCTGCATATGGCTAGGATAACTATGAAGGCGATGACGGTTCCGAGTTGGGAACGGTGGTGTGAGTGACCGGAGACAATGTCTTTGTGACGAGTGTCCGGTTGTAAAGAGTATAGGGTGACCAGGAGGAGGGATGTGGCGATCTGTAACAAACGATAGTTAACTCGTAATTATTAACAGCCATAGGTTGATTTACTATAGACGAATTATTGAATTGCCATCAGCTTATGTAGTTTCAAAGTGTGACATTATTAGTGAATGTCGTCTTCTACATCTTTTGTTGTCAGTTCCAGGAAGTATCTTTCTTGATCATTGTGCTAAGGTCCTAAGGAAAAAGATGAATGATATAACTTGGAACCTGTTGTCCTTCCGGCTGTGAACCGAAATGCAATCATAATGTGGAAAGTGACACATCTTTTATTTATGCAACATTGTTGTCAAAACTGACCAAATGCAGCAAATCTTTCGCTATCATATTCAAGGATATAAAAAGAATAGTGTAAAACTTACCGCATACAGCAGAACCACAGCTATCCCGATAGCGAACATGTCGAAGTCAGTCTTAGTTTCGGTGAGGAACACGGACATCTTCTCGAGTGATTCTTCGTAGAACTCCTTGGCTATCTTAGCGGCGCTCTGCTGGCCGGTCGCGAGGTAGTGCGCGAATTGCTTCTCAGCGCGTTGGAACTGCCTGTAGAATTCTGAATGGAAGAGTTGTAATTAAAGACAGTACTTAAATTAAGATACAGTTTCATTGATAGAGCAATACCATGCAGTATGTAATAAAGGGCAGAAGTCTTTGCCCATAAAATGGATTTTACAAGATTGAGTAGAATCAGTTTCAAGTCAGAGAATTTCCTAAATCTGTATTAATTCAAGGTGTCACCGCAAAGTTTGTTTATGTTGTATTTAGAATAAATGCCCGGACTATAGTTAATCTAATTTGAGATTTCGTAACAACACCAATGTGACCTAGTATGCTGCAATTAAAAGATGTGTATCATCAATTAAGAATCTTCCATACATACCGGTATCCGTAGGCAACGCCTGCTTCGCGTTATGCTGTGCCATCACGTGGAGTAGATACAGATGTTGCCTTGTATCCTGAGGCAGTAAGGCAGGCAACAGTCGGCCTCCGCTGTCACCCGGGGGCGGAGCGCCCAGTAACCATGACACAGAGGGCGCCACGTCTACTTGGGCCACTGTAGGGCCGGGGCCTGGGCTGCGATGAAAGTTAAAATGTTTTGAAATTGTGATCAATTTGCATTACTTTTAGGAATTTGGTATGATTCGGTCCAACGGTAAAATGCCGAATACGTTCTTAAATCAAGACGGTCAAAATATTTTTGTTTGTCATTTCCAAGTCAAATTTGAAACATGGCAGCAGGAATGGAAAGTGAATACAATTTTTTTGTCCTCTTTCCTTGGAAATCGCCAGAAATAACAAAGACAACAAATATATTCGGATGTCTTAGCAAAACTACTAAAATATAAAAGCAAACAAAAGACAGATCTACATACGGGTGAGGACACTGGAAGTCAGCACTCCTGGCCAGTACTAATGGCACAAGTACTTCACTGGGCGTGGCTCCGCCGTGCCCGCCCGCGTCCCGCATGCCGTGGTCACCGCATACTATGAGGACTCCGTTGCGATCCTGGAACGAATAGGCTACTCAGTTGGTTTGAAGTTTTGAGTATGAATGTCGATGGCTAGAAGAGTAGAGGAGACCAAAGAAACGATGGATGGACTCTGTGAATGATGATATGGTTAGAAAAGGTGTGACTACGGAGATGACGTCTAATAGAGAAGTGTGGAAGAAAAAGACATGTTGCGCTGTCCACAAATAAATTGTGATAAGGGCAGGAGAATGAATAAACTAAAATAATGACTTGATAGTATATTTTATATCGAGGGACTAAACGAAGCCATAATATACCAGAGGTGGTTTGACTCCCGAGCGTGCGAGGGGAGTCAATGAAACCGAGGGAATATTAAGTTGGCGTTTAGTCTCGAGGTGCAAACTGTACTTTTCACTTTGAGTGCGAGAAAAATAGTCAATTTAGTACAAAAAAAATTAATAAATATTACTTAATTTTTTTTTAACTTCTAAACCAGTCACAGATAACAGTTTAAAACACATGGCGCCACATTCTTTGCGGAAAAACTATTGAACTAAAACTGAACATTTTCGCAATGAAGACGGTCCACACTCCACAGATAATAGTATATTTCTGGCTGTTTGAGTTTATCTATGTCACATGAAGGAAATTAAAAAACGAATTACTTTTCACTCCCTAGAGACTAGAGTGGTCACTTTAGTCCCGCTTCGTAGGGCTATATTGGCGTACTTTTAGAGCATGAGAAGTGAAAATGTATTTTATGTATTTGTGATTTGTATATCGAGACTTGGTACCTTATTTCATCCTTCGCTAGTAAACGCTAGTAAATCAATAATGATTTTAAATAAATATCAATGTTTTTTAAGTCGTAAAACCGTGCGACACAGGGGCGGGTCGCTAGTAAATTAATAAAACCACTAACCCACTTCTGCATAGCAGTAAATATCTTCTTAACAACTTCGTCCATTTCCAGCAGCTTTGGTTTGATCTTGGGACTGCGCGCACCCTCCAAATGCCCGATATGGTCTAATCCTAGATAGTGCAACACTAGAAAGTCAAATGTGGGCTTTTTGTTCTCGTCCGGCGTCAAGACTTTGTCTAAATGTCTTGTTACATTGTTGTCTACCTGAAAAGATTATATGTAGAATGCATAAAAAATAAGTAGTTATAATTGACCCTGACGGAAATGCTAATTCAGTCGTTCCCTGAAGGATTGGGTACTCTCGTTTTGGAAAAATACATAACGAAATCAATACCGAACATTTTATATTTCTGAAACAAAAAAAGTATATGCTACGGATGTAGAAACGAGTCTGATGCTGAAAATATAGTTTTAGAATTTTTGTCCGGTTGTTTGGTATGTTCCGGATTGGTGCAAAAACGGCTGAACGGATTTGAATGTTTGGCACACAGACAGTTTATAATCTGGGTTAACACATAGGGAAGTTATTATAAAATCGCAGAGGGATTTTATCGCGCACTGGATTTACAACTCTCCGAGTTGAACCACGTTTTGAGAATCCATCAGAGGCCTTAGTTGTTGTTTCATTTTACCATCTCGATCAAACGCATCGAGCGCGTTTTGCGCTCTGATCGGCCCTGAATTGGTGACGGACCCTTCGGAGCGGCGAACGCGCGCGAATCGTTTGATCGAGATGGTTAAATAAAACTCACACTAGGGCCACAGAATACAGTGCGAGGGAGTTTCAGCGCGTCGAAAAAACACAGTATTAGATTTTCAACTCTCGGCGCTGAGCATTGCGTTGAAGATTCAGTGGGCGAATATATCCTGCCGCGATTTTATTACGTCCGTTTAACATGGGATAAACCGAAGAATAATATAGACGTCGGGCCATCAGACTTCTCGCATCCTTCTAGTGTTGGTTACTCCAACATCCAAGTACTGTGAAAGGAGCACCAATATTGCTGGGTAAGTACCTCTGTATAATCCGTTACGTAGAACGATGTGGTGCCGTCAAACTCGGCCCACAGTCCCGGGAACAGTCTCAGCCAAGTATCGTCTCCATACATCACTGTACGGCGCCCTCTAGCGTTAGCTACGCGCAACACGCTGTCACCACGCACGGCTGGCGCTCCGAAGTTTAGGGCTACGTCCGCAAATGTTGAGACACTGCCTGTCATCATAGCCTGGTGGGATTAAATATTCCGGTTATTTCTAGTTGCCTTACGGTTTGGTGGGTGGGTAAGCACACATAAATATGCAATTTTGGCAAGGCAATATTGCAGTTAATATTGGAGAAAAACTTTTATTTTCACTGCAAAAGTGCCATCATAATCAAGCCAAGCCAAGTGAAATGATGATGCTGTGATGTCATAAAATACTTTATGTATATAGAGATTACGTCTTCCATTGTAGCCAATTAATTTCTAATAGGTTTTAACCACGGAGAAAAGAAAGAAGCGGAGAATGCGGAGATGTCGCCAGGCAATTAGACCAAGCTTCTTCAGTAGTTCAGTACGGCCATGACGTCACAGTGGGCGGAGCCGAAAACCTTTTTTTTTTTGGGTTTTGGCTTCGCACGGTTTGTGCATTTAGCCAATGTCACGTTTGGTTTACGTTTGTTCAAGTTAAAAGGTAGGGAAACAAAAATGTTACATACATTTTAACGGGATTTAGAATAGGACGGATATATAGGATGAATATAATTGTAACGAGAGTAACATAATAAGTAATGAGTAAATTACAATGACAAAAAATTACAATTTTATATTATTTAAAGAAATGAATGAGACTATACATTTATATACAAGAAAGCTATTTGTACAAAGCAAAGAAAGTATTGAGGTAGGAAAAGGAATACGGAGACATAAGAGGTTACTGAGAAAGGAAGTACGGTCAGCCGAAAACCTTAGTTCTGAGCAGAGGCGTAAATAGGGTGGGGCAGGCAGAGCACGAGCCCTGGGCGCCTATCGAAGGGGGGCGCGAAAATGCACCAATTATTTTTTAATTATTTTTTAATTTAAATAATACAAAAATTCTTCAATGAACCATTTCAATCTGTTTTATCTAAGAAATCTGAAGAGCTAATTGCATTTATTGTGCAGTATGCGTATGAAAGCTTATTTCCTTAAGCCTATGACAAATGTGCCTTGACAAAAGTCCGGCGGAATTGGCGAACGCAAGATATTTGTTGATATTCCAAGCGGATAGCCAAATGGTCAGCTGGGAATATCAACAAATATCTTGCTTCTATCGCAAAGTAGCTGCTCGTCACGCCGCAGTTAGTACTGTTACCGACCGCGCGAGTCGAGGAGCGAAGCGACCGGTGCCGATGCCGCCCCGTAGTGGCCGACGAGCACTACATCCAAGTTGGTAACTTGGCTATCTAGTATTTTTAGGAATCATTGGAGTAGGAATAGTTAGAATAGGAATTATTTCCCAAATGCGCGGCAGCAGAGTTACGTTTTGTAGGCACATCGGTCGATATTAGTGGTCATAATATCATGAAATCGCGGCGTATCGTGAAATGGCCAGTCAGATCACGAAATGGCCGGTTCTACGATCGGATGACGACATAAACAAAACATAACAAAAACAATAGCGTACCACTAGCCTATCTAACACGGAAATGTAAGCAAAACACGACAGTTTTATTCTCAGTAAAGCCCAGATTTTATCCAGTCAGCCAGGCTAACATGCATAGCGACAATAAATTGTCGACATATTATCTCGCGCTGAATCGAGATAAATTATGGTTATGCTTTCTCATAATCCTGTCTCGTTCCGGCGTGACAATATGCGACGACAAATTTTAGTCACGCGTAATTTCCCGGTAATGCAGAGAAAGGGAGCCACAAGGAAGGGAAAGTGCAAAAGATATAAATTAAAGCACGCTCTTCCTAAGGTGATGTGCATGAGTGAAGCTATATTTACGATGTGCAATGACTCTGAACCACAGGAACCGATGTAATATTGGTAATTAATTGAGTTACATCAATTAATTTAACGACTACTTGGCTAAAATAATCAATTTTAAGAGCCTTAATTTGTGATTTTATGACTTTGTAGGTAATTTCATTAGGTACTCATTTCATTTCCGTTATTCTTTCTTTCTCTATTAACAACACGACCCCTAATTAAAGGTTACTTACTATCTAGGTACCTACGCTTGTCGCAAGTCGTCTCGATAGGTTTACCTGTTATTTACTAATGCCTGAGGGCATTTATAGGATTCTGATCGGATCTGTCTAAATTTCACTTGGCTACTAAAATTACTTCGGCTCTAAAAGCTTACAGTCTATTCATAAACCATTAAAATGTTCCCAATTAAATTATTGCACATTGATCACATAACAAAATTTATATTGTGGGGCTAATTTTAGTTAGTATGAGCCTTTCATCAAATAATTAATTAAAATACTGGCTGGTGATGATGTAACTATCGTTAAATTAACGAAGAAATGTAACAACGACCCTGCATAGCTTCATGCTACACGCTAGCCAAACCAAAACTCGCCAAGTATGCAGTACCGAACCCGATGTTAAAGTGTAGCAAAATGTACCAAACTATTTATAAATATAATACATTTTAAGCATCCATTGCGCAAGCACATGATAGGTGGTCATTTCCAACAGAACTTTTATCATAAATACTCTTCTATGAGTAGAATAATATTTATTGTAAGTCTCAAGGAAGTATGATTTGAGTACAGACATTTTTTGAAAATTTTGTTGAGAATTAAGTGAGAAAAGCGTGAAAAAATCAAACATGTAAACATTAAATAATAAACACAAGACCAAAGAAAAAACAAGTTTCTTATGAAATTTTTTGACAATATAAACAAACTTTAATTCAATAAAATAATAATTTCAGCAACGTTTTTTGTTTTTTCTTTGTCTCTACGGTCATGCATGGAAAGCTGAATAAATACTTGACAACTGGTTTTAATATTTAAAGGTGACACTTGCAAATATATCCCGCCAGAAGTTTATTGTGCGCCTCCACTGTGCCTTTTCCATCTTATGCTGAGGTGACTGTACACAACAGAATAAGTTTATGCATGTAATCATGTACTTGTGTAATTTTAAAAATAATTCAGGAATAAGAAAAAACCTGAGAGAATACTAAACATGAATTGTGAACTTTTTCTTTGGTTTTGTGATTGGAAACAAAACAAACATAATAGTGTACTTTGTAAATGTTAGGATTGTTGGATCTATGTAAGAGTTTTCGATTTGTTAAATTTACACAAAATAATTTATTATTAATTGATTTTTTTGTGTTCTTATTATTTTATTTCTCGATAAACCTATTTTACCTTAATCCTAGGCATGGTCACCGTGGGAGGTTCAGCTACTGACACATAGATACAGGCAGACTTGTTCTTAAGCAACTGGCCCGTGTATGGCATGTACTCATCAGTTACGAAGTCATAACGAAGTCCATCTATTACCATGAGGACCACAGTGTTCTCACCGGAACTGTACACTTGCTGGCCATCAATACTGCAAGTTAGAAAAAGCAAATCATAATAGAAACATCAAACAATGAAACAAACAATGACATGTTGTTCTTTTTTCAAATTATTCATAACAGTGGTTTATGTAAAAAGTTGAATTATTATGTTACACAATAATGTTTGTAGAAAATAAATGTTTTGTTTATTTATTAGCACTGTTGTGTCAGAATTCTAAAAAAAAACAATGATAGTCAACAACCACACTAACCTGACGCCATCTATGAAATTAGGCAGATCATCCATATGGGACATCTTCCCTGAATGGTATTTCAATGGGAAAAACCCATAGAGGAACAGCATCAGGGCTCCAAGGCCCGACACAAGGAGGCAGAGACCGGTCCATCGGTGCTGTATCCAAGGCAGCATGACGATCGACCTTTGCCGTGTTCTCTAATCACTTGAATCATCCAATCACTAACACTTAATTCTGAATTACCGGCACTCGACGAATTTTACGCTACGTACACACGCTTTCGCTTCTGCAATATTTCATATCAAATGTACTCGTCTTCCCGCTATTGGAAACCGCATTGCGCAATGACGATGAGGTTTATTTCATTCAATACACTTCGACGTGTACCTGCACATCTACTATCAGAGACAGTCCTTCACGAATTTATGACAATACGATAAGATCGGCTTTTTGTTATATCACGAAAGCACTTCACAACGCTGTGGTAACCTAACCAAAATATAGTTTTAAGAAAAAGCCATATTTGGTAAGAATTAATTCCTCATGTACACGGGGCTAAAGTTTAATTCTTCGGTAAATAAACAAAATTTAGGATGAAAAACTGCATTGATTGAAACCACCGGTGGTGTAGCTCAGGGTAGTGTTGTGCCACCGTGGTCACTGAACTTGATTGTTATTACTTTGTTACCGATACCGAATTATAAACAAATAGTTTTGACTAAATTATCAATCTTTATTGAAATCGCTTAAAGGTAGCTGAATGATTTGTAGTAATATAAACAAAAAACACACACACACACACTCGCTCATTTAATAAGCGCTCATCTTCAATACAAAATATATTTAATTAAATAAAATCACTATTCGAATGTCATGAATCGAATGCAGTTAGAATCGATTTCGTGCGTAATAAAAAGATAAAAACTGATCATAACATCAGACATCACTGGACACTGGCTGACGTTTTACTGACAGTGACATGAGGAGGAACCTGTTGACGGTTAACACTGACTTTTGAGTTTTTGGCGGGATCGCGTTGGAACATGTCGCACGAATTTTCATTTTCATGAAATTTAGTGAAATAGCGAATTTAATTGTATAATTTTGGTAGTGAATTATTCAATTTAGTTACGTGTGAGTGCACAAGTGTCGTGAAGGTGAAACTAAGTGACTAACGTGGACTTTTCGTGTTCCCCCCAAAAACTCCTATTAGGTTGTTGTAAAGTTACTACCGCTTTATAATAACTTTAACTTTGACTTGACTGACTAAAGACGACTATGACTGTTTTGTAACTTCGTGCCCGATATCGGGTCATTTAATTTATTGAAAAGAAAAATTACTTGACACTGGCTAAATGCACAAACCGTGTGAAGCCAAAACCTAAAAAAAAAAAAAAAAAAAAAACACTGACTTTTTTATTGCCTGACTAATATATGCATGCTTGGATTATAGTCTTTTTAGTATTTGCCCTGACTGGTATGTTATTTAGCTCCGTGGTTCAGGTGAGTTGAGACCTGCCAGTCCTGCCACTTCTGCTTTGAAATTGATTGATAAAGCCAGGCTTGTTTGATGCTTTAGGGCTTAGGTTAAACCTAGAAAGTAACTACGTGCCCAGACCCAGTAGAGAATCCCAGTTCCATGGATTCAAATAGAGATTAGATACTGTACTGTACTTAATTCCGACTAATATCAAAAATCAAATTTCACTACATCTGCAAACTATCAGCAATACATTGTGGATGTGACGTCGAGCGCTACAACGTCCAACAAAAGTCAGGCTTATCGAATTTTTCAATTAGTCGTGACCTTGGAATCTGACTCCGAATACCAGGAGTACTCGGAGTCAGCTGTACAATTAACAGATCGTCAGTAATAACACTTGCACTGTCTACAAAATAAGAGTCGGCGACCGAAAGCGTCATACCCGCGGAGGCAGCAGCCAGAGCGAGGCACCATCGGCCGTCGAAAAGGCTGAGGCAGAGGCAGTACGCGACCAGCCGTTAGTCCGCGCAGGGGTAACCCAGTGCGAAAAGCGGCCGGACGCAGAGCCGCGCGAACGGCCGTTAGTCCGCAAAGGAGAAACCCAGCGCAGTCATCCAGACCAACCTCCAACACAGCCAGACTGCCACGGCTAGCTTACGCAGGGCCTTGGAGGTTAAGCCTCGAACCATCGCGCTGATCCAAGAGTCGCAGATCAGGAACAAAAGGATCTGCGGCCTCAGCAACCTCGGAGGTAAGCTAATCCTCAATACACATGGTGCAGAAAAGCCACGAACCTCTGTATACATTCCCAAAGAAATCCCTACCACACCACTCACTCAATTCTGTTCCAGAGACCTGACAGCTGTCAGGCTCCAGACCGCATGTGACGTTCCAGATGTTGTATTAGCTTCGATGTACATGCCAGGCGAGGACGCAAACTGCCCGCTAAAAGAGATGGCCGACCTGGTACAACACTGCGAGCGCGCCTAACTGGAGCTGATCATCTGCACCGACTCCAACGCCCGCCACCCGCTCTGGGGCAAAACTCATGGAACTCCAGAGGAGAGGTACTATCCACCTATTTATTCTCTACTAACCTCAACATTGTTAACCGAGGCTCTGAACCCACTTGGGTCACAGTCCGTGGATAAACAATCATCGACTTAACGCTTGCTACAGAAAACGCGACAAACCTCATCGATAACTGGCATGTATCGGACGAGCCTTCCAGCTCAGACCATAGAAGAATCCGATTTACGCTAGCTGCCCACACAAAGGAACCAGCACTGAAGCGAAACCCGCGTCGGACCAAGGTGCCCGAGTACAAGCGCCTCTTGGCGTCCCTACTAGCAAGGCACCTATCACAAGTAACAGTAACCAACACAGCGCAACTGGAATACACCGTGACAAAACTATCAGAATACCTAATTGAAGCATACCACGCAAGCTGCAAACTAAGGGCGCCACAAAACAACAGCGTGAGGAACCCCTGGTGGAACGCCGAATTAGGTAAACTCAGACATACACTACGACAACAATTCAATACAGCCAAAAACACTAGGCTCCTGGACGACTGGGAGCAATACAAAGAAACCCAATTCTTATACAAAAAGCAGATTAGAACTGCCAGAAGGACGGCGTGGCGGAAATTCTGCGAATCCATCGAAACCAACAACGAAGCCGCAAGGGTAAGAAAAATTCTATCGACCGATCAGAATCGAAGCCTTGGCGCGCTGAAAAAACCCGATAACTTATACACATTAACCGACCATGAAACCAGTAAGGTCCTCCTCGAGACTCACTTCCCAGACTGCAACCTCCTGGAGAACAGGACATGGGAGGCTGAGCCAGAATGGACACCTACAGACCGAGACTGGTCCAGATGAGCCCACAGTATAGTAACAGAAGACAGGATAAAATGGGCTATTAACACCTTTCAGCCCTACAAGTCGCCAGGACTAGATGGCATCTTCCCGGTCCCACTGCAGTGGGGGTTGACCACTTGACACCATGCTTGGTGGAGATCTACCGTAGCTGCATAGCACTCAGATACATACCCCTGGCGTGGCGCGAAGTGAAAGTCATTTTCATACCAAAACCAGGCAAACCTGACTACACACAACCCAAGGCCTATAGGCCCATAAGCCTCACATCCTTCCCACTGAAATCCCTCGAGAGACTCTGTGATAGACATATCCGAGGCGGACCTCTCCGGATAAAACCCGATAACTCATACACACTAACCGACCGAATGTTCGTTCGTTCGCAAAAACTTAGGTCTTTTCAAAAAAAGATGCGGCTTCCATAATCTAAATACACGTAGTAAAGATGAAATTGTGATTCCAAAATTTAGATTAACTAAAACTAGCAAATAGTACTACTAAACAGTATCCGCGTATGTAGTAGTACTAGTAAACAGTATCCGCTTCTATAACATGTTGCCAAATTCGGTTACAGAACTTAGCGATGGAAAGTTTAAAACTCACATCAAACGTGTCCTTATCAAAAAAGCATATTAAAAGATAAAAGACTACGTTGAAGACAGGGAAGTTTGGCATTAAATCCTTCTGCACATGTGGCTTCCCTGGTACCTCATTAACAGCTCATCAATAACTGTGTGAGAGTCTATTAACTGCTCCCAAATTACAATGCTAATTTTTATTATTTTTATTTTTTACACTTTCTGACGTATACTCGTCATTTTTTAAATTATACAATACTTCTAATATCAACTATTTATTAGTGATTCACATGAAAATCATGTCACTTGGTTTAAATAGGTTGATCTTACTAATGTAGATTCTTTTACATATTGTGAATGGGAGAACGTTGTAGGCCTTACAAACTAGATTTATAGACGATTTTCTATTCTTTATTTTCATTCCTCTAAGTACCTGGTACTTATTGACAGCCTACACTGTCCTCCCATACCTATTATCACTGTAATTTTAAAACATTGTAAAACCCAATTATTTTTAAAAGAGTAACCAAATTGAACAGAGTAGACAAATTGGAACCGTGCACCTTGCTTCTGACGTTTCATAAGTGCCCTTGCAGGTTTATGTGAAATAAAAATATTTTGATTTTGAAAACCACTTCATAAACAACAGCACGCGTATTCCACAGGCAGATCAACAGAATTCGCACTGCATAGTGTGGTATCCAAAATTGAATATGCAGTGGACCACAAATGCTCAGCACTGGCTGCTTTCATCGACATCGAAGGCGCCTTTGACAAGACCATGTTCACTAGCATTCGTATGGCCCTTGACAGACACGGCATAGACACGATCCTGAGTGGGTGGACCACCAATATGCTCAAATTGAGAGCTGTGCAAGTTACCGTGAAGCTGCATGAGAACTACACCGCTGCCCTACAGGCAATGTTGGGGCTGCCCCCTCTACACCTCATCGTACGGGAGGAGGCGGCCCTGCCTGTTTTCAGGCTCAACATAGCAGGAACCCTAGGCAAAAAATCTAGAGTCAAGCACACACGCATTAAGGAAGATGCGATCAAACGACAACAAATTATGGCATCACCCTGCGATAAAACCCTGAAACTGCACTTCTTTCAAAAGCACTACAATGTGGCACTCACAGAAGAACAGAATCAGTCAGGCCCAGAAGAGCTAAGAGTCTACACAGATGGATCACAGACTGACTCCGGAACTGGAGTCGGAGTTGTTTCACACGATCTTAACATAAACATATCCAGCCCGCTGGGAATGTTCAACACCGTCTACCAGGCGGAATGTGTGTGTATTATACAAGCGGCATACGCGATAGAAGCCAGGATAGTCACAGACACCCACATACGGGTACTCTCCGACAGCATCAGTTCTCCAATCCCTAGGGAAAAAACACATAACATCGAGCTTCACACTAGAATGTCACAATGCACTAGAACGAATAACAGTATCTAACCGCAACACTGTGACACTGCAATGGATAAAAGGTCACAGCGGATCACTAGGTAACGAGGCTGCTGACGAACTGGCCAGAAGGGCATCCAGCGCGTCAGTCTATGGACCCCAGCCCATCGTGCCCATCCCATACAACCAGATACGCAGGTGGCTTCAGGATCACGCCCACACACAAGCAGAGAGCTGGTGGGCCTCGACACCGGGCTGCAGGCAGTTTAGGGAAGCAATGCATCTTTGAATGGCAGACTGACCAGACGTCTGTTACGCCTGGACAGAGAGGATCTGCGTCTGGTGACTGGGACCATTACGGAACACTGCCCACTAAACAAACACTTCTACACAATAGGTATAACGGACAGCCTCATGTGCAGGGCCTGCATGGAGGCTGAAGAAACAGTTGCGCATGTGCTTTTCGAATGACAGGCGTAGCCCAGATTAGAATAGAAACTCTCGGGGCGCCCAAATTTTACACGGTTGTTCTCAATAGACCAGGAGATATAGCTAACTTCTGGAGGGAGGTGGGCTGGCTGGAATAACCACCGACGGCCGCCGTGGCTCACGCACAATGGTCCACTTAAAGGACTAACTAAGTGCGGAACCAAACCCAATAACATAGTGTCTACAAAAACCAACCAGGCTGTTACGAAATAAAGGGGCTGTCATGATTAAATTGTAATCATCGACGGCAAGACTGTAACTTGCAATTGTACAGACGCCAGCACATCAAGCTACCCCAAACTGTAAAATTTTCCCAATTTAACATGAACCTTATGGTGACGTAATAAAGTTGAAAACATAAAGTTCAACAGTCGAAGTACTTATCCCGTGAAGAAAATGATGTCGCAGTTTTGTTTTACTTCAACGTTCGTGTAGGTATAAAAAATTTAAAAAACCCCCGACCCAAACAAAAACTATAAAAAGTAAAAAATAATATTTATTGGCAGTTTAAGTTGTAGGTAGTATTTTGATCAAGGCATCGTCAAGTCGGGGGACGGTCATCGAAAACGCCAAACAGAGGAGGCCAAGCATTTTCATTAGCCGTTCCCCGACTTTTTAATTTAACTTTTATTTCCCACTTTTTAAACTTAATGTCTCGTTTAAATCTTCGCAGCATTGCGTTTGTTTCCCACAGTGAAGTTTGTTGTTAATTTATTCTCATTCCTCGTTCTGATCACTATTTATCTATAACCTATTATTCATTGAGACCTTTTCAATAAAAAAATAAAAATAAAATAAAAATGTTTATTGGATCAACTTAAATAACTTATGCTAGTTACAACGGGGAGAATCCTGTTAAGCAAATAGTTTGCTTGTGTTAGGATGAAGGTTAGGGTGATCGGTTTAGGAGAGGCAGGAGGAGCTGGTGCTGAAGGCACAGGTGGAGTAAGAGTAAGAATTGGTTCGATATAAGCAGGCTTAACTCTGTCGATGCTAACATTAGTCTGTCTGCCTTTCACAACAATCGACAGTGTCTTTCCGTCCTCAGATCTGGAAACTATCTTATGAAGGCCGGTGTAAGGTGGCTGCAAAGAACGCCGAACCGTGTCATCTCTTAGCATGACATGAGAAACGGTGGTAAGGTCCCTGTAAACGAAAGGCGAGAGAGAGGTGTGATGAGAAGCCGGTTTAGGACGTAACTTAGTCATGTGACGACGTAGCTTGACAACCAGGTCCGTCGGATCCTCATAGCCGGTAGGTCCAGGGGGTACTAATAACTCCCCAGGAAGCCTCAATGGTTCTCCATACAACAATTCCGCAGCCGTTGTCTGCAAATCCTCCTTAAATGCTGATCGCATCCCCAGTAATACCAGAGGCAAGGCGTCCAACCACGAAGCGTCGTGGCACATTAGGGAAGCCTTTAACTGCCTGTGCATGCGCTCGACGAGACCATTGGCGCACGGATGATAGCTGGTTGTGCGATTGCGTTGAATACCGCACATGTCTGTAAGACGTTTGAATAAGTCCGATTGGAACTGACGTCCCTGATCTGTGGTGAGCACTACGGGAACTCCAAAACGGGAAATCCAGCCAGCCACAAAAGTACTCGCTACTTCCTCCGCGGTTATGCCACTCATAGGCCATGCCTCTGGCCACCGAGTGTAGCGGTCAATGGCAGTCAGGCAGTACTGGTAACCTGCACACGATGGAAGAGGCCCAATTATGTCAATATGGACATTGGTCAGGCGAGATGTGGGGCTGGTGAAATGTCCCAGCGGAGAATGCGTGTGTCGAGTCACCTTGCTCCGTTGGCATGCCACACAAGTTTGACACCAATGGCGACAATCTTTGGCTACACCTGGCCAAACGAAACGGTCGGTGACTAGTCGGACGGTGGCACGTGAACCAGGATGGCTCAAATTGTGCAATTGAGCAAAAAATTTCCTCCGCGTAGGTTCCGGCACAAATGGTCGCGGTCGTCCGGTGGACGTGTCGCAAACCAGTGAAGTGTTGGTGCCAGGGACGACGACGTTCTCTAACTTAAGAGAAGAATTTGCATCATCCCGATACTTCTTCAACTCGTCGTCAAGTTCCTGACAAGAAGCAAGAGCAGAGTAGTCAGCTTCGAAACTTACAGCTTCAATTCGTGACATGGTGTCTGCTACTGTGTTGTCAATTCCTTTTACGTGGACAATGTCCGTCGTAAATTGAGATATGAAAGAAAGTTGATTTAACTGGACCGGTGGGAGCTTCTCACGACGTTGTGAGAATGCGTAGATTATCGGTTTGTGGTCGGTGTAAATAGTTACGTGCTGAGCTGCCAGGAAATGGCGATAATGCTGCACGCTCTCATAAATTGCGAAAAGCTCTCTATAGTACGCCGGCCATTGCGATTGTTGAGAAGTCAGCTTTTTGCTGAAGAAACCCAGAGGTTCCCAAGCATCATCAACTTTTTGTTGAAGGCAAGCACCGACGTGAGAATTGGAAGCGTCGGTAAAGAGGCCTAGAGTTGCGTTCGGTGACGGATGGGCTAGAAGAGCAGCAGATGACAAGCTGTCCTTACAGGCATTAAAACATTGCTCAAGCTCAGGCGTCCAAGTGACCGGTGTTTTGCCATTGCCTTGGGAGACTACGATTGCGTTAACTAGTGGTGCTTGTAATTCCGCAGCATTACGTAGGAATCGTCGATAGTAATTAACCATCCCGAGAAATCGGCGGAGGCTTTGTACGGTCTTGGGGAGAGGAAAATCCTTGAGAGCCTGAATGCGCTCTGTTGGGGGCCGCATCCCGTCAGCGGATATGAGATAACCGAGGAAATTAACCTCAGAGACACCGAAAACACATTTCGCTGGATTGATGACAACTCCATAGTCTTCAAGTCTCTTGAAAAGGATACGGAGGTGTTCAGCGTGTTGAATTGGTCCATGTGAGTACACCAAAATGTCGTCAATATATGGGTAGCAGAAGTCTAGCCCTTGGACGACTTCATCGATGAATCTTTGAAAAGTTTGGCCTGCGTTTCGCAGACCAAACGTCATGTAATTGAACTCGTAGAGTACAGTTCTCTAAACCTTTCGACCTGTAACTTCTTTTATTTTTTTTATTTTTCGGATTCTCCTTCTCCGTAGGGGGGTGGTGTGGCGTGCGTATCCGAACGCCGTGTAGCAATACTGGCAAGACTCCGGTTTTGACATTAGAGAGGACACACCTTTTTTCTCTGGCGCGCTCGCCAATAAGAGATTTTGATTCATAAATGAAAAACCAAGACTTTCCTCATTTGATCTCCGTTTAAACTTACATACTCTTTCATTTGGATCAACCACCTACCACTACAACCATAGCATATGGGAACCACATCCCATAAGCTCAAACACGATACTTCTGCTGTTTGTTGATGAGTTACTTGGGTATCCTGGAAATTTCAGGTCTTACTTTGTTCGTCTAATATTTTTGAAGTAATAGAATACCAAATTTCGACTTGATCAGACCCGTGGAAGATGCTCAAATCCCTTCATCAACCAGAAAAGAGCTGATAATCTTGAAACGGCTGAACCTGTCTGATTTTGATGAAACATGTCTAAGAACACTCCCGACTAATTCACCTTTCAAACAAAAAAACTAAATCAAAATCGGTTCATCCGTTCGGGAGCTACGATGCCACAGACACACACACACACACACACAAACACAGACACGTCAAACTTATAACACCCCGTCGTTTTTGCGTCGGGGGTTAAAAATAACGAATTAGAATAATAAGTTCTAATAAACGTCTGTCGCTTAGCCGATACTAACATCACAGCATTTTATTAAACCTTTTGAAGAATACAATTCTTTGGCATCAGTCTAGAACTCAAAAGATCGTGAGTATTCGGGAGACATGATTAACAGTGTATTTACGCCACAATGTTATTGACAAAGCGTTGGCCGAAGAATTCTTCACATCTATATATATCTTATACAATCATCCACTCGAATGTATTGGGATAAAATTGTCACGAACTAAAAATAGAGGGGTTATTTTGATCATTCGTGACGTCGCGTCGAAGCGGTACTAGATGACAATAATTTTACTATTGCACACTGTGTAGTAGTCTGGAATGATGTCGACGGTAGCATCATCCTCCCACATTTTACAAGAAAGTGGGTTTGTTCTCGAACTACACCCACCGATCTTCCATGGGAAAATAATGTCGCGAGTATATCAGACTCATCATAATATTATGGTGACAATGATTTTTGTATTTTACAATATGCTTTGGGAATACAAAACATGCAGAATGTCTGATGGTTTCTGTTACTACCCAAAGAGTGCCCTATTTTTTCTTTGAGGGTGTGAAATCATTAATTAACTTCTCCCGCTCTGGGTGGAGCAGGAGGGCGTGTCAGACTTTTACTGACTAAATCCCACGTGTTCCCTCAGTTGTCTGTGTACCAGGGGCCACGGTATCTCTTTCGAACAACCCTCACCCCTGGCAGGCAACGGCCTTTGCGGATCCCACCAATTAGTGCTGACATCTCTTTGAGGCGCGCGTGGAAACACAACGCGCCGACGACCCGGGCCTGTTCCTTACCGGACAACGAGCTACCCATTGCTCACCGTCCGCAAGCCCGTGCTTACTGTGGCCGGGAATCAGACCAGGGCGTCTCCTGCGGGGGCTAGGGCGGTGAGGGCGCATATACTGCCTCTCCCTCACGTGCGTCACCTCCTTCTTCGCGACCATTACTGCTTCGAGGGGACGGCTACCCATGCACTCTCGCTCCGTACCATGGCCTGGACCATGGCCCGACGCGAGAGATCGCCGCCTCCGATCGCCTCCACGAGGACACGGTGGTGCTCTGCCCAAGCCGGGTAAACCTCCACCGTATGCTCCACCGTGGCCTCAGGGCGATCCATGCAGTGGAAACACCCGGGCGTTTCCTCCCGCCTTATACGAAACAGGAACCTCCCGAAACACCCGTGTCCGGTGAGGACCTGCGTTAGGCGGAAGGTGAGGACGCCGTGGCGCCTCTCAATCCACTCCTCAAAGAGTCTTACCGCCGCAATCGTGGCATGCCCAGCACTGGGTTGCGACAATCGCACTCGCCATGTCGCCATGAGATCCCGCCGGAGTTACGCCCCAGCGTTTGACCTCCTCGCACCACTCCCAAATGTCCGCGGGGACCTTTGCCTCCAGATCCCATGGCGGAAACTCTTCCGCCATGGGATGGAATGATGGAATGGATGGAAAGGCACTCGCCTTATGAAGAATATTGTTCTCATGAAGTTGCTAAAATGATGGATATAAGAGAGCCGGGCAGTCGAAATAAACGTGTGATAATGTTAATAATGTAATGTAATACAGGATGACTTGTAATTTGACGTAGGTATTCCTTCCAAGACGAGATAATTTGTAATAGTTTTCGAATCTAATTAAATTTCGTTTAGGCGTTATGGCTTAATTGTTGCAAATGGTTGAAAATTGCGTGAATTCCAAAATAATCACTGGTCGCAGCAGGTCGCACAGTCGCACTAAAAGCATTGCTTGTAATTTCAAACCATGTTCTGTTCTACACAATTTAAAAACACGGGAACCCGCGACAAGAATCCTGGTTACCACCTCAGGTATAAACTATCTCCACCAGAAAATTGCATGGACCATAAACGGCGATTTTCCGTCCAAATAGTCCGTCATACGGTAATGAATGATACCGTACATATCGCTTCAAGTTCAAGGTGTACCCTCGTGAATCAGCCCGTGTGGGCCGCTGAAAATTCTATTTAAATCACATTATATGGCGTTCGTCTCTAGTCTCGAGTCCAGAGCGGCGCGCGCCTGCAACGAACAAACAACCACAAAGGTGAATTGTTTTTTTTTTTTAATAGTAATATTGTAGTGTAGTTCTTTTGTGCTTTTAAAGGTATAATAGATTTTGTTATTTGTACTAATTGAAATTGTTATTTATTTTAAAATGATTGGGAAATTCGGTTAGCTTTTCTGTCGGTGAAATAGGAATCCGTGTTAATGTTCTGAAAATGAAAATATCTAAGAGCGTTTCAAATAATCGCTATGTTTGTATAGGTTACATGCCTATACCTATGCGCAATTTATTACAGATTAAAAAAGTCTTTAATTCAATACGCAGTTCATAAATTATATTTTTTCACCGCGTATTGAATTAAAGGTTCGCAATACGACAACAATAGACAAATAATGCATTTAGTTCTGAATCTCATCATGTTATAGTATGATAAGATTCAAAACTAGATGTTTTGTTACAATAAAGTTCAAAGGAATAAAATAACTTTAAATGTAAGCAAGTGTGTAGAACGAGATCCAAAATTAAAAAAATAAAACCAATTTTAACGGTAGGTACTTATTGTCTTCTTGTCTGTTTATATGTGTGTGCATACCTAAATGGTTAAATAAATAAAAAAATAAGTATAGGAACTCACTTCTTCAAGTGAATAAATCTGCAAGATCTCATTCAGAAGAGATCTTGCCTCTCAATGTTTACATCAACACTCGATCTAATTTTATCCTATTACAAAACTAATAATGTCGCATAAATTTCATCATAGCGTGAATACATTCAGCTCAGCGGGTTGCATCAGTTCTAAAACCGTTCCGAAACGTTCCCAGATGACTCACACACGGTGGAATCGTTCCAGAATTTCTTCGATAATTATGTGCACGTATTGCTTGTAGATGTAAACAAACCCGGTAAACTTCAACAAGCTTTTCGTTGGGGCAATAAAATGTTTGTTAATCTTGTAATTGAATTTAGTTATACACCTCTATTGAGAGTGTATTTGTTGAAAAACGTCTATGATACCTGATATACCTCTATGGCTTTCTTTCCGTTTTCCTAATCTGGGAATAGCATAAGCTTGATCAGCTTATAATGTTCACCCTGCTGGGACACAGGCCTTCTCTTAAGCAGGGATTGGCTGTAATCCACCATGCGGGCTCAGTGCGGGTTGGTAGATGTAACATGTCTTCGAAATTGGTTTTAGGACATACTGGTTTCCTCGTGATAATTTCCTTCACCGTTTTGAGAACAATGGTGATGAAATTATACACACAAAGTAAAGCGCCTGCCTGGGTGCGAACCCACGGCTTACAACTCGTCGTCAATCGAAGTCGGGGCCGTTACCACTGGGCCAAGACTGCTTTATCTGGGAATAGGCCTTGGACTTGACAGTTTTCAGAACCGAAAACGATGTTCCCTTTTCAAGGGATTGTTTTTAAAAGTTTTTTCATTTAATAGCATTTTTGGGTTGAACACCCCTAACACGCCTGCCTGTTAACTCTTCCAGCTAAGCTGGCTATTCTGTAAGGAGTCCATAATCTTTAATACTGTATTAGGTGGATTACAAACTCGTGGAATCTATCTGTGCCCGTATAGACGTTCTGACCTTTGGCCTATTGCCCCTTACTACTCGTATAATTATTTTTCTTGTAAACAAGATGTTGTAAAAAGAACACCTTTAGATATTTCAAATGCGCATTCAAATAACATTGGTCGGTCGTCCAATACAAGCGCAAGCGCATAAGAGATGTAACCGCTGAAAATAAACGCGCCATGAGAATATCCGCCGTTTATATCTACGCGCTGAATAGACAATGTTGTTGATTTATTTCAGTCCAAAGATAAGTTTTACGAGCGCTCGCGAGAGTATCGACAATCCTATGGGTACCATGGCCGATTTGATTGTTGTTTATGACTTGGCACCGTGTAATGTAATAGGACAGTCATGAGGAGGTTTTATATGAGTTTTAGTTCTGCAGTTTGGGGCGGAGTTCGTTTCATGGAATTTTCCAAAAGTGACTGGGAATTGGAATACACTTGAATGTGACTGATTAAAACCCAATCTTAAAGTAACTAAATGGGAGATAGGGTTATCAAATATTCGACGACAGTCCAATAAAACCTTTGGATTCTGGCAGGCTTAGCCTTGGATTCTGGAAGACTATTTAATTTAAGTGATCGTCACACCGAATGTTATTTTAATGATTGGTGGTTAAGTCAGACCAGTCGTTAAGAAACCAGTGCTCATTTCATTAAGCTCTTGGTTGCTCTTAGTACCACTAAGGGTTCCAGAAAGGGTACAAGTATGCAATAATAAATACTTACTTGAAAGTTATTAAGCTAAACCGTTGCATTGTCTGTTTCCAGATGTCGATAGTACCTCTGATGTTCCGTGACTGGTGGGACGAGTGGGACAGGCCCTCCCGGCTGCTCGACCAGCACTTCGGCATGGGCCTGAAGAGGGACGAGCTACTGTCTTCCCTCTCAACACTGCCGTCATCCTCGCTGTTCAGGAACTCGTACTTCAGACCATGGAGGACGAGCTTGACGAGGCAGGAGTCTGCTTCTACTATTAATCTGACCAAGGACAAGTTTGAGGTAGGTTTCGATTTTTAAATGACGCTGCTAGTGCTGTCAACCACAGATTATCACAGACCGATTTTGGTGAGATGCTCGCTTGATTCAAATATATGTAACTGACAGACTTACCAATTGATACGACCATGCTCTTGCTGACTGTTAGTATGTGCTATTTGCAGACATTAGCAATGTTTTATTACTTTTTACTAGACTGGATGGTAATTTTATTGAGATAACACTGCGGCGTAATTGCGTAGCACACAAACAGTAGCAATGTCTTCCAAGTTGACAGTTCATTCATTGCGTTATTTAGGTTGTTGAGCGGACAACTTTTTCGAACCTTTAAAGCAATGGATTAGCAAAATGAGACAGATTTCGGTTAATAGTGCGTTACGCAATTGCTGGTCTGCAACACGTACAGCAATGTGTCTCTGTGTACCGGCCTGATTAAATTTGGCACGGTCAATAACGCGAGTTAGGACCGTTTAACTTGCCTTGTTATTATATTAGTTATGCACCTGTCTGTAGCGGACAAATTATTTTATCAGTTTCGCCTTGACTTTTATGAACTTATAGCTTTTGCCCGCTACTTCGTCCGCGTCAAATTTCTTGCTACCTCGACCCACCCCGTCGCATCGAATTGCCTGCCCGTGCGAGTACTTTGTATTCGTTACTTTTTTCTTTTTTCTTAGCTCTTAAGGGTCTTAGCGTGATGTTATATAGGCTTCCTCGATAAATGGGCTATCCAACACTAAAAAGACAATTCAATTCGAACCAGTAGGTCCTGAGATTAGTGTGCTCAATCAAACAAACTCTTCGGCTTTATAATATTAGTATAGATTTTATGGCATGTTTTTTATAATGACATATTCGTTGATTTTCTCCATTCCAGGTCATCTTAGATGTCCAGCAATTCACACCTGAAGAGATCACAGTTAAGGCTGCGAACAACAGCGTTGTAGTCGAGGGTAGGCACGAAGAGAAGCAGGACGAGCACGGGTTCATCTCTCGCCAGTTCACACGCCGGTACATCCTGCCAGGAAACTACGACGTGCAAGACCTCGTCAGCACACTGTCTTCAGACGGCGTCCTCACTATCACAGCACCTAAAAGACCCCCAGCTAACGCAGGCGAAAGAATTGTGCCCATCACCAAGACAGGCCCCGCGAAGCAACCTGAACCCATCTACACAGAACAACCCCGAGAACAAACAGTACCTATCGTCACTTCCCCCTAATTTTAATATCATCCCCCTTCATTTAACGAGACATCGATATTCATAATTAATCGATGTTCAACGATCGAATCATAAATAGCATTTATTTTATGCGCCGTTGTTGGCCAATAACGACTAGAGATTCGAAATGAACGAATTAGGTTTTTTTATATTACTTTGTATAAAAGAGGAATGCAATATCATTGTTTATAATAAAAATTGAATAAACGATTCCTATCATCACTGATTATTTTTTTACAACTGATTATTCAATTGGGTTTTATAATAGAGAGGAAGTGGGAAGCATATAAATTTCTAGAAGTAGACGTGGTTCAGATAAATGATGATGATGACGTAGACAAATGGCGGCTCAGGAAAGACACCTCCACCACCCAATTGTATGATTAAGCCCATTTTAATTAGAGAAATTGGCGTATTCTATCCAATTAAAATATTTATCATAAGCCCGATGGGATTTCCTGTCGCAAAATTGACGAACTTCTACCTGTACAAATTTTCATCCCCTACTTAATCTCTATTGGGGATGAATTATTAAAAGTCCTTCCTTTGTGTTCACTTTTGTCAAATATGGAACTCTTGTGCAAAATCGTATACTTCTAGACCTAGCGGTTTAAACTGTGCGTTGTCTGTTAATGAAGGAATAAATGTAATTGATTTTTACGAAGCACATCTTAATAGTAGGAAGCCTACATTAGTACCTATAGTCACGTCTTTTATTTAATATACCTATAGAGAAAATTGGAACAAACCAGAAACAAAAAAATAATTTGACGATTTTGTAATCGGTTCCAATAATGTAATGTATTGCTTGTCTACCTCCAAGCAGGTGCGGCAGGTGACTATTCACTCTTACGTTTATAGGTGACAGAACGCATTACTAAGAAACATTTAACCGTGGGGCTCGGTGCAAACCGCGAGCGAACATTAATGCTCAGCAGACGGGCTAGCCACAAAGAAGAAAGAACACCAACAACATCTACCATGCTGAACTACAAATAATGAACAATAATTCCTCCACTAGTTAATGCAAAACACAAACTGCGGTGTGTCAAGTGAGAGCTGTCAGAGTGTAATGACAAATTTTCTATACGTCAACGTAGCGAATGGTCCTGGGGCAATAAGGGTTGCGTTTGACTAATTTAATTTTCAAGCGGAGTGTTTAGTCTAATAATATTGTTAATTTATCATTGGGACGAGGGTTGGGGCTGCCACAAATTCCGATAGACAACACAATGCATGTTTAAAATGTTTGTTGAGGACCGAAAGAACGATATGTTATTTTTATCAAATAAAAGCCATTTTTAGAGGCACTGCATAATGAAGCGATATTTACAATTTCTTTTAAGCCTGGTCTGGCATTTGAAACCAACAAAAAGTAGGCATGTGTTACATTATTAGTAAGTCTCGAGTTCCACCATGTCCCTGGTATTTTATTTTCCAATCAAAATACTAACGCCATCTATGCAGCAATTGAAGTAACAAACAGCGCCATCTTTGAATGCTGAAGTGAACCGTTGTTCATAGATCTTTGCATAGATCATTATTGCCAAACAGTTAAGTGGAACAGAATTAGAAACGTTTACTCTACAAGATGTTTGCACGTGTATTTAAATATTTGCTTACAATTTCATTATCTATAGCGACCAAGCGCAATATAGTTAGATATGTATCTATGTATTTAAAAGCTTACAGATTCAATGCAGAAGCAAATGCACGTTTGCTTGTTTGGTTCAATCTTTTAATTTTTGGTTGCGCTAGAGTAATTAGACCGTGTCTTCTCCTGAAAGAGTAGGGGACGATTGGGGATGGATTAAAGGTACATAAATTAGTCTCTTTTTATTACACATTTGCATGCTGCAAAAATCACCATGCAGCATGGGAGAACGCATATTGTAACATGGTACCAGGATGATTCTGTGTACTTAGTTACTTTGCAGTTGTATGACTAGCCTATATCTAACCACAGTACTTAAGAAATCGATTTGGCGGTGAATTCTTTGTTTAGTAGGTACGTACCTGTCTGACGTGTAGCGCAAAATTAACCCATCAAAATAAATCCATAATTGCTGATCCATAAGGTAATACAAAAGTGGCAATTTAGGCAATACTTACGTTAAGTGCAAGTTGCGACTTTCATGTTTTCACCTTCGAATTTACACTTTAAATAAAAGTCTTCACGATAATACTCTAAAACCATTGTTTACCTACAACTATAAACTATGGCGCAGACCGCAGACTAAGCGCTGTGTGCAGTTCATCGCTGCATTCTCGGGATTTACATAATAGGCTAGATGACAGTTTTTGAGAAAGTAAATAATAATGTTCTTTGTGCTTATTTACCTCAAAATATGAATACTTAAGCAGAATATTAATATCATCATCAGAACTTATTTTTCACTTTCATATCGCACTTTAATTTTGAGTATGTAATCACTCAAAGCGCTATGATAGAAGATCATAGCGCTTTGAGTGATCATATTATATTATAAATGATGATAAACTATGTTTATTTTTTTGAATTTGTAAAAAAAGAACACACTTTTACACATAAAAAAATAACATAAGTTTAAAACTAGATGAGTTCCGGGTTTCGTATCCGACTAAGTACTCTGAGAAGAAGGACCTAAACAAACTCAGAGGTCACAATCTGTTTTTAAAGTCCAGACAGACAGGTGGCGTGTTAACCAATAACTGGGTTGTGGTGGTGCTCAGCTATCAGTACCCGGTTAGACTGGAAGCCGACCTTAACTTATTTCGGAAAGGCTAGGCAGATAGAAACCAGTCTAATGGTGAAAGTTCGCGTATTTTAATCGGCTCGTTGAATGATTGTCGCTTCTAGTATAAAAGTTATAGTGGGTAAGAAGCAGCTTTATTAAAGCCAACTTTATTTTGTATGCCCTTTTTGATGCGTGATCAGCTTGTGATTGAGATAAGTCATCACTTTTTATCTGTTGTTTAAAAGGCTAGCCAGTGAACGTGTTTTAGTGCTTCATTAAATAGAGCCAATAAAAATTGCAGACGATTACAAATCGGTTCAGATAAGTCCTGTGCGACAAATGTACTAGATCTGAGGGGTATTTGCAAAACACACTAAAAGAAGGAATGGCTGTCATTTTGACAGTTCAATAACATTAATTGCGTATTTACTTTGTTGATCAGACACAGTTTTCGAAAATATGTAGCAATGGATTAACAATAAACTTCAAAATGATTCAGATTCTGATTAAAAGTGTGCTATGCAAATACGCTGCCCCAACGATCGTCAAAAACAACTTTTGAATAGATTTTTTAAAGCATCGCTATTAGGTCTACTTCATTCGTATCAACTCAATGATTTAAGAATTATCAATAAAAGGACGAGACAGTTAATCGATTTTTCTAACAGAAACTAGAAAATTGCATAATCAAAAATAGACCTACGATAAGCGTGATAGAACCGTGTTAAATAAAACAAGAGTTTGCAGGGCATTGTGGTAATGTAGCCAGGGTAATAGATCTCATAGTCATGGATCACTCGGGCTAAACGGCGGGGGAGTCCAGTCCGCCTGGCGAAGTGGGAGGGGGAGTTCATCAATCAGCCCGGAGCGATTACAGGGGCGGTGGTCCAAGGTAAGGGCGAATAAATTAAGTAAGAGGTATTGTTTTTAAAGATATTATGACGATATACCATCATAATATCCATATGCATATATATGGATATTATGACATATATATGGCACGATGACATGTGAGGAGGAATAAGGAAAATGTCGTGTGGAAAGTTTTGAGTATGAATGTCGATGGCTATAACAGTAGGGGGAGACCAAAGAAACGATGGATGGACTGTGTGAATGATGATATGGTTAGAAAGGGTGTGACTACGGAGATGACGTCTAATAGAGATGTGTGGATGAAAAAGACATGTTGCGTCGACCCCAAGTAAATTGGAGCCAGAATAATGATGATGATATGACTGCCTCGTGGGTGTAGTAATGGCAAGTGCTGACCATGAGGTCCTGGGGTAGTATCTAGGGTCGGGCAAAGTGTTATTGGGTTTTCCATTTCTCAGTAGCGGTTGATGCTTGTAGGCTTGCCCCCTGGTCGTAGTTGTAGGTGGTGGGCTGTATAGTATGTTCCCGTGGCATAATATTGGACATCTACACGGCGAAGCCGTGGGCAAAGGCAAATTAATAAATCTCGACGTTTTGTCCATGCATAGCAGGCTTAATTAGCTGGGTACGTTGTAAATGTTGTTACAATTGAAACAATGCTGTGCCTACGCAGTGCTACGCCGTGTCTGCGCAGTGCTACGTCGTACATACGTAGTGTCTACGCAGTTCCTACTCAGTGCTACGCCGTGTCTACCCCGCCGCGCGCCGTACCTACTCAACAAATACAAACACTCAGTTTGAATCTACTCTTATTTTATATGTATCCGTGTGGATGTGGATAGCTGCTAGCCCACTTGCTGTCCTAAATGGTGAATAGCAAACTGTAGTCAATTGCCACGCTCCTTTGATCGTCAATTAAGTAATGATTTCAAATTTTTCAGAAATTTTATACATACTTGCAAATGAGGAGTAACATATAAGTAACTAGCCAAGGAATAAAAAAATTCATACAAACTACATCCCCCTATTTCATCCCTTCATTAGAAATTAGAAAGGATTTAAGAAAACTCCCACGAGTTTCCTTAAATCCTTTCTTAGCTGACGTCTCCTGCTCATAATCTACCTCTGTGCCAAATATCATCTTCATAGGTCCAGTAGTTTTTGAGATTTCGGGTTTAATCAGTGAGTGAGTTAATGAGTGACCTTTCGCTTTTATATAAATAGTTATGATTATGGCAATGAACAAAATAATACCTTTTTTTTTTGGGTGGTAAATCATCAAATAACTTCTCCCGCTCTGGGTGGAGCGGGAGGGCGTGTCAGACTTTTACTGACTAAAACCCACCCGTGTTCCCTCCGTTGCCTGTGTGCCAGGGGCCGCGGTATCTCTTTCGAACAACCCGCACCACAAAATAACACCTAGGGGCCTTTTTTCACTATAGATTTTTGTTAACTTTTTCCAGCGCATTTCTCCCATAGCTTGCTCCATACAAAACCGCTTGCAGTGTTCGACAAGCGATTGATCTGCCGGCCGTATTAATTGTTGCTGTCTGTACATACCTACGTCACTACACAGTATACGAGTACTACAGGAGGTACTCTTGTTTGTATTGTCTGCTCCCGACTACATGGTAAAAACGAAAGCTCGTTCTAATTGAGTTTGGAAATATCGATTCATTTCATTCGATTAGGTGAAGTTCGTTTGATCATTGGTTTTTTTTTTTACAGTGGAATAACAGTTATGTTATCTATGAAATAATCGCCAGTAAATTTGTAGCCGGTTTTTCCAAGAACAATCAAGTGTTTTAAATTGTCCACTTAGATTTTTACAGGTGTAATGACAATCATAAAAATGAAAAGGAAGATGTGAGTGAAAACGGCGGGAGGGGACGCCCTAGTACAGGGATGGCGGATGGATAGCACGCGTGCCTTTGGTGGCACGTAACAAAATAGTTTGGGCACGACATTCTAAGTCACAGTAACAACCATAGAAATCTGAGCATGATAAGTTCATCTTCTTTCTAAGTTCAGTCGTTACTTTCAGAAACCGTACGTATGTCACACGATTCCAGTTCAGCTTGCATTCTGCTAAAAGTTAATATAACTTTGAACGTCATACCAGACACCAGAAGTTGCACTTATTTGTTTTTTCGTATAAATAAGCTGGTGTGATGTTGATTACTGTATAATAGTAGGTACAAGTCAAATTCTGTTTGTAAATAAAGACTACCAATTAATGTGAAAGTATTTCGTTTTTTTCTAGTAGTCAATTGTCAAGATTGTTTTTTGGCACGTCAATGCCATATTAAATATTTTTTTTGGAAAAAATGCGTCGCAGAGGTTAAGAGGTTCGCTATCCCTGCCCTAGGAGATATAGAGACCTTATTGGTGATGATCCCCAGAAAGGTCAGTTGGGTAATAATTGCAACCAGTGTGCGTGTATCACCTGTGGCCTTAGTGTGATATTCATTTAACCATCTCGATCAAACGCTTCGAGCGTGTTTGGCGTTCCGATTGGCCCTGGATTGGTGACCGACCAATCGGAGCGCCGAACGCGCTCGATGCGTTTGATCGAGATGGTTAAACGAAACTCACACTAGGACCACAGATGTATCAACGTATACGAGGCGTTGGTAAGGATCGTAGCAGGCGGCATGAAGGCGTGAAACTCAAACTCAAAGCATTTATTTCAATTAAACCATTTACAGGCACTTTTGAATTGTCAAAAAGTCGATCAGTTGGAAAGTTGAAGCTAGTTGCCCATTCCAAAGATCGTGAGTTTATGTATATGTATGAGTGTCATGAAAATCATATCATAATCAGCCTATAACGTTCCCACTGCTGGGACACAGGCCTCCTCAATGCAAGAGGGAGTAGGCCATAATCCACCACACGGGCTAGTGCGAGTTGGTAGATGTCACATGTCTCCGAATTTTTGGTTCTAGGACATGCCGGTTTCCTCACGATGTTTTCCTTCACCGTTTTTGGAGCACTGGTGATGAAATAATTTACACAAAGTAAAGCGCCTTTCTGGGTTCTTACCTACGACCTACAACTCGTAAGTCACGGCCGTTACCACTAGGCCACCACTGCTCAATCATGTAAATAGTTGTGTTGTTCTATTTATCTCCTAATTCTCCTCTGTAGATTCTTTTCTATTTTGTTAATGCGGGAACGTTGTAGGCCTTACAGACTCATAGCTGAATCGATTTGTTAGCCATTCCCTATTTTGTTGGAAACGTCGTAAAAGCCAATTTATTATTAAAAAAGTAAACGAGGAGTTTCTTACCGGTTCTTCACCATATGAAACGACTAATTGAAGCCGTGCACGCAGTTCAAATATTTTGATTTCAAAAAGTATATTGATCAATTTGCTACCTACGGTAAGGGGTCTAGAATCAAGTTTTGATTTCATGGTTATAGTTTGCGCGTCGATGTCTTATCAAACGTTGGTTGTTCTGACTGGTTGACGACAATAACAAGCTACACTTTAAATTAAATTTGAATTAGCCTAGCTCGGTTTCTCAATGCCTAGGTATTTACCTAGGCATTGAAAAACCGAGCTAGGTATCTTAATCGAAATTATTTGTTTGGCATTGATTAAATAGTAATGTGGTCGAATCAAACGAGATATTATTGTACTTTTTTATTAAGTCAGTAATATTGATAAGTAAGTGTGTGTTTTTATAAGGTACCGGCTACCAGTCATTAGGTATATTATTCTGGTAATCACCAGCAAGAAAGCGAAAAAGTAGCGCGTGAATATTATATTAATAAATATTCGTCCTCTTTGGAATAACCTATCACATTTTTTCAAACATTTTCGGAAGGTATCTAAGTCGCAGTCTGTGACCGAAAAAACAAACAAATGACTTAACTACCTTGAGATTAATAACAGAAAAACAAATAAGAGTAGACGTTAGGGAGATTGTGTTCTACAAATATAAGTCAATGGTTCCATCTCTTATGTCAAAAACTGATATAGAAGAACAGAACACAGCATCATTTAGCTATCCTTGGCAGCCAAAATGATCAAGAACCACAAAATTATCTAATTAACTTTTAAAAGTAAACCTAACTTGCTCTTTACTTTTGTAATCATGAAATCAAAAGAATGCAGTTTTATCGTTTGTGCTTTACTCACTTCTAGTATTTTCATACTGTTTGTTAAGAAGAATCCCACCAAGAGCTCTTATGAGCTCTTGGTGAAATTCGCCAAGGCTAGGCAGACGATATTATCTGCCTAGCCTTTTCTCAACTATGTGAGGGTCGGCTTCCAGTCTAACCGGATGCAGCTGAATACTTGTATTTACATGAATCGATTGCCTATCTGACCTCTACAGCCCATTATCTAGGTAATACCATACCATATGGTAAGACTAGTTGACAGACTTTCGGGCTTCTGACGACCCGTAACGAATGTCAAAGATCTACGAATGACAGCCGGGACCAACGGCTTAACGTGCTTTCCGAGACATGGAGGGGTCTTGGCATGTAAAGATGGTCACCCATCCACAGACCAACCGTGACAAGCGTAGCTTAACCTGATCGATCGAACCCTGCAGCTATTATTATTTAGCCACAAGCCCCTCCAACAAGAGCTGTTAGTGACGATATTTTACAACAATGATGACACTGACAGCTCTTGAAAGTGGTTTAGATGTGCAGTCAATTTTCTTGGTGATATTCGCCGTAAGATCTGAGACACTTGGTGACATTAACACGTTTAATGCCAGACTAGGAGTTAACTTAGTCTTAAGGCTATCTGGGAATTCTTTAAAGTGATCACTGATCAGAATTCAGAAGGCCAATACCCGTAATTAAAAACGATCAAAATCTGGCCACAATCACATCTCAGCGATAAACAATGTCAAAAATATATGAAGATTAGGGCTACTTTTGACATAAATAAAATAAAAATAAAATAAAATAGCCTTTTATTTCTTGCTGTTTGAATTCAAAATATAAATACTAAATGTAATCATAATTATACATTTCAATTCGTAATATAAAATGGTTTTCATTTTTCTATACAATTCCTGTCTTATAATTATCACAATAAAAAATAAATTAAATGATTATTGTACTATTATTTAAGATTAAGATTATTTAATTGATTGATACGTTATTTTTTTATAAATATTAAAATTTTTGACAAATGAGACTGATATTTGATTGCGTAGTTCATACAGGCAGGTTTTTTTTTATTAACCGATGAAATCTTTAAATACAGGGGGGTCCACAATCTTGTACTGAATCCATGGTAGCAGGTTGTGCGTCGGTGCTCCTGCCAGCAAGAAGAAAATAAGGGAAATTCAGATTATCTCAAATAACTTAACCAAACTCCTGGTTAGGACTTGTAGGTAAAAACACGAAATTAAACCTACAAAGTTTTATTTAGAATTAATAGAAAACATTATTTTCAATTGAAAAGGTTTTCAGTCCGATCTAGTCTATCCCGTGCTGGACACCGCCGAAGACGCCCTGAGCCGAGGTCCGTAGGGGTACCCGTAGCGAGCAGTCGCTATAGTTTTAGGTTTTTAAGCCCTGGCTGGAACATCAGCCTGGTTCCAGCCAGGGCTGCATAACTGGACTTCAGACATAAGTGGCAAGTCCAGTTATGCAGCCAACGAACTCATAGGCTGACCTGCGAGATGTCATTCAATAAAATAAAAAAGTTGACTGTGTTATCTTATTCCATTATAATATTAAGATTGTCCTTAAATATTACAATAAAGGTTTCATTTCATTTTGTAAACAGTAAAGGACCTAGTTTGGACCCTAAGGCACGATCACTTTTCTTAGGTTCTACATTATTTTCACTTAAGTAGGTATTAGGTTCTGTTGGTTGATATGGGTAGATCTAAAAAATCTGCTCCTCTCTCGCCAAGCCTATCTAATTGCATTTTCTTTTAATTGGTAGAGTTTTATTTCGGGGATAAAGGATTATTATAAAACGAAGCAAAAATATTAAGTACATATGAATAAAATCTTACCCAAATATTGTTCATAGAACGTTTTAGATACCTAATAATTACAATTATTATAAAAGTAAGGTTATACTTAATTAGGCAACTTAATCGTTAGTAATTTTATGCATTCATTTGTTGAGATAAAATATAGGTAGTTTTGATTAGATACCAATAATTATCATGCTAAATTCTAATTAGCTTATAGCTATAGTTATGTGCTTACAAGCTAAGTAAAGACTTCAACGCGTAACTCTTAGATACCTTATCATCCTTCAAAATAATTTGTCCTGTATTATTTATTTAAATACTGATTATAGAAAGCCTACACCAATCTTATTAAATTTCCTAAGAACCAATTAAAATGAAACAGATTGGTGAATGAATGGATTGTTCATTTAACAGCCGACCTCATTCATCCAATCCATTAATCAAACGTAGCTATACGTACAGTAACGAAACTAACACTAACAGGCTCATTAAATGCGCAAACGAAACTCCGATTAAGGCGCATTAATATCGCGTTTCACTATCGCTATTAATCACAAAGAGCGATCAATGCCACGCGATTATTTTATAGCTTGAATAAAAACAATATAAGTGTAGCGGGCGGAGCGTGAGGCTGAAATATCAGTTTGATATCGCGCGGTTTGATTCGCCGTGACGCGGCCGCCTTAAGGCGGGGCCTCGTAGAGAGGGGCGAGCGGCGACCTGGCGCGCCATACCATTCCGTGCGAGCACACGCAACGCTCGTTTCTCGCCTCTACGGCCCGTGTTTCCGTTGTATGTCCGACGCGAGTGTGTGAGCTAAGCACGTGCCTTCCGTGGCGTATTCGTTGCACCGTGCTTTGTAAAAGCCGCCAAGATTCGGGTGAAGAACCGTGAGCCGGTGCCGGCGTACGCCATGGCCGACGCCGACCGTGATTCGGACCTTGGCGACGACAGTCCAGTGGTGAGTTGTCCTTTTGTTTTAATTCACTCCTAACAACACAGGTGACGATGAAATTGTTACAAGTGACGGTAAGTAGATTACGTTCTTAAGGGCAATTGAGCATCTTCTGCCTCCGTTTCTTATTAGTTCTTGTTCCTGTGTTCCCATGCGGTTGGTTCCAGTCGTGCTGTCAATCTGTCGGCATTTCTATTGGCCGTGCAAGGTATGTTTGAAGTGTTGTTAGCAAGCGTATTGTTAAGCCGGCTGCGACGCGTTGTTATGTTGCCGACTGCAACCGGTTGTTATGACAACCGTAATCTGATGAGCCACCAACTTACTTATGTATTCCTGATAGAAGTTAAATAATTGTTTAATGTTGATACTTTTTAGAAGAAGAAATATTTTATGATGAGGGTATATCAAAATTTATTGATGAAATAACTTGAGCAGCTTAAATGACAGATGTAAAGGAATGTAATGACGATGAATAAGATGATAGTTTCAATACAAATTATAAAATGAGGGATAATAAATTAGCTTTTAATGTAAAAACAAGCATTAGAGATGTCGCTGACAGTTTTTATGAAGTAACACAAGATCCATGTTGTAAACAAACGTCCGGCCGATTGTAGGCACAAAAATACTCGTACACAACATAAACCTATTTATTTGTATACATTCATAAAGAAATATGTACTTACGCTATGTTAATATGTCCTAAATATGAGCACGGCTCATGTATGTAAATTACACATAAACATATACCTACTCTTGAATGCCATTTCACCGGATTTGTTTAGCGACATACGTATTAATTTACATCGGAAAGGAGTTTCAATACGGTAATAATAAAAGAGACTATAAATTAAATTTTCTTATTATTCCTTTGATGAGAAACAAAGCCGTGGGTGGGTATTAGAATATCAATGATTGAGGGCTTTGACATTTCAGCCCACAGAATATATATTTAAAGTTTAATTTAGAAATAATTTTATTGATGGAAGTGGTTCTACTCAAGCTTCATTATATTAATATGTTACTGACCCCCCAAGTCTTTGTGGATATCCAGATTTTTTGTCCGCATTAACTTTAACTACTTACAGTATTTTCAAAGCTTCTGTTATTTTAGTTACGTTTGGCTTGATTCATACAGTCTTTAGTAGTTCTTCAGGTGAACTTATGTCTGGTGGTGTAGATACCAATATAATTCACTTTTCCTCGTCATCTGCCTAGCTTTTGTGATAATTCACATATATAATATGAAAAAGAGTTACAACTATAATATTATAAACAGAAAGGAAAACTTTTATTAGCTGGCACAAAAAAGAATAAATTGATTAAGTCTATATGTCCAACTGGAGTTGATATTTTAGAAGTTGCTAGGTAACATTTTAGTGACGAAACATACGCGTCGATTGATAAAACACTTTTTTGGCCAATTGAAGAATCCTTAAAGTATTTACTGATCATGTCAGATATGGGGTTCATAAACATAGATACTTCTGAATTACTTAATGCAGTTACATTAGAAAAGATTTAGGAAATTTCTATCAAGTAATATTTAAGGGAATAGAAAATACATATGCATGGATTTGTGAAAGATGATATGGCTTTAAGGGAAGTGGGCACTGACTTGAAGGCTAATATTACATGTACGGAGGCAAGCGAGACAGTATTTACTGCGCTGAACCTAATTAATTAACGGAAAAGGGCAGGAGAATGATCTAGTAAGAAACTCTGCCTCTGCTTTGGGACCAGGTTACCTTATAGCTCTATAGTAATTGTATTGATAGTCCTATAAGAGTTAAAAGAAAAGTCTTTCTAGCATTTCTTTATCAAACACAGCTTTATAAATCCCTCGTGGTGTTTTTGTCGATAGCAACCGACTTATCATCAATTGTTTTGTAGCGATAACTGTGTCTGTGCCACATCTGTGGGATCCTATCCTTCTATTGTTGTATTCAGGTACTGAAAGTTGTAGGTGCTTAGGGTTTATGGCACTTTTATTATGTTTTCGTTATCGTAATGATCAGCAAGCTCTGTGGTCTTTTTAGAAAAAAAAAGACTGAGTTGAAGACTATCATTTTCAATATTGCAATTTGGTATTGGTACATTGCCAAAAGTAGATTTTTATGGTACCTACACTTCAATACGAACTAATCCGTAAAATAACTTTTACAAAAATATGAAAGCTTTGGGAAATCAAATGGAAAGGCTACGTTTAAAACCCAGAAGCAGTAATGTGAGTAAGTAGAAAGGAGGCGACTGGTTTAAAAATACAGAGCCGAAAAAAGGGATAGCTGGATAATCTTATAATTATAACTGAAAATACAGGCAGCCCAATGCCTAACAAGTATGTCTGACTTCACGTGACGGTTGTTGATGATGCTATAATAGTAGTTAGAGGAAGGCAATATAACTCATAATAATTCTGTACAAAAACTATAACTGTGAATCCTTTCAAAAGAAATGAAATGAACGAAATTCGCAGCTCTCACAACATGCAGCAAACAAAAATTCATGTTTGGCGACATCTATGCAACACATGTGTCGCCGTCAATGTGGCGGCTTTAACAAAATGGCGCCGATATGATTATTAATAACGAATTTGGCTGCGATTCGGTTTCAAGCTTGTTTTATTGCAGGACGAAGGTTCCCATCTGTGGCGGCTCTACGAAATTTGACTGCACATTGTTTATTTAGCGGAACTGTTTTTGTCCATGTTCATAATTCGTCAAAGGAACGGCATCGATAGTTTGACGTCTGTTTTTTGTGCTCCCCGCAAAGGCAACCAGTTTATGGTTTCTATGCTAATAGTAACGTTGTCATTGATAAGATATTACTTAAGTTTTCAGATTAAGAATTGTAATAGTTGTTGTTATTGAAGTTGATAGGTACCCTAGTGCTAAATATACGGCACCTGTGATTCATGAAAGTCATACATTCGGCAATAATACACACGCTGTCATATGATTTATTGTTTCCAACATAAATATAATAATAGAATAATCTAGATTCGAAACTGAAATAACTGTAGCTGCATCAAATGTACCAGAAACAAATATAATATGAAACATTTTCAGCGCGGCAGAATTGATGAACAATCCGGGAATTCTAATGATGTAAAGTAACGAGATCTGAAGACTTTATTATCGCTTACCTGTATAACACATCATTAGCTGTTTATTTCTGTCCGGACACATATAATGTTTGCGTTTGACTCAATCATTTATTCAGCGGTGTGTCTGCCTTTGGCGACATCTCACGGGAGGCCGGTACGCACGATTTATTATCCCCACTCGGCGAATAGATGGCCACGAATTAATTAATCAAGCCTAGCTGTCACTCAGTGCACAATCGTGGACTATACTTAGCTCATATCCCGAACGCTCGCTTCCTTTTCCTGTCGACACCGCGACGTACCATTAATTGAAATAATTGGCGGGCTTGGAGATTTTATTTTTTCGCGTTGACAACACCGCTTGGCGTTTTGCATTAATTTTAATTAACTATGCTTGTGTGGCACTTATTTTTACGCCATTTCTTGGTATTTCCATGAAAAATTACGAATTCAGTTATGAGCTTATGAAAGTTATTTTTAAAAAGGTGTTGACTTTTGGTGTCGTATTTTAATATGACAGATTTATTTATCAACGTTAAAGTTGAGTTATTTGGGCTAAAGAAAACATGTTTAATTTGTTGTTTATACAAGGAAAATTACCAATTTGCCACATTTATTTTCTTTATATTAGCATGTCTTATCAGAAAATTGAAACCCGAGTTATCTACTATGTAATATTTAAACGCGTGAATCAGTTTATTACATAACGTTGCGCGCTAGAGTATTTATTTGGCTTCATTTCAAATGCAGATGTATTCTGTAGAGGAATGATCTTTAGTTTACATAAAAAAGTCAATATTATTTAGTTTTTCCTTTACATCAACGGAGCAGATGTTTCTAAATCATGTGTCAATTTAGTTTATTAAAAAAAAAAACTGAAACACTGAAAGCTTTTCTCTTTTACCGAACTTTAATTAAAAATGAGTTTATAGTTTTAAAGATTCGTCATGAAAATATACTCACATTAGAATGTTTCATTGGACTTGCCGAATAGAAAATCGCGTGAAAAAAAGGTTTAAAAAAAATTACTTATGCTTTGTTTTACAACGAGTTGGTCATATAACATAATACATACCCCACATATTCCTAACCGTTAAACCACCCAATATTTTGACGTTACTTTTTTTGCTGACGTAACCCACTTGTGGCACAAAGAGGTGTATCACACAGTTGTCGGCAGGTGGAACGCACCACGCTACCTGGTCGCGTGCTCGCCACAATGGTAGGTGGGCTATATGGGCATCCACCCTATCTCATATAACTCTTGTCATATTAGGAAAAAAAAAAGACATTCACACGTTTTTAACGTGGCTTGTTACCGCGATCGAATGATTCTCGAAATTTTATTGTGCCATCTTTGACTACGAATATCTTTCATCAATAAGATAATTTTGCAGCATTCATCATGACTTTGACTAAACTAAGTAGGTATGTCTCATTAGCAAGTTAAACTAAACGGTAAAATGTGATAATCGCAATAACTTATACAGTTTTAATGTATGCAAAAGTTTGGATTTGAAGCTAGATTTTCCATTTATATTTCCATTGTTTTTCAACATCTTTCTCGCACGATTCCCTGAGGCTTCACTTTACCGTAAACTTATATTATGTAGATATTTACCTACATACCTCTATCTCTTTTGTATTTTTTATGCGAACCTGCATATCAAATTGATACTTTTCATATGTTCAGATATTTTGATTATCCGACACGAACGGCCTTTTGTTGAAGATTTTAATTTGCATACAAATAAAATGGCTGACTCGACAAAAGAACCATTGTCACAGTTCTTTATACAGAAATCGAAGTTGATCCTTTATCTCTCATTTATATTCAACATATCTGTCGTAAATAATCGTATTGACATTCAATATTTATAAAGGAAAGGTTGCGTGGGTTCGCGGCGGCTGCCCCTCACACCGACGCGTAACGCCCTGAAGCTATTCAATTATTGCTACTATCTATGATCACGGATGGATTTAAATCTGTATTTTGCTCCGTTAATCCTAGCTAATTCGTTAAATGTCAGTGTGTCCGTGGGTTTATTTGACACTTGATTCAGCAGCTTTTTGATAAAGGAACCAAATCTTAAGTTAGTTCTGTTTGAAGTCTCACAAACGAATAATTTCAATCCATACATCTATATAAATAAAACTGAAGTGTCTGTTTATCATGTAAAAATAACAGCTTTTACTAAATGCATATGAAAGTACCTATAAATTTATACGGTACTTACAATAAAAAAATCATTTTTTTGGTCTGTCCTTTGTGTCTGTTTGTTCCTTTTTATCTCCGAAAAGGCTTTACCGATATTGACGGGACTTTCACTTGCAAATAGCTGATATTATAAGGAGTAACATAGGCTACTGTTTATCCCGGTAGCACGTTATCGTAGCATAATATATACATCGACGCTGGCGAAGCCGCAGGCAGCAGCTAGTTGAAAATAAAAATGAAATGCCGTTCGTTGGTAAGCACATCACTTCAGAACGGCTGCACCGATTTGGCAAATTGTTATTTTACAATTTTTGTACTAGTCCGAATCAAGTTCTTTCGAAAAAAAATATTGAATAGTTGCCGGGAAAATTGTAAATTCGGGAAAACTGAAAGTGCACTTTCTATGAAATGTGTATGAATTATTGAAATTTGCCGGAACAACTTCTATCGGACAGCTAGTTAGAAATAAATTAATTGTATTACAATACCTTCTCATCAATACAATCTGAGAGAAAACTGTGTACAGATCGCGGCACGTAAGTTGAAGCAAATTCCGCCATTTTGGTTCAACTTACGTGCCGCGATCTGTACTTTCCTCACAACGACGCATAACGCAACATATGAGAGTGAGGCGACGACCTATGTGTAAGTAGTCACAATAGAGATGCATTATTCTAATAATATCCCTGTTTATCTGGAGAAACATCAGTATTCGCAGCTCTATTATTGTGATGTTTACTCGTAACATCGTAGAACGTTTGTATCAACAGATAAAAGGCATGCTTTTTCGGACTTTGTAGGTGTTTAACTCCTGTCAGCTATATAATATAGGTAATTAGTTTGCGACTGCTTAATTACCGACGCGTGCGACTTATAACGAAGCTAAAAGAAAAACTACCCAAGCAAAGTAAATAAAATATATAAGGGACCGCCCCTGAAGCATATCCTTTACAAATTCTAAATCGATCCACAATTGTCAGAGATATCGCGAAACAAGCGTACAAAAAAAAAACAGACGAATTGAGAATCTCCTCCTTTTTGATCGAGTCGGTCAAAAATGAACCTGAAGTAGAAATATAGGATTGGAAAATTAGTTTTTCAATTTATTATAGTAAGACATAAAAAAGATTTTGGAAGTAAAATTCCATTGATAAATAATGATAATAAGACAATCCGGATGTTCTCAATTAGTATTTTTAATTCACTCTATATTGACATTCGCTTAGTGCTGTTTTAAAACGTGAATTAGTTGTAAAATAACATAAGTGTGCACTATGGTTTGTTTACAACACTATGTAGTATTCTATTACGTGTTTGCACAAAATCACGAAAAATGTCTATATGTGTGAAAGGAAATTACTTTTCTATGTTTTTTATCTATACGACGCTGAACAAATATATGTCATGTTTGCATTTGTAAAATAACAAGTATAATGTGTACCTTTAATACGTGTGCTATCCATAATCCACAATAATTTATTGATTTTGGTGAATTTTTCAAAATTGTTTTATTGACAATGATGGATGACAAAAATGGGAATGTCAATGGGATGAAAAAAGGGGTTAAGTGATTGTCATTTTTGAGTGAGACTGAAGGCAATAGATTAGTTTGATTTATTCAAGAATATTTTTGTATTTAGCTGACTAAGTACTTAAAAAACGACTTAGAAAAACCATAACTGAAAAAAGGTGTAATTTCAAATTGCTCTACTAATAAAAAACTCGACGAATGCACAACCTCCTTTTTTGAAGTTAAATAAATAATTACAGCCTCTAGGACAATAGTGTCCCATAGTTTTTCTGAATTTTGCTGAAATATTTTTTTTAAATCTTTATTTGTGAACACAGGTATTACATTATAGGTCTTATGTTTACATTTAAGTTGAGCTCCATGTCCTACCAATGAAATTGGTGTACAAATTTATGTATTCGGTTTTTTAGTAGATTATAATTCTGAATCTATACAATACAAAGCCATGTCAATTAAATGTATTATTAATAAATGATTAATCAATTATAATAACCCTATTATACGATATATTAGGTTATGTGAACTATAAATTTAATTAAATTAATTGTAGGTGGGTTTCTCCAAGCTTTAAGATTTTCGTCAAACTAAGGATTATATAAAACTATTTTGTGTTGTTATTTTCTAATGTATCGTTTATAAGTTTTGCAGTATTAAAGAAGCATTTGATACATTGTTTGTGTTTCTTTTGCTCCAGATTGCTGGTCTGGCAGTAAAAGAAAGAAATGGATTCTCGCTCAATGTATGTGCTTTTTTATATAACGTCCTATTTTATCGAAATACATTAATTTGTCATGTCAATGTAATTCGCTATGTAATTTACAACATGCGCGGCTAACACAACCCGTAGCAATTCTTAGCAAAACCTTATCGGTTACTATAATATTTTTCTATCAACTATTAAATTATAGGTACTATTAGAATTCACTATTATTTATGATAACAATTTTTTTATAGAATACTGAACTGTCACTTATTTCTGCCAGCATAAAGTCTATTTTAGAACGTAGCGCATGCGGTGTTATGTTGTTTTGTTAGGTCAGGACGGTGACGACGGCGACTGCGCGGGCGCCCGCATACAGAAACAATTTATTCCATAATACCTTCCCTATTGGTTAATATAGCATTCCTATTAATATCGTTGATTAACAATTCAAACTTATGTTGGTTAACGGTTTTGTGGTTTATAACGAATTTATTGATTCTATCGATAGTTCTTGGGTCCTTAGGACTTTATTTTGGAGCATAAGATTTATCAAAAGCGTTATCACTTACCTACTAGCTGTTGGCCGCGACTTCTTCTGTGATCCAGGTTATACAGCCTATGTCCTTAGGTCTCGGTGTATCTGTGTACCAAATTTCATTCAAATCCGTGCAGCCGTTTTAGCGTGAAGGCGTAACAAACCAAGAAACTTATGTATTTTCGCAATTACATTTGGACGTAGTTACGCAGAAAGGATTCAATACACACTTTGGCCAAAATTGAGTTAAGTATACCATCGTACTCCTGAGGGTCGAATCTAGTGTGTATGTAATGAAAACCCTATTTTTAAAATGTACACGGGAACTAGTTGTTCTCGCTACCCCGACTTAACCCACAGTATGAAGAGCACTAAGAATTTCAAACTTCAAGCGCCCATAACTCAAAAGTGACTTTGTATGGATTGAGTCCTTTCTGCTTCCTAACTACGTCCATTTTTAAGTTAGGACTTAGTTATCCGATTATCCTAACGATAAATGAACTGTTTGAAAGATGATATGACTACAAAGGGGCTGATTACCGAAATGCCGATTAGCATAATAAGCCTGTATAATATGCCCACTGCTGGGACACAGGCCTACTAATTATTTCATCACCATTGCTCTCAAAACGGTGAAGGAAAACATCGTAAGGAAACCGACGATCCTAGAACTAAAAAATCGAAGACATGTGACATCTACCAACCCGCTCTGGGCCCGTGTGGTGGAAAACGTGCTGTTCGTGCAATTTACCAGCTAGGTGCCAGAGTTTCCTTGAGGGACTTTTTTAAAGATGTTGGTATTCTCACGGTGGCATCACAATTCATATTCGCTAACATCTTATATATTAGGCAAAATATACACTCGTACACTAAAAACAGTGATATTCACACCGTTAACACAAGAAATAAGGACAAACTACGTGCTATTTCACCGGCTTCATAAGGTTCATAACTCATTTGTTGGGCTTGGTATAACTTTTTATAACAAGCTTCCCTCTTCTTTGCTAGATTTGAGCTCAAGTAAAATCCATCCTTTGTTTAAAGGCTTACTATTCCATCAACGACTATTTAAATGACAAAAATAGTTGGTCGCTGTGATTAATTCAAGACAATGTTTATGTTCTTTCTCCAGAATTGGCGTATCTAGTGACAGGTTATATGGGTTCATATAATTATTATTTTATTTTTTATTGTCTGTCTAACAGTTTTTTTTTCTAATTATCTATTAAGTCATTAGTTATTCACATGATCTACTCATAACAATATTTTCTATGATCAGTTGTTTTAGGCTTTATTTGGCTTCGACAGTTTTCATTTTATTTGGTATATTGGTATGGCTAGCTGACATTTTGACTAATTATTTAATTAATATTTTGTGTCTCGTAATGTTTATTACTTTGCCTATGTATGTATAGAATCAAGTCTATCCGACTAAACAGACAGCTGTGCTGTTGGGGAGTTTGTTCCGCCACTTCTTCTTCCCAGCTAAAGCACTAGGAAGTGGTGAAGGGTGGACGTTCGAAAAGTGCTGATTCTCAGCCTAATTTGAATAAATTACTTTTGATTTTGATTGATTTTGACGGCCTACTTCCTCTCATCAAGAGGAGGACTGTGTTCAAGCAGTGGGAACATTAAAGGATGATTATTTACCAACTCAAGACCAATAACGTCAAACAAAAACAGTATGTGGAGGGTGTGGAGATTACATATGCCCCAGAATATGTTTCCCTCGGCCAAATAGTCTCTTTCCAGGCGAGATAAGAAAAATAATAGTTAAAAAAACTAAAAAATACAAAATAAATATTAGTTTAAAAACTAAAAAACGCGTTTTAAAAACCAAACTAAAAAGCAGAAAATAATTTAATTCTATTAAACAGCGTAGAGTGAGTTTTTGAGGTAATTTTAAAATCAATTAATATCAAGCAACCCACGATTTTTAATAAAATTAAATTATTTTCTACTTTTTTTAGTTTGGTTTTTAAAGCGTCTTTTTTAGTTTTTAAACTAATATTTATTTTCTATTTTTTATTTCTTCTTGTAGTTAACAAAAGCGTGATTTTTAAAAATTATTGAATTGTCATCGGTTCTCGATAAGTCTATAAAGTTTAAATAAAATCTGACTGTTTGAAGTGGGTCAAAATCAAGTCCAAAGGAGTCGGTTACAAACATGCTTACAAACATACAGGTGAAGCTAATAAAAGCGTGTTAAAAAGAAATTGCTCGCAGCACCGAAAATGCCTGCAAGAGCTATTTATTAGTTGATGAAGGCCCTTATAAAGGAGATCTTCCGATTTTCCATAAACGCAAATTAATGGACATGTGCATTCCCCCTATCCTTACATACAGTATCCTCGGAGTTCGACTTACCGACCGGATACGGAACACGATACTGCGCTTTAAAACACAAATCGCAGACATCACCCAAAAAGCAGCCAAGTTCAAATGGGGCTGGAGTAGACACGTTTGCCACACATTGGATGCATTGTGGGCTAACAACACCACAGCACGGGTCCCTGAAAACGTCCAACTACATCGCGGAAGACCCAGGCGTAGATGGCGGGACGAACTTGACGTTTACATGAGGAATTGGTCTGCATTGGCCCAGGATCGAGTTGAGTGGAAAAAGAAAAGGGAGGCCCTTGCCCAGCTGTGGGAAAATACAGGCTGATTATTATTTAATGATAATGATGATATCCTAGTATCAAAATTCTGTGTTTATTATTTAGGTGTTAGTGTTTGTCTCTAACATTAGTTCATAGACTACCTAAGTAGTATCTATTTCTAACGTTACATACGGCACAACCTTTCCCCGTCGTCTAATGAAGTCGGCACCTCTGCCGTTTAATCACATTTCATTGATCGTGTATGTTTGTCTGTCATTACATAGCGTACCCACTCATTTGCATACACATAAGTATGTTAGATTATAGGGCGGCGACACACCGGGCACATTTTATTCAAATCTAGCCACGGTGGAATTGCGAAGTTTCATTTACTATGAGATTTCCACTAGCTTTCTTTTTGCATTTATACATACAACTACCTTATAAATTGAGACCCACCTCTGCTTCTGTACACGCAAAATTATTAATGCTTGTTTAGGTGCGGTTTAACGTCTTAAAAAACGAGATTTTTTTATTAATTTATGTAAGTTTATTCAACACATAAACTTTCAGGGATAAGTTCTTTGATGAACGATGGTGAAAACCGAATCAAAATCCGTTGCGAAGTTTAGAAGAACAACGCGGTCACACATACAGACGTACAGAAAACTGACTTTGTATATACATATACGGATATATAATGGCACTAACTGGCACCTCTAGAATGTAAACTTGTCTTGTTTATATCGAATATTGATTCATTAACTGCATTGCAATTTCAATCTAACTCTGAAATTGCGTTGGATTTAAAATTATTGGCAATTTCATATCATATTTATTAGACATCAATGATTTTAATTTATCTGATGTTCATTAGATTCTTGCTTCAAGGGCTAAACAGTTATTATTCAATTGTTTTATGTGATGTGACGTCAGTTATTAACATGTTGGTCAATCTTACTTAATCTAATGTTTGGATTTTATACAGTTTGTTAGCATGTTATTAAAAAGTAATAACTCCTTATAACTAATTTTATTTAAATTAAACAAATTTTATGATCTAACCCTGATGGTTTAGGTAATAAAAATGATTTAAGCGATACATTGTTGCAAATACTTTTGTTCTAATATAATAAGATTAATAAGTGTAGCATCTCACCGATGTTTCTGCGAAATCGATGATTTTATTCATAATTCTATGATACATCTAGTTAGTCACACAATCATGTCTGATACGCAAATGAAAGATTGTAAACATTCGCTCTGTAGGTAACGGGATCATATTAATGTCGCCAGCTAAAGAAATAAACGCTTTGAGTCACTCAATTTAACTGTTAAGGAAGTCATATTTCACACAACTGTGTTAAATCAACACGAGAAAAACATCGTCACACTTTCATTCGCAAAAGGGATGAATAGAAAAGTTTAAAACACTTCAATTCGCGGTGATGTGACTAAACCTTCGAATCTCCAGAATTCATTAGCATATTGTCAAAAATAAATAAATCTTCTGGTTTTACCTACTACAACCTAGTGTAATTACTAGGGAGGACGCGTGGCATATGATAGGTATGTCAGGCATAGCGTTAAAGACAGAAACAATGGTCATGATAATTACAATTTTCGGTTCCTAAGGGATACTGTTCAGGGATCAAGTTTCCTTGTTACTGCTTCCATACCTCTCAGAACTCCTGTAGCATAGACATCTGACCTGTAAGGTAACAAAGAAACAAAACACATACACACCACCGATACATAGAAACCGCCATTAATTTTGACTGATGCACAAATTGCAGTGCACACAAGAAAATTGATGATTCGAAGCTCAAAGCTGTTTATTTTACAAGACCTAATGCGTTGAAAGAGCAAACAAAGGTCTATAAACGCACATACGACACGAATACCGATGCATTAACATTAGTTATAAAGCCCTTTCTCTAACCGGAGCTAATATTATTTTAATAGAAGATGTTCGTTAGTAATAACAAACATAGCGTTATGTAAGGCGACACCGCGCGTATCACGGGGCACCGGTGGGTCTTCAAGAAGTCATACGAACATTATAATCGCGTTCCGATATTGCGATCAGTGCATGCCTGTCCTTAATTAAAATGTCGCGCGTGCATGTCGTAGTTGCCTAGAGTGAATGAATTGTTCTGATTTTCCGATAGATTTGTTTGTGGATTGTGAAACTCCTTACACAAACTGTTTTTTTCCTTCTTGAACCCTGCAGTTTTTAATTTTTCTTTAATTTCTGAGATAGGTAGATTTTCGTTTGACTAGTTGGTCGCAACTGTAATTGTTTAAGGATGGCGGCTAGAAAACCCGAACTGTAATTTTAATAAATTATAGTGACAAATGATTTTATTTCTGTAAATGAGTATGTCCAAACACTTTTACATGTTTTGCATGGCTGAAACAAACTCAGAGGTCACAATCTCTTTTTAAGTCGAGAACTAATCTTGGTCAGATGTTGTGAAGACCATGTAGATTGTTGTCTGAAATGGTCTATTGTGGAAAGAACCGCACAGATTGAATGGATTCGTTCAATCAGTGCACATGTGTAGCTAGATTTTGTAGTGTAACTTCTAACTTTTCATTCTTTGACAGACGAACATACATTAAGGTGGGAGCATGCATAGCACTAGAGCATATCCAAGTTTCTTCCGTAATATTGTCGAAGGAACGATGCATGCTGTTGACCATTTGTCAGTTACAGACCACACACCTAAAAATATTATGATAAACAATGGCAAAAACTAGTAGAAATTAACGTAGTTTAACACTATTAACTGTATTGATATTGAAGCTCATAAAGAAGAAACGTTAGTAAGAAACACTAATGACGTTGTACATGGCTGATAGCCAATATGAAGGTAAAAAGTAATGGCGAAGATGCACGATCGCAGCTTTGTAGGGGGCGGAGTGGGGATGATTGATACAGCGGCATGCGCGCGCGCAGCTCAAGCGGTCACGACGCGCAAGTAATCGTCGCTTTTAAATATTTTAATAATTTCCTCTGGTTTGAGAGTTAACAATGAGTGTTGGAGTTTTGAGGTGATTTTGATAGGTGTTAAAGGAGAATTGTGAGTGATGGTTAAGTGGCTTTTCCCAACTATGTCGGGGTCGGCTTCCAGTGTCACCGGATTCAACTGATTTCCAGTATTTTTCATGAACCGACTGCCTATCTTACCTCCGCAATATACTAGACACAAGTCACTGAGTATTACGATTTTCCCGATTTTTAATGCCGGGATCAACGGCTTAACGTGCTTGTCAAGGCACGGAGGAGCCTTGATATGTTATGAATGGTCACCCATCCACGAACCAACCGTGGCAAGCGTAGCATAAGCTTCGATCGACCCGTGCGGCAGCCACGAGCTCCTCCGGTCAAAATACAGTTTAATTATGTTTAAATGACTTGACTTTGAGTTGTTTTAGAGCTTTATCCTAAGTTCGTATATAGTAAGATTATAGGAGCTCAGGACCCAGTTGACGGTCCTTAGACGTCAAAAGGCGTTCCTTTAGCCTTTACCATTGCTCTGGAATCTTGGACACTAACAGAGGGGCAGTTAACTTAACACATTAACAATAGGAATGGCTTTCATTTTGGCAGTTCAACAAAATTCATTGCGTTATAAACGTTATTGAGCAGACACATTATCCAACATATGAAGCAATGGATTACCAATATCCTTCAAAATGGTTGTACGTTGTTTTATAGCTAATAGTCTTACAGAATTTCGTTTCATATAATTTTTTTCTCATATTTTCGTTTCATAGAATAATCAATACGCAGAATTGATGAGACGCAAAGATTTTCCAATCATTGTTTTTTGTTTCACATAAAGTTTAATGTTATAATAATCATATCATAGAATAACAAATCAAAAATTCTTTATCCTTATATTGTTTATTTAATATAAAACTTAGTACCAAGAATAACATTTAATCAAGTGACAGTTTCTAAACGTTTCGATTCAAGCGAGCAAGCAGGATACAGCGTGCAAGCAACCATGCAGCATGCAAGAAGCATGCAACATGCAGTGTGCAAGCACCCATGCATCATGCAAGCTAGCATGCAATATGCAGCAGGCATGGTTTCTGTCACGGCACCGGCGCTGCGGGGTTCCGGCGGTCCTAAGCGAGCTTATCGTCGCAGATGGTATTCACGCACACCACCGCAGTTTAGGCTTGCTGGCCGGCCTTGCCGGCCAGCCTCAGCCGCGGTGGCGAGCGTTAAAACCACCTGCTCCTCAGCTCGCCCGTCTGCGCCTACGCGGATTGAAATTACACTCTAGGAGTAGGGCAGACAAGACTACGTGAAGTCGGTTTTGCAGCGATTCGTTTCCGTCAGTAACTTTTGTAGCACAACATATTGACTTTTTAAGAGAATATTAATTTATAATTTTAGTTTGAGATTATGTGACTAATAATTTGATTTTATTTTATTAAAAGAATTCAAGCAAACAAATTTGCAAAAAAATATGCGAAGAATTCAAAATTCTATCTTGATATGAAATGTCTTATATCACTTAGTTACTTGAAACATTCAGAGATACATTACCAAATTAAATAAAATACTATGATAAAAATACACCGAACAAACAGTATTCGTTAAAAAACAATTCTACTGTTTGATAAGTTTATTAACAAAAAAATGTGATTAAAAATTAATTAAATTGTGTTTGTGTGAAATATGATTCATTAAAGTAAATAGTCTTTGAAACAGTAATATTCGAAATAAAAATACAATGACCAAATATTATATGAAACATTTTCTGGGAAACGAAATTCTATGAAATTTCTCTCTGCGAAACAAAGGGACACCCTTCAAAATGCTTCAGAAGCTGATTGGTAGTGTGTTACATTTAGATTGCGGCTCTTAAACACGGTTTTGATGTGCTGATCGCGTTTAATTTTGTTGATGAATTTCGCCCTTATTATTTTAGTATATTCCTTACAGACATGCATTGATTAAATCACAGTTCTTCAAACACTTCCCTTCCCTTGTCGTGTCAAGTGTACAAGGTAACTCGATGCTCCTTGTAAGGTAGGTCGTCCTTATCGATTGGTGCAACATGATAGTGATATGGACAATCAATACTCCTTGATATGTAGTTTTGTTTACATTATACATACTTCTAAGGACCTTCGTACACAGTTTTTCTTGCAGTGAAAAATTTCAATTTATTCGCCGTGTGTAGGCACGGTCGCCAGTGTCGTCTGGATCACTATAGAGGCTTGTACACGGAAACGATGTTTCTACGCCGAAGAGTTTGTTTGTACGCGCTAATTTCTGGATTCAGATTAGAAAAAATCTTTTTGTATTTGATAGCCTAATTCTTGAAGAAGGTTAAGTCTAACATCACGCTAGGAAATTTAGGAGCCGAGCAAAAATAATATCAGAAAGAACGATAAGCGAAAACTAAGACATAGGCGGGTGGGCGTAGCTATGCGACGGGGGTACAAGAAATTTCACGCGGACGAAGTGACGGGCATAAGCTAGTATAATGTAAATTAAAATTGGTCGACCTCTTACCTACTCTGTGAAAATTGGTTGACCTCTTACATACTCTGTGGTCTCTAAATGATAGAAAACGCGACTTCGAAAAAGAAACGCATATTCTATTACTAACCACCGTAGGTACCTAGTCAGTCAAGAACGAAAACGAAAATAAACTCAACGTCATAATAGTATTAAAATACCTATTTATATTAAAATTGTGGAAGGTTTTGATACCATACCTTGCAGATTAGATCGCATTACCCTTCGTAGGGCTTCCCAAGACTTCTTGCTTGAAATACGATAGGCAGTAGGCACGGATTGTAATCAATAATAATTAATATTGTCACTAACGCGGAACTGTTTGTCTGAGGTTTATGATATAGTTAAATTACCAAGGTGTTTAGGTGTTTAAAAGCTAGCTAATACTTTAAATGATCATAGTTCTGGCCTGGTAAATTAATTACAAGATTTAATTTATACATAAAATGATTGTAATTATTAAATATTTACAATTTAAAAACATTATTCAACCGTGGGATAATTTTGCCTGAAATTGTCTTTGGTTATTCTATAAAAGGTTTTGTTTATTCCAAAAAATATTATTGTTTATTTTCATCAACTAAAAGTAATATTAATAGTATGTACATGTATTTAACAAAATAACAGAGAGAAAATAATCACAGGGCATCAAAAAATTTGTCCGCATCGCTGTCAATGGGAAAAGTGCCCAAAAGGCTGGCAGCATTGCCACGTTGCATGGCGATGCTGATTCTTTGGCCAAAAAATAGGCCAGCCCATTGGTCACGTGAAGAGTGGACTAACCGCTTGGCGATGTCTCGGAACACCAAGTGGGCACTCGAACCCCAAGGCCCAAGTGATTCAACCCCAAACGGCTCGAATGATTGGAATATTTTCGCAGTTTGAGGTTTTCCGCATCTGCAGCAGCTGCCCCGGCACACCCCGGTTACTAGGAAGATGAAATGGCGCAAGGGTGTCGACACATGTTGCGTCCCATATCAAAGGCCTGCTCAACTTCCAGGGCATTATGGCCATTCCATCTGGTCTCTTCCCATCGTCGCGTGCCAAGCCGTTGGGTTCTAAAACAACGGGCACCCCGGCGGTGACAAGAGCACGACGGATGATGTCATTAATACCGGCGTGCCGAGCCATATGGCCTGCGCTCTTACTGCAAGATAGGCCATGGTGTCCGAAGCAGTCGACAGCTTCACCACACTGGCAGCGATGCGGAGCCCCGCAAGGAGCGCCCAGACGCAGACAAATAGCGAGTTGGAAAGTATTGTCACACAACATAGTGCCTATGTTCGGAGACAGCAGTGCCTGAAGCCAGAGGCCCGACTCCCATTCACCCACAACCAACAAGCGGGCACGCTCAGCAGTATTGGTGGACGTATTGCTAAGATTATTCCGTACCAATCTGCAGAGAGGTTCATCCCACTGTCTCTGGGAAAACGGGTTCATGGGCCGATCTGTATTCGGGCAAGTCGCTTTCCAGGCGGTCACAGCATCAGTCAAGCAAGGCACTTCGGAGTCAACCAGGGAGGATGCAAAAATTTTCCTGGTTAAGGTTTCAGTGCTGTGGACAGAGGACAGGAACGCCGGAAGCTAACACTGGTAATTTTGCGAGCGCCGAGGGCACCAAAACGGATGGGTGGTGTGGGTTGAGTCACGCTCGGTCGTCCAAGGCCACATTTAAAATGGTTGTTAATGTGCTGCGAATAATTCGGTCAATTTCGTCCAATATAAGTGGCTGCTTCCATAAAGGGGAAGAAGTATATAAAATTTGGGCCAAAACAACAGTATGTATGTATGTATATACAAAACAACGGCATGTAAATTAATTTTAGAGAGTCTGAAATGTCGTTGAAGTTTTTGATTTTTTCGTCAATGAATGAAGAAAAGCTGTCTTCTTTGTGTATTTGACAAAACAGTGTGTACTAGAAATTGTTAAATTATAGTATTGTTAAAAGTAATTAAGTATAAATAAAGTTACAAAGCACGTTATTAACTTATCAATTGATACTACAAACTCAAAATCACTGGCCTATACCTTCGAAAAAAAAAACATTATGATGACAATTAAACGCCAAAAGAAAAAAAAAAATCTTTCATCTTGTTCTAATGTCATTTGAACATTTTTTTGATGAGAAGTGGCCAGTGATGCAAAACACAAAAAGGAATTTGACATAAGATTTTGGCATAAAACTATTTTGGTTTTCTAAAGAGTTTGTATACTTACCTATACTTAGGTAAGTTGTGTTTTTTTGCTTTTTAACTTTAATTGTACAATCTTCTGGGCAGAAAAAATATCCAGTATGTTTTCCGTGCCCTCTTTGTTTAATTAAAGTCTTATTTTCCCGCCATGATTACAAGCGTGTGCGGCGTCATTCAATCGACGTTGCCCACATAAACTACTCACTAAAGAAACTTCCTTCGCATCAAATTAGGCGGTTTAATTATTTACTAGCACTAAAACGTACTGTTAACACTTACAAAATATAACTTGACCTACCCTCACCCTCTTTTTACTGTTGGGGCGAAGACGTAGAGGGGAAAATAAAAGGCTCTTCAAGGATCAAATTAGGGTAGTCTTTTCGGACACTAAAACGTTCGAGGAAATAAAAGTGATGCGAAGAACAGTCTGCTCAGGCAGGTGTATTTTTCCTTTGGGGATAAATAATTCTTTCTTTAATTTTGTATAAGTGCCCGCCTACACGGGTCTTATGTCTTCATATTTGAGGTTGAGTAGAAGATACGACGAACGGTAATTGTTGGAAGTACAACATAATTAGTTTGAGCATTAATATCGAATTATCTAAAATAGGAGTTTTCCATTTCATTAGAGCAGCTTTTAGAGATAAACGACAATCTTTATTTTGTATGACCATCTGTGGCCCTAGTGTGAGTTTCTTTTAACCATTTCGACTTATTGACCGCGTTCGGCACTCCGATTGGCCCTTCATCAATCCAGGGCCAATCTAAAGTTGAGTTGGTTAAAATAAACACACACTAGGGCCTCTGAATTGTGCATGGAGTGAGGCTCTTGTGTCAATCGCACATACCATCTCTAGAACGCTTGTCATTATAATAATTGTGATTTCAGTTAATCTCACACATATCCTACCCATCAAGATTTGCGTCATTCATTATTTACGCTGCGTGTGCGACTTTACAACATAACATTGGAGTGCGTAATTTTATACATTACACAAAAGAATTTAACAAGTCATCTACATGTTTGTATTTAATAATTGATATTATCCGCCCTGAGATTTGCCAACGCCATCTTTGGCGATGTGTGCTGACCTTAAGCTCAAAAGCCGTAGGTTTTATGCGTTCTATTCAGCTGTGACTAACAGCAATTCATGTTTGACAATTTTACGAGCGCGACGATTCACCAATGGCGTCCACTTATAACTGCCGGTTACGCTCAATAAAATGATCATTTATTGCGCATACGCCGTGTTAGTTTTATTGGGCATATGTACAGACGCCAGCACATCAACCTACTACAATCTGTCAAATTTCTTTAATAGGTTTTCAACTTTATCGCTGAAGCATAACGTTCAAATTTGATTGAGAAAATTTGACAGTTTCGGGTAGGTTGACCTGCTGGCGTCTATACTAACATTTTTGTTGCGCTACAAGGAAATTTATTTGTAAACACACTCACATCGCCATTTACCCATTCGTTGTAAGCACGAGAATTACGAGATTTATTGATAAACTCATGCAAAACGCTGAAGAGTTTGCAAGGTGCAAAGTGGACATTGAAATTGCAAACTTTTTGAAGTTCATCATTCTAATTTTAAAAATACTTCAATGTCGTAGCAACTTCTTTCAGCTAGGCACTGGAACTTTGTTGGCTGAGAATGCATTTATAGAGGCAGCTATAGAAGCTATAGCTTAGCTTAAAAACTTTGTTTATCGACTGATTGGCTATTGTGTGTTCATTATCAATATAATCAATCATTCAGATTTTGTGGTGACTGTAATGTGCTTTCACAATTCCGAGTGTGAAAGCACATATATCAAAATTTAAATAAGGAACTAATTAATGATTCAATATATCCATTATTTATCACATTACATAAATCCAGCAAATAGTAATTTTATTGTGTGGTGATGTAAAAAAACTGCAATATTCATAGACATGTGCACGGAAAACTTAGTGTAGTGTGCAAACGGAACTGGCGTTTTTTTGGTTGCAACAAGCACAGATTGCTGTGCTTTTGTAGCAACCAAAACAACGCCAGAAAACAGGTTACTGTAGTACGGTAGCTAATGTAAGTTTGTAGTCTTTAATTACAATATTTTTGGGTAGAATGTGTTGCTGATGTTGTAGTATTTCAAGTTTTGCTGACAGGATGAGAAAATTAAATGCCACCTTTATACTCTTACTTTTTACCGATTTTCACGGATTAGTATTTTAGATGATACCTACCGTCAAAGGGGACTAATTAATGCGAATTTCGCACGAATATAATTGGAAGTCAGTTGTCTAGGCTGGGCAAAAAAAATGGCTTAACTTTGCATTCGAAACGTTCAGAGTAAATGACAAAAATATATTGTTAACACCTTGATTATAAGATATTTATGACTTTCATAACTTTCGATCTATAAAGTCACGCAAACGGGAACTTTGATATGCAAAAAACTCATTAGTTAGTCAGTTAAACAGTAGTTAAAATTAAAGTAGTTCGTCCCCTCAAATGCAGTCACACATAGGACAATTGCAGCCTCATTGCAATTTTGAATGATTAATATACTTGACAAAAAAATATTTGTCTCTTCCTCCTTTGTTAAATCTATCTCGGATAGTTCTTCGAAGGGTGTGAGGTATTTCCCCTACATCATAAAAATGTCCTATTTACATCACCCGACCAATCTTGATCTTTGACACATTTATACAATGATTGCTTATGATAATTATGTTTATTATAATTTATAGCTACGTAGTGTATGGTAATAGTCTTTTGTTAGATTAAATGCATAAAGTGCTATGAGAAGCTCTCATCTTCATGCATGTAACACTTAAAATCATCATAATACACATATTTTATAGTTACAAGATGAAGTTTTGAAAAATATTTGCTCTTGTGCGTAAATAACATGTATATTATTTGTACTTACTGTTAGAACTGTTCGTAGTAGGCGCATTCTGTTATTACTTGTATACTTATTGTGAAAATATTAGAAATCTGGAATAACTGTAGTTTAAGATTACCCACATGGGCGTGTAAACTATGGCTTATCGGCTTAAATCTAAGATTAGAAGCCATAGAAAATCAAAACTACGTTATCCTCATTATTTTAAACGCGATGACGGATGCGTTGTAACGATCAATACTTTGAATGATTATTAGCATACGCTTGAAACCTAAATAACTATTTGTTGATGTCATTATTTATTCGATTGACAGCACATTAGCTAGTATCAAGTAGGTTAGCCGACAGTTTTTGCGAGGGATTGAAGTGTGCGTGATCGCTCTAGTACCGTTGGGAGTCGAATATAAAATGTTTGCGCAAACTATTTCACATGTAAGTACTTTACATAAAGTTTATTGAACGGTTGTGACCGAATATGATCCGAACTAAACTACTGTTATCACGCCATGACTTGTATTTGATGTTTTTATTAGAGTGGTCTCTCTAAATGAAATACATTGTCAAGTAGGTAAGAACTTCAGAATTAGGTACCTACAAGAGCAAGTCTGGCCTGGCTTGATTTTCGTACGTTGTTTTCGGGTGACCACTGAAAATCAGCGCTGTGCTGTGGGTCATCATGCTAAGTGGAAGCATTCTTGTCTCAGTCACGGCGTGCAGCTGCCGACTATTTATGTTCTTTATGCCTATCTGTGTTGTTATCATGTTTTTCATTTTAATGTTATGTCATCATTTTATGTGCACGTGTTTCTGTGACAGATAAATCTATTTTTCTTTCTTCTTCTTTCTTTCAAGTTAAGACTACCTTCCTATAAATTATTCTCCGGTATTAGAAATCTCAGGACTCAAATAAACAGCTTATTAGTCGATTCGCACAACTCACCCGAATCGGGCAATTCGTCTCTTTTAAATCCTGCTATATATTATTTATATAAATCATATTATAAATGTAAAAGTTTGTGTATTTGGATATTTAGATGTTTCTTACCCAAACACGCAACAACGGATAAATGGATTTGGATGAAATTTGGCACACAAATAGATTATAACCTGGATTAACACATAGGATACTTTGTATCCCGGTAATACGTTCCCGCGGGATAGGTTTCGACCTTAACGCGGGCGAAGTCGCTGGCAAAAGCTAGTAGGTAATATAATATTATCTACACGCGACTATTAACTTCGTGCGAGGTGTCTATTTAAAATATTATAGGTACCTATTATTTAAAAGTGACGACGAAGAATTCACACGCATCGATAAATAATCCTTAACTAAAAAAAATCTAAAATATTCCTCATTATGTTAATTCGATCAATTAAAAGTTCCGAAAGCTCAGTATCACGGGCTATCAAGTTGTTTATAAACAGTTGGGCTCAGTAACGGCGCGTGCGCACTTTGATCTCCCCTCCTCACACCCACGAAGACGATTAATACATTTCGTGTTTGTTAATTTGTTAGTACGCTTTTATAAGGATGGGTTACAACATTTATTGTTTTACTAGCAATGATATGATGCTCGTAGGGAATTATTTTGGACTTGAATATACAAACTGGTCCTTACAAATAAACGTTGTAAAGAACTTGTGATACAGCGATAACTAATTGTATTATAATGTAAAGAATTGTGACTTTGTGACACATCAACATACTAAATGAACATCATAAAGCTCGCACACAAAATGTCAACCTTTGCGAAATGTCATCATTTCATCTACCCGACAAAGTGCTCAACTTTTATCCAGCATGAATAACAAATTCATCAGCAACTCACAAAAAATATTAATACGTCGTAGTAACAAACAAACGCGACAAAAACGAGCGACCGCATTAAATATAATTAATTAACGCCACATAAAAGAGCATTAAGCGATCTTCACAAACGCTATTTCAATGGCCGAATGTTTCCTTTCAAGTAGCTGTCTCTATAAACGCGCGGTGTTAGTGATGTGGCGCATGCGTAATCGACGTGATTAATTGTCCAATCACGGCCCGTTATAAAAAATGTCTCTATAATTGAAGGTAACGTAGGGATGGCGACATTTCGATTGAAATGATAATCATGTGCCACCATTTGCACGTTGTTTTTTCTCATGGTTGATGTGTTTATGTAGATATTCCTCATAGATTGGTGAGACAATTTTTCGAAGTTATTAATGCCTACGTATATACTTGTTAATAGTAGGTAGGAATTAATTACGGGCTCTCAAAAATCTGGTCCTTCAAACCATTTTTTTTAACTGGTCCTTAGTTCCGCATAACATGTTTTGACGCCTATTGACAAAACATCAGTTGCCCAAATTGCTCCGTAACCAAACAAAACAACAACGGCATGACATTGATCTGCCGTCAATCTGGCAGGTACGAGATATCGCACAGATTCTCACGGGTCTCACACGCCACCGCGGACTGTAGTTAGCGGGCTCTATGCAGACGAACCCGATTCTCGGAATAATGATGTGTATCGCAGCCCTAATGATACGTTTCCTATACTTGAAGATACAACAATCAAAATCTAAACGGAGGAGCCTCTGCGTACTATAGACTATATGCTGTTTGTTTTTAATGAGGACAGAAAAACAAGGCAATATCGTTTGGTTTGGAAAAACGATGCAGCATCGTGTCAAGTGCAGCGATCAAAAATAGTTTCACAAGCTTTAATTCGGGTAGATCCTGATATACTACTTTTTGGGCCTTGAATTTCTACTGAAGACCTAAAGTCTGGAATCAGCATCAATGCATGCAAGAAATACTCAGTTCATTAACACCTTAGAATAGTCATAGAAGCTTATCATTTTTATCGTCCGATCGAAGTTATAGCAAATAGACAAATTCGTAGAAATTGTAACATGTTACGATTACTCAGTATCGTTTTATCGGAACATAAATGCAGGAGAGTCAACATTTAATTAGAAGTTTATCATCTATTGACACTAATTTCTCTATCCGTTTCTGCATATGATCTAGATTGCACAGCAGAGCAAGGCACCAGCGAAGCTTAACCTGAATCAACTTGGGTGCGATGTCGTTAAAAGATGCCATCCTATAAATAAATATCACCCGTCTCTCCACTAGTCCATTGCCTACTCTAGGATGCATATCCGGTACGGCGCGCATTCTTCCACATCCTAAGGGCACGTCTTCCCTACCATTACGGCGCCTCCCGGTCTACTCCTCGATATGCAATGGTCTCTGTAGCACCATGAAACACGAGGCTTCAAGGGCTAGTGCGTATCTTGGGGTTTATTCGAGGAATCGAATCTGGTCAAACCACGCTGTCGCGCATATGATCTAATATCTTTAATGAAATCCATCCAGGAGATATTAATTTCACAAAGTATTTTCATAGACTGAACACATTAATTAGCTTAACAAATAACTCAGATAAATCACACAAGTTTGTATGACAAGATGATAAAAACACTCCAAAAGGAATCATCAGGACGTCCGACTTGGAATGGAGTGGAAAGGTACATTGACATACATACCAAGGTCGCCAAAAATTTTGAGAAAAAGAAGACTCAAAGATGAAAAGTACTTAGTAGCAAAAGCCTTCAAGTGAATAAACAAGATGCTGTCAATAGAATCTCCACAGAAGTTGTGTCCATATACAGAAGTGTTGCTACTGTTTAATAGCGAGCGTTTTGATTACAGATTACAGTAATTATGTATCTGAATCCCTCTCGAGATACGCGTGGCGGAGGGCGGTACGCGCGCGCACGATCTCTACTATACATCACATTTGAAATTGAAACACTGTTTTTGTATGTTTTGATCCCATAGAGGTATAACATGTAAGAAGTCACATTTGGAAATATTAAATATGGGCGTTGTGTTATGTCTTTGAATTAAATACAGCCGTATTGAAGGCATCTGCGGAACCATTCCTGAGCGAAAGGTTAGTAAATCGAATAAATGCAGAACCTCGATTATGCGTCCAGTGATGAAAATAGACAGCAATCAGCCAACTTCGAACGCTTCTCATACATTAGAAAGCAATTATTCGACGAGTTTACGCCCATTTTACGCCACATGTAACCGCGTCGATCAAGTGAATTATATTTCCAGTTTATAATATCCAATATTATTTCTATTGCGTTGGGAGGCACCGGTAGCGGATAATTAGAGGATAGCGGGTCGGTCGCGCGATAACTAGTCTTAATGACGTGAAATCGCACTCCGACGCCCGCCGCCATCTTGAAAATGAAGCAGCGATGGCGGGAAAGCTTGCAATTAGCCATAACCGCACACCGCTTGATCACGGTATATCGAGCTTTGCCGAGAAATGTTATGACTATGAAAGACTTCAAAGCTAGCACAATTATCATCAATTTTAAAGAAATCCTCCATTGGCTCAAAGTTATGATAATTGCTATTGTGGCTTTTCTAGACTCGCACTCAGAACATAATTTAATCCAATTCAAATTTCTCACGGGTGACTTATACAGAAGCTTGAGAAATAAAAACTACCCACCACTTAGATACCAATTTTATTAAAATTACATCGAGTTCTAACAAGATAAGAAATCGCATTGATGCATTTTTTGTCATATCCGACAAAGAACTATGGAATAATCGATTCCCACAATTTAGCAGTGAGTTTGATCGGCTCGTCCTGACTGCGGCTCTGACAGGCAGCAATTTGGAGCCACGATCAGTGCTACTGTTCCCCTGAAGCAACGATTTGGACACGCAAACTCCAGCCAACATGGACAAAAAACCTTGGATAAATGACGATGATAGATTACGTTTCTGTAATAAACGCTTTGCCATGAAAAACACTACAAACTTTTCGATACTATTCGAAATTCTTGAAAATCTGTCGTCAAATATGACTCTTGAAGAGACCTATCAATTTATAAACTATAAAAACCACATATCTGACAGTTGAACAATCCTGGAAGGACCAAAAACGGTAATATTGGTAATTACAAGTTTTGGTCCTTCCAAATTTTTTTGTGTGTCCTCTTAAACGACCCATACAAAAAATTGGTTTACTAATAGAGCTCGTTTATGTAGCAAGTAATAATGATGTATGTTTTTATACTGTTACCAAATTGATATTGATATTTAATGACTACATACACATATTTAGAGTTAGGGTATTGCACACAAATTCCTAAAGTATAACTTTCCAAAAGTTAGACGAGTTCTTAAATCTTTATTGTTATTAGATGCAAATTTTGTCCGAATCGGTTTTCGCACATCTCTGCAAAATATTTTGTTAGACGCTGTTGTAAAATTGAGATGATTATGTTCAAATGACTACTAAAATGTGGATCCATCGACAATGGAGCTCGGCTCTCGCCGCCGGCACTCGTGACGACATGCGAATCTAACTCGATGCTCCTGCGTAACTCTATTTAGTTTTAATTTGAAACTAATTCGTTCTTTCTAATCATTATACTTTTTCATCGATGGAATGCGAAAATTATGTTGGTTTTTATGTGAATGCAATTTGACAGCAATTACTTTGGAGACTTCTTTAAGGTCAAACATGATAAACGTATTTTGTTAGCCATTATAAACACTAACAGTGCAAAAAATATTTGGCCATCGGGAAAATCTTGGTCATTACTGGCAATAAAAAATATGGAACCATTTGATGGAATGCTAAGGAAAATATCTGAAAAGAAGTTGTTGTCAGTTCTTATGATGCATATTTTAGAAATCCACGTACAAAGTGTACAAAACTTGTTATTGCGAATATTTGCATTGCCATTATATGCACTGTAGTTGGTTAATTACAATATTGTATTTATGTTAGTAGACACGAGACACACGATAATGCTTTGGGTAACACTTTGGAAGTGACACAAAGTTTCATAAATTATTTTCGATTCTATCGAAATAGGGAGCGTGCCCAGCTCCCGCCTTTAATAATATGTATTTAAATTTAGAACAGCGAAGGGATGGGACATGTGTGTTGTTACGTGTTTGGCGAAATGTGATTACAGTCGGTAATTAACGAGCCGCTATTTATGGGCTGCCTACGCGACATTATTTAAATATTTTCTTTTCATATTCTAAAAACGGCGTTGCGTACAGGCCTGGCCGTTTCGGAATCATACTCTTTTGTAATAATTATCATTGTATTCGTGAAAGTGTTTTACCGTTGGCCAACCGTGTCATGTCCGTTTTGTCCGGTCTCTTGAAATAAAGCATGCTTTCAATTGCAGACTAATTATTCCAACACGAGAAACTCATTCGGCGCCGTCAGTTTTTACGTGTAAAGAGATTAGTCCACTTAAACGACACTCGCACTCAAAGGAGCATTGTGATGCGGAGCGATAATGATGATACGTTAAGAAAAGTATTACATTCTGTCCATAATGGGCCGTTGAAAAGGAGCGTTTCTTATAAAATTTCATTTGGATTCAGCGCTCGTCCCGCCGGTGTGTCACATACTCTCAGCTTATGAATAAATTACGGTTGTACATTAATTTATTGATTGTTATTCAAATTGGGTTTCTCAATCGGAGGTTGGAGGTGATGTGTCTCGTCTCGGCTTTTTGTCCCCTCTGATGTTTTGAGGTTGACTTGTGCTCGTTCTAAGCGACGGAAAATTGTTTTCGAATGCTCAACAACGTTTGAATAGATACCTACTCATGATATTATTGTGATTTACTATATCTACGTCATTCCGCATTGATTTCTCAAACGTATCTAATTTTATTGTGTGCTAGTTTGTGACTGACGACTGGAAAATTTATACAAATCATGATTTTTCCGAGTATGAATTATTCTAGAAATATTTTTGCCCTTGGGGTTATTTAATTACCAGTCCACACTGCCGCGTTGTAAATTACAGCCCACTCCCTCTCACCGAGAGGAAGCCTGTGTCCCAGACCTAGCAGGGGGACCATTTTAGGCTGATTATGCAATTTTTGGTTTTCGGCACTTATCATTCTTTTTTAAGTATTACCCTACAATATTTTGCCTTTGATTTAGGCACCAATTTAAGTCAACAGCAAATAACAACACAATGAAACAAAGAAGTTATGTGATATTAACCGGAAATTCAAAGATGATTATAACAAAGGATGACCATTTAAGGAAAATTTAAAGGAAAATGACTCAGCGCCCAGATAAAGATTGAGACATCTTTAGAAACTTTGAAAGCGATCCGTTATAAAATGTACGTGTTCGGACTTCATTACAAATAATGTTACGTCCTCAATAGTTTCAGATACAGTCATAGACGTTGTATGAAACTATAATACACAAAATATAGTAAGTAATTATTATATCCGCCATATTGGCGATTTGCGCGCGCGCCGTCCGATTGGTTAACGTCTGAAAACCGATTCATCGTCTATACGGAGTTATTATTATTCCTGGCGTTATGGTGTTTCTAAGAATGTTCGTCGCCTCGACTGTTTGTAATGACAAAGGCAGTTTTTATTATTTGATCGCTCGCTCGTTTCTGTTAATTGTTCCGGAGACGTGATTTTAATATATCATGCATGTTGACTGGTCTCTTTTATCGTGTATGCAAATAAGTATCGATCCACGTTATGGGGCAGCGGTCAGCGTGCTCGACGCGAGACCTGCGCTCGCGCAACCAACTGCGAATGGCACATAAAACAGTCGTTTAGCGCTCGTTGCTTTGTTTTGGGGTACCTTTTTGCGTCGAATTGAATTAGGCATTTGTTCGTCAAAGCTTGAATGCTGAACTTTATTCTATACCTACAGTCGAACAATGAAGGCATTACTTAAGCGTTAATTTGCATACAAATGGATTAATGAACTTTTAGTAAAACAGAAATGTGTACTTAGTTTCAAATATTGGGCTGCTACTGCGGGTACTAAATAGTGTTGCTGGATTTTAATAAAATGAAGTGAGTTCGGTCAACTACAGAAATGAGCTGTATCTCGACTCATTGTATAAATTCAGTAGCTACACTTGAAGCGCCTCCGTAAGGCTTCCTCTCCACCGCAATCATAAAGCTAAGCTTATATTCTGTTTGACACCTTTCGGAACATTATTACGAACTGGCTACAAAACTTTTATAAACCCGCCATATTTTATATTAGGCACTCTCATTTTCACTCACCTATTTTATTGGAGCTTTTATTACACATAAACAAGTGAAAAATGGTCCAATTAAATAATGTGTTTGTTTTTGAATACAGTCGTTTTAAATTGAGTACAAAGGTATTGCCTATTTTTTAAAGTTTAAAAAAAATCTTACTTACCAAATGACCCTGCAAAAACGGAAATGAGTAGTCGTTGAAGTCGTCAAAGTAAAGTCACATTGAATCAGATCGAAATTAATTTGGTCCTATAGAGCCTCTAGCTGTATTTACTCGCCTTATCGCATTAAGTAGATTCAACCTTAAAATGACTCGCGTATTTCTCGCTCCATTTGACTTGCTGATGCTAACACCGGTGGTCCTACGGGATCCGGGATCTCTCCGACCTCTTCTATTTGTTAATAAGCACCCACTAGTGAGCGTTCGAGGGTTATGTGTGCATATCATTATGGTAATGTTATCTTCAGATATAACTTTCCGTTTTTATCAACTGAATTTGATTGTCATTAATTATTCACTAGCCATTGTTATGTTAAACTGACTATATTTAGTTTTCAGAGCTCATCTTGAGCTTGACTTTTATTTTCATGGAAGTCATGAGTTTTGATTTCTGTATTGTATGTTCCTATGTTTTCTATTTCTGCTTAATTAAACGTCGCACTCTTTACAAAAAATCCTGTCATATTTACCCGACTGCGCCAGAAGGAAGGTTATGTTTTTCGAGTGTATGTATGCATAAGTAGCCTAAACGGCTTGATCGATTTCAGCTTGAGAGATGCCGTTAGATTCGACTTAATTGTGAGAGTGACACAGTGTATATCAAATTTGAAAAAAAAATACAATGGCCGTTTTTTGGCGCCATATTGTCTTTAATTTTTTTTGCTCACAACCTATCGAGTGGGGTATCAAAATAAAGGGTTTCATAAATAGGTCTCATATACGTCAAAAATAATTATATTAACTAAAAACTGTGAAATAAAGTAATAATTTACAAAATAAAAAACCCGACTAAGTACCTAAAAAGTGAACTTTAATTAAAAAAAGATGGAAACTAGAAACTTGTTTTAAAAGGATGACTAGTAGACTGAATACTATAAGCAATCTCATGCACTCGGAGGTAATAAAGGTCATTATTGTTAAAATTAAGAAGATGCCTCCGACTGTGTGAGATTGCTTATAGTATTCAGTCTAATAGCCATCCTTTTAAAAAAAGTTTCTTGTTTCCATCTTTTTACATTAATGTTCACTTTTTAGGTAAGTAGTTGGGTTTTTTTAATTTGATTCCATCCAGTTCTTTGCATTTCCTGGTAATTGCTTACTACAGTTGAATGTACTGGGTTTCGCACAGACGCAAAACTTTCTGCTTCACATTTTTTTGCCATTATCTCCGAAACAAAATTGGTCCTTCTCCCAATTAACGTTCTTCTTCTATTGTCTTAATTTTATCTTTCAAAGCCAATACCGGATCCCTCCCAGCTCGGGCCTCCCAGGAGGACTCTCATCTGAGGGTCATCACTACCGTGTTACGGATCGCCCCCACAATGTTTACCCTCTCGAGCTCTTGGACCACGTTGTCACATAATTGGCCGGCCACGTGTGGTCCGTAACTGTGGTAGCTTGTCCACTTGTTTGATGTATGAACTGCCTAGTGGTTTTAGTGGAAATTAATGGACATTTTAAGTTCTTGAAATGGATTTGTAATTAACTTTCTATTCGTTAAAATGTGAAGCAACCTCTTTCTTAAGCTAACATAGACTACTGTTGATAGACTACGAAATACAGTTTAGTTTGATTTCAAATGAGAATGCATTGAGAAACGTATTTAAAACCTATGATAAACAGACACAATCTTTTAATTATCACTTTAGATAATGACGGGCTTCTGCTGCATATTTAAGTGCCAATTATAGCATTTTTCCTTCGTTAAATATGACGCAAGTTATTAATGTCCTTATGATATTGGGAGTGGGCCCAGTGTGTTCCCCGAACAGTCGCTAATGTGCGGCGACCACGCCCCTTCCTGTCGCCTCACCCCCGGACACGATGCGCTTGCGCCGATGACACTGCGCAGCTGAAGGTTCAGGATAAATATAATCACTTAGCTTTCAGGACTGCATCTATGTTGTTTATGATTCGTTGATTTTGTTATTGCGGACATTTTATACGTGGTTTAATATGTCGCGATGCGTGGAAAGGTTACAAATGTTGATTATAAATACCTACATATAGAAAGAAAGAAAATACATTTATTTATTAACACGCTTTTACGAGGTGCATTCAATAAGTACCTAGCCTCATCGCCAGAGGGCGCTGTAGTTTCAAAAGAGTTTTACCACAGTGTAGCACATTCTTTTTTAATTCTTTTTTCAAATTTTCATTCCAATCCCTTCATTTGTTTTAATTTGACAACTTATGGAAGCGAACGTGTCGATCGGTTTTACAAAAATGGAAAAAGAGCAATATCGTTCGGTGATTCGATTCCTATTTTTGGAAGGGAAAACGCGCATCGAAATCAAAGAGCGCTTGGATGCTGTGTACGGTGACTCTTCTCCATCGATGGCCATCGTCAAGAATTGGTTCAACGAGTTTGCACGTGGCCGTACGTCGGTTTTTGATGAACCACGTCCAGGTGCACCGAAAACAGCTGCTACGGAGGAAAACATTAAAAAAATCCATGATCTCGTATTGGCAGATCGCCGATTGAAGGTTCGGGAGCTAGCTGAGACTGTAGGCATTTCAGAAGGAACAGTGCATCATATTTTTCACGGGGAACTCGGCATGAGAAAGCTGTCGGCGCGATGGGTGCCGCGTTTACTCACACCAGAAAACAAGCGCAACCGTGAGACCACATCGGAGACGTGTTTGGCGCTGTTTAAGCGGAATCCAGCGGAGTTTTTGCGTCGTTTTGTGACCGTCGATGAAACCTGGATCCACTGGTACACACCAGAGACCAAGGAGCAATCAAAACAATGGATCCAGACCGGGGAACGTGCTCCAAAGAAGGCGAAAACTGTAAAATCGGCCGGAAAAGTTATGGCCACCGTTTTCTGGGATTCACAAGATGTGATCTACATCGATTACCTCGAGAAGGGTAAAACAATTACAGGGCTTTACTATGCCGATTTATTGGGCCGATTCGACGCCGAATTAAAGAAAAAACGACCCCATCTGGCGAAGAAAAAAGTGCTGTTTCACCACGACAACGCACCGGTTCACACGTCTGCCGTTGCTATGGCCAAATTGGTCGAATTACGCTACGAATTGCTGCCCCATCCACCGTATTCTCCAGATTTGGCCCCTTGTGACTTCTTTCTGTTTCCTAATCTGAAAAAATCACTCGCCGGGAATAGATATGGATCGAATGAGGAGGTCATCGCCGCCACGGAGGCCTATTTTGCAGAGTTTGACAAAAACTATTTTTCGGACGGATTAAAAAAGTTGGAGCATCGCTGGGCTAAGTGTATCGAACTAAAAGGAGACTATGTTGAAAAAGAAATTCCCACTTTTCCAAAATTTTCGTTTACTTTTTGTAGGCTAAGTATTTATTGAATGACCCTCGTATATACAGTAAGTCTTACTGGCCAGTTTAAATTCAACGAAATTAAATCATCCGAAGAACTGCAACCTAATTGCATAATACACTATTAATCAGAATCTAATTTATTTTGAAGGAGATTGTTAATCCATTGCTTCATATGTTCGAAAAATGTATTTACTCAACAACGCAAATAACGCAATGAATGTTGTTGAACTGTCAAAATGCATAAATTTTGATTCCTGCTGTGATGAAACATGCCTTAAATCTTATGAAAATGTGTTCAACCCAAGTCCAAATGTAATAAGGGTACCAAAGGACCAATATCAAGAACAAGTCTTATACATTCTTTCTCTTCTCTTTCTTTCTATTTTTTTCGTTCTTCTTCTTAATATAATTTATACTTAGTAGCAAATCCCTACTAATATTAAAAATGCGAAAGTAATTACTCTGTTTGTCTGTTACGCTTTCTCGCCTAAACCGGTGAACCTATTGTCATGAAATTTGACAGAGATATACCCTGGGATATGGAGGAGGACAGGCTTTTTACGTGATAACCGTCATCCAGGCGGGCGGAGCCGCGGGCAAAAGCTAGTAGCTTTATAAACGCACAGTAGTCCATTTCTCGCCATTCAGGTTTGTGATACGAAAGCTCGCAGTTTTACAATGAGTAATTGCTATTGAGTCATTGATTAATGTTATCAATCAGACTTCATTATCTGATTTTATATTTTGATCGTTAAAATCTGATAACGTTCGATTTAACTTTTAAGCTCTGTCTTATTCCTTATAATCCTACTTAAACACATATATCTTATGAATGTATTCTGTCTGATATAAATGATACCAGTTGATGGCATCATCTCTAATGACATATCTCGATTTTTATTAATTTTAGACTTTCTTACTTTTATAAAAGTCACGAGTAAGGTAGGTATTTGATTTGACTTACTTAGTTGCACTACAGTTGAAGGCATTATACTGTTTGGTAGAGGTGGAATGTATCTTTAGTAGATTACCATTCCTATTTCTTAATAATGTTGGCCTATCAATAGACCTATTTTTCAACGTCCAGACCTAGTTTTTGATGCTTCATTAGCCAATTTTCTTAGGTTACACCTGATTGCTCAATTTAATGCTAAGATACAGCTGTATAGCTTCTGCAACGTGCAGATGCACTTAAAACGTCAGTGTTCGTGACTTATGCGTCTCGTTGTCGGGTGTCATCGAATGTCGTCGGATCGTCTGGCTACCGGTGGCGGCGCGGGCGCAGCTTCGCCCACACGACCTTCACTGCTTATTCACCACCTCGTACATTAATTTTATTGTTTTCGTTACTGTGTAATTAAATCATCTGAAAAGATGTTTTACTTAGCTGGTAGACTTGTTTGGACTACAATAGTGGTTTTAATTTTTGAGTGGTTTCGAAAAGTCAGCTAAGATAGAGTCCTTTATAAGAATGTAGCCCTAAAGCAATATTAAGGTACTTATCTCTAAGTACAAATCAAATTCTATAAAATCTGGTTCTCAAGTATAGACGCCAGCTCATCATGCTTCCCCAAACTTTCAAGTTTTCCCAATTCACCATGAACCTTAGGCTTACGTAATAAAGTTGAAAATCTATCAAAGAAATTTGACAGATTGGGGTAGCTTGATGTGCTGGCGTCTGTACGTAATGATTAAAGTTCCATTATCTTCTATTTCTAACTTCTTCGCGCGTGTTGCTATGACCACTTCGTTTACCTTCTGTATTTTGTATGAGATCGTGGTCTCTAGAGCATTGGACCAATACAATGTGATAAGCCAATTCAAACCAAACTCATTTTTTGCAATTGGCAATATTCCTACATGGGTCGAATTAGAAATTATTTACAAGTTCCAACTGATCCAATCACTTTCACTTAGAATATAAGGCAAGGCATTCGCGTATCAATTTGTGTGACGTGTGCCTCCAAAAGCTACTAGTTTACCTGTAAAGTATACTAAGTGCTATAGTGTTGTTCTAGGGACCGATGTTGACTTGCATCCGTGTGTGGTCCTATGGCCGCACGTGATTCTAAACAAAATGCTATAACTCACCCAATGCGTAACACAAACTTGAATCTTATTTCTATTTCAAAAGGACACAATTCAGTTTGCCCAAATATTTACTTACCAGATTGCCTCCCGAATGTTTAGCTAAATAAGACAGTGTTGCCTTTGAAAAAAAAGAAGGATAATAGCGAAAGTGTTAAGTCGGTCTGGTTTGTTAACTTTTTGTAAACACATAAATTGAATTTACGTTATTTTTAGACACGAATGACGTGTGTAGATATGCAAATTGTTTCAAATTGCAAGAGGATGTGCAAGTTTCACGCCAGACGTTGCGTGGGAGAGCCATTGTATTCTGTGAAATACTGGCGACCATGCTATTACGCATTCAATGTCGCAAACTTTAATTAGATCATTTAAATCGTCGCTTCTTCAAATTATATCAGTGCAATTATTTTCTTCATCGCGATCAAATTCCACAAGAGTAACAATTGCACTTTTTTATAAAACGGTTTAAAAAAGACGATATGTCTCAAAAGGGCTACACCGTATTGAGTCGTCATGTTTGTCTGTAAAATTAATGAGTATACAAAGTGAGACAAAGGGCCAATAAAACTCAAATAACTTTTTATTCTATCAAAATGGCGTTCGGCGGCCATTAATAAGCTAATGACAGGCGAGTTTGACAGCCCGTTATCGCGCCATCTAGCGGGAACAGTTTAATATCGAGCACGTTTCTCTACGTCAAAATGTTATGATAGACGGTCACTTATTCTTTTTGATTTAGTGCCCCTCGCGTTGAGAACTGCATTGATTTATCAATTATTTCAGGTATGCGAGCTTGGTATTTTTAAGACACGATCTTACTTTCATGTCATACCATTTGAATCAAATCATCAATAACTGTGTTCGATGCGTATTTTGGTATTATCTGATTTGTATGAGTAATACTTTTAATAAATGAAGCGAGATTGAAATAAGAACGATAAAGGTAGTGGCTTTATAAAGCTATTATAAGAATTAATCGGATGCGAATGTGAATGGTTGCGTGGTGTATTGTTTGTAAATGGGGTGCGCCTGCGCAGCGGGGTGTGCCGTTTTATTAGGAAGTGACAGGACCTGTGGTTTCGAAATGACATTGTCACCTCATCTTTTTTGTCTGCTATGCCTTGGTTTCGTATAATTTATTATATTATTCGTATATATATTATATATCGCCAAAATTCTCGATTATGCTTTACACTTGATTAGATTTAAGTTAATTGGCAAAACAACTGGTTAAATTTACCGATGTTTCTAAGCAATGACTGCATTCAAGTCATAGATCAATCAATCGATTTATTACAATGTGATATGTTGTGATCGATACAAATATTATAATACAATGATGGTTGACAGATTGTTGGTCTTCGATTACGATTCTTTTGGAACCCGAGATTTTTTGTCGATTTGCTTTTATTTGAATCGACATGGTTTATTTGAACGCTATCGGGAAGGGTTCACGTTATTGATTTTTAAAATGTATGTTTGTTTTGATGGACTGACTCTTTAAGATGGTTTTAATAAAAATAATGGATTCAACACTGGTCGTTTTTATGGCCGTAGATATAATCTACAGATATGTGTTTCTGTCAGTTAAATTTGGATATTAAGACGGGTGAAGGTTGAAAGCAATAATATGATAAACTTGGCTTTTATGCTGAGTCTATTAATCCTTTAACAGCAAGAAGTACCTACGGGCTGAGCAAAGGTTATCACAAGATCATCAAATCACAAGATAAAAGTTTGAAGATTTTTTACAAAATTGCACCAGGATTTCTTAGAGATGATATATCCTATATTGTGAAAAGACAGTATCGCATTAAGGCAGAGAGAAATGATATTGACCAAGAAACAAGGGAAGATTATTAAGTAGGATACATTGCAAAATGTTACCAACAGAATACATCAGCAATAATAAATAAAAACAGTAAGAAAAGTGTTGAATGAACCGCATCTTGTTGATACAAATGTTGGTGCAAATATTTGAATCACGTGTTTAAATAAACTTGAAAAAGAACTAGAAGGTGAGCCTAGACGTCATATATCTTCTAAGAATGGCGTTACATCATGATAATGATTCATTAGCTCAAAGAATGAAATAAAAATGATTTGCATTAGCAATAAAGATAAACAGAACGTTGAATTTTTTTTTTATTAGTGTTGCTGTTTATTATAATATATTTCTAAAAATGTTGCTAATGAAACTAGAAAAAACACGAAAACGAGGAACTAAGAAATTATAAATCTGTAGATTTGTAATCTCGGTTATTGGAGCACTAGGAGCTGTGCTTGGAAGGTATAAACATGTAGGCACGGTTTTGAAATATACAATTATGGTTATAGCTCGTATGATACACAATTCAAAGGAATACTTTAATAAATAAACAATGACACAGAAACATTTAAGGACCATATTCATATATAAATCCCAAATACGACACAACATAACTACATTAATATGTCAAACAGTCAAACGACGATCGGAATCCTTCGTGTATCATCGGGATCGATATAAACGATGTCAGTGGGTCGATGAATGTCACCACAGACTACTACCACATCGAGAAGAGATTGATAATGCAGCAGGTACACATCAATTCTCTCCTTGATTTATGATACCAAAGAATTGTATTGACGTACTGCGAATCGATTTGTTTGTATAAAATTCTTGAGCTGTTTCATGTTTTGCTTGGTTTTGAATTTTGATAAACTTTTTCCTTAGATTTAAGACTTTGATATCCGAAATGGCCAATAGCCCTTATTTTAGTAAAGTACTCTTAGTTACTAAAGTTCTCTTTATTTTACTAAAGCTGTCAAGCTTAGAATGTTTGTTTTCTTTTTCTTCAAAGTTTTCCCTGCTTTTTGAACAAAATGGTAACTATTAGTCCTGATTTGGACCCAAGGGCTGTTGATGCTGTGTAATTCTAAGTACTTGATACAAAGTAAACGCATCCGTTTCACTAGACAAGTGACCTACCTGTGGTCAGGGCATTAGTTTCCTGAAGTGTTTATGAGCACCGCAAGCCTTAGGTAATTAAACTTCGGTTAGGGCTGGGTTTAACGATACGGTTTACAGCCGTCACGCGTCCATTGTATGTGCCATATCTAGTATTACCAAATGCGCAACTATGTAAATAGACAATGCTGAATAAGATTTCTAATATTTTATACTTATCGATTCACAGGTCTTCTCTGAGAAGTGGAGGTTCCTCAGAACTATCTTTATCTTCCTTCCTAGCACTGCTTCAATGCATTGGAAATCTTTAAGTATTTTCAAGGTTAGGTTTGATCAAGATTGAGGTATATCTTCTTTCGGAATTACTTTGTCTGATTTTGGACGTCCTACGTCATTAAGCCATAACTGTTCGTATTTCACCCAAACATTACTGATATTGTAAATATTGCTCAAGACAGACAAAAATTCTCCAAGTTCTTAATTACTCACGAGGTGACAGGTCACCTGCCTATAAACGGAACGATTGACGATTTCCACAAAGGAAGTGACACAAGTCGGCCATCTTTTATACAAATACAGAGAACACATCCGTTTGGCGCCTCTATTGATCAGCTTCAGTCAATAGGTACTGCGAAGATTAGTACAAATTGTTGTAGTGGAAATTAGCTTTTAAACGTGTCTGTAATAGATTTGCTTATTGCATACGTTCGGCTTGTTACAGGTATTCGTAATGCGGCGATTTCCTTAGATGGATTGCGTATTAAAATATTTTCTTATAAGCAGAACATTTTCCTGTTCGAAATGTGTGACATATACATACACTATAGTGACAGGCTTAAACAGGAAAATCTTAGTACGATCTATTGATTGAAATCGAGCTAAAAAAAAAACGTTTAAAAGATTTTGTGTTGCATCAGGAAGCATAAGCATGAAAATTGTTATGCAAATCTGTAGATAGTGATCTCGATCAACCGCACTCATGAATCCATTAGAGCTTTTGTTTGATCATTTGCAAATTTTCCTCGTCGTCGCCCGGGAAAAAGTGACCCAGGGTCACTTTCGCGAATCAATGACTCTTCCCTTTAAAAATAATGAGTCAACCCAAACACGCTTAGCGTCACAAAGAACTTTATACACGATGATGGCTGTTTGCCGCTTTGCAGAATAAGTTAATAATGCAAATAAAGGGTGAGCTTCGAAGTTTACCCGACATGTTCACATTTCACACGGTAACTCCACGATGCGTCAGCGGATCGACAGATAATTCGATGACAAAAGAGCTGCAACAGGCCGTGTGTTCCAATGAAATCACGCGTTAAGGACCGCTCCAGTTTGTCGGTCCACTTAACGTCCGTCTCGCGTTCGATTCGTCGGCAAACGACATTTCACATTAAGGTTCCTCGAAATGTCACCATCGGCCGGCGCGCATACACACGCCACGCAATAAAAGCGATCGATTATTACCTATATGTGTGAAAAGCGGAAGGAATAGGGCGGCGCGCGTCCAGCCGCGGCCGCGTCCGCCGACGCTCGTGAGAACTGTCAATATTTGACCCCGACTCGTTGCTACGCTTCGAAATTGTCTCAACGATTTCGATATTTTCCAATCACAAATATTATCTTAATAACTGACAGGCCAGATTCCCTACGTATTAATCGGCCAGCGACGTCGCTCGTACGCGTCGGATCGCGCACCGAGGCTCTCCGTAAACATCGATTCATTATCTCAATCGCAGTGTTAAAGAACTCGTTTTTATTTGCGCTTTCTACGCATAAATAAATATGTATAAAGGTATATTACTGCGGAATCTGGCACGCGTCAATCAAACGGAACGTACACGAAACCCAACGATTTGTCACTCCGCCATTTTGAGGCATCCACAATAACTGCCGCCATTTTGGTGACAATAATTAACAGATAGGCATCTCCGTTCGACCGCTTTCTAGTTTTTGTTTTCTAAAAATAATTATCATCACAATAAGCGACGCGATCTCTTTCTACTTACCGCTGTTGCGGTATTTTGAATAAAATTAAGAGGCCAAATGATTTCAAATTCAATAGCGTCCGTACGGTTGTAATGAGCATCTATTAGAAACCAGTGGAACAAATGTTTATGTACCTGACACTCAAGAAACAACTCGTACCTCCACCTCTGGCCTTATCTTCTCGATTCTAAATAAAATACGTTGTGTATTGAATCGGTCGGTGAGTTCGCAACGGCTCCATTCAACTCGGTAGCCGTCGGTCGCTAAATAGTCGACGCTGAAAATATTTCAGCGCGATATTTGAAGCGTTAAACAGCTGTTGAACGAGAGTTTAGCGCCGGTGGCGGGTCGCGGGCGTCGATCGGTGCGTGAGTGCGGGCTGCGCGCGCGCCGCTCGCCGTCACGCCGTCAATGGCCCGGGTTATTTACCTCTCCTTATCACCTTTTGTTTTGCTCAAATACTTGTCTCGTTTCGTGTGACACTCGTAGCTTCCTGATACGCTACTGCGCACTTGCACTATGTGACGTGCACCTCCGTTCTTACGTCATCATAGTAGGCAAAGTGTGTGATAGGATTGAATAAAACTATACAGAAAGCTTACATTACTTTTGGTTTTATTCCGATTCAGGCAATCATCATTTTGAACTTTAACATAAAAAGCTTCAAAGACAAAAAACGACAAAGAATCCGAGGCATGTTTGCACAAGATATCGAGGATATCGAGCATCGCAGTGAAATAGAAGAAGCCACAACTATTGGAAGGGCTAACAATAAACGCATCGGAGGCCGATCGGCGATACAGGTCCTTGTGTCCACATTAGCATCTCGAGCCAGGAGTGTGTGCAAACAGCGAGGGTCATCTGATGAAATGTTCAAAGGCTTTTAGTTCCCGAGAATTATTAAATGAAGCCCCAGGATCGTAATGTAAACAGTGTGTGTTTGTCGAACCAAGAACCTGTTGCTTTGTCGACGTTTTGATGCGTGCTTCGGCTTATTGGCGGTTATTTTATGTCTGCTAATGTTAATGCGAGTGCGGCTGTTAATGTGGCAACATTGTGACAACAAACACATTCCCCTAGAAGCGGAATTTTTCCCTCCTTTTGTTGGTTTTCAGTTCATTACTTCGTACATTCTAGCATTCTTCAAATCACATTTTGTTTTCAAATCTACGAAATCATGACCGCCACCGTCCACTATATAATAGTCCATAACACATCGCAGAACGTCTTCAGTTGGCACAGAATGGCTGCATTTACAAGTTATTTGTTTGAAGCATCTTGTACAATCAGCATTCCCTCGTACCTATATTACGCAAACACGAAGGCAGATTTCCCTTCGACGTCAACAATACATTGCTCAAATGAGTGTTGCAACGACCTCTACGAAACACCAGATATGTGTGGATATCTAGGCAAATATGGAGGGGTTATGTCTAGGTAAACATGCAGGTAGCCATCCCGGGCGCTAACACTGCTAATGTGTGGACAAAGCTCGTCGTGACGGATCCTGCTAATAAATATTCCAGGGAGTGTGGATGCGCGAACATAACCATCACGCCGCGCCGCCGCCGACGGGAACCTAATGAACTTCTTTGTCCTTTATGCGATGCTGCAGCGCTGCTGAAACAAATAAATGTGTTCGTTAACATTCTGCATGATTCAGTGAAAATTCTGTAGTAGGTGGCTCTGAATCGACTCCTAAATGTTCAGCAATATTTTCGTACAATATCATGTTGAAATTACAACTTGACCTTTTGATGAATTTACAGATTTAGAGTTTTGGATTTATAATAGGTACCGCTTGTTAATGAGTATTTCCAAGTCCTCGTGCCCGATTAGTTAATTGTCATGTGTTCTATCAATTCACACAGTCATCAATGTTTTCACCTCGCACAGCGACGATATCTCCGCCGACATTAACAACTAAATGTTCAATATTTTATTACCACACGTATTTGTCTTGCATACCAACCAAACATGTTAAGCGCACACGACATCTTTCATTACAAGTTTCTATTTGATTTCGCCTCATAAAATCTACTCGCATAGACACGATTATGATTTCTATCACAAATATTACATTGTATAAAGTATTCAACAGTGTTTCAACGACATAGAGTTCAATATTAGGTGTTGTGACTCTTCGATGATTGATGGCTAAGGCCGCAGCACCTGTGTCAATGACATAGAGCATATTTTCCCGTAAAGCTAATTTTGTGTTGTTATCTTCATTGACATCGATAGCTGTAAATCATGCTCTATTTAGAATTGAGCTTAATTCTGAATGGTTTAAGACCACTTTTGGTAGCGTGGTGTTGGTAGTAAAAGGCGCTAATCAACGGTGTGTCCTCCTGCTTATATCTGGGTATTACTTCGGGATGCTTCTGAGAACGGCATCGTCCATTCCCTGTTTATTCAAATAATAAGCAAGTGGGTTGTTTAATGGTTCCGATGGATGAATTCTTTCACTTTCCGTTTCTTTGTTGGGGTCACGATCACGATCTAAAACGTATCAGTGTGTTTTTGTTTACACGTTACAAATTGGGTGCAATATTGTGTCAAGTGTCCGCTTCGCTCAGTGCGTCGGCGACGTTTCATTCTTCATTTCCCTTGGCATCGTGTTAACGTGTAGTGAAATTCCGGTCGGTTTTATTGACTCGTGCAATATAACGTACCTTTTCATCGGCCCACTAAACAACTTACAGTTAATATTATATTATAAAATCACGCGACGGATTCCACAAAGCTGCTAAGTCGCGCCGATTCTGTTTGTTCTGGCGTTAGCGCGGGTTGTGCTAACGTTATCCTACTTATCGGAGCGTGCAACTGTTGATTTTTACAGTTCGTCACATGATAATAACATCAACATTTAGTATGCCGCGTGTTTGTTTTGTTCACTGAATTTGGTGAATCTGCAGCTTATAAGAGTTATAAGGTAGACGAACTTAAAATAAACGCCTTAAGTGGCTCATTTTATTGATATAACGTTTAAATAAAATTGCGGTCACCTTAAAAAGTAATAAAAGGTGGAAGGAATCCAGTAGCAGTCTGGACCCATGAGAAAGAAAAGTCGAATGAAATGACAGGGTGTGGATACGGGAGCGCGATTGATGTGATTATAGGGTTCCGTAGGCGGGAGTAGAGCATTTCAAGTGAGATTAAACTGCCCTGGGATGGAGATAAAGTGACGCTTAAACGTAATAAAATATCAAGGAATTTCGACTGCGAATATCTTGTGGTGGGTCGACGACACTGAAATTTTTGGTAAAATTTTCGGTGATTAATGTATTAGTTATTTTTATATCTACAGTGTTTTTATTGTTATTAAAGTACAATGGGTACGTACGCCATGCATCACAAATCATGTAATATGCAAATGCCTTCGGGATACCTTTTTCACAAAGAGCATTTACCCAATTTCGAACAAAGCTGACACCGACAAGTATTCCGGAGCACGATAAATTGTTGCTCATTAATTGATATACTTACACGCGGAACCCTGAAGTGGGCCCTTGAAGGAAGCTTGCGTGTCGTTCGAAGGCGAGCGTTTATCCGAACGAAGCATTTCACCGATAATAACTCCACACAATATAATAATGCGAATAATAAATAAAAATGGAAATAAAATAATAATTTTAATGTCGTAATTGTGGGCCGGGGGCTGCGTCGGCGCAAAACGCGCTCATTTCGAACAACGATTTGATTGCCTCTCGCAACACTTGCCTTATATTGATTCCGATGGAACTTTAAGTGCATTAATATTGGGACTGGTTTCGCATAGTCGGTACTTGTGTTTCTCGCAATGGAATGATGCATTACGCGCGGAGACCCGCCATTAATTCCTATGTGCCGAGAACTGCCGAGCCAGCGGTCGTGGATTTCCGTGAATCCGATTAAATTCACTCAATTGCTGTAAGCTGTAATAGTTGTAATGATAGAACGGTAGATGATTGTATTAGTATTGAAACATGGCTTGTTGCTTTCTAGGAAGGTAAATAGCTCCACTTTTCTAATTTTAACACCTTTCTTCGGCTTATTAGTCGATTCACACGAATTTACTAGCCCGAATCGAGAAAATCAATACTTTCATAATATATTATTTACTGTAGGCGCCCCGCACAAAGATATTTTATTTGTGGGCGAATCGTTAACTCCACATGAACTTCGTGCGAGTCGAAAGTGTCGACTCGCCGGATCTAGACGATATCAATCGAGAGAATCGACTAATAGGCCCTTTCTTCCTGTACATTCCAAGTAATGAAGTATTTTTCAAGACGATTAAAACATTATTGTTCGCCATCAACCTACATATTGATGTCGAGTAATATCAGCTACTTATTACTTGTAATCAAGTACATGACTAATAAGGCTGGTTTCAGCAAATGTTGTAGGCCCTAGGCGACTTATTGCGGCCACCACATGTTACTCTGCCGATATCGTTATAAGCAAAGAATAAGTATAAATAATTGAACAAATTTAACTCCTCGGGCAATCCGGGAACGGAAGCTCACGGCAAATTGTGTTTATTAAATGTAAGCATCGGAAACTAAACAATTTCATATTAAATGCGAATCGAAGGTGAATAATAGTTGGTACTAATTATACAGAATACATTGTTAATACTTTATTAGCTGTTAACCCTCTGTATGCCGATGGTCGTCCCTGAACGATGCTCTTGGAAAAAAAATCGTAACAACACAAGGTAATAACAAGCGTTGTAGAACAGTTCACGTCAAATATAGACGTATTTATTTATAGAACCTTATTTTAACAATAACTTGGACATGTAAAGAGTATTGTTAACGTGTCATCTTCGTATTTTTCTACATTTACGTGTAAGTTTGACGCCTTGCGACATTTATATGTAATTGCAGTTTAAACTGGTCAGTCTTGATGGCCGCACCTGCCACTCGTTTATAGATAATTTAAAAAATAAGTCACATATATGAAACTTAGCTGTATGCTGTAATTATGTTAACGTTATGTTGGAACAGTCTATGATTTATAATAAAACTGTATTTGTAAAGATTTCCGGTTGATAAACCGGTGTTACTTAGATAACCGCTGCAGTTTTGGGTTCAGGATTATAATTTAATGTTTCAATGTTAGATTTGTTTACGTTATTGAATTAGGTTTGGCTGTTTTTCAGTAATTGTTTGATCTGGCTGTATTATTGTTTTGCATTCTTTAATGATTACAATTAGTAAGAACAAGCATTCTGACTCTGAGCTTTTAAGTTCAGGCTAGTATCTAGAACTTAGGTTGACATTGAAAGATATTGCTGAATTCTACCAAAAAGCGTTGAAATAATGAATTAAACGAAAATTTTGCTGGAAACCTTCAAATCAAATCAAACCAAATCGTTTATTGCAATCCATAATGTACACTTACATGTTGTAAATACAAAAAATAGAAACAATTATGGACCCTGTCGGGCACAGCAAATTTTTTTATTACTAAAATAAATAGAGTGAGGAAGAGCGCTTTATTAATTTTCGTTTGAATTATTCTATATATATCCTATTAAATATTTTATATTTCTATTCATTTATTTATTAGATTAATATTATATGTGCAAGTTTATCTATTAATTTACTATTTATTTAATTTTATTAACCTTCCATAAGTCCACAACCCATTGACTTTTAGAGTAATTTTCATCCTTTTTTGTCAAAATTTACACTCATTATCAACCACAGGCACCCAGAACCGAAACATCTGGCGAAGAATGACGAGGAGAGCTGACTCCAAATGAAATGGGATAAGGCTAGGCAAAGAGAGAGTAGAGATCATCAGAAAATACTGGGCAACAAGTTACACTTTACTTACTGTCAACATAATGCATCAAAATAAGATAGATGAGATGGTCTAACCAACCCTTTCTTTGTTCCAGTCCGCACGGTCTGAGGGCGAGTCTTCCGGGGAGCAATCCTGCGAGAGCTCCGACGAGGGCGTGGGGCGGGACGCACCAGCTCCCCACCCACACCAGCCCCACCAGCCCCACCAGCCGCTGCAGTTGCAGACACACCAGTCTCTGCAGCATCAGCCGATACAGCACCAGCCCACACATAACCTGAGCCATCACGCCTCGGTGCAGCATCAGCCGCTGAACAGTCACCAGATGACGCATCCACATCAGAGGAACTCGCCCAGGCCTCTTGAGAGGGAACTGAAAGTAAGTTAGCTTTAGAAAAGCCAATTTGAAAATAGGTAGATTTTTAATACTTTGTGGAAGACACCTGACAACCGTGTTTGGTCGGACCGAAATGGATGATTAGGATTTGCTGTCCTCGTAGCCTAAAAGCACAAAACGTCTTTAGATCTATAACAGTTTAATGATGATTTAGAAATATTCATGCTAATTGCAACGTAACGATATTGCATCTGCAATATCATAAGAGATGAGCACGTTAATAATAATTAATAGGACGATGCCAAAAGCATAGCTACATCTGTATCTATGCAATTGGCATCGTCCTCTTAATTATTGCGACCAACTAACCATGTATACAGGATAAGTTTTTATCCATTGCGCAAACTGTAACCATGAATTCGCATATCATTCTAGACCCCCCAGCGTAGAAATTTTTCGTCGGTAGCACATAAAAAATCAACTGTTTCATAGAAAAGTGCAATACCTACGCGGTCAAAATGTATGGAACAGCTGATTGTTTTTTTGTATTGCCGACGAAAAGTTTCTGCGCTGGTCTAGAATGATATGCTGAATTCATGGTTACAGCTGGCGCATTGAATAAAAACTTACCCTAAATAGTGTGTACTTTCATAATGATATATAATTCAAATACTGTTCATCATAATTAACCTATAATGTTCACACTGCTGGGACACAGGCCTCTGTGAGAGGAAGTGGGCCCAGTGCGGGTTGGTAGATGTCACATGTCTCCGAATTTTTGGTTCTAGGCCATGCCGGTTTCCTCACGATGTTTTCCTTCACCGTTTTGAGAGTAGTGGTGATAAAATAAGCTATACAAAGTAAACCGGCGGTCGTAGGTTCGGACCCAGGCGGTTCAAACCTACGGCCAACAGCTCCTAGGTCGCGGTTGCCATTCGACCACCACTGCTAATACTGTTATTGGATTGGAAATAGGAGACTAGTCTGCTTAGATAGGTAGATAGGATTAGACGTTTCCGTTATGGAACTAAATCCAATCGAAACAAGATTTGGATGTGAGCACTAAATGAAATCTTTCCGTGGTACCATATCACGTCTTACCTAACTTCTTTGCCTCCAGGTGCGCGACGACTTCGAGTCTCTCAAGTCCTCTCTACACCCACACTTATCATCACTGGCGTCCTTAGCCCAGGGGGCCCCGCTGTCGACTCCCAGCAGTGTGTTCGCTCTGGCTGGTGCGGGGGCCACGGGGGGCTTCCCTTACGCGCCCCCAGCGTTCCTGGCCCCCGCACCACCGCCGCCGGCTCAGCCAGCCGGCTCTGCATCATCATCGTCTTCTGAAGGTAGCGCTGCTGGTTGGAGCTTTGAAGAACAGTATAAGCAGGTCCGTCAGGTGAGTTCGTTTTTTTATTATTTGACGATATTAACTATTGACGATGTGGTTAGTAAGTTTACTTTTTGGGACGCAGACGCTAGGATGAGCAAACCAGGATTAAAAATGAAAATTATGAAACAATGAGTTTATCAAATCATAATCTTCATAATTTCAGTTGAAAGAAGTCCACTGTTGGACATAGGTCCACTTCGACCGGGTCCGTACTTCCAACATCCGTAAAAGACATTAAAAATAATATGACTATGACTTTTGAAAGTTGAGAAAATAAACAGAAAACGTTTGTCCATATACTCGTATAAAATCAATAACCATTCCAATAGTCAAAGCAAAGTAATAACATAATAGCTCAACCGTTGCATAATAAATCATAAACAATTTATCTACCATGGAGCAATCAAATGAAATCGCGCGGACCCTCACACAACCCTGCTGAATTATTCACAGACACATATTACGTGTCTATGTATCCAATAAAATGGGTCTCTAAATCGCTACATAATGGTCGGTTCAACCCGTTCTTTTGTTACATATTTCACTGGTTTTGCGAAGGGTTGTCAAAACATGTGAGGGGTCATTTGGGCCCCTGGAGGAATAATAATCCGTTGTCGCGTTGGAGGGTTGAGGACAGATTGTGAATGTTCTTTATGACTTTATTGCGGCTATGTGAGGGTTTCCTGGTGATATATTATTATTATCAACTTACAAACTGTTAAGAGGTGGGCTTGGTTGTTTTGACGTTTGAAAAGGGATGTGTCAGATGAATTTATATAATTTTAACAAAAAAATATTTTTTTCAAAACCACGAAATGCAAAAAACATTGTATTATAATTCTTTTTCATAAAGGATCACCCTTCATTCCCTCAAATTTCGACACCATTTAGCAGAAAGTTAACAAGTTCGGTAATTTTCTGATACAAAAGCATTTTAATAATAAGTATTTTATTTTCACCTCACGACCTTATTGAACGAGCTGTTAAGTATTCTATCAAAGGGGAAAAAGGTACAAAATTGTTTAAATTGTTGCTGTCGATCACGCCTCTATTGTTCCTTAATTAACTGGAGGCACGCTTGTGTGCCTCTACTTAATACGAATAAAGTTTCACATTCACGGTAAGACATTTTCCTTTACGTACCGACAGTTTAAACGATTCATTCCAATCGGGTTCGCCTGAACATTTGAAAGTAATGCACCCTAATTGCGTAACACGTAAAACAAACACAGTCTGAATCATTGTAAACGATATAGTTAATCTATTGCTTCATATTGCTTCATATGCTCCAAAAATATGTCTGCTCAACAACATGAAAAACGCAATGAATGTTGTAGAACCGTCAAAATGAAAGCCATTCCCTCTACGGTTAGTGTGCTAAGCAATAACACCGCTACAAGGTGTTTCTTGGATATAGTTTCACATATTAATTGAACTCTTAGATTATCCAAATAAATATATTTTGTTAATAATAAAATCTATCTAATGAAATCTAACTTAATTAAACCTATTCACAACTTAAAAAATGGCAACAAAAAATTCATCCGCATCGCTGTCGACTGGTAATGTTCCCAAGAGACTGGGAGCATTACTACGTTGTATGGCGATGCTTAGCCGCTGGCCAAGGTGGAAACCAGCCCTTGGGTCACGGGAAGTTGCAACCAGCCTTTTCGAGATTACTCTTAGATTGAGTATTTCTCTATCCTTATCCATTACGACTTCTTCTCCATATTTTATCTCCAATAAATACAAGAAGTATTCGATAACCTTTAATCGTGGTATCCATGGCCGTTGTACAGGCTTCCATATGGTGTATTGGAGTCAAATTAACGAGGTATAGTCTCTTTTATCTCAGTATGCACGCGTGGCTCGCGAGTTTACGAGGTTCACAAAGACTCCAATTGATACCTACCTGCCAAAGCATCAATTATAAACTTAAGAATATATGTATACGCGGTACAAAGGGTAATATGTCGGCAAGATATTGTTGAAATTTTAATTTGTCGAGGCTTCTTGGTATGATCGGTAGCGATAGGTTATTTTTTATGGGGGCTTAAATGGAGGCTACATTTAATTCAGTTAATATATTTCATTCATTCGGTTAATTAGGTTAACTAATGAGACCTCCTCGTACATCAGGAAGCACGTTATGCCCTTGGTACCGGCTGTCATTCGTGGATCTTTGACGTCGTTACGGGTCGCCAGAAGCCCGAAAGTCTGACAACCAGCCTTACCAAGGGTTATCGTATTACAGTCTCTCCATGTAAAATACTGGTAGGTACTCAGCCGCATCCGTTTTTTTTTAATAAATTGAATTAGAATTGAATAATAAATAAATTCTTTATTGTCATAAAATCAGATTACAGAAAAATGTGAGACCCTGGCTCCAGAGCTAGGTTAAAGAATTTCACATTCCGTTTAGACTGGAATGGGCAATGGGAATGGGAATTAGAAAAAGGTGCGGCCGTTTGATTTTTGATATTTCTGTATTCATTAATGACTGTTAGAACGGCACGGTCGGTACGGTATTTAGAATTACTTGGAAGACATATTTTGCAAACTTTTACGTTACATACATACGTACGATAAACAACCATGATTAAAATTGTACTAAAAAGCTACTTCATTATTAAAATTACCATGTTTTACAAGTCTTGCCATTGTTATAACTTCACCGGCAGCTCAAGCACCCTGTAGGTATTCCAAGGCGAAAGTCATTTCGGGAACGAACCAGTTACAGACAATACCCCAAAATTTTAATTTCGTGTTTAATTTAGGCTTTCATGTTTCTGGTCGTCAGGCCATACGGTGTAGACATGGTCTTTTGTATCTAGGTTATAGTTTAGCATGTTAATTTGTTCTACATATCGCAATTTGCGACACAATGTGCGACCGAACAATGAGGACAAAGGAGCAGCACCACTCACAAAGCAACTTAGTCGATGTGTTTAATGTATTGCAATTGGATGTCGGCTGGTGCTCTAAGGAATTCTGTTTACGGCATGGTATTGGTGTTTATTCGATTTCTTTGTGATGGAGGTAGCTTGTGTGTACTCTACAATGTTGATAGATTATCCCGATTAATAAAAATGTGTGACTTTATGTAGTTGGGGCCTTTGATACATACAATGTTGCTGAACCAAACTGGTGGAGCTATTAATTTTGATATGAAATGACTGCCTGGATGAATGCGTTTACCTTAGCTATAATCCTTTGCAATGAAACGATAGCTTATTTTCATGGACAATGTTGGCCTTAAAATAACACAGTTGTGTTAGAGCTTTCGTCATGAATTGCAGGCAATTTTCCCATCTATGTTGGGGTCGGCTTCCAGTCAAACGAGATGCAGCTGAATACCAGTATTTCTCATGGAGCGACTGCCTATCTGGGGGTCTAAAAAGGCCACTTTGGCAGAATCATAATATGATCATATTTTTTTTAGGTTTTTTTTTGTGGGTGGGAAATCATCAATTGACTTCTCCCGCTCTGGGTGGAGCAGGAGGGCGTGTCAGACTTACACTGAGAAAAACCCACCCATGTTCTCTCAGCTGCCCGTGTGCTAGGGGCCGCGGTATCTCTTTCGAACAACCCGCACCCCTGGCAGGCATCGGCCCTTGCGAGCCCCACCAGCTGCTGCTGACGCCCCCCTGCGACGGGTCAGCACAGTGGCCCCGCCGTCTACCACTTTTCGGCCGCAGGGGATAGGGAGAGCGGCCAACGCTATACCGACACTCCTCTTCCCCAGCGGCCCCACCACGTCCGCCATCAAACGGTGGCGGCCCCGTCCAGGCCACGGAAGGGAAGAGGGCTACTCAAAAGTACCGGCGCTCCTCCTCCGCCGCAGCCTGTAACTCTCAGCCGCGATGGCTCCCATTCGACATCGCGGCCCGCCTCAGCTGCGATGCACCTCACCGCAACCTACTTTTTGGCCGCTACGTCGTCGGCTTGGAGGCACAAGCCCTGACGAGCGGCCCCACCTTGGGGTTCCTCTTCGCTTCACCGTGGAGATGACCACGGTTACTGAGCCCCCCGCAACGACAATGCGGGAACCCCACTGAGGGGGAATATGATCATATTATGAATCATATTTAAAAATCGTCAAATTGTCACAAACTGAAAATTCATGATATTATCTGCGTCGACGGCACGCAATTCATCTGTTTGACAGTTTTGTATGGAAATTCGTAAAATGTTCACCAAATTATGAATTGCTTTATTAAAGTAAAATGTCAAATAGCAGAATCATAGGGGAAATTCAGGAAATGAATCACATTTAAAGGAATTGCTTAATGTGGCCTTTTTAGACCCGCTTACCTCCGCAATCCAGTTACTGGGTAATATGATACCCCTTGGTAAGACTGGTTGTCAGATTTTCGGGTTCTGACGACCCGTAACGACTGATAAAGATCCACGAATGACAGCTGGGACTCTGGGTCTAACACCTTAACGTGCTTTCCGAGGCACAGCAGCACGGAGGTGTTTCGGTATATAGGTAAAGTTCCATCTATGGGCCAACCCCAGCAAACGTATTTACCCGATTACGCCAGAAGGAGGGATATGATTTTCGAGTGTATGTATGTATGTATATTTCTTTGGCACGCTCTGTAGCCTAAACGGCTTGATCGATTTAGGCTTGAGAGGTGCCGTTAGATTTATCATACAAGTTTCTTGTTTCCATCTTTTTTAATTAAAGTTCACTTTTTAGGCAGTTTTTCGATTTTGTATTTTTTTTTAACCTTACTTTTCGATCCGTCCGGCTATTATTAGGTATCTTCGTAGCTACAAGCATTATTAAGCATTATCTTTCTTCTTCTTTTGCTTTGCATTATAATTAGCGTTATATAAAATGCTAATTATAATGGTAAACATTATCAAGTTAGCAAATATTTATTCTCTATCTAGACCACAGAACAACCCATATTACCTAAGCAATAAATTAATTAATTACCATACAAGAAATCTCAAAATAGCATTTCGATAGTCGTCCCCAATCGCTCCGACCGAAACAAACGCCCGTCGCGATAATCGCACGGCTACACGCGCGGGCGATAATCGCGCATTTGACGCGCGACTGCGGTGCGTTTGCGCATACCGGTCCACTTGCGACGCGTCACGGTGCCTTTGTGCGATTCCGATGTAATGCCGCTATTTAGTTTTAGATATAGTTCTTATACTTCTAATGCTCTAGTTAATACGGGTTCAGAATTATATTGAACGGTAATTTACAATTTGTTTGGTGTATTGAGCACGGATGTGGATTAAACTTGTTCTTGGTTTAAAAATGATAGAACTGAAGAACAGTTCTATCATTTTTAAACCAAGAAAATGATAGAACTGTTCTTCCTGAATTCACTTATAAGTATGTTTTTTGCGAGGGGCTTATGGCTAAGTGACAATAGCTGCACGGGTCGATTGATCAGGTTAAGCTACGCTTGCCACGGTTGGTCCGTGGATGGGTGACCATCTTTACATATCAAGACCCCTCCGTGCCTCGGAAAGCACGTTAAGCCGTTGGTCCCGGCTGTCATTTGTGGATCTTTGACAGTCGTAACGGGTCGTCAGAAACCCGATAAGGCTGACAACCAGTCTTACCAAGGGGTATTGTGTTACCCAGTAACTGGGTCGTGGAGGTCAGATAGGCAGTCGCTCCATGTAAAATACTGGTATTCAGCTGCATCCGGTTAGACAGAAAGCCGACCCCAACTTAGTTGGGAAGAGGCTAGGCAGATGATGATGATGAAGTAGGACTTATGTTTTTTTGTACACATCAATGAGAATCTGAATAATTTTGAAGGAGATTGCTAATTCATTGCTTCATTATGTTCGAAAAAAAATCTGCTCGACAATGTAAATAACGAAATGAATGTTGTTGAATTGTCAAAATGAAAGGCATTGCTACTGTTAGTGTCTTACGCAATTACCCCTCAACATTATAACTGAATCAAGAACGGAAAATCCTTACTAATGTCCTTAATAATATTATAAACACGAAAGTTTATATACATGGTTGTATGGATGTTTGTTACTCTTTCACGCAAAAACGGCTGAACGAATTTGGATGGAATTTGGCACAGAGATAGATTATAATCTGGATTAACACATAGGATTTTTTATCCCGATACTACGTTCCCGCGGGATAATTTCCGAATTCCACGCGGGCGAAGCCGCGGGCAGAAGCCAAAATAATGTTAAAGGTTTGTCGTAGAGATCTAATCTAACCTAACTAGACTGTATTTTCCCACTGGAGCACGCTAAGCATGACGCTTTCTATTTCTACTCTACTGTAGAATAGAAATCTACATTTCTCGGTGAAAAGCTGTCAACTGTCAATACGGAAACATCATTTTTGTCTACGCTCCCGACGACAAAACACTTGTCTATGGTTCTCGTGCTAAGCCTGCTGGGCAAAAGCCTCTCTCTCCTTTTTCTGTCATTTGCTAGGGGCCAGTCCTTTCAGTAGGAGTTCAGCTCGTTCCGACACCTACATCTCGGCCTGCCGCGATGGCGTCGTTCTAGATACTTTATATAAATTACTAATTTTATTTGTTAACCACTTAAAATAACAAAAAAAAAAATTATATGGAAAATTAACAGATAGTGAAGTTTTTCATTGACTAGTAGGTTCTCCAACTGGGCCGTAATGTCAGAACTCTAAAGGTACCTCGTACAGAATTAATCAAAGCCAGGCTGTTTACTAGATAAGACATGAATAACACGAGTCGCTATTCACACCTTGCTGTTATAATTCTATCACTTTCCTATATTTGATCAATCCACTTCGAAACTCCTCGCCTATTGACACAGAGAGTGATGAATTTGACGATTGAATGAAATCTGTGGTAACGTTTACTCAAGGGACTCAGTAAACAAACTCCATTCATTCGTACTTCATTCTTAAATTGAAGATAAACTGTGCAGTGATTATGAACGGATCGCACCTCTACGTGAACTTAATGACAAGTTTCAATCTCTTGCAACTTTAATTACATAGTGGACGTTGTTTGCGTGCGTATTTAGAAAATGATATATTTATTTATTACCTTTATAAATAATTACCCTCTATTAACTGTTATACAGTTTCTTAATCGTCAATGCAAAGTTGTAGATAAATGGTAGCGTTATAAAGCAAAAAATTACGACGTTTTCCCCCTCGCTCCTCCTACATAATTTGTTCCCTATAACAAAAATTACAAGGTTGATACTCCTGCAAGGTTCCGTGTGTATAAACATTTATATTTCTGCTAATAGTATGATTATCGCGCCCTCTTTAGGGCGTTGTCGTTGAATTAACAGTTATTTGTGCAAAAAGCCGGAAACTGTTCGATTTTCCACCTTGTGGCTTGGTGGTAGGCTATAAATTAAAAAGTGTGGAACAAACGTGAGACCTAAAGTCCATAAACGGCGGCCATGTTGGAAAGTCCGCTGTTTTCCGACCCTAAATCATCGCCGTGGATATTGTTGTTCCTTTTATTAGCGTCTACTGTGTTGCTACTTGTCTGATAGCGTATTCATAGAGTAATTTTAAAGCCTGCAACAATGTATGGACGTGGATGGTCTATGCTTTTAGATTTACTTTTTGTGACACAACCGAAAATGTTGAGCATTTGAGGTGTGCCTCGTTTCCGCTACGTCACACCCGTGTTTAGTAAACTTTCCAACTTATAAGTACACAATGTAAATAAGTATGAGCTTTGTAATCTTGGGTCCCATGATGTTTTACTTAGGTACTTTTCAGATTCCGAATAACTTCCTTTGGCTACAACTGACGAAATTTTTCAGAGTGAACGAGCATAGGTGTCTGTTTAAACTTAACAGTACAATTTACTCCAGATTTTTTTCCAAGGATCACGTAGTGATTTTATACAGTTTCATATGAAAAAGGTTCGTTTTTGGACCTTCGAATCCATACACAGATATAGATGCAGCTTCATTTGTTACTGTAAATATTTGTATTTAAATACACCTTCACTTGTTTAATAATTTTATTACGATTTCCTTTAAAAGTCTCCGTGTCCAAGATTCAGTATTGTCACGTAATCGGCTGCGCGCACGCCGCTCGTCCATTAGTCAGGCACCCCCCGCGCAGGCGCAGTTTATGTGCGACTGTGCGACACGTTTGATTTTATACTATTTATCATTGTTATAAATTGCCTACATTGCAAAACATGTTGCTTGTTACAAATTGATGGGGTTATAGGCCGATTGTGAGCTTTATATTGATCGTGGAATTAATCAAGTGTAGATTTTATTTTATATTCTTCAACCTTCTTACGTTTATTTTGTGGTGTTTGTTTTCCCAATGAAAGTAGGCTTTTAGCTACATTATCATCAACGACACCATTCTCCTGCCCTTATCCCAATTTATTTATTGTCAGCGCAACATGTGTTTTTCTTCCATTCTTCTGTATTAGTCGTCATCATCGTAGCCACCCCCTTTATAACCATATTATCATCATTCATACAGTCCATCCATCGTTTCTTTGGGTTCCCCCTACTCTTATAGCCATCGAAATTTGTACTCAAAATTTCCAGCTACATTTATTCACAATTTCACATATACCAGTTATCTCATATATCATTTTTCATAAATGTTTCGCCACTAAACAGCTCTTTTTATTGGCTTCTTTTTTACTAATTCTCTCAACCCTTGACATATTCATTAGTTATCAGTGCATGTTCCACTGTTTTGCTCCCTTTGGTTTGTTAGTAGCAAGTCCATAAGATTGCAAATAGCTTAATTTTCTCCAAAAGTAAGTAAGTATACATACATCACCACGCCCAAAGGTTTCGTAATCTCAAAGCGTGGTTGTTTTAAATGCACATGAACTATTAGATTCGCCGTAAACCTTTTAAAGTGGCACTATGGTTATGGGTGCGTTCGTCCAAAAAAAAGTAACTTATTTTTTTTACTGGCAACCCAAACGATTAGCCAAGTGAGCCATCGTGCTGGTATTCGAGTGTTTTGGATATTTATTCCGTCTAGACGGTTTATCTAGTGGATGCTTTCGATACGTTTATCAGGGTGGAATGTTTTATACACTTGAAATTGGAAAGTTAACGACGAATGAGCTTTTAAGTTTTTTTTCTGCAGTGTGTAACGTTTAAGCCGTTTAAAAGACGGAGTAATTGTTTATGGGTAGATTGTCACTATCGATTTAACAGATTTTTTTGTTTATTGTTTTGTCGGTGAAACGGTATTCAAGTTATGTGGCGTAGAAGTACTTGTAGAGTTTTATTTGGCTACACATATTTTTCTGCCAATTAGTTGAATTTTAATGGCGGCTCGAATTATAATAAGCTCTTGTTTCCAACAGTACTTTTGGCGTTATCGTTGTACTTTCTGATGACGTCACACTTACAGCTACATAACAAACCAATTAGTCAAACATTAAAAAGCATTCGAGACTTCCGATCCTAATTAAGGTGTGTTCAAACTCGTTATTGTTGTTTTTTCTTCAGATTTAGATGCGGCTATTATCGTTAAATAGCCGATTTGTCGTCGCAATTAGCCTTAAAATGTTTTGTTGTACATAAATCGGTACGATTACGTGTATCGGCCTCATTATCGAGCGTGCAGCCATTTATCTTGTAACTACGTGTTATACGGATAGTTAGCATTGAACATTTTATTGTTGTGACATCAAGGAGTATGTATCAGCGCCATTTATCCTGTAAAATATGATAAATATTCAAAGTAACTAAGCTAAATAAAACTATGCAGAAGTCTTGTAGCCTCTCTTAACAACTAATCTATTAGTCGACGCGCAAACTGTGTCCATGGATTCAGTACCTACATGATTATGACCCGTATAATTTTTTTGTCGGTCTTCAAAAACAATATCTGCAGGCTTGGCACGAGCACCGATTTGTCGACGGAAGAATAGACATGACTATAAAATGAATTATATGGACCCAAACAAAGATCGTTACAAACGAAAGACAAAATGAAAGATTGTAGAAGGATATCTACAGTGCGATGTCAAAAATGGAGAAACGAAATGTCACTTTGTTTTGAAAAACACTGCCTATTCTTCGTAGAAATAGAAAGCGTCATCTTCAAAGCCCGCTGCTGTGCAATGTCTGCTGTGTGCTAGCTTTTTTCCAGCGGCTTCACCCGCGTGAAGGTTGAATATTATTCCGCGGGAACGTATTACCAGGATAAAAAATATTCTATATGTTAATCCAAGTTATTATTTATTTGTGTGCCAAATTTTATCCAAATCCGTTCAGCCGTTGTAGCGTGATTAAGTAATAAACATCCAAACATGTAAATGTTCACATTTATAATATTAATTAGGATTGCAATAGGTATCTACGCGGTCAAAATGTATGGAATAGCAATTTTTTTTAAAATTACTACGCTAGGGGGTCTAATAATGATATGCTGAATTCATGGTTACAGTATGCGCACTGGTTAAAAATTTACCCTGTATATGCTGGGCCAGCCTAAGTGTATATATATGAATGAATACATATAATTACATATCAAATATTAAATTAATGTATATATATGTGAATACATATAATTACATATCAAATATTAAATTAATGTCAAGACATGATTCTATATTTGCTGCATCGTATCAACCTACAAAGTTACCTTCAGCAATGACTTCATCGCTGTTATCAATTGTTATTTTAATATAGTAATTATCATTAATATTAACTCTGTCTGAACATACGCACGTTAATGTATTCAATGGACTAAATACAGAATATCGATACATTTAAAGGCTCCTTCAGACAGGCGCGCCGCTACAGCGTTCCGCGGTAGAACAATTTCCATATGAAGTTTACATAGAAATTGTCTACTAGCACCATCATTGCGCAACACACTGTCAATCAGGCTGCCTCGTTGGTCTAGTGGTCGAAAGCGCTACAGCTGAGTTCGATTCCCCGGTCGGGCAAAGTGTTTTTCTTTGCAATTTCTCAGTAGCAGCCCGGAGTCTGGATTTGTGCCCGGTTGATGGCAATAGGGTCGCCCCGTATTACATGGGACTTAAACAAAACTGGCGAAATGTCGGTGTAATATAGGTACACCTAAGTACGTACCTGCTTTCAATCAGCATCTGAATTATTTCGAAGGCTATCGCATCAATTGCTCCATATGATGGAAAAAAATCTGCTCAATAACGTAAATAACGCAATGAACTGTCAAAATTAAAGCTATTCTGATCGATAGTATGTTACGCATACATGTATTACCCCGCAGAGTCGCGTCGCGTCTGTCTGCGGGAGCCTTAACTAATGAAGCAATAATTACGAGGACATTATCTCGTGACGTGCTCTGATTGGTCGATATTGAATGTTATTCTCTCAATAATGACATTTTGACGAGACGTTGTAACTAATTGCTGTCAATTGTACGTATTGTTTGGTTTATATACATATTTCTAAGATTAGATTAGTATGGTTCTGGTTATGTGTTTTCCTCATTTACGTACAGAATATATTTTTTTTGTATAGTGTTAATCTTTTAATGAAATCCATATGTACTAATATATGATATTTTTTTTTTTTTTTACTGAAGATCTACTTATTATTTAATTAATTTATAAATTTTCTCAAGGACTTAATTTAAAAACTACTGGTCTTAAAATAATAATATGTACAGGTAAATAAAAAAGAAAATAATTATAAGTCATCAAAAATACGTCCGCATCGTTGTCATTATGGGAAAAGTGCCCAAAAGGCTGGCAGCATTGCCACGTTGTATGGCAATGCTGATTCTTTGGCCGAAAAATAGGCCAGCCCTTTGGTCACGCGAAGAGTCGACCAACCGCTTAGAAATGTCTCTGAAAACTAAGTGGGCACTCGGACCCCATGGTCCTAGAGTTTCAACCCCAAACGGCTCGAAGAAATAGGTTCCAATGACATTGGAATATTTGCGTTGTTTGAGGTTTTCCACACCTGCAGCAGCCGCCCCAGCACAACCCGCCGTACTAGAAAGATGTTGCATTCCACACCAAAGGCCTAGCTTCCAAGGCATTATGGTAATTCCGTCTGGTGTCTTCCCATCGTCGCGTGCCAAGCCATTGGGTTCTAGAACATTTTATTATTTATTATGAAATTTTACGGATAGGTACTTGGAGGAGCGTACATAAGCTATTTTTCATACCGAATCACGGACGAATTCGCGGGCAACAGCTATTTATTATTAGACTAGCTTTTGCCACCGGCTTCGCTCGTGTGGAGGTCGAAAATTACCCCACGGGAACACAGTAACAGAATAAAAGGTGTCCTGGGTGTTAATCCAGATTATGAACTGTCTGTGAGCCAAATTTTAGTCAAATCCGTTTCACTGTTTTTGCGTGACTAAGTAACAGACATCCAAACAACAAAACACAGTAACTTTCACAATTATAATCGAATATTTCAAGCAATCAATACAAAATAAAACCTGCAACCATGTTGAAAATCGCAAATCTCTCTAATTTCTTCCTCTGCATCAAAAACTCACGAATTTCAAGAATACAATTTGATCAGTTTAGATAGAGTTACCTTCTATTTCCATGACATATCACGCGCCTGGTTCTCGGCGTGATATCGTCGCTGACGCACCCCAGCTGATCGCTATTTCTGGGGGCTTGCATGGGGGCCCTGCGCAGGCGCAAGTCACGGGCCATGGGAGATAAGAACGATGGAACTGATGGACTGATCTAATCGATTTATGGTCCTTGGTTGTATCGGGAGTTTTATGTGGGAATTTGTCCGAATTGCTGAAAGATTCTTTAGTTTTTTCAGTATTTTTTTTCTACTTACACAAGTGTGCACGTACCTAACTTTAAAGTTTCTGATTTGTTTGTTTGGCTTATTAGTCGATTTACACGAATTTACTTGCCCGAATCGATATAGATTTTAATAATATTTTTTTTCTATAGGCGAATCGCAACAAGTTTTTTTTTATGGGCGAATCGACCACTCGTACGAAAGAGTATTAGGCATTTTTTGCGTTTTGAATTTTATGCAATAAAGTTATAAAAGGTCACTGCAAGTTCATGCAATAAACTGCCTACAATTCAGTACGTGCCAATTGTCTAATATGTATTTGCCTAATACGGATTTTTTTACTTGCAACACCACATCATCTTTTCAGTAAGGAAAACTTGCTACATGAAAAAGTGTACCGTGCACTAATCCACAGTACATTTTTTAATTTCTATCTCCCTCTTCACACAGTATTACTATTAAATTTTTGCAGTCAGTATTTAAAAATGACGATATGTTCTATTCAGTTTTACGTTTATATTTTTGTGTTGTTTACCCGATTTACTTGTATTTTCGGTGAAGTGTTCAATTTGTTTTATTTCATTTATTTCTTGTTCTTCTATCTTTTTTGTGCACCGCTCAGTAATCGCTTTCTCCTCTATCATGGACATGATTGCATCGTCTAACAGTGGGAGTGCTATCAATGCGTGCAACAAGCCGCATGTGGCGTATTAATTTGATATCCTTTTTATTCGCATATGCACCAAACAATAAGTATGGTCGTTGATCAAAATAGTTTGATTCTATTCAAATTGTCTGGCTCTTCGATACAGTTTCTATTAAAGGTAAAGAACCAAAGCACAAATCCCATTGATTTTTTATTTAGTTTAGTTTCATTATCACCTAGAAAATACATTTAAAGTACGATAACATAATTTTTATGTTTATTATCATTTGAGCCATCAAAACAAATGTTGTACTTAATTCGCAATAACCCTGTCATGGTCCAGAATGGATGATATCATTCGCAACTAGAATCAGTACAGCTGTTGAAATGCGAACAGAAACAAATCAAATACTTTAACAGTTTCGATAGTAGAATCCGTAAATGCGTACTATAAGATATTTTGGTATCAAATGATTACTACATCGTGAAATTATTGGCTCTTCTACATTTAGATGAAATATTGTATCAACGATTACGTTAACTTGCTGATAGACGGAAATAATATTGATGGCAAATGGATGGTAATTGAGCCTGTTGCTAGCTTTGTTTTTGCCATTCGCGTAAGTACATTGTTTAAGAGTATAAACTGATTTATTATTTGATATGATCCGTCGACTGACGGCTCACACTTGCAATACAAACTTGTTAGAAATATGTTTTTATTGTGTGTTAATTCTACGTTTCTAGTAACCTACGTCCGTAAGCGATTCTTTGTGATTTAAGAATGTTTATTTGCTCTCCGTATTTTTGGAACTGGGTACGTTTAGAGTATTTTTTTGTGTATTTGTAGTTTTTGTTTAACGGATCACTATGCAATGTATTATTCGTATTCTAAGAATGAATGGTTGCGTGAATGATTTTTTCCTCTGGATTCTGAAGACAGGTGCTTTTTCCGCATTTATATGTTTCGGCTAGATTTTGTTTGAACTTTGATTGATCTATGATGTTTGCATCATTACATTTTCTTCCTATATCATCAGTACTATACTACACTTGGTAAATCTTACTTATCATTGTTTCTAACTCCACCAAAGCCCATTCTATAATGCTGTCATTCTCTGGATCCTTCCTTTACAAGACGTATGTTATCCACAACAGACTCCATACGAACGTAACAGTCATATTTAGCTATACCATTAAAATGTATTTAATTACGGATCGGTGGTATGATTTGAATGCGCAATGTCGAAATAGTGTGGATGGCCATCAGTGTGGACACGTGGGCCGTATGTATCGAGTCATGGCGCATTATCGTGTCGGGTGACCGTCACTCTGCAACCGTGCAACACGCTATTAATAGCTGAACCGGGATTCTGTTATCATTGTCTGAGAAATCGCTCGATGAATTTGATGAAGTATTAAAGATTGCAAGCGATGTTGCAGTAGGATTTGAAACAGAAGTAAATTTAGATGAACTGAAAGCATTAAGGTCTCCCACAAGGTGGACCAAGCAATCCGCTGGATGCTAGAAGCACAGAACCGGTCGAAGTGTCAGTGCTTGGGGGAGGCCTGTGACCAGCAGTGGACGTCTTTCGGCTGAAATGATGATGATGACGAAGCATCCAAGAATTTCAGATAATGCTAAAGATTTAAAAATCAACTTTACAGAAATTAATTTTCTCCTTCAGTTTAAGGCTTTGTTGACAAATGGATACTGTTGCCAGCCATAAGCTAAGTCCAAAATTGGTTCAATTCAACCTAATGTATTCAAAAAATATTTTTCTTATGTCAAATCTTCCATACTCAACCCTCATATACTTTGAATCACTTACTATACGTACATTAAATCACTGATCTCGTCTACCCCTCCTGGCCACGCGTCTTACATTCTCGTGTTACTAGAGTGGCTCGCGCGAGGGCTGCGAGGGTGGGGGCCTGAAATAGCGCACACGCAGCATCTGCCGGTATTAATAGCCCCCCAAAGTGAATGTAGTATCAAGGACGCGGCCGTTTATATCGCGTGATTACTAACTTAGGAGCGGGATTGGACGGAGCGATGTTTGGGCAATGAGAGCAATGTATAGATTGTTCTAGTAGTAGGCATTTGTAGATGTAGATACATGGAAATTTTTTGGAATATGTATTAGCTGAAGCACAAGCTGGCTAGCTTGTTGTGTAGATAAACGTAGACATCATAATTCGTTTGCTCTAAATTGGGAAGGCCCTTTTCATAGAATTATTTCTATAGACTTGATAAGTCTATCAAAAAAGCCTCACCTTTAAAGCATACGAATTGAGATGTCTATGTGTGTCTGTATGTTAATACTTGCAATATTATTTTGGTATTAGGTGATTTCTTTACTAGACTTAGGTATCTCCCAATATAATCGCTGTAGGCTTTGTTCCGTTGCGCAAATTTACATAATTATCTGGTAGGTAATTTAAATAGCCGGGTATTTAAATTACCTACCAGATAATTATGTAAAAAGCAAAATACATACATAACAAAATACATCTTTACTTCCTTTAACAAGTTGATGAATGCCGCCTTTCTTTGTTCCAAAACCACGGACGCAGATTTATTATTTATATTACAACTTCCTTTACGTGAAACCCCTAAATCGATCCGAACATTTGGTTGGCAGTTTTTGCTCCAAACATTCCTATAAAATGTTTATCACCGATGCCTTGCTCACATGTGGCAGCAGCCCTCTTGACTAGAGATTATTCTAAAATTTCCAGATTGCCACCCCGGGCAAAAAATAAATAAATCCATGCTTATGTACAAAAAATGTCCCGAATCCTCGAGTAGATGATTACAATCCCCTTGAAATATAGATTTACAGTTATCGCTGCCACGAACCCTGAGAAGTAATCTGCCGTCATTTTTATGAGTGTTTTTAATATTTGTTTCATAATTCTTTCAGTGTGTGGCAATCATTTTATGTAAAGGGGGATGAAGTTCATGGAATAAATTACCAGTTTGATATTCATTTCATTGTTGCTTATTACTTTCTCTCATAGTGAAATCATGTCCTCTATCATTAACGTTTTCTGAAGATATCATTATTTTGTTAGTAATTTTATCTGTCAAAATGTCTCTCTCAAATACCCTAACTTCTTTCTTTACTCCAAGATAATTCATCACATTAGTGTGCGTAATTTAATTGCCATCTCCCTCGTGTAGGCGTAACTATTTTGTTTATGTCAATGTTATTTGCATGTGTTGGTGCGATGCCGGGGGTGGCGCGGGCGCAGTCGACCCGCGGGTTATCATTTCCTGTTCTTATTTTAAATTTTACAACATAATATTTTTTGCTTACGTCGGGAAGCTGAAGCGCTGTTATTACTTTGTATCTGCTGAATGTTTTGTACGATCAAGAGATGCTCCCGATTGTGTTTGAAAATTTAGAAGGGAATGGGAATCTTTTGCTTAGATGTAGCAAGAGCATTGTGAATAGTTATAATTCAGGAATGAAACTTTTTTTAAACCATTAAATTAAATCAAGAGTCCAGACTCTTGATTTAATTTAATGGTTTAAAAAAAGTTTCCAAGCATTGGTAGTTGATTTTTACTATTAATTTTTTAAATTCACGGCTACCTCACAAATTCTCAACTTTCCTACATGGATTGTCGGCACAGTCGATTCGGACGATAAAACTGCAAACAACAATAATTTTACTGTTTATACACGTAATTGTTTATTAGGGCGAGCTCGGTCGACGGCGCCTTTTGTCGGTCGATACGTCAATGTGATTTTATTACGCGCGATTCGCTGCGGCCGCGCCTATGTGTAAGCACCTTTAAGATTTGCGATTCGAATGCAACACTTGACCTAACCTGTCGAAGGTTTATTTTTTAAAATTCATTGTTTCTGCTCAGTAGCTTAAAATATGTCTTATGCCGAAACTCAGAGCTGACCATTGTACCAATTTTTTTTTTTGGGTTTAGCGAAATATATTTTATAACATATTTTTGACATATGTATACCAGTTAATCTAGATCTATCTATACTAATAATAAAGCTGAAGAGTTTGCTTGTTTTCATGTTTGCTTGTTTATTTGACCGCGCCCAATCTCTGGAACTGCCATTCGGATTTCAAAACTGCTCTTTGCATTTGATAGCCCTTGAGGAAGGCTGTAGGTTACTTAACATCACGCTAGGGCCCTAAGAAGCTGAGCAAAGAGTCGCGGGGGCAGGCGATGCAATGCGATGGCGTGGGTCCAGGGAAAAAGAAATTATAATAATAATAATTAATAACCCCACCGCCCTCTATCTATCTCTACGCTGAAGTCGTGGTGGGGCTTGCGCGCTTCAAACTCTAAGCACAGAACATTTACCCTAGCAGAATGAAAGCTTCCTAACAGAGCTCAAAATTCTTACCTACTTTTATAGGGCTGCCACTCTGCTAGTGCAAAAAAACACCGGGCAAGTGCGAGTCGAGATTCGACAATGAGAATGGGCCAAACTGACTTATCCTGCGCGTGATATGTCGCAGCCAACTAGCTTAATTAGCCGTTTCGTTAACAGCTTTTGGAGTAGTGCTCGCCGGCCGTTGCCGCGGCACCGCTCGCTTCGCTCGCTCGGCCGGCGCGCTTTTGGTCACATTTCTAACCTAACCTAACCCATTTAATCGACGTACCCCGGCTAAATAAACCAGTTTGGCCTAGGACAAACTAGTTTGGCCTGAATTCGAGTTTGGCCGGTAACATATATGTATACAAAACATTGATCAGGCAGGGGCCACAGTAATTCCACAGTTCTTGGTAACCAGTCCATTTTAGCCAACCTAACACATAATCCAACATGTTTTCTTCCATATCCTGCAATAGTCCAACACAAACAGGGGGTTGTCCTTGGGTGCACTTGCACAGTGCACACAGGGATAATCGTCGGTTGGTGCCTCATGCGAGTTGGCTTCGGCCCCTCGTACGCCTTCCCAAAAATTCGCCGCTTCGCCGCCCGAGCTATGTTAACATATATAAAAATAATATAATAATAAGTAAATTTCAATAATTGTTTAAAATTATACAAATACCTTATAGGCTACATTATCTTTTTACAAATGAATAAGACATCTGTAGCCCAACTAGGCGAAAGTCTGTATTTCGGCTATCAGCGCCAAAATCCTCAAAAATGTACACTTAAAAATAGCCATCAAGTAGAATGTTAGCATTTGATTTAATAAAAAAGTGATAAAAGAATAAAAATTTCACGACTGTAATCTCTGACGATACAGCTAAAAGTACATTAAAGACCTCCTCTCCCTTAGTCTCTAACTGACTGAAACTAAAGACAATACGAATACAATTAAAGGAAAAAAAGTACCTAACATTGCAATAAAATCTTAATAGCCCAATTAGAAGAAACCACGCCCCATAATCAATTCGCCTACAAACAAACAGCAAGGCGAATGATCTACCAAAGGAACACCTAACAATGGACATGTCAAAACATTGGTCCTTTGATCACACCCCAATTAAACATGTTCTAGGAAATCACTTAATGAGTTGCACGTAAACAGCTGTAACTTGTTGCACTTATACTGGATGCACTTTACGTCTGGAGACTAAGTAGAAGGGCAGGTGCTTGGTGTCACTGGGCCTTGTTGGTTGGTCTTTGTGCACGAAATTTAGGTTGATACATATTGTTCTTGGTTACATGAGGATCTTCAAATGATGTCTCATATTTAAAGGGTACTGTTTTCTTAGGTAAAAAAAAATATAGAAATTTCTTGTGCAATGGCTTATTAGTTAAATCGTAGTTATTCGCCCGAATCGCACCTTTGAATAATTTGTTATTTTTTTAGGCGACTCGCACGAAGTTAATTTATTTGTAGGCGAGTCGATCACTCCAGAACTTCGTATCAGGCAATTGGCACGTTTTGAATTTTATGCAGTTTACGGCATCTTTGCTTTTTTTCGTTACTTAATCAAATTCAAAATGTGCCAATTACCTAATACGTATTTCTGGAGTTGTAGATTCACGAATCTACAACTCCAGAAATACGTATTCACGAAACGAACCGAACGAACCGAACGAAACGAATTCGTTTATTTCGATTCACGAATCGAAATTCGTGCGACCGACTAATAAGCCAATGAAATGCATGTAAAATGCGTATTATGTTATGTATATATGTTGTTCTAACTGTTCAAGTTTATAAATTAAATACCTACTTAGTTCACTACTGAAAAAATCAGGGAGTTATTTGATGCCAAGCTTATGTTGGTTTTTAAATTCTACGTGAGTCAATAGCATGGAGCATAAAAAGGGTGCGCTCGGCATATTGAGATCACACTGAAACTTTACTTTCACCTATTAAAATAAAAGCACGATAAAGCCCCAATCAATCGCTTGAGCACGCTTCAAGCGCTAGCCGGTAGCATACACGTCATCCTGACTAGAGGAGTGCGCTTGATTTGTTTAGACAGCGGCGATCACAAAGCGGCGGCGATCAGCCTGTAACGTTTCCTCTTTACGACCTCCCCAACTGTGGAACACTTTGTATAGTTATCCATTGTTTTATCAATTTCAATAATTTATCACTTGTGTCGAGAACGGAACGCATCCGTCGCCACGTCGGTACAACGTGTGATTCTTGATATTCTTAGAAGTAAACATGCAACTGTTACTATTGCTCTTACAATTCTTGATGGGTTTTTTTATTACGTTTGGTTGCTGTAATCTGTTCGCTGTTGTGCAAGGAGTTTTGTCAAATATTTGTGGCGTGCGCTGAAGTAAATGATGCTCTTGTTTACGAGCTTGCTATGTACTGGACGTTAGTTATAGCTTTAGCCTAAACAATGTGAACTGATGTGTGTGGTGTCTCGTTTTCTTGCGTAGGTAAAAGTTTGTAAACTCTAGCCTCTGTATTTTACGAGAAGATACTTGAATTTCCTTCTAATTGGAAATTGATCTCGGTGTAAATACGCTCATTAGCAAAACGTAAACAAGACGTTCTTTGAAATTCTATTTGAAAGAGAGTTAAAGGCGAAATAAGAAAACTAATCTAAATAAGAATTGACAAGCTGAATCTTACTCGCGAAGTTCCAAGACCAACTAATCCACACAGACACAAACTTCACAAGAAATCAATCTAATTAAAAATCAAACATTTGTGATAGCATGAACAATAGTAGTGACGGGTGCGCCACCTAGGGCGCGGGGCAGTAAACGAAGCGCCATTAACGGACTGTTTATAGGCGCTTTAAACACTACTTTAATTAAGTAAGTCGCTTATGTTACGTCGCGAGTTATAGCTGATGTAACGCCTGCAAACGCATTGAAATTCTTTATGTATTGTCACGATCACAGCTTAGAAAGGGAAATTTTGAGAGACAGGAATACATTTGCTGATATCTTAAGCGAGAAAGAGAGAGTTATATCATTCTGTACGATATTCTCTGTTTCATATGTCAAGACACGGATATTTGCTTCTTCAAATGAGCAATATTCTTTATCAGGCAGGTAGAATTTACTAGATGCTTCTAGTAGTTGTTTACAAAGCGTAAGTAGGGCCAGTAATGCGTTGTGGGGCCGTTATCTGTTGAAAACCATTTAACCCTCTTCTTAGAAGACTTTTACAACTTATGTGGGAAGATAAGCTGTTGATTGATTCCACGTTTAGTTTCATCACGTGAAAACAAAACCAATGGAATTGCCATAGAAATGGAGATTCATAAAATCATACTAATGAAACAGAGCGAGATAGTGACAATAAAAGCCAAAATATAAAAATGTTTTACGACTAAGATCCATCTTAAAAATTAGTATTCAAAACGGTCTCAGGCGAAAATAAAAACTCTTTCATCAATACTAATTTTTATAGCACCAAAAAGTTGTAAAATATATTTAAGTATTTTCTTTTTCTAAAAAACTTTTAATCTTAGCTGAGTTTGAATCTGCTGTTAAACCACAAGTGTTTACACTTTCAGTAAATATTGACGATGAAATTATTGAATTAATAGATGTTACCGAGAAATTCAAAACTGAGTGGCAGTTACGTTGGCTTTTCGGATAATAGTCTAATTATGTTTGTCTTAAAAACGCATCATGGGATTCTCATTGACATCTTTGCTGACAACAATAATACGCTTGTAGGTTTCTCTTTTATGCGCGCAAACATTTATTTGTTTTGTAGCCATTGAGGTTGAGGAAAACAGATTTGTGATATCATTTCGTTTTATAATAATGGATTAGTTGTAGTCTCTGCTTTCGTTTGAAGCTGTTCTAGAAGCGTTTTCACCTGACTTCTTCCTTTCACTAAATTAATTTATCGAATTCCAAGTATTCGCGATTATAATTATTTTATTTACAATCGTTAATTGACCATCACCACTGTCTGTGTTTATTTTATTTGTTGTTTCATTTTGCACCGATCATTCTCTCCTTCGTAATGGCTCTCGATCACGTTATTGTTTACCCGAGCACCCAAACATTGAGCTATCACGAGCTTAATTACACACACCACGAGGGGAGATCGGGGCAATCGGGAACTCTTGACTATCACGTGTTAATTAAAATCGCACGACGATAAATCTTCGCCCCGTGCGAAACGACGAGTGTTGGAAAAAGGCAATTAGGGATGATACTTGAACTATCTGAGGGTAGCTTAAATATCTATTGTAATTGAATGACCATTATTGAGAGATACTAATTTCATTCCATTCTACAAAAATGTCGAAATTGCTTATATTGACGATATTTTAATAATGTTATATAACAGGTCTTACAAATATAAATTATTGTAAAAATATTCATAAAGAATACTTTTTTGTAACTAAAGCATTATCTCCAAACTAATTACACGTTCCGGATTGGTGCACTGATAAAGAAATTACTTGTCGATGGCATAGTACGTATATAATTGCTTAGCCCTCAGTCACTCTATACAATAATATCAGTTATAAGAATGTTAATTACATAAATAGTTTTGGAGTAGATAATCGTTTTACTTAAAAATGTGGTTAAAATCCCTCCGAAGTACTACAGTTTTATATTTATCATAAGTGTTCCTCGTCTGGTTGATGCTAAAGTTAGCCCAGACACGGACGGGTCAGTAGGCCTATGTCAGAGGTCGATTATGAACGGACTCACATTAATTTGGTCGAGTAAGCTTGATCCCAAAGCCTCGAGAGTAATAGAAGAAAATATGTATTGTGCTAAACATATTGCGTCACTAGTACAGTAATTTGGTGAAAAAGATGAAGCTATTAGAAAAGAAGTAGGCCTAAGGTTCACATAACCCAAAATGAACGAAAACGTGACTCACAAACTATTCAGAACACAAAAATGTTAAAATACCATGTATTTAAAGTCGAACATTTGTTTCTGATTATGTTGGCATTTTGCGTATCCATTTCATTGTAATTGCTTTGTACTAAATCTTTATTTTACATCTTTCATCTCACCCACATGGTGAATAAAAATGGTGTCCGCTCGGCCCATTGTTTCACGTTTTCACAGAATATTTCGTAGAACCGTGCCCAATAATATTCCCTATCTATTGACTTCCTTTCGATGATAAAGATTCTTCGACGTTCTATTGTTTGTGCGACAAAAATAATATTTTAATCGTTATTTAAACTTTTTTGCCAGAATTACCCAGTCGACCCATTCTTTTGTTAATTTTTGTTGCAGATAGATATTATTATGCTTGGGATAGTAAGTTATCGTAGGCATTTGGTTGTAAATTTTATTACGTTTGAAATTGTTTCAATGCATTCTTTTAAATTCAGGTAAAGTGAGCTTTTAGAATTGACTAAAGCTTTCGATAAGGTAGGTAGATCACGGAGCACGTTGATGTTTAAAAGTTTAAACTGAAACATTAGGTATGTAAAAAAATTTATGTTCAAGTCTATTCTCCAAGGTCGTTTAGTTGATATGTCATTTCAAAGACCTCAAGTAAGACCACATGCTAAAATCCATAAAATCTTAAACCGAATACTAAAACTCTTCAGTAGCAGAGGCGAATCAAGTCTCTCTTAAATAAACTTACAGAAAAGTCAACCGCCGTTAGTTCAAAGGGTGTGCTTTCCGATCTCATAAGGGATGGCATGACGTCACCGGGATTTTTTCGGCGTCTATTCAGTGGATTCCCGAAATAACGGCACCCGGCGGTCGGGAATTCCAAAGAGAATGATTGGAAGTGTGGTAATTTACACAAAGCTTGCACTTTTTTGACGATTATCGAAGCTGTATTTTACAACAGTACCTACCTAACCTTGTGTTATTCATTTGGACTATTTCATATTTATATTTAGAATGTAGAACTGCTAAATGTAGATGGTATTGACAAGATTTTCCTTATTGTGTAAAGTGATTTCTACACACCTTAAAAATGTAAATTCCCTGATGCTATCGTCAATAATTCATTACAGTCTTGCAACCTAGTACGAAAACAAAAAACAGTTTCAAAGTTAGAGAGGGCATAATGGTCTATTTTCCGAGAAATCCAACAAATAATAGTTAACCCGTTGAATGGCTCAATGGACCTGTCACAACACCACTAACCCTGCCAAATCCACCCGTATCAATTCAAGTGCCCGTATGACCAGATTCGCCCACTTTACCCCATTTATAAAGATATCAATAACAAGATAAACTCGCCCCATGCAATCCTATGACATTACAATAGTAGGAATTTAATTGATTATTTGTGAAACGACGAAATAATTTTGTGCCAAAATTATTACGGGACCCTCCATCACTTGTACAATAACACGAATTCTGAGGGTCTGTAACATTCGCTCATGGGGTTTTTCGGATAATTTGACAGGTCATCGCTAAAACTGTCTCGAAATGGCCGACATCTTTTTTTGCTTTATTCCGACATGATTTCCGTGAAAATTTTAGCAACGCTTCTCCTACATCCATTAACACCAAAATATTTAAAGGTTCTTCTGTTAAAATGTGATGCATGAATTATTTGTTCATTCCGTCTCATATCTTCGTTTACGCTCTTAATGCGTGTTCGTGTGTCGTTGACTGTGGTGTTTATTGGTTTTCAATAGGTATAGCCGATGGTAAATTACGATTCTGTTAACCTAAATGTTGTTTGAAAACATAAATACTTATCTAAGAATCTCTTTGTACTTTTATATGTTGTTTTGCTCACAATTCACGCACTAATTTAAAACAGTATCTTTCAATCATCAATGTTATATTATAAAATAAGACAAATTCTCAGAATAGCCTTGCGCATTGTATCCACGCGTTTGCTATTTATAATTACAACTTAATAAATTACGTTCTAGAAAAGCTTATTTATCTTGTTAGTCTACATGAAAATGGCATTTTCTCCCTTGAAATAAAGTTCATATTCGTTTGAATGAGTTGGTGTTGTTTCAGTTTAGTAAGCAGGTAGGAATTTTAAATTTCGAAGCAATCTCGTCTGGCGACAACCCCTGCGCCGCCAATGTCGATGGGGTGGAGCGGAGCCGTCTCGCAGCTCGCGCCATCTCGCTCGCGCGTCGCCGCTCCGTTTATCTCTGTCTCGCCTATTATTGTCATATCAAGATTCGAACATTGCATTTTGTTTCCAATTTTCAATTTAGTTTATATCGGATGTTGGCAAGAGCAAGACGTCTGGCGTGCCGCCATACTTCATTGTGCACGTGTTTATGTCGCGCGCTCGACTTATTACATATTTGAATTATTAGTTCGCGGTAAATAATTGAGTTCCTATTGTTGTGTAGTGTGAGTTATTATACTTTGATAGTTAGTACTATCAAATGGAATTCATGGATTTCTTCAACACATTCATGGAGGACCATCATCATCATCATCATCATCAGAACTCGCATAGCGAGCCTCCGAAGATGCCGAATTTTTTCGAAGTTGATAAGAAAAAGGTTAGCTGTTTAGTAATAATTAAAATCAACTAGTAATTATTCAACGCTTACGCATACTTCTTTTTAAATATCGCAAGCGCAGTATTTGTTTTCCTTTTTATTTTACTATTTTAGATTTAGCGGCAAACTTCGTTTACTCAAATGGGGCACGGGCAGTGACAGGTTAATGACAGTTGACAGTGACAGTTAAATTTTTCTCTCAGTTTTTTTCAGTATTTTTTTTTTCTCTGTATTAGCTTAATATTTAAGCCTATTGACTTAAGCTTCGGATACACTCAATACTCTTATTATAAATCCTCTAATATTAATTAATTATAAACAAAATAAAGGATACCTATTCACATTTACATAATTGGGGAAAAAGCCGTTTATATTTTTTGTACTATCAAGTAGCATCCTATTTTATCTGTTGACTTCCGTTTATTATCATCATTCCACTAATTTTATATCATTTAGATACCCGTGTGTGCATAGCATGACGGCGTTTAATTTATTTAATTATAATGATTTTATTTATACGAACAATCGGGCGCTAACGACCATAAATGATTTCAAAAGATAATTAAGGACTCGCATGAAAAAAAAAATGTTTGTTTAATCAATGTTTAATTAACAACAATAAAACTAATTCTTAATCAGTTTATCTTTTGTAAAACTATACAATAGTTACAGAGTTTTTAATGTTGACTCACAAACCAGTCCCCGTCAACTATATTGCTCCAAATAGCAATAATAATTCTGCAGTTTTATATTAGCACATAAAATTATATGAATTCCATTTTAATAATTCAAATATCGAACAGAGAATGAGCTAACGAACGGGTTTCAATGGCTGACTTAAACAATATAAAATAAATTAGTAATAAAATAGAGGAATGAAGCGTAAAAGATTTATATGAATATTAAATCGCTTAATAAAAACTGGCGATCTGTTTAAAGGGACCTTTTTATGTGGAAGTTAATTATAGTTTTAATATAAAACGATGCCGAATTAATAATGAGAAGCGGACGGATTAAAAAAATGGATTCGATATAAATTTAGATTATTTATGAGACATTTAATGGGTGTTTAATATCATGTCATTATGAATTAAACTTTTGATATACCTATTTCAGGTACCTATTTGTTTGTGAAGTTTTAGGTGCATACGCAATGTATACCATCTTTTTTTGCTGGGTGGTCTGCGATCTAAGAATAGGCGATCCTGGTTTTATCCATGGGGTTAGATTATGGTCTTTCCAAAGTGCCAAACGATTAAAGAGCCAGTGATTTGATGAACACTAATAACGAATACAAAATCGACAATGAATATTTTCTTAGGTTTTTTAAAATTTTGTTGGTTTTAAAAATCGTATCAGATATGCCTCAGCCATGGACAAGGCATCAATAATTTGTGAGTTTATCAATGCTAACTTTTTTAAATGTCTTTCAAGTAAGCGCGTTCTGGAAAATTCTAGAAAACCTTGAGATTTGCCTTGAGATGAGAAAGAAAGGCTAAGTTTTAGCTCTTTGTGCTTCTATTTTAAATCTTTTAGGTATGTAAGCGTAGTTTCTATCATATTGCAACGGTTCTGACATAAATTAGACGGGTTTTTTTATTAACTTAGGAAAAATCCGCGGCGGCTAAATAGTTTTCTTTTCAACTAAGATTAACAGAAATCTTGTTTTGATAATAATAAAGACAGCACAAAATTTATCAATTTAAAAATGTTTACATTTGACGTTTGACAGTATTTTAGTGTAGCACTAATTATGTGCGAAAGGTAATTGCGTACCAAACAAATAGTAGGAATGGTTTCCATTTTGACAATTGAATAATATTCATTGCGTTATTTACGTTTTTGAGCAGACAAATTTTTCGAACATATGAAGCAATGGATGAGCAATATCCTTCAAATGCTTCAGATTCAGATTAATAGTAATGGGTCTGGGTTACGCAATTAGGGAGCCGGTAGCGTTGTCAGTGAAAATGTTAACCAAACCGAAATTAGTTCCAGAATTTAGGTTGCTTTTCTTGTCCAAATCTTATCTAGTTGATAAAGTACTGTTGTACTGATAGTGATGTCAGGGGTGGTCAAACTCGCGCCCGTTTATTTTTATGACGCACCTTCGTTTTATCACCGGATAATGCGTGAAACGGATCATTTTATAACGACAACATATCTTAATGATCGGATTAGAACCCTTCTTGATCCCCATTGATTTATCTCGACATATCACTTAAATTTTATTGGTCTAACTTCTTTTTAACTGCTACATTTTTGAGTAATGGCGTCATGAAGCAAGATTATCTGTGGAAACTCTGGAGTGTCTTACTCAAATAGTACATGTGCGGTCATAATTGTAGGTTCACATAGGTTCGTAGTAACAAAAGTATTGCAAATACGCCTCGAGCCGGGTGTCATTTGTATTTATACGTACAGCAGAGCGATTGTTGGGCTTGGTAAGAAATTAGCATGTCGTCGCTCAGTGCGGTGTGGTCATCCCCTCGCCCCCCTCCTCCTGTGTGTGTGCACTGTACAACTATGTTGGTGTTGCCGCGAGGGTGTGTTGGTGACGCACACACCCGACTGGAGAGCGATGACCGCGCGTTTATTACACCTGCAAATAAACTGGAGTCCATTCGCGGGACCAATAAATGCATGTTTCCATGTAGTGTGTATTCATTAAGCACCTTATACGGTGAAAATCTTGGCTTTGTGAGCACGTTAACATGCGATCTTTATGTCTGTGTGTTAATGTTGTACATACAAACAACAACTGTATAGAATTTAACACGTTTTATTATTTAGGCGCAGCGTTTGAATAATTTGTTTAAATAGAAATCATTGTTAATTATCGCTGGGACTTGTTAGTTGTCGTTTGTTTTTTATTAAGTGGATGGATTGTTTGGTTACGCGAAATAGTTTTGATGATTTCTGTTAAAGCGACAATTGGTCGGTTATTTATGGTGCGGGCTGTGTACCTCTATTTTTTGCATCGGCAAAGTGATATTGTAGCTAACATAAAATTATCGTTTTCATTAGTCGTATTAACAGCTTGCTAATAAATAACAAGCTTATCTCAATTGAATTATCAAATAAAATCATCACTCTGATAATAAAACTGTATTAAGATTTTGATGACAATCCAAACGTCCAATTTACTTCTCTAAGAATCATAATTTTTTCCTGTGTAGCCTCGAGATTTGTAATAAGCACCTGCCTTAAAAAACTAAATCTGATACACCAAGTCCCAACATTGGTTCAGTATAGTGCAGCCCGGGCCTTACACGACGTATGTCTGAATGGATGCGCGCACGCATGTGTGCGTCACTTGCTTGCTAATGCCTCCGACACGCGCTGACCGACCGAAGTTTAGCGTGTTTCCCTATGCGAGGTGAAAATACGACGGGAAATATTGGAAAAATATATTGTATAGGACGTTGAAGACGAATAATAAATAAAGCGTTGAGGCTTTAAGATATTTGCTAAGTGCTGGAGACATCTACTTATGGACTGGCAAGTTTCTATTTAGGTTGGAACAACAAGAAGTTTCACAATTAAACTTCAGCAAATACCTATTTGCAGTCTCTTTAATTCAGTTACCTATTATTTATGCAACGTGTAGGTTAATTACTTAATTGTATATATTTTTTAATCGTCACGACCCAAGATTGATAACCACTGACGAAATGTCAAAAAATTATGAAAACACAAATAAATCTTTTCCGTAAACAATCTAACTTTCCAGTTCATGAATAAAGTAAAAACTATTGTTATCTTAGCGGAAACTATTAGAATATCGTAAGAGCCAAATAAAAGATAAATATAGATAGATGATGGAAGCTACGCAAACAGCCAAGAAGATCTTTCATCGCGGGCAGGTACGGAATTCTGTCAAAACAATTTGTTTTTTTTTTCTTGAAAACTGTGATGTCTGTGTTATCTAATAATGAGTTTCTTTTCCAATAGTATACAGATAGTAGACAGCAATACTATGAGAGTCGTCATAAGTAGCGGTGGGTAATCTTTATTCCGGAAAGTGAATTGATTCACTTATTCCGACTCCGGCTTCGGTACCGGTTCACCTTAGTTATTCCTTTGGCACCATTTGGCACCGTCACTCATTCCTTCGTTTGGTTCCCCGGTTCCCCTAGAATATTATTTTTATTCCATTCACTGGATAATTTTGCAAATTTTGAATTGAACAGTGTGTCATTTTATTCATAATTAAAAAAATATAAACGATTTAAATTGCGAACAGCGTAAATAAAAAGAAAAAAAAAGGAATGAAACTAAAATAAAGTAAAAGTTGTCGGAAGAATACCAACATTCCATACAAATAAACAAAATAAATATATATAATAATAGGTGCGTGGTCAATCTTTTGAGCGACTCTACAATGACACAAAAATCTCGTTTTATGCGTGCCAGTTAACCGGAATCATTTGGCACCGCGGTGCCGGTAAGGATTGTGAGGAATAAATAAGGTTTGCATATCCGCGTTCGGAACCGACCGGCACCTTTGGATCAGTACTTCCGGAGTTACCCACCGCTAGTCATAAGTCATCATCAGCCTATAATTTTCCCACTGCTGGGACAACGCTCGTTGAGAGGGAGTGAGCTGTAGTCCACCACGAGGGTCCAGTGCGGGTTGGTTGATGTAACATGTCTTCGAATTTTTGGCTATAGGACATCCCGGTTCCCTTACGATGTTTTCTTTCACCGTTTTCAGAGCCATGGTGATGAAATAATTTACACAAAAAAAACCGCCTGTTTGGGCTTGAATCTACGATCTACAACTCGTAAGTCGCGACCGTTACCACTGGTTCTCGTTCGACCACCTAAGTTAAGCAATGTGAGAGTTATTTAAAAAATAAATCGACTGAAGCCCTTACATATTCTTATATTGCCTGAAGATGAACGGGGCGCCACTGCCGCCGAGGCCACTATAACATTTTGCCCGACCTGGTAATCGAATCCTCACGCTCAGCATTAGCGTTTGCGACCACTAGACCAACAAGACAGTCCGTCAGTGAATGAAAGAAAAAAGTTACACAATATTGTCAATTTTCCCATTTTCAACTCATTTTATTTTATTTCACGTTGTCGTTTAATAGGTTTTCTATTGAAGGGTGTAAACATATAGAAATGTCCAACACTGGGTGTTAATCGACAATTTATCGGTCAAAGTGATCTGAAAGAGTTTCCTATCCGTTTCCTATTTCAAGACGTTTTAACGGATTCTTTCAATTTATTTTTGCATTAATCCCTTTAGCGGCCAAACTGAGAGTTAGGACCAGACCTATATGTATTTGATTAAGTAGTAGTTTATCTTAAGATTAACCAGTAATTAAACAAAATATAGAATGATATTTGCAAAGTTTAATAACTTTTAAGAGCGTGTATAATAAAAGCTCCACAGTTTAAGGAATAGCAGAATTACACAAAAAAATAGATAAGTATCTCCACTCATTATTACATCAATACTAGTTTACACTCGACCGGTCCGGTTCTAACCGGCTAAAACCGGCGACAACTGACTTAATCCCCGGTGGATAATTGCGGCCAGCAATACGAGGCTTAGCGGGCGGGAGGATTAATTTTCCCCGCCCTAGTTCGTGCCGCCCGCCCTAGTGTCGCGTTATTATTTCAGATTGATTATTTTTGTGAATTGGTTTTGTTTTCTCGAATAGAAAATGTTGTGGTAGTGAGTGGAGGGGTTGTCTTGTATGAAATGGGTTATCATTTTCTATTAGATAACCCTTTCTTGGATGGTGACCTAATTTTGGATGTTCTTCCAAAGTTAGGCCACGGTCAACATTACCTGTTGTTGGAACAAGACTTTTTAGATTCCCAATTTTTTTAATAGTTTTATTTAGTTGTTCTTGTAACTAAGTATGGGTAGTAAAATGATTTAAAAGTTCATAAATTATCACCCATAAATTCTTGTCTACAAAATGATGTAATTTGGCACAGTTGGGAAAGTAATTCACACCCTCGCCACGACCGGACGAGCACGAACATATTTATTTACAATCGGTAGCTCCCCTATCATACGGCAGATATGCGGAACCCCAAAATGTTCATCTAATTGGAGATCAAAGAGAGGGCGTGTAATCGTATACACTTTGTGTATACTCTATAGTTGAGCGTACACTGATGTAGAGGATGTGGAAGCGACAAGGAGCGTTGTGTTTCAATCGGGCTCAATAAAATGAACCATTTTGTTTTTACACGCTTTATATTAGCTTCACTTGTATGTTTGTATGTAACCGACTCCTTTGGACGCTATTTCGACCCACTTCAAACGATCAGATTTCATTGAAACTTTGTAGACTTATCGAGGAGCGATGACAATTCAAAAATTAAAAAAAAAAAACAAAAAAAAAGCAGAAAAAAAAACAAAAAAAAAATCACGCTTTTCAAGCAAGCAGAACTAAAAAATAGTAAATAAATAATAGTTTAAAAAACTAAAAAACACGCTTTAAAAACCAAACTAAAAAAAATTGAAAATAATTTAATTCTATTAAAAAGCGTGGGGTGCTTGATATTAATTGATTATAAAAATACCTTAAAAAGCACACCACGCTTTTTAATAGAATTAAATTATTTTCTAATTTTTTAGTTTGGTTTTTAAAGCGTGTTTTTTAGTTTTTTAAACTATTTTTTTTTAAAATCAAAGCAATGGCCATGATATAAGTAAGCTCTGGAGTTATTTGGTATGGTCTTTGGTGACTTCTAATTCGACTAATTGAATCATAACCAAATCGTACATCGTCGTCATGTCGCACCCGATCTAACTTTAGAGTTGTTTAAAAATGTAATAAGATGTAACGATCATTAGAATCGATATCAAGATATCAATCGTTAGTCGATTTTAATTGACGATGATGTAGGTATGATTTTGTTTCTATTGAATTGGTCGAATTGAGAATCTTTACATTATTTATTTAGGTTTAAATAAAATTAGTAAGTAAAAACTAAATAGTAAATAAATAATATCATGTAGGTACCTACTAAATTATCTGATATTATTTTGTGATACTGATTACCGATCTCACTTCTGTGTCCAAATTGCAGTCGGCAATTTTCGAGCAAAATAAATCACGTGGTTCAGTGCCTCGTTTTGCTCTGTCCTTTCCAGTGCTCAATAATCCTTGTCCACATGCGTTGATGACCACGCGCGCGTTTTGTTTTCGTCAATTACGAGATTACTTGCCCGGAATAATTCCACCAGAGGGCGCTATCCCGCTCCCTGGACATAAGCCGCTAACTATTATGTAGTTTTATGTACATAATGTACTCTTCCGTGTGTAATTAATTGTTCAAAGACCCGAATTTATGCCTGAATTATTAGACTGGAAAATTTCATTGAGCAATTGATCACTTTTACAGATGTGGCATGAATTTATGGAAGCTCTTTGTTTGAAAGCATAACAGTTATGCTTGGTATGTTCTTTGGTGACTCTTAATTCGACTAATTGAATTATAACCAAATCGTACATTTTAAATAATAAAATAGATTACACAGTTACTATGTAATCTGTTTTATTTGTATATTTCAATGTCAGGTGAAAATTATTTATTTACAAAAAAGTATTAATAGTACCTACATGTGTGTGTGTGTGTACATCTATACATATTAAAAACAGAGAGAAAAGAATTACAGGGCATCAAAAATTCGTTTATTTGTTAGTTTATTGATCGCTGAATTAGAACCTTCAACGTAGTGTCAATGGAATGTTCACTTTTCTAAATAAAACATCGTCCCATCTATCATCGGTATCACTCTCACGAATTGGTATTTCAAAACCATTAATAATTCATATCAACATCAACATCAAAATCAAACAAGTATAAATTAATCTAATTGTAGGTGGAAATGATAATTATACAAGTGTGTGCAACGTTACCTATCAATCTGGTACTGGCCTCAAATGAGAAGTAATTTATGAGTAAACAGATGGATGGGAATCACTTAGCGCTTTCGTACTTGCTATCAAAGAGTACACCGATTGTAGACGATCCATTCATAAGAGAACCAAGAATTGGAAACTTCTTTTCGTACAGTTTCCGAGAATTCACAGATACGAAATAGAATTTGCCTTTGTAATGAGTCATGTAAGAAAATATTAATTTTTGGTCAATGAGCCATTACAATTCGTTTAACACGGGGTATTTAGTCAGTGTCAATGCAGTTATTTTTATGAGGTTCCCGTTCCAGGAAAACATCAAAGTTTTGTCAACCAATTACATAACTTTAGTCATATTTAGTCTATATAGATAACTATACAGCTTCTGCCCGCGACTTTTCCGTGAAATATCATCCTGTCATTCCTGTGCGAGTAAGAAAGCGAGCATAAAGAAAGAAAGAAAGAAAAAGTATTTATTAGTACTTTTTCTTTATTTCTTTCTTTACAGCAGCGCACCGCCCGCCAGCAGTATTATTTCGTTTTCTTTTGGCGGTCTTTCTGACTTTTTCTTTTTAATCGGCTCCTTAGGATCATGGCGTGATGTTAAATAGCCTAAATAACCTCAGGAATTAGATTATTAGATTATATAGCTCCAGAGATTACCCCACACACAAACTTATAAGCAAACTTACCTATCTCTTTAAAATATTAGTTTATGAAGAAGAAGACTACAGTCCTTATTGATTTCGACAAAGGCTTTCATAATAAAACAATTTCGCCGGCTGTCGCTAAAACCCAGCGCTGACGCTCAGTTTCGTATAGGGTCGTAGCATTATGCTGAGCGATGGCCGTTTTGCATGGATGTGACGCATATTTTCCCTCAACTTGTTCTTTTCTTTTTGCGTTTGTGTTCTTTCTCTACGTCATGTTTCCCGCAAAAAACGTATTTTCTTTCTTTTCATCAGATCATAATTCTGGCAAACATGTCGATAAAACGTATAAACAGTACAACTGTTACATTTGGTTCCATGTGCCATTACTGGTCCTCCATTAGTCGAAGTAGAAGCTGGTACACTTTGATTTCGACACTAGGCTCGGCTATCAATTGAGGCATTGTTTTTGCGGCCAACGCCCTCTCGGCTACTTTGCTGTGTTTTACATATAATGCGTACATTTATACAAGTCATAGGCGGAAGCGTTTAACAAAAATGACCTATTACTCATTTTGCTCTTATATTTTCTACCAGTAAACATAACTTTATTCATCAAAGCTTCAAAAATAAATTGATAGTTACGTTTTACTTGCTCATTTTAGCCTTGAACTCCAAAGATGAAAGCATGACTTTAGTTTTTTTTTAGCTTTGTTGTTTAGCTTTGGAAATACATAATATACTCATCGTTACCATATATATATAAGCATGTCCATTGAAAAAAATCTACGAGATTCCTCTCTAATTTTCTTAAGTCTTAACATTTTGCTTTCCCTCGCAAGACCTTCTGTTTCAACGACTTTGTTGCGCCTCTTCTTTTTCTTTCGAGCAAAAGCTCTGGCGGTGAAGGGCGGTCATTTTGGGGGATTGTCGTACGTTCGACAAGCGCTGACTCTCAGCTCTCAGTCTAGTTTGAATAAATGACTTTTGATTTGATTATGAAAGTCATATTCGCATCTACGCTGTCGAATGCATCTATCTTTGAGCATTTAAGTGCAAATCCGACAAAAATGACTTTCAACACTTTCCTTGCACAGCTTTACACGTTACTTCAACCAGCACAAAATTATGCAACGTCCGACATATCCTCACTAACAAAATTAAGTGCTCCGTCTGTCTCAACAATGGCGATAACTGTATCGCTGTCACTTACACCTTGTTCCACATCCCTTCTGCATTTGTTTACCTCATTACAGCTCCGGTTAAAACTGTGCTACAGACAATACTGAGGCGACACCTGCCGGCTCTTCGACAACTCTCTCTCGTTTCATTATTCTATTGATTTCAGCTTTTAACTGACTCACTGGTAGAGCGTAGAGATCGTTTACTGTTTGTGTTGTAGTTTTGTAACGAATGTTATTTGCTTTATTTCAAAATATTGTATTCATTTCATTATCATCATAATCAGCGTCTAATTATTCTTACGGCTGAGACACAGACCTCCTCTTGGTTAAAGGGCGTGGGCCGTAGTCTAGAACGCCCGGCCCAGTGCGGGTTGGTAGGTGACACATGACTTAGAATTTTTAGCTCTTGGAAATGTTTGTGTCCTTACGATGTTTCTTCACCGTTTTGAGAGCAGTGGTGATGAAATAATTTACTCAAAGTACTTAAAGCACTTGCCTGGGTTCGAACCTTCGATCTAAAACTCGCACGAATTTTATGATGGTTTTTAGGGAAAAGGCTAGCTTTTTCCCAACTATGTTCCTTCAGCTTCCAGTCGAATCGAAAGCAGCTGAATACCAGTGTTTTATATGGAGCGACTGCCTCTCTGGCGTCCACAAATTAGTTACTGGGTAATGCGATAATACCCCTTGATAAGACTGGTTGTGCGAATTTCGGGCTTCTTGAGACTCGAAACGACTGTCAAAGATCTACGAATGGCAGCCGGGACCAACGGCTTAACGTGTTTTCCGAGGAAATGATATGAAATGAAATGAAATTTTTGTTTATGTAAGTAGATGTTAAGGGGAACCTAGTCGCGGGCTCGAACTCACTGATGGGCCTGGCTAAAAAGCACGCTGTCTCACCAGGCATCGTGTCCGACCGAGGTAGTACCAGTGATGAGCAGTTAGAAGCTAGTCTACACGCACGACGTTATTGAGTGAGATGCAGGATCATTTATAGTACAACAGGCACGTAAAAAATTAAGAACAGTCCTTCGGAAGATCGGGTTTTATGAAAAAACCACTGCATAAATCAATAACCAATAAAGTTTATTGAATTTTTCGATATTTGCGCTTTGTCGGTACTGAATTGGTTTTTCAGATTTTACACTTCTTTTATTACTTAAACACGCCCAAAGTTAGTTTAAATTAGCAAGAAAAACGAATGTTTGTTGGCTCCTAACTTTTTAATACCATTTTATTTTAGTATTCTGTTTCCGTACAGACAATATTAATAATGAGACACAACCATACCATGTCTAATTTTTGATGTACATTGTCGGAGAGTGGAGTAATACACTCCCGAAGTTTGTATGGGAAAAATGTGGACTAGATTCACCTTAAAAGACACTTTTACACGTCAATATTATATTGGTCAATATTTTAAAAACTAGATGGCGCTGGCATTTCCTAGCTGACTGTTCCCTGAGAAGAAAAGCCGAAACAAACTCAGAGGTCCAAACATTATATTAAATGAATTTTATGTGAGTCTAACAATGCAGGGCAATGTCTGGAAGGGCCTTTTGAAGAAAGAGTCATTGCAGCTTTGAGCTGACCTGCCCCAACAGACGGCATGTATGTAGCAGTCACCGTGTAGCTCAGAGGCATAGAGAGGTCTCGGTATGTCAGATGTAAAGATGGTCACCCATCCACGGACCAACCACGGCAAGCGTAGCTTAACCTGATTGATAGAACCATGCGGCTGTTATTACTTACCGACATAAAAAATATAATACATATTAACGAAAAATAATCCCAAATTTTGGCCGCGCTAATTTTCGTAAACAGTGTATGTAAAACTCATAAATTAATTTATTCGCTGTTTCATTCATTGCTATAGCTAGTAATATAATCGTGAGCTTCGTGATCCACCGTACATTTTGTGGTTACATTGCCTTCATAATACATTGCAGTTGCATTCGTTAAAGTTATTTGCAATCATGATCACTATCTAAATAGTTTTGTGTGGGAAGCCGATTAGATCTTACATGTGTCTCACGATCTTCTTAATGATGTATATTAATTATTAAGTTAATTTTAACAGTAAGTTACTTGTTATCATTGTAGGAAGTTTGTGGTGTTTCGCGTTGTGATTTATCATTTTTGGAGTCATTTGGGATACTATTATGGCTTTTATATCTTTATTTTTTTTATTCATACCTATATAAATATCTATCTTATTTTTTATAATCGATATACGGGTTGGCAAGGAAATCGACGATATAATATTTTTCGTCGCACACTTCTGAAAATGTTGAGCTTAAACTATCATATTTTATGCAATGATAATAAACGAAATTCAATCAACTAAAGAAATACCAAAATAATATTTCACTGAGCCTTGCATTTATTTTTTAATTTAATTAAAACTGCCTGTGTTGGTAATTCGATTCATCTAACAGCAAACACGTCGCTGTTTTGGATCTTATTTGTTCCTACGATTCGCTATTATCAATTACCCAAAAATATGTTTCTCAATGCACCTTAAGGCTCGCAAACAAACACGTCGCACAGTGGAACGAATGTATGGGAGCGGTTGGACGTAGACATGTCCGAAAAATAAGAGTAAAATTATGACAAACTAATGATGCCATCTTATTCGATTACTTAATGCCTTCATAAATTGTGGTGATGAATTTCTTCATAACTCCCATATTTCGGGAGTAATTTGAGAAAATGTGAAATTTTACTATGAAAATGAGTGTATCGAGCTCTCTCCCTCCTGATTCCGGGCTTGTTTCAAGTAGCGGTCTCTAATATCGTAATGCTATTACTAAGAGCTATATTTAATACTAAGACACATAGTGCGCCAAATGTGCACTTTCTGGGATAAAAGGAAATGAAAATTTAAAAAAAAAAACGTTTTTTCCCCATTTGTATTTACTTTAAACCGCAGACAGACTTATTAAGAGGTCTATAAATATATTATATATATATACAGAAATATATATTAACAAAAATATTCACAAGAACTGATGAGAGTATGACTTTTAAGTAAGTTGATAATAAATTACCTAGTTTCATTAAAAGTACAATAAATAATTAAGATGTAAGCTCTAATTTACTAAGTTACACATTTTAAAACAATAACATCATTTAATTATCTTCGTCATCATCATCATCATCAATTAATTCAAATTCAGAATCGATGTCCGCTAAATCATTTATGTTAACAAATTCGATATCACTTTTCTCAGAATCCGTAAGCTCATAAAATTCCTTAAAAGAAGATTTTTTTACAAACTTATTTCCTTTTGGACGGATACTTGTAACAAGTGGATCAGAAGACAGTAAAAGATTGTGCATAATATCTTCATTGCATGAGATACTGCTATGCTTTCGAGAATGCCCCTCTCTATATTTTCTAAAATCTTTATTTCTAGCCTCAGATGCCTCTTCGGATAGAAAACCAATGGGCACAATTGACATGTTCTGAACTATGTCTGGCCCATGCATTAAAATTTTATGAAGTGAAGAAGGCATATAATACCATGGGTATAACTCCACGTAAAGCTTAGCAGTATCAAAGCAGAACTCTCGGAATTTAGTTACGTTGATCTTCTCTCCTGATGAAATACACTGCAAGATCACACAGATTTTTCTTAAAAGCATAGCATCTATTCCGGTCAGTTCAGCAGATTTAGTGTAGTTTTCAAAAAATCTCCTTGCCGAGTTGCCATTGTTGGTGGATCCACTGCCTTGTTTCACAACATCGAGAAGTAAGCCCGTTTCTCTTCTTACAGCCTCTTGAACTCTTTTCTTCCTGTCATCAACTTGCCTTTTTGCTATATCACCCCTTACTTGCCATGATTTTATGTCTAATTTGTAGGAAATGTGTAATAAGCATTCCATTGAGCGAATCCAAGCGTGAAGGGTGCTTAAGCTATATTTATACATGTCCTCGTTTGCGTGTTTATCTTTGATTAACTCTAAATTATTCATTTCTTTAGGACAAGCCTTGCATATGTCACACACTGAAGCTGCTGTATTGGATATAATGGAATGAATTTTACCATCAATCATTGTCAACAGCAGTTGGTGTTTGACACTAATTCCATCAGTGATGGTGGATGGAGTTAAGGCTTCAATCTCTGCTTCGATTTCAGCCATCTCTCTCTGCACATTTTCTTTGGTTTCCTTTATAAACTTAAACAATATTGGCCGGCAAAATGAAGTGGAAGATGGTCGCTCGTTTTCCCAAATTGTTACACCTTTTGAGACGAGCCGCAGTGGTACAAGACTAATCATAAAATTACTAGCAAGATCGATTTGCTCATCTTCACTCGTCCTTTGATGATAAATGCTTTGGCTAGATGATCCGTCAAAACCCCATTTGCTGGTCAATACGAGCTGTTGATTGGGATCAACAGGGGTTTCTAACGACCTAATAAGTCTTCTTGAGGTTAAATCCATCAAGGCTTGTAATTTGATTTTTGCAGAGCTCTCTGTAACTGTGAGATCTTCTTTGGCCGGATAGCACTTAATTTTTTCTTTAACCAACATGTAGTAACTCGGGTATTGAAGAGCTCCTTCTTGAGTGTTGAAATCCCGAAGAGTGTTATAGCGCCATTTCGATAAGTTCATCGATACATAAAGAGCCAATGCCTTCAAAGGGGATATTTCCCGTACCTGAATTGATTTACCTTCAATGAAGGCTTTGATTTTTGAGGCCTCTTCTGGATTCTCCGTCAAGTATTTCATAACATAAGCTGTATCGCTTTGTCCTGCCTTTTGAAGCGCCCTTTCGGCCGAAAACATAATTTCAGCGCTGCTACTGCTGCATGAAAGACTATCTTCAGTGCGTCTTCTTTTTTGCCGGTTACTAAGGTCCTCAAAAGATTTACGAGGACTAGGATGTGTACAAGTTGAAGCATCAGATTTAGCAGGAGAAATTATGGGCTCGATGACGTCACTTATATTTTCTGTAGAAGGTTCCATATTTTCATTCTGTAATTCCGGCCATTGAATTGCAGCCTGTAGCCAAATCTCATGTTTCTTCCGAAACTTATCTGTGCTTCTTCCAGACTGTGTCCATTTTGCATAAATGCGGTAGCAAAATCGACGACACCAGTCTTTTAAACTTGTTTCAGCACTTTCACATAACTGAACACAACTGTTATCTTTTAAAACACTGAACAAATAGTTAAAGTCGCGTAAATCTTTATGTGCGCGTGCGCATAAAGCAACGTGAATATCAAGATTTGTATTAAAATTTGGAAAATACATTGCGAGATTAGCTTGGATACAACGAGGTGTAAATCAACACTGATTTTAAAGTTACTAATAGTGACCTATTTATATAAAATCCAGGTATCCCAGGTATCCTTTGTTAAATATTGCAAGGTAATTAGTTATTGTGATAATTAGTAAATGATGCATGCTAAATTAGTGTATTAAGAGCCATTTAGTAATTAAATAATAGCAATGTTCTTATCAGTAATCATTAGTGCATCAGTTTTATATGTAAACCTTAAGTCCCTAATTATATATCCTAATTAGCTTATATCTTCTCTAATTGGCTGCTCAGAAATGTTATTGTAATAAGGTAAACCTTTAGAAAAACGGTTTTAATCAACAAAATAAACAAAAAATAAAAAAATTGTGTTATAAAATAAACATCACTCTTTATCCCAGAAAGTGCACATTTGGCGCACTATGTGTCTTAGTATTAAATATAGCTCTTAGTATTAGCATTATGATATTAGAGACCGCTACTTGAAACAAGCCCGGAATCAGGAGGGAGAGAGCTCGATACACTCATTTTCATAGTAAAATTTCACATTTTCTCAAATTACTCCCGAAATATGGGAGTTATGAAGAAATTCATCACCACAAGTTATGAAGGCATTAAGTAATCGAATAAGATGGCATCATTAGTTTGGCATAATTTTACTCTTTTTTTTCGGACATGTCTACGTCCAACCGCTCCCATACATTCGTTCCACTGTGCGTCGCGACCATTGCGTCTCGCCAGTCTGCACAAGCCTTTAATCTTCAATACCAGGGCCTCAAGTCTACTAATACAATAGTGTCAGAATGGTCTATCATTGATTAAAAAATTTTTGATTTTGACAAGTTTGGTAATCTACTAACATAATGGCGTCATTATGACTTTCCAATGGTCAGCTACTGACACTCCATTGAAAGAAATGGCATTTATTGGTAATCTCGTACATATTGACAAATGAATGACTGACTTAGGCGGTAATTTGCTAAAATTGAACACTAATAAACTAATAAATAATATGTAAAATATATATAAATGAAATCGGGCATGAATAAATGTTCAAATTTAGTAGTCGTTTTTGGAAAATCATTTCTACCAACGGGTTTTGTAATAATGGCAATACGACAATGCCATTATAACACAATTCTATTACGAGACCATTGACCGACCAATGATCGACCATTATGAATTTAGCAGATTACGAACTTTTAGCAAAATGACAATGGGATCGTGTTGGAATGACGAATTTATAAAAACAGCAGACTTGGGCCCCTGGTTGTAATGTCCCTTCATTAGTATCGCCTCCCTCTACTTCTACGTATATACAAAGTGCTATCTCAGGTACATACAGTGCGTGACTACGACAATCTACAGCAACTTAGCATTTGACACTTATCAATACATTTTAATTTATTGCAAACGGAAAACTGTGGAGTCGCTTATAATTATAGCATTCGAACGATATGCAAGCGATCGGTTAGTGCTTACAATATGGGTCGCATTATCGTCATAATGTGCGCGAATACACGAGCAGACATTACCATTTTAGTGTTCTTGCTGATTGCAATGAAACATTGTCAGAGTTACCTTCGACGCAATGGAAAATCAATTTCCTTAGTAGATAGGTACCTGGCGTATGTATTGCTATACAGCTTTAAATGTTATGATAACATGTTACAATGTTATGATACCTATACGAAACAATGAAAATAAACAAGTTATTAAGATTTAATTGGTGATGACGATGAGTTGTGTTCTGCACAAACTAAAATAACACCTGTAAAATTTTGTTGAACTTAGATTTTCTTCGACGCAACTACGACGAACTAAATTCATCATGCTAAAAATCACGCCCAATTCTAGGCAATCGAGACGTCATTTAGTTTGCCAGTTCTAAAGTGTCACTTGTCTTTTTCTGTCTCGGTCTGTCAGTATGAGATAGCAATCCTCATAATTTAGTTTACGTGGTGAACAAAATAATCGGCGCCATTGTAGATTGTAGTGTAGAAGATCTATTAAATGTTGAATGGTCTATCGTTACTACCTTGATTTAATGTTGTAAAACCCGTTAAATAATAATAAAATAAAAAGAAAGTGCAATAAATTCTTGTAAATTAACACGGTGATGTTCGCAATGAATCACGCTATAAATCGCAGACGTAAAACGCAACAGCAATCTTTGTTACACAAAACACGAACAAACGTACTAAGCGAAACTAGTCTACCACCGACCATATTGTATGCAAAGCGAAATTTATACAGTAATTTCTCCGTAAACCATCAAAAGCAATAAGTATAAATCTCTTACATTACCATAAACGCTGTTACTATTATGTTTAGATACCCACCACGAGTTTATTTATAAACGCATCCTTCTTAAATATTACGCCTCTAAATTATTGCAAGCAATTTGAAATTGTCTCGCGGCGCGGCGCGGGCGCAGACGAGGCTAGGCAGCTCGGTTCACTCGCAGTCTAAAATGTTATTAAATGTTAGCGCCCATATGTCGACAAGTGCTAGTGTAAATTGTATGGAAATTCATGAGAAGACTAAGAATATATGAATCAGTGTCTCAGTGGTTACGAAAACGAAACGGAACTGATATGGACTGATGTTGTCCTGTGTTGTGATTTGAAGAAAGTTGTACGCATTGTCTAGTTCAAACTTGTTTGTTTGACATACCAGTACCTGACTTTCGATGTAGATAAGATAGCTTTTACTTGATTGAGAAGTAGTATACCGGATAAGTTTTTATCCAGCGCGCAAACTGTAACCATGAATTCAGCATAATTATCATTCTACGCCCTAGCGCAGAAATTTTACGTCGGTTTTACAAAAATAAATCAGCTGTTTCATAGAAAAGTCCAACACCAACGCGGTCCAAATGTATGGAACAGTTGTTTTTTTTTTCGACGGTAATACTAGAATATGCTGAATTCATGGTTACAGTTTGCGTACTGGATAAAAACTTATCCTGTAGATAACGCACCTATATCTAGTACATTAGTGTTTAGCATTTCTTTTTGAAGTTCACTGTGCTAGATTTTACTTTTCACCCGACTTCAAAAAGGAGGAGGTTCTCAATACGTCGGAACCTTTTTTTTAATGTATGTTCGCTGATTACTCGAAGATGGCTGGACCAATTTGGATTGTTTTTTGTTGTTTGAAAGAATATACTTCCCAAGTGGTCCCATGATCACCAAGTCAGGATCTGATGATGGGATCCTGGAGAAATAGAGAGAACTCTTCAAATTTTACAGACACACTTGAAAAGATTTGGGTAGTTTTTAGAAGAGTACTGTTTCGGAGTGGTCCCATTTCAATTTGGTGAAGATCTGATGAAGATTTCCGGAGATAGGCAACGGAACTGATAGCAAATGATAGCAAATGGACTGAAATTGCTGAAATCTCATGTCTGTCTATTGTTTACACCAGCTCATAACATAACATCACGCCGGTAAGCTGCGGGTAAGCACATGTGAACCACTAAAAAGTTAAAAATTAAAATCATTTTACAAAAAAAAAACAACCGACTTCCAAAAAAACACTACAAAGTGAAAAATAACTTAAATTTCGGAAGGCGGTGTCAAAAAATTCAAACTCATATCCAAAGTCACCGACTTCCAAAATTAAAGTTATTGACACTTTGTAGTGTTTTTTTGGAAGTCGGTTGTTTTATTTTTTGAAAAAGTTTTAAAATAACATGGACTACCAGCACCATAAATGCGTAACACACTATCAATCAGAATGTGAATCATTTCGAAGGATATTAGTAATCCATTGCTTCATATGTTCAAAAAATGTATGTGCTCAACAACGTAAATAACTAAATGAATGTTGTTGACCTGTCAAAAAATTAAAACCATTCCCACTGTTGGTGTGGTGCGCAATTATACTAACGTTTGCAATTCACTGACGTTTATGATTCAAATCCTACATTATGTCGTTGCAATGAAGGCCTTATAAGATATAAAAATCTGTACATAAATCTATCTTCGTACACAATAGTCTATCAGAGTGGACTCGCCTACGTGTCCAAATTGAACGTTTCCAATATAAAGGTAATGGCGACTACACCTTGTAACATTTGCTAGTGATTCAGTGCTGAACATTGATTTATATTATTCGATATATCAATGCGTGGTTTGTTTGGTTCTTTTTTGGAATTTTGATGTGTTTGTTTTAGGATTTGACATATTGTGATGTGGATCTGGTTGGCAATTAAACACGGTGTTAATCATAGCACAATAGCCTCCTCCACATGTAAGGGAGTGGGAAATAATCCTCCACGCGGGTCCAGTCCGGGTTCGTGGATGTCACATGTCTTCGCATGGTTCTAGGACATGTCAGAGGGACAATTCTCGTAATTTTAAGAACGTTCACAGTCTGATCTCAGTTCAATATGTCAAAAATACCTCGAGTTTCCATACATTTTTGACAAGTTTTTGAGATTTGATTGTCGCCGAGATGACTGCGACTAGATTTTGAACGTTTTTATTTATGAGAATTGGCCTTCAGATATTTCATTCAAATCAGAAGACATTGTTTATAAATTTGTATCAGTAGACCAACCTAATAGCACAGAACAATTATGTTCAATCGATTAGTTTCCATCGATTTCGTCGGGTGTACAACATAATAATAACATAGAAGATTGATTTTAAAATCACCTTGAGTTAAAGGCCACATCGATAAAATATGTATGGGGCCGATTGTTGACGACATCGAGCAAACGACAGTGATTGGCGCTTATTGTATTATTGTTGTACATAAGCTAGTCGATCGTAAACGCTGTTGCAACGGCTAATAATGTGTGCGATCGATTCGTCTACTTTGTGATTCTAATCGATGTTTGTATCGATATCGATAAATATATTGCCATCTAAAACGGTTTGGGTCTTTAATTCTTTATGGTAAAGCCAATTTGGTTTGTTTTGAAAAATTATTATCATTTAGAATTATCATTAAATATTCATTTAGGTTTGAATTAGTTGTTTTTTTACATGAAGCTGACATTTGGTCACCTGTACAATCTTCGCCTTCTCGGTGTTTTTTCTTAGAATTCTTTCACTCTTCCTCGATTCGGTTTTAATTATTGTTTCCTTCTAAATGACTTTGAAAATTCTGCAGTGACATCGCAATGGCCAGAAATTCCAAAGAATTCTACTTTTTAGATTTATGTATTAACTATCGAAGTATCGATAGATCTATCTATTCAGAAGTTACTACACCAGCACTAGTTTAACTATTTATGAACTTCATTGTAATCATAATTTTATTGTTTCAAAACTATAAAATTACACGTAATATGTTATTTATAACTTTGTCCTATTTTATTAATACATTTCATTACTGTCAATAGTTATCCAAAACAAAATCGTATAACCAGGAAATATGCGATGTGCGTACACGCATAAAATACAAAATCGATACAACTTTTATGTGTGAACTTTGACGCAGAGTTTCGTCACATAATAGAATTCAAAATATTACAAGAATACAATGATTTTTTAAAGCTGTGGCTAGCACGGTACAATGATCATGTTTTCAAAATATTTATTTATTTATTCAAGCGGAAGGGGAGAGCACGTTAATTGGCACATCACAATAGAGATTACGGGGATTTGCGGCCAGTTTTGTGATTCAAATATGGCGACGGTGGGCGACAGTATCCCGGCCCTGTTATGATAATATTCCCGTCATTTCATACAATAATTTGTACGGGAATTGTTCGGGTGGACGTTGTAATACCCTTATAACACTGTCGACGTCTGTTTTGCGATAATTGGAATGCATAATGTAGTGTCTTACCCTATGAGAGTTACGACTTACGATATTGTTAATAATATTTTTCGGTCTTGCGAAGGTTAATCCTCTTTGCTTTTGGAATTTTATTTCCTGCTTTGAAAACGGTTTGACTTTTTAATATGTCCAAGGGAAGCATACTCGTCGTATTTCCATTTTTTTTTTTCTGGGTGGGAAAGGAGCGGGAGGGCGTGTCAGACTTTTACTGACTAAAACCCACCCGTGTTCCCTCAGTTGCCTGTGTGCCAGGGGCGGCGGTATCTCTTTCGAACAACCCGCACCCCTGGCAGGCATCGGCCCTTGCGGACCCCATCAGTTGTTGCTGACATCTCTTTGAGGCGCGCGTGGAACACAACGCGCCGTCGACCCGGGCTTGGTCCTTACCGGACAGCGAGCTACCCATTACTCGCCGTCCGCAAGCCCGTGCCTACGGTGGCCGGGAATCAGCCTGGGATTCCCGACGGTCGTATTTCCATTCGGAAGCATTAACCCGCCTGAATCGGGCGAAATTTTTATTGATATAATATTTTCTATTGGCGAAACGCACGAAGTTAATTTATTATTTGTGGACGAATCGATAATTCCAGAAATACGTATTAGGCATTTGGCACATTTTGAATACAACGTTAAGGAAACAATGACAAGTCAAGGAAAAGCTACACTAAATTTTTTACAACATAAAATACAAAACGTGATAGTTGCCTCATCATCATAATTTCAGCCGAAAGACGTCCACTGCTGGACATAGGCCTCCCCAAACTCCGCCACTTCGACCGGTTCTGTGCTTCCCGCATCCAGCGGATTCCTACGGCCCTCACAAGGTCATCGGTCCACCTTGTGAAAGGCCTTCCAACTTTACGTCTTCCGGTGCACGGTCGCCACTCCAGAACTTTTCGGCCCCATCGGCTATCTGTTCTGCGAGCAATGTGCCCTGCCCACTGCCACTTAAGTTTGGCAATTCTTCGGGCTATGTCGGTTACCTAATACCTACGTATTTCTGGAATGGTCTATTCGCCCATAAATAAATTAAATTCCCTACATTATTTACAAGGGACGAGTCGCCCGATCTGGCGAGTAAATTCAAAGTCGGGCAAATCAACTAATAAGGCGCATAATCAATTAAGTATTCCGCATCTAAAACTGTAAATGTATTTAGGTACGTATCGTTACCCACGTGGTACCCAGGTGTTGTTACATTAGTCGTGTCGGTGTCAATAGACGATGGTAAGCGTTCGCGAGCGAGGGCTTGACTCTTAATAGCGGCAACAGGCGATCGCCTCTCGCATCAATCTTCTCGATCGTCACTGTCGACTCGGACTCGCCCCCCCGCGATTAATCACCAGCCAGAACGTTTTCGATTAGCGCCGGATAGCACACACGGAATAAAAAAGCACGTTCCATTTACGAACGATGAACGTACACCATTTGTTTTAGCATTTGGTCGCGGTCAAATGTGTCCCGATCTCGAAGGGTTAATGTCCATACGTAATAGGTTTTTTTTGCAACAACAATCTATCTTTAATGAGTATACAAAGGTGTTAGACGGAAACAGGAAGTGTCAAATGGCGTTTCGTTGTCTCTCCACGGCCCAGTTCTTCGTAGCGCTAAGTGCGTCGATGTAATTGCCCGGGCAATGCAAATAGCTCGGTGTTTGATCGCGTGTACGACGGCGCCGACATGTATTCGAGCTATGGGACACTTTTGCCCGCTCTTCAATGTAAACCGGACGAGTTGCCCATGATTGTTTAACGGGATTCCCTTTGTTTGAGTATGATGTCAGGATCACGCTTTCGCGGCGACATGTGGCGTTCTTACGTTGATAATTTGTTAATATCACAGATTCGATCGGATTTTCCATAAATCTCGGCGCCTAACATTGACACGGCACGGCGCGTTGAGTCATTAGTATGATAAATTAAAATGAATGAACAAGCAATCTTCTAATGCAGAATCTTCCGTAACTCAATAAAGGCTCCCGCAGACAGGCGCGACGTGACTCTTGTTGAACAATTTCCATGAAATTTTCACAGAAATTATTTGGCTGGAGTTGGAGTCAATAAAAGTGTGCAATAACGGGTAGCCTTTAGAAACCGGCTCGACGCGATTCTTAGAAAATCAATTTCTATTTTTTTTTTTATAGAATTTGTTCTATTAAAGGCCTTGGTTCTATTAAAGTCTCGTCGCGCCTGTCTGCAGGAGCTTTAAAACGATTTACTTATGATAAGTCAAGTAGCTTCCACCTCTAATAAATTCAAACCACAAATACAAGAAAACAAAGTAACTTTGAAGCTAGTCAAGAACTCGAAACCAAAGCAGTAGGTATTAATGAATACAATACCTAACTTCTGTCTTCTCCTGACCAATCAAGCGAGCCCGTTCTATCTGTACTAGTTAGTGATACGACCGTGTTATCAGTATTTAAATTGCCGAGTGCATTTAAATGGCGGATATCGAGGTAATTATGTTGAAGACACGCCTTCTGCGGCTCTGAGTATTTCCAGGAGTCTTATCTGGAACCCCTGGGTTTCTGTATAATTAAATATAAAAGTATGATTGCGAATGTAACGGCGTAAGTAATATAACTGTAAATCGATTCCTTTATCGAAAACTAGCTTTTTCCCGCGGCTTCACCCGCATGTAGGTCAAAAATTAACCTATCCGAACGGGCTAAGTACTGGGAAAAAATCCCATATGTTAATCCTGGTTATAAACTATCTGTGTGCTAAATTTTATTCAAATCCGTTTAGCCGTTTTTGCGTGATTGACTAACATATATCCTATCATCTAAATATACTGCAAAAATACAAACTTTTACATTAATAATATTAGTAGGATAAGTAGGATTATATCTAAAATATACAATATGTAACAAAAACCCTGTTGTTCCTTTTAGGTACGTATACACTTACCTACAAGCACAACATTTACGAAGTTATAATTAAAAAAATAAGCATTGGCTAGTCGAGAGTTCAATATCAAATAACTATTAAAATCGACATATTCAAACAAAATATTCTAATATCTGATTTTACAAGTATCCTTATTTTGCACAATAGCCTACGAGCTCGGCGGCTTTCTTTGATCTAATCAAAATCAGTTAAACATTACAAATATTCATAATTACATATTTATTTTAATTATTTTTGTTAAACAGTTTTTATAAATGACTTGCTTTATTACGTATGTGTACCGATTCTGAAAACGTGGCTAGAAGGAACAACAGGGTTTTTGTTACATTTGTATATATTGTATGTGTATATAATGGTTTCTCATCTAATCCATGTGTTTTTTCTCGGTTTTTGGTGTTGCCAATATTCGACAAGGCTTTACCTTTGTACTCTCTATTCCCTTTTCTTATAACGTATCTAGTGAATTCCTGTTATCTATAAAATGAACTTAATAGTCCAATTTAATAGTCAGTTGAACATGCATATCTAAGGTATGTGAATTGAATAAGGAGTAATGCAGTTCCTATGTTTTCTGTTTATGCGGGTGCACGTGGTCGCCGCGCTCTGTTGAACATCGCTTCCTATTTGGAATATTAATATCTTCATGTGACAACTGTTTTATGTAAAAATTTTAGTTTTTCTAAGTTGTTTTAGTTGTACCCGCAAGTTTTGGTACATGAATTAGCTGATTATATTATTAGTTTTGCACCTTGTGAGAGTTTGTCTCAAACCGTACGCCAATAATCACAATCTGAAACGTTTTCAAGGATATTGCTAAGCCTTTGCTTAATTTGTTCCAAAAATTCGTCTGCTCAACTATGTAAATAACGCAGTGAGCTCAAAATAAAAACCATTCCTACTGTTAGTGCGCAATTATATAGGTATAGTATCGATACGTTCTGAAATTATTTGTTATCTTTCTTTCTCATCAGTCTACAATTTAGCTTTAAATTAAAAGTGGTCCTAAGTTCCACATTACGTCTCTCTGTGTCCAAATCCAATCGCCAAGCTCTACAGCCATCTTCATTTAAATAATAATCTCTTTCTTTTTTTCCAGTTATACGAGATCAGCGATGATCCACAAAGGAAGGAATTCCTGGATGACCTGTTCTCCTTCATGCAAAAGCGAGGTAAGTCCACTTCCCACATCATTCATCCCTAAGGTTGTGACTTGAACCCAGCGGGAGCGGTGCCGCTGTCGAGATAGCTAAAGAATATAATAAGATATTTGTATGAAGCCATCTGTTACGCAAGAATACAATTTTTGTAAGGCGTTGTAGTGACGAAGCTAATTGAATTACTTTATTTCATCAAACAGCTTCACTCGTTAATTGGTGTCGTCATTATCAATCATTTATCCACCTTAGTTCTAGAACTTCTGGTAACTGATTGATTTTAGATTTTGTTTTAAGCGTCTTATTTCGTTTCATAATCAGCCCATAATGTTCCCACTGCTGGGACACAGGCCCCCTCGTTGTGAGAGGGAGCAGGCCGTAATCCACCACGCGGGCCCAGTGCGGATTGGTATATGTCACATGTCTTCGTATTTTTGGTTCTAGGACTGTTTCCTCACGATGTTTTCCTTCACCGTTTTGAGAGCTGCGGTGATGAAATAATTTACACGAAGTAAAGCGACCGTCTGGGTTCTAACTACGGAATAGAAATGATAAAATGTTAATGCGTCTTAGCCGCTACATCTCCATCTGTAGCCTCAGCTTCATCTTATTTTGATTAATCCTTTGTAACGATTGATATTCATTGTAATTTATCACTACTCCAAATGCTCCATTCACGATCATCGATCCGAATGATACGAAACAATCCAGTATAGTAAGATATCTCGTCTGTAACAATTAATTATAAAACATGGGTCAAAATATTATGGTCTTTAGATACAAATCAGATACAGGGTAATATCAGTCATTGGTTGTATAAACGGTTTATATTGTGGAGATCGGTGATCGGTTGATAAGATCGCGAGTGATGGACGACCATGGTCTATGATGGTCGAACTATGAGATATTAATGAAGCTTTACGTACGACGTCAAATTAATAGGAGGAAATTTTAATCAGGGTATAATTGTGTATTAGTAAATCTGAATTTATCTTTGCAAATTCTATAGCTTCAGCTTTGTTATGCCAAAACATATTATGTTTATCATCGTCAACTTTAGAATCTATGGTTTAAGGAATTTCAATCAAGATTATGTTGCTATCAATCAAAGTCATAACTAGAGCACTAACGGGATTTCTTTTTGCCCGATTTTTACTTGTATGTGTGTATGTATGTATTTACATGTGTTCCCTCATAACTTCTAAACTACTTAAAATTTGGCAACTGAGGTGTCGTTGGAAGCGTCTTGATCGTCCGCTGTATGTTGATTGTCCGCTGGGACGGAAATATTCTCAGCCGAAAGCCGAAATATGTCACCGGCCCTAACAAAACAATACATTCTAAACGCAACAAGTGATCATACGGTTAAGGGCAACGTGAAATACGACGGCTTTCAAATGAGAATAATTTCTAGTTTTATACATTTTAGAGCTTGTTTTTTCAGTAGTCGGGGTTTAGTTTACAAACTTTTTTTTTGCTCACACACAAACTTTGAAAACACAATCAACATTAACTTTTGCAACAAGCGTGTAAGTGTTAAACTACCAGAATGCGGGTATTCTAAGAACATATTGGATATATTTATTGCATCTCTCAATCATCCACAAAATTTATAGACGAGTAACGTTTAAAACTGTGGGAATTCGCCATACGTGGCTTATCCGTGGAGATAATCATTATATTTTAAATATCATAATAGAAATAATTAAGCGGGAGATCGTCCGATCGCTTCGGGCGTCGAGATCGTGCGCGGGCGCGTGATTGATAACTCGACACCTGTCTCTTTCACTCGCTTGTGTTTCTGTATCTCTGTTCTTGTCTAGCATTAATTGATCTCTGTTGTAAATGGCGCCGATTGTCGCTAGATAGATCATGTTGATATCTGACCGCCTAGTTGTTAGTCAAATCAATGGTTATTGTTGCAGTTGCAGCTTCGTGGCTGCCTTGTGTAGGATTTGATATTAATTATGCATTTTCTAAAGTGATTAAGTGAACTTATTGGTCGTTAATGCTCTTTGTTTTCTTGGAAATCGTTCGTGACATTGATTTTGAGTTGATTACAATTCTGTCTGTAAGTTTTGGTGTTTCCAATCTCCAATACTTCAGTTTTCTTTAAAATAGCCTACACTGTCACACTGCTCAACAAAGGCCTCCCCCAAATCCTTCCAGGCACCCTTTTCTAGAGCCACCTCAATCAACCCTTGCGGTACGAGTCAAGGTCGTCTCGCCACCTCTTCCTCTTCTTCACCATTTAAAAGATAATTCTGTTTATTCAAGCGCTGCCCTTCAATAGTATCTCCTATCTCGGAGGAGCAAATATTGCGATTAGACTTTGATGATGAGCTTCGGCATTGAACATTTTATGTGAAGTTGTCATATTTATTCTTAAACTAGCTGACCCGATAGATTTTGTCCTGTCTTAACATTTCAGTCGTCTTACAAAGGTAGTCCACTCAATGATCCGAGATAAAATACCCATAGACGCGATTAAAAAATTGTTAGCATTAATTAAGATAATAGGTACAAATAATAATAAATAATGCTTTAGAATTATGAAACACCTTCTTAATGATGTTGACGTATCAAAGGGTAGAAGATTCCAATACCATTACGTTCCATCATTCATTCCATCTCCTTATCAGGGTGTTTCAAACTACGTCATGCGTCTTAGCGAATGATATTTTAATTTTTTTAATCATTCAAATGTTATAAAAATGAGTTGAATGTATAGTAGTCATTGGATACATGAAGTGGCTGCCGTTGTAAGACGACTAAAATGTCACGGTGTATAATGTTACTCGCAACTTTCTTATTTTTTTTCTTGCATAAGATCCTTCTCCTGTCAATAACAAACACAACAAAAAAAGAATTATCAATATTGGTCCAGCCGTTCACGTGTGATGCCGTGACCAAGGGAAATAGAGATTAATTTTATATACAGGATAAGATTTTATTTAATGCGCAAACTGTAACCATGAATTCAGTATATCATTCTAGACCCCCCGAGCAGAAATTTTTCGTGGGTAATACAAAAAAGAATCAGCTGTTCCATACATTTTGACCGCGTAGGTGTTGCACTTTTCTATGAAACAGCTGATTTTTTTTTGTAATCCAACGTAAGGGGGTCTAGAATGATAAGCTGAATTCATGGTTACAGTTTGCGCATTAGATAAAAAACTAACCCTGTATACAGATTCTCTACCTGACAAGTGTCATATTTGTTCTGAAATTCTCAATGTTATCTGGCTATTGAAAAATCTGCCCATGATAAACATGATTGATTACTAGTTTATGCATACTAAAAGTCAGTCAAGTTCAACTCAAGACGTGGCGGTATGCTTGACGAATTTAGAAGAACGATTTCCCCCTTCTTTAATTTCATTATGTCACAGTGAAACGATTAAAAATATTTAAAGGATATCACTTAAGCCATGTTTTCCATTTACCGTGCAGTTAAGTTCGCAAACGTAATAAATAATTAAGCAGATGTAATTGTCAGCTGTACCTAAGTGTAATTTACTGCCAAACCTGTTTATTTAAAAATACGAATCAATTTTCTGTACAATTCTTTATTTTTGGTTCGTTTCTGTACAGTTTAACTTTAAGTTGAGTAGGATCGATGAAGTTGGAATTTATGACATAACTAGCTTTTGACAAATATCCAAACATACAAACTTTAATATTTGTATTATTTACTAGCTTCTGCCCGCGACTTCGTTCGCATCAACTTGCTTGCTCCCCGACCCACCCCGTCGCTCGCCTCACCTGCCCGTGCTACTACTTCGTGTTCGTGACATTTTTCTCTTTGCTCGACTTCTAAGAGTCTTCATATATAGTCTATAGCCTTCCTCGATAAATGGGCAATCCAACACTAAAATCATATTTCAATTCGAACCTGTTGAGTTCCTGAGATCGGCGCGTTCAAGCAAACAAACACCCTCTTCATATACTACTACTATTCTTCAACTATTCTGTTTATATTTATATTATTATTATTAGGATATTATGAACGAATGAACTAAACTTATCTATAAAAATGAAGTGCCTGATCCTAACGGCGATTCAAACTTAAGACGAAAAGATCGGGATCCACCAAAATTTCAGTTCTAATCTAAGTAAGTATTGGTAGCCGTCTCAGCATCTTGTATTTTTATTTGTTCACAACTCTTGTTGATAAGGGTAGGGTTGGTTCTCGTATAAAAACCCGATAGCTTCATCAGGGGTTGGCATCGGGGGCGGCACCAGTCGCTCCGCAGTTTGTTAGCCCCTGTGTGTAATTGAAACAGAATGTTGGGCGCACCTCACACCGGAGTTCTGTGACGAACGTATTTGCGCAACTCTGCTTCGAAGGTCGACAAAAACATCATATAGACTCATAGTCCAACCATCTATGGTTGGGCAATCTTAAAACAAAAATTGGCTACAAAACTGCTTCGACAGCATGTTTACATTTTTCTTAGTTATTTAATCTATTTTATTTATTTCGATTTATTTTATGCAGCTGTTAGATTTTACCGTCATTCGAAGGTTACATAAATGGGTCGATTTACAAAATTGTACTTAAACAACACCTTCGTAGCACATCGTAGACGTTGCTACGATGTGCTACGAAGGTGTTGTTTAAGTACGTTGTAAAAACGTCGGTAAACGTTCGGTAAATAATTATGAAAATGATTGCAATTATTTTAAAGCTTCGGTGTAATATACATCCGCTGACACGTTGAGAGTATCAAGGTGCGCGATCTGAACGTTGCCTTATCTTGTTCGGAATAAATTATTATTCAATTTATCATTCCAGGGAACCGGCCAATAAACTTCTGGTTATTATTACGCGACCAGATAACACAGGAAACTAATCGCATAAGACTGATTACAATTTGTTGGCTACACCACTAGAAATCTATGTTAATACTTTATTCAGTTTCAATTCTGCATAAATAAATACATTTGTTTAATTCAAAAGCTACAAATTGTTACAGCCCGAGGGAGGGAAGAACATTTAATAATTAGAATTAATTTATTCGACGTAGGTTAGCATGTGTGAGCCATCAAACGGAGTGATCTCCTCATATTAATAATGTTTTATCATTTATTATTGCTCGTGAGTAATGAAAGTTAGTCCGCCACGCCCCGCGCCTTCTCCGCACTCTGTCTTCGTCTCAGTTCAAAAAAAGAAATTAAAACGTCTTTTTTTAATTTTATCGAGTCTCGGTTTTAATGCGAACGACAAACGTTTATGTAAATGTTAATCAAAACGCACGCTTGGCGGAGTGGGTGTTCCAATTTTAAAATAAATCGATTAGTTTTTTGTATCGATTCTAATGCTGCTATTGCAAATCGATGGACGAGTTTGATTGAAGGAAAATTACTTGATAATTTGACGGCGATTGATGTCTAATTTGTTATCGATGGTTTAAATGTAACTGAAGCAGTTAATTTGTTTTTATTTGGCTTACAATGCAATGTACTCAGAAGTGTAACAAGCTTGTCATAATTTTAAATAATCATATTTTTAAATATTTTTTTATAAAAAAATATTTATCAATTTTTATAGTTGGTCTATTTGTCCGTTTTATCACCTAATAATGATAGAAGATATGGTAAGTGTGTTGGATGCTGTGACCACGTGACCAGCTCGTTAGCAGCTGATTGATCGGCCAGCGGCCGCTCCTTGCCGTCTCTAATATACAGGTTGATTTCAAATTTCTATCTTACTTTAAATATTTTTAATTATATTTTGTCCTAATTAAAATAAGGTATAAAAAAATATGATAGTAGTACCTAAGGTAAATAGGTAGGTACTCCAAATATTTTTCTTTCAATCAAAAGATATCATATTTTTATTTGTGATATGATTGATAGGTATTTCCTTTGTATAAGCATGATAAATATTTTTCATATCAAGTGTGTCATTTTTAATGTTCCGGAATTAAGATTCATTTCCTAGATAATTGGCCAGTTCTACATAGTAACAGACATTTAACATATAAAATTTCTTATCATGATTTCGATAAAACATGAACTAATTGCAAAAATAAACGAACGTTAATTCCTTCCTGTCTGAAACATCAATTAACGTCATACCATCATATTAGCAGTGAATAAGTGCTCACATTCACAATGCGATTTAAATATAAACTAAAGTTAATCTCCGTTTAACACATTCCATGCCAAGCACCCAGCATATGGGTCGAAAAATAGTTGATTCGTGTGCCCACAACTTGCATCCGAGTCGTCGCAATAATTAGCTATTGATGATTCTGTTCATGCCCAGGACCCGACTAGCGAGACTACTTATAGCGACGACTCGGATGCGAGTTGTGGGCACACAAACTAATTATTTTTATTTTTCTTGCTTGGCATCGAATGTGTTAACGATCACCATGTAAAGTCGGGCTATTGTTTCACTTCGTAATAGCGAGTGTGGTATAACTAATAACATCTCATTCGGATTCATTTCCCGTGATTAATTATCTGTTTAATCGATATAAGATGTTGTGCCAACAGCCTTCTCGAGTTTCAACACGGAACCCAACCTTTGATTTTGAACTATACTGTTTTGAGATAGAGTGTAATTTAGGTTGATGTTAAACAGATTATAGATTAGGTTAAAGAGTTGATCTATCAAATTTTTTTCGTCTCATTGAAGATAGCCTTTGTTGGAGGTTTAATTGGTGTCTTAAACATGCATGCGGTTAATTCGATTTCGAGTTTGGGCTTCGCTCATTTGTTTTTGACTGTTTAGTCTTTAGTTTAGACGAGTGTTAATCTAAAGTTGATTGATTAGAAGCGACTTCGATGTATTAATGGGCGTGGATCTTATTACGTTTTGAAAGTGGATTGTGGGTTTAATAAGAAACAAAAAATGTAATTTTGTTTTTGTTGATCTAGATGATTTATTTTTGAGTCGTTGTCTATTGTCTGAAGGTTTATGACTGATGATTTGTAATCGAACTTGAAGTTTCTGTCATCAGATTGAGGAGGATAATCTCCATTATTATATTTTTCTTCTTCATAATATTTACGAAGAACGATCGTGAATCAGGAAGACCAACCTACCACCCCGCACTGAGTCCACATGGTGTGTTACGAGCACGGCCCACTCCGTCTCGAAGAGAGGACGTCTGCATCCCAGCATTATTCGACACTAAGATTAGTATGAAATTTTTACGATTCGAGATGCTTAACCACCATTAAGAATACGGCCCTAAACGTTAGTTTAAAAAACAAATAAACAGTTTTAATATTCAAAACCGAATGTTTCTCATTCGTCACAGCCCCGTTTATTGAAGTAACAAGTCTAGGCATGTCCCATGCTTTAAATAACTAAAGATTGATGGCGAAGAGTCCGCGATTAGGACAAGGGGGAAGATTAATGGTGGTCGAGTTAGTAATCATTGTCAAAACGATGTGCTATGAACGCTGTTATAGTTTTAATTGAATTTTGTAAAGATTTGGAGTGTAGGATAAAAATTGCAATGATGGAATAAGTACGCGATATGGTGTCGTATTTGGAATAGGTTTATTTTTTGTATAAATTAGGCGTTAACTTTGTTAAATTCAATTTAATGAGTTTAATTGGCGAAATATATCCATCTAATGGCGTAGACTGTACTATAGTTACAATTCTGCGGCTCTGCCTATCGCAAATATTGGGGTCCATTCGGTTTATCAAGTCTGGTCAAACCACGCTGGGGTCGGTACATTTAATTCATTCAAAAGTTTATGTAGATATACATACATCATTAACGGGCAGTTGTCTACAAGACACACCCGTCAGCAGGCTAAGCACGAGCATCGATTTGTCGACAGAACCTTAGTCATGACTATTAGCTAAATGATGTACAATATGAGATAAAGCTATGTGTTTCTATTAATTATCACAGTAATGCGTTCTAAACGTATCATGATTTTTGTACTACTACTTTGTGGCCGTCGAGTAGAAAGTTTGTTGTCAGTGTGATTTTGACAGTTTGGGAAGAAATATTCTTCTGAAATAGGTAGTCTAAATTTATAAGGACCTAGACCAAGATCATTAGAAACGAAAGACAAAATGACAGATTGTAGAAGGATATCTACAGTGCGATGTCAAAAATGGAGAAACGAAATGTCACTTTATATTGAAAAAAGCACTGTCTACCCAACAAGCAAAATAATCTTGGAATGCGATTTTATAATGCTACTTGGACTTATAAAACTCCGATGATAGTTTTGGTGGCCGCTACTGTGCTTTTAACAGCATAAATACATGCTGTTTTTACTCAAGTACTTTTAATCCTATAATTTGTACTTATATCGGTATATAGGATCATATTTCCTGACAAAAATAGGATCAAGGCTCCTATAAAAGCTTGAAACAAGAGTAATTGCACTCAGGAGTTATTACTCCGGTAACTCAGACTTACATGCGCCTATAAGTTAACATCTGCGGACCATTTAAATCGTAATACTCCTTAGGAGCATGTACCAGGAAGATATGCACTGAGGGCCAATTACTCTTGTTATTTTTACTTATAAACTCATATAAGCTAAAATTTTATGACCAATTTAAGGAAATTAAAGTTAAATTACTGTAAATCATTTATGTATCTGGTTTGGTTTTACATAAACTTAAAAGTAAGTGTTAAATGAATTTCATATCCACGTTTAAAAAAAAATCACCAATATTATAACAGTATAAACTGTTCTCTATATCGATTTATCGTATGCCGTTTTAAACCTACACATATTTATATAGGAAAACACGCTTTACATAGTTTTGCAAATTCTATTGTAGGATTTAACATCAGCCATTTTGATTACAACTGTTTTTGTCTACAAATATTGAAATTGGATTTAAATAAGTGGAAGCGGTTTAAAAAAGTGGATCATAAAAAAGAAAAGTTAAAAAACATATAAAGAAATGTTAACCGCAGTGAGCAACGATTCTTAAATTTAATTGGTGAAGACCGTATCGCGAATTCTAGCGAGGGTTCCGGACAAGATAATTGTAGTACTACTTTAGATGGAAGAGGTTCGGACTACGAAAGTACCAAATCTTTGAGTGATATTGAAAGTGATAATCAGGAAGAACTTTCGGATTATAACAAAAATTTAGAATTGCGTTATTCTATTAAAAACTGGGCTTTAGACTTCAATATTTCTCATGCTGCATTTAACTCTTTACTTGAAATTTTAAATACGAGAATAAACAATGTTTTGCCCAAAGACGCACGTATATTACGAGGTACCAATAGAAAAAACCTACCTACACATCAGTAATTCAGCCCCAGGACACTATTGGCAAAACGGTTTGATCAAATGTTTGAAAAAAATTTACAACAATGTTCCTCGTTTACCAAATGAGATATCTCTAAATATAAATGTTGATGGATTACCAGTTTTCAACAGTTCGAGATACCAGTTTTGGCCTATATTATGTACCATCTTCGAAATTCATTTTGCATTTTTCGTAGTTGCTATACATCTATGGTGGCAACTACCACAAACTAAAAAGAAGCCGTTTACTAGGAGTTCATGGTACTTCTTTGACCATCTTAAATCGACAGCATAATACTCGCAGGTTTGCCCGATCGGTTCACCGACGACGTTGCCAGATTTAACAGCATGGCTTGTAAGAAAATAAAGAAGGCTGTGCCCGTAGCTATTGTGTTATTGTAGGAGGTCCATAAACATTTGTGTAATATTGCCCAGACATCAGATACTTAAATCTTTTCAACTAATATCTATGTAAGTTAATTTAAATATAGGTAAGCATAGGGATTTTCACTTTTACTCACATATAACTAGGTAATAATAAATATTGTGTTACGTAGTTAGGTACATATACAGTTTCATACAGAGTACTAGTTACAAATTTCACATTCGTCTCTTGGGAAGTGATCATAAATTGCGTAAGTAGAACAATTCTCACACCAAAACCAATCTTGGTATAGCAATGATCTGATGTGTTCTTGGTTCTTAGTAATATGTAAATATCTGGTGTTAATAGAAACCACGCTTTGACAACCGGGACATATCTCAGACAACAAGAAATGTGTAACGCTCCAAGGCCACTTTAAGTTCTTTAAAGATCGGAAATCTTTTTTGGTTAAGAATCGATCGATATCCAGGAACATCGGCATAGTCTTGTTTAAATCGTCGGCAACCTGTTATATAATTAAGTCAAATAAAAACAATGTTTAAACTGATGTTTAACCTAGCACGTAGAACAAACCCTTAAAATATTCCTTTAACTTCCATATCTATAAATATCAATTGATTTTCATCTGAGCTTTGCGGAACCCTAATCGGTAACAATGGCGAATATTTTTTTGGTTTTGAGATAACCCAATATAGAACCAATATACTTATATTGGTACTATGTCACACTTGGAAATGCTAAAAACACTTATTTTAGCACTATGTCATACTTGGAAATACTCACCAAGAAAATGGCAGCTGCCTTAATAATATTTATTTAATATTAATTAATACTAAAATGTAAATAAGCAAATTTCAAGAGGTGCTTTAATTTTTTTCTCAAAACCATGATAGATTTCACAGAAAATTCACATTCCCCTACGAATAAGCTATAAGACTAACAATTTGACAACAATAACTTTTTGTTTTTCTACTAAGGTTGACATTAATAAATTCTGATTCAGATAAATACTCAACATGTTAAAAATATTTTTTTAAAGAGCACAAAAAGCGATACACTCACTTCGACTGTTGACAATATATTATAGAAGCATTTCTAGGCGTGTATTAATCTCATTTTTGACTACAACTTTCTTATCGTCTGCTTACGGGTAAAAAGTAATAAGTGCAGTCTGTGTCATTTCGAGTAAATGACATTTCAAAATTTATGTTTTAATTTGATCTATTTTAAACACATTAATTTAAAAAACTGTTCTGTTGCACTAATTACCCTTCTTTTAAGATATACTCTTATCTATATAATATTTACAAAATATGAGGAGATATCATTTTTACAAACTTACTATCTCAGCAGCCATTGGACATTGCATTTTTTGATTTTACCAGTAGATAGCCCGTAAAAAATTACACGTGACTGCATTTTTAACTAGATTTAGTAAAAAAATGTATTTAACTTGTTTTACCAGTAAGCAGACGTTATATTGATATTCACAGGAGTAATTGCATTGCCGTAACTCAATTATAGGAGCAATATAGGCGTATATGTTATTTCAGCGGTCTAATATAAATACGTTATAAGTAAAAGTAGACTTATAAAGTGGGCCCTTTTCGAGACTTATATGCAGATATAAGTCTCATATAGTCCTCGATAAATGATGGTTCTAGGATAGTTTAAAAACCCGTTTTTGCTAGTTCTTTGTAGAAATAGAAATCATCATGCTAGGCCTGCTGGTTGGAGGATCCTCCCATTTCCATAGAGTATGAGTGGTGGTGGAGTGGGCTATGCTTAGAGTTTCCCTGCGTGATCGAATCAGGAATGAAGAGATCCGCAGAAGAACCAAGGTAACCGACATAGCCCGAATAATTGCCAAACTTAATTGGTAGTGGGCAGGGCACATTTCTCGCAGAACAGATGGCCGATGGGGCCGACAAGTTCTGGAGTGGCGACCGCGCACCGGAAGACGTAAAGTTGGAAAGCCTCCCACAAGGTGGATCGATGACCTTGTGAGGGCCGCAGGAGTCCGCTGGATGCGGGAAGCACAGAACCGGCCGAAGTGGCGAAGCTTGGCTTGGGGGAGGCCTATGTCCAGCAGTGGACGTTGTTCGGCTGAAATAATGATGATGACGATGAGTGAACTTTATACCCCGTTCCTCATACGTCTATAGATCATTCCTTCCTCGGAAAGCGCGTAAGCTGTTGGTCCCGGCTGTTATTTGTGCATTTTTGACAGTCGTTACGGGTCGTTAGCCTTGATAAGTCAAGGGGTATAGTATTACCCAGTAAATTGGGTTGTGGAGGTCAGATAGGCAGTTGCTCCATGTAAAATACTGGTATTCAGCTGCATCCGGTTAGACTGGACGCTTACCCCAACATTTGGGAAAAGGCTAGGCAGATGATGAACATACATCATTAACTGCTTTTATTTAACTTAAGATTTCCATTAAATTAGTACCGATTACAGAAAGATATTGAAATCTCAATACAAGGTGCAAACAGGCAGTCAGATTATCATTCACTTAATTTTATTGTTTGATCATATTTCGGCTTATCTTTTGATGGCACTTTTTATACCGAATTCCCATGTAGTCACGTACCTTAACATTTAAATATCGATGAAAATTTGCGGATATGACTTAGCAAACATTTGGCTTTTATAATTAACTGGAATTTAAGCTTATTTTCATGTAGAGATCAAAGCGCTGGTTCACCGCCTCTAGCTCTAATAATAACGCTCTTAGTCAATGTAGTTCAATTAAATCGATAAAAGTTGTATGATTAAGTTTTTCATTTGTGCAACTTGAATTATCCCAACTTTTCACCCTGTATGCTTTCAACATGTAAATAGCCCAAAAACTAATAGGCTCCCATGGCAATATTCTGCAGATTTAAATACTTAAGTCTCCTACAATAATATTTTTTTAAATAGTGAAGAATATCTGTATAAATTTTCATATTAGATGTAACAATATTAAGTATCGTATAACACCGACGCCGCTTGTGCTCCACCTCCTTATCTTAGATACTGGAGAACTTCTTCCTTTTTAGAAGTTGCTATAACAATATTCTTACAAAATTTGGCCGATAAATCGATAGGTCTTGATACTTTCAACATCACTATTTTAAAAGATACATGTTGCATATAAATAGCGGGTATCCCAAAAGAGGTTTCACTTCCCATAACATATACCCAAACCGTATTCTTACTCCATTTGCCCAATAAACTGACAACAGAAGGTGTCAGTAGTAGGTGCACATCGAACCACATTGTGACGGTCATCTAGCGCCAATAACGGTTCGGATATCGCCGCGTCATGATGGGAGACCCGCATCGTGACGCGGTATAAGACATAGGCGGAAGCCTCTCTGTTGTGCCAAGCCCCGGCTGGAGGCCTTGGTTTATCATGGCACCCATGGCCAAGCCCGGTTAACCACCTACAAGCTCTTAGGTTACCCTGCGAGACGCCATAAACAAAAAAAATATTTCGTACCAGTAGTGTCCATGCAGTTTCTTGCCCGTTCTTCTTCATAGGAATGTACTATGCTTTGGAATGGGGAACTAGCTTTATGGGTGTTAATTCTTGGAGTTTGAGCCGTGTAAGTCACTGAATGTGATATTGCGCAAATAGTATCCCAGTAAAATAGCTATGAATGACGAACAGATGGAAATGACGATGTTATAAGGTAAGTTTCCATTCGACTACGGCACCCTAAAAAAAAAATAATTAAAATGGAAGAAAAACAAAAATTCATTAAAAATTATATAATTTTGTACCTCTTCAATAACACGATCTAGGTCGTACTTTTGCTCTACGTAAACAGTTTTTTTTTCATAATACTAAATTAGCAGTTATGTATGTCACGTAAAATTCTACTGCTACCATAGCATAGGTAAGTTGCAAGATATTCGTTTTTAAGTTGTTTTCTCTTTTATGTAAAAGGTCGCATAAGCTTATCACTTACGCCATGTCAGTTGTATGCAAAGACCATAGAGGCAACACTATCGAACTTTGTGTGCGGTGAATGAATGAATGACTTGAAAAAGGTTGTAACTGTATTAAATTCTATTTTTATTATATCTCGTGTTTAAAAGCTCTATAAATAAAAAAGTATGACTCGTTCATTCAGGTTAAGGTTGTTGTCTCAGATTGACGAGACCTTATGACAATACTACTAAGAACCTCGTATTTTTTTAAATTAATTATTCCAATCACATTCTGTACATGTACGGTACCCAAATATTCCACTACATACATAATAATGACGACATCTAACATCAAGGTATGCGCTTTCCCAATTAGCCGACTTTCCCTGCGTGTGCGTTTGATAATTATGCCGTTTACACAAGTCTAGTAGCCGCTACTGGTTTGTTTGTTCATCTCTCATTCTATGTTCATCGAATAACTCACTCGTTCAACATTATTTTGATAACTGCTTGAATTTTTAAACCGTTTCTGCGTTTTTTTTTTGTTTTAATTCAGAAACGTTCCATTTTCAAAGCGATGTGTTAGTGTGCCAGTTTAATTTATCGGATTATTAGACTTCCATTCGAAATTCAAAAAGCATTTCATTTATTTATAAACAACAGACGATCTAAAAAGATTTTAATTAAAAATACAACTATCTCATTTCGTAGAATTCTTCAAGATTATGATCGATTATTTTTGTCGTGTTTTCGTCGTGTCGTGAAAAATGCTAGCGACATTATGTCGACGCGCTCTGCGGCGTATCGGGATCAAAAGCTCGGTGCCAGCTGCTTGATTCTTATACAAATAAAAGTGGAATTAATCAACGCACTGCTAGTGTTGGGACAGTTTCTAGTGGTTTATAGAAAAAAGTGAATGACCGGGGAAAAAAATTGTGGAAGTAAGTGATGAAAATCCAAACCATGTCTTTCAATTAAAATTAAAATTTGGATTTGTCTCTGTCTGAAGACTTTTTTTTGAAGCTAGTATTAATACATTTTTGCTAAAATTTCCCTGAATATTTTGTTAGTGCTAAGCTCAGCACTAGCGGAGGCGCGGATGAGCGGTTTCCGTGGTTTCCTGCGAATGCGGCGGCGGTGGCGGTCGGTGGCACATACGATGATAATCTCGCGACGAAACGTGGATTAATATATCAAAGTCACGGAATGTCCGACTTACACATTTTTAATTTAACGAAATCGTCCCGCCAACGTTTACCGCTCTATTAATAATTTTTATCGCATCTTAAACGTTCCTTTTGTTTTTGCTACCAATAAAATTATTTTATTAGCCTTTATGCGACGCGCTTTGATCTCGGAAACGCTATATATCTGTTTCCATAACGCATTTGAATGTTACTTTTTATGTTGGACACTGTCATTTGTAAGTTTTTATCTGATACAAATTACAAAGTCTGAGCGTCGTTCATATTTACGATCGCTTAATGAACCGGTTTCCTTCATAATGCTAATGTTTATTGTTTCACAAATTCGGCTCTCTTAAAGGCCGATCCATCAGGTTCCCAGAGTTTAATATTTATTCTTCGGACGAGCTTGAATGAGTTTTGCTTGCATATATTTAGTGTTCATTAATAAAAGTCAAAATATGTTAAGGGTCGCGGTCACGATGTGGTTAAACTTGTGTTTAACTTGGACATCCAGGGATTAAGTGATTGTAATGTTAATAGGTCATGTCGAACTTTTCAATTTGTAAATACCGACAATTCTGTACGCAGCTTCCCCTCATCAAATTGTCGAAACAAGTTTCTAAAGTCATTGTGAAAAATAAATAACAGAAATCATAAATAATAATAACGTGGTCCTGGTCACATCAAACCGAGAGAACGGCGCCAAAATTCACTATAATTAATAATATTTTCGTTTATACATCAACACCACATCAATTCACACTATAAAGTAGATAAATATAATTTTTCCTGTAATAAATCTTAGGATTCCATCGACATAGCGAGTTGTCACATCATGAGTGCCGACTTGCCGAGTTAGTTCGTGGTGCCATCGACTGAAGATCCCGGCTTCATTTCGTGGGTGTGGTATATATCATCTCGCCAAATTAATACCACGAATAAATCACATAGAATAAAAGAAAACTGTGTTAATGCATATTTTAATGACAAATACAGGAACTGAGTAATGTATGTGGACGTTCACAATGTCAGCTGTGACAATAGTTCTTTTCTTGAATTTAGTTTAGATTGCAGCATTTTAGCGACGATGTTAATAGATTGATATAGTTTGCAAAGGTTTTGGGTTTTTATACAATCATGCTCTATCTATGCTAAAGTCGAATTCGTATGCGTATTTAAAATTGTTACCCACAACGGTTTAGAGTTTTCTTAAGACTATAATCGCCTGACTGAGTCCTAAACTATGTAATTAAGTGTTTGTTTTGTTAATTTACGAAGCTTTTCTTACAGAAATATCATTATTTTGGCTAGCATTATTTTAAAAAGAGCTGTCCTTAATTTTCCAATGAGCAAAGTCACCTTACAGAAATCTCAGTAATTCCGAGATTTGCATAAAACAATAGCCATTTATAACACACAAACATATTAAGATTCATAAACTATATTCGTCACATGACTGGTCCTAATTCTGCCAAAAATAATCACGAGTCGAACCCGCATTGTATTCGATTCGAGCGCGTGTGTAATCGATTATGTTTAGGTATCGAATTCGGACGACGATATTTGCGATTTAATTGACCTTTCGGCATTCGAAACTTTTGATTTTCGTTTTTAATTTTTCGGGAACAATGAATGGCCTCTTAACAGTGCCTCTTGTTTTTTTTTAAATTGATTAATTTACGCATTTATACTAAATTTAAAGGGGTTTGTATCTATATATCTTATTAAAAAAATAAAGGGATTTTAAACGAAGGATTACCTACGTAGACTAGGTAATTGATTAAAAATGTGGTCATTGACAGGCGTAAACGATAAAATGTAATAATAATAAATTGCGGTGTGGTCTCCACACGACAGGAAATCGTAACCAGTCATCAAGAAAGTGGCATGGCGTAAGGTTAACTGACAGAACATTTGAATACTCGATTACTGGCCACCTTTCATTTCAATTTAACACAATAAAAGCGGACGATAAAAGTAATCGAGCATTTGTTTCCGAGAAATATAGGCAATAAAAAAAGTTATTCAGGCTGAGTAAGGGGAGTGTGACCGCATTATAATACTAAAACATGGCGCGCATGTCTGCCCCGCCGGTCTGTATCCTATTGTTGTCCGTCTGTCCATCCGCATCAAATACGCCCGTAAATCATATTCGTCGTAAATTCGATACGAGTTACAATGAAAGATCTGTTCTTATTTGAATCTCGAACGATTTTCGTGTGTGACATTCTTTATGAAACATAATTGTATGAAGGCTTTTGAGAAGACGCGTTCTTAAGGGGAATCAAGTCGCGGGCTCGAACTCACTAGTGGGCCTGGCTAAAAAGCACGCTGTCTCACCAGGCATCGTGTCCGACAGAGGTAGTATCAGTGATGAGTAGTTAGACGCTAGTCTACATGCACAACTTTATCGAGTGAGATGCAGGATCATTTATAGTAAAACAGGCGCTTAAAAAATTAAGAAAAGTCCTTCGGTAGATCTGGTTTGATGAAAAAAACACTATATAAATCAATGCCCAATAAAGTTTATTGATTTTTTCGATATTTGAGCTTTGTCGGTATCGGCTTGGTTTTGGAGATTTCACACTTCTTTTATTAGTTAAACACGCCCAAAGTTAGGTCAAAATGGCAAGAAAAACACATCTTTGTTGGCTCATAACTTTTTAATGGCTTTTTATTTTAGTATTCTGTTTCCGTACAGACAATATTAATAATGAGACAAAACTATACCAACTTAAATTTTTGTTGTACATTATCGAACAGTGGAGTAATACACTCCCGAAGTTTGTATGGAAAAAATGTCGACAAGATCTACCTTCAGGATTCGGTACGCAAATTACGGTGTTTAAGAATTGCAGTGTTACCTTAAAATGGTGACTATTGTGTGATGTTAAGGTGGAAGCGCTAAGGTGCCCACAGAATTTTTTTTTTTTTTTTTTGCAATTTGCCGGTCAGTGTCAGGTTGCATTATATGTTGATCAAAATATGATTGGCGACCGTTACACGTGTGTATTTATATAATTATAAGAATTAAAATCATCAATATTAATATATCAGTTTAATTTTAAATGTTAATGTCCCAATTTAATTGAAATGTAAGTGATGGCCCGAACACACAGGTTTGAATAAACCTAGATCGGGCGGGTCGCTACCTAACATTCTAATACCGAAACATTATCACTTGCACTTGTAATAAAAGTATTTTAAAAATAGTTTATTTATAGGCACTATTATTGTATGGGAAATTTACTACTGTTGACTAAATATACACTTTTTGTATACGTTTTATGAAATAAATTAAATTATAAATTATTTAATTATAAAATATTCTACGTTTACAATACTAGGATTGTACTAAAAATAGAAACATTCTCACATTAAAAATATAACTGGCTAAGTTCATTTAATCCCAATGACTTTTACCAATGATTTTTTTTTCTTCAAAAATAACTTGACGGCATGCCCCCTGCATGCGTACCAATAGAAAGTGGCGCCTAGGGCACGCATCACTTTTGTGCCCCTTCGTAAACTATCTTCTCTGTGTCCCTACACTGTGCAAAGCTAGGTCACATAACCTTTCTTGACCAATTATAGCCTTCCATAATGTAGGTATTCATTTCAACTTGCTAAAAATCGCTAGCAAATGTAGAAATAGGCTGATTTTGAAATACAATTTTATCCCCGTACCGCACAGTATATTCAAGTACTTAGCTCTTCAGATTTCTTAGAAATAGGTAACAGTATGAAATGGTTTATTGATGTTTTTTTATTTATTTAATAATTGGCGACTTTTTACGCCCCCCTTCGATAGGCGCCTAGGGCTCTTGCCCTGCTTGCTCCACTCTTTACGCTACTGACAGCATGACATTCTAACATGACAATTTCAGAAAACATTCCATATTTACGGTCACCAATCATATTTTAATCAACCTAAGTACAATTTGACATTGACATGCAAATTCAAAAAACATAAAAAATATGAATTTCTTGGGTTACCCTGAAGGTTCCACCTTAAGTTGAAACATTAACTGTACAGACGCCAGCACAAAGCTTACACCAATCTGTAAACTTTCTTTGATAGATTTTCAACTTTATCACACAAGTATAAGGTTCATGTTCAATTGGGAAAATTTTACAGTTTGGGGTAGCTTGATGTGCTGGCGTCGGTACCACACAGACCCGAGATTACCAAAATCGGGAAAAATAAAATATTTTTTCTGTACTTGTAATTATGGTGTATGTATTATAGAGTAGAATCACAAATTGCACAGTAGCTATTGTTGCGTGGTCGGCCCCACACATCATCGCGTGTTTACGCGACAAGCACGTACGTTTTACTTTGTCGCCGGCGACATCTGCAGTACACTTCGTTACCGAAGTTGACGAATTATACACCTCTATTACAAGTTGATAGGGTTCAGAATTGATGAGCTTTGTGTCAAGTGTTAAGGCTGCCCTATCAGACGTGCAGTTAATTCTATATACAGTGTGTAAAATTATTTTTATTATACATATTTCAAGCTTTTCTTTTGTGATACTGTAGTTTTCTTTATCCATCTGGTTGGCCATTGTAGTAGTATAGATTCAAACAAATCGATTTTTGTATCGATATCGTTATATTTACATGTAAAGTTATAGTGTGAACATCTTCATCGGAGGTCTTGTAAAATGACCAATTTGTTATCTAACAAAAACAAATACGTGACCACCTACACAATATGAGACTGAATTCCACCCAAAAATCAACTTTAGCACTGAGAACATAAAGTTGAAGTTACTTTGGGTGTTTCGATATTGTGACAAAAAAGTGATAAGTCCTTTGTAATCCTTCTGACGCCACGGAGGCTTACTCAAGTTAATTGCTTTGAAATAGTTTTTTTTTCTAACTTAAATGTTTTATTATTGTATTCTGTCTACCTGAATTGGTGGAGACAGTATCGCTAAGCTGCAATAGATACGCAGACGTAAAAAAAAGTCGATCATTTGTCGACTGAGTCACGATTCAGCAATGTTATCGATAGAAGGAATGTTTTTATCGAATTCTGTTTGTTTTGGTTTGTCGTACTTAATTTAGATATTCAGTTACATTGAAGTGTAACTGATAGGATATACTTAGGTAGGTACGTTATGTAATATTGCATAATTTTCAATTTTCATTTCGGTCGGTACAAAAACTTGTTTTGTTTCCAAAAAAAAAATGTTAGTTTCGAATCCCGACAGGCGCCTACTTCCTGTAAATTATTTCTTCACCACTGCTTTCCAAACGGTGAAGGAATACATTGTGAGGAAATAAAAATTCGAAAACATGTGACATCTACCAACCCGCACGCCCAGTGCGCGTGGTAAGTTACAGCTCACTCCCTCTCACTGAGCGAAGGCCCATGTGCCAGTATTGGGAACATATTAGGCTGATTATACTACCTACTGACAAAATTACAAACTATAAAATGTGACAAAAAGTATATGTTTGTGATCAGCCCAACTTATTTTATTACCAGCCATTTGGGCCCAGACGTCCGTCGGGACTTTCCACAATGACAGCTTTTACTTATACCGCCATTGTCTATCATTTGCTTCCACAAATATCCCAATTTCTTTTCAATGTGTACAGCCCCTATAAAATAAAAGTAAAGAAAAAACTGACCGGTCTTAATTTTTTTTACAGTTCTTACATTTTATTTGATGTCGTGTTATTTTCTGAGAATTTGAAACGGCGTTCTAGAATGTAATAATTAAGAACAATGTGTTCGTTTTTCAAAATTCATTATTCTTTTTTTTGTAGTAATTTGTTGCCAGGGTTTGCTGAAACATAAAATTCCCCCATCCCTATTCTAAAATAGTGTTGTATCAATGTAAACTAATTACAGGGAACTATTTAAAATGTACGTGCCAACAAAAATAGGCTTCTCACGCAGCCGCCTTATTGAAGGCAATAAGTAAGTACAGTTCGTTCAAATAAAACGTTTCAAGTTATTAAACGGTTCCACCACACCCAACAAAGGACTATTCTGGTAATGTCAACACGCGTTTCCGTCGCAAACGAGGCATAAGGAAACAAATGAAGTAAGCCAAATGATTCGCAACTTTGTTACCGATTCATGAGTCGATATCGGACTGTAATCAACTCCTATTATTGGTATTTGACTACATACTTCTAAAAAATCTTTCAGGAGGAATATTCGTAACTTTCAATATTTCGATTCATAAATCAATGTTGATAAATTAAATAAATATTGAAAAAGTTACATCTAGACCGAATGAAAATAAAACCAAATCGTCGTAAGATTCTCGCAGATTCAAAATATTGAAATACAAGAGCATTTAATTGGCTTTTAAGAATCCAATTGGTATCGTTTTCGAACACAAGTGGACTAAACCAAACCACCATCTTGGCCTAACAACTATTTCCAACAACCACTCTAGCGCTTCATTTACAGCTAGCTAGCCCTTCCCGATATCGATCGTGTTTGAGATCGCGCCGCAATTTGCCGATCGCTAGATGACGTTTCGCAGAAGCGGCGCCCGACGTCACGCTGCGCCCGCGCAACCACCATTGCTATATAATTTATTGGCCATTTCGCTGTAATTGTACCCTCGCCGCCCTCTGTTAAATGTTTCTACTTCTTGGCGTGCCTCACAACAATGTTATAAGGCTATAATTTTATCTACGACTCAATAGAGTTAGTGGCGTTTTGGTCCAGTGGTCGAGTTTACAAAGGGAGTTTGAACTTGAACGTTGAAGAATACCAATCTGAATAATGCTCTTTTCTTATTGGTTAGTTGAATGACATTTAGAAGAGTAGTCGTATTTACTATAGTGATAGTGAAAAGCTTCTAATACCTTATTGGATCGTCTTACTAAGTATCTTGGCTTACACCTCCTAAGTAACTAATAAGAATTTTGGAAGAATAACCATTCTGGTGATCTATTCTCAGCTCTAATACTTGCACAATCATGACACAGTCTTCTTCTTAGCTTTATTACGAGAACGCTTACTCAATCACCATCTGTGGCTCATCTACGAGTATGTCTAGTTATAAATCCATTCAACAAATCCAGATATTTACCAACTCATTATAATTGGATGAGTGAACTGGCTGCTAGTACTCACCCGCTAGTAGTCACGGTACTTAACTGCCAGTTGTGCGGACAAACATGGCGTCTGTCGCATGCTCAGGCGCAGGCGTAGGCCGGTTCCTAATTGTTTTCATCGGCGTTTCTGTTGATCGTGTCACAATAGTAATGGGGTTTAATCTTATTATACGTAAGTAGACTCTATGCAATGGGTCATAGGATAAAGTTTTGCAGCCAACTGTTACTATTGCTTGACTGCCTCGTTGGTCTAGTAGTGGTCGCAAACACTAGTGCTGACCATGAGACCGTGGGTCCGATTCCCAGGTCGGGCAAAGTGTTTTTGGTAAGTTTTTCTATCTGGAATTGCTCAGTAGCAACCCGGAGTGTTTATACCCGGTTGATGGTAATAGGCTCGCACCCTGTTACATGGGACTTTAACATAACTGGCGAAAGATGGATTTACCGTGTTCTATAGGTACTATGGAAGAAATCCATATCTATACAGTTTAAAAACAAAATCCCGTGAACACGATGACCAATTGACCACATCTATTAACCGACCCCTAACCTATTGGTTGATGAGATTTCTATAGCGGCCGACCGCTGTAAGCAAAAATAGTCCTTAATATGTATAGATATGGATGTCCCTGATAGTACACGTCTGGCCAACCTTTCGGGGCAAAAAAGTCGTGATGTTATGTCATGAAAGTCTTGACTGATAATGCTGAAATGATGTCGATGACCTTGTGTAGGCCGCAGGAATCCGCTGCATGTGGGAAGTACGAGACTGGTCGAAGTGGAGGAGCCTGGGGGAGGCCTATGTCCAGCAGTGGACGTCTTTCGGTTAAAATGATGAATCATTATCATGTCATTATCAGATAAATGCTGAAATGAGCCAACTTTTAACGTTGCTTGTTTTATAACTGAGGTTGTATTAAAACAAGCAACGTTAAAAGTCGGCCTATAAAAATAAAGTTGGAAAATACAACGAAAAGACAAAAAATAAGTGCTTTTATGAAGTCCAATCAGCACGATCTGTTTCATAAAACATTCACCAGCAATTTTAACACCATTGTGGTGAATCCCAAGCGAATAGCGGCGGGAAACAATTGTGTGGTACTTAATTAAAATAATTGTCCAATTGTCGTGGCGATTGCGAATGCTCTGATGGATAACGAGCGAATCACACCTTGCCATCTTGATTTGTAACTATAACTGTGGATATGCAATTTTCAATTTACAAGTACACAGCCTGACGCAAATGACTTTATATGAGTAGATAATTATAGCGCGCAACGTTTATATATTACAGGAACATGGTCTGACATTTTGTTTGACCTTGTTTATGGTTCAGGTGTACCTAATTATCTTAAAAGACGAGCAAAAGAAAGTTGGGCTGTGAACAGAATTATAAACACAGATGCAAAAGGTTGTTACGTGTGGTGCCCGACGTAAAGAATAGCACCATCCGATCTCTTCCCGTGAGTGTCGTAAGACGCGACTAAGGGACGTACTAGAGAATGGGCAGCAGCGTTCTCTATGCATTTGACTACCATACTGCGATCACCAACCCGCCTTCCAAGTGTGGCGATTATGGCAAGCCCCCCAATTTAGGGGAGGCCTATGTCCAGCAGTGGGCGTCTTCCGGCTGAAATGATGATGATGTTGATGATGCAAAGGGAAAGGTTGCTTGTTATTGGACCTCTATAAGCTATTGAAAATAATTTTAAAACGGTTTGTAAAAAAAACATGAACGTTTGATGATATAAAAGGCTTCATGAAAACTCTCTGGAGTTAATGATTCAGTAGTATTTACTGAAACTTTATGTATTTATACATCAAAAGTATTCGAAATAGTTCCACCGACAAAGACTTAAACAATTTTGTTTTAAAATGAAATCAAGATTATTATTTAAACATAACATGAATTTATAAACTGTACGAAAAACTCGGAATTGAAATAGTCCAATGTTGTAATGGTCTAATTCCAGATAAATGGAATAATGTGGAGGTCATGCGGCTGGCTCTGAACCGCCACATATTGTGACTGGGTAACACGACACTGACATCTCATTTATTCCAACTTTAATGTACGTTATCACCGGTCAAATTGAAATGTATTTTGATAGCTAAATATTTTCACAAAAATCTTTCAATTAATTTCGAATATTTTCCGTGACCGGACTAAATGGAATCTGTGACAGTATATTGTGCTGATTTTTGTTCGTGTTTTCACATTCCAGTGTCTTGTGACTTTGCACTCACATTGTAGTTGGTATCAAATATTGGCCTATTTTGATGTCAACAAACGCTAATTCCCTCCTGCCGGAGACTAGGTTATAAATAAAAACCGCCACGATTAGCGTGTGTCTCATTAATCATTCAGTGTATAGTGTCACAACACGTCCACGCACTCTGTGATCTCGGTACCATTAAAAAATTACACTTTCCAACGTTCTTTTGTGTTATAACAGAAACGCTGGAAGCTAATTGCTTTTAAATTGTGTTTCTTTTATTTTTTTCTTCTCATGAAATAAGTAGGACACTTGAACTCTCTTTAAATTCAGTTTGTCACATATGATTAACTACATAGATCGTTATTTGTCATATTATAATAATTACGTGACTCTGGCGTCAACTGTTCTACCTTAACGACATCGTTCCAGTACCACATCACCACACAATCAAAATACAATAGTTCATATTTATTATTGGATTGCGGAAACGTGTTTGGCTCTGTTCCATCGTGTGGTTATTGTAAAATTTCCACGGGCTCTATCAAAAACATGAAGGTGCTACTCAAATTGTACTTCTGAACTGAATGAACCTTCATCTACTACGCATGCATCATGTTAATTTCCTTTACAGTCACCATTAGAGCAATAATGGTTTGATTTAGTTCAGTTTAACACAATGTCTGCATCAATGTCCAGCATCTTCGGCGGCGTGCCAACATCCATAATAACAACACTTGCCCACAATTAGCCGAGTGGTGGATGATAAAATAATTCGCCATGTCTCACCAATCGCTTTATGTGTAGCATTGTTTCAACATGATCTACGGCCGCTCTCTGATCAAAGGCGGCTGCACCCGTTACAGTTGTTTCGCGAGAATGATATTAATCAAACACATTTATTGCGGTCGCATTCAAAATTAACAACCGTATATTAAATTTAAGTTCTGAGAACTGTTGGCTATCAAATATTTCCTACAATAAACCAGTTGGGCCCGCTGTTAAACTTCCCAGATTCTTGTGCCATCAACATTACAACCACAATAACAGCGACGTCATATTTCTGGATTGCAGCCAATGCTTTATGGACATTTATTATGGTTAATATAATAATGTCATTTAGCTCTAATAACATGTCGTAATGAACATTTGGTGCGCAGTAGAGTCAGGACTCAACCGGACCTTTTGTGATCCGATTCGTAACGCGCTCACTGTTAAAACAGATGTGGCTCTCGCTCGTGCTTCTAATACATAAAAGAATTAAAATAAATAACAAAGCACCAATCAAAGAATTCAGCCGGCAAACAAGAAGACATGAAATCTCCCGCGACGTCTGTCAAATTAGCATCACAAACGAAAATAGCGTCATTCTAATTATTTTGATGACTCAACCGAAATACAATTAATCTTGCCGCTTCTGTGAACTGTCCAAGTGACGGACGGACGAAAATATCGTCGCATTTCGCGATAAATAAACTCGTGAGTCGAATATCGGATTTCGATTCCATCGGTGCTGCGTATCAAAGATTTTATACGCGTGTTGGATGCGGGCAGCGGAGCGCAATGCCGGACGCCGCGCACTGCCGCGTTGCGTTAGCGCACAGCCGCAGCGCGCAGCAGCAGCCTACCAGTGCCAACAGTAACTGTACATACACACGAAAATAATCTAACGTATTCTGTTAACATAAACTGCAAAACTTAGCCACAAAATCCATCAGATTAGCAACATCTGCTCATTAGCCTGCCAACATAATTTTAGTAACAATATTCATTCTGACAGGATTGAATCGGAGACTTGGTGCTATCTAGTGCTCGCCGTATCTCGGGCCGGAAATCAGCTGTCGTATCCCGATTCCTAGTGGGAGATCGGCCAATGCGTCTGAGTCTACGATTACATTAGATCGAGTTGGTTCCTAGAGTTCTGATTGGAAACTCGAGATGGCTTGTGTTCACCGGAACACTGTCTCGGTTAATTAGAACGCTTTGTAAGAATAGATTTGCCATCGACTTTCGAATCTTGGTCTACAATGATTCATCTCGTCTGCAATCATTACATCTCCTTACATTTGTTACTATTATCTTGATCGCACGGCGCGTTAATTATATTATAATTCTCTGCTAGTCTGCCAACGCGAGAACAGCGAAATATGTGGCGTTACACAAAACTGAATAAACAGATAGGAAAACAGAGAAAAATGTGAACGTTGGATTTTCCACCAATCAATAGTTTAGATAAGGTGTTTAACATTAAGATTGTAATGTAATAATTTTACAAAACGCGATAAAAGACATGAAATACGATGTAAACTTGAGCGTACAGCGTGAGTACAATGCAAGGATTCGTCACAGTTCGTTTCAGTCGTAATCCAATTTCAGCCTTTAACTTATTCCAATCGATATCCTTGACGAGTATAAGGGGCGTTAATGTTACTATTTTATAGCTAGTCGTCATCGTGGTGATACAGTCAACAGTGGCTCATTGTGTGACTGCCGCGTGACGGTGCGTCTGCGCGGCGTCTAGCGTCGATCTTGCCGCTCGTAAATCACCCGCGCCACAAATTGGAAACCCACCGCTAAACAGCTCGCCACTATAAAAATCTCAAATAATAACTTCGGATCTAAATCTCATAAAAATATGATTTCCAGTATTTCGAGTGGGTTTTTAATCCCGTCGTGGTTTTACGATGTTGTAAAATTTGATTAATAACAGTTGCGTGTAGGTCTACAGAGGTAGGACATTGTTGCGGTGACCCATTTACGGGGCGTGATTGCGCCGTATTTTGGCGGTGGCGCTCTCCAGACCAAACAAGCCGCTGTGTGCTGTGACCCTGTAACATGACTCATTTTAATCAAGGTCTTGTTCACTTACGTAATAAGAAACTGCTTCTAAACCCCAATAACGACTGTCGCGAGAAGTTAACTTATTTGACTGCTTGAGTTAATAACCTTATAAATTATATCTATCTCACAAAATTAATCCATCTGTCACTAGGAATATTTATGTGCATGTATCTGTCTCTGCTCTGTGAGTTTATGTATTGACACAAGTAAAGTTAAACTTAATTTTATTACAGTGGAGTATTATAGTCATAATTGCTACTAAACTTCATAAATCAAGAATGGAAAACGGTGTTACTTCTGCAATTCTCCAAACTTGACGTAATTAGATGTACCTACATTGCATTAAAAATAAAACACAGCTATCGCGTGTGTAGGCGTGACAATAAGTCATTATGTATGTAGGCACAGCCGTCAATCTACGTCCGCTGTCACTTCAATTTTTCTATTTTAATTTTCTCCTATTTTCTGTTAGATTTCCACATTGTGTTGCGTCTGCGCCGCGACGTCGGATACGACGTTATTTCACGATCCGTCACATGATTTGAACGGTATCGGATTTAGCTCTTGACAATGAAGGGACGTTACCGACTTCTATTTTATTATTACTTTGTTCGTTATTTTTAGATTTGATTCCGTTTTTAAATTGGATTTGACTGCAACGAGTTTTAAAATTGGGGACGTTTTTTGTCAGTTTTTTGACAATTGTGTCATTGTATTTACGTAACATGAAGCAGTTACAAGCCACGTGGAATTATTCTCCAGATTATCTATAACTACAACTAGGTACTCTAATCCCAAACAAATTAATTACTCCATCTATAAATAAATCATCTCCCAAAATTAAACATTACACCATTAATTCATCTCAAAATATTTACACCATTTCCTTACATTGATAACATAACCTGTAATGGGATGCCACAACCGATACATCTCGTTACGAATCGGATTTATTCATCGGCATATATTTTATAGTGTTGGCCTTGGGCCCAGGCCCGCCGCGGGCGCCTATAAAATCACACGGATAAATAAGCACACGATCGGCCCGTAATTAAAAACATAACTTATTAATATCGTTTATTAACGCTCGCGGGTCGTACGCGCACTCGACTCATCCCGTGCCTCGTTTGGACTTCTCGCACCTTCTTCCGATAAATCTACTATGTCTTCAATTTCATTATAATTGTCTTATTTATTGCATATAGCCAGCTCGTAATCGTGTTTGATTTAATTTGATTTGTTTTAGTGGTTAGTTTGTAAATGTTAATTTAGTTGCTATATATGCCAAAAGCTACATCGAAAATCAATGTGCAAATGACAGAATGGTACAACTAATATTTGACACTAATTGACAAGTCTAGATGTTTGAAATTGATTGGTTTTGAGAAACATTAATTACCTTAAATCTTTTGAGTGTGCTACATTTGTGTAATGTTGAGCTTCAGGCGCTTACAATATCGTATATCGTTACACAATTATTTTGACCATTGCTCCATGGGCTCGAGTAACATGTTTACACCGATTGCCTGGTCCAATAAAGTGTAAATTACTATAGGCAGCCGCCGGAATATGCAATATTTATATGACCACTGTCCACTAGTCGCGAACTGTTCACGGCGACTTGTGGTTATTTAAACACACGCCATTTAGGCGTATCTTAATGATATATTGATGGTATGTTGCATGGATCTTATAGTAAATAGAGTCAAAGGGATGGGTAAATGTGCCCTGGATTATGGATCTTAGAATAGAATAGTCAAGATGACAACAATTAGACTTGAAAATCGAGTCAATAGATTGCCCAGCAAGCCACGTCAATCTAATAGCGATTTGATTTGTGTAGGCTAGACTTGTCGTATTAACACTATACGACAAGTCGTATTAAAGCCGTACAGAAAGCATAATATTCGTTTCCCAAAACAACAATAGTCGATAAGGCGAGAAGAGAACAATAAACTGGCTGATTTATTTTAATAAAGTAATTTATGGGCCCTTACAAATTGGCCTCATGACGGCCGCCTTATCGAGTGGCGAGAATCGATAAAATCGTTGGCGATGTATCGATACAAGGTTATTAATGGTGAGCTTATTGTACTCGGTAATGAGATAACATTTGTTTTGTAACTACTTGTCACTGTGTTCAAGTGGATGTAATTGTTGTTGAATGTGCATTTACATTTTTTTTTCGATTCAAAATATTATTTCACTTGATATTAAATTGAAAGTAGGTTATAGGGTAGCATAATTAGCCTATAATGTTCCCACCACTGGGAAACAGGCCTCTTCCCTGTGAGTGGGTTGTAATTGTAATCCACCACGCGGGCCCAGTGCGGGTTGCTAGATGTCATCTGTCTTCATTTTTTTTTATCGTAGGATGCCTGTTTCCACACGATGGTTTTGTTTACTGTTGATGAGATAGGTACCACTACCGAAATGAAAAAGAAGCCTAAAGCTAAAACTAAGAATCGATTAGGTATATTCGATTGAAATACTGTCGAAAATCGGCACAGATGACAGCTGATACGTTTGCAAAAAAAGCACCCACGTAAAGCGCAGTAAACCGCAGAACAGTGTGAAAACAATTTTTTTTCGTCAATTGGCCGTCCCATAAAGCAATCGTATCGACGATCGCTGATAACTCATCTGGCTGGATCGTAAATCGAAACGGCGTCCATAACTCGTGCGGCTTAATTACGAATAAATAAATAAATAATTGAATGTGAGCGGCCGCGGGCCTAATCGATCGTGTTCCGAGGTGTCGGAGGTGCTAACAAGGGCCCGCCAGCATTCGAAACGTTTGCTTTGTGATCGCAGACCACTCGACAGCGAAGCGAAAATCCTGCTACCGCACAAGATAACACAATTGGACGCAGCAATTTATTTTTACCATAATCTCGTTCGGTTAATTGATTTAGCGAATATTCACTTTTTTATTTGAATAAATCATGCAGCATTTGCCGTTGCTCGTATTGTGCCAGATGCTAACACGCTTATTGAAATCCGAACACCACACGTCGCTCTGATTCAGACACCTCCTTCTTATATCCTCCATTCAGCTTTTAAGAAGGTCAGAAGTCAATTCCAATGGTCCATTGAAACGGACACCATCTAAACATAGCAGCACGGAAGCCGCACATTGTTCTTTTCATAACGTTTTTTCGTGTGTCGGACGATTGACGCGTATCCATTTCCTCAGACAAGAATAGTAGCCACCTCAGAGTCGTGCTATAAAATAAAGAGTATCACTCAACGACCACCGACCATCTAGATATTAGGAGATGTCGCTGATTGCCGGTCGTTAGAATCTAATTAGCCCACGGATCACTCATCGCGTCTATTTCAATAGTTGTGGAAAATAATTTCTATTTGATTCGGCCTTCCCACTCCGTTTGTTATTCGCGAAAAATCAAACGGCTGTCGCCGTGTCAGGTTGAAATGTGCAGCCTACACGACTTCAATCTGCTCATGTGACCATGCATAGAACAATATACGATATTATTATTGTATTAGAATATTGAAACGGTCTACGTATGTAGTTCATATGTGTAATTGTCGTCTCTTTGCCAAAATGGTTACGAATTTGACAAGGTAACTAGACAAATAAGTTGTCAATCAATTTTTCTGTTACAACGTGTTAAATGAGTCAATTTTTAGAAGTCTGCTCTGATTTCTATACTTAAACTATAAGAACTTCTCATTCAAATGCAATGGTACATTATGCAAATGGACTTGACTTAAGCTTTATTGCAAATTTTCTTGGTGAATCCGAGACGATCATCAATCAACAGGAACTTATTTATGGTCTTTTAACACCATTTATATTTATTTACAGACCAAACATTTATTAGTTTCCTTTACAATATTATTATCAACAAGGAATATATCATCCATGTATACCCGTACATTAAATCCGAATAAATCCTTGTCCATTAAACTGTAAGATTTTTAAATATTCTTAATTGAAAGCTAAATCCAGGTCGGTGCGAAGGTGTGCTTGATGGATGAGCAGCTAAATTACCTCTCCCCCCCTCGTCCCTCACACCGGCTTCCCCCACTAACGACCCGTTGGCCAAAAGTGATTATTTATACCGGTGATGACAGCACTTCCGGTGCTATAACTGGTGATTAAGACGCTGCCCGATTGAAATCTAGGACTATTCTAATAGACACAGGTGCTGAATATATTCTGAATAATAAAATATGACTTGTGACTGAAATTGTAGATGTGGATAATAAAATGACGGTCGTGACGTGTCGTTTTCGGAGGCTCTTGAAGAATGTGTTCGATGACAGGTTTTTGACATTACGAATTTTCGAACATTCTCAAGTTATTATTATGATTCTCAAAATTGTTTGTTCGTTCGGATGATAATTTGTTACGTAATTATTCATAGCTGTTTGTATTTTACTACTGCATTTGCAAAATTCACTTAAATTTGTACAAATTAAATTCTAGCTTGTAGTTATGCAGGTCCAGAATTATTTTGCCATTTGAACCAACATAGTCATTATTACAGCCAATTACGTAAATCAAATATTGACAGTATTAGTTAATATCCGCCGATCGACTAATCTAAATGTGCCGGATACCCGCTATCTGCGTACACATGGCAACACAGCTTGCTTATAGTCTCAAACAAAATGTCACGAATGTATACGGTAAGTACCTTAACTTTAGTGCGCCGGTGTATATTATCTCATATCCGCGAAATGCAATAATGTGTGTCTTTCACACGGATGTCCACGTTTGGGCATCGTTAGCTTTAGTTACTATTTTATTAATGTTGAGATACGATTCTTAATATTCAGCGTTAGTTACGAGCTTAGGCCATGACGTTCGAATTCGAAGTTAGTTTTTCTTTTGTCTATCAATCTACATTCGATCATTAATAGTGATATATAATTGTAACTATTATTTCGAATGTATATAAATAATGAATTAGGTACTTCAATGTATTTTAATGTGTAACGCGTACTTCGAACTTAATTAAATGATAGAGCGTAACACCGGGAGGCGGCGCCGGCCCGCCCTAGATCCCCGCCCGCCCTGCGAGCTGGGCGGATCTTGTAGGGAAGCTTATTGCATTTAGAGGACTATTCATTAGATAGGGAGTGAGAAATAGAAGAGGCGGAAATAAGAACCCTGTGTATTAGACAAGTAGGTAAGCTTACGATATCATTAATAAGCGCAAATGGTAAAGTCAAAACATAGCTCTGCTATTTTGACAGTAAATGTACTAAAATCGTTTACAACAAGCTAGCAAATGTAAATAGAGAATTGAACGAAAACATAGAAAATAAAAATGTTAAAGATATCGAACACGAATACTTTTCAAGGAAAACACACCCACTACTCAATCAAACTATCAACAAAATATCAACCCAACTAATACCTACTGACGGAAATCAGTACGCAACATAATATCTACACGTATCTAAATGTAATCTATTATATAGATATAGATAGGGTCGAGGCGGGGCGGCAGGAAGCGGCCGATATAACGCCAAGATAAGCTAAACCTATCGCTTCATCGGATTACTTCACAAAGAATATCGATCCATCTCAGATATAGAATATAGAACTCTAATTCGATTATTCTAAATGTCAGAGTTCAAGGGAGCCAATTTCGTTGTGCACGATGTTGCAGAGGATAATGATGACGATTTTGTTTCTGTTGAATAATAAAAGTTGATGCAATTTTGAGGCTAGTTGATGAAGAATTGAGGTAGCAATCTGTAGAATAACTTGAAACAGACAAGTGTTGAAATGAAGTCGTCTTTAAGGTAATCGGCAATAGTAGATACCTAATAAGGAGCGGGGATATTGAGGTGAGAACAATCTGATCTTGACCAAAAGAATCAAACAACATCGAATGAAATTGAAACGTATCATTCAAACTTTAATATCACTAAACCAACACTCATCTAAATCACTTCCAGATAGTCAGCCCCACTAACATTATTCATGAGAGAATCAATAATAATAATTGTCCTTTCTTCTCGTTTATAAACCACTGTCGAATGTCACCCTGTTCCTTCATCCCATCTTCCATCCATTTATGTAAATGCAGCATTGTGGCAGACACCTCATTTGTTCTATCTGCCAAGCAGAGCCATTGTCAAAACATCTTGCCCTTTGACTCCATTGTCTGTTTTTTGTCAACCAACACTAGATTATTTTATTTCCGTTATATGTTATTCTTATTCTCTGTTGGCTCATGTTTATCAATATTAGCTTCAATCACTTTTTATTTTGTTTTATTGTGATATGCTAGTTTATTATTTTATGGGCGTTGACCGTTAAATTTGGTTTCAAAGATGACATTTACCACAATAGATTTATTAGACATTCGGTGATACATAACGAGTGGCTATGTTTCAGTTGGACATCGTAACGTGATTTATACTTGTGCAAACAGTGTAAATTTACTCAGTCTTCATAAAACTGATCTAGAAACCAAAATCATAGCCAACATAGTCATTTACGGCTTATTAACAATATTCTGTTGAATAAATGCTGTAGGTGTTGGTTCAAAATGTGCGTCGTCATCACCGGGACGCCGTTCCACATTGTAATATAAATTGTCATTCAAATTACCATTGAGAGAAGACGGTAAACGCGGTGGCACTCGAATTCTCGACACCTTCGTCTAGACACGTCCAAATATGAAGGTTTTATGAATTATATTATTTGGGTTCAACTGACATGAATATGGAAATATTTTGAGGTTTTTTTTACTAAATAAGGAAGATAATTCTAGTGGAGTCAAGCTTAGGGATAATTTCTAACCCCAGGACGTACTTGAAACTTTTTATAGGTTTTCTTAAAAACCAATCTTTGCCCTGGAACATCGTAAACAAAGATTAGCAACAGTGTATTACAACAAAAGGAGTGATACACAAATTAAGGGTTTCCATCTCGATGATATTTTACGATAGCCGTAAGGGACAAAGCGAGAGTCATAAAAGACATCATGTAGTAAGTAGAGATTGCAAACTTATGGAACTTACACAATAGCTGCCAAGCCGGACTAAATATGTTTGGTATGGGACTACGAGTAAGACTAAATCTGCACATATAGTTTTTGTAGAATGCAATTTGATTAGGAACAACCTCATAATGATGCTTGTCGATGAGTAATTATGCACAGCTGTGGAAACAACATTGTAAGCACCAGACTCGTTTTGTCGGTCAATTTTCTCCGCACCCATAAAAAGCGCAAACATGACTACGTTAATAATAAATTACGTATATCTCAGCCAGACGATACTACCATTCGGAAACAACAAATGCTAATAATTACTTTTCAGATTTTAAATGTTCGAAGGGTCGAACCATACTCGCCTCTGCGCGATTCGAAACAATGCATAATACTTATCGATCGTCTTAGAGACTTATTGGAGAATAAATCCGAACGGCTTCTTGAGTTACAGTGCATCGGGTCTCGGCTGCCTTTGTTGTGATATCTGGCGAGTTGGTTTCGACGGACTTTTTGCATTAAACCAACATTTTACGACCTTCATTTATATCGGACGTCGTATAGCTACGTTTTCCCTAGATTTATACTTCTCCTGCAAATAGGTAGAATACAGTAATAGTATTCGTTGGTTAACATTGTGTGTGCACGCGCAGTTTTATTGCAATTACATTATGTTGGTATTGTTCGTATCTGTCGAGTGTCATAACGGCGGCCGCGTCGCGCCGGATAGCTCGGCTTTACGGCCGTCGATAGTTGCCACCTTCGTTTGGAGGATTCCATTGTTGCATTCATCGCAATGATCCGGCGTAGTCGCATCGTCGTCTTTCAGCCGCATCCGACATTTCCATTGTTGCAATTTTATTGCCGGTGTTACCGTGCTGGCGGAGATCGTAAACTACGCACCAGCGCTCGATACTATCGGCGGCGCGGCCCGATGGCTGATGGCCGCGCGACCGCACCGCACCGCATTATCGCGCGCCACCACCGCCACCGCAGCCGCGATTTTCATTCGTTTCTAATAAATTGATACGAGGGCTCCGCGATGCGCCATTGGTCGACTCGCTCCCCGGACTTCGATCCTCGGACCCTGTCCGTAAATCAACTTTACAACCTTTAATTACAGATATTTGCCGTCTCATGTAAGCGTACGGGATATCGGAGGGCTGTGCTCGCGAAAATATAGCATAATAATGGGTATTGACCCATAATGGCTCGCCTGTAGGTACTATCGGCCGCCTTTGTCTTGATTGTTCGAGCAAGAGTATATTCTTTTCTGAATGATTGCCAATTACATCGAATGGCCTCCTGAATTCCACTGAGAGCGATACTTTAATCTTTCTCGGTTTTGATTTGCATTCGAATAAAATGATTTATGTGTTATTGGGATCCAGGGTTTATGTTGTGACGTTTTTTTTTCTTTGGTTTGGTTGGTTTTCAATGTTGTCAAATTTCGAAGCGGGATCGTGATCGCGAGCAATAATTACAAATTGAAATGAGTGTAGTCAGTGTAGTGGTGTTGCGCCGGGTCGGTGTGGTGCGCAGGGCGATGGCTGCCACATTGTTGCACCGGATAGGGCCGACCAGCCGCTGTTTTAATGTCTCTCAGACGGAATTACGCTGGATTGTTCTCAACTTTACTGCTCCCTTCATGATTGATCGTTGTATCCTCGGCCTTATGTCATTTTCGCGCCGTATCTCCTGGAATTTGTACTACAAGCAATAAATATTACTTTGAGTTATGGTAATTTCTCAAAATTATAGTACATGACTCTTTTACGGTCGTTGTGTATTATTAGATCTTAACGTATCTACTTATAAGAACTTATTATGAATATTAATAAATTATTAGCTCTTATTAAAGGAGGGTTCGTGAGTGCACGTGTTTTGTTCCGAAGTGTGGAAATTAACACTAGAATGATCGTATTTCTAAATTAAAACCTCGCTCCAAGGAGCAATAAATTCTTCCGCTCATAAACTTATAACGACTGTCTAAATAGAGGCTAGCTGTCGTTTATAGCCTTAATACTCGAATAAGAAATAAAATAAACACCATGCACTTATGTTTCTGATCCATTTTGCTCACCTTTTTAATTAAATTATAGTATTAAAATAACTTTGAACAAAAAGGAATGGAAATTAAGTGGTTAGTAATGGGAGGTGTGTTAATAAAAAATCTTATGAAAATTGGAATTAATTTGCCAGACGGCCTGTCTGTCTTCTAACTATGTAGGCAAGTAAGTACATACATAATGATGTAGCTACAGTTAGGTTTTCTTAACAAATCTATCGTCAATCGTATGTTGTTAAGTTCTTAGTTTATACCTACCTTTCTTTCTAACACAAGCCAGTTATGAATGGGTCTTTTACTTTAAAAGATTTTTCTATGTGAACGCTGCTTTATGGAAATTATTTATAATTAATGTAGGTTTATTTGTCATATTAGCATTCATTTATCTACAATCGTAAATGTTTTAGTGTTGTATAGGTGGGTTTTCTGAATACGTTTCTCAGTACCTAGTATGTATACGCAGGCCAGAATAACTGATCCTACTTAACTATCCATTATTATTCTCATGTAGGTATATTTCATGATTATTTGCGCTATTTTGTGATTTATAATGTAATAAATTAAATAATAAACTTTGCTTCAATGTCCAACCACACTATATTTCCTTTATTATAATGTTTTATTGTAGTAGAGTTCGAACACACTGTATAAGACACGCTAATATCTAATTCTGTTAGTGCACGAATTGTGAAACAAATTCCCTGAAGTTAACGTGCAATTAAACGCGGCTGAGTCCGACCACTTGGAGTAGTACCAACACTCACGAATAATTGAGATTGATCGAGTCGTGAATCGAGTGGGGCGGTGCAATCAAAAGCGTATCAGACCAATGAGCGGCCGGGCCGGGCTCGCGGACGGCTCTCATTGGTCCGCCGCGGGATTGTCGGGCACCAAGGGCCTTGATACTGCTCTCGATAAGCGGGAGGCGTCGAATGTCGATTCGATCGATTATCGCCCGTGTCGTCGCGCTCCGGCGACCGCAAAGCCGCGCACGCCGCGCGACTGTTACACTTGACACTTTGATGACCCGCGCCCCGTCATTAATACGCCCGTGTCATCACTACTTTATCACCGTATTTATTAACCAAATCACCATTTTACACTAATAAAACGTCACTCACAATTTATTAACGCACCTCTACAAAATTAAATGTTCAACTTAATCTGGCTGTAAAACGGTGCACAAATCAAAGTTGCAATCTGCAACACTTAAAAGAGATTAGTCGGCTAATCGGGCGTTATTTACAATCCTTTATCAGCTCTCGGAGGCGTTCGGTTAGACGATTTACGACACTCGCGAGTTGCCAGCACAAAAGAATTAGCCTTTCTAAGCGACACCGAGTGCCAATAAATATCGGGCGAGGTGCGAATAATCGCGAGCAACACTGTAGCGGGCAACACGAGGAATTTATTCCGTACGCAGTTTCATAAACCGTCCATAAAGTGAAATTCATAATACAAATTTAGCGTAAGGTTTCGTAGGAAAAGCAATAATTTGTCACAATTGGGCACGATTAGATTGGCTCCGCTGGCGATTTGACATAGGTCGTAAATAACGCTTCGGGCGGCCGAATTGAGTGAGCCGTCAGCCGCGCTACGTTGTGTGGGCCTTTATAAATGGTACGTGTATGCAAATAGCGCGAGCGGCTCGGCGCACGCGCATCGAATCGCGCGTTTTCCGCCGCCGGCGAGCCCGTGCGTTTTGTGGAAATCGTTATTGGGGTGATTGCTTTCATAAACAATAGCTTTTGTCCACGGGTTCTTGTAAGCGCTGTGTTATTTAGACGGATAACGGGACTGCTGGCGCGGTCCGCCTGATAACGCACCCAACGCTTATGCAATGTTGTTTAGAAGCCATTCGATGTTGGGAATCGTGCTTTATCTATACCATGTTCAATTGTAGGTAATTTGTTATATGTATTTACGATATTCTCGTAATTCACCGTAACCACTGACCCATAAGTTTTCTTGCCTCATTTACCTGTGATTTCATAATTATTTTGTAAGTTAGCAGGTGCTAACTACAAAGTAAGCACACTTCTCTGCTACTTGAACTCCTACCTACCTCTTTGTACTTAGAACACTATGACTTACGAGTATCATCTCTACGACATCAGTCATTTGAATTTGCTTATATCAAATTTATGACTGCAGCATGTCATTAGTATTTATTTAGGCGACCTTAGCACTAAGGTTTCACTTTATGGTGACCATTACAACGTCATGGCATAGAAAAGTTACACATAATCTTGCACATCAAAGCGAGGTGCACTATCAAATGATGACCAGTGTATCTTGGGCTTTGTATCCTTTAAGGTGTGAATGAGAGTATTGAAAAGTCACAGGTCATTTTACTGTGGGTGAAATGTTAGCCATAAAAGTCGCTATCGGGCTCAAAGCAACTTAGTAGGGTGCTATAAAGGTTGTCAACGTGCTGTGACGAGCGTGGGTGGCGAGTGCAGAGCGAATCGAGAGAAAACCAATCGATAGTAAGCATTAGTGATGCACGGATATTGATTTGCGAGATGCAAATGGTGGGTTTTGGCAGATGTTGCTGAACTGGGAACCACTACACTGTACGAGCAAAAATACTGAGACTCAAAATATGTTCGGAAGTTTTAATGAGTGTTAGTAAATCTTATCTTATTAACTAAATAATTAAATTATTAACCTTATTAACAAATGAATAAAATTGTCTATTTGTAATGTCAAAATAACAACTTTTACTAAATGCATATGAAAGTATAAACTACAAAAACTTATCGTTTATACTCGTATCGTATCGTTCTTTTAACAAAACACAATTTTCAAAATTTTTGTCTGTCTCTCTTTCCGTTTGTTCCGGCTAATCTCCGAAATGGCTGATCCGATTTTAATGAAATTGTGTATGGGGATACTATAGTGGAAGTAACATAGGCTTTTTATCGACATACCATGATACCATATTTCATGTCTTTATCATAAGTCCTTTCTTCAAAGAAATTCTGCTCACTTTTTCTGCTTCATCAAAAAACTTGCAAATTCCAAACTCTTTGCATCACTTACGGTCATCGTGAGTCATCTATTGTTACATTATATTATTTACTACCAGTACATGGCTCAGTTTACGTTATCTGGTTAGTATTGAGGTGCTACCTTAGTCATAGCTTCTTGACGATCGTATTTTGTAAGAAATCGGAATTTCCGATCGTTTCTTATTGTTGCATTTACGGTTCTGTACTTTCCGTACTTAGGTTGGTTTTTGTGGTTATGGGTGTCACGATTGATAACTATTGTTAATACATTTTCTGCTGAATTAGTGGAATTTTTATCAGTAAAGATTTTGTCACCGAATACGTTGTTGACGTATATTTATATTACTTACGCAGCGTTTGCATGGACGTAAAAATATTGAGGTGGGATTTTATCACGCCCTGAATCTCAACGCTCTGCTAGGCGCCAAGAGTTAAAAATCCAACATTGTGATTTTTCAACACGCTGGGATGCACTCTGTTCGATTCTCAACGCTCAGCTCAACATCTAGAGTTGAAAATTCAGTGTCTGATAAAATTCCGCCGCGATATTTCTACGTCCCTGCGAACGTGAGCTTATGCTGACTTTACTGCTAGTTTTATAAAAATCTGCTAAAAATTAAGGTTTGATTCCAATGATTAATAAGTGTAATTATTGCAGTGTGTTTTGACTCTATTTGACCACAAGTAGTCCTATTTAGCAAAATGCAAAATTGGATTGAAATCGCAGTCAACTGTACCTACATACTCCAATTATTCAAAAGCAGAGACACTTGTTCTTAAAATGGTAATTTATTCAACATCGCAGATTGAATTTACACCTAAACTAAAACTATTAACTACACTGTAGTGGCATGATTTTCAAGCCAGCAAGGCCTGAAAATTATGCCACTACAGTTTTATGCTGATGATAATTGACTACGATTTGTTATCTTCGAAGAAATGTAAAACAGAAGTTGTGGCAAGGAAGCTATTCAAGGATTGCCTGCAATTTTCAGTTACATTTTGGTTCTAATCCAAGTTTTTCATAGTTTCACTATGGGTCACATACATATATGGGTCATATAAATACGAACCACCTTAAAGTGGATAAACCAAAAAAATTATAATCTACGAACCTGATGAGATGACCATTAAAATGTGCTATGTAAAATGGTAATTGTTACTAATGCAAACTTTACATCTCACTGTTAATAGATCGACAGCTGACAACCCATCTAATAACAAAATACCAGGTATCTCATACAATACCCAGCAAGTACTCTAAATACTCCAATTCTGCGCATCATGTTGCTCCATTTACTCTTCAAACGTGGCAATTAATCTGAACGGGTGACGTTGCCACCCCTTCAGCCACCACCCCCGGACACCCTGCCTCACCCCCGGACACCCCTGGCCCAGATAACCGGGGGAATGATTAACTGCAGACAGGAAGACGGATTGACAAATAGTCGTTTAGGTATTTCGCTAATGTTTCGCTCTCATCAATAAACGATCGAGGCTGTTACATGGAGGGGCTGTTCTTGTTGAGGATATTCGCTGTTGGGTTGTTCTGTTGGTTTGTCGATGGTCGTTATGTGAAATACAAGGACAGTGTATTCAAGTATGATACGGCTGATCATCAGCGTTATTCTGAACTCCCTGCGTTTAAATTTTTCGTCAGTCGGAAAAGTAATATCTACGCGGTCAAAATGTAAGGAACAGCAAATTTTTATTTTGTTTCGGAATCATGTACCTGAACCATGGTTACGTACCACCCTGTTTGCCTCTTTTCACTTGTATGCTGAGCTTGATTCTCGGCCAGCCTCATCCATCTACCAAAATGTTACATGCAAAGTTTATAGTCTGCTACCATTTTATGACAGCTTCGATATTTTTTAAGAATGTACCTACTGTATACGTACATACTACACAATCAGAACGATGATAATTTTTCCAACTCAATGTTCAAAATTGGAATTAGAGACTTCCTTTTTACCAAAAGTAGTAGATGATAAATTCTCTATTACTTACAAGTCCATTCGAAAAATTACCAGACAGGAGTAACCCGTAATGCCGGCAGGCGCGAACCGAGACAGCTTGTAACTCGATATCGAGCGCGCGGTGACTGTGCAAATGTAACGAATTGTTTGCAACAATCATTTAGACAATGTTGATTGATTGCCGCCGACGCCGACGCCGCCGCCGCGTTCGAACAAGTCAAATTGAAATAACTTTCAGAAGCTTGCGTTGGAGATTAATGTAATAAAGGGATAAATTGGTGATGTTCTATTGTTTTCTGATAACACAGCATTTGATGTGCATGATGAGGGTGATGTCTTGGCGGCCATTTGAGATAGCGCCGATGAGATTGTTAAACCATTTGGAAATATATTGATGTGATTATCCAGTGAATACTTAACACTTGCTAGGTGGTAATTTGACAACCATTTCATGGTAACAAGTGCGAATGTGACTCCGTCTTCAGTTGGCGAAGTAATGGGATATAAACACTGTTGTTTTCTTGTTCGAGAGATGTAAACATCACAAGCTGACAGTTCCACTGTCTCACAAGCGTATCTAAGCGGCTAACAGTTCCTTATTGTAAATCGCAGTGTTAGCGTTGTCGGTACGGATTCGTCACGTCATCGGTTAAGTTAACAGCCAAATTACAGTAAATCAAATAGTCGCAAACTAGCCACATAGAACAAACGGGCCTGGCTTCCGTGGCCACACGGGCTGTGCTAAATCGGGGCCACTAATGCTGCGCGCGCGCATCGTAAAAGCGCGATCTGACTCGCTCGCGCCCGTAAATCATCGATCGTGCGATGCGATGCGATTTAGCGCGCTCGCCTTGTTGCCCACTTGACGCGTGTTGTCCCAGCAAGCGCTGTAAAGCTTGTTTTGATAGTTTCTTAAAACTGCCACGTGTTTGGCCGTATCTCATAGAGATTGTTATATCAAGTGCTTTTTAGCTTTATTAGACAGGCACTTCTATCCGACACGCAGCATTACCTCTAAAGGCTGTGGTGTTGTTGTGAGATCACATTAAAGCGTGTAATGTCGTCGTATAAAATTGTGATTAATGTCTCCGAAGGGATACAGGTGGCGGTAAGTTATGGTTGTCAACATAATCAGCTTTTCTTCTCATTTTATCGTCACTGGCTGTTAGATATGCGGTTGGGGCAGTAAAACAAATTCTATTCTTCATATAGCTTTATTCATGTTGGTAGAGGACCGTAGACCAAAAAAATAAAGTTGGTAACATCAAATTCTTCAAGCATTTCCAATATAGTTTTCACCATTTCTTCAGCTTAATCTAGCGCTGTATCTGTTTCTATATTATTATATAAAAGTAGTTTACGTTTACGATCTTTATGAAGTACGCAGTAAAGGGTTTTACAACTTGCAATAGTGAGCGAATGCACTGCTCTCCTCTATTGGAAGTTATATCATGATGAACATGTTTCTCGTGTTTGTAAAGACTCTTTTGTTACATTACGATATATTTGCTATCCCTGATTTTGAATTGCCGCTGTTGTATTTTGAGAAATTTTATTGCCGACGGAAGTTTCACGTTGATGTTCTTATTACCAATAGGTACCGTGGCAGTTAAGTTATCCTTATTTCAGTGCGTTGTTAAGTATGGTATGCTATGTAGGTTCAGCATGAAGTTTATTGATGGCGATTCTTTAGATTAGACTAATATCATCTCTTCTATATACATTTATATACACAATAGCTTATTTTTTGTAATCACTTCTAACACAGTCTTACCGTTATTATTCTTTGTTGCGACGATGAACATAACCAATTAATACTTCTTGTATCTTCTATACTGATATCAATTTATCTTTGTTCTAGGTACTCCAATCAACCGGCTACCGATAATGGCGAAGTCGGTGCTAGATCTGTATGAGCTGTACAACCTGGTGATAGCTCGCGGAGGGCTAGTGGAAGTCATCAACAAGAAGCTATGGCAGGAGATCATCAAGGGACTGCGGTTGCCGTCGTCCATCACGTCCGCTGCCTTCACGTTACGTACACAGTGAGTAACATCCTCCTACCTGAAAAGACTATCATCGCAATATTAAAAAAGTGATTTAGTCATCTCTAGACCTAAAAGAAGCAATTTGTTTCACTTGGTCCATGCAAGATTAGAAGAACCCTAATAACTATAAAGCTAAGATTTACAATCATTCAAAGGATATTAGAACTTTTTGGGCACGTGAGACAATATTCTCAAAATGAAATCATTTCGAACAGCTTTCGTTCTGAAGGCCTCATCCAAATCAGTATACGTTATCCTTCAATCTAGAACATGATCGACAAAAGGTGTGTTTGTGTGGTCCTACAAGTCAGGAGCCCGCACCATATTCGACCTGCTTTGTGTCACATCCTCATTCAAATTCTCACGAGGTGGAGACAAAAGATGGACCACAATGGCACTACGTGAGCGTCGGACGCGACAATATGACAACTTGATAATTAATAACCTTAGCTCATCTCAGCCGATATAATTTCCCATTTATCTCTCTAGAGTTCCTTCACCTCGTCTTTTGTCGGATGTCATAAAGGTGGTTTACGTTTATGATTCAAAATGTACGACGGTTACGCACGAGCCGATGATTTCCAACGCAGCTTCTTTTATTTCGATCTGTTTCTGTATGCGTCTCGTTACGTTAATTTTCATAGTGAGTTTGGACTTTGAAGTGATTTTGTAACTAAATATTTCAAACGATGTCGTAGATTGTTGTCCTAAATAGGTATTGTGATATTAGAAAGCTGACTATTGTTTGGTTTGTACACATTATTACTTCATTAATGCAAATCATTTCGAAACTGATGTGAGTTAGGCATCCATTTCCCAGTATCGAGTCTTTTATTCACAGTTTGTCTTCTACATAATGATTCTTAGTTTCCACGCTGTAAAACATTAGTCATTCGTTAAAATTCTATCGAGACAAAAGTATTCTAATGCCAAAGCTTATATCCAGTAACATTCATAAAATTAGACTAACAGTAATGACGAATGTCGTATATATAGATCGCATGTGACAGTTTTAAAGGTGGCGTTTTTATGAGACGGCGGCTCTCATTGTGTTACGCATTAAATATGTGACCGCTTAATATGACATATGGAAGGTACACGCGACAATGGGGTCATATAAAATTGACACTGTACAGAATAGGATTAGGATTGTAATGGTACCTATTATACTTGAAGGATAGACTTTTGATAATAATTGGGCTTGAAATATGATTTATAGGGCTGTCAAGCCGCGGGCGGAGCGATAGAGTTATTATTAGATTCGTTCGTTCTAAAGGATTGAATGGTGACATCTTTTGATTTATTTTCGAGTTGATAGATACGAAGATTATTTTGAATGATAAAAGATTCGAAATGAGTTGTGGCGGTGACGCTTTGACATCAACGGTTGTCCTTCATTCTGTTTTTGTAAAATTCCACCTTTGCTGTTAATAGCTATTCGTATTGTAAGAGTTATAGTATCTTCTCTATAATAAAGGAGTACTTACTATTGGCTAGCTGACCACCTCTCTAACATTTTTGTGATCTATTACAATCTGCTTTACATGTATGGTCTAGCTGCAAAACATGTAAAAGTCTCTGATGTTGTAAGTAAAGTAAAAGCTACGTACAACTGAAATATTAGCTAACATTTTTGCATTTCTTTCCAGATATATGAAATACCTGTATGACTATGAGTGCGAGAAGAAGAACCTCTCAACTAGGAGCGAGCTGGATGCCGCCATTGAAGGCAACAAGCGTGAGGGTCGCCGCGCATCGGGACAGTACGACGCACAAGCTGCTTTAGCTATGGTGAGTACCTATTACCGGAACAACTGATATATAGGTCCACTAAGTAAGACCGAAATAATATAGTCTATTATTTCTATAATTCTACACAGTCTGTAAAGAGTTTCCTCATTAAATGACTTAACGTTCAAAATGTTAAGGCTTTCCAATTACTTTAAGTGATTAGGCTCCAAGTTGGCAATACTCAATCGCCTTTTCGACCTCTTGTCTTTATTCCAACTTATTTGAACTCTGCACAGAACATTCATCTCATTATTCACTTCTTTCTCAATAACATCATATGTCACACAATCCTCCATCTTTTCTGGCAATTGAAATTTAGAACTACTGGCTTAAACTAAAGCCCTATTTACACGATGCAAGTTTCTTGCCTGGGCATGCAATAAAATTGAAGCAACAAATGACTTGATTGTCGCTTTAAGTTATGGTATGCTGCAGGCAATTAAATCGCACCGTGTATACCTCAATCCTCATTACCTCACATCAGAAGACAGTGAAACCACTGACGCCTGATCATCCTCATCTAACGTCCTCATCTTCTTGCAGTCCCACTAAACCAACTTCTGTAGTGCTGTTCTGTAAAAATCTCTGTTGTCATTCCACTTGTTGCTAGGAATGACACAGTTCACTTCACCTAAGTTTTCACATTGAGATTTTTACAGAATACATCAGCTGGTGTCTGGCCATCACGTAACGTCCCCGTCTTCTTGCAGCCCCCATTAAACCGCGTGCCCGCGTCTCTCGCGCAGCTGTCGCAGCACATGCAGCCGTTGTCGCTGTCGCTTGGAGGTGTCGCACCACGCTTGCCGCCGCTGCCGCCGCACGCGCCGCATCTCGCACAGCACGACATCGAGTACAGGGTGCGCGAGTATATGAAAATGATACAGCAGCAGAGGGAGCTAATGAGAAATGGTAAGTTAGAATTAGGTCAAAATGTTTTTTGATTGTTTAAAGTGAATGAGATCTAAAAGTCTCGAATTGCACGCGCACATTATAATGCTGCACATGTTGATTGAGCTATTGCTTAACCTGATACGAAATAAGAAAAAACATAAATAAATAGGTCTTCGTTATTAAGGACAGTGATGTAATAATTGTGATTAGGTATAAAGTGCCTTTTAACAGGAGATTTTAAAGTGAATCTTTAAATGTCTGTTGAAAATGTGCATAATTAGAAACTTTTATCCATTTTTTTGTTGCTTGGTCTGTATTATCATTAACAATGTACCGTCTTTTCTCAGGCTCCGAATCGCCCCCTAGCAATGGTCCTGCTCCAATAATGTCTCCTCGCGACGCAGCCGCTCTCAGTGCCATCGACGTCTCCCGCCTCACTCTCTGGTCGCTCTACAACAATAACAACAACAACAGTCCACAACCAGACCTCGAGCCACAACGGTAAGTTGATTTGGTTTGACTCAATTGTTTGTTGCGTAATCCCATCCAGTGATTTAATTCAGTATAAGTCCCAAGATAGTTCCTTATGGAACACTGCTCTTTGCTTATCTTATAATATAGAGATTAAAAGATCATTACTTCGGGACATTCTTGAGATTCGATTATATCTAAATATGTATCAATTACATGACTTGAGTCAGTCAAGTTAGTGTCTGCTATAGCACTGTTCCATTATTAAGTAAATTGAAAGCAGTCGACAGATTTCCAAATGATAGAACCTACGCTACAGCTGCAGTGTGGGTATTGATCAACGGATTGGGATCGATGCGTATTTTATTTCTATTTACGCTTATTATTAAGGTCAACTTAGGTTGGCAAATTCTGACATTCTCCTTATCCTCAGTATGGGTTACAGCGAGGCTCTAAACCTGAGCGAGAGCCCCAACTCGCTGACGAGCGGCGGCAAGCGCGAGGCGTGCCGCTCGCCCGCGCCGCCCGCCAAGCGCCGCACGCCGCGGCCCGCCTCGCGCCCCGCCTCGCCGCACTCGCCGCCGCAGCACCGCCACAGCCGCAGGGACGCCACGTCGCCGCCACAGATCAACGGCATGCCCAATTCCAATGGTGTCAATGGAGCTGCCTTCAAGATTACTACCAGAGGTGAGCACCTACAATTTTGTGCTATTTCCCGGATTGGTGTCTTAGATTATAATGTTTGGTTATCTGTTATTTCTTGCCTTGAATCTATTCATTATTGAATCTCTTTACTTTACCTTGATTCGGTTTTTCTCGAAAGTTAAATTGTTCAATTATTGTCTAAGTTTTCTTAACCAACCATGCTGCAGTCATAAAATTATACACGTTGAGCCCTATCCTTTTTAGGCTCTTCTCTCACCAAAACAGATCTTTAGCTAACATCATTTGTAATCAAACATTTTTCTTGTCCCCCAGGAGACGCGAGTACAGGCGACCAGCAACTGGTAGTATCAATAGAGCTGAACGGAGTAACGTATGAAGGAGTACTCTTTCCCTCAGGCAACGGTCAGAATGGACACAGACAAATGGTGTCTTAAACACACACACATATACTTATAGCGTAGTTGTTAGCTGCTGCGGTTTCGAGCATCGAGTATTCACTCACATCTTGAATTTGGTACGGCACAAAATTTGGCTTCAGAGAAGTAGAATTGTTGTTTTGAACGTCCTCTTCATTAAAAAATAGACTTAAATACTATTGTAACGCCTTGAGGAAGATTTTGCCATCATATGTAGAATGTTGACGAATTGTCCATGTTTAGGAGTTGTGTTGAGTGAGGAAGACGCGGTCACTTGTTAACGGGATATGTACCTGGTTAATGTCACCATCTTGAACGTAACTTTGCATTACTTTAAGAATATGCATACATTTTCTACCATCCCAGTTCCATTTCTCCCTATTCTCCTCTTCGGAGCATAGGCAGTGAGTTTCGTCATCAGACTGTGTATTACGGTTGAGTTTGTATCTTAGATTGCTGTGCTAATTAATACCTAATCAAGAAATGAGAATCATATGTAAATATCACATATCATCTTGAGTTACTATTTTAAGAATAGTTTTTGATACATCGTAAAATTAGTCTGATATGAACTCAACAGCGACGAATCTATTAATTTATAATTTGCTCTGTTTTTTTTTAAATCATCTAAATATTCGGGACTTGAAATCGTAGCTTACAAAAAGTATTGTTTTAAAGATTGAACTCAAATTATTCGAGATAAGTACAAAATTTTCACCTTACGGATCATCCAATAAAGATATTATCGTATGTACTTAGTTATTTTTAAATGTGATTAAGTTTTTTTTTGTATTTTTTTCAAAGTATTTATAGTTCTCTAAAAAAATTACACTGCCTAAGAAGAACGTGAAATTATTTGTAAATAAAAAAATATGAAATAATTTCATCGCTATTCTTTAATGGATGTTTTGTATGATAATTTTAATACATTTTTTATTATGTCGTACAGTAACGACAGTTTGTGTAAATATAGTTTTTAATTTTTACGTTATTTATAATTTGACGGATGTGTGATGAGTGGTCGAGGCGTCTGGGCTTGTGTTTGCGTGGTGACGGAAACTATTTAGATTATTGTTGTTCTGCGTATACTCAGCTGCAGAATGAGTTAGCAAATTGGAAATGCAAAGTGCCATTGAACGAGTTAATTATGATGTATGGTACTTAATTTTGTACTTTTAATTTGTTTCCTTATTACTGCACCGGTAGCTTGTGTCTAGCTTAACTATTAGTTGTAGCACATTATAAATCTATTATAAAACTCATCAAAGTGACAAGTAATTTTAAATATAATGTGTTTTTGTAAGTTCTGACGTGTTACAACTAATAATGTGAGTTAAATTACATCTTTACTAAGTTAACGTAATCTAAATGTGTTTTTCGTATTTGTATATTATTGTAAATAGATATATCTATTATCGTGTGAAGTAGTGCAGCGTTTTATACACCGTGTCGTATGTTTGTGATTCTTGATTCAGAAGGTGTATATTTTAATTTTTCTATGAAGATGTCAGTATTGTACTTAGTGAGTAGGTATTTATAAATTGTGGATTGAAACTTTGTGCACTTTGGGTGGAAAAGTTGATTGTACCTACCGGTGAACGGAGAAGCGTCTGTCAAGGAGTTGTTTTGACTTAGTCGTGCAAAGTGTACGTAGATTTCCTTTAAAAAATGTAGACGTTTATGGAAATAATGAATGTTACTAAAACCTCTAAAGTACGCGGTGTTTTTACTTTTTATTTCAATTTGGTCGCAGTTTTTATTTATCGACATTTTCGGCTGCTAAGTTGATGAATGAAAACTGTGATTTATGCTGAAAGTAATTCTCGAATAGACGTTTGAAATAGTCAAACCATTATTATTATTATTTTATTGAATAATTCAGACGAATGTATTATTTGGACAAAACATTTCAGGCTACTTAAAGTTCACAAATAGTTCGTTTAGCATCACAACATGCCATTTTATTAGTTTTAATTAAACACTTAATTAAAACTTAAGTATTAATTTAAGTAACTTTGTCGAAGTGATTGAATGAGTCCGTTGAGCTGAGCAGTCGAGTGGTGGAGCTATGGCAGCTTGCTCTATTCATAAGTTTTCATAAATTATAATAATCGTAGTGCAATAAGCAATATCCAAAATTACGAAAGAAAAATCTCCAGTAAAATAGAAAAAATCTAATCGTAGCATTGTTGTAAAAAATATTGAAAAAATGTTTTTTTTTTTGTAAATGACTGATTTAATGTTTTACAATGTAAGTTAATTTAAAGTATTTAATTTTAAAGATTATTGTGTAAAATTAAATTAACTGTTAGCCGCATTATTGGAGCTAAGTAGTGGTAGATGTTAGTACATTCCTGACGATGTACAATACTTGTTAAGAGCAACAATATATATACTGGCCTACTTATATACAGGTAGTTAGGCCAGGGGATTGCGCATTAGCGAATTTCGTATTACACCAAAAATGTTTGATGTATTCAAATAATTATACACAATTAAATAATTATGTATTACGAATAATATATTTTATTTCAAATCATTATCCCTACAAACCCTCCAAACAAAACTGATTGTACAGTTAACCTATTAAATGTTTTGGGGTCCCAACTCCCAACATCCCATGGCTAGTCAAAAGTAGGTCCTTAATAACTCGATCAAAATACACGATCTCAATTACTAGGTATCGTAGAAATCTATGTACCTACCTAGACATGTGATCCGGTGATTTTCCCTAAAACCAAGTACCTAGGTAACATCTATGGGGCTAGGCCTTTCCTTGTATTAGCAACGCCATAGATAAAATATATTCTCTGATTGATTGCCCCTTTAAAAAATGAAACCCTACCTCTATAGGTAGGGTTTAATTAAAAACTTTCATAATCAACTAATACCTATGTACCTACCTAATTAATTCTACTTAGGATAGAGATATAGATAGAGGCGTGATATCACAAGCATATATAGCGTTAATAGCGTATCTATCTCATAGATTTTATAAGTTAAATAAGTTCTAATGGATCATTGTATGAGCTATACTGATTCCATAGCGCTTAATTACCTCATCTGCTTTGAAAAATTAGAAATTATCTCTCAAATACCCAAAAAGTGATTTCGTATACTTAATAAAACGCCATCTATGTTGTAACTCTGAAACTCAACATTGTAGTACTACTAGCGACATCTGTCTAAGCCTAATGAAACGAGAACGTTACGGCTTGGCGTTGATTTGCAATGGATTGGCTTTGTATTGGCAACAGAAGGTTAGCCTGCTCCCGCTCGAGGGGTTAGCAGGTTTTATAGTTTCACAGTAGATGGCGTTACAAGTCTGATCAGGTCTAATATTTAAAAAATATCGTATATGATCCAGAACCTAGATAAATAGAAAGATTAATCTTCTATTCAGTGGAACAACATAAAGAAACGCAACTGAGCACAGCTAAGTGACGTAATACGCTCAAAATCAAAAATACAGACCTACCTGCACAATTTGCCAAGACTGTAGCCAATGTACAGCACTTATAAAAAAACAATTACTTTTTAATGAAAAAGGTCAGTATTTAAAAACGAGGGTCCCCGAAACGAGCTTGCAATAGCTCGTTTCGGGGACCAATTGCAATTACTCGCTATAGGGTCAATCGCTTCGATTGAATTTGGTTTGGTTGACGATTAATGTGCACATCAATATGTATCAATCACGTAAATATGAGATCCCTTCCCTTGACATATGGACGCCGAGTAGGCCAGGTACATGAACAGGTAGGTACCTATGTATTTAGTGAAACAGTGTAACGTACTGAGTGTATAATGGATGCAAGTATATCAGGGGCGTATCAATAGAAAATAGCGCCTAGGGCATGCATCACATTTGCGCCCCTTCGTAAATTATCTTCTCGGTCTACACTGAGCATAGATAGCTTGAGCAATTAAAGTCAAGCCAAGCCAAAGCCAAGTTATTCATTTCAATTTGGTAAAAAATCGCTTGCAATCTTACAATTTTAAGAGTTTGCATAAAATAGGCAGATTTAGAAATACGCTTTTATCCTCGTACTGCTCAATATATTCTAGCTCTTCAAATTTCTTAGATCTAGGTAACAGTAAGAAATGGTTTATTGATGTTTTTTTTTTAAATAAAAAATTGGCGACTTTTTTGCGCACCCCTTCGATAGGCGCCCAGGGCTCTTGTGCTGCCTACCCCACCATAGTAACGCCACTGAAGTATACCTACCCGCATTTACATGTAAGTGTGCTACTTTTCCGCTGTGTTTTTCTTCCGTGTGGTGCCGAACGTAAAAGAATAGCACCATCCCATTTCTTCCCGTGGGTGTCGTAGAAAGCGACTAAGGGACTTGCTAGAGAATGGGCAGCAGCGTTCTCTATGCATTTGACTACCGCGATACTGCGATCGCCAACCCGCCTTTCAAGCGTGGCGATTATGGCAAATCCCCCCCTTTTGGGGGAGGCTTGTGTCCATCAGTGGACGTCTTTCGGCTGATATGATGGCGCTACTTCTCCGCAATGTATTTATACGATTACTTGGTTATCTATATGTATTTATTTCGTGAATAATATTTTAGTATGTATGTGTATTAGTGTACATATACTCGTAATATGGTATACAACAACATACAACACAACATCACGCCTGAATACCCCACACCAAAATTTCTCTAGTTAAATATGTTCAGTCTCATGTAATAGGGGCGAGCCTATTGTCATCACCTGGGTACAAATCCAGACTCCGGGCGCGTACTGAGAAATTCTAGATGGAATAACCCAATGACATTTTACCCCACCCGGGAATTGAACCCAGGTAATAAAAAAAAAATATGGAGCCTTGATGTCTGAAATACAGATATAATATCAAGTATAGACAGAGTTCAAAATCTGTTCATAGAAACAAGTGTCCTAAATTGTATCTATGCTTTCAAATTGTTGTACAATTTGAAAAAAAAAAAATGAATTATACTTATGGTACAGCATTGTATTATTACTACAGGCAGTTAGCCACTATTAATAACATATCATATTTGCATTATAATCAATCCAAGACAGGGATTCATTTGTTTTATATCATACCTACATACAATATCAATTAATGATTGACTGGAAAATCACTACTGTTATTTTATTTATTTCATAGGCTTTCGACATGGCTTGCATAGCCGTATAGCTCACGAATTGATTATTCGTGAGCTATACGGCTACTCTTACGTTAAACTGTATCATGGACATGTTCTTTACCGTCATGCCTATAGTTTTCCTGTGAACAGTGTGACCAGATTAAATTTTACGAAAATACCGAGGCACCTCAAAATAAAAAACTTTTTTCAAAAAAGTAAACAACCGACTTCCAAAAAAACACTAAAAAGTGAAAAATAACTTTAATTTCGGAAGTCGGTGACTTTGGATATGTATTTTAATTTTTGGTCACCGCCTTCCGAAATTAAAGTTATTTTTCACTTTTTAGTGTTTTTTTGGAAGTCGGTTGTTTACTTTTTTGAAAAAAGTTTTTTATTTTTCACTTTTTAGTGGTTCACATGTGCTTACCCCTTCACAGCGTACCGGCGTGATGTTATGTTATTAACTGGTGTAAACAATTGACAGACATGAGATTTCAGCAATCCCTGTCCATTTGCTATCATTTATTGAGGAGTTCCGTTGCCTATCTCCGAAGTTCTTCATCAGGTCTTCACCAAATTGAAATGGAACCACTCCGAGAAAGTACTCTTCCAAAAACTACACAAATTGCTTCAAGTGTGCCTATAAAATTTGAAGAGTTCTCTCTATTTCTCCAGGATCCCATCATCAGATCCTGACTTGATGATCATGGGACCACCTGGGAAGTATACCCTTTCAAACAAAAAAAAAATTATCCAAATCGGTCCAGCCATCTTCGAGTAATCGGGGAACATACATAAAAAAAAATTAAAAAAAAAAAAAAAAAAAGGTTCCGACGAATTGAGAACCTCCTCCTTTTGGAAGTCGGTTAAAAATACTGAAATATACCGACTTACATAGGACAGATATACCAATAAAAATACTGATTTTCTTAACACGTTTTATTTATTCATACTCACAATAAATGTTAGAGTTATATTTTAACATCCTTTTCGAAGGATTAAAATTTACACAACCTCCTTCATCCTTAACACCTTGCTTTGTTTTTAAAATAGCTGACACACTTTTGTTTATAAATCTGTTTCTTTGGTCCGTTTTTATTAAATTTATCTGTGAAAATATGCGCTCGCATGCAGCATTCGACACCGGTATACATAGAAGAGATTTACTAAAACTAGTTATATTTTTGTGTTTTAACATGCCATCACTGTTAGAAATTTTCCCAACTTCCACCCAAAATTGTTCACACGAGATGGGTGAGCCAGTGCTGGAAGATTGTAACAAATCACTTACTTCGCGATCAAACTTTAGGGTTCTATATTCTTCGTCAATTAACTGCATTTGTTGTGGCTGTACGTCGCATGGGAAAGTTTCTATCACATTTCGTAAACTGCGAAATTCTTTATGCACGGCAGTGTGTGGGTCAAGAAATTTCAGTTCTCGAAAAACTGGATTTTCAAAAGGCAAACGTGATTTCAATTGCGTGCTCAACTCAATTAAAAATGATTGGCACCTTCTGAAAAACTCAGCAGTCTGTTCTTTCATGTTTACATTTTCCGTGTTTGATTAATTCTTGGCCTACTTGAATACCTAAGTACATATCTTTCAATGGCAAGACTTTGGGTCTAACGTAAATACATTGTCCGTACGTTTGATGTAATTAGCTTTCATGAAGCCACCCAAAATCGACAAGTACATACTAGATGCATCATCATACAGTCTGTCAATGCACGGATAGTCGCCTTGAAAAATTATGTTAAATTTGTTTACAATCGGTAAAATGTAGTCCAAAAAGTAAAAGTACAATTTGTTTATATCAGTGGTAAAAGAATTAAATAAAAATTCTGATGACATATTGCGATCACTCAAGTATTGGTCTTGAAAGAACAATTGCAATGCCCTCCACTGCTCAATTATTCTACTAATACAGGCATGAAGTGAAAGCCACCTTATGTCGTAATGACGCAAAATTCTGTGATTTTCAGTGTTTGTGAAATTTTGGAACTCAGCAAATTCTCTTTGACGCTTGCTGCTTTGAGAAAAATATCCATCATATCATAATTATATATATATATATATATATAGTATTTTACAGGCGTGGCTAACACTTAATGCTGCAGAGTGACAAACACATTTTATGAAAAAGCACTTTGGGTTTACTTCTTTAATTTTTGCAACAATGCCAGAATGTTGACCAAACATCACATTCATAGTATCAGCAGCGAATCCTATTACGTCTTTTATTTCTAAACCTAATTCGGATAATTTTGATGACAACGAATTAAATAAATGACCTGCGGTCTCACCACTTAAATCAACTAAATCAAGGAATTTGGTTTGTACAGTACATTTAGTTTCAGAGAAGTATTTAATTAGTATTGCCAATACTTTGCCTGTTGCAACATCTATACTCTCATCGATTATAATTGAATATACTGGTTTACCTGAAGGAGATGCAGTACCAAGTATGTCTTCAATCATATCTTATTCGAAATTGGGTCCTAAAACATTATAAGTTATAGCGGCTGCTTTGGTTCTCTTGCTGGAAAATTCTTTCACAATATCGGAATCGGTAAAATACTTCACTAGAACATCACTAAGATGGTCCATAGCTCTAAATGGGATGTTGTGTTCCAACAGAAAACTGCATAAACGCAGCTCAGCTTTTTTGAATTCGTCTTTCAGTGGGGCCTTTTTGAAAAATGTATCAACCTGAAAATTTTAAAAATACTTGGTTGCTTAGTTTTTTTATAACAGCGCCGCATTTCATAGCTGTCACCTAACTGATTTTGAGAAACAAAACTAGGATGATTAACTTCAAATTAAAATATATCCAAACTCCTTGAACTAGGTAAGTAAAGCGAGTTATGCTTACCTTTGACTGTCCTTTATATTTTATCAAGTTCGATTTATGCTTTTTAGTATGTGCATGCTGTTTTATAGATGCTAATCTACTTTGCAGTTTCGCATTGCATGCTTTGCAAAATGCGGTGAACTCGTCATCTTTATAACGTGAAAGCCACGAAGAAAATTCCGGAATTTGTTCCCACTTAGCTAAATAACTTTGCTGAAAACTAGACATGCTGTCCGGATGAATGCAACTAAGTAAATAAAAACAACGAAAATCGCGTTCTATTTATATGATGACAAAAACATCTCCTATTTTGGGGAAATTCCCGAATTATCGAAAGAAAGTCCTCAAAGATTAAGTCGAATGCAGAAGAGACAATCATTTCACTTGAACCGTATTAGACGATTTGATACTAGTAATAAAGTATCTTTTAAGTTTAACTACTACCTATTCATGCAACTGAAAACTTAAAAGTAGACGTTGTTTTGAAAATTATAGATAAACTAGCGGTCCGTCCCGAATTCGTCCGGGTAGACTGATATTCATGAAACACAACTAATTTAAATGTATGCAATCTGGAAATTACGCTCTATCTAATAGTGCAAACCGCATTAAAATCGGTCCAGCAGTTGTAAAGTTTTAGGCGAACAGACATTCTGCAAGTCTGATTAATACTATGTATTGATTGATAATTGTATATGTAGTATTACAATACTACAACGCCGGCAACGGCCGTCTTTCTTGTCATATCTGTAACTTACTCATCTTTGCTCATAGATAACATGTATAAGTATAAACTAAATCCGGGAAAGTCCCCAATGTTCGCGTTCCGGGGAATTCCGCAAACATTGTCGCAAAGACGATCACTCACTACGGTGTTGCCATAACTTCAACCAAAATATACCCAAAAACACTGACTGCCAGCAATATACCTGAAAATATACTGATGTTCGGAAAAATCGATGAAATATACTGAAAAAGTATTAAAATAGGTACTGAATCTGGTCACACTGCCTGTGAATCAATAAGACACTTGTGTAGCCGACTGCTGAAGGTACTATGAGCAAATTAGGTAGGTGAGTCCTATTTGAAAATATAAGTATGTGGCGGTCGCCACATTGCCATATGCGAACGAACTACACACTGACGTCAAAATCCTGCATCGCGCAAGCTGAGTTTAGCAACTACTAGCAACATTACGTTGTATGTAGGTACTAGGAAGACTACGTTGGGCAATAGCAGTTGCCCACCAGATACAACACCCGCCTGGATGGAGGATTCTGCCATTTCTCATATAGGATGAGTGAACTTTACTTAAACCATGCGTCACTTACCTCTACAAGAACTAACAACACTATTAAAAGAAGTGCATGCCCGAATATAAAAGATAAGCTCTTAGAAAAATTTGAACAGACGCCAGCACATCAAGCTATCCCAAACTGTTAAATTTTCCCAACTGAATATGAACCTTATTCTTCCGGCTTAAAGTTAAAAATCTATCAAAGAAATTTGACAGATTAGGGTAGCCTAATGCGCTGACCTCTGTACAAAAACGTTGAATGGCAGCTGCAGGGTTTTTTTCTATAGAAATCAAATCACTGTAATTTACATCTACATTAACATTTTAAAACTTTCAACAATAAACTTAGGTATAATAGAAACATGAAAAGAAAAGCTGCAGGGTTATAAATACTTGTTTACAAACAAATAGACAAATGGTCAGAAATGATTGCGCTATATTTAGAGATCGGATATTCGTATGCATATTTACCGAAAGTTAATTTTTGGTTATGAAAGTATGGAAGCGGCTTTTAAAACATGTTTTGATGCCAGAAACACCGGGAATGCATAACTTGACAGGTGTAATAGTATGGAAGCGACTTCTAAATTATTAGCATTGCAAAACTATTCAGATACATATTTATTTAGAATTAATGTTTAAGCCCCTATGCAAATATATGTATGTAGGGTGTAAGGGAGGGGGTGGTGTGTGTTAGGAAAAAAAAAAATTAAATAAAGATTATTTCGATACAAAAGCGCATTCCATGTTTGCCAACATCGCAACTTTAGGTAAATATGCATCCGAATATCCGATTTCTAGCTATAATAGAGCAAGAAACAGACTTGGGCTATATAATAGCATTTAAATGCAATCATACCTTAGTCCACGCCGGTTTAGGAATGAATATTTTACAACTGTTTGACATTTCTTTATTTTACGACTGCAGGGGGAAACCTTTACCGATGTGGTGTAAAGTTCTGAAGACTAGTGTCACTGGATCTTGTGCAAAAAAAATATGCAGAATAGTAAAGTAGAACAGTACAGTGGCCCTAGTGTGAGTTTCTTTTAACACATTCGATGCCAAGCACGAAAAATAATTAGTTCGTGTGTCCACAACTCCGAGTCGTCGCTATAAGTAGTCTCGCTAGTCGGGTCCTGGGAATGAACAGAATCATCAATAGCTACTTATTGCGACGACTTGGATGCGAGTTGTGGGCACACGAATCAACTATTTTTCGACCCTTATGCCCCTGCTAGGCATGGAATGCCATCTCGATCTAACGCATCGGTCGCGTTCGATCGATATGGTCATGACACTAAGGCCACAGTACCAGAAAAGTAGGAAACAGTCGTTATAACCAGACTACGGCGACGCAAAATGGAGTGTTATAATCTTGTCAGGTATGTTTGTATGTGGGTAGGTATATAATAGGTATGTGTGTTCATTCATCTGTTTCTTCATAATTTATAAACTACTTATCATATTTTGACAAATGAGGTATCGTTGAAAGCGACCACGATGAGAATATTTTCTTGTTTCATACTTTTTATAGCGTGGTTTTACAGTAGTTGTGGTTTTAGTTTTTGAACAACGTTCAAACTTTATTAATAAACAACACTCATATGTCTGAAACTGGGTTAACTAGTAAAGAATCGCAAAAAAAGTTTGAAAGTTGTTGACTAAAAAAAAGTAACGAACGTAAAAACCTCCTTTAATAATAATTTATTATTAACCGAGTTCACAAAGGAGGAGGTTCTCAATTAGTCTGTTTTTTCTTGTCATGTAGGTATGTTCCGCGATATCTCCGTTAGTTGTGGTTTGATTTCTAAAATACTCTTATATAGATACCCTGAGGCATACCTCAAGGGTTCCAATTTAAATTTTATTAATTTTGCTTTGGTAGCTTTCGCGTTAGCTTCCATAATACGTATTTAATACACTTCGTGTATTTTGATGATGTTCTAATATGTGCTTCCTGTGGCTGTTGTTTACATAGCAAGTAGTGGCACACGACATAAAACAGATAAAAGAAGTTAGAAGGGCCTTCTGGGCGGGGCAGGCGCGCCACTCTTATGAGCAAACGCTCATAAGTCAACCGAAATTTGGTTCACCGGCCAACAGTCGCGCTCATATTGTGACAACGTGCGAAGCTCCGCGAATAAAATTAAATTATGCCGTCTTGCGCTATTATAACGTGTCGGAAAAGAAGCCAGGTGTGTAGCGTTTTCAACTGTTATTTTTTATAAAGTAAAACAACCGACTGCCAAAAAAAATATACTACTAACTGAAAAATAACTTTAATTTCAGAAGCCGGGATCCAATGACACTGACTTCCGAAGTTAAAGTTTCTGTCGGTTGAAAAATATCGGTCGTTTTTTTTTGCTAGATGAATACTTCTAATATTCAATGTTGGTTAAGTTTCTAAACTATGCAAATCGAATCAGTTCAACCATTCAAGATACAATTAATAAGGAGACAAGAATCCTGTGGTCCTACCCCAAACATTAAGTGCCATTCCGAAAACCTAAACACAAGCTTCATCTGACTTCTACCCAACCCTGAACTTGTAAACTTCCAAATTGTGTACTCCAAGGGTCCAAAATTAACATTTGAATTAGGAGTGAGGCGTATCTATCGTAACAGCTAAATATAACAGGTATCTGATGATAACAGACTATAACTATGAAAAACAAACTGAAATAACAGCTACTGTTTCTCGAAATAATAAAATCCTTTACACACGACAGCTTGTGACAAGCTTTTCTCTATTATTCATGTCTATGACAGTTACCTTAGTTAGAATGAGTTATTAACTGTTACTGTTACACTCTGTTATATCACCACAGGCTCTTTCCTTTTCTCGCATAGGTGTAGCACCTTATTTAAAAAGAGAATTGCCTTCTATGGCAATTGGCATTGGATCAAGAACAGGAGGAGCAGATATGCGATTTTACAGTTTATTCCCACATATGAAATAACAGCCTGTTATTTTGTAACAGGTTTTTGGAATTGTTATTTACGTGGAACAGAAACAGCCGGAACCGATATGTGATTATACCTGTTACAACTCACTCCTGATTTGAATAGGGCTTAAGTAGTTAAGTTGAATCGTAGTGGTGGGCCTTTGAACTCGGGGCCTTGTGCCTATTGTTAGCTTAGGACCTTTGCTGTATGGTTCAGGGAATATACACAGACTCTCATCAGATATAGCTTCTGGTATTACAAGAATGAGGGTTTGATTGATACGATATATTGGTTTTAAAGTTATGTAATTCATTGGCCTAGCCTTTTCTCAACTTTTTCGGTGGATTCCATAAAACTTCAGACATACATCTCAGGCTTTTGTAAAATAAAGAGAAAAATCAACAACTTACGTAGAAAGAAGTTGGGCAATTGTAGTCACCATCCACTTTGTTTTTTAACGGACTTAAAAAAAAGGAGGTTATCAATTCGACATGTTTATATTTTTTTTTAATGTGTATTCGGGCATAATTCCGTCATAAATAAAGACGGATTTGCAAAATTATCTTTTTGTTCGAAAGGAGTTTATTTCGAAATGGTTCCATTTAAATTTCAGATCTGATGATGCGTTACGGAGACAGACAAAGGAACTTTTCAAAAAATTACAGCAAATCAACCGCGATTGCAGCTATCGAATAAATAAGCATTGTTTTGACTCCAAGGATGATCACATTTCGAATTGGGGTGGGGTAGGTACTATAACTATAAAGTGAAAAATAAAAACTTTTTCCAAAAAAAAAAAACAGCCGACTTCCGGAAAAACAGTACAAAGTGAAAAAATACTTTAATTTCGAAAGGCGGTGACAAAAAATTTAAATACATATCCAAGGTCACCGACTTCCGAAATTAAAGTTATTTTTCACTTTGTAGTGTTTTTCCGGAAGGCGGTTGTTTTTTTTTTTTTGAAAAAGTCTTTATCCGAATTCAATTTGCCTTCATAGCGTTTTGCCAACTACGGTGGGGTCGGATTTCAGTTAAACCAGTTGCAGCTGAATACTAGTATTTTACATGGAGCGACTGCCTATTTGACCTCCACAACCCAGTTACTGGGTTAATACGATACCCCTTGGTAAGACTGGACTTGGAAAGTCTGACTTTCGGGATTTTGACGACCCGTAACGACAGTCAAAGATCCACGAATGATAGCCGGGACCAACGGCTTTCCGAGGCACGGACGGGTCTTGGTATGTTAAAATGGTCACCCATCCACGGACCAACCGCGGATCGACCCTTGCGGCTGTTGCCACAAGCACCTCTCCTTTAAAGTTATTAAATATGGAAAGTATTTTTATTCAGTTGGTACCTCAATAGTTATGGGCTCTTTCTGTGTGCCAACTCGAACCAACCGTCGTGTCGAGGTATTCGGGCGGCTGCTTCAGTAAGTAAAACATTTTTTTTTAGAGGTTGTGAACTCATCAAAAGACTTCTTCCGGTCTAGGTGGAGCAGGAGGGCGTGTCAGACTTTTACTGACTAAAACCCACCCGTGTTCCCTCAGTTGCCTGTGTGCCAGGGTCCGCGGTATCTCTTTCGAACAACCCGCAACCGTGGCAGGCATCGGCCCTTTAGCGAGCTACCCATTACTCGCCGTCCGCAAGCCCACGCCTACGGTAGCCGGGAATCAGCCTGGGATTCCCGACGCCCAGGGCATCTCCTGCGGAGGCTAGGGCTGTGAGGGCGCAAATACTGCCTCTCCCTCACGTCTCACGCCTCCCTCTTTGCGAGCATCACTGCTTCGGAGAAGGAAGCGACGGCAATCCATGCACTCCAGCCTGCAATGGGCCCGCGTGGCAGATTATATCCCACTCTTTCTCGAAGAGAAGAGGTTTGTTTCCCAGCAGTGGCAACATTACATACTGATTATGCCACTGGCCTTGAAAAATCATAAATGCGTCTACATTACATTTTGTAACTCAGCCACCTGGTGCTAATGCGTATAAACATAATTATCAAATTCAGTGGCTTTTTTGGCACAGGATCGCAATCGTTATGTTAATAACACAGGCATCGTACAGGCATCGTATTTAACCGTCAAGAGTTTATAATCAAATTTAAATCGTATTATTCTGTAAATTATAAGTAAACGATTATTATTATTATTCTATCCAGGGTGGCAGGGACATCGACGCTTAAACTGAAACCGTGAATTACGTATTCAGCACATGATTCTTTTATAACAAACAGCAGTTTTTTTTTGATAACGAAATATTGAAAAGTGCGGTACCTATGCGGTCAAAATGTATGAAACAGCTAATTTCTTCATTAATAACCGAGAAAAAATTTGAACGCAATTTGAACGGTTCAGGATTATGTACTCATAACATAACAATGGATATGTATTTTATAAAGTACATATTTAATAAACAACTGACTTTAAACTAACTAACTAAACAAATAAAATACAAAAACAAAAGGACACTTAGGCGTCGAAGTATTCGTCCGCATCGCTGTCATCAGGAAACGTGCCCAGAAGACTGGCAGCATCCCCCCAGTGGGTTCCCGCATTGTCGTTGCGAGGGGGCTCAGTAGCCGTGGTCATGCCTCAAAGCCGACGACGTAGCGGCCAAAAAGTAGGTTGCCGTGAGGTGCATCGCAGCTGAGGCGGGCCGCGATGGCGAATGGCAGGCATCGCGGCTGAGGGTGACAGGCTGCGGCGGAGGAGGAGTGACGGTACTTCTGAGTAGCGCTCTTCCCTTCCACGGCCTGGACTGGGCCTCCACCGTTTGATGGCGGATGCGGTGAGGCCGCAGGGGAGGAGGAGTGTCGGTATAGCGTTGGCTGCTCTCCCTATCCCCTGCGGCCGAAATGTGGTAGGCGGCGGGGCCACTGTGCTGACCCGTCGCAGGGGGACCAAGGGTGCCAGATACGGGGTCGTCTGGGGCCCGTATGCTATTTGGTTCCTAGGGTGGTTACGGCGTGCCATGTGTCCTGGTGCGCTGTTGATAGAGGTTATTCCCCTCCGAGGAGGGTCCGGTGACGGACAGCCGCGGCGGGTTCGCGGATGGCTTACGCTTTTCCGTGTTCCCGCCCCAAGTGGCACTGGAGGACACCGTGGACTTTTAGGGGTTACAGTAGTAACTGCGCTATCTCCCCGTGGTAGCGCAGTAGGCATTTCTCCAAGTTAAAAAAAAATCTTGAGAGGACACCCGGATGGAACGAAGTTCCTTTCGATTAATTAGTGAAGGAATTGTAATAAAATTTTAAAAATAGTACATATACATACACACACACACACACACACACACATATATATATATATATGTGTCTTTGTCTGCAGAGAAACACGCGCACGCCGCACGGCTTACAACAATGTAGCAAAAAGTGTCGTTACAACTTTTGGTCTTAATTTTTTCCGTCTAGCCCCCTTTCGCAGCGCGCGATAAGGAAATTCGTTCCAAAAAGAAAATGCCTGGGTCGACCATAATGATAACAGGTTGTGCGTCGTTCTCAACCACCCTGCAACCAGGAGCGTACCTTTAGGACGTGGCGCCTAGAGCACGCATCACATTTGCGCCACTTCGTAAATTATCTTCTCGGTCTACACTGAGCAAAGCTAGCTCGCATAACCTTTCTCGACCACTAACGAAGTTATTAATTTCAACTTGCTAAAAAATCGCTTGCAATGCTGCAATTTTATGAAATTTTTAATAGAAATAAGCAGATTTGGAAATACGCTTTCATCACCATACTGCACAATTGCACAATATGTTCAAGTAGCTCCTCAGATTTCTTAGATATATGTAACAGTATGAAATGGTTTATTGATGTTTTTTTATTATAATAATTGGCGACATTTTGCGCCTCCTTCGATAGTCGCCCAGGGCTATTGCCCTGCTTGCCCCACCCTAGGTACGCCACTGACTGCAACACAATCATGGTTAAGATTTCAGGTAAATATTTACGTAATTTACTGTCATGCGTATTATCCACTTATGTCACGGCGATCGTCGCCAGATTATTTGTGTGCTGTTGATGAATTATTTTTGGTAAGCACTAAGTTGATCTGAAAAGTGTAGAATTATCGCCTGTTACTTTTTGCGGCAACTATAGTCGCCAAGATAGTGGCTGACGCTAGTCATCCAGTGTGTGCCAGCCATAGAATTAATCCTATTATTAATGCGAAACTAAGTTTATTTTTTACGCTTTCACTCTAAAACGGCGGAACAGAATTGAATGAAATTTGGCACATAGATAGACCATGACCTGGGTAAGGATATAGGACATAAGATAGGATTTCAATGGAAATACCGATAGCATACTCGATATAAACATGTGTTAACAATGTATTTTCCGTTGTGACGATACATTCGTGATTCCTACGCCAGTGGACATGATGCGATAAATCAATGCGAATTACTGTGCGGTTACTCGTGGCAACAGCGGCGCAGATATCGGAGTGTTGACACGGAATAATTGATGGCACTACCGCAGGGTTGAACCCGATTGATGCTTCTATTGGATAACTCGGTAACATTCCGGGAATTTGAATTGAGCGTGATATTTGCCCAGTTATATGAGTTAAATATAACTGGGGAAATTTATCTATACAAATAAATAAAATTTATGTATTTATTACTCATGTCAAAATAATAGCTTTTTACTAAATGCATATGAAAGAATTGTTACAAGTGAAAAAAAAAATGTTACAAGTACCATAAATCTGGTATGGTGCTTGTAATTTTTTTTTTGTCTTTCTGTCTGTCCGTTTCGGCATCTCCAAAATGGTTGAACCGATTTTAATAGAACTTTACTATGGGGATACTTTGAACATCGAGGAAGAAAATAGGCTACTTATTATCGACATACCACGAATTTCAAAAGAACCATGGTCATGTCAGTTTTTTAGCTTGACCTAATTTTTCTGTCTGTGTGTGTATGTTTTAGTGTTCCGTGTGGTGCCGGACGTAAAGAATAACACCATCCCATTTCTTCCTGTGGGTGTCGTAGAAGGCAACTAAGGGACTTACTAGAGAACGGGCAGCAGCGTTCTCTATGCATTTTACCACCATACTGCAATCGCCAACCCGTCTGCCAAGCGTGGTGATTATGGCAAAATCTCCCCCTTTTGGGGGAGGACTATGTCTAGCAGTGGACGTTTTTAGGTTGAAATGATGATGATGATGATGAACTTTTCTGTCATAAGCTTATATTCTAGCCAGATTATGCAAATGAATTTGATGGAAAACGATGTTGTGAGAAAATCTAAATTAAATATTTTGAACTTGCCAATGGTATTGAAAGGCCGTTTTTTCTGTGATGAAAAGAGACCCTTGACCTACAATGTGACAATTTACAGCCTTATTGAAGCCATAGTAATCCATAGTAGCCTGACTACAGGTTTAAAAAAACTTTTTCAAAAAAAAACAACAACAAAAAAACAACCGAAAAAATCTTCCGAAAAACACTACAAACTGAAAAATAACTTTAATTTCGGAAGTCGGTGACTTTACATATATTTTTTTATTTTTTGTTAGCGCCTTCCGAAATTAAAGTTATTTTTCACATTGTAGTGTTTTTTAACCGACTTCCAAAAGGAGGAGGTTCTCAATTCGTCGGAACCTTTTTTTTTTCTTTTTTTTTTATGTATGTTCCCCGATTACTCGAAGATGGCTGGACCGATTTGGATATTTTTTTTTTGTTTGAAAGGGTATACTTCCCAGGTGGTCCCATGATCATCAAGTCAGGATCTGATGATGGGATCCTGGAGAAATAGAGAGAACTCTTCAAATTTTATAGGCACATTTGAAGCAATTTGTGTAGTTTTTGGAAGAGTACTTTCTCGGAGTGGTTCCATTTCAATTTGGTGAAGATCTGATGAAGAACTTCGGAGATAGGCAACGGAACTCTTCAATAAATGATAGCAAATGGACAGGGATTGCTGAAATCTCATGTCTGTCAATTGTTTACACCAGTTAATAACATAACATCACGCCGGTACGCTGTGAAGGGGTAAGCACATGTGAACCACTAAAAAGTGAAAAATAAAAAACTTTTTTCAAAAAAATAAACAACCGACTTCCAAAAAAACACTAAAAAGTGAAAAATAACTTGAATTTTTCGGAAGTCGGTTGCTTTTGTTTGAAAAAGTTTTTATTTTTCACTTTTTAGTTATAGTACCCCATCATCCTTGGGGTCAAAACAATGCATATTTATGCGATAGCTGCAATCGCGGTTGATTTACTATTATTTTTTTAACAGTTCCGTTGTCTGTCTCCGAAACGCATCATCAGATCTATATGAAATTGAAACGGGACCAAACAGGAAGCACCAGCTTTCAAATAAAAAAAGAATCATCAAAATCGGTTTCCCGAGTCGAAAGTTCTGAGGTAACAAATATATAAAAAAAAACATACAGTCGAATTGAGAACCTCCTCCTTTTTTGGAAGTCGGTTAAAATACCACATTTTGGCAGGTAATTGTATTTTCAAGTTGTCATTTCTTGTACCCGTAATTAATATTTTAGGTATGGGTAAGGTACCCGAGTATTTACTAGGCACTAATAATACCATTTTAAACGAATATACTTTTTAGGTACTACATTCTTAATTACTCCGTAGTGGGTACTACCGACAAAAACAAATTGAGCCAGAAACAAACGAAACAGAAGACACACACAAATACAAACAGCGAGGCACAGACGGCAGTCGGTACAATTGTAGTTTAAAAAAAAAATATAAATTTTATTATTATTATTTCGTTTATCATTCTTCTTACATTATTAGACACATTTTTAAATATGTTTATTTTTATTTGAAATATTAAAAAAATGGCCCATCAGGAACAGGGTCCAAGCTGCCGGTGGTCAGAGCTCTAATCAAATCAAATCAAAATATTTTATTTCACATAAACCTGCAAGGGCACTTATAAAACGTCAGAAGCTAGGTGTACGGTTCCAATTTGTCGCTTCCTATGGAGAAGAGCCGGCAAGAAACCCCACGGTTACTCTTTTAAAAATAATTGGGTTTTACAATGTTTTCAAATTACTTTGATAATAGGTATGGGACAGGCCTGGACTGTCCGTCCAGGCCTGTCAATAAGTACCAGGTATTTAGAGGAATGAAAATAAAGAATAGAAAATCGTCTATAAATCTAGTCTGTAAGGCCTACAACGTTCTCCCATTCACAATATGTTAAAGAATCTACGTAAGTAAGATCAACCTATTTAAACAAAGTGACATGATTTTCATTAGAATCACTAATAAATAGTTGATATAAGAAGTGATGTATAATATCAAAAAATGACGAGAATATGTCAGAAAGTGTAAAAAATAAAAATAATAAAAAATAACATTGTAATTTGGGAGCAGTTAATAGACTCTCAAACAGTTATGCTACCAGGGAGGCCACAAGTGCAGAAGAAATTAACGCCAAACTTCCCTGTCTCCAACGTAGTCTTTTATCTCATAAAATGCTTTTTTGATAAGGACACGTTTGATGTGAGTTTTAAACTTTCCATCGCTAAGTTCTGTAACCGACTTTGGCAACTTGTTATAGAAGCGGATACTGTTTATTAGAAATGACTTGCTAGTTTTAGTTAATCTAAATTTTGGAATCACAATTTCACTTTAGAAAGAGGAACCTCCTCACATTGCGTGCCGTATCCAGGAGTACCTAATAAATAAGGCTTTTGACCTAGCCGCGCAATCAGAACCACCTGAGGCTGGTAAAGGCACTCTGCTATGAAGCCATTTAATGTAACGATAAATGAAACAATGAAGCAAATCAAATGGTACAATGATTACAGAGTCCACGTTCCACATGCCCCCATTATTATTATTTAAAGTGAAATTAGTTCAAAGTAATATATTAACGCAGTGCGTGTCAATATAACTTGATATGCGGTACCTAGCAACAGCGCCACACCGCGATGTCGCGCATTTCACGCCGGGGGGAGACCGGAATGTTCCACAAACAACAACACTACCAAAATGGAATAAAAATGTTTTTACTCAATTAATATTACCTTCCGGAGGCTTGGCGGAAATGGAGAATATACGGCGTTTAGATAACATCTTGCTAGCATAGCTGTGAAGCCGCTTATAATAAATTTGATTTTAATCCTATAATTTTATAAATATGAAAATTTGTGAAGATGTTTGGATGTTTGTTACTCAATCACGCAAAAACGGCTGAACGGATTTGGATGAAATTGGGCAAACAGATAGTTTATAACCTGGATTAACATATAGAATACTTTTTATCCCGGAAATACGCTCCCGTGAGATAATTTTTGACCTCCACGCGGGTGAAGCCGCTAGCAACAGCTAGTAAGTTATATATCTTTAACAATATATTAATATAGTACTAGAAATTGCAGCTGATTAAACTTTTATTGCAAAGCAGAAGGCCCACCGGTCAAATTACTACAGTTTTACATATAACATGACATAACATCACGCCTATAATAACCAAAGGTTAAAGCAGATGTGTACCTATAGTATACACACGTTTCGGCAGTTATGTGTAACTTGAAGCCCATTGCTACCCACCCGGAACAAATCCAGATTCCAGCAGGCTGCTTCTGAATAATTCCTGATGAAAATGCCGATAGAAGTGAAAACTTGAACAATTGCGTGTGTATTTTTGTAACGGTGTCGCGAGTTCAATTGTTTTTTCCCATCTCAAAAAATGGGTTCGTTGCCACTAGTACCTTTATCAGTTCCATGATGGAACTACTGATGTTCTTTTTTTAAATCACTAGTTCCATTTTAAAATAATTTGAAAACAATGGAACTAATGTTCATTTTGTTATCATTATTTCCACATTATTATTTTAGGCACTTGTGAAATTTTTTAAGGGTGGTAAAAACCCTAGAGGTAAAAACTCGTAGTTTTTATAATAATTTTATTCTATAAAATCAACGAATATTTTTTTTCTACCTTTACTTTGTTTTTTAAGAGGTATGTAGTGATAGTGATCGAATAGAATCAGCAAACATTTATTTTTTGCGAATGAATTACTTTACATGTTTTTTTTGGGTGGGATATCATTAAATAACTTCTCCCGCCCTGGGTGGAGCAGGAGGGCGTGTCAGACTTTTACTGACTAAAACCCACGCGTGTTCTTTCAGTTGGTAGCCGAATATATTTTATGTTTATTCAACACCTCTTAAAAATACAAAAAAATAGTGCAATTCAAATAATTGAAAGGGGAAGGGGAAAAGTGTCGTTATCATCAGGATGGCAGTATTACAAACATGTGCTGTATAAAAATGGAACCAGCTTGTGGCGTTGCAAGTAGTTTAAAAAACATTTTAATTGTGCAGGATCCGTGACAATGAACACGGTAAGCTGAAATTAACATACGTACTATCCAAACATGCATTATTAAACAAAAACCTCACGACAATAATTGTGAGCTTTATGAAACACAAAATGTAGTAGATTTTCAAATTGAGGAAGCTTGCCTGGGATTTACTTTCCTTCCTTCTTTACAAAGATGATTATTTAAAATCCATACTGAATCTGAATGTTAAATGGAAAAAAAAAATCGTTGATTTTATAGAATAAAATGATCATATTTGTTTTTACCTCTAGGGTTTTTTACCACCCTTAAAAAATTTCACAAGTGCCTAAAATAATAATGTGGAACTCATCATCATCATCATCATCATTTCAGCCGAAAGACGTCCACTGCTGGACATAGGCCTCCCCAAGGCACGGCCACCTCGACCAGTTGGGGGGGGGGGTGTTGTGTTACCATAATCGCCACGCTTGGTAGACGGGTTGGTGATCGCAGTATGGTACAATACATAGAGAACGCTGCTGCCCATTCTCTTCTAGTAAGTCGCCTTCTACGACACCCACGGGAAGAAATGGGATGGTGCTATTCTTTACGTCCGGCACCACCCGGAACTAGTGATAACAAAATCAACATTAGTTCCATAATTTTTTCATTCTTTTAAAATGGAACTAGTGATTTAAAAAAACATCAGTAGTTCCATCATGGAACTGTTAATGGTACTAGTGACAACGAACCAAAAAATGGCCAATGCGCTTAAAAAAGTTTTCACTTCAAACTCGTAGGTACATAGGCGTCGGTAACGGTAACGGTAACAGTGTCGCGAGTTCAATTACATTTCCCATCTCAAAAAATGGCAAAATGCTTGTGTATCTATGTACGTACATACTTATATATAGACGTGTCGGTAACGGTAACGGTAACACTGTCACGAGTTCAATTGTTTTTACCTTCTCAAAAAATGTGCAACGCGCCTTAAGAAGTTTTCATTCACTTCAAATTCAATGACACGTTTTTCGACCTGGGAATCGAACCCAGGAACTCATGTTTATAAATAAACGTAGTAAATAACATTAACGACAACTTCCGAAGTGGATCCTTACGACCTTTTATCCGCAGGGAATACCACCATTTGTACATCTGGCTAACGGGAAGCTGATCGTCTTATTTTTCTGTAGTTGATATCCCATCTGACTTTAATCATTCTTGCATATCTTTATATGAGACCAGTGCGATGAAGACTTACTGTTTTATAGTTATAAAAATCAGACGTAAGTAAGTTAGAAAAAAGAAGATATCTATATTTTTTACAAATTAATTAAAACTAGCTTTTCACTGCGGTTATGCTTGCGTTGTCGTCGGAAATTATCCCACAAAGGTAAAAGTGTTTTAATCCTGTTTTTATTTAAAATTTTTGAAGGAGGCTTTTATCCACAATGGCATGTTAGCCTCATCATAACTTAAACTTGTTCTAAGCTACACCTACCAATACAATATACCAGCATTATTAATTTCTAAACAAATCAGTAAGTAGGTTTGTTATCTCAGGTGAAGGTTGCGCTAAAACTTTTATATTTGGACCAGTATCTTAATCGTTTACTGTTGTTCTGCTCAATAGTGTCTCTCTTTCCTTCTTTGTCTTAGTACACTCCATAAGTAGATGGTGAACATCTTCGACCATTCCGAATGTTTCACGATTGGGAGAATTCACATTCTTCATCAAATAACCAAACTTGTGGGATGGGTAGTGACCAGAGCGTAATCTATGAAGCAAAACAATACCTACCTACTCATTTCCTTGATCCCAAACCACGGTATTCGAGGAGGCTGATACTGTATAGTTTTATACCCTTTTCCCTACTTCGTTCGTCAAAATACTCCTTAAAAATATCATAAAAAATTGTTTTGCAATTACATAATTGTTTTAAATAATTAGGTATTATACAATTTTCTTGACCGCTGGGTAACCGCTAATTTTGCTTGTCTATCAGGCTCTTCATTACCTCTCAAACCTACATGAGATGGAACGCATTGCAATCTTAGCACTATGCCATTGTTCGTAAGATCTATAACCCTACTTAATATGGAGTAAGCTAACGAAATACCTCTGAAGCCAGAGGCACAACGAGCTAATTGCTGCAGACCACTCTTACTATCTGTGAAAATCACAAAGTAACGATCTCCCAAGTTATAAGCAGAGTTAATGACTTTATAAATTGCTCGCTTTCCATTACATGAATGGGCCTGCTTTTGATAAATCCTCCGATTATTCTCGCATCCTGGTTCTGTATTTTAGCTAATTTATATAAATGCACATTGGCACTATTCCCGAAAAAAAAAAACCATAATGTAATCTACTTCTGATTACCGATACGTATAATGTACGTAAATACTTTGGAGGAATTCCCTATATAGAACCCGCTAAGACTTTAAAAAAATTTCAAGACCTCAGCTACTTCATTAACATGTTTACCCTACAAAAAAGGATCGACCAAGCCACATACCCAAATATAATTATCAACTGTTCTAACTGTATGCACATTGATTTTAAGATTTACTTTGCTATTTTTCGACCACTGGTAAAAGTACACATTTTAGATTTACTAGGCGAAAGTTCTAAACCTTCTTCATCCAGCTTAACTATCATGTCCTCAGACGCCAACTGTAAAGTGATTTCACAAAAATGTACGTCTCTGTGCTTCAAATACATTACAAAATCATCGGCATATTAATCCTGGTTATAAACGATCTCTATGTTAAATTTCTTCTAAATCCATTCAGCCGTTTTTGGGTGATTGAGAAACGTACATCCAAACAAACAAACTTGCACATTACTAGTAGTAGGAAGTAGGATAGTAGAATGAAAATTCCTTAAAGAATCGGATGTGATCATTTTTTTACTGGCTTTTGAAGTCCACAAATGAATGTATGATGTGACCATGATTACACTTTTGTATTTGATCTTACTGCCCTTCCAGATTCTACTCAGAAAATGTTATTAAATTGTTTCAAAGATGCGTATCGTGTTTCTTGCAAACTCTTCAATCAACAGGTTCTGAGTATCGCAAGACGATATCATAAAGTAATACCCTTCATTTGTGAAGTTGAAATTCTTGAACATTTTCATTACTTTCCGCCCCTGTTAAGTTAAACCATTTAGTTATCCTACTATATAATATTACAAATGTGAAAGTTTGTATGTTTAGATGTTTGTTACTGAATCGCGCAAAATTGGTTGAACGGTTTTGGATGATATTTGTGACACAGAACCTGGTTTAACATACGGGTTGTTTCTTGTCCCGGGAGTACGTTTTGGTGCGTCAATTTTCGACCTCCACGTGGGCGAAGCTACTGACCAGGCGCGGACCCAGCCCTCAAAAAAGGTTGTGGGTACAGCCACCCGAAAAACGGCCAAGTGCGAGTCGGAGTATGAACTCGCTCATGATCGATAACTATAGTACATTCCTACAAAGGAGATGTTTACAAAATATATGACGCCGTCACCAAGATTTTGTACACTGTATGTGGGTCACACTGAAAGTTTTTAGATAATAAAGAACGGAATGATGTAGAAGCGTGTTAATATTTTCATGTACTGCTTTTCGAAGTACTCTCCGTTCCTTTCTAAGCACCGTCGCAACGGAAACATTGACTGAAGCAGTGGGCCCACTCTTTTTTAGGGATTTCTTCCACGCCGTTTGCAAACGCTGCCACGTCATCTTTAGAATTCATAAAGGGAGTTCCTCAAATTTATCTTTTATTTTTGGAAAAAAAAAGTAACAAGGTGCCAGGTCGGGACTGTGAGAAGGATGATTCACTAACTCCACATCTTCGATTGTCCGTGTGGCTGAGTGAGTTGGAGCGTTGTCGTGGTGCAGGAGGATCCTGCTTTTTGGGCGCTGCTGTCTAACATTTTTCAAACCAACTGGTAACCAATGACTGACATACGAATCTGCAATAACAGTCCTTTTATCTTCTTGTTGTCGAATGACCCGTCCGTCCAAAGAATGTCGCTATCACCTTTTCCCTTGACTTCTGTCGTTGTTGTTGTTCTTCTGTACTTTAATTTTGTCGGCAAATTTTCGAATAGAATCATCCATTGCGCAGATTGTCTTTTGGTTTTGGGTCAATAATAATATATCCAACTCCCATCACCTGTAACGAGCATTCGAGTCACCTCTATCATAGTTTTCAAGCATTGAACGGCACCTATCTAAACGACGGCGTCATTGATCTTCCGTCAAATTATGAGGCATCCATGTAGTGCCAACCTTACTGACGCCTAAATGTTCATGTAAGACTTTTTGTACTTGACTCATACTAATGTTTAAAGCTGCCCGAATCTGTTGATATGTCACCCTTCTATCAGCTTCTATCATTAGCCCCACAGCATTTTATGACTAAGCCATGGGGCTTAGTCATAAAATGCTAATCGAAGTCTATCGTAAAATTGTGGTTAAGTAAGACCGCAGCGAGCAGAGAGCTGGTGGACTTCGACACAAGGCTGCAGGTGGTCTAGGGAAGCAATGCCATCTCTGAATGGCAGGCTGACCAGACAGACGTCTGTTACGCCTGGACAGAAAGGATCTGCGTCTGGTGACTGGGATCATTACGGGACACTGCCCGCTAAACAAACACTTCTACACTATAGGTATAACGGACAGCCCCCTGTGCAGGGCCTGCATGGAGGCTGAGGAAACCGTTGCGCATGTGCTTTTCAAATGCACAGGCGTAGGCCAGATTAGAACAGAAACCCTCGGGGCACCCAAATCTTACACGGATATTCTCAACAGACCAGGAGATATAGCTAACACCAGAGAGGAGAGAGGTGGGCTGGTTGGAATAACCACTGATGGCCGCCATGGCTCACGCACAATGGTCCACTTTAAGGACTAAGTGCGGAACCCAAACCCAATAACATAGAAGACCGCAACGAAAGTCGTAATAAATCATTCAGCGAAAAGTTTCTCCAGTCAAATCCATTTCGACGCACGACAGACACTTTTTAATTTGCTGCCAATTTGTAAAAACAAATTATATCTGAATTTATTTCGGTTTATTACAGATCCGGTACATTTACAGATTCCCAAAGAGTTCCAAATTCAAAATTTGAATACATTCTTCATTGGCTCTTTCTCTTACTGGCCTATTCTTAAAATTTTCAATGTGGCCCCCTCTTGGGGGCAATAGTTTTCCAACGGCAAAGTTACGTTTGTTCCTCACACATATGTATGTGTGAGGGACAAACGTAACTTTGCCGAGTTTATGTTGGCACCAAATTAAATGTATAATATGACTGTTTTGCATTCCAACAAAACAGGTATTATGTGTGAATAAAACACACAGTGTTGCTAGGTGAAGAAGCTGATGTAAATCTGCCTTTATATTGATATCTATGGTTAAAACTTACCGAATTATCCATGGTTTTATACCTGTCTCTTTCTCTCACCAGCATGCGTCCTTTTCTAATCAGGAAGGGACGCTTAGCGCGAAGCCGTCCATCTCATAGGGTCATCAGCTAGATAATTGCTGCAACACTGTGTGTTTTATTCACACATAATACCTGTTTTGTTGGAATGCAAAACAGTCATATTATGTGTTTTCTAAAACACACAGTGTTGCTAGGTGAAGACCTGTTTGGTATCTGCTGGTGGTAAACACAAACGCTATGTTGAATGAATTATACAACTGTTCTAGAATTTAAAATAAAAATTGTTTTATTGCAATTATAATAACTGTCTTTGTCCAAATGTAACAAAAAAATAATAAAACAACATAAATTTCTTTTAAAACAAACAAAGGAAACAAATAAATAATGCAGAGATAATTCAAAATTAAATTACTTAAATCGCTTAAAAGCTATTTTAACTAACACTATAAAAATTTAAATGTAATGAATCAACATTAGAGTTGGTATTATCAACTCTGTTTACTGGACGACAGTAAAATTTTTGAAATGTTTGAATACTTTTCCAGTTTCCTCTATTAAGTATTTCTTGAACAGGCCTATTGTCCAACCAACTTCTAGAGGCTACTGCTGACCTGATACTGCCTGGTGGGGCATCAATATTAGCATCTTTAAAAATACTACGAATCCAACCTGCAATCATTGTTCTTGATGCAGGTTTTAATTTCCCTGATAAAGAAATAAATAGACTTGAGACAGTCCCGTCTGTGTTCCTTCTAATGTTAGACTTTTCTATAAAGTTTTTAATGTGTTCGACAGGGCAGACATGACGGTCTGGGTGTTTCCGCAACAACCAACCTGACTGTCTGTGTGTATAAGAATCTGTTTTTGAGCCAAACCTTGGCCACAGAGTAATCTCATCTTCCGTAGTAATTAGATTCTCAGGGCTATCTAATAACGTGAGATCATGAATCCTACGACCTGAGGCCAGCAAGAGTATTAAAGCTGTTCGCCTAGTGATTTCAAATAAAGAATTAGAATTTGTTGAAGTCCTTAGCCAGTTAAACAAGATTGCAGTGTCCCAAATTGGTAGCTTTTGCACTGTAGGTTTAGCAAGTGAAATGGCTTTTAAAACTTGTTGAACGAAAAAATGTTTTGAGATATCTACATTTGATGTTGCACAGTAAGTAGAAATTGCTGATTTATGGAGAAGAATAGTTTTATAAGCTAACTTGTCTTCTAAAAACAATTTTGCCAAAAATCTAGCAACCTGCTGGCACTCAGGAGTTTTTGGATTAATTTTATTGGTATCACACCACAATAACCATCTTTTAATAGGTGCACTATATGTTGTTAAAGTAGATGTTCGCCAGCTACTTTTTAACAAGTTCTGTTCCTCTATGGACCAGTGGGCAACTTGATCGGCCCACCCCCAATTTTCCAGGCAAGAAGAGTCAACTTGTCCACTTGTGCAGGGCAATTGTCTGTCGTTCGATCTATTAGGACCTTCCGCAGGTTCTTTATCGGAAGTGGCTCTGCTATGGCTCTCGCTCGCAGGTCGGGTAGCCAAAAACATTTGATCCAATCCGGTGCTATTAGGATGTAAATTCCTTTTGCACTGTTCAAATGTTCCAGTACTCGTGGTATTAAACTGGGTGGGGGGAATGCCCACCCTAGATGATAGTCCCATTTTCGGCTGAATGCGTCGCAAAAGACTGCGGAACAATCTCTGGAATCCAATGTTACGTACTTTGGTACGATAGCCGTGTCTCTTGACGCAAACAGATCTACGTCTGGGACACCCCACACTTTGAATATAGCCTCCGTGGCTTGGGGCAGAAGATGCCACTCTGGTACTTTGCGACCCCTTGATAGGCGATCCGCAATTCCGTTTAGACTCCCCGGGAGGTAAGTGGCTGAGAGAGTTAAATGTAACTGCTCTGCAAGCTTTAGGACTCTGGTCGTCAATCCTAGTAGTGCCAGGGACTGTGTTCCCCCCTCGTTCTTGAGGTACGCGACCAGGGTCCTGTTGTCTGACTGGATATGAATGTGCGCACCTTCTAGAGTCATCCGCTGACTGTTGATGGCCGCAAATACGGCATACATCTCTTTTCTGTTTGAGTGCCAGTGCTCTTGATATGGAGCCCACTTTCCTGATAGGTAAGTGCTGTTTAATTGAGCTCCCCACCCTGAATTTGCAGCATCCGTGGTCAAGAAGTGAGTTACACTTTTCTTGACTATTGGTGTCGTGCTGTGCTCTACAGCTTTTAACCACCACTTTAGGTCTTGCTGAACAAGTGCTGGGAGATTTTTTCTTTCTCTTAATCGGTTTTGGTCGAATAATTTTAGAAAGAGTTGGGTTCTGCGACAGCGCAGTCGACCCGCTGATACTGCGTAATTTGCGAAGTTCAGCAAGCCTAATAATGTCTGAGCTTCTCGAAGAGAACTGTTTCCATTGCTCAGCATCTTGAAAATTATTACTTTTATCTTTATTATCTTCTTGGGAGGAAGTTTTACCCAGTTTTGCTGAGTGTTCCATACCAAGCCAAGATATTCTACCTCCTGAGAAGGTTCCAGAACGGACTTGTGATAATTTATGTGCCATCCCAAAGTTTCCAGCGTTCTCAGTGTTTCCGAAACCTGAGAAACCAGTATGGTCCGATCCTGATTGACCAGGAAGAAATCGTCCAAATACACAATTATGCGGAAACCTCGTGCTCGTAGAATTTCCGCAATCCAATTTGTTACTGAGGCAAACATCTTTGGGGCCGAAGACAGGCCAAATGGCAAGGCTGTCAATTGTAGCACTTCGTTGTTGTAAATTACTCGGAGGAACCTCCTGTGTGTGTCTGCAATTGGTAAATGAAAATAGGCCTGATGAATGTCTATTTTCACTAACCAATCGTTTGTCTGTAGGAAGTTGGCTACATCTATTTGTGAAATTAAATGGAAATGTTTCACTGACAGATACGAGTTGAGACCTCTGAGGTCGAAGATGGGACGTAGCCCTCCGTCTGATTTTTGTACTAGGAACATTCGACATAGAAAACCTGGATTGAGGATTTGCGGGGTCTCTAATATTTTCTTTTGTTTTAAGTGAAGGATCATGTCCGTCATGTCCTTTGTTATTTTGGTTGCAAATTTTTTTAAGACATGGTTGTCTGGGTACTGAAGGGGAGGTTTCTTGAAGAATGGGATGCGGCCACCCGTTATTAATTTCATTATATAATCGTTTGCTCCCTGTTGTTGCCACAAATTGGCATAATCCTTTAGACAACCCCCTTCGAAAGTTTTGGTTTGATAGTCATTGTTTATTATTAGTGTTGGAGGGTGTGTTATTCGCTGAATATTTTTTACGAAAGGGCTGATTCGGTTTAAATTTTGGGTTTTGCTTCTTTTGTAACTTGTAATCTTTATTCTGTGTTTTATAAGGGCCATGATGTTTCTTGTTTTGAACATAAGATGTGTTCACGGCTTTTTTCTCCCTAATATAAGCCGGAGTGTTAAGCCACACCTGAGATCCACCTAAAGAAGCTATGATAGGCTGCAAAGCATCTCGGCTAAAAAGATATGCTTGGCTAGGAGGAACATCATGGAGCGTGGCTTTTAAATTTGGATTTACAATTTCTTTTAAAATACGATCTCGTCTAATTTCAATGCACTCCGCCCTTTTGCCACACACAATCTGCATTGCAGTTTCCGAATTTTTATATGACGGGGACCCCGGGCCAAAAGTAGTAGAAATCTTTTCAAACAATGTGTTAATATTTAAACTATTAGAATTTGCTGATGCCCAGTCGAGCAATTCTTGTAACCCTGACTTTAATAGTTCTCTTTGTTTCAAAATATTGTTTGATAAGCCTGCTAATAACTGTTCCGTGGAAGCTAAGTAATCTTTGCCCTTATTAAAATGGCACAACTCTTCATTGAGTTTAAGACCTACAAAACCAGGACTGGCAAAACAAGATTGTAGAGCATTTTTGTACCGAATGCCCTTCCAAGAAGGAGAATCAAACTTTTGAAGGCTAGCTAATTCTTTCAATCGTCCTTTGTCAGCTTGTGGAATAATTGTTTTTTCATCAAACTCTGTACCAAGTACACCTAAAGAGAGTTTATAATAAGTGTCAGATGTTGTTGGGTTTCTCAAAAAATGAGATGTGGAAGGGGTCGGATCACTCTCTAGTTGTTCCTGCATCGATCTACCAGGATTAGTCGGTAGTAGTGGCAAGTTAGTTAAGTAACTAGATATAAACCCCACTTGTTGAATAAGAGTGTCTACACGCGGGTCCGGACATGTCTGAACTTGTCTGTACTTACGTGAAAGTTTTCGTCTTTTGTTGGGTGGAGGTGATGCTATGCCCTCCTCATCCTCCGAGGATGAAGAAGATGATGACGACGAGTCATTAGGTCTCGTATTATTCGAGTGCTGAACTCCATCCGAAGCTTCAACATTCGAGCTTTGCTCACCTCCAACACCTACCCGTACAATTTCATCCGGATTCATCTTGAAACACTAATTCACAACGGAAAAACCCGACACGTATACTTAATTGACACTGTGTGTTAATTTCATACGATAAATTATTTGTTTTTAGTACTTTTTTAACTTTTGAAAATTTTTCGATGTTTTGGCGGCAAAATTTACAAACGCTATGAGATGGACGGCTTCGCGCTAAGCGTCCCTTCCTGATTAGAAAAGGACGCATGCTGGTGAGAGAAAGAGACAGGTATAAAACCATGGATAATTCGGTAAGTTTTAACCATAGATATCAATATAAAGGCAGATTTACATCAGCTTCTTCACCTAGCAACACTGTGTGTTTTAGAAAACACATAATAATGTTATTATACGTTTAATTTGGTGCCAACATAAGCTCATTAGATTTTACCGTGCACCAAGGTCATCGACCACATGATATTGGTCGGGAGGCATATGTTCAGCAGTGGACATCTTTCAGCTGAAAGGATGACCATGATGTTGCACTGGTTTGAAGTTATCACGTCAACATCGGCTGTCGCTGAAGACACTTTCAGGTTTTCGTTTTTACGTGGTCGTAGTGTTATTGTGTTCAGCGATGGCCGTTTTGCGTGAATGTGACGCACATGTTTCCCCAACTTGTTCTTTGTTGTGTTATTTCTTTGGTTTCATGTTTACCACAATAAACGTATTTTCTATCTTTTTCTATCTTCCGAAATAAACGGTTATACATTACAGTATTACACAAAATTTGAGCTGCAGAGTCAGTAATTGTTAACCCACGGCTTTTTCCACATATTACAAAGACAAGTTACAAAACGAATGCGATGTGCGCGTACAATTTGATCATTTCAATAAAATTACATAATGTGTTGATGATTGTTTCCATTAACTTGAGTCAGTAGTGCCTTACATTAATATAGATAGTACATAATAATATAATATTAAACAAATTATATGATATAGTGCAGTTCAGAGTTTAGAACCTACAACTTGAACTACGGCGCTACGCGCTACGCCGTAGCAGCTACATCCCTCTTTTTCGTAGCGCGCCCTTTTCTGCACGAATAGCTTTTTTCATATCATTACATATTTCTATAATTACATAATGGTTTGAGATGCTATATTTGCATTTCATTTTGTTTTGTTCAGTCTTACTTTTGACGAGTTTCAGTAGATCCCACAGAGGACAATAATAGGACAGTATTCGACGGAACCCATTGTGCTCCAATTCAATGCGAATTAGTCGTGACTTCAAATCCGACACTATTTCCATACACGTGTGTATGTATTTATGTCGTAGCTACGGACGCGTATGCATGTGCTAATAAACTCTGAAAATACACGTATTTCGCATGGTTATGTGAAATATTCGAGTAGATCAGTTTGATTCGGTGTTATTGGTTAATAGATAATTCAGTCGTAGGATGGTTTTGCTCAAAATTCATGACAGTGGTGGAAAATAATTCCTGATTAGATTCCTGAAAATTGCCAGTCAAGTGCCGTATGGATTGTGGGATACCTTTTTTACCTTACTCTTGACTTCAATCTCGCCTGATGAAAAACGATGGTTGAGGTCATATATTGGAAAAGATTCTTAAATTTTTCTTGACACGAGTTTATTGATGGGTTGCATTTGAAAATCAGCGTCAGTCGGTACATGCTGTATTGCCATCTGAAATGACGCTGAGCTTTTTTTTTTTGGGTGGGAAATCATCAAATAACTTCTCCCGCTCTTCGTGTCAGACTTTTACTGACTAAAACCCACCCGTGTTCCCTCATTTGCCTGTGTGCCAGGGGCCGCGGTATCTCTTTCGAACAACCGGCACCCCTGGCAGGCATCGACCCTTGCGGGCCCCATCAGTTGCTGCTGACATCTCTTAGAGGCGCGCGTGGAACACAACGCGCCGTCGACCCGGGCTTGGTCCTTACCGGACAGCGAGCTACCCATTGCTCGCCGTCCGCAAGCCCGTGAAATGATGCTGAGCTGAGGTCCTTTTGGCATTATTATCATTGTTTTCTATTTTTTTTTCTTTTTAAATAGTTTGAAGATTTTTTTAATTATGATGTAATGCCAATAAACGCATTTTACTTTCTTTCTACTCATGTTTCATGACAAACGACATTTATCTAAAACTAGAAATTTAGAAGAAAATTGATTTTAGTTACACCTTCCAAAATATAGTCTTTTGGAAGGTGCAACTAAAATCAATTTTCTTCTACATTTTAATGTCCAAAAGTGCATTAATGATTTGATTTTGAATATAGGACATCATGTTCATCACAATATTTTATCCTTTTAGATATTGATTGTCTAATTGGCTATCAAATAATTTAAGGACAAATAAACAAATCTTTGCAAATAAAAACGATCAGATCAAAGCCTACATTTATGTTACAAAATAAACATCAACATTGTACTATCTTGTGTGTTTGTATAAAAAAATCCTCGAGCTCAATTTCCACCAATTTCCTGATTTCCGACCGAGGCAGTAATTGGCATCCTCCGGGGAGCTTCGTGACAACGCACTCTGAAATCTTTTTTATATTCCGTTCTGACACGAATTATTTGTAGTAAAATGCCTCGAAATACCTACTGTGTGTTTTTCGACGAAGTCATGTGTCTCTTTGTGTATTGTTGAGGTACATACAACTAAGGACCGTTGGTTAATCTATACTATATATTATAAAGCTAAAGAGTTTGTTTGGTTGAACACGCTACTCTCAGGAACGACTGGTTCGAATTAAAATATTCTTTTAGTGTTGGATAGTCCATTTATCGAGGAAGGCTATAGGCTATATAACATCACGCTAAGATCCTTAGGAGCCGAGCAAAGAGAAAAAAAGTCACGAATACGAAGTACTCGCACGGGCAGGCAATTCGAAGCGACGGGGTGGGTCAGGGTAGCAAGAAATTTGACGCTAACGAAGTCGCGAGCAGAAGATAGTTGTAGATAAATGTCGTTTGTCATGAAACATGAGTAGAAAGAAAGAAAAATGCGTTTATTGGCATTACATCATAATAAAAAAAATCTTTAAACTATTTAAAAAGAAAAAAAAACAGAAAACAATGATAATAATGCGGACCTCAGCTCAGCATACTGTAACATGGCAATACAGTATGCACCGACTGACGCTGATTTTCAGATGCAACCCATCAATACACTCGTGTCAATTAGATAATCGATATCTAAAAGGATAAAGTATTGTGATGAACATGATGTCCTATATTCAATATCAAATCATTGATGCACTTTTGGACATTAAAATTTAGAAGAAAATTGATTTTAGTTGCACCTTCCAAAAGGTGAAGAAGAATGGGCAAGAAACTTTATACTTACTATAATTTTTCACCATATTTTGTATACATTGATTACATAATTATATTTATATGTCTTTAAAACTTAACACGTATATTATATAAGCCCCTTATCTGTTCGCGACACATCTGAAATTCGGAGTCTCCATAAACCATGGAAATATGAATATATTACCAATTACGTACTAACTACTGCACCCACCCTGTTCCGTGTGGTGCCGGACGTAAAAGAATAGCACCATCCCATTTTTTGCCGTGGGTGTCGTAGAAGGCGACTAAGGGACTTACTAGAGAATGGGCAGCAGCGTTCTCTATGCCAAGCGTGACGATTATGGCAAAACCCCCCTTTTGGGGGAGGCCTATGTCCAACAGTGGACGTCTTTCGGCTGAAATGATGACTGCACACACACACACAGCCGTGCACATATCTAAATTTACACTAAAGGTAAGTACACCTCTGCCTAATCCTTCGGGAAAACAAGGCGTGATGTTATGTGCTTTGTATCTTATTACTTTTACACCATGAAGTTTTTTTCATTCTCAATCATAATGGGATGATTCTTATTACTTTATCTTTGGATCAAATTACTAACTATTATCCCAGTTCCTCCAAAATATCGTTAAACAATAATATTGGGCATATCTTTTCTTTTTTTCTTTGCCTAGTAATTACAGTTTGTATGTGAACGTCGACCTGTCCAGCCACGCTCAGTCTGCCACCAAATAAATAGAAAAAATACCAAAACAACTTATTTTTAATCGTTTTCTTTGTTCTCTATAAATACTAAAACATTACATTTTTGTTTAGAAGCTCTCTGTCGTTCGAATAAAGCTACCAATTTTTTTTAGAGTTTATATCATTATTTCTTCTCGTAAATAAGCCAGTTAGGAAGTAATACACAGAACAAATTAAATTAAAAAACTACTCAGTAAAATAAACATTAAGTTTTTTTTCACTCTCTCCGGGGAAAGTTTCTTCCCAAACCAAATGAAGCATACAACTCATCGTGAAAAGGAAACACTTGTAGGTAGATCATAAAAAAAGTTACCAAATGACGTTACCAATACATCACGCACGCAAGTTATCAGCACACTATTAGAATTAACATATTAATGAAACAACAGTATTAAAAGTGTGTTTTACTAGTTGGTGGTAATGCAAACGTTTTTCGCTTGGGCGGTGGCGAGGAGCTGGGCGGGCGGGGACTCGTCGGACGTCGCCACTTCGCCAGTCGTCATGCACCCGCGGCCGGAGGTGCACGTCGCGTCGTTCGAGCCAAGCATCCTCCGACATCGCCGACTCGTCTGAGTATCAGACCTCCCCTGCCCCCCGCGGCGCGTTCTCCGCCAGGCGATAGAGGGGAACGCGTATTATCGCACAAGTACCCCGTGAATGGACGTCGTGATTGTTGAAAATTGACGTTTCACGAAAACTAGAGTTGTGTGTTAAGTGTGTTTTTGTGTGTTGTGTGTGAATTAGGTAAGTGGGCGTAGTTTTTATTATAATGTTGTTTATTTTGACGTGTTTTTGTAGTCAGCTGATTGTTAGGAATTAAATTTGTAATGACATGTTTGAGTTCTTCAAGAATTTAATGAACAGAAATTGCGTGTAATCTTTCATCGTTGTATCCTTATTACGAAAAACACAAAATAAAATAATTGGTAGCTTTTCTCGTGTCTCAAGGAAAATCCGAGAGAAACGTTCGCACAGTGTAATCCCGCCAAAATTAATCCAAGTCTTATGTCATTTTTGTTGGCATATCCAAACAATATGTTGTATTATATTTTGTCATATTTCAAGTAAAACTGTAGCACAGTCTCTTATCTGGGAGATAATTTATTACAATGTTCTCGGAAAGTATATTATGCTGATATCATTGTTTCTGCTTGATTTGAATACGTTTTAGAAATATGGGAGACTTCAACATGAAATTTGAGTTAGGATAGGCTACGAAATCGGCGATACTCTGTCCAATTAAACAAATCATATAAAGGGGCAATAGCCAATAGCTGAATAGCTGTGGCATCGAATAAGCGAGCTCTAAGGTCGTGAGTTCGAGCCCCATCTGTTGCATTACTGAGGTGAACTCACTCCCATTACAAGCATCTTAGTTCAGAGATATTGAATCTAATGTGCAACACTCTTAATAAGTTATTATCTTGGTATTAGAGATAAAACAAGGCAAATATAATAAAAGTAAGAATCCACGTAATATACGCAAATAACGCTCTTGTTATTCCATCCACTGATTTAGGACAATTACCATCTTTTGATGAAGCACACAATCTTCTTCGGCTTAGTTGAAAATTATATTAAAATTTGTATTCTTACAAATAAATACCACCCTTATTCTCATTTACAAAACATAAACTTTGATGCAAGTACTCATACAGTAGGCACTGAAACATATAGATAGCCGTAGCAAGCATTAGCTAGATCGTATTGTCAAAATATCAATTTTAAAAGTTTACTTCCAACTATAGAAAATATCCTGTATCTTAGGACTCAGTGTCTACATGAATAGGACATTTGTGTAAATTAAAAAAATCACGTAGTTCAGTTTGTTGACTTTATATAATGTGGGTATTAAATAAACACACTTGCTAGTAATTGAACAATATTTTGCGAACATAAATGAATTAAATTACAAAAAAGAGCTGCGTTGTAGGTACCAGAAATTCTTAAAAATGTGAGAGTGACATACCATAGATTCTCAATGAATTAAAAATATTGAACTAGTGTATCAAACAATGGATTAAAGTGTCGAAACAAAATACAGACAAAATGTGATTAAGTTATTGAATTCAAAACTTACAACTAACAATTATCTAATACCTTTTAACGAGCAATTCTTGGATATACAGGATAAGTTTTTATCCAGTGCGCAAACTGTAACCATGAATTCAGCATATCATTCTAGACCTCCAGAAATTTTTCGTCGGTAATACAAAACAAAATCAGCTGTTCCATACATTTTGACCGCGTAGGTATCGCACTTTTCTATGAAACAGCTGATTTTTTTGTAAAACGGCCTAAATTTCTGTCTAGAATGAAACGGCTCCAACGATTTTCATGAAATTTAGTATGCAGAGGGTTTTGAAGGCGATAAATCGATCAAGCTAAGTTGCATTTTTAGAAAACGTCAAACCAAAAAAAAGAAAACCAAGCAAAGCTCGGTCATCCAGATATTTAAAATTATAAAAAACATGTTAGTTTGAGTTAACATATAATACTCGTGCAATTTTAAATAAGAAACACATAGAGTGGAATAGTAAACTCAACTTACCAACTACTGTTGAATTACATTCCCACTCTATGTATGTATTCTTCGAGACGACTCAACGTCTACGGTAGTTATCTTAAAACATTTTAAGCTGTAATCGTGGAACGTGTGGAATGTTGAGCACTTTGCTATTAGGATATCTTGGCTTTAAGAGTCGGTTGCGGCAGAGAAGATTTATACTTTAGTCTTAGAATAATAAAATAACATCGCACCTGTAATCCTTGAAGGGTTTTTTTTAACTAACTTCTCCCGCTTTGGGTGGAGCGGGAGGGTGTGTCAGACTTGTACTAACTTTGACCCAGCCGTGTTTCTTCAGTTGCCTGTGTGCCAGGGGCCACGGTATCTCTTTCGAACACTCCGCACCCCTGGCAGGATCCTTGAAGGGTGACGCAGAGGTGTATCTATAGTAGACTCACATTTTACCAGTTATGTGTACAAATCCAGACTCTGAGCCGTTACTGAGAAATCCAGATGGAAAACCGTTTAACGAGCTTAGGAATCGAACCTAAGACTTCATGCGCAGTAGCGCTTGCGACCACTAAGCCAACGAGAATTAATTAATTTCTTAGAATAATATGACTGGTTTAGTGTGAAGATTCGGTTGAGGTTTCGTTGGTTTCTCGATAAACTATCCCCTGCCCTCGTCCGTTTATTAGGAGTGCAGTCAGGTAAATTTATTGTTATAAAATTGATATACTACGTCAATTTGCCGTGTGATACCCATTTCAGAAAACAGCCAAAGTTGTGTTGTGATTTGAATGTAGGTACAGACTATTTAAGTTAATAGTCAAGTTGATAAGCAGTAAATTTTTCTGACTTTACGAGTATTTGTAGGTAATATGTCTTAGAATCAAAAATTCCGACACTGGGCTCACGTGGTGTATTACGGCCCACTCCCTCTCAAAAACGAGGAGACCGGTGTCCCAGCAGTGGGAACATTACAGGCTGGTTTTATTTATGTTTGTAGATAATATGCGAAAAATCAGAATCAGAAAACATATCTTGTTGAAGTGACACCTCATCATTTCTTCTTTGATGGGGCCCGCAAGGGCCGATGCCTGCTAGGGGTGCGGGTTGTTTGAAAGAGATATCGTGGCCCCTGGCACACAGGCAACTGAGGGAACACGGACGGTTTAGTCAGTAAAAGTTTAACACGCCCTCCTGCTTCACCCTAAGCTGGAGAAGTTAATTGATGATTTCCCACCAAAAAAAAAATCATTTCTTCTTCACTACATAGTATAAAACAAAGTCGCTTTCTCTGTCCCTATATCCCTATGTATGCTTAAATCTTTAAAACTACGCAACGGATTTTGATGCGGATTTTTTTAGTAGATAGAGTGATTCAAGTGGAAGGTTTATATGTATAATACACAGACCTCCACGCGGGCGAAGCCGCTGCCAAAAGCCAGTATAACATAAAATTATGCTCACAAATCCAAGTACCAAGCGACGAAATTAGAACAATTTTCAGAAATACTCGTTTAGAAAACCATGTTCGACAACTAGCTCGGGATAGTTCCTTTACTTACTACTACGCAGGTATCACCAATCCATTTAAGGATTCGTCACTCAAACCCTTTAGGTCCTTAAAAACCTTTCAAACTGTAAGGACTTTAATTCATTCTTGACAAGCAAGTAACTCCGACGGTTTTAACTGAAGGGTTGAAACCACTTAAACCGTTTTCAGATTAAACGATTTCGTTTTACAGAAATAAAAGAGGTAGTTGAGGATAAAATCGTTTTTATTTTGTTTTTATTGGTCAGTGGATGCAGTTTCGTAAACAATGGAATGTTTGGCTTTTGTTGTTTCGCCTCGAATTGTAAATAACTAATCAACATTACTTGAACTTCTTTTTATTCAAATTGAATACATTATTGATATCATCTGCCAAGCTTTGTCCCAACTACGCTGGGGTCGGCTTCAAGTCTAACCAGATACAGCTAAATACCAGTATTTTACATAGAGCGACTGCCTATCTGAGCTCGACAACCCAGTTACTGGGTAATACGACACCCAGTAACTGGGTAAGTAGTAAGACTAGGTGTCAGACTTTCAAGCTTCTGACGCCCCGTAACGACTGTCAGAGCACGTAAGAATGTCCACGGATGACAACTGGGACCAACAGCTTAGCGTGCTTTCCGAGGCAGGAGGGGTCTTGGTATGTAATGATCACCCATCCAAAGACCAACCGCGGTAAGCGTAGCTTAACCTGATCAGTCGACCCGTGCGGCAGTGATTACTTAGCCACAAGCTCAACTCGTATTTACTAATGATAGTTGGTAATTAATTTTATGTATTTGTGATTTGTTTATTGGGACTTGGTGACTTCGTAAATAAATCATTATGAGAAAGACTGGACCCTTCTCTAGGTATTTATTGAGTTACAGGATTGGAAAAGGAAAACGGAATTCATCTGTTTTCGTGTCTGTCTATGTTGCACGTCAAAATTACATACAATACTGTTGACATATTTTATGTTGCACAAACATCTTCACATACAGCCATTCAATTGAATTATCAAATCATTTTCATCACATTTGACTCACAGCCAGATATCTTGATGACCGCCCCAAACGTTTAACTTTTATCTCAATGTTCATTCATCTGATGCACCCCGTTCCTTTGTGGCATTGTTCAACAGACCGAACAAAAGAAATATAATATACATACTTCATAAAATTCACTTACATTCCATTATCAGAGGTCGTCAACCCTGCCATTGTTGTTGGCAAAAGATTTTTTCAAATCAATTTCTACGGCGATCGGGAATATGAGAAAAACTGGGTATCTCTATTTTATTTTTGTGTTGGAAATTCTGGGAAGTTATTTTGACACGTTCTGAAACCTTTTACTGCTTAGTAATACCGTGAATGATGGAGCTTTTCATAAGGATTGAAATGGAAACAATGAAATGAAGGAAGACAGAATTCTGTTTTTTATTTCAGGATTATTTTTTGGGCTTTCTGTTAGAAACGTTTTCTTTAAAAGCTTACCTACAGTATTTTATATTCTTATTACAAGGCTCACAATTTCTTATATTTTTACAAATTATAATTTGTCTATGACATTTTATAACAATGGAAAGTCTCACACTTGTTGCTCTAAAAGGAACATAATAAGGTACATAAGATAATAATTAACAAAGCATTTTTTCAATAACAAGCAGATTTTCTCATGCAACAAGCTATACGATAAACACATTACCCTCCTTGCGTCGCGCAGTCGGTTAATAAGTTAATGTTTTTTCCACTAAACCGACCGTTCGTATTTTAGATAGGTACTAAGAAAAACGTATATCAAAATAAAGTCTGAATATAAAAACATCGATAGAAAATATTCATCCGTACCAATAAAAAAACCCCTAAGAATTCACCTACGTCTCGACCCATATCGTAAGACATATGACGAAGGACAGTCTAGACGCTGACCCCACGCATCTATCATTCTTCCTGACAAATAAGTTTCACGGGTCCCCAATGACCCTAACCTAAAGCTGTATATACACGAGCAATTTATAAATTATAACCAGCTATGTTGGTTTATATATACTTTCTGAGTTTATTTTAAACATTACTGGCATCAGTGAATGAAAATATCATAAGGAAACCTGGACTTTTAGTTAATATGAGTCTAAAATCGCCAATCCGTATTGAGCGGCTTGCGTTTCGTCTGTTGCGTCTCGAGCAATTAATAGAATCAAAATCAAAATCAAAAGTCATTTATTCAAATTAGGCTGAGAATCAGCACTTTTCGAACGTCAAAGTACATGAGACAGTCTCCCAAAACCCTTCCCTTCAGAGCTACTAGGATCCCAATTGCGTAATACATTCACAATCACAATGCGTAATACACTTACAAATCACGATTTCGAAGAAATTTCATAATCCATTGCTCCATACGTTAGAAGAATTCGTCTGGTCGATAAAATAAACAACGCAATGAATATTGTTAAATTGTCAAGTAAAAAAAACAGTGCATTAATTGAAGGTGTATTAATCTGTTGGTGTATTTCATAAAATCTGGTTCCATTGCGGTGTGACAGTAGAGAAGCTGTTTCTAGAAATAATTGCCTCGTGTTGCCATCACAGTAAATTGCTTGACGATTTGACGAATATTTCCCAAACTTTAAGTTGCCCGTGTAGTGTTAACCTCAATCTAAACATGAAAACACGGTTGATTTCTAGAAATAATTGCCACGAGTTGCCATCACAGAAAATATCTTGACGATTTGACCAATATTACCCAAATTTAAGTTGCCCGTGTAGTGTTTACCCCAACGTTAACAGGAAAAGACGGGTGGGATACGTTTCAATGGAAGCCCAATAGTTTTCCCTGAGGTGACCGCTCTTGAGTGCTTTTTCTAACCGCTGTCCTTTTTCTGTCGGCGACAATTTTCAAGGATACGATCCATAACTGTGGCCTACGTTTATGTGATTAGTGGTCGGCTCAATTGTAGGTAGCAGAATACTGAATTACTGTCTAGTTTGGGGCTCACTGGCAATATTGTGAAAAATTGCTGCAGGTTAGGTTATACTTTCAATGGTTTTTTTTTGGCTGGGAAATCATCAAATAACTTCTCCCGCTCTGGGTGGAGCGGGAGGGCGTGTTAGACTTTTACTGACTAAAACCCACCCGTGTTCCCTCAGTTGCCTGTGTGCCAAGGGCCGCGGTAACTCTTTCGATCAACCCGCACCCCTGGCAGGCATGCTCCACCAGATGGTGCTGACATCTCTTTGAGACGCGCGTGGAACACAACGCGCCGTCGACCCGGGATTGTTCCTTACCGGACAGCGAGCTACCCATTACTCGTCGTCCGCAAGCCCGCGCCTACGGTGGCTGGGAATCAGCCTGGGTACTTTCACTGGTAAAGTGTGATATTGCTCATCCACGTACAGGAACGTACCTATTTAATTGTATTTTTTATACTAGCTTACCCTATATCACTCGGGACAAAGGCCTCCCTCCACTCTTTCCATCTTCCGCGAGCCCTCGCGTCCTCCTGCCAGTTTGACCGAACGTATTCAGCTCGTACCGCTATCTCCCCCGCCGACTAATATTTCTGTGATTGGTAGGGGAAAATGAATTGTTTATTCCACGCCCTCCTGCTTCACCCTAAGCTGGAGAAGTTAATTGATGATTTCCCACCAAAAAAAAAATCATTTCTTCTTCACTACATAGTATAAAACAAAGTCGCTTTCTCTGTCCCTATATCCCTATGTATGCTTAAATCTTTAAAACTACGCAACGGATTTTGATGCGGATTTTTTTAGTAGATAGAGTGATTCAAGTGGAAGGTTTATATGTATAATACACAGACCTCCACGCGGGCGAAGCCGCTGCCAAAAGCCAGTATAACATAAAATTATGCTCACAAATCCAAGTACCAAGCGACGAAATTAGAACAATTTTCAGAAATACTCGTTTAGAAAACCATGTTCGACAACTAGCTCGGGATAGTTCCTTTACTTACTACTACGCAGGTATCACCAATCCATTTAAGGATTCGTCACTCAAACCCTTTAGGTCCTTAAAAACCTTTCAAACTGTAAGGACTTTAATTCATTCTTGACAAGCAAGTAACTCCGACGGTTTTAACTGAAGGGTTGAAACCACTTAAACCGTTTTCAGATTAAACGATTTCGTTTTACAGAAATAAAAGAGGTAGTTGAGGATAAAATCGTTTTTATTTTGTTTTTATTGGTCAGTGGATGCAGTTTCGTAAACAATGGAATGTTTGGCTTTTGTTGTTTCGCCTCGAATTGTAAATAACTAATCAACATTACTTGAACTTCTTTTTATTCAAATTGAATACATTATTGATATCATCTGCCAAGCTTTGTCCCAACTACGCTGGGGTCGGCTTCAAGTCTAACCAGATACAGCTAAATACCAGTATTTTACATAGAGCGACTGCCTATCTGAGCTCGACAACCCAGTTACTGGGTAATACGACACCCAGTAACTGGGTAAGTAGTAAGACTAGGTGTCAGACTTTCAAGCTTCTGACGCCCCGTAACGACTGTCAGAGCACGTAAGAATGTCCACGGATGACAACTGGGACCAACAGCTTAGCGTGCTTTCCGAGGCAGGAGGGGTCTTGGTATGTAATGATCACCCATCCAAAGACCAACCGCGGTAAGCGTAGCTTAACCTGATCAGTCGACCCGTGCGGCAGTGATTACTTAGCCACAAGCTCAACTCGTATTTACTAATGATAGTTGGTAATTAATTTTATGTATTTGTGATTTGTTTATTGGGACTTGGTGACTTCGTAAATAAATCATTATGAGAAAGACTGGACCCTTCTCTAGGTATTTATTGAGTTACAGGATTGGAAAAGGAAAACGGAATTCATCTGTTTTCGTGTCTGTCTATGTTGCACGTCAAAATTACATACAATACTGTTGACATATTTTATGTTGCACAAACATCTTCACATACAGCCATTCAATTGAATTATCAAATCATTTTCATCACATTTGACTCACAGCCAGATATCTTGATGACCGCCCCAAACGTTTAACTTTTATCTCAATGTTCATTCATCCGATGCACCCCGTTCCTTTGTGGCATTGTTCAACAGACCGAACAAAAGAAATATAATATACATACTTCATAAAATTCACTTACATTCCATTATCAGAGGTCGTCAACCCTGCCATTGTTGTTGGCAAAAGATTTTTTCAAATCAATTTCTACGGCGATCGGGAATATGAGAAAAACTGGGTATCTCTATTTTATTTTTGTGTTGGAAATTCTGGGAAGTTATTTTGACACGTTCTGAAACCTTTTACTGCTTAGTAATACCGTGAATGATGGAGCTTTTCATAAGGATTGAAATGGAAACAATGAAATGAAGGAAGACAGAATTCTGTTTTTTATTTCAGGATTATTTTTTGGGCTTTCTGTTAGAAACGTTTTCTTTAAAAGCTTACCTACAGTATTTTATATTCTTATTACAAGGCTCACAATTTCTTATATTTTTACAAATTATAATTTGTCTATGACATTTTATAACAATGGAAAGTCTCACACTTGTTGCTCTAAAAGGAACATAATAAGGTACATAAGATAATAATTAACAAAGCATTTTTTCAATAACAAGCAGATTTTCTCATGCAACAAGCTATACGATAAACACATTACCCTCCTTGCGTCGCGCAGTCGGTTAATAAGTTAATGTTTTTTCCACTAAACCCACCGTTCGTATTTTAGATAGGTACTAAGAAAAACGTATATCAAAATAAAGTCTGAATATAAAAACATCGATAGAAAATATTCATCCGTACCAATAAAAAAACCCCTAAGAATTCACCTACGTCTCGACCCATATCGTAAGACATATGACGAAGGACAGTCTAGACGCTGACCCCACGCATCTATCATTCTTCCTGACAAATAAGTTTCACGGGTCCCCAATGACCCTAACCTAAAGCTGTATATACACGAGCAATTTATAAATTATAACCAGCTATGTTGGTTTATATATACTTTCTGAGTTTATTTTAAACATTACTGGCATCAGTGAATGAAAATATCATAAGGAAACCTGGACTTTTAGTTAATATGAGTCTAAAATCGCCAATCCGTATTGAGCGGCTTGCGTTTCGTCTGTTGCGTCTCGAGCAATTAATAGAATCAAAATCAAAATCAAAAGTCATTTATTCAAATTAGGCTGAGAATCAGCACTTTTCGAACGTCAAAGTACATGAGACAGTCTCCCAAAACCCTTCCCTTCAGAGCTACTAGGATCCCAATTGCGTAATACATTCACAATCACAATGCGTAATACACTTACAAATCACGATTTCGAAGAAATTTCATAATCCATTGCTCCATACGTTAGAAGAATTCGTCTGGTCGATAAAATAAACAACGCAATGAATATTGTTAAATTGTCAAGTAAAAAAAACAGTGCATTAATTGAAGGTGTATTAATCTGTTGGTGTATTTCATAAAATCTGGTTCCATTGCGGTGTGACAGTAGAGAAGCTGTTTCTAGAAATAATTGCCTCGTGTTGCCATCACAGTAAATTGCTTGACGATTTGACGAATATTTCCCAAACTTTAAGTTGCCCGTGTAGTGTTAACCTCAATCTAAACATGAAAACACGGTTGATTTCTAGAAATAATTGCCACGAGTTGCCATCACAGAAAATATCTTGACGATTTGACCAATATTACCCAAATTTAAGTTGCCCGTGTAGTGTTTACCCCAACGTTAACAGGAAAAGACGGGTGGAATACGTTTCAATGGAAGCCCAATAGTTTTCCCTGAGGTGACCGCTCTTGAGTGCTTTTTCTAACCGCTGTCCTTTTTCTGTCGGCGACAATTTTCAAGGATACGATCCATAACTGTGGCCTACGTTTATGTGATTAGTGGTCGGCTCAATTGTAGGTAGCAGAATACTGAATTACTGTCTAGTTTGGGGCTCACTGGCAATATTGTGAAAAATTGCTGCAGGTTAGGTTATACTTTCAATGGTTTTTTTTTGGCTGGGAAATCATCAAATAACTTCTCCCGCTCTGGGTGGAGCGGGAGGGCGTGTTAGACTTTTACTGACTAAAACCCACCCGTGTTCCCTCAGTTGCCTGTGTGCCAAGGGCCGCGGTAACTCTTTCGATCAACCCGCACCCCTGGCAGGCATGCTCCACCAGATGGTGCTGACATCTCTTTGAGACGCGCGTGGAACACAACGCGCCGTCGACCCGGGATTGTTCCTTACCGAACAGCGAGCTACCCATTACTCGTCGTCCGCAAGCCCGCGCCTACGGTGGCTGGGAATCAGCCTGGGTACTTTCACTGGTAAAGTGTGATATTGCTCATCCACGTACAGGAACGTACCTATTTAATTGTATTTTTTATACTAGCTTACCCTATATCACTCGGGACAAAGGCCTCCCTCCACTCTTTCCATCTTCCGCGAGCCCTCGCGTCCTCCTGCCAGTTTGACCGAACGTATTCAGCTCGTACCGCTATCTCCCCCGCCGACTAATATTTCTGTGATTGGTAGGGGAAAATGAATTGTTTATTTATAAAGTAGAAAATATGTCTTCGCTTCTTTACCGACTTAAGATTTTGTATTCCACTTCCTCTGTTGTTCAATACCACACCAAACCATTGACCAGGCCTGTAGACTATACGTTAAGGTATAGTATGCATAATATTCAAAGGAATCGTAATCAAATTCGTCCGTGTCTCGAATCTTCCTCGATTTTTTTTTTACAACTGAAACGCACTAATCAATTTACAGGAAACCTTGTTACTAGGCGGAACGGAGTTGTCCAATTAATCTATTAGTTTCCTTAATAAAAGGGCCTGTCTAAAATCTACCCTCTTTTACAAATTAGTTTGTTAGTTTCCTTGTATTCCTGTGCATATCTGTGAGGATAGGTAAGCCGGTAATAACGTTATCTGTGAGGATAGGTAAGCCGGCAATAACGTGGTGAACAAAAGCCTGAATCCCAGGGCTCTTAGGTCGTGGGTTCGTTTCCAAGCAGGCAATTTATTATGTGTATATTATTTCATTACCACTACTCTCTAAACGGTGAATGAAAACGTCTTTAGGGAACTGGCAAGTCCTAGAACCAAACAGTTCGAAATCATGTGACATCTATTATGGCCTTTTCCCTCACACAGACTCCTGTCTGTGTAAAAGGGCCATAATAAACATTATAGGCTGAACTAATGCAAACGTTTTGGTATATCTATCATCTATCTATATCTATATATATAAAAATGAATCGTCGAAATGTATGTACGCGCATAACTTCTGTATGACTGCACCAAATTGTAAGGTTTGTATATAAGAAAATTTAAAAAAATTAAATAGATTTGATAAGAATTAATTTTACAATCTAATACAAAAAGTGATTGACGGTATGTGACAGAAGACTTTGACAGATCTTTGACGAAACAATCGATCAACCGATTTGATTTTACCAGTCGCGACTGGAGAAATAAAATATATAATAAAGCTAGTTTTATATAAAAGTTTATCTCATAATTACTGTAGAGTCTACAGTGTAGACTTTTTGAAAAAACAATTTAATGAGTACTTTACTTAAACTTTTTTCACACTCATGAAAATGAAATTAAATAAGATTTTATCATGCAAGTAATGCTCATCCAAAGATACGGAAATCCAAGATGTTTTCCATTTCTATAATCGATAACAGCCGGAAAATCTTACCTAAACAAACAGATCCAGTACAAATATTGAATCGAGATCAAAAGAGTTTTAAAAGGGTTCTCAGTACAGATGCTGGGCTTTCATAAATTTTGGATCAACTTTTTCGCAGAAATACATGTTGAAGGAATGAATATATTGCCTTAATCATTTACGTGATCTAAACCAAAAAGAACAAGACCATACCTTCTTAAAACTTCTTGCAAAACAAGTTGAGTTCTTAAGTACATTGTATATTATTGGCTGGGACACCCGACCTTAGGCAGACCTTTTGGCCCGCGGCTTCACACGCGTGGACGTCGAAAATTATCCCACGGGAACGTCCTACCAGGACAAAAAGCCAATATAACATCAGCTATCTGCCAGTGAAATCCCGTTAAATTGACCGAAAAAAAGTGATTTTGACATTACACAGATATTTCAATTCTACTTATTTGTATAAGTTTATTAATTGTTCTAAGTTGACCTGCATGATTACTGACAAATGCGTGCACTGACAGGACAGGTCCACTCAATCTGTGTGGTTCATTCCTCAAAAGACCATATCAGACGCCAATCTACATGGTCCTCAAATGATCTCACCACGATTATTTTCATATATTTTTTGTTTACATAGACATTGACATTATGAATTTTATTTGAACAAAGACATGAATATTTACTTTGTAAAGTTTAATTATTGTGAATGTGATGACTGTGTGGGTGATTTTTTTTCTTTCTTCATTTAGTCATGTTCTGGCAGTTTCAGTACTTTATGCGGCCTACCCAAATGTCCTTTTTTGGTATTGTTCGTCAAATCGTTGAGCTCCCCAAGTTCTGAGTTGACCTGCATGATTACTGATAAATGCGTGCACTGATTGGACAGGTCCACTCAATCCGTGTGGTTCTTTTCTCAAAAGACCATTTCAGACACCAATCCACATGGTCTTCACATGATCAGACCAAGATTATGTCTGGACTTTAAAAGAGACTGTGACCTCTCGGTTGTTTGTTTCGGCCTTTCTTCTCAGAGTAGTCAGATAGGAAACGCCCATCTCATCTAGTTTAAAAAATATGATTGACGTGTAAAAGTGTTTGTACAACCCTACTTACAGAAATAAAATCATTTATCATTGCTTTGCTACCAACAAAAAATACGTTGTTCATAATATCATCTTCCACATAGGTTTTTTTTAAATCCTTTTTAAAAAGAACCCGGTTCTTAGTAATTCATTACAATCTAGTCTATAAGACTAATAAGCAATTTTAATCTAACTTAATTTTATACGTGATGATTATTTTAAAACTTAGAATAGTGTCCTTTGTACTTTACACAAGTCCGTTCCACTTTCTTAGAGTCCACATAGGTCAAAAGTTTTTTACAAAGGTTTATTCTCAATGCCCACTAACAAAAAACCGCTGTTCTCAAAACGGTGAAGGAGAACATTGTGAGAAAACCGGTCTTAGAACCAAAAATTCGAAGACATGTGACATCTACCAACCGCACTGGGCCCGCGTGGTGGATTACGGCCCACTCCCTCTCACAGAAATGAGGCCTGTGTCCCAGCTGTGGGAATATTATAGGCTGAATATACCTATATACCATTAACAAAAAGCCCTTCAGCACCAGTGGGATTTATTCCCGAGGTTATACACAATCAAACAAATTAAAAGAAAAGAGAACCAACAAGCACACACCTATATTTTCCTTCTCCTAGTCGTCTAGTACACCTACGCCTACGGCAAATACTCGTAAGTTACAGCGCAGCGCACACGTCGATCGAGGCCATGCTAACTATTTCGTCATGCTGAAGTTTGTTGACATAACACTCTCGGGACTTCCTGAATTCATAATAGTTGCCTGCAAGGCGGTTTTGCATCTGAGGATATTTGAAACTTGTGTAAAAGGCTAAAAAATCTGGGTTCATAAGACGTTTGAAAACTTGCCATAGATAATATACAGGATAAGTTTTTATCCAGTGCGCAATCTGTAACCACGAACATTTTCTGCACTGGGGGGGGGGGGGTCTAGAACGATAATTACGCTGAATTCATGGTTACAGTTTGTGCACTGGATAAAAACTTATCCTGTAGTAGGTATTTATAGGTAGGCTTACTGTAGTACTTTTTGTTAACGCTGAATGGCAACAAGTTGAGCATTTAGCAAAGCAACCTGTACCCATTGCAAAGGAGTGATTAAAATTCATAATCCATTGCTCCAAAGGTTTAAGAATTCGTCTGCTCGACAGCGTAAAGAACGCAATGAATATGATTGAATTGTCAAATAAAAAAAATACATTGCAATTTTAAGTGCTGATTTCTTACATAAAACTGGTTCTATGGTTTTCTGGTTATTTTCTCAGCGGAAAAACGTCCAAAGCTGGATATATGTAGTCCTTAATTAACAATGTTGTGGCGGCATTTAGTGATGGAGCTTGGGGGAGGCCTATGTCCAGCAGTGGACGTCTTTCGGATGAAATTATGAATGATTAACATTGATGTGACAGCTTGGAAGATAATACATAATTGAAATAAAATGCAGCATGTTTCTGATGGTTCTAACATCATTATCTACTCAAAGACTATAAAATTATCGACTTTGTATAGGTAGGTATATTAATAGGAAAAATATTTTGTCATAAACACTAATTATTGCGGTCTTATAAGTTTATTGTTATATGCTACACGACGCTTAATTATGTTATAAATGTTATTTAAACACGACTGTTTATGTGTTTTTCGCTCACACTCGTGATATTGACTGTGTCTGTTTTGTTATTATTGTTTGACACTGATAAGAGTTTTCTTTTTAGAGATTTTTAGGTAACCTATTTGAAGTGGCTAGAAATTCGTAAAAAAGTAATTCGTCTGCGATACTTGGAAATGTTATACAGGGTGGCAGGCAAATTCAGTACATGATTCTGAAACCTGACATTTTTCGTCGGTTATTTAAAAAAAAAATTCTACCATACATTTTGACCGTGTAGGCAGCAGATTTTTTATTTTGATAACCGACGAAAAATTCTTGATTTGCGAAATTCGTGGTTTCAGTTTGCATTGTACTGTAAAGTAAAGTAATTTTTGCCTACCTATCTCTCATACTTTAATATTTTCACATAAGTACCCATGCGAATAAATATATCCCAATAAACTTTCGCAATCAAACATCTTCAAATATTCAGAACTTTTGAAATAGGTACAACTTTCAAAAACAGTAAGAAGCGTACCTGCGGGCTCCTGCTCTTTGCGAGTTAAAATATACTGAATTTCAAATCAGCTGCAGGTGAAGGTTGTCAGAAAACGTGAATGTTGAATGAAATAAAAACAGTTTCAGTAACTTCAAATAAATATTATAGCAGGTGAAAGACCCTCCAGAGACTTAAAAGTTTGAATAGTTTTTAAAACATTTTCGAATAACTTTTTAGAATATATTTTTACTACAATATTTTCTTAAATATCTTTAGTGGTCACCGTAGCTATTGTTGAAATATCAAGTTTTTTTTTAACGAAATAGTATTAGACCTAATCCTAATGTTGGTCCTTCACCTCAAAAATCAAAATCAAAATCAAAAAGTCATTTATTCAAATTAGGCTGAGAGTCAGCACTTTTTGAACGTCAAAATTACATAAGACAGTCCCCCCAAAACGCCCGCCCTTCACCACTTCCTAGTGCTTTAGCTGGGAAGAAGAAGTGGCGCAACAAACTCCCCAGCAGCACAGCTGTCTGTGTTCTTAAAAAAGTGTTCTTAAATTGGCCATTCAGTGTATCATAAGTATTCGTATTGTAAATGTGAGAGTTTGATGTTTGGATGTTTGTTACTCAATCACTCAAAAACGGCCTAACAGATTTGAATGAAATTTGGTACACAGATATCTTATATCCTGGATTAACACAAATTACACTTTTTATCCCGGTAGTACTTTCCCGTGGGATAATTTCCGACCTCCACGAGAATATGTAACTCTTGGTCTATTCTGTAAAATCTCACCGTGAAAACTTAGTTGAAGTGACCTGCCATTTCATCCGATGCTAGGAATTGACTCGTTTGACAGCTCACTGAACATTTTTACAGAATATATTGGCAGTCATATAATTCCGTGGATGAAAGATTCGCCAGTTATAAAGGTTAGTAATTGGCCTGCTCTAAGGTAGGTATACTCTTGGGGAGGCAGTTTTAATAAATCACTAACCAAGTTCCAATAAGAAAAGCATTACCTGTTTGAAAACATCGTTTCTATATAAAAAAACTATAAAAAAAAACAACTGACTTCCAAAAAAACACTACAAAGTGAAAAATAACTTTTATTTCGGAAGTCGGTGACTTTGGATATGTATTTTATGAAATTTTTTGTCACCGCTTTCCAAAATTAAAGTTATTTTGAACTTTGTAGGGGTTTTTTTGAAGTCGGTTGTTTTTTTTTAAGTTTTCTATTTTTCACTTTTTAGCTATACGTACCTACCGCACACAATTCGAAATTTCATCATCCTTGGGGTCCAAACAATGCTTATTTATGCAATAGCAGCAATCGCGGTTTGTTGTTGTTTTTTTGAAGAGTTCCGTTGCCTGTCTCCGAAACGCATCATCAGAACTATATGAAATTTTTATTGGACCATTTCGAAATAAACCCCTTTGGAACAAAAAAAAAGAATTTTGCAAATTCGCTTAGCGCTTCGCTTCGCGGAGTTATGCCCGAACATACATAAAAAAAAGAATATAAACATGTCGAATTGATAACCTCCTTCTTTTTGAAGTCGGTTAAAAATAAAACCAAACAGCACCCAACATAAGCTCAATTTTTGCGAAACAAAAATGCTTTCTACAAAAATCCGTGCCACAGTGCCACCATTCAACAGGTAGTAGGTAGGGGGCATTAGTTCTAATACAGTGTGTATGATAAGCGGTCTCATCATTCGTTATCACAGCGATAAATAAAGATAAGGGGGTACGGAGCACTTAGCCGAGCTATCTCACCCGGGTCACGCTAGTCTTAAAATAGTTGGGCAATTTGTGACGCACGACCAGAGGATGCATTACTTACATGTTTTATTTTGGAACTGTTAGATTATGGGGCTTATAGATTGCCGTTTTTTGGCCTAAAAATCAATCTGGATGAGCAGCCAAAAATATTAGAAGACTTGTAACTGTTTCTGCTATGGTAATGGTACTTTTTAGATTTATTGGGATACGTTGCCACGTTAATGCTGTAGTGAGCAAATTGTCCATAAACAATATGAATTTTGAAGGAGAATATTATACTCTTTATTAATTCCACCGTACATATTAATCACAAATATAAATGCAGGAATTGTACAAACGCTGACAAAATGGGCTGTCTTATTGACAAAAGCGCAAAGAGGAAGGATCGAGACAATACTGTAGATAGTCTATAGTGTACTATTTACACATAGCATAAATATACTTATATAAATATATAAATTTCATAGTCATCAAACAGGAGCAAAGGAAATATAATGATGCTGTTAAAGGAGAGAAGAAGTGTTATTTTATCTTAATTGTAGTAAAAATAGACAAAGAGTAAGTACATATTACCGACGCGGAAGAACTGAACAGAAGTCAGAAGTTTATGGTAAATTTTTAGCGATACAAGCATATACTTAGTTTCATATAATTTAGGTTAGAAGTAGACCTCAACAAACCCAAAGATGGAAAAGGAAAACAATGATGACGTAGAACCAATATTGCGTAGGTAAATATTTGGAAAACTGACGATAAACATTTGATGATCGATTCCTTCAGTCATCAAAATCGAGTAATGCACAGCACGCGATGACTGACAATGTCGATTCACAGTCACAACATCAAATTCCATATTGATTGAAGATACGTAGGAATAATTACGGTTAGTTTACGCTATGGCTAAGGATCAAAGGAAGTAAAATAAATAGCACCAAACCAAAATGAAAAGGAATATAAAATAGAATAATCGTAGTGTGGAGGCGAAAATGTCCACAAATCGATAAATCCCAGCACATCAGTGGTCATCTCTATGTTCAACTGTTAGGACTAGAGTCTTGGTTTGATAAACTGTATTATGATTAATGTATTTTTTATCTTTAGAGCCCTAATGTTAGTGTTGTTATGACGTTCGTGTTGTAATGGCTGCTCAAACACCATTGGTAGCCATTTTTATGATCTTTATTTGATCATTTGGAGATCTGTGTTCAATTATTTTAAGAGCTATGTCAGACATCAAAGATAGAACTTTAGGCATTGTTTGGAAGCATTGTGGTTTATTAAATGTACCGAGTTCTTCTAAATAGATTTCCCATAATATATTTTTTATTAGAAAAATAGACAGTTGCAGCTCGGGTGGGATGCAATATAGGAATATATTGCATCCCATAAATGGCAGTACTAATATGGCCTTATTAATGGGACTTGAGAATGTCAACGAAAAAATGTAAAGTTTCACCTCCAATTTATCTCCAATGACATTTTTTTGTTGAAAATATGACGACGTAGTCCCTAAGAATTTCTAGTAAAAAAGATGTTACGCTTTGAATGTTGAGTAAACGAAAGGAATTTGATTTAGTTCGGGTACACAATATATTCCGAATTCCATACATACTGAATGACATTGACATACTCCGCACTTTATAGGGCTGTTACCTAGAATTGTAGAATCTAAAATGTTTTATAGTGACGTTTTGTACATGTTGATTTTAAAATATAGAAGGTTTTGAAGTCAAACTTCATAGGCGGCGATTCGATATTTGGAATAGACTTGAGAGTGGAATTTGGTCGATCAATCAGGTTAAGCTACGCTTACCGCGGTTGGTCTATAGATGGGTGACTATCTTTACGTACCAAGACCCCTCCACGTTAAGCCGATGGTTCCGCCTGTGTTCGTGGATTTTTGACAGTTGTTACGGGTCGTTAGAAGGCTGAAAGACTGACAACCAGTCTCACCAAGGGGTATCGTGTTACCCAGTCTTTAGGTTGTGGTCTGTGGAGATCAGATAGGCAGGCACTCCATGTAAAATATAGGTATTCAGATGCATCCGGTTAGACTGGAAGCCGACCCCAACATAGTTGGGAAAAGGCGAGGCAGATGATGATGATGAATTGAGAATAAAACTTCGAGGACGCGTCACGTTTAGGCACATTTCGTTACGTAAGAGAGAAGAAAAATATAACTCTCTCTGTCTGTCACACAAAATATCTCTTTCTTAATTTTTTTTACAAGTTTCACATCTATTACTTGTAGGTACGTTACTGCACGCACATATAATTTTATTTTTGCAGTAGGTATTTATCTAATTAGAAAGAATTTGTAATTTTGTTTGGAGAGCTCTTATTCTCTCGTCAATATAAAAATGTATTACATTTTTAATCTTATTTTCAATAAAAATCATAATAAAGTTATGTACGATACTTTCTGTTTGTGTTAACGTAAAAATATTTTGGGGATATTGTTGAATTTTGTTTAACAATAAATTGTTGAGAATTGTTCGTAAGATAAATCTTACGAAGTTTCCTGTGCAATTATTATTTCTGCTGATACGTTTAATCTTGATCTTGATGTCTTGCAAATAACAAAATTGTATTGATGCAAGATGAGAATTTGTATACCTACCTACAAAGATTATAATCAGTACCTAAAACAGGATTTTTTCCACGTCTTATGTAGATTGTTGTTATCAAAACTTTCCCAGCTGGAACTAAAACGGATCTTGTAAAACATTTTAAAAGAGTAACCATGAAGTTTCTTGTCCATTCTTCTCCAAATCAGCTATTTTTCAGATTAGCTAAAGTACATACATCTTTTATGGGGTACTGTGTTAAATTTTATAAAAAAAATACCTTGTGATGCAATTAAATGAAAGGAAATTAAAAGCTCATATTAAAAGTAAACTTTGCAAACTAGCATATAACAAATTACAGGATTATATTATACAAGATAAGATTGCTTGGAAACATGCTGGTCCTGCTCCATAGGACAATATAGAGTCTAGACAAAATCAAACTGGTTGCAAATTGAATATTGTATAATTAATTATATTTCCACGCGCGCCTCAAAGAGATGTCAGCACCAAGCGATGGGGCCCGGAGGGGCCGATGCCTGCCAGGGGTGCGGGTTGTTCGAAAGAGATACCGCGGCCCCTGGCACACAGGCAACTGAAGGAACACGGGTGGGTTTTAGTCAGTAAACGTCTGACACGCCCTCCCGCTCCACCCAGAGCGGAAAAAGTTATTTGATGATTTCCCAACCAAAAAAAAAAAACTGGTTGCGAATTGAATATTGTGTAATTTATTATTTTTATGACATTGAATTACACTCAATGATTAATTTAACTCACACGGTGACTTATTACTTTATAATATTCTAGGAAAATCGTATACTTACTTTAACAATGTTTGTAAATATGTGAGCACCATGTATCTATCATAAAATTAATTTATCTGTAATTGCTTGACTTTCATTATTGTTACCTTTTTACTTTGGTTTGGTAATTTTATTCTGGGTGCATCGTTTTCACACATGATTATACAAGGTGTAACAGAATAGACGCAAGACCTGAAAGTAGTTTGTTCCTAATTGATTACTGAATCAATATCAGTAACTTTTAACATGGGAATTTTTTCAAAATGTATGTATTTTGCCATACCTGCCGCCGATTGAGCCAAAGAATATTCAATCTTATTTCAAGGGAATAAGACTCAATTTTATATGCATAAAGTAATGCTTAGGTCAAACCTTTCTTCTTAATAATGCCAGCTAGTTTGCAAAAAAAAAGTTTTGGTAAGCGTATTATGCTTTCAATTAAATACTGTAATTGGGGTATATGAGGTCTTGCGTTAATTATGTTACACATTGTATAATGAATGCATGTTAAATATTGTGCTTAAATTTTAAAAGAGTAGCGGTGGAATTTCTTGCCCATTCTTCTCAATACGAAACTACATTTTGGAAGGGGCGACTAGAATCAATTCTATTTTAATGAAAATGATGACGTTCAAAAGTGCCTTTTACTTGTCTATTTGTAATATATGCTTTGACTATGACTTTGACTCCTTATAAAACTACGTTTTGGAAGGGGCAACTAGAACCAATACCAATTTTTGTCGTTCTGTTCAAAAGTGCCTTTTCTGTGACTGAGAAACTAGGAAACTTCTGCGGTTGCCTGCTTACCATAAAGTCTATATACCAGCACCCTAATTACGTAACATACTATCGATCACAATCTAAATCATTTTGAAGGATATTGCTAATCCATGGCTTCATTTATGTTCGAAAAAAAACGTCCGCTCAACAAAGTAAATAACGTAAGGAATGTATGTAGGAGGTATGTTCGCAAGAGGTATGGTCTTTTCAAAAAAAGATGCGACTTCCATAATCTAAATACACGTAGTAAAGATGAAATTGTGATTCCAAAATTTAGATTAACTAAAACTAGCAAGTCATTTCTAATAAACAGTATCCGCTTCTATAACAAGTTGCCAAAGTCGGTTACAGAACTTAGCGATGGAAAGTTTAAAACTCACATCAAACGTGTCCTTATCAAAAAAGCATATTATAAGATAAAAGACTACGTTGAAGACAGGGAAGTTTGGCATTAATTCCTTCTGCACATGTGGCTTCCCTGGTACCTCATTAACAGCATAACTTTGTGAGAGTCTATTAACTGCTTCCAAATTACAATGTTAATTTTTAATATTTTTATTTTTTACACTTTCTGACATATTCTCGTCATTTTCGACATTATATATCGCTTCAAATATCAACTATTTATTAGTGATTCTCATGAAAATCATGTCACTTTGTTTAAATAGGTTGATCTTACTAATGTAGATTCTTTTACATATTGTGAATGGGAAAACATTGTAGGCCTTACAGACTAGATTTATAGACGATTTTCTATTCTTTTTTTTCATTCCTCTAAGTACTTGGTACTTATTAACAGGCCTGCACTGTCCTCCCATACCTATTATCACTGTAATTTGAAAACATTGTAAAACCCAATTATTTTTAAAAGAGTAACCGTGGAGTTTCTTGCCAGCTCTTCTCCATAGGAAGCGACAAATTGGAACCGTGCACCTAGCTTCTGACGTTTCATAAGTGCCCTTGCAGGTTTATGTGAAATAAAATATTTTGATTTTTTTTTTGATTTTGAATTTTGTTAAACTGTCAAAATGAAAGCCGTATAATTACCCCGGCCCCTGTTTCCACACACGCTACGGACTGACGTTAGCGTGAGTAAAATGGTAGACAAAGAACCAAGCTCACGCCAAACGCTTATTCCGCAGCGGAGGGAAAACACGATAGTTTCTCTATGGAAGTTAGCGTGAGAACAAAACTAAACATCAGTGTCAAACGTCAAACGCGTCTTTACTGACGGTCATTTGAAACCATTTCAAAAAGTTTTTATTGTCTTTCGAAGTTTTACGTTATTTCATTATGATTTATTATTTATGTTTATTAATTACACGTAATGTGTAATTAAAAAGTGATTTAGTGATGTAATAGTTACATAGATTTTTCAAGACAGATAATTATTTATTTTTTATTTCTATATAAGGTATATGGTATATGGTGGTGGTGGTATATGGTATGGTATGGTATGGTGGTTTTGGTATATGTAAGTACATTTTATATGAAATGCTTACTACGTTCGTTTATGGAAAGGTTGGCAGAAATCCAATAATCACGAAACGTTTCGTGTAAAGTTTGGGTTCATTTGTTTACATAATGACGAAATGACTATTAGTTTATACAGGGTGTAACAGAAACCCTATTGCTATCCTTAAGCACTAAAGACAACAGCTGGTATTGAATCACTATTACATAGTTTCAGCTCAAAATAAAATACTCTAAGAATTGATACCAAATTTTCGGTTTCATATGTCCCTTAAATTCAAATCATAACAAACGTGTCACCGTACTACGTAGGTCAATAACTTTCCACGTTACTTGCCAATATCACGATGAATCTCTTCCGAGTGATGTGTTTATTTCAATTTGTTCTGGTATCAATGTATTAATAAATTCTCATAACTTCCGAACATGTAGTGATGGGATTAAAAAACCCTTCCAATATTGTTTGATGTCATCCAAAAAAGCCGTGCTCTTGGTATGTATATACCCTTTCCGTTACACGTTGTATGTGGCGTTCATGTTCTACAACAACATGAAATATATCGTATTTCCGACTTTTAAACAATCGAGGCAAGCAGGAATCATGACCTCATTCTGATGATCCCAACAATCCGTTGCTATGGGCCCATTGCTAGAGAACAAGAGTGCAAAGATCCTTAAATAAACAAAATAATGGTTACTTATGTACCTAAGTACGCAAATATTGCACATTTTGTAAATAAGAGTTTCCAGTGAAGCTTCCATTGTTGTTTTTTTCAGAGAAATTAGACCCGAATGTTCGTTTATCCAGCCTAAAACGTTGAATAAACTCCAATTCCGACAATTCGGTGATAACCTAATCTAAAGCTTAATCCACGCTTTTTCATTATTTGCCGCCAATATAGCCTCAAGCAATGCAACAAAAAAAACTTTTTTATAATTATAACACTCCACAACACCATTAGCAGGGTCCGAGCATCTGCTAGCTAGCGTGAGCGTTTAACGCCAAAATTGACGTTATTATTTGTCAAAAACACCATTTGTCTACCACTTTGTATGAGAGACGGTGACGTGGAGTTAGCGTTTCGTTACAAGTTTCCATTTGTCTACGAACTTAGCGTGACATCACGACATTTTCGCGTTAGCCTTTGGCGTGAACGCCAACAGAAATGTTTTTGTCTTTGCCTGCAGAAGTTTTATTTCTAATCAAGCGTCATTGTGCACGAAAACATGCATTGTATTCCTTTTGCATCATCATACTCTGCACAGTCTGACGTAGCCAACACCAGTGTTGCCATAATAACGGTCTAAACAAAGCCAAGCATTTCATCGCCCTGCTGTTGCAGTGACGAAATCCATATTTCGTATGGTGATTCTAAAATACACCACTGACGATGCTCTGACGTCACTTTATAAATAACTTTCGCTATTGAGTTCGTCAGACATTCGATGCAATCGAACGAGAAAATCGACACGATTTGAAAAGAGAATCGATTTTATTTGATGCAAAATGAGCTGTAATTATTCGTCAAATCGATTTTATTTTGAAGAAAATACACAAGCGGTGATTATTCAGAATGGCCAATTGAGGATTGATTTTATTTCATGTTGTGTTTAGAATTATAGTAATATGTTAGATCTGAAATATATTTCTTTGTATTCTTGTCTACTATATTATTTTCATGAAACATCTGTTTTACTCTATAAATATTACGCATGCCTGTCTGTTTGTTTGTGAAATAGAAAGCGGGAATAGAAACACTATTGAAGTTTTATTTGAAGTGTTGTTCATGATTTTTCATGTCGTCATACGGTTGAGTGTATAAAAACAAACGCGATATCGAAAACGTTTTACACGGGAAAGTGGGAGTGCCTAAAATTTTTTACACTACATTGTATGATTTGACGGGTGGTTAGTTGAGTCGAATTGTAAATTTTGTGCTAAATTCTATTAAAGTTGACAGAAAATATATGGTATGAGTTAAAATATTTACTTTTTAAGTTTTATTGCTTAAAATTTAAAACGTGCCAATTGCTCAGTACCTACGTATTTCTGAAGTTGTCGATTTCCCCACAAATAAATTAACTTTATACGGATCGCCGACAGAAAATAATAAAGTTTTTGAAAGTGTCGATTTGCCTGTTTGGGGCGGATAGTGCTAACGTCGCACGGCAGATCATACTTTTTACTTACGGTACTATTTTACCACGTGTATCAATCTTCCTAGTCTTTTCCCAATTATGTTGGGACTGGCTTCCAGTTTAGTAACATGCAGCTGAGTACCAGTATTTTACATGGAACGACTACCTATCACACCTCCATAACCCAGTTACTGGGTAATATCCCTTGTTTAGACTAGTCAAATTTTTGGGCTTCTGATAAACCACGTGAATGCTAATCAAATGTTTTGATAGCCATGTGATTGTCAAATGTTTTTGCTACCAGTTTCGATCGACTCCAATTCGCCCCGATTGCCCCGTTTGAAGTGATAATAAGTGTTTCTGCAGTTGAATGCTCTCGCAGATGCTTCCATGGTGTTAAATATAAATTCGTAGTACGTCAATCACAATCTTTCTGTGTATCGGACGCTTTTGCTCGTCATATCTGATTGGAACATAGGTGCATGTGTGATGTGACGTCAGACTAAAGTGCTTTTTTGATTCCCAGAATTAATATCAAATCTCTGTGTACTGACTGTGTGAACATGAACCATGAGTTTCGATTGACACATTTGTTAATATCTTCGAAAATATTTGTTCATTTCTTACTAATGCAAATATTTTACTTTTTTAGCCGACTTCAAAAAAAGGAGGAGGTTCTCAATTCGTCTGTATATTTTTTTAAATGTTTGTTACTTCAGAACTTTCGCCTGGGTGAACCGATTTTGATGATTATTTTTTATTTGAAAGCGAGTGCTTCCCGTGTGGTCCCATTTTAATTTCATATAGATCTGATGATGCGGAGACAGACAACGGAACTCTTCGAAAAGTAACAGTAAATCAACCGCGATTGCTGCTATCGCATAAATATGCATTGTTTTGACCCCAAGGATGATGAAATTTCGAATTAGTGGGGTAGGTACTATAACTAAAAAGTGAAAAATAAAAACTTTTTCCAAAAAAAAAATAACAACTGACTTCCGAAAAAACACTACAAAGTGAAAAATAACTTTAACTTTGGAAGGCGGTGACAAAAAATTTAAATACATATCCAAAGTCACCAACTTCCGAAATTAAAGTAATTTTTCACTTTGTAGTGTTTTTCCGGAAGTCGATTGTTATTGTTTTTTTTTTTGTAATAAATATTCATTGTAAAGAAATCTAAACGTTTATTTATTTATTAAATAGCTGTTGCCCGCAGCTTGGCTTCCGTGTATGTCGAAAAATTTCCCACGGGACGTGATACCGGGATTTAAAGTCCCGATTCTGTGTTTATCCAAGTTCAACAATCATTATCAGGTCTTCCACAATCATCGCCATATTTCAGCCAATTTAAATAAAACCTTAATGCACCTTGGTGATTATTATACATGACTCACTCACTCTGTCCATTGGTGAAAACCGTGTGGAAAATCCGTTCGATAGTTTTTGAGTTTATCCTGTTCAGATATACAAACAGACAGAAGTTTGTTTTATAACATTACTAGCTTTTGCCAGCGGCTTCGCCCGCGTGGAGGTCGGTGTATTATACATATAAATCTTCCTCTTGAATCACTCTATCTATTAAAACCTTCATCAAAATCCGTTGCGTAGTTTTAAAGATTTAAGCATACATTGGGATGTAGGGACAGAGAAAGCGACTTTGTTTTATACTATGTAGTGATAGTGATATTGATCCTCATTGGAGTAACGGCGCCCTCCGGTCTACTCTTTGATATGCAATGGTATCTGTAGCATATGAAATATGAGGCCCCAGTGGCTACTGCAAATCTTGGGGCTCATTCGATTAATCGAGCCTGGTCAAAACACGCTGGGGTCGGAGCATATCATTCATTCATTCATTGATATAGTGACCCTCACTGGAGTACCAAATACAATAACAACCAAAAATAGAATCCAGCTCTATATTTATTTGCACAAGATGTATATTCTTTGATATCGAAACATGAATAGTACCTCAATCCCTAATATGAAACGCTAAGCACGTATACAAGCGGACAGTTACATTAGTCATATTGTAATTAACTTTCGTTGTACGTGTGACTGGTATTAATTGATCTTCAGTAGCCAATCACAGGAGTCTTTAGGAATAATTAAAACGTGTCTGTCTGCCTAGATGACGTCATGTTATGGAGGGCTTAACTGAGAGTTTCATCTTTTGGCTGTGGTTGGAATACTAAGAGATGGATTTTCGGCAAGAACCTACCCTGGTACACTTTGGGTAGATGAGCAACTAACCATGCAGACTGGCCTAATCCACTGTGGACACGCTATTTTCATATACCTTGCGCCGATAACCTGGAGTGAAGACCGCGTAGTGTATGACGCCTTTCAGCTAGATGGAGCGACGCCATTGAAAATGTGGCTGGAACAAACTAGATGTGGAAGGTAGAGGGGAGGGTGTTGTAAAGCCTGGGAGAGCCCTATGTCCGGCAGTGAACTGCGATAGGTCTTAGACCTTACTATGACCTGACAGTAGTCAGAAGCTAAGGTAAGGTTTCTTTAATTGATAACCAGCTGTTGCAAGCGTTGGCATCCAAATGAAAGAACGTATGCCCATTTGTACGAGTAAAATAACTAGATTTTGCTCGTGATTTCGTTCGCGTGGAAGTCGTAGGTTACAAAACATATCAAAATAATAGCCACATTTTTATAAAACTCCCTACGGGTGGCACAGGATCGCCCTCCCACGGTGCTATTTCTTTTTGCTCGGCTCCTATTGGACGTAGCGAGATGTTAATTAAACAAGAAGCCGTACTTCGTAAATTGGGTTATCAAATCCAACTGGTAATTTTCAGGAATTAGCGTATGTAAACAAACAAACTGTTCAGCTTTATAACTAACAGTAGGTATAGATAGATATCGTTATGTCAACTTTCAGTAGACGCAATCGACTGTATCCTGTGGTAACGTGACATCTTCAAAACTATATGTTTACTTGTGTGCTTTGTCTTTCAGTCAGCTTATCCTAAAACAATATAATGCAAGATAAATTAATATTAGTTTACATGCCAGGTGTTTCCGCTAGTTTCCCTCATAACTCCTCGCTCTATCGGAGTATAGTTCCGTTGTATCGCGTCAACGTGAACACCCCTTATCTTGTATGTACACTCGCGCACATCTGTAGCCCTATTGTGAGTGACGCGCTCACTGCGTTTGATCGAGATGGTTAAATGAATTAACCATCTCGATCAAACGCAGTGAGCGCGTTCGGCGCTCCGATTGGTCCGTCACCAATCCATGGCCAATCGGATTCGGTGACGCTCACTGCGTTTGATCGAGATGGATAAATGAAACTCATACTAGGGTCTCTGGTTCTGTATTGTGTTGTATTCAGTATTTGATTGCGCTGATTTTTCTATAGAAATCCAGTTTGTTGCGATATTGTATTAAACCCTATTGCCTATGTGTGTGCTAGCATACGTACCGTTCAAATCTGTGCCCTTAGTGGATTACCTCATATCTGTATGTATTCTGATGAATAAAAGGTGGTGCGTTCAGAGTTCGTTTTTACTTTACTTTGTGTAAATTATGTCATCACCACTGCTCTCAAAACGGTGAAGGAAAACCAGCACGTCCTAGAACCAAAAAGTTCCAAGACATATGATATCTACCAACCCGGACTGGGCCAGCGTGGTGGATTACGGCCCACTCCCTCTTACCGAGAGCCCTGTGTCCCAGCAGTGGGGGCATTATAGGCTGTTTCTGCAAAGTTTATTCTAGTATAGTTTTGCAGCTTTTAAAGTTTTGGTGCCAAAAATATTTATAGAAACACAAATCAATATTACTTTGTCTCTTGATACCAAAACTTAAATTAAAATATACTAATCAACAATCAAAAGCAAATTGACCTAAAGCCACCTGTACTCTAGTTTGACCACCAAGTTCTCCGGAGACCCTCTGGTCATAACAAACATTATAATGAAGCTCCATTAAAGTAATTAATAATTCCAAAGTAACCTTTGTCAGCCATGACAGCGGGTTAAATCGCCATTTTGTATAACTAACTCCAAACAAATCTAGTTGAATTATCCTGTTTGTTTTACTAATTTACGGGCGATTTTCCCTTGAAGTGTTTGTGAAAAATCGCTGGATTAGGTTTTCTCGTGGGTGTATGAGGGCCATTGAAATCAAATGGTCGGGGAATTATTGTTGTCAGTCACGAATTTTGTGAGTTTTTTTTTAGCACCGATACCTGATATACAACATTATCAAGATTTTCATCAAAACCTAAAATCATAGTCTAGCATTTTTTGTTTTATGTTGTTGGCATTCGCAGCGATAAACAACTAAGAACTAGAAGCTAAGCATATCTTGCCGCGGTCGGTTCGTGGATGAGTGACCATCCATTACATATCGAGACCCCACCGTGCTTCCGAAAGCACGTAAGTAATGGCGTTTGGTTTCGGCTGTCATTCGTTGATCTTTGAGAGTCGTTACAGTTGGTCAGAATGTGTGACAAAAAGCTTTAACTAAGGGTATAGTATTATCCCGTAACTGGGTTGTGGAGGTCAGATAGGCAGTCGCTCCATGCGAAATACTGGTATTCAGCTGCATCCGACAAGACTGGAAGCCGACCCCAACACAGTTGGGAAAGTCTAAACAGGCTGATTCTGTTAAAGCAAAGTGAATCATTTGCTACAAATTCAGGTATCGATTTCCAGTGAAACATTATAAGTAAGTAGGGGGTAACTTTTTACACCACAAGTTTCGCCCCCAATTTGTTTCTACGAAAGCGGTTGATTTTTTTTCATATTGTCCAAAATCTTGCGATATCTGTCTGAAGTTTATTTTCTAGAACGCTGAGATTTGAATTTTATTTGGATCCTTTGAAAATTAGACTTCTTCTGCGGGGTTTCTAATTTTAATTAGAAGCACTTTTTTTTCAATTACTTACTAATCTTGTTTTAAGAACTTTTAGTCTTAATCACTTTCTTAATTGGATATTAATTCTAGTAGGTATTCGTGTACCTACTCGACTGCCTTTTGACTAAAAACTTGGAATACCTGATAATAGATATGTAGATACATATATATAATAATCTTTATTGTATCTACCTACACCATAACAAATTAGGTAAGTACATACTACAGAACTTTTGAGACTTACAAAATAAATTTACTTAGTAGACTCTAGAAAAACCCAACATTCTGACCGCATACGTCTTGTAGGTATGCTCTTTCTGAACTATGAAGGGAACTCAACCGTCACGCTCGGGTCGGTGACGCTGAATCGCGTATACTCGACTCCAGTTGTATGGTTTCGCCGCTATCTTGTCACACACACTCTTTAAAATAAAACTTACTTATCAATTAATATGAGATAATGAATTGATATTTGTACGCAAAGAAATACTTAATATCCTTGCTGTACCGTCTAATGTCTTCCTAAATACTTAACTTACTGACGAACTCTGAAGGGTTAGCTACCCTAAGGTAAAATGTAGATAAACGTTTAAATAACTTATGCAAACCATCCCTATTCAAAACGGATTAAATTTAACTGTGTAACTCGATTGGGCACTTCAATTTGAGAAGTTACTTTAGTTATACTAAAATGTTCAATGGAATTCTGTCCTGTTTTTGACTTGATTTAATTATTTTTACGCCGGTTTTATTATATTAGAATGAGTGACATTTAGGGAAATACCGAAATAAAATGAAAAGGGGTGTTAGGAATGTGTACTGAGAATTTATAAGGCTCGTGCCGATAGGTAACTACTTGTTGGAGATTCTTATGTTTGGCGTGAGATTTTGTGTGTGTGTAGTTCAGAACAATGAGGATAAGGTGGTAAAGTACACTCATTCTCTATAGAAAAGGCATTCCCCGACCGGACGGGCGTTGTGCTGATGGGCTGCTGCCCAACGATTGATATCGGATGTTGTATATATGCGGATCGCGCGGTAAACTCTGCTTGCGCGATGTAACTATGGTGTGACGTCAAGTCTTGCGTAGTTCGCATATGGCATTGGAGATTGTGCTACTTCACTTTTTGTGTTTCTCAAGTATTTTTTTTTTTGGACATATCGCATCTCGTAGGTCAACCAAAGAGGTTGTCGGCTGCTTAACCAGACTGGCTTATTTATGGCTACCACAATAATTAAAGGCTTCCAGCCAGGGCTTCAAATATAATCGACTTCACGCTTAGGGCATCGCTTGGGGGCGTGGGGGTGTTTGGAATTATTTAGGGACGAATTTAAAGCTACAGCCACTGCGGCGCAGGCTACGTGACTTCAGTGTGATGCGTAATTCGCATGTGGCGATGTAGATGCCAACTCAGTAGTATGTTAGGTTTATCAACCATAAGGATCAAGCTATAAGGTACCCCTTATGGGCAGATAATTTCCAATACATTAAGTTGACTTTTCCTTTTTGGGTTGCTTTTCAATTACGCATTACTTAATAAATGAACCCTGTAGTAAACTATAACTTAACCCAAAGTATATTCAAGAACAAAACAGACCCCAAATTACCTCATTAACACCCATCTGCCTCACGTTAATGCTACAAAATTATCAGCTAAAACCTTCAGCCTAACGATGTTCTCACAAAACCGAATTATTTTCAAATAATGGCCTCAAGGGAAAACGAAGCAACGAAGACATCCCTCCCCTAGTTCTTGTGGTAACAAATGCTCTGGAGCTGCCCCCGTAATTAATAGAGGTGTGCTGACTCGAACGAATGAAGTTGTCTGGTCAATCGAGATGTATTGTCAATCGAGTGGATGCCTTAATTGGTTGCATTTAGTATTGTTTGGAAAAATCGATTAGCTGGTAGCAATACGCGTAGGTAGATGTTGTTTCGTATTAGCAAGCTAGAATTAATAGGAGAAACAAACGTACACTAAACATCACGCGTGAATAGCCGTTTGGGCTATTATGTTTAATAATATGGGGTAAGGATAATTATGTTTAATTTTGTTTACAACATAATATACACAAATAAAACATGGAACTACGTCTGCAAACAAACTGCATTGCAGTTTGGCAGAGATATATTTAGTAAAAAGGTATCTCTGTGACTGAACACTTTTTCCAGTGTGAGTCTTTATAATGTGCGCATATCAAAATGAGGGAATCTATGCTTAATTTTATCACCAGAAAACATATTTAAAAATATCCAAATATATTTTTTGAATAAAAAAAAACTTCAGTACAGTTTAAAAGTTACACCGTTTTGTTTGCCTTGGGGTCAGGCAAACAAAACGGTGTAACTTTTAAACTAAATGATGAACTGAATGACAAACTCCATAATGATTGGAAGTAATTAGGCGTCCTCATAAAATGCAAATTGTGGAAAAGAAACTAACCTCAATTGAAAATTAACATGGTGTTTTAGCAAAAATCTGTTTTTTTTTCATATATTTTTACATCGTAAAATTTCTGAATACCATAACGGGGGCGTCTTATTGATAATTTTTTACAGTGGCGAACAAAATTAAAAAAAAATCCATAAAAAGTATAAAAATATGTTTAGTCTTTTTTTAAATATTTTAGTATATTAAGCATAGGTTCGGGATCATTTTGATATGTGTACATTATAAAGATTCACGCTGTATAGCTACTCACATTTTGCCAGTCGTATTTAATTCCTTCAGAGCCAATTTTTCAACAGTGAGATAACTTTTATCTGAAGAATAAAATATGATGCTTTGACAGCTTTTGCGTAGAAAATATGTCAACCTGTCATAATTACTATCCAGTTAAACGATATCTGACTATAAAAACTTTTGGTGGTGGACTATAAAAATACGAATTGGTGTAGGGTAGCTTTAACAACTTTAATTTTGGAAGTAGGTCACAAAATAGTAAAATTAAATGACACCAACTTCCGAAATTTAAGTTATTTTGACATTGTAGTGCTTTTTCGGAAGTCGGTTGTTTTTTTTTTGGAAGAAGTTTTTATTTTTCTCTTTTTTGTTACGTCACACGATTTCGAATACCACTTCTTGCAATGTAAGTAACAGTGACTAAACTACCGAAACAAAGTTAATAAAATCTGTATGTGACCACCCCTGAGGCATACCATATCCATTAATAAAATAATTTTGAAATCGATTCTCAAGTGCCGGAGATATCGCGGGACAAACATACAGAAAAATTGAGAACCTCCTCCTTTTTGAAGTCGGTTAAAAATCAGCCTATACTCTATTATCATTAAAAAGATCGATGTAAAAAGTTTCCAGCACATATTGTAGCGTTTTATCATAGAAGATTCGTGTGGTTTGTGGCCATTCTTATTGCTGGCTATAAATTATAACTGTAGTCGCAGTAAACGGTCCACTTTCCCACTAATTGGCCACTAGTTACTGTGCAGTTTTAATTCGTTGTAAATCACGGCCGTCAGTTCCTCAAGGATTACGTGCTTGGGATATAAGGCTACTATGAAATGTAACATCGAAATAAAACTCATTTTTTGACTTTTCTAGATGAAACAAAAACCAAATTTATCATTATAACTAACTAGCGACGCGCCCCGATTCCCACATTGCATGGCGTACAGCATATGCGGCGGAGGTGGTACAACTATAGAACATCTCTCCGTGGCGTGGACGGCACCGGGGCAGGCCGGCCGACCGCCCGTTTCGCTGCGAGCGATTAATTATTTCAAACTATATGTCAGATCTTATCTCTTCTATATGATTTTATTTGTTATCTTCTTCTATATGGATATCTTCTAAGATATCCATTTTAAAAATAAACTATCAAGGACAATTTTGATTTACATTAACTTCACAAAGTATCTAATGTACTTAATTAGAAGGTTTAATACTGTATTGTTTAAAATAGCTTCGTAAATAACTCATTATGTTTTAGTAATGTGTAAAAGATAAAAAAATTGTTACTGTGGGTTATCATTAGGAGATAGACATATATACCGTTGTGGATTTTTCTGTAGATCTTTTTAAGGTACAAAGAAAAAAGAAACAAAGAAAAATATTTTATTTGAGACACGCACAGGAAATAAAAACTAACAGGAATAACGTAATGGTAAAATACAAACAATAATGTAACAAAATAAGAAAACAATAACAAAAATACAATTAACAACAAATAAAATAAAAAGACAACACAACAATACAACATATAACAACACACACAACAACAACAATTCCATAGTATATTTTTATTTATTTCAGTATAGTTTTTTTCACTACTTTTTACTTTGTCGACTGTTGTACATATTATAAAATCTACGTTACGACGAAATATTTTATACTCTGTCACTTTTACTACGGAGCCTTAAGGGCGTTCCCAAAGAGCACTTGACCGATTTTCATTATTGCCTGCGTACGTTACAATACGGCCCGGGTAAAACCGGAAACTTGCCATAAATTGCCAGAAAAATGGGCGATGCAAACAAAAATGGAAGAAATTACTGTAGAAAACTGAAAATACGAACTGCACAAAATCAAAAGTCAGCAGCAGTTTTTGAACGTTATAATTACATAAGACAGTCCCCCAAAACCTCCCGAATCATCACTTCCTAGTGTTTAAGCTGGGAAGAAGTGGCACGAAAAACTACCCAGCTTAAAACTTTCATTTTGACAATTCAACTGTTATTTGCAGCGACCATATTTGCCTTGCCTTAATCAGACACATTTTTCGAACAAATGAAGCATTGATAAATGATATTATTTCTGTAAGTTGGTTTGTACAAACACTTTTACACGCGAATCATATTTTTAAAACTAGATGAGGTCGGCGTTTCCTATCTGACTACTCTGAGAAGAAAGGCCGAAACAAACTCAGAGGTCGCAATCTCTTTTAAAGTCCCGACATAACCTTGGCCAGATCATGTGGAGACCATGTGGATTGGTGTCTGAAATGGTCTTTTGGGAAGAGAACCACACAGATTGAGTGGACCTGTCCATTCAGTGCACACATTTATCAGTAATCATGCAGCTCAACTCAGAACTTGAGGAGCTCAACGATTTGACGAACAATACTAAAGAAAGGACATTTGGGTAGGCCGCATAAATTACTCAAACTTATAACATTAGATTAGATTGCTTATCCTCCAAAATGATTCAGACTCTGATTGTAGTATACACAATTAGGGTGCTGTTCAGATAGAAGAAGAACTTAATATCATTCATTTTTTTTAGTTAGTCTTCTCTGTCCCACTGCTAAGCAAAAGGCCTCCCCCAATCCCAGGCTGATTCCCGGCAGCCGTAGGCGCGGGTTTGCGGATGGCGATTAATGGGTAGCTCCCTGTCCGGTAAGGACCAAGCCCGGGTTGACGGCGCGTTGCATTCAAAGAGATTTCAGCACTAACTGATGGGATCTGTAAGGGCCGATGCCTGCCAGGGGTGCGGGTTGTTCGAGAGAGATACCGTGGCCCCTGGCACATAGGCAACTGAAAGAACACGGGTGGGTTTTTGTAAGTAAAAGTCTGACACCCCCGCTCCACTCAGAGCTGTAGAAGTTATTTGATGATTGCACATCCCCAAAAAAAAAATCCTCCAGGTTTCCTTTTCCAGGGCTACCTCGTTCCAATCCTTACAATACGCATCGACGTCGTCTCGCCACCTCTTCTTGAACCGGCTTCTCCCCGAATATCATTCATACAGCTGCATAAATAACACGAGTTCAACACTACATCAGTCCCAATGCAGTCTATTTTGCTCACTACCTGAGCGCACCCTGGTGTATTTCTTGTTAGTAAACTGACCTGGGCGACAAATAAATGTCCTAGAACAAATATATCAGTCTGCGCCAACAGTGGCTGTGCCTGCGACGTTCTCTGTATTAATGAGAGGAATCTATTTTGTACGGTACTGGATTATTTTTATTGGCTTTTTAACTAAACAGGGTGTAACAGAAACCCTATTGCTATCCTTAAGCACTAAAGATAACAGCTGGTATAGAATCACTATACATAGTTTCGCTCAAAATAAAATACTCTAATAACTGATACCAAATTATCGGTTTCTTAAGTTTCTTAAATTCAAATCATGACAAACGTGTCACTGCACTACGTAGGTCAATAATATTCCACGTTACTTGCCAATATAACGATAAATCTCTTCCGAGTGATGTTTTTATTTCAATTTGAATAGTTCAGTTTCTGGTATCGATGTATTAAAAATTCTCATAGCTTCCGAACATGAAGAGACGAGTGAGTCTGTCATACTCACGTAAATGCCCAGCCGATGGTGTCGGTGCGTATCCGGCCGTTAAGTTCCCTAAAATATGGTTGAACTAAACGGCGCAGATGTGCACGTCATGTCCGTGAACGGATGCCATCGGCCTGGGCTGGTCGGCTCACACTGCCATGCAGACAACTCTCCGTTGAATATGTAATAAAATAATAAGAAAAATTGTAAAAAATGTGTTACTATAAAACAAAAAAAAAGTAATAAAATAATATAGAAAAAAAAAAAATGATGGACCCACGTAGATTTTAAGTTTAGTCTGTAAGAATAAAAAAAAAAAATGTGTCCGATGTAGGAGCACTTTAATTGTAATCTAAGATAATAAAACCTATAAACAAATACAACAAGTAAACAAGGGCGCGGACCACCATGTCCGCGGTAGAAGTACTAACATAAAAAAAAAAAAAACATGAAGAGATAGTATTAAAGATCCCTTCCAATATTGTTTGATATCATCCAAAGAAGCCGTGCTCTTGGTATGTATATACCCTTTCCGTTACACGTTGTATACGTTGCTTTATTCTATATACTCATGGCCAATATACATACGGAAAGTCTTCTTATGATGAAGTTCTTCTTATGGGGGTAGGCAGAAACAGCAGAACACTAGCTGCTATGATGCTTATATACTTTTGCTTCTTTTACGTTCATTTTCATAACACACTAACAGTAGGAATGGCTTTCATTTTGACAGGCCAACAACATTCATTTGCGTTACATACGTTGTTTTCGGTCAAGAGGCTTGTGGCTAAGTAACAATAGCTGTGCGGGTCGATCTATCAGGTTAAGGTACGCTTGCCGCGGTTGGTCCGTATATGGGTGACCATCTTTACATACCAAGACACCTCCGTGCCTCGGAAAGCACGTTAAGCCGTTGGTCCCGGCTGTCATTTGGGATCTTTGACAGTCGTTACGGGTCGTCAGAAGCCCGAAAGTCTGACAACCAGTCTTACTAAGGGGTATCTTGTGACCCAGTTACTGGGTTGTGGAGGTCAGATAGGCAGTCGCTCCATGTAAAATACTGGTATTCAGCTGCATGGTTAGACTGGAAACCGACCCCAACATAGTTGGGAAAAAGCTAGGCAGATGATGACGTTGTTTTCGGTCAAATTTTTCGAAACAATTACCTAAGCAATAAATGAGCAAGAAATACCTTTGAAAATGATTCAGATTGTGATTGATAGTGTGTTACGTAATTTCGATTTTTCTTTTATCAAAATATGTCGCAAAAATGGCCGTATCTTTTTAGAGCTACGTATTTCATATCTATTTCTACTTAATACCTCTGAGTTCTGAGAGCTCTACGTTCTGAGAAAAAGGGTCTCGACAGGTTGACGAACAGAAAGACAGATGGCCAACGAAGTAATCCTATAAGGATTCCGTTTTAAATTTTTTAGGTACGGAACCCTAAAAATAATGCATTTAGTGAATCGGGGCGCAAGTGGGCCATAGTATATGTTGACCAAGGAATAATAAATGTGTATTGAATTCCTTTAATTTACGTTTGAAATAATTTTTTAAGTAATTCTTCATTCAATGGAATAGAATTACTGTCTATCGTATCGAGAACATCGATCATCAATATTGAGAATATCGAGTTCAACTAGTACCAAGATCTAAGTAAAATCGAGTGCCAACACAGAGAGGGCTTCACCGCGATATTGTCAATATCGGAATTAGGTACCTACAATATTCTACCGTTAGTAATAACTATGAGTTATGATTTTGCACAGTTCGTAAATTTTCGCTTCTCTGTGTTCGTAAGATTACTTTGAGACTGCGCACTGCTAAATCCCATAAGTCTCATCCTTTAAAAATATGGTGATAAAAAGTACTCTGTCTTAATTCGGGTCATTGTCTATCCATGTGACAAAATTTATTCAAACCCTTTTTTTTTTTCTAGGTGGGAATTCATCAAATGACTTCTCCCGCTCTGGGTGAAGCAGGAGGGCGTGTCAGACTTTTACTGACTAAAACCCACCCGTGTTCCCTCAGTTGCCTGTGTGCCAGGGGCCGCGGTATCTCTTTCGAACAACCGCACCCCTGGCAGATCCAAACCCTTTCAGCCATTTTAGCGGGAAAGCACAACATAAAAAAGCTAACCTTTTCTTTTAGATTAATTAAATTATAGATAGAGCTTGTAGGATGAGGGATATTTATACACTCGAGAGCAATGAATCCGGGTCACTTAAAGAATGTTAAAAATCTCGGAAACTAAAAATGATAGGTTAATGCAATAAATTGTATTTAATAGACAATGTAATACTCCTTAAATGAAAGTAAAAAAAATATGAGTCACCATACATTTTATTAACACAAAATTACATAAAGAAAAAAACTGCTGATCTCTCCTTAAAACAAAAATAGGAAACATGAAATTTTTGAACTTTATTACGATTTTCTTGAATTTTAATACTTCGTATTGCCTCCTCGTGCTTCCATTACTGCGTTTACGCGGTTTGGCATGCTGTACACCAAGTTCCTTATACGATTTTGGGGAATATTCTCCCATTCCTCTGTGAGAGCAATTTTGAGCTCACGAAGCGTGATTGGGGGAGGGTTTCGTTGTTTTACGCATCTGCCTAGCTCGTCCCAAGCATGCTCGATCGGGTTGATATCCGGGCTGCGCGCTGGCCACTCCATACGAGTAATGTTCATCTCTTGAAGGTAGTCATTCACAATCCTACCTGTATGAGGTCGGGCATTGTCATGCATAAATATAGCATCCTCACCTAAATTGACCATAAATGGACCAACGTGATCATTGAGGATTTCTTCCACATATCTTACGCTAGTTAAAGAGCCGTTTTCTATGATCACCAGCTCTGTGCGACTTTCAGAAGAAATTCCGGCCCACACAAGTACAGACCCACCACCGTAGGCTACTTTTTCTTCGATGCATGCTTGCTTGAATCTTTCCCCTGGTCTTCGATACACTCTGTGTCTTCCATCGTGCTTGTAGAGCATAAATTTTGATTCGTCGGAGAACATAACTTTTGACCAATCTTCAATACTCCAATTTACGTGGCTCTGGGCATATCTTAGTCTTGAAATACGATGCCCACGCTCCAGTTTAGGGCCGTTTGCAGGTCTAAGGGGTTTTAAGTTAGATTCAGCAAGCCGACGTCTTACTGTCCATGCACTTGGGTTACTTCCTCCGAGGCGTCGAAACTGATTTGTGAGTTCAGTTCCTGTGAGAAAGCGATTTCGAAGCATGGTGTTCACCAAGTATCGGTCTTCTCGTGCTGTGGTACACCTGGTTCTGCCCGTTCCTGGTCTGCGTAGGTTAGAACCAGTTTCTTCGTAACGTCGGAGAACTCTTTGTACTGTTGACAGCGACACACCGACAGTCCAGGCTGTATCGCGCTGACTCCGGCCGGTTTCCAGCATTGTAAGTATTCTGGTGCATTCTTCAGGCGTAAGCGACATAATTTCAGCTTGAATAATGAATATAGAGCACTATCAACATGGTTTATGTACCCACATAAATGACAGATTACAAACAAAAGCAAAACCAAATGCTGTAATTTCGTAGTTCCATCTTCGAAAGTGGCCCTTTTTCAAATTTGATTTTTTTATGATATAACTTTACAATAACTAAGAAGTTTTAATACCTTCATTTAAGGAGTATTACATTGTCTATTAAATACAATTTATTGCATTAACCTAGCATTTTTAGTTTCCGAGATTTTTAGGATTCTTTAAGTGACCCGGATTCATTGCTCTCGAGTGTAGATATAGGTGCACATAATTATATATTTTTTATAATAGCATTACTTAGTTAAACATCTTATCTCGTTACAATTGGCTTTAGTCCCTTACGATACACATATGTCGTAGCCATTTGGTTAAATTAGCCAGCTAATTGGATGCCTAGACCGTTCATTAAACGCGCACGGCATCCAATTGGTTGCCTAGGTCGATAGTTAATTGAACTAGAATCATTCAATGTTTAACAACTTGGCGTATTTGGCTCAGCCAAGTGATTCAAATCTATTTTTTCCACTGTGGCGCTAGTAGTCACCAAAACAAATATGGCGTCAATAGCGCAAACAGTGAATGTTATTTTTCGTTCTTGTGTGCAATTTTAAGTATAATTAAAGTGTGATATTGTCAAAATAGTATGAAAACATGGAGGTGTCAAATAATACAACGTCTTCTGCAAGGTTTCGCGAAATATCTGAGTCTAAACTGACTGAACTTACTGACTGACTTTTTTGTGAACAAACATTTCACTATTACTAGTTACTTAGTGGTAGGTATTAGTAAAAAGTAGTCGTACATAATTTATGAACTCATAGTCAATGAAACCAAACATCACAAAAACACTAAAATCCAATTTAACTAAATGACTACACGATATTCAACGGCTTGGCTAGTTGTCCTTCAGCTAGTTAATTAGAAGCCGGCATTTAATGAACCGCCTAGGCGTCCAATTAGCTAGCTAATTTAACTAGATGGCTGCGACATATACATAATGCTTCGAGATAGTCCCTCTAACTCACCCCACGTGCCGTGATGAAACTGTTCCAGTCTAAAACAGCCTTATTTTTTTAGTTTGAAACTTGAGCAGCATAAAACTTACTTATCTTAGTAATAAAACAGTTAGGTATACCTACTGCTGGAAACAGCCAAATATTAATTTAAAATGGAATCCAAAATGGAAAATCATTTGAGTTACTTTTGTTATATCATTATTTACTTACCATAGTATGTCATAACATCAGCCATCTTCTCAATTCACTTCTAAAAATTTAATGACAAGGTGCTTTGAAGTATTTAGGCTTCATTCAAAACATTGTAATTCAAGATTACAACTGTAAAAGGTCACGTCTAAGCTAGGGTTACAGGCTTAAATGTTTTTAAATAGCAGATATCTGCGACTTTGCTCGTTTACAAATTTTAATCCTGTTTGACCCACGCAGGGGTTAAGCTGCCTGCTGTAGGAGAGTACCTACTACAGCATGCTGTTGTAAATATCAGCCATACATTAGATTAATAGTGTGGCTACTCGAGACGATCGCTTAACGTAAAACTGAGGGTAAGATACAGAAACAAACCTTAGCGTAAACTTATACTTCGATCTGTTAAAATCACGCCGAAATGTACTGATTTTGTTTACTCCAAGCGTAAGTTTACACTAAGTTGCGTTCTGTGTATCTTACCTGTAGGTAAAGGCTGTCTGGCAATTGTGTTTCGTTATAAAACATATTTTTTTATTGGATAGGTTATGCTTCAGGACTGGTCCCATATCAATTTTACTGAGTTTGCTTGGGTAGTTTTTGCGTTAGCTTCGATAATACCTATAGTTTGACTTTTAATTGTATTCAGTAATTTGACAGTTCAAAGAAAAACAATTTTATCATACTAAAACTAATACTGTTGAGGTAGTGAACGATTTTGCGTAAAGAGCGAATGATAAAAATGGTTTCATTTCGAATTATAGCATTTTAATAATTCGTTACAAAACTTTAAAAATCATTTGTAAGATGTGGAATATAAGAATAATTAATAATTTATAAAAGTCATTTCCTTATTTTTATTTATTTTAATAGAAAGAAACTAAATATATTACCTTACTATTGAAAAATAGAAATATACAGGGTGATTGGAAGATGGGTGCAAAGCTTTAAGGTGAAGATAGTATAGACAATTTAGAACCATTTAAGCCATGGTTGTCTAAGACGAAGTCTTACCAAATTTTTTTAACCAAATTTTTAAGTTTTTTTTCGGAAATTCTCAAAATTTAATGTAAACTGCATAATTATGGCCAAATTGAATGATAAATGAATTCATTTTTTATTTATTTAATTAAAGTAATGTGTAAGCAACCAAGCAAAACATGTTTTAGGCTTCTGTGTCATTAGACATTTTTTTTACAGATATTAAAAGCTCAGAAAAAATAAAAAAATTGTACAATACGTCTTTTAAACCTTATTTAAAAAAAAAACGGAGGGTGCTTTTTTTGTTCAAACCTTTTTGAAGACATGCTTGATAATCGCTCTTTCTTTTGAGGTATCATTTATGCGGATATCTTACAAATTATTGAAATTAGGACCTACAAACCAATTCGAGGGAGAAATTTTAAATTTTAGGCAGTCTAACAAAACACAAAATTTTTGCTTAAAAGAATACTTTATGTGCTCGAAATGATAACATTGTTCAATTCTAAGAATTTTTGGCACATGCAGGAACCAATTGAGGGGAACCCATTGAGGGGATTCTCTAAACAATGGCCACCGAGCGCGGTGCGACGGCATTTCCAGGTAGAACGCCCAATGTATAGCAAAAAGCGATAAGAGTTGGTTTTTACAGCAAAATGGTCTTAGTTACTGAGGCAACAAAGTCGTTTTTCTTTAGTCAGGGTCAGTCGGTCTGTGATGAAGCCGTTACATCTTTTACTTATTAGTCAAACTACTGCCCTTGTGAGTGGACGTTGTCGTGTTGATTCACAATTTACCGTGTTCAGTTGTAGCCCTTTGCGTTCCTGCACGTGTTGTTTGCGTTAGTTTTGAACTTTTTTGTTTCACCGTGTCCAGTCGTAGCCTCGCGGTCCTACACGTGTTGATTTTTGACTTAATTGTGTTGAGTTGACACACTACTTTTTCCAATCAAGAATATGCGGATATCGTATTTATGTACGGTAGAGCAGACGGCAATGGATCTTTGGCGCGACGGATGTATCAAGAGCGCTATCCGAATCGCAGGATACCGAATGTCCGGGTGTTTTACAACACATTTCGTGCGCATTCAAGCATTTTCGTCAGCATTTCAAGCGGATCCTACTACCAGTACTAGAGCAGTAGCTCGAAATTTAAACATTTCTCAATGGAAGGTGTGGCATACAATGCACCAAAATGATAAGTATCCGTTCCATGGCAGGAGTGTGCAAGGTCTAGTAGAGCAAGATCCTCAAAGAAGAATTCAGTTCTGCCGTTTCCTCCTCAACAGAGACATCGAAGATGCATGGTTTCTGAAATCAATCTTGTGGACGGATGAAAGTAAATTTTCAAGGGAAGGTATTACAAACTTTCACAACATCCATGAATGGGCCGACGCAGACAACAATCCACATTTTAAGAAGCAGGTGTCATTTCAGATGAAATTCTCTGTGAATGTATGGGCTGGAATAATTGGCAGAACATTGATTGGGCCCCACTTTTTGCCTGATCCATTGAATGGCGAAAATTATTTGCAATTTCTGCAAATTGATTTAGCACTGCTGGTAGAGGAATCAGGTATCCCGATCTTTGAAAGAGACCGAACAGTCATCTTTCAGCAAGACGGCTGTCTAGCGCATTGGACTTTAAATGTAAGGGAACACCTCAACAATTGCTTTCCTGATAGCTGGATCGGCAGGGATGGACCCATCCCTTGGCCCGCTCGCTCCCCAGATCTGACCCCGTTGGACTTTTTCGTGTGGGGCTGGGCCAAGGAACTGGTGTATAACAACATAGAAATAAACACTAGAGAAGAATTGATACAAAGAATAAATTCAGCGTTTGAGACAATGAAGCAGGAGATGATGTTGAAAATAACGACTACAGAAGTTAGAAGACGGGGCCGTGCTTGTATTAGGAATCACGGCCGTCATTTTGAACATGAAAAATAAATAATTTTAATTCAAATGTTGTTTTAATTAGTCTGCCTAAAATAAAAAATGTCTCCCTCAAATTGGTTTGTAGGCCCTAATTTCAATAATTTGTAAGATATCCGCATAAATGATACCTCAAAAGAAAGAGCGATTATCAAGCATGTCTTCAAAAAGGTTTGAACAAAAAAAGCACCCTCCGTTTTTTTTTAAATAAGGTTTAAAAGACGTATTGTACAATTTTTTTATTTTTTCTGAGCTTTAAATGTCTGTAAAAAAAATGTCTAATGACACAGAAGCCTAAAACATGTTTTGCTTGATTGCTTACACATTACTTTAATTAAATAAATAAAAAATGAATTCATTTATTATTCAATTTGGCCATAATTATGCAGTTTACATAAAATTTTTGAGAATTTCCGAAAAAAAAACTTAAAAATTTGGTTAAAAATATTTGGTAAGACTTCGTCTAAGACAACCATGGCTTAAATGGTTCTAAATTGTCTGTACTATCTTCGCCTTAAAGCTTTGCACCCATCTTCCAATCACCCTGTATAACAAATTCTACAATTTTTAATAGAGCGTATGTTTTTAATACAAGTAATTGAATTAAAAAAAATTGCATATAAGTACATCTATCTTTTTGTCAAAATCTGGTAACCCGTTCAACTGTCAAGTTACCGAATACAATTGTTAGTCGAACTATACGTATCTATATACACTTCACTTTGTGTATCGTGATGATGTTCTAATACTTTTTGTATATTATGTTGTTTACCGGGCCAGTAGTAGTATACGAATAAGTGTGTGGTAGGTACCATACCTAAAAGTGGAAAATAAAAACATTTTTGTCTTTGGATCTGAATTTTAGTTTTTTGCTACCCAATTTCGAAATCAAAAGTTATTTTATTTTTCACTTTGTACACACGGCTACACATCAAGCTAAACATTTCCAGTATACGCTGATCTCGCACTATACGGAAATCCTATACAATGCAAGATCAGCTGATACTGGAAATGTATAACTTGATGTGTAGCCGTGTGTACTGTATTTTTTTTAAGTCGGTTATTTTTTTGAGCAAAACCGTTTTCTACAACTCTTGTTTTCTGTATATGGTGTGGTACAGGTTAAGCTTTGTCTGATAGTCAATCAATTTGGAAATAGTTTCCTGCCTAAATCAGATTCAAAATCCATATAAAATTTCAACGACTAAAAGATATCTATCCACTGTTCGCACCAGGTAATAAGCTAGGTACTAAGTTAAAAAAATACACGGAGGGGATCAATTTCAATTTTCTCAGACTAACAAAATTTCGTGTAGGTAGCCGAGATGAAAAATACAGGGCTTACGAGATGACGGAGGATGACGTTCAGCGAGCACTTGACCCACTTCTGATAAAAATTATAAATATTGTCTGTTTTAGAAAATGCTCGTGCTTTTTATTTTATTTTTTATATTATCTTGAAGTGTTGGTGGATCGATGGCCCGAAATGTTTGGAGGTAATTTGAACGTTGCGTTTCGGTGTTATATTAATATTTTGTGTTGTAAGAAATCGTAACTTTTACGTAACACATCGCAGTTTAATAGTTAGTTAAACCTCTATGTAGGTTAGGTAGGCTATGTAGGTTATGATAAACTTTCTCGAGAGATATTCTTTAAAAGGAATTAATTTTTCCGTAGCGTTATTCCTAACAGTTTTTCATAAAAAATGTGAAGTCAATTTTGCTTTATAGCTTCCCTGGCAAACTTGGTGAAGAATTATAGCTGAGATGAGCCTCAGCCGCTGTCAGCTACCCTAGCTTAGAATTATTAGTAAAATCACCCTTAATTGTCAGCTTGTTACAAAATCTGCAGTCTGTACGTATTTACTGAACATCCAGGTTCATAAAATAACTCAAGAATAAATAGTGAAATGTATTATAATGTTCTTTGTTACAAGTTTTTCGTAAGTTTTACCTGTCCCGGTCCCTGTTATGAAATCTTCCACGTTAAATTTGACCCACTTACCGGTTTCCAATCGAGCTGAAATTTTGCTTGCATCTGTAAATCAAATGACAATGCAATGTCACTTTGACATGGAGCTGATCTGATGATGGAGCCGGAAGGTGACCATTGGAACTCTGTATGATTCGTTTTGACAAGTACTCTGGTTAAAATAATAATATAAGTCTGTTAATTAGATAGAAATTACTAAACTAGTTATTAAACATTATAATTACTAAAACAAACGAATTTCATATTTTAAAACAAACTTTTTAATGAATTAGAAAGTACTAAATGAAACTTATATTTTATATATATTCACTACCTTTGAGTTCATAAAAAGCTTGTTTGAAAAATCGTTTATTTTTCATATTTATGTGCACTGTGCAGTATAACAAGCCGGCAAGATAATTATGTACAGAAACGACGTAATTATCTACGTTGCAGTTTGTGAAACATTCAAACGCTCGCGTAAAAATAAATACAGAGCTAGGGTTCACAATTTATCTCCTTTGACTAAAATGACGTTGACATGTTGTGAAAGTATGAACAATGTTTTGGTAAACTTTTCTATTAGAATAATGTCAGAGATCGGGGCAAAAGTGACGACATACCTGAAGACAATCATCCAACTGAATTATAGTTTAAGTGTTACATGTTGCTGCATACAGCACTCTAAATTATAGACTTACAAAATTGATTGTGTTTCGTATTATTTATTAGATACACACTGTATACAATTCACGACGCTATTGTATTCTATCATTAGGTATACCTAGGCTGGGTTAGTCTGGGAAATATTTTTTTGGTATTTTTTGGCTCCTTGTTATATTTTCATTACCTACCTGTACAGTCACAAAAAAAGATAAGTTTGGTAATAAACCGGTGGAAATTTTCGAATGAAATTTAATTTGATTAATATTCTGTTTGTTTTATATTTGTTCGATGACATTTTATTTGAAAACACCCATCGGTTTCTTACTAAACTTCAACTATATACACGACCCTGGTAACTTATTTCTTTTGGTGATCGTAACTATAATTATTTTAGTTCAATATATCCTTCACGACTGACGATAATTATATCTAGGTACGTCTGTTGCACCCTTGGCAGTCCGCCCTTCTATCAACTAGTTGATTGACTATTTATTAGTACGACATGATCTATTCTGAGAGACATAATTCGCATCGATACGACGTGAGAACATCTATGTGACATTATTTCTACCTCCTGACAGCAAAAACAGCGCCAAGTGCTAACAAGACGATAAATGAAACTACAAATTATAATGTATTAGACAACTTGTAAATCAAATTACCTAGATGGGCTTACAGAAACAAAAGCGGTACAATCCTGTAAGATGCCTTTCACACGTCATGTTAGAATTCGCGCGAGACGTGTCGAAGTACAATAGCGTGCCGTCGCGTCGGTCGCCGCCGACGCGTGGCGACGACGACGTCGACGCGCGGTGTATTGTGGTAGCGGAAACATGCCCCGCGATGAAAAGGATACGGTGAGAAGTGGATAGACTAGAAAATTTAAAAAAAATCATGCAATATTCAGCTTAAAATAAGTCAGATTACATTGTATCATGGTTTTTAATACGGTGATATGTATAGTAGTAAAGCTTATTTTTAAAAGAGTAACCGTGGAGTTTCTTGCCGGCTCTTCTCCATAGGAAGCGACAAATTGGAACCGTGCACCTAGCTTCTGACGTTTCATAAGTGCCCTTGCAGGTTTATGTGAAATAAAATATTTTGATTTTTTTGATTTTTATGTGAATTTAAAGCATGTTTGTGGTGTGGATGCTCAATCCAAAAGTTTGTTTAAGTTTATCGATTAAGTTTTCATTACTTACCTAGCATACAGGTATACCCATGGGTACCCATTACACTCGTAAATAATAGTTATGTGATGACATAGCCATCAGTTACACATTCTATAGATGAGCAGCCACTACTACTGGTGCCTACAGCCAGAACTAACCTGCTTGCCAAGGCACCCCTTACCAGAGCTATTCGTACAATCAACGACCTTCAAACTCAAATTGATGTGTTTACATGTTGTTTGAGTGAATTGCGAATTGGGTATTACTCTACAAGCAAGATAATACTTATTTTTTATTATTTTTATTTTTATTTCTTAATGTAAGTAAAATAAGTTTGTTTATGTTTGTACTGATAAGTAAGTAATTATGTTATATGTAATGTTATACTGTTGCTAGTTTTAATTTTTTTAATTTAGTTATTGTATGTATATAGCTTAGGTTATTAGTTTAAGTTCTTAACTATCGCATTAGGGTAAACCCTGTAATGTTTAAGCTGTTATAAAATAAATAAATAAATAAAAGTAAATAAATAAAAAACTTTGAACAAACATTATTATTGAATGAAAATCGCTGTTTACCTAAGGCAGTAAGCAATGTAGCACACAAAACACATTGCCTTATGTGTGCATGCAACGGTTTAGATCAAACTGTGCACAATGACGTGGAGAACTCTGCTTCGTTAAAAGCGTCATTTTACACCAGTAATTTCAAACTAGATTCACCCCACAGTTTCACTCGCATAAGTATCGATCCCATGGGAATATCGGGATAAAAGTATCCCATACCTTAATCTAGGTCATAGTCTACTTATGCGTCAAATTTCATCCCAATCCGTTCAGCCGTTTTAATGTGAAACCGTAACAAACAAATATAAAAAATAAAATATTTTCTCTTAAATATTATTATCTCTTTTAGACGAGTGTCTGAACATATTACTCCCGACCCTTTTAGACCCAGTACAGGTGTCAACACAGATTCTAACACACGTTTTAGAATCTATGTAACGTGTCGAGGCGTCGAGGTACAATAGCGCCGCTGTCTCGACGGGCCATGCATTGTGGGTGAATGGACACATACTCTGCCTGACACAACGAAATGTAGTTTTATTTTTTATTTATAAGAACAGAATTCTGGAAGCTCGGAAATTATTTTGTTCAATGAACATCACATAGCACAGCCAGCCTATAAAGTTTCGACTGCTGGGACACAGGCCTCCTCTCTGTGAGAGGGAATGGGCCCAAATCCACCACGCGGGCCCAGTGCGGGTTGGTAGATGTCACATGTCTTCGAATTGTTGGTTCTAGTACATGCCGGCTTCCTCACGATGTTTTCCTTCGCCGTTTGGAGAGCAGTGGCGATGATATTATTCACACAAAGTAAAGCGCCTGCCGGTTTTTGAACTTACGACCTACAATTCGTAGGTCGCACTCATTACTACAGAGCCACCACTGTTCCCTTCCCTGCTGGAAAACCTCATTGATTAAGATTATTAACCCATCCATGTGGTGTCGGACGTAAAAAAATAGCTCCCATTACTTCCCGTGGGTGTCGTAGAAGGCGTCTAAGGGACGAATGGGCAGCAGCGTTCTCTATGCATTTTACAACCATACTGCGATCGCCAACCCGCCTGCCAAGCTTGGGCTCCCCTTTTGGGGGAGGCCTATGTCCAGCAGTGGACGTCTTACGGCTGAAATGATGATGATGATTAATCCTTGTGTAAAGCAACTGTACATATTTAGAAGGCGAACCGATTATAAAAGTTAGGATAAATTTAAGCAAGGATTTGGGCCTTAAGGTCTGAAATCACAATGCCTAATGGCTGTTTAATTTCTAAGAAACGGTTTAGTTTTTATTTCAGTGGTATCAAACACTTTATACGGAGCAAAAACCGCATTTCCTATCGATCGGCCCCTATGGTACACCGACTCACTTTATTATCCGTAATTAGAATATAAATACTTAATTAGTTCCATTACTTGAAACTATTAGCTTAGCCCAGTTCAGATAGCAGACAGGATAGATTTAGGCCTTTGATAATGTGTGCAAGGACAGGTGTGCAATATCGATTAAGTAAATATTGAATATCGGAATGAAAATGAAAACTATAGCAAGGAGTGATAGCTTATTTCTTTACCAATAGAAGCATCGGCGGCTTTGTGTGTGTGTTGAGGATCATTGGTATTTTGCGGGTTTCGCGTTATGTTGATTGATTCCGATATATGACTGTTATGCCGCTATAATACAGTGTAGGTAAATATGAATTCAGTACATGAGTCTAGACCCCTTAGAGCAGAAATTTTTCGTCGCGTATTACAAAAAAAAACAGCTGTTTCCTACAGGAGTACCGAAGAAAACTTCAGGGGGTTTAGAATTATGTAAGTACTGTATCAATAGTAACACAACAAAAATTCGAAGAATGGTAACTGGGGTCCTACTCTCTAACTCCCTCAACAAAGATACCGGCCCGTCCGAAAGTAGTTCGGAACTTCTTAGTGAATCCTACAGTCAATTAACTAACTTTTTTGGACGGGCAAAAACATATCGGGCTCCAAACTAATCTTCTGCCCATAAGTGATACGGAGTTGGAATCGCCCGTTACTTCAACCGAAACCGACAGACTTCGTGCTTAGGGAGTAGGCCCCAGATTCCCCTGCCACCATGCATGCAGGGCGTGTTTTTGGGGTGCAGCTTGATAACCACTTATTTCGATAAATAGAGATGTGTCTCATAATAAACGTATGAAGGTTATTTTTGGATACTTCGATACATTTGCAGCAGACACATCATGGACTCCACGAGAGCAGCCGTGGCTCAGTGGTAATGGCCCCGACTTACGAGTTTCAGGTTGCGGGTTCGAATCCAGACAGGCGTTTTGCTTTGTGCAAATAATTACATCACCACTAATCTCAAAACGGTGAAGGAAAAGATCGTGATTAAATCGGCATGTTCTAGAACCAAAAATTCGAACACATATTATGACATTTACCAACCCGCGTGGTAGACTATAGTTCAGTCCCTCTCACAGAGAGGAGGCCTGTGTCCCAGCTGTGCAAACATAATAGGATGTTTATGCATGGACTCCACACGACAGTCATTAGCTCAGACTCAGGACTTTGATAAATTCAACGGAAAATAAATGCAGGGAAGTCTGAAGCCCCGGTGTGTAGACAAGGTAATTTGTCACTCGTTTAAATGCGACGGGAACGCATTTAGAACGACTCAATTTATTTTTTCCTCAGCACAAGTTTTAAAGTTTATTTTTTGCTTTTAAACTAGCTGTTTTTACTGAGGAATGAGGATTCTTGTTCGCGTTGCTACTGGAAAGTAAACTCAACTACTTATTGAAAATAATTCAGATGACATTTTACAACTTTCAGCCATTTTAAAAACATTTTTCTATTTATTTGCACAAAATCTGACTCATATGCCTAATTGGTGACAAATTAAATTTTGCATACGATTTAAAACTTGGCACCGTCCGACAGCCACGAATTAGCGATTTAACTAATTCCTACGTCCGTCACATTTTATTAATTTTATCACGAATCCAGTCACTCATAATTACTCCACATAATTTCATCCAAGATTTAAGCCAGAGACACGTTTGTTACAGAACACGCGTGCTCATTGATCACTTGATAGAAACAAACGCTCTAGAAAGATTCGTCTGTTTTCGGCGAGTAATTATCGGCTAAACGTGTAGATTGAAGATGAAGTGGTTGTGTCTGGCAAATATGGGAATTTGGGAAGATAATTGGCAGCTTTAACCTTTTGTATCATTTATTGATAAGTCAACGACTTATTAACTACGACATACACAAACAAAAACCACAAACAGTTTTAGGAATTCAGAGAAATGAACAGGACGTACAATACGTCGTTAGTTAAAATTAATACAAGTTATAAAATTAAAATAACGTTAAAAACAAAACTGTTCACAAGTACAATCGGAAATGCAAAAATACTTTAAAAGAAAAACAACAAAAAATTAAGGCAGAGAGAAAACGGAATGGAGGTTACTACAATTAGTTATTAGTTTTAACATGAAACCTATAACTAAGCTGGTTGTAGCTAAATGGTTGAGATTTAAAGTAATAATCAGGGCATTTATTTTGAGCTGGTATATTTTAGCTGTTTGCTATCGTTGTAGTTATGAAACACAATAAATAGCACCGCTGAATAAAGACTCCCGAAAACCGCGTGTCGTGATATAAATGTGTTCCCACCTTTTCTCGCTAATAATAAAATGTGTTGAAACGCGACAGGTCGTGACGCAGGTCGTCAACAACTCAAAGCGTTTTCTATATTAACATTTAATTTTATGTTTGTCTGTGTGCCGAATGATTTCACTCTAACGACCAGGCCACCGTTTGATGATTCTTTTTGTACGAAATAATTCATCAATTTGATGCAATTATTATATTTAGATATTACACGATTTCTATGAAAATAGAATGTTTCATTGAAGCTGTTATTTGTGCGAATTCCTGAATTAGGGGAAGTGTATATTTGTTAACAAATAATGTAGCGATTATGTGTCCGTTTATAGTTAGTACCATCTTGCTTTCAATAATAATCCTGGAATATTTTGTTGATTTCACTATATTGTGGTATATCGCTCTTTGTTAATTCTGGAAGCTATTTCATGATTAAACATGAGTTTAGTATTCCTAAGCGAAGTTTTCAATATCGCAGGAAAACACGAATCATTGTCAATTGTATTTATTGTCAATTTCATATTCCTTTTATCGTAGCAGCTTGGACCTCTACACGTTTCTGTGTAAAAGGGTTTTGACAAACGGACAACAAAGTGATCCTAGAAGGGTTCCGTTTTTGCCGACTGAGGTACGGAACCTTAAAAATTAAAATTGTATGTACTAATAAACATTATGTTCTCCATAGATTTACAGGGTGGCAGGGACGTCGGTTATCAAAAAAAAAAAAAAAAAAATTTGCTGTTCCGTACATTTTGACCGTGTGCTGTTGCACTTTTCTATATAACAGCAGATTTTTTTTAAATCGACGAAACGCTCCTGCTTTCTAGAGTCTAGAATTATGTGCGCGTCGATAGCTGCTACCCTGCATTAGCGATTCTCTCAAAAGAAATGTCTCCCTATCAAATTCGCAGTCAACGACAGGTTTAAATCACACCGTGGGCGGTCTCCACTCTATCTCTAGATTGACAGCTACAATAACAAACACCTCTCTTTTACACCCACCATAAAACTTTAATTACGAATCACCATCACAAATGTAACGCAAAGAAACTGAATTTACTGCCAATAAAATTGTGCAAAGAAAAATATATCGCGTATATTGATTTAATCTTAGTGGGTGTGCAGACGAACGACTGTGGTCGGACCACAGAATACTTTTTTTGGGTCGGACTGACTAGGTATTATTTTTTAGGTAGGTACTGAATTGGAATTTTGAATAGGTTGTATGTATTGAAAAGATATAGAAAATATTGGCGCGTAAAATCCTACTCCTACTTATAAATGTGAAAGTTTGCATGTTTGTTACTCAATCACGCTAAAACGGCTGAACGGATTTGGATGAAAGATATTTTACAACCTGGTTTATCCCACGGGAACAACCGGGATAAAAAGTATCCTATGTAACACAGGAACATTTTCAACCTCCACGCGGGCGAAGCCGCTGGCAAAACCTCCTAGAAAATAATTTTAATGTTCTTTTGACTGATTAACCCCGGTCTTATGAGAGGTGGCAAGAGCCCTCACAGTACCGATTGTTATCTGTATGATTTTACAATCAGAGAGTCTTCAGAATTGCGTAGACTTGGGCAGACAAGGTGGATCGACGACCTTGTGAAGGCCGCGGAAATCCGCTGGATGTGGGAAGCATAAGACCGGTCGAAGTGGAGGAAAGACGTCCACTGCTGGTCATAGGCCTCCCCCATGGGAGGCCTATGACCAGCAGTGGACGTCTTTCGGCTGAAATGATGATGATGATGATGGGCAGACTATTTGTCTGCACAATTCTGTGAAAAATCCTGAAGTCTATGATTTAAGAAAAAATATGCCTCCGTTATTGTGATGATTGAAATCTTTATTACAAAAATCAGAAAAAATGGAAATTATATAACCGACCACGACACGTTTAGTCGTAGGAACATCGGACACCGATTTAAATCGGCGGATACACTGCTAGTCTATACACAGATATACTGTGCGTTAGATTATCTATACTAATATTATAAAGAGGTAGAATTTTGTTTGTACGGTTGTATGAAGGGGTAATCTCTGGAACTATCAGTCAGATTAAAAAAAAATAAAATAGCCTTTGATAACCCGATTCTTGACGAAAGTTATAGGCTACTAAACATCACGCTAAGACCGTGAGGAGCCGAGCGAAAAAAAGTAAAAAAGAACACCGAGCAAAAACGGTCAGCAGCTGGTTAGATAAGTCAACGTTAGCACGGACGTAATAATATCGCAGCGGGATTTTTCGCGCACTGGGTCTTCAACGCACAGCTTATCGCCGAGAGTTGATAATCGAACAGTGTTTTTTTTGACACGCTGAGATGCACTCCGTTGGATTCTAAATGCTCAGTTCAAATTAAAGAGTTGAAAATCCAGTGCGCGTGTGAACGTCGACTACGTATACGTGTATCAGAGAGATGTGCTGCATGTTGTACAGACGCCAGCACATCAACCTACCCCAAACTGTCAAATTGAATATGAACCATATGCTAAAGGATAAAGGTGCAAATCTATCAGTTTGGCATATTGTGGTAGCTTGATGTCCTGGCGTCTACAGAAAGTCGATAAAATGTAATAAAAAGTATTTTGTGCCTTAAACATTTTGTTTTGTATTTTATTCCTGTTTTCTCATTTAGGTTTAATCATGGTCTGGTAGTTTGAGTAATTTATGCGGCTTAACAAAATTTCTTTTCTTTGGTATTGTTCGTCGAATAGTTGAGCTCCTAAAGTTCTGAGCTGAGCTGCATGCTTGAAAGAAATAAAGAAAGAAAGAAAAAGTATTTATTGTGACTCGCACAGGAAGATCACATACTAAAATAAACACACAATGGTACAAAAATGATAAAAAACAAATTACTTGGAATTAAAAAATAACTAAAAAATAATAAAACAGAAGGTCCTGCACGAGGCCAAAAGGCCCCTACCTCAGCATGATGCTACGACATTTAAAAGAAAAATGTCGCAGCGCTGGTATTCTGATAGGGCCCGAGCGATGTGATGTCACGGGCAGTTACAGTATATATAAATAATCAGTATTAAAGATAGATAAAATGTGGTATGTTAGAAAATAAAACAAAGCTTGCTGACACTGTTCTGACTGTTTCGACCTTTCTGCCCAGATTAGTCAGATAGAAAACGCTGACCTCATCTAGTTTTATATATATATGATTGACGTGTAAAAGTGTTCGTACAAGCCTACTTACTGAAATAAAAGAAAAAATCATGAATCCACTCGTGCACTGGATCTTAAAGGTGCGCTTACTCGAGCAACTAAAATTGCTCCATCCTGGTCAATTCTCGTCAACTATGACATCACGACTATATCCAGCAATTTAGGGCAATGATAACACGTAGCAACCTGTTGCCAAAGATACGGCCTCACAGTATCATGCAATATGGAGCAGCTCCGCCGCCGGCCGGTTCCTCTCGCAAAAACGAAACCTAGTTATACGTACAAACGAGATAGACAGAAAATTGAATTTCCAAACCGCTTGGATATTCGTCAACTCATGAAATTTATGGAGCAATCACAAGCAATATTCCCGAAACACATCCGCAATTTATTGTTGTTGCTCCAGATTGCTCCACTTAATTGATTCAGATTTATCCATTCGTGTTGCCGAGCAATAATTGCTCAAAAAATTGCCCGTGTAAAAGCACCTTTAGAGCATTGCTTAGCGCTGGGTTTTGAAAATCGAACAGTGTGCATTGTCGACGCGCTGGCATGCACTCTGTACGATTTACAACACGCTTTTGTAGTTAGCAAAACTAAAAAATAGAAAATAAATAATAGATTCTCTTACACATTAATAAATAATAGATTTAAAAAAAACTAAAAACTCGCTTTAAAAACCAAACTAAAAAGGCAGAATATAATGTCGGCCATTTGCAAAGCGTTTTTCCATGAACCAGATGGGTCTCGTTGTTTTTGCATGTTGATTGGTCATCGTCTGCTTTAATTATGTTATCTTAGCGCTGACGTTAACGGCTGCAGAAATTAACACTTTATTCTTGCAAAGTGGAATGTTATAACAAATTCAGTTGCTGATTATTATTATAGGAAATAGAGCTTGCGTCATTGATAAATTTTGTAATCAGTGGTAATACAGCCGTTATCAAATAACTAATTCTGTGTCGTTATAATGATTCCCCGCGGAATATTAGTACGTTCAAACCACGTCAATATCGTCTTTTTTAAACCAATGTAACGGTAACGTATCCAAGTGTCATATTCTGTATGTTCTAAGACAATTTGTCGAATTCTGCTAATATCGTATTATTAATACGATATTAGCAGAATTCGTGTGTGATTGACGTGGTTACGAGTAAGGAATCGTTAAGTGGTCATAGTGAATCCAGGCCCTGTTTTGTTTGCACAGAGCTTTACTTTGGTACGTAGGTATTGTTTAACTAGCTTTTACCAGCGGCTTCTCCCGCGTGGAGGTCAGAAATTATCCAATTAGCCGTATTACCGGTATAAAATTATCATGTGCCGTTCAGCCGTTTTCGCATGATTGAGTAACAAATATACAACCTTCACATTTATAATATTAGTAGGAAGGGCGTAGAATTAATTTTGAATCAAACGATGTCTGCTAAATGATCGCTTTTCCTATACAAGGTGTAATTTTAATCACTGTTAACCTCATATGGGGTCATTGTACTCACAATTATGAACAACTTTTACTATGCGAAAATAAAATCAACTGTTCCTTACATTTTCACGAGTTATGCGAACATAAATGTGGGGAACAGCTGATTTTATATTCGCAATTTCAGGTTTGGGCCTATATTAAAAGTTGTTCACCCCTTATGAGGTTAACGGTGATTAAAATTACACCCTGTATAATTGGTGATACTTAATGTTAGATACACATAAAGAGAAGAATGAGAAGGATTTTCTGAATGTTTTTGTGGTGTCATATTTTAAATGAGAAGACATATTAAGACGGGTTTACGTCTTATTACAAACGCGATCTAATTTTAGATTTAGCCTAAAGTTCTGAGTCAGTTTTTGCATTTCCAATTTTACTTCGATAAGGACCTTACCTACATATATTATATAATACGCACTTTACGTATTTTGATTTCGGTTAGGTTCTTATTTCAATAACAGGCTAAATGGTTTTAATCATACATAAAGAAATACCTTATTTTGTAATAAGACCTAATTACTGTAGTTTAAACTAGGGATGCGATCAGCGATGATTTTTCTGTATCAATGGCTGTATTACAATGAGAAAAAATATCGATAACGGGAACAATGACAAAATTATCAATGATTTTTAGTTGAGTTTCTATCACGTCACTTCAACTTTGAGTGCCAAAATGATTACCGAATGGTTTAGTGTTATAATTAGTTATTTAGTAGGCATTGGTCGACATAAGCGGAAAAGTTGCCAAACTTAAAGGCCTATGTGGACGTCTTTCGGCTGAAGTTATGAGGTATGGGTCGTGCTTGTCCAACCTTGTCCTGTTGTCCGGCGACCGAAGGTCACAACTGCAAGCCATTAGCTGCTAAGTTAGCCAGCAAAATTATTTTTTTCTAAGTTTGTGAGGTTCATCTAAATGACACGACGTCATGAACACAATGACAGCGACAAAATACTTAGCAGTATTGGTGATTTTATCGCTGTTATTGTATGATAAAATGATTTTAAAATATCTATGATTTTCGCAAGTGCCATGTTATCGGACTCATTTGTTGTTTAATCTGGCCGATAATTCGAAATTTTATCCCGAAATCCCTATAGGGTGTGGGTGACTTCGAGAATATGTTATTTTTTAGGATTTAGCCTTCAAAGGTAGATTGGATTTCGTAGAACGTAAGCCATTGCTAACACGTCGACCTTGTTAGAGAGGATTAGAAAGGCTTGTTCTTAGAAGGACGAAACTGTTTATGGGCATTTTTGATACACAGTCTCACAACGCAATGTGTACATTTAAACGGCTTATCAATATCATTTAACACTTTATGCATCCGATAATAGTGTTCAATATGATATTAAAGGTTACTCTAATTTCATACTGAACGCTATTATTGGATTGACGGTTCCATTGAGAGTGCTGAGTGTGACGCACAATGAATACGTACATGTTTTACTTGATAAAAAATATTCTGGTTCAAAATATGGGATGAGAGAGGGACGCTTCTTTAAGACAACATTACGATTAGAATGGAAAAGAATATTTACTGTACATTTCTTTCGCAGACGTTGCAAGGAAAAGGAAGCTTTTAATATAGTGATTTGATAGATTTTTTCATGTATCCTGTGAGAGAGGACAAAATAGTAAGCATCTTCCCCAATCAGAAACTATTTCACTACCAAACAACAGATGGTTGTTTAGATAATTGTATTTCATCACAGAATAGATAAAACAGGTTAAAAGGGCCTTGAGGGCGGGGCAGGTGCGCCGCACTTATGGGCAAACGCTCATAAGTCAACCGAAATTTGGTTCACCGGCCAACAGTCGCACTGATATTGTGATAACGTGCGGAGCTCCGCGACAAAAAAAAAATAATTATGCCGTCTTGCACTATTATAACGTGCCGGAAAAAAGCCAGGTTTGTAGTGTAGCCCGGGATGGGTTTCTTTTCACCGGTAAGTCCAAAAACCTTAAAATACAAGTGATATTTGTAATTATTACAATTGTATTATGTAGTATGTAGACAAAAACGATACAATCGCAAACAGATGCAAAATTATACATTGCTTGCGATGCATGGGTACCATCTTGTACTAGATGAGTGATCGCGCAATGTATTGCGTTCACTGAGAACGTCGCGTGCGCCGAGCCAAATCTGAAATTCTGAGAAATTCACGCGTATCGATAGTGTTGTAAGTGTGTGAGTGTACGTTAAGCGCAAAGTTTGCGTTAGTGTGACAACCAATAAATAGCAAACTCGCGATTTGTGCGTGTGGTTTATTTGTGTGCGTAATGCGCGTACGTATTGTTCTCTTGCTTGTAGTGGAGTTAAAGAGTGGGAAATAAGCGGCGACACTCGTTCTATTACAAATCAGGAACTATTTCCTTTCTAGCCTCTTTTATCTATTCTGAGTATTTCATCATCATGTCTCAAGACGAATGCCAATGATGACCTATTTCACTGAACGTGGTCTCTCACAATAGGCCTTATTAGAAAGCTAAAAGTCACCCAAAGAGCAATGGAGACGGCTATGCTTGTAGTTTCCCTATGTGATCAAATCAGAAATGAAGAGATTAGTAGAAGAACCAAGGTAACCGACATAGTCCGAAGAATTGCCAAACTTCAGCAACTTCGGCAGTCCACAGGGCACATTGCACTCAGAACAGATGGCCGACGTAGAGTTTGAAGGCCTCCCACAAGGTGGACCGAAGCACAGGACCGGTCGATGTGGCGACGTTTGGGGTAGGCATATGTCTATGCATTTAAGCATAGCAGTATATTAAAAAAAAACTCTGGGTCACTACCACACCAACCGCTATCGTGCAGACCTGCTTCATCTGCTTTTCCCGCCATTCCTCGTGACTGACAGATGACTTTAGTGACAGCAGCTGCCTCTGTGTGCATGAGACAGTGTTTGCATTTAAATAGATGCACTATACATAAAAATAATAATTTGGTAGTAGTGACTAAACGAAGACTGTAAAACTGGTTACTGTAAAGGACACAGCACCTAAACAGTTTTACGGAATTGTCAACATGATATCTTGGGCAGGAAGTAGCCAGGTAATAAATCTAATTAAGTGTCAACGACATTATATTAAAAGGCAAGGTGCCTTATTAACAAAACACATTAGTGTAACGTGCTTAGAATATAATGATAAGTTATCAATTAATTTGGAATATAATTCATTAAATGCATTGCTTTATTACTTATAATAAAAGGTTGATGGAACGTGCCACAGAGTTAAATAGAAGTTATTATTTAATATTGATGAGGCCCTGTAATTCATGTAACAGGATAAGTTTTTAACCAGTGCGCAAACTATAACCATAAATTCAGCATATCATTCTAGAACCCCAGCGCAGAAATTTTTCGTCGGTTATGCAAAAACAACCAGCTGTTTCATAGAAAAGTGCAATACCTACGCGGTCAAAATGTATGGAACAGCTTATTTTTTTTTTTTTTGTATAACCGACGAAAAATTTCAGGTTACAGTTTGCGCACTGGTTAAAAACTTATCCTGTAGTAGTCGTATAGGCAACAAAAAATTAAAAGTTTTAAAAATTAAACTGAGCTTTTGAATTTAAATTTTTCATTCACCGTTTCTTTTGTAATCCACTGTTAAACCTAGGTATTTTCCACGCAAGTGCGTTTAGAATCATGTATTGTGAATCCATGGTAGCAGGGGCCCAAGTCTGCTATTTTTATAAATTCGTCATTCCAACACGATCCCATTGTCATTCCAACACGATCCCATTGTCAATTTGCTAAAAGTTCGTAATCTGCTAAATTCATAATGATCGATCATTGGTCGGTCAATGGTGTCGTAATAGAATTGTGTCATAATGACATTGTCGTATTGCCATTATTATAAAACCCGTTAGTAGAAATGATTTTCCAAAAACGACTACTAAATTCGAACATTTATTCATGCCCCATTTCATTTAAATATATATTTTTACATATTATTATATAATAGTTTATTAGTGTTAAATTATAGCAGATTACCGCCAAAGTCAGTCATTCATTTGTCATTATGTACGAGATTACCAATAAATGCCATTTCTTTCAATGGAGTGTCAGTGGCTGATCATTGGAAAGTCATAATGACGCCATTATGTTAGTAGATTACCAAACTTGTCAAAATCAACAATTATGAAATTAATGATAGACCATTCTGCCACTATTGTAATATCAGACTTGAGGCCCAGGTTATGCGTTGATGCTGGAACCCGGTGTAAGATCCGCTAATAAATCTTCAATACGTTCCTCATAGAACGACATACCTACACTTGACTTTTCTATGTGTAATGTATATCCATACAAACAGTACGACATTACAAAAATAAAACCATTTCCGTGTAGCTCTTGTCTCTACATATCAGGGGTCATTACTCGACCCATAAACAATTGCGCGGTGCGAGACTAGGGAGATATTATCACATCACTACGTTTACTTTGACTATTAACTGTGTCTTTCGAGATAAAACTTACTCTTTAGACTTTTATGGATGATCCAGATTTGATGTTTTAGGTCAATTGACTCGTTTTGTCAAAAAGGATTATTTAAAGGCTTTTTTCTCCATCAATGGCTGCGACTGTTTCTAAATATTCAACATTGTGGAATTTCAATTATGTATAATGTTTGTTTAGGTTGGGAAAAACTGAATGCAGAAGGCGGGAGACAATTTCGGAATGACCTGGGAGAGACTTATGAACTTGCATTGAGCTGTGATAGTCTGAGTTGATTGATTGGTGCTGTTTTGATATTACCAATGAAGGAAGCAAGATTCTTTAGGTTCCTGGAAGGTCGTTAGCCCGCACCTCGTTTGAAACTGATAAAATAATTTTCCTAGAACCACCTCCCTTCTAAACTTTTTAGCCACAAACAAAAAAATTGCCCTTGCCAGCTGCTTCGTCGGCGGATAGATGTCGGAAATTATCCCATGAGAACGTACTATTGGGATAGAAATCATCCTCCCTGTTATAACCTATCTGCCGCGTGCCTTTCATCTGAATCCCATCAGCTGTTTTTGCATGATTGAGTACCAAATTTCCAAACAAAAACTATCACATTACTACATAATATAAAACAAAGTCCCCCGCTTCTTCTATCTGTCTGTCTGTTCGCGATAAACTCAAGAACGACTGAAAGGCTTTTCATGTGGTATAAAAACCACAATAGACAGAGTGATTCGTAAGGATTGTTTTTTTTGAGGGTGGGAAATCATCAAATAACTTCTCCTGCTCTGGGTGGAGCAGGAGGGCGTGTCAGACTGTTACTGACTAAAACCCACCCGTGTTCCCTCAATTACCTGTGTGCCAGGGGCCGCGGTATCTCTTTCGAACAACCCGCATCCCTGGCAGGCATCGGCCCTTGCGGGCCCCATCAGTTGCTGCTGACATCTCTTTGAGGCGCGCGTGGAACACAACGCGCCGGTTCATGAGGATGGTTTAGGTGTATAATTTGTCAAAGTTTTGTGTAAATTGGTTAACGCGAACGAAGCCGCTGGCATAAGCTAGTTTATATTATAAGTAGGCTACACTTACTTTATACGGTCTTAAAATATACCCGTGCCTGTAGATATAGGGTTGTCTCAAACATGACATTGTGTATTTTGCCTTCACGTAATCACATTCTGCACTTTCTCCTTTAGCTACACAATCACCTCGCATCGCCCCACGTTGATCAGATAAATAAATTATTCGACAACTTTGCATTCAGCTCCTCCACCTGAAAGCCGTTCATCATTCACAATAACTCAAGAGAAACCTCTTCAGAATAAGATATGAGAACAATTGTGCAAGATAGCCTTAACTTTGATGGGACCTTGGCACGTGAGTCTCTGCCTTTACATGTCATGTTTACAGGAATATACTACTACTTTTAATGTTGTAATAGTGTGGACTTGGATTTAAAACAGCTGATGTTTTTGATATTTTATAGGGTCAAGTTTGATCGCTATCTCCTATGATGCTAATCGATGAATGGATGACGTTGAATGGTACGCATGCTCCACAGCTCCAATGCACAACCTTTAAATAACTGGATTGATTCGTAATTTTATTTTAAATTGATTAACAAGTAGGTAAGTGTTGGAGAAAATTATTATACGGAGCTTTCAAATCTAGGCTTAAACTCCTAATTTGATTATTTTTTCAGGTTTCAACAACTCTATACACTTGCACGATTTTCCATTTAAGTACACATTGCATCGAAAAGGTTCAGCAGTTTCATTTAACAGAAATGGCAATTACTTATTAGGTATGTACCTAATTACGTCATGACATCCAGGAGTATTGTCAATCCTTTCCAAAAATAATACCTTATTCACCTTTTAAAATGTATTTGTGGCCCAGATCACACGAGATCGACCGTTTTCGGACGAACATATTGAATTTTCGTTAATTATTTATAAACTTGATACGGTACTGTCCGGGTTTGTAATTGTAACTTTTCATAAAAGGTTGGTTGGGTATAAGGCCAGAGTTTACCGTCGAAAAAGCCATTTCGTTTTGTACATTATTTAACGGTTTTACGCTCAAAATTGAAAAGTAACTTGCGTTCTATCTAGATATTTATTTGGATAACTACAACAAACATCTATATTGCCTATTTCTCTAAATGTATTAATTATTTCTAACCTGTCTAATTGTGATGAATCAGTAGGTATTTTCAGTGATAACGTGCAGTTATTATTAAATATCTATTAATTATTATCTCATTCTTTTATTACCAAATAACTAAGATTCCGATAACCTCACGAGACATACTTCAGTGGTTTCTAAGATTAGCTCACAGTAGGTACTTAAAGAAATATTACGACAGATGTGAAAATTTCCATAAATAATAACAATAGAGTTCAAATCACTGAGACATCTGAGCTACACAAAAATCAAAAACAAAAGACGGTTTCGCGGTTACGCTTCAAAAAGATGGCGACTGGCGGGAATACATTTTAATTAGTAGCTGTCAAAAAAACTGATATTTTAGTTTTAAAATGTATGCAAATTGTTTTAAAGTAACGAAATATTGTAAAAATTTTGCTATTGTTTGAAAAATAAGTAAATTTCTCGGTTACCGTGTCACATTGTTGTTCTAATCGCATGATAGATGTTTTCGTTCACATTATTGACTTTTATAGTAAGTAATTGGTGTGGCCAATGCTCTAATTTGACAGGCGTGACGTAGAACAAGGTCCTTGACATACTGTCGTGTTATCTCGCTGAGAGGTTCACTTATGTGTTCACGATAATGTAGTGTGGCGTTTTGTGTTTTTATTATAATTCGGGTATAAGTATGTTAAAGTTTTATTATTATTTATTCGAAAGAACAAATAAATACACATAATTGTTTACTAAATTACTCAAATTTTAATAAATAGTCTATAAATACGGAGTTATATAAATGTGCAGCCAACTGCGATCTCCACAGATACACAAAAAGACATAGTTAATGTTGACAAAGTAAAAGTAAAAGTCGGACAATATAACTTTATGGTCAGACTAGCATCGTTTGTGTTTGGAAGCATGGCTCAAACTTTTTTATTGGAAAGTAACGATTAAACAACGCATTCAACCTGGGACATACTAGTTAGTTACAGGTATCTATCTACCTCTGTACCTTATACTAGAATAAAACTAGACTATCCTTATACAAGAATCAAATTGCTTATTCTTAAGCAGCAGTGTCACATGCATTTCAGAGAGCAATTATTGCGTAATATAATAACGATATTCATTGCGTTTTTTTTTTTTTATATAACTTTGCCCCACACTAGGAATTACTATTGTACTGTGGGTGCGTTTACAAACATTTAACATACACGAACAGCCAGACCCGGAACAACTACTTGTAGGTCATACAAATATTTGTTCCGTGCGGGAATCGAACTCGCTACACGCAGCACAGCAGTCAATCGCTTAACCACTGAGCCAACCGTGCTGTCAACGTCAAGAGTAGACAAATTTTTCGAACATATCACGCAATCGACTAGCAATATCCATCAAAATAATTCAGATTCTGATTGATAGTGTAGTACTGAATTAGGGTACTGGTTTAATTTGGCTGATACAGAAGAACCAATTAATCCGAACTCTGCGCTGATGCTGAAGTGTTATGAAAGCAAAAAGTACGAGCTTTATTTTAATTAGTCACTCAAATCACTCCGCCGGCCATAGTCGAGCCGACAGAAGTCCCGAGAGACACTCATGTCATGAGTGACGCGTGATGTAGGCACCACATAATGAGCTCTCGAGTAATGTGGAGCATTAACCTGCCTGAATATTAAGTAGACTGCGTACGTGAGTGATACTTGCGTCCGCGGTTTTACTGGGCATTCTATTATTTTAAAAGAGTGTCATATTATGATTTTAAAAGAGTGTCCATGGAGTTTCTTGCCCGTTCTTCTCCATAGGTACCTACGCTTTGGAATGGGCAATTAGCTTCATCTTTCTAACTCACAGACCTTGACAATTCAAAAGTGCCTGTAATTGGTTTATTTGAAATAAATGCTTTGAGTTTGAGTTTGAGTTTGAGTTCTAGAGACTTCATGTATTCGGCGAGCAGTGGTGGCCCAGTGGTAACGGCCACGACTTACGAGTTGTAGGTCGTAGGTTCGCACCCAGGCAGGCGTTTATCTTTTTGCAAATTATTTTATCACCACTGCTCTCAAAACGGTGAAGGACAACATCTTGAGGAAACTGGCATGTCTTAGAACCAAAAACAACCCGTACTGGGCCCGCGTGGTGAATTAAGGCCCCTTTCCTCTCACAGAGAGGAGGCCTCTGCCCGCCCCCCAGCAGTGGAAAAATTATAGCATGAAAATGATAATTCGGATAACAAATTGCATATATTTTATCTGTGGGCTAAATTCCATTCAATTACGTTCAGCAGTTTTTGGATGATGGAGTGTCAAACATCTTCATGAACTTTTACAATTACAGTCTTATTGAGGAATAGAAGGTAACGTAATGATAAAAGTACGAGTAATAATACTAAAATGAAAGCAACTATTGATAGGATTATGTGTGGATGTCCTGAAATTGATTCTGAGGAGACTTTGTGTGTCGTTATAAATGAGGCAAGGAACGACGGTAAGGAGGTTATATAATATTGAGCTTAGACTCGACTGTCACATTGTAAATAGCAATTTTATAAATGGATGGAGATCGGTTGCTTAATAAACCACTTTCTACGTACCACCTGAGATCCGAGAGAACATTTTATAAAACTGTCTCGGTCACACATTTTTGAGAACATTATATTGTGCTTTTCTTCATCTTTAAATTATAACTAGCTTTTGCCCGCGGCTGCACCCACGTGGTTATCGATTATCGCGTAAAAAAGTAGCCTATGTCCTTCTCCATATCCCAGGCTATATCTCGGCCAAATTTCATGACGATCGGTTCAGCAGTTTAGGCATGAAAGCGTAACTGACAAATAGAGTTACTTTCGCATTTATATTTTTAGTAGGGATAGTAGGGACCAACTCAGTCTATCGCCAATCACAGTTGTCCACTGTTGGACGTAGGCAGCTTCTAAATTGCACACCAGTTTTTCGCGATAAAAATGAAAGTTGCAACATTTTATTCCGTTGTAAAAGACGCACTTCCCATTGAAATAATTTCAATTAAAATCCAGCTGATCATTTTAAAAGTGCTACTCCTGTAATATCCCGTAGTACTCTCTGTCCATTAACATTACTCGACAGACAAATGGACAGATTACGCTTCTATTTAGATAAGGCACAGAGTAAACAACTTTTAAAAGAAAAAAGAAATACATATTTTGTAACACTGTGGACTCTTAGGACCAGTCCATTACTGCTCAAAGAGGGCTCAAATAGTTATGATAACAAATAGATGATGTCGAGGACACCAGTCTATAGTGTACATGTGGGTAGCACCTTTTAGGCGGTATAAAGCTTGTGATACAAGATACAATAGACGTTCTGTCGCTATCAACTCCTGAAACCCTAGTGCGATTGTGATTCGCCTACATTTCATGTGTGGGTAGATTTTTGGCACCTTTTGTCTACTTACTTATTTATGGGTCCCTATAAAGTGCCTTAACGTTTATTATTTGATAGAAGCGTACAGTTTTGTGCCTTCCACTTTAGTTTTTGATTGCGAACAAAACTTTTGCTGATCAAATAATATCGTGTTTCTAGCTCTACTGGTTTCAGTAACTATATCCATACTAAAACACTTCAAACTAAGTGATATTTGGTGAAGTATTCCAGTATTTATTTTCATCTAGGCTGAAATTGCTAGGACATGAAATATTGGATCAGTCACTGGCGTGATTCAGTTTGCATAGGTTTGAACATCGATCGCTTCATAGTCTGATATAGTGATGGTCAAATAGATACCTGCATATTTTATTTATAAGAGGTTCTGTGCTATGGCAGTTTTTTATAGCATACCTAGTTACTATTGTACAATTGCTTACTTAGCGATTCATATTTATTTCCAAATTGTTTATTTTGCTTCCAGTTTATGTCTTACTTTTACCATCATGTTATAGATTAAATTTGAATAGAAAAATAACGATTATCGTTGCCGGGAACTGCCTGTTAATTTTCTAGCATAATTCGATGATATACAGAGTTTGTCTGCAAGAAATTGTTTATATTGTCAAGAATTCTACAAATTATAAACGGGTATTTTTACAGTTACAAATTTATTTTAAGATTATGAGTTTGGTCATTTTTAGAGAATGAGTGAAAAACGACTAACAAAATATATTTAAAAGGCAGATGAGCGGAAACGTCGCCAGAGGACGCCCTAGAAGATATTTATTTATTTTATTATTTATGTACACACAGTAAAATATATAGGAGATACGGCATAATCAAACAATTGAGTGCAGACGTACTGCTTATTTCTTTAGAAATTTCTTCCAGCAGACCTGCGAAAGGAGAAATGAAAACGAAATGTAGACAATAGTGTGTGAGAACAAGAAGAGAAAATATGAATAAGTGACGTCTTAAACTAAAATATACTTACACATATAACGCAGGAAATTAACATATATTTAAATAAATACGTAATGATAAAATATATAAACAATTATATATACAGGGTAAGTTTTTATCCAGTGCGCAAACTGTAACCATGAATTCAGCATATCATTCTATACCCCCAAGCGCAGAAATTTTATGTCGGTTTAAAAAAAAAATCAGCTGTTTCATAAAAAAAGTGCAATACCTACGCGGTCAAAATGTATGGAATAGCTGATTTTTTTTGTATTACCGACGAAATTTTTTAGCGCTGGGGGTCTAGAATGATATGCTGAATTCATGGCCATAGTTTGCACACTGGATAAAAACTTATCCTGTATACATACACAATTAAGAGAAAAGGTAATGTTCTTAACTTAAAAACTAGACGGAAGCTAGAAAAAGCTAGGCGGAAGTGAGTTCCACAATCTTACAGCATGGACAGAGAAGGAATAAGAATAATAACTAGTTTTATGGGGATGGGATTTAAGGAGGGATCTAAGGTGTCTATAGGATCAGATAGTGAGTTTATTGGTAATGTTCTCGAGAAAGGTCAGCAGCGTAGTAATCAAAATATGCGTGTATAGCTAGATGTATGAACACTAATGAAGCTAAAGAAGTATGTCAAAGAGAGCAGTACCTAGTGGACCAGTGGTAACGGTTTTTTTTTTTGGGAATGACATCTCGCAGTTGACCTTGAGAGGCCGTGACTGCTTAACCGGACTTTCCTGTGGATCTAACTTTTAGTTTTTAGGCTAAAAGCCTCCAACCAGGAGCTTACAAAACTACACTTAAATACAACCGCTCGCAGAGGGCACCCCCTGCGGGGTTCAGGCCTCGGCTCAGGGCATCATTACTTTCGGGAGGGCAGCAAGTGGGGACAGGCTGGATCACAATTTCTTTATTATTATAAATTGGGGATTTTAACTCTACTTGCTCAGCTTCGGCGCGGGCTGGTACTTCTACGAGCAAGGGACGGTTTGGGGGGATATCGTTAACTCCGGGTCTTCGCGGGGCGCGAGGACCTCGGCGGCGAGGTCGGAAGGACGGTTTGTTTTTGTGTGCTGCGCTGGTGGCCCTACTGCTTTATTGAAGGAGAGTAATGGGGTCGTCAGGGTCGGAAAGAACATGTCTCGGCCGGCGGATTCTACTGATTCTACTGGGGACATAACTAGCGGCCTTCGCAATCAGTGGATTGCGGTGTTGCGCGGCGGTATCGAAGAAACGCTTTGAATTGCGTTTCAGAATCTGAGCTATCGTGAGGACTTTCAGATCGACATGGAGGATCTCGTTTCTGACGTACCATGGTGAGCCTGCAGCTTGGCGAAGGAAACGGTTTTCGAGGGTTTGCATCCTATGGATGAATCGGGGCTTTGTGTGTGCAAAGACTGCACTAGCATAGGTCATGATTGGAGTGGTAACGGCCGCAACTCACGAGTTATATATAGATATTTTTTCTTCTCATTTTATCTGCGATCGGCTTTGTAGCCATAATCAGATGGGGTCTTCGTGTGAGATTATTTTTTGTGGTGGTCCATTGAACATTCACGTTATGTGGTTCAGTGATAGATAAACTTTAAGTTTTCACTGTCTCTGGTCCAAGTTCAGGATTTGCCATCTCTTTAGGCGGGTTATATCCCCTTGTCTGTTTAGAAGGTTCTTGGATAAGATATTGCTATGCTTGCTCAGTCTCTGTTTATATGATTTGTATTTTTCGCATAGTTCTTCTTTCACGAGTTATATAGTCGTAGATTCGAACCCAGGCAGAAGCTTTACTTTATGTAAATAATTTCATCACTACTGCTCTGAATACTGTGAAGGAAAACATCGTGAGGAAACCGGCATGTAATAGAATCAAAAATTCAAAGAAGACATGTGACATCTACCAACCGCACTGGGCCCGCGTGGTGGCTTACGGACAACTCACCCCTCGACCCTCTCACTGAGATAAAGTCTGTGTCCCAACATTGGGAATAGCGGGAGGGGATCGTAGCAGGTGGCTTTCACTCATTTCTGCTTACTCCCATGGAAAAAAGGTGTGAATTTACGTATGTACGATTGTACGTATGTAATTTCCTTTTTTATTGTTATTTTTATCCTGTAGGTGCACATAAATTATAATGAAGCCCACCCTAACGACTCTAATCAATCAAACTAATCTTCTACACCTGTCCAATGCTCATTGTTCTACACCTCGTTCATTTTGTCACAGCACTCACCATTATTGTGGGAGCATTATTAGATAACTAGGTTTAGTCAGCGGCTTCGCCCGCGTGGAGGTCGAAAATTATCCCACGAGAACGTACTATCGGGATAAAAAGTATTCTATATTATAATTCTGGTTGTAATCTATCTGTGTGCCAAATTTCATCCAAATCCGTTAAGCCGTTTTTGCGTGGTTGAGTAACAAACATCCAAACATCTAAACGTACAAACTTTCACATTTATAATATTAGTAGTAAAAGTAGGATAGTAGGAACTTAGGAAGTAGGATGTAGGATTCCACTTCCGATATTTTTGTTAAGTACCTACTGGCAATTTTCTTCCGAGGTAAAGTTTTGGAAAACTTCTAAAATGGCTTGGACGGCTAATCTCGAATCTAATCGGATTTTGGGGAAAAGGCCAGTGGGCGTAAAGTTTTTTTTAAAATATTTTATCATTTTGAAGTTGCTTTGATAACGGGGCGATCGCGTTTCGATCGTAATTTTAAAACGTTCACAATCTCAATCTGTCAAATACAGGATAAGTTTTTATTCAGTGCGCAAACTGTAACCATGAATTCAGCATATCATTCTAGAACCCCCAGCGTAGCTGCAGCGTAAATCAGCTGTTCCATACATTTTGAGCGCGTAGGTATTGCACTTTTCTATAAAACCGCTAACCGCTAGGGTTAGTTTCCCTACATTTTTGACAAATTTTTGCCATGGAATATCACTGAATTGATTTTTAAATACGAGACTTGGTCTTCAGGTCACTTTAAGGCATCACGTGTCTAGTCTTTCCCTAACTTTGTTGGGGTCGGCTTCCAGTCTAATCTGATGCAGCTGAATACCATGCCAGTGCCACTATTTTACATGGAGGACTGCCTATATCTGACTTCCACAACCCATTTATTGGGTAATACGATACCCCTTGGAACACATTAACATTGGTTGTAAGATTCGGGCTTCTGACGACCTGTAACGCTGTCAAAGATCCATGAATGACAGCCGAGACCACGTACTGTCCGGGAACGGAGGGGTTTCGGTATCTTATTTATCTTTCTTCGATAATATCAGGTGGACTGGTAATCTGATTGATCGATCCGTGCATCTGCTAGTTCTTAGCCACGAACCCAACCAGGTTTTTTCTTCAGGTTACTTAAAGTATTAAAAAGGACTTGAATGGTTCTTTTGGTTTCGTCTTAATATTACTTAGAAAATATTTTTAACCTACAATGAAAAGGACATCTGGAGGATCTACACTCATACAAGCCTTAATGATAAAACTGAAGGGTATTGACACCAACATTTAGACGTGAGCGATACTTGTTGCCTTTTAGTCAAATATACTTACTTACATTATTTAGAAATAGCCAGAATGTGAAAGGCGAATTTATCTCACCGTGAACCAAATGAGCATCACCCAAATTATTTACTAAAATATGTTTGTTTGCATACGTATCTTGGTTATAGAATGAAGATCTGTTGGTTAATGGTAACATTTGCTGCATTTGTAGAAGACTCACGCAATAGTGTACCTACAATTCATTCAATAGTAGGTATAAACATAGAGTTAAGTGTTTTAATAGTATTTAGAGGCGCCTAGAAACCACACAATAAATTAAACCAACACGCAAACAAAACACACGTTACGATCTTAATCAATTCATTATTAGTAGATAGCATCGCCGCGCGCGCATCACGATATAGCTCATTGCTAAGGCACACTTAAACGAATATCATCTTTATGTCTGTGAAAATTAAGTGAGTTTCAGAATGTCTCGTCACGCACTATTGAAAAAGTCGTAAACATGATTGAAGACATAGCGCAAATGAACTTTAAGTGTCGGTATTAAAGTAGTTTTTCCAAAAACACATTTTTGTTTACATGTTAGAAAACGGAATCGCGAACGCAACATACATTGACTACTGATTCCTAAATTAAGCCTTACAATGTTACAGAACATAATCGTATCAGTTCCTACAATCTTAGTTTACATCGTGACGATCTGGACCTTTGACCTTCATTCTCATATGGGTCAGGACTTGGTTTAAAATGGCAGACATTTTGTTTGGTTTATTTCTCAAATAATAGCTAACGCGGTTTCTGATGAAGTAACGGGACTATAGTGATGGTGCGTGGAGTGGAGAATTTAGATAAGAATAGGTTAATAGATAGACAGAAGACACAACAGAATATCGGGAACATTGTCTGATTGACACTAGTGATGTACCGACTAGTCGGCCATATTTGTAGTCGGCGACTAGTCGGTGACTAGTCGGCTAAAACCGTCGACTAGCCAGCCCATTTTTTACTCGTATTAATATGCTTTAAAATTTTAAAAGACGGTGATTGAAACGAAATTTAAATATTTACTGTAATTATTTTTTATTATAGAATCAGTTTTACAGTTTAATTTCAGTGCAATCTACAATAAGATAGGACATTAGGATAGGAAGGAATAGGAACCCTTCGTTTGGATCACTATTTAATTGGATTTAGATCCCGAAATGAAATAAAATCAAAAGTTAATTAATACTTCTAACAAAAAAGAAGAATCTCTATAGCAAACAATTGGCAATAAGTAGGTTTGCCATTTTGAACATTGTCGATGTCACCCGAACTCAACTGATAGCAATGATCAGCTTGGCCGACTAGTCGGTCATCTTTCAGCCGATTAGTCGGCTAGTCGGCCAAAGTCATAGTCAGCCCATCTCTAATTGACACTTAACTGACTGGAAACTGGTCTCTGCATTCGTTTTGTCTACCGCTGACTGTGACGCTTCGGCTTGTGTCGCCGAAAGGTTTGGCAGAGGCGTGGCTATAGTTAACCTACATCCTAGTTATGTTTAAGTCTCATAAACAGTAGGCGACCCTACTACCGAACTTTCCTGACGGAAAAGCTCTATAACATTTTGTCCGACCTGCGTATTGAACCTAGTACCTCATGCATAGCTGAAGAATATACAACGAAACCGTGCTGAGATGGAATCTTTACAATAAAGGCAGACAGGCGGGACGCGATTCCGGTAGAACTATTTCCACGAAGTTTGCATAGAAATTGTTACACTAGAGTCTCGTCGCGTTGTCGCGCAGCACCAGTCTGCGGGAGTCTTAAAACAGAAATCTCTAGTGCTAACTAAAACACAATACAAACGCTGAAATAAAATTAAAAAATAATTTAAAAAATCTAAAAACCCGACTGCCTAAAAAGTGAACTTTAATTTAAAAAGATGGAAACTACTACTAATACTATAAGCAATCTCATGCAGTCCGAGGCATCTTCTTAAATTTAACAATAAAGACCTTTATACATACATATAAAGACTCTAAAAATATAACCCTCCTTCTGGCGTAGTCGGGTAATAAAATAATGTTTATTTGGTCATCATCTGCCGACTTTTCCCAACTATGTTGAGATCCGCTGCCGGTCTGACCAGATGCGGCTGCATATCAGTATTTTACATGGGATGATTGCTAAATGAACTCCACAACCCAGTTACTGGGTATTACGATACCCCTTGGTATGACTGGTTGAAAGAGTTTCGGGCTTCTGACGACCCGTAACGACTGTCAAAGATCTACAAAAAATTACAACCGAGACCAGCGACTCAACGTACTTTTCGAGGTACGGGTCTTGGTATATAAAGATGGACACCCATCCAAGGACCACCGCGGCAAGCGTAGCTTAAGCTGATTGACCCATGCAGTTACTTAGCCAGAAGCCCCTCAAGTCTCAAGGCCTTTAGTTGTTTATTTGTACCTTAAATAACATTCCTAACCTTACTTCACTAATTCATGCAAATACTATTCACACACAAACACACAAATTTATCACACAAGATCATTGTAGATAATTCTTCAAAGAGAATGTTAAGGAAACGACAGCCTCTATTAGCATAGCGTCAGCTAAGGCAACTAGTAATTACTAATTAGTTATTATGTCTTATATTGAATTCGTATGTAAGCAGTAATGCTATCCTAGCATGTCAAATTGAACTACAAAGTTAATATTGATCAATAGGTAGATAATCTATACATAGACATACATATAAAATAAATAAAATCGAAGTGTCCGATTGTAATGTCAAAATGACAACTTTTTACTAAATGTTTATAACAAAATATATTTTTTCTGTCTGTCTGTTTGTTCCGGCTAATCTACAAAACGGCTGGACTTATTTTGATGGGACTTTCATTGGCTAATGGCTACTTTATGGCCCAGTAGCATGTACCCGTGGGATAATTTCCGACAAACGCGGGCGGATCTGCGGGCAGCAGCTAGTTTTAATATTATTCATGCTGGAAGACGTAGCGTTGAAAGGCCACCCATATGGTAGATCGATGACCTTGTGAAGACAGCAGTCGGAGGCAAAAACCGAAAATACAAAACCAAAGACACTGACTTCCGCAATTCCTATAGTAATTTTTCACTTTGTATTGTTTTTTTTTTGGTAGTCTGTTGTTTTTTTTTACTAAATAATACGTTGAAACGGATCACGACCCTGAGGGGTAATTGCAAAAACACTATCAGTAGTAATCGCTTTAATTTTGACAGTCCCACAAAATTCATTGTGTTGTCGCAAACAAATTATGCCAACATATAAAGCAATGTATTCCTAACATCCTTCGAAATTATTCAGATTCTGATTAATAGTGTGTTACATAATTAGTGCAGGTCCCTTATTCTCACTGTCATGGCTCAAAAATCCATCACCGGTTTATGAAAATTTTCACTGTAAACACCACATACTAAGGTGGAATTTTCTGGAAGACGCTCAAAAAGGCGGTTTTTTAAAGCTGTGTATCTCTTTAACCGTAAATAATTTTGAAAGCAAAAAAATGTATGATATATTCCAGTCTTTTTTGCATACAGTGATGAAACTCAAAACATAATTAAAAATACTTTAATGCATCAAAAAAATCATCAAAGTCACCTTTTAATTATCTTGGAAATCAGTTTATCCCTTCAATAACAGTTATAAACATAATTAAGATACCATAAATTTACAAATGCCAAACTGCATCTAGTGATGGATTATTTATTGTTAAATAGTTAATATCTAATTTTATACGATTTTATTTACATTTTTACGACATACGCTTGCTCATTTGTGATCGCTTGCTGATTTTAACCCGTAACTGATTGCAATAAGAACTATTATCGCTCATAACGATAATATTTAAAGTTACCAGGGCCTTAACATAAATTGAAAAGTTCTAAGGGCAGAAGTTACGTGAATTGAATTAGCGCAGCCATTATCCGGAATCGAATTTGAAGCAAGGGTTCAGAGATGTGGTTTATTAAAAGTAGCTCATCATGAAAGCAACACAATTTCGGAATAATATTATTTTTAAACAAGAATTCTGTTCCGAAACACAATTATTTTAAAACGAATGTACAGAGTTTCAAACATCCCTTTTTAAAAGGTCATGTATTTAGGTCGAATTTTACCAATGAAACTGAACGCGATCAGCACGTCTAAGCCGCGTTCAAGAGCTGTCAGTGTCAATATTCTATAACAATGCCAATACTGAACGATGGCTGTTTTCCGTAGAAGTGACGCATATTTTCCTGCACCTTGTTCTTTTTTGTGGATGTGTGGTTTTTTTGCGTCTTCCGAAAATACACGTATTTTCATTTTTTTTCTGTCTTTAATGGTGACACTTGAACGCGGTTTAGATGGGCTGATAGTTTTCAATTTCATTGGTAAAATTCGCCCTTCGTCAAGCTTGTGTTGAGTTTTCTATGTCTATTTAAAATATTTTTGCGATTCTTGCAACAGCCCATAATTTGTTCTAAGTCTGCATATGCGCGTAGGCAGTAATATGTGCATATAAAAACACCCACGGCAATATTACTTTGCTATGACTAAACACGTTATTATTACAATATTTCTCAGCGCGTAGCAAATCTGCGTTCGCGCCTAAATCGTATTTTCACAGTCCTGTCAGATATGATGCCAAGGTTCCAGTGGAATTTACTGAAAAATATACGTCTTATAAACAGTGTCCAGTGTAACGAGGTCTTGTTTATAAAAAGCAGAGGCCAGAACGAAATGAAGCGTCAAGGATTATTTTAATGTACGGTGAGGCGAGGAAAATTCTTAGGATACTGAATATAAAACAGGTTGGTCAGAGACGGTGGGACGTAATTGACTTTGATGAAAATTCTTCTGTTTTCTTTTAATTTTAAATGCACTATTATTAATATTGCACAAACAGGTTGCAAAATATCCCTAAGAAAGCTGACTTTGAAAATATGTGAGTTTTGAGTGGATTAGTCTATTTTATGAAAATCTTAAACCGATTCGTTAATTGAAAAACAACACATAGCCTAAACCGCTATATCAAGCATGAGAGGTTGTCTTGAAAGTTTCTATTGAAGTTTGTCATTTTTGCCGATGGCTTGTCACTATACATCACTACATAGTATAAAACAAAGTCGCTTTCTCTGTCCCTATATCCCTATGTATGCTTAAATCTTTAAAACTACGCAACGGATTTTGATGCGGGTTTTTTTAGTACATAGAGTGATTCAAGAGGAAGGTTTATATGTATAATACACTGACCCCCACGCGGGCGAAGCCGCTGGCAAAAGCTAGTATTATTATAAAACAAAGTCCCCCCCACCACGTCTGTCTGTTCGCGATAAACTCAAAACCTCCTGAACGGATTTTCATGCGGTTTTCACCAATAGACAGAGTGATTCATGAGGAAGGGTTAGGTGTATAATTTGTTAAGATTTTGTGTAAATTGGTTTATGCAGGCTAAGCCGCTGGCAAAAGCTAGTAATTGTGTAAAATAACTGTAAAATATCGTTTCCTTTTACAGTGGGTTTAAAGTAATGGATTATCTTATATATCTGCCTGTAAGACTTAAGAAAGAAAATACAAGCTGAGACACTGCGTATTATTAACTATCCAGTCCAGAAATCTAAGATAACATTAAAAAACAAAAAAATGGATTTTTTGAGTTTCTTTGTAACAGATAAACTCAAAAAATACTAAACCAATATTTTTGTAAATTGTGTTGTCTTAAGACTTCCACGTGAAACTCATGGGCAGAAGCTAGCTAACAAATAATATCAATACAGTATACACAGATGACAGCAAGCGAAGCAAAGAATTGATGACAAAAACCCGCTAATAACGCTATAGTTGCTGGAAAAACCTCTTCACTATTACATACTACGTGTGGAGTTAAATAGAAGCAAGAAAACCGTATATTGTTTATATTATTATGTATATAAGCCTGTTTATTACTCTTCGCGGCTTTATGCTCTATCAACGCAATTTGCATTGGCTTATTACTTCGCCTACACAGCTTATTCATGGTAAATTATAGATCAGCTCCTTCCGTGTTGGAAGAGAAGAGACCATTTACGTGTTTATTATCGACTATTCGTTTGAATGGATCTCTCGATTTGAGTGACGTAAATAGTTGTGGAAAGATTACAATTGAGGGCGATTTTCACCACAGTGAAGCTAGTCAGCAGCCTAATAGCGTAAATAATACAGTATCAATCAAAATTTCCAAGATTTTAATGAATTGCTTTATATGTTCAAAAAGTGTTTATGCATAATGCAATGAATGTAGTTGAACTGTCTATATGAAACCCATTCCTACTGTTAGTGTGTTTGCCAATTACCCGGCAAATCATTTAAACCAGGATCAAGAGCTGTCAGTGTCATCATGTTTGTGGAATATTGACTGTGACAGCTCTTAAACGCGGTTTATTAGATCGCGTTAAGTTTCATTGGTGGAATTCGCCCTTAGTGATAGAATAATGATAGAGTTCTTAATTCGAATTCAAAAGTCATATGAGTATCTACATGATTTTTTTCGCCATTATGATAATGCTTTCAAATATCGAATTTTATTTCCGAAATTTTAAAAAAACGTAACGTTCTCTTGGCGTTTAGTGCGTTTGCACATCAAACCAGTGCGTCTTTTGTTTTAAGTGTCTGCATTGTACAGACATTTGTGATCATCTTTTATGATTTGTTATTGTCTGTGATTCTGACAGAAAACAGAGTTTAACAACATGTTTTATGAAAGTCATTCGTCATACAGTGTTATTTTGAAGAGCGGACCATTGTGTATGTCACTGTATAATGATTTCGAATACAAATATAACACAGCCTTGCCCCGTATACATTTTTACCGTCATATCATATCCCTGTATCGCTTTATTGTAACGGGAAGATAAATGTGCATGACGCCATTCCGACACCTGTGTACGTACAAAATGATTATGTTAAAAGCAACTTTGACGTAATGCGTTAAAGTTGTTATTTGAGTTTTGACTCGTGTATGGTTTTCGAAATCGAACGTTGTTGCATCGATATAAAGATGTTCCTACTGGAAGTGACAATTATGAGTTGTTCGTGAACCGGTCATCTGGAAATCATTAATTGTCATATAATTAAGATTCAATCAGGAAAATGGTGATAGGTTGTGACGTGTAATATTTGTATTAGAATGTTCCTGCTTTTAATTGGTTCATCAAAAGGTTCAGTGTATTCCACGTATAATTGCTAACGGTGTTCAGGAATTTAAATGATTTGCTGGTTATAAGCAGGTATTGACAAATGACTCAAATGGGATTGGGTGGGTCACATCTGCCGCATTCACGATGTCTGCTGGGCAAAAGTCTCCACACAATGAGTGCCTGAAGATGGACAGCGCCGCCGACGATGGTCCAGAAACCGGTGGCGAGATCACCTGGATGAATACTGCGAAGGCTGCAGGTTCAAGGAGGCACAGTGTAGGATAAACAAAAAAGTAGTAATACGGTTTTGGTATTAACATTCTCATTATTATATAAGTCACGCAAAGATCCAAAATGCAGGATATGCCAGTATCAAAACAAATATAAGCCTTACAAAATAAATAAGCCTTTTCCTTTATCAAATCGTGAGATTTCTCCAATTTCGGTACCCCAGATACAAAAATAGCATGGAAGAGCGAAGGTGTCGGGTTGTAAGTGATCGATCATCGTCTCTGCCAGCCCTGAGATAATAGGCTGGATTGATGACACTTTCTGAAGGGAACTAAGGTTCATTAATACAATGATTTAGGTACTACGGTTTCTGTCGACGCAGCTGAGTTTTCGATGCTTTTAGAATCTGTTACATGTTTTGTAAAAGTACTTATACCTAATGGAAACAACATTTATTTATTTATATATGCTTTATTGTACACCAGAAAATACATGACAAAAAAAATTAACACTAAAAACATACAATGGGCGGCCTTATCGCTTTCTGCGATCTGTTCCAGGCAACCTTGGAATGGACAGTGATTGCGTGGACATAAAAATGGGGTTGTCATTGGTGCAAAATATAGATACACTATACTGTTATATACATAGATATATTCATATATATGCTGTATAATAAATACTTATATACACACATACTACTATATAAGCAAAGACAATAAATGACGACTACAGATTATAACAGCTACAACAAAATCAAAACAACGAGTAATGCTCCTTCACGAGTCTCTTGAATATAGGTAACGATTGCGCGCGTTTTATTTGAACTGGCATGGCAATGCATTCCACAAACGTTGTTGAACTAGTAGATACTTTTTTCTTTTTTTAATTACTAGCTGTTGCCCGCGATTTCATCTGCGATCTAAGATGAAAAGTAGCCTGTCCTTACCTTACTACGATCGTGGTATATCTGTGTGCCAAATTAAACCCAAATCCGTTCAGCCGTTTTAGCGCAAAAACGTTACAAGGATTAGGAATAATGTACCTAGGTATAAGTACGCCCTCTAGAGATATCTTGAAGGGATACGTTTTAATTTTGACGAAATTTATCTGTTCAATAATCTATTCTATTTCTTTTTCCTAACTAAGTTTATCCATGTTGTTATACAAGGAAAATCATGAAGACAGACAGTTCTTTAATTTAGAACAAAAATAATAAGGAAAGCATTGAAAATGTTTTCAGGGTTCCCAAAGGGTACCAACGGAATCTTCTGCTGTCCGTCCGTCTGTCTGTCATCGAGCTGTATTTCATGAACCGTAAAAAGTGACAGCTGAAATTGTCACAGAGTGTATATTTTCATTGCTGCTTTGACAACAAATAATGAAAATAAAATAAAGTTACAAATTAAAGGGGCCCATCCCCATACAGGAAACTTTATTTAAAATATGCAGTGTTAAATATTGTACCTACGGTGGTAGGAAACCCTTCGTGTGCGGTAGGTTTTTCTTTTCATCTTAGTTTACTGCTTTGTACGATTTGCTCGCTTATTGCAGATTATATTAGTGAGTTTTAGGCAAAATGTTACTATGTTAACACTTTCGCTCCAATCAATCCGTCAATGAATCACTCGTCAACTCTCGCTTTAAATCTCCTCTCTAAAAAAAATACATCATGCCACATCTAGCAGCCTACATCAACGTCATAACGATACATTACACGGTTTTCGGGAAAACTGTGTTAATGTAAAGCACTTACCGTCACCATAACAATGTACTCTATAACATTGACGTGAAGGTTGATATTCTGTTGTACTGTTGACCTTGTGATGTAATGGTTAGCGCGATGGTAGATAAACACGTCATAATCTGAGATTATCTGACGGTGGCAGGCAAACATGCTAAGAGTACAACTTACAACTAGGTTATTAGGCTACGTAGCCCTTTCTTTAGTATGATCGGCAAAAGAGGTACCAAAATTTGATAGTTATTTATTATGTTAACATGAAAACTGGCGAAAAATTTGGTGAACCTAAGTACAGGATTATTATAAATTAGCTATTTAAACTCTGCAGACTCGATTGGTATTGATATCTCAGCACGGTAACATTTAAAAAAACTTGTTGTTTTTGGGAGGTCAATGACCACTGTTAGTGTTGTTACTTTAAGTATGGGTTTAGAAAGTTTCATCGTGTTTATACTAGGTGGGCCAAAAGAAATCACCCTATTGGAAGATGCTCTCATTTTTGCAAATGGCCGCCAATGTCAAATCTGTTTTGACATTTGTGGACTAGACAGATGCAGAATACAAGTGAACAAGCCATGGAGCGATACACTCCCCAAGAACGCGGAATAATGGTGTCTATTTTTTTGCGTAACAATTCGTCTGTGGTGTTGATGCAGCGCGAATTCCGTCGCCGATTCCCCGGCCGTCCGACACCAACTGCGCAATCATTGCGCCGTTTGGCCACCAACCTTGAAGAGTATGAGACCACACGAGACGTTGCCAAGAGTGGCCGGCCCCGGAGCGCCCGTTCTGCCGAGAATGCCGCTGCTGTTGCCGAGGATGTCGAGCTGTCGCCGGAAACATCGACCAGACGCCGTGCCACGCAATTAGCCATCAGCCTAAGGCGAATTTTAGTCAAAGAACTGCGCATGTTCCCGTACAAAGTCCAGTCCGTGTATCAGCTGCTGCCTGCCGACCGCCAAACGCGCGTAACCTGCGCCCAAGCCATCCTCAATCTCGAGGAAGAAGTGGACGATTTTTCGACCAAAAAAATAATGAGCCATGAGGCTCATTGCCACCTCAGCGGGTACGTGAACAAGCAAAACTATCACTTCTGGGGCACCGAAAATCTACGAGTGATGCACGAGGAGCTATTACACTCGCTCAAAGTGACTGCATGGTGCGCTGTTCACGCTGGAGGAGTCATCGGGCCATTTTTTTTCGAGAATGTCGCTGGCCAAACGAGAACAGTGGACGGTGCGCGCTATAGGGCCATGTTGACCGAGTTTTTGCAATTGGACGAATTAGGACTGAGGGGCATGTGGTTCTAACAGGATGGAGCACCGGCACACACTGCGCGAGCCACAACCGATATTCTGAAGGCACCGTTCCCGGGTCGCCTCATCTCTCGTTTTGGCGATTTGCTCTGGCCCGCAAAATCGCCCGATTTAAGCGTTCCAGACTTTTTTTGTGGGGTTTTTTGAAGTCCCGTGTTTACGTGAACAAGCCCGAGACTCTGGAAGCCCACAAGGACAACATTCGACACAAGTGCGACAATCTGTCGCCCGAAGTTCTCCCCGAAGTGATGAAAAATGCTATAAAACGAGCCCGTATCAATTGTGACGGCGCCCATTTGGCCGATATAATCTTTTCGACTTGACCAATAAAATTCTAAGGGTTCAAATAAACATAATCAAAAAACAGTATCGAAATTTTCATTTAGAAAAAAAAGAGAGCCAAACAACATCGGATGACTTCTTTTGGCCCACCTTCATCACCACTGCCGCCCACCATATCGACTGTTGTAACTGTGGTCGAAGACCCCACAAAAAAATCATGTAATTTATTTATATTTTGTTTTATAATTTTTTGATATCAATACCTTGTTCGAAAGAGATACCGTGGCCCCTGGTACACAGGCAACTGAAGGAACACGGGTGGGTTTTAGTCAGTAAAAGCCTGACACTGCACACTCTCCACCCAGAGCGGGAGAAGTTATATGATGATGTTCCACCCAAAAAAAACCCTGTACCAACACTACTAGCTGACCCTTCGGGGTTATCCCTGGCGTAATCTTTTATTATGTTATCGAGTCATACTTTTCCATGACAGATTCTGAAAGTCTGATGAGAGCATTTAATCAGAACCTAAATAAAACGATGACGATCTCTGTACCCGAATACGGGTACAGAAATTATTTGCTCACTGTATCAAGTTAAGAGCTTCATAATTTATTGGAACACTTTTTAGAGTTTCTCGGAAACTACTTTTTAACAGCAGTGGAGAAAAAAATAATTGCTGTAATTTTCTTCTTTTTTTCCAGCTTCTTTCGGAATGATAGTCAGTTTTTCAGAGTTATTCATAGTGATCATAGTTATTTATTTATATACAGATTATGATAACAATTATGGTCCCCTATATTCTTATTAACGGGACTGGTTGCCTATAGGGTAGGCAGACTAATTGCCGTAAACTCGTCAGTAGAAGGTACGAGTTTAGGTCATCAAATCAAACTCGAGTATGCGTCTGGGTACTCCACACATTTGTGTGAAGTACGACATTTCAGTCGCGCATCAAATGTTTTACTCCGGTTTTTGGTAAGATTTATTGTTCTGTGAAAGCCAGTAATGAATCCATTACTATACGAGTAAGTTTTATAATTAAAACAAAAAATATGGACCAATATGTCGAAAGTTAGGCAGCCAGTCTCGGTCTGCTGTACTCAGGGAATCGGGGGACAATTTCCGTATTTTAGGAGCGTTTGCATTTTAATCTTAGTGCAGCAAAAAAACTTTCTGACTTTGATTGTCGCCAAGATGAGATTGCAAGTAGAATTTGGCCAATTTTGCTAGCTATTTATTTATGAGAATTGGCCTTTTGATTTATGGTAAAGATATAATTCATCATCATCATTTCAGTTGGAAGATACTACTGTTGAACATAGGGTTCCCCCAAGCTCCGCCACATGGACCGGTTCTAATCTGTGTCTCCGGCATCTAGCGGATTCCTGCGGCCTTCAAAGGATACACCTGAATAAATAAAATAGAAAATACAGAAGGGGTTATCTCTGGATTCACCTGTAGCCTGATCCGAGAAGATGTCTTAGATGTCAAACTTATTCACCTAATACCTAAAGCTAACAAGCATATCCATCGCCCATCATTCTTGTTTTAATCACAAAATTATTCTGAAAATAAACAAAGTGTTATGTTTCCTCAGACCTTTATTAACTTGCGTAATCACTCCTGAAATTAATACAACTGTTGCGCATTCTTTGTATTCTTATTGACGTCACATAGATATTTTTTTGGGTGTTTTGCTCCATTGTGACATTTTTATTTCTACTAAGTGCCAGCGCAAACTGTGCGGCTTGTCGCTGCCAGTGATCCTTTTCATCTGCGTCGTCGATAAGCGTCGTGCAGGGAGCGATATTTTTCGTCGAGTATTCGAAGCACTTCAACGTCCGATATGAAAACAACGACATCGAACGTAACCATGTTGACATTCGCAATACAAACACACGTCCACAATTCCTCAGCGCTCAAAACAAGACCGAAGCTAATCTATGACATGCGACTGTCGTCAGTGGGGTAGTTACGTAACACACGATCAGTAGGAATGGCTTTCATTTTGACAGCTCGACAACATACATTGCTTTATTTACGTTGTTGAGCAGACAATTTTTTCAAAAACATAAAGCAATGGATTAGCAATTCAAAATTATTCAGATTGTGATTGTTCACTATCAATCACAATCTGAATAATTTTGAATTAACATACTTGTTACGGAATTAGGGAGCGGGTATGTGCATGTACCGTGCTTGCAGCGTCAAGAAGCGACAGCGCGCGCTTCCCCTAGCCTGTCGTTGCGACTCTGCAACTTGACGCTGAGTGTGCGGACCTCAGAACAAAATATATGAAATTGTTTTTCGTCTAGTCGCCGAGCTGTCGCAGTCGCATGTCGCATAGTGAGCGACATGTCTTATTTAGGAGAAACAGCAGACATTGACGTCTTTAGTCCGTGTGGGTGTGACTTTAGCCCCGAGGGTACGATAACGTTATTTTGGACTAAAATGTGTTGTTAAGCTGTGACAGCTACCCGTCGAGAATAGCTGAAGATAATGTTGATGTTAAGGACCTACTAAATGTAGAGTAATTTGTACTGCTTTGAAATTACTTTGATAAACAAAGAATTAATTCCTCATAGTACGGTCACCAAAAGAGATAAGTAGGTAACCAGGGCTTACGGATATAGTTGAAGTTTGATAAGAAACCGATTGATGTTTTCGAATTAAATTAAATGATTAGAAAATAAATAATTCATTGTTTTCTATTAACTTAACTTAACTTCCCTCCCTTATCCTATTTAATTTAACTCCTTTTCACAGAGAGGAGGCCTGTGTACCAGCAGTAGGAACTTTATAGGCTGATTATGCTAAACAGTTCATTCCATCATCATTCATCATCATTTCAGCCGAAAGACGTCCACTGTTGGACATAGGCCTCCTCCAAGCTCTTCCACTTCGACCGGTCTTGTGCTTCCCAAATCCAGCGAATTCCCGCGGCCTTCACAAGGTCATCGGCCCACCTTATGGGAGGCCTTCCCACTCTACGTCTTCCGGTACGCGTTCGCCACTCCAGAACCTTTCGGCTCCATCGGCTATCTGTCCTGCGAGCAAGTGCCTACTGCCACTTAAGTTTGGCAATTTTTCCGGCTATGTCGGTTGCCTTGGTTCTCTTGCAGATCGTTTCATTCCTGATTCAATCACGTAGGGAAACTCCGAGCATAGCCCTCTCCATTGCCCTTTGGGTGATTTTTAGCCTTCTCATAAAGCCTATTGTGAACGACACGTTTCTGTGCCATACGTCATCACTGGCAACAGACACTGGTCAAAGACTTTCGTCTTGGGACACTGCGGTATTTGGGACGAGAAGATATTGCAAAGCCTCCCGAACGCTGTCCAGCCGAGTCGGTTTCGACGATTGACCTCTTCATTTAACAAAAAAAAACAGTCGAGAAGGCCGATTGACACTGTCCATGCCACAGTGTTACGCAATCCATCTGCCTAGCCTTTTGCCAACTAGTTGGGGTTGGCTTATAGTCTAATCGGATGCATCTGAATACCAGTTTTTACATGAAGTCAGGTAACTGCCTATCTGACCTCCATAACATAGACAATAGGTAACATGATACCCCTTGGTAAGACTGGTTGTCATACTTTTGGGCCCCAGTGTAACTAAAAAGACTAGTGGTCGCCGAATGCTCGAAATTCGACCATAATGAAATAACATTAGGTTTCGGCACTCTTCAAACTTTAGCTGTGCCAAATTTCATACTCCTCCGTCCGCGTAATCTTTGTAAAAAGGGGTACCTACAAAGTTATTACATTATGTATTACCTAATATATAGATTAAAAAAGTCAGTGGAACAAAACAACAAGAACATTCTCAACGGTGTAATGTTTAACAGTAGGTACTCCTCCACAGAAACACTAATACTTGCTAAGCCTATCGCATTTACTAGGTATTTGGGTATTTATAACCCATTACGAATTGAGTCACATGATTTCGTTTGTCCCGCTAATAAACAACAACAATACAACTTCTTACAAGTAATTTGGAAATATTCCTTTGAGCAAGTTGTACTGTCGTAGCAATATATTTGGAGGCTTATTTTGAAGAATAATAATAATCATAATCAGCCTATAATTTTCCCACTGCTGGGACACAAGCGTTCTCTCTTCGAGAGGGTGTGGGCTGTAGTGGTATAGTAGAGTCCACCACACGAGCTCAGTGCGGGTTGGTAGACGTCACATGTCACCGAATTTTTGGTTCTAGGCCATGCCGGTTTCCTCACGATATTTTCTTCACAGTTTTGAGTGCAGTGATGGTGAAATGATTTACTCAAAGTTAAATTCCTGTCTGGGTCCGAAGTTTCGAATCCACTACCTACAATCGTAAGTCACAGCCGTTACCATTGGCCCACCACTGCTCACAGACACTCTTGCAGAGATCTCCAAAGTGATATTAATTAAGTAATTACTGTTGAAGGAAACCGCTTTTCCTATGCTTCATTTGTACCACTTCAGGGAAAAGCCAAGCTATTTCAGCCTATCCTATAACAAGCAGAACAAATTAATTGAATTAATTCTCACTTCTGCAACAAACTAGGGAGAAACACAACTATATGTACCTGTTCCTACAGGGAATGGACAGCACTATCGCACTATCTGACACCAGTCAGTTTGACGGCGAAGTTTCCTACTCTGTGGTAGAGTGCGAAGTGTGTTACACGCTGTATTTAGCTACACTGTGGCACGAGGGAAAAGTTTTTAACATGTAAATAGAAAATGACGTGGTAGCGGGAATAATGTATTCAGGTGATCAGATATAAGTATGTTATCTAAGTATGAATATTGGTGATGATTCTGTTTTGCACCAACCACCAAGTAAACTTAATTTAGGTTATTGCTATCTTTTTCGTTCTAATGAAACAAGAAAGAGACGGAATTAAATAACAGCTGTCAAATTTAGATGAACCGAGATTTTCTTCGACACAATATAGACGAACAAAAGACAACATGGTTAAAGTCCCGCCAAATTCAAGGTAATCGAGACGTAATTTAGTTTGACAGTTCTAAAGCGTCACTTGTCTATTTCATTCACCCTCTGTAAGTAAGAGATAGCAATACTTTTATTTTAGTTTAGGCGGTGAACAAAAGAATCGGCACCATTAGGTACTTATTAGCAAGTAAGTATTTAAAGCGATTAAGGAAATGGTAACACCACGTTATGTATATTTTGGTTTATTTTGTGTTTGAAGAAGACGCCCTATCAATTCCGGAAATATTTAATAACCATTTTATCATATATAAAATTGAATAAAATCTTTTTGTTTTCAAAATTCTGGACAATTAAAAGAATTCTGGAATTTAAAGAATTGATTACATTCGACCTTTTTTGAGGAAGAACCTTGTTCGTCTCATCGAACATTTTTAATGGATGCGCCCAAAACAATCGAAATAGAGGATTCAAAATGTTCCTTTTAATTTCAAATCGTATTAAAATACCGAGACTTTAAAATAGACTGTACGACTGTGTACAAAGTTTGCTATACATTAAAGCCATTTCGAAACAAACAATTAATGATGTCGTAGAAACTGTGCAATGGACTGCAAACAATAGCAACTGTGATTACATTGGCATAGGATCAAGGGGTTTTACAAGGAAAACATTTAGTAGGTATTACTTCAATAGAACTCCAGTTTGAAAAGAGGCTAGTAGTATTATGTAGAGACAAGTGGGTCTAGCACGAATGTGCTGAGATAAAGTGACTAGGTACGTTAGAACGATTTAAAATTTTAAAAATTAAGTTCATAGACTATAACCAGACTACTGGCACATCACACTTAAAAAGTATGAAACAAGAAGATATTCTCATTTGATTTTTTTATGTACAAACTATTCAATACTTTTTTTTTTTGTGGGTGGGAAATCATCAAATGACTTCTCCCGCTCTGGGTGGAGCAGGAGGGCGTGTCAGACTTTTACTGACTAAAACCCACCCATGTTCTCTCAGCTGCCCGTGTACCAGGGGCCGCGGTATCTCTTTCGAACAACCCGCACCCCTGGCAGGCATCGGCCCTTGCGAGCCCCACCAGCTGCTGCTGACGGGTCAGCAGTGGCCCCGCCGCCTACCACTTTTCGGCCGCAGGGGATAGGGAGAGCGGCCAACGCTATACCGACACTCCTCTTCCCCTGCGGCCCCACCGCGTCCGCCATCAAACGGTGGCGGCCCCGTCCAGGCCACGGAAGGGAAGAGCGCTACTCAGAAGTACCGGCACTCCTCCTCCGCCGCAGCCTGTAAATCTCAGCCGCGATGCCTCCCATTCGACATCGCGGCCCGCCTCAGCTGCGATGCACCTCACCGCAACCTACTTTTTGGCCGCTACGTCGTCGGCTTGGAGGCACAAGCCCTGACGACCGGCCCCACCTTGGGGTTCCTCTTGGCTTCACCGTGGGAGGGTGACCACGGTTACTGAGCCCCCCCGCAACGACAATGCGGGAACCCCACTGGGGGGGAACTATTCAATACTTATCGTCTATTAAATTAACAATTTAATGAGGTACCTAAGATACCATACAAGATAAGTTTTTATCCAGTGCGCAAATTCGCAAGTTGCGCAAAAACCATGAATTCAGTTTATCATTTACAACAAAAAAAATCAGCTGTTTCATAGAAAAGTGCAATTACCTACGCGGTCAAAATGTATGGAACAGCTGATTTTTTTTTGTATTACCCACGAGACATTTCTGCGCTGGGGGGTGTAGAATGATATGTTAAATTCATGGGTACAGTTTGCACCCTTGATAAAAACTTACCCTGTATTCATATGATGTTCAAAGGATAGCCGAGGTCATATGCCACTTTGCTGTAAAATTTTATGATCGCTTACTGATGGTAACCTGGCTGACCTGGCTGGCTAGCTGGCTGGTGGCCTGGTGACCACGGCTATCCTCTATCCATCACAATTAACGTGTTTTAAATACATTACGTATGAATAAGTTGTTTATTTAATAGACGATACATGTTCAATAGTTTTACCTCCATTTTGCTTCGCCGTATTCGGGTTAAAATACTCTTTTGGCACAAAATGTTAACTTCGTTTTTAAGACACTTTTTATATCTATGGTTGATACTAATTATGCTTGTTGTCAAATATTTAAGCCAAAACACTTTAAGATGGTTCTGTTTTCAATTCAAAAATCGTTTGAATATATGTTATATTAATATCACGCGTTCGTTTTGGGTGAAATGAAACCCATACCGATCAGGGCCAAGGACCTCCTGAGCTTCGGGAGGTCGTCCGGGACCTCAATGTTCCTCGCACGTACACGATCATTGAGCCGGCACGGCCTGGAGCCCGGAAGACCTTGACCCGTATGTGCGGATAGTCGATTGTTTACACCCAGGTATAAAATTCATATACAACAAGCCGTTTCCTCATTGGAGTTTCCCATTGGCAATTTCTACGGAGGATGAGATTCCAAAAAAACGATGAAAAGTACAACTTTGACTTCGAAGTCTAAGTAACAATTTCCACTTTTTTTCCTTCTCTTTTGAATCTTTCCTTAGTGCTCATTTTTTTACAATAAGGAACTCTTGCATTTTCTACTTCTAGACTCGTCAGTTTAGGCTGTGCGTTATGTCTGAGAATCTAAGATTTTTTAATCGACTTTAAAAAGGAGGAGGTTCTCAAATTGTCTGTATTTTTTGGAAACTTTTATTTAGTTTCATCTGTCCTGGTGTCTGTCAATATTTCCGGAAATTGTGGATTGATTTCGATTTTTTTTTTATGGATACCCATGTCTCACATATAAATTGTACTAATTTTGCTTGGGGAGGTTTTGTGCCAGCTTCAGTACTTAACGTACCTACTTATTTCCACTTTGTTTATGTTGAAGATGTTCTAGTATATGAAGTATAACACACAGTAGTCACTGTTACTTACATAGCAAAAAGTGGTGTACGATTTGATATGGGTAGGTACCATGACTAAAAAGTGAAAAATAAAATTGATTTACAAAAAAAAAAAAAACTATCGATTCCCAAAAAAACCCACTGAGTATAATGCAAAAAATAACTTTAATTGGGGAAATCTGAGTTTTTGGATCCGTATTTTAGTTTTTTTACCGGTGTAAGTTGTTTTTTTTTTAAGTTTTTTATTAGGTACTGTAAGGTCGGATTTAGTGCGCGACCGACGGTCAGCACTGACGTCGGTCGAACGTAGCTATATTCATTAAAATCTAGAATAGCTTCAGTGCAACGCTGATTATTACCTACGCACGTACAGCTACGAGTACGTCGCGCTGATGGGGACCATCGGTCGAGCTCGTCCGCCCGGCGTATGTCGGTCGGCTGACGCGCTATGGCGGTTGTTCGATTACCGATTACGTACATACTGGCAGCTACTGATTGGGCTGGAATGATTAGGGTTGTCTATGCTCGAACAGTCAGGAATTTCTAGAATAAGAGCGTCAAATAATTTTATATAGGTTTTGTTCCGGGAGAATTCATTCTATTGAAAGGCGCGGACTTGTAAGCTTCTAACTCTTGAAATAAATGTGAAGTTTCCACGCATATGCGCGTAGAAAAATGAATTTTCTACGCGAATATGCGTCTAATTGTAACTATCTTTAATCCGCTTACACAAGGGGTTCGTCAGAGCCCTCACAGTACCTGCTTAAGTTAATGTAGATGGATAAAAACAAATTCTAAAATAGGCATAAACTACTTTAAGCCAACAAAACTCAACTTGAACTTGTGGAACACGTTTAAGAATGGCTCTTAGTAAGTAGTAATGATGTTTTTCATGCATGACCGACGCGGAACATATTAGTTTTGAGCTGAATGCGTATTGTAATATGTAGGCAGTAAATGTCTAAATGTATGTGGGTTATAAACCAGCCACGTACCTACCGTATACAACTCATAAATACGAGAATTCCGTGAAGAGACGAGAATAGTTGCCACAAATATGTGTTTTGGAGGCTAAATAATAGCATTACTCTAAACTATATACATTTGACCAGTTGGCCCTGGCTTTGCTCGGGTGGAATTCGTCTGCCTGTGTTCCAAATTTCATTAAAATCCATTCAGCCGTCAAGCCGTGAAATTGTTAAAGACAGACAGAAAAACAGATAGAGTTACTTACGCAATATTAAGCAGGTATGTAAGAATGAATTTCAGTCACTACAAGTCGTCAGAAACCCGAAAGTCTGACAATCAGTCTTACCCAGTAACTGGGTTGTGGTGGTCAGATAGGCTGTCGCAGTCGGTTTGACTGGAAGCTGACCTCCAAATAGTTGGGAAAAGGCTACGCAGATAATGATGAAGTAAGAATGAATTTCTAGTAATTTGTTAGAAGTAAATTCTAGTTTTACAAGAATGTCGAGTTGTTTTTAGAGACTGGATGTAATCCATTCATCTTATTTTGTTTTTTAATCGCATCTCATTCACAGTTGATTCTAGGAATAAAACCGTGGTATAAATGGAAAAAGCTTTTAATGTAAATGAATTTTGTAGAGGTGAGAACGATCGCTTTAGAAGTTAAGATAATCCAATACGGTTTGTGTAAACTTTATAATAATCTTGAATAAACTAAATCATCTTTGTAAGCAAAGCAAATAGAAAACCCCCGTTTTACTAATCTTAAGGCCCACTGCGGGATAGTAGAAGATTAGGTTCTAGGACACGGCGGTTTCTTCACGAAGTTTTTATTCACCATTTTGAGAACAGTGGTGATGAAATAATATAATAGTACATTATGATATAAGTGCGGTAAGTTGAAAATTACAGTCGAGGCGATATTGCTAGCACGAGCCGTAGGCGAGGGTTACAAGAAAGCAGAGGCTGTACTTAATTATCAAAGCGCACGTATGTCATACGGCGTTTTATAACATATTTGCGCGGAAATAAATAAAAGTCGGACGTTCTTAAACGAGTAAATCTTTAATCACTTGTTAAAGCAGTTAGAAAAATTTGAACAATTTGTAAACTTGATTATTACTTGTTCACAAATTAGCGATGCGCGCGCATCAGCGCTTTTTTTTAAGGCAAAAGCACAAAAACAGCCAGTATAATTAATAAAGTAAATTAATATTTTTTTGTTTTTGTTACAGATAAATGTTATAATTAATAAAGTAAATTAATATTTTTTTGTTTTTGTTACAGATAAATAGTTGTAATTTATTGTCTAAACTAATTAAATTAAAGAATTAAATGTTATTTTTTAATATTTTATCTCTCAAAGTTAATTTTATTCCTAAAATGTTGACCACTTTTCTGACAAAAACTCTTTGCTAAGATTTTAAAAAGTACCGTTCGTTTTAGACGGAGCATCTTGATAAACCGTGCATTTTACATTACAATAACGCACAAGTGCGTAATGACATACATTACGATATTGAAATTGGTGTAATAAGAGACCCTTTACGAGCAAATGTGTAATAAACAAATTAAAGCGCCTTTCTGTGTTCGAACCTACGATCTACAACATGGAATTCGGGGCCGTTATAACTGGGCCACTACTTACTGGTAAAACTTGGGCAAAGTGGTTTTGGGTTTTCTATCATTCTTTCTCAGTAGCAGCCCGAAGTTTGGATTAGTGCTCGAATGATGGCAAAAGGCAGGCATTATTACAGAACAATATCCAGGTAGATATATCACCTCTGCTTTTTTGAAGTGAAAACTTCTTTTGGAGCGTTGGGCATTTTTTGAGATGGTGTCGTGTCTACCTATCCCTGACAAATAAAAGGGGTAGAAAATAGACTAGACGATTAAAATTTAATAAGAGAAATACAAGATAAATTATAAAAAAGTACCTTTGCACTCTATTTATTGGTAATAATCACAGTCCAATTCCTTGACATGCATATCTTTGACTTTCACTCCTGAAACACTTCTTGGAGTTGTAGTAACAGTCACAAAACTGTCGTGTCTACCTATCCCTTTGCACTCTATTTATTGGTAATAATTGCAGTCCAATTCCTTGACATGCATATCTTTGGCTTTCACTCCTGAAACACTTCTTGGAGTTGTAGTAGCAGACACACAAGCTTGCTTAGGAATAGTTTCAGTAACTGTTCCATTCATGCCCGGGACGAAATACCGCGCACGAGCCAGCAGTATAAACGCAGCCTTCAGCTCGGTCTCACCCTTTTTTCTTAATTTTTCTCCTTTCTTTTTTCTCTGACCCGCTCTCGCTGCTTTTCTTTTTCTTTCCTTTTTTTTTGATTCTCATGTCATCCGCCATCGATTTTCTGATCTGCCAGTCTAGTCGGCCAAGACGTATAAAAAAAACCTCCTTCATATAAACCCAGAGTGCGTTTAAGAATCTTATAATTATAATTTAGAATTTTGTTATTTAGTTGACAACGTAGTTAGATAGATAAACCAAATTTAGGCTATCCAAAACGATATAAAATGATTTTTGGTAATTACAATCGTAATGCAACCTTCCTTAAATAGACTGCATAGATAATTAAAAGAATAAGTAGACATCAGTTTGACACGTTTGACTTAAATGTCATAACAATAATATTATTATGTAAAAATATGGAAATTCTAATGTAAAATCAAGTAATTCTATATAGACGAATCGTTTAAGACCGATCCGCAGAGTGTTAGCACAGAAAACAAAGAGAGAAATATAATAATGTAAGAAAGTCGTAAAAGGATAATAAAACAAAGATGATGTGGATGGATGAAAAAGAAGCGTAAGTATAGTATCAGTAATAAACAGATACTATAATGGGAAAAAACAATTGAACTCGCAACACTGTTACCGACACCTCTGGATATAAGTATGTACATATATTGTGTATGTACGTACGTAGATACACATGCATGTTGGCATTTTATGAGATGGGACAAAACAATTGACTCGCGACACTGTTCAAAAATTTAAAAATTCATGCGTAATTGTTCAAGTTTTCACTTCTGTCGACACTCCCGGAGTGCCGCTGTTTTTTGTTTTGGTTGGGTAATCATCAAATGACTTCTCCCGCCCTGGGCGGTGTCGGGCGTCAGATTTTTACTAACTAAAACCCACCCGTGTTCCTTCAGTTGCCTGTGCCAGGGCCACTGTAACTCGTTCGAACAAATCCGCGACTCTGGCAGGACCTCTGCTTAACACAGAAACAAACAGTGAGTAATTATCCACTCTAGCTCATAACACAATATATCACAGATTGCAAGCACAACAAGGTAAGCCAAGCAGTGTCTAGTTTCGCTTTGATTGCTCACACCAATCACGGCAGATGCAATCGCGGCATCTCCGTCGCCTTTGTCAACGACAAGGACGCGGCAAACTGGACCGTTGCACAAGATTAACTAGTATGGGTGATTAACTAGAATATCTCTAAGTTTGTGCTTGGGCTTGTGGCTAAGTAACAATAGCTGCACGGGTCGATTGATCAGGTTAAGCTACGCTTGCCGCGGTTGGTCCGTGGATGGGTGACCATCTTTACATACCAAGACACCTCCGTGCCTCGGAAAGCACGCTAAGCCGTTGGTGCCGGCTGTCATTTGTGGATCTTTGGCAGCCGTTACGGGTCGTCAGAAGCCCGAAAGTCTGACAACCAGTCTTACCAAGGGGTATCGTGTTACCCAGTTACTGGGTTGTGGAAGTCAGATAGGCAGTCACTCCATGTGAAATACTGGTATTCAGCAGCATCCGGTTAGACTAGAAGTCGACCCCAACATGGTTGGGAAAAGGCTAGGCACTGCTACGATATTCTATATCAAATATCAACATCCATGTCGGCACGCACGCATACACAACATCAAAGACGACATCTCAATCAAAATCGAAACTCGAGTAATTGGGACAGGCAAAAATATATGCTTATACGAATTAATATGGGTGTAGCTAGGTATCAGACATTTAATAAGTCTGATAAAAAGTTCCTGTCTATACAAAACCTTGGACGTCTAAAGGCCGTAAGATCAAAAGCAGTTTGAACTATGAATATCGTAATCTACGATACAATATAATGTCAGTCTATTCTGTACAAATCTCACCGCGAAAACTTGATGTGAAGTGAGCTGTCATTCGAACACAGTGGATGACACTGGCAACTCACTCCACGCTCACTTCACCAAAGTTTCCACGGTGAGATGGTTACAGAATACCAATGCAGTATAGCTAAACTTCGATTAGTCTTTTACACACATGACAACATTATGTAGTTTATTGGAAGTTTGTTCATCCGTTAATAATAGCAACAAATAGATCCATTTGGCATTAACATTGACATTTGACGTTTGAGAATCTGTGACGTTTTACTATTTACTCATGTCTTCATGTGGTATTTAAGGCGGATGCACTGCGGTAGTCCGCAAAATTAAATTTTTGATACTTTTTTTGCAACTTGTCGGTCAGAGTCAGTTTGTATATTGAAAAGTATTTCATAGTGTACTTTACAGTATTTTAATATTCAAGCCCTTTCACTTGATACCTATACTGAGGGGGTTCTGAAAAAATATGTAATCCGCCATTTTGTAGCGACGACCATAGCATAGCACATCCACCTTAAATGGAAAGTTCTAGATTTCTAGATGGAAGGACGAGCTATTGAGTCCATATGGCCTAGATTCAGGTGAGAAAATGTATGTGCATCTATACATGAAGTCACGTTTTATAAACTAACATGTTTGTGATATCTTAGTGCAGTTTATTCCTACTTACGAAATTTTCCTTTACTTGATTTTGGAATATGGGGTACGACCATGTGTTTCCGATGCGAATATTTTCTTGTTTCATACTTTTTAAACCGTAAATTTTCAGTAGTCGTGTTAGCTAACAATATACACCCTGACATTTTAGTCGTCTTACAACGGCCGCCCACTTCATGTATCCAATGACTACTATCCATTTATTTTATTTTTTTGAACATATGAATGATTAAAACAAATTTAAATATCATTAACAGATTATCATAAGACGCACGACGTAGTTTGAAATACCCTGATATGGAGATTGAATGAATGATGGAATGTAATGGTATAGGTATAACCAGTGGACGATAAGATACTTCCAATGATACCTCATTTGTCAAATTATGATCGTTAATTAGTTTATAATTTATGAGGGGACAGATGAACATACTTATCCACATACATACATACCGGTCAAAATCACATAACCCTCCTTTTTGTTTCGCCGTAGTCGGGTAAAAAAATCAAATCTGTTTATAGCTAATTTACCATGTAAGTAGGTATATCTAATTCACAACGCACAGACATGACTTATAGTCTTAAAAGTAGGTAAATATAATATGCGAATCGAGATTTACAATTTTAAAATCATTCGAATTTACGTTACAAGTTGATACACCTGTATATTTGCGTACTTCCCACCATGCCTTCCTCTCTAAGCCTCCATTATACCACAATCATCCATTATACAGTCATTACATATGCAAAACACTGACTGAAACTGTAAAACGTTCGCCTGACACAATGCTTGTTGAATAATAAATACGTCTGAACAAGTAGAACGAATAAATCACTTCGACGGTTCGATTGTCTTATTTATAAACCAGCAATGTCTTCGTTAGTCGTCCATTTTGAAATATCATATGCACTTACTACTGCATAATGCTGTCAGGCTGTTATAATAATAATGCTGTCTGTTAAACAGAATGACAGGAGACTGACAGGTTAACAGCAAAGTAACTAAACTTTTCAATTGGTCTAGACAATTATACTGAATAGAATGTCTTTTATTTATTTTATGTTTGACGTCTTGGCTGCCTTGAAACGAAACGTAATTTAGAACAAAGGTAAAAATATCATATAACGAGCTACCCACTCGTTATTAACTGTAGCTAACAATTGTATTAGAACGCAGGTTTACTGCAAGACATTAAGACACAAAGAGAATTAACAAGTTTTATCGTCTACTAACAAAATGTGGGTAGATTCGTGGAAACTTAGAACAACTGTATCTTTTAGCCTGTAGGTACAATCACGGGCATAAATACCTTACAGTTACCCAAAATTCGTACCTAGGCGTTTTTCTCGTAAAACAAAAATTGCAACTTTGTGTAAAGACTTATTTCACAATGCTGTCTTTTCGATAATACTTTGCTCGTAACACTATAAAATATCTACCAAACTTAGTAGAAAACTGGAGGATGTTGGATGGGTGACTATTTTCATAAACAAAGACCAGTCCGTGCCTCAGAAAGCACGTTAAGCCATTGGTCCCGGCTGTCATTCGTGGATCTAAGGACAGTCGTTACGTCAGAAGCCCGAAAGTCTGACAAGTCTTACCAAGGGGTATCGGGTTACCCAGTAACTGGGTTATAGAGGTCAGATAGACAGCCACTCCGTGTAAAATAATGGTATTCAGTTGCATACGGTTAGACTGGAAGCCGTTCACAACATGGTTGGGAAATGTCTAGGCAGATGATGACTTTAGGAGAATCTTGCATAAGCGTAAGGTATTTATGCTCGTGACTGTACATACATTGAACGTGAGTATTTTAGCGCCGTACCCAATGCATCAACATCAGTATATGTGGCAATAACACATCTTTAACGTATCCAGCTGTCCAATAAATTCTTGGAAGGAGCCACTTCGGTACGAAATACGGACGGCTGACCAAATATTCGTTCTTTGGGTTTGGACGCTCGCCAAATATCAACAGGTGTAACTTAGGGAGGGTTTCCCTCCTCTACTCACCCTCCTACGGCTGGGTCACGGCCGTAAGGAGGGATTCGGGTGAGCTATCAACAATTATGTTTACATGTCCACATGATTAAGTATTTTTCCGGTCCTTCTTCCCTTGGCTTTTCGTAGCGATTTTCAGGGTTGATTTACTGAAGGAAGGTCGTTGACTTATGAGTTTATTATAGAACCTACCTTAATATGCGATGTTTGAGGATATATTATAAAAAGGCGGAAAGTAGGCATATAAAACATACAGATATATAGAGATACAGACATATAGATTTTACGAATAAAAAGTCTGTTTATGATGATGACCACACGGTAGAAGTGAAAACTTACGACTGGAGCCGAGTATACCTAGTTCAGCATCACCGGCCCGAAGGTGACGGTTCAGGGGTGCTCCATAAGCACGAAATCCGTAGTTTAGGCCGAAGTTACGTAAATTTCCAACTCTGTATCACCTACGGACATTAGATTAGATCGGAGCCCGAAGTAAGGATGAATGACAACACGATTGCCCGTCCAAAAACAAAAAAGACTTTTGGCAGATCAATTATTTTCTGACGGGCCCGTGACTCCGTTATAGAGTACACCCCAGTATCGTTACTGGTCAGAAATAGCCCAAAGTACGCCTAAAGAAGTTTTCTCTTTCAAAATAGGAAAGAGAAAGACAATAAAATACGTTTTAGGTTGAAAGCAAACGTTTACAACGTATAATGTTTATAACTAGACAAGGAAAGTGACAATTCAATAAGTGTTTTACCTGTTGATGTTTATTGAAACACATAACAATGACAGCTATAATAAAACATTAACAAAAAGTGACTGAATCCTCTTTGTGAAACAATATTCTTTGTAACATTTTATTTATTTTAACCACAAGCTGACCACAAATGCCCTGATTGTTTTTAAAAATAGTTGGTAACAGACTGTGCGCTAAAATTGTTTTTAAGTCCTTAATTTTTTTTTAATAGTTATTATTCTAGCAGCGTTGTATTAAGACTTGTTTTTTTTGATGAAGGAAAAAGATATTAATACATATCAAGGCTTGAGCGTTTTATTTATACTGCCAGTTATTTTGTTATTAAAATTAATAAGGTAGGTACAGTGAATAAATGTGTGGAAAGTTCTAGGATTTGTTCGTCTTTGTTGTGATGGGTAAGTTTTCTTTTCTTCTTTGTCCAAAACATTATCATTATTTGATGGAGGGAAGAAAATCAAATATGATAGACAGGTAGTCTTTCACAATCTAAAAGTTTTTTGGTTTTTATTCGCACAGTCCATTCATATTTATTCCAAAGTTAGTTTAAGCACTGCTGCAAGCTTAGCACGAGCATCGCCTTGTCGGACGGAAGAAAAGACGTGACTATTAACTAAGTTATATACAATAGGAGAAGATAGCTATGTTTTTCTATTAATTATCGCAGTTATGCGTTCTAAACGAATCATGATTTTGTAGATAATCGTATATACTTTGTGGCCGTCGAGTGGAAAGTTTGTTGTCGGTGTGATTTTGACAGTTTGGAAAGAAATATTCTTCTGAATAGTCTACCTAAAAAAGAACCTAGACAAAGATCGCTAAAAACGAAAGACAAAATGACAGATTGTAGAAGGATATCTAAGGTGCGATGTCAGAAATGGAGAAACGAAATGTGACTTTGTATAGAAAAAGCACTGTCTATTCTTCGTAGAAATAGAAAGCGTCATGCTAAGCCTGCTGCAGAATGACTGGTAGGTATAATGGTACGCATGCATTGATTTAAAAACTATCTACGCATGAGCATAATTTTTCACAATCTATAAATTTCATCTTCTGTTTAGCCTTTTCCAACCTGTACTGGGGTCGGCTTCCATTCAAACCGGATGCAACTGAAGGCCAGTATTTTACATTTACATGGATCGACTGCCTATCTGACCACCGCAGCCCAGTTACTGGGTAATACGATACCCCTTCATAAGACTGGATGTCAGACTTTCGGGCTTCTAACGACCCGTAAGGACTGACAAAGAACCTTTTAGAAATTAAATACAGTTCTTTAAAAAAAATACTATTTTTGTTCAAAATATTGGCAACCCTACCACCCTACCCCACATGCGCATTTCCCAGTGCTCTGGACAGTACTGGACAGCTCATTGTTGCCTCCGCCATGATGCCTACATTCAATTAACAACACAATACCTTTAATTTCTTCTAAACAATCATATCTCATTTCTTTGTTTTTCCAATCTCGCTAGACGGAAGAATCGTGTAACGTCATAAAAAAGGGTACGTCAGATGTGGCTGAAAGGGTTTCACTATTTTAAAAAAGTATATAGAATGAAAGTTGTTAGTCTATTTTAACAAGAGATCAGTATTTTCTATCTAGAAAATATTCAGTTAGAGGAGTAATTGTATACAGTAAGAGTAGGAATGACTATCATTTTGACAGTTTTTGGTATTTTCGTTGCTGAGCAGATAAAATTTTCGACCATTTATGTACTAAATGGATTAGCATTCTTTCAAAATCATTCATTTTAGGGTACGTTCAGATGACAAGCGCTCAACGCGCGTTAAACGCTCGTAAAATTTTTGTACAGTGTTCACATGGAACGCGCTTGTCAGGCGTTGAACGCGCGTTACCGCGGCCGCCGTGGTTCAGTTTTTACAGACTTAGAGTTCTACATTTGTCGAAGATGGACGTAGAAACAGTTTTAACGGTGATTTTATACCGACGGCAAAAACGACGCGACAGAAGACGGAGATATTAGGTCCACCCAATTTTTTCATACAGGCTAACTGAAAGCAGTACATAATTTTGTATCCTAAATTAAAGCGATTCGGACTCAATTTTTTTAACTAATTCAGAATGTCCATCAAGTCATTTGATGACTTACTGCCTCTCATAAACGATAAACTCGTAGCAGATAAAAACGCTGTGCGATATAGTTTTTCACCAGAAGAAAAACTTCTAATTACAATGAGGTAAGGTTTTTTATTCATCAACACACTAATTTATAAATCAATACTTGTTTAGGAACGAAAATTTAAAGAAAAAATGACATTTTGTTAATCGCAGAATAAGTCTAACTCCGATTCATTGCTGGCATTGATTGGTGCATGCGATGGAGTGTGCTTCCGTTTCCATTTCAGACGATTTCTGGATGAACTGAGCGAACCCTAAAATACGTCCATCCACGTCAAAAGCACGCGCTCAACTGAACGGTAACATAGAAAACCAATGATCTCAAAGCGCGCATTGACGCGCGCTGACAACAGTCGAGCGCTAGCGCAGAATTCAACGCGCGCTTTATTAAAACGCCTATTAGCATGTGTACGACCTAAATGAATGTATGCAGTTGTAAACGCGCGTTATCAAAACGCGCATTAAGCGCTTGTCATGTGAACCTGCTCTTACGCAATTAGGGTGCAGATTTATTTTAACGGTTTCATAATCTATATTGTAATTTAAAAAATGAATTGGTTTTTATTTAGTCACAGTGAGTGCGAAAAGTAGAGTATTCTCCGCGGTATTCGTTTCACTGATTAAAATAGATTATCTGTTGATCTTTGGAAAAAAGGAGAATGTAAATACTCCGAGAATTTGTTTTTGAATTCGAACACGAAAAGAATATGTAGACAAAACAAATGGTTTCTTTGGGCCATATGGTTTACTATTAATTTTGTTTGAAAGGACAGGCAAGTTATCTTTTATTCGTATTTATCCTCTTGCAAAATTATACCAACACTTTGAAATTAAACGACATATTTAAAAGAGCAGCTCCGTCGCGTAATTTGAAACAGTACCATTTATCATCTCTGACAATTTATCAACGGAACCCATTAGCTAATTAGAGCGGCCATCTTTGTTCAGAATGAAAATTTTAAAATAATCTTTTAGTTCCTGCCTCTGTATTTTTTTAGTCCTGTGTAAACTGGAAGGTACAGTCAAAGGTAAAAAATTGACATTAGTATAGCCTTTATGTCGTAGCAGTAAGGGTGATTTTCGTAAAGTGTAACCATTGATGTGCGAATAACTGTACCTTTGGACTGAATTTGCCCTTCAGCTCTTTATGGCCACACCCTGGTGTAAAAGTATGTCTAGAGTGGACTAGGCAGTCAACGTTTGTTTATTTTTGCGACGAAGTTTTTGCATAGCGTAGGTACGAATATAAACTAGAAATTCTAGAGAGTACCTAGTGCCTAATTAAGTACCTTCTAGTAATTTTAAACGAGGTCTACCTTGAGTAATGTTGGTGTATAACATTTCAAAATGTACCTTGTGTGAAAAGGGTTTAAACCCGTAAAAAAGAACCATGAGACTGTTTATAGGGCATACAGAAGGTTAAAAGTTAAATTTCACTTTGGTTATTCTTCTGATGTAGGTTGACGCCAAAGATTCTGTTAACAAAGAAACAGACATTAGAATCTGTAACAAACAGAAAACAAAGATTTATACCCCATGCAATTAATAAGCCTAACCCTTATTTCTAGTATTAGTTTACCAGCTTTAATATCCTCGATCCAATGCACTGAGAAATTAATCAGGAAAAACCTAGTTTCTAATTAATTTTGATACGCCGTTTACCGAGGCTATGGATGCCTGGAGACTCACTTGCCTGAATTAAGATCTATCCGCAATCTTTCTTCCCAGAGACGGTGCGATGACCTGGTTTTCTAAAAACATTAAGCAATTCCTCTAAAAGCAATTCATTTCTTGAATTTCCTTAAGATTCTGCTATTTGATATTTAAATTCATAATATCAATTCATAATTTGTGGACCATTCTACGAATCTCCATACAAAACTGTCAAACAGATGAATTGCGTGCTGTGTACGCAGATTATATTATGAATTCTCAGTTTGTGACCATTTTACGATTTTAAATATGATTAATTATAATTATCATCTTATTATGATTCTGCCAAAGCGGCTTTTTTAAACCCCTTGCTCTGCAGACTTGTAGGAACAGAAACAATTGACTGTGGCTTCTTGCACTACCATCGTCGAACATAGGCCATTTGTTCGATGGCACTATTTTCCGCCTCGCTGCTTCCCTACGACTACGAACTTCTTGTTGTTTTCCTCACTGTGGCGAAGTGTTCAACAGCCTCGGACATCACGGTGTCTCTTGCAGCCGAAGTTTGAGTCGCTTAGCACGGCATGCGAACATAATGACATCGTCCGACGAGCTCTTGTCACTTTATTGGAACTCAATGACTTGGTACGTGCCGATGGCAAGAGATCGGACGGCATGTCTTTATTTCCATGGAAGGTGGGTTCGGCTTTAGTGTGGGACGCAACGTGTAACAATACTCTTGCGCCATTCCATCTTCCTGGCTCGACGTGCTGTGCTGGCGCTGCTACTGTGGCTGAAGTAAAACGGAAAACTTCAAGCGGCGACATTATAATAAACTTATCGATAATTATATTTTCGAGCCGTTTGGAATCTCAGATTCGAGTGCTCATGGTTTTTTCAAAATCTCCATATGGCTGGTTGACACTTCCCGTGACCCAAGGGCTGGCTTTTACCCTGGTCATAGGCTAAGCATTGCTATACAACGTGGAAATACCTCCAGTCTCTTGGGTACACTGCCAGCGCTGCGGAGGAATTTTTTGACGTCATATTTTAGTTTGTTAATTGATATGGTTAGGTTAGGATATTAAATCTTTGAAAGTGATAGCCGCAGCAATCCGCTAGATTTGAGAAACACCAAACCTGCCGAAGTGGCGGTGCTTGGGGTAGGCCTATATCCAGCAGTGAACGTCTTTCGGCAGGAGTAATGATGATGATGATTATATTTTTATTCCAATACATTTAAAAGTACATACAAACTTAACCTATTTATAAACCTAAACCTTAATAAACCTTCCCTAAGTGAATTAGGACATACCTAGTTAATCAAGCTCACAGGATTATGAAATGGGACGAAACACGGGTTCGTTTCGGGGAGATCTCTTTACAATTCCCTCTTAAATGGGATTAGTATAATTATAATAATATTTAACATGATTTCACTAAGTGTTCAGTTTGCAAAGTTAATGTTTGTGTAATGTTGAAGAGTGTTAGCTCAGTGGTAACGACCGCGACTTGCGAATTGAAGGTCGTGGTTTCTTATTCAGACAGGCGCTTTACTTTGTGTAACCTATTACATCACCATCGTTCCCTGTGGTGCCGGATGTGTTCCGTGTGGTGCCGGACGTAAAGAATAGCACCATCCCATTTCTTCCCGTGGGTGTCGTAGAAGGCGAGTAAGGGACTTACTAGAGAATGGGCAACAGCGTTCTCTATGCATTTTACCACCATACTACGATCGCCAACCCGCCTGCCCAGCGTGGCGATTACGGCAAATCCCCCCCTTTTGGGGGAGCCTATGTCCAGCAGTGGACGTCTATCGGCGGAAATGATGATGATGATGATGATGATTACATCACCACAGCTCTCCAAACGGTGAAGGACAACATCGTGAGGAAACCGGCGTGTACTAGAACCAAAAAATTTGAAGGCACGTGGCATCTACCAACAAGCACTGTGCCTGCATGGTGGAGTGGCCCATTTTCTCTCATAGAGTGTCTCCCAACTGTGGGAACAATATTGGCTGATATATACATTATAGACAAAATCTTTTTTTAAATTACAGATAATACATACTTTTTGAAATCTATAACATTTTTGTAGCAAAAAGAGCAGATAAATCTTTCTGTTCTATATTATATTCAACAGTTCAGCAAAATAATACTAGCGAACGTTCTTACATTAAAAGAACAGTAGAGCTAGCTCGTATAGTAATTTTCTGGAGAAAAATATAAGTAAGCAGGAAGTATTAAAGTGTATGTATTATTTAAAATAGAACTAAACTCTCCCAAGATGATATAAAAAATGTTAAGACCACTCTCGGAGGATATCATTGCTGTTTTATAATAAAATAAAAATATTAGGTTCCGTATAGTCAGCCATTTTAAAGCTGCATTCTTTAACAACCCCTGTGGAACTCTAACTACGGGTAGTTTAGCTCTAATGTAGTTCCAAGCGGTGAAATGGATGCAGTTTTATTCAAAAAACTTCTTCGAAATAAGACTTTACAAAAGAATCTGTATTTTTATTAACTCGGGCTAATCTTTTGTTCTTAGAATTTTTTTCTGAAAACTATTCTGTACATTGCAGTATTTTTCATAGACTACCTTGATAAAGGATTTAATCATTCTAGATATAAATATGTACTTAGATTTAGAATAGTAATAAGCACGTAAATACGAACACACTACCTGTGATCTGTACTCAGAAATAAAAGATATTCTATTCTATAAAACATTTTTCCATTTAATGAGACATTTTTTTTTACTTTCGACTAAATTTTCGTGTGAAACCTTAAAACAAAAGAGCTCAAAATACCTTCGAAGAACAATCCCAAAACTTCTACACTTATAAACAAAATACTTTCAATGAAAAGAAAAGTTAAAAATTCACACACGTGTAGTCTCCAAACAAGATCTCTTCCCTTGGAAACACGAGACCGCATAAGATAACCATTCGCACTAACAATAGAATTGATGCTACTACATTGCACCCCAGTTTGTTCCACCTAGCTTTTATTGAAACACAGAATAGTACGTACAGAAGGTGAATTCTAAGCCACGACCGTAAATAGGCGCTCGCACTCATAAGCCGCGTATCTAGAGGCACTCTTGACCTGCAGCAGCACAAGTGGAGACCGTGCCGCGACTAGAACCAAATGAGGCTGCCGCGCCGCGAGCTATTCAGTGTTGGTAAATATCCATGCTCTCGACCGATGACCTTGTGAAGGCCACACGAATCCGCTGGATGCGGGAAGCACATAACCGGTCGAACTGGCGCAGCTTGGGGTAGGCCTATGTCCAACAGTGGACGTCTTTCGGCTGAAATGAATGAATGAAAATATCCATGCTCAAAAGTGATGCAGCGTGAGCCGTGCTCTTAGTGGAGACGTTTGTGTGTGTGCTGCATATAGTGCTCGGGTTAAGGCCGACTGCCTCGCTGTTCTATTTTGTGGCTCAAGTTAAGACAAATAATTCCACAGCCTGCGACACGATGAGGCAGCTCGTCTCAAAGCTACTCAAGTGGATACCCAGCTTTAGACCCGTACGTATGGCACGGCGATCTCAAACGAATGCTAGTCGCGAGTGCGCTTACACTCCCCGTACGTACGCGAGGCGTGTGTATGCGTTTTCGCTCGTTGTATAAAGCTGGCCTTCTGTACCTCTCTATTCTGTGACTAAGGCTCCGCAGAAATCTAATCCTAGATAGCGAAGCATGAAATTTGATCTTCAATACTCTTTTATGTCTCACCTATGATTTTCTTTGGTTGAGAAAATCTCGATTCTTCTAGTTTTGCTGGCGTGGGGTTTTATAAGGTCGAGAGTTTTATTCAGTTTTGGCTGACTTGGTGTTTGATACCTGGCTTTTTATGGGTTTACTTTATATGGTTTTTTATACATCAAATAATATTGATATTAGCCTCAGCATATCGGAATTCGTGGTTAACTATTTGCGATACTTAATCAAAGTTGACCAGCACCCCTAATTGCGTAACAGACAATCGACAATTTGAAGCATTTTGAAGGATATTGCTAATCCATTGCTTCATATGTTCCAAAAATGTGTCTGCTCAGCAACGTAAATAACGCAATGAATGTTGTTGAACTGCCAAAAGGAAAGCGATTGCTACTGATAGTGTGTTACGCAATTAGCCAGCTGATTGGTTACAGTCCTTTAAAGTGATATACTATATTCAACTATGTTTGATTTTAATGTTTTTTCTTTTTGTTTTCAGGTAAGTGTGGTTTCTGATCAAGAATTACCCAATGAGGGACCATATGTATAAATGTGACACAGAAGGTAATTTATCGTTAGTTTTTTTTAAGAAGGAGAAGGTCGAACAGTACGATAATATAAAAACAAACATCTCCTAGAAATAAGCTTAGAAATAGCAACATTTATACAAACACGAAACATGATTTATTTCATTACATTTTCTCAGAAAGGGACAAACAAACACCCGAGAATTTAATAACATATCTTACATATATTTTCTTATATACCTATATTATGTTCAGTCTGTGTAAGCCTTAGGCAGCAACAGGTCAATTATACGGGAAGGTCACGGGGACATTGCTGAGTGAAATGTATTGAATTTGTACCCCAACTTAGACCATTAACTCACGATGTTTATCAACCAAACTGTCGTAAAAAGTGGACGTTACACCAATGTAAATAACATTGAAATTAAGATATTAAGCCATTGAATTGTTAATTGGCTATCGTTTACCTAAATTAGAGTGAACTGTTTGATCATTCGCCGTATCTGCAACATCAACATATCATAAATGAAATAGGTGTGTAATAATGAGAATTTGTAATTTCTACGTGGATCTAATGTTTTTTTTGTCATTACACTTATTAATGTAATAGACGCTTGTGACCAAGTAATAATAGCCGTAAAGTTTGATCGATCAGTGGTGCGTGGATGGGTACACCATCTTTACATACCAAAACCCTCCGTGCCTCGGAAAACATGTTAAGCCGTTGGTTCCGGCTGTCATTCGTGGATCTTTGACAGTCGTTACAGGTCGTCAGAAATCTGAAAGTCTACAACCAGTCTTACCGAAGGGGTATCGTGTTACCCAGTAACTGAGTTGTGGAGGTCAGATAGGCAGTCGCGTCCATGTAAAATACTGGTATGCAGCTGCATCCGGTTAGACTGGAAACCGGCCCAAACACAGTTAGGCAAAGGCTAGGCAGATCATAATCTGCCTAACATTGCCTACCTGCCCGCTTGTCTGCCTGCACAACACTAATAAGCCATAACTTATTAGTGTAATGGAAGAAAGATGTTAGTCATGGCAACAACGAGAATACATATTTTGACAAAATGTAATCAATCAAAGTTATTTTTACGCACAAAAACACTGACAGCTCCAAATAATTGTTCACTGAGTCATAGTACCATTAAACATGCAACACTTAAGTACATTATAATTACCGTGTAGGTGTGAAACATTGCAATAGTAAGTACCTCGGTGGGTACTTAAAACCGATCATCAAATCCGCTGCCAAGTTTATGTCAAGCGGACGTTGTACAGCATGTTATACAGTTGTTCGGGTCGTCTGACATTCGACGCGGCAGTATTGGTTGAACAACAAAACCGATCCAAAGCAATTAAGGCTTATTACTCGATTCGCACGAATATACTCGCCAGAAACGGGCGAATCGACGCCTATCCCTACTAATATTATAAATGCGAAAATTACTCTGTCTGTTACGTTTTCACGCCTAAACCGCTAAAGCGATCATCATGAAATTTGGCAGAGATATAGCCTAGGATATGGAGAAGGACATAGACTACTGTTTTTTGCGATAACCGACATCCACGTGCGCAGAGCCGCGGGCAAAATCTAGTATTTAATATATTATTTAAAATTGGCGATTCGCATGACTTTATTTGTGTGTCATTTATTCGTGAATCACAAGTCTCACAATCTTCTGAATAATCACATTAGGGAATGAACAATAACGTAAGCGACGTTCTACCAAGTACCTGAGGCGCGAGCGCAAATCAATCAACTCACTGCATCGCGAGTGTCGTCGCCTTGATCCTCAATATCACAGTCCGCAGCCTTAAATTAATGCCGGTGTCGATGTCCTCTCTCTGCGATTCTATTATAGCGGGCGGCCGTTTCTTCAGTTCTTCTTCTTATAACTCAATCTAATTGGGGTGTATCGAGGTTTTGCGTCAATTATGTAACACGTTATGTATGTATGATTAGGCGTATAATAGTTTAACGATGCAAAGTAACAGAGTGATTTTATAATGACAGCTGTCAACTTGACGTAACCCCGGGTGGGTTACATAATTGACGCAAAACCTCGATACACCCCAATTAGATTGAGTTATAAGCATAATACATACAATGACCAAAACTTTTTTTTTAAACTGTTATTCTTAAGAAAGTCGTGTTGACCCTAGCATTACTTTGGGTTAGTCACCAACTCGACACGAGAGACTGGACATGCGTGTGTCCAGTTGATAAAACTCTAAATTAGCATCACTTATTATTTCGTCATCTGGACAAGCCAAGATTCTTTGTCACGAATTTTGGTAAAATGCGAACGTGTGTCCACTTGGCGAAAACATAAAAGCGATTTAATTTAAGTTACACTATGTGGAGACGCGTAAAAATCTTGGCGTGTCCAGGTGACGAAATAATAAGTGATACTAATTTTGAGTTTCACCAACTGAACACACGCGTGTCCAGTCTCTCGTGTCAAGTTGGTGACTAACTACTTTATGCATAAGATTGAGTCATAACGCCTTGAAATAAAAATACCTACATATATTAAAAATGACTGAAGTCGATTCAGTAGTCAATTATGAAGAAATTTGCATAATTTCAGGCCCCAGGACCCAATTTGATAAAAACCAATAATAATCATTTTTTTCTAGTTTCTTTCATACTATTCTGCGTTATCACCAGTATCAATAATATAAGGCACAGGTAAAACAACAAATGTTGATGTTTCATAATGCACGAAAACAAATTGTAGATGTTATGCCAACGTCATAAAGAATCTAAAAATACAGGCTGCAAATACTCGGCGTTACCTAGAAACGCGCTGTTAAGAAAAAGATTATAAATTATTATGAATGTAATATCATGCGCGCGAGTGTGTCTTCCTTAGAAATGAACTTGCATTTTCCCGGAGTAAAATTTCTAGTGCTCAGTAAAAACAAACGTGAGGAAAGTTAATTTTGTTATTAGTTAGCCAGTGTTGGAAATATTTTTCTCGTGTGTTTTTGTTTCGAGGCCATAGGTGGAATAGCTTAGGTGAGATTCGCTCAAGTGCTCTTCTAATCGGTGCTGTATGTGGCATACCTACATCTTTTCATCAAGCCGGTTTTCTCCAAAAGGAGTACGGGGTCCATGTTTTTACCCTATATTAACGGGATTCCCCATGTACCAGTTTGCACGATTTTCTTTGTGAAAAATAATTGCAGCCTGTGTATCCTTCTCACAAAGTATACATTTTAAGTGAACACTATTAAATTCAGACAGAGAAAAAGGAGCGACAATTAGGAAGGAACCACATTTCACTATTTGTCGGATCCGAAAATAGAGCTTGGGTGAATCGGACCCATTGGATCGGATTGGTCGTACGCGACACGATTACCATTCGCCTGGATCGATTAAAGAGCAATCCACTAAATTGCTCGGAGTGATTCTTTTCTAATACTCTCTCGTCGGGTCAATGGAGGGATGTGGGTAAATAAACCGCATCATTTATGCGTGCCGATTTCCCTTTTCCATCTGTGAAAATGAAGTTTGAATGTTTTTCGAAGTTTATTAGGGTTTTTTGAGGTGTGTAGGATTCGTATTTTTCGAATTGTAGTTTTTGTTTTTTACCCAATCCTAACTGCATATCCTAACTGCGGGGTGATTACGTAACACACTAACAGTAGGACTGGCTTTCATTTTGACAGTTCAACAACATTCATTGCGTTATTTACGTTGTTGAGCTATTTTTTTCTAAACATAATGAAGCAATGGATATTCTTCAAAATGATTCAGATTCTGATTCGTGTGTTACGCGAAATACGGTGCTGAAAAAGACAGAAGCTCCACTTGTTTTTAGTAAAATCTATACTAGCCTACCTACTAGTACATAAAGAGAGCTGAAGAATTCGTTTCTTTGAATCTCTAGAACTAGTAGTCGTATTGAATTTGATATATTTTGAATTTTATGTTTTTGTATTTGATAGCTCAATTCCTGAGGAAGGTTATATTGCTATTTAACATCAAGCTACCTTTGAGATGAGCGATAAAAAATATAAAAAAACGCTAAGTGAAAACAAATTTATAGCGAGTGCGGTGCGATTAATTTTCAAAAACTACCTTAGAGCCGTAAGATCAAAAGCAGTATAAACTATGGATATCGCAATCTACGATAAAATGTAATCGGTAGTTTAATCTACTGTCCTAAAATCTATGGCCGTAAGGGCTTCATCAATCGTAGCTTAAACCGCGGAAGAGTTTTTAATCTCTGGGAATCGATTATTTTACATTAAGATCAATGGCATTTGGCAGATCGATTTAACGGCAGTATAAACCATCGCTTAGTTTAAACTTGTCCAGAGGAACGGTTAAACTGCTTTGTATGAACGTGACGACCTATCAAAATAGCTACAAAAATGTCTGCTTCAAACATTCCTAGGTATCTGTCTAACAGTGAGGCTTTGTTTTTTATGAATAAAATTCCAAATTATATCAGTGATTCGGATTCAGGTATAGAGATAATACACGAGTTAAACGATATAAATGGTTATTATATATTATAGACAGGCACGTATGTCGTTAGATAAAGATGGAATCATTGAAGTAAATTATATGATACATAATTTATACGTCCTTTTCGTGTTTCCAAAGCTTAAGTAAGATCTATTAAAAGCGCAAATTAAGTACCACGGGAAGACATGAATCACAGAATCACGGACGTCTTATATTGTGTAGGTACTGCATTGTAGAACTTGTTGAGTGTATGGAATTACCAAAATTATATTCCTTTTAAACTTAATATTATTTTTAACTTTAAATCAATATTACACGTTCTTTTTTTCTTAAATCCTTTTTTTTCTAGTCGTTTCTAATGACAATCTATCATTCTTCCTTCTTTTTTATCTTCCAAAACTATTTTATTTTAAGCTGCCAGTCCTAACTAGCGGCCATAATGATCCATCATCACAGTACCTCTACAGTACCTTACGATTTCAAAGCGAACGAAGTCGCATGTAGAAAAAAATTATATAGTAAATCTCATTGTATGACGTCTGTGGAAACGTACATAGTTTTGAAAGTATGGAGAAAAACCGAGCGTAGACGTGCAAAGCATAACAAAAGAACAAGTTTATCATCTTAATATAAACCTTAAGAAACTTGACATACTTAACCAGAAAATAACTCACAAATCGTCAAATGAAATTATATAACTTCATCAAACAATAGGACGTACATTCAATTGTACTTTTAAAACAACAGGTACGCGTACATAATATTGGTATATGCATATGTATATTCACACGCATGACAATTCAATTATAACTACGTCAAATCCACTCAGGTGTATCTTCTCCAATAATTATATAACTGTGAACGTACTAACAACTACTGTTGGTATTTCCTTGAACTTGGTTTATTGTAGCGAGTGGTCCAAACTTGAAGTTTGTAAGTTTCTTAACTATGAAACACTTTAATTAGGAACGTAGAATTGTGAGAGAGAATGAAATCCTCTTCCAAAAGGTTAACAAGGCTTCCTTGTAGAAAATGGTTGGAAGATCATGAGACTATGATATCCAATATTTATCCTGTACCGATAGCAACTCCCTAAGTAATAGCAGCTGCACGGTTCGATCGATCAGGTTATGCTACGCTTACCGCGGTTGGTCCGTGGATGGGTGACCATCTCTACATATCAGGACCCCTCCGTGCCTCGGAAAGCACGTTAAAGCGTTGGTCCGGGCAGTGATTCATGATTCTCTGACAGTCGGTACGGGTCATCAGAAGCCCGAAAGTCTAGTAATACTATTACCCAGTAACTGGGTTATGGAGGTCAGATAGGAAGTCGCTTCATGTAAAATACTGGTATTCACCTGCATCTAGTTAGACTGGAAGCCGACCCGAACATAGCTGGGTAAAGACTAGGCAGATGATGACCTATTTTAGCAAGTGAATTAGATCAGCGCATCGGTAGTTTGTGTTACTGAAAAGTAACTTAGTAGTTTATTCTTAGGCACAGTCGAGAGCATTAATATGTATGTGTCGTGGCCATATCGAAGATTTGCTCACTTCATGAAATGCTCGAGAATTTCATGAAATGTTCGCATTTAATGAAATTCTTCTTCTGGTTCTTATATTACAGAAGAAGACGGTCGACGGCAGTTTGACTTAGCCCCACTGCGTGGGGCTTCTATTTCTGTCTGCACGGTTTAAGGCGGAGATTTCTTGAAAACTATCAAAAAGGTGGTTTTTAAAACCAGTGTATCTCTTTAACCGTACATAATTTTGAAAGCAAAAAATATTTGGTACTTTCAAGTTTATTTTGCATACAGTGATCGGATTGCAATAAGAACTATTATCGGTCATAACGACCTTATTTAAAGTTACCCAGGGCCGTAAAGGAACCTAATCAAACCGAACCTCGGGATGCCCCTGACGTCGACCGTATTCTCGAGAAAAATTCTTGAGCATTTCATGAAGTGAGCAAATCTACGATATGGCCACGACATGTTCACGTAGCGAAATTCAAAAGCGATTCTCTTTTAAATAACTATTGCAACCTTGAGATAACTAGGTATTTCATTAGTGTGGGTTCCGAAATATTATTTTCATAATAATATAAAATTACAATCAATACAAGAGGAGAAAATCACTTTTAAGAGTTGGTAAGCGTATACATGTTAGGGCTCATGACTGTACTTACATCTTAGACAAACTCGGATATGAAGAATGTGGCATAACTTTTGAAAAACCTTAAGGCCAATATTCTTGTAATTAAAATCGTTCAAAATCTAGTCACAGTCAAGGAAACTTGAGGTATTTTTGACAGATTGAGACTGATATCAGACTGTGAACGTTCTTGAAATTACAAGAATTGCCCCTCTTATATTCGCAGATGTTGGAAAGTTTTAAGTTGTAAAAACTTGGGCAAGCAGGGCAGACCGTAAAATTCATTTTTTTTTTAGGTTCTTTGCAATTTGCAAGTCAGTTTCAGGCTGCATATTGAACAAAATATGATTCGCGATCGTAACAAGTATTTATTTACAGAATTAAAATCATTGAAATCAAAAATGCAACCCTAAGTTCATTTAATGTCATTTAAAGGTTTTTTCATGAAACAGTCTTTCAATGAGATTGAATGATGGTATCAAAGGTATTGGAGATTTTAATGAATATGATTCCGTAAAGCCATATTGGTTTGTAAACAAATTTTTCACAGACGATAGGTACAAGATCGTGAGGTTCCTGTTTCGGATAAGGCGGGAGGAAACGACCGGGTGTTTCCACTGCGTGGATCGTCCTGAGGACACGGTGGAGCATACGGTGGAGGTCTGCCCGGCTTGGGTGGAGCACCGCCGTGTCCTCGTGGAGGCGATCGGCGGCGGCGATCTGTCGCGTCCGGCCCTGGTCCAGGCCATGGTTCGAAGCGAGAGTGCATGGGTAGCCGTCACCTCTTTCTGCGAAGCAGTAATGCTCGCAAAGAGGGAGGCGGCGCACGTGACGGAGAGGCGTTATATCGATGGCCATACGTTGACAACTCACAACCCACATTTTTTCGCAAAATGAGTGATGTACATCAAACATTTTTAAATTAAGCGCTTTTTTAGTGAAAAACCAGAATTCACTTACCCAGCAACTACTTTTTTATTTGAATTTATTGTTAAAATTATGCAGTTTTTTTCCTCTCCTGTATTTGACACATTGCAGTTAAATGTTGTCAACCTTTGACAATCTATATGCACGCTCACGGCCCTAGTCGCCGCAGGAGACGCCTTGGGCGTCGGGAATCCCAGGCTGATTCCCGGCCACCGTAGGCGCGGGCTTGCGAACGGCGAGTAATGGGTAGCTCGCTGTCCGTTACCGGACAGCAACCGGACAGGTCCTTACGAACCAAGCCCAGGTCGACAAAAAAAAACAATAGGTACAAGAATTGAGTTGAAGGTTGAATTTTGGTATTAACATATTAACATTTAATTTAAATATTAACATTCTGTGATAAGTCTGATTTTGTATTTTGGGTTTAGTTTGATAATTATTACATAGGTAGGTATTATATATAATTTGTAGTCTGACTTCAGATTGTGTTTTTTAATAGAGTTAGTGTTGCTTGGTATTTTTAGAGTTCAGAGTTTTATTATAAGTCGTAAGTTGATTTTGCAATTTATTTGGTGTGTGTCTGGAAACCACTATTGTATTGGGTCATCCTGTAAAGATAGTGTGTGTAAGTTTTAAAAATAAATAAATAAATAAGACGGTGGCGTTGGTTCCAATGTTGGCCTTAAAAGCCTTACAGCTTGATAGCCTTACAGCGTACTTTGTAGCATTGTACGTCTATGCATCTACTGACAATTTGAAAATCGAATCCTGCTTAGTACAAAATCTCAACTCTCTGATCAATTGCACCACTCCCTACCACAGACAAGCTTGTTATAGTTGTCCAACTATACGGGGATTATGGTTTATAGGTCCCTCTCGAACATTGTTCGTGGATCCATAAATTGGCAAACTACTGAGTGATACGAGTGGCTTATCAAGAATCTTCAATTAGAAGTCTGATGAGGATTTGGCTCTATTGTTTTGATTTATAGTTGTTAAGTGGATTAGTAGCTTTGAAAACATCAGTCCACGGTTTTGAAGGGATGTGCTTGAAACCTTTAAATATTTTCCAATTAATGTCTTTGTTGTGCGATTCTCCTCTATTTATTAGAAAAGGCTTTTCAATTTCTGTTTACAAAAATCATGTACCTACAGCCACCATAAGAGATACTTGTAACCAGTGTCGTCAGATATAGTTGAAGTTTAGTAAGAAACCGATAGATGCTTTTAAATGAAATTTAATTTGATAAATTAATTGTACCCATTTTTTTTTTCGACGCTTCTTACTGATCTCTTCTGGTGACCGTACTTTAACAAGAATAACGTTTATAGCTCTCAAAATGAAACACTGCAATCCATGCTTAGTTTATCTATTAGCATCTACGTCTTTTATCGACTCTGGAGTCACTCTACAGCTAAATAGTCGTGTAATTACTGCATTTATTTCTTAGTTTTGAGAGAAGCCTGTCTTGTCATACTTTTGGAACCTATACAAAGAGCCGTAAGTTCATAATTATATGGTTTAATCAAAATACACGGAGAACAGCAGCTTACCGTACTTTAACAAGAATAACGTTTATAGCTCTAAAAATGAGACGCTGAATCCATGCTTAGTTTATCTATTAACATCCACGACTTGGTCAATTCTGGAGTCACTCTACAGCTAAATAGTCGTGTAATTACTGCATTTATTTCTTAGTTTTGAGAGAAGCCTGTCTTGTCATACTTTTGGAACCTATACAAAGAGCCGTAAGTTCATAATTATATGGTTTAATCAAAATACACGGAGAACAGCAGCTTACCGTACTTTAACAAGAATAACGTTTATAGCTCTAAAAATGAGACGCTGAATCCATGCTTAGTTTATCTATTAACATCCACGACTTGGTCAATTCTGGAGTCACTCTACAGCTAAATAATCGTGTAATTACTGCATTTATTTCTTAGTTTTGAGAGAAGCCTGTCTTGTCATACTTTTGGAACCTATACAAAGAGCCGTAAGTTCATAATTATATGGTTTAATCAAAATACACGGAGAACAGCAGCTTTCTCGGAAACAGTCACTGAAACTGAAACAATTGCTTAATTCAGCTTTAGTGACAGGTAATTAAGAAATCCTAGATGTATTGGCAGCTCTGCTTTTGTCGTTCAATTAACTGTAATTCATTTAATAACATACTAGCTTTTGCCTGCGGCTCCGCCCGCGTGGATGTCGGTTTTCGCGTAAAAAAGTAGCCTATGTCCGTCTTCATATCCCAGAAATTATTCTTCATATCCCAGCGCAGAAATTTTTAGTCGGTAATACAAAAAAAAAAGCTGTTCCATACATCATGACCGCGTACAACAGCTGTTTTTTTTGTAAAACTGACGAAAAATTTCTGCGCTGAGGGGTCTAAAATGATATGCTGAATTCATGGTTACAGTTTGCGCACTGGATAAAAACTTTTCCTGTTTCTCTATCAAACATGACGATCGGTAGATCGGTTTAGGCGTGAAAGCGTAACAGACAGATAAACAGAGTTACTTTCACATATAAAATGTTAAAGTAGTAATGTTCGGAACCAAGTGTGGCGATTATGGCAAACCCCACCAAATGGGGGGAGGCCTATGTCCAGCAGTGGACATCTTTCCACTAAAATAATGATGATGATGTTCAGAACCATTAGAAATTGTTAAAGAAAAACCATTTTAATTATGCTTTGTTTTGGACAGAGATAGGTGATCGTGTTAAGGTGAATCTAGTCCACATTTTTTCCATACAAACTCCGGGAGTGTATTACTCCACTGTTCGACAATGTACATCAAAAATTAAACATGGTATGCTTTTATCTCATTATTAATATTGTCTGTACGGAAACAGAATACTAAAATAAAGAGCCATTAAGAAGTTACGAGCTAACAAAGATTCGTTTTTCTTGCTAATTTAACCTAACTTTGGGTGTGTTTAAGTAATAAAAGAAGTGTAAAATCTGAAAAACCAAAGTCGGTACCGACAAAGCTCAAATATCAAAAAGTTCAATAAACTTTATTGGTTATTTATTCAGTGGTTTTTTCATAAAACCCGATTATCTGAAGGACTGTTCTTAATTTTTTACGCGCCTGTTGTACTATAAATGATCCTGCATCTCACTCAATAACGTTGTGCGTGTAGACTAGCGTCTAACTGCTCATCACTGATATTACCTCTGTCGGACACGATGCCTGGTGAGTGTCGTATCTACCTCTCCTTAACAAATAAAAGGATAGAAATAGACCAGACAAATTAAATTTAATACAGGGAATAAAAAAGAGAGGAGCTTTAAAAAGGTACCTGCCTAGAGGGAAACGCACGAAAGCGTCAAGGGTGCGGCGACGTTTCGGCGTTCAGGGATGCGGTGACGAGTAGGCGTCCAGGGATGCAGCGACGTGTAGATGTCCAGGGATGCGGCGACGTGTAGGCGTCCAGGGAAGTGGCAAGGTATAGGAGTTCAGGGATGCGGAGACATTTAGGCGTCTAAGGCAGCTCCGTGGCTCCACACATTGTTTCAGTAATTAGCACCACTGCTATTAGTTTCGTGCAGCAGAAGAAACTCACAAGAATAGGTCTCCTGTCTTCAGTTACCAAGCGCACCGTCAGTCAGTTGGCTCCCCAAATCCATCGCTTCCTCTTTCAATGACCCTTCAGCTCTCTCTTTTCTTAATGACTTCACCAGCTCTGACGGCTCTGACCCTTTTTTTAAACATTCCAAATTCCTTCCTCTTTTTTTCTTTTTCAGCCATATCTACTCTCATATGCCAGTCTAGTCGGCCAAGACGTATAAAACCTCCTTCATATAAACCGAGAGTGCGTTTAAGAATTTTATAATTATAATTTAGAATTTTGTTATTTAGTTAACAACGTAGTTAGATAGAAAAACCAAATTTAGGCTATCCAAAACGATATAAAATTATTTTTAGTAAGTACAATCCTAATGCAACCTTCCTTGAATAGACTGCATAGATAATTAAAAGAATAAGTAGACATCAGTTTGACACGTTTGACTTAAATGTCATAACAAGAATATTATTATGTAAAAAGATGGAAAATTCTAATGTAAAATCAGGTAATTCTCTATAGACGAATCGTTTAAGACCAATTCGCAGAGTGCTAACACAGAAAACAAAGAGAGAAATATAATAATGTAAGAAAGTCGTAAAAGGATAATAAAACAATGATGATGTGGATGAATGAATAAGAAGCGTAAGTACAGTATCAGTAATAAACAGATACTATATGAGACAGCGTACTTTTTAGCCAGGCCCATCAGTGAGTTCGAGCCCGCGACTAGGTTCCCCTTCATAACCTTTTTGGCACAGCTAGTCTAGCTAGCAACACATCTGCAGGCTTAGCATGACGCTTTCTATTTCTACGAAGAATACACAATGCTTTTTCAATACAAAGTCACATTTCGTTTCTTAATTTTTGACATCGCACCGTAGATATCCTTCTAGAATCTGTCATTTTGTCTTTCGTTTCTAACGATCTTTGTCTAGTTCCTTAAAAATTTGGACTATTTCAGAAGAATATTTCTTCCCAAACTGTCAAAATCACACTGACAACAAACTTTCTACTCGACGGCCACAAAGTATACACGATTATCTACAAAATCATGATTCGTTTAGAACGCAAAACTATGATAATTAATAGAAAAACACATCTATCTTCTCCTGTTGTACATCATTTAGTTAATAGTCATGTCTATTCTTCCGTCGACAAATCGGTGTTTATGCTAAACCTGCAGATGAGATAGTGGTCAAACAACAGCCTATCAATAATACGGTTTGAGTCCATTTATTTCTAAAGATTACAAATCACTTGTACAAAAATAAATACAAAACATTACTTGATTTATACCTATATTTATAGAATAAAAGATATAGTCTTCAGTGTATGTTTTCCTATGAGTGGAAGTCAACATCGGGAAATGGATTAGTATTGTGTTTACCGACGACGGCTTAGTACTGTATCATCAGTTACACGGTAGGAATGTTTGTATTTTATACCTGGCTTGAGTTAGCTAGGAGCTTTTTATTATTGGCGATAACATATCAGATATTTTTTCTGGGTTTGATAAAATGTTGCTGCTAAAAAAATAACGAGGTAAAGGATCTCTTTTACGCTCATTATTTTTTTAAGCAATGTTATTTATTTATTTTCTGCTAAAACGACCCATTCGTTTTATCTATGAATAAAATGATGTGATGATACAAACGCTTGAAATACACAGTCATAATACTTTTCGAGCATTGACTTGACTTGACAACTAAACCTACTTTGAAGCCTTTTATGTCATATGTACAAGCACAATTTATGTTCGTGTACGTGCTAAATAATAATAGATTTATTTGCGTAAAAACACGTAATAAAAAGATGGGCGCACTTGGACCAGAAATTACTAAATGGGTTTATCGCTAATCACCATTCCACTCCTAAATCAAGCCACCATGCACTTTTTGAATTTTGAATAGAAGTCTATGACTTTTAAAGAATTCAAATTCGGAACAACGAGGCCACCAATAAGATGGCCAGTATGTCGGCATCGAAACTGCATAAAAACTTTTTCTTTGACTCAGAATTATTCCCGACCATCTCTTGCTCGTTGAAGTGCGCGCCGAAGCTAAGCAAGTACAGTTAATTTCCCCAAGATTTAATAATAATGAAAATATTTTGATCCAGCCTGTCCCCACTTGCTGCCCTCCCCCATCAGTGACGCCGAGGCCCGTACCCCACAGAGGGTACTCTCAGCGTGCCGTTGCTTTAGTTATGTATAGTTTTTTTTGGCTGGCTGGAGGCTTTTAGTTTTACTAAACAGCATTCACAGGAAAGTCTGGTTGAGCAGTCACGGCCTCTCAAGGTCAACTGCGAGATGTCATTCCCAAAAAAATAAACATAATTATTTTGATGTTTTAGGCAATGACACCTCATACTGTAATTGGCTTAAATATTAGAATATAACCGTATGTTTTAATATTTTTACGTATATATATGTGCTGTGGGTGAACCTATAAGTAAATAAATAAATATGGAATTGCATGATGGCTAGATTTACGAGTCTGGGGGAGTGTATATTTGTTACATCATTCTGTAAAAATACTCGTAAAGCGTACATGATACACCGATTTGAAAAATTATTTATTTTGTACGTGTTTTTCCACTTAGTAAACTTACTTATTACTAGTAATAACTTATTGTCACTTTTCATTACTTAGCAAGTGCATAAACTTGATTAAAAAAAGCAACAAATTTCTTTACTAATTATAGTTTTTACTTTTACATTGTTGTTTTTTTGGAAGTTGGTTGTTTTTTTTTTGTAGGTAATATCTTTTTGTGTTTTAAGGTGCGAGTGGACCTAAGTTTATTGTCCACTCACACACTTTTAAGTCACATACAACATCACGCTGGATAAATACAAATGCTTTTATTCGCTTAAAACAAGTTTCCTACTTGAACGGTCGCAGTACAAATACGTGACACAATAGCCAAACACTAACAACCAAAAAATAAGTAAAATATTGACTCCGACGTAAAATACTCAACAAATTGTTATTTCGCGCTTATATTTAGGTACTTCTTCCACCTTCCCTGTTCAATTTCCTTTGTGAGGGGGACTAAATTATCTACCCTCGGGGTATGATAAAAATGTCGAATAGGCGAAAATTACTGGAATATTGGCGCGAATCTTACGACACGTAATGTGGTTCCCCGATTTGAAGGGCTCCGTTTGTTAGTACCTTGGGGATGCTCTCTACAGTAAAAAAAACATTTTGTTGACATGTTTATAAGTGTGTTACTAAGTTTTTGTTGACATTGGAGAAATTTCGGTTGGAAACAATAGATGGTACAGTATAGCTATTCGACAGCCTATCGTATCGAAAATGACACATTTCGATAACCTAAGCTGATTTGCCAAGCCCCGACAGCAAACAGCCGTCAAAAGAATCGCCATCGTCTATTTGATTGTAACTGACAACATTTTCGGGTTTTTTTTTGTGTGAAATAAAACTAGCGATGTAACATTTTGGGCCAAAGATGTTTGAACTTTTTGCTATCGAAACGCTAAGAAAAAAAGAAAAAAAAGAAAAAAAGTTTTTTCTACACAAACAAAACGCACATTCCAAAAAAAAACCATAAACTGCATATTATAGGTATATAAAAAGTAGCCAAAAGCCTTGTATTCAAATGCTTTTTTTTACAATTTTGTCCATGAAGATCATTCACAGCAACCCATTTATAATTTGACTTTTACCGAGACTACTCGAATTCCCGATCCCATAAACCATTGTACAGGCAACCTACCTACTCAAGCTTAAATCGAAATCAATATTGCCGATAACCGTCAATTTAAATAATTAATCAAATTACATCCTCCTTTCAGTGCAGAAAACTAAAGTGACTTGCGTAAGTGAATGAATAAATTGCATTGTTTGGGACCGAATGAATAAATTATAAGGCACTCTTTTATTATGACGTCGTGTGACCTGATGTGACGTCATATGCACAAAGGGTGGGCTTAAAAATAGGTGAAGGGTTCTTGTTGACGATGCGGACGTGGGTGCGTGCTTCTATCAAGTGTTTTGAGATAGACAAATAAATTATAAGTAGGGAGGTTTTTGTTTACATTGACGTGGCATACTCAACATATGTATTGTACCGTAAATCCATAGCGGATTTACGCTATAGTACATATGTTGAGGTTAAAAAAAAATTGATTTCGATTTCAACCTCTTTAAGAAAACTCTCCTCATAATTTTTATTTTAAACTTCGATTCTGAAAAAAAAGATTGCCAATTGTTTTTTTTCTGGCATCCCGCACTGCAGATTTGGAAGCCATCGATGGTGGTACGAATTTATTGTTTGAAATTTTAGTATTATTTGAAGATCAGCAATAATAGAAAGCTGTTTCCTTTTTGGAAAATGTTGAGTTTTCTTCGATATTTTTGGGTATGTATTTAGTCAGTTATTTCTCTTTATCATTTTAATCTGATCTACTGTTGATTCTCTCTCTTTATCGAAGATTCTACTCGTACCTGTGCAGTGGTCTGAACGCTCTGTTTCTTTGTCTTTAGACGTCGACCGCTAATTTTATAAGCCGAATTTCGGTTTTCCCCATGGGCTAGAAAACGACGTGGTTGGCTGTGAACTACGACGACACGGTTTTTCACAAGATCGACGCGCTTGAAGACCTGACATAGACTCTGCAGCACATTTCGGGCTACTTCGGGCACAATTTTATTTACCTGTCTGGCGCTCCGCCGACCAGTTATTTGGACTATTCGTATCCACACAAATTATACACATTGTATTGTAGTAGATTATTATTAGATTGCCCTATTTTATGTTTAATAATATCCTTATCCTACTATATAATATTATAAATGTGAAACTTTATATGTATAGATGTTTGTTCCTAAATCACGCAAAAACTGCTGCACGGATTTGGATAAAACTTGGCACACAGATAGATTATAATTTGGATTGACACATAGGATACTTTTATCCTGGCAGTACGTTTCGGTGGGATAATTTTCGACCTCCACGCGGGCAAAGCCGCTGGCTAAAGCTTGTTTTAAATAATATTCTAAAGACGCATGGTTGGTTGGATTCGATCGGATCGTAAAGGAAACGTACTTTTGCGTGCATAAGCCTTGATTTAATCGATTGCAGTTGCTTGATAGATCGTATGTCAAAATAATTACGTTTTAAAACCATAAAATTTTCCACTAAGTTTCACTCGTCCAACAAATCCTATTCTGCAGTTTTTTACCTAATTTTTTACTTTTTTGTTATATTTTTCTACATTCGGTGTTTTTTTTCCTATAAAAATTAAACATATTAAGTGGCGGAAACTGTTTTTCCTTTAACTCGTCACGCTACGGTACCTACCTAATCCTACCCTACAAATCCTACTAAATATTATAAATGTGAAAGTTTGTGAGGATGGATGGATGTTTGTTACTCAATCACGTAAAAACGGCCGAACGGATTTGGATGAAATTTTTGGATGATAGTTTATAACCTGGTTTAACATACAGGATACTCTTTATCCCTATAGTACGTTGCCGAGGCATAATTTTCGACATCCACGCGGGCGAAGCCGCTGAAAAAAGCTATGCAAATTAATAAAACCAAATAAAGGCATGTTTGGTAAGGCGAATATTAAAATCCATTAAAAGCTGTTTTTTTTTTAGAAAAGCACCTTACATTTTTTCCAGTCTTCTGATAAAGACAAGCCTTAAAAATGCTTTCAGACGTATTCGCTAATTAATATTACAAAGCAAATTAAGGGTAGTATCGTAAGTTCTCACATTACCAACAGTATGTAACTACATGTTGCTAATTGGTGAGTGAGGAAGCCTCGTCTAATGACTACAGAGTGGATATGAATTTCAGTCATGTCAATGACCTCACGTTGTAGTATGATATTATGTTGAAGTTTTAGTAAAATAAATGCTGACCAAAAGTGATGCTCAGTGAGTTTTATAAAAAGTACTTAAGTACAGTGTCCTCTTCGTCACTCTTACGTCATAACCCAAGTTCTTTTCTTAAGGCGCTGCCCAAAAGAAGGACACCGTCAAATGGTTAATTTTTTGTCGCACATTTAGGCGTTTTGGTATATGTATATGTTAACGAAAAAGTGTGTAATCCGTTATTGTATACAATTCCTAAAATAGATTGTGGCCTATAGCCGCATTTGTGTGCTGGGTTGGCGGGGAATGAAACCACTGGAGACTTCTTGCTTCTATATTTGGAGTACTTTGTTCTAGGTAGTTCGCCGCTGAATGTGTTGAATGACAAAAATGTTCCTATTTTTATACAATTTTGCAAGGATTTAAAATATCGATTTGACCAATCATAATTACAAAAAAGCGCGGGTAAAGGCGTCAGCTAATTAGGGATAGGCACAATATTATAAAAAAACGCGCGCAAAACATCAACCAATCAGAGCGAGGCACTATATTGAACATTTTTAACTTAAATACCTCGACCCTTTACCGTAACGAGGACCGCGCTACATTATTTGCGTTTTTTGCTAACTTTATTAATTTTACATAGGTAAAACCATATATAATCGGACTCTATGTAATAAGAACTATCTAAGAAAAATATAAATTCAACTAAGACAATATAAAATATAACATAAACACTTGAACTACTGCTTACCCCTAGTACTCAGTTACACAACTAATACGAATTATTAAATTATAGTAAACTTATTCACTTTGTACTGTCTTATGAGCGTCTATGTATCACTTTATATACACTATTCTATTATGTACACTGTTTTATCGCTTGTCCCGCACATCACTCCCGCCGTGCGACCGCGTCGTATCAACTTCCGGTGCGGGCTCGTTGCTTGTAGTCAGGGGCAGGATCACTAGCTTCCTTACTGGCCGGCGCAGAACACCTCCCTTGGTCTGCACGTCCACTGTCCGCACGACGTTGTCGGGGCCTGGGTACGTAGCGACGACTCTTCCACGGATCCACACGTTGCGGGGAAGGTTCGGGTCGACGATTTGCACGAGATCGTTGACCTGCACTGCTTGACCTCGTCCATGGGGCTCCTGCCGGTGTTGGAGCTCAGGTAGGTACTCCTTCACCCAGCGTAGCCAGAAGATGTCCGCTAGCCTCTGCGCGGCTCGCCAGCTGGATCGTGAAAGGGTGTCTTGTTCGTTGAAAGTGCCTGGTTGTGGCACGCGCCCTGGCCCTCCCAACAAGAAGTGATTGGGAGTTAGGGCTTCTGGATCTTCTGGGCTGACTGAGACATGAGTCAGCGGACGACTGTTAACTGTATTCTCTACTTCTGCTAGTAGAGTCGTGAGGACCTCTTCTGTCGGATGACGCTCATGTAACGTCGCGGTGAGAGCCGTTTTGACGGAGCGAACCATTCGCTCCCAGGCTCCGCCCATAAACGGAGCTCCAGGCGGTATGTAGCGCCAGGAGATGGTCCTCTTCGCTGCTTCTTCTGCAGTCGCCGCGTCGATCGCCTGTCGTAGTTCCTTGTCGGCGGCCTTCAGGTTGGTGCCGTTATCCGACCATATTTCAGTTGGGCAACCTCTTCGTGCGATCATTCTTCTAACTGCCATCACCGCGGAGTCGGCGCTAAGCGAGCCGGCGACTTCCAGATGTATGGCTCGCATCGTGAGACATGTGAAGATGGCCACATATCTTTTTTGTCGAGTTCGTCCGACGGTCACTGAGAGAGGTCCGAAGTAGTCGACCCCAGTGAAGGTGAAGGGTCGCTTGTGATGAGCTAAACGACACGCTGGTAGGTCCCCGGTTCTTGGATGCGGCGGTACTTGTGTCTTCATTCTACAGAATAGGCATGTTCGCAGTATTGTGCGTGTGATAGGGCGCAGTCGTAGTACCCAATACTGTTGCCTGCACTCGTTTACTGTGGCTTCTACACCAGCGTGATGGAGTTGTCGATGTACAGCCTGTACCCAGAGCTTGACCGTAGGATGATCACCGTCGATTACCAACGGGTTCTTGGATTCATCCTTCACGTCCTGGACCGCTCGAATACGGCTTCTGAGTCTCAGTGCGCCGTTTATGGATTCGACGCTGAGCTGGTGAAGGCGGCTTTCTTTGTTGATCGGTTTCCCGTTGTTCAGACTATCTATTTCTTCTGCGAAGGATTCTTCTTGAGAGGACCGCATCAGGAGTTCTTCGGCTGTCTTGAGCTGATCGGCTGTGACTGGTAGCCGCTTCTTTCCTCCTTGTGATGACTTTGCCATCGTGGGCGCCTGTTGTTTAACTGTAGCCTTGTTCTTCTTCCAGGTGGGATCTGCTTCTTTGTTCTTCTTCGTTCTTCTGTAGTTGACTCTATGTTTGGTGGCTCTGCAGAGTTGAATAAACTGCAGAACACGTGCTGTTGAGTATCGAAGTCGATCCCAGTTGGAGAACGTAGTTGGATCCGGCAGACCCTCTGCGAGCTTCAGTCTTTCCTTGTCGCTCACGTAATGCGTCTTCTCTTCGTCGGAAGGCTCTTCTGGTGTTGTCCTTGCGGTCTCTGTCGGCCAAGAATCTTCAGTTTGGTATAAGAAGTCCGGCCCTTTGAACCATCGATGATGTCTGTCGAATGTTGATGGTACGTCTCGAGTGGCGTCGTCCGCCACGTTCAGCTTTGTCGGAACCCAGCGCCAGTCGTTGACCTTGGAACTCTCTTCTATTGCTGCTAGACGATGAGCCACGTAGGGTTTGTATGAACGTGACCCTGTTCTTATCCAGGTTAGTACCGTCTTGCTGTCTGTCCAGAACACTTTGCGGTCAGGCTTCCTCTCGAGCTCTTCGACCACTGTCTCTGCGAGTCTAGTTCCCATGACGGCTGCCTGTAGCTCCAATCTTGGGATCGACGTCAACTTCAAAGGTGCCACCTTTGCTTTGGCTATGATGAGGGATAGGCCGACCTCACCGTCTGTCATCACTGCTCTCCAGAAGAGGACTGCAGAGTAGGCTGACTCGCTGGCATCAGTGAAGACGTGGAGTTCTAGGGAGGCGGCGTCGCTGTAGTGGAGATATTGCCGCGGGATTGCTACTTCTTGGAGGTTCTTCAGATGCCCCATCCACATTTCCCACTGCTCTGCCAGGTCTTCGTCGATCTTGTCATCCCAAGCTGTTCCTCTGCGCCAAACTTCCTGGAGGAGTTGCTTCGCCCTGATTGTGACAGGCGAAGCGAACCCGAGCGGGTCGAAGAGTGACATCACTATTCTTAGTGCTTCCCTTTTTGTCGGCTGTTTACCTTCTATGAGTGTGGAAGGTATTCTGGCTAAGTTGAGGTTGAAGGTGAGCTCGTCTGAGTTGATTTTCCAGATGACACCCAAGACTCGTTCAGTCTTTTCTTCTGTTCTGTAGAGTTCCATGTCTTCTGTCTGGTTGTCTTCTCCAAGTGATTCTAGAAGTGACGCTGAGTTCGATTTCCATTGTTTCAACTCGAAACTGGCCTTCATGTGTACCTCTCGCACACTCTTCGTGATGCGTTTGGCTTCTTCGAGGTTTCTGAAGCTATCTAAGTAGTCGTCGACGTAATGCTTCTGTATGATAGCAGCTGCGGCTTCTGGGTGAGTTTTCTCGTGCTGTTTGGCGTTCATGTTCTTTACGTAGATTGCTGTCGAAGGGGAACTCGATGCTCCGAAGATTAACGACGTCATTCTGTACTCTTCTGGAGGTTGGTCGTCTCGTCGATCCCCGCGCCATAAGTACCGCAGTGTATCTCTATCTTCTGTTCGCAGCTTGACTTGCATGAACATCTCTTTGATGTCCGCTGTAACTGCGACAATGTGTTGTCGAAACCGCATGACGACGCCTGGTAGTGACTGTAGTAGATCAGGGCCTTTGAGTAGCATGTCATTGAGTGCCACCCCTTTGGTCTTGGCCGCGGCATCGTGTACTACCCGGAGTTTCTCTGGTTTCATCGGGTTGACTACCGCAAAGTGAGGTAAGTACCAAGTCTTGTCAGCTGTCTTCTGTTTCGGGGCAGGTTCAGCGTACCCCTTTGCAATAAGAGCGTCCATCTGTTCGACGTACTTCTTCTTCAATGCGGGTTCACGATCAATCTTTTTCTCTATATTGAAGAGCCTCTTCAGTGAGTTTTCGTAGTTGTCTGGGAATTTGACATCTTCTTTACGCCAGAGAAGACCGGTCTGGAATCTTCTTTCTTCTATTTTCGTGGTGGTTTTCTCCAGAATACGAAGTGCTCGTTCTTCTGGGTCAGTCTTCGGTTTCTTGGGGTTTATGCAGAGCGCGTCCATCTCGAAATATTGCTTCACGAGGTTTTCTAAATTCTCTTCTGGATCTTCTGTGATGTGTGACACGAAATCGATCTGCTTCCCGAAGGTTCGTGTCTGGCTGCCGTGGAGTACCCAACCTAGCGGCGTGAGAGATGCCACTGGGTGGTTCTTGTCTCCTCTTCTTACTTCCGACGTCAGCAGAAGATGCCAGTTGTCTTGACCGATGAGAACTCGTGGCTTCGCATTAGCATATGTGAGATGTCCTCGGATGTCAGATAGGTGTTGACACCCTTCCACTAGTTCTTGTGGAACCCGTTGAGACGAGACTTGCAGGTTCTTCACTGTACGTGCTTGTATTTGCTCTTCGTGATCGTTGAGCCCCTTCAGCTTGATGGTGACTCTTCTGGATGCTGACTCTGATGCCTTCATGTCATTGATGGTTTCAATCTTCAGTGGATCTATGGGTCCTGTTGCTCCGACGCTCTTTACCACGCTGTCGTCGATGAGAGTGACTGTTGACCCGTCGTCCATCAATGCGAAGGTGTTGACATCTCCTTTCGGTCCCTTCACCTGGATTGGAAGGATCTTCAGGAACGATTGCTTCTTGACTGTCCAAGTTGAGTTGATGACTTCTGTGGGCTCTTCTTTTGCTTCTGCCTTCTCTGTCTTCTTTTCATAGTGCAGCATCTTGTTATGAGAGTACTTGCAGCCGTTGACACCACATGACTTGGGTTTGCAGTTGTGTGTCTTGTTTCTGTAGCGAAGACATCTGAAGCAGAGACGTTTGGATTTGGCCATGTCCCATCTTGCGTTTGCATCTAACTTCTTGAACTCTTCGCATTCTGTTGCATTGGTGTGCCCCTTATCTTCACATATGAAGCACTTCGTTGCTTGTGTCTTCTCAGTCACGTTGTTGACCCTTTGTGTCTTCTTTTGTGAAGCGGCCGTAGTAAGTGCTGCCATCTGTTCAGGCAGCGCGTAAGGTCCGCACAGCTCCGCTTCCCTTTTGAAGAACTTTTCTATCTTGATGAGGCAAGGATCTTCGCGTGGTTGTGTGGCTGAGAAATCGTAGTATCTGTATCGCAGAGTCGGCGTCAGTTTGTCCACTATTGTCTTCGCGAGTTCAGGGTTGTACATGTAGTTGAAACAACCCATAGTCTTCAATGTCGCCACTACGTTGGAGACCTTCGTGGCGAATATGCAGATGTCCCTTGGTGACTCAGTAAGGCGCGGCAGACCTCGAAGCGTCTCCATCTCCATCATGGCTATTGCTTCTGGTCTTCCGAATCTTGACTCCAAAGTCTTCATCACTTCAGCTGGATGCGCGTTGGTTATCAGAAGACCTTCAACCGCTTCTTTGGCCTTTCCTTTCAGGTTTCTTCTGAGTCGATTCGTATTTTCAACTGTGCTGAACATTGCTTCTGTCTCGTAGTAGGCGGCGCGGAATGGTAGCCACTCCTGATGGGACCCACTGAAGATCGGTAACTCGACGAACTTGGGTCGTTGAGCGGCGCTGACAGCCCGGGTGATGGCTTCAGCTAGGAGGGCTAAGTCGGTTTGACCTCCCGCCGGTGACTGACGTGTTTCTTCATGCTTCGCTGGCATTGGTTCTTCTGTGCGGACGACCGTTGGTTCTTCTGGGGGGCAGTGTGGTTCGTTGGTGATCGCTAACACCGGACGATTCACTTGATTCTCCAACCAGTTGTCCACTCTTGCGTTAACTTCTGACTTCGAGTAGAGGGAGACGTCATCTTCTTCCTCTTCTGAGTCTTCTTTCTCCAATGTAGCTAGGCGTGCTGCGGCTAGTTTCACTTGAAGGCGTAGTAAATCTTCTCTCGCCTTCGCAAGCTTGAGTTGCTTTGTTCTGCTGTAGATAGATCCTCCCTCTCCTCCCTTGTTGCTAGGAGGGCGGAGATCCTGTAGTCCAGTCGGCTTCGATGGACCGGCGGTGTTCTTCATAACTCGCTTCACTGTAGAGGTTTCTGTTTCTTGACGAGTTTCACTATTGATGACAGTAGCGGGCGGCTTCATCAGCTGTTTGTCCTTCGCACCCGTAGTTAGTGTCGTCGCAGTGGACGGGGTTACGGAGGGGGCAGCGGCGCTGGCGGCTGTGGCGGAGGCGGTGGCGGTCGAGGAGGTTCTGGCGGTCGCGGAAGTCACGGTGGTTGGCTCGGTTGCCGCGGAGTTGTCTGTCTGTTCCGAAGTTTCCGTGGCGGTCGTCCCTGTAACTGTCGATTCCGTGCTGGCTTCCGCGCTGGTACCGGTCGCCGAGGTAGTGGTCTCGGACGACGACGGCTTCTGTTCTCCCAACGGCTTGCGGCCCCTACCCACGGAGCGCGTAACTGGCATGCTGTCAGCTGATTTTCTTCGAATCTTGAAAGTACTCTTCTATTCTCTTGAGAAATCTTCTCTGTGATGCTGTAGTAATCTTCAGGTAATTCTTCCCCGCAGTATCCGTGTTCGAAGGACCATTAAATGTGGCCTATAGCCGCATTTGTGTGCTGGGTTGGCGGGGAATGAAACCACTGGAGACTTCTTGCTTCTATATTTGGAGTACTTTGTTCTAGGTAGTTCGCCGCTGAATGTGTTGAATGACAAAAATGTTCCTATTTTTATACAATTTTGCAAGGATTTAAAATATCGATTTGACCAATCATAATTACAAAAAAGCGCGGGTAAAGGCGTCAGCTAATTAGGGATAGGCACAATATTATAAAAAAACGCGCGCAAAACATCAACCAATCAGAGCGAGGCACTATATTGAACATTTTTAACTTAAATACCTCGACCCTTTACCGTAACGAGGACCGCGCTACATTATTTGCGTTTTTTGCTAACTTTATTAATTTTACATAGGTAAAACCATATATAATTGGACTCTATGTAATAAGAACTATCTAAGAAAAATATAAATTCAACTAAGACAATATAAAATATAACATAAACACTTGAACTACTGCTTACCCCTAGTACTCAGTTACACAACTAATACGAATTATTAAATTATAGTAAACTTATTCACTTTGTACTGTCTTATGAGCGTCTATGTATCACTTTATATACACTATTCTATTATGTACACTGTTTTATCGCTTGTCCCGCACATAGATAGGAAATCTATGTTATATTTTGTAATATGCGCTTTTCCTAAGAAATGTATACATTTCCTAAATAACAATCGGAAATGTATTACGTTCTTGATGTTTGTAAGTACAGCGGGGATAGCGGAGCGAGGGGAGGGTATTGCGTCATCCGATCCGGGATATTTTCCTACAAAAACATGTGTTATGTTTATAGAAGTAAGGATATAGAAAACTATCTTCAACTTTGTGAACCATGTCAATAAAGGCAAAAAGGCATAAAAATTAATTGAGTTTGTCCTAGGCCAAATTGGTTTATTAAACCGGGGCACCCTGGTTAAATGTGTTAGGTTAGGTTAGATTAGGTTAGAACTGTGACCAAAAGCGCGCGAGCCGAGCGAGCGAAGCGAGCGGTGCCGCGGCAGCGTCCAGCGAGCGTTACTTCCAAAGGCTGTTAGCGAAACGGCTAACTAAGCTAGTTGGCTGCGACATAATACCGCGCGTAGGATAAGTTTTCACACATTGGCGGCTGCGCATTTGGTACTGTATAGAATGCCTAGGAAATTCATACGTTTCACAGAAAATGTTTGCATTAAAGAATCTTTGAAAAATTATTTTACACATTTCCTGAGTACATATATAACCTAGGAATTGTGTACAATTCCTGAGTCGTGCGTTTATTTTTTAATTTAATGATAACTGCAAAAAAGAGTATCCTTATAAAGTTTGGTAATGTTGGGACGATGAATAAAAAGCGATTTTAAACAAGAGGTGTTTACAACGCAGAGGGCCTACTCTCTAAGCACGAAATCCGTAATCTCGGTCGATGTTACGGCCGTTTCCTACTCCGTATCACATACGGACCTATGATTATTGTGGGACCCAAACTAAGAATGAATTACTACACGATTTGACAGTTGTCCCTACTCCCTTTATGGTTTTACTCGTCCAAAAAAGATAATTAATCAGCTGCAGGAGTCACTTTGAAGTTTCGAACTATTTTCGAACAACCCCGTATTTTCGTTGACGGAGTTAGAAAGTAGCCCCCCTGATGTAAGTGTGGAAACGGCGACAGGGGACGCCCTAGGAAGACATAATTATTATAGTGACCTTATTGGTGATGTAACCAGCATGCGTATGGCTATTAAAGATGTGTGAAGTTAGATGAGGCAAAAGGAATATAAAAGATTCGTAACAGGAGGCGTTCTATAGTTTCTGCCTACGCTCATGGAAATAATGTTAAAATCATTGAATCCTTCCTATCTTCGTTTCATTGGCCATCGTTTACCAAAACTCGGAAACGTAAATAGTCTTACTAAAACCATTAAACAATCCACAACTCATAAAATACCAAACAACTAAAACTCTTCAACATTCCACGAGTCTTCCACTTTATTTATTCCGCCAGCGTACTCCCATATCGAGGCTAGACTAAGGAATATGACATTGTCAATAATAAACAAGATTTCCTATGATCCTGTGCCCCGGAGTGCATCGCTGCGCCCCGCGCATTACATTCGTGTCACGAACAGAACTAAGTATACGTGACTTGAGTTGCAGACAGAACGCATGATTTCGCTTTCTACAAATTGAACTCTGAAGTCTGATATGATATTATAAAGTGCAGTATAAAGCATCATAAGAATATGAAAATATTGATGAGAAGGTAATGACTAATGAGTTATTCTGTCTATCAATCTGTGGAGCTTGTGACTAAGTAATTGTTCCGTGTGGTGCCGGACGTAAAAGAATAGCACCATCCCATTTCATCCCACGGGTGTTGTAGAAGGCGACTAAGGGACATACTAAAGAATGGGCAGCAGCGTTCTCTATGCATTTGACCACCATACTGTGATCGCCAACCCGCCTGCCAAGCGTGGCGATTATGGCAAATCCCCCCACCCCCTTTTGGGGGAGGCTTATGTCCAACAGTGGACGTCTTTCGGCTGATATGATGATGATAAAGCATCATAAGAATGTGAAAATATTTATGAGTAGGTAATGAGTTATTCCGTCTATCGATCTGTGGAGCTTGTGACTAGGTACGGCCGCATGGGTCGATCGATCAGGATGTCTAAAAAGGCCACTTTGGCATATTAAAAAACGTGAAATTAACTGCGATGACAGCACGCAATTCATCTATTTGACAGTTTTGTATGGAAATTCGTAAAATGGTCACCAAATTATGAATTGCTTTATTAAAGTAAAATGTCAAATAGCAGAATCATAGGGGAATTCATGAACTGAATCACTTTTAGAGGAATTGCTTAATGTGGCCTTTTTAGACCCGCTGGTCCGTAGATGGGTATTTACTTACCAAGACCCCTCCGTGCCTCGAAAAGCACATTAGCCGTTGATCCCGACTGTAATTCGTGACTCTTTGACAGTCGTTACGGTTTGTCAGAAGCCCTAAAGTCTGACAACCAGTCTTACCAAGAGCTATCGTGTTACCAAGTAACTGAGTTGTGGAGGTCAGGTAGGCAGTCGCTTCATGTAAAATACTGGTATGCAGCTGCATCCTGTTAGACTGGAAGCCAACCGTGTCGGAAAAAGGCTAGGCAGATGATGACGATTCTGTGTATCAATCTTGTGAGGAAAATATCTTATGTCGTAACGTAAAGTAATAACGAAATCAGGGTTTTGCAAAATCAATTTTATGTAATGGATTTGAAGTTTACACCGCACACACGCAAACAGTCGCAAAGACCATGTAAAATTGATTCCCGAAATATGATGTGAACGAGATTAGATTTTATTAAATAAATAAAAAAATAATGAAATTAAATGCGTCGTTGTTCTAGAACAACGAGGCATTTAATTTTATTATTTTTAGCATATAATCGAATACCATAATATACCTAGGTATATTCGATTATATGCTAAATAGCATTTTAATTATCAGTTTAGTTAAAATCAGGTTCAAGTATAGTGTTGGCGTTTTTAACAAAACGTTAAGGCAGTCAATTTATTTCATTAAATTTTCGGTATCACTGCCTGTCAAGGCTGTCGACACAAATGAAAAAGCTACTGAAATGCAATGAGACATTTTCGCTATGACGTCACAGAATTAATAAATGCCTCCTAAATGAGTGACTGGAAACAAAGGGTGCCATTTAAATTAAACATAAACAATAATGGACCGATTCTGTTAGGTCCGACTAGTTAATATAGAACTTCTACTATCCTACTAATCTTTACTAAGATAAAGCTGAAGAGTTTGTTTGTTTGTTTGCTTGAACGCGCTAATCTCAGGAACTACTGGTTCGATTTGAAATATTCTTTCAGTATTAGATAGTTAATTTATCGAGGAAAGCTATAGGTAACATCATGCTAAGACCCTTAGGAGCCGAGCAAAGAGAAAAGGTCACGAATACGAAGTATTATCACGGGCAGGCCAGGCGAGCGACGGGGTAGGTCGGGGAGCAAGAAATTTGACGCGAACGAAGTTGCGGGCAGAAGCTAGTATGTATTATAAATGTAAAAGTTTGTCTGTTTAGACGTTTGGATGTATGTTACTCAAACACGCAAAAACGGCCAAACGGATTCGGATGAAATTTGTCACCCAGATAGTTTTTAACCTGGATTATCTCATAGGATACTTTTCATCCTGGTTGTTCGTTCCCATGGGATAATTTCCGACCTCCACGCGGGCGTAGTTCTGGAAAAAGCTATTTAATTTATAAATATAGAATTTTAATACTTACCTTTTGCTTAATTTGGAATTTGAGAGAGACTACAGTTGGAAATAAATGATATTGAATGCTGCAAAATGCGTTGAATAGTTAAAATATTATGTACAAACTTATCATAGTATTTCAATATTCACTCCACTGGAAAGTGTCGTCTGAATGTGTACAGAAGCTATTCCTGATAGGTAATGACCTATTTCCATCTCTTTCATATTTTACCCCGCCGATATTGTCAATTAAATTACTCGATACCTTACAGAATCGACCTCCATTCGATTATTCGTTTTCATAACACTCGGATACAACGCTTAATGGAGCCCTTTTATAATGATTGCTTTTGTCACCTCATTATATTAAGTAATATAGTGAAAGCTTTTAAAACATTTTAATTAATGGAATATGAAAGCTTTTGTGCAAAAATGTGGGTGTGTGCGTGCTGTGTTGTGCTGTGGTTGAGTTCGTGTGTGTCTGTGTGCCTTTAACAAGACGTAGCTATTGATACTTACACAATAGTTTTAATATACTTATTAAAGAACCGCCGATGTATTCTGTAAAAAAATCAGCGTAAATGGTTGAAGTGAGCATGACGTGAGCTGTCATTAATGTCAATCTCCAGCATCCTAGCATCATTTGGAATTACAACTCACTTCTAACTCACGTTACCTAAGTTATTACGATGATATTTTTTACAGAATAGTCCGGCCGTAGTCGTTGTGAAGTTGTCGTGTGTAAGTCCAAAATCGCAATAGCTTAGAGAGTAATATACTCAGTACCTACATTTTATAGATTTCTCCACAAGGGGCCCATTTAGACCTCGATATTGCAAATTACCAAGGAGGGTTGGTAATCAACCATATGCCATATTGGAAGAGGGGAAGTAAATGTAAAATGCAGAGGGGTCTTTTGAAAGCAAAGTGCCAACTATTAAGCGAAAAACTCGTAAAATTTCGAAACTACAATGTTAAATTTAGTAGTTATAAATTGTACAGTTGATTTGAATAAGGCTATGGCTAGGCCTGACTGGAGAGTTGTCTAAAAATGTATGAAAAAAGTTGGCTCTGGTGATAGCCGTCCTGTAGAAGTTGTATAGTCCAGAATAATCCTTAAACATTTTAACAACCTTCTTAAACATTTTATTTCCCTTTTTAAAGAATAAAGACTCAACAAGATAAGCCAATTTCACTTGAAAAATTATTATCGTGTCCCCGTAAAACAAAAGAAAAATGACAGGTACAGTCAATAACAAAAGACGGCATATTATTTTAAAGCGATCGCTGCGAGAATAATTGATCGTCGCTGCGTGTCCCTTCGTCCAGCATACTCACCATGGAATCCTGATATTTCATGAATGTCAAAAAACTGTTCTGAAATAGTGCTAAATAGTGCCCAAAGGAAAAAAATAGTGCTCTTGTACTTGCGAAGTTATAGCCATAGTTCGATGAGTATGCTGGACGAAGGTTTCGCCCAGCATACTCACCTCCGTCCGGAGAATCTGTATACGCTTCAAACATAATTCATACTTCAAAAAATAGTTCCCAAATAGTGCCAAACGGTGCCCAAAAAGAAAAAACAGTGCTCGAATAACTTCGGAGTTATAGGCTTCGTTCAGTGAGTATGCTGGGCGTAGGTTCTACGCCCAGCATACTCACCTCAGTGCGCGAATATCGAACGAGCTATAGGTACAATTTACGTCTCAAAAAATTGTGCTTGAAATAGTGCCCAATATCAGTCCAATTTTTGCTTGACTTTTGACCTAGAAAACCATTAAATTTGATTGTAAACTTCTACATACATTACATTGAGTACAGTCGAATACAATATTATTAACTTTCTTTCTAACAATTTTTGTCTTGTGTAAATTATTAATTGTCTATGTAAGGGAGTATTTACTTTAGAATCGCAATATTATTAATTACACATTATTTTAATAATACTTTATAATAATATGATTAAGCCTTCGCGCGTCGCATGGGACCCCGGTAGCTAGGAACAATGATTTTATATATTTTGTCTAGATCACGGCGCTTGAAGGATTAAGATATCAAATGAAGTAAATCATGCATGAAAAATAAAGTTGCTGTTATTAATGCTTACATTACAACTGACAAAATTATTCAAAATAATCATTTTCCGGATCAAGGACGGTACCACAACGTTTACGGAATTGACCTGTATTCCTCATGTGATAAAGTTCAATATAGTGTGGCAGTAATGGATGCACGTACGGTCAATAGGTATGGGGCTTACGACGCGCGGCGCCCGCGACGCAAATGAATATGTTTATGTTTAAATACTAGATGGCGCTGCCCTAACATCTTACGATTATTAGACAAGACTGATCTGTATTTTGAAGGTGATAAGGGTCCATTTTGTGTCACAAAGCGACGCGCGGCGCCCGCGACGCAAATGAATATGTTTATGTTTAAATACTAGATGGCGCTGCCCTAACATCTTACGATTATTAGACAAGACTGATCTGTATTTTGAAGGTGATAAGGGTCCATTTTGTGTCACAAAGCAATCGAAACGAACAAGCGCTTCTCAGTTTCTTTGTTTGTTTACTTCGTCGCACATCATTATAATAACGCCGGCTTTTGAGTTTGACTACATAGTGGGTTGCAAAACCAAACAATGTGTTGGTGATGTCATTATTTACCTATATAAAATTGTGTATCTAGTACGTAATCAATATAGGAGCTGCACCCAAATCAGTAAGTATATTTCAATTTATAATAGTGGCATTTAACTAAATTGATTTTACACTCATTCATTAATTGCACTGTAAAACTAGGTAGCAAGCGAGTTGTTTTTTACAAAAACACGTTCATTTTTTCGTTGAATATGACACTGTACACTTAAAATTAAGGACATGCTTAAGAAGTTTTAAAAATGGGTACCTACTTAGTTACTTTTTTAAAGGTTTGATGTAGGTAGGTACACACATAATAACGTAATGTAACTTGTTTGTTTATCTAATTGGATCTCAAATACCTATTTATATACCTACTTCTGCGGAGGCCTGGTTTTATCCTCCAATTCTACTGGAAATGAAACACTGTCTTATTTGCTAGGATATAATTTACTTTTCTTCAATTTTTTTATTACAAGCTTGTCCTCGTTACCCGTCAGGATCTGTTCTCGTCTTAAGTTCACGTTAGTTACATTTCAATATCGAAATAGGTAGAATCAGTCAGCGCGAGCGTCGGTAGTAAGTATAAACGTAACTATAGAATTAACACAGATGTATTTTTTAGATAATATGACGTGAAGTGAAGACTATTACCGATTGTCATCCGGCGAATGCACTTAAACTTTTAAGTGTCGTCAACCTATTCATCACATTTTCTATGGGAGTTGTGACTTCGGGAAATCGTCTTCAGCCTCGTGTTTTGCCCCTTCGCTATTTATAATAGAAATCACGCTAAAATAATGGAAAACACGTAAGTGCTTAAGTACCTTTAGAGGAAGGCTGGAGCCTGTCATACCTATATTAAATTATTTAAATACGTGTTATTTTCAGATTATCTTGAAGACACAATGTTTACCACGTTAGAAGACAACTTTTTCTGACTCGTACTGCGTGAGCGGTGGGGCCCGTTATGTTTTTTACATCTATAGTTGGTATTTTCAGGTAATATAGGTAGTATAAGTACACAAGTGTTCATAATGTTATTGATGTTGATTTATATGTTAGTTAGTTAGTTGTTATTTCATATTATGTTAATATTGAAAACAAATGGCATAATAATTTGTGATAATTCTTGTGAATCTAACGACATGGATCAGCAAGGAAAACGAGGGCCTAAACCAAAGGTTTCATTAGAAACGCAAAAATTAGTAATTTCAGAATTCAAAGATGACTTTTTTTTAAATATTCCTTCCGCAAATGACTCAATTTATAAACAAATTCAAACACGGTTAAATTACAAAATGAGTATTAAATCAATCATATTAAGCATAAAACGAAATTACGAATACTTTTTTGGTGTTGATAAAAAAGAAATAATTCGTAATAATGATTCTAATTTGATAAATCAAAAGTCTACATCGTCATCAAACGAAAGCATTAATAGTGTTTCGGAGAACACCAGTACGCATACATTTTATATGGATACAATAACTTGGGATAGTATTAAGCCTCAAAGGTATTTTTATCACCGAAATAGCAAAATTGCCCCTGGTAGTCTGTATAATGTCAGACGTAAATTAAAACCAAACCAATGGACTAATGTAATTCAAATGCATCTATGGAAAGAAATAAGATCTTTATGCACTTGGTGTTTTAAAAATAATATTGTGAAAGACAATTACGAAATCAAATGCACAGGATATTGTAATCAATGTCACGCAAAAATAATTATAACAACTAACTTAGAAACGGAAAATTTAATTAAACTAGAATGTTGCATAATTAATGAAAATAAAAAGTACTCTCATAACACCAGTAAAAAAAACCGATTACGGTAATACCGTAATCGGTTTTTTTTATAAGGGAATTAGGTGAAAAATTACAACACGAAGCAGCAGCTTCTATAAGATATAAATTAGCCTCAACTTTAATGAAGAAAAATGACAAGGAACCTCCAGTATTGCCAAAATTACAAACACTACATCGAATTAAACATGAAAATAAAAAAGTTGATGTTTTCCATCCCAACCCAATATTGTCACTTACTTGTATGTGTGTTTCACCACCTTTTGATAAATGTGTTAGATATGTTTCTGCTTTTCCATTTTATACATTTTACTGGACGGACGATCAAAAGAATTATTATAAAAAATGCCAAAAAGAGTTTAATTATATTAGAGTTTCTATAGACGCAACAGGTTCTATATTTAATAAAAATCTTCGGCCTGTCGTCAATGAACACACACAACTATCTCAAGAGTCGCAAAGTCCTATATTTTTGTATGTTATGATGACAGATACAACCGTTAAAAGTAGCGTGCCAATTTCACAGTGTATATCAGAAAGTCACTCTTTAGATACTATTGCTAGCTGGTTACAATCTTGGTTGGCTAATGGAAAACCTCCAAATGAAGTAGTAACTGATGATTCCGCAGCTTTAGTAGGTGCGGTGGTAAAAGTATTTTGTGGTTATAAATCCACCTCTGACTACTTAAATACATGTTTTAATATTTTAGAAAATAGAACCAAAAAAATTCCAACCTGTTATGTTCGCCTTGATACTTCGCATTTCATAAAAACATTGTACAATCAAAGTATTTTCAAAAATATAGACACTAGAGTAACAAAATTTTTTGTTGATTGTATGATTCTGATTAAAAAATGTGTTTCATACGGAGAGGTAAAGAAAATTATAGAAAATGTTTATATTATAGCAAATAATAAACACCGCGGCAGTAGAAATGGAAATTTAACACGGTGTGAAACGGCGATTTTAGAATTAAAAAACCGGATCAAAACTAATTTGCAGGAATGTGAAATACAAAATGTAGATTCGGAAAATCACGTTCCAATTAAACATTCTTTATGGGAGGGATTAGATAAAGAAGAAAACCCGCTTCTGAAAATGTATAAAGATCTTGAGGAGAAAGAAGATTTAATTAAACAATTGTGTGATCAAGAAACTGAAATCGAAAATATTTATTACTTGCCGGAAATAAAGGACACTTTGATTAGGATTCTTAAAAAACTTCCACTATGGGGAAATATAATGATGACTTATTTTAACAGTAATTATTGTACTCCAACCAGTTCAAATGTAGAAAGTTATATGAAAGACGTAAAAAAGTTATTTTTTAAAACAAATTCAAATAAGTACCGCGTAGATGAGTTTATTATTAAACACGAGCCTTTGATAACCGGTTCCATACGCTTAGCCAAAAGTGACTTGATTGATGTTCAAGAAGGAACTGAAAATATTGTCGATGAAAAAAATGAAATAAGTGACCATAACACACCACAAATAAATACTCTCGTCAATGATGAATCATTTTATGAAAACTCAATTTTTAGGAGCGAACCAAATTATATTGAAGACTGGCGGGGACTGGTGTCTAAACAGAAGAAAAATAAAAAACGAATCAATCGTCGTACAAAATTACATATTTTACAAAACGGCAGTGTTTCTACTTCAGGAACATACAGATTCACGTTTATTAATACGTGTGCTTTTGATTCCGTGGTCCAAAGTTTTTCAATTGCATATTTAGATAGACCTAATATTAGAAAATATATCAATGATAAAAAAAACGATCTTTCACAACTGACCAGAAGTTTGATCACGTATGACAATCTAAAGAAAATCACTAAGAAGGCTAGAAAACCAAAAGATATTTACACTACTCGTTCTAAGGTATTGGCTAAAATATATGATACTGTGGAATCCGATTTTAGTAGTTGCAAAAATTGTGAGTGTAATGTAACTTTTATAATAGATAACATACAAAGTTATGGTTTTTATAGTGCTAATAGATACTTAAATTGTACAAACCAGAACTGTGAAATCAATAAAGGTTCTGGCACAAAATGTAGTTGGATTCCAATAAATGTAAACATATTGACGACTCAAGGTATTGGAGCCCTTAATGAAGCTCTATTAGTAAATGATACTGAAAGGAAATGTAAATACCAATTATGTAACGGTAAAAACGCATACAAATATGAAGTACTAGACTTCGTATTTATTGAAATTAATACTTCAATTGAAATAGAAATTGATGAAATTCCTAAAGAGATCATAATAAACGGTGACACCTTTAAAATTCTGTCGGTAATAGATTTTACAAATGGTGAATCAGGACGCATGGGGCATTACAAGTCAAAGTGCTATCGATTGCTAAAGAGAACTTGGAACTGCTATGATGACCTTAGTAAAAAAGTTTGTAGTAATTCCCAATATACTGTACCACACTGCATTATTTATACGCGAATGTAAGATGAAGATCGGTCCTAACTTGTTAGTTCCTATTTTGTTATTGTTTGTTTGTTTTTTTTTTGTTCTTGTAAAAGTTATTTTATTAATAACTTACAGAAATGTGATTATAAACTGTGATTGTTAATTTGTAATTACTATAGGGTATTTAATATTAATAAAAAAAACGTGATTATAAACTGTGATTGCTCAATTTATACTTATTTGTAAGATAATTTTATTGTGATTAAAACGTTGTAGCAGTAAAACAAAGTACAAGTACCTACGTGTTATATTTTAGAAAGTTTTACCAATATTTGGCTAAACATTTTTTTATATGTATTTTATATACAATATTAAAACTACAATTTTTTCTATTTACATTGATTATATTATGAATGTTAACAAAAGCTGTGAACTAGTTAACTAGAATTCTGATTACTTTGGCCCTTTAAATAGTAATAAATAACGTAAGTAATTAAAAATGTTTTTTATTGCTAAACCTTTCATTGATGAAACTATTGGAAAGAGTTTTAAAAATTTGTATAACTATGTCACAGTACTAGTTTTGACTGGTTATAAGTTTTGCCTGCAACATATATACAAAAAGAAACTGTATAATTTCCTTTTTACAATTTTTCAAGATATTAATTTTATTGGCTGCAAATGACTGTTTTTATTCAGACAAACACACAATGCAATGAAGTAATAGACTTCATTTACGCTTAAAGTTTCATTCATTTATTATTATTTATAAAATATATAATAATGCATTTAATCGAAAGTTTTTGACATGTGAGAAAATACCATAATTATTTCCAATAACATGAAGTCTACAATTAGAAAGTTTAATATTTTTGTCCAAAAACATGTGTCGACGACTGTACCCCATTTTACGTTAGTATGTAGAAGTTTACATTAAAATTTAATGGTTTTCTAAGTCAAAAGTCAAGCAAAAATTGGACTGATATTGGGCACTATTTCAAGCACAATTTTTTGAGACGTAAATTGTACCTATAGCTCGTTCGATATTCGCGCACTGAGGTGAGTATGCTGGGCGTAGAACCTACGCCCAGCATACTCACTGAACGAAGCCTATAACTCCGAAGTTATTCGAGCACTGTTTTTTCTTTTTGGGCACCGTTTGGCACTATTTGGGAACTATTTTTTGAAGTATGAATTATGTTTGAAGCGTATACAGATTCTCCGGACGGAGGTGAGTATGCTGGGCGAAACCTTCGTCCAGCATACTCATCGAACTATGGCTATAACTTCGCAAGTACAAGAGCACTATTTTTTTCCTTTGGGCACTATTTAGCACTATTTCAGAACAGTTTTTTGACATTCATGAAATATCAGGATTCCATGGTGAGTATGCTGGACGAAGGGACACGTCGCTGCCACATTTTGTTCGGAAAACCGGAAAACGCCCTCTGTCGACACAACCACGCGTTCAGGTTCACCGAACAAAAATCACGACGCGGGGTAAGCTTCTTGAATCTTAATGATTTGAACGAAATATTTAATTTCAATTGGAAGAATAAAAAACATTATTAACTCTCACAAAGATTAACACCTTAAATTATGAAATTCTGAAAGTGAATTATCGAGCCATTAGGTGTCAATTTAAATCGCAGTGTCAATTAAATTTTGTTGCTCACCGTACAAGTTTACAAAAAGAAAAGTTTTCAGAGGATCATGAAAAATCTTTTTCTTGTTCTTCTTATACGTGGAGGCTGTAAATAAATGTCAGAGGGAGCCAGTGAGGGATGATACTCCTCTCATATTTAGGCGGGTATGAATGTAGTACAGTCGTAAAGACAAGGCTTTATTGTGGACAGAGTGAGAAATAATGTTAGATAAGTAGTGTTTTATTGTACTGGGGTTTTTTGCATGTAATTGGTGTAGAAGTTGATATGAAACTTTTGTTTCATGACGCTCAGCTCCATTTATAAAAAAGCTATACTTTTTGGTATCTCATGTTTAGTGTGTTACTCGTGTAGTAGGTACTTTACGATACCCGGTTTTTTAATTGAGAATTTGAAGTTGAAAATTTGTCATACTCTAGGATTACTTACGCTAATTGCTTCAACGTTGCTCATTGAGTCGCGAAATAAAAAAAAAACATGATTTTTGAGTTTCGCGAGCTACGTCGAATGGCTCATTTTCAATCGCTTAGAATTCATTTCGAAACCGTCGTTGTAACTTCGCTTGCATTGGCACTTTGCCTCACAACTGTACACAATTTCATGGTATGACAAACATAAATTATATTTTATTGTTAGTTGTACATTTGGAGAGCAATAACCCTTTGTAGCACAGCAGACACTGTCTATGATCTTTTATTGAGCCAATGTGTCTCTGATTTAAAAAATCCGTGAATAATTACTTCAGTAATTTTGTTTGGGTTTGGACACTCCTATTTTTCTTTGTTTTTATTCCAGTTTTCTATATGAGAGATGTATAGGATTGCATTGAGCCACTGCTATCTCTCTTTTCTGATAGATTAGGAGCAGGTTTTGGATCATTGTTAAATAACCGCTCAAAACATACTATAACGAACTGTTGTTACCATAACCTGCATTTTAATGAGCTTGTTCATAAAATAAAACACACAAAATTGAATGAGCAGACAACTGTAGTTCTTTTAATTGGAAACAGTCTGAGTTTAACTAAAAAGGACATAGTTAATGGTATTGACACCCTACTTAAATTAAAATTAGGTAAAATAATATTATGTGCTTTGCCATAGGTATTCAAAAAAATTGAATTATGAAGAAAATGATTACATTTTTAGCTTAAATAATTTAATGCATATTTTGACATGTCGTCATAGTGACCGTTTATTGTATTTTGATACTAACAATTTTGTTAGAGATTTTGTAATAGTTCGGGAACATATGTTTCTTCCCAAGAAAAGTCAACATGTATTAGCTACTTTGTTAGCTTACAATATACACGCAGTTATTGATGATTTAACTGAGACTAGGTTAAGTGACGAAACAGTATTATCTAGTACTTCTAATAATACTGTAATTAATTCTTTAAACTCTTAGACACGACAAAAGAGAAGCGTAATAAGAATATCTTACTGTATCACCAAAATATAAATCGCTTCCCTGGCAAAATCCTAGACGTGGAAATGTTAATAGATAAATATCATATGGATATCCTATGTTTTTGTGAAACCTGGTTAAAACCAGATAGGATGTTGTTTAATGTAAATAATTTTTCAGTTGCCAGTGCGTACAACAGGTCTTCGATAGGCGGTGGTACTTTGATATTATGCAATAGTTGTTTTAGATATAAGGAGAGAAAGGATATTACTGCTTGCTCTGTTGATCGCTTATGTGAGGTAGCATGTGCGGAGATTGAGGGCCATACTTTCTTGTCTGTTTATAGACCACCAGCCTCGGACTTGTCATCATTTTTGATCATTATGGAAGAAATATTAGGTAAACTTTTTAAAGATAATAAATTAGTTTTTGTGTGTGGTGACCTAAATATTGATCTATTAGTTAACTCACCAGAAAAATGTAAGCTTATCTCATTGTTTAAATCATTCAATTTAAAATGTATATTTAATGAAGCGACTAGAATAACAGCAACCACAGCTTCATGCATAGACAATGTATTTACTAATTGTAAAATAAAGGACTCTTCCTTAATTAGTGGCGTCAGGTCAGACCATACTGGTCAGCTTGTATCGTTTGACTTAGATAAAAAGTTACAACTACATAAAACCATTGAATTGAGACCTCTGACTAAAAATAAATTGAAAACATTTAAAAATTATGTTCTTAGCAATCTCTCAACAGCAAGTTTTGATTCACAAGATCCCAATATAAACTATGACACATTTTTTTCTACAGTATGCCAAGAATTCAATAAAGCATGTCCTGTAAAAAAAGTCACAATCTCTGCTAAACCAAAATTTAGCGAATGGGCCACAGCTGGCATTCGAAAAAGCAGAGATATCTTATATAATTTGTATCACGAAAAATCATTGACTTCTGATCAGGCCCTTCATAATTATGTAAGAAACTATTCTAAGATATTTAAAAGAGTCTGCGCTCAAGCTAAATCTAAATTAATAAGTAACAAAATTAATATTTCTAAAAATAAAATAAAAGCTGTGTGGCAGGTAATTAACAAAGAAACTGGAAACACACAACAGCGAGATCAGATTGAATTAGCTCTAAAAATTGATAATGAAACTATTTCAGATAAGTTAAAAGTTGCTGAGACTTTAGAACATTTCTTTACCAACATCCCAATAGAGGTTACGAAATCTCTCCCGTCATCATCTGTATTAGCTGAATCTCTTCTTAAAGAAAACTTCAGTAAGGACATTCCAAATTTTGAATTCAAACCCATTTCTATTGCCACAATTACAACAGCATTTAAAAGTCTTAACATAAAAAACACTGAAGACTTATGGGGGATTTCCGTTAAGGTTCTTGAAGATATCATTGACACAATTGCCCCTGTCCTAACAGGCATATTTAATCAATGTTTAGACACTGGTACGTTTCCTGACTTAATGAAACATAGTAAAGTAGTACCAATTTTCAAATCGGGTAGTAGGAGTGATCCCTCTAATTATAGACCTATATCTGTGCTTCCAGCATTGAGCAAAATTTATGAAAAAATCATGTTGGACCAGATGTTGTCACATTTTAACTCAAATGGGATTTTACATAGTCGACAGTTTGGTTTCACGAAAGGTAGGTCAACGACTGACGCGGGAGTACAACTCATCAGTCACATTTTGGAATCATGGGAGAAGTCCCAGGATGCAATTGGCATTTTCTGTGACCTCTCAAAAGCGTTTGACTGCGTTGACCACAATACACTCATCTGTAAATTACACCACTACGGACTTCGTGGACGAGCTGCTGATCTTGTGCTTTCCTATTTATCAAACAGGCAGCAAAAAGTAAATGTTAACGGGGCAACGTCCTCGGGGTCTCTAGTTAAGATGGGCGTGCCTCAAGGTTCAATTCTTGGCCCTTTTTTATTTCTAGTTTATATTAATGACCTTCCTTACCTGATGGCTAACTTCTCGGATATAATTTTATTCGCTGATGACACTTCTCTTATTTTTAGAATAGATAGAAAAGATACGGATGTCTTACATGTCAACGATAGTCTAGCTGTTCTCTCGAAATGGTTTGCGGCTAATAATCTTTTACTCAATGCGAACAAAACTAAATGTCTTAAGTTCTCATTACCAAATGTACCCCAAGTAGGGCTAAATTTAAAACTTGATGGCAAGAAACTAGATGCTATTTCGGAAACTGTATTTCTAGGAATTACTTTAGATTCAAAATTGCAATGGGGTGCCCACATTAGAGCTCTTTCAAGTAGATTAAGCTCAGCTGCTTACGCAGTAAGAAAAATAAGGCAGTTGACTGATGTAGCCACAGCTAGGTTAGTATACTTTGCTTATTTTCACAGTATTATGTCTTATGGCGTTCTGCTGTGGGGGTCGGCAGCTGACGTAGATTCAGTTTTCATTCTACAAAAGAGGGCAATCCGCGCAATCTATAAAATGGGGCCTCGCGAGTCTCTTAGAAACAAATTCAACGAAGTTGACATACTAACTCTGCCTTCTCTTTATATCCTAGAAAATATCTTGTATGTTCGCAAAAATTTAGGTCTTTTCAAAAAAAGATGCGACTTCCATAATCTAAATACACGTAGTAAAGATGAAATTGTGATTCCAAAATTTAGATTAACTAAAACTAGCAAGTCATTTCTAATAAACAGTATCCGCTTCTATAACAAGTTGCCAAAATCGGTTACAGAACTTAGCGATGGAAAGTTTAAAACTCACATCAAACGTGTCCTTATCAAAAAAGCATATTATAAGATAAAAGACTACGTTGAAGACAAGGAAGTTTGGCATTAATTCCTTCTGCACATGTGGCTTCCCTGGTAACTCATTAGCACCATAACTTTGTGAGCGTCTATTAACTGCTTCCAAATTACAATGTTAATTTTAATTATTTTATTTTTTACACTTTCTGACATATTCTCGTCATTATTTGACATTATACAACCCTTGTAATATCGAGTATTTATTAGTGATTCTCATGGAAATCATATCACTTGGTTTAAATAGGTTGATTTTACTTATGTAGATTCTTTTACATATTGTGAATGAGAGAACGTTGTAGGCCTACAGTTTCTGTTCTTTATTTTCATTCCTCTAAGTACCTGGTACTTATTGACAGGCCTGCACTGTCCTCCCATACCTAATATCACTGTAATTTGAAAACATTATAAAATCCAATTATTTTTAAAAGAGTAACCGTGGAGTTTCTTGCCGGCTCTTCTCCATAGGAAGCGACAAATTGGAACCGTGCACCTAGCTTCTGACGTTTCATAAGTGCCCTTGCAGGTTTATGTGAAATAAAAATATTTTGATTTTGATTTTGATTTTGATTGATGAAGAATTAAAGATGACTATGCAATCAAGAAAGAACCGCTTTACCTATTTGATTAATCCATGCCTCAAATGTTGCCTTAATTAAGTCGATGCAGAGTTAACCTAACTTAGGTATGTACAAGAGCTGACAGCTAGGTAGTAGATAAATGTTTCGGATCCCTGCCTGGGATTTGCGTCTGTTCGCACCCACGTATTTACGCACGGTATGATAAATGCCTCAAAAATCAGCCATCGCTTTTTTATTCTTCTAATCGATAGTATGCACTGTTTTGAATGCAAGAGTAGAACTCGCGAATCTTAAAAATACTTTAAAACAGAATTAGAATTTTCATTAGATTTATTATTGGATTATTCTGGATTTTCAAAAAATCTCTAAAATAAACGATGTGATAAACGTATTTGAACATTTGTTTTTGAAGTTTATTGACAGTATATACAAGGTATTCTATAGGTAAAGCAGAAATGATTTTTCTATAATAGAAAAACAATAAAAAACAAATATGCCTGATTTTTTTCTTTTTATTTTTTCCCTCAGACATCTTTTGTAAGTAGCACCTAATATTTATCGTGAAATATTCTTCAGAACTGTACTATTAACTACTAAAAAAAATCAAATGCAAGCCTATCAGGAAATCGAAGATATGATGATTCTATGTTTTCAAAATTTTCTCTGATAATAGGGTTAACAGTTAACAGAACTCAGAACACAAAAAAAAAAATCTATTGAGACAATATTATTTTCTATATTAAGGTGGGTCCCGGCGCCTGGGTGCTGTACTTATTGTTGTCTGTACTATTTATACAGAGATAAAATTTGTGAATTTGTATAATAAGGGGTAATCTCCGAAATTTCTCATTCGATTTCAAAAATTCTTTCACAAATAGAGAGTTACACTATTGCCAAGTGCAATAGTGATAGTGGATGTTTATGGTTAAAGTACTCGTACGTGACTTTCATGTGGACGAAGTCGCTGGCAGAAGCTAGTAATTACGCGTGAAATGAAATAAAATTTACAAAGTATACCTTACAGACAGCCACTACGAGGATTTTATCCCATTACATTACATATGAGTATCTCTATACCTATTGTTTATAATTAATGAGTAATACCAACTTCAATTTAAGACTTACATTTTTTTTGATTTGTGATAAGTGTCATAACCCTAACAAAAAATATACTGAACTCGAAAAATCCGAATTCCTTCGTGTTATGCATCTAATATTTTAAAGGCAGGTTGACGTAACACTAAACAATAATCTGTATGAAAATAAAATGATACTACCGTCTAGAACATGCGCAAAAAAATTTTTCAAAATTAAAGAAAAAAATACGTAACATGCTTTTAATTACATCTAAAAATTATTTCTGCATTTCTAAAAATAGCAGACATTTGGCTAATCGCATACTATAATTAAAACAGCAAAAATGTAAATTATAACATTTTTTTTTAATTTGTATGGATGGAGAATAAAATATTATATAAATTATAGCTCTACTCTAGCATTCAAAATAGGCTATACTATCGATTAGAAGAATAAATAAGCGATGTCCGATTTTTGAGGCATTTATCATGCTGTGCTACGGGACGTGAGAAATCAAAGGAAAGCGTTCAAAAATGATTCAAAGTAATTTATACGATCCTTTTTTGAACGCTTTCCTTTGATTTCTCACGTCCCGTAGCACAGCACACAAAAAATGATTCAAAGTAATTTATACGATCCCCCCCAGTGGGGTTCCCGCATTGTCGTTGCGGGGGGGCTCAGTAACCGTGGTCCTCTACACGGTGAAGCGAAGAGGAACCCCAAGGTGGGGCCGCTCGTCAGGGCTTGTGCCTCCAAGCCGACGACGTAGCGGCCAAAAAGTAGGTTGCGGTGAGGTGCATCGCTACTGAGGCGGGCCGCGATGTCGAATGGGAGGCATCGCGGCTGAGGGTTACGGGCTGCGGAGGAGGAGGAGTGCCGGTACTTCTGAGTAGCGCTCTTCCCTTCCGTGGCCTGGACGGGGCCGCCACCGTTTGATGGCGGACGCGGTGGGACCGCAGGGGAAGAGGAGTGTCGGTATAGCGTTGGCCGCTCTCCCTATCCCCTGCAGCCGAAAAGTGGTAGGCGGCGGGGCCACTGTGCTGACCCGTCGCAGGAGGACGTCAGCAGCGGCTGGTGGGGCCCGCAGGGGCCGATGCCTGCTAGGGGTGCGGGTTGTTCGAAAGAGATACCGTGGCCCCTGGCATACGGGCAGCTGAGGGAGCATGGGTGGGTTTTGGTCAGTAGAAGTCTGACACGCCCTCCTGCTCCAACCAGAGCGGGAGAAGTCATTTGATGATTTCCCACCCACAAAAAAAAAAAAAAAAAAGTAATTTATACGATAAGATATACTTATCATAACATCATGCCTGTAATTTCCGAATTATTAGGCAGAAGTGTGCCTATAGTAAATTCACATTTCGTCAGTTATTTTTAAGTACCATGTAACAATGTCCCATGTCCCTGTTACCATGAACCGGGAACAATTCCAGATTACGGGATGTTAGTGAGACATTTCTTAAGGAGAAATCCAATAACACTTTGCCCAACCTAGGAATCGAAGTCAGGACCTCATGCTAACCTTGTGACCACTAGACCAAACGAGGATCTTTAGAAGATTTTTGACCGACTTCCAAAAGGAGGAGGTTCTCAATTCGTCGGAACCTTTTTTTTTTTTTTTTTTTTTTTTTTTTTTTTTATGTATGTTCCCCGATTACTCGAAGATGGCTGGACCGATTTGGATAATTTTTTTTTTGTTCGAAAGGGTATACTTCCCAGGTGGTCCCATGATCATCAAGTCAGGATCTGATGATGGGATCCTGGAGAAATAGAGAGAACTCTTCAAATTTTATAGGCACACTTGAAGCAATTTGTGTAGTTTTTGGAAGAGTATTTTCTCGGAGTGGTTCCATTTCAATTTGGTGAAGATCTGATGAAGAACTTCGGAGATGGGCAACGGAACTCCTCAATAAATGATAGCAAATGGACAGGGATTGCTGCAATCTCATGTCTGTCAATTGTTTACACCAGTTAATAACATAACATCACGCCGGTACGCTGTGAAGGGGTAAGCACATGTGAACCACTAAAAAGTGAAAAATAAAAAACTTTTTTCAAAAAAATAAACAACCGACTTCCAAAAAAACACTAAAAAGTGAAAAATAACTTTAATTTCGGAAGGCGGTGACAAAAAATTAAAATACATATCCAAAGTCACCGACTTCCGAAATTAAAGTTATTTTTCACTTTTTAGTGTTTTTTTGGAAGTCGGTTGTTTATTTTTTTGAAAAAAGTTTTTTTTAAATACTAAACTAAGTTTGCCCGTAGTACGTCACGTCCGCACTACGGGCAAAACAATCAGTTGGCAGTTTTGTGTCCAAGGAAAAACGGGCTATATTTACATTTGGCCTGATTTTAGAAAATTACGGCGTATTTTCCCACCTTTTAAGCAAAAGAGGTTAATGGTTTTGTACTAATGGCATGTCGTCATCTTGTCAATTTTAAGTTACACCTGTCTAGAAAACAATTAGAAGATTGTGTGCGATGTTTTTTACAACGTCTCATTACGTTTATGGTCGTATAGTTATTAGAATAATTAAGAAGTCGAAGTCATAGTTTTCAATGAAGCGATTTTTGAATGGTGTTTGTTTCTACCGATTGAACCAAGTTGAAAACGACGACAGTTTTTTTTTCAATCCTACTAATATTAAAAATGTGGAACTAAGTAAGCTTTTGATGTTTGTTACTCAATCATGCAAAAACGGCAGCACAGATTAGGATGAAATTTGGTCAGTGGGTCGTTAGTTTGGCACACAGATAATTTATAGTAGGATACTTTTTATTTCGGGTAGTATGTTCCCGTGGGATAATTTCTGACCTCCACGCAAGCGAAGGAATAATAACGGAAAAATAATATAACAATAAAAATAAAACAACAACGAATAACAATAATAAACAACAATAATAATAATAACGGAAATATGATTATAACTGTCTACCTATTAGCACCCAGACCCCAGCTAGATGGACTGATAATCTTAAAAAGGTGGCCGAGGCAAAACGGATGCGGAAGATAGAGGGCAGGGTATGGTGGGGCAGCCTGGTAGAGTGGTCCCAGGCTGCCTTGTCCAGCAATGGACTGCGATAGGCTGAGCTGATTGTTAGACCTACCAAGTAGGTAGGCAACTGCCCGATTTTGTACGCAATGGCAACGAAGCAGCTCATTGCTAACGAGCTTTTGGCATTCGTCAAGCATGCCATCGACTACATGGACGAGGTCAGCATCTTGCAGATCTGCAAGTCCTCCTTCAAAGAGGAAGATGTGTGCAGTGCCAAGTTGCTGCTGTTTCAATTACTCGACCAAGTCGGACAGATGCCATCTCGCCGGAGGGATGGTGGCCAGAAAAGTCTGCAGGACATCATCGACCTGCTGAAGAAGACCGATCCGGATGACGTGCCAGATTTTGTGGCGAAGGAGCTGCACAAGCTGCCTCCTGTCACTTTTGACCACGTCGACGTTACCAGGCTGCTGAAGGACATCACGTCTCTGAAGGTGAGCCTGGCGGAGATGAAGTCCAAGTTGGAGTCATCGGATGTCACCATTGGTGAATTGCGAGCCGAAGTAGCGTTGTTGCGCAACGCTATTCCGACAAGTGGGTCACCGGATGGTTCCAATATGAACACACGTCGCGGGGCACAAAATGCTTCCGTCTGCAGTTTTCAGTCGGCGAGTGAATCTACGTCACCGGCTGTCAAGAATGCAAGCGTTGCATCGTGTTCCGCTGATCGCGTCGTACCTGCCGGGGAAGCGACGCGCGTAATAGGTACATCGACCCCCAAGCGTGCCTATTCTGCAACTGTTGCCAAGACGAAACCTGCTGTGTCGCAAGCTAAACGACAAGCAGAAAAACTAAACGGGGGAAGGGCTAAAAGTGCAAAACCAACTAAGGGGGCGTCTAAGAGCCGCAATGCACCGTCACCCAGCACTGTAGCCCCGGGTCCTAAGAAAGGGCAGCCAGACAAAGAAGGCTTCGTGACGGTGGAGTCGAAGCGAAGGAAGCCCACTTGCCGTAATCGATGTGGTACTGCTCTAGCGGGACCAAATATGTTGCTGCGTCCTGCAACACCGTCGACGCAGCTGTACGTATCCCGTCTGCATCACTCCACGATGACTGAAGACATCGTGGAATACATCAGGATCAAGACCAAGTGGACCTTGAGAGTAGAGAAGTTGGAGTCGCGTCATAACATAAACTTCAAATCGTTTGTGGTGCGGGTTCCAACTCAGTATCTAGAAACCTTCATGAAGGAAGAGTTTTGGCCGAAAGGTGTGGCATACCGACGTTTTCGCGGAAGGTTACGCGACACCACGCAGCGCAACACGATGCCGACACAGTCATCACTTCGTGTACAATAGTGTCAATAAAATATAAAAATATGTATGTTTAGATTAAGGTATTTATCTATGGGCCAGTGTCGCCTGAAATAAATGGATTATTATTATTATAATCATGGTCACGTCATGAGACTTTGTTGGATATTTCAATAAATACGTCTCATGACGAGACCATGGTTGTTAGACCTACCTTTGTTGGATATTCCAATAAATACGTCTCATGACGTGACCATGATTGATAGACCTACCAAGTAATAATAATAAGTGTTTAATAGATACTGTTGACATTTTATATTTAAGTATTGATTTTTAATGACATTTAAAGAAAAAACTAACTGTGAATGTGAGTACTATGCAGGCTAGATTGAACACATTACTTTATAACTCGTCTGGTGGTTTTGAGCATTTTGTAAATGGCCTACGCAAATGTCCTGCAAATCTGGTAGCGTCTTGTGGCGGGTCGTTGAGCTCCCTAAAATAGGGTTGAGCTACACGGTGACTGCTACATACATGCCGTCTGTTGAGACAGGTCAGCTCAAAGCTGCAATGGCTCTTTCTTCAAAAGGCCTTTCCAGACATTACCCTGCATTGTTAGACTCACATAAAATTTAAATAATATAATGTTTGGACTTTAAAAGAGACGTCATAGTCTCTTTAACCGAAACAAACTCAGAGGTCATCCTCTGAGTTTGTTTCGGCTTTTCTTCTCAGGGAACAGTCAGCTAGGAAATGCCGGCGCCATCTAGTTTTAAAAAATATTGACCAACAAAATATTGACGTGTAAAAGTGTCTTTTAAGATCTACTTACATAAATAAACATTTCATTTCATTTCATTTCATTTCAAGTAGTAGTCCAACAATCATGGTCACGTCAAAACTGTTGGATATTCCCATAAATACTTTTTCTAACGTTAAACGGTACAACAATGCCTTATGTTTGCAGCTTTATATTCAATTCGAATTTATTTACCAAAACCACATTCTCTACCCTTGTTACGTTCCTCCAACATGTATTTCAAAGAAACACATTTTAATTAGACCCAAGCTTTTTAGACACAATGTTGTGGTAGAAATGAGAATATATTGTTTAATTTTTTTTGGGTATGTTTCGAAGATTATTAACTTGATGTTACTTTCAAATTGAATCGTTTTCCCTTATGGGTTGTGAGTGAAAATGATACTTTTTCGGGTTGATTGTTAAACCCTTAACTAATCGAGCCAACATGAAACTGTTTGTTATTTGCCTACCTTACTTACCTCATTTGATCATAATTAACTATGTTTAAAATCGATATAATAGAAATAGATAGGATTTTAGACACAATTTTTTATGTTTGGATGTGATATTATAAAACTTTTTTCAAAAAAATAAACAACCGACTTCCAAAAAAACACTAAAAAGTGAAAAATAACTTTAATTTCGGAAGTCGGTGACTTTGGATATGTATTTTAATTTTTTGTCACCGCCTTCCGAAATTAAAGTTATTTTTCACTTTTTAGTGTTTTTTTGGAAGTCGGTTGTTTATTTTTTTGAAAAAAGTTTTTTATTTTTCACTTTTTAGTGGTTCACATGTGCTTACCCCTTCACAGCGTACCGGCGTGATGTTATGTTATTAACTGGTGTAAACAATAGACAGACATGAGATTTCAGCAATCCCTGTCCATTTGCTATCATTTATTGAGGAGTTCCGTTGCCTATCTCCGAAGTTCTTCATCAGATCTTCACCAAATTGAAATGGAACCACTCCGAGAAAGTACTCTTCCAAAAACTACACAAATTGCTTCAAGTGTGCCTTTAAAATTTGAAGAGTTCTCCCTATTTCTCCAGGATCCCATGATCAGATCCTGACTTGATGATCATGGGACCACCTGTGAAGTATACCCTTTCAAACAAATTTTTTTTTATCCAAATCGGTCCAGCCATCTTCGAGTAATCGGGGAACATAGATAAAAAAAAAAGGTTCCGACGAATTGAGAACCTCCTCCTTTTGGAAGTCGGTTAAAAAAGGAAGGTTTGTATGTTTAGATGTTTGGATCTTTGTTAGGGTTGCTGTACATTCGCCACAAAGTAAATTCACCACGAAAAAAAGTATGTGTAAACTCGCCACAGCTCTATTTTCATGAAGTGAATTCGCCATATTGTTTATTTTTGCACAGACAGCAGAAAAATCAAACAATAAGCAGAATAAAACGTTATTTATTTATTTTGACTAATAATCACAGCAATTCTTTGAAAGGTTTCAATATACCACTGACTTTTTTTTTTTTTCATTTTGGCTTCACACGGTTTGTGCATTTAGCCAGTGTCAAGTAATTTTTCTTTTAGATCAAGTAAATGGCCCGATATCGGGCACGAAGTTACAAAACAGTCATAGTCATCTTTAGTCAGTCAAGTCAAATCAAAGTTATTGTAAAGCGGTAGTAACTTTACAACAACCTAATAGGAGTTTTTGGGGGGAACACGAAAAGTCCACGTTAGTCACTTATTTTCAACTTCACTACACTTGTGCACTCACACGTAACTAAATTGAATAATTCACTATCAAAATTATACAATTTAATTCGCTATTTCAATAAATTCCATGAAAATGAAAATTCGTGCGACATGTTCCAGCGCGATAACGCCAAAAACTCTACCACTGACTTAAATGTGATATAGACTAAGACCGCGTATGGTACAAGTTTATAAAATGCTAGGTTATCGTACTTTCATAATTTTAAAAATCATTTTTATTTCGAGCGCTAAAAACCAATAACTTTGCTTGTTACCAGTATTTTGTGCAAAAATTATGTACCTATGAAAGACTGTGACGAATTTTTACATATTTTTTATGCAAGTGCGAATACACTTGCAATGTATGGAGTGTCCAAAATGTGACGAATTTACTTTGTAGCGAATGTACAATAACCCGTTTGTTACTCCATCACAAAAACATAACAATTAAGTATTTAAATACAAATGGGAAGAGAAAAACAAATTGGTGACAGTGACGTTTTTTTTTTAGATGGAAAATCATCAAGTATCTTCTCCCGCTCGGAGTGAGGCGGGAGGGCGTGTCAGACTTTTACTGCTGAATGGATTTGGGTGAAATTTGGCACACATATAGATTATAACCTGGATTAATACATATAATACTTATTATCCCGGTATTAAGTTCCCATTAGATATTTTTTGACGTCCACACGAGCGAAGCCGGTAGCTAGTCATTTCATAAACTAGCTTTTAAGCCGCTGGAAAAACCTAGCCATTTCATAAAGCAGATTTTAAGTAAGACATTTTGCCTGGAGCACTGTCACCTCCGAGTTCTCTTGCGGTCGACAAACGATCCCCGTCACCGGGACGTGACGTTCGGTTAAAATTATCTTGTAACTCAGTGACGTCCCGGGGTCCCGGTGACGGCCGTGGTGGACAAACGCCCTCTGTGTTCTTTCCTTGCATATGTAGGTTTATTTGAGAAAACATTGTCCGTCTAATTACAAAACGCAATCTAACTTCAGTTGTAAGCTCTGAGCCGCTTTTTGCGTTTCCAACTTTATTTCAGTTTGTGGAAAAATTACATTGCACCAGACTGAATTTTCAGTTTTGTAAAAATAACTGCACTTCAATACGTATTGGGTTCATTTCAAAAACGGGCTTGGTGGTTAAAACTTGATTTAAATAAAAACTTAAAAAGAGGGCTTAGGTTTTGGTTTTTACTTAAATAACAAGAATGGCTCATCGTTCTGGGCCATAATTCACTATGACCATTTAACGATTCCTTACTTCGAATTAGCGTCAATTTCTTAGATCACACACGACATCTGCTAATAAATATCGATAAATTGGCTTGGAACGTACAGAATATGACATTTTGATTCCTTACCGTTACATTGGTTTCTACAAAATACGATATTGACGTAGTTTAAACATGTAAGATTCCGCGGGGAATCATTATAATCATACAGAATTGGGGCCCTGGTGGATAAAGTACTCTCCAACTATGATCATCCATGGTAACAGTTTTATTGAGGGATATTTTGCTGATGTAAGATTAGTTTCCATTTTAGGCTAGGTTATATGTTAGGCTGCCAGACAAAAATTGGACTGGGCGGGTAACGTCAGCTGCATGCACAGTGACCGTTGGGCAGTAATCTCCACACGATGGGTGTCTGAGGATGAACTGCGCTGCTGCGGCCGGGCCAGGGAGAGGTGGCAAGACGGCCTCGATACGTATGTCAAGGGTTGGATTGAAGTGGCCCTGGAAAAGGAACCCTGCAGGCTTAGCACGAGCATCGATTTGTCGACGGAAGAATAGACATGACTATTAACTAAATGATGTACAATAGGAGAAGATAGCTATGTTTTTCTATTAATTATCACAGTTATGCGTTCTAAACGAATCATGATTTTGTAGATAATCGTGTTAAAACGTGATAAACTTTGTGGCCGTCGAGTAGAAAGTTTGTTGTCGGTGTGATTTTGACAGCTAGGCAAGAAATATGCTTCTGAAATAGTCTAAATTTATAAGGACCTAGACAAAGATCGTTAGCAACAAAAGACAAAATGACAGATTATAGAAGGATATCTACGGTGCGATGTCCAAAATGGAGAAACGAAATGTCACTTTGAATAGAAAAAGCACTGTGTATTCTTCGTAGAAATAGAAAACGTTATGCTAAGCCTGCTGGAAGGATTTGGTGGAGGTCTTTTCTGGGCAGTGGGATAGTGTAGGCTAAGTTATACTACGTGTAACAGAAAGGGTATTTACATACCAAGAGCACGGCTTCTTTGGATGATATCAAACGATATTGGAAGGGTTTTTTAATCCCATCTCTACATGTTCGGAAGTTATGAGAATTTTTAATACATTGATACCAGAACAAATTGAAACAAAAACATCACTCAGAAGAGATTTATCGTGATATTGGCAAGCAACGTGGAAAGCTATTGACCTACGTAGTGCGGTAACACGTTTGTTATGATTTAAATTTAAGAAACTTAAGACACTGAACATTTGGTATCAATTCTTAGAGTATTTTATTTTGAGCTGAAACTATGTGTAGTGATCCTATACCAGCTGTTATCTTTAGTGCTTAAGGATAGCAATAGGGCTTCTGTTACACCCTATATATTAATACTAGCTTTTGCCAACGTGGAGGTTGGTGTATTACATATATAAACCTTCTTCTTGAATCACTCTGTCTATTGAAGAAAACCGAATTAAAATTCGTTTGCGTAGTTTATAAGATCTAATCGTCCAAACACGAAAAGCAACTTTTTTACTATTTAAAGAAAAGACAATAAAGCTGAAGAGTTTGTTTGTTTGAACGCGCTAATCTCTGGAAGTACCAGTCGGATTTGAAAAAGTATTTTTTTATGTGATAGCCATATTCATGAGGAAGGCTGTAGTAAGGCTGTGTATTTAACATACGCTATGACCCTAAGGAGCTGAGTAAAAAGGGGCCAAAGTCAGAAATAACGGTAAGCGTAAACAAAGTTGGGTGGGTCGGCGGAAAACGAACTTACAAGAAGAAGAAGTCGCGAGCAGAAGCTAGTAGAAAAAAAAAGTTCGAAGTCTCTTAAATAAATCGTTCTCCCCACGCGGACTGGCAACGGTGCATTTATGGCGGCTTTTCGTGATTATTTCAATAAATACAAACAAAAGGAACCATTTTTTTTTCAGCCATGCACCAGAACGTTGGTATTTTCAAGTTTGTTTACTATTTTTTTACAGTTATTTTGGTATTTACTTATAAAAATCAACATACCGTAATTTTTTTTATATTTGCATTACTTAGTACGATTAAATATTTTTATTAAACAGTAAATGTGCAAAAATGTTATAAATACTAAAGATCTAGTGCTTGGCTGATTTTATTTCTACTTTTGTTTGTATTTAATGAAATAATCACGAAAAACTACTATAAATGCGTTGTTCCCAGCCCACGTGGAGTGAACGCTCTTAACACATTTTTAAACACAACAACAAAAATGTAACATTTTCTGCATATTTAATAAACATTCTCAACAGCTGCACTGCAGCTACTTTCCGTTTCAAAACTCATTCAACACAGGAGCGGAATCCTCAGAGACACATAAAAATAAAAACACAAATTAAATAAAGACGGCGTAATATTCATATTCCCATAGGGCTCACATGTTTGCCGTTCCGTATAACCATTAAGGATCGTTGCCCATGACTTCCCTATGTTCCAGCCAACCATGAAAGGATAAACTTCGTTCTAGGTGTAAAGGGAAAATAAAATATTGTTTATACAGGCCACCTAAGTAAATAACAGGTTCCTAAATAATTAAAAGATAGGTGTTGCTTACTTTGTTTTGTTTACTGTACATAAAATGGGCTAAATTAACCATATTGACCTATATATTTTTTAGATGTCACAAAATAGGCAGTAAGTATATTATTTACTATCAAGCGTAATAGTCACGCCAACTTACATACATTACACACACACACACACACACACACACACATACAAATCCGCACCATCACACCCTTAATCCCCTCTCTAGTCCCTACTCAGTGGTCTACTCTCTAACTTCACCAACGATGATACTGGTCCGTCCGAAATCAGTTCGAAACTTAGAAATGCGGAATCGTACTGCCGACTATCTAACTTTTTTAGAAGGACAAAAACACTTCGTGAGAATAGACAACTGTCAAATCGTGGTGTCATTCATTCTTAGATTGGACCCCAAACTAACGTTATGTCCGTTAGTAATACGGAGTTGGAAACATCCGTAACTTCGGCTGAAACTACGGACATCGTGCTTAGGGAGTAGGCCCCCTGGATATAATCACGATTCACGGACTCCAGACTAACTGCCTAATGTGCTCACTAGCAACGAAGTCTACTCATCATCTGCCTAGCCTTTCCTCAACTGTGGACTGTAAGTCGACCCCAAGTCGGCTTCCAGTCTAACCGGATGCAGCTGCATACCAGTAGAGCCACTGCCTTCTAACCTCAACAACCCAGTAACTGGGTAATACGATACCCCTTGTTCCTGGTTGTCATAATTTCGGACTAATGACGACCCGTATCGATTGTCAAAGATCCACGAATGACAGCCGGGACCAACGGCTTAACGTGTTGTCTTTTCCAAAAATTCGAAGACATGTGACGTCTACCATCCTGCACTGGGCTCACTCCGTCTCACAGAGAGGAGGCCTGTGTCCCAGCAGGGGGATCATTGTAGGCTGATTATGAAATCAGATGCAAATGAGAAAAATGCAAAAAAAAGCTAGATCAAACCAACAAGCATCTAAGCTAAAGCCTTTGAAGCACTTCTTGTCTAACGGAGTTGTAACAGCATGGAATAGACTCCCAGAAAATGTTGTGATGGAACACTGAACTGCTTCAAGAACAGATTAGACAGATTAAATATCTCCAAACTTTTTGATACATTCACATCAGCTAATTAGCTGCTAGTACGTCTAACCAAATAATAATAATAAGAATTAGCTTAGTAAAAAGATTGTTGTTAAAACTCCTCGTACAAGATCAAGATATGAAGCCAGTGTCCCATTAAAAAGATTTTTCATCGTAATATTTATTTTATATACAGACCGTTTTTAAAGGAATCCGTACCTCATTGCTCGGGGGCAGGTGGTGTTTTCAGAAAAGCGGTCAGTTTCATCGAGCTCCGGGCGATATTACATAATCTTACAAATAAAATTGTTACGTCAATTATGTAAAAAAAAAATACTTTTCTTTGTGATGTTTTGGCCCTATTATGATGTTTTATTTCATTAAAAACTTTGCGACGAAATGTCGTGAACGAAGTTTGGAATAATCACATGAAAATTCGTTGGAAAAGCGCTTCTTGTTAGCATTTCGTTTCCGTTGTATACAGAGATAAGATACATCATTATTAGGTAAAATTATATACTACATTAATTTCACTTACGTGTTATAATTTGATATCAAAAACGAAATTGTAATACATTTTGGTATTTATCTAACTGAAACGAGTGAAAGTTCATTCGTTTAGTGAACAAAAGTGATGAATAATAGTTATTAGAAACCTTTGAAATAAGTAAATAATCAACATGAATCCGTCAACTGAATATGAATTAGCTATAACACAAATAAACTTGCATAATCAGCATATCGCACCTTTAGTATTATGGAGACCTAATGCGAAATTACCCGCAAGCAAAATAGGTCTGTATAATCCAGAATTATAGAGACCTAATTCGAAATTAGCCGCAAGCAAAATAGGTCTCTATAATTTGAAAGGTGCGGTACAAGGTTCCCACTTCTGAGATACAGGCCTCCTCTTAATGTGAGGAAGAAAAAAACTTAAATGATCGTAATTAATAAACAAACCACTCGAAACAAAGAACGCGAAACATAAGAAAGAACATGAAGTTATAATTAAAAAACTTGCTGCAACTTACCGTAAGTAGCCGTAAGCCGGGAAATTATTGAGACACTGATACAAAGACAAGGTTGTTATATAGCATTATGTTTTATGGAAAAAGTTTCTTACTCCATGACGAACATAATAAGGGTTTCTGAAGATGGAAGATATTTATTACTGTTTTTGTCGTTGTTTTAGGGCAAATACCCTTCACATCTCATGTTCAGACATATACTTTTCAGGATTGCCTACAAAATATATGTCTCCGATACAACTCCTTTTAACGCTCAAGCCGATACAATTTTCATTCGAATAAGTACCAACGTATCATTATGCATAATATTACTTTCTTCAAGCTCGTGTCAAGAGGATTGCCACACAAGTCTCAGAATCTGATAGATTCTGAAAACTCTGACTAAGTAATTTGTCTCAGAATGTAACTGGAGGATGCCGAAAAATGCACTAAAGTGTTGTTCAGATGGGGTGCATTCAAATAGTCTTTACGAGAAGACATAGCTACAAGATACCGAAGATGCTCAAATAGTAGTAGTACTGTTGCCGCGGTTGGTCCGGTGATGGGTGACCATCTGTACATGACAAGATCCCTACGTCCCTCGGCAAAGCACGTTAAGCCGTTGGTAATTTGTGGATCTTTGACAGTCGTTACGGGTCATCAGAGGTCCGAAAGTCTGAGAACCAGTCTTACTAAGAGGTATCGTATTACTCGGTAACTGGGTTGCAAAGGTCAGAAAGGCACTCGCTGCATGTAAAATACTGGTATTCAGCTGCATCATCGGGTTAGACTGGAAGCCGACCCGAAGATAGCTGGTAGGAACCGCCCGGGTGTTTCCACTGCGTAGATCGCCCTGAGGACACGGTGGAACATACGGTGGAGGTCTGCCTGGCTTGGGCGGAGCACCGCCGTGTCCTTGTGGAGGCGACTGGCTGCGGCGATCTTTCACGTCCGCCCCTGGTGTAGGCCATGATTCGGAGCGAGAGTGCATAGGTAGCGCGTGGTCGCCTCCTTCTGCGAAGCAGTAATGTTCACGAAGAGGGAGGCGGCGCACGTGAGGGAGAGGCAGTATATGCGCCCTCACGGCCCTAGTCGCCGCAGGAGATGCCCTGGGCGTCGGGAATCCCAGGCTGATTCCCGGCCACCGTAAGCGCGGGCTTATGGATGGCGAGGAATGGGTAGCTCGCAGTCCGGTAAGGACCAAGCCCGAGTCGACGGCGCGTAGTGTTCCACGCGCGCCTCAAAGAGATGTCAGCATCAACTGGTGGGATTCACAAGGGTCAGTCTGCCAGGGGTGCAGGTTGTTCGAAAGAGATACTGTCGCCCCTGGCACACAGGCAACTGAAGGAACACGGGTGGGTTTTAAACAATAAAAGTCTAACAAGCCCTTCCGATCCACCCAGAGCGAGAGAAGTTATTTAATTTTGATGATTTCCCATCCTCAAAAAAAAAACCTGAACATAGCTGGGAAAAGGCTAGGTACCTATATGATAGTAGTATTACCTTAAATACCAACTTATTTTTGAGCACGAGCTATTTTCAATTAATTTTGTTCGTGTATTTAAATAAATTGGACCGTACTATAATGTCTAATTATGTCCATCTCCTTGTTACAGTTCAAACAATGGTATCCAAGTTCAGTGTGAGTGTTAGTGCCAAAGTGTAGTGCCAACATGGGGTGCACCCCAAGCATGTTGCTTGACCACAAGAGTCGTCGTCGCGACAGCACTGGGTCCCAGGAGGCGGCCCTGGCTAAAGTGGCCCCCACCCCGGTGTGCAACAAGGCTGTGCAGGCCGCCAAGGCCCCCAGGGCCTCGCTAGAGTCCGATGGCTTCAGCATCCAGCTGTCCAGCAAGAAGGACAGCTATGTGTCGCAAATGGGGAACAATTTTGCAACTCAGCTGCATATTAAGAGGATATCTGGTGAGTTTTTTTTTTAATATGTTTAAGCTACTACACCGTGAAATTTTAATCTTTGTTTTCCCGCGGCAGAATAACTTGACATAAGGAGTACTTTCGAAGCATAGGGTAAAAGTAAAAAAGTAAAATTTTTTTTTATTTTAAAATAATTAAAAAAATATTAATCAATTCGGTAAAACACTACTCAATAGTAACTCTAGAGGTAACTTTTAGGTACTACTCGAATTACACGCACCGCCGACATAGGGAACAGCGATGCATAAATGTTCAAAGCAAAATAAACTCCCGCACGTGGTGATTTTTCACAATGGTTAATCTGCCATTTTTTGGTTTCTCATATTTTATTTGTTTATAAAACGATTGTATTACCAAGACAAAACCATTTCGCTGCGGAAAAACAACCATTAAAATTTCACGGTGTATATTATGCAGGAAAACCGTATTTTTTTAGAGACCGACCGAGGCTTTCGATTGTGATTTTTTTTCGTTTTCGGCTATTCTCCAGCTGAAGCTTCGATTAAGCCGAAAATTAGGCGTAAAACGAAAACAAACAAGAACAGTGTACAGCGGAAATATTAATATTTTTTAATGTCTAAATCATTTTCCTTTTCGGCTAAAAATCAATTTTCGGTCGGACATTTTTTTTTTCTTTTTCTGAGACAAGAGCAACATAGTTTTCCATTGGACACGTAGTATTTATATAAATGATACCTCCAGTAACCAAATATTTTTAATACTATACTCGTATGGTCACAAAAGATCCATTGCAGCATCATCCAGAATTGCCTTAGGTTTCAGGATTACTGATTAAAATCATTAAAACTTGTACCTATAATTATAATTACGATCAGTGTAACCATATCAAAAGGCAAACCTGGGTACCCTAAATCTAGGATATAATATTTCATATTTTAACCTCATGGAGCGCGTTAATTTAAAACTTTACTCCGAAAACCAGTTCGGTAGTGAATGGTGAGTTTCAGGGAGTTATGCTTGTTAAAAGTGTTCAGAACGAACTCAGATCCCAGTATGTTCGTATTTGAATGTGTCGTACAAACCAATTACACACTTCCTATAGTATTTACACCCCACCTACGTAGTGATCACTCTTTGTTTATTTATTTAGTGTAGGGAGGTTCTGCGACATCACATAGGTCTAGTGAAAACATTTTTATTTTATTATTATATATCTGTTTGCATTTTAATCTGTCTTTGTTTCTTTGCTTATATACATGTTCAAAGAATTGTTCCATAAAAAGTATTCTGTCTGAAGTCCATGACAATAACGGCGTAAATACATAACACTTGCTATTAATTGACTATGTGATACAAAAAGTGCTTTATATATTTCTTTTTTTTACATTTGAATCATGGTTTATTGGGAAAAACATACTAAGCACAGATGCTTTACACAAAGCTTATCGACAGGCAGCCGAAGTATCTACTCCAATAAAATTAAAAACAAACTAAAACTGATATTTATTAAACGTACACCTTAGATAAAATTACCGTTATGAAATAAAAAAACAACGATATGTTTTGTTTTAAATCATATTAATTTAAATACTTTTTATTTTCCCTTTATAAAAACGAGGAGGCCGAAAGAGCATCAATTCTTTTGAATCCCGTTTTTGCTCGCTCTCGTCTTTCTTTTTGACTGAATCGGAAGTGGTCTCTGGCTGACGAAAACCTTTATTAAATAGGTAATTCTGTGTAATAAAGGAGAATATGGATAGTGGTACATCATAATGATGATAACGTCTCATTCTTGTACTTGTGTCTCCATCTCTCCTGCGTTGTTTGTTGGCACTTGTCACTTCCAATATGCAAAGCAGAAGAAGCTGTAAGCAGAATTAAAAGAGTGGATTTCTGCTTGTGCCATGCAGAGTTCCAACCTATTACTATTATTGCTGTCTCGTGTATCGTCTCGTCCATGCCTTGGAAAGCACGATAAGCTGTTATTTGTATATCTTTGACAGATGTAACGGGTAGTCAGAAGCCCGAGAGTCTGACCAAGGGGTGTCGTATTACCCAATAACTGGGTTATTGAAGTCAGAATTCGCTTCATGTAAAATACTGGTACTCAGCTGTATACGGTTAGACTGGAACATAATTAGGAAAAGGCAGATGAGTTGACTAGTATTCCTGTCAAACAATGAAAATCAACAATCAACTCGGCCCATTGCAGTCCACTGCTTGACATAGGCTCGTCTTTCAAACTGTTCCACAACACCCAGCTTACATCCCGCACATCCTGTCTGTCCCAGCCACCTCATTATGAAAATAATTCTAGGTACTTATTTATTTTGGACTGGACAAAAAAGAACGCACATAAACCAACATTGCGTTTATTGGTTCTTGTCTACTTAATACTATTACTCTGTTCTATACATAAACTTTCATGTGTTTCAATATTATTATAATCAAAAGCACTGAAAACAAATCAGAAATACTATAACTCAGATAAAATACTTCCGAGTTGGTAGATGTCACATCACATATCTTAGAATTTTTTGTTCTAGACTGGTTTCCTCACGATGTTTTGCTTCACCGTTTTGAGAGTCGTGGAGTAGAAATAATTTACAAAAAGTAAAGCGCTTGTCTGGGTTCGAACGTACGACCTACAACTCGTCCTTCCACTACGCCATCACTACTCTTCGCACTTTCTAGTCACTTTAGCACTGAAATGGCAAAAAATAATGAGAAATTACTCACGTATTTCCATTTTTTCATAGTTTCAATTGGAGAAGGTCTAAACGACGTGTAAAAATGTCAAAATTTCGTTGGCCATTAAATAGTCAGCTCTTATCTCAATTAATTTTGAATTTTCTCTTAATTAATCAATTGGATACGATGAAACTGATTACAAAAACAGTAATTATAATCGAAAGGTGTACGATTTTTCTGATACCTACTTAATTAAATTTTAAAGCCGTATCTTTTAAAGAAATATTTTAATGAGCCGTAAAAATACCAAAAATCCAGAAATATTTTATCTTATAATAATAAACAGGGTTAAATTATATTAGCTAGCAAAACTTCACAGACGTGATGCACCCCCGCTCGAGCCGCGGCCGCGAGCTGACGTGCTTACAAACGCTACTCATTATTAATTCGTAAAATTATTTAGAACATCACTAATAAACCTAAACTGAACACTCTTCGGCTACGGACTAAGTGACAAAGAGAACTGTTTAAAAACATTAACAATAGGGTATTTTACTCTATACGAGAAAAGGTCTAAAAATATATTATTGAGATAGCTCAGGCAAAATGCAGTCTGTTGCGGCTGTTGAAAATGTTCGTTTTAGTTCATGAAACAACAAAATATATTTTAAAATACAATATAAAGATTTCAGTTTTTTAAATCTGTTTTTGAACACCATGAAATAGTAGCCGCCATGTTATTACGTCATACGGCATTTCAACTGAGCAACTTTGTACTTTTATTATTTTCGTAACCAAAGTAATTTTTATTTAAATAATATTTTGCATTCAGGAACAGCAAACCAACGATAAGTAGATAGATAACTCAATTTTGTAATTATAAACAATTGTCTTATAAAATATCAGTGCATTTGTTTAAATAGCAAACTGAAGTCATATCCACAGAGCAATATGGCGTGGGTGCGCCAAAGTTCACCTAAATTTTCAACTACGATATTTGGAAATCCGGAAATGTTCTTCCTAACATTTTTCATCCTAACAATCACAATTCCTAACTACTCTGTCTCTAATGTTCATAATTCCGAAGCATTCAACTTCATAATGTCAGTAGCAATAAACATCTATTATACTTTTATTTGTTTTCCTATATTTTCTCAACATAACCATCTTTTACACTACACGCGTTATATTAGCTTCACTTGTATGTTTGTTTGTTTGTATGTTTGTATGTAACCGACTCCTTTGTGCGCTATTTTGACCCACTTTAAACGGTCAGATTTCATTTAAACTTTGTAGACTTATCGAGGACCTATGACAATTCAATAATTAAAAAAAATAGAAAAACACGCTTTTGTAGTTAGCAAAACTAAAAAATAGAAAATACATAATAGTTTTAAAAACTAAAAAACACGCTTTAAAAACCAAACTAAAAAGTAGAAAATAATTTAATTCTATTAAAAAGCGTGGGGTGCTTGATATTAATTGATTATAAAAATACCTCAAAAAGCACCCCACGCTTTTTAATAGAATTAAATTATTTTCTACTTTTTAGTTTGGTTTTTAAAGCGTGTTTTTTAGTTTTTTTAAACAATTAATTACTATTCATAATAATCAGTATAGGTTAGGTCAGGTTAGAACTGTGACCAACTACGCGCGAGCCGAGCGAGCGAAGCGAGCGGTGCCGCGGCAGCGGCCGGCGAGCGCTACCTCGAAATTGGTCGCGAAATTTTTCTAAGAATTTAATAATAATCATACCCTTAAATTAAAACTATAAATATCTTCTACCCACATATATTTTTTATTACACTTGGTAAATGTTTCTTTCTGAGTATGAGTGAAAATATTATGGTAAATATGTTTAGGGATAAAAGCGTTATGATAAAAAACAGTAGGAGTTTAAATATATTTACATTAGTGATATTATTAATTAGTTAAAGTTTAAGTTAAGAAAGTGATGAAACTAGAATAAACCAATTTCTTTTTTTAAATCTCCAGGTGCTAGGGCCACATAAATTAGGGCTGAGTAAGTAGCAGATGACCCCACCTATCCACCATTTTCGTATGTTCAACGTTCTGCCAAACACTCTGTATACACCAAAAGGCTTTGAATATTTGTAATTAATAATTTACCCTATATTACACTAACACAAACATGCACCCCCACACTCACTGACATATTTAAACGAGTTTCAATATACCTATAATACCTTAACTAGGGTAGCCCAAGCGTATTAAGGTCGCCATCTAATTTTGAATCCTTGTTCAACTTTCAACTCGTATCATGGATAATGAAAACAAGATTATTTCAGAGGATTTCACCAGAACAATGCCACACATTTTAAGGTAGTCCACCAAATGGACTACTGTAATTCTTTCATCTCAATATAACAAGTTTTGGCAACTTCTCCAATTTTCATAATCTTTCAATATTACTAAACCGAATTAAAGTGGAATCTGACGTAATTGTATTATCTGAGTGCTGGCTAAGCAAATGTCCTTTGTTACCTCACATAAATAGGTTTGATGTACACGCGTCCGAATATACAAATCAGAACGATGGCATAGTAGTGTACACCAAATTAAGCATACGCTGCACTGTAGTAGCACATGCCATTCGCGAAACAAATTGTATTACTTACTTACTGCATAACCGCGTGGGGATGCTCCGGTAAATGCCTCCTACTTCATCTGGAAAGAGCACAAAGAGCCGTTCTAAAAGTCTTGGAACATTAACCTATTTGGTTCCCCACCGAAGGCTTGTATGTTCTTTGCAAAGTTCCTACTGTAAGACAAGCATTTCTGATAAGCACACTATTGCGTAAGCATACAGATATTAAATATGACCTTAATCTCCATACTCTAAAACGCAGAGTAACCAGAATATGTCTGACAGAGAGAGCTTATCTTGTAATTGCGAGGAGACACTATAACTTTTTGAGTCCTGTTATCTATAACAAAATTAATGAGAAATTAAATATCTATCAGCTCTCGTTACGAGAGTGTAAACTGAAAATTGAAAAATGTCTCCTAAACCTGACTTATGAGGAAACAGAGAACATAATCTCCAAAGTTAAATTATATTATTATCACATTCTCTGCATATACATACAGGCACCCTTCCCACACATACTCAGATGCACGCACCTCCACAACCCGCCTCACACCCACGCTCACTCACACACACACATTCACTCACACACACATTCACCCACTTAAACTGCTACAACTATTATTAATAAATGTCTAGCTCTAGTTTTATTATTATTAAATGTTTATGTCTAGTATCTATCTATTAAGTAAAACCATAAACAAAATTGTTGTTTTGGAACTCAGTTGTCCTTCGCTCTTGGGGTGGGCGCTAATAACGTACACAAAAATTGTAATATGTTTTCTGTTCCAATAAATATTTGTATTTCTACAGCTAAACATGAAAAACAACAAAAATTTAAAAAAAACCGATATAATTCGTGTAAACCTCACAGACGTGATGGGATATCGCTATCTTAACAAGATAAAACAAAAAAATCGAATTCCTCAACTCATACTTCAAGTAACAACACTATCAGCGGTCATTGATCCTGAAACAAAAATCATCAAATACATATTTTTATTTTGTTGTGTTTAAATATCGATACCTACCATGCCAGCGGAGTTTTGCTAGCTGATTTAATTTGACCCTTTAGATACATAAATTAAGATTCATTGATGTTTATAGTTTAATATTCACAATGATACCAACTTGTGAGTGAATGGGAAAAAATAAATCAAAATCTAAAATCAAAGTCATTTATTTAAACTAGGCTGAGAGTCAGCGCTTTTTTAACGTCAAAAAAATGCGTATTGGAACCACACTCCGAGGGTTCCGTACCCCGAAAGGGAAAAATTGGGAATGTCATAAAATTATTGTTGCAAATATTTTTTTGCTGATTTCCGGAAAAACTTAAGAGACCATCTTTTATTTTTGATTAATGACATCGCATCAAGTCATAATTCTGAATGTCGGACAAGCAATCTTATCAAGGGGTATTTATGTTATGCAGGGTTTTCGTGTAAAATACTGGTATTCAGTTTCATCAGGTTCGACTAGAAACCTTTTCCTAGGGGACATAGGAAAAGGATAAAGACATTTTACAGGATTTACCATATTCAATCTTCATCTACTCTAATTATTCCACATTTCATGCTTTTTCGAGATACAGGATTTTTTCAGACATTTCTCACAATAAGCCAAAATATATGCCAAATAAATAGAAATGAAAATATATTCTGTAATATGCTAATGAATATACTTGGTAGCCAATACGATTTAATAAGCCCATTTTTTAAATTTCGGCACCCCACTCTTGCCCCTATTGCAAAGCAATTTTAATACCTTTAAGTAAAATTATTTACCTCGCACTATGTTTTTTTTAAGGGTGGAAAAACTGGGAAATCATCAAATAACTTCTTCCGCTCTGGGCGGAGCGGGAGGTCAATCCTTTACTGACTAAAACCCACCCGTGTTTCTTCAGTTGCCTGCGTGCTAGGGGCCACGGTATCTCTTTCGAACAACCAGCACCCCTGGCAGGCATTGGCTCTAGCGGACCCCACCAGTTGGTGCTGACGTCTCTTTGAAGCGTGCGTGGAACACAACGCGCCGTCGGACCGGGCTTAGTCCTTACCGGACAGCGAGCTACCCATTAATCGCCGTCCGCAAGCCCGCGCCTACGGTGGCCGGGAATCGGCCTGGGATTCCCAACGAATAGGGCGTCTCCTGTGGCGACTAGGGCCGTGAGGGCGCAGAGATTGCTTCTCCCTCACGTGCGCCGCCTCCCTATTCGCGAGCATTACTGCTTCGCAGAAGGTGACGGCTTCCCATGCACTCTCGCTCCGTACCATGGCCTAGACCAGGGCCGGACGCGAGAGATCGTCGCCGCCGATCGCCTCCACGAGGACACGGCGGTGCTCCGTCCAAGGCGGGCAGACCTCCACCGTATGCTCCACCGTGTCCTCTAGGCGATCTACACAGTGGTAACACCCGGCCGTTTCCTCCCGCCTTATTTGAAACAGAGACCTTCCAAAACAACCGTGTCTGGTTGCGTTAGGCGGAAGGTGAGGACGCCGTGGTGCCTCTTAATCTACACATCAAAGAGGACGCCGTGGTGCCTCTTAATCTACACATCAAAGAGGGGACTTGCTGCCTCATTTGTGGCATGCCCAACCTTGCACTATGGTTGTGCTGGGGTTATTTAAAACTATATTTTCCAAACTAGTTGTTAGCATCAGTATGTAATTGCTGGAATAAATAGCTGTGACATACAGACGAAGTCGCACCATACAGGTATATCAATCAAAATCAAAAGTCATTTATTTAAACTAGGCTGAGAGTCATCACTTTTTGTACATCAAAAATACATAAGACAGTCCCCCAAAACGCCCGCCCTTCACCACTTCCTAGTACTTTAGTTTGGAATAAGAAGTAGCGCAACAAACTCCCCAGCAGCACAGCTGTCTGTTAAGTTGGTAGAACTTAATTCTATAGAATAATAGGTAAGTAATTAACATTCAACCATAAATGAAAATTTCATTATTAAAAAAAATGGTTTATACAGTCAAATAAAATAAACAATGATATGAAGTAACTCATATGACCTGTCAGTAGTTAAGCTAAATTTGGTGAAAGAATGTGTTCTTTCGTCGTCTTGAGTTAATCACAGCGACCAAACAATTCTTATCGTTTAAGTAGTCGTTAATAGAATAGTATGCCTTAGAACAAAGATTTGATTTTACTTTAACTAAACGCATTAAAATGTAAATCTAGCAAAGAAGATGGAAGCTAGTTAGTTATAAAATATATTTTAACGATTTTGTTACGGAATCCAAAAATGGAAATTCCTGTTTTAATGATAAATTGTTTCTAATAGTCGAAATTATACATACCTATTAACAACTATTTCACTTTTACTATATTTATATTCTATTTTATATCTACTATCTGAATGAAATCAAAACTAAAAACCAACCATTAAAACTGACATTTATTTAAAAAAAATCTCATCCTAACCGTTTTATTTTTATGAAAAGAGGTCTGAACTGTATCTTTTCTTTGGAATCATCTGTATCCGGTTTCTTCTCTCCAGAGTCTTTCCGCAGGGTTTTTGAGGAACTGCTTTTTGACCGGAAGGGTAGATCTACTGTTTGAAGACCTAGGTTTTCTAGGAATTTTTTGAAAAATTCGAAGAGTCCACCTTCCCAGCCAAAACGTTCGATGTTTGAGGTTCTGTCTTTATGTCTCCTCCGTGCTGAAGTGATACTTGTCAATTCTATTATGCAAAGGAGGAGAAGCTGTGAGCAGAAGACAAAGATTTGATTTTAATAATGTGAAAATTAAATGCTATTAAGCGACAAAGTGACTCGTGATAAAAAATGTCGATTAAAATAGCATTCCTCCTTATTGCCGAACCATGCAAAGTGAAAAATTTTGAATAATTTAGCGTTGATAGAAGTTTATGCAATATATTAACTAAAAATAAAATAATATCTTGAGAGACAAACAGTTTTCGCTAGTCTTGAAAACATATGCTAACTTTGTGTATGGCGCACATTACATAACATCACGCCTAGATTCTCCGGAGGGTTATGCAGAGGTGTATCCATAGTACACCGAAATTTCGCCAAGAGCCTATTTGCCATAAACCGGGCACGAATCCAGACTCCAAGCTGATTCTGAGAAATTCCAGATAGCAAAACCCAATAATACTTTGACGACCTGGGAATCGAACCATGAATTCAGGCGAGCATCGGTTTCAATTATGTTTTACCAAAGCCACTTAAGAAAAGAAATGTATTACATTATTTTGTAGACTTGGATTTAAAAACAAAAAAAAACTACTCACGTATTTCCATTTCTTCATGATTTGAACTCGCGAAGTACCTTTGTATGATCGGCAATTAAACATGTGAAAATTTTGCCGACCTTTAAATAGTCAGAGCTAATCTCAATTTAAAGTATGTAGTTATTTTCCATCATTTATTAAAATACAATTCTTTTTAAATTAATCAATTTGATACGACGAAACTCATTACAAGAACGGTACCTATAATTATAATCATTGAATGGTGTATGCCGTTTTCTGGTAATTAATCTGAAAAGCATGTTTTAACCAATAATTTAATGAGCCGTGGAAATACCAAAAATCAAGGACAAATACTTCGTTTTGAAATATTTTGAGTTCTTTAATGTAGGATATACGCAGTGACACACTTGTGAGTTTACATTTAGAGAAAACTTTACTACAACAAAAAATAACAAGCAACTAAAACAACAACACTACAAAGTGAAAAATTACTTTTATTCCGGAAGTCGGTGGCAAAAAACGAAAATATAAAACCAAAGACTTACTACCTACGAACAACTTTTTAATGCTCACTGTTTTAGCTGAGGTAAGTACCCCCCATACACATTTGTACAATTGCTATTTAAATTTATCAATTTACCATCTATTGATGACGATAACTTCCTGTCACTATAGTGTACATACACTAAGTTGAAAAAATACGTATTATTGAATCTAAATCAAAAACTACCCAAGCAATAGCAAACTTACTAAAACGTATGTATATGGGACCACTCCTGACTACACTATCCATTAAAAAAGAATTTTCGGAATCGATGTATAATTGTGTAACATATATACAAAGAAAATACAGTAGAATTTAATAACTAATGCGATCCCCAAAAAAATACTTTTTGAGCTAAGAAAATATAAATTGAATTTCTTTTCAAGGTGCCCAGACAATCCTCATTGCGCGTACAAGACTCACCCTTAGCCGTTTCTATTTTATTTTTTAATGTCCTGTGTGAGTTCCAAAAGTTCTCAATACTTTTTCTTTGCACTGAAATCATTCCCAATCGCAGTAGCTTCTGTGCAATGTGCAGAACAGAATATTCACTGCTTTGAGCGATTATTCCGGTGCGTTCACACTAGCTGGTCTTAGTAATTGCCTGCAGTCCTTTTCAGGCGCTAATCTCTGGATAGACTCATTAATTAGTTAAACGTCTACTGTTTAATTTGTTTTGAGGAGAATTACTGGGATGGACTTAACTAAAATGGCAGCGACAATAGTGTAGATTGGTCCATTAATGCAATTTAAACCGTAATTAGCAAGCTGTTGGTTTTAGAAGCGTTTTGAGCAAATTATAAGATTAGGAATGATTCCAGTACAAATAAAAAGTATTTAGAACTTTTGGAAATCACACAGGACATTAAAAAATAAAATAAAAACGGCTAAGGGTGAGTCTCGTACGCGCAATGAGGATTGTCTGGGCACCTTGAAAAGAAATTCAATGCATATTTTCTTAGCCCAAAAAGTATTTTTTAGGGATTGCATTAGTTATTAAATTCTACTGTATTTTCTTTGTATATTATGTTACGCAATTATACATCGATTTCGAAAATTCTTTTTTAATGGATAGTGTATGAGTCAGGAGCGGTCCCATATACATACGTTTTAGTAAGTTTGCTATTGTTTGGGTAGTTTTTGATTTAGATTCAATAATACGTATTTTTTCAACTTAGTGTATGTACACTACAGTGACAGGAAGTTATCGTCATCAATAGATGGTAAATTGATAAATTTAAATAGCAATTGTACAAATGTGTATGGGGGGTACTTACCTCAGCTAAAACAGTGAGCATTAAAAAGTTGTTCGTAGGTAGTAAGTCTTTGGTTTTATATTTTCGTTTTTTGCCACCGACTTCCGGAATAAAAGTAATTTTTCACTTAGTAGTGTTGTTTTTTTAGTTGGTTGTTTTTTTTTGTTGTAGTAAAGTTGTCTATAAATGTAAACTCACAAGTGTGTCACTGCGTATATCCTACATTAAAGAACTCAAAATATTTTAAGACGATGTAATTGTCCTTGATTTTCGGTATTTCCACGGCTCATTAAATTATTGGTTAAAACATGCTTTTCAGATTAATTACCAGAAAATGGCATACGTCATTCAATGATTATAATTATAGGTACCGTTTTTGTAATGAGTTTCGTCGTATCAAATTGATTAATTTACAGAGAATTGTATTTTAATAAATGATGGAAAATAACTACATACTTTAAATTGAGATAAGCTCTGACTATTTAAAGGCCGGCAAAATTTTCACATGTTTAATTGCCGATCATACAAAGGTACTTCGCGAGTTTAAATCATGAAGAAATGGAAATACGTGAGTAGTTTTTTTTTGTTTTTAAATCCAAGTCCACAAAATAATGTAATAAATTTCTTTTTTTAAGTGGCTTTGGTAAAACATAATTGAAACACTTGAAACCGATGCTCGCCTGAATTCATGGTTCGATTCCCAGGTCGTCAAAATTTTATTGGGTTTTGCTATCTGGAATTTCTCAGAATCAGCTTGGAGTCTGGATTGTGCCCGGTTTATGGCAAATAGGCTCGTCCCCCTATTGCATAGGACTTAAACAGTCTTGGCGAAATTTTGGTGTACTATGGATACACCTCTGCATAACCCTTCGGAGAAGCTAGGCGTGATGTTATGTAATTATGTAATGTGCGCCATACACAAAGTTAGCATATGTTTTCAAGACTTTAGCGAAAACTGTTTGTCTCTCAAGATATTATTTTATTCTTAGTTAATAAATTGCGTAAACTTCTATCAACTCTAAATTATTCCAAATTTTTCACTTTGCATGGTTCGGCAATAAGGAGGAATGCTATTTTAATTGATTTTTTTTTATCATGAGTCACTTTGTCACATTTCATTTTCACATTATTAAAATCAAATCTTTGTCTTCTGCTCACAGCTTCTCCTCCTTTGCATAATAGAATTGACAAGTTTCACTTCAGCACGGAGAAGAGATGAAGACAGAAGCTCAAATATCGGACGTTTTCGATTGGAAGATGGAGTCATCGCTGACATTATGAAAAGATTCCTAGAAAACCAAGCTCTTCAACCAGTAGATATACCCTTACGGTCAGAAAGGAGTTCCTGTCAAGTCCAGTGGAAAGACTCTGGTGAGAAGAAACCGGATACAGATGATTCCAAAGAAAAGATGCTGTTCAGACCTCCTTTCATTAAAAAAAATGGTTAGGATGAGAATAATTTTATTTTGTTTCAATAAATGTCAGTTTTAACTGTTGGTTTTTAGTTTTGATTTCATTCAGACAGTAGATATAAAATAGAAAATAAAAATAGTAAAGTCAAATAGTTGTAAATAGGTATGTATAATTTCGACTATTAGAAACAATTGATCATTAAAACAGGAATTTCCATTTTGGGTTCCGTAACAAAATCGATAAAATATGTACCCGTATGGTGCGACTTTGCCTGTCTGTCACAGCTATTTATTCCAACAATTAGGTACTGATGCTAACAACTCGTTTGGAATATAGTTTTAAATAATGTTAGCCCGACCATGGTGCAACGTTGGGCACGCCCACAATTGAGGCGATAAGTCCCCTATTTGAGGTGTAGATTGAGAGGTGCCACGTCGTCCTCACCTTCCGCCTGACGCAGGTCCTCACCGGAGACGGATGTTTCGTGAGGTTTCTGTTTTGGATAAGACGGGAGAAAACGCCCGGGTGTTACCACTGTGCAGATCGCCTGGAGTACACGGTGGAGCATACGGTGGAGGTCTGCCCGGCATGTGTGGAGCACCGCCGCCCGTCGTGTCCTTGAGGAGGCGGGATAGACTTAACTAGAATGGCAGTGAGAAAGGTGTGAGTTGGTCCATTTATGCAATATTTTAGAAGCATTTTAGGCAAATTATATCTTCGAGAATGCATCGTATTTATTCTAGCCTGTAAGACTGCGTCAGTGAGTCACTGAGGACACATAACTGCATTATTTTTGACAGAAATAACAATATTTGAACTTTTGCCTTAGATACGCTGTCAGAAAACTGAGTTTTCTCACAGATTTAACTCATCAAGATGTTTCAATCCAGTAGTAGCAACATGAATCGTGACTTTGTGAGGCTTCAGACGCAAGTGCACATCTTGAGTTTCATTCGATTGATCGAGTCTGGTCAAACCACGCTGGAGTCGGTACACTTCATTCATTCAGTCATTTAATAAAAACTTTATGGACCAAACGATGGGATTGGTCCTAAAATCGTCTTATTTTATCTTGTTCTAACTTTAGGGGCCTTATTAATTATATCTAGCCGTCGTCTTTTGCAGTTGATTTCTTTCATATTATTTGAGTAAAACTTACATGAATTGGGTTGGTCACATCTGCTGCTTGTTGGACGAACAATGGGCCAAACTAATGAGTCCCTCGAAATCGTGACAAGTACCATCTCGGCAGCCCCAGATGGCGATGGCGGGATGAATCTCCTTCGAGAAGTACTGGTCCTTAGTAGCCCTAGATAGAGAGAAGTGGAAGAAGAGAGGATAGTAAAGGCCTCCATACTTCCCTTCCACTTCTCTTTGTCTGCTCTGCACTGGCTTGTAATAATAATAATGGATTAATCCGCAATTTGACATCACTTGCATACTTTCAAAAAAACTTGGCATTACCAATATCTTTTCAAATCTCCTAGCGGATAACAGGATTTATAGCCTATTTAACAATTTTTATAGGCCTCATAATTTCAATTATATTAAAGCGTTACGCCCTAATTTCGTAGAAAATATAACATTGAAGTTTATCGCTAATAATTTTTGATAACTGGAGGCTGTTGAAATAAATACTCTCGGGAGATTTCCATTTTATTGTTCAAAGAATTTCTTTGATCCTAAGGATGATGTTATTAAAGCAAAGTTTTTATTTATGTGTTGCCCTGAGGCTACGGAAAGAGATTTTATTTTATCATGTGCGAGTGTACCTTTCAAGTTTTCGAACACAATTTTGTTTATGGCCAAGTTCATTTCGAAATTGTTTGTGTAATAAAACGTTTCTTTCTTCATTTTTTTTTTGTAATATGAAGATGACAACACATTTACTACTAGGTATTTTATGTCAGGTACAGATTGGAGTACTTAACGTAACTTGAAATGTAACACAAGCTAAAACCAATTCGCTTAGTTGTGGTACCAGTCTTAACAAGGTCGTTTTATCCAGTAAATGGGTTGTGGAGGAGAAATGATAGGCAGTTCCTCCATATGAAATACTGGTAATCAACTGCATCCGAGTAAACTGGAACCAACCAATATATTAGTCGTTGATGAGGCAGATGATGTTATGATAGGTACTCAATACTTTATTGCATTCCACAATGTATATGCTTAGGTGGTAAACATTAGCTTTACGACACAATCGTGGACCCTGTCGGGCACAGCAAAAGAAATTTAGAAGGTTGAGATGAGGACCTATAGTTTATCTTATAATCTAAGTTATTCTAAATACAATAAAAATTAACAATAGAAAGAAATGTTTGGGTATTCTAAATTAGTTTTAGGGATTTATCGTTTAAATATTCGTAGACACTATAATAACATTTACTTATTAACATATTTTTTAATTTGTTATTGAATAGATGGAGTTTTTTTTTCTTTTCTAATTGATTTTGGTAAATTATTATACATTTTTATTGACATAACTAGAGGGCTTGTTGAATGTATTTTTAAGCGGGATGTTGGTAAGTTCAGTCGTGTTTTGTATCGGAGTGTGTATCTTGTTTGTATGTCTTCTCGTTTGGTGTAAAACTCTTGGTGTTTATGAGCGAATTTGCATATTTCAAATATATATACAAGGCAGAGTTAGGATATTTAAATTTATAAAATGGGGTTTGCAGCTATCTATCTGTTGTATATTTACTAAGATGCGGATAAATTTCTTTTGTAATGTAAACAGTGTAGGTGCATCTGTTTGACGGCACGGTTGGCGCAGCGGTTAACCGATTGACAGCTGCGCTGCGTGTCGTGGGTTCGATTCCCGCACGGAACGAATATTGGTATGACCTACAAATAGTTGTTCCGGGTCTGGCTGTTTGTGTATGTGAGTTTAAATGTTTGTAAACGCACCCACAATACAGGAGTAATTCCTAGTGTGGGGCAACGTTTAAAAAAAAAAAATCTGTGCTGTTACCCCACATTATACCTATGTATATTACATGTTGCATTGTATTCATTTGGAGTGCTCATTTGTGATACTTTTCATTGGTGAAACCCGTAGGTAGGAACTATGTATATGTCGCAGCCATCTGGGTAAATTAGCAAGGTAATTGGATGCCTAGGCGGTTCATTAAACGCCGGAATCCAGTTAAATAGCTGAAGGACAACTAGCCAAGTCATTGAGCGCAACGTTTAACCAGATGACTGAATGTCGTGTAGTCATTTAGTTAAATTTCACAAATGATGTACGACTACTTTTTACCAATACCAACACTAAGTAACTAGTAATAGTGAAATGTTGGTTCACAACAAAGTATTTATCACGAATATTACTCAATAATAATTAAGTCAGTCAGTAAGTTGGGTATGTTTAGACTCAAATATTTCGCGAAAACTTGCAGAAGACGTAGTTTTATTATTCGGCACCTCCATGTTTTCATACTATTTTGATAATATCACACTTTAATTTCACTTAAAATTGCAGATAAGAACGAAAAATAACATTCACGGTTTGCGCCATATTTGTTTTGGTGACTACTAGAGCTGCAGTGGAAAAAAACTGAACCAAATTTGAATCACTTGGCTGAGTCTTTGTCAGTCATCTTCAAATCGCTGACTTTCAACACGACAAGTTGTTAAAAGTTGATTGATTCTAATTCAATGAACTATCGGCCTAGGCATCCAATTGGATGTCGGCGTTTAATGGACGGCCTAGGCATCCAATTAGCTGGCTGATTAAACCAGATGGCTGCGACATATACAATATGTAACAAAAACCCTGTTGTTCCTTTTAGGGACGTATACACTCATCTACAAGCACAACATTGATGAAGTTATAGTTTAAAAAAATAAGCATTGGCTAGTCGAGAGTTCAATATCAAATAAAAAAATTCGTCCTCGTCTAAAGCGGAAAACCTTCTGCATAGTAGTGTGCCCAAATGTAGTCGCTTATTTAGTTTCGAACATGTAACGCCTCGTGATGTAGTTAGTATTTTTAACACACTTAAGTCTAAAAACACTGGTGACTACTGGGGAATCTCTATTAAACTTTTAAGTAATATAATCGATATTGTAGCCCCCTATCTAGCTATTACTTTTAATAAATGTGTTGACTTAGGAACTTTTCCCGACCTCATGAAGAGTAGTAAAGTCATACCATTATTTAAATCAGGTAATAAAAATAACGTTGGAAATTTTAGGCCTATTTCTATCTTACCGGCATTTAGTAAAATATTTGAAAAGTTAATACTCAAGCAGTTGCTAAGACATTTTAATTTAAATTGCCTCCTTCATGATGAACAATATGGCTTTACAAAAGGTCGTTCAACTACAGACGCGGGTGTTGCTCTGCTGAAACACATATTTAACGCATGGGAGAACTCACAAAATGCCATTGGAGTTTTCTGTGATCTTTCCAAAGCATTTGATTGCGTGCACCATGACACGCTATTGCGTAAACTACGTCATTACGGTGTTCAAAATGAAGCTCTCAACGTAATAAATTCTTATTCTAATAATAGGCACCAGTGTGTAGATATTAATGGTGTGAAATCGTCCGGGCTACCAGTTCAGTTAGGTGTACCTCAAGGCTCAATACTGGGTCCATTCTTATTCTTAGTGTACATTAATGATTTACCATTCTATTTAAAGGGTATCTATGACGTTGTACTGTTTGCTGATGATACCTCTCTTATCTTTAAAGTAGACAGGAATAGACAAGATTTTGACGACGTAAACAGTGCACTCTCAAGGGTTACGCATTGGTTTACCACGAATAATCTAGTTCTCAATGCCAAGAAAACTAAATGTATAAAGTTCGCTTTACCGAATGTAAGAAATCTGGGACCCAACATCGTCTTAGATGATGAGGTGCTTGCAACTGTAGAATCGGCCGTTTTTCTTGGCATAACAGTAGATGCCAAACTTCAGTGGGGATCACATATATCAAGCCTAGCGGGAAGGCTCAGTTCGGCCGCTTACGCCGTCAGAAAAGTAAGACAATACACTGACGTTGATACAGCTCGGTTAGTCTATTTTAGTTATTTTCATAGCGTTATGTCCTACGGCATTCTGCTGTGGGGTAAAGCGGCTGACATTCAAAATATTTTTGTTCTTCAAATACGAGCTGTTCGTGCAATTTACCAACTAGGTGCTAGAGTTTCTCTGAGAGAATTTTTTAAAGATATTGGTATTCTCACGGTGGCATCACAATTCATCTTCGCTAACATCTTATATATTAGGCAAAATATACACTTATACACTAAAAACAGTGATACTCATAATATTAATACTAGAAATAAGGACAAACTACGTGCTCCGTTTCACCGGCTTCATAGGGTTCATAACTCATTTGCTGGGCTTGGTATAACCTTCTATAACAAGCTTCCTTCTTCTTTGTTAGATTTACATTTTAATGCGTTTAAAGCGAAAGTAAAATCAAATCTTTGTTCGAAGGCATACTATTCTATCAACGACTACTTAAACGATAAGAATTGTTGGTCGCTGTGATTAACTCAAGACAACGTTTATGTTCTTTCACCAGAATTAGCTTAACTACTGACAGGTCATATGAATTACTTCATATCATTGTTTATTTAACTTGACTGCATAAACCATTTTATTTTTATTTATTTTTATTAATTAAATTTTCATTTATCGTTGAATGATGGTTATATGCTATTATTGTATAGAATCAAGTTCTTCCAACATAACAGACAGCTGTGCTGCTGGAGAGTTTGTTGCGCCACTTCTTCTTCCCAGCTAAAGCACTAGGAAGTGGTGAAGGGCGGGCTTTTTGGGGGGACTGTCTTATGTAATTTTGACGTTCAAAAAGTGCTGACTCTCAGCCTAGTTTGAATAAATGACTTTTGATTTTTTTTTTTTTAAATAACTATTAAAATCGACACATTCAAAAAAATGTTTACAGTATCTGATTTTACAAGTATCCTTATTTCACACAATAGACTACGAGCTCGGCGGCTTTCGTTGATCTAATCAAAATCAGTTAAACATTACAAATATTCATAATTAAATATTTATTTTAATTAATTTGTTGAACAGTTTTTATAAATGAGTTGTTTTATTACGTATGTATACCGATTCTGAAAACGTGGGTAGAAGGAACAACAGGGTTTTTGTTACATATTGTATATAACATCCCTATTGAAAAACAAAACTATTCATAAACCGACTGGTTGTTCGATACTGCGTAGATAATCGGATTCGCTGATTGATTGATAGTTATATTTCAATAGGACACCGTTTCCACGCGAATGGAAAATAAACGAAATCGAATTTGAAATAGGTGTGACATGATCATCGACCCGTAAAGCAAATTGTGGGATGTAGGACGGATTTTATTTTGTTATTTAAGACTATTTTAATGCCCGCGACTACGTCCGTGTAAAATATCTTGTTTTAACATTAAATATCCTTTGACACTCAGAACTCCGGCGTTGTGAAATAATTTACGTAATCGGATCGGGAGTTTCGAAGGGTACCTCCTACATACAAACTCAGAAATTTGACTTAATATTAGTATTGATGGGGTAACTCGAGAAAGGAACATTGAAAACATATTCATTGGTACGGATAAGGGTGGTAAGGGTCGGTCCATTGCTACTTTAGCCTGCTTATTCTGCCGGGACACCTAATTCCGGATCCAATCCCTCTAAAAAATACAATCGCAGCTATTTTGCAGAAATATTTATCGTCATCTTCAGGGGGCTCTGTGATGACCTGGTGAAGGCCGCAGAAATCCGCTAGATGCGAAAAGCACAGAACCGGTCGAAGGGGCGGTGCTTGGTACAGGCCTATGTCCAACAGTGGACGTCTGAACGTCGCCGCTTTGACAAAATGAACCGTGTTTTGTACTGCCGGGACAAGTCACAAACTCGGGCCTAGTTTTAGCGATCACACCGAACTAGTTCAATGTTTGGCGGCCGAGGATAATGACGCTTGGGTGACGGACGTGTGATGAAGATGCGGCTAGGTGTAATTTCATGTATTGCTACTTCGGCGCCGTCATCTCGGTGATGACGCGACGTCCCGGCGACGGATGCGGTGGACAAACGCACTTAAGTGGAAACCACATTTGTTCCGTACTTAGCTTCTCGTTTCGCCTCTCTATTAGACACTGTTTACATTCAATGTTGATGTTCAATGTCGATCACGTCACTTTTGACGAAGCTTGGTAAGTATCAAATACACAAAAATATGATTACGTAAAATAACAATGAACAGGTTTAGAGGAGCCGATGCCAAAACAAATATTACGAGGAAATTATGAGGTCTTACATCGAACACAATGTTAACGCTTTGCTGTGTAAAGGAAATCTGTTTGAAAATTTTAGTTATGAATTTGTAACTTTCATGTTAGTGTGTATTGTGTGAATTAAAGACAACGTTTCCATTGATGAGTATTCTGGATGGAGTATTAAACATTTTTACTTCTGTTAAATAAAACATGGCCTTCGGTAACAAGCTGTTTATTTGCACTGAGGGTGCACTTACACGAGCAACTAAAATTGTTCCATCCTGGTCAATTCTCGTCAACTATGACGTCACGACTACATCCAGCGATTTAGAGCAATGGCAACATGTAGCAAACTGTTGCCAGAGATACGGCCACACATTACCATGCAATATGGAGCAACTTAAAAATGTAGGCAATACGCCCCCACCCCGCCGCCTCGGCCGGTGGCCGGTTCCTCTCGCAAAAAACGAGACGCAGTTAGTTATACGTACGTACAAACGAGATAGAACGAAAATTGACTAAAAATTTCTGAACCGAGTGGATATTCTGCAACTCATATTGGCGACATTGAGAAATTTGAAATATATGGAGCGATTAGAAGCAATATTCCCTAAACAATTTCCGCATTTTATTGTTGTTGCTCCAGATTGCTCCACTTAATTGATCCAGATTGATCCATTAGTGTTGCCGAGCAATAATTGCTCAAAAAATTGCCCGTGTAAGAGCACCTTTAGAGGCGTACGCGCACGGCACGCAGCTACTTCTTTATCCGTTCGGAGATCAGGCTTAGGATCAGCTGCCTCAGGTACTAGCTCAGCCGCTGCTTCAGATAATGTTTCAGACGCTGGCTCCCTGATTAATCTACCAGACCATACGGAAGAAAATTTTGTTATATGCCCATTTCCACTAACACTACGCAACATTTAAATGTAATGATGATATAATGTACATAACTTTGAATAATGATAATATAATCTTAGCGTATAACGTAAAATTTTTAGGCATTTATATTGACGAAAGTTTAAACTGGAAAAAGGAACTATCAGCAATAGAAAGCTCAATTAGTTCTGCTTGCTATGCCCTTAGAAGTCTGCGAGAGGAGATCACTATCGAACAATTAAAAGTAATGTACTATTCGCTTGTAGAGTCGAGGCTCAGGTACAGTATTTCTCTATGGGGAGGTAGTTACACGTAAAATGTGAACACAGCTTTTTGTCGTTCAAAAAAGGGCCTTAAGAACCATAGTGAGAATGCCTAAATACAGGATACAATTTTAACCAGTGCGAAAACTGGAACCATGAACGTAGAATGTATTCGTCGGTTATTAAAAAAAAATCTGCGTTCCATACATTTTAAGCGCGTATGTGTTGCACTTTTCTATGAAACAGCAACATTTTTTTTGACCGATAACCGACGAAAAATATTTACGCCACAGGATCCAGAATCATATGCTGAATTCTTGGTTACAGTTTGCGCACTGGTTAAAATTGTATACTATATAACTGCACCGTCGGATTTTACTCTCACTCCTTGCCGTTTTACTTAGGGCCGGTTTTTTGGTCCGTAGTTATCTCTACCAATGGTTAAAAATAGAAACGAATGGTTAAAGTTCAGGAAAATGTGTTTTTTAATCAATCGTTGTTTGATCCAATGGTTAAATAACTAACTATTAGTTAAAATAATTAACCACCTAATGTTGGAAAGTTAAACCATATGGCGGATAGTTAACTCAAGCACAGCAAATGACGATCGAGGTGAAAATTTAAGAACTTTAAATAGTTTAGTTTGACTTTAGGTAAAATAGATATTAAAAAACGTCATAGCCCTTTAAACATTACTTGACCAGTTGACTATAGTTAATCCAACAAATGGTTATACGGTTTGACCACGAATCAAAAAACCGGCCCTTAGTCATATCCTACATTTAGGTGTCACCTAGTCTTAGTGAAAACATTTGTCAGTTTGACTATAGAGACTCGGAATTTGTTTACTGAGTTCGCAAACAAACGACTTCAGAGAAAATTAACTTTAGATTACTAACTTAGGTTTTTGGAGGCCAATGCCATACCAATTATAAAGTTTTAAGGATTAAAGGATAATACAAATCTTTTTATTTTACAAAGGGGACAAATCAAGATTTCTAGATAGTTACCTACTCATGTAAAGTAATATTATAAAGAGAAAATGTTAACCATAGTGAAATACGCTTTCACGCTAAACGGCTGAACTGATTTTAATTAAATTTAGCACATGAGTAGCCTAATACCTGGATTAGGATATGGAATACTATTAATCCCGATGTTCCCACGGGATCGAGACTTATGCGGGTAAAACCGCGTGTCACAGCTATAGTATTTTATAAAACTACAATAGCTTTACAGCTTTTTGAAATAACTATATAAATCAAGTCACATGAATTTATCGTAGGTATCAATTAACTTTTAAATTGTGTGACTGATGGAGGATCAATTGTATGCCCCTTGGCAGAAGCGTGGCATGAAGCGATACCAGCGCCCCAGGAGAGAGCAATCCATTGAATGGGACATAAATATTATTTTTAATTGAAACAGTGTAAAGTCAAAAGTTGATTAAATATTTAATTAATCTGTAAAATATGCCTCAATACACCTTGGTTTGTTTGTAAAGGTTCTTGATTATTAATTACAATCGAGTGAGCGATTTTCTTGTGTAGTACAAAGGCATTGTTAATTTTTCTTTTCAATTTAACTATACAGGGTTAGTTTTCAAAGACCTGCCAAATTTAAAGGTGTAGTAAAGACCATCAGGCTGAACAATTTTCACCATGGGACCAATAAAGAAATCGCGAAAAAAAAATCTGCCGTCTCACATGTCATTTAGAAACTTCAATACCTGCTCAAGGTATTGAAGTCTTGTACAGGACAGTTGATATTTTTTTATGTGATAACGTTATTGTTCCCATGTCTGTGTTCCGTTGTGATGTTCGATGTTTGAGGTCTTTAAAATTTGACAGGTCATTGAAAAGTAACCCTGTATTTAAGTATACACATATAAACAGACAAGAAGAAAAGAACAGAAAAATTTGTAAAATGGTAAGGATGCTGTTGTTGTATCATCATTTCAACCGAAAGGCGTCCACTGCTGGACATAGGCCTCCCCCAGGCTCCTCCGCTTCGACCGGTCTTGTGCTGCCCACATCCAGCGGCCCATTCCTGCGGCCTTCACAAGGTAATCGGTCCACCTTGTGGGAGGCCTTCCCATTCTACGTCTTCCGATACGCGGTCGCCACTCCAGGACCTTTCGACTCCATTGGCCATCTGTTCTGCGAGCAATGTGCCCTGCCTACTGCCACTTAAGTTGTATATTTAGTTAGTAAATTATATTTTCAAAGAACAATGGAGTAACCGAAAATTCAATAAATTTAAGCAAAACTTAGTAGGTGCAAAAACTGGATATTTAAAAGAAAATTCCGGACAGTTAAGTTTTTCATAAACCTTGTAACAATTAATGTTTTATCTAAAAAAAATCCCTGCAGTCGAAAAATCCAGGCAAATGACAAGGCCGGTAAAAGTCCAGACGGGGTGCCAAAAAGCCAGACGCTTCCGGACAAATTCAGACGGATGGTAATCCTATGCTATTTTACAAATTCGGTGCAACATTCATTATTTCTGCAATTTATTACGTGCAACAGACAAATTGCTCTACGTAATCAATATCTGTTTAGCCTTTTCCCAATTATGTTGGGGTAGGCTTCCAGTCTAACCGTATGCAGCTGAATACTAGTATTTTTCATGAAGCGACTGCCTATCTGACCTCCACAGCCCAGTTACTATGTAATAAGATAAGCTCATGGCTTACCATATGTCATTTCGAAAAGAAGAAGGCCGAACATCTGAACATCTCATCAACCAGTTAAGACTGGTTGTCAGATTTTCGGGCTTCTAACGACCCGTAGTGACTGTCAAAAATCCACGAAAGACAGTCAAGACCAACGGCTTACAGAGGCATAAGCGGTCTCGGTATGTAAAGATAGTCACCCATCCACGGACCAACCGCTGCAAGGCAAGCTTAACCTGATCGATAGTTCCGCGCGACTGTTATCACTTAGCTGGGAACCTTTTTCGAATTGGTTCTTCATCCATTCACATTCACAATTTGTTCTAAGTAAATGCATGAACTAAACATTAAGTATTACTTGTAACTTTAAAAACAGACAGACGGCCAAACGTTAATAACAAGGCATACAATATTCCCCTACATGAATGACTTGACAACTACAACCAACTTAAGTGAGAGCGAATACATGCTAAAAGTTGTACTAAGTTGGGTTCAAGCACTTTAAGTTGCTTTCAAGACACCTATTTGTATGTAGATTCTACATAACAACATTTTGCTTGTACTTCAGTTTGACAGTTAAGTACAAATATGCAAAGTTTTTAAATGTTACTTAGTTAAGTGCAACATTAGTTCAACGATCTAAGTTAACAAGGTCTCCTGTGTAACATAAAAGGTAATTTGGTTAGCGTTTAAGTGCAAAAGATATTAAAAATGTACCATACACCTTATATCTTCTTAATATGTCGTTTTCTGTGCCACATTATATTGTAAAAAATAACTAGGCATTTATTTTAAACTTGCCGCTAGCCGGGGTCCGTAGATGGAGAGTGAGATTCCTCCTTGCCTCGGCAAGCACGTTAAGCAGTTGGTCCCGGCTACCATCTGTGGATGTTTGACAGATGTTACGGGTCGTCAGAAGTCCGAAATTATTATAACTAGTCTTACCCAGGGTTACCCAGTTACTGGGTTTTGGTGGTCAGATAGGCAGTCGCTCCATGTAAAATACTGGTATTCAGCTGCATCCGGTTAGACTTGAAGCCAACCTCAACAAAGTCAGGAAAAGTATAGGCAGATATTATTCGTTCAATTATGTAAAATTATATTCCCCAACTTTTTCATCGGAACATGCCAAAGGCAGCATCGAATGTCTTAATGTATTTTCATTTTCCACCAGTAAAATCGAAAATTAACATCAAACTTAATTAACGCTACTTAAGTACCTATTCTCCACCGAATTACGAACCCCGGATCAAATTAAACAAATGTATTTTGAACAGAACAAACATAACTTAACATAGTTAATTTCTAGTAAGACTTACAATCCTTTGAATGGCGTGCCAGTTGTAATTGCAGTGCATACACAACGGGCACGCCATTCAAATGATTGACTTTATAAAGTCCAAGTTCCACTCTAGTCTCTTTGCGGCACTGCACGATGCTTATAACGTAATAATCGGTGGAACTCGGAACACAGACATACTTATGGCCCAGCACACATACTATTATTGATAATTATTGTACTTGCCTACTTTAAGCATCAGCGATGAGCGAATAACTTGAGGTTTCAGAATTTTATTCTGTTTAAATGTTCATTTGACGGTGGGTGAACTGACTGACTGTCTGACTGTGACCAGACAGTCGCTTGTTCGCAGTTCAGCCCCCCGTTAAACTGATTTAATACATATGTACGTCATATAAGAAGCGAATTTCTTTCATTCTGATCAAAAGGTCATTATGAATTCAGAATCCGGAGATCTTAAGTGTTTTCAAAGCTTTCGATAAAAAACTCAACAGTTTATTTTTGAGCTTGGTTTTCGCCATTGTTTTAAAAACACTATCTAACAACTCAGTTCGATGCAACCAGAAGGTTTACAAAAATTGACAGTTTAGCGACACCGATATATAAAGTTCAATCAGGGTGTGAGAGCCGAAGAACCGTGTTTCAGGAGCTAAGTACAAAATCCGTAGCTACGGGCCATCCGTACTCCGTATCAACTACGGACATACGGTTAATTTGGGGCCCGGCCAAAGAATTAATGACACCACGTTTTGACATATGTGTCTGCTTCCGATATGTTTTTACCCACCAAAAGGTTATTAATCGGGTGTTAATTTAGAACTTTCTAACTACTTTCGGACGGGCCCGTATCTTCGTTGACGGACTTAGAGACTAGGCTCCCAGGCTAGGTATTGTCGCCAAATCGCTAGTCACCATCGCTCGACGATGTTCAAAGTGTCGTGTGTGCCTGACGTCACCGTAGAGAGTCTAGTGACGTAGATATTGCATGTAAACGGTTAAATACTTCTTTGAAACACGTACAACACGCTACCAACTACGTTTATTGCTGTACTATAGGAAGGTACTAAATTTTGCAGCTTTACCGAGAGCATTTTGTAAAATGGAATTGTATTGCACATTTTGAAGGCCGCAGGAATCTGCTGGATACGGGAAGCAGAGAACCGCTCGCAGTGGCTATGCTTGGGGAGGCCTATGTCCAACAGTGGGCATATTTCGGTTGAAATGATGATGATGATAATGATTGCGCATTTTGAACGCATACGGACGTGTGTTAACGTGGGCATAATTATTATTTTCATGAATTCGATCGGTCACGCTTAGTTTTACGCTTCTACTAATCTGTGGTTCTACTCGAGGTCCGTAGAAAAACCCTTAATATCCTGGATATCTGTGAAGTTAAACCGTTTCATGTCTCAATGATCCGGGACTTATAAATTTCGTAGAAAATGTATCCAGAATGAGACTGTGTAAAATGCTTTTCACAGAAAATAACACAAACTTGTAAACTTGTAGTTGTCGCGTTTCATCACGGCAATAGCGGTCATTGCCCTTTCCCTAATATCTCTCTACCCCTTAAATACCCTCATAACAAAAACTATATAAATAGTGTATTTTATGGGTTCCTACCCAAACAATACACTTTATATAGTTTTTCGTTATTAGAACATGTCGAAGATCACGATGAATCTATTTACGTTACGGACGTTAACCGACCTAATTTCATTTTCTAAATAGATATGCAAATAAATTTAAGGGTTCAGTCAATGACCGCTATTGCTATGCTAAAACGCAGCAACTAAAGTACTGCTTCTACAAGTTTAGCAGCGCAGATGACGCGTCAACTGCGCATAATTATTGTCGTGTGCAAAGACTCTTCCATCAAATAAAAATTCTAGGTTTTTTAATACATCGCAGACTGGCTGTATCAGTGAGTAATTCCAGTGTTGGAGTCTGGAATACTGATAATAATTATTTGAGAGATGAGCGCGATTTCGTACACCGTTGAGTGGTGGATTAAAAGAAAGATTAAACTCTCACCTCAGGTAATCCTTACTTTTGAGACTTAAAAAGCTTTTTGGATAGTCAAGTTATATCTTTAAGTCGTATCCAATTGAAGTCATATTGTTATTACTACTATTTTGATTAAAAAATCATCTTTGTTTCCTAATTAGGGCTTATAAAGCCACTCGCTTCTGCCCGCGACTTTTTACGCGTGTTTTAACAAAAATACAGTATAATATCTTGTGACACGGGGCAATAAGCGTAGCTTTCTAACATTTAAATATTTTTTTTATAATTAAATCAGCGGAGTTGTTTCGTAACACACTAACAGTAGCAATGGCTTTCATTTTGACAGTTCAAAAACTTTAATTGGAAAAAAGAAAGAAAAAAAGAAAATAGTGTATTTTACAATTAGCCATCCGTCACACTAAACGATTTCACGTCTTTATAAGTTTAGACATACGCTTAACTTCGTTATTATTGTTATTTACAAGAAGAAAAGCCTTAATTTTTACTCACAATAAGTACCTAATCCTAAACATAACTCAAGCCTCCTAGAGCCTTCAAAATTCTAAGACAGACCACATACCCTCCATATTTTGGCTTGGATTGTCTCCACACCATATTTATTGTCGCCTAACTTAGAAGATTAAAACAGTCTTCAACTTCGCTTTTCACCTATTGTGCTTTTCGCCATATATATATTCTTTAGTATTATTTTAACAACCCCACTTGTACCAAATCCCCTTTCAAAGAGCTGTAGAGTGTCCTCGTGTGAGGACATAAAGAGGGATCCAACTAGATTCATTTTACGTTGAGTAAGTGAGTATACTCGTACACTTGTTTACTGCCTTATTCTATAGAAATTGAATTGTGAGTTTTTAAGTCTTTAATATCTGGATGACCGAGCTTTGCTCAGTTTTTTTTTGGTTTGACGTTTTCTAAAAATGAAACCTAGCTAGATCGATTTATTGCCCCCGAAACCTCCTGCATACTAAATTTCATGAAAATTGTTGGAACCGTTTCCGAGATTCAGATTATATACACCGTGACATTTTAGTCGTCTTACAAAGGTGGTCCCCTCAATGTATCCGTCATTTAAAATACCTCTAGGCGCGATTAAAACATTATTACCATTAATTAAGATACAAAGCAAAATAATGATTGCTTTAGAACTATGAAACACCCTCCCTGTTCAAAATGTTTACGTATCAAACGGTAGAAGATATCTAGCTACCTACCATTACATTCCATCATTAATTCTATCTCCATAACAGGGTGTTTCAAACTACGTCATGCGTCTTAGTGACTTATATTTTAATTTTTTTGATTATAATTATGTTCACACATATTTTTTTTAATTAATGATTAGTAGTCATTGGATACATGAAGTGGGCTACCGTTGTAAGACGACTAAAATGTCGCGGTGTAAATTTACAAAAGTTGCTCGTTTAAAGGTTTTAGAGTCTTTAAAGATTATGAAACCGCTTTTAAAAATACTGAATTGGTACAAAAACAAGGTGAAACTGTAAAATTTAACGTGATTCGTAAATAAATGAAAAGCCAAAAAGTTAGACTAAGCGCCACACATGAGCTGAAACACTATCACAATAATGACATTTTTAAAGTTTCGGACTTGAAAGAAAAACGGAACGTTTTAGTCTCGGTGATTTGCACACAGATTGCTGGTCAAAGACTACAAATTAATTTTATGATTTTCTCGTATACAGGGTGGACATCGACGCGCAAACTGAAACTATGAATTTAGCACATAAGCTTTAAGGCTTATGTGCGTAAAAAAAAAATCATCAAATATTCATTCAGTTATCTCCATCGGTTTTATTATGTCGCAGTTTGTTTTTGTAGTTTATTATTACTTTCTTTCTCTGTGACGCCTACACTGTTAATATCAGTTCTTTGTTTATTGTTTACAATATTTCCCAACTATAGTTTACCAATTAAGACTTGTTTGTTATGATTTCTTTGATAAATAGATATGGCGTGGTAAAAAAATTGTAGTCTGAGGAAAAACAAACATTGTAAGGTAATCTGATAAGACCTAGGATAACTGGAATTTTATCTTGATGTTAGAAGTCTATTCTTGTGTACATAAATCTTATCGGTCGAGTATTTATACGTTTCAATTCGGCCGTGCATTATACGTCCTTAACTATACCTCCTTATCAGTCTTTAACTTACCTAAGTTCGGTCCAAAACACAAATAGCGGACGCTGGCCACACAGCTGCTTAATTATAGTGGAACTGGGCTGGCCACATCCATCGCATGTCGGAGCATAACCACAGCTTCGTGCGAGTCGCCTATAGAAAGTCAACGGAATCAACTGAATTCTTGATGGGGATCTCGTCACTTCGAAATTTCTAATTCAACCATAGCCATAAAAAAAACTGATTAGCTAATGATTTATCATTAGCTAATCAGTTTTTTTTTGGATGGAAAATCATCAAATAATTTCTTCCGCTCTGGATGGAGCGGGTGAGGGGGGGGGGGTGGGGGTGTCAGACTTTTACTGACTAAAACCCACCCGTGTTCCCTCAGTTGCCTGTGTGCCAGGGGCCACGGTAACTCTTTCGAACAACCCGCACCTTAGCTAATCAGTTAGTTCCTTGTCTAGAATATGACCCCCTAGCTTTTGCCAGCATTTGTCTCGCTTGCATGTTGTGGAAAGAAAATTATTCCACGGGACCTTATTACCGGGATAAAAAGTGTCTTATGTCCTAACCCAGGTCATGGTCTATCCATGTGCCACGTGGTATCTAAATCCGTCCCGACAGAAAGACTTACTTTTGCATTAATAATTTTAAAGTATCAAAGATCAATATCAAGATTCAGTATACGTCCACTTTTGAGGACCTAATGGACGCCATTTCTGCTGCAATTATAAGCTCTCTATACCAAAATGATTACAACAACTATTAGAATATTAATTAATATTTTGGTTGCCAACAAAAATATTTCTGTCCATTCGTAATTTCTGGATGACTTGCTCGGACTTTCTTGCTCGGTATTTTTTTGACGTTTTCTAAAAATGAAACCTAGCTGGATCGATTTTTCACCCCCGAAACCCCCTGCGTACTAAATGTCATGAAAATCATTGCAGCCGTTTCCGAGATTCAGATTATTATATACATATATATGCAATCGTTTAAAGGTATTAGATAGATACGATGCGCTGACGCAATCTACGGGCGATTTACCTACTCCCTGAAGTTGATGTTCCGCCTCATTAGATGATAGCGTGATAGTCAGTGCAGTTTTGTACGCAGACTTGTTTGCAAGTAGGTACTTACTTATTTAGATTTTGTTTCTGAATGCACAGTACCTACAACTATTTCCTTAAATGTCCCTCGGAATATAATAATATGAATGAATATAATTCAACGTAGCAATGAATGAAGATGACATGGGTGAGAGCGTTGATTGTTTGCCAAAAGTTAAATGAGTAACAAAACGATCTTTGCTCTACACCTATAGGGTGCGTACTATGCAAAATCGCGCGAATACGTGATCGTCGTGTTGATAAGTTACTTTTTGTTCGGTGAGCTTGAATGTCGCGCCAACAAATGGCGCTTTCCGGTGTTCCGAACAAAAAGTGACATGAATGGGACGATCACGTATTCGCGTGACAATCGCTTCTGAATAGGCCGCGAATATAGGCTATCGGATCTACTAGTTACTTTTTTTTTTAATTGTCCAGTCTCAGATTTAATGCCGCAAAGCATTCAGTGGCAGTCAACCATCAAGTGCTCTTTCTCTCTTCTTCAACCCTTGGCCACCCAATGCTGACTGTAGGTCTCTTCCAAATCTCTCCACTTTTGGCGGTTTTGTGTCATGGCTATCCGGTTTTTCCATCAAGTGCAAATAATATGAATCCAAGATTTATTATTTTACAAAAAAAAAAAAAACGAACTCCGCTGTTTACGTTCCCTAAACTTTTATAAATTCTCTGACTTAAAATCAGTTTAAATCGTTAAACCGTTAAATCTTTTTTTATTAGCCATTACTGTACCACTGCTGGGCAAAGGCTTCCCTACTCTCTTTCCACCTATCTCTGTGCAGAGCTGCCAAAGACCAATCTACATACCTATATTCAAAGATTCTAGCTCATCCCGTCATCTCCGTCTATATCCGCCGCGATGCCGTTTGGAATTTTAAGCGGGACCCACTGGGTCGTTAGTTTGGCCCATTGATCGTCTGACATGCGTAAAGACTCCCTCAGACAGGCGTGATGCGTCACTGCGAGGAAACTCTACTAGAACAATATCTATGAAAACTTGCTGCGAAAAGCTGCTGCAACTCATACGTTACATCTGTACTACCAAAATTATCTGCAGTGACGTGCTGCAGACCAAAACAAACCAAACGAATCATAAGCTTATAACTTAATACGAAAGATGGCAGGTTAAATTGAATAGCCTATGAAAGAATTATTCCGATCTGTCACCCTGCTTTGTCCCCTTAAAGGGACAGATCGGAAGAATTAATATATTCAATTCTTAAAAGTTATGCCACAAATGATAAGCAACATTACATTAAATTAAAGACTAGTGGTTTGGGCTTTTTCATCAGGTCAATCATCTGTCTCGATCCGTTCCCCTCAGGGGACAAAGCAGGCTGACAGAGCGGAATAATTCCCTTGAAAGCCAGAAGTCAATTTTCTTGCTTCCAGCGCATCAAACATTCAAAATTCGTGACAGAAATATCGATGACACAGTGTTGAACCAAATGAGGCCTACGGTAAATAGGTACATGTAAATTAGTATCCACTGCTGTCACCCGTGCGTCATAGCCGTGATAACGATAACAGCTGATAAGGTCGTTTGAAGGATCAAGGAATCAAATCTCTTTCAATTTGAACTTTATCTCTACAAAATAGAGTTGACAGTCCACTGGGATGCAATAACTGAGTTTTTTGACAACTTTTCGAGTTACCTACCAAAAGTAACATTTAGATGTGTTTGTAATCAAATGTTTCAATTAGTTGTTATTTTTTTAGTTTTGTTTATCAAACTATTTATCTATGTAGGTTATCTCATAGCTGATTTATCTGTGCCTTTGAGTTTTATTTATAGAGAAAACGAGGTTCATTTGGCGGCATTAAGTGGTCCCTAGGTCCCAAAAATCTTGGCTTTTAGATTATGAATTAATAAATTAAATGCACCGATCCCAGCGTGGTTTCAACGGACGTGATTAATTAATCACGTCCGTTCAAACAACGCTGAATGAACCACCTGATGTTCAATTGAATGAACCCCAAGATTTGTACTAGCCCCTGAGGCCTCATATTAATTTCATGGTGCTTCAGAGGCCATTCCAAAGATAGCGGAGCGAGATTACCTCCTACCGAAAGCCCTAGCAAAAGACAGAATTATGTGAAAAGGGGAGAGGGATTTCAGCACTAAAATGATTGACTATTTAACATCTAAGGACTTATCCACTTCCAATTCCAGCTATAGCGAGATTACTAGTGTTGAGGATGCATATTATCATGCACATTATCTAAATTAAAATGTTGGAAGGATGGAATTGAGAAAATTGCTGACAAATTTTGGGCAAGAATAACCAGACTACGGGACAAATGGAAACATTTGGAGGCAGCTTACCGCCTCAGGCGATGTACTTAGAGGATATATATACCTACACATTGAAGATGTGTGACTAACACACGATAGGTACCATCAAATATGAAGTTAACAAAAATATTTCATTATTAACATTTTTTCACATACTCTAACCATAAAAATGTCATAGTTGTAACTGTAAGGAATTAATAAAAGATATTTATTTTGTTTTATTTTATATCTACTACAAAGCTCGCTCTTGATATTAGACAATCGACAATCATAATCGTAACCTAACCTAAACTTTTTCCACAAATTAATTACAAAATTGTGTCTGTAGATTATTTAATTACTTGGTCTGTAATTTATGGTAAGAAATAAATTATATTGTATTGTAATTATTATAGTCCTTTTAAAATATTTTCCTAAAAAGTTTATCCTCGAAAATAACCCTAAACCAGTAACCGACTGTTTCAGGACACGCTTTTTTGTAAAAGCTAACGATCGCTAAACCCCTCCAGTATACGTAACACCATAAATTCTGCTTATATTCATTCCACCTGACCTCGCCATATTTTCCATAATTCCCGGATCTGTATGGAGATTCGTATTCATATCCATTTTTCCGGGAACCCAGCGGCAATTAGGTTTAATTTCAACGACCATTGTTATTTATAGCAAAAATGCTGACCGCATACGTGTAAGTAATTATAATCACAGGAGCAAGCCTAATTTGAGAGCTTGGGAAAATATACTGCCAGAGAAAGCCGATCTCAACACTAATATTAACATAATTTGGAAAAACGAAAATTTCATCTGCCTAGAGTAATTAATAAACAGTAGATAAGTGAGCTTCGATGTAGGATATAAGAAAAGACTGTGTTAAGTTTTTTATTGAGTGTCTGTTTTGTTTCGGTTAAGAAAAGGAAGCCTCTTCGCATCTCTAGGGCCATGCTCTGAAGAACCAAAGAGTTTTTCACAAAGTCTAAGGGTACTGTGATCCTGAACACACAGCGTGTTGTGTACGACGCGTAAAAATTTCGATTATAAACGGTATACAGATTTTTTTTACAACTCAATACAAATACATATCAATGTATTCGTATTGAGTTGTAAAAAAATTAGAAGAAGGATTCCCTGTTTATTCTATACGCGTTATTTTTAACCCCCAACGCAAAAACGACAGGGTGTTATAAGTTTGATATGTCTGTGTGTGTGTGTGTGTGTGTGTGTCTGTCTGTGGCATCGTAGCTCCCGAACGGATGAACCGAATTTGATTTTGTTTTTTTTTTTGTTTAAAAGGTGAATTAGTCACGAGTGTTCTTAGATATGTTTCATTAAAATCGGTTCAGCTCTTTGAAGATTATCAGCTCTTTTCTGGTTGATGCAGGGATTTGAGTATCTTCCACGGGTCTGAGCAAGTCGAAATTTGGTATTCTATTACTTCAATGATATTAGACGAACAAAGTAACCTTGAACTGATGCTGGAGCAACACCTGGAATTTCCAGGATACCTAAGTTACTCACCAGCAAACAGCTGAAGTATCGTGTTAATAAATGGTGGTCAGGACGAGGAATGAGGATAAATCACTACATAGTATAAAACAAAGTCGCTTTCTCTGTCCCTATATCCATATGTATGCTTAAATCTTTAAAACTACGCAACGGATTTTGATGCGGGTTTTTTTAAATAGAATAGAGTGATTCAAGAGGAAGGCTTATATGTATAATACACCGACCTCCTCGTGGGCGAAGCCGCTGGCAAAAGCTAGTTAGTAATAAGCTTCACTGTAGGAAACATACGCAACGCTGAGCAGATTTAAGCGAGACATTAAGTATAAAAAGCACTAAATAAAAGTTAAATTAAAAAAGAACCCCAGACCCAACCAAAACTATAAAATAAAAAATAAAATTATTGGCCTTTTTAATCGTAGGAAATATTTTGATCAAGGCATTGTCAAGTCGGCACGGTCAATGAAACGCCAAACAGAGGAGGCCTACCATTTTCATTAGCCGTCCCCCAACTTGACAATGCCTTGATCAAAATATTACCTACAACTTAAAAGGCCCATAATTATATTTTTTTACTTTTAGAATTTTTGTTTGGGTCGGGGGTTTTCAAATTTTTAATTTAACTTTTATTTCCTGCTTTTTAAACTTAATGTCTCGCTTATTTACTCAGCGTATTTTTCTCAAAACTATTTCGATACAGAAGGTAGTTTCCGAATGGCATATCGAACACACTGTTGTCAATGGTCTGTTATTACCGCGATCTCAGATTTCAGTGTTCTCCGTATTGTTTCAAACATCGGTTTTTTACCCTTTTCCCTTTTTCCGTAGAAAATTACTGCGCAAAAATACAATATACAAATCCGCCCGTTAAAAACACCCCTCGATTAGCGCTCCTGACGTGCCTTTTACATCAAGGTGACCCATTTTCAATGTAAAATTGATACGATAGGTTAGCAACCTCTGGGTACCTAAATACAGTTGTTATCTTAATCCCGGCTTACGCTAATCGTGGCTTTGTGTGGCGCCAACACATTTAGGGCACCTCCACATGCTGACCTTTTCGGCAACAAGTGGTGGGTCGGTCATACAGACCGCAATTGTATTTATGTAAACAGATGCAGATAAAGATTTCGAATTGGATCGTATTTTTCAAAAGATAAACGAAATAACAGAGCTTCAAATCCCGCAATGCGGGTATTTTGTAAACATTTTGCCCTGATGCTAATAATGTTATAAACATAATATGTATATAAAAGCAAATTACACGGAGAATTGCAAGAAACATCTTATGTTTATTGCAATTCTCCGTGTAATTTGCAAATCCCCGTAAACCGTACCGGTTAGTCCCGAATACCGTAAAAACATGGGCGATGCCATAACATTTCAGGTATGGCTGGATTGCCATCCATAGTCAATCAAATCAAATCAAATCGTTTATTGCAATCCATAATGTACACTTACAGGTGGTAAATACAAAAAATAGAAACAATTATGGACCCTGTCGGGCACAGCAAATTTTTTAATAACTAAAATAACTAGAGCGAGGAAGAGCGCTTTATTAATTTTCGTTTGAAATTATTTTATATCCTATTTAATATTTCTATTCATTTACTTATTATATTAATATTATATGTGCAAGTCTATCTATTAATTTATTATTTATTTGATTATATTGAAATAATGCTTATTTGTTTACTCCCTTAAAATTTGTTAATTATTATTTTTATTATTTATAATAACTAGCATAAGTATTTAGTATTATAGTTTATTTATTTGTTGTTATTTTACTTATTAAATATCTTTTATTCATAATTATATATTATTATTTAATTTATCGGTTAGATATTCATTTACTGTGTCATAGCTTTTTTAAATTAAATATTGCTTTAATTTATTTTAAAATATACCGGTTTTGTTTTGTTGTGTAATGTATTCTGGTAATTTATTATATATTTTTATTGACATTGAATATGGACTAGATGAGTGTAATTTAAGGCGGGATGGGGGCAAATTTAGCCTGTTTAGTATGCAAAGCGATGCAGCTAGCAGATATGACGAAATACTTAATGAGAACACCACCCAACAACTAGACACACCTACGAATTGCAAATAGGGTATAATTCTTCTCATAAATTGCCTTGTGGAGGAAGTATCTGTCACCACAGTCTTCCGGATGCTATTAGTGACTGCCTCCTATTCTGTTCTGCTAAGGCCGTTTTTTCGCGGATGATGGCATGAAATCCATGGGCATGAATATGCATGATTGTTATGCGCTTGCGATTTCATTGCACAAAGAACTGTAAGTCGACTTTTTCACTGTCATTGTACTGTAATTTAGTCACATTGTGCACATACCGTTAGTGTTGATACTTCGGCAAGATTTAAAAGCCGATAAGAAAATAATGAAGGCAAAAATAAAAACACCGCTCATCGTCAACACTATCGAAAACACCTATACAATAAGCATATAGATCATAAGTGTAATGAAAATTCCCTCATTATTCGTGAGATGGGAAGCCCTCGCATAAAATTTATGGGCATCGATTACTGACATGTTTATTAAAACGCTTGTGTGTGTGTTTGATGTGTGTAATACATTATACTCGCAGTATCTAATCGGCTTTGTCGGTTTAACGCGTAAACATTCGAGGTGGCTTTTGCTCTTTTACACGGACTCTTTGATCGGAAAATATCAGTTTATTAGTCGACTCGCATGAATTAATTCATCCGAATCGGGCGAATTGTAACTTTTAAATAATATTATTTTCAATAGGCGACTCGCACGAAGTTAATTTATTTGTGGGCCAATCGACAATTCCGGAAACGCGTAGGTATTATTAGGCAACGTTTTTTTACGTTTTATATTATGTATCTTATATTCTTAACTTTTCGTTGTTTTCTTAACGTTTTTTTTTTTAAACGCGCAAGTTGCCTAATACGCATTACTGGAATAGTCAATTCGCCGACATATATAATAACTTCAGAGTCAATCATTTACGGTCTTATTTATGAAAAAGGTTATCGAATCTGTAAGGCATTCCTTAATTAAACTGCTCAATAAGTCTATAAAACATTTGATAAAATTTTGTATTCATAAACGTTTCATAAACATTCTATAACTAATATGTCGTTTATGAATCAAAATGTTAGCATTTTAATGAAGTCATCCAACAAATGACCAACACATCGAATCGGCAAACGAGAATGTCTGCCTACATACCGAATAATTGTGACCATAGACATTATTACGTACTTGCAACTATTTAATTGTCTACTACAGTTTAGACACTTCTGACGCGGTGACGTCATTGTTATTTAAATTTGACAAATAATTTGAAATTGTAACCGTCAACTGATAGCTTGAAAATTGACACAATATTTGTACGTCAAATGCTCAAATGTCATTTCCTTTGTAATCAATCCGCTGCTTTAGAGAGTCGGCCATTTTTTCCTTAAAACGCCAATAAAGTAGGATTCTGGCTTCTTTATCTTTATAGTATAGTTATAGAACGCTTTTGTGCTAAAATGCGTTTATCAATAACAGTTTTTGACAACCAGAATTTAGCAAGGTTTTAGATGTTCGATAACTTTTTATGAATAAGACCGTAAGATTTAAACAGAGGTACGAATGGGAACAGAGAAATAAATTCACGACAGTGACATTAAACGAACTTCTATAAACCCAATAAATTCAACCAATTGATACGAAAAAGTATGTATGCTGGTGGATGTACAGTGTACATAATGAACAACAACTATGAAGAGACCTTCCTTGTTGTCATACACTCGATTGAATTATCTAATTGATTAAACACTTATCGATTAGGTTACAACTGACGTCATTTGCAAAATATAACTCTTTGCGGTTTTAACTTTTTTAACATTTCCATCAGTCATCATGTGCCTTTTCCCAACTATGTTGTGGTTGGCTTCCAGTCTAACCGAATGCAGCTGAATACCAGTATTTTACATGGAGTGACTGCCTATCTGACCTTCACAACCCAGTTACTGGGTAGCACGATATAACATTTCCATCCATATCGTTATTAAATTCTAACGAAGTTGTCAGAAATTAGATTTAAAAATGATGAAAAAACATTAGCATAAAACCGGCCATGTAGTGTCGGGCCGCGCACAATGACGGGTTCAGTAGATTGATCTTCTTATTTGATATTGATTTCAACAGGATACCTCCACGCATTCATGAGAAAAAGGGTCATGGCAGACTAACAGAGGACGAACTTTCAACGAAGTGACCCTGTAATTGTTCCGTTTCAGGAAAAGAACCCTAAAAAAAAAAAAAAAAAAAGAAGATTTTTGCGCGTAAAAACAATGCATCAAAAGCTTATCTAGTCAACGGGGCGGGAAAATGGAAAACGCATTAAGTACGTACCTGAGAGTTTTTGGCGGGATCGCGTTGGAACATGTCGCACGAATTTTCATTTTCATGGAATTTAGTGAAATAGCGAATTAAATTGTATAATTTTGATAGTGAATTATTCAATTTAGTTACGTGTGAGTGCACAAGTGTAGTGAAGGTGAAAATAAGTGACTAACGTGGACTTTTCGTGTTCCCCCCAAAAACTCCTATTAGGTTGTTGTAAAGTTACTACCGCTTTACAATAACTTTGATTTGACTTGACTGACTAAAGACGACTATGACTGTTTTATAACTTCGTGCCCGATATCGGGCCATTTACTTGATCTAAAATAAAAATTACTTGACACTGGCTAAATGCACAAACCGTGTGAAGCCAAAATCAATAAAAAAAAATAAAAAAAGTACGTACCTAATTGAAAATGTCAGGAAAACACGGACTGTTTTCCCTCTCATCGAAATATCCTTCGATCCTTGTACCTCTGTACTCTGTACCATATTATGTATTTCTTATATAGCCTTAAAATAAGTCCCTACCTGCTCGCTTACCTCCACCATTTATTGAAAAGTAGGGTGTACACACTACCAATCTAGGATTGTAGAGCATCCTTATAGACTTCTATAATTAGCTTTTGAATTTGTAAATCTATACTAGTAATCTATACTATTATTATAAAGAGGTACCTAAAGTTTGTGAGGTGTATTTTGAAAATTATTTTACCAATAGAATGCCACGTTATTTGTGAGTGTCATAGGCTATATATTAACCCGAAAAATGAAAAGCCATTTTCATGGCAGTCGGATTTGCAAAGCAAGTCGGAGAAAAAACCACACTCATAATTTCATCACAAGTAAAAATGTTTTTCCCCCCCAGTGGGGTTCCCGCATTGTCGTTGTGGGGGGGCTCAGTAACCGTGGTCACCCTCCCACGGTGAAGCGAAGAGGACCCCAGGGTGGGGCCGCTCGTCAGGGCTTGTGCCTCCAAGCCGACGACGTAGCGGCCAAAAAGTAGGTTGCGCTGAGGTGCATCGCAGCTGAGGCGGGCCGCGATGTCGAATGGGAGGCATCGCGGCTGGGAGTTACAGGCTGCGGCGGAGGAGGAGTGCCGGTACTTCTGAGTAGCGCTCTTCCCTTCCGTGGCCTGGACGGGGCCGCCACCGTTTGATGGTGGATGCGGTGGGGCCGCAGGGGAAGAGGAGTGTCGGTATAGCGTTGGCCGCTCTCCCTATCCCCTGCGGCCGAAAAGTGGTAGGCGGCGGGGCCACTGCTGACCCGTCGCAGGGGGACGTCAGCAGCAACTGGTGGGGCTCGCAAGGGCCGATGCCTGCCAGGGGTGCGGGTTGTTCGAAAGAGATACCGCGACCCCTGGCACACGGGCAGCTGAGAGAACATGGGTGGGTTTTAGTCAGTAAAAGTCTGACACGCCCTCCTGCTCCACCCAGAGCGGGAGAAGTCATTTGATGATTTCCCACCCACAAAAAGAAAAACAAAAAAAAAAGTAAAAATGTTTACCGCCCAACGAAGTGAGCACGGGTCAGCTAGTAATAATAATATTATAAAGAGGTAAAGTATGTGAGGTTGTAGGGGCTAATCTCTGGCTGTTCTGAACCGATTTCGAAAATTCTTTTACCAATAGAAAGCCACATTATTTGCAAGGCTATATATTAACCCGAAAAATGAAAAGACTTTTTCGTGGTAGTCGGACTTGCAAAGTAAGTCGGAGAAAAAACCACACTCATAATTCCATCACAAGTAAAAGTGTTTATCGCCCAACGAAGTGGGCACGGGTCAGCTAGTCATCAATAACACAATATCACGCCTGTATTCCGCGAATGGATAGGCAGATGTGTACCTATAGTTGGTAAGCAACCCGCAATTGGCCCGCGTGCTAGATTACAGCATTTATAGTCCTCTCCCTCTCGAAGAGAGGAGACCTGTGTCCCATCGTGGTCCCATTAGTGAGAACATTACAGGTTGAGTATCGTACCTCTATAGGTACGATACTCAACCTGTAATGCACCATGTAAAGCACCTTTAAGTTGAATAACGAGTACAATTCGTGCAATATAATGTCATCACATTAATTTAATCATTATTATCTTAATGTGTAAAACCAATCTCATTACTCAATACTTTTATCTACATCTGACCATCGAAAAAAATATCGATAAAATTGCAGACATCACTGCGGGGAGGTACTTTATGTAGGTACATATAAACCAAGCTACTTAGGTTTGTATAAAGATAGACACCGAAGACATTATAATAGACACTGACACAGATGGGTGAGTACACTATTGTACTCACCCATCGCAGCACCTTGCAATAGGGGCGAGCTTATTGCCATCATTCGGGCACAAATCCAGACTTCGGGATGCTACTGAGAAATTACAAATGGAAGAACGATAACACTTTTCCCGACCCGTGATTCGAACTCAGAACCGAATGGTAAGTAGTAAGGCTGCCGACCACTACACCACCGAGGCATTATCAATAAATCTATTATAATGTAACCTCTCTTATCCTGTTCTTTATACAAACCTAAGTAGCTTGGTTTATATGTACCTACATAAAGTACCTCCCCGCAGTGATGTCTGCAATTTTATCGATATTTTTTTCGATGGTCAGATGTAGATAAAAGTATTGAGTAATGAGATTGGTCTTACACATTAAGATAATAATGATTAAATTAATGTGATGACATTATATTGCACGAATTGTACTCGTTATTCAACTTAAAGGTGCTTTTACGTTACAACCAGAATAACAAAGATGATGTTTTTTAGGAAAACGGTTTTTTTTTTTTCAATGAACTTTTTTTTCGCTTTTTCGTTGTGTTACGTACCCCGTACAAATTCGTATTCCTTCACTTGCTAAATAAATAACAGTGACAGGAAAATGTTTATTACATCATCAACATATTATCACTAAGTTTCTACTTTTAGTAAATACGTATACGCGCAGCTAACTCCAAAACCCCTAATCAGAACTTGACCAAATTCATATGGGACCACTCGGTAAGTACCTGTCTATACCTTTTCAATCCAAAGAAGATTATTTCACATCGGTTTATAAATGACGGAGTTTAATAAATATAAAAAGAAATAAAAACCGAATGAGAACCTCGTCCTTTTTTTGAAGTCGGTTAAAAGAGAAAAGTGACTGTAAAATCACCGACAGAACAATAATGTAATTGCTCAATTTAGCGAAGGATATTAATTTTATAAATCCACAGCTTCCGACACGTGCTATGGTATTTTTTGCACCAATTAGCTAAATCCTCGCCAGATTTATGTTCACACTGACGTGTGACGTCACAGCCGTGCAGTGCGGCCCTGCGTATAGTAGCTGTGAAGTACCTTTATATAAAATTTTCAACATACGATAAGAATCGATGAGAACAAATTTATTGAAGAGTAATTGTAACGTCACCTTGATTATCTGCCAAGATTATCACGTTGTTTTTATAATTAGCGGTCAAACGTATCAAAAATTTGATTTTATATATTCGTGTACAAATAATGTTATTAATACGAACTTTTTTTTTTAATTTGAGGGTTGAAATTCATTATAGGTGTTCTATTCTGTAAATTACAGGACAAAAGTTTCGACCCGTTTTCGCCAAAGTTCCGAATATAACGCCGTTAATACGTCATAAACAAACATTTTTCGTCAGTAAAAGTGGCTTGACGTCACACGACGTAACGTAATCTACGTTTACCTAAACTTCTTCAAACAATAGAACAAACGGTTAATCTTAGAGAGGCGATTACAATAATCGCTCGATAAGGCTAATTGGCAATCGATGTCAGAAGCGGTCTCGTCGACCTTCGCTCACGTGGACCGCACAAATATACCAATGTTTTTATCTCCTCGCTAACTAGACTCTAACACGATGCTGTAATATTAAAAATGGTGTGTAGACAGTAGACACGTAGAATATCTTGTAGTTCATGACTGTGTGCCGCGGGCTGCGCCGGCGCTTATCAGTCGACCTCCAGTTACGTGCAACGACGCTCCATTAATTAGATAAAAAATAAATTAAATAGTCTACCGTTGCTAAATATTTGTGGACACACTTCGCACCTACAGTGTTAAATATCGTAACGTGAACCACGTGGGAAACGTGACGGAGTTTGTGACAAACGTGTGATTTTACTTGGATTGAAAATATATTGTGGTTTAATTAGCAATTTATTGTGATAGGCCAGTCGCAGGCGCAGGGACTGACCAGTTAGTGATTTTGAAATCAAAGTAAATGGCGAATTATATTTCGAACGCTGTGGGATATGGTTGAGGACGGTAGCAAAGGACAATATTAATTATTAAAAATGCTGCGTTCCAAAATAAAAATAATGTGCTGTAAAAAATCAGTGTTATCCAGTGCGCAGGCGTTTAATGAGCACAGACTGCCGCTTTGTTTACGGCCGTGTATCGTGTTACTGTAGACGATAAGGTATTGCCTAGTCAGTGATATTCAACGCGTTTGACGCTCGATAAACTGCTCTTTGTAGCTACTAGAGCGTGCGACTTCCTTGCTACGAAATATTTGTTTAAAAAATTATATCGATATGCTGAGTGCACGTCACTAGTGCCGGAATTTGTGTCTTGACTTGACATAAGCCTTTGACGCGGTGAACGTCTTGAAATAAATCTGCTTGATTTATTAACTTTTAAAATTTACAGAAAATGTGGCAAAATTATGGACTTTTAGTGAAGAACGTTATGTGTTTGTGCTAGTTTTGATTTAAAAGGATTTGTTTACATTATGGAAGTGGACAACGAAGAAAACACAGGTAAAGTTTTTATTTAAACTATTATGTTAGACGAAACATTATTAACTAAGGAAAAATCCTTACAATCTGTCACGCTTAAGAATCAAAGTCCGTGATTTGACCTCTCTGTAACTTATAAGTTATAAGCATTTTGACCTAGCAACACTGTCAATTGAATATCAAAGTTTAGAAAAACAATATATTCATAATTCTATTATATTTAATTTACGATAGAACTCCTATAATAGCGGTTAAATAATACAGTCCTATGACATAAAAAAATGTATTTATTTACATTGTTATTGATATATCTGTGACGTAAATCCAATACGTAGATATTTATTATTAGTACCTACATAATTGATTTATCTGTGGCACATAAACATGAACATGTGGTCACAGAGACTACATTAGTAGGCAACTAATTAGAAGGAAAAGTTAATAACCTATTATTTTCCGGTTATATTTAGGTACTTAGTAAACACAAGACGGACAATTTGTTTTATTTATGTTTGGTTGTTTTGAAGAGATTATTATCATTTTATTATAAGTAATTTTTCGGAAACACGATATTTTTTTATTTAAACTGTTTTTAACGGTTTCTGTGATTTTATTCGTGTAGAAACTCTTTCACCGTCTTCGGGGTGGAATTAAAAATATTAAATAGTTTAAAAAACTAAAAAACACGCTTTAAAAACCAAACTAAAACAGTTGAAAATAATTTAATTCTATTAAAAAGCGTGGGGTGCTTTTTGAGGTATTTTTATAATCAATTAATATCAAGCACCCCACGCTTTTTAATAGAATTAAATTATTTTCTACTTTTTTAGTTTGATTTTTAAAGCGTGTTTTTTTAGTTTTTAAAACTATTATTTATTTACAATTTTTTAGTGCTGCTAACTATAAAAGCGTGACATTTTGTTTCTTTTTGTATTTTTTTAAAATTTTTGAATTGTCATCGGTCCTCGATAAGCCTACAAAGTTTAAATAAAATGTAACCGTTTGAAGTGGGTCAAAATCGCGCCCTAAGGAGTCGGTTACAAACAAACATACAAGTGAAGCTAATATAAAGCGTGTAAAAAAACAAGTAGCCTTTTAATAAGCATCACTAGTGTTTGACATATTTCAGATTAACTCACATAATTAAATTGACGTTGGTGCCAAACTTTTCCCGCTAAAACAGCATTCTATTTGTTCCATCTTCAAATGATTTACAGAAATATAAATACGTTTTATGTGTGTAGAACTAACGTATTTGGCGTGTTGTTATGCCAGCTGACATAACATGTAGGTCAGCGTAGTCCATGTTTAAGAAAAAAAAAAATATTATAGTCAGTGAAATTGTTAAACAAATAGACTACCAACTTAAATTGTCCGAATATACGAATCACGACGTGTATGCACGTATGTCGTCTTTTGGCAGTTGTAAGAAATGGCTCTAACTCGGCAATTTGACGTAGGTTTTCAATCCTGGCCGTACGTGGGTGGCAAAAGGCAAACAAGCAGGTGGTCACCGTCACCATAGTCATAAGCCAGAGGCATTGCCATTCCAGAGACAAAGTTAAAATGTCTCATGTGCTTAACTACACCACATTGCCATTGTCACATTGGCTGAAATATGACTATAACGACAGTAATATCAAAGTATTATGTAGCAGAAGTGGTGTCTTCATTAGGTATACACCTGACACCGTCCTTCTTGGTGGAATTACTAAATTAATGATACATTAAGTAGAATTACGAGCGAAATATGAAACTTAATTAAATTCTTGTTAGTGCGGTGAGCAGTTACTTGTATATTTTATTTTACTAACTAAAGTGTTACCACGTGGAAATTTCTTTGGGAAACGAATGTTAGCATCGTAATTTGTATGAAAAGTTAATTAGCTCGATCTGTTTTACATTTGCAAATAAACCACAATAAGGACAGTAAAGAAAAAAAACGTTGCTCTTTTTGAGTGATATGTGACTTAGGTCAATGTAAGGACATTATCCCAAATTATACCTATTTAAAAAGAGCAGCGTTTACTAATTTTTTTGGAGAATTAACCATTTTTATTTAATACGAAGCAATAATTAAGCAGCCTATGATGATCATAGGCTGTTTAATTATTAATATAGTTCGTGAAAAAAGATTTTCATTGTAACGTTATCTCTAAAGCGCCAATAAGAGAGACGAAAATAAAGAAAAATTACAAATTCTGCACAAATAAGAATTCCAAAAAAACATGAAATACACACAGTAATTAAAACAAAGTAACCAAAAGCCTCGTATTCAACACATAAAAGCTTTAGATATGTAATGCATTTCAAAACGACACGACACGACAAATAATGCACCTGAAATTATACAAACTAGCCAAAAGCCTCGAATTCAAAGCATAAAAGCTGCATGCAAAATACATAATGCATTGGAATAACGAACCTTTGTAAAAAAAAACCACACCACAAAAAAATGCACCTGAAATCAGACTCAATTTCAATCAACCGAATAAAAACAAAGTTCCCACGAACACGAAACTTGTTAAGATTGAATTTCCCAAGTTTGGAAACCGTTCATTTCCCAATATTCGCCCGATGGCCTGAGGCTATTATTTACCCAGTTCGAGTAAAAAATAGCCTATCGTATGACGTGAAAACTCTCTGTGATCCATAAAGCGTGGCCGAATAATAGCCAGATTTCCTCAGTCAAAATATTTATTAAACTTCCTGCGTTATTATTTTGTAAACATTTTTTTTCCGTTCCGCGGTCGCCGCCAGTCGGTCAGCTGTAAAACATTGCGCGTCAATAATTTTTTAACGTCGATAGTTGAGGAAAACGGATCTTGAGTGGATATGTATGACGTAAATGGCGAAAAGAGTATGATGGGAATCGATCAGCGTTCAGGAATAATAAATATAAATACGAGATCAAGGCGCAAATTTTACGGATTGCATCGAACTGTGTAGCATAACCTGCCAATGTATAATGTTCCCAATGCTGGGACATAGGCCTCCTCTCGATGAGAGGGAGTGGACCGTAATCCACCTCGCCGGCCCAATATGGGTTGGTAGATGTCACATGTCTTGGAATTTTTGTTTCTAGAACATGCTGGTTTAATCACTAAACGCCTTCAGCGTTTAGGGAGCAGTGGTGTTGAAATAATTTACACAAAGTAAAGCAACTATCGGGGTTCGCACCTACGATGGAATTGTTTTCGCTTTAGTTTGCTGAAAATTGGAGTACTGAAGTTATTTTAGAAATAAACACAAAAGAACACAACGCACACAAAAAGAACAAAACGACAAGAAACACACAAACATGACGCAAAGAAAAAACACAAAAAATAACAAGAGGGAAAATATACGTACCTATCACCCGCGCAAAACTGCCGTCGCTCAGCATAATGCTGTGACTGACTGTTTGGTTAACTTATATCTGTTACCTTCTCTTCCTAGTATGGAAGGATGAGTAACCCATGAGGATCTCCATCCGGAGAAAACTTCACCTGCATATTTTTATACAGTCTGCTATATTTTAGGGCTTCGGTTTCTATGGCTCTACATACTATTTTTGTTTAAGTTTTCTGTCGCTGTTTACGATTGTAGTTGTGGTATTGTTTGCTGCTCCAAAAGAGTTAAGCGTACTACGTCGTATGTATGTCTATACACCGTGACATTTTAGTCGTCTTACAAAGGTGGTCCACTCAATGTATCCGTCGTAAAATACCTCTAGGCGCGATTATAACATTGTTACCATTAATTAAGATAATAGGTACAAAGAAATATAAATAATGCTTTAGAATTATAAAACACCCTCCCTGTTAATAATGTTTACGTATCAAGCGGTAGAAGATATCTACCTACCTAACATTCCATTCTATCATTAATTTCACCTCCATAACAGGGTGTTTTAAACTACGTCGTGCGTCCTAATGAATGATATTTTCATTTTTTTAATTATGCAAATGTATAAAAATATCTTGTTTTTTTAAATAAATTATTAGTAGTTATTGGGTACATGAAGTGGGCTGCCGTTGTAAGACGACTGAAATGTCACGGTGTATATCGTCATAAATCTAATCGATTGTTTTCTTCCGTAAACATTTCAACCAGTCAACAGTTCTCACGTGTGAGATAATCTGGACACCTGTTAATCTGTATAGGTACCAGGCGCCATCTAGACCTTGAACTCTTTGAACATTACACATGTGTCTGTAATGAGATTGCAAAACTGCAAGCGCGGTTTAGTTTAACGCCGTCGACGAAAGAAAACGTCTAAATTTACCAGTTCTTTGGGGTCTAGATTTAGGTCTGAAAGAAGTATAAACTTATATTAATTTTCTAACTGCTGAGGATAAGGCTGCAACTTATCCTGAGAGCTAGACAAATGGTATACGTATTCTACGACGACTTTTAACGCAATTACCTACCAAAAGATTTTCGGCAGCGGTCACAGTACTTATATTTTTTACTTTTCTATGATCGTCACCGTTAATTTTACTGACTTTGTCCCTTAGTCTCTTCAGACCAGCGGGGTAACTACATAACTATAGGAATGGCTTTCATTTTGACAATTCAACAACGTTTGTTGCGTTTTTATTTAAAACTATGTCTGCTCAACAACGTATGTTGAACAGGCAAAGTTTTCTTTGAAGCAATGGATTAGTAATAATGATTCAGATTCTGATTAATAGTGTGTTTCGATAACAATGTTACCAGAGGCCCTAGTGTGAGTTTCATGTAACCATTTACAACAAACGCAGTGAGCGCGTTCGGCGTTCCGATTGGCCCTGGATTAGTGACGGACCAATCGGAGCGCCGAACGCGCTCGATGCGTTTGATCGAGTTGGTTTAATGAAACTCACACTAGGGCCACTTGTCACAATTTCAATAGCTTAACGCTGTTTTACCATTGTCAACACATTGCCGTTATATTCAATGAAGTATATGGTAATTTATAAACTAAAACTTATTAATGGCCAGGCTTCGAAGGTCTAAAGTGCCTTCAAAACTTTTGGGGTGCCAACTTCCCGCGACATGAAAGGGTAGTGCCCTTTCGCAAGCTTTTTGAGGCACTTCTAAGAGACCGATGTTAAAATGCCATCCCTTTATTAAATTGAAAAGGATAGTACCTAGTGTTTTAATGTTCTATCTATTTAATTTAACCATCTACACCAAACGCGCTCACTGCGTTTGGTGTAGATGGTTAAATGAAACTCACACTAGGGCCTCTGATGTGTAATAATATCCATAACCTTACTTAATATTATAAACGCAAAAGTTTGTATGTATGGATGTTTGTCACTCTTTCACGCAAAAACTACTGAATGCATTTGCATGAAATTAGGCACACAGATAGATTGTAAACTAGATTAACACATTGAATACTTTTTATCTCGGTAGTACGTTGCCGCGGAATAATTTCCGACTTCCAAGCGGGCGAAGCCGAGGTCGGAAGCTAGTAATAAATGAGAGGCAAAACATGATTTTATTTCTGTCTATATTTCCATACTCCTATAGAAGCAAAAACATACCTTGTTCTGTCATTTAAAAAAAACTCTCTATATAGTATTTCCTCGGCAAAATAAACTGCCGTGGGTATTAAGTATACCGATGTCATATTCAGCCACATGTATTTTCTGTAACAGTTCCCTTTATCAGTATTAAACTCGACGCATTATGGGCAAAAATCAATAATACATGTTTACCCGAATACGTAGATAACGACATAGGATATACTATGTAGATAGGTACCTCTAGGTATGTAGGTGGTGTGTATAACAGCTACCGTATGGTGTTATCTTTATATAATAAAACTATGTAATGGATTATGAACTGAACTAGGAAATAGATAATAGAAATACGTCACGAGGGTGAACAGCGATGTTTTCCTGCCAACAAAAAAGTAAAAAAAAACGACTTCCGAAAAAAACACTATATGAAGAAAAATAACTTTATTTTCGGAAGTCGGTGTATTTGGTTTTATATTTTCGTTCTGTTGCCACGACCTAGTAGTGTTTTTTTAGGAAGCCGGTTATTATTTTTTTATTTAATACTTTACGCACAGAAATGTACAGAGACAGACTTAATGCCATAGGTATTTTCTACCAGTCAACCTAAAAAAGGAACAAATGACGGAGTTCTGAGATAACATATATTAAAAAAAAATACAACCGAAATGAGAACCTACTCCTTTTTTGAAGTTGGTTAAAAACAAAAGACTATGATCCTGAATTCGACATCCAATCGTAGTAATTTCCTTCAGCCATTTTCCACAAATATTGTATTGCAAATGGGTACCGGACTTCAGTGTAATCTCGTTCTTATTCTTCCGTATTCCAGAGTTTGGAAAAGATCCAATTTCCGACTGTTTCGACGTTCTGTCCGAATCTGAAAAAGCAAATAAAGAACTTTATATAGTACCTAGACGTCTAGCTTTTATGTACTATAGCGGTGCATCCAATTCATACAACATCAATTTCATTAAAGGTTTTCCGCCGACTTTTCTTAGATTCCCATTGAGTGCAGTGCACATACTGAGTCCGTCGTCTCGCGTAATCCATTTAATTACGTTTATCTACTTTCATGTGTAAACATGTACCTACGGTCTGCTTCAAAAGTGTCTGATAAAAGGGTCAACAAATAGATCAGAAAACTTAGGTACCTATGGGTGCCAATTTGTAGTACCACTTACAAATTGAGTGCTTTCATTTGATTAATTGAATATTTAAAACCCGAAGTTCTTATTTTAAATACTTACTACACTGTTAATTTATGTAAAAAATAACGTAACCTACCTATTTACAAAAAGAAGCAAGCAAGTGAGGTTTCACTACTAAAATGTGACAAAAAAACCATTAAATAAATTGTCAGTGGCAAAAAAAACGGTTTCAAGTCTTCTGAAATTAAAGTTATTTTACACTTAGTAGTGATTTTTTGGAAGTCGGATGTTCCTTTTTTATTATACTTTTTTTATTTGACAATTGAGGGTAATTTTATAACTCCAACTTTCGTTCAATTATAATTAAATAATTTGACAAATTGCGTCAGAATTTAACCTGAACAGGGCTTGTTACACTTTCATTACATCTTTCAGGACTGAAATACCTACATGACTGAAAACAGGCTATGTAAATGGAAATTACTGCTGTTAGGCTGTAACTTCAAATTGTATTTATTATCAAAACGTAAAAATAAAATACCGGATCAGAAAAACGTCGTACCCCATTTTGAAACAACATAGTATTTTGCCAAACGGCATAGCAAGTTTCCGACAATTCGTGACAAGTCTGGCAAATAAACTTTCCAATATTACCGTCACATTTTGCCACTTAACCGCAACTGGCAGATGTCGGCTCGAATCTGCCAACTAATTGCCAGTTGAGTGGCAACTACTGGCAAGACAGCTGTTGACGACCGCACTTTGTTTTTGCATCATTTTATACTATTGAGGCATTATTGAGGCGTTCATGTAGATGGAAATTGTCAATACGAATAGATGGCTACGCAAATCTTTATAAAGGATAGATCGAACATCTACTCTTTATTACACCAGAGGGCAGCATTCTAAGAGCATTTTGTTGTGGGTTCAAACCCAGGCAGGTACTTCATTTTGTGTATTTATTTTACTATTGCTCTCTTAACGGTAAAGAAAACATCGTGAGGAAACGCCCATGTCTTCGAACCAAATATTCGAAGACATGTGACATCCACCAACCCGCACTGGGCCGCGTAGTGGATTATTGCCCATTCCCTCTCATAGAGACAAGGCCTGTGTCCTAGCAGAACATTATAGGATCATTATGCTATGTACACCATAAAAATTACAGAAACTAAAAATAAGAAATAAACGATTTCCGCAAATAAAAATTACAGCAAACTGGTTGAAACAAACTTTAATAAAAAATTAAAGACCATTATTTTCAAACAAAAAAAAATCTGATAGTCTTCGAAATCAGTTTAGTAGTTTTCGAGTTCGGGACAAATACCTACGCAGACATATAAACATAAATACCTTTTGTTGGTATAGTGATAACAGTGATTGTAGGAAAATAAGGCGTTTGGGAGGTCGTTTGTTTAAATGAACGTCAATGTAAACATTTAAGATTCATAATTTACGAGGAAAGATAGACTTTTAATCATACTTCTACCTCATCAAGTGATGTAGATGGGCACTAATTACCTTTTTACCGGGTTGCTCCAGAAGTAGGGTAATGGTTTTTGGAATGAGTCTACGTTTAGCAATAGACTACCTACATTAGGCTGAGCGGTCACTTAGATATTCCAGATAAAGAGATTTGTTGGTGATCATGAGAACTAAGTCGATCGATGTATAAGCGGGTTTAGCAAAAGTTTCAAATTAGAGGCGTAACGTACGTAACGTAAATTTGAATGGTTTTGAATCCAAAATACTACTATCTTATACCATTTATGATTTTTTTTTTTTAAGATAAGCACAATTTCACTCATAGATAAGAGTAGAGTCTTAAAATTACCTAAGTAAATATTTTGTGTAAGACGAGTGTTTTCAATAAAATTGTATCTTTAATCTTTCGTTTACTTCGCGCATTCGTGCTAAACCCACAGTCAGATAGAACATTAAAACACTTAGGTACTATCCTTTTCAATTTAATATAGGGATGGCATTTTAACATCGGTCTCTTAAAAGTGCCTCAAAAAGCTTGCGAAAGGGCACTACCCTTTCATGTCGCGGGAAGTTCGCACACTCACTTCGACCCAAAAGTTTTGATGGCACTTTAGACCTTCAAAGCCTGGCCATTAATAAGTTTTAGTTTATAAATTACCATATACTTCATTGAATATAACGGCAATGTGTTAACATTGGTAAAACAGCGTTAAGCTATTGAAATTGTGACAAGTGGCCCTAGTGTGAGTTTCATTAAACCAACTCAATCAAACGCATCGAGCGCGTTCGGCACTCCGATTGGGCCGTCACCAATCCAGGGTCAATCGGAGCGCCAAACGCGCTCGATGCGTTTGATCGAGATGGTTAAATGAAACTCACACTAAGGCCTCAGTATGAAGATATTACGATTAAAGGGATGTCCCTTGGGAGGCCTATGTAGGCCTGCTAAAGAAATATTAGGTACATAGTGGTTACTAGGATCATCAATAGCATTCTTCTAAAGGTCACAGACCGAGGATCCTTAAGTGCTCAGAGCCGGCAGTAAAATTTTATTTCCATCTCCTCAAACTGTAGATTTGTAGACCATTTTCTATTTTATTAAGCACCTGGTACTTGTTGACAGGCCTACACTGTCCTATCGCATACCCATTAATACTGCAATTGGAAAACATTGTAAAAGCCAATTATTTTTTAAAAAGTAACCGTGGAGGTTCTCGCCGGCTTTTCTCCATAGGAAACGACCAGTTGATACCGTGCACCTGGCTTCTGACTTTTCTTAAGGGCTCATGTAAGTTTATGTGAAATATAATCTTTTATTTAAGTTTGTTGAGGGAAAGATTTACAAAGATATAATCCTGAAAAAAAAAACTTTTTGAATTTTAACGATTTAACTTTTCAACTCACGTCATGAAAACCCGTCACCACCCAACCAATTTAGAATAAGTAGAAAAACAAATAGTACAGATATAAAAACAGCTGATAACGGCCACAATAAAATATCCGCGATACAGGAATGCCTGATAGAAATAGAGACGTTACGTCGGCGACTTGATGGAAGCGAGCCAAATGTCACACAACAAACCGACTGATAGGGGTGTGCTATACCATATTGAGTGACTTGTAAATTACGTGGCATTTTTGAATTTTTTTGCGGGATTTTATTGACCTGCAAGCCATGGGCGTAATGGAGTTTCCTATAAGCAAAAATGACGACCTGCCATATAAATTTTCACCCCTAAGGGGATAAATTTTCGAAATTCCACACTTAGTGTTTAATTTCTATATATGTATAAAGAATTGCTGTACAAAATTTCAAGCTTCTAGAGTCTAGGTCCGCTGGGTCTTAAATCTAGATAGACCAAGCAGTTACGGGTGTGTTCTTTCAGTCAGTGAATGAATTATTTCAAGATTTTAAACCAGTAGATCTTTGTATGTTGGTTTTTTTAACCAGTAAGAATGAGAAAATGAGTGAGAAACTAGTGTGAATATGCTTGCAATATTTTTATTAGGTTTATTCCCGGGTTTTTGATGATAAAAACAATGGAATCCTGAACAAATGACCAAAAGTTCAAAAATTCACAAATTTCTGATACACGGTGCTGACATTTGTGACACTTTCTCTTTTATCCTGATAGGCATGCTTTCTGAAGAAGCTTCCGAAGCGAGGAATAAAGATTTCCGGAATGTTAGAATGGCACATACTTACAAGAAAAATCGGAAGAGCTCAGACTAATTTGGACATTATCCACAACTTTCTAATAAGCTCAGATCCCTACATCAGCCACATTAAACCAAAGTTTACACGTTTACATAAAAGGATGCTTGATAAAAAAAATGTTTGTAATCGTGTACCTACTCCAAAATGATCTTAGCAACAGCTGTATAATTAAACAAAATAACGTTATCTTAATCCTTTTATCACAAGAGACAATACTAAGAACTGTGATAAAACAGAACAAAAATACTTAGATGGAATACAAAAAATAAATTATATACTGGTACTTGTCAGTAGCAGCCCGGTGTCTGGATTTGTACCCGGTTGATGGCAATAGGCTCGCCCCCTACTACATGGGACTTAAACATAACTGGCCAAATATGGATGTAGACCCAATTCAGGTTCAGGTGTAGGTACTGTAGGGCTCCATAGAGTCCTGTGTATGCGGGATCTAGCTAAATACTTGAATAAAACGCTATCAGCGTGTAAATATTAACTTCATGTTTATTTCATAGATTAGAACTGTACACCTTCGCGCCTGTCAATGAATTAAATTCTCCCGAAACAAAACCTATTTATAATTACTTGACGGATTCCTTCTAGAACTTCCTGACAGTTTGAACAGACAAAGCCCTTTCGTTGGTTGCCAGTATGTACATGAAGGTTGCATTCGGTAAGCGACCAACCTTTACAGTACCCTACGCCTCTGCCTAATGGCCCGGCTACACGCTCCGTCTTGCCTGCGAGCATGCCTGTACAAACCAGTTTGTGCATGTAAGCGCGTGCGTGTGGACGGCAAGACGGTAGCTTGCGCAGTCTCGGAAGCGCAGCTTGTGCATTCGTTGACTTATGGGCAGGCCGGTTTGTGCACGGAACACCGTGCGTGTGGTTGGTAAAACTCGCCGATTTGTACACGGTGTTCCGTGTACAAACCGGCCTGCGCAGGCTAAACTGTGGTGAAGCTTGAGCGTGTGATGGGCCATTAACCCTTCGAGAATATAGGTACTTCGGGAATATTTTAGTTTTATAACTTTTTATAATATGTGGAAAATGTCGTGGGTTATATATTTACTCACTCTGTAGCTCATTTTTGTTTTATAATATTATAATGTGTAACTCTTTATTTTCCCTAATAAATAATTTAAATGTATAAACATAATCCCTATTCCTTTGGTCACGGCACCACACGTGACCGGCTGGACCAATTTTGCTAACTCTTTTTTGTTGTGTTTGTTGTTGTCAGGAGAAGGTTCTTATGATAGAACAAATTAAGAAAGCAGCACGTAACATATAAAATGCGAATTCACTATTCATAACAACGTCTGTCGGGCCAGCTAGTATAAAATAAATTATACAGGCGGGATGTTAGGTTACAAATTTAAATTACCAGTATTTCAAAAATAAATCCAAATTAAACCAGCCCAAGGTATTTAGAAATACCTTGAACTGGTTTTATTTGGTTATTTGGTTTAATATTCTTTTACGAGGTGGTATTTTCAAATAAGTCTGCCTTTGTGGTATGCCTACAAATTCAATATTAAGACCGAGTGCCCATTATATCTAGATTTTTCAGCATCTCACGGCTTTACTCTTTGAATTCATTTACATTTTCAATGAGATTATTTTGGGTAAAAGAAGAAAATCTTCTTCTATAGACAAGTTTAATTTACTCTAGAAAAAAATAACAAGGGTTCAATGTTCGTTTGAGCTTATAGAACACAATAGTAATCTTAAGTAATAAGGTAGGTAGGCATGCAACATCAGATTGGACCTGATACTATTATTAAGTTATCTTTTATCTCTTAAGGTTCTGGCCTGACAGAAGCGAATCCAGCGCGGGATGGGGGATGAAATTTGTTCGCACTGATTGTCAACTAACTTGTGTGGGAGTTGATCAAATTACTCCAACAGTCGCGTGACTTCTTATTAAAGGCTTCCACAAAACAGGCTCGACGCGACTCTAGTAGAATTATTTCTATGAAAACTTTCTTTTTAAATCCTTTGCTAAAAAGAACCCAGTTCTTAATAATTGAATACTATCTAGCCCATAAATAAGACTAATAAACAATTTTATTCTAACTTAATTTTTACGTGATAAATATTTTTTTAAACTTAGAATAAATAGTGTTACCTATTTGTAAACGACACAAGTTCACTTGCTTAGAGTGTTTATAGTGATATTATAAACACTTTGATTATGTGATATTGATGTTATAATGTGTGTCATTGCCACTATTAATTCCACACTTTTTACACTACACTAACACAAAAGGTTTCATTGAATTGTTCTACAAGAGTCGCGTCGCGCCTGTCTGCGTGACCCTTAAGGCTGAAAAATTAGTGCTCAACCGACAGTCTGCACTGACATACATTTTTTCGTGTTATTTTTTTTTTGCCATCGACACGCTACGAAGAAAATGAATCAATTAAAATTTTAGGTCTGGCAACCCTACACACACTAGCGTGTTATTTGTTGACGACAGGCACGTCACGGTCGCATTGATGGCGGAGATGCTAAGTATTCGCCTGTGGCTTGATTGGAACAACATCTAAACGTTACTATATTAGGGATACATAGTAGTAGCGTTTATACATATAATAAGTTACTGCAAATATCATGAGTTATCACTGGTTTAAAAATAAAACGACGATCGTTTTTTTAAACAGACTTCATAAAAAAAGAGGAGGTGTTGTACTAGTCTGTATATGTCCTTTTTTATGATGTCCTTCTATATGACCACACGGGAAGCACCAGCTTTCAAATAAAAAAAGAATCATTAAAATCGGTTCACGCAGTCGAAAGTTATGAGGTAACAAACATTTTAAAAAAATACAGTCGAATTGAGAACCTCCCTCTTCTTTTTTTTGGGTATGGCATCTCGCATTTGACCTTGAGAGGCCGTGACTGCTTAACCGGGCTTTCCTGCGGTGACTTTTAGTTTTTAAGCTAAGAGCCTCCAGCCAGGGCTTACAAAACTATACTTATACCTATAGCGACTGCGCACTGAGGGCACCCCCTGCGGGATACGAGCCTCGGCTCAGGCAGTCACTGTTAGAGGGGGCAGCAAGTGGGGACAGGCTGGATCAAACAATTTTCTTATTATTAAATCATGGGGATTTTAACTCTACTTGCTCAGCTTCGGCGCGGGCTGGCACTTCTGCGGGCAAGGGACGGTTGGGGGGGATTTCATTTACTCGGGGTCTTCGCGGGGCGCGATGACCTCAGCGGCGGGGTCGGAAGGACGGTTGTTTGTTTCGTCTCTCCCTCTTCTTTTGAACTCGGTTAATAAATAAAAAAGTGGTCATATTTCACACGATTACACTTACTTTGTGTAAATAACTTCATCAGCACTGCTCTCAAAACGGTGAAGAAAACATCGTGAGGAAACCGGCATGTCTAGAACCAGTAGGTATAAAGTATAAATAAATAAAGAGTATCCTTATCAAAAAAGCATATTTTATGACAAAAGACTACGTTGAAGACAGGGAAGTTTGGTATTCATTCCTTCTGCACATGTGGCTTCCCTGGTACCTCATTAACAGCATAACTATGTGAGGGTCTATTAACTGCTCCCAAATTACAATGTTAATTTTTATTTTTTACAATGTCTGACATATTCTCGTCATTATTTGACATTATACATCACTTCTAATATCAACTATTTTAATCACTAATCACTAATGTCTTTTTTATCACTAATGTGGTTCTCATGAAAATCATGTCACTTGGTTTAAATAGGTGGATTTTACTTATGTAGATTGTTTTACAAATAGTGAATGTTGTAAGCCTTACAGACTGTAAATTTATAAACGATTTTCTATTCTGTATTTTCATTCCTCTAAGTACCTGGTACTTATTGACAGGCCTGCACTGTCCTCCTAATAATATAATAGGTATGCCTATTATCACTGTAATTTGAAAACATTGTAAAAGCCAATTTTTTTTAAAAGAGTAACCGTGGAGTTTCTTGCCGGCTCTTCTCCATAGGAAGCGACAAATTGGAACCGTGCACCGTGTTACAGGTTTATGTGAAATTAAATATCTTGATTTTAAAAACCTATATGAAAGTTTACGATGACATGTGACATCTTCCAACTCGCACTGGGCCCACACCCTGCTGCAGTTACTGAGAGAAGGTCTGTCTCCCAGCATTGGGAATATTTTAGGCTAATTATGCTGTAACTGAAACCACATACAGGTACTATTCATATTTCATTGCATAAACGCGATCCAATGAAACTATTCGCACAACATTCCACAACTATTCCAAGCGTGTTTCGATTCATAATTAATGCTCTTTGCAATTCAATATTCACATAAAACCACATTTGCCAGTAAATATCTATTAAAATTGGAATACCTCTGACAGAGGTATGTTAATGTAGGATGATATTATTATCCAGTTATTTGTAATTGAGGCTGGTCATCGGCTTACGGTTTCATGCAATATGTATCTGCAGTTTAACAGTATTGTGGGTTGGGGCGAGCAGTTGTGGCCCTGTGGTATCCTGTGGCCCCGACTTAAGAGTTGCAAGTCGTGTGTTCGAATCCACGCAGGCGTACCTGCCAGGGGTGCGGGTTGTTCGAAAGAGATACCGTGGCCCCCCTGGCATACAGGCAATTGAGGGAACACACACGGGTGGGTTTTAGTCAGTAAAAGTCTGACACGCCCTCCCGCTCCAGCCAAACCGGGAGAAGTTATTTGATGATTTCAAACCCTTAATCAAAAATAATAAAAAAAACCCTGGCAGTCATCGACTTTGTGTAAATAACAAAATGGTGAAGCAAAACATTGTAAGGAAACTGGCATGTCCTAGAACCAAAAATACGAAGACATGTGACATCTACCAACCCGCACCAGGGGGCCGGGCGCTTCGTTCTCCGTCTCACTTACGGACATACCGTAAGTTAGACAGAGAGCGAAGCGCTTGTAACGACGGCCGATACTACGGATTTCGCTTAGGGAGTAGGCCCCCAGGCCCGCGTGGTGGAGTCCGTCTCCCAATCCCAAGTTATATAACTCCTAAACAATCTAATAGATACCATTTCGTCCATATACCACCCACATATCAAAAGATACACCCCCTTTTAACTCATCACTCAAAACTTGAGACCTTCTCCACACTTTTACGAAGATACTCCAAAGTTTACTTAATACTCTACAGTTCTAACCTTTATAAAAACCAAACTTTGTCTAGAAACTTCAAAAATGCACAGTTTATAGGTAAACTACGTATGCAGCGTTGCCAGACTCCACAACATTCACTTACGAACGGCACTGAGTAAATTTGAAATGTTGCCCGCGTCAAAAATTGCATTTGCATACGAAGTTAGCTAGGAATATTCAGCCCCATATGTATGAAGTTGATCCGATGTACAGAATGTTGTTATTGTAAAGGCTCTGTTAGTTTTCTTATTTTGAATGATGCTACTAGTTCATGCTGTTTTTACTGACTTTAATTCTTAACTTAGCTTAGGTGTCTACCTGTCTGTGTACACCCACACTTCGCAAGTCATTTTTAGTTCTATGTAATAGAGGGCGACCCTATTGCCATCGATCAGGCACATATTCAGATTTCAAAAGGAAAGATCCAATAACACTTTGTCCGAACCGGAAATCGAACTCAGGAAACCCTGTCTATATTAATCGGGTATGTAGGTATGTACTCGTACCTACTATGTACATCTACCAAGCACAATTATTGCCTAAGACGGTTTCTGGAGTTGTCGATTCGCCCATAATTAAATTATCTTCGTGCGAATCTCTTACAGAAAATAATATATTATTTAAAAGTGTCGAGTTGTACGTTTCGACTAATGAGCCTTAAAATTGTGTCCTGTTCCATACCAAGATAACTCTTACTATTAGGTACTGTGTCATTGATAACCATGCTTTAGGATATTATAGTTTTTTGTAGAAAATCATTATGGTAGGTACCATAAAGGTTTGGAATTCACCACGTAGGTATACAGAATAATTAAACACAGCCAGACAATGCTAATGCATAGCGGGTTATAAATTCACTTTGACAGTTTAAAGTCGGAGCTTTTAATTTCATATATTTTTATTATCTTCTTTCTTTTCTCCACTGTTCTACTTTTAATTTAATATGTAAAAAAAGCACCACCTTTTGGTTAATAAAAATCGATAACATTTGCTCTCAGCCTGTACATTCGTTACACCATTCAACTATGTCACGGCAGGGATCGCAAACATTTTCAAGTGCCACCGTGAAGGTAACGCACACACGAGATTCTATTCAATTTGCCGTGACTACTTGATAAAAACTTTTTCCACAATTCCGCATACGTGGTAGAAGTGAACGAGAATCTTAAATCTAAATGTATACACTGCTCTATGATCTTTTGCGATCGAATGACATTGACAAGGGTAAACATTTGTGCTATTGGTTTGTAAAATAAAAAACTTAGCATTTATGGAAGTCGGTTGTTTTTTTTTATTTATACTTTTTTATTTTTCACTTATTAGTTTTGGTACCAACTACCGGACACAAATTCGTACACCGTCACTTGCTAATTAAATGACAGTGTCAGGAAGATAATATAACATCATCAACATACACTTAGTGGAAATAAAAACCTAATTATTATAGTTTACTGAATAACCACAAATCAGAACTTGATCAAATTTATATGGGACCATTCTATACGTATAACCTTGAAAACAAAAGAAGAATTTTTGAAATCGGTTTATAAATGACGGAGTTCTGAGGTCTGAAACACAAATAAAAATACATAGCTAATTGAGAATCAAAACAAGATGGCGGCTTTAGTTCCATTTTCTGCCACGCGCTAAAAGAAACTTGTAGCGGTATACAGGTAACAAGGAGTCAACTAATTGTCATGGCAGTTTTAGTAGGTAGTAAATGGAAATGAGTAGAATCCGGAGCAAAGCGAATCGATAATATCCGCATCGATAAAGTCGCGGTGCTAAATTATTTTCATAACAAACTCGGGGACAACGCGGTTGATTAAAGTATTCAGAAATGTTAAATGCGAATCAATTCAAATGTAATGATCGTCGCAATTGCATCAGAATCTAGTCGTTTTTTGTGACTGGAATAAATTAGTGCACGCAGATGCCTTAAAACCTGGCGAAAATCCTACTAATATTATAAATGTGAAAGTTTGTATGTTTGGATATTTAGATATTTGGATGAAGTTTGGTAAAAAAGATAGTTTGTAACTTGGAATAACACATAGGATACTTTTTATTCGAATAGTACGTTCCCGTAGGATCATTTTCGACCTCCACGCGGGCGAAGCCCCTGGCAAAAGCTAGTATAAACTAAAAATAAACTACGCTCTTACAACCAGCTCCAAAAGTACATAGTGATAAATAAACATTATTCACTTTTCTTTTTATAATAACGATACTTATTTACTTTAAAACATGACTGTTTACAAAATAAACAGTTGGCATTTTATTTTTCAGGAGAATTTATAAAAATATCACGGCTCTTTGCTTAAATCCCGTTTTAAAAATATATCTTGGTTTTGTTAAAAATAAGGTAAAAATACGCATCCTGTTTTAAATGGATTCGGGAGCTGTGTTCGGAAAATGGAAACAAATAAAAAAAGGTTGTCGACATCATTAAGTAAAATAATCCTAATTTACTAGCGAAGTACGTATTAAAAAAATTAAAAATATATATTTTACAAGCTTTATGACTTATAGCTTTAGCTTTAATAAGACGTAAAGTCCACCATACATCAATGGTAAAGGCACTGAGAAAATCACCCTTACTGCTAAGACATAAAGTCGCTGTCAGTATCAAATTATCAATACTGATGTGCTGTTGACTATACATACAGGATAAGTTTTTATCCAATGTAAAAAATTGTAACCATGAATTAAGCATATCATTCTAGACCCCAAGACAAAAAAAATCTGCGCTGGGGGGTCTAGAATGATATGCTGAATTCATGGTTACAGGTTGCGCACTGGATAAAAACTTCATTAAACTAGTAAATCCTGTATAAGTGAACCTATAGAAAAACATATTAAATAAAATTATCATTTTCAATTTGCCTTGCCATTTCCAAACTATGTTGGGGTTGGCTTCCAGTCTTACTGGATGCAGCTGAATACCAGTAATAAACTCGGAGCGATTGCTTATCCGTCCTCCGCAGCACAGTTACTGGGTAACACAATACCTCTTACATTTTATTTATTACACGATACCATTGCTTTTTACTTTTCTTCCAATTCGCAATTATTAGAACTCGTCTAAATCAAAACGGACTCTACACTTTATGCAATACAACAGACATTCATTTGTTTGCATAAGTACAATCACCAACATAACTCTTAAGGCACTGAACCACCTAAATAGTTGCACACATAGTTAATACTTCATTCCACATGTTACCTACACACAGTACAAAGGATTAATTTAGTACCATCAAGGCACGTTTGTTTGCTATTCTCGAACGTAGAAAATAAACACAGGAGCGTTTCCTGCAAGCCATTTGTAATGTAAATGTAGCTCATCCAGGTACAATTTAAACTGCCGTGATGGCCGCCCTGATTTGAATATTAAATCCTGCAGAAATGTTTTTTACCATAAACGTGTCGTTATTCAAACAGGCTAGTTAAAGGAATTTAAATTGCTCGTAGTTAAATAAGCAGAATTGTTGGAACGAGATTAGGTTGTATAATAATGCAGTTTGTTGCAGATTTTTTTTAGTAGCTGTTAAAGAAATTGCTGCAAAGTTGTACTGAAAAGGAGTGTTACTTGATTTTTCTATCTGGAATTCAATACAATTCAATTAAATTTATTAAAGAACAATTCACATTGTGTTTGAAAACATACATAATAAATAAAAACAAGCTCATTAAAATTATAACCTAACACATTCATAATAAAATAAATTCAATAAAATTATAAATAAAAAAACTCAATACAATAAAAAATTCAATATCATTACAGCTATTACATAGTAATATTACCCAGTCTCACATTAACTAATATCAAATTTTTAAAACGTGGATATGTAATCGTCTATCGAATACAGACGTTTCTTCAATAATGTTGTTGACTAAAATGAGCCCTTATAAATTAAAGTTTTAAGTCCAATGGCAACCTGTTAAAAATCCGCACTGCTTGATATTGAGGACTATGTTGAACAATATTAAATTGGGGTTTTATTTTGTTTTTAAAATCTTTCCTGCACGTACTTTCCCTCAACTATCTCTCAGTAGCACCCCGGAGTCTGTATTTTCGCCTGGTTGAAGGCAAGGCTCACCCATCTATTACATGGGACGTAAACATTACTGGTAAAATTTGGGTGTGCATCTTAGCCCAACGCTTCGGGGAAACAAGGCGTGAAGTTTTGTGTTCTGTAAAGTCATTGTAAGTCATATTTTCACAACCTTTTTATAAACTTGCTTTGTGCGTACGTGCTTCCGACTCTGGTTACCCGGTTTTTATACAGTCTCTGTACAGGCAGTTAGGGGTTAGACCCTTTCATAGGTCAGATCTTAAGATAAGCCCTGCAAAAATCTTTTAGATTCACAACTGCTAGATTATTACATTAGTAGCTTATAAACGTGACAACTTCTCACGACATAATCGTCCAGAACGATTTGAACTATCACAACAAATTTCCATGTAAACATGTTCAGGCAATTGAACAGCAACATTAACTAGAGAAACAAACTTGTGTAGACAGGTACCTGACGTGTATAATCTATTCACAAATCCGCGGATTATTACCATGTCACCCATATCCCCGTGTTTATTTGTCTTCATGCACTAATACCACAGAAGATATAGGTACAGAAGGCCGGCTCTATACAATGAGCGAAAATTCACGCACACATAGACATGTTTCACGTACAGTGAGTGCAAGCGCACTCACTTCTGGCATTTGTTTTGTACACCTGTTTTCGCTCATTATACTGCCGGTAAACAGGTTCAAATTAAATTATCGGGCAATACTTTACTTACGTTTAGGGTATTGGTATCGAAAACTAGTGAAACAAAAAAAAATTATCATCATTCAAACTTTGTTCAAAACTTTAAATGAAAATGTGACACTTACACACGGCTACTTATCAAGCTATACATTTCCAGTATAAGCTGATCTCGCATTGTATAGGATTTCCGGACAGTGCGAGATCAGCGTAAACTGGAAATGTATAGCTTGATGTGTAGCCGTGTGTACATGAAGGCAACAAAACGACTGTTTTGTTATGGTTGTTGAAGTACCAAAAATTACTGACCGAATACAGGCATTGGCCTTCGCTCATTGAATGATGTTTTTTTTAACTCTTTTAATTTTTTTTCTTCATTGGGTTTCGAAGTCGATACCCACTACGTGGGTATTGCCAGCTAATATAATTTTGAGCCTGTATTCTGTGAAAATTTCAAAGTGAATACTTGGGTGAAGTGGGCTGTCGTTCCGCATAAAGCAAGGGACCAACACTATTGATAGCTCTCAATATATTTCTTAATCCCTTGCTTTATTCGCTTCACGTTAGTTTTCACAGAGTAGGTCTGGATTCTGACCTTCTGTACCTATCTATTTTATGCTAATACTCAGACCGATTGGCAGGCCGCCATGCTTCCATTCACCTCCCACAGAAATAATATTGCTCTAAATAATCGAACGCGTGGAACACTTCTGTACGCAATTGTATTTATATTGAATGAATCATTGAATCGAAATATAAACACGTTAACACTGATTTCGATTGGGATTTACTAGTTTAATGAAAATACTGATGGCGTGTTTGGTTTTAAGTTAGTAGATCAGTAATCACTAATTTATTAGATACCACTATACGAGTAGGTAGTGTGATATGATACCCCAAGTAGGTCTAAATTTAAAACTTAATGGCAAGAAACTAGATGCTATTTCTGAAACTGTATTTTTGGGAATTACTTTAGATTCAAAATTGCAATGGGGTGCCCACATTAGAGCTCTTTCAAGTAGATTAAGCTCAGCTGCTTACGCAGTAAGAAAAATAAGGCAGTTGACTGATGTAGCCACAGCTAGGTTAGTATACATTGCTTATTTTCACAGTATTATGTCTTATAGCGTTCTGCTGTGGGGATCGGCAGCTGACGTAGATTCAATTTTAATTTTGCAAAAGAGGGCAATCCGCGCAATCTATAAAATGGGGCTTCGCCAGTCTCTTAGAAACAAATTCTACGAAATTGATATACTAACTCTGCCTTCTCTGTATATCCTAGAAAATATCTTGTATGTTCGCAAAAACTCAGGTCATTTCAAAAAACGATGCTATTACCATAATCTAAATACACGTAGTAAAGATTAAATTGTGATTCCAAAATTTAAATTAACTAAAACTAGCAAGTCATTTCTAATAAACAGTATCCGCTTCTATATCAAGTTGCCAAAGTCGGTTACAGAACTTAGCGATGGAAAGTTTAAAACTCACATCAAACGTGTCCTTATCAAAAAAGCATATTATAAGATAAAAGACTACGTTGAAGACAGGGAAGTTTGGCATTAATTCCTTCTGCACATGTGGCTTCCCTGGTACCTCATTAACAGCATAACTATGTGAAAGTCTATTAACTGCTCCCAAATTACAATGTTATTTTTTTTTACAATGTCTGACATATTCTCGTCATTATTTGACATTATACATCAATTTTAATATCTACTAATTATTATTGGTGATTGTCATAGAAATCATGTCACTTGGTTCAAATAGGTTTATTTTATTTATGTAGATTCTTTTACATATTGTGAATGAGAGAACGTTGGAGGCCCTATAGACTAGATTTGTAGACGATTTTCTATTCTGTATTTTCATTCCTCTAAGTACCTGGTACTTATTGACAGGCCTGCACTGTCCTCCAATACCTATTATCACTCTAATTTGAAAACATTGTAAAATCCAATTATTTTTAAAAGAGTAACCGTGGAGTTTCTTGCCGGCTCTTCTCCATAGGAAGCGACAAACTGGAACCGGGCACCTAGCTTCTGACGTTTTATAAGTGCCCATGCAAGTTTATGTGATATAAAATATTTTGATTTAGATTTTTGATGCATTGTGAATAAGTTTACATTGCATTAAATGTAACTGTAGATCCATCAATAAATTCCATCGGCACTAAAATCCAACTGTGAATTGTAAAAAACTTACTTAAGTACTTATTCTTTACTTTTACTTTTTGCTCAGACTACTGTGAAAGAGAACGAGAGAACGAGATCGTGAGGAATCGGAACCTCCAAAAACAATCGAAGACATGCGACATCTACCATCCAGCACTGGGTTTGCGTGGTGGATTGTGACCCAGTCCTTCCAACAGAGAAGAGGCTTGTGCTCCAGCCCAGTAGTGGGAACGTTGTAGGCTGATTATCTATCTATGTCTATTATTGTCAGAAACCCATTTTCATCCCCTTTGATTTAGCTGATAGGGGGCAACGCTACTATTCAACTTTCCTCCAAGGACTCACCAACTCAACTACATAACCACATAATCCCACAATGTTCCCTCACTGCTGACGCACAGGCCTCCTCTCGGTAAGAGGGAGTAGGCAATAATCGACCGCGCAGGCCTGATCGGGTACATGTCAAATGTCTTCGAATTTTTGGTTCTAGTACTACATAACTACCAACACAAAAATAGAACATGTGTTGTCTATAGTTTTCCGGTCGATAAATCATTCCAGCCAGCCATCGGAAAATTTAATCATTTTATAGACCATCAAATTATTTTTATAGCCTCACCTAATAAATTATAAGACAACATCTAAGAAAATCAATTTCCGTTCTACGTTTTTCCTATAATTACATTTATTATGTGTTCAGCGAATGTTGTAATGTACAACGGATGGCGTCGCCCATGTGTGGGACGCGTTAACTTCAAGGCCGCTATAGAATCTAAGTAAGATGGCTGTTCCAGACAGTCATAGCTGTTTTTATTTATATATTCTAGCTTTTGCCTTCGGCTTCGCCCGAGTGGAGCTCAGAAATGATCCTATAACTTATGTGTTAATCCAGGTAATAAACTGTCCTAGTTTGTGAGAGACTGGTGTCTACACAAGGAATACCTCTATAGCAGTAGTAGGTTGGAGAAGTAGGATTTTATGAATAAATCAATATCAAAATACTTATTTTATTTCACAAAAACCTGCAAGGGCACTTATGAAACGTCAGAAGCTAGGTGCACGGTACCAATTTGTCGCTTCCTATGGAGAAGAGCCGACTAGAAACTTCACAGTTACTCTTTTAAAATTAATTGGCTTTTACAACGTTTTCAAATTACAGTGATAATAAGTATGGGAGGACAGTGCAGGCCTGTCAATAAATACCAGGTACTTAAAGGAATTAAAATAAAGAATAGAAAATCGTCTACAAATCTACTACTCATAATCTACTAGTCAGACTAATTCAACATCTTATGAAATCTTTGTATTATTTCAAAAACAGGCATAGGCGTTGATATTTTGATGGACATAGGTACCAAGAGTCACACCTCAGAAATGACATTTCGTTAATCACGTTGCAAATATGGATTGTTCTCCTAGGGTCTCGTGGCCAAGTAACAACTGCTGCTCAGGTCAATCGATCAGGTCAATCGCGGTCAGTCGGTAGATGGGGACCATCTTTACATACCGACACAACTCCATGCCTTGAAAAATGCATTAAGCTGTTTGTCTCGGCTATCATTCGTGGATCATTGACAGTCGTTACGGGTCGTCAGAAGCCCGAAAGTCTGACAACCAGTCTTACCAAGAGTGAAATGGTATTTGGAGGAAAGAACCACACAGATTTGAGTGGAGCTCAACTCAGAACAGAGCTCAACGATTAGATGAACAATACCAAAGAAGGAAATGAGATTTACCCAGTAACTGGGTTGATAGGCAGTGGCTCCACGTGGAGTACTGATATTCAGCTGCATCCAATTAGACTGGAAATGGACTCTAACATAGTTTTTTGCGCTTCCACTATCACATACTTAAACGTTTTTGTTTATATTTTTTACTTAGTATAGAAAGATAATATAAATTTGCGCGTGTGACGTATGCCTTATCATTGCATGCTAGTAATCAGCAACAGATGTGGGAAATACGGTAGGTATCAAAAAACGTAGCTACGTACCTACGCTACTGTATGTTCCAAAGTACCTACATTGTGTATTTGTTTTAAGTATACCTACATGTGATGGATCTTTTGGCGGTCAGTCGTCAGGCAACAGCTTTTAGCGATAGGTTGCCGCGGTGGGTCCGTAGATGGGTGACCATCATACCATATAAAGATGATCCACGGACCAACCGCAGCAAGCGTGGCTTAATCTGATCGATCGACTCGTGTGGCTGGTTTAAACTTAGCCACAAGCGCAAGCCTTTTAGTTTACGAAATAAGGAAAGAAACTTGTAAAAAGTATTTCTCTCTCATTCACTGACTCGCGGAAAGAACGGAAGAGCCGCTCCTCCTACCCACCGTCTCATTATCATTCACTCCTAGAACGATATTGAGTTTGTTAAAACTGTGACCTCTGAGTTTGTTTTGGCCTCAGCAGTCCGACAAGGAAACGCCGACCTCATCTAGTTTTAAAAATATGATTGACGTTTAAAAGTGTTTGTACAAACTTACCTACTTACAGAAATAAAACCAACTATCATTTATCAAATATCCAAAGAATAAGATTATTCAATTAAGTGCTTCATTGATTGATACAGTATTTATTCAATGGCAGAGTACCTTGTCATTAAATGCAAAAATTAAAAAAATAAACAAGTTATGCATCTGCAATCATCCATCATTATTGTTTCCTTAATTGCAGTTATTTCAAAAGCAATCAAAATAATAACAATTAATTACTACAATCTCGATACTTACAACTAAGTAAACAGTATTTCTTTTATAGCTGTGTTTCATTTATCTTTATTTCATTTGAGCTCGAAACACTGGAATTTGTTTTTGATTTTCTAAAAGAAAATAAGTGCTTTGACCTTTAGCTGGGATCCACAGGAATAAAACTAAATATTTATGAATGCAAAGTCGTTAAATGTATGCAAAAATAAAAGTTTTGGAGAGACTAAAATATTTTACAGAAAATATCAAACGAAAAGAAAGTTATGGACTACGTTTTGTCATCTGAAATCATCAAAACATTCATACTTATAGCTTAAAAACTTCAAGCCGACCATTTCAGAAGACGTTAATGCTTCTTTATGACGGCAGATCGGACATAACCACAGAGTTAATAAGTTTATTGTACTCTTCTAAAGTCATATAAAGACATGTGGTTGTATAGGTGCAATAAAATCCAAAAATACACTGGTTCATTCGCCTATTTTTAACGAAGTCTAATCTTAGACGTACACAAACATAATTAATGGCTAACGAAAATTCCTTGCAATTTATTTCTGCGACATCACATGAAAAATAAATGAAGGAATGAATATATTTTGGTGTGGTTTACAAAGAACACTGGCATGGCAAATATTATATTTCACAGAGTAGTGGTGGAAAAAACCACTTGGCCAACCAAGTAGTTTTTTTTTTTGGGTTGGAAATCATCAAGTAACTTCTCCCGCTCTGGGTGGAGCAGGAGGGCGTGTCAGACTTTAACTGACTAAAACCCACCCGTGTTCCTTCAGTAGCCTGTGTGCCACGGGCCACGGTATCTCTTCCTAGGTCCTAGAACCAAAAATTCGAAGACATGTGGCATCTACTAACCCACAATGGGCCCGCGTGGTGGATTACTGCCCACTTCCTCTCACAGAGAGGGGGGCTGCATCCCAGCAGTGACAACGTGGTGGGCTGATTATTCTTAGATCTCATGCTGTCATATTGTTACCGTCTTTCTCTACTACCGGTCTATTGTAGGATTGAAGAAGACTTCAAAAAACTGTTTTAGAATTTTTTTTTTAAATGTATACAAAACTGAATAAATCTTTAACGAAGCTTCTTAAATCATAATAATTACATTGATACAATATAAAACCATGAAACTGAAAGAAAATTCAAACTACTCATGACGTTTGCCGTAAACCCTGCGCCGGCGCGTCACACGTTTGCCCATAGCCAACAATAATTGACAACAATTGCAGCTATGGAGACGTCCTATCACGACTCGCGTTATCAAGTGTTTACGTCAGATCGCATGATAACAGTCTGTCAAGAACACCACGAAGATATTTTTTGTTAGTTTTTGTACCGAGGCGAGACAATCGTGGCGGCTTTTTGCTTTGCCGTGAGAAATGAATCCGTGACGTGGGTTTGTGAGGCCATCATGCACAGACATAACAAGGTTCGCAGGGGTGAGTGGCTTGTATGTTATTATTTATTAATAATATAGGAACATATTTTTACTGTAAGATGTAGTGTGTCTCTGTGAGTCTTGTTTGTAGGAATTTACTTTTTGTTGACTCGGCGTAATGAGGACGAAAACAGTGTTTCTGGTCATTCTATTGTTATTATTAACCTATGATGAATATTTTTAACCTAGGATGATGTTAGATATGTTGAATATAACCATCAACTATTAAAATTAACTAATATTTAAAATTAACTATGATATTCGATAAATAAAATTAACATTATCGAATAAAAATATCATTTCAACTTATATTCATATAATAAAATATTCATTCCGTTACGTGCATTCAATTTTATGCTCTATCTCTCTTACGATGAAACACATTTACTGTTGGGGATATTTTATTCTAAACAAACGCAAGTGATATTTTTAATAAATATTTAGGTCAGTTAATGGTTGATTGATTGAATAGGTTAGTTTTGTTTTGTTATTCGAATAACAAAGCCGTGTCGTCGCGTTGTATTGTTTTCGATTAATGTGAAGATTGTGAACCTGCTTTAAGAAAACAAGACGAAATAATGATACTTGAAATAAAGATATTCTCACGTGTTAAAAATATTCGAATACCGGTCTTACCAAAATAAATGCTAGTCAGTCCAAAGCCTGTTCAAGAATGAAGTTCATTGAGGTTCAAGTATGAATTTCATTGAGTTTAACTTAACAATTTCAACATGCATTAGTAGAATATTCAACCATTAACCATGTTGCAGTTAACTACTTGAATAAAAATATGAACAAATATTCTCAAACAATAAATTTATCGATATTTTTTTTAACCATTAACTAATAACCAATAAACAATTTCAGCCAATATTGTCATCTCTAGATGATGTGTGTTATATTACATGGGACTTAAACATAACGAAAAGTGGGTGTACTACTAAGTACACCTCTGGGGAACCATTTGGGGAAACAACGCGTGATGCTATTGTAGAAATTTTTGTATTTTTCGCGTCATAATGAGGACGAAAAATAGTATTTCTAGTCGTACTATTGTTTATAACCTATGTTGTGTTATTTTTATCTTAAGATGTGTGTCTCAGTTGTTGTAAGAATGTTGTAGGTATTTTTCGCGACGCAATGAGGACGAAAAACAGTATTTCTAGTCGTTCCATTATTTTTAACCTATGATATGTTATTTTTAGCTTCATATCTGGCTGAAACTTTTGTTTTGTTGTGATACGTTAGTTTAGTGAGACTGATATCTACATTGATAATAATAATTCTGTTATTTCTTTTAAAACAATTTCCTTGGTATCGAAATACTGATCGAATACCGCACGACTACAGTTTATCACTATATAATTATATATTATACATACTTACATGCGCCAGCTGTCGTGCAGCATACCATGTAGAGATAATTTCACTCCTCATAAAATTTCCATCCCGGGGGCCTTAGGTATATGAAAATCGATTCTTAAAGAATAAACTCCAAATATCCCGCTTCCATTCTCGTAGGACCAAGGAACAAATTCAGCCTCGTTCCGCTCATTTTCACCGCAAGAAGGTTCCACGCCATAAAACTCTTTGCATCATTTCGTCCTTCATTCTCAACAAAGTTTACAGCAAACATACTCACTTTAATTACCCTAATATATTCTACACTTAAACGACACACGTAGACACACTATTTCGCAGATTTATACCCCCAAGTGGAGTGAACCGGCTCGTAAATCCCTTCAGCGCCTGTGCCCACAGCAGGCACGGTACGGCAAGGGATTTTTATGCGACGAATAGGAATTTTCCCGTAAATGTAGTCCTACTAAATATGATAAACTAGCTGTGCTACCTGCCACTTCATCTGCGATCCGGGACTAAAAGTAGCCAATGTCCTTACCCAGGTCATGATCTATCTGTGGTTGGAAGTCGGTGTCTTTGGATATATATATTTAAATTTTTTGTCACCGACTTCTGAAATTAAAGTTGGTTTTCACTTTGTAGTGTTTCTCGGAAGTCGGTTGTTTTTTTTTTGGAATTTATTTTCATAGAAAAAATTCAAATAAACAATTTTTTTTAATGGTCATTAGTTCTACCATGACCCATTTCAAGGTTATCCATGTGTCCGGAACGAGTTTGAGAGCAGTAACTATTTCATAGAAAACAATTTAAATTTTATGAATGTTGGCATGTATAACAGTGGCTGATCCTTTGTCCAGGACAGTCAAAAAGTTATACAAAATTGTACACCTAGGTACTTAATACCTAGGTGTACAATTTTGATTTATTGATTTTGATTTTGATTTTGATTTTGATTTTGTTTTCGTAGACATAGAAAGCCCCCATGAGGGTGACATGGTCAAACTGATCAAACCCTCTATAAACTAATAAAGATAAAAAAGGTTATCCATTAATTACCGGGCACCTTGTATGTAGTTATAACCAATTAATGTTATAAATTATAAGTGTGCCATATTCATAGCCACAGTTTATAACCTTAATTTACACATATGACACTTTCTATCACGGTAGTACGTTCCCGTGTGATATTTTTCGACAACCACGAGTGCGATTTACCCGCGAGCAAAAGCTAGTATGATATGACAATTAAATTGAAATTTCAATTAAAACGATCACAGGTAGCTACAAAAACAAAATTAGGGAATCCTTAGGCATGCCGTGTCAATGCAATTTCAGTTTAATATTCATGCTTTTAAGTTATATTCCTAAGTTGTCACATAAAAATCCCTTGGCGTGCCATGCTCTCAGTGGACACTGGCCCTTAACAGTTGGCCTACAAACGACGCAGTAAAAATATTCATTAAATGTGGTTTTACACAAGAGGCGTTAAGATGGCTACTCTTGGTTTATGTTGGCCCATGTGTTATGTTGCTTGTGGTATTGGTTAGAAAGTGCTGGGATGAACAGAGGACTTGTTATACTTCTGTGGTTAACATAGAGCTTGTTTGGTAAAATATTTTTGAAAACAATTTACCACACTTATTTCAATCTTGGTTTTGAGCAATCGGTCAATTAGTCTTAAATGATGAATGATTTTATTTCTGTAGGTAGGTTTATACAAACATTTTTACACGTCAATCATATATTTTTAAAACAAGATGAGGTCGGCTTTTCCTATCTGACTACTCTGAGAAGTAAGGCGCAAACAAACTTAGAGGTCTCAGTCTCTTTTAAAATCCAGACATAATCTTGGTCAGTACATAAGATTGTTGTCTGAAATGGTCTTTTGAGGAAAAAACCACAGATATCCAGCCTGTGCACGCATTTGCCCGTAATCGTGCAGCCCAATCGTGGTTCCGTGTGGTGCCGGACGTAAAAGAATAGCACCATCCCATTTCTTCCCGTGTGTTCGTAGAAGGCGACTAAGGGCCTTACTAGAGAATGGGCAGCAGCGTTCTCTATGTATTTGACCACCATACTGCGATCGCCAACCCGCCTGCCAAGCGTGGCGATTATGGCAAATACCTCCCTTTTGGGGGAGGCTTGTGTCCAGCGGTGGACGTCTTTCGGCTGATATGGTGCAGCCCAACTCAAAACTTAAGATACTCAACCATTCCACAAATATAATTCCATAATACTAAAAAAAGGACATTTGGATAGGTCGCATAAAGTGCTCAAACTGGCAGATTATCATTAAAACTAACTGAGAAAGAGACATACCTTTGTTGTCTCTTTCTCAGTTGCTAAAGGTAAGTAGTTAAAGCTTTGCTGCATGATTTTTCTTTCATGGTTATATCGGTGTTGAGAGCATCTTGGCAGTGCCACATTGTATGTGGCAGTGTCTTGTGTGAAAAGTTCTGAGAACAATACCTACATTAATTAGGTACTGCTTTCAACGTATGTCTAATTGCTGGTTCAGCTATCAGCTGTCACTATTCCATTTCCATTAAATATCTATTTCATGAAATCGTCATCGCAAAGCCATGTTTGTTGCTTTCAGTCATTCTTTTTTTGGGAATGTCATCTCGCAGTTCAACCTGTGAGGTTATCGGCTGCTTAGCCGGACTTGCCTGTGATAACCTTAATCAATTAAGGCTACCAGCCAGGTCTTAAGAACTTAAAAACTATAGGGACTACTCGCACCCCCTGTAGGGTAAAAACCTCGCCTTAGGGCATCGCTGGTAGAGGGCAGCAAGGGACAAACTAGATCGGACTGAGTTGCTTTCAGTCAGTTTTGCAGCTAGTTTATGATGTACCGGTATCTTATCAACCAACAATCTACGAGTAAGCAATAACGCATTAACAATGACACCATCTTTATCTTTGAGCAACACTATAACCTCAAAATGTTGGCGGTAAACAACATATTGTCGATACGGCGCGTCTTCTGTACAGTTACAAAACTTGTAAACAATGTGATTTTGACTTTGTTGTGAAATTAAATGTAAACAAGGGTTTTTTGTATTTTGATTTGATATGAGTAAGCAGGTAGTGGTAGTAGGTAGATATTCTGACGACCCCTTTAAAGTCACCCCAGAGATGTGCCCTAACAGGTGTGGCACAGAGAGGGTTTCGGATCTGTCTTATGATAGGTGCCGTTTCCCTCTGTAGATGGTGACCACCGGCATAGTTTTATTGAGGTAAAAATCGCACATGCCCTGGTCTTACTTATCTTCAAGGCCCGGGCGACTTTTGAAGGTTTCCCCCAAAAAAATAGAACAAAAAGGTAGGTACATACTCTAATAGAGATTTTTATAAATTAATGTAAAAGCTTTTAATCTGCTTGGAACGTTTTCATGGGTAAACTCTACGGGATTATTATAACTGTGAAACGACTAAAAAAAATATATAATTTGCAAAACGAATGCTCAGCCATTTCAACTTTTTGCCATGCGTAATTTTTTTATCCACGAACCACATATTATTTGTAAATTTTTCTACAAAAACATTTCCACCAACAAGAAATGTGATTTCAAATTTGATAAATACAATTTAGAGTACCTACATAGACTAATTAAAATTTCAATGCGCCACATGCTACGGAACATCTTACAAATCTTTCGAAGTACCTACATACCTACCGTTTTCTTGTGATTAAGTAAGAACTAAGTAATAAACTCGCGAGTGGAGCTCAAACTCGGAAAAACTTATGTATAAAATCGAATTACTTACGCCTCACTTTGAACCAAGTTTAAAGTTAAAGTCTAAGCCGCTGCATACACTGTCTTCCTTATATTATTATTTGCGGTTCTCGCGGTAAATCCCCGAGCATAGGGAATAGAACATTTAGATAGGGCTGTCAAAGCTTGGAAAAGTTTAGTCTTATAAACATGAGCAGATGTAAAAATATCATCTGTGATGAATTACTTAATACCTACCTACTAAGTGGTTACTACGTAATTAAGTAAATAAAATACTTCTTCTTTCTTCTGTTCAATTATCTCCTACATACCTACTTTACTGAGTAAAGTATGTATAACACCTGTGTATTTATTTAAAACGCAAAAAAATCTCCATATTTACCAGAATAATTAGACTATATGCTCAGCAAGAAACCAAATTCTCCTTTAATCAACTACATTGAAAATAACCAATCAATTACATTGATTCCAGAAAGAACACGAATACTGTCACCATTTAGACTCCTTTTTCTACAACAACGATGAGACAACCCTATTGGAACGTCTCAATCTGATATTGAAAAATATGGCTTCGGCTTGAACATAAAATGTATTTAAATGCAATATAAAGGAACGGTTGTCTTCTCCATAGCATGGTGTAATCATATTGTATTCTATTTATTATATGGATACAAAATATAAGTATACATGAACATTGTACCGTTTGTATTGTCTTTGAAATTGAAAAGATACATACGTACAGTCACCAAAAGAAAAAAGTAACTAGGGTCGTCGAAAATAGTTGAAGTTTAGTAAGAAACCGATGGACGTTTTAGATTTTTTTTAATCAACAGAAAATAAACAGTTCATTAATCAAATAAACCCACACTTTCTTGCGATGAGGGTAGACAGAAACTTGAAGAGATACATTCGAAATTACCCTTTTCTGAGTAACCCTAAAACTTTTCTCAAAACTTTTCACCATCCGCCATCATTGTTCCGTTATGTTAATTGACTAACCCACTAATTATTCCCAGTTCTACAAATTACATATTCTCGCTGGATTCATTAAGACTGTAAAATTCATTCTCACTAGAGGGTCGTAAGTGGCAACTAGAGTGACACTGAGCGATTTTACACGATTACTTTATGAGTTGGCGTTTTTCAATGAAACGTAAGCGGATGAGGAGCGTATTGATCGATCAAGTTAAGCTACGCTTGCCACGGTCGGTCTGTGCATGGGTGACCATCTTTACATACCGAGATCCCTCCGTGCCTCGGAAAGTACGTTGGGTCGTTCGTACCGGCTGTCAGTTTTGAATATTTGCTATCAACGTCTATACGTTACGGGACGTCAAAGGCCCGAAAATCCGACAGCCAGTCTTACCAAAGGATATCGCGTTAAAATTTAAAACATTTAATGTATTCATCTAATTTGTCTACACTAATCTACATCTACATCTACACTAATAATATTATAAAGAGGAAAGATTTGTATTTTTGTATGTAACGAATAAACATAAAAAGCACTGGACCGATTTAAAAAACTATCTTTTTGTTAGAAAGCTACATTATCTTTTAGTAACATAGGATATATTTATATCTAGAAAAAATTAGAGATCCTTAGAAATCCCTACTAAAACCAACTCAGGGTGTAAAAAAATTAGCCATAAAATGTCTTTCATCGCATGCGCTGCGGAAAGTATTGATGATAGAACAAAAAAATGTTAAACAATATTATAGAACATATCAATATCTACAAAAAAAATTGCGAGACCATATGTCCAACTATTGTAGTTACGTCACTATAACTACTTTTTTACATTATAAAACATGATAGAAATGCTGATCAAAATCAGACCATATTATCCATACCTTTGTATTAATTCTTATCCAAATAAATTATTTCGTATTCAAGAATATTTCAATACCTGTTGATTACTTTTTGATTAATTGAAATCGGACATTCCATTCAAAAGTTATTATGAAATTACTGACTAAAACCCACCCGTGTTCCTTCAGTTGCCTGTGTGCCGGGGATCACGGTATTTCTTTTGAACCGCCCGCACCCCTGGCAGGCATCGGCCCTTCCGGGCCCCATCAGTTGGTGCTGACATCTCTTTGAGGCGCGCATGGAACACAACGCGCTGTCGACCCGGGCTTGGCCCTTACTGGACAGCGAGCTACCCATTACTCGCCGTCCACAAGCCCACGCCTGCTGTGGCCGAAAATTAGCCTGGGATTTCCGACGCCCAGGGCATCTCCTGTGGAGGCTAGGACCGTGAGGGTGCATGTACTGCCTCTCCCTCACGTGCGCTGCCTCCCTCTTCGCGAGTGTTACTGTTTCGCAGGAGGCGACGGGTACCCATACAGTCTAGCTACGTACAATGGCCTGCACCAGGGCCGGACGCGAGCGATTGCCGCCGCCGATCGTCTCCACGAGGAAACGGCGGTGCTCCGCCTAAGCCGGGCAGACCTCCACCGTATGTTCCACCGTGTCCTCACGGCGATCTTCGCAGTGGAAACACCCGGGCGTTTCCTCCCACCTTATACAAAACAGGAACCTCTCGAAACAGCCGTGTCGGGTGAGGACCTGCTTCAGGCGGAAGGTGAGGACGCCGTGGCGCCTCTCAAGCCACTCCTCAAAGAGGGGAGTTACCATCGGCATGCCTAGCACTGGGTTGCGACAAGCACACACTCCATGTTGCCATGAGATCCCGCCGGAGCTCTGTCCGCTGTGACGCGATTTCTCGCGGCAGCGGAGTAACGTCCAGGCGTTTGACCTCCTCACGCCACTCCCAAGTGTGTGTGAGGACCTTTGCCCCCAGATTCCATGGCGGCAATTCGGCAAGGAGGCCCGCCGCCTCACTGGAGATCGTGCGGTATCCGTGGACCATCCGGATGGTCATGACCCTATGGGACACATTCAGCCGGTGAGCTGGTCGGCGCCTCAATGAAGGCGCCCACACCGGTGCCCCATAAAGGGCCATGGACTGCACGACCCCGCGTAGAGCCTCCGGCAGGAAGCGTTTGGACCCCCTAGATTGGGCAGGAGCCGCTTCAAATCAGCCCCAACCCTCTCCAGTCTGGAAGTGTTTGTTTTTATGTACGTTTTAATTAGCATACTTGTAAGTTAAATTATCTTTATTTATCCCAAAATGTTTTTTAAAAAAATGTCCACCCGTGCGAAGCCGGGGCGGGCCGCTAGTATAGAATATAGGCATCGCCGTTTGCTCCAAAAGTGACTTATTATTATAATTATATCGGATGCTAACCCAACCATATTTTGGAAACGGAAATAATATTGTTTTATTTTTAAACGATATACCTTAAACAAGAGAAAAACGAGTGTGTAATGCAGGAAAAGCGAACCGTACTGCCTGGAAAATTACGATTTAAGTATTCAAATTGTATTATATTAAAAATATAACCTCGCATAATCCCACTGTAGATTTGCAATCTGGGCAGCCATTCTGGGAAATATTCACCGGTGCCATTCACAATGGGCTCGTGATTCTGAATTTAGGACATCCCAGGTATTCAGTCGTATAGCGCCACTGTATAATACTATAATACCTGACTGTGAGCCTTCCATTGTATAGATGGTGTAACTAAACTAGACGTTGCATTCATAATTAGAGTATGATCTTATTGGTGATAAATTAATAATTACTTAAGTAGGTATGGTGATTTTTGAAAAGTTTTTAAACTTTTTTTTGTCCAAAGCGAGAGAGAGGCAGAACAAACATTATATCGTAGTTGTCAGTTTTTATTATTTCTGTTTCAAAACTTTTACATGAAACATGAGGCCTCAGTCAGTGCCTAGTCCAATCTTAGGAATCTTCATTCGATTAATCGAGTCAGGTCAAACCTCGCTGGGGTCGGTGCATGTCATTCATTCATTCATTCAAAACTTTTACATGAACTTTTTCAATTGATTTGAATTGAAAATTATCATATGATGATTCAGCTTTAATATGTACACATCAAGATATACATTTCCACTATAAGCAGATCTCGCATTGTATAGGATTTCCGTACAGTTCTAGATCAGCGTAAACTAGAACTGTATAGCTTGATGTGTAGCCGTGTGTACTCAAAATACATATTACGTTGTTTATATCTGACACTAAATTTATTAAGGTTCTCTTAACCATTTTTACAAAAAAATTATAACATTTTTTTAATTTTATTTTTCCTTCGTATGAAAATAATAATCCAGGAATATGGAACCGTATGGTACCGTTACAAACTCATAAGTGTACCCATTATAAGGTTTGATGCACGTCAGAATTTTACAGATCATAAACATAAATACATTTTTATTCGCGTCATAAAAGTGATTCAGTAGCCATAAAAAGACTTTCTGCGGTTCAAAAAGTTTATATGGTTCCTTGAAGAAGACTTTTACCTACCTACAAAAACATACGTTTCTTGAAGACACCGTATGCTTACATATTTCGTCGTATACAAAGTCACTCTTCGTGTTTTTACGCTTAGATCTTTTAAACTTTTCTTCTTCTGCCTAGCCTTTTCCCAACTATGTTGGGGTCGGCTTCCAGTCTAACCGGATGCAGCTGAATACCAGTATTTTACAGGGAGCGACTGCCTATCTAACCTCCACAACCCAGTTATTGGGTAATACACTACCCCGTGGCAAGACTTTCGGGCTTCTGACGACCCGTAACGACTGTCATAGATCCACAAATGACAGCCGGGACCAACGGCTTAACGTGCTTTCCGAGGCACGGAAGGGTCTTGGTATGTAAAGATGGTCACCCATCACGGACCAACCGCGGCAAGCGTCGCTTAACCTGATCGATCGACCCGAACGGCTAAGATTACTTAGCCACAAGCCCAAGCACTTAGCACAAGCTAAGATCTTTTAAACTACGCAACGGATTTGAATGCGGTTTTCATCAATAAACAGATCTATTTAAGAGGAAGGTTTATATGGATAATACAACGACCACTAAGCGGGCGAAGCCGCTGGCAAAAGCTAGTCTTACATTTAAAAAAAACTGTTAATTGATATTGTCTTTTATAATCCGCATACAAGGTGAAAAAGAAGAAGAACAGACAAAAGTCGTGAAATTAGTTCATAATAGACTACTGAATCGATTTCAGTCATTTTTAATATAAGTTTTTTTTTTAATTATGTACTAGTGACCCGCCCCGGTTTTGCACGGGTGCAATTTAGAAAAAAAAAAGAAGTGAAAATGTGGCCGGGGCGGCCTGTGTGGCGGCCAAGCGGAATGATTTTTTCAGCCACTATGTCTCTGCATTTTAAATCTGTAATATCTTCGAAAACATTCATTTAAATTACATGCTGTAAAGGGCCATATTGATCTATATTAAACGCACAATGTATTTAAAGTACTTAATTGGACAAGGATTAACGCTTCGTAAATAAGCCAATATTTCTCATAAAAAGTAAAGGATAAAAAATGGTTATTGTGGGTTATCCCTAAGAGATAGACATATACCATTGCGAACTTTCTTGTAGACCTTTTCAAGGTGTACAATACTGTAGTAAATCATTTTGATCTATCAGGGTCAGCCAGCGTTTGCAACGTAAGCGCAAAAAAATGTGATGCGTGAAGTTATCAGTTTCTCTACCATATTATGCATGTTATATACATATAAACCTTCCTCTTGAATCACTCTATCTATTAAAAAAACCAACATCAAAATCCATTGCGTAGTTTAAAAGATCTAAGCATACATAGGGACAGACAGCGGGAAGCGATTTTGTTTTATACTACTCGTATATAGTGATTTTGCCACATCTACTGCCGATCGAGCCAAAAAAAAAAAACTTATTTCAAGGCTATAAGACTCAATTTTAAATGTATCAAGTAATGCAACGCTGTCTTCTTAATAATAAAAGTAAGCTTAAAAAAAGTTTTGGTCATTGTATTATGCTTTTAACTCAATACTTCGGTGTGTGATGACACTGATGAGGTCTTGCATTAATTATGGTACACGTTATACAACGTGTAACAGAAATTGTATATATATACCAAGGGCACGGCTTCTTTGGATGATATCAAACGATATTTGAATGGTTTTTTAATCCCATCTCTACATGTTCGGAAGTTATGAGAATTTTTAATACATTGATACCAGAACAAATTGAAACAAACACATCACTCGGAAGTGATTTATCGTGATATTGGGAAGTAACGTGGAAAGTAATTGACCTACGTAGTGCGGTGACACGTTTGTTATGATTTGAATTTAAGAAACATACGAAACCGAAAATTTTGTATCAATTCTTAGAGTATTTTATTTTGAGCTGAAATTATGTATAGTGATTCTATACCAGCTGTTATCTTTAGTGCTTAAGGATAGCAATAGGGTTTCTGTTACACCCTGTATACGTATAAGAAAAGTAATGTTTGTAAGTACTTAATGTATAATTGTCCCTTTCTAGAATATATTGCATATCTGACATGGGTAGACTGTTGATCCTAAAATCCTACTAATATTGATGATGATGATGATTGGACTCCCTTTTCCGCACGTAGACTCCCACTCGGTCCGTTGTGCGTGGGGATTCTGGCTAACAGAGCCAGCCTAGCTCCGCCCAGAAGCTCAAAAGTTTCCTGGGGGCTTCGCAGGCTTCGCGGAGCGACCTCACTGTTCCGAGGATTTCTTCACGTTGAATAGCCACAGCCTCGCAGTCCAGGACCTACTAATATTATAAATGTGAAAGTCTTGAAGATGTTTGGATGTTAATCACGCTACAACGGCTGAACGGATTTGAATAAAATTTGGCATACAGATAGTCTATAACCTGGATTAACACATAGAATACTTTTTATCCCGGTAGCACGTTCCCGTGGGAGAATTTCTCACCTCCACGCGGGCGAAGACGCTGGCAAAAGCTAGTGTTATATATAAAATAAGATCAAAGTTAAAATAAAAAAAAAACATCACGTCTTTTCAACGAAGGTTTGAGCAGAAGTGTATCTATAGTACACCCAGATTCCCCAGTTATGTTTAAGTTCCATGTAATAGGGCGAGCCTAAGGCCACCAATCGGACACAATACCAGACCCCTGGCTACTACTGAGAAATTCCAGATAAAGCAACCCAATAACTTTTTGCCCGACCTGGTAATCGAACCCAGCAACAAGATTGTATAAAACAAAAACATATTAACCTTATTTTTGTGCCAATTAAGGTACGTCCACGTTAAACTTACGCAACGCTAATCCTGAGTAACAGTCATTGACAGCACGAAATTATTAGCCTGAAGCTGCGTCTGCGCAAGTCACTCGCGCGTCGACATCTCGTTATGTGGACATGACCAGATCATTAAACTGAGACCGCTGACCGACATCTGTCCTAAATACTGATACGTATACACTATGATTAATATCTTCAGAACGACACTGAAAACAATTGAACTGTCATTTATCTTAGTCTATGACCTTTCACGAGTGTGAAGAACGCAGAGATTAAAAGTGATTTACTATGCGTTTATGCTATTTAAGTACCCATTTACATATTAGTCCGATTTTATCTATATGATAAATTGTAATGCATCTATTTTCTTTGAACTTTAGTCTATTTGCGGGTAAGTATCTAACAGGACTTCTGACGTCACACATACATAGATATGATCTATTCCGATAGTAGCTGAAGCAAATGTAATCAACCTCTGTCTGGGTTGAATTTTTACGCAATCACTCACGAAAGAGAGACTTTCATCCAGCAAATATTTCTTTAATAACATGATTCAATGAATTATTACAATTTTGAAATCATCGACGATATTTGACGTTTTAAAATGAACCTCAATTATTGTTAAACGAGAAAATACATATAGCTGATTTAAAATTCGAGTTTCTTAAATACCGCGATGAAAGACTTTGACCAGTGTGTGTTGCCAGTGATGAACTATAGCACTAAAACGTGGCCGTTCACAAAGAGCCTTATAAAGGCTAAAAGTTATCCAAAGGGCAATGGAGAGGGCTATGTTTGATGTGTCCCTACGTGATCGAAACAGAAATTAAAAGATCAAAGGTAACCGACGTAGCCCTAAGAATTCCCAAACTTTAGTGGCAGTTGGACATTGATCGCAGAATAGATGGCCGATGGGGCCGAAAGGTTCTGGAGTGACGACTACATACCGGAAGATGTAGAGTTGGAAGGCGTCCCTCAAGGTGGACCTTATGAAGTCATAACCGATAAGTGGCGGAGCTTGGGGGAGGCCCATGTCAGGCAGTGGGTGTCTTTCGGCTGAAATTGATGATGACGATGGTGATGAAAATATGAGTTTTGTTTTAAGCCTTCAAATAATTACATAAAAGCATTCAATTTGAAAGTGGTACGACAAATTGGGATCCGCAGGTACATTTTCTGATTCATTTGTTTACATTTCCGTCACATACTTTTAAAACCGACTATAGACAGATAAACACCTCGATATTAAATTCCGATCTCGTCTTATCTGTAAGTCTGAATTGTACAAAAAGTTAATCAAAGTTGTACTTGAACTTGATCACAGATCAACGCGTCTGGTAACTTTAATACTTTCGATATTACGAGTAGCTGCAGTCAATTTTATTTGCGGGGGAAACTTCGCCGTCGATCTGACGCGATATCGAGACGACTCGGGGAACATGAACGCTGGATAAACCAACAGATTAATTGACTTTTATGGAAATTACATCAACTTGTTCGATAACTTTTTAACAATCTGAGCAGTTGAATTTCAAAGTGAAACTTGGGACTTACTGGGCTTTGCAAGTAATTTTGCTGAGTAGCCTCAATTTCTTGGCAGTGAAGGTGCAATTTAACCCCAAGCCCAGGGAAAGTTCAATTTGCTTTGCCAAACTATATTATGATCTTTCGAAGCAAGGGTTTATTGACCTTTACGCAACTTGAATTCTTCGCAATTTGATATTTCTTTAACACAATTCCGTTTTCATACTTTATGACTTAAGAGGGTGCATTTAGAAAGTCGGCAACATCGTAGATAGCTGTCCAAATATTTAAAAAAGGAAAAGAGGTTACCAAGTGCTTTGTTTCTATCTGAAACTAAATATTCAGTGTTAGGAAATTAATTACCTATTGCAATTCATAATCATATTTTAGTGCTACGGCGTAGGTCTAGTGGTCGCATGCACTACTACTGAGCATGAGCGTCCTGTGATCGATTCCCGAGTCGGGAAAAGTGTAATTGGGTCTGACGTTTGGAATATCTCAGCAGCTGCAGGATTTTTGCCCGGTTAATCAAAATCAAAAGTCAATCAACTCAGCCTATCGCAATCCACTGCTGGACATAGGTCTCTCCCAGGCTGCGCCACAACACTCTATCCTTCGCATCCAGTCTGTCCCACCCACCTTTTTAAGGTCGTCAGTCCAAACCAAAAGTAATTTATTCAAAGTAGGCTGAGAGTCAGCACTTTTTGAACGTCAAAATTACATAAGACAGTCCGCCAAAACGCCCGCCCTTCGCCACTTCCTAGTGCTTTAGCTGGGAAGAAAAAGTGGCGCAACAAACTCCCCAGCAGCACAGCTGTCTCGTAATGGTAATAGGCTCCCCCTATTACATAAGACTTAAACTTAACTGGCAAAATGTTTATGTACTATGCATAGGTACCTACGTCTCTGCCTATCCCTTCGGGGATACATTTGCCATTTCAATATTCGAAAATAAATCAAAACAGCAAAACATTGCTAACTTTCAAACTATCACTCGCTTAGGGTCCATCCATAAATTACGTCATAATTTAAGGGGGTGGGTCAACGGATTTGTGACGTCACGTGTTAAAATTAAAAATAGTGAATCTCGAAATTTATATGTAAACCAAAAACTTAAAAATAATACTAACTCGATCTATATTTATAAGGCTTATAATATGTAGGTTTGAGTAGTCGGCGAGTGCTGTTTTAATAAAATAAAATAAAAAATGGAAGAACTGCTGTTTTATTTTAATTACTTCTAAATATAAAATTGAAAAATATGTTACGTCACACAAGGGGACGGGGTTTCACAAGTGTGACCACCTGTGACAAGGACGGGGAGAGTCAACAAATCATAAAATTTGTGTGACGTAATTTACGGATGGCCCCTTAGAAGCAAGTAAGTACAAAGAAATAAAACATTGGTACGTATAGTATGCAGTACATACGAGTCGTATGTAACTTGTTTATCAAACCATTCACGTACATTCTGATTGAATGTACTACCTAAAGACCCACGGAACCTAACCTTATCAACAATAATTATATGTCTGACAGTCCATTGCTAATCTCAACGGGACTTACACGCGTTTGTATGTCAATAATATTATCTGTACAAGTTTGTTATTAATTACATTTTATTTTGTGATTTGAAGTGAACATGTGAACTCAGTACATGTGCTCGATGGATCGAAAGGAAGTGGTTTTTGTGATAAGTGGATTGTGTGAGCGTTTTTAAACAAAATGAAATGGTGTTGTGGATCAACGTTTAGAAAACATGTGAATGGGTTCGACTCTGAATTTGGTAAAGATTTTCATTCTAAATAATACTATGACATATAACCTAAGTATTATTAACTATTCATACCTTTTACTTAATCGCTGTTAGAGTGCTGTAATGCGCGATTGAATGGCTTACTAATCGATTCACACGAATTTACTCTACCGTTCCGGGCGAATCGACACTATTAAAATAATAATGTATTATTTTCTGTAGGCGATTTGGACGAAGATGATTTATAGGTGGGCGAATCGACAACTCTAGAAATACGTATTTATAGGCAGTTGGCACGTTTTCAATTTTATGCAATTAAGGTAATAACATTAGCTCGATTTACTCCTATTATCTAGTAGACTTTTTCTCAAAACAAAATTACATTAAATTTCATAAGCCATTTTTTTTAATTACTAGTTGTGCCCGCGACTTCGTCCGCGTGGAATAGTTATTTTTTTATTATTTATTTATATTATATATATTAATAAAAATAAATAAAATGTCTAAAATAAAAGTAGCCTAAGCTACTCCTTATTATATCAGATATCTGCCAGTGAAAGTCCCGTCAAAATCAGTCCAGCCGTTTCAGAGATTAGCCGGAACAGACAGACAGATAGACTAAATTGAAAAAAAATGTTATTTTGGTACATGTACCGTGTATATATCCATATGCATTTAGTAAAAAGCGGTTATTTTAATATTACAAACAGACACTCCAATTTTATTTATCTGTATGTATAGATAATACAGGTTTCTTTGAGTCGAATTTAATTCAAAAACTTCATTTGCCTTTTTTGTTATCATCGCGGATACTTACCCTTTTCTCTTAACTTACTCTTAGACTTCGTTCATTCGAAGTGACGTTTCTGAATAATGCTGCCGGTGTTCATTCTCATCATCGCAAGCCTTGTTTCACCTACTAATGAGTATAGGCCTTCTCGCTTTTGTGCCATGATTCCCTGGTCCGCGCGAGTCTCATGCAGGTCTACCAGGTAGCTGCGTAACACACTAATAATAGAACTGGCTTCCATTGACGCTGATGACCAGACACATTTTTCGAACAAATGAAGCAATGGATTAGCAATAACTTTTAAGCTGATTCAGATTCTGATTATGAGTGAATTACGGTCGTCACTGTGTTCAAATAAGTTCATCCTCGTTTTATATTCAGCGTTATACATAGCAGTACAGGTAGACTTCTGAGCTCAACAATACTCCACTTGTTGATCACCAAGACCCAACCATGACATATCAGTATCAAGTTGGAGTAATACCTTCGCATATCCGTGCACATTATTACTTGAATAACCATAAGGCAGTTTTGTTAACCTTGGTTGATGTATAGAGGCCAGCACATCAAGCTACCCCAATTTATCAAATTTCTTTGATAGCTTTTCAATTTTATTCCAAAAGAATACGGTTCATGTTCATTAGGGAAAATTTGACAGTTTGCGGTACCTTGATGTGTTGGCGTCTGTACATATTACTGTCAAACAGTTTTAAATATTATCTATTAGGTAACTACTAGCTTTTGTCAGCGGCTTCGCCCGCGTGGGTGTCGGAAATCATCCGACGGGAACATAAATATCTTTGTGCCAAATATCATCCCAATCCGTACAACCGTTTTTGCGTAATTGAGCCACAAACTTCCAAAATCTAGAGATGCAAACTTTCACAGTTATATAATATTAGTAGGATAGCAGTTTTGGTAGGATTTCTACAAGGCTGTAGTATCCTAATGTAAAGGCCCAGATAAGTGTGATGCGATGGTTTTTTTTTTTGTATAAATACTTAAAGTAAAAATATAACAGTTCGCATCAACTTTAGAACCTCCAACTTTATTCGTCGGTTACAAATAATACTAATTTCCCAAGAAACTGTGGAAGATATTAGTAGGATTTGCAAGTTTTAAGAAAGCCTTTTTAATATTAAAATACTTAAAATTTCTAAGCTGAGGATTTGCTAAAACTCGCAAGTTTTAAGAATGCCTTGCAGATTAAAATACCTGCGTAAGTACTTACATAAAAATCTAAGCTAATGTTTGCACCTAAAGTTACTAACTCAACTTCCAAGTGAGAACCGAGAACATTCCAGCTCAAGCAAGGCAACTTAACAGTGTCTACTAACCAACTTAGTTAAGGTGAAAACGCTAGTGTATTCCGCGAAATCTAAATTTTCCTACGTGTTTTGCTATTTGCATTTGGGTGGGAAATCATCAAATAACTTCATGCGCTCTGGGTGGAGCGGGAGGGCGTGTCAGACTTTAACTGACTAAAACCCACCCGTGTTTCTTCAGTTGCCCGTGTGCCAGGGGCCACGGTATCTCTTTCGAACAACCCGCACCCCTGGCAGGCATCGGCCCTTGCGAACCCCATCAGTTGGTGCTGACATCTCTTTGAGGCGCGCGTGGAACTCAACGCGCCGTCGACTCTGGCTTGGTCCTTACCGGAAAGCGAGCTACCCATTACTCGTCGTCCGCAAGCCCGTGCCTACGGTGGCCGGGAATCAGCCAGGAATTCCCCACGCCCAGAGCGTGTCAAATCCATTTCGCGGGCTACCCTAGCGAATCAGTGGCGAAAACACCATGTAACACGATTCCTACGGGCTTCCCTTCGGGGATGCACAACTCTATCGCTTTTAAAAATGGCACGAGAATAGTGGCTACTATTGTCAAAAAATATAGTTACACTACGGGTATTTAATTCACCATAACATTCAAACAACAAAAAAAAATGTTATAAATTAACCCGGCGTCAAAACGTCATAATCGGGAACTAAAAATTCATACAACAGCGATCCGGTAATGATGTCACTTTAGGTCATTTGGCACCGCTTGATATATGGATGAGAGCGGGCCGTTGTACAACGGGTTATGACAGAGACTGATTTAGAAAAATGCGTCAGCTAGAACATGGAGAAATATTGCAAATTTTATTTGGTTTTCAGCTGTTCAATTTTATTGTATTAAATTTTTTACATTACTATATTAATTTTAAAATTATAGTAAGTATTCTTTTTGATAAGTCAGTAAGTTAAAGCCGACTTCGCTTCGGCTTCTTTCTTAGAAAAATTGGCACTTCGCTGTAGCGCATCCCCCAAATATAACGTCAGAAAGAAACTTTGGTTGGAACAGCCCTGAGCCGGTTTCAGTCACGAACTACCGATCGTAATATTTGTGGGTATAATTGAGGCGCGATCAAGAGATGGTATTATTATCTCGTGAATTTTGCTGAATTTTCTTCTTTAACTAATACACTTTATTTACCCAGATGTTCGTCTCCTTTCTGTGAAATTCAAATTTTCTTACGTTTTTGGAATTTTCAGGTCAGTGTCCGGAATTGTATATTGATTAATATAGTATTTACGACCGTAACAAGTATGTATTTACGGAATGACTACTTATTTTATGAAAAAGTCTATAATTAACTTATCGGAGTTTTTGGCGGGATCGCGTTGGAACATGTCGCACGAATTTTCATTTTCATGGAATTTAGTGAAATAGCGAATTAAATTGTATAATTTTGATAGTGAATTATTCAATTTAGTGACGTGTGAGTGCACAAGTGTAGTGAAGGTGAAAATAAGTGACTAACGTGGACTTTTCGTGTTCCCCCAAAAACTCCTATTAGGTTGTTGTAAAGTTACTACCGCTTTACAATAACTCTGACTTGACTGACTAAAGACGACTATGACTGTTTTGTAACTTCGTGCCCGATATCGGGCCATTTACTTGATCTAAAAGAAAAATTACTTGACACTGGCTAAATGCACAAACCGTGTGAAGCCAAAAAAAAAAAAAAAATAAAAAAAAAAATTAACTTATCATCTTCTTAGTCGGTACGCTCTTGGCAGAGCGGTCGTGGTCTTCACGTAGTCGTAGTTATGACGGAGGCAGATTGAATACGCCTCACGATGTTCCACCATCCGTCTCTGCTGAAGGTCATTCTACCGCATTCGTTTATGGAGCTGCCCACAATAGATTTAATCTGGTCGGTCCATCGAGTCGGTGACCTCCCGGGCGGTCTAGTACCTTTCACTTTTCCCTGGATGACGAGGCGCTCTATGGAAAGGCTATCACGTATTGAAACGTGGCCAAAGAAAGCTAGAATGCGAGACTGTACTATAGAAAATAAGCGCTGCTTTATGCCGAGTTCTTGGAGTATGGAGACATTTGTACGAAACTCAGTCGATTAAACTCCAAGCATTCTTCTCCAGCACCACATCTCCAGAGCGTCTATCTTTTTTCTTTCCATTTCCCGTAAAGTCCACGTTTCAGCAGCGTAAAGAAATATGGGGTAAATAAGTGCTCGCATGAGCATTTTTATATTTAATTTATAGCGTTGTATTAATGATTTTAATCATGTAAAACCATCCCATATTCCTAGCACGACGGGCTGTGCCGGCGCTGCTGCTGCGGCTGCTGAGACCCTTCAAGCGGCGTAAATACGGTAACCTTATTGGTAACTACAGTTTTGAGCCGTTTGGGGTCGAAACGCACAGGTGGGTCATGGCTCATGGGGCCCGAGTGCACGTCTCGTTTAAGGCGAGGTGAGCGGAGCGCGGTAGGCATTTAACGCTTACCTTAGCCCCCGAAACGAGTAGCGAGACGTAATTAGTTACGATGCGCGAGCGACGCGCGCGCCAGGCGTGGCTGGCGGCCGGCAGCAGTATTAACTATGTCACCGAATAGAGCAATACAATGGATCAACTTGAACTGATTACGATTAGTAAAAGTTTGTTTTATTATTCTTGTATTTTTTTAAGATATAATAAGTTGCGGAAATGAGATTTCTTCACAACATAACGCTTGTATTCTTTCGGGGTTGGGCAGTGGTGTATTACTGCACCCACAATTCGCCAGTTATGTTCAAGTTACATACAGACTGGAAGTAATAATCCAATTTGACCGTCGTAGTTTTTTAGTTGCACTTTTCTATTTATTTTCTTATTTATGCTGCCGCAGCAATATGACGGCCGGCCGTAGTAACATAACGGCCGCAGTAACATGACGACCGCAGTGACATGACAGCCGCAGTAACATGACGGCCGCAGTAATATGACGGCCTCCGTACTAAGACGGCCGCCACAATATGACGGCGGCTGCAATATGACGGCTGCCTCAATATGACGGCCTCCGCAATATGACGGCCTCCGCAATATGACGGCCACCGTAATATGACGGCCGCCGCAATATGACGGCCGCCGCAATTGGACGGCCTCCGCAATATGACGGCCTCCGCAATATGACGGCCGCCGTAATATGACGGCCGCCGCAATATGACGGCCGCCGCAATATGACGGCCGCCGCAATATGACGGCCGCCGCAATATGACGGCCTCCGCAATATGACGGCCACCGTAATATGACGGCCGCCGCAATATGACGGCCGCCGCAATTGGACGGCCTCCGCAATATGACGGCCTCCGCAATATGACGGCCGCCGTAATATGACGGCCGCCGCAATGTGACGGCCGCCGCAATTGGACGGCCTCCGCAATGTGACGGCCTCCGCAATATGACGGCCGTCGCAGTTTTGTGACGGCCGCAGTTTTGTGATGGCCGGCCGCAGCAATATGACGGCCGGCCGCAGCAACATAAAAACATAAACAGTAAAACAAAGCACACGTTAAGAAATACAAAAATAAGTACCTAAGTAAGTATCTATCCTGCACTGCTCCGCTCCGAAATGACAAAGAAGCAAAAGAAGAAGCAGCATAATGTCCGTATTACGCCTCACAGTGTTCCAAAAGCCTCAAAAAATTTCCCACTTGGGTTTATTGCATTTATAAGTCAAGAAACGTATTTAAAAAGCACGAGTAGAACTCCCACGTATTTATCTCTTTTAGTTTTTTTTATATAAATTCATGAAAAAGACGTGACCTTTCCATGAAAAAAATGAATATCAGTTCTCAAAAAGTAGTTGTTCAAGATAATAATTTGAAACTAATATTATTAATAGAGCTCATTTGAGAGTATATTTACACGTTTTTATTTTTTTTTAATCTCTTTTAGTTTCTGAGTAAAAAAATATTTTCTTATTTTTGTTTTTATTTTTTTTCTCCGCAAAGACGCAAAAGTGCGACTTGAGACTAGAACTGAGATATTGTTCTCAATAAGGTCTATTACTCATAAAAAAATCAAGTCGCACTATTGCGGCGTTTAGGAGAAATAGAATTTTGAAAATTAATGCTAGGGCTGTCACTTTGTTTGACCTTTTATATATAGCTTTTGTAGAACTTTTATTGAGAGTATTTTCAATGAAGGGTTGCACGTAGCATGGGAAGGGGAGGGAACGTAGGAGGGAAGAGCCGTTACAGACCCATGGCGCCACTTTGCCTCAGCAGGGGCTTACCCAACCTGCTGGGGGATGTCCTTCCGAGCCCAGATCGGAGGACTTATTGCAAGGGGGGCATGAGGGCGCCAACCCTCATGTTGGTACACGAGTGGCAAGTGATGCTGTGAATTGCGCCACAGCCGGTACTTCTCAAACTCCGGAAGTATCCGCAAATACACGAGGAGGTTGTACACGTTTAAAGATTTTCGAATCTTTTTATGCGGAGAGCAAAAAATATAAGAAAAATGGTTCACCAGAAGATCTCACATCCTCAGACTTGATGATCATAGTTTACAGAGAAGTAGGTGAACACCTTAAAGATCTTACATTCAGCGAAAAGGACAGACTTGTGAATGAAATCGTTAAACCCTTTCTCCAAAAAGCTACTAATTATTACAAAGGATGTAAAAGAAATAAAAAGAGGTTTACAGACAAACATGGCGTTTTTTTAAATAAATTGTTCATCGACGATGTACCAGAAGACCTCAAGAACTCCGCTGGGGCCGATACGACTCTTGGCGCGCCGTGCAGTACATTGATGGATAATTCTTCTAATGTAAGCTATAAACAAGACCTTAAAGTTAGGAAACGCATTATGGAGTCGTTAGAGAGTGAACCTCAAAAAAAAGTAATAAAGGCTTTTACTTCTATAGCTTCTTCTGATAAAGGATCTAAAATAACACCCAAAGCTTCTAAAGATTTAGAAGAAATCATAAATACATGTTTAGTATCACCAAAACGAGCTTCAACTGTAAGGCAAAGAATTTCTGTGTACTGTACTATACACAAAAACCTTCCACAAGAATTGCTCTATCTATTGTTGAAAACCGTATGAAAATCCGTGCAGTACTTTCCGAGTTTATCGCGAACAGACAGACAGACAGACAGAGGCGGCGAGAGATTTTGTTTTATAATATGTAGTGATACTGGGAAATTTACATATATATTTATAATACAGGTTTTTAAAACGGATCTAAATAGTAATCGTTACACAACGTGGAAAGCCTTTCGACACGGTCAAACTATTAACCACCGCAGCACGGTAGGTAGTACTCGTATAGTATGTCTATCTGTTCTAATCTGTTTTGTATGGAAAAATATTTTCATTAGATTTGACTAACTTCCGTTGTCCTGATTTTTTTCTTCCGATACAATCATCAAAACATTTTTTCATCAAAATTACTCAATGGCCAACTCGCGGTTGACCAAAAATTTTTTTATGCCATTTTTTTCCAAATCAAAAATAAATGTTTCCTAAGACAGTCTCTCTGTATCTCATATGGTTATGAATTTCCTTATGTCCCAAATAAAAAAAAACACTATATATATATAATTATTATATGCTCTGTAAATCTATAGTTTGAGCGAGACGTCCATGCAATACACATTTCATAATAAAATATGTATTTATTTATTTGACCTCAGAGTGACAACCCTGGAGTGTATTATTTGACCTTAAGATTTAAACACCTGTTTCTCCTAAACGCCGCAATAGTGCAACTTGATTTTTTTATGAGTAATAGACCTTATTGTGGACAATATCTCAGTTCTAGTCCCAAGTCGCACTTTTGCGTCTTTGCGGAGAAAAAAAATAAAAACAAAAATAAGAAAATATTTTTTTACTCCGAAACTAAAAGAGATAAAAAAAAAAAAAAAAACGTGTAAATATGCTCTCAAATGAGTTCTATTAATAATATTAATTTCAAATTATTATCTTGAACAACTACTTTTTGAGAACTGATATTCATTTTTTTCATGGAAAAGTCACGTCTTTTTCGTGAATTTATATAAAAAAAACTAAAAGAGATAAATACGTGGGAGTTCTACTCATGCTTTTTAAATACGTTTCTTGACTTATAAATGCAATAAACCCAAGTGGGAAATTTTTTGAGGCTTTTGGAACACTGTGCGCCTGGACCAGCACCTGGTCATAGTGTTATCATATACAGTGCCTATCCAGGCAATCATCTTTTTTTTTTGTTTTTTACCTACCTCTTTGACATTTGAAAACAGTAAATAAACCATTATACAATTTGCGCGCGTGGCGGCGTTATGCTGTGCATGTTGGTAAATCTATTCCGCGAGAAAAATTGAACCATTCTAGCTTTTGCGCACGTGGCGTTTTTATTTACACGGACATAGGATTCCAACTCTGTTCTACACGCCTATTTGCGGTTTGCAAATCTATTACGCGTAGGTACATAGATTTGCAAACCGCTAATAGTGGGTTATCTATAATAAATAAATATAGTAATCTGTTACGCGTAAAATGTAATGAATGTAGGTAAATAATAATATTGTCAAACCATCCTTATTCTTTTATAATTACTAGCCTTCGAAGAGCCAGCGCTGGATCGAAAGTTTTTACTTTCTGTAGTTTCCCATTTTGTTTGACAAAATATTAACTACTTTCATTTCCTACGAAATGAAGCTTGCTATACATGAATATACCTGTATTTAGCGTATTATTACGTATTATTATTTACAAACAATTTTAAGCTCTGCTGGTAACAGATCATAGCGGGTGGTGGCGGGTTCAAAAATTGGCACACGTCCGACGTCCAACACGGGCAACACGTTCCGCTCGGGACTAAACGACACGGGGCGCGCGCATGTAAAGACAAAAAACACTGGATTTTAGATTTCTTATATTAATGTATTTTCATAGTTCATATTATGACGGCCGGATTTCATCATATTTTTTACGACCTTTATTATGGTATAAGTTTTATTGTTCAAAGCCATAAACAACTCAAATGAAATAAGAATCCGATCATCATTTAGACTTGTCTTTGCGATTTAAGTGGATGCAGTAAAATGCAAGTAATCGTGTATCGCACGGCCGGAATATCTAGATCAAGGTGTGAACTATGTAATTTTTTTTTTTCATTTTTTTTAATCCGGTTTATCTACTTATAAAACACAATACAAAACGACGTTTCCCGGATCACCCCGCCTTAAGGACATTTATCGCTGGCTGGTCGACACTTCACGTGACCAGATGGCTGGGTCGGTCTTTGGCCAAAGAATTAGCATTGCTATTCAACGTGGCAATGCTGCCAGTTTTCTGGGCACGTTTCCTGATGACAGCGATGCGGACGAATACTTCGACGAATAAGTGTCCCTTTGTTTTTGCATTTATTTGTTTATTTAGTTAATAATGTAAAGCCAGATTAGTTACGATCGCGAATCATATATTGTTCAACATGACGCTGACCTGAAAATTGCAATAAACGTAAGAAAATTTAAAATTTCGCGGCCTGCCGTAGAGCATTCACCTTAACAGTGCCCACTGGACGACTAAGCTAATGAAAACGAGTGAACGCAACTAAGTTCGCGCGTTCAAACAACGCCACGCGGCAAGCTTTACCAGAGTTTAGCACTGTGAATAATGGAGGGATTAACTCGTTAGCTGGTCCCAACAGTTTTATTTATTTTTATGGTGTTTTACAAGCTTCATAAATTATAGTGTTAGGTCGTGTTGTGCTATGAAACGTTGATAAATGGGACGAAGTTACGTGGGTTAAGTTCTCGCTTGAATTAGTTTGCGTTCACTTAGTGGCAAGCTGTATTTGTGTGCGCGTGCGTTTACGCCAGAGATGGCCAGGGTGCCATCAATAACTGAAATATGATAAAATAAAAACTAATTGACTTGGTGTTTTTTGTGTGTCATCGACCGCAAGTAGTCTCTTGAAATATCAGTTTAATTTTTTTTTTTTTTTTTTTGAGGAGACATCCTGGCGTTGTTGGTACTAGGTACCTATCGATGTCAAATGACGATAAAGCGAAAGAAAACAGATTCTCACAACTCTCAACTCATGCTTCAAATAACATCGGTCGTTGACCTCCCCAAAAAAACATCAAAACCTTTTTTATTTTATTGTTTTAGATATTTGCACTGTATTATACATGCATCTGTCTGACTCTGTCGTCTGTCTGACTACATCAACTACATGCTTATCCAAATGAGTTAGTCCTATCACAATAACCACCTCAGTCACACAACACTATGTTATTTGGTGAATCTTTAATGTTAAACATGTGATATTTTACAACCTATTTAACATCATAACAAACACTGATAGATAAAAGTGTAAGTACGAATGAAAATGATGTAATTGGTGGGATTCCCCATGTTTACAGAATTTATTTTTAATGTCACAAGGAACTGAATTGTAAAGTAGCAATCTAGGTACTTATAAAGATAAAGTATTATTCATCACACAATAATGATGTGCCCGATCATTAAAAATGTAGATCCGCAGATACGGCTCCGGATATGGGTAACGGACGTCAAGATCCGCAGATACGAATACGAATACGGATCTTAGCTTTCTTACTCAATCGGCGTCGGTGCGCGTGACCATGAAACGATTGTTCACGCCACTTGACGCTTTGCGTGACAGAATATGTTTCGACTTGCGTGGCGCGGGTCTTTATTTTGTTTTTTTTTTTATAGTTTAGTGTGAAACTGGGCAGCATAGATGGCTCAAAATCACCAAGGTGGAACATTCTGAATTCTGTTTTATGATGCTATTGAGTAGAAGCTAAACATATTGATAATTACTCTAAATCATAACTAAACTTGTGTTTAAACTATATTTACCTTGGCAGAGCATAGAATTAAATACTTTTCTTGAAATTTCAATTTTTAAGTGTGCTATCACTAAAATTAATCATTCGGGGAACGTTATTCGGAGGTTTATAATTAAATAAAAATAATAATTATATATTTCATTTTTACCCTTTACGATAGCGGAGATATGTCGCCAATAGTACGAAATTAAAAAACTTTGACAAAATTTGGAATCAAAACGTTTTTAAGGACAATGTCGCTGTAAATTAAGCTATATGACTATTTCGTGTTCTTAAATTAACTAAATAAGTGAATATCGCTCACTTGCATATAAATAAATTTGCGGTAGCTATAGGGATTCCGCCAGTTTCCAATATTACCAGGCTTTATTCCTAAATACCTTATGTTATAATGGCATTTCTTTGATTTTAGTGGTGTTCCCCGAAATGATGAGGGCGTTCATCAAATGATGCGTGTGTTCTCCAAATGACGATATGCAGACAATTAGGGTTAAATTCACAGTTAAATTGAATTTTAAGCCAAATTATAGGAAGTAATTGTTATTTATTTATTTGCTATAAGGTTTACCATAGCAAAAACTTAATCTTAACTAAATTAAATCACTTTTTTAGTCTTATAATTGATGACACACAGCCAAGTAAAACTCTTAACAATCATATTTAACTTTGGATATTGCTGGAGATGATCAAACCATCTAAACAAATAAATATAGTTCTTTACTAAAATCTTATTTAAACTTCTTAATCATATCTTAATTAAACTTTTAAACAAAAACAATATTTCTTAATCATTATTAATTTAGGTAGAAATACCTTCTTATAAAAAAAGAAACAATATACTTATAAAACGATATAATTAGAATTTTTCGAAAACATCGATATCAGTGTCAAAGTAATAATACAACGTTTTCTAACAATGCGTTAACTTTACTGTTGGGAGTTGTATGGTTCTGAGACTTCACTTCTTTTCTTTTTACTTGTCTTCTTAATCTTTTCTTTAAAGTGTCATATTTAAGCTTAATTTTAGCAATGGTTTTCTCTTGTTGTTTTATTTTACGATATGCTTTGGCTCTATCCTTCCGCACAATTTGTCTTCCTACTGTTTTTGTCACTGAAGCTGATGCAGCTAAATCATCATCGGAATGTGGCGGTGTATTGTGTAATATGCCAGATAATGCCTTCTTCTTTTCTCTGTATTTTTTTGAAGCTTCTTTCCACATTTTTCCTTGCTTTCGCTTTTCTCGTTCAGATAGTATTCTCTGCCCTTAGCCCTTTTAATCTCCTTCTCTTCCTCTGTCATCTTATCTAAAAATGTTCTTTTTCTGGCATTAGCTTTTTCTCTTTGGCGCGAGTAAGCTGTACTGTTTTTCTTTATTTGCTTTTTCGAACGGTTGTTATTTTTTTCAGCTTTGTGAGACTCCATATTGCTGTAAAAATAAAATAAGTATACCTATTGATAACTTTGTAAGCACGACATACACAAAATTGATAGTTAGTAATAGAAAGTACCACTTAGTAACTAAATAGTCATTTGGGGAACAACAACATCATTTAGAGAACGGTCCATCAAATCGGAGAACGTTCCCCAAATGACCGTTCACTAAATGATATTTTCAAATAACCGCGCATTTTTTAAACGGCAGCCATATTTGACAGCAATTCTCGCTTCCTTATTGTAAAATATTTGAGATTAACATTTGATAAACAACACTATAAAAGCTATTATTGCAATATTTTGATTGAAAAACGCGTTCCCCATTTGACGACCTATTGATGTACGCTCTGTAAATAATGAATTGAAAGACACTTACCACTTATTTTAATTTCTTTTGGCGAACTACTTTCTTCACGGGCACTTTGTTCACAACTCTCTCTACAGCTGTTCCATAGACTAAAGAGGGATGCGTTCGAAATTTTTTTTTTCGCGCAATCAAAGCTGCGTTCACTAAAATGATGCTTACATTGTCGGACATTATATTTTGACTTACATTTTTTAAATTCGTTTGTCTTCTTTATTAATGCTTGCAATAATTTAATATTAGATACAATTGAAGGTGAATGGATATTAATAACCGTTAAAAATGTTTTATTTTATGACTATTTCTGGTGTTAGCTTTTAAGAATTGCTACTTAGGACGCGTTCTCCAAATGATTTCTTGTACTTATTTGTCCATATAAAATGTAATAGATAAGACTTTTTAATTATTTTGTGTGATGTGTGGTTAAAGTAAACACAGTTAAGTGTTTACTAATTCTAAAATGTTAAAAAAAGAACAGAATTTAGGCATATATTTGCTGCCGAAGTGGATTTACCACCTTGGTGATTTTGAGCCAGATAACGTTTGTTGTATGAGTTAAAAAAATAAAGAAGTTTAGTAGTGCAATTTGAAATTATTAATAAGGTAAAAGATCCGTCAAAAATGTATACGGATACGGATATTTTTATCCTACGGATATCTGCGGATACGGATACGGATATCCGGAACATCGCAACCACAAACACATAATCAGCCTATAATGTCAGGCCTCCTCTCTGTGAGAGGGAGTTGGCCGTAAACCTACCACGGGGGCCCAGTGCGGGTTGGTGGATGTCACATGTCTTCGAATTTTTAATTCTAGGACATGCCGATTTCTTCATGATGTTTTCCTTCGCAGTTTTAAGAGCAGTGGTGATGAAAATATATACAACAAATTGCCTGCCTGGTTTCGAAGTCACGACCTACAACTCATAAGTCAGGAACGATACCACTGGGCCACCACTGTTCAAAGTACATAATATTATTCTGTTCCAGCGTAATAGTGCGAACAATTCAATTTGTAGAGTTTCGCTAGTTAATTTAATTCGACCTTGTATATGCAACTCTACGCTATCGGGGTTTTTAGACAACTCCTCACCGCGTCCAAAATAATAGGATTAAAAAGTTTACAGAATTTCAATCGGTGAAAAATCCTAGGCAAAGTTTTTCCTAACTCCATTGATTTTATGAAGAAGAGAAATACCTACGACTTGTTGTTTAAAATTTTCCGTTAGTTCCTTCTAATTTTAGGCTGGTGCCTAATTTTGTCGTGCAACACATCTATTAGGACTATTTAGAACCTTAGCTAGAATTAACTCGTAAAGTGTGATAACTGATAACTAAGATTTTTTAACTGAAAGACTAAAAATTACGTATGAAGTAAGTTTTCATGTTTAAGTGTTGCTGTCTCACATACATGCACAATTAGGTTTCGGGTCTTTACAGTTTCCCCAGAGACACATCTCTAGGGAGTCTGTACAGGTTATAAGTTCAGGCAAATGAGCAACTAGTAAAGTTACTTTGTAAATGTGCCCTTTTTTATAAATACTTAAACCATTTTTTAAAAGGGGGTTTCGGATCGTTCTTTAAAGAGGTAACTTTGCCGCCTTCCATGTGCAGATGGCGACCACCAGGGTGGTGTTAGTGAGCTAAAAATCCCAAGCCTCCCTGTTCTTATCCCCAAAGCCTGGGTGTTGCCTTTTTAACCGACATAAAGAAGGAGGAGGTTCTCAATGCGTCTGTATGTTTCTTTTTTTTATGTGTGTTACCTCAGAACTTTCGACTGGGTGAACCGATTTTGATGATTCCTTTTTTTATTCGAAAGCTGGTGCTTTCCGTGTGGTCCCATTTCAATTTCATGTAGATCTATCTAATTATGCGTTTCGAAGACAGACAACAGAAATCTTCAAAAAATAACAGTAAATCAACCGCGATTGCTGCTATCGCGTAAATATGCATTATTTTGACCCCAAGGATGAAGAATTTTCGAATTAGTGGGGTAGGTACGACAACTAAAAAGTGAAAAATAACTTTAATTTCGGAAGGCTGTGACAAAAAATTCAAATACATATCTGAAGTCACCGACTTCTGAAATTAAAGTTATTTTTCACTTTGTAGTGTTTTTTCGGAAGTCGGTTGTTTTTATTTGGTTGTTTTTTTTTATTTTTTAAGTTCCGTATGGAACAAAGAGGGGTTACGTGCATCGTGTCAACAAAGACGTCAGAATGGATGGACGTCCAGTAACTAACACACTGTGCATCCAAGTCGTGCATGTCGCTGGCGTAAACGACATGCAAGTCAGTAGTAACTCGCACATTTTTTTTGTGAATGTCATCTCGTAGTTCAACTTATGAGGTTGTCGCGTGCTTAACCGGACTTGCCTTTGATAATCTTAGTAAATTAAGATTACCAGATTATAAGATTAAGATTAAAAACTTCAAACTATAGCGACTACTCGCTAAGAGCACCCTGCGTGGGGTACGGACCTCGGCTTCGGGCATCGCTGGTAGAAGGCAGCAAAGGACAAACTGAATCAGACTGAATTAACTTGCAATGTATGGAAGCACCATTATATATCTACCTATTGTCTTCCGTAGCTAATAGTATTTATATACTGTGTGGTGGGACCCTGGTGATCTGCTATACAGGTATTCCTAGTGCAGACACCAGTCTCTCACAAACTAGTGTCACTTAGTTTTTAAGCTTTTATACCCTTGTTTGTGGAGAGAAAATAAATTATTTGAATTTGTGTATTGTGGTCTCAATGTAACTAGTCCATTGTCTAAACCGCATTAACGGTCGCACGCAAGTGCAACTAGAGAGATAGATTTTCGCACCACTTACGCACTTCGACTATGTTTAATATGTAAATACATTTAATACTAAATAAAATTACTAACTAATTATACAAATAAATACATAAACAAAAGGACACTTAGGCGTCGAAGTATTCGTCCGCATCTCTGTCATCAGGAAACGTGCCCAGAAGACGGGCAGCACTGCCACGTTTAATGGCAATGCAAATTATTTGGCCAAAGGACCATGAAATTAAATGGTTTATTTTGTATATAGGATATCGGGATTATTTTTATACGTCATATTATTAAAAATTACACGTCATATTATTAATATTATTGGCGAAACAAACTCATGGGTCAAAGCCTTTTTTAAAGCCCAAACGTAATGTTGGTCAGATCATGCGAAAACAATGTAGTTCCTGAGATTGTACTTTGAGGAAAGAACCACACAGATTTTAGTGGACCGGTCGAGTCAATGCAGGCTTTCGTCTATAATCGTGTAGCTCAGCTTAGCACTTGAGGACCACTACGACTTGGCGAACAATCTATACACACATATAAATAAAAAGAAAAGTCCTGACTGACTGACGCATCAACGCCCAGCCCAAACTGAAATTTTGTACAGAGGTTTCCTTTATAATGTAGACAAGGAATAAGGAAGGTTTTTTTTTAAATACAACCCCTAAGGGAGTTAAATAGGGGATGAATATTTGTATGGAAATCGTCATTTTTGTAGTTTGTACCATGAAAATTTGTGTTTATCATTCTGATTAAAAATGATAAACCACAGGTCATTTAGTTAAATTGGATAATGATGAATTTCTGACTTTTTGCTAATACCTACCACTGAGTTACTAGTAACAGTGAAATGTTTGTTCACGAAAAAGTACATAACATGAATATTACTCAATAATAATTACGTCCGTCAGTAAGTTCTGACTGAACTGTTTAGACTCAAATATTTCGCGAAAACTTGCAAAAGACGTAGTATTATTTGACACCTCCATGTTTTAATACTATTTTGACAATATCACACTTTAACTTCACTTAAAATTGCACACAAGAACGAAAAATAAACAGTAACGGTTTCCACTATTGACGCTATATTTGTTTTGGTTATAACTAGCGCCGCAGTGGAAAAAACTGAACTAAATTTGAATCACTTGGCTGTCTTGGTCAGTCAGGTTCAAAGGGCTGACTTTCAATACGCCAAGTTATTAAACGTTGAATGAATCTAGTTTAATTAACTATCGGCCTAGGCATCCAATTGGATGCCGGCGTTTAACGAACGGCCTAGGCGTCCAACTAGCTGGCTAATTTAACCAGATGGCTGCGACATATACACCTACCTTTGCCGTAGTTGGTATAATTATAATGCAGATGCAGTCTAATCTTATGATAAATCTACATCCGTGATAAAGTAAATTCATTTGCCAAGGATATCTAGAATAATAAAAAGTTTCTAACACTAGTATGGCTAGTCCATATTTTGTTACGAAAAAGTTAATTGGTTTTCGCCGCAACGTTAGAAACACAAAACCTGTTCTTATTTACTGCAAATTAGAATTAAATTATCTTCTAAATCAAGGTTTGTTAATCTTAATCTTGTATGACCAGGTACAGCAAAAAACATAGGTAACATTTACGAAATTATTAAACACAGATTTTTTAAGTTTAATCGATTTCGTGTAGCTACATAACTTGTTGGCATTATACATGAGGTCTTCGATTCGCCGTAAACCAATCAGTATCGGTTGCTGCTACATTCCAGATATGTCAGAAGCACTAACTAGCTAAATAGATGGTTGATTAAAATATGTATTAGCACTGGTTCTGATACAGTTTATTTGCTTGTTTTTATACTTTGGATTATAAAGTTCGGCCTACGGTTGCATTCCAATTGAAGTATTTTTTTGATCAAGTTTCGCTGCCAATAAACTCTTTTTATTTTTATTTTCAATCTGTTGTTTTTTTTTTCTGGGAGAGCAAAAGGCTGCAAACGTTTCTGCCATGTTCTCCAGGCAGCCTGAAATATATTTCGCGGCCATTCTTAAAATCCTTGCCACCACAGAATCAAAAATTTAGGTAACTTTCAGTAAATCTTCTTGGCATTGTAGAATTTATAGGTGCACGTTGTTGACAGACGGGTAAAAAATTCGCTATTTCGATTTTTTCGCGGATTATCTACAGCTTCCATTTTCAAAATCCTTGCCACCACAGACTAAAATATGTATTAGCCAGTCTGAAGGGTTTTTTTAGTAAATCCTGTTTGGTTTGTACTTTGTTTGGTAGTCGATACACAGTACAGCATAAATCATTTCGTAAGTAGGAGCCGAGAAGCGAGCATGTGAACAGATAATAGTGCAGTGATTAATTGAGCCCACCTGGCCGCCATTCGCTATTAAGCCGTATTTGAGACTTGATATCACCTCTTGTATCAGCTATCTGATAGCTTGAACTATTATTCTATTATTGCGTGATCTGGCTTAATTGCGGCATTGTGTGTAGTTGATATTTGATACAAATGGTATTTAGACAATATCAATGATGCTAGATACAAGACCCGAGAGGCAATTGTTTATTTTTTGCTACGGACGTGCGCATTTTAATCCGTCCCAATCTGTCAAAAATACTTCTGAATTGTTTTACATTTTTGTCAAGTTATGCGACTACATTTAGAATGCATGACTTATGTTAATAATAAAGATTAGCATGTTTGTGTGACAGAAATTGACACGATCAACGTCTTTAGCTACACTTATTCAGTAATAATCTCAAAGAAGAAAAAGATGCTGAAGGCTCCTTTAAAATAAATTTAAACACAATAAACTTTAAAGTTTTGAAGTCTTAAAGAAAAAAGACAACGGAACCCGTAAAAAACAAAAAACAAAATGATTTACACATTCAGAAAAGCGCAGTTATACCAGAGGATTTCCGACAGGCGCGAAATCATTTAAATACGTCTAAACTTCTAGCCTTCCTGGTGGTTTCCTTCTAATACTAGATCCCTATCACAACACAACCAATCTTGTATTGACATAGTATACCACCTAACTACAGTCTATAACACTACATACTACCTACGACAAACGTCCTCGTGCACTTGATACGACTGGCCGATAAGACACCACGGTGCGATAACGTCACCATGTGTGTACATAGATATTACGAGACACATTAAAAAATATACCGACACACTTATCTTTGAATGTCATGGCAGCGCTGCTTGCTATGGGAAGACGTCAAACAACTGTTAAAACCAGTACTTTTCATTTTAGTTCTTTTTTTTTGCCACACGCATAAATAAGTTTGTCAGTTTGTACGTCAATTACTGTATTTGTTTTGCTGTTGAATGTAAAATTGCTTATTTGTTTCTCACGTGAGATTTTTCCATGTTACATTGTACCATCTTTGGTATAGTAAGTAGGTACCTAACTACTTATATTTATTGTTTTGCTTCGAGAAGTAGGTAAACATTTATTTAGTCCCTTCCTGAATCGTGGCTCGCTTATATTCTGAATGTTACTTTATTCTTGAATAAACATTTTAAATGAAAGTTATAAAAGGTGTAGTTTTAAAAATGCAAGATGAGACTGAAGAGACTTGAAGTGGTGAACTGACTTATTAAATTGCAAAATGCATTCAGGTAACCCTCAGTTTGAAAGAATATGCCGTAAATTTATATATTCTAATAAATATTGTTCAATAAGAATTAACTAGTAATCGAGTTTGTCAACGATGGGAAGGAGAAACGTTGTAGTTAATCGTTGTTTTAATTTATCGATAAAGACAATATTTGGTCATAGATCACAGATCCCTTTCACACTATATAGTACATACTAATTCCATGCTTTCACATCACACATGACCCACAGATTAAAAACCACATACTCGTATGTAACAAACCAGTAATCTATTTTCAAACTAGACCTCTCGTCATTACGTGCTTTGTTTTTCATATCTAACAATCGTTCTCGTGATACTAGCATTAGGAGCCGACAGTATCTGTGCGTTGATAAGTGACAGCCTTGTGCTAATTTAGCTTATTATTAACTATTACGTCGCTCCTGTGAGTGATTTGCATATTGAATACGGTACCGTTAAGAGGTGACTTAAATTTACAGTCTGCGACAAAAGTCGAGTCTTCAGTTTTGAAGACACTGACTAACACAGGCACATTCTAGCTCTGGATTCAGGGTTACAATAAAAGAAAAGTCACCTTTTTCCAAAAATCTCATTCATTATTTTAAATTATTGAGCTAAAAATTCATTCGAATCGGATCTAAAGTATATCTACCGTAGATCAGAGAGATGATATTTTTTCGAATTAATTAAAAATATTATTTCTTAACTAATATAATAATGTAACGGTGAAATACTATTTATCGAATTATTTAGTGTTAATTTAGATCATGTGTAAAACTAACACTGCATATTGACTTTTGTTGCCAACCGACCTACTTATAGATACCTACAAACTACAAAATATGGCATTGGAAAGATCCTGAAAATGCAATAATAGGGCTTTTAGAAGAAAAAGCAAATAAATAAAAATATGTTTGATATTTTTCTTTTTTCTGATTACGTAGGTACTTTGGTTTTGAGTGACAAAAATGTCACATGCACAATCTTTCTGAAGATATTTAATATCCAATTAATATTTTCCATAATAGCCATTCTTTACATAATAAAGAGTAATATATTAAATACAAAGAATTTCCCGAAATCGTTCAGAAATTAAAGTAGAACTCATAAAAATATTTGGTAATTACAAATTTCGCAAATAAAGGCCGCCGGTTGAAAAGCTGAGTGTCTGACATTTAGACACGTTTAAAGAGTAATAATAATGAGGAGAAGAATTATTATTATTGTTTTTAAAGAACAAACTGTCAGACAGTCTGTCTGTTTATAACTGGGTCCATGAATATGTATATGAAGTATGTACCAAGATTACGATTGACATTACCGTTCAAGACAGTGAAACGGCCAAAAGTTTATGTAAGACAAACTTACTAAGTGGCTTATTAAAGAAAGTTGGTTAAGCCTGTTTTTGAATATTTATTTTAAAAATCTTTTTGTTTTGAGTCTTATAATAAAATAGTCATCTTCATAATCTGCCTATTTTTTCCTCTTGTGTTGGGGTATAACTGGATTTAGCTGCATACCAGTATCTTTCATGGGGCGACTGCATTACTAATCGCTAAGGTAAAGATATGTCAAATACATTTTAAAAATATTATTAAGCAATATTAATAATTTAATCAGTTAATGATTTAGATTTTTAGACGGAAAATATTGTGAACAATAATTCTAATTCACCCATTGTAGTCAGACAAGGCGGATTTTTGTTCTTTGATACAAAAAGTATTTCCTCGTCAGTGGGAAAAAATATTGCATGAAATGAAAATTATAACCTAACTTTATTTATGGTAAACGTAGATGAAAATCTACGTTAAGGAAACTCGCCAGATATTAACATTGATAAAAAAAGAAGTAAGATACCGTTTCCATGGTTACCAACATTATTATTATTTATGGGCTTATATGGTTTTGACGTCGGCGTTCGGTGAAACCGCGCGGATAGGATAAGTCATTAAATTAAATTCATATGTAAACAAACATGGCTGACTCAAGACGGATCTATAGGTTATTTTAGGCAAAGCTATAAATATTTTAAGGGCTATTTTAAATAGGTAGCTTTGAAAGAATTTTATTTTTTATTAAATATTGGTTGAGAAAACCTGAAATTAGTACACAAGAGGAAGTCTGAAAGTGGCACCGGTAACCGAAAAGTTGTGTGGAAATTTGTTTTCATGGTATGGGCATGTGATACGGAGGAATGAGGAAAATATCGTGAGGAAAGTTTTGAGTATGAATGTCGATGGCTATAGAGAAGGGGGAGACCAAAGAAACGATCGATGGACTGTGTGAATGACGATATGGTTAGAAAGGGTGTGACTACGGAGATGACGACTAATAGAACGTATGGAAGAAAAATACATGTTACGTCGACCTCAAATAAATTGGGATAACGGCAGGAGAATGATGATAAGATGATGGTTGAGCAAAACTGACAAAGCCAATGAAATTTATAATTCCTCATTATTTTCTAATAGTTTGATGTCCAGCCGTTCTATTCTGTAAAAACCTCAGCATGAAAACTAATTGAAGTGAGTTTGAAGTGACCTATCATTCTGCCAGGGGTGCGGGTTGTTCGAAAGAGATACCCCGGCCCCTGGCACACAGACAACTGAGGGGAACACGGGTGAGTTTTATTCAGTAAAAGTCTGACACGCCCTCCTGCTCCACCCAGAGTGGGAGAAGTTATTTGATGATTTCCCACCCAAAAAAAAAGTGACCTGTCATTCCACCTAATGCTACGGATTGACACTATTGATAGTTCAGTTCACCTATGTTTTCACGGTGAGCTTCTTACAGAACACCTACATCGGCAGGTCGAAGAATATATTTGAGCGGATGTTCATTTTTGTCCAATAGGTAAACGACAGTAGACTCACAGCTTTCAGCTTTTCCAGGAGAGGTTCATATGTAGAGACTAACCAGGGAAATTGTTAGTACCCATAAAGTAAACTGGCCAAATGGCTGTTGCGAGTTTTAATTTTCTGTTTTGACTAGTTGTTGAAACTCAACGGTTACCACGCTAAGCGAAAAACATAGGTTTAATTGTAGTTGGAACTCTTCAATTTTTGCAACCTAATGTTACTTTTGATACATAAAAAATACTGAGGGACTTACTTATTTGCGTCACAATAACCTTACCATAAAGGTTGACGTACTCTGCCGAGCGCGAATAGCCCTTGAATGAGCATCTTCACATTCAGGCGTCATACGTACACGAAGTACACAGAAAATTAACTCCACTATGACGTGTTACAACGTCCTCCACAAACGGTCATGAATTCATGATTTCACGGGCATTACTCCTGAAAGGCTTTGTAGGACTTTTGTTTGTTTTGTATGTTAAAACACTTAATCTTTTTTCATCTTTCTTCTTATATACGTAATTCTAATAAAAATATAGATCACTCTTTCGGAATTAAATTTATTATTAAAATTATTTATCTAAGTGGTTTTAAGGTCCAAATTAGTGTAGATAAGTTTTCATTTCATAAATACTCTAATAAATGTTTGGCTTGTAAATTATTTCCGAAGTATCATAAATCTTTTAAAACTTATATCCAATATATGCTATTAAAACAACTTCTAAACTCTATTTAAATATCTTAAAGTAATCAACTGAAGCACCTAACGGTAAAGTTAGCGAAATCTTTCAAAGCTGCAACTTAATTTAACTTAGCCGGCACGAATTCAAGAAATAGAACTTTGCACCGGTCTGTCTACTTGTGAAATTATCTTCATTCCCGATTGTATAGTGATTCGCATGCCATTTGTAATAAAACCAATTAAAGCTGGCCTCATAGGACCAATTTCACCAATGAATCTGAACGCGATTAGCACATCCTGCCAGCGTCTGTGTTCCCCTTCCACATTCAACAGGCCTACTTTCAAGTCAAGAGTAAACAGGCATCTTTTGGGCACGCTCGTTCCATCATCACGTCTATGATCCATCGCTCTGCATCAGGCGTGATCGAGGCCAAGCTCAGGCCCATCACTATCATTACCACCACAAAGTCCCCCGCCGCGTCTGTCTGTCTGTTCGCGATGAACTCAAAAGTCTAAACGGATTTTCATGCGATTTTCACCAATAGGCAAAGTGAATCAAGAGGATGGTTTATATATATGTAATACACCGACCTCCACGCGGGCGAAGCCGTGGCAAAAGCTAGTGTACGATAAATATTTAAAAAAAAACATCGAAACTACGTTCAAGAGCTGTCACATCATTATTGATGTGGAATATTGACACTGACAGCTCTTGAACGCGGTTTAGATGTGTTGATCGCGTTCAGTTAGATCGGTGAAATACGCTGTTATTCTATTGAATCTCCGTACTACGCTAGGCCATCTAAAATTCAAAGTGTTACTAGCCGTACGGCCTACTGTACTTGGAAATTAGCTTACTAAGATTCAACCTGCTATACGCTCAGGGTCTCTTAATTAAGCTCCAGTCGATACTCTTAATTAAATTAGCTGTCTTCTTAAGGATATCACACATTGGGGCAAGACGCACCGAAACGCAAAAATCCTCCTACATCACTTTCGTCTAAAACATGGCATATCACAGACAGGCCGCACCGAACTGTTTGTATTGAAATGCTATGCGCTGCGGCCCTGCGCTTATCTTTACGATTCTTGGCCCGTATGACTACATACAGAAATACAGAATACATCGCATACACGATGTATTTCTGATGTATTTATATCTTTGCTATTTCCACCTCTCTATTGTGATAAGAACAATGATCGTGTCGTCTGTAAAACAAAGCAAGTCGACTCTTATTAAAAGATGGCGGCTGTTGTGATTGTGACACATTTTCTCATTCTCTTTGTTGTGGGTATTAAGGTGTTAATATAGGCCTTTGTAATGTAAGTGAGGTATTTTTTATAGAAATGCTAATTAACTAATATTATTAGTGTCCTTTATTCATTTAAACGTCTATCGATTACCTATGTACATTTTTAAATATCACTACATAGTATTAAAAAAAGTCGCTTTCTCTGTCCCTATATCCCTATGTATGTTTAAATCTTTAAAACTACGCAAAGGATTTTGATGCGGGTTTTTTTAATAGATAGAGTGATTTAAGAGGAAGGTTTATATGTATAATACACCGAACTCCACGCGGGCGAAGCCGCTGGCAAAAGCTAGTTACATATAAAACATAAAAAAATAGTAGGTACAGCGGTCTGGGATCCAAATCATTAACCTTTTAACAGTACGAGCCGTGTCCAGAAGTATCACTTTCTGAATAAAGTTCCCTAAGGCAAGAGCCCCATTAGGTGTTGGTCGAGGCCCTTAGTTTACGTCTCTGACATTTCTTGGGACCCTGGGAGATCAGACCTTTGGAAGGTGTACGGAGGGGTCGAAACTGACTTGGATAAATAAAGTGGACTGGTTGCCCTACCTGATCAATGTTTTATAAATAGGTACACGGATAAATTATTATTAATAGCTGGTATTTCCCCACTGCAGAACAAAGGCTTCTCTACGAATAAAATAATACAGGTTTTATAAAATGAATAATTCCTCTGTAAAGTTACAGATAGGTTGGTGCACCTTATAAGTGAATCAAAAAACTCGATAGAGTTGATTGACACTGGCTTGATTTAGTATCAATATAAGGTCATATAGTGACATCTGTGTCGGTCATGCCACTTGCGAGTCACGGAATCACGAGAGTGTTAAATGCATGCTCGATGCATTACTTATTTACCTACCTTTTTAGTCTGTGCTAAATAAATGTATTTTCTTTCTTTCTTGTACCTAAAAACGTGATATTACAAATGTAAATTCAGGGTAATTAAGTGTTTATTAAATTAACTACCAACTTAACTCCTAAATTAAAATGGGTGATGCCCTATTTCCCCAAGTTCTATACTTATATGAGCAACTGTCATTTATATATATTTGAATTACTGTAACTAAGTATCTTAAAATATTTATATATTTTGAACGCAAAGGCTTAATAATAATATGTAAAAGTATCATCATATCAGCCGAAAGACGTCCACTGCTGGACATAAGCCTCCCCCAAAAGGGGGGATTTGCCATAATCGCCACGCTTGGCAGGCGGGTTGGCGATCGCAGTATGGTGGTCAAATGTATAGAAAACGCTGCTGCCCATTCTCTAGTAAGTCCCTTAGTCGCCTTCTACGACACCCACGGGAAGAAATGGGATGGTGCTATTCTTTTACGTCCGGCACCACACGAAACGGGATCGGAGTGTAAAGGTATCATAGAGCATAAAACATTCGTCCGCATCACTGTCAACAGGACAAATGCCCAAAATGCTCGCAGCATTGTCACGTTGTATCGCAATGCTGATTCTTTGACTAAAAAACAACCGACTTCCAAAAAAACACTAAAAAGTGAAAAATAACTTTGATTTCGGAAGTCGGTGACTTTGGATATTTATTTTAATTTTTTGTCACCGCCTTCCGAAATTAAAGTTATTTTTCACTTTTTAGTATTTTTTTGGAAGTCGGTTGTTTTTTTTTTTTTTTTTTTAAAGATTTTTATTTTTCACTTTTTAGTGGTTCACATGTGCTTACCCCTTCACAGCGTACCGGCGTGATGTTATGTTATTAACTGGTGTAAACAATTGACAGACATGAGATTTCAGCAATCCATGTCCATTTGCTATCATTTATTGAGGAATTCCGTTGCCTATCTCCGAAGTTCTTCATCAGATCTTCACCAAATTGAAATGGAACCACTCCGAGAAAGTACTCTTCCAAAAACTACACAAATTGCTTCAAGTGTGCCTATAAAATTTGAAGAGTTCTCTCTATTTCTCCAGGATCCCATCATCAGATCATGACTTGATGATCATGGGACCACCTGGGAAGTATACCCTTTCAAACAAAAGAAAAAATATCCAAATCGGTCCAGCCATCTTCGAGTAATCGGGGAACATACATTAAAAAAAAAAAAAAAAGTTCCGACGAATTGAGAACCTCCTCCTTTTGGAAGTCGGTTAAAAATAAGCCTGCTAAGAGTCGACCAACTACATGCAAATTACCACTATTATTCCTTGGCAATAATAGGAAGTGGCTCTAACGTAGCAAATTGACGTATCCCGACTTACACAGAAAAAATTACAAGAAAAAGAGCAGTAATAGTAACGTCCGAAGATGCACTGCAAATTGCTGTTAGAAATCCAAAGCATTACGTGAAAACTATAGCCAAAACACATTTTTGTACGAAACCACCATCAAAGAAGTAGGTACGTAGAAAGAAAGCATCTAAAAACAGGGTCAAAGAGGCTTCACAGAACAGACACTCGTATTTTGATCATTTCACAGAAGGTATCGTAAAAAATGGGCACATTTTATACTGCCCTACTAACGCTTAAAGCTGTATAAAATGCCATTTTTTACTTATAAGGGCTGTATAAGCGCTGATACAGCCTTTGTACAGCCTGGACATGCAGCTTCTAGTATAAAAACGAACTAAAATACAACTTGTATACAGCTTGCAATGCTACTTGGGAAGTAACGTCCGAAGATGCTCTGCAAAGTGCTATTAGAAATCCAAATCATTACGTGAAAACTATAGCCAAAACACATTTTTGTACGAAACCACCAACAAAGAAGTAGGTACGTAGAAAGAAAGCACCTAAAAACAGGGTCAATGAGGCTTCACAGAACAGACACTTGTATTTTGATCATTTCACAGAATACAAATTTTGCTTTAATTAGCTATTAAATAACGTTATTTTATACTGAGAACCCCTCATGACTGCCTCCCACGATTGCTTCGTTAGTCAAGTGGTAACAATCGTAACTACTGAACGTGAGGTCCCGGGCACCGGGTTTGTTTCTCGGGTCGGGTTTTCCACCTAGAATTTCTCAGTAGTCCGGAGTCTGGACTTGTGCCCGGTTGAGGCTCACCCCATTACATGGGACCTAAAAATAACTGCCGAAATGTCGGTATACTATACGTACACCTCTGTCTAACTCTTCGGGGAAAGCAGGCGTGATGTTAAGTTATGTTTATTTTAGACTAGCTTTTGCCCGCGGCTCCACCCGCGCGGATATCGGTTATCGCGTAAAAATGTAGCCTATGTCCTTCTCCATATCCCAGGCTATATCTCAGCCAAATTTCATGACTATTGGTTCAGTGGTTTAGGCGTGAAAGCATAACAAACAGACAAACAAATTTACTTTTGCATTTATAATATTAGTAGGGATAAAACCCCGAATAAAGTAAGCCTAGCAGGCAACAGGAGCCTGATGTAAAGAAGGTCAGAGTCGCCAAATAAGATGCTGTCTCGGAAGCGGCGCAGATCGAATAAACGTCAGCATCTCATAAAGCACACGCGTCGCATCTCGTATTTTTCTGTTCCTTTCTTCTTGTCTGTTTATATGTGTGTGCATAAATGGTTAAATAAATAAATAAATAAAGCTTTATTTAACTGCCTAGCCTTTTTCCATCGATCGACGGCAGTGGGAGGAAGTGGGCCATAATACACCACGCAGGCCCAATGCGAGTTGGTACATGTTACAAGTCTTCCATTTTTCGTTCTAAAACATGCCGGTTTCCTCACGATGTTTTCATTCACCTTTTTGAGAGCAGGGGTGCGGAAATAATTTACACGACGTAAAGCTTCAGGGTTTGAACCTACGACCTACAACTCGTAAGTCGCGGCTATTACTACTGGACCAAACTGCTCTTCATCATTGAAATTTAAATATACCTACTTCGAAACCTAAAACCTCAAACATCCAAATCTCCGATTAGAATCATTCAATCAATTACATTACACACCCATAATAATAATCAGCGGCATCAGTGACTACTGCAGATGGATGTAATTTCATCACAAATGCAGTAGCCAGCCATCGATCATACGGCCTGATTCCGGACTATTAACCGGTTTTAACAATAGGCGACCAGTCGGCTAGTTGCGCTATATGGAATGATAAACGCAACTCCATATGAAGTAAGCACTGTTATAGATCTAGAGATGCTAGATGAGACAGAACTTTCTAATTTTTGACCTTTGGTTCAGGCTTTATGGTAACAGTGAAGTTTTATATCTTTGGCAGCTTCAACTACAAAATACTATTTTGTGTGCGTGCAGTGCTAGTAAATAACTCACGCTCATCTTGCAAAGTAATAACTTGGGCAAAGTTCAATTACTTACTGTAGGTATACGTTACGTAAGTTTTGGAAAACCCCGTATTTTAAGCAACAATAATAAAATAAACCAGCCAGAAATTAACATGTAGTGAATAAATTAAATTATAAACAAGTACAAATAAAAAATCTGAGGAGTAAACATTTTGATAGCTTTTGTGTAGAAAATATGTCATCATCATCATTTCAGCTGAAAGACGTCCACTGCTGGACATAGGCCTCCCCCATGCTCCGCCACTTCGACCAGTTCTGTGCTTCCCGCATCGAGCGGACGCCTGCGGCCCTCACAAGGTCATCGATCCACCTTGTGGAAGGCGTTCCAACTTTACGTCTTCCGGTATACGGTCGCGACTCCAGAATCCTTCGGTCCCACCGGCCATGTGTTCTGCGAGCAATAAAAAAACAGTTGAAAATATGTCGTACCGCCTAATTTATTCTCCAGATACAAGTCTGTCTGCCTTTTGAAAAATCGGCCCTAAGTAAATGAAGTTCTAAATCACGATATAGCAATACTCTTTAAACCAATCTTATCAAAGAAAAGTTCAAAAACTTGTAGGTGCAACCTTCCCATATTCCATATTCCTGGAACCAGCAGTCCGGGCATGCATAAAAGATGTATTATCTTGTATTAGCTTCGTGGAATTAACTTGCAAAATGGCGGCACCACCTGCATACAACATACTTGCATTAGACCTTGTAATTTTCTCCTGACAGCCCTGATGGCGGGAAAACTAAGCATCATTGACGCGTTCGGAATATTACCAAAAGTTTACTTCACTAAGGTGTGTTCTGATTAATGTTTGCAGTTTCAAAGACCGAGTCTTAGAATTAATGAGTTTCAATACATCTTTGATGTGGAAATGTAGGATTTCGGCATGAATGAGTTTGTTTAGATCTTTGTGTGTTAATTTAGATTCGGTCTAAGAGAGATGGCAATCCGGATGATTAAACGGGAAGATAAAGGGAAGCCAGACGAGTACCTACTTACTGTAGCGAGCTTATGAGCCAATCATACTTGTGAGGAATACAACGATGTCTAAAATTGTGCCTGAGCTTAGGTAATACACGTCATTTGTTTTCTACTGTACCTGTGAACTATTGAAAGCGTTCAAATTGCCCATAGCGCAGACTTTCGGATTAAGCCCAATGAGTGATCTTGAATTATACATCCAAATGTAATTTTTCTAGTCTCAAAATTTTGAATGGACCATAAATTATATAACCTAACGTATTTCTCTTCTTAATATTTGGTAACTTCTAGGAATGTCACTCTCAGATTCTTGCGGCCGTGTGATTAGTGTGAAAGTTGTTTGGGCTGACTTAGGCAAAACAGAATAATCGCCATTGGACCTCCCACTCATAAATTACTAAACACAGTCTCTTTTGCGCAATTAATGGCTTCAATTTATATTATTTAGCTGTAAGGAGTCTTTACATGGTCATGTCATAGACAAAATATATGAAAATCATTAACATCTTTATTTATTACCATTACAAATTAATTGAATTTCGGTATTTTAGGTATGCTTAAAACGTGTCATGTGCAATTTACTTTGAAATGGTATTAAAACTGCCTCACTCTATTAAGATTCTAGTCAACCAATACACTATTAAGTAATCTGTGCTAATACCTCAAGTTCTTAAACGTACAGAAATAAATAGACAAGTGAAGTTAATGATTAATTTATAACGGTGCAGCTGACTGTTCTATAAACTTGTTCAGAGGCTTCGCTCCCATGACATTTAAACTTCGAAACTGGACCACATTCCGCGCGTAAATATGTAAGCAATTTGACCCGAACCTAAAGAGCGGCCACCACAATTTTGTCAACAAGTAACGCTGCGCTGGTAGTATATCACGAGACCTATCAACAGGCTGTCAGCTGTATCCCTTCCAGTAAGTTAATGTATGCCCAGACCACACTCGTCCTACATTCACCCCCCTTCTTCGATCAACTGTCTCGGCTTGACGGCCATTACCTAACCGACCGCTTGCGCGCTCTACAAACTCCACACCACGATACCAAAATACTGACGCACTTAAAAAACCATCGAGCCCTCTTATCACATCGTACTATGGTTCAGAATTTAATAAAAACCATTTCCAACGAGTGCAAAATTAATTTGGCTTCATCTACTCTACTCGCTGTTTACACTCGCCCGTCGACGTTCGTCATTTAATTAATTCGATATTTGAACGCGGCAAAGTGCTGTCATTTCTTTCGGCCAGTGTTTTTTTTGCGTTGTGTTTTTGGTATAGGAAACCAACATTTGCGATGAAAAGTAAAATTAAAAAATAATAAAGTTCCGTAAAGTTTTCACAAAAATCTTCCTTGTGATTAGTGAAATTATCAGAAATGTGTTTAGTTATTTAAATGTGTGTAGTGATGTTAAAAATGCTGTGATTTAATAATGTGTGAATGATAATGTTGGCTGGTCAGGAAGCCAGCATCGAATTGGTGCAAAGGTGGCTTCAGAGACGAGGCAGTGATGACACCGACACAGGTTATTAAAAAACTATTTATTCATTTGATGAAACATAATTCCTTTTTTTTATTAAAAAAATTAGATCTGTTAATACTCGTAATTCTTAGACTGATAAGAAGATTCTAAAACTAAGTAAATGTTACGAAAGAAATCGTTCGCGTCTAAATATTCTTTAAACTTACAATGAATTGAAGACCAAACACATAAAATCGATCCATTTGCAAACTAAGCAACTTACGACCAACATGCCAATACTAGAAGAAGTAATAAATTTACTCGCAAATACAGACACAGATAAAGACCAGCTTTTTAAGAAAAGTGCTATAAATAAACCTACAGTTTAACTCTTCGTGTACGTACTCAAGAAAGTTGTTTACCATTATGATAACTTCCGTTGTATCAAAAGATGTCGATGCTGAGGACCTAGACAAACTGGATGCCTAAAAAGGCCACACTAAGCAATTCCTTTAAAAGCGAATCATTTCTTGAGTTCCCAGCTTTCGTCAGTTTTTGACTATTTTACGATTTTTTTAATTATTTATAATATTATCCTATAATTATTCTGCCAAAGCGGCTATTTTAGACCCCCTGATCAGCGATGAGAATGATGGAAAAGTCAAAAATGTATGGGACTAACATAAGCTATCGAAAAACTTATAACAATCCCGTTGGAACAAATACGTATTCCCTATACACAGATGTTTTTAACTCTGATTGAAACTGAAAATTTAAAAAGCAACCTCATTGTTAGGAATGCAAAGATAACTTTGATTTTCACAATGCTGCAATTGTCCAAATCAAAGTTATCTTTGCATTCCTAACAAAGAGGTTGCTTTTGGGTTGCTACCACTAACACGTCTGTGAATATCACAGTGATCTTTATTCTGGTTACAATACGGTTGCTCTTGGGTTGCAGCTGTCAAATGTGAAATAGCTGTGAACGGACTGTACTTAACGTTTTTAGTCGCGTCCAAGAAAGTTTTATTTTTTTATTGCATCTCCCAAGTCAACGTAGGAGGCTGGCTGCTTTACACGGCAATCCTGTAGTAATGAAAAAAATTAAGGCCTCCAGCAAGGACATACAGTGTTATAAATTAAGTGACTACACGCTAAGGGCATCACCTATGGGGTAAGGATCTCGGCTTAGGGCGTCGCTAGGTGAGGACAGCAAGGGATAGGCGGAATCGGATTGTGATTAATGGTATATTCGTGATCTATGATCTCTATGTACTTAATCACAAATTCTATAAACATGCCTGTTGCTATTTAATATGAATATATCTATATTCCACAAACTATTATTCCCATACTACTAGATTTTCAATGCACGTTATAATCCCGAAAATTCTGCGGTCGTATTTCCAACATTAAATGCCAAAATTTTGATCAAAAGCACAATTCGAGGTAGAAGGCTACAGAGAAAATACTCGGAATGAATTTTGGGAAACCTTAATACGAAATACGTATCAACGCCAATAGTTTTGTAGAACAATACAAACTTCTGTTTGATGAAACAATAACGAAATTGTATAAATTTTAGGACTCGTGTTTTAGTTTTGACTTTTGATATTTTTATTTTATTTGCTACTAGCTGACCCAGCAAACGTTGTTTTGCCTTATAAATTATTTAGGGGTGGACTACCCCTAACATTTAGGGGGATGAAAAATAGATGTTGGCCGATTCTCATAGATACCGGATAAGCACAAAAAATTTCATCAAAATCGGTCAAGCCGTTTCGGAGGAGTATGGCAACGAAAACTGTGACACGAGAATTTTATAAATTAGATTAGATATGATTATTCATTGTTGAACTACTTAGATTATGCCTAGACGTGCAGATAGAAAAAAATATCCCACGGGAACGTAACACCGGGATAAAAAATATCCTATTTGTTAATCCAGGTTATAATATATCTGTGTGCAAAATTTCATACAAATCCGTTCAGCCGTTCTTGCTTGATTGAGTAACAAAAATCCAAACATACAATCTTTCACAACAACAATGTTTGTAGGATTTCTTCTGTTCTCTGCATTTGGAGGGCCAACAGACACGATGATTTCCGGTGAAAATCTATAACCCTGTACTTCATGGACATATAGTACAGCGTTGCAACGCATCGTGTATCTTAGCCCCAAAGTAGCTTAGTCGACGTTCACTAGGCCGTAATAAAATCGCGAGGAGTTTTTTCGCTCATTGGATTTTCTACTTTCGGTGTTGTACCGGGGATTGAGAATCCAACAAAGTGCATCTCAGCACGTCGAAAATCGAACAGTGTGTTTGACTGTTAAATTGTCACCTCTCGGCGCAGTACATTGCCCAGTGATCATGATAGTAGGTATCGCTTGATGGTGATCATCATGACAACAGTAGAATCCAATGATTACTGTGACCCTGACATGGCTCTGACCAGGAGTACTTGATAGTGGACGATCGCGTGCTGCCAAATATAATAATAATAGTATTTGTTTTGCAAATAATCTTAGATCGTTCTTATTCGGAATAAGATTTTTTTGACGTTCTAATAGACTTTGTCCAACAGCATTTAGCTGACATATGGCAAATAATTTAATTTTATGTTTGTGTTTAGTAATGTTAATTACTTACCTACTATTGTATAGAATTAACTTTTTCTTTATGGGTATTTAATGCGCCACTTCTTCCCCGCTATACTTTAGCGGGGAAGAAGTGGCGTAATTACTTAAGTTCTTCTCACTTAACAGACAGCTGTGCTGCTAGGGAGTTTGTTGCGCCACTTCTAATCAACTAAAGCACTAGGAAGTGATGAAGGGCGAGCGTTTTGGGGGGACTGTCTTATGTAATTTTGACGTTCAAAAAGTGCTGACTCTCAGCGTAGTTTGAATAAATGACTTTTGATTTTGATTTTGAGCATCGAATTTTTGGGTGAATATTCTCTTAGCCTGATTTAAGGCGTTGATCATTGGATTTTTTGAAGATAAAATAATAATGGTGTTATTTCTGTTGTCGCAGGCAGTTCGAGTGGATCCCCGGGGGCTCGCGCCGGCCGACGCTCGTCGCTCGCGCTCACGCCGGAGGACGAGCCCCTAGTCGATGTCGCCGTAAGTTTCTCTTCACATAATAATACATAAATATAGGTATATGAAATATACACACCACCTTTACACGTACACTTCAAAGCGATGTGACGTCAAAACGAAAAATCGGCGACGTCAAAAACAGAATGCAGCGTTCTGAACGTCGAATTGCATGACTTCGATTTTTGTTTTCTGGGGTGTCGACTCTTTCGCAGTTACTTTTTTGGAATTACTAGGTATACAATATGGAGACGGCGTTCTTGGAAGGATTTTAGAGGGTCGGGTTTTCAATTCCGATTATCTCATGGCATTTTTTTTTTTCGTAATTAACATAAGCGACAATGTTCCGTTATATTAATCTATTTCTAAAATGCCTACAAATACGGAAGTCACATGTCGCTTCAAAAATAATTATGTTTGACAGTGAAGCCATCAAAAAGACAGACAAACACTTTCGCTTTCATAACGGTGTGTTCATACACTCATATTACCGTTATTACAATTCGGTATTATATTATTTTGGACGGATATCTACTCGTGAACGAAACCCAAATATTTAAGAAGTAGGTATTTTACAGTTTTCATTATTCGTGAGTGTGAATAGGCCGTAAGAGCTTATAGGTATACACTACGGAAATAAAAAATGTTTTGTGAGACTGTTCGTAGCTAAGTAATAATATGGACGCGGGTCAATCGATCAAGTTAAACTACGCGTGCTACGGGTCGATGATGTGTTGTGTCAACTTGTGTCCCACGCGTGCCTCAAAGAGATGTAAGCACCAACTGGTGGGGTCCGCAAGGGCCGATGCCTGCCAGGGGTACGGGTTGTTCGAAAGAGATACCGCGGCCCCTGGCACACAGGCAGCTGAAGGAACACGGGTGGGTTTTAGTCACTAAAAGTCTGACACGCCCTCCCGCTCCGCCCAGAACGGGAGGAGAAACATAGTTCAGAAAGGCTAGGTAGATTGTTTTTTTAGTAATTAATCATCGACCCGCGACATGACTGTTGATCCATGTGTGAATGGGATGTCAAAGAAGACTAGACTTTATCACCATAAATATTAACTACACGGTTAGAAACAATGATTACATTGTTTCGACAGTCATGTAAATGTTCTTAAGGTTCAACTAATTTTATGTCGTTAACACCTAACCTTAGCATCTTTAACTATTCAATACATGGAGCAAATTAATTCTTGTTGGACAACTTTGACCTCTCGCAGTGCAAAGTATTTATATTACTATGATGTTTCATAATACGTTCATGAATATTTTGCTGAAGTTTTTTCTTTTAGATGGACGGAATATTAATGTTATAGGAGAGAGGCGGACGTGTGTTTACTTTTTTAAGTAACTGAACCACTATACGGTTGGTTACTAAGGCCTAAGTGGACTAAGGCTGAGATCTATAAAGGCTCCTTCCTTCAAACAGGCGCGACGCGACTCACGTAGAACAGAATCTATGAAAAATTCATGGAAATTGTTCGACAAGTGTCGCGCCTCTTTGAAAACGCCTTTAACGTTACTAAGCACGTGCTTTGACTTAGACATGATTTAATTCCATCTCTATCTTGTATTTGTAGTTTAACAGTTGTGGGACAGTGATACGAATGCCGCTTAGCCAGTGTGTGCTAAGTAAAATTTCTCGTCCTAAGAACTAACATATGTAGTTAGACCTTATTAAGTTCCCTAACTTAGTAAATTCGTTTTTTGTTGAGAAATTTTTGCCTAAAAGGGAGTGAAAATAAGCAAGCTGAAGTAGCAATGGGCCGGCCATATTAGCCGTAGAACCGATGACCCTTGGGGTAGACGTGTTCTTGAGTGGAGACCACGAATCGGCAAACGTAAGGTAGGACGCCCTCAGGGTAGGTGGAGCGACGATCTTCGCAGGGAAGCTGGTAGCAACTGGGTGAGAGTTGTCGAGAATTGAGCTGAATGACCTTTAATTGGAAAGACATATGTCCAACAGTGGGCATCTGTAAGTGTATAATTATGAAGTACCTACCTGCAAGCACTTTACAATGCAATACAATCAAACAACCCATCAATAAAACAGCCCAATTCCTTTTTCTCATTAACAATACAACTCTTAATTCACAATAACGTATTCAAAAGACAGAATTGCTGATTGAATTCTGGCGCCGAACCAATGAGAAGGGTCAAGGTTCGTATTCGCGTGAGGCAAAACGCCTCACTTAAGAATTAAAGATGGCGTGCGCAAGAGTCAGTCCGTTTGTAGTGATTGATGATGATATTATGATCATTTTTTATGAGCTGTTGATTGGTGCAAAAAGGCCTCTTAATTTAAAGAAATGAGGGAGTTATGCAGGTCAGTTTGTACCTTCTTATGTAAAGTTCTTGAGGTGAGCTGGTTTAAGAATGTACCCCGTAAAGAGAACTTTATGGGACACATTCCAAGGCGTTTCTTTCAAAAAGTTATTGACTACACGAAAAATGTCTCAGACACAATGCTTGCTTATTCGTTTAACTCTTCTAGACTCCGAGACGTTTTAGGGTTTTTCGGTACAGATGAAAGTAGAAAGTATAGAGATATGAGTAGCAGGGTGTAAAGATCACTTATCCTGTGTATAAAAGGAAGGATGCTTCGACCAGACGGGTGTGGTATTTGGTGAGCAACGGCCCGACGATTAATGTCTAGACGTTGTATATGTAAATATTAGTTGTGCGGTAAACTTCGCTTGCGCGATGCAGGATTTTGCGTGACGTCAGTGTGGTGCGTAGTTTGCAAGTGGCGTTGTAGATGCCGCCACATAAAGACGGAAAATACACGTCAGTTAACTTAAGAACACGTAGGTACTGCACGAAAAAACGTTTGGAAAAAGTCGCTAGTTTTGTATCTATGACTCCAATAAGGTAGTACAGATTTTCCTATTGAAGATAAAAACGCTAACGCAACCGATGTTCGTGTGAATATGTTTGAATTCGTTTCTGCAAATAGATATCCACTAGAAGACATCGCAGTAGTAATAACTGTAGTTAATATCAGACAACACAACAACTATATCTACATAACCCTAAGATCTTAATGAGGATAAATATTCACGACACACGACATCTTGAACAAACTACGTATTACGATCATTAGTTAATTACGTTCATTCGCATTCAATCAGTCTATCAAGCCCAGCCCTTATAACTACATACTACTGATCTTAAATAATCAGCTGAGCGTTTCGTGGCTAAATAACAACTATGCTGATAATTCGATAAAATAAAAATATCTTACTAAAATAATATTTGAGTTTAAGCCGGTCTCGAAGACACAACAACACTACATCACATACACAACACAACACTAGCGACAACAAGACACAACACACAAGGAAGGGTCTCAACATTTTGAGACCCTTCTTCTTCTCGTTTGTTATGATTAAGAATTACTTCGTAACACCCCAGAGTTTGGATCTGTGTCTGGTTGATGGCAACTGGCTCACCATGGGACATGGATCTCATCATATCAGCCGAAAGACGTACACTGCTGGACATAAGCCTCCCCCAAAAGGGAGGGATCTGCCATAATCGCCACGCTTGGCAGACGGGTTGGCGATAGCAGTATGGTGGTCAAATGCATAGAGAACGCTGCTGCCCATTCTCTAGTAAGTCCCTTAGTCGCCTTCTACGACACCCACGGGAAGAAATGGGATGGTGCTATTCTTTTACGTCCGGCACCACACGGAACAACATGGACATGGATCTACATGAGACTTAAACTGGGGTATACTATTGGTACACTTCTGTCTATCCTTTGGGAATTACAGACGTGACGTTGTATTGTGGCCCAGTAGTCTGTGTTTTTAAAACACTTACGTTGTACCGTTTGAACCTGGTGAGTGACGAGTGTTATTACAGTCCAACCTCAAACTAGTTTAAAACAAGCTAAGTGAGTGATGATCATATTTATTAAATGTATTACTTACTTGTTTCAAGTACGTCACCAAACACACTATTGACTTATCAACGCAATGGCGCGATACTTACTGAACTGAATATTTCGGTAAAATGTAAGTTCATCATCACCATTTCAGCCGAAAGACGTCCACTTCTGCATATAGGCGTCCCCCAACCACCACCACTTTGACCGGTTCTGTGCTCCTGGTTCGTGTGGCTTTGGATTCCTGCGGCCTTCATTAGGTCCGGTCCACCTTGTGGGAGGCCTTCGCGCTCGCCACTCCAGAATCTTTCCGCCCCATCGGAGATATGTTCTGCGAGCAATGTACCCTGCCCACTTTCACTTAAGTTTGACAATTTTTCGGGATATGTCGGTTACCTTGGTTCTCCCACGGATCTCTTCATTTCTGACTCGATCGCGTAGGGAAACTGCAAGCATAGCCCTCTCTCTTTCAGCCTTCTTATAAGGCCCATTGTACAATTGTACATACGTAAGTCGTCCATTAGCATTATTCCAACATGATGACAGAAATTGCGGAAATACCTACTTATTAGTCGAGTATATGCATTTCCAATTTGTAAGCTGATATAGTTTGGTTAGCAATTATTATTTGAATGACGAGTTTAATAAGCAGACAATGCTGAATAAACAAATTAAATTATTTGCTACATTTCCAATAACTCAATTAGCTGCTAATTCAGTTGTTATAATGTGCTCTCGATAAATCTATTGTAATCCAAAGCTTAAAGTATTAAAAATCAATGTTGTTTATCCCTGACATGTCCAACCGTTCAGCATTGAATAGTGCTATAATTATTTAATCTACATTTTCAAATAGCTTATAAAACGTAATCAGTGCGAGTCTAATCGATAAGTGTTATCATATTCAATACAATGATTCTTAATATTTTAGTTTGATATAAAACGCCAGGTGAATAAGTCACGGGGGATGTGCAAATCGAACTTTAAGACACGTGCGAAATAATTAGTGATGTAACTGTCAAAATATTTTACGGTATAAGTGATACTTTTTATTGTGTTACATAAATAACAACGTGGTAATAGTCAAGTGAATTCGTGTGTTGAATTATCGAAGATAATGAAGGTTTGAACGCAATCGTTGGCACTGCTTACTGCTTGAAGAGCATTTTAATGTCGATGAGTCGATAAAATGTGTTGAGTAACAATTTTTACTTAATGTCAAGCAACATGTAACGATTTCGAAATCAACGACTATTAATTTAACATCATTATCAAACAACAAGAACTATTCATTATCTACATAATCGCTAATGTGTAGATTGGCATTGATTTCAATTTGAAGAGATTTACTCACGCATAGTAAAGTCATTATGTGAACGATTATCGGGTAATGGAAATCATCTCATTCAGTTTATTCTAGTGAAGGAACGCGTTAACAGTAGATATGGATAAGAATAACGTACATGTTGTGGAAAATCAGCCAGTGGCGGATACAAAAAAGGATCTAGGTTGTTGGGCTCGGTTCAAGAGCTTGTTTGAAGATAGAGGATTCGATTTAGAGTATGAATATGGTCCACGAACCCCAAGGCCGATCAACCTACTCGGTGAAAATCAAGACCCAGAAGGATACAGAAGAATTTCAGAAAGAAAATCATCTCTTTCTACAGCTAAAAAGGCACAAATCAATAGTCCGCCCAATAACACTACTGGCGAAGGTGATTTGGGTCGTGCGATACATTTTTATGAACAATTTACTACTTTAAACGATGAAGAAACTAAGGAAGAACCTGATCTGTGGAGGAAGTCGGTCCGGCATCGGGTGTCGATGAGACCCAGTGCCATTCTCACTAACATTATGGAGGAACCTGATGATGAAATAGAAGTGGTAAGTGATAATGTACCTTAAAATAATCCCCCTAATATGTTTTGGAAAAGTTTCCAATAAACATGTGATTAATTTCTCATTGGAATTATGCATCACAGAATTCCGAACTTGGAATATAATCTTATCAAAGAATAATAAATAATATTAATAAGTGAAAATTTACCTTAAAACACCTAATGAATTATGGAGTTGTTTATAATAAACACGTTCGTGATTAATTTCTCATTGGAATTATGCATCACGGAATTCCGATCTTGGAATATAATCTTATCAAAGAATAACAATTGGTATCAAATTAAGTATTATAATAATGCGACTGAATTGTTTTCCTGTTTTTAGGATTTATCTTGACACAATCTTTTAATTAGAAAATAGTAGCCATTATCTAATTGCAAACTACAAACTAGTTGCATTCGATTCAGAAGTCCTAGGGACAGTTTTTGCATTTTTATGAACGTTCCCATTCTTAGCGCAGTCGCAAGCTGACAAAAATATGTTCCCTAAATTTTGACGTGTTTTTGACATTGTCGCTAAGGTGAGAATGCCGTTAGATTTTGAATGTTCTTAATTACGGGTTCTGGCCTTCCGGTCACTGACTCTAATAAGTGAAACTTGATACTAGTTTTTTTTGTAATATCTTAATGAGAGACCGAATAAAACTGGTTTTCGATACATTATCTGTGCACTGGTGACAGATTAACCTGTCATTGCAAACGTGTATAGATTGCAATTAATCTGATAGGTTAGTAAACGCCTCTGGCAACACTGACGGTCGTCGAAACATGACTTTCACTATAATTGGATTGTTGCGATCTTATATGACACGATGTGGACCAATTAAGCGGTTTATTGTATGCTGATTTTGATTTAGAGATCTAAGAGGCCTTTGATGTCAGGTTTCTTTTTCTTCCGGACGGAGAAAAGTGGTTGTAATGGTCCAGCGGAATATCAAAATTTGAATACTAAACCTGTGTCATTCTTTTGTTTTTGTAAGAAGAATGCCTTCTTCAAGAAAATCGAAACCTAATAACCGTCCCTTAACTCGTCAGTGATAAAAGCGCACGTACTACTTGCCTATGTATTTTTGTTTGTCAATTAAATAAGAACGCAGCAGGCAATATTTAATTTTAGAAATATTTATGGGCAAATGCGTTTAGTCATAAACTCATTTCATCTTACTTGAAGACCCCTTTTGTTAGGACGCGCGTTCTTTTTTTATGATCTCATTGAAAAACAAATACAGTTTATGTTTGTTAATTCCGATCCAGCCCGCCCTTAGCTGCCCTCCCCTAGCGATGCCTTAAGCCGTACCCCACAGAGCGTGCCCTTAGCGTGTAGTCGCTTAGTTTTAGAGTATATTAAGCCCTGGCTGTACGCCTTAATTTATTTAGGCACTAAAGGTAAGCCCGGTCAAGCAGTCGAAAACCTCCTTGACTGATCTGCGATTTGCTGTTCCCAAAAAGAAAACATGTTTTTGTTTGTTAAGGCTTGTCAAGGCAGTCTGTCACGTGATCCCCGTACTTGAAAAACCTCCGTTGTTTGATTTAAAATAATTAAACACTCATCGTCCTGCGAACTCTCATCTTTGACAAGAACTGTATATAAAGTGGTCGTCGAGTGGCGATAAATAAGTTAGCCAATTTAGAATATCAGTCAAGAATAGGTATTGATAGTAAAACGTAATTTGGTTTTGAGAAGTTTGTTTTGTAGCCTATTCATTCCTTCTTTTTGAGGAATGATCAAAAAGATGATCTATTATGATGAATGATTATTCAAAATAAAAAATTCCAAATATTTTATTTCACATAAACCTGCATGGGCACTTACGAAATGTCAGACGCTACCTAGATTCTGACATTTCCAATTTCGGTTCCAATTTGTCGCTTCCTATGAAGAACAGCCGGCAAGAAACTCCACGGTTACTCAGACATAACTAATTGTTTTTTACAATGTTTTCAAATTATAGTGATGATAGGTATGGGAGGGCAGTATTGTATCTGTAAGTAGGTTTGTACAAACTTTTACACGTTTTTTTTTTTCTTCGGGTTGGAAAATCATCAAATGACTTCCTTCTCCCGCTCTGGATGGAGCAGGAGGGCGTGTCAGACTTTTACTGACTAAAACCCACCCGTCTTCCCTCAGTTGCCTGTGTGCCAGGGGCCGCGGTATCTCTTTCGAACAACCCGCACCCCTGGCAGGCATCGGCCCTTGCGGACCCCACCAGTTGTTGTTGACATCTCTGACGGCGCGCGTGGAACACAACGCGCCGTTGACCCAGGCATTTCTTTTTTAACGTGAAGAAATGCCTCCTGCGCTACCACGGGGAGATAGTGCAGTTATGTGGGACTGTAACCCTCTAAAACTCCACGGTGTCCTCCAGTGCCACTTGAGGCGGGAACACGGAAAAGCGCAAGTCATCCGCGAACCCGCCGCGGCTGTCCGTCACGGGACCCTCCTCGGAGGGGAATAACCCCTATCACCGGCGCACCAGGACACATGGCACGCCGTAACCACCCCATGAACCAAATAGCACACGGGCCCCAAACAACCCCGTGTCTGGCACCCTTGGTCCCCCTGCGACGGGTCAGCACAGTGGCCCCGCCGCCTACCACTTTTCGGCCGCAGGAGATAGGGCGACCGTCCAACGCGACACTCCTCCTCTGCGGCCCCACCGCGTCCGCCAACAAACGGTGACGGCCCCGTCCAGGCCGCGGAAGGGAAGAGCGCTACTCAAAAGTATCGGCACTCCTCCTCCACCGCAGCTTGTAACCCTCAGCCGCGATGCCTCCCATTCGACATCGCGGCCCGCCTCAGCTGCGATGCATCTCACCGCAACCTACTTTTTGGCCGCTACGTCGTCGGCTTGGAGGCAAAAGCCCTGACGAGCGGCCCCACCTTGGGGTTCCTCTTCGCTTCACCGTGGGGATGACCACGGCTACTAAGCCCCCCCGCAACGACAATGCGGGAACCCACTGGGGGGGACTTTTACACGTCAATCATATAATTATTATTTTTAAACTATGTAGATGCGGTCGGCTTTTCCTACCTGACTACTCTGTGAAGAAGCGCCGAAACAAACTCAGAGGTTAAGTCAGATCATGGAATGACCATGTCGATTAGTATCAAAGGGTATTTTGAGGAAAGAACCACACAGTTTGTGTAACTTAAAAAGCTCAACAATACGAGGAACAATGAATGCGACCATCACTTTGTTCATCCATCTATCTGTTACCTTTTAACGCATAGGCCCCTGAATCAATCGTTATGAAATGTATGCCTGGGACCCGGAGATGCACAAAGGGTTCATAGGATTCATCTTGTATAAAAATGATAGCAGGAGCCAGTTATTCATAATTTTGAAAAGGTTACATTCGTGATGGGCAATCATTTATTGAACGTGAACCGTGACGTAAGGCAGCTACTCCTTTCAAAGTAGATTTATCTTTGGTTCAACCCTTATGGAAATCAGGAGCAGCCCTTTCAAGCAATGTTGATTCAGGCATTAGGACTAAAATGTAGGTACTTAGATCGTCCTTGAGTGACCTATATTGACGCAGTCTAAAATATTTCTTTAGAGCCGTTTCCACTTAAAGTATTGAAGTAGTTGATCTCTTAATACCACGTTCGTACTCATATCATTATTTGCATTCTTTCATCATCTTCTCCCTGCTCTTGTATCATGTTTCTTAGAGTCAACGCAACACATATTTTTCTTTATGGGTATTTTAATTCGCCACTTCTTCCCCGCTATACTTTAGCGGGGAAGAAGTGGCGTAATTACTTAAGTTCTTCTCACTTAACAGACAGCTGTGCTGCTGGGGAGTTTGTTGCGCCACTTCTCCTTCCCAGCTAAAGTACTAGGAAGTAATGAAGGGCGACCGTTTTGGGAGACTGTGTGTCTTATGTAATTTTGATGTTTAAAAATTATCCAAACTCGACAACGTCACTAGTAACGGTTGAAGAGTTCCACTGTCCACCTCCTGACTCCATTATCAGACCCTCGTGAATCTATAATAATATTGTACTGTCACGGGAACGCAATATGTATATGCAAAGCTTAATAAGAATCGGTGTAGGAACATCTGTCGCAAGATTTGAAGGATGTTATACAATTTACATGTGCTCAAGCTAAATAAAATCGTTTAAAAATGCTGCTTCTCAGCCTAGTTTGAATAAATGACTTCAGATTTTCCTTTTCCCCTCTCAACAGTTATTATTGTCCAATTAAATACATGTAACTAACAGGAAAATATACCATAATACACCTCAAAGTCTTCTACGTCTATGATTGACAGTAATTTACCTGTCCATTCGGCTTCGAAAGCGAATATCCGATTACAGTCGTTACAAAAGGCTCGAACAATACTGGACCTTGTAGCCCGGACAATGGTGGATAATGGTCCACAATGGCAGCTTTGGGGATGCCCATTCACATCGTGCCCCTGATGTGACGGGTTGTAGATCGTGGAGCCAATTGTGTGGGAGTATCACAGGTTTTTGAGGACGTCGTGGTTACAGGCGTCGTAAGCCTCTTAGGTCATCATCATTGCTTTCTTTATTCCAATTTATTTGGAGGCGGTGAAACATGTCTTTTTCTTCCACATTTCTTCTCTTTTAGGGACTACTCATACTTATTCAACTCTGTTCAGCTTTTGTCCATAGAATACAACGATTTTGTATAGAGTCCGTTCAGCTTTCCGCGGCTGAACGGATGCGTACGCATCTCATACAAAATCGTTGTTTACTATGGACAAAAGCTGAACAGAGCTGAAAAAGTGTGAGCAGTACCTTAGTCGTCATTTCGGTAGTCACACCCTTTCTAACCATATCATCATTCACACAGTCAGTCCATCGTTTCTTTAGCTCCCTACTCTTATAGCCACCGATATTCATACTCAAAACTAACCTCACGAGATTTTTTCATTCTTCCGTATCGCAATCACAACCGATTTCCACACAACTTTTTAGTTACCGGTGTCACTTTTAAACTTCCTCTTAAGTACTGTTTTCTTCTTCTATCCATTCGTGTTACAGCACACATCCCTCGTAAGGTAAGCATCTAAGATCTTATTTATCGCTCATAAAACATAATATCACATGGTACCTACAGAAGGCTTGAGCAGAGGTATATTCCGCCCGCATTTCCCCAAATACATATGTTTAAGTTCCATGTAATCTCCTTAAAAAACAATTGAATAAATTAGGTATTAAAAAAATCCTCTTTAATGGCTAGAGGTGTAAGTAAAAGAACAAATGTGATCGAAGCGGGGTTTGGTTGGCAACGTCAAAAATAATGCCCGTATTTTCTCTTCATAAATAGCACTAAATATTTTTTTCGTATTTTGCCACTTAATCGGAGCATGGATAGATGAGTTTTTTGATTTTATTTTAATAAATATTTATTGACATCTATCTTTTAGATAGTTCCAAGCAATTTACTCATATTTTTTGTTTTCAGAGACACAATTATTTTGCAACATAAAAGTGAAACTCAAAATGTTTTTCTGTGCCTTATTTTCACATTTTTCTCTCAAAACTTCTTCCAGGAAGTTGTTAAAGAATTTACTTTGAACTACATGCATTCATTTGTATTAGTGTTCCACGAAATTAGTTATGTGAAATAAAACTAAAACCTTGAACCTGGGGCTAGTTTGACTGACTAACCTTATTTTACTTATTATTATTATTAATTAGTTTATTTCAGATAAAAATCAATCCATACAAATTACAAATTATAAAACAGAGAAATAAATTATTACAAATATTGTGTTAGTCAAATCTAATTTATGATTAGCTAGTTCATTATATACCGAGACTCCTCCGTGCCTCGAAACGCATGTTAAGTAATTGGTCCCGGCTGTCGTTCGTAGATCCGCTGCACGTGGTTTTTTCGTGGTGGTTGGAAATTTCTACAGATTACTTTAAGTTTTCCGGGGTATAAAGTATTATACAGGATGAATTTGAAATCATTTAACTGCGAATTCGAAATTGATCGCATAGCAAAACTTGTTCATGAATGAGGAAAATGTCGTGAGGAAATTTTTGAGTGATAATGTCAATGGCTATAAATAAGAGTAGGGGGCGTCCAAAGAAACGATGGATGGACTTTGTGAATGATGATATGGTAAGAAATGGTGTGACGAGACATGACGACTAATAGAGAAGTGTGGAGGAAAAAGTCATTTTTTTATTTCTTATTTTTTTACTACTATATTTTGTACAGAAACAGAGTACTAAATTTAAAAGGCATTAAAAAGTTATGAGCCAACAAAGATTAATTTTTCTTGCTAATTTAACCTAACTTTGGGCGTGTTTAAGTAATAAAAGAAGTGTAAAATCTCCAAAACCAAGTCGATACCAACAAAGCCCAACTATCGAAAAGTTCAATAAACTTTACTGGTCATTGATTTATGCAGTGGTTTTTTCATAAAACCTGATCTTCCGAAGGACTATTCTTAATTTTTTACGCGCCTGTTTTACTATAAATTAATGATACTGCATCTCACTCAACAATGTTTTGCGTGTAGACTTGCGTCTAACTGCTCATCACTGATACTACCTCAGTCGGACATGATACCTGGTGAGACAGCGTGCTTTTAGCCAGGCCCATCAGTGAGTTCGAGCCCGCCACTAGATTCCCCAGAATAGTGTAGCTTTCTATCAGTGAAAGAAATTTTGTAATGGGAACAGTATTTCCTGAACGTACCTCTTACGAACATACAAACAAACCAATCTATCTCTTTATAATATTAAAAGTTAGACAAACAGAATCGCAATTTTATTGTTTGATATATTATGATCATCATCACAATATCTGTTATAGAAGACCTTGCGCCAATTGGCATAATTTGTTTTTCAAATTCAAATTGCTTTATTGTGATCATGAGTGATATGATGTTTACAATGATAGACTATGGTCATGGTATATTGACCATGATCATTTACGGCATCGTCGTGAGCCACTTAAAGTAACAGTTAGGTACCACGATTATTTTTTTTTACTGGAGGTGGAGGGGAAGATCGGATTTTTTTCCACGGGACGTACTACCATGATAAAAGTTATGTGTTATTTGAGGTTGTAATCGTTTGTAATGTACAATTTTATTTATTTAGGAAAATAAACAGTTATACATTACAATATTAAACAAAATGTGTGCTACAGATAAAATGAATGCGATGTGCGTTTATAGTTTGATAAGCACTTACATTTAAATTTCATAAAGTTTTAGTGATACAATTTAAAAGGCATGCAAATGAAAAGGAAAAGCATGAAATTATTAAAAAAAATAAAGTCTGTAATATAATGAAACAATGTAGTCCAATCTACAATTCGCCGGAGAGATTCGATTTACAACCAAACAAGCCGAGTGCCAGATGGGAGTTCCTATCGGCAAAAATGACGTACGTCCATAATAACTTTTATTCCTTACGGCGTCAACCCCATTGGTTTATAGAATCCTTCCTTAGTGTCAATTTCACTATATAGGGTGACTGGTAGTTTGACGTGTTCCTTCCAGAACGTGATAGCGTGACTCATTTGCAACAATTAAGCAACTATTAAAATATAAGCGAAAATTCATGGAATTAGAGAAAATTCAATTATTATGTACTAGCTTTTGCCTGCGGTTCCCCCCGCGTGGATGTCGGTTATCGCGTAAAAAAGATAGCCAATGTCCTTCTCCATATCCCAAATTATATCTCTGCCAAAATTCATGACGATTGGTTCAGTAGTTTCAGCGTAAATGCGTAACATACAGACACAGTTACTCTTGCATTTATAATACTAAAAGGGTTTTTGAAAATTTCCCAGATTACGTCACCAAATAATTTTATTTTCATAAACTGTCTTTTAAATGGCCTTCATTGCTATTGCATTGGATACCTAATACTTTAACAAACTAAAATTAAATAATATAACTGAAACAATATATATTAGGTAGACTTACTTGAATACTAATTGAAAATTCTTGGATTCCATTAAGGCTCGTGCAGACTAGCGCGACGCGACGGTCGCATCGCGACACTCGTAGAACAATTTCTATGAAAACTTCATGGAAATTGTTCTACAAGTGTCGCGTCGCGCTGTCGCGTCGCGCCTGTTTGAAGAAGCCTTTAATTTTCGCCTAAGCTTATCGAGTGCCTAATTGTTGCAACGGGGTCATACTTTCACGTCCTGAAAATACTACGTCAAATTACAGGTCACCATAATACGGCATATAAGTGTATGGTACTCTTGTGCAAAATTTCTTGCTTCTAGACCCAGCGGTTTTAGCTATGCGTTGTCCATCAGAGAAGGAATGAATATAAGATTTTTATTAAATAATACTTCCATCATAAGTGAAATTAAAGACAACATAGACACTGAAAATCAAGTCATTCTACTTCATTTTATCTCAATATGAATTACCTGCCAACCTAAAAACATGTACCGATATTGAAAAGTCCGTCACTATTAAATGTCGGTACATGTTTTTTACGCTACCGAGCCTAATTTACGGTATCTTGATGTAATTACCTATCCAATTAATTCCCTTCATTGCGTAGGTGCCAGCTGTAAAGTACTGTAACCGCCGTATTCTCAAACGACACATAACTTTGGCTTATTAGTCGATTCGCACGAATTTACCCGCCCCAATTCGGTTGACACTTTAAATAACATATTATTTTCGACAGGCGACTAGCACGAAGTTATTTTATTTGAAATAAAGTTATGTGAAAAGGTCATTGCAAGTACATGCAATAAAGCGCATAAAATTCAAAACGTGCCAATTGTAGTACGTATTTTTCTGGAATTGTCGTTGTTCGTGCGAGTCGTCTACAGAAAATAATATATTTTTTTAAAGTGTGGTTTACATTTTGTAATAAAATTCGTGTGAATCGATAAATAAGCCATTTACTTTAGGATTCTAAAATTCGGTGCGGTCTTACAATATACTGTCGCTGCTAATTTAAGGTCTTGCACCTTAAATTGGCAGCGACAGTAAGAGACTAAGGTCTGATTTCACCCCAGCGCATCTAAATCGCGTTCAAGAGTTAGTGTCATCATTATTGTGGAATATTGACCCTGACGGCTCCTGAACGCAGTTTAGAAATGGTAATATTGGCACTAACAGCGACTTAAAATTGAGTAGTGTTTGAAAATGCGGCAGTAAATAATTCACAGATCTTTTATATGATAAGGAACAAGTAGACATTAACTGTGTCGATAAGATTATCTTATCTCTTGCACTTATTATTTTATATCTCAACTATTTTACTTACGGTATGGCTGTTTTTGTTATCAAATGAAAAGTAAACAAGGAGAAACTGGTTTTTGTAAGTTTATACATAAATTTCTTTCTAAATTTATTCAGAATGAATTTTATTGACTTTTGATGACGTTAGAGTCATGCTGTATACAGCCACTAAATTCCTCAAAAGTCATGATTTGGGATAATCATTATATTTAAAAAAAAATATGTAAATAATCATTTTCGCTTGGGATCCCAGTCAAGGTGTCGTTACAAATTTCAATCGTCAAGTAATGTAATGGAAAATATTTACAAATGTTTGCCAAACGATTTTAGATTTATTTCACATTTAGTTAAAAAATAAAATCAGCTGTTTCATAGAAAAGTGAAATGCCTACGCGGTTAAAATGTATGGAACAAATGATTTTGTTTTGTATAACCGATGAAAAATTTCTACGCTAGGGGGTTTAGAATGCTTTGCTGAATTCATGGTTACAGTTGTTGTGTTGTGAATTATTAGGCATATTTAAATAGATTAGTACTTATTTTTGTTGTTATTACTTCCTTGTATTGTAGCGATGAAGATATTTACTCTGGAATCATCAAACTAGGCTGACAGTCAGCACTTTCTGAACGTGAAATTTAAATCAATTACCGGTTTCAGCTTAAGAAATGTTTTTCGTCAATAACAGATTTGTTTTCTTCTGGTGCGTTGTCCAAAAGGACGTGATGCAGTGGCCTCTCATGCTCGAGGTTGTAGGTTCAAATGCGGACAAGTAATCCAATTAACAAAATGTCTAAGGTGACATTCAATTCATATGTAGGTACTTTGTAAGTCGATCATAGACATTATTGACATTAGTGAAGAAACACATCGTGAGGAAGCGTCGACTTATCTATCTATCTATATAAATAAAAATGACTCCCCGAAATGTATGTACGCGCATAACTTCCGAACGACTGCACTAAATTTGATGATTCTTTTTTTTATGTGTTCCTTATTGTCAGGACAAGGTTTGCATATAAGAAAATTTATAAAAAATACATAGATTTGATCAGAATTAATTTTTACAAACTGATACAAAAAGTGATTGACGGTATGTGACAAAAGTCTTTGACAGATCTTTGACGAAACAATCGACTAACTGATTTGATTTTACTTCGTACCGCCATATTTTATTTCCTCATTCGCGACTGGAGAAATAGAATATGGCGGTACGGAGTTCGCTGGGTCAGCTAGTAGTTAATAAATATAAGTCCGAACTCGCCAACTCATCTTAAGCAAGCTTGGTGATCAAGTTTTTGACCTGCAGTGGTTTTGACGGGCAGTAACAGGTTGATTATTATTATTAATTTTTCTTTTACTCTAAACGTGATTTCAGTTTCATGCTAACGATAGTAACAGCTGGTTATAACTGGTACATTAATAATTGATTTGAGAACACACACCTGTATTTTATTGTGTGCAAAATTCCATCAAAATTATCATTTTAGATTTATCAATGAAGCGCATTCATGCGGAATTGTACAGCTTATTAATAAATCCTCATCCTGCCAAATGATTTTGAACCTAAGCGTTTACAAAATAAGGTAAATAATTCTAAAGCTTTTTCAATTTCTAGAGCTGTTTCCCGTGCATAATGAACATAGACGGAACATAATCCTCTTAGTGGAACCACATTATAGATTTTTACAGAAGGTCGACTCGATCGAACACGCACACACATAGATACGGGTCACGTACATACAGTACAGCGAGTGCAAGAGCACTCGGGACAGGCATTCGAATAAGATTACCGTCGACGTTAACACAGACGTAAAATTATTGTGGCGGGATTTTATCGCGCATTGTGTTTTATTTATTTATTTATTTACTTGCTCTCATGCAAATCACCAGAGGTCGGAGTAGGTAGATTGATATTATATACTTGTGTCAAGATATTATAATATGGACATGCCATTTTATCCATAATGTGCGGGAAGTACCGGAAAAAGTTCCGGAATTGGAATTATGGAATAAAATAAAATAAAAAACATACAGATAGGCTAACAAAATCGTTTATTATATGAATGATTGATTGAATTCAATGAACAATTATTTTCACCATTAGCTAACACTGGTAGCGTAGATTGATATTATTAATACGTTTTTTACCTTAAACACAAATTCGTGCTAATTTCAAAATTCCGGAACAAATATCACAATAAATATGAAGTTCCGGTATTTTGGAGGCATATCCATATTATCCTCTACGTTTGACGTCAACGACCTTAAATCAATCTACCTACTCCGACCTCTGCAAATCACACATTTTACAATATATTACTTTCGGTTTTTGTACATGAACCTGCAAAGCGCAATATTGGTTTGCTGTTGAGTTTATGAACATCGAGTTGACATAATTATCACATAATTAACGAAACTAATATTATTATTACGAATTATTAACTAACACAATACAATAACAAAAAAAATACATTTCAGTAATAAATAGATAAAAAAATACATATCTCGAAGTCGATAGGATGTGTTTTCAACTCTTAGTGTCGGACTGAGCATTAAGAATCCATCAGAGAATCTCAGCAGAAAAAAAAACACACTGTTCGATTTTCAACTCTCGGCGCTAAGCAGTGCGTTGAAGATCCAGTGCACGAATGAATCCCGCCGCGATTTTATCACGTCCGTGTGAACCTCGACTAAGTATGGTCAGCGGGATAATTGCGTAACACATTAACAGTAGGAACGGCTTTTCTTTTAACAGTTCAACAACATTCATTGCGTTATTTACGCTGTCGAACAGACAAAGTTTTCGAACATATGAAGCAATGAATTAGCTATAACCTCCACAATGATTCAGATTCTGATTGTGTGTGATCAGGGTTTGTTTACATTTTCATTTAATAGTTTTGGGACAGACAGTACGCGTCTTTGTGCCTGCGTTTTCACCCGATGTATAGAGTCAGCCTTCTGTATCCAATATATTCTGTGGTTGAAATATTGCCGCTGACAGGTCCTAATAGGCTGGGCGATGGAGTGCCATAGTCTAGTCCTTACGACAGCGTGACGTTTCTCCCTCACTGGAAGGTAATGGATCCAGCGTAATAGCCTCACGGGATTTACCAGGTTTTTGCTTAGAATTAGGTGCCTTTATTTGTTTTGACAACTTGCTGTCTTTCGTAGTTAACATTAGAACGCATTTGCGACACTTGTTTACAGTTTTCTCATCATGACTTTATTTTATTTATTACTTTTTTGCTTTTTTTATTAGCTTTTGGCAGCGGCTTCGCTCGCGTGGAGGTTGAAAATTATCCCACGGAAACGATACCGGGGATAAAGAGTATACAGAGTGCTAATCCAGGTTGTAAACTATCTGTGTGGCTAGTTTCATCCAAATCTGTTCAGCTGTTTTGCGTGATTGAGTAACAAACATCTAAACATCCAAACATACAAACTTTGACATTTATAATATTAGTATGAAAGCTTTATGCGAGGCGTTTTCTACCAGTTCACCTTAGGGTGATACAGAGACTAGCTAATTAGTATTCCGAAATTAATTGGAAATTCTCGAAACTAGGGATTTAGCACAACAATCTTTAAGTAATATTTTCTAAATCACAATTTGTTATTTTTTTACTTATATTCTTAATTTTTATCAAACTGATATTTTATCTTTAGGTACCGACGGAAAAAATAAATAGCCTTTCCCGTGAAGCCTCTAGCTTTTTGTTGACTTCAACGCACGACCTGATAGCAAGAATTTAGTACCTAATCTAAAGGTATGATTCCGAACTCCGCTGCACGCAGCAGTGCTGTCGCAGCAGTGCTACCACTGTAGTGCTGCCTGCCGTGCTGATTCCAAGCAAGGCAGCAGTGTTGCGCTGTCTGCGCTTCTGAATCAGAGAATTTCGTATTTTTGTTGCCAATTTACTTGTCAACATTCACGTAGGTACTATCGCTGCGGCGGCAGACGCGTCACTACTGGGGCCCAAGTCTGCTATTTTTATAAATTCGTCATTCCAACACGATCCCATTGTCATTTTGCTAAAAGTTCGTAATCTGCTAAATTCATAATGGTCGATCATTGGTCGGTCAATGGTCTCGTAATAGAATTGTGTTATAATGGCATTGTCGTATTGCCATTATTATAAAACCCCTTAGTAGAAATGATTTTCCAAAAAGTACTACTAAATTTGAACATTTATTCATGCCCGATTTAATTTATATACCTACATTTTTACATATTATTTGTTAGTGTTAAATTTTAGTAGATTACCTACTAAGTCAGTAATTAATTTGTCATTATATACGAGATTACCAATAAATGCCATTTCTTTCAATGGAGTGTCAGTGGCTGACCATTGGAAAGTCATAATGACGCCATTATATTAGTAGATTGCCAAACTTGTCAAAATCAACAATGATGAAATCAATGATAAACCATTCTGACAATATTGTAATAGCAGACTTAAGGCCCTGGTCTGTCGCGGCGGTGCGGTGGGGCCACTCCGCCACGCAGCAGTGCTGCCGCTACATATAATGCCGCGACATTGCTGCGTAGCTCGGAATGTAATCTCATATAAACTTATAGAAAATATATGGGGACCAGTAGTGCTGCGGCAGCACTGCTGCGTGCAGCGGAGCTCGGAATCATACCTTTAAGATTCTTAGCCCCCGAGCACAGAGGGTTTTGGTAGGTTATAAAAAAAAGATCTATACATTTTGACCGCATAGGTTTATTGCACTTTCCTAAGAAAGGGCAGACTTTTTTTAAACTGACAAAAATGTCTCCTGTAGAGGGTTTAGAATTATGTGCTGAATTAATGTTCACAGTTTGCCTGCAACCCTATATTTCAACGTATTCAATCAAGCAATCTTTCATTTCTGTATAATTATGCAAGGCAGTAAATCATTTTCATACGAATTTCCAAAAACATCTTCTTTTACACGGCTCTGTCGGTAGCTTATTGTTATTTTATGCAATTCGTTTTATTTCGATTTAACCTCGGGCCTGAATCCGAAAACAAACAACGTGACCAGGTTCATCAACAATGTTTGTATTTTTACAAGATTCTGTAAGTTTTTGTTTCCAATTTTTTTTGCCTTTGCATTCTAATAGGACAAAAAACCTATCGTTGTGGCGCTCTCAAAAAACATACATAGGGACATACAAAAGAAACATACAAAACATACATTTTACACAACACTTCCTTTTTTTTTTTTTTGATTACGGGGGGAAATCCTCATGGATGTCCTCCGCCCCGGGGAGGGCGGAGGGGTCTGTCACACAACACTTCCTGACTTAACTAACAGACTATTGTTGTAAGTAACGTATGCTTTTTTAACACAATGGATTTTTTTTTCGACGCAGACAACACAACAGCAACAATAAACATAACAATAAAATTGCAGAAAAAAAATGTGTCACCAACAACGTTGTAAATAATTGAATCCTTTTTTAAATGCAATAAAAGTTTTTTTTTACTTCTCAACTACAAGGTAAACCTTTGTAGGTATAAGATTTTTCATGTAATAGAAACAAATAGCCAGTGGAATTTTAATATAATTTATAGCTGAGATTCTGACATAATTAAAGTCTTGTTTGCTGAGAGGACTGACATTGTATTATTTTATTTTTCTTCGACTTGACTTGACTTTTCATTCCTGATTATTCTGTCTTTCACTTCTACCAATGGTGCGCGTTGTTCGAAAGAGACACCGTGGCCCCTGGCACACAGGCAACTGAGAGAACACGGGTGGGTTTTAGTCAGTAAAAGTCTGACACGCCCTCCTGCTCCACCCAGAGCGGGAGAAGTTATTTGATGATTTCCCACCCAAAAATGTCTTATACTTTGAATTAGTGATTTTTTTTTCCGCATTTTCCTATGAAGTGTCATTAAAACCGGGGTTGAAGTGTCTTGTTTCTACGTTTATCGTTGTAATTCATACATATGGTGTACATACGAGGGTCATTCAATAAATACTTAGCCTACAAAAAGTAAACGAAAATTTTGGAAAAGTGGGAATTTATTTTTCAACATAGTCTCCTTTTAGTTCGATACACTTAGCCCAGCGATGCTCCAACTTTTTTAATCCGTCCGAAAAATAGTTTTTGTCAAACTCTGCAAAATAGACCTCCGTGGCGGCGATGACCTCCTCATTCGATCCATATCTATTCCCGGCGAGTGATTTTTTCAGATTAGGAAACAGAAAGAAGTCACAAGGGGCCAAATCTGGAGAATACGGTGGATGGGGCAGCAATTCGTAGCGTAATTCGACCAATTTGGCCATGGCAACGGCAGACGTGTGAACCGGTGCGTTGTCGTGGTGAAACAGCACTTTTTTCTTCGCCAGATGGGGTCGTTTTTTCTTTAATTCGGCGTCGAATCGGCCCAATAAATCGGCATAGTAAAGCCCTGTAATTGTTTTACCCTTCTCGAGGTAATCGATGTAGATCACACCTTGTGAATCCCAGAAAACGGTGGCCATAACTTTTCCGGCCGATTTTACAGTTTTCGCCTTCTTTGGAGCACGTTCCCCGGTCTGGATCCATTGTTTTGATTGCTCCTTGGTCTCTGGTGTGTACCAGTGGATCCAGGTTTCATCGACGGTCACAAAACGACGTAAAAACTCCGCTGGATTCCGCTTAAACAGCGCCAAACACGTCTCCGATGTGGTCTCACGGTTGCGCTTGTTTTCTGGTGTGAGTAAACGCGGCACCCATCGCGCCGACAGCTTTCTCATGCCGAGTTCCTCGTGAAGAATATGATGCACTGTTCCTTCTGAAATGCCTACAGTCTCAGCTAGCTCCCGAACCTTCAATCGGCGATCTGCTAATACGAGATCATGGATTTTTTAAATGTTTTCCTCCGTAGCAGCTGTTTTCGGTGCACCTGGACGTGGTTCATCAAAAACCGACGTACGGCCACGTGCAAACTCGTTGAACCAATTCTTGACGGTGGCCATCGATGGAGAAGAGTCACCGTACACAGCATCCAAGCGCTCTTTGATTTCGATGCGCGTTTTCCCTTCCAAAAATAGGAATCGAATCACCGAACGATATTGCTCTTTTTCCATTTTTGTAAAACCGATCGACACGTTCGCTTCCATAAGTTGTCAAATTAAAACAAATGAAGGGATTGGAATGAAAATTTGAAAAAAGAATTAAAAAAGAATGTGCTACACTGTGGTAAAACTCTTTTGAAACTACAGCGCCCTCTGGCGATGAGGCTAGGTACTTATTGAATGCACCTCGTATTAAAGAGCCATAGTATTCAGCATATAACATATTCAGCCTAACCTAAGCCTAATGTTTTCGCTGTTGGGACACAGGCCACCTCTCTGAGAGAGGGAGTGGGCCGTAATCCACCATGCGGGCCCAGGTGGGGTTGGTATATGACACGTCTTCGAATATTTGGTTCTGGGACATATCAGTTGCGTCACGATGATTTCCTTCACCATTTTGATAGCAGTGGTGATGAAATAATTTACACATAGTCAAACGCCTGCCTGGGTTCGAACCTACGACCTACAACTCGTAACTCACGACCGTTACCACTGGGCCACCACTGCTAACTCAATGTACTGATTAACTCAATGCTCTTCATCAATAAAATTTAAAGTTTTACTTTGGTGGTCCTCTTTTCTCGAAATCATACTTTTCCTTCGAAATGACTTTTCATTTTGAACTCTCTATGAAGTTTTGCAAAGACAAACCAATAAATAAAACATGATAAGCAAATGTAAATAAAAAATTGAAGTCGGTTAAAATTATCCCAAAAACTATTTCAAAAGATCCAGGTACTTAAATAATCGCTGGGGGGTTTTAAACAGCCTCTCTCCAGAAGAGGCTTCAAAAAATTGACGTACTGTTTGTTCATTTTGTACATATGTATAGACACGACAGGCACGCTTAAAACCTGTCTGCTTTATTTCTATGGTTGACAACTTGTCATTATGATACTTGTGCCTAGTGCACGACGGCGCATTCTGGATACTTGAGCAATATCACATCGGTTGGTGGTGCATATGATTTATCTCGCATATCTACAAAATAAAGATAACTAACTCTGCAACAGTATCTAGTTTTAATGACTAATCATTTTATACATGCATCACTATATAAATGCGTATAGATGGGAAAACTTTCGTGATTGTGAAGTGACAAAGGTGAGCTCGAGTTTGGACTGAAGAAATAATTGGGAGCAGTAATTTGGCACTTCTAATTAATGCACTCTATTTTGAAACGAATACACAGTATGTTACATTTTTTTGGTGTTTCTAATTTTGTAATGGTAATTTCTTTGCATATGGAATCAAGTTCTGCTAAACAAGAAGAAGATAGCTTAAATATTATATTGAATACGTTGAAATAAAAGTCACATTGGTAGTTTCCTGGATTGGCCAAATACTAGAAACAAATAATAGTTTAAAAAACCAAAAAACTAAAAACACGCTTTAAAAACCAAACTAAAAAAGTAGAAAATAATTTAATTCTATTAAAAAGCGTGGGGTGCTTTTTGAGGTATTTTTATAATCAAATAATATCAAGCACGCCACGCTTTTTAATAGAATTAAATTATTTTATACTTTTTACACGCTTTATATTAGCTTCACTTGTATGTTTGTATGTTTGTTTGTATGTAACCGACTCCTTTGGACGTTATTTTGACCCACTTTAAACGGTCAGATTTCATTGAAACTTTGTAGACTTATCGAGGACCTATGACAAAAATTGAAATGATCAATAATTAAAAAATAATAGAAAAAACACGCTTTTGTAGTTAGCAAAACTAAAAAATAGAAAATAAATAATAGTTTAAAAAAAACTAAATAAACACGCTTTATAAGCCAAACTAAAAGTAGAAAATAATTTAAATCTATTAAAAAGCGTGGGGTGCTTGATATTATTTGATTATAAAAATACCTCAAAAAGCACCCCACGCTTTTTAATAGAATTAAATTATTTTCTACTTTTTAGTTTGGTTTTTAAAGCGTGTTTTTTAGTTTTTTTTAACTATTATTTATTTAGTTTGGTTTTTAAAGCGTGTTTTAAGTTTTTTAAACTATTATTTATTTTCTATATTCTGCTAACTACAAAAACGTGTTTATTTTTCAATTTTTTTTTAATGATTTGTCACCTGTCCTCGATAAGTCTACAAAGTTTAAATAAAATCTGACCGTTTGAAGTAGGTCAAAATCAAGTCCAAAGAGTCGGTTACAAACAAACAAACATGCTTACAAACTTACAGGTGAAGCTATTAAAAGCGTGTTAAAAAAACGTCGTACCCCGCTGGAATTAATGATGTTGCATTACAAGTTCATTTATAATACTACCACTAGCTATTACAAGACTGAAAAACGTACCACACACGTTTCACCTTCAAAAGATAAACATCTGAAACTATAATCTTGGTCATAATGAGTATTTTATCTAGTAGAGAATCAGCTAATTCGTTTGCCGCCATATTGTTCTGACAAATAATATTCGTGTCTGACGAGGATATTTACTGGTTATCTGGACTTGGTATCTTAAATCACAAATTACGTTCTTGTTTCAATACTGTAGGTATGACTAGAACATGTCTGATACCGACATTGGACATTTTATCAAATCACACAAAACCTCAGTTTTGACTGTAAACAATTTAAATATATTTATCTTTTTCGTCGTGCCGATGATTTCATTCGTCTTCTCCTAAGCGTACTTATCGAGGGGAAAAAAATCAAAACAGTTTTGGCCCAAAATTCAGCCTACGCGAACTCCGCTCACTGACTCAGTCATAAGATCATCATATTAGCGATGGGCGTTGAATCAACTTTCTAGTTGAATCAACCGTTGATCTCCTGTCAACGTAATAATATTAATTGTTTATGAATCAACTAGTTGAATTTGTCAACGACGTTTATGAATATAACTCGTTTAATAATTAACTTAACTAAATTTGCAAACGTACTTAACGAACTGAGCAAAAAACTTACGTTGAAAATACCATCATAGATTTTGAGTGACGGTAATATCGTAGAATTTGAACTCTAAGTAACGTACATACACAAAAGTTGATTTTTGAAATATTAATTTTAAGAAAAGTATACCAATATGAGAATCGTTGAACGTCGCAGCGTTAAGTAAAAACCGTTCAATGAATGAACGGTTTACGTTGCAAGTCGACATTAGTTACACGTTAACTCGTTGACGAATTTAACTAGTTGATCAACTAGTTGACGGACGTAAATCAACGTTGACGTTACGTTAACGGAAAAACCGTCAACGACTCTTCAACCCATCACGACATCATATGCACCGGTGTAGGGAGGAGCCATACACATTTGATTTATTTATTCCATTGATATACTTTAAATAAGCTTCGAACAGAATTCATTTAATTAAATTAGGTTACTTTGACAGTCAATGTGGCCGAATATATTTAAGTGATGAGAAGAGTCAATTATATGAGAACTGCTATAGCTTATTTCTTAATATTATTTCTGTTGAAATAATATTAAGAAATAAGCTATAGCTGAAATGTTAAAACAAACATTATTTTGCATTATATGGTACCTACAGTTAATTACATAACACATAATTACTGCACCACAGCACCCTAATTGCATAACACACTATTAATCAAAATCTGTATAATTTTTAAGGTCATTTATTGGTAATCCATTGCTTCATATGTTCGAAAAAACTGTCTGCTCAACAATACGTAAATGTCGCAATGAATGTTGTGAAACTGTCAAAACGGAAGCGATTCCTACTGTTAGTGGGTACAAATAACCTCTCTGTTGTCGCTCAAAACGGTGAAGGAAATCATCGTGAGGAAACCAGCATGCCCTGAGGACACGGTGAAGCATACGGTGGAGGTCTGCCCGGCTTGGGCGGAGCACCGCCGTGTCCTCGTGGAAGCGATCGGCGGCGGCGATCTCTCGCGTCCGGCTCTGGTCCAGGCCATGGTACGGAGCGAGAGTGCATGGTTAGCCGTCACCTCCTTCAGCGAAGCAGTGATGCTCGCAAAAAGGGAGGCGGCGTACGTGATGGAGAGGCAGTACATGCGCCCTCACGGCCGTAGCCTTCGCAGGAGACGCCCTGGGTGTCGCGAATCCCAGGCTGATTCCCGGCTACTGTAGGCGCGGGCTTGCGGACGGCGAGTACTGGGTAGCTCGCTGTCCGGTAAGGACCAGGCCCGGGAAGACGGCGCGAAGTATTCCACGCGCGCCTCAAAGAGATGTCAGCACCAACTGGTGGGGCCCGCAAAGGCCGATGCCTGCCAGGGGTGCGGGTCGTTCGAAAGATATACCGCGGCCCCTGGCACACAGGCAACTGAGGGAACACGGGTCGGTTTTGGTCAGTAAAAGTCTGACACACCCTCCCTCTCCGCCCAGAGCGGGAGAAGTTATTTGATAATTTCCCACCCAAAACCAACATGCCTAATTCTAATACGGACATCTATAACATCTACAAACCCGGACTGAGCCAGCACTGTAGGTTACAGCCCACTCCCTCTTGAAAAGAGGCCTGTGTCCCAGCAGTGGGAACATTAAAAGCTGACTATGTATGTTACATTACATTACATTTCCAGTATAAACTGATCTTGCATTGTATAGGATTTCCGTACAGTCCGAGATCAGCGTAAACTGGAAATGTATAGCTTGATGTGTTGCCGTAGCCGCGTACCTGTTGAGCAATCCCACAAAAAGTAAAATGAAATATACTCAAACGAAAAAGTGGTAGTCTGCAAATAAAATAAAGCTACCGTAAATCCATATTATTTGTTTGATATTCGAGTATTGAAAGATTTACACCGTCACATTAATCTTACTCGGTGCCGCTGCCACGGCCGCCACCGATGTTGTACGAACGTGTACCGGACGCGTATACTGGGATTGTTTACTAAGATGGGAGTAGATCTGTATTGAGATAGACACAGGAGTTTCTTGTTTGCTAGTTTATTAATTTTTTTCTTCATTGCACCTACGCAGGTTGACCTGTGCCCCACCAGCGGTGGGAACATTACAAGCTGCTTATTTATGTATGTAGGTTTGAATGTAGATCCTAACGGCAAGTACTGATTATTAGTATCATATTATGTTACACTTTGACAGTCATTACGGGTAGTCAAAAGTCCGAAAGTCTGACAACCAGTCTTGTCATTCGGCGTTCCGATTGGTCCATCACCAATACAGGGCCAATCGGAGCGCCAAACGCGCTCGATGCGTTTGATCGAGATGGTTAAATGAAACTTACACTAAGGCCTCTGTTATCCAGTAACTAGGGTGTGAAGGTCAGATAGGCAGTCGCTTAATGCAAATTACTGGTATTCAGCTTTATCCAAAGACTAGATGGATGATTATTATGACAGTCTCGATATTATTTTTATTTGTCATGTCAGCACAAAACTGCTTCAATCCCGAGTTTGCGACAAATTTTAGTGAGGTACAACTGTTATATCGCTGAGAATATGTAAATAACACAATACTTAGGTCAAATAAATATGAACTATTGTTACAAATATAGCCAACTTTTTAATTAATTTATGAGACAAGGAAACTTGAGACCGCTTTTTAAAATATTCTGATCCAGACCTTTATCTATTTAAAAATCCCGAAAAACAGAGCAATCTAATAAAGCTCCGAACCAACACTAGACCCCACACTGTTTTACGTAAACAAATCGCTGGAGTGTTCGCAAATAGTTGCAAATTGATATTTATTCGTTACACGGTGTCACTGCGGCCCACACGTTGCGCGTCGGCAGTCTGATTTATATCGACGTGAATTAGTTAACAGTTTTTTTGTTGACTGTACTATGGCTGACTCCAGTTCGTACTGTGATTGAGACTGTATTTGCACAGAGTTTAAAGGAAGATAAAATTAACTTTTTTGTTTGATCTTTGACCTACTTATTAAGATTTACGGCTGATTGACTGACTGCCAAGACACGTCTTTAATCATAGAAAACATAAACTTTTTTCGTTGCCTTCAACGAAAAAAGTTTCACAGTTAAAAATATTTTCGTAAAGTAAACATCAGTACATCTAAACTCTGTCAGTGTCAATATTCCATAATAACGCTTACACTGACAGCTCGAACGCGGGATGGATGTGCTGGCGATCTATCCGATACCAAAATCGCCGTGAAAACTTATGTGAAGTGATCTTGAAGTGAGCTGTCAATAGTGGCAATACCCAGGTATTGATGATGGTCACTGATGTGAAGAATGTCTTATTTCTTTCGGTAACTAAAAAAGCTGGCTTCCTCGAATTGAATAGTTCTTCTTCGGTCCAAAGTCCTGAGTGAGACTTTTTGAGGCACTTATCTAAAGAAGGCAAATTTCCGATACGTCTATGGTACTCCAAAAAAGTGGCCGCAACAAGAGGCAGGAGTATTGGAAAACAACGGGCAATACAATAGCTTGTAGCTCAATATTACAGGCAAAACGAAACGATAACGTTGCAAAACGACTACTTTGAATAAAACTACAATACCTGCTATTGACTTAAATTGAAATATCGTGTTCTTGGCGTACGGATGAAGTAGCGGCTAAGTGTGAGTCGGACTCACGATGGATTGCGTAGCACTATACAATATTTTACACTAGGTACTCAACTACCCTACCCTACTGTACTAAAGTTTAAAGAAACACGTTTCTTGTAAGCTTGAATCTCTTTTAGTTTTTAACTTTATTTCGTTTTCATTATTTGTTAATATAGCAGCTATAGAAAAATTCAAGTGTCTACATAATTCAAAAGATACAGCCGTGTAACGGACAGACGCGGATGGCGGTTCCCGTTGGCATCCTTTGGGTACGGAACCCTAAAAACTGTAGTGCCTTATTGATGGAAGATGAAATAATGATGATAATATTTTACTTAGACATACAATGCTGTTGTTAGTGCTGTGACTAAGATTTCACTTTGTACACACGAAATAGGGAATAATAATGGAAGATAAATTGTTGTTCCCGTACCAACGAAAATCTGACGCGAACACTATATTGTCTAGAAATCTAGGCATTGTGTTCAAAATAGAGTGATGGAGACTACTTTGCAATTAATTTATTTAATGAGTCAATCACATGTTAAGAATCAACCTCTACTAGCGTTGTGTTCCACGCGCGCCTCAAAGAGATGTCAGCAGCAACAGATGGGGCCCGCAAGGGCCAATGCCTGCCAGGGGTGCGGGTTGTTCCAAAGAGATACCGCCGCCCCTGGCACACAGGCAACTGAGGGAACACGGGTGGGTTTTAGTCAGTAAAAGTCTGACACGCCCTCCCGCTCCGCCCAGAGCGGGAGAAGTTATTTGATGATTTCCCACCCAAAAAATAAAAAATAAACCTCTACTAGCCTACAATCAATCAACTCAGCCTATCGCAATTCACTGCTGCACATAGGCCTCTCCCAGGCTGCGCCACAACGACCTCAATAAGGACGTCAGGTGTCCTTATTGAGGTCGTTGGTCCATCTAACGTCAGGCTTAGCAGGAGCACCAATTTGTCGACGGAAGAATAAACATGACTATTAACTAAATGATGTGCAATAGGAGAAGATAGCTATGTTCTTCTATTAATGATGACAGTTGTGCGTTCTAAGCGAATCGTGATTTTGTAGATTATCGTGTATACTTTGTGGCCGTCGAGTAGAAAGTTTGTTGTCAGTGTGATTTTGACAGTTTGTGAAAAAATATTCTTCTGAAATAGTCTACATATAAAAGGACCTACACAAAGATCGTTAGAAACGAAAGACAAAATGACAGGCTGTAGTAGGTAATCTACGGTGCGATGTCAAAAATGGAGAAACAAAATGTGACTTTGTATAGAAAAAGCACTGTGTATTCGCACTATATAGTCGCCAATCCAGGGCGTCAAGTCTGGTATTACAATAATGTCAGAATGGTGTATCATTGATTTCAAAATTGTTGATTTTTTACAAGTTTGGTAATCTACTAATATAATGGCGTGATTATGGCTTTCTAATGGTCAGCCACTGACACTCCATTGAAAGAAATGTCATTTATTGATAATATCGTACATAATGACAAATGAATGACTGACTTAGGCGGTAATCTGGAAAAATTTAACACTAATTAACCAATAAATAATATGTAAAATATACACACCGTGACATTTTAGTCGTCTTACAACGGCAGCCCACTTCATGTATCCAATGACTACTAATCATTTATTTAAAAAAAAATGATATTTTTGAACATATGCATAATTTAAAAAATTAAAATATCAGTCACTAAGACGCATGACATAGTTTGAAACACCTTGTTATGGAGATGGAATTAATGATGGAATTTAATGGTAGGTAGGTAGATATTTTCTACCGTTTGATAAATAAACATTATTAACAAGGAAGGTGTTTCATAATTTTAAAGCATTATTTATTTTCCTTTGTACCTATTATCTCAATTAATTGTAACAATGTTTTAATCTCGCCTAGACGTATTTTATGACGGATACCAATGTATCCGTCATAAAATACGTGACATTTTAGTTGTCGACTAAAATGTCACGGTGTGTATAAATGAAATCGGGCATGAATAAATGTTCAAATTTAGTAGTAGTTTTCGGAAAATCATTTCTACTTACGGGTTTAGTAATAATGGCAATACGAGAATGCCATTATAACACAATTCTATTACGAGACCATTGACCGACCAATGATAGACCATTATGAATTTAGCAGATTACGAACTTTTAGCAAAATGACAATGGGGTCGTGTTGGAATGAACGAATTTATAAAAATAGCAGACTTGGGCCCAGGCCTCTTTTGCACCACCTTCCATTGGTCCTTAGACAGACATGGCCAGCCCACTGCCATTTCAGCTTGCCTATTCTGCAAGTCATATCGGTAACCCTACTAGCTCCTTGTTATCCTAATTGAAGATTTCAATAATTTTATTTCTTGCTACTTAGAACTTCTTCCTCAGAAACATCGAGCTATCATTCATACTGTACTCATACGTAAAACAATTGGGCATCGCTATAGAAACAGTTATCACTATCACCGATAATCATGACGGTATAGTTGTACTCTTATCAGATCAACGATTAGTGATTATGACGCTCAAGACTTATGACAGTTCGATGACGCGAAAATAGATTCTAATCTATTTAAGAATGAGCTCGAAAATCGTGTGAACCATCACATACTTCAGTGATTACGTCAGAATATAATCTGGAAATCAATGAAAAATTGAATACCTACGACGCCGCGTCGGGTCTTATCTTATGCCAAAATGACGCTTCGATGTGTTTTTTAAAAACGATTTTTTATTGCCATGCGCACTTATCAAGTACATTTTCACTAGCTCACCGTTTACATGACGTGAATTTGACTGACTGATGATGATTGGCATTTATTTGTCTCTTACGACCAACTCTTACTTCGAACGGTTTTTACGAATGGATATAACTTCGAGATTTCTTTATTTTACATACATAACATAACGACTTGTTTCCTGAAGGGTTAGGTACGGGTGTACCTATAGTACACCCACATTTCGCCAGTTATGTTTAAGTCCCATGTAATAGGAGCAAGCCTATTGCCATCAACGGGGCACAAATTCAGAATCCGGACTGGGAAATTCCAGAAGGCAAAACATATTAACACTTTGCCTGACATGGGAATCGAACCCAGGATCTTTTGCTCAACAGTATTATAATAAATTATCAGAATCCGTTGCGTAGTTTAGAAGAACAATGCGGTCACACAGACAGACACGAAAAGTGACTTTAATTTCTTATATGGAAAACGTAGGTAGCTAGCCACCTACGTTTTCACCATTTAAACTATACCTATCTATAAGAACAGGTTAGGTAACGACTGTTGAAAATATGTATTTTAATGAAGTTTGTTTTTTACTTAAAAGGAAAGGTACCTACTGCATATTTAATCTTGGTAATGAAAATCGCTTGCAGAGAAAAGTTACTGAAATATTCACAAACCCTTTTAGTTTTTCCGACGACAGCGAGAAAATATGAAAAATCTAAAGAATTCGTTTCACTTTTTTAAATTTTGAATACCTTTGACTTTACAATGACAATAAGAGCTTTCTTTCCCTTAAGTACAGAATACCTAATAATACACCACAACATAATCATCATCTGCCTAGTCTTTTCCCAACTATATTGGGGTCGGCTTCCAGTCTAACCGGACGCAACTTAATACCAGTATTTTACATGAAGCGACTGCCTCTCGGACCTCCACAATAATACGATATAATACGATACCCCTTGGTAAGACTGGTTGTCAGACTTTCGGGCTTCCGACGACCCGTAACGACTGTCAAAGATCCAGAAATGACAGCCGGGACCAACGGCTCAACGTGTTTTCCGAGACACGGAGGCGTCTTTTATATAACATTACACCGCAATAGCTTATAATGTTCCCACTAACAACTCTCTGTGAGAGGGATTGGACCATAATCCACCACGTAGTTCCAGTGCAGATGTCACAAATGTCTTCGAATTTTTGGTTCTAGTACAAGCCGTTTCCTCACGATGTTTTCCTTCACCGTTTTAAGAGCAGTGGTAAATACACAAAGTGTCCTGCCTGGATTCTAACTCACGACCTACATCTCGTAAGTCTTGGCCGTTAGCTCTGGGCCACCACTGCTAACCCACCACTGCTAATAATAGTCCACATAAAGTATGAAAATATTATGTTAATTTATTAATGCAATATGTATCAAGCGAAGTCAAAATGATAGGTGACCTTTTTCCCCATTCATGTGTATATAAGTTGTGCGAAAAACCATTGATGTGTGTACTGATTTGTTGCCAGGATCGGTTTAAATTGATAAGCGACTACACACACGTAATGTCGACGTGTATCGCGATGAGGGTATATGTGGCTCCGTCTCTGGTCTTTATTTTGTAGTTTGAGCGTCGTCGGTAGCTTTCTTCTGTGGCTGGTTGCTAAATACCTAATAACTGCCGCACTGATCGATTGATCAGGTTAAGCTAGGCTCGCTGCGGTCGGTCCATGGATGGGTGACTGTCTTTACGTACCAGGACCCCTCCGTGCCTCGGAAAGCACGTTAAGTCGTTAGTCCCTATTGTCATTCGTGGATCTGTGTCAGTCGTAACAGGTCCTCAGAAGCCCGAAAATCTGACAACCAGTCTTAAAAAAGTGTATCGTATTACCCAGTAACTGGGTTTTAGAGGTCAGATAGGCAGTCGCTCCATGTAAAATTCAGCTGCATCCGGTTAAACTGTAAGACGACCTCAATATAGTTTGGGAAAGGCTAAGCCGCCCGATACCTTTCTTCTTTACCAAGAAAACTAAGCAAGAACTTCATTACTGTCAAACACTGAAAATAATGCGCGTTTTTCTTCATCTCCACGTGTAATGGACGTGTAGACACCGGTCATGCATACAATATTATGAACGAAAGTACCTAATTATAAGAAGAATGAAGCCACAGACATATTACTGTGTCGTGGCGTGTCGTGTGGCGAGATACACCAATCCAACAAAATTTGTTCAGAAATACGTCTAATCATAACGAGTTTTGATTGGCTAACACTGCGTTGGAAGGCATCACGACACGCCACGACACTTAAGTATGTTTCCACCCTGAAGCCCACTTCTTTGAACTTTAAATAATCTAAATCTCTCAAAGACACGTCCAACGGTCCTCTGGGAAGTCAGCTCTGCTACCATCCTACTAATTAGCTCATTTTTACGGTAATTAAATGTGTTTTCTTGCTTTCTTTCATCTCTTCTAGCTAATATTTTCATCACGGCATGAAGTTTTAAAAAGAAGAAAAAACCGGAAGCGATAATACTTACCTGTTTGTATCCAAAGAGGCAAAAAGCTTTTTACCATATATAAACAGCTGTAACAAAACACAATCACTACGTAACAAAGCCTTCAAAGCTAAATCGAACAAGCCTACAAGGACCAATTAGTAAACATTACGAAAATGTCGCGCCGACTGAGCGATATTACTCTCCTATCTACCTCAACCTCAAAAACAACTTTGACGGGAATCTGCCTGTACGTTCAATATTTTTTAATATTAACTTACACTGTACTGTCCCACTTCTGGGCAAAGGTGGCCCATACTTTTCTATTCATCTTCGTCTGCTGCATTTTAGCTATCAGCCCAGAACGAGCCTAGGTCATCGTACCAGCGCTTCTTAGGCCTTCCTCAGTGACGACGCTTACAGCAGGAACTATTTTATACAAAATCCTTCAAAGTTAAACAGAACAAACCTGCGAGGACCAATTAGTAAACATTCCCGCCATGACGCCCGGGGATCCGACCAAGCGATATTACTCTCCTATCCACCTTCTATCAGGTGCGGTCCGAAGGGGGGGAGTGGGTCCTAGGGGTCAAAGCCGTAAATGTAAAGCTTAAAATAGTAATTTTTCGAAAATATAATAGGTAGTCTTTGTCTGTGACCGCCCCCGCCCCCAAAGTCTAAGACTGCGCCTGCCTTCTATAATATAACCTTCCTAGGTGTATTCCTTTGTCAATAGAGTTAGGCGACGTTCACAAGGACGTAAGACTAATGCGGCAAGATTTTATCGCGGACTGGTTTTTCCACACTCGATGTATATATCTAGAATCCAACAGAGTGCATCTCAGGACATCGAAAATCAACTCTCGGCGCTAGGCATTGTGTTGAAGATCCAACGCGCAAAAAAATCCCACCCCGATATTACGTGTGAATTGAAAATTCTGCCGCTTGATTAAATTGTTCTACCATCCATTCTGCCTTATCTGTCTGATTAGCAATGAATTTGGTACCCCTTACAATTTGTGGTCCAAAGTTGTTTCCCGAATTCCACACAAATGTATCCCACGGGTACAACAAGGTAGTTCTCAACTTCTCATATAAAATAGAAAAATCGAGTTTTGCGCTAACAGCCAAGAAATAGGAGAGGTTTTTTCTCGAGTTTCATTAAGATCTTGTTTGGAAGTAAATAAACAACCTTCTCTTGTATGCGGCTTCGAATTTCTTCAAGAAAACTCCGAGTTATATGAAATTTGAATATTCAGCAGTTGAACGTTTTATTTTATTTGCTCTAGGTTCTGATTAACTTAAGATGAAACCATCAGAAACCAATTATTAATTACTACACTAAAGTAGCAAGAAGATACTTAATTTATAGCTGGGTCTGTCGATATTTCAGTAGGCAGTTTCGCACACGAAGTTCACAATTTTCAATTGGAAAATTTGGTCGTCATCTATTTTATAGTACCTATCTTTATTTGCAGCTAGCAAATGCAACGATTATTGGCCATTCCCTATAAAATAACATAAAATACCTTTACAGTGTTTTAAAGACTTGCTACGAAAAGGCCTTCATACTGTCATTTAATCCCTACTAATATTATAAATACGAAAGTAACTCTGTCTGTCTGTTGCGCTTTCACGTCTTAACCGCTGAACCGATTGTCACGAAATTTGGCACAGACGTGGCCTGAAATATAGAAAAGGCTACTTTTTTACGCGATAACCAATATCCATGCGGGCGAAGCCGCGTGCAAAAGTTAGTTTATTAATATGTTTCTCCATAACCGTAGGTAGAGTACTGAATTTCAATAAAGCGCCTCCACCTAATTAAGGAAAATATCAACTTAATTCTTAGTTAAGGAAATGCAAAAAACTTTTGTCAAATAATTTGCACCTTAATCCAGAGCTAATCTGAAAATGGCTGTATTTGCACTGACCGGATAAGCAGGAACTGCATTCTTTTGCCCATACTTAATTAAATAACATAATTTGGCGACTTCGAACGCCAATTAAAGACCAACCGTTGTTTTTAATTTCATTTTTGCTGACTGCTTTTCTTGGCCACTGCGGAATTTTTGCAACGGCACTTTCATTAATAAATTAGCAGATAAGTATCAAGTTCAAATTAGTTAGGTGTATCTAATGTACGTACTTACATTGTACGTTTATTTTTTACACATTCTTACTCAGTGTATTTACATTGGATATATTAGATGTTGCTTGTGTTTATTTCGTGAATTAGTCACAATTTATTGAACACAATGACATATTCAAATTCAATATTGTGAATATTTTAGCAAGTAAATAAGCAAGTACACAGGAAACACAATTTTCTTTTCATTTCACCCCGGTAAAACAAAACACACACAGCTAATATTTAATAACAGGGAAATAAAAGATATTCCTGAAATACGACTTTTCATTAAAAGTCTTTTTCCTTCAATGTAAGTAGCAAACAGCAAGATGTTAGAGCCATGTCGTTTGCATTGCTAATATGAAATATAAAAGCGCATTCTGTTGGTGGATTCACTTTGTAGTTTTTATTTAGCTCTGTAAGTCCTTCAGCTTAACGCGGTTTGTTCTTTCTTTTTATTACTTCTTTTTTATGATTAATTTAATTTGTGCTTTTCCCTTTTTTGTCACCAGAGTAAGGTACTTTAAAAATATACCGTATATTCCGATAAAACAGTAGCATTGTGTAAATAGACTAAATAGCCGTGTTTGATCAGAAAAAAAAACTAAGCTAAGTATTAGGCAAGTTTTCATATTTAGGAAATAAATATCAGTACCTAGATAGGTACCAAAAAAATACGATAGATACCCCTTGGTAAGACAGGTTGTCAGACTTTCGGGCTTCTGACGACCCATAACGACTGTCAAAGATCCACCAATAACAGCTGGGACCAAAGGCTTAACGTGCCTTCCGAGTCACGGTGGGGTTGGTATGTGAAAAAAGGTCACCCGTTCACGGAACAACTGCGGCAAGCGTAGCTTAACCTGATCGATCGACCCGTGCGGCTGTTATTACTAAGCCCAAGTCAATGCAGATCATGATGATGAATTTAAAAAGTCTGGTTACTCGTAGTCACCTGGCTGCTTTAATGTATCTATCATATTATCCACTAACTGGATAGTGGAGTTCAGACAAGCAGTTGCTCTACACCATGAAATTTTAATGATTGTTTTCCCGCAGCGAAATGTTTTTGTCTTGGTAATACAATCGTTTTATAAACAAATAAAACATTAGAAACAAAAAATTGCGAAAAATCACCACGTGCGAGAGTTTATTTTGCTTTAAACATTTATGCATCGCTGTTCCCTTTGTCGGAGGTGCGTGCGATTCGAGTAGTACCTACAAGTTACCTCTTGTGTTACTATTGAGTAGTGTTTTATCGAGTTGATGAATATTTTTTTAATTATTTAAAAGTAATTATTTTTTTTTTTACTTTTACTCTATGCTTCGAAAGTACTCCTTATGGCAAGTTGTTTTGCCGCGGGATAACAACCATTTAAATTTCACGGTGTATACAACGTGTAACGGAAAGGGTACCAAGCACACCAAGGACACGGCTTCTTTGGATGATATCAAACGATATTGGAAGGGTTTTTTAATCCTATCTCTACATGTTCGGAAGTTATGATAATTTTTAATACATTGATACCAGAAACCGAACTTTTCAAATGGAAATAAACACATCACTAGGAAGAGATTTATCGTGATATAGGCAAGTAACGTGGACAGTTATTGACCTACGTAGTGCAGTGAAACATTTTTTATGATTTGAATTTAAGAAACATATGAAACCGAAAATTTGGGATCAATTCTTAGGCTACTTTATTTTGAGCTGAAACTATGTATAGTGATTCTATACCAGGTGCTATCTTTAGTGCTTAAGGATAGCAATAGCGTTTCTGTAACACCCTGTTAAATACCTACTGGTATTGAGCTGCAGCCGGTTAGACTAGACCCCAACATAGCTGGCAGAAGGCTATGCAGATGATGATGATAATGATCATCATTGGCAACTCCCATTTATGTCATGCTTCCCTGGTCTGTTATTGAATTATTAGAGACTAGTTGTTGACGATAATACGTCGACTGCTCAATTGCAGGAGCGATTAAATAAAATGCGTGGACTGTATAAGAATCTGGTGTATTACGTTAATACAAGTTAAAGAAAAACGCAGTGTCTTGGTCGTGGTAAGATTTCAAGTGGCGCTAGCTCGGTGCGGGACACCCCTCAACCGCCGCTGAAGCCCGATGCTGATGTCACCGTCCGCGCGCCCCCTCAGCCACCGTACGCCTCCAACTAGTGGTAGGCGTGCCATGCATAGACACTAGTTTTTGCCAGCGGCTTCGCCCGCGTGGCGGTCCAAAGTTACCCCACGGGAACATAGGTATCCTATGTTCAATTCCAGGTTACAAACTATCTGTGTGCCACTTTTCATCCAAATCCGTTCAGCCGTTTATGCATGATTAAGTAACAAACATCCATCCATCAAACATCTAAACATTCAAACTTTCACAATAACAATATTAGTAGGATTAAATAAGCAGGTAAATTCTGAAATATACGCACACCTCACCTTCCGAAGCAAACAACCGCCACGTCGATTTATTATTTAGTATTTACTAAAGAGTCAAATAGCCTAAATCAACAATTTGGGACCTCCCTAAAAGGTACTCGTTAACGTCCGGCTAGCGCTAAGGACCATTACAATTAGATCGCATCGTTATTTAAGGGGTCGTTCTCATCACATTACTGTTAAGCAAGGGTAGTTTATGATTGATAAGTGAACATTGACTGAATATAATAATTGTTTAGACATTGCTATAACATATCATCGCGCCTGTAATCCCCGAAGGGCTAGGCAACCTGCCAGGGGTGCGGGTTGTTCAAAAGAGATATCGTGGCCCCTGGCACACAGGCAACTGAAGAAACACGGGTGGGTTTTAGTCAGTAAAAGTCTGACACGCCCTCCTGCTCCACCCAAAGCGGGAGAAGTTATTTGATGATTTCCCACTCTCAAAAAAAAAACGGCTAGGCAAAAGTATACCTGTTGTAACAACACCCATAATCTATATATATATAAATGAATCCCTATTTCCCTTGATCACGACATCACACGTGAACGACTGGACCAATTTTGCTAAATTTTTTTGTTATGTTTGTTACTGTCAGAAGAAGGTTCTTACGAAAGAAAAAAATAAGAATGTTGCGCGTTGCACAACCCGAAGCTGCGCTAGTGAGCGTTAAAACCATCTGCGACGATAAGCTCGCGTGGGGCCGCCCAAACCCCACAGCGCCGGAGCCGTGACAGAAACAATACTTGCTGCATGTTGTATGCCTGCTTGCATGTTGCATGCTTGCTGCATTTTGCATGCCTACTTGCATGTTGCATGCTCGTTTGCACGCTGCATGCCTGCTTGCATGCTGCATGCTCGCTTGCACGCTGCATGCCTGCATGCATGCTGCAAAACAGTGGTCTAATGAATGTTCGGAAACATAATACTTCGAACAAATGTTATTTCGACTAAGTGTAACTTTGGTAAAAAGTTTTTCGACCAAGTGAAACGTCGGAGTAACGAAAAAAATCGAATTGATAATAGGTCAATTGATACAGTGGCAGACGTGATTTCGATGAAGTAAAATAAAACGAAACGAAAATAGTTGAAAAGTTTTAGGTGTTATGAAATTCGGTCAAAAATTTTTCGACCTTATGATAGGTAACCATAAATAAAATGCGAATTCCATATTTATAGTTAAGACAGGACAACGTCTGTCGGGTCAGCTTGTCGAAAATGATAATAAATCTAAAACAAAAAGATGAATAGATGTTTCGATTCATCATCAACTTTTGATGATGATGGATCGAAAATATGAGACTAAGTCTGGTCAACGATTAAATAGTGATGTTTGCAATCGTAAATAATATGATAGTCTGACGGTTTGCCTTCTACCTCCTACGCCTTAAGGGTGTGAGCCTGAAGATCTGTAATACAGGTTCCGAACCCAGTATAGACTCCAGCTCTCACAAAGGTTTGAATTTGCCTGTAACCTAAGCCAAACTTATACCTTTTTGAGAGAAATAAATATGATTATTAAATGTTACCTAAATGTTCTTTCTGACGCACGTTTAAGAAAAAGTACAGCCTGCATCTAGCTGTGTAAACAATCTGAATTACTTTGAAGGGCCAATCCATTGCAAATTTTGTCTTCTCAACTACGTAAATAATGCAATGAATATCGTTGAACTGTCAAAATTAAAGCCATCGCTACTGCTAGTGTGTTACGCAATTATCCTACTGTGTGAAGCTCGATGTGTCATATTAATGCCCAGGAATTAATAACTAACAACCACTTCCAACCTTGGAAAGCAAGGGGTATCCTCATTCATCATTCATATCAGCCGAAAGACGTCCACTGCTGGACATGAGCCTCCCCCAAAACGGGGGGATTTGCCATAATTGCCAGGCTGCTTGGCAGGCGGGTTGGCGATCGCAGTATGGTGGTCAAATGCATAGAGAACGTTGCTGCTCATTCTCTAGTAAGTCCCTTAGTCGCCTTCTACGACACCCATGGGAAGAGATGGGATGGTGCTATTCTTTTACGTCCGGCACCATACGGAACCGGGGGTATCGTATTACCCAGTAACTGGGTTGTGGAGGTCAGATAGGCAGTCGCTCCATGTAAAATACTTTCACTACATTCAGCTGCATCCGGTTAGACTGGAAGCCGATCCCAACGTAGTTGGGAAAAGGCTAGGCAGATGATGAATTAATAAGTAACAAGTACAAAGTAGGTACTTAAAAGTTTCATAATTTTTCTATTTAAATTAAAAGAGAGATTAATAATTTATTTATTCACCGTTCTTATAATAATTTTTGATCGAAGTTATGAATCTTTAATTATACCTAATTGTAAATATTAATTTAGGTACTTATTCTTAATTGATGGTGTCCATAACATAGAAAGTAACGCAACGGAAGTAATTTAACAGCGGTTTCCATTACTTAGGCGTTTAATATATTGCATGATATCGAAGTTTGTTATGTATTGAGGGTACTGAGAAAAGGAAGTACCTAGATAAGTATATTTTTATTTATGACCGGAAATCATAATGTGTGCTGTTATGTAGGCATACATACTAGCAAAATAAGTACGTAAAATAATACTAAACTCTAGTAAAAATTGTGTGATCATAATAAGTACTTACAAATAATACTAAACTCGAGTAAAAATTGTGTGATCATAATAAGTACCTACAAATAATACTAAACTCGAGTAAAAATAGTGTGATCATAATAAGTACCTACAAATAATATTAAACTCTAGTAAAAATAGTGTGATCATAATAAGTACCTACAAATAATACTAAACTCGAGTAAAAATAGTGTGATCATAATAAGTACCTACAAATAATATTAAACTCTAGTAAAAATAGTGTGATCATAATAAGTACCTACAAATAATACTAAACTCGAGTAAAAATAGTGTGATCATAATAAGTACCTACAAATAATACTAAACTCGAGTAAAAATAGTGTGATCATAATAAGTACCTACAAATAATATTAAACTCTAGTAAAAATAGTGTGATCATAATAAGTACCTACAAATAATACTAAACTCGAGTAAAAATAGTGTGATCATAATAAGTACTTACAAATAATACTAAACTCGAGTAAAAATAGTGAGACCGTAATTTCAGAATTATGTATTATTATTAGCCATTAATGTCCCACAGCTGGCCAAAGGGCTCCCTATTCTCTTTCCACCTCTCAGTGTCCAAAGCCGCCAAGGATCAATCTTTATTAAAGAAGTGCAGCTCATCCCGCCATCTCCGTCTGGGCCTGCCGCGAAGTCGTTTGCCATTAAACATGACACTCTGGGTCGTAAGTTTGGCCCATTGATCGTCTGACATACGGCAGATGTGGCCAGCTCAATTCCATTTTCAGAATAAATATTTCAATTTTAAGTCGAAAAGTCTTAGAAATTCAATCACTTTTCAGCTTGAGAGAAAACTGAAATAAACAACTTAAGCTTGAAAATATCGATCTCAATACTATAGTTTGGCCGTAATACTGCCATTTAAATCTAAAACCGGTCAATACCTAGTTAAGACATTCGTAACCGTTTAGTTCAAAACAATGGGTAATGAAAGTCAATTATAGCCGATTTGTGGCCATTGCTCTCGTGACTTGAGACTGCTCATATCAATGTCATCTATACGATACTTATATTATTTTTTTATATATATTATATATTTATACATAATATCATAAAGCTGAAGAGTTCGTTTGTTTGGTTGAACGCGCTAATCTCAGTAACTACTGGTTCGAATTGAAATATTTTTTTAGTGTTGGATAGCCCATTTATCGAGAAAGGATGTAAGCTATATAATATCACGCTAAGACCCTTAAGTGCCGAGCAAAGTGAAAGAAAGTCACGAATAGGAAGTACTCGCACGGGCAGGCGATTTGAAGCGACGGGGTGGGTCGGGGGAGCAAGAAATTTGTCGCGAACGAAGTCGCAAGCAGAAGCTAGTCATTAATAACCATTGGCTTGAAGCAGCTGACTGTAATCAAATTATTGGTTTGATAAAAAATCACTACTAGCCGTTCCTGAAAATTGTCACTGTCACGTCTGTCACAATCTGTTGCTTTGTTTTGGAAATTAAAAAAATACATATGAACTTTTTGGCTTAGGTAACACCTTGGCCATTTACTACAAAGATTATATTATTATAGGTTGTATTATAAAAGTCAAAGGTAACTTAACTTTACGTTAAGATCAGAAATAATAGAGCAATCTACGATCGACTAATCAGCACACAATAAGACACATTTTAAAATTTTCACTCTAATTTTCGAGATAGCTCTTCAGTCTTAACAGCTACGGAACGTAAGCCTTAATCAGATCAAAGAGGCACTCACTTGGTCCCGCAGGCGGTCCCTCGGGATATCCCAGACTATCCTCCGGGAACACTATCCCGGGCTCCAGTAATACGCCCTCATTCCAGCAACCGCGTGAGATTACCCCGGGGCTTTCTTAAGGCAGATGTGAAGCGAGTTTATGACTGCCCTAAATAATTTTATAGGCTTCGATAAGGCGACAAACTGACTGATAGGCTGGCTGTTTCTGTGTTGTTGATAAACAAACAGATAGATAGAATACTCTTTATCATGCAGGGTGTAAGTGAAACGCTTCAGCGCCGAAAACGAAGACAGGTGATAGGACTAGTGATTCTCGATACAGTACCATAAAAAATCTAGATTTTGTGCTGCAATTTTACCTATTTTTTTTTCTACGAGAACAGTTATAATAACTATTATTTGAGATTAGACACATTAGAAAACACCTTTTTTTACAACTCTAGCAAGCAATGTATTCAAAAATAAAAATCAGCTGATAGGCTCACGCATAACCGCGCTCGACCGCAAGTCCAGGCGGCGGCGACTTTAGGTTTTGGCATCCTTTGTAAATCGCCGCCAAAATAAAATAAGTAAAAACATTACATACGTCAGATGCAAAATAACCAATTTAAGGCGAAATGTTAATGGTATCCGTTTACTGCCCACTCCCTCTCACAGATAGGAGGCCTGTATCTCAGCAGCGGGAACGTTACAGATTGATTACAAATCATAAAGTGGGCTATGCCGCAGGTTTTTCTGTAATCATTCATTTCGAAAATCTCAGTACCTCCTACTTCATAAGAAGTATCTCAAAACCAGACTATAGTTAAGTACAACTCACATTTGTATCCCCGACCCATTTTGCATGTAATTCAGCATGTTCAGGCAATTTGATTGATGGAATCGAAGCGAATCAAATGACGCAGATAAAAAGCCCGTCTTAACCCCTCGCCCACGCAGAATATTTACTGAGAATTATTAATAGGTGCGTATACGTCTTAGGGTTGACCTTAACCTTGGAGGTTGTGTATCAGAGGGTGGCTTATTAGATCGTTCCCTAATTCATAAGTGCATGTATGTAGTACAGCGTAGAAAATAGAGAGGTTTTAATATTAATGAAGTGCAAAAGATGTACGATATTGCCATTCACTTATATATTACTGCGTAAGGCCCTTAACCTGCGGACGGCGAGTAATGGGTAGCTCGCTGTCCGGTAAGGACCAAGCCCGGGTCGACGGCGCGTTGTGTTCCACGCGCGTCTCAAAGAGATGTCATCAGCAACTGATGGGGCCCACTAGGGCCGATGCCTGCCAGGGGTGCGGGTTGTTCGAAAGAGATACCGCCGCCCCTGGCACACAGGCAACTGAGGGTGACACGGGTGGGTTTTAGTCAGTAAAAGTCTGACACGCCCTCCCGCTCCGCCCAGAACGGGAGAAGTTATTTGATGATTTCCCACCCAAAAAAAAAAAAAAAAGGCCCTTAACCTTGGATGTTGAGTATCAGAGGGTGGCTTAAAAAATCTAACGTCATTTATATATTCAAACTAAGCTCAGAATCAGCTCTTTTTGAGCGTCAATATTACTTAAGACAGTCCCCCAAAACGACCTTCCTAATGCTTTAGCTGGGAAGAAGAGCCGCAACATCGCTTATCAGTATCGCACTCATCTCTTAGCTCCCACGGCTTATTTTAATTTCTGAATTGTTATTTTATTTTTGTTTTAATTACGAACGCTTTAATGTGCACGTCTTTTTACATCGTTCTCACATTTATAATCTCAACATAATGATGTAACCATTTTTTTTTTGTAACAACACCATGATTTTAAAAGAGTGTCCATTGAGTTTCTTGGCCGTTCTTCTCCATAGGTACCTACGCTTTGGAATGGGCAACTAGCTTCATCTTTCTAACTCACCGACCTTGACAATTCAAAAGTGGCTGTAATCGGTTTATTTGAAATAAATGCTTTGAGTTTGAGTTTGAGTTTGAACAAACAAATTTCTTATCATATTTAAAAAAAAAATACGTCCACGTAAACTCTCCAATGCAAACGAATGTTATGATTTTTCTGTACATGAATATTATTATATCAGTTATAATATCTACTACAGAAACAGCGACAGTGCATTAGACGTGGTGTCGCATAACTTTCCAAGAACTCGGAAATACACAGACATCTTTCCACCGTATGATATTACGATTGTGTTGATATGGGTACTGTATGTAGAATATTGACGTGGCTGCCGTGTCCCGAGGAATGCGAACATGTAGGTAATATGAATCTTGTTAATTCTTTTACCTACACCAGCAAACAATAGGTATACATAAATTTAATATCAGAAAATGTTTATAATTTGGTGGTTGTGCACTGCAACTTCTTTCGGAAATCCTAAATTTCAGAAAACGTAAAAGTCGTTCATTCAAACTTGGCTGAGAATCAGCACTTTTTGTACGTCAAAATTATAAAAAACAGTCCCTCAAACCGCCTTCAGCACTTCGGAGTGCTTTTTTATATTGTAAAGAATCAAGTTCTTCTTACTGATTTTTTTTTTTTTTTTAAATTTCGCCCCACACTTGGAATTCCTCCTGTATTGTGGGTGCGTTTACAAACATTTAAACTCACATACACAAACAGCCAGACCCGGAACAACTACTTGTAGGTCATACCAATATTTGTTCCGTGCGGGAATCGAACCCGCGACACGCACCGCGATTGGAAGAACTTGATTGTATGCAATAGTAAGTAATTAACATTACGAAACATAAAACATTAATCAATCATTCGCCATATGTCAGCTACACCCCAATATACTAACAAAAAATTGTAGAGTAGTCTGAGTATACTCAAGCAGAAATAAAAAGGTGAATAGAACTTATTACTAAATAAAAGCCTCCAGGCATAAAAGGCGTGCCCGCTCAATGAAGCTATACTTGTATAGCTGTAACTCGAAGTCACAAACGATAAACTAGGAATATCGAAGTAAATTAATAAAATAGTTAATTACTCTAATGACAAGACCATGCTCTAATTTAGGTATTTCCTTCGTATAATAAATTAAATAAACATAAATTTTGTAAGTGTTTAAAATACAGGATATGTTTTTATCCAGTGCGCAAACTGTAACCATTAATTCAGTATATCATTCTAGACGCCCTAGCGCAGAAATTTTACGTCGGTTTTACAGCAAAAAAAACAGCTGTTTCATAGAAAAGTGCAATACCTACGCGGACAAAATGTATGGAAAACCTGTTTTTTTTTTGTATTACCGACGAAAAATTTCTGCGCTGGGGGTCTAGAATGATATGCTGAATTCATGGTTACAGTTTGCGCTCTGGCTAAAAACTTATCCTTTCTACACGTTATTGAAAACATGTAGTTTCATTATTATAAATCTGATAAATAAATAAATAAATATAAATATATCTGATAATATAAATCACCTTTTGTGAAGTGTTGACGCTGTGCTAATGATTTAAGTATTTTGTTTTTTAGAGATTACCTGCTTTGGATTTTGTTCCATCAATTAATCTACAAGTAATCGTATTTCTAAAATATCTTACATATGTATTGCATAACTAAAGGTTTCTTAATAACGATGCACCAAGGAGCAAACGAACGCAATTATTTCGTGATTACGTATCGTTCCCTCGGTACGCTCTTAAAACAGACTTATGACTCCTATGGAAATTGAAATAAGAGCTTATAATTACCGTTAAATATTCAAAAACTTATTGTAAATTCAAATGCAAAATAAGAAGTCTACCTAAATAGCTACCTACTTAAGTATGTTCACTTTTAAGACATATAGGTAAATTCTCCCACATAATTGTAATGAAATGTGATACCTAACCAATTAGTTCGATGCTCTTTAACATCTACGTGGGTATCAATATCAATAATGGTAAATTAACTGATATTCCCACCTATTTCTTACAAAATGTTCCAAACATTATAAGGAACACGTATTAAATCATGTTGACCGGGAGTCTCATCATATAACTTCGGGAAGTTTCATAAGGCTTCTCAAGTTGATTGCTATGGGAAGTTGAAAACTCATCAATATAACTGGTAAACAAGTATACCTACCTGAAAACTTGATACAAGACAAATAATTGAAAAATGTTTTAACTTTAAGGCGGGCTTGGATTAAAAAACTATAAAGCCACGCCTTAAACTTAAAAGACGCTTAAACGCCAAAAATGTATGGTAAAACAGTAGCTAATCATTACTTAACTTATTAATGGAGGGGTTATTAAACACATAACTTCACAAATTGTAAAAACCTAAGGAACTTGAAGGTTGCTGCAGTGCTTATTTTTTTTAATACGTTTACGTCAATTACGGCTTGTGTTATTATGTTCGAAGTTGTTGTTAATTGTTTAAATTGTTTGTTAAGTTGATCTGATCAAACGAAAATACCTTTCTTCTCTAGTTTTGCTCTTAGAATATTAACATACTTACAGTTTCTGAAAGTCATTATTTACTAACGAACGCCCTGGGGTCTACTGTCTAAGCACAAAGTCCGTAGTTACGGGCGTACTGTACTACGTATCACCTACGGACATAAGATTACTTCGGGTTCCGAACTAAGAATTACCATTTTTAAAATTTTTCTAACTCCCGATGTTTTCTTCCCCGTCCGAAAAAGTTAAGAGATCGGGAGTAAAGTTCATTTTGAAGTTACGAACTACTTCCGGACGGGTCCGTATCTTCGTTGAAGGACAGAGAGTAGGCCCTCTGTTTTCTCGACGGGTTGGGCAGAAGTGTACCTTTAGTACACTCACAGTTCGCCTGTTTCTTGCAACTTAACAACAAACGATATTTGTTGTCAAGTTGCAACATCACCAATCAGAAACGGGGGCCTTTCAGAATCTGGTTTTTATTGTAAAGTGTTACTATTAAGTGTTTGTAATGTTAATGTATATTACACAGAAGTATCTCTTTGCAGAACAGGTCGCCGCCGCCCGCGCACATCCCCAATGCTATGCTGTACTCGCCGCCGGAGCCGCTAGAGGTGAGACAACATTTTTATATATATTTTTTACATGCTTAAATGACTTATGGTCTGAAATCACCTTTTTAGTCCCTTCTCTCGTTTACTCTGGATTAGAGCAATTGCAGGCTGGTATCTCGTTTTATTATAACGAGTTGTGCCCTTTATTTTCACTTCACCCACTATTGGGCCCAGCCCAATACGGCTCTCTTTGCTTTTCCGGGCTTACGACATAAACATACAGTAAAGTCAAATAATAAATCCTCCCTCGCGTTGGCATAAGCAGGATGGGAATGGCAATTAGCGCATACCTAGTGTAAACACTTTATCAGAAGCCGGTCAGTAAGACTGGAACTCGGGCTGACTGCTCTTGGTACGCTGCACGTAGATACTTAGGTATTGTTTATAAAGGTATCGTCGATCGCAAGAAAAGAAAGAAAAATGGATTTATTTGTCACAGAAACATGTGTATATAACAAAACAAAAAAAAACACGATAACAACACAGATAGGCATAAAGAACATAAATAGTCGGCACCTGCACGCCGTGACTGAGACAAGAAGGCTTCCACTCAGCATGATGCTGTGCTATGGGACCCACAGAACAGCGCTGATTTTCAGTGGTCACCTGAAAACAACGTACGAAAATCAAGCAAGGATTCAAGAGGTTGTTTTTAATCCGTAATCCGTCCACAATAATCACTACACTAGCAGCAGCAGTGGCTTTAACTTTGCCAGTTCAACAACATTCATTTTTTTTTGGAACATATGAAGCATTGGATTAGCTTCAAGAATATTCCGATTCTGATTTATAGTGCGTTGCGCAATTAGGGCGCTGGTTCATGAATCTCTTCAGAGAAGCTATATAAGTTTGTACAGAGAGTAATGCAGTTCCAACAAGACTGATGATGAACAAAATGCCCCATAACCCATAACATTCCGAAAGACAACCCTCCAATTACTACTAACGGCCCTTAAGCCCGTGTTAACAAAACGACTTGCTTGATTAAAACGTCTCGTTGTCGGTAACCGTGCTTATGTTACAGGCTTCAATTATTCATGTTGCAATTAAAACTAAGCGTTGTAAGATTTCACAAGCTTGTAGAAATATGACACTTGCGGATTACTTATAGGGAAGTGTAGTGTCGGTAGTTTGGGTTCAGTAGGAAAAGAGATTTTCTGAGTGTAAATGTAGTTATGGAATTTATCATTTAGAAAGTGTTGGTTTTCTAAGGTAATACGAACCTAAACCTCCTAACTTCTGCCAGGGGTGCAGGTTAGTCAAAAGAGATACCGTAGCCCCTGGCACACAGGCAACTGAAGGAACACGGGTGAGTTTTAGTCAGTAGAAGTCTGACACGCCCTCCTGCTACACCCAGAGCGGGAGAAGTTATTTGAGGATATCCCACCCTCAAAAAAAAAATCCTTCTAACTTTACATATGTGATTGATAGGCGTATGCACAATGTTCTAAAGGTCCATTCTCGGCCAAACTCGGATTTTAACGGTAAGGTGGAAGCTCCAAGCTAACTCGACTACACTCAGATTTCTTACGTTTTTTGCTATTTGTAGGTCAGTGCCTGGACGACTGTTGAACAAAATATGATTCGGGACTGTAACAAATAAAAGTGCAGGTGCTACCTCTAAGTGCATTTCATTTCATTAAATGTTTTTTTCATGAAATAATCATTCAATAAAATTCAAAGGCCCTTTCAGACATTGCCCTGCATTGTTAGACTCACATACAATTCAAATAATATAAAGTTTGGACTTTAAAAGAGACCATAACCTCTGAGTTTGTTTCGGCTTTTCATCTCAGGGAACAGTCAGCTAGGAAATGCCGGCGCCATCTAGTTTTTAAAATATTGAACAACAAAATATTGACGTGTAAAAGTTTCATATAAGATCTACTTACGTAAATAAACATTTCGTTTCATTTCAATGGGAAATAAGAATACAAAACGTAAAATAATTTGAAATACGCGAGCTACCTTAGGGCTTCCAGTTTTAGCGTTCAAAGTCGAGTCGCAATCACATCTCAGCGAAAATCGATGTCTTTTTTTTAAAACGCTCAAAATGAGTACGAAAAAAACGAATTAAATGAAAAATAAATACAATTACCACAATGTTTAAAACTAAGTTCACAATAAGCGGAACCAAAACAAAATTAAACAAAAACGATTCGCTTAATTTTTATAAACTCGCTGTAACCAACATTCCCTGTAGAGTGTACACTGTAAAAGTAATGTACCTGTGTTGCCAACTGCTATTAGCGATTAAACTGGCAACACCGTTCATTAAAATATTTTAACACAATCTGTGGTAACGTGCGCTGCGGTGCGTTTTAATTGGACTTTTGGCTTTTATATTTTGTGTAGTGTTTTGAAATTGCGGAAAGTACACACGGAAAAGTCAACGTACGGTACATATGCATTTCTTGTTTCTATGATTTTTTTTTTTTTTGTAAATTACTTGTAGTACACTTTATTCTTATTAAAAAGTTGTAGAAGGGAAAAGATTCGTTTGAAAGGTTGGGTTTAAGGCGTCTTTGTTAAGGTTTTTCATAGGCAGCCAACACAATCTAGAATAAATTCTTCTTTATCAAAGACATCTTTTGAAAATTAGAGCTCTATTCAATGGCCGCTTATTTCCTATTCTTTCATTCATTCACCGGTTTCTCAGTGTATATTTTGAATAGCAGGGAGGGAGTCCCTCTAAATGCTTCCAGATTTTACATTTAATATTCAGACTCTTTGTACTCTGTGACTACCGGTAGATTGTGGTTTATTGATCCAATAAATCACTATAGCCGCGGTAAAAATTTTGAAGACAGTTCTAGTAAAAATTACTTTCGACTTGCTTTCGTGGTATACCTATCACACAATAATAGGCATATTAGAGGGATATTAAACTATCATATATTAGGGCATTATAAAAACCTATCAGTCACAGATATACCTATGACAGTTTAATATAGACCTACGAAGCACTTGTGAGCTTGGCTTTACCTAATATATAAAAAATAGAATACTCTCTATTATAAACACCGTTCTCGTACAAATTACAGATTCATTGTAGAAAATTTAAAAATCGGTCTTTAAAAACCAGCTTCAATTTCATATAGGATGAGAGATAATTATCCTAGATATACGCCTAGGTGGTGTTGACTAGTACCACCAGTTAGAGGATTTAGAATCAAATCACCGAATTATCAGTTACAACATTTCTCAAAGGGAACGTCTAGTCACCACATTGTATATCCCTTCAACATACTTCTCCCATTTTTTGGTATGACATCTCTTGCTTTATATGTCAACATAAGGCAAGAAACAATTGCTAACTCTTAGGAGTTGCGAAAATTAAGTAAACTCCAATTAATAATACAGGGCCAAGAGATTTCTCAACCAAATCGCATTCTCGACAGTACACATCTCTCTAATTGATTTACGTCACTCTAATGAAGTCTCCACTTAAATTTGGACCCCAGCATTAATCAATATCGTCACCTTAGGAAGTTGCTGAATGGAATTAGAAATTAATAAATTTATGCGTTGACATCGCTTTTATCGCTTACTGTTTGACCATGAGCTATACGCGACGCGACAGCGTCTGTGGAGAAACCAGATGAAGTAGAGGAAAGAAAAGAAAGAAAAAGTATTTATTGTGACTCACACAGGAAGATCACACTAAACACGCAATCGTACAAAAATTATGAAAAACAAATTTCTTGGAAGTAAACATTAAAGAAAATGAGAGAAGACGATGTTTAGACCGCGCCACGATTTGTGGAACGTCGGTTCAGGGGGTCTACTTTCTAAGTTCGTCAACAAAGATACGGCTCCGCCCGAAAGTAGTCAATCTGTCAAAACAAGTGATAAATTAAATTTTTCGAACGGGAAAAAACATATCACGAGTAGGGACCATATAATATGCATATTTTGACAATGAAATTGAACACGATCAGTACTTCTAAATTGAGTTCAAGAGCTGTCTCAATGTCAATATTCCACAGCAATTTTGACACTGACAGTTGACAGTTTTGCTGGACGAGTAAAATTTTGGGCATGCCACAATTGCGGCGGTAAGTCCTCTCTTTGAGGAGTGGCTTGAGAGGCGGCACGGCATCCTCACCTTCCACCTGACGCAGGTACTCACCGGACTCGGCTGTTTCGGGAGGTTCCTGTTTCGGATAAGGCGGGAGGAAAGGCCCGGGTGTTTCCACTGCGAAGATCGCCCTGAGGACACAGTGGAGCATACGGTGGAGGTCTGCCCGGCTTGGGCAGAGCACCGCCGGGCGGAGCGCCTGGTCCAGGCCATGGTACGGAGTGAGAGTGCATGGTTAGCCGTCACCTCCTTCAGCGAAGCAGTGATGCTCGCAAAGAGGGAGGCGGCGCACGTGAGGGAGAGGCAGTACATGCGCCCTCACGGCCGTAGCCTTCGCAGGAGACGCCCTGGGCGTCGGGAATCCCAGGCTGATTCCCGGCCACCGTAGGCGCGGGCTTGCGGACGGCGAATAATGGGTAACTTGCTGTCCGGTAAGGACCAAGCCCGGGTCGACGGCGCGTTGTGTTCCACTCGCGCCTCAAAGAGATGTCAGCACCAACTGGTAGGGCCCGCAAGGGCCGATGCCTGCCAAGGGTGCGGGTTGTTCGAAAGAGATACCGCGGCCCCTGGCACACAGGCAACTGCGGGAACACGAGTGGGTTTTAGTCAGTAAAAGTGTGACACGCCCTTCCGCTCCATCCAGAGCGGGAGAAGTTATTTGATTATTTCCCACCCAAAAAAAAAACGCGTTAAATTTCATTGGTGAAATTCGATCTAAATCGTGTTGTTGTGCCTTCTTAATTCGAGCTCCGAATTTACCTTATGAGCGTATGATACTGACATTGGCCGAAGCTACGGACTTCGTGCTTAGGGAGTAGCCCCTCTCATGCGAGGAAAATGAGATGCGAGCGAGTCGCATCGACCGAGGCCAAGAACAGGGCTTTATTTCAAACTGACTGACAAACGAACCAAAACAACCTATTAAACACGTTCATGTATTTGTACAGTCACCAAAAGAGATAATTAACCAGGTTTGTTGAATATTGTAGAAGTTTATTATGAAACCGATAGAAGTTTTCGAATGAAATTTAATTTGATAAATTAACTGTTTCATCATCATCATCATTTCAGCCGAAAGACGTCCACTGCTGGGACATATGCCTCTAATTAACTGATTGTTTTCTACTTATTGATTAAATCAAATTTTATTTGAAAACTTCCATCGGTTTCTAACTAAACCTCAACTATATCCAACGACCCTAGTTATTTACCTCTTTTGGTGACTGTACATCACGGCACATTTTCGGGAATAACAATAGCAACCTGAAGGCCTGTTCTGACAAACCCAGTACGTTGGAAATACGCCATGAATGAAGAAATAGTTCATTGAATGAACTCAGGGCCTGTGATTGTGAGTGAGTGAGAATAGATTCAAAACAAAGACTGCCTGTGAGTTTCGTTTGGGACTAGTGATGGGCGGAGGATAAATTCTCGGAAGATAATTACTCGAGTATTTATCCGAAATGGATAAATACTCGTTTTCAACCATTTTTATCGGATATTTACTCAAAATGATGGATATTTATATTTTTTGCGAATCGGATAGTTATTTAAAAAAACAAATGACTAGTATTGTTATTTGGGCTTTCCAAAATACTACACTATTACATTATTACTTTTGATGTCAAAACGAAGCAACGGGGTTCTCACTATACCCTATCCCGGCCACCTTTTGTCCCGTTTCTTTTGTTTTGCTTATCTTCTGCCCTCCACCCCCGCGCCGCATAGTGTCCGTGCAGTGCCCAGGTTCGCGTCATAGAGAGCGCACGCGCGTGTAAGTTTTACAACAACATAATATCTACGAGAGATTGTTTATTATTTTTGAATTTGCGTTATAACGTTTCAAGGTAAGTTTACTCATTTTAATTGTACTAATCCAAATGGTTACTTTGGTAGTGTTATAGTGATTGATAACCTAATGTTATTGTATTATTAAAAATGCTTTTACAAACTCTTACCAATTTGTGACTTGCTTTCTTCCCGATGAGCTAGAAACTTGTAACTTCGAACATAACTTAGAACTAGATGACAATACAATTAATAGTTGTAGCAATCAGTGTAGATTGTTGCATGTTTTTTTTTCAGCGTTTTAACTTGATGTTTCTTTGTTTTAGGTATCATGGGAAGACCAAAAAATGAACGTTTGACGAAAAAGATTATGATTGTATGGGTCTATTGTTATTTTAGTATTTTTCTTTACTTATTATGTCATTTTCTTAATATTACAATGATTTAAGTAACTAATTTTGCGATTAATAACTTTATCACAAACGAATAATTTTATCTATCTTTTGATTGAGTATTACAGGCGTTTTTGTTATTATTAAAGTGATTAATAAAGCACAGTACAAATCTATATTTTCCGATTTTCATTTATTTCAATCCTTTTTCTTGTAAAATAACAAAATTTACGTTAGATAACGTAACTGAAACTGTTAGTAGTATTTATCCGCTTTTTGGATAAATACTCGAGTAAAAACGGACATTTATTGAGTATTTATCCATTTTGAGTATTTATCCGGATAAAATCCCAACACTATTTGGGACTGAAACTGGAACAAAAGGCTCAAAGAAAGAGAAGCCTATTAGAGAGTTGTTTGAACTTCAAAGATTGTTACTATAAAATTGGTTTAACTATGTAACACCGTATACTTTAGTAACAAAGTTAAGCATAATTAATTAATGAGATATTTTTTGTACCTCCTTTCTTGTACTAAAGGTAAATAAAATATGAATAACAATAGTTTTGTAGTTTTTTAAGTATTATTTTTCAGTTATAATTCACCAGAATTATTAATCTTTATTATTGTACAAGCTATAATTTTACATAGTATAATTTGTCGGCAGCTACTATGCGTGTTTCCGGAGCGACAATCGCGCGTGTGTGCGGCGGCATGCGGAGCGGTCGCGCGGGCAGGCGGCGAAGCGCGCTCGGTGCGAAGCGCTCGCGACGCGCTGGACGCGTTGCGACGCGACTCGGATGCCAAGCAGCCTCACGTCATCGTTATAGACGCGCGAGTACCGCAGTCGTTGGATGCATCTCTACTAGCCAGGTTGGTATTAAACCTTATTTTGTACTGCATTCAATTACAAATGTAATTTGATTTTTTTGTATCGCAGGTTATTCATTGCTTTCTTTGCAAAAAAACACACTTTTAGCAATAGTATACAAGGTGTAAATATAATCACCGTTAACCTCATAATTATGAACAACTTTTACTATGGGCCCAAAAAATAATCAAATCAACGAAAATAAAATCAGCTGTTCCTTACATTTTGACGAGTTATGCGAACATAAATGTAGGGAACAGCTGGTTTTTATTTTCGCGATTTCAGGTTTGGGCCTTTAGTAAAAGTTGTTCATAATGATGAGAGTACCATGATCCCTTATGAGGTTAACGGTAATTAAAATTACACCTTGTATATCTGCAGTTTCAACTACAGCACAGAAAATAAACTCTGTAGGTAATCCAACTAACTTTCGTCGCGACTTATCTAACTACCTAGTACCTACTACAGGGATGGCAAACCTTTATTCATCCTCGTGCCATTTTGTCCCACTAGAAAGAAACCTTAACTATTAGTCAGTCATTATGTTCAGCTCTTCCCCATTTTATAAATTTTCTGAGAGAGACTTCCATTTTTTCCCGTTATAAAAGGTAATAATATAAAGACCGTTCGTTTCTTTCCCCGTTTGTAAAGTTTTTTTCGGAATAAATTTATCCCACCTACGGAACCCTTCATTTTGCGTGGTCCGACACGTACTAAGGCGGTCTTTTGACACATTCTAGGTTTCATAAAGCTTAATTTTTACATAGCAGAGCATAAATGGCACACATCAAACCCCAACAAATTACCAATGAGGTCGTCAACAAAAGTCAATACACACAGTCAATTTCCATTACGATCTGAGGCCAACTTGTGTGCAGCATCATACGGAACACAATTTGCGTCCCGTCCTCGCAGCCATATTAAATTGGGCTTGCTATGACGTGCACCACGCACCGACAAATTGAAGTGCATGCCTGCCCTGCCCGCTTGCAAATAAACAACCTTCTACTCCTATATGTGAACTGCGGACCGTAATTTAGTTTAGCTTTTATCGTCCAAAATTTACTTACTGACAGAATGGGTACCTACTGGACTGGATTTAGTGGGTTTGGTAGGTCTGCTTACAGTGGCTAATTTGTATGTGCAGTTTAGCAAACAAACACAAAGTCCTGGTCCAATTAAGGCTCAACTCCCATGACAATGACAATAGTTAGCAATCACACGCTAGAATAATGTGTCCAGCTTAGCTAGGCACAACTATTCGGTAGGTTTCCGAATTGAAAATGACACATTTTCGGTTACCAGATTTGCCTTGTAGCCAGAAAATATCTATGGTAAGAATAGCGGTGGTGTACTACGATTAAACTGTCAAAATTTTCGGGTTTTGGATTTGTGAACAGCATTTAGAGGACTCTTTCGATAACATTGATTGATATTCGATTAGGCACGCAAACGTATCTTGAATGTTTGTGAATTGCTATATGCTTTATGTAACGAATAGAAACATCATTTGGCATATTTTTTGTCATGGAATCTGGGTTTTATAATTATGAGAGCTAGATTCAGACAGAGAACTATCCTCAGTTTTAGGATAGTAAGCTAGTTTCTTTTTTGGGTGGGAAATCATCAAATAACTGCTCCCGCTCTGGGTGAAGCTGGCGTGTCAGACTTTTACTGACTAAAACCCACCCGTGTTCCCTCAGTTGCCTGTATGCCAGGGGCCGCGGTATCTCTTTCGAACAACCCGCACCCCTGGCATGTAGTACGCTAGTTTAGTAGTGCTCGGCTCGCGTAGTGGATTACGGCCCTCTCACAGGGAGGAGGCCTAAGTCCCAGCAGTAGAGGCATGGAAGCAATATAGGCTGATGATGCTTTGCTAGTGCGAAAGATAGTGAGCTAGTGTCATAGTTTCGTAGGTTGAGGTTCTATTTTTGACACCCGACCGAAAAACGACGGGGTGTTATAAGTTTGACGTCTGTGTGTGTGTGTCTGTCTGTCTGTGGCATCGTAGCTCCCGAACGGATGAACCGATTTTGATTTTGAATTTTTTGTTTGAAAGGTGTATTAGTCGGGAGTTTTCCTAAGAACACTGTTGAAACGGCTGAACCGATTTTCATCAAAAATAGCTAACTATGTTTGATGAAAATCGGTTCAGCCGTTTGAATATTATCAGCTCTTTTCTGATTGATGAAAGTATTTGAGCATCTTCCACGAGTCTGACCGAGCCGAAATTTGGTATTCTATTACTTCAATGATATTGGACGAACAAAGCAACCTAGAACTGATGCTGGAGCATCACCTGGAATTTCCAGGATACCCAACTTCGTCACCAACAAACAGCAGAAGTTTCCTGTTTGGGCTCATTAAAAAGGTCTTAATGAATAGGTTATATATAAATGGTGATCAGGGTCTGATGATGGATTAGTAACGAGGAATGAGGATAAATTATTAACAAATTTCACTGTAGGAAACACACATGGATATCTATCGATCGGAGCATGTTTACTGTTACTATATTAAGTTTGAAAAGCAGGAAATAAAGCTTAAATTAAAAATTTACAAAAAACCTCGACCCAATCAAAAACCTCTAGAAAGTGAACAAATAAAATGTATTCGCAAAGTTTAATAAGAAGTTGTAGGTAGTATTTTGATCAAAGCATTGTTAAGCTTGTAGAGCCCCTCTCGATTTTACTATTGTCGTCCCAGGCTTGTGTTCCAGTGTCGTGTTGCCGGTGAAGCTAGTTCCCAATTGGTTAATTTTACTTGACCGCCTTTTTCACTGTACTAGCATCGTGTAAACAGCTTTAGTATCTGCCAAGCTAGGATAGCACTTACTTATTATCCTTCATCAATTCATCATCATCATCTGCCTAACTATGTTGGGGTCGGCTTCTAGTCTAAGCTGATGCAGCTGAATACCAGTATTTCAGATGGAGCGACTGCCTCTCTGGCCTGCATATCCAGTTACTGGGTAAAACGATACCCTTTGTAAGACTGGTTGTCAGACTTTAATGGCGTCCTTTCTATTTGGAGTCTAATAAAAGCTCTGCTCTAAAAAATCTACTTATACTGCCGACAAATTAATGTGAACATATATGTACATAGTAATAAGTACTTCCCACATCGTCGCAAATCCAGCGCAAACTTTGCTCTCCCAATATTTTCGCAGACTATATTGATATTTACTCAAACATAAAATGTTGACAACCCCACCCGTTTATTTCAAGTTACAGATCCCTGATTCGTTCAAATATTTTCGTTTTGCGTTTTGCATATTGTTTACTTTGGATGACAACGATCAGTGTTGGTTGATGTTTTATTGAGATGCGAAAAAAGGAGAACTGTCTCCTTTTTTTGATCTCGTGTCGTTATTGGTTTTACCTGTGAGTCTCGGAAAACGTTTATTTATTTATTTAACCATTTATACACACACACATACTTAAAGACAGACAAGAAGAAAGGAACAGAAAAATACGTACAAAGGTGATGCTTATTTCTACAGAAATCTCTGCCAGTATACCTGCGATAGAGAGAAGGTAAAAAGAGATGTAGAGATGATGAGAGATGCTCCATATTTCATGGACTGTAAATTTTTCTTAAGTTCGGATCATAATTCTTGTGATTATAATTCTCAACGCTTTCCGTAGAAGTTTACAAATCATACAAGTTGCTGTGCGGTTACAAGCTAGCTATAATCATAGTTCGTTGTGCTGGAATTGAGATTTTGACAGGAGATGGAACCAATTCTTGGCACGATATCAAAACTTGAACACCTAACTTGCAATAGCCTGAGCAATTAAAAGTTTCACTCGTTACAACTACACCAACTTAATATCCAACACTTGGCTGACCCACAAAAGATGGGCGCTTCACCACTGCACACTCCGGAGTCTCCAGATAGTTGATTTGGGCAATCATATACTTTTAAAATGATTCCGAATCACTTGAAAATTATATCTAAATCAAATAACAGGTGTCTAAAAACAATAAAACGTCAAGATATAATCAACTTTTTTATTAATATCTGGAAACATTAAAAATCAACAGCTATGGCACTTTTTAGGTAATTTCGACTATAGCTATGTTTTTAGCAATTAAAATAATATAAACTTACTTATAATATAGCAAAATTATCGTTTTCATCTTAAATTCTAAAATACCTAATATTTTAGAATTTAAGATAAAAAAGGTTAAGATAAAACCAAAAATATATAAAGTGAAGTTTTGATAAAAATAGCAAAAAATCTAACAACTGACTTTATAAGCTAACTTATTGGCAGACGTGGCACAAAGGACGTGAACATTGCAGGCAAAGTATGACCACGTGGGTGATCATACTATGCTTCTTTGAGGAACAAAGTCTGCATCCTCTTTTAGGCCCCTGCATGACTGCTGGAGCCTGGACATTCACTGTAACCTTATCTTCACCTAAAACTCGAGTCATTGTCGACCTGAACTCTCTTGGCAAATTTATGTTGGTTACACGTCGTTGCATATGAAGCACCTCAAGCGAACGAGCTAAATTTTTGAGGAAATCTCCTCTGTCAAAATCCTTCGATTGATGCACGTTATAAAAAATATACGCATTCATGCCACTCAAGTCTAGAACTCGATATAATAGCACCATAGGCCACACCGCATTGAATTTTTCTTCGAAAGATGGATCGCCTAAATGTAATTTTTTTCTTGCCGGCCGTTGAAGTGAACTTTGAGACTGTCAACGGGAACAACCTGCTTTACTATTATCTGACATTTTTTTACACAAAAATCTAAAACAAACAAGAAAACTTTATAAATATATTTTATATGACAGCTAAGGACATGTAGCCTGAGAGGCTCCAGCCAAGTTTTCGATAAGTATTACTAACGTGTTATGCATCGAGCGATGCAACCTCCAGCCGCTCGGTCGCAGGGAGCGGGAGGAAGTGTGTGCAACTTAGAAAACAATATTTATGCGTAGCCTGTGAGGCTGCACGTCCATAGTTAAAGGTTAATCTAAAAAAAGCACACGGTATATAGGAGCCTGTAAGACTACACGTCCGGGTTAGTGTTATAAAAAAAATAGGTCCATACTTAAAGGGTTCATCCATCCAACGTCAATGCTGTTCTATTTCCGCTATATATCCATATACAAATGCGACAAGCACTGAAGAAGAACATTTTACTAGCAGCATGATACTCAAATTGGGTTAGGTATACTTTATACAGGAAAGCAAGACCAAAAATGTAAACAAACACCTACCCTCTTCTTAAATAATTCCATTGTTGAAAGCTGTCAATCAGACAAAACGGAACACAAAAGTAATAATTGCAAAGTGGGGTATTTCGTGCCTTGTTTCTCCAGAAAAAGGTATACATACAGCCGAATCCTTCCAGTATTTTCTCGTTTTAACTGAAGTACTTTCAATTTAGGCGACCTCTTGAAGAGTTAAGGTAATTAGTACAGATTGAATCAGATTCATCTAATATTGGCGATTATACACCCGAGGAGCTCGCTAAATCCAATTTAATCTTGTAAGCTTTCACCATTAGCATTCTCTCTGATAGCTGTCACTGAATCTCCATCATTCTGTTAATAAATATGAAGAATTTGAATAAGTAATATATTTACTGAAATCTCTTCAGTTTTCGAAAGAATTTCTTTCTTGGAATTTAGATAATTATCTCTTAGCGGAATGTTGTTCAGACTATTCGTGTTATTTTTTATTTTTATGCAACATTTACTACAGTCCTAGTAATTGTAGGGGTCCTAGAATAAAGCCTTGTGGCATACCACGATTTCTCTATTCTTTCTGATCTAGGGATACTTTGTTGAGCAGTAGTGGCCCAGTGGAATCGGCCGTGGCTTACGAGTTGTAGGTCGTGGATTCGAACCCTGACAAGCGAAAAGCGAAAAAAAACATCGTGAGGAATCCTACCGATGTAACACCTGCCAACCCGCACTGACCTCGCGTGGTGGATTATGGCCAACTCCTTCTCACAGAGAGGCAGCATGTGTCCCAGCAATGGGATCATTATAGGCTGCATAAGTGGATACTTTGTTTGAATGGTTCGTGTCTTCTGGAGTCATCTTATCTTGTGCATATACAACGTTATCGTTGACCCCTAAAGCAAACTTTACTCTTTGACGGTGGGACGGAACGGGGGTTCCGTTATTATTATTATTTATTTTTATTTTTATTTATTTATATTCACATATGGTAAGTATAACTTATAAATTAGCCCCAGAAAACCATGGAACCATGGTTGTTTGTTTTCTCATATTAAATCCCTTCCTGTTGAATATCGTAACACTATTAATAAGGTATTTGCCCCCATTTTTTAGATTTCCCGACGCCATATCGCTTACATTATCAAGTATTTATTGCCTAAATCTTCCATATAGCAAGCGTATTGGTTTTTGCGTATTGCCTCTTAGTTGGGTCTAATTCGGGACGATTGGCCCTGATAGAATAATGAGCCTGTTGTCTGTACTCAAACGAGTACAACCTTGATATGCTTTGGATCGTATGCCATTTCATTGAGTAAGTTCATTGGTGTTGGGTTCTAAGGGAAACCTTAGAAAGCGTATACCTACCCAAATCGTTAATCCTATTGGCACTGTATACTGTTAATATTATTTTAATTTCTGAAATAAAATATTTTGAGTAAATAAAAATGGTTTGGAAAAAGACAAGCTCGTTTTTCTGATATATGACATAGTAGGTTTGCACAAACACTTTTATACGTCAATCATAATTTTGAAACTAGATGAGGTTGGCGTTTCATATCTGACTTCTCTTAGAAAAAAGGCCGAAACAAACTTAGAGGTCACAGTCTGTTTTAAATTGTATTTGCTCAATAAAATATGAAAGATTAACTTTTAACTCAAACTGCGAAATACAGCTTTATTTGTATGCCAATAGGTTACTTAAGTCAACTCGAGTAGACTATTTTCGTCCATAAGTTAAAATAAAAGAGCTTTTATACGTGTGTTCATCGTATTCTCTCCAATATTTTGTATTCCCCACACTTCCTCACACAAGATTTCCATTACCGCCGCCAGTGTATTATCCCTTTCACGAACTTGTATCCGAGGGTCCGGAATTCAATTCTCGTTGAGGACAACTTTGTTAAGTCCAACTCTGGTGAGATTACTGGCAATTTCTTAAAAGGAGTATGTTTGAAGAATATGTTTCTGGCAAACAATAATTTTGTTCTCATTATTACTTAATACCGTAATCCTTCAAACAATTTGCTAAGTAATGTATAACTTTATGTTACTAGGGGTTCATATTACTATTACGTGGTTATTTATCGGAAGAATAAATCTGACAGTTTGACATATTTTCTATACGAAATCTGTCAAACCGCAATATTTATTCTTCAGTTAAGAGTTACCTGACCATTGAAAAATCAGCTCTTAATATTACACTACAATTTCTTTAACAATAACATTTCGTACATCTTGACATTCAATCAAAACTATTCAAACTCTATTAATCCAGATCAAATATTCAGCAGAAATATCTCAGCTATAAACTCAGATACTCACACATCATATAAGGGCATGACATTCTACAAAATATTCCCTAACTCGACGGCGGAAAAGAGCCGCCATTTTGGACGGAAAATACATTATGCTCCGGCAGTTATTTCAAACATTCCATTTCCCTACATTTTTGTATTACTTCAGCTCTCACCTAGGAAATCGACGATGACAGTAAATGTTATTCGCACGGAGATTCGAGCACCGTCGGAAATGGTGAGAGCTTATAATCTTGACTTGTTTATTGGGTCAGTGGCGAATTGTTAAGCTGTGGCCACACTGACGCGAATCCTACGCGGGGTTGTTGAGTCATGTTCGCCATTGTGTTGTGAGATGCTGGCTACTCATTGGTGATTTAGGTTTCTTACTACTTACCTACTTTTGAGTATCGTCGTGGACGGCATGCCTTAGACCTCAGACAATACTGATAATTACCTCCAGAACGAATTTGTCCCAGTTTCTACACAAAGCTAAGAGAAGAGGGAAAACCTTTTAGCACAGCTGTTGATATGAAAAATTAATGGCAGCAGTTAGTGACACTTTTCGGAATACTTTTTAAATATTAACGCGCGTTACAAATGGCTGGAACGTCATCATAAGTGCGTTTCGAGATTTTGTCCGTCCTTCTTTATTTGACGTGATTTTTTTCTTTTACAGAAACAAAAGGTTAATTTCAAATTTTTGTCTTTTTTCTTTGAAAGAAAGAAAATACATTAACTGGCTCAGACTGTGTGTGTGTACACAACGTACAGCAAATAAAACCTATAATAAAAATCTCGTCGGTAATAAGGTCTCGTCTATAGCTATACATAAAAATTAAAGCGCTTTTCCTATCCGTATGTGTGACCGCGTTGTCCTTCATAACTACGCAACGGATTTTTTTGCAGATTTTACTCATGTAGAGAATTTATTTCCTTTTTTTTGTGTATAACGCATACATAAGCTCACGCCTTTCCCCATGGGGGTAGGCGGAAACTACTGAACCCCACCTGCTACCATCCTTAGATACCTACTCCTTTACATAATACATAATTATTATAAAAAGAAATCTCGATGTTTTTACAAGTCCTATAAACCGTTCAAAGCAGGGTCTCGCTAGTGTGTGAAGCATAGATATAAGAAATATTGTGTACTAGCTTATGCCAGCGGCTTCGCCCGCGTTGAGGTCGGAAACTATCCCACGGGAACGTACTACCGAGATAAAAAGTATTCTGTGTTAATCTAGGTTATAATCTATCTGTGTGCCAAATTTCATCCAAATCCATTCAGCACTTTTTGCGTGAAAGAGTAACAAACTTCCATACATCCACACAAATAAGCTTTCGCGTTTATTATTTTAGTTATAATATATTTTTTTATATTTCTATGGTTTTTTTTTTTTTTTTGTGAGTGGGAAATCATCAAATGACTTCTCCCGCTCTGGGTTGAGCAGGAGGGCGTGTCAGACTTTTACTGACTAAAACCCACCCATGTTCTCTCAGCTGCCCGTGTGCCAGGGGCCGCGGTATCTCTTTCGAACAACCCGCACCCTTGGCAGGCATCGGCCCTTGCGAGCCCCACCAGCTGCTGCTGACGTCTCCCTGCGACGGGTCAGCAGTGGCCCCGCCGCCTACCACTTTTCGGCCGCAGGGGATAGGGAGAGCGGCCAACGCTATACCGACACTCCTCTTCCCCTGCGGCCCCACCGCGTCCGCCATCAAACGGTGGCGGCCCCGTCCAGGCCACGGAAGGGAAGAGCGCTACTCAAAAGTACCGGCACTCCTCCTCCGCCGCAGCCTGTAACTCTCAGCCGCGATGCCTCCCATTCGACATCGCGGCCCGCCTCAGCTGCGATGCACCTCACCGCAACCTACTTTTTGGCCGCTACGTCGTCGGCTTGGAGGCACAAGCCCTGACGAGCGGCCCCACCTTGGGGTTCCTCTTCGCTTCACCGTGGGAGGGTGACCACGGTTACTGAGCCCCCCCGCAACGACAATGCGGGAACCCCACTGGGGGGGATATTTCTATGGTGTGAAGCAAATACAATAAAGCTCGTATTATAACAACGTGGTTCTGGAAAACCACGTCACACTAACCGCGTTTGAACGTACACCAAGTTTTTTTAAATTTTCATTTGATATGTAAAGTCGCACGCTATCAGCTCGGCTCGACAAGTGTCCGTTGGTACTGTTTCTGCTTGTTTGTTGTAACAAATGATATGGAGGAGCTTCGCTTTAAAGGCTCCTGCAAATAGGCGCGTTGCGACTTTCATGGAAGTTGATCTATTAGAAGCGCGTCACGCTGTTGCATCGCATCGGTCTGCGGGAACCTCAAGGCTTACAATTAAATGTAATGTGTGCGTGCTTGCGGACGGCGAGTAATGGGTAGCTCGCTGTCCGTTAAGGACCAAGCCCGGGTGGACGGCGCGTTGTGTTCCACGCTCGCCTCAAAGAGATGTCAGCACCAACTGATGGGGCCCGCAAGGGCCGATGCCTGCCAGGGGTTCGGGTTGTTCGAAAGAGATACCATGGCCCCTGGCACACAGGCAACTGAGGGAAAACGGGTGAGGTTTAGTCATAAAAAATCTGACACGCCCTCCTGGTCCACACAGAGCGGGAGAAGTTATTTGATGATTTCCCACCCAAAAAAAAATGTGTGTGTGTAAAGGTATGTATATATCTTTGTATTTAAACTAGCTGCTGCCCGTGACTTCGACACATTAATACCTTTAGATTAGTTTCTTTTTAAAAAAATAGCCTTTGTAACCGTTTATAACATCAGCTATCTGCCAGTGTAAGTCCAAACAGACACTTCAATTTTATTTTTTGTTTAAAGATAAATATTCATTCCTAAATTTTTCGTAATAGCACCAACCAGTTTGTGTCTGTATCACTCAAATGTTGACTGTTAGAAAATCCCAATCCGGCCCTGTACATTTATTTTTGTACTTAAACTATTAAATTAATGTTTTTAAATTCCTGTTACTCCACAGGTACATTTTTTTACTGTGGGGAATCTTTTTCTGTTAGAAATCGTATCAGAATGTGCAATTATTTATATTTTACTTCTGTTCTTGATTCGTGTCGGCACGAGCTATCTCTCAAGCCGTGGAAAAGATAATTAGTTAGTCAGTAAGCTAATTACAAGTAGGCTGACTATCCAGTGCTCATCGGGCATACATAATTAACTCGCGACGGTTCTTTTGCACATTTTCAACCAAAGAACCAGGTACAAAAGTAATTTTCAGTGTTCATTCTAACACGCTAAGATAATTATTGAGCCCAATTAATTTCTGCACTAATACTACGTGTAATATAATTAACGCAAGACCTCTTATACCCCAATCAGAGTATTGAGTTAAAAGCATAATACTATGACCAAAACTATTTTTTTAATTAAATAACTGTTAAAAGAAAAACGTGTTGACCCTACCATTACTTTATTAAATTGAGTGGTATTGCTAATAGAAATAAGATTGAATTTCCTTTGGCTCAGCCGGCGGTAGGTATGGCAAAATACATATTTAAAAAAAAACGTCAAGTTAAAAGTTACTGAAATCGATTCAGTAGTCCATTATGAACAAACTAATTTCAAGACTTGCGTTAATTCTGTTACACCTTTGATTTAGTTGATTTTACAAGTAGTTTAAAAAAATGTCATGATCACAAACGAAATCGAATTCCAAATAAAATCCACCTGAATTTATGATCAGAATGCTATTAATTTCCAAAAAAGAAGTATCCACATTTTACAAAACCAATAAAACATGATTGGCATTTCATTCCCAGCTTAAATTAAATTCAGACTAAATGCGAGTACTTCATTTTTAAATCGACCGTAAACGTTCATGAATCTGTGGTACGTGATTCACACTGAGGTTTTTATCACTGAGAATGTGTTTTTACATATTTATGAATCAATTAAAACTGTGCAGTGCGTACAGGCGATTTAAAATCGCGTTCCGCATAAAGTTAAAAATAAAATAAAATAAAATTTACCAGGGAATATTATTTCAATGTTAAGTAAAATTTAGTATTTTTCATTTATTTGAGAGATTGTGACGAATTTTGGTCTTATATTATCACAATATACATATGTGAGCTATACAACGTGTAACGGAAAGGGAATATACATACCAAGGGCACGGCTTCTTTGGATGAAATCAAACGATATTGGAAGGGTTTTTTAATCCTATCTCTACATGTTCGGAAGTTATGATAATTTTTTATACATTTATACCAGAAACCAAACTTTTCAAATTGAAATAAACACATCACTCGGAAGAGATTTATCGTGGTATTGGCAAGTAACGTGGTCAGTTATTGACCTACGTAGTGCGGTGACACGTTTGTTATGATTTGAATTTAAGAAACATGAAACCGAAAATTTGGTATCAATTCTTTGAGTATTTTATTTTGCGCTGAAACTATTTATAGTGATTCTGTACCAGTTGTTGTCTTTAGTGCTTAAAGATGGCAATAGGGTTTCTGTTACAACCTGTTTAATCCACCATACCGCACTGGGTCCGCGAGGTGGATTACAGCCCACTACTTCTCACAGAGAGGAGGCCCAGCAGTGGGAACATTATAGGCAATTTGTAAAAATATGGCTGGCAAAATGTGAGTGTACTGTAGACACACCTCTGCCCAACCCTTCGGGGAAACAATACGTAATGTTACGTTCTTAATATTTTCGCGGAAACTCAACAAAACTTCGTTTAATAAAAAACTTTAAAAAATAAACAACTGACTTTCTGTCGGTGACTTTGCATTTGTATTTTATTAATTTTTTTGTCACCGCCTTCCGAAATTAAAGTTATTTTTCACTTTGTAGTGTTTTTTGGGAGTCGGTTTGTTTTTTATCGTTTTTTATTTTTCACTTTTTAGTTACAGTACCTACCCCACACAATTCGAAATTTCATCATTCTTAGGGCCAAAACAATGCATATTTATGCAATAGCAGCAATCGCGGTTTGTTTGCTGTCATTTTTTGAGGAGTCCCGTTGTCTGTCTCGAACGAACAAACCTGCGAGCGGTCATATTGGCCGTCACAGACAACGCCCTCCGCTCCCTGTCGATCATAATGATAATAATGGTTCGGCTGGCAGTTCGATGACCCTATTTTCTATAACATTCCGATTACCCTGAATAAGACTTATCTTTTTAAAAATGACGTATTTATTTATATCCTGTCCGATGCTACAGTAAATACTTACCGAGACATCTTTCACAATTTTTAACTTTTACAAAAGCGATTTTAAAACCGACATCCATTTTCAATTCCAGTGTAATCGCCATCAATAGTAATTGATGACCCCGTCATATCCCTTAACGGGCTTATAACTGCAATGTGATTGCTCCAAAGCAATTTGCGTCTTAGCCACTGGAATTTAGATTGAATTTCTAACGACACACGATCGGTCATAACATTTTATAGGGATTCATTTTCATTTTGCAAGGTAATACGTTAGTTGGAAGTCGTAAGTTTGCAGAATTTGATTCTGAAACTTTAATGCGCCATTTTGTAATAGGATCGAGGATTGATGTTGGAGTGGAGTCATATTTTTTTAAAATTAAATTAACGAGCTTCGTAGGAGTTCGCCAAAAGTTTTAAACCGTTTTCATTCGCAAAGTTAATAATGAATGATGGTGACGTCACCAAAAAGGGGCTTGTGGCTAAGTAATAACGGCCGAACGGGTCGAACGAATAAGTTAAGCTACACTTGGCGCTGTTGGTCCGTGGATGGGTAACCATCTTTACGTACCAAGATCACTCCGTTCCTCGGATAGCATGTTATGCCATTGGTCCTGGTTGTCATTTATGGATCCACGACAGTCGTTATTTCTCGCAGAAGCCCAATTTTGTATGTTTGTTACACAATCACGTAAAAACGCCTGAACGGATTTGGATGAAGTTTAACTCATAGGATACGTTTTGATCCCGGTAGTGCAATCCCGTGGGATAACTTCCGACAAAAGCTAGTTGTAACTATAATAGAATATCCGCGTCAATCATTTTTCAAATATACTGTGTTGCCTTCTGACATTATGCTGAGCTGAGGCCCTTTTGGCAATATTATCATTAATTTCTTTTCTGTTTTTTTTTCTTTTTAAATTGTTTATGGTTTTTTATTAATGATGTAATAATGCCAATAAACGCATTTTTCTTTCTTTCTATTTCAGTAGTTTCCAACTTACCCAATATACATTTCAATTACTTCCACATAGCAGTTCAAATAACACATAAGTCCAATACAAACACTTACGAGTAAAATACGTACCGTGGTGGTTCGGTTCGTTGGAATTCGACCCCGCTGACAATTGAAGAGACGCGGGCGCATTCCTGAACTAAGCATTTTGGTTATATATATACTCGTAAAAGTAAATGAGACGTCACATGCTTTGCTCGCATTCTTTATTGAGTATCTTCACGGTTATATTAACATGGGAATCTGGTAGATAACTTGGAAAGACAGCAAATGTTTATTTTAATGTCAGTGTCTCAGTGAACAGTTTTCTTGACTAAGTTTTCAGCTTGATGTGTCTCTGTACGATTGTTCTGGTGTTGTTTATATTGATAAACTTACCATAATATCTCTCCTCTATTCCCCGAAGAATTACGGTGTATGGCCTATAGCGCATCCACATTTCTTCAGTTGTGTTTAGGTATTTTTTAGTTGTGTTTAGGTATTTAGTTTAGGCCTTATTGATAGCAAAAGCATAATTAGCCTAAAATGTTCCCCCTGCTTGGACTTAGACTTCCTCTCTGTGAAAGAGTGTGGGCCATAATCCACTACGTGATTGGTGGATGTCACATATCTTCGATTTTTTGGTTCTAGGACACACTGGTTTTTTCACGACCTTTTCCTTCACCGTTTTGAGAGCAGAGGTGATGAAATAATTCACACAGAATAAAGTGTCAGCCTGAGTTTGGACCCACGACCTACAATTCGTAAGAAGGGCCCGGTAACCACTGGGACACCACTGCTGCTCTGCACTGCAATTGATAGAGTTGGGAGTAAAAAGGTAGATTAAGTGGTACAACATTTTTAAAATGTTTTTTTTTACCATCTTAATTATAACAATTACATGTCCTAGTAGTCTATAATGCCGAACATATTGCTTTAAAAAAATCCAGCCCACCAAGATCACACATGAAATTGAATCGAACTTGTAATTCAAATAAAGTTTCGGCAGCCGCCCGCTATAGTCCCTCCCGTATTAGTAGGAATCGCCAACCGAGGCATACCCTACCCACTAGGTAGGGTATGCCGATAACGTTACAACCCCCAGGACAGTAGTAGGCTCACCAGCACCCTCAAGGTACATCGTCGCAAAACGCCGTCCTTCCGTCCTCGCCGCCGAGACCCGTCGCGACCTTCCAATCAATGTCGGTGCCAACCGTTGCTCGAGCCAGCCCGCGCCGCTGAGCCTGTAGCATTAAATACGTCCCCTAATAATAATCAGTTCGATTCAGTTTGTCCCTTGCTGCCCTCTACCATCGATGCCCTAAGCCGAGGTCCATACCTCACAGGGAGTGCCCTTAGCGAGCAGTCGCTATAGTTTTAAGTTTTTAAACCCACAGGCAAGCCCGGTTGTCGGGAGGACACGGCGTGGCACACGCTGGCAGAGTGTGCCGCTTGGGAGGAGCCGCGCCGTGCCCTCATCTTAGGAGTCGACAATGACTTGTCGCTGCCGGCTGTTGTCGACTCGATGGTCGGCAGCGAGGTGTCCTGGGACGCGGTGGTATCCTTCTGCGAAATAGTCATGTCGCAGAAGGAGGCTGCGGAGAGGGAGCGGGAGATTGCTTCCGCTAACCCGATCTGCAGCAGACGCACCGGGGGTCGGCGGAGGACGGATAACGCCCTCTTCGCCCCCCTAAATGGGTCCTGGTGCGACAGATCTGGGGAAATCTTTCATCCCCTACTTCTTAGGACCCGAGATGGCAGCGCGTAGTGTTCCACGCGCACCTCTCTATGACTTAAGGGGGAGTTTAACACCCTATCGCGAGGTGGCCCGCAAAGGCGGGCTGGCACTAACCGGGGATCGCGGAAGTCACACTAGTTCCCGTGATCCCCGGTGCAAGTAAGAGACGGAACACCGCGGTGGTTTTAGTCAGTAAGAGTCTGACAGACCCCTCCGCCCTCCCCGGGGCGGAGGACATCCATGAGGATTTCCCCCCGTAATCAAAAAAAAAGGCAAGCCCGGTTAAGTCGCCGCACAGGTTGACCAGAGAGATATGATAAAAAAATTACCGTTTCATTCAGCAGAACAAACAAAAGTTTCATTCAGCCTAATTTAATCAATTCAAATTGCATAAAGGACTTCAAAGTACTCCGGAGCAATGGCACGGAGACTTTGCCTTTGTCACTCGAAGAACAAAGTTATTTCAATTATTGCCTTCTAATTGATTCGACTGTATCTGCATACTTCAAGGTGCAGGCACAAATTGCTTTGTGAATTTAAATACTTACCGTTAATTACAGATTTGATAAAGGAGAACATTTTTAACCCGATTAAATTTTTTACACTGGCAATATGTTTAAGTATAAAAGTGGATTTGGCTTTTGAATAATTAGCCTATAACTTCTGGGACACACGACACAGGCATCCTATTCGAGAGGAGTGGGTCATAATCGACTTTACGGGCCCAGTACCGGTTGGCCATGACTTCGATTTTTTTTTTTTTCATTACCATCTCTCGCTTAGTCCATGGACGCAATAAAATGGCGGCGAGATTATTTCGCAGACTGGATTTTCAACGCACTGCTAAGCGCCGCCGCCGATAGTTGAAAATCGAACAGTGTTTTTTTTTCAACGCGCTGGGATGCGCTCTGTTGGATTCTAAATGCTCTGTTCAACACCGAGAGTTGATAATCCCGCGATAAAATCCCGGCACGATATTTCTGGCCTTTTCGTGGTCTTTTACTAGCTTTACAGGTTCATTACCTCAATACAGTATAAGCAGAGTAGGTACGTAGTAGCATTAGTAGTTGTATCTCAATTTAAACGATGGTTTTATCAAATTGGATTGCCCTTACATCCGGCAATACTGCAGCAGATATATTGTTACCGTGTGAGTGCTCGTTTTTGTCTGTGCTTGTTATCCTGTCTGTATCCTAGTATGTATCTGTTTGTATGAGTCTTGTTACTTGAATAAAACTACTTTTATTTTATTAATTTCTACGTAAGTACTATCACTTAATTTGAGATATTGTTTAGAAACCAAAGCAATCAAGTAACACACTTACCTTACTCCTAAGTTTTCAGACAAGCATCTGATACCTTTGCTATCTTAATGAACAAAGTCCTAGAGCTAACTTTCATTAGTAATCTAGACACCTACGCTCTTCTTCTAAACTGTATCCTCGCAATAATAATAATAATTGAAACTTTTAATTAGTGCTAATATAAAACGGAACGAAGATAAAGTTTTTTTTTTATTAAAACTTTAGTATTTTAATTAAAAGCTCTGAGTTTCTGCTGTATCAAAAAAATAAAAAATAAAATCCTACTAATATTATAAATGTGAAAGTTTGTGAGTATGGATGTATGGATGTTTGTTACTCTTTCACGAAAAACGGCTGAACGGATTTGAATGAAATTTGGAATAACACTTAGGATATTTTTTATCCAGGTACTACGTTCCCGTGGGATAGTTTCCGATCTCCACGCGGGCGAAGCCACTGGCAAAAGCTAGTGTTTAATAAAAAAATCCCTAGTAGCCTCGTTGGTCTAGTGGTCGCGAACCTTGCTGCTGAGGATAAAGGTCCAGGGTTCGATTCCCAGGTCCGGCAAAGTGTTATTGGATTTTTACATCTGGAATTCCGAAGTAGGAGCCTGGAGTGCGGTTAATGGCAAAAGGGTCGCTCCCTTTAAGGAACTTAAATATAACTGGGCAAATATAGGTGTACGATAGGTGTGGTGTAGGAGAGTAGTTGCGCATAAGAGGTAACGGCCGCGACTTATCGAATTGTAGGTCGTGGCTTCGTCGTAGATGGGCGATTTACTTTCTGTAAATTATTTCAACATCATTGGTCTCAGGACGAAAAAAAACATCGCAACGAAACCGACATGTCCTAAAAAAAAAAATTTATTACGGAATAATAACACAAGACTTAATACAACAAGTGAAATGATGATAGCTGCCAAAGTATAAACTGTAGAGTAGCTGGCAACGCCCTTCTACGTTTCTAGAACAAAAAAAAAATATTACGAGTAAATGTAAAAAATTAAATATGCCTTCAACGTTGAACAGTTGGTAGGTTTGAATCGTTAAAGGTACGATTAACTTTTCCGTTTTATTCGCATCTCGATTTCTTACAAACTTAACGAGATGCTGAATTTGTTCTTAGTGATTTGATTTTTAATTATAAAATACTCTGAAAAGTATACGCTCTGCCAAATGCTGTTAACATTCTTTCTTATTAGGTACTCGGGTACCATGTTTATACATGTAGTTATCTTTCGTTAGCTTTTCGTAGCTTTTTCAGTTTTTGATAACTTAATCCAAAAGTTTTTTTTAAAATAAATACAAGTATATAAGGAGCGTAGCAGGTAGCATTCTCTTGTTTCTGCCTACCCTCATAGGAAGATAAAGGGTAGTGGTGGCCCGTGGAAGCGGCACTGACTTACGAGTTGTAGTTCGTTGGGTCCGAACCCACGCACGCGCTTTACTTTGTGTAAATAATATCATCACCATTGTTGTCAAACAGTGAAGAACAACACGGCATGAACCTCCTAGAACCAAAAATTCGAAGACAGTGGTATCTACCAACCCGCACTGAACCCGTTTGGTTGATTACAGCCCACACACTTTCGAGGAGAGGAGGACTGTGTCCCAACATTATAAGCAGATTATGCTATGCCATGGGAAGAACACATGAGTTTATGTATATTTATTAGCAAAGTGGCTAAATGACACACGATCCCTATTTTACACCAAACAACAGCAGATTTAAATAGTTACCAAAACTTAACCCCTTTATTTAAAAACGTTGCTTAAAGTTAACTAATGTTTAACCACACATTTTTGTCGTTTAAACATGCCAGGAGTGCGGGTTGTTCGAAAGAGATACCGCGGCTCCTGGCACACAGGCATCTGAGGGAACACGGGTGGGTTTTAGTCAGTAAAAGTCTGACTCCTGCTCCACACAGAGCGGGAGCGGGAGTAATTTCATGATTTCCCACCCAAAAAAAACCTCTCTTAACTTTTATCAACGTTTACAAATAAACCCTTAGCGCGGAAGTCGAACCCCACGGAAGGACATCTAAATTTCATTACAACGAAACAATCTACTTTAAAAACCCCTTAATTACCAAGTCCCTGTCGAACAACTCAAGTCAACGTCAGGACACAATGCAGTCAGTGACTCGTACTAAAGGAACTTCAAGCACTCAATACGTTGGAATACAAAATATATTGATACTGACGTTCAACTCCATACAACAAGCGAAAACGCAGAAACACACATAAAGACACGCTTCTACGCTTGCTGCGATCGGTTCGAAGTTAGGTGACCATCCATATCGAGACCACGCTGTGCCTCGAAGAACAGGTTAAGCCGCTGGTGTCACCTGTCATACGAAGATCTTTAACAGTAATTACGGGTATAGTCACAAGCCCAAAAGTGTGACAACCAGACGTACCAAGGGGTATCGTGTTACCCAATAACTGGGTTTTGGAGGTCAGATAGGCAGTCACTCCATGTAAAATACTGGTCAGATGCACCCGGTGAGACTGGAAACCGACCCGAAAACAGTTGGGAAAGGTCTACGCAGACTGACATTGACATAGTCAGCGAGAGCAAGTGCACTCTTGACTAGCATTTGTTTGACATACTTGTTATTATCGTCATACATAGGACCACCGTACCTCGACGGGTGATCACATGCCGAGGACGCCTCACTGTGGTACCTCGTATTCGCAATTTACCTCGCTACCTCGATACCAAATCCATGTTATACAAATACATGCTAATAGACGAACATGCACATGTCGAACGATACCTGACTGCGATACATCGCGGGCTGCTTGGGGGTTTACGAGTACCTTGATGCTTTTTGTTTTTCCATCGCGGTCGACGGCAACCATCGATGTGATTGATCAAATCAGTTCGCCGCACCTTATCGTATCTGCTTCACTGACCATTTCCCGCTTGCTGACATAAAGTCATCGTCACTATCAAGACAACATGTCCTTCTGGAGTAGGCAGAGAACTGAGAATCTGAGCTTTCAGGTGCGACTGAAGCGATTTATTCACACCGCCATTGCATGTAAAAATAGCGACTATCGATACCGAGGGATCGAAATCGCGATCGCGAGCATCTTCGGTATCTAATTACTCTAAGTATACATATGTGCATACGCCTGTCTTCACTCGTAGAATGAAGCCGGCCTTCTATACCTCTATTCTGCGGCTGAAGGCACGTCAGCAACGTCAGGGCTAACCCTTTGACAGGTAACTAATGAAAAAGGGGTAGCCTACTGTGTTTACGCGGCTGTTAACACTAAATGGTATAATTTCTAGCTATTGGAGTTTTGTTTGGCTTGTAGTAATTTTCGGGTAAGGTTGGTGTCTGTTTTATTCCTGTACTTTTGGCGCGGTTTATTATATTTTAGTAACTATTTTTTTTTTGTTCGAATAAGTCTTTGCAGCATCTATAATGCTGCATTTAATTTGGATGGACGGTAGTGCTTATTTATCACCAGGAAACAAAAGATCGATAACCCTTTGCAATTAAAGAGATTTATTGTTAAGGTATTCACAAGATGTTCTATCATATTTTGTAAGTTTCTTGGATCTTGAGAAATTAGAATAAGATCGTCTGCAAATCTTAGATGGTTTAGTTTGAGACCGTTGTCCGTATTTGTCCCATTCGAGATTTCTAAATATGTGTTCAAGCACTGCGGAGAAGAGTTTAGGAGACAGAGGATCTCCCTGCGTTACTCTTCTTTTTATTGGGAAGTATTCGCCTGGGCGAATATGCGGGCGAGGGAATGTAGGCAAATAAAAGTCATTATTGTTTTGAATAATCACAAGTCTCTGATCACATTAGGGAATGAAAAATAATGTAAACAGCGTTCCACCGACTACGTGAGGCGCGAGCGCAAATCAACCCAATCACAGTCCTAAAATCAATGCCGGCTTCCTGTTTCAATCTCCCGTCGCGATCCTTATTTTGGCTGGCTGCCACTGCCTCAGTATCTGGGGTGTTGCCAAGCTGACAGCTATCAAAATAGTTCTCAAATCAACTCTGTAAGTTTGGCATCGTGAAACATCGACACACACTATAATAATATATTATGATATAAGTGCGGTAAGTTGAAAATTACAGCCAAGGCGATATTGCTAGCCCGAGCCGTAGGCGAGGGCTACAAGAAAGCAGAGGCTGTAATTATCAAAGCGCACGTATGTCATACGACGTTTTATAACATATTTGCGAGGAAATAAATAAAACTCGGACTTTCTTAAACGAATAAATCTTTAATCACTTGTTAAAGCAGTTAGAAAAATTTGAACAATTTGTAAAAGAGTTAAATGTTATTTTTTATATTTTATCTCTCAAAGTTAATTTTATTCATAAAATTTCGACCACTTTTCTGACATAAAAACACTTTGCTAAGATTTAGAAAAGTGCTGTTCGTTTTAGACGGAGCATCTTGATAAACCGTGCGTTTTACCTTATTAAAAAGAAACTCGTGCGTTTTACATTACAATAACGCACAAGTACGTAATGGCATACATTACGATATTGAAATTGGTGAAATAAGAGACCCTTTACAAGCAAATGTCTTATAAACATAGTTTATATAGCTCGTCAAGCTTTTTGTTACCGCAAAGGGGGCTTAAAAAATTTAATTCGTAGATATCTACGAATTCAGTTTTAAACCCATTTCACGTGGGATCTGTTTTAGTAGGCAAGTTATAACAAAACGTTATTTACACGGACGGCTGCCATTACCAAACTTTTCAGCAAACCATACAATATTTCAGCGCCAACAGTTTCTAACTGAAAGTTAAACAGAACATGAAAGTGCAAACAAAACGGGCAGCTGACAGCCAACTATTTTACACAAAATGGCTGATTTCCATACCTAGGAACTTGCAAATAAGGTGCGGGTATTTTACTTGGTTAATTTACTTCGTAGTATTCACTAGCTGTGCCCGCGGCTTCGCCCGCATGGAACGCGAAAATTATGCTACGGCAACGTGCTAGATGGGACAAAAAGCCTTATATCATCAGCCAGTGAAAGCCCCATCAAAGTCGGTCCATCCGTTTCGTAGATTAGCCGGAACAAACAGACAGAAAGACATTTTTTTTAAGCACAGTTTAGACTTTAGTATCCATTTAGTAAAAAGCTGTTATTTTGTCGTTACAAATATACACTTTTTTTTGGTTGTATAGATTAAGTGCTGAGCAATTCCAGGAATCGCAAACTCGACTCTTTAGAGAATAACTTTACAAATTGTATCCCAGCTCGCAGCGAAACGAGCGGTCGGCCGGTATGCCCCGTTGGCGTTGCCGTCCACGCCGCGGAGAGACATTCTATAGTTCTACGACCTCCGTCACATACACTGTACAGCCGTGCGAAACCGGGGCGGGTCGGTAGTGTAGGTACATATAAAATACCAAACTAAACTTCTCATCTTTCAGATAACTGAAAACTTAATTAATATTGTAGAGCCTTAGAGCCCCTCCTGCGGTACCGAGACCTCAGGGAGGTAATTATGAAATTTTGTACGGCAACAATGTACCATGTGTGTACGCACACATGCGTACGGAAATAGTTATTTGTGTTTATTATGTTAGGTTACGACAAATTGTTTATTATTATTCATGAATTCTGAATAGTCTGTTTGATGAGTTTGTGAGAACTAGGTGTTTCTGTGTATAACATGTTCACGAAAGCTATGGAAATTCATGTAATTATCGCTGTCACTTCTTTAGTCATATTGTACCATGTGGAGGTGAAAATACGATAATACATGAACATAGGATTATTTTGAAAACATCAAATAGGTACTTCAATGCAAACATCGATATTTATTGGTTTTTTTTAAACAGTTTAGATATAGTAGTGGTAGGTTGACTATGGGTTTTGCCAATCTAGCATTAAATAGGTTGATTTTACTTATGTAGATTCTTTTACATATTGTGAATGAGAGAACGTTGTAGGCCTACAGACGTCGTCTATAAATCTACAGGTTTATAGACGATTTTCTATTCTTTATTTTCATTCCTCTAAGTACCTGGTACTTATTGGCAGGCCTGCACTGTCCTCCCATACCTAATATCACTGTAATTTGAAAACATTATAAAAGCCAATTATTTTTAAAAGAGTAACCGCGGAGTTTCTTGCCGGCTCTTCTCCATAGGAAGCGACAAATTGGAACCGTGCACCTTGCTTCTGACGTTTCATAAGTGCCCTTGCAGGTTTATGTGAAACAAAATATTTTGATTTGATTTGATTAGCTATAGTGACTAATTTAATATTATACAGTGTGGCAGGAAAATCGACACTCAACTTATCAACATGGATTCAGTACATAATTCAGGATGTCGCGCGCCGCTGCGTAATTTTGTTTATTCTATGTAGAAAGAATCATGCGCTGAATGCGTTCTTGTCACTGGCACCCTGTATATTCCATCGCTTTTTTTTTACTAAGCACGTCATTAGTTACATAGCTATGGGAAGTTTATTTTACTGTCGTATGGACGTCCCTAGCCCATAAACAAGACAAAACATTGAACGCCGCATCATATTTTCCTTTCAAACTCGAGACTGAGGTATTTGCAATCTGAAACTTTTAATAAAATTGCGTTCAGCGATGCCAATTATTACTTTCATGTTTCTTGATAGAAGCAAAATCCTTCAATAAAGATTTGGTGATGTTACCTACTATAAAATGAGCACTCCTTATTCTGAAACAAGTTAATACAAAACTGCTACAAATGGCCAAGGCACATTTCTTCTTGAAACTATGAACACATACGAAATTTTAAAAAAATACAAGGTACTAACAAATAAGGTACAGACGCCAGCACATCAAGATACCCCAATTTGTCAAATTGCTTTTATAGATTTTCAATTTTATCACATATGCACAAGGTTCATGTTCAATAAGGAAAATTGGGGCGCTTTACTTTGTGTAAATAATTCTTCACCGCTGCTCTCTAATCGGTGAAGGAAAACATCGTGAGGAAACCGGCATGTCCAGGAACCAAACATTCAAAGACATGTGACATCTACCGTCCTGCAATGGGCCCGCGTGGTGGATTACGGCTCACTCTCTTTCACAGAGAGGAGGCCTGTGTACACACGGCTACATATCAAGCTATACATTTCCAGTATAAGCTGATCTCGGATTGTATAGGATTTTCGTACAGTGCGAGATCAGCGTAAACTGGAAATTTATAGCTTGATGTATAGAGCCATGTGTACCAGCAGTTATAGGATGATTATGTTAGGTTCCGATGACCGTTGGGGTAGGTGCGTTCTTGAGTGGAGACCGCGAATCGGTAAACGTAAGGTACGACGGCCTCAGGCTAGGTGGAGTGACGATCTTCGCAGGGCGACTGGTAGCAACTGGATGAGAGTTGCTGAGAATCCAGGTCGATTCTGTGATGGCGTGCAATTGGAGAAGCCTATTTGTTTATTTATATATTCGTTATTGTACAGCAATAATTTGTGTATGAAACATACAATGGGCGGCCTTATCGCTTTTTGCCATCTCTTCCAGGCAACCTTGGAATGGACAGTGATTGCGTAGACAAAAAAATTAGGTTGTCATAGATTATAACAGCTTCAACAAAATTACGACAACAAGTAATGCTCCTTTACGAGTCTTTTGAACAATGATAACGATTGTGCGCGTTTTATTTGAACTAGGCAATGCATTCCACAAACGAGCGGCCTGCAGGCCTAGACAAAACACATTTCTGTTACCGTTCACGCCAAACGTTACCCCAAAATATTCGGGAATTATATTACCTGCGGAAAGATTACGTCATGTCCTTTCCGCAGGTAATGTCATTCCCATACATTATGGCGTAGCGTTTGGCGTGAACGCTAACAGAAATGTATTTTGTCTCAGGGCTCTGAACAGAAAAGGATTTGTCGAAGAAAGTTGTGAAATGCATTGGCATTTCAAGTTGTCTGATGACCTCAACAATTTCGTGTGGGAGTGCCTATGTCTACCTATGTCTGTGGACTGCTGTAGGCTGATGATGATACTACGTTCTTAGTTAATTAACACCACATTTTCTCACCTAAGCATTATCACCTGCAACACACGGTGTTAATATCACCACGCAACGAAAACGAGGGGGGGGAACGTAAACCCTATTTAATTACGTAAACGCCAAACGAGGGCTCCGGCCCATGACCTGATCACCAGGATTATAAATTGTAAATTATGTAATTTAAAAAAACCCAAAAATCATCCATTAAATTAAACCATAAACCATTCAATGTCTCCAAAGTGCCTATTTAATAAAAAAGACAGGTGACAGATGACACTTCAACAATCTGTAATGTTTTTGCTTTATTCAACAGCACCGGTCGTGAAAATGAGACAATTAGGTATGTAATTTATCTGCTGAGATGAGAATGTTAAGAGGCATGTGTGGTGTCACACGATTGGATAGAATAAGAAATTTGTACATAAGAGGAAGTCTGAAAGTGGCACCAATAACTAAAAAGTTGTGTGGAAATCGGTTATCATGAATGTCGATGGCTATAAGAGTAGGGGGAGACCAAAGAAACGATGGATGGACTGTGTGAATGATGATATGGTTAGAAAGGGTGTGACTACGGAGATGACGACTAATAGAGAAACGTGGGAGAAAAATACATGTTGCGCTGTCCACAAATAAATTGGGAGAAGGACAGAAGAATGATGATACCTTACTCAACAATATTTTTGTTTGTCAAACAAGAATAGTGTTTTCACGTTATCCTATTTCTGAACCAACTATGTCGATAAAAGTTCCTTTGCAATATAATATCATGACAAAGCCACCTCTCTGGGTCTGCCTCTCATGGGATGAAATAAACAAGGTATTTTCTCTTTGTGAATGTTTTATTTTGATTTTGACACTTGTAGAACAATTTCCTTGTAGTTTTCATAGAAATTGTACTACGTAAGTCTCGTCGGCTGCTGCTAAAACACTTTATTGCACAGCGAGAAAACATGATTAAAATCTCTCAATCAATCTGCCCAGCCATTTCCCAACTATGTTGGCGTTGGCTTCCAGTCTGACCGTATGTAGCTGAATACCAGAATTTTTCATGGATCCAATGCTTATCTGACCTCTACAACCAAGTTAATTTGTAACATGATACGTCTTGGTAAGACTGGTTGTCAGACTTTCTGACTACCCGTAACGACTGTCAAAGATCTACAAATGACAGAGGGTTCACCATATGATGGATGGTTACCCATCCACGAACCGACCGCGGCAAGCTTAGCTTAAACTTCGATCGACCTGTTATTATTTAGCCAGACCATTTACTAAAGTCACTATGCTTGTCGAATAGATAGCAATGATAATGAAGCTTCAAAATAATCTCTTAGACTTTTACATAAGCATTCATAGTAAGTTATTGTGTTTTTTTTTTCTTTTGTTTCCACCTATCTCATGTAGCCCGTCAACTCTCCTAATTAATATTATAAATGCGAAACTAAGTTTGTTTGTTTGTTACCTTGTCACACCTAACCACTGAACCGATCATCCTGATATTTTACATAAACGTTGTCAGGTGTACAGAAACGGACATAGGGTACTTTTCATCCCGAAAATAAGTACTGTCCCTGAGGATTGAATTATATTAATACAAGCAGAGTACAACCGAAATTGATTGTCCAATTCTAAATTAACGCGAGCGAAGCCGCGGGCAAAATCTAGTAAAGTATATTCCAATAAGTCAGTAACTTGTACAAAATATTTGACTTAAAGACCGATATCTACTCCATAATCCTCCATCTTACGCTCAATATTTACACGTACTTGTGTAGTGTAGGTACAAAGCGAATTACGTTCGCAACATCGGGTTTGAAGGATTCCCTCGTTCGAGAGTGATTTTGCCTACCCGGGTACATTTTACCTACCCGGCTACGTGTTGCCTACTTACCCGGTTATATTTCCGAGTGAACAGTCTCGGTATTTGAGTAAGCGGGAATGGAATTTCTAAGTCGCACAAGAATTGTTGGAATAAAACGAATAGAATTGTAAACTGTGCTTGCGGCTAAGTTATAATAGCTGATCTATCTATCGATCAGGTTAAGCCACTGTTGCCGCGGTTGGTTCGTGGTTCGAGGCCATCTTTAAATACCAAGGCACCTCGATGCCTCGGAAAGCACATTAAGCCGTTGGTCCCGGCTGTCATTTGTGGATCTTTGACAGTCGGTACGTGTCGTCAGAAGCCCGAAAGTCTGACAACCAGTCTTACCAAGTGGTATCGTATTACCCAGTAACTGGGTTGTGGAGTTCATACAGGCAGTCACTCCATGTAAAGTACTGGTATTCAACTGCATCGAGCTAAGTTGGCCAACCCAATAATTGGGGAAAGGCTAATTAGATGATGAGTACATAAAGATGCATGTGGAACCAATTGAGAGATTCTTAAAATTTATGTTTCCTGTTGAAAGCACAAGCATAAAATATAATGAATAAATAACTACATTAGATCAAGCCATTAATCATCTCGGTGATACATATGTATGTAAGACGGATCACCACCAGAAAAACTAGCGACTCCATATAAATTAATAATCATGAATTGTTATTACAGCGCGAGGTTTCGGCTGTACGTTGATATGTCAGTCAGTCAGTTTCTCCTTGTATAAATACAGATTTACAACAGCTTTAGTTTGTGATAGTCATTATGGCCAATAGGTGTAAGATATACACTTCCTTTTAAACAGGTTCAAAAATTCAAAACCTACAACTACCAGCGGGGACTCTTAAAAAAACTGTAAAAATCAAAAAAAAAAATCAAAATCGACTCGCCGACCAAGACCGACCTACCGATCCGACCCGACCGGCCGACCGGCCTCGATCGACTATACTGGTTTATTGGATCAATTATTGTTATAGAAAAATAAAAAACAAAAAACCCGCTGTACAGCACTAAAGTTTCCGGTGTTGGTGCTACGCTCGATAATATAGAAAGATGCGCTACGCGGTGCTACGCAGTGCTACGAAACGCTACGCATGGTTGGAACTTCTGCTTTGCGGGGCTTGTTTTTCGGTTTTAATACGTACGGTTTAGACTGTTTAGCTCATCGCATATCTGCCTAACCTTTTCCCAACTATGTTGGTGATAGCTTCCAGTTAAACCAGATGCAGCTGAATACCAGTATTTTACATGGAGCGAATGCGTATCTGACCTTCACAACCCTGTTTAGCTCATTGCGTATCGTATCCACAAATTGCTTGTTCAATTTTAAAACACGTGCTAACCTAACTCTATGCCCTAATGTGGCACCTTGATTTTATTACCTAACATATATACCACACGAAAATATTAGATTTATCGTCGCCAAGACATCTCTTTGGCATGTGATCATCAAATTCCACGTAATAATATAAAATTATGTTTGTTTCAGAGCGATACGGGGAACTAAGAACACGCAGCACATTATCCTCATCGCTGTCGTCAAAAAAAGGTACGTTTTAGTCTAATTCACAAAGAAACATTATACATTAAGCTTGTTACAATCGTACTTTGTTTCATTTACGTGACACATTTTATTTATTGTGAAATGAGAAATCATTCTAGAGCCGGTTTACACGTTTCCATGAAAATCATACGACAGTAGTACGGTTTGATTACAATAAGCTATATTTTTAATTGGTTAACCTTTCAATTGGTAAAGGGTCAGTTGATATTTATCCTTTGACATATTTTTTCCAATGTTTTCTTTATATTGCTTAGAGATGCCCATACCCATAGATATACACCGTGACATTTTAGTCGTCTTACAACGGCAGCCCAGTTCATGTATCCAATGACTACTAATCATTTATTTTAAAAAAATATTTTTGAACATTTGCATAATTAAAAAGATGAAAATGTCATTCACTAGTATATATATATATATGTATATATTCACGCACGACGTAGTTTAAAATACACTGTTATGGAGATAAAATTCCCAAGCAGCACGTAAGCGTTTTCAACACACATATAACAGCCTATTTAGAACTTAGAGTTCCTTTAGAGACTTACAAGAGTGTCAAAAAATTATTAAATCTGTATTAAGGGATCCGCGAAAGCTTAGGGTATTTAAACAGAATATGAAAACTCCACTATACAGCTTAAGTATTTTGTGACACTTTAATCTGGTTTTATCGTTAAAGCTGTATACAAGCTGTATTTTGCATGTGAACACTTACTTATTACAGCTCTTAGTGTTATTATAGTATCACTTGAGACTTGTTTCTGTACAATGGTGTATGCAAACTCCTTTCTAAAACTTATTTTTATGGCGTAATTGTACACTCTTGTAAATACAGTGGTTTTATGACTTCTGTTTTTGAGGGTGTTTTAAAACTAAAAAAATAAATGACAGCTACAGTACAGCTTTATTTTGTATTAATGACAGTCACTCGGAAAGACTTTACGGTCAACGAAGAGGGTTCCGTAACAAAAACATTAAACAGGGTTATTAATGATCATAACAGTTATGTTAAATGTGTAAATTTAATTCAACCTTTGGAACATGATTATGACGTTTCTTCATAAAGCAGCGCAAGTAGTTCAAATGATGATTGATTTGAACCATGAGATCTAGTTCTCTTACTGCTTCGTCATATGACGATAATGATAGTCTTTTCACACAGCATTTTGAGGTGGACCAATTATATAAAGGCCGAGATGTTTCATCCTTTACTAATTTGTTGACAATCGCTTTCTTGGCCATCTTAACTTGCCTTTTGATTCCCACAAACTTGGTACAATGCAAAGCTTGTTTTGCCCTTTCTCAATGGTTGCTTAAATTTTAGTCGGCATATTTTCCTGAAAATAAAGTAAAACTGATATAATACATACAACAAACTAATAATGCTTTACAATAAGTTTACTTAGGTATAAAATACAAGGTCAAATTGAGAATCTCTTCCTTTTTTTTGTTTTACTATATGTAGGTACGTATCATATTGAGTCTGCGTTTTTTATTTCTTTTAGGTAACCCTTATGAGCATTATAAGTTATGTATAGAGCACTGATATACAGCCTAAGTAATAAAAATATTCTATTATAAAGCTGATTAGCAGCCAAAAGCTGTACAATATAATCCATAACTTACTTAGTACAGCTACTCAGACTATAATATACTCCGATTATCGTTTAGGCTGTTTAGCAAATAGTCGCCATTTTCGTAATTTCGAATGTAGGTATAAAACAAAATATGAAACATAATTTAAGGAATATATAATGATTTTCGGCTTGATATGAGGGCACAATGCTCACACTACCCTCACTTCTGTTATTATAACATTGTTTTTTATTCTAACCTTAAAACCAATATTGACTTACCATATAAATAGTATTTTTCTTTTATATCAGATCGATTATTTTGCTGGCGCTTGAATATTTTGACGGAAAACATAGACAGGTTCACAATAAATTTGAATCCGCAATTTCAATTCACCAATTAACACCTTCAGATATCTAAGTCCAAGATTACGTTTACTTACTAATAAATATTATAAATAACAATGTCGCCATTCATTGGAAAGAATTACATTCATTTTGTGATTCTCTTCAAAAACCTATTTAAAACTATTTTCTCTATAAAGTATTTATAAGATAATATCTGTAGTGTAATGGTTTCTTTGTACACCGAATAACAGCTCTAATACAGCTATTATACAGCGCCTCTATTGCTTCTACAGCTATTATACAGCTATACTAGAGCAAAACGCTGTATAAAATGTGCCCATTTTTTACTTATAAGGTCTGTATAAGCGCTTATACAGCCTCTATACAGCCTGAATATACAGCTTCTAGTATAAAATCGAACTTAAATACAGCTTGTATACAGCTTGCAATGCAACTTGGGTTAATGATAGAATGTCATAGTAGGTAGGTAGATATCTTCTATCGCTTGATACGTAAACATTATTAACAGGGAGGGTGTTTAGTAATTCTAAAGCATGATTTATTTTTCTTTGTACCTATTATGTTAATTAATGGTAACAATGTTTTAATCGCGCCTAGAGGTATTTTATAACTGATACATTGAGTGGACCACCTTTGTAAGACGACTAAAATGTCACGGTGTATAACACTAGTCCAATGCCTAATTTAGGATGCATCCGGTACGGCTCGCGATCCATCCGTACCATTACGGCGCCCCCCGGTCTACCTCTTGAAATTCAATGGCCTCTGTAGCACCAAGAAACCTGAGGCATCAGGGCCTAGTGCAAATCTTGGGGTTCATTCGATTGGTCTAACAACGCTGGGATCGGTTCATCATTCATGTTTTGTTTACAAATTGCTTAGGTAACCATCAAATTGACAAATGGCTTACGGTATTTTGACTTTTAGTCTCAGCCGTAACAATTTCCTATGATTTCAACGAACACATCCATTAAAAAACTCGTACAATAATAATTTTATGAAAAACGAAAACACAAAATAAAACTCAAAACTTCTACCATTAAAATGGTAGCCATATCAAGGACGACAATGAAATATAAATATGTTTGCATCGAACACAGCTATGAAGCCGTCGCATTGAGCTCGCCGTAAAATGTACGGAGAGACATTTATTGAGATACCTCACGACCTTCAGAGGTATTCGAGTGTGAGGGACGGGATAAATTTCTCCACGTCAGACATATTTGATACATTCTAATGCATTCAGCATAGCTTAAGCAAAGCAAAATCAGCCTATAATGGTCGTAATCCACCACGCGGGCCCAGTGCGGGTTGGTAGATAGCATTCAGCATAACTATGTAGAATTTTTTTCTGATATCCAGAAAATGATTATCGTTGTATTCTCGACTACGATTGGTCAAAGGTTGTTCTTCTTTGAGTGTACTCGGGGTACGGTGAAGCAAAAAGGAGGTTGCTGATTTTGACCGGCACGTATGTTTATGCGTATGTTCATCTGTTCCCTCATAACTTCTAAACTACTTATCATAATTTGGCAAATGAGGTATCGTTGGATTATGAGAACATTTTCTTGTTACTCCCTTTAGAACGTGATTTTAGTAGTTGGTCTACTTTTTTAAGATATTTAAACCTAATTACATGAGAAGTTCTTATTTTCCATGGTACTGATGGTTATAAACTACGATCACCGTTTGGTGATAGCTCATTTTCTCATGAAATTGTTCTCTGCCGGTCTATTAGGTAGGTACCATATTCCTAGAGTATCAGGCTGGTATATTCAAATTATATGTAAAATTAATATTAATTTTGCATACAGTGTGATCGTAGTTGTAAGATACGAGTGTCACTACCATTGCTGAAAGTCGATTTAAGGCATCGCATATGCATAGGAATATCGAACGAATGTAGTCAGAAAAATGTACAGACACCTTAATACAACATCGGCATGGCTCGAAATTATTAACAACTCAAGGATTAAAGTCCTCCCGTGGTTTATTTTTGTTGGAACGTCTAGTATTCTCTGAATTTTAAGCATTCACAGAATGAAACTCATGCAAATTGGTAATTTAATCTGGATCGGTTTTACGGGTATTTTCCTATGTCCAATGTAGTGATTTTGTTGTGCTTCGCTTTGATTTACAAAACTATGTTACTTTATTGAAATATGAAGCCGATGATTGAAACTGGAATATTATCATACATATTCGAATGAAATTGTACAACAATTTGATGAATATTCACACTGAAATATGGAATTTTCGATATTCTGATTCATGCACAATTTAATTATTGTAACAAGTTATAAACTTACTTGTTTAACACATCAAAAGCTTTCAATAATATTAATATGCTTCAACAACCAGCCATCTATTATACAAAATAGTTTCGAAATTACTGAAATATTTCTCGCTGACATTGTACTATAATAACATCAGACCCTTAGCTTCATTATACGAAGGTATCTTAAAATTAATAAGCTGGGTATTACATTGGAAAATAAAAAAGAAAAATATATTTACCTAATTTGTTAAAAGTTCTTCAAGGGTACTTTTTGTGAGACTCTCCATCTCTTGCCCCCGTTTAACATGAGAAGGTAAAATTTGGGTCTCATATTATATTATTGGCTGAATAACTGTCTTAGAATAGTCATCTATGACTATTCTAAGACAGTTATGCAGCAAAGTATGTTTTCAGAAAAGTATGTCCTCTAGGACATACTTTTCTTCGATAGAAAATCAGCAACCGATTCTGCAGAATTTGTGGTAACCGATTTATCATGGTGCGGGTTGTTCGAAAGAGATACCGAGGCCCCTGGCACACTGGCAACTGAGGGAACACATGTGGGTTTTAGTCAGTAAAAGTCTGACACGCCCTTCTGCTCCACCCAGAGCGGGAGAAGTTATTTGATGATTTACCACCAGCAAAAAAAACCGACTTATCATTACCATACCCAGAAAAGGCATACTTATTTCGTCGCAAATTTGATTCCTAGCTGTAATTTGGCCGATATAATTAATAACTTAGGCACTAGCTCTCGCCCACGACTATGTCTGCGATCTAGGACGAAAAGTAGCCTTGTCCTCATCCAAGTTATGGTCTATCTGTGTGCCAAATTTCATCCAAATCCCTTCATCCGTTTTAGCATGAAAGCTTAACAAACAAACTCACTATCGCATTAATAATTTTATTATAAGTTAGGATTTGCAAGATTATGCAGTACCTGCTTTTGTGGATCATATACCATTCTTTTCTCGTCTCAGATTAACTTTACGAGAATTTTCGTGGTAATGGATTAGCAAGTTGCCATGTTGGCAGCGCCGATAAATCGGCTACCAATTTCATGTTTGCCATCTGTCTACATCTAATACCTTTAAATGAGCAATTCTTGAATATATGTATATATAATAGGTTGGGGAAAAAGTTTCTTCGCATTTTTTAAGAAAATTCAAAACATTTTTTAATAAAGTTTATTTACATTTAACTAAAGTATGTAGGTACCATTTTGTTCGATAACTTTTTGCCATCTTGTAGGTAGGGACATGATCCCATTGCTATAGAAATTTTGGGACTTCTGGTCAAAATACCGCGACAAGTGGTTTTGGCAGTCCTCTCGTGATGTTAACCTGGCACTGCCTAAAGAATTCTGAAGAGACCGAAACAGGTGGAAATCTGAAGGTGCAAGGTCAGGACTATAGTCCGTATACGGCGGATGCATTAACACCTCCCAGCCAAACTCTCTTAATTTTTGTTGGGTGGCTAAAGATGTGTGAGGTCTAGCGTTATCATGATGAAAAAGTACACCCCTTCTGTTGATTAATTCCGGCCGCTTTCTCTCAACTTCTTGCTTTAATCTCATCAGTTGTTCGCAGTAGAGTTCAGAATCGATGGTCCTGCCTGGTGGTAACAGCTCATAATGAATAATGCCCTTCCAATCCCACCACACACACAGCATCACCTTGTTGCGAGTTAACCCGGGTTTCGCCACAGTCTGTGAAGCCTGACCGGCCTTTGACCACGACCTTTTTCGCACGTTCTTGTCATACGTGATCCACTTTTCATCACCAGTTATCAGCTTCTTCAAAAATGGTTCGGTTTCATTACGTCGTAATAAAGAATCACAAATGAGTACACGGTTCATTAGGTTTCTTTCAGTGAGCTCGTGAGGTACCCAAGTGTCGAGCTTTTTTGTGTACCCAGTTTTTTTCAAATGCGCCAAAACTGTTTTGTGGTCAATTTCCAGTTCTTCAGCTACGTCGTAACTACTGGTATCATCTTATATCTTGCTCCACTTTTTCAAAAATGGCATCCATTTTATCCGTAATAGGGCCACCAGAGCGACGTGCATCTTTGACATCAAAATTTCCGGATTGAAAACGCTTAAACCAAATTTGTGCTACTCTCACAGACACTACACTAGGTCCATAAACATCGCAAATTTTTTTCGCGGCTTGCGTTGCATTTTTACCTTTTTTGTAGTAAAATTTTAAAATGTATCGAATTTCTTCATTAGATTCACTCATCTTGACGGTACGAAAAACAAATGAAAATCACACATTTTCCTAATTTGAATTTGGAATTATGTTCTTTAAAATTTAAACTTTCAATGATACCAAAACCAGCCAGATACAAATAGTATAGCCAAAGAGATTTTATTACAAGTTCATACATACTATAATGCGAAAAGACTTTTTCCCCAACCTAATACATATATATAATCTGAATCCCGGAAACAGCTCTAACGATGTTCGTGAAATTTAGTATGCAGAGGGTTTCGGGGGCGATAAATCGATCTTAGCTAGATCGATTTAATTTTTAGAAAACGTCAAAAAAAAAGAACCGAGCAAAACTCGATCATCCACATTTTTCTACGTTATTCACAGAAAACCAAACACATTCTACATACCTTTTACACCAAGTTTGAAAGTCTCCTCGTTTAACAAATTCATTGCAAATTCGCTGTGTTTAAAAGTTTTGTTGGAAAAGTCAGTTTGACAGCTCCAATCGATACGAGCTTTGTAAACCGTCGTCTCAAATGCTTTAATTAAATAACTTTTAAAACTGAGTTTATTGGCTATTCGCTGGAGAGGCCGATGGCCTTATTATTAGCTGTATTGAATTTCAGATTGTTTGTACACTTTGTTTAGAATTAGTTGAGACTCCTTATTTGTGAAGAGATCCGTAATAATGCTTCACTGTATTGGAATTAATTTCGCGATAATAAAAGCTATTAAACTTTATAAGACTTATCCGTTGCTAAGGGTTGATACCTACCTATTTATGACGCTAATCACTTTTTACTATCTACTAAGTAGCTTTTGCCAGCGAGCGGCTTCGCCCGCGTGGAGGTCGAAAATTATCCCACGGGAACGTACTATCGGGATAAAAAAATGTTGTATGTGTTATTCTAGGTTACAAACTATCGGTGTGGCAAATTTCATCTTAATCTGTTCAGCCGGTTTTGTGTGATAGAGTAACAAACATCCAAACGTACAAACTTTCACATTTATAATATTACATAGTAGGATATTGTAGTATTACGTATCTACTGTAAAACACACTGTACTGTAGGTACTGTAGGTGACATTGCTGAGACGCTCCAGTATTTGCATTTTGAGGGTTATCTCATGCAACCGAGCAAGCGCCATATTTGTGCACTGGATTTCTGTTCACTTATGCGAGAACAAAAAAATATGTATTTTTTTTAAAGATTATTATTGATACCTGTATAGGCATCAACAGCCCAAAAAAAAAAAACATTATACTTATACTTTGGAAAAACCTGAAAATTAAAACATAAAGGGTTGTATAACTCCATGTTTTAACTTTCATATTTTACTGTATTTTTTTGTACATGGGTATTTTGCCTGCAATAAAACACTTCATATTTATTTTATTTTATTAATTGACTTTAAGATTGAAAACACATCGGCAAAAATATTGAAGATATTTAATACTCGCCGGTAACCTGGCCTTTTATCACATGCTACAGACCTAGAAAAACCTACTTTTAAAAAGGCTTCGATTATACGTAACATTTCATGAGCTAGAGACAGAAATAATCCTTTTATTCAGACATTTACTGTAAATCTTCATAAAACATAATAAGAATTCATACCACGCGATGTATTCTTCTCCATAATACTTATGGGTACTTAAAACCCCTTGGTTAGTATTCCACGCATGCCCGGCAAATGCACGTTATGCCTTATCTTTGCCTATCTGTGGCACGTAAAATGTTGCTTGACGTAAACTTTAGCAGCCATGCTTCTTAGATGGAGGGCTGAGAAGTTATACATAGCGAGTTTTTGAAGTTTTGGTTGCAATATGATTTTATTTGTGACAATGGTGGCCAAGTAATAACAGCAGTACTAGTAATCCATCAGGTTAAGCTACGCTTGCCAGGTTTCGTGGTTCTTTGGCATTTGTTACGGGTCAACCAGTGACAACCAGTCTTATCAAGGAGTATTGTATTACTCAGTTGCAGGTTTGTGGAGATCAGACTGTGAACGTTCTTAAAATTACGAGAATTGCCCCTCTGATCTCCGTCTCAATCTGTCAAAAATACCTCGAGTTTCCATAAATTTTGACAAGTTTTTGACATTTGATTGTCGCCGAGATGAGACTGCGACTAGATTTTGAACGTTTTTAGTTACGAGAATTAGCCTTCTGACTGTGAACGTTCATAAAAACTTGAGTGGACTTTTTTGTGAACAAGGTCATAAACATGTCACCTGTCAGATATCGGCGCGGGGCTTGACGACTTTCCTTCGGCAAATGTCATGGTCCGTACGCCACCTGTTAAAATTACGTGAAATGCCCCTTAAATAGGCCGTCGCGATTTTCTACGTTACAGCATATTATTTTTTTGATAACCGATGAAAACTTCGACACTCTAAAATCAAGTGCTGAATTCTTGGTAACTGGTTGCGCTTCGATGTCTCGAACTTAACCGAGTTAGTTATGGTATATAATCTTACCTATAATATGACCTACTTAAAGACTTTCATTTAAGAAAGAAAAGTAACTTGGATTCGTGGCAAAAGTCGAATCTCAGCACTCTTCCTTTTTGTAGGAGTTTGTTTCAAGCATACTTGGCTGTTTTGTATGCAAATTTTCTGAATATTTGAGTTTGTTTTATACGTACCTACCTACATATGCTGTCAAAAGCGACTGTTTGTTTAAAGGCGGTGAGATTTTGCATGACATACATTTAGGTATCTTTTAGATAAAACGTAGTCGCTAACAATGGTCCATATCAGGAAGGCTAACACGAAGATGGAAAGGGCTATGCTCGGAGTTTCCTTACGTGGTTGAATCAAGAATGAAGAGATCTGCAGGAGAACCAAGGCAACCGACATAGCCCGAAGAATTGCCCTGCAGAACAGCTGGCCGATGGGGCCGACAGGTTCTGGAGTGGAGACGCGTACCTGAAGACGTAGAGTTGGAAGGCCTCCCACAAGGTGGACCGATGAAATGGGAAGCACAAAATCCGTCGAAGTGGACGAGCTTGGGGGAGGCCTATGTCTAGCAGTGGCGGTCTTCCGGCTGAACTGACGATGATGATGATGATCTTTTACATCCTAAACAGACCCACAATATCCACCTGACCACCGTTTTCACAGAAATCAATCAACAACTAAGGTATCAAGTTCTAGATTCACTATAACTTCAACGTCGACGGACAAACGGCAAACTTGTCTAATACACAAGTACAGTCAGCCCCAAAAATATGTAGGTTTTATGTTCCAAGCTTTTTTCCATAATACTGTATTAATATGTAGCTATTAAACATAAATAACACTTTGAGTACTTAATCGTAGTTACTCATTGATATTTATATTGATTGCCGCAACGGGCCGCAGCGCAACGAATTTTATACAAAAAGGACAGTGCGACCCGCCTGTAGTGTGCGTTACTTCATAAAGAATCTGTGAAAGTGATGAAGGAGGATATTTGCTATGCGTTGCGTTGCGGCACATTACCAGCCTATAATATTCCCACTGCTGGGACAAAGGCCTCCTCTCTTAGAGAGGGAGTGGGCTGTAATCCACCGGGCCCAGTGCGGGTTGGTAGATGTCACATAGCTTCGAATTTATAGTTTTCTAGAACATGCTGGTTCCCTCACGATGTTGTCCTACACCGTTTTGAGAGCAGTGGTGATGAAATTGTTTATACAAAGTACAGCGTCTGTCTAGATTTGAACCTACGACCTACAACTTGTAAGTCGGAGCCGTTCCTACTTAGCCACCACTGTTCTAGCGAGTGTTTTATCCTTTTTGGGACACAAATTATTTGTCTACAATTTTACTGAATTGTCGATGAATAAATTCTTCTCAATTTATACATCTTTTCGAAGCTGACTGTACTACGGTACTTTACCTGTAAGACGTCACTACACGTCCACAATAACTTGCCACTACCAGTGAGTATACTACCTTCAAAACTTGCGTTTTACGACGAACGTGAACTACAGCGTCGCCCGTCGGTGCTACTGCTCAACTTCGTGGCAGTTTTGAATGTACTGAAATATCCATCAGACTGCTAAACTACGTTTCCACTGGCTCGGAGAGGAGAAGTGCTTGGAACTCATAATAATAGAATTTCACTAAACTCACGTCTCCGCTACGCTCAGTTTCATGAACTTGACATCAATATTACACCTGTCAGAATCTACACTCTAACTGTATCTACTATCAATCAGAATATGAATAATTTTTAAGGTTATTATTGCTAATTCGTTGCTTCATTTGTTCGAAAAATTTGTCTGCTCAGTAAAGTAAATAATGCAATGAATGTTGTTGAACTGTCTGAAAACCATTCCTACTGTTAGTGTGTTACGCAAATACCAACTGTCCATGTTCACCGCGGAATGTATAGTCGAATAACTAAGCTATGGTTACAGTCTTTTCCTTCGGAGAAGAGCCGGCAAGACAAAGATGACCGTTACTCTTTTAAAAATAATTGTCTTTTACAATGTTTTAAAAGATTTGTCTACACAGCACGCTCACATCACAACCTTGTTAAATTGCAAATTAGCTGCCTGTGACTACCAAATAGCTTGCTCGATTGTACAAAAAATTACATTTAAAAAGATTAATTTCTAAACCAATGCAACATCCAAATCATGAAATAGAAGTTCAAGCAAAAAAAAAAATATCTTATAAAAAAAATATCTTATAAAAAAAATTTAAAGCTCTGTGTCCTCACTTCCTCCGCTTCCAGGGCCTTGTCCTCTTGGTACACAGGAGATTCAGGGACACTGCCCCACAATCCTCTTTTCCAATTACCTACTCGTTCCAAGTCCGCTCCAATGGACAAGCCCTAAGTTGAAGATCCATCAGCGCGTAGGTCTCATTGACCTTCGTAATGTGTACATCTCTCACAAACATTTTAATGCGACTTTCAAAGGAGTCGGTGAGTCGAATACTTTCAGTTTGTAACAAATGGGAATTCTTTTGGATTCAACAATGTACGGCGAAATAAGAGAATGTTTGTTTTGTAATGTGTACAGTGTAATTGCTTATCTTTTCGCGTTTATTTAATTTGTTTACGCTCTGATGTGAGCAACCATAAATCGTACTGTACTGTATTATAATTAGAGATCGGATATTCGGATGCATATTCACCTAAAGTTTAGATGTTGGCTAAAATGGAATGCGTTTTTGTACCATTTTTTTTTAATTTAATGTAAAAAAAAAATGTTTTTACTATCACACACCACCCCTACTCTTACAGACTTACTTACACACTAGGTAGATACTCGTAGGTCTAGGTACACATATTTCCATCGGGGTTATTTTTTTAATAAATATGCGTCTGAATAGTTATGCAATCCTGATCATTTAGAAGTCGCTTCCATACTATACAACTGACTAGTTATGCATTCCCGGTGTTGCTGGCATCCCAGGATTTTTGTACAAAAAATATTTTAAGAAGCCGCTTCCATGTTTTCATAACTAAAAATTTACTTTATGTAAATATGCATCCGATTATCCGATCCCTAATTATAATAATATAATATCGCACACCAACATCTAAACAGAGTTAACTCATAAAAATCACTTTTTTCAGAAAAGGTTAGAAACTGTTAACCATGTTGCGCACGTGCGCGCGGGTGTTGTTCCTGTGCACTAGAGAAGTTATCTGTATATATATTTGCTTTGCAAGTTCTACTAGAAATTTTTTTTTAAATCTGTTTTATTGGCCGATAGGTAGTGAGTTAAGGAATTCAATGGTAAGCATAAGTCAAAACCCCCAAGTTTTGACTTAGCTCCCTTTAGATCTAGGTGTGCGATATGGAAATTGTATCATGTTCTTCATCTCGATTTCAAATCACAATCAATAAAGTCGGAAAATGTATTCTAAAATTATTTCTAATTATCGATCGATGAGGTGAAGCTACGCTTGCCGCGATTGGTCCGTGGATGGGTGAACTTCACATATCAAGACATATCGTGCGTCAGAAGCACGTTAAGCCGTTGGTCCCGGCTGTTATTCGCGGATCTTTGACAGTCATTACGGGTCGTCAGAAGCCCTTACATCAGACAACCAGTCTCACCAAGGAGTATCCTATTACCCAATACCTGGGTGGTAGAGGTCAGATTGGCCGTCGCTCCATGTAAAATACATACGGGTATTTCAGCTTCCTCCAGTTAGACTGGAAGCCAACCCCAACGTAGTTGGGATGATTATGATGACAGCGGTTGAAATATAAAGCAACCTCTTTGGCTTATTTCAGATACATGGATACAATACATAATATTCATGATGACGCGAAAGATCCATCACACAACTAATAAAAATTCCAGTTCCTCCGTAAATCACAATTTATCAAGATAAATAAACAAATGTAAACAACCCTAAAAGAGCAATTCAAATACGGGTAAGCACACATCAGCTATTTCGAGAATGTAAAACCGTGACGCACAAATAAACAAAGCCACAGGGTTGATTCTAAAAGCGTTCCATCCGTCCATCGGTGCACACGACCAAAATGCCCATTTACTGGATGCCATTGGTCCAATATCCACCGACCAGATAAACATTAAACAGTTCAGGCACTAGTGGTCCGTCATTTTTGCTGAACTAGCATTTGAAATGAAATGTTTTACATAAGTGTAAAACATTGTGTTAAAACACTTTACACGTCGATATTTTAAAACAAGATGGCGCAGGCATTTCAGAGCAGAGAAAAAATGTCGAAAGAAACTCAAAATCAAAATCAAAAGTCATTTATTCAAACTAAGCTGAGAGTCAACACTTTTTGAACGTCAAAATTACATAAGACAGTCCCCCCAAAAAGCCCGCCCTTCACCACTTCCTTTAACTGGGAAGAAGTAGTGGCGCAACAAACTCCCCAGCAGCACAGCTGTCTGTTATGTTGGAAGACCTTGATTCTATACAATAATAGCATATAACCATCATTCAACGATAAATGAAAATTTAATTAATAAAAAAAAAGAAATGGTTTATGCAGTCAAGTTAAATAAACAATGATATGAAGTAATTCATATGACCTGTCAGTAGTTAAGCTAATTCTGGTGAAAGAACATAAACAGCGACCAACAATTCTTATCGTTTAAGTAGACGTTGATAGAATAGTATGCCTTCGAACAAAGATTTGATTTTACTTTCGCTTTAAACGCATTAAAATCTAAATCAAAGAAGAGGGAAGCTTGTTATAAAAGGTTATACCAAGTCCAGCAAATGAGTTATGAACTTTATGAAGACGGTGAAAGGGAGCACGTAGTTTGTCCTTATTTCTAGTATTAATATTATGAGTATCACTGTTTTTAGTGTATAAGTGTATATTTTGCCTAATATATAAGATGGTAGCGAAGATGAATTGCGATGCCACCGTGAGAATACTAATATCTTTAAAAAATTCTCTCAGAGAAACTCTAGCACCTAGTTGGTAAATTGCACGAACAGCTCGTTTTTGAAGAACAAAAATATTTTGAATGTCAGCCGCTTTACCCCACAGCAGAATGCCGTAGGACATAAGGCTATGAAAATAACTAAAATAGACTAACCGAGCTGTATCAACGTCAGTGTATTGTCTTACTTTTCTGACGGCGTAGGCGGCCGAACTGAGCCTTCCCGCTAGGATAGATATATGTGATCCCCACTGAAGTTTGGCATCTCATCTCGTCTCTTTTAGAGTCCAAACATAATAAAATTAGGATTTTATGTGTGTTTTACAATGCAGGGCCATGTCTAGAAGGGCCGTTTGAACAAAGAACCAATGCAGCTTTGAACTGACCTGTCCCAATAGATGGTCTGCATGCATCAGTCATCGTGTAGCTCAAACCTATTTTAGGGAGCTTATCGACATGTCACAAAATGCTACCAGATCTGCAAGACATTGCCCATTGGCCATATACAAAATACTTAAACCCGCAAAATAATCTAGCCTGCATGGTATTCACAGTCAGTTTTCTTATCATTATTTGGTACATAGTACTGTTTTATTCTGCCTTTGTCACGATGTTAATTTGTGAACCAATAAATAATATTTCTTGGTTTCAATATCGAGCAGATTGGACATGAAGGGTAAATCGGGCACGTCAGGCAAATTGGGCACATCGGGCAGATTTGCCCTAAATGAAGAACAAACGATATTATCAATTAAGGCGGGGTAGGGTTGACGGAGAACTTCCCGGATGTGACACTAATACAGAACCAGGATGTGAGGGTTTGTATGTGACAGGTATATACGATTGTATTGATCCCTGTTCCACGTTTAGAGGGCAAAAGGTCATCAATAAGCTTTAGAAACTGGGACTTTTTTTAAATGTTTCCTAAAACACAGAAAAAATATATCGGGAGGATGGAAATTTTCAGAAAACATCCCAAAAAAAAAGCAATAGGAATCTCACAGAATTAGTCAAACAAATAATTTGAAGAATAAAAGGGAAACAAAGCAATAGAATTCCAATAATTCGTGTTTTTGCTATGCCTTGAGGAGAAAGGACAAAATTAAAACAATGTATTGTGTTATTAATGATAAAGATCTCAAATCAGTTGTTTCGCATATTGCCTTGTACAAGCCCATAATATGGGATGGGTGATTAGTTTTTCGTTCTGACGATGTTGATCCCATGATGAAGAAAGTTATTCAGTTTTATGGTCTATCAGTGTGTATGGTGTACAGAGGCCAGCACATCAAGCTACTGCAGTCTGTCAAATTTCTTTGACAGACTGCAGTAGCTTTATTGAACAAAGAAGATAAGGTTCATTTTCAATTGGGAAAATTTGTCAGTTTGGCGTCTGTACCTACATCATGACAAATGCGCGGACAGGTCCACTCAATCTGTAGGTATGGTTATGTCCTCAAAAGACAATTACCAAACACCAATCCACATGGTCTTCACATGATCTGACTCAAGATTATGTCTGGGCTTTAAAAGACATCGTGACCTCTAAGTTGGTTTTGGCCTTTCTTCTTAGAGTACCTAGTTACATAGGAAACGCCGACCTCATCAAGATTTTAAAATATGATTGACTGTAAAACTGTTTGTACAAACCTACTCACAGAAACAAAATCATTTATCGTCCAATATGACCAAACCTTTCTGACACATGCTGTATAGTCTAAAATATTTAAAAAAAACGTCTTTTACTCAATCACTTTCCAAACTTAATGTTAAAAACCTGCCCAAAAACCTTCCTCACCATAGCACATAGTGACCTAACGCCACCATGACCCATTTTTAAACCAACTGAGAATTGAAAGCAAATAACTGCAAACTGGTAGAACAGAACGAAACAGAGATAATTTAAAATGAAAATTGTCGAGATGAATAAGATTCGCGAAAATGAGACGTTCCTAAAACGACTGAGTAGGTACGTGGTTCGAAAAGTTTTCTCTTGTACGTAATCTCTTGACTGTAACCGTTATTATTTAGTTAGTTATATTTTAACTCTGCTACTATTATGCATAGTAGAAGAATACTTCGTATGATAAAGAAATTTGTATCGTGAAAGTAAAGCTTAAGGCGCTTTCCACATAGGACACCGTAAAACGCTCAGTTTTTTGTCGCACATGACATTGGTATTTCAATACCAATTTTATTATTGGCGTATCAACAAGCAAGAAAAATGTTCAAAGAAAAGACTTATGCAAAAATATTTCGTAAAAATAAAATAGCATCATGATCTGATAAAACAATCGTAAAACAGAGCTCGAAACAATCGTTTTTCGTTGTAGTAGTAGTGTATAATTCTCAAAATTTTGAGCGTTAAATTTTTTTTATTATGCGAAACTACTTTTATTTTAGTGATCATTCGATTAAACTAACATCAAAACGCATCGATGTTTTGAACTTTATTTTTTGCCGCGAAGCGTTAAATAAAAAAATACCAAATACCTAAAAAAACCCTTTTACTGCGTCTTTATACCGGCTATCATACAACACGAAAATGAAGAGTACTCACGATTTTGAACGTGTTTCGAGCGAATTTTGTATCTAAAGGAAGTATAGTTAGATGTACAGTGTGCGTAATTGACAGCTTTGTGGTGTGTGTTTTTACACTCTGTACACTTAATTTATTTTTCTATGTGCAGTGTTTATCAAGCCTAATCTGTTATAGAAAAACATTTTAGCTTTACAGAAGTAACTTTACAGTTACTTTTGGTTATTTTCCGCAAAGTATTAAAAAGTTTCATAGATTCCAAAGTAACGTTTAACACAGTTATCTTGAAGCAATTCCAAAGTGGTAAAGACCAAAGTTTGCTTAAAGCGAGTTCAGTTTGTATTCACTTTTGGCTATTAAAGTTTTACATCAAGTTTGTATGAAAGTTCCTGTCTTGTACTGTGACTTGTACAGGCTATATCCAGTTTGTTTAGTTATTACTTAGTCTGGAACTAAATGTTATTTTAGTCTTTTGTCATTTGTACTTTGTTACGGAGCAATTAGGTTTGTTGATTCTTCGAAAGTTGTTCTTTAAAGCTAGACAGCAGTGGCTCAGTGGCGACGACAGCCACTTACGAGAAGGTCGTAGGTTCGATCCCAGACAGGTTTGTGTAAATTACTTCATCAACAGTGCTCTCAAAGCGGCGAAGGATTTCATCGTGAGGAAACCGGCATATTATAGATTCAACAATTCGTAGACATTTTAGATAGTACCAGATATAGATGTAAAGGTAAAGGCGTAAACATAAAGATTAAAGCAATCTCTTGATCTCATCCAAATAATAAACACAAATAAAATATCATTAGGATTTATTTCGAAGATATATTTCGGTAACGATATAACTCGATAAAGTTTGCGAAGTAATGTTCCGAACAGAGCCTCGAAACATTGAGGCAAAAGGAAACACCTTAAGGAGATATAAAGAAGTCATCATTACGATCGGAAGTTCGTGACTGGAACCAGGCCAGGGCCGTCCCAAACTGTATCCAAAAAACTTTTGTGAGTAGCTTTCTACCGTTCTGTTGCTGCATTTGCTTTTAATGGTTCCTGGAGCATCTATTACTTATCTTCGGCGAGTCAAAGAGAGCAAATTAACTAAATTAAATGACCAATTTTCAGCTTTTTCATATTTCTTGGAGTCATAGCTTTTTGGTAGCAAGTGGTTTAGAAACAAGAATAAACTGACAAACAACTCTTTGGCCTGACCGATAAGAAGCTTTATTGTCTTAGCTAATTTAAACGATCCAAAATAAGGCTTTATTCATTTAGAACGCCGCTAACCGGGCGCCGATATAACGGTAGGAACTTGTCGGCGCTGCGGCGACGAATCGCGCTGATTTCGCAAAAAACGTATGAAATCAGTCTGCATGTAGCGTTGACCACCAGAGTACTAGTCAGCGCCGTCAAATGCTGGCATATCAGCGCTGGTAGGCTGGTGGCTTGAATACACCCTATTTCTCGGTTCCTATATACAAAAACGAATCGTTTTGCTTACAAATGGCAGCATTGTTGATCGCCAAGCTGGGCATATAAATAGATTCGTAAGCTAATTTTACCTGTAATAACTATTTTCATATAGGAGGGTCTTTGCGTTATTATTGACAAGAGTCAAACCCAAGAGAGAGACCAACTTAAGCATTGCCAACCCTATCATCGAAGGTCTTACCCCTGATGATAGCAACTGAGGCAAATAAATGGAGTACAATTTAGGTGACTATAATAAGTTTTTGTTGTTGTACCCACGTTGCGGCCATCCTCATATTTGGTACGTGTAAACCGTTACTAAGTTGTTTAAAGACGGTTACACACGGCTACCGTTCGCGGCGCTTCAATAGCAATGATGTTGCAAAACTGTTGATCTGCAAGTTGTTGTGTTACATTTTATGTTACATTGTATATATTTGAAGGAGTTGGTAGCTATGTAATAATAGCCGAATGAGTCGTATGCTTGTCGCCTTTGGTCCGTGGATGTGTGACTATCTTTACATACCGAAACCGCTCCGCGCCTCGGAAAGAACGCCCGAAAGTCTGACAGCCAGTCTTACCAAAAGGTATCGTATTACCCAGTAACTGGGTTGTGGCGGCAAATTGGCAGTCGCTCCATCTGCTGCTCCACTGCATCCGGTTAGACTGGAAACCAACCCCAACATAATGGAAAAAAGCTAGGCAGATAATGATGACGTTCGTTTCAACGCATGTCACATGTCGCATATTTTGTTACGTTCCACATAATATATGTGTGTATACATCATAACAGCTACGATGCAATCGAGTTCTACCAATGCGTATGTATCGCTGCAAAATGTTTTGGTGTGTAACCCTTCTAAGGTGCATTTATGACGGTATGTGATGGTTTTAGCCTAGTTACGTACGTGTAAAAGACACATTACGGCACTTTTTATCTTATCTTATCTAGGTTTCTGATAAAGATAGTCGAAGGAGTTTAGTTTACCCGCATTTCCACATGCAACGAAACTTGTGCAAGAAATGTCACTGCATGGCTGATAGCGACTTGTGATTAGTGTAAACTGCGTTGGGAACCTACCTAAGTTTATACTTACATGTTAATTTCGGACAGTTTTTCAGATGCAATGCAAGAAAATTTCTGCGAGAACGCAGAATTTTTCTTGCATTTCAAATGTCGTTGCAGAAGTTTTTAGAAAATACATGTATTTATTTTATGCCTCGTTCGGGCTGGTTAATAGTGTTTATTTATTTTACCATAAACGTACCTACACGCTTATAAACAGACAAGTAAAAGGCACAGAAAGAGATACGTTATACAAAGGTAATGCTTATTTCTAAAAAAAACCCTTCTAGCATATGTGTACACAACGTGTGTAAGAGTAGAAGGGGGGAAAAAAACGAAAACTGTTCTCCTATTGACAGTAGTTTTTTTTATTATTTTTCCAGCGGCACCGCCCGCGTGTAGGTCGAAAATTATCCCACGGTAACGTATTACCCGGATATAAAGTATTATATGTGTTAATCCAGGTTATAATCTATTTGTGTGCCAAATTTTATCCAATTCCATTCAGCCGTTGTTGCATGATTGAGTAAAAAACATCCAAACATACAAATTTTCATTCATAATATTTTTATAATTATAAATTGATATAACGTTTGGTAACTCTTTATCATTAATTAACTACAACAATTACTTTACAAGACATCCTCATTTAACTTTGCTTTCATATAATGACGTAACAAAGTAGTCACTGAGGTGTATTTCTGGCGCACTGTAGTGACGCTTTTAGCCTTAAGTGTTGGAGATGTGCTTCAGACACTATGTGGCGCTTTTCATCTACCTTCTAAAAAGGTTTCTTGTAATTCACTAAATTAATGTAATAAGAATTGAGATTATCTTGGATGCATTGCGTGATGATTTTTACACTGGTGTTGCTATATCATAAAATGTAATCATTATCCATCAATGTATGAAATTGTTTTTTTTTGCAACTGCGTAACAGCATCTATCAAAATTTGAATAATTTTAAGGATGTTTCTGATCCACTGCTTAATATATACGAAAAATGTGTCTGTTCAACAACGTAATAATCACAGTGAATGTTGTTGAACTATTAAAATTCATTTTAATAGTAGGAACGTCCTTCAGGACATTCCTACTGTTACAGTACTACGCAATACGTACTACTACATTAGCGTTTACTATATTAGCGTTTAGTTCAATAGGAAATAGGCTTTGGTTTGAAAGGGTCAAGTTCTAACTAGCGATCTTTTAATTAGCTTCAAAAACACGTATTTTTAACACGCTTTTATTAGCTTCACCTGTATGTTTGTTTGTTTGTTTGTAACTGACTCCTTTTTTTTTTTGGGTGTGTAATCATCAAATAACTTCTCCCGCTCTGGGTGGAGCGGGAGGGCGTGTCAGACTTTTACTGACTAAAACCCACCCGTGTTCCCTCAGTTGCCTGTGTGCCAAGGGCGGCGGTATCTCTTTCGAACAACCGCACCTTTCCGCACCCCTGGCAGTAACCGACTCCTTTGGACTTGATTTTGACCCACTTCAAACGGTCAGATTTAATTTAAACTTTGTAGACTTATCGAGGACTGATGACAATTCAATAATATTTAAAAAACTTTAAAAATCACGCTTTTGTAGTTAACGGAACTAAAAAATAGAAAATAAATCATAGTTTAAAAAACACGCATTAAACTAAAAAGTAGAAAATAATTTAATTCTTTTAAAAAGCGTGGGGTGCTTGATATTCACTGATTATAAAAATACCTCAAAAAGCACCCCACGCTTTTTAATAGAATTAAATTGTTTTCTACTTTTTTGTTTAGTTTTTAAAGCGTGTGTTTTAATTTTTTTAAGCTGTTATTTATTTCCACTTAGTTTATATTTATGAAGTTATAATAATTTCGTGTTACTGTTATTTACTTAGCAAAATAAAGGTATACGAATTGTGTACACACGGCTACACATCAAGCTATAAATTTCCAGTTTACGCTGATCTTGCACTATACGGAAATCCTATACAGTACGAGATCAGCTTATACGGGAAATATATAGCTTGATGTATAGCCGTATACAAAGTGAAAAATAACCTCAATTTCAGAAATAGGTAGCAAAAAAACGATAATGCAAAACCAAAGACAACGACTTCCGAAATTAAAATTATTTTTCACTTTGGAAGTCGGTTGTTTTTTTTTTGGAATCCGACAATGGAGTGTTAAATGGTTGGATTTTGTTTTTTGCAGTAAACCTTTCCCCATTTTCAACAAAAGCTTAACGAAAACTTAAGCAACTACTTTCGCAATTTAATTAAATCCTCAAAATCCGTGGTTCAGCTCCTTAAACCGAGTCGGCTTGTATATCAGTCTCAAAGGAGCCTGCAACGCGAGATAAGTAGGAGTCTGCAACCCAAGACGAAATATACCGAGGCCCGGGCCAATTAGTGAATGCTAAAAATACACCGTTGGTTTGCCCCAAGTGTCTGCTGGGTAAATTACCTGGTAACACCGCAAATTTTGAGCAACAGAATCTTAATGTAAGCGCTAACGAAGTTATGAAGTACTTATTATTTGAGTAAAAGAAGGAAAGTAATTTCACTAGTTAACTTGGCCAAAAAGGTTTTGAAGTGTCTAGGATAACTAGCCACTTTACAACAATTATATATTATATTACCTTTAGATGCGTGACCGGCACTCAATATTTGAAAGATAAATGCAAGGTAATTGCCTGTAGTGTTATCAGTCACGTACCATCCAGTGACGCGGTGACACGCTAGTGACATAACTAAATATATTTTTATCTCTTTCTGACAACTGAAATCGGTATGGGTCTTTTCTGTTCTTCGCGCACTGTTTGATTATATGCACTTGTTGGTAGCTTCATTCAAGGTTTAAGCTGTTTTTAAGTGCTGTAATGTTCGTATATGACGCGTCTTTTTTAAACTGACTTCAAAAAAGGAGGAGGTTCTATGTTCGACTGAATGTATTTTGTTCTCAAAATTATTTTTTTGTTTAATAGAGTATACTCCTGAGGTGGTCCCATTGGCAACAATTCAGGATCTGATGATGGAAACCCAGAGAAATCGAGGGCAACCCTCAAATGTTATAGGTATTAACAATGTTTTTCATATATTTTCTAAATGAGACATTTGTGTATGGTCATCATCATCTCTTGACGCTGAGCTGATGAAGGAAAGTACAACCTTCTTTTTTTATGTATGTTCGGGCATAACTCCGTCATATATAGACGGATTTGCAAAATTCTTTTTTGGTTCGAAAGGGGTTCATTCCGAAATGGTCCCATTTAAATTTCATATTTCTGATGATGCGTTTCGTAGACAGACAACGGAACTCTTCAAAAGATGAAAGGAAATCAACCGCGATTGCTGCTATCGCATAAATATGCATTGTTTTGACCCCACAGATCATGTAATTTCGAATTGGTGCGGGGTAAGTAGTATAACTAAAAAGTGAGAAATAAAACCTTTTTCCAAAAAAAAAACAACCGACTTTCGGAAAAACACTACAAAGTGAAAAATTACTTTAATTTCGGAAAGCGGTGATAAAAAAATTAAATACATATACAAAGTCACTGACTTCCGAAATTAAAGTAATTTTTCCCTTTATAGTGTTTTTCCGGAAGTCGGTTGTTTTTCTTTTTTCGAAAAACTTTATATTGTTATAATACGTCATTGCTTTACAAGCAAAGATTAACTTTGCATTCCGTTAAAAGTTGCAGGTCATCATATCACAGCTTCTTAAACGCTCTTTTTTATGCCATTTATCTCCATCGGGAGCAGTGGTGATCTATTGGGAATGGCCGCGACTTACAAGCAGTTTCGACCCCTGGCAGGCACTTAACTGTGTGTATTTAATTTCATCACCACTACTCTCAAAACGGTGAAGGAAAACATCGTGAGGAAACCGGCATGTACTAGATACAAACAATCGAAGACATGTGACATATACCAACCATTACTGGGCCCACGTGGTGGATTACAGCCCACTCACACAGAGAGGCCTGTGTCCCAGCAATGGAAACTTATGGGCTGATTATTCATAGGTAGGTACTTGGTGTCTCCAATCCTAAGATTTTCGTATTTTTGTATTCCTTGACTAGAATTCTGGTAGAAAATGCTAATAAAGGCTTTCTAGATTCAATTGTTTTGTTTATGTATGCGGAAGAATTTTAATTATTCCCGCCGAAGCCGCGCTCTGCTAGTGCTGTGCTATTTGACCTGTGCAAGCTGACCTAAATGAGATTTCCGAGGATTATTCGCAGACTTTCCCGGATACGTTTCGACTATGAAATAAACCATCATTTATTTATTAAAAGAGATAACAACAACATTGAATATAATGATACATTTATTTTGTATCCGATTAGAAGTAGGTATGCAACGATTTGCCATACTTTACCGTCTGTCTCAAGCTCATTACCTTAATTTAAAGGATTAGGCATTATATCGCACAACTAGATCTAAAGGGAGCTAAGTCAAAAATTGGGAGTTTTGATTTATGCTTACCATTGAATTCCTTAACTCACTACCTATCGACCAATAAAACAGATTTTAAAATATTTTTCTAGTAGAAAATGCAAAGCAAATATGTATACAGATAACTTCTCCAGTGCACAGGAACATGGTAAACAGTTTTTGACCTTTTCTGAATAAAGTGCTTTTTTGAGTTAACTCTGTTTAGATCTAGGTGTGCGATATGTAAGCTGGTATTTTTTCGGCGCCTGCGGCACCCTATTACAGCCTCCGTTGTCCGTCCCTCCGTCTGACTGTCAGAGGGTTGTATCTCATGAACCGTACTAGGTAGACAGGTGAAAATTTCACAGAATGTGTATTTCTATTGCCGCTATAACAACAAATCACTACATATTATAAAACAAAGTCCCCCACCGCGTCTGTCTGTTCTTGATAAACTCGGAAAATACAGAACAGATTTGCATGCGGTTTCCACTAATAGATAGAAGTGATTCATGAGGAAGGTTTAGGTGTGTAATTTGTTAATATTTTGTGAAAATTGGTTGAAATATGACGATAATTGTTCATTTCTGAACTTGGCGCGGACAAAGCCGCTGGCAAAATGTAGTAAGTAAAAAATTAAAGTAGGTCTCCATATAAGAAAAGCTTTTTTTAAAGTTTTGTACTCAATTTCAATACAGACTGGTCTTACCTGAAAGTAGATAGGATCTTTCGATAGTTTAGGTTCTCTATTACAAAATCAATACTTTTTCATGCGTTTAATTTCAAACACAGGCTATCCATAAGGGAGGATTATACGTACGCCATTAGTAATAAATGCATGCATGGATGGTAACGAATTTCTGTGAAGGTTGAAAATAAAACCTTTTTGCTTGAAAAATAATAATATCGAAATTGTCATTTTTCTCTATGGAACGTTTAAATTCCAATGATTCCATCGTTCAAATTTAAAAAATAGTTCCGTTTCATTTTTGAAACATTCATAGAATCATTCAAATGCGAGCGAGAATAAAAAGGTCCATTGACATCGTCTACGTTTTTGTTTAAATACTCATAGTTAATTGACTAAAAAGCCATTAGGCTAAAAGGCTCATTTCACATTAACCACGATGTTAAATGCTAAACCACTTACTAAATTGGATTATAAACTATGCAATGAACTCTAGGCAAATACAAACATTTAATATTTGACTTAAACCGCTACAAAACAGTTTCAGCTGGACTGCGAGTTCCAGTAACTCCAAACCAATTTGCCCTGAAGTTAATTACGTAGAAAAATCTGGTTTCCACGCGGCCATCGGAAAATTTAATCGTTTACCAAGCTACTGGTCTATTAACAGGGTTAATTTTTTCATGCATTTTTGCTTAACTTAACTAAATAGATTATAAACTGGTTATTTATACTGAAAAATTGTTACTTCGGTTACCTTTAAAACGTGTGGTAAATACGTCACATGTTATAATACTGATAACCTCAAGTTGTAAACCGATGAAAAAATTCTTCTTTGGTTTGAGAGGGGCACATTCTGATTAGTGGTCTTTGACTAAGCATCAATAATACCTACGTATTTTTTCACTTAGGTTATGTTGTGATCTTATAATAATTTCTTGTCACTGGTATTTACTTAGCAAGTAAAGGTATACGAATTTGGGTGTACAAAGTGAAAAATTACTTTAATTGTAACTTCGGTTACCTACAAAAACTTATGGTAAGTCAAGTTGTAGATTATAACTTGACAGTAATGTCTTTAAAAAGTATACGAGGGAGATGAGCTAAATGGCCCGCGAAATGCAAATAAAAAAAATTATCATGATTGTAATTCTGTAAAAACATACATATTACGTTTTTTTAACCGACTTAAACAAGAAGGAGGTTAGCAATTCGACATGTTTATTATATGTATGTTCGCGTATAACTCCGTCATTTAAAGACGGATTTGCAAAATTCTTTTTTTGTTCGAAAGGGGTTTATTTCAAAATGGTCCCATTTAAATTTCATATAGATCTGATGATTCGCTTCGGAGACAAACAACGGAACTCTTCAAAAAATGACAGCAAACAAACCGCAATTGCTGCTATCGCATAAATATGCATTGTTTTGACCCCAAGGATCATCAAATTTCGAGTTGTAGGGGGTAGGTACTATAACTAAAAAGTGAAAAATTAAAATTATTATTTTTTATTTTTTTAGGTTGGGAATCATCAAATAACTTCCCCCGCTCTGGGTGGAGGAGGAGTGCATGCCAGACTTACTAACTAAAACCCACCCGTGTTCCCTCAGTTGCCTGTGTGCCAGGGGCCACGGTATCTCTTTCGAACAACCCGCACCCCTGGCAGGCATCGGCGCTTGCGGACCCCACCAGTTGGTGCTGACATCTCTTATGTTGGTAGGGTTCCAGTCTAACCAGACGCAACTGAATACCAGTATTTTACATGGAGTGACTACCTATCTGACGTTTACAACCCAGTTACCCACTAACACGATACCCGTTGGTAAGACTCTCTGGTAAGGTTCTCAGATTAGAGCTTCTGACTACCCGTAACGACTGTCAAAGATCTACGAATGACAGCCGGGACCAACGGCTTAACATGCGTCTCAATGTGTAATGGATGATCCGGTCGCGGGAAGCGTAAACCTTCGATTGCCACGAAAGAAGTTTGAAATTGCAAGAAAGAGGGGCCTCTTTCTTACGAGCTAACAATAACCCACAATATCAGCAACAGCTTTCCCATATACTTACCAGTGTCTATTAGGAAGCACCTATTACTACTATTACTCGTAAAACTTCCATAATAATAATAATAATATACCTAGTCGTTTTATTAACTATGTAGTCCAATATATTACCGGAATCTCTGCAATATAGCCCGTATTGATTAACGATCATGATTTTTAATGCGACATAAAGATGTTACATCAAAAAGTTATTATTTATCGCATAAAAGCGTTGACGCAAAACAAGTAACGCGTTTCGGCTTTTCACGACACATAAAAACGGTTTTTGTGATAAACGAGACAGAAGCTGATATTTGTGTTTGATTGCAGTGCGACCATGTTGCCGATTTCAAAATTCGAAATCATTCGAAATTGGAATGGAAACACGACTTGGATGACCAAATATATCTTGATAAAATTTAATAATGGTGATAAATGAGACTTATTTTTTGTAAATTGGTTTAAAAAATAAACACTTTTACTTACACATCAGATAATTATTTCGTTGTGAAGCGTGTGTGGTGTGACTATAAATGAGGTGATAAGGCAACAGTACGGTTTAAAAGAAGATGGAGTTAGAAAAATTGAAAAGAGTATGTTTGGATGGTTTGGTCGTGTTGAGAGGATGAAGGGCGGCTAACAAGGCAGATATGAGTGGAAACGCTGGGACATAACGCCATAGGAGGAACACATTATTGGTGATACTTTTTTTTAAATCCAGGTGCGTAGTACTCGCACCTCATATGCGTGTATGATCAGATGTATGAACTGTAGTTCTGTAGTTTCTGTCTACCCCCATGTAAAGATGGCGTGTTTTATGTATTTAGTACGGCTTTTAATTCCAGACATAATCTTGGTCAGGTCACATGAGGACCATGGAGATCAGTTTCTTAGATTGTTTTTTTGGGCTCAAATCTGTTGTCATTGTATATATGTTTTTGGTTAATCTCTTGTCGTATTTTTTTTTTTTTGGAAATCAACCGTGATTTTTGTACTTACACATAGCCAACGTACTAACAAATACAGATAATGTATTTAAAATTGATCATGAAATTGTAAAGGATTCATCCAATATATGTAACTATAATATTCTAAATAATCAATAAACGACACACGTTGATTAAATTAAACATTCAGCTCACTAAAAAAATATTGACACTACAAATAAATATTTCTGATATTTAAATCGCAAAACTAATAGGCATCTACGAGGTTTTCAACGCTGACCAATTAAAACATCGTATGAAAAACTGATTGACTAACTTTTATTGGTAGAAGCTTTTGGTAAATAAATGGTAGAATATTATTTTGAATTATGTACATAAACAGGTACCAATGTTGCTTGTTTTCGAGAAGCATTTGGATTGCTTTCTTTAAGCGAAAACTTGAGCGATTTTTGGTAGACAGGAATCTATTGGGATTGCGTCACCGAAATGCTAATGTTATCAGTAGATCTGGGGTTATGAGTATGACGTGTTGTGCTTGGCCAACAGCGAAAGCAAAGTCTTCACTTCTGTCGGCAGTCCCCATGACTTTTTATTAAAAGTTCAAAAAAGGTAGGTAATAGTTCTGCTTACAACGTTTGTTAAAAAAATATTACTGTTAACAAGCCTGTTTAACTCGGATTCTTTGAAAATCACGCACAGGATTTTCTGAAGATCCCTAAAGCTTAATTTTGTAAATGAAATTAAGTGACTGATAAAATTAGATCTTACATTGAGAACCCAGATTTACATTAAAACTAAACATTAAAAAAAACCTGTACATTCACATTCAAACATTAAATTAATAAATGAAACCCTTTGAATCAAAATTATATCAAATTCTCACTTCGCCGATTCAAGTAATATAATTCCAGTTTTAGTACTAGCTCCGAAATAAGGACTTTCATGCCCGAATTCACGTTGTTGGATTTCCAACGCTCGACTAAGCGCTGTGAGTTAAAAATCCAACAGCACGCCTTCACTTAGGTACTGGCCTAGTGTGCGTAGCGAAAACGTAATTCTACATCTTGTTTTACACTCGTCCCTTCCGTATTTAACAGTTACCATTCCACTCAGTTTTAGTTAGTTGAACCTTTCAACTTAATAAAATAACCCACCAGGACTGCCTTTGATCTGAACCACTATAATTGGAATTATAATTACGAAAAGGTTTTTCAGGCAATCCTTTTTGAGGTTATTCTGGAGGTATCAGGTAGGTAACTTACTTAATAGTGTTGATAGAGTATATAAAATAAATTATAAGGGCAAATAAGTATTAAGCAGCATTGAGTCTGGGTTTGTGCCCGGTCGATGGCAAAAGGCTCGTATTCAAAATCAAAATCAAAAGTCATTTATTCAAATTAGGCTGAGAATCAGCACTTTTCGAACGTCAAAATACATGAGACGATCCCCCAAAACGCCCACCCTTCACCACTTCCTAGTGCTTTAGCTGGGAAGAAGAAGTGGCGGAACAAACTCCCCATATTTTTTGTAAATGACATCTCGCGGTTCAACCTATGAGATTGTCGTCTGCCTAACCGGGCTTGTCTGTGATAATCTTAATAAATTAAGACTACCAGCTAAGGCTTAAAAACATAAAACTAGAGCGGCTACTCGCTAAGGGCATCCCCTGTGGGGTACGGCCCTCGGCTTAGGGCATCGCTGGTAGAGGGCAGCAAGGGACAAACTGAATCGGACTGATTTAGGATCGCCCCCTATTACATAGGTGTACTAGAGGGACACCTCCGCCTAAACCTTGCTGAAAACGGGCGTGATGTTATGTTTTGTTAAATAAGTAAGTACTACCCCCTTGTACCCCCTTGTCTAATACAATAAGGGTCTCATTGCATTCGTTAATAGGTATTTTAGGCTTTATTAATAATACTTTTTATCCGGTTTTTTTGTTGGTCGAAATCGAATCCCCATTTTTCTCTGTTTCAACAAAATAACTCATGGTTTGCACTACTTTCTGTTTGAGTTAATCGGTTCACGATTTTGTGTTTGTTTCAACAAAACAACTCCTGTTTTTTACTACTATCTCCCATAGTAATAAGGTAGAAACTCACGGGAGTTTTAAATCCATGTCAGTTGTTAACATTCCGCCATTTTTCCCGCGTCATACTCATAACTGAGTGAAACTCGTCGCATGGATGATGAAGCGATACCGCTAGGGTTACCAAATACCATCTTTCTCGCCATTGTCGCATTTGTTATGGAAGTAAAAATACTTTTTGAGTTTGGTTTTCTATTAAAGCGGGGGTTTTTTAGTTAAACTATTATTTATTTTAATTTTTTTAGTTCGGCTAACTACATAAGCGTGATTTTTTTGTTTTTTTAAACATATTTTTTTCTGGCCAGGATAATAAGCCCAAAATGAAATTATAGAATCATCATCGGTCCTTGATAGGTGTGCAAAGTTTCAATTTAATTCGACGTTTGGAAGTGAGTCAAAATCACGTTCAAAGGTTCCGTTACATAGATACATACCAAGCTAATATAAAAGCGTGTTAAAAAATAAAGTTGAGGAGTCATCGTAAAAACGACATCATACTGTTTTCTTATAGGAAATGACATCTTAAACATTTCATTATATCACAACGAAAGCCTTCAATTAACCCTCTGGCTGCTATTAGAATTCGAAAGTGCCAAAAATCATATTTTAGCCAATAACATTTTTGACATTCGATACAAGACATCAACATCATCTGCCTAGACTTTTTCTAATTGGGAAAAGTCTAGGCAGATGATGATGTGTTGATGTTGGAGACGGTTTCCAGTATAACCGGATGCAGCTGAATACCAGTATTTTACATGGAGCGACTGCCTATCTGACCTCCACAACCCAGTTACTGGGTAACATGATACCCCTTGGTAAGACTGGATGTCAGAATTTCGGGCTTCTGACGACCCCTAACGACTGTTACAAGATCCACAAATGACAGCCGGGACCAACGGCTTAACGTGCTTTTCGAGGCACGGAGGGTTCTTGGTATGTAAAAATGGTCCAAACCATCCACGGTCCAACCGCAGCAAGCGTAACTTAACCAGATCGATTGACCCGCGCGGCTGTTATTATTTAGCCAGAAGACATTTGATACAAGACGCAAAAGTTATTGATACGCTGCATTTTAGTTCTAAGCCTACTATGCCATGGTAGAAATGGGCATTCGTCGCGTGATGTAATAGGGATAGGTATTCTGCGAATCAATATCCTTTTTTTGTTTAGTTTATGCTGTCCTTTGGCTGGGCAAAATTGCCATAAACAGGCATTATATTTTTTTTACTTGAGTATCCCTTTTTCATCGCAGAGACAACCCTAACCGGAGCTAAATAGGGTCAGCATGAATTGTAGTTAGTGGAGACAAGCCAACGTGGGGGGATGAGACACAATTTAATTTTGAGCCCAGATAAATTGGCTCCGGGGCGACGCGCAACTAAATAGATTGTTAAGCGCAAACTGTATCGGAAAAGCAGCGAGTATACCATGTGTCGGGTTTTTCTTTTAACTGAGTTGTTAGTAAACGAGTTATAGGTACCCCGAACTTCTTGGCAGACTTAACTACCTAGTAGTAATGGTTCCTCATGGTGTCGTAAATGATGAAAAACCCCTTAAGGAGAATGCGCTAAATAATTTAATTCATTCATTTATTTCAGGTAAATAACACCCATTGCCAAACATAAGCCAATACAAATTTTACAGATAAAAACCAAATAAATACATCAAATGCCATAAACTATACCAGATAAAATAAAATAAGTAATGTCAAATAAAATAAAATCAATTAAAATCAAAGTAAATTAAATTAAATCAAAATAAACTAAAATAAGTCAAATACATTAAATTAAATCAAATCAAAATAAACAACGTAATGTAAACAATAAAATAAGAGCCCGAAAAATTCTTCAATTTTTTTCGTTTTTAATAATTTGGTGGTCAGTGTAAGGCTGAATATAGATTCGTAACGGTTACATGAGTTGGGCACGCCACGATTGCGGCGGTAAGTCCCCTATTTGAGGAGTGGCTTGAGAGGCGGCATGCTGTCCTCACCTTCCGCATGACACAGGTCCTCACCGGACACGGTTGTTTCGGGAGGTTCCTGTTTCGGATAAGGCGGGAAGAAACGCCCGGGTGTTTCCACTGAGTAGATCGCCCTGAGGACACGTTGGAGCATACGGTGGAGGTCTGCCCGGCTTGGGCGGAGCACCGCCGTGTCCTCGTGGAGGCGATCGGCGGCGGCGATCTCTCGCGTCCGGCCCTGGTCCAGGCCATGGTACGGAGCGAGAGTGTATGGTTGGCCGTCACTTCCTTCAGCGAAGCAGTGATACTCGCAAAGAGGGAGGTGGCGCACGTGAGGGAGAGGCAATACATGCGCCCTCACGGCCGCTGCCTTCGCAGGAGACGCCCCGGGCGTCGGGAATCCCAAGCTGATTCCCGGCCACCGTAGGCGCGGGCTTACGGACGGCGAGTAATGGGTAGCTCGCTGTCCGGTAAGGATCAAGCCCGGGTCGACGGCGCGTTGTGTTCAACTCGCGCCTCAAAGAGATGTCAGCACCAACTGATGGGGCCCGCAAGGGCCGATGCCTGCCAGGGGTGAGGGTTGTTCGAAAGAGATACCGCGGCCCCTGGCACACCGGCAACTGAGGGAACACGGGTGGGTTTTAGTCAGTAAAAGTCTGACACGCCCTTCCGCTCCACCCAGAGCGGGAGAAGTTATTTGATGATTTCGCACCCAAAAAATACCGTTACATGAGTTCATACAATTACTTTTTCTTATGTTTTTTTATTACAAAACACAACCTGAAACTGACCTGAAAATTGGAAAAACTTAAGAAAATTTGAATTACGTGGATTACCTCAGCTCAGCCACCTTAAGGTTTTGGTCACGTGTAAAGGATCTATGTGTCTTAACATATAGATATAATACTTCGCACGTGTCACAGAAGTCCTGTTATCCCTATATAATTGTGTGTAAACGGTCAAGATATTGTTTCTTTAGTTTCCCGCTATTCAAAATAAACACTGTTGTATTGTCCACCCAAAAGTCCATTAAGTAAGTTTTTTTTGTTATTTTTCTTCATCCTTAAGAGTTATATGGAGAACAGCTTTTGCCAAGTTTAGTTAATAGTCAGTTAAATAGGTGTAAGGTAAGGCTGACAGTCTAGGATGCGCCGAAGGATGAAAGATATCTATAATGTTGCCAATTTTGGTGATTTAATGTTTTTATTGGGGTTTCAAAATACGTACCGTAGCGTATCTTAACCTATTGCCGATTTCATGCAAGACAGAAAGTTTTTCTAGTAATATCACTACTACTATTGTAAAGTTTTTCTAGTATATTACTAGAAAAACTTTACAATATATAACAACGCATGACCTCAGACACCGTTATTCGAGTATTGAGTTAACAGCATAAAATATTGACGAAATTTTTATTTTTTTATTTTTAAGAAAATTGTATTGACCCTAGCATTCATTTATGCATTTAAAATTAAGTCTTATTGCCTTAAAATAAGATTTAATTTTCTTTGGCTTAATCGGCGGTAGATATGACATATGTAGGTATGATACATCATTTTGGAACAAAAAGCCATTTTAAAATATACTAAAATTAATTAAGTAGTCAATTATGAACAAACTACTTTCAGGACTTGTGTTTATTCTGTAACACCTTGTATATTTCAGAGCGAAACCACGCGCAAGAACTAGTCTACGTAAACTATTAGGATTAACAAAGTAAGGTTAATGATTTCGGGGCAACAAGCAAGATTAATTATCATCTATTTGACGGGTCAAACGTGTCACCACCTCGCTAGAGAGGGGACTACAAAGAGAATTTACGTTATCACCTCTGTTTTGTCATCATACAATACTTAAGTTAATGAACCGTGATGTCAAACTACTGTAAGTAATTATGAGCTGTGCATGTTCGTAACTCCTCTACTTTTCGTGCAATTAATTTATCCCTACTAATCCCTATTAGTAATAAAAATGCGAAAGTAACTCTGTCTGTCTGGCTGTTACGCATTCACGCCTAAGCCGCTTAACCAATCGTCATAAAATTTGGCAGATATATAGCAGGGATGATGGTGGAGGGAGAAGGACATAGGCTACTTTTTTACGCGATAACCGACTTCCACGCGGGTGGAGCCGCGGGAAAAAACTAAAACCAGCTATTCCTTACATTTATGTTCGTATAACTCATCAAAATGTAGGGAACAGCTGATTTTTTTTTCGCGATTTCAGGTTTGGTGCCGTAGTGAAAGTTGTTCATAATGATGAGTACATTGACCTCTTAAAAGGTTGTTGGTGTTTTCCACTAACCCTGTATACAAGAGGGCATGGATGTCGACGCGCAAACTGAAATCATAAATTCGGCACCTCATCCTACTATAGAGGCTATAGATGGCGCCACACTACATCCCCTAGCGTAGAAGTTTTTCGTCGATTATCAAAAAGAAATACAGCTGTTACATAAAATGTACAATAACTACGCGATCGAAATGTAAAGAACTGCTAATTTTTATTTTTAACCTCGTCGTTTATAAAAAAATAAATAGATAAAAAGAAATTTTTTAAAAATCTTGAAAATGGCTGAACTGCTTTGTTTTAAAATGTTCGTAATATAAACAGGATACAAATACAAGTTTGACATGCTAAAGAATATTTAAAGTATCGAAATCGTCGATTTTGTGAGCCACGGAAAAAATTATCTCTATTCTTACTTAAAAACCCATGAAGACATAAAAAAGTTTCAAAGTATCTAAAAAAAAACAGTGGCACTCCGGGAGTGCCGACAGAAGTAAAAACTTGAACAATTACGTGTGTATTTTTTGAATCGGCAGGAAATATTTTACTGTGCAGTAAATACTTTTAAATGAAGTGTTTTTATTCATTATTATAAACTACTACTACAAAAATTATATTACAATTTTCTCAACTAAAACTAACTTAAATACAGAGGTGTCGGTAACGGTGTCGCGAGTTTAATTGTTTTTTCCCATCTCAAAAAATGCCCAACGCGCTTACAGAAGTTTTCGCTTCAAAAAATTTAAATAGACGCCATTATCTATTGAAAAGCTTCTTAGCCTTTTTATGATATTCGATCTCAACCCTGATATTGACCATTGCGAGTTCCTTGAAGCCAGATAAAATATAAGTATTTCATTATTTACTGGGTATTTTTTTATAAAAAACTTACAACGACAAACTATGCGTACCTATCTTTTAGTTTCTTACTCAATGAATGTTCACTTACTTAATAAATGCGACAGAGACGAGGATTTGTCTGTCGTTTACGCCCTAAACTTTCCCTAAAGTTTGGGAAAAATGTAATCTTTAATTATTGTTATAAAGACGTAAAATCTGGTTGTAAGTTGTATGGAGGCTGTAATCTCTGAAACTACCAGTCGGACTTGAAACATTATTTTTGTATTTGATAGCCCAATTCTCGATGAACGTTATAGGCGATTTCATATCACGCTAGGACCCTTAGGAGCGGAGCAAAAAGATAATAAGTCAAAATAACGCTAAGTGAAAAGAAACGATGCGGCCGGCGGCGGGTGCAGCTGTCGGGGGCCAAAATTTTACGCGACGATTTTTAATAATAAATAACTTTAAGAATTTGTATTGTATGTTCACTCTTACGTACATTAAGCTAAAGTATACTTAATGTGTACAAGGCTATTCAAAGCTTTATTAGAATAAATACTTGGAAAGGGAAAATTTTCCCTTTCATATTGGAAGTTTATTCGTTTTGAAATACAGCTAAAATTAGCTCAAAGCTCAAAATTATACAAACAGAAACACGGAACGAGATAATCTCAACTTGTAATTACTATTGACTAAATCAAATACTGATTTCGAGTCGCATCTGTTCATTCACAGCGTTTGAAAGCACGTACATCTTTACTTAGCACAAAACAAAAGCCGCTTTTCGTGTTTGTACGCTCAGATCTTTTAAACTAAGCAACGGATTTTAATTCAGTTTTCATCAATAAACAGAGTAAATCAAGAGGAAAGTTTGTTTTTTTTTGTTTACATCGACCTCCCCGCGGGTGAAGCCGCTAGCAAAATCTAGTTGAATACAAATAATTTCCATTTTTATTTATGTCCGCTATAAGGTACACTCGTTATGGTACCGGACGTAAAAGAATAGCACCATCCCATTTCTTCCCGTGGGTGTCGTAGAAGGCGACTAAGGGACTTACTAGAGAATGTGCAGCAGCGTTCTCTATGCATTTTACAACCATACTGCGATCGCCAACCCGCCTGCCAAGCGTGGCGATTATAGCAAGCCCCCCAAATTGGGGAGGCATATGTCCAGTAATGGACGTCTTCCGGCTGAAATGATGAATGATGATGATAAGATACACTCCATTTCAAATTGTACAGTTAGGGGAGGTAAATAGGAAGCTAATTGATACCCTTCGTCAATTTGCCGTGTTATAGCCGTTTCGGTCTACCCTTTATAGCAGAACTTTTTATGTCATAATATCATTTTGCATAACAGCGGTAAGCATAAACTTCATTTCGCAGAAAATCGTTTGGCATACACCCATTTGGAGAATTTCTCACTCTCAGAATCGTCTTTAGGCATAAATTTCATTCTAAGTTACACTCTAGGGGTATAGCAGACAAGACTACGTAGAGTAGATTTTGCAGCAATTCGTTTCTGTCCTAAAGGTTAAAAATGCTATTTTATAGAAATGGCAATATGCCTAATAAAATTATTCCAAATAAAATTCTACCATCTTCATAGCATGCCAAGTGAAATTGCACCAAATAATCGTCGCTCTAAACAAACGTTATGCTAAACGAAATTATACGGAATGTTAACTTTGCCAAAGGTAATTATGCCAAATAAAATTCTTCCACCTTAAAAGTATGCCATTGTAAATTCGGATATATAAACATTCGGCCCAACGGTACATAAATTAAATAATTTTTATGCCTTAAAAATATTCGTTTAAAAGAAGATTAATGCCAAGTGTTTTGAAGTTTTCGAAATTTATTTCGACATTTCGGAACATCAAGATTCTGCCAGACAGATAACCCGTCGTTTCAAAAAACCGTCAAAGAATGACAGTTGTGATTTGAATGTCATCATCATCGCCCGCCTAGCCTTTTCCCAACTATATTGGGGTCGGTCTTTAGTCTAACCGGATGCATGGGGCGACTGCCTATCTGACCCCCGGAACCCAGTTACATACCCCTTGATAAATTGTGAATGGGATAAACGGACACATTAAGCTGGTACTGAATTTCCTTATTAACTAATTTCCCCGACTTTACAATTTGTTCATACAATCTCTAGGACGCTTTTTCTCTCAATGAACAAGTCATTCAATCATTCAAGCCTTGCCTTAATTATTCATCGCCGAGAAAGTATATTTTAATTTAACTTTTTTCCAGCGGCAGGCTCAGTTATAATGGAATTAAATTAGTCAGAAAATTAATACTTTAACAGTATGAAAATTAATCTGGAAAAGGGTTTTATTTTTCTCTTTATTTTTGCAAAAGACAGTGCCAGCCATGAATTAGTTATGCCTGCCTACATTTTCTTCCAAGTTTTTAAAAGTCTCGCTAAAGCTTCATGCAGAATAATAAAAAATCCATTATATTTACGAGTATTTTCAGCATATAAATGAGAAATGGCAATAGTAAATGAAAATCCTATTCCAAACATGGATGAAAGTCGTAAAAAACCGTCATAAAAATCGAATATTAAGTATGCAATAACAGTTAAGAATTAATCTTCAATCAATCAATTCTTATTAGAGCAGTGCTGGCTCAGTGATATCGGCCTAAACTTAAGAGTTGGGTTGTGGATTCGAACCTAGGCAAGCGCTTTATTTTGTGTAAATAATTTCATCACCACAGCTCTCAAGCGCTTTATTTTGTGTAAATAATTTCATCACCACAGCTCTCAAGCGCTTTATTTTGTGTAAATAATTTCATCACCACAGCTCTCAAAACGATGAAGGAAAACTTCGTGAGAAAACATGTGAAAATGTCATAGAACCAAAAATTTGAAGACGTGTGACATAACAAACTGCACTGGGCCCGCATGGTGGATTACAGCCTACTCCCTCTTGAAGAGAGGAGGCCTGTGTCCCAGCAGTATAGACATTATAGCTGTTTATGCTGCTTATCATGTAGCCAGTGATGACGTATGGCACATAAACGTGGTCGCTCACAATGAGCCTTATCAGAAGGGTTAAAGTCACCCAAAGGGCAATGAAGAGGGCTATGCTCGGAGTTTTCCTACGTGATCGAATCAGGAATGGAGAGACCCGCAGGAGAACCAAGGCAACCGACATAACCCGAAGAATTGCCAAACTTATGTGGCAGAACAGATGGCCGATGGGGCTGAAAGGTTCTGGAGTGGCAACCGCGTACCAGAAGACGTAAAATGGGAAAGCCTCCCACATGGTGGACCGATGACTTTGTGACAGCCGCGGGAATCCACTGGATGTGGGGAGCACAAGACCGGTCGAAGTGGAGGATATATATGCCTATGTCCAGCAGTGGACGTCTTTCGGTTGAAATGATGATGAATGATGATGCTGCATAAGCAATCTAGTATTTCACTAAAACAATGCTTGGCTTGAATTAATTTATAGTAGATACCTTCTTTTAACAGCTGGCTTGTTGGAAATGAACCCACACGAAAAGACGAGAAGACTGCCTCGTTGGTCTAGTGGTGGCAAGCGATACTGCTGAGCATGAGGTCTTAGGTTTTTTATCTGAAATTTCTCAGTTGCTGTTGCGAAATCTGGATTTGTGCCCGGTTGATGGCATTCGGCTTGTTCTAAACTATACATTATTATAAAGTTGGTATATCTACCATACGTTCACCTCTGCCAACCCTTCAGGGAGTTTTCCCCGACATCATCAAAACAAAAGGAAACCAATTAGAATTACAACAAAAGCATCATGGGTAAACACAAAATGCAAAAAAAACATTTTTTTTTTATTTAGTTACTAATAAAACTACCAATCAAACACGTAAAACAAATCTACGCTCTTCAATATAATAATTTACAGGGCAGCTTTTCGCCGGCGTCCTACATTAGAACTTACATATTAAGAAAATGTCCATTCTTTGCTAAATATTTTCCCAACACAACGTCATGAAAGTTACAGCGGGGAAGTAATTTCACGTTATTATAAAACTCTGCAAAGTTTTCATTGTAAAAGACCAGTTAACACAAAATTGATGAGGGAGCATTTTGCTTTGAGTTGGTTTCAGCTTTGTACTCTTTTGTTGGATTTTTAACATAGTTTATTTTTTAATAAAAATCCTACTCTCTTACTACTATCCTACGTATATCATATTAATGTGAAAGTTTGTGAAGATGTTTGGATATTTATTACGCAATCCCGCAAAAACGGCTGAACGGATTTGGATGAAATTTGACACAAAGATAGATTATAACCTTGATTAACACATAGGATACTTTTAATCCCGATAATATTTTCCCGTACGACAATTTCCGGACTCCACGTGGGTGAAGCCGCTGCCAAAAGCTAGTAAATAATAAAATAACTTTGGCTGTTTCAAGCTGTCGTACAACAATAATCAACCAACAAAGAAATGTTGAGCGTCACGTGTTTCACGTCAATTGTTGCCTAGAGAATAACACGGCTCTATTTCTACTACAAATAGGAAGCCATATTTATTTTGTTGATTTACCTGTATCATTGAGGTATAAGACACGTATATTGTCTATACCGGGCGCTGTTCTGACATAATCCATTAGTCTCCTTTGTCAACACCTAGGAGATGACACGTTCATTAAAGAGTTCTGCTCTATGACTTTCCCTTTGTCTTCTACAATTTATTAGATGAGATCGAAACAATGGATGTGCCATCAAAGCCTTTCCCGTCTTGCCTATTATCATATTTTAATGTGTAATACGACATTACATAACATCACGCCCGTACCCGAAGGGTTAGGCAGAGGCGTGCTCTTATTACACCCACAGTTCACCAGGGAGCGACCACAAAATCCCAATTGTCTAAATATCCTCTCTAATATTATAAATGTGAAAGTTTGTATGCTTAGATGTTTGGATATTTAGATGTTTGGATGTTTTTTACTGAATCACGCAACAACGGCTGAACGGATTTGGATGAAATTTAGCAAACAGATAGTTTATAACCTGGATTAACACATACTTTACTGGATACATTTTATCCCGACAGTACGTTCCCGTGGGGTAATCTTCGACATCCGTGCGGTCGAAGTCGCTGGCAAAAGCTAGTTATAAAATAAAAGCCTATAAAATAAATTCTATAAAAGATACAGCCTTGTGACAGACTTTATATGGACGGCAAGACAGACGGCGTAGGCTTAGTAATAGGGCCCTATTTTCACGCGTTGGTAACGAAACCCACTCACTCACTTTCTCTTTCCCTTTATTTATTTAACCACATATGTACACACAAATAAACAGACAAGAAGATTAGAACAGAAAAATAAGTACAAAGGTGATGCTTATTTCTAAAGAAATCTCTTCCAGCACACCTGCGATAGGAGAGAACATAAAGAGATCTAGACAGCGTGTGTAAAGGGTAAAAGAGAAAATAAACCACATTTATAATCAAAAACAATAATTCACTTAATAAATTAAACAAATATTGTGGTAATATATTTACATACATAATTATAAACATATATACTTCTAAAATAAATATCACTTAAATATGAATAATAATAATTTAAATAAATTAATACATACACAACTATGACGATGTGGACAGATAGTGTTCTTTCACTCTTCTTTTAAAAACTGCAACAGTTTGGCAGTCCCTAATGTCGGGCGGAAGTGCATTTTGTGATTTGCCTTTTTATTTTTTTAATTACAAAACAAGGTTTTATTTGGATCAGGTATAAACCACCAAGCCAGTTCTTTTTGTTAAGAACACAATATGTATAGAAATGCATTTCTATTTACAAAACTGATAACTTAGTCCGGTTCTAAGTTGTCACTTATGCATTAAGAACTTTACCCAAATCGAAATTGTTTAGTCACTCTCGGCCCCTCGGCCGCCATTAAATAATGTGTCCACTGGACCCCTGACTATGGTTTATTCTCGACCCTTTGAGGTCGAGAGTGGATTTTATTTTCCAGCCAAGATTTTAGTTTCCTCTCGACCCCCAAAGTAGTCTGTACCTTATTGTCCCAAATTATGAATTTTAGGTACTTACCGAACTAGAGGTCGAAAGTAGACGAGGTATACCTGTACCTTGTATGAAAATTTTGTCTCACCCCCTGGGGGTCGAGCGTGAACTATGTTAAGGGATTGAGAGGAAACAAATAAATAAATCTTTTTTTTTAGGGGTCGAGGGGCCGAGAGTGGACTAAACGATCGAAATAAAGTTGGAAATGCAAAAACTGGCTCAGAACTTTAGGCTAGAACTAAAGTCAGATCTCCTTTCGTAATAAGACGGTTTGTGACTTCCCATCATTTTTATAAATACCTCTTGTAGCACGACTACAACAGACATCGCAAGCCAATTTGCAATATTCATCTTCCAAACAACGCCATAAATATCACTCAAAATCAATTTAAAAAAACAAACAGATTAATTAAAATACCTCTCATCAATTTATCTGCGAGCATAACGAACATTCCAAACAATGTTAGTAGCCGAATGTCCGGTAACATGACTCGTAAACCATCTTGCCCCATTCCGAAACGGCACAGCTTTAATTACTTTTTAACATCGGAAAATTGCTTCCGAGAGCCACGTAGTGGGCCGAGGGGATTCGGCACAATATGTTATTTGAAACAAGCGTCGCGCCCCTGCTTTGCACGGAGTTTACGACTTGACAAAACATGAAGATTTCTTATATTGCTCACTGCCGTAAACAGTAATTTTCACACCAAAAAAAAGGCGTTTCCCAGCAAGTATTTTTGCACTAAATATAGTTTGATGTGCAGAATACGTAGATGACGTCTTCGTTAAGGCTTATTCAACATCCTGTATCTTAGTTAAATATGAATGTATTAATAATACACGTTCGTACATTAATATTAAAAAGGGAGTGGTAAAATTGTTACTAACCCTATGGACTGAAATAAAAGATTTCTATTCTATTCTATTATAACTATAACTTACCGTAATAAACTATCTATTTTTTTTAAACCGAAACGAAATTCGTTGCTTTATTAAGTAGAATGACGCGGCCACACGGACGGACACGAAAAGCGACTTCAATTTATGATACGTACAGACGAAAAAAAATATGATTTAATTTTTCGCACATCGCCAGTGGGTTATTCCGTACATGTGTTTCGGCCATTTATACTTTTTAATGTCATTCGTAACTATTGTCAACCTGTGCTACGCCTGCTACGCGCGCTACGCCGTAGCACCTGAATTCGTGTTGTTGTTTTTTTTTTTTGTTGTAGCATAATGTGGATGGTTTATTGTTTTGAATTCTAACTTTGCAACGTTGCTTTCGAGTATTTTTATTTTATTTTGTTTTTTTACAAAAACTTAGTTTCATTGTAAACGTAGTTTATTATTAAAGACTTGGAAAGTTTTCAAAAAGAAATGAGATGGTTTTATTTCCTTTGATAATAGAATAGATAACAGTATAGACTTGTTTTCGTTTTCAGAGTTTTTGTTTCATCTATTAGACTGGATGGAAACTCTGGGAGTCGATTTTTTTGGTCGAGTTAGAAAACATGAGGAGAAATAAAATGGTCCATTCTCTCTTAGCCCTGCTTCTTTATCACTATGTGACCTCATCAACCAACAAATTAAACTTCGGACACATAAAAAGGAATAAATGAGATGCAATATTCTGTACCGATCCATCCCTTTAATGAAGCAATCCCTTTTACTGGCTATAAAGAGCACGTCAACCCGTCCGAGTGACCTTAAATGTTGTACACCCCTGTCAATGTATCTACTTTTAAATTTTTTAAAACTAGCTGTGTCTGCTGATACGCCCCCGTGGATATTACGACAATTATGTCACAGGAATGTGCTACCAAGACAAAAAGTAAAAATAAATACAATTGAAGTGCGAAAATAATAGCTTGTTACCAAATGCATGAAAGTAAGTACAGTACTCATAACAAAAACGATTTTTTTGTTTGTCTTTCTAATTTTTGAATCGGCTGGACCGATTTTGACGGGACTTTCGCTGGCAGATAGCTGCTAATAAGGAGTAAAATAGGAATTTTAACGCGGTAGCACGTTCGTGTGGGAAAATTTCCTACGCGGCCGAATCCAATAAAATTGCTTACCACATATCTAAACTTCAGAAGCACTCTTTAAAGTTCCCGATTTTGACATTCACCCTCAAGGCTTTGTACAAACATGAACAATCGCGTTTACGTTGCGTCAACGCGATGTCAACGTACAACGTATGCCGTGACAGCTCAAATAGCGTGTTTTAGCAGCGTACAGGGATCAAAAGAATGATCAAAACATACCTGAGCGTAGTTCCCGTTTGTGGGACGTGTTGTTTATAATGAAAGTGTGCGCTTTTGACGGCGAAACTTTGAAGGACTACGACGCGCGGCCATGCGTGTGGAGGTGCCTTTCCTTTGTTTCTGTTTGGTTTTAAATTTTTCAGTTTTGTGTTAAGGTTCGGTCTGGTGTTTTTGTTTTTTTTTTTATTTCACAGAGAACACTGACGTCTGTCTCTATTATTTTTAGACGAGATAAAAAAATCATATTGAAATTCGAACTTCTACCTCAATACTGTTTCATGAGCCCAAGTTTTGTTTTTACTTAAGTACAAAATTTATAGTCTTTATTAATTATTTTAACAATACACTGAACTTTTTTACTCTGATGATTTAAGAAACAGCTAGTTTAGTTTTCTAAATTAGCTCTTTGTTTTAAACGAAGCTTTATTAATTTGTTATCTGAGCATTTTGTTTAATAGCTGTACATTTTTACACGCTAATATACGAATTGTCTACTAAATATTTGCTTAACAACAATAACTGGACCTGGTGGGGTTTGTGGTTAAGTAAAAATCTCCGCATGTGTCGATCGATCAGGTTAAGCTACACTTACCGCGGTTGGTCCGTGGATGAATGACATACCAAGACCCCTCCGTGCTTGGAAAACACGTAAAGTCTTTGGTCCCGGCTGTCATTCGTGGATCTTTGACAGTCATTACGGGTCGACAGAAGTCCGAAAGTCTCACAAATGACGGTTGAAATCAAGGTGCATCAAAATCATATTGCCTAACAGGGTTGTGGAAGTCAGATGGGCAGTCGCTCCATGTAAAATACTGGTATTCAAATACGTCTGGTTAGACTGGAGGCCGACCCCGACATAGTTGGGAAAATGCTAGGCAGACGATAATGAACAATAACAGGACCTAATTCACCAACTATCATCATATACGTAACCTCCTACTGCCCTTTTAAACTCATATAACAAACAAAATTGTATCACACACGTTAATTCCCCAAGGTTCCCAAAATATGAGGAATTCCACGTATTCCAATCACATAATCCCGTGGAAATATTTCGTAGAGAGGAAATTACTTCGGCAATTTCGTCTCGTATCATTGAATACCGTACAACAGTTTGTGACGTCAATCTTGTATTTATAAATAGTTATTTACTTGATGGATTTATGACTTTTGCCGTGAAATTAGAAATTACATTACTGTTGTTAATTTACTGTTTCTTACTGAACGTTTTATGGGAAACTAGTACTATAATAATAGGTGTATTGTTTTTTCAAAGCGCAAGTTTTTTGGCTCATATCCATCTGAGCTTATATTTTTAAAAATATAGATACCGGGTTTTTTTTTTGAGAGCGGAAAATCATCAAATAACTTCTCCCGCTCTGGGTGGAGCAGGAGGGCGTGTCAGACTTTTACTGACTAAACCCCACCCGTGTTTCTTCAGTTGCTGTGTGCCAGGGGCTATGGTATCTCTTTCGAACAACCCGCACCTCTGGCAGTACCCGCACCCGCCGGGTGGCAGGGCATCGGAGCGCATCTGTTAGCATGGATTCAGTAGTTTCCTTCACCACACAATCCTTACCTTTGAAATCTTCTTGAAAATCAATTTTGAGAACACCAAAAAATAGTCAATAAATAGTCACCAAGGTTAAAAAAATACCCGCCTTATGATTCCGAAGTTATAGCTATGTGTTGGTGATTGGAATTGTGGGGTGAATGTCTCCACACAATCCTCATCTCAGTGCAAGCAAACGGCTGGGAATATCGACTTGGTTTCTATTCCAAAAAATTGTCGTGACGCTATGCCAATTCTCGAAAAAATCTTTTTTCAAAAAAAATAAACAACCGACTTCCAAAAAAACACTAAAAAGTGAAAAATAACTTTAATTTCGGAAGTCGGTGACTTTGGATATGTATTTTAATATTTTGTCACCGCCTTCCGAAATTAAAGTTATTTTTCACTTTTTAGTGTTTTTTTGGAAGTCACTTTTTAGTGGTTCACATGTGCTTACCCCTTCAGAGCGTACCGGCGTGATGTTATGTTATTAACTGGTGTAAACAATTGACAGACATGAGATTTCAGCAATCCCTGTCCATTTGCTATCATTTATTGAGGAGTTCCGTTGCCTATCTCCGAAGTTCTTCATCAGATCTTCATCAAATTGAAACGGAAACACTGCAAGAAAGTTCTCTTCCAAAAACTACACAAATTGCTTCAAGTGTGCCTATAAAATTTGAAGAGTTCTCTCTATTTCTCCAGGATCCCATCATCAGATCCTGACTTGATGATCATGGGACCTCCAGGAAAGTATACCCTTTCAAACAAAAAAAAAATAATCCAAATCGGTCCAGCCATCTTCGAGTAATCGGGGATCATACATAAAAAAAAAAAAAAAAAAAAAGGTTCCGACGAATTGAGAACCTCCTCCTTTTGGAAGTCGGTTAAAAATAGTAATTAAGGGATTCCAGAGATATAAAGGTGTCTTGGGGAGGGTTACGAGGTGCCACTTTTCAATGAAAAACACACTCACACACACTTCACTTTGACGCTGCCTTTTTCGCTTTTTCACTTTTTCACTTTTTGTTGGTTTTTATTTTTATTATTTTGCTGTATGTTGTGTGCCTTTTTAGTCTGTGCTAAATAAATGTATTTTCATTCTTTCTTTCTTTAATAAGCTGTTTTTTTTTAAATAACCATAACCGACGAAGAATTTCTACACTAGGGGTCATGTGCTGAATTAATGGTTTTAGTTTGCGCATCGCTGTGTCTGCCACCCACTATACTTACGCTTCGACTTGACAAGGGTAATAACTGAAAAATTGGTTACATAGAGAAAATTGTATTTTGAAAACCTCATAAAAGCCTACCTTACATATAACATTGACTACAATTTGTAAGACAAAGAAGTATCTCTATAAAATACTAGCTGAAATTAAAATGAAAGTTGAAACAGAAACACGTTGCAAAAAATGTCATTGAACTGTGGGATGCACCTGTTTTCAGTATATTTCTCTCATATTTCATTTTCTTCAAACTTACAGTTTTATTGAATATTCAAACCCGTGTAATATTTTTTGTACCTACTTGTAAAGTTCGCAAATTATTTTTGTTAATTTCACGTTGTTTGAAATAATTCAGCCTTTTTTATTTAATAATAATCTATGCCAATATAATAAAATTGAAGTGTCTGTATGTAATGTCAAAACAACAGATTAAAACGTAGTATAAAATTTATTGCAAAAAAAAGCATTATTTTTTGTCTGTTGGCTTATCTCCGTAATGGCTGGACCGATTTTGACTGGACTTTTACCGTCAGATAACTGACGCTATTAGAATAACAAACCTATTTTTTTCGGAACACGTTCCCGTGGAATAATTTCCGAAATCCACCCGGGACGGGCACAGCTAGCCGAAATGATTACTAGAAACAATAAAAAAATTCAAAAAACGCAGTTATAACCAGCTGTATACAAGTAATGTTCCCTCATAGATTATCAGAATACACAATAAAAGCCATCACATAACAATCTGAAGGGTCAACTTCTATCGAAGCGGTTAACCACTGTGAAAAATCTTTGACTGGATTTTTGCTGAGCCCCACCATTTTCAACCCACTGGGTTGGAAAAGCTTCCCACGTCCACTTTGTGTACATTCCGATACACAATTTTATTCTTTACACAAGTTTTAGTTGAAGTGGATTAACTATCATGAAAATGTTTCTATAGTCACGAAGAGATGAGTCTTTGTAGTGCTTGATTTTAAAGTCCTGGTTTTGTTTCTTAGGTTACGAGAAAAGGTAACAAGACGCTGAAATAAAACTGTCATAAAGAAACAATTTCATTCAGGCAACAAATACTCATAACTTAATTACCTTATAGAATAACCTACAGGATACAATTTTAACCAGTGCGAACTGTAACCATGAATTTAGCATACCATTCTAGACCCCTAGCTTAGAAATTTTTCTTCAGTTATACAAAAAGAAATCAGCTGTTCCACACATTTTGACCGCGGAGGTATTGCCCTTTTCTATGAAACCGACGAAAAATGTCTACGCTACGTCTAGAATGATATGCTGAATACATAGTTACAGTTTGCGCACTGGTTAAAATTTTATCCTGTATATAATTAGTTGATTTTGGTCCTGCTAACGTAGCATCTGTACACAACTCCTGCCAGCAAAAAACCTAAGCTAAGGAAACCTGCCGTCTGGATTCAGCCCCAAGTCTTCAACCTTCTTAATGTTTCATTATGTTTAAATATCATTAAAATGAATTGATTTTTTAATTATATATTCAAGTCATAATTCGCTTATCAAGTTCATTAGGTGTCTTTAACCTAACATATCTTTTTTATCGACACGCTAGCAATACCGGCAATCCTTACGTACACACTATTTTTTATATTTAAGCACATTTCTATTATCGTCTGCAACAGACACAAATCCTTTATTTACTATAAACATATCGGAAAATATATCCCTAATAATAATGATAAAATAATATATCTTATAAAATAACATATAATATATCTTTGAAATATTTTTTTTAAGAATGGGTAGGCGGTGTGATATACACCCGCCTAAAAAAAAAAATCTTCAAAAAACACTTTCGCGTCGTTGGTCTAGTGGCCGAAAGCGCTAGTACTGAGATTTCTTTTAAGGAATTTCTCAGTACTAACACGGGGTCTGGATTTATGCTCGGTTGATGGCAATAGGCTCGCCCCTTTAACATGGGACTTTAAAATAACTGGCGAAATGTGGCTGTACTATACCTATAGTACAGCCACATTTCGCCAGTTATCCCTGAAGTGTTGGGCAGAGGTGTACCTACACCTCTGCCCAACACTTCAGGGAAACAAGCCGTAATGCTATGTCATTTCGTGTTTTTTCCCAAACAAAACAGTTATTACTGAATTGCGGAATACATTCGATGCCTTTTGCGTTGTGCCCTATTTACCCCGTGCCCCGAATGGGTAATCAATGGAAGCTTCGTACCCTTCAAATGCCTACTCCAGACAGCCAAAATGGCTTTTGTTCTGTACACCCTCTTTATCGCGTAAGAAGTCCCTTATATTGTATATCGAATATAATCTATCTTTACTTACAAGCTTTTATTTATAGTATTTGTTATTATTTTGAAATAAAACTTTTTAATTTAATTTGGGGGCTTATCAAAGAAGGGCTGATTTTTCAATAGTCAGATATCTTTTATCTAAAGAATAAATATGGCAGTTTGATATATTTTCCATCTAAAAGCTGTTAAACCGCCTTTTATTCTTTAGAATATATTAAATAATAAACGATAACTGACTGACGGCCCTTAGATATTTTCATTGATAAATTATTTGATTGCTAATGATGATCTGCGCCCTAATTGATTAACACACTCATCATCTGCCTAACCTTTTCCCCACTATGTTGGGGTCGGCTTCCAGTCTAACCGGATGCAGCTGAATACCAGTATTTTACATGGAGCAACTGCCTATCTGACCTCCGCAACCCAATTACTGGGTAATACGATACCCCTTAGTATGACTGGTTGTCAGACTTTCGGGCTTGTGACTACCCGTAATGACTGTCAAAGATCCACAAATGTCAGCCGGGACCAACGGCTTAACGTGCTTTCCGAGGCACGGAGGGGTCTTGGTATGTAAAGATGGTCAGCAATCCACGGACCAACCGTGGCAAGCGTAGCTTAACCTGATTGATCGACCCGTGCTATTGCTATTGTTACTTAGCCACAAGCCCCTCACATTGCGTAACACACCAACAATCAGAATCTATTTAGATTCTAATTTTTTTTGAAAGATATTACTAATCCATTGCTTTATTTGTTCGAAAAAAATGTCAACTTAATAACGTTAATAACGCAATGAATATTGTTGAACTGTCAAATTGAAAGCTTTTCCTACAGTTAGTATGATACGCAATAACTCATCTGATGCTGCAGCTTGAATCGTCTTTGTTGTCTTAGGGAACTCTCTAACGCCTACTGCTATAGTCTAGAAAATATCCCGGTATTCTAATAAAAACGTCTTTGATGTTTGTTTGCAGTAGGTACTTTGCCTATAGATAGGTAACACGACAAATCACTTGAACTTTTATAGGTAGAAGCATAAAATAAAATAAACATCTTTAATCTTTTATGAAATGCTCTCACCTTAATTCAAGGTTTTCTTTCTGCGTTTCCTGATTCCGCCTTTCAAAACATCAAGGAAAATGCGAAATTTTCTCCATTTTATGTACATACACGGTTAATAATAAAATGAAGTAAGTTACTTTCGGTACCCACAGGCGTATTTAATAAAACCGACAGGTGTACGGCCATATAATTCGACAGTCAGACAATTTTGTAAGATTTTTTTCATAGTTTTCTGCTCTATTAAACCGAGGGGTAATTGCGTAATAATAAAATCAAAATCAATCAAAATCAATACAAAATTTATTCAAACTAGGCTGAGAGTCAGCACTTTTTGAACATCAAAATTACATAAGACAGTCCCCCAAAACGCCAGCTCTTCGCCACTTCCTAGTGCTTTAGCTGGGAAGAAGAAGTGGCGCAACAAACTCCCCAGCAGCACAGCTGTCTGTTAAGTTGTAGAACTTTATTCTATACAGTAATAGCATACAGTTAACATTCAACAATAAATTTAAAAAAACATTTTTTTTTTAATGATTTATGCAGTCAAGTAAAATAAACTATGATATGAAGTAACTCATATGACCTGTCAGTAGTTAAGCTAATTCTGGTGAAAGAACACAAACGTTGTCTTGAGTTAATCGCAGCGACCAACAATTCTTATCGATTCACTATCAGTAGGAATCGATTTCATTTTGACAATTCGACACCATTAATGACGTTGTTTACGTTGCGAAGCAGACAATTTTTTCGAACATATTATTGAATGGATTAGCAATAACCGTCAATATGATTCAGATGCTGCTTTAATATTGTATTACGAAATGAAGGTGCAGCAATTGTCGTGAAAATGTGACATATATTTTTCAAAAAATTATATAGGTTGTCTATATCATTTTTTGAAAAATATATCGCTTTGTCTGGAATAATATGTTAATTTTAATGGGACCCAAGCCGTCTTAGTTCAAAACACGATCAAATTTAAGTAGTAGCCTAAAGCTCTGAGCCAGTTGTTGCATTTCCAACTTTATTTCGATTTGGGTAAAGTTCTTAATACAAAAATTACAACTTAGCAGCAGACTATGTCGTCAGTATTGTAAAAAGAACTGTATTCCGATTCGTGCTAGGTTCTTATTTCAAACACAGGCTTGATGATTTCAACCATACCTAAAAGAAAAAACCTTGTTTTGTAATAAGACCGAAGGAGACTTGAAAAAACATAAACTCATAATATGTCATCATATAATAATACATCTAACAACAATAGACTAGTAGTACATTCAGCTGTCGATCAAAGTGCCACCCACAACTCTTCAACAATTACAAATGTTTCGTCATACTAATAAAAAGATTTGCTGTAAGAAACCTCACACAAAAGTATTTTCCGTTACCATGACAACGTAACGAAGCATCCCACGAAGCGCCTATACCAAGTAAGGACGACAAAATGACTGAATATTTCAAAAAGTCATTTTGAAGGACTTATAAAATTGATATTCTTATAATATTAGCTTCTGATGCTTTCGAATCAAAGATCTTTCTTTTTATAAAATTATGTATTTAGCCTTGTGAAAGCCGCAAGAATCCATTGGATGTGGGAAGTACTGAAAGTGACGATACTAGGCGAGGCCCTTGTCCAACAGTGGACGTCTTTTGGCTGAAATCATTATGAATCTCCGCCCCGAAGACGACCCACTGACCGACTGTTGATGATGATGGAATTGGGCAAGGGCCTATGCCCTTGACTGGTTGTCCGAGAAAATCTTTATTTTTGCCAAGTTAGCGGAAAACACTACCATATCAAACAAAAGTAGTTCACAAATGTAAAAAAAGCCAAACAGCGATACGTATTCATTTTACCCATCTAAAATATTCCAATAAAAATTCAACACCCTTTTTAACGCATCAGAACCTAAAGCAAGCATAGTTACCATGGCAACCAACGTTAAACCACCCAGCTTTCCACGAACAGAAAAATTAATGTAGTTGGATTTAAACATTCACATTCACAAAACAAAAGCATTTAACAAAACCAGATCGGACTCCACAATACCAGAACCATCTAAACTCCTAACTATAAAACACAGCTTCGTCTCTTATCAAGATTAATTGTTGTATGCAAATAATTAAGCCAACACAGTTTAATTTATTATGCACGAAGGACAAACGATGTACGCTGAACCGTGATCACAAATCCTAGCCATTTGTTTTGATAAAGTAAAGGTGACAGTGACGAAAGCTGGGACGTTGGCGGCCATTACTGTGGGCGTCACGACGCGGTGGGTTCGAACGATTATACAGACTGGAGAATTCCTTTATTTGAAAAAAGCGCAGCCACGTAACTAACGGACAGAATATGACAATTAAAGGCGAATTTCACAAATTAAACTGAACGTGTTCAACACATCTAGACCGCATTCAAGAGCTGCCAGTGTCGATTTGACATTGACAGCTGAAACCCGCACTTATTGTGATTTTGAAGCTGGGTATAAAACAAAAACAAAATAGTAAGTTTTTTTTTAATTAGTGTGAATTTTTTTTATCAAATTGACTCATTTTGTTTTTTAAGGTACCTATTCATCATCACTTCTTTTCATTGCTGCATCTAAAGCCTGTTGTTCAGCTTTCTACAATATTATCTAGACCTATGTCCTAAACTGGACAGCTTACATACTCATTCAAGGCCGTTTTCAATCTAGCCTACAGGCCCCATTGTGGGTCGTCTGTCACAGGTCCGATTTCGGACGGAATTGTATGGAGAGAGACAATGTTCTTAGATATTATCGTTTAGAACTTGCCGCTCAACCATTGAGGAGGGTTTGTGGTCTGTCTGAAGGATTGATGAATGGACTCCAGATCCCGAATGGACGTTTATACGCTGCGAAGGATTAGTGTTAATTAATTTATGACCATCCTCTGTGTAGCCTTGACACAGTTTGCTTGTGATGGTTTGTTTACTTTCTTTTGTGTTGTTTGGGGTAATTATATTTGATTGTTATACGGTTTTGGCTTTTACGAATATGTTTTCTTTTCGTCTCATTTGATTAGTTTTTGTAAGACGTCCTTCTGTTTTATTCTCTGATTGGATGTAGTAGTATTAGAAGATTAATAATTTCACCGTAACACGGTAACATTATCCACCAATCTGGTCTGTTTCTCACGCGTTCTTACCCCGTAGGGTTGGGCAGAAGTGTACCTATAGTACAACCACATTTCGCCAGTTATGTTTGAGTCCTATGTAATAGAGGCGAGCCTATTGCCATCAAATGGGCACAAATCCAGACTCTGGAATGCTACTGTAAAATTCTAGATGGAAAAACCCAATAAAACTTTGACTGACCTGGGAATCAAACCCAGGACTATGCTCAACAACCAAAGATGCAGTCTTTATGTTATATCATTACAAAATTAATGAAATAAAAAGATCTGAAGCCACGTCGAAACACAACAAAGAAGCCGAGCTCCAAGACTTTTCCAAAATACAAAAACTTTCCATTGCTTTCATTAGGTTCCTCGGATCCTTTCACCGCGTTCGTAAAACTCTTCGTTTCTAAAGCGATATTATTTCCACATGAACTGCTAAAAGCCAAGCGCGTTACTCATTACATAAACATGGCATTTTCCAGTAACCTTTCAGGCGTGAAAACAATATAATATATCCTACCTACCCACTTGATTTGTGACGAAACTGTCACCATCCAAAAAGGAGCGTATTTTTTTTTCACGAATGTGAATAAATTATCCGTCGAAATTGGTTCTGGAGATTTAAAAATCTGAGACGTATTTGTACATAAAAGAAAAAGTATTTTCCTTATACTTAAATGGTCTGAAAATACTCACACGTTTAAAAGGGTACAAGACAGCAGGCTTTTTACAAAATAAGTAGCAATTCCGCAACAAAAAACTAATAAACAGGCTTTAATAGATAAGCAAACTAAAAAGTAGAAAACAATCTTCAATAAGTTTAAAATAAGAATAGAGTGATTTAAACAAAAAAAAAACAATTTGACGTTAAAAAGCATAGTGTGCTTTTTACGGAATTTTAATCATGACTACTTTTATCAATATCTGTCAATAAAATATTTATAACAATATTGACATCAAAGTATCCGCTTCGCTATCGCTTTTTTAACGATAAAATGAGTTTTTTTATTAATCACTCTGTTCTTTTTTTAAACGATTTTTTTTATTTTTGACTTTTTAGTTCGATTAACAGTTAAAGTGTGCTTTTTGTTAGAATGGCCGGGAGTGTATAATTTGCGCGCCTGCTGCCTACCTTGGATGTGGTAGCCGTTTCCCAAGCTCTCTCTTTAAAAAACCGCTAATCCTAAAGATCCTGCTCAGGATAATAGGATAACGTTACTAAATTATTGTATTGACATCGGTCCTTGATAAGTGTGCTAAGTTTCAATTTGCTCTGACGTATTTGAAGTGAATGAAAATCTCGTTCAAAGATTTCGATTCACACATATAATAAGCTTGTTAAAAACTTCTTGAATTGGTACCTACAGCTTTTAAAATTAATAAGTTATTCATTTCAATAGCAATGCTTTTACGTACTTAAATAGAGTACCTACGAATACAGAGCTCTGTTGCGAGTGGAAGTTATTCATTGCAAATCGGAAAACTACTCGAGTTTCATGAAACTGCCGTGTACCGACCAACTGTCGAAAGCATTCAGTTAAAATCAGCTAAATGCTGTACTGTCGTACAGAGAGCTACTTTGCAGCGAACTACTCGATATTTTAATAACTGGAAGCGTATTTCAGTAGCGCTGAAGCAGAAATTAAAGTACCTATGGAATTTCTTCGAACGCTTTTAGATCTTATGTCTCTAATGACGAGCAATTCTACGTAATCATTTTGAATACTTATTAAGTAATTAAAATACTAGAAAATATATGAAACTCAAAAAAAATAAAAATCTAAATAATCAAATAAAAATCTAAATAATCTAATAATAAAATAATCTGAAAATGTATGAAAAATATATGAACTTAAAGTTTATATATGAAATATATAAAACTTTAAGTACCTTTCGCGTTCGTCTTCTCATAAAAATCTTAATCAATATCAAAAGTAATTTATTCAAACCAGGCTGAAAATCAGCACTTTTTGAACGTCAAAATTACACAAGACAGCGGGCCAAAACGCCCCACCCTTCTCCACTTCCTACGTCTCCGTATTATCTAGGGCAAAAACTTCCCAGAAACTGTCTGTGCAGTTAGAAGAACTTGATTGTATGCAATGAAGAAACAAACACCTTGTAAAAGTGTGCTACTAAATAAAATGTTCCAATGATCGTTGTTCTATCAGACCTTTTCACTTTGAAGGTAAACAGTGAATACTTGTGGAGATTATAGCCATAACTAAACATTATACGTGTGGTAGACGGAATAATGATCACGGATATTATTTTTAGTAGACTCAAGACCCCAAAACTGACCGTAATTCTGTAACCATCAAATCAATACTTCAATAGAATCCTATTTCTATTGTTAAGGACAATGCTACGAATTTACGAAATGAAAGAAGTTCTACAATTCCTAATTCATTACCTCTTTTGTTACAGCGCTTACCTGAAGGACGACTTTGCGGTGCTTCCCTACCTGGATGCAGGCTTCAACCGGGTGAGTTTATTCTTCGATTACTATACTTTAATACAGACATGCATGCACTAACTCCTAAACCTTCTAAACTACAAAACGCCACCTGCTTCGATCCTTACATATTCCTTGGGCTTGTTCATACATCTGGTCATACACGCATTGAGAGTTGCGAGTACTACGCACCAGATCTTTTTGAAGAACATCACCGATCACGTATTTATTTATTTATTTTATTTTATTTTATTCCGGAAACTTACAGCTCACATAAACGATGTTATTAAACAATATGAAACTGAAGGTCATTTACAAGTTCCCACTGATAGGCTTACTTTATATAGGTATATATACTATATGTTCTCCTAGGGCAGGGATGGCGAACCAATGGCACGCGAACAAAATAATTTGGGCACGGCAGCCTAAGTCACAACATCAAACATAGAAATCCTAGCGAGATAAGTTCATCTTCTTAAGCCTGAGTCGTTACTTTCAGAAACCGTACCTATGCCACATGATTCCAGTTCAGCTTGCATTCTGCTAAAAGTAATATGTAAACCTAATACCAGACTGGGCACGTCACGATTGCGGCGGTAAGTCCCCTCTTTGAGGAGTGGCTTGAGAGACGGCACGGCGTCCCCACCTTCCGCCTGACGCAGGTCCTCACGTCTTCGGGAGGTTCCTGTTTCGGATAAGGTGAGAGGAAACGCCCGGGTGTTTCCACTACGTAGATCGCCCTGTGGACACGGTGGAGCAAACGGTGGAAGTCTGCCCTGCTTGGGCGGAGCACCGCCTTGTCCTTGTGGAGGCGATCGGTAGCGGCGATCTCTCGCGTCCAGCCCTGGTCCAGGCCATGGTGCGGAGCGAGAGTGCATGGGTAGCCGTCACCTCCTTCTGCGAAGCAGTAATCCTCGCGAAGAAGGAGGTGGCGCACGTGAGGGAGAGGCAGTACATGCGCCCTCACGGCCCTAGCCTCCGCAGGAGACTAGGGCCCTGGGTTTCGGGAATCCCAGGCTGATTCCCGGCCACCGTAGGCGCGGGCTTGCGGACAGCGAGTAATGGGTAACTCGCTGTCCGGTAAGGACCAAGCCCGGGTCATCGGCGCGTTGTGTTCCACGCGCGCCTACAAACGATATCATCACCAACTGATGGGGTCCGCAAGGACCGATGCCTGCTAGGGGTGCGGGTTGTTTGAAAGAGATACCGCGGCCTCTGGCACACAGGCAACTGAGGGAACACGGGTGGGTTTTAGTCAGTAAAAGTCTGACACGCCCTCCTGCTCCACCCAGAGCCGGAGAAGTTATTTGATGATTTACCACCCAAAAAAACCAGACACCAGAAGTTGCACTAATTTTTTCTTTCATTTAAATAAAGTGGTGTGATGTTGATTACTGTATAATAATAGTACAAGTCCATTTCTATTTGCAAATAAAGACTCCCAATTTTATTATTGTGCAAGTATTTCGTTTTTTTCCAGTAGTCGATAATGTGCCAGTGCCATATAAAATATTTTTTTGGAACAAAATGGCTCGTAGAGATTAAGAAGGAAGTTCGCCATCCCTGTCCTAGGGCGTGCCTTGTAAATACGTTTTGTTAGCCGCTCTTCATTCATCCGCTCAACATGATCAAACCATAGCGTACTCTTATTCCAACCTATCATTGTCCCACTACAAGACAAAGGCATATAGGGCTCGTGGCTAAGTAACCACAGCCGCACAGGTTGACCGATCAGGTTCAGCTACGCTTGCCGCAGTTGTCCGTGCTTCGGTGAACATCTTTACATACCATGATCTCTCTTTGCCTCGGATAGCATGTTTAGCTGTTGGACCCGGCTATCATTCGTGGTTCTTTGACAGTCGTTACGGGTCGTCAGAAGCCCGAAAGTCTGACAACCAGTCTTACCAAGGGGTATCGTATTACCCAATAACTGGGTTGTGGAGGACAGAAACGCAGTCGCTCCATGTAAAATACTAGTATTCAGCTGCATCCGGTTAAACTGGCAGCCACAACAACAAAATAGTTGGAAAAGGTTTGGCAGATAATGGAAATGCAGGACAAAGACCACTTCTCATACAGAGTGATGATTTCAGACTATAACTCCAGGTTTCCTCACGATGTTTAAACTCAATTTGAACGAGAGAGCCTTCAATTTTAAGGAACTATATAGATATTAGATCACGAGCAGAGCTTTACTGTAATATAGGATGCGTCTCTTTTTCTTTTTGATGTACTCGATGGTAATTTTTAAATTAGTTGCGCCCGGTATATGGCTACATTAATAGCAGCATCAGTAGCGTTCTTTAGAGCAAACAGGCTAATTAATATGCTCATTATCTAATTAGCCGGTTTCCTCTAAAGATTAAAAAAAATCCCTCAAAGGCAGCACTAGTGGGAGGTACACGTGTTTTGATTTCCATATAACGTTACGTACGTTAGTAACGTTAAATGCATGAAAAGAAACATTGAAATAAATAAAGAAAATTAACAGAAGATTTTACATCTGCTCTTAAGTATTATATCTTAGTCGCATTATCTTCCATGTCCAACAAAATCACTTAAACAATATTGCCTTCCTCTTCACAGTACTTTTGAGTTTCCACAATAAGGAACACTTGCATCATCATCAGATTCTGTTAAGGTTTCATTTAGGTTCAAAGTATTATCAAAGTGATATAATTATACATTGTAGCATAACAGAAAGCATAGCGGAAAATTGCCCGATTTGAAGAAGTAAAAGTGCAGGATGTCTCAGTCTTATCTCTCTCTCTCTGTCTTATCTCTCTCTCTGTCTTATCCTTTAAACATTTACTTAAGTCGGATCCGATAACAAAAAAGCATTACCGGTCGCAATGCATTCTTTAATGTTTTCATTAAAAGGAAGCACAAACAAAAATATATGTACATTTAATATTTAAATCTCTGACAACAAATAAAACTAACGACTCACCTTTCTTCGAGTTTTCATTACCTGAAACAGGAACATCACGCAAGCCGTTAATTTCATTTTTACAATGTACGATTAACGTTAATCTCAAATTGAAATCAAAACATATGTACCCTCCATTAGTCAGCGCTACCCAGAGGCAAAGGCAGCCCTCTGACGGATCTATTTTGAATCTTCAGAGGAAACAGGCTAATTGCAATCAATGGCTAACCCTCGGCGTCATCGCTGTTGACTTTAGCGACGCCGTATTTTAACCCCTTAAAGGCTTCTTCAAACAGCCGCGACGCGACAGCGCGACGCGACACTTGTAGAACAATTTCCATTAAGTTTTTATAAAAATTGTTCTACGAGTGTCGCGACGCGACTGTCGCGTCGCGCTAGTCTGCACGAGCCTTAACACACATTCAGGCTGAAACATGACCGACAAAGTTAAAAATGAATTAACTATACGACGCTAGCAAATCTCCTGTATCTACCAAACCGAATTAGGTACCTAATAAAAGCGCAGTGTTGTATTTTCTACGTTAAGGTGAGCGCCGAGAGTTTAAAATACAACAGAGCAATATTTTTTAAGAAGCACATTTAAGTATCGCTACTGTTAGTGAAAACGGGCATACACTGCAATTCATCATCCTCCTGCCCGTGCCCCAATGAGGGTTTTCTGAAATGACGTGCACTAGGTGTCAGCACTGAGACGTCAGGTACGGGCACCTGTTACAAGTGTCAAAGCGCCAACGGACCGAATGGTGAACGAAGGAATGAAACGAATGACACCAAGTAGTTTAAGTTAATTGTCAAACTGGAAGATTTCTTGTCAAAGTGGCGCCAACTGGTGGCTTGAATATTCATGAAAACCCTCATTTAATTGAGATGGGCGCTACATGTATTTTTCTTCCACACTTCTGTTTTAGTCGTCATCTCGTTAGTCACCCCTTTCCAATCATATCATCATTTAGACAGTCCATCCATCGTATTTGTCTGTTAAACTGCAAGTAAAAAACAGTAATAAATTCAATATGTTTACAATCTTGCGCGCATCTTTGGTTTTACTACTACAGACGTGGGTAATATTGAAAGCAATTTTGTACCAACGTAAAACCCCTCGGTTTTACGTTACAGCTAACAACTCAGGTGGATACTGGATAGGCTGCGTCTTGTTGGCGAACCGTTTATCTGTATACCAGCTTTTGCCAGCGGCTTCGCCCGCGTGGAGGTACCGACCTGTATAATACACCGGTATTACACATATAAACCTTCCTCTTGAATCGACTTCGTTTTATACTATGTAAAGATAAAACACAAAAATTGTTTCTACCTATGTCCGTTATAGACTGAGAAACCTTCCAACCGATGTACCCCAAACCGGTTTCATTAGAAAGGCAACTAAAAGATTTTAGACAACTAAACCAAACAAAAAAAGAAACAGACAAAACAAAATCGCTATCTGCTCATCTGCCAAATCATCATTTTCCCAAATATGTCGGGGTCAGCTTACTAAAAAAACTACGCTAAAAAAAGAAAAACAAAATGTATTTCTTTTTTAGCGCAGTAACACACGCCGGGTATCCGCCAGTACTGACTAAACTATCATGTACCTACAGTAGGTTCAACTACTGTTTTGTTACCACTGACGTCCACGTCAGTGGTAACAAAACCAGCCAGGCCAGCCAGGCCAGCTCAAGGCTAGGCCTGTGGTCGACTGTACGATGCAGGAACACTTTGTGCGTCATTTTCGATACAAATTTAACGCTGTAAAAAGAACAGTCTCGTGTGCGTAAGAATCATGCAGGGCTTTTTTTGGGTGGGAAATCATCAAATAACTTCTCCCGCTCTGGGTGGATCTGGAGAGCGTGTCAGACTTTTACTGACTAAAACCCACCCACGTTCTCTCAGTTGCCTGTGTGCCAGGGGTCGCGGTATCTCTTTCGAACAACCCCCACCCCTGGGACAACCCGCACCCCTGGAACAACCCGCACCCCTGGAACAACCCGCACCCCTGGATCATGCAGGGCTTTGTTACAGTTTTACCGGTCTTGAATGTTTTCAAAATCTTACACAATACAACTAACCTTATATAAAGCTTTATTGTAGGAAAAAAATATCCTTAAAATAATAAAAAAAAAAAATTATTGCAGACCACATCATCCATAAAAATACAAGTCTAACGAAGTACTTTAAGTCTAACTAGCATGGAATTCCCTTAAAAATTAGTTTTAAAATCAATCTGAAAACAGTTCTTCGCACTAAGCTAGCTTTGTAGCTCAAATAATAAAGTTTTACGTTATAAAGGCACGCTCCTCTTCGCCACTTTGTAATAGTATGATGAATCGTTCCTAAATAATGGATGTTTTTACGCTTTAATATAGTTATATTAACGCGTCTGACAATAACGCGGCTTTCTAGGAATATTTAGAAATAAGTCAAGCTTTACGTAAACGAAGCAGAAAGAGTATGTAAGGATCGTAGCAGGTGGATGCTGTAGTTTTTGCCCCCATAGGAGGATGAGGGCGTGAGTTTATTTATGTATGTAAATCAACCTTTTTTTTATTTTTTCAAATAACTTCTCCCGCTCTGGGTGGAGCAGGAGGGCGTGTCAGACTTTTACTGACTAAAACCCACCCGTGTTCCCTCCGTTGCCTGTGTGCCAGGGGCCGCGGTATCTCTTTCGAACAACTCTCACCCCTGGAAGTCAAGCTTTACGCCATTACTGTAAAAAATACGTTTATTGAAAACTAGCGGCTTCGCCCGCGTGGCGGTTGAAAACTATCCCACGGGAACGTACTACCGGAATAAAACTATCCTATATGTTAATTCAGTTTATAAAATATCTGTGTGCCAAGTTTCATCCAAATCCGTTCAGCCGTTTTTGCGTGATTGAGTAACAAACATCCTCACAAACTTTCACATTTATTATATTAGTAGCATAGTAGGATACCTTCTTAAAACGCATCACGTTTCTAAAACATTCCTTTTTTATAATTTTTTTATATTTATTATACATTGATGCTAAACCCTCCCCACCTAGAACCTCACAATAAAAGTGTAAAATGATACCTAGTAGGTGCGAAAGTAGCAATAGTACAAAATAGAGCTATATTTCGATCTCGTCCATATTGTTGACAATAAGTCCAGAAACAGTGAAAGCTCGGTATAACAAGACAACACAAAACGCGACGGCTGCTGTTTAAAAAGCCGGGCGGAAACTTTTAATTTTCTATAAAAAGGATTCTGTAGGACTGTACATTACAAGGAAAAGTTTCACGGAATAAAAAAAAGCTGGACGAAGCCTTATATCAATGCTGAAAATTTTCAATTCTAACAGATACTATTATTAGCACAATAATGGGATATTTAAAAAAAATTGTGAATGGGAATCTGCAAAACTGCAGGAAAATTGATAACGTAGGTAATTAAGCCTGATTTAGAAAGTTCTTTGTTATTATGAAAATCACATTTGGCATAGCATAATCATCAGCCAGTAACGTTCTCCACTGCTTGAACACAGGCCTCCTCTCTGAGGGCTCACGCAGGCCCAGGGCGGATCATGTCACATGTCTTCGAACATTTGGTTCTTAGATATGTCGATTTCCCCACGATGTTCTACAAATTGTTTCTATTTTCCACAAAAATATTCTTAATTAGGTTTGACAGCGCTTCGATTTAATAAAATTTATATTTACCGCCTTTTTGGTTGGCTGCAGGGCTGTAGCTAAAGCTAGATTCATGAGCTAATAGCTTAATTCTGCAATTTTAATGAGCAATGCCCTGTTCAAACATTCCTAAGTCTGGCATCGCATCTGTTTACACTAGGGCCGTTGTAAATCAAACAGTTATACATATTAAAATCCTTCACTAAAAGGACACAATAAACACAGCAAATAATGAGCTACACTCAACATTAAATGCCTGTGACTTACCTTGTAAACACAACAATATTATTACCTACCATAACACTGGTATTTAGCTTACCCTGGATCCATATTTTACCTATTTGCTAGTCAATGGGAGCAGACGAGAGGGCCGAGCTGAACTAACGCGGTTTACAATGACATCAGTGAATAGCAATGAGTTTATGTAAATGAGAGCCACTTAGCTCGAGCGTCGGCTTTATACTGACCTAGTAATACAAGTCACGAGAAACCATTGTCTATAGAGTGGGTTGCCTGCCAGTCCTTGCCAGTTGTCGCCTCTAATTTCACGATAGTTAGTTTAAATGGGACTTGGGGGGCATTTCACCTCTTTATTTACGTGAACAGCCTATGCAGTTTAAATAAGCATAACATTTGACAAGCCAGGCATTTGTCTTAGGTTTTAAAAAAACCCTGTCGCATATTATGTAGGTAATTTTCCTACTGCTGGGACACAGGCCTCTTCTCGAGAGAGGCTTAGTACTTGGTAGATGTAAGATGTCGAACATTTTTGGTGCTAGGACATGCCGATATTTTCCTTCACCGTTTTCAGAGCAATAATGATGAAATAACTTTCTTAACTTTATTTCTATTTCGTTCTTTCTTTTTTCTTTCTTTCTTGTCTTTCTTTCTTTTCTTTCTTTCTTTTGTTTTGTTTCTTAGTAAAGCGGCACTATCTGGGTTCGAACCTACGACCTACAACTCGTAAGTCGCGGCCGCCACTGTCCAAATAACCCTGTGTTACATAGAAATTCTATAGATACTATTTCATGTCTCTTAAACAGCTGCATACATGCTTGACAACAAAAGAACTAAAACATTTGTTGGTAAAGTTTACAACTTCATTTTAAAACACACAAGACATTCTTCAAGTCAATCTCTCTCTATGAACCACCTAACCAAAATGTCTAGACACATACCCACAAATCTAGCTAGATATTAGGTAGACTAGTCTGGCAACAAAAGATGGTTCTCAACAGCGCGGTAGAACAATAGCTTTGTCTGAAGTTGGCTCCCTCATCCCTATTCTAATAATGAGCTCTGAACGAACAAGTTTGAGCCACCCCTATCGAAACACACGTATCATGTGGCATCTTGTCAATAAATTCAAGAATGCCAAGCACGATTCCAAGTAATGTAGGCTTGGATGTAAGTTTAAGATAGTTTTAATTAAATATTTGAATAAGTTTACCTTTATTTTTTAATTTGATTTTTTTTTAAACGGTAGTTCATAAAATATGGTAGTTCTTAAGGTGTGGGTGTAAATGTTTTTTGCAATTCGCAGATCAGTGCCAGGTTGTATCACTATCACTACGTATTATAAAACAAAGGCCTCCGCCGCGTCTGTCTGTCTATCTGTTTGCAATAAACTCAGAGAGTACTTACTGAATGGATTTTAATGCGGTTTTCACCAATAGACAGAGTGATAGGTTAAGGTTTAGGTGTAATTTGTTAAGATTTTGTTTAAATTGGTTAAAGCAGGCCGCTGGCAAAATCTAGTGATGGTTAAAATATGATTCGGGACAGTAACAAATGTGGCTTTACAGAATTATAATCATTAAAATCATCCATACCTTAGCACCGTTAGTTCCGTGTGTTGCCGGACGTAAAAGAATAGCACCATCCCATTTCTTCCCGTGGGTATCGTAGAAGGCGACTAAGAGACTTACTAGAGAATGGGCAGCAGCGTTCTCTATGCATTTTACCACCATACTGCGATCACCAACCCGCCTACCAAGCGTGGCGATTATGGCAAAACCGCCCCTTTTTGGGGAGGCCTATATCCAGCAGTGGACGTCTTTCGGCAGAAGTGATACCTTATCGCATCCACCATGTAGATATTGTTAACTATGAGACACTAATTACTATTAGTAATCGTCGCCATTATCTCCTCGAATTTAAAATTATGTTTTATAAAATTGTGGACACCCCAAGATCAAACAAAACTTGACCAAATCATAAAAGTAACAAGCGTTTGATCATAAAGACATTCCTGAACATTTAACTTTTCAAATGAAACGAATGTTTCGTTCAACTTTCTGTGTTCACAGTTAATAAATGTCAGAACTAGTTCTATTCGTTTTCAAGAGACCGGCGCCAAAGAGTCGTATTTGTTTTATAAACTCAATTCGAGAATAGTTAGACCGATAATCCTTGGCTTCAACGGCACAATCATTTTTCACAATAAAAATTAAATAGGTTTGTTGGAATTGTGGATGCTATGATTTAAAAATTGAAGTTCCATTTTCAAATGTGAGGAATGAAATCCTAGCAAAGCGTTGACCAAACAAGATCTGAATTTAAAAAAAAAACACCCCTAGTCTTCTAGTTAGAAAACACTTTACTTACTTACTTTACTTACTTTTTGTTTGTCATGACTGAAAAAAGAGGTTCGAAAGGCACGGAAGTAAAATTGTTAAATTAGAACTCGCTGTCGACGGGTGCGGTTGTGTAAAATTTCATTAGTATTTAGGAATTAATAAAAACTTTTTCCAAAAAAAATAACAACTGACTTCCGAAAAAACACTACAAAGTGAAAAATAACTTCGAAGGCGGTGACAAAAAATTAAAATACGTATTCAAAGTCACCGACTTTCAAATAAAAGAATGAAAGAATCATCAAAATCGGTTCACCCAGTCGAAAGTTCTGAGGTAACAAACATATAAAAAAACATACACTCGAATTGAGAACCTCCTCCTTTTTTTGAAGTCGGTTAAAAATTAAAATTAAAAGTTCTATATGGATTCCTCTCTCAAATAAAAGTTTTCTCTTCTTCTATTCTATTTATGTTGTTCCGTTCGTTTGTTGTTTGTATGCTTAAATCTTTAAAACTACGCTACGGATTTTGGTGCGGGTTTTTTTAATAGATAGAGTGATTCAAGAGGAAGGTTTTTATGTATAATACACTGACCTCCACGCGGGCGAAGCCGCTGGCAAAAGCTAGTGTACATATAAATAGTAATTAGCTACTACGTATCTTAGGATCGTAGCAGGTGGCGTTCCATAGTTTCTGCCTGGGAAAAATGCTTGAATTTATGAACGTATATAGTTAACATCTAATGTTAGTTTCCTTTTAACAAAGATACACATTAATAAGTAAATACACATATTTAAGCTATACCTCAGCCTAGTATTGCGAAGGTATCTTCCCTACTTCTAACTACACTCTGTTCCAAATTGTTGGGTAGGTTCTTCTTGCCAGAACTCTTCCAAAACACAAATTAACTGATATGTCATATCCTCAACAGGTGATGGTGGAAACATTGAGCGCCACAGCGTGGTGCGCGGAAGTGCTTCAGTCGCGCGCCGCGGGCGCATCGATGCGCGCGCACGTCGCTGCCGTGGCTGCGCTCGCCGCCGCCACCGACCGCTGCCGCGACCTGGTCGCCGTCACTGACGACCAGCAGAGGATACTCGTGAGTACATCTTCTAAAGAATTTGAAATTCTTAAATTCAAACTCAAACTATTTATTTCAAATAAACCAATTACAGGCACTTTTGAATTGTCAAGGTCGGTGAGTTAGAAAGATGAAGCTAGTTGCCCAGTCCAAAGCGTAGGTACCTATGGAGAAGAACGGGCAAGAAACTCCATGGACACTCTTTTAAAATCATGGTATTGTTACAAAAAGTTGGTTACATCATTATGTCGAAATTATCAATGTGAGAACGATGTAAAAAGACGTGCACATTCAAGCGTCCGTAATTAAAACAAAAATAAAATACTCGTACCAATTCAGAAATTAAAATAAGCCGTGGGAGCTAGGAGATGACCAGTCCCTACTGGCGGCGCCCGTTCACGAACATGACGTGTGGATCAGCACCATTCAGCTCAACCATTTTGAAGGGAACTTAATGATCCAACACACACGCCACCACCAGCGAGACATTTGAGTGAGCATGACATACTCTCAGCTGCCAGGGCACATTCAAGTCAATGAAAGACGTACCCTGTAAATGGTAGCTTTATAGTAGGAACATAGTGCTCACACATATGCTATGCAATTATACAATACCTACTAGAAGTTTGAATTTATACAATGCAAAGATATCTAGTCTTTTACAGTCTTCAGCAGCTCCAACAACGTTTTCAAATGCTAATCAATTTGGTTTAAGCTACCTTGTGGAGCAGGACAAGCAGCGTTTAGCCAAGCATTTTTGTCAGCGATGTAATCTCCCAACTTATAATAAGCATGGCTGCATAGTGTGCGTTTTATACAAGATTTAAATTTCATTTCATTCAGTTGGAGTATGTGGGGAGGTATTTTATTGTGACATTTTAAACAGTACCCCATGAAGGATGAGTCTACTTTAGCCAGTCTGAAGCCTGGTTGAACTAATTGGTTCCTATTTCTAGTCCCAACGGTGTGTCTTTCACCTCTTTTACTGAAAAGATTTACATTTTTCCTGACGTACATGATGTTCTCATAGATACATTGACAAGGTACCGGCATGATATTAATATTTTTGAAAAGTTCCCGTAGTGAATCTCGCCTACGGAGGCCATATATTGCTCTGATGGCCCTTTTCTGCAGAATAAAAATAGACTCGATATCTGCAGCCCGTCCCCATAGTAAAATACCGTAAGACATGATACTATGAAAGTAACTGAAATAGACTAACCTCGCGGTTTCTACATTAGTGAATTGGCGGATTTTTCTTACAGCATATGCTGCTGAACTTAGCCGTCCTGCAAGAACTGTTAAATGAGGACTCCACTGTAGCCTTGAGTCGAGCGTGATCCCTAGGAAAACAGTTTTATCGACGAATTCTAGTTTCTCTTTATTCAATACCATGTCACAAAATCAACAGTCGTCAAATCAACGACGGAAGCTTTTGCGTGGAGTGAATAGGCGTTTGTTTTGGACGATCCCCGAAACATTCAGCGACATGTAAGCCATTCTCAAGATTGAAGAGTATAGTGGTTGTTCCTGCATAGTATTCACAACCATTCGACAGGCTTCCGAACCGAAAATGTGAAATTGTTGATTACCTGATTTGCCTAGTCCCCGACAGCTAATAGCCGTCGGAAGAATAGCGGCCATCTATTTGGTTTAAACTGACAACATTTTCGGGTTTTAGATTTGTGAACAGCATTTAGCTCCTTCGATAACATTGATTGGTATTGTGAATAGGTATGCTGTTTATTCATATGAAAATTGTATGTATAAAGGTTCACGATCTTTTAACTTAGGGTGGGGCATTTTTTTATCTGTCTTACTTTGGTTCATGAGTTTAGCTTTAAGGAATCAAGATACAATTGTCATCACAATGAGCAACATACGGCTGTACGAGCGACAAGTAGTGCAGTATCGCGTTGCACGCGCACCAGCACACGCGATCCATAGAGCGACTCTTAAGTTAATAATTCGTTGATAATAATTAAAATTAAAACGTAGTAAAATTTAACTAACTCTCGTTCAACAGCTGGCCAACAAATCCTGGTGCAAGGTACTGGGCTGGCGCGTTGACGAGGGTCCGAAGCTGCTGTCTGACACAGCAGGGGGTGAAGCGCTGCGCCTGGCTACTACCGGGGCACGAGACTGGGAGGCACCTGTCACTCTGCGTCGCCGCGCCGCTCCCGACCCCATCCTGCTGCCCTGCCGCGGTGCTGCTATCGGACTCACCAAGTACGTAACTTTTTACCCTTAACAGTTCCTAGGTACCGTGCACCGATCAGATTATTGAATAGTTACTTCGTCTATCGATGTTTTTTTGTAATAAAAGATAGGGTTTAAGTCCAACACACCCTAAGAAAAATATTCCCAAAACATTTAGTAGTTAATGGTTTTTTTTTTTTTGCCTTGTTTTTTGTTTCACATTTGGGTTTTGTTTTGTTGTAGATTAAGTATATGTTTGTGTTTTATTTTTAAACAGTATCTGCGATTGGATACGGACACTGTCTTTTTGTTGAGGTTTTTCGCAAAACTCCATAAAGGGGTTACCTTTCCTTGTTAGCCGCATAAGTTTTTGTACAGTTGTACAGTACGCGTGTCCGCCCCCCACGTAGCCAGGCGTTCAGCTTGGACGTAAGGTAGGATTTTAGGGGGCAGTAGTTAATGGTTTCGTACATTCAGATTTTAAACTGGAATAGACTTATCCACTAGTTTCTAGCTGCCATTTACGACTACGTTACTAAAGTTTGGCCTTAATAATTATGGAATTATTTAAACGTTTGCATGCGATTATTTGCATAATTTCCTCTTTTTGTTCTGTTGAAACGTTATCAGTAACAAAACATAGAATATTACCAACAATATATCCTCATTGTGACGTAGGTTAAATTAACGGCCAAAATGTTGATTGGGGATCAATAACACAGTAACATAGATAACCTATGTAAGCAAAACAAGGACTCGGAAATTTATACCTAAATAATTCGAGGTCGCCCAGTGGTCGAAATTTGACCATAATTTATTTAAATAGAAATACATTATTATATAAATAACCTTAGCTTTCTGAACTCCTTCTCCACATAAACTTGAACTGTGCCTTTCATACAAAGAGGTACAAAGTTTTTGCTTCACGTATTATTATATAGATAACTAGCTTGTGCCCACAGCTCCGTCCGCGTGGATGTTGGTTATCGCGTAAAAAAGGTAGCCGATGTCCTTCTCCATATCCCAGGCTATCATCATCATCATCATTATTTCAGCCGAAAGACGTCCACTGCTGGACATAGGCCTCCCCCAACGGGGGGGTTTTACCATAATAGCCACGCTTGACAGGCGGGTTGGCGATCGCAGTATGGTGGTCAAATGCATGGAGAACGCTGTTGCCCATTCTCTAGTAATTCCCTTAGTCGCCTTCTACGACATCCACGGGAAGAAATGGGATGGTGCTATTCTTTTAGGTCCGGCACCACACGGAATACAGTCCAGGCTATATCTCTGCCAGATTGCATGACGATCAGTTCGGCGGTTTGGGCGTGAAAGCGTAACAGACAGAGTTACTTTCGCATTTATAATATTAGTAGAGATATTTATGCAGTAGCAATATCTACATGCGCAGTTCACATTCCTGTGGTTATCATTGGTGACCACAAGTGTCATGATCATAACCCGAGATGAGGAGAAACTCGACCAGCCGATGCAGTATGATCTTCTGGATACACAGTTTATTCTATAATAATTTATCAACATCTCTCTTTCAAAACGAAAAATCTTAAAGCACTATATTCGCGTGAAATAACTATTGCAACTTTCAGAAAATACTATGTTTGTAATATCATAAAATTTTTATCAATACTTTAGGAGAATATCGCTTTTGAATCTTGCGTAAGTGTCTTTATTTAAGCCCGTAGTTGTACCATTTTCCTTGCTGAAGTTGGGCCCCATCTTTTTGTCTCCTTGAAAAGGTACTGCACTCAGCCGTTTGGCCGATAAATCTATGAAACCCCACGGGCCATAATTCTTTTACTGACCTTTAGCTACGGGTACACAGGTAGGGACGTTCATATGTATATTCCTTTTTATCAACAAGAAATTTCAACATCCGGGCTGCTATATATATTTTTTCTTTATAGAATATCACAATAAATTCACATTACAATCTAGCCGCCATAAATAATGTTCGTACTTACTAGATACTGCCTGACATGACAGAGGTCACTCTGGTCTTGATGCAGATTTTTTCCTCGCTTAGTTTTTAAGATAAACCTATCTAATCTTTTTTCGTTGAAGGTATTTATTTTTCTGTCTCTCTCTAACTCTTCTCTCTTTCCCCCAGGAGCACTTCGCATATAGTATTCGTGTGCGAGCCGACCCACGCGATAGAAAACGAGCGTGGCCGAGGATCCCTGCACTCCATCCGGCGTGGGTCCCTGGATGTACGCTCAGTCGCGTCCGATGGCTTGCGACGAACTTCTCTTGCGAAGCTGCAAGGGTTGCCGCTTGAAGCTCCCATTACTAAGGTAAACGGGAAATACATAATTTCTGTTCTACAAGAACGTGTGTGGACTACTCACATACTTATTGCCTCGGAAAGAACGTTAAGCTGTTGGTCCCGGCTGTCATTCGTGGATATTTGACAGTCGTTACGGGTCGTGAGAAGCCCGAATGTCTTACCAAGGGGTATCGTATTACCCAGTTGCTGGTTTGTGGAGGTCAGATAGGCAGTCGCTCCATGTAAAATACCGGTATTTAGCTGCATCCGATTAGAATGGAAGTCGACCCCAACAAAGTTGTGAAAAGGCTAGGTAGATGATGAACGAGTTAGGCCTTGTCTAGAACTTTTTAGCTTTAAAGTCTTGTGGCGCAACTGACTTGCTAAATTGCAGGAGCTTCCATTGAAAACTGTGATGACCTTGCCCCTTGATAGCACCAATCCTGTTCTTAAATGAGAACAAAACAACACTAATATTTAGCACACAACAAACTAGTGAAGCAATGATCCATGAAGTCTCCTAGCAATCACTATTGTTATGATAATATTTACAGCTACTAGGAAGTATACAATAATAGGCCATATGCCGTTCCATACAAAAGAAATTATATTTTTATGCGACACATACGGGCCACTAAATTTTATTACATATTTCATCAAAGAACATTTCGTACGATATATGAGTCTCTTTATGTCCACGTATTAATATTATAGCCTTTGTTTCATATGTTTAGCTGCAGGTATCTATATTATCACCAGCTCTCCACCTAGATAAAGTTTAAGGGCAATAAATTTTCATATCCTCTGATAGCCGTAATGAGAATAGAGTGGTCTCGTACTAAACTTACTTTCGTATAAATAATAGTTTAAAAACACGCTTTAAAAACTAAAAAAGACGAAAATCATTTAAAAAAAGCGTAGGGCGCTGTTTGAGGTATATATATACCTCAAACGCCGCCCCACACTTTTTTGAAATTATTTTCTGCTATTTTAGTTTGGTTTTTAAAACGTGTCGTTTAGTTTTTTTTTTACTATTATTTATTTTATCATTTTTAGTTCTGCTATCTACAAAAGTGTGATTTGTAAGATTTTTTCTTCTTGTTTTTTTTTTAATTATTGATTTGTCATCGGTCCTCGATAATTCTACAAAGTTTCAATTAAATCTGACCGTTTAAAGTGGGCCAAAATCAAGTCCAATTGAGTCAGTTACAAACAAACCTACAAACATATAGGTGAAGCTAACAAAAAGCATGTAAAAATACCTGGAATTGTCTTTGGCTTTCCTTATCTCACGTTTTTACAACATGTCCTTGCTAGACCTCGCCTGTCTGAATCACACAATTTCTTTGTAATTACACTATAAAGTTACTCGTGGTATGATATCATTAAATAAATAAACTTGCAACACATTTTGTTTGCAAACAGTGATTCAGTTCATATTAAAATATCCTTTATGTGATATAGAAATATGAATAGTGAAGCATCGTCCGATAAAAAGCTGTGAATCAACTGCTTTCACTTTGTAATATTCATCAGTTATTTTGAAAAGAACACATTGAAGCTTCCTTTGAGGTTATTTAAATTTTATTAAATGATTTGTGAAAAGCGTTGGACAGAAACTACAAATTGACTATTCTTAGGTGATATCTCTGTTGTCTGCCGCAACGGAAGGTGCTCCTCCATCCACAGTGGCGTGCATCGACAGGGCAGTGGACATGCTGAGGACCTCCGAGCTTTACTTACCCCAAATGAGGGGAAATGACGACCCCAGAATGCGTGGTGTTGAAGACCCCATCGCCACTGACCTCATCGGAGCCTTATTGTCGGTGAGTGAAAATCCTCTTTTGTAAAAGACACAGAATAAGCTTTCCACCAAATTACAATAATTACAATATTTCGTATATAATTCACAGTGTGTAATCGTTCTTACCAAGCCACGTAAAGCTACCCTGCACACCGTATAATTATTACAAAATTAATATCAAATTGATGTTGTCTGCTCACATAACGATAATTATAATTAATTATGATATTACGTCTATGTAGATGATATTATGATATTTAAAAAACTATGTTTATATTATTATTATTTTTGATGTGATATAATGATTGTAGATATTGGCTATTTAAAGTAACGTTTGCATGTAATGCTATTTATGTATGTACTAACGGTGGTATTTATTTGTTTACGATCCTGTTCGCGTGGGGAAGAGGGAGCAAGTGAACACTAGCCTATTCTTTATGGTAGGAGGTTTGGAATACAAGTCTGTCTATGTCTATACCTTCAAACATATAGACTATTTAGATAGTACATAGATCTTTGTGATTCATGCTTTCGTTTCTTTTACACAGGGCTCATTTTTAAGTAATTTAAACTATATTTTTTGTTTAATAATTATGTATTGTATGTATTATTAGTATTTATATTGTTTTATAAAATCGTTTGGCTTTCTAGAATAGCAACTAACACGTAATGCCGGTAACAATATTCGCACAATCTGACACCCTGAGTATACAAATGTGAATGTATAATATGTTTTAACTTTTTTTTTTTTAGGTATATAAATGTAAAATGAACCCTGGGTAACATAATTTCCGTCTTGATCTCAATTCTATTCAGCCTTTCGGAATGTTTCACTGTTAATTTTGTGTTTACCACAATTTTCAAAAATCTGTGTAACATAATACTAACTATTTTCTTTAACTAGTCATTATTTATTACCTACTAACTTAAATTATACTAATAACTATCTTACTAATTTTGTGCATAATATAAACTAGCCACGCCATATTGCAAGAAACTTCAACAAAATAACTAGAGAAAAGTTAATTTTGTATCTGTCCCATATGCCCCTATGTCTGTGGCATATGCCCCTTAAAAATACAAACATATTTTCTAAACAGAACATGGCAAGGGTTCTTTAAAAAAAAAATATTTGAGAACAAAATCCTTAAAACTAGAATTTTTAGAGCATGCTTCGAATCTCGTAGAAAACCACGCTGTAAAGAAACATCAAATGTACTACTCAAAAAGTAGATAATTAATAAAAAAAATGTTTATTCAATTACAGCAAGGGCCGACCAACACGTTGTCCTCTCGACGAAGCAGCAATGATTCCACTGTCGTCAGGTCGCAGACCAACAGGACCAACATCAAACACAAGGTAATCCATCCGGCAACATTTTCGTCTATTTTCACTTTATATTACTAATATCTGAATGACCGAGCTTTGCCAGGTTTTTTTTTTTTTTTGACGTTTTCTAAAAATGAAACCTAGCTAGATCGATTTATCGCCCCCGAAACCCCCTGCATAGGTACAAAATTTCATGAAAATCGTTGGAGCCGTTTCCGAGATTCAGATTATATATATATATACAAGAATTGCTTGTTTAAAGATAAATAGATGTTATAATAAAATAAAAAATCCCCCAAGTTCCAAAACTAAAAAAAATCTGCGCAATGTTTCTGTGATTTTATGAATTTAAATGGTTAATTAAGTATGTTATGCAGGCGTTAATTTAAATGAGTGTGCCATCTAAAAGAATATACAACGAAACAGTTAAGTAACATAATATGGCTTTCAGTTTTCCCAGGCTGTAGCCTAATTTAGATGACAAGTCGGTAATGTAAGCGGTAAGGCTTGAGGCTAAGTAATATTAGTCGCACAGGTTGATCGATCAGGTTAAGCTACGCTTGCCGCGGTTAGTCCGTGGATGGTTGACCATCTTTACATATCAAGACCCCTCCGTGTCTCGGAAAGCACGTTAAACCGTGGATCCCGGCTGTCATTTGTGGATCCTTGACAGTCGTTACGGGTCGTCAGAAGCCCGAAAGTTCGACGACCAGTCTTACCAAGGGGTATCGTATTACCCAGTAACTGGGTTGTGGAGGTCAGATAGGCAGTCGCTCCATGTGAAATACTGGTATTCAGCTGCATCGGGTTAGACTGGAAGCCGACCCCAACATGGTTGGGAAAGGGCTAGGCAGATGATGATTACTATGTTACAATACCTTAATTTTTTGTCACACGGCTGGACCAAAGCCTCTATTTTCACTAATGAAATAAAAACATTTCTAATTTCTGGATTGGAAACTTTAAATTATTGGATAGATTATTCTGTTTTCGACAGTTACAAACGACTGTAATGGTAGATAATTCACTATTTTGATCCTAATTCTGTCTTTAGCATTTGTATGATTAGGATAAATACTAATTGTGGCACCATGGGCAATGCGCTACATTACTCGTTTGACAGCTAACGCATAGTTCAGATTCTTATTGTAGAATCATTGCGGTTATCGTTTGTATTACCATCAACAGCAACTCCACCCTGAATTAATATCAATAATATCAATATTTTATAAGAATAGTGTCTGTGTTGGTACTTATAAAGGCGATATTTCAATCTTACAAGGAGCTTACACCTCAAAGGTTAACTTCATCCACGACACCTTCGAGTTACTCGTTCAGTTCAAGTAAAGTTATATTTAGAAAAAATGAAAGCGTTCTGACAAATCCGTTAGGAACTTATTATTTATCGTGCCTTCTAACGGAACATGTCTATCAACCCACTCAGATTGCGTAGGCTTTAGCATTTCTCGATTTTCTACAATTAGGTGAACGCGTTCTAATATTTATATTTCGATCATTTTCATTAGAAACTTTCCTGTGATTGTTGCCCTTTTAGCACCTATTAATACTTATCCTGTAATTGTATCATGTTTTGATATCTATACCCGTCACATGCTAAGTTTCGCCAGTTTATTTAACCCTGCATCACACACACACATTTACACGTTCATACATTAGGCAATACTGATTATTACATCTTTCCTACTTTAGTAATGTACGAGTAAGTACAGACTAATTAAGTCTAGTTCTACTTAGGTACCTACCTAGTAACAGACCTCTTTGTGAAGGACCCCCACCCAATCTATTTCAGCTGGCGGCAGCGATACTGTGTTAATTTTCCTTATTTGCAATTAAGGCACATGACAGTGACAGTGACGTGACACGCTTTACTTTTTTCTCCAGAATAACTTGTTGACCTACCATTACTATCGCATGCTTATTTGTCACTCCATAACATTAAAAACTAAAAGATAACTGTGACTCACCACAATTTACTATCCACTTTCAGACCACAGGCCAACTTCGCGAGCTCCTAGACACAGCTTTAAGCTGGGATTTCGAGATCTTCAAACTAGAAGACATGACCCGCGGCCGACCGCTCGCTCACTTAGGTCTCGCCCTCATGGGGGGACGCTTTGATGTGTGCGCTGCACTCGAGTGCGACGAGAGGACGCTGCTGCACTGGCTGACCATCGTGGAGACCAACTACCACGCTGTCAATACGTATCATAACTCTACACATGCTGCTGATGTGCTGCAGGTATGGATAAATGGTTGTTGTAAAATATAGATGGTTATACAGTTTTGTTTTTTTTTTTTAATTCCTTATTACCAGGATGTACACGCACTATCGAAACAATGATATTTTATAATGAGCATAGTGTTCATTAAAATCTTACTCCAATTTCGTTTTTTAATATTACATTAATGTTATTTTAACATTTTACAATATGGTGCCTCCATTCCATGTCACATGAGTTCGAGACCTAAATAAAGCTTTTTATTTCGTTGGTAACGATATTCTATTAAATGGGTGAACTATCACAAGGTGTCCCTCAAGGCACAATTCTCAGCCCATATCCAACACAACCTTCTATCTATTTCATGTCATATCATTTATATTCTTTTCACCTCATTAAACTATTTTATTTCTACTTTCCAGGCCGTAGCATTCTTCCTGGAGAAGGACCGGCTCAAGTCAGTACTAGAGCCTATCGAAGCCGCTGCAGCTCTGATAGCAGCCGCTGCACACGATGTGGACCACCCGGGAACATCATCTGCGTTCCTGTGCAATGCTCGACATCCTCTGGCCGTACTATACAATGACGTCAGCGTGTTAGAGTCGCATCACGCTGCCTTGACCTTCAAACTGACGCTTAGTAAGTGTATTTTAATTGTTAAATATTTTGCTACAGTGTACATTAATCGAGTTCAAGAACTCTTCTATTCTATTCTTCTAACTTAACAGACAGCTGCGATGCTAGGGAGTTTGTTGCACCAGTTCTTCTTCCCAGCTAGGAAAGAGTTAAGATCTCTACTAGAGTTATGGACATGCATCGTCTTGCCCCCAAACTAAATAACATAAATACCCCCATCTTTTATTCATTACCTACAAAAAGACTCGAAAGACATATAAATCTTCAGTACCTACTGCATCCTTTCTATCATTATTTAAACTAACATCAACTTCCCACCATCCACAGACGACGACCGAGTGAACATCTTCAAGAACATGGACCGCGACACGTACAAGCAGGTGCGCCACAACGTCATCGACATGATCCTCGCCACGGAGATGACCAAGCACTTCGAGCATCTCGCGAAATTCGTCAACGTCTTCTACGCCAAGTCTAGTGGCAGTAAGGAGGACAATATGCATACCGATGTGAGTAACAACATCATTTTATTCTACGTGTTTTGGTAAAAAGCTTATAAAATGTAATTACTATAGTCTACCTCATTGGTCTAGTGGTAGTTCAGGCAATGAGTTATTAGGTTTTTCTAAATGGAATTTCTCAGTAGCAACGTGGAGTCTGGATTTGTGCCCGGTTGATGGCAATAGGCTCGCCCCTATTGCATGGGACTTAAACATAACTAGCGAAATGCGGGTGCACTATAGGTAAACCTCTGCCCAAGCCTTCGGAGAAACAAGGCGTGATGATATGTTAGGAAATGTAATTAGTTGTTTTCCAAAGTTTCACTCCGTTTTTATGCCAAGGCTTCAGGTTATTCACCCATCATTTGCTTGCCCTCATCCCAATTTATTTGGGCTTACAGTAGATCGTCTTTGTTTTCCGTACCTATACTTCTACCTGCCGTCAGGAAGAAGACTCCCGTTACTTGGATGAAAAGTATGTGTTATCCAGGATATAGTTCAGCTCTGCATATGATGTAATCAGTTTATCAACTATTTATGCGTAATACAGAGACAAACTTTCCAAACTGAAATATTTCTAGTAACCCAACCTACATCCACGTGCATATAGCGCAGGTAAAATCTGGCACCAAGACTCTTTTCAAGTGCTAACTGTGATTTTAACCGTTTCCAGCAAGAACCGCTAGCCCTGGATACGACAGCACTGTCGTCGCCGGACAACGTGGTGTTGGTAAAGAGGATGATGATCAAGTGCGCTGACGTGTCCAACGCTTCGCGACCACAGAAATTTGCCTTCGAGTGGGCTAGGAGGTGAGTCCAATGACAAATTTCATCCTCTAATATTTTTATTCCCATTTATTTTGGGTCTTGTTTGATTATTTTCATCTCTATCAGCCGTGATCTCAGCATTCACCTCTTTTCCTTTTCAAGCCATATTATTATTTTCATCTCTTTTTTTTTTCATTTGTTGGTATTCCCGGTATGACCATTAATATTCTTAACTTTATCTATATAGCTTAGACTTGCGCTACATTGTGATACGAGTTAATAAGTCCGCTGTTATTCACCTGTTTATGTTTTCCCTTGACTAAACATGGTCAATCTATTTTACCATCAAATCCCTATAACTAAAATCAGTTGTACTAAAACTAAATTCCACATGTTCCAGGATCGCTGAAGAATACTTCCTTCAAACGGACGAAGAGAAAGCTAAAGAGTTGCCGGTGGTGATGCCCATGTTCGACCGCGCGACCTGCTCCATACCGCGCTCGCAGATCGGCTTCATTGACTACATCATCATCGACATGATGGAGGCCTGGGCTGGTGAGAGATTTCTGGTGTTATTTTGTTATATAAGTCATTGTGTGGCACAAAAAACCAATGGCCCACTTAATAGTAAAAATGGTCACCCCTCACCTTGGTCTGAATCTGAGACATCGTAGGTGCATTTCTATCAATTATCTTAGAGACAAAGCTGATAAGTAATATGTCTTGTGTTCTGTTACCACACTGGCTCCCATACCTTCAGAATAAATTCTCTTATATATATATATACGCTTAGGGTAAGCCTCACCAGACTACCCAAGGTACGCAGGATGAACTTGAGCACCGTCATTCGAAGAGTCTCTTTTTTTTACACATGTAACGATTGCAACGAGGAGCCTTCCTATGGTATCCCATGTAACCATATCATGTTGTGTCCCAGCATTCATCGACATGCCGGAGCTGGTGAACCACGCGCGCATGAACCACGCGCGCTGGCGCGAGCTGGACGAGGCGGGAGTGACGACGCTGGCCGACGTGCGGCGCGCGCAGGCCCGCCCCGGCGCCACCGTCGAGGAGTAGGCGGCGGCCGCACGCGGGTAGAGGACGAGCTACTCCACCCGTGACGTCACACGGCGCAGGCTCGGCCGCGCTCGGGAGTGTTCGGGAGTGTTCGTGCGCGCGGGTGGACAGGTACGGATGTCAACGTTATAAGTCTGAAACGGATCATAGGCAGGTGCCTGACGGATGAGTCCGATAATACGCTTATTTTATACTTATATATCCGTGTTAGTGTGGATATCACTAATTATAATTGTTGATATCTACTTTTTTAAGTAGTCGTATTTATTATGTAATATTTGAATGCAAAAATATTTACTGCATCGATGTATCATTGGATTTTTCATTAACTGTCCACAGATGGCATGATTTTGTCTGGCTTTGTGTGTACTTAAATGTTTTAACTTGTGTGATAGAAGTGCATGTGCTGAACTATACATATTGGCCTTATCGTAACCCTGATCTTTATCGTATTGAATATGTCGAGTCAGGAATCTTCATGTAAGCTTATATTGTCCTATTAATAAAAGCAACTTATGACATGAATAGTAAAGATATAAAATATATGGCATACAATATAATACGTTGTGCTTATCAAATATTGTCTATATTATTGTGTCGTCTGTGGAATCATAGACAATCGGCATAACCACTAATTGTTGTATTCAAGTTGCCATATACACGGGTAGGTATCGTAGTTACATATTATGTAATGTTATAATGTTTTACAATGTCCGTGATATAAGTGCCATATTTACGATTGGCCATGTTTCTTTCATTTAGCGGTGTTACGATCACTTCTCACTGCATCCCATGACAGTACCTTATCACCACACACCTTACCATTTAGTTACTGATAGAATATGATTCGTGTACAGTGAGGGCGTGTACGCGTGTAGTCGTTTGACTTTTCAACCGAACAAAAATGGATGAAGGAAAACTTGCTTGTAAATGACAATTTTATCAATGGAGTCTGGAATTCCCCGTCAACCAGCAACCTGCATCTTTAACGCCCTTACTTTGAGAGTCGCACCAAACTTTAAAAGTATTTCTCTACTTCTTATATTTATATACTATTGAACAATTGGTCCATTTATACACTTGAGCTTTCAAAGAATTCCTATTTTTATAAAAAGAAAACTTTTTGTAGTGCACACTTTCGGCCTCAACCATATCAAAATTCCAAATTTTTCGAATGATTTTGATAAAAACTACTGTTGAACAATAAATCTACCTAAACACTTTTGTTTCATTCCTGGGGAATATTTTATAACATTTTATACTTAACAATTATAAATGTTAATGTTATTTATTAATAGATATATTAGAACACTTGAATATTTCTTTAATAAAATAATTTATTGTATTCGAATAAGGTCTAACATACATGTAATAGCGATTATTGAATTATGTATTCGTCTATATGACGCTGGTATTTAAGAGTTGTACTATAGTTGATACTACAATTGTAATGAAATCATAAAAATAAAATACGCTTCCTTGTGCTCAATGTCAATACATAGCGGTCTAATGTTAATGTTATACATACATACTTACTTCAATATTCGTCAACTTTATACATATTATAACGTAGTTCAATTTGCTACTCCAATGTTGTGCTGTACTGATTAGGTCGCGGTGTTCAATCTCAAATTATATTATTTAATTAATCAATAATTAATATGAACCTACCAAAACGTACTTTTTTCGCCTACTAACAAGTTCTAATGATCAAATTAGTTAATTTTTGTTATAGTTAGCTCAATTTAATTAGATTTTAATGTTTATAAAATCTTGATTTTGGATTTTCCTATGGTGGAAATTGTTTCGTCCTCTCCCAGGGTTTATCTTTGTCTCCTAGGGTTAGTTCCGTAGACAGAGATTGTTAGTTCAGACCGGACGGAAAAATTCCCGAGCAATTTACTGGGTCCATTGAAAATAGGACTTTATTACCAAAACCTAAAGTAGAAAATTGCATGAATATCGACACAGTTGGTTCGCGCATGCTCGCGGTTCGGTTGCTCTCGGTTTGAATTGCGGCTAGAGAAGGCTCGAACCTGCGCGAGGTTTTTTCCATACTGTCTGACCCCTAAAGTGGTCTATATATATACATGATTGTGTTATTGTAGAAGATCAAGACCTAATCCAACTGATTTCTATTTATATTGAGTTTAATGTAAGTTGGTCATGTTTGAGAAATTATAACTATTAAGATACCGGGGGCTGGTCCCCATATTTAAATGTGAAGAATAGATAAAATTACATTGTTGTGAATTTTATATGCGGAGACGTGTGCTATGCATATAACTTGTATAAGTACCAATTAATTAATGTTACTGTAAATGAATAAAGATTCAAAACACTTCACAAAGAAGTGACGAAACATGCCTGTTTTATTTTTCAACATTATGGTTTGTTCATCTTCACCCGCACTGCACGGTTGCGCGACGTGCGCGCAAATACACGAGAATGCTCGAGCATCCTTGCATGCCTGGGGCACAAGTCTGCTATTTTTATAAATTCGTCATTCCAACACGATCCCATTGTCATTTTGCTAAGTTCGTAATCTGCTAAATTCATAATGGTCGATCATTGGTCGGTCAATGGTCTCGTAATAGAATTGTGTTATAATGGCAATATCGTATTGCCATTATTATAAAACCCGTTAGTAGAAATGATCTTCCAAAAACGACTACTAAATTTTAACATTTACTCATGCCCGATTTCATTTTTTAACATATTATTTATTAGTTTATTAGTGTAAAATTTTAGCAGTCATTCATTTGTCAATATGTACGAGATTACCAATAAATGCCATTTCTTTCAATGGAGTGTCAGTGGCTGATCATTGGAAAGTCATAATGACGCCATTATATTAGTAGATTACCAAACTTGTCAAAATCAACAATTATGAAATCAATGATAGACCATTCTGACACTATTGTAATAGCAGACTTGAGGCTCTGGACGCTTGACGAGCAGACGCTCAAGTATCCTTGCATGCCTGGACGCTTGACGAGCAGACGCTCAAGCATCCTTGCATGCCTGGACGCTTGACGAGCAGACGCTCGAGCATGCGCGAGGCTACGCGCTACTTCTCGAGGATACGCGACAATGCTCGAGCATCCGAGATGCTCTCTGCTGCTTTCTTAATGCTCATCACCGAGAATTGAAAATCCAGTGCGCGAAAAAAATCCCGCCGCGATTTTATTACGTCCATGTGAACGTCGACTAAGGGTCAGTTCAGACGAAAGGATAAATGCCCGAGCAATTTACTGGCCACAAAATAGGTCTTGTGGCTAAGTAATAACAGCATTAACAGCTACACGAGTCGGTCAAACAGGTTAAGCTTAGCTTGCTGCGGTTGGTCCGTGGATGGGTGACCATTTTTACATACCAAGACCCGGTGCCTCGGGTTGGTCCCGGCTGTCATTTGTGGATCTTTAACACTGATAAACCAGTCTTACCAAGGGGTATCGTGTTACCCAGTAACTGGGTTGTGGAGGTCAGATAGGCAGTCGCTCGATTCAAAAAACTGGTATTCAGCTGAATTGGGTTAGGCTGGAAGCCGACATGGTTGCAAAAAGGCTAGGGAGATGATGATTGAAGATAGGACTATAGACTAAAGTATAAACTCGCGCGGTTGCTCTCGGCTCAAGCCTGCGCGAGGATATTTCCATTCTCTCTGAATTAATCCTATCCCACAGGTAGCTTCTCGACGATACGCGAGGCTACGAGTGACTTTTGTCTACGTGTATGCTGAACGTATCGCGAACTGGAAACCCAACAATATCTTGACAAAAGTCACGGTTAAGGTCAATTAAAGATCATCCATGAATTTTGAATGTTCCAAGGGGGTTTTACACAAGGGGTGATGAAAATTTCATTATTTTTGATCTATGACGTCTAGTTTGAAATATTTACGAAACGTGATTTAGGTTAAATTATGCCTACGATTTAAATTATGTATTCTACGAAGATCTAAAAAAATACCAGTAGTTTCCATAAAACATTTTATTATAAACAATAATTATTTTAAAAAAAAACATACTTTATATAACTTAATACAATTGCAACATTGCGGTATTTTAAATGCAATATCTTTACACTTCCGCTCACGTTTTAACTTTTAAAGTGACGTAATGGTTACCGTTAACCTTTTTACTACAAACAACAAAAAGTTACCAGTTCAACATTACCTAACATCAAATAATATATTACTTTGAGACATAAACGTGAAATTCTGTACAATATTATATATTTGAAGTTCATCCGAGTAACCTTTAGTTATTAAACATATTTTTTTATTGTATACAAAATCAGATATTCGATAAAAAAAAAGCTGGAATGGAAGTCTACTTCATTCAAGTAAAGTAACATTAACAAAAAAAACTATAGTTATATGTTTATGTGCACAATAAATAGTTTTGACCAAACAAACGATCTAGAAATATCATTTAAAACATCTGACGTAAATTATAGAAGAAATAAATAGATAAAATTCAAAATGTTATTTCTCCGATCAGGAATCAATTCTATAATTATGTGCTATCACATTTACGTAAGCCAACTCGTCTAGATTTTATTTGGTCAAAAACCGAATTAACATAGCTGATATAATATTAAGAACTACATTTATTTAGTCCCACCCTGTACATGAAATGGATTAGAGGTCGTGGACTCGACAGGAGGTCAAGAAACTCATGAAAAGGAATTTCTGCTTACTTTTAACGATTTGTTCCTGTTTCGAAGACGACTGTGGTCGGACGCTCTCTTTCTGAATAAATACATAAGACAGAGAAAACACATTCAGAGTCTCTTTCTTATTATTAGTATATTATAGTATTTAGAAAGAGAGGGTCCGACCACAGTCGTTTTCACTTAGATATTTAGAGTGTTGCCTCCACTTTTATCTATCAGCTTCTTGGCTTCTACCGAGCCCAGACCAGAAAGTGCTAAAGTACGTGTTTTCTTTCGCGAACTTATCTAACTGAACACATCAGACTATCACCATCCTTGAATATTACCCTCTTTCCTTCACAAACAACAAGGCCTCCTATAAAAGATAAGTACAAATTTAATCTTTCCGCCTGCCATACAATTATTCAATAATTAGTATAATATTGTTCAGCCATAAAGTTCAATTCGGCGTGACAATCTACGTCAGGTACTTGCACGCGCCTTGGAAAAGAAATTTCGCCATTAAGAGATTCCTCAATTTACACTCATATATTTTAGCGTCCAGTACATAATATTAAAGAGCCACAATATCCACCCAACACTATTTATTTACAAAAAAGGCATTTTATCGACATGTTTACAGCCGAGTCCCCAGAAGCATCAGTACGTAGGTTCAATGGCGGAGACTGGCCGTGTAAATGATAGAAAACTTTTCCCATAGCCTATTTTAACAATGCATGTACACTATCGATACAGCGGAAGTAGATTTCTCTCATATTTTTACAATAAGCCCACGTTCCGACACACGTAATAAAATATGGCGGGATATTTTCGCGCACCGGATTTTCAACGCACCGCGTTGCACCGAGGTTTGAAAATCGAACCGTAACAAAGATTGTTCGATTTTCGAAGCGCTGAGATGCAGTCTGTTGAATTCTGAATGCTCGGTTTACCACCAAGAGCTGAAAATTCATTGCGCGAAAAATTCCCGCAGCGATTAAACTTTCTTTTTAATACCTGCATACAGTAACATGTTAAGATGAGTGTACAGCCTTACCAATACCGTGTTATTAAAACATGAAGAAAATAGAACACATACAGTCAAATCAAAGTTTAAGCAGTCAAAAGTGCTTTAGAATATTTACTTCTGCACATGATCGCGTTAAAGAATTGTATCGACTCATTACGAGTATTTTATCATTATTTTATATAATACCATCGTATAAATTTTTATTATATTGTAACACTCAAAGACATTTATTTTATTTTACAGCATCTTCTACAATCCCTTACACATTAAAATACAATTTACAAGGTTTTTTAGAAATCTGTTTTGGAAAGTGTGGTTGACATCAATAATTATTACTGAAAGAGATTGCTTCATTAGGTCGGTTTAAATTATATTAAAGAAAAAATTCTCATTTTTACATTCAGAATAAAAATCAACCAATCCAAATTAAAAATTAAATTAAATATTTTGATCATGGAAAGAATATTTAATTATGACACCTGCTTATCCAGCACGATTTCTTAATATTACCAATGTTTACAAACATGTACAGTTGGATATTTAGCGCAAAACAGGCGGACACGTGACGTTCGCTCTCTTTCTAGCGCGAAGTCGACGTATAGCGTTATCCCATTCTGTCATCCATTTAACGACCCTAATTATATGTTCGATATAATTAGGGTCGTTAAAAAATCTCTAATTCACAACATCAAATAAAAACTGTCCACTTATGCCCGGATCTATTTTCAAACGAAAATGTTCCAGCAGTTTTGTTTAAAAATAAGATTCGGGCAACGAGATCGCGAAGAAAAATACAATTGAACGGAGTACTATGAAACAGGAATCCTTAACTTCACCCTGAATAAAACCTTTAACAGTACATAACACCTATTTAAACGTCTAATAGCACTACACTTCGGTTGGGAATTCTCAGTTCACGGGGGGGGATTTTGTCTCTTTCTCACCAACGGAAATAGAAAAAGACAGGTATATTTTTGTAATTTCTGAGAAAAATATTCGAAAATGCGAAATGTAGTGCTGGTACGGGTTGAATAGAATAATTCTGCATCTGACCTAGATCAAGTGAGCGCCATTATTCTGTTAGGGAGGTGCCTTATCCTCCGGCTGTGGTGTCGCGCCGCTAGATGGCGATAGGTTTGTCGCGACACTGCTCCACGACGTAGTTGGTGAACCGCTTGAGGAACTTGGGGTACTCCCGCTTGTACACCGCGCGCAGCACGCCGGCCGGGGCCCAGCCGCCTGGGTTCACTGGAAGGGAAGCACGGATATTGGTTTAACTTGACCAACCTACTATTCAGTGTCACTTTGCTATACATTTTCTCTAGGCAAAATACTATTCGCCTGTTGGCGAGTTCATAACTAGACCCAATGATGACAAATCTATTAAGCCACTGATGTAACTTGTGGCTTAGAAATGGCGTTTGCAAACAACAAAAAGGAAAAATTGTCTACTTGTAAAGGCCACTAGTTGTCAAGCCGTACAGTTTAAAGCTAAACCTATAGAGAATTTTAGTAGGGATTTCCTGTGGTAAAATACAAAAAATCTGACACTACTAATCGATTCAGTTTTCTTTTTCACCAAGTTATGTCTGTCTGTCCTTGTAAGTTTTTTCTGTAGATACAGGATAAGTTGTGTGATTTTTTTTTTGTATTACCTAAGAAAAATTTCTGCGTTAGGAGGTCTAGAATGATTTACTGAATTCATGGTTACAGTTTGCGCACTGGATAAAAACGTATCCTGTATAAGTATGTTATATTCAATAGATGTAAGTGGTTTACCTGTGCTGCAGTAGGCGATGTCTGTAGTGATGTTCTGCCGGCTGGGCCGCTCGCCGGCCGGGTATGTGGTGCGGCACGCCAGGCATACCGTCACGAACAGGCGGATACACGCGCCCGTGTTCGACTAAAACAACAGAACATATCAAATATTAAAATCTAACTAAGAAAGGATGTAAGGGCAGGAAAGCTAGAATACAGGGTGGATATATTATGAGGCGGGGTAGTAAAGGTAACCTTAACCGTCGTAATTAGTAGAATACATAAGGGGTAAGTGAGGAGTATCATTTCTTACGAAATGTATGGGACAACGATTTGTATTTTCAAGGACTCAGAGCTCAATTGGTGCAATTCTACATTTTTATCCTTATAATGAACAGGAACGATTGGCGTCAAAAAAAGTGGCCCGTCTTTTTTGCTGACTGTACTTTTTTTTTTCGAAATCCGTGATTGGGGATCTAAATTTCTCAAAAAATAAAGAGCTTCCCAAGACCGTGTTTTTGTAGCTATAATGGTTTAGGATGAGGATGAGCAAATATCTTATTGATAATAATGTTGTTTACTTATATGAAACCTCTACATATTATGGAACAGCAGTTCGAACAGGCTTAAACCCATGCCGTCGTCCCGCTTTCAGTGTCTCGAAACCACAGTTCAGATGTTCACTATAATGATGGTCGTTTGGAGTGCGTCACGTCTATATCATACACTTCTTCTCGTGTAGATGACTTAAATATTGTCCGAACAGTACGTAGCGACCTACATATCACGGAACTGCGTAAAACACCATTAATCAGTTTGAAGGTTACTGATAATTAGGGATCGGATAATCGGATGCATATTTATCTAAAGTAATTTTTCAGTTATAAAAGTATGGAAGCGGCTTCTTAAAATATATTTTTTGTACAAATATCCCGGGATGCCAGCAACACCGGGAATGCATAACTAGTCAGATGTATAGTATGGACGTTACTTCTAAATCATTAGATTGGATAACTATTCAGACGCAGATTTATTTAAAATTAACCCCGATGGAAATATGTGTACGTATACCAATGTACCTAGGGTGTAAGTCTGTAAGAGTAGGGGTGGTGTGTGTTAGTTTTACATTAAAATTAAGATCTTTTTGGTACAAAAAGCGCATTCCATTTTAGCCAACATCTCAACTTTAGGTGAATATGCATCCGAATATCCGATCTCTACTGATAATCCATTGCCTCATTTTGTTGAGCTGTCAAATTGAAAGCCATTCCTACAGTTAATGTGTTACGCAATGAGGGTTTACATGAATATTCAAGCCATCAGTTGGCGCCACTTTGACAAGAGGTCTTCCAGTTAGAAAATTTGATGTCATTCGTTGCATTATTTCGTTCACCATTCAGTCCGTAGGCGCTTTGACACGTTTGACAGGTGCCCGGACCTGACGTCTCAGTGCTGCCATCTAGTGAACGTCATTTCAGAAAACCGTCATTAACCCGTCTATTTAGACGGACGGACGGACGCTCGAAAGAAAGGTCAATATTATAAGTAGTAACTTACCGGGTAATCAGCATTGGTGGTGGAATGATTAGTGACGGCGTAGGTATTGTCGCTGTCCTGCCGCACGTGCGACCAGAACAGCGCGTCCCGCTGCGACGCCGGCCAGATGCGCTTGAACGTCTGGTGGAACACCAGCGCGTCCGACGAGATCTCCTCTACTATGGTCATCGTTTCTAGTGTGGCTGGAACATTAACATAAGTATGCTATAAAAACCATATTTTCCAATATGATATGGTCGATTGATCAGGTTTACGCTTGCCGCGGTTGGTCCGTGGATGGGTGACCATCTTTACATACCAAGACCCCTCCGTGCCTCGGAAAGCACGTTAAACTGTTGGTCTCGGCTGTCATTCGTGGATCTTTCACAGTCGTTACGGGTCGTCAGAAGCCCGAAAGTCTGACAACCAGTCTTACCAAGAGGTATCGCATTACCCAGTATCTGTAACATAACTGTGTTGTGGTGGTCAGATAGGCAGTCGCTCTGTGTAAAATACTGGTATTCAGCTGCATCCGGTTAGACTGAAAGCCGACCTCGACATAGTTGGGAGAAGGCTAAACAAATAATGATGATATGTTTATACATTGCTAGTTTATACTAGTGGCGAAAGCGGAATATCCGGTCATATTAGTAGGTGGCGACTAGTCGGCTCTTTATTTTATTTTTATTTCTATGCTCAACAGGGTGATAAAATAAATTCGAAACCTTTATTGATAAATTTTGTTTTAGAATCAGGCTTTTGTATCGTATTTAGGAATAGGAACTCTCTCTTTGGTACTGGTAGTCAATGATTAACCCTAAACAAGGATTCTAAATCTCTGAATAAAGAACGTAAGCAATCTGTTGTTTATTATTTTATTGAATCACAGTTTCGGTTTTGAAGTGAACTCCACTAAAAGCGAAATTATCGGTTTGGCCGACTAATCCGACTTTTTGCAAAGGCAAAAGTAGGCTTAAGTCTTAGTAGGCCCATCTCTAGTACTGGGGGTCTAAAAAGGCCACTTTAGCAGAATCATGATATGATCATATTATTAATCATATTTCAAATCGTAAAATGGTCACAAACTGACAATTCATAATATTATCTGCGTAAACAGCACGCAATTCATCTATTTGACAGTTTTGTATGGTAATTCGTAAAATGGTCACCAAATTAAGAATTGCTTTAATAAAGTAAAATGTCAAATAGCAGATTATCATAGGGGAATTCAGGAAATGAATCACTTTTAGAGGAATTGCTTAATGTGGCCTTTTTAGACCCGCTGAACTCAGATAAACAAGTGAAATAACTCTATTTTGGACAAACGGGTTTCGTCATCATCATCCGACCAGTCAAATGTAGTTGGCCTCTCCAATCACAGCCATTCATCATTGGCATATCTCTTAAATTATTAGTGATATTCTCCCGAGAAAGAATAACCAAGTCTACAAAGATATGTTGTTATCGACGGACGTTGGATATCATATATATTAGCATAATTCTACCAAACAAACTATTTATTATTTATATATTTCCGAAGATATTGACAGTTTACAAGATAATCGCACGCGAAATTCTGCCGATATTTTACTACTGTAAATCATAAAAGTATTTTAACAATTCATAAATAACGCGTGCCACTCGAATATTGCACGGATTTCGGACACGGCTCGCAGTTTCGTCACTCGACGAAAGTATGACAACTGATATATTAATTGGTATCTATTATAACGTTCTTAATTTTGGTTGGCAAGTAATGTGCAGTCTTATAACTATGAAATATCTAATGATACTAAGAGAATAGTCTATCACGAAAAGAAAAGTGTATCTCATCAATCTTTTCGTTTTTGTATAAGGCCCAACGCAGACCTGGCACTCAATGCCAAGAAAAACATAATATTTCACGCTTTCAGACATCTTAAAACAACCATGTGTACCTAAATTACTATATTTTACTAAAGAGTGCTTCGAACGATTTTACGACTTGACAAACATCGAGATATTTCATTTTATTTTAGATTGACAAGAATGTATTTTAATATTTTAAAACTCCGGAATAACATTTTGAAATGATGGTGGAAACCGGATCAAAACCAGTTGCATTAAAAAAAAAAACATTTAAGAAAACAACGTGGTCACACAGACTCGCACCAAAAGAGACATTGTTTTATACTAGCGACCCCCGCCTCTGCTTCGCAAGGTTTTTACGAGTTGCCAAAACATCGAGATTTCTTATGTGCCAATCGAATACGTACCATTATTATCCTTCCGGAATTAATCCTCAAAATGATGGTGAAAACCGCGTCAATATGCGTTGCGTAGTTAAGAAGAACAGACACGAAAAGCGACTTTAATTTATAATATGCATCGAGATAGATTATAATACTCACTTTCCCACTCATACCGGTAGCGCGGGTTGAAGAAGTAATGACACATCTCGCGCGCAGTCACGCCGCGCACCTTGTGCATCGCCTTCAGGGGATCAGTCACCATGCCATCCACTTCCATCTCCCTGGGAAAGTATTCAAATTGAGCATCCTGGGATATGTGGCGTTTGTGTGACGTTGATAAACCGTGTTATGTGTGCATGCAAAGCTTGCCCAGTGCTATAAGATTGCAAATGGATAAGGAATCTTACACGGTAAACAAAAACAAATTCACACAACAAAAATTTTCACACAATTTACATTATCTACCAATCCCAAAAAAATTAACTACATATTTTATTTACAGTATTAACCCTTCCAAGGAAATTATGTTCTGTATGCCGAGTTATATAGCATAAGCAAAATCAGCCTATAATATGTTCACTGCCGGGACACAGGCCTCCTCTCTTCGAGAGAGAGTGGGCCACCACGCGGTCTCAGTGCGGGTTGGTAAATGTCACATGCCTTCGAATTTTAGGTCTAGTACGTGCCGGTTTCCTCAGCGAGTTACACCAAATTTAATATTCTACAAACTAGCCCAAAACTTTAAAGCAATACTGTCACTTGAACTACTGGCTTATATTGGGCACGCCGCGATTGCGGCGGTAAGTCCCCTCTTTGAGGAGTGGCTTGAGAGGCGGCATGGCGTCCTCACCTTCCGCCTGACACAGGTCCTCACCGGACATGGCTGTTTCGGGAGGTTCCTGTTTCGGATAGGGCGGGAGGAAACGCCCGGGTGTTTCCATTGCGAAGATCGCCCAGAGGACACGGTGGAGCATACGGTGGAGGTCTGCCCAGCTTGGGCGGAGCAACGCCGTGTCCTCGTGCAGGTGATCGGCGGCGGCGATCTCTCGCGTCCGACCCTGGTCCAGGCCATGGTACGGAGCGAGAGGGCATGGCTGGCAGTCGCCTCCTTCAGCGAAGCAGTTATGCTCGCAAAGAGGGAGGCGGCGCACGTGAGGGAGATGCAGTACATGCGCCCTCACAGCCGTGGCCTTCGCAGGAGACGCCCTGGGCGTCGGGAATCCCAGGCTGATTCCCGGCCACCGTAGGCACGGGCTTGCGGACGGCGAGTAATGGGTACCTCGCTGTCCGGTAAGGACCAAGCCCGGGTCGACGGCGCGTTGTGTTCCACGCGCGCCTCAAAGAGATGTCAGCAGCAACAGAGGGGCCCGCAAGGGCCGATGCCTGCCGGGGGTGCGGGTTGTTCGAAAGAGATACCGCCGCCCCTGGCACACAGGCAACTGAGGGAACACGGGTGGGTTTTAGTCAGTAAAAGTCTGACACGCCCTCCCGCTCCACCCAGAGCGGGAGAAGTTATTTGATGATTTCCCACCCAGAAAAAAAAAAAAAAAAAAGAAAAAAAAAAAAAAAAAAAAAAAACTACTGGCTTATATAAAAAATATTACAATAAAGCTAGATCTTTACCCCCTTATTCATAAACTCATGCCAACGCTTTATAAATACTATCCAGATCGCGTCATGTAAGTTTGCCGCTCTGAAGTAGGCGACACATTGATGACTGCGCAGTAGTCTATATCGAATAGTAATTCTAAAGAATTTGTTTGAAATCACAAATCTCTGAAACTACCGGTCAGATTTGAAAAATTCCCAAATCTTGAGGAACACTATAGGATATTTAACATCACGCTCTTAGTAGCCGAGCAAAAAGATTAAAAGTCAGAAAGAACGTTATGCCAGAATGCAGTAGAAGCGCGGGCAGAAGCTAGTCTATACTAAAATGCGCAATGCCATGCGCATCGAAAAGCCTGGTTTCAAAACGGTAAACTTACGTGACGCGAACTGCACCTGTCATTATTTTTGTCAATAGAGAGTAATGTCATTAAAAAAACTGTACAACTGTGGTCTATCCACACATCAAGATCTTGCGGGCTGCAGACCTCAGTGTTTCAAGATATGCTTTAACAACCAACAAAAAGCAAAAGTAAACCTCATAGCTGTGTGGATAGAGAGAGCTCCTTGGTGTTTATGAATAAAGGGGTAAAATATACGTAAGCAAAAGTAGTATAAGAATGGAATCCACATACCCACTTCTACAAACATTTTCCACGTACCTCCTGTACATCCTCATGTCGCCCTCCTCGGCGAACAGTTGCCATCCGATCTCACCGCCGACGCCTTCGAACGCCGCCTGGATCTGCTCTGTCGATATCCTATCGATCTGGAAACATAAAGTGAAAAACATCAATATTTGGGGAAGGGTTTTGAGTCAGGCGGGCTCTCCCGTCTGGGATGCCCCACATACAGGAAGAATTTTAGCCTGTGCACAAAACTGTAACCATGAATATTCAGCATATGACCTCCTTGCGTAAAACATTTTCGTCAATTATCAAAAAAATATATGCTGTTTCATATAAAAGTGCAATACCCAAGCGGTCAAAATGTATGGAACAGCTCATTTTTTTACAACATCATAATCTAAACTCATGAATACAGTTTGCGCACTGGTTAAAAATTTAGAAAAAAAAAAGATTTCCTGGATTTTTATTTGATAGGTTAGCTACGGCCTTAAAATTACCATAATATTGGTTTAATTCCAGCTACAAAACACGTCTCGTGGAGTATTTACACAACGTATCTACGCCAGCTACAAGCAAGAGCGGTGGTAAACAAAACCCTGAAATATTAGTGTTATATATAGCATCGTTGATAACGGAGTCTGGATTTAGTCTGACTAAAGCACTATTTTGCAATTTAACTGTACGAATCTTCGGTTAATTTGGACACTTCTGTGAATTTCTTTTTAACACAATATTAAAACATCATGGTACTGGCATATTTTACAAAAACGCTTACAGAAGACGCATTCATAAATTGCTGTTGTCATTAACAGTAAGTATCTCTATGCTAACACCTTTTATGTCAGAGGATCTACTATGAAAAAAGATAATTCAAATGTTTCCCTTATCGCACCATTAACCCAGAATATTAATACCGCGGTATTTTCATCTACTACCTGGCCTGTGGTAATTTGGATGGCATTAAGTTTTTGGGGCAGCGCCGAAGTGGCACAGAGTTAGTTGAACGGCTTGATCCAAATAATCCGCCTGCTATAATCCCGACATAAGTACAAGTAAGCCAGGGTTTGTCGAGGGCTTTCAATAGTTTAGGGCGTATAATACAAAATTGAGCTATAAAGGCTATCCAGAGACAATGTCCTCCTCACTCGGCTGAAAGCTGACTTTTTTTATAGTGCATAGTGCCTATTTTACCTTATCGTGATCCTAAGATTTCTACTACTTTTTTCCTTTTTTACCCGTGAGAACCTGTCATTGGCTTTATGTTCATATACAATAAAATTGTTATCCATCTGTTATAGGTGTTGTTTCCAGGCGCGGTCCTAGGGGGGCGTCCTAGGCGTCATGACTACCCCCAAAGCCGAAAACGTAAACCTTCTTAAAATAGTAATTTTTGGAAAATATAATAAATTTTCTTATTGTATATATAGTCTTTGTCTGTGACTCCCCCAAAGTTTGCGACCGCGCCTGGTTGGTTCTCCTATGGATAGTAATTAAAAAACACAGGACTTAGTCTATACTGATATAGACTATTGTCACATTCGGTAAGCATGGAAATTACCACCACCGTATTAGGTGAAGGATTACATGACTAATAGGAAAAACGAAATTCAACAAGGACAATCTAGGAAGAATAGAAGGAAGGTATTGCCCGGGAGAGGGACCAGTATGCTAAGATGTGTCATTGTCAAACTCATCATCGCAAGCTGTGGTCAGTAGCGAGGTTAATCAGTGTAAAAAAGAAATAAGATCTCTAAACCTCAGAAGTCAGACCACAAAGTGTGCACGGTGAGTCGGTTGTCAATGGCCGGTGGTGGAAACTCCACCTAGTCACATATGTGAACGCTGGGCACCATGCTCTTCCATCATAAATGACAGATAACTCACCTCAGTCCACAAAGTGTGCACGGTAAGTCGGTTGTCAATGGCCGGTGGTGGCAACTCGACTTGGTCACGTGTATGCACGCTAGGGGGCACGACACGTGCACACCGCTCCTCCTCCATTTTGTCGAAGCCTGTCTCCACTGCATCGTAGAATTCGTCGTCTGGCAGTGTGGAGTGAGGACCCTCCTGTTGACAAAGGAAAAATAAGTATTATTATAACTAACTAATATCGGCACATGACTGATTTTGTGAATTCAATACGAACACCTAAGTCGCGGCCATCTAGAGGCGTATTTGGGTGCCGAAGACGATGAATTAAAAGTCGATGGATTAAACATAGTGATGGTTGTATTTTTATTTTGAACGTTAGGCAGAAGATCTTCCACTGTTAATCTTAACGGTAATTTCTGCTCCGAAAATTCGAAATTTTTACGTTGAAAAGGCTAGAGCAAAATTTCTAGTATGAACGTTGCAGCATCCACGTTCGCCGACACATTTAAACGCCTAATTAGTTCCCAGTCGTAACTTTGCAGAATTAAATTAGTCAAACGAACTGTGCCCAGGCAGGCTAATTAATGCATGCAATAAGTAGTGCATTTTCTAATTAGTGAGAGTTGAAACTATTTCTGCTTTTGGAATACATAGTTTTACTTAATATTTAGTGTATTTTTGATATTTCAAATTACTTGTTTGCTATTTACGAATTCTTGTCAATGCAGCCTGCAGAAATTTTTAGGACAAAGAACAATTATATTATTTCAGCTAACCCATGGATCAAACTCGAGTAGTTTACGATCAACAGCCGCATTTGCATAAACAGAAAAGGTCGTACTTACAAAGACAACTAACAAAGGTACACAAATATAGTAAAGTGTACAAGTATCCGTAGCCTCTAGATAATATTATTCCGCGTCGTTCCGACCTACATACATACACACAGTCGTGAGGACATGCGAGTAAATGAAATTTGGTTGATTGCGCGATCCGCGTGATGGTATGCCTCGCATAATTATTGGTTACGGCTGCGATAGTCCGACTGTCAAGCCCAAGGGCGCTGGATTTACGAAACAGGATAAAGTATGTATTATTTTGTCTGCGCTAATAACGAAAGTGTAATTGCATGATAAAAATAACACAGGTATTATGATGAAACTAAAGGTAATTTCTATCATTACGTTACTGGCACCTTTAATTTTGAATAAAGAGCTAAGGTACCCCTACCCATCCCATCGCTTTAGGCGATTCACACACTAAGACACATCACGCAACGGGGCGCAAATAACTCCCGCGCGTGATTATTTGCATACAAATTTAATAAAAACGCTGGTAATTCGCGCACCCCGGAGTGTGGCGCGTAGCAGTGTGTGATCCTTAGGTACCAAGGTACGGGAACGCGGTAGACTCAATAAGAGAAGGCGGGTAGAGCTTTGCCGCCTCTTTTAAAGATTGGCCCACAATGCAGTAGACCGGAAACGTCGAAAGGAAGGTCTTTTTCCAGCCGAGACAGCATACAGGCTTAAAATATTGGAAAGCTGAATTCACGCATCCAGCTGGCAAGGCAAGCGCGCTATTAGGGCTAAGCTAATGTTGAAAAATCGATGCTCCGGAAAGGCCGACGGTTTACGATGTCCGTTTAAGCGGGCGAACTCAATTATATCTAAGTATATTATAATTGTTCCAGACATCGTTAATCATAGTTTAAATGACTGCTTTTGGTTACGGTATCACGCCTGGATGGAGTAATGGTCCGTAGACTTATCGATAGAATTAACTACAGTCAAAAGCAAATTCATCACCATTCAAATTGGGTCCGTGATGTGCAAAGGTATGAACTCGTGTAGCGACAAAAATCTATATCGATATACTAATAATAAAACGGAAGAGTTTGTTTGTTTGTTTGCTTGAACGCGCTAATCTCAGGAACTACTGGTCCGATTTGAAACATTCTTTCATTGTTAGATAGTTCATCGAGGAAGGTTATAGGCTATATAACATCAAGCTAAGACCCTTAGGAGCCGAGCAAAGAGAAAAAGTCACGAATACGAAGTACTCGCACGGCCAGGCGAGGCGTGCGACGGGGTGGGTCGGGGAGCAAGAAATTTGACGCGAACGAAGTCGCGGGCAGAAGCTAGTCTATGAATAAAGGAACTACGCGGACACTTGACTACTCACAATGATAGAAGATACAACAAGAACAGCGCAATCCATGCTTCCAAAATAACAAACACAAAACTCTTGAATATAACGAATAGTGTCGTTTTTTGACACAAAACTTGACGTGTTTCTTTACCCTGAATGACGTAGAAGTAAACAGATAATAAAATCTGTGGAGTGCTGGTCACATTTTAATACAAATCAGTAATCTCCCTAAACATCCCAAAAGAGTTCGGAACTCCTTCGATGCAGCGCAAAAGGGCGCTCAGAACTTTTTCTCTCCACGCAAAGATAAATCGATTACCAGTAGGTAATCGATTTATCATCACGTCGATTTCGATCGTCGATTTACGTCACTAACCCTAGGCATTTCTTCCGTGAGCAAACTAACATGGTGTTGAGTGCCTTCACCAACATTTACTCAATTTTGGGATGGACTGACCTCAGTCCATCTATCAGTTTAGTCAATATATCCAGCTAGACGCGAACACTCACAAAACTAAACACAAAACGAACTCTGTGATTGTTTGTTTAGATAAGGTTTCCCTTGCCAATGTCGCTTTTGGCGATTTGCTACGGGTATTTATGTACACTATGTAGGCATCAACGATTAACTGTGACCAGCAGAGCGACTAAACAATGAACCGAGTGTTCACATCATATGAAATGATGCATGAAGGTCATTGGCGACGATAGTTTTGGATATAGCGCATTCAATGTTCATTATAATCAAATCTGCTGTTAGCAAAAAGGGTGACGTCAGTTCTTAAAAATCTCTTAACAAAGGATATCGTATTACCCAGTAATGGTGTTGTGAAGGTCAGATAGGAATTCGCTCCATGTAAAATACTGGTATTCAGCTGCATCCGGTTAGACTGGAAGGTGACCCCAACATGGTTGGGAAAAGGCTAGGCAATTTGAATGTGCGCTTTTAGAATTTCTAACGGCACGATATATTATCGTGTACGTCCACGTCCATAATATTAGGCCATTTAAAACACAATAGTGAATGTAGAATTGTAAACCAATAACATCGTTTCATAAGAAGGCTTAAAGTCACCCAAAGGGCAATGGAGAGGGCTATGCTTGGAGTTTCCCTGCGTGATCGAATCAGGTATGAAGAGATCCGCAGGAGAACCAAGGTAACCGACATAGCCTGAAGAATTACCAAACTTAAGTGGCAGTGGGCAGGGCACATTGCTCGCAGAACAGATGGCCGATGGGGCCGAAAAGTTCTGGCGACCGCATACCGGAAAACGTAGAGTAGGAAGGCCTCCCTCCCACAAGGTGGACCGATGTCCTTGTGAAAGCCTCAGAAATCCACTGGGTGTGGGAAGCACAGAACCAGTCGAAGTGGCGGAGCTTGGGGGAAGCCTATGCCCAGCAGTGGACGACTTTCGGCTGAAATGATGATGATGAACATCGTTTTATACCAAGCCAACAGACGCGGATGCACTTCAATTTAATACCTGAAGAATGTGTGTTCATCTTATTTATTACGAGATGAAACCGCAAAATGAGGCAACCATGTCAGAGTCAGGGCAGATATAAATACTATGAAGTACGCAGTTTTAACCGGTGAGTGGTTAATACCAGCACAAGGGCTTAAAATACCATCTCATAAACATACACGTTTACACATATCTGCAACAGTGAAGTCCCTTGATGAATGTGAACCATTATTTTGGGATTGTGACGTCGATTATTAGTAATGTTACAAGAGCAAAGCTTATATTATCGAAAAAATAGAATGTTCTGTGAAAGCTAATAAAGTTTTAACAAAATGTTTTAACTAAAAACCGGCAGTGAGAGTCAGGCTCGCACACGAAGTTTTCCGTAACATAAGACAAAAACGCCGAAATTAACACGTTTCTTGTATTATTTTATCATTTGTTATTATAGCAGCAATAGAAATACACACTCTGTGAAAATTTTAACCGTCTACCTATAACGGTTAATGAAATACAGCCCGCTGTCAGACGGACGTACGGCCAGCGGTGGCTGCCAATGGGAATGGAACCCTAAAAAGCTAAATCCGAAGACGTATTATATTCTAAGGCACAGATTGTTTTTTTTTTTCACTTTATACGCACGACTAAAACAATAAGAAACACAAATCTTATTACATGCGAGAAATCCCGTCTAATTTAGGTAACCGTAAAATAAATGATAAGATATCTCGCATAGCAGATGCAATACATTACCCAGTACACACAAAAATTACCCAGGGTATCCCCCAAATTCTCCGAGGACCGAATAAACACCTGCTCCTCAAGCATAATTTATCTCTACGAGGCAAAGCTTTTAAACAACAATATTCATAAATCGTGAGGTTATTCAAGAGGGAACATTATACCACCTGTTTGTACACGATTCCCCTGACACCATTATGTAGGTTAGATTTGCTTTACGCCCTAAATAAGAACAATAGCTGCCTGGGGGTACCTTTAGTGACCTCGATTGGTGGTGTCTGGGTTAACGAAGGGTAATTAGCGGGCTAGTGTCTGTTCAGCCATTATTTTGTGTCACGGGGTTGATGGGACGTGCCCTTTTATCTTGGGTAAATCGCCCTGTATAATATTAAACGGTTTAGAAGATTTAAACTTCAAAGCTGTGAAGCTCTCCGTTATTATTATACATTTTGTTCTACGCATAGTTTAGGCTCTATACCTGTGATTCCCAAAGTGGTCCATTTTTGTGGTTTCGTGGACCCCCAGGGGTACACAGGAGACTAGACAGGGGTCTAAGCTGGTTTCGATGGTAAAGAACAAAATGTTGGCTTGGCTTTACCTATAAATGTAGACAGCTGATGATAAACTACTCAAAAAATTAAATGAGCAAAAAAGAAACAAATTTTTCGGTGATTTTTGACCAAGCTGTATTTCGTTGACTAAACTAGGATTCGATGTAGGAAACTTTAATTTAAATATGAGAATTTGCAAAATTGCAAAAAGGCTATTATTACATACGTACATCTTCTCATGTGACGAAGTAAGGTAAGCAAACAAATACTACGTATTTTATGGTCATAATAATGTCTTACAATAAGTACATACTTTACAAACGTTTCAAACATTCTGACGACAGTAATTGTTTTAAAACACAGTAATTTGTAAAGAGTTTATCTTCATTCCTATTTGTTAGAGTATATTATTTATTTACTGAAGAACAAACCTAATGAGATATGTAAATGACAACATTTACTTTATGGTGTTCAGATAACTGTCGCGATAACACGACGCCATTGACACAGGAACATTCGATGATAGACCATATTTCAACGACATAGGTTTCATATCGCAGTAGCATATTGAATAGACATTTCATTACATTACTTGATTTGAAAGTTAAACGTCTAACCATCATCAACATTAAAATAAAACTTACCCATAAGTAAGAAATTAACCGCCTCATACTAATTCATTCTTTACGAGTTTCAAAAACCAATTTATTTGAAACAAACGACAACCTAGGTCAATTAAGCAACTAATTTGACTAACGCATTTCATCGCGTGTTTGTTTCAGTAATACAATAAGTTAAATGCCATAGTATTCGAGCATTCGTACAATATACGGGATGTTTGGAGTTCCCGCTGAAGGGTAGCCGGCACACCCCGTTGTGGCGAGGACTGCGGCCAGTGACGTCACCTCGGCACTCCCTAGTCCCCATAGAAACGACATGCTATACATAAATAGATAGTCCCTTGACGACTCGTAACCGCATTGATGTCTATTTTCGGACACGATTCCGGCAATATGCTTTAATATTTCAGAGGAAATAAAATTTTGTGTAATGTCAATAGTGTGAAGGGAAACACTAATGTAAAATTCTAGTAAAACTTAAGATATCCGATTGGAAACCTGTTTGTTTAGTCACAGTCTTAAGAAAGGGCTGTGGGTCAAAAAGCCGTGACAGTAACAAATCACACCACCATTCGATAGCCAATCCGTTTGTCTAAATACTCGGTCATGTTAATATTGGTCGATATTTCAGTAGGAGGCCCCATATTCATCAGTATAAACCATTACTGGCTGAAATAATTATACTATAGTCAAATTAATGGCAATAGCTTTTCCATAACACTTCATAACCGTCTTCACAATTCTCCAGACAAACAAGTTATAACAATGTTATTTTCGTTGTCATTTCTCATATTTCACGGTAGTATCTAATTTAAATGCTTAGCAGCATTTTCATGGCAATGCCAATCCGTGATTCAGACCATTTATTTTACAAGCGTAACGTTTGTTTTATGATAACGCTGTCACGCGAAGCCCGCATCTATTTCGCATATTTCTGTGAGACCAATGAAAATTCAATGCATTTCTCGAAGAAAGTTTTCTGACTCTAAAGTTTCGTTGGTAGATAGCTTGCGAAGTTATTCACAACTGTCCGCTAATCTGATGGTTTGCGGAAGTCCATTACTGAACAGTAGTCTTCCCTAAGAGACCTATTGTCAGAGGTCAAAAGCGTATTATTCTTCACCTGCCACCACGAAGTACAACACATTCGTAGCGTAATTTCTTTCATTGACATATAACAGTAGCAACATCACACAGGAACCATAACTATTTTCTTGTCTACTGTTTGTTCTACAGGCAAGTAAAGTACGAGCATAATTTAGCAGTTCTATGCTTTTTAACCCGTCTAGGTCAGCATCTGGTAAATATGATGAGGTAATTTATTTTTTTCACAGCTTCGATAAAAACAAAAGATGAATGTTGTGAACTAGAGGACCTTCATCTTCAAAACTGCGAGTTCACGGATGAAGTTCAATATTATGAACAAATCTCCTAAAAAGAGTTACAAAAATATCGAGGCCTTATCACTGTATGAGTCGCAACCAGTCATCCGAATGATATAGCTACCACATACACTGCCCAAGGTTACTATTATATCATCAACTGCGAGATCGGTACAACTGTACCCACAATACTTCTTTGTTCTGGGATATAGTGAGGGAATTAGCACATCAAAGGAATCCTGACGTACAATGTGCTTGGTCGTTAGCAGCACACTAAATACTTATTGGTCGATATTGTGATAGATAACAGAGGGCCAATTCCCGTGTTTTTAAGAACGTACGCAATCTGTCTCAATTAGCCACAAATACCTCTAATTTCCCAAAACTTATGACAAGTTTTTGACATTGAATTGTCCCGGAGATGAAACTCCGACTGCATTTTTAACGTTTAAAAATTACGATAATTAGCATTTTGGTGTTTTTGTTTAGGTGATTTGTGGATTGTTTTGCAATAGGTGGTAATTGCAAATAGTGCAGATAATTTGCATTCTTATCTCTGAGCGTATGCAGTTTAAGTTGTTTAAATAGCTAGTTATAAATGTACCAGACAGAAGTTTCCATAGTTGTAAAATATTCTAGTTACAAGTCTGCAAACTGAACTAAGCACTTAAAAATGTGAGAGCCACCATCTGCTTATGACATCAGCAGTCACCACTGTCTTTCTTCAACGACTATTTAAAACAGTCGTTGAAAATTACAGGACAAATTAAAGTATCTACTCGTTAATAAGCTGTAATATTAATTGTTATAACCATAATGCTAATCACATTTCCGTGACACTCAAATTACAGTGTTGTAAAAGTGGCGTGGATGAACCACTCAATAAGATAGGAATTTAACATTTTTACTCTTTGAATCGCTCTATTATAAAGTCACTTATCATTACGTTACCATATTTGTTTCGTATACAAATTGCATATCAAAATGTGAATAATTGTAATTTATTGACCCAAAGTACAGTGGCGAATGATAACAGAAACACTTTCCCGCTTGCACAAACACTATTACACAGCATACATTTTTATCAAGTGCACAAACTGTATTCAGCATATCATTCCATAATACAAAAAGCTACGCTACTAAACAAAATTTAACAGCCAATAATCTGGACTAAACATCCACCTCACTCAATGACATCATAACAAACCCCAAGATGCGCCATCAGAACAGCTTGTTACGGGAACATGGGAGAATGACGTCACCACCGCAGACGTCATGATGAGGGGAACCGAATGTTCCTTTTTATAGTTGACGCGGTATTTGAGAGACCTTACCAATGATGTCATACCATTAAGTCTAAGGTCAGCACATAGATCTTTAAATGGTTCCAACCATATTGCTACAATATGGAACATATAACATGGGTTAAGGTAATAGCAGCTGTATTTTATACAGATTGTGTAGTAGTCATATGAGGAGTAAATACATGAGCAATAGCTAAACCACATTGACTCTAACAACGATAAGAAAACAATATAAAGACCGTTTAGTTCAGTTGATTCATCACATTATGCCGTCAACAATGAATATTTAATAGAGAATAAACATGTTACACATAATAAAGTTCGTTAGTTTCCCGATAATGTAAATAGAATCAAAACATAATCTGTTTAGGAAGGAAGGAAACGATAACAAACTAATGGCCACTCGATTACGGAAGATCGATAACCAACGTAAAGAATAATTTGGCTTACATGGGCTGTTATTATAACTTTTTTATTTGATTGTGGACAGAAACAGTTTTAGACCAATCAGGATAAGTACAGACCCACACCCACTGCATTTACGTTTGATATTTTTAATTTCATTGAGAGTGTGCGACTCATAAGCATAACATATCGAAACCCCTCCGTGCCTCGGAAAGCACGTTCATCCGTTTGCCCCGGCTGTCATTCGTAGATCTTTTACAGTCGTTACGGGTACTTTGACAGTCAGAAGCCCACAACCCTGGCAACCAGTCTTACCCAACATCGTGTTACTCAGTAACTGGTTTGTGGAGGACAGATAGGCAGTCGCTCCATGTAAAATACAGCTATTTAGCTGTATCCAGATAGAATGGTAACCGACACCAAAGGCTATGCAGACTGGAGATTGTTTGATTGAAAAGATCGTTAATGCCCAATGCCGTACAATGCCTTCCTCTGTTCCTAGGAACACGAGCGAGTGACGTACAAAGTTAGTATGATCCACAAAACAGTATAAGAACTTTCCTTGGAATCGAAGCCATTCAAGAGCGTATTGGACGTCAATTAATTATACTTCAGCACACAAATGAAAGTGGTCTCATCAATTATACTCGACTGTGGCAGACATTGATTGGATGTATTTTTTATAATAGTAGAACGCAATGTCTATGACGTCAGCCAAAAATTAATAGAAGTATAGAGGTATGAGGAACAGGGTGTAAAGTTCACTTATACTCTATTGGTAAAGGAGGATCCTCCGACCAGACGGGTGTTGTGTCTGGTGGGCTAGTCGTCTTACAACGGCAGCCTACTTCATGTATCCAATGACTACAAATCGTTTGTGTAAAAAAAAATTTTTTTTGACATCTGCATATTCAAAAAATTAAAGTATCATTTACTAAGACGCATGACGTAGTTTGAAACACACTGATATGGAGATGGAATTAATGATGGAATGTAATGGTAGGTAGGTAAATATCTACTACCGTTTGATACGTAAACATTATTAACAGGGAGGGTGTTTCATAATTCTAAAGCGTTATTTATTTTTCTTGGTACCTATTAACTTAATTAATGGTAACAATGCTTTAATCGCGCCTATAGGAGTTTTATGACGGATAAATCGAGTGGACCACCTTTGTAAGACGACTAAAATGTCACGGTGTATATGCAGATCGCGCCGAAAACTCTGCTTGCGCGATGTAGCTGATGTAGTTGCGGTGTGACGTCAAGTTTTGGAGTAGTTCGCATACGGCATTGTAGATGTCCGCCACAGAAGGTTTGTAATTAATGGGTTAACAACAGAAATGAAAGAAAATTGTGATAAACATCATTCATCCTTCTGATTTCATTGAGGATGGAAGTGTTGGACTTGGGACCCATAACCCGTGCCTCGGAATGCCAGCGTCAAGCCGTTGGTCCTGGCTCCTGGCTGTCATTCGTAGATGTTTGCCAGTCAGAAGCCCATAAGTCAGACAACCAGTCTTACCCTTCTTAAAACTAGATGCTGCTGTCAACAATAACACTTAAGAAAACGACATTTTTATAGTTGCAGACACTGAGCTAATTGCGTAAAATATTGTCTTGTAATATGATGACAACAATTGAATAATACAGAACGCAATATTTAACTCATTTGACCTTCAAACTTGAACTTTTAATAATGGCGACTGTTCATTCATAAAGTTTTATTATAATACAGTTTCAAAATTTAACTACATTGTATGGATTAGGTAAATATTGTACTTCACATGGAAATATTTTTTATGCAGAAGAAAATGGCATTGTGTAGGAAAATTAATATAATGACAATATATGAAGTCAGATTGCTCAATGCAGATATGACCAATGCTCTCTGCATTGGTAACATCAGCAGAGTAGCTAAGGATTTTCTGAGGATAGAGGGCACTTAAAGATGTGCAGGAGGCAACCGGGTTCCGCTGGATCAACAGCAGCACTCAATAATCAACAGAAACGATACAGAAAAAGAAAGTGATAAATCCTCCCTCAATTTTGCTGCGGTTATGGAGATTTAACCAAAAACATTACGTCTGAAACCTTCACCATGCTTCACTGTCAATACAAACTTTCCTGTCCAGATTTGACATTCAAACGTCGCGTGGGACTAGCCGTGGCCTTAAACCACCATTCTACAAATACAAACAAAAAATCTATTGAAAATAAACATAAACTGATCTATTGACGTTGACTTAAATGCCATCAGTGAATGTGTTGACAGGCAGGGCGTTACAGTTATATAAAAAGTTTACCACGAAATATGGTTACAAAATCGATCGGCATTGTGTTCGTTAACCTTCGACTAATCGGTTTACACTCAATCGGAACCGATTTTAGAGGATAGTCGTGAGTGAAAGAGCTGTGATGGCCTATTGGTATAGGCTCCGACTTACTGGTCGTGGCTTCGAACCCAAGCATACTATTTATGTCATCATCACTCACTACTCTCAGGAACGGTGAAGGAAATCTAGGATAAGGGTGTCCTGGGACCCAAAATAATTCGAAGACGTGGCGTCCCGGGCCCCAGTTTCTATTGCAGAGGAGGTTCGTGTCCCAGCAGTGCAAACATTATATGCTGATTATGCTACGTGGTTGAAATAACGCTGAAAATCACTGAAAATACATGATGTAAACATTGGGAAGGTCATAATGATAGGATAAACTCTGTTTTGTTGCAGTCATACATGATTATGTTCGATGTTTTTTTTTATTTATTGTTGCAGTCATACATGATGAAATGTATTTTTAGTTGAAAGAAATGTTATGGTCAATAGGTATATGCTTTGAAGTAGATATACACAGTTTATTGAAGCTGACAGGGCATGCAGCGCAAGATGGAACATGGGCCATTGTCTGCCGCCGCATGTACACTTGAGGATCTTTTAACTGCGTCTGCGAACGGTGTTCGCGTTTCTGAATTTTAGGCTAAACATAATAGTTGAATTTTCGCAACAAAATTCTTATCTACTAATACGCTAAGATGAATATTAAAGCTGTCAGGATTGAAAACATAACGTTCCGATGCGAGACTCGATACGTTTCATAAAATTGCACAGAAGTAAATGAAGAAAATTTCATAGAATTTACATTCAGCATGTTTATGTCTTACACAGTGACGTATACATGGGCACATTTCTTTGAAATCTTCAGCGGAAATCAATTGTGTCAACAGATAACTTAGTCACCTGTTCGATGTACTTTTCTATGAGTAATTTTTATAGAACTCATCATATTTATTTTTAAAAACACATTGGTATTGTTTATCCACTGTATGACTCACTTGAAGTAGTAGCCAAGTTTTAATATTGTTTAATGCTATTAGAATGCAGGCCGGTCATTGTCTTATACTCACATAAAAGTATACTGGAAAGACATTGCGTGTTGGAACCATTTTCCTCGCACATGTTCAGACGGGAATAGCACAGAAAATACAGTTCTTACTTTATAATTATGTGATAGTGCAAGTGCTAGCAGTACGTTATTATAAATTAGTGCAAGGCGAGCTAGTTTTCAAACGAGAAATGGCCAGATGGTGTTATTATTAAGTAGCAAGGGCCGGCAGACGAGACTGGTTTAAGAACACGTTCCACCGTCCGAAACTGTCTAGGAAGTTGTCTAAAATTGGAAGGATACTACATTTCGGAATTAGGAGATGGGAGAGACCAAAAGCCGATTATATCATCGACAAGGATTAGACCAGAAATAGAAAATATTGTTGAAACTATAGAAAGTTAAATTAAAAGAAAGTTAAAGGTAATATAAAATATATCAGAAAGTTATAAACGCCTTGTTCCATACAATACGTTTTTTAACTTTCTAGATAGATTTTAAATATGACATCAACCTACTACGATCCTGTTAGGGGTGCGGGTTGTTCGAAAGAGATACCGCAGCCCCTGGCACACAGGCAACTGAGGGAACACGGGAGGGTTTTAGTCAGTAAAAGTCGGACACGCCCTCTTCCTCCACCCAGAGCGGGAGAATTTGATGATTTCCCACCCTCAAAAAAAACCTTCTACGATTGCAGACTTCTCAAGCGTGACTGTATAGCCTTCTTTTATTAATGTTGGCTCCTTTCTGACCTATAAAGACTAACTTGTCCTCTTTTTAACCGACTTCAAAAAGAAGGAGCTCATCAATTAGATATGTTTATAGTATATATTTTTTTTTATGTATGTTCGGGCATAACTCCGTCATATTTAGACGGATTTGCAAACTTTTTTTGTTTGAAAGGGGTTTATTCCGAAATGGTCCCATTTAAATTTCATATAGATCTGATGATGCGTTTCGGAGACAGACAGCGGAACTCTTCAAAAAATGACAGCAAATCAACCGCGATTGCAGCCTATCGCATAAATATGCATTGTTTTGACTCCAAGGATGATGAAATTTTGAATTGGTGTGGGGTAGGTACTATAACAAAAAATGAGAAATATAAACTTTTCCAAAAGAAAATTAACCGACTTCTCAATTTTGGATGATAAAGGTTGAAATATTTATAAAAATATCTCAATTCATATTGATATCAATTTTGCAGCGTACTAATTAAAAAACAACCGACTTCAGGAAAACACTACAAAGTGAAAAATAACTTTAATGTCGGAAGTCGCTGACTTTGAATATGTATTGTAATTTTTTGGCATCGCCTTCCGAAATTAAAGTTATTTTTCACTTTGTAGTGTTTTCCTGCAGGCAGTTGTTTTTTAATTAGTACGCTGCAAAATTTATTTCAGTCAGAATTGAGATTTTTTTATAAAACTTTCAACCTTTATCATCCAAAATTTGTATCAATCGGAATTGAAAGACTTTTGAACATATCTTTTGCCCTTTGGCTTCCAAACTAAACATTAATTAAAATCGAAAGGTTTTCTGTCCACTTTGTGTCAACTACGCCTAATTTACCGACCTTTACCTAGAATGGTATTTCAAGTATTCGAAGCCATACATATTTAATTACTAAGCTATTATAGGGCACCATAATTCTTTACAATTTACGATCGCATGCAGTGATTGAGGTTAAACGTGTCTATCAACTAGAGTGCGCATGGCTTTAAATCAACGAAACCTTTTATGATTGATGGTGAATGGTGATAATACAAGCAAGCAGAAGACTAAAGGCGAATTTCACCAATGAAATTGAACGAGATCCGCACATTTAAACCGCGTCCAAGAGCTGTCAGTGTCATCTTTGTAGCACTACCTGATGCCCTTGATCGCCGTTAGGTGCGCTGATTTCATTCAGGTTCATCGGTGAAATTCGCCCTCAGGTCGAGATCTACAGTGTGTAACATAATTAACGCAAGACTTCATAAACCCCAATTAGATTATTGCGGTTAAAACATAAAACAATGACCAAAACTATTTTTTAAAGCAAACTATTATTATTAGTTGAATATGAAGTTACGTGATTTGTCAATCTATAATTGCAAAAAGATTTTAAATGAATTTCTACTTCAAATTGATTATTTTAACACAGAAAAGCTATTAGTAAGCCTATCATAAATACAAATACACATTCAGTCACATACACCAATTACATCAACACACAGCATCAGACAAACATCAACACTACAGCTTCTTAAAAAAAAAAAAATTGTCTAAATATTTTGCATATAGGTACATAATATTTTCTCATTTTACCCACCTTTTTGGTTGTAAATGATAGCAATGTATTAAATAATGGCGAACTACCTGCTAAATATCTTAAAATATATGTTCACTGATAAAGTACATGTGATTATTTGAGAACAAGGAAGACTGACCTACCGTGATACAGTTTTTTTACTAGTACGAAGGTCAGTGTGAATTTCTCTCTAGCAACATACACGCTCGACATGAGATCTATTTTTTTTTTGTTTTGTATTTTGTTTTTTCTTTTATACAACGTGTAACGTAACGCGGGACCTCATACGCCCCAATATTGAGTATTGAGTTAAAAGCTTAATACAATGACCAAATCACTTATTTTTTCATTTTTTTTCTCATTTTTACGGCTAGCTATTATTATTACGAAAATCGTGTTTTCGATTAGCTTTCCTTTATGCATTGAAACTTGACCCTTAATCACCTTGAAATGGGATTGGGTTTTCTTTGTCTCAATCAGTGGTGGATGTGGCAAAATATATATTTTTTGAAAAATACCCATGTTAAAAGTTGCTGAAATCGATTCAGTGGTCGATTGGGAACGGGCTGGTTTCGAGTCTTGCGTCCATTCTGTTACACCTTGTATAAATATTATATGCAATCCGTTATTCCTAAAGTTGTTATTGTGCTGCTAGAAATAAATGTTGTTTTTTTTTATTAATAAAAATAGCGTTGTCACCAGCCTGACTTTTTTCATTTAAAATTGAACCTTATTGCCTTAAATAAGATTTTTTTTTGGATCAAGCGACGATAGATAATTTAAAAAAAACCTACATTAAAATTAGCTGAAATCGATTTCGTAGTCAGTTATGAACAAACTACTTCCAGGACCTGCGCTTATTCTGTTACACCTTGTTATAAATGTTACATTGCACGTAAAGGCTAAGCGTTGTTCCTGTCACTGTCAAACTATATTTCTCCTGTATTGTGGGTGCGTTTACAAACATTTAAACTCACATACACAAACAGCCAGACCCGGAACAACTACTTGTAGGTCATACAAATATTTGTTCCGTGCGGGAATCGAATCCGCGACACGCAGCGCAGCAGTCAATCGCTTAACCGCTGCGCCAACCGTGCTGTATAACTATAAATGAAAGACAGAGAAAAGAAAAAAGCACGAGCTAAGTTACGTTAATAGACCTCGGTTTAAGTATGGCAACCAGCTCTCAACTTTGCCCTTAACGAGATATCCCATTAAGGGCTAAGTTAAAGACGTCAAGTTAGGTTAACGAAGTCAGAAGGCAATCACGCCGTGTTATAGTTCGAAATTGCACCAATTATGGTTGCTCGGATTTACTTGAGTCTGCCGTCACACCATCAATAGCACGATCAGTAGAGTTCAACTAATTTAAAAATGCAAGCCCCTCCACTGCTTGTGCACACATTTCAAATGTTTGTATAAAAATTTAATTGGAGGGGCGTGCAGTATCATGTTAGTTGATCTCTACCTACATGTTGTTAGCAACAAGGTAGACGCCTCATCATCTGAGTATCTGCCTAACCTTTTCCCAACTATGTTGGAGTCAGCTGCCGGTCTAACCAAATATAACGAAATTCCAGTATTTTATATGGATCTACTGCCTGTCTAAGCATCACAACAGATAAGACTGGTTGTCAGGATTTTGGGCTTTCGACGGCGGCCAAATACCCGTAACGACTGTCAAAGATCTACGTTTGGCAGCCAGGCCTAATGGCTTAACGTACTTACTACTACTCCGAGGAACGGAGTGGTTTCGATATATTGTGGGTCCCTCAATGAAATCAAAAGTATAAAACGTAGATGCACTCTGTATGAGGGTCTTTAGTTATCTTCATTGGTCTTAAATTATTTCTGTCCACAATCAAATAAAAAGTTATAATAGCACCTCATGTGAGCGACTGCCTACCTGGCGTCCACCACCCAGTTACTGGGTAACTAATTGATGAGTACGCCTCTGAAACATACGTAAATCTTTTCCGAAATATACGTAATTCGGAAGTGCTACTTTTATCAAATAACCTGGCTAATTTTTACAAGCACATGTAAATCAAATATCTCGTCGTATGACTCATCAGTCCTTAGCGTAATTTACAGTCTAGCTGCCGAGCTCCTTTAAGATCCTCGGTTCGACACCGAGAGTTGAAAATCCACTGCGCGATAAAATCCCGCGACGATTTTATTACGTCCATATGAATTTCGACTAACGATCATCGTCCGATCAATGACAAGGGAACAGGTTAATGAACCACACACCCCCCAGTTCATGTATCGAACTTAATAACCTTAATTCAACGTAAACCAATAAATTAAATGTTGATATTGGTACATAGTACCTATACACAAAGCAATCACATTACGAAGATAAATTACACGTAGCATTATGCAGAAATAAATAAAGGAACGTTGTATTTTCAGTATCTTTAAAGTATATAATGTGTGTTGACATTGTAATATTTATACAGTAAGCATAGATAGTAAGATATTACATACTATTTATTATCGCCCTACTACGTGTCAAAGATGGCAAAACTAGTCGCATTTTCGCAGAATGAATCAAAACTATGATTTTTACTGAATGCTTCCTGGATTAGTCAGCCACTCTCCTTTCTTTTGCAGACAGTTCATTTGATTTTGAAACCAAGCATACCACCGAAACGAGCTATCACAAACACAAAAACATGTAAAATGTAACAGACAGACTTACTTTCACATTAATAATAGTAGTATACATTTGCTACATTTAATCAGTCATGCTCCTTTTTATTTTGATGTTGATACCAAGCGTACCATGCAAACTAAGATACGACACGAAAGCTGCAGAATTTAAAATTCAGTTTTTTTGGTGATATCACCAAAAAGTTACCCGAAGCCGTAAGCATACCCGAATCGAACAATGCGATGAATGCAATAAAAATGCGCATTCTCCAAGTAGCATTTTAAGCTGATAAAGTTGATGTGCAATCCAACGGAACCGTTCAATGAATGAAATAAAATTACGCAGTTCAACCTACATCGTTAATTTCACTTGCATATAATACGGATTAGATATAAGTGCATTTGGCACATTGTCAACGATCCATTGTCCTATAACCAGTTACTGGAGCTATGCGGCATGTTGACCTAGGCGCCGTGCCAGGTGGCCGGGTACTAGGGCTGGCACTCTCAAGTTAACCTACCTAAAACATAAGTATATAACATAACATCATGACTGTTATACCCGAAGGAAAGCGATGTACATATGAAACACCCACAACTCGCCGGTAACATGTAAGTCCCATGCAAAAGGGGGCGAGCCTAGCCTTCAACCGGGCACAAATGACTCCGGGCTACTACGAAATTCCTGACAGAAAAACCTAATAACACTATGCTCGACCTGGGAATAGGACCTTATGCTCAGACAGCCGTGCTAGCGACTACTAAGGCAGTCAACATTGGTACATAATCGCAGTTACGCAATGCGAATAGCGTAACGATACATAAAAAGCAAACAAACAGTCACTGCAGCTGCACAGGAAAAACATAAAAAGAATTTAACAGAAAAATTGCGTCACGCATCAAGAAAAACAATTTAATTTTCCTCTTTCTTTTGCGCCTCAAATACATAATACCTTCTAAATTTATAGAATTAGTCACTTTGAAACACTACATTTTAAGTAACTTTAACACTAGCTATTGTACGCTTTTACGTTTTCTAATGTAACGATATTACCGTGATCGTCTACGTCCACTAATGTATGGAAATACGTGCTAACGTGCACGTTACGTTATTCTGGACGGAGATTTTAAAAGTGCACGGTCAGTAACTTATAAGAATGAAATACTACCAAATAAGTAACCTTTCATCGAGTATAAGCTGTGGTAACCCTAGCAAAATCTAGCAGTATTATAGGCTAGGCCAACTTAAGATATGAGCACACATGAGCTCTCGGGATTGACAGGCGTATTAGACTGGTTGTAGCCGCCATTACCTGGCTTGTGGCATCCCAACACTAATCTGTCGAAATTCCTGGCTGGCTAGGTTAACTTAATGACGAATGATACAGAATTATACACAATTAGTATACTTATATGTAAAAATCATCATTCTCCTGCCAAAAGGGCAGATGAATTTTTCGTATTCGTTTTCTAGTATTAGTCGTCATCTCGGTAGTCACCCTCGTTCTAACCATAATATCATCTTTCACACAGTCTATCCATCGTTTCTTTGGTCGCCCCCTACCCTTATAGCCATCGACATTTATACTCAAAACTTTCGTCACGACATTTTCCTTATATCTCCGCATCACATGCCCATGCCATGACAATCGATTCCCATACAACTTTTCAGCCACCGGTGCCACTTTCAGCCTTCATCTTATGTACTCATTCCTTAAGGCTCGTGCAGACTAGCGCGACGCGACGGTCGCGTCGCGACACTCGTAGAACAATTTCTATGAAAACTTAATGGAAATTGTTCTACAAGTGTCGCGTCGCGGCTGTTTGAAGAAGCCTTTATTCTATCAATTTCGTAACACTACACATACAATAATGTCATGTGAATAGAGGACTGGTTCGCGGTGCAGGAAAAGAGTGCCTGGAAGAATTCGGAGACGTCTTTGCCCAGCATGTGGGAAAGAACAAGTTAACAAACAGATGACCAAGGCAATCCCTTAAAAAGATTTTAGTTCACTTTCAGTTTCATACTAAAGTGTGGACAACAATGTCGATAACCAAAAACAAAGACAACTCGATACAATACCAACCCACTTTTAGAAACATTTCGATTTTTATCTCCGTAGTTATACATAGAATTTCCTTATCACATAATGATTACAGAAATTCGGAGACGACATCACATGTTCTTAGGCAAACACCTGAAGAGAATACGTAGGCGAGTCTTATCTACATTTAGCGAACTATGAAGCTGACAAGCTGAATTTTTATATCAGCCAGATCAGCAATCACGATATTAGCCAAGCCCTTTTTGTACCGCGCATGTGTGCAGACCTGAAATCGACGTCCGCACAGACGTAATAAAATCACGGCGGGATTTTATCGCACACTGGATTTTCAACCCTCAGTGTTGGACCGAGCATTGAGGATTCAACAGAATGCAGCGCGAGTGAGTCTCAGCGCGTCGAAAAACACAGTGTCCGATTTACACCTTTCGGCGTTTAGCAGTGCGTTGAAGATCCAGTGCGCGTATAAATCCCCACGCGATTTTTTTACGTCTGTGGGAATCTGGGCTTAGAGAAACATACCTGGCTATGTGCCGCGACCGCAGTCAAATCACGTTTTACGTAAGGATAGTTCGCCGCGATAATGTTGTACTGTCCTATACTTATTTAGCCATCAATGGCGTCGCCCTACAATGTATTTGTCAAAGAAAAGTCAAATTACTTTGCAGTTTGTAGCATCATTTTATTCCAGATAATATTTGCTTTTCACGTTTACACGATAATAAATCTGTAATTGCTGCTATTTGAAAACATGTTATGCACGAGAATTGCAGTGAAGAGTACACAATAATGTCAGATTTTGATATTTGTCTAAGTAACTTCCATGCAGTGCTGCATTTATCCATGGGACATAACTTTTCGTCACGATAGAAGGAAGGACAAAAATTACAAAAATAAGACAAACAAGAATCTACTGAAGTTACGAGCCCATTTCATTCCAGGGTTTGCAAACTTGACGGGGCAAAAAAAAGCTGATACATGTCTCTTCTTTTGTCATCTAAGATAACAAATCAATCACGACGACAAAGGAAACTATACTGTTGTTTATGAACGTCTCTCTGTAAACAGTTTTTCAATTGCTCTTGCTACAGTCTCCCGACCAGATACAAGTTACATGACCAAAACTTTCCAAAGTGATTATGTTTTTCCTCCTCCAATTATATTTTTTACCGAAGAAAGAAATTCGTTGCAACATCACAGCGCCTTAAAAATGACAAAAAAGCCCTTAAAACGCAAATATTTAAACTTACGCAAGACTTCAACTTACACTCTTTTTGACGTCAAATTGTTCTTAAATTACATCATTGTTACTATCAGCTGTATTATTAACCTAGTTCAACCAACCACAAAGAGTTAGGTTTGCATTAAACTATTGCAAAGAGCATTTTTAATACAACATGAGCGATGTCAGACGATTCGCAAAACGGGTTGCATAACATCGACGTAAGTGGTAATGAGCGAAAAATATAATACGCACTCGTAGGAAGTAAACGTAATAAAACTTGCGCATAATCCTTTCACTTTCTTTTTATTATTTCTTTACGTTTTTAGAGTTCCGTACCACAAAAGGTAAAAAAGAACCCCTATAAGATATATTCTCTTGTCCGTCTGTCCGTGTGTCACCCCCGACTTTCTCAGGAACGGGTGTACCTAGCAAGTTGAAATTTATACCAGACTAGCTTTTGCCAGCGGCTTCGTCCGCGTGGAGGTCGGTGTATTATACATATAAACCTTTCTCTTGAATCACTGGTCTGGTCTGGTCAAATTGAGAGAAATTGTTTAAAGAACTTCTCTAAATTAGGAACAGCACTACGAAAGCAACATAGGTACAAAGGGAGGAAATAAAATGCAAGGATTTCGCGAGCATAAATGTGGCCCCAGCTGCACTTCTTTAAACGCGTGGGAATGTATCGGTGCATCGGCAAACAAAAATCGTCGATACCAAAGTATCGGAAAAATCTAAATATCCCCGTTATATGTATCGGCTTCGGACGCACCCCTAGCCAAATAGTAATTGCAACAGACAGACAGAGTTTTGTTTTTACATTTATAATATTACTAGCTTTTGCCAGCGGCTTCGCCCGCGTGGAGGTCGGTGTATTATACATATAAACCTTCCTCTTGAATCACTCTATTAAAAAAACCCGCATCAAAGTCCGTTGCGTAGTTTTAAAGATTTCAGCATACACAGGGGGGGGGCATACAAGCATACAAGCACACGATAAAAAGATATGGGCAAATTTAGATTTTCGCGAAAACTTGTACCTAAGTACCAAAATTTACCTTAATTTTCAACTTTTTTTTATTTTTCGGAATTTTCCCTTTACTTGTGCTGTACCCAAAGACCTTGCTTTTAACCAAAATTGTCAATTCTAGGTCAACCGGAAGTACCCTATAGGTTTTGGATCTAAAACCTATATGGTAGTTCTCGTTGACCTAGAATCAAGAAAATTTGGCAAAAAGTAAGGTCGCTGTAAGCTTTTTGCCAAAAAATAAGAATAGTTGAAAATTTGTACGGAACCCTCGGTGGGCGAGTCCGGCTAGCACCTGTCCAGGTTTTTTTAGTTAATAGTTCCTTTCTGAATTAGCAAGCTTGGAGTAATTAGTAATCCATTTGGCCAGACTTTTGCTGCTAAACTGCCAAATGTGTGTTATGGTCTTAATTTGAACAACCGTCGCTATAATCGAACTCATCATCATCATCTGCATCATTTTTTCCCAACTATGTTCTCTCTATCTATCTATACATCCGGATAGACTGGAAGCTGACCCAGCTTCAAAAGCCGCAATAGACATGACATACATTGATAGTGCATATTATTGACATAATGTGACTATTTCATCAGGAATCCTTATTGGAACCTTTAACCTACAGACACTTTAGGTTGACACACAACAGTTTATCAATGCACAAATATTATGCAATTGGGCTTAAAAGGACATTATGTATGTATCAAAGTTGATAAGTAAGTTCAATTTTCATTAACAAATTAGTTAAATTGATGTCATCAACTCATCACACTTTTTCTCATAAATATTTGAATGCATCTCCATGTTTGGTGATATTAATTAAGTTATTAATCAAGATATTGGAAGAGATACCAGTATTGTTTGTAGGTCAGTGTACAAACTAGATGCGACGGTTCCGAAACCGGCTGCTGGCTGTACCTTCCACGCGCATGCCTTTGCGTACAACCGTACTATGCTGACTGTACAACGATTGGATGTAAGTCGTGATTTTAAATATTTTTGTTGTCTATACTCGGGAGTTTTGGAGAGAGAATGATGTTGAGTTAGGTGTACAAATGGACGGCAAAGTACTACTAATAAGGACTGCCTACGTTGCTTTGGCGTGCTCCAAGAGACGAAGATACATGATTTCTATATATGAATGATAAGCGTTATGTTCTATAAAATTTGATTAAAATTATAAGATGCTATGTCGATGTGTGTGTGTTCCGTGTGGTGCCGGACGCAAAAGAATAGCACCATCCCATTTCTTCCCATGGGTGTCGTAGAAGGCGACTAAGGGACTTACTAGAGAATGGGCAGCAGCGTTCTCTATGCATTTGACCACCATACTGCGATCGCCACCCCGCCTGCCAAGCGTGACGATTATGGCAAATGCCCCCCTTTTGGGGGAGGCTTATGTCCAGCAGTGGACGTCTTTCGGCTGATATGATGATGATGATGTCGATGTCATAAGTGACAAAATCCTAACTAATATTATAAATGCGAAAGTGAGTTTGTTTGTCTGTTATACTTTCACGCTAAAACGGCTGAGCAAATTTGGATGAAATTTGGAACATGGGTAGACCTATGGTCTCCAGGTCATCCTGGAGAAGGACATAGGTTTCTTTGAATGCTAGATCATAGACAAAGTTGAGAGCAACTGTTTTTACACATAGTAATTATGTTTATAGTTAACTGATAAAATCAAACCGTTGCAAGAAGACAAGATACTTGACAAGCAAGGCTAGTTCTTACAGCAAAGAAAGTAATGAGTTTCGAATTACTTTCTTTTACTGAAAAAAATATTATTACAAGAAAGCTTGCCCTTGGTTTGTTCATGTCGTTAATTTGGTAATAACATTTCGCCTTGCACCAAATACCAAAATGGGCATACCACCATTACCACCATACAAACATACATTTGTCAGGAGAGGTCAACACAAACAACTAGGTTTGCGGCGAATTTTGGGCAGGCCGTTAAGGAAACTTGTGATAGGTTTTTAAAATGCAAAACTAAAACATAAAACAAATAGGTACTAGATGTGTATTCGTTCCACCAAAACCGATAACAACGTTCTACGAAAGAATAATGAAACATTTGATCAAACAATCCACGTAATTTTATAGAAATTGGACAATTAACAGCCAAAGTAACCTAACAAGGAACAGCTATTTATACCTAATGAACCATGCAATCTATCATGTAAACATTCAGCTAATCAAACTGTAACATCGCTTAAAACGCTGACTCAACATACCTGACGCAGAATCTTCTTGAAAATCTTAAACTTCATATCGGCAAAATGAACTCACTTCAACACAATACAAACATCACAGAACTTAATGGTAACTAATTTTATATCAAGGCTAGAGATAAAAGCACAGAAATAGCGGCAAAGTCAACGGAACACGAAAGTAAATAAATAAAAACAAAATACGAACGAACACACGTCCGTTCTGTTTGGCGTCCGCGCCCGAAGTGACGCTCGGGTTACGTCGGGTAGAAAATAATTCTATACACGATACGCCAATAAAACATTGTATAGTATGCAGCAGCGTGGATATATCGCTAAGTAATTTTCACTTCCATAAAAACTTGGAAAGTTGTCTTGTAGACTGCTATCACTGATATCGATACTGCAATCAAAACTCTATTAGATCTTATTTTGCTAGATTATAAGGTACGCTGCATCTGCATATCGAATGCATAATGTGCAGTTTATCATTCTGATTTTGCTTGTGTATTTCTGGTAGTGTTTATAAATTCAATGCTGGTAAGAGCATGAAAGGCAAAATAGTGTTTAGTATGCATGAAAGGATTTTGCGCTAAAAATAACGTCACGAGGGACAGATCTGTCAAAATGCAGTGTTCGCAACTTGAGTCCTGACCGATGCAATTCATTAGAATTATTTTCTAGAGATACAGAAAATCAAAATCAAATTTTGGGACAGAAGCTTCAGTAGCTTTCGAAAAAGTTACTACAACTATAAAGACATGAAATCTTCATTATATTCCCAATAAACTGAAGAGTGAACAGGCATTTTCAGGGCACGCTCGTCCTATCGCTTTCCATTCATATCAAAATAAATGAGAACAAAATTGTAATTAACAATGCTATCAGAACTAATTTGATGAGTAATTAATACTCATCTAACAGAAATGAAGCGATGTAAATCTAGTTTTTATTAGTAAAACCATTATGTAACATGTGTCTGTTTGGTATTCATTAATATAAATCAAACAATTTACAGGCACTTTTGAATTGTCAAGGAGTCGATCAGTCCGAAAGATGAAGCGCATTCCAAAGCGTAATAGGTTCCTATGGACAATTTTTAAAATCAAAATATTGGTTACATCTAGGTCGAAATTATACGTGTGAAACCGATGTAGAACGGCGTGCACGTTAAAAGCGCCCATTACAAAAAATAAACAAAAGAAATATATATCCAAAATAAACAAAGTCTTGTAATTAAAATAAACCGTGGCAGCCGTAACCCGTCCCAACCGATGACGCCCGTTCACGAACATGACTTTTGTAACGGTACCTATATTTCAGTAACACAACTTATGGCATAATAATGTTACAATTTATCCAGACTGGGTATCCGAATGTCTTTACCCGTATTCGAAATACCGGCAAGTTTTTGACACAGCCAGTCTTGACGAATACGTTTGCCTATCTATAGAATTCTGACTCATTGTAATGATTGACGATAAATTATTTGGAAAGGGACGATGCTGAGGTGACTCATAACGGGATCTACCGGGCTACGTAACATCAAAAATGAGCAAATAAGTGTTTTTTGCTCTTCCAGGTTAGGATATCTCAAAATCCTGACGTGATAGAGCAATTCCGCGGTCAGATTCGGATTCAGCGCATCAAAATACTTCGGAAATGTATAGTCTGGCAACTGGGTAAATAATTTGTCGGCCTGTGTTATTATTTTATACACAGCAATAACCCACAATCCTTGTTACTACTTACCATAAGACCTGCCATCTTTCTAAATTAAACGAATGAAAGGGAATTTTAATTAGCGCACTTGTGCGTTATACCAAAAAAACGGACCTAATAACCTAATTTTATGCAGAATAGATTTCATAAATGTCGCTTTTTTTATGAGTTGATGATATAAGATGGTAATAATGGTGGTAGATGATAATGGGGTCTATCGCGAAAAGCTGAAGGGCAATTCCCGTAATTTTAAGAATCGAACGTTCACAGTTTAATCTCAGTTGCAATCTGTCAAAAATACCTCCAATTTCCCAACATTTTTGATAAGTTTTTGACATTGTAGAGATCGCGACCAGATTTAGCACGTTTTTAATTGCGAGAATTGGTTATTAAGTATCGGGTATCCAAATTTCAAATATTCTTGAACCAAAAACTGGAAAAACCTGTCCAATGCGTGTGTACTTAGTCACTAGGTCAAATGCCATTGGCATCCAAATGCGGGGAAACGACCAAGTGTAATTGACCCATTATACAACTTTACATAAAAAGTTCAAGATCACATCTGTAGTATAATGATCATAGATTAATCTTGGAAATTACCTTCATGATGTATATTTTTAAGATTTTTTTAACAGACATTTAAACAGTTTTTGGAAAAGAGTTCTTATTACCAGACCAGCGTACGGACAGTTAAAAATACTGAGTATAAAAAAACTTTTTCCAAAAAAAAACAACCGACTTCCGGCAAAACACTACAAAATGACTTTGGATATGTATTTTAATTTTTTGTCACCGCCTTCCGAAATCAAAGTTATTTTTCACTTTGTAGTGTTTTTGCGAAAGTCGGTTGATTTTTTTTTTTGGAAAAAGTTTTTATTTCACTTTTTCGTCAGAGCACCTACCAATTCGAAATTTCATCATCCTCGGGGTCAAAACAATGCATATTTATGCGATAGCAGCAATCGCGGTTGATTTGCTGCCATTTTTTGAAGAGTTCCGTTGCCTGTCTCCGAAACTCATCATCAGATCTATATGAAATTTGAATGGGACCATTTCGGAATAAACCCCTTTCGAACAAAAAAAGAATGTTGCAAATCCGACTGTATATGACATGACGGAGTTATGCCCGCACATACATAAAACAAAAGCATGAAGTCGGTTAATAAAGATAACAACAATATTATCAGTAATTTAATGGTTAAGTTCGAAAACGGTTGTATCATATTTCCTGGCATAGGATGACTCATGATGTTATCGGAAGACGACTATGATTATGTCAGTGGGATGGCCCCTATCGCTTATCCGTCTTTCAAACAAATGTCGTAACTTTTTTTTTTTTTCATATTACGCACGTCGTAGGTAGTGGTCGCAGGCAGGGTTTATCATATCAGCCAAAAGACATCCACTGCTGGACATAAGCCTCCCCCAAAAGGGGGATTTGCCATAATCGCCACGCTTGGCAGGCGGGTTGCGATCGCAGTATGGTGGTCAAATGCCTAGAGTCCTAAGTCGCCTTCTACGACAACCATGGGAAGAAATGGGATGGTGCTGTTCTTTTACGTCCGGCACCACACGGAGGCAGGGTTACGTATTATAATATCTAAAGTTATTCTACTTTCGAGATAACTATGGTCAAAAGACCTACTGTTTAAAATACTTACCTAAAGATCGTTTCACAGATTTTTGTAATAACTAATGAACGAAATACATAAAGGAAAATTAACCTACGGTTTATTCAGCTACAATTAATAAACTTAAGGTTGATTGAACTAACAGACGATTCACCTACTGTTGGTTTTTGTGCTTTTGAAACAGAAGAAGTCAGTCGATGTCAGGGGCATCCCGAGGTTCGGTTTGGTTAGGTTCCTTTAAACCCTGCTCACAGAAATAGGAACCCCACGCAGTGGGGCTCCGTCGACCTCACGTCGACCGTCGTCTTCTGTAATACCTACCTACCTACCTACCTGTAGTTACTACTATAAAACGAGCGCACAGTATCAATAAACTGTAGGCGAGTCGTTCATTAGGTATTTCATACATAGTTGAAATATCCCATATCTAAAAAAATCATTAGATTAATCGTTCGTTAGTGCAATTAATTTTAGTTTAATCAAAATTAAGTAAGTAAAACAGCAGTTCAGTCGACCAATATGTGTTATGAACATATGTGAATCAACCGTAGTTATCTCGAAAACAGTTAGAATAACTTTAGATATTACAATACGTAACCGCAGGCAGACGTCACTGGCGTAACTTATGTTTAGAATCATAGTCATTTGCGTTGTTTTTTTATTTATTTAGCTAGAAAGAAGAAAATTAAGAGATAAGAAAAAGATTAAGAGAGATAAAAAAATTAAAATATATTAAGAAATTTTTTTGTGGTTTCATAAAACACCAAATTTTGACTTTTTAGTACGAGAGGACACTGGTTAACACAACACAGTTATTACTAGCAGAATCTAAATCAATTTGAAGGATATTGCTAATATATTGCTTTATATGTTCGAACAATTTGTCTGCTCAACAACGTAAATAACGCAATGAATTTTGATGAACTGTCAACCAACTGAAAACCATTCCTACTGTTAGGTTGTTACGCAATCACCCCACAGAACTCAGAGAATTCCATGTTTTGTGTACATTTTCTGTAATGTCAATAAATAATTACATTTGATTTTATATTTATTGTTGAATTTCATTAATGTTCAGTACAAATTAACTTAAATATGTGCCGCTTGTAATCCTCAGTCGGTTTGGGCAAAGGTGTACCCCAGTGTACCCTACCGTTCCCAAATTATTTGAAAGTCTAATGTCAGCCCTTGTAGTCTAATGGCCCTCTCATACATGGGACGTATACATCATTTCTATAATAAGTTCAAAATAGTACGCAGTGAATACGCGGTCAAACACAATACTTGCCATTTAATGTGTTCAAACATCATTATTCCTAAGGCGTACATTATGTTGTACGAAATGATACAAGTAGACTAGAAGGCAGCAGGTGTGCAATCTTTTTTTAGTTCAATGTGTAATAAATAAATCAATCATTTTGTAATTTCCTGTAGCAACAGCTGTTTGATACTATGATTAAGTCGTTATTTGGATAGTACTTATAACTTCAGTATACAATATAACAGTACATGACATAAATTACAAAAAAAAATGAATGGCGAGACAAGCCATACTCTCTCATATACGTCTCGACATTTTGTCAAGTTGTAAAAACCGTGCGATGCATGGGCGGGTCGCTCTCGCTAGTACTAATATAATTTGGTTGACATCGAGAATCGTTCTAGTGATCTCTAACTAGTCCGGTATGCAATTTGCATGCCAGTGATTAAGTTGTTCCGCTTCGAAATATGCCTGTCTGGGTCTAATTTGGGTGTGGAATTTCTAGCTCTTATCTTTCCTTGGAGTTATGGTTGCGCCAAAATTAGGTTTTCATTCGAAAATGGCATTTTAATCGATTTAGGACCAATTTTGCAATGGACAGATAACTTTAACCAGAAGAATAAATACGAAGCTTTAACATATTTTCTATAAAAATCTAACTTACTGTCTTATTTATTGCATAGATAAAAATTATCTGACTTTTTAAATATCAGCCCATAATAAATACTCTGAGTGAAGCGAGCCTACAATAAGTTATAATATATAAATAGCTAATAGTAATAACACAGTAATATAACAGATGTTATTTTTAATACACATACTTACACATAAATATAATATAGAAACAAACACAACAGAAAGAAAAATTTACGTCAAACAGGATAACTTTAAAAATAAATAAATAAAATACTTACACATAAACTTAGTTCACAATAAATTATATTTATTATGCGAATCGCGCGACCAATGACGTCCCAAAAACCAATAGAATTTCATCGATTTGTTTTGTTTTATAGATTTTATAACCCGATCATGCGAAACATACTAACACAATACAACTAAACACAACTACCATTGTCTTGACATGATAACTAATATTGTACAAAAATATGTACTGTCATAGTTTATTTTTCTTAGAATACATAAATAATTCTGCTATCGAAGTTTCGCGGCGACCGTCTGTTTGACCATCGCAGCTAGGCTGGCTGTAACAGGATACTTCTTGGTTTATCAAGGCTTAGACCCGGTTATGTTGTGTAGCATACGTGAAGCAAAAACTTTGTACCCTTTTTTACGAAAATTACCGGGACGGAGGAGTAAATCTTGAGTGCAGCAAGTTTATATCTTTTAAGTATGGTCGAATTTTGACCACTGGACGACTGGATTTCAATTTTTCTAAGAGAGAAGTCGAAGCGAAGTCGGCTTAACTTACTGACTTATCAATAAAGATCGGATAATCGGATGCATATTTACCTAAAGTAAATTTTTAGTTATGAAAGTATGGAAGCTGCTTAAAAAATATTTTTTGATAAAAAAAAGCCCGGGATGCCAGGAACACCGGGAATGCATAACTAGTCAGGTGTATAGTATGGAAGCGACTTCTAAATTATAAGAATTACATAGCTATTCAGACACATATTTATTTAAAATTAATCGCGATGCAAATATGTGTAAGTGGGGTGTATAAAGTCTGTAAAAGTGGCGGTGGTGTGTGTTAGTTAAAACATTTGTTTTACATTAAATGAAGATTTTTTCGATACAAAAGCGCGTTCCATATTAGCCAACACCGCAACTTTAGGTGAATATGCATCCGAATATCCGATCTCTGCTTATCAATAAAGAATACTTACTATAAATAAATAAAATATATTTTTTGACAATAGTAGCCACTATTGACGTGCCATTTTTTAATAACGATAGAGTTGCCGATGCGAATCCTCAAAGGGAAGCAGGTAGGAATCGTGTTACATGGTGCTTTCGCCACTGCTGGGCGACCACTAGTAATTATAAACCTCCAAGTCTTAAATGGTTATAAGGACATGGGACATTATAATAATCGCGTTTGGTAGACGGTTCGGTAATCCTGATACCTAAAAATTAGGAGACAGGATAAGTCCTGCTAAATAGATTGACCTAAACCAATTCTATAATCTTCAAACTCAAACTCAAAGCATTATTTCAAATAAACCAATTACAGACACTTTAGTATTGTTAAGGTCGGTGAGTTAAAAAGATGAAGCTAGTTGCTTAGCTTCAGTCAGTAGTCTTTAGCAATCTATTAAGATTGGTTGGAATGGAAATGAGTAATTTCCTAATAAATACTACCTGGAATAAAACAATGCCAACTAACGTGTTGTTAACTTCGAAACCTAGCGCAATATAAATTAATAAATATAAAACTGTAAATGTTTCCGCAGAGTAATAAGTACAACCGCGGAAACTAGCGGTGGATCACTTTTCACCCTTATAGCTTAAAAGATAAGGTTGAACATTTGTCGACCGCCAGTGTCCGCGATAGTACAATGATTAAAATAATTAAGAACTAACCTCATGGTCTGGTCCCGGCTTCGATGCCAACCTTGCTTCTGTCAGCTGGTTCTTCAAAGCCCTACAAAAGTAACTAAATTATAAATCTGTCAATCACACATCATTTTAATGACAAATAACCATTTAGGTTTCATGATGTCAGTAGCGCCATCTAGTGACTACGTCGTGAACCATTTGAAATTTCAAACTTATTCAATGTTCTCGTAAAATTTACCATTACACCTGGTAGAGGGAGTTGTACACCTTTTGAGTACTTCAGTTGATTATATGATCATCCAAGAGTCAATAGAATAGTAGCCTGAGTTGTAGCAATATTTTTGTGACGTTTTCGTAGTGCTAGCAAAATTTTACGAGAACAATACAAACAATAAACGCAAATCCTGAAAGTACTTTGTTCAGAATTGACGACTGAAACGATTTCAGTAACTTTATACACAGGGTTTTCTTAAATTATGTATTTTGACATATTGACTGCCGATTGAGCCAAAGAAAATTAAATCTTATCTAAAGACAATAAGACTCAATTTTAAATGCATAATGCTAAGTTCAACTCTGTTCTTTAATACTACTTACATGTAAAGCTCTTCAGCCTTACTGGCTTGCTTCTCCCGGCGCCGCAACAGATCAACACAGTGCTGTAGAGTGGCGATAGTGGCGCCACATGTCACTCGGAAAGATGCACTAGTCGCCCGAACTTCACCCACATGCAAGCTCAAGTCGTTACCTGGTGGACAAATTTATAATTAGACCTTTTAACAGAACAAACTAGACCTTCCTACACAAAAAATAAGTTGCCTTATTGTGCGGAATTTATCACGTCTCATAATGATCTACCTGCCATTGTACCATGTTTCAAGGGGGCGGCACAACACGTATTCTACTTCCAATCTTCCCTGTCCACCGTCACGCTATAACTCACTCTATTCTCTTTCATATCATTTCCCACATAATCCGCACATATTTTCTTTGGCATTCCTCTCCCTCTCCATACATCAACATTTTATAATCATCTAATACAAAAATGAAATTCCATTCTTTCGTACCCTACACATTAATTTGAGAACGGCTGGTACGACAGTACGAATAAGGTTTATAGGGAACAAAAAATTTAAAAAGTTGCCCGACAAGCTGGAAATTTCGGGAAAACGAAAAGTGTGAGTGATTTTATATGGATTTTTTGTTTGAAGTGTACACATCAACGTCTGTCGGGTCAGCAGGAAGGTATTAAAATAGTAACTATAGGACTTACTTTACTGCTAATCGGTACCGGTATGCTTTGATTCCGCTCACTTTGTTTTACTTACACCTAATGCTTCAAATCAATGTGTAATCTAGGCAAGTATTTCACAAGAATAAAAACTTGCAGTAAAGGTTCGAACGTTAAGAGATGTGACATTTATCATAACTAGAGGAATATGGGGTAGTCCCAGTTAAAGTTCGGATGTACTTGGTAGTTGGGATATCCCGGGTGACCTAGTCACAATGTGCAAGTTAGGGTCACTCGACACTGACATAAGGCAGGTCAACCCAATTGCTCATCAAACTGCTGTTTTGTATTTAAATAAGTACTCACTAATAAGACAAAAACTCATCCTGTCTTCATGAATCAGGCACAATAGTAATTTTCCTTTTATCCGCTTGATCAGTATGGTCAAGAGTCAAATTATTTACAATTTCAAGACGTGAAATCAGTCATTCGTCATTACTCATTGTTTAAATTATCTTATTAACCAATAAAATGTGCTATAAAGTTAAAAAAAGAAACTTTGCATGTTAATATATTGTTTTTTCACCTCACTATCTTTTTTTTTGTCAGAAACTGGTTTCCCTCCAACTAACTGTTAACTTACTAAATACGATGAAAAGTTGTACTATAGCCGTGCACTTTTCGGCTCGAATGAACAGGCCGCCTTAGACGCCAGCCAATCTATTGTCACTACCCTGACAACCAATTATCCCACAGACATTATAATCTAATTTCAAAGCAATTCATTCAATCTCAAAAATTGCTAGCCTTGGGCAAAGCAATTGAATATGATGTCATAAAGTGAAGCTGTTCATCTATGGCTGATTCCTATAATTTACGGGCAGTTGTAGGTTAATATTAAAACTCTTGTATATTTACCTTTGGATTGTTAGTCCCCCCCTATTTGGAAGTAGCGATCACAGGTAAAATTAGCTTACCAAAACTATTTATTTGCCCAGTTTCGAAATAAAAAATGCTACCGTTGGTAAGCAAAACGTTCCATTTTTGTTTATAAGAACCGAGCATTATTTGACGAACTGAAATTGTGTGATAAGTGATAACAATAAACGGGCAGGAAATATTTTGAATTTTATAACTTCCATATCAGCTGTAGGTACGGTCTCTCGGATCGATTACGGAAATATGGTTTTTAGCGTTTACGATAATGATGTAAACGCTGAAATATTAAAATGTCGGATGTTGGCTTCGAGTTAAAAAAAAAGGATGCCAAAAAAAACTAGAATTAATTATTTTAGCTTCTTAATTATTCTAGCGTGTCTCTCTACAGATTTTTAACAGGGAAAGTTGTAATCCTGAATTAGCTGTTATCTAAGTTTGACACTGGATTGCAACAAGGAAGGAAATTTGACAAAAATTAACTTGGGTAATATAATTCCTTGGCGTTTTGCATTTTTCAAGCGGTCTCCGGATTTACACACATGACGAGTATTAGTGAGTGGAAGTATGAAATCCAATAAAAGCAACAAAAAAAATTCGAAACATCATTATCTTCCTGCATTTAAATCATTTTACTTGGGGTATTTGCAACACGTTTTTTTTTTTCTATCTCCCCTGTCCGCTGTCACTCTATCATTCACTCCTTTTACTTCCATCATCCCTTACACAATTCATATCGTATCTTCGGTCTTCCTCTTTCTCTTTTAAAACAAAATAAATGAAAAATCAACAAACCATCAGCAAGTTTAACAGCATCGATAGCTTCAGAAGCATCATCACTGATCTGAGGGTAGGCAGCGACGCACATGTCAAAGTATTGTTGCAACTGTACCGCCTGCTTTGAAAGTAGCTCGTTGTATGTGTCCAGCTCTGCGATCTTCTCAGCCAAGCGGCGGGCTGTGCGACCTAGGGGAAAAAGATAATTTTAGACTAGATATATTACTCCTTACTTTACACATCTATACTTATAATATTATAAGCTGAAGAGTTTATTTAGTTGAACGCGCTAATCCCAGGAACGAATGGTTCGAATTGAAATATTTTTTCAGTGTCGGATAGCCCATTTATCGAGGAAGGCTATAGGCTATATAACATCACGCTAAGACCCTTAGGAGCCGTGCAAAGAGAAAAAAGTCACGAATACGAAGTACTCGCACTGGCAGGCGAGGCGAGCGACGGGGTGAGTCGGGGAGCAAGAAATTTGACGCGAACGAAGTCGCGGGCAGAAACTAGTAATATTATAAGGCTGAAGAGTTTGTTTGGTTGAACGCGCTAATCCCAGGAACGAATGGTTCGAATTGAAATATTTTTTCAGTGTCGGATAGCCCATTTATCGAGGAAGGCTATAGGCTATATAACATCACGCTAAGACCCTTAGGAGCCGAGCAAAGAGAAAAAAGTCACGAATACGAAGTACTCGCACTGGCAGGCGAGGCGAGCGACGCGGTGAGTCGGGGAGCAAGAAATTTGACGCGAACGAAGTCGCGGGCAGAAACTAGTAATATTATAATATCACGCTTGTAATCCCCGACGGATTAGGCAGATGTGTACCTATAGAACACAAACATTTAACCAGTTATGTTTAAGTCCCTGATAATAAATGGAAGGCAAGCCTATTGCCATCAACCGGGCACAATCCAGACACCAGGTTACTACTAAGAAATTCCTGTTGGAAAACCCCAATAACACTTTGCCCGACCTGGGAATCGCAACTCAGGACCTAGTGCTTGCAGCCATTTGACCAACGAGGAACTGCGCAATCATTTAGAATTTGTCTCTGTAATGTTGTAGGTAAGGTACCTAAGGTACCTTAACGTTCCAACTGCTTGGACACAAGGTCCTCCCTTTGAGAGGGAGTAATCCACCACGTGGACTCAATGTGGGCTGGTAGCAGCCGTATGTTCTAGATTTTTGGGTTTTAAGACATCGGTTTCCCGTCACCGTTTTGGGAACAGTGGCAATGAATAAATTACATAATGTGAAGTCCTTGTCTGGGTTCATTGCTACTGGGCCAACACTGCTTGTCCAGCCAATTTAACCTACATTTTCTAATGAGGAAGGATAACATGGTTAAGGCATTCTACCTACTTTCCACAAACTGAGAAATTCGCAATTTATACAGTGACTAACATTTGACTAAATTATATGTTCTATTATTCTGCCCTGACGACTGTTACCAAAGTTGGCAACGTCCTGCTCACTGTACATTGTAGGCCAGTAGACCTTGCCGACTGGATAATATTCTCAAATCGAGCTAGTAACTATACTTGCTTGTCCCAATTTGAGAATATTAGCCAGACACGATTATTTAGCTACTTAGCAAAGTAAGCGTAGTATATAGGTATATCTTGTGCCGACACTAAAGATGTGAGGACCAGCATCAAATAATAGTCTGGCTAACGATTTATTTGCTGCAGATTTAGATACGAGCTCCAAATTGCCGGGAGCTGAAGTTACCTAAATGTAACATTGCGGACAATGGCGGTCAACCACTTTTCAACCATATTGCTTAAGGCATACGGGTGAAAAGTGCCACCGCTATTGTCCGCCTTTGTACCTACATTTTAAATTCATGTCTACAGTTCTACTATAGGTAAATCTAAAAAATATTGATTTTAGACATTTTGATTTAAAAATATATTGTCCTCCGTGAGTCGTGATTGGCGTGCAGGCCAACACGCATAGATTTAATTTAATTAATGGCTAACTCCTATAAACAGGAATTTACGTAAATAAAGACTGATATAAATAATTGTTTAATATGTAAAGTTCAGACGCAAATATTCGAATGTTTTCCGCATATTGTTTTAAGACTATAGGTACATAATATCGCATCTAAATAATCATAGGAAAGAAGAACTGAGAAGTGAACTAAAAATATTTATTGGTTATAAGTTTTAATTTTCGCAACTCTTAATGAGGAAAATAAAAGTAGAACGCACAAAATTCACCAAATATGTAACAAACATACAAGTAAATATAAGAAATATCCTGATAATTTAACCGACTGCAGTAAAACCCGACCTACACAGATGCTAATAATACCAAGGCCTCATAAACTGCAACCACATTTTCTTCTCATTATAACTTATAATATAACTATCTCTCAATGCTAGATAAATTACATGATACATTACAGACACGCAACTCGACACGGTACATTCATAATCATATGCAAACTTAGCCTTATCATGATAATGTGGATTTAAAAAGATACTCATCCATCCATATAATGCCGTAAGCAGAAATGTACTGCAGTACGTACTAACCTACCTACATACAAACATACATAAACTTACGCCTTCTTCCTATATGGGTAGGCAGAAACGGAACGCCACCCTTACATACTTCTTTTTCTTGGAGTGTTTGTTATCATTTCCAGGGTATAACTATAACTTAAAACTGAAAAACCGAATAACGCTTTCCGACATTAACCTGTCTGGAGAAAACTACAAAGGCCTATTTTTACTTTTTACGTTCTTGACGCCACCAACCCCTGAATTTTCAAGCAACCCTACAATGACGTAATCGTGGATGCGGCGCCAAAGTAGCCCCCGAAATTATAATTTTTTACGTTTTTTGAACATGCAGGTCAGTGTGTCAGGTTGTATGTCAATTAAAATATGATTCGCATTTTCATGAAATAGTAATTCAATGGAATTCATAAAGTTAATAATTATTATAATTCTGTAAATACATACGTATTAGCGACCGTGAATTATATTTTGTTCAACGCACAGCCTTACACTGACCCGCTAATTGCAAAAAACGCAAGAAAAATTTAATTTCGTGGGCTACCCTGATGCCTCCCTCATAACGTCTTTCTGTTTCTAGAATACATGTGATAGCCGTGAGACTTATTGGCGACTTAATGGAATCAAATTAAATCAAAATATTTTATTTCACACTAGCTGACCCGACAGACGTTGTCCTGTCTTAGCAAAAAATATTGAATTCGCATTGGTATAATATTAGAAAAGCTAAAATGGTCATTACGTTTTCTAAAATTTTCTAATGTAACGCGCAACTTTCTTAATTTTTTCTTTTATAAGAAACTTCTCCTGACATTAACAAACACAACAAAAAAAGAATTAGCAAAATTGGTCCAGCCGTTCACGTGTGATGCCGTGACCAAGGGAAATAGGGATAGATTTATATACATATAAGATAAACCTATATGGGCACTTATGAAACGTCAGAAGCTAGGTGCACGGTACCAATTTGTCGCTTCCTATGGAGAAGACCCGGCAAGAAACTCAACGGTTACTCTTTTAAAAATAATTGGATTTTACATGTTTTCCAATTACAGTGATAATAGGTAAGGGACGACATTCTACAAATCTACAGTCTGCAATTGAACTTGAGATATCCGTCTTAAAACGCGTCAGTCACCGTGTCGTCCTCGCGCTTAAGCCTTAATTATATTTTATTCCTATTATCATACCGTGTCATTACGGTGATGGCTACCTTAAGGTCGTCCATCCATTGTTTTATCATTGGAGTACGCTCTCAGCCGATAGGTTAGAGAAGACATTTTGTTTCAGTTTCACGTGATTTTATAAAGTGGTACAGTATTGTGGCGTTACGTAATAGGAGGCCACTTTAAATGATATGATCGTATGATAAACGTTAATGAAAGACAAATAAAAGATGTATTGCGACAAGTGCCAAGTATCTTCATATTGTTGCGTGTGTTTAGTATCGCAAAATTGGATGAAGTTCTAAGTGGTATATAGAAGTGAGAATATATTCAAGGTCAAATTAAATTAATCAACAAATCTTCACAAACGTAAAGTGTGGCGCTGTTGTTGTCATCTCATCTACGTAGCCTTTCCCGAACTAAGTTAGGGTTGGATTCTAGTCTAACCGGATGCAGCTGAATACCAGTATTTTACATGGAACGACTGCCTATCTGACCTCTACAATCTGATCACTGAGTCATACGGTACCCCTTGATAAGGCTGATTGTATGAATTTCGGGCTTCTGACGACCCGAATGACTGCCAAAGACCCAGAAACTACAGCCGGGAATAACGGTTTAACGTGCTTTCCGCGGCACCGAGAAATCTGTAAATATGGTCACCCACGGACCAAACGCGACAACCGAAGCTTAACCTGATCAATAGACCCATGCGGCTGTTTTGACTTAGCCACGAGACCCTCGTGTTGCTGATGATCTAAAGTTCAATACTTATAAAAAAAAATGATTTGTAATAAAATAAATAATAACCATGAGATCCAGTTGACTGCAAAGAAGTAGCTGAGCCATGTCTCCGAAGACCACCGCCATTGGAACTGCTGTCTGAACTGGTCCCATAACCTGACTCTACCTGAGAATTAAATCAATATAGGTATTAATTTCTTTAAAAAACTTTCAAATTGTTCATTAAAACTACTTAATAAGTCATTAACAAAATTACTATTAGACAATAGTGGGATAACTAAAACTATATTAAGAATGAACGCAGTATGTATAATGTATAAAGTTAAAACTTGTTTTTGTCTTGGTAAAGAACCAAGACAAAAACAAGTTTTTCATAATTATTTCATAATTATTTTTATAGTAACTACAAGTGCTGTGACTGAAAAGTTTGAATATCTCAGAATATGTTACATTATGCAAGCGCCATTTTGTAATGATGCAAAAAAAACAGAACCCTTCTGCATTGTTATCTTTATGAGAGCTTCACACAAACGTAATGTAGGATAGATAAAAGTGACTCAGTTTTCCATACATTTATACACTCCAGGTAACTTATTGTAGGAATGATTCATTACTAGCAAATAAAAAATATCCAACTTGACCAATACACCTAATCTAATCATAAAATCTGTCAATTCCTATTTTTAGAACAATTGAATAGTCATAAATTACATAGAGAATAGTACTTATCAGTTCTTATCAGTGGCGTTACTCACTAAGCTGACAATGTGTAGTATTATAATATAGGCAGAACACAGTTGTAGGTCACATAACCTAGTGATGACTAATATAAGAAGCAAAAGATTTAATAATTATTGAAGTAAATAAAAATATGAATCATGTACTGTTTCTAAACAAAATATGATCTTTGTTTTACAAAGAGTGTTTGCTTTAAATGGTTAGTAATGTCAACCTCTTGGATGTCCACCTTCTTTTTGTCAGACTGTCATGTATAACTACTAAACGCTTCCGCTGTCTTACTGCGGTAACATTGGCAGTGTTTTTAATTTATTTTTAACCCCCAATACAAACAAGTGTTGAAAGTTTTTAAAGCAAAATACAGTAATTAATTTAAGTTATAAGTTAAAAATGTACTTATACAGTGATTTTAAGTAGAATTTGAGTAATTACGTAAAACAATACATATAATATGTATGTATAAATAAAATTATTGATCAAAATTTGCTTCAAGGTCACGAATACACATAATTACTTTAACAATTATTCGGAAATATAAAAACAAGAACAGTATAGTTACAATCTGCTTTATAATAATTATTGAATGTTCATGAGCAATATGATGCTTCAATGTTTGATAACAAGACATCCACAGATATACACTAAGTACTCTGATTGAATGTTATTGACTGAATCATATGCATGGACTTGATATCGTATAAATGTTGTATAGCATGATAATATTTAATGAAAAAAAAGATGTTACTTCTTATAACTTGATTGTGTGTGTCATCCGAATTTATTTCAAATGGTGCTCAAGGTGATCGCCTTAATTTAGATAATGGCAATTGAAGTCACTGGAATAATTTTATCTGAATTGTTCAACTGTTGTTGTATAAGCAGTGAACACGAAAATTCTAACATATTTTGTATGTACTAACAAAATGTGGATGTTTTGAAATAGGGTAAACAAACACTTTCAGGTTAACAAATCATTGTAAACACTCTAAACAAGTGGTTTCTGTTGACATACACAACTTTTATATGTGTTACACTCTTGGTGTAGGATACACACTGAGTGGACATAGATAATGACAGCTATCCGTTTACAGCCAACAAGTATAACAATGTTAATTTTAAGTTAAAATCAAAGCCAATTATATCATACTCACTTTGAATGACTCCAGAACATCAATCCATTGCTGCTTCTCCTCAGGGCTTGTCGCTCTCAAGTACCAAACACAGTCATTTACTGACACATCAAATCTGCAGTCATCAAATTCATGAGGCTGAAATAATAAACATTCAAGGTCGAATATCTGAATATTAGATCACATGCTAAGTCTGTTTGTTCTCAAGCAGAAACCGTTGCGACAAAAAAAGTCGAGACGCAACAAGGACAAATTAATCTTTTTATTGGACTTCGCCGATAAAACAACTATGTATAGTCACCTTGACTTTGGCTTTTTTCAGACATAAGGCACCTCGGCATCCAAGATTACTCTCCAGTTCACTCTTGTAGTATGATAAAGTAGAATCCTTCAAAACAATAAACCTGTCCTGCCAACCGTGAATGTAATTTGTCCATTTACTCAAGTATCCGCGAAGTTCAGGATTTCCGCCATCCTCTAAATCCGAGTTATCGCTCACTGTTATATTTTCTTCAATCATGTTGCAAATGTTAAGAATTAATATTTACATTAAATTCCACACAAAACAAACAAAACGAAAAATAATAATTATCAAAAACTCGTTACATGGGAAGATACACAACGAAAATTGTTGCTGTTTTTTGACGTTTGACTTCAGAGCACAGACTATACAAACAATAGTGAGCACAGGTTAAAATTTCTAATCTTAGTCAATCAAAAGTAGTCGTCATGCTTATCATGTGACAAACGGAAACGACAAATACGGCAAGAATTCAAATTTCTTATTTATTTAAAATGTTGCAGATTACTGAAAAGAGTGATTAGTGTTTTTTACTAAAGTTTTCCTTTAAAAGCCTTTGCAAGTGAACTAAGAACTTTCAACTTACAGCAAAAACCTCCGGTTTGGGAAAACTGGTGTATTATATTCAGTAGTAAATCCATGAATTTCGAAAATTTTCCCTTTTGACAATTTCTAAACACTGTAAAAAACAAAGATCTCAATCGGTGGTTGTAAGAAAATCACAAGAAAGCAAAGTTATTTCCCGTAAAAGTGAAATCATAGATTTTTTTTTCGGTATTTGAACGTTCCTAGTTTGACATTTCAACGAGTGCCACTATTTCCGGAAACAATGTTCTTTTGCGTATTGATTTTGGCCATCTTGTAATCTCATTGGTGGATAAACATTAACCGCCAAAACTACACGATACCGGCCAATAGCACAACGCCATTCTACAAATAACTCACCATATCCGTTCAAGATGGCCGACGAAACTATGCCTATTTTTGTTCCATCAGAAAAACCTTTGAAAGTAGTAAAGTGGAAAGTAAAACAAGGTGTTTTTGTGTCGCAAGGTCAAATATTATTTTTATACAACGATTCATCAGGCACTGGCACCGAATTAAAGAAGTATAAGGCGGTACGCGCTGGCACTATCTCATCGATCAAGGTGAAGGAAGGAGACATTGCAGAGCCTGGGTAAGTGACGTCACACTATAAATGCTCACTAGAACAACATTTATTTTGTATGATGTCAAATATCGTTCACAAACAAAAATAATTTGCATACTGTTGTATCGCTCAGGTAACTCTATAATTATGATGCAGTTGCATTGTTTGCGCGGCAAATACAAGTGCAACAAAAGCTTCCCGCCTAAAATGTAACCTAAAACAAACATTGTGTAGAATTGCAGATGTTTTGATTATTCTCTTCCATGCAACATTTAATTTTATCAAGAAGGCATCTTTATTTAGGTATACGTTTTGTAAAACTGCCTGACGTAAGTTTAATTCTTTTCATCGAAATATTTGTAAACATAAACAACAGAAGGCGACATCGACATGTTATGTCGAAGACTGTGCCGGTATTAACAATTCGTTCCTCAATCAATATTATTGTAGCTATATCGCATCGTTTATCGTGCTGGCGAGAAACATATCCCCAATTAAAATTACATTCATAAACCATTAAAATTTAACTTTTCAGTGCACCTATAGCAGATCTTGAAGAATGTCGTCATCCTACAGTGATGAAGGAGATGTGTGCCGAGTGCGGCGCCGACTTGCGCACAGACGAGGTGACGAACAGAGATGTCGCCGTCGTGCCCATGGTACACTCTGTACCTGAATTGAAGGTGAGACCAAGATTCAAGAACATTATTAATAGTATAAACATTTGAAAGTAACTGATCCTACTAAGTACGGCAAATTGGCGCGAATCTATGAATATAGTATGTTGACTAGTGAAAACCAGTCCACAATCCAAGGGCTATTTACACCAAATTGATGACCATAGTCTCCTTCTGTTGTCACAATTTTTTAATAAACTTTGTCAAATCTAGACATCTATACATATAAATAAAATTGGAGTGTCTGTTTGTAATATATTAAAATAACCGCTTTTTGCTATACGCATATGAATATATATATGGTACATATACCAAAATAACATTTTTTTCATTTTTGTCTGTTTGTTCCTGCTAATCTCTGAAATGACTGGACCGTTTTTGACGGGACTTTCCCTGGCAGGTAGCTGACGTAATAAGGAGTAACTTATGTTACTTTTATTTTAGAAATTTCATTTGTTTTTATTGATGTATAAATAATGGTAAAAACTTCCGCGTGGACGAAGTCGCGGGCACAGCAGCTAGGCTAACATAATCTGAAAATTACCTAATTTCTTAATGACAATGCCTCTAGCTAGTATACTAATTTGTAAGTTTGTGTTGAAAAACTGGATTAGATACAAGTTCTAACTTTTAGTATTGGTTATAACTTCACTTACAATCCAGACAGCAAAATATACAAAGTCCTTCTGAAGACTTTCTTTTGTTGAGCTTTGAAAGAAAGACAGATATGAGGACGACATTTAATATGATTAAATCAATTTAATATTGTAAAAACTTAAATTATTTGCCTTTTAAAAGTCAGCACACAACAGCAGTTTTTTTTTTGTAATTTTTGCTTCCTTGCTTATTTATCAAACTGTAAAATTATACAAGTTCTACGAAATATGAAGCATTTGATAATGCTTATTAAATGCAATTGACTGAAATTTCATTGAAATTTGAGTCCTACCTCCATTAAAAACTCAAATACTGCATAATTTCAAACTTTTTACTAATTAATTTTCAGGTGTCGGAAGAGCTGGCACAAAAACTGGGACGTGAAGACGCTGACCGTCTTCTAAAGGACAGGAAGCTAGTATTACTTGTGGATCTTGATCAAACATTGGTTCATACCACTAATGATAATGTACCACCTAACTTGAAGGTAAATATGGAAACATACATATCAGCGGCGAGGTGTCAATTTTTCTAAGAGAGAAGCCAGCTTTAACTTACTAACTTATCAAAAAAGAAAGTATTCTTTTCTGATAAGTTCTAACATTAAAAATACTATCATTTTAAAAATAATATAAAGAATTAAAAAGAATAAAATGAAACAGCTGAAAACCAAATAAAATGTGCAATATTCCTCCATGTCGTTCTCGCTCTATCGTAACCCGTTGTACAGTGGCTTGCTCTCGTCCATGTTAAGCAGTGCCACGTGACCTCAAGTGACATAATTGTGGGATTGCTGTCGTGTAAATTTTTAATTCCATTTTTTTAAAGCGGTAGAGATGGGAATCACCCAAGGGAAGCCGGTAAGAATCGTGTTATATTGTGCTTTCGCCACTGATACATATTGAAAATCTTGTATGTGGCAGTGATAGACATAGAAGGTGCATCTTTTTCACGAATCAATGTATAAGTTACTTTTTTGTGTAATGAGTAGTCTTTTAAAACCATAGAAAATATGGCCTAAAAATACTTACATGTACTGAAGTATTAAATTCAAAACTTATTCTGTTTACAGGGAGTTCTTCACTTCTTTCTGCGTGGCCCAGGATGTCCCGGTCGCTGGTGCCACACGCGCCTACGACCAAGAACCAAGGAGTTTCTCGAATCTGCGTCCAAAAACTATGAACTTCATGTCTGCACATTTGGAGCTCGTCAGTATGCCCATGCTGTCGCTGACTTACTTGATCCAGAGAAAAAATATTTTTCTCATAGAATCCTGTCCAGGGATGAGTGCTTTGATGCTAGAACGAAAGCAGCTAATTTGAAGTAAGTTACCTTGGCGTAATACTGATCTGTGCATTGCATTTCGTCCACATTAAAATCTTTGATAGTACGCACGGCTACACATCAAGCTATACATTTCCAGTTTACGCTGATCTCGCACTGTACGGAAATCCTATACAATGCGAGATCAGCTTATACTGTAAATGTTATAGCTTGATGTGTAGCCGTGTGTACATGTAATTTCAATAAAACTTAATTACTTTAAATCAGGTTCTCTCCTCCTTATCATGTGTCTGTATACCTTTTCAGAGCATTATTCCCTTGCGGCGACAATATGGTGTGTATAATAGACGACCGTGAAGACGTATGGCGACACGCGACCAATCTGATTCACGTTAGGCCTTACTCGTTCTTTCAGTCCACAGGAGATATAAATGCACCTCCTCCACCTGGTAAGACACTTTTATAGATATTACAGTAAAACAGATTTCTATATGTACCATATAGTGATGAGTGCTCTACAACTCAACCTTATTGTGTTACAGAAAATGAAAAACCTAAAGAAAAACTAGCAAGTGGCAAAAATGGCGCCCAAGTTAATGAAATGCCTACCCTAGATGCCGAGCCAGAACAAAAAGACGCATTAAAAAACAAAGAGAACAAGGAAGAAGGTAGTAATGGTAAAATAGTTGCTAAAGATAAACAGGTAAAGAGTTCTAATACGGAGGATAAAGAAAGTGAGGAGGCTGACCAGGAGGGAGATGAAAGGATAGCGCAGGACCCGGCTGAGCCGCGGTGGGTAGAGACCTCGGATGGGCAGATAGAAGTAGAGGACCCTGATGACTACTTAATTTACTTGGACGATATACTTAAAAGAATACATAAGTAAGTAGCAACTTTAGTATTGTATTTATTGTTCATAGCATGGAACTGTGTTCTATTTCTAAATAAAGTTTAAGTAACAGTTGTAAAGGACAACCGATACCAATTAAAGTGAAATAAAAGATTGCGAAAATAGAAGCAGTACAAAAACGCATATACATAGATGGGCACCTTAGTTTTTATGTAATTTTTTTGTAGATCCGTTTCTATGTTTTTCTTACTTTCCAGGCACTTCTACGATAACTACGACAAAATGGGCAAGAATCAAATTCCGGACTTGAAGTCTATTATCCCAGAGGTGAAATGCGAAGTATTAGCGGGTACTAGTCTAGTCTTTAGTGGTTTAGTACCGACGCACCAGCGGTTAGAGACCTCAAGGGCGTATCAAGTAGCGAGAAGTCTTGGGGCCGAAATTACGCAGGATTATTCTGATAAGACTACCCATTTGGTAGCAGTGAGAGCAGGTACGCATTACACACACTACATATTATTGTATTGCAATAAACCGTTGTTGATAGTAATACCAGCTAAATACAAAATATAAATGCCTGTTTTCTTTGCCTTTACAGGAACAGCAAAAGTGAACGCAAGTAGGCGAATAGGCGAGGGTAAAACGAACAAATTACATGTAGTGACACCAGAATGGTTATGGACGTGCGCCGAGAGGTGGGAGCGAGTCGACGAGCGGCTGTACCCTTTACAAAGAGGGGGACAGGTACAGTAACAATACAACCTCATTTGTAAGGCCTTAAAAATGGCGTAAATGTTTAAACCTTAGCCCTGGCTTTGTATTGGGACGGAAATAAAAAACAGCCTTGTTTTATGCACACAGAAAATATAAAAACTGTACTGGCTTCGACTGTTGGTGGTCATATAATTCCCCATTGCTTTCTGCGAACCTTGCTGCTTCTGGTACTAATATGAAGCCATAATAAACACTCAATAGAAAATATCTTTAGCATTAAATCAGATGAGTGCATGACCAAGCAAGTTCCGTATCCACAGAGCAGTTCTCGCCGGCCGCCGGCACACTGCAGCAGTCCGCCGCCGGCTCCAGTTCCGGTAGCTGCGCTGCGCAAACGCACGCCCTCCGGAAGGTTTATGGACACCATCAATCCGCTGCTGTCGTTCTCGAGCGATGATATAGCTGACATGGACAGAGAAGTAAGTCACTTATTCTTTATAAGTAATGTACATACCTATTGCAATGTATTCTGCCGTCCTTTTAACGAGAAAGGCGTTAAGCCCTAAAAGCTGTTTCCGAGAAAATGGCAAAAAACGCGCGAATCGTTATTCCTTAAAAACTGTCATACATACGTTACTGTTTGTAGGACACTTGATATTTCTTTCTGTTTATCCTAAAGAATCTTTTCCAGTACGGATTGTAGGACATCAATCAATATTTCTTTGTTTATCCTAAAGAATCCTTTCCAGTTAACGGCCTACAAACTTTTCTTGTCTTGGGAACTATTTGTATTGTAAAAATGTTTGTTAGACAGAAAGATAAAGAATTTCGAATGCTCTAGATTCTATTAAAAATTTAAAATTGGCCAAGTGACGGTGCCTTTCTAGTTAAATGACGGCAGTATTGTATGTGGCTTTTCAAATAATAACTGTTGCCTGTCAGTTGCGTTGTTTGTGTGTATATTGTAATAGATTATCTTTACACTAGGTGGAAGACATTTTCAATGAATCGGACGAAAGTTCTTCAGATGAGGAGAAACCAGGTGATGATGACCTGGATGATGAGGAGAATCCTCCCGAGGATAGGCTGATATCCGTCAGCGCAGATAATAGCATGCAGGACACCTTACAAGACAGGTAAAGAAAATATTCAGTATTTATTTATTGTAAGATATCCAAATTAGTATGCAACAACGAGATGGAGAAAATTGTCTAGGGCTAGTAACCAGCCAGCCATTACACAGTTTTCTGTACAACCTTTAATAAAACTTATTTGTCAAAACGAGATGAGCTGCTCTGTCAACTTCTTCATGGCACTGGCACAACTGTATGTCAGATATTGTTAGCCCAAAACTAAACCACTTCCACGGCGTCGTCGGTGATAGAGCAGAGGTCACTTTGACCGAGTGTATTGGGACACAGAAGGCAGGCTGGAATAACTACCGAAGGCCGCCATGGCTCACGCACAATGGTCCACTTGAAGGACTAAGTGCGGAAACCTAACCCATAACATAAAACTTAGAACACAGAAGGCAGGATGGAAGGTGGACCATAGTTTGCGACACAGCTCCTCATCCACCCCCTACCGATGTGATGTTACGTCCAGGTAGCCCTACTTTACCCAGTTGGAGCTACATCTTCCCTCTACTTTTCTAAGACAGTTCAGGGACTTTCAAGTGGACTACAAACCCTCTCCTACTTACTATCTACTCCTTTGGTAGTAGACAGTAAGTAGGAGAGGGAAGAGTATCCTGCCAGAATTTGCAATGGGTGTTGGCCAGGTTTACTGGTTACTGGTAGTCACTGTCGATTTCAAGAAGATGTGCCTGCTTTTTACCCAATGCATTCGTAGTTCCACACCAGACAGTGAATCTGATACCAGACATCCACTATCTAGCTGCTCTGTAAAAATATAAATCTAAATTCTAAATATTTCATTTCCAGGTTACAAGATTCACAAGATGCAACAAATGACTCTGAAATGAGTGAGTATTTCAGTCTCCAGTCACAGGAGAATTAAATTAAACCCACACTATTTTTTTCTTTGAAGTTTTTTGGAAAAACAATTTTAGAGTACCTCCTCACAACTTCTACTTTGATTTTAGACGATGAATCCCGACCTCGCAAGAGACCACGAAGATCGTCACCGCCTTCAGATGAAGAGCCACCTGATGACGATGACAGCTCCTGGAACCTCATGGGTGCGGCGTTAGAAAAAGAACTCCTGGCACAGGACTGATGCCACCGATACAAGCAATCTTTACAAATTATGAGCCCTATGGCTAAGAATAAAATAAATGCTCTTTTCATTAGAATCTTGTGTATTATTTATTTTAAAGCCTAGGCACATCAGCATGAAATAATGCAACAGACAAGATGAAATTTACAGTAAAAGACCAGGATTCACAACAATAAATACTGTAAAATGGGGTGAATAGGAATGAAACTTTAAAAGGGATTTTGCCATTGAAATAATATTTAGTTGCCAAAGACTAGTGTTTATATTGATTTAACAAAAAATTCAGGACAGATTCAAATTATGACTAAACATATGTGGTAGAATCTTATAACTTTCAACTTTATTAAATTTAAAAGCACCATCTAACACGATTCCTACCGCCTTCCCTTCGGTGATTCGCATCTCCACCGCTTTTGAAAAATGGCTCGTAGTGTCTACTAATGCCAAAAACTATGTTACACTATAGGTATTTAATTCACTATAGCTTTCAAATAACAAAATCGTTTATTTTAGCTTTGTATTACGTAAAAAAAAAAACTAAACCCGGCGCCAAAACGTCACAATCGGGAATTAAAATTCATGAATGATATGCTGAATTCGTGGTTTCATTTAGAATCCTTGAGATATAATTTCTTACACAATAGGTGGAAGGAAAGTTTTCTGTAAACAATAAACCATGCTCACCCTAACAAAAAATTCAAAACGTGTTTTACTTTATAAAACAAAATAACTGTCTTTTTTTTACCTATTAACGGTAGTTCTTCATATTAATAGCTGTTGTTTACAAAAAAAATCTCGCTACTACTTACTTTCTTCGATAGATAATCATGACTTATTTCAACACAATACCGTACTGCAGCTCCTGAAATGTAAACCTACGACTCTTTGTTGTATTTTTATTAATTTTGACAAATTCAAATCTAGGTTTTACAAAAAACTTCAGACCTCTGCGATGCTTTTTCAGCGAGGTATCGGCGATAACGTGATTTTCACCGTTTCGATGGCGCGGCCATGTGGTTTTAGCCTTACAGCTCCTGAAATATAAACCTGGGATTTGTTTTTGTATTTTTACTTATTTCTACAAATTCAAATCTAGGTTTTACAAAAAACTTCGGACGTCTACGATGTTTTTTCAGCGAGATATCGGCGATATCGTGTTTTTCATCGATTCAATAGCGCGGCCATAGGGTTATTGCAGCTCCTAAAATATAGACCTGGGATTTTTTTCTATATTTTTACAAATTCAATCTAAGTATCATTTACCTAAATTTCAGGTCTCTGCAACGCTTAGTTTTAAAGATCTCCGTGGCCGCGCGGTTCTCCTCGTTTCAATGGCGCGGCCACATTTAAACCCTTATAACTTTTACAAATTTTTACAAAATCTTGGCAAAATTATTTTTTGAAATTACGCCGTGGCCGCGCCATTGAAACACACACAAATTGTGCACAAACCGTTAAATAAATAATTTACAAGCAGGATTACATAATTAACCAACCATTTCTGTGTAAAATTTGCAAAATGTTAGGCCTATAATTGCCTGAAGGGCTAGGCAGAGGTGTGTAGAACACCCATGTTAATTAATTTAGTCCAACTCCAAACATGATAGAAATAAGTGGTCACAGAATTAAAGTAAGATTAACACTATCTAATTACTTTATTGCTAATTTATTACACTATACAACTCAAACTAACTTAAATGGCATAAGGATCATTTTCATCGAACACATGAAACTTTGTGTATGTAGGTTTTGATGTGAAGTCTTTCTTTCCATCTTGCCAGCCTCGCTCCGGTGCCTTATCATAATCAAAAGTAGAATCTAATTTTCCATACAGCTCTGCTTGCTTGTCCATGTCTTCTCTGTACTGTTCTTTGGCAACCTTCTTGCCTGTGATAGGGTCAGTAATATCACCAAAGGGATATACAACCTCTTTGACTTCATGAGTAATTAACTTCGTCAGTTTTTGTGGTAACGACTTTATGAGGACAATATCGCCAGTCTTGCAAACCTTTTTGGGATCATGGCAGTAGTAAAATTCATCCTTTCTGAAGTACTGAAATAGGAAGAACAAAGATGTTCGTGATAAAATTTCACATTTCTAAATATTTGTGTTATAAGCATTGACAAATTATACAAACCATCAGTAAATTCTCGTCCAATTCTAACCTCTTCACTCTGATTTTGGCAGCATTTTGTTTAATAGTGGGAACACATTGGCCTAAAAGTAAGAATTTCCTAGCCGTCTCTGCTACATTACGAGCCATTGTTTTATAAAAATTCTGCTTGTTTCACAAAGGAAGACTGAAAATACAGTGATCAACAAATCGGTTCCTGTTCAGCCTAGTTTGTTCAATTCAATGACAGATTGACCTGACACTAAGGATGGAACGATACATCGAATTTTTAAACATCGAAATGTCATCCATAAACATCATGAGAGCTGGATGTTGAAACCCAAATCATCGATGACACATCATCATGAGAGCTTATCATAGAGAACAATGTTTTATCATAGCGCCATCTTCTGTTCCATCCGTGATCTTCAGCAACACACAAACAGAAACCTCTCTATCATAAGCGTAGTTTTTCTTATTTAGCGTCTCGGTTAGCACTACAATACAATTTGTAGTTATTTACAAAAACGCTCGCAAAAGGAAGCAGCTGCTTCGCTCGCCTGCATTATGCACTGACGGCCATTGTTTTGTTTGTTGATTGAGGTTCACCACATCATAGTAGTTTAAACGAATGAAGAGAAGTTATAGATAACTGTGTATTGCGAATGTATGTACATATTAATTAATTTAATAATTATTCACTATTTTACTAATTTGTTTTTCTTTGAAAAATCAATATTTAATCTATATTGTGTATAAATCACCGTAAACGTACGTTAGAATATAAACTGACTGAGTTCACCATTTTACGGTATATTATTATTTAAGGTATATCTGATATTTGAATGGTGATAAAACCATCGAAAAAATGTAGATATATCGTTCATAAACTTCGGTATTTTTAACATCGTTTTTTCACTTTTTCAAATCTCGATGTTGCAATATCGATGGTTTTATGAGCGATGTCGCATCCCTACCTGACACTCCTGAACGAAAAATATTGACAATGACAGTCTTGTTGACAACAAATGTGCAATTGTGCATTATTGCCACCTGCAGTAATTAGGAGTCATGAAATGTGCAAAAAATTGTAATCGACTGAACGTTTTTTTTTTTTTTGTTCCGTAGCTAGTGGCAAAAACGGACCCTTTATAATTGTGTAATAGTGTTCTGTGATTGTCACCGTCAGGATAACTGGACCAAACAAGATATGTACATGAGACCATGTGCAATGTTTAATACCTATTTGCTACTATTTACTACCTGTAATGAAATATTTGCTACCTTTGCGGTAAGAAATATATCAAAGAAATAAAGTGATCAGCCATTCTGATGTCAGGTTGGCTGACCACTTCCAAGTTCTCATAGTTTTTGCGTTGTATTAAGCGCGTTGTTAATGTAAATATTTACTACCTATTTGCTACCATAACATATATTTTTTACATAACTTTAAGAAGCTACTATAAAAAGTTATTAATAAAAGCCATTAAAACGCCTGTACATCAAATATTTACGTCTTTTCGTCTCAGAATAATTGCTAACAATGTTTTTGCAGGCGCTTAGTGGCTTATGAACAACTTATTTTTGGATTACCGTCCTTCTTGTTTCTGGTTGTATTGTATCTGGATCTGGACTCTCCTGTGCATTTAGAAGGCTGTCGAAAATATAAAAAATAACAAGATATTCGAAACGATTTAATTATGTTCAATGTTCTCGATTATGAAGGCGCCTAAGAGCGCCACATCCTTGTTTATATTTTAGACGCTAGGTTTTAGAATTTTTATTGTTATTTCTTTAATTTAGTATGGATATTAACTTATTTACCAATATAGATAACTCATTTTTAACTGTGTCAAAAACATGTGAAGTTGAGGATTGCAGACAATATCTTTCCGATTATCAAAAGTCACTAACTATACTGACCCAAAACATTCGTAGTATTTATAAGAACATAGATAGCTTTACAGTTTTCCTTCATAGACTTAACTTTGATTGTGATATAATTGTACTAACTGAGTGTTGGCTAGCAAACCGCATAGATAACCTCCCAGTAATACCTGGGTATAACTTATTGCATACCACAATAAACAGCAATCAAAATGGTGGTGTGGTAGTTTTTGCCAAAGAATGTTTAAAGGTCACAGTCGAGGAACCTACTCTACAAGACTGTATGAGTAATTGCTTAGTTATCAAAATTGGCGCAACTACAGCGATAATCGCTATGTATAGGTCCCCATCCGCTAGAAACTTTGATAGTTTTCACAATACCTTAAATCAGATTTTTCAAACACTAAGATCGTTTAGGAATGTTATACTAACAGGTGATTTGAATATAAATATTGGCGCCGAAAACTGCGATGCAGGGAATGCCGAAAACTACCTTAATATCTGCTCATACCATGGATTTCTCCCCGCTCATACATTGCCTACTCATCAAAGCGGTTCCTGTCTTGATCATATGATGATCAAAAGCAGCTTATCATACATTACGCTTGTTACTAACTCAACAATTACTGACCATCACGCTGTCCTACTTGCCGTAAATTTAACGCTGCCTAAGCAAAATCGTCCCCTGACCAAAAGCAAATTAAACACAAATAAACTCGAATATGACTTATGCAACCTCGACTTTAGCTTAGTTTACAATACTGCTGACGCTAATTTGGCTTTATCGTACTTAATAAAATATGTCCAACAAGCAATATTACGTAACACGATTGTCTCTACAGTGGATAAGAAATGTTATAATATTAAACCATGGGTTACTCCTGGACTAATTCGATGTATAAGACACAGAGATAAACTTCATCAGAGAACAAAAAGATACCCTGATAATCTAATAATTGAAACCACATATAAAAGATACAGGAACTTCTGCAACAATCTGCTAAAGAATTTAAAAAATAATTACGATAAAAACGAATTAAATAGAGCAGGTAACAATAGCAAGCAACTCTGGAAACATATTAAAAACGTCACCAACATGTCTAAACAGCGTGAGTCAAATTCGAGTTTACTGCTGACTAATGCCTCACCCCTCCTTTCAGCTAACAATGTTAATAACTTTTTTGTCAATGTAGGGAAAACTCTTGCGGAACAGATTCCGAAACATTATTGTGAACAATCTTTCCAAAAATCAAGCAATAGCAGTAACCTGAAATCTTTTGCTATGATGGACACTGACGAAGACGAAATAACCCGAATTATTTCTGGGCTAAAAGATGACTGTGCAGTTGGGTGGGATAACATAAGCAATAAGATCCTTAAACTCTATAAGCATATTTTGGTACCTCCCTTAACGCATATATTTCGAATCTGTCTTTCCAATGGAATTTTCCCTAGATGTCTAAAAAAGTCAGTTGTAATCCCTGTTTTTAAATCTGGAAGCAAAGACCTAGTTAATAATTATAGGCCAATATCGTTACTTCCCTCTATATCAAAGATATTAGAGAAAATTATAAACAGTAGACTAGTTAACTATCTAGAAAACAATAACTTTTTATCCCCTGCGCAATTTGGTTTTAGAGCCAAATTATCCACAGCCGATGCGGTGCATAACCTAACCAATTATATTTCAGAAGAACTCGGCAAAGGGAACCAAACCCTAGGAGTCTTCCTTGACTTAGCCAAGGCCTTCGACACGGTGTCCGTTCCTGTCCTTCTAAATAAATTAGAGACTATAGGAATTAGAGGAACACCGCTGAAACTATTTTCTGACTACTTACAAGACCGATACCAATGCGTTAGAATAGATAAAACCATAAGCGATGAGCAAAAAAGTACGGGTTTTGGTGTTCCTCAGGGAAGTATTCTGGGCCCCACACTTTTCTTGATTTACATTAACGACATGTGTAACCTTAATATTAAAGACGGGAAAATTATATCATATGCCGACGACACGGCGCTAATTTTTACCGCTAGAACCAGTACCGAACTGTTCGAAATCGCACAACTAGGTTTTAATACTGTGACTAATTGGCTTCAAAGAAACTTACTAACATTAAATGCTGATAAGACAAAATATATTCAGTTCTCCATGCGAAAGCCTCAACTTAATATTACTAACCCTCATCTATATGTCCATCAATGCGGAAACCGTTCAGTCAACATGTGCAATTGTCCTTTTATCCTCAAAACTAGCAACATAAAATACCTCGGCGTAATAATGGACGACACTCTGTCTTTCAAAAAACATATTGAAAGTCTCGTTAAAAGAGTGCGCAAATTAATATATGTTTTTAAAAAATTGCGATCATTTGCAGACTCAGAATTAATCTCTCAAGTTTATTTAGCCCTATGTCAATCAATAATTCAATACTGCATCACATCATGGGGTGGCGCACCAAAAACGAATTTGCTTCCTCTTGAAAGAGCACAGAGAGCAATTTTAAAGGTAGCAAACTTCCATCCCTTTTTCTTTCCCACAGATCTGCTATATAAATCCTGCAACGTGCTGACTGTTCGCCAACTTCACTTAGTGTTAAAACAGCACACCATGCTTACCTACACTGCTGACAACACTAACAAAAGACGGAATGATATAGTATGCACATCGAATGCAACCTCAAAACATGTCTTTGTAGAAAGATTTTTTACATTTTTAGGCCCATTTCTGTACAACAGGTTAAATAGAAAACTAAGTATCTATAAATTAAATTACTTTAGCTGTAAGAAAATTATTCTTAAATATTTACTAACCATTGCATATGCACAGACAGAAGATCTACTTGTTGTCTGCAAATAGAACGACTAACATGCTATTTTATTTTTACTTTCCTAAGTTTAACATATACTACGCTTTGTTAATTTATTACATTAAGTATTTACGCGCTTCATAGCCTGAAGCACAGGTTCAACCTAGTTCAGGCAATAAGCAATTGTGCTCTATTTTAATTGTTAAGATACATTGTAAATATGCCCCTTTTATAAATAAACGATATTATTATTATTATTAAAAAATAAGTAGGTACTTTTAAGATTCAAAATAAGGTACTTCATATTTCTTCTATTATTTCTCCATGATGGAACAATAAAGTCGTTCCTCTATTGATAAATAGGTACAGAGAGCTTAAACACCTCTCTTCGCCTGTTTGTCAATACCCCATCCTCCCCGTCTTTTCCGCTGCATATGAAACGATCCACTTCGAACCAAAAGCCGTTTTGGGACTAAGTATTTCAAAGAATTCCCAAAACGTAAGACGAGACTTCGATCTAGCCGTCAAACGATACTGGGAAGGTTGGAACTTTTTCTTCACTGATGCATCAAAACTATCACAAACAGAATGTACTGGAGTAGCAGTATATTTCCAAAATTCCAAAATTGCCCTACTTTTTCAATGTCCACCAAAAGCATCAGTTTTTACAGGAGAGTGCATTGGCATTCTAGAAGCCATACATTATATAAAATCACATAAAATAGCTAAAGCAGTATTTTTTTCAGATTCGCGTAGTAGTATTCAGGCCCTAAAACAAAATCAACTTCACAGTAAAATCATTGTAGAAATTAAGAGCCTGTTATTTGACTGCTCCCAAAACAGCTTGGACATCGAGATAACCTGGATTACTGGTCACTCGGGTATTGTTGGTAATGAGTGCGCTGATTCGTTAGCAAAGTATTCCACGTCAAACTCGGCTGATCGAAAGCACTACGTAGCCCATAACTACGATTTGCGAAATGGTGCCAAACCCAAATTGTTTGTCTCGTGGACAAAAAAGTGGAACGAGACCTCAAAAACCAAGGCTGTCTACTATGCAGCTATACCTACAGCCCGACATCCAGCGGAAACCTTGATTTTTCAAATACCCAAAATTGGCTAAAAGAACTGTTTCTTCGCTTTGCAGACTAAGACTTGAACACTGTTGTAGCCCAGTGTTTCTGAATAAGATCCATGTTAGGGACAGTTCCCTTTGCGAATGCGGTCTTGCGGACGGTACTTTGGACCATATATCTTTCTCCTGCTCCTTGAATACCAAATCCGTCGACCTCTTTATCAAAATTTCTAAATGTAACATTCCTCTCCCAACTAATTTCCATTCCCTCTTATGCCACTTCTCTCCCAAAATTATTACAATTTTGGCAACTTTCTTAAAAGAAAATGACATAAAATTGTAACTGCGACTAACAGAACCTGTAGACCTACTACAAAGTGCAAAGTCGACGGCCCACAGTGGAACGAATGTATGGGAGCGGTTGGACGTAGACATGTCCGAAAAAAAAGAGTAAAATTATGCCAAACTAATGATGCCATCTTATTCGATTACTTAATGCCTTCATAACTTGTGGTGATGAATTTCTTCATAACTCCCATATTTCGGGAGTAATTTGAGAAAATGTGAAATTTTACTATGAAAATGAGTGTATCGAGCTCTCTCCCTCCTGATTCCGGGCTTGTTTCAAGTAGCGGTCTCTAATATCATAATGCTAATACTAAGAGCTATATTTAATACTAAGACACATAGTGCGCCAAATGTGCACTTTCTGGGATAAAGAGTGATGTTTATTTTATAACACAATTTTTTTATTTTTTGTTTATTTTGTTGATTAAAACCGTTTTTCTAAAGGTTTACCTTATTACAATAACATTTCTGAGCAGCCAATTAGAGAAGATATAAGCTAATTAGGATATATAATTAGGGACTTAAGGTTTACATATAAAACTGATGCACTAATGATTACTGATAAGAACATTGCTATTATTTAATTACTAAATGGCTCTTAATACACTAATTTAGCATGCATCATTTACTAATTATCACAATAACTAATTACCTTGCAATATTTAACAAAGGATACCTGGGATACCTGGATTTTATATAAATAGGTCACTATTAGTAACTTTAAAATCAGTGTTGATTTACACCTCGTTGTATCCAAGCTAATCTCGCAATGTATTTTCCAAATTTTAATACAAATCTTGATATTCACGTTGCTTTATGCGCACGCGCACATAAAGATTTACGCGACTTTAACTATTTGTTCAGTGTTTTAAAAGATAACAGTTGTGTTCAGTTATGTGAAAGTGCTGAAACAAGTTTAAAAGACTGGTGTCGTCGATTTTGCTACCGCATTTATGCAAAATGGACACAGTCTGGAAGAAGCACAGATAAGTTTCGGAAGAAACATGAGATTTGGCTACAGGCTGCAATTCAATGGCCGGAATTACAGAATGAAAATATGGAACCTTCTACAGAAAATATAAGTGACGTCATCGAGCCCATAATTTCTCCTGCTAAATCTGATGCTTCAACTTGTACACATCCTAGTCCTCGTAAATCTTTTGAGGACCTTAGTAACCGGCAAAAAAGAAGACGCACTGAAGATAGTCTTTCATGCAGCAGTAGCAGCGCTGAAATTATGTTTTCGGCCGAAAGGGCGCTTCAAAAGGCAGGACAAAGCGATACAGCTTATGTTATGAAATACTTGACGGAGAATCCAGAAGAGGCCTCAAAAATCAAAGCCTTCATTGAAGGTAAATCAATTCAGGTACGGGAAATATCCCCTTTGAAGGCATTGGCTCTTTATGTATCGATGAACTTATCGAAATGGCGCTATAACACTCTTCGGGATTTCAACACTCAAGAAGGAGCTCTTCAATACCCGAGTTACTACATGTTGGTTAAAGAAAAAATTAAGTGCTATCCGGCCAAAGAAGATCTCACAGTTACAGAGAGCTCTGCAAAAATCAAATTACAAGCCTTGATGGATTTAACCTCAAGAAGACTTATTAGGTCGTTAGAAACCCCTGTTGATCCCAATCAACAGCTCGTATTGACCAGCAAATGGGGTTTTGACGGATCATCTAGCCAAAGCATTTATCATCAAAGGACGAGTGAAGATGAGCAAATCGATCTTGCTAGTAATTTTATGATTAGTCTTGTACCACTGCGGCTCGTCTCAAAAGGTGTAACAATTTGGGAAAACGAGCGACCATCTTCCACTTCATTTTGCCGGCCAATATTGTTTAAGTTTATAAAGGAAACCAAAGAAAATGTGCAGAGAGAGATGGCTGAAATCGAAGCAGAGATTGAAGCCTTAACTCCATCCACCATCACTGATGGAATTAGTGTCAAACACCAACTGCTGTTGACAATGATTGATGGTAAAATTCATTCCATTATATCCAATACAGCAGCTTCAGTGTGTGACATATGCAAGGCTTGTCCTAAAGAAATGAATAATTTAGAGTTAATCAAAGATAAACACGCAAACGAGGACATGTATAAATATAGCTTAAGCACCCTTCACGCTTGGATTCGCTCAATGGAATGCTTATTACACATTTCCTACAAATTAGACATAAAATCATGGCAAGTAAGGGGTGATATAGCAAAAAGGCAAGTTGATGACAGGAAGAAAAGAGTTCAAGAGGCTGTAAGAAGAGAAACGGGCTTACTTCTCGATGTTGTGAAACAAGGCAGTGGATCCACCAACAATGGCAACTCGGCAAGGAGATTTTTTGAAAACTACACTAAATCTGCTGAACTGACCGGAATAGATGCTATGCTTTTAAGAAAAATCTGTGTGATCTTGCAGTGTATTTCATCAGGAGAGAAGATCAACGTAACTAAATTCCGAGAGTTCTGCTTTGATACTGCTAAGCTTTACGTGGAGTTATACCCATGGTATTATATGCCTTCTTCACTTCATAAAATTTTAATGCATGGGCCAGACATAGTTCAGAACATGTCAATTGTGCCCATTGGTTTTCTATCCGAAGAGGCATCTGAGGCTAGAAATAAAGATTTTAGAAAATATAGAGAGGGGCATTCTCGAAAGCATAGCAGTATCTCATGCAATGAAGATATTATGCACAATCTTTTACTGTCTTCTGATCCACTTGTTACAAGTATCCGTCCAAAAGGAAATAAGTTTGTAAAAAAATCTTCTTTTAAGGAATTTTATGAGCTTACGGATTCTGAGAAAAGTGATATCGAATTTGTTAACATAAATGATTTAGCGGACATCGATTCTGAATTTGAATTAATTGATGATGATGATGATGACGAAGATAATTAAATGATGTTATTGTTTTAAAATGTGTAACTTAGTAAATTAGAGCTTACATCTTAATTATTTATTGTACTTTTAATGAAACTAGGTAATTTATTATCAACTTACTTAAAAGTCATACTCTCATCAGTTCTTGTGAATATTTTTGTTAATATATATTTCTGTATATATATATAATATATTTATAGACCTCTTAATAAGTCTGTCTGCGGTTTAAAGTAAATACAAATGGGGAAAAAACGTTTTTTTTTTAAATTTTCATTTCCTTTTATCCCAGAAAGTGCACATTTGGCGCACTATGTGTCTTAGTATTAAATATAGCTCTTAGTAATAGCATTACGATATTAGAGACCGCTACTTGAAACAAGCCCGGAATCAGGAGGGAGAGAGCTCGATACACTCATTTTCATAGTAAAATTTCACATTTTCTCAAATTACTCCCGAAATATGGGAGTTATGAAGAAATTCATCACCACAATTTATGAAGGCATTAAGTAATCGAATAAGATGGCATCATTAGTTTGTCATAATTTTACTCTTATTTTTCGGACATGTCTACGTCCAACCGCTCCCATACATTCGTTCCACTGTGCGGCCTGCCGCTGCGCTGCTGTCTAAACGCGACACTGGCAGAATAGTCGACATCGACTCAATTGCCAAAAGGAAAACTAAAAAAAAAGGTACTTCATTTCAATGTTACGATGACATGTTAAATTGAATAACACAGAGTACCAGGGGTGTGCGTTACCCAGGCCAGATGTTGTCGAAAATGGTCATTTGAATCTTATAGATAATTAGTTTTGCGGCTTCTGTAATTGTTGCGCACATTTTTAAATTTGTTGCGCTTATAGTTTTTTAATTATTTCACAAAAACATTTCCTGCTGGGGTAACGTTACCCCAGCCAGACCTTTTTCTTTCTAATGGGAATATTTAAATAATTAATAGCTATAAAATTAGTTGTCTAGATAAAGTAAATGTTGTGCCTTATTTTGTATTTGTTCTTTCATCGGTTGCGAAGTTATTCGAGATTTTGCTGGGGTAACGTTTTTGGTTTTGCTAGATCTTTGAAATGGTTAAGCGGATTCTTATCATATTTTGTACATGGCTTTTTGGGAATTAGTTTAAATTTGTTCTGCAATAAAAAAACCAAAATAATACATAGCTTAAAGGTTATTTCATTAAATAGAAAAACACTTCAATTGATCCCAGCACTCTCAATAAGAGCTCTAAAGACTTACTTTAAACGTTATTTTAAAGCTTGTAACTGCCTTCAAATGTACGTGAAGTTTCATTAGTATCCTGTAAATATTTAACAAGTTATGATGATATTGAGTTTTTCACGAGCACGGTCTTGATGCGCGCGGTGTTATTTGGCCACTGGATTGGATATATGAACTGAATGTTATGTCAATTATTAGTTTTTTAGTTCAGTTGTATATCAGTAAAATTTCAGCTCAGTACATTGGATAATTAATGAGATAATACGATTAAAGTCATTAGGAAGTGAATGACCGTGGTAACCCGACCAAGTTTAGGTGGTTACGAAAAAGCGAAAACGCAGAACATTATACTATCTTTTGAAATGTTTAGTATAATACACCTTACAATTTCGGTACAGACGCGTACACTGTTAAATACATTAATAATATAATAATATCTGTTCTATGAAAACATTATTATTATCTTCCATTCTGACCACTGATCTGTGATTTTAATTGATATAAGTAGGTATTAGTAGACATATTTAAAGGTGCGTACAGACCATGTAACATGTTATATAACACTACAACTCTATGTAAAATGTTATACAACAATGATAAATAACATGACCACACTATGAAAAATGTTATATAACATGTTATGTTATATAGTTTGTACGCACCGTAAGTTTAGTGTTAACTGAAAAAAACCATTGTATATTATTTATTGTCTGTGATCATTACACAGTCCAATATGTGTATATTTAAATAAAAACTGTAACTGTGTACTGTGTATACTGAAATCTATAATTTTATTAAAAAATAATAGAAAATTTCAAAAAAGCAAAATTACTATCTGTAATTTTAATCTGTGATTGTTTTTAAGTATAAGTTTAATAATACTTTAAAAGTTCAATTGAAATGATTATATTACCTGTCAATAAAAATTATTTAATAATCACGTAGTTTTTTTAAACTTGTGTACATGTCTGTACTAAATTTGTAACACTATCCTACATATTTTAGAAGGTACCATAATGTTTTGCGTTTTCGCTTTTTCGTAACCACCTTAACTTGGTCGGGTTACCACGGTCATTCACTTCCTAATGACTTTAATCGTATTATCTCATTAATTATCCAATGTACTGAGCTGAAATTTTACTGATATACAACTGAACTAAAAAACTAATAATTGACATAACATTCAGTTCATATATCCAATCCAGTGGCCAAATAACACCGCGCGCATCAAGACCGTGCTCGTGAAAAACTCAATATCATCATAACTTGTTAAATATTTACAGGATACTAATGAAACTTCACGTACATTTGAAGGCAGTTACAAGCTTTAAAATAACGTTTAAAGTAAGTCTTTAGAGCTCTTATTGAGAGTGCTGGGATCAATTGAAGTGTTTTTCTATTTAATGAAATAACCTTTAAGCTATGTATTATGTTGGTTTTTTTATTGCAGAACAAATTTAAACTAATTCCTAAGAAGCCATGTACAAAATATGATAAGAATCGGCTTAACCATTTCAAAGATCTAGCAAAACCAAAAACGTTACCCCAGCAAAATCTCGAATAACTTCGCAACCGATGAAAGAACAAATACAAAATAAGGCACAACATTTACTTCATCTAGACAACTAATTTTATAGCTAGTAATTATTTAAATATTCCCATTAGAAAGAAAAAGGTCTGGCTGGGGTAACGTTACCCCAGCAGGAAATGTTTTTGTGAAATAATTAAAAAACTATAAGCGCAACAAATTTAAAAATGTGCGCAACAATTACAGAAGCCGCAAAACTAATTATCTATAAGATTCAAATGATCATTTTAGACAACATCTGGCCTGGGTAACGGACACGTACCAGGGGGGGTAAACTTAGAAGCACGCCCAGAGCAATTTTTTTAGGTATGCCATCTATGAATCATGTTCTTTAAATTTTAGGGCAATAGTTCACATAGGACGTACTAGATGTCTCTACAAAACTACTAGACTTATTAGAATAGTTGTTTGAAATAGCTATTTTTAATTTCTAATTATAATTCAATTATTTTAGTTTCATTTTAAAGACTTAAAATATGGGCTAATATTTTTTTAGTATAGCGGTCTATTTCAATTTATTAAAAAGAAATCACAAATGTCAAATTTGAAAATTGTCAAAAGAAATGGACGCCCGTTTTCAAAACCTACGTTTACTTCAAAGAGTATAATAAAAATAATGTTAATGGGAGGTTTACTTTCGTATTGTTTTACGCTGTTTTGTTGTCTTTGCTGCTAATACGTTTAGTTGAGGCTCTGCTCCTCCATGAAGGCTTGAAGAGAACACCATCAGATTCGTCAGTCCGTCCTTGCGTTGAGAATATCCACGAGGCGAAGGCCAACTGAATTCGGTGTCTGTTTGCGATGTTTGGCCGCTATTAGTTACGTTTTGTATTGACGATGTGTATTTGGATGCGACACTACAGGTAAGATTTCTCGCCTCACGCCAAAACCCCTCTTGTTTATATTGTCTGAAAATCTTTAGCTAAGAATGTATTGCTATTATGCATATTTAAATACAAGTATCGCTCATATAATAGAATTCGATTCTATCTCTCTGGTTATACTACTGCTAGTGATGCTGCCTGCGGTATGGGCTCTTCAAAAATTACAGTTATGCTCAGAATGTAATAAGAAATATTAATGATCATTTTGATGAGCCACAGCTATCCTACCTACATAATGAGAAAGAGTTACTATTACTATTTCACTAATATACAGAATTTATTATCTTAGACAGACATAATTTATAATATTTAACTAAATTATTTGCAGGTGTCACAATCCACAACTTTCTGAACCCTAGAATCTTCCAAGAGCAATTCCGGATATGGGTTAGCTTAGCTGGTGCCTCAGTCAATGGATTGACCGATATGCAAATATATAATAACAGGAAAGTCTGTGATTTTGCCCAAATAGACAAGAATCGTAACAGCCGCTTAAATGCTCTAGCTATTCCTCACCTGCATATATGAAGTAAGTACCTTATGTGAAAGATTCATGCATAATGCATTATTAGGAATATCAATTGCCTAAACTAAATCTAATGCTTCTATTATTCCGAACTAGCAACAACTGCAATTTAAATGAGTAATATAGGCAGGAACGCATCAGGAAAAAACAGAGAAACTTATTTATGATTATAATACCTATTTCCTATTACTATTTCCAGAGGCATCAACACCCGTTGCATATACAAGAAGTGTGAACCTGCACTCAAGTTCACCATGTACGTAGGTTCAACTTTCAGGTAAATAAGTGAATTCAATGTGTACTCATTACTTTTGTTTTGAAAGATCACACCATCTGGCCTTTTTGTTATTGCATGGCACTGTAATTGAGATCCGGCTACTGAGTTGTTTTTTTTTTGGAATTGACTTCTTTGTATAAGATTCACACATTGAACAAATCCAACGTATGCAGCCTACTTAGCTGGTGCTGCCTCACTTATTTTTCAAATAAATTTTTACACCTTTTCATTTTATTATTTCCAGTGCCACATCTGCCTGTTGCATCTACATTTTACTACATTTTGGAAGGCGCGACTAGAATTAATTATATTTAATGTAAGTGTTGACGTCCAAAAGTGCCTTTTAAGTGTCTATTTGAAATAAATGCTTCGCCTTTGACTTTTTGAAAAATGTGCACAAGAGTGGATTCTATAGTGTACATGACCAAACAAATAAATTGAGTATTCAACAACAAGCTACTTTCATTAAAAACTAAATTAACCTTTACAAACGATTTGAGAGAATAAATGTGCACACTCATGCTTGTAGATTGATTAAAATTCACCAGTTTTTATTTTCAAACTACTATAAAATTAATTTCACACTACCAAACATTGTTTTACATAAATCTATCTTTATATATGGGAAATATACGCAAATGACAATGAAAGATAGAGTACGCCGCCCTAGTGCTTGATAGCTAACCGAGCATTTTTTGTGATTATGGCTTTTTAATGTATACTGCAGGAAAAGGTTTCTGCAGTATACACTAAAAAGTCATTTTTCTAAAAAATGGTTGGTTGGCTATCAAGCACCAGGATGGCGAGTAGGTATGTATGGAAGTGTGTGTGTGTGTGAGGTGTGGTGGTGTGGGTGTAGTTATGGAACAAGAAATCCAGATGGCGCTACTCGCGACGGGTTGGCAAAAAAGTCCCGTGAGATGCCACTCTATTCCAGTATATAATAATGTACTCTGTGCAGAGTACTTTTTTTGTTGAATAACCAAGTCATAAAAAATGTTGGCCCGTTACATCATTAGCAGAAAATATAAATAATACATAAATATAAAAAAAACTGACAGCAATTTTTGAATCAAAATTAAAATCGGACAGAAATTTTTGATATTTCTTTTGTATCTTTTATGTACCTACGTAGTGAACATAATTAAATAATTTCAAATATCTTGTTATTTTTCTGTTTTTGACAACCATCCAAAATACACAGGAGAGTCCAGATCCAGATACAATACAACCAGAAACAAGAAGGACGGTAATCCAAAAATAAGTTGTTCATAAGCCACTAAGCGCCTGCAAAAACATTGTTAGCAATTATTCTGAGACGAAAAGACGTAAATATTTGATGTACAGGCGTTTTAATGGCTTTTATTAATAACTTTTTATAGTAGCTTCTTAAAGTTATGTAAAAAATATATGTTATGGTAGCAAATAGGTAGTAAATATTTACATTAACAACGCGCTTAATACAACGCAAAAACTATGAGAACTTGGAAGTGGTCAGCCAACCTGACATCAGAATGGCTGATCACTTTATTTCTTTGATATATTTCTTACCGCAAAGGTAGCAAATATTTCATTACAGGTAGTAAATAGTAGCAAATAGGTATTAAACATTGCACATGGTCTCATATACATAACTTGTTTGGTCCACTCATCCTGACGGTGACTTTATAATTTCGTCATGCCCGTCTGTCCGTCCGAATATTACACACACACAGCCATTTTATTAGGAGACTTTTTGTACAGACGCCAGGACATTAAGCTATACCAAATTGTCAAATCTTCCCAATTGAATATGAACCTTATCCCTTTGTTATAAAGTTGAAAAACTATCAAAGAAATTTTAAGGATTGGGTTAGCTTGATGTGCTTAAATCATATATCATTGTGCATCTTTACTATACCGAAGACTATATTGATGAAAATTGAGAGCTGTGGTGGCCCAGCGGAATCGGCTGCGACTTACGAGTTGTAGGTCCTAGGTTCGAACCCTGAAAGGCGCCATACTTTGTGGAAATTATTTCAACACCACTGCTCTCAAAACTTTTGCTTTGCCTTTATTGACCGACCAGAGTGCATACTGACGAAGAACACAGCAACAACCTCTTTCTTGGCTTTATTGACCGGTTTGACTCGAGATACGCAAGAGCAAACGTGCTCGGAAGAAGGAAGGAGTAAGATGCTGGAGGGATTTTGACAACGGGCCTTATAGTTCGCCTTCCGCACCCAATTAGGGTATTATTTATGTAGTCGTTTTATACAAGCTAAGGGGCTGTAAAGGCCTCATACTCAAGTATTGTTATTTATACAGACAGCTTTGCTGCTGGGGAGTCTGTTGCGCCACTTCTTCCCAGGTAAAGCACACTAGGAAGTGGTGAAGGGCTGACGTTTTGGGGGACTGTCTTATGTAATTTGGACATACAAAAAGTGTTGACTCTCAGCCTATTTCTAATAAATGACTTTTGATTTGATATACATACATAAACTCATGCCCTTTTCCAATGGTGTGTAGGCAGAAACTACAGAACGCCACCTGCTATGATCCTTACATACTTCTTTGTTGTTCTAGAACTAGCAAATTGTGGTTGGTTTGCCGCCTTTGGGGAATACAAGCATAACATTGTCATTTATGTAAAAATGGATTATGCATCGTTATGTATGTTATAAAATAGACACTAGCTAAACTAAAAACATTTATTATTGCATAATAATCCATCATACATAATTATACCAGATAAACACAGCTACAATCAGTTAAATAAAAAATACAAGTAACACTAAAGTAGGTACTGGTTAGTTTGATACAAACTCAAGTAACAAAAGGTCGAAAATCCACTTCTTTGTTTACTATTATATTCCATTAAAATAATGATTACTTATAATTAAAACTGACTTGCTTGGGAATAACCCTGGTACTTTTGCATACAAATTATAATGCGAAACCTTTAAATTTTGTTGAATTTATACAAATTCAAAAATAAAATATCACAATATATGTACTTAAGCCCAGCACCATTAAAAAAATGAACTATGTTCAAGCGGGTACCAATTTCGTAATTGGTTTAACAACAGTCACTAATGCAGCCAGTGATGATACTGCACCTAGTACTCCTACAGTGCTTGGACTTAATTTTGTAAACCCTAATGCTGTAAGCGGAATGAATATGTCACAGGAGTTCTTCAAAGTATCAATAAATACATCTTTGTGACAAGTCATTAGCATATACATATATTTCATCCCACCGTTCCAATCATAGTTTGTTATCGAAGTGTTCAATAGTTCAGATGGCTTCAAGAATGTTGTTTTGTGCAAATCCATGAGATGAACTATTTCATAGAAGTCTCTGGCTAAGTTTGCAATTATTGAAAGAAGCCAGAATTTATTTGCTGTTCTGTTCCATTTTTCTGAGTCTGTTTTTAGGAATCCACTTTTGGTGAGCCAGACTACATGGTCAGAGTAGAGAAACAAAGCATGTGCCAATTTGCTGATTGTTAATGTTACTCTTAAAATGGGATCTTCAATGTGCATGCTATTTAAGGCAGTGTAACAAATGTCTATGCATCTTCCAAGTCTTAAAACTGAAAAAAAAAAAAAAAATAAGAATTAGACTGTTAGTTGTTGTTGCAATAGGTAAAACGGGCTGTAGTCCGCAACTCCACGTCAAAGCGCGTATTTTGTGTACGGGTGGGAGAATCGGTCATTTGATCCACCCCAGCTCCTCGAGAAAGGCCAGCAACGCCTTGGTGTTGCTGGCAATCTCACATACTTGTTGTTGCAAACAACTAGTCATAATTACGTAGACATCTTTTTAAATCAGTGACACTGAACAAGATAGAAGTTTTATTGTTGTTACGCCTTAGTTGTTTATTGTTATCATACATTTAATATTCTTCATAGTGCTTAAATAGTCAACACCCACTAATGAGACACAATTGACTTATACTTTTATTTAAAATATATATATAGAGTGGTTTCGAGACCCAGTCTAAGTGTTCGCGACGACGCGTCACTACATAGTTAATTAGTTTGTTTTTGACATTAACGTAGATTCATAGTGATAAGAGTGATAGTGAAACCAATAAACAGTAGTGACTAAGCGGCTAGTATAAGATAACCGTAAGTACCACCCCTGCAAACCTCATTTGAGTGGGCTATATAGCAGTAACTTATAGTTTTAGTTGCGTCCAGGTAACCTAGTACCGAGACCTAGCCCTGGACGTAACTTTCAATAATGTAAACCTAAGATAAAGCCCACTTAATTGAGTTTGTATGTCGTGTTACTTTAGTTAAGTAATTCTTAAGATTTGTGTTTTTGCTAACCCTCTTTCAGGGCGCGTCACGCCCTGAAAGCCATAGTTGTATAGTTTTAAATATCTGATTGTTTTAGGTCTACAGACCAGCCTGAGATATCTATAATTGGATTTGAAATCCGTTCAGTAGTTTTCGAGGAAATCAACTTATAAAATAAATTTATTAACATTTTTCAGAATTTTTTCGGGTTTCCTCGAAACATTCTTTCAGTATGGAAAGATATAGTTGATGTGGATATCTCAGGAGACGGGGAATTTCATGGGGAATGCAACCATATGTAACATGCCTTGTATATTTTAATAAATTGAGATGTTATATGCATAATTCCGTCATAAATGTAATGAAATCTAGAACAAATAAAACTTAAAAACAGGAAGCAATTTGCGGCTCTCGTCACGGTAAAGATTCATAGTACGATAGTAAACGTGTAATTTCTAGCAACTTGTAGTCATCGGCAAGATTTTATTTAATTCTTAAATTAATTAATAGATATAGTTCAAGTAGTGTTCTGAAATTGCTTCCTGTAAAAACATAAAAACGTGTGTTATTAATCAGGTAAGGCACCCCCCTCCTTAGCGGAGTCAAAAAACACCCCCTTGCTAGACGAAAGTCTGGAAACTATTTCTTTGAGACGAGTCGTAACACTGGTACATATGGTAACGTCATGAAGCCCGGAAGATAGTAGCCGCCCTGAAGATATCTGGAATCTATAGGTGCAGGACGTCAGCGCCGCGCGGACCGGGAGCCCTACACACACAGTGGGACAGGCATACACCCTCACCACACACCCCTCGCGTCCAAGCGATCACGCACGTCCGGCACATCTGCTGGTCCTTGCGAGCCGGATTTCTTCAGGAGAGATACATGAAGACCCGTCCGGGAGATGCCTGAAGCCTTATTCCTGAAGGATTATTCCTGAAGACTTATTCGTGAAGCTTTATTCCTGAAGAGTTATCGGATTCCTGAAGACTTAATTTTGAAGTTTTATCACTGAAGAGTTACGTCAGAGCCTGAAGCCTTATTCCTGAAGGATTATTCCTGAAGACTTATTTCTGAAGTTTTATCACTGAAGAGTTACGTCAGAGCCTGAAGCCTTATTCCTGAAGACTTATCCCTGAAGAATACTTTGAAGTACAGAAGACTGATTTGTTTGAAGATCCGTTTGAAGATCCGTTTTTGAAGATCCGTTTTGAAGATCTGTTTTGAAGATTCCGTTGAAGATCCGGTTTTGAAGATCTGTTTTGAAGATTCCGTTGAAGATCCGGTTTTGAAGATCCGTTTTCAAGATCTGGTCTGAAGATTCCGTTGAAGATCCGGTTTAGAAGATCCGTTTTGAAGATCCGTTTTTGAAGATCCGTTTTGAAGATCTGTTTTGAAGATTCCGTTGAAGATCCGGGTTTGAAGATCTGTTTTGAAGATTCCGTTGAAGATCCGGTTTGAAGATTCCGTTCAAGATCTGGTCTGAAGATTCCGTTGAAGATCCGGTTTTGAAGATCCGTTTTGAAGATCCGTTTCGAAGATCCGTTTCGAAGATCCGTTTTCAAGATCTGGTCTGAAGATTCCGTTGAAGATCCGGTTTAGAAGATCCGTTTTGAAGATCCGTTTTGAAGATCCGTTCTCAAGATCCGGTTTGAAGATTCCGTTCAAGATCTGGTCTGAAGATTCCGTTGAAGATCCGGTTTTGAAGATACGTTTTGAAGATCCGTTTTGAAGATCCGTTTTGAAGATCCGTTTCGAAGATCCGTTTTGAAGACCCGAATTCAACATGCCGGTAACGAGATCGCAAGGCAAGGCCCCTGAAGCCTGGACAGTGGAGGTGAGCAGAGGCCGCAGCAGGTCGGCCATCTGCCATGAGCGGCCACCGAATTCACCATCCACCACTGAAGGAGCCGAGCCACCGCCGCAGTGCCCCCTAGTTCCGCGGACAAGTAAAGACTTACCTGCACGGGCGCGGTCTGAAGAAGCCGAACGGCTATCCACGGTCAGGAAGGGAACCAGAAAGGAAGGAACTTCAGATAGAACATTGAAGCCTGCAGATAAAACATTGCAGTCTTCAGATAGAACATTGCAGTCTTCAGACAGAACACTGAGGCCTGGAGACAGAACACTGAGGCCTGCAGACAGAGCACTGAGGCCTGCAGACAGAGCACTGAGGCCTGCAGACAGAATAGAAAGAACACTAGATGAAACTTACAGCCGAACCTTACCGATGACTACCCGGGGTGACGCCCGTACCGAACATAGCAGGCCGCAGTCGACTACGAATAGAACGACGCGGTCACATAGAAAAATTTCAAGAGCACGTGAAGACTTATTGAAGATTAAGTTGGAACTTGCTCAATTAGCACTTCAGAGAGCCGAGGAAGAAGATTCCGACGGTTACATGGATGATAGAAACTCAAACAATGAGTACGTGCGCTCCTGGCTTGAAGAGGCACCTGAGCCTGAGTCGGAGAAGAGGGACAACGCCGCCGAGGGGGACAATAGTGATATAGGCCATGAGCAACAGCCCCCCCCTGTGGACTTCGAAACTATAGTGGACCTCGATAAGCAAGTACCATTGCCGCATCCTACAGCGAATGAAGTGAAGAATCGAATCCCACCAAGGGAAATAGAAGCCAAGGGGGAAGACTCACTCCGTCCGTTCATAACGGAGTTGACGTCCGCTATAGCGTCGCTAGCCGACAGGAAAACAGAACAGGGGACACCGAACCACCCCTCGGCGTCGAAGGTCATCATGACCTTACCGAACTTCAATGGGGCCCATACAGAATGGCTTTCATTTCGTGCCATCTACGAGACAACTCGAAGATACTTCAACGACGTTGAAAACACAGCAAGACTTAGAAGAAGCCTACGGGGACGAGCGCTAGAGACAGTGAGCTCAGAACTCATCGGACATGCCAAACCAGATGACATCATGAGGGAACTCGAGCTGCAGTTCGGCCGTCCAGATTCGATCGCGCAAGCGGAAACAGACAGACTGCGCGGATTGCCGCGCTGTGGCGAAGCACCTAAAGATATCTGCAACTTCGCAAGTAGAGTCAGAAGCGGTGTGGTCACTCTGCGCGCGCTGAAGAAGGATCACTACCTGATCAACGCTGAGCTGATGCGGTCGCTCACCGAGAAGCTGCCGAACTCCCTACGTGTACAGTGGTATAGGACGTACACCGAAAAGTACCAGTCGCTGCCGGACCTTACGCTATTCAGCGAATTCATCACAGAGCAAGCTCGTTTCTGCAGTGCTTTCGCTCCACCTGAGAACATCGGCCCTGCTGAGGCAACAACGAGCAAGCGTGTCACACAAAGGACCCATACAGCTGTAGACAAGTCGGCCCAAAAATGCCGTATTTGCGAGAAGGAGGGACATCAAGCTCCTGATTGCAAGAGGTTCAAAGAGGGATCCAGTGACAAGAGATGGGAGCTCGCTAAGAAGTTTAGCCTGTGTTTCCGTTGCCTGCGAAGCCGTCGTCCCGATCACAAATGCAAACCGAAGAAGTGTGACGTAAAGGGGTGTACAGCCACGCATCATCAGCTTCTTCATTATAATAAGAAGTCCGCTGCAGAGAGCGAAAAGCCCGTTACTCAGGAGCAGTCTAACAACGTGGAGTCAAAGGAGACAGTGGCCAGCTCACGAACGACTTCAAGCCACGCCTACCTCAAGATGGTTCCGGTTCGAGTAATTGGACCGGCGGGAGAAGTATCGACATTCGCACTTCTCGATGATGGATCAACCGTTTCCTTGATCGACGAGGACATAGCGAAGCAAGTCGGGGCAGAAGGCCAATTAGACCCTCTGAAAATAGGCGCGATCGGCAATACCACGATCGACACTCCATGTTCGCGAAGAATCACAGTCACTCTTGCGAGCCAGCTGAAGAATAGGGTGCCGTTCAGAGCGCGCACCATACCGAAGCTAAACCTCGCCCCGCAAACAGTCAGTGAAGTGGACGTCGCGCACTGCAAACATCTGGATGACCTGAGGCAACAGCTGATATACGACACTGGCGCGCCGAAAATACTCATCGGTCAAGATAACTGGCACCTATTATTGGCCAGTGAGATCCGCAGAGGTCCGAAGAACCAACCCGTTGCATCACTTACGACGATGGGATGGACTCTACACGGCGCACACACCAGAATCCTGGGTCAGCAGGTGCATTACGTCAACCGTCTCACCGCGAGCAATGAAGACATAGATGAACAGCTTCGCAAATTCTTCGCCTTAGAATCACTGGTCATCAACCCGAGACGACCAGACTCCGATCCCGAGAAGAAAGCGGAAGATATTTTGACTCGTCACACTCAACAGTTAGAAGATGGTCACATAGAAACAGCCATGCTGTGGAAAAATGAAAGCATAGAAATGCCCGATAGTTACGGGACAGCCCTCAAGAGGCTCGTCTCAATAGAGAAAAAACTCGATGGCAAACCCGCCCTTCGAGATAGATACACAGAACAGATGGACTCTCTCATCCAGAAGGGTTACGCAGAAAAGGCGCCCAAGACGAGCACACCGGGTAGAACGTGGTATCTACCCCATTTCGACGTATTCAACCCCATGAAACCTGAAAAGCTCCGCATCGTGCATGACGCAGCTGCCAAATCAAGAGGGCTGTCACTCAACGACTTCCTTCTCACTGGACCGGACTTGCTACAGTCCCTGCCCGGCGTCATGATGAGGTTCCGAAGACACTGCATAGCCATTTCTGGTGACATAGCGGAGATGTTTATGCAGGTGAAGGTGCGAAGTCAGGATAGAGACGCGCTCCGATACCTGTGGAGAGGCAATAGAAGAGAGGGGGCGCCGGAAGAATACCGTATGACGTCCATCATTTTCGGTGCGGCAAGCTCGCCGTGCACAGCCATTTTCGCGAAGAATTGGAACGCGAAAAGGCATATAGATGAGCATCCAGATGCCGTGGAAGCCATAATTCGGAATCATTATATGGATGATTACCTCGATAGTTACAAGACCGTCGAAGAAGCGACGCGTATTGCAACTACTGTGAAAAATATTCACCTACAGGCGAAGTTTGAACTCAGAAAGTGGGTATCAAACAGCACACAGTTAACGGAAAATATAGATCCGAAACAGATCCGAATTGAAGTCGTCAGCATCGGAAACACTGATGACACAGAGAAGATACTCGGCCTAATATGGAGACCGAATGAAGATACGTTGGGCTTCAACCTCACGCTCGCACGCCTACCAAGAGGCATATTGGATAAAGAGGCGCCCACAAAAAGGGAGGCGCTGAAAATAGTGATGTCTCTATACGACCCGCTCGGACTCGCTTCACCAGTAACCATTCGAGCCAAGCAAATATTGCAAGAGGCATGGAGGCGAGGAGTCGACTGGGATCAGCCGTTAGACCAAGACCTAGCGACTCAATGGAAAAGTTGGGTACAACACCTACTACAGCTCGGAAACGTCAACTTACCAAGATGCTATCCGGGGTACAGCGACGCGGTAGAGACACAAGTCCACGTGTTTACCGACGCGAGTGAGATGGCATATGCGACAGCGGTGTATTGGCGAACTACAGCAACAGACGGCAAGCAACGAGTCAGCCTCGTCATGGCAAAGGCGAAGGTAGCTCCCTTGAAGCTGCAATCAATACCCCGCCTCGAGCTGCAGGCAGCGGTGATGGGAACCCGCGTGGCCGCAGCTGTCATACGTGAACACGACATCAAGCCCGCATCGGTGACCTACTGGTCAGATAGCAAGACCATTTTGACGTGGATCAGAAGAGGAGCGCGAGTGTACAAGCCGTTCGTAGCTCATCGTATAGCCGCCATAGAGGAGAACAGTAGAGTCGAAGACTGGCGATGGGTACCTACGAAAATGAATATCGCAGACGTAGCTACTCGTGACGTGCCACACCACTTCGACTCGCAACATGAGTGGTATCGTGGCCCCAATTTCCTGTATGAGGAGCCATCATCATGGCCGTCAGAGAGACCTCCGGTCGCAGAAGAGACGGGAGAAGAGAGAGCACTCACCGCCGTCGAAGAAACAGACGATCGAAAGCTAACAGAAGCCATACCAGACCCGACAAGGTTCTCCAGGTGGGAAAGACTTCTCCGTGCGACGGCGAGCGTTCTACGTTTCGTATCTCTGTGCAGAGTATCAAGGGAGAAAACGTTCTATAAAAGAACTAGAAAGAACGCTGATCGAGATCCTGACTGGCGACAACAGAAGAAAGCGGCGCCCCCTCTTCCGAAGCGAACCGAAAAAACATCCAACTCTCGACCAAAAGGGCAAATAATAGAAGCAGAGTTCCTCCACGAAGCGGAGAAACTACTAGTACAGGTCGTGCAGCAGCAATCTTTCGCTCTAGAAATGGCGAGACTGCGAGAGCAGAAGACGTTAGACAAAGATAGTCGACTGCGGCCGCTGCAAATTGAAATCATAGATGGCGTCATACGACTGAGGAGCCGTATAGCCGCTACTGAACAAATAGCAGACGATGTGAAGCGTCCGCCGATACTACACGGCGACCATCACATTACCCAGTTATACATAGACTGGACACACCGTAGCCTGCAGCATAGTGGGACAGAACTCACTATCAACGAGGTACGACAGCATTATTGGGTCGTGAAGATGCGACCAACAGCGAAGAGGGTGCTGTCACGATGTCTGCAGTGTCGCATTCGCAAGGCACAACCAACCGTGCCTGCGACCGGCGACCATCCGAGAACGCGCCTGGCACATCACCAGAGGCCGTTCACGTACACCGGGCTAGACTACTTCGGCCCACTGTCCGTCACAGTCGGACGGCAACATCAGAAGAGGTACGTAGCCCTATTCACGTGTCTCACCACCAGAGCCGTCCACCTCGAGATCGCCGCCAGCCTCAGCGCAGACGCCGCCATACTGGCGCTGCGCCGCTTCGCTGCTCGTCGGGGCTGCCCCGCCGAGATACACTCCGACAACGGCACCAACATGCACGGTGCCGACAAGGAGCTCCGAGAGGCCTCTCGAGAGGAGGCCAGTCGCCGAGGCGTCGTATGGCGCTTCATAACGCCCTCAGCGCCTTTCATGGGAGGCGCCTGGGAGCGCCTTGTTCGCTGCGTGAAGTCCGCGCTGTGCACTGTGCTCCTGGAAAAACACCCGCACGAAGAGGTGTTGTCCACACTGTTGTGTGAGGCAGAGTACACTGTAAACAGCCGACCACTAACACATGTTTCCGTAGACAGCGAACACGACGAGTCGATCACACCGAACCACTTCTTGCTCGGTGGATCGGCGAGACTACCATCACCCGGCGTGTTCACCGAGCGAGACGTGGACAGCAAGAGACTCTGGCGACGATCCCAGATACTCGCCGATATGTTCTGGCGTCGCTGGGTCAGAGAGTACCTGCCGGAGCTTCAAAACCGGCGGGAGCCGCACACCCGCGGGCCCGAACTGCAGGTGGGCGATCCCATCCTCATCGCAGACGGCCAGCTGCCTCGCAACACATGGCCGCGAGGCCGTATAGTTGCCCTGTTTCCCGGGGCCGACGGAGAAGTCCGGACCGCTGAGGTGCGCACTGCCGGCGGCACCTTGAAGCGTCCGGTGAAGAAACTCGTCCCACTACCCAAGTGAGACGGCGAGCGCCCCGAGGCAAGTGCCTTGAGGCGAGCGCCGTGACGGCGAGCGCCTTGGCGCGACGAGCGCCGTGGCGGGCGCCTTGAGGCGAGCGCCTTGAGGCGAGCGCCGCGACGGCGAGCGCTGAGGCGGTGAGCGCCTAGGCGCGACGAGCGCCGTGGCGGGCGCCTTGAGGCGAGCGCCGCGCGCGCCGCTTTCGCGGCGCTCGCCGCCTGAGTGCTCGTCGTCACTCAGGCGGCGAGCGCCGCGAAAGCGTGCGCTGAGACGGCGAGCGTCGCGGCGGCGAGCGTCGTGGCAGCAGGCGTCGCGGCGGCGAGCGCCGCGACTCCAGTCATCGCTCACCGGTGCGATGCAGCGCCGCACCGACATCGCTACGAGTCGTTACTGCACTGCACGGCGGGAGAGATGTTCGCGACGACGCGTCACTACATAGTTAATTAGTTTGTTTTTGACATTAACGTAGATTCATAGTGATAAGAGTGATAGTGAAACCAATAAACAGTAGTGACTAAGCGGCTAGTATAAGATAACCGTAAGTACCACCCCTGCAAACCTCATTTGAGTGGGCTATATAGCAGTAACTTATAGTTTTAGTTGCGTCCAGGTAACCTAGTACCGAGACCTAGCCCTGGACGTAACTTTCAATAATGTAAACCTAAGATAAAGCCCACTTAATTGAGTTTGTATGTCGTGTTACTTTAGTTAAGTAATTCTTAAGATTTGTGTTTTTGCTAACCCTCTTTCAGGGCGCGTCACGCCCTGAAAGCCATAGTTGTATAGTTTTAAATATCTGATTGTTTTAGGTCTACAGACCAGCCTGAGATATCTATAATTGGATTTGAAATCCGTTCAGTAGTTTTCGAGGAAATCAACTTATAAAATAAATTTATTAACATTTTTCAGAATTTTTTCGGGTTTCCTCGAAACATTCTTTCAGTATGGAAAGATATAGTTGATGTGGATATCTCAGGAGACGGGGAATTTCATGGGGAATGCAACCATATGTAACATGCCTTGTATATTTTAATAAATTGAGATGTTATATGCATAATTCCGTCATAAATGTAATGAAATCTAGAACAAATAAAACTTAAAAACAGGAAGCAATTTGCGGCTCTCGTCACGGTAAAGATTCATAGTACGATAGTAAACGTGTAATTTCTAGCAACTTGTAGTCATCGGCAAGATTTTATTTAATTCTTAAATTAATTAATAGATATAGTTCAAGTAGTGTTCTGAAATTGCTTCCTGTAAAAACATAAAAACGTGTGTTATTAATCAGGTAAGGCACCCCCCTCCTTAGCGGAGTCAAAAAACACCCCCTTGCTAGACGAAAGTCTGGAAACTATTTCTTTGAGACGAGTCGTAACACTGGTACATATGGTAACGTCATGAAGCCCGGAAGATAGTAGCCGCCCTGAAGATATCTGGAATCTATAGGTGCAGGACGTCAGCGCCGCGCGGACCGGGAGCCCTACACACACAGTGGGACAGGCATACACCCTCACCACACACCCCTCGCGTCCAAGCGATCACGCCCGTCCGGCACACTAAGTAATCTAAATCCTCCACAATAAAACAAAGGTGACATACTAGTACTTACTTTTTCTGAATGAACTAAAAGTGAGTTCCAAATTTTTTATTCTATCAACTGAGTATTTGTTTGCATTTCTTATTTCCAATTGGTGCCAGGCCAGTCGACTTGTATATTGAATGAGTCTGTAATTATGAGAAAATAATAAGAGTTGAAAACCACCACTTACATACATTGATGCCTTTGTTTGGTCAGGGACTCAGGGGGTTGTCTTAGGGGTTTACTTCAAGTTACGAGTTCATTATCTTTTTCAATTCATCTTTCAAAACACAACTTAAAACAGCATCATGCCTGTATTACCCCCAAGGGTTAGGCAAAGGTATAGCTACACACACACTTCGAATGTAGAATTAAATTAATATACAGTATGTACTGACCTGGCTAGTTTATCTCTGCCATTTGACTGGTTATTTACTTTTATAATAACTTCCATCTTAGCGCCGTTGTGGTCTCGAAATTATGTTATCAAACTGTTAAGTCTTCAGTAATAAAAAGATTTGTTTATCTGACAAATTTAGTCACTATCAACAAGATACCACTCATTGTTATGACATAGTTACTGTATAATATACATAGCCCTATGTTTACGGTTTCGTAGCGTCGAAATGAACCTTGAACTGTGCACGATTAAAGTTTTATTCCAATGAACTTGTATCTAATTTACAATACATCTATTCAATTTTCAGTAGACCCGAAGCTGTAATGTAAGCTGGTAAAGTAAAGGTATTTATTTACAATGAAATGGAATACTTCTACTACTCCGTTAGAGTCAACAACAATTGACAACAAACTTGAAATTGAAACTTCGTTTTCATGCTATCACTATTTTCTGTGGTTTTCATTCATTCATTTGATTTTTGATGTTCTGACATTAGTTTTTGTTGTTATTGCGGTGTTGCCGGGTGTTCCCTTCGGGCTTCGTGTTTTCGGGTACTAAACGGGGGTTTGTTAAACTGCGTTAAAGTGCTCTTACACGGACAATTTTTTGAGGAATTATTGCTCGGCAACACTAATGAATCAATCTGGATCAATTTTTTCGGGAATATTGTTTCTAATTGTTCCCTATATTTCACATTTCTCAATGTCGCCACGCCATTATAAGTTGCCGAATATCCAATCGGTTTGGAAATTTTAGTCAATTTTCTTTCTACCTCGTTTGTACGTATATCGTCTTGTTTTTGCGAGAGGAACCAACCGGTGGCAAGTTTTGTAGCTGCAGAAATCGGTTCCCTCGTATTGGTCATTTGTTTGGTAATCAATGGACTAACTTTATTTAAAAGTAGTTTAAAATCACCCTGAGACATTCTGGTGAAGTTTTTGAATAAATAATTTTATTCTCCTTAGCATCACACAATGATTGATGAACTATCAAAGATGCTTTTCGTCTTGCTAGATATGTTCGCACCCAAATCCGTCTATTTCTTTTCTTCTTTTTTTAACGATTTAAACTCATGAGCACAAAGTCACATAATACAGAGAGTACAGAAGTCAATCACTCGCTCGCTCGGCGGTCGCACTAAGGTTGTTAACTTTGGCTTATGCACAAAAAGCTATCGTGGTAGTGGCACTCTTATCTAAGTGTTTGATTGATTGTTAAGAATGAAACAGGAAGATAGGAAATATAAACCAATATTATATAAAATATTTTAATTTTAATGTCACGATCGCCGAGCAGTTCAATCTTAACTATTTATAAAGAGGAAGATGAGCGTATTTTTTAATTTATAGGTACTACAATAACTACCTATTAAAAATTGTAAAAATATTACAAGGCCACAAAGTCATGTTTGCTTACCTACAACTAACTATTCTGTGTTACGTTTTAGGGAACCATCGAAACAAGCAAATACGTGGGTAGTTATTTACCTCTCTGAAACAACTGGTAGCTTATAAAACGACAATTCACAGTTTAATATTGAATATAAACAACCGTCCAATGAATAGTTAACTTTTTTTTATTGCTCCGTTTTTGCACTACACAGACGCGTGTCTCAGGGGATGGCACTCGCGCTTATTAATCTATGCTCGCGCTCGCACTGGTCCCAACCCGTCCGAGATATCGCATCCGTGAGCGGTGTCTATGTGTTCGTTGCCCGAGCGCACTTTGTATGTAGATGGACTTCTGTATTTTGTGACATAGTCATTACAAGCCACCGCAGAAAGCAAAACTTCGACCATGGCCAGAGATTATTCAACTTAATTGCTCGTGTATGAACGTATACCTGTTGACTTGTGTTTTGCCTAGTTTTTTAAGTTGCTCCATATTGCATGGTATTGTGTGGGCGTATCTCTGACAACAGATTACTACATGTTACCATGGCCCTAAATTGCTGGAAGTAGTCGTGACGTCATAGTAGACAAGAATTGACCAGGATTGAGGAATTTTAGTTGCCCATGTAAGCGCACCTTTAAGCACAGTAACAGAGTTGTCTCATATTTTTCTGTGACTGATTGTAAAGCTGCTTGCTGCATTTTTTTGCTACTGGCGGGTTTAGTACACGACCGATTTTAATATATGGTGATATACTGCTTAGCATATTAACACACAGGTGGCTGTGTATAAGGATAGTTTTATCTTAGGAAGTGAGTCTTGACTCTTCAGTTATGCCGTGGACATAGAAGACAGAAAAAAAATCATGAAAGTGGGATTGTAAATTTAAAAAGACTAGGATCTAAGGTAGTAAAAAAAATTAAAGAACCAATTCGTCTATGACTTGTTCAAAGAAATAATTAAAATTAATTCTTTAAATAATCTGATTGGTGTATCTTTACATAAGTGGGCGGGGTTTGATGGTGTGATCATGGGTGTGATAGGCCAGAAGAACCATAGCAAAAACCGACTAGAATGAACGATATGGGAAGTGTGAACGAACGACACGGATGTTGCAAGCTTACAACTTGCAGACTCTAAAACGAATGACGATGAAGTGGGGCGGTGGCGTCACGACGAACGGTAGCCGGAGTTTAGCTTGTCAGCCATATTGAATTTAATTTGTGTTGAGCGATACGTGTGTGACTCAGTCGTCGAAGTTTCTAATAATTGTTAAACGTTTTGTGACTGTCTAAATTTTGTGTTTATCGCCTATATCTTGTGCAGAGTGGAGGTGTTCAGTGATCTAAGTGACTCAAGTCGCTAAATTCGTTGTGGTAAGACTAAAACACCTATTGTGCGTTGCGGGAATTTATCTTCTGGAACAAAGCGACATTTTGAAGTGACGTGTAATGTTGTGCATTTCAGATAGTGGTTCGTCGTACTGAGCTTTCATGATTGGATTACCGCGTAGCGATAGAGATAGAGATCGAATAACGGTGAAAATTCGTAACATGAAGAGGAGTTCGTCAAGGGATAGTATGCCGCGATCGAAAAGGACACGCAGTAGTATAGGCAGGTATGACGACAGCTCCGATGAACGCGTCACTCCCGAGCGGGTGCGCCGGCGGGTGCGTTCGCCGAGCCCCCGGGGGCGATACGTGTCGCCGCACCGCGAGGACTATGTGAGGTCCCGTGACGTTAGAGAAGACTCGACTCGCCCGTATTATAAAGTCCTGTGCGTTAGTGCACTCCACCTAAAAGCTTCTGATGAAATCGTCAAGGATACACTGTACAGAGAATACAAAAAGTTTGGTGATTTTAGCATCAAGATTTCTCATGAATTAGATGAGAGAGTTGCTTATGTTTGCTTCCGTAGTGCTGAAGACGCAAGAGACGCTAAACATGCCAAGCCTAGGATAATACTGTATGATAAAGTGGCCATTGTTGACCCTGTCTATGAGCCTGTTCGTGCTGAATACAGAAGCAGGCCAAGAAGTATCACACCCCCAGATTATGAACGCCCTTATTCCTATGCTTGGTCCCCGGTGCCTGAGAGACGAAGACCACCTCCTGATGATAGGGCTTATGGTATTCCCCCTACAGTACCTCCCCACCACAGAGATTTTCGTCCTCCAATGCATGAATATCCAATGGCTGGGCCTCATGGACCCCCAATGCACCACAGGCCACCTATGCATCATCCACCTCACCCTCATTATATGCCCCGCCCATACATGCCCCGCCCCCACCATCCTCCTTTTGAGAAAATGGAAAATAAAAAAGACAAATTCCCCAACTATTTACATCATGTTCAGCCAGAAGATGATCCACTGGCTACTAGGACTCTCTTTGCTGGTAACTTGGAGATTAACATTTCAGATGAAGAGCTCCGACGCATCTTTGGCCGCTATGGCATTGTAGAGGACATTGACATTAAACGCCCACCTCCAGGCACAGGAAATGCGTTTGCATTTGTTCGCTATCAAACTTTAGACATGGCTCATAGGGCCAAAGTAGAACTTTCTGGCCAGTATATTGGCAAATTCCAATGTAAAATAGGATATGGTAAAGCTACACCTACTACTCGAGTATGGGTAGGTGGTCTAGGTCCATGGACATCTGTTGCTCAGTTGGAAAGGGAGTTTGATAGGTTTGGGGCCATTAAAAAGATTGAATATGCTAAAGGGGAACCTCATGCATACATTTTGTATGACTCAATTGATGCAGCCCAAGCAGCCGTAAAAGAGATGAGAGGTTTTCCTCTTGGTGGTCCAGAAAGGCGTCTACGTATCGATTTTGCCGATGTCGGTACTGGGGGCCCATACAGGCCAAAGCCTTATGCACCTCCTGTAGGGGAAGACGGTCGACCTGTAGAAGGCTATGAAGGTTATGAAAACTGGGAGGAAGGGGCAGCTTACCCTGCTTATGGGACGCCTGGGTACAGGGGAAGAGGTGGTCGCGGCCGAGGGCGAGGGATGTATAGAGGTGTATATCATGGCTCGGGAGATTATCGTGACGAAGAGTGGAGGCGAGCCCAAACAGATCCAGAATACGAGGGTAGAGTCCGTCGCTCAGGATCCCGAGAACCGGGTGTGGATCGCTCGCGCTCACGTACACCGCGCCGGCGTTCCCCCGACAGTGACTCAGATGGGTCCCCTCGTCGTGGTGGCGGCATGCTGGCGTCCGCGCGGACATTGCCTGAAGTTGTACGCAAAGCTACCACAATATGGAATGGCGCCCTTATTTTAAAGAACTCCCTATTCCCAACTAAATTCCATCTGACTGATGGTGATTCTGAGATTATTGACAGTTTAATGAAAGATGAAGAAGGCAAGAACCAACTGCGAATAACACAGAGATTGCGTTTAGATCAACCAAAACTAGATGATGTACAGAAGCGCATCGCCACATCCAGTTCACACGCCATTTTCTTGGGAGTGGCAGGATCAACAGCTGCCATCACAAATGAAGATGCAAGTATCCAGACCAGACCAATGAGGAACTTGGTGTCTTATTTAAAGCAAAAAGAAGCAGCGGGTGTTATTTCTCTCCTGAACAAAGAGACAGAGGCTACAGGTGTACTATACTCCTTCCCACCTTGTGAATTCTCAACGGAGCTTCTCAAGCGTACATGTCACAACCTAACCGAAGAGAGTTTGAAAGAGGACCATCTGGTAATAGTGGTAGTTAGAGGTGGGTCAGCCTAGTATGAACTTCTGAGCTCCCAAACTGGTCAGGTCCCAGTCTGACCACAAAGTTTGCAGTGAGATCAGTAACAGTGATGGTGATGGGTGGTTCTGCATAGAACGAACTAATTAACTAGATTAACACATTTTGAGTTTGTTACTAGCCTAAGTACTGATAAAAGTTCCCTTGTCTTCAGAAATATAATAACTTTAATCATTATGTATACTTGTGATGTGTAGTGATGTGAGGTGTTTGTAAATGCAAGTTAGTGAAAGTTTCATATTTCTTGTGCAAGTGCTGTGTTAGCCTTGTAGTGACAGCAATAATCATTATTATTGCACTATGTAGATGAAAGATAGTTTTGCTAGAATTGCAGCAAATTTTTTTTGAAACTTTTTTTAAGTGTATATTTATTATGATAAAAAGTTATAGTGTATACTTATTCAGTGTATGTTAGGTGATGTGTAGTGTAAGTGTGTGAAGTTGCAAATAGAATATTTCATCTTATGATGTAGTTTTTTTAAACCTTGTGAGTTGTGTTCAGGCAAGTGCAGTTGTTGACACAGTGACTGGTTTGTGATGTTCAATGGTGCCCTCAGTGATCAATAATCACTTGAGTGATAATGCTAATGACTTGAAAGTCACTGCTCAGTTATCAAGTGAAAATGCTTCTTCCCTAAAATGATTCAGTGAAGAATTGTGTTTGTGTTGTGGTCCATAAAGACTAAAATATGACAATAATAAAGTGTAGGTAGACATAGTGATTGCTCAAAAGGCTGTGTTGAAAATAAAAGTTATGGTTTTGTTTTTATCATAGTGAACAAAATAATAGTGATTCAGTTAGGTATGCAACAATCATTTTAGTTCCAACATTTGGTAAGTATTTTGTGAGTATGGACACATCCCGTGCTTTTAAAGCTTTTCACCCCTGCTAATTGTTACATCGAAATCTAGTCTGTTCTAGTCATGTGCAGTCACGATTAACTATTTGCCATAAGATACAAGGTCTTTCATTCTGGCGATACTTCACCGTGATGGGTATCTTGATATAATGATGGCAAAATAACAAGGGAAAATCTAGATTGGAAAAAAATGTAGTCTGGACTTAGCTGAAAGAAAAACATTGTTTTTGTTGTTTTATCACCATATCACAATACCCATTGCCTCTGTGAAGTTTTGACATTTAATTTGATTTGATCCTATAATACAATTTAGGATAAAGATTTAAAAGATATTCTTATTTCTTACAGTTGAGCTTTATACTCACTAGTCAGGGCAATAGTGTCCATTGTGATCAAGATATAGTGTTTTTTTTTTACTTGTTTTTCTGCCCATGTTAGGTTTAAAAAATATCTGACTTTCATTCATTAATAATGTAGATTGAATTTATGAGATCTCTAACATAGACGTGCTTTAAAATGGGTCGTAATTTTAACTGCAACTATGCCATAGCCTGGCCATCGCACCATTTTGTTTCTGAACATGTTTATATGGGCAATTATATCCACACTACAGGCTAAACAATATTATTGTCAAAATCTACACTTAACCAAAGTAACGTTAGAGAAGATATACCGGTAGCAGCTGGTTTGAGAGTGTTTGTCTAAAAACAATGCATACACGAACGTGTTTCATTTCCAGGCAAAACTAAATATTTCTTTTAGTTCATAGCTGGGAATGTGTCAAGGAATTTTGTGATGGCCACAAATTGCTGTCGAAATACGACCCGTCTAGGAGCACATAAGGCTCTAAATGCGGCATAAAAAACTAAATAACCATACACACACAACCTTACTATTTCCATACCAGCCTTAACTTTATTCAAGATAGATTGTAATTAATTAAAACTAATTAGGTAAGTATCATCATGGTGTAATTTTGGTTCATAATAATTGCAGGGTGTTTTTATCGACTGGGCTGGGCGAGAGATGACATAGGACAGTTTTATTAATTACTCAATTCTCATTACCATCGGATTCATGATTTCCGCGCTTCGCCTAAATTAACAGAAAATTTCATAGGATCCAACGACTGCCTTGTCTTGCCCTCCCTAATCTGTGGAAACATGAAAAGGTACGATCGCGGACACTGGCAGTTGACCATTTTATAAACCTTATTGCCTAAAGCATAAGGGTGTTAAGTGATTCACCGATATTGTCCGCTTTTGTACACTTCATTTGAACAACCGAGTAGGTGATTAGGTAAATAAACACTGCAACTTTGTACTTATTCAGCCGACATAGCCGCACCGCACTGGACAATGGAAAAAAACCTGGAATTTAATCGTGTCATCAACAGATTTCGTAAGTATAAGTGACAGTGGTAAGCAATTACGAGTTCCTCTTCTGAATCAATCGACGTAATTGTGGAGGATAGGTAACCCGCGAAATACACATTTTATTACGTTTTTTTACCATTTGCAAGTTAGCGTCAGGTTGTAGTGTGATTAAATTGTGACCTATGCTGATTTAATCCCATTCAATGACTTTCGTCATGAAAGTCATACAGTCGGAGTATTTGAACTTACGAGGGTTGAGTTGATAATTTTATTATAATTGTGTAAAGTAATATTTGTTACAGTAGCGAATTATTTTGTTCAAAATTCAGCCTGACACTGGCCTACAAATTGCAAAAAACGTAAAACAAATTTAATTTCGCGGTCTAGCCTGGCGCTTCCCACTTAATTTCTGGTACAGACGCCAGCACATCAGACACAAGCTACCCCAAACTGTCAAATTATCCCAATTGAACATGCACCTTAAGTTTATTTAATAAAGTTGAAAATCTATCAAGAAATTTGACAGATTGGGATAGCTTGATATGCTGGCGTCTGTACAACATTTATTCAGTAGATCTCAAGTTGCAATAAGTAATAACTAAACAAGTACTGTACTGCCAGACCAACATTCACAGCCGACTTTCAGCCTCAGTCAGCCTTGACGGAGGATATTTTAATGGCTTTGCTATGGGCTATAATACAACCCTATAAGTATATACCTAATATAATCCCATTGACTGACTGACCTCATGAAAAAATCGTTCGATGAGATTAAATGAAATTTGAAATTATGATTTTAATGATTATTAATTTCCTGGGCTACTGTGGCCCTTTCCCCTTAATCAAAGCTACTAAAATATTGTGTGCACTGCCAGCCATCATTGAAGGCCAGGTATAATATAGGTGTAATTGAAAAAGCAACCAATATGGCTATCTTGATACTCACACGAAGATTGTACCTTTTCTGCAAGCTCTCGTGATTCATTTTAATATAATTTGAAAACTTGAAACTAATGGAACTTGCAGGATAATCCAGTATATGCGCTAAATCTTCACTCCTACAGTGTTTGTTAACTAACCAAAGCGCTTGTACGTGTGTACCGCTTTGATTCTTTATTATAGGTCCAAAGGTCAACGACGCGAAGATAAAAATTCGCCAACAAGACTAACAATGAGGTCATAACGGTGTTATTTACTTGTGCTTTCCGTGTAGCTGTGGTTTATCAATAAACATTTCTTTGATACAAGTTGGTGTTATTTATTGGTCCTAAATATATTCGCCTTTCTATAGGTAGTAACTACTACACACACACTATACATACAATCTACTGAGGAGACAATTTTATCCAAAACCTAGGAATTCAGCCAAATTCACACCTTTTCATTAGGTTCCTGAAAAGCGGAAAGGCTTTAGCTACAGTTGGCAGATCGGTGATCGCAGAGGGGATGCTGCGTATCTTACTTATCATACACTAGTTATGGAACATCTAAACAGACGGTAGGTAATCGTGATGTGGCATCCTGTAACACTACTACTAAGTAGTTGGGCCTTTCACCTTAAGTAGTTGGGCCTTGGGTAGCCTGAGAATTTCAAATTTCCTTACGTTTTTTTGTAATGTAAGTTGAATATTGATTAGGAAAAAAAATATACGCAATCGCAACCGTAACACATGTCTGTACAGACTTAAAATCACCAATTTAACTCTCATTCATTGAATCCCATTTATTGACTTTCATGAAAAAGTAATTCAATTCATTCACAGCTACACATCATGCTATACATTTCCAGCATAAGCTGAACTCGCATTGTGTAGGATTTCCGTACAGTGTGCCAGATCAGCGTAAACTGGAAATGGATAGCTTGATGTGTAACCGTGTGTACGTTACTGCAGTAGGAAAGTGACTCCTAGAGGTGTGCGTTTCGATGGCGCGACCACGGCGATATTAAAAAACAAAACTGCTAAGATATTGTAATTGTAAAAGTTGATTCTCAAAACCATTTGCCAAAGTTTTGGTTAAAAATTACAAGGGTTTGAAAGTGGCCGCGCCATTGAAACGCAAAGAACCGCGCGGCCACGGAGATCTTAAAAACTAGCGTAGCAGAGAGCTGAAATTAGGGAAAAAACAGATGGTACTTACCTGAAAAAATAAATAGACTGAAACCACAGAGTACTTTATTGTAACCCTAGGCCCACGCCATTGAAACGATGAAAAACACGTTATCGCCAATATCTCGCTGAAAAAGCATCGCAGAGGTTTGAAGTTCTTTGTAAAACCTAGATTTGAATTTGCTTTTTTTTAATTATTTGTGCCACTTCTGCCCAACTAAAGCACTAGGAAGTTGTAAAGGGCGGGCGTTTTGGGGGACTGTCTTGTGTAATTTTGACGTTCAAAAAGTGCCGACACCAGCCTAGTTTGAATATGACTCGATTTGGTATTGTACAGACCCCAGCACATCAAGCTACCTCAAACTGTCAAATTTTCCCAATTGAACATGGACCATAAGGTTATGCAATAAAGATGAAAATCTATTAAAGAAATTTGACATTGGGGTAGCTTGATGTACTGGCGTCTGTACCTATGTCCTTGTTTGGAGACTTGGAGGTGAGGTTGTGGTCGAAGAGCGGAAGTGAAACTACAACTTGTTGTTAGTATGATTATATTTGTCACACACGTCTTAAAGTCTAGAAATAGATAGGTACAGACGCCAGCACATCAAGCTATCCCAAACTGAAATTTTCCCAATTGAAAATGAACCCTATGCTTTTGTAAGAAAGTTTAAAATATATCGAAGAAATTTGAGAGATTTGTACACTCTTTAACACACATGAAACTAATTAAACCAGTAGGGACAGAATAAAACGAATGTCTTGAAATCTAGTCCGTATCCCGTGACGGTTGGTAAGCGAGAGCGAGGGACGCTAAGGGTAGCGTCCCGGATCGTAGCTTGGTGTTGCCACTTAACGTTCAATTTCAAGCCAAGAAGCTCAACTATAAAAGTGGAGGCAACACTCTAAATACCTAAGTGAAGATGACTGTGGTCGGACGCTCTCTTTCTAAATACAGTAATAAGAACGAGACAGTGGATGTGTTTTCTCTCTCTTATGTATGTATTCAGACAGAGAACGTCTGACCACAGTCGTCTTCACTTACATATTCGGAGTGTTGCCTCCACTTTCATTCATCTATCATTGCGGGGGCATAACGCCTTTCTCGATTTCTACAACATTACTCCTACTCCTACCGGAAGGTGCGTCAAAGAAATTCTTCCATTAATGATGATGATATTATGGTTCATCCTATCTCCTCAATCAACACCAAGGAGGTAGGAGTTAAACCTAAATGGTTATTTACCTATTCATTGGTAATTAAAAGTAGAAAGGGACCGAAAGTACTTCAGGGTAGAAAAGAAAAAAAAACAAGTATTGTGCTCTGTGATTGTCACTCACTTTCACTGCCCACAGAGTTTACCAAGCCTATCCTATTAGTTTTCACTCATTACCTTTATAGTAGAAGGATTTATTACTAACAGAAAGCTAACATACAGATTTTCGAGATGAATAGAGAAAAATCGTGGGAAAGTACGTACAGAAGGGCCTATTTACCGAAGCATAATAACTTATAATACCGTACTATAATAGGAACGTAATTTTATGGGATTTTCTCCTTAGGTATAAACTATGAAAAGGAAAAGTTTGCTACTCGTAAGACTCTTCAAAATAGAATTAGTGAAACAAATTACGATGAATATCTTATGGCTATGAAACGGATTCACCACCGGCATTCCGTTCAGTTGATACCGCGCGAGATAGAAACTCCAAGAGAACGCAGAAGAAAACAGAGCTTCGCGAAACAACCTAGGTATGAACCTAATATTATGTACCTATTAGGTATACGAAGCATACGTGTGTCCCTCCTTAGGCGGATCACACACTGCCACGCACCACGCTCCGGGTTGCGCGTAACGAGCCAAACTCTCAGTGGATCGCCTTACAGTTTTCTAAGTATGCAGGTATTAATGGGAACTAATAAGTAGGTACAGCTTGAATCAAACTTTGTAGCGGTCGGAACATAAGGCGAGTCTAATAACATTGCGGCGGGATTTATTCGCACCCTGGATTTTCGACTTTCTGTGAGAATCCAATGTATGTAGCGCGATTGAGTCTCAGCGCGTCGAAAAAACACCGTGTACGATTTTTAGACAGGCTACTTGTTTGTGTATACTGGAGTATACCGGGCACGTATCTGAGGGATAATATCTGAAAACCACGCGGGGAAGCCACAGGCACAGCTAGTTATAAATACGAAAAACCTACCATGTTTCTGAACCATGTTGAAGGTTACTGATAATCTATTGCTTCATATTACATATGTAGGTAGGTCTTTTCAGTTTATATACCGGTACTTAGTACCTATACTTACATATAGGGCCCTGAGACAAAACACATTTCTGTTAGCGTTCACGCCAAACGCTACGCCAAAATGCCAACATTACCTGCGAAAAGGACACGACGTAATCTTTCCGCAGGTAATGTAATTCCCGTACATTTTGGCATAGCGTTTGGCGTGAACGCTAACAGAAATATGTTTTGTGTAGGCCTGCAGGTCCCGTGTTACAGTTTCCGTCCTCCACGAGGGCATTGGTTATAGTGGGTAGGTTACCTACTCCCTACCTAAATAAAGATAAAAAGTATGTTTCTCAGATTGAATAGCAAAGACAGTTACTCGATGAGCGATGCGGCTCGAATGGGCATCATGGCGTCGATGGTTCCTGACGAGATCATTTACCAGCACAGCGATTATTCAATACGGAGCTACGAGACTGCGCTGATGTTTTGTGATGTTTCTGGTGCGTATTTTTAAGGTGGATATTGACCGGCGATACGGGGCGTAATGTAACATTCGCTGGGAGCACATCGTTACGCCGCCACGGCGCATGCTAAATCCGTGTTGCTCTCTCTCTTACGCCCCGTAACGCCGGTCAGTACTTAGCACACAGTACACTGAGAGCAGTGGTCGCCCAGTGGTAACGGCCGCGACTTACGGTCATGGGTTCGGACCCTGACAGGTGCTTTACTTAGGGTAAAATATTTCAAAACGATGAAGGAAAAAATCGTGATGAAACTGGCATGTCTTAGAAGCAAAAATTCGAAGGTTTGTGCCATCTACCAACCCGCACTGGGCTCGAGTGGTGGATTACGGCCCTTTCCCTCTCACAGAGAGGAGGCCTGTGTCCCAGCAGTTGGAACATTATCTGGATTTGTGCCCGGTTGATAGCATTAAATGACGAAATTTGGGTGTTACCTACTATGGTTTATTTTGGCTAATAGGCAAGGCTTCTATGCAATAAATTACCTATAACAGAAACTTAAAAAAATGCATTGGTTGAAGGTTTTACTGACCTTTGCGAAAAATACTCAACCTTTGGCCGCGGCGGACCTTCGCGACTAACAAAAGTACTGAACTCCTACATCGGGTCCATGGTCCAGGAGATACTGACTCACAACGGGGACGTGCTCAAGTTCTCCGGCGACGCTTTCCTGTCCATGTGGAAGAAAACTGCCAAGTTGTCCATGCAGGATGTGGTGCACAACGCGATTGATTGCGGCCTCATCATACAGAAGAACTACGGGACTTTTACCACTGATGTCGGAGTAGTTCTAAAGGGTTAGTATAAACCCAATTTAGACCTACGTATTGTGGAGATTAGAGAAGTGGTCGTAAAGAATTTTGGGAGAAAGAGCAAGGGCTTAGTAGCATTCTACTCTCATCACAAGATCATCCGAATTATTTTTGAGACCCAAAGTTTTCAGGCCAAAAATAATTATGAAGATGCGAAATGTAAGATTTCTCATGGCACCATTGCGCTCATTCATAGATGGCGTTGTCCTTTTCAAAATTAGTATATACCTTTGTACCTAGGGTCGTTTTACCTTCCTTTCCCCTATCTGCCTATAATAAATACAACTGTTATCTAAGAAACTTATTTGAAAAGTTAAGTAAAAGGTTCTGTGAAAACGCTTTTTAGATATTACATACAGGATAAGTTTTTATCCAGTGCGCAAACGGTAACCATGAATTCAGCATATCAGTCTAGACCCCCAGCGCAGAAATTTTTCGTGGGTAATACAAAAAAAATCAGCTGGGGTGTGGTGTGGTGTCAGCAAAAAAAAATGGTTACAGTTTGCGCACTGGATAAAAAAATATCCTATATTTTATAAGCCTGTTCGCACATAATACATAAAATAAAAGCGTTGACGGATGGCGTCCATCTTAACATAGGTAGGCAGGTATATCCCTATGCGAAAGCATAATAATACGCGAAATATTTATTTCAAAACAGTAAAAGTAGCAATTTCCGCCGGAATGTCCCACTTTTCGATCATCGGCGACGAGAAACTGATCCAGTCAAGTACATCGAGCTACGTCATCATCGGTCAGCCGGTGTGGGACGTGAAGATGGCCCAGTACATGTCCAAGTCAGGAGATGTGCTCACAGCAGCCAGTGCTTGGATGTATGTCAACGAAGCTGAGTATTGGACGCAGCCCTGCGGAGATGGGAGGCACACTAAGGTACCTTTACGTAGGCTATCAAAAAACATTTATAACAGCCGTAATTAGGATGAGCAGTGGTAAGGGGCCGTGGGTTAAGTGTTTAGGCCGTACGTTCGAATCCAGACAGCCTTTATTTTTTGTAAATTATTTTATCACCAATGCCCTCAAAACGGTGAAGGAAAACATTGTGCGGAAACCGGCATGTCTTAGAACGTGCGGTGTTTCATCTACCAACTCGCACTCGCAATCCGGTGAAAGAGACTGGGCCGTAAGCTGGATTACGGCCCAGCCATATTTTTATCAACATGCAACCTGCACTGCCCTACAAATTGCCAAAAACCTAAGTAAGAAAATTTGAATTTCGCGGGTACATTATCGCATGCCCTTTATTATTATTATTTTTTTGACGTTAGGTTCTAGGAGTTGGTGCGTCTTGGAAGAGGGTGGAGAAACTACAAGAATATTTAGCAGAAACAAAAAGTAAGTAATTTCGTAGAAGGTTAATAAATCCATAATCAAAGTGGCGTTTTAGGTTACAAAGTGAGTTTCCCTGGCCATGGGAATAGAGGAGCAAATTTATTTATTAAAACAAGTAAACAATACTGTACACACGGCTACACATCAAGCTATACATTTCCAGTTTACGCTGATCTCGCACTATACGGAAATTCTACCCAATGCCAAATCAGCTTATACTGGAAATGTATAGCTTGATGTGTAGCCGTGTGTACAAGGGTGGACTTTAATGCCTGAGGCATTTTCTACCAGTCAACCTTAGGGTGATGCAGAGAGAAAACATGGTAGGTGCAACATAAGGGATAGGTTACTTGAAAAATAATACATTCAAATCAGTCACCTGCCTATCCTACATCTAGGACTTAGGCCACAGTCACCTTACGTCTAGTCTAATCTTATTTTCAGTGACTGATTCAGTGTCTGGTTCAATGGCCGAATTCACGACGAAACATCCTGGCGCGAATGCATATCCAGAAGGGCATTTTTTTGGTAATTTGCATAAGAAATTTTCACGTAAGTTGTTCTTTTTGTAATTTTGTATTGTGTTTTATGCCCTATTTCCCTTATTCGCATTTTTTTCACGCCTCACAACGCTTACCTTCTACTGTTAGGTACAGACGCCAGCACCAATCTGTCAAATTTCTTTAAAAGATTTTCAACGTTATCACATAAATATATAAGGTTCATGTTCAATTGGGAAAATTTTACAGTCAAGACAGGTTACATTAGCCACGTCAGAGCACTCTCGTAACCTAGGTAGGTATATAGTTGTCGGAAACAAAAACAGTCACCGTATCCGAAATCGGCATGGGATTCATTCACTGTTAGTCCCGCACCCTAATTGCGTAACGCACTATCAATCATAATCTGAATCAATTTAAACGATATCGCTTATCCATTGCTTCGCATGTTTGACAAAAAAAAATCTTCTCAACAACGTAATTAAACGCAATGGATGTTGTTGAACTGTCAAATTGAAAGCCATTTGTACTGTTAAGGCTCCTACACACTATGCCAGCGGGCATGCCGCCAACAAGTCCGGCGGCATACTCGGTTTCTGATTTGCAGCATACCCGCAAGGCAAAAACCCGCCGGCATTGTGTTTAGGAGCCTTTAGTGAGTTAAGCAATTACCCACAGGTAAAGGATGTATTGTTTTGTTAGGTTAGATGGCATACTACCACGACTTTCAGATGAGAATATTTTGATGGTACAAAATAAATTTTAGTTCGTCCAGCCGTGATCGCAGCAGTCCAAACGTCATGGTCCCCCGACCTTCGTCGTTTCATGGCCACGCCTGTCCTTCGAGCGGTGGACAATGATGAGCCCATGGATTTCCTGACCGAAGTCCGTCGGGTGGTCGTGGTGTTCCTCAATATTATCACGAAGACTATCACTGACGACGCACTTATTGAACTCGTGGATGCTGTTTATAAGCTTGTTTCAAGGTAGATGGTGTTCGGTTCCTTTATAGTAGGTAAGATGCGTTCAGGCAGCTCGCGAAATTCAAATTCTCTTACGTTATTTTGCAATTTGTAGGTCAGATCGTACGTAGACTAAAAAACCTTGGAAAATTTTAACTAAGCGGGGTACCCTGGCATTTCTCCATTAATAATTGACCGGCCTGTCCGTCTTAGGTAGGTTTTTAAAACTACGTAGGTAGCTACCTACCTACCTTCTCTGACGATCTGTCTCGAATCTTTTAATACTCTTATCAGCGCAGTCTTTCCTTTACCCCCAAGATTAAGTGCTCTTAGCCTCGTCACCAGTTGTGGTATTTTGTGAAGTTGATACTAAGGATGTAAACTACGTGAACTTATTAATAATCCTTTGATTTTATGGCAGCGTGACATCAGAAGCCGATGGTTTGGTGAACAAAGTGTCGATGTTCGACAAAGACATGATGATCCTCATCGTCTTTGGGCTGCGAGGGTTGAGCCATGAGGATGAGGCGCAACACGCCCTGCTCTGCGCCTTCACGCTGAAAGACAAGATCGTTGATGAGAATATTATTAACGTGTCCATTGGTGTTACTTCTGGTAAGATATGGGAATTTCCCATTCTGTTATCTTAATTGACAAAAAAAAATCGTAATGTCGAGGCACTGTCTTGCGTAGTTAATTTTTTACGTTTTAATCCAATTCAATGACTATTTCATGAAAAAGTAATTCAATGAAAGGAATTTAGAGGGTTGTATTGATGATTTTAAAGATTATAATTCTGGAAAGCCGTATGTGTGTGATCGGGAATCATATTTGAATCAACTTACAACCTGGATACTGACGACTGAAGAAAAGGACAATGGGCTTTAGCATCCCCAAAATTGAAACTTAGTCAACAGACGTTTTTTTTTTGGTTAGGAAATCACCAAATAACTTCTCCCGCTCTGGGTGGAGCAGGAGGGCGTGTGACTTTTACTGACTAAAACCCACCCGTAATCCATCAGTTGCTGTGTGCCAGGGGCCGTGGTATCTCTTTCGAACAACCCGCACCCCTGGCAGGCATCGGCCCTTGCGGGCCCTATCAGTTGGTGCTGACATCTCTTTGAGGCGCGCGTGGAACACAACGCGCCGTCGACCCGGGCTTGGTCCTTACCGGACAGCGCGCTACCCATTACTCGCCGTCCGTAAGCCCTCGCCTACGGTGGCCGGGAATCAGCCTGGGATACCCGACGCTCAGGGCGTCTCCTGCGGCGACTAAGGCCGTGAGGGCGCATGTACTGCCTATCCCTCACGTGCGCCGCCTCCCTCTTCGCGAGCATTACTGCTTCGGAGAAGGAGGTGACAGCTACCCATGCACTCTTGCTCCGTACCATGGCCTGGACCAGGGCCGGACGCGAGAGATCGTCGCCGCCGATCGCCTCCACGAGGACACGGCGGTGCCCCGTCCAAGCCGGGCAGACCTCCACCGTGTCCTTGTTTTTTTTTTTTTTTCTGGGTGGGAAATCATCAAATAACTTCTCCCGCTCTGGGTGGAGCGGGAGGGCGTGTCAGACTTTTACTGACTAAAACCCACCCGTGTTCCCTCAGTTGCCTGTGTGCCAGGGGCGGCGGTATCTCTTTCGAACAACCCGCACCCCTGGCAGGCATCGGCCCTTGCGGGCCCCATCTGTTGCTGCTGACATCTCTTTGAGGCGCGCGTGGAACACAACGCACCGTCGACCCGGGCTTGGTCCTTACCGGACAGCGAGCTACCCATTACTCGCCGTCCGCAAGCCCGTGCCTACGGTGGCCGGGAATCAGCCTGGGATTCCCGACGCCCAGGGCGTCTCCTGCGAAGGCCACGGCTGTGAGGGCGCATGTATTGCATCTCCCTCACGTGCGCCGCCTCCCTCTTTGCGAGCATAACTGCTTCGCTGAAGGAGGCGACTGCCAGCCATGCCCTCTCGCTCCGTACCATGGCCTGGACCAGGGTCGGACGCGAGAGATCGCCACCGCCGATCACCTCCACGAGGACACGGCGTTGCTCCGCCCAAGCTGGGCAGACCTCCACCGTATGCTCCACCGTGTCCTCTGGGCGATCTTCGCAATGGAAACACCCGGGCGTTTCCTCCCGCTCTATCCGAAACAGGAACCTCCCGAAACAGCCATGTCCGGTGAGGACCTGTGTCAGGCGGAAGGTGAGGACGCCATGCCGCCTCTCAAACCACTCCTCAAAGAGGGGACTTACCGCCGCAATCGTGGCGTGCCCAGCACTGGGTTGCGACAATCGCACTTTCCACGTCGCCATGAGATCCTGCCGGAGCTCTGTCCGCCGTGCCGCGATTTCCCGCGGCAGCGGAGTTACGCCCCGGCGTTTGGCCTCCTCGCGCCACTCCCAAGTGAGCGCGAGGACGTTTGCCTCCAGATCCCATGGCGGTAATCCGGCAAGGAGGCCCGCCGCCTCACCGGAGATCGTGCGGTATCCCCGGATCATCCGGATGGCCATGACCCTATGGGCCGCCTTCAACCAGCGTGCTGGTTGGCGCCTCAATGTAGGCGCCCACACCGGCGCCCCGTATAGGGCCATGGCCCGCACGACCCCCGCGTAGAGCCTCCGGCAGGAGGCGTTTGGCCCCCCTAGATTGGGCAGGAGCCGCTTCAAGGCAGCCCCGGCCCGCTCCAGTCTGGGAGCCAAACGTCGGAAGTGCTCCGCGAAGTTCCACCGGCTGTCGAGGACGAGTCCTAGGTACTTCATCGTCGACTCGACGCCGATGTGAACCCCTCCCACCGTTATCTGGGAACCCGTCAGTGGCGCATTCCGAAGACCATGAAACCACATGGCCTCGGACTTGTGCAAGGCCACCTCGAGTCCCAGTTGCCGGATCCTATCGACGATTGTCGCAACTCCGTGTGTCGCTAAGTCGGCCGCCGCCTGGTACGACCTCCCTTGCGCCAGGACCAGCGTGTCGTCAGCGTAGCAAACTACGCTGACGCCGCTAGGGAGGTCCTCCACCGTGTCCTCAGGGCGATCTTCGCAATGGAAACACCCGGGCGTTTCCTCCCGCCTTATCAGAAACAGGAACCTCCCGAAACAACCGTGTCCGGTGAGCACCTGCGTCAGGCGGAAGGTGAGGACGCCGTGCCGCCTCTCAAGCCACTCCTCAAAGAGGAGGGGACTTACCGCCGCTATCGTGGCGTGCCCATAGTCAACAGACTTGAGGCGTATCTCATCTCATTTAAAATGTTTTAGCTTACTGATCATTCTTTACTATGGCGACGACCGTCAAAAGTAGGTATGGGGTTTTCTGGGAAAAGAAGGAAATGTAATGGAACGAATGTACCTAGTTTATACATCTATACATATAAATAAAATTGGAGTGTCTGTTTGTAATATACCGGCTGAAATTTTTTAGCGTCTGGACAACAATATGGCGTTTTGTGTAAGTAAAATAGAACTCATATACCCTAATATTTACCTGGTACCATTTATTTAATAAAAGTTCCGAATATCCTTAAAATACATGAAAAATAATACATCCTACGGCACTCGCGTAAAACTAATATTATCCAAAATAGGTAATAGTAAACGGCGTCAGCTGCGATTGCACATGAATGAAGCATGATGGAAGTGTGAGCGAGACGCTAGCATTAACTTCGCTCTCCTGCGCACAGGACGATACCGCCTGATCCCTACACACTCACGCACACATTTGCGCGTGTACCTACATACGTCACCGTGCTGTATGTAGTTGTAGTAGGCAAATAATTTGATACACTGAGTGACGCGTGTCTTGAAACCGTAAACCAAATAAATTACGTCTCGTAAGATCGGTAAAGCTTTGATAGAAATGTAAACAAACCGCTGATGTTAAATACTTATAACAATCACTCACATTCATAATGTATTTCGAAGGTTTTAACGTGATGTGTAATAAAAAAGGATTCCAACAAGGTTTTTTAATCCAAATCGGATACTACAACTTACTAGGCGTATTTAAAGATTGTAATCAACTTATTTACAAATAATTACACTGATTAATTTTTACAAAATTACAGAAAATTAGTTATTATTTACAAGAAAAAGTACCTTTTCAACGATATTGCAATATTTGTTCTAAATGTCCACCGTTTCTTTCTAAACACAAACTACCACGTTTTTGCAAATTGGTTATTAGACTCCTAAGCGTGTCTCTGTCACTTTTCAGAATATTAAAATCGTCTATTATTCGCTGTTTTAACTCATTTACACTACGAGCTTCTTCGGTGTACACTAAGCGTTTTAGTTCAACCCACAATAATGGCGTTAGATCTGGTGATCTCGCTGGCCAGTTCACAGGTCCACCGCGACCTATCCACTTATCACGGAATTCAATATCTAAATACGCGAGCACAGATCGCTCGTAGTGAGCTGGACACCCGTCGTGCTGAAAGTACATGTCCGGCAGATAGTCCAGAGGAACGTCTTCCAACATTGTGTCGATAACGGACTGTATAATTTCACGATACATTATCCCTGTCAATCGACCTTCGATACAAACTGGACCCATTATGCCAACGTATATTATCCCGGCCCAAACATTGACACTGAATAGAACTTGATGAGCGTGTTCGTTTATTTTAAGTGAGTTTTGAAACTCCACCATTGCTCGTTGTGTAGGTACGTTGTAGATACCAGTGCGGGTAAATATGGACTCGTCGCTCCATAGAATGTTCGCCTGCGGGTGGAGTTGGAGTACGCGTACGTCATTATGAAAACAATCACTGGGCGGTCGAAGCACACACGGTTCAAACGTAAAAAAACAGCGATCGACGTCACGCTATGGCTAATCGCAGGTGACTAGAGAGAGAGAGCACGAGACGCGGTACTCGGTTCGAAGGGCGCGCGGGCGGGAGGGGATGCGCATGCGGTGACACGTGAGCGGTACGCCTAAGGAAAGATATTTTGCGATAGTAGTTACCTATCCCCGGCCAGCTTCAATCAAAGGATTGAATGTCGCTACGAATTCATTGATTATTTCTGCGCGTAGAGTAGGGTGCCTATAAGTTGGGTTTTGATATTATTTGCCGATATTTTTACTCTTTTCTATTTTATTATTTTTTAAATTTTAGTATGAAAAGTTTACTACAAATAAGTAATAGTATTTATTGATGGGTTCATTTTATGTTAGGATTTAAAAAAAAAAGAAGTGAAATTTCTATGCCATAGGCTTCTACTCCGTTCACCTATTATACCCTATTTTTTTCCAGACGGTAAAAAAAATCATACGGTATATATTAAGATAACCGCTTTTTGCTACATGCATATGAATATACAAGGTTATTTTTTAGTCACCGTCCAAATTCTTCAGGGTGATAGTACCCGTGAAATTGAACAAGTTTCTCCAAGGAACATGGTCGAAATATTAAAAAAAAAATCCGACTATCCATACAAAATCGATCAGCTGACTATTGATTTTGTATGGGAGGTCCCGATTTTTTTTATCATATTTCGACCCATGTTTCTTGGAGAAAGTTTTTCTATTTCACGGGTATTATCACCCTGAAAAATTTGGACGGTGACTAAAAAATCAGCCTGTATATACGGTACATATACCAAAATAACATTTTTGTCTGTCTGTCTGTTTGTTCCCGCTAATCTCTGAAATGGCTGGACCATTTTTGACGGGATTTTCACTGGCAGGTAGCTGATGTAATAATATAAGTTTGATTATTCAAAAGTAGGTAAGTAAAAATCGTATTGGTTTTTACTTAAGTACGTCATACTGTGTTATATTTCCCATTAAATATCACATTCACGCCTATATAGGTACCCCGCGGGTGTAGGTAGAGATTGTGTACCTACAACACGATTTCAAAACTGATTCAACATACTCGAGACGTATCTCATTTAAATGTCGGTCTTGGCTTACTGATCATTCCTTACTATGGCACCGACCCTCAAAAGTATGGGGTTTTCTGGGATATGTAATGGAATTAATGTAGTAGTTACAAAATAAATTGAATTATTCAATAATAAGTAAAGATTGGTTTTAACTTATGTACAGACGCCAGCACATCAAGCTACCTCAAACTGTCAAATTTTCCCAATTGAACATGAACCTTAGGCCTAAGCCATAAAGTTGAAAATCTATCAAAGAAATTTGACAGATTGGGGTAGCTTGATGTGCTGGCGTCTGTACCAACTTCATATTGTGTTCTATTTACCATGAAAAAAACATATTAACGCTTGTATGGGGCCATTCAAGTATTACGTAAGCAGATTTTTTGCAATTATTAACCGCTCCCTCCCCCTCGTTAGCAAAAGTAAGTAAAACTCTTCACCCCCCCACGCCTCATATGCTCACGTTAACATTGGTACATGAATTTTTCAATGTGTTCTGGTTTATTTATTGATTCATGAGCAGCAGTTATTTATAAGTCTAGAAATAAGGAATAGGCTTGGAATAGAGATGTTTAAATAAGCAAACTTTATTGAGATGGTATTCAGTTGTTATAATGTTTACAAAACGAACTTCTTTTAAAATTTTGGCATTAACAGTCTGCAGTCCATGACACACGAATCCATGACTAAGTCTTCGACGACATTGGATGTTTGCTGCTCAATGTGACACACAAATCCATGACTAAGTCTTCGACGACATTGGATGTTTGCTCCTCAATGTTGTGTCTGCTCACTTTTGTGAGATTTTGGAATATCGACATCGTTTTCTTGGAGCTATTCTTAGACATGTAGGGTTGCCATATGTGTGCAAACCAAAATCGACGAAATTTAGTAGAAAATCCAAAAAAGTAAAAAAAATACTGCTGACGTAATCTCCATCCAAACTCCCCCCTTTTGATGACATGGGGGATCCCATGTCAATGCACCGATCCCAGCGTGGCTTGACCAGACTCGATTAAGTTAAAAATTAAAGGGACTCAATATATAAGAAACGTTTTTTACCTTGTGGTACGGAACTCTACCTATGCAAGTCCGACTCGCACTTGGCCGGTATTTTTTTTTTCGATTTCGAAACTTATGAAATTTAGTATTATTTCCTAGTATTAAGACTCGCCAGACCGAATTCTGTTAATACTCGGTCACAACAACAGTAAGTAACGAGTAACCGTTGAAAGAGAAATGTAGAAATGACACGTAACACTTATAAACCTTTTATTATTTTCTAAATGCGCCACAACCACAATACATTTTAAATACTCTTGCAACGACGTTACAGCATCACACTTAGAATGGTAGGTACTGAGATGAGAAGACCTAGCTAAATTACTCTTACTGCATGCCAGTCAAAGACTATAAAACGACTTGACTGCGCATACAGTACGCCGAGCGACGCTCGATAACTATTAGTATTTTGTCGCGTAGATAGGCTACGGTGCTAGTAACCATTTTAGTTATGACCACAGAGTACATTTTTATATAGGTAAGTTATGGGCAAGTGTTAGACCTGTGTGCACGCTAAATAATAACAAATTGTTATAATTTTTTATGCAATAAATAACGCATAAAAATGCCTTCATGCGCGGTTAAGTGGTTTGGGAAACATTCCAACCCGTTATCTTTAATGGCTAAAGTCAATATCGATTATAATAAAACTAATATAATAGAATAATAATAAATTAAAATAATAGAATCAACAAATCATTTGATTGAATTAGCGTGTCCGTTTCAATGGCGCGGCCACGGCGTAATTTAAAAAAAAAAAATTACCAAGATTTTGTAAACATTTGTTAAACTTGATCCCCAAAACCATAAATTTGTCAAAGTTATGATTAAAAAGTTATAAGGGTTTGAACGCGGCTGCGCCATTGAAACGTGGAGAACCGCGCGGCCACGGAGATCTTTAAAACTAAGCGTTGCAGAGAGCTGAAATTTAGGTAAATGATGGATTGAATTTGTAAAAATATAGAAAAAATCCTAGGTCTATATTTTAGGAGCTCCAAGACTGTAACCCCATGGCTTATAAAGTGCGCCCACGACACTTAGACCTCTGTACGAGTAGAAAACTATGGTTGTAAGATACTTTGTAAGACGATAATATTGCTAGCTGGGTAACTTGAGATTTACAAAAAAAAAATATGACAAATATCTGACCAATAAAATGTTAGCCATCAAACCGTATCTGGTGGCTAACAGTTTTTGAATGGGATTTGTTAAGAAAATTACTAAACACTAAAATTACTTAACATTAATTCTATAATTAATATTTATAAAATACATTTGCTTTTTTGGCTTTTCTGTGGAACCTTACATTATTCATCAATACACATAATTGAATTAATTCATTGTATATTAAATTCTTGTTTAAATTAGAGTTATAACAAAATAAATATGTGAGAGTACACTTGCCGGTTTTGTAGATTAAACATAATTAATTATCTAACACATTAAGGGTCAGCACATACCGAGCAAAAAAACGCTCTATAATGAACTACTTAAATTACAATAAAATCGAATTGAATACACGAACATACATCATAGGCGAATAGGGTTTTTTAAAAATTATATGCTAGACAGAGTTGGCATGCGGCACTACGAAGCGATTAGGTCACGTCAAATAGTTAAAACAATACACAGCTAAATATAAGATTAAAATTCAATCATTTATGTATCAACTAGCTTTTGCCCGCGGCTCCATCCGCGTGGATGTCGGTTATCGCGTAAAAAAGTAGCCTACGTCCTTCTCCACATCCCAGGCTATATCTCTGCCAAATTTAATGACGATCGGTTCAGCGGTTTAGGCGTGAACGCGTAACAGACAGACGCGTATTGTTCCAGCCTGTACAAGCACTTTGCTACTTAGTGAGGGTTGTCCGTAAAACTACAGATAAAATATAACATTTAAAACTATTCTTCATTTTATTTAACCATTGAAAAAACCTGCTCTACTTCGTGCAGAAGATTTTTTGGGCACAGGAGTCTGTTCTTTTGACCTTATCGAAAACGATACATCACTTTTCCGAGTATTTATTCGTGAAATATTTTTGTTATTATTTTTGTTCTTAGGTTTGATTTTGATAGTAATATTTTCAATCGATGATGATAAGTTAATGACTCTAGAACGAAGGCTTCTATTCATAATAGCAGAAGTATTGTTTAACTGTGCGGATCCAGAAAGTTCTATGGATCTACTCTGGTTGGAGATCCGGCACGACCTTAATAGGCGTCCACTTGTGAAGCTAGTATTTGGAGTATTTGGCTCTACAGTATTGTTAAGATTTAAATTAGTTGGTTGGGATACTGGATTATTTTTCTTTGACGGCATTCTATCATTTTTATTTTTATAATCTGATTTTGATTTAGGTTTACTTTTAGGAGTCTTCAGCTTCTCACTTTGTTGTTTAACCGTTTGAATTTTAGATTTATGATCATTATTTGTGTTCACTTGTGTGCTGTCATTTTCCTTGTCTGCTTTATTTTTAATTGCGGTTTTATTATTTTGTGCTTCAGTTTTCGATTTTTTATTATTGACACTACTTGGTTTTTCTGACTTGGATTTTGATTCAGACTTCTTGTTTTTGTTTTTTGGACTTATGGCTTGTTTATCTTTGATCGACTTTTTTTCTTTGGGGCTTTTGTTACTTTGTGATGTAGAGGTAGCAACGGTGGTATTTTTTTCGTTTTGCTTATTTACTTTAGATTTTATTAGATCTGTAGTTTTTTTGCTTTGAATAATTTTTGTATTTGCGTTTGTCTTTCCTAGGTTGTTTTCAGCTGGTTTATCAGAATTGTCTTTCTTTTTATCACCTGTATTGTTAGATTTCGTTTCGTAAGCACGTGTTTCATTACAGGATTTTTTTTTCTTAGATGTGCAATGTGATCTGACGCTGATAGTACTAGTATTCAATTTACGCATACTGTTGAAGGTAGCAGCTGTGTTGTTCATCAAATAATTATTTAAATGTTTTGGTACATCAGGCGATTTTTTGAAGATTTCGCTTCTTGCATAGCCCATTGGATATTTGAAATCTTGTTTTGTAGTGTCCAAGGTCGTATTAGCTGAAAAAAAAAGAAAAGATTGTTGGTAAACAAAAGGATTCTAACAGAGTTAAACGAAAAAAAAATGGCTAATAAATAATTTATTAGTATGTTAACCTTTTTTCAAGATATCCGTTACAAGAATCCGCGGCAATATTGTCTGACATTCTGCATCACTCTCAAAGTCTGTATCCCAAAATGTTCTAACTAGACTCTTGGCGCTGTTTTTTGTGTCATCTGAAATTAAAAAATGATGAATAGCACAAATATAACGGGTCTCTCGTGAGTTGGCTTCGGCTCCTCATACGCCTTTCAAAAGCCTGGGACCACACCTGGGCTCGGGATATATATATATACACCGTGACATTTTAGTCGTCTTACAACGGCAGCCCACGTCATGTATCCAATGACTACTAAACATTTACTAAAAAAAAAAAATGGACATATGTATAATTTCTTTTTTAATCATTCACTAAGACGCATGATGTAGTTTTGAACACCCTGTTATGGAGATGTAATGAATAATGAAATGTAATGGTATTATGGTAAGTAGAAACCTTCTACCGTTTGATACGTAAACATTATTAACAGGGAGGGTGTTTCATAATTCTAAAACATTACTTATTTTTCTTAATACCTATTATCTTAATTAATGGTAACAATTTTTTATCGCGCCCATAGGTATTTTATGTCGGATACATTAAGTGGACCACCTTTGTAAGACAACTCAAATGTCACGGTATATATATAAAAAAAATCAGGTAATTTTAATTCATATTTTATAGATCGCAAGCTTTTGCCAGCGGGTTAGCTCGCGTGGAGGTTGAAAATTATTCCATGGGAACTTATTACCGGTGTTAAAAGTATCCTATGTGTTAATTCACATTATGAACTATCTGTGTACCCAATTACATCCAAATTCGTTTAACCATTTTTGCGTGACTGAGTAACAACCATTCAAAGTCTCACATTTATAGTATGTAGGATAAGGATAAATCTGTATGATACTCACTGTTATGTGTTAGGTTAAAGTTTTGGTTCACAACCTGCTTTTGCATGGTACAATCTTCAGGTATTAGGGTTTTGGTCACAACTTTATCAATTGGATTTGCTTTAGAATTGATATCTTTATTTTCAGTAAGTTTTGTAGTATTATCTGCTTCAAATATTTCTTCATCAGTGTATGTATCACTTACATCATCTTCATTGCATGTCAAGATGACTGATGTTACGTCCCATTTAGCTTCATTATCTTTCTTATGTTTATTTTGTACACCATTTTTGTTTTGGTTTATAGTGGTTTGGTTTGTAAGGTTCATACGGTCAGGTGGTACTATTTTATGAATTAAGTCTAACAGATTACTATCATCGTCTACTTCTCTGCTTAGACATGATTGATTTGTAACCAGTTTTCTTGATTTATTTTTCTCCTTTTGTAATGTATGAATACTGCTTTGCGGACTGCTTATAGCATCAGTGCTTATATTAGCTTTCTCTGCAACATCTAGTTTTTGTGTGAACAGCTTTCTTTTAATAAAGCTTGGACGTGAAGAAACATCACTATTTTGTGTTGTTTCTGATTGGTCAAGTTGAGTTAGACTGTCAATTGATTTTTCTTGAAAGTTAGGTGGCTGTAAAATCTGTACCTTCTCTTGCATTTTATTAGGAATTGTTTCCAAGTAATCTGTTAAAGGCTGTGCAGATTTGGCAATTACTTTTTCTTGTACTTCTGTCTGCTTATATTTTCTTACTGGTAATGAAGGCTTAGCAAATTCAAAGCTGTTTGATAATTCAACATTATTGTTGGAAGGATTGATATTCTTCAATTTCGGTGGAGCTCTTTTATTGTATGGAGCACTTTTAGCTGGAGATGTTATTCTGCTTTTCTTACTTACTGGAAGACTAGATTCATCTTCACTATCAAGGTTCCTCTTGCGTTGAGAATCAATATTAAAAGTACTTTTGTATCTGGCAGTCACATCTGAGAATATTTCTTCTTCTTCACTACCACTTGGGCAGATGTTTCTTTTGTGATTATTTTCAGCATAATGGTTTCTCACATTATTTAATGGATTATTTCCTACAATCTTTTGAGGATTTTCCACATTTTCTAATATTGCTGATGAAGCAACTGATCTGTTGAATCTTTGAGATGGCAGTAAAAATCCATTTCTAAATCTTTCCTTTTGAGTAGGCATAGAATTGAATTGGTTTGAAATCACTGTATTGTTACAATTTTGGGTCTTGTTTATACTGCTAGACCCAAAAGAGAACTTATTTTTGAAAGTATTTTGTCTAAAATTATCTGAACTATCTTTAAGCATGTTATGGTTTTTAAAAGTTTTTCTGAAGGCAGTCAAATCCATCCTTGCTGATCTACTACTGGACATATTTTCTTTGTAGGTCTTATTAGACCTATAGTCATCACTGCTTACAGAGGAGTCACTTGCTTGATCTCCAGAGTCATCACCTGATCTTCTTCTACCTTTTTGTAACAGTCTCCTATTTCTTCTCTTTTCAATTCTTTTCCGGCCTTCCCGCTTCAATCGTTTTTGGTATGCATCTATGATCAATTTCAAATCATTTTTGTTGAAATTGCCATAATTTATTGCAGAAGCTATATCTACTGCACTTGCACATGAATCTGAAAAAAATATTTAAGAATACTTATTTGTATAAAATATTGAACCATATGTGGTTTGCTTTAGGACTATGCAGTATGGCAGAGAGGATATGAGGCATATGCCCTCAACACCTACAACTATATTTATACTTTAATAATTTGACTATTTATGACAGACATACTATATTCTTTACTTTCTGTTATTAAATTTTAAACAGTTCATAACAAAGTACATACAAAGTCTTATCTTGCGAGTTGAATCAACATACCTATACTCCTCATAGACATTGGTGAACCACTTCTGCCATTGAAAAGTGACTGCCGAGAACTCATGCCACCATATTGTTGGAAGTTTCGTGGTCTTATATCATAAGCACTTCGTATAGACATCGGCGAAGTCTCTCGTCTGTACATACTCCTTTGGTCGTAAGCAGACTCTGCATACCTTTGTGGCTCATAGTTTCGTGTCATATTACACATTGTTGAGGTCATTGGGTTTCGACAACTAAAATTCATGTTAGGACCCTTTGCATTTACGGTCTGTAAGAAAAGGATTTGCATTAGTTAAACAAAATAATTTCGACTCGGTACTAGTCAGTTTCTATAAGAACTTTAGTCCTAAACTGTAATTTAATTTTACAGTAATACAAAAAGTGTTTTGGGTGCAGAGGCCATTCTTCATATATTAAGAAATAATAAAGTGTAAACTATATCTATCTACTTCATACAATAAAAAACTACACATACAAATTGCTAAGGTTTGTTTAGTTAACATTGTTACAAAATATATTTGGGGCCGACTTTCATGACTAACTATCTAAACTTTTCCGACTTTAGCAATCCTTTATTGTAAATAAATTATAAATCATCTAATTATGTAGCATGGTTGAAAGGTAAAATTTGTTTGTTATTGAGTTTGTGGTATGTATGGGTTTTCTCTGGAACTCAGATTTAAAGATCTTCCATTTCATAGCCTTATTCTTGAGATAGGTTAAAGACTTTAACATCACGATACGACCCCAAGGAGATGAGTAATAAGAAAAAAGTCAGAAAGAACCATAACAGAAAACTAGCTAATATCGCGGGTTGGCGGTGCGATGCTATCGGTTATACACCAAATGTTATCAACATATTTCACGAGAACGAAGTCGTAGGCAGAAGCTCTAAATCTTATAACAGATACTATACGATACGATAGCTACTCACTGTGTTAACATTTTGAAAGTTAAAAACGTTGTTAGATGTGTCGCTTTCACTATCAGTCATTTTGAATATTTATTTGTATTTAAAAGGTTTTCACAATTATCTGTAATTCAATAACCCCAATCAATTATCACTTTCTTCATTTATTTATTTATTTATCAATAGTTAAAAACAAAAATAGTCTCTTTCCACTAACGGTCGATCCATTCAGATCCATTTTGATTTGTTACTTTTGTGAGTTTGGTAGACAGTAGACACACACGCGCATCAGTGTTGCCAACTCAAAAGCTTAAATTATCGATTTTCCTTGTCGAAATGATCAACGGCGAAGCTATCGTATATATTTATTACATACAATTGGATAGAATAAAAACCGTAAAATAGTATTTTTCTTTTCATTTAGGCTGACCCGTCATCGCGGGTCTTGATTCTGGACACTATTATTTTTTAAGCTAATAAACTACTGTCAAAATCGCTCTAGTAGCACAAACCTGTTTTCTCATACTTTTGAGTAGTAACGATTTTGTTTTAAACTAATAACAAATCTTGTCAAGTTGCCATGCAGTCTAATCTTATAAGGCCTGCACCCACTGGCGGCATGGCACGGCAAGGGATATGTATGCGACGAAAAAAGAATGTGGGTAACTTATATTTATGAAAATAAAATTTGAATTTAAATGATGATGCTTAGGACGTCACGGCATGCCTAAAGACACCGCCGCATCGTTGCCGTTAAAAAAATCAGTTTTATTGTCATACTATTAAATTATATATATTTCTATTCGTGGCTTAAAAATCTTTTGCTGTGCCGTGCCGCCAGTGGGCGAGATGGGTAGTGGGTTAAAACCCATTCTTCCCATTTGAGTTTTATCCGGGTGAATTGGGTTTTAATCCAGTTTTAACCCATTATCACCCATTTTATTGGGTGAAAATAGGTATTGTTAATTACACAATAGTGGGAAATACGGTTAAATCCACTACTAGGTTTCAAAAATAACAGGTTGAACACAAAATCATATACATTTATTAATTATTGGAAAAATTGCAATAAATGAGTATGTAACCATACCTAATCATCATCATTACTTGCATAGGAAATACGGATTTTTTTTTGAGGGTGGGATATCACCCAATGACTTCTGCCGCTCTAGGTGGAGCAGAAGGGCGTGTCAGACTTTTACTGACTAAAACCCACCCGTGTTCCCTCAGTTGCCTGTGTGCCAGAGGCCAAGTTGGATCAAAACAAAATTGGAGACGGAGTCTATAGTTGCTTGCCCATCGTCCTTTGAATTTCGCTTGCGCAAAGAACTGATTGAAATAATAATTGTTTACCACAAAAGGCTGTGATGAGGATGCTGCTTGTTCAAATTTGTTATAAGCTAGTATTTGGATTCGTATTTTTTCGTTCCTGTTCAATTTTCACCGTCTTTTTACTTTCAGGGACGACGTATTGTGGTGTTGTCGGTCACGTTCTGCGAAGAGAATACACTGTTATTGGACCTGTAGTCAATAAGGTAGCTTCAACTTTCGGACAATTTTAGGTCATCTTAATAAATAGCCCATAGAGAAGAGCATGGTTGATATTAATCTCTTCGTCCCGTTAGATGAGGGCACATTTAAGGCTCGTGCAGATAGGCGGTGACGCGATTGAAGAAGATGCAAGTTTTCATAGAATCTGTTCTTCTACTAGAGTTGTGTTGCAACTTGCGCTGTCACATTGCGCCTGTCTGCAGGAGCATTTTGATCAAAGCGACTATGGAGTTTTGAAAATAAAAACTCTTTTTTCCTTTTTATTATTCGTATATGGGAAGACATAGGTCTGTGATGTAATGATATTAGTATTATGTATTGATCTCGTCTTCATGATGTATTTTGTGTTTATGCTCATAGGCGGCAAGACTGATGATGACCTATCAGGATAAAGTCACCTGTGATAAGGAGACCTTCCTAAGGAGTAAACTTGACCACGAGTTCTTCAGGCAGCTCGCGCCGATCCCCATGAAAGGTATCCCAAAGCCAGGACCAGTGTACGAGTTCGATTATTACGGGTTAGTAATTTTACCCCATTTCACTGCTTATAACAATATCATTCCTTGATGAACGGTAGGCAGAGATCAAAATCAATCAAAAGTCATCTATTCAAACTAGGCTGAGAGTCAGCACTTTTTAAACGTCAAAATTACATGACAGTCTCCCCAAAACGCCTGCCCTTCACCGCTTCCTAGTGCTTTAGCTGGGAAGAAGAAGTGGCGCAACAAACTCCCCAGCAGCACAGCTGTCTGTTAAGTTAGAAGAACTTGATTCTGTACAATAATAGGTAAGTAGTTAAATAAAGGTAAACAAAAAAAACCACGTGACTCATAGATGCGAAACCTTTTATTTCAAATATTATGATCATAATATTTATTGTCATATAATCATAGGCTCTTTTCGGAATCTAAATCAGAATCTGATGAACTAACTATCACATTAATAATAAATCGGTCCGTTGTAACTATCATCAATTATTTTCCTAGCTATAATAACACAATTTAACAAAATCGAAACGCACTCGCAACATCGTAAATGTTGAGAGCACTGTCAAAGTCTGGTTAACCGACTAAACGTAATACCTACTTGCCACTTAAGTTGCCGTACTACATGACGTATAGTTGTACTTTTCAATTTAGCAAATTCGTTGTATTTTCTAAAAGGTTTAGGGAACCTGTCATTTTGGGCTCTTTACATTAGGAAGATTACAAAATATTATATTATTGTAATTAATGTAACAAAAAATCGTGCTCAAGTAGTTACATCTAGGAAAAGTAGTTTAAAAATAAATGATAAAGTTTAATATTTATTAATACAAGAGGAAACTATCGTATTAATCGAAAATAAATATGATTTTGCTACACCGTATTTTTAAACAAGAAAGGGTCAACTATAAAGAACCCTTTTTACGATTTGTTTACCTTTGTTTAACTACCTTAACCTATGGAGTATAGAAGTATGTCAGCTAGCACACATCAATATACCAATAAAACATAGTAATTAAACTCAAGCAGATATAAATAATAAAAAATAAATAAAACGTAAACAGAACTCAATATCCACATAAAAGCAGCCTCCAGGCATAAAGGGTGTGCCCACTTACCTACATGTGCAATGCTGCATTATGTTCATTTAGATGTATCTTTATGTAATAAATGTTAAGCTAGGACCTTCGGAGTAAAATAAGTAAACAGTTAATTATTAGTAACAATGACAAAACCATGGTCAGCAAGACGACCAGTCACCACAAGCAACACCCGTTCACGAACATAACGCAAGGATCAGCCATTGCCCGCCTCGCCATATTTGAGGGAAGGAGGCAACCCGACCTCCGATGCTACCGCATGCGGTGACACCAAAGGGAGCATGACTAACTCGCTGCTGGTTGCTCAGGCAAGAGTAATATGAACAATTATCGAGGTCGCTAGCTAACCACATGTTGCAATACATCTATTTAAAAAACATTTTAATCAGTAGATTATGTCAACAATAAATGAAAATATCGTTAATAAAAATAAAGATAAGTGTTTTACCTTACCTGAGTTACCTGCATCACCGACAATTCGTATGTTATGTTTAAGTCCCAGTCATTCTGCCTAGTGTTGGGGTCGGCTTCCAGTCTAATCAGATGCTACTGATTTGCTGAATACCAGCGTTTTACATGGAACAACTGTCTATCTAACCTCCGCAACCCAGTTGCTGGGTAACACATACCTTGTGGTAAAACGGGTTGGGCTTTTGGGTTTCTACTCGTGCTTACTTCCCTTAACGACTGTCAAATATATGACGAATAATGGCTAGAACCAACGGCTTAACGTGCTGTCCGAGGCACAGAGTGGTCTCGATGTAACGGATGGTTAGCCATCCACGAAGTGACCGCGTCAAGCATAGCTTAACCTTTCATCGACTCTGTGGCTGTTATCATTTAGCCACAAGCCCCTATATTTAAGGCCCGTCGTCTAGGAAAACATAATATAACCTTGCCCTACCATGGATCGAACACACGCCATGTTTAGTAGTTGTAAACAAAAGTGACGACTTATGATATCGATTATATCTAATTTTCATAGTGATGTATGGGACCCAACAGCTTCCGATAACTTCCCAACTAGCAAAAAATTATCTTACAAATATCTCAAGACCATATTTTTTTCAGTCTTATATCACACTTAAAGACACATATAAGTGTGGATTTGGGCGCACTTTATAAGTATATTCGCCCTTGCAATTGCCTTGTAATGGTCTCGCGAAGTATTTTTTCAAACTTACAAGTGACTTACAACAATGTCATGTTTTAAGGGCAGATAAACTTGAAGTCCTCTTACTAATACTGTATTAAGTGTAATATCGCTAGTAGTCGTCTTTGTGATCTCCTAAATAAGAGTGCAATCACAAACCGCCGCCGTGAGGTTGCGAAGTGCTTTGAAACTTTAGCGAAAATAATCAAAAGTCCGATATTATATTTTATTTCACTTTCGTACAAAACTCTAGCGTGTATATTTTCTAATTTCTTACTCATGTGTCACACACTATATGCGATTATTAAGTTGCGAAGTAGTTATTCTCGATTATTTTGAAAATTGAATAACAATATTTTCACGGGCCTTTTCAAAAATGTGTTTTACTTTAAATATTTGTTTCATAATCGATAGGTAGACTTTTAATATGACTTTTATGTTTCACTACTTCAGCCACTGGAATCACTATTACTACTTCGTTCAAGGTTACCAAAAAAGTCGTCGATATTTTGTACGGAACCATCAAACATATTGTTTGTGTAAGTTGCTCGAGCTGCTCGGAGAGACGCTGGTTTTGGTATTAATTCCAAATATTTTCTACGTTTAATTCTTGGCTTATTAATTTATCTGAAGGATATAATAGAAGCTTAATGATAATATGTACTAAATATTAAAATGGTCTATTACCTGATTTTATAACAAATTTTGGAGTTAGACACAACAAAGTAAATAAATTACCCTTAATAGAGAATTGTTTAAGACACTTGTAGGACTTTTAAAGTGCTAATACTCTTTCATGTGTCTTAGGTGAGATAAATCACATTTGTAAAATTCTAGTTTTACAGAAGTCTAATAAAACACTTAGTATTGTCACTTCGCAGATTGAATGTACTTTTAATTAAGAATCAAAGGCAATTAGACTTCTAAAAGGCGCTGATAATGCCACTGCTTATAATAATATTATAAAACGTTTTCTTATATACGTCTATAAGAATAATGTTACAACTTTACAAGTATGAATGCTCTTAAAACTTAAATAGACTTATAAAATAACATTATTGGAGTTTCTGGCTTAATCAGAACATTTACAAACCTTGTATGAAACCATAGCTCTTACAAGCTTTTGTATGTAGGGGTATTTTGCTAGTTGGGTTAGCTTTGGACGGAATATACACAACACAGTTACGTTTATTACCGAGGGTATGAGAATTTCCCCACAAAAACATGTACATAAAACATTACATCAAATCGTACCTACTGCACAGTGGAACGAATGTATGGGAGCGGTTGGACGTAGACATGTCCGAAAAATAAGAGTAAAATTATGACAAACTAATGATGCCATCTTATTCGATTACTTAATGCCTTCATAAATTGTGGTGATGAATTTCTTCATAACTCCCATATTTCGGGAGTAATTTGAGAAAATGTGAAATTTTACTATGAAAATGAGTGTATCGAGCTCTCTCCCTCCTGATTCCGGGCTTGTTTCAAGTAGCGGTCTCTAATATCGTAATGCTATTACTAAGAGCTATATTTAATACTAAGACACATAGTGCGCCAAATGTGCACTTTCTGGGATAAAAGGAAATGAAAATTTAAAAAAAAAAACGTTTTTTCCCCATTTGTATTTACTTTAAACCGCAGACAGACTTATTAAGAGGTCTATAAATATATTATATATATATACAGAAATATATATTAACAAAAATATTCACAAGAACTGATGAGAGTATGACTTTTAAGTAAGTTGATAATAAATTACCTAGTTTCATTAAAAGTACAATAAATAATTAAGATGTAAGCTCTAATTTACTAAGTTACACATTTTAAAACAATAACATCATTTAATTATCTTCGTCATCATCATCATCATCAATTAATTCAAATTCAGAATCGATGTCCGCTAAATCATTTATGTTAACAAATTCGATATCACTTTTCTCAGAATCCGTAAGCTCATAAAATTCCTTAAAAGAAGATTTTTTTACAAACTTATTTCCTTTTGGACGGATACTTGTAACAAGTGGATCAGAAGACAGTAAAAGATTGTGCATAATATCTTCATTGCATGAGATACTGCTATGCTTTCGAGAATGCCCCTCTCTATATTTTCTAAAATCTTTATTTCTAGCCTCAGATGCCTCTTCGGATAGAAAACCAATGGGCACAATTGACATGTTCTGAACTATGTCTGGCCCATGCATTAAAATTTTATGAAGTGAAGAAGGCATATAATACCATGGGTATAACTCCACGTAAAGCTTAGCAGTATCAAAGCAGAACTCTCGGAATTTAGTTACGTTGATCTTCTCTCCTGATGAAATACACTGCAAGATCACACAGATTTTTCTTAAAAGCATAGCATCTATTCCGGTCAGTTCAGCAGATTTAGTGTAGTTTTCAAAAAATCTCCTTGCCGAGTTGCCATTGTTGGTGGATCCACTGCCTTGTTTCACAACATCGAGAAGTAAGCCCGTTTCTCTTCTTACAGCCTCTTGAACTCTTTTCTTCCTGTCATCAACTTGCCTTTTTGCTATATCACCCCTTACTTGCCATGATTTTATGTCTAATTTGTAGGAAATGTGTAATAAGCATTCCATTGAGCGAATCCAAGCGTGAAGGGTGCTTAAGCTATATTTATACATGTCCTCGTTTGCGTGTTTATCTTTGATTAACTCTAAATTATTCATTTCTTTAGGACAAGCCTTGCATATGTCACACACTGAAGCTGCTGTATTGGATATAATGGAATGAATTTTACCATCAATCATTGTCAACAGCAGTTGGTGTTTGACACTAATTCCATCAGTGATGGTGGATGGAGTTAAGGCTTCAATCTCTGCTTCGATTTCAGCCATCTCTCTCTGCACATTTTCTTTGGTTTCCTTTATAAACTTAAACAATATTGGCCGGCAAAATGAAGTGGAAGATGGTCGCTCGTTTTCCCAAATTGTTACACCTTTTGAGACGAGCCGCAGTGGTACAAGACTAATCATAAAATTACTAGCAAGATCGATTTGCTCATCTTCACTCGTCCTTTGATGATAAATGCTTTGGCTAGATGATCCGTCAAAACCCCATTTGCTGGTCAATACGAGCTGTTGATTGGGATCAACAGGGGTTTCTAACGACCTAATAAGTCTTCTTGAGGTTAAATCCATCAAGGCTTGTAATTTGATTTTTGCAGAGCTCTCTGTAACTGTGAGATCTTCTTTGGCCGGATAGCACTTAATTTTTTCTTTAACCAACATGTAGTAACTCGGGTATTGAAGAGCTCCTTCTTGAGTGTTGAAATCCCGAAGAGTGTTATAGCGCCATTTCGATAAGTTCATCGATACATAAAGAGCCAATGCCTTCAAAGGGGATATTTCCCGTACCTGAATTGATTTACCTTCAATGAAGGCTTTGATTTTTGAGGCCTCTTCTGGATTCTCCGTCAAGTATTTCATAACATAAGCTGTATCGCTTTGTCCTGCCTTTTGAAGCGCCCTTTCGGCCGAAAACATAATTTCAGCGCTGCTACTGCTGCATGAAAGACTATCTTCAGTGCGTCTTCTTTTTTGCCGGTTACTAAGGTCCTCAAAAGATTTACGAGGACTAGGATGTGTACAAGTTGAAGCATCAGATTTAGCAGGAGAAATTATGGGCTCGATGACGTCACTTATATTTTCTGTAGAAGGTTCCATATTTTCATTCTGTAATTCCGGCCATTGAATTGCAGCCTGTAGCCAAATCTCATGTTTCTTCCGAAACTTATCTGTGCTTCTTCCAGACTGTGTCCATTTTGCATAAATGCGGTAGCAAAATCGACGACACCAGTCTTTTAAACTTGTTTCAGCACTTTCACATAACTGAACACAACTGTTATCTTTTAAAACACTGAACAAATAGTTAAAGTCGCGTAAATCTTTATGTGCGCGTGCGCATAAAGCAACGTGAATATCAAGATTTGTATTAAAATTTGGAAAATACATTGCGAGATTAGCTTGGATACAACGAGGTGTAAATCAACACTGATTTTAAAGTTACTAATAGTGACCTATTTATATAAAATCCAGGTATCCCAGGTATCCTTTGTTAAATATTGCAAGGTAATTAGTTATTGTGATAATTAGTAAATGATGCATGCTAAATTAGTGTATTAAGAGCCATTTAGTAATTAAATAATAGCAATGTTCTTATCAGTAATCATTAGTGCATCAGTTTTATATGTAAACCTTAAGTCCCTAATTATATATCCTAATTAGCTTATATCTTCTCTAATTGGCTGCTCAGAAATGTTATTGTAATAAGGTAAACCTTTAGAAAAACGGTTTTAATCAACAAAATAAACAAAAAATAAAAAAATTGTGTTATAAAATAAACATCACTCTTTATCCCAGAAAGTGCACATTTGGCGCACTATGTGTCTTAGTATTAAATATAGCTCTTAGTATTAGAATTATGATATTAGAGACCGCTACTTGAAACAAGCCCGGAATCAGGAGGGAGAGAGCTCGATACACTCATTTTCATAGTAAAATTTCACATTTTCTCAAATTACTCCCGAAATATGGGAGTTATGAAGAAATTCATCACCACAAGTTATGAAGGCATTAAGTAATCGAATAAGATGGCATCATTAGTTTGGCATAATTTTACTCTTTTTTTTCGGACATGTCTACGTCCAACCGCTCCCATACATTCGTTCCACTGTGTACTGCAAGTACGAGTAGATGTTCCAAGTTTTACAGATTCCGTTCGTTGTAAATAGGTGGCCAGATCGCCCGCCGGGTAGTCGTCACCCATTACTGGGCCGAAATGATGAAATGCGCAAATTCAAGAATGTCCTCCAAAACGCCCTGGAACAACAGAACAGAAGATTTACTCGGTACCGGGACCATGTATACGGAATAGCTTTTACTGTTAGTACTTTAAACATGTGTTGTTAGAATTTTAGGAACCTTTTTTACAACGGAGTTCGTACGTAGCAGTGGCGAAAGCACCATATAACACGATTCCTACCGGCTTCCCTTCGGGGATTTGCATCGGCAACTCTATCGCTATTAAAAAATGGCACGTCAATAGTGGCTAGTATTGTCAAATAATAAAGTAACACTACGGGTATTTAATTCACCATAACATTCAAACAACTAAACCGGTTATTTTTAGCTTTGTATTACAACAAACAAAAAAAAATATCCATATTAACCCAGCGCCAAAACGACATAATCGGGAACTAAAAAATCATACAACAGCGATCCCGTAATGATGTCACTTTAGGTCACGTGGCACCGCTTGTTATGGACGATCGAGCAATCCGCTGTACATCGGGTAATGACAGAGACAGTTATAGAAAAATGCGTCAGTGAGAACGAAATGGAGGAATATTGCACATTTTCTTGGTTTTCAGCTGTTCAATTTAATTGTATTTCATTCTTTACATTTCTATATTAATTTTAGAATTATAGTAAGTATTCTGTATTGATAAGTCAGTAAGTTAAAGCCGACTTCGCTTCGGCTTTTCTCTTAGAAAAATTGACACTTCGCCGCTGGTACGTAGGGTATACTTTTTTCTGATATTGCTTGAAAAAATCGGCTGAAATTGGCATCTGTTGGTCCATGAACTCGTGGAAGTCTCTTCTCACATTTAGACGTATGACAAAAATTTCATGTGCCTAAGACTTTAAGCTTGTAAATTACAATTGCCCATCTTACTGGTGCGTGTTACTTTCGCCGACACAAGTGTCTTCCCTGACATCCTGGGGCCCAAGTCTGCTATTTTTATAAATTCGTCATTCCAACACGATCCCATTGTCACTTTGCTAAAAGTTCGTAATCTTCTAAATTCATAATGGTCGATCATTGGTCGGTCAATGGCCTCGTAATAGAATTGTGTTATAATGGCATTATCGTATTGCCATTATTATAAAACCCGATAAAGAAATGATTTTCCAAAAACTACTACTAAATTTGAACATATATTCATGCCCGATTTCATTTATATAGATTTATTAGTGTTCAATTTTAGCAGTCATTTATTTGTGCGAGAGATGTACGAGATTACCAATAAATGACATTTCTTTCAATGGAGTGTCAGTAGCTGACCATTGGAACGTCATAATGACGCCATTATGTTAGTAGATTACCAAACTTGTCAAACTCAAAATCAACAATTGTGAAATCAATGATAGACCATTCTGACACTATTGTAATAGCAGACTTGAGGCCCTGGTCCCTAACAGTGGAAACTCTTAGTAAACAGTATAAAACCATCAAGACATGGTAGTGGTCATTAGCACCTATGAACATCGTAGATGCGATATCACCCGAGAAATGACGCAGAAAGGTCTCATGTGGAACGCGACGTTGACGCTATTTGGCAGCAGAAAAAGTATGCCTTTAGTAGGGGTATACTTCCCTATAAGAGCTCCCTCACAAAGATATAACGAAATCTACCTACATGGCAACATATGAACTACGCATTACACTGACGACAAGCAATATCCTGCATAATGCAAGCAGATTTTAATTGCGCAAGTAAAGTATACGATATATAGGTATACAAATTACAAAGTCCCAACATCAAACGTCGGGCAGTTGCCCACAAGACACAATACCCGGTCTGGTCGGATCCGCCCCTTTCTATACAGGATGAGTGAACTTTACCACCCTGTTCCTAGCACCCCTACAAAAAGGAACTATAAAACTTTTTAACAAAAAATTAAACTGCCGAAAAAATTTAAAAGCAAAAAATACTAAACCTTTTTTGTTTACCTTTTTAACTAAGTTCGGACGGCGGTGACATACAATTAAAATATATACCAAAGCCACCGACTTCTGAACTTAGTTATAAATGTTATGCGTGGTCATACGTAAAAAAAAATACGCGTTGACTTGAGAACGTCCTCCGTTTTTTCGTCGGTAAAAAATTGGTTAGGATTGGGAGCGATCCAAAAGTCTAAGTCAAACCAAACCTTATTGCACGCTACTACTAAAGGTCAGCGAGGCCCTAGTGTGAGTTTCATTTAACCATTTACATCAAACGCGCTCACAGCGTTTGATGTAAATGGTTAAATGAAACTCACACTAGGGCCACAGATCAGGCGCGGTCCGAGAAGCGGGTCCTAGGGGTCATGACCCCGCCCCCCCAAAGCCGTAAACGTAAAGCTTAAAATAGTAATTTTTCGAAAATATAAAAAAAAATCTTATTCATATGTAGGCAGTCTTTGTCTGTGACCCCCCAAAGTCTGGCTGCGACCGCGCCTGCCACAGATACAGATACAATTCTTTTAAACTTCAGGGTCCAACGAGTGTTGGGAAGACGCGTTTAGTAGATGAATGTTTGTATTCGACTCCGGATTTCTTACGCAAGAAAAAAGTTATTCTAACTAAGAAAGATAAGGTTAGTAGTGGCAACTGTTGGTAAATTGCGTCAATCTTATAAAATGGCAATCGATCCCTATGCCTTTCATTTTGACGTACATTGCTTCATAGGGTTGAAAAAATCATCTGCTCAACAACGTGTCTAACGCAGTGAACGTGGCAGAACTATCAAAATGAAAGTCATTGCTACCGAATCTACCGATTGCCATTTTAACTATGAGTGTTTTCAACCAAACGATTTATTTTTGGATTTTTTTGTTTATCAAAAGAGACAAGTAACCAGGGTCGTCGGATTAAGTTGAAGTTTAGTAAGAAATCGATGGATGTTTTTGAATTAAATTAAATTAATACAAAACAAACAGTACCGTATCAAATAAAATTTCATTCGAAAAAAGTCCATCGGTTTCTTACTTACTAAAAGTCAACTATATCCAACGACCATGGTTACCTACTCATCGCTTTTGGTGTAAGCTGCGGTTGGCGTTGTAAGCACTATTCTTTAATTCTCCATTTTCTTTTAGGTGTCATACCATTTCTTTCGGAAAATCATGATAAGATTTTTATGCCAAGGAAGCTCACGGGGCACCAGAGAAAACAAAGAGAACAAGATAAGACAAATGTATGTGATCCGTTTTGTTTTTGCTAGTTGGGCCATGGCCGGCAAGAACAATGCTCTTGCTTGGCAGAAGTATTTGTCATTGCAGATTACAGCTTTTTTGTGTGTGTGTGTGTGTAGTATTGCTTGAGTGTGTTGGCAGATTGATTGTGTACCTACCTGCTAAATGTTTCGCTGATAAACACGAAACGTCTTACAGTGTTACAAAATGATCTACAGAATATGGCATTTCCTACTCTTATTCCTTTTTTCCTCGTAGTATCGCTATGGAGAACCTGTCTCCGCTTCAGATCCATGGCATCAACATCATCTTCGACTGCCGATTCCCATTACCAGAAAATTTCGAGTACACTGGTGATATCCTATCAGAGATTACGATCAAGATGGTCGTACGGGACATTTGTATGAAGGTAAACTTCTACGACTTGGATAGGTGAATTCATCATTACTCAGATTGCATCATGGTGTCTTCCAGGGATCTCAAGATCAGCTGATAACTCCGTAATCCTGCATTTTAGGTTCGAATCTTCAGGTTGAATATATACCAGCCTGTATGGTAAATTTTCAAATATGTGACACACTCAGCCGGTCGATGTCAAAATCATAATTGACTACAAAGCTTTGCCATACGCACGTGTTAAAAAAGGATTCATTGTAGTTAGTGGCAAACAGTTTCGTTTTCGGCCCAAAAATCATGATTCGCCCATCAACCAGCCGAAGCTCGGCCAAGCCAAAAATCAATCGAAAAATTACAACAAATACACGAACTTTTGTATCCTCTAATCCTGGTCTAATTATAATGGAATTAAGATATTTATTTGTTTGAAAGCCTATATTTGGTCTCCCTCCCTAGATTTCAGTGTACAGCGGAAATATTAATATTGTTTAATGACTAAGTTTCGTTTACGGCTTCCTTTTCGGCCGTACGTAAGATTAAAGCCGAAAATTCTGTTTCGTTTTCGGCTGAAAGTCCAGTTTTGGTCGCGGACTATTTAGTAAATTTTATTTCTTATATTGTTGTCATTAAATCGTTAACCAATGTTCTAGGTTCTCATCTATCTGTCGGTGATAGTTGTTGACGATGCCCAGTATATGGACAGCAAATCTTGGCGCCTTCTCCTGCTGCTGCTAGAAACCAAGATGATGTTCTTTGTCTTGGCAGTCACTGGTGTTGGCAGCCTATCCGGTAAAACCATACTATTTTCTTCAATGTTACGGGGAAGCGCCAGGGTAACCAGTGAAATTCAAATTTTAGTAACACTTATACGTTGAACAAAATCAAAAGTCATTTATTCAAATTAGGCTGAGAAACAGCACTTTTCGAAACGTCAAAATTACATAAGACAGTCCCCCAAAACGCCCGTCCTTTACTACTTCCTAGTGCTTTAGCTGGGAAGAAGAAGTGGCGCAACAAACTCCCCAGTACAGCACAGCTGTCGGTTTAGTTAGATAGAACAAAATATGATTCGCGACCGGTACGTGAACGGTATGTATATTTGTTCAACCTGACACGTACCTGAAAATTGCAAAAAACGTAAATTTCAAAATCAATATCTTATCGCATCCCTCCTATAATAAAAATCCCTTATATAATAGTATACCTACGTATAGTATCTATTAACTAAGGGATTTTTATTATTTTAGCGCGACTTTCAAATCACGACCATTTTTATTTGAACTGCTACGGTTGCTGTAGAATCTATACCTCTATATTCCTGTAAAGTAGTGTGGAGTTCAGTCAATTACACTTTAGTAGTAATACTTTCGCAAAAAGGATCACACTGCTACGATAATACAGGGTCAAATTAAATTAACTGCCAATACTTTACCCATGAGTTGGGAATCGATATCGTAAACTACTTACTTTTTCAGTGGAATCGATCAGATGGATTTGTAATTTTTCGTGGAACATAGATATTTTTTACGAATTTCCGGGTAAAGTATTGCCAGTTAATTTAATTTGAGCCTGTATACTGATGTGTGGTTCACTGTACTAGAGCTTGTCTCGCCTTTCAGATGTGGCTAAAAGCTGTCTGGATACCAACATGATTTCAAAGGTTTCACTGACAGGCGTCGACCGCACGTACCATGCTGCACTGGCGTGCCAGCTACTCGACGTGCACGCGATTCCTGCTGATTTGGAGAAGTAAATACTTCATTATACATTTTTCGCACCAACAAATTTTATTATTTTGCCAATTCTGCCTCCACCATTGTTCTGAGTGTTCCTGCATAACTATTCACAACTATTCGATACGCTTCTGTACTGTACCGAATGGAACATCAATTAACCGCTTCTCAATCTTACAAACGCTATTCACAAATTCAAAACCCGACATTTTTCTCAGTTTAATAAACCACAAAGACGACCGCCATTCTTTCGACAGCTATTTGCTGTCGCGGGCAAGGCAAATCAGTTTGTAGAATGTGTCTATGCCGATACGATAGCTAGTCGAATGCTTGTGAATATCGCTACGCTTGTCCGGGGTCACCACATAGCAGAACATGGGGTTGTCCGACTAAGCTTAATATTTACGGCTGGCAAGAAATCAGAAAAATCTTAGCATGATATGGAAATGTCCGTAGGCAACGGCTTCCACGAACATTTTTAGAGCCGTTTCTTGGCGTCACTTGTTACATTAGAATACAATTTCCAGGGTTATCGAAAGCGCAAGTAATGGCATGCCGGGTTGGATCCAAAACTTCCTAATAGCCCTCGTGCAGAGAGGCTCCTTGATTATAGTCACTCTCAATCGCAGTGAGGCCGCGAAGAAGCCAGGACTAGTAATGCCTGCGCTGACTTTGCTACGAAAAGCAGTCGAGGTTGAGGACGACGAGTTTTCCCGCCAGCGCAGTGGCCAGGTGCCTATAATTATGTTCTGAAAACAGTGACGTAAAAGTAAAACATTGTGAGGTGATCAGCTTGTTCCAGAATGAAAAACTTGAAAAGTATTGGCACCACCAAATGGTACTGGGCTTGCGTGGTGGTTTACATCACGCTCTCTCTCTCACAGAGGGGAGGCTTCAGGCACAACTGTGAAGTGGGAACTGGCTGGCAGGGTCGTCGACAACAGTACGACACAAACTGTAACCATGAATTGAGCACATGATTCTAGACAGCACAGACATTCTAGCACAGTAATGTGTCGTCGGTTATAAAAAATAATAAATAGCTGTTCAATATATTTTTTGATCGCGTAAGTTATTTTTAATATCTGCCGAAAACAATTGACGCAGAGATGGGTTTATAATCATGTAGGTACTGAATCCGTGGCTACAGGTTGCACGTCGATGTCCCTATCACCCTGTGCAGCTCAACCTAACATTGGCTGTCAAGCAGGCGCGGTCGCAGCCAAAAACTGGGGGGGGGAGGGTCACAGACAAAGTCTACCTACAGATTAATAAGAAAATTTATAGTATTTTCGAAAAATTACTATTTTAAGCTTTACGTTTACGGCTTTGGGGGGACCGCGCCTGCTGTCAAGGCTGATCGCCTGATCATGTTCTAATATTAGTCTAAAGATAAAAAATGCCCATTAAAAGGGATGCTATTGAAATCTTTTCGGGAACGGCGCTAACGGCCCCAAGTAAAGGTATGATTCCGAGCTCCGCTGAACGCAGCAGTGCTGCCACAGCAGTGCTGCCGCAGCTCTATATGGCCCCATTTATTTTCTATAAGTTTTAAGAGATTACATTACGAACTACGCAGCATGTCGCGGCAGCAATGCAGCGGCAGCAGTGCTGCGCGACAGTGTCGCCCCAACGCCGCGACAGACCAGTAGTGACGCGTCTGCCGCCGCAGCGAGGAATCAGCGCAACAGACTGCATTGTTGCGCAGCACCACAGTGGTGGCACTGCTGCGTGCAGCGGAGTTCGGAATCATGCCTTAACGAGTCGGTTTTGATTTCGAACCCAGGCGGGCACTTTACTTTGCATATTGTAATTTCACCACCATCTGCTTTCAAAACGGTGAAGGAAAACTTCGTCACGAAACCAGTCCTAAAACCGAAAAAATTAAGATAATTATGTGAGATCCAACCTGCACTGGGCCCGCATGTTGGATTACGGCGCACTCCCTCTCACCGCGAGGCGGGCGGTGTCCCAGCAATGCAACTTCACAGGGTGGTTTATAAACTCATATCGTTTTTTCAAAAGTGCTAAAATAACAATAAGGACTCCACACAGTCACGGTGCACTGCCCCACGGTTTGAGTAGCATTTCATACAAAATCGAAATACACAAACCACGTCGCACCACGTCTGATGAGCTTCTTATAGCTTCTTATACGTCTACCAGCTGTTGGTCATACCTAAGCAATGCATTTCAGAGTATTTACAGCGACATGATGAGTTTAAGCATATATAGCAAACGTGAGAGCGTGATCGCCGATGAAGATAGCGAAGCCATTCAAGTGGCAGTGATGGCTGATTCCCACACATTCCAGGATATGAAGGTCGATATGGCTATGGATGGTAATTTCTTGACAAGAACTTATGAACAGCCACCAAGAGAGACAAGTAACCAGGGGCCCAAGTCTGCTATTTTTATAAATTCGTCATTCATTTTTACATATTATGTATTAGTTTATTAGTATTAAACTGTATTTAGCAGATTACCGCCGAAGTCAGTCATTCATTTGTCATTATCAGAGGTCGGAGTAGGTAGATTGATTTTATATACTTGCGTCAAGATATTATAATATGGACATGCCATTTTATCCATAATGTGCGGGAAGTACCGGAAAAAGTTCCGGAATTGGAATTATGGAATGAAATAAAATATAAAACATACAGATAGGCTTAAAAATTCGTTTAAATAGGCTAACAAACACCCAATGAGTCATACAGGATACTTGCTTCTGATTGGTCGTTGCGTGCGGTCAATGCGTTGTGAACATAGATGAACATGAGATAAAGAAACAAAAGGCCCTGTCTAAGTTTTGTCTCATACTGTCAAGCGTCATTTCTAATTCAACAGTAAGGGACAAAATACGGTGTAACTATTCCAAGGTATTTTTGTATAAAATAAAATACTGATTTCTTTCACTATTAGCTAACACTGGTAGCGTAGATTGATATTATTAATACGTTTTTCACCTTAAACACAAATTCGTGCTAATTTCAAAATTCCGGAAGAAATATCACAATAAATATGAAGTTCCGGTATTTTGGAGGCATATCCATATTGTCCTCTACGTTTGACGTCAACGACCTTAAATCAATCTACCTACTCCGACCTCTGGTCATTATGTACGAGATTACCAATAAATGCCATTTCTTTCAATGGAGTGCCAGTGGCTGACCATTGGAAAGTCATAATGACGCCATTATATTAGTAGATTACCAAACTTGTCAAAATGAACAATTATGAAATCAATGAAAAGAATGGTCCACATTCTGACACTATTGTAATAGCTGACTTGACCCAGGGTCGTCGGGTATAGGAAGAAACCGATGGATATTTTTAAATGAAATTTAATTTGATAAATGACCTGTTTGATTTTTATTAATTAAACTAGCTGTGCCCGCGACTTCGTCCGCGCGGAATAGTATTTTTTTAATTCACAATCACACACACACATATTTATTTAAATTATATTTATAAATAAAAAAAAATAAAATAAAAAAATAAAAATAAATAAAATTTCTTAAATAAAAGTAGCCTAAGTTACTTCTTATTACATCAGCTATCTGCCAGTGAAAGTCCCGTCAAAATCGGTCCAGCCGTTTCAAAGATTAGCCAGAACAAACAGACAGACAAAAATTGTAAAAAAAATATTTTGGTAGGTCTTTAGACCATATATGCATTTAATAAAAAGTGGTTATTTTAATATTACAAACAGACACTCCAATTTTGTGTATCTGATGTATAGATTAAATTTTATTCGAAAACATCCATCGATTTCTACTAAACTTCAACTACTTCCGACGACCCTGATTACTAATCCCTTTTGGCCATAGTCGTAGCACTTGATACTCTATACAGGTCCATGGAAAAAGCGCAAGTAATACAGGGTTTTTTTTTGGGTGGAAAATCATCAAATAACTTCCCCCGCTCTGGGTGGAGCTGGAGGGCGTGTTAGACTTTTACTGAATAAAACCCACCCGTGTTCCATCAGTTGCCTGTGTGCCAGGAGCCACAGTATCTCTTTCAAACAACCCGCACGGCGCACCCCTGGCAGGCAGTGGCCCTTGCGGACCCCACCAGTTGGTGCTGACATCTCTTTGAGGCGCGCGTGGAAAACAACGCGCCGTCGCCGTCGACCCGGGGCCGGACCCGGGGCTGGGTCCTTACCGGACAGCGAGCTACCCGTTACTCGCCGTCCGCAAGCCCAAGTAATACAGGGTCAAATTAAATTAGATAGCGAAACTGCGGTCGTGATGGGAATCTGTATCTAAGCGTGATAAAACAAAAAATAAGTTAATTGATATGTTTGTTTGTGGGGTCATAAATTTTTTACTGATGTCATAATTTTTGAAAATCAGGATTTTTGTGTACAATTTACGTCTCAGAAGTATCGATATCTATAATCACGATAAAACAAAAGGAAACAGATTTTCACTTGGAGCTGATAATCGAAAACATATCCCGCAGGGCAGCTGGTGCACCTTAAAGGTGGACAACCCTTATCATCATCTGCCTAGCCTATTACCAAATACGTTAGGGTCAGCTCCCAGTCTAACCGGACGCAAGCGCGTTTCATCATCATGATATCAGCCGAAAGACGTCCACTGCTGGACATACGCCTCCCCCAAAAGGGGAGGATTTGCCATAATCGCCACGCTTGGCAGGCCGGTTGGCGATCGCAGTATGGTGGTCAAATGCATAGAGAACGCTTCTGCCTATTCTCTAGTCAGTCCCTTAGTCGCCTGCTACTACACCCACGGGAAGAAATGGGATGGCGCTTGCTTTTACGTCCGGCACCACACGGAAGCGCGCGACCAAGCGCGTTTAACCTGACCTCCCTACAATATCACGAACAATAGGAGATACATTGTGTTCTAACTTTTGCAGCAATTATCCTGAAGACATACGACTCTTTGACACCATTTGAGAAGATGTTGTTAAAATGTGGCTCCGTGCTTGGAGAAATATTCTCCAGACGAATGCTTTTGAATTTACTTCAAAGCGATTCTCCTAGGAAAGTTGCTAAAGGTAAGACTTGTGAAATTATTTTAGTTACCTATCTATACTAATAATAAAGCTAAAGAGTTGTTTTTTTTTAACCAATTGAAAATATAAACGTTTTCCAAAAAACCGGCTTCCGGAATAATAACTTTAATTTCGGAAGTCGGTGACTTTGAAAAATTATTTTAATTTGTTGTCACAGTTATTTTTCACTTTGTAGTATTTTTCCGGAAGTTGATTGTTTTTTTTTAACTTTTTACGATTAACGTTATAGTACCTAACCCACACCAATTCGAAATTTCATCATCCTTGGGGTGAAAACAATGCATATTTTTGCGATAGCAGCAATCGCGGTTGATTTGCTGTCATTTTTTGAAGAGTTCCGTTGTCTGTCCCCAAAACTTATCATCAGATCTATATGATATTTAAATGGGACCATTTCAGAATAAGCCCCTTTCGAACAAAAATAATAATTTTGCAAATCCGTCTAAATATGACGATGTTAAGCCCGAACATACATAAAAACATATATATAAACATGTCGATTTGATAACCATCTTCTTTTTGAAGTCAGTTAAAAAATAAAAATCAGTTCAATTTCCTACTCGGAAATTGAAAGTTTGTAATTCAGTTCAGAGCCCGGGTTTTCTGGTCTCTCTAGTGATATTCAAAATGATTTAATACATAGTATTGCATCCGTTTTACGAGACCACATTAGATTCGAGATAGATAAAGCTCAATTTCTGTCTATAATAATTGACGAAACTCCTGATGTCAGTCATAGGGAGCAATTGAAAGTCTTATACACAACTCCATCTTTGAATAAATTAGATGTTCACGAGCTTTATCTCAATTTTCAAAATTTATTATTAGGTGACACTTTTCCACAAATCACAACATTATGTAGTATATTTTTGACACTTCCTGTTACAGTAGCATCCGCGGAAAGGTCGTTTTCGACTTTAAAGCGAATTGATTCGTACTTGCGTAATTCTCAAAAACAAGAACGATTGTCTGATCTAGCCACCTCTATCTATAGAAAAAAGTTTATTGCTAAAAATGAGGAATCATCCCGACTTTTATGATAAGGTCTTAGCGCACTTTGTAAGAAAGAATAGACGAATAGCTTTAGAGTTTAAGTAGAGTAAGTTGAGTAAGTCAGTAGTCTTGTAGTTAAGTAGTTTCGTCTATAATATATAGTATATAATATATATATATAATATTATAGTAGACATCATATCGACATCACACCGCAAAAAGGTTTTATCAAAGCCACTTTTGTTATACTTGCAAGACGTTTCAATATATCAGCCTAAACAAGACTGAAGCCAGACAGGGAGCCAGTGACTACGTGCGCCCCAGCTGGCCTAGGTTTTTTTTTTGCTCCGGCTTACCTCTCCTATAAAATCACCCTTCGCCACTGGAAGGTACACAGCCAGCGACAGCATCGCGGCTGTATCGATACACATGCGCGACAACATCGCTACTGCATCGCTACAAAAAGTCTCCGTGGGCGAGGCCTCTAAGCGATCACAAGCTTTAGGGCATAGTGGCATATGACCACGGCTTCCAGATGAGAATATTTTCTTGTTTCATACTTTTTAGAGCGTGATTTTTCTGTAATCGGGTTTTAGTTTTTGAACTTACTTTTTCTATCAAAATACGGCTGCACTGCGGCCTTTTGTGATTGTAACGTGCAATTGGCTTAAGGCATATGAATATAATGAACTTGGTCTCACCTATTAACAGCGGTGGCAAAGCTGTTCTCTATCCGAGTGCTAGAGTGTGAAGGAGGGGACTTCACTCACGACACTTCGCTGGTGTTGGTACACCCGGCGCCTTCGCTGTCTGATCCCAAGCCACCGTACTGCGTCTGCCTGGGGACCAGAAAACCACGTTAGTTAAACAACGAATTAAAAAATATTAAATAGATTTAAGACGGTTAGACAGTATGAGTTATACGAGTCAGTCAACAAAGCGGTTGATAGCTCAGGGCGTATTGACGAGAAGTTAATCGAGATACCATAATCAGCCTATAATAACCTATATTGCCGTGGTTGGTCTGTTTTTTTTTTTTGGGAAGGGCATCTCGTAGTTGGCCTTGAGAGGCCGTAACTACTTAACCGGGCTTTTCTGTGGGGACTAATAGTTTTTAGGCTAAGAGCCTCCAGCCAGGGCTTACAAACTAACAATTAAACCTACAGCAACTGCGCACTGAGGGCACCCCCTGCGGGGTATGAGCCTCGGCTCAGGGAGTCACTTTTAGGGAGGGCAGCAAGTGGGGACAGGCTGGATCAATAATTTCTTTATTATTAGATCATGGGGATTTTAACTCTACTTGCTCAGCTTCGGCGCGGGTTGGCACTTCTGCGGGCAAGGGACGGTTGGGTTGGTCTGTGGATGGGTGACCATCTTTATACACCAAGACCCCTCGGTGCCTCGGAAAGTACGTTAAGCCGTAGGTCCCGCCTGTCATTAGTGGATCTTTGACAGTCGTTACGGGTAGTGGGAAGCCCGAAAGTCTGACAACTAGTCTTACCAAGGGGTATCGTATTACCCAGTAACTGGGTTGTGGAGGTCAGATAGGTAGCTGCTCCCTGTAAAATACTGGTATTCAGCTGCATCCAGTTAGACTGGAAGCTGACCCCAACATAGTTGGGAAAAGGCTAGGCAGATGATGATAAAATTAGCCTATAATGTTTCCACAGCTGGGAAACACACGTCTCGGTGAGGCGGAGTGGGGCGTAATCCACCACGCTAGCCCAGTGCAGGTTGGTTCAGTAACGGGTGTAAAAAGAAGTGACTTTTATTCTCCGAAAGAAAATTTGAATTTCGTGAGGTACACTGGCGCTTCCCCCTTAAAAGGAACATCAAACCTTTTTAAGGTAGGCTAGGTACCACTTTCCAATGAAGTTATTGCAATCCTTTTTGTAAATAACACGTGTTTGTTTGTAGCGAATTGCAGAGACCTTCCAATGTACGCGTTCTGCGGCTATATGAAATTCCGTCACTCCTTATTCAGGACAACCACTTATGATTTACTGACTGAGTCTCAAAAGGTAACACGTATCTTCCTTATTACCGACATTTTCCTTGAAGGATGATGAAAATGACCCGTTTTTCTTTAGGACACAAGTAATATGACATACTGCTGCACCAAAGGCGTATGTACTTTACGTAAGGGACTACTCACACTTATTCAGCTCTGTTCAGCTTTTGTCCATAGAAAACAACGATTTTGTATAAGATGCATACACATCCGTTCAGCCGCGGAAAGCTGAACGAACTCCATACAAAATCGTTGTGTGTAGTGTGAGTAGTCCCTAAGGCCGACTACCTGGATTTTTTAAATTAGGGAAGCCCGATATTAGGGGCGGCCTAGATGCTTCTGCGGCTAGCAGTAATTAATGGAGTTATGTCTAAATAAATAGTATTTCAAACATAAAACTTCTAAGCGATGTAAAAACAACGTATGAAAAACGAACGAACGAAATTAATGCTGTTTTTTCCATAACATTTTTACGCTGCAAAACCATGCGCGTGCGCTACTACTATACGGACTAGGACGGCTGACACTGCTAGTCCACCTCTGTACACCATATATTATAGTTACAGTAATTCGCACCATCAAGAGTAGGTAAGCAGAGAGATAGATCTAAGCGACAAGCATAACAGAACTGACAGTAATAATTTGTTTAACAGCTCGAAATGCATGGTCGTGCATTACTTTACTTAGAGCATTATACAAGACGATGTAGTAGTTGCGGTGCCGGCTGCTTCATCAAGCTCCTTGGACTTCGCTGTGATGACGTATGTATAGCATATTCAGCCTTTAATGTCTCCACTGCTAGGACACAGGCTTCCTCCCGAAGAGAGGAGGGTCGTAATCCACCACGCGGGCACAGTGCGGGTTGCAGGCGCGGATCCACCGTTGTGGGCACGATGGGCATGCCCACAACCCTAATAGAATTGTGATGTCATACTTTCACGGTCTATTGAGGTCGGTAGGCTGATGATACATATCCAGTGGACAATGCCTTAATAAAATAAAACAATGAATGGTGCGTGATTCGGAACGCAGTAAAGTACTTAATTACAGACGAGGCGATATGCTGAAACGTTATTATACCGCAACGTATAGGGTCGTTATTATAACTGCTTCAACGCGAGAGATTAACAATGTCTTAATCTCTGTTTTTAAACCTAGAGTTGAGGTTGTGGCTGGGTCATTGAGTACTGATAGCAGTGGCGGATTTACACATTGGCCGCCAGTAGGTTATTAAATTTTTGCCGCCCCTACCAACTCTTTTGAATTGTAATATTGAATATTTTATTTTAAATTTAAAAATTACTAACTATTGGAAGAATTCATATTCACAATTAGTGTACTTTACATAGCGTTTAGTAATTTTTCATAATCAGACATTGGAGTATTCGGTATACCTACTGTATGCACATAAGGTAGGTACTAAAATATTGTAATTTTGTTAAATTTTCGAGACTTCTTTTGTCCGCGTATATAATAATGTTTTTTTCCTTAAGGCAACAAAACTGAGCCAAATTTGCCGCCCTAGGCTCCAGCCTACTCAGCCTGCTGGTAAATCCGTCACTGACTGGTAGTGAAATTTTGAGAGCTGAAGTGAATGATGATTTAGGTATTGTTTTTTCTTCAGATTACTCCACGTCCACAGCTTTAACACCGTCATCATCATCAACTAGCTAGCTAGCTTGTCATTGAACTCTGAATTTGCTTCAGATATCGGAAACTATAATTATATCTGCTTTAAACAATTTGTATTAATTACCTGATGCAGCTAAAGCTCTACTACTACAAAAACATTGGATGCCTCCAGCCAGGTGCGGTGCGAGAGGGGGGTCCTAGGGGTCATGAAAGCCAAAGCTGTAAACGTAAAGCTTAAAAAAGTAATTTTTCGAAAATACTATAAGTTTTCTTATTAATATGTAGATAGTCTTTGTCTGTGACCCCAAGTCTTGGGCTGCGACCGCGCCTGCCTCCAGCTAACTATGATTTTCCGCACAAAGTTTTGCAAAAACACGAAAAGACGTACAAAAAACATGTCCAAAAATAACATCTTGAAAAATTCCATTGGCTTGTGCTTTCACCTAAAGATCAGGGATTTTATTGCAAATATTGTGCCTTATTTATCACTCTATCTGCCACTGATTTCGTTAGATCTATGCCAAAATTAATACTAGAGCGTTTAATTTATTTTTTTATCCTTTGAAGTTGTAAAATTTCATCCAAATCGGTTCAGTAATTTAGAGTCTAAATGTGTAATTGTGATGGGCAAACAAACAGACATACTTTTGTAAAAAAAAAATCCACGGCTTTGCCCACGTGGAATTATACACTTTACAACATTTTGGTCAGGGCCTCATATATTTTGTAAACATCTCCTTTGTAGGAATGCACTAGGTCGATCATGAGCGAGTTCATACTCCGATTCGCACTTGGCCGTTTTTAGGGTAGCTGTGCCCACAACCTTTTTTGAGGGCTGGATCCGCGCCTGGCGGGTTGGTAGAGGTCACTGTATCGCATGTCTTCGAACTTTTAGCTCGAGGACATGCCGGTTTCCTCACGATGTTTTCCTGCACCGTTTTTGAGAGCAGTAGGGATAATTTACACAGAGTAAAGCGCATGTCGCACAAAGTGGCGGAGCTTGGGAAGACCTGTCTGGCAGTGGGACTCAAATAGCTGTTACATTCAAGGAATCACTGATCATCCATGTTAATGGATGGAATGGAGTGGAAGAAAATATAGATGGATTGTGTGAGGACTGTGAAATGATATTAATGAGAATGAAATAACAGCGTGACACTGACACGACTGACGGTCGAACAGAAAAGGAAAACTGTGCCAGCGACCCCTAGAAACGATAACACCCTGCAATGTGACAATGGTAGGCAGAAGAAGAAATCTTTAACAATCTATTCTTAGGACTTCACAATCTGGTACATCACAAACGAATCAAATCCGTTTAAAATGCCAAGGCGAATATCTTGACACCAGAAATTCTAAAGCTAAAACAGTCAGCCACTAATATATTCAAGTTGGTATTTAGGTGCATTTTGAATATGGGTTTTCATGTGTCTGTTCCTAGGGTCTAATCGAAGAGACTGAAGAACGAAAAAAAACGCGTCTCCAAATAAGTGCCCTAAGCGCTGAAGCTAGGATTGCCGGTGAAGAGGCTCGTCTGGACTCCACTGACATTCACACGGTACGATACGTTACGGTACAACACCTACCTTTGTTATTTAGGCCTATAAAGAAAAAAATTGCCTTTCTGGCTAAATGTCAAAAGCTACTTCAGATTGACGTCATCAGGTTAATGGATGATCTAGTTCCTGTTCTTTCTCGTACCGTAAAGTAAATGACGTTGGGAGCAAGGCGTCTAAATAATAACCGCATGCTGCACGGGCCAATTGAAGGTTAAGCTGTGCCTACCTCGATCGGTTCATGGATGGGCGACCATCCATTAGATATCGAGACCCCCGTATAACGGAAGCACCTAGCCGTTGGTCCCCGCTGTCATTCTTTTCATTTTGGCGATAATGGCTCACACATAAAATATAGATATATGCTGTCTCGGGCTTTTTGTAGGACTATTTGAGACAAACATTTCCATTTTACATTATTTACGTGTAACTCTAACGGGTTTTACTAACAAATGGCAGAAATTTTTCCTACTTACTTGACACTTATCGATAAATTTTGGACAATTCACACAATATCTTTATAAATTATAGCCTATGTGTTATTCTGATGTATAAACCTATATTATTGTAAAGTTTTATTAAAATCCATTCAGTAGTTATTGCGTGAAAGAGTGACAAACATCCATACATCCATACTCACAAACTTTCACGTTTATAATATTAGTAGGATGTGTCTGTGGTTTCGACACAACTAACATTCTTATTATTTGTATGCTCTCGAGTAAAATGTATCGAACTGACCATCTTATTATAATATCTTACTGTAATGAAACCTACATTTACGCATAAATTTGATTTGATTTGTTAATGGATTGGTCAGCTAAACTGCGTTACCGAGTTCCACCTCTTCAGAGTTTGCGGATGTTTGCAATCTCTATACTTACTATTTTAGACTAACGCCGCTTGGGGTGGCTCTTTTTACGCACAAGGTTTCAAGTCAATTCAGGTTTCAGGTTAATTTCTCGAGAATAGGTGGACCTTTATGCATTAAAACCTTTCCAGCTCAAAGATAAGGACGGAAAATAATTAAGTTTTTCATGCAATATTCTTTCTTTTTTTTAAGATTGACGTGCCACCAGACCTAGCTAACTTCGAAATGTTAGAAACTGAGGGACACATGATGAATCAAATAATGGGTATATTTTTTTTAACTTGTTTTAATTATTTGTTTCTGCCGTCGCGGCTTTCCACGGAGAAGATAGCGGGCGGGGCGATCATGAAGTGGTCGACACGTTCATTAGCTCTGGATTGGCAGTTCTGGTAGTAACTTGAAGTCATGGCCCGTCAGTAGAAACTCTTTGAGCAACAGTGATATAATTAGATAGATAGAATGAACTTTATTGTATGGAAGTAAATTAATGAAGTAGGTAATTTACTCCTTCTAAAAGTGCTAAGATTTGCTCGATTTAATCGATCATTACATTACTGTCGCCAGTTAACGACCGAAAAATAAAACGAGTATCAGCACAGATTTCCTCCATGCAGGCCCTGCACAGCGGACTGTCTGTTATTCCTATGACAAAGAGATGTTTGTTAAATGATCCATGGCCAGTTACAGCTGCTGTAACTGTACGCAGCTGTGGTTTAGTAAAACGGAGAACCTGTTTCGTGAGGCGGGCATCGAACGCAGGAAGTGCTTCCTTAGCCTACCTGCACTCACTTAGGTCCAACCATATTTTGTGATGTTGATCCCTGGTTCGTTTCCTTACCAGAGTGCGTAGATACCCGAAAGGGAGTGGCGCAATGGGTTCTGGTCCCACTGGTGCCATGCTCGACGTGCCGCTCCTGGCAAGTTCATCGGCTGCATCGTTGCCTAGCGAACCGCTGTAATTTCGAACCGCTTTGATCCACTGAATGGTAATATTATGGAGGCTACCTACCTCGTTGAGGCGCTGGTGGCACACGTATATCAGCCCAGAGTCAACTGTGTGACTTTTCAGCACTTGCAGAACAGCCATGCTGTTTGAGAGTATGTGGATCGATGGTCCTTAACTTCCCTGGCCATGATAGCAGCAAGGGAGTGCCCATGCTTTCGGCCTGGAACATTGTGTTATGGACTCCCAGTGGTATGGCTATGTGGATGTTGAAGTCCTCCGAGAAGACTTCAGCCCCTATGCCACTACCTGTTTTTGATCCGTCCGTGAAGATACGCAGCTCTGCGGGGCGCAAGCCTTCGCATCGTCGATCCATGCAGTTGGATTCTGTATTTTTTATCTAAAAATTGGGCACCCAGTCATTTATTGCCTCCATAATGGGGAACTCACTGTTAAGTTCTTTAAGCAGCGCGGTGTGTTGTGTCTCTCTTACTCCAAAGATTTATAGCTATTAGACGCGCCGCCGCCATCGTTGCTTCCTGCTTTATGAACAGGTGGAGCGGCGGTAGCCCCAGCATGGCTTCGATCGCTGCAGTCGGAGTAGTCCTCATGCAGCCCGTGGTCGCTATGCATGCTGGTCTTTGCATGCGCTGTAGTTAGTTGGTGGCTGTAGCTAGCTTGGTGCGAGGCCACCAGACCACGGCCCCATAGGTGATCATGGGGCGGATCACTGCGGTGTACAGCCATAGTATAATTTTGGGCGGTTGACCCCACTTCGTACCTATAATTTTCCTGCACTGACAGAAGGTGATGCAGGGTCTGTTCAGCATGTTGTCGAGATGACTGCTCCAGTTGAGCTTATTGTCCAAAGTAACCCCGAGACACTTGAATTTATTGCCCAACTGAAGTTCTGTATTGAACAGTTTCGGTAGGCGAAAAGGGCCTAATGCTCATTTTCGGATGAACATGACTAGTTATTTTGGTGGGTTCACTGATAGTTCAAATTCCCTGCACCATCTCTCTACGATACGTAGTGCTTGCTGAGTGAGGTTATAGATCGTTCCTGGCTTTGGGATAAAAATTACTTTCACTTCTCTCCATCCCTTGGGAACGTATTTAAAGGCCAGGCACGCGCTCATTAGAGGCACTAGTCTAATTGCGACAGAGGCTCCTCATTGCAATAAGGCGGGGGACACTATCGGGGCCAGCTGCCTTGAAAGGATGGAAGCTTCGGATGGCCCATTGGAGTTTCTCCAGTGTGATCACCACGTGTGCGTACCGCCAGTCGTTTTCTTCATTGTGTTTGAATTACGTCTTGCCAGTCGATTACCTGCTCGAAAACACATCCAGGGAAGTGAGTTTCAATTAGGACGCGTCTTGCTTCTTCAGGCGACGTCGTGAATGTGTTATCAGGTTTGCGGAGAGTGGCGGACCCCGAAGTATTCTGTTATGCCTGAACCTTCCTTACTCTGTTGGCTTGCTGGCAAGATTCGATCCCGCCACAGAATTTGCGCCAACCCGCGGTACTCCTGTATCTGATGCATTTTTTGTAGCTGGATTTGGCTGCATAGTAGCTATCCCAGTCTACATCCGCACATGTGTTCATGGCTCTATTTAAAGCTTTCCTTACCTTCCCGCGCTTGCGCTCCAGGTCTGCGCCCCACCAAGGTTGTTTGCCTGGTGTGCTACGCGGAGTGGTCTCTGGGCAGGCAGAATGGTAGCTGTCTATCATTGAATTGGTTATCTGGCTTAGTTGTGCCTCAATCTGTGTCGTGTCCGCAAATGACGTCGGACCGGTTGGTGTCGCAAGCTAAAGTTCTAGGCTGCGTGTATAGGTGCCGCGATCCGTATTACGCGGATTGCGACGTGGTGTTACAGGCTGAGCGCAGAGCTGGATGTCGAAGCGAATCCACCTGTGATCAGAGCAGGAAGCTTCCTTGGAGACCTGCCACCCCGTGGTGATTTCTGCCGCGCCCTCTGTTGCCAGGGTGAGATCTATGATTGTGCGGGTTCACCTTGTTACGGATGTCGGTTCGGCGCCGGTGTTTAGTAGGGATAGGTTACTCGAGAATAAATAGTCAACCTTGGTTGACGAAAACTTTCGTTCTGAGTGTCCGTGCCCCACAGTTGGTGATGAGCATTGGCGTCAGCCCCTACGACGACCTCAAACCCACGAGTCTCGCAATGGCTTACGAGACGGGCGAGGTCATGCGGGGGCGGCGCCTCCGCCTCAGGCATATAGACCGAGGTGAAGACGATCACGATCTCCACGGCATCGGCACGTTGTATTATCAGCTTAGCTGCAGAGACATCTCTGCAACAGAATTCAGTTAAAAGCACTGTTTTAAGGTTACCTGTAACATAGATGCTCGACCTGGGTTTAGTTTTTTTATACATTTCACAAAACAATTGCACAACCTCACAGGGTTGTGCAATTGTTTTGTCGTCCTTCGAGCGCCTAAGTCGACGTTTACACGCACGTAATAATATCGCAGCGGGATATTTTCGCGCACTAGATCATCAACGCACTGCTTAGCGCCGAGAGTTTAAAATGGAACAGTGTGTTTTATCGACACGCTCAGATGCACTCTGTTGGAGTCTTAATGCTCGGTTCAACACCGAGAGTGGAAAATCCAGTGCACGATAAAAATCCTGCGGCGATATTTTTACGTCCGGCGGACGGCGGGCGGAACGCTGTAGCAATGTTCTTTGAGGCAATGAATTTGGGAGTTAAGCTTTTGTTCAATCTGCAGCAAGTCGCAGCCGGCAACCATTAAAGGATGTTATTTCGAAGAATAAGCGTGTCCGTTCCTTCTCGTCTTTGGAAATGGAGAACTGTGAATGTTTACCAATCCTGATGAGTTTTTACAGTCAGGTCATTGACCACTGTCGTGGAGCTGGTGAGAACATTTTTCTCTTTTGTATCTAGACGCTATTTTCAGACTTGTAGCTTACATTCACGAAGTGCAAAGCAAAAAAGCTGTTTCTACTCTATAACATAATTCACTAATTAAGAAAAAAAAATGTGTTGATCTTTGCAGGTGAATATCAGAAACTGTACGAAGCATATTTGGAGTACATAGACCTGTGCATCAATATAAACAGTAATATACCACAGGCTGTGCGACTGCTGATTGAAGTTGAGAACTTTGTTAAGGTATAACTTTTCAAGTAATGGCGGATCTGCCCCGTGTTGCGGCTCCTTCGGACAAGTGTGACGCGACGCCACGTCGCGATTCTAGTAGAAAAAATTCCTTGAAGTTATCACAGAAATTGTTCTAATAGAGTCGCGTCCCGCTAGTTTGCGGGAACCTTAAAATATGAATTTATTATACGAAGTGGTCGCAAGCCTAACTGCTGACCGGCTAGGGTCATCGGTTTGATTCCCTTACTACTTACTGTACTTAAGTTTTTTGTTTTTAGAATGAGAATTTCTACCCGAACAATATGAACAAGGAATGGGTGAAAGATTTTTGTTTGGCGAGCGTATACTCATTGCGAGGGATATGTATGCTCGAGTCCGGCAGCCATAATGAAGCTAGGAAGCAACTATTTCACGCTATGCAACTGTTTAATCATCCGTTCCCGTTATCTAAGTAAGTGTTTAATTTTGTCTTGTAGAATATTAATCGTAAATCATACCGTAACCCACGTTCCCACGTACGTAATAAAATCGCGGCGGGATTTTTTTGCGCACTGGATTCTAAGCGCCGCGCGTCGGGTTTTGAAAATCGAATAGTGAAACATAGTGTTCGATTTTCGACGCGCTGACATTCACTCTGTTGGATTCTAGATGCTCGGTGTCAATACCGAGACTTGAAAAACAGCGTGCGAAAATACGCGATTTCATTACGTCCGTGTGAACGTCGATGAATTGGTACTATACAGTTTTAATTAAATGAAAAAATAAATGCACAGCCCAGTGGAATAGTTTTAGGTTTTGAGTTGATTGAATTACCTTTAGTATTATTGCGTAAAACATTTAGTTTACGAACAAATTTTTGAGAATTATACGACGAGAAAATATTTTTGAGCTCCTTTTTTTTTTTGGCTAGTAATTTGTCGATGCCAAGAGGTATGCAACGGCAGCCAATCCATCTGTCTCCGAGCAAACATAATATTTATCGACATAGTTCCATGTTTCAGAAACTTGATTGCCGATTTCAAAACGGTTTTCAACTTTTCAGGCACTCGAGAAGATTCTGTAACTTGAAAGCGTCGTTTAATCAAGTGATGGCTCTGTACATTGCCCCGAACTTTTACATAGAGAGGGACAGCGGGATCATTGGCAACTTCTACGAGGACATTGCCGTAACTCTGTTTAGATTGTACCGACTGTTCAAGGTACATTACTAGGCATTCGATAGATTGGTATTCTTTTTAACCCTGACGGAAACTGTGGGGTGTTATAAGTTTAACGTGTGTCTGTTGGTGGCATCGTAGCGTAGCTCCCAAACAGATAAACCAATTTAGTTTTTTTTTTGTTTTATCTGATAGGTGACTAAATCGAGAGTGTTCTTAGCTCTGATTCAAGAAAATCTGTTCAGCCTTATTTAAGTATGTGAATGTCGTATGTACACCAGCTGTACCTAATAGGTACATACATAGGAACTTAACCTAAAACTTATATTTATTGTTGGTGTGCCTATTAAATAAATAAATAACTGCCCTAGGAAGAGAAGGAGCAAGAAAACGCAACATTAGCAGCTAAATGGTGTTTGCTCTACGCTCTTCGAACCAACTCTAACTTCCGCCTTCTGTGTATCAGCTACGCGAACATGATAGAAGATTATGGAAAAAGACAAAAAGTAAATTATTTTACTGTTATTTGTCGAAATAAGTTGATCTACTACAATACTGGATCCTAAAGACTCTATGGCGTCACGTATCGTGCATTTGTGAACGCAACTTAGATTATGTGGCGTGGCCTGTAATAAGTTAGTACTATAAGTTTTTGTAAGTTAGTCAGGAACGTATCATTGTTACGTGGCAACACTAGGCTACGATTCGGGGCGCTACCCATAGCGTTCCTCTCTCATGCTGAGTCATGCTTGTCCACCATTACGGGATTCGATTTTAAGTTATTCGTTTATTTTGTCTCTACTAGTTTAATTAGCGTGTAGTAGTGGCAATTATATTAATATAATTTTCCTTTATTTCACTAAATAGACATATAAATTACATTTTTAAATATTAGTATTAAAAATATAGAAACATTTAAAAATATAAAAAAATAGTAGCCCACCGGTATCGGGAACAGGGTCCAAGCTACTGGCGGTCAGGGGTCGAGAGAAAGGAACCTCCTAACAATGCGAGCCGTGTCAAGAAGTACCGCTTTCTGAATCAGGCCCTTGACCCAGCTGCCGAACGAGAGCCTCCTTAGGTGTTGGTCGAGGCTCTTGGCTATCAAGCCATTGGCTGTAACGACTATCGGTACAATGACTGCTGAGTCCACGTCCCACATGTCGACAACCTCGTGAGCTAAGTCAAGATACTTGATTTTCTTATCTTGCTCAGCTTTCACGAGATTCTCGTTATGAGGGACAGCGATAACAACAATCATTGCACGACGCTCTCGTCGATCTATGACCACAATATCAGGCTCATTGGCTACAATAGTCCTGTCAGTGATAAATAATAGATAAATCGATCCCAGTACAATGTGGCGTGCCTGACTATTCTCGAGAACTGGGTCGGGCACATACCTGTAGTATGGTACTACAGACTCCACAAGGTGCTAGTGCAAAGTAAGTTGCTGGTGGATAATTTTAGCTACTAGATTGTGTCTGCGCAAATACTCACCGTTAGCAATACGAGAACAACCGGAAACGATATGTCGGATTGATTCACCGGGACGGTGGCATCCCCGACAAATGTCAACCGTACCATCCTTGATAATGTATTTCCGATAGTTGTTCGTCATGATAACTTCATCCATAATCGCACAGACAAAACCTGCGGTTTCCCCGAAGAGGTCGCCGAAACGTAGCCAGGATACAGACACCAAAAAGTCTACATCGAGCCCATGAAGAGCCTGGAAAAAGCATCCGTCAAGCTACTGCCTTACGATCATTAGTATCCAGTACTGTAGGTTTGCGCCAGTTCTTTTTGTCAAAGAGAGCGGGGGTGAGGCTCTTGTCCACTGCGACCACATCTCGATGCATCCCCACGTCAGTATGAAGGAAATATTCCCTGAGACTGCTAACCTCGCGGTTGGGGAGGGTTTTAGCATTTAAAAAGCCTCGACCCCCACATTTCCGCGGGATGTACAGTCTCATCACTGGAGACCGTGGGTGATGCATGCGATATGCCATCAGCAATGTACGGACCTTTCTATCCAGGGCGTCAAGTTCCGTTTGAGTCCATTTGAGTATGCCGAAAGAATACATCAAAACCGGCATGGCCCAACCGTTGAAGGCACGCACCTTGGTTTCGCCGTATAAAAGACTATTTGACACTTTATTCAGGTGGCTAAAGAAGCGCTCCCTCTACGACTGTTTCATGTCGGCAGCGTTGATGCTTAATGCTGCCGACTTACCCAAATACATTTAGGATTCGGTTGAGGAGAGGGATCTAAGGTGTATAGAATCCGTAAGTTGGGTTCCCACGGATTCTACAATCCCTCCTCGCTTTACATGCATGACTGCACATTTGTCCACACCAAATTCTATCCTGATGGCGCTACTGAAGGTTTCTTTTACCTTTAGTAGCTCCATCAGGTGCAAATTGTTGGGGGTAAAGAGTTTCCATGTAAGGGATGTGTGATATCCAGGGACGGTTACCGTTACCAATAAAATACCGGTAAAACTACCAAAACATTTCGTTCCGTTAACTATTTTACATTAAAATTACCTTTAAATCATTTAATTTAGGTAGTCATTCGTGGTTTCAGTTTCCGCGTTGATGTCAGGGACTTTGTTTATAATTTTCTGCAGCACAGAAACAATGTTGTATACACGCCGAAGGTAGTCATTCATAGTTTCAGTTTTCACGTTGTTGTCCCTAGCACCCTGTTTATAATTTTCTGCATCACAGAAACAATGTTGTATACACGCTGAAGGTAGTCATTCATGGTTTCAGTATTCGCGTTGATGTCCCTGCCATCCTGTTTATTATAATTTTCTGCAGCATAGAAACGATATTTTACACACGCCGAAGGTAGTCGCATGTTCGGCGTATATGTAATATTGTTCTAACTTCGGCGTTTGTACAATTTTGTTTCTGTGCACAGCACACACCGAAAGATGCTAGTCTCCCCACCGTCATAGTTAAAAAGAGATAGACGTATAAATTACCGGTATAAGAATTGTTACTTTTAACGATACTAATCATGGTAATTAGATAACGTTAACTGACTTTGGGTGTCGGTATTATTAACGTTACTTTTTTATCGTTAACAGAACGGTAATCGGTAACGTTATATAAAAAATACCGGTAATTCGGTCCCTGGTGATATCACCTGACCACCTCTTCTCAACCGATGGCCCAGACTTGAATCCTCCAGCAGTGTGCTTAGAGGATTCAAGGCTAAGCAAAACCGGACTCAAATTATCGCCCTGAAATATTCCACGCTCAATCTTTATCGATTCATCGGTCCCCCGGATTTGTCGACATCCTGGATACAAAAGGACCATCTTCCACTTCCTCATATATGACATCAAGAAGGTGCGTAGAGTCACGTCTATTTTGTACAACTCCAGCACCCTCAGTAGATATAGCCCTGGCTTCTGCCTCGTCATCGTGCTGGCTTGCCTGCAATGGAACGTCGGCAGGCGCATGCACGACAATCTGGGCTGGAGGAGGATTACTAGCAGAACTTTTCTGTATTTCCGAGCGCAGCCGATCAAGTGTAGCGTCTTCCAATCTATGATTGTGCTGAATGACGCTGATCCGATAATCGTTGGGCCGAGACGTTGACGGCTGGTTCAAGTACCAAGCAGAGAGAGCATCCGAACTCGGTACGTTGTAAGGTTAATTCCGCCCTCTGTAGCCCCATAATATGCGCGCATCACATTTTCGTTCATGGACTGGGTCCATAGCATGCGCGACACATTTCCACCGGCAGCCACCCTGCTCGAGGCCTGTTGGCTTAGAGTTCCCAAGTCCGCTGGTGGCCGACCTCTTCCTTGCCGCCGTTGTGGTGTTGGTGACGACGGTGAGGAGAAAAACTCGTCGCTCGAGCTCGACGCAACTGTAACGATCGGTGACACGGCGCTCACGTTTGAGGCGTGTACTGGCTGCGAGGCGGAGCTGAACGACAAGTGAGGAGATGGTGGGTGTGCCTGTTGTTTATTATTATTATCTTCTACAAGTTTCACTTCCGTTCTTCAACCACAACCTCACTTCCATTACGCGTAAGAGGAGACAAGTAGAATAACTTCCATCTATGTCCCCAAAAGTTATTGGTAATTAATAGAACTTTTCGGGCGTATTTAATCTTTTTTAATACATTCGATGCGGTTGAGCTCTGACATATTCGCGCTGATTTCTAACAGTACTCCATTTGGCAATCAAAGGAATTTATCAGAAAATGCCTACTTGGGGCGTAGTTTCACTCCAACTTCCTAATTGTCATCTTTGAAATTTGTGCAGTTCTCGATTTGCCAAAAGCTGGAGAATCGAGCGATGGAGGTGTGTCGTCGTAAACGCGGGCAGTTAGACGTAACCGAAGTCCCAGCTGTCTGCTATCTGTACACCAGCATTTTCCTTTACTAGTTAGTATTCGTACCTAATTATTTTCATTATCTAGAGGTCTACTCCCAAAGCCACGAAATACTTAGTATCGGCCGAAGTAACGGGCGCTGTCTACTCCGTATCACTCACGGACATAAGATTAGTACGTGGCCCGAACAAAAAATTTATGACGACACGATTTGATAATTTTTCCTACACCCGATGTGTTTTAGCACGTCCGAAAAATTTAATTTAACACTTGTTTTGACGGATCGACAACATTCGGACGGGCCCGTATCTGCGTTGTCGGACTTGGAGAGTAGTTAGTACCCAGTTGGACGACTGGCTGATCCAAATCAGTGGATCGTGATAAGTCTACTCAGCCAAGTAGGTAAGCTCTTAGCTTGCGTGGACACAGAAGTAGTTATCTTGGTCCACCAAGTCTACCTGCTTATAAATTACTTCTGACGTTCGAGCTTGTGGTTTTTACACGACCGCAATTATGTTTAGATATTTCATAGGTATATTATCTGTGATAAGTCGGTAAGAACTCCTGAATCATATTATGTCTACTTACAATTGCAAACGCGCCATGTGTTAGAAGAGTCTTTTGTTCCTAGAATGCGACAAAATTATCTTTATTTGATAGTATTAAACTAAGTCGCTTTTCGTGTCTGTACGCTTAGATCTTTTAAGCTGCGCAACGGATTTTAATGCGGTTTTCAACAATAGACAGAGTGATTCAAGAGGAAAGTTTATATGTATATGTTAAAATAATTTGGTACACTCCTATTCATATCTGGCAATACTTTTATGATTAAAAGGGACGTTAGATACTAAGTCCTGGCAACATTCCTCTTCTTCTGCTGCCACCGGCACCTCTGCAGGCTCTGCAACCTAATAATGTATCTCCTTTAATTTTCCTGTAATTCATTGATTTAATAGTAATAAAAAGTGTTCTGCCCAACTCTCGTTTGCCTTTTATCCACTGCGCCGTATACTCGCGAACAGGTTATGGGCCCAGACAGCGTTAAAATTCAAGATTGACGCGTGTGACTGATTTTTCCCTTTGTTCTACGTGTACGACACACGACACGGCACAAGAAAAATGGCGGCGGAGAATGGCCATGTGCCTCTGGCCAATCAATCCGCTAATTCTTTTGAAAAATTGGACGGAGTTGGAAATTACAACACTTGGAAATTCCAAATGAAAATGTCGCTTGTTTTAGAAGGAAAAGCGTGGAAGGCACCGAAACCGATTCCACTAAAGATCAACGTGCTTTGGCCCGTATTTGCCTCGCTATAAAATCGTGTTGCATTCAACATGTCAGATCTGCTAAATCGTCAAAGGAGGCGTGGGATGCCTTAAAATCTGTCTTCGAAGATAAAGGTCTGTACCGGCGTGTTCTTTTGTTACGTAAACTTCATCGTGCTAACTACACCGATTACAACACAATGAACGAGTACATAGAAGGAGTAATGACATTGGTGCAACAACTGGCGGACATTGGGCGCGTGATTGAAGACAGCGAAGTCGCTGAAATTCTACTAAGTGGACTACCACAGGAGTATGACGTCCTTGTATCCGGTCTGGAATCGTTGTCATCGTTAGAAAAACTAACAAGTGAGATGGTTCGGGCAAGGCTTTTGCAGGAACATTTTCGTCGCCATAACAATGTAAATGGAAATAACAATGAAACCAAAAATGATATGGCTTTTATAAGTACAAAACGTAACATGGTGTGCAGTTACTGCAAGAAAACTGGCCATGTCAAGGCGAAGTGTTTCAAACTGAAACGTGAGAAAGCTGCCTCTAAAACGCAACAGAAAACAGAGACAGGTACTCTGTTTGTGTCAGCTTCTGCTTTTGCTACGTGTCTCAGCTCACATTATTGGATTGTGGATAGTGGGTGTACATCACATATGTGTAAGGATAAGGAACTGTTTTTAAATTTGGACACTAAGTTTACTACTTTAGTTACTGTAGCAAATAATGACCAACTTAAATGTTTGGGTATAGGTAATGTCAAACTCAAATTTAAAAATGATACCAAAACTATTGAGAATGTGTTGTATGTTCCTGGTCTGTCCGCCAACTTATTATCTGTGAGTTGTTTAACTAAAAATAATCGCAGGGTTGTGTTTGATAATTTAAAATGTTATATTTATGACAAAGCAGGAAATTTGATAATAGATGGAATTTTCATAAATGGAGTTTATAGGTTAGAGTGTGTGCCTAATGTCTTATGTTCCCAGGTCTCTTCCAATGTTCTGCAGATGAACAAGGAGCAATGTTCTCATGTTGACAGTAGCCAAATGGAATTATGGCACAAGCGACTCGGTCACTTAAGCTTGCAAGGTATGTATGCATTGCGTGATGGTCTTGCTGTAGGAATTGATTTCCAGCGTGACTCTGGTCATTTGCAAGACTGTATCCCATGCATTGAGGGGAAGCAAACTGTGAAGTCTTTCCCCAAAGGTCAAGCTAAGCGTGCAAAGCAGCTGTTGGAGTTAATACACTCTGATGTTTGTGGGCCAATGTCGCAGAGCAGCTGGGGAGGAGCACGTTATTTGGTGACGTTCACTGATGACTTTTCAAGGAAGACTTATGGCTATTTGATGACACAGAAGAATGAGGTAATGAAATGTTTTATTAATTTCAAAAATTTAGTGGAGAAACAAACTGGTTTTATGATAAAATGCTTGAGATCTGACAATGGTACAGAGTATGTCAATAAAAGTTTTGACAATTATTTATCTCAACATGGAATTGTACATCAAACCACTATACCTTATAGTCCTCAGCAGAATGGTGTTTCTGAGCGGCTTAATAGAACCTTGATTGAGAAAGCTAGATGTATGTTAGCTGAAGCTGGCCTAGACAAGCGCTATTGGGGTGAGGCTGTAATGACAGCTATATATCTTAAGAATAGGTCCCCTACTGCTGCTTTGTCAGGCACAATTCCTGAACAAGTGTGGACAGGGTACAAAGTTAACTTGAGCCACTTAAGGGTGTTTGGCTGCAAGGCTTTTTCTTTAATACCTGACTGTCATAGACAGAAATTGGATTTGAAATCAAAACAATATATTTTTGTTGGGTATTGTCAGGATTCAAAAGGGTATAGGTTAGTCGATCCACTATTTCCTAAAAAGATAGTAAAATCTAGAAATGTGCATTTTATTGAAATGAATAATAATAATATTTCTAAAATGAATAATAATATTTTAAATATTGAAAATGATAGTGACATTTCTAAAATAAATAATAATGGTATTTTAAAACTTTGCAATGACAATAACGTTGTATCTAATATGAACAATGACATTTTAAATTATAATAGTTTTAATAATAATATACCAAATGATAATTTTATAAATGTAACTGATAATCTTTCTGTTATTACCAATGATGCAGCCACTGTTGAGCCCTCTACTAGTTTTGAGGCACCCAGTCAGAGTGAGGCACCCAGTGAGACACTTGCATCAGAAAATGAACAAGTGGTAAGTTCTGATGAAACCTTGAGGCAGGGGAAGCAATGTCTTTCACCTCAGAGCCCTGATTTTGAGTACCAGTCATGCAGTGACATTGATGACAGCGAATCTCCAGAGGAGCTAACTGCTCCACAGCGATCGGTTAGGAGCACCAGAGGTATTCCACCTAAACGCTTTGGTGATTATGAGGTAGATTTTTCCTTATTATGTCAATCTTATGTTCTAAATGAACCTCAGTCTTATGAGGATGCAATAGCTAGTCCACAAAAAGATGAATGGGTAGAAGCCATGAAATGTGAGTATGACTCACTGATAGAAAATGGTGTCTGGACGTTAGTTGATAGGCCTTTAAATAAAAATGTTATAAAAACTAAATGGGTATTTAAGGTGAAACAGGATACATCAGGAAACTTTGATAAATACAAGGCACGTTTAGTTGCACGTGGATTTACTCAAAAGCCTGGTGTTGACTATAATAAAACTTTTTCTCCTGTTGTCAGGCATTCAACTATGCGTATTTTATTTAATCTTGCTAATGAAATGGACATGGACATAGACCACATAGATGTCACAACTGCATTTTTAAATGGTAAACTAAATGAAGAAATTTATATGGAACAGCCACAGGGTTACAGACATAATAATAAAGTTTGTTTATTGCAGAAAAGTATCTATGGCCTTAAGCAGGCCAGTAGAGTCTGGAATGAAACTGTCCATAATTTATTGACTAAACATGGTTATACACAGACCAAATGTGAGCCATGTGTTTATATTAAGAGGATTAATGACAATTTGACAATTCTAGCCCTTTATGTTGATGATTTTTTTATTTTTAGTAATTGTTGTAAAGAAAAATCTGATATCATTGACATTTTAAACAATAATTTTAATATTAAGAATTTAGGGCCAATAAAGAATTGTTTGGGCATGAGTGTACACAGAGATAGAATTAAAGGTACAATACTGTTAAGACAATCTGAGTACATCAAGAAATTGTTATCTACTTTTGGAATGTTAGATGCTAATAGTGTTTCTACACCAATGCAAATTAATGAGAAGTTTGAAAATTGTGATAATAATAACTCTGAATGTGATTTGAAATATCGAGAACTTGTTGGTAGTTTAATGTATTTAAATGTATGCACAAGACCTGATATTTCTTATTGTTGTAGTTTATTAAGTCAATTTAACAATAACTTCAACAGAAGTCATTGGTTAGCTGCCAAGAGGGTCCTTCGTTATCTGAAGGGTACAATTGATCACGGTTTGTTATTTGTGAGAAATAATAAAAAGTTAGATCTAGAAGCCTTTGCAGATGCAGATTGGGCGAATGACCCAATTGATAGAAAGTCATTTTCTGGTTTTGTAATTAAATTGGGAGTTAATACAATTAATTGGGAAAGTAGAAAACAGCGTTGTGTTGCAATGTCCAGTACAGAGGCTGAATATTTATCCATGAGTAATTCTTGTAAAGACATATTGTTTGTAAGGAATTTTTTGTTTGAGTTAACTGGTAAATATTTTAAATGTGAATTAAGAAATGATAACCAGAGTGCTATTAAAATGTTAACAACTAAAAATTGTCACAAACGAACAAAACACATAGACGTGCGATACCATTTCATTAAAGATTTAATGAGTAAAAATTATATTAATGTGACTTATCTTCCCACAAATTTGATGGTAGCGGACGTTTTAACTAAACCTTTATCAGGTACTAAGCATAAGGATTTTATGAATCAATTAAATGTAAGAATTCTGATGTAGAAAATTTGAAAGTTTTGTTTAAGTATGTTTAACTGACATTGTGGTAGCAGAGCAATATGTATATGTAGTGTAAGGGGAAGTGTTAAAATAATTTGGTACACTCCTATTCATATCTGGCAATACTTTTATGATTAAAAGGGACGTTAGATACTAAGTCCTGGCAACATTCCTCTTCTTCTGCTGCCACCGGCACCTCTGCAACCTAATAATGTATCTCCTTTAATTTTCCTGTAATTCATTGATTTAATAGTAATAAAAAGTGTTCTGCCCAACTCTCGTTTGCCTTTTATCCACTGCGCCGTATACTCGCGAACAGTATAATACACCGACCTCCGTGCACGCGAAGCCGCTGGCAAAAGCTAGTTAAAGATAAAAGTAAGCCACGGTTCTAAATTTACATTGCAGCATGGATCGCGGCAAAAAGATTGAAAGTCTGGAGTTCGGACTGTCAGTGATGCACATGGCAACGCACCGGACCGAGATGAACACGCGGGAGTCCCTGGTGCTATGCATGCTGAAGATATTGCTCGACGATCTCAAAATACATGACATGGTCACCATTATGAGAGACTTCTTCTACTTGACTGATCATTACGACTTGTGCTGTAAGTAGGATATAAGGCTGTCTTAGAAGACGTAATTGAAATTCTATGACAATTTGCTTTTCATGAAAGATTATACATCCTATAGTACAGATTGTGTAGTTAAGCATCAGTATCGCTGTGCTAGATTCAAAGTATTTTCTCCAAGATCTCTTTTCTTGAGTAAAATATCTCTATCTTGTTGATATTTTCCAGCCGAAACCTGGTACTATTACTATGCAATAGTGATCCTCCTCGACAGTGGTTACTGCGTGGAGTCATACACCGCTTGTGAGACGTTTTACATGAAGAAAGGAGATGCCGTACTGAGGTCTAAAACTCCGGAAGCGGCTCGGAATTTCTTCGTATGCATGTGGCTGGTGTAAGCAACAAATAATTTTGCAGATCTCAGTTTTTTCTCCCACAAGGTGGACCCTTGACCTTGTAAGGGCCGCAGGAATCCCCTGGTTGCGAGAAGCAATGGACCAGTCGTTGCGGCGACGTTTGGGGAAGGCCCTTGTCCAGCAGTGGACATCTTTAAGACGAAATGATGATTATGTTTTTTTTTGCAGCGGTTTTCAAACAGAAGTAAAAGATTTCATAGGCCCAAAAAAGATGGCGAGATGAACTAACTGAACACATAAATCTAAAAGAGTGGCCAACGGCAGTAGACAAGAATAATTGGAAGAAAGAAAGGGAGGCTTTTGCCCGGCAGTAGGACCAACCCATATCTAAAATAATACAAAAATAGCTAGTGCTACACCCCCAATAAACTAACGATAACGAAGTTTCTGATCCTTTCTTCTATTCTTACTTTTCAGAACTATAAGGGTAGGTGCCTGGGAGAGGTCCATCTTATGGGAGGAGAAGATTAAACAACTGATGTCGATGAAGTTGAACAAACTTGAGTTCAACATGATGATAGTCATCAGACTGGTCGAGGGTCTTCTCATTACGCTTGTAAGAGAGGTAAATACAAATATGTATACCGTACTCAACTTGAAAGCAAAATACAAATTCAAAAGGTTGGTAAATTTTCAGTACCTACCCTCGGGCTATAATTTGTTACGAATGTCATACGGACTGACCGCGGTCAGCGTAACCTTGCAGCTTCCTTTCTCTTCTCTGGCAATCAAACATAGCTTTGAATTATGTTAATTGCTCAATTTCTGAGAAGGAAATTTTACTGGGGAGTTTGTTGCACCACTTCTTCTTTCCAGCTAAAGCACTAGGAAGTGGCGACGGGCGTTTTGGGGAACTGTCTTATATATTTTGACGTTCGAAAGGAGCTGATTCTCAGCCTAATATAAATGACTTTTGATTTTGAACTGATTTTTATTTTGTTTGTTATAGTTTTATTATTTCCGTTAAGTATAAACGTCCGTCTGAATACATTGACAGGTCGAATTTCATTAGTGGTCTTTTTGGAATTTCATTGGTGGTCAACTTGCTTTCATTCTTTTGACAGATGGACAACCGCAATTTAAAGAAAATCGAGGTGTTAGAGAGACACCTCAAATCTTTGTTTCGCGATATGGATAAAGCATGTGATAGAACTCAGATTTATCGATCAAGGTAGATACTTTAGTTAATATTGGGCGCGCAGTTTGAAATTAGATTATTTATACAAATAATTATCTAAGTAGGATAGGACTAAACTCAATGACTATAACTTTGTTGATTTCTAGATATTATCTGATGTACGCCTACTACAACTACATAAACGGAAAGAAGCATCGGGCGTATAGTTACCTGAACAAGGCTCGCGACTTTGCCAAACAGAACTCGCATCTGGTCCTCGTGTTTTGGGTTCAGCATACACGCGAAGTGAGTTTACATAACATTGGTATTCTTCACCTCCTCCAATGCTTCAAGTCTTCAACCTTATTTTTCTCCAGAATTAGGATCGTGTTGGGTCGAGACTTGTCGACCGCTTAGTTTTTTCTCAAATGACCGTAACATTGTAGATTTCGCCACCGTCACTTGTTTTTGCATTATCTGACCAGTAGATATTTTGTAAAATTATATAATGTATCAATGAATAAACAGCGATATAACAAACGCATCTTTAAGTTGAAGTCATCTGTGATTGGCCAGTTTATAAATTCTAGTAGATTTCAGATTGGCACAATGAGAAAAGATTAACTTTCTTAAGATGTAGCTTACCTATTGTCTTGTGGCCTTGAGAACCGAGATGAATGTAGGCAGAGAGGTGCCATCGTAATAGTCACCAACGCAGACGTGATTCACATATTAAACCGGGCCAAATTACCGACTGGAGTCTTCCGTGTCGCGGTAACTTTGGGCAAATTAGGTTGGAGCAATTTATTCAATTAGGACTGTTGCAAAGATGTTGAGCCTCAGAATCTGACTTCATCATTTTAATTAAGGTTCAAAGACACCGTCTTTACGCACTTAGGGACTTCCAAAATTCTTCGTGGATTATCCCAAAACACCGGAGGTGGGGCCCCAAAAACACTAGGATTACCTACCTACCAACTACTACCTAGTTGGATAGAGGGTAAAGTCCCTAATATTGGAATCGCCAGAAAAACAGAGCCGATCGTTTTTACTAGTATATGGATGAGAGGACGTCTAGTTTTAGCAATGAATCTTATTCGAGTTGGCAGTCTTTGACATCGTTCACTAAACAAAACACAATGGAGGGAAGTTTAAATGGGAAAAATAAACAGATCCGAATATTGACAGTAATACCTACTGACAAGAATGGGTTTAATTTAAAGCTAATCATGTATCAATGACATCAGCGTACGTAGGAAAAGGTTCGTGAGGAAACCTGGGCTTAAGTTAATACCTAAAGTCTGAAATCGCCAGCCTGTCTTGAGCGTAGTGATTAATGCTAATGCCTTCTCTTTACGAGAAGAGGCCTCAGCCCTATTATTACTTATATTATTATGCATGTTTTCAGCACTGGAAAGGGACTCTGAACCCCAAGTACTTAGATTACTGGTGTGAGCACGTTGAGCTGCAGAATTTGTTGGATTACAGAGATTTCGACTCGGAGAGCGGCACAATAATACCCTATACTTTACCACTACCAATCGATTTTGACAAATAAATGTTACTTATTTTGTTTTTAATCGAGTTGAAAAAGAGGATGAGGTTATATGCATTCGGCGAATTTTATTTTCAGCAATTTTTGTTTTCAACAAATTGAAGTTGTAGCTAGAGTGTTCTTAATTTAGTTTTAAAATAAAAGAAGCATAGTTTAGTTGTTTATGTTTTTTACTTAGGTAGGTACATACATACATAATTAAATGTTATTAAATAAAAGTGTAAAAGTTAAAAGTCATTTGAGTTTCAATTAAAATCCATTGTGAAAGGCTAAATAATTTTATTGAATAATAACATTTTATAGCTACCAGTTAAACAGAGCCGATGTAGACGAGGTATAGATGAAGACATGAAATTTTTGGCATACTGTATTATTAACCTGTCCCATTGAAATATCTGTCTGCTACCACATTCTTGTTTTAAGTGGGATGCGTATACAATTACAAAGTATTTTGATACAGTCAACTGTGGCATCTTTACTTTCCATGAGCATCTTTACCAATGAGAACTGCACCCTAATTGCGTAACAGACGATCAATCATAATCTGTTCCATTTTGACAATTCAACAATATTCATTGCGTTATTTACGTTGTTGAGCAGACACATTTTTCGAATGGATGGATTAGCAATCTGTTTAAAAATGATTCAGATTACGACTGATCGTGAGTTACGCACTTAAGGTGCTGTACTTAAATTTCTCTTGATATGTAAAAATCTGTTGCCGCTATTTAATATCGAACTGAACTAAAACCAACTGCCAATGAGAACTGAATTAAAATATCTCTCGATTACTAAAAATTTGTTACAATAATTAAAAAGTAAAGTGGCTCATGGAAAGTAAAGATGCCATAGTTGATGGTACTTATTATTTTTACGCCGCATCGCTTCGTCACCCAAAGTAGAGCAACATTCACAGACCACACATTGACTTTAATCATAAATCTTCCAGGCACTGGTTAATAGAATGCACAATCTTAAATACAGAAAGGTGTCTGAGATAGGAGGATCCTGATCACCCGGCTCTTTGAGTTAGGACGATCCCGCCACGATTTTATTACGTCCGTGTGAATGTCGACTATGCACGCTCGTAAAAACCTCGCGGTGAGATTTTTTGCGCACTGGATCTTCAAAGCACTGCGTAGCGCCGAGAGTTGAGAACCGAACAGTGTTTCTCGACGCGCTGGAATGCATTCTATTACATTCACAATGCTCAGTTCAATACCGAGAGCCTTTTACTTGTGTCCGATCGACGCCGGTAGGCACTTTTGTTTTCTTAAGCGTACTAGCCCACGTCCGAGTGAACGTCGGTTTACTAATTTTAAGATGCATCCACACCAATGTTACTTTTTGTGGAGCAACGGTTACAAGTGTTACTTGATAAAAACGGATATCAAAAATTTATAGTAAAAGCCGCGAAACTTATAGCAAGTAACTAAATGTTATCATGTTGCAAAATGTTGCTTTACAAAAAGTTACTTCGGTGTGGATGCACCTTTACCGCTTGATTTTATATTTTCTGTTGTACGAAAGAACAGAAGTGCATCATACACACGAGTGAAGCGACTGCAGCCGACAATGTGTCTCTCGTGTGTATGCACACTAAGTAACATTAAGAAAGTGAAACACTGCACTTTCTACGAAATTAACGCGTGGCTCTCTTCCTTCCTTTGTTTTAGCCTTTTGGCACTTTTGATAGGCTTTTCTACATCGGCTCTTTCTTCAAATCCAGGTTGCAACAATAGTATACTTACAGCCTTTTTTTAAATAAAAAATATCAATAAAAGTATAGTAACGTGAAATAAGTTTACATTCTAATAACTTACGAGGAATGAAAAAAAAATATATACAAAGGTATCACAAGAAAAATATACAATTTTGTGGTAAACATATTTGGGCAAAATGTCGTGGATAATGATACTGATCAAACCCGATTTTTAATAAACTTAAAGGGCAAAACTAGTTTATTCAAAGAGAACTATAAAGCTGCATCTACGCTTGGCGAACCGAGCACGAGTGGAACACGGCGTGCTCATGCGGGACTCCTAAATGCAAGATTAATTGAGATATAAAGTAAGCGTTTCATACCAAATATGAGCCTTCATCATCATCATCTGCCTTGCTTTGTCCCAACTATGTTGGGGTCGGCTTCCAGTATAACCGGATCCAGTTGAATACCAGTATTTTAAATGGAGCGACGGCCTATCTGACCTCCACAACCCAGTTACTGGATAGGTAATAGGTGATACGGGCTGGTGTCCGCAACTCCACGTCAAAGCGCGTTTTGCGTACGGAGTTACAGACGTTGAGTTGAGTTGAGTTGTCAGACTTACGGGTCTCAGACGACCTGTAACGGCTATCAAAAATCCACGTATGACAGTCGGGATCAACGGGCTAAGGTGCTTTCTGAGGCACATTGGGGTCTTGGTATGTAATGAACTAATGATGAACAAAATCAACGGCCCAACGTACAACCACCTAAGTGGTAGATACATAATTTGCATGTTTTGTTTTCGTGACCTTCCGGCCAGCCTATACTATAGTTTAGTTTAAAAATAAGTCTAAGATGGCAAAATGCACTTTAAATCATGACATTACATTAAGTAGAACATGATAAACACGTGATTGAAATTTAGAAGCGCTCTCCTGTAAAATTTGTAATTTGTAGTTAGGGGACTATACCTAGGGACCGTCGAATTATGAACCTTATCCGTTAAATATGTAATGTTCATATTCGTCTAATGTGAGGAAGCACTTCGTACGAATATGAACATAAATGTTTCATTAATAAAGTTCACATTCGTATGAAACGCCATACTGAACGCGGTTTGTCAATCTTGGCCTAAGTCCGTCTACCTATGCTTCGCATGTTAGTGCTCCACTCGCCTAGCGTTGATGCAGGTAGTATTGTTCAACCTAAGTTAGAATTCCCTTTTCTGAGATGTCCTAGAACTTATACGTTTTCCTACTATTTTATCAAAAGATTGGGTTTGACCAGTAGAAATACATTTTTATAAAACAAGAAAATATTCTTGTGTCTTATTTTACAGCTAAGCAATGATGCCAAACATTTAATTCATGTAGATATTTTGCATCATTTTCGTTATATTGGAAGCCATTTAACCATTCAAAAAATGGACTATTTTCGTTCTATTGAAAAGTATTTTATGGATGCTTCACCAATATTACTAATTTAAAAAAATTGCATAGCTAACCTCATAAAAAAAATGAGTTGCATGTATATATGTGCTATAGTATCTTATGTCCTTGGCTTTAAAATAAGCCTATTGAGCATGAATTGTTTTATTTTTATTTTACCCAAGGCAGCTATTGGCGTTTATTGTTTCTTAAAAGTTACTTGGTTGTACATGGAGTATTTAAAAAACTGTAACATTATCTAGCCTTATTCAGTTAAACAGTGATTTCCTTAAGTAGACTACGGCAGATCAAAATTAGCTTTACCAGTGATTTGGTTCTCGACAGTTAATAATAAACATTAATAATAGCCACCACTAAAGGAAAGCATAAGTAAAACTAAAATTTCATTGCTAAAAAACTTAACACGTACTGCATCATAATTATTCACAACTTTTGAATTAAAGAAATCAAGAAGAAGCATTCTATAAAAATCATAAGAATAAAATTATATTTAAATAAATAATGATGACTTGATAAAATTAACTGGTACAAATTATATTTGCACTAGTTACAAATCACTGGTACTTACTTACGTTTTTTATAAAGCCTAAGGTCATAATATGCACATTCATGGAATTATTGCGAATCATTATTATCATACTATCATCAACATACCTAGTTCCCATAAATAGTGCTAACCGTCAACCATTTACAAAATCTTGGGTGACACTTGGTCTAATATGTAGTGATGGACTTGTCATAGTCACATTTAATATTTCTCTCTGTCTGTTATTTAATTATCAGGTATTGTTGTTTCACCCTATCATTATAAACATCCTCGAAAAGCCATCACTAAACAATGGACCCACTGTTGTTACAATTTACCAGTATTTAGGATTATTCTGATAAATATTTACAAAATAAATAAGTATTCAAATTCAATCATAAAAACAATGTCGTGATTATGCTGTCCTCAGTCTTTTCATGCCAAGTTTTAATTCAATCATATTTACGTTCATGAATTAAACATTGGATTTAAACTTCAGGAACCATCAGGTATACAAACTGTAGATGAATACAATAGTCTATTCTACTTTCTATAGGTACTAAAAGGATGTTATAGAGCTGCAGAGAAATAAATTGAACTTCAACAGTACCGTTTACTTATTTCCAACCAACTTTTTTACCTTTCTGGATCCCAAATTAATACTTGTTTTGTCTTTTGTATTATTCATTTTTGCAAAGCTCTTGTCCACCAATTGCCACCTCGATGAAAATGTTCACACATTTCTAAATCTAAATTTGTAATATATAAAATGTTTAATAGTTACAATATCACCCAGTCATTGTTTTTAAAAGAACAGTTGTTTAACAGCCTTATTGTCAAACATTCCACTCTTTGCTTTAAGCCCAACTCTATGTAAGTAAAAAGTCTTTTAAGCACTTTGGCAGAGGTAGAGCCTTTATCGAGCCGTAATTCACGTATTGTAGAATTGCATCCCTGCAAACAATCTGTAATGTTTTCACTGAAAGAAATAAAAAAATCCATGTTAATTATTAAAAAAACAAACCAAACTGCTACAGAGATTCAATTACTTTCACCAAGTGGTGATAAAGTAATGTGAAAGCCAGTTGTATAAAAATTAAACAATAATTTTTGCTTTTGTAAACAAGATGGATATAGTCTAAACTTAAACAACAACTTAATCAGTTTCAATGTCAATGGTTGACTCACCTCCATACAGTTGAACTATCTTCACTTGTTTGGTAGTGCCATACACATCAATAACTGCATGTAGATGCCCCATGGTGTATGGGATAGCCTTTGTGCAGGGCCCCTGGTCCTCACCATTTATTATAAAATGCATTTCTGCTAAATCCGGCTCATCATTGCTAACTTTGGGACAGGGGACAAACATAACACCTATGCGACTGCCAGCATCCATTGGTAATATGCCTTGTGGCGTGCCATTCTGTGATAGTGTTTGTGATCTGAGAAGCATTTTCGACACCAAGCCGCGCGGTGTCTTTACAATGTGCCCGTCACCTAGCACAGACACGCGCGGCTCGTTCTCCCTCCGCCCACTAGCTACTTGATTAACAAGTTCTACAAGCACATTGTTTTGAGATTTTGAAATAGGATATATCCATGACATCCCAGTGTTTGCAAGATCAGGCAGCGCATACTGTGGCAATCCTTTATCACCCAGTGCAGCCGTCTGAGGATCGAGCAATGTCAACCCGAGTCGCATATGACCACTCCAACCTCGTTCAGTTTTTTCTATTTCCACCAGAAATATTTCCCCAGGCATCAGGGGCCTCTCGCTGAAGGTTAAGCCATGGGCAAAGCTCGCTTTTCTATAAGCAACGGTATTATCGTCGAATAAAATAATATTTGATCCGTGGTATTGGTGAAATCTCGACAACATTATCACAAACACATTTGCGCTTTTATAATAGGAAGAATGAAAACACTACTGCCACTACCACTATTATTTTTTAATAAACTTAACCGATTTATGTAATGAACATGAGAACAGTAAATATTATACAAAACCCTAGCAAATTACCCGACGTCCACCCGTCTATGTTCGATAGAAGAATTTGTTGACATTTTATGACATGACAGTTGACAGAAAGCAGAGAGTTGAGTGAGTGATAGTGATATGAGAAATGTCATGCTTATTTCACAGCACAGACTACATATAGATTTTCACAGTTTACATAGAAGTAGAGCGTTCCTGAGACGATCATACTTTTTGACCAGATTTACCACGTAGATTTTGTTTTGAGTCAAACTATTTTGAAAGTTTTGCCAACAGTTTGGTATTCTAGGTTTGTCGAAAAAACCATCCAATAAGATTGAATTTTCTTTGGTTAAATTGGCGGCAGGTACGGCAAAATACATATTTTTTGCAAAATATACCTATAATAAAAGTTACTGAAATCGATTCAGTAGTCAATTACGAAACTACTTTCAAGACGTGCGTATAAAATCTGGTAAAACATTCTGTATATCAAAATAAATTACAAGCTACATATTTTTAATTAAATGGAACTAATCTCTCTGAATAGCGCAAGACGGCTACTACCTATCACAATAAATCATTAGGTATTCAATCCATGACCTGCCAACATTGTGTAGAGCTTCAGCACGCGTCGAACGATTATTCAAGCTCATTGAACTGTAAATTGCACACGATAGGATCTTTTAAATCTAATCTGTGAAAAAAAAAAACTACAAAAGACAAACCAAAAACAAAATAAAATGTCATTCTCCTGCAAACTCGTCACGCGGGTTTTTCAATTAAATTTGCGAAATAATGTCTCAAATATCAGGCAAAGAACATGTTCAGTAATTTTTAAACAACCTTTCCACCTGTATGGTACTTTAAGTAAGCAGAAATTGTTTGATACTAAGGGGAACATGTGTGCTACCATAGGGGCCACCATGTCAACAAATACGGAGCGGTAAGGCGTTTAATTTTTGCTCTATTTTTTAAATAATTCAATCACTGAAAAGTGCAAGAAAGCTTTTATTTTCTCCAAACTCCAAATATTGGAAATATTTTATAACATAACAATAGTACAGTATTTACAGTTATAGTTCCAATGGTTTTGAAATAATTATTGTGGATGATTAACATTTTTAAGTTTGTTTGTATTGCACTTGTTGGAACAAAGTTACTAAACGCAATTGCAATTAAAATTTGTGCCGCGTCAAGTAGGAAGAACTGAAAATCGTTTTACTAGTACATTTACAACACGCACAATATTTTATTCATTAGTAAACTACAAATATTTAGTGTCTTTACCAGTCTTTACACTTCAATACAAGTTAAAGGGTAAGTTTCATAATAATGTAATAAAACCTAACCTTTTTAGATGATTAGGTACAGTAAAGTTCGAAGATATTTACACTTTGCAAACCGAATAAATCTTGGTTTTTCTAGCGTTTACCAGGTATGTAATATTTGTGTGAATAAAGTCTAGTAAGAAATGTTTTAAATCATCAGTTTCCAACCTTTTTGGAGGTACCTAACCTTTTTTCTAGGAACTGAACTTTACAGGATGTAATATAAATAACTCTAAGAAATTACTATCCTCCATGGCTAGGTATTTACTTTTACTAGTGGTCGCCCAGTGGTAGAAATTCAACCAGTGTTTATTAAAAATTCGAATACTTACATTATTATTTCGAATGCATTATTATTTTAAAATATTCGTTTTCTGCTCTCTACATAGATATAATCTTTAACTGTGCCAAATTTCATACTCCTCCGTCCGCCTTATTTTTCTTTCGTTAAAAGATGTTTGTGCTTTACATATTAATATACAGATTTGCACACTTCAAGTGCATTTATACCAGCGTAGCAAATGCATTAAAAATAAAAGATCTATAATAATGTTTGAATGGAATGAATAAAGTTCATAAACAAAATGTGACTCACTATAAAATACTGGCCAGTAGCAACAAATATAATGATGTACTCTCAACAAGAGAGAAAAGTAACCAGCTAAGAAAGTGACATCTTTACATTACATAGGGAAAAATAGGAATTAATTATGATCCTTTGTTAATTTCAATACGTAATTTGTAATAACGTATTAATAATACGTAAGTTGGAGGCCATAAAGGTTTTATTGTTAAATTTAAGAAGATCCCTCTGACTGCATGAGATTGCTTATAGTATTCAGTTTAATAGTCTACCTCTTAAAACAAAAGATTCTCAGTTCCATCTTCTTTAAAGTTCACTTTTTACGCAGTCTGGTATTTTTGTTTTTAAAAGTTATTTTACACTTTTTTACATTCCATAAATTTTTGTGACCTATTTATGAAACCCCCATTTTAATACCCCACTCAATAGGTTTTGAGTAAAAAAAATTTTGAAGAGTTTAATACGGCGCCAAAAATCGTCAATTTTAATTTTCATAATTTTGATATAGGTACTTAGTGTCACTATCACAATTACACTTCATGAAGCTGAAAGCGTTAAGCTAAAATCCAAGAAGCCGTTTACGGTACAGAGCGTGCGAAAGAAATATACATACATACACTCGAAAAACATAATTCTCCATCTGGCTCACTCAGGTAAAAATGTTATAAAATAAAACTTTTTATTTAGATTTAGACCATTACGTTTCACAATTACGAAATTTTAGAAAACGGTTCAATGTTGCAGTGTCAAGGGAATAAAATAATGTATGAAGCGAAATTCAAAATAGATTTTATTGCAAAAGTTGTGGGTAAAATTATGAAACAATATTTACAGTTTACACCTAGTTTGTATTGGCAGAAACTGTTTCTTACATTTCAATACAATTCTAATATAGAAAAAGGCTTGTAGTTGCTAAAATTTTGTTAAAATGTCCCGTCTTTGGTAAAATCCTTGAAAGTACACACAAACCAAGGTCTGTGACATTCCCAAATAAAAAGTCTCCCTAGCAACCTAACTGTGTAACTCACTTGCAGTCACAATCCTCTTAATTGTGAAAATTAACATTGTGAGTTGGTTGTCTTTATTTATTAAATTAACCTTAATGCAGTTAAATACGCAAACCAACACTAAAATAAATATATTATGTAGGTAAGTATATAAACGAAAAAAGGACTGGAGGAGGAGGAAAACTGGCCATCAAAGAATTTGTCTGCATCGCTGTCAGTGGGAAAAGTGTCATTGGGTGGCAATGGCACTTTTCCCACTTTGACCAAAAAATAGGCCAGCTCTCTGCAGGCTTAGCACGAGAACCGTAGAGCAGCGTTTTGTTGACAGAAGAGTAGACAAAAATGACATTTCCGTGTAGACAGTTGACAGTTTTGTACCGAGAAAAATGTAGATCTATTCTACGGTGGAGTAGAAATAGCGTCATGCGAAGCCTGCTGGTCAAGCGAAGATTCGACCAACCACTTGGAGATGTCCCGAAATTGGTTGTGGAATATTATTTGACTATTAGTAGAATGGCAAATCTAAAAAAAATTGCATTGATAAAAATCCATTGTATAAAGCAATATGCATTTTAGAAACTTGGTTAACTCAAGAAAAACTTGATCTCACTCAATTTAGTGGATATAAATTTGCTTCTTCCTTCTGTCGCAGCACTAAAACGGGTGGCGGTGTTTGTACACTTCTACAAGAACATATCGACAGCATAATTAGAAATGATATTTCAGAAATGTCCATAGAATATACATAATAGAACTATGCGCCACGGAATTACCTATAGGAAATTTATTGATAGTAACTATGTACTGGAATAGAAGAGAGGATTTTATCAGCAATTAAAACAAATTCTAAAATATATAAACAATATATACTACAAACCAAATATATGTTAACATAATATCGAATAATTTAAAAACAAATCAATTTTTAAATCTTATGCAGGAACATAGTTTTACTCAATGTGTAAAAAGCTCTACACGTATTATCACACAAACCACTGCAATGTTGCATTGCATAGATCTAATATTCACAAACTGACTACAAAGACACAACTACAGAAGAGCTAGGTTTTTCTGACCACCGTAGTACAATTTTTCTCAGAAACATTTAACTGGTGCACAATGAAAAGACTTTTCAATAACACAAATATATCAAAATTCAAAGAGAAAATACAAAAACTTAAATGGAATAATATTCTTTGAACCAACAATAACATTAACATAAATTACAAAACATTTAATGACATACTCATCTCTATTCTAGATCAATTTAAACCTTTGCATAAAATTTAACTAGAAACTGAATATAAAAAATATTGGGTCACTGTAGGTTTAAAAAAATCTTGTTTCATTAAAAGACTATAGACTACATTAATAATAAAAACAAAAAATCCAATATTAAAAAAAAATGAAAAAACATTGAAGAAAACTGTCACAGTTGCAAAAAAACTACATTTAAAAAATAAAATGATGCCATCTAACAATAAAGTTAAAACAATGTGTGGAATAATCAATGAACACACAAACAAGAAACTAAAAAGTGATAAACACAACATAACCCTACAAATAAATAATAGCTCAACTTCAAAACCCCAAGAGGTAGCCAACATATTTAATAGTTTCTTTGCTTCTATTGCTGGGGACAGCACAATACCTACCGGCAGCAAATCAAAAGGACCCCCGGCGATATCAGCTACACAAAAAAGGCGGTGATGGGCGGTTATGGATTTAAATTTTTTGTCACCGCCTTCCGAAATTAAAGTTATTTTTCACTTTGTAGTGTCTTTTCGGAAGTCGGTTATTTTTTTTTTTTTTAAGTTTTTATTTTTCACTTTTTAGTTATAGTACCTACCCCACTAGTTCGAAATTTCATCATCCTTTTTTTTTTTTTTGTTTTTTTTTTTTTCTGGGTGGGAAATCATCAAATAACTTCTCCCGCTCTGGGTGGAGCGGGAGGGCGTGTCAGACTTTTACTGACTAAAACCCACCCGTGTTCCCTCAGTTGCCTGTGTGCCAGGGGCGGCGGTATCTCTTTCGAACAACCCGCACCCCCGGCAGGCATCGGCCCTTGCGGGCCCCTCTGTTGCTGCTGACATCTCTTTGAGGCGCGCGTGGAACACAACGCGCCGTCGACCCGGGCTTGGTCCTTACCGGACAGCGAGGTACCCATTACTCGCCGTCCGCAAGCCCGTGCCTACGGTGGCCGGGAATCAGCCTGGGATTCCCGACGCCCAGGGCGTCTCCTGCGAAGGCCACGGCTGTGAGGGCGCATGTACTGCATCTCCCTCACGTGCGCCGCCTCCCTCTTTGCGAGCATAACTGCTTCGCTGAAGGAGGCGACTGCCAGCCATGCCCTCTCGCTCCGTACCATGGCCTGGACCAGGGTCGGACGCGAGAGATCGCCGCCGCCGATCACCTGCACGAGGACACGGCGTTGCTCCGCCCAAGCTGGGCAGACCTCCACCGTATGCTCCACCGTGTCCTCTGGGAAATTTTTGGGGTCAAAACAATGCATATTTATGCGATAGCAGCAATCGCGGTTTATTTACTGTTATTTTTTGAAGAGTTCCGTTGTCTGTCTCCGAAACGCATCATCAGATCTATATGAAATTGAAATGGGACCACACGACACCACCTCCTCCTTTTTATGAAGTCGGTTAATAATACATTATCTTCGCCCAGTAGATTCTTACGAACTAAATACAATAATTAAACATTTTAAAAACATGAAAAGTCATGGAATTGACGAACTTCCCATCCACTCTATTAAGACAATGCGCTGATGAATTAACCTTGCCATTTTACATCTACTGAACCAATCTTTTGAACAAGGCGTTTTTCCCGATTTATTAAAAAAAGCTCTTTTAAAACCGATCCACAAGAAAAATAATGAAACCGACCCATTGCTCTTTTACCAACAGCCTCAAAAATATTTGAAAAAGCCATGTGCGATCGAGTGTATTCATTTTGTGAAAAATATAATATATTCAATTATAGTCGAAATGGTTTTCGCAAAAACCGGTCTACCGTTTTGGCTATTTATAAATGTATATAAGAAGCCCTCAATATAATTAATAATACAAAATTATGCCGTATGATTGTTATTAGACATGACAAAAGCTTATGATAAGGTGCAATTTGATAGCATCGATATCCGCGGAAAAAGTTACGAATGGTTCACATCTTATTTAAAAAATAGAGAACAAGTTGTAGAAATAGAACATTTCGTTCATAAATCAAAAGAAATAGAATTCATTCGATCCCAAAACATTCTCGTAAACGCTTCTATACCACAAGGAAGTGTGATAGGGTACCTGATAATCCTTGTTTACATAAACGATCTCCCTAACCACATCAATGAGTCATGCGTATTATTCACCGATGATATCTCTATCTTAACATCATGTGGTAATAATATAAATTTAAACCAAAAATTGATTTCTATACTTGACACTGCAACACACTGGATGAACGAACACAACCTGGAAATTAACTAAAATAAGACAAAAATAATAACTTTCCACCCCCGACAAAAAATACCTATAAGTTTCGGGTACAACGGATCAGAATTAGAAGCAGTAAATAAATTCACACTTTTAGGCCTAGACATAGATTCACACATAGATTGGAAATCACATATCCAAAAAGTAACAACGAAATTATCCAAGTTTTCATACGCTCTCGGAGAAATCAAGAAAACAACAGACCTTAAAACAGCACTAGTAACTTACTGCATGGCTCAACTATGCAGTTATTCTATGGGGAAATAGTACTGACGCGCCTACATTCTTCACTCTACAGAAAAAAATGATTAGAATTTTAATGAATATCAAAGATACAGATTCCTGTAAACCCCACTTTAAAGACCTAGAAATATTAACCCTGCCGTGCCTCTACATACTTGAAATTTGTACCAAAATATCCGAAATTCTATTACAAAACAGGAAATCCAAACAAAAATTGCACTTAGACATGAAAGCAGATTAAACATACCCACTTTACGATTAAAAATGCACTCTTCTAGTACATTTGTTAAGTCCATTAAAATATACAATAAGTTACCGGAATACATCAAAAACATAAATAAAAATAATATCTTTATCAATAAATTATAACGATTTCTGATAATAAAAAGCTACTACACTATTGACGAATATTTTAGAGATAATTCCAATAAAAATAAACACAATTTTTTACCTAATACCTACATTTCATTTTAAATTTCACTTTAAATATTTATATTATTTTAAAACACTAAAATACTGTAAATTTCAAATGAATATGCTAAATAGTGCACAATTAATAATATTAACATTCTACAAAACTCAATAAAAATTTAAATATTTAGTTTATTAAAATGTATAGTGTTAATAATGTAAATCGTGCTATTAATAATATACAAATATATAAATATAACAAAACCAAATATATTGATACTAAGTACTTACTACCATAAAACAAATGATTCTATTTTAATCCTAGCTTGCCGGAAGGCGTAGCATGAATAGACCCCGACCAACGGCCTAGGGCAAAGATCGCAGGAAGCGCTAAACCGGTCGTTGAGGCGATGTTTAGAGGAAGCCTCCTATGCCCATCAGTAGATGTCTTATTCTTTATCGGGTCCATTGTTGAACATAAGCTTCTTCAATTACACGCCGTTCTAAGTTCGTTCCTTGGCAACTCATAATCGTGTATTTTCAGCCAACTATAGTTCGTTTTTTCAACCCGGGTACTAACGGTAACTCCTCTGCCGCGAGAAATTTAGACTCAGCGGACAGAGCTCCGGCGGGATCTCATGGCGACATGGAGAGTGCGATTGTCGCAAGCCAGTGCTGGGCACGCCACGATAGCGGCAGTAAGTCCCCTCTTTGAGGAATGGTTTGAGAGGCGGCACGGCTTCCTCACCTACTGCCTGACGCAGGCCCTCACCGGACACGGCTGTTTCGGGAGGTTCCTGTTTCGCATAAGGCGGGAGGAAACGCCTGGGTGTTTTCACAGCGAAGATCGCCCTGAGGACACGGTGGAGCATTCGGTGGAGGTCTGCCCGGCTTGGGCAGAGCACCGCCTTGTCCTCGTGGAGGCGGTCGGCGGCGGCAATCTCTCGCGTCCAGCGCTGGTCCAGGCCATGGTACGGAGCGAGAGTGCATGGGTAGCCGTCACCTCCTTCTGCGAAGCAGTAATGCTCGCGAAGAGGGAGGCGGCGCACGTGAGGGAGAGGCAGTTCATGCGCCCTCACGGCCTTAGTCGTCGCAGGAGACGCCCTGGGCGTCGGGAATCCCAGACTGATTCCCGGCAACCTAGGCGCGAGCTTACGGACGGCGAGTAGGTGGTAGGGACCAAGCCCGGGACGACGGCGCGTTGTGTTCCACGCGCGCCTCAAAGAGATGTCAGCAACAACTGATAGGGCCCGGAAGGGCCGTTGCCTGCCAGGGTTGCGGGTTGTTTGAAAGAGATACCGTAGCCCCTGGCACACAGGCAACCGAGGGAACACGGGTGGGTTTTAGTCAGTAAAAGTCTGACACGCCCTCCTGCTCCACCCAGAGCGGGAGAAGTTATTTGATGATTTCCCACCCCAAAAAAAATGTATCCTGTAAGTAAAGGAACCTGGATCACGTGTGGCGACAACCCAAAGCTGCAACATCCTCATCTGTATTTGTCGGGGGCTTGCGAACGAGTAATGGGTAGCTCGCTGTCCGGTAAGGACCAAGCCCGGGTCGACGGCGCGTTGTTCCACGCGCGCCTCAAAGAGATGTCAGCACCAACAGGTGGGGCCAGCAAGGGCCGATGCCTGCCAGGGGTGCGGGTTGTTCGAAAGAGGTACCGTGACCCCTGGAACAGAGGCAACCGAGGGAACACGGGTGGGTTTTAGTCAGCAAAAGCCTGACACGCCCTCCCGCTCCACCCATAGCGGGAGAAGTCATTTGATGAATTCCCACCGTCAAAAAAAAAATCAGTATTTGCCGCCATTGTACAGATAGCTTAAAAATAAATCTGGCAAAAGAGAGATTTGACAAAGAATATCGCTCAAAATCTGCAGTGACAAAGAAATACTGTCAATGTCAACATCAAAACTTTTGTGAATGTTCATGAACGTTGTGTGTGACCTGTCGTGTCTTTTATTTTATTGTAACACTTTTATTTATTTGGAAATGTCGACTGATGATGAGATTCATTCGCCAAGATTGAGTAGCGCAGTCCTTCCCACAAAAATGTCAACGAATAAGAAGATCCAGTCTGTAAACTTGAACTGCGAAGTGTGCAATACGCTGTACCCAACAATGTCTACTAATGTGGAGATCCAATCTGCAGGTTTGAGCCGCGAAGACTGCGAATGTAAAGGACTTCCCACAAAAATAACGACTTATACAAAGATCCAATCACTGAACGCTAGTAGCGAAATGTGCAACGCGGTTTACACAAAATCGTCGACTTATGAGGAGATCCAATCCGTCGGTTTCAGCTGTGAACCCTGCGAATGCAAAAAAGTTCCCAGACTAAGCTCGAGTTCCCAAGCGGTTCCCTCAAAAGGGTCGACTAATGATGAGATTCAATTAGCATCACTGACCTTTAGTAACGAAGCCCTTCCCAGAGAACGGTTGTCTAATGAGAGCCGACCAGTAAGCGGCGGAAGCTGCAAGGCCTGCGAAGAGCTTTTAACAAAAATGTCAAGTAATGAGGAGATCCGTTCACAGAGCTTGAGCTGCGAAGTCCTTCCCACAAAAGCGTCTAGTACGGACTCGAGCTCGTCTTGCCTAGCCGAATCAGAATCGAGTACAGATAGTCCAAATGCGTATGTATACTTCTTCTATCTTACTAAGTTTACTACGTACTCAGTTTGCATATTTGCTACACGTTAAAACGGCTGAACGCATTTGGATGATATTTGGCAAGCAGATACTTAGTTAATAACCTGGATTAACATAAAGGAAACTTTTTATCCCGTATTTAGTATGTTTCCGTGGGATAATTTTCAACCTTCACGCGGGTGAAGCCGCGGGCAATAACAAGCTCGATACGAGTCTCGGATAATAGTCTATATTTCGCGCTAGAAGGCAATGAATCTTCAACTCTCCTCTCTTAGCACCGAGAGTTGAAAATCGAACAGTAAAACTCACTGTTTGATTTTCTACGCTCTGAGATGCACTCTGTTGGATTGTCAATACCCGGTTCAGCACCGAGATTTGAAAATCCAATACGAAAAAAAATCCCGATTACGTCCGTGTGAACGTCGACTTATTCTCGATGCGACAGAGAGTGGTCAAAAAATAAAGCGTGGGGGTGCTTGATATTAATTGATCATAAAAATACCTCAAAAAGCACCCCACGCTTTTTAATAGAATTAAATTATTTTCTACTTTTTTAGTTTGGTTTTTAAAGCGTGTTTTTAGTTTTTAAACTTTTATTTATTTTCAATTTTTTCGTTGTGCTAACTACAAAAGCGTGATTTTTAAGTAATTTTTCATTTTTTCTATGTTTTTTATTTACATTTTTGAATTGTCATCGGTCCTCGTTAAGTCTACAATGTTTAAATGAAATCTGACCGTTTGAAGTGGGTCAAAATCAAGACCAAAGGAGTCGGTTACAAACAAACAAACATACAGGTGAAGCTAATATAAGCGTGTTAAAAATACCGAGCGATTTCCTAATTAACATTAAAATTGATGTAGCTTACCAATCATACATGTAACTCAGTTATACCCAATATCTTATTTTTTTTTCTGTGCGCAGATTTTGGTATTACACAAAATAAGTTCATTCGAAAAAGAATGTTCAAAGAAATCAAAGTACACCTACCTATTAATGATCTTTAATTTATGCATAGTTTTGGAGTTTTGATTAATAATAATATTTATTGATACATGCGTTTGCAATATATTAGGTACACAGGTGAAATATATTAAGCTTCTGTAATATTAATCGTCACGTTCGTCCATTCACTATGTCCGAAGCCTAACTTTCTAATCTATTCAATCTAGTTATCGCTAAAGAGACTATTGATCATTCTGTGTACCAATCTTGCTTATACCATTGTGCCGTGTGGACGTGCCTGACAATGGCCGACAAGATATGTATTTTACGATCATGTTTCGTTATTGTTCTGTGTTTTAGTCAAATCAGAGCCATGGGTCCCCTGAGTCCACTTGATCCGTCCTCGTATTCGCGGCCTGGTAAGTTTTTAAACCTTTTTAGACTGACGCCTTTATTTATAAAACCTTGCTTACGTTAAGAGATATATTAACGTCAATAAATGTCATTTATTCAAATTTGGCTGAGAATCGGCACTTTTCGAACGTTGAAATTACATAAGACGCCCGTCCTTCATCAGGTAAAATCGCTTCGCTTCGCCCAGTCATTAGTTACTTAACTTTAAGCAACGTTTATAAATTAACCCCTACGCTTTTTGGTCCTGGCCACTGCAGGATTGGCGCTCGGGACTTGCTTTGGCGTAGGTAGGTAGGTACGGTGTGTTCAAAATGTAGAATTATCGGCAGTGAGAATAATCGAGGCATTATGTTTGATAAAAGGTCTCTCATTGATGAGATTACCCCCTTTTCTTATGATCCACGTCAATTTACTTTTAGCTGGACAGGTACTGACTTCCCTGTACCTACTTATTAGCTACCATGCTCAGAATTATATTACTTAGAAGAAGAAGAGTGAATAACCTCAGAAAAAATAAATAAATCCATTAAAATCACAAAGATCAGCCTATAATGTTCCCACTGCTGGGATACAAGCCTCCTCCCGTTCTGCTAGGGGTGCGAGTTGTTCGAAAGAGATACTGTGGCCCCTGGCACACAGGCAACTGAGGGAACACGGGTGGGTTTTAGTCAGTAAAAGTCTGACACGCCCTCCTGCTCCACCCAGAGCGGGAGAAGTTATTTGATGACTTCCTACTCTCAAAAAAATAGCCTAACCCCGGTCAGAGGGAGTGGGCCGTAATGCACCAGTGCGGGTTGGTAGATGTCACATGTCTTCGATTTTTTGGTTCTAGGACATGCATGTTCTCACGATGTTTTCCATTACCTTTATGAGAGCAGTGGTGATGAAATTAAATACAAAAAGGGAAGTGCCTGCCTGGGTTCGAACTTACGACTTTCAACTCTTAAGTCGACGCCAATACCACTGGACCACCAGTACTTTTGCCTCTCTGCTCTTCCATTAAAATGCTTGATAAAATAATTATTATGTATGTTTTTCTTGTTACAGAACTGGCGATAATAAAATACATTTCATTGTCTTTAAACGTAGATTTTGAGACGCATGTCCTGACTGGACAGGCAATAATAGACTTTGACGTTTTACAAGACATCAACGATTTGGTAAGTTAGCAAAGCACGAGTGTTGCGAGATTAGAAATGTAAGTTTTGGGAGTTTATACCTATAGCCAGGGTCTTAAAACCGAAAAGCCGGACAGACCAGCCAGTTTAGCCGAACATTTGGGTTAAAAGGCCGGACACATTTAATTTTGTAGTCTTAATTTTTTATCATTTACCATGAAATCTTCTTAAATTCTAAAAGAATAAACAACATAAAATTTAATTGATTATAATTTTTATTATTATGGACAGTGCTAGTCCGCTTGCTTGCGCTAGCGATGCTAGGTGATGTGGGCGGAGCGGAAACCAACGCATGCTCTTTTTTAATGGTCAAAAAGCCAAACAAAAGTCAGTCAGGCCAGACACTGTCTAATTTAGCCGGACGCCCAACCAAGAAGCCTGACTGTGTCCGGATTTATCCGGACGCCTGGCAACGCTGTCTATAGCAGCGACAGTGTAACTGCTGAACGATTTTGGGCGCCTCGATAGCCATTCTTTCATTTGTTTGCCGCTGCCCAAGCTGTTTGCTAAGTCCTAAAACTACTGCTGTGTTGCTACTATTAGTCTGCATCATCCCACTGCTGGGCAGTCTCCCCCGATGACTTCCAGCTCTTTCGATCAAATGCTAAAGTGGACTACTAGTCGTTTATTTTCTCCAGCTAGTACCGCGATTTCCAACGCGGTCTGCCGTGAGGCCTTCTGGCTGTGTCAGGGCTCCACGTAGTGATTATTTTGGCCCAAAGCTGATTGGGCATGCGGCAGACGTGGCCAGCCCAGTCCCACTTCAGCTTAACGGCTTTTTGAGAAACGTCAGTACTCTGTTTTTTGGTGGTATATGTATAATATCGTCTGTCAATTTGTCGCCTAGAATACTGCACTTCATTGCACGTTGGCAAATCTTAAGTTTGGACTTTTGAATGTTTGTCAAAGACCAAGTCTTGGATCCATAGGAAAAAATGAAAAGAATACACATGTACATCATTTTTCGCTTGAGTGAAAAAGGAAGGATTCCTTTCATCAGCTCTCTAGCTATAGGACATCCTTTCGTTCCAAACTTTAGTCGATTTTATACCTACCTTCTCTTCTCTGTATTTCATTCAAGCAAGTCATTTCGCAATAAACCACGGCAACAGTCAAAACCCCGCAACGGATATTGATACGGTTTTCACTACAATTTAGGAAAGTTTAAATAAATAATAAATACATATTATAGTGGAGAAAAGGGGGAACAAGACATTTCACACCGATGAAGTCGCGGGCAGAAGCTAGTTTATTTATAAAAAAAAAAACTACCAATAAGTGGGATGAGTTTTATTTGAGATAATATACATACCGTATAGCAATATCAGTTTAGATAGTGGTTTACTGTCACAAGTGTCGATATGTCACTCATTTTTAAGGAGCAGTGATGGCTATCGTTTGAAAACAGGCATCAACGATACTTAGCTATCTGGACATTTGGCAAGCGTGCTTACAATACAATATTAAGAATTTAACTACTTTAGACGCGCAGATATAGTACTATAGGTATATAATAAATGGTCTCTCAATCGGTCTCTCACTGCTGAGAATCGTCACACCGTTTTAAATAATTGTCAACGGTCTTTCTCCATCTGTTACCATAGGTGGCCCGGTGGAGTGAGGTGCTGATAGGTACCTCCAATTGCTTAGATATTTGATCCGACCACCGTTTTGGGCTTCGACCTGTGTAGGTCGAATAAATGCTCTAAGGGTTAAAAAAATCTGCCGTATACCCAGTGGTGGTATTCACCAGCAAACATTAAGATCAATCAACGTAACACATACCTGGTGAAGTTTTTGTGAAGAGAGTAGGGGCTTACCTTATTGCACCTTTTTCGTAACTGAATTGAAAAAAGAAAAACGCCAACACAGGCACTCCAGAAACGTCAGCAGTTAGGTGCACGTTTCAGATTGCTATCGGAGAAGAGCCAACAAGAAACTACACGGTTACTCGTTTAAAAATAATTGACTTTTAGAATGTTTGCAAATTACGGTGTTAATGGGTTTTGCGGGTTTGGGAGGACAGTGTACATAGGCTTGTCAACAAATACCGAGTAGGTACTTATTATTATAGAAAATGGTCTACCATGCCTACAACGTTCTCACATTCACAAAATATAAAATAATCTACATAATGTAAAATATAAATAAGATATAAAACCCAATTTAAAGCAAATGACATGATTGCTGCTATAACCTCTAATAAAGAGTTGAAATTAGAATTGTATGTAACCTTACCATTTGCCCTTACTAAATATAACCATATTTTTCAGGTACTAGACGCAAGCAACCTCACGATCGAGTCCATAGAATTGGAAGATGGCACGCAACTACAGTACAAGATGGGGGATCATTTGGTTAACATGGGATCTAAGCTTACTATATTGTTGCCGAAACCGCTTACTGTGGACGACGAGTAAGTTTAGTCAAAATATTGACCATGGTTTTTATAGGTAGATGGAGGCCGCACTCGTGGCCGAATTTTGCATCCGACTCCATGCCATCGCTAAGAGGAAGAAGAGGTGGGTAGACAGATTTTGGACAAAAAATCTAGCCACTAAAACTGTACCTAGATAGTAAAATTGTATTACGGTACCCCGTAGTAAAGATTTCTTGTATAAGTAAGGTATTTTGGACAAAAATCTAGCCACTAAAACTGTACCTAGATAGTAAAATTGTATTACGGTACCCCGTAGTAAAGATTTCTTGTATAAGTAAGGTATTTTGGACAGAAATCTAGCCACTAAAACTGTACTTAGATAGTAAAATTGTATTACGGTACCCCGTAGTAAAGATTTCTTGTATAAGTAAGATAGGAACAGGTAGGTTGTTGGTATGACATAAAGTTAATAATGATATTTATGATTGTTTTGACCAATAAATAATAACCATGACATAGGTGGAAACATAATAGAACACACTAAATCATTTCACTGTGTAATATCAATTATAGAGCAAAAAATATTTTCTGACGCACGTATTGTATTAAATACAAATAAAGGTCGTAGTTTGATCGAATAATAACTTCGCTTCTCTTAATGGTCGCGTACTTCATTACTGAAGGTCGTGTCCCCGAAGGCCTTCGTGTTCGTTACTTGGTCGGACCAGCGGTTGGGTAAGCGGCCGCGAGGTCTTTTCCCTTCTACCTTGCCCATCACTACCAACTTTTCAAGGTATTTTGATTCCCTACGGGCAATGTGACCAAAGTAAACGAGAATCCTTTGGTAACAGGTCGTGGGAAGTGTATCTCTTATGCGTAATTGTTCGAGGATAGGTTTGTTCGTTCTCTTGGCGGTCCACGGTATGTGGAGCATTTTTCTCCAGCACCACATCTCAAAAGCTTCTATTTTTTCCGTTCTATTGCCTGAACTGTGTATTGTCTGAATCATCCCCGACTCAGAACCGTAAAGGAATATCGGAAAAACCAGTGTCCGGACTAGTCTCATCTTGGTGACATTGGAGACCTTTCTGTCCTGCCAAATACGTGCCAGCTTACTCATCGCAGTTTTGGCCATTGTTCTGAGAGTCTTTCCCCTGATCTCTCTTTCGCTTCCTCCTTGCTCAGTAAGTAGCAATCCGAGGTATACAAACTCGCTGACAAATTCTTCTGGGGAGTTGACCGGTTCTGTCGATGAGCATGACTTTTGTCTTAGACTTATTTATACTGAGTCCGACCAGTCCACTCTCGTATTCCACTTTGCTGTGAGGACTATTAGCAAGAGCCTCCAGCCAGGGCTTAATCGTCCGCATATCTCAGGATGCTGATCTTTATACCCCCGACAGATATGCCTCCCTCCCATTCTTCTAAGGCTTTCCTCATGATGTATTCACCATATATATTAAAGAGAATAGGAGAAAGAATGCACCCCTGCCTGAACCCCCTTTCTGGCTTGAAAGGGCTTGAGATTTCGTCTCTTAACATGGATACTCCGTCTTGGTACAGATTAGCGATCAAACTTCGCTTAACAAGATAAAACTCAGTTGTGTCTGATGTTTTAATTTGAGTAAAACTCGCTTTGACATACCCTACTCTATTTTTCGGTCCGATGTCATTAGATATACCTACCACTTTTTGAAATGCAAAAAAAAAGTTATCCAAAGAGCGTATATCTTTTGTCTTTCAAAGTTATTCGATCCAATTTACTTGATCATATTAGGTTTAAGACGTTAAAAGACAAAATACTAAAAATTATGCGCCACTAGCTTGAATTCTTCCATTACATTATGGTTTGTATGGAACTATGAGTAAAATAAACTCGAGTATTCCATGACTAACTATCTTTTATTGTTTTCCAGGGTGACTGTTAATATAAAATATAGGACAAACCCTCAGGCGTCGGCCTTGCAATGGCTGGACCCGGAGCAAACGTCGGGCAAGAAACACCCTTACTTGTTCAGTCAATGTCAGGTCAGTTTATCCACCTGCTTCATAAAAATCTTAAATTAATTTACTTACAGGAATACGCAAAGCCTTAAGGTGAATCTTGTCGACATTTTTTCCACACAAACTCCACTGTTCGACAATGTACATCAAAAATTAAACATGGTATGGTTTTGTCTCATTATTATTATTGTCTGTACGGAAACAGAATATTAAAATAAAAAGCCAGTAAAAAGTTAGGAGCCAGCAAAGATTAGTTTTTCTTGCTAATTTAACCTAACTTTGAGCGTGCTTAAAAAAAAGTGTAATATCTCCAAAACCAAATCCGTACCGACAAAGCTAAAATATTGAAAAGTTAAATAAACTTTATTGGTCATTGATTTATGCAGTGCTTTTTTCATAAAACCCGATTTTCCGAAGTACTTTTTTTCATTATTACGCGCCTGTTTTACTATAAATGATCCTGCATCTCACTCATGACGTTGTGCGTGTAGACTAGCGTCTCACTGATGCTACCTCTGTCGAACACGATGCCTGGTGAGACAGCGTGGTTTTTAGCCAGGCCTACCAGTGAGTTCGAGCCCGTGACTAGATTCCCCTTAAGGAGGATGCAAGGTACCTCGCGAAATTAAAAGGTTCTTACGTTTTTTGCAATTTGCTGTAATTCATTAAATTATCATTCGTTCGTACAATGGTTTGAAATTGTCATTAATTGGGATTTTACGAAATTGAGAGGGTTTTTTTTGAGGGTGGGAAATCAAAAAACTTCTCTGGCTCTGAGTGGAGTAGGAGGGCGCGTCAGACTTTTACTGACTAAAACCCACCCGTGTTCCTTCAGTTGCTTGTGTGCCAGGGGCCACGGTATCTGTTTCGAACAACCTGTACCCCTGGCAGGCATCGGCCCTTGCGGGCCCCACCAGTTGGTGCTGACATCTGTTTGAGGCGCGCGTGGAACACAACGCGCCGTCGACCCGGGGAATAGAGAGGGTTGCGTTGACGATTTTAATGATTATAACTCTGTAAATACATATCATAATTTGTTTAGTATACAGCCTGACACTGACCTGAAAATTTAAATAAAACATAAGAAAATTAAAATTTCGCGGGCTACTCTGGGTCTAAAAGCATGATATTTTGCACAAGAGTCCGATGACAATTCAACAAAAAATAATAATAGAAAAACAACGCTTTTGTAGTAGCAGAACTAAAAAATTTAAAATAAATAATAGTTTAAAAAAAACACGCATTAAAAACCAAACTAAAAATGTAGAAAATAATAGAATTATCAATGAAAAAGCGGTGGGGTGCTTGATATTAACTGATAATAAAAATATCTCAAAAAGCACCCACATTTTTTCACAGAATTAAATTATTTTCTACTTTTTAGTTTGGTTTTTAAAGCGTGTTTTTAGTTTATTAAACTATTATTCCCACGAGAAATCCCATGGGGCACACGGCTAGTGCAGTTATTTTAAATCTGACAGCAGCAACCCAACTTCAACCTTATTGTAACGAAATTAAAGATCACTGTGATATTGACAGACTAGTCAGTAGCAACAACCCAACAGCAACTTTACTGTAACGAGAATAAAGATTACTTTGATTTTGACAGACTAGTCAGTAGCAACAACCCAACAGCAACTTTATTGTAACGAGAAAGTGATGCAAATTCAGAGGCAAAATAAATGTAGAAGGACTGTAGATAAATGTTTTTGTAGGTGTGTTTTTGAGACCTCTTTACACGAGAAGGTTGTAAGCAGTATCTAATGAAACCCTAAAAATGCACTTCAGGATCCAAAACCCTTTTTCAGTTTGCTAACATTATTGCTGTCAGTTACTTGTCTGAACAGGGCCCTATGGAAGGACACGACGTAATCTTTCCGCAGGTAATGTCATTCCCGTACATTCATTTGGCGTAGCGTTTGGCGTGGACGCTAACAGATATGTGTTTTGTCTAGGCCTGCAGATGCTGTTAGTTATCATTATACGACACAGATCTACTGACATCTGGCTTCTACTCAATTACCGGGCAATATCTATTTACGAAATATATGAATATTGTTACGAAATCGTGAAATGACGGATATAAAAATTCACATTTGTAACAATGACCGAATCAGTCACGGGTAATAAATAGCAACAGATAAACAAGTAAACAATGGATTGTAAATACAATAAAATGTAAAAGAATTTGTTGTAAGTTTCTATAACTTACATACAAATTCTTTTAACACAGTACATTTAGTTAAATAATGGACCATACATAAGGTGGTATAAATAAGTTGTTTTAATACATCTGTATTTATTATCTACTTTATTTCTTCTTCTATAAACTTTGAGATGATGGTAGAAAATGCTGGGCCAAAAATGCCAAAATTATGCCATCTCGAATTATGTATGGTCACCAAGATATTAATAACCAGGCTCATCGAATATAATCGAAGTAAGAAACCAATGGACCTTTAATTATGATCTAAAACTTTGTGTTTAGTATTTTCTAGTGTAGAGAGGTTTTATTGCACCAAGCCTATTCAAAATATCACTCTATATTTTACTCTCATTTTCCTCCATAGCCAATACACGCGCGCTCTATCCTACCATGCCAAGACACTCCCGCTGTCAAGTTCACATACGACGCTGAAGTGACAGCTCCTGAAGAGTTCACAGTCCTCATGAGTGCACTCCGGGGTGAGGTGAAGAGTAACAAGACTACATTCAGGCAGCCGATGCCACTGCCTTCGTACTTGGTGGCTCTCGCTGTAGGAGTTCTAGAGTCTAGGACGCTTGGACCTAGGTGAGTGATAAGGCTACCTAAGCGAGTGAGAGTTCAGGAGATACAAGCCTACCTTCAGGCAGCCCATGCCACTGCCTTCGTACTTGGTGGCTCTCGCTGTAGGAGTTCTAGAGTCTAGACGCTTGGATCTAGGTGAGTGATAAGGCTACCTAAGCGAGTGAGAGGTCGGGAGATACAAGACTACCTTCAGGCAGCCCATGCCACTGCCTTCGTACTTGGTGGCTCTCGCTGTAGGTGTTCTAGAGTCTAGACGCTTGGATCTAGGTGAGTGATAACAGGCTACATAAGTGAGTGAGAGGTGAAGAGAGAGAAGACTACCTTTAGGCCGCCCATGCCACTGCCTTCGTACTTGGTGGCTCTCGTTGTAGGAGTTCTAGAGTCTAGGACGCTTGGGCCTAGGTGAGTGATAACAGGCTACATAAGTGAGTGAGAGGTCGGGAGGGACAAGCTTACCTTTAGGCAGCCCATGCCACTGCCTTCGTACTTGGTGGCTCTCGTTGTAGGAGTTCTAGAGTCTAGGACGCTTGGGCCTAGGTGAGTGATAACAGGCTACATAAGTGAGTGAGAGGTCGGGAGGGACAAGCTTACCTTTAGGCAGCCCATGCCACTGCCTTCGTACTTGGTGGCTCTCGTTGTAGGAGTTCTAGAGTCTAGGACGCTTGGGCCTAGGTGAGTGATAACAGGCTGCATAAGTGAGTGAGAGGTGAAGAGAGAGAAGACTACCTTTAGGCAGCCCATGCCGCTGCCTTCGTACTTGGTGGCTCCCGCTGTAGGAGTTCTATAATCTAGGACGCTTGGATCTAGATGAGTGCTATCCGGCTAAACTCACTCACTTAAGGGAGAGGTGAAGAGGAACAACACTATATTCAGACAGCTCATGCCGTTGCCCTCTCGGTGGCTCTCGTTGTAGGAGTTCTAGACTCGGTAAGTGGGATTCAGCATATGGAGGCTACAGTGATATTTCCTACTGAGGCAAGTTATGAGTAAAGTTACAGCTCCATGTTAAAAAGGTGTTGACCACAAAGCGTATCTCAGTGTAGATACTGTGTTATATCACGCAGGGCCTCAATTCTGTACGGTTATAATGATTCCCCACGGAATCTTACTACGTTTAAACTACGTCAATATTGTGTTTTGTAGAAACCAATGTAACGGTATGGAAACGAAATGTCATATACTGTATGTTTCAAGACAATTTGTCGATATTTATTAGCAGATGTCGTGTGTGATCAAAGGAATTGACGTGGTTTCGAAGCAAGGAATCGTTAAGTGGTCATAGTGAATGAGGGCCCTGATGTCCGCAATTCCACGTCTGAGCACGTATTTTGCATACAATTTTAGTGTAGATATCCAAATGTACGACTGTGGTTGAGCTATAATTGATATGAAGAGGTAAAAGGCGGGCGTTTTGCGTGACGTGTCTCATGTAATTTGGAGGTTCAAAAAGCGCTAATTAAATTAATTTGAATACATTACTTTTTAATTGATTTGGAAACGAAGGATATCGTACCATAAACGTGTATATGCCAATGTGTGAATTGTGTCGGCAAACATTTTTTTATGAATTAAGAAAACCCTGTGCATAAAATAAAAGAATTGTATTCACAACTCTTCCAGATCAAAAGTATGGTCAGAAAAGGAGGAAATCCTGCGCAGTGCGTGGGAGTTTGCTGAGACTGAGAAGTATCTTCAAGCGGCTGAGAAGCTGTGCGGGCCATACGAGTGGACACAGTATGACCTGCTGGTGTTACCGCCCTCCTTCCCCTATGGTGGCATGGAGAACCCCTGCTTGACCTTCGTTACTCCTACGCTTTTGGTGAGTTCATATAAATGACTAGCTTTTGCCAGCGGCTTCGCCCGCGTGGAGGTCGAAAATTATCCCACGGGAATTTACTACCGGGATAAAAAGTAGTATCCTATGTGTTAATACAGGTTACAAACTATCACTGTGGTAAATTTCATCTAAATCCGTTCAGGAGTCTGCCTGAAAGAGTAACAAACATCCATCCATTCTCACAAACTTTCACATCTATACACACATACAGATAAATAAAATTGGAGTGTCTGTTTGTAATATTAAAATAACCGCTTTTTACTAAATGCCTATGGATGTATACACGGTACATATACCAAAATATTGTTTTTTACAATTTTTGTCTGTCTGTTTGTTCCGGCTAATCTCTGAAACGGCTGGACTGATTTTGACGGGACTTTCACTGGCAGATAGCTGATGTAATTAGGAGTAACTTAGGCTACTTTTATTTAGATTTGTATAAATATAATGTAAATAAATAATAAAAAAATAACTATATATATAATATTAGTAGGATAGGAAGTACAGAATAATTAAGTCTCCATCACTTGCAATGGCACGACATGTCAATCAATGCCTACCCCCTCAGACACAAACCCGACTACAGAAAAAACACGCTCTAAAATGTTTGAAACAAGAAAATATTCTCATGTGAATGAAAGTCATCGTCGTAAGATATTTAGTTTATGAATTTGTCCCCTAGAGGGCGCCATATTCACGATACCTCAGTTGTCAAAATATGATAGGTAGTTGAGAAGTTAAATATAAATAAAATATAAAAATTGTTTATTACCACAAAGTTCAAGTACATTGCACTGTATACAGATTAAAGATCTTAATTTAGAATTAGGTAGGTATGTGGGTACTGAGAAACGTACTTACTTATAACCCTCCTTTGTGCCTCGCCGTAGACGGGTAAAAACAGGCCTGATTGTAAACTCAAACTCAAAGCATTTATTTCAATTAAACCATTTACAGGCACTTTTGAACTGTCAAAAAGTCGATCAGTTGGAAAGTTGAAGCTAGTTGCCCATTCCAAAACGTAGATCTCTATGGAGAAGAACGGGCAAGAAACTCCATGGACACTCTTTTAAAATCAAGTTGAAATATTACAAAATCTTGGGAACATTATTCTTGTTGCTTTTGTATGTGAGAACAATGTAAAAAAATAATTAAAAACAATTCTAAATACAAGATAATTCTAAATCACTACATAGTATAAAACAAAGTCGCTTTCTCTGTCCCTATATCCCTATGTATGCTTAAATCTTTAAAATTACGCAACGGATTTGGATGCGGGTTTTTTTAATAGATAGAGTGATTCAATAGGAAGGCTTATATGTACAATACACCTCCACGCGGGCGAAGCCGCTGGCAAAAGCTAGTACAAGATAAAAATAAGCCCTGGAATTTAGGAGATGACCAGTCTCAACCGACAGCGCCCGTTCACGAACTTGACGCGTGGATCAGCACCACTATGATATCTACCATCAACAATACCTCAATATGACTATGATCCAAAGCATGTGTCATGATCAGAGATCGGATATTCGGATGCATATTCACCTAAAGTTGAGATGTTGCCTAATAATAATGGATTCATGTAAAAAAAAAAATTGTTTTAACTAACACATACTAGCCCTTACTCTTACAAACTTACACGCTACATACACATATTTGCATCGGGGTTAATTTTAAATAAAAATGCTTCTGAATATTTGTGCAATTCTAATAATTTAGAAGTTGCTTCCATACACCTGACTAGTTATACATTCCCGGTGTACCTTTCATCCTGGATTTTTTTTACAAAAATATTTTTATGAAGCCGCTTCCATACTTTCATAAATAAAAATTAAATGTAGGTAAATATGCATCCAATGATTCGATCTCTGGTTATGAGGGAACAGATGAACACACATACCGGTCAAAACCATAACCCTCCTTTTTGCTTGGCTGAAGTGGGCTAAAAAAGGCGTGATTTTCTTAATGATATCTACTGCAAATCCATCAACCATGCATCAATATGATTATGACGCATGTTGTACCAATATGTAAATATAATCCCATTAGGCTCATGTAAGTCCTAATTAACACGAAGATTACCAATCAATGTTTTATGTTCTGATTAGATTTTGACTAGATAAGAAAAAGCAATCACAACAAGATTGTATTGCAATTTTCTTTGATGCATTATGGATTGTTGTAATCACTTCATCTCTAAATCAGAACAATGGAACAATTAAACTGGCGAGAATTTAATCCGGAAAAAAGTATTCGTGCGATTAGGTTTTAGTTTCGGAATAAAAAGGGAAAGATTGTTCACAGGGATCACTATGTTGGCTGTGGTGGCTGTGAACGCACAGTTGATGAATTTTTAATATAGATTGGTATAGTTCTAACTAACATCAAATAATCCGTAACGATTGCAACGGCTGCCGTGATCATGATAATGTAGCGAAATCTACATCGCGAGTTGCATCACACTGACGTCACACAAAATCCTGCAGCGCACAAGCAGAGTTTGGCGCGCATCTAGCATATATGCAACGCACCGACTTCCAATTGTCCGGCAGTTCTGTCATCCCTTAACTAGAAAGGCGTTAAGCCCCAAAAGTTGTTTCCGAGAAAATGGCAAAACACGCGCGAATCTTTGTTTCTTTAAAACTGTGATACGTTACTGATTGTAGGACACATCAATTGATACTAGATAATAATCATTTCATCCGGCAGTTAAAGTATTTTAAAGTACAATTAGCTAAGACGTGTGAGTTAGACGCTTTCAAGTGATGGAATCATCCAAAATGATGTTACATAACGGCCTAAAAACTTTTCATATCTTGGGAACTATTTGTATTGTAAAAATGTTTGTTAGACAGAAGGATAGAAAATGTTGAAATCTCTTAGATTCTATTAAAAAGTAAAATGACCAAGTGAGTGTCTAGTTAAAGTACGGCAGAGTTGCCCACCAGGCATAACAACCGCCTGGTCGGAAGATCCTCCCTTTTCAATAGAGGATGAGTGAACTTTACACCCTGTTGCTCAAATCTCTAAAATAAAATTACTGTCACAAAATCTGCCTTGAATATTTCACATACTTATTAGGAAAATTCATCTAAAATATCTTTGAAAATTAAAAAGAAGACTTGATCATAATGATAAAAAGGTTATATTTTATAAGTCGTAAAAATAAAAGCTCCCTGAAATACATGTAGAATGATATAGTGCAGCAACTGACCGCTTCCACTATATGCATATTTACGTACAAACACAAGCAAACACTACGCAGGCTCCTGAATAGGAATATCGATACCATAACTTCCTTAACAGGCAGGCGATAGGAGCCAAGCTGACGTCATAGTGCACGAGATAATGCACAGTTGGACCGGCAACCTGGTGACCAACAGGAACTTCGAGCACTTCTGGCTCAACGAGGGCTTCACGGTGTTCCTGGAGAGGAAGGTCGGCGCATCACTCATCAATGACTCCGTGGAGGCCAAGAAGAGTCGCGATTTCCAAAGCTTGTTGGGGCTTCAAGAGCTAAATGAGGCGGTGAGTTGAAAGTTCCAGACATCAATCATAGACAACACCCATCTGCTAGGAGGATCCTCCCTTTTCTTTATTCAAATCAAATCAAATCAAATCATTTTTATTTGTGTAACATAGTTAGTGTATACAGTTCTTAAATTAGAGTCATAGGTCGCTATGTTATGCCAAGAGGCGTACAAATATGGTTGCATGCGAAATAAATAATGACTATGCGAGAGGTAAACATAAAATATTTGGTTGGTATGTCAAAAATTAATAGAATTATAATAAAAAAATAAAAACAAAAATTAAAAATGTCACTATGTGGAATGATTTCTACGGTCAATGCATAAATAAATAATCATAAATTACAATTAGTCACAATATTCAGTCAAATAAATAAGTCTACATTAAGTTCAGTAACTTACTTCACAGTTAAATAGTTTATTTTCTAGACCACTCATCTCATTCTCATACTAAATCAAGAAAATGATCCTTGTATTGTTTCTCATTATTATTAACTTCAAATTTCTTTTCTGAAGTCTCTGGTCGCAAAATGTTAATGCTGCTGAATTTTTATTCAAAAGTATGATTTTACTTTTTATTAAGTTTATTAATGATTTCTTCTCTTTTTCTGTCTGGGTGGATCTCTACTAATTTCGTACCTATCTGTTTATATTATTTGGTATATTTTTTATGTTATTGCTCTACTATAACGTGCCTATTGAGGAAATCTTATTGCGGTTAGTACCACGATGCGACGCAGTGAGCTACCAAAAGGTTCGATGCGAAAACCATAAACAAAAACCGTAGACAATCCAAAACACTGATGCACCGCAGTTTGTGAATCGTAGCTCGCTGCGTCGATGTGCTAACGGCTTGAAAATGTAAATGACTAAAAGCGCAAAATTACAGATCGAAGTCTTCGGCAGTTCTAGCCCTCTAACGAACCTCGTGGTAGACCTTAACGGGATCCATCCAGATGACGCCTTCTCTCGGGTGCCTTACGAGAAGGGATCTCTGTTCCTCCGCTATTTGGAAGACAAAGTTGGAGGCCCCGGTAAGTCCTAAACTATGCTCTGTTTTAGATCAACGATGTGTTGGGTCCTACGAATCCGATGACGCAGCTCGTCGTAGATTTGGATGGAGTGCACCCTGATGATGCGTTTTCCACAGTCCCCTATGAGAAAGGATCCTTATTCTTGAGGTATTTGGAGGACTTGTTCGGCGGACCTGGTGAGTTTACAAAGACCACAAATGAGTAGCTCAATGAAATGTCATAAGAAAGGGTGTCATTAAATATGGGTAAGTATATTTCATCTGCAGATGTATTAACTGGGTATTTAACTGGTCATTTCGCTGATTTTGTCATTAAAAGCCAGTAAGAAAGTTCCATAACTAATAGTAATTGAATCGGTCGTATAGGCTATAGTCTGCGCGAAACTGGTTGGGCGCTCCTTAGGTGGGGACAGGGGTGAGGCGGTGGGTTGCCTAGTGTTCGCAAGGCACATGAGATTATAGACAGTGATGACTAATCTCGAGACATCGCACTTAATAAAATAGAAAACAGATGTACCATGCCTAGTAAGTGAACAAAAGAAGTGAATAATAAAAAAAAACACTTAAACTTTTAGAGGTTTTTATTGTAATTGTTTAGTAATTTAAAATAAACCAACAACAAATTATATGAAATTATTTTGAAATATCCTCTAAATCACTTGATTCTGGACTTTCTGAATTTGAGTCTGAATCATCTTGTAAGTTTATAATGATTTCGTCCATCACAGCATCAAATCTATATCATGATTCCAGTATTCTTGTTAATTTTTTGTTTGATGTATTTTCGCATCAGTTTTAATTCTAAACGATTAACATCGGCTTTCCGGTTTTGGAAAAACGTATGCACTTTGAATATAAAATTTTCAACTTTCTATTTATCGGCGGACTCATCTTGCTATTCCAATCTCATGTGCAAGTCAAATCTAAGTAATGACAGCAAGCGCCCCCCGCCCCTCCGTCCCACCGCTCACATACCAAAGGCGCGGCCAACTAGTTCCGGGCGGACTATAGTAGACAGACAGTAGACACTTGAGAAAACAATAATGAATGTTCCTTGTGGTTTATTTTCCTCAAGATATGAATATTTTCAAATAATGAATGTTCCTTGTGGTTTATTTTCCTCAAGATATGAATATTTTCACGACATATAAACAAGTAGAACTCAGTTTTCATTGTTATGACTCGATCGTCAAAACGGCTCGAGTGTCAGTGGCATCAGACTTTTTATTTCAAGGAATTTTGTTTGCGTGCTTAATAATAACAAAGTTTGTTTCTATTTACAATTTGATACACATTCAAATACAATTAGTGACGTGCCGCGCTCTGATTCGCGTTCAATGTCACGCACGCAATGGCTTTATATTTACAGTTATTAAAAAAATATATTAATGAATCGATTAAGTACAAAATTAAGCTGAGTTTTGATGTTTTTAGCTGTGGTACCTATCCCACACAAATTCGTAAACCTTCACTTGCTATGTAAATAACAGTGACGGGAAGATATTATAATATCATCAGCATACACTAAGTGAAAAAATACGTATTATTGAAGCTGACTCAAAAACCACTAATCAGAACTTAAACTTGACTAAATTTATATGGGATATCTCTATAAGTTTAGTAGATACCCTTTCAAAAAAGGAATTTTTCGGTTCTGACGTACCAAACATAAATAAAAATACAACGGATTTCATAACCGCCGGTTTTTTTTTTAAACCTTAAGGTATTTTTCTTACTGTCAACTAGCTTATTATTTGATCTTTTTTTTTGTCTCATTATAATTAATTAATTTATACAGATATCAAAGATCCATTGGGTTAGTAACAGTAGTCTTAACCTATGTTAGTACTTAACTAATAACACAGACAGTGTACAGATGACAAGTGACGTCACCAACTGGCTGTCATGTCTCCCGCATAGAGCGCGTAGAATGCTGTTGGGGCTGCCACGAAGTCTGTTTAGCAGCGAGGCCGCTCTCTTACGCCGTACAGCATTGAAGGCTTTGGTACGTGCCTCAGCGAACATAGATGACGCGCTACAGAACCGAGGCAGACGCAACAGCACTCTAAATGCGTTGTTATACTGGATCCGCAAAGCGTTGTAGGCCTTTTGGGTGTAGTTGAACCACAGGTTACAATCAGTTTAAAATCAGGGCCATTAAATTGTACAACTTCCAAGTTCTTCATAAAATAAATAATGTAATCAAAATCAAGTAACTCCATTATACACAATTAAATTGATCATCGTTTTTGTTTCGCCATTGATACCTAGTTCCCATAAAAAAATATGTTGTTACTAAATTAAAAAGTACCTAACAGCTATATTCACCACTTATATATTCCTTTAATCACCTGCGTGTACCTACTGTCCCTTCACAGAAGTGTTCGATGACTTCCTCCGGTCATACCTGACGAAGTTCAGGAAGAAGTCTCTGGACACCGAACAGTTCAGGAGGTTCCTGCTGGACTACTTCAAGGATAACGCGGCGTTGAAGGAAGTTGACTGGGACACGTGGCTGTACAAGAGCGGTATGCCGCCTATCATTCCTGCGTGAGTTTAAATTGATTCAATTAAATTGTAAGGAGTTCAAATGACAGTTTGTTGGAATTCCATGCGGTACGATGCTTCGATGCAGTTAGTTGATTGCCCGCAAAGGCGGCGTTAAAAAGGTTGAACAACACTATTTAAACTCGCCGTTATTGTGCAATCGATGTTATTGGGCTTTTATTAAAACTATTTATTTTTAATAAATTTTCGAGTACGACGGGTACCGCATGCGGGGTTGAGCAACTATTATTCTATCCTTGATAGTTTATCAATGTTTTCAAGTTATTCCTCATTCGTCAAAGATACAATAATTTTAGTCCATTCCTTAAATAAATAAGAAGATATGCCTATTTCCTTTCTCCAGCTACGACACATCAATGACAAAGGCGATATTTGCGGTCATCGTGAAGATCGACAACCCGAACGCGACGATCTCGCACGAGGACGTGGAGACCTTCACTCCTCACCAGATGATACATATGCTGCAGCGGCTGATCGACCGGCCGGCCTTGCCGCTCGAGAGGCTCATGACTCTTGGCACCGAGTACAAAGTCAGCGGGAATAAGAATAGCGAGATCCTGTATAGGTGGGTAGTTTAGATGTTATTTTTAAATGTTGCCCCTCTTTAAGCTTTTTACTGGGTGTTGGAATTGCAATACTGAACAACTTACTAAAACTATACTATACCACAAGTTTTAGTGAGTTGTGCAGTATTGCAATTCTATCTGGTAGGGAGTGGAATGCTGATGTTGGAAACCAATAAATCATAACCGGAGGAATCTATAGCTTTAGCGCCTGGTTTACCTGTAAATGTTAGCTTAGCGGTATTTTGAAATTCAAGAATATCAAATAGTTTTTTTTTTAATAATATGCGTTTTGGCCTTATATAGCTGTTCAGCGTAACAACAATAACGTCTCTTTCCCAGATGGTTGAGACTGTGCATCAGAAGCAGAGACCACACCAAGCTCAGCGAAGTATTCAACTTTGTGAACAGTCAGGGCCGCATGAAGTACGTCCGTCCTCTGTACAGGGACCTCTATGCCTGGGAAGACGTCCGAGAACAGGCCATAAACAACTTTTACGAGAACGAGAAATACATGATGCATGTTTCCGCCTATACCTTGAGAAAGGACCTCCATCTCAATGAAACAACTAAAGAATAGTACTTTACACGTTTATAATGTAAGATAGTGTAACTATAATTTTATGCCATACTGATTTTGAATAAAATTTTATTTTTATGATGGTTACCTAATGTTTTATTTTTATCTCTTTCCGAGCAGTATTTCAAATGGATGGGTAATTGACTGGTCGTGTTGTTGGTGTTAAAAGAGGAGACCACAGACAAATCCGTGAAGACATTGCAATTCTTTTAAGGGTCTGAAAACGGTATTGTCCGGTATGAGCCTCTACTGTTGAAACTGTGGAACGTTATTTCTATTTTGAGAAACAAAAACCCCGTAACTGTGTCGACGAGAAGTGTGGGTTATCGTTATTATTCTAAGAGGACGATGTATCAGCCGGATTTTGCAAAAAGGTAATTAGTCCCTTTGCTAAATTACATAGTACTTAGGGCGAATTACACCAAACTTTTATACCTAGATTAAGCCGTGTGCGTAGTCCCAGCGGAAAAGTGTCGAATTTCTTCATTCAGCGGAAAACCGCTGGGACTACGCACACGATTAAGCCATAACCTGAGAATATATTTTGAATTTTTTGTAGTTTTTCCATGCTAGAACTGTCAAACGTCAATTTTATTCCACGGATAAAAGATATCTGACTGGTAAAATCAGCCCTTATTCATGTGTCTAAGTAGGAATTAAGTTTCAAAGTTGAGTGAAGGTTCACAGTTTCACACAAAGTACTGAGACTGACGTTACAGAACGAATTGAGGAGTGTCAAAAGGGTATGAAGTTGACAGTGACATAAAATTATAACCTAAATTTTTACGATTGTTTTTGGTTTTGCAGTATTTATGAAGTAAAAATACAATTTGCTTTGTAATCGATTGTGTAACACAAGTAGAGTTTAAATACCATGTCTGCAGCTAAAAGAGTGCAGGTACTATTCTTTCATCATCTTCTAAGCCAATATTTGCTATTTTTCCAGTGATAAACAATAATTTCCTAGGCATAACATAACCTAACTTAATAAAAACAACTTTCATTTTCAGCAATGGGCCACATTTGCTCGTACTTGGCACGTATTTGACTGCAAATGGCAAGACCCCTATGAATCTGCTAATGTAATTAAGAAATATCTGATGGGTTTACATAAACCTATTTATCATCCTATGAACGATTGTGGAGATGTTGTGGTGTGTATCAATAGCCGGGATATCGCGTTGAGAGGTGACGAGTGGCGTAAAAGAGCCTATTTCCACCATACTGGATACCCTGGTGGTGCTTCATGGACATTAGCATGGGAGCTTCATAATAAGGATCCTACTATGGTAAGCAAAAATAAATTGGTCATATTCTTCATGAAGTATTCCTATTGGCTTATTATACAAATGGTTGAATGTTTCTAATTACTGTAACAGGGTTGTTTTATTAAAATCAAAATCAAAAGTCATTTATTCAAACTAGGCTTTTTTTTTTTTGGGTGGGAAATCAACAAATAACTTCTCCCGCTCTGGGTGGAGCGGGAGGGCGTGTCAGACTTTTACTGACTAAAACCACCCGTGTTCCCTCAGTTGCCTGAGGCAACTAGGCTGAGAGTCAGTTTTTTTTGAAGGTCAAAATTATGAAAGACAGTCCCCCAAAACGCCCGCCCTTCACATTATCATTAAATTTGTCATGGCTCCTGCCTAGAAAACAATAATACACAACACTTTCATTTTTACTAAAGTGGGAAACATTTATAGTTACACATTACAATTTCAGTGTGGCAGAATAAATTTAAATTATTATATTTCCGTGTGGTGCCAGACGTAAAAGAATAGCAGTGCTATTCTTAGACATGGGCAAAATGTATCACTAAAAAGAAAAGATTAAAATGTATCTTTCGATCACTGGGATATGTATCACTCTTTTATATCTTTATATCCTTATGTATCACTAGATCACGCTCGCGCGCACGACACGCAGCGCATTGAACTGACCCGATCCCGAACGGTAGCGAACGAAGGTCAAGGTTGAACTAATGACGCAAACTAATATTTTGTTTAATTTGAAATCGCAAATCTACTTTTTTTCTATCCTGATACTAAAAACGATGTCTTTATGACCGAAATTAGTTTGCATAGTTTACTAAAACTTAAAAAAAAAAAGTACACGTACAGTTAAAACCAGTATAGTACTTAAATATTCACATTCCGCTTAACGACTTTATGCCCTACGCACCGGTTATAGAGTTACTAATTTTCTTTTCTGTGCCGACGTATATCAGTTTATAATGGTCAAACAACTCACTCTATCAGTCTTGCGAAAGCGCGACAGAACATTCTAAATAGTGAGGTGCGAAAGAGACGCCTGGACTTTCCGAAAATTTGTTTACGAGTGTGGCTATGCGGTTGTGTTGCTGTTACAGATTGAAAAAAAAAAAGTTTTTCCATCTGTTACTTGTAAAGATACACTGATACACTGATACATTCGGATGTGAATGTATATGAGTGATTGATGGAAACGGATTGATTCATATCTTTTGTATCTATCTCTCCTGAGTTACCCATCTCTAAATAGTACCATCCCATTTCATCCCATAGGTGTCATAGAATGCGACTAAGGGACTTACTAGAGAATGGGCAGCAGTGTTCTCTATGCATTTGACCACCATACTGCCATCGCCAACCTGCCTGCCAAGCATGGCGATTATAGCAGATCCTCCCCTTTTGGGGGAGGCTTATATCCAGCATTGGACGTCTTTCGGCTGATATAATGATGATGAGTACATTTTAGAAGCGCTTTGATGTGGTGTCGTGGACACGGGCCCGTTTTACCCCTGCTAAAAGTTTACTGCAGTCCGTCAATGAGATATTACCAAGAAATCACATCAATCAATGTGCAGTTGCACATGTCTTCTATGTATGAGAAGAAGGTTTTGCCCTGTAGTCGGACAGTTATGCTATGTTAAAGAGTACCACACAGAGGGCATGTGAGAATAGAACTGTTAACAGTTAAAATTTAAGTATTTATTTTATTTTCAGATCATCAAAAAAGCGGTTTATAGAGCAATGAAAGGCAATCTCCAAAGACGTCACACTATGGAGCGACTCTTCATATATCCTGGCGAAGGCGTGCCTAAAGATTTGCTTCAAAATGTGACCAATCAGATCCGTCAGATACGCCGAGTACCAACCAGGCTTGATCAAATACCTGAAGAAGTTACAAAGACCTATCCTAAAGTAATGGATTACCCAGAAGATTATGTACTGAAATAAATTGTTTTTGTTGTTATGTAAATATAAGTAGATAAGATTAGATTGTTAAAAAATAAACGAGGATTAATGAGTTGCCATTTTCTTTAAAACATTGGTAATAATATAACAGCATGCTTGTCATTACTAAAAATATATTTTTGCCACAAAATCTGGCCAGTCGCCTGTTATATTAGCCTTCAAGTGTTAAGTAATTATAACACAATTACTTTTCTATTGTTAATAGAGTCTGCCTAACTATCGAGGGTTTTTTTTGGTGAGAAATCAAATAATTTCTCCCGCTCTGGGCGGAGCGGGAGGGCGTGTCAGACTTACAGACTGAAACCCTTCCGCGTTCCTTCAGTTGCCTGTGTGCCACGGTATCTCTTTCGAATAACCCGCACCCCTGGCAGGCATCGGCCCTTGCGGATTCCCAGTTGGTGCTGACATCACATTGAGGCGCGCGTGGAACACAACGCGCCGTCGGCCCGGGACAATCGAGGGGTTAAGTAGCAAGTGATTTATTTTATTAGGTTTACCAACAACTATTTATACTGCAGACAGATACATTATTAAAAATAATATTACAGTGCAACAACTCATTTTCATTGACCTGCCTTTATCCCAATTTATTTGTAGCCGGCGCAACATATCGTTTTCTGTCCCACTTCTCAGCCGTCTTCTCGGTAGTCAACCCCTTTCTAACTATCTTTCTTCTTGGTCTTGGTTTGGTCCCTACTCTTATAGCCATCGACAATCATACTCAAAACTCATGACATTTTCCTCATTCCTCCGTATCAGCCCTTGCCCAATTGCCCATACCAACTTGACAACAACTTTTCAGTTAATCCAGGCTAGTTAGAGATTAGATTAGTAACTGATAAATACGTGGGATGGGGACAAGTGAAACCACTGCTTACTGTTAGCGTACTGACGTGTATTCATAAAATAACATGGCGGGTGTCCCGCACGCACACATATCGCACACCGGGTGCAATAACGTCATAAATGCTAAAATTGCTAAAATGAGTTATTGATCACAAATTATGTCAAATATGCGTCTACATCCGGTGCAGCAATATCATAAATGTAACTCCTAAAATGTCCCACTGAGGGCGTTAATGTCGTTGCGGTTTTGGCGGGTTTTTGTGACCGCTAGTGCGAGAACGTTCTAATTGGTCAGTTGCGCGCGGCCCCCCGCAGGAAGTGTTTGTGAGTAGGAGCAACAACGTCATAAAGGTAATTATGACAAATATTTCATACAATTTTGGGACAAGAATGTCACAAGTGAACACTTCTGACTTTATGGTTCTATTTTCTATTACAAGCAGCAAGTAATACTGTCATTTATTACAATTATGTCAATATTGTCCCAGAAAATGTACTAAACATAACCTTTAAACCGTTGTCATTATTTATTTTTAATGAAATTCAGATTTAATTTTATTCCACTGTAGTTATAAATTAACGGTTATGTTGGTACTTACAAAATAGGTACTTACAAAATGTAATACGTTTTATTCTTATTTTTAGCTAAAATAAAATTATGGAAGGACGAGGTAAAAAATTAGTGCGGTTGGTTCAACTAAACAAAGAAAGCCATGACGAAGGTGAAGTCAGGGATATGGAGCCAAGTAAGTTTTTATGTATTTTATTAATTATAACTTTTTTCTGCAGGTATATTATCCGCTATTATTTACACAATTTTTTCATTTTTCATTCAGCTTTATCGATAGAACCGAGTTCTCCTTCCATTTCAAACCCTCATGATGGTGATTTAATAAAACAATCCGTTACGAATGCTGTTGAATCTTCAAATATCCGTGATGATAAAACTCGGGTATGGTATAAGATTTTCTAATTATATTTTTTTTGGGTTGTGTTAATATTTTTACGCAGTTTCCTTAATTTCTTTAAACTTATTGTAGCCTATTAGAGTTTCCGATGGTGGAAACTCATCTGGACATGCCATTTCTGGAACCGAAGAAGAGCAATACGTACCTAAACCGTCATCTAGCTCAAATATTAATATTAGTGTTGTTGAATCTTCAAGCATCCATAATGATCAAACTCAGGTATGGTATATTGTTTCATTCACAATTATATTTTTCAGGTGTGTTTTAATATTTTTACCCAGTTAACTTTTAATTTCTTAAAACTTATTGTAGCCTATAAGAGTTTCCTACAGTGAAAACTCATCTGGACAAGACTTTTCTGGAACTGATGATGATGAGCAATACGTGCCTAAACCGTCAACTAACTCAAATAGTAGTAGCAGCTCTAGCAGTAGCTCTAGCAGCAGCTCTAGCAGCAGCTCGGAAAGTTCTTCGTCATCGGAATCTGACCACGAGACCCTTACCACTGGAAATATCAGCCAAGAGTCCGGACCATCGACCATGAAACGTAGTAGAAAACGTAATCGTGATCCAAGCAAATGGAAAAAAAATGTAGCTAAAATGCTGAAAAATTCTGGTCAGCAATATACTTCATTAAAAACTGGGATGGTCAAAGCAGCTAAAATAATGGGCCCGGCTTGTTCAGATAAATGCCGGCTGTCTTGCTCATCAAAATTTTCGACAGCAAAGAGAACTAAGCTATTTGATGCTTATTGGCAGTTAGGCCAATTACAAAGGCAGCGTGATTATTTGGCATCTTGTGTGAGACTTTTAGACTTATCGTATAGGAGAATAAAAGAATCTCGCAAAAATAATCCCAGGAAACCAAACACAACTTTTTATTTATGCAATGATGGAAGAGAAGTTAGAGTATGTAAGACATTTTTTATGAACACTTTGGGTGTCACTGAACGAATTTTACGTACAGTTATAGAATGCAAGCATAATGATGAAAGCCATAACATTATGAAAGAAGATGGAAGAGGAAGACACGGCAAACAAATCAGATTGGACGAAGAAATCAAGCAATCTGTGAGAGATCACATCAACTCGATCCCAAAGATAGAGAGTCATTATTTAAGAGCGAATACTAGTAGACTATTCGTAGAGGGAGATTTAACTATAGCAGAAATGCATAGAAATTACAAGAAAAAGCGTCAGGAAGAAAATAAACCAGAAGCTTGTTACGATGCTTATGCTCGAATTTTCAACACAGAATTCAATATAGGATTTTTTATTCCAAAAAAAGATACCTGTGATGACTGTGATGCCTATAAAAACTCATCTGTTGAAGAGAAAGCAAAATTGGAAAATTCTTATAAATTACACCTCGAACAAAAAAGTTTATCTAGGATAGAAAAAGACGTGGACATGAGGAGGTGTAAATCGGAGAGCAATACTTTTGTAATAATATACGATTTACAAGCTGTAATGCCATGTCCAATTGGAAAGTCATCTGCTTTCTTCTACAAATCGAAACTAAATTGTTACAATTTTACGGTTAGTTCTTACAGTCACTAATAATAATTTAACAGATAATCTATTATTTAATTATTACATTCATACATTTTTCATCAAGTACGTTTTAAAATGTATTTATATTTCAGATGTCAGACGCCAAAAATCAAGAAACAACATGCTTCTTTTGGCACGAAGGAATAGGTAATCGAGGTGCCACAGAAATTGGATCGTGCATATACAACTTTTTAAGAGATCTTGCTGAGAAAAGCCCAGGTTGCGATGTCATATTCTATTCTGATAACTGCTGCGGACAGCAAAAGAATTAGTTAGTAGATTACCTTATTGTGTAATGTTAGTAATTATTTTGACTGTTTACTTATTAAACATAATAACATTGTTTCAGATTCATGTTTTGTATGTATTACTATGCTGTTAACAAGATACAGATAAATTCCGTGACCCATACATTTTTAATAAAGGGCCACACACAGAATGAGGGAGATGCGGCTCACTCAGTAATTGAAAAATCTGTCACTAGGGCTAAAAAATCTGGTGCTATTTACGTACCAGACCAGTACATTTCTTTAATCAGAAACGCTAAGAAGACAGGAAAACCCTTTATAGTAAAAGAGTTAAACTATACTGATTTCAAGGATTTGAAGAAACTAGCAGATGACTTAAATATAAATACAACAAAAAATGTTTCTGGAGAAGCTATTAAAACGAGTGATATTAAAGTTATAAGTTTTATGAAAGGCTGTGATATTTATAAGTATAAAACTACGTACAAGACTGATAATTTTAATGAGGCAAACATTAACGAACAAACCAGGATATTGCGGAAAAACACGACACGACCAAGGAATTATATAAATATAGATGAAATATCTTTGAATCCTGCTTATACGTCTAATATACCGATAAGTGATAGAAAAAAACAAGATCTGTTAGAATTGGTTCAAAAAAATATTGTGCCACGCTATTATGAACATTTTTATAATCAGCTTTAGTTGGTTAATTCTGATTTTTAAGATGTTTTTAAATTAAAAATGATTATTAAATGTAAGAGTAATTAGGTACGAAGTACAAAGATGAAAACATTAAGAATGCTAGAATTATTATAAACTGTTAAATAACTGTACCAGTATAGCCTGTTATGGTAAAAAAAAACCTTTGATTGTTTTCTACAAATTTTATTTTTAACTTGTTAGTTCCTCATAAAAGTCTGATTCTGGGTACTTAAATGTAAAAAAAATATTCATAAATTTGTAAGATTTTATATGCCATTTATTTTAATAATAATGTTGATTATTTTTAACCACTGAAAAAGTTAATTGTAAGTGCTATGTGATACGTTTAGAGTGTTGATTTTTCGTGTAGTTCGGCCTTTATGACGTTATTGCACAGATAAGTTCTACTTTTAATTCAATTTTCTGCACAATAACGTCATAAATGTAGGCATCATTTTTAAAAACATTAAAAATGTACCACTTATAAGACATTTTTATTTCTGAAACAACCTTAATTATAAAATATAGAGTATAAACAATATTTTGGCCATCGATATTTAATAGCATTGTAAATACATTTCACTTTATTAAAACTACAACTTTTAAATCGATCTCCTGAAAAAAACGTAATTTGTTACTTATGACGTTATTGCACCCGGTGTGCGATATATAACATTCCTCCCCTTAGTTTAGGTACACGTCAATTTTATTGAGAACACAATAACAATTGCTTTAACCTAAAAGTATTGCTTATAATTAACCTTAGGGCGATTGCGTTTAGAGCGAGGAGTAGTTGCCAGGGTACTACTGCTGGAACCTTGTGTGGGCTCTGCTGACTGTACGGTAGGTTCTAGGTCAGGCAAAGCCTCCTGGAATTCGTCATCATCCGACCTGTCCGGACCTGGTATTATCGATGACTCATGCGAATCTCCATCTGGCAGAGCCTGGTTATGGCTGTCATGAAGCTCAATAACAGGGTCATCTCTCCCTTCCTCCTCCGCGATAGGTTGAGTGTCCTCGGTCGGCGCTTGACCGACATCGGGTGATGAGTCTTCGCACTGGATCTCCATGTCTATATCCGCATAGTCATTACGCGCGCTATCGTTGCCCTTGTACGCCACTATTTGATTTTTATGTTTTTTAATAGTCATTGAAGTGATATTGTCTCATAATATATATACGATTTTGCCAATTTTCTTTACAATTGTCCCCCTACACCATGTAAATTTACCGTTTGTCGTGTATTTCTTAAACATTACGTGGTCTCCCTGAGAGAACCACTGTTTATTATGGCCTCTTGATGCCTTATTCTGTGAACACTGTTTTTTACGTACAACGTTAGCAAGCGACGGAGATGAGGGCGTCGGCACATGAGGGTTAATCAAGTCCAAACGTGACCTGAGTTTGCGGCCGTATACTAGCTCGGCAGGCGTAACTCCAGTTGTCGTATGTACTGAATTCCTATAATCAAACAAGTATTTCAAAAGATTTTTACTGGAATTCTGCACTCCTTTGACGCTAAGCAAACTAGCTTTAATGCCCTTCTTAATTATTTTAACATAGAATTCCGCCTGTCCGTTGCTAGCTGGATTATAAGGCGGTGACGTCACATGCGAAATTCCGTTCAGTGCACAAAAAGTCTCAAACTCACGCGAAGTAAATGCCGTGCCATTGTCACTAACCAGAGTGTACGGAATTCCGAACCTAGACATAAAATCGTACAATTTTTCGATTGTTGCCGTAGACGTTGACGCGTTTTTCATATTATACACTTCTGCCCACTTTGTATAAGCGTCTACAATAACTAAAAATGTATTACCGTTTATAGGGCCGAGGAAATCGCAATGTACTCTATGGAACGGGTGTGGCGGGTATGGCCACTGCGCAAGAGGCGCGCGAGCCGGCGTCGGGCGCAGCTGTAGGCACACATCACATGAATTTATCATGCTTTCCAGTGCCGCGTCAACCCCTGGGAACCAGAACCTAGACCGGACCTCCGCCTTTGTTTTTACTATACCTAGATGTGACCGGTGAAGTTCTGTTAACACCATCTTTTGGAGGTTTCCAGGGATAACTACCTTGTGGCCCCTCATAACGCAGCCGTCTTCATAAGAAAGTTGTAACCTACATAAATGAAACGGTTTTAAGGTAACATCTACCATTTTCGTTGGCCAACCGTTTAAGATGAAATTAATCACTTTTTGCAAAGTTGCATCTTTACGAGTTTGTTCGCGCAACTGGTTTAGTGTTACCGGTAAATTACCTTCTACGACGAAATTGATGTACGAGGCGCGATCCTGGTATGTCTTGTGTGGCGTCAGCGCCGCCGCACGCGCCCCCCTTCGCCGCGCGCGCCCCCACCCGCTCTGGCAGGCTGGCTCGCGATAAAAAATCCGCACTATTGTCAGCGCTCCGAACGTATTCAATATTAAAATTGTAACCGCTTAAAAACATACCTAGCATATCGTTGCAGCCTGTTCGCGGACACTTCCGGTATGCCACGATACGGGCCAAAAATCGATAAAAGTGGTTTGTGATCCGTCCGGAGGGTGAACGGAACGGCCCGGCACCGATCGTACCTGTACTAAAGAAATCGGGGTCGATTAGGATTTGCGCCGATTATTCCACAGGTGTAAACAAACAGCTGGTAGTCGATCAATATCCTTTGCCAACTATAACCGAGTTGTTTGCAAAATTGCACGGCGGTCAACAATTTACAAAATTAGACCTGTCAAATGCGTACAACCAGTTCGAATTAGATGAGAAATCGCAGGAATTGACTTGTATCAATACGCACCGTGGAATTTATAGATATACAAGAATGGTTTTTGGTCTATGTTCAGCACCGAGTTTATTTCAGCGGGCCATGGAAAGCGTGTTAGCGGGCGTGCCGGGCACGCTATGTCTGCTAGACGACGTGCTCGTCACGGGCGAAAACACTGAACAGCACTTGCTTAGGCTCAATGAGGTGCTCAAAAGATTACAAAACGCAGGCCTCACACTGCAAAGGGAGAAGTGTGAGTTTTTTAAAGATGAAGTCGAGTATCTAGGTTACGTAATTAATAAGGACGGCCTAAACAAATCTCCGCTTAAAGTCAAGGCTATGATAGAAGCGCCGGTACCTGCGAACGTAAATCAGCTGCAATCTTTCTTGGGGTTGGTAAATTATTATAGGAATTTTGTCCCCAACGCGTCTAGCATATTAAATCCGCTATATGATTTACTGAAAAAGGGAGTAAAATGGGTATGGTCAGATGAGCATAATAAGGCGTTTATCGCCATTAAGGAATGTCTGGCTTCGGAACAGGTGTTAGCGCATTTTAACCCGGCCGCGAAATTGGTGCTCATCGTAGATGCTGGACCAGCTGGATTAGGGGCGATATTATCGCAGATCGACGCCGACGGCGAACGTCCGATATCTTTCGCGTCGCGAACGTTAAACGCGGCCGAGAAACGATATTCGCAAATCCAGAAGGAAGCGACCGCGATCATTTTTGGGGTACGTAGGTACCACCAGTATTTGTACGGCCGCACAGTGGAACGAATGTATGGGAGCGGTTGGACGTAGACATGTCCGAAAAATAAGAGTAAAATTATGACAAACTAATGATGCCATCTTATTCGATTACTTAATGCCTTCATAAATTGTGGTGATGAATTTCTTCATAACTCCCATATTTCGGGAGTAATTTGAGAAAATGTGAAATTTTACTATGAAAATGAGTGTATCGAGCTCTCTCCCTCCTGATTCCGGGCTTGTTTCAAGTAGCGGTCTCTAATATCGTAATGCTATTACTAAGAGCTATATTTAATACTAAGACACATAGTGCGCCAAATGTGCACTTTCTGGGATAAAAGGAAATGAAAATTTAAAAAAAAAAACGTTTTTTCCCCATTTGTATTTACTTTAAACCGCAGACAGACTTATTAAGAGGTCTATAAATATATTATATATATATACAGAAATATATATTAACAAAAATATTCACAAGAACTGATGAGAGTATGACTTTTAAGTAAGTTGATAATAAATTACCTAGTTTCATTAAAAGTACAATAAATAATTAAGATGTAAGCTCTAATTTACTAAGTTACACATTTTAAAACAATAACATCATTTAATTATCTTCGTCATCATCATCATCATCAATTAATTCAAATTCAGAATCGATGTCCGCTAAATCATTTATGTTAACAAATTCGATATCACTTTTCTCAGAATCCGTAAGCTCATAAAATTCCTTAAAAGAAGATTTTTTTACAAACTTATTTCCTTTTGGACGGATACTTGTAACAAGTGGATCAGAAGACAGTAAAAGATTGTGCATAATATCTTCATTGCATGAGATACTGCTATGCTTTCGAGAATGCCCCTCTCTATATTTTCTAAAATCTTTATTTCTAGCCTCAGATGCCTCTTCGGATAGAAAACCAATGGGCACAATTGACATGTTCTGAACTATGTCTGGCCCATGCATTAAAATTTTATGAAGTGAAGAAGGCATATAATACCATGGGTATAACTCCACGTAAAGCTTAGCAGTATCAAAGCAGAACTCTCGGAATTTAGTTACGTTGATCTTCTCTCCTGATGAAATACACTGCAAGATCACACAGATTTTTCTTAAAAGCATAGCATCTATTCCGGTCAGTTCAGCAGATTTAGTGTAGTTTTCAAAAAATCTCCTTGCCGAGTTGCCATTGTTGGTGGATCCACTGCCTTGTTTCACAACATCGAGAAGTAAGCCCGTTTCTCTTCTTACAGCCTCTTGAACTCTTTTCTTCCTGTCATCAACTTGCCTTTTTGCTATATCACCCCTTACTTGCCATGATTTTATGTCTAATTTGTAGGAAATGTGTAATAAGCATTCCATTGAGCGAATCCAAGCGTGAAGGGTGCTTAAGCTATATTTATACATGTCCTCGTTTGCGTGTTTATCTTTGATTAACTCTAAATTATTCATTTCTTTAGGACAAGCCTTGCATATGTCACACACTGAAGCTGCTGTATTGGATATAATGGAATGAATTTTACCATCAATCATTGTCAACAGCAGTTGGTGTTTGACACTAATTCCATCAGTGATGGTGGATGGAGTTAAGGCTTCAATCTCTGCTTCGATTTCAGCCATCTCTCTCTGCACATTTTCTTTGGTTTCCTTTATAAACTTAAACAATATTGGCCGGCAAAATGAAGTGGAAGATGGTCGCTCGTTTTCCCAAATTGTTACACCTTTTGAGACGAGCCGCAGTGGTACAAGACTAATCATAAAATTACTAGCAAGATCGATTTGCTCATCTTCACTCGTCCTTTGATGATAAATGCTTTGGCTAGATGATCCGTCAAAACCCCATTTGCTGGTCAATACGAGCTGTTGATTGGGATCAACAGGGGTTTCTAACGACCTAATAAGTCTTCTTGAGGTTAAATCCATCAAGGCTTGTAATTTGATTTTTGCAGAGCTCTCTGTAACTGTGAGATCTTCTTTGGCCGGATAGCACTTAATTTTTTCTTTAACCAACATGTAGTAACTCGGGTATTGAAGAGCTCCTTCTTGAGTGTTGAAATCCCGAAGAGTGTTATAGCGCCATTTCGATAAGTTCATCGATACATAAAGAGCCAATGCCTTCAAAGGGGATATTTCCCGTACCTGAATTGATTTACCTTCAATGAAGGCTTTGATTTTTGAGGCCTCTTCTGGATTCTCCGTCAAGTATTTCATAACATAAGCTGTATCGCTTTGTCCTGCCTTTTGAAGCGCCCTTTCGGCCGAAAACATAATTTCAGCGCTGCTACTGCTGCATGAAAGACTATCTTCAGTGCGTCTTCTTTTTTGCCGGTTACTAAGGTCCTCAAAAGATTTACGAGGACTAGGATGTGTACAAGTTGAAGCATCAGATTTAGCAGGAGAAATTATGGGCTCGATGACGTCACTTATATTTTCTGTAGAAGGTTCCATATTTTCATTCTGTAATTCCGGCCATTGAATTGCAGCCTGTAGCCAAATCTCATGTTTCTTCCGAAACTTATCTGTGCTTCTTCCAGACTGTGTCCATTTTGCATAAATGCGGTAGCAAAATCGACGACACCAGTCTTTTAAACTTGTTTCAGCACTTTCACATAACTGAACACAACTGTTATCTTTTAAAACACTGAACAAATAGTTAAAGTCGCGTAAATCTTTATGTGCGCGTGCGCATAAAGCAACGTGAATATCAAGATTTGTATTAAAATTTGGAAAATACATTGCGAGATTAGCTTGGATACAACGAGGTGTAAATCAACACTGATTTTAAAGTTACTAATAGTGACCTATTTATATAAAATCCAGGTATCCCAGGTATCCTTTGTTAAATATTGCAAGGTAATTAGTTATTGTGATAATTAGTAAATGATGCATGCTAAATTAGTGTATTAAGAGCCATTTAGTAATTAAATAATAGCAATGTTCTTATCAGTAATCATTAGTGCATCAGTTTTATATGTAAACCTTAAGTCCCTAATTATATATCCTAATTAGCTTATATCTTCTCTAATTGGCTGCTCAGAAATGTTATTGTAATAAGGTAAACCTTTAGAAAAACGGTTTTAATCAACAAAATAAACAAAAAATAAAAAAATTGTGTTATAAAATAAACATCACTCTTTATCCCAGAAAGTGCACATTTGGCGCACTATGTGTCTTAGTATTAAATATAGCTCTTAGTATTAGCATTATGATATTAGAGACCGCTACTTGAAACAAGCCCGGAATCAGGAGGGAGAGAGCTCGATACACTCATTTTCATAGTAAAATTTCACATTTTCTCAAATTACTCCCGAAATATGGGAGTTATGAAGAAATTCATCACCACAAGTTATGAAGGCATTAAGTAATCGAATAAGATGGCATCATTAGTTTGGCATAATTTTACTCTTTTTTTTCGGACATGTCTACGTCCAACCGCTCCCATACATTCGTTCCACTGTGCGACGAGCTGTTCCATTTTGTAACATTTCCTCAAATTCTTTTTTTGCGATCTTTAGACGGTCCGGTGCCAATCGTCGTGGTCGTGATGTTACCGGTGGGCCAGACGTCGTTCTAATGTGGTGCTTTGTATTGTGAATAGGCACATTTTGTGATCCAGCTGGTCTTGTTATTTCCGGAAAACATCGTAATAAGTCGAGGTAAGTTGAATGACCCGTAAACATTTTCAACGACAGCACTTCGTGTGTTATGCCGTGAGATGAAGGCGCGCTGACGGTCATGTTTGTTATTGAGTCGATTAATTTCTGTTGCCTGCAGTCGACTAATAAGTTATAGAAACTTAAAAAATCAACGCCTATGATTGGCCTTGAAACGTCAGCAATAATAAACTTCCAAGTAAACTCACGACGTAATCCAAGGTTAAGATTCAGTTGATATGTACCGTATGTAGGTATCGAAGTGCCATTTGCAGCGACAAGTTCGTAGTTACATTTGCTTTAATGCAGTTGATTATGTAAGTACGTTTTAGGGTAAGCACACACGTCTGAACCCGTGTCTACGAGAAACTGTAACGTTTATCTGTGACAAATAGGCGGCGTTTACATGTAGAGCAGTCGTCAGCCGCCATTACTGACTGCTTTTGCAGTTTTCCGGCTGGAAATCACACGGCTGAACACATTTGGTGGCCTTTGCGCCAAACTTGTAATGATACCAACATGTTGGGTAGTTCTTGCTACGTGACTGAGATCGACTTGGGCGGGATTTCGAGCGGTCTTCGCGTCTACCTGATCGGCCCGGGCGGGAAAGGTCATTGACCATTTGCGTTAAAGTCTGGACTTGCTTCGTTAGCTCGGTCATTTGTTTACACATGGTATCCATTTCACTCACCCCGTTTGTTGATGTCGCCGCAACTTGATGACTACGCGGCACGACATCGTGTATTCTGTCGGCGAGGTCAGCTAACGCATCGAGACGCACAGATGCCTGAGACGCGATTATGGACTGTATGTTGCTCGGCAAGCGGCTCGACCATATCGTTCTTAAAAATTCCTCAGGTACTTTCGGACCAGCAAGGTGCTGCAGGTGCCGGAGGAATTGCGAGGGCTTCCTGTCGCCCAGCTCTTCGTGTGTCAGCAATTGGTGCACTTTTTTTTCGCGGGATTCCGAGAGTCGCTTTATGAGCTCCGCCTTCAATTTTTCGTATTTATCGGTCGCTGGTGGATTCACTATGATATCTTCGACCTCTGTTGCGTACCGTGGGTCGAGATGGCTGACGACGTAATAGAATTTGGTTGTGTCCGCCGTAATATTCGATATCGCGAACTGGCCTTCTATTTGTGCGAACCAAATCGCAGGCTTTTCCGGCCAAAATGGCGGAACACGCACGCCTACGCGGAACACATCTTGAGACTCAGTTTTCTTCGTATCAGCTTCTACCTGCTCGGAATCATTCATTATGTTGTTTTGTCACTAAAGTTATTTGTCACTTAAATAGTTTATGAGTCTGCGTATTGTAGGTACACTAAATTAGGTAGCACTAGAAGCACGTGTTAAGTTCACGGGGTCACCACTGTAGAGTCTTGTGTGTATTTGGTGGTTTAGGATGTCTTCAAATAAACACAGCTCTAACAATTAAAAGTTTATTCGTAAAGACAATGTAAGTAAATTATAATATAAACACTGCAATTATACGAGGCGCAAGTCGATCGTCATGCTCTATGCGTGGTTTAGCGCAGACTGCAGAGGGCGACTGAGGAACGCATAAAGTGCGCAGGGATCGAGGAGGCGGCGCGAGGAGCAGCTCGGAGATATGTTGGTAGAGCGGCTGATCTGTAGGTAGTTATAGCCTACAAGTACTACCCCCAAGCACGGAATCTTATCACCGGTGTAGGAAAATAACCGTTTTTTTGTTGTAGGTTACAACTTTCTTATGAAGACGGCTGCGTTATGAGGGGCCACAAGGTAGTTATCCCTGGAAACCTCCAAAAGATGCCGACCGACCGATTTGCACTTTTTACATTTGGATTTCGCAAAACGACACTGAGATGTTTTGTGGTTGTAATAACCACACACTTGACACTGTACTTTATCACCTACGGAGCTGCGTTCAACGGTGTTCGCTCGCTGCTGTGCTTGTGTAATTTTGAACAGTTGTTCGTGATGTACCTGTGTTGGCTGCGCGGCCGCCGCGCCCGCGCGCGCGCAATGTACACTCTCCGCCAAATCCACGGCCTTGGCCAGAGTCAAGTCCTTAAGGTCCTGTGCGAAGAGCTTATCCCTCTCCGGCCCAGAACTCATTCCCATGACGAATCTGTCTCGGAGAGCTTCGCCCACGTTAGTGAAACCGCAGTGCGCCGACAACCCGCGCAGGCGCGGGCGGCGCGCCTGACTGACTAAACGTTTCTCCCGTCTGCTGCATAGCCGCGTAAAACTTGAACCGCTCGCTGAACCCACAGCGCTTTGGTGTGAAATGTTCGTCTAGCAATCCGACGATATCTTCGTATGGCACGTCCTGCAGCTGTTTTGGTAGGGCGAGGTCAGCTGCCAGTTTGTACGTGCCATCGCTGAGCGCGCTAAGTAGTATCGCTCGTCGCTTTGTTCCCGCCGTATCTTTAGTCGAATTTATGTCATTCGCGATAAACCACTGTGATATCCGAGCCTTGTACGTTTCCCAAGACTGGGTGTTATGGTCAAACGATGACAAAATCCCGAATATTGCACCGGACATTTTCCGTTACGTTTTTTTCTCGTCGCCACTGATAAATACGTGGGATGGGGACAAGTGAAACCACTGCTTACTGTTAGCGTACTGACGTGTATTCATAAAATAACATGGCGGGTGTCCCGCACGCACACATATATAACAGTAACAATACAAAAGTCTGGCAACTACTTCGATTGAAATAGCAAACAAATGTAATTTTGCTGGCTAGTGGTCGCAAGCGCTATTGCGCATTAGTACCTGGGTTCCTTCTCAGGTCGGGCAGTGTTATTGCGTATTTTCAGAAACAGCCGGGAGTCTGAATTTGTGCCCAGTTGATGGCACTGGCTCGCCCCCTATTTACTTGGGAATAGGAAGAGGGCAGGGCAGAATAGAAGTTAGTCACACCAAAAAAAAAAATATAACTGGTGAAATGTGGGTGTGCCTACTATAGGTACACGTCTGCCCAACCCAAGGCGTGATGTTATGATTATTTTGGGTTTAAATTATTCTAACCCAAACAAAGATTCATGCGGTCCATGGCCCTGTACGGGGCACCGGTGTGGGTGCCTTCATTGAGGCGCCAACCAGGTCGCCGGTTGAAGGCGTCCCATAGGGTCATGGCCATCCGGATGGTCCGGGGGTACCGCATGATCTCCGGTGAGGCGGCGGGCCTCCTTGCCGGATTGCTGCCATGGGATCTGGAGGCAAAGGTCCTCGCGCACACTTGGGAGTGGCCGGTTCCGCTGCCACGAGAAATCACGGCACAGCGGACAGACCCCGGTGGGATCTCATGGCGACATGGAGAGTGCGATTGTCGTAACCCAGTGCTGGGCACGCCACGATTGCGGCGGTAATTCCGCTCTTTGAGGAGTGGATTGAGAGGCGCCACGGCGTCCTCTCCTTCCGCCTAACGCAGGTCCTCACCGGACACGGCTGTTTCGCATAAGGCGGGAGGAAACGCCCGGGTGTTTCCACTGCGAAGATCGCCCGAAGATACCGTGGCCCTTGCACAGGCAACTGAGGGAACACGGGTGGGTTTTAGTCAGTAAAAGTCTGACATGCCCTCCTGCTCCACCCAGAACGGGAGAAGTAATTTTATGATTTCCCACCTTCAAAAATATAAAACCCATGTGAAGATGGTATCGCTTTACAAAACACATTGAGTTACAGTATAAGTACCTACCTACCGTTATCTTAAAGTAATCAGTACTCAAGTTATCAGTTATGTTATGTAGCTATATTAAATCTTGGTTTTTCCATATAATTAATTTAATTCTTATTACTAGGATTTTATTAATTAGCGGCTTATCTTATCAAACACTTGGGCCAAAAATCAGTGGTACCTATTTCCTTTTGCTGAATGGTAAACAAGTTGTAGATCTAATCCTGTAATTTAAGACATACAGTTTTTCCGAACTAGCTCGAGGTACGAGGTTCCTGTTAAACGAAGAAGGAATATAGATGCAGGGTCTATTACTATAAGCTAATTTGAACTGATTTGCTTCGATAACATGCAAGTATTTTTCGTTTTTGTTGCACAGACATAAAGCTCTTTCGGACCGGCTTAAGCCGATTCCGCGTCTATTAGTTTTATTTATTTATGCATTCACATCTAGCTAATTATCGTTACAGTTTTTTTTCTACCATTACCTTAATCAGTCTATCATATTTCCACTGCTGGGAAACAGGCCTCCTCTCTTCGAGAGGTAGTGGGTTGTAATCTATCACACGGGCCCAGTCAGGATTAGTAGATGTCGCATGTCTTCAAATTTTTGGTTCTAGGTCATGCCGATTTCCTCACGATGTTTTCCTTCACCGTTTTGAGAACAGCCTATCCTAAATTTATCGAAATGTCACCCTTATACATACGTCAGCCGCTTCGCCAACGAATTATTTTGTCTGGTAAATAACCAGTGTATTTGGTAGTTTAATTGATTTATTGTGGTCCTGATAAATTATAAATTCTTTGTGGTATAAAAAACATTTATTTGTGAGATTGTGTAGGTAGAGAGAAAATAAAGGTAGTGACGCTTAACCAAAATTGTGTCAGATGAAAATTTATTTTCCAAATTAACGCCACATGGCGTTATCGTAGATTTTACCGGGGTACCTGGGGAAGCCATTGTCAGCGACTGGTGCTACATCTACGACCTTCACAGCTGAAACCTCCTCAACAACATCAGCGGCAGCGACTTCAACATTTTCTGCGTTGTCGACGAAGCGTACAGCTTCGGGAATAATCTCCTCTGCGTTAACTTCTTCCTCGGCGACTTCGCTGTATTCAATACCCTCAGCGACATCAACGAAGTTGACAGCATCAGCGGGAATCTCCTCAGCAACGGGGGCGACTTCCTCCTTGGCGATTTCGCTGTATTCAATGTTCTCAGCGACATCTACGAAGTTGACAGCATCAGCGGGAATCTCCTCAGCAACGGGGGCAGCGACTTCCTCCTCGGCGACCTCGCTGTATTCAATGCCCTCAGCGACATCAACGAAGTTGGCAGCATCAGCGGGAATCTCCTCAGCAGCGGGGGCAGCGACTTCCTCCTCGGCGACTTCGCTGTATTCAATTCCCTCAGCGACATCAACAAAGTTGACAGCATCAGCGGGAATATCCTCAGCAGCGGGGGCAGCGACTTCCTCCTCGGCGACTTCGCTGTATTCAATGTTCTCAGCCACATCTACGAATCTGACAGCATCAGCGAGAATGTCCTCAACAGCGGGGGCAGCGACTTCCTCCTGAGCGACTTCGCTGTATTCAATGTTCTCAGCCACATCTACGAATCTAACAGCATCAGCGAGAATATCCTCAGCAGCGGGAGCTACAACTTCCTCTTCAGCGACATGGTCATTTTCGTATTCAATGTGTTCCACAACATGAACAACCTCCACACCTACATTCTCCATAGCCTCAAAAACTGCTTCGGCGTCAGCAGGGATCTGGGCCTCCGCTAGTCTCATGGCTTCAACAATTTCCTGGGGGATGTACAGAGGCTTGATGTCCACAGGCTCGATCATAGGCACGTATGGCACATCTTCAAATTCGGGCAGAGGAGCGTCGGGCATTGCGACAGGCTGGACCAGTGGGGTGGCTAAAGCCACGGAGGCGAGCGCTAGTACGATGAAGAGCTTCATATTTGCTGAAAACAGAAAACAAAAACTCAAAATGTATCGTTTTGATTAATTTAATAAGATAGCTTTTTGTTATTGTTCTTTTAGTCTAGATTGTGAAACGGCTTAACGTGTCGTAAGTTCTTGAAACACAAAAAATCTTATCTATTGCCAAATAGGGCAAAGTGTTTTATGATTAATTGAATTAGATAGCCAAGGCAAGGTGACTAGAGAAACCACTTAATGCTTTAAAATTTTCCTTAACTACAGTTAAAAGTGCAAATATTTTAAACAAATTATTTCAAAGACTAAAATATTTGAATAGTACCGAGAGCAGAGGAAAGTAATTGCATTATGCGAGACATTTCTTTACTCATTCATTATGACAATTGGCTTATGTGCTAATTAAACTTGTAAATCCTGAACCAATAAGCAGATTGCTTGTCGAAGAACCGGAACATTCACAACAACACGTATTCATAAAAATAAAACGGTGGAACAAAGAACTCACCTGTGCGTTATTCTTTCCAACAAATAAACTGTCGTTAATTACATTGACTTTTTTATATATAGGTATCTAGTTGTGCTTATCCTAATCTTACGATAAGTATATCAGTTAAATCTGATTTGTCCACGTATTTTGATTTTTTAAATAAATGCCTTATTGATACTAATGTAGTGACTAAACCAAGCAGCAAGCTAATTAGTCAGACAATTTATTATCTAGGCAAAACAATACAGTTTAATTATCGGACCATCATCTTGGAGAGTTTTCCTCAAAGGTCGGTCGCTAGGTAGGTATTTCATTTTCAAACTTTAAATTCCTCTGTGTAGGATAGCAACATTTGGGCTCGACAAATCTTATGCAAACCCAACTCTTGATCTAAATCAATTCATCATCATTATCATTTCAGCCAAAACACACCACTGCTGAACAAAGGCCTCCCCCAAGCTCCACCACTTCGTCCGGTTCTGTGCTTCCTGCATCCAGCTCATTCCTGCGGCCTTTACAAGGTTATCAGTCCATTCCAACTTTACGTGGTCCGGTGCGCGGTCGCCATTCCAGACCCTTTCGGCCCCATCGGCCATCTGTTCTACGAGCAATGTGCGGTGCCCACTGCCACTTATGTTTGGCAATTCTTCGGGCTATGTCGGATACCTTGGTTCTCCTGCGGATCTCTTCATTCCTGATCCGATCAAATAGGGAAACTTCAAGCATTGCCCTTTGGGTGGGTTTTAGCCTTTTGATAAGGCCCATTGTGCCCAAATCAATTGCTGCATAAGAAAATATTGTTACAAGTCGAGTCAACCTGTCAGCAGCATATGACACGTTATCATTAAACAACTGTTCTTTCAAGTAATCTACCTCACGTTCGACTCAATTTAATGTGCGCATTTATACCTGAGAACAGTGGTGGCCCAGTGGTAACGGCTACGACTTAGGGGTTGTAGGTCGTGCGTTCGTACCCAGTCAGGCGCATTACCTTGTACCTATACATCATTTCATAATTATTGCTCTCAAAACTGAGAAGGAAAACATCGTGAGGAAACCGGCATATCCTAGAACCAAAAAATTCGAAGACATGTGATATCTACCAACCAGCACTGGACCCGCGTGGTGGATTACGGCCCACTCCCTCTCACGGAGAGGCCTTTGTTCCAGCAGTGGGAACGTTATAGTTATAGGCTGAGTATGTATGCAGTTATGTATTTATACCTAAATGAATAATTTAATTGCTTGTTTTTAGTCAATCGGAACGGCACAATGTAGATTGTCAGAAAAATGGGCTTCCTCAGGGAAGTATGCTGGACTCCTATACACTTCAGCTGCGATCAGCCTGTCCCATCTTAATTGCAGCGTTTCACTAGGCCGACCACCTAGCATGAAAATGCTGCAGAATAGACGATAGTTCTGGAGACACATGCAATATACCTACTACAAAATGCCCTCCAGCCTATCTCCTAACCAGCGTCGCGATCTCTATAACTATCTGTAAACTGGAATTTTGGCATATTCCAATATTGATTAATGTTCGAGCCTACGCTACCTGGGAGAAACAAAAGATACTCATTCTTTTTCTTATCGTGTCAATGGCAAAAATAACACGAAAAAATATAGGTATCCTATCGTTTTTTCAATTCGTTTGGTCCAAAACTCCGCAACGCGAATACCGTTCGCTGACGCAGCCATTAGGTCCTCACGTGTGCAGGTGACAGGGCATGCAATGCAAGTAGTCTGTGGAGACGCCGCATACATACCTGGGCTCCGAGCCGTCCATAAACCCCCACTTGTGGTTGGTGCGGCCTACGGCAACCCGTGTTCCTTCAGTTGCCTGTATGCCAGGGGTCACGGTATCTCTTTCGAACAACCCGCACCCCTGGCAGGCATCGGCCCTTGCGGACCCCACCAGGTGGTGCTGACATCTCTATCTTGTCCTTACCGGACAGCGAGCTACCTATTACTCGCCATCCGCAAGCTCGCGCCTACGGTGGCCGGGAATCAGCCTGGCATTCTCGACGCCCAGGGCGTCTCCTGCGGCGACTAGGGCCGGGAGGGCGCACATACTGCCTGGCCTACTGGGGTACAATGACACTCATGTAACATAACATAATATTACGTCTTGTTTCTCCGAGGGCTTGAGTAGATGTATACCTATAGTACACCCTCATTTCTTCATTTCAGTTATGTTTAAGTCCCATGTAATAAGGGACGAGCCTATTGCCATCAACTGGGCACAAATCCAGACTCCGGGCTGCTACTGAGAAATTGCAGATGGAAAACCCAATAACACTTTGCCAAGCAAAGGTCTTGCGGAGCATGAGGACCTGGGAATCGAACCCAGGGCCTCATGCTCCGAAGTAGCGGTTGCGATCACTAGAACAACGAGGAGGTCTTAATGCAATGAATTATTGTAGCAAAGACTCGACTACAAGTGCTACCTGGTTGTCCAGTGACCAGGGTGCACCGGATGAACTTAGGGTCGATTTGATAATAAAGACATAGGAACGGCTTTCACCAAACCTGACAAGCTTGATGATTGAGAGGATATTTTTTTCAAGCTGTTGAGTCGTCATTGGCCCTCAAATGATAAAGTAAGTACATGCTGACTGAAGTATTTTACCTTTTCCTTAAAAACTCATTCACAAATTACAAGCCTTACTTTTGATTTATAACAGCAATCAGCTTATCCATTACTGATTTATCACTATGGTTTTTTTCTTAGAGATTATTTACTCACAATAATAAAAATCACGCGTTAAGTAGATTACGTATTTTAATATCTGCTTTAATTACTTACCCAGCTAAACTGCAAACATTACTCATTCAGTTGTAATTGATTATTTATCATCAATCTATTAATAAACATTAATAGAATTTAGGAGGATAAAAATAAAATGTAAATTGGAGAATCCAAAACCCTCTTCAGTGAGTATTGCATAATCCCTTGTTTTTGTTTCTGCGAATTCATATCTATCACTGTATTCATTCACGTTTACTCTGCTTTAGGTAGGTAGGCTTTTTATATGTAACATTTTAATTGTAGAAATACTTACAAGCAGTTACAATGTGGATAAGTTTTCTATTGGTTATTTCGCATCAATGAAAGTAAAAATACAAAGCTTACATCGCTGCTTGCGATAAGGTATCTACTTGTTTGAAGCTGGAAGGTGGTACCATTTTCCAGCTTCAAACCTGTTTTATCATCCCGTGTCTTTTTTTTTTTTTTTGCGGTTGGGTAATCATCAAATGACTTCTCCCGCTCTGGGTGGAGCAAGAGGGCGGGTCAGACTTTTACTGACTAAAACCCACCCATGTTCTCTCAGCTGCCCGTGTGCCAGGGGCCGCGGTATCTCCTTCGAACAACCCGCACCCCTGGCAGGCATCGGCCCTTGCGGGCCCCACCAGCTGCTACTGACGTCCCCCTGCGACGGGTCAGCACAGTGGCCCCGCTGCCTACCACTTTTCGGCCGCAGGGGATAGGGAGAGCGGCCAACGCTATACCGACACTCCTCTTCCCCTGCGGCCCCACCGCGTCCGCCATCAAACGGTGGCGGCCCCGTCCAGGCCACGGAAGGGAAGAGCGCTACTCAGAAGTACCGGCACTCCTCCTCCGCCGCAGCCTGTAACTCTCAGCCGCGATGCCTCCCACTCGACATCGCGGCTCGCCCCAGCCGCGATGCACCTCACCGCAACCTACCCTTTGGCCGCTACGTCGCACACTGGTCCCAAATTAAAAAAAAGTGGACATTGATAGTAGACCGCTGATATTTTTTTTTATTGTTGATATAATGATAACAGATAAGGCAAAAAAATATTATTGTCCTACTTCAAATACTTTTCTCTATAAAAAATATTTCTTTTTTTTTTTGTATGGGAGTGATTACATTTTACTCAATTTCTCAAAAACCTTAAGCGATGTCAAGATGGCATTCACATATGTTAGAAAACTAATAATTCTGAGTATTTGGCTCGAAGAAACTTATTGCTTATCTCTGCGTACTTTCGAGATAATAGTGACAGAAAATAACAATTTTTTTTAATGTTAATTGTTCGCTTTTTTTTAATCATAGCCTTACTCATATCGCAATAGGTCCGCTGGCCAGCAAAATGGAGCTTCGACGCGAGTTTGCCGGGATAACAAGATGGCCGCCTCTCATGACGTAACGTAATACGGTCACGAATCGCGCGCGTACACCTCACTCAGTTAGAGATGGTCAAAAGCGTGATTTTCCTGTCACTGTGATTGTCGTTCCAGTTACAAAAAAATCGCAGTGAAAAATCACTGTGACTTTGTCACATGTGTGATTTTACTAAAATCACTCACGTGTAACCGCTACTGTTGTTGCAGAATATAGATTCAATAGCTGATCCCAAACAACCTTCACAGTTTTTACAGGCTTAGGACTGTCACCCAAGGATTGTGTGGCATGTTTCGGTTTATTTAATGAATAAAATAAAATAAAAAATTATAATAGGTATTTTATTATAAGTTAGAGTAAATGAACAAATTGTTTAAAAGCCTTTTATAACTGACAGTAAATAGGTCTATAAACCTAGCTATGCCGAAGCCATGCGTATGTGAAAACAACAGAAATAAGGAATCAATCGCTGTCGCTGTCGCAGTCGAAGAGCGCATTCGCATCGCGCTCTCTCTCGGCAAATTTCGTTTCGCGTCGTGAGTCGTGACTACTATTCGTGTTGTGACTTTTGTTAAATGAGTGAACGGGGTGACTATAGTGACAAAGAGCTGAGTGCATAATTTTCACTCATACAGACCTATGTGACAGACCTAAGTGATTTTGTCACGATATTATTTAATGAAAAGTCGCAGTGATCATTTGAGAAGAGAGATAGCAACGTTTTTTTGGTCGTGACGTGATTTTTGTCTCATCTCTACACTCAGTGTACAACTAAATGTGGTTGCGATAAGACGTGTCCTTATTTTTTCTGTGCGCTTGAAGAAATGCTTGTTGTTTGTTTGTTTTGTTATTGTTGTATTTTGAATCTTTGGATTTTAAAATCAAATAATTTTTGTTTGTCTTTCTTTCGTCGAATTTGTTTTCGTAATTTTTTTTGTTAAAATCAAAGTCACTTTGTCTTTGATATCTTTGATTCTAATTTGTTTTCAATTTTCCTTAAAATTATAATATGTCCGCATTTGTCACCAACTTAGACTTATACGTTGTTCTTAAATCAGGAGGTGGTTTTAAAAATGTCGAATTTTTATTTAATGCCCTTATTGAACGTATTGGTGTTGAATTGTCTTCCGAAGATTTGAGTAATATTAAATTATTTTGTCGTAATTTTTCAAGTAATATCTCAAAAAGATGGTCTGCTTCCAGTAGAGCTCAAAAGACCTTTCTTAACAAAAATTCAGACTGGTTACAATCCCAAATAGTTTGGCCAAAATGTCAAAATATCGATTTAAGCAGCATTTTTAAAGTTGCCGAGGAAGTAATTCCAAATTTCGAAACGCAAGTGGATACTCATCAATTAAGTTATGGTACAAGTAAAAAACCATTTGTTGATATATCTGATAAACAGAAGAAAAGGCGTTCTCTAACACTTCTAGATCACACAGAGGAGGAATTAGTTTATGCTTTATGTGCCAAATTAAAAGAGTCTAAAAAAACAAAATTAGCAGCTATATTAAACGAACTCAGCCAAAACAAGGAAAAATGTGAGATGGTACATGATGTACTATTCGCTAAAAAGACTGACAAACCGTGTTTACCAGATGATAAAACGTTAGCGCTTTACACCTCAACAAATTTGTCAAAATGGCAATATCGAAATTTAAGAACTATTCTTGCTTCAGAGAAAATGTATGGTCTTCCATCCTATCAAAAGCTCCTGGAAGCTAAAAAAACTTGTTATCCTCCAGAGTCAGACATAACTGTAACTGAATCTGATGCTAAGATAAGACTTCAATCGCTTCTAGATTTGACAACTAATAGGATATTAAAAACAATTCAGCACAACTCTGCCGACAAAAAATCGCTAAAACTAATAAGCAAATGGGGTTTTGACGGGTCATCTTCTCAAAGTAGTCACACTCCGACACTAAAATTGACGATTCTTCAGTTTTCATGATTAGTTTGGTTCCGCTTCGTTTGGAAGAAGAGAGTGGTACTATCTTGTGGCAAAATCCTGCTCCCTCTTCAACAAACTATTGTCGTCCAATTGGCTTTATATTTGCAAAAGAAACAAATGAATTGATAAAGAAGGAAAGTGCATCCTTAGAGGAAGAAATTCGTAATCGTGTTCCCACAATTGTAGATAATTTTGATATTAAACATGATTTGTACATGACTATGATTGATGGGAAAATTTCTACTGTGATTTCCAATACTTCTTCTGCAGCTGTTTGTAATATTTGCAATACCCCACCTAGCAAAATGAATGACTTGGACGTTGTATCCAAAAGACTCATCAGAGAAGATATGTATAAATATGGTCTGTCTTCGCTTCATATGTGGATAAGATGTATGGAATGTATTTTACACATTTCGTACAACTTAGACTTCAAAAAGTGGGCTGCACGAAAAGAAGATAAATTGTTAAAAGAAATTAAAAAGAATTTGACACAAGAAGAATTCCGGGAAAGAACTGGTTTGTTAATTGACATAGTAAAACAGGGATTTGGTACAACCAATGACGGTAACACGGCAAGAAGGGTTTTTGAAAATTATGAAGTATCTGCTGAAATAACGGGTATCCACCCTGATTTAATCAAGAGATTTGCAGTCATTTTACAAACAATTTCATCTGGTCAACTTATTAATACCAACTTGTTTAGGGAATATTGTAAAGAAACAGCAATGCTATATGTAAACTTATATCCATGGTATTACATGCCTTCAAGTGTCCATAAATTGTTGATACACGGTGCTGATATTTGTGAAAATTTCTCCTTTATTCCGATAGGCATGCTTTCCGAAGAAGCTTCCGTAGCGAGGAATAAAGATTTCCGGAATGTTAGAATGGCACATACAAGAAAAATCGGTAGAGTTGATCCTTACATCAGCCATATCAAACCAAAGTTTGCTCGTTTACATAAACAGTTGTTTCCAGAGGCTAGTGCTTTGATCTTGAACAATGAATTGCTTTCGTTGGAAAACGAGGAAATAGAGATTTCTCAAGAGAATATAGACCCAAATATTAATCTTTCACCATAATATTTTTTCAGAATCGTTTGTGAACATATTCAACTTTATGTTTGCAGCTTAATATGTCTTCATTTTGATTGTTTTTTAGAACTGATGAAAGTACTCCTTCAGAAAGGTCATAGCTTTTCAGTCATTAGTGAGCCCCCATAACCTCTTTTACAGAGAAGTCTCTTTTTACTTATTTGACATTACGCATACATTATAATTATGTGCTAAAGTAAGGCTATGATTAAAAAAAAGCAAAAAATTAACATTAAAAAAAAAATGTTATTTTCTGTCACTATTATCTCGAAAGTACGCAGAGATAAGCAATAAGTTTCTTCGAGCCAAATACTCAGAATTATTAGTTTTCTAACATATGTGATTGCCATCTCGACATCGCTTAAAGTTTTTGAGAAATTGAGTAAAATGTAATCGCTCCCATACAAAAAAAAAAGAAATATTTTTTTTACAGAAAAGTATTTGAAGTAGGACAATAATATTTTTTTGCCTTATCTGTTATCATTGTATCAACAATAAAAAAAAATATCAGCGGTCTACTATCAATGTCCACTTTTTTTTAATTTGGGACCAGTGTGCGTCGTCGGCTTGGAGGCACAAGCCCTGACGAGCGGCCCCACCTTGGGGCTCCTCCTCGCTTCACCGTGGAGATGACCACGGTTACTGAGCCCCCCCGCAACGGCAATGCGGGAACCCCACTGGGGGGAGCCCGTGTCTTGCTGCTCTCGTCCAGCGACGCCCTAAGTCGAGGTGGATACCTCAATTTATTGAGAAAGCCACAGGGAAGTCCGGTCAAGCAACCGACAACCACCTAGGTCGACCGGCGAGATGTCATTCCAAAAAAAAAACCTGTTTTCGCTTCCGCTCTTGAAAGCACTTCCGAGTCTTTACTCATTTAAAGTTCTTTTAGCAAGAATGTCTGTCTTCCATAGCAGCGTTGAGTACCTACTGATGAGAAATAAACCGTTCTCATTGGTAGAGTATTCATAAGCTCGTAGCCCGGTGGATTTTCGTTCTGCAGGCTATTGCGTCCATTGCAGGATTACTTTACAACATTTAGGTACATGTGGAATGGCTGTGTAAGTAACGTACACCACTTTGTCTGTTAGGCAAGCTGCACCCTAATTACATAAAACAATTGATCAGAATCTGAATTTAAAAAAATGTTTATTCCAATTACAAAGTAGGTACATTTACAAACATAATTTGGAGATCACCTTTTAAGCATGAGTTGCTTGTGAGAGAATAATTTTGAAGGATATTTTTAAACCATTGCTTCATAAATTCGAAAATGTATCTGCTCAGCAACATAAATTACGCAATGAATATTGTTGAACTATCGAACTAAAAGTAATTTCTACTCTTAGTGTGCTACGCAATTAACCCCCCTGATTCATGTCGGTAACAATTGAAAGTAATTGTTTTAATCACTTGACAGGTGAGCTTTTAGAGTAGAAAAATGGGTTAGTGTAAAATTAATTAGCGGGCGAAACCACACGCATAGCTTAGGTAGTGCTTCATATTAGTATTTACCTATAAGATATAATATCAGACAAAGTCACCGATTATTAGCTATTTTCCTCTTAACTTTTTCGAAATTTCGCGTCGTTCAGGAAACACTAACCCGATTATCGAGGTAATAGGTATACCAATTGATCTCACAGTCAACAACCTTTGTAACAAAATAAACGCAAGTCCTAAAAGTAGTTCCTAATTGACTACTGAATCGTTTTCAGTAACTTTAACTATGAGATTTTTTTTTCAAAAATTATGCATTTTGCCATATCTACCGCCGATTGAGCCAAAGAAAACTCAATCTTACACAAAGTTTTAAGACTCAATTTTGAATGCATAAAGTAATGCTAAGATCAACACGTTTTTCTTGAAAATAACAGATAGTTTTGAACAAATAAGTTTTGGTAATAGTATTATGCTTTTAACTCAATACTCTTTTATTGGGGTGTATGAGGTCTTGCGGTAATTAGGCTACACGTTGTATAAAATATGCCAGTAACTGTGTTAGGTACTATTTAGTTTTGGGCGTAACATTAAGATAAAAGGGAATAACGCAATCGCATTGAAATGGAAACCAACATTATATACTTTATTCATAATTATTCATCTCTTCCATTACACCAAATTACCACTAAAATATATTTGGCAATATAAAAAATAAGGAATACATTAGACTCGATTTTTTTTTCAATCATACTACCTAATATTCATACCTAAGGTTGTGTTACGGTCAGAGTAATGAATTCGGACAAATGGAAATTTACACGTTACAATTATAAAACTACAACTTAGCTATTACGTAATAATAATACCGACAAACGTCGATATTACATAACAAAACATTTCTGAAAAAATCTAATCGTACTATCAACTAATATTATAAAATCTCCAATTTAATACTTTGACTGTAACATACGTATTATCATTCTTTTGGAATACAATTCTAATATGAAATATCTAGTATTCTTACATTTAAGTTAAAAAACAAATGACTATATAAAAATATACAATGATGTTAACAAATTCTTAAGAATAAATTTATGCGAAATTAAAATGACAAAGCGATGAGCGTAGGCTTGCGATGAAACTATACTTTTGACCTATGACTTTAGAAGAAAATTAACAGAATCCTTCTTATTACATAACTTCTATATCTGGGGGCCTAAAAACGCCACATTAAGCGATTCCTCTAAAAGCAATTCACTTCCTGAATTCCCCTATGATTCTGCTATTTGACATATTACTTTAATAAAGCAATTCATAATTTGGTAACCATTTTACGAATTTACATACAAAACTGTCAAACAGATGAAATGCGTGCTGTCTACGCAGATAATATTATGAATTGTCAGTTTGTGACCATTTTACGATTTTAAATATGATTCACAATATTATCCTATTATGATTTTGCGAAAGCGGCCTTTTTAGACGCCCTGGTTATTCCTACCTAATTTTTGAATTAGGAACCCATGTGTTTGGAAAGGTAGTTTTATTTTTCTAACTTAGTCCAGTGCTAAGTTGTAATTTTTGCATTAAGAACTTTACCCCAATCGAAATAAAGTTGGAAATGCAAAAACTGGCTCAGAGGTTCAGGCTAGAACTAAAGTTAATATCGCGTTTGGTTATAAGATGGAATATCTTAAGTTTGTCACACAATATTGGATGTGAAGTGTAGGCTCGAGACATTAAATAAAAGTGAAAATTATAAAAACTGTATATTAAGTATCTTAACTTTATTTATCTTAAAAATAGCAATAAAATATAAGAGAGGTAGTTTAAAAGTGCCCGGTACTGTGTGACAAAAAAGATATATTCGTGAAAATTCTCTCAAAATCCATTAGTTTTTACCTACACTTTTGTTTCTTTATAGGTTCATCGCAATTAATAATAGTAAATTTATAAATTATAATTTAGTACACAAATGAACGTTTCCTTATAGGTAATGTCGACAAAAAAGAGAAAGGAATACATCACATTTTCATATAATTATATAATATAAATAAATTGAAGCCCGACTGAACGCGTGCGAAGTAAACAAATGCAAGTTTTTCCATTTAGATTGATATAAATTGTAATGTTTATAATGTTAATAATATATAAGCAACAAGATAACATTGAAATTGAGTGTGTTTCGTGAGGTTATCTAAAGCATTTTGATTTTAATCTGTTGTCGATTGATTTAGGTCTGTGGTCGGTTAGTTTCAAACCAATCAAAAAGTCTGACGAAAGGTTTGATGACGAAGGTTCGGGTCGCGGCGTCCACTACAGTCCGTCCAGTTGTTTTACCTCTGTCAGCAGCAACTTAATAGCAACCTTATAGTAACGAGAATAAAGATTTTGGCAGACTTGTCAGTGGCTGCAACCCAAAAGCAACCTTATAGTAACGGGAACAAAAATGACTCTGATTTTAACAGTGATGCAATAACAGAGGTAAAATAACTGTGAATTCACAAAGCGGTCTGAGCGTAGGGCTGGCCAATCATTTAAAATGAAACACATGTTGGCTTCAAATACAGTACAACACTACTGAAGAGAAGCTCAAAACGGTTTCATGCAAAATTATAAATTGGTCTATCTACAAGTATACAATACACTACAATTACGCCCCGCGTAAGCAGTACCTCTATTAATAAGTATGTAATACATTTCTGTCATCATATCAGCCAATGACGACCACTGCTGGACACAAGCCTCCCCCAAAAGGGGGGGATTTGCCATAATCGCCTCGCTTGGCAGGCGGGTTAGCGATCGCAGTATGGTGGTGATATTCAGAATAACACATTTCTGTATTGCCATTATTTGCATGGCTCACGGGTCGATCGATAAGGTTAAGCTACGCTTGACGCGGTTGGTCCGTGGATGGGTGACCACCTTTACATACCAAGACCACTTCGTGCTTCGGAAAGCATGTTAAGGCGTTGGTCCCGGCTGTCATTTGTGGATCTTTGACAGTCGTTATGGGTCGTCAGAAGCCCGATAGTCTGACAACCAGTCTTTGCAAGGGCTATCGTATTACCCAGTAACTGGGTTGTGGGGGTCAGATAGGCAGTCGTTCCATGTAAAATACTGGTATCCAGCTGCTTCCACTTAGACTGGAATCCAACCCCCAACTTAGTTCGGACAAGGCTAGGCAGATGAGATGACAACAACAGCACCACACTTCACGTTTGTGAAGTATTGCTGATTAATTTAATTTGACCTTGAATGTATACTCACTTCTATATACCACTTAGAACTTCATCCAATTTCGCGATACTAAACACACGCAACAATATGAAGATACTTGGCACTTGTCGCAATACATTTTTGACTTGTCTTTCATTAACGTTTATCATACGATCATATCATTTAAAGTGGCCTCCTATTACGTAACGGCACAATACTGTACCAGTTAGGAAAAGGTTAGGCAGATGATGAAGCTGTTAATTAGTGTTAAGTAAATAATATACTGGTGAATTTTAGTCTTTAAAACCTACAGGAACATAATTCGAGACATTTTTTTCTATTTTCACAGTCCAGGCTTCAATTTCCACTAAACAAGAAAATGTATACATTTTATTTTATTCATATAAAAACGTAGAGATCAATTTGATGAACAAACGTTTTATTGGACCTCTGAAAATCAACGTGTCTAGCGCGGACTGAGGCGTGCAATCTAAATTGAACTGTAATGAATTGAAAATAAGTCTTACATTTGTTTAATATTATAATAGGTTTAAATCACATGGGCGCATGATACTTTAAAACAATTGAATTTCTATCAATGTGAAAAGTATCAAATGCTCATGTCAAAACAAATAACGTTAGTAAATGAATTAAAAATGCCGCTATAATGCATACAAAATAAAAACTTGTTTATTTTAAACTATAGAAACAATTTGGAATGTTTATTTTATTTTATTTGGCATTAAAATTCCGCTTACATTAATCAGAAATTACTTGTCTATCTACCAGATGACAATTTTTATGATTTACACTAGATTTATGTTCATTTACAATTTCGACTTCATCGATATTTTCGAAAACGATTCTTGTCAAATTATAACGTCATAAAATACAATTTAAACCTATATACAAATACACTTTCAGGATTTAATATCCATATTATATATATTTTAGTGGATATAGTATTTTAATATCTATAAAATTATAAAAAAATGAAAAGTAAGTATTTAAAATCTTGAAAGCTCTAGAAACCCTTTTGATAGTCAGAATTTAATTTAAAAAAAAAAAAAATTATTCATATGAGTAATTAATTTTACATCAAATTTTAAATTACTGTTAGAAAAAAATAATTTTGACTATACTCTTCCCAATAATGGTCTCTATAAGCAGACATTATCTGTCTGTGCGTTTGGTCTCGAAAACCACTGAGCAAACATTGATACAATTTCCACCACAAATTAAAAATACAAATGAAACTTATTAACTGCTGTTGAAAAGCTACTCACATATTTAAAACAAGACATATTTTTACAATCTGGGAGTAAAATTAAAATTTGTATGAAATAAAGAGAGTGCTTATTTACGATATCCTTTAAATTCTACTTTCCATACTTCAATGGCGCCTGCGGAACTACTTTCAATACACATCCCATCATAAGGCTTAGTATTTAACCATAAATATACAAACAAAAATTGCAGACGTCATAATAAACACTCCATTTATCCCCCACTAGTTTGTATATTTAAAATCATCATATATCCCCGTATTCATGAAAAACAAAAGTTGCACAACATTGTTTTAGCAAAATATCTTGAAACATGTTGCTGGCAACATAACATAACGCCTATATTTCCTGAAAGGTAAAGCAGATAGTGTACCTACAGAATACCAACATTTCAGCGCTTATGCTGGCAATATTGCATACAAAATACTTTTAGTTCGTGTTTTCAGACATACAAAATAATGTTGCGAAACTTTTGTTTAATTTATATAGGACTGTATTCACTGTTTGGAAGGTAGTAATGCAATTCATTTACTAACGTTAAGCGCCGGCTCGCTGGAGCGCGTTACGTGTGGGGCGCGCGCGCTCGCCCTCACTCCGCCACTCATTTGATGGCTCGAGCTTCTGGCAGGAACGCGTCCCAGTAGCGGATTGCCTGCAAATTTTATATGCATTATTATCTATATAATAAAAATGAAATGCTGTTTGTTGGTAAGCGCATGACTTCAGAAGGTCTGGATCGATTTGATTTTTTTTTAGTTTTTGTTTTTAAAATGTTCGCATCCATTGGTCGTTGTTTCAAATCCGGCTCGAAGGACCAATATTAGCGCGGGGAGCAATAAAAGAGTGGACTGTATTTTAAGGGCAATGGTTTATTGCCGTTCTTAGTAACAAATGTAAACTTTCCAGACAAACAAAAAATAAATTAAGTTAAGTTAAGAGTTATTGTCCATCGCGGTGAGTCCGAAGAAAAGAGCGTGCCCATGATGACAAGTTGGTCACGCCGCCTGCGCGTGCAAATCGCGCGCAAGGTTTTGTGTTGGGATCGATTTTTGATCAAATCAGGTTTTTAGGGAAACAAAAAAGTAAAGTTGCCGGGAATATTCGGAAAACTAAAACTGCATTTTCTATGGAAATTTCCTATGAATTATTTAAATTTGGACAGGATAGCGTCCGTTGGGTCAGCTAGTTGCACCATAAATACGAACTTTCCCTTTATTATTTTTCTTCTTTTTTTTACCCATAGCTTGAAAATCTAGCGACATAGTCACTATTATCGCGTCGGCAAGCTTATACAGCGATAAGCAAGGTCAAATTAAAATGGAAACTACACAAATGTGATAGCTATCGCTCGATATCTAAAATGATATTCGCCAATTAATTTAACCGACATTGAAATCAACAAAGATCAATCGGGCAAAAGCTAGTATTATATAATTATAGTGCGATGATACCTGTGCCTGATGCTTCATGTGGTCGTCGAGATAGCGCAGCAGTGCGGCGCGTAGCTCAGTGAGACGCAACTCGTCCCACCGCTCTAACTCCTTCTTTATGACCCGCGATATTGTGTCGAATTCCTGTTGACCGCGCTCTACCTTCGCTTCCCACTGTGAACAATGTTTACATATCATTAAGCAGGATGCACATGCACAATAATAACTCATTGTTTGATTTCCAGGAAACATTATCGCCGATTTGACTTACATATTGAATGAGTAAGTGGTTGACCGCATCAACATTTAAATACCTAGATGGACATCGATCCCAAATCGATTTTATGCGCGTAGTATTCAACAAAATTGCATAAGGAAACATGAAAAGTAGTTAGCCATTTTTTTACCAGATAACGGACCGCGTTTTGTCGGACTTGCGGTGGTGTTAAGGTATCCAATGCATTCGAATGTGAAGATTCGGACCGTTGACCGATGAAAAGAACGGACGTGTATATACGGGCTTATGGTTGGTTTCATTTTCATTGCTCTACTTTTTCAAAATGTACCATAAAATGATAAGGAACTATATCGACGAAGTCTTTGGGTTGTTATACATACCTCAATAATCTCATTGGCCGCTTGTTCGATCTTCTCGGGCCGGTTGGCGAGCTCGGCCTTCGCTTTGTTCTCTCTCCGCTTCGTCAGCTGCATCTGAGCGTGTTGCCAGTTTTGGAATACCTGATGACATAGACCATGGTTTAATTTACGGCTTCATACGGGACTCAAGTCAAATTACTCGACTTTCTTGCATGGTTTCTCTAGGTGGTAGTGTACCTACATTGAATTGAATGTTATTTTGACTAAACCTACAATAACGCATACATTCTAACGGTAGTAAGCGATCATAAGCTTTAGGGCAAAGTGGCATACGACGACGACCTTTCAGATAAGAATAAATTCTTGTTTCATACTCTTTAGAGCGTTATTTTTATTTTTATTTATAATGCAAAAATTATAATGAAATAAATAAATGATCTGTAGGTCTTTTTTTGAAAACTCATCACAATTTGCACTCACATTTACGCATGTTGGCAGACATTTGCAAATTATGACAATTGGATTTGTTGGCTTGAAATATTCGATTCCATTTTCATACAACATAACATAATCAACCTATAACGACCCTGTTGGGACACAGGCCTCCTCTCTGTGAGAGGGAGTGAGCCATAGTGGATTATGGCTTATTATCATGTCTTCGAATTTTTGGTTCTAAGACAAGCCGGTTTCCTCACAGTTTAAGTCAAATATAAGTAATGTTAGTACATAATTACCTTAACCCTCTCATGGAACACGTCCTTGATAGCGCCGATGAGTCCGAGGTAGTCTTTCACATGTTCAGCGAGCACGTAGAAGTCTGTGTTCGACTGCTCTAGTCTCAAATGTTCTATCTGTGGAACAATGTAATGAAATTATAACATACAAGTTGTAACGGTGAGTGTTTAGATCCGTTAAGGTGTTTTCGATGTTAGTAAACTTTTCCAAACCGGTGGTGAAATTGGTAAGAATTTGTGTACGCGTATAAATTGTATCTCTGTAGTCTCATACAGTGTAGGCACAATGAAAATATGGTCAGTACAGAAACTACGAACGAACGTTGGAATCGGCATACTCATACAGACGCGCGCATTTGCACGAGACCCTAAGCGAGAGTCGCGGTGCTCTCAATCGCAGGTGCCCCGTGTCGAGGCGCGTTATACGTTTATATCATGCGGCACGGACCGCCTTCTTTTATCTACTAAATATTTTCTTATTGAGTATTTCTGCGCCGGGCAGTGTGTTTGTGCGCAGGCTCAGTGCTATGTGTGTGTTACCTTTTCATGTAAATCGGCGGTGTGCGACAGTGCGCGGGAGAGTGGCGCGTGCGGGTCTGCGCCGGACAGCGCAGCACATGCGCGGGCCGCGTCGTGTGTGCGCAGGCTTAGCTCCCGCCTCTCCCCCGCTAGAGCTTCGCAGGCACCGAACATGCGACGCAGGCACGCTTCCAGAGCTTCTATACGAGTTGACCGCTCTTCGAACCACTGGGAATGTGATTAGTCATATTTTAGATAAATTGAATAGTACTGTCTACTGCAAATTATTAAAAAAAACAGCTGAAGAAACTACCCCGTTGGTCTCGTAGACGCAACCGCGAGGGGGATTCCAGGTCGGGCAAAGTGTTATTGGGTTTTTCTGTAAGGAGTTTCTCAGTAACAACCCGGAGTTTGGAATGCCATGTCCAAAATTCAGTCTGGAAGACTACACATCAAATGAAGGAGAAAATAACATGCAACATTAACTCTCAATAGGGTATTTTACTGTATATGAGAAATAATCTAAAAATATATTATTGAGATAGCTTAGGCAAAAAGCAGTCGGAAAATGGGGAAGCGATCACTTTTCCGATTTTTTTTTGTTCGAATTTCATTTTACCGAAAACTATTGACCGACGTCTTTTTGGTATATGCATTGTTTGACATATTTTTAGATCATCGAAGTATCATGTGTCATAGGTATTATTTTACCGAACTATGTTTCTCCGATTAACAAAATAACTTTTTGCTATTGGCCGAAGCCTCTTTTGAATTTTTTTCATTTGCCATATTTTCACCACACCGAAACAAGATTTTACGGAATATTATTTGGTCAAAAACATATAGCCGGTTACTTGGTAGCATTTAAAATATTCAATTAAAATAGTGTTATAAAAAGTCAAAAACGTTGTGCTACAAAATTTAGTGAGAAACGAATCGCTGCAGAACCGACTTCACGCAGTCTTGTCTGCCCTGCCCCTAGAGTGTAATTTAAGCCCGCGTAGGCGCGGAGGGGTGGGGCGAGCCGCGAGCTGAGGAGCAGGTGGTTTGAAGGCCCGCCGCCGCGGCTGAGGCTGGCCGGTTAAGCCGGCCAGTAAGCGAAGCTGCGGTGGTAAGCGTTAAAATTATCTGCGACGATAAGCTCGCGTGGGGCCGCCCAAACCCCGCAGTGTCGGAGCCGTGACAGAAACAATGCTGGCTGCATGTTGCATGTCTGCTTGCATATTGCATGCTTGCTTGCATGCTGCATGCCTGCTTGCATGCCTACTTGCACGCTGCATGCCTGCTGCATGCTTGAAGCAAGCATCCTTGTTTGCATGCTTCTTACTGGGACCACTTTGGTCATAATCAACTGTTTTAAGTGCCACCTACATTTAAATAATTACTTAAACAAAACAGTGGTATAATGAATGTTCGGAAACATATAATACTTCGAACAAATGTTATTTCGGCTAAGTGTAACGTCGGAGTAACGAAGAAAATCGAATTGATAATAGGTCAACTGATACAGTGGCAGACGTGACTTCGATGAAGTAAAAAAAAAGGAAAAGATAATAGTTGAAAAGTTTTAGGTGAAATGAAATTAGGTCAAATATTTTTCGAACTTATGATAGGTAACCCGGAAAATGTCAGTTTTAGTTCATAAAATAACAAAATAAATTTGCAGTTTTTTTAATCTGTTTTTGAACACCATGAATAGTAGCTGCCATATTATTACGTCATACCGCTGTTTAAACTGATCATCTGAACAGCTTTATTTGTGCTTTTATTATTTTCGTAACTAAAGTAATTATTATTGAAATAATATCTTACATTCAGGAACAGCAAACCAACGATAAGTAGAAAAATAACATTTTTTTTAAATTATAAACAATTACCATACAAAATATCAGCGCATTGCTTACACAGCAAACTGACGTCATACCCACAGAGCAATATGGCGTGCAGTGCGTCTAGCGTTTTCGTCAAATTACGCGCGAAATATAAAAATGTAAAATTTAAATGCATTTTTATGGCACTTATCGATTCAATAAAATGTTTTTTTCTTTTTTTTAAGGTTTATTAGCATTTTAGATTCTAATTAAGACGCTTTTCAAAAATGGATGTAATACCCTATTAACAACAGATCTTACATGATAATTAAGTAGCCAAGGACGGATGAAACATTTTTTTATATAACATAAATATGTACTTACCGGATCCGACTCATCCATTCTGTACGTGATCTTGTTGACTGTCTCTCCGACCTTATTGAACAAACGCAGCACTCCCGCGCCGCTTAGTGCTGAAGTACTCGTCGCCTTTGGCAGATCTGCCTCTGTTTAGCCAAGAATATAATGGAAAATATGTATTATGTAAAGTAAAAAGTCCATGACAAATATACACTGCATTATGTCTGAGTACTACAGAAGTAAATGTTATCACCACTACGGAATTCTAAGGCTGCGCAAATCGACTATCAACGCGACTGCCAATTTTTATTATTTTAGATTTTTACAAAACCGTGGTTTTGAACCATAGCCAAGAACCAAAAACCTAGGCCTCGAAGGCCCAGACGCTCAGAAGAAGTGACTGTTTGGTTCGACCATGACCCAATCGATAAAGTATTCCGAAATTCTGTCCTTTCGAAATTTGTGAAAATGTGTTTTCGAAAGCACAGGCACAGATTGTAGAAACTTGGTTTCCATCTGAATTTTTTATTTATTATTAGGCAAAAAAACGGTACCTAACACATTACAGTATTGCAAAAATGATCTTAAGAGGTAACCCACAACATTTTCGACGTGAAATATTTGCAGTCAAGTTTGTTCCTTGAAAACGATCTTATTTCGTGGTAGTAAGAGCTGTTTTCGCAGTTGTACTGCTACACAAACGTGCAGTTTATCTTACGTTCAGATGTTGTTACTAACCTGACTCAAGAAACTCCCTGAAGTCAGGATCTATGCAGAGCACAGGGTGCTGCGCCACTCGGTTCAGAAAGCGCTCGAGCGCTGCACGACGTCTCTCCACAAAAATGGACTGTACGCTGCCAGCCGCTACGCTGCCGTTTGCACTTTCCGTTGACGGTGTGGATGTCATCTTTAGTTTAGTTGTGCCTAAAAGAGGAGTTAAAACCATGAGTAATATTTGACAGTATTGGTCGTTTATTGTGTTAATCTAAATGCACTGATAAACTTTCCTAAAACTGTTCATTATGGATGTCCAAAAAGGCTCCTTCACTCCATCAGTACGAATAGCTTTATTTATTGATTTAGGATCTCTAACAAAAGATGTACACAATACATGACATATGAGTAAAGGGCTACATCTGGTATTAAGTAGGTGTAGGTACTCCTTCACTTCTTGGAGACCATTTTGATAGTTTTAAATAGTTCAACAACATTCAATGCGTTATGTACGTTATTGAGCGGTGAAAATTTTCGAGCAATGGAGAATGGATTTTTGTAGGATGTTCCTAATATCCTACAAAATTATTCAGATTCTGATTGAAAGTGTTTTACGTAATTATGGTGCAGTTCTACAGCGTGTAACGGAAAGGATATATACATACCAAGGGCACGGCTTCTTTGAATGATATCAAACAATATTGGAAGGGTTTTTTAATCCTATCTCTACATGTTCGGAAGTTATGAGAATTTTTAATATATTGATACCAGACACCAAATCACCAAATTAATATAAACACATCACTTGGAAGAGATTTATCGTGATATTGGCAAGTAACGTGGAAAGTTATTGACCTACGTAGTGCGGTGACACGTTCGTTATGGTTTGAATTTGAAGAAACATATGAAACCGAAAATTTCGTATCAATTCTTAGAGTATTTTATTTTGAGCTGAAACTATGTATACTGATTCTATACCAGCTGTTATCTTTAGTGCTTCAAGATAGCAATAGGGTTTCTGTTACACCCTCTATAATGCAAGCTATATTTCAAAAGCCGATAAACGTATGCCGTTATTTTTCATAGATAGCAAACATTTACAACGATCATGTTAATGTTTTGTTTTACTGATAAATAAATTATATTAAGTAAAAACAACTGGTGGCAACTGGATGAGAGTTGTCGAGAATCGAGCTGAATGGCGTGCAATTGGAGAGGCCTATGTCCAGCAGTGGACTGCTGTAGGCTGATCATGAAATAAAAATAAACGTTTTTCTGCATACATTATTAGGACAGTCCCAAACAAAAAATTATAGGAGCTCAATTTATTACAAAGTTTATTCAAAATCAAGTCATTTATTCAAACTAGGCTGAGAATGCGAACCCTGAAAATTACATAATGAAAACTTAACATGTCATAACACAGTCTTCCAAAACGCAGGCGCACTTCACCACTTCCTAGTGCTTTAGCTGGGAAGGAGGCAACCAGACCCCCGACGCTACCACACGCAGTGACATCTAAGGGAGCATCATGAACTTGCTGCCGGTTATTTATGTTATTCCAATAAAAAGTCGACAAATATTCATCTACCCACCTACTATACTCTTCTCAGGCGCAGGCGGTATTATCCTTCCCGACCTTAGATACTTTTCGGTCAGCTTCTCATGTAGCCCGAGGAAGTCACTAAACCTCCTCAGAACAGCGAAGTCATGCTTGCTGAAGATAGGCATATTGGTTTTCGTTAGGACCCGGTAGGCCACGTACGAACTCATGCCTTCGCCTATCTTTTGCGGTTCCGTTATTGTGATAATTATGTTGTTCGCGCGTTCTGTAGCTATCTGCGGAATAATGAAAATGGGTGAGATGTGTGGGGGTGTATGTAGGTACTTATAGTAGGCCAGTGTTATCTCTGTTGTGACGTCAGTTTAGGTCTGGCTTTGTAGTTCGATTCTTTTTTTAATTAGAAAGATTGCAGTAATAATACATAACATAACATCAGGCTTTGTTTCCCCGAAGGGATGGGTAGAGGTGTACCTATTGTACACCGACATTTCGCCAGTTAAGTTTAAGTCGTATGTAATAAGGGGCGAGCTTATTCCCATCAACCGGGCACAAATCCAGACTCCAGGCTGGCATAGTCTCGCCCCCTATTCTTCATCTGCCTAGCTTTTTCCCAAGAATATAAGGGTCGGCCTGGATGCAGCTGACTGAATAACAGTATTTTACATTAACTGTCGAGCGATTGTTGAGCGACTGTCTATCTTACCCCCACAAACCAGTTACTGGGTAACATGATACCCGTTGGTAAGACTGGTTGTCAGACTTTCGGGCTTCTGACGACCCGTAACGACTGTCAAAGAACCACGAATGACAGCCAAAATCAACTGCTTTACGTGCTTTTCGAGGCACGGAGGGGTCTTGGTATGCTAAAATAATGTCACCTAATATCCACGGACCAACTGCGGCAAGAGTAGCCTAACCTGATCGATCGTCCTTTGCGGCTGTTAATACTTAGCTACGAGCCCCCTATTACTACCTAACCCACAAGGGTTAGGTAGGAAAACAAAAAAGGGTTAGGCTGAGTACAAACTCAGCCTAACCCTTTTTTGTTTTCCAGACATGGTGTTATGTATGAACCCGTATGACCAATGAGCTCGGAAAGCCCTGACCCTTGTGTGACCCATGTATGTCAGCTTTGATCACTGCCTAGAAACTAGACTGCAGCCTTCGCCACCCGCTGCACGCAATGCTGTTTCCACGAAGGGGCTCAAGAGTGACGTAAATGGGACACGGCCGCATGAAATACTATGTTTATTTCAGTCCATAGTTTTTTTCATCAAGGGCCTGGAAAAAATAAACAAACACAGCCGTATATTGCAACGAATGTTTTTGATGAGAGTAATTAAAGTTTCGGTATTAATATGACCTTCACTTTTATTACTGTGAACTTTAAAATACTTCTATTTAGCACCGCTATTTGTTATTGTGGGTTTTCCGAACAACAATCTCTCAGTGGCAGCTCATTCTGAAATCGCGTCCAACGTTGATGGGAACATGAGACTTACGTGGGAAACGTCAAGTTTTTTTTTGCAATTTGCAGGTCAAATAAACACAGCTGTTTTTTTTTTGATGCAACGGCAATTTTTTTTTTTTGATGATGGAATTTACAAGTTTCGGTATTAATATTACCTTCACTTTTATTACTGTGAATTTTAAAATACTTCTAGTTAGCACTGCTATTTGTTGGTCTGGGTTTTCCAGGAATCTAGCAGTGGCAGCTCATTCTGGAATCGTGCCCGGTTGACGGAAAACAAGGGTTTTAAGAGGGAGCCTGCGAATTTTTTTGTTTTACTTTTTTGCAATTTGTAGGTCAGTGTGTATGGTAAACAAAATATGATTCGCGACCGTAACACGTATGTATTTTCAGAGTTATAGTAATTAAAATTATCAGTTCAAACTTCTAAGTTCGTATAATCCCATTGCATGATTATTTCATATGAATAATTGGCTACCTTATCGCATCCTTCATTCGAAATGTGGATGTCCAATCTACCTGTCTACCTCATCGGGGTATACAGGCGTGGACATCTGTTAGCTTATAAATTGGTAATAGACACATTAATTTTACAATGTAAGTAATTACTTACATTTATAGTAACTTACTTTGCTAGCATTACAAGACAGTCTATTGGTCGCGCATGGCTCGTTTTTCCGTCGGGCGATCTCGTGTCTCGCCGCGGATTTAAAATCAGCTATTTATTAGCCGATTACTTCGATCGGTAACCTTGTTCAAGCGTGAGCATCGGCGAGGCTTACTGATTTATTTGACACGAACGAAGCCATAGTAAAGAGTTAATTATGGTAACTACTTTTGTAAGGATTGCTTGTCATTATGGTTGGTTGTTTGCACAATATTCTTGAATTTTTGTAATCTCTGAGTTTAATATTGTTATTAGATTGGCTTCATGTCCGCTCCAGCCTTTTCACTTTATAAGACGTAGTGGAACTGACATTTAAACTCTCGATCTGTCGCTTGCCCATTCAATGATTTATTGTGATGAGATACCTATAAGTAGGTTGAAGTCACCTAAACGTACTTATTTATTAACGTTTAGTAAATAAATAAGTAAGTTTAGGTGACTTATCATACTCGTAACATTACGGTTTGCTTCCCCGAAGGCTTGGAAAGAGATAGGTAGATAGGTATAGTACACCCACATTTCGTCACATAAATACTTCTCACAGTTTAGCTAGAGGCTCAGTACCTAATAGAAACATTTCTTGATTAAGAAATGGCTTTTTAAATGAAAATGGGCATGACAATACAAAAAAAGCAATACCCTATTGCTATCTGTGGGGGCTTGTAGTGAATTACCTCACTATTACTTCTGTATGATTAGCTGGAGCATACCCAATAAAACCAACAAACAAATAAAATAAGAGTGGGCAAAGAAGTGTTTTATCCGACACAAGTATCAGCTTTATAAGACAAAATAATACATTTTTAGTAAAGTTTTTTATTTACCTCTTCCATGATTGGGCTGCTCAATGAAGTAGTGATAGACGGAGGCGCATCACTAATGCTGACCTTCTCTAGACCTTCACGGGCTCCATTCACCTCTGGGTCCAGACTGACTTCCTGCAATAGACAATAAATTGTTTAAACTACATAATAGATCTTCAATTTATAACAATGGCTAGCAGTTTAACGTGAATATAGTTGAGTTTTTCTGAATGAAAATCTTCCTTTTAAATAGATTATGTACCCTATTTACCTAAATGTAAATTGAAAAACTGAAAATGAAATAATGTAAGTAAGATATTGTTATCGTTAAGGTAGGAGACCACGATGGATGGAAAAGTACAGTACAGGGACAGCATAGATTAAAAAACAAAACAAAAATGTTATCCATACACAAGACAGCAAATAGGTACCTAACTATAAAAAGGTATATAACTGCATTCTTGTAGAGATACATAATGGCACTGTGGAATGTCCATATAACATATACAATGAAACCTGTTTATTAAACTTTGCTTTAGAGCCAGTGGAACATTGTATAGCAGATGTTTTGTTTAACAATTAATTTAATTCCACTTTCGAAATATAGACTCTGACAGTATTAAATTAACATACAAAATGATTTGTGAAAGAAGATGACAGGCATTCATATTTTGTGGTGATATAATATTATAATATCTACAGGTTGTGTACTAGGCAACTAATATATGCTATTGGCTTAGGTATTTAGTAAATGCACACTTATGATCAAAAGTGTTCAGAGCATATTGGATTGTGTGATGTTGATAAACCTTAACAACTCAGTTACTTGATCAGAATGAGGGTAGATTTCACATGTTTTAGATAATTATCAAGATAAAACAATTCGAGGTTGGTGCAAGAATTATGAGTTTAATGTGAGCATCATAACCCGAAGAATAAAACCAACAAAATAAAAAATAGGCTGGTGGAAACGTTGATCATGTCATATTTTTATATGCGTCACAGTATTTTGGGTAGGCTTAGTGCTTTATCTGTATTAATAAAAGCACAACATGTTTCATTCTTATAATCTTATCAAACACTGATGCAACGCAATACCAATTAATTTGCTTCACAGCTTGGGAAACAAAGCCCCCTGCAAATTAATCAAAATCATCTTTCCTCCATCCGTTTGAAAGTCCAAATTACTGACAGACCCCCAAAAAGATTGCCCCTCACCTCTTCCTAGTGCTGTAGCTGGATAGAATTGGTGCAACAAACTCCCCACAAGCAAAGATGTCTGTTCAGTTAGAAGAACTTGACTCTATGTATACAATAGTAAATAATTAACATTATGAAACACCAAATATTAAATTAAATTATTTGCCATATTATGTCAGCTAGCAAATGCCAATATACCAGCAAAAACATTGAAAACTATACTCAAGCTAGATAAATAATAAAAACTATACCTAAAGAAAAGCCTCCAGCCACATGAAATTGATTTAAATTTGTTTTATTTTGTTTGTTTATTGTATTTTTTTTTATGGTGCTGCCACAAGCCAACACCTAATTAATTGTATTTTTGTCAAACTCTGGGTAGTCTGACCCGCTATGACCACAAGTTAATATTATATCATAGTTTGTGCCAACACAAGAGAGACAAATCAACATAATTATTATTGAATCTACCCACATACTAAGTGATTCATAGTTTTGTATTTATATTTTCTACTACAATTCACTACAATTTCTTGGAAGTTTTTCATGTTTACTGAAATAAAGGAATTGATAAGACACTTTGTTGAGCTAAAACACAACACTGTTTTTGTAAGATGTTTTTGAATATTCGATTCTGGCATAATGTTTACTAGATTTTATAAATAGCAAAATAATGTCAAGTTATCTACATCACAATAGACATCTAGAACTACACGTACAGAACAGTAGATGTCTTTTGAACATGACATATTTTGCTAGCTAAAAGGAAAAGTAATGATATCCATATAAACAATTTACGATTTTTAAAGAAAAATCAAAACCATAATCAGATGATACTAAGGATAACAGGCTTTATTTAAATGTTATGCAGGAAACATTCAATTATATGTATTATAAATAGTAGTAAAGTAGTGACTAACATACATTCTTTTAATAATATGAAGGAATAAGCAACAGTTTAAACACAATACAGACTTTTATTACACTTGTGGCTTCCTATTAGAACAATGACATTGAAATTAGCTATCAAAGTAAAAAAATATAGTTCAAGATTGTTTTTCACAAATACCTGCACAAATGTAAACACAGGATTAAATTCAAAAGCCATTGAAGTTATTGAACCTTTCCTATCTTCAAATAATAAATTACTATTTTTATTGATAACTAAAAAAACAACTGTGAGAACAAACGGCTATCTGAGAGGTGAGTAACACTGAAGATAATAGTTAGTTTATACTTAGGCCATTGGTTCAGTAATTCAATTAACTTTCAAGGATACTACAAAGATAAATCAAGTTCTATGAAAGTCTGTATCTTGTGAAAAAATGCTATTTACGATTCTCATGCAAATTTTGGTAGAATGATGGTAATAAGCAGTAATTAACAGTAATAAAGGCAACATCAGCAACAAGAGGTCGGCAGAATGTTGTAAATTCATTATTTTCTAATCATGCACAGGGGCGTCAACGATCTGCCGGGCGCCGGGGGGCGGACGCTAACACAATAAGTTATTAAAACAGGATTCCAATAAGATACCTGGACCGCAGACGCGAAAAGATCTTCGTCATCCCTGTTATCATTGTTGATATCCACTGTGCTAAAGGGCGGCGTATCAGGCTCTTCCGACATAGTTAATTTTCTCTAAAAGTAGACACGACCGCAAATAACTGTACGAACAATAATAGCGTCTAATCAAATTTTTCCCGAAAGCAGCGAGATAACTTTCCGATACCAAGGTTCGCTTGACAGAAATGAACAACCCCCCGTCTGCAATTATGTCTATTTAATAAATACAATTTTTAACATGATTAAAATTACATTTTCACTAAATCTCTAAGGTGTGAAAGAGAAAAGAAAAGTTTAATGTTTAAAATATTAACATTTTTGGGACCATGGACCTGTCTCATGCGTCTTGTCAGATTTTTAGTGACGTATTCAATTCTGTTTACAAATTCAGCTATGATAAAAAACAAAAATACATTTGATAAATTGTATTAAATTCTAAATGAAATACAAATCTGGATTACAGGTATTCTTCTTATACATATACATCACATGTGTTTATAAGTAAATATTGTGGCCTGCTACAAGATAATCAATAAAATAAACTGCAATTGTGAACGACTGCCTAAACGCAACTCTTTTGCCTGTCAACCTGCGCTTTTCTTTATCAGCTGTCAAATCGTCAATAGATCCACGAAATTGTTTTGTTGTGAAGGTAAAAAAATACATGTTTTTTATATTATTGAGTGCTTAATTACATTTATTGAAGAGAATTACAGTTATGTTTTATTTATTTCTTTGTAGTCAATGAAAAGGTATGTTTGACGTGGTATTTTATTGTTGTTTTGTGATTTTGTAGTAGATAGTTGATAGTGAAAGAAAATGAGTGGGTTGGATAAGAAGCCGAAGATCCCGCAGCCGCCGGCACCTGCTGCTGGTACAGGCAACCTGCTGTCGAGCGTGGCTCCGCCGTCGCAGCTGCCTAACTTCGTGACTGCTAGCCCCGTAGTTCCAGCTGCCGAGGTATTTGACGTTTGTTTACAATTTTTATAGCGTATGCTTTGGGGCGAAATAATGTATTTGATGCGAAAGAACCGTTTTAAGACATGTCATAAACATGGAAGTTTTCTGTTTTCTCATTGCTTGATAATCCTGTGCTAAATATATTACATTCTTCATAACAATATTTAACGATTTTATTTTAATTGCAGATACCTGCAGCAATAGTGAGCCCGTCTGTCCCAGCCCCAGTGCCAGTTCAACCAATCATAGTCCAGGCTAGAGATGAACCTCCACCACAACTTGATAATACAGAGAAATTCAGGTAAAATAGATTCTTATTGCACTTTGTTGCATAATGTTTAATAATAAATGTAGAATGAGAATGTAATGGGCACTTATACTATTATCTAGTAAGCTTCTAATATTATTTGTAATATTGTAATTAAATTGTAAGCCTTATCATTATCAGTATTTCCTGTATTAGGAATGACAAAGTAAAATTAAATTCATATTGAGTTTTGACATATTATCAATGACAAATGTATTTTTATTATTAAAATTGAGGTCAGTTTAAGGACGCAAAGATGACACCGAAACCATACACCAAGAGGCATGGCATTTGAATTGGTAGTCACAGAAACATGACACATATCTGAACATACTCACAAATTTACCACAATTTATTTATAATATTACATGCTAGATGTAAACAGAAAATAACAATAGAGGTTTGATTCTGACCTATTTTTAGACATTGTGATATTCTGGATATTATAAATATTTTTTTGAAATAATAAGTTATGAAAACTTTAGTTGATAACTTACCCTCTTACTAATCGACACATAATGGTTTAAGAATGTAGAACCCAATTATTTTTAAAAGAGTAACCGTGGAGTTTCTTGCCGGCTCTTCTCCATAGGAAGCGACAAATTGGAACTGTGCACCTAGCTTCTGACGTTTCATAAGTGGCCTTGCAGGTTTATGTGAAATAAAATATTTTGATTTTGATTTTGATTCCTTTGTGATTGATTCCTGGTATAACTTTTTTCCATGTTAATTAGTAATAGGTAATATCTATATTATGACTCATTATATTATAATAGTTTAACCACCAACACACTTAAAATTATCATAGTAATAGATGCTCAAACAAAGTCGTAAAATAATACAAGTAGGTAATTGTAGAGACATGGTTTACTCAGAATTTTCAATGCTTTCCGTGGCAAATTGTTATCTAATAATTATTAACATAATTTGCAAGTAACCTTTTAGGTTTAGAATACTTGCAGCAATAGAACAATAATTTCTTTAATCAGCACTGTTGTATTATATTTCAATGTTGCTTTTCAGATCACATTACATAGTAGGACTAAAAAAAACTGTTATGTGCATGCATAGTTTGTACAATTTTATTCATTTCCAGCCCAGCAATTCCACTAAGTAAGGGGGAGCCTCTGATGTCCATCAGGTCTCCTGAAGACTCACAGGCCACACAGTCCCCGGAATCATCGCCTGACTCAACATCAGAAATTGATAAACTTGGTGGGTTTGATATAACAGAATATAGGATGACTGTAATTTGACGTATACCTTCCAGGACATGAAAATGTGACCCATTCGCAACCATTAATCATCCAAGAAATCTAGGCAAAAATTCATGTGATTTGAGAAAACCCTATATCCCCTATATCTAATTTTTATGTATTTTTTCAAGTTTCCCAGAATTCATAACTAAATTTTTTCTGTAAACTCTCAAATTGAATAAACCTTTCGATGTAGCCAAATTTTCTAAAATATCACACAGTTAAAAGTTAAAGGAAGTGGTTAGATAACCGTTTTCGAAAATGGTCATACTTAGATGAACATTGACATCAGTTAACTCAAAAAGTTACTATGGTATTATTGGCATCAAGCATACACATTACGGGGAACACTTCTTCATTCAATGAGCTATTTAACGAGGTACAAAAGTTAATTCAATAATCCCATGAATTTTCGCCTAGGTCACGCTATCACATCCTGCAAGCTTAGCACGAGAACCGTAGAGAAGCGTTTTGACGACGGAAGAGCATACAAAAATGACGTTTCCGTGTAGACAGTTGACAGTTTTTCACCGAGAAATGTAGACAAGCAATTTCTATTTTACGGTAGAGTAGAAATAGCAAGCGTCTGCTGGAAGGAATATGTCAAACTAGCTTTTGCCAGGGGCTTCGCCCGCGTGGAGGTCGGAATACGGAAAATACCACGGGAACGTACTACCGGGATAAAAAGTATCCTATATGTTAATCCAAGTTATAGACTATCTGTGTGCCAAATTACATACAAATCCGTTCAGCCGTTTCTGCGCGATTAACTAACAAACATCCAAACTCAATATCCAAATATACAAACTTTTACATTTATAATATTAGTAGAATGTACTCTGTACATTTTTTCTGGAACAAAAATGGCCATTGTTCAGTTACATTCGTTGAAGACAATCATTACACAAAATTCATTTATACTTATCACACAGTAAGCTAGAAGTAGACACAGAAACATTAATAAAAATAATAAATGTTTTTTGTTAAGTTACTTTTATAAAAATATTTAAAAATGTAGTTAATAAGGATAGACAATAAATAAATGACATAATAATAATAATATCTTTATTTCCCAAAAGTACAGATAATTAAAAATTAAGTTTAAAATTTTTGAATTTATGGTAGAGCGACTAGATTATCTTATTTTTTTTGAGAATGTGGAATTGAAAGTGTTTATATTATGCACTAAAAGTTAAGACTGTTTTAATTGGCTATTAAGAAAAAGTAAATGCAGGAAACTTAAACTGACAAGGAAATGTCGACCATAAAATCAAAGCCTTAATGTTTTTTTCACCAAGTCAGAAAAAGTATTCTTATCCAATTAATGTTTTTATGATTGTTTTTTCTATTTGTTCTCTCAGTGAGCTGATTTGTCCACTGTTTTGTTTAATTTTGGAGTTTTTTTATTTTTATTTATTTTCTTCTTCACGAAAGTTACATAGAAAAATACATAAATCTTCTGCCAAACTGCTGTACAGTTTGTCGGCAGTGTTCTCGTGGATACACTTTTGTGATTGACTACTTTATAACATACACATGGACGCAAAGTCGAAGCAAAAAGAAAAGAGTGATTTTTAACTTTACTCATAATCCTCTTATCATAATCTTAAGGCCTCCCCCAATTTGGGGGTTTGCTATAATCGCCACGCTTGGCAGGCGGGTTGGCGATCGCAGTATGGTGGTAAAACGTAACTTAACTTATTGAAGAACTAAAATAATCAAGAAAGCAAAATGGACAAAAATTGGATGTATTAAAAAAATTAAGACTTTTGTGATAATGAGTTGGTATTTTAAGTATAGCTAATCCATGTTATTACAAAACGAGATCTAACTTTCGTTCTAGCCTAAAGCTCCGAGCTCATTTTTACATTTACATCTTTATTTTGGTTTAGGTAAAGTTCTTAATACAAAATTAACAACTTAGCATCGGATTAAGGTATCAGTTTCGTAAAAAGAACTGCGTTTCTATAATACTGTATTGGGTAGGTAATTCAAAAACTGGCTTGGTGGTTTAAACTAATCTAAATAAAAACCTTGTCTTGTAATAAAGTCTAAGTCTAAATTTTATAGTCATTTAATTTACTTACTTAATTAATCAATTTAAAAAGTTCTATCAGTTTAGTAAATAAATAGAAAATGATATAACTCATAACTGCACGCCTGTATTCCACAAAGGGTAAGGCAAATACTCCCACATTTCGCCAGTTCTTTTTTTATTAGCTAACCCTGCTGAGTAAAGACCTCCCCCAAATCCTTCCAGGCATCTTTTTCTAGGGACACCTTGATCGTTGGATCGTTCATTACCAAACAAAACAATACGCAACTAGTTGTGTTTTGTTTGGTTTAAAATCTTAAATACAAAATCAGCAACTTAATCTAATTTTCAATTATAATGACCAGGCGACATAATGCCAGGAAGTGGTATCTTCACATGGATGAGGGGCGCAGTCTCCACGGGGGGCATACTGTCGCGGGTGGCGGAGAAGGCGAAGAGCTCCGTAGATTCCATGATTACCACGCTTGATCCACAAATGAAGGAGTACCTTAGTAAGTTTGTTCATAGATCTTTTATTGCACGAGCGTGCGTTATCATTGCAATTCAAGCCTTATTTCGATACAATAGAGATTTTTTTTTTGATAAAGCTTAGCTTAGCTTGAATTTTGCCAATTTTTTTGCCACACAATTCCATAAGTAAGCAATGCATTACACATTGCTTACTACTTATGGAATTAATGACCACATTAAAGTAAAAAAAAAACTACGAATCTGTTTAACATACTTAATTCATTTGTGGAGTCCACAAATGAATAGGGTATTACACCCATTTGAAAAGTGTCCTAATTCGATTCTAAAGTGCTAATACACCACAAAAAGCAACATTTTCATTTAATCGATTAGTGCCGTAAAAATGCCTGTAATATTTTTTTTTTTTGGGATGGGAAATCATCAAATAACTTCTCCCGCTCTGGGTGGAGCAGGAGGGCGTGTCAGACTTTTACTGACTAAAACCCACCCGTGTTCCCTCAGTTGCCTGTGTGCCAGGGGCCGCGGTATCTCTTTCGAACAACCCGCACCCCTGGCAGACATCTCTGTTACATCTTAAGATGGCGAAATTTCAATTGAGTTAAGGGAAATTGCTTTAGTTTGTATCTAGTATTTATATGTGTGAATTTGTTTCAGGAAGCGGAGGAGACCTTCTAGTGGTTGTTGCGTCGGACAAAGAAGTAAAGATCTCACCAGTCAGAGAAGCGTTTCAAACTGCCTTTGGCAAAGCTAATGTAGTGTAAGTATTTATTACTAACGATTTTAAGGGGAACCTAGTCGCGGGCTCTAACTCAATGATGGGCCTGGCTAAAAGCACGCTGTATCACCAGGCATCGTGTCCGACAAAGGTAGTATCATTGATGAGCAGTTACAAGCTAGTCTACACGTACAACATTATTAAGTGAGATGCAGGATCATTTATAGTACAACAGGCACAAATTTAGAACATTCCTTCGGAAGATCGTGTTTTATGAAAAAACCACTGCATAAATCAATGAGCAATAAAGTTTATTGTACTCTTCGAAATTTGAGCTTTGTCGGTACCGACTTGGTTTTTCAGATTTTACACTTCTTTTATTACTTAAACACGCCCAAAGTTAGGTTAAATTAGCAAGAAAAATAAATCTTTGTTGGCTCCTAACTTTTTATTGGCTTTTTATTTTAGTATTCTGTTTCCGTACAGACAATATTAATAACGAGACAAAACCATGCCATGTTTAATTTTTGATGTACATTGTCGAACACTGGAGTAATACACTCCCGAAGTTTGTATGGGAAAAATGTGGATTTGATTCACCTTAAGTTACGGTATTGCGAATTTCACCAGTGAATCTGAACGTAAACAGCTCGTCTAAACATGTATTTTAATCTTAGGTTGGTAACATTATTTTTTATGTATCATTATCATTTACCTAGCCTTCACCCAACTATGTCGGGGTCTGGTTCCAGTCTAACTGGATGCAGCTGAATACCAGTAATTTGCGTGGAGCAACTGCCTATCTGACCTCCACAAGCCAGTTACTGGTTAATACTGGTAAGATTGGTTGTCCTACCTGTACGCAAAATACGCGCTGGACGTGGAGTTGCGGACACCAGCCCGTATTACCTCTTGGTAAGACTGGTTGTCAGATTTTCGGACTTCTGACGACCCCTAACGAGTATCAAACATCTACACATGACAGCCGGGACCAATGGCTGGACTAATGATTTTTAAGTATACTATAACTTATATGTAAGGATCATTGTGTCTGAATTAAATAAATAAAAAAAAAACCGCGTTCAACAGCTGTCAGTGTTAATCATTGTTGCGAAATATCGACACACAAGTTCGGCGCAGTTTTTGAACGCGGTTTAGATGTTCTAATCGTGTTCAGTTTCATTGATGAATTTCGACCATATGTAATCATCAAGTCAATTTAAACTTGCTCTAAAGTGCTAGCTGTTCCGCCATGGTATCAACTCTTTCGTTTCTATCCCTTATATTAATAAAATATGATATTACATCCCATTTCGGTCTTAAGATCAGATTCGTTTATGTTGCCAGTCAATAACCTACCTTATTTCCTATGGGATACGGTACAATTTCCAGTGGGTACGCAGCACAGAGTGACGTCACAGCGGATCAGCCGGTCGGCTATGCAGCCGCGTACGCAGCGGCCAAACAACGTATCGCTCACATACGATCAGTGCACGGAGAACTTAACAATAACGTACCTGTGGTCGCTGTAGAAGGATATCTACATGAATCTGTTACTGACAGGTTAGTATACAGGGTGTAACAAAAACCCTATTGCTGTCCTTAAGCACTAAAGATAATAGCTGGTATAGAATCACTATACATAGTTTCAGCTCAAAATAAAATACTCTAAGAATTGATGCTAAATTTTCGGTTTCATATGTTTCTTAAATTCAAATCATAACAAACGTGTCACCGCCCTACGTGGGTCAAGAACTTTCCACGTTACTTGCCATATCACGATAAATCTTGTGATGTGTTTATTTCAATTTGAAAATTTCGGTTTCTGGTATCAATTTATTAAAATTTCTCATAACTTCCGAACATGTAGAGATAAGATTAAAAAACCCTTCCAATATCGTTTGATAGCATCCAAAGAAGCCGTGCTCTTGGTATGTATATACCCTTTCTGTTACACGTTATATATCTTACTATCCTGCTAATCCTACTATAATATTATGAATGTGAAAGTTTGACTGGATGGATGGATGTTTGTGTGACAAAAATCGAATTCAAAAAATCAGACTAAGTAATTAATTATGATGTCAACGCTACTCCTCCAACATGTCTTAGTTACTTATACTTTTCCAGACATATTTCAGTATCCGTTTCAATTTATTGCCATTCCATTGTATAGTCTGACTTCTTTCTAACGCCCGTAGGTGGTATGACATGTCCCTGCTGATCCTGTCCCAGCCGTCCCTGGGCATCGAGCTCCAGCTGCAGTCGCAGGGCACGCCCGTGCCGGCCGCCGCCGTGGCCGCCGTGCACGCCGCCACGCCCGCAGACTACGTGCACGCGCAGACTGGGTATAGCGTGACCATTGGATCTATTATGGGAGCTAGCTTACAGGTAAGTCCAATCAATCGATCCACTCAGGCTCCTCCCAGGCTGCGCCACTACACTCTGTCCCAGCCACCTTTTTAAGATCGTCGGTCCATCTAGCTGGGGGGCGTCTCATATTACGCTTGACGATACGCGCTCTCCACTCCAAGACAATCTCTTTTAAAATAACGCAATATTTAATAATGTACGCACACAAATTTTACTTTTACTTTTTCTTTTATTTTGTTTTATAAATTTAAAAATCCAGTTAAGGAATCTACGACAAAGACTGTTTTATAGGTATTGTATCTGTGTTTCTAGCTAGTTTTAAATTAGTTTAAATTGTAATCTGTGGAGAACGTAGTGGGTAGCATAATTGTTTAAAATGTCATATTTAAGATAATTTGCGTATATCTCTTATTGTGCTACTGTTTGTTTTTCCTTAAATAAATAAATAAATAAAAAGACTCGTCTGCTTCACGCTATCGGTCCGTCGACAAACATGGCCAGCCCACTGCCACTTCAGCTTGCTCACTCTGCAAGCTATGTCGGTAACTGCGGTTCTTTCCCGGATTATTTCATTTATGATTTTATCTTTCAAAGTAACCACTAACAGAGCCCGTGCAACGGCGCGCTGAGCAGATTCAGGACATGACTCTGAGCCCTCTTGCGTTAACATTTTTCGTAGGTTATAAAAAAATAGTACCGTTTCATAGAAAACTGGTACTACGCGGTCGATTTTTTTATGACCGACGACAATTTTCAGATTTTATACTGGATTCATTATCAGCTTGGCGTCGATGTGCCTGCCACCATATTTGTGGATTTGTTTGAATACATACAGAGCTCATTTGTTAAAGAGAGAGAGATACCGTCACTGCATGCTTTATCATGCGCATATTATTATTTAAACACTAATGCCTGAGCGAATACCCGACTGTCCGGTGAAGTAGTTTAGTAAGCTAAACGTCGCACCACAAAAAGTTCGCCATATGTCTACTGCGTACATCCGCCTTATAGAGGGACCCCGAGATTAATTCAAATCTAACCCAACTTATTGAGGATTGTATGTATATGTCCATACCAGTCTACAAAAATTAATTAAATTGAAGTGTCTGTTTATAATGTCAATATAACAACTTTTTACTAAATGCATATGAAAGTACATACGGTACTTATAACAAAAAAAAAAACTATTTTAACTTTTTTGTGTGTCTGTCTTAGTTCCGGCTAATCATTAAAATGGCTGGGGCGATTTTGACAGGACTTTCACTGGCAGATAGATGATTTTATAAGGAGTAACATAGACTTTTTGCCCCATTAGATATTCAAGCAAACGAAACCGCAGGCACAGCTAGTTTTTAATTATAAAAACACCTTTTGATATTGCGGCGGCTGTACCTATATTTAGCAGAAAATAATTATAGATCTATACTCCATTTGAAATAAGATTAGAGATTTAAATAAACCTTTTTACAGTCCGTTAAACCGATTTTTACTTCTATTCAGTAGGCATAAGGATGGCATTAAAAGCAAAAAAGTGTTTACAATACCAACTGATTACTGCAGATGCCATTTATCATGCAACCTACCAACGCAATAGAAGTCAAAATCAGTTGAACGGACAGTAAAAAGGCTTTATACAACGTGTAATAGGTAATAGGTAATAGGTAAAACGGGCTGTTTTCCGCAACTCCACGTCAAGGCGCGTATTTTGCGTATGGGTGGGAGAATGGGTTATTCGATCCACCCCAGCTCCTCGAGAAAGGCCAGCAACGCCTTGGTGTTGCTGACAATCTCACGTAGGGTACCTGGGTTACCGAAGTATTTTGCCCTGTAATTAGCGACCACCGGGCAGTTCAACAGCACATGAGCCGCTGTCTCGTCGTCCTCCATGCAGGCTCTGCACAGCGGACTGTCTGTTACTCCTAAGACAAAGAGGTGTTTGTTAAATGATCCGTGACCAGTTACGGCTGCTGTAACTGTACGCAACTGTCGTTTAGTTAAACGGAGAACCTGTTTCGTGACGCGAGCATCGAACGCAGGAAGTGCTTCCTTAGCCTGCCTGCACTCACTTAGGTCCAACCATATTTTGTGGTGTTGATCCCTGGTACGTTTCCTTACCAGAGTGCGTAGATACCCGAAGGGGAGTGGCACAATGGGTTCTGGTCCCACTGGTGCCATGCTCGACCCCTCCTGGCAAGTTCATCGGCTGCATCGTTGCCTAGCGAATTGCTGTGTCCTTTGATCCACTGAATGGTAATGTTGTTGAGGCTACCTACCTCGTTGAGGCGCTGGTGGCACTCGTATATCAGCCCAGAGTCAACTGTGTGACTGTTCAGCGCTTGCAGAACAGCCATGCTGTCCGAGAGTATGCGGATCGAGTGGTCCTTAACTACCCTGGCCATGATGGCAGACGCTGCCAGGGAGATGCCCATGCATTCGGCCTGGAACACTGTGTTATGGACTCCCAGTGGTGTGGCTATGTGGATGTTGAGGTCCTCCGAGAAGACTCCAGCCCCTGTGCCACTACCTGTTTTTGATCCGTCCGTGAAGATACGCAGCTCTGCGGGGCGCAAGCCTTCGCATCGTCGATCCTCATGCAGCTGGATTCTATATTTTTTATCAAAGATAAATTGTTTGGGCACCCGGTCATTTATTGCCCTCGTAATGGGTAACTCGCTATTGAGTTCCTTAAGTAGCGCGGTGTGTTGTGTGTCTCTTTTACTCCAGAGATTTATAGCCTTTAGACGCGCCGCCGCCATCGTTGCTTCCTGTTGTATGAACAGGTGGCGCGGCGGCAACCCCAGCATGGCCTCGATCGCTGCAGTCGGAGTAGTCCTCATGCAGCCCGTGGTCGCGACGCAGGCTAGTCTTTGCATGCGCTGTAGTTTGTTGGCGGCTGTAGTTAGCTTGGTGCGGGGCCACCAGACCACGGCCCCGTAGGTGATCATGGGGCGGATCACTGCGGTGTACAGCCATAGTATGATTTTGGGTGATAGTCCCCACTTCTTACCTATCATTCTCCTGCACTGCCAGAAGGTGATGCAGGCCCTGTTCAGCTTGTTGTCTAGGTGACTGCTCCAGTTTAGCTTATTGTCCAAAGTGACCCCGAGATACTTGACTTCGTTGGCCAACTGAAGTTCTGTATTGAACAGTTTCGGTTTCAGTTTATACAACGTGTAACGGAAAGGGTATATACATACCAAGAGCACGGCTCCTTTGGATGATATCAAGCGATATTTGATACCAGAAACTGAACTATTCAAATTGAAGTAAAAACATCACTCGGAAGAGATTTATCGTGATATTGGCAAGTAACGTGGAAAGTCATTGACCTACCTACTAGTGCGGTGAAACGTTTGTTATGATTTGAATTTAAGAAACATATGAAACCGAAAATTTGGTTTCAATTCTTATAGTATTTTATTTTGAGCTGAAACTATGTATAGTGATTCTATACCAGCTAGCTATATCTTTATTGCTTAAATCCTTAAGCAATAAAGATATAGCTAGCTGGTATAGAAACCCTATTGCTATCCAGCAATAGGGTTTCTGTTACACCCTGTATAATTGTTTAATCTTATGGCAAATGGAGTATAAATATGTCGAAGGATATTTTGCAAACAAAGAAAGATTTTTATAACAATACGACCTAATATCAGGATAATTTAACGATTTTTTCAATTCTTCTGCGACACTAAGATTCAACTTTTATTTTATTAAGTATATTGTGTTTAGTTTGTGATATTCTTGTGCGAGTCACAATAAATACGTTTTCTTTCTTTTACATGCTATGCAATATCAATACCTTTGCTTTTAAAATGTATAATATCTTGATCATGTTCTACCATGCTACCGTATCATCCACCAGGTACCGCATAACCAATGGCAAGAGGCATCGACCGGCGTATCGAGGCGGGAACTACTACACTTAGCGGCGCGGTCGCTGGCCGGCTCCTACAAGAAGTTGCTGGCCGTGTCGGCTGCGGAAGCGTAGACTAAAGACTGGAAGATTATCAACGGATTTGAGAAGAAAATGTACAGTTAGTATTTCATCTGTTCTTTAAGAAGGAAGCGCCATGGTAGTCCAAATTCATTCGTATAAGCAAAGTTGGTAGTTAGTGTTACAATACTGTAATCTCACAAAGCGACGAGCGCTTTACCTATCTACTTATGATTAGCAAGTGCACAAAAAAAATATGGATGTGTGTGTAAGCGCAGCTCCCGGTACCGTCCGAGACAATGGCGAAGTCGGAAGTGCGTGTGTGTGTGCGTGTATGTATGTGTGCGCGCGTATTCATGTGTGTATGCGTGAATGTATGTATGTGTGTGTGTACTTGTCTTCACGCACACAATTACTATACAGGGTGTTTGGACACTTTGGTTACAACAAGTAAAGCGCACGTCACTTAGTGAAATAAAAATACTATATCAAAGAGGCTAATGCACATCATTTTGCAACATTTGTTAAAATGCTCAAGCTTAGAGCTAGTGTTCATAGTGCTCTAAACTAATAGATATCCTACTAATATTTTAATGTGAAAGTTTCTATGTTTGGATGTTTGGATATTTAGATGTTTGTTACTCAATCACGCAAAAACGGCCGAACTGATTTGGATGAAATTTGGCATACAGATAGTTTACTTTTCACCTCTGTAATGCTTACCCGCGGCATAATTTCCCGACCTTTACGCGAGCGACGCCGCTGGAAAAAGCTAGTTAAACTCTCGACAAAACTGTTAAATTCTTTGACAAATTCATTTTTGCAAAGTCCAACAACCATCCCCGACTATACATTAGGCATGTTTTTCAAATCCCTAATATGGAACCAATTTAGCCTTCTTCAAAAATAAATCATGCCATAAAACATAACTATTAAAGGTTCAAAGCATTTTATTGTGCTCACATTTCAGCACCACTAAGATATTACTTCTCTTATCTAAGAAATTAGGTCCATTTTATGTGATCCTGCAATAATCCGAATGTTTTGTTTCAGGGACACGAGAAGAATGTAAAGAATCTATAGATATTGTAAATTATAACTGAATACAATAATATTAATATGTATAGCTTAAGAGTTATTATTATAATAAAAATTATTTGGGGCCAACTGTGTTTTAATCCTTTTTTTTGGGGGTTTCCGGTTTTAGTTTCTTTAAAAAACCCAAAAAAGTACAAAGTTATCGTCGTAAATAAAATTTGACCCTTTGTAAACCCATTCTTGAAGCTGAGATTCCAGAAAAGATCCTTTTTAAAGCTATCAACAAAATGAAATAAAAAAATGTGCATATATTAGTCGACAATTTTGTTGACTTCATCGGTCATTGAATCGAATCGTAAGGCTCACGGAACTCGGGACATAAATATGTCATTGACCATGCAAAGCTTTTTTCTAAGTGGTTCATTAATTATTATTTTCACTCATAGCTCAATTATAGCTCATTTCTATATGGGTTCAACGACCTAGTCATATGTTTATATGAATGTGGCTGGCCTTAACGGCGCAATTCATATAAAAACTTTATTAGAACATAACTGTAGATAAATGCGTCTCAGAAAACTTGATTGGTTAGGTAACTCCAGTCAATAAGATTTAGAGATTAGCAGATTGGTAATGTAATTTTAAATTAAAGAAAGTGCTGACGTGCAAACATATCTCTACAAAGACTTTGTACCCTTTTTTAAGAAAATTACGAAAATTGAGGAGTCAGAAATTTGGCACAGCTTAAGTTTAATATCTGGATGGACCGAGCTTTTTTTTTGGTTTGACTTTTTCTAAAAATGAAACCTAGCTAGATTGATTTATCGCCCACAGAGTACACATATCGCCCCCGAAACCCCCTGCATACTAAATTTCATGAAAATCGTTGGAGCCGTTTCCGAGATTCAGAATACATATATGTATACATATATACAAGAATTGCTCGTTTATAGGTATTAGGTATGTAGAAGGAGTGCAGAAAGCAATTTTTTTTTTAAATTCCTGACTATGTCGACATTATTCGAGTAAAAAAAACCAAGATTTATTCCGAAATTCCGGTGTACATATTAGACTCGAGCTCGTAGCAAAGGATTAACCCGAACAGCGGACTGCAATTAAGTACTTATTACGCACTAGTGAGTCGTGGAATTTGTTCTCGCCTTCCTATATTTAAAATGCCATCGCATATGCTGTGCTTGATCGTATTAATTGAATGTTTTTGTTATTTTCCTCCGTCAAAGGAACGCGAAATAAGAATAAAAATGTATTTAAAGGGACCAAATACTTAATTGGCAACACACATTTTTGTTATTGAGCAATAAATTGCTGAGATAATTTATAAGAGTTCCTGTTTTTGACGATGAGCATGCTACCTAAATAAACCTTTTTTTTGTTTTTTTTTTCTGGGTGGGAAATCATCAAATGACTTCTCCCGCTCTGGATGGAGCAGGAGGGCGTGTCAGACTTTTACTGACTAAAATCACCCGTGTTCCCTCAGTTGCCTGTGTGCCAGGGGCCGCAGTGTCTCTTTCGAACAACCCGCACCCGTGGCAGGCATCGGCCCTTGCGGGCCCCATCAGTAGTTGCTGACATCTCTTTGAGGCGCGCGTGGAACACAACGCGCCGTCGACCCGGGCTTGGTCCTTACCGGACAGCGAGCTACCCATTACTCGCCGTCCGCAAGCCCGCGCCTACGGTGGCCGGGAATCAGCCTGGGATTCCCGACGCCTAGGGCGTCTCCTGCGAAGGCCACGGCCGTGAGGGCGCATGTACCTACTGCATCTCCCTCACGTGCGCCGCCTCCCTCTTTGCGAGCATACCTAAATTAACCTTTGCGTGCCCATACGAGATTCACATCAGGAACCTGTATTTTACTTATTCATTCACTTATTCCGGAGTTAAAGGCCTTGGTTAGTGTCCAAATGGGTTATCTATCATAAGTTCGAAAAATATTTGACCGAATTTCATTTCATCTAAAACTTTTCAACTCTTATCACCGCAGCCTCAGTTCCACGCCTACACGGGGTTAAATTACACTCTAGGGGTAGGGCAGAAAAGACTGCGTGAAGTCGGTTTTACAGCGATTCGTTTCTCAATAAATTTTGTAGCAACACATATTGACTTTTATGACACTATTTTAATTTAATATTAAAAATGCTACCACGTAACCGGCTAACCAGACCGGTGACCAAATAATATTCCGTAAAATGTTGTTTCGGTGTGGAGAAAATATGGCAAATAAATTATTTGGCGAATGAAAAAAATTCAAAAGAGGCTTCGGCCAATAGCAAAAAGTTATTTTGTAAATCGGCGAAATATAGTTCGGTAAAATAATACTTAAGACACATGATACTTCGACGATCTAAAAATATGTCAAATAATGGTACGTGGTAAAATAAAATACCACGTTATCATAACTCGGTAGGAGCACACCTAATCATCATCAATCAATATCAATACATATAATAAAAATGTAACGGATCGCTGTCTGTCATGGAAGAATTGCGTAGTAAAATTTGCGGCCCATGAAAACACCTTATCTTTCAAAAAGTATTAGGAGACAGAACAGAGTGTGATGCTCCAATATCTCAGAATACTTAGTAAAGGACATTTGGACGGGAACCGATCACTTTTCCGAATTTCATTTTACCGAAAACCATTGACCGATGTCTTTTTTGCTTTAAGCATTATTTGACATATTTTTCTTTACAATTTCGAAGGCATACAGCGTTTTCTAGCTGACACAGCCACCTAGTATGTTAGGTGTGCTCATAACGAGTTATGACAGCCTAGTACTTCGACTGTATAAAGCGTTTTCTAGCTGACACAATTACCTATATTATTAGCTGTGTTCCTACCAAGTTATGACAACCTGGTGCTTCGAAGGCATAAAACGTTTTCTAGCTGACACAGCTACCTAATATGTTAGATGTGCTCCTACCGAGTTATGACAGCCTGGTACTTCGACTATAAAGCGTTTTCTAACTGACACAATTACCTATATTAGGTGTGTTCCTGCCGAGTTATGACAACCTGGTACTTCGAAGGCATAAAGCGTTTAAAAAGCTGACTTACAAAATGCATGTATTTACCCAGATATATATAGACAGTTTAACAAATTTTCGACGTGATTCTTTAAATTGGCATAATTTTTATTTATAAACCGATTGACATGAAAAAAACACTAAATGTTAAGTGAAGTTTGGTGAAAACCACATCTTAATCGGATAGGCCGTTTCTGAGATTATCGTGCACAAACAGATAAACAGACAAAAATTCTAACATTCATTGTTTTGGGTGCTATTTGCGTTGATAAAGGTCCCAATAATATTTTTTCTCATATATCTTCCATGTACAGACAGCGATCCGTTACATTTTTATTATATGTATTGATAATCATGTAGATAAAATAATACATACACAACTATGACGATGTGGACAGATCTTTCAATTTTCTTTTAAAAACTGCAACAGTTTGGCAGTCCCTAATGTCGGGCGGAAGTGCATTCTACAACCACACCGCGTGCACAGTGAAGGAGTAGGAGTAGAAGTCAGTGGACTAAGTGGAGGGGACTTAAGGAGGTTTCGAAGATGCGACCTGCAAGGCGCATCTGAAGGACGCGGTGGAAAAGTGGTCCCGCAGATAGAAAGGGGTTTTAGGATTGTGAAGAAGGTTGAACAGCAAACACAGTATCCGAGAGTTGAGTATGGACACATCTTCATCTTTAACATGATCCAACATGAGTAGACTAAAGCTAACGGTACGAGACTGATTATTTACTTACTTAGACTTATGAATGTAATTTTAAGGATGCAAATCTATAGTAATAGAAAAGCTGAAGAGTTTGTTTGAAAGCGCTAATCTTCAGAACTACTAATCGGATTAAAAAAAAAAAAAATTGAATAAAATATGCTGGGTAATACCGTATCCCTTGGTAAAACTGGTTGTCAGACTTTCGGGCTTCTGACGGCCCGTAACGACTGTCAAAAGCCACGAATGAGAACCGGACTAATGGCAGACGACTGACCGAGCCTATTGTTGAAAACAATTATTTATTTTTGTATGCGTAGGTAAGTTGTTTCAAAATCAAAATCGAAATCAAAATATTCTATTTCACATAAACCTGCAAGGACACATACGAAACGTCAGAAGCTAGGTGCACGATTCCAATTTGTCGCTTCCTATGGAGAAGAGCCGGCAAGAAACTCCACGGTTACTCTTTTAATAATAATTGGCTTTTACAATGTTTTCCAATTACAGTGATAATAGGTATAGGAAGACAGTGTAAGCCTGTCAATAAGTACCAGGTACTTAGTGGAATGAAAATAAAGAATAGAACATCGTCTATAAATCTGTAGATTTATACACGACGTCTGTAAGGCCTACAACGTTCTCTCGTTCACAATATGTAAACGAATCTACATAAGTAAAATCAACCTATTTAGACTAAGTGACATGTTACCCGTAATATCTAGGAGAAATGCATTTGAGGTGTCATGGTCTTTAAAGACCACAATATTATGGTAGTGGGTCGCGATACTAATGTTCAAGACGATTATTTTCCTCAATCGGCCATGTACCTCAAAGCAAATACGGTTAAGCTAAGATTCACCAAATTTTGAACTCTAACACAAACAAAATTAGATTTATATTTGTTTAAATCTATTTAATTTTATGGAGGAGACTTAAAATTCATATTGGATGTTGTTCTTCGAATATGTTTAGTATTGTGCGGATCGTGTTGGTTGGTGCAAGCATATTGGCATTAGAAAATACTAATTTATTTGATTATTTTTAGATTATCGAAATTATCGAGTTTTACAAGGTGAGTCTAAATATTTTTTGCTAGAAGTATTGGATTATTTTAACAAATTTTAAGAAACTATCAAGGTTTTTTTTTTTACATTGGTTCAATATTTAAGTAACAGTAGGTAGATTATTTTATTCTTAAATTAACTTTGCGATGTGTAAAAATACTTACTGCCACCCACAAGCTATAATACCGTTATCCGACAAAATCATATAACGAGTTATGGACAAAAAAGCGCAGAAAAATATGAAACGCATGCTATTTAGTTATGCAACGAATGGTAAAAATTCTAGCAAAAATGTAAATTATAAGCCCTTAGTCCCTTTTTAGTTTAGCAATGTTGCTTACCTGCGTTTAAGCGTAGTAAATTTAGATTTATTGAGAGCAGTTTTGGCCCAGCGCTAATGATCGCGATTTACGAATTGTAGGTCGTAGGATCGAAACGATTAAATTTCCAAAAAAATTGTCGATACTAAAAAATTCAGTAGTGGATTTTTTAGTATCGACAATTTTTTGGCGAAAGTTTTTAATATATCTTTATTTTGGCCCGGTTGATGGGGTTAGGTTCGTCCTTGTTATATACCTACTCTTCAGGATAGCAAGTGTGATGTAATGTTTGTTCACCATATCTTTCAAAATGCCACTTGATATTATTTTTTAATTATTTACTTCACAGTAAAAATGAAGGTGCTAGCATTTTTCTCACTCATCCTGGCAGTAGCCACCAGCTACCCAGTCGTGAAGACCTACACACTCTCATCACTATCTGATGCCATCGAGAACTCTAAGGCAGACCCTGGCATGATGCCTTATCTTGAAGATGCCATGAACGAGATCATGTTAGCGCTGTTTACTGGCAAAAATGAGGTTTGTAGCATTTAGAGTAATTGTTTTGCTAGGCGCGTTCACTGTGCATGTAGTACAAGCACCGTAGAAATTAAAAAAAACATGCTCCTAATTTAAAGTCTTAGTCTAAAGTTTACTTTAGACTATATACTTATACAAAAATCTCACTTACACGAAATACCTAACCCAAAATGTTTACAGTGCGAGAATTGCTAAAATCTAGAACGTCAAATAAAATCATGCCCTACTTTAAAGTTTAAACTTTAGACTATATGGAAATCTCACTTGCAAAAAAAGAACATGAAAAAAAAACAACCGACTTCCAAAAAACACTACAAAGTGAAAAATAACTTTAATTTCGGAAGTCGGTGACTTTGGATATGTATTTTATTTAATTTTTTGTCACCGCTGCAATTAAAGTTATTTTTCACTTTGTGGTGTTTTTTGGAAGTCGGTTGTTTTTTTCAAGTTTTTTTTTTACTTTTTAGTTATAGTACCTACCCCACACAAATCGAAAATCCTTGGGGTCAAATCAATGCATATTTATGCGATAGCAGCAATCGCGGTTTGTTTGCTGTAATTTTTTAAGAGTTCCGTTGCCTATCTCCGCAACGCATAATCAGATCTATATGATATTTTTATGGGACCATTTCGGAATAAACCCCTTTCGAACAAAAAAGAATTTTGCAAATCCGTCTATATATGACGGAGTTATGCCCGAACATACATAGAAACATATTTATATATAATGTCGAATTGATAACCTCCTTCTTTTCGAATGTCAAACTTACAATACGACAGTCCTCCAAAACGCCTGTCATTCACCACTTCCTAGTACCTACTTTAGCTGGGAAGAAGAAGCGGCGCATCAAACTCCCCAGCAGCACAGCTACATAATTATGTAGTTAGACTTAATTCTAAACAAGACAATCCAACATTTTTCAGTGTGAGAATCGCTATAACCGAAGCACTGGATCTAGAACTTCACTTAAAAGAAATCATGCTGAGTAATATAACAGCTGCACTATTCGATCGATCAGGTTAAGCTACGCTTGCCACGGTTGGTTCTTGGATAGGCACACCACAACACCCCTCCGTGCCTCAAAAAAAAAAAAAGTTAAGCTGTTGGTCCCGTCTATTATATGTGGATCTTTGACAGTAGTAACGGGTCGTCAGAAGCCCGAGAGTTTGACAAGTCAACCAGTCTTACCAAGGGGTATCGTATTACACAGTAACTGCAATGAGTTGTGGGGTTTTTTTTTGGGTGGGAAATTATCAAATAACTTCTCCCGCTCTGGGTGGAGCAGGAGGGCGTGTCAGACTTTTACTGATTCTAATCCACCCGTGTTCTCTCAGTTGCCTGTGTGCCAGGGGCCGCGGTATCTCTTTCGAACAACCCGCACCATGAGTTGTGGGGGTCAGATAGGCAGTCGCCCGATATAAAATACGGGTATTCAGCTGCATACAGTTAGACTAAGACTAGAAGCCGACTCCAACATAGTTGGTAAATGGTTAGGCAGATGATATGTGCCTGTTGGTAATGTAATAGCAACTTGCACTGTATACTCAACTTGCACTGTATACTCAACTTGCACTGTATACTCAACTTGCACTGTATACTCAACTTGCACTGTATACTCAACTTGCACTGTATACTCAACTTGCACTGTATACTCAACTTGCACCGTATACTCAACTTGCACCGTATACTCAACTTGCACTGTACACGTATACTCAACTTGCACTGTATACTCAACTTGCACTGTACACTCAACTTGCACTGTACACTCAACTTGCACTGTACACTCAACTTGCACTGTATACTCAACTTGCACTGTATACTCACCTTGCACTGTATACTCAACTTGCACTGTATACTCAACTTGCACAGTATACTCAACTTGCACCGTATACTCAACTTGCACCGTATACTCAACTTGCACTGTATACTCAACTTGCACTGTATACTCAACTTGCACCGTATACTCAACTTGCACTGTATACTCAACTTGCACTGTACACTCAACTTGCACTCTATTCTCAACTTGCACTGTACACTCAACTTGCACTGTATACTCAACTTGCACCGTATACTCAACTTGCACCGTATACTCAACTTGCACTGTATACTCAACGTAATCAATTAATTGTGCAAGCATGCTGCAATATTCAGCTCGTGTCCACGCATAATTGGACAATTTGTCACACATTACAAAACTTGGTTTCACGAAATGTTTGGTTTCTACGACCTTTGTGACAACATAATCACGCCTTCTTCCAATGGGGGTAGGTTGACACTTCTGAGCGTCACCTGCTATGATCCTTACACACTCCTTTTACTTCGTTAACGATCATGCATCATTGGACCTAGTGTGAGTTTCTTTTAGCTGTCTCGATCTAAAGCATCGACCGCGGTCGGCGCTTCGATTGGTCCTTCACCAATCCAGGGCCAATCAGTGGCCCTAGTGTGAGTTTCATATAACCATCTCGATCAAACGCATCGAGCGCGTTCGCTCCGATTGGTCCGTTACTAATCCAGGGCCAAACGGAGCGCCAAATGCGCTCGATGCGTTTGATCGAGATGGTTAAATGAAACTCGCACAAAGGCCTCAGAGCGCCGAATTGTTTGCACGCCGTTTGCGAGTACTGCGCTACCTGACCTTTCTGAAGAACTTCATCAATAAGTGATACCACCATATTATGTGCGTCTTCTAAAGTGTCCTCACCCTGCTTTCCCACTCACATCTGCCTTGTAAATGCCTGATAATAGTCGCCAAAACGTCTAAGCATACTCTTTTCAGTATTACAAAAACTGGAAAAAAATCCTTATTTTTGTGGAATTTGTGCGTAGTTATGTATATTATATATAGTAGGTATCCTCATAATGATATGTAGATTATACGGTACGTATTTTAGGTATCTCTGTTAAGCCCATTTGTCAATATTATTTTAAGAAATATAAAACTCGTTTTCGTAAACTTTGCACTTTGAGTGTAACAATAAACGAATTTCGGTCGAGTGCGAGTCGTCATTCTTAGTTGGTCATTCACGGTTCCGTACCTATCTATAATTTACTTCCTAAGAGGAAATAGCTAGAGCTTACATAACTTAAGCTATCATAACATCACGCTTGTTATTGCTAAAGGAATAGGCACGGATGGGCTTACATAGTAGGGAGCACTTACTGATCCCTTAGACCCTAAGGTCCTTAGACCTACACCCAGATTTTCAAATTGAAATTAAAAATGATTTATTTGTGACCTAGGTAAACGCCAGTTATATCCCGTCGCACGTAGTGCGAGCCTATTAGCTTGTTTCCTCTGAAAATTTAAAAAAGATCTACCAGAGGCAGCACTAGTGGGGGTACACGTGTTTTGATTTCCCTATTGACAGTATAACGGTAAAACGCATGCCTAACAACTATAATTGATCGAAGCCTAACAATCGAAAATTCAAATCCGATACAGCAACTGCATCACAGGTTGGTAACTATTCATTTTTTATGAGGAAGGTCTAGACTCTATGAACATATTAAAAATACAAAAAGTATAATTTTTTCGTTTTTAATAACCGTCGAAAAATCTGAACACTGTGGGCTTCAGAATCATGTACCTACTGAAGGAAGCCAAGGGTGACTCTTTTTGCTAAAAGAGTGATGAATGTAAATGTTGATGGATGGAGAGGAAGGGAAAGGCCAAAAAAATATGGATGGGTTGTGTGAGGTGTGAGGAACGATATGAAAAAGAAGACAGCGAATGATAGCATGACGGCGGACAGGAGAGACGGACATGAAAACTTATTGCGCCGACCCCAACCCCAAGTCCCATAGGACAATGGCATGAAGATGATGAAGATGATGATGATGAGTAACAGCCACACAAATGACAAGTAATTAAAAAAATACTAACGGACAGAGAAATATTTTGGTTGTATACAAATGTACGGTCCCTGAGTGCAGTGGTGGCCCAGTGCACGCCGTTTATGCCTGGAGGCTTTTATTTAAAGTTCTGTTTTCTTTTTTTTGAAATTAATTATTATTTATTTCAACTTGAGTACCTATAGTTTTCAATGTTTTGTTGGTATATTGGCGTGTGCTAGCCGACTTATGGAAAATGTAATGTTATTTTTTGTGTTTCGTAATGTTAATTACCTACTATTGTATAGAATCAAATGAGACAGCTGTGCTGCTGGGGAGTTAGTTGCCCCATTTCTTCTTCCCAGCTAAAGCACTAGGAAGTGGTGAAAGGTGGGCGTTTTGGGGGACTGTCTTATGTATTTTTGACGTTCAAAAAGAGCTGACTCTCAGCCTAGTTTGAATAAATGACTTTTGGTGTTCATCGTGAGGAAAGCATGATACCTACAGCCAAAAAATCGAAGCCATGTGGCATCTACCAACCTGAACTGGGAATTGGGACGGAGTGATTTAAGGTCCACTTCCTCTCACTGAGAGGCCTGTGTCCCAGCAGTGGGAACATTATAGCCTGGTTATTCTTGATGTAGGTACGATCCCTAAGAAACTGGTGGTTAGTAACTTAGCACAATTGTAGGGAACCCTAATCACTAATATGTACACACGGCTACACATCAAGTTTTACGCTGATCTCGCACTGTACGTAACTCCTAAACAATGCGACATCAGCTTACACTGGAAATGTATAGCTTGATGTGCAGACGAGTGTACCAACAATGTCCTACCTATTAATATTCCGATATGTCGTATTTTTTTTCTGTCGTTTTCTAAAAAAAAGGTGACAAATATGTATTCACATTGTAATGTGAATAATGTGATTTATTAGCACAAGACAAGGTTATTACGACGACACGCATTAAATATTAAGTAGTAAAGATCTTAATAATTTGTCGGCTTATGGAGGAAAATATACGATTACCATTTTTAGTTACTGGTAATTAAAGCATTAGGTAGGTAGTTTACTATAACTAGTTAGGTAGGTATTGAATTAATTAAACGACCGGGCAATATACAGGATGGCCCGTATATTTTAGAAGCCTGTCTTCAAGGGCTTGCAGAAACAACCCATGTGTGTTTAACAATTATTTAAAGGTTCGTAAGGTTTAAGCTGTTTCGTTTTTAATATTTTTAGGGAAATTCTCACTTGGTCTCTGACCTTTTAATTTTTCTGTGTCGCATTTTTTATAAAATAAAATGTTGATTATAAATCCTGAAAAAATGGTCTACGATCGATTTAAATACTATCTGTCTAAACATACCCCCCGCCAGCTACTAAAATTTAGCTCAAAGGGAAAAGTTTGCTCGCCAAGATTCGATCTGGATTCTCACACCCTTATTTATAAACGTTGCTAAAAGTTAAGTAATCAAAAGTCATTTATTCAAACTAGGCTGAGAGTCAGCACTTTTTGAACGTCAAAATTACATGTCCCCCAAAACGTCCGCCCTTCACCACTTCCTAGTGCTTTAGCTGGGAAGAAGAAGTGGCGCAACAAACTCAACAAATAATGACAAGCGTCTGTTTAACCATACATTTTTGACGTTTAAACATATCTTAACTTTAAGCAGCGTTTAAAAATAAAGAGGTTAGTCTTTAACAATAGATAACAACCGACTTCCGGAAAAACACTACAAAGTGAAAAAATACTTTAATTTCGGAAGTTGGTGACTTTGGATATGTTTGAATTTTTTGTCACTGCTTTCCAAAATTAAAGTTATTTTTCACTTTGTAGTGTTTTTCCGGGAGTAGGTTGTTTTTTTTTTTTGGAAAAAGTTTTTATTTTTAACTTTTTAGTTATGGTACCTACCCCATACCAATTCGAAATTTCATCATCCTTGGCATCAAAACAATGCATATTTATGCGATAGCAGCAATCGCGGTTTTTAATGGGATTTTAATGGGACCATTTTGGAATAAACCCCTTTCGAATAAAAAAAGGATTTTGCAAATCCGTCTATACACCGTGACATTTTAGTCGTCTTACAAAGATGGTCCACTCAATATATTCGTCATAACATACCTCTAGGCGCGATTAAAACATTGTTACCATTAATTAAGATAATAGATACAAAGAAAAATAATGAATGCTTTAGAATTATGAAACACCCTCCCTGTTAATAATGTTTACGTATCAAATGGTAGAAGATATCTATCTACCTACCATTACATTCCATCATTAATTCCATCTCCATAACACACACTGGTCCCAAATTAAAAAAAAGTGGACATTGATAGTAGACCGCTGATATTTTTTTTTATTGTTGATACAATGATAACAGATAAGGCAAAAAAATATTATTGTCCTACTTCAAATACTTTTCTGTAAAAAAAATATTTCTTTTTTTTTTGTATGGGAGCGATTACATTTTACTCAATTTCTCAAAAACTTTAAGCGATGTCGAGATGGCAATCACATATGTTAGAAAACTAATAATTCTGAGTATTTGGCTCGAAGAAACTTATTGCTTATCTCTGCGTACTTTCGAGATAATAGTGACAGAAAATAAAATTTTTTTTAATGTTAATTTTTTGCTTTTTTTTAATCATAGCCTTACTTTAGCACATAATTATAATGTATGCGTAATGTCAAATAAGTAAAAAGAGACTTCTCTGTAAAAGAGGTTATGGGGGCTCACTAATGACTGAAAAGCTATGACCTTTCTGAAGGAGTACTTTCATCAGTTCTAAAAAACAATCAAAATGAAGACATATTAAGCTGCAAACATAAAGTTGAATATGTTCACAAACGATTCTGAAAAAATATTATGGTGAAAGATTAATATTTGGGTCTATATTCTCTTGAGAAATCTCTATTTCCTCGTTTTCCAACGAAAGCAATTCATTGTTCAAGATCAAAGCACTAGCCTCTGGAAACAACTGTTTATGTAAACGAGCAAACTTTGGTTTGATATGGCTGATGTAAGGATCAACTCTACCGATTTTTCTTGTATGTGCCATTCTAACATTCCGGAAATCTTTATTCCTCGCTTCGGAAGCTTCTTCGGAAAGCATGCCTATCGGAATAAAGGAGAAATTTTCACAAATATCAGCACCGTGTATCAACAATTTATGGACACTTGAAGGCATGTAATACCATGGATATAAGTTTACATATAGCATTGCTGTTTCTTTAAAATATTCCCTAAACAAGTTGGTATTAATAAGTTGACCAGATGAAATTGTTTGTAAAATGACTGCAAATCTCTTGATTAAATCAGGGTGGATACCCGTTATTTCAGCAGATACTTCATAATTTTCAAAAAACCTTCTTGCCGTGTTACCGTCATTGGTTGTACCAAATCCCTGTTTTACTATGTCAATTAACAAACCAGTTCTTTCCCGGAATTCTTCTTGTGTCAAATTCTTTTTAATTTCTTTTAACAATTTATCTTCTTTTCGTGCAGCCCACTTTTTGAAGTCTAAGTTGTACGAAATGTGTAAAATACATTCCATACATCTTATCCACATATGAAGCGAAGACAGACCATATTTATACATATCTTCTCTGATGAGTCTTTTGGATACAAAGTCCAAGTCATTCATTTTGCTAGGTGGGGTATTGCAAATATTACAAACAGCTGCAGAAGAAGTATTGGAAATCACAGTAGAAATTTTCCCATCAATCATAGTCATGTACAAATCATGTTTAATATCAAAATTATCTACAATTGTGGGAACAAGATTACGAATTTCTTCCTCTAAGGATGCACTTTCCTTCTTTATCAATTCATTTGTTTCTTTTGCAAATATAAAGCCAATTGGACGACAATAGTTTGTTGAAGAGGGAGCAGGATTTTGCCACAAGATAGTACCACTCTCTTCTTCCAAACGAAGCGGAACCAAACTAATCATGAAAACTGAAGAATCGTCAATTTTAGTGTCGGAGTGTGACTTTTGTTTATAATTACTTTGAGAAGATGACCCGTCAAAACCCCATTTGCTTATTAGTTTTAGCGATTTTTTGTCGGCAGAGTTGTGCTGAATTGTTTTTAATATCCTATTAGTTGTCAAATCTAGAAGCGATTGAAGTCTTATCTTAGCATCAGATTCAGTTACAGTTATGTCTGACTCTGGAGGATAACAAGTTTTTTTAGCTTCCAGGAGCTTTTGATAGGATGGAAGACCATACATTTTCTCTGAAGCAAGAATAGTTCTTAAATTTCGATATTGCCATTTTGACAAATTTGTTGAGGTGTAAAGCGCTAACGTTTTATCATCTGGTAAACACGGTTTGTCAGTCTTTTTAGCGAATAGTACATCATATACCATCTCACATTTTTCCTTGTTTTGGCTGAGTTCGTTTAATATAGCTGCTAATTTTGTTTTTTTAGACTCTTTTAATTTGGCACATAAAGCATAAACTAATTCCTCCTATGTGTGATCTAGAAGTGTTAGAGAACGCCTTTTCTTCTGTTTATCAGATATATCAACAAATGGTTTTTTACTTGTACCATAACTTAATTGATGAGTATCCACTTGCGTTTCGAAATTTGGAATTACTTCCTCGGCAACTTTAAAAATGCTGCTTAAATCGATATTTTGACATTTTGGCCAAACTATTTGGGATTGTAACCAGTCTGAATTTTTGTTAAGAAAGGTCTTTTGAGCTCTACTGGAAGCAGACCATCTTTTTGAGATATTACTTGAAAAATTACGACAAAATAATTTAATATTACTCAAATCTTCGGAAGACAATTCAACACCAATACGTTCAATAAGGGCATTAAATAAAAATTCGACATTTTTAAAACCACCTCCTGATTTAAGAACAACGTATAAGTCTAAGTTGGTGACAAATGCGGACATATTATAATTTTAAGGAAAATTGAAAACAAATTAGAATCAAAGATATCAAAGACAAAGTGACTTTGATTTTAACAAAAAAAATTACGAAAACAAATTCGACGAAAGAAAGACAAACAAAAATTATTTGATTTTAAAATCCAAAGATTCAAAATACAACAATAACAAAACAAACAAACAACAAGCATTTCTTCAAGCGCACAGAAAAAATAAGGACACGTCTTATCGCAACCACATTTAGTTGTACACTGAGTGAGGTGTACGCGCGCGATTCGTGACCGTATTACGTTACGTCATGAGAGGCGGCCATCTTGTTATCCCGGCAAACTCGCGTCGAAGCTCCATTTTGCTGGCCAGCGGACCTATTGCGATATGAGTAAGGCTATGATTAAAAAAAAGCGAACAATTAACATTAAAAAAAATTGTTATTTTCTGTCACTATTATCTCGAAAGTACGCAGAGATAAGCAATAAGTTTCTTCGAGCCAAATACTCAGAATTATTAGTTTTCTAACATATGTGAATGCCATCTCGACATCGCTTAAGGTTTTTGAGAAATTTAGTAAAATGTAATCACTCCCATACAAAAAAAAAGAAATATTTTTTATAGAGAAAAGTATTTGAAGTAGGACAATAATATTTTTTTGCCTTATCTGTTATCATTATATCAACAATAAAAAAAAATATCAGCGGTCTACTATCAATGTCCACTTTTTTTTAATTTGGGACCAGTGTGTAACAGGGTGTTTCAAACTACGTCATGCGTCTTAGTGATACTTTCATGTTTTGATTAAGCAAAGGTTCAAATTTTTTTTTTTAATGAATGGTAGTAGATAGCAGTCATTGGGTACATGAAGTGGGCTGCCGTTGTAAGACGACTAAAATGTCACAGTGTATATGACGGAGTTATGCCCGAACATACATAAAAATAAATTTGAACATGTCGAATTGATAATAAATTCTCCTACTTTCCTTAAAGTCGGTGAGTTTCTAGCACTCACTCTGTTGTCTCCAGAGAAATCAATTATCGATATCGACAAGTCTCTATACCTACATTATTCTATAACAAGAAATCACCTAACTCCTAATCGGTAATCACAATTAATAAGAAGTTTTTGCTTGAAAGCAAATTAAATGAAGGGTAGGTATGGCCAGTTGACATTCAAAGATTCACTTTTATTTTAACAACATTGACTTTGGTTGGTTCATCCAAGAAAAGTGAAAACTGAACCGTAGACACTAATTGCACACATTGTGTTCACAGAAATTCGTCCACGCAGTAGTGCCATCTCCTTCCGGTGGGTCCAGTTGGACCATGGAAGAGCTGAAGGCAGCCCTCTCAGACCCTGCGACGAAGCAGGAGTACGTGCCTGCGCTGATGCAAGCGGCCAGCTTCGTGCAACAACAGAATGCAACTGGGCATATATTGGTTAGCACTGTTGCTATTAATTTACCCCTAAATAGGAACCTGTTTTTTTTTCGACGGTGGGTAATCATCATATAACTTCTCCCGCTCTGGGTGGAGTGGGAGGTGGGTTTTGTCAGTAAAAGTCTGACAGGAGGGCCAGTCAGACTTTTACTGACAAAACCCACCCGTGTTCCTTTAGTTGCCTGTGTGCCAGGGGCCGCGGTATCTCTTTCGGACAACCCGCAACTCTGGCATGCATCGGCCCTTGCTCTTTGAGGCGCGTATGGAACACAACGTGCTGTCGACCCGGGCTTACGGTGAGAAGCCCGCGTCTACGGTGGCCGGGAATCAACCTGGGATTCCCGACTACCAGGGCGTCTCCTGCGGCGAATATAGGAACGTGGTATCTAAGCCTAATTTATGTACAGGCCGTAAACATAGGTGTATCTATAGTACATACACATTTCGCCAGTTATATTTAAGTCCCTTGTAGTAGGGGGCGAGCCTTTAGCCATCAACCGGGTACAAATCCAGACTCCAAGCTGCTACTGAGAAATCCCAGAATGAAAACCTAAAGGTGCGCTTACACGAGCAACTAAAATTGCTCCATCCTGGTCAATTCTTGTCAACTATGACGTCACGACTACATCCAGCAATTTAGGGCAATGGCAACATGTAGAAACCTGTTGCCAGAAATACGGTCATGCAATATGGAGCAACTTAAAATACATCCCCCTCCGCCGCCTCCGCCGTCGGCCATTTCCTCTCGCAAAAACAAGATTTAGTTATACGTACTAACGAGATAGTATGAAAATGGACTAAAAATTTCCAAACCGATTGGATATACGGCAACTCATGGAGCAATCAGAAGCAATATTCCCGAAACATATCCGAAATTTATTGTTGTTGCTCGAGATTGCTCCACTTAATTGATCCAGATTGATCCATTAGTGTTGCCGAGCAATAATTGCTCAAAGAATTGCCCGTGTAGGAGCACCTTAATAACGCTTTGCTCGACCTGTAAATCGAAACCCAGGACCACCTGCTCAGCAGTACCTCTTGCAACCACTAGAGCAGCGAGACAGCCAACATTTATATCTTCTTTTTTAAATTGTGGAACCATATTTATAACCTTTTATGTATCATATACCATAAGTCATAACCATTCGGAGGTATTCGAAGTCTTGTTTTGAGAGAGCTTCGCGGACCCTTTTAAAATTTTGATATAGGCACACTAGTTAGATATACACTGATATACGAGTACCTACACGTAGTTATGTTGGTAGGTACCTACACCGTATTTCAAATGTTGACTTTTTTATTTTTTTTGCAACATACCTACGTGAAGGCTTAATTAATGCAACCCGATACTCGGTGTTAAACCTTTTGCAGACTTATTTATTTTTACTAGTGGACGCCCAGGGGTCGAAATTCGACCATAATTCATTTAAATTTTAATCAACAACAATAAAAAATATTAACACTTTTCTGCACTCCATAAAAACTTTAACTGTGCCTTGCAGACTCCTCCGTTCGCGTAATTTTCGTAAAAAGGGGTACAATGTTTTTGTTTCACTTATTAATATACAGGGTGTACCTAACAGAAACTCTATCCTTAAGCACTAACGATAACAGCTGGTATAGAATCACAGTAGGGTATTATTGGGCATTCTATACCACTATCCTCCAGTAGCTCGGCGAGTTCGCCTTCGCTACGGACAGTGGTATAGAATGCCCAATAATTAACGATCGACTCTAGTGTACTGTACTCGACCAATGATCATGCGAGTGCGCTGTCGCTCCGGATAGTAGTGCAGATTATATAATGCCCAATAATGAACGCCGCCTGGACTCTAGTGTAATACTGTACTCGACCAATGATCATGCGAGTGCGCTGTCGCTCCGGATAGTAGTGCAGACTATACAATGCTCAATAATGAACGCTCGACTTGGTCAATGATCAGATTATGTGAATTTATGATTGAGCAACAACGGGAATGTTTATAAGATTTTATTTGAGAAGTAATTCAAAACGCCTTTTTAGTTATTATTTGGTTTATTGGTCATAAAACATTGGTTTTTCTAGGAACATCATATCAGCCGAACGAATGAACTCTTGTAGTTTTCGCCACTGAGGAGAATCCGTATCGGTCTGGAACTTGAGTCGGATGAGCGCCTTCTTCCACAGCTCCAGGGAGTCGGTGTGGCGCGCATCGTCAGTCTTGTACACCTTGCAGTCAATGTAGTACTCTCCGTCGGTGCTCGCTGCTCGCCGCTCGCAGCCGTTGGCTACTCGGTTCACGAAGAATGATGATAGACATATTATATTCGATGAACCTTCTTTGAGCTCGGTGTCAGTTCCACGGTTGTTACTGATACCGAATATATCGTTACCAGCATTGGTTTTTTTACTGAAACAACAACGAAAATTACTGTTAGTTCATCACACACTTTCATGATTTATTTATCGTTAGGTAGGTACACACTGGAAAACTTAATTATTATCAAGAAACCTATACAGCACGAAAGACGCACAATAAAAAATATAACGGTTATGTCTATAGAAACTGTCAACAGACTTGTAACAGTGCATGATTCAAAGATTATGAACTAAAACACAGTTTTCAAGATAATAATTATAAATAATTCATTAATACTGAAATAATTCTACACGTAAAACTTTTTTAACATTAAGTAATTAAATATTTTGTATAGATACCTCGGACGAGTTAAATTCGTTGAAGGCGTGCGCGACTTGCGTTTCCCATTGTTGGCTGCAGCCGGATTGCGGGTGGATTTTGTTTTCTGTTCAGTGATCGGAGCTTGCCGAAAGTATTCACACTCAGAATCAGACCTGAAATAAAGACAAAAAAAAAAACATTTAGTTTAACGTATTACAATACAAATACTCTGAACTATGAAACGGTTGGAATGTTTTAACTTACATTTTTCCAATTATGTCCAATCGGTTTGGTGGGTTGGTGAGGGCAGGCGCAGGGACTGGTGGCAGCAAGTGACGTTGGCAGCGGTTGGCTACCAACACTGATATTGATAGTAACTCGTGGTTTACAGTAAGACTGATCGCAGAGCACTTCTTGAAGCTTACTTTCACACTTACAGACTGCAATTAGTATGTATCGAGTACTCCGAAAACATGTAGCTTATAAGTCACAAATGAACGATAATTCACTATATTAAAAATTACTGCAACCGATCAGTTACTGTTGCATGAAACAACTTTTTCATTAGGCGTATTATACCCATTCAAAAAATAAAGACTAAGGATTATTCAAGTAGCATCGATTGTCGATGCAGCGAAACGACACAGGGCTGACAAACTGATTACGCGTAAACAACAAACAACGCTAATGATTTATGATTGCAAGTAAATAATAAAATAATTAGCATTGCATTGGTGTCTAGTAGGTAATTACCTGTTTAACATATCTCATACAAATATCTAAGTTTTACTTGTAATTGAATTAAGTTTTTGCTTGTCTAAAGCATAGGAAATACGTTAATTAGTTTGACTAAGGTTTAAAGATGTGATGTAAGCGAGTTGTTTGATGAATTTAATTGTTAACTTTTCATGATGTTATAATACTACATTTTATTAATTTTAAGCCACAATGTAGTGTGTAAAAAATACTTGTCCAAACATGAATGTGAATGCGTGTCAACCTTACCTAAAATAGCTAATTGTTGCGAGTGTGATTTAGCTGACTGGAAAAAATAATTTGGTTGAGCACACGTGTAATGTTTTCTGCAAAATTAGTAAAACATCGTATGACTACTTGTATAAACATCCTGTTACCATTTTTACCTTAATTATGAGTAACATTTGTATTATTTAAAAGTCGAACACTGATAAATGTCATAACATTATCTCAAAGCTAAGACGGAGTATCTATCCTTTTTCAGAATAACGAAATTAATATATAATATATATATATATCAATCATTTTTATTGAGCAAATACCGAAGTGTGGGTTCATTCAAAGTATACCTAACTACGATCTTATCATCTCCTGAAACAGCTGTGACCGGTAACTGAAGTCTGGCGATCTGGAGAATAGGACTACTACATATTTGGACTATATAAAATTGGAATTTATGTAACCTACCTATGCCATTACATAATTATTTTGCAGGTAATTAATAAATCATTCTTTGTGTTTAAAATATTGTTAATTTTTCGCTTTAAGTACTTACCTACCTTTTTAATTTTTTCAGAAATATTTTGTTGAATATTTGGTTGGAGCATTAGTTCATGAAGAAGTGAACATCAAACGAGAGAACGCGACCAAAACGGGCCTGTATTAGATCATTCTGTTACGCTGCTTACTTCGATTGTATAGGTATACTAGGTAAGATCGTGTATTTTAGTTGTAAGTATTAATCTATGTTGAATTTAGTGAATAGATTGTATGTTAATTAAGTTCAATAAGTAACATTAATATGCCTCACTGTTCGGTTTGCAAAGTATTTGTAGATAATCGTCGATGGTCTGGTCATTTACGTAGCAATGTGCATAAAAACAAAAGCGCGAGCCCTATTTATGATAACGTTGTAATGATTAATTCTTCGTTTAAAGCACGAATCGTAAGTTACAAGATCATTGCAACTAGCGAACAAATAAATAATTTCCCTGAGGTGTTTCTCCATAATATAAGTGAACAAATTAAAAATCTAATAGATCGTTCACTACAGAAACATGCAGCTGTCAAAATTAACTTTGAACTTTTTTCTTTTTTTCTTATTTTAAAAAATGATAAACAGGAAATGAAATCATTCGCTACGAAAAACGTTATCATTAATTTTAATTACGATTTTGATTTAACTTATAAATCGACAGTTGATTTACTGTTAAAAAAAATTGAAGAGTTTCAGGAGAGAGATAGTGGTTGGACATTTTTGTGCAATTCGCATTTAGAAATAAATATTAATAAATATCAACCTCTCGGCGGATCTAAATTTATAACTTTGCCAAAATGTATAAAAAATAAAAGAGCTTGTTTGAACATTCGAAACAAAGATGAGTATTGCTTTTTATGGTGTGTTGTGGCGGCCCTGTACCCCACAATCCGACATCCCGACAGAGTTTCGTCTTATCCCAACTTCCAGGATGTTTTGAATATTGATGATTTGTCATTTCCAATCACATTTTCGGACATAGCTGTCTTTGAGAAAAATAATCCCTCTCTGAATATATTCGTGTATGGTATAAAAAATGATAAGACAATCATTGGACCTTTGTATACGTCAACGAATAATAAATCTAAGAGTATCCATCTACTGCTTTTAGAAAATAACACTAATTCTCATTACTGCCTTATCAAAGATTTGCCTCGTTTAGTCAGAAATCAGATGACCAAACATCATGGTAAACTATACTTCTGCGAAACATGCTTATTGTTTTTTCCAACGCACAGCCAAATTGAATCACACCTGTGTGGGGGAATTGTCACCGTTTTACCAAAACAGGGATCATTTTTAAAGTTTAAAAATTATGATAGAAAACAAAACATTCCTTTTGTCATTTATGCTGATTTCGAAACATTACTCGAACCGATTTCCGGCGATGAATTCAACACCGCTAACACGTCATACTCACAACGTCACGTGCCGACCGCGTTCGCCTATAATATAGTATCATCATTTAATGATAGGATTGACGGATACAGAAGTTATCGCGGAAAAGATTGTGTTTCCAAATTTGTACATTTTTTGACTGAAGATGTTAAAGCAATACATAGAATTCTGTGCAAAAGCGAGCCTATGATATACACAGAGGAAGATGCTCTCGATTTTAAATGCTCTGTTAAGTGCTACATTTGTGCAAATTTACTGCTAACCGATAGAGTAAGGGATCACTGTCATATTACAGGTCGATACCGAGGCGCAGCACATCGACACTGTAATCTGCAACATAAAGTACCAAAATTCGTTCCAATCTTTTTTCATAATTTATCTGGCTACGATTGCCACTTATTTATAAAAAAGTTAGGTGAAATTCCAGGGCAAATTAAAATAATACCCAAGAACAAGGAAAAATATACAGCATTTACAAAGTATATTCCTACTGCTGATAACGAGTTTATACAAATAAGGTTTTTAGATTCTTTCAACTTTTTAGGAACAAGTTTAGACAAACTTGCTAAAACATTGCAGGTAGGAAATTTTGTTAATCTTCGATCTCATTTTTCTAATGAGAAACAATTTAGTTTGCTGACTCGTAAAGGTATATATCCGTATGATTATATGACCGATTGGAAATGTTACGAACAAAAATCGTTACCATCCAAGTTTTGTTTTCATAATTCTTTGACTAACGAAGATATTAGCGATGAAGATTATAATCACGCTCAGACTGTTTGGGCTGAATTCAATATTAATGATCTCGGCGAGTATACAGATCTATACTTAAAAACAGATGTGCTTTTGTTGACAGACATATTTCAAAATTTTCGAAAAACTTGTAAACAATATTACAAACTCGATCCTGCGTTTTACATAACTGCACCTAGTTTATCTTTCGATGCAATGTTGCTGAAAACAGGTGTCCAGTTGGAACTCGTGTCGGACTTGGCTATCGTCAGAATGATTCAAAGCGGTATACGGGGGGGTTTATGTATGTGTTCCCATCGGTATGCAAAAGCGAATCATAAATACATGCCAGAATATAATGTATCACAGCCTCCGTGTTTTATAGTATATCTAGATTGTAATAATCTGTACGGCTTTAGCATGTGTCAGTATTTACCGTATTCTAGTTTTAGATTTCTCAGTGAAAATGAATTAGCTAATTTTCGCGTTGAACATGTTGAGGATGACGCTGAGTGGGGCTTCATATTAGAAGTCGATCTTCTGTATCCTGATCATTTACACAATCACCATAATGATTTACCATTTTGTCCTGAGAAATGTATACCCCCGGGAGGTAAAACAAAGAAATTAATTGCAAATTTGTATAATAAGTACAAATACGTGATACATTATGTTCATTTAAAAAAGTGTTTAGAACACGGTTTAATATTACGTAAAGTTCACAGAGCTATTACTTTCAGACAAAGTCCCTATTTAAAACAGTACATAGAATTAAACACTCAATTAAGACAAAAAGCTAAAAGTTCATTCGAACAAGACTTTTTTAAGTTGTTAAATAACAGTGTTTTTGGCAAGACTTTAGAAAATACTGAAAATAGAGTAACCGTTCATTTAGTTAATCAATGGTGCGATCAATCTAATCGAACCAAGAAATTAATATCCGCCGAGAGACTTGTAGCCAACCCCTATTTCCATAGTGCTTCTATTCTATCTGAAAATTTAGTTGCAATACAAATGAAACCTGATCAAATTATTTTAGATAAGCCTATATATATTGGGTTCACTGTATTAGAACTTTCTAAGTCACATATGTATGATTTTCATTACAATATTGTAAAGCCTTTTTATAAAGACCGAGTGCAGTTGTGTTACACAGATACAGATTCATTTGTCTATAAAATATTCACTAATGATTTTTATCATGACTTGAAGTTTAATTTTTTGCAATATTTTGACACGAGTAACTATGACGTTGAAAATTATTTTAAGATACCAATATTGAACAAAAAAGTTCCAGGTCTGTTCAAAGATGAAATGGAAGGAAAATATATATCTGATTTTGTCGGTTTGAGATCAAAACTTTATTCTATAAAAACTCCCAATAAAATCATTAAAAAAGCAAAGGGAGTAAAATCATGCGTAGTAAGGGACTTGAAGATAACAGATTATCAAAATATTTTATTTAATGGCGGAGTTATCCGTAGGAGAAATGTTATGTTTAAATCAATAAAGCACGAAATATTTACTCGGAGCGTCAACAAAATTGTCTTATCCAGTAATGACGATAAACGATCGATATCTGTGGATCAAATATCAACGCGAGCCTGGGGTCACTCTTCGATTTTAAAGAATTAGGATGTTGGTTTGTTAGACTCAGAATGTATTGTAATAAATACTTTTAGTTTTTTTTTTTTTTTGATAATATTAATTATGTAACCTACCTTCATCTACTTTTGTATGGAATAATGTTATTTATTTATTTTGAAATAAATAACTTACTTTTAAAAATGAACTACTTACTTACTTACTTTTTTAAATTTTCTCACTTTAGTTTTAGAAAATATATCTAATTAATGTAATGTATAAATATAATTTAGGTTTAGTTTTAATAATTGCACTGTTTTGTAAAAATAGAAATAAAATGTGAATAATAATAACTAACTACCTTGTTTAATTTGAGTCAGTTTAAGAAATCCTCTTTTTTTTTGAAGTCGGTTAAAAATGCAATCAAACCGAGACTCAAGTTTCAGCATGCACCTATAATACTGTCAACCACGTAAATTGCATTATGTACGCAATACAATAAGATTGATTTTCAAAAAGCTAACGTTCAAGTAATACGATCATAACGCTGTTTGTCAGTACATCATATAATTATTGAAAACACACGACAGTTCAATAACCTCGGCATGGAGACACAAATGCTTAGCTAGCATTTTTATGGTTACCGCGTTCTAACGTGTATATTGACGTACTCATGATAGTATAAATAATAATTATTTTTTTGGTCATTCACGAAATATTACTTGCCTGGAGTACTTGTAACATTTTAGAGTGCATCGTAATCATGTCGGTAAGTAAAACATTTCTAACTCGATTTTTTTGTTTTAATATTGTTTCGTAACTAACGATTGTGTTCGCATCAGTGTTAATACTCACAAACATTACACTACGTTTGGCAGGGGTGTAATAGTGCATTTACAATTCGCCAGAGCTTGTCACTAATCTAAACCAAATCCAGACTCCAGATGGCTTTAGAAAAAAAAAAATCCTCGATGAAAACCCAATTATAGCGCTTTCGACCGCTATACTAACTGTTTATATATTGTGTTTATATTTTGTTCCAGATTTCTGAATCCGAGATTATGTTCAGCCAGTATGCTCAGGATCCTTACGAGGGATTCTCTGAGATGCTTCGCAGCACCCCCGACCCCGAGCACAGCAAACAAGTCACGAAAGAAAAAAAGTCAAAACAACGATGCAGGGAAAAGTCAAAGAAGCAAAAACCAACCAAATCCTTCGTTATGAGTCGACTACAGCGACGAGGCATTAAACTAATAAAAATTTCGGTCGTAGATCTCTGTAATAACAATCCTCAAACCACAGACAGTGATAGTGACAGTGAGAACGTTATTATAAATGCCCAATATATTGTGAAAGATGCTATCGACAGTGTTATGGATGAGACTGAGTCTTTAGTTAAGAAAATATCAAAATCTTTAATAGATACTGATTTTTGATAACCGTTTGTATAAGTTTAGTTGGTGAGGTAAATATATTGTACTTAGTATTCATATTTTATTAAAGTGTTTTTATTAATTTCGTGTTAGGTTGTGTTAATTGGAGAAGTGTGGGGAATATAACAAAATAAAACCATATTTACCTTATAAAAGATTTTTAATTGAAAACCTATAACCCAATAACCTAAGTAGGTATACTATACATTTTATGTCCATTCTAAATACTTCCTTAAACAAAGCACATTTTTAAGCGCACAATGCTTTGGATGTTTATTACAATTAAAATTACATCTTCCTTCACAGTATTTTTTATGCAAGGCAGAGAAATTAGGACATTGTTCACTACCAACATCTGATACTTTACAATTCACACAAAGGTCCTTTATCCACTTCACCTTCTCCAAACCATTTACAATGATTTCCTTATTTTCTAGATATGGAACTATTATACGTCGAAATTCTCTATAGTCAATATATCCTTCATTCCAATAAATACCCCTATTTCTTTCCAACCATTTAACTTGTCTCTTTTCGTCACTTGTTAAGTATTTAAACAAGTATGGTGGTTTTATTAAAAATGTTTGCGTATAATCATGACTAGCAAAAGCTAATTCTTTTATTATAAAATTATTGTACAGGTCTTTAAACCCTTGAACATCTAATATGATAGTATTCGGATTCATGATATTTTTCTCACAGTATTACTCAACGGCTTATACTCAATTATACAGTCGTTCAATATAAGACAGTATGCAGAAGTTTGATCGGGTATATCCGAATCACTCTCAATTTCCACTCTTACATCCACAATAGGACCTGTTTTTACATTATCAGCTTGTCTAGAGCAATCGATAATAAATAGCGGTGCCAAATCTTTAAATTGTTTCTCACTTAATAATGGTTCCGGGCGACGTCCGTAATAAGACTGTTGAAATCTGATGTATTGCTCGTATAATAAAGCGATTCTGTTACTCGAGAAACTTACATTTAGGTTTTCATACGGGAAGTAAGTTGAATTTAGGTATACTCTAACATCACGAACATGACAGTGATCGAACTGAGACATATCAGAACTTGAATTGTTTTTTCGATTTGTTTGTAGGCCCATAATTATGTATCTTGGTTTCTCTATTTGTGAGGAAGTTTTGATAGACCAGGTATGTTTTGTAGTTTTAGGTAAAGCAGGATATTCGTACAGATCCCAATTTCTGAATATCATCTGGAGTGGTCGATCTTTCTCTAACAGTTTTAGCAAACTTATTTTCTCTTTGTCGGACACTTTAACATGCGGTACACGCCAAATGATTTTATTTATCTGCACGTCGTCTACAAATTCACCGGTGTTAAGTTTGACAGCATTCAGGTTAGTGTTACTTCGTAGCAATATTAGTTCGTGCCTACTATTTATCACGACTTTCTTGAAATCTTCTGCGAAACCGATGATGTTACAGAGTGGTATAGAAGCGGAAAAACTACCCCCATTAATATTTTTTATACCATCGATATTCCAGCCCCATGCATTAGATATCTTTGATTCACTTTCATTCATTGATATTAACGATTTCATGGTGGTAGTTATACCAGCATTTTTTATTCTATCAATTTCCACTCCATTTAGCTCGTATCTTATATCTTGGAACAGGTAGAGTAGAGCATTATTCGTAAAATGAACACTAGTGGCTTTCTCTTTCATATCATTTTTGCTAACGTTAACAGTTCCTTCCAAATACAAGGTGCTAGCTGACGGGAGTATATACAAGTCTTGTTGGTTAATAGGTATGCGGATTTCATCGTTTCTATTGAAACTAGTTACATAGGGCTTGTAAGAATGAAATTCGATTCCTTCAACAGTGTTGTCGTAAGTCGGAGCGGATAAAACGTCTAAGATATTCATTTTAGCAAACCGATCGCTTTGAGGAATGCCTTGTTGTCTGTAGTTAATTTTATTTTCTTCTTAGGGCGAGCTCTTATTTCCTTGGAAGCTTGAGCGGTACTGATATTTTTGATTTGTTGATGTACATATTTATTGTAGTCAATCATTTTTTCCTTCTGAGATGCAAATACAGCTGCACTTCTTCACCGCGCAAATTTATTAAGCGATTATTTATATCTAACAGCCTGATATGTATGCAGCTAATGTTGTTTTGGTTGATTGGAAAGTATATTACGTTTTTCGGGATTTCTATAATCCTGTATCCGGGAGGCACGTTGAGTGCAAATTCATGGATAATGTGACTCGGTTCTCCGTTTGTGTAGGAGCCGCTTACAATATCACATTCGATCCTGATCACTGTTGTAGGTAAAATGTTGACTGGAAACTGTGACACATGCCATTTATTTGCTTTCAAGATTTGCTTATTAAACCCTAACAAATTCCTGAGAGTGTCTTCTTTATTAAAATTTATGTCTTCTGTACAATATACAGTAGTTTTTAAAGTATTGTTATTGCACTGTAGTTTGATTGATGCATCTTTCATTTCAGATTTTAAATAATCATTAATATCTTGCAATTCATAGGTGCCGTCTGATATTTCAATAACTTCGTTGGAACCATAATAGAATTTATTATTCGTTTTGTCAATGTTCGGAATAGAATTAAATGTCGAGAAATGCATTAAGGCACACTCATACTGTCCATATAGTTGCAACGTGTTAGGATAGTAAGTAGATAAAGTTGAAGAGTTTCCAGTTATCGATAATGTGAGTGACATCTTGCAAATGATTCAAATAAAAGAAAAGCATGCAATTTATACATTTTTATTCCAAAAAGTCCACAAATATTCTAAACATAAGTGTCCACAATTTTCTGTGTTGAATTTCTGATATCTTGTATAATTATAAAAAACATTACAATTTTTAAAATATCGCATTAATTCCATTGGAGGTTTCAAATCTCCAAAGCTATCAAAATATTCACAATAATTGCATACTTTTACATACGCTACCCAATGCGTCCCTTCGTTCTTATAATCGTCCAAGTTGACGATACCACATTCAATCCGTTTCGGCGTCCTTGGTAACTGATCCTTCATGTAGACTCCTCGAAAGTGAGGGATGGTGCGTGCATGCCTTTGGATGTCTACATTAGTTAAAGGACGATTAGGTAGCTCATTTTTCAGTTTTTTGAAGATCTTACGAATAAACCTTGACCATTTTTATGTGACTTAATGTATAAGCCCTGACCTAACTTTACAGACTCCATCGTCTTATTATGTCGTTGTGTTTCTCGCAAATTTTGCTGGCCTGCTTTGTAATCGTTAACAGTTTTTGCAATACCAGCCGCACCACCAGCTAAAGTTCCTAAAGCTGATAAGCCCGCAAAAATAGGGATTAAAGGTAGAATACCTCCAGTCTTTGGTAAGGGTATCACTCGCGGTACACGAATTTTCTGAATGTTTGGAAATATTTTTTTTGCTGCTGAGTAAGCAGCGTTAATTAAAGTTTTACCATCCTTTGGTTTCAGTTTCTTTAATTTTGCTCTTATTTTTGACACGAAACTTTTAAACGTTTTAACGCCGGAACCAGATTTCAGTTTCGCTTTCATTACTTTGCTCACTACCCATGAACTAAGTTTTTCACCTTTTCCGGCATCGTTTGATTTAAGTCTTTGTTTAGCCATATTTAGTAGTTGTAAATCAGCTCTGTGACGATTGGGTAAGTCTGTATGGTTTGCATATGCAATGTCGTGATGCATACAAGCTTCGTCTAGCTTATTTACACCACGGTCCCCTCGTAGTAAACGTTTCTGGAGTTTTGTTCCCGGACCGCAATAATTGTAACCTGGTAAATGAAGTTCGAACGGGAGATTATTAATTAATGTATTAACAAGTTCACCCCCTTGCATTGTCCAAAGTGTAATGAAATAAATAATGCAAAAGTAATTGTTATATAATTATTTTAATCCACTATTGCAGTCTTGTCGATCCAGCTGTTTTCTTCGTTGCTTAGACCCAACCATTTAACAAACATTTTTGTTCCTTTTCTTTTTAAAACCCTTTCTATCAAATAAATACCAGGATAATAAGATTTTTGAAGTTCTGGCTCGTAAAAGGTTCCCAATATGGCTTGCTTTCGTTGATCTTCTATATGATATGTTACTGGTATGGTACGATTAACCATTTTTATAGTAAATATTTCAGTTGACCAGTTAGGTGTATAACCTTTCTCAAAATGGTGTTTGTATTTACTGATACGAACAAAGTCGCCTGCTTTGAACTTAGGTTTTCTACGGACGGTTACATGATTTAAGGCATTTTTAATATTTTCTTTTATAACTGGCTCACTAGATTTATTTACTTCGATTGGTTTAAATTTAATAGTCCGATGTTTTGTGTTGTTATATATCTTCAAGGTAACTTCTAACGGCATACCTAACCACTTATAGTTTCCATTCAGACTAAAATATTTATACAATTTATTTTTAAGAGTTTTAATCATTCGCTCTACGATCGAAGCTTTTTTGGTAGAAAACGAGGAGTAATGGTTAATATTGTACGTCTTCATAAGCGTTTGAAATAAGTTGTTATAAAATTCTGTTCCCATATCAGTTTGTAAATTAACAGGTTTGCGATTGCTGTTAATCAGTATTCGTTTAAATGCATGAGTAACATCAAGTTTATTTTTTGATTTTAACGACTCTGTCCAAGCGTACTTTGAGAAGCAGTCAATCACCACTAAAATGTAATTGTGACCTTTATTATACTTTCTCAGATTTTGCATGTCCATCAGATCAGCTTGCCATAAGTCATCGACCCCCTTTAGAATGACAGGACGTCTAAGGAAGTTTCTTCGTGCTGCTTTGTGTATTTCGTTAACAATTTGCTGTTTTGCCATTACGGAGTTTTTTTTAATGTATCTACCTCTGCTTTAGTATAAAACTTATCTTGCAAATGAGTTGAAACCTCAGGTATCCTTGCTTTTAAAGTAGCCTGAACTGTACTCTTTGCGTCTTTTATGATTTGAGAACGCAATGAAGCAATCATATTATTGAATTCTTTTAACATATTAGCATTCAATCGATCTACGTAATCCTTGTTCACAGCCAGATTATTTAATTCTTTTAACATGTTAGCATTCAATCGATCTACATAATCCTTGTTCACAGCATCGTCTCCTTCTACTGGAGATCTAATTCCTCTCAATCTTAATGTTTTTAAATCAAAATCTCCGTTTTCTGATTTTAATAATGCATTCTCATTAAATTCAAATAAATCTGCTAAGCGCATTCTTTTGTGAATATAGTGTCCGAATTTGTCTATGTTCATGTTTAAGGTGTATTGTAACGAGAGGCAGATAATAAAATAAACACATTTTAAAATATTTATTTATTTATAACTTTACTTTCACGCAATTCTTCAATGATAGATATAATTTCATTATCTAATCCTGTGTTACCAGCATCTTGAGATGCAATTAATAATTTTAATCTATCCACCAGTTCATTTGGATCGTCCCAATATACAAAATCTACGTTTTTCTTCCACATTTTTGTTAAGGGTAGTCCTTTCCCCGTCGATTGGTGGTCCTGAATTGTACTTTGTAGTTTGAATAGAGGTTTAATAATTTGCAAATATTTTTGTCCTTTGTTACTTTTTATTGGTTTACCAGGCTCATAGTCTCGTCGATGTGCGTTTGTATCAAGTAGCATCGACTTATAATGTTTCGTATCACTCTCTGTAACCAAGCTTAAATCTACGTACTTTTTCAACAGCAACTGTTTTAAACCAGGCGTATTTCGGTATTTGCGTCCAGCCACGATGATATACTCATCGCTGATCGTTATACGAGCAGAACCTAACATCAATTTCTTGCCTTCTACTCTGACACCAAACGGAATATCAGTCAATGCTTCTGAGGAAACTGACCAGGATGACGTATCACAACCTTGGTTTTGTTCAATTAATGATTTATATGAAGAGTCACTTTCGATATCAGATTCATATTTGTCTGCATTGTCGTTGTTATCATTGCTTCCTTTACTAATAGGGACTTCTTTTTGCAAAGTTTTATCGATAAACGGAACTTCGATTTCTTCATTTTCTGTATTATGCAGGAGAGAAGTCTGCTTACTGACATTAGCAATTAGGTTAAGTGGTTCTGTTACCGGTTTGAAAACTGATTCCAGTACATGCTGATTGTTGATCTCAAGATCTCTCATCTTTCGCACTTTCTTCTTAACAGCTTCTGCAGCATCAACTATTTGTCTTTTCAGTAATTTTTCCATAATAACAAGAAAATAAAAGAAGAAAAACAGTTCGTGATAGATCAAACGTTGTTTGAAGAATAATAATATCGAGAGGGTAAAGGTCTTAAATACTAGTATTCCTAATCAAAGACAACAAAAGTATCAAATTTATTTCTGTAACATCCTTTATTTTTGGAGCAATCCTTATTAATTACTACATAATTGAAGGGTTCACTCCATATTTTCGAACACATTTCACGAAATTCAATCCATGTCATATCAGTGTTGACATGTTCTTCATAAATATGTCGTAAATTAATTTCATCTTGTTTAAAAAGTATGATTAAGTTCGCATTGTCTCTTACTAATTGCTTAGGGATTTTAGTATATGTTTGGTTTAGATAAAAACAATCAATGCATTTGTGTCTTCCCATTGCAAAATAATCACGCATGTTATTTTGATTTTCACAGGCAACATCATCAAAAATAATCACGGAGTTGGGTTTTGCGTCCTGAACACTTTGAACTTCCTCATTTCCATGATATTTCTGGAGGGAAATACCAGGCACCCGTTGCAAAACTCTTTCCAAAAAAATGTACTTGGGTTGGTGCAGAGTTTTTGAATAAACATACACATTTTCAAATCTTAATCCATTTTCGTGTATAAGAAGACCAATTAATAAATTGGTTTTTCCACAATTAGATGGACCGCAAATGATACATCGTACTGAGTTAGGTAATAATTCTCCATGACGAAAACTAGTGGTACAAAAATCATCGCAGACTGTATTAACATGTAGCGATTGCGGTTGTTTTACAAATTTCATGATTACTGTCGGAAATGAATCGATTGAAAATGAGTGAATGTATATAGTACGTTAACATTTATAAACTTACCCCAACCTCTTTTGCGTTACTGGTCATTGATCGTGTCGATTGTTCATTATTGAGCATTCTGTACCACCCTTCAGAGCGATAGCGAGTACAGTAATACAGTATAGAGTCGAGTCGATTGTCAATTATTGGGCATTCTATACCACTGTCCGTAGCGAAGGCGAACTCGCCGAGCTACTGGAGGATAGTGGTATAGAATGCCCAATAATACCCTACTAATCACTATACATAGTTGCAGCTCAAAATAAAATACTCTAAGAATTTATACCAAATTTTCGGTTTCACATGTTTCTTAAATTCAAATCATAAAAAACGTGTCACCGCACTACGTAGGTCAATAACTTTCCACGTTACTTGCTAATATCATGATAAATCACTTCCGAGTGATGTGTTTATTTCAAAAGTTCGGTTTCTGGTATCATTATACCAGAAACCGAACTTTTGTATTAAAAATTGTCATAACTTCCGAACATGTAGAGATAGGATTTAAAAAACCCTTCCAATATCGTTTGATATCATCCAAAGGAGCCGTGCCCTTGGTACGTATATACCCTTTCCGTTACACGTTGTATAGATAATCTTTCTTTCTTCTTTCAAAATAAAGAATGCATAGTTAAGTGTCTACCCATGTTGTTGACCATAGGGCAGAACGCTTCGAGAGACCGATACTAAAAATACTTCATATTTTACAGGAAACCGTAGAGGTAGCAATCCCAGCTTTGGACATATCGACCTGGACTCAGTCAGATCTGAACGAAGCTCTCAGGAGTCCTAGCACGAAGGCAGCTCTCATTCCTTATCTCGAGAAGGCACGCACTGAGCTGAAGGCTGCTCTTGAGAAGGGAGAAATACGGGTAAATAAATTATGACAACGGATTTCTGGATTGGTTTGTATTACAGAAAAGAATGACATCATATAAAATTGGAAACGACAGTTAATCGTTCCGTGGTATCATGAGAACATCTTGAATAAGATGACTTGATACAGTCGTTACGGGTTGTCAGAAGCCCTAAAGTCTGACAACCAGTCTTACCATGGGGTATCCTATTACCCAGTAACTGGGTTGTGAAGGTCAGATAGGCAGTCGCTCCATTTAATAAATAATAAATAATGTTTATTTACCAAAAAACAGTGCTTTACAATTCCTTAAAATCTACATTAGTACCGACGTCAGCAAGGAAAAAAAAACTGGAATAAGACGCAAAGGAAACATTTTGCTTTTGAACTCCACACTAGGTCAAGCCTGTCTCGTGGAGTCCATGGGTGGTATTACCAGATGGTGAAAAGCGTATTCCATTAATACTCATGGTTTGGTATTATCGAGAGGCACATAAAAATGCATTATTATTTTAAAGTAAGTAATAAAATTAGGTCATTAATTAAACATTGTCTACGCTTAAAAGAATAAAGTAGGTGAAGAATATGGAGGTACTTGGGTAGCTGGAGTGGAATGAAACGACAACGACTTGACAACACAGCGTATAATCGCAGACTAGCGTGCCTTGACCACGATGGTACAATATTATATTTTAACTCCTACCCACTATAACTAATTAATATCTAACACATACATTACACCTCTCTTCTTAAATTACAACATTTTTAAGAAAAACTCAATTTAAACTAAACCAATCACAAAAATAAAATAAAACCTTTTTTTTGTTTAAGTACACTGAAATCTAATAACCGGTTTTCGGGTTCGCTTTGGGTACTCTTGTTGCTGCTGAACTGACGAACCACCTAACTGATCAGAAGGCTGATCATGCTCACCACCACCTACTTCACTGTTAATCGGTTGTTCTGACTTACTTCCCTTGCATCCAGTATCGCTACAGCCTTCCTCATTCTCCCCTGACTTTAATAAATTTTCCCCAGCGTGCGCCACGGAGTCCCCATCCTCTATCGTTTCCTCTTCTTCCGTGTTCGGCACACCAACGGATGCACGGGATCTGCGCCGTAACTGGTCCACGTGTCTTTTAATAAATTGACCGTTATCTCTTGCTATCAGATACCTACGAGCACTGTCTACGTCTGAGATCGTACCTTTTACCCATTTTTCCGAGGAACCGTAATTCCTCATCCAAACATGATCACCCTCATCGAAAACACGCGAGACCCCACCGGATGATTCGATTTGTCTTTGCTGCGCATCCTGAACTCGAGCACCTACTGTTCGTTCCGTCCGTAACAGATCCAATCTGGAACGTAGTGTTCGTTTCTGCAATAACATTGCGGGCGTTTCTCCCGTAGTGCTGTGCACTGTATTTCTGTATGCCAGAAGGAATGTTTGTAAAGCTGTGTCCACATCTACGCGATCCCGAATTGCCTTTTTAATAGTGCGCTTACAAATGTTAACTGCGTTTTCTGCGGCTCCGTTTGAAGACGGATGATACGCGGGTGAAAAATTCTGTCTAATGCCGTTATTACTAAGGAATTGTTTAAATTCAATGCTGGTAAATGGTGGTCCTTGATCCGATACTAACTGTTCCGGTAACCCGTACCTAGCGAAAGTCGAACGTAAAACTTTAATAACATTAAACGCGTTAGTACGTGGCATTTCGAATATTTCTAACCATTTTGAGGACGAATCAATCAACACTAAGAATGTCATACCTCGATACGGGCCCAAGAAATCAATGTGTAGTCTAGTCCACGGTTGGGTATAGTACGGCCACGGTTGAATGTTAGACCGCGGGGGCGCGCTCGCTTCCGCCGCACAAGTCTCACAGCGCTTACATAATGCCTCAATCTCTTTATCGATGTTGGGCCACCACACATAACTCCTAGCCAGGCTTTTCATCTTTACAATACCCATGTGGCTGCTATGCAGTTGATTCAATATTTGCCCTCGTAATAAATGTGGGATCAACATACGATAGCCCCACATTATACACCCACATTCAACATATAATTCATTTCGCCTAGCAAAGAATGGCTTAATTTCCTCATTATTAGGACAAACTGATGGCCAACCTGATTGTATATATAACATCACCCTACCAAGTACCGTATCCTTGGATATCATTCTTTTAATGTCACTGCTAGTGACGGGTAAAAAATTTTCTACAAAGTTAACATACGTATTTTCTGTTTTTAACCTACCTGGGTTACATTCCCTATATGGAAGGCGTGATAATGCATCCGCACTGTTCTTACTAGATGCGATATACTCAATATCGTAATTGTAACCCGATAGCAGTACCGCCCAACGCTGTAGCCGCGAAGCAGCCATCACTGGAATACCCGTTTTATTTCCAAAAATATATGTTAGAGGTTTATGATCAGTCCGTAGTAGAAAGTGACGGCCATAAAGGTACTGATGAAATTTACGAATGCCGAATACAATTCCAAGAGCTTCCCTGTCTATTTGTGCATAAGCTCGCTCGGTCGGTGTGAGCGACCGTGACGCATACGCCACCGGGCGTTCGCCGTCCGCCGTAACGTGCGATATGACCGCGCCGACGCCCACACTACTCGCATCCGTCGTCAAAACCAGCGGTAGCTCTGGGTTGTAATAGGTTAGTACTTCGCCACAAGCCAGAAGCCGCTTCACTCGACCGAAGGCACTCTCACAATCCTCACTCCAAGTATACTTAGCTCCCGACCTAAGAAGATTATACAATGGGGCGAGAACTGTACTAACATTTTTGATGAATTTTGCATAATACATTACCAGACCTATAAACGCTCTTAACTCGGTGACATTTGTAGGCGCCGGCGTTTCCACCACCGCCCTAACCTTATCTGGGCATGTATGCACTCCATCCTTACTAATAATGTGACCCAGATACGAAACAGACCTTGAAAAGAAAACGCATTTTTCCTTCTTCACTTTAAGTCCGTAGTCTTGCAACCGTTGCAAGACTTTATGTAAATTGTTAGTATGTTCGGCTTTCGTATTTCCCGTCACAATTATGTCATCGAGAAAGACACCTACACGCGGCATGTCTGCAAAAATTTGTTCAATTCGTCTTTGAAAAATGCCTGGGCTAGATGCTAAGCCAAACACTAATCTGTTGTACATGTATAAACCTTTGTGGGTATTTATCACCGTGTATTTTTTTGTGTCATCGAGTTCAAATTGCGCGTACGCTTGTGACAAATCGATTTTACTGTAGTACTCACCCCCTTGGAGACGAAACAACAAATCTTCTACCTTAGGCAAAGGATAACGATCAATTTCTATAACCTTGTTTAAAGTAAGTTTATAATCGGCGCAGATACGAATGGTGCCATCTTTCTTTACCACTGGCACTATTGGCGTAGCCCAGTCGGAACGCTCAACAGGGGTGAGGACTCCGTCGCGCACCAGCTGGTCCAGCGTGCGCTCCACCGGCTCGCGCAGCGCGTACGCTAGCGGGCGCGCACGCATGAACACCGGCCGCGCGCCTTCGCGCACGTGTATGCTCACTGCGCCGCCCGTGAAGCGTCCGAGACCCTCCGCGAACACGTTACAGTATTTGGAACTGAGGGAAGATACATCGACATCATCATTATCCAACATATTATGAACATTATAATAACTCAAATCGGGTAGTTGGATATTTAATGCTGCTATCCAATGTCGGCCCAAAAGAACAGTTTTACCCTTTTCGATAACAAGCAATTCTAAAAATTCACTTCTATCCTTATATCGAACTAAAGGTCTTATTAAACCTAAAGGTTTTACAGTTTCACCAGTGTAATATCTTAAAGTTAATTTACATGGTTGAAGGGACAGATCGTTAAATAGTTTATCGTAACACTCTCGACTAATACATGACACTGCACTACCCGTGTCACATTCCATAGCTATTTCTTTGTTATGCACGTTCAAAGATATATAAATAGGTTTGCAACTGGATATTGACAATCGACAAACATCAACAAAAATTACCTCGTCACTGTCCGTCTCTTCATCCCTGTCCGCGGTTTGCACGTCCATCCGATATTGCGACACTAACTTGGGGCACACACGTCGCAAATGACCTTGACGGTTGCATACCCTGCACACGTAACGCGCGAACTTGCACGACGACTCGTTGTGGTTAGCGCCACACACACGACACGGCCGCTGCGACCGAGCTCGCTCCGCCAGCCGAGCCCGCTCACCCGGCACCGCCATCGTCGACTCGCGGCCTGCGGGCCTCTCGCGCACGTCTTGATGCTCGCGCACGTCTCGCCGCGCGACGCTCGGCTGCCCGCCGCGCTCCGCCACACCCGATGCTGGTCGCCTCACCGCCATCGCTTGACACGTCACCGTCGCTGCACCCCTTTCCACTGCCGACTTAGGGCCTTCGACGATGGCAGCGTCTTTTTCTGCCGATTCCATGCTAGCGGCAAGATTATACGCCTTGGCGAAATCTAGTTTAAGTTCTGCGAATAACCGCTGTTTAATATTCTCGCTCGCTATTCCACATACCAATTGATCTCGTAAGCTTTCTTCGAGCCAACTCCCAAACTCACAGGTTTTCGACATTTTCTTAAGTACCGCCACGTAGTCGGATATGGTTTCGCCTTCCTTCTGTTTTCTATGCCTGAATTTATACCTCTCGGCGAGTTCGCTGGGTTTCGGTTGTAAATGTTTGCACATTATTTCCGATAACTGCTCAAAAGTTTTCGTTTTCGGTTTATTTGGTGTACACAGGTTAACTAGCAATTCGTAACTCTCTGCTCCCATTACGGTTATCAACGTCGGCACATGTAAATCGGCTGGTATCTTGTTCACAACAAAGTATTGTTCTAACCGCTCGACATATAGCTTCCAATCGTCTTTGTGTACGTTAAACTCAGCAATTTTTCCGATGGACATCGTAAACTTTTATAAAATAACACGCGAAATGTTCAATTCTCGTCGCCACTGAAGAATATGGAGGTACTTGGGTAGCTGGAGTGGAATGAAACGACAACGACTTGACAACACAGCGTATAATCGCAGACTAGCGTGCCTTGACCACGATGGTACAATATTATATTTTAACTCCTACCCACTATAACTAATTAATATCTAACACATACATTACAGTAGGATGAAGGAATATTTTGAGCACCATTGTGCACTATGTGTGTGTGAGAGAGAGTGTGTGCGCGCGCGCGCGTGCGTGTGTGTTTGTGTGTGTGTGTGTATGCGTGTGTGTGTGTTGTGTGCGTGTGTGTTGTGCTACGAAATTACCTTTAAAAGAGATTCGGATTCAGTGTATGATTGGGCTGGCAGCCATTTGCGAACAATCTTTTTGACTTGGTTTATCCTAGAGTTGCACATTCTCTCACATTTAAAATACTGGTATTCAGCTGCATCCGGTTAGACTGAAAGCCGACCCCGATATAGTCGGAAATAGGCTTTAGGCAGATGATCTTGAATAAGACGACTGGCAATTGTTTTTAAGAATGACAAAAAAAAAAATGTTTGCATGAATAGTACATGTGTAGTACAGCTAATTTCACGACGAGCATTAATGGACTACTTAAGCACACGTGTCATAAACTATTTGATAGCTCGTGTGACATAAACTGTGGCTTGAGTAGTGAAAAAATGGAGTGCCTACTTAAGTCACAGAAAACCGTGACTTAGGTAAGTGCGGGTTTAGGCCACACAGTGCTGTAAATTATATTATTTGGTTACAGGAAACTGTCAACATGGTGACTCCCGTTGGTCTCATCCCTCCTAAGGGAGACTTCCAGTACTTAGTCAAGCGTATGAAGAGCCTCATCAAGAAGACAAAAAAAGGGCTATAACTGGTAAAAACTACATTGTCATTGTCTAACATAACATCACGCCAAAATAAGGGGTAGGCTTAGGTTAAAGAAAACTTTGAACATGATGGTCAGAAAGTGCAGAGAGCTTGGGATCAAAGTGCATGGAGACGTCTTGGCGGCCGCTGTCAGCAGGGGCGTACCAATAAAAAATGGCGCCTATGGCACGCATCACATTTGCGCCCCTTTGTAAATTGTCTTCTCGCCCTACACTGAGCAAAGCTAGGTCGAATAACCTTTCTTGACCCATTATAGTTGACCCCCTTCAATAACGAAGGTATTAATTTCAACTTCCTAAAAATCGCTTGAAATACTGCAATTTTAAGAGAATATTAATAGAAATAGACAGATTTGAGTTAGGTGAGGTAACAGTATGAAATGGTTTATTGATGTTTTTATTAAATTTAATAATTGGCGCCCCCTTTCGATAGGCGCCCAGGCCTCTTTCCCTGTTTGCATCACGCTAGTTACGCCACTAGCTGTCAGTCCACGTTCGCCCAGACTCAAAAATATCAAGGCGGGATTCGGTCACCGTCAGGATGACTATACCAAACGAGATTGTAAATGCGACCATGTGTAATGTTTAATACCTATTTGCTACTATTTACTACCTTTAATGAAATATTTGCTACCTTTGCGGTAAGAAATATATCAAAGAAATAAAGTGGTCAGCCATTCTGATGTCAGGTTGGCTGACCACTTCCAAGTTCTCATAGTTTTAGCGTTGTATTAGGTAACCGCGTTGTTAATGTAAATATTTACTACCTATTTGCTACCTTAACATATATTTTTTACACAACTTTAGGAAGCTCCTTTAAAAAGTTATGAATAAATGCCATTAGAGCGCCTGTACATCAATTATTGATGTCTTTTCGTCTCAGAATAATTGCGAACAATGTTTTTGCAGGCGCATAGTGGCTTATGAATTACGACGAAACAGTGGCCTGCACTGACCCCCGTCGCGCCGCGCACATACCTAAGGCGCGGTACAGCGGTATCGGTCACGCTATAGTACGGCTTTCTCTAAGCGCTGCTACCACGGTGACTTGGTGCTGGTGAAGAGACGACCTTTTCACTGAATCAGGACGTACATTTTCTCATAGTTTTTCGTCTTTTGTAATTTTACCCTACCGTTTTTATTTTCAGGTAATTGGTACGCGAAATGTTTAAAGAAATTCGGAAAATTTGGTGTGGAGAGAATGTGGTGAAAGAACGGTCTTGGTGGTCTTGGTCCTTATATGACTGTCTTAAATAAATTAGTAAAATAAACATTTTTGTTTTATTTTTACCTTTTTTAGGTAGATGGGGTTGTGGCTCAGTAATAACAGCCGCACGGGTCGATCGATCAGGATAAGCTACGCTTGCCGAGGTTAGTCCGTGGATGGGTGACCATCTTTACATATCAAGACCCTTGCCTCGGAAAAAACGATATGCCGTTGGTCCCGGTTGTTATTCGTGGATCTTTCAGTCAGACAGTCGTAACGGGTCGTCAGAAGCCCGAAAGTCTGACAACCAGTCTTACCAAGGGGTATCGTGTTACCCAGTAACTGGTCTGTGGAGGTCAGATAGGTAGTCGCTCCATGTCAAATACTGGTATTCAGCTGCATTCGGTTAGACTGGAAGCCGTCTCCAACATAATTGGGAAACGGCGAGGCAGATGATGTAATTAAAATACCTCTGCAAGACCCTTCGGAGAATACAGGCGTGATGATAAGTTATGTAATTAAAACGCATTGAGTTTTTGTGTGAAGCTAAAACTAGTTATCACTTATACTCCATTTGAAATAAGATTAGACATTTAAATAAACCCAAAACCAAGAAGAAATCGTTTCTTTGGGAAAGTTGTTTGTTATGAATTATTTGAAAATTAGTGACCGATATTTAAACACATGATTGTTCTCAACAATCATGTGTTTAAATATCGGTCACTAATTACAAGTCACCCTATATATCTTTAAGAGGGCTTTTACTATTCAATTTGATAAATTTAACGGCGCGTGGTAGCTTATCGCGCGTGTTTGTCTATTGAAGTACGCTACTCACACATGCTAATGCTAACCGTTATGAGATGGACGCTCAGGAAGAAACCGGCGCGGGCTAGAGCTAAAGCCCGCGCGTCCCGAGATTTATAGCGTTGCATTCAACAATTGTTAAAAATATTGTACTATTTTTAAATAGACTGTTTTTTTTTCAAGCAAGCTGACTTAGTTACCTTCGTTTTTAAATACTTTTTGTTTGAATTTCGAATAAAAAACTAATTTCAGACGAAAAATTATCATTCATTCTTTGTTTTACGGAATTATTTTTGTTGTATTACGGTATGGAACATAAAAAAATAATTTGAGCATTCCAAAAAACAAGGTACTGTCCTACCATGGACATTTTTATAAATTACTAAACTATTATATGTTCCATGTAGCAAAGCATCAAAAGATGCCTGAAAGTAAAAAAATATGAAACATCCTTTAAAAAGACAAGCTTTTTACTGACTTATGAAAACAAATTTAAATATTTTTTTAAAACAATCCCTAGACCAATAATGAAATTTTCTCGAACATTTTTTTTTTAAGTTTTGGCTATACCTAAACTATAATCACGCATCAAATCTTGAGTTTAACGCTTAAATTTATTTAAAGATTTATTCCGATGTATGTAATTCTGGTGTACTAGACTCGAGCTCGTAGCAAAGGATTATCCGAACAGCGGACTGCAATTAAGCACTAGTGAGTCGTGGAATTTGTTCTCGCCTTCCGTGACAAATTTTCAATACTGTTTTTAAATGCCATCGCATTTGCTTTGCTTGATCGTATTTATAATGTTTTTGTTATTTTCCTCGGGCAAAAGAACGAGAAATAAGAATAAAAATGTATTGAAAGGGACCAAATACTTAATTGGCAGCACAAATTTTTGTTATTGAGCAATAAATTGCTGAGATAATTTAAAAGAGATCCTGTTTTTGACGATGAGCATGGTACCTAAACAAACCTTTCCGTGCCCATACGAGATTTACATCGGGAATCTGTATTTTTGTCCGCATTCACTTATTCCGGAGTTATAGGCCTTTAGTGTCTAAATGTCTTTTACTTAGTATTCTGAGATATTGGAGCATCGCAACCTGTTCTGTCTCTTGTTCTAATACTTTGTGAAGGAAAAGGTAGATACTAATAAGCTGGGTATGGGCCGCAGATTTTACACTAACCAAGCATAAGTGCTTTATTACACGGGTAGGTAAGGCTATAAAGATTTAAGTAGGTGTGGACTCATCTTCATCTTTATTATGATCCGACATGAGTAGACTAAAGCTGACGGTACGAGACTGATTAAAGGCATATTTACTCTATAGGATATACTTAGGCTTACGAATGTAATTTTAGGTTGCAAATCATTGGTAATAGAAAATCTGAAGAGTTTGTTTGAACGCGCTAATCACTGGAACTACAAATCGGATTTGAAAAATAAAAAATATAAGTATGATTTTGAAATAAAATATTTAAATAAAATATGCTGGGTAATACGATACCCCTTGGTAAGACTGGTTGTCAGACTTTCGGGCTTCTGACGGCCCGTAACGACTGTCAAAAGCCACGAATGAGAACCTGACTAATGGCAGACGACTGACTGAGACTATTGTAGAAAACAATAATTGATTTTTGTATCAAAATCAAAAGTCATTTATTCAAAATAGGCTGAGAAACAAGCACTTTTCGAATGTCAAAATTACATAAGACAGTCCCCCAAAACGCCCGCCTTTCACCACTTCCTAGTGCTTTAGCTGGGAAGAACAAGTGGCGCAACAAACTACCCAGCAGCTCAGATGTCTGTTTAGTTAGATAGACTTGATTCTATACATAGGTAGGCAAAGTAATCAACATTACGAGACACAGAACTTAAATAATTTGTCATATGTAACTAGCCATGCCAATATACCAACAAATAAAATGAAAACTTAACTCAAGCACAAAAAATAAAAAAAAGTTAACAAAGCATATTACCAAAATAAAAGCCTCCTGGTATAAATGGCGTGATAGCTTACATATGCGTAGGTAAGTTGTTTACCCGGAATATCTAGGAGAAATCCATTTGCAGTGTCATAGTCTCTAAAGACCACAATATTATGGTAGTGGGTCGTGACACTAATGTTCAAGACTATTAGGTATTTTCCCCAATCGGCCATGTGCCTCAAAGCGACATACGGTTAAGCCAAGATTCTCTAAATTTTGAACTCTGACACTAATAAAATCGGCGGCGGCGGTCTCGCGTCTGGCCCTGGTCCAGGCCATGGTACGGAGCGAGAGTGCATGGGTAGCCGTCACCTACTTCTGAGAAACAGTATAGCTCGCAAAGAGGGAGGCGGTGCACTTGAGGGAGAGGCAGTATATGCGCCCTCACGGCCTTAGTCACCGCTGGAGACGCCCTGGGCGTCGGGAATCCCAAGATAATCCCGGCCACCGTAGGCGCGGGCTTGCGTACGGCGAGTAATGGGTAGCTCGCTGTCCGGTAAGGACCAAGCTCGGGTCGACAGCGCGTTGTGTTCCACGCGCGCCTCAAAGAGATGTCAGCACCAACTGATGGGGACTGACCGCAAGGGCCGATGCCTGCCAGGGGTGCGGGTTGTTCGAAAGAGATACCGCGGCCCCTGGCACACAGGCAACTGAGGGAACACGGGTGGGTTTTAGTCAGTAAAAGTCTGACACGCCCTTCTGCTCCACCCAGAGCGGAAGAAGTTATTTGATGATTTCCCAGCCAAACAAAAAACACTAACAAAATTAGATTTATTTTTGTTTAAATCGAGTTAGATGTGTGAATTTTATGGAGGAGACTTACAATTCATATTGGATGTTGTTCTTCGAATATGTTTAGTATTGTGCGGATCGTGTTGGTTGGTGCAAGCATATTGGCAATAGAAAAAAAATATTTATTTCATCAAGGTACCTACTTTGTTTTTATAAATGTTGGTTAAATAAAGTAACAATAGAATAGATATTTTAACAGCCAGCACAAGAAGCTGTAAGTAGGTGAAGATACTGATGTATGCACTTAATACTAACCTAGTTCGTTTTCACTTTCAACTAATTACTGTCGCATGATTGCATAGCTTTGCGTAAAATTTCTTTCGCAAACGGATCCATGATCAACGATCAACGGGGTTATTCCCAAAGTACTCCAAAAAGAGTTCCCAAACTACTCCATGAAAAATATAATATTTTTAATCGGTTTCATTCTACTCCATGATAATATTACAATATTCTCAAAGTACTCCACCCCATTTTAATCAAAAAGCTAATTTAAATATTATGTACCGGATTACTATAACAGGGTAGCTGACGTACAGTTAGGCTCAAAAGATTTGCAAATGTATTTTTAAGGATAAAGAAATTTTTAAATAAAAGACTTTATAATATAATTCAACAATCATTGTGAGTCTTAGCATTTTTTTAAAAATTCAACAATTTAAAATATTCAAAAATCAATTGACAAAATTAACAAAGTGGATTCCGAAAGCTTAAAAATCATTTTCTATTTTTTATCTGGCAATTAAGCCTGACATAAAATATTTAAAAAATCGACCAATAATCATTTGAAATATTACATAATACTTATAAATTTAAAAGTTACAGCTTTTCTTTCATAAACACAAATTTTGAATCCTAATAAAAGTTATCAAATTAAGTTACTACTTAAGATAAAAATAAGGTAATGTAGTATTACTTCAAATATTGATTTACATTGTACATGTCTCAAAATAGTTTTAAGTCTGATTACACAAATTACAAATAATTTGCTAATTTTTTGTAATGATGGTTTGAGTATAACTAACGACGCCACTATCGCACTATCTCGGTCATACACAATAGGTTATGTTACTCTATGAGGAAAAATCTAAAAGTATAATATTGAGATAGCTTAGGAAAAAAGCAGTCGAAAAATTTTAGTTTTAGTTCATGAAATAACAAAATTAAAGTTAAAATTCAATTCAAAGATTTCAGTTTTTTTATTTGTTTTTGAACACCATGAAATAGTAGCCGCTATATTATTACGTCATACCGCTGTATAAACTAATCAACTGAACTACTTTGTACTTTTGTACTTTTATTTTTTCGTAACTATAGTAATTTTTATTGAAATAATATCCTACATTCAGGAACAGCAAACCAACGATAAGTAGAATAATATATTTTTAATTATTTAAAATTATACAAAATATCAGCGGATTTGTTTACGCAGCAAACTGACATCACACCCACAGACCAATATGGCGTCAACTGTGTCCAGCGTTTTCGTCAAATTACGCGCGTAATATGAAAATGTAAAATTTAAATGTATTTTATGACACTAATCGATTAAATAAAAATGTTGTGTTTTTTTACTGGTTTATTAGCATTTTAGAATCGAATTGAGACACTTCAAAAATGGATGTAATACCCTATTGTTAGCTCTAGGCGTGCAAACGAAGTTGAATGTTAAAAGTGTCGAGTTTATCCGATAGATGACGCACAAAAACAGTTATGATTCTAAAATAGACTTTAATCTCACTGTGCTATGATTGCAAATTGTTGCGAACTAGGGATTATCGTAAAAAGCCTACAATTTTAAATATTGCATTGACGTTAGAACAAAATGCTAAACTTTAATCTTTTTTGTGAAATATATGCATTTTATAGGTATTTATGTAGGATGAAGCAGTTTGAGAATTGATAACGAATAATCAGTGGAGTACTTTGAGAATAATTACAGATACCTATGGAGCAGAATGGGAACAAAATAATAAGTATTTGAAAATAATAATAATTCCTTGGAGTAACTTGGGAATTAATATATGAGATTCTTATCTTTTTAGAACAAAAGAATGAAGTACTTTGGGAATAACCCGATCAATGTAAATTACTAAGTTTTAATTTATAATCATAGATTTCACACATGTTAATATTACCGTGCACGCTTATCAGAAATCGATTTACTGCCTCCACAAGCCTCTTAAGTACCTAGGTACGTACGTAAAGATACTGTAGTGCACAGGTATGTACTTCGTTTCCATTTTCAAGTAATTACCGTCACATGATTGAATAGCATTGCATTTCTCTTGTAAACGGATTGATGATCAACGATCAATGTAAATTACTCAGTTTAATTTATGATCATAGATTGAATATACTTTCAATGTATGGAGTGTACAAAATGTGACGAATTTACTTTGTGGCGTAACAACAACCCGTTAATATTTACCGTACACGCTTATCAGAAATCGATTCACTGATTCCTCCTCATTTGAAGAAAAAGGAATATTATTTTTTAATGATTAACTTCACAGTAAAAATGAAGGTGGTAGCATTTTTCTCACTCATCCTGGCAGTAGCCACCAGCTACCCAGTCGTGAAGACCTACACACTCTCATCACTATCTGAAGCCTACGAGAACTCCAAGGCAGACTCTGACATGATGCCGTATCTTATGGATGGCATGAACGAGATCTTGTTAGCGATGTTTTCTGGCGATTATGAGGTTTGTAGCATTTAGAGTATTTTTTTTTGTTAGGCGCGTTCTCTGTGAATGTTGGTACCTTAGCAACAAGCACCGTAGAACTTAAAAAAAAAACATACTCCTACTTTAAAGTCTAAGTCTAAAGTTTACTTTAGACTATAGGTACTTATATAAAATCTGACTTGCACAAAATACCTAACCCAATATTTTTACAGCCCGAAAATTGTTAAAACTGTAGCACTGAATCTAGAACTTCAAATAAAATCATGCTCCCTACTTTTTAGTTTAAACTTTAGACTATGTGGAAATCTCACTTGCAAAAAAACACCCAATCCAACATTTATCAGTGCGAGAAGCACTGAATCTAGAACTTTAATTAAAGGAAATCTTGCTGTGTAATAACAGTCGCACTGTTCGATCGAGCAGGTCAAGCTACGCTTGCCACGGTTGGTCCGTGGACGGGCCATCCCCCTTCGTGCCTCAAAAATCACGCTAAGCCGTTGGTCCCGGGAATGGGATATATACATATATGGAAATCTTTTACAGTCGTAACGGGTCGTCAGAAGCCCGAAAGTCTAACAACCAGTCTTACCAAGGAGTAACTACCCAGTAACTGGGTTGTAGAGGTCAGATTGGCAGTCGTTCGATATAAAATACTGGTATTCAGCTGCATACAGTTAGACTAAGACTAGAAGCCGACTCCAACATAGTTGGTAAATGGTTAGGCAGATGATATGTGCCTGTTGGTAATGTAATAGCAACTTGCACTGTATACTCAATTTGCACCGTATACTCAACTTGCACCGTATACTCAACTTGCACCGTATACTCAACTTGCACCGTATACTCAACTTGCACTGTATACTCAACTTGCACTGTATACTCAACTTGCACTGTATACTCAACTTGCACTGTATACTCAACGTAATCAATTAATTGTGCAAGCATACTGCAATATTCAGCTTGTGTCCACGCATAATTGGACAATTTGTCACACATTACAAAACTTGGTTTCACAAAATGTTTGGTTTCTACGCCCTTTGTTACAACATACTCACGCCTTCTTCCAATGGGGGTAGGTTGAAATTTCTGAGCGCCACCTGCTATGATCCTTACACACTCCTCGTTCATACATCATTGGACCTAGTATGAGTTTCTTTTATTCGTCTCGATCTAAAGCATCGACCGCGGTCGGCGCTTCGATTGGTCTTTCACCAATCCAGGGCCAATCAGAGCGTCGAACGCGCTCGATGCGTTAGATCGAGACGGTTAAAAAAAACTCACACTAGGGCCTCTTGTCATGCATGCACGCCGCTTGCGTACTACGCTACCTGACCTTTCTGAAGAACATCATCAATAAGTGATACCACCATATTATGTGGGTTTTCTAAAGTGTCCTCTCCCTGGTTTTCCACTCACATTTGCCTTGTAGATGCCTGATAATAGTCGCCTTTCATCATCGTCCTCTCAACACGACCAAACCGTCTAAGCTATATAGGTACTTTTCAATTTTACAAAAACCAGAAAAAATATCGTCCTAAATTGCGTTATTTTTGTGGAATTTCTGGGTAGTTGTGTATTATATAATGATACGTAGATTATACGGTACGTATATTAGGTGTCTCTATTGAACCCATCATCTGCCTAGCCTTTTCCCAACTACGTTGGGGTCAGCTTCCAGTCTAACCGGATGCAGCTGAATACCAGTATTTTCTCTCTATTCTCTCTCTCTCTTCTCTATTGAACCCATTTGTCAACATTATTTTAAGAAATATGAAACTCGTTTTCGTAAACTTTGCACTTTGAGTGTAATTTACCTCAGAGGAAATAACTGGGGGCGTTTTTTGAGGGTGGGAAATGATCAAATAACTTCTCCCGCTCTGGGTGGAGCAGGCAGGAGGGCGTGTCAGACTTTTACTGACTAAAACCCACCCGTGTTCCCTCAGTTGCCTGTGTGCCAGGGGGCGCGGTATCTCTTTCGAACAACCCGCACCCCTGACAGGCATCGGTCCTTGCAGGCCCCACCAGTTGATGCTGACGTTTGTTTGAGGAGCGCGTGGAACACAACGCACCGTTGACTCGGGTTTGGTCCTTTCTGGACAGCGAGCTACCCATTACTCGCCATCCGCAAGCCCGCGCCTACGGTGACCGGGAATCGGCCTGGGATTCCCGACGCCCAGGGCGTCTCCTGCGGCGACTAGGGCCGTGAGGGCGCATATACTGCTTCTTCCTCACGTGCCTCGCCTCCCTCTTCGCGGGCATTACTGCTTCGTAGAAGGAGTTGACGGCTACCCATGCACTCTTGCTCGGTACCATGCCCTGGACCATGGCCAGATGTGAGAGATCGCCGCCGCCGATCGCCTCCACAAGGACACGGCGGTGCTCCGCCCAAGCTGGGCAGACCTCCACTCTATGCTCGCCGTCTCCTCAGGGCGATCTATGCAGCGGAAACACCCGGGCGTTTTCTCCCGCCTTATACGAAACAGGAACCTCCCGAAACAACCGTGTCCGGTGAGGACCTGCGTCAGATGGAAGGTGAGGACGCCGTGGCGCCTCTCAATCCACTCCTCAAAGTTGAGATTTACCGCTGGAATCGTGGCGTGCCCAAAATAGCTAGGGTTAACATAACTTAAGTTATCATAACATGTTTGTTATTGCCGAAGTATTAGACACGGGTGTGCCTACATGGCAGTCGTCGGCGTTAATCAATTAATTTTTCAATCAGCTTTTTAATTGATTAAAACGTAATTGCAATTTAATTAATCATAATTAAATTAATCGCAATTCAACTTTTAGTTGCACTCTGCAATTCAATTATTTGTATTAATGTAAGTTAATCGTTACTCGCAAATAAAATGATTGCAATTAACTTTATCATGTATCAATACGGAATCAATTGAAAGATTTAGTAAAATTTTAGATATCCTGAGATAAATACAGTTGTTGTGAAGTGCTTTTATTAAATACAACACTCCTTTACCATCATCAGCTGCAGTTGAACGCATTTTTTCTTTTGCGACTATGACAAATTTGCCGAAGAGTCACAAATTGCCCGACAGTGTGTTCGAAAAGAGAGTCGTCTTAAAATGTAATTTAAATTATTACAAGAAAATATAATCTGTCATTGTCTGTCTGTCTAATCATGTTCAATTAAAGTTATTGATGATAATTAACATCGGTCTTTTATTTGTTGCTAACATGATATTTAAACAGTTTAATCGCTATCTCCTGGTCTGTTGAGAATATCCGTGTAACATTTGGGTGCGCCGAGGGTTTCACTTCTAATCTGGACTACGGCTGTGCATTCGAAAAGCACATGCGCAACGGTTTCCTCGGCCTCCAATTGTTAATCTATCATTGTCTTTGCAATTAAAATTTGCCCAACACTGAGGGACTTACATCCACATTTCGCCAGTTATACTTATTTAACCATGTAGTGATAGCCTGTTTCTTGTAAAGATTTAAAAAAGATCCACCGGAGGCAGCACTAGTGGGGGTATATATGTTTTGATTTCCCTATTAACAGTATAACGTTAAATGCATGTCTAACAATAGCAAAAAACAAAAATGAAAAATTTGATACTTACAGTCGCTGTATCAGCGACTGTATCAAATTTTTCATTTTATGAGGATAACCTCATAAAATGAAAAGTTACTAACCTTTGACATTATTTATTAAATTTTAATATGTTAAATACAAAAATTATAATTTTGCTACTATTATTATCAAGAGATTTGCTTATTTTGTAAGTTACAGTTGCTCTGAGAGAAGATTTTACATATGCTTTTAAGTAATAGTTCTTATTAGTCGCTGATGACAGATTTGTTTTCTTTTTTTGCGTTTTTAACAACCGTCGAAAAATTTGAACACTGGAGTTTTCAGAATCATATACCTACTAAAGGAGAGTCCCGTACGGTTTATCGAATTACCCTTGAACGATATAATTGTCTGGAGAAAGCATGGTTCACTGTTGAACGATAATACGAAAAACTTTTAGGCGATACCATTATTTAGCAACAGCACGTTTCGCCGAGTAACGCTGCAAAGAATTAATGATCCCCCCCAGTGGGTTCCCGCATTGTCGTTGCGGGGGGGGGGGGGGGGCTCAGTAGCCGTGGTCATCCCCACGGTGAAGCGAAGAGGAGGTGGGGCCTCTCGTCAGGGCTTTTGCCTTCAAGCCGACGTAGCGGCCAAAAAGTAGGTTGCGGTGAGGTGCATCGCAACTGAGGCGGGCCGTGATGTCGAATGGGAGGCATTGCGGCTGAGAGTTACAGGCTGCGGCGGAGGAGGAGTGCCGGTACTTCTGAGTAGCGCTCTTCCCTTCCGTGACCTGGACGGGGCTGCCACCGTTTAATGGCAGACGCGATGTACGGGTTGGCCCGTGAAACGAAATACTTAAGCAAAATTTTAGTAGCCTGTCTCCAAAGGCTTGCAGAAAGACCCGATGTAAGTTTAGAGATAATTTAAAGATTAGAAGCTGTTTCGTTTTTAATATTTTTAAGCAAATTCTCACTTGGTCCTTTTAATTTTTCTCTGTCTGTCGCATTTTAATTTTTCTCTGTCTGTCGCATTTTTTGTAAAATTTAATTTTGACTGTAAATCCTGAAAGTATGGTCTACGATCGATTAAAAATACTACCTGTCCAAACATCCCCCGAAGTTACTAAAATTTCGCTCAAAGGGAAAAGTTTTCTCGACAAGATTCGATCTGGATTCATATTTGAAAACGTTGCTAAAAGTTCAATAATGATAGGCGTCCTATTAACCATACATTTTTGACGTTTAAACATCTCTTAATTTTAAGCAGCGTTTAAAAATAAGGAGGTTAGTCTTTAACAATAGATAAAAAGAAGGGTGTCTATGACCCCAAAGTAGTTTTAAAAGCTACCACATACCCTCAGCTTTCCAAAGCAATACAATCAATAAGAAGTTTTTGCTTGAAAGCTTGCTTGATAGGTGCAAATTAAATTAAGGGTAGGTATGGCTGGTTGACATTCAAAGATTCACTTTTATTTTAACAACATTGAATTTGGTTGGTTCATCCAAGAAAAAGGAAAAGTGAACCGTTGAAACCGAACATTGCATATATTCTGTTTACAGAAATTCGTCCTCGCAGTAGTGCCATCTCCTTCCGGTGGGTCCACTTGGACCGTAGAAGAGATGAAGGCGGCCCTCTCAGATCCTGCGATGTATAAGGAGTTCGTGGCTGTGCTAAAGGTAGCGGTCAACTTGCTGCAACAACAGAGTGCAACTGGACATGGACTGGTTAGCACTGTTGATATTACCTTACCCCTATATAGGAACCTGGTACCTAAGCCTAATTTACGTACTGGCCGTAAACATCAGTTACATTTAAGACCCATGTAATAGGGGGTGACCCTAATGCCATTAACCGGGCTGCTTCTGAGAAATCCCAGAATGAAAACCCAAATAACACTTTGTTCGACCTGGAAATCGAATCCAGGACCTTATGCTCAACAGTAATGCTTGTAACCACTAGAGCACCGAGGCAGCCAACATTTATATCTTCTTTTTAAATTGTGGAACCATATTTTTAACCGAATTCAAAAAGAGGGAGGTTATCAATTCGACATGTTTTTTAATTTTAATTATTTTTATGTATGTTCGGGCATAACTCCGTCATATATAAATGGATTTGCAAAATTATTTTTTCGTTCAAAAGGGGTTTATTTCAAAATGGTCCCATTTAAATTTCATATAGGTAGATCTGATGATGAGTTTGGAAGACAGACAACGGAACTCTTCCAAAAATTACAGCAAATCAACCGCGACTGCTCTATCGCATAAATATGCATTGTTTTGACCCCAAGGATGATGAAAATTCAAATTGGTGTGAGGTGGGGTAGGTTGCGGTATAACTAAAAAATTAAAAAAAAATCTTTTTCAAAATACTACAAAGTGAATAATAACTTTTCTCGGAAGTTTACCCCACACAATTGGAAAAGTTTTTAGAACCACATTTATGACCTTTTATGCCTTTCGAAGCTCTGTTTTGATATAGCTTAGCGGAACCTTTTATTATTTTGATATATTACCTTACTAGTAAGTAAGATACACACTGATATACCTACACATAGTTACGTTGGTAGGTATCAAGTGGTAACTACGCCCTATTTCAAATGCTGACTTTCTTATTTTTTTGGAACATAATTAATGAAACCCGTAGGTAGACCTACGGGTTTCATTAATTATGTTCCAAAAAAATCACATCAAGCAATTCACAAAGGTCACATTAAGCAATTCCTCTAAAAGTGATTCATTTCCTGAATTCCCATTTAGACCCACCGATCCTTAGTGTGAAACATTTTACATATTTATTTTTACTAGTGGACGCCCAAGGGTCGAAATTCTTATAACCAACAATAATAAAAAACATAAGCTTTCTATGTACACCAGTGGCGTGCACAGAGTTTTTAGACAGAGTAGGCAGAAATTTAAAAATGGCAAAAAAAAAAACAGAACAACCGATCGCTGTACCTACCTACACAGCGTGCAACCTGTGAGGCAATTAAATGAATCATGTACAATAAAATACTGGTTGATTTTTAGCAATAGAACTGTATTTCCAGAATAGGTTTAAATAATAACAAGAGCACAAACGTTCATGGCGCACACAGACAAAGTTTCTTTACACAGTGTTGCCAGTATATAAAAACTAGTAAACTAAAATTAAAAATGTTGCTAATGCAATAAACTTGTATGTTTGGATTATTCTCAAACAAATCATATTGTTTTGTTTTGTAAGTATTGAATTTACGATTGACTTTACTTATAGTTTGTACCTATTAATTGCAAATCCAGTGTACGTACAGCTACTTTTTACGATACTTGATTTTTTCCATCACTAGATAGTTAAAAACAATATCTATATATTTTTTTATTTTCTCTTTACTCATACCACCTGAACAACTTTCATAGTGAATATTATCTTTTTTTCACATTATTTATCAATGTTAAAATCTTAAATACATGCCACAACCAAAACAAATAAATCAAAACAAACAATGGCGTCCGAATTACTCGGAATATGAAAAAATACGACAAAGAAATTATGGTTGTTTATTTAGTCACAATTCAATGAAAGAATGCTACTTTTTAAAATAGTCGCATAACCAGCTTTGTTCGGGAAACTTCGGTAAGTTTCGTAATTCGTCTCGTTGTTAAAAATCGTAAAAAGCCAGTGACTACCCTGTACGGTCGTGTACGTTATTTGTTACATTGTGTGCCACGTATGTATAGGATCGCACACTGAATAAATCTGCATGACCACGAGAGCACACATACAAACATTGAGACATGAATAGTTCGTGTCTCTCCCGAGGCACTAAGCGGCGCTAGTGCATCGCAATGCGATGTTGCGTCAAATTACACGAACGAACGGGATATTGTATCGATAATACTAATGATACGACCGACGCTCGACAGGTGGCGTTGATTTAAGAATAAAGATTTTTTGTTTATTGATAAAATAATATTAGTTTTACATATTTATCTGATTTAGGTAGGGTAGGCAGTGTCTTTTTGTCTTTATGGACTGCACGCCACTGATGTACACTCCTTCTACTTAGAAACTTTAACTGTGCCTTGCATACTCCTCCGTCCGCGTAATTTTCGTAAAAAGGGGTACGAAGTTGTTTATTTCAATTATTAATATATGAATAATGTTTCTTTCTTCTTTCAAAATAAAGCATGCATAGTTAAGTGTCTACCAGCGGTGAGGTGTAAATTTTTCTAAGTGAAAAGCCGAAGCGAAGCCGGTTTTAACTTACTAAATTATCAATAAATAATACTTAGGTACTACCAATCTAAAATTAATATAGGTATAGGAACAAAGCATCGAATACAATAAAATTGAACAGGTGAAAACCAAATAAAATGTACTCCATCTCGTTCTCGCTGACGCATTTTTCTGCATCTTGTCCATACCAAGCGGTGCCACGTGATCTTAAGTGACATCTTACTTATCATATTTTACAGAAAACCATGGAGATAGTAATCCCAGCTGTGGACATATCGACCTGGACTCAGTCAGATCTGAACGAAGCTCTCAGGAATCCTAGCACGAAGGCAGCTCTCATTCCTTACCTCAAGAAGGCACACACCGAGCTGAAGGCTGCTCTTGAGAAGGGAGAAATACGGGTAAATAAATGATGACAACGGACTTCTGGATTGGATTGGATACAGAAAACAATGACATCGTATAAAATTGGAAACGACAGACAGTTAATCGTGCCGTGGTATTTTATGTGAACATCTTGAATAAGATGACTTTATACAGTTAGAACCCCGAAAGTCTGACAACCAATGTTACCAAGGGGTATCGTATTACCCAGTAACTGGGTTGTGAAGGTCAGATAGGCAGTCGCTCCATGTAAAATACTGGTATTCAGCTGCATCCGGTTAGACTGAAAGCCGACCCCGAATAGTCGGGAATAGGCTATAGGCAAATGATCTTGAATAAGATGACTGGCAATTGTTTTTAAGAATGACAAAAAAAAAAAGTTTCCATGAATAGTACATGTGTAGTACAGCTAATGTCACCACGTGCAATAATGGACTACTTAAGTCACACGTATCATAAACGTTTAAAAGCTCGTGTGACATAAACTGTGGCTTGAGTAGTGAAAAAATGGAGTGCCTACTTAGCTTGACTTAAGTGCGGGTTTAGTCCACACAGTGCTACAAATTATATTATTTGGTTACAGGAAACTGTCAACATGGTGACCCCCGTTGGTCTCATCCCTCCTAAGGGACACTTCCAGAACTTTATAATGAAGAGCCCCATCAAGAAGTCAAAGAAAGGGCTATAATTGGTAAACATCATATTGTAATTGTCTAACATAACATCACGCCAAAATAAGAGGTAGGCAGACGTGAGAGAAAACTTTCTGAAAAAACTTCGAACGTCATGGTCAGAGGTAGGGACCGAATTACCGGTATTTTTATATAACGTTACCAATTATCGTTATGTTAACGATAAAACAAGGTAACGTTAATAATACCGATACCCAAAGTCAGTTAACGTTAACTCATTACCAGTATTAGTATTGGTAAAAGTAACAATTCTTATACCGGTAATTTATACGTCTATACTATAACTGACTATACTCTGGTGAGCTCAGAGACTATCATCATTCCGTGTGTGCACAGAAACAATATTATATACACAATTACACGCCGAACATGCGACTGCCTTCGGCGTGTACACAATATTGTTGGCGGTGGCTCAAATTGAAAAGAAAAGTACTCAAATTAGCTGCGATCGAATATTTCTATAAAACGAGATATTCCTGTTTCCAAAAAGGTGCAGTTGCCCACATGTTTCTGGATACAATAAAATTAATCTTGACAGCGCCTTTATGAGGCACGTTAGATATGAGAAAGGTTTTAATATTGTATCCAGGTATGTGTGGTCGACTGTACCTACATACAGATATAAGACGAATTAAAAAGTAAAAATATAGTCATAATAATACGGTTTAAATTGAACTTCTTTCAGTCTATAATAATATTTTTTACACAAACAATTAGTTGATAAATCAAACGCAGTAGACGTAGGTGTTCCGTGTGGTGCCGGACGTAAAAGAATAGCACCATCCCATTTTTTTCCGTGGGTGTCGTAGAAGGCGACTAAGGGACTTACAAGAGAATGGGCAGCAGCATTCTCTATGCATTTTACCACCCAACTGCCAAGCGTGGCGATTATGGCAAAACCCTCCTTTTGGCGGAGGCCCATGTCCAGCAGTGGACGTCTTTCGGCAGAAATTATGAGACGTAGATACATTCGGCGTACGAGACGCGATGTTTGTGTGCCGTATGATTATGAAATAAAAACGCGCGAGCGTGAGTCTTATCGTATTCGTATCTTTCTGATTGTCGTAACGTTGTTGCCGCTCCGCTTAGAAGACCCGAACGCAAGGCCCCAAGGCGCTTGGTTCGGTTTGGCAATGTCGCACAAAATTTTGCTTCATGTTAGATTTTAGCGAAGTAACGATATTGGTAACGCTATTTAAATACCGGTAAATCAAATGATTTAACTGTAATTTTAACGTTAATATTTAACGGAACGGAGCGAAATGTTTTGATAGCTTTACCGGTATTTTATTGGTAACGATAGCCGTCCCTGGATAGAGAGCGCAGTGATCTTGGGATTAAAAAGCACGGAGATGCCTCATCAGCCACTTTTGGAGGAGGAATTGACAAAAATTTCTATGCAAACGAAGCACGTCATCGTTTATTCGCACTACGACGCATTGATCGTTATCATTTCAGCCAACAGACGTCCACTGCTGGACATAGGCCTCCCAAAAGCTCCACCACTTGGACTGGGTCTGTGCTTTCCGCCTCCAGCTAGTTCCATGTGGTCTTCACACATAAGGTCATCGGTGCACCTTGTAGGAGGCCTCCCAACTCTACGTCTTCCAATGTGCGGTCGCCACTCCAGAAACTAAAACACAATGACCTATAGAAACTGTCGACTTTGAAGGCGGTCCGCGAAAGAAGTTATGCGTTCAACGCAATTTCGGCGCCACGAATTTTATTATAGCCTGACGTATACCGCTGTATCACGCCTTAGGTATGCGCGGCGAAGCGGGACACGGGACGCTGTGAGTGGTCACGCAGGAGCGGCTTGCATCGACGAATGAGTGGCCTGCACTGCTGCCCCGTCGCACGGCGCACTTGCCTAAGGCGCGGTACCGGTCAAGCTATAGTACGACTTCATCTAGGTGCTGCTGGCACGGTGATTTTGTGCTATATCGTTTTTTCTCTGACTCAGGACGTTCATTTTCTCATCGGTTTTCTTCTAAACTTGTAATTTTACCCTACCGTTTGTTTTTCAGGTGATTGGTTCGTGAAATATTTAAAGACATTCGGAAAATTTGGTGTGGAGAAAATCTGTTGAAAGAAAGGTCTTGGTGGTCTGAGTCCTTACATGACGTGTGTCTTTAATAAATTGGTAAAATACATATTGTTGTTTGATTGTTTATGTTTTTTAGATAAATGGGGCTAGTGGCTAAGTAATTACAGCCGCACAAGACGATCTATCAGATTAAGCTACGCTTGCCGCGGTTAGTCCGTGGGTGGGTGAGCATTTTCACAAGCTTTTATTTAACTTGCAATGTTTGTATATACCTAACTATGTTTGTTCGGGTGAAATCTTGCAACTTAATTTTAAAGTAGATATCTTTAACCGATTAAGCTGAAATTATGCATGCATATGTGTATATCACGTGACAATGCAATATTATGATGACATGGAGCTGATCTGATGCTGGAGCTGGAAGGTGGCTATAGGAACTCTGCAATAAAATGACAACCCCATCGAGTTTGGGCTCGTTTGATTCGTATTGACGAGTACTTTGATCCTATATGGTAACCAGGATCTGATGCTGGAGCTCGAAGGTGGCCATACGAACTCCGCAATAAAACGACACAACCCCATCGAGTTTGGACTCGTTTGATTCGTATTGACGAGTACTTTGAAAAACGCTGCTACGAACTACGCCGTAGTAAATCCCGCATCACAAATACGATGAAAATAAAATTAAAAACAAAATAAACACTTTTTAAAAACAAGCTTTTATTATTACTTGTTAATAGAACAAACTAAAAAGTTAAAAATAATTTAATCTCAATTATTTAAATAAAAGCGTGTTACATATTGACGGTTAGAGATAGGTGGACCATGCTAATAAATGTTCTTTATTTCTCCTGCCATCAAAACGTAACACGCTTTTATTTAAATAATTGAGATTAAATTATTCTTAACTTTTTAGTTCGTTTTATTAACAAGTAATAATAAAAGCTTGTTTTAAAAAAGTTGTTTTTTCTGTTTTACATACCAAGACGGAGGGGGTCTTGGTATGCAAAAAAGAAAAAAAAAACTTTTTGCTTCGGAAAATACGTTAAGCCGTTGGTCCCGGCTATCATTCGTGGATCTTTAACAGTCGTAACGGATCGTCAGAAGCCAAAAAGTCTGACAACCAGTCTTACAAAGGGGTATCGTGTTAAACTGTAGTTACAGTTTAGCACGATACTCCTCGGTAAGACTGGTTGTCACTGCTTATCGACTGCCGACTGCCTATGCGACTTGCCACGACTGCTTATCTTACTTCCACAACCCAGTTGGGTTGTGGAGGTAAGATAGGCAGTCGTTCCATGTCAAATACTGGTATTTAGCTGCATTCGTTTAGACTGGAAGCCGTCTCCAACATAATTGGGAATAGGCGAGGCAAATGATGTAATGCAAGACCCTTCGGAGAACACAGGCGTGATGATAAGTTATGTAATTAAAACGCATTGAGTTTTTTTGTGAAGCTAAAAAAGCACCCTAATTGCGTAACACACGATTAATCATAATCGGTTTCATTTTGACAGTTCAACAATCTTCATTGCGTTTTATACGTTGTTGAGCAGACACATTTTTGGAACATATGAAGCAATAGTTTAGCAATCTGTTTCAAAATGAAACAGTTTATAATTAATTGTGCGGTATGCAATGAGGGTGGGTGCTAGTTATCACTTATACTCCGTGAAATAAGATTAGACATTTAAATAATCCCTTTTTACAGTCCGTTCAACTGATTTTGACTTCTATTGCGTTGGTAGCATAATAAATGGCATCTGCAGTAAACAGTTGGTATGCAAACACTTTTTTGCTTTTAATGCCATCCTTATGCCAACAGAATAGAAATCAAAATTCGTTGAACGGACTGTAAAAAAGGTTTGATAAAATGTCTAATGTAATTTAAAAAAAGAGTATAGTTTAATCAATGCATGAATAAAACGTGGACAAGATAATTCATAATTTTCAATATATCATTGTAAGATTATTTGTAATAGCGTTAATCCGACGTACCTATTATAAATGTGAATCCACTTATCTAGTCACAAGATACATAGGTGGTCTCACTTTATCGATTTTATTCATAAAATACATTATAGCATGTATTACAGGTGTTATTGTAAAATAAATTTAAGAACGTATAAATAATTCACATAAAAATGCAAAACTACAAGACATTTATAGTCAACTGCAAAAATATATCACATCTTTATATGTATCTTTAAGTCGAAGGCAAATTACATTTTATTTAAATAAAAAACTTTTTTCAAAAAAATAAACAACCGACTTCCAAAAAAACACTAAAAAGTGAAAAATAACTTTAATTTCGGAAGTCGGTGACTTTGGATATGTATTTTAATTTTTTGTCACCGCCTTCCGAAATTAAAATTATTTTTCACTTTTTAGTGTTTTTTTGGAAGTCGGTTGTTTATTTTTTTGAAAACAGTTTTTTATTTTTCCCTTTTTAGTGGTTCACATGTGCTTACCCCTTCACAGCGTACCGGCGTGATGTTATGTTATTAACTGGTGTAAACAATTGACAGACATGAGATTTCAGCAATCCCTGTCCATTTGCTATCATTTATTGAGGAGTTCCGTTGCCTATCTCCGAAGTTCTTCATCAGATCTTCACCAAATTGAAATGGAACCACTCCGAGAAAGTACTCTTCCAAAAACTACACAAATTGCTTCAAGTGTGCCTATAAAATTTGAAGAGTTCTCTCTATTTCTCCAGGATCCCATCATCAGGTCCTGACTTGATGATCATGGGACCACCTGGGAAGTATACCCTTTCATACAAAAAAAAAATATCCAAATCGTTCCAGCCATCTTCGAGTAATCGGGGAACATAGGTACATAAAAAAAAAAAAAAGGTTCCGACGAATTGAGAACCTTCTCCTTTTGGAAGTCGGTTAAAAAGGAAACATAATTTGAAAAGTTGTGTGGAAATCGGTTGTCATGGTATGGGCACATACTGAAGAATGAGGAAAATGTCGTGAGGAAAGTTTTGAATGTCGATGGGTATAAGAGTAGGAGAAGACCAAAGAAACGATGGATGGACTGTGTGAATGAGGATATGGTTAGAAAGGGTGTGACTACGGAGATGACGACTAATAGAGAAGTGTGGATGAAAAAGACATGTTGCGCTGTCCACAAATAAATTGGGAGAAGGACAGAAGAATGATGATGGTAATGCTGATAGGGAAATACATTGTTTAAAAGAACAAACTGCTGACGCTAAGTATGTAGTAAATTAAATGACTAACGGACTAACTTTACTAACTACAGAAATAAATGCAAAAACAAAAGGACACTCAGGCGTCGTAGTACTCGTCCGCATCGCTGTCATCAGGAAACGTGCCAAGATGACTGGCAGCATTGCCACGTTGAATGGCAATGCTAATTCTTTGGCCAAAGAACAACCCAGCCCTCTAGTAACGTGACGTGGCGACCAGTCGGCGAGTGAATAGTGCAATACCCGCGGACTCCCAGCCCCTTTTAGACCCGAAGCGCAGTTGTAAGGACTGGAATTTGCTGGCCAATATTTCGCTGTAAAAAGCACCGAAAATTTTGGCTGCGATACGACGGTAAGTGGACCTTACGGCAATGAGACGAATGCGCTATAATTTTTGCGCAGGGTACACAGATTTGCCCCATACAAAATTGCAATGACCGCTTCGTTCACATTTCCGGAGAGCATGACATTGATAAGGGCCGTCAGTTCCTTCAAAAGGGACTCACTAGCCTCCCCAGCGCCTGAACACATTGGGTTCGTCAGATGTTGAGGTGTCAGGCCATCGAGGCCGCTGGCGGAGCCACTTTGTAAGGACCACCTCCGATATCACCTACGCCTAGCTTCGACTCCACATGCCGCAATAAACCTCTATGGGGGAGGTGCGCTGTTAATGTATGGTGGAAACTTATGGCCGAAATGGTACAATTATCCTTGATTTGTGCTGTTAGCGCTTTATTTTTGCATATTTTTTCGCACGTGTAGAATTCTTAACGGAAAGGTGAGGAATTGCTCCCAACCACTTTTAGAGTTCTCTCGGGTGGCGAGGCGGAGACGACGTACTAAACTTGAAGCCAGAAATTTTCTCACGCCACGAGGAACTCTCTTTAAAACTGGTACTGAAGTTTTTAATTTTGCAAGGGTTCTCTAAAAGGGTTGAGTGGGTGAATCAGGTATTAGGGAAGTGGGTATTGTCGGGCACGATGAAGGCACATTATGAGGTTTATGTTTCTCCCTCAAAAGTAGGTACCGTCAAGACATCCTTTAAAAAGCGTGCTTGAGGACAATGAGAGCATCTCACTAGGACATGCAGTGGTGTAGCAGATTAACTGGCGCTTCGTACGGCACCACTACTGTCGTCATTTTGAGAACCTATAGTATAAAGGTAGAGAACCCTAGGTAGCGCTCCACACCAGGCAAGATTGGAAGATTCTTCCTTTTCAATGGAGGAGTGGTAAATGTAAACAGTAATGTGTCGCTTAGAGAAGGTTTAACTAAACCGTTTTCCGACAAGCACGCGAACGAAGTCTAGGCACAGCTAGTAGAAGAATGTACAAAAAAAGTGCATATTCAAAAAATCGAATGCACTATCATTTACTTAACATACCTAGGTACTTATAAGCTTTAGATATAATTGGAGAAATTTGTCCTAAGAAAATTAAAAATTCGAAGACATTTCCTCATTATGGAAGTCGGAAGCTCACATGATCAGTTTCTTAAGTACATTTTTCTCGCTGTACGATGCCTAAAAATCTCTTGATTAGGAATGAAATATAAATATAATAAAAGAATTTAAGTACTTATCTACCTAATCCCATCTATAGTCCACATAGGCTTACGATTGCACGTCATCAATGATAAAAGAGACGTGTTTGTCACAACACTACCATTTTTGTGACCTATGAATGATAGATACGATAGATAAAAGGGTGTCTACTTTCAGAAATTTCCATTAAAACTTCCGGGGAAGCACTAAGTATCTACTTATGTCGCCATATTGCTAAGCAGCATTGCTGCGTTCCGTTTTAAGGGTATGGATGCTACTGGTGCATTCAGGCATGCCCCATCAGTGGCGAAGGGTCAATACAAACCGATTTCCATCGCCTTACCTTTAAGAAATCCCACCTCCCACCGATTATTTCAAAGTAAAATTTATTTTTATGTGTTTCTAAGTTTTACTGAAAAAACGCATGCACGCAAAGAAAACCAAACCATCTTACGAAATTCTCTGATTCCAACTCAGTATCAGTGAAAGAGCGGCTGATCCTCTTAGGAAATTAAGTTTGCATCACGCGGTGAGTGTTTTTTTGGAACGGCTTACCCTGGCCATAAGTACACCCCTCGAAACTGGCCCCATGTGCCTGATTACACCTTTGCCTCGGGGATGGTAACGCATCTGCGATGCTCCTGAAATGGCAACACATCTGCGATACCTCTGGAATGGCAACGTAACTGAGAGGCCTCTGGAATGGCAACGCTTCTACGAGGCCTCTGAAATGGCAACGCATCTGCGAGGCCTCTAAAATGGCAACGCACCTGCGATGCTTCGGTAATGGCAACGTATCTTCGAGGCCTCTGGAATGGCAACGCATTTGCCATGCCTTTGGAATGGCACCGCATCGGCCATGCCTGTGGTTTTGCAGATGCCATAATAGGCGATGACCACTAATACCTCAGATAGACGGTCGACTTAATTGTTTGCCATCTAACGGCGGAAAATAATGTAACACCTTTATTGACCTTTGAATGACCTTAAGGTATTGTGGAGCAGTAAATTGATAAAGACCCACAAGAGCTTGATCAACTTAAGTAAGTAGGTATGCTTATGTACATCCCCAGAAGCTTTCATAGGATTAACACATTGATTAATAATAGCATTGAATAATACCAGTGTGGTAATTTTTTTCATAACAGTGCGATTATTTAATCATGATTTATTATCTCGGTATAATTGATCGAATGCAATAAACTGCTCAAGATACAGTTTATTGCATCTCGATTAAAAAACTGTATAAATATTGGAATTTCGGAAAATTTTGCCAAATTACTCGACGGTAGGTAAGAAACGACATATTACATTTTTAAGTTATATTTTAAACATTGGAAACTAAAGTTGAGACTGCCTCGTGGAGTTGTCGTAAGCGTAATTGTTGTGCTTGGGTATCTGAATTTGATACCCGGTCGGGACCCGTGTTATATGTCATTGATTTTTTCCCGGAATTTGGATTTGTGCCTATCGAATGGCACTGCGTTGGTCCATTATATCATGAGGCTTTATTAAAACGAAAATGAAAGTATTCCTCTGCCTTTCCCTAGGGGAATACCATACAGGCGTGATGTTTTGTCATGTTTCTTAGATAGTACTTGCAATCGACGTATCTATTGATAAGTATCATGATAGATATTACTACCAGCATATAATTAATTCAGCTTCTGAAATTATTTTACCTAATAAGTTACAAAATAACGGACCAGATAAAAAAAATATTCAAATTCACGTGTATTTTGTTTTGGCCAGAAAAAATCCTTTACATTTACTGTAACAGTGCTCATCAAAATCCCTCTTCCCCAGCAGCAAAAAAAAATCTTAAAAGATGAAATTCTTCGCTGTCTTCGCCGTCTTGGTGGCCGTGGCTGCCGCTGACTACAGCTCCTGGACCCTGCCCCAGCTGTCCGATGCCATCCAGAACCCTGAGACCGACCCTGCACTCCTGCCGGCCCTCGAACAGGCCCTAAATGACATGATGGACTCCCTCTTCGCTGAGCAGCCCGTGGTAAGTTCTTTATGATGTCTGGTAGTGGATAAATAAGTTTGGTGGCACGTAAAGTTAACGCCTTTTTAATGTGGAAGTGTGTGAAGAGTGGAATGTTCTAATACAGGCATTTATTTGCTATGTAGTACACAAATTTGTTAAAGAAAATAAACTATTTGTATTTGTAATGAGAAAATAGTTTCCAGGCAACAATAAAATAATCTAGATCTACATAACGTAGCTGAGAATAGTACTGCTTTTATCTTTGCTTTCTCTCACTACCACTCTCTGGGTCTCTGGATCACTAGTCCGGTTTTGACTGCCTTGCTGGTCCTGTGGTCGTAAGAGTATCTGCTGAACGTGGGATACCGGGTGTGATTCCTTGGTCCAGAAAAGCGTTATTGGAGTTTTCATATAAATAATTTCTAAGTAACAACCTAAAGTCTAGATTTATGCCCAAGAGCTCGCTCCTGGAACTAAAATATAACTGGCGAAAAATGGACCGGTTGTACAACTCTGCTTACATCTTCGGGAATCAAAGGCGTGAGGACATGTTATGTATTTTGTAATCATAAAAACTTTTCCGTTTCAGGTGCCCGCTGATGTTACCGCCCCTGTTGATCTGACCGGCTGGACTCTGCACGATCTCTCCATTGCCCTGCAGGACCCTACGACCGACCCTGCTCTAGTTCCCTACCTGGAACAGGCCCTCAACGAAATGATGGACGCCATCCACGCTGGAATCCCTGTTGTGAGTTTTAAAAGAACAACTATGGAGTTTCAGGACCATTCTTCTCCATACGAAACTACCTTTTATAAAAAGTATCTGCAATCTATTATATTTTTCTGATGACGTTCAACGTAAAGCGCCTTTATTCCGTGATCTGTGACATCGACTTATATGAATCGAATGGCGTCAATCCTATGGAGATTAGATGCCGTGGCTTTCGTTTACAATGGATTAGACTTGTTCTAAAGCTAAAAAGGACCAAAACAGAACTGAACGCCAATTCTCATAGTTAAAAACGTTTGAATTCTAGTCGCAGTCTCACCCCGGCGACAATCAAATGTCAAAAATGTATGGAAACTCGAGGTATTATTGATAGATTGAGAATGAGATTAAACTGTGAACGTTCTTAAAATTACGAGAATAGCCCGTCAGATGGCAACAAACTATTGTTTTATACCTACAGCCGCAAACTTTACCTTTAAAGTTGTCTAGATCGATTTGTACGAATTCACTACCAATAATAAAATGATAGGTACTCACCCAGATTCTTCACTTTAAGTCCGTTAACACACAACCTCGTTTTTCATTTCAGGAGGCCGTCGGTGTTCCCGCCAAACCCTTGGAAGTCAGCTACTGGAGCCTGCAAGAACTCTCTGACGCTCTTCAGGACCCTGCCACCGACCCTGCTTTGGTGCCCTACCTGGAACATGCCCTGAACGAGATGATGGATGCTCTCTACGCTGGCAACCAAGTTGTATGGACATTTCTTATAAGATGAGGTTTTTTAGTAGTCATAGGAGTAGACTTATAAATGGCGAAATGTGGGGGTAGGTGCTATAAGTACATCTTTGCCTAACCCTTGGAGGAGAATAGGCCTGAAGTGATGATAAGAATCTTAAAAAAAAAGTTATAATCTGTAATTAGAATCCTAATATTTCTGATGATAGATTGTTGACAGTTTTGGAACACCTTAATTTGCCTTTATTAAACATTTGAATAGGTTTCTAATTAGTAGCTAGTAGCAGTGGTGGTAACAAACTCAGTTTGATAACTTTAACCTTTTTACGATGCTACCTCTAAATTCAGCTTTTCCACTCAAATTTGTGGTTCTTTCCTCAAAATATCATTAAAGGCACTCATTTACATAGTCCTCACATGATCAGACCGAGGTAATGTAGAGACTGTGACCTCTGCTTAGTTTGTTTCGGTGCTTCTTCTCAGAGGATAGGAAACATCGACGAACATCTAGTTTTTTAAATAATTTGACGTGTAAAAGTGTTTCTAAAACTTACTTACATTATAATTATAACGTTACTAAAGAAGAAAGATGAAAAGAAAGAAAATACATTTATTTAGCACATACTAAAAAGGCACACAATAAACAGCTAAAAATAAAAATAGAAAACCAACAAAACTTGTAAAGTGCGTCACAGTGTGCCTCACGGCTGCGCTGAAAAGGCCTAGTTCAGTATAAATGTCAGACAACTAGTGCCTGACGCTGGTTTTCAACTGGACCTAAACATCACATGCTTGTTTTCCAGGAGGTCGTCGCCGTCGTCGCCCCCGCTGGTCTGGCCCCCGTCAAGCCTGAGCTTGTCGAGAGCCCCATTGTCCCCACCCCCGTCGTGGTCGCTCCCTCCCCCGTCGTGGTCGCCCCCTCTCCCGTTGTGACTTCTCCTGCCTCCTCTGCTAGCCCCCTTATCCAGATCTTCGTCAACATCCAGGACCAGGCTTAATTTTGTTAAAGTATTTTTTTTGTTATTTCTTCACGATTAAATGCGGCATTCATATAAAAAACTGTGTGTTGATTTTGTCCTTTAACTCTATGAACATTGCACCCTAATTGCGTAGGTAACACACTATTAATCAGACTCTGATATTCGAAGGTTATTGCTAATCCATTCTTTCTTATGTTCGGAAAAATTGTCTGCTCAGCAACGCAAACAACGCCATGAATGTTACGGAACTGTCAAAATGAAAACGATTCTTACTGATAATGTATTTAATTATTTTATTTAGCTTTGGTTACTCTTTGTCCTTTATGAGGAACTGAAGCGATAAGCGACTGGACACTATTTAAATAATAAATCTTTACATATCTGTTGTTACAACAATACCGATGACCTTGAAAAATATTGGCAATAAAAATACTGCTCCTCATTTAATCTTTATGAAATTACTAGCTGAGCCGACAGACGTTGTCCTGTCGTAACTATGAATATTGAATTCGCATTTTATATATGTAATTTTTTTTTTCATAAGAACCTTCTGACAATAACAAACAAACAAAAAAGAATAAGCAAAATTGGTCCAGCCGTTCACATGTGTTGCCGTGACCAAGGGAAATAGGGATTCATAGGGTGACTGGTAATTCATCATCATCATCGTATCAGCCGAAAGAGGTCCATTGCTGGACATACTGCCCTACTAAGCGCAAAAGCGGTATCTCAAGGAAAGCGAGTTTCGAGATAATTGGAGTTTTGTAAAATTATCTTTCTTTTATTTTGTATAATGAATTTTTTGCTTGTTATATAGAATTTATATATTATATTGGATCTATTTGTAACTACAATAGTTAAAATATCAAAAATGTATATGGATATACCTTTTTCATGAGATACTGCTTCATCGCTAAGTAATTATTCAATTACATTTGAGTTACCGCTTTTTCTTTAGCTTTTCTCCTACATTTATGCATACAAAAAAATATGAATTTTCTATCGAATAAAATATGTATTATTTAAAGGAAAAAAAACGATCAAAGTATATTTATTAAGTCTTTTATTAATCAGATTTATTATGGCATAAAAAATATTTAAAAAAAAACGGATTCTATGAAATGAATCTAATCAAAAGTTGGGAGTTCTCTCCAAAAGGACATTCTGTTTTGAGGTATAATATTTTGAAAAGACTTCAAAATATTTTCTTTCTTGCTTTTAGAAATGCCTTCCATTGCAGTTTTCTTCTTTGGTGGTGGCAAAACATGAGTTTTTAAAATTTTATTGCCGATTATGCTCGCTCTGATAGGGTCTTTATTGAATCCAGTTCTGTATGTTAAATCAAAACTGCCTCTATTGACTTCTAGTTCGACCATTTCAAGCATTCAAATACCAAGCGTCAGGTAAGTCAGTACTTCACGCGTTATACATATTTGCAGCGTATCGGCTTAGAAAAAATGCTGTTCTTTTAAAAGAGATTTGGCGGTATTTAAATATTCGGCTGTTTGCCTACGTAATATTGATATACCTCTAATACCCTTAGTGATTTATGGTAAAACTGAGATAGGGAAATCTTTCTTAAGGGTATTTTTATATGTTTTGAACAAGATAACGCTAAAAGGTTTAGTTCATTAGATGCGTATTTTTTAAAGCTATCCGATGGCATAAAAATCAAATTTTCGATTTTTTTTGAGATACCGCTTTTGCGCTTAGTAGGGCAGCATAGGCCTCCCCCAAAAGGGGGATTTGCCATTATCGCCACGCTTCGCAGGCGGGTTGGCGATCGCAGTATGGTTGTCAAATGCATAGTGAACGCTGCTGCCAATTCTCTAGTAAGTCCCTTAGTCGCCTTCTACGACACCCACGGGAAGAAATGGGATAGTGCTATTCTTTTACGTCCGGCACCCCACGGAACGCGCGATCTGTACGGTGGTTAAATTAATGACAAAAGATGTGGTTTTTTTTGTTTGTAGGTAACTAAATTAATTACAGCTGATGGTGTATTATTCTTGTTAGGTACTCAATATTCTATTGGAGTGATTGAGAACATGCGTAAGTTAATAAAAAAAAGGATTCTTTGGGAAAGTTGTTTATTATAATGAATACAATCATGTGTTTAAATATCGGTCACTAATTACCAGTCACCATAGATACAGGGTAAGTTTTTACCCAGTGCGCAAACTGTAACCATGAATTCAGCATATGATTTTTTTTGTATAACCGACGAAAAATTTGTGCGCTAGAGGATGGATTCTAGAGAATGATATGCTAAATTCATGGTTATAGTTTGCGCACTGGATAAAAACTTTGCCTGTGTAGAAGATAGACGACTGGAGCCATAAGCGATTTAACGTCACCGGCCGACTGGATCCGAGTACACCCGATTCAGCATCACCGACCCGAGCGTGGTGGGTTCAGTTTCGTTCACTCTTCAGAAAGAGCGTAAAGTGCGCCTACAGAAGTTTTCACTCCAAATCATTCAAATGAAATTAACTACATAAGTAGGTAGTAGGCACAATTTAGGCAATGTTAAAATCACATCGATTGGCGTTTACAAAATATAACATCTGGCTGACTAGTCGGCGACTAGTCGCTACATCACTAGTATAGACCAATATTATAATTACCTTAAGTTCTCGGAATTCCAAAATCTCGACCCCAATATATAGGTCTTAAAGATAACTGAACAAACAGACGAAAAGTGTGTTTACTGTACACCTGTAACTGCCTACACCTTCTAGAGAAATAGCGTGATGTTATGTTTAATCGGAATTTCAGATAAATATAAGTAAGTATTTCAGCTTCTGTAAAACATTAACGATGCTAAATACGTTTTAATCCCTATGAGAGCTGTTAACAGTATATGCAGAATCAGTTATTGCTTACTGGAAAATCCTTTTCGCTCGTTTTCAAGTTAAATGGTTTCAAGAATGCTGTGTTAATGAACGCTTTTCCAAAGGCTCATTCACAGGTTTTAAGCTAAACTAATATTATTTTAATAAAGAGAAAAAAAAAAGATTTTTTGTGCGTTTATTTGTTACGGTTTCGCACTATAATGTCTGAACGGATTCAGATGAAATTCGGCACATGGATAGACCATGACCTGGAGAAGGATATAGGGTGCTAATCGCAGGCGAAGTAGCGGGCAACAGATAATAATAATGAAAAAGATTTCGATAATCGGCTTACTTACTTTAACAATCAAAATAATGTGCTATTAATCGAAGTAGTAAGAAAAACGGTTTCTTAGGACACAGCTCGTGAAACACAAAATACTACTACAAAGTAAAAAACAAGTGAAAATAAATAACAAACAACACCGTGTGCCGCATGGCTGCATTAAAAAGGTTCATTTCAGCATTCATGCCAGACAGATGCTGTCTGACGCTGGTTTTCTAATGAACCTTTAGGGACAAGTGACGAAGAGCATAAACAGTTTCAACATACAGAAATAATTAGTACTTAATCATATACACTTACAAAAATAAAATAAAACGAAAACGACCGGAACTCAGCGAGGCTGGTGTCCGCAACTCCAAAATCAAAAATCAAAATCCAAATTAGGCTGAGAATCAGCACTTTTTGAACGTCAAAGTACATGAGACAGTCCCCCAAAACGCCCACCCTTCACCACTTCCTAGTGCTTTAGCTGGGAAGAAGAAGTAGTGGAACAAACTCCCCAGCAGCACAGCTGTCTGTTTAGTCGGATAGACTTGATTCTATACATACTTAGGCAAAGTAATAAACATTACGAGACACAAAATATTAATTAAATAATTAGTCAAAATGTCAGCTAGCCATACCAATATACCGACAAATAAAATGAAAACTGTCGAGGCCAAATAAAGCCTAAAAGAACTCATCATAGAAAATATTGTTATGAGTAGATCATGTCAATAACTAATGACTAGATAGTTATAAAAAAAAAAATTGTTAGACAGGCAATAAAAAATAAAATAATAATTATATGAACGCATATAACCTGTCACTAGATACGCCGATTCTGGAGAAAGAACACAAACATTGTCTTGAGTTAATCACAGCGACCAACTATTCTTGTCATTTAAATAGTCGTTGATGGAATAGTAAGCCTTTAAACAAAGGACGGATTTTACTTGAGCTTTAAACGCATTAAAAGGCAAATCTAGCAAAGAAGAGGGAAGCTTGTTATAAAAAGTTATACCAAGCCCAACAAATGAGTTATGAACCTTATGAAGCCGGTGAAAGGGAGCAAGTAGTTTGTCCTTATTTCTTGTGTTAACGGTGTGAATATCACTGTTTTTAGTGTACAAGTGTATATTTTGCCTAATATATAAGATGTTAGCGAATATGAATTGTGATGCCACCGTGAGAATACCAACATCTTTAAAAAAGCCCCTCAAGGAAACTCTGGCACCTAGCTGGTAAATTGCACGAACAGCACGTTTTTGAAGGACAAAAATATTTTGAATATCAGCAGCTTTGCCCCACAGCAGAATACCGTAGGACATAACGCTGTGAAAATAACTAAAGTAGACTAACCGAGCTGTATCGACGTCAGTGTATTGTCTTACTTTTCTGACGGCGTAGGCGGCTGAACTGAGCCTCCCGGCTAGGCTTGAGATGTGTGATCCCCACTGAAGTTTGGCATCTACTGTTATGCCCAGAAAAACTGCCGAGTCTACGGTTTCAAGCACCTCTTTATCTAAGACGATGTTGGGACCTAGACTTCTAACATTCGGTAAGGCAAATTTTACACATTTTGTTTTCTTGGCATTGAGAACTAGGTTATTTGCCGTAAACCAATCCGTAACCATTGAGAGAGCACTGTTTACGTCGTCACCACGTCCAAGCACGTATATTGCATACGTGGTGTTATTAATCAGGGTTATTATAATTATCTAAATCTAGATAATAATTTGAGTGAACAAAACAATAGAAAGAACAAAAGACCTTACGTACCACAAGGGTATTAGTAATCTAAGAACAAGTATTTTTAGACCCTATCTAGTAATCTATGGGTATATGGAAAGAAACATAAACAAATACGCATCTAGATATGAAGAGATAAGATAAGCGATAAGAGTGACAGATCGATGTTTCTCCAGAGATAATGATAACGATAACATATCAGGGGTCTGTATCATGCAGTTGCAGTGCATGGCTTGGTAAGATGTCACGATGGAATCTCTTACGTGGCTAACACCGTATCTTTGCAACGCGTGACCACTGGGTGGTCTCCTTTATACGTAGGTATAGATCAAAGATTTAGCGATATGCAAGGTTTCATATAACTATACAGAGTGGAACAGAAACCCTATTGCTATCCTTTAGCACTAAAGATAACAGCTGGTATAAAATATCAAGTTTGAGCTCAAAATACAATACTCGAAGAATTGATACCAAATTATTGGTTTCATATGTTTCTTAAATTCAAATCATAAACTAACGTGTCACCGCATACGCTACGTATCAATAACTTTCCACGTTATTTGCTAATATCACGATAAATCTCTTCCGAGTGATGTGTTTATTTAAATTTGAAAAGTTCGGTTTCTGGCATCAATATATTAAAACTTTCATAATTTCCGAACATATAGAGATAGGATTAAAAAACCCTTCCAATATCTTTTGATATCATCCAAAGAAGCCGTGCCCTTGGTATGTATATACCCTTTCCGTTAGACGTTGTATAGGTAGGACATTGACTAGTTACTAAAGACAATCATAAACTGAAACTCAAAGCGTTTACTTCAATTAAACAAACTACAGACACTTGTGAATTGTCAAGGACTCAGAAAGATGAAGCTTGTTGCACCTTTCAAAGCGTAGTAGATTTATCTGGAGAAGAATGGGCAAGAAACTCCATGGACGGACAATCAATCAGCCGAGCCTTCTATGAACCCAACTATGTCAGGGTTAGCTTCCGGTCTAACCAGATGCAGCTTAATACCAGTATTTTACATGGTCCGCCTGAATATCCAACCTCCACAGTTACTGAGTAATAAGATACCCCTTGGTAAGACTGTTTGTCAGACTTTCGGGGTTCAGACGATCCATAACCACTGTCAAAGATCTAAGAGAATAACAACCGGAACCAACAGCGTCTCGGCAAGTAACAATCCCATCCACGGACAGACCGTGGCAAGCTTAGCTTAACCTGATCCATCAGACTCGTGCGAATATTATTCCAAAAAAGTTTATTGTATCATTCATGTTGAAATCACTACATATTGTGGCGGCCAACAAGCCCACATACAAAACCTACTAATCAACAAATGCAATAAACACAAAAAGTAAAGTGGCGCCATCTACAATGCCATATGCGAACTACTCAAGACTTGACGTCACACCGTAGCTACATCACACAAGCAGAGTTTACCACGCAAATCTACATATATACAAGATCCCGACATCAATCGTCGGGCAGTTGCCCACCAGACACAACACCTGTCTGGTAGGAGGATCCTCCCTTTTCAATAGAGTATGAGTGAACTTTACACCCTGTTCCTCATACCTCGAAAATATTATTAAAAAAAGTCCCGCGCCGCGTCTGTCTGTCTGTTCGGAATAAACTCAAAAACTACTGAACAGGTTTTCATGCGGTTTGCACCAATAGACAGAGTGATTTATGAGGAAGGTTGAGGTGTATAGTTTGATAAGATTTTGTTTAAATTGATCAACGCGAGCGAAGCCGCTAGCAAAAGCTAGTTATAAATAATTATGTTGTGAGAACAATAAGCTATGGCTTTTCAGTTGAAAGTAGGTACGTAATCTATGACTCGTGTCCTAGGCCGAAACGCAAACATTGATACGGTAATTTGATGATAAATCTATGGTTGGTAAAACCGAGCTATTAAAAAAACAAAGATAGTATAATCACATGAGATTCCGCAGCAGGTTCCAGAATCCATTCTGCCTCTAAACAGTTTTCAAATTCAACGAGGTATGAGGTGGATACAAAATACCAAAATGGCTACATAATCACTAAAGCTGGTGCAATTTTATTTCCCTAAAGTCATGAATGGAAACTATCTCCATTTAAAACTGCGGAGTAAACGAATCATAGAGACAAGCGCTGTTCGTCATTGATGTGTCACAGAAATGCGTGTTCAGTTCTATTGAAACTTTTGTTATCATCTATCTTTTGTGTCCTTTTATCTTTAAGTCAAACATTCGAACGAATCGAATGGCTGGCCCAGCACTGACACATTCGCAGTAGCTGAAAACCATTTCAGGTTCATTTGATTAAAATAAAGTTAGTCAGCCTCATTGGCATAGAGTTTTTTATTAGGAATTTCACAGTATCTTCGTGAAATTTAGATTTTTGCTCGATTGATGGCAATGGGCTCGCCCCTATGACATGAGACTTAAACATTATAACTGGTGAAATGAAGGATGTACAACCACCTTCACAACGACTGTATAGTCCCCAAAAGGGATAAGGATCTAGGGTCATCGGATACAGTTGAAGTTTAGTAAGAAACCGAGAGATGTTTTCAAATGAAATCTAATTTGATAAATGAAGAGTTCCTTACAAAACTTCAACAATCTTGCGTCCGGCCTTGGTCCAGGCCAAGTTTCGGAGCGAGAGTGCATGGGTAGCCGTCACCTCCTGCTGCGAAGCAGTAATGCTCGCGAAGAGGGAGGCGGCGCACGTGAGGAAGAGTCAGTATATGAGCCCTCACGGCCCTAGTCGCCGCAGGAGACGCCCTGGGCGTTGGGAATCCCAGGCTTATTCCCGGCCACCGTTGGCGCGGGCTTGAGGATGGCGAGTAATGGGTAGCTCGCTGTCTGGTAAGGACCAAGCCCGGGTGGAAGGCGCATTGTGTGCCACGCGCACCTCAAAGAGATGTCAGCAACAACTGATGGGGTCCGCAAGGGCCGATGCCTGCCAGGGGTGCGGGTTGTTCGAAAGAGATACCGCGGCCCCTGGCACACAGGCAACTGAGGGAACACGGGTGGGTTTTATTCAGTAAAAGTCTGACACGCCCTCCTGCTCCACTCAGAGCGGGAGAAGTTATTTGGTGATTTCCCATCCTCAAAGAAAAAAAAAACGATAGACAACAACCTAGATACCTAAAATTACTTACACACTAACAGTAAAAATGGTTTTCATTTTGTCAGTTCAACAACATTCATTGCGTTATTTATGTTGTCGAGCAGACAAATTTTTCGAACACAACAAGAAATGGATTAGCAATAATAGCCTTCAAAATTACTCAGATTCTGATTGATAGTGTGTTACACAATTAGGGTGCTGGTTAAATATCCCTTTTAGTGCCGGAACACCAATGCCTAACCCTTAATGACCTAATACAGGCGTGATGTGTACCTAGATAGATTGTAAGCCTGAGATATTGATTCACAAACATTTGTCACCAACTCTGAATAGGTACGATAAATCAGTATGAATCATTAAGTTCAAGTTAAAATGATGTAAGGACACATTTATTGGTATTCCGTATCGGTATCATGGATTTCGGATATCGAAGTATTTTATGACGTAACTTTACTCATTTAAAGTTTCGCCGTATTCCGTATGATTGGATGTGATTGAGTTGCACATAACGGTAGGGATTTGTTAGGTATATTCTGTGATACAATATAACTTAGCGCTATTGAGTCTACAGTTCGACTTTTAATCGTATTCAGTTACTTGACATTTGAAGGGTTACCAGATTTTGACAAAAAAAATATAGTGAGTTGGTGTAAGAATGAACGAAATTGCATGTACTTGAAATAAAATACTTACATGCATTTTTTATTTTAAAATTAATAACTTGTCTTTAAAAAATGATATGCACTACAAAAAACTGTAGAATTTGTTACATATTTTGTTTTTCAGTAGTTAGGTAATTTATTTATAGTTTGTTTCTATTAGAAGAAAATTAAAGAAGCATTACTTTTATTTTTTAATAAATTATTAATAATTCTTATATTCCACATCTTACAAACGATTTTTTTAAGTTTTATAACGATTGATAAAAATGGTTCCATTTAAAATTAAACTATTTTTATAATTCGTTCTTTACGCAAAATCGTTCATTACCCCAACACTATTACTTTTAGTATGGTAAAATAATTTTTCTTTGAACTGTCAAGTTACTGAATACAATTAAAAGTCGAACTATAGGAAACGTGCACGAACTATAGATGGCAACACAAATCGACACGAGAGCCACGGTGTGATCAAAAAAAGAAACTGTTTAGACCTATCATCGTGTTGCCGCCATTGTTTATGTTAATGTTTACATTACATTTTTAACGTTTCTAATGATTAAAATTATAAAATATGGGTTCCAGCCGATTAATAATGATCGTCAACGTGGTCAAAATATGTCCAAAGGCCAAAAACTCTTCCGAGTCCGGGCATGTCTTAGATGTAAAAGTAACAGTTATGAATCCTGAAAATGCAGTAATAACTGGCAAAATTGCAGCTCAAATGACGATTTCTAACGTTTATGATGTCAAAATAACTGTAAAGTATTTTCAGAACTAATTTTTCATGTAAATATTTTGTACATGTTATTATTTATGTTCGTGTCGCCTTCTTTTCAGCTTGATTGCAATATAAATATTAGAAGAGCAAATTGCAAATATAAGGCAAATATATCTGAAAAATGTAAGCACATCAGAATCTGTGCTTTCTTTTACTTTAAAAAATCTCCAGATAGGATCACGAAAACTATCAAAAAATATTTGAGGTTATTTTTACTTAGATTTGTTTGTATTGTAGTTTGGTTACTCATGTGGTAGTACTACATACAAAACTCAGGTATTTTTTTATATAACATTATTGAGTAATTTCTAAATGTTTTGAAACTCATACTTACAAATTTTTTAACTGTATTTATTGACTTTTTTTTTTTTTGGGTGGGAAATCATCAAATAACTTCTCCCGCTCTGGGCGGGAGGGCGTATCAGACTTTTACTGACTAAAACCCACCCGTGTTCCCTCAGTTGCCTGTGTGCCAGGGGCGGCGGTATCTCTTTCGAACAACCCGCACCCCTGGCAGGCATCGGCCCTTGCGGGCCCCATCAGTTGCTGATGACATCTCTTTGAGGCGCGCGTGGAAGACAACGCGCCGTCGATCCGGGCTTGGTCCTTACCGGACAGCGAGCTACCCATTACTCGCCGTCCGCAAGCCCGCGCCTACGGTGGCCGGGAATCAGCCTGGGATTCCCAACGCCCAGGGCGTCTCCTGCGAAGGCCACGGCTGTGAGGGCGCATGTACTGCATCTCCCTCACGTGCGCCGCCTCCCTCTTTGCGAGCATAACTGCTTCGCTGAAGGAGGCGACTGCTAGCCATGCCCTCTCGCTCCGTACCATGGCCTGGACCAGGGTCGGACGCGAGAGATCGCCGCCGCCGATCACCTCCACGAGGACACGGCGATGCTCCGCCCAAGCCGGGCAGACCTCCACCGTATGCTCCACCGTGTCCTCAGGGCGATCTTCGCAATGGAAACACCCGGGCGTTTCCTCCCGCCCTATCCGAAACAGGAACCTCCCGAAACAACCGTGTCCGGTGAGGACCTGTGTCAGGCGGAAGGTGAGGACGCCATGCCGCCTCTCAAACCACTCCTCAAAGAGGGGACTTACCGCCGCGATCGTGGCGTGCCCAATTTATTGACTTTTGTCGTTTATCACGTAACCAAGGATAGTAAGTAATATCCGTGGGAAAGTAATAGAATTTCACACCATTTGATTTATTCTGAGTTTTCTTTGAAGTACTCGAGCATCCAGAAACACAACAAAACATTTTTACTTAGTAATTATGTTTTTTTTCAATTCTTTTAAGAGATTATTTTGTTACGTGAAGTGTCAATTTCAAGAAATGATTCCGAGAAATCTTCGGATTTGCGCCACTGGATGGCAGACCCTTCGTCGTGCACGTTTCCTACAGTCATTTTATTCTAGATACTTCGTATTGACATTACATACATAATATGCGCCTGTGTTCTCCAAAGGGTTAGGCAGAAGTGTATCCCCTATAGTACACCCACATTTCGCCAGTAACGTTTAAGTCCCACGTAATAGGGGGCGAGCCTATTGCCATCAACTGGGCCTGAATCTAAAGTCTGACCTGCTACTGAGAAATTCTAGGTGAAAATAACCTTATAACACTTTGCCCGACCTGGGAATCGAACCCAGGCCCTTATACACAGCAGTAGCGCTTGAAGCCACTAGACCAACGAGGCAGTCCATGGTTAAAATTATTGTATAAAGAGTTTGTAAAACGTTTTAAAAGAGTACTTGACCATGGAGTTTCTATCCCATTTTTCTCCTTATATAGAAATATGTCACCGTATGATTGTGACCACCGTTAATTTACAATCTATCTTGCGAGATTATAAACTGTCGATAAATTGTAAACTGCACTACTCTGCTTACCGACCGAATAGGTTAGGTTAGGTTAGAATTGCGACAAAACGCGCGCGAGCGAAGCGAGCGGTGCCGCGGCAGCGACCGGCGAGCGCTACGTCCGAGTTAGTGGCAGTTATTTGACTATTTAGTAATCACACAAGGTACTATCCGTCTTGATACCAGTTCATAATTTGACGGTTTCACTTCGATAGATTATAATCTACCGAAAAATAATGTGTTGAATTGTAAGCAGTATGTTACGGTTCACAATCTTTCGACAGTTCACAATCTCGCGAGATAGATAATGATCTAACGGTATTTTCATTTTTACGGTGACATATATATGTATAGACACTAACCTTTTGGAAGGAGAGCATATTCTAGAATCGACTCAAACTTGTAATTTTATGACGTTCAATAATTGTAATGAAGTAGGTCATACTTGAAATTTATTTGACGTTGACTTTTATGCCCGCACCATAATTACGTAATTATTAATCAGAATCTGAATCATTTTGAAAGATATTGGCTAATCCATTACTTCATATTTATGTTCAAAAAACTTCTGCGCAAATATTTTTGTTTCGGAAAGATGGACTTGCATGGCCGGTGCGGTGCTAACATACACGAAACCGTGGAATAATCGAAGTAATTGTTTAGAACACTCTACAATGGGGTTTTATTGGTCGATTTCTCATATTCACATTTACATTTTCACGTCCTCAGGTTCTCACAGTAGGTACCTACCCAATATCTTTATCGATAGGTACAAATGAAACAACAGGTTTAAAAAAAAAAATACCTACCTAACTAGGTACTAATTAGTTGTTTAATCTGCAATATTATATAATTAATCTCAAAACATGTCAATTTTATCTTTCTAAATGATTAAATTTTTTAATTAAGTATCCGTTGGCATGCTAAATAACAATCTTATCAAAATTTATCATACCAAGTATTTACTTTCTAAGATATTTTACACGTAATTCATGTTATTGGAAAAAAATGACTGAATACTGATTTCATAGAAAAAGTATGTTTTTTTAGAGAAAGTTGATCAAATTGGGCACAATAGGATGCCAAAAATGGACAAACAATCTGCCTAGCCTTTCCCCACTATGTTGCAGTTTCACCCGCGTAGTTCCCGTTCCCGTAGGAATACGGCAATAAAATATAGCCGATGTTACACAGTGATAATGTAGATTTCTAACGGTAAAAGATTTTTTGAAATCGGTCCAGTAGTTTTTAAGTTTATTCGTTACCTACAAAAATACAAATCGCTCTAACCGCATTCAAAAATTCCTCTTTATAATATTAGTGTAGAAAACGAGACCACACACCGTAAATAGATCGAGTGAACAAACTCACAGGTAAAAGATATAGATTGGCAAAAGAGTGACACCATTCCAATGTTCTCACAGAAAAATGTTATCAATTTGATAATATGCACTTTCGCAACGCTGCATCAGTATTTTACCAAAATATTTCTTATCAGTTATCTGTAGTGGTTTGAATCATGTGCGAATTTTCGGCCACGGCTTGCGAAATGCTTATCTATTGACTGATAGTGTGCGGTCTTATATGGTACCGTATTGTTATAGCAAAACGCTTCATGATGGTATGGTATGGTAGGTGTCCTATTCCAGTACGAAACCGACTATTTTTACCCGACGCAAAAGTGGAGGAGGTTCACCAGTCGAGTATTATTTGTTTTATAATAAAGTAATATGTTTGATAATATTGTTAAAATAGAGTAATAATAATGTACTAATAATATAATCTGCATAATAATTAGGTATGGCATTTAAATAAATAATTTGCACGCTTGCTTGCAGGCAGAATGTTCCCGAAGAGGGAGGTAACGCACGTGAGGGAGAGGCAGTATATGCGCCCTCACAGCTTTAGTCGCCGCAGGAGACGCCCTGGTCGTCGGGAATCCTAGGCCGATTTCCGGTCACCGTAGGCGCGGGCTTGCGGATGGCGAATAATGGGTAGCTCGCTGTCCGGTAAGGACCAAGCTCGGGTCGACGGCGCTTTGTGTTCCACGCGTGCCTCAAAGAGATGTCAGCACTAACTGATGGGTCCGCAAGGGCCGATGCCTGCCAGGGGTGCGGGTTGTTCGAAAGAGATACCGCGACCCCTGGCACACAGGCAACTGACGGAACACGGGTGGGTTTTAGTCAGTAAATGTCTGACACGCCCTCCTGCTCCACCCAGAGCGAGAGAAGTTATTTGATGATTTCCCACCCAAAACAAAAGCTGTAAGATCTTGCCTTCTACACCATGTATTTTATTGCAAATAAACATTTTGGATTTGAATTTAACATACATTAAATTCAAATTCAAAATGTTAATGTTAAAAGTTACGCGCGGTAACTGAGTAGACCGATTTTGAAAATTATTATTTATTGACAGGATATAGGTACTTCAAAGTTGTTCCCATACAAAAGTACACAACCAAATCAACCCCTATGTGTAGAAAAAAAACAACATCAAACCGCTAGGTAAAATAATTGCACCTTGATTGATCTGAGTTGATTATTTGTAATTTACATTAATTTAGGAGCTTATTAAAAATAAACCTTTTAGTCTAAAACGTTAATTTTTTACCTTGCTGTTTAATTTTCGTCACTTATTTTTAATTTATATAAGTACAATCACGTACGAGTACACATGTTGCAATTGTCACAACCCTGTATTGCTGTAACTCTGGGTCCTCATATTTCATTACTTTAGAATCATTCTAAAATAAATAGTAATGAAATGATTTTCCCTATATCACATGTTATATATTGTTTATTGCAGGCTTATAAATAAAAGGGTAGTTATTATAAGTAAGATTTCGTGAAGGAAATTGAAAAATGAAACGATGAAAGCGAAACCAATAATAAATCAGACCTCTGAATTTTATGTTACTTTTCACGAATTTATTTTTAATGGATATTGGTTAAAGTGCCAGTAAAGCGAAGCTTAAATGTAGGTATTGTTTTTATTTATTTTTACAACCTATTTATAAAGAGTTCCTTTGTGGAGTCATATGAGAATGTCATTTTAATGATGTCTGTTGAAATTATTGACAAAATGGAGTATTCACATTTAACGTTACAACGTTTGCATGTCCAGCACACACTGAGTGCACTGGGCATTATGTCAGTAAGTACCTACTGACATAAATTATTGCTCAGGTATTCAGTCCCCGCCTTACATCAATTAATCTATCTAGCGTTTTACCAACTACGTTGGGGTCGGCTTCAAATCGAAATCAAATCAAAAGTAATTAATTCAAACTAGGCTGAGAGTCAGCACTTTTTGAACGTCAAAATTGCAAAAAACAGTCCCCCAAAACGCCCGCCCTTCACCACTTCCTAGTGCTTTAGCTGGGAAGAGGAAGTGGCGCAACAAACTCCCCAGCAGCACTGGCTGTTAAGTTGGAAGAACTTGATTCATTAGTGTTGCGGAGCAATAATTGCTCAAAAAATTGCCCGTGTAAGAGCACCTGGAGGCCCTGCTACCAATCTTGATGCCTATTAATATTTTGATCCTGCTGCAGATTATCGTATCTTCGTAGACTCAAGAGAAGATTTCAATGAACTTTCGCGGATTTTGGTGGCGCTGCTAATCCACTAATCCCTATAGTTACTCCCTATGATTGACCTGCCGGCAAACAGGAATCTCATTGCTTCAATATTATTTATCTATACATATAAATAAAATTGGAGTGTCTGTTTGTAATATTAAAATAACCGCTTTTTGCTACATGCATATCAATATACGGTACATATACCAAAATTTGTTTTTTTTTAATTTTTGTCTGTCTGTCTGTTTGTTCCCGCTAATCTCTGAAATGGCTGGACCGTTTTAGACGGGACTTTCACTGGCAGGTAGCTGATGTAATAAAGAGTAAAATAGGCTACTTTTATTTTAGAAATTTTATTTATTTTTATTAAAATATGTAATATAAATAAATAATAAAAAAATACTATTCCACGCGGACGAAGTCGCGGGCACAGCTAGTCTACAATATTATCATACAAACATGGCGGAGTAATTACCTGCTCCTAATTATCTAAATTGGGATTAATTTAATTACCTTCCTCTCTGTAGTTTCGTGTTTGTGAAGTTTATGATTAGTTACCAATAAGTAACACAATAATAATTTTCAAACTGTTTCTGTTATTCAGTTTAGTACACCTTTGTTTATGTTTGAGATGAATGAAAATTACTGCCTCGACGTTTAGTGCAAAGAACCGCTACAGTTAAGCATGAGGTCTTGGGTTAGATTTCCGGGTTGGACAAAGTGTTGTTGGACTGGAAGAGTCCAACAACACTTTGTGCATAACAGTTATGTATGAGTGTACCCAAAAACATTATAAACACCTATTATTCATCTATTTGCCAAACTCTTTCTGATTGCCTACTTAATTAAGAAAGGCTTTGCAACATCCAACATTTCAGTCCCGAAATATTTTCATTGGAATAAGTTAATACGAACTATCTAAAAAAATCCTGCCTTACTCCAAACTTTTCAACAATTTTCCTACGGAACCTCCAGAGAATATCACTACACACTTGACACACCCATGACAAATTGACACGTCCCACGCCCATATCTCGACAGTCACCGATTGGGTGTGATTTATAAACTGGTACCCAAAGTATCGAAGTTAGTACAACACTAAAGTTCTAAGGACCGAGTTCTAGTAGAAAAAAAAACAAGTGAGTAACCATAGATAAGGAATTTCTTCTCGACTTTCTTTTTCCTTCATCCGCATACGTCAGAGTGGCTTGATTAATTGATTCATGGAATTAGTATGTACTATTTTTATTTGGTCTAGTTCATTTCATGTTTGAGAGTCTTTTTTTTTATAAATAATCGCGGTAAATACTAATAATTCATTTCCTTGATAATAATACGGTTTATTATGGTTTTGTTTTATAGCTGATACAAAATTATCTTATCCTCTTTAATCCACCATACATTAAAATCGATTAAAGAAATAGATGTTGGAAAGATTCCAAAATTGTTTTCACGTGTTTTGGCGCGATTTTTTTTAAAGAGTTTGTTTTTAATTCAGCTTAAGATTTAATTGAATCTAATGTAACTAGCTTGTATTGTCCCAGAATTCTGTCTTTTGTTAGTGCTGGCCAGTCCTTTCGGTCTGGAGTCAGGAGTCAAGCTCGTCTCGCCATTTTCGCCTTGGCATGCCGCGCTGTCGTCGTGCGTTATTGAGAGCCAATCGGTGGTTCTTTTAGATAATTACTAATTAGATTTGTTGACTTTGTAATAGATTTGGCAACAGAATACTACATAGTTTCCTACAAGCAATCATTAGAAAAAAATTGTACCTACATACATACTATTTAGGGTGATTAGTGAGGGTGAAAACAACCCTACGTGTTGATGTGTTTTTGTTAATATTGCTTGATCGCTTTGGTTAGGTAGGATAGGCTTCTGGCTAAGTAATAATATCTGCACGTGTCAATCGATCAGGTTAAGCTACGCTTGCCGCGGTTGGTCCGTGGATCGGTGACCATCTTTACATACCAAGACCCCTCCGTCGACGCAAAACACGTGAAGCCGTTGGTCCTTGCTGTCATTTCTGGATCATTGACAGTCGTTACAGGTCGTCAAAGGCCGGAAACACTGACAACCAGTCTTACCAAAAACTGAACTGAATTACCCTGGAACTGGGTTGTGGAGGTCGGATAGGCAGTCACTACATGTAAAATCGTGGTATTCTTCAACTATGTTGATATTATTATATCAACATAGTTGAAGAATACCACGATTACACAGATGAGATGCTTTCATTAGTAGTCTGTGGATATACTTATTTCGTTTCAATGCTTTGCTTCGCGTAGTAAGTGGTAACCTGAGTGAAAAATAAAGATATTTCTCTCCATATAGTCTTGTGTTGTTGCCGAAGTGTATGTACTTTCATCGCGATATTTTTTTTAAATCTAAAGTAAATAAACACGTTTGGTGATAAATATTACATGTGCGACAATCTAAAATGAATCTTGTATGTAGAGCTTGTGTCGTCAAATCTCGTGAATACGTGGTAAAGGTCAGCTTGCATTGTTTATTTTATACGTACCTACTCACCTGCTTATTGAGAGAGAAATTATACTAGAAGTCATTACATCGAAGAAAAATGATGTTGTCTTACTAGTACCAAATAAAACAATTCGTAATTTCCCGCGTGCGACAAATTTTCCTTAAGTATATTCCCTAATAAATTAAAATCATAATTTTACTAGATCGTAAAACGTTCATTTTATGCTGGTGCTAAGGAAAGTTGCTCAGGTAGCTGATTTTTTTAAAATTTAGTTATTAGATCACTCGTCATATTTATAAAGTTATCTAAGTTTCTCTATTCCCCTCCCAAAAAAAAACCCTTAAATTCCTAAGTATGTATTTATTGAAATGTTAGTGGTAAATGTAGCCTTTTCCTTATGTTTGTTTTAAAATACTGGCACTTTAGTAATTGGCTCTATATCAGGATTTAGTTTAACGATTCCATCGTACCGTATTTTGTGTTTATAGCGGGGACATGTCTTTAAATAAGCAATTTAGATACAAAAGTCTATTTATCTAAACCACCTAGTAGTTGCATTTCAATTTAAATAAATTCATTTAAATTTTAATCAACATTTATCAAAATGATTCGTTTATTTAAAATGCCTCTCCGTATAGACCTTAACTGTGGCTATAATACTCCTCCGTCCGCGTACCTAATTTTCGTAAAAAGGGGTACAAAGTTTTTGCTTCAATAAATTCATATCTACTATCTGAGGCATCATATTTTATGGCTGTTTAGTTAGATAACTGCCAAACTTCGCACTAGAAAAAGTCATACTGATAACTTTATTGATTTGGGCCCAACCTACGATAAAAACCCTCAAAACCAATAAAGCCCGATTATTGCAGGCATGCCCTACTTACATGAATACCGTATTCCTAAATTAAAATGTTACTAAAACACATTTTTTTTCAACAGACATCAAATCAAAATGTCTCTCCCTTCTCTGACAATCCGCGAGGTGTCCGACGCGACCCAGGACAATACACTGTGTCCGAGCACGAAGAAGGTGGTCGAAGGCTTGCTCAACGACTATATGGACCTCCAATACGGAAAGGAGACACCGTACACTACTGGAAAGCAAGTCATACCATCCGGAGCAGCGCTTGAAGACGTCGAAAAAGCAGCTGCAGATGAAAGCGCTCCCAAAAAGTACCACGATGTCTTTGCCCAGATCGAGAAGACAGCTAAGAGTGGGGACCTCACTCCTCTCTCCAAGAATGACGGTACATGGGACCCTAAGTTTACCCCCGTCTTAGTCCTCATCACTCCCAACCCTTAGATTAACTTCAGAATCTGTTTTGCTATTTATTTTTATGTTATTTTTATTGTATTTTGAATAATTATTAAAGTTTTAAAATTATGAAATGTTATCTTATTACGAATCATAGTTATCTGCTTAGCCTTGTCCCTAGTCCCAATTATGTTGGGGTCGATTTCCAGTCTAGCTGAAGGCAACTGAATACCAGTAGTTTAGTAGTTTTTCTGACCTCCACAACCTAGTTTGGTTATGGAGGTCAGATAGGCAGTTGCTCCGTGCCACGGAGGGGTCTTGGTATGTAGAGATGGTCCTACATCCACGGACCAACTGTGGCAAGCGTAGCTTAACCTGATCGATGGAGCCGTACGGCTGTTATTACTTAGCTTGTTTGTTGCTTTGGTCTTGGCTTTATTAAGAACTAGTTTTTGCCAGCGGCTTCGCCCGCGTGGAGGTCGGTGTATTATACATATAAACCTTCCCCTTGAATCACTCTATCTATTAAAAAAACCCGCATCAAAATCCGTTGCGTAGTTTTAAAGATTGCATACATAGGGATTTAGGGACAGAGAAAGCGACTTTGTTTTATACTATGTAGTGATAAGGTTGCATAGACAATGTATTTACTAATTGCAAAATAAAGGACTCGTCCTTGATTAGTGGCGTTAGGTCAGACCATACTGGTCAGCTTGTATCGTTTGACTTAGATAAAAAGTTACACCTAGATAAAACCATTGAATTGAGACCTCTGACTAAAAATAAATTGGAAACGTTTAAAAATAATGTTCTTAGCAATCTCTCAACAGCAAGTTTTGATTCACAAGACCCCAATATAAACTATAGCACATTTTTTTCTACAGTATATAGTATCTGTTTATTACTGATACTGTACTTACGCTTCTTATTCATTCATCCACATCATCATTGTTTTATTATCCTTTTACGACTTTCTTACATTATTATATTTATCTCTTTGATTTCTGTGTTAGCACTCTGCGAATCGGTCTTAAATGATTCGTCTATATAGAATTACCTGATTTTACATTAGAATTTTCCGTCTTTTTACATAATAATATTCTTGTTATGACATTTAAGTCAAACGTGTCAAACTGATGTCTGCTTTTAATTATCAATGCAGTCTATTTAAGGAAGGTTGCATTAGGATTGTACTTACTACAAATCATTTTATTTAGTTTTGGATAGCCTAAATTTGGTTTTTCTATCTAACTACGTTCTCAACTAAATAACAAAATTCTAAATCATAATTTTATGATTCTTAAACGCACTCTCGGTTTGTATGAAGGAGGTTTTATACGTCTTGGCCGACTAGACTGGCATATGAGAGTATTTATGGCTGAAAAAGAAAAAGAGGAAGGAATTGGTAATGTCAAAAAAAAAGGAACAGGGCGGAGGACTGATTGAAGAAGGATGGATTTCGGATGCCAACTGACTGACGGTGCGCTTGATAACTAGCCAGGAAGCCAGGAGACTCATTCTTGTTTATTTCTTCTGCTGCACGAAACAAAAGCAGTGCTAGCAATTACTGAGTCAACGTCTGGAACCATAGAGCTATCATAGACGCCTATACGTCGCCGCATCTCCCGACGGGCACACGTCTACGCATCCCTGGACGTCTACACGTCGGCGCATGTCTGACATCATATCAAGTGATCCCCTTTGTCCTCCTTACCATTCAATAGAGTGCTTTTCTCTTTAGGCAGGTACCCTTTTTATAATTTATCTTTTGTATTCCTTATTTTAAATTAAATTGTCTAGTCTATTTCTACCCTTTCATTTGTTAGGGATAGGTAGATACGACAAGTATGCCAAGAATTCAATAAAGCATGTCCTGTAAAAAAGTTACAATCACTCCTAAACCAAAATTTAGCGAATGAGCCACAGCTGGCATTAGAAAAAGCAGAGATGTCTTATATAATTTGTACCACGAAAAATCACTGACTTCTGATCAGGCCCTTCATAATTATGTAAGAAACTATTCTAAGAAATATCTTAGAATAGTTTCTTACATAATTATGAAGGGCCTGATCAGAAGTCAGTGATTTAGCTTGAGCGCAGACTCTTTGGAATACCAAAGAGTCTGCGCTCAAGCTAAATCTAAATTAATAAGTAACAAAATTAATTTTTCTAAAAATACAATAAAGGCCGTGTGGCAGGTAATTAACAAAGAAACTGGAAACACACAACAGCGAGATCAGAATCAGTTACGTCTAAAAATTGAAAATGAAACCATTTCAGATAAGTTAAAAGTTGCTGAGACTCTAGAAAATTTCTTTACCAACATCCCAATAGAGGTTACGAAATCTCTACCCTCATCATCTGTATTAGCTGAATCTATTCTTAAAGAAAACATCAGTAAGGACATTCCAAATTTTGAATGCAAACACATTTCTATTGCCACAATTAAAACAGCATTTAAAAGTCTAAACATAAAACACACTGAAGACTTATGGGGGATTTCCGTTAAGGTTCTTGAAGGTATCATTGACACAGTTGCCCCTGTCCTAACAGGCATATTTAATCAATGTTTAGACAGCGGTAAGTTTCCTGACTTAATGAAACATAGTAAAGTAGTACCAATTTTTAAATCGGGTAGTAAGAGTGATCCCTCTAATTATAGACCTATATCTGTGCTCCCAGTATTGGGAAAAATTTAGGAAAAAATCATGCTAGACCAGATGTTGTCACATTTTAACTCAAATGGGATTTTACATAGTCGACAGTTTGATTTCACGAAAGGTAGGTCGACGACTGACGCGGGAGTAAAACTCGTCAGTCACATTTTGGAATCCTGGGAGAAGTCCCAGAATGCAATTGGCATTTTCTGTGTCCACTCAAAAGCGTTTGACTGCGTTGACCACAACACACTCATCTGTAAATTACACCACTACGGAATTCGTGGACGAGCTGCTGATCTTGTACTTTCCTATTTATAAACAGGCAGCAAAAAGTAAATGTTAACGGGGCAACGTCCTCGGGGTCTCTAGTTAAGATAGGCGTGCCTCACGGTTCAATTCTTGGCCCTTTTTTATTTCTAGTTTATATTAATGACCTTCCTTACCTGATGCCAAACTTCTCGGATATAATCTTATTCGCTGATGACACCTCTCATATTTTTAGAATAGATAGAAAAGATTCGTATGTCTTACATGTCAACGATAGTCTAGCTGTTCTTTCGAAATGGTTTGCGGCTAATAATCTTTTACTCAATGCAAACAAAACTAAATGTTTTAAGTTCTCATTACCAAATATACCCCAAGTAGGTCTAAATTAAAAACTTTTATGACAAGAAACTAGATGCTATTTCCGAAACTGTATTTCTAGGAATTACTTTAGATTCAAAATTGCAATGGGTTGCCCACATTAGAGGTCTCTCAAGTAGATTAAGCTCAGCTGCTTACGCAGTAAGAAAAATAAAGAGAAAGAAGAAAGAAAGAAAGAAGAAAAAATTATGTCTTATGGCGTTCTGCTGTGGGGATCGGCAGCTGACGTAGATTAAGTTTTCATTTTACAAAAGAGGGCAATCCGCGCAATCTATAAAATGGGGCCTCGCGAGTCTCTTAGAAACAAATTCAATGAAATTGATATACTAACTCTGCCTAATCTTTATATCCTAGAAAATATTTTGTATGATCGCAAAAACTTAGGTCTTTTCAAAAAAGATGCGACTTCCATAATCTAAATACATGTACGACCTACGGCACTGACACACAACTATTACATCCATCCATCCATCCATCCATCCATCCATCCATCCATCCATCCATCCATCCATCCATCCATCCATCCATCCATCCATCCATCCATCCATCCATCCATCCATCCATCCATCCATCCATCCATCCATCCATCCATCCATCCATCCATCCATCCATCCATCCATCCATCCATCCATCCATCCATCCATCCATCCATCCATCCATCCATCCATCCATCCATCCATCCATCCATCCATCCATCCATCCATCCATCCATCCATCCATCCATCCATCCATCCATCCATCCATCCATCCATCCATCCATCCATCCATCCATCCATCCATCCATCCATCCATCCATCCATCCATCCATCCATCCATCCATCCATCCATCCATCCATCCATCCATCCATCCATCCATCCATCCATCCATCCATCCATCCATCCATCCATCCATCCATCCATCCATCCATCCATCCATCCATCCATCCATCCATCCATCCATCCATCCATCCATCCATCCATCCATCCATCCATCCATCCATCCATCCATCCATCCATCCATCCATCCATCCATCCATCCATCCATCCATCCATCCATCCATCCATCCATCCATCCATCCATCCATCCATCCATCCATCCATCCATCCATCCATCCATCCATCCATCCATCCATCCATCCATCCATCCATCCATCCATCCATCCATCCATCCATCCATCCATCCATCCATCCATCCATCCATCCATCCATCCATCCATCCATCCATCCATCCATCCATCCATCCATCCATCCATCCATCCATCCATCCATCCATCCATCCATCCATCCATCCATCCATCCATCCATCCATCCATCCATCCATCCATCCATCCATCCATCCATCCATCCATCCATCCATCCATCCATCCATCCATCCATCCATCCATCCATCCATCCATCCATCCATCCATCCATCCATCCATCCATCCATCCATCCATCCATCCATCCATCCATCCATCCATCCATCCATCCATCCATCCATCCATCCATCCATCCATCCATCCATCCATCCATCCATCCATCCATCCATCCATCCATCCATCCATCCATCCATCCATCCATCCATCCATCCATCCATCCATCCATCCATCCATCCATCCATCCATCCATCCATCCATCCATCCATCCATCCATCCATCCATCCATCCATCCATCCATCCATCCATCCATCCATCCATCCATCCATCCATCCATCCATCCATCCATCCATCCATCCATCCATCCATCCATCCATCCATCCATCCATCCATCCATCCATCCATCCATCCATCCATCCATCCATCCATCCATCCATCCATCCATCCATCCATCCATCCATCCATCCATCCATCCATCCATCCATCCATCCATCCATCCATCCATCCATCCATCCATCCATCCATCCATCCATCCATCCATCCATCCATCCATCCATCCATCCATCCATCCATCCATCCATCCATCCATCCATCCATCCATCCATCCATCCATCCATCCATCCATCCATCCATCCATCCATCCATCCATCCATCCATCCATCCATCCATCCATCCATCCATCCATCCATCCATCCATCCATCCATCCATCCATCCATCCATCCATCCATCCATCCATCCATCCATCCATCCATCCATCCATCCATCCATCCATCCATCCATCCATCCATCCATCCATCCATCCATCCATCCATCCATCCATCCATCCATCCATCCATCCATCCATCCATCCATCCATCCATCCATCCATCCATCCATCCATCCATCCATCCATCCATCCATCCATCCATCCATCCATCCATCCATCCATCCATCCATCCATCCATCCATCCATCCATCCATCCATCCATCCATCCATCCATCCATCCATCCATCCATCCATCCATCCATCCATCCATCCATCCATCCATCCATCCATCCATCCATCCATCCATCCATCCATCCATCCATCCATCCATCCATCCATCCATCCATCCATCCATCCATCCATCCATCCATCCATCCATCCATCCATCCATCCATCCATCCATCCATCCATCCATCCATCCATCCATCCATCCATCCATCCATCCATCCATCCATCCATCCATCCATCCATCCATCCATCCATCCATCCATCCATCCATCCATCCATCCATCCATCCATCCATCCATCCATCCATCCATCCATCCATCCATCCATCCATCCATCCATCCATCCATCCATCCATCCATCCATCCATCCATCCATCCATCCATCCATCCATCCATCCATCCATCCATCCATCCATCCATCCATCCATCCATCCATCCATCCATCCATCCATCCATCCATCCATCCATCCATCCATCCATCCATCCATCCATCCATCCATCCATCCATCCATCCATCCATCCATCCATCCATCCATCCATCCATCCATCCATCCATCCATCCATCCATCCATCCATCCATCCATCCATCCATCCATCCATCCATCCATCCATCCATCCATCCATCCATCCATCCATCCATCCATCCATCCATCCATCCATCCATCCATCCATCCATCCATCCATCCATCCATCCATCCATCCATCCATCCATCCATCCATCCATCCATCCATCCATCCATCCATCCATCCATCCATCCATCCATCCATCCATCCATCCATCCATCCATCCATCCATCCATCCATCCATCCATCCATCCATCCATCCATCCATCCATCCATCCATCCATCCATCCATCCATCCATCCATCCATCCATCCATCCATCCATCCATCCATCCATCCATCCATCCATCCATCCATCCATCCATCCATCCATCCATCCATCCATCCATCCATCCATCCATCCATCCATCCATCCATCCATCCATCCATCCATCGGTCGGATCGGTCGGATCGGTCGGATCGGTCGGATCGGTCGGATCGGTCGGATCGGTCGGATCGGTCGGATCGGTCGGATCGGTCGGATCGGTCGGATCGGTCGGATCGGTCGGATCGGTCGGATCGGTCGGATCGGTCGGATCGGTCGGATCGGTCGGATCGGTCGGATCGGTCGGATCGGTCGGATCGGTCGGATCGGTCGGATCGGTCGGATCGGTCGGATCGGTCGGATCGGTCGGATCGGTCGGATCGGTCGGATCGGTCGGATCGGTCGGATCGGTCGGATCGGTCGGATCGGTCGGATCGGTCGGATCGGTCGGATCGGTCGGATCGGTCGGATCGGTCGGATCGGTCGGATCGGTCGGATCGGTCGGATCGGTCGGATCGGTCGGATCGGTCGGATCGGTCGGATCGGTCGGATCGGTCGGATCGGTCGGATCGGTCGGATCGGTCGGATCGGTCGGATCGGTCGGATCGGTCGGATCGGTCGGATCGGTCGGATCGGTCGGATCGGTCGGATCGGTCGGATCGGTCGGATCGGTCGGATCGGTCGGATCGGTCGGATCGGTCGGATCGGTCGGATCGGTCGGATCGGTCGGATCGGTCGGATCGGTCGGATCGGTCGGATCGGTCGGATCGGTCGGATCGGTCGGATCGGTCGGATCGGTCGGATCGGTCGGATCGGTCGGATCGGTCGGATCGGTCGGATCGGTCGGATCGGTCGGATCGGTCGGATCGGTCGGATCGGTCGGATCGGTCGGATCGGTCGGATCGGTCGGATCGGTCGGATCGGTCGGATCGGTCGGATCGGTCGGATCGGTCGGATCGGTCGGATCGGTCGGATCGGTCGGATCGGTCGGATCGGTCGGATCGGTCGGATCGGTCGGATCGGTCGGATCGGTCGGATCGGTCGGATCGGTCGGATCGGTCGGATCGGTCGGATCGGTCGGATCGGTCGGATCGGTCGGATCGGTCGGATCGGTCGGATCGGTCGGATCGGTCGGATCGGTCGGATCGGTCGGATCGGTCGGATAAAAAAAAAAAAAAGTAAAAATTCAGCTTTCTGTTATGGCAGTCAATATATTTTATTGACGACACCGCACTCCTAAACACTTCCATAATTTTTGGAATTCTCATAGAGGCAAGCCAGAAAGGCTTGCATCATATCAAGGCTATTTGACGTTATTAGCAATAGAGAATTCATGGCTCATTTACTAGGTTCATTCTCGGCACTAGGCTAGATTTAATAGTGCAGTCTAAACACAGATGGCGCTAAGCTACAAACTGCGCACAAACATCTATGGTTTGTAAGGGTTCCTTGAAACATACATAGCTCTTGGTAAGACACAACTTTCACGCACGCACGCGCACGTTTTTTTCTTTCACGCGTTGTCTACATCTCTGTTATCTTCTCTCCTATCGCAGGTGTGCTGGAAGAGATTTCTGTAGAAATAAACATTACCTATGTACGTATTTTTCTGTTCCTTGCTTCTTGTCTGTTTATATGTGTGTGCATAAATGGTTAAATAAATAAATAAATAAACTTTACGACATTTTATTTGCTATAAGTAAACGATGCATACGAAAATTTGGGAAGTGAGGTAATAGCAAGTTAAACTGGTAAGTGTAAGAAGGGAGAGGTAGATGGCGTTACGTGTCTCTTAAACTAGTGTAAAAGATGCGAAAAAGAACAGCACATTCAGACAGGTTTCAATGATAATGAATTATTAGGATAGGTTTAATACTAATCAAGTTTATTACTTAATATCTTATCAACATTATAATTCAATAAATTAATACTAGTATCCAAAAGTAGCCTTTTACCACCTCTAGATTGTACCAATATTATTTACAGCGGATTTAACAATACGGTTGGCGATTATCTTTTACTGTCCATTTAATAATTATTTAACAGTTCTGCGACAGGCTACTTCGGCATACGGCATAGAACCTTCGTGGTGAACACAAGTAAGTCTTTGATGTTTTTATTTTGATTTTATCTTTGACAATTATGACAACATGACAGAGCACAGAACATACATACCCTGTGACAGAATATTTGGCACGATTCGCTTTGAATTACAGTTCAAACTTTTGGTTTACAGAGCTATATATTGCTAATGATTATTTTTGTTTTAGGTCGATAAAAATGAAAGTTATATTCTTGGCTCTGTTCGTCGTGGCGGTGACTGCCACCCCTCTTCCCGCGGACAGTGGAAGTGATGCCGTGGAGATGATCGTGAACGGTGTGCCCGATGGCGCGGCTTTGGAAGTCAGTGACATCGTGGACATAAAGCTAAAGGAACACGCTGATGGCGCAGTGGTTGTCACCAATCTCCTGCATCCGTATACTGCTGTTGGCATCGCTGAAGCTGCTGCAGCCGTCCCTGTATCAAATGCTGTATCAGTCGTAGACAGTGATATGGCAGCTATGGCACGTAATCTCCATCCCATGCCTATTGTCATTCCTACCATTCCTATTCCTGAACTCCCTGAAATTGTGATTCCTGATCCCATTGTCGTTGTCCCCGAACCCATTGTGTTGCCGGCCCCCGTTGTTCCCGAACCCATTGTGATGCCACCCCCCGTTGTGCCCGAGGTTGTTGAGGAGCCCGAACAACTGCCGGTCGCCGCTCCTCAGTTCAACGGTGAAGTATATAATGATGGACTCGTTCAGGTCCAGTACAATGGTCCACAGGAACCTAGCATGCTCTCCACTCTTCAGAACTGGTTCAACGTGGTCGTCAATTACTTCAACTCGCCTAGCAGCACTCACGCCGCACCAGAGCCTAGGCATTAGACGCACATCTTAAGATACTCAAGTCGACTCCATAATTTTACAGCAAAATTAACAGAAGATTTTCGTAATGTTTTCCCTTTTTAAATCCTGTTTCATCTCTACAAAAGGGACGATTTAGATTACCGGTTTTGTTATTGTATTGAATTTTAAGAAGGAAAGTTGAAATAAACTCTTTAGTTTTTTTAAACGGATTTTAATTGAAGTCGATCGTCCTGTCTGGTTCCTGCTACATACTTGCTGCCGTTACTGAAACAAATCGGAATAAGTAGGATTTGCAGTAAGTAACAAAATAGGTGCTTAATTGCTAATTAAGTGCTAATTTTAGCTTTTATAATTTTAATTTTCTTTGCCTTTGGATGTAAAGTTTATAGACTTAAGAATAAGAATGAAAAGAAACATCTAAATTTAAGGTAAAGGCCATAATTCCCGTTTGACTTCATGAAAATGGCAGTCACAAAATGACATGCCTTGTAAGAAACATCTAAATTTAAGGTAAAGGCCATAATTCCCGTTTGACTTCATGAAAATGGCAGTCACAAAATGGCATGCCTTGTAATAAACTATTCAAGTATTGTGTGAACTGGCTTAGGGGCTTGGCGCGTTTCCGTCTAACTTGCCCCAACTTCACTTACTTCGTTACAATGAAGTTCGGTAGCCCTGCTACAAAATGTTCCCCACTATTATATTTAATAGTTTAGCTTGCAACGCTAGAACTTGTGAATAGTTTGTGTATCTCCTAAGACGCTAACGCTTAAAGTTACAGTTTTGAAAAGTTGAAGACTTTGTTCATGAAATGATCAAATCAAATCAAAATCAAATCATTGGTAAATGATTGTAAATAATAATCGACATGCAGTATAGGTACATTTTTCTTAAATAATTTTAGTTTTATTGGTGGCAGTCAGTCTATCTTTATGCCGTGTTCGGCTATTTGGCCTGTCAGTGCTGCTAGCTTCAAATAAATTGTAATTTTTCTTAACAAAATACACATTTCAAAAATATATAAACATGGCTGAGGTAGAATTTTAAGTTTTTGAAAAAGTGGCTTACAGCTGTCTAAAAAGTGAGCTCCACAAATTGTTCGGATACATTTTTTTTAATGCTTTTGCTGATAATTAGCCGCAGACTGCTGAGACACAGACCTCCTCTCTGAGAGAGCGTCTGTCATCCACCACAGAGTACATTATTCTATTGTCATCGACCACGAGGGCTCAGTAGAGTTAGGTAGATGTCACATATCTTCCTATATTGGTTCCTTAGTGTGCCGAGTAGCATTGAAGTGCTACCATAACGGGAAATTTTTCCGTGATTAAAGCTTGGGTTTCAGAAATTTTAATGTCCTGATATTACTTAAGTATATTCGACCTCGTAATTGATTTAACAATTTTGACCACAATTCCTAGTGAATTTAAACTTCACTAAAGTTAAAATTATTTCACTGTCTCAGAGATAATTATACCTTCTTGTTATATGCCGTGCAAGTGAACCGATCTAAGCGTGGAAATACAATTACGAGGACGACTATACTCAAACAAAAGTCATCAAATGCAATAAGTACTTCTCTATAATTATGAAATAGTTGAGTCCGCAACTTCAGCCGCGTGGTTGTCGTAAGGAATGGGAAAAGCAGCCAGTGATACTCCCGTCAAAATTAGTTCAGCCATTTCGGAGATTAGCCGTAACAAACAAACAGACAAGTTTTTTTTTTTTGTGTAAGTTCCTTATACACCGTGACATTTTAGTCGTCTTACAACGGCAGCCCACTTCATGTATCCAATGACCACTAACCATTAGAAAAAAAAATATATTTTTGAACATTTTCATAGTAAAAAAATGAGAATATCATTCACTAAGACGCATGACGTAGTTTGAAACACCTTGTTTATGGAGATGGAATTAATGATAGAATGTAATGGTAAGTAGGTAGATCTTCCACCGTTTGATACGTAAACATTATTAACAGAGAGGATGTTTCATCATTCTAAACTATTATTTATTTTCCTTTGTACTTATTATCTTAATTAATGGTAACAATGTTTTAATCGCGCCTAGAGGTATTTTAAATGTCGGATACATTAAGTGGACCACCTTTGTAAGACGACTAAAATGTCACGGTGTATTTATATGTATAGATTTTCGTCAATTGTCCCGCAGCAGGATTACAGATTGACAAATTATGATTATATTACTTTAGGTACTTTATAATGTTTATTGCAGACAATAAATAAATATGACTCCCGTATCATAAATATTGATAAATGTAGGTTACATTCAATAAAATGTCTGAATGATAATAATTTGTATGTTCATGATGACTCAGATAAACAATCATGTTGACTATTGTCAGTAGCTAAACTAATACCCAACTGGGAATTGAACTAGCACCCTCATTGCTTAACAGTATTAATAATTTTGAAGGATGTTGCTTATCCATTGCTTCATATATTAGAAAAAATTGTCTGCTCTACAACGTAAACAGCGCAATTAATGTTGTTGAATTGTCAAAATTAAAGCCCTTGCTACTGTTAGTGTTACGTTATTACCCCGCGGGATACCAAGTTGCGGTAGGACATTCAGCGTCAAAAATATCGGGACGAATAGACTGTTCAAAATGATCTCAACTATTTGTTGCGCTAACATTCAAAATTTGATTGACATCCGCTTTCCTAGACCCATCCCTTTCCCGCACATACCTCGCGAGTGAATAAGAAGATCCGCCATGTCATACGACAATAGAACACAACCCGAAATAATTAGGGAGGGAAAGCCCAAACCTTTTACGGGAACCACGTGGTCGCGTCGTCGCCGATGTACCGGTTCACTTTTCCAGGTTCAGGGGCAACTGGGCTTCAAATTACTGTCCTCACACGTTAAACACAAACACAAACTGTGGGTGTAGACCCACCGTAACTCGAATTACCTATCTCCAAGCGTTTGTCAATCGTTTTGTTCCGCATCGCAAAATGCAGTCCACTAAATTAGCCCATCGCGTTACCAACTACTAAGAAAATTAAACTTTATCTCAACTGGATAAGGTTCTTGTCAGAATGAGAGTTGTCGTGTACTGTCTTCATTCTGAAACATTCCTTGTGCCAATAAATTAATATTTAATTTTTATAGTTTTTGAGCAGTTTTCGTCCCGATATTATTGACGCTGACTGTACCTACGGAGCCAATCATTTGGCTACTCCAGCACCAGCTAGTACCAGATTCGAAGCTGTTCTAATCTTTAAAACAGCCACAGCATCGCACAGCAACTATAGTAGTAAGTAATAGTATTAAGTACTCCCGTAGGCTAAACAGCAAACAGTAGCGATTTAAACCAAACTATTTTCCACCAATATCTGTTAATAATAAATAATTAACCGTTTATTTTCAGGTTACAAAGACCCATCGATATATACCTTAACCTAAATATACATATTATAATAACAAATTGTGTTAGTAAATTAAACTTAAAACTATGTTAGTATCACTTATTTGCACTAAGTCTTTGTGCGTTCAGGTGGCACTTATCCGCGAAAGCGGCGGATTACCACATCCTGTGGCCAAAAGCTTTCTTCCATCACCAGATTCAGATAGCATATCGGTATGCGCACCACAGACGCCTTAAACGCCTAAAACCTACGTCTTGGATGGTTGTCCGTTTCAATTTACGTTAATTTGTACCATAAATAAGGCGTGCTCGGTGCTTGTACGGCAAATAACTAAATGCGTTTAGCATAATCATCCTGTAAGTTTCCCAATGTGGGTGAATTTGGCAGATCCTTTGTTCAGCAGAGCAAAATATAATGTGAGTTCTATTCGCATGCGGATGACTTCTGGAGATCTTATACTTAAAAAAATAGTTCAGGGTTGTTTGCCTGAGAAAAGGTCCGATAGTTAGTTAGTTTCGTTTTGACGGAAGACCGTCAAAACGAAACAAATTTTAAAACTGATTTAGGTACACAGTGGTGAGTTCTATAGTTCCTAAAACTTTTCCGGAATAGTTCTACTGACCTAAGTCATGAAATAAATAAAAAAGAAAATGTTACCCGTTACGAGAAAAAGATAATCATTTTGTAAAAAGAGGCGCCTGGTTAATTTGTAGCTTTTCGTAGATTCTATGGACTAAGTTAAGTAGCAGCCAAGACCCCCGAAAACAGAAAAAAACTAAATAAACGTAGTTGTCTCTAAAAGTTATCAGCAGAGCCTTATGAAGAAGTTAGATTTCAAGAAATCTAGATTTCATTGAGTGATTAACTTGGTATGATAAAAAAAAATGACTACAACTGAGGAGCTAAAACTCCACGTTTCATGTTGCAACTGTTAAACAATAATACTAAAACAGGCAAAAGTAACCCAGAACTCTGACTCAGGTATCAGCAGAGCATGGGTAAAGATTTAAGACAGAAAATCTCACGATTTTAATCAGTGGTTAAGAAAGATGGATAAAAAAAAAATTGAGTAGAATTCAGGAGCGAGAACTCTACGCTATCATATGGATCGCTAAATGACCTGTCCGAAAACATGCAAACGAATCCCAGAACTCTGACTCAGGTATCAGCAGAGCATGAGTGAAGATCTAAGATAGTTTAAATCAGGTATTTAATCAGTGGTGCAGGCCAGTGCTGGCGGCCAGCGCTGCAGGCCAGTGCTGGTAGCTAGTGCTGGCGGCTAGTGCTTCCGGCTAGTGCTGGCGGCTAGTGTTGGCGGCTAGTGCTGGCGGCTAGCGCTGGCGGCTAGTGCTGACAGCTAGTGCTGGCGGCTAGTGCTGGCGGCTAGTGCTGGCGGCTAGTACTGGTCGCTAGTGCTGGTGGCTAGTGCTGGTGGCTAGTGCTGGTGGCTAGTGCTGGTGGCTAGTGGTGGTGGCTAGTGCTGGTTGCTAGTGCTGGTGGCTAGTGGTGGTTGCTAGTACTGGTTGCTAGTGCTGGTAGCTAGTGCTGACAGCTAGTGCTGGCGGCTAGTGCTGGCGGCCAGTGCTAGCGGCCAGTGCTGGCGGCTAGTGCTGGCAGCTAGTGCTGGCGGCTAGTGCTGGTAGCTAGTGCTGACAGCTAGTGCTGGCGGCTAGTGCTGGCGGCTAGTACTGGTCGCTAGTGCTGGTGGCTAGTGCTGGTGGCTAGTGCTGGTGGCTAGTGCTGGTGGCTAGTGGTGGTGGCTAGTGTTGGTTGCTAGTGCTGGTGGCTAGTGGTGGTTGCTAGTACTGGTTGCTAGTGCTGGTAGCTAGTGCTGACAGCTAGTGCTGGCGGCTAGTGCTGGCGGCCAGTGCTAGCGGCCAGTGCTGGCGGCTAGTGCTGGCAGCTAGTGCTGGCGGCTAGTGCTGGCAGCTAGTGCTGGCGGCCAGTGCTGGCGGCCAGTGCTGGCGGCCAGTGCTGGTGGCTAGTGCGATCCATCTTTCTAAACCACTGATTAAAATCCTGATTTTGACTATCTTAGATCGTCACCCATGTTCTGGTGATACCGGAGTTATTGGTTACTTTTGCATTTTTTTTGGGTAGTTGTTTAGTGGTGCATCAGATACTTTGGAGTTTTTGTTCTTGAGTGCTACTCAATTTTTTTTTGATCCATCTTTCTAAACCACTGATTTAAATCCTGATTTTAACTTTTAAATGCCATGCCCATGCGCATGCTCTGCTGATACCTATGTCAGAGTTCTGGGTTACTTTTGCCAGTTTTAGTATAATTCTTTTATAGTTGCAACATGAAACGTAGAGTTTAAACTTTTCTTTATTATACCAACTTTATCACTCAATGAAATCTAGATTTCTTGTAATCTAACTTTTTTATAAGGCTCTGCTGATAATTTTTAGAGACAACTGCGTTTATTTAGTTTTTTTCTGTTCCCGGGGGTCTTGGCTGCTACTAAACTTAGTCCATAGAATCTACAAAAAGCTACAAACCAGGCGCCTCTTTTAACAAAACGATTTTCTTTTTCTTGTAGCGGGTAACATTTTAATTTTTATTTATTCCATGACTTAGGTCGGCAGCACTATTCCGGAAAAGTATTAGGAACTATAGAACTCACCACTGTGTGCCTAAATCAGTTTTAAAATTATAATTTTGGAAAAAATATCTGCTTACGGAAGTTAGCAGAGCATATTTTCATTCGATCTTTTTTCAGTCAAAAACATCTGAACTATTTTTTAAGTACAAGGAACTCCAGAAGTCATCCGCATGCGAATAGAACTCACATTATATTTTGCTCGGCTGGGAAATTATCTGCCAAGTTCACCCACATACTGCTGGGCCAAAGCCCTCCTCTCTGTGAGAGGGAGTGGGCCATAATCTACCACGCGTGCCCAGTGCGGGTTGGTTGATGACACATGTCTTCGAATTTTTGGTTCTACGACGTGCTGGTTTCCTCACGATGTTTTTTTTCACCGTTTTGAGAGCAGTGGTGATGAATTAATTTACAAAAAGTGAAGCGCCTGACAGGGTTCGAACCTACGATCTACAACTGCTACTAATATGCGGATAATGCGTTTAGCGTAGATATACGGTGCGCCCTCGCGGCCCTAGTCGCCGCAGGTGCTGGGCGTCGGGAATCCCAGGCTGATTCCCGGCACCCGTAGGCGCGGGCTTGCGGACAGCAAGTAATGGGTAGCTCGCTGACCGGTAAGGACCAAGCCTGGGTCGACGGCGCGTTGTGTTCCACACGCGCGTCAAAGAGATGTCAGCATCAACTGATGGGGCCCGCAAGGGCCGATGCCTGCCAGGGGTGCGGGTTGTTCGAAAGAGATACCGCGGCCCCTTGCACACAGGCAACTGAGGGAACATGGGTGGGTTTTATTCAGTAAAAGTCTGACACGCCATCCTGCTCCACCCAGAGCGGGAGAAGTTATTTGATCATTTCCCACCCAAAAAAAGGGCTATTTAACATCACATTAAGACCCTTAGGAGACGAAAGAGAAAAAAGAGTCAGAAAGAATGCTAACCGAAAATGAAGTGAGGGCGATGCGATGCGATGCGACGGAGTGGGATGGGGGAACAATACATTTCACGTGCACGAAACCGCGGGTAGAAGCTAGTTTTGTGAATATTTTGGACGAAAATACTGACATCAGTCACTTTTTTTTAACTTTACAGTTTTTGTAACATATCTACACACCGTAGCGATCCAAACAATTTATCCAGTTATGATTTAAATCACTGCTGTTAGTTACAAAAAACTTAAAACTCATAACCCAACTTGATCAAAATCGGCAACACAAAACATACATACAAGTATCTCGGATGGCCGCCGGTCAGCGGTGTGCGGGTTTTAATACGTTTTTTAAGAATCACAAACAAAGTAGAAAGTGGCACGCATCTGTGGTCACGCGAGGAGCGTGCACGCCACCGTGCGACGTGCGCGCTGGTCGATTACCCGCAGTGCCCGGGCCCCGAACCTGGTCCTACTGGACAGTTTAACTGTGGAATTAATTGGGAGAAATTGAGATTTTCTTTTGATTTCAAGTCAAACTCAAGGATTAACACTAAGCCAACATCATGCCTTGTTTCTCCAAAGGTTTAGTCACAGATTGTACCTATATTATAGTATACTAGCTGACCCAGCAAACGTTGTTTTGCCTTATAAATTATTTAGGGGTGGACTACCCCCTAACATTTAGGGGGATGAAAAATAGATGTTGGCCGATCCTCATAGATACCGGATAAGCACAAAAAATTTAATCAAAATCGGTCAAGCCGTTTCGGAGGAGTATGGCAACGAAAACTGTGACACGAGAATTTTATATATTAGATAATATAATTGTTACAGCTAGGTTCATACATACTCAAAACTAAAATACACATTAAAATTTAAAATGGTTTATTTCTAACCCATATTTAAAGAACACGCCAGTGATTTGAGCCTCCTTTTAAGCAAATAATGCCTGTATTAGGAGACTCCGCTCTTCCATATCAATGTAATTATACAAAATATACAAATTAAAAAAGAAACAACAATATTCAGGTGCTTGTGTAAATGTATGTATGAGAGTGGGTTGGTGTGTGTTTCGTACGTGTGTGGGTAGGTGAGTGTGTGTGTGTTGAGAAACGAGTGAGTTAATTTATGGTTTGCAATAGCGTCTCCATATCTTCATAAGGAAATGATTTTATCCCATTTGTTAGGCCTTTTTTACATACTGTGCTTGTTTAGTATATATATATATTTCTTTGTTTACTCTATTATATAGTTGTGCAGAACTTAAGTTGTATTGTATAGCAGCACACACATAAACACACACATTCCATCACTTATGTTTAATTCCCATGTAAAAGAGGGCGAGCCAATTGCCATCAACCAAGCACAGATGATTGGACTGCTACTGAGATATCCAGATGGAAAACCCAATAATTGTTAGGGAATCGAACCTCATGCTGGGCAGTAGCGCTTGCAACCACTAGACCAACGAAACGAAAACATTTATTTCAATTTAAACATTTACAGGCATTTTTGAACTGTCGAGAAGTCAGTTAGTCGCAAAGACGAAGTTAGTTGTAGCTCACCCCTATTACACTTCGTGCATACGAAATGATGACCTCCATCGGGACCTAAAAGTTGAGTTCATCGCAACAGTGATCCAGAAATTTGCCGAACCTCACGAAAAGAGGCTTCGTCGGCATGTGAACGTCGAGGCAATCCAGCTTCTCGACCACACACACATAATTAGAACAAAACCGTCCGAGTTAGTGTTAGTGCATAGTGTAAAGTACAAAAGTGCCAATGAAATACAAGATCGAAGTGTATTTGCCTTAAGAAAAGTGCTATAGAACACATTAAGAAAATTTTATAGTTTAGGTTATAATTAAATGACTTATTAGTCTATTTATAGGGCTAGATTGTAATAAGATTAGGGTTTATCCTATTGATGAACCCTAGGACAAGGGAAACAAAAAAAAACATGGTTACTTGAACATAATTTGTGAAATTTACTACACACCTCCGCTCAACCCTTACCGCAATATCGGCGTGATGTTATGTTTCGTTATGTCCACGTGGCTTATGTCCAATAGTTCGCTGTAATAAATAGGCTTGATAGGATGAGTAGATATCATGTATATTTTAGGAGACCACGTCTTCTCCATGTGCCTCAAGTCAGAACTATCTACAGACAGAACTCGTATGTGATAAGAGCTTGTCGTACTTTTAATGTGGTGTGTCAGGATGTCGACCTGGATTTATTTACTAGTAGTTTTAAGGAAGTAAAGAAGACTGAATAATTGTTTTTTCGATTTATAACCTTTTTTTTCTCTTTATTATTCTATTTGTTTTGAGTGTACGATAATTCATTTGCGTATTTCTCGTTGATGTTTTCGTGTGTTTGTTAATATTACTCACATTAATCGTCAGTGGAAGCTTGTAATTGGCCATCGTTTACATGTTGTACTAGATATCGGAATGTATTAGCTGTAAGCTTTCCTAAAATCTAATTACTAAAATAAAAGATAATATAGACAAAAAACAATTAGTTCTAGGTGTTTTTATTGACCTAAAAAAAGCATTCGATACTGTTAGCCATTCTATCCTTCTAAAAAAGCTTAAAATCATAGGAATTACTTCTACAGCTTACAAAATGTTTGAGTCTTATCTTACTAATCGGCAACAGATCGTCAAACTTGACAAATTTGCAAGTGCTCCGGCCAATATACAGTGTGGAGTACCTCAGGGATCGGTCCTGGGTCCATTGCTTTTCCTCATATATATCAACGACATTAGTACCGCTGGACTGACTGGACACATATCACTGTATGCAGATGACACATGTCTTTTTTATTTTGGCGATTCCATCACCGATATTATCTCAGAAGCGCAGAAAGACCTTAATGTTTTGAATATATGGCTTACTCAAAACCTTCTGACTATGAATGTTAGTAAAACTGCTTACATCATTTTCGCAGCTAAGAATAAAAAAATACCATCATTTCCAAATCTTACAATAAATAACCAACCGTTACGAAAATCAACGCATGAAAAGTATTTGGGCCTAATTGTGGACAGTAAGTTGACATTCAGAGCGCATATTGACTACGTAAGATCTCGCATACTCCCACTAACCGGAGCCATACGTAACATTGGCAAATGCGTACCCTACAAGCTAAGACATACTATTTACAACACACTAATCAAGCCACATCTGGAATATCTGATCCAAGTATGGGGACAAGCTGCAAAAACAAACCAACAACACCTACAACGAACACAAAATAAAATCATCAAAGTCCTCTTCAATTACAACTACTATACCCCTACAGAATTACTCTACAAAAAAGCAAAATTATTTAACCTACAACAACTGTATACGTACCATACATGCATGACTATACGAAAGATCCTTAAAACCAACATACACACAAATATTTCATTTACACAAAAGACTCGTAGATATAATACTCGTAATCAAGATGACCTAGAAGTACCAAGAGTGAGAACCTTGTACGGCAGGAAAACTATACAGTGGGAGGGGGTTCGGCTATACAATAAATTACCTAAAAAACTCAGAGAGTGTACAAGCATACCAATATTTAAAAAAGGACTTAGGAATTACATTTTAGACACATAACTTTAGTTTATTTTTTGGTTTTTATTTGTATTTACACCTAAGTTTAGCTTGTACTGTTTTTAATTTTATTTAGACTACAAATCTTCTATATTTTTTAATGAAATTAAGGTATTCAGTTTCTCGAATGGCCTGAACGTCGTATGTAAACTACAACCTATTATTAATTTAGTTAAGTTTCTCTTTAAGTGAACTGTAATTTGTTCTTTGAGTAAAAAAAGGCCTTTAAACCGAAAATGAATAAAATATAATAAAATAAATAATTTGCTTCGTCTCCAGAATTAAGTTTTAATCGGAAGCAAGGGGCCATCCATAAATTACATCACACAAATTTAATGGTTTTTTGACCCCACCCCCGTCCTTTTCAAAGGTGGTCAAACATGTGAAACCCCCTCTCATGTTATGTGACTTCACATATTTTTCAATTTTATATTTAGAAGTAATTAAATTAAAATAGCAGCAGTTTTTCTATTTTTTTTTAAATTATATTAAAACACAACACTCACCGACGACTTAAACGTACATAAGCCTTATAAATATAGATCGAGTTAGTAATATTTTTAAGTTTTTGGTTTACATATAAATTTCGAGTTTCAGTATTTTAGATTATAACAAGTGACGTCAAAAACTTTTGAGCCCCCTGCCCCTTGTCACACAATGTCACATATTATTGACCTACTCCCCACTTAATGTGTGACGTAATTTATGGATGGCCCCCAAGTCATAAACTGAAGATTATCATTACGTACTATAGGAACACTAGCTGTTGCCCGCGACTTCGTTTAACGTTAGACGAGTTTATCCAGGTCATGTGTGCCAAATTTGATCAAAATCCGTTCAGCCGTTTTAGCGTGAAAGCGTAACAAACAAACAAACTTACCTTCGCATTTATATCTTTTGTAGTATTTAACTATTTTCCTATAGTTCCTTATAAAACTGATTATAAAACTTAAGAACGACCGAAATTGACCTTTAGTAAATATAAGCTCAGTAATTGTTTGAAACTTATTGATACTGTAGAACCAGGCATAATTATGGACAATATACCTCAAATTCTATTCAAAATTGTGAATAGAATTTACTATTCAAGCAAACACATTTCACAACATTTCTTTTTACTGTTCTTCAGAGGAATATTTTTTATCAAAAGCCCCGCCACTATCGTGAGAAATCATGATATCCTTCGTAGCACGTCGTAGCGCTGACGTCGTAGCCGCGTAGCTTATTGTAGCACTCGCCTACGGGCGTATGGGCCCGCGTAAATAAAGGACAAAGCGTAATTTTATTTACGTCCTATTTCTGTATACGACTACACCTATTTATAAAACCAAATTATGGTATAAAACTCGATTAGAATAAAAATATTTCGACGTTATAAATTATTTATTAATTCAGGGAAATGTGTTTTTTATTAACCATAATAAAATCCATGCTATTCGTTTGTTTAAAATCATTTTCGTGTTGCTACAGACATTTAGGACTACGATAATTTGTTAGCTTATTTTTTATTAAAGCAATCGTAGAACTTGCTGTCGTTAGTTCGGATATTGTCCGAGTTAATTCATACAATAGTCGTACAAGTCAAAGGATCAATAGTAACTTTTAAATCGACTTTGTGACCTAGAAAACGACTGGATCGCGTTTTCAGAAAACCGTTGACCGCATCGCATTCGATCGAGTTAACTTTTTACTTTCACGAAACGTACGGGCCATGAATCGATAGGGTGTGCGGCCGTCGCGGCTGCAGGCAGCGGCACGACAATTATTGTGCCGGCGGTAGCGCGAATTTAGGGCATCGGCGCGGCGGCGCGGACCCGCGGCACCGCCCGGGCCAGGCGGGCCAGTCCGCGCCGCGCCCCGCGCCGGCCGCACGTGTCGCCCCCGCGCCGCGCGTGCCGCTCCGCCGCGCCCGCGCCGAGCCGCGCCGAGCCGACCGCCCCCTAACATGTTGCGAGTGTTGTGATACCGGGCACAGGTGAGCATTGCACTAGTGAAACTTTACGGTTTTTAACGTGAAATCGATTGAACTTTACGTCGACGAGATCGATATTTGTTGGTGAGTAGTGTTACTGATACATTATTTATTAAAGGACTTTTAATTTGGTATTGCCCCCTAATTATAGATTTGGGACGGCGCGGCGTGTATTTTTCGTTAAGGTTATTTAGGTTGTATTTAAAATTTTCTTTGGTGAAAGAAAGTTTGTAAGCGCGCGTGGGTATTGCATGGTGGTGTGCGGGATGTATCCCATGATGGTATCCTGACCTACTTCAATAGTGCAGATCGATGACGACATCATTCGTCGTGACAGCACATTGGTAGGCACAACACTGCTCTTAATACAATACGTATACAATAAGTACCGCGACGACGCGTTGCGTTAAAGGTAAAAGGTCAGCAAGTCAAAACTAAGTTCGTTACGTCCTGATACTGCAGATGTTTAACCAATTAATTATTTTATTATCTTAATTGATAACAAGAATACTTACATTACGTTAATCACTCAATTTAATATGCAATAGATTTTCTACCTACGAAATTGAAAAAAAAAACATAGTTGAAACGATGATTGGAACATTCCATATTATATACCGTAAGCGCATACTACCTAAATAATAATAAACAAGTAACATACAATGTACAAACTTATTAAATCACAAAATAGTTGTTTGGAGTTCCGCTCCTCGTATAGTTCGGCACGGTCAAAGGAATTCCAACTCGTATACTTTAATACAAATTCTACACACACACACACATACATACATTTTCCATAAAGTCGAGTACTCCCAGCATTCTTTCAATTTCCTTGTTTCGAGTATAGCGGGCGGTCGACCAATGAACGAAGTAGATTGTTTCTATTTGTCAAAATTTCATTTCCAATAGTTTTGTTGGCAGAGATTGGGCACAGAAGCAAATAAAGACTCCGAATAATAGCTTTTGAAAGGCCCACTGAGGTGAATAACAAGGAGATTTCTTTTTTAATCTCTAATCTGTTGCTTTATCTTTGTTATATTTATTCTAGCCTGTTGATAGAGCTTACTTTCGTGGCTTTGCTTTCGTTGGGTATTTTCTTCATTTTGGTTTTGAGAAGGGACTTATAAATAATCACAATAAAAAGCCTTTTCCTCCCTTAGTACATACTGCTAAGCTAGTAGTATCTAGCTCTAGTCAACGTGCCAGGCTGACATTCTCATTGAAACCCTTAGCTATGTTTTCCTCATGGTTGAGTTGAGCTGCATTATCACTACATAGTATAAAACAAAGTCGCTTTCTCTGTCCCTACATTCCTATGTATGCTTAAATCTTTAAAACTACGCAACGGATTTTAATGCGGGTTTTTTTAATAGATAGAGTGATTCAAGAGGAAGGTTTATATGTATAATACACCGACCTCCAAGCGGGCGAAGCCGCTGGCAAAAGCTAGTTACTGATAAATGCATGCTGGATAGGTCCACGCAAACTGTGTGGTTCTTTCCTCAAAACAACCCTTCAGATACCAATTTACATCGTCTTTACATGATCTGACAAAGATTATGTCTGGACCTTAAGAGACTCTGAGATTGTTTCGGCCTTTCTTCTCAGAGTAGTCAGATAGGAAACGCCGACCTCATCTAGTTTTAAAAATATGATTGACGTGTAAAAGTGTTTGTACAAACCTACTTACAGAAATAAAATCATTTATCATTTAACTCCTCACTGGACATGCTACATGGACTGTAATCTATATCTTGTCTAAGTTATTTCCTTAGACAAATAAAAATACTAAAATTTAAATTGCTCTGCACCCAAATAGGGCTCATTAAGGCTCCTAAATATTTGAATTACGCACTATTGTAACAAAATATTCTAAATAATATCCAATAAACTCACTGAGCTTATAAAATTCCCTTAAGTATTGAATTAGAAGTTTAGTAAGAAAAACAAAACCTCTGCGGTCCGATTTATCCGAACAAGCTTAAGAAGTTCGGAAAAGGTAAAACTTTATTGGTTCAGACTTAAATTACTTCTTAAATATTGGGTCATATCACTTTTAGTGTATTGACTTCTTAGTCGAAACTGTAATTTTATCATCCTACTCTAATATATATAATATTACAAATGTGAAAGTTTGTATGTTTGGATGTTTATTACTCAGTCACGTAAAAATGGCTGAATGGATTTGGATGAAATTTGGTGCACAGATAGATTATAATTTGGATTAACACCTAAGATATTGTTTATCCCGGTTGTACGTTCCTGGTGGATAATTGACGATCCCCACGCGGGTGAAGTCGCTGGCAAAATAACGGCATCGAATAAATATTATTAAGTGTCCTAAGAGCCTTATCGAACTGAGCGCGTGTTTTTGAAAACGTGCAGACTGTCGATTTAATCAACTGCTGTAATTACTGCATTACTATCTGCACTTGAAAAACTCCAAGGTAAATGCAAATCAATGTATATAAAAATAAGTCCCTATTTCCCTTAGCCACGGCATTACACGTGAACGGCTGGACCAATTTTGCTAATTCTTTTTTTGTTATTGTCAGGAAAAAGTCTGAAGGAAGGATGAATGAAATTTTTTTTAAAAATTGCGCGTAACATTAGAAGATTTAAGAAAACTTAACGACCATATTAACTTTTCTAATATTATACCAATGCGAATTCAATATTCTTAGTTAAGACAGGACAACATCTGTCGGGTCAGCTAGTTACTTATAAATGTGAATACTTGAGCTTACCTAATACTGTAAGCTGTTGTTCCCGGCTGTCATACGGTGGATCTTTGACAGTCGTTACGGGTCGTCAGAAACCCGATAGTCTGATAATCAGACGTACCAAGGGGGTCTTACCATCCGGTTAGACTGGAAACTGACCCCAAAAATAATTGAGAAAATGGTAAGCAGGTGATGACCTACTACTGTTTTATAATAGCTTTGCAAAAAATAAAACATAACTATGGATTTCGAAATTAAGTCAAAGCTTAGATAAGTGGTCATAATTATAATCATTTTGAGATACCTACCTAGATATAACAATAGTCTAATAAAATTTCTTCAATAACAATTCAGTGAACCAAGAACTAGTATAATGGTTTTCTTCTACAGCGGTAGTGATTTTCTTTCAACTTTCTATAGTACCTCCATGTTAAAAATACTTTATGAGGAAAAACGCCATAATTCATTTTAGCACGATAAATTGGAAAATGGAACGTGTCCCCTTCGCTTTACTCTCTGACTTTACCGAAAGAAAGGTTTTTATTACGTTATTTTTTAGATTAATTATCCTGGTTGAAAATTAAGTCAAAGTTCGGAGGGTTGAATGGAATTTGAATGTTCTAGAAGGTGATATAGTATCTGCTTGCCTTTCTATTCTGTAAGAATCTCACCATGGACACTAAGGTGAAGAGAGTGTGGAGTGAACTCTCAGTGTCATCTCAATGATGCTAGATATTAACCAAGCATTTTTATAATCTTAATAATCGATATTTTAATATTACTGTATTTGATAATATTCTATTCATCGTTTTATATTATTCCAAAGCTAGTATATAAGTGTCTAAACATCACTATTTAGGGTTCCTTTGTATATAAAATAGTAAAATAAAAATTCAGTAAGAAACTCAATTAAAGTATTGTTGGAATCTCGATTACGATTGTGAAGCTCCTCCATTCGGCCGTTTTTGCGTGATTCAGTAATAAACATCCAAATATCTGATTATCTAAACATCCAAACTTTCACATCTATACATCTTCTATACATCTATGTATACATATAAATAAAATTAGAGTGTGTGTTTGTAATATTAAAATAACCGCTTTTGCTACATGCATACAACATTTTTTACAAATTTGTCTGTCTGTCCGTCTGTCTGTTTGTTCCCGCTAATCTCTGAAATGGCTGGACCGTTTTTGACGGGACTTTAACTGGCAGGTAGCTGATGTAATAAGGAGTAACTTAGGCTACTTTTAATTAAGAAAAATTCTTCTGATATATATCTATATACTAATAATATTATAAAGGGGAAATCTGCGTATTTTTGTATAAGTTTTTTACGAATAAACTCAAAAACTACTGGGCCGATTTCAAAAATTCTTTCACCATTAGAAAGCTATATCTTTACTGAGTGACATAGGCTATATAACATCACGCTGCAACTAATAGGAGCTGAGCAGCAAAGAAATAAAAAAAAAATCCACGCGCACAACTAGTTTACAATGTAAGTAGAAAGTAGGATAGTAGAATAATTTATTAGGTAATCGTTTTGCTTTGTCACATATTTTTTATTTTTCTCTTGTGTCCTGGCTCGTCAACAAAATTTCACGCCTTCTGTTTCTATCTGCTTTTTCATTTATAAGTTTTATCGCCGGCCTGTACAACATAAGGTCGACTTTTGCAGAGAACTTTTACAGTACATACAGATACAATATGCGAAGCCGACTGCTAAACGTGGCGATAGTGGCAATTTATTGGTTTCCCATGGTTTATTGTTGCTGTCATTGGGATGCCAATATTCCATAGGCAACTATTTGATATGATGACAGTTATAGAGTTTTTATTTGATTTATATTGTAATTTTTTAAAGTATTTTTTCCTCTCTTGATTGTATCTCTTTATGTATTTGACTTTATTTATTTATTTATTTATTTATAGTTAATGAAAACGGTAACACCAATTACATTAATTAACGTAGAAACAATATTATAACGGGGCAAATAACTATGTTAAGATATACGATTAAAAAACTAACATGGAACAGTGGACTTCCTTGCATACTTTCCCTCGCAGAACACCAGACATATACGCATAATTTTATTCCTTTCATCCGCAAACACATCACATTGAGGGTGGGCAATCAGAAGGGCATTTAGCATCTTTAAGGTACGACAGACTGGGGATTCGGCTCTGGCTACAGTTTTACATGGCAGTTGTGCAAACAGATTGTGCCGGCCGCGGCGGCTCTGACGGTGTCCGATGTATTTGTCGGGCACAAATAATCGGCAGAAAAGGCCAAGGAGCTCTGGGCAGTCAATACGTCCCCGTAATGTCTTACAGGCTACCGTGAGCTGATCAAGACCTCTTCTCACCTCTAGTGAGTTAAAACCCAACGGCCCTAAAAGATTGGTACGGTACATGTAAGGAAAGAAATGATATAACCTTTGGAACAGGCATCTTAGGAAATGTACTTTCATCCTCTTTACTTCTTTTGTTGTTGCGATGTTCTAAACTAAAGACATGTTACTCTAATCTGTTATATTTTAAGTCCTCAATAATTTATATGATTAACTACCAATAAAGGCGTCATTGTCAGTACAACAAAATTCACATTGTTGCAAACGGGGCCAGAAGAAATCCGTCGACACACGTGTTAGCTAATCTGATTGATCTCCGACCTCGGCAGGTCCATCGAGTCACGGAGGCTGTAGGTCGGTAATACCTCTCGGATACGCTAGGCTCATCCCTCCGGTAAATCCTTAAGTCTCAGCGTACATAGCCTTTAGGCTGTGGATACACTGACATGATCTGACCAAGATAATGTTTGGACTTTGCAAGAGACTGTGTGACCTTTGAGTTTGATTCGGAGTTTCTGCTCAGAGTGGTCACATAAGACATATCGACCTCATCTAGTTACTTTTTTATATTGTCGTGTTTGTATACGACATTATTTTTACTAGATGCGAAACCTGAATATAGTTTGTTCAGAATAAGTAACTGAAATGATTCCAATATTTTTTACACCAGGTAATGTTACCTGTTGTCTACATAACACAAAAAAAACAAAGAAAAACACAAAAAAGAAACACACACACACACATGAAAAATCACAAAGTTGAAAGCTTGTTAACATAACAAGCTTTTAACTTTGTGATTTTTCACGAGTTTTGTAATTTTGTACACACGGCTAGATATCAAACTATACATTTCCAGTTTACGGATGACAGATGAATCCATCTGCACATCCGCATGACTACAATTCAATCATATTGTAGTACTAGTTTTTGCCAGCGGCTTCGCTCGTGTGGATTTCAGAAATTATCCCACGGGATCGTATTATCGGGATGAAAATTGTCTTATATGTTAATCCAGGTTACAAACTAACTGTTTGCCAAATTTCATCCAAATCAGTTCTGCCGTTTTTGCGTGATTGAGTAATAATCATCCAAACATCTAAATATCCTAATATCTAGACATACAAACCTTCACATTTATAATATTATTAGCAGGAAAGTACGAATAGTAGGATAGGATCTTAGGGAGTGAGACAGCCCTATTCGTATGGGAATTTGTTACAGTAATACCGAGTTAATGGAGTTAGTTACACTTCAGTGATTTTAGTGCTTGTGAGGTTTAGTCAATTATCTCTAATGATGGGGATAATTGTCGGAATGTCAATGTAATGATATCTAGGTATATTAATTCAATAACTCAATAAGCATAGGAGAATGTTCTTATGTAACAAGAATGACGTCAGTTTTAACCGATATTTTCTTCTTTGCCGTGGAGAGGGACAATAATAGGCTGGTATTCATCATCTGCCTAGCCTTTTCCCAACTATGTTGGGGTCGGCTTCCAGTCTAACCGGATGCAGCTGAATACCAGTATTTTACATGGAGCGACTGCCTATCTGACCTCCACAACCCAGTAACTGGGTAACACGATACCCCTTGGTAAGACTGGCTGTCAGACTTTTGGGCGTCTGACGACCCGTAACGACTGTCAAAGATCCACAAATGACAGCCGGGACCAACGGCTTAACGTGCTTTCCGAGGCACGGAGGGGTCTTGGTATGTAAAGATGGTCACCCATCCACGGACCAACCGCGGCAAGCGTCGCTTAACCTGATCGATCGACCCGTGCAGCTGTTGTTACTTAGCCATAATAGGCTGGTATTATTTATTTATATTTCTTGCACTCTACAGGGTAAGTTTTTACCCAGTGCGCAAATTGTAACCATGAATTCAACATATCATTCTAGACCCCCAGGGTAGAAATTTTTCGTCGGTAAAGTACAAAAAAAATCAGGTGTTTCATAGAAAAGTGCAATATCGAAGAGGTCAAAATGTAAGGAACAGCTGATTTTTTTTGTAAAACCGACGAACATTTCTTTGCTGGGGGTTTAGAATGATATGCTGAATCCATGGTTGGATAAAAACTTATCCTGTATAACTAGTAACAAGTTCTTGAGTATTGAGGTACTGCTTTACTCTAGCATGTATTGCCAGGCGGAAACGACTTAGCTTTGATTAAATCAATCAAAATCAAAAGTAATTTATTTAAACTAGGTTGAAAATCAGCTTTTTATGAACGTTAAAACTACATAAGAAATTCCCCCAAAACGCCCGACTATCACCACTTCCTACTGCTTTAGCTGAATACACTATCACAACAAAAATACACAACAGAACAAAAATATCACAAAAACCTTACACACACTTTTCAGCAATCTTAAAACCAATAACACATAGTTTTTAAAATTATAATAAGTAAGTAATTGACATTATAAAACGCAAAACATTAAATTAAATAAATTATTTGCCATTAGCCAGCTAGCACACGTCAATATACCAAAAAAAGCGTTGAAAACTGTAGGTTCTCAATCAGAAGCAATATGTGAATAAATCCGTGAATTCGAGTATAAATTCAGACTTTGTTTTACGATCTTAGAAGTGAAATAATACCTAATAACCTCCCTCAAGCTCTGCCGATGCCGCCAAAAAAGCGTGAAAATATAATTTCCCGTACACCTCTTACAAAATCGTGTATTCCACGTGACTTACGAGGCTCCTCGGCTCTGAAATCGCGCGCCACAGCCTAATATCAATGAGCAGTAAATTTTACGCCTCTCTCGAGACCCACGGATTGATTGCACCAAAATTGTTAGGCTGTGCATACTTACTTTATGCTGCTGTAAAAATATATTACTTTGTGATGTGACGCTGAAATATTATAGTTAGATTATATATTGATTTAGCCTTACTAAACTCTTGTGCGGCAGTTTTCTGTTTTTGTATTTTCAAATGGATTTAGTCAGGGTCGATTTTTCTTCACAAAATTCTTCCTTGCTCGATTTTCTTCGAAAAATTTCTGCGTAAGGTAATATTTTACGAACCTCGCTTTATAATTAATTAAATACCTAGTACTTACTTTTCATAATTAATTTTGAATTTCGACATTTTCTTTCGCGCAAATTCCTTTTTTCCATATCATTAAAAACTCTACTATAAAATGAATTGCTGTAGGTATGTACTTTTACCTTTTCTGTAAAAAGGTTCCATTGTGTAAAGGTAACTGTGACGTAGGACGGGCGGTATTCATGGTAAGTAGTAAAACACACAGAATAGTACAGAAGGTCAGGTCCATTCAATGAGTGAAAACCTGTGCACGTGCACACAGACGCGATCCTACGACCACAGACGTAAATCGTAAGATTTGGCGTCACAGTAATTAGGTCGTACTAAACAGTGTCCATACTAAGATGCTCACAAATCCCGCATGGAATGTTATGTTATTACGATTTCAGCATATATGACCGAGACAATACTACTCAAATGTCATCAAAACAGAAACGTGACCTTTTTTGACGTGGTCGGGGGAATTTGTAACGATTGAATTATGCTCCCACATCTCGCATGGAACGATAGAACCGATTTTAATTATGAGTGAGCGAGATATAATATATTTAAATGACAACGAAACAAAATCATGACCATTGACCACCTTTTGACGTAGTAAAGCGAATCCAACGATTTAAATCTTTCATCATTATCATAATTTCAACCGAAAGACGTCCACTGCTGGCTTCCCCCAATTTTATTTTTTAATCTTTGCTTACGGTTATCTCAAACTAATGACGTTCCCGTCACGAGTGCGCTTGTTGAGTACAAGCGCAATCGCGATGGGATCGTTGTACATCGATCCTGTCTATAAGTGCGAGCATTCTTGCTCGTTGTAAAAAGCTGACCTTCTGTAGGTAATTTTCTGTGTTGGTAGGTATACTGCCGTATCTCTAAGTTACAATGCCAGCTTATCAGGGATTACTATCCTTTCGAAGTGCCGCCCCTTTCTTTATGTACTTGTAATCTAGGTAGGTGAATGGAGAGAGGTTTCCAACGAAATGGTTGCCTTGCTTAATGAGACGTGATGATTTTTATTGATGCTAGAGTATTATATTTTAATTGTGAAATAGAAATAGATTGTGGACAGTTATGTTGACGAGCCTTCTTCTTTTTTTTAACGCGACTAAAAATAAGTATACCTACCTATTTTTAGTCGCATCAGCAGGCTTAGCATGACGCTTTCTATTTCTACTCTATCGTAGAATAGAAATCGCTTGTCTACATTTCTCGGTTCAAAACTGTCAACTGTCTACAGGGAAACGTCATTTTGGCTACTCTTCCGCCGACAAAACGCTTCTCTCCGGTTCTCGTGGTAAGCCAGCAGTAGTCAAATCATAATTCTTAGATATTAAACTTACCCCAATATAGTAGGTAGTATAAAGATAACGAGGTCAAAGTTTGGTTATATTGATTATTTATTATATTAATTAATAGGTGACACAAAATATGAAATTTGCCAATGTTAAAGTTTATATGGAGAAGGAGTACAGAAAGCTAATATTTTTATATAATAATAATAACATTATTTATTATTATATACATTTTTTTTAAATGTTATTATTTTTATTAAATAATATAATGATGCATTAGAAATACATTGAGTTTTAAATGGATTAAGGTCGAATTTCTACAACAGGGCGACCACTAGTTTACGTAATAACATGTAGGTATGTACATACATGTACAAACAGAAAAGAAAAAAACAACAGGAAAATAGGTACAAACGTGATGCTTATTTCTAAAGAAATCTCTTCCAGCATACCTGCGATTTAAGTACCGGTTGTGTACAAAAACCAAAATAACCAAAGTATTTATTATATTTATACACTTTTTTTATTAAAGTCAATTTAAAATCACAAACAGTAAAAGTCGAAAAAACCCGAGTCAAACACGAAGAAAACTATCGTCCATCAAAGTTTATTTATTGGGCTCCCAACTCGATGGTTTATGAGCGGGAAAGTGAATAAAAATCAATAGGAATGGGCCATAAACTATTTTATATGACGTCTAGACCACAGGTAAGTTCAGGCATAGATTCATGTTGGGTTAGAAAAAGTTGACCTACCCTGGAGTTACGAAAAATCTTTCATTGGAGCATCTCTACACCTTCTAAGGACATCTACTTAAAAACATGATCAGCTTATAATTTTCCCAGTTTCCCACTGCTGGGATACAGGCCTCATCTCTGTGAGAGGGACTGGCCGTAATCCACCACACGGGTCCACTGCGGTTTGGAACATGTCACATGTCTTCGAATTCTTGGTTCGAGGACATGCCGGTTTTCTCACGATATTTTCTATCACTGTTTTGAGTGCCTTCAGTAGCTAGGTACTAAACATCGTATGTTGTATTAATGAGGTTGTAACTCGGTTTGCGGTAGGACTTGTCTGGTCGAAATTGTCACGTAAGGAAAAAGCGTTATGCCTCCGTGCGGCTTTCTCTCTCTCTTTGTCTCTTTCTATTACATACGAGTGTGTGTGCGTGCGAATATCAGGTAAGGAAGCTGTTCAGACTATCCCCCGACAGCTCCCTTTTTTTCTATTGTAACTTAGTCATTTTAACAGTCACAGTTTCAGTCATGCTACAATTATAAATCTTCAATAATCTTCTAAAATCAACATTATAACATTCCATTGCTTCCAGTACTATGTGTAGTTCATCGTGCTTACAGGAATAGCGTAGGTGTGACGTCATATAGACCAGAGATACGCAAGCAATGCTCGCTCTAACGCATACGCCATGCAAATCCAATTTTCCAATAGAGTAGTCGGCTTTGCAACGGAAAACTATTCTTATTTTCACGAGAGAAAAGAATTCTATTTTTGTCAGTGAAAACAGAGGTCTATATTGGGGACGGTGGATCACTTTTTAAATGTTGCTAGTGCTTATAAGGAATATTAGAGTAGAAAAGCTTGTGGTATCCATGAATCTCTTCTTTATTATTTTTTACTAACTAAGCTTGAAACTAACTAAGTAAAGTATTAAAATATATCATTATGTACCTGCATAGGCAGAATTGCATGCACCACCACTAAGAGAATTGATAATACGGTTCATAGTATTATGGTACTAATGGACGCCAAACAGCTCGCAAATAAATCGATGGAAGTTCATTTTTACAATTCTGTTAAATGATTTGACTGAGTGAATCATATAGGAATTACCACGGTAAATTGTGCGAGCGTACTGAGCATGGAGAAGATTTGTTAAACGAGAATGTCGAGGTTGACTAATCAGAGACAGCGCGACACGCTGTTGATATTTTGTGGTGAGCACAGTAGTCCGTCATGTAACTTTCCGTGCTTGATACGATCATAGGACGGTCTGGTATCGTAGGGTGTAGTGGGCAGAGAGCTCTGCAAATGTAGATTGTAAGAATTATTAGTACCTGTAGGTGATATTTGTAACATATTTTTGACAACAATTTTTCAATCTTTCCATACAGACACACAATCTCACATGAAATTACGCAGCGAGAATTGTTAGTTCAACTTTAATTTTAAGTTCTAATTTTTTATCTGATATTTTTATTTTATTTTTGTTTTTATTTTTAATTTAGTTTTTAGTCTTTTAGTTTTGCTTCTTCTCAAATTTGTGGAGGTGGGCGTTAATGACTGCGACACAGTATTATACTAATGCAGTTGTTATCGAACACACAGTTTCTGTAGACCGAGTTTTAGTTTTTTATAAAAAAATATTTATAAAAAAAATAAAAAAAAATATTAATTAATTTATTTCAACTAATCCTCTATTGGCAACAATTTCTTGTCGTGTCATTGGTTCAACATCCTTACCCTATGTATCCGGATGACTGGTAAGGAAACATATATGTAAGTACGATTAGGGAAGCTATCTTATAAATTGATCTTTAAAGGGCCCGTAAGCAGTCGCTGAGTCGACAAGTTTCCTGTTTTTGTGTATTTCCGAGGATTCAGAGTACTGGCGTTTAGTGTAATGATACTTCATCTGGGTATATCAGCAGGAATATATGTTTTTCTCTATAGATATACTTACGTCTTTTTCTCTTAGGCTAGGCAGAAACTACAGAGCCACCTGCTATGGAATCGTAGCTGGCGTATATGAAAGGATTTACATAATTATGTTTATATAGTAGACCCTTTTAGGATTGAAAGTTTTGTATTGAAACGTTTTTTGCAGCATGTTAGTACCTAGCATCGAGAGTAGGGTAAAGTACCTAAAAAAGAAAGAGATGTGATGAAATGATGATGAATTATAATGGTTTTATTGAGCTCAATAAAACCATCATCAAACATCTTCCATCAGCGGTCTTCAAAATAAATAAACATTTGTTTACCTTCAAGAAATATAGGCACGATTTTCTTAAACGCCACTGGGCTTGCAAAAGTTTACTATTAACATTATTAGAATCGCATGCGCTTAAACATTGAATACTAGATCTTGCCCGCGACTCCATCCGTGTGGGAGCCGACTATACTATAAAACAAATCCTATGGGACTTGGCAGTACTGTAGCTTCCAATTAGTGAAATAATTTTTGAAGTCCGATGAGTAGTTTTGGAGATTACCCCCTACATACAAACCTTACTCATAATAGTACTAGTATAAATAAAAAATACTCGACAGGATTATGAATAAAACAAAATACATACGAAAGCAATTTCTAAAAATCAATAAACTTGAAAATGTATTAAGCTAACCTCCCTACGTCACATTTTCTACATCAAATCTCGGAATATATTCCCAACTAAAGTAATACCTGCAGAACGAGAGGAAATTGCTAAAGCGACGCTTAGTGGTTTGCTACACAAATGAGATCGGAATAAGATGTTCCTGGTACTGTCAACGGCAAAAATAAAGTTTCATACGATCTTTGACCTAAACTCATCATCATCTGCCTATGTAGCCTAGCTTTTTCCTTAGTATGCTGCTCCTCAGTAGCAACTCGGAGTCTGGATTTTTGCCCGATTGATGGCAATAAAATCAAAATTAAGTCATTTATTCAAATTAGGCTGAGAATCAGCACTTTTCGAACGCCTAAATTACATTAGGCAGTCTCTGACTATCTCTTCCTGACATACTGGCGCGATGTTATGTGTGTTTGCCGTACTTGGTGTTGGGGTGGCTTCTAGTCTAACCGTTGGTTTAGACCTGCTAAGGGTGCGGGTTGTTCGAAAGAGATACCGCGGCCCCTGGCATACAAGCAACTGAGGGAACATGAGTGGGTTTTTTAGTCAGCAGAAGTCTGACACGCCCTCCTGCTCCACCCAGAGCGGGAGAAGTTATTTGATGGTTTCCCAGCCTCAAAAAAAACCGGTTGTTTAAAAAGAAAAAGTATTAATTGGGACTCGCACACGTAGATCATAACATAAACCACGTTGAATGGTTTTCTCTCAAAGTACTTAAATATTGAGTTAGTGGGTTATAAGAAAACCCCTTGGAAAGACTGATTGACACACTTTCGGGTTTCTGATGACACGTAACGATTGTTAAAGATCCACGAATGACAGCCGGGACCAACAAACGTTAACGTGCTATCTGAGGCACGGAGGAGTCTCGGTATATAAAAATGGTCACCCATCCACAGACCAACCCCGGCAAGCGAAGCTTAACCTGATTGATCGACCCGTGCGCTGTTATTACTTAGCCCGATGATACTATCACTGATAATACTAATGCATAGGAGTATTTTGAAACTATCAAATAAATCATAAGTAAGTACGAAATAAAATAGCGTTTTTTTAAACAAGCTATAGTAGTGATGGAATTTACCAATCTTTGACTAGCTCTAGTGACTATTATTTTTATTGATTTAAATTACATTTACAGCAACGTAACAGAGTTACCCAAGGCGATGTTATATAAGTCACAATGATCACAAAAATTTACAAAAATATTTATTTAACTTATGAAAATATTACAAATAGTTATGTACTCGTAATAGTTTCGCTTCGTATATTTAAAGACGTTCCTCCGTCTTTAGATATACGAAGTTTAATTTATAGTCGTATTGTCGTCTCTTTGTATATTTCAGCCGTTGACTGTACAACAGGATGCTGCGTCGGAAAATCGAGTACACTTTAAGATATTCTGAGAAATCCGTTGTCTAAAGGTTTCCGAGGATCCACCTGATTCCTTTGCTCACTTTTCATGTAGTAACAGCTATTGTGTAGTAGGTATTATGAGGATGCCGATTTAGGTATTATGATAATTATGCACAGTGATCGAGTATCTGTAATTTACCTGCTGATTGCGTACAGGGCGTAAGGGGAACGCTTCCGAAGCCAGAACGTAAGTTATATACAACCAAAATGCAAACGGATACCAATAACCATTCGCCCTAAATTGGTTATTTTGCATCAATTTAAAAGGTTTGACGCTTCCGTAATGTTTCTACTTGTTTTACTTTGGCTGCGCTTTACAAAGGATGCCTACACCTAAAGTCGCCGCCTGAACTTGGGGTCGTTTCTAAATATGTTTAATCTCAAATAATGGTTAATTTAACTGTTCTGACAGCACAGTGTACAAAAAATGCAAAAAAATAAGTAAAAATTATACAAAACAATCTAGATATTTTTTATGGTTCTGTACCGAGAATCGCTAGTCCTATCACCTGTCTTCGTTTTCCAAGCGTTTCTCTTACACCCTGTATAATTATTGGTTCAATATAACAAGTTATTGTGCTACCTATTGTAACAAGAACGGTTCATAGCTAAATAGTATTATACATTTATCGAGATACACCTCGGTGCCTCGGAAAACATGCTAAGCCGGTGGTCCTTGCTATAATTCGTAGATAGTTGACAGTCGTTTAACGGGTAATCAAAAACCTAAGTATCCAGTAACTGGATTGTGGAGGTCAGATAGGCAGTCGCTCCCTATAGAATAATATACTAATATTCCGCTGCATTTGGTTAGACTGAAAGCCTTCTCCAACGTATTTGGAAGAAGTCTAGGCAGATTGACTGACTTTTTATGTATTATAATACGGTCTGTATGCCATCATCGAATAGCTACCAACACACGATTTTGACGTTCCAACAAACTTCTCAGCAAAGCAGAATATAAACTTATATACCTAACGAATTGAAAGTCATCCAATACTCCTTTAAAACCGCTCAAACTTCGACGTAATCGAAACGTAACATCAATATCGGCTGCAGCAACGTTAACGTTACATGACAACATTCTGTATTCCGATATCTATCAGAAATTCCGAATCGCACGTATCGTAGCTATATTTTACGATATTTGCATATTACATATGTACTGCTGCCACAATATAGGTACTTACAGTAGGTTAACTCGATACCACGTTTGAAAACGCAGGCACACACATAGGGAAGATTCAAGCATTTTGACTTTATTTTAGTAAAGTAAACGTGACATTTGAATAAGAACATTATTCGTATAAAATTAATGGTCAGATAGCAGTGGCTTAGTGGTAATGACCGCGGCTTACGTGTGGAGTTGTTGATCGAGGGTTCAAACCCAAGCAGGCGCTTTACTTTGTGTAACTTATTTTATCATGTTTGCTCTCAAAACGGTGACAGAAAACATCGTGAGGAAACCGGCATGACCGGTGTGACAACCACCAACTGGGCCCGCGTGGTGGGTTTTGTCCTACTCTCACAGAATGCAGAGGCCTGTGTTTCAACAGTGAAAACGTTATAGGCGTATCTCTACATAGTATAAAACAAAGTCAGTTTTTGTGTCTGTACGCTTAGATCTTGTAAACTTACATCAATAGTCAGATTTATTCAAAAGAAGTGTTTGTATGTATAATAACACCGGCCTCCATGCGGGTGAAGCCCCTAGCAATAGCTAGCTATGTATGATACGCTTGCTTACCTGTGCGAATAAAAATAAAGTTCACATTCGTATGAAACATTACCTTTACTTACAAAGAGAAGGCAAAGTGCGATCTGTCCATCTTGACCATGGCAAAGATCTTTCAAACTACATACCTATCTCGAATGCCGGTCGCAAGTGCAATCGCACTCGTCATACTTATCTGATTTGCTGTTCGATGCGACACTCAGCAAGCGTAGATTAGTTAGAAACGTGCAATTTTAATTTATTATGCTTATTTTATTATTATTTTTAAATGTATCAATTTTAATTGTAATTGTATGTAATTTTGATTAATTTTAATGTGACCGTGTGTTCTTGTGTATTATTATTATGAGGCTATGTTACTTGAAATAAATGATTTATTTATTTATTTATTTATTGTCTCAGAGTGCTGGGGAAATGCGTCTTCGCATATAGAGAAGGGAAGCTTGTTCAAGACGGATTGGTGATTTCAGACTTATACGAGTATTAACTACTAGCCGTTGTTTCGTTAGCTATATAAGATGATAAGAAGCATAATATATCTTTCTCCAGGTCATAGTGTATCTATTTGCCAAATTCCATCCTAATTCACCAAAGTTCCATGAAAGTTAAGCAGTTTAAACGTAAAAGCGTAACAAAACAATTTTATTTTTTAGTTTAACGGTTTTAATGAAAATAATGGTGTAAGTAGATAATGTATAAAAAGCTAAAAAATAATTCAGTAGGGCCTAGGTACCAGTCATCACACGACTTTCCTCATCAATCTAGGGCATCAATTTAAAAAAAAAATCCTGGGGTGCGTGAAATTTCTATCAACAGTCAACCGCTCTAATGCTATTAACTCAGGTTACGCTACGCCCAACGATTGAATTTTTTTGTCTGATCAATGTCCTAGATTGATGAGGAAAGTGGTTTGAGGACTGGTACCTAAGACCTACCGAATTATTTTTTAGCTTTTAGTACAATATCGACATCATTATTTTAATTAAAAACGTTTAATAATTTTTTTTTTCAAGTTTTTAGTTTTTATTTCGTTTCTTAATATTTCTCATTCTATTTAGTATTTATTTATTTTTTATTTTTCATAGTATGCAGTATTTTAATAGTCAAGCCCTTTAATTTGATACCCGTATTGAGAGGGTTGTGAAAAAATATGTAATCCGCCATTTTGTAGCGGCGGCCATCTTGGATTTACAATAATACTGATTAAATTAATTGTATTGTTATTCAAAACTAAAGGTGTGTACCAAATATCAGATCAATCTGCCAACAGGAAGAGGGTAACATTTCAAGTACTAAATTTGACCCAAACAAAAAACAACAACAAACAGTGCAAGCTGAATAAAACCGTTTAGTAATAATAACAATAAAAACCAACCCTGCTCCTGATGCCGATGGGCCACTGTTTTTATATTTTTAAATGTGTTTGTATAATTTCTGTAAAAATATTTAAAAATATTCTTAATATGTATGAAAATAAATAAATGATAATAAAAATCAAATCTTTTCTCTCTAAAATAAGTGGTTTCCTCACGATATTTTCCTACACTGATATGCCAGTGATGTCCAAAATAAACTCAGAAAAACCTTCTGTACCTATTTATTTCGTAGGTACAGCTACGAAATCTTTTCTTGATGCCAGCTCGCGGGAAGATGTTTCATGGTGGTTAAATATGCACAAGCGGGCTCAGACAACGGTCTTCCTCGTCCAATCTAAGTTTTGTATGGTCTACCGGTTCGGGTGCTGTCTTGTATTGTTGTTTGTAATTATGTTAATATTCTGTGGGTTAGATTTATTGATAAAGTTTAGTTTACTTGGCTGTTGTGGAGTTTGTTTTGTCTCACAACCTGCAATGAGAAGTTGCGTATTCTGTAAACTAAGATCCAGGATTCTATTATTATACTGTATCACAGTTGAAGCCTTTACGATGCCTAGTTTCCTATGGAAAATCTTATAAATCTGTCTATAGAAACAGCACGTGTCGATTGAGGGTTAAGCTACGCTTGCCAAGGGCTATCTGTGGATGGGTGACCATCCATTTATTACATATCGTGCCTGGAATCTCCATAGTCTCAGCTATGCTGCATGTGATACCCGAAAATCTGACAATTAGTGGTCTTACCAAGGGGTATCGTATATCGTCACTCCATGTAAAAATGTTGGTATTCAGCTGCATCCGTTTAAACTGGAAGCTGACCTCGAAGTAGTTGGGATAAGGTAAAAGAGGCAGATGATGATGATCATGTTGTTATATTTTGTACCAGCTTTTGGCAGCAGCTCTGCCCGCGTGGTGGTCGAATATTAACCCAGCGGATCGTACTGCCAAGATAAAAGTACCGGTAAATCGGGGTTACTTTAATCAATATTGAACTTTGAAGGTTCATATCTCTTAAATTTGTGGTTATAAAATAATACAAAAAATGTCCAATAATCGGTATTTTTACTCGATTCCTGGCATAATACGTGAAAAAGTATTGCTTTATGTCGAGAAAAAAAAAAACTGGCTGATCAAAATTATACGTAGGATGTAGGGTTACTTTGATACTCCCCTATTTTATTGCGTAATTACAAAGTAACCCTAATATTATAATTGCCAATACTATTTAAAAATTCAAAATCTGCCAACAGTTAAAATAATTAAAATTGTTAGTGAATTCCCAGCGCGTCCTCAGGAAAGGACTTGACAGGTTTTCAGTATTGCTAACATAGAAAAAAAATACAATATTGCGTTTCGTTTTACGCAAATAGCGATGTCATGTGAAATGGAAGTTTTGATCAAATTCATCCCGCGAATCGAAGTAACCCCAGTTTACGGTATCCTATGTGTTAATCCAGGTTATAATCTATCTGTGTTCAAGCTTTAATTCAAATCCGTTCAGCCGTTTTACGTGATTGAGTAACAAACAAATGAGATAATATTTTAGTTGGATAGGGTTTATTTTATCCCACCAAGCAGGTGTTTAACGAGGAAAATAAGGCACAATAATAAAAAAATCTTAAAGTACACAACGGAATTAAAAAGAAACCCACCGAATAGGTAAATAAACGTAAAAATGTTCTAAAAGAAAGTGTGCAACGTATCTTCAACCTCTTTGAGTGCAAAATAAAAATTCATAATTCTTTGTTTGGATGTAAATAACCAACAGAGAAGGGAAGGTCGGGTCTGTCTGGTATATTGTTACGAGTTGGTTTATTTGTTAGAACTCTAAAAATGTATGATATAATCAAAAGGATCGATATAAATACTAGTACCAAAATGAAAGGTTCGAATTTACGGTCACCAAAAGTAACCAGAGACGTTGGATATAGTCGAAGTTTAGTAAGAAACAGATGATGTTATGCACTCACAGTGCCCGGAGTTAAGCCCACAACCTCATGCATGGGAGGCAAACCCGTAACCAAAGACTATAATAATATTAAAGGGAGCCCGTAACCACTGGGCCATCACGACACCTGTACCTACCTCCTATCCACAATTTCCTTCATTTTGACAGTCCAGGCACGTTCATTGTGTTATTTACGTGGTTGACCAGTTGCATTATGCAAACATAAGACGCAATTGATTAGCAATTTTCATCAAAATCATTCGTATCATGAGCGAAAGTGTATTACGGAATTAGAGTGAGAATAAGTTCCTGTTAGGTTATCTTTCAAAAACTGTACCATTTTTTAAATTAATCTGTTTGAATAGATATTGCCCACTGCCTCCCTGAAACAGTCCCATAGTATCGATCATTACAAAACTATCAATACTACTTACTCCGGTATTTCTCGGACCTCTGGGCTGTCCCTAACCCTCCCATAAGCTTGTATCTCGATAAAAAAGAGTCTCAATGATAACAAACAGGGGATCCTGTGGCCATGTTAAACCCATGTTTTTTCACACAATCCCTTGGTATTACTGTTTATTACAATTTTATTCAGGTAAGTGGCCCAACAGATTTGTTATTATTAGTGAAACGGGATCGGTTATAAAAGGTCCCTTTTGGATCAAGGGACCAATAAGTTGTGATATTTCCAGTTTATTTCATTTAAAAAAGTTGTTTCGTTGTGTATTGTTGATTGTTTTTGTTTTATTATCTTGGGTTGGAATCTTCTGTGTGATTCGATTATTGTTTGTTTTAGGGTTTATTTGCTTTTCAATATTATGTGGCCTTTCAAAAGGTATTTCCTTTGTTTCTAGTGTTTTAATAGTGAATGAAGCAATCAGTTGATGTCAACTGATCTGCTAAAAATCGTAGAATAAGTATGATATAAACTAAGTACCGTTAGTAACTAAGTAACTAAGTTCCGTATGGTGCCGAACGTAAAAGAATGGCACCATCCCATCTCTTCTCGTGGGTGTCGTAGAAGGCGACTAAGGGACTTACTAGAGAATGGGCAGCAGCATTCTCTATGCATTTGACCACCATACTGCGATCGCCAACCCGCCTGCCAAGCGTGGCGATTATGGCAAATCTCCCCTTTTAGGGGAGGCTCATGTCCAGCAGTGGACGTCTTTCTGCTGAAATGATGATGATGTATTTAATACTTCTAAAGACATATTATCATCTGTCCTAGCCTTTACAGAACTAGATTGGAGTCAACTGTCAGTCCAACCAGATGTAGCTGAATACCAGTATTTTACATGGAGCGAAAGCCTTTCTGACCTTCACAGCCCAGTTACTGGGTAATACGCTACCCCTTGGTAAGACTGGTTTGTCAGACTTTCGGGCTTCTGACGACCCGTAACGACTGTCAATGATCTACGAATGATAGCCGGGACCAACGGCTTAACGTGCTTTTCGAGGCACGGAGGTATCTTTGTATGTACAGGTGGTCACCCATCTACGTACCAACCGTGACAACCGAAGCTTAACCTGATCGATCGACCCGTGCGGCTGTTATTACTTAGGCACGAGCCCCTCTAAACACTTATACATGTTCAAAAATAGGCCGGTAACTTTACTTTAAAAATTGGCCACTTCGTGCTCCGAGCTACAAAATTGAAATGTCTATACCAAAATACTGAACCATATTTTGAACTTATCTCTATTTCACGGAAGGTTATCCCAGAATATATTTTGCGGACCTGTTGCAACACTTGCTACCTATACCAAAGTTTCAACTAGAGTGCACTTGAAACACTTTTTCCCGAATATTGAACTAAACTGGTTGAATTCAACCCGTTTTAGCGTTTTACACCTCACGATTAACTTTATGTTGGATGTCGGATGGTAGGATATTTTGAATTGGTAAGCTATCATTACGCTTAAATGGAATTGGGCTGGACACATCTGCCGTAACCAAACTTACAACCCAGTGGGTCCCGCTTAATGGCAAACGACATCGTGGCAGGCCCAGATGGAGATGAAGGCATGAGCTGGACCCCTATTTTAAAGATTAGTCCTTAACAGCTCTAGACAGAGAGAGGTGGAAAGAGAGTCGGAAGGGCTTTGGCCAGCAGTGGGTCGTTAATAGCTAATAAAAAATAAATAAAAAAGCTCATTAAAATGTAAGTTTAAGTACTTAGCCTGGAAAATGAATGTTTTAAAGCGGATAGCACTTATTTTTTGTTACTCAATTGATTCGTTCTCAGTGCCTTCTTGCAAAAAAACTCACGGATAATTCTCAATTATATTTCAGCGCATAGTTTCAAGGCAATAACAATCATTTGTTCTATTTCCACGTTCAATAACATAGTATTCAACATTCTCAATATGGTGATAAGTTTCACGACTATGTTTCCGTTTTCAACTAAAAACTATTCACTTTATGACACGTAATGAAAGTAAATGAAGCAAAAAGAGTATGTTAGGATCGTAACATGTTGCGTTCTGTAGTTTCTGCCTATCTCCATAGGAAGAAGGCGTGAGTATATATGTAGGTATGTGTTAAATGATTTACGTCTTCTTTTCTAAAAGCTTCTACTACTACGTATACATGTCTATTGTTTGATCGTTGTAATCCTTTAAAAGGGAACATTTATGTTCGCATATCTCGACGCTATAAATGGATCAGCTTATTTTTATTTCACAATTTCAAGGTTTTTCCCATAGCAACAGTGGTTCATAATGATGAGTACAATGACCCTTTTAAAGGATTAAAACGATCAAAAATAGCTATGTATATCATCCAGATAGCGATTCAGCATCTTGCGAATGACGTCATACTGTATGTCGACGTACACTGCGCAAGAAAATTACAGACAACGTCACACAGATGACGTAGTAGAAAGAGTTGAAAGGGGTTTTGCATTCCAATGAGATGCTTAGATGAGGCGTTAGGGAACTTGGCTACCTATAGTATAATGTATACTATTCAAAATGATTAATTTTATGTTGAATGGAGTCAATCTGCGGTAACCTATTTAAAGTACTGCAAACAATTCAATCAAGGAAGTATGTTCTTCCATCTTGCCTATTACTAATACTATTAGGTACTGGTGAAGGTACATACCGTAGGTACCGTACCGTAGGTAGATACTGGTGGTAGGTGGTTAGGTACTGGTGGTGGTGTAGGTACTCAGGCCTCCTCTCGGTGACAGAAAGTGGGCCATAATTCACCACGCAGGGCCAGTGCGGGATGGTAAGTCTGTTTTTTTTGCGTCGGAAATCATCAAATAACTTCTCTCCCGTTCTGGGTGGTGCAGGAAGACGTGTAAGACCCACCCGTGTTCCCTCAGTTGCCTGTGTGCCAGGGGCTGCGGTATCTCTTTCGAACAACCCACATGTCTTCGAATTTTTGGTTCTGTATGTATTCACAATGTTTAGTAATTTGCACAAAGTAATACGCCTCCCTGGGTTCGAACCTAGGACGTGTAACTCATAAGTCGTGGCCATTACCAATAGCCTACCATTGCCATCGGTGGGTGCAAATAAAATTAGTGAAACACTTTTTTAGTTCAGCAAAATGTGACTTAAACACGTCCCTACTTTCTATTAATATATTAATACGAGTAATAAGTTCCAAGTGTCCCAAAGTGACGTGTGACCTAATATATATAAAACTGCCTGTATAGATCTGAAACTCTTGTAACAACAAAACGCTAAAAACTATATTACCGATACGACTTCAAACTCAAACTGCTTACAATAAAACTATTAAAAGTTACGTGGACTCAAGTTTTTCTAGTCGCATACCACGCCCGAGGGACCAATCGTGAGGCTTCCTCTCCAGGAGGTTTTGTATAAACTTCGACTTTGCCTTTAACTACATTCATAAAAAACTGAATCGGTAAGCCGGACGATAAAATGCGTCGAGCGGATTGTAAATTCGTTGAACACCTTACATTAATCATGGCCATTTTCCTCCGAGGGTTTTATAAAAGACAGTTCTGTGGTTTAAAACAGAAAATATATGAAAACTTGAATTTGGATAAGGCAAGGTAACCCGCGAAATAAAAATTTTCTTACGTTTTTCGCAATTTGCAAGCCAGTGTCAGAATATTTTTATTGATTACTAGCTGACCCAGCAAACGTTGTTTTGCCTTATAAATTATTTAAGGGTGGACTACCCCTAACATTTAGGGGGATGAAAAATAGATGTTGGCCGATTCTCATAGATACCGGATAAGCACAAAAAATTTCATCAAAATCGGTCAAGCCGTTTCGGAGGAGTATGGCAACGAAAACTGTGACACGAGAATTTTATATATTAGATAACACGATTCGCGACCGTAACAAATATGGCGTTACAGAATTATTATCATTAAAATCATCAAAATGGTCAAATTTTAACGATTATAATTTCATATAGCCATATTTGTTACGCTCGTGAATCATAATTTAGTCAACATACAACCTGACAGACGAATTTCATCGACGAGCACATCCCTCTCTGCCAGGGGTGCGGGTTGTTCGAAAGAGATACCGCGGCCCCTGGCACACAGGCAACTGAGGGAACACGGGTGGGTTTTAGTCATTAAAAGTCTGAAATACCCTCCCGCTCCACTCAGAGCGGGGAGAAGTTATTTGATGTTTTCCCATCCAAAAAAAAAAGCACATCCCTCTGGGTCAATCAATATACTTAATCATCATCATCATGTCATCCGAAAGACGCCCACTTCTGGACATAGGCCTCCCCCAAGCTCCACCTCATCCACCGGTTCTGTGATTCCCGCACCCAGCGGATTCCCGCGGCCTTCGCAAGGTCATCGGTCCAACTTGTGGGAGGCCTTCCAACTCTACGTCTTCCGGTACGCGGCCGCCACTCCAGAACCTTTCAGCCCCATTGGCCATCTGTTCTGCGAGCAAGGTGCCCTGCCCACTGTCACTTAAGTTTGGCAATTCTTCGGGCTATGTCGGCTGCTTGGTTCTCCTGCGGATCTCTCAATATACTTATAGCGTACAAATAAATAGAACAATGAAAATGAAATTAAGATAATTTGCTGAATGTCCATTCATGCATAAAATTACGTAATGCAACACAAACAAGGTAAATCAATTTTGACGAAACGATGAACGAATTTTTTCCCGGGAAAAGTATTTAGAAGTATTTGCGTTTTAGGTACCGAACGTATCTTGATCAAACCGAATATACTTTTAAAAAGTTTCATTAATAAAGACTGCCAACCCGGATGTAGTGTGGAATGTGAATGGGGTATACAGGATATTTTTTTAACCAGTGCGCAAATTGTAACCAGGAATTGAACATAACATTCTCGACTTCCTAGCGTAGAAATTTTTCGTCGGTTATACAAAAAAAATCAGCTGTTACATAGAAAAGTGCAATAACCGCAATACCTACGCGGCCAAAATGTATGGAACAGCTGATTTTTTTTTTGTATAACCGACGAAAAATTTCTACGCTAGAATGAAATGCTGAATTCATGGTTACAGTTTGCGCACTGCTTAAAAATGTATGCTGTATATTCTTCAAACAGGCGCGACGCGACTCTGGTAGAACAATTTCTTTGAAAACTTCATGGAAATTGTTCTAAGAGTCTCGCGTCGCGCCTGTTTAGAAGCCTAATTTTTTTTTAACTAAGCGAAATTTACATGCCTTTTTGTGATACGATTAATTTGATAGCTGAGCTAGCTATGTATTCCTTAGCTGGTGGTTGAGTATGGTCAATCGTGGTAGTTTGTTCGAATCTGTTGTGAATTTAAGTATTTTCCGATTATATAAATGGTTAGGTACTGGTTGTGACTTATTAACGTAACGCAAGTATTTATCGTATTGGGTATTGGTATTGTAATACTGGTATAACATACCAGGCCATACATTCAAGGTTTGACACTCCTCAGATATTTTTTGCACAGACAGTAAAAACACCATCTTAAATCACTATCATTTACATAATGTTAGTAAAAAAGCCAGTAATTTTAAGAAGCTGGAATCAGGTATCTTTTACATAATAAGATGCCACAATTACCTCACACAATCCTGCTTGAGTTTATACACTGTTATTCGCGAGACTGGAGGCGTAATTTGAAAATATGTTCATTTGCTTCTGCGGGATGTGAGGCTCACGGAGTTATGAGCAAATGTTCCTCCTACCAATGTATGGAGCCCTGGTACTTTACGATCCACGCTGATGGAAGTAATGTGTACCATATAATAAAGAACGCAATAATGCAGTTGACAGCTGACTTGCCCATTACAGTGTTATAGTACCTGTAAAAGTCAATGGGACTCCTCGACTTTTACAACCTTCGAGATGAGAATTTGTCGTTTATTAGCTCCTGAAGCTATTTCTATGTAGAAATGAAACAGTGTTTTAAATTCAACTGTTTAAATATCTTCACTACATGCTTATTGTATTATCTGCAGTTACCAATTTCAATTGAGCGCTGCCTTTCAGAGAAATGGTGGCCCAGTGGTAACGGTTGCGACTTACGAGTTGCTGGTCGTAGGTTCGAACCCAGGCAGGCGCTGTACTTTGTATTTCATCACCACTGCTTTCAAAACGGTGAAGGAAAACATCGTGAGGAACCCAGCATGTCCTAGAACTAAAAATTTGAAGACAAGGGACATCTAACAACCGGCACTGGGCCCGCGTGTTAGACTCAAAATCAAAAGTAATTTATTCAAACTAGGCTGAGAGTCAACTCTTTGTGAACGTCAAAATTACATAAGACGGTCCCCCCAAAACGCCCGCCCTTCAACACTTCCTGGTGCTTTAGCTGGGAAGAAGTGGCACTACAAACTCATCAGCAGCACATCTGTCCGTTAAGTTAGAAGAACTTGATTCTATATAATGGTAGGTAATTAACCTTACAAAACACAAAAAAAAAATTGCCATATGTCAGCTAGCACACGAAAATATAACAACAAAACATTTAAAACTTTAGGTATTCAAGCAGGAATAAATAATAATAAATCATAAAAACCATAAACAGAACTTATCATCTAAATAAAAGCCTACAGGCTTATAGGACGTGCCCGCTTACATAATGATACATGTGATTATGGCTCACTCCTTTGAACCAAGAGGAGGCCTGTGTCCCAGCATTGGGAACATTATAGGCCGATTATGTGCTACCTTCAACAATTCCGTCAAAGTCTTCCCACGAAGTCTATCGGTTCGCCAAGAACTTGTATATTAAATGAGAAATACGGAAAAGTACAACAAATCAAAACTTTGACCTCAGTTAGTCTCGGTTTCATTTACTCTCCACGACGATTCGTCCCAAGACTCGGCTTTGAAAACTTTGCCGACGACCAACCAATGTAAAGTTTGCGCTTAAAGTTATACTTTTCGGCTTTAGAGCGGTTAAAGCGCTGCAAGTATTAAAACGTCAAGAATGAAAGCACGATCAACTGAGGAAATGAAAAGACAAGCGAAGTGCAATTAAGCATTAATGAAAATATAAATAGGAGCTCGTTTAGTGTAGCACTTTTTTTGTTGCGAGTTCTTTTGGGTTGAATGAAAGTTGAACATTTTTGCAAACACGTTATTAAAGTGCCATGGAAGTGACATGATAATTTGACAAATAAATAAGTACCTATGTTTCTTTTTTTGTTTTATTTCTTGAAGTTCATGAAAAAGCACCATTCCTTGGGAAAAGTTAACCTGAAGATCATTAATGGAATATTCATCTTAACAATAGGCAAGAAACTAGGTGGTAAGCAGGTACGCAAAGCAATCATTAAGACTTTTTTTTGGCAACTAGCTGTGTCCGCGGCTACGGCTGCGTGGATGCCGGAAATAAATATTTAAAAATAAAAATGTTTATTTCAAATATATAAATCTTTAACAAACGTGATTTGGAGATCACCTTTTAAGCAAGAAGATGCTTGTGTTAGGTGACTCCGCTATTCCACTTAACATAACACAGAGTATGCAATTAAAAACAGAACAAAAAATAAAAGAAAAGAAAATATTAAATTCAAAAAGGAGCGCACTTGTGTGATTTATGCGGGTGGGTTATGGGTGTGTGTGTGCGTGAGTGTGTGTGGAAATTGTTGCACGGGAAGGTGCTACCGTGACAAAACGAAGTCTATGTAACTCCTTACAACATTATCCGGTTCAAAAAGACAGATAGACAAACACTAAAAACATGTTTTTTTATTATTTTGTTTTATCTATTAAGAGCGTTCTTCCTACGCGGGGTGGCAACGGCGCGGCGCATTTGTGGCGATTTTTCGTGATTATTTCATGAAATACAAATAAAAGTAAATATTTTTTTCAGCCATGCACTAGATCGATGGTATTTTCAAGTTTGTATGCCTTTGTTACAGTTATTTTGGTATTTACTTATAAAAATCGACATACCATCAATTATTTTCTAGTTGCATTACTTAGTATGATTAAATATTTTTATTAAAGATTAAATGCTAATAATAATTATAAACAACGATCAAGTGCTTTAATGAAATAATCACGAAAAACTACTATAAATACGTTGTTGCCAGCCCGCGTGGAATGAATTAAGTAAAAAGCTGTTATTTTGACATTACAAACTGACACTTCTATTTTATTTATTTGAAATAAAAAAAACGACTTCAGTCACTCAAACCCGGGCAATGACATGAAACCCGGTTTTCTTTAGGTCTGGAAACATCCTAATCATGTCAACCAAGTCAATACCTGCCCTTACTAACACTTAAATAAAAATAAATGCGTATAAGCTAAACAATGCCTTACAAGGCTACTGGCACAAACACAAAATTTCTACGTTAAAAAGACGTAAGTACCGGTATAAATACAAGCTAATCGCTTTTCCGATACCGCATAACGGTGACTAAGAATGTGCCAAAACGGTTTTTCTGTAATAATATTTGGTCTGTGTGTACGTTGGCGACACCGGAAATGACACGAACCGAGCCGCCCGGTGTAGCTTCGCCCTTACCATTTGTAATTAAGTTTTTGTCGGTGAAACCTACACTTTATGTTTTGTTTACTTTGAATGGAAGGTTTTTTTTGATGATTTAATTTAGTAAAATTTCGTTTCTTGCTTGGTGTCTTGTCGGCGGAGTGCCCTGTCGGCGAAGAGTCCTGTCGAAGTAAAGTCTTGTCGGTGTTTAGTCTGTCGGCGTAGTGCTTGTCGGCGTTTAGTCGTACACTGCTACCCCTCAACTGTTAGGCAGACTCATTCCCCCTTATTACAAAATAAGTAATTTTTCTTTAGGTATGGTTTAAACCACAGAAATCTTAATAATTTCTGTGGTTTAAACCATCGAGCCTATTATTGAAACAAGAATCTAACTGAAATCGAAATATAGCTCTTTTTACAAAACTGACAACTTGGTCCAGTGCTAAATTGTCATTTTTGTATTAATAACTTTACCCAAATAGAAGAAAAGTTGGTAATGTAAAAACTGACTTGAGTTTTAGGCTAGAACTAAAGTTACATCGCGTTTTGTAATAAGACTGTTTAGATTCTGAGGCCCTGAGATAACCCAACGCAGTGAGCGCGTTCGGCGTTCCGATTGGCCCTGAATTGGTGACAGGCCAATCGGAGCGCCAAACGCGCTCACTGCGTTTGGTGTAGATGGTTAAATGAAACTCACACTAGGGCTTCTGATAACAATAGAAATGTAATGTATTAATTACTTGACATTTGAAGGTTTATAAAATAATTTCAAATGTACTATACTATGTTCAAAACTGCTACGTATTTATAATTTCACGCCATGTTTCCCCGAAGTGTCGGGCAGAGGTCTACCTATAGCACACCCACATTTCGTCTGTTATGTTAAGTTCCATGTATTAGAGGGCGAGCCTATTACCATCCACCGGGCACAAATCCAGAATCTGGCAATGACATTGAACACTTTAAATCGACAGACCAAAGTTATATCGTTGGTTCATACATAAGCCAACATAGAAAAACACATGGTACTTGAGTACCTACCGGAAAGCTAGCTGTAGTAAAACCCGTTTTAAAACTTGGTGCCTCGGTCTAGCAAATTGGAATGTAACCCCTGTAACGGCTGATGATAGAAAAAAAAACGATTGCTATGACGCCGGCACCGTTCAGTGTTCCACCAAGCGAGCGTTTTGAATTTAGCGCCATTTTGAATTTAGTTGCAGCTTTGCCAAATTATTATTATTTATTTATCGAAAACAACTTTGTTCTTATATCCTTTAGGATTTTTTCGAATCCTTGTTCCTCTACTTCCTGCTCGTCTTCGTAGGATTCTTCATCTTCACAATTATTGCAAAACATTCGTGTTGTACCTGCTTTCATGTCTGTGGCCAACCCCTTTACACAATTCCTATGGAATGTTCCTTGGCAAGTACCTTGGCATAAGAAGTGAGATCCATTATTCGCCAGTTTCTTTTTGCACTTTTGGCACTGCATTTCCAATGATACTTATTATTTCGTATTAAGAACGATCCTACACGCACGCACGCGTCCGCCGCGTGGTCGACAAGCCGGCTAGCCCCCGTTGTAGTCTCCTTGTGTCGCCCATTGACGTGGTAGTTTGTGAGTGCGGACATAAAATTGGGTTGTTTAACGATTATATTCAGTTTCACGTCCGTGGGACTAATGTTCGGAGGTTTTTGAACAATTTTCCTGTAGTAGGTACGGATGAGTTGAGTACACCAGCTGTCGTTCAGATCATAATAAACGTTGTTAAATCCGATGAATTTCATAGTCTGCTTGTATATAGCGTTCGAGTTATTTTTCATTCTCTTTATTTTTTGTTCATAAAATACTGATTACTACGACTAAGAAGATTTTTCTTAAGGTGAACGTGCAACAGAAGCCCGCCAAATTCAAACTTTGTGGCACCTAAGAATTTTACGGTTCCCTACAAAATGGTTGAGCTGGATGGTGCTGATCCACGCGTGAAGTTCGTGAACGGGTGCTGTCGGTTGAGACTGGTCATCTCCTAACTTCCAGGGCTTATTTTTTAGCTTGTATTTAGAATTGTTTATACATTTTTTTTACATTGTTCTCACATACAGAAGCAATAAGAATAATGTCCTAAGATTTTGTAATATTCAACTTGATTTTAAAAGAGTGTCCATGGAGTTTCTTGCCCGTTCTTTTCCATAGAGATCTACGTTTTGGAATGGGCAACTAGCTTCAACTGTCCAACTGATCGACTTTTTGACAATTCGAAAGTGCCTGTAAATGGTTTAATTGAAATAAATGCTTTGAGTTTGAGTTTAATATGAAATATTCTTAGGTGGCACAATATTTCACAGTATGACGATAGATATGAAATTGATGGCTATTATTGAGTAAATATCCCTACTGTGGCGAATTCCATTTTGATCAATATACGATGTAAAACAGAGCTGGAATTAAAAAAAAAAAATGGCGGTCTCCTACTGCGTGGTGTTAAAGCGAAATGATCGGGGGATATTGCTGCAAATAATCACATTCAAATATTAGCAGCACAGTGGTACAAAGTAATGTATCTATATACCTATATGTGATAAATGGGTATGAAAGTAACTATGGATTTATTAATTCCAAATCCCAGTTCATTGTACGGAAATCCCAGTCGATATCAAACGTACTAAATTATGTACGTTAGGTACTGTCTTATAACGATTAGTTATTTATAGCCACACCAGCCAGTGGCCATGACCGCTGTGAAATATTCCAAACATACATGAATGTAACATGGTTTAATTGGACTTTTGATTTCAAAGTTTCCATATTATTTATTTACTCGAGCCCTACCTACATATGCAAACTGATTTAGAAAAACTTTTCAACAAAAAATTTTACCGACGAAAAAAGAGTCTGTTTGTCTAACTATGCACCTAAATTAATGTAAACATCCAAACATCATCCCTTTCATATTTATAATATTATATTAGGATCTACCAATCACAGGCACTTTTGATCTGTCAAGGGTTCGGTCAGTCACAAAGATGAACCTATGGAGAACACCGGGCAAGAATATCCACGGACACAATTTTTAATCAAAATATTGTGAAAAAGAATTGGTTAAGTACATCATTCATGTTGAAATTATAGGTACATGTGAGGACGATGCTAAAAGACGTAGCACCCGTACCTAACAGAAAAACTACTCAGAAATAAGAATTAGCCGTGGCAGCTAATAGATGACGCGACTGACAGCGCCCGTTCACGAACATAACTTAAGGATCACGTTAAAATAACGTATTCTGTCTTAGCGTTTGTGTCGGTCAATGACAATAAAATAAATCTATATCTCTGTATATTTAATACCTCTGAGTTCAGTGCTTGAAACCCAATGACATTTTAAGTAAAACGAGCTAAATAGGTTATACGCGTTCCGTAAGTGGCATGTCAAAACTTGGCTATAATAGTTAGCTAAGTTTTCTTCGTTTTGTCTCTTTCTCTCTCAATTGTTCCGAAATGCCGTCCTACTTCCACGTGTCATCTAATAGTCTGACATTTGACATTCCCCCCGTTTTTGAATAGGTTATATAACTACCTCTTGACTATGGCACACATACAAATAAACAAAATTTGAAGTGTCTGTTTGTAATGTAAAAAAAAACTGCTTTTTACTAAATGCATATGAAAGTATATACGGTACCTATTCAAAACAAAAAAGGAAAACAATTTTTACATTTTTTGTCTATGTTTGGTTGGATTTATCTCCGAAACGGCTGAACCTACCCCTTGAGTCTTTCACTGGCAGATAGCCGACTTTATAAGGAGTAATATAGGCTACTTTTTGTCTCAATAGCATGTTTCCGTGAGATCATTTCTGACATCCTATGGGCGAAGCCGTGGACACTTCTTTTTGCTTGAAACCCTTTTGTTTCACAATGAAAGAAAGAAAGAACAAGATTTAACACATCCCAAAGCTTAAAACATATTTTATTTGATTATGAATGTTTCAATAGATACCCGTGAGTAGGTACGCGTGCGTCTTAACAGTGATTACCTCAGGGAAGGTAAGCTCATGCATTCATAATGGCGCCAAGCTACTCTAATGTGCTGCTATATAATTGTGGAGAAAAGGACTAAATAATATAAGGGCTTGGTTGGAGTCATTCTTGAAGGGTTTCGAGACTTATTTTGACACATCCGCATTGAATTCTGGGTTGTGGAACTGTTTCATCAGACTTGCGTATTTAAACTTTTTTATTTTTTTATTATTTTCTATTATTTATGAGGTAAGTACCTACCAACCATAGTTAGTTTTGAGTTTAAGAAGGTTTAAATTCCGGATCTCAAAACGCCTCTGCATATACTTAAAATTCCCGAAAATTTATTTTGAATTTGTAGGTACATTCAGGAATATTAAATGTTTATCATATCGATATCCAACGTCAATTGGTCATGTTATAGCCATTTCTTACAACTGTAAAAGAATTATAGTTGTGTTATTGTACGTATTTGAATATACGTACAATTTCAGTCGGGAGTCGATTTGCTTAACAAAAATTAATTCCCCTGACATTACCTAAACTAAAACGTTGCTTGTTCCGTGTGGCGCCAGACGTAAAATAATAGCACCATCCCATTTCTTCCCGTGGGTATCGTAGAAGGCGACTAAGGGACTTACTAGAGAATCGACAGCAGCGTTCTCTATGCATTTTACCACTATACTGCGATCGGCAACCGGCCTGCCAAGCGTGGCGATTATGGCAAATCCCCCCCTTTTGGCGGAAGCTTATGTCGAGCAGTGGACGTTTTTCGGCTGAAATTATGATGATAATGAAACGTTGCTTAAAGTTACGACAAGTTTAAACGTCAAAAAAAAAATGGTTATGCATACGCGAATCATTACATTACTTCAACGATAAAAGAAGATTATGTTACGTGTACAAAAATAACGAACTCTTCAAAATGAAATACCTAAGCATTTATTTTAAAACCTCTCCCCGAAGATAAAACCTAGCTTAATCTGTGATATTCACTTAGGAAAGCTGAGCACTGACGCTCAACAAAAATGGAAGGAAAGAAAACGTTTTTCCTCCTAAGGGTCAGGGAAAAGAAAGGCAATTTGCCATGGGTGATTTGGGTGAGAGTTTTTGGCCATGAGGGTCATGTTCTAAATAAGAAGAACTCACCTCAGTCAGGGAAATGTATTTTTGAATAGATTGGTTTATTTGTGAATTTACGGTGTCAGCTCGATTTTCTAAGACTGACAACAAGAATTGGTTTTTTTTTAGGATGATAAATCATCAAATAACTTCTTCCGCTCTGGGTGGAGCAGAAGGACGTGTCAGACTTTTGCTGACTAAAACCTCCCATGTTCCCTCAGTTGCCTGTGTGCCAGGGGCCACGGTATCTCTTTTGGACAACCCGCACCCCTGGCAGGCATCGGCGCTTGCGGGCCTCATCAGTTGGTGCTGACATCTCTTTGATGCGCGCGTGGAACACAACGCGCCGTCGACCCGGACTTGGTCATTGTGACAACGAGCCTACCCATTACTCGCCGTCCGCAAACAAGTATCGGTGAGAAACAATTATCATTTTAAAGTACGTACAATAATTGCCCGTACGTAATACTAAACGAGGGACTTGTGAATAAGTAATAACAGCCGAACGGTTTGATCGATTAGGTAAAGCTACGCTTGCCGCGGTTAGTTCGCAGATGGGTGACCATCTTTACATTCCAAGACCCCTCCGTGCCGATCATTTGTGGATCGTGGATCTTCGACAGAAGTTGTCAGAAGCCGGAAAGTCTGACAACCAGTTTTGCCAAGAGTAACGTACTACCCAGTAACTGGGTTATGGAGGTCAGATAGGCAGTCGCCTCATGTAAAATACTGGTATTCAGCTGCATCTGGTTTCGTTTCAACACAGTTTGGAAAAGGCAGATATGTCATTGTTCTTCCGAATAAATTACGTAACCTAATCAGTTACTTTTTTTTACAAAAGCGGGTTAAAAAATCCCATTAGAGCTGGTCTGCAAAAGAGTTATTGACGGGCTCGATGTGCCAATTCCATATTTATATATAGTCTGCGACGGTGTAATCGGGTTTTCAATACATCATGTAGCCGCCTGATCGGCCATTAATAGCCGTTTATCCCCGATGTTATGTTATATTATTTTACCGGTGTACGGGTACAAAATGGCCTTTTTAGTCGATTCGCACGTACGCATGTAGATTCGCAGTTTTAAATAATATTTAATTTACTATAGCCGACTCGCATGAGGTTAATTTATTTGTGGGCGAGTCGACAACTCCAGAAATACGTACACACAGCTACACATCAAGCTATACATTTACAGTTTACGCTGATCTCGCACTGTACGGAAATCCTATAATATGCGAGATCAGCTTATATTGGAAATGTATAGCTTGATGTGTACCCGTGTGTACGTATTAGGCAATTGGCACGTTTTGAATTTTATGCAAAATAGTTATAAGAAAAGGTCATTGCAAGAACATGCAATAAAATGCGAAAAATTGAAAATTGTCTCATAGGTACTGACATATTTCTGGAGATGTCGATTCGCCCACAGATAAATTAACTTCGTGGCAGTCGGCTATACAAAATAATGTATTATATGAAAGGGTCAATTCGCCCGATTCGGGAGGGTAAATTCGTGCGAATGGACTAATAAGCCACAAATTGAAGCCAAAATTTCACATTTATTTCGTCACTAGAAGAATGAGCGTTTTAAATGTTGTTCAGTAAATTTTAGGGATGTGCCACGTGAGAAAAAGATTTAAAGGACAAGTGAGAATGAAATAAAACGTATTTTACAGTACCACGTCTGGTTTTGAGGGATATTTTAAATGAACTGTTGATATTTAAATACAAGAAACAAGTTATAGTGGAATAGTTTTACACAAAAAGCCTTCGATTTAAAGCTCACAGAGAATTTTCGCGCAAAAATCTGAAAATTGTAAATTCAAATAGTGTAATTTTTATCCAGTTCCTAGTATTATTTTAATTGCCAATGAACGTGTTAATTTGTAAAATATATTGAATAAAAATATAAATTTAAACCATGCAGTTTAAAATCCTTTCAGTATTAATTTGACATTCGCATTTGGCGGAATTAATAATTATTTGTTCTGATATAGGTATGTATGGCTTTTGGGTGAGAAATCATCAAATAACTTCTCCCGCTCTAGGTGGAGCAGGAGGGCGTGTTAGACTTTTACTGACAAAAACCCACCCATGTTCCTTCAGTTGCCTGTGTGCCAGGGGCCGCGGTATCTTTTTCAAATAACCCGCACCCCTGGCAGGCATCTGCCCTTGCGGACCTCATCAGCTGATGCTGACATCTCATTGAAACGCGCGTGGAACACACCGCGGCGTCGACCCGGGCTTAGTCCATACCGGTCACCAAGCTACCCATTACTCGCCATTCGCAAGCCCGCGCCGACGGTGGCCGGGAATCAGCCTGGGATTCCCGACGCCCAGGGCGTCTCCTGCGGCGACTAGGGCCGCGAGGGCGCATATACTGCCTCTCCCGCACGTGCGCCAACTCCTTCTTCGCGAGCATTACTGCTTCGCAGAAGCAGATGACGGCTACCCATAGCTCATTCTCGCTCCGAACCATGGCCTGGACCAGGGCTGGACGCGAGAGATCGCCGCCGCCGATCGCTTCCACATGAACACGGTGGTGCTCCGCCCAAGCCAGGCAGACCTCTACCCTATGCTCCACCGTGTCCTATATGTCTGTGGCCTGGTGCTAAGCATGGGTTGAAGTTTCATACGATTTATATTTAAAACAGAACCATATTGCTGGAAGCGTATCGTTTGAGATAAGTAACTATGAATACGTATCGGAAGTTATAAAGTTGGTTTATTCAGGTACCTAAACAAACATAACATAATATCACGCCTCTAATATATAAAAGGTTAGGCAGACGTCATATTTCGCTAGTTACGGTGAAGTCCAATGAAATAGGGGGCGAGCCAATTGCCATCAACCGGGCACAAATCCAAACTCCGGGCTGCTACTGGGTAATTCCAGATGGAAAAACCTAATACCAGTTTGCCCGACCCGGGAATCGAACCCAGGACCTTATGCTACCACTAGAAAACCCAATTGATAATAATAAATCTACTTTCATTCAGTTACAAACATGAGTTTAGACTACTAGTTCTAGAATCAATAAAATCACGTAACAAGATCACCTGAAAATCGCGTGAGCACCACAATGACGTCACTACATCATCATCTTCACATAACCCGTTAAGTGGGTAAGCAGATACGGTGATTTAGATTGTTTACCCTCAACGCCTGCGCGCGAAGGCTTCTATATTTTATGTTCTTGTGTGAACGCCTACGTGCTAAGGAATGTATGATGCTAGGGATGGACGTTTATTTTATTTTCGTTTCAGTATTTTATACCTACTGTAGTTTCTGGTCTCCTGGTAGTAGGGCCTCGTTTTGTGTTGCTCTAAAGTAATGAGGTGTTGGTTTCAGGTCATAAATGAGCCTCTTTTTAACTTTCCGGCTTGGTTCATAGTTGTCGCAGTAAGTAAGCTAGGGTACCTCGACCAAATCTGTTAGGTTAGGTAAGTAGATGAGTCATTATCACGAGCCGAACGAGCGAAGCGAGCGGTGCCGCGTCCGGCGAGGGCTACATCCTGGCTATATCCAAGTTGGTCACAGCGACTTGGCTGTTTAGTATTTTTAGGACCCCAAAATAGGAATAATTTATGGTTGAGGCGAAATCATTGTATTAGAGTGAACAATAATCTTTTAGGAAAGCAAAATGGGATTTATTTGAGGTGCTATTAAATCTATTTAGTGGGAAACCCAGTGCTGGGCAAAGGCTCTCTTTCCCTTTCCATACACTATACCTACTGTAAACGGTAAATACATTCCTTTAAAAAAACACCTGAAGCTATTTGGATTTAGAAAAGGAAGAAAATTCTGCGATTTTTTCAATAAAAAATTTTGCTTTCGCTTTAGAAAATTGTATCCCACCAAAAACATTTTCATGTAAAATGTTGCCAAGACGAGACCTTAAGACTCGCACTGTCAAAAAGTTATCAGATCTCAACAAGGCCTAACTTCACAAACTCTACACCTTTGTCAAAATATGTGGCTTGGCCGTTTCGTTACAACAAGAACTATTGTATTACAGAAAAGTAATGAACTGTGGATACATTTTTCACCTTATGCCAATGCGAATGTGGCGAAATGGCCAAGCTACATACTCGCCTACCGATGATGCAGCTTTTTATCTCTTCTTCTTAGAATTTTCCACGTACACTATACGTGAGGAACGCTAAGAAGACAAGATGCTGCGCTACTAAATACTAAATAAACTAATTAATAAAGATTATGGCCTCTCATAATGAGACCCTAATTGCCCGTTCCATTATATTACTTACTAAATTCTTTAGCCTGACTTAACGGCGAGGCTTCTATGACAAACTACGTTGGATCGATAGAGGAATGGGTTGGGGGACTGTCTAATTACTGTTTGGTAGAACTTGTTTGGATTTGATTGACCTGTATTTGAATAGGTTGTGTTTTTGTGGCTATGTTGTTAAAGTAGGAAAGTACTTCTAGAATTTTGCGAGCAATTTTAGTTGTATGACGAATGTGGGCAATTCAAACTTAATTTAAACGAGGTAAACCGATTATTCCAGAAATTCGTATAAGGCAACTGGCACGTTTTCGTAATTCGTGCGAGTTGACTAATAAAAGCTTCTTCAAACAGATGCGACGCGAGACTTGTAGAAAAATTTCCATGTAGTTTTCATTGCCCCTGTTTGCAGGAGCCTTAACCGGTTCAAACTTACGCCCGCTGTACCTACTAAAAGGTTGTTTAAAGAAAATTTACTTTTTTTAATCAGCTGTTAAGTAGGTAGGTAATGTACAAACGATGATGAAGGTTATTTTAACCAATTAATATTGGTTAAGGTAACGTATATATAACACGTTGCACACAATTACATTTCTCATACAGAAGATGTTGAAGTGATATTCAACCAAAATGTCATTGGAACATACCTACACTTAAATTCAGACCAACTGAAAATTAACATTCTAGCATTTTACGATTAGCGCAACAATCCAATAGCTCAACTATCGCATGTTTTATTCACAAAACTTTTGGCAGGGTAGTGGCCAAAACAAGAATATGAAAGGTAAAATATTTTGCTAAAAGAATGACATGAATACTAAAACTAGCTTATATTTCAATACTGGTCACAAAACCAGGACGGGAACTATCCCGAGCAATATCGAGCCAACTAGATCAAGGGCACTCCACGAGACGAACGGATTTTGGCACAAAACGAACGGTTATGGACAGAAACGATTACAGAGTAAAAGTTAATAGAAAGTCAGATAAAGTCTCCAACGATTTCGGCTACCGGCGAACGGAAGGTTAAAAGTTAAAATGCCGACATGCGCAGTACACCCCTAGCTCATTAAGTCGACTCGTTAGGCACAGCCCTATAATTTAAAAGTACTTAGTAGTGAGGTTTTATGAGTGTCAGTATATATAGGTATATGCAGAGTTAGTAAATATAGGAGCTTTTTATAGAACATTTTAAATGCAAGCTTTTACGGAAGCAGGTTTTGTGTGGTTGTATTAATGTGTCTTCTTGAAACACGTTACTTAAGAGCTATGCACTGAATTCTCTGAATTGTAAAGTTAACTGCGCCAGATAAAAATGCTTTTAATACACTGATTTAAATTCAGTTTTATGCAGTTTTTTATGTGGCTATGTATGTTTAAGTACATGATATACAGCAAAAAAATAGCCAGTGCGCAAACTCGATTTCATCATTTACGATGTATGTATTATAAATTGTATAAATTTATTTTGTTATATAAAGTTATTTTGTTTTGTATTGGTTAGTGTTAGTGGATATTATAAACCAAGTATTTCCTTATTGATTAAATAAACTGTCCAAAACTCTTGTATATTACCCTGGCGATTATTTTCACTGTATTGTGTCCTATAGTTAACCCGTGAACAGTGTTGTGAGCTGCAATATTGTCTATTCGTTTTGTGTAGTTCTTGTTTCTGTGTTTTGTATGGTAGCTGTTTGTTGTTCCATTTGAAAAAAAAATGGTCCCAAGTCAGGGAAAGTGTTATTTAATTTTTCCCATTAGGAATTTTTCAGTAACAACCCCCATCTTGGAAGGTGGCGGTGTGAGCCCGTGGAAGGAAATAAAAAACTCATTAACAGCCTAGCCTATATTTGGTTAACGATTTAAAACAGTAAATTTATTCAGACACAAAGTTATTGCAACTGTGGTAAAAGCAAAGGACTAAACACAAAAACAACCGACCACCAAGTAAGTTTGCTTACCCCACACAAATTCGTTTACCTTCACTTGCTGCAAACGACTTGAGAACCTCCTCCTTTTTTGAAGTCAGTTAAAAATAGACGGCAGAAAAACAGCACAAGACTGAATCTGCCCTGACTTACTGAACAAGATCGATCTCAATGTCCAGAACTTACTCGGATTAATTATCTAATGGACAGATTCTCTTGCAGAAGCAGATGTGACGTAACCGTGACGTCATCTATTGTTGTGCAGTAGGTCCTCTGTGGGTGCTTTATTTTCTTTATTTATTATGAAAGTTTGTCATATTTCTTTGGCTACTTATGAGACCTCTAACACTTTCTCTCTTTGGAACTAATAAAAAACTACTTTATCTGATTGGGCTTTATGTGAGTTTTAGAAAAATATGTAATCTGTGGAATGTATGTTCCTTACATGAACTTTTCTCTTATTTCGTGTTGACATAAGTGATGAATAATTGATACCTAAATGATTTTATTTATGGAAGATAGTTACTGCGAGTTGCAGGTTGTATTTCCGACCCAGGCAGGCAATTATTTTATCACCGCTGCTCTCAAAACGGTGCAAGAAAACACTGTAGAAATTATCAAAAATTTCCAAGACATGTAACATTCACCAACCCACATTGGGCCCGCTCCCTTTCACAGAGAGGAGCCCTGTGTCACATCAGCGCGAACATTGTAGGCCAATTATGTGTTATCCTTACAATCAAATCTATGTGGTTTTTTCCTGCAAATAAGATTTCAGACACCAATCTGCATGGTCTACACATGACCTGATCAAGATTATTTTTGGATTGTGACCTCTTAGTTTGTTTCGGCCTTCCTTCTCAGAGTAATCTGATAGTAAACGCTGACCTGGATCAAGTTTTTAAAATATGGTTGACGCGCAAAAGTGTTTGTACAAACCCACTTACAGAAATAAAATCATTTATCATTTATCCATCTGCCAAGACGTATGGTAATTGGGTCCAGCTGTATCCCTCAGGGCAGTTCATTAGGTATATTTTGATAGATATATTTTATAAGAATTTCAGTAAGTTTTCGTTTCGGAGCTCCTAATACAGACAGGTGATGGCATAACTGATTATTAAACTTAAATATCAAAGTTAATGATAACATCATCCCGGTAGAACAAACTTTGAACTTTCTCGGTAACACGAACAAAGGATCAAGCAATCGGTTCAACCAGCTTATTTGACTTAGAACTAAGTTAGTCCATGTTCCCGTGGTTTAGTTATTAGAGGGGTGTTTAGACGGCTTTAGTGAAAAGCAACTAGCTAAGTCATCTGTTTGTTGGTGACGGAGACAGTTTGTGACGACAGAGTATGAAGGAGATATAGAGTGAGAGCTTGACGCACAAGGCGAAAGTTAACAAAATGTGTGTACGCAAATACATTCAGGCACTTACATTATTATCATTGATCGGAAGTGTTCTTAATTTTGATCAAGTTCAACAGTGTGCTGCTGGGGAGTTTGTTGCGCCATTTCTTCTTTTCTGCTGAAGGACTAGGAAGTGGTGAAGAGCGGGCGTTTTGGGGGACTGTCTAATGTTATGTTGACGAACAAACAGTGCTGACTCTTAATCGCGTTTAAACAAAAGACTATTGATTTTGATCTTCCTCGTTTTATATCATGTGCAGCCTCGATGTGGCCAGCTGAAGCGCTAGGAAGTGGTGAAGAGCGAGGTTTTAAGGACTATCTTATGATATGTTGACGTTCAAAAAGTGTTGCTAAAAATTATTGAAAAAACAAAGGTAATATATTCAAACTAGGCTATAGTTTGAATAAATTACTTTTGATTTTTGTATTTGACGATTTTATAGGCTACACAATCTTTTTTCACTATTAGTGGCCGATAGCTTGTCTTATTAATACGTTAAGGCTGAGTCTACAGGCTTCAGTGATTAATGAGCCACGTATTGTCATCGCGATTGAGTGATTCGTTCCACGTCTTCGTTTGTTTCACGGAGTTTCAGTGTATGGAACCATGGAGGGACACATTTATCATTTTGTATTTGATTTATCGTGGCCACACGACTATTTCTGATGTTTCGTATGGTATTATAAAAATACAGTGTATTTGTGGGTTATTTTGGTATGATAAATGATGGAAATGAAAGAAAGTAGCTAACATGTAAGAAGTATCATCATTGCTCGTATCTCAATGTATTTAACAACTATCAATGAGTTCTCATCCTCATCTCATCCTCGCGTCTCGTGCACGAAGTTGTGGGTTCAACCCACAACTTCGAGAGGCAAGGCTGCGAGCGCGAGGAGCGAGAATGCAGGCAAGTAACAATATAACTTTTAAAATATTTAGGGTACTTCCAAGATATTAATTCAATTACAGACATCGGTGAAGGAAAAACATGTCCAGAAATTCTGGACCTAAAGTTACTTATGTAAAAGTCTATCGTGGTGGTCAATGCTCGAGCCTTCTTTTTATGAGAAGAGCCAATGCCTTGTATCTAGCCTATTTCAGTCTACTGCTTCGTATAGGGCTTTCCTAAGTTGTAGTCCTATCACATGTGTAATTTTTTTTTCCGTAGACACTCATTAGCTCTATGTTTTCAACAACAACGACAAACACCAACTTTGCATGACGAAATTCAATAATTTTCCTAGCAAAAACTCACCTGCTACAATATCTATGAGAACATAATTCCAATAATAATTTTCATTAATAAACGAAAAAGTAAATAATGATTTAAATCATTAGTAAATTCCCAACAGCAAAATTACAACCCAGATATGATGAATTTAGTTAAGGATTAACATTCAACACTGTCCTAGCTAGACCGTATCCCGGGTACCTTATGGAGTATCACAATTACATTACGTCTCCGGCTTCCCTTAACGATGTTTGTGGACAAAACTAATTTAGGATATTCCTGTATCTTAGCTGTCTAAATTGTTACTTGAATTTGAGCGTTTATGTTGCAATAAAGCTAATCATTGGCTAAGTTGAATGTTTTATTTCAATAACAAAGCACTTAATTAAGTCGTAAAAACTTAGTTAAGTATTCCGATTTAAAGTGTAGTCCTGAAGAGAAGCACGGGCAATAATTTTCTTCAATAATTTTGGTACTTAACTTTTGTTTTCATCTTAAAGAATTGATGTATATTTAGTTGATCTATACATTTAATTTCAATAGTTTTTTGAGATTTTATGTTCTTCTAAACAGACTGTTCTTCAACTGAAAAACTAAAGCAAGCAAATGGAAGACTATAATAACGTTAATTAAGTACAAACACTTTCCATTGTTACGCAAATTCCTCCTTTCGTTCGTTTTCTTTAAAAGATTTAGTCAAATTCATTGGCGACGAAGAGCGCGATTAAGAAATCCGGCCACGATCCAGCTAACTTTTGATTTGAAAAAAGAATAGAATAACCAAAGAGTTTTATGGAGTATTTTTAAAAACACTGTCTGTTTTTTTCCTTGATTTAAGCGTCTGTGGTTTTAATCGCTGGAAAAGGTCTGTGTGAAGAAAATACTAGATATATATTTTAACGTAAGGTTTGTTTTCAGTGTAATTGTTTACACATAAACATAGTCTACAGTTACAGAATCATTCAGTAACATAATCCATACAATTTGAATATTATCTGCCTAGCCTGTTCCCAACTATGTTGGCGTCGGCTTCTAATTTATCGGGATGCAGCAGAATACCAATATTTTACATAGAACACCTGCCTATTTGACCTCCACAATAGTTACTGGGTTCGATACCTCTTGGTAAGACTGGTTGTCAGACTTTCAGGGCTTCTGAGGATCAGTAACGATTGTCAAATATCTACGAATGTGAGTCGGGACCAAGGGCTTAACGTGTTTTTCGAAGCACGAAAGGGTTTTGGTATGCTATGTAAGACACCATAGCTGCACCTGATCGAACGACCCGTGCAGCTTATATTCCTTAGCCACAAGCCCCTTAATACCTGTTCGTATAAATTATCCTCATCTTCACATACATTATTGAGATAGGATTTTACTATTACGTCTACTTGGTAAATAGGATAAGTTAGAAGGCATTTTAATATCCTGGTTAATTAAACTACGTATTTATGAGCTTTCATCAGCATTAGAAAGAGGGGGTGTACGTAAACTTAGTTACCACGAGTAAAGCGCGCGTCTCCTAGTGAGATGAAAACACTGTACCATATTAACTGTTCTGCTGTTGCCATGGCATGGGCATGTGATATGGAGGAATGAGGAAATGTCGCGAGGTAATTTTCGCTTTTGAGTATGAATGTCGATGGTTTTAAGAGTAGAGGGAGACCAAAGAAACGATTTTTTTTAAGAGTGGGAAATCATCAAAGAACTTCTCCCACTCTGGGTGGAGCAGGAGGTCGTGCCAGACTTTTACTGACCCAAAACCCACCCGTATTCCTTCAGTTGCCTGTGTGCCAGGGCGACGGTATCTCTTTCGAACAACCCGCACCCCTGGCAGGCAACCGCCCTTGCGGACCCCACCATTTGGTGCTGACATCTCTTTGTAGCGCGCGTGGAACACAACGCGCCGTCGACCAGGGCTTGGTCCTTACCGGACAGCGAGCTACCCATTACTCGCCATCCGCAAGCCCACACCTACGGTGGCTGGGAATCAGCCGGGGAAAGAAGCGATGGATGGACTGTGTGAATGATGTTAGAAAGGGGGTACTACTGAGATGAAGACCACAATTGGGAGAATGCCGGGAGAATGACCATTAAGGTGAATCTAGTCCACATTTTTCCCATACAAACTTCGGGAGTGTATTCCTCCAATGTTCGACAATGTAGGTACATCAAAAATTAAACATGCTATGGTTTTGTCTCATTATTAAAATTAGTTTTAAAAATAAATTAAAAGAATATTATTTGAAAATATGTTAAAGTGCTACCTCGTAATAATAATTAACTTTAAGTACCAACTAAGTTTAATGAGTTTATAGAGACTCACCGACCCTACAGTCAAACCACTACTACAGTTTTGTGGGGCTTAGTATATTTACCTTATGTTAATATAAATAAAATAATAAATAAATAATATTGTCTGTACGGAAACAGAATATTTATTTTTACGCTCCTATTGTACTATAAATGATCCTGCACCTCACTCAATAATGTTATGCGTGTAGACTAGCTTCTAACTGCTCATCACTGATACTACCTCTGTCGGACACGATGCCTGGTGAGACAGCGTGCTTTTTAGCCAAGCCCATCAGTGAGTTCGAGCTTGCGACTAGGTTTCCCTTAACTGATGCGTACCTTCTGTACTCCTATTCCCCTAATATCCAGTACAGCATCCATATCTACACTAAACCAATGACCTTCCATTTAAAATACAGCTAATAAAACAGTGGGTTTACGTACAAACGTGTCGGGTCCACAAAAACCCGTAGCCGATCGTGTTAACAATTCACTCGTGTGTTTTATTTCTTTTGTTTACCAGAGGAGAACAGAAAGCTGTATTCGGGGTTATTAATTTATTTTACTAGAAATCCCGGGGTAAGTATGCGAGGGTATTTTTTGTAGGATTTTAGATTTGGGATACTGAGTGCGATTACATATGAGGTTTTAATAGGTCGTTTGTTTAATGTGGCAATGTTTGTTTTCTTACTTGTTTAGGATTACTGAATATTATATGTAGCCTTTTCTATGCTAGAGTGGCGGCATCTAAATCGCCACATGTGAAGTAAAGGTCATAGTGACGTCACGCAAAATCCTGCATCGCGCAAGCAGAGTTTACCGCGCAACGACTATTAATATCGTTGGGAAGTATCTCCTACTAGAAACAATACCCGTCTGGTCGAAGGATATTATTCCATTTTCTTTAGAGAATGGATCAAAAATCTCTAAATTCTTAGAGATTTTTTTTTATCAAGAGAATTTACTTTACACCCTTTTCATCCTCATACCTTTCAACTAGCTGATAAAACTGGGTAACTGTTAAATATGTATCAAACATACACTGGGCCCTGGGCACTTTAGTATCAGTTTCATTTTCATAATATCATACTTAACTATCCAGCATACCAAAACATACTTTATGACAAACATCTCATTTAGGTATCACCTTTTGGATCGAAAAATCAGTCAGTTTTTAGCTTTCCTTGTAAAAGAATTGGGTGTTTGTCTCTTAGAAAGAAAGAAAGAAAAAGTATTTATTGTGACTCGCACAGGAAGATCACATACTAAATAAACACACAATGGTACAAAAATGATAAAAAACAAATTTCTTGGAATTAAAAAATAGCTAAAAAATAATAAAACAGAAGGTCCTGCACGAGGCCAAAAGGCCCCTACCTCAGCATGATGCTACGACATTTAAAAGAAAAATGTCGCAGCGCTCTTCAAGTAATCTGTTAGATATGACTGGTTTTAAAAACATTTTAGTCAAGTTTAACTCGGTTTAAGACACAGGAGATGGGATGACGTATTTCAACGCCTTTTAATGCACAGACCTGAATAAAAGACAAATAAAAGAGACACAAAGATAAAACAAAAAGCCGTAGGTCAAGCAAACTGCAATGACGTCACAAAACAAAAGCTACCCTCTATCTACTAAATGCTAAAGTTGAATCAGAAAAGCATTAGCGCAAAACAAACAGCTGTCATTAAGCACATACAGGGTGTTTCGAAAAGTAATCATTGCTGCTTTCAATGGCTGGGCTGTATACAGGGCGTGGGTTTAGAAACGAAGCTCTTTGAAATTCTCAAAGTGGAATGAGTGACGCGGAATGTTGGACGATGTTGGACGAAGTTATGTATTAGGGCAAGTTTGAAATTTAAAAATGTTGACGTGTAAATAAATTAGTGTTGGATTTGTTGGCTTGAAGTGGAGTTTACAAACTGTAAAGTAGGAATAGTAATAACATCGTTGGACTTGGAACAGCGGGCTAAATAATCGTGTACCTAATTGTACTTAATTAATCATCTGCCTACCCTATTACTAACTATGTAGGGGTTGGCTTCCTGTCTAACCGGATGCAGATGAATACCACCATTTTATATAAAGCAACTGCCTATTTGACCTCCACAAACTAGTTACTGGGTAATACGATAAGTACCTCTTGGTAAGATTAGTTGTCAGACTTTCGGGCTTCTGATGATCCGTAACGACTGTCAAAGATCTACGAATGACAGCCGGGACTAAGCTTGGCGTGCTTTCCGAGGTGTAATTGTAACTGTAGCTAGGGACCTACATTTTAGCTTAAGAGCGTTCATTCCACGCGGGCTGACAACAACGCATTTATAGTAGTTTTTCGTGATTATTTCATTAAATACAAACAAAAGTAACATTTTTTCAGTTATGCACTAGATTGTTGGTATTTATAATTATTTTTAACATTTACTGTTTAATAAAAACATATTTTAATCGCACTTAGTAATGCAAATAGAAAATAATTGACGGTTGGTCGATTTTTATAAGTAAATACCTAAATAACTGTAAAAAAAATATCATAGAAACTTGAAAATACCAACAATCTATGCATGGCTGAAAAAATGTTTACTTTTGTGTGTATTTAATTAAATAATCACGACAAACCGCCATAAATGCGCCGTTGCCAGATCGCTGGGGAGAATGCTCTTAAGGTTAGGAAACCTTAAGTTATCACTTTTTATATAATTATGAAGCTTAGTTTAATCATGATGACGATTGACGCTCCTATAAATATATTTAAAGAAAAAGTTGTCGTCGGGAATGCCTATAGAAATTAAATCTTTGGAAAAAACAATACCTCGATTTAGCATGTCGGTGAGGCGAACTCAGTTTTGCCGCTACCAATATTCGCTCAAGGCGGCTAAAGAAGTTTTAATTTAAAAAAAAATCATTAGTATTAACTATGGTCAATGTAGATATATAAATCTGTCTAATGCTTCGCAAGGAACAACCGTAATGATATATCATGTTAAGAAAAGTCAGTTCCTAAGCCGCACAAATATCAGAAAGTCCAGAACATGATCCGTCTCCGTTCAGTTGTTAGGATAATCCTTCGCCAGTTCCCGCAATACCAGGGTAAGGTCGGGAGGCTTACCCGACCACAGGCTATATGTAGCCGACCGCACATACCATTATCAATGACTTAGTGTGGACCATTTCTTTCGGAATGGTTGAGAAATTACTTGAACGGGAAAGCCTTTTGGACTTAAAAGGAATGATAAATGATTTGGAGTCAGCTGTTCAGGGGCTGTGTTGGTTGTGTCGTGTGTCTGGTTATAGCATAGAGTAGCATATACTGTATGCAGTGTGTATTATAGCCGATAGTGTATGTAAAGGAAATCTGGGTAAAAAAGTAGAAAAGAAAAATAAAAAAACACAACATCACGCCTTTTTTCCCCGAAGGGTTTAGCAGAACCTATAGTATACCCACATTTCGCAAGTTATTTTTAAGTCCCATATAATAGGGCGAGCTTATTGCCATCAATCGGGCACAAATCTTAACTCCAGCTGCTACTGAGAAATTTCAATTAGAAAACTTAAAAAAAAAATCGCCTTCCGAAAAAATACCACAAACTGAAAAATAACTTTAAATTCCGGAAATCGGTGTCTTTAGATACGTATTTTAGTTTTTGTCACCGACTTCCGGAAATACATTTTTTAGTTATGGTACCAACCCCACACCAATTTTTAAGTATCACACTACAGTTAGAAAATGTGGGTTTATCCTTTCGAGTGTACAGGCGTGATGTTATGTTGTGTCATTGCGTAAACAATGCATATTTATGCGATAGCAGCAATCGCGGTTGATTAGCTGTCATTTTTTGAAGAGTTCCGTTAGCTGTCTCCGAAACTCATCACCTCCTATATGAAATTTAATTGGAACCGTTTCGGCATAAACCACTTACGAAAACAAAGTCTATATTTAACGAAGTTATGCCCGAATATACATTAAAAAAAAAATCATCCGAATTGATAACCTCCTCCTTTTTGAAGTCAGTTAAAAAAACCCAATAACATGTTGCCCGATCTGGGAATCGAACCTAGGACCTCATGTTTAGCAATAGCGCTTGCGACGACTTCACCAACGGGGCAGTAAAAAAATAAATCTATGTAATCGTTGTGTCTCCACATACATTACTCGGGTACACTACATAAATACGAAAAACTTTATTCCGTTAGTCACAAATACAAATTTCAAAATACCGATTTTCATAATTCCGAATGGTTCAAAATTCCGAATATAACAACTCAACTCTGAACTAAGTAGCACACAAAAATCTTTTACATTATTTATTTACGTATTTTTAAATATTTTTTGTTACTATCTTCAAGTATGTATCTTTTTTATTTGCCTACGTCCGTGTGTCACTGCAGGGTGCCAACTGAAAACCAGCGCTGGGTGTCTGACGCCCAGCAAATGCTGAGATGGCAACCCTTTCGGTATGGGCACGCTCAGCACTTTTTACTGCAATTTTATTGTCATGTTTATTGTTCTTTTTTATGTGTTTGTTGCTGTTGTGTTGTGTCTGTGTCGAATAAATGCTTTCTATTCTATTCTATTCTATTCTATTCTACTTATCATACTCCTATTTTTAAAATTCCTAATTTTCAATATTTCTAACGTTTATAATTACTATTCTCAAAATACCGAGTTTCAATAGATCGAATAACAAAAAGTCCGACTTAATAATAATTCGAAACATCAAAAATACGAATTCCGATTATTAAAATACCGATTAACCTGCAAGCAGGCATGCAGCATGCAAGCAGGCAAGCAGCAAGCAAGCAGACATGCAACATGCAGCGAGCATTGTTTCTGTCACGGCTCCGGCGCTGCGGGGTTTGGGCGGCCCAAGGCGAGCTTATCGTCGCAGATGGTTTTAACGCTCATCACCGCAGTCTCAGCCGCACCGGCGGGCCTTCAAACCACCTGCTCCTCAGCTCGCCGGCCACCCCACCCCTCCGCGCCTACGCGGGCTTAAATTACACTCTAGGGTAGGGCAGACAAGACTGTGTGAAGTCGATTTTGCAGCGATTCGTTTCTGTTACTAAATTTTGTAGCACAACATGTTGCCTTTTAGTTTATTCGAAGTATTGAAAATCGGAATGTCGTTTTTCGGACCGAGAACCCTTCGAGCATTTGATTTTTCGAACGTATGAAAATCGGAAAACTAACAAATCGCATTTACGACTTTCGGTAAAATAAATTTCGTGATTTTTAATAAATTCTTAGGTATTATGAAATTCGGACTTTTGAAAATCGGGACATCGAAATTCGGAATAAAATATTTCGGAGTATTTCCAAAATACTCATACTGAATTAACCCCATTAAGAACCTTTAAATGTATCTTTAATCCGCATTAAAATCATATAAAACAAGCACGTTGTCATAAGCACATAGTGAAGACCCCTAAAGTACGATCAGCTCAAACATTATCAAAACGTAAGTACCACAAATTCCAAAAAGGTCGGTTCACACGGCACGGGACGTCGGGTTATGGCAGTTATTGTCAATATAACTGCATATTTGGATCAGTGCCCAACGCCCAACTCGACCCAACTCGGAATATTTAGCTCTGGAACGTGTCACGAAGTCGTGCGCCAGAATATCTTGTGGCGTAAGTAGCTGTCAGATATTTAAATAAGATATAATATGGTTGGTTCACTGGATTGGCTTAGTGTTGATGGGTTTTCGAGTGCGACCGTGTTCAAAATGGTTTTAAGTTTTCGTTTTTTTTTTTTTAATATTTTTAAGATTTTGTTGCTACAGCCAAATTTTATGTTCATACGTACGCAACGTTACATCATGCCATGTTCCCCTGAGAGGCGTGGCAGAGATGTAGTCCCATTAAGTCTTATGTTATAGGGGGCGAGCCTATTGCCATCAAGCGGGCACAGATCCAAACTCCAGGCTACTACTGAGGGGTTCCAGATAGAAAAACCCAATAACACTTTGTACGACCTGGGAATCGAATCCAGGACGTCATACCTCCTCATTTGGTGAGCCTTCTACATTTATGTATATTTATATACAATGTATCTATACTAATGAAACTCAGATTTTGAAAACTTCCTGTGACCTTAGAATGGCAACCAATTTCCAAAAGTAATTAGATAAGCATTATCAATAGGGCCACACGCTACTACACGAAACTTGTATTATTAATGTCCAAATGTAGATGTAACGTACACCACTGCTAACCTACTCCTTCACACAGTCGTGATGTCACGTAAGTAGAAAGTTAAAGTGATAAAGGTCTTTTACGTCACCACATGAAATATCAAACGGTGTGTTTGGGATATCAAAAGGTTTTTTTTAATCCGAGCGTAGAGCAAGTGACAAAGACAATTCTTGTTTAGATTGTCCCATATTTGAGGGCTTAATTCTAAAGTAATCCCGTATGACAGAGGCCGGTGTGAAGTTGTCAGTTCCCGGATTACCGTGTCGAATTGTTACCTTGTTGCCGGAGGCTGTACGGGCGGTTGTTGGGCGGGCTGGTCGTTTGGGATTGGTGGAGACACGGCTGAACGAATTTGGATGAAAGATCACCCATTCTGGGATATTCTTTATTAGCGGCTATTTTTTGGAATGTACAAATAGAACGCATTATTTATTACAGCGTTGTCGTTATGGATAGACATTTTTCTACTATTACCACCATTCAAATATAATGTAATACATTCCTGGCCGTCCATACAAAATGGGTGATATGTTTTGGCATACGGATAGTTTATGTCCTGGTTTATAACATGGGGTATTTTTGATCCCGGTAGTATGTTCATGTGAGATATTTTCCGACATCCACGTGGGCAAAGCCGCGGGCAGACACTTGTATTTTTAGCAGTGTTCGGAATATCGACCCTATTGCGAATTTTCTTTATACAACTCCTTAGTTGCCTTCAATGACACCCACGTATAGCCTACTCCTTACAAACAGCAACTACAATAGCATGACGTCATCTATGACGTATATTTACACTTTTCAGTCAATAACCAATAAGCGAACGAAAGCTACGTCGAACAGCAATTAAGTAAATTATAATTGGTTATAACGAAATGACTATACAGAAAGTTTGTTTGTCGTTCAGTGAGTTGCAAGTTAACAAAGTAATCAATGCTGGGCAAGCTGTTATTTACTGACAGTGTATGTTTTAATAAGAATATGAATATGAATATGAATATGAAATGCACCGATCCCAGCGTGGCTTGACCAGACTCGATAAATCGAATGAACCCCAAGATTTGCACTAGCCCCTGGAGCCTCATGCTTCATGGTGTTACAGAGGCCATTGCATATCAAGAAGTAGACCGGGGGGCGCGGTAATGGTCAGGTAGACGTGCCCATAGGATAGGAAAGGATTGCGAGCCTACCGGATATGCATCCTTGAGTAAGCATTGGACTAGTGGAGAGACGGGTGGTATTTATTTATAGGAGGGCATCTTTTCACGACGTCGCCGGCATGTTGATTCAGGTCGGGCTTCTTGGGTACGTTCAATTGTTTTCTTAGCTCTTTTCTATGCCGTTGCTTCGCTATGTTCTGTGTTGTTGTTTTCGTAGTAATATTCTGAGTTCTCGCAGCTAACAGTTTCTGGTTTTTTGTAGATATTGCTAGCCGCTTTCTTGATCTTAGTTTTGTCTCCAGCCATGTCCTTTCAAAACTTGATTCCCATGTCGAAGTATTTCATTGCTTGTTTTAGGTTGTCATTCCTTGGGTAAATAGGTCGTCCGAGGTTCTTAGATTTGGCCCTGTACTGCATTGCTACCTGCAATAGGTGTGGTTTATCCCGTCTGAAGACGTGTTCTAAGTAGCACATCCTGTGATTCTTGATGCGTTTTGTTACGGTTTTTTCGTCTAAGATTTGGTGCATTTTCTTAATTATTAGTTTATTCCTGATGTGGTTAATCAAGTCTCTCATGATAACTCGTTCATATCTTCTGAGTCTTAATCTGTTCACCTTGGGTCGATACTTTTAAGTCATATGTCATACAAGGTACGATAACTCTTCGATACATAAGTCTAGCTAACTTCCAGTCCATCTTTGCCTTTAGTATGAATGGTAGTAATGATTTTCGTTTCTCGTGGCCTGTTGGCATCGTTTTCTAATTGTGCTTTTTCTGCTTGTGTATGTGCCTAGCTATTTTATTTCGTCCATTGTTGGTATACTTATTCCGTTGAGGGTCACGTTGATTGTTTGCTGTGATGTTAGGGGGTCCCTAATTAGAATGTTTGGTTTTGTTTCGTTTATTTGGAGGCCTGCGGTATTTAGTAAAGGTTTTGTGTGGTATAAGATGCGCTCTAGTCCTTCTAGATCATCTGCAATGAGTATAAGATCGTCCGCAAATGATAATAACAGGGGGAGTGAAACGCGGTCCTGGTCTAGTTTGATTAAATGGGTTGCATCTTTAAGGGTTCTAAGGACTTCGTCGGAGACTAATGTAAAAAGGCGAGAGGAGTGAGGGCAACCCCGTTTAACTCCCTTTCCTTTGATAATTATAATCCAATTGCTTTGCTGGCCACTCCATTTGATGCATGTTCTTACATTCATGCATACCTTGATTATCCTGTTGGTCATCGATTTGTTAGTTCATTGCAATAATTATCCTAATGACTTAATGTCTTTAAGTCGACATTGGTGTTTTCTATGACAAGGGCGATAGGGCCGCTCGCCCTAAATTCGTTTACTTGCAAATCCTTCCTCGTCTAGGACCCTTTCGTGCATAAAATGTGGTAATCTGTTGATCCATTGTTTAAAAGGGACGCTTGGTAGTTGCCTAGTCCTGTTATTGCAACGTCTATTTTTTATTTTTTGTTTTTACTACGCATCTGGCGTAAATTCTGTAGTACCATTATGCAGCGATATTCGTTCGCGTCTTCTAGTTTTTTATTTTTGGGATTAGTACCTGCGCGGTTTCAAGCCACTTGTCCGGCACTGTATTCTGTGTCCAGGCTTTATTCTTGTGTATAGTTGCGGTTTCCTGTTATATTTACAATCTGTGTTGTTTGATGGAAAGTAATGTAAACAGTGCTGCTCGTCACTATTGTTAAAGATTCTAGTTGCAATGGCTCAGAAAGTAAAAGTTGTTCCTTATCAGTCGCAGAAAAGCGAAACATCATTAATTATTTTGAAAGAAAGAAAGAAAACATTTTGCAACAAAAAAAAAACAGCCGACTTCCGGAAAAACACTACAAAGTGAAAAATAACTTTAATTTCGGAAGGTGGTGACAAACAAATTCGAATACATATTCGAAGTCACCGACTTTTGAAATTAAAGTTATTTGTCACTTTGTAGTGTTTTTCCGGAAGTCGGTTGTTTTTTTTTTTGTTGCCATAAGTCTTTTAATTTGCTTCAACGGGATTTGAACCAACTGCAACGATCCGTATTAGTAGAAGTAAATCGGTCTGCCGCTGCTGCAAAACCATTCACCACTTCTATCCGGAGATTGCGTAACACAATAATAGAACGAATGAGTTTCATTTTGACAGTTCAACAACATTCATTCATTCATTTTACGTTGTTGAGCAGAAACATTTTTCGAACATATGAAGCAATGGATTAGCAATATTCCCTATACCTAGTGTGTTTCGCAATTAGAATGCTGGTCTCTCGTTAATTCAGTTATCTGTCAGTAGGTAGATAGATCTGTAGGTACATACATACGTACATAATTGTTTTCAAAGCTGCGGAAACGTAAACGTTTCTTAACAGCTTTCGTCTGCAGATAATCATGAAAACTATATTTTTTACATCAGCATAAACATAAAAATATAAGCAACCTCAAAATTCAAATAACCATCTGCCAGAATTTTGAACTTGTTTGCTGAGCGGATCACGAACTTTTCCGATCAAGAAACTCATTTCAATACGACCAGCCGATCAAAATCCAGTCAATACCGGTGAAATCCGGATACGTGACAGTTTTGTCAATGAGAATGTTGAACTCACCTGGATTATAACAATATGTCGTGGGCTTAAAATACTTTCATAAAGCATTTTACGGAATTTTCGCCGTACATAGAACATTTTATTTCGTTAAATATTTAAACAATTTCGCTCGGCATGTCTGCGGGTTTGGCCTTGAACAGGGCTGGCATGCAAAACTTTTTTACTTAGAAGTTAAGACGAACTACCGACAACTGTTTATGATATTTTAGAGTGCCTGTATCTTAGATAATATTCTCAGAAGTTTCCGTCCTGAAATAGAAACAGGAATTTTGTAATTTAAGCCACTTTGATGAGACAATCGTGAATTGTTTCAGTTCTTAGACTGACTTTATTAATATTGGTATCGATCTGAACTTTGAAATAAGTTAAAACCCAACAAACGGAAGGACATCATTCAGGGTTCGAACATTTTGTACCCAAAAATTTCAGTAGAATAAAGTTTTATATTTAAATAACACTCAATTGCAATTTTTTCTACCATTAAAACTAGAGTATACAAGTAACCCTTCCTCTGCTATTAAAGTGATGTTTGGAAATACTAAAAACTTATTTTGTTTTTTATAGTAATAATGTTATCATGTCTATTATTTATACCATAGGCTTATCTGTTTGCGTCTTTAAACGAATTACTAACATTTTGTTGGCAACAATATGATTATTGATACTTTTAATCTCAAATAGAAGCTAGGGAGTTAATTGTAGAGATCTGTTGTAATAATAAAAAATCTTCAGGATGTCATTTTTCCGGCACAACATTTTTTGGATACGAAATGATTGTAATGATATGAAATGTCCTTTATTTTTTAAACAAGCCTATCACAGTTTCGAATCGAGTCGAACATAGCTCTGCCAACATCAAAATACATGGCTTTTTCTGACAAATTTCATTTTTTTTAATCTTCTTAGATTCCCTCGAGTGTCAGCCCTGTATAAAATTCTCTTTCAGTTTGAAGGCATCACTTGAATGCCTTGTTGAGTGTAGCGGAACAAAACCGAGTGTTCATCTCTCTCGACTTACGTGTGTCCTCCATGGGGTCTAAATTCAATTGTCCCTTCAGGAGCTCTTGATGGGCATTTCCTTTTCTTTCTACTGCCTTATATTGAAATATCTCAATAAGTAATAAGTACGGTGTATTCGTTTTTGTAAAGGGACAAAGGAGACTGATAAAAAAAAATGTATTTCAATGTTTTTTCACAAACTAATGGACCACACACGAATGTGGATTGTTTTGAACTGGATTAGTGCGCTACGAACTCTAAGTTTTCGTTTGTGGTTGGTGCACCTTTTCATCTCTTGTGTTTTGTACGTTCACAATGAAAAGATTATAACACGTATTAAGACATTTCGCTTTTGGAATGAAAACTTCTTTAGCTGCGTTGAGCGATTTTTGGTATGGGTAAAACTTATAGGTTTATTACCTCTTCACCGACATGCTAAAGTGACGTGTTGTTTTTTTGTTTTGTTTTACTAATAGTCTCCCTGTGGACAGCGTCGTGGGTTCATATTATTACTAAATTTTTTTGGTGAAATTTGCCTTAAGTTAATGTAGCTTTTTGCTATTCCTTTCTATAAAATATAAAAGAAAAGCGACAATATATAGAATCACACGTTTATTTTTCAACAATTTTCCAATCGCCTTAAGCGCTGCAGTTTAAAGCTGTACATTTTTAATCACCCGGGATTTAATTAAGCGTCGGCGATTTAATCCTACAGAAACAAGAAGATGACGTCATCTCCAAAGTACGTATAATCACAAAGTAGGCATTTTTCAGGCTTAGCGGAAGACGCTATGGTCTCTCTAATTATGTAAATCTCTTTTGTCTTGAGCTTATTCTATTACAGCAAAAATTGTAGCTAATAATTCTTGACAGTTTGTTGCTGGAATTACAACCTAATTCTCTGGTGTTAAATGTTAATTTTCTTTGGTTATTGTGTGCTTGAAAATGTTTAAGGTCATTCGGAGGTCGTTGGCCGCTATTTTCATAACGAGTTCTTTACTATAGTTATTGAGTCTAGAATTAGAGTTGGTTAAACATTAGAAACGGTAGGAACAAATGCTGGAAGTAGATTAGATTAATATTTTGTATTTACGGAATCCTACAAACCTACTAATATTCTAAATGTGACAGTTTGTGAAGATGTTTGGATGTTTGTCACTCAATCACGCAAAAACGGCTGAACGGATTTTGATGAAATTTGGCATACAGATAGATTATAACCTGGATTAACACATAAAATATTTTTAATACCGGTTGTACGTTCCCGTGGGATAATTTCCGACCTGGACGCGGGCGAAGCCGCTGGCAAATACTAGTAGAAAATGAATGAGGGGTATATTTGCAGTACCTATCTAATGTTTGACCACAGAACATATTCAAACTTTACAATAATTTAATAAGTAATACTTTATTATTCATTAAAAGTTGGCATTTGCCAGCGGCTTCGCTCGCGTGGAGGTCAAAAATTATCGATACATACTATCGGGATAAAAAGTATACTATGTGTTATTCCAGGTTACAAACTATCTGTGTTACAAATTTCATCCAAATCCGTTCAGCCGTTTTTGCGTGATTGAGTGACAAACATCTAAACATGTAAACTTTAATATTTAGAAGTAATACTAGTAGAAATATGAATTGTAGGAATAGAAAAGTAGGAATTACGGAATAGAAAAGAAAAAAAGGGTTATTTTCTATTTGTTGTACCTAATATTTGACCACATATCTAAAGTTTTCACCATTTGCTAACAAGGAACTTGTTTTAAACTTAATCAAAGTCTACCATTCAAGTTATTCATTCAAAAGAATGTAAATTTTTAAGCTGTGGAACCCAAACTTTAGAATAATTTATAGCCTATAATATGTATTAATTTTTAGTTAATTCGTTCACATTAATTATTTCATGGAAAAGCAATGATTGCAATGTTATTATTATTTATCTATAAGCAGGTTCCCCAGAGAGGATTACGACCTCATTTTCATCCCTCAATGTCTCCTGGTAATCCGTGTTGCTATTGTAAATAAATGATTAAAACTGCTAATTGTTTTGTTTGATCATTCAACTTATTATTCATTAGGTAACATTATTAGTATTTAGGTAGATTTATTTTTGTTGTTCACTTACATAACAAGAATTATGGGAAATAATTTAGAAATAGAATGTAGCATATTTTAGCCCAGTATTTTTTTGAAAATGTACAAAAGGTTCTTTTGTTTGACAAAATGACCTACAATATGTTCGCACATTGAAAGATTTGTGTACACTCTACATTATGCCTAGCCTTTTTGCCAAATATGTTAGGGTCGGCTTCCAGTCTAACCGGATACCTACAGCTAAATACCTGTATTACATGGAGCGACTGCCTATCTGACTAGACACTGTACAATATTGTCAAAGTGTGAAAATTAAATGGCCGCAGTCTGTAGCTACCTAGACCTCCATCGTGTACTCCGGTGTGCTTCGGATAGCACATTGAATCTTTATATCGTTATACTATCTCTAACTATGTCGGGGTCGGCTTCCAGTGTAGCGGATGCGGCTGAATACCAGTATTTTACATGGGGCGACTGCCTATCTGACCTCCACAACCCAGTTACTGGGTAACACGACATACCCCTCGGTAAGATTGTCAGACTTTTTTGACAAATTGCAGCTGCGTCCAACAGCTTAACGTGCTTCTCGAGCCACGTTCCGCGTGTTCTCGATATGTAATGAATTGTCAGTTTTCACCCATCCATGTACCGGCAGCGTAGTTTAACCTTCGATCGACCCGTGCGGCTGTCCTGCCAGGGGTGCGGCGTGACGGCGAGTATTGGGTAGCTCGCTGTCCGGTAAGGACCAAGCCCGGGTCGACGGCGCGTTGTGTTCCACGCGCGCCTCAAAGAGATGTCAGCACCAACTGATGGGGCCCGCAAGCGCCGATGCCTGCCAGGGGTGCGGGTTGTTCGAAAGAGATACCGCGGCCCCTGGCACACAGGGAACACGTCACACGAGGGTTTTAGTCAGTAGAAGTCTGACACGCCCTCCTGCACCACCCAGAGCGGGAAAAGTTATTTGATGAATTCCCACCCTCAAAGTCCCATAGATATACACCAGTGTGCTTCAGCCATTAAACTGTTATATCATCCTAATGTTACAGGTGAATCAAATTCTTTGATACATTCTATTTAATTTGATTTTAGTATTTTCTAACATAGTTATAAGAACTTTGTTGCTACCAATTATGGACAAATCATTCTAAAATAAACGAATTTAATTTAAGTCTGTCAACATCATCTGCTTAGCCTTTCCCAACTTTGTTGGGGTCAGCTTCCAGTCTAACCGCATGCAGCTGAATAACAGTATTTTACATGGAGCGACTGCCTATCTGACCTCCACAGTTACTGGGTAATACGATACCCTTTGGTAAGATTGGTTGTCAGACTATCGGGCTTTTGATGACCCGTAACAACTGTCAAAGATCCACAAATGACAGTCGAGACCAACGGCTTAATGTGCTTTCCGAGGCACGGAGGGGTATGTTTTTTTTTAAGTCTGTACAGACAGAAAAGCGACTTGATGATGATGGGGAATCCCTTTTCCGCACTTACACTCTCATTCGGTTCGTTGTGCGCGGGGGTTCTGGCTAACAAAGCTACCCTAGTTCCCCTCAGAAGCACAGAACCTGCCTTGGAGCTTCACAGGCTTCACGGAACGGCCTCATAAAAGCGACTTTAATTTTTAAACTCAAACTCAAAGCATTTATTTCAATTAACAGGCACTTTTGAACTGTTAAAAAGTCGATCAGTCGGAAAGTTGAAGCTAGTTGCTCATTCCAAAACGTAAATCTCTATGGAGAAGAACGGACAAGAAACTCCAATATGTAAATATACAGACGACGGACTAGTTGCATTTTCTACAAAATGCTAATACTAACGCTTGAAGCCATAAGCAAATATCAAGTTGGATTTCAATATCGGGGAGTTATGGCAATCTTCCAATACATTGACCACACGATAGCGGCCTTATTTCGAATGACTGGGTGTTTCCCAAGATGAATGGTAGATTGACCATTGTATTTTATTTAACACGCTTTTATTAGCTTCACCTGTATGTTGGTAAGCATGTTTGTAACCAACTCCTTTAAACTTGATTTTGACCCACTTCAAACGGTCAGATTTCATTTAAACTTTGTTGACTTATCGAGGACCGATGACAATTCAATCATTTCATAATTTTTTTCCTTATTGTAAAAAAAGAAACTGAAACATGACGCTTTGGTAGTTAGCAGAACTAAAAAATAGAAAATAAATAATAGATAAAAAAAAAACTAAAAAACACGCTTCAAAAACCAAACTAAAAAGCAGAAAATAATTTAAAAAAGCGTGGGTGCTTTTTGAGGTATTTTTATTATCAATTAATATCAAGCACCCCACGCTTTTTTGAAATTATTTTCTGCTTTTTAGTTTAATTTTTTAAACCGTGTCTTTTTAATTTTTTTCTATCACTTTTTGTATTACTGTTGAAGATAAAGCAACAAATTGTTTACGAAAAATACTTAGCACTAGCGGCCCGTCCCGGGTTCGCACGGATGGTATCCCTAATTTTTTTCTAGTATTAAATATAGCCTATGTTACTCAGAGATAATTTAGCATTCTAATGTTGAAAGAATTTTGAAAGCCGTCCAGTAGTTTTTGAGTTGATTCGTTACAAACGTAGACATTTTTCCTCTTTATACTCGTAATATTACTAGCTTCTGCCCGCGACTTCGTTCGCGTCAAATTTCTTGCTCCCCGACCTACCCCGTCGCTCCCCTCGCCTGCCCGAGCGAGTACTCTCGCATGGGTTTTAGCGTGATGTTATATAGCATATAACTTTCCTCGATAAATGGGCTATCCAACACTAAATAAATTTTTCAAATCATACCAATAGTTCCTTAGATTAGCGCGTTCAAGCAAACAAACTCTTCAGCTTTATTATTAGTATACATAGATAAAGAATATTGCTTTTCCAATTTAATCTTGTGGTAGGCATATACGTTGGAAGACAAAGGCATTTACAAGAAAAATCAATAGAATAGATTCCGATTTATAGAGCCACTTAAGTACAGTGGGTACTTGACAAAGTTGACGAAACAAAGTTTAAAATCAAAAAGTTTACAGCCTAGCTCGAGCCAGCTTCGGCTGAATCTCTCAGGATTGCCAGAAGGCAGCTTGAACTGAATTTCACAGGATTGCCTGAAGAAAAACAAAGGGAAACCAACTGATTTTTTTGGTAGGTTTGGGCTATTAATGGCATATTGACGGATGATTTAATAGCAAACAACATTTTTCTTACCAATCGATTATGAGCCAAATCCTACTACCTACGTAAATAACGTACTATTCTACTAATGACTACTTCCTACTTATTTAGTATTATATATTTGAAAGTTTGTACTCAAACTCAAACTCAAAGCATTTATTTCAATTAAACCATTTACAGGCACTTTTGAATTGTCAAAAAGTCGATCAGTTGGAAAGTTGAAGCTAGTTGCCCATTCCAAAACGTAGATCTCTATGGAGAAGAACGGGCAAGAAACTCCACGGACACTCTTTTAAAATCAAGTTGAATATTACAAAATCTTGGGAACATTATTCTTGTTGCTTCTGTATGTGAGAACAATGTAAAAAAAAAATATAAACAATTCTAAATACAAGATAAAAATAAGCCCTGGAAGTTAGGAGATGACCAGTCTCAACCGACAGCGCCCGTTCACGAACTTGACGCGTGGATCAGCACGATCCAGCTCAATCATTTTGTAGGGAACCGAATGATCCAACACACGCGCCACCATCAGTGAGACATTTATGTGAGCATGACATACTCTCAACTGCCATGCTTTTTCAAGTCAACGTACATCATAACAACACAATAAACGGATGCATGGTACTCACATTTACAAAATTTTAACAAAATGATTCTAAATTATACAAAACTATAATTTGCAATCTATTTGAAATATTAATAAAATTTGATTTCCTAAAAGAAAGAAAAAACATTTATTATATATTGAAGTATATAGTAACTAACACTTGGTTCAGCAAAAATAAAACATTCGTAATGTCACAAAAATTATAATATTATGAACAAAAATGTTCGAAATGTCGGAAAAAATAAAAAAGGGAAGCTTCTCTTTCAAATATTAAAATTTTAACTAGTATGCCCAGGTTGCTGTGGAGCAGCACCAGCATTAAGCCAAGCATTTTTATCTACGATATAATCATCTAACTTATAATATGCTTGTCTACATAGTGTGCGTTTAATGCATGATTTAAATTTATTTTCATTTAGTTCAAGAATATCGACTGGTATTTTATTATAACATTTTACACAGTACCCCATAAAAGCAGTGATTACAATTACAATTAGATGTTTGGATGTTTGTTACACAATACACAAAAAAAGAAAACGTCTGAATGGATTTGGATAAATTTTAACGCACAGATATAGTTTATAACCTGGATTAACCACATAAGATACTTTTTATCCCGGGAGTACGTTCCAGCGGGATAACTTCCAATGTCTAAGCGGCCGAAGCCGCAGGCGAGACCTAATATAGAATAAATCAAGCTTCAACAGAGTATAATAGGTTTAGCTTTTCCCTACAACATGTGACCATGTTAGAGCGTCTAATTTCGTGAATACCGACCTTTGGATTGACTCTTGAAGTTCAATGTATTGTGAGGCACTAAACGGTGCCGGTTGAAATCGATAAGTTATTTCACAACTTTCTGTAGTTCTTCGACATCTATACCTAGTTATTTGCTTTAATCATTTGCTTTGTTTAATTGACGTATCGACAAAAATGTCGGTACGAGCTATCTACCACGTTTACGATCGCACGGACGTAGAAAAATCGCAGCGGGTTTTTCTCGCACATTAGATTTTCAATTCACCGCTTAGCGCCGAGAGTTGATAATCGAACTGTGTGTTTTTCAACGCGCTGGGATGCACTCTGTTGGATTCACAATGCTCGGTTGTACATCGAGAGTTGAAAATTCAATGCGCGATCAAATCCCGGCGCGATATTTGTACATAGGAACGTGGTCTAAGCCTCACAGGGCTCGCAGTCGTCTCGGCGAAACAAGAATTCATTTGGTTATCAATCTGTGTTCCATCATAGTGTATGAATGTGTAGTAAATTAATTTAATCTATGCACAAACAAAAATATAGCGCCGAAAAATTCATCCGCATCTCTTTCTGCTGTTAATGTAGATACCCAAAAGACTGTCGAAAACAAATTATAGCAGTCCACTGCTGGACATAGGCAATTGCACGCCATTCAGGTCAATTCTCAGCAACTGTCATCCAGCTGCTACCAGCCACACTGCCAAGATCGTCGCTCCATCTAGACTGAGGGCGTTCTACCTTCGTTTGCCGATTTGCGGTCCCCACTCAAGAACACGTCTACCCAACGCTCATCAGTTCTACGGCTAAAACGGCCGGCCCTTGCCACTTCAGCTTGCTTAATCTGTGACCTATGTAACTTGGTTCTCTGCCGGATCATCTCATTCTAGATTCTGTCCCTCAGAGAGACGATGGCTGCTTAGTCGAAAAAAATTAGCTTTGATCCCCTATCTGAGCTAAATCTAGATAAACCCTGACATTACCCAAGTCTATACATAGGTCCTAACAAAAATAAGCCTGCAAGAAGAGTGGCTGAAAATGAAACTGACACACGAATACATAGATTGAAAGTCGTCGCTCCTCATAATGCGAGCGGTTTATTATAGCAACAAATGTATTTATAACTTCGCGTTCAATATAGAACATAAGTTACTAAGTGGATGTTAAATGGCTTCTGCCGTGTTATATTTATGTTGGGGAAAATTTTGGGGATGCAGATACCAGTATTGAGGGGTTCAACATTCAGCCTATAATATTCCCACTGCTGGGACACAGGCTACCTCTCGGTGAGAGGGGAGTGAGCCGTAATCACCGGTCCAGTCGGGCTTGTCACATATCTTTGAATTTTTGGTCTTATGACCTGCTGGTTCCTTCACGATGTTTTCCTTCGCCATTTTCAGAGCAGTAGTGTGGTGATGAAATATTTTACACAGAGTAAAGCGCGCCTGTCTGGGTCCGAACTTACGACGTACAACTTGTAAGACGTAGCCGTTACCACTGCGCCACCACTGCTCTCCCCTGCTTAATACCTCTGACATCGTGTATTTTAACTTAAAATATAGCAGGTCAACCAATAACTCTGTTATAGGGAATAATCCCTTTAACAGAGTTATTGGTTCACGAGAGTTGTATGAGAGTAAAAAAATATGGTGTAGCACCGTGCTGTGCAAACGGTGATCAAATCAGGCCACGCTCTAGATAGCCAATGTGGCGTTAAATGACATGCGACAGTCTCGGAGCTATCATAATTATTGCCGTACAGATTTTTCCTGTTACAATAAACATAGAAATAAATCATAGGTATGTCAAAATAGTTTGCAAGTTACGTTCGATCATAATTAAAGATGGGACGTCTATTAATTGTCATTAATCAGGCCCAAATCTCCGCCCTGGAGTGTAAATGTGGTGCTGTCTCACAAATAATGGGGCACTTAATATCTTGTCCAGCGTTTCCTGATGTCTGCACGCTACAGGAGCTGATGGATGCTGCTGAAAGTGCCAAAATCTAGGCTGATTGTATTTAGATTGCTATCAACATGCTAAGAAGTCACTTCACGTCCGTAGTATGAGCTGCTGCTAAGAATTTATTTCGTAATGTAAGATACAAAAACACTTTGCCCGACATTAAACTCCCAGTCCCAGGACTAAACCCAACAGTCGTTCTTGCAATTACAAGCCGAGACCAACGAGGTAGTCCTTCAATCTTTTTATTTTATGTCGCTTTTTTAACCGATCTCAAAAAAGGAGGAGGTTCTCAATTCGACTGTAATTTTTTTGTTTGTTACCTAAGAACTTTCGATTAGATGAACTGATTTTGATTATTCTTTTTTTATTTGAAAGCTGGTGCTTTCCGTGTGGTCCCATTTCAATTTCATATATTATGTAGATCTGATGATGCGTTGCGGAGACAAACAACGCAACTTTTCAAAAAATAATAGTAAATCAACCGCGATTGCTGCTATCACATAAATATGCATTGTTTTGACCCCAAGGATGATGAAATTTCGAATTAGTGGGGTAGGTACTATAACTAAAAAGTGAAAAATAAAAACTTATTCCAAAAAAAAAACAACTGACTTCCGAAAAAACATTACAAAGTGAAAAATAACTTGAATTTCGGAAGGCGGTGACAAAAAATTAAAATACATATCCAAAGTCACCGACTTCCGAAAATTAAAGTTCTTTTTACTTTGTAGTGTTTTTTCGGAAGTCGGATGTTTTTTTTTTTTGAAAAAAGTTTTAATATAATTAGCCTACACTGTCCCACTGCTGAGCAAAGGTCCCCTAATCCAACTCTTGCACTATGCGTCTAGGTCGTCTCGTCACCTCTTCCGGGCCGGCCTCAGCCTCGGCGGTGCTGTCAATCCTCAGGCACCCACCGTCATCATCTGCCTAAGGTTTTCCCAACTATGTTGGGTTTGGCTTCCAACCTTACCAGACGCATGGGTACCAGATTTAACATGAAGCGTCACGCTACCCCACCGTGTGGAGACTATTGCCCAGCGGTCACAGTGCATGCGGCTGATATGTGCCACCCTGTCCTATTTCATCCTAGCAGCCTAAGTCTAGAATTTCCATTTTTTTTATTATAAGACGTGTAAATTGTTATTCCGGTATCCTTTTTACAGAATAACTTCATTGTTTTTAAACGGCATCTATTAAATAGAACGATTCCTTTTCTTGTGCAGCACCTGTCATTACTGGTAGCTACTCTGTTGATACGTAAACTATACTTATTGCAATTATAATATCTTGAAGGTCACGTCCGTACGGACGGGGTCACGCAATCGTGTCATTGCATTGCACACACGTCATTCATAACTATGAACTATTCTTACCCTCACATCACTAATACTATTGATGCAAAAGTTCAAAATTCTCTCTGTCTGTCTGTTACCTTTTCACGCCGAAACGGGTGAACGGATTTGGATAAAATTTGGTACACAGGTAGATCATGGACTGGGTTAGGCCAGTTGATACTTTTATCCTAGGAGTACGTCTCCGCGGAATAAATTCCGACCTCCACGTGGGCGAAGTCATAAGCAATAGCTAGCGATTGTAACCTTCAGTCCAACACGGATATTATGTATACTTACATTTTATTTCTAATCAAATCTAACTAGCCTGTATTGTGCCACTGCATGACAAAGACCTCTCTCTGTGTCCCATATCCACATTTTATATAGAATAGTTAAAATAGCCATGACATAAATTACGTACATTAGGTGGCATTTGACATAGGTATCGAAACTGATGAATTGTCGGCAATATGTATTTGCTAATGTAACTATACATCTAGTATGCTATGAAACACTTTTTACAAGTTATCTTTTCAGGTTCCAGGTTTCTTGTAGATGCAACACCTGGGTCAGTTTCAAGTCTTCAAGTCTCTCAAGGCACTAATCTGTCTAGGTTCAGTCAAATAATCCTATTTAGTCTATAATATCCCCACTGTTTTATTATGAAACTAAAATGTATATATAATTCACAGTTCCATGAATGTTTTACCCTCCAAGCGCGTCTAAATAGCCTGTAACCTTACATAGTGGCCACAAATTTGCTGTAAAGTTAGACAATAGTTCATAAATGAAGAAATTGTTGTCGTACCTAAAATATTTTGTTCTGCAGCATTGTAATATTATGAAAACTTTTTTAAAATGTGAAGGTAAAGTAAAACTTTTTCGTGAAAATATTTAATAAACTCTGTCATTGCCGCAGTGACCAGACGATAGTGGAATAACGTTGTACAGTTGCTCCGCGAAGTGGTAAAATTATAGCAGACTTTCTAATGACAATTTTCTTAAGATAATTAAATGAAAATATCTTACCATCTGGTGAGATAGAGAGAAATATATAAAATAACCAAGACTCATTTAGAAATTAAAGAAAAAAAGAGAAATATAATATTAGAGTAGAAGAATAGGATCGGTTTTATAACGACTGTGTCCGAATTCTACTATAATATATTTAATAATAATAATATTATAAATGTGAAAGTATGTATGTTTAGATGTTTGTTACTCCATCACGCAAAAACAGCTGAACGGATTTAGATGAAATTTGGCACACATATACTTAATAAGCTGGATTAACATATATGATACTTTTTATCTCGGTAGTATGTTCCCGTGGGATAATTTCTGACCTCCACACCAGCGCAGCCACTGTTAAAGCTAGTAATATTATAAATGTGAAAGTTTGGATGTTTGGATGTTTAGATGTTTGTTCATCAAATCACGCTAAAACAGCCAAATGGATTTAGATGAAATTTGGCACACAGATCATTTATAATCTGGATTAACTCATGTCATACTTTGTATTCCAGTAGTACACACGGCTACATATCAAGCTATACATGTCCAGTTTACGCTGATCCTGCACTGTCGGAAATCCTATACAATGCGAGATCAGCTTATACTGTAAATGTATAGCTTCATGTGTAGGCGTGTGTACGTCCTCGTGGGATATTTTCCGATCTCCATGCGGTTGAAGCCAGTATTAAATACTTTTCTAAAACAAGATGTAAACAAGAAGTACAGGAACTAAGATCCTAACCATGAAGACTTTAAAGTTTAATTTTGAAAAGTGAGTTAATTAATTCGTATCTACTTTTCCCCGGATTATCCGTGTAACCCTTAAACCATGCTCACCGTATATCGTATATAATTTTTCCGCATGGGCGCGCAGTGTAGCCACACGATCGATAGTTCCCACGACATCCGCTCGCTATAATGAGCGTGATGACGTCATTATTATAATTAAGGCTCGTAGTTGTGTGTGTTGAACGAATTTTTATACAAACTTACACCTTTTTGGAAAGGGGTAGGCTAAGATACCCATGCGCCACGTGCTACGCGCTCCAAAATATTTATTTTGCTTCGTTTATACATTGTGCTCATATTACATACAAAGTGACCGAGGGCCCTTGCTCTGCACGTGTGCGAACACAGAACAGAGGATCTCTTTCATCTGTTCTGTGGGTGCAATCGTAACATGATTGAGATTTCCATGCTATATCTAATTTAAGTATTACCCTCCGTATTTATAAACGTTGCTAAAAAATCGGAAACATCGGAAACATTTTTTTTTAAACGTTGCCCCACACTAGAAGTTACTCCTGTATTGTGGGTGCGTTTACAAACATTTAAACTCACATACACTAACACCCAGACCCGGAACAACTATTTGTAGGTCATACCAATATTTGTTCCGTGCGGGAATCGAACCCGCGACACGCAGCGCAGCAGTCAATCGGTTAACCGCTGCGCCAACCGCTGCTGCTGCTGCTGTGCTCAAAGTTAATTTATGATTAGCGTCTGTTTAACCATATATTTTCGAAGTCTAAACATCTCTTAACTTTAAGCAACGTTTATAAATAAAAGGGTACCTACATTTTAAAGTCACATAATAGGGTAAAACCGGGAGAGATGGACCACATTTTTTCTAAATTTGATAACTTTTTTATTTCTTAACAACTAATAAACATTCTGGAGTTAAACTAACTAGCTATTAATACTGAACATTTATAATTGTTACATGGCACAATCATAGCTTCTATAAATAAACAATTAAAATATTTAAAAAAACTACCCTCGGTCCGTCTCTCCCATACTATATGGGTGAGTTGGACCAGTAAGCAAGGAGAGATGGACCTAACAAAAAATAATAACTTAAATGTCTTAAACAATCAAATAAACATTTAAAATAAAACATAGATAAACAAGAAAATGAAAGAAATGTTTTAATTTGTCCAAAGTCCTGGGCACAGAGACACTGTCGAATTAAAAGTTCCTTGTTTCGGCGAAGAAAACTATGTAACCACCCATTTCTAGTAATTTTCTTATCGTGACTAAAGTTTTGTTTAATATGAAGTTTTTCTGCTAAATTATATACCATTTTACGCACTGATTGCCTCGACGGCGTAAATCTACTTTTCTGTAACTTTTTAATGTGCATCACAATCTTTTTCTCGTTTTCCGGCAGCAGTATACCACTTGGACCGAGAACATAATTTTTTGTCAAATTTTTATTAGCAAGTCTTCGCTTAAAAGTTGTTTTGGGTATACCAAATGTTTTGCGGCTTCATACTCATTCCATTGGAAACAGCCTCAAATGCATCATTTAGTGCCTTCTCAGACCATTCCCCTCCACATACATCACTTTTACGTTTATAGGTATTACCTAAAAAAAGAATAACTTGATTATTTTTTTTAATTTAAAAAGAAAAAGTAACAGTAAAAGCCTTAAACAATTAAAATGAGCAAAAAAAAAACGGTTTACTATTGGTCCATCTTACCCATACATAACGTGGTCCATCTCTCCTAAATCGTGAGGAGAGACGGACTGCTTCGATATGCTATAATCACAATAAATAAACAAAATATTTTGAGGTTAGTTTATCATTTCATGAACATAGTAACCACAAAACATCGATTCTTATTGTACAAACACAATATCTTATACGTACCTTTGTTTTAAAATACATGCACAAAAAAAAATCACGCATCCGATACCTTTCAATCCGTATTTTATTAATTTTACAAACAAAAATATAACAGACTCGCTTTCATCATGGAGCAAACAGGTTGAGAAGTACGCGTCAGTATTGCTGGCTTAAATAAATTTAATAGTTTGGTAGAAATTACGATGGTCCGTCTCACCCGCTGGTCCATCTCTCCTGGTTTTACCCTAAATGACGGCAAAAATTGCATCAAAATCTATATCAATAAAGAAGATTTAAGTGGTCATGCAGACAGGCACGGAAAGCAACATTGTTTCATACTTACTATGTATTAATGCATATACAGGGTGTAAAAGAAACCCTTTTGCTATCCTTAAGCACTAAAGATAACAGCTGGTATAGAATCATAATACATAGTTTCAGCTCAAAATAAATACTCTAAGAATTTGTACCAAATTTTCGGTTTCGTATGTTTCTTAAATTCAAACCATAACAAACGTGTCACCGCACTACGTAGGTCAATAACTTTCCACGTTACTTGCCAATATCACGATAAATCTCTTCCGAGTGATGCGTTTGTTTCAATTTGTTCTGGTATTTACATCAATGTATTAAAAATTCGCATAACTTCAGAACATGTAGGATAGGATTAAAAATCCCTTTCAATATCATTTAATATCATCGAAAGAAGCCGTGCCCTTGGTATGTATATATCCTTTCCGTTACACGTTGTATATGAATATATAATATATATGTGAACGAATATATGAATATACATATGTCAAAGCCAACCAGCCTTTCAGGGAAGCAGCGCCACCACCCGCCGCTCGCTCCGCTCGCTCGGCTTACGCGCGGTTGATCACAGATCTAACTTACCTCACCCATTTGGTTGAGGTGCCCAGGCTAAGTTACTGCGACCAATTCGGCTCGCACGTGGTTGGTCACAGTTCTAACCTAGTTAGGTTGGAACTGCCTGAATGATATATTCATTTGTAGATTTCTTTTCAATGTATCATTCAGGTCGCTGGTTGAAAGGTGATGTTTAGTAAAAGGGCTAGTCTGTGTACTGACCGGGGATCGCGGAAGTCTTATCAGGTCCCGTGATCCCCGGTGCAAGTGTGGGATGGTACACCAGGGTGGTTTTAGTCAGTAAGAGTCTGTCAGACCCCTCTGCCCACCCCAGGGCGGAGGACATCCATGAGGATTTCCACCCCGAGACAAAAAATCAAAAAAGCTCTGAACTGACAGGCTACATAAGCTAGTTGGCTGCGGCAGATACATATGATACAGAGAAATGCCTGTGTAGAAGTTTCTTGTTGGTTCCACTTGTGTTTGTGTTTATTTTAGAATAACTTTAAACAACAAAGTAACTTCAAGAATTTTGTCTTACAATGTGGGAATTTTGTATACGTGGGAGAATTTGTTTAAATTTTTAATCAATTCGGTTTTGTTGCCAAAGAAAATAAAGTTTTGTTGGTGTGAATGTGTTTATTATTTAGTACTGCGTATAGTCTGCGTTTTATGTCGACGACGGTCAGGGTAAAACCTTTTTTAATGTAATTTGTTGGAACACAGGCCCATGGAGCATCTTAAATTATTGAAAATGGTTATCGCCTGCTCTACTTATGTAGGTATGTCCGTATGGATTGAGGATCCATGTTAAACGCGGGTAGGTACTACCAATTTTTTGTAGTAAATTACCCGAATTTGTAGGCCCGATTGTAGTACACCAACATTTCGACATTTATGTTTAAGTTATATGTAATAGGGGCGACTCAAGGGGTGACTCAATTGCCCTCAACCGGGTACAAATCCGGACATGGGCTGTTACTAAGAAATTCCTAATGGAAAAACCCAGCAACACTTTAACCGACTCGGGAATTGGCCCCAGGACTCAGTAGCAACACTTGCGAGTACTAGAACAATGAGACAGCCTAGGTATGAGCTTATCTAAAATATTGCACCCTTACCTACGTTTGAACATATTTAAGTTACTTAAGCTTTATATCTGAGAGACGTACAACTAAAATAATTGGGTATGGAAACATGGAGGATAAAATTATTTGTAAAAATCTTAACCTGCCTCTACACCGTGAAAAAAACTATATCGTCCATTTTTCTATCTCCAATCATTTAAGTCGTAAGTCACTCAGTTATGAAACTGATAAAACATGTTGCTCATTACACCACCTAATGGCTTAAAAATTCTCTAAAGCACTTAATAAGTTTTTATAGGAAAATCGAACTTCCTGTATATCAAAAATGCTTTTACACGAAATAGCCCACAAAAGCTGTTTCATTTAACGTCTTATACAGCCAACAATTACACCCAGAGCCATCGACATCTCTCATCTGAAGTGGGACCTCGGGCTTCAGATCTTAGAGCGGCTCTCGATAAGGTATTGTTGCTTGTACCATATTAAGCGCTGAAGCTGCAGTCCTGCATTATTGAACGGTCACCACTTCTGATCTATTGTGATCGGAGCTTCGTTCAAGACGAAATCAAGATTTTTCTATTTTGATCGGGAGTTTTTATTGGTCTGTGATTTTATAGTGAATCCGTGATTTCATGTGCGCATTTAATGACTGTCTTATAACGCATTAAGTTGACCTATCTCTGGGCTGAATAATTATTTACTCACTTATTAATACAAAAAATATTTGTTTATTCTACGTTTATTATCTCTTCACCATGTTATGGACTAAATGCTAAACTTTGACAGTAGGGCACGAAAAAGGAGCTAACTTTGTGAGAGCCTGGTGCCTGAGGTAGGTTTATATAATATATCTTTCTTTAAAAAGTATTCTGTATGCGGAGAGGAATTCGTCGTTTCAGTAGTTCTGCAACACTAAAGAACACTGAATTATTTCTTAGCAACCAGATCTGAAACTGGTAGAAATTAACTCAGGAACCATATTTAATACTTATAGATATCAGCTCCAAACTAAATTCAACTAGATTTTAAGCTATGTAACCATAGCTTAAAATCTAGTTGAATTTAGTTTAAATAAAATAAAAAAATAAGAAATAAGAAAAAGCACTACTTTTTTCTCTAAAGAAGCCATTTACATATCTAGAGAAGCCACAGCGTACAGAACAGGAAGGAACTTACAGAGTATCTTTGAATTAAATAAAATAAACCTTCGATTTTAAAACTTTCCCAATCCCTAGAGAGACCACAGACTACGCTCTATGTGTGGTTAGGCGAAAAAATGAAAATTCCCGTACACGCGGTTAGAGGTGGCCAGTTATATATCGATTGGGCTCTCAGTGGCTGAACTAGCCCACAGGTGTTGCCATACGGAGCTGGCGTCTTACCAAACCTTCTTTGTTACAATTTCGGCGTTCGATTTTTAAATGCAGATTTTTATTAAAATGTCTTTTCGTGTTTTCGTTGAGAAGTTGTGTTGAGAATGTGTTTGAATGGTTTTGCTGAAGGCTGCTTGAATTCAATGTTTGCTTGAGTTTAAGGTAAATAATAGTATAAAGTATAGTCACCGTATTTGTATGTCTGTTTTGTACAACTTAAAAAGGTCTACGGAAAAGTCTGCGATATTATAAGTCTATCTTTGGATAACTCACAGTAACCACTTTTATCTTTTGCACTGGCAGTCTGGCCGGTCGGCCGGCATGCCCCGTTGCCGTCCACGCCGTAGTGAGACATTCTATAGTTTTACGACCTCCGTCACACACACTGTACACCCGTGTGAAGCCGGGACCGGTCGCTATTGTAAAATAAAAGCGATTTCTTCCCGGTTACATAAATGAAAAGCTTGATGGCTCAAGATTTTCAACAAAATTTTGAAAATAAACTCTTTTACATTGTTATTCTTTGCTGTACAGTTCAGTAGAAACACAAACAGTGTTTTTATTAAGAAACAAAGAATATTAAATGACATTACTCCATTATTTATCGCCTTTACATATCGACATCTCGATGTTCCACCGCCAACGTACGTGCACCATCAAAAATGCATCAATACAAACTCATATTTAAGAAATGTGCTATATAATATTGCGTGCAAATATCCACAATAACTATTGACAAAAGATCACGTATATTTAGAAGTTATGTTGATTTACATAAATATATACTTCTACTGCCATTCTGTGAACGTGCAATCGAAGAAGTTCTAAGTATTTATTTTATGGAGAGCATACAGCTATAAATATTTGGTTCGGAGAACGCTTTCATGTGGGAATTATTTAGTAAATAAAATACCTTTCAAAATTGTGGAAATTGAATTTGCTAAGTTTATACAGATTTACGCAAAATTAAGCTACGTTAGCTGTGGTTGGTCCGTGGATGGGTGACGATCTTTACATACCAAGACACCTCCGTGCTTCGGAAAGTACTTTAAGACGTTGGTCCTTTCCCTGTTGGGGTCGGCTTCAAATGTAACCGGAAGCAGCGGAATACCAGTATTTTACATGAAGCGACTGCCTATCTGCCTTCCACAACCCAGTTACTGGGTAACACGAAAAATCTTGGTAAGACTGATTGTTAGACTTTCGGGCTTCTGACGACTCGTAACGACTGTCACAGATCCACGAATGACACCCGGGATCAAATACTACAGTTACAGTCTAAAACCCGAACTTAAAATAACAAACAATACGGAAATTCTCACCTACAAAGCATTCAGGTATAGTTCAACTGAAATACAAGATCGGTATGCCATTTCTGCAGTCGAAGTTGATTTTGACAACGCAGCCGAACGTCAGAATCGTATAGCTAACGAGCATCGATAAAATCCGATAGACATTACGAGGATTTGCACCGTGAACGGTTTCATTGCTCGCTTAGTTCGACTCGTAGTTTTTGTCAGCAATACTGAGCCATCAGTGTCACGGGTTGTTTTTTTCATGCTTGTGAAAATGCGGGAAAATATTTCGGTGATTTTATTTTATGTATTGAATTTTTAAAAACAGGTCTATTTTTACTTAGTGTTTTATGTCGGAAGTGTCGAAACTAGAGTAAAAATACTGAGTCCATGATTCGATTTGTTTTATGAATGTTACTGTTTTGTTTATCGATAGTATTTTAATATCGCTTTAGGGATATTTTTCGGAGAAAATTTGTTTCGAAATTCCTTAAATATTAGCGCGGATTTTAAACCTTTTACATAATTTAATTTACGGATATATGCAGTTATCTAATTTTAAAATCGAGAGAGTAAAAAGAGTAATTTCGTTTTTAAAAGTGGTTCTGATGCAATCAGGTACTGGATTATATTCCAATTTTGAAATCAGATTGGATTAACACACAAGGAGAATGAAGAATTCCGTGTTTAAAAAACGCTCAACATAGAATTGTTTATCATCTTCGGCCTAAAGCAGTCCACTGAGGAACATTATCTTCTGCCTAGCCTATTCCCAAGGGTTTTTGAGGCCGGTTTCCATTCTACCCGGATGCAGCCGAATACCGGTGTTTTACGTGGAGCGACTGCAAAATTTCGCGTTACATACTGACCCACATTTTATGTTTCCCCAACATTTATTTACTCTACCACGTAAAATAATATTAGTGGTCTGGAAAATTAATTCTCAATGTCGAATAATTAAGCCCAATATGTTACCCGGGTCCCTTCGGACTTACCCTCCCGCCCAGCAGTTATCGGCGATGTAATCTACAGGGCACCTGTGGGCCAGGCCAATCAGTCTTACAGTTTTCAACAAACGGATAACCCTGTGAGATGGTGCCCTCCAGAGGCGTTTTCAACAAAATTTAATTCAATTTATTATGCAAAATGGAGTAATATATCTTTTTTTAGTCCTTTAATGTTCGGAACTGTCACAGCGGAGGATTCTGAAGTTAATTGATGTGTATGAACGGCGCCGCTGTTCAAGCGCTCGTCTCCGTAGAGACTTACAAATAAAAGTTGGTGAACCTTGCTTGTAACTGCGGCTAAATGGGATAAAACAAAAGTTTGGTGCTTCGGTAAATAAATTGGGTTTGGATTTTACCATCTTTGCTTAATATAGAGTTGGTGAATCAACTGACTGAACTGGGGAAACTGAATTTGTTTCGTACATAGATTTTGTGTGGCTAATATTATTGAAGATATGAACAAGATATTCTTTTTGTAACATGTGCTGGGTTTCCGTTAAGTTAGGTTAGGATGGGCAACACACCGTGTATCTTCCTTTCTATGTTCTTCTTCTTCTTCTTCTTCTCTTCAATTCTTGGCCACCCAATGTTGAGTGTAGGTCTCTTCCAAATCTCTCTTTCTATGTTCACCTTTTGTCAAATTATAAAAAATAACAATAACATAAGAAACAGCTAAAACATAAACTGTCAGACATTTTGAAATGCTATTATATTAAGTACCTAGTAGTATTCAGCTGTACCCGGTTAGACTGGAAGCTGACCCTTTATAACCCAATTACAATTCTAAACTGCCTGTAATTGGTTGATTTGAAGTAAATGCGCTGAGTTTCAGTTTTACTGTAAAAAAACCGCGTTTATCCCTAGAGTGCCTAGGTCGTTATTGCTGGTAAATAATGCCATCTTCTGCAACCATTAGTTGAAGAACGAACGAATAAATGGTTAGCGGAAATTAGCCTCACTAAAGTGCTCCTCATTTCCTTCACCCCTACCTACAAATCTATCTTCAAGTCGTTTGCTGACGACATGACCGTGCGGGATGGAAAATCTAATAGCAATTTTAATGATAGACACTTTTTATAATATTTGTCATATGTGTTGTTCAGGCGGAGATGGTGGCGGTGGCAGTCGTAGTCATTTATTGTTAAGGGATTATTACAAGCCATATTTAGATATTACAAGGAAAAATACATTAAACGTAAATTTAAATATCTAAAAATAAAACAATGACAAGCAAGTTACAACAAGCTACATAATAATCAAAAATACACAATTCACAATTATACATAAGTAATTTATATAGCACTAACATGTCAACATTTCATTCTTGCAAATTCGTCAGTTGCAACTGACGAATTTACAGGAATGACGTGAACAACGATGTGTAAACAATAAGGAGATACCTTATCAAATAACCTTCATTACAACTGTCAGCCACTGCGCCGCCATCGCAATACGCAGGCCAGTTTTTTCTGAAGGGTGTCCGAAGTGATCAATTGCTATTTGTAGTATTATTGTCAATCGCTTCAGTTACATTTGGTAGACGATCAATGTGCGCATCAACGTGTATCAATCACGTAATTATTGACAATTGCAATTGATCGTTTCAGGAATTCAACAGCGCATTAAGACAGCCGAGCCACTTGGTATACCATGTTCTAAAACACTCTAGAATTTAAGAAATATCGTATATTCTGCTAAAACTATATAAAAATATACCAACAAAGTTCTCAGTTTCGAGCAAGTAAAGTTAATGGAGTGAAAAATGTGAGAACGTAGCTTGAAAGTGATGGCAAGTAATCTGTCACACTCGAGCTCAAGAGAAAGCTTCAAATTGATATTATGTTCTAAAGCCCTGACTATATCTCTTCGACCTAGCTTAGTTAGGGCTTACTGCTATGGTTTAGTTTGATAAAAGGAACCTATAAAAATAAGTTACAGTAGAGTAGAGTAGGTACATCATATAAAAGCGAAAGGTCACTCACTCATTCATACATTCATTCACTCACTGATTAATCATGAAATCCCAAAAAATACTGGACCGACAAAGATGAAATTTGGCACAGAAGTTGAATAAGAGTAGAAAACGTCAGCTATGAAACGATTTTTGGAAACTCCCCCGTAAAGCGGCGAAATAGGGGTGGAAGCTTGTTTGAAAATGTTTCTCCCTTGGGCCAGAGAAGGCTGTTCCAGATAATTTTCAACATTGACGCGGTCGGAGCCGCCTGTAGCAGCTAGTATTCCATAAGGATGATGGTACATATTCTGATTCATTTTCTGGAAGACGAGATGTCGGTCGTCCTGCGACGAGATGAGCGGACGAAATTCTTGGCATCGAGGGAAAACTTGAATGAGGCTGGCACAGGAGCGTGGGAATTGGCACGAGAAAATAGAGGCCGCTATACTCAGTCGGAAAAGTCGGGCTGTGGATGATAATAACTAAATCTATAGAAGTATTTTCACCTAGTGTTTTGTTGTGATAGGATACGTGCGTGCAAAAATAAAGCCTATATTCTTTTGGAGAATATAGGTAAGACCATGTTTTTATGATTGGGAATATATAATAATTCTGTTTAAATAATATATGTATTAAGGTAGGTACACAACAGAAAAAAATTGCAGGATTAGAAAACGAATTTTCGGGAAACTATAGAAAACTAGTTAAGTACTTACCTAAAATGTTCCGTGTGGTGCCGGACGTAAAGAATAGCACCATCCCATTTATTCCCGTGGGTGTCGTAGAAGGCGACTAAGGGACTTACTAGAGAATGGGCAGCAGCGTTCTCTATGTATTTTACCACCATACTGCGATCGACAACCCGCCTGCCAAGCGTGGCGATTATGGCAAACCCCCCATATTTGGGGGAGGCCTATGTCCAGCAGTGGACGTCGTCAAAGATGATGATGAGTTAAGTACCTTACTAGGTACTTTTTGTCGTAATTCCGAGGACTAAAATATCGTAGTATGAATTAAAAAAAAAAAAAAACTATTATACAACATGCGTTACCGTGTCACATAAAATACGTTTGATTAATACAAATGGTAGATAGAATCTACTAAAAATGCACTTTCACATATTTATGAATTAAGTATAGAACATATCTATCCTGCGAAGTAACTGCGTAACACACAAACAGTAGTAATGGCTTTCATTTTGACGGTTCGACAACATTCATTGCGTTATTGATTGAAAGAATATTACTCAATTTGGGTGCTGATTCCACAAGGAAGATTGCCTCTCTAGATTTATTATAATTTCTACCTTCAACTTTGTGTTCGGAATTCAGGATACTAATTAAAGTTAATAACTCCGTTAATCTCTGCTGGGATCAGAGAAATGATCCTTTCACTACAATTTACTTTATAAGTTATCTGACTAGTGTTATATGAATGCTCTTTATTTTCATTTTAGTTTGAAAAGTCAACCGGTGTTCTGTTCGCTGTTTTATTAGTATGGATTGCAAAAAAATTACCATATCGAGGAATATGATTAGTTACTGCAAAGTTCATTGCTTGTGTTTTTTAAACAATACATAGAGTTTTAAAGCTATTTCAAGTTAAAAATATATTTATTTTTAAATTGAGAACTAGCTCTTCTATTTAAAACTCTTAACTAATACCTTTACCCCTTATATGTTGGTTTTTAAAATAATTTTAGCAATCAGAAGGCCAACTCTCGTTATTTAAAACGTTCAAAATCTATTCACAGTCTCACCTCAGTGACAATCAAATGTACAAAACTTGTAAAAATGTATGGAAATTCGAGGTATTTTTGATAGATTGAAACTGACCAATCTCAGTTTCAATCTATCAAAAATACCTCGAACGGTGAACGTTCTTAAAATTACGAGAATTGCCCCTCTGATCTTGTAAAAGACAGTAGGCTCAGTAAATTTCAGTACTTAGTACCTTTGACGGTGGAAAATAGTATTTTTGATTTGATTACTTCCACCCTCCAATACTAATACTACTTAAGAAAACAGTGAAACTAATCAAACATTGTCAAATCTGCGAGGAGTTTTCATTTGTATCCACCAATCCAACTGAGAGCAGTGGAGGCTCAGTGGTATCAGCCTCAACTTACGTGTTTGTAGGTCGGGAGTTTGAAACCAGCCAGGTACACATAGCATCATTAAGTAGTTACCCCCCAAAAAGACATGTGCGTTCAAACCCGTGCTAGGCCCAAGTTACTTTTTGTATTTTGCGAAAACATTTTATTATAATTACTGTATTGTTTTTGTGAATATGGTTAACATTTACGAATTGTTAACCAATGTCTGATTAGACCGGGAGTTTCAAGACCGCTTGCCGTGCATAAGATCGCAAGTTCAAATCCTCCTAGGCACTAAATGCGATTTTTGCTATGCCATATATTTTTTTAAGTATAAAGTATTTTCTATTTTATTTTAGTAATATTTGTAAACAATTAAAAATCAAGAAAAATAAAACACTTTAATAATCGTTCAATAATATTTATTGTTGCTATTATTTAACTAAGTTTGATCTTATTTTACTGCTTGCAAAGATTTATATTTTACAATTTATATTAATAATTTACAGATAGCATATTACCTATACATATTTTGCCAACTGGCAAACGGGTCTCTAGACAAGTGGCATCCTATTGACGCATATGATAAAATAAGGAGCGCTATAAATATTGTAGTTTGACATAAACTAACAAAATGTCACGTTGTTTGACAGTCTGACAAGCGACATTTAAAAAGACAAGTTTTGAAGCGTTTGCAACTTGTCTAGGACCTACAAGTTACTTTGGCAGGATTACGATCATGAGCATATTAAGTGATTAAACATGTTATCAATAGATAATCAATTAGCATCTCTTAATAACTCATGATATTTACTTAGAATATTTTGCTATACTGATTGAAATAGTGGGATCAAATGAGTTTAATGGCTTCGTTGTTTATTTTCTTCTCATACTTACTTAACTAACATAACCGCTGTGAAAGTACTACATTTAGTTAACAAAATGTTTATACTACAGTATTATACAATTTTACTTTCCTATTATAATACCCGAGGTTGCGAAGTGTGAAGTGATGAAACATACCCACTTATTAAGTTTAGTAGCGAAGAGGATGACCTACCCGGGGTTGCGAAGTGTGAAGTGATGAAACATACCCACTTATTAAGTTTAGTAGCGAAGAGGATGACCTACCCGGGGTTGCGAAGTGTGAAGTGATGAAACATACCCACTTATTAAGTTTAGTAGCGAAGAGGATGACCTTCGCTTTCAATTATTTGTTGGAGTCTGCTTCTCATTTGAGTTACCATCGTCCGACCTAAATTACTACCTCGCATCAACTCCCAACTCCTCAAAACTTCATTGTGCAAATTAATCTGGGATTTCACTTCGCTTGAATCCCAGTTTAAAACCATTTGACCCCACATATTTTCTATTGGATTTAAATCCGGATTTTTCGATGGCCAGGGGATGACGGTTATGTCAGCCTGTGTAGTGAGCCATTCCATCACTATACGCGAACGATGGACCGAACAGTTATCTTGACCAAAATAGATCTGTCCTTCTGGATAAGCAACTCGCACGGCTGGCACCATAACATCTTGCAAAATTTGCAGATAGGTGTGGCCATTCATGCGCCCGCTTGCTTCTACTAATTCTCCCGGTCCCATGGACGACAAAGGTTTAATTTTGTTCTTAAACATTTGTCTCCAAACAATTGTCATGACATTCAAAATAGAATAAAATAAATAATACAGTATATAATAACAAGTATGTAATGTCTACTACCGAGTTATATAAAGTATATAATTTATAATAATTATGCATAAGTATGTATACTTACTATATTAAAATTATCATAAATAAATAGTTATACAGGCAGTGATACGTTTGTATTCATTGTTAAATACAAAATTAGGTAATCAAATGGGGCGGAATATACATATTCATTTATTTATTGAAAGGAAACTTACCCAATGTTATTCTTCCACAGGCTCTGTTAAATAAAACATTTTGAGGTTGGTATCATTCATTCGGTTTCCTCCACAATATTTTTCGACCATCACAGTCTGATCTGAAGGCTTTTTCGTCACTGAAGATAACGATATTGTTTTCCCAATCAAAATTAATATATTTCTGGGCAAATCGCACTCGTTCTCTTCGATGTTCTTCCGTTAGACATATTTTATTTGCAGGTCGATAATTGTGAATGTTCGCTGCATGTAAATGTCTTCGAACCATGGACAGAGATATTCCATGCCGTTGCGAACTGTAACGAGTGGATGTGAACGGGGATGTAGTGTGAACCTTAACAATATCCCGATGACGTTCAGATTGGTCCGTATATATCCCAGTAGTCCTCCGACCCATGGACCTTGTCTCAACATCGCCGGTTTCTTCGAATCTGCGCACCCATAAACGCACCGTTTGTCTCTGTATAGAAAATATTGGTTTTAGATAAGTTATTATATCACACAAGATACCGCAACTCAACAAAAAAATATCTTAGACCACAAATAGGTAATATTGTAATTCACTTACTGCTATGCCAAGATGTCTTGCAATTCCTTTTATGCTCACATTTTGTTCATACAGAACAACTATTTTTGTTCTCATAAAATTGGAAATCATTTTAAAGAATAATGGTGAAGTCGTAGTCGATTACTGTTTGTCGTTTTAAGTGAACGTAAACATCAAATGTTATATTTGTAACTTGAGGGTAGGGATTAATTTTATAAAGAAAACGTAATTAAGTAAAATTAATGGATACCCTCAAACTATAACACAGTCTATCGATTAGACAGAGACCTAAAGATTAAAAGAGTCGGACGATAGTATATAACAATTTCATCACTACTCACATGGGATCGCTGGCTAGTTCGTTAAACTGCCGGTATGAGTAAGACGACGTTCGGTGATGCGATGGTTCGAATCCAAGTCGAAACAGTAAACTCTTTTTGAAGTATTCTTTAAATTATTCGTAACAAATTCAATGTTGTAGCAATGTAACATTTTAAAACTTGAGGGGTTAGTACATACTGATGCTGTGTGTACCATACTTTGTGTATTTAATTTCATTGCCACTGCTCTTAAAACGGTGATGGAAAACCACGTGAGGAAACCAGTATGTTCCTAGAACAAAAACAATCGAAGACGACATTTACCAACTCGCATCGGGCCCGCGTGCTGTATTACGGCCCGCTCCCTCTCATCGAGAGGAGCCTGTGTCTCAGCCTGATTAAGCTAATCCAGCGTACTGTGCGACTCATCGAAACTACATTTTGGAAGGGGCGACTAGAATCAATTCTATTTTAATGTAAATGTTGACGTTCAAAAGTGCCTTTTATTTGCCTATTTGAAATAAATGCTTTAACTTTGACTTTGACATCACATGTTGTATTAAAGTTCTTGTATTTTGGTTATTCTGTAGTGAAAAGTCATAAATCATCATCACCAAAATCGGTACAAAAGTTTTCAACTATTATTACGACCCAGAGAAGAAAATCATCAAACCGGAAATATCCATACAATAGAAAGAAATCCAAAAGAAACAGTTTTCCTCACAATATTTTTTCATATCATGTAGCTTATTATTTACCCTTCAAGTGCGTTGTATCAATTTCGGGTGTATTAACCCTTTCAGACCACTGCTAACATGAAAAAAAGGACTTGTAAAACCTTCTTCAAAGAAAAATCACTACGGTAACCAAAAGATCGAATCAGGAATGAAGAGATCCATAGGAGAACGAAGGTAACCGACATAGCCCTAAAAATTGCCAAATTTAAGTGGCAGTGGGCACCGACATTGCTCGCAGAACAGATGGCCGATGGGGCCGAAAGGTTTTGGAGTGGCGACCGCGTACTGGAAGACGTAGAATGGGAAGGACTCCCACAAGGTGGACCGATGACCTTGTGAAAGTCGCAGGTATCAGCTGGATGTGGGAAGCACAAGACCGGTTGAAGTGGAGGAGCATGCGGGAGGCCTATGTCCAGCAGTGGACGTCTTTCGGCTAAAATGATGATGATGATGAACCAAGAGATGATGTTAGAAACTATTCCACAAACATTGTCTAGACTATATTTTTTAATCAAAGTATAAGCAAAGCATGAGTGAAAAGTGGCCGCTGCATGTAACAAAATATCACGCCTTGTTTCCCCGTTAGGTTGGGCAGAGGTGTACCTACCTATAATACACCCATATGGCTATACATAAGGCTTTCTTAAAAAAATCAAATATAATATGATTAAACTAGCCATTCAAGCTTAAGTCTACGGGTTAATTGCTTTGCGTAACACACAATGTGCTTGTGGCTAAGTAATAACAGCTGCAAGGGGTCGATCGATCAGGTTCAGCTACGCTTGCTGCGGTTGGTCCGTGGATGGGTGACCATCTTTACATACCAAGACCCCTCCGTGCCTCGGAAAGCACGTTAAGCCGTTAGTCCCGGCTGTTATTCGTGGACTTTGACAGTCGTAACGGGTCGTCAGAAGCCTGAAATTCTGAGGGCCAGTCTTACCAAGGGGTATCGTATTACCTAGTAACTGGGTTGTGGAGGTCAAATAGGCAGTCGCTCCATGTAAAATACTGGTATTCAGCTGCATCCGGTTAGACTGGAAGCCGACCCCAACATAATTGAGAAAAGGCTAGGCAGATGATGAATTGCGAAACACACACTCAGTAGCTATCGCTTTCACAGTTGAACAATAGGAATCACTCGTAACCTTGGCTGATACTACGGAAGCCCGAAACTTAAGGAGTAGACCCTCAAGCGAGCTAGTTCTAAAAATCGCCATACCTACACATACACAGACATACCCAGATTCTTCTCTAACCCAGCGCCATTTTTTTTTTAATAATTACAATAAATGTTTATTAGTACGGGAACCGATCACTTTTCCGTTTTTTTTTTGTTCGAATTTCATTTTACCGAAAACTATTGACCGACGCATGTTTTGCTATATGCATTATTTGACATATTTTTGATCATCGAAGTATCATGTGTCATAGGTAACTTTTTGCTAGTGGCTGAAGCCTCTTTTGAACTTTTTTCATTTGCCAAATGATTTATTTGCCATATTTTCAAACAAAACACAATTTTACGGCATATTCAATATTAAATTCAAATAGTGTCATAAAAATTCAATATGTTGTGCCACAAAATTTAGTGAGAAATGAATCGCTGCAAAACCGACTTCACGCAGTCTTGTCTGCCCAACCCCTAGAGTGTAATTTAAGCCCGCGTAGGCGCGGAGGGGTGGGGTGGCCCGCGGGCTGAGGAAAGGTGGTGAGCGTTAAAACCATCTCCGACGATAAGCACGCGTGGGGCCGCCCAAACCCTGCAGGGCCGGGGCGGTGACAGAAACAAGGTTTGCTGCATGTTGCATGCTTGTTTGGACGCTGCATGCTTGCTTGCATGCTGCCTGCCTACTTGCATACTGCATGCCTGCTTGCATGCTGCATGCTTGAAGCGAGCATCCTCGTTTGCATACTTCTTACTGGGACTACTTAAAACCAGTTTTGGTCATAATCAACTGTTTTGTTAAGTGCCATTACAGTGGTTTAATGAATGTTCGGAAACATTATACTTCGAACAAATGTTATTTCGGCTAAGTGTAACTTCGGCAAAAAGTTTTTCGACCAAATGAAACTTCGGAGTAACGAAAAACATCGAATTGATAGTACGTCAACTAATACAGTGGCAGACGTGACGTTGATGAAGTAAAAAAAAACGAAACGATAATAGTTGAAAAGTTTTAGGTGAAATAACATTCGGTCATATATTTTTCGAACTTATGATAGGTAACCATTTGTACACATAGAAAAAAATGCAACAGTACAAAAGGATTAAGGAAATATTGTACAATAGAGAGACATTAAAGAGCGAACTGATGTCTCCTAAACTAGTCCAAAACTCCATAAGCCTGTGTTTTAGGAGTCAATATTTGCTTGCTCAGCGTAGTGACATACAAAAGGGCCACATTTTTCACATCGGTGGCTTCAAATTTCAAAGAATTCTTCGTATTTCGTCTGTGAGCGTTATTGTGAACTATTTTTCTGAGCTTGCTCGGATTTTAACTTGAATCTTTGATAAATATGATGTCTATTTTTGTACATCTTACTTGGAAAATGCCGTAAATTCCGTAAGAATGTGTTTGTGGTCCACTCCCGGTATTAATACTTAGGTACCCGCAAATTAGGCAAACATTGACAGGGTTGTACGTTTTCGCATGCATTTTTCCGCTAAGAACATGCTTACGACAAAAATCCCTTCTAATATTATAAATGCGTAAGTAACTCTGTCTCTCTGTTACGCTTTCCCGCCTAAACCGCTGAACCGATCGCCATGAAATTTGGCAGAGATAAAGCCAGGAATATGGAAAAGGACGTAAATTACTTTTTAACGGGATAACCGACATCCACCCGGGCGGAGGGGTGGGCAAAAGCTAGTCTAAAATATTTTTTCGTAATATAAAACACCACCGATAAAGTTAATACAATTTCCATTTTATCTACTTACAAGAAACGTGTTTTGAAAACAAATTCACTCTATTTACCTCTGGGCGAAAATATAATACTCATTAATATTATGGAAGTATTTTACGGGTTTTCTTTACTTTGCTTGTTCATGATTTCCAGGAAACTATTTAAAATATTTGCGTCAAAAATGTATGATTTTCAAGTTATTTTGCCCAGTTTCTTCACAGAAAGATTCTCACTTTTCTAAAGTGTTTTTATTTCACGAAGCGACGCGCGCTTTCCTTGTGGTTACCAAGTGTACACACACGCTGTGAATGTGTGTGTAAGCGTGGTACCGTCCGAGACGATGGCGAAGTTGGGAGTGTAAGTGTGAGTGGGTTTCTATGCATGTTATGCGCTGACACTAGTCGTCTTCACACACATATTTACAACGTGTTACTATATCTTTAAAAACGTTAGTTTTTACTGAGTCAATAATTGCAATATCGGGCGATAATTTGATAGTTTGAACAGACAGAGATGGCGCTCTACAAAGACGAACTTTTCTACAACTCCATATGCCATATTTACCTACCTTTTAGATACCTTCCCTTTTATGCATGGGTGATGCTTTTCTTACTAGGGCCATTACAAATGTACTTAGAGAGAGCATATATTACATGAATCATAATGTCAATAACATTAACACAGAAACATACAGCACTAGCGTTGCTCAGTAAGGGTCGTAAGTGCGAACGAGAGGACCGATGAAAATAATTCATGTATCTAACTTTGCCTTTAGAATGGCTCGAAAGAGTCACTCTCTATCCACGTAGTACATGTATTTTCAAAGTATTGGCCAAATGGTAGCTGGCCTCATCAACGCTCGGCAGCACAAACTTATTACTTACAACCAATCACCGCCAGTCATTCAATCGTAACCACCAACGTCAAACGAATTTCAACCAATCAAAATTGCACAGATATATCTCTTTACTGACCGTTCTATATTCAAAGACGTTCTCCGGACGTCGTGTTCAATTAGGCAGCATCCTTTGATCCGATATAATAGCGATTTGACATAAGATAGAATTAAGACTGAGATACAGTATGACCCAGTTCTATTGTCTCTTGTTTGAATGGAGTTAAATATTACCCGACAGCAAGTCAAGGAGGCTGTTGGTAGATCGGCTCGGTGGTATCTGTGACTGGATCTTCGAGGATATTTGCCAATATAAAAGTAAAGAGTAGTGGTACCTATAGTCGTTCGTTGTCAAACATTGTGATTAACGTGATTTTCTAAGGTGTCTTCTTCTATGATGGTATATCAAGAACTTTATATTTAGGAGAAGAGTATGGGCTGAAGATGACTACCTACTAAAGCAATTCTTCTCATTTCCAGATTGACATATGAGGTAAAATCAATACTGTCAGTTTGTCCATGTATACAGTCATCATTAATAGCTAGATATTTTAAAATATGATTACAAAAATGCTAGAGATAAGTAATCCGTACTCTTCTTCTGAGCGTGTCGATGACAAACCCAATTCCAAAAAATGTAAGGCTGTTTGATGGATCAATGATGAAATTAGGAGGATTAAGCAGTTGTTGCCAAAGATTATATCTTCCTGTGGAGGTGTGGCCATCGTCTGGAATGACGCACCCAAGTATTTTTTTTAACCTCTCTGGCACTGAATTAAAGTTGTGCATTGGGTGTCGTGGGTCATCCTGTAACCTTCTCGATGCGGCTGGCTATAGCCCTGCGAATTTTTGGAAGCACGACGCCAGTCAAAAATACGTATTTACTACTAATTTTATTATCAAGCAAGTCGAAAACAGTCTATTTTTAGTCAAGGACCTGTCTAAATTAACGACCCTCGTAAGAAATTAGCTCTAAACCCCAAAATCCCAAAATTAAACGTCTTATTTTTTACATCGAAACCATTCCCCAATTTTTATGGATCCGCAGAACTTGATTAAAACTCCAGTAATTAAGTGAGTCGTTAAAAACAGGTTGTTTTTCAGCGCGAGGGGGCGCGATGACTGCGTACTATCCTCAGCTTTGTATCGGTAATCGTTCTTTTGTTTCGAGCCCACAGTTTTCGTGCCCCGCCGGGGTTCGACGCGGCGTGTCTGAAACTTCACAATCAGCTCTTTACAAGCTTTGTACGGCGTCGGGTGAAAAATGAAACACTCTGTCTATGAGGCCAGTGAATTTTGTTAGAGATTTTATTTAAAAGAGTGTTAAAATGTTGGCATGAAACACGTTGTTTTCGATTTGTCAAATCTGACCAAAACACGTGACCCCGGGATTCAATTATTGATAAAAAGGTTTATTAATATTTTAAATTATTCCGCCAAATAGCCAAAGTTATGAGGTGATTTACCTGCTGCCATTTTAATTAAACATCGAAATTATTTTAATGTTGAATTTGGCTGGCTGTGTTCAAACAAGGTAGCAGTGGCCAAGGGTCAATACAAATCGATTCCTATCCGCTTACCTTTCAGAAACCCCACCTCTCACCCATTATTTCAAAGTACAATTATTTTTATGTGTTTCTAAGCTTTACTGAAAAAACCCATGCGTGCAAAGAAAACCAAACCATCTTACAAAATTCTCTGATTCCAACTCAGTATGAGTGAAGAGGGGCTGGTCCTTTGAGGAAAGTAAGTTTTCATCACGCGATACGTCTTTTTCTTTGGAACGGCTTACCCTGGCCATAATTACAGCCCTGGCCACTGCAAGGTAGGGAAATTAATTTATGTTTGTTGGCGATACTGCAGTTACTAATTAGAAACTCAATTATACGTTTGTTTTATTTCGGAATGTTGATGTATTATAGGCATTTATTTCGTCATCATCGTAATTTCAGCCGAAAGATAATGGATACCACCTGCCACTTCGACCGGTTCTGTGCTTTTCGAATCCAACGGATTCCTGTGGCCTTCACCAGGTCATCGGTCCATCTTGTCGGAAGCGTTCCACCGCTACGTCTTCCGGTACGCGGTCGCGTCAACCTTTCGGCCCCACTGACCATCTGTTCCGCTACCAATGTGTCTTGCCCACAGCCACTTAAGTTTGGCAATTCTTCAGGCTATGTCGATTACCTAGGTTCTTCTACGAAAGTAATATTTATCTATAAATAGTTAAAATGAAAGGCAGTTAAAAATATAAGTTCATTCATAAAAGTGCTATGTCGTGGCGTTGAATAAAATAAGTGCTATCATCATGAGAATGTTTCGCTGAGTCACGATTGTATTCAACTCACGTCCAACGGACCATAATGTTGTTACAAGGATAAAATAATGTGCCGGATATAATATGGCCCGAATATGATTGGCTGTGAAATATTTTCCTTTTTCAGTCACCTAATTACGGATGTAATTAGTTACAAAGTAATTACAGAGTAGGTGTTTGTCACAAACAAGATCATTCTATTTTTTAAAGAAGTTTTTAATGATTTGCTTTTTTTTGGGTGGGAAATCATCAAATAACTTCTCCCGCTCTAGGTGGAGCAGGAGGTCGTGGCAGACTTTTACTGACTAAAACCCACCCGTGTTCCCTCAGCTGCCTGTGTGCCAGGGATGACGTTAACTCATTTCGAACAACCAGCACCGCTGGCAGGCATCGGCCCTTGCGGGCCCCATCAGTTGGTGCTAACATCTCTTTGAGGCGCGCGTGGAATACAACGCGCCGTCGACCTGGGCTTGGTCCTTTAATGATTTGCTTCAAATTGATATTTTGTTCGTTATTTACTGTTTGTGGCAGCTGTGCCCGGAAGGCACGTTAAGCCGTCTCGGCTGTCATTAGTGGATCTTTGACTGTCGTTACGGGTCGTCAGAAGCTCGAAAGTCTTGTTAAGTGGTATCGTATTACCCAGTATGGTTGTGAAGGTCAAATAAGCAGTCTTCCCATGTGAAATACTGGTATTCAGCCGCATCCGGTTAGACTGGATACCTTCCCTAACATAGTTGAGAAGAGGCTAGGAAGATCATGATGAAGATCATTTTGTTTACAGAAGTTTTTAATAGTTTGCTTTTACTTGATGTTTTTTTTTATTATTAACTGTTTGTTTCAGGAGAGCCCAACTCTTGTATTAAAACGCAGACAGATACTTAAAACATTAAATAAATATATTTTTTTGTCAGACAGTAATTATTTTATACAGACACACCATAGTCAATTTTCAGGAGTATTCTCTATCACTTTTTTCGTGCAGCGAGACTCTGCCTAATGTCTTAAACTTCACTTAAACTTGTGTTTCAACTTTCGGAAAGCGCCCGACGAAAAACGTTCAAACATAAATAAATACAAAAAAATCACAAAAATCCATATAAAACCAAAAGAAGTCGTCACCATTTTGTCACATCCCTATCTTATGAAAAGAGCAATCTTAATAATAAAGGTTCTCGTGACAAAAAGTGGTATAGCCAAAATAACCATAAGGAAACTATGAAGATATTGTTTTGCTATGACATTAGATGTTGATGGTCGACAAATCGACAGGGTGTGGGCTATGGGGCTATTATTATATCTATTATTGGCTGATCAAGGGCTGAGTGATGTGGGTGTCGCAGTCTGTTTAGGATTACTTTTTTTGTAAAGTGGAATTTGATAAATATAGTGAAGAATTTTTAATGGTTTTAGTAGATTTGTATGATGTTTTTGTACTATTTACAATCGCAGAGGGGCTTGCGGGTAAGTAATAACTGGTATTCAGTTGCATCCGGTTAGACTGAAAGCCAACCCCAAAATAATTGGGAAATGGATAGGCAGATGATGGTTACAATCGCAGTACCTAAATGGTTCATTACCAGGGTTGACATCTATCTGTCTTCGACTGTGTTCGACTTCGTCCTCAGGTCATCACCACATCATCAAATATTTCGGTGTTGACAAATGATTAAAAGAGTTGTAGCGGCATATACATACGAGGGTCATTCAATAAATACTTAGCCTACAAAAAGTAAACGAAAATTTTGGAAAAGTGGGAATTTATTTTTCAACATAGTCTCCTTTTAGTTCGATACACTTAGCCCAGCGATGCTCCAACTTTTTTAATCCGTCCGAAAAATAGTTTTTGTCAAACTCTGCAAAATAGGCCTCCGTGGCGGCGATGACCTCCTCATTCGATCCATATCTATTCCCGGCGAGTGATTTTTTCAGATTAGGAAACAGAAAGAAGTCACAAGGGGCCAAATCTGGAGAATACGGTGGATGGGGCAGCAATTCGTAGCGTAATTCGACCAATTTGGCCATGGCAACGGCAGACGTGTGAACCGGTGCGTTGTCGTGGTGAAACAGCACTTTTTTCTTCGCCAGATGGGGTCGTTTTTTCTTTAATTCGGCGTCGAATCGGCCCAATAAATCGGCATAGTAAAGCCCTGTAATTGTTTTACCCTTCTCGAGGTAATCGATGTAGATCACACCTTGTGAATCCCAGAAAACGGTGGCCATAACTTTTCCGGCCGATTTTACAGTTTTCGCCTTCTTTGGAGCACGTTCCCCGGTCTGGATCCATTGTTTTGATTGCTCCTTGGTCTCTGGTGTGTACCAGTGGATCCAGGTTTCATCGACGGTCACAAAACGACGCAAAAACTCCGCTGGATTCCGCTTAAACAGCGCCAAACACGTCTCCGATGTGGTCTCACGGTTGCGCTTGTTTTCTGGTGTGAGTAAACGCGGCACCCATCGCACCGACAGCTTTCTCATGCCGAGTTCCTCATGAAGAATATGATGCACTGTTCCTTCTGAAATGCCTACAGTCTCAGCTAGCTCCCGAACCTTCAATCGGCGATCTGCCAATACGAGATCATGGATTTTTTTAATGTTTTCCTCCGTAGCAGCTGTTTTCGGTGCACCTGGACGTGGTTCATCAAAAACCGACGTACGGCCACGTGCAAACTCGTTGAACCAATTCTTGACGGTGGCCATCGATGGAGAAGAGTCACCGTACACAGCATCCAAGCGCTCTTTGATTTCGATGCGCGTTTTCCCTTCCAAAAATAGGAATCGAATCACCGAACGATATTGCTCTTTTTCCATTTTTGTAAAACCGATCGACACGTTCGCTTCCATAAGTTGTCAAATTAAAACAAATGAAGGGATTGGAATGAAAATTTGAAAAAAGAATTAAAAAAAAATGTGCTACACTGTGGTAAAACTCTTTTGAAACTACAGCGCCCTCTGGCGATGAGGCTAGGTACTTATTGAATGCACCTCGTACCACGCTACATGCGAATTACGCATCAGACTGGCGTCACGCAAAATCCTGCATCGCGCAAGCTAGCATATATACAACGTCACGACATTAATCGTTGGACACGCTACGATTGCGGCGGTAAGTCCCCTCTTTGAGGAGTGGCTTAAGAAGCACCACGGCGTCTTCACCTTCCGCCACCTGACGCAGGTCCTCACCGGACACGGTGGTTTCGAGAGGTTCCTCTTTTGGAAAAGGCGGGAGAAAATGCCAGGGTGTTTCCATTGCGAAGATCGCCCTGAGGACATGGTGGTGCATACAGTGGAGGTCTGCCCGGCTTGGGCGGAGCACCACTGTGTCGTTGTGGAGGCGATTGGCGACGGCGATCTCTCGCGTCCGGCCCTGGTCCAGGCCATGGTACGGAGCGAGAGCGCATGGTTAGCCGACACAACACCAGTCTAATCGGATGATCCACTCGTTTCTATGGAGGTTGAGTGAACTATAAACCCTGTTCCTCATGCCCCGTACTTCATCCTCTAAAGGGGCAGTAAACACATGCTAATCGTAACCCTCAGTCTGCCTCAAAAATCTTTCTATCTGAGATCTAAATTGCATCTAGATCGTTAATAGAATGTAATCAAATAAGGCGAACATCTACGTCTCTCCTCTTTAGTAGAAACTAGTCCGGAAGAGCTGCGGCGTGTTCGCGACAACTTGTTTACTGTTCGGTATCGACAAGCCAGCGCCGAGTTTACCAACGCTCTTCCTCAATTCCAAGATACCAAGTATTTTGTGTGGTGGTGCTGTCATTAATTTGTACTATTAGGACACTAGAGTTTAGGCGTAAATCAAATACGCTGGACTGTATACTATAACAACGTGTAACGGAAAGAGTATATACATATTAAGGGCACGGCTTCTTTGGATGATATCAAACAATATTGGAAGGGTTTTTTAATCCTATCTCTACAAGTTCGGAGAATTTTTAATACATTCATACCAGAAACCGAACTTTGAAATTGAAATAAACACAACTTCGAAGAGATTTATCGTGATATTGGCAAGTAACCTGGAAAGTTATTTTGACCTATGCAGTGCGGTGACACATTTGTTATGATTTGAATTTAAGAAACATATAGGTAAAGCCCAAAATTTAGAGTATTTCTTAGAGTATTTTATTTTGAGCTGAAACTATGTATAGTTCTATACCAGCTGTTATCTTTAGTGCTTAAGGATAGCAATAGGGTTTCTGTTACACCCTGTATAGGGTGTCAGTGACATCGATGCACAACCTGTTTGGTAACAGGATTCAGTACATGATCTTAAACCCCCGAGTTGAAAGTTTTCGTCGGATATTAAAACTAAGGAAGTGGTGGTTCAGTGGTAACTTGGTAACGGCCACAACTTACGAGTTGTAGGTCGTGGGTCCGAAAACTCAGGTAGGCGATATACTTTGTGTAAATAATTTAATCACACGCTTTCAAAACAGTGATGGAAAAATCGTGCAGAAACGCGCATGTCCTAGAATCAACAAATCGAATACATGTGACGTGGCATCTACCAACCCGCACTGGGCCCGCGTAGTGGATTACGGCCCACTTTTTGTTTTTTTAAAACGTTGCCCCACACTAGGAATTACTCCTGTATTGTGGGTGCGTTTACAAACATTTAAATTCACATACACAAACTAGACTGATTATGTATCGTAAGTTTAAAAAAAAATGCTTCTGCCATACATTTTTGACCGCGAAGGTATTGCACGTATCTATGAAACAGCAGATTTTGGTTGTGATAACCGACGAAATTTCTCCGCATGTGCTTAATTTCATGGTTTCAGTTTGTGCGTCGATGTTCCTGCCACCCAATACGTAAATAGACTGGCCCCCTTTTACATGACACTTTTAAACATGACTGGCGAAATGTGGATATACAGTCACGAGCCTTACCTTTACGCGACATTAAAAGCATTTTTGTTGCGAAGTAAGAAAATCCAGAGCGCGATATTTTTGCGTCCGTGCGATGAAGTATGTTACTAGACCTACAGAGCATATAACAAAGCAGATAAACTAGACAAACCTAGGTACGTATAAGCTAAACTAATCAAAATGACCACGCTGCCGTGTGTTGACCTACTGTTTAGCATTTACAAGCCATCGACAAGATATATGACGTAATCTAGAGGATGGTTGTACCTAAATGTTAGTGACGTAATAGGTTTCAGATATCTTGGTCGTAAATCTAGTACTTACAATAGTTGTTACAATATCCAATATTACAATTAATGTAGCCTATGTTACTCAACGATAATGTAGCATTCTAATGGTCAAAGAATTTTTGAAATCGGTCCAGTAGTTTTTGTGTTTATTCGTTACAAACATACAAATCTTTCCCCTTTATAATATTACTAGCAGCGCTCAGCGGTTACACCCGCGTAGTTCCCGTTCCCGTAGGAATATGGGATAAAATGTAGCCTATGTTACTCGGCAAAGATGTAGCTTTGTAACGTTTAAAGAATTTTTAAAATCGGTCCAGTAGTTTTGAGGTTTAATCGTTACATACAAAAATACAAATCTTTCCTCTTTATAATATTAGTGTAGATTATAGTATAAATGAACAGAATCTTCCATATTGTAGAAATATTACTCAAATAAATGCTCTTTGTTATATCATTAAACGTTGTGTAATATTTTAAGCATCAAAGTCATTCCGTTTGATTAATTTAAATAATTTATATTCCTTTATCCTTTTACCGGAATTTCGACATTCAATAATAAAATAGGTATCGTTTTCAATAGCTTCATGAAACCAGAACATATTATCGGAATTATAACGGACAGAGAAGGCAATCGGAGTTTATTTTAATTGTGTAAAGCAGCGCGCTTAAAAACCGGCTAAGTGTGAGTTGAACTCGCGTATTAAGGGTCGAGTAACCACCAGAATTATTGGGTTTTATTGTCGCTAAATAATAACAACCGCACGGGTCGATTGATCAGGTTAAGCTACGCTTGCCGCGGTTAGTCCGTGGATGGGTGACCATCTTTACGCACCAAGACCTCAGTCGTGCTTTGTAGAGCATATTAAGCCGTTGGTCCCGGCTGCTATTTATGTATCTTTGACAGTCGTTAGGGGTCCACAGAAGCCTTCAAGTCTGACAACCAATATTACCAAACGGTATCGTAATACCCAGTAACTTGTTTGTCAAGATTAAATGACAGTCGCTTCATGTAAAATATATAGATAGATATTTAGCAGCATCTGGTTAGAATGGAAGCCGACCCCAACATAATTGGTAAATGTTAGGCAGATGATGAACCACCAAAACTTTAAGTACTTTCTTTTATCTTTACTCATTAAAGCCGACATGGTTTTTTTTTTGAGGGTGGGACATTATCAAACAACTTCTCCCGCTCTGGGTGGAGCAGGAGGGCGTGTCAGACTTTAACTGACTAAAACCCACCCATGTTCCCTCAGTTGCCTGTGTGCCAGGGGCTACGGTATCTCTTTCGAACAATCCGCACCCCTGGCAGGCACTCCTCCTCCGCCGCAGCCTGTAATCCTCAGCGGCGATGACTCCCATTCAACATCGCGGCCCGCCTCAATTGCATCGGCTTGGAGGCAAAAGCCCTGACAGGCGGCCCTGAGCGGCCCCAGCTTGGGGTTCCTCTTCGCTTCACCGTGGGAGGGTGACCACGGCTACTGGGGCCTCCCGCAACAACAATGCGGGAACCCACTGGCGGGTCAGCCGACATGGTTACACGTATTCTGTGTTTTCAACTATCTATTGCAGCTATTATGGTACAGCTCTGTGACAGACAGACGGACTTACAGACAGACGGACATACAGACAGACAGACAGACAAAAGACAACGTGAGGGATAGCCGGACATATAGACAGACAGACAGAGTAACAGACAAACAGACATACAGACAGACAGACAGAGTGAAAGACAGATGGACATACAGACAGACAAACGAAGTAGACTTACTAATGGTGTTCTGTTTTCACCCTTTTGGTAAAAATTAAACAACAATAGAATTGTGGAGCCATGCGTTTGTAAACTCGGATCTAATTTTCAACTACCCTCCGTGCAATGTGGAACTGGGTGGGCACAATGCAATTTGTGGTCTGATTTTGTATCGAGTGCTGGTATGCGTGTATTTGCATTGGTTATCATAAATAGCGGGATATATTCTGCTTGTTGAATTTTGGTGGAATGAGGGTAGTGTGGAAAATGCTATTTGTCGATAATTGGTGAAATAATGCACCTATGAGGTTTTAGCGTTTACCTACCTTTTTACCGTTTCTTAAACTACCACGTATAGTAAAGAGTACGGATAGAGTTGTTGAAGCATCAACCATTTATTACTCACGTCTCAAATAGCAAGCATGAAGAGGAAATTAGTCACGGGCTCCAACTCACTGGTGTGCGTGGCTAAAAAGCACGTTGTCTCACCCGCACTGCGTCCAGGGCCAAAATTGAGTAAGATGCACGATAATTCGTAGTAAAACAGGCGCGTAAAAAAAATTGAAAAGTCCTTCGGAAGATCGGGTTTTGTTAAAAAACCACTGCATAAATCAATGACCAATAAAGTTTATTTAAACATTTTCGATATTTGAGCTTTGTCTGTACCAACTTTGTTTTGGATAGTTTACACTTCTTTTATTACTTAAACTCGCCCAAAGTTGCAATTAATTTACCAAGAAAAACGAATGTTTGTTGACTCATTACTTTTTAATGGCTTTTTATTGTATTATTCTGTTTCCACACAGACAATAATGAGACAAAACCAAACCATGTTAATTTTTTTTAGAGATAGAATAGATGAAAAAACATTAAGAGATTGGGCTGACGAGCCAAAAAAGAAGATAGAAATAATATTTTAGAATGCGTTCGAAGAAATACTTACAAAAGTTGCCAAAGAAACGTGTTTCATTATTAGATCCAAGTAAATCGAACCCCCGGATCTCACAGTGCCTATCATAGTGACAATCATTACCAATCACGCTATCCGACTCTCCTCGCTCGCCCCGGGCGATATACATGCTATATCCCGATGCAATTCCAACCCATTCCTAATTATACCTCATCTATAATTAGCAATAGATTAATGTTCTGTTTGCGCTAATTACAATCGACTTCAGCCATTTATTTTCTTCACCAATGTGTATGTTTTGTGTTTTATTTTGACATATTTATACTCGCCATGTCTTTCAAACGTTTACCTTGCTTCTATCAGTTTTGATTCTTCAAATTCTATTACCTCGCTGTATTTGTTTATGTCTCGCCTGATTCGACTGTTTCTCTTCAATGATATCGAATTTGTTGTTGTCTAGGATTTGGTGAGTCACTTGTGCTAGATTTGTATAAATCTAGCATATTGCTTAACCTAGTAAAATAAGTACCTTCAGATAACGTGTTGTTAGTTTTATGCTTGTTTCTGTAGTGTCAATTGTTTAAGTTGTCTCTGTCATTACTGCTTTCGTAGACATATGTGACACATTACTTTCCCAGTTAGCCCAATTTAATCAACTTTGTTCCTCATAACAAGTGTTATGGAGTAATATGTATACTTAATTCTTCTCGAGGCGAGTCTATCCTGTCGTACTTAAATAAGCACTGTATTATTATTACATATTAATGCCCCACCGTTGGGCAAACCCTTCCCTACTCTTTCAACCTCTCTCTTTCCAGAGCTTCCAAGGACCAATCTTTATTAAATGAGTCCAGTTCTACAACGTTCGTCTGGGCCTGCAGCTATGTCATTTGCCATTAAGCGGGTCCCACCGCGTCGTATGTTAGCCCCATTGATCGTCTGACATGCGACAGATGTTTCCCGCCCAATTTCATTTCAGTGTGGCAGCGTTCCGAGTGACATCAGCTATTTTCGTGATGGAACGGATTGTTATATTCTTAACCCGGTCCTCAAGTTTACCTAGTACCTAGAATATTCCATTCCATAGCTGTTTGGCATACCTCGAGCGTGGACCTCTGCTGAATTGTAAGGACCAGACGTAAGGATGGAAAGAATACACATGTCGATGAGTTTTCTCTTGAGGGTCAGCGCTATCGGTAGGATTGATAAATAAGTACATACATCAATTAACTTTCATATCACAAAGGAAAACAATAGTTTCCAAATGAATACTATGCCACTTTAGCCATCGGTATTGTTTTACGTTAGTTTTAATTTTACATTTTGTTTAACGTTTGTTATTATTAATTTGTAATAATGTTTTATTATATACAACCTGTATGTTTTTTAAACAGTCATTAGCCATACATAAGTGAGTTGTCCTAGGGAGGGTAAGCCTGGTGATCTGTAATACAGGTTTTACCTACAACAGACACCAGTCTCTATTATGTGTTACCTTGACTTTGTAATGTGTTTGTGAATATGAGATAACAATAAAGAATATTATTATTATTATTATTATTTTATAGTCAAATTAGTTGGCCGAGGGAACACGGGTGGGTTTTAGTCAGTAAAAGTCTGACACGCCCTCCCGCTCCACCCAGAGCGGGAGAAGTTATTTGATGATTTCCCACCCAGAAAAAAAAAAAAAACGTAAAATATTACAATTCCGGAGTATTAGTCTCGTAATCATCTTACACCGTAGCAAATAAAATAGAAAAATTAAAAGCAAAAATAAGTATGAGCTATAAACACAGCTTTGATTCAATGAGGGACTACAAAAGGATAGGATATTAATTCAGTTGACCAGCACAACAAGGGAATGCGAAGTGCAAACAATAATATGATCACGCCGGCAATTGTAGCGGGCACGCTTTGTGGCTCTTATAACACTGATCGTGGTTTAGCGAGCATTTAATGCAACTAAGCTTTGTTGTTAAGCTGCGTTTACGCGACGGCAGCGTAGCGTTGTTTATGGAAAAGCTATTGTGAATAATCTCATGGGGTAGGTTACAACGCGCGACTGTAAAGTAAACTGGCATGACGCAGTGAACCGGCACTCTATTTTAACACACTTTCAATCAGATACAACCAGGTTTTGAAGGAAATTCCTTGCTTCGTAGGTTTGAAAATGTCGTCCGCTCAAAAACGTAAGTAACATTGAAAATTAGTGGTAAGTTAAGTAAATAACTACACAATTATCTTCGATCAAGATCCTTGATCCAAGACAATTACAAACATAGGTAACGTCACTTACAAAATGATCTTACACTCTCCTAAACTTCGCCACGCCTACTCCATTGTAAAGGTAAGAAGTAAAGCAATTAATTCCATTAACATCACGTTACTCGTTAGTCCGTAGGCGCCTAACGTTAACGCGTCCGTAAACGTTAGCCGCCGTGATAATGCTTCACGTAGATGTGTTTAACGTAATTGTGAGTATATTGCTGTGTAGGATTACGGTAAACAGCCGTTATTTTAAGCTTTATTAGGGGATTTGGGAGTTAATGAGGCATTTGATATTTTATGAAGATATTGTGTTCTATTTTGTGTAAGAAGATGACGAATTAATTGTGCTGAATAAGGAATCTTTGGCTTGAGGTGTATCTCGAAAAATGAATTCGTATTTTCGAGATTCAAGTAGGCGACATTTGACACTCAAACGATAGCTAAAATAGGACATGAAATACCTACTTCGAAAAAAGTCGCCCACTTGAACCTCGAAATATCCAAAAATAGAATGCGCTCACACTTCTAACTAAATACAATGTAAAACCTCGAAAATAAGATTAAATAAAACCACACGAAAAATAACAGTGAAAATCTCGAGAATCATCTCCATACATCAAAATGCCAAAATACTTTCACACATTCTAAACAATTTTCAGTAAGAAACATCCTACATTTTGCTCAATCCCCGACTCGTAAAGGCGACGGGGATCCTCTAATCTTATACCCATTCACTTCTGTATCCCTGGTACTCACGCAGACGCACAGAATAATATGCATCAACATGAATCTGCCATCAACATCTTGGAGTAGTAATAAATATTCTTGTCGGGCTTGAAAATGGAATAGGTGTTATACTTATTTACGACTTGTATGGATTTCTGAAGATATTTGGGTCAGGTCTTGAATAGTTATATAGGCAAGGGAGAATTCCAGACGTGTTGGGTTAGGAGTAAAATTGTTCTTAGGATTTTGAAAATGGTGTCCAAGACTTCGATTCTAATTTTAATGTCCATGATATGAAAATTAACGTCCGGGCATTCGTGGATCTTTGACAGTCGTAATGGGTCGTCACAAGCCTCTCTCAGTCAGGAAACTTTACATTTTACTAATTATATTTAAAAAAAACACAAGTCTCTTTCCTATGACGCTGGCATTCTGATAAAAAGACGGCAAGATGATATTATATATCCCTAGGACAGCTACTTTGTTTGCCAGTAGATATGCAATTTAGTAAACGATCTGCTGCGCTCTTAATAAAATCCATAAATACATCTACATTTATCCCGAAAACTACTATGACAGTAAAAAGTAAATAATGGAATGGATACAAAAGCTTACCTACAATGAAACCGAAACACTTCTGAAACCTTGACACATACACATTCATACACAGTCACACCTACAGGCTACACTTTCATTCACATATACTCACACACATACTTACACCCACTCATGCACACACTTGATTTAATTTAATGTAGTTTTAGCATAAGAATTATACGTATTGCTTTTAATATACCTAACACGTCTTGCTATGGAAGAGCGGACTCTTCTAATACAGGCACTATTTGCCTAAAAAGAGGATCCAATCACAAAATTTTTGTATAAATGTTCCGCACACTTTCCGTTCCGTGTGGTGCCGAACGTAAAAGAATAGCACCATGCCATTTCTTCCCGTAGGTGTCGTAGAAGGCGACTAAGGGACTTACTAGAGAATGGGCAGCAGCGCTACACTTGTGTTGCCAATAAACTATTTTTATTTATTAATCCATTTATAATACTGGTATTTAGCTGCATCCGGTAAAACTGGAAGCCCACCACAACGTAGTTGGGAAAAGGCTAGGCAGATGATGATGATATGAAACTTAACGGAAATTAAAAAAACAAAAACAATAACAAACTCAGTGAATTTCAAAACGGAAAGAATAATCGTCCAGTTGTAGAAATTCCCGAAAATCAGGAAACATGAACAAAAAAAATCGAGAACGTTTTCAAAGTAGTTTTTTAAAGAAATAAAATTTCCTCTTTTGCGTATTTGTTCGTTTAAAAAGCTTTTTAAAATACCGTCTCTTCGTATAGGGTAGCACTGAAACAAAGTGCATTAGATGCTTATTTTCTCCGAGTTGAAAGTCAAATGGGGTTAAATGGGGTAATGGTAATCGAAGGCGACATCCCGTGGAGGCGGGTTTTGTGTTCTATTTTGAACCTTACGGCGAAGAACTTAAGAAAGTTAAGTAGCTAGATTTGGTTAGCGGATTTTGTGACGTGGTTAAATCGTGTGTAGTATAAACTATCGAGACAGGAATTTAATGGAAAAGTATGTACTTTATAGTTATAAGATAAAAATGCCTTATTTATTTTAAAGATATTGGCCATTGTAATATATTGGGAGATTAAAACTTTGGGGGTATCATAATATCTATATGCTATATATATCTAAATTATTTAGTTGTTAACTAAATTACTTTTATGTAGTGGCACCGAGTTGCCGTGTCAGGCCATACCGCTGTTAAACCCGCGACGGTTTGTGTGGTATGTTTAACATATAAATGTAAAATGTTTATATTTTTGATAAATAAAAGCTAAAAAAAATATTGTAGCCCTCAGGCAACAGAGGCATAGTACAAGCCACCTGTGGACGCGCGAAGGTTCAGAATAATAAAAAAAATAGTGGATCAACGATATGGGGAAAACTGTGCAAGGCCTCCAACTGTCCGTCCGAGGCAGAAACTTTCTTACAATTTATGCTGTACACAGAAGTAGCGTTTTCTGTTTCTATACCTTCTTCTTATCGTGTCGATACAGTCAGCCCAGAATTTTACTACGAGCGTGGCACTTTGAGTAGTGTCCATCAACTCCTGTAGCGTGCAGACAACAAGACACGCTGGACAAGATATTAAGTGCCACATTGTTTGTGGAACAATCAATACCTTGATCCAACTGCATAACGAGAGCCTCTTCAAAAGTTGGCTGAAGCTTTTGGCTTTTAGTCCTTTGATTGTTCTAACAACCAGATAGACCGTTAATATCAGTCTGTAATAAACTTTTTCCCATTACCATGTCAAGGATATCATACGTACTATACAAGTGGCAATCGTTTTCAGAGCGATTCGATTTTCTCATATCTTTATTCGATCGATCGATTTCGATTTCGATTTTTGCTATATCGACTATCAAGCCCCGTAGAAGATGGCGGGACGAGCTGGAGAAAACGCTTGACCAGTTACCCACTTTAACCCTTGAAAGATGGATAGATGGAAATAGTTGAGTTTCGTGGGGAGATGCCTTTGCCCAGCGGTGGGATGATGCGAGCTAACAGTAACTATCAAACCAATTGTCAACAACAACACAACAACAGTATTGACATATTATGGTTTTCGGTATATTGTGTCAGTTCCAATACATTTTTTTTATATATCTAGATGCTCTGTTAAAATTAATTGTAAACGTTTTGTTCCAATGTCGTTCTTCCCATTCATCCCTTTGTAAAAATAACCCCACAACAATACCCAAGTATTCTTCACATAGACTGGACTACAAAACTATCCCGGCTTTCTGCTGGATATCTAGATAAAGTGAGTGCAGTCGAGAGTCACATAAATAACGAGTAGATAAGAGGATCCAGACGTTTGCTGGGTGCAAGTTAGTCGGTCATTGTATACTTTTATATTGCAATATAATTCCACAGTACTTTCCAATCTTTCATATCTAAAAAGATATGAAGGATTGGAAAGTACTGTGGATTGCTGTTTATTTTGATCGAGATTGAAAATACCCATCAATCAGTAACTATGTACTACAATATTGTACACAAAAAGCACTGCATACACACCAACACACACATGCAAAATCAGCCTATATTTTTCCCACTGCTCTGTGAGAGGAAGTGGGGCATAATCCATCTCATCAGTGCGGGTAGATGTCACATGTTTTTAACCGACTTCAAACAGAAGGAGCTATAGACGGATATGTAAAATATTTTTTTTTTTTGAAAGGGGTTTATTCCGAAATGGTCCCATTTAAATTTCATATACATCTGATGATGCGTTTCGGAGACAGGCAACGGAACTCTTCAAAAAATTACAGCAAATCAACCGCGATTTCTGCTATCGCATAAATATGCATTGTTTTGACCCCAAGGATGACGAAATTTTGAATTGGTGTGGGGTAGGTACTATAACTAACTTTAATTTCGGAAGGCGATGACAATAAATTAAAATACATATCCAAAGTCACCGATTTCAGGAATAAAACTTATTTTTCAATCTGTAGTGTTTTTTGAATGTTTGGTTCTAGGATATGCTATCTGTTCTGCGAGCAATGTGCCCTACCCACTGCCACTTAAGTTTGGCAATTCTTCGGGCTATGTCGGGTTACCTTAGTTCTCCTGCGGATCTCTGTATTCCTGATTCGATCGCGTAGGGAAATTCCGAGCATACCCCTTTCCATTGCACTTTGTGTGACTTTAAGCCTTCTGATAAGGCCCATTATGAGCGACCACGTTTCTGTACCATAGATCATCACTGGCAACACACACTACTATTGTGATTACTACTGTGATAATACAACAATACCATTGTGATTGAGTTTAATAAATCAACGAAATTTAATCTCAGCAAAAACTATTTAGTAGTGTATTGAAAAGAGTAGTACATGTCCATAGCAGGTAAGTTTACTTCAACTTCATACATTTTATTTTACTTAACATAACATCAAGCCAGTAATCTCCAAACGTTTAGGCAGAGAAGAGAAAATTATGTAAACACACATTTCAGCAAGTTTAAGTGCCAAATAATAAATCGTTTTTTTCTCGCAGTTCAACCCATAAGGTTGTCGTTTGCTTAACGGGGCTTGCCTGTGATAATCTTAATTAATAAGCCGTGGCTTAAATAACTTAAAACTATAGCGACTGCTCGCTAAGGGCACCCTCTGTGGGGTACGGCCCTCGGCTTAGGGCATCGCTGGTAGAGGGCAGCAAGGGACAAACTGAATCGGACTGAAATAATAAATAGGGCCTAGGGGGTGAATTTATTGCTATCAATCAGGCACAAATCCTAACTCCGGGCTGCTACTGAGAAATTCCAGATAGAAAAACTCTATAACAATTTTCCCGACCTACTTATGCTCAGCAGTAGCGCTTGCGACCACTAGACCAACGAGGCCGACCACAAATTTTAAGTCACCACCATCCGAATTTCCTCTTCCCCGAATACATAATTATCCTTTACAATCTTTGAACAGCTCTCCTCAGCCTGAAGTGACGGAAGTTATTTCTTAAATGCCTCAACTTGGACAACTAACACACTTACTTAGATTTGTACAAATTTGTGAGCGGGTGTAAATGGCCGCAAGAATCTCGGAGACGCTCCCGAACTATTTGACGGGAACTTGGTTCTAGTTTAGCACCGACGTCTGTGTTGAAGGGTTGGTCAAGGACCGGAACTATTAATTAGTAGTCATAGGCTTTCTTGAGTAATTGCATAGTGGTAAATAGGGAGTATTTCAGTCTGAGGGCAAGTGGCAAAAGTTCAAAAGCTTTTCTACGGCGACCTTCAATAGGATTGATATAAACCTTTCGGTAGCATAATGTTTTTGGCATTTCCATCATCGTTTTCGCTAATAGAATATTACTTTATCTAGGCTAGGGTATGTTTTTAAGAGCCATATACTGTATGGAAACCCCATGTATGCAATAAATGAAACTCTAAGTAATACTAGTCCACAGAAGTATAGCAAAAATTATGTTAAAAAAGTGCATTTTTCATACAAAATCAATTCAGTAAAGTAAACATTATGTTTAGACTACGTACCCTCGTTCTTTGTCGTTTTTAGTCAAACAAGTAGAATACGTAACAGCGTTATGATAGTTTGCACTACGTGGCAACGTCGCTTTTTATTGTTCAAGGATTCTCAAGTTCATTGAATCATTGACCTATTAGTGACCCCAGTTCTATAGAGTGTTGTAATTTGCTAAAAATGAAAACTGTACTTTTTGACCTAATTACTGGATCGCTTCTGCAATTTTTTTGGGTATTGTCAGCAAATACGATAACAAATATGTGGTTTCATTAATTGCATGTAGATATGTGATTTCCATACTACATTATTGTCACCGTGCAGGTTTTTTTCTGTCTTATTTATTTGTCTACGTGGCTAATTTGTAATGCATAACTATTTATATATTTTCTCACGTAAGAATTTATATTTTAATCACGAGAATTTCACTGCACGAGTTGAGTTTCCAAAAATATATAAAGAGATCATCTTCCGGTGATAAATAAAATAAAATAAAATAGCCTTTATTTCCTCTAATCGTTCTTTTATACTAATAACATTTAATAAATTAATTTAACACCTTAATCCTAATATAATAGAATAGAATAGAATAGAATAGAATATTTATTTATTCAAGTAACCGAGACTCAACAAAATTGTTAGTAAAACTTACGACTATGTTAGTAACCACAGACTATACACAAAACAAGGAAAACAATACAAAAACAACGGTCGATCACCGTTGCGACATCCCATGAGAGACGGCTATATGCTATCTTCCCGCCTATTTCCCTTCACTTAGTTCCAGTGATACCCAATGGTCAATTTTAGTTAAGTACATAACTTTGTGGATGTTTTAGAACGATTAGACTTCTAAACTTTAATTACAACCAACAGCAAACTGCGTATAGCAAAGCTAGACAACTGCTTGAGTGATCTCATCAGCCAACAACCCCAAACTAATAACGTAACTACCCATCACCACACTCAAAGTTAAACACCGAAACGTAATTTACAAATTGATGAAACGTCTCTCTCAATTGTGGACTAATAAATAACACATTACAAACAGATACATTTAAAATCCCCGAATTCCTCCAAGTTTCGGCTAATAATTTATTAAAATCGTAATTAAGGCGTCGGCAGGCTGCCAACAAAAGGTTCGGGGCAAAGGGCAAAATTTATCTTACAACTCTTAATCCGGCTTAACTTACTCCTTTCAATTTTTGGCTAATTGCCGGCAATTAAGGTTGTGGGGCCTTTAAACCTGTAGGAGGATTATTTGGAAAGGCTCTTGACTCGATTCTCGTATCGATGAGACTTTATCGAGTCGGTATCGAGTGGCCTCTTGTGGTGATTGCCATCGAGGCTTGGCTCAGTGTCGGTTGGGCAAACATTAAAAAGGTTATCTTTCCGCAACAGTCGATAGGGCTTATTCGGTGGACTGCGTCTCCATGGCGATCATAGATTCATTTAACATTATTTTGTTAAGAAATACTGATTTGGTTTTTCCTGCCTTCTATTTAACTATGGTTCTCAAGTCGTCAGAAGCACGAACTTTTGACAACGAGTTTTACCAAGTAGTAACGTATAACCCAGTAATAACAGAAGCATGGGTTGATTGCTTTCATTCGCTTGTCGCGGTGGATCCGTGGATGGGCATCTTTACGTACCGAGATCCCTCCGTGCCTCGGGATGCACGCTAAGCACACAGTACATTATTATGCTAAGCCGTTGGTCTCGGCTGTCATTCGTAGATCTTTGACTTGACGTTCAGAAAGTGCTGACTCTCAGCCTAGTTTGAATAAATGACTTTTGATTTTGATTTTTGAAAGTCGTCAGAATCTAGAAAGTCTGACAACCAGTGTTACTAAGGAGATCGGATGACGCAATAACTGTGTTGTGGAGGCCAGATAGGCAGTTGTTCCATGTAAAATATTAGTAATCAGCTGTATCTGATTAGACTGGACAGGAAGCCCCCAACATACTTGGCAAAAGGCTAGTTAGACGAAGAGTTCCCCAGTCTATTGTGAACCCCATATTTCTTCTTAAATAACCTTCATTTAGTTACGTATTTCTTTTCAAAATACTCGCAGAATACATTCAGTTCCTTAAACCGTGGTCGATATAAACTAAGCAAGATAATATGGTAAAACACTATGCTAGTTTCACGCACTGCTTTGGATTCGACTAAGTGTTAGTGCTTTTAGATTTTAGGTTCTGATCCTTGGGCTTAGGATTTAGTTCACATTGTGGTTGGTTGATTTAAAATAGAGATTACGTAAGTAAACATTTTTATTACACTTACCTATTGGGTCGGACGACTCCTCTCGAATTTTCTAGTCTAGAATATATTTCAGGACATAACATCACGCCTTGTTTCCTTAAGTGGGTGGGCAGAGGTGTATCTATAGTACGTAAATCCACATTTCGCCAGTTATGTTTTAGTCCCATGTAATAGAAGGCGAGCCTAACGCCATCAACCGAGACTCCGGGCTGCTACAGAGAAATTCCAGATAGAAAAACCCAACAACACTTTTCTCCACCTGGGAATCGAAGCCAAGACCTCATGGTCAGCAGTAGCACTAGCGTCCACTAGACCAACAAGGTAGCTATTTCAGGAATCTTTGTTTTAAACAATTGTTTAAAGATTGTTTCGTTTATCGTTCCGGGGCAATTACTACTGATTGGCAGTGGATCGTAAAACCCGACAAAACATCAAACAATTCGTTTACCGCTCAAAGTGATCTTTGATGTGCATTGAGAGACGCACGTTTCAAAAGTTCAAACAGCGTTTTAGAAGTAACTCAGTTCTTCCGTAGATATTTTCAGCGGTTTCCCGGAAGTGGCCTTTAATTAATTTTATCATCGGTCAGCTAAAGGGGGAAATTAAGGAAGGAAAACGCGTCTAATTTCATTAGTCAAATCAAAAATCATTTATTTACACTAGTACTTTTACTTGTTCCGTGTGGTGCCGGATGTAAAAGAATAGCACCATCCCATTTCTTCCCGTGGGTGTTGTAGAAGGCGACTATGGGACTTCTACTAGAGAATGGGCAACAGCGTTCTCTATGCATTTCACCACCATACTGCGATCGCCAACCCGCCTGCCAAGCGTGGCGATTATGTCAAATCCCGCCCTTTTGGGGGAGACTTATGTCCAGCAGTGGACGTCTTTCGACTGAAATGAAGATGATGATGAAATTGTCACAAATTCTAATAATTAACATTTTGTTTATTCAGTTTCGATTTTACTTAAATATTTACCTCAATAACTAACATTTATTAAATGAATTTTTAATCGACTTTTGTCATTGACCGTACCTCCTTACACGTGTTTCTGTGTATGACCTTCACGCGTTATTTCGGTAGTACTTCTATTTCCATTATTTTATACTTACCGGGGTGAAATATCTCTGAAACCTACACCAGCTAATCAACATGGCCGCGTAGGTATTTATCTGATTTATAACACTGCGTGACTACAACCATTCCTCAAAAGTGATTTTATTGCCACTTGTCCTCATATAAATCTCGACTTTAAGCCCTGAGCGCTAAAGTCCGTTTCCCAACGGGTGAAATGTTAAATGTTGTCATGTTTATGCTGTATAACCCTGAAATTAGGAATGGCCAAACTAATCAAAAGACCATTATTAATTCGTTGTAGCGAAGACTTATTTTTTATATACAATAGTTGTTGAGTTATCGAAACGTGACTTTTGTCTTCGATTGTGACAGCTTTTAAAAGTTCTTAACGAGCCTATTTGGATTTGAAAAGTTCCACATTTCGAAGTAATTATAAGTTTCTTTGAAGTAGAAAGGTATGACGGTGTTACGGAATGGTTCAAAATGATGTTGGTTACATTATAAAGCAAAGGCTGGTTAGTAGAAAACGCTACAATTCTTTTTATTTGAGATTTCATCGCGCACTGGATTTTCAACTCTCGGTGTTGACCCGAGGATTGAGAATCCAACGGAGCATCTCAGCGCGTCGAAAACACACTGTTCGATTTTCAAATCTCGGCTCCGAACTGCGTAGACGTGTAAGTACAAGTGTATGTAAGTGGCTGATTTGACTCTTACTGTGTGTATAATTATGACTCTTACTAAGTGCATATAGAAGGCCTAAAATGCTATGTTTCTGTTAACCAAATCCATTTTAGTAAGTTCTCAATATTAAGTAGAAGTAGGTACAATACTGTGGTACAAGGAAAAACTTGCCACCCAAAACAAGACAATAATATACAATCTAAAACCGGAATAACAAACTATGAAACTACTTCATAAAACGGGGTAGAAGATTAATGTGACCTTGAGTCGACCTTGAAACTGCTGTGGGCTTGTTAACATACATAATATCACGCTTAGTAACCTTAACCGACTCGGCAGAGTAGTTGCTTGTGCCAAAGCGGTATTTGAACGATTGTTTGGCATAAAATGTTGGTAAAAAGTTGATAAAATTGTGCTTTTATGGCTGACTGCCAGTTTTTCTCGCTGTACTTATATTAGATAGTGATACGAGAAAAATGCACGTAGCGTTTTATTATGAGTTTTAACTCCTGATTCAAGTTACTGTGATGCGCTTTCTTAAATTAAGGTTACACTAGTCGACGGCTCGAACTCGTTGGTGGGTGTGGCTTATAAATTTTTTGTGGAGCTGTTTGATCGGAATGCAATAGATTTGAGAATTAATATTTCATTTGTTTGCTGTGATTTTGGGACACGTCTTTTGAGTGTCGTTAGGGGTAGTAATAAAAGCGATGCTTCGACGAGAAAGGATGGCCAAACATTGGCCTAGTCAGTATGCCAATGTTCAGCCATCCTTGCCTCAAGCATGCTTTTACTGTAATTATTCATATATTTATTTGTATTCCATAATGTTTAAAGTTCTTACAATGGCTTGAAGCTAAAATACAATTACGGATTCTGTAAGCCACAACAAAAAAGTATAAACAATAGTTCTACTAAAAAAAACAAAAATGGGAAACAAATTACAATCAACCATTTTTACACGCTTTATATTAGCTTCACTTGTATGTTTGTTTGTTTGTTTGTATGTTTGTATGTAACCGACTCCTTTGGACGCTATTTTGACCCACGTCAAACGGTCAGATTTCATTGAAACTTTGTAGACTTATCGAGGACCAATGACAATACAAAAATTAAAAAAAAGAACAGAAAAAAAAAACAAAAAAAACTTAAAAATCACGCTTTTCAAGCAAGCAGAACTAAAAAATTGTAAATAAATAATAGTTTAAAAAACAAAAAAAACACGCTTTAAAAACCAAACTAAAAAAAATTGAAAATAATTTAATTCTATTAAAAAGCGTGGGGTGCTTGATATTAATTGATTATAAAAATACCTCAAAAAGGGTTTTTAAAGCGTGTTTTTTAGTTTTTAAAACTATTATTGATTAAATAATAATATCACTAATATGAATTACATACCTAAATACATAATAATATTTCAATTTATTACAATGGCTTTTGCATGTTAACTGCGGTCCCTCAGCAAAAAACATAAAAATAAAAATAGGAAACAAAGTATAATTTAAGTATTTCGTTTTATTTATTTAGTTTAAGTTTATTTAGTGAAATAGATGATGATGTATAAACAATAACGAACGCCTAAAGTTTTAATCTGAAAGACCGAGAGACGTGCAAAGCTAAACGTTAGCGCCATTAAATGCCTTAAAAAAAAATCATGAATAATAGGCAAAAAGAGCCAAAAAAATATATTTATACGTTTACTCTAGTACAAAAATTACCCTTAATTATTGCATATTTTTAAATGCTTAATCAAAAGTATTTGAGTCAACTAACAAAATGATACCAAACCTATTTTAAGAGTTCAATTGGTTGCCTATTTAATCAGCATACAGAAAACAAACACAAATTGATACATTACCATGTAGTAAAGTAGCCTTCTTACGTAATTCAGGAAAGGCAAATAACCAGGCTACTCATAAAGCCTTGACATCTATCGTCGCTCGATAATGCCTTGCAGGTCATTGTCATTTACTTACCGTTGAATATGACGCTTATAAACTCATTAATGTAATGTAATATTCTATACTAATACTAATTTCGCATGTTAACAATAAGCAAAAATTCTATTGTGTATAGTTTTCATTGTTTTATGTTAACGAAAAAAAAATAGAATTTCTTTTAAAAACTAAGTTACTTAACCTATTCATTCGTTTCTAGATATTGACTATGCAATTCTCCATAAATTTTTATGTGGTCAAATCTGTATTTTACGCAAATAAATTATTATATTAGCTGCGCGATTCATTTATCTTCCAGCCACGCATCCGTACGTAGCTTGGCCTTAGGTCACAGTGGACGACGATCACCGTATCTTAGATACTAATTTTATAAAAAGGTAATATTTTTTTGTTAGTAAGTTTGCATACAGGATAAGTTTTTATCCAGCGCGCAAACTGTAACCATGAATTCAGTATATAATTCTAGACCCCCTAGCACAGAAATTTTACGTCGGTTTTACAAAAAAAACAGCTGTTTCATAGTAAAGTGCAATACCTACGCGCTCAAAATGTATGGAACAGCTGATTCTTTTTTGTATTACCGACAAAAATATTCTGCGCTGGGGGGTTTAGAATGATATGCTGAATTCATGATTACAGTTTGCGCACTGGATAAAAATTTACCCTGTATAGGAGGTTATCTCTGGAATTACCAGTCGAATTTGAAAAAATGTTGAGGAAGGTTATAAATAGGCTATTTAACATCACGCTTTAACCCTAGGGAGCCGAGTAAAAAGAAAAACAGGCAGGAAGAACTCTACGACCACGGGGGGATGTTATGCGACACGGTAGTTCGAGGGCCGAGTGAGTTAAAAAATGTAGTTGTTATTTTAGTATTATTGTGGATCTTACGACTTCCACGCCAACGAAGCCACGGACATAAGCTAGTATTATCATCACCGGCGGCCTCCCGTTGACAGATCACATTAGTGAACCATGTTACATATGATAGATTAACCACAACACATTTAGAAAATCCTCGTAAATCAAATTTTTCACATTCATTTTTGTTTATTTATCAAACTGAACAATCCGTTTACACTGAATGCCAGAGTCAATTGACACAATGACATAACATTTGGGCGCGAGTCACACTTCCTATTCAATGGCGTACACTGGCGTGCATTATCAGTGCCGAATGCCGTGATAAATTTTTTTTCTGACACTTTTGTTACACACAGAAATGGAACATTTTTGTCATCATAACAAACTGGAATGGGACATTTTTTGTGAACAAAAAAACACGGAAATTATCAATGTGGACAAGGGACTGTTTGGAAAGTCAGTGAACTGCTAAATGCAAACTCGGGTATTGGGATTGCTGATTTTAGATGTGTCCATATACTATGTACAGAAGATTATATGTCCTTATACTACTTATTTAAATAGGAGGTTATTGTGTATGTTATCTGTAAAGGTTGAAACAAATGAGAAGGCAGTAAATTATGCGTCCGGACATAAAATATTACGTTTGCCTTATCGTAGACCTTAAGTAGCCTAGATGCAGCTTAATTTTCTCTTCTCAGTTACTTCTTTTCTGAGTTAACTATTGTTTTAAAGCTATGCAGATCTCCTTTTTGTAACGGGATTCGAGAAAACAGAAGATTCTTTTTCGACACGTTTATTTTCTTTCATCCATATTTAGTATAAATTTAAATATTTTTACAAAAATCATACAAAAACATTTAAAATATAAAAATACTGGCCCATTGGCATCAGGAGCAGGGTCCAAGATGTCGGTGGGACTAGAGAAGTGAACCTCCTGACTATGCGTGCCGTGTCCAGTAGTACTGCTTTCTGAATCAAGCCCTTGATCCAGCCCCGCAATGAGAGCCTCCTGAGGTGTTGGTCGAGGCTCTTCGCTATTAGGCCATTTACTGTAACCAGTAGTATTATCAGTACAATAATTGCTGAGTCTACGTCCCACATGTCGACAACCTCGAGAGCTAAGTCAAGCTACTTAGTTTTCTTATCTTGCTCAGCTTTCACGAGATTCTCGTCATGAGGGACAGCGATATCAACAATCATTGCACGACGCTCTCGTCGATCTATTACCACGATAGCAGGCTTATTGGCTACAATAGTCCTGTCAGTGATGATAGATCCCAGTACAATGTAGCGTAACGATGCTCGAGAACTGGGTCGGGCACATACCTGTAGTATGGTACTTCAGACTCCACAAGGTTGTACTGCAAAGCAAGTTGCTGGTGGATAATCCAAGCTACTAGATTGTGTCTGTGCAAATACTCGCCGCTGACAAGACGAGAACAACCAGAAACGATATGTTCGACACGTTTTGTTATTGATTTCCCGGATATTTTTACATCCAATAAACAGTATAAGGATGGCTGAATATTGGCATACTGACTAGACCAATGTTTAGCCCTCCATTCTCGTCGAAGCATCGCTTTTATTACTACCCCTAACGACACTCAAGAGACGTGTCCCGAAATCACAGCAAACAAATAAAATATTCATTCTCAAATCTATTGCATTCCGATCAAACAGCTCCACACAAAATTTATTGCCGCTACGAGATTCGGAACTTACTTCTTAAAAGTTGAAGCAATTTGACGTCAACGTATTAAAATTCATACAACGTTGAATACTTTAATTTTGTCTCGGAAAATTCAAATGTAAAATGGAATCAAGTTACATTTGCTTGAAGAATATTAATTTGAGCTCGTTCTGTTGAGTTATTTCAATAAAGGAGATCAGTTTCACCTGGCTCGTTTATAGATATTGCTTCTCTGAAGTTTTACGGCTGATCGAAATAGACAGATATTTGATATTCTAGATATATTCTTAGCTTAAGCAAGCGTGTAAGACTTTAAGAGCATTCATTCCACGCGGGCAGGCAACAAAGCATTTTTAGTAGTTTTTCGTGATTATTTCATGAAATACAAACAAAAGTTTTTTTTTTTCAGCCAGATTGTTGGTATTTATAATTATTTTTAACATTTACTCTATAAAAATATTTAATCGTATTAAATAATGCAAATAGAAAACAATAATAAATAAAAATAATAAGGCAGGCGCCTTGTCAAAAAGTGAATTAAAAAATTAAACTAAGCTAAATTATTTTAGTGTTGAATGGGCACAAAGCAAGTACTAAATAGATTATAATATTTATTGTGCAATTAAACCGCCATTGTGCCCAAAAGTGGCAACCTGAAAACCATTTTTTTTTAGCGCAGTCGTGCGTCCTGTAAAGAACTGTTCTTAGTTCTAAGTACTTATTTGTAGGTGTAGGATCCTTATAACGTAGAGACAGCACAATATTCCCACCTTTTTATACCTGCTCCAATAAACTCCCTTCCCCCTCTATCCGAACAGTTTTAACGAGGCTACAACTTGCAATAGGTACTAGGAAATAATTGTGGAAACCGTATAGTTTCTAACGCCACTGTCTTGTTGAGCTTTCTTTGCAATAACCTGCTTTAATCAATGCGACGTAGAATGCAATATTGGATGTTTGTGTTTTTTACACAGTAATGAGATTCGCGAGTTTTGGTGTGAATGTAGTTTACTTAGAAATTATAAAATTATAGTTACGTAGCTGTTTTGAACCGAAGAATTATGAGCTTACTTAGGTATGAAACCAGTGGGGTAATTACGAAACACACTATCAATTGCAATGTCTTTATTTCTGACAATTCAACAACATACACAATATTATTACAAGGTTTTTCAGCTTTTTTTTTGGTTTCAATATTGTATGCCTTAACCTGGATCGAATTAATTTTATTTTCTTTGTTTCTGGTCTTTCTATTCATCATCATCATCTGCCTAGCCTTTTTCCCAACTACGTTGGGGTCGGCTTCCAGTCTAACCGGATGCAGCTGAATACCAGTATTCAGGGGGGGGGGGGGTTGAGGGGTTTTCTGGTCTTTCTATTAATAACATTATTTACGTGATCAAGCAGGTGATTTTTTTCAAACAAATGATAGATTAGGAATTTCTTTCAAAACCTTTCGGACTATGAAAGAAAGTGTGTTTCGTTTGTGGTGAAGCTTTCGTAAACCCGTAAATCAGTGAAGCATGGCGACGTTAATAGGCATCCTTACCCATGTTTTTTTCTGACATATAATGCAATATACTTAGCCGTACCTAATAATGTCATGGCAACTATGGGTTCTTTAATTATAGGCGTCGTTATATTCCCCTTTAGGACAAATATTATTACGTACATACTGAGTAATTACTACTATACAGGTTACCAGGTACATAGACACGCAAACTATGATCATGGTTACAGTTTGCGCGTCGATATCCCTTGACTTCAGCATATGATTCCAAACCCTTTAGCGCAGTGATGGGCAAAGTACGGCCTGCGGGCCAGCTCCGGCCCTTGGAAGTATTTAATCCGGCCCGCCGACGGTCCTTCGACATGAATAGTATATGGCCCGCGATAATTATATTTTGATGGTCCAGAAGTATAAAGTAGATTCTACTTAGTAGAATTATAGACGCATAGGTAAAGGAGCCAGCTAGACTAGCCTTTTTGCGCTGCTGAAAGTTACTTCGTCACAGCTCGAACCTGCATTCGAAAATATTATGGCAAATCAAAAGCAATTGCATATGACTCACACGCCTACCATGGCAGGACCTTCAAATAAAACTTAAATTGTAATTTTTAACATTCGTGCAAGTATGTGATGCTGTAATGTTTTTATATGATTAAAAGTTTCAACACCAAAATGCATTTTTCCTATAATTCTGGCCCTCCTTTGTAATTTCTTAAAGCCCATCTCCCATTACAAGCATCCTGCAATTGAGGTCACGCGCCATAATCCCTACATGCGGGTGTCTCTGAGCACGTAGGCCGCCGCCCCTTGACACCACGCCACTCTGTAGGGCTCTCGTGACGGCTCGAGGGTCAACACTTGGAGCCGACAAATACCCGTGAATTTCTCTTTGTTTGATGTATGATGAACGCAATGCCGCTTGGAAAAGTATTGAAGGTTTTTCTGTGGGGCGATTATCTATGCTTTGTATTTTTTTTTGTGCGAATGAGGGAATTAAGGTCTACGTTGATGACGTAACGATTTTTTACACAGATTACAAGTGAAGTGTGGTTGAATAAAATTAATAAAATGTGGGCTTATTTAAATAAATCTAGGTATAGATACTAGCATAATTAGCCTATAATTCTCCCACTGTTGGGACACAGGCCTCCTCTGTTCGAGAGAGAGTGAGAGTGGGCTGTACTCTGCCGCACAGACCCAGTACGGCTTGGGAGATGTCACATGTCTTCGAATTTATGACTTTACAACATGCCGGTTTCCTCACGATGTTTTCCTGCATTTTAATTCACCACAGCCCAGTGGTGAAGAATTTATTTACACAAAGTAAGCATCTGCCTGCGTTCAACCTAGGCCGGACCCACGACCTCGTGGAAATCGTATTCATGTTAATAAATAAATAAATGGCCACTAATCCTACTTAATATTATAAATGTGAAAGTTTGTGAGTATGGATGTATGGATGTTCCATGTGGTGCCGGACGTAAAAGAATAGCACCATCCCATTTCTTCCCGTGGGTGCCGTAGAAGGCGACTAAGGGACTTACCAGAGAATGCATTTTACCACCATATTGCAATCGCCAACCTGCCTGCCAAGCGTGGCGATTACGCAAACCCTTTGTGGGAGGTCTATGTCCAGCAGTGGACGTCATTCGGCTGAAATAATGATGATAATGATGTATGGATGTTTGTTACTCTTTCACGCAAAAACGGCTGAACGGATTTGACTGAAATTTGGCACGCAGGTAGTTTGTAACCTGAAATAACACAGGATACTTTTTATCCCGGTACTATGCACCCGTGGGATAGTTTTCGACCTCCACGCGGACAATGCCGCTGGCAAAATCTAGTAAACAATAACTTTGATATCTTGAGGTTCCCCAAGTAAGACTAAGAACGGGATAATTAAGATTTTAACGAAAACTGATAGCAAACAATTACAAATAATATATGTTAATTTTATTCAGAGTGAATCCACTTGTTAATACAAGGGTATTTCATGAAACTCACTTTATGGGGCTTAAGATCAGCGAAGTTAGGTTAATAGCGTTATCATTAATTGGCTTTTCAATTAATTAGGTAGGGGACTTCGATATTAATGGGAGTAATATCATGGTGGACTATGCAAATGATTGTAAATTGTTAACTCGCCTGTTGCTTTACTGATGTGAATTCATGTTAGCATATTACTTCGTTTCTTATAAACAAAAGCAGATCGTTTTGCTTACCAATGGTAGTATTTTTTATTTCCAAGCTAGGCAAATAAATATTTTCGTAAGCTGATTTTACCTGTGACACCTACTTCCAAATAGGGGGTTTACTAAGCGAAGGTATTACGTCTTTCTTTTTGAGTGTAGAGAATCATCAAATAACTTCTCCCGCTCTGGGTGGAGCAGGAGGGCGTGTCTGACTTTTACTGACTAAAACCCACCCGTGTTCCTACAGTTGCCCGTGTGCTAGGGGTCACGGTATCTCTTTCAAACAACTCGCACCCCTGGCAGGCATCGGTCCTTGCGGACCCCACCATTTGGTGCTGACATATCTTTAAGGCGCGCGTGGAACACAACGCGCCGTCGACCCGAGCTTGGTCCTTACCGGACAACGAGCTATGGTGGCCGGAAATCAGCCTGGGATTCCCGACGCCCAGGGCGTCTCCTGTAGCAGCTAGGTCCGTGAGGGCGCATATACTTTCTCTCCCTCAAATACACCGCCTCTCTCTTCGCGAGTATCACTGCTTCGCAGAAGGTGACGGTTACCTATGTACTCGCGCTCCGTACCATTGCCTGGACCAGGGCCGGACACGAGAGATCGCTGTCGCCGATCGCCTCCACGTGGCCACGGTGGTGCTCCGACAAGCCGGGCAGACTTCTGCCGTATACTCCACAGTTTGCTCAGGGCGATCTACGCAGTGCGAACACCTGGGCGTTTCCTCCTGATTTATGCGAAACAGGAACCTCCCAAAACAGGTATTAGGTCTTTGCATCATTATTGGTAAAGATACAAGAGTCTTGATTTTAACCTACAACAGCTGTCCGTACATTATCGGATTTGGCCATTAGTCTATAAAGTATATAAGATAAGGTATGTCGTTTTTTAAAAGTATTTAATAATGTGTATATCTGTCTGTGACTGTCTGTGAGTGACTGTTATCTATCTAACATAACATCATACCTTGTTTGAAAGCTTGGCCACAGGTGTTCCTATAGTACACCCTAATTTCGCCAGTTATATTTAAGTCCCATGTAATCGGGCTTGTGGACGGCGACTAATTGGTAGCTCGCCGTCCAGTAAGAACCAAGCCCGGGTCGACGGCGCGTTGTATTCCACGCGCGCCTCAAAGATATGTCACCACCAACTGGTGGGGTCCGCAAGGGTCAATGCCTGCCAGGTGTGCGGGTTGTTTGAAAGAGATACCGCGGCCCCTCGCACACAGGCAACTGTAGGATTTTAGTCAGTAAAAGTCTAACACCTGCTCCACCCACAGCGGGAGAAGTTATTTGATGATTTTCCACCCAAAACAAAAAGTCCCATGTAATAGGAAGCAAGTCTATTGCCATCCACCGAGCACAAATCCACTCTCCGGGCTGCTACTGGAGAAATTTCAGATAGTTAAACTCAATAACATTTTTCCCGATCTGGAAATCGACCCAGGACCTCATAGTCTGCAGTAGCGCTTGTGACCACAAGACCAATGTCTATATCTATCTATTCAGCCCGCAAAGTCCCAATTCTAGGCAAATGCTTCCATTTCCCTTTCCCACACACGTCCTCCGTGTATACATACTAAAATAAATAAATGTATATAGACAGGATTTATCCGTATTATCCCTAGTCCTACACGCAGTGGGGCACTACATGGTCGCTATTAATTACTAGATGACACATGTTTACAAAAATACTGACTGTGCATCTCCAATTACCGTCAAAAACATGAAACTCCAACATCGTTTACACGAAATAATCCTCACATCTTTATTCACTATGAACACAAAACAAACATGTTCAACAAAACATTCACAGCTTAACACATTGGGGTAACATAGCGCAGAACAATATAGCATAGCGATTTTAATTCCAGCACATTCGGATGCAGACACTGGAGTAATGAAACCGCATTCAAGTCGCGTGCAGTGACAACTCAAATAATACGCGTTATAAAGAATAATAACCAGATTCTGCAGTTGACACCACTCGTTTTGGAGCAAATTGTATTAATGCAGTTAGTTCTAAAAACGGATTTTATGTGATATTTGAAGGCCCTTAACACACGTACATACATAAACTCACGGCTTTTATCCAAAGAGTAGGCAGAAGCTATAGTACGCCACCTGGTATGGTCCTTATATACTCCTTTTGTCTCGTTTATGTTCTGGTCATACACGCATGGTAGTTGCGAGGACTACGCACCTAACCTTGTAATTAAAAACGTTAAAAATCTCATCTTCTCGTCTCGCGACAGTCAATAGTCAAAAACTTGTTATAAATGTAGGGAAATTAAAGGTAAAAAGGTGTAAAACTTTTGACAGATTGAAACTGAGATCAGACGGGAATTGCCTCTCAGTTATATCCGCAGCGTTATCTGTCATGTCATAACACAACGCCTGTATCGAACGAGGGGACAGGCAGAAGTGTATTAGTACACCCACATTTGGTTAGTTATGTGTACATGTCACCGTAAGATTGTGAACACCGTTAGTTTATAGTCTATCTCGCGAGATTGTAAACTGTCGATAAATTGTGAACTGCACTATATTGCTTACCGACCGAATAGGTTAGGTTAGGTTAGAACTGCGACCAAACGAGCGCGCGAGCTAAGCGAGCGATGCAAGCGGAGCCGCGGCAGCGGCCGGCGAGTGCTACTTCCAAGTTAGTGGCAGTTACTTGACTATTTAGTAATAGCGCAAGGTACTATCCGTCTTCATACCAGTTCACAATTTGATTATAAACTATCGAAAAATAGTGCGTTAAATTGTAAATAGTTTTTGCAGCTCACAATTTATCGACAGTTTACAATCTCGCGAGATAGGTTATAAACTAACGGTGTTCACAATCTTATGGTGACATACATAAGTCTCGTGTATTTAATGGAGGCATCAAATACTATCTACCAGGCACAATCCAATTCAATGTCTTCAGAGCAGGGGAAAAAGACTTAGATTTATGATCTGCGACCAGCAGTACCTAGAATGCGAAAGAGTGTGTGGCTGGTTCCCAGGTACGATGTCAATCAAAACAATAATACCAAGTGGTATTTTTTTTGTTTGTTAAAATATTTGTTTCGATGATAAAACAAATGCTTTCTCAAACAAAAAATTCGATTTTAGTTTTCTCATATATTGCTCATGGCCCCTTTTGCTCACTTTGCTCATAGTTTCAGTTTTTGTTATGCAGTCTCATTTCAATAGCAAGCCCTATTTACAGAGTGGTAGGGACATCGACGCACAATCTGTAACAATGGATTCAGTACATGATTGTAAACCTATATTTTTCGTCGATTATTTAAAAAAAAAACTTTCTGCCATACGTTTTGACCGCGTAGGTATTGCACTTTTCTATAAAACAGCAGAGTTTTGTTTCGTAGCTCACCAAAATTTTCTACGCAGTTTGCATGTCGATATCCTTGCCTCCCTGCATACGCAGGATACATTTTTAAACAGTGCGCAAACTGTAAGCATGAATTTAACTTATCATTCTAGATCCCCCTGTGCAGAAATTTTTCGTTGGTTATACAAAAAAAATCAGCTGTTCCATACATTTTTACCATTGTAGGTATATAGCGCTTTTCTATGAAACAGCTGATTTATCGAAAACTTTCTGCGCTGGAAGGTCTAGAATGATGTATTGAATTCATGGTTACAGTTTGCGCACTGATTATAAAAAAAAAAAACAGAAAACATTTAACTGCACCAAAAGTGACTTGTGAGAGTACACATAAGTGGTACGTAACTCTGTTCGTTTTGTTTATCCCGCAGAAACACTCATAATGATTTAATTTAAGGAATGCGTTGACAACACGGAGCTAGAACATGAATATTTGCTGAAGTATGATAATGTAGCCAAAGCACAAACGTCCAGTCTACGAGTACTTGCTACGGCGTAGCAGCCACATGTCACCGCTACGCATGCTACGCTGACCTACGAAACTACACTTTCATCGCAAAGCAAGCTAAGCACAAAGTTATTATTAGATTTGTGAATTTTGTTCTATGTTTATAATATCTGTTATTTACGATTTTATACGTCTATTTCGACATAATAATCTAACAGTTTTGCCGACCCAATAGGTGTTTAATTTACGCACATTCAATAAAAATGTAGTCTTTACAAAAATATCTTTCACAGCTCAAGATAATAGAAAAACCTACCATTCAACAAACCAGACCCTTTAGCTCGAGTGAATAACATATTCAGCTCCTTACAAATCCGCCAAGAAATCACTGGGAAAATCCCATTTTCTCGAATCAATGAGGCTCGAGGCGCTCATTAATCAAAAGCTCGCTATTACAAACTAAATAGCCAGTTTCATACATAAATAGAGGATAGTAACAAACTGATAGCTTTTGATAAATGGCCTGAGACCTCACCGCTAAACAAATGGGCGTTTCCAACTGCTTTGGTATTAAGATTTAGTTTGAGAGTCGGGTGGAATGGGCTTTATGTTGTGGTTATTAATTCTGTGTGGATATGAAGGCTAAATAAATATAATTCAATCAGAGCTACATACATATTATAATCGATTAGGTGTGTGTAAACCGTGAATTACAACTTGTATGCGAAATATGGATCCGTAACCATGTGTTTCTTCTTGTGTATTGGTACCTACCTTATCTTTTATATACCAACCAAATCAGCTGTTTCGTAGAAAAATGCAATACCTACATTATTTTTTAAATAAACTTACATAAAAATCCAATGCAGGAGGATTCAGAATCGTGTACAGTCAACCGTGGCATCTTTACTTTCCATGAGCAACTTTACCAATGCGAACTGTACTTAAATTTCTCTCGATAACTAAAAATTTGTTGCCGCCATTTAATATCGAAGCGATAGAGAAGTATAATAATCTACTAATTGTAACAAATTTTTAGTAATCGAGAGATATTTTAATTCAGTTCCCATTGGTAAATGAAAGTAAAGATGCCACAGTTGACGATACTGAATACACGGTTAGATCCATGGTGCCAGCTAGTCCGCTGCCAGACAGTAGTCTCTTAGCGGACTAGCTGTAGTAACTATCTCATGAACCGTAATAGGCAGACAGTTGACATTTTCACAGAATGTGTATTTCTATTGCTACTAACAATTACAAACAAAGACCCTAAAAATTCAAGAGGATCTCCATACAAATAACCTGTGTTTTTCGGAGTTTATTGTCTTGTGATACGGAACACTTCGTGTGCGATTTCGACACGCATTTAGCCGGCTTTTTGTTATTAATTTGGTCCTAAAAAGAGCCGCAGCTGTGAGTAAAGACAACTCTGACCAGCATTAAACATGGCCACCTATCGGGTCCGAACAATATAAGGATATATACGTAACCGAAAAGAAGAAGACTACAGGCATAATAAATGACTACTTTATCTTCATAAAATCTTGATCTTTTGAACCAATGAGCGTTGATCATTTTCGCGCCAAATGAAACGATAAAATGGCGGCCGATTTCCCTGGAGATGTTTTGATTCTTGTGTTAAGGTTGTTGTTTGAAGTTTATTTATCATGATTAATGTTTTGTTCGCTTGTAGTCTACACAGCATTGATTTGCTTTATGATGGAAGAAAGATAAAATGGTTTTGAATTTATTATGATGGAAGGAATGACGTACACACCTTTTGATCAAGCCTTACTATCGAAACTATTGTATGCAATCTACAATTCTTACATAGGTACTCCTTTTACTTCGTTCATTCGTATTTCTGGCTAAACACGCATGCGTATCGTTCACGAATACTAAAAGTATTTTGTATCCATTTGAAGACAAAGGAAAACAATCGTATTAGTGAGTTTTTGCGAAATATCGTAGACATGGGTCATAAAATAAGCCCTGTGCCCCGTTAGTTCCCACAGCCATAACTGGCCAACTTTCATACAAAGTGAAAAAGTCAAAATCTTTCCTTTGTAGTCACTTTCGTTATTTAAGGAACTTTTGTACAAAATTGTATGCTTCTAGCCCCGTTAGGGCTGTGCGTTATCTGTCAGTGTATAAATTAATTCCTGGTAGTTTAAGTAGAAGACCAAAAAAATGATGGATGGACTTTGTGAATGATGAAATTGTTAGAAATAGGGTGACTGTCGAGATGACGACTAATAGAAAAGCATGGAAAGAAAGGCATGTTGCGCCGACCCCAAATAAATTGGCCTATGGGCAGGAGACACATGAGGATGATTTTAATTCATGAACCAATTTGGTACTGTAAATACTGCATTTCTTATATAAAATAAATTAAAACCCAAGTACACACTACCGCATTTTAATACACTACAGTATTTCTTGAATAATCTTGTAAACATAGTTAGTCATTTTGTGTTCCTTGATTCAATATAAGCCAAGCTCGGAGACTGCAGACTGTGAATGTTGTTTCTGCTGAAGCTACAACCCGCCCTACAATACGCCCTATTTGCAGTACATTAAATGGTTATAATAACAAAACTCTAATAATGTTTAGTCATCTCTAAAGATAACATGGCGCCCGTTTTGTTGTTCGCTGACTCTGCACAAATAAGAATGATGCTGTCCTGTTCTAACAGGCAGGGAGAGAAAGAGGAAGTTTAGAGCTGTCAAATTAGTTAACAGTTTAAACTTCGCGTAATGAAAATCTCCGTTCATCCCAATTTGGCCGGTTTTGTTTACTTTCGTCTAGTTCTTGACTTGAAAGGGTCACAGATGTGTATCTTTTCACATAACTTTGTCTACAATAAGTTAGTTTATAAATCAGAGTAATTTCTTTCATCTCCATATTTTTCCTCAATCTTTCAACGAAACAACTTCCGTAGTCCTAATGACTTCGGCAAATGTCGGCAATTTTCGGCAAACCCGAAATGTAGTCACGTAAGTGTCGAAGCGTTTGCTATCGGCAAATTGATCGGAACGTGTAGACAGCAAGGGACTGTCGTTTACGATAATATTAACCTTTATGATGTTCATTTTCGCTTTTTTTCCTATGTATTTAAGTTGAATATTGATTGGATCGGAAATTGCGGTACTAAAAGGCTATAAAATTATTTTATGGGTCCATTAGTTGGATATTTTAATAATTTATGCTTGGAAAATCAATTTGTGAGTTTACAGTGGGTCTTTTTTTGAGGATGGGAAATCATCAAATAACTTATCCCGCTGTGGATGGAGCAGGAGGACGTGTCAGACTATTACTGACTAAAACCCACCCGTGTTCCCTCAGTTGCCTGTGTGCTAGGGGCCACGGTATCTCTTTCGAACAAGCCGCACCCCTGGCAGGCATTGGCCCTTGCGGGCCCCATCAGTTGGTGGTGACATCTCTTTGAGGCGCGCGTGGAACACAACGCGCCGTAGACCCGGGCTTGGTCCTTACCGGACAGCGAGCTACCCATTACTCGCCGTCCGCAAGTCCGCGCCTACGGTGGCCGGGAATAAGCCTGGAATTCCGGACGCCCAGGGCGTCTCCTGCGAAGGCTACGGCCGTGAGGGCGCACGTACTGCCTCTCCCTCACGTGCGCCGCCTCCCTCTTTGTGAGCATCACTGCTTCGCTGAAGGTAGCGACGGCTACCCATGCACTCTCGCTCCGTACCATGGGCTGGACCACGGCCCGATGCGAGAGATCGCCGCCGCGACACACGGCTGTGCTCCGTCCAAGCCGGGCAGACTACCACCGTATGCTCCACCGTGTCCCCAGGGCGACTACGAATGGGTTAGATTAAGTTCGGTTTGCTATGGACATATGAAACTATCGAAAAATAATGCGTTAAATTATTGCAGTTCATAATTTTTAATTAGAGCGTTATTATTTTGGCCAGGTTTATTGCCAATCAGTTCGTTTTCTTTAAATAGAGGAGCGATATAATTCCTAGACATAAGAGGGATGCGCTATGATCGCCCGCAAAATTCAAAGTTCGTAAGTTTATTTGAATTTCGCTGGCATCTTAGCGTATCCTCCTAAAACGAGATACTTCCACTATTGTTAATACAAATTATCATCAAAACATATTACTATTAGTCCAATTTAGCTAATACCGGCCCATAACGGCGAGCAACAGGGCACTGTGGCCACGCTTATCTCAATCCCTTCCGGGGCAAGCTCCGTAAACACTGCCCGGGCATTATATGGCAAATTGATTGCCCGATACAATAGAGCCACAATGGAGATACTTTTGATTGCTCCTATACGGAGAGATGCGATTATTTCAGCTTCATATGTAGTTTATCGAGTGATTTTGTTGTTATGGGTTTAGTGGCTTTTATAGCGGGTCGAGTGGAGTTAGTTATGATCCTATTATTTTTGTACCTGTAAAAACCCTTAGAAATATAGGTACAAAAACTTACGTACTTTGTAAATCGATGATTTAGTAAGGTATTGGTTCGATTTAAGCTCTTTGCCATTTGAAAGGTTTGACCAACATTTAGTTTAGCTATGCCCAAACCTCACTGCCTAAACGTTTCTATAACATATTTCTAATACTTTATGTTTTGAGAGCTTCCTCAAATATCGATAGATGGCGCTGTATCATTTTTTGATTCTCCCTGTTCAGATTTTTCGCAATTATATGACGTAGAAAATGGTTTTTTAATACACTAAATTCTCGCTGAAAACATTGTTTTATTTTGATTTATCGGGCAGCTACTGTCGAGTGCACTAACATTCAGTTATTAGAGATAACGTTAGTCACCACTCTATTTCTATGTTTTACATTTAGATACTCAGCCTATAGCGTTCCTACTGCTAGAACACAGGGCTCCTCTCGGTAAGGGGAGGGGAGAATAGGCCGGAATCCACCACGTGGGACCAGTGCGGGTTGATAGTCATTTGTCTTCGAATTTTTGGTTCTAGGATATGCCGATTTCCTCACAATGTTTGCCTTCACCGTTTTGAGAGCAGTAGTAATGAAGTCATTTAAGTAAAGTAATGCGCCTGGCTGGATTCGAACACACAACCTACAACTCGTAAATCGCGGCCGTTACCACTGAGCCACCACTGCTCCTTTTCAATCTACATTTTACAACCTCAATTTACATTTGCGTAGTTACCATCTCTCGCTAGCCCGAAACAATGCACCACAAAATTCCTTAACAACTCAGCTTCCCCACGTCCATAATACTGCAATATAAAACCTCATTACTTTTTATTGGTTCAGCCCAATAGGTCTCTCACCTGACATCAGCGGTCACATAAATTCCACATATTAGGCGAACGAGATTTATTCGCGTAAAACAGACGTTAATTTGGTGATTCACGGACGTGTGTGTCCACTGAGGGAGGCGCGAAATGGATTGTATTTAGACATCTTGATACATTCTACGAGCTGGAGGGGAGAGTTGAGTAAAGGGCTTCGTTTAGGTAAAAATATTACTACCGATTTGGTTTGAGACGTTTCGCTTTTCGTTGGTTTGTGTTAATGGAAATTAGTGAGTAATTGATTGTACCTATTAAGTAGTGGTTGGATTGCAGATTTTCTTATCTATATTTATAATACTAGCTGACCAGATGGGTATTGTCCTGTGTTCTGCTTACTCGATCGCAACGCCACCTACCAGATCCAGTTGTGAATCTTAACCATCCATATATACTCATAAACACACAAAAAATGTCATTAATATCGGCCCAGCCGTTTATGAGCAGTTCACTGACATACACACGTGCAGATAATTATACTTAGGTACATATAAAAATGATAAATAAAATCTAAATGTCTATTTGTAATGTCAAGATAACAACTTGCATTAAATGGATGAAAGTATATATGGTAAAAATAAACATATTTTTTTCTGTTGGTTCCGGTTAAACTCCGAAATAGCTGGATCGATTTGGACGGGGCTTTCACTGGCAGATAATTGATGTTATAATGAGTAGGTTAAATAGGTTTTCGGTCCCGGTAACGCGTTCCCGTGGCTTAATTTCTGACATCCAAGATAGGAAGTACTAGTTAAGTTTAAAATGAAGTCGCTTTTCGTGTCTGTGTGTGTGACCGTCTAAACCACGCAACAGATTTAGATGCAGTTTTCACCATCATTTAGAGAATTAATTCCAGAAGGTTTATTTGTATGTATATAATACATTGGCTATGAAATTTTCATATAATAAAGAAATCACGATGTTTTGTCAAGTCTTATTAACCGTGCGAAGCAGGGGCGGTCCGCTAGTTCTAGAGGCTTCTTCAGACAAGTGCGACGCGATGATTGTAGAACAATTTCCAAGAAGTTTTCATAGAAATTGTTCCAAGAGAGTCGCGTCGCGCCTGATTTTGGGAGCTTTTATAGCTGCATGTCTCGTTGGGTTTTTCATAATTATATCATTGTTGGTATGCAAGGCCGGTTATGAGTCAAACTATCTACTAACTAGAAGGCACGGAGGAGGTTAAGGATTATTAGGAACTATCGTCTAACTTGGGGAATGATCAACTTTTTCTCTTATAAAAATTCAATCTATCTATAGGTATATAAAGAGGTATACGGAACAGGGTGTAAAGTTCACTCATACTCTATAGTAAAGGGAGGATTCTCCGACCAGACGAGTGTTGTGTCTGGTGGGCAACAGCCCGAGCGACGGTTGATGTCGGGATGCTTGTATACCCCGTGAAATTTTAATGGTTGTTTTCCCGCAGCGAAATGGTTTTGTCTTGGTAATACAATCGTTTTTTAAACAAATAAAATATTAGATATGTGTGAAATTGTGAAAAATCACCACGTGCGAGAGTTTATTTTGCTTTGAACATTTATGCATCGCTGGTCCCTTTGTCGGCGGCGCGTGCAATTCTAGTAGTACCTACAAGTTACCTCTAGTGTTACTATTGAGTAGTGTTTTATCAAGTTGATGATTTTTTTTTTAATTATTATGTAACAAAAAAATCTTTATTTTTTATACTTTTACTCTATACTTCGAAAGTACTCCTTATGGCAAGTTGTTCTGCCGCGGGAAAACAACCATTTAAATTTCACGGTGTATGTATGCGAGTCGCGCGGCAAACTCTGCTTCCGCGATGTAGTTACGGTTTAACATCAAGTCTTGTGTAGCTCGCATCTGGCATTGCAGACGGCGCCACTTCACTTTTTTTTGTGTTTCTCAAGTGGTTTATTTGTAGTTCGCATGTGGCATTGTAGATGACGCCACTGGTAGGTAGGTATCTAGGTAGGGAACAGAAAAAGAATTTTGCTTTCTATTTGTTTAACAATATCATAATACCTACCCACATCATGTTTGTATCTGTGTTAACCAAATAAATTACCAACCTGATTAATATATTCTTAAACATGGATTAATTGTGGTTTCAATTCTGTGATCCTTTCTGTCCCACGCAACCCATTAAATTGCTTCTCTTTACTCCTATAATTAATTTGGAAAACACGAAAAGGCTACCTACTCTCCTTTTGGTGAGTTTCCGTATCCAATTATTTTTCGATGAAATCGAAATAACCGTCACTTTTTAACGAAAATAAATAAGAAAAGTCAAACGGAAATTGCAAGCATACAAATAGGTACGTCTTTTCCATATTAAAACGCAAAAATAAATCGAAATAATATATGGTACACTTTTGACTAGAAAACAGTTTATTTTTTCAATCTTTGGTGCAATCATCAGGTCGTTTAGGTGAGAGCCTTAAATGGTTTATGTTTGGTAAACAAAATTAATTGATTGATGACCTTTTATTTTCTGCTTAGCTCAATACTCCATAGATTTTCACACCAGCATTATAAAGCCGTACCATCAGCAGATAAACTATTATAAACATAGAGTTTTAAAAATGCAGTAGAACGGAACCAAGGCCTTTTGCTGGCATTTTGCCGACAACCATGATTCAATGGCTGTGTGAATAGCCTTTATATTGAAGTTTCTAACTGTACCTTTCTCATCTATAATTTTGGTTATAAGAACTTAGTGCTTAATGCAAGTAGGCACTACTACTGCCTGAATTTAATGGAAAGCTATTTGGTCATATTTTTGTAGAATATAAAGCCCGTTGGGCGGAAAGTTACGTGAATTGGCTTACATTGCGACTGGGAAATTAGTTATATCCAAAGAGATTTTTAAATACTGTATTTGTTTATGAGCTTGTGTCTTCGGTTATGTAAATATACCGGGTGGCATACATTGACGCGCAAACTGAAATCATGAACATAGACATTTGGGCGAGTAAAAAAAAAAAAATCTGCTATTCCATAGAAGAGTGCAATACCTAGCGCGGTCAAAGTATATTGTAAGCTAATAAATTTTAGTAATCGACAAAAAATTTCAACGCAGCGGGGTTTCAGAATCATGTAGGTACTGAATCCATGGTAACCGGTAGCTCATCGCTGTCCCTACCACCACATATAGGTACTTACTCAATTGTTAATACAGTTTGTCGCATTTACTTTGAAATTACTCGTACCTATGTTCATCATATATTAAGTTGGTTTCCTAACGTTCTACCTACTTAAAACAACAACCCAATCGAAAACTATAGTAATTTCAGTTCACTGCCATTATACCTAACTGACATTATACTTCATTTCTGCAGCTTACAATAAGTTTTTCCTACGAGAAACTTAAGCAATCATCCTCAAAACTTACGACAAAGACCAGACCATCCAACAAAAGCACAAAATCTTTCTAGGTAAACTAAAAAAACATCATTTTCCTAAGCGAATGCACTGAGAAAGACGAACTTTTCCCTCTGTAAAAATACTTGGTACTGCAGCAGCTACACAATGGCACGAAATAGCACAAAATGGCACAATGATGATTCGCAGAGCTCTCTCAATAACTGCGCCTTTGTATGTACGCCATCTCATAGTGCGGACGTATGATTTGTGCCAGATAGTTTGCTGGTAACTATGAGGTCCTAGTACATGAATTGTTGTTGTGTGTTGTTTTGAACGGCAGATTGTTTTAATTTGCTGTTGTTGTTGTTTGTGCCGTCTTGAATATGTAACTATGATGGTTTTAGAAGATTGATTTGATTGCTAGACAGTTCTCAATGGGATAGTTTGGTTCTTTCCGTAGGTGCAAATGTAAATATAAATCAATGAGATTCCGCTTCATTGCTGTAACTAAGGCATAAATAAACTCGCAATACTTTTTTACAATGGAGTAAGCAGAAACTATACATATACCATGTGATACGATAATCATAAAAAGACAGATTTCAAGATTAGATTTATCAGTTGACGACCCATTTTTCATATCTTATATATTTCAGCCATCTATATAATACACCCGCACGTTAGCAGCTGCTTCAGCAATTTATGTACAAAAAATATAGGCACAGGAACCCGCCGCGCTAAGGTACCACTAATGGAATTGCGACGAGTACCTACCTACACAGGTACATACAGGATTTCATAGCAAAACAGCCGGAGTTCGTACAATATTCATCCGGTTTAAGCCGCGGGGAGAAGATAAAGTAGGTTACTCTTAAAAACACTTTCATAACTTCAATTCATCCCGCGTAGTTTTCGGCTTTGTTCAACATTTTGCACTTTTATTTGACTAAGATAGTAGCGCCGCAATGCCCAATGAATCTCCGTGCGTCAGCGGGTTTATTGTAGTCCAGCTGCTATCGTGGATTAATCACAGAGTTCCTTGAGTTAAATAAATACAACGATTTTGTTTACTTTACGAAACTCGAAACTAGGTACAAAGTTAGCTTTTACGTCCATTTATAGAATGCACAGAAATGTTTCCCATATTCACAGTCGTAAATACGAACAATTTTAAGCGTTTTCAATAAACGGAAATTCTCCGTTTATTAATCGTCCAGAAAATGTTGTTTACGTAAATTAGTCTTCGCAAATAAACTGATTTATTCAAAGAACGTCTAAACGCCACGTGCAAACAATAACGTTAGTGAGTGGCCTCACTGATGCACTATTATAAACTGTTTGTTTTTGTTTCAGGTGGCAGTAACATTAGGGAATGGCGTCATCGGTGCGCAAATAGTGTGTGTGAGTGCGAGTGGGTGCGGGCGATGAGGCGGGTGCGCGCGTAGCCTGCGCGGGATGGAGGAGGACGAGAGGAGGCTCTCGTTCCCGCCGCCGGCGCCGCTCAACTCGCCGGGCGAGGAGATCGATGGCTCGCGGCTGCTGAGCGAGATCGTCCGCACACTCGAGGCCACCAACCCGGAGGCGGCGGCCCCGCTAGTGGCGTCGCAGTCCCGAGATGAGCTGCACGTGGAGGGTGAGAGGCCGCGCCGCGATGAGCTGCGGATCCCGCTGGAGGGCGTCACGTTCGCGCACGAGAGCTGCGTGGGCGCTGCCGAGCGAGACGGCCCGCGCGCCGCCGTCACGCCGTTCACGCGCGAGTCGGCGCGGCGCGCGGGCTCGCGCGGGGCGCAGCTGGTGCGTGAGTTTGGCTTCATGCCGCGCCGCCGCCTCAGCGTGGAGGACGGCGCGCGCCTGCCGCGAAAGTACGAGCCCTTCCCTCCCAAGCTGTACGGACGACCGCTCGAGGAGATCGACAACTTTATTTACGATGAGGTGAGTGTCTAACCCACATTTTTCTCGAACAGCTTTGTAACTTTCTATAACAGTGTGACTCCACAGTACTAACGTTTAAAATATAGAGAAGCGCCTCACTGCAGTTGTTCCATTTTGCTGTCAATTCTCTTGACGCATAATAACTCAAAAGTTGCTCGTAATCATAAAAGTCTTTGTACGTTTCCTCTTTATGGAAATATGTTGGAAATGGCACCGTTTCAGTCGCGATTTCGTTTAAATTTTGCATAACTTTGGGTATAGTCTATGCATTTTTGCTACCGGTGATAGGGAGAAGTGAGGTCGCCCTTTCCGTCTCATAACGTTTTATGTCTCTTCAAACACGCACGTCACGTCATACGACGTCACGTTTTCACTTACGTTTTGAGAATAAAGGAAATCTTGCGGAAAATAACGTGTTTGTTATAGTCAGTTGAATAGATGTGGTGTGATCAATAGTTATTCAAATAGTATTAGGAACGCAGTTGTTGGTCTTTTTTTATGTTATATTCACTGCATTATAAACGCTATAAATTAGCATTACTAAAGTAAGTACTATACAAATACAAATAGCATTATAAATTGCTAAATCGGTAAACAATTAACGAATTTCCTGAACTTCTTTCGATTGGTTATAAAAACACAATCTGCAAAAAAAAACATCTTAAGCTCAAATAATAAAGAAAATCATAAACAATCCCTAATGACAATGACAAAATAACTCCGAAATCTCGTCGCCGTATTCCATGACAAATGAAGCTCATTAATGCTCAACCAATTTTCGTCACCCTCATCCACCCAACAAGATGAACGTATTACCTTGTATTTACCACCATTTACCCAAAATAATGTCTTTTAAGACCGCTATAACATCCACAGGGGGATACTTACATCTCGCTGCGGTCGGCGGCCATTATACTTTGACCTATCACAGGCACTAAGATACTAAAGGTATCCAAAACACGTACAGGTCATTTTAGAGCGGTAGTTGACCGTTTGATAGGTTCTCGTGAACAAGTGGTGTACGAACGGCAGATCGTAAAAAATAATGACTTAACGGCCGGACGTGGCTGTCTGATCTGCTGTTAATCCCTCGTTACGGATTTGGAATGGAATATTCAATGTACATTTTACAAATTTTCTTTAAAGTGAAAGGAAAATTGGATTTTAAATTGTTTTTGGGGTCTGCTTAAAGGTAGATTATGTATGTTTGGAGTTCATGGCGAATTTCACCAGTAAAATAGCACATCTAAACTGGGTTTAAGAACTGTCAGTGTCAATAGTCCACAAGAATGATGACATTGAAAACTCCTGAACGTGGTTTAAAAATGCTGATCGCATTCAGTTTCATTGGTAAAATTCGTCCTTAGTGTCGTTATGTAAAGTGTCAAATTTATTTAAAATATGCATGTAAACCTTTCGACAGTGAATCACTGTGTGTTTATCACACTTTGTGTAAAGTAAGAGAAAAGAAATGTGCTTTGAAAAAAGTTAAGCTAAAATATTAAGAAAGAGGATGCATTTCATTAAACTTTAAGTTTAAAAAGTTAAAGTAAAACAAGTAAGTAAGTAAGTTTAAGTTAGTTTTAAAATTAAGTTACAACTTTGTTTAACAAAGTTTTAACTTAATTTTATCTTTTTGCTCGTCAAAACAATAATAAAAAGCCAGCTTCATAAAGCGCCAATACAAAATAGAATTAAAACAAGCATTTCGCGTAACAGGAAGCTCTTAATAATCTAAAATTCGCTTACTTAAGGCATGCATGCACTTGCTCACTTAAGCCCACTTACTTGACTTAAACTTAAGACATCTCCGTCACGTCGATGTTAACATTTGCTCGCAAGGTGGCAGGGTGGCTAGGTGGCGAGGTGGCAACTTATCGCGGTTGCCCTGACCGGCTTATCAGATCAGTTTGCCACCCAACTTGTTGCATTTTGCATACTAAAGTTAGGATACTTTGAATGTGTTCGGTTGATATACGTATCAAATGTATTAGTTAGAAGTAAGGGAGGCTTTTGGTTATGGTAGGTTGGCAAATAGGCGAACTAGACACTGAATCGGGAGTTACTGCCATCACCTCCCAAGAAACACTAAAAGCCGCTTGTGTTTTCATTTGCGCTGTGTGTGTGCGCAATGTAATTACAAGAAGACGAACAGTCACTTAGTGAATACTGATATCCAGCCTCATCTGGTTAAATTGAGCCGTAGTCCCAGCATTATCAAAAAATATTTTCACAGCTGACACAGGCCTCCTTCTGTGAGACGGAGTGGCCCGTAATCCACCATGCGTGCCCAGTGCGGTGTGGCAGATGACACATGTCTTCTTTATGGTTCTAGGACATGTCGGCTTCCTCACGATGTTTTCCTTCACTGTTTCGAGAGCAATGGAGATGAAATAATTTACACAAAGTAAAAGCGCTTATCTGGGTTCGAACCTACAACCTTGATTATGGTTTTAAAAAAAACAATAGTTTAATTGGCCGAGGGGCTGAATAATGAAAATGAAAATGATGGGAAATTTAGTGGGCCTTCGACAAGCAATTGCTGTAGCTTGGAAGTAACAGTGCATGAATTTTGTGAAAAAATGCTCAAAAACTCAAAGACATCACTAAAACTTCACAGCCAAAACCACGATTAGAGCCAGTATAGAAAATATAAAAGTCTCATACTTACCACGAATTGGAAAGCTCGCCACGTTTTCGTTTTCTTTGCTTCATCCACTTTCGTAGTCCACTTGTTTCGAGTGGCCAGTCCAGGGTTGAGAGTCTTTCGGTCCTTGAGTGGCTGCTTTAGCTTTCCATAGAGCTGGTATTGACACTTCAGTGGCTTCGACGAGTTGCCAAAGCGTTAGTTAGGTCTCATAGTGATGTTGACGTTTAGTGGAGATGTAATTATCATGATTGTTGTTAAGTCTTTGCTTGGAAGCGTTATGTTGAGTGAAAATGGTTGTGATTCTGCAATGAAAAAGTTAGTTTCAAAATATAATAACGGAATTAAGATACTTGATGTCATTTTACCGCTTGAAAAGCGGTCTGATTTAGTTCAATTAAAATTAGAGATATTAAAATGTGTGAAATTCACGAATCCCTTGTCAAGTTTACTGCTTCAAAATATGTAGGAACATCTTGTTATTTCTGATACGCGTGAAAAACACCATCAAGCAAACTAGATTTATTTATTAATCTACGACGAAAAAATCCCTATAAATGATACATTGTATCCGCGACAGCGCGTCCGCCCCGCATAATCCCTCGTTTACTATTCCAAGTGCCGTGTCCTCAGCCCATAAATAAAAAAAACTCCTCTAGCAAATCGGCCAACTGTCGTAAAAGTAAAATCGTCGGCTTTTCTACGGAAAAGTCGCAATTGGCAGCGTTTAATTTATTCCGGGAAATCGGGCGTCGTTCAATGGCCTGTTGTCCCCACTCAAGTGACTTAAGACCGCTGGAGTTGCCACTAAACAAATTGAAATCAGAAATGTTGCCAGTGAATAAAGTTTTATTATCTGTCTGTTTTACTTGACTTAACGTAACGTTTTGTTTTTTTAACGTTTTTATTATCTTTTTGATATTGTTTCTGTAATAGTGTGTGGTAGATAATAGTGCTGTTGTAAAACTAGTGTGTACCCAATGTGTTTCTCGCACATGTTTTTTCTCTCTTGGGAAATTTAGTGCGCCTTCGACAAGCAACAGATTGGAAGTAACAGTGCATGAATTTTGTAATACTTCTTTACATCGGCATCGGAATTTATGGATGAGTTGTCTGAAAGATGAAAAGGCTGGAAATGAAAAGCTAACTACAAGCAAGCTACTAATATATAGGTATGGAAGAAGAAATCATGCTGCGCCCACTCCGAATGAATTGAGCGCAGTTTATTTATAAGTACAATTCGTTGTGGCATTTGCTTTAAAATTAATTACAGGGATGTGGCTAAAACTATACTCTAGTACGTTAAGTACATCCCTACCTAATTATTATAGTTTTTATATTTATGATTGCGATGTTTCAGCGTTCTCATTTCATTTTATTAGAAACACCGGCAGTTGTATTAACATTGGTCAATTAAAATTTAGGAATCGGAAATAGATACTTAATACCATTAACAAACCGGCCAAGTGTGAGGCAGCGGACTCGCACACAAAGGATTCCGTACCACCGAACAATATTAAACACAACATATTTCTATATACATTTCTAGTGTGGAAAATAAAGTAAAGTTAAAAATTAAAGGGCCCATTAATTTTTGAGTCTAGTTTTTATTTTTACTATTTGTTGTTAAATCGGCCATGTTCGTGCACACTCTGTGTAAATTTCAAGTGACAACCTGTTGCGGTGCAAAAGATGATGCAGCTCTGTGACAGATGGATGGTCAGGCGGACAGCGGAGTTCTTTAGCACTCTTTGGGTACGAAACCCTAAAAACTGCATTGCAGGGAAATTTATCAAATTTTCCATGTACTCTACAAAAATTGTGAAGTACCTATATTTTCCATGGTGACGTTACAGGAAAAATAGAAACAAGGTATTGAGTGTAGATAAACTTTCACGGGCCAAATGAACCGAATAACACTTTGGAACAACGCCAACGTTGCAAGCAATACCCATCCTGAATTTATGTGACCATTTATGATTGTCACTTTTAATGGTGTTAAAAAAGTTATGGATGAACCTAGTAACTGTTGTGATTAATGAGAACATTAGGTACCCGGTGTTGGTTGGATTTAAATTTTATTGGCAAGTTTATTAATTAATATATCCAACCAACACCGCCTTAAATATACCTAAGTACAACGAAGCGTGACGTACTGAGATTTGCAAGTCGCTCTCGATCGTGATCAGAAGTAGCTCCTATTAGGCGTGGTAATGCGACATTGAGCAGTGATATTCTGGTTGAGCTTTGGGGGCCTAGTGGTAACGGGCGCGAATTACCGAATAGATCGTAGGTTCGAACCCAGTCAGGTGCTTTACTTTGTATATATTATTTCATCACCATGTCTCGAAACGATGAGGAAAACGTCGTGAGGATATCGGCAGGTCCTACCACCAAAAATGCGAAGATAAGTGGCATCTGCTGACCCGCACTGGACTCGGCCGTGTGGTGGGTTACGGCCCACTCCCTCTCAGTGCCCGTATGCAGTTGGAACATTATAGGCCGGTTATGAACGCGACAATGTAAAGAGAAAATTCTGAACATTAAGAAGTTGAAAATTAAGGTAAATTTTAATTTGCCCATATCTTTTTATCGTGTTGACTCAGGACCTTGTCTTTTATACACCTAACAGGGACTATAGACTTCAGTATCTGGTATAAATTTCAACTTGCTAGGTCCACTCGTTCTTGAGAAAATCGGTGGAGACACACGGACACACAGATGGATAGACGGACGGGTTCCTTTTTTTACCTTTTGAGGTACGGAACTCTAAAAAGACCTGAAAATTGAGAAATGGCAATTTTCTTACTGTAGATATTCCACAACTAACATTTTATCCTAAAAATGTACCTAAAGTAGAAACCACTTTACGGAGCCTTTCAATATTATTTGTAGATGAAAGATATCTGTTCTAATATATTTTGTATCAGCAAAACTTCGATCTTTTGGCATCAAATAAAAAGACGAGGGTGAAAGTATCTTTTTGTAAAACGTGGAACGTTGGTTGAAAATTATTCAGTCTTGCAACCTCAGTGTTTAGTGTTGTAGGTACCCAACGATTTCTCGTGGCGGATATGAGTCAGCAATGAGGATAGAGCTGTACCGGTATGCGGATATTTGAATCCTCCCGTTGAATTGTACTCTAAGCTTTTTAAGAGCCTATAAAACTGCCATTGTGACACGTAATGTGTTTCCTCTGAATAAATTTCTAGAATGCGATTGTATGCCTTTGTTTTGTTCCAGAAGATTGAAACCTTTATCTTAATTACGTAAATACTCTCTGTCTGGACTTTTCAAACTATACAATCACAATTTGCACAGTTTAATTCGGTTGACATACAATTTTTTTTTTTTTTCTCAAATTCGCGCATTTCGATAGTTGCTTGCTTCTCACTTTTCTTCGACTACTAACTAACTACTAAATAAGCTTCGACTAGCATTCAGCCACTGCATTCATAGAGTAGGTGTTAGTGCACAGAGAGCACGACAAGAGGTGAGGCATAGTTTGCAATGGCTCCACAGTCGCACTGCACCTGACCAAGTTATAACGGCAGCGGCCCACCTGACTTAGTCGATTAAGATAGTACCAGGTGTGCCATGGCAGTTGATAGCCCACTGGAAGCCCTTCTGCAGGCTCAACATTCCCATTCCCATTAAACATAAGTAATTTGTGGATCCCCGCGTTTTATTACCTCGGCGAAGCCTCAGAACAGACTACAATTCACTAGATTTTACGAGCGCCGATTAACATAGTCAAAGGTTGGCTACTCGTAAGCGTATTCGCATAAATATAGGCAATTTTACGATAAGGCTTAGTTGCTAGAATATATATAGGTTAAGCGCATAAACCGCTTAAGCCTCCGCTGCATTTTTCGCCAATATTTTTCGCAGCTCCGTTTCATCTGACACCAAACATACGGCTCGCCTCACAAAAACACATCGGAGTTGTTTAAAATTATCTTTTTATTCATAGGGCTGCAAAGTTACCAATTATCATATTGCTAAAGTAAAACCGTTTCAGTTTAATGTATAGGGGATCCACTTTATATCAAGTGTTACCTCAACTTTGCTAGCTTTTCTGAGAAATGGGGGAAATCTATTAGGTACGTTCTCCCGGCACTCCTGGTTAGATTTATGGTCAGATGTGCTGGAATTTCTCAGTTTTCTGTTACGTGTAAGTTGTAAAGCTAAATTCTTTTTGGATGTCTGTTTTTTTCGTTGGTTAAGGTACTTTACGTAGATTGATATTATTTGTAACTTAGAGCCTACTTAGAAGGAATTGATTCTGCGAATAAGACATTTTAATCACTTAAGGCGGATGCGCAAAGATAGCCCGTAAAGATTTTTTTCTAAATGTTTTATAAAAAGTTGATGAAAATATGATTTGCGACCGTAACAAATAAGTTTTTACAGATTTATAATTTTTACAATCTAGTTCATTAAAGCCCATTGAATTACTTTTTCATGTAATTATCATTCAATGGAATTGTAAAGATGGTTAATTTTTTTATAATTCTGTAAATACATACTGTGTGATACGGTCGCAAATCATATACCCACTTATGCATAAACGTTGCTTAAAGTTAAGTAATGATTAGCGTCTGTTTATCATACATTTTTGACGTTTAAACATCATTTAACTTTAATCATCGTTTATGAATATACCACATAATGTTCAACAGACAGCGTAATATTGACCTGAAAAATGCAAAAAAACGTCAGAAAATCTGAATTTCGCTAGCTAATGTGACGATTCACCCTTAAAAAAAATCGATAAATATTCCTAATAACCTTTCGTTGTCTCAGATTGCATTCGTTTCGTAAGAACCAGTTAGTTCTAAATTCCTCTGGCAACACAAACAACATATTTCTGAATAAAACACATCATTAACTCGAACATTCAACCTCATTCACTCCGTATCAGGAGGTGTTGCCAGTTGAAATATACGCGGACATTCGACGCAATTTGTTGGTGCTGTCACATGCAGACACCCCTTATGTCGGCTTGCGCTGAATGTGGAACTAAGTAGATGGCTGCAGAAGTTTTATTACCACGTATATTGTGAAATAACGAGATGGCTCACATATGAAAATGGTCTTGGAAAATAAATACATTGTTAATAAAAGAAAATAATGAAAGTCGTTTGACACATTACGTCAATTTGTCGTGTTAAAGCTATTTTACCTCAACTATTAAAAAAAGACAGTTTTTATTCGAATATACGGTCAATTTATGTTCGTAGTCAATCTGATGAAACATTAATTTCCCAAACTTTGAACAAGTAGTTTTCGGAAATCGAAATATCAGATGGTTACGTCAAAAATTTAGTTAATCCTCAAAATGTTATCACTTTGGTTAAAATTCGTTACTATCTGAGCGAATTTCTAAAAAAACGGTATTTTCAATGTTGTTTTTATTACCCAGGAACTTTCTTTTCAAAAGTTGCTCCTGTATTCTAAGATGGATCAAAGTTAGGAACTAGAAGGTTTTTACACAACATTGTGCAGTCAAATATCCACATATTTGAATTTGCGACCTCAAATATTCTGTCGACTTTATACCTACCACAGTCTAAGTTCCGTATTCTGTGTCATCGAGAGTTGGTATTCTGTTCTCCATTCGACGCTCCTCTCAGTGAGATTTGTTTAGTTTTATTCCCTCTCACTGGGGATACAATCCGGGGATGTTTTACACGAAGCTGGGATTTGTCCCGCGAATCTCTCTGTGGACCGCACAGATTTTACATTTCGTTATTACCGCGAAGTGCAAAGTATAGATGCGGCCGTGGAAATGTTATTTTGAATACATTGTCGTGGAAAGTAAAATGCAACGCTCCCGGTTAATTTTTTCATTGTGCTGATGAATTTTGTTGGCCATTTATGCTGATGCTGATTTTGGCTTGGACTTTTAGGATCTTTAAGACAAAAGGAATAAAATTGTCTTTTGCGTTTTGTAAATTCAATGTATTTTCAATTTTGTCAATGGTTTTTTGAGGATGCTTTTGGCTAACTTTCGGCGCTCCCCCTTTCATCAAGAAAATTACTCGGGTGTATGTTTTTTTCGCGTCTATGTTTGATACAACTTCTGTTAGAAAGCCTTTTGCCTTTGGCCACTTTGGACTTATATTTCACGTAGAAATATTAACTATAATCATTTCTATTTATTTCATAATTCCCATAACATCTCTGAACGTAGACAATTTCTTAACAAAAACTAAATACTCTTTTCTAGCGCTCCACAGCCTACTCAGTCTACAAAACCAGTCCGACCACAAAGGCTCAAAAAATATCAAGCCTAAAATAAAAACTAATCCACAATGACAGCAGGACACATAACTTAGCCGAAACGGTATGGAGCCACAGTCTATAAAATGTGAAGCAGAAGGACAATAAAGTACACAGTCTGACTATCGCCAGCTATTAAGTAGTAGACTAAATAATGTCCCGGCTGGCTGTCGTGTCACAGATTTATTCGCTCCAACGATCCGTTCGACGTCGTAAACTGTATTTTAAAGTGGAGTCACAGTGTAGAATATTAGATAGGCAACTCGATCTCGTAATTTTAACACTGTGCAAGATTTTTTCTGTACCAGAAATCAAAAGTTGTTGGTTCATGTTGACTTGATCATCATCATAATTTCAGCCGAAAGACGTCCACTTCTGGACATAGGCCTCCCCCAAGCTTCACCTCATCCACCGGTTCTGTTATTCCCGCATCCAGCGGATTCCTGCGGTTTTCACAAGGTCATCAGTCCAACTTTGGGGGAGGCCTTCCAACTCCACGTCTTCCAGTACGCGGCCGCCACTCCAGAACCTTTTGGCCCCATCGGCCATCTGTTCTGCGAGCAATGAAATGATCAACGATTTCGTATCAGTTTCTGTAAATGAATTAGAATTACTAGGTAGTGTTAACCCTTTCGTATTTTTTTAATATTAGAACAAACTACCATTGCACTGCTCATGTTGGATTTCGTTGAGATTGAATACCGTTCCTACATTTTCATCAAACAAACAATTTTATACAAAAATATACGATCCGGTAAGCTACGACTTCCTCTAAGCAACTGAAAAACCAATAGCATTGAATTGAAAATCGCGTGCAATTACATTTATTATTGAAAACTCAATCAAACTTTTGCAACTGAATTTCAAAACGTTTACGAGCATCTATTTCCGTAGAGTATTTGTCGCATTTGTAGTCCATATTGGTGTTCTGTATTTTATCGCTTGTGGCATAGACAGCCAAGTCTAGAAGCTGGAAATTTCTTTTGATAATTTAAAGTTAACACCGACTCTTGACTCCGACGCCTCGAGTGAAATAAAATTTACGAATATAGAGCAACTGAGTAAGTTTCTTACGTTAAATTGAATTGTGAGCTGCATAAGTTATTCTCGTATTAATTTTGCGGTGAATATTCGCTTCTTTATAACATTTTAAGCGTCATTTTATTTTCTTTTCAGTTTTCTTCACGGTTTTACGATAAAAGTGGCTTACGTCTCTCCGATTTATTGTATTCCTATCGTTTATTATCATTTTCGTAATTTATCTCAAGGGATTCGAAAGCCGATATTGAATGTAACATCTGTCTAATATACAAAGCCTGTTAACTCATTGACATCCCAACTCCAGTCCTTGAACCCGACTTCTGTTCCATCAAATTGATCACGAGTAACACCAGGCTCCGTCTCCCATCAATTACGAAAATGTAAATGAAGTTAATTGGATCCATTTATCCCGTCTTCGCAGCATTACATTCTCGTCACGTTCACCGATATTTCTATAATTTCATTTGCAAGTTCCCCGTTTGTAACGCAGCCATTGTAGCCGGTGGAACAGAAAGGAACAGAAAGTAATATTAAAACAAAAGCGGTGCGCGAGCGCGCCACGCCGGAAGGTTGCGGGATCTTGTCCCAGCTTTAATTCATTCCGTGGCAAAGGGAACACTGTGGAATATTAAACAGATACCCCATTCATCTTCGTTCCGCGACCCAGATACCTCTGAAGTATCTTTAATAAGCCAGTAAATATGGTCCATAAGTTGGAAAAAGTGTGGGACGTTTTATGATTAACGCCGACGTTATTATTATATAAGATTGTGAACTAATTGATTGCTATTTCCAAATTGTAATTCCACTTCGTCTTCCAGTTTAAGGTAATGTGCAAGAATGGACGCGAGCCCTCGACCGAACATGCGAGGTACCGGTAGTTAATTATCATCGTCACGGCCTATAGTTTATATACATCTTTCTGTGAAAATTCGGTGTATGTATTTATAGTGCAGCCATGTAGAGCCCTTACTAGTTCTCTTAGGAGCTCAAGAAGCTCTGTCTGTATTTTTTTACTCATACTCACGTGTACTATTAACTCATCAATCAGGCTTTTTGTCTAGACGTTATCTGTGTATCTAAAGTAATAGAAATTTAATTATTTCTATTTCGATCATAGTCGTAGTTAGTTGTAGCATCTAAATAGTGGGTCAGTCCCATGCAAATATAGTCAGCGCTGCATTATTTTTGCAGTTTGTGCTGAGATTGGGTCCAGTTTTGGCTCTGTATAGATTTTATTTATGTATTATTGTTGTGTCATGTATTACATATCTGTATTTTTTATTTTTGGTGAATATTTCTCCTTCTTCTTCTTTTCCTAGTTGTGCAGTTTACTTGCGCTAAAGCGAAGGTATTCTGCTTGCTTTGTTTTGTAATTTGATTGTAGACAAACCAGATAAAATTCAATGTAGGTAAGTAATAAACAATTCAATTAGCTAGATGGATTGAAGAGAACAGACGAAAGTTATACAGATTAGGTTAATTGCAGGAGGATAAATCGCCCCGAGATAATGGACATAGCTAGACTGGAAGTGACAGAAAATAAGCAAGATAAAGACTTTGTACCTATGGAGAAGAATTTAACACTACAGACTCACTATGATTCTTAGTTAATTTATCTTTATTATTTCAGGGAGTTAATTTTATTAAGCCCAGGATTCCGCTCGAAGTATTTTCCTTGGGATGATGTTAGGTCAACTTAAAACACAATTGAATTCCTCTATTAAGATATCGCAGCAATTCAGAAAAAAATCAAGTTTCACCCGCGCGTCCTTCTCCTTCCTTCCTTCTTCTCCTTCCTACCCTTCTCTTTAAACACGACGAAAACAAAACACAATCCTTGCCCGCCAGCAGAAACTTTTTGGTGTATATCTAGGTACTTATTAGTCGATATTAGAGGTTAGGAGTTAGAAATTAGAGGTAACTTCGTGATGTTTGTATATTTTCTGTTTCTGCTCCACCATACATACGTTTGAAAAAATAATATAGTTACTCATATTATTTTTTAATATTATTAAGTACTGCTATTACTATGGGGAAGGCAGATACAGACCACGCACTGTGCAATCTTACATAATCGGTTTGCTTCGTCCACTTTTACTGACGATCAACCTCAAAATTCGGATAAAAACTAAAAAAAATGTATCTATTGTTAATTATAAGTATAAGGGAGCCAAAACCGAGGCTATTTTGAGCTACCTTTATAGTAATACCCAACCTACTCTAAAAAATATTCTCCAAAATCCACACCAACCGTACTTAAACACTATTAAGTAGGTCCCAACATCGAAGGGAAGCGTTGGTGCGAAAGATAGCATCTACCGTCAGTCAGTATCCGGTGAAGCTTATCAGCTGAACTTAATATACCCCTGCTTACAAAACCTACCTTTGTTTAATACGGGTTGTTGAAGCGATAGCCGCTGTAATTGAAATAGCTATGTTATCGGACGTAACAAGTACTAAGAATGTAGGATTAGAAAGGGTTTATTGTACTGTTTTTTTTTTGTATTTGATTGGAGTGTTTTAATGAGACCATGACGCAAGGATTCATGAAGAGGGGCAGAAAAAATAACCCTAGTGATTATTCTAGGCTGGAATTATGAAGATGATGTAAAAAGGTATATAAATCAGGTAGGGCCTAATCACTGCTACTATTATTGCCAAAAGATCATATCTTTGTAATTGTTGAAGCGATAACCGCTGTAATTAAAATAGCTATGTTAACGGACGTTACAAGTGCTAGGAATGTAGGATTAGTAAGGGTTTAAAGTATTGTTTTTTTGTTTTTTTTTTAAATTTGATAGGAGTGTTTTAAAAAGACGTTTACACACGGAATCATAGACAGTAGCAGAAAAGACAGCTCTGTGATGATTCAGGGCTGGAATTTTGATGTGAAGTAATAAAGGTATAGTAAATTAGCCGACCTTTGTTAATCCGGTTTGGTTTTTTTTTTTGGGTGGGAAATCATCAAATAACTTCTCCCGCTCTGGGTGGAGCGGGAGGGCGTGTCAAACTTTTTCTGACTAAAACCCACCCGTGTTGCCTTAGTTGCCTGTGTGCCAGGGGCGGCGGTATCTCTTTCGAACAACCCGCACCCCTGGCAGGCATTGGCCCTTGCGGGCCCCATCAGTTGCTGCTGACATCTCTTTGAGGCGCGCGTGGTACACAACGCGCCGTCGACCCGGGCTTGGTCCTTACCGGACAGCGAGCTACCCATTACTCGCCATCCGCAAGCCCGTGCCTACGGTGGCCGGGAATCAGCCTGGGATTCCCGATGCCCAGGGCGTCTCCTGCGAAGGCCACGGCTGTGAGGGCGCATGTACTGCATTTCCCTCACGTGCGCCGCCTCCCTCTTTGCGAGCATAACTGCTTCGCTGAAGGAGGCGACTGCTAGCCATGCACTCTCGCTCCGTACCATGGCCTGAACCAGGGTCGAACGCGAGAGATCGCCGCCACAGATCACCTCCACGAGGACACGGCGGTGCTCCGCCCAAGCCGGGCAGACCTCCACCGTATGCTCTACCGTGTCCTCTGGGCGATCTTCGCAATGGAAACACCCGGGCGTTTCCTCCCGCCTTATACGAAAAAGGAACCTCCTGAAACAGCCATGTCCGGTGAGGACCTGTGTCAGGTGGAAGGTGAGGACGCCATGCCGCCTCTCAAGCCACTCCTCAAAGAGGCGACTTACCGCCGCAATCGTGGCGTGCCCAAAGATACATACTACAGTAACGATTTTGTAACTCATACCGCAAGCAAAATAATTCCAAGGTGACAAGAGTTGACGAACGAAATGAAACACGAGGATTCCTCGAGCATTAAGTACAAATAAAAATCGTGGACAGTAGCAGAAAAGACAGCTCTGTGATGATTCAGGGCTGGAATTATGATGTGAAGTAATAAAGGTATGGTAAATTAGCCGATCTTTGTTAATCCGGTTTGGTGGAGCGATATTCGCTGTACTTGAAATAGGTATGCTATCAGCCGTTACAGATAGGTACTAAGACTGCAGTGACAAAAAGAGTTCATAGTACTGGCTTTTTTATATTTGATGGGAGTGTTTTAAAAGACTATGACGCAAGGAATCGTGTTGAATGGCAGCAAACACGGTCCAGTGATGAAGGGTGGGCGTTTTGGGGGACTGTCTTATGTATTTTGACGTTCGAAAAGTGCTGATTCTCAGCCTAATTTGAATAAATGACTTTGGATTTTGATTGATTTTGATTTTGTTTTGTGGCTGGAATTATGATGATGAAGATAAACAGTTACAATAAATTAGTTCCATCAAATCTAATCTTTCTTATTCTTAAGAACGGGCTTCTTGAATCAATAGCCGCTGTAATTGAAATAGCTATGTTATTAAGAGTGTTAGAAGAAATACGAGTGTAGGATTAGAAAGGAGTTATCGAGTTTTTCAGGCTTGTTTACAACTATCATTTGCCAGCAGTTTCACCCGCGTGGATGTGTGAAATTATTTCACGGGAACGAACTACCGGAATATAAACCAAGATACAGGCTTCCCTAGTTTGGGGCCAATGTAAAATCTGTGTAAATGTTTTTAATAAAACATACATTTAAAAATATATAAAATAGTGTTCCGCCGATATCAGGAGCAGGGTCCAAGCTACCGATGGTTAAGGCTCCAAAGACAGGAACCTCCACACGATGCGAGCCGTATCGAGGAGTACTGCCTTCTGAATCAGGCTTTTGATACAACCGCCTAACGAGAGGCTCGAGAGAAGTTGTTCGAGGCTTTCGGCCATCAGTCCATTGGCTGATACGACAATCGGCACAATGACGGCCGAGTTCACATTCCACATGTCAACAACCTCGTGTGCTAAGTCGAGATATTTAATTTGCATTTCTTTCTCAGTCTTCACGAGGTTCCCGTCATGCGGAATGGTAACATCAACTATCATTGTGCGGCGCGCTAACCATCTATCACCACTATATCAGGCTTATTGGCTACAATAGTCCTGTCAGTACTGATAGACAGGTCCCAGTACAACGTGACATGGTCATTTTCAAGAACTGGGTCTGGCACATACTTGTGATACGGTACTTCAGAATCCACAAGTTTATATTGCAAAGCAAAGTTGCTGGTGAATAATCCTGGCTACTTGTTTATACCTGTGCAAGTACTCGCCGTTAGCCAGCCGAGAATAACTAGAGATAATATGTCTGATGGACTCACCCGGATGGTGATATGCGCGACACAAGTCAACCATCCCGTCCTTCATAATATGTCTCTGGTAGTTATTCGTCAGGATAACTTCATCCATAATTGCACAGACGAAACCTTCAGTTTCCCCGAAAAGATCACCAAAACTTAGCCAGGATACGGACGCGAAGAAACTAACACCGGGCTCATGAAGACCTCGATAGAAGAGCCCGTGAAGCTCCTTGTTTCGCCATATTTCCTTGTGGTCATCGATAGTTAGTTTAACAGGTTTGCGCCAGTTCTGTTTAGCCATGGACAGCTGGGTGAGCCCCTTGTGCACTGCGATCACATCACGGTGCATACCCACTTTGGTTTTTAAAATTATTTATTATTATAAAGTATCCAATGTGTTAATCCAGGTTATAAGCAATTTTCTTGCCCAATTTCATCCAAATCCGTTCAGATGTTTTTGCGTGATTGAGTAACAAACGTCCTAACATACAAACTGTCACATTTATAAAGTAGTATATTGGCAATTTTGATATGACGTTATGTTTAAAAGGTTTCGGCTTTTGATTGTGATTCAGTATATTGAAATGCTCTTATGTTTTGGTAGATAAGATTTTATCAGCATTTGGCGAATCTGGTACTTGATGTTAAACAAGTAAGTATTATTTATTTACTGATAAGTAGATAAGTACTGTAAAAATTATCTCAGAATCCAAGGTTATATAATTTAAAAAAAAGTTAATCCACACAGTAATAATATTTATTTATAATTTATTGAACATAGTTCAGTACATTTTACATTACTTTATTAACCTTAATATTTGTCACTCAGGTGCCTCGTTCAAGCCTGAATCATGTCGGTAACTTGTTGGACTGGTAATAAACTTCAATGTCAAAATGATTTGTTATCTGATAATGACTTCTGAAAAACTTGCACAACCGTAACTCGCCTAAAACAAGACCTTATCCATGTTCACTATAAGATTACTGATATTAATCTACCTGCACTTAGATAAGTATTGTTACAGTACGTATTAAAGGATGATTCCGAGCTCCGTTGCACGCAGCAGTGGTGCCGCAGCACTACTGGTCCCCATATATTCTCTATAAGCTTATATGAGATTATATTCCGAGCTACGCAGCAATGTCACAGTAGCAATGCAGCGGCAGCACTGCTGCGCAGCAGTGTCGCCCCACCGCGACAGACCAGTTGTGACGTGTGACAGACACGTCGCCGCAGCAATAGTACCTACATGAATGTTTACAAGTAAATTGGCAACAAAAAGATGAATTTCTCTGGTTCAGAAGCGCAGACAGCGCAACACTACCAACTTGCTCGGAATCAGCACGGCAGGCATCACTGCTGCGCAGCACCACAGTGGTAGCACTGCTGCGTGCAGCGGAGTTCGGAATCATACCTTTAGGCACTTCACATAGGAGTCTGTAATACCCCCCGCAAATTATAAATAATATTCGTATTAACTATCTGTAACTTACAAAACCTTACATTATCTATCCTACTAGTTCTTCTGCTTTTCAGCAATAGCTTTTTATTCCATTTCACTTAAATGAATAACAATTTAGGGCAAGTGAATAAAGCTACATACAAATCAATAGATTTTTTCAAATGAATATACACTACAAAACGACCACAATAAACAGATTTTTCAATAATTAAAATGTCGGGGTTAAATAATTGATGTCTACGCGGCAATTCAGCGAGTGTCAACGATGTCCGCAGTGTCGGGAGTGTCAGTGACACGACGCGTCGAGCGTCGTGTCCACATTTTAGTTGCATGCAAATTATTTCTGGTTTTCACTCTGTTAACGTTTTTCATTGGAAATTATGGGAGTGTGGTTGAATTAATGTGGTAATGGTTGTTCTTTAGCATACACATTATCCTTTTATTCTCTCTATACTTTGTGTGTGATACATAATTATAAAGGGGCATGCGGCTAAATAATAACAGCAGTACGGGCTAATCGATCAGGTTAAGCGAAGCTTGCCGCAGTTCGTCCGTGGATGGGTGACCATCTTTGCATAGGTACCAAGACTCCTCCGTACCTCGCAAAGCACGTTAAGCTGTTGGTCTCGGCTGTCTTTCGTAGATCTTTCACAGTCGCTATGGGTCGTCTGAAGCCCGAAAGTCTGACAACCAGTCTTACCAAGGTCTCGTGTTAACTATTACCCAGTAACTAGGTTGTGAAGGTCAGATAGGGTATTCAGCTGCTTCTGGTAAGACTGGAAACCAACCACAACATAGTTGGGAAAAGAAGAGGCAGCTTGACATAATTACATACATGGAAGAAATTGTTTTTTTTTAATGTTCTTTGTAGAAGTTTGTAGGTAGATCGTTTCTTATAATTTTTATTTCCTGTCATTGTGTAAACAATTATTGCGATTTTCAAGCTATTTCGATTACCTGCTTCGATTAATTTTATAACCTTAAAGTTTTTTGTTTGCGACATACAGGTTGGAACCCATTCCTTAATCGACAAGCTTAAAAGTCGACTTAGGGGTTTATATAAAAACGTTAATTAAAGTTCAATTAAGTGGCATTTAAAATGTATGGTTAAACAGTCGCTATTAATTACATAACTTGAAGCAACGTTTGTAGATAAAGGGGGTGATTGCAATTTGTTAATATTCGCTAACAAGACAACGTTTCTGCCCACCCTCTTGACTTATTTGATAACATAGCGTCACCCACGAAAAAGAGAGAACCAAAAAAATCCACACAGAGAAAAATACCTCCCTAATTATTCCAACAGATTCATCGGAGCATAAAGTTGAATCACAGATTATTAATGCTCGAGAAGATTCGGAGATAGATAAGGAACAGATTTTTCCTTTTCGCCCTCTGTTCATCCAGCCAAAATGGTTTTTTTTCGTAACGATTTAGATTATATCTGAGGGTAACAGTTGACTTTTTATTAGGAGGGTCAGAAACGCTTGGATTAGTATTAATCGCTTTTAATAAGAAATACTGATTGGCGTTTAAGTTATTGTGTTAGAAGTAATTAAAAGGTAGTTTATCTGAGGTAGATAGGTAAGATTTAACCTGGGTCAATATTTTTTTAAATTATTTTCGTAAATTTTCTTTTATACATATTAAGGATATTCTAAAATGTTTTTAAAAAATCATACAAAAGCATGTAAAAATATAAAAAATTGTGGCCCATCGGCATCAGGAGCAGGGTCCAAGATGTCGGTGGTCAGGGCTCTAGAGATTATTATTTATTATAGGAAAAGAATCAGTTCAGTCTTCGCTAGATATAATTTCAAAAATAAAAGTAACTCTCTAAAATAATTAAAGTATCAAAAACATCAACACATTCAAAGAAACATTTAATAAAGCACAAATGCACTTAATAGCACAGTATCAATAAATTCCACTGTCCAGCACGTCCGCCTCGCGTGACGGTCTCGTATAAACTGATCGCCGCGCGCCGCGTGTTTTTAAACTACCCTCAAATGCTCAAATTGTTATTGGCCTTCCATGAAATCGCGATTTTGCAAACAAAAGTATTATGTTAAGTCGGCTATCGAGATGGGTGGGTATTACTTCGTTTATTTTCATTGTGGCCTCACTGCTTGTTAGTCGCTACCTAATGGACTGTCTGATAAAAAGAAAAATGTTAAGGCCGTATAATGGCTTGTTTACCATCGAATATGCTAAATAGGTTATTGGAAAAAAGCTGATTCACTATTGGGTAATAATAATTTACATATTTTAGTAGTATTTTAACTGAGTTTGTAGGGTAGTTTTGGACACGTATAATGTACGGACTAACGTTTAATTTACATAATTCTTGATTCATTAAAGGCTTTAGCACCTTAGACCACATACAAACGCTGCCGCAGGTTATACAGAAGACCGAAGAGTATAACCTGCCTCTCTGCTTAGCGTTTGTGGACTACGAAAAAGGCTTCGCTTTGACTGAGACGTGGGCTCTACTGCAGTCCCTCCAACGGTGCCAGATCGACTATCGGTACATCGAGGTGTTGAAGTATTTGTACAAAAACGCCAATATGTCAGTCCTACTCCAGGACCAGACCTCGAAACCTATCCTTCTACAGCGAGGTGTTAGACAGGGAGACGTTATCTCTCCGAAACTGTTTACCGCCGCACTGGAGGATGTCTTCAAGGTTCTGGACTGGAAAGGGGCTGGCATCAACATCAATGGCGAGTACATCACTCACCTTCGGTTTGCCGATGATATAGTTGTCATGGCTGAGACCATGGAGGACCTCAGTGCAATGCTCGATAGCCTCAGTAGAGCTTCGGAAAGAGTGGGTCTTAAAATAAACATGGACAAGACAAAGGTCATGTCCAATGCCCATGTATGACCCACTCTCATAACGGTTGGAGGCGCTGCACTCGAAGTTATGGACGAGTACGTTTACCTAGGACAAACTGTCCAGTTAGGTAGGTCCAACTTCGAAACAGAGGTCAATCGTCGAATCCGACTCGGTTGGGCAGCGTTCGGGAAGCTACGCAATATCTTCTCGTCCTACATACCGCAGTATCTCAAGACGAAAGTCTTTGACCAGTTCGTGTTGCCAGTGATGACATATGGAACCGAAACGCGGTCGCTCACAATGGGCCTCATAAGAAGGCTTAAAGTCACCCAAAGAGCAATGGAGAGGGCTATGCTATTTCCCAACGTGATTGAATCAGGAATGAAGAGATCCGTAGGAGAACCAAGGTAACCGATATAGCCCGAAGAATTGCCAAACTTAAGTGGCTGTGGGCAGTGGCACATTGCTCGCAGAACAGATGGCCGATGGGGCCGAAAGACTCTGGAGTGGCGACCGCGTACCGGAAGACGTAAAGTTGGATGGCTTCCCACAAGGTGGACCGATGAGCTTGTGAGGGCCGCAGGAGTCCGCTGTATGCGGGAAACACAAAACCGGTCGAAGTGGTGGAGCTTGGGGGAGGCTTATGTCCAGCGGTGGACGTCTTTCGGCTGAAATGATGATGATGATGATTAATTAAATGCGTTACCTATCACAAACATCATTAATAATAAACATAACCCCTGTGACCTTGCTGACAAGAAATACGAAAAGAAAAGCAAGCGCTCGTTGAAGCAACTATGAGCTTCAGTAATATTTTATGAGAGGGTAGCGGTCCCATGTTGGGCGCCAATTTGTCAGTGCTCGCCACCCAGATGAATTAAAATAACTTTTTGTTTGTAAGCCAGAACATTTTTCTAGCTGTTGAGACTCATTCGGATTAATTAGGAGTCTGTGAGTGGAGCTTTACTTTTCATAATATATTTGGCTTGAGGTTTGAAAAGTTTTTAAGCACTATTAGTGATGATTGAATCAAGTTATTTATATTTTTTTTTTTTTTTAGCAATAGATTTATCTGATAAAGTTATAATGACAGGGGTCATTATAACTTTTTCGACAAAACCTGTAGCTGAATAAGACCGTTACATACAAGGTGGCACCTCATCGATGCGCAAACTGCAACAGATGATTGACCAGCAAGATATTAGCTGTTTCGTAGAAGAGTGCAATACCTACGCGGGATGAATACCCACGTATTGAACAGCAATATTTTTTTTTTTATCAAAAAAAATAATGAACTTAAGGTTTTCAGAATCGTATACTGAACCCATGATGGGCTTGTGGCTAAGTCATAACAGCTGCACGGGTCGATCGACCAGGTTAAGCTACGCTTGCCGCGGTTGTTTCGTGGATGGGTAACCATCTTTACATATCAAGACCCCTTCGTGCCTCGGAAAGCACGTTAAGCCGTTGGTCCCGGCTGTCATTCGTGGATCAATGACAGTCGTTACAGGTCGTAAGAAGCCCGAAAGTTTGACAACCAGTCTTACCGAGAGGTATCGTATTACCAGTAACTGAGTTGTGGAGTACAAATAGGCAGTCGCTCCGTGTAAAATATTGGTATTCAGCTGCATCCAGTTAGACTGGAAGCTGACCCCAACATAGCTGCGAAATGGCTAGGCAGATGATGATGATACGGAATTCATGGTTGCGTATCGATGTCTCTGTCCCTCTGAAAGGCCAATAATAAGTAGGTGAATTTGAATGACACTATTTCTTTCAAATACTATCGATAAAATCTATATACAACGTATAACATAATTAACACGAGACCTCATACACAATTATAGTCCCAAACCAAAACATTTTTTTAAAAGATAACTGTCATTATTAAGAAAATCGTGTGGCACCCTAGCATTACTTTATGGATTTAAAATTGAGTCTTAAAGCTTTGACATAAGATTGAATTTTATTTGTAATTTAATTCCCACAAGACCTCATACACCCCAATTAGAGTATTGAGACAATGACCAAATTTTTTTTTTTAAATAACTGTTAGTAATAAGAAAATCGTTCGGCACCCTAACATTACTTTATGCATTTAAAACTGAGTGTTATTTCCTCGAAATAAGATTGAATTTTATTTGGCTCAATCGGCGGTAGGTACCTACGGCAAAATACAATATTTTTGAAAAAAATACCTATTTTGAAAATGACTGAAATCGATTCAGTACCCCTTGTACAAGTTTGCCTACCCATAGTCCATAACTCATACGCTAATCACGTGATAACTCGCATTCTAAACCAGATGGCTGGAGCACATAAAACTCGCGATAAAACATGCGTCCACCAAAACAGTCCCACATTATTTACAATTAGTTTCAGTGAACAAAAACTCCGATTCAGGTCGTCTATTGTTTATTTCAGCATTGTTCCTCTTTTGTGGCACATTTTGCATGTGCGAAAGTATCCTATTTCTCGTCGAAAGTTTTGCTAACAAATTATGTTTTGGTTTCGCCTTTGATTTGGTGCGAGTGTTGGTGCGAAGTAATTTTATCCAAACTTTTCACACATCCCAGCTTATGTAAACATACGTCTGAAACAGTATCAATTTTGAATTTAATACAAACATGGGTGGAAAACATTTTCAAAGATTGATTCTATTCTTAAAAATCAGATAACTAGACAAAACTCAATAAGTAGACAAAGCTTTGTCTTATTATTTAATAGTTTTCTTGAAATAACATAGAAAACATAGATACCTAATTTACGTAGACAACTTTTTATTACACTATAACAGTGAGCAGTGTAATAAAATTAAAATGCTACGACGTAGCCAGCGGTGACGTCACGGCTACGCGAGCTACGCTGTCGTAGCAGATGCCCGATGTGCTACGGTGGCTAAAAGCTACGCATATTATGTTACTAGTCTTTGAACTTTGTTGTGTATCGGACGTTTTATACTTTAGTCATTTGAATAATAACTGACATTTTGTGATGTGAGAAATAGTTATAAAAAGTGAATGAAATTATGATAGAAGTGTGTGACGACACTGTGACCCCAGTAAGTTTTTGCCGGTGACTTTTCCATATTTTTTAATGATAAATGTTTTTTTTTTATGAGAGACTTTTGGCTAAATAATAACAACCGCATAGGTCGATTGATCAGGTTAAGCTCTGCTTGCCGCGGTCAGACTGTGGATGGGAGACCATCTTTTCATACTAGACCCCTATGTGCCTCGAAAAGCACGTTAAGCCGTTGGTCCCGGCTGTCATTTGTGGACCTTTGTCAGTCGTTACTGGTCGTCAGAAGCCAGAAAGTCTGGCAACCAGTCCTACCAAGAGGTATCGTATTACCGTAGAAGTCAGATAGGCAGTCTCTCCGTGTAAAATATTGGTATTCAGCTGCATCCGGTCAGACTGGAAGGTGGCCCCAACAAATATATCGGCAAGACTCACTAGATAATCATTCAATTCGGAGCCATAAATAATTTTGTCACCATAGTGGACAGGTGGAAATCTGTCCACTGTGGTGTGGTTGTTTACTAAAAGCCCCATAGCAGAAAAGCCTATGATGAGCCTATGATATGCCTACATGCCAGTGGGACGTAGGTATTCTATTTGATAACGTCAAAAAAACGGAACATAAAAATAAACATCAGCTCCGTTATTTAAAATCTTTTATAAATAAACAAACAATAATTAAGTGATGAAACAATGTGAACTACCTGCCAGGGGTGCGGGTTGTCCTGCCAGGGGTGCGGGTTGTCCTGCCAGGGGTGCGGGTTGTCCTGCCAGGGGTGCAGGTTGTTCGAAAGAGATACCGCGGCCCCTGGCACACGGGCAGCTGAGAGAACATGGGTGGGTTTTAGTCAGTAAAAGTCTGACACGCCCTCCTGCTCCACCCAGAGCGGGAGAAGTCATTTGATGATTTCCCACCCACAAAAAAAAAAAAAAACAATGTGAACTAGTGAAAGGACACTCCTATAGATATGTGACAATTATTTGTGAGAATGTAGTTTTACATAGTATGGTGTTAATATTTTTATAAGTTCTGTACATTCTACCAAAACATGTGGTGTACAAATGTCATTATTCCATTTTAGCTTAGTACAATTAATTTCAAGATTGGCGATTTACATTCAGTCCGATATGAATTAATATTAAATATTTAGATAATTGTTACTTTAATGATTTTAAAGTAACAATTATCTAAATATTTAATGTCAAAATTTACTACCCGTCATCTTGTATTTTTACAAAAAAAAAAAAAAAAATTCGTCAATGTCATAAAAACAATTATCCAATAGCCAATTTGTCAGCTTTTTCTTGAACATGGGGATAGGAAGTTCCTTAAGCGAATTAGGCAGCCTGTTATACACCTATAATGTAATTAGATATGGTAGATAATTGCGATTTTTCCTGTAGCTATAAGTACTAACACTAGTTCCTAAGTTTTTTGTACATTATCGGATGGAGTCTGTCTGAAATATAAGATTTATTTTTATTTTTCATAAAGTCTTTAAATGAAGACATCTCCAACAAGAAGCAACTTTAACAACAATGTCTTGCAGTATGAATTATTATACCTGTACACGTGGTTGGCAAGTTTCACGGAATTACTTGAACTTGTAGAAACTTGTGTTATGTTACTTATGTCATTTTTAAGAAAATACTTAAAAATATTATAACACACGCACACACTGTTTTTCACTTAATTTATATAGAGCACATAACTATTTGACCTATTGCATTGACCTTTGACACTAAAACGTGGTCGCTCACAATGGGCCTTATTAGAAGGCTTAAAATCACCCAAAGGGCAATGGCTATGCTTGGAATTCCCCTGCGTGATCGAATCAGGAATGAGGTCCATAGAAGAACCAAGGCAACCGACATAGCCCGAAGAATTGCCAAACTTAAGTGGCTGTGGGCAGTGGCACCTTTTTTTTTAAAACTTTTCCCCGCACTGGCAGTCGCATCACGTAAAATACTGGTTTTCAGCTGTATCCGGTTAGGCTGGAAGCCGACCTCAAAAATAGCTGGGAAAAGTTTAGGCAAATTTTGAATCTGTTTGAATGGTATTTATGCTCGCGACTACAGAATGTTTTACAACAAACAATACCATAAAACAACTCAAAACACGTAAAACCTTTCTATTCCCACCTACCCACACATAGCAACACATAGGTGTTAAGGTGGGTCATACAGTTACCGCATCACAACACAACACATGCGCAGCGAAGCCATGCATGTTTCATGCTGCATTTGAGAAGTAGGCGGAGACGTGGAGCGAGAAACAATGGAAGCGACATCGACACTGGGATAACATGACACACCCGACAAATACTCACTGTCGCGTTGAAGAGTTTTATCTATTTCTCTCACTTGGTGGCGGACGTAAAATCAATAGAGAACATACTAATTCCATGCATAAAATCGAATGAATGAAACGGAACCTCAAGCCGATGTTGCTATGATAAACATGATTTGTTTTAAAAACTTCCTACACCGGTCTCTCGACGCAAGATGAAGAAGTGCCTTTTTCGAGGTTACTCAATAATATCGGTCATGTTAGCCATTAGGATGACGTCAGACTTGTAGACAAATTTCGACAAATCGAGATAGAAAGCGTATGATTGAAGAAGTGTTTTCTATTGTCGAGTGGTTTCTAAACTGCTGCAAAAATATTATAAATGATTTTTTCTTTTTATTTCTGTAGTGTACCTATAGTACATCCACATTTTGCCAGTTTTGTTTCCAGTCTCCCCATAATAAGGGGCAAGCCTATTGCCACCAAGTGGGCACAAGTCCAAACTTCGGCCTGCTACTGATAAATCCTGGATGGAATAGAATTATTTTAATGTTACGTACAATACTGTGAATGAGACTTAAAATATCCCTACTCGTGGACACGCAAGCTAACTTACTCCTAGCTTTGGTTTAGATTTAAACAGAAATACATAGACCGCTAACTTGAAAAGCCAGATATCATAAAGCCAAAAGTACAAGTAGAAGTGAACCAACGACAAATTTATCGATGTGGTGGCAAAAACTATTTAACAAGATGTGGGAGATGACGTTGTAAGTTATATTGTCACTTAGTTTAACTGCGTGGGTTCACACCAAGAATAGACATGTCACTCCGTCATATATCGTGGGTGTCGCAAGGCACTATTAAATATTTATGGAGGGTTTATACAATGCAGCATCTTACTTCTTACCTGAAAAAAGGGGAAAATTATACAGGTATACAAACATATCGACGCGCAAACTGAAACCATGAATTCAGCACATGATTTACCTAGACCCCCGCTAGCTTAGAAATGTTTAGTTGGGTATAAAAGAATCTGCTTTTTATTGAAAAGTTTAATATCTACGCTGTCAAAATGTATGGAACAGCTATTCTTTTTTCTTAGCGTGTCGATGGCATTCTAAATTTCCTCAACCCATAAATTAGCTACGGGTTTGGCACCATTACTAGTGTCCATCAGTTCCTGAAGCCTACAGCTGACAGGACACATCAAATGTCCCATCGCTTGTGGAACAGCACCACAATTATACTCCAGAATAGAGTCTTCTACGAATCTCCAGCTGAAAAGGTTCACCTTGTCCCGGCCAGCTCCGGAGTCTGTTTAAAGACTTCCAGGCTACCCAAGGCAACTCCGTCCAGGTGGGAGATCTTCAGCGGGGGTTTCATAATCATGTAGGTACCAAATCCATGCTCCACTCATCTAGTTTAAAAACTATGACTGACATGTTAAAGTGTTTGTGCAAACCTACTTACAGAAATAAAATCATTTATCATGGGAACAGGTTGCGTCGATGTACTATCGTGGACATTCATATCTATACACCTTAAGGACTATTTTTGCTTGCACCGCTCCGCCGCGTATGGTAGGGGGCGGTTAACAGATGTGGTCATCGTATTCACGGGGTTTTGTTTTCAAACTGTATAGATATAGATTTCTTCCGTAGTACCTAACTGCTGCCCTTTAGGTATACCAACTGCATTAGGTAGTAATGATCTATTTTACCTGTTGCTATTGACTAAAAATAGTACTCCATTTAAAGTCTTATCAACAAATCACAAACAAAAGCTTCGCAAAAAGAACTGTACAGTTATTCCATTGAGGTTAACTGTCACTTCCAGTGTCAGCACTCTATGTCGGTGTACCATCTTTCAGCGGAGCCTCTAGGGGGAGCGGCCCAATTCTTGTTTTCAATTTATTTTCACGATTTTATCGGTTAAGTAATGTTTATTTAACCACGTGCTCGAATATTCGCTTTGTGTATACGGAAGGGGTCGTTAGAGTGTTCCTTTTTCTTTGATTTTTGTTTATTTATATGGCAAAAATATTTGTACTTTTATTCCTTTTGAATTAATTTGTGTGTTTGGACCATTACTTTGAAATAATAATATAAAGAAGCAAAAAAAAACAGTCAAAGTAGAATTTTATTGCGGTAATAGGTACCTATACCTTACCAGACTAATCTAAAATAGGTATCTTTCAGCTATTATTGAACCAAATGTATATGTGTGTATGTGTATTCTAATCTAGAGTATAAACTACTGTCTGTAATTACATAGTTTAATCCGTTAAGATCTAAAAAGCTCCCCAGTTCATACTGCCAACTACCCGTATAATCGGCGGACTACCGTAGCGGGAATTCGTGGTAAATAAAGCCCCATCTAGGCACTTAAAATAGTATTTATCACGTTTACCCATTAGAAGGTTCCGTATTTACTAAATTCACAGTAGAATTAAAATAGGATCTGTGTCTGGCAGACCATGATACTTACCTATTTGTAGAATCGGTGTGTTTATTTTTTCCTTCAATTACAACATACAGTTTTTATGCACTTAATTCAAACATAGACGGGCCCTACTTTTTCGTATACTTACTTTTACTTGTTTACATAGTATAAAACAACGTCGCTTTTCGTGTCGTGTCGTTGTTATGATTTGAATTTAAGAAATATATGAAACCGAAAATTTGGTATCAATTCTTAGAGTATTTTATTTTGAGCTGAAACTATGTATAGTGATTCTATACCAGCTGTTATCTTTAGTGCTTGAGGATAGCAATAGGGTCTCTGTTACAACCTGTATATAATATTATAAATGTGAATTTGTATGTTTGGATGTTTGTTACTCAATCACGCAAAAACGACTGAACGGATTTGGATGAAATTTGGCACACAGATATTTTGTAATTTATATTAACACATAGGATACTTCTCATTTCGGTAGTACGTCCCGTCGGATAATTTCCGACATCTACGCGGGCGAAGCCGCTGGCAAAACCTAGTTGTAAATAAGCCTGAAAGATTCAAAAGTTCCTTTCTAATCCTACATTTGTTCTACTAACACTTTTAATTACATAGCTATTTCAATTACAGCAGCTATCGCGTCAATAAGCCCGTACTTAACTGTAACAAAGATAAAATTTTATGGCAATAATTTCAGTGATGATTACCTAATTTATTTTACCTTTATTACATTCACACTTTAGACGTTTTATATCGATAATACATTCTGGTAGGATAATTTGCGACCACCACACCACACGGGCGAAACCGCTAGCAAAAACTAGTAAAAGATAAAATATATAATCAAATGTGATATATTTTATCTACCCCTGACTTTTAGCAGACACAGTACTTAGATAATTTATTAAGGAAAAAATTCTCAAACTCAACAACTTCATCACCCAATTTTCGCACAAAAATATAAATAGAATAAAAAATCATGGCCGAACGAAAATGAGTCCAAATTGCTAGCAGGAAGTTAAGAAACTTTTTTTTATTTTGTTTAAGTAAGTACGACTAATGCAATTTGAATATATAATTATACTTCCTGTTCGTTCTTGCCTGTCCTATAAAATTGCAGAAGTTAAATTAACATTTATAATAAGCATAAGAGGCATTATCATAATTCACTATACACCGTGACATTTTAGTCGTCTTACAACGGCAGCCCACTTCATGTATCCAATGACAACTAAACATTTATAAAAAAACAATGACATTTTTGGACATATTATGAAAAATAATGAAATTTCATTCACAAAGACGCATGATGTAGTTTTGAACACCCTGTTATGGAGATGGAATGAATGATGAAATGTAATGGTATTATGGCACCTGCCAGGGGTGCGGGTTGTTCGAAAGAGATACCGCGGCCCCTGGCACACGGGCAGCTGAGAGAACATGGGTGAGTTTTAGTCAGTAAAAGTCTGACACGCCCTCCTGCTCCACCCAGAGCGGGAGAAGTCATTTGATGATTTCCCACCCACAAAAAAAAAAAAAAAATGGTATTATGGCAGGTAGGCAGAAACCTTTTACCGTTTGATACGTAAACATTATTAACAAGGAGGGTGTTATATAATTCTAAAGCATTATTTATTTTTCTTAGTACCTATTATCTTAATAAATGGTAACAATTTTTTAATCGCGCCTGTAGGTATTTTATGTCGGATAAATTGATTGGACCACCTTTGTAAGACGACTAAAATGTCACGGTGTTTAGCCTATATATACAGCTCGATAAAGGTCTTATTGGTAGTGGCGTAACTAGGGTTGGGCTGGCAGGGCAAAAGCTCTGGGCGCCTATTGAAGGGGGGCGCAAAAGGTCACCAATTATTAAATATAAAAAAATCAGTAAACCTTTACATACTGTTACCTACATAAATGTCTAAGCAACCTGAAGGGCTACTAGAATGTATTATGCAGTACGGGGATGAAAGCGTATTTCCAAATCTGCCTATTTCTATTAAAATTTTCTTAAAATTGCAGCATTCCAAGCGAATATTTAGCAAGTTGAAATTAATGTCTTCGTTATTGAAGGCTTATAATTGGTCAGGAAAGGTTATGTGACCTAGCTTTGCTCAGAGAAGATAATTAACGAAGGGGCGCAAATGTGATGAGTGCTCATGGCGCCATTTTCTATTGGTACGCCCTTGCTTATTAGATACATTAAATTATCATCATTAACCCCTAGTCATTGATTGACACGCCACCAACATAATATCTAAAGTTATAAGAATAAGAATTTATTCATAGGGCACGAAAAAGAATAAATAATAGTTTCAAAATACTAAAAAAACACGCTTTAAAAACCAAACTAAAAAATTAGAAAATAATTTAATTCTATTAAAAAGCGTGGGGTGCTTGATATTAATTGATTATAAAAATACCTCAAAAAGCACCCCACGCTTTTTAATAGAATTAAATTATTTTCAAATTTTTTAGTTTGGTTTTTAAAGCGTGTTTTTTAGTTTTTTAAACTATTATTTAATATATTGTACTGTGACGCGGCCGGGCAGTATCACAGTAATACTGGTGACATACTGGTGTATCCTGCAGTTAGTTAATTCCAAACTATCCTCCCCTCTCACTCCTTAATATTGCAGTTTTACTTGATTACTGCTTGTTCTGTAGTTAATTAATTAATTTATTCATGAGCGAATATATGCATATGAATGGATTTGAGAGTAAGCATAAATTGCCGCAGGTATTCATCGTATTTTCGTTTGCACTTTGGGGTGTGAATCTCGATTATCATACCAAATTATTATCTCAATAGGTATTCGTGATTGCGTATTATTTTCGTTAACAGAATATTAATAAATGACATAACATCACGCCTGTAATCTTCGAAGAGTTAGGCAGTTTCGCCACTTATGTATAAGTCCGATGTAATAAGGGGCGAGCCTCTTGCCATCAATCGGGCACAAATCTCTGGATTTCGAATGGATGGTCCACGCTGCTACTGAAAAAAAAATCCTAATAATGGAATATCCCAATATCACTTTGTCAGACCTGTCCACAATATTTGCCATTATCTTATAACCAACCTATAATGTTTCCACTGCTAGGAAACAGGCCTCCTCTCACTGAGAGGGAGTGGGCCGTAATCCACCACGCGGGCCCAGTGCGGGTTGGTAGATGTCACGTGTCTTCGAATTTTTCTCCTCACGATTTTCTCCTTCACCGTTTAGAGAGCAGTAGTCAAGAAATAATTTACACAAAATAAAGCACCTGCCTGGGTTCGTACCTACGACCTACATCTCATAAGTCGCGGCCGTTACCACTGGGCCACCTCTGCTCTCCATATCAACACAAACAAAATCCCCCGCCGCGTCTGTCTGTCTTTCTGTTCGCGATAAACTCAAAAACGACTAAACGGAGTTTCATGCGGTTTTCACCAGTAGACAGAGTGATTTATGAGGAAGGTGTAAGTGTATAATTTGTCAAGGTTTTGTGTAAATTGGCTAACGCGAGTGAAGCCGCTAGCAAAAGCTAGTTTATACTAATACAAAAACTTTTACGGAAAAACATATCGCCTTTTCTTCTTCCTGGTATTCCTGAAACGGCTGCAAACATCCGAAACTAGATTTATTTTGTGTATTCCAACTTTATACATAAAATAGTTTACACGTAGTTTATCGAGGTAAAACCGAAAGGCTTCAATATATTCACCTCTGTAACCCGAGGTATACCGGTACACGTTTAATCCTAGTCGTACGGAAGTGCAAATGCATTTGAAATTACAAACTATGTAGGTGGGAACGAAACTCTACCTATATAAACACGTCGTATTGTGCTTACTCCTGTAATAATATACGTGCTTGGTGTATAATTCAGTCATTGATGTATGATTTTGAAGTTAGAATGTCTGCATTTCTTTTTTTTTTGGGTTTTGGCTTCGTACGGTTTTTGCATTTAGCCAGTGTCAAGTAATTTTTCTTTTCGATCAAGTAAATGGCCCGATATCGGGCATGCAGTTACAAAACAGTCATACTCGTCTTTAATCAGTCAAGTCAAAGTTAAAGTTATTGGAAAGCGGTAGTAACTTTACAAGAACCTATTAGGAGTTTTTGGGGCGAACACGAGTCACTTATTTTTAACCTTCACTACACTTGTGCACTCACACGTAATTAATTAAATAATTCACTACCAAAATTATACAATTTTATTCGCTATTTCACAAAATTTCATGAAAATAAAAAGTCGTGCGACACGTTCCAACGCGTTCCCGCCAAAAAGTCTGTCTGGGACATTTAATCAGTTGACAGTTGTTGAGAAAATGAATTTAATTTTTGAAATTAGAATTAAGAATGCCATTTTGAAAGAATACGTCACGTTGACCACACTGTCATTCAAGGGCTTAAAAGTTATCCTTTCGTACTTTTGTCTGGCAAATCTTGCTTCAGGTAACACATAATATTAATACAACAGTCGTCGGCTGTATTTAACCTGTCTGTATTTAGAAAATGACAAGGATATGAGATTTGATTGAAATCTTCTAAGGCTGGGCGAGATCGCTAATTGCGATAAGACCGCCCTTTGTAACACCCTATTTGTTTCCTATTGTTTTCATTCCTTTTATTTGGTATACAATTAAGAGTATTCTGTAGATATAAAATCCGAAATGTTAAGCCAGGCTGGATGTGGAATAAAACATGATTCGCGACTGTAACAAGTTTGTTTGTGCAGAATTATGATCATCTAAATCATCAATATAACCCTCTAAGTTCATACAGGGTGTAAGGGGAACGCTTCCGAAGCCAGAACGTTGGTTATTTACAACCGAAATGCAAGCGGACACCAATAACCTTTCGCCTTAAATTGGTTTTTTTGCATTAGTTTTAAACATTTGACGCTTCTGTAATGTTTCTACTTATTTGATTTTGACGGGGCTTTACAAAGGATGCCTAAACCTAAAATCGCCGCTTGGACTTGGGATCCTTGGCCGCGCGGCTCTCTGCGAGCGCGGTTATGCGTGAGCCTATCAGCTGATTTTTATTTTTGAATACATTGCTTGCTAGAGTTGTAAAAAAAAATGTTTTTAAATGTGTTTCATCTCAAATAATGGTTCATTTAACTGTTCTCACAGCGCAATGTACAAAAAATACAAAAAAAATAGTTAAAAATTGTAAAAAAAACTAGATTTTTTGATGGTATCGAGAATCACTAGCCCTATCACCTGTCGGAAGCGTTTCCCTTACACCGTGTATAATTCCATTAAATGAATATTTTATGAAATAGTCATTAAAAACGGAAGCAAACCTTAGCGCATCCCCAGATGGTTTTATTCTGAACTATGATTATACAGTTTGACATAATTATTTTCTTTACAAAACCTTTTCAACCGCAACATTTATTCCTCAGATATAGAGTATCTGAGTATCGGAAAATCAACCCACAATCGAGTTTTTGCTGTTAACAGTACCTGATATCTTAGCTACCGAAAGTTACAGAGTAGCATCAGACATAAATATTATAACAGCCACGGAGGAGATTTGATTTGTACATTTCCGTTGAGCGCCGAGCGATCGACCTACTTGCCGACACGACTTTATGTTATTACGTTAGTTCGCTCTCAGTTAATGTCTTTTGTGTAGCTTTCATTGAAGGTAACTGTTTTATTGTAGATACGTCTTTAAATGTGTCAGTAACAGATATTAAAATGGTTTAAATGTTAAGTCACCACGTACAAAAGCCACAATTAGCGGGAAAGGCAGGGATTTGGTGCGGAGTTTTTGTTAAATTGTTGTATTGTCTTTGGATTGAGGTAAAATTGGCATCATTTTGTATCCAGCATTAAAATATGTATAACAGGTAATGCCAGAAATTTTGTAGTATGTTCCTTTACATTTCTGGATTCAATCAATTTGTCTTGTCTTATTCCAACTATACTGGGGTTGGCTTCCAGTCTAACCTCTTTTTGGATATAATATAATCAGCCTATATTTAGTTCCCATAGCTGAGACACAAGCCGTATCCACCACGCGGGTCCAGTCATCCAGTGCGGGTTTGAGGATGTTACATGTCTTAAAATTTTGGGTTCTAAGACATGCCTTAGAACCCAAACGTATCAATCGGGCACAAATCCAAACTCTGGGCTGCTATTGCAAAAAAATCCTAATAATAGAATATCCCAATATCACTTTGTCAGACCTGGGGATAGATCCTAGGGACAACGAGGCGGTCTACAATATTTGTCATTATCTCATAATCAGCCTGCATTGTTCCCACCACTAGGACACAGGCCTCCTCTCTGTGTGCGGACGTGGGCTGTCCACCACGCGCGCCCACTGCGCGTTGATAGATGTCACGTGTCTTGAAATTTTTGGTTCTAGGACATGCCGGTTTTCTCACGATGTTTTCCTTCACCGTTTTGAGATCAGCGGTGATGAAAACGAATAAAGAACTAACTACTAAAACACAAAATAAAATTTTAACCCGGGTTAAAACTCACGACTCGCAAATCGTAAGTCAGAGCCGATATCACAGTGACCCAGTGCCACTGCTCTCTGCTTGAATATAACGCTCAGCTGAGAGTGAGACAGCGGCGAGGTGTCAATTTGTCCTAGAGAGAAGCCGAAGTGAATTCGGCTTTAACTTACTGATTTATCAATAAAGTATACTTACTATCATTCTAAAATTAATATAGGCATGTAAAGACTGAAATACAATAAAATTGAACAGCTGAAAACCAATTGAAATGTGCAATATTCCTCCATCTCGTTCTCGCTGACGCATTTTTCTATATCTGTCTCTGCCATAACCCGCTGTACAGCGGCTTGCTCTCGTCCATATCAAGGTGCCACGTGACCTAAAGTGACATCATTACGGGATGAACGGGATCGCTGATGTATGATTTTTTAGTTTTGGCGCCGGGTTCATTTAGAACATTTTTTGGTTGTTGTAATACAAAGCTAAAAATAACCGGTTTTTTTTTTTTGTTTGAATGTAATCGTGAATTCAATACCCGTAGTGTCTATATTTTTGACAGTAGTAGCCACTATTGACGTGCCATTTTTTTATAGCGATAGAGTTGCCCATGCGAATCCACGAAGGGAAGCCGGTAAAAATCGTGTTATATGGTGCTTTCGCCACTGGATTGAGAGCATTATTGAAAAACAATTATTTATTCTGTAACCATAAGCTATTCAATATTGAAAATGGAATCGCACGAAAGCACGATGAGTGGGCAATATTCGTAAATTGTAATCGAAACTTCAATTTTATTACAAGCCTGTTTACAGCTGGTCAGTGCAGTATCTGTGTGAGTTTTAATGTTTCGTGTTAGATAGCTATAACATTGTGTCAGTGGTCGTACGACTGTAAAGTAAATTATAAAGTAAAAAAATGTATTGCAACTTTGTTTAGAAAAGAAATCTTACACGCTCAGAGGACTTACTAGTCGATTCACAAGAATTTACTCCAGGATCGGGCGAATCAACAACTTTAAATATTATTTTAATTTCTGTAGGCGATTCGCACGATGTTGATTTATTTGTGGGAAAATCGACATACCAAAAAAGCACTTTATTGCATTTACTTGCAGTGACTCTGTTTCATAACTTTAGATATTGCTTGAAATTCAAAACGTGCCAATTGCCTAATAGGTACGTTTTTCTGGACTTGTCAATTCGCCCACAAATAAATTAACTTCGTGCGAGTCGCCTATAGTAAATAATACTTACATTAGTGAAAAGTAAAGTAGAATAAATTAGTGCGAATCGAGTCGCTCAATAAGCCGCTCAGGGTCTAAATCTATGGCAAAAATCAAGTGTTTTATGTGCTCTGCTCCTAAATGTTGCTGCGGATTTAAAAGTACCAACTTTGGAATGTAATCTTCTACGAACCACGCCATTGCATATTGTCACATATGCTTGTTATGTAATTGTATTGTAGGCACAAGAAGTCACGTTGCTTCGATTTATATCATTTTATTTTATCGAATTAAAACTCAGCACAAGACGCGCGTCATTTATTTCAAATAAATAAATGAAGGCAGATAGTTTTAAGTGCCTTATTAATACAGTGACTATAATAAAGCACGAAAACTGCCGCTGATTGCTTAGTACTCGTCATAACGCCATCTACATTGCCACATGCTAACTACGTTAATACAACATACGTACGTCACACTGAGACGTTTCGACCTCCACGCGGACGAAGCCGCAGGAAAAGCTAGTAAGACATAAATCTGTTTTCAAACGACAGTCGGCCTGAACAAAGATTTACTTAATTGAGTACACAGTGAGACAACGAGACGATGATGGTTTTAGGAACCGATTTACTTACGCATACTGGTTTATTTCTTAACTTTGCGTTTATACAGCTAGTTAATTATAGGCTTTTACATTAAAGTTAAAATAAATTTAGAATGACATTGTCATGATTGTTTTGTATAACCTATATTTAGATTATTTATTTATTGGTATACCTGCAGCAGTATATACGAAACCATTTGTAGAAAATACCTAATAAGAAAATAAAAATGCTGTATACATGTACGTATTACAGGTAGATATATTTATAGTTATAGATGTAGGTACGCAGTGTTCACCATAAAGACAACAACTCAATTATGTAAGGAAACATTAAGAACATACACAATACAATCAGAATACAAAATAAAGTGGTTATTTACATTTAATAAAATAACTATGAAAATAACTACTCAATGTCAAAGTTTTCTGCAAGAAAAAGTGGTATTCCTGAGATAAATACTACTATCCTACTTCCTACTACCTACTATATTTATTTATATAATAATATTATAAACGCTTTTTTCCATACATTTTTGAAATAGTGAAAATATCACCCTTTAACCACAACTGACGGAAAAACAGTTGAAATGGCGTTTATTGCGGCTAGTACAAAATCTGTTAAAAATTTAACGGTTTTCCCACCTAGGAATATTTTGTTTCAAAAGTTATCTATACCTTTGTAAAAATATTGGAATTAAGTGAATTTGGAAAGTTTTAGAATTATTCCGATCACGTAAAAATATTATAAAACAAATTTAATTTGATTAGATTTGACTGAGCTGACTGTACCAAATTCTAGGTGTTGGTATTCGTTCGCACATTAAATTTAATTATTTAAAGATTGGTATCCGTTCGAAATAGAAAATAAATACGAGTTCAAACAAATACCAGTGGTAACTTTCGATTTATTCCGTTCTAATACCATCAGGTATTAGTACGGAATAAATCGAAAGTTTGTATGTTTAGATGTTTGGATTTTTGTTACTCAATCACGCAAAAACGGCTGAACAGATTGGGATACAATACAAAAAAACAGCAAACAGATAGTTTATAATCTGGATTAACACTTAAGATACTTTTTATCCCAGTGGTGTGTTCCCGTGGGATAATTTCCGACATCCGCGCGGGCGAAGCCGCTGGCGAAAGATAGTACAAAATAAAGTGGTTATTTACATTTAATAAAATTACTATTTGTAGATATAAGTTTTTGTAAAGAAAAGATGGCATTCGTGAGTTAAATAAACAAATAAAGGATTACATTACTTATCGAAGCTTTTTTGTAACAACACCTTTTATTTTCGTTATAGTGTACTTCAAACTTCTTCCAAATATACACACCTGTATATCGTTTATCTAGAAACACGCCAGACCAAGCGAATATTCAATATTTGTCAAAACGTTTGGCTCAAGACTCCAATGGTCAGGCGAGCTGGTAATACGGTCCATTGCTCATGTTTATGCTACAGTTACAAGACTAACTTCACTAAAAGCATCATGAATAGTGTCTACGTTTAGTTCCACTTTGTATTCAACTACAGTAACGGCCTGTAATTGTAATACTGCAGGCAAAAGGCAAAAATGCTCATACAGAAAAGGCACGGTTGCTCAGAGTGGTTTGGTGATTTCAGACTATTGAGTTTAGTATTAAGGTGAATCTAGTCCACATTTTTCCCATACAAACTTCGGGAGTGTATTACTCCACTGTGAGACAATGTACAGCAAAAATTAAAAATGGTATGGTTTTGTCTCATTATTAATATTGTCTGTACGGAACCAGAATACTAAAATAAAAAGCCATTAAAAAGTTAGGACCGAACAAAGATTCGTTTTTCTTGCTAATTTAACCTAACTTTGGGCGTGTTTAAGTAATAAAAGAAGTGTAAAATCTGAAAAACTAAGTCAGTACCGACAAAGCTAAAATATCGAAAAGTACAATAAACTTTATTGGTCATTGATTTATGCAGTGATTTTTTCATAAAACCCGATCTTCCGAAGGCCTTTTCTTAATTTTTATGCGCCTGTTTTACTATAAATGATCCTGTATCTCACTTAATAACGTTGTACATGTAGACTAGCGTCTAACTACTCATCACGGGTTTACCTCTGTCGGACATGATGCCTCACCAGGCTGTGTCACCACACAGCGTGCTTTTTAGCCAGGCCCACCAGTGAGTTCGAGCCCGTGACTAGGTTCCCCTTAAGCAATGCCTTTCGTTTTGACAGATCGACAACATTTATTGTGTTAATTACGTTGTCGAGCAGACAAATTCTTCAAACATATGAAGCAATCCAAAAATCCTTCTTAATACACTTTCTAACAATGTTTTCCTTCACCATAAGCCACATAAATAACATGAGACTTGTATTCCCAAAGGGATGATAGATACACCATCATTTTGCCGAGGTCCAAGCTACTACGGCTAGGAGATATTACAGATGGGAAATATCCAATACAACTTCCCTCGACTTGGAAATTAAACCTCCACTGCTCAAGCAGTCACGCTTGAGATTATTGGACCAACGGGGCAGTCATTTGATTCGATGTCTAGGTTTAACTTTATGGAAAGTGTAAAATTGAAAAAGGCACTTTGTGGCCACAAATCACTAAACACTTTTATCGTAAATCTATTTCCGTCAATCTTTTGAAGTTAGCAGAGATAGAACGATGTTTTAAATGGAATAAGTATAATCAGCCTATAATGTTCCCGCTGCTGGGATAGAAGCCTCCTCTCTGTGAGAGGGGATTTGGTAAATCTCACATGTCGGCGAATTTTTGGTTCTAAGACGCTGATAATAGATAAGATTTCGGTTTCCTCACGATGTTTTCCTTCACCGTTTTGAGAGCAGTGGTTATCACTACATAGTATAAAACAAAGTCGCTTTCTCTGTCCCTATATCCCTATGTATGCTTAAATCTTTAAAACTACGCAACGGATTTTGATGCGGGTTTTTTTAATAGATAGAGTGATTCAAGAGGAAGGTTTATATGTGTAATACACCGACCTCCACGCGGGCGAAGCCGCTGGCAAAATCTAGTATGAAATAATTTACACAAAATAAAGTTCTTGCCTTGGTTTGCCTCTACTGCTTTAAATGTCGGATATTATGATTAATTACTTAGATACCGTGAAATTGAAAAACGTATATTGGTTGATAGGTACGAGCCATGCTTAGGTCCGCTGGCACCACAAATCACTTCAAACATTTACCTAACTAGCGCTAAACGACTTCAAAACATCATTCTATTTCCATCAATCTTTTGATGTTGACAGAGACAGAACGATGTTTTAAAATGGAACATGTTTTTTTTTTTTGGGTGGGAAATCATCAAATAACTTCTCCCGCTCTGGGCCGAGCGGGAGGGCGTGTCAGACTTTTACTGACTAAAACCCACCCGTGTTGGATCAGTTGCCTGTGTGCCAGGGGCCGCGGTATCTCTTTCGAACAACCCGCACCCCTGGCAGCCTTTGCGCCTTTGCGGGCCCCATCTGTTGCTGCTGACATCTCTTTGAGGCGCGCGTGGAACACAACGCGCCGTCGACCCGGGCTTGGTCCTTACCGGACAGCGAGCTACCCATTACTCGCCGTCCGCAAGCCCGTGCCTACGGTGGCCGGGAATCAGCCTGGGATTCCCGACGCCCAGGGCGTCTCCTGCGAAGGCCACGGCTGTGAGGGCGCATGTACTGCATCTCCCTCACGTGCGCCGCCTCCCTCTTTGCGAGCATAACTGCTTCGCTGAAGGAGGCGACTGCTAGCCATGCACTCTCGCTCCGTACCATGGCCTGGACCAGGGTCGGACGCGAGAGATTGCCGCCACCGATCACCTCCACGAGGACACGGCGGTACTCCGCCCAAGCCGGGCAGACCTCCACCGTATGCTCCACCGTGTCCTCTGGGCGATCTTCGCAATGGAAACACCCGGGCGTTTCCTCCCGCCCTATCCGAAACAGGAACCTCCCGAAACAACCGTGTCCGGTGAGGACCTGTGTCAGGCGGAAGGTGAGGACGCCATGCCGCCTCTCAAACCACTCCTCAAAGAGCACTTAATATATTTAGTGATTTGTGATGCAGGCGGGACCAAGGCACTATCACCACCACCAACGAGGGCCCGACTAGCTAACAACGATTTTCTCGCTCAAGCGAGCGAGAAAATCGTTCGAGGAAATCGTCGGTATACTTACATGGTACTCCGTGTAAGTAAAGAAGTTACATATATTATAGTTTATCGCTGACTGTTCACATCTCCGCCGGCGAATACTCACAAGTGCTATCAAAGAGAGTATACTCGCTCAGCGACGCTCGATTGGCGGGCAGAACACTCGCTGAGAGACTCACGTTTGGTACATACGCATACTAGCGTGTAAAACGTAATAATAACACCATGGGATTTAACTCGACCTGGATCTTCAACGCACTGCTTAGAGCCGAGAGCTGAAAGTGTGGTTTTTCGATGATCTGAGATGCACTCTGTTTTTTTTTTGGGTGGAAAATCATCAAATAACTTCTCCCGCTCTGTGTGGAGCGGGAGGGCGTGTCAGATTTTTACTGACTAAAACCGACCCGTGTTCCCTCAGTTGCCTGTGTGCCAGGGGCCACGGTATCTCTTTCGAACAACCCGCACCTCTGGCAGGCATCGGCCCTTCCGGGCCCCATCAGTTGTTGCTGACATCTCTTTGAGGCGCGCGTGGAACACAACGCGCCGTCGACCCGGGCTTGGTCCTTACCGGACAGCGAGCTACCCATTACTCGCCGTCCGCAAGCCCGCGTCTACGGTGGCCGGGAACCAGCCTGGGATTCCCGACGTCCAGGGCGTCTCCTGCGGAGGCTACGGCATGTACTACCTCACGTGCGCCGCCTCCTTCTTTGAGATGCACTCTGATTCTCAATGTTAGTTCAACACCGAGATCGCGGTGAGACAGGTGCATTAACCTCGCAATATTTGTGATAAAACGGATTGGCCATCATGAGAGCATCATGTTACATGACAAACAATGCGTCGGATTTAAAAGCTTGCAACAATGTTTTATTGTGCCTGCCGGCAATTGTCCTGGATTGTAAATCAATATTGTTAACAAGATTATATTTATCGCTTGCAAAATTGGACAGATTTTTTAGGGTATGGATTTCTGACGACCCGTTATTTGTTTAATAACAATACTAGTTTATTATTATAACACTGCAGGGCAACTACGCACTGCGTCAATTACAGTCACACTTCTGCTGTGTAGCCAATACAAACCAAAATAGACGAATTACCTACTACGCTCTAGCGTAGAAAGTGATTCGTCTATTTTGGTTAATGGTTTGTACTCGTAGAGGGGCTTGTGGCTAAGTAACAACAGCTGCACGGGTCGATCGATCAGGTTAAGCGACGCTTGCCGCGGTTGGTCCGTGGATGGGTGACTATCTTTACATACCAAGACTCCTCCGTGCTTCGGAAAGCACGTTAAGCCTTTGATCCTGGCTGTCATTTGTGGATCTTTGACAGTCGTTACGGGTCGTCAGAAGACCAAAAGTCTGACAGCCAGTCTTACCAAGGGGTATCGTGTTACCCAGTTACTGGGTTGTGGAGGTCAGATAGGCAGTCGCTCCATGTAAAATACTGGTATTCAGCTGCATCCGGTTAGACTGGAAGCCGACCCCAACATAGTTGGGAAAAGGCTATGCAGATGATGATGGTGTTTGTACTCGTATAAGTGTCTACCTGTCAGACTATGTGCGTGTGTAGAATTTTTTTTTATGATATCCCAAAATCAGTACCGCTTATTTAATATCTAAAGAATGTTTTATTAATAGAAAAATCAGTGTATGTATTATGGTTACAAGTTATACTAATTGAAATCGAGATAAGTTGTGGCTCAGTGGTAACGGCCGCGACTTACGAGTTTTAGGTCGTGCTTTCTAACCCAGACAGGCGCTTTTAAAAAAAAAAACTTTAATTTAAGAAAAAGCTTTACTTTGTGTAAATTATTTTATCACCACTGCTCTCTTATATATGTAAGAAAATATCGTGAGGAAACTGGCATGTCCTAGTACCAAAAATTTTAAGACATGTGACATCTACCAAACCGCACTGAGCCCGGGTGGAAGATCCAGGCTTCCCCCTCACAGAAAGGAGGTTTGAGTCCCAGCAATGGGAATATTATAGCCTAATTATTATTCGAATTGACGTGTTTGGTGGTGGGCGTTAATTCCGGGACGTGTCGCAGAGAAGGCACGTGCATTGATCACCATCCTTGCTCAAGACAGGTTGGTGATTTTAGACATATATTAACCTTAGGTCCTGGTTTCGTCACGATGTTATCCTTCACCGATATCAGTAACGTCCAAGATCAACTCTGAAAATACCCATGAATTTAAAAAGGCAAATTGGTACCCTGGTCAGTCATTAAATTCGGATTTATTTTTGTAATGAACCCACTTAGAAATGGGTTCATTAAGGAAAATATTCGATGTATTGGTGTATTGAAACACAAGTAGGTACTTATTTACCTAATTAGATGATTTTTCATTTTGCATTCGAGAGTTTTCGGCAGTTCTTGAATAAATAAAATCGTCCTGCTTCTTGAATAAATGTTAAGATTTTGGTTTTCGTGTCTTAATGATCGACCGACCTCCGATGCGACGATGCTTGGTCATCAAAATATTACCTACAGCTTATTAAACGAACAAAAACTGCCAATACCTTTTTCTTTTTTGATTTTTGTTTATTTCGGGGGTTTTAATTTAAATTCAACTTTTTTTAATATTGTTACAATAAAAAAAACATATATGGCGAATACATTCTCAGTAAAAAGTCCATCGAATTTTGGAAGCTATAAATATCATAAATCCACTAGAGTTGTGACGTAACCTAGCATTATGCTAGCACTATGCTAGGTTACGCTTCCGATGGTCGACTGGCTATCCATACATCACAAGTCCTTCAAAGTGATGTATTGCCAACTCGTCGCTCACGGATATCTACCGTTTTAACCCCCTTCCCTACATTTGCAATTTGATTAGACAATAAGAAATTATAATGGGTATTTGCATGCTTTTGCAGTATGCTAATCGATAGGCAATAGGGTATTACACCCATTTTTGAAAAGTGTCTTAGATAGATTCTACAATGCTAACAAACCACAAAAAAAAAACAGTTGAATCGATTAGTGCCATAAAATGCATTTAAATTTTACATTTTCATATTTCGCGCGTAATTTGACGAAAACGCTGACGCAGAGGACGCCATATTGATCCGTGGGTATGCCGTCAGCTTACTGTATAAACAAATGCGTTGATATTTTGTATGATAATTGTTTATAATTTTAAAAATATTTATTACTTCTAGTTATTAATTTCAATAAAAATTACTTTGGTTACGAAAATAATAAAAGCACAAAGTTGTTCAGTTGATTAGTTAAAACAGCGTTATGACGTAATAACATGGCGGCTACTATTTAATGGTGTTCAAAAACAGATTTATAAAACTTAAATCTTTGAATTGAATTATAAAATTTATTTTGTTATTTCATCAACTAACACTAACATGTTCCGACTGGTTTTTGCCCAAGCTATCTCAATAATATATTTTTAGATTTTTTTCTCACATACAACGTGTAACAGAAAGGGTATATACACACCAAGGGCATGGTTTCTTTGGATGATATCAAACGATATTGGAAGGGATTTTTGACCTTATCTCTACATATTCGGAAGTTATGAGAAATTTTAATACAATGATACCAGAAACCGAACTTTTCAAATTGAAATAAACACTTCACTCGGAAGAGATTTATCTTGATATTGACAAGTAACATGGATAGTTATTGACCTACATAGTGCGGTGACACGTTTGTTATGATTTGAATTTAAGAAACATATGAAACCAAAAATTTGGTATCAATTCTTAGAGTATTTTATTTGGAGCTGAAACCGTGTAAGTGATACGAGTACTATACCAGCAGTTATCTTTAGTGCTTAAGGATAGCAATAGGGTTTATGTTACACCTTGTATAGTAAAATACCCTATTGTGTTTGTGGTAGCTGGTAGGTAAGATACTCGAGCAGTGGTGCCAGTGGTATCGACTCTACTTACGAGTTATAGGTCGTGAGTTCGAACCCAGTCTAGCACTTTACTTTGTGTATTTAATTACATAACCACTGCTTTCAAAACGGCACACAGGCAACTGAGGGAACACGGGTGGGTTTTAGTCAGTTAAAGTCTGACATGCCCTCCTGCTCCACACAGAGCGGGAGAAGTTATTCGATGATTTCCCACCAGTAAAAAAAAAACATCGGAAAACGTGAGGAAACTAGCATGTTCTACAATCAAAGATTCCAAGGCGTGTTACATCTACCAACTCGCACTGGGCCAGCGTGGTAGATTACGGCCCACTCGGCTCGTGTCGTTGTTATTTTTTAGCCATAAGCCCCTTCCTTTAACAATACATATAGGTAATGGTAATAACTGCCCCCTAAAATCCTACCTTACGTCCAAGCTGAACACCTGGCTACGTGGGGGGCGGACACGCGTACTGTACAACTGTACAAAAACTTATGCGGCTAACAAGGAAAGGTAACCCCTTTAAGCGAAAAACCTCAACAAAAAGACAGTGTCCGTATCCAATCGCAGACACTGTTTAAAAATAAAACACAAACATACTTTACCTACAACAAAACAAAACCCAAAAAGTGAAACAAAAAACAAGACAAAAAAAAAAAAAATGGTAGTAACTATTATTAAAATATATACATACCTACTGCGATGGTGGATCCATCTGCTCTGCATTGTTTTTATTATCAAAATAATATAATTAGAAACGTTAATTCTATACCTACCAATGTTATGGTAATTAGATTTAACATAACAGTAGTTACAATTCAACGGAAGAATAATATACAATCTCAACGACAAAGTTTACTTATGTAATATATTATAGGTTTTGCTAATGAATATTTAAAATACTGATATTCAACTACATCCGATTACAAAGGGAAGCGGAACACAACATACCTATTTAGTTGGAAAAAGTTTAAGCAGATTGATTCTGTTTTAGGGTGAAAGTTTTACCAACACACATTTTCATGTTCATTTGTAATCCTTTGTACAGTGATACTAACAACATTTACTTTTCAAATCTTAAAGGCTCGTGCAGACTAGCGCGACGCGACGGTCGCGTCGCGACACTCGTAGAACAATTTAATTTAAAACTTAATGGAAATTGTTCTACAAGTGTCGCGTCGCGCTGACGCGTCGCGCCTGTTTGTAGAAGCCTTAATTCTTAATCCCACTATCCTACTTCCTACTATCCTACTTCCTACTATCCTAATTCCTACTATCCTACTTCCTACTATCCTACTTCCCACTATCCTACTTCCTATTATCCTACTTCCTACTATCCTACTTCCTACTATCCTATTTAATATTATAAACGTGAAAGTTTATATGTTTAGATGTTTGTTACTCAATCACGCAAAAACGGCTGAACGGATTTGGATAAAAATTGGCACACAGATAGTTTGTAACCTGGCTTACGTTTCCCTAGGATAATTTTCGGCCTCCATGCGGGGAAAGTAGCTGGCTAAAGATATTGCTACTATAAGTACGTACTAACAACGCCAGACAATCGCGACAGTCGGTCCAGATGGCTATACGACCTCGGCCAAGACTGCCAAGTTAGGGGAACTTGGCAAATGTTAGCCGCCACCTAATTTTGGTTAATATGTTGGTCATGCATATAGCTACAATCATTAAAGTGCAGTTGTTAAGACCTCGCCTCTAACGAGGTTGTGGGTTCAAATCTTAACGTTTAAATTGTTTATGATAACAAAATGTCCCGTGACAGGCAGACACAAGATCTATGCCAATTTTTTTTTTCGATTGGAGAAGGTTCTGAATTATAAAGTGATTATGTTTGATTGAGTTGCATTGTCACATTCCTTCATAAATTTAGGTCTTATTCTCAGGGGTATGAGTAGAAACAATAGAGGTTCACGTGATCCTTTTCTTGGTTCAGGTTAGCATCATCAACCTATAATGTTGTAACACAGGCCTCCTTTCGGTGAGGCGGACCCAGTTCAAGTTGTGGTGAGATATCACATATCTTCGAGTTTATGGTTCTAGGTCATACCAGTTTCCTCACGATGGTTTCCTTCACCGTTTTGAGAGCACTGGTGATAGAATTATTTACACAAAGTAAAGCGCCTGCTTCGAAACCGCGACTCGTAAATCGGGGCCACCATTGCTCAGTCCAGCACCCTAATTGCGTAACACATGATCAATCATAATCGGTTTCATTTTGACAGTTCAACAATATTCATTGCGTTATTTTCGTTGCTGAGCAGACAAATTTGTCGAACATATGAAGCAATGGATGAGCAATCTGTTTCAAAATGATTCAGATTATGATTAATTGTACGTTACGCAATTAGGGTGCAGGTTACATGTGCGGGAAAACTACCCTCCACAGTAGGTACTTAATAATAAGGTAGCTTTACAATAATAGCCGAATAAAATAGGTATAAAACTACTAACGTAACTCGTCCATTAACCTAAAGTTAAGTGCGAACGGCGAACTTGTTGGTAATTCAACTGTTTTCCACTAAAACTGGGACGGGAAATAACGTTAGCTTCGTCGTTACTAACTAACTAATGTATTGTCTTTATTATTTCACTGTGTAACTAATAATTGATAATTCCCACGGTGTAAGTATGGAGTAGTGTGGTAAAATGCCAAGAAGTTTTGGCAGAAGGAAGTACCTGCTTAAGTATTAAATTGTTGATAATCGTATGCTGAATCTTAGCCAGGTTTTTTGTATGGTAGGTACCTAATTTAAATACACGATAGCCCGTATTTTTGCTTTTTATGGTTAACTAATGTATTTGGAATTGGCGGTGGGATATAATTAGCGGTGCCTAGTTTTTGTAAGTCATATAGTGTATACTCTATTCTATTCTATTTTTAAATATGGCAAGCAAAGCCGATGTCGACTATTCTGCCAATGTCGAAAGTGAATTGGAAAAGCATGTGTGCATTATAAAAAAAATAAAAAAAACGATATTAATCTTCGATTAGACAGTTGGGCTTAACTGTTGATCTTGTGGGGCTAATACTGGACTGAAACAAACAAAGAATAAATAAATTACATACTTATAATAAAAATTGTTAGAATATAAAAGTACATTATATACAACATAAACACAGATTGGGGGAACATAGTGTATACTTAAATGTGCGATCGAACAATGCCGCCTCGCGCCTCGTGAAAGTCCCGTCAAAATAACCGACCCCATCATCGGCCGACAGACAGATAAAAAAAAATCAATTGTTCTTTTGTTGGAAGTACCAAGTAGTTGACTTATACAAGGTAAGAATTAAACAAAATATCTACATAGACAGATTTTCTAACCAATGTCTTCATACTACAAAAAACATAAGAAACACTCATTTACTTGGCTTCATGGTCCGATATTTAATAAGAAAATATTGGAATGCAAATACATAGACCCTTTTTCAATTTACCTTCACAACGTAGAGCATTTTGTGCCTACATTATATAAAGCTGTTGTTTTTAGGGAGCTCCCTTATAACAGCGGGTTCGACGTTTACTTAATAAATAATGTGCGTTGGTAAATAAGTATAGGTTTGTTACTGTAGGGAAGTTATAGATATGTGTAGAGTTACCTAATATTAAGTAGGCTATTTTCGTGTATGAGAAGACATTCTCGTCCTCTATTAAATGGGAAATTTCATCTAAATCAGTTCAGCCGTTTCTGCGTGATTGAGTAACTTTCTCTCTCACATTTACAATTATAATACATATAAATCGGATATAATTCTTCTGTACCTGTGTCACTGAACTCCTAAAATTTTGGACCGATTTTGATGATTTTTTTGTGTTGTTTGAGTGGGTCCTTGGATGCTTTTTTTTTGAGTGGGAAATCATCAAATAACTTCTCCCGCTCTGGGTGGAGTGGGAGGGCGTGTCAGACTTTTACTGACTAAAACCCACTCGTGTTCCCTCAGTTGCCTGTGTGCCAGGGGCCACGGTATCTCTTTCGAAGAACCATGAGCGTACCCAGCATTTTTTAAGGGGTGGGGCAGAAGTTTAGATTTTTTTGATTCACAATCTTTAGATTCACAATTGGACCCGGTAACTGGACCTGCGATCGAGTTTTAGGAAACAAGACAGCATCTGTTCGGTCTGCCAGTAGATGATAAGACTCGAAATAGATCACCTATTTCTTGCAAAACTTTATGGAATCGACTGATAAATGCCTAGGCATGAAATTTACCTATAGGTATAGGTATACCTACCTATGCAAAGGAGCAAGGGAAGATTCAGAGCGGGTTAACTGCACATTTCCATTTATTCATAAACGTTGCTTCAAAATAAGTAATTATTAGCGACTGTTTAACCATTGGTACATTTTTGACGTTTAAGCGCCTCATAACTTTAATCTACGTTTATAAATTAACCCCTTTAAGCGTGTGATTGTAGTTAGCTAGATAAGATACCTTGACCTTGAGAGTTTATTTCGGTGTTTCTTCTCAGAAAACTTTGATAACCTAACCTAACCCTAGAATAAGTAATAGTCTATAGTGTTATTTGTCCTCTTTTAGTTTAATTTAGTTCCATATTACTTGCCGCATTTGTGTGCGAGTGCATAATACAACTAAAATGTAACAGCTTCTGACGGGGTGGAGACCAGGTGTCCTGGAATACAGGCCTGACGCCTAGCTTAGGCACCAGTCTCCCACAATGAATATGTATAGTTTTAATTATGTATTTGTACTTATTTATTGTGGCGAGAAATAAACAAAAATAAATAAATAAAAAATAAATAGGAAACACCAGCCTTATGCAGACATAAAACTATTTTTACATTAAGTAATCTATTTATCGCATAAAGAACTATTCATCCCTAAAATTACTTTAGTAGCAAAATAATACCTACCAAATAGACCAGCATTTATGTGATCATACATAACCTTTTGGCCATCGCTAAATCGGTAACTGATAAATTCAGAAAATCGTCTCTATTCGCATTCAATCGTATATTCGCGTCCGGTAAACCCAGGAACACATAACCGTAAATTCGATACACAACGATAACTCAAAAGCCTCGGCCATTATCTATTTCGCAGTCATTTTTATTTTTCGGACTTCGGCCGTATTTTGTGCGACAATGTCCCCTAAAATGTTGTGTGTATTGAAATTAACGGTAACGCAATTATTATTTTTTGACGTGCCCTCATTTAGGTCGAGTGGGTGTAATTTTGTATTAGGGCTGTGTGAATGAAAATGTGTTTTTAAAGCTTATGAGATGGTAGGTAACTAGTTAAAAAATAACCTGAGATGCTATACTTATATGTATTTACATCCTACTAGTATGGATGTATGTATGGATGTTTGTTACTCTTTCACGCAAAAACGGCTGAACAGATTTGAATGAAATTTGGCATACATGTAGTTTGTAACCTGGAATAACACATAGGATACCTTTTATCCCGGTACTACGTTCCCGTGGGATAGTTTTCAACCTCCACGCGGGCGAAGCCGCTGCCAAAAGCTACACAATATACATAAAATCATGCGTTGTTCCCATGGGGGTTGGCAGAAACTACAGAGCACTACCTGCTACAATCCTTACATACTTAGTACTTGCCTCGTTTACGTACACACATGAGTGGCCTTAGTGTGAGTTTCATTTAACCATCTCGATCAAACGCATCGAGCGCGTCCGGCGTGGCACTCTGATTGATCTCTCACCAATCCAGTGGCCCTAGTGTGAGTTTCATTTAACCATCTCGATCAAACGCATCGAGCGCGTCCGGCGTGGCACTCCGATTGATCTCTCACCAATCCAGTGGCCCTAGTGTGAGTTTCATTTAACCATCTCGATCAAACGCATCGAGCGCGTTCGGCGTGGCACTCTGATTGATCTCTCACCAATCCAGTGGCCCTAGTGTGAGTTTCATTTAACCATCTCGATCAAACGCATCGAGCGCGTCCGGCGTGGCACTCCGATTGATCTCTCACCAATCCAGTGGCCCTAGTGTGAGTTTCATTTAACCATCTCGATCAAACGCATCGAGCGCGTCCGGCGTGGCACTCTGATTGATCTCTCACCAATCCAGTGGCCCTAGTGTGAGTTTCATTTAACCATCTCGATCAAACGCTTCGAGCGCGTCCGGCGTGGCACTCCGATTGATCTCTCACCAATCCAGTGGCCCTAGTGTGAGTTTCATTTAACCATCTCGATCAAACGCATCGAGCGCGTTCGGCGCGGCGCTCCGATTGGTCCGTCACCAATGCAGTGGCCCTAGTGTGAATTTAATTTAACTACATCGATCAAATGCATCGAGCGCGTTCGACGCTCCGATTGGTCCGTCACCAATCCAGGGCCAATCGGAGCGCCAAGAGCGCTCGTAGCGTTTGATCGAGATGGTTAAATGAAACTCACACTAAGGCCTCTGAAAGGTGCCTATGTAAAGTCACATCACTATTGCTACTTTAAGTCTTCAGTCGAATGTATAAAGTTACAGAAATTACGTTATTCTGTAATGCATAACTTTACCACTGCATTCCACACAAACGTGGTTATATATCAGGCAAACAGAATAATCAACAGACCCATTTCAGTACATACAAAGCCATTTCATAGCTAGCTACGTGTTGCGGCACACAATGCAGTTACCTGTGAACGTCAATTGGTCACCGGGGCATCCCTGGTCATTTCATACTAACATACTGGAAACTCTCTATGGAAACAGGAATACCTACTGTTTGCTTTCCCAGAGGTAGGGATGCCTAGCGATGTAGTTTTTTTATTCGAATTTTATACCCAAGCAGAATTTTTCATATCCACTATTATAAAGGCTCCTGCAGACTGCAAACTATTGTAGAACATTTCAATAAAGTTTTTCTAGAAATTGCTGGATTGGAAAAAAAATATATACGTATATAACAATAACATAAATCTTTAAAAATGTAAAGTAGTATTTACATTGTAGGTATTATGTTGTGCTCCAAAAAAGCCACATTTTAAACACGAAAACATAAAAATAGGTGGATGTAAAAATGAGTAGTAAAATGGAGCTAACATTTTTATGTGTGGCGTAGGTACGGCGATTTAAAATAATGACTACACAAATCTACGACTATTACTGTGACAAAAACATAGAATAAATACCAGTAGTGAATATTATAGCAATAAAGTAAAAAACTCTATGTTATCGGTATATCGTTGAGTGTAGTTTAAAAAAAGTTACAGTAAAAAACATATCAAATAGACTCCAAACGCGCAGCATGACCGCCATCAAAAGATGAAATGACAGATAGGAGACAGATTTCTCCGACGTACTTAATGTCAAATTTGAACAAAAGAAATGTCACATTGTATATTCTGCGTAGCATAATCAGCCTATAACTTGCCTACTACCGGGACACAGGGCTTCTCTTGCCGAGGCATGGAGGGGTCTCGATATGCAATGGATAGTCATTGGTCAGGCAGTATATGCGCCCTCACGGCCCTCGTCGCCGCAGAAGACACCCTGGGCGACGGGAATCCAAGGCTGATTTCCGGCCACCGTAAACGCGTGTTTGCGGTCGGCGAGTAATGGGTAGCTCGCTGTTCTGTAAGGACCAAGCCGGGGTCGACGGCGCGTTGTGTTCCACGCGCACCTCAAAGAGATGTCAGCACCAACTGGTGGAGTCCGCAAGGACCGATACCTGCCAAGGGTGCGGGTTGTTCGAAAGAGATGCCCTGGCACACAGGCAACTTAGGTAAAACGGGTGGGTTTTAGTCAGTAAAAGTCTGACACGCCCTCCTGCTCCACCCGGAGCGGGAGGGGTAATAACTTCTTATTTGATGATTTCCCACCCTCAAATAAAAAATGGTCACTGATCACCCATCCTCAAACCCATCGCGACAAGCGTAGCTAGACCTTCGATCAACTCGTGCGGCTGCTATCATTTAGCAGCGACCCCAAAATATAGAACGTTAATAAAAAAAAAAATATTATACTCAATAAATTGTAACGACTAAATTCGGGCCGCTTAAGCTATTGAATAAAACGAATACTTAGCCAAACAACCTAGCTAACACCACATTCAAATCCATTAAACTGAGCTCTAATGAGTTTGTATGAAGCGGTTTACCGTAATACCCTCAAATCTGCTGCACAATCATATTTACTACGAATTTCTAACCGAATTCAGGATTTCGATTTACCGATTCCATTACTCTAAAATATAATAGGTACGTATTAACTCATTTTTAGGCCAATGCGAACTAATCTTTAGTAAATGGTTACATAATTTATTTTCCTTTATGTGTGGTTCGTGTCACTTATTATTGTTTGGGGTCAAATGTAAGGTGACTGGGTCAGTGGATAAACATCTTAATCCGTACTATTTTTAACCCTCGGCGCAAAGAGGGTTGACATACGTCACAAGGTTTTGTTTTGGGTCTATGTGATTTTTTCTGTGGCTCATAAATTCATGTATTCATATGATAGAATTGTGTAACGTACATAAATAAATCCTAGATACTATCTTACTATATCCTACTATCCTTGTGGTATCCGTGTGATGTCGGACGTAAAAGAATAGCACCATCCCATTTCTTTCCATGGGTGTCGTAGAAGGCAACTAAGGGACTTATCTACTAGAGAACGGGCAGCAGCGCCCTCCATGCATTTGGCCACCATACTGCGATCGCCAACCCGCCTGCCAAGCGTGGCGATTATGGGAAATCCCCCCTTTTGGGTGAGACTTATGCCAAGCAGTGGACGTCTTTCGGGTGATATAATGATGATGATGTCCTAATTCCTGCTAATATTATAAATCTAAAAGTTTGTATGTTAGTTCATCAATAAATAATTCACACATTTGGACATTTGGCAAACAGATAGTTCATAACCTGGATAAACACAAAAGTTTACTTTTGATTTCGGTAGTATGTTCCCGTTAGATAATTTCCGACCTCCACGCGGGCGTAGCCGCAGGCAAAAGCTAGTATATTAATAAAATAAAAATACTTTCGCTCACAAATTGATCCATATGATGTTAAAAATACACGCTATTTATAATTTACTAGCTTTTGCCAGCGGCTTCGCCCGCATGGAGGTCGGTGTATTATACATATAAACCTTCCTCTTGAATCACTCTATCTATTAAAAAACCCCGCATCAAAATCCGTTGCGTAGTTTTAAAGATTTAAGCATACATAGGGATATAGGGACAGAAAAAGCGACTTTGTTTTATACTATGATAGTGATGTTAGTGATGAGAGTGATAGTGATGTTAGTAACAAAATGATGTAATACAAACAGTTCTTATACGTATCTGTTGCACTCACCGGACGCACCGGATACATGCACATGTACATGTACCCGATGAGCCATGACGGCGCAACATGGCTTATCACTGATGACCTTCAGAATGGCGTCGACGCTTGACGCTCCCACGCCCTCTGCGCTGCGCGTCATGAACGCAATCTTTTTTGCAGGATGATATTGAAACCATCAGTAGCTATGTGCTTTGGCAATCCACTTAATGCGGAAACAAGTCTTAACAGATCGATATCAACTTCAAATAGAAATGAGTCCGATATCATACATAACATATTAAAGGATGTACGACCCATGCCTACTAAATATTTCACTAAGCCGTTCCCGCGATCATTTCACCACACATAACTGAAGTGACATGACTTTATACACAACTAAAAATCATTGATCATTTTGTTAATTTTCCCGTCATCAATATTTTTTGTCATTGTTATGCAGAATTGCAGAATTAATTTCATTGATACAGAAAAACATCATCATTTGCAGATAAGATTCACAAGACACATTCACATCATCATTTATTTCAATTTATAATGGTGATTATTCCACAATAACAACCTTACCAAAAAAGTATAGGTATTAAATAAAACCAACTACGGAACCCTACGTTTCTCCGTCTGTCTGTCTAACTGCAAACTTTCAAACGCGGGCTAGTCATGTTTCGCCGGTAAAGAAACCATAGCGCGATTCAGGAATCGGCGCTCAACAAACAACGCCATCAAGGGAGCTAGGAGGTAAACTTTTGACTGGCGTAGCGTTAAAAGTTATTATGAGTGGTTACCGCTTCTATGCTGGATTACTTTGAATCCATCGAAAAAAGACTCAATTCACTCTCTCGCTTTCTCCCACAATGATAACTCTCTCTATTAGATTTTTTTTTTATATCAATTATTTGTTGAAGAACTGGCTTGCTTATGACATACATATAGCCCTAACGTAGATAAGTAAGTGCAGTAACCGTGAGTTGCTATGACACATCGAATTTTACAAATTATACACTGTGACATAGGTAACTGAATTTTGCCAATATCTAACACTTTTAAACGAGCAATTCTCATACATATGTATATATATACTGGATTAGTTCTTATCCAGTGCGCCAACTGTAACCATGAATTCAGCATATCATTCTAGACCCCCTAGCGCAGATATTTTACGTCGGTTTTACAAAAAAAAAAAAAAAAAAATCAGCTGTTTCCTGTTTTATAGAAAAGTGCAATACCTATGCGGTCAAAATGTATGGAACAGCTGTTTTTTTTTTTGTATTACCGACGAAAAATTTCTGCGCTGGGAGTCTAGAATGATATGCTGAATTCATCGTTACAGTTTGCGCACTGGATATAAACTTATCCTGTATAATCTGAATCTCGGAAACGGCTCCAACGATTTTCATGAAATTTAGTATGCAGGGGGTTTCGGGGGCGATAAATCGATCTAGCTTGGTTTCATTTTTAGAAAAAGTCAAACCAAAAAAATCCAGGTACTAAAAATTGATATGCCATATTTATCTCGGATACCCCAAGTAAATATGGTATATATGTTCAAGTTTGATTAGATTCACTCACTCGCCAAAATATGTAACGAAGAGAGTTTCGTACAAGTTCTACAAGCGGAGATTTAAAACACATTTCAACTTTGTGTACTCGACACACCTGAAAATCATGCTTACACATGTCTTCCAGTAGATAGCGAAGGATTTTCTATATAACCAGACTGTTTCGGCTTTACTTTTTGTCTCAAATGTTTCGAACTTCACCTGTTTTTAATCGACTTCAAAAAGGAGGAGGTAATCAATTCGGTATGTTTTTTAATGTATGTTCGGGCATAACTCCGTCATAGACGGATTTGCAAAATTATTTTTTGTACGAACGGGGTTTATTCTGAAATGGTCCCATTTAAATTTCATATAGTTAGATCTGATGATGAATTTCGGAGACAGGCAGAACTCTTCAAAAAATTACAGCAAATCAACCGCGATTGTTGCTATCGCATATATGTGAATTGCTTACGCAATCACACAACATAACATCACGCCTGTACACTCAAAGGGTAAAGCAGATGTATTCAGTATATCAGGGTACACCCACATTTTCTAGCTGTAGTAGTTTAGTGGTATATGAATTAGTGTGGGGTAGGTACCATAACTAAACGGTGAAAAAAAAAAACAACCGGTTACTGAAAAAACACTACAAACTGAAAAATAACTTTAATTTCGGAAGTCGATGACAAAAAACTAAAATGCATATCCAGAGACAGCGAATTCCGAAATAAAAGTTATTTTTCAATTTGGAGTGTTTTTTTTTTATAAAAAATAAAACTATTTTTAGAACCTAAAAGAAGTGGCCAATTTATTCTAAGAAGTTCAACTATGGGCCATTGGTATGCACTTTATAGAACCTACTCTGCTCCATCTTTGTAATAAGTCTTTCACAATATACACTGCCTCGCCCGCCTGGCCCCCTGGTATTCAATACACGATACACTCAAACCTAGCTGGCTGAATAGAAAGACCTCTAATTCTCCACAAAATGGAAAAAGGCATTATTGAAAACACTTTTGACGCTGTTCAGAAAAGGAAGCAGCAACGTTGCTTTACTTTAAAAATCTTCAGATATAGTACTTTCAAAATTCTGTGGAAAATAAAAAAACTTTTAAAATATGGTTACGAATATCAGAATAGCTACTTTAGCTATCCAAAATATGCCTATTGTGAAAAATAAGACCACGTCCATACCTTAGGGATAAGAAATCTCGTAATTAGGTTGGTACGTAGGTACCTAGTTAAAACTAAAGTATAAAGAGTCAACAGGCTCATTTTTAGCAGACCAGCCTAATAAATTTCGAGAGGCAAGATTTCTATGCCTACAATTTCTTACTGTTTAACTTCGAATTCGCTCTGTATCAATAAATTAAGTCCTTGTAGAAGTAATGTATGCCTGGCGTCTACCAGGATAACATAACATGGCAACAGTACATTGTAGTAATAAAATTTATCTTTGTCATAAATCGTGCAGACTCCACAGTCAGTGTACGAAATGGAATACTCGCAGCAAGACGTGAATAAATAAAAACAATTTGTGGGCTGAGGTGATGAATGACTTTTACTCCTTTTGAGGTAAAGTCATTGAAGTTTTGACTTCGATATATCTTTCGGCCATGCACTAAAAAAATATATCTGCGGGGTGATTTCATAACAGACTATAGAAGGAATGGCTTTCATTTTGACAGTTCAACAATATACATTGCGGTATTTACGTTGCTGAGCAAACAAAATTCTCAAGCAAATAAAGCAATGGATTAGCGATATCTTTCAAAATTATTCCACAATTAGGGTGCTAGTCTTTCAAAATAAATTTAATTTTGGACGATTTCAAACCCATCCATGCATTGCGTCTGAATAATCTATTTTCATTTACTTATTTATCTATTTATTTATTTATCTCATGTATAACTCAATCAACTCTTTCAATCCGCAATGTATTTACGAAAATCTATTGATGGCAGGTTTATTAATAAATTCATTTCCAGTGATAGATTCAATTATAAAACGATTCATTTCCATATGATTTACTTCACAACATAAGTACGGTTTTCACAATAAACCGTTTTGTTTCAATGAGCTTGGTTCAAAACAGTTTAAGCATCATAAAAATTATAAATTAAATGTGGAATTTACGGCAGTTAAACGACCATAATTGGAACTTTTGCCAAGCTATTATGTTTGGAAATAACACTCTTGTTTGTATAAACTTCTGACAAAACGGTTTTTTCTGGCCATTAAAAAGTTTTCCAGTAATAAAATTGATGGGCAAAGTCACCTTTATAAATTATTCAAAAGCAATATGCGTTGGGTTGGCACCCCTGGTTGCCGCTGCAATTTCGATTGGCCCTCCCGCAACGCCTTGACACGAAAAGATTTCATTTTCCATTCACGATCAAGTTAGCAATAACCTCATCGTGATGGCCATTCCCACCGTTCCTAATGGCATAACAAACTGAGAGGACAGTGTTTACTATTTCCCTTTTATAGAAAAGCAATTTACGCGGGTTTATGGTAATATTCTTCTCGATTATGCTAAAAAGACCGCAACTTTTTTTTCAGTCGTAACGTTGTCCCTACTTTTGCGTCAGTCTCTCAATTTGTATTCAAGAGGACCGTCAAAGCAGTTAGTAATTTGTGCATAAAATATTGCTGGAGTGTGTCCATGGTCTAATAATGTTTCTTTAATCCATAATCTTAACATATCATTACTTTGAAATATGTTCATCATGTTTTAGGTTAACCAAATCCAAATTACTGTTTGCGTAGAAGTTCCAATTTTGAAATTGTTCCAATGAGGAAAAAAACACATTTGAATTGCATGCGACCTCCTTTTTACGAAAATTGCCAGTGTCGAATAGGTATAGCTTTTTATTTACGTTGTAACATTTTTTATATAGTTACAGTTTGCAGTTTTATCTAGATTCTAGGTCATATTTACTGTGATACGAGTTTATTTCTAGTCGCGTGTTTTATTAGCTAACAGTTTCAAATACTCGCGTTCGCTGAAACCACCTGTTTTGCATTCACAATATATTATATTAATTAAATCTTCAATGAAATTACATTTTATGATCTTGACTTCACTTTGAACTACGTTTACAGAAACGATGAAGATTTTTTTTCTATAATAGTCATGTTTAAAATAATAGAGAAAAATCTCATTCTACATATGTAAACAAAGACTATAATCTTTTATATTACACCTACACACATGACTACTTTTTCCTCTCCACCACACAACTATGAATAAACTAGTTGTAGGCATTTAATGTATCCATTTGTCGCCCAGTTCGTACGGCAAGCGACACGGCACGGCTACGGCAACACGGCAATGCGACATGGCGGATGACGTCACTTCCCCCTTCCGCGACCCCTAGCGGCGGTAATGAGCCTCCCAGCCACCTGCCCGGCCGCTTTGACCACACACTTGGAAATGATATTCCCACATTGTATGAAATAAATATTTCGTTTAAGTTCGTGAAGGTATTTCAATATTTTGGGATTCATTCACGCCTTGGTCATCATTGTCGTGAACTTTTGTGATCCTTAATTTACCAACTTTAAATAAGTTTAAATTACTTTGCTTTTTAGTTTCACTGGAATAACTTGCATAAACTTACATCATTAACCGTAGGTACTGTAATTGTTATTATCAGTCCTCCATATTTTGCTAAATCCGAGTCATGGAAATAGACATGCATTGTAACCATTGTTTGCTTGGTCTACTACTAGATTCTCTACGATTCCCGACACAGTCATCACAGGAGAAGATAAGTGTGTAGGGAATCGTAGAGAATCTCAAGTAGTGGACTACTTGATATGTTTTCTTCAGTATTTTTGTATGTTTCTTGGTTTTTGGTTAGAATTTAACGTCGACGTTTCGCTTTAGGTTCATTCAGGATTCATTATTTTCTTACTTCTGTAGCGTTTCTTTTTCATTTATTTTTTTAAATCTACATTTAGAACCAGTTAAAAGAGCGATGCTTAAATATTTAGTGTTCTAGTGATTTAAAACTCGAAACTACTCGAATGCAATTACAATGTCAAGTCAACAATAGTAAGAAACATTTGCACTGACACTGTGTGAATAGTAATGGTTAGATTTTCTGTATGATTAATAATAATAGATTGTAAATACTTAGGTACTTAGGTTTGCCCAGAAATTTCGCCTCGTGGTCACAAGAGTCCACGTTGGTTCACGCGCCTGGAAGACAGTCGGTTAGACGACTCACATGCTAGGAGCGCCCACGGGGTCGGGAATGGTGTACGGAGCATAGTTTTGCAGACATTCCCGGTAGTGCTACCGTTCCCTGCAGCCCTGGTACAATTGTACCCGGTCTACCCTAAATATTTTCAAGGCAATAGTTACCTACATATACGATACGCGGGAAAATAAAAAAAACATAAATGGAACAGGAACATCTAGATGTGTATATTACGTGAAGCAAACACTTTTACCCCTTTTTATTACGAAAAATACGTGGCCGTAGTAGGAGGAGTACGAAATTTGACACAGTTGAAATTTTACATGGTGAAGTGCTGAAAGCGTATATTTTTATAGTGCATTAAAAATAGGTACAATAAGTTTTAAATGAATTATTACATTCATTTTTGAAAAGTGTCTTAATTAGATTCTAGACTGCTAAACCACTAAAAACACAACACATTTTTATTTAATCGATTAGTGCCATAAAAATGCATTTAAATTTTACATTTTCCAATTTCGCGCTTAATGTGACGAAAACGCTGGACGCAGTGGACGCCATATTGTTCTGTGGGTATGACGTCAGTTTGCTATACAATATGTAACAAAAACCCTGTTGTTCCTTTTAGGGACGTATACACTTACTTACGCACAACATTGATGAAGTTATAATTTAAAAAAAATATGCATTGGTTAGTCGAGAGTTCAATATCAAATAACTATTAAAATCGACACATTCAAAAAAATGTTTACACAATAGACTACGAGCTGCCGAGCTCGTAGTCTATTGTGCTGATTTTGATTAGATCAAAGAAAGCCCGGGGCTTTCTTTGATCTAATCAAAATCAGTGAAACATTACAAATATTCACAATTAAATATTTATTTTAATTAATTTTGTTGAACAGTTTTTATAAATCACTTGCTTTATTACGTATGTATATCATTTCTGAAAACGTTGGTAGAAGGACCAACAGGGTGTTTGTTACATATTGTATAAACAAATACGCTGATATTTTATAAGACTAGTTTATAATTTCAAAAAAGGGTTGTTTTTCTACTTATCGTTGGTTTGCTGTTCCCGAATGCAAAATATTATTTAGACAAAAATTACTTTGGTTACGAAAATTATGGAAGTACAAAGTTGCTCAGTTGACATGCCACATGACGTAATAACATGGCGGCTACTATTTCATGGTGTTCATAAATAGATTAAAAAACTGAAATCTTTAAATTGTATTTTAAAATTTATTTTGTTGTTTCATGGACTAAAACTAACATTTTTCCACTAAATTTTGCCTAATCTATCTAAATAATATATTTTAGATTTCTTCGCATACAGAGTAAAATACCCTATTGTGGTCAAATTTAGACCACTGGGCGACCACTACTTTTATATAAAAAAAGTTATATCTAAAAAGCACCACTCTGACAAAACAAAACCTTGTTTTATTTACATTTATTTCAAACATCCCTTGCATATATTTAAAACTTTTCCTCTACTGTAAAACTCGCCAAAAAGAGCAGGTGTAAACACTTCCAGTTAGTTTGAATCCACGACATCCGCAACATACTCATGAATGAATCAAGATCCGCGCCGTAAACGCGGCCCGGTGACGAACCGGAGCGACACGACAGATTGGAACACGAGTAGTGCCTATTACGCCTTGTTTTCCCGATTGGTTGGGCATAGTACACCCACATTCAGCCATTTATGTTTAAGTCCTATGTAAAAGGGATAGTCTATTGCCATCAACCGGACAAAATCAGGACTCCGGGCTACTGATAAATGCCAGATAACAAAACCCAATAACACTTTTCCCGACCTAGGAATCGAACTCGGACCTCATGCTCAGCAGTAGCGCTTGCGACCACTAGACCAACGTGTTAGTAAAAAAAAGTTAAAAATATTTTTAAGAAAAAATATTATGGGAGTTATTGTTTCTAGGTCTTGCGTTGAGTAGACCTTTTATTAGGTAGGTATTTATTTATCTATTTAAAGGTACACAAATTACGATCATTTAGTTATAAGTCCATTGTTGATTACGTATTATGCTTCCAGTAACAATCATAATACCCTTATAGTAGTTGATAATGTATTATCGCGCGGTATTGCTCTTCAAAATCAAATGTATTCAAACGCGGTTGAGAGTCAGCACTTTTGAAAGTCAAAATTACATAACACAATCCCCCAAAACGCCCGGCCTTCACCACTTCCTAGTAGTTCCTCTTTGCAGTAATCCGTAAATTATTGAATCAAACGAGTGTGGAAAAAGTTATTAAGTACTGGCTGTTGCCCACGACTTCGTCTGCAACCAGAATATAAAGTAGCCCTTGTCCTTACCGAGCTCTATCTATGTGCAAAATTCTATCCAAATCCGTTCAGTTATTTACCTAAGCGTGAAAGCGTAATTGGGCACGCCACGATTGCGGCGATAAGTCCCCTCTTTGAGGAGTGGATTGAGAGACGCCACGGTGTCCTCACCTTCCGCCTGACGCAGGTCCTCACCGGACATGGTTATTTCAGGAGGTTCCTATTTCGTATAAGGCGGGAGGAAACGCCCAGGTGTTTCCACTGCGTAGATCGCCCTGAGGACACGGTGGAGCATACGGTGGAGGTTTGCCCGGCTTGGGCGGAGCACCACCGTGTCCTCGTGGAGGCGATCGGCGGCGGCGATCTATCGCGTCCGGCCTTGGTCTAGGCCATGGTACGGAGCAAGAGTGCATGGGTAACTGTCACCTCCTTCTGCGAAGCAGTAATACTAGCAAAGAGGGAGGCGGCGAACGTGAGAGAGCGGCGGCGAACGTGAGAGAGCGGCAGTATATGCACCCTCACGGCCCTAGCCTCCGCAGGAGATGCCCTGGGCGTCGGGAATCCCAGGCTGATTCCAGGCTACCGTAGGCGCGGGCTTGCGGATGGCGAGTAATGGGTATCTCGCTTGCCAAGCCCGGGTTGACGGCGCGCTGTGTTCCACGCGCGCCTCAAAGAGATGACAGCACCAACTGGTTGGATCCGCAAGGGCCGATGCCTGCCAGGGGTGCGGGTTGTTCGATAGAGATACCGTGGCCCCTGGCACACAGGCAACTGAAGAAACACGGGTGGGTTTTAGTCAGTAAAAGTCTGATACGCCCTCCTGCTCCGCCCAGAGCAGGAGAAGTTATTTGATGATTTCCCAACCACAAAAAAAATAAAAATAATCACACTTACTATTTTTAATATTAGTGCGATTATTTATTTAATAATAGCTTATTATTTTCCGAGTGACTAATAACTTAAAAGTCGACTAAATGTTTGCAACAAATAAAATAACTTGCCAGCGATTAAATATTTTCGCGACTATTATATTATGTAAGGTTCAAAATTAAAGGTGTTATAAAAACTAAAAACTAGCAGCTGCGTTTAGGTAGCAAATAAACTATACCAGTCAAATAAAATATTAGGCGAGGAGCTATAAATAATGACTTGGCGACTAATAATGTTAGTAGGGTGGCAAAAAACTAGGTTCTTCAGGTTGACAGAAACGAATCGCTATAAATCCGACTCCATGCAGTCTTGTCTGCCCTACCCCTAGAGTGTAATTTAGAATCGCGTAGGCACGGAGGGGCGAGGCGGCCCGCGAGCTGAGGAGCGGGTGGTTGTTACACTCGCCGCGGCGGCTGAGGCTGGCCGGCGAAGCCGGCCAGCAAGCCGAAGCCGCGGTGGTGAGTGTTAAACCATCTGCGACGATAAGTTCGCGAGGGACCGCCGTAGCCCCGCAGCGCCGGAGCCGTGACAGAAACTAAGCTAGAATATAAGCTAGTTTATATTTATTCTTCATACAAACAATTTTAAATAGAATCTGATTTATATTATTTATGAATGCCCATTTTCTATTTTTTTTTTGCCATTAAGTTTCCGCTTAGATATTAATTCAGTTCCCAAAAAAAAACTTGATGCTAGTTTAAATTAAAACGGAGCTTATTACTGATATATTAATATGCTACCTATTACTTATTACGATACTCCTTATTAGCTGCCAACCCATTATATATGGTACCCACTCTATTTTTTTTTAAAACCTATATTCATTTTACTTAGTTGCCGCATTAAATACATGCCTTTAATAATTTCCTAGCCTTTTCCCAACTATCTTACAGTCGGCTTCCAGTCTAACCAGATGCAGCTGAGTACCAGTATTTTACATGGAGCGACTGCCTCCACAACTGTACACCGCGGTTCCGTACCGCGTAAAGGGTGCGAACGGCATCCTATTCTGCTGGGGAGTTTGTTGCGCCGCTTCTTCTTAAAAGCAGCCAAAGCAAGCTAAAGCACTAGGAAGTGGTGAAGGCTGGCGTTTTGATATCTAATTCGATGTAATAGAAATTTGCGAATATAAATATTTATTACTATAAAGCGGCGTTGTCCTACTTTTATACTGCAGTCAAAGGCCCCCGGTAGTTTTCTCATTTCCACTCGATGGACCAGTCTTTTGTGTTCGCATAGTTGTTTCCCAATCTTCGCGTTTAAAGCAAAATTTATAATTTTGAACAATAAAAGGAAAGAAACAATGTACCTACATAGATACTAATATGTATGTTCTACACAACAATCAAATCTATGAAAACACCTGTGGCCAACCAAACTAATTGTCTATGGTTCGCACTGTTGATAAGGCACAACACTCTAGGGCCTGCTAAATCTCCAGCCAGAGGTCTATGTTCAGGGGAAAAAAACAAGTTGGAATGTTTTTGCATCTGCACGTAAACTTATCATAATTACCGTGTGAATACCTCACAAGATTGTTATCCTTGTTTGTGTAAATGTATAAACTTCCGCTGTAGCTGGATACTGTGTGTTGTGATAAATACGCATCTATTACAACTGGACCAAGTTTCATTCAAGCAAACAAGGCCCCGTAGCGCGCATAAATACCACACAATGAAATAATTATTTAAACGTAGACAGCTAAAACAAAAAGCCACACAACCTCTATAATAGCTCAAAAAACCGACACCCCAAAAATCTACAAATATCTACATGATAATCAAAAAAACTTAAACGCAGGAAAAGGTCGTGGAATCCCGGACAATATAGATTTGTCAGAGGGACGACCGCCGCCGTTGACGGTCCAACGCTGATTGATGATACGACAGATTATCCTTTCAGTGTTGCCCGGTAATCATTGTAAATGTAAAGGGTCCACAGTGACGGTAATGATTTAATAGGAAGGTCGTTTAAAATTGTGGGAATCGGGGTCTGTATTTAAATTAAGGACTGGGTTGCTGTGTTGAACATTGTTGTTCACTCTCATTAACTAGGTAGATTGAATATGTGAAGATTTACTGTTCGCCATATTATTCAATTTGGCTTTGGATCTTTGAAAGTTACATAGGAAGGAATTGTGGAGACGATCTCATCACTAAAATACACAAATACACAGACTTTAGATGGATTAAGTCCGCGTTCGCAAGGACGTAAAAATAGGGTTTTTTGTGCTCTGGTTCCGTATTGGATATGCATGATAGGAGTATTATGATGTTGATCCCGGCTGTGATTTGACAGTCTTAACGGGTCGTAAGAAGTCAGATAGTAAGACAACCAGTCTTACCAAGGCGTAAAGTGTTACTCAGTAAGTCGGTTGTAGACGTCAGATAGGCAGTCACTCCATGTAAATTACTGGTATCCAGATACATAGTTGGGAAAAAGCTACGCAGATGATGACGCTATAAAAGTTTATCTAAACACAAAAATAATGAACCCATCAAGAATTAATCCAAACCGCAAACACTAAAACAACATTCCTCGTCATTTTTCTTCCAAAATTTCTCGCAGAAGACAATAGAAGGCTTATTCTGTAGGGGAAATGAGAAATGGCCCCTTATTATAAAAGATTGCGGGTTCTCGGACCTAACCTGAAATAATTTAATCCAAATGCCATAGAGATGGGCAGAATGCACCATCATAAATAGTTAGAAGCGCCGGAATTCCGGCTGAAGAAGCCATTAAAGTGAGCAAGTTAATAAATTGAAAAATGTATGGAATAGTTGTCGTGGAAGGTTATTAAAAAATTGCTCGGAAGTAATTAAGTTAGGAGGTAGGAACTTAACTTACTTACGTATGCTTTACTTACGGGAGCAATGATGGCCTCTTTGGTTCGAACCCAGACGGCCGCTTTACGTTGTGTAAATAATTTCGTCACCACTGCTCTCAAAACTGTAAAGGAAAACATCGTGAGGAAACCGGCATGTTCTAGAACAGCTTTAAACTGAATTCCGGCCATGACAGCCAATCTTAGCGGAACTATTATACTGGAAATATTATAGTGTGCGTAGTACAAGAGTGTGCGTAGCAGTGGCGATGGGACAATACAAGCCGATTCCCACCGGCTTACCCTTAGAAGTCCCACCTCCCACCGATCCTCAATACCTGTATGATTTCAAAATACAATTATACAGAAAAAAATCCTGTATGAAAAGAAAAACAAATGTTCCGTACAAAAATCTCTGCTTCCAACTAACTCAGTATCAGTGAAAGTGGGGCCTTATCTTCTGAAGAAACTTTAAGCTTGTATACCGTGCTGAGTGTTTTTTTTTGGATCGGCTTTCCCGGGACCGCGGAGAGATCAGGCGCAGGACCAACGGCTTAACGTGCTTCCCGATGCACGAGGGCATCACAACGCCAACACCGCTGGAACTAATAAACAGTATATTCGGTCGTAAATATGGCACATCGAGTTTTACAAAAAGTATATAGCTTTGAAGAGTGGTGTCTCCGTGACTGGGGTCTGGGGTCTGTGTCTGTCTCCGTGACTCCCACTGCAATGTACTACCGGAATACTTTTACTTATGTAGATTCTTTTACATATTGTGAATGAGAGAACGTTGTAGGCCTACAGTTTCTATTCTTTATTTTCATTCCTCTAAGTACCTGGTACTTATTGACAGGCCTGCACTGTCCTCCCATAGCTAATATCACTGTAATTTGAAAACATTATTAAAGCCAATTATTTTTAAAAGAGTAACCGTGGAGTTTCTTGCCGGCTCTTCTACATAGGAAGCGACAAATTGGAACCGTGCGCCTAGCTTCTGACGTTTCATAAGTGCCCTTGCAGGTTTATGTGAAATAAAATATTTTGATTTTGATTTTTTTTTAATTTTAATAAAAAGTAACCGATGTCCATGAGTTAATCCAAATTATTAACTATCTTTGTGCCAAATTTAATCCAAATCCGTGTAGCCGTTTTGGAGTGATTAAGTAACAAACATTCAAACTTTCACATTTATAATACTACTAGGACTAAGATACTAGGACTAGGATTAAATACAAATGTGAGCCTGAATTATCTTGTCCTAGAGTAAGTCCTTCGTTTAATCAGTCATACTGTTTAAACACCTACTTATGAAGCTCTGAACAGACATAAATCATCAGAACAACATGTGACACGCGAAATATATCAAACTTATACGTATCTATATGTTCCCAGGTGTTATAATCGCAAAGCGGCTGGATTTCAATGCGAAACGGTTAAATAATTAATTGATGAAAACGCGAGCCGTGTTACAATTCAAGTTGAACCGCGTTCATTATGTGTATTAAATATTTATGCCTTTATGTGCTGTTCGGCGCCGAAGAAAATTACATAGTACACCTTGGTTATGAAAATGTGGAGGAGTTGTGTTATTGGATGTAAGTAACAACTATCTAGTTTCTTAATTAGGTAGGTACTACTATGAGTAGTTGCGTCAGAAAAAAAGGGGAAAACAGAACTGTAGTAGGTGTTGTGTTCCACAGCAAGTATTTCTTTAAAGTACAACTATCGATGGTAGAGATCGTCTAATTTAAAACTGCACGCCCCTCCACAAAAAAAAATATAAACAAGCATTTGAAATGTATGCAACCAGCAGTGTAGAGGCGAGCAGTTTTTAACTAAATAATGTCTACCTACTTATAAAAAAAAAACACAACTAGGTTCACTCGGCCACACATCAAGCTATACAGTTCCAGTATAAGCTGATCCCGCTTTGTATAGGATTTCCGTACAGTGCGAGGTCAGCGTAAACTGGACTAAACTTGTGTAGCTGGGCGTACCTACTGCAAAGTGTTAAGAAACCATTTCCTATTGGATTTTTTCTTATACACCGTGACATTTTAGTCGTCTTACAAAGGTGGTCCACTCAATGTATCCATCGTATAATACCTCTAGGCGTGATTAAAGCATTGCTACCATTAATTAAGATAATCGGTAAAAAAAAAAAAACATTGGTTTAGAATTGCCAAACAGCCTCCCTGTTAATAATGTTTACGTATCAAACGGTAGAAGATATCTAGCTACCTACCATTACATTCCATCATTAATTCCATCTCCATAACAGGGTGTTTCCAACTACGTGAAGTGTCTTAGTGAATAATGTTTAATTTTAAAATATTTTTTTTTTGTATAAATGATTAGTAGTCATTGGATACATGAAGTGGGCTGCCGTTGTAAGACGACTAAAATGTCACGGTGTATATTTACGAGTCACGCTCGTGCTTTATGCACGTTTTCTAGGGTGCATGGGTTTAGCTAGTGCAGCCAATAGCCTCCACAGTAAAATGTAATCTATGGCGGTAGCTGTTTAAACCCACTGACAATTTTATCGAAAGGTGTGAGAAACTTCCTCCTGGGCACGCATTACCGTGGCCGACATGGAAATCTCTAAATAGACTTCCAGCCAGCTCAAATTTCAAGTGCGTATGCGGCACCTCCCCAAAACCAGTGGTCCACCTTCTATCTTGTGCCGCAAACCTGTCACCTGTGCATTGATCTGAGGACTGCGTCAGTGAGCGCAGTTCACGCAGCCATCGGGCTTTTTGGGCCAAAGATGTTTAAAACTTTTTGCCATCGATACTCTCTCTAAGAAGAAGATGCACGTTGCTACTTACAAGACTAAAACAGTTTTAAAATTGTTTAAATTCACGTCATGACAGTTTAATTGCGCTTTTAAGTACGTACTCTGTTTTCTAAAGGGTTTCTTCCCTCCCTTAATTGTCTCCGTCTCCCTTACCCTACATTTCTTTCGTCAATGACGCATTCAGTCGTATGTTTGTATAAGGGAGCCAGCATGTTGACCTTTACGGGACGCAATTCCAAATGCCTGATTGCTACTGAGAATTTTGGTTATTTAATCTTGATTGCTATCTACCTAATTTTACTTCAGATGTAACTCAATTCATTAACTGATAAAAACGAATAGATCCAAAGGACATAATTCAGGTTTTGAACATTTTGTACTCAAAAATAAATGTCGGCCAGAAACAAAATAAACGTTTGTTAGGGTTTTTTTTACAACGAGCGTATACATTAACCGTTCGCTGCTATTTAAGTGTGAAAATACTTAAAATCTTATTTTGATATTGATTTTATACATTAATAATTATCATGTCTAATAAACCACAGGCAATAACTGTTGGCACGTCTTTAAACCAAAATAATGTTCAAAATATTGTTGACAAATTGGATTTTTGGTTCTTTCAAACTCTAATAGCAACAACTTTAAACTTCAGTTGTAATAAAATACATGTGTTCAAGATGTAATTTTCCACAGGAAAACAGCATTTTTTTTGGCCGGCACTATAATTTTTGGGTACAAAATGAATAATGTCCTTTCGTCCGTCCAAATTGAACATTCCTAATTCAAATTAGGAACACAACAAAACAACAACAACAAACAACAACACAAAACAACAACAAACAACAAAATCGGAAAAAAAATCAATCAAATTGTACTCGGAAGTTGGATTCGGTTTCAAATCAGCCGATCTATTCTGTAAAACTTAAGTGAATTGAGCTTTAAGTGAGATGTCACTACCGTCAATCCCTAGCATTAGTTGGATTGACAGGTCACTTCAACTCTCTCTAAGTTTCATGGAGAGGTTTTTACAGATTCCCTATAGTGATTTAGGTTTCTTCTTTGCCCATGTCAGTACGAATTCATTCTAGAATATTAATAGCTCATGCAGTGATAAAAAGATTAACTAACCCATAAGTTAAAAGCAGGCTGATCTCAAGGGGCGGCTGGCATTCGCTCGGTATAAAATACTTCATGTCAAAATGTATTTCTTCATAAAACTCAGGAACAATTTCTAGTCGCATTATTTTTACGAACTTTGTCTCACAATGAAAATGTGAAAACTAATTTTCAAAGGTTTGAATATGAAGTTAATTGTTTGAAATTGTTCGCCAAGCGTCCCAGCTACGTGAGTGATATTAAAATTAGACTTTATGTGAATACCTTACTAGTGACGTAAGTCTATGGAAGAACATAAAAATATGTAGCGTTCGCACAGACATCTTCAATGCACTGCTTAAGGTGTCTTACACGGGCAATTTTTTGAGCAATTATTGCTCGGCAACACTAATGGATTAATCTGGATCAATTAAGTGGAGGAATCTGAAGCAACAACAATAAAATGCGGCAATTGTTTCGGGAATATTGCTTCTAATTGTTCCATATATTTCACATTTATCAATGTTGCCAATATGAGTTGCCGAATAGCCAATCGATTTGGAAATTTTCTTTCCATCTCGTTTGTATGTATAACTACGTCTCGTTTTTGCGAGAGGAACCGAGGAACCGGCCGGCAGCGGAGGCGGCGGTGGGGGAATATTGCCTAGTTTTTTAAGTTGCTCCATATTGCATGGTATTGTGCAGCCGTATCTCTGGCAACAGGTTGCTACATGTTGCCATTGCTCTAAATTGCTGGATGTAGTCGTGACATCATAGTTGACGAGAATTGACCAGATTGATGGAGCAATTTTAGTTGCTCGTGTAAGCGCACTTTTAGCGCTGAGAATTTAAAATCGAACAATGTGTTTTCTCAACGAGCTGGGATGCACTTTGTTGGATTCTCAATGCTCAGTTAAACACTGAGAGTTGAATATCCAGTGCACGATAATATCCCGCCGCGATATATTTATGTCCGTAAGGTACGTGGTCTGAGTACGTTAATGAGCACGTCCTGATATCAATATACTGGTCCATTGCAATGAATGAAAAGGGTATTACGCCCATTTTTGAAAAGGTTCTTAATTAGATTCTAAAATGCTTATAAACCTATAAAAAAACAACTTTTTTATTTAATCGATTAGTGCCATAAAAATGAATTTAAATTTTACATTTTCATATTTCGCGCGTAATTTGACGAAAACGATAGACGCTTTTGGATGATAATTGTTTATAATTTAAAAAAAAAGTCATTATTCTACTTATCGTTGGTTTGTTGTTCCTGAATGTAAGATATTATTTCAATAAAAATTGCTTTGGTTACGAAAATAATAAAACTACAAAGTTGTTCAGTTAATTAGTGTGCCGGACGGGCGTGATCGCTTGGACTCGAGGGGTGTGTGGTGAGGGTGTATGCCTGTCCCTCTGTGTGTGTAGGGCTCCCGGTCCGCGCGGCGCTGACGTCCTGCACCTATAGATTCCAGATATCTTCAGGGCGGCTACTATCTTCCGGGCTTCATGACGTTACCATATGTACCAGTGTTACGACTCGTCTCAAAGAAATAGTTTCCAGACTTTCGTCTAGAAAAGGGGGTGTTTTTGACTCCACAAAGGAGGGGGGTGCCTTACCTGATTAATAACACACGTTTTATGTTTTTACAGGAAGCAATTTCAGAACACTACTTGAACTATATCTATTAATTAATTTAAGAATTAAATAAAATCTTGCCGATGACTACAAGTTGCTAGAAATTACACGTTTACTATCGTACTATGAATCTTTACCGTAACGAGAGCCGCAAATTGCTTCCTGTTTTTAAGTTTTATTTGTTCTAGATTTCATTACATTTATGACGGAATTATGCATATAACATCTCAATTTATTAAAATATACAAGGCATGTTACATATGGTTGCATTCCCCATGAAATTCCCCGTCTCCTGAGATATCCACATCAACTATATCTTTCCATACTGAAAGAATGTTTCGAGGAAACCCAAAAAAATTCTGAAAAATGTTAATAAATTTATTTTATAAGTTGATTTCCTCGAAAACTACTGAACGGATTTCAAATCCAATTATAGATATCTCAGGCTGGTCTGTAGACCTAAAACAATCTGATATTTAAAACTATACAACTATGGCTTTCAGGGCGTGACGCGCCCTGAAAGAGGGTTAGCAAAAACACAAATCTTAAGAATTACTTAACTAAAGTAACACGACATACAAACTCAATTAAGTGGGCTTTATCTTAGGTTTACATTATTGAAAGTTACGTCCAGGGCTAGGTCTCGGTACTAGGTTACCTGGACGCAACTGAAACTATAAGTTACTGCCATATAGCCCACTCAAATGAGGTTTGCAGGGGTGGTACTTACGGTTATCTTATACTAGCCGCTTAGTCACTACTGTTTATTGGTTTCACTATCACTCTTATCACTATGAATCTACGTTAATGTCAAAAACAAACTAATTAACTATGTAGTGACGCGTCGTCGCGAACATCTCTCCCGCCGTGCAGTGCAGTGACGACTCGTAGCGATGTCGGTGCGGCGCTGCATCGCACCGGTGAGCGATGACTGGAGTCGCGGCGCTCGCCGCCGCGACGCCTGCTGCCACGACGCTCGCCGCCGCGACGCTCGCCGTCTCAGCGCACGCTTTCGCGGCGCTCGCCGCCTGAGTGCTCGCCGTCGCGGCGCTCGCCTCAAGGCGCCCGCCACGGCGCTCGCCTCAAGGCGCCCGCCACGGCGCTCGTCGCGCCTAGGCGCCCACCGCCTCAGCGCTCGCCGTCGCGGCGCTCGCCTCAAGGCGCTCGCCTCAAGGCGCCCGCCACGGCGCTCGTCGCGCCTAGGCGCTCACCGCCTCAGCGCTCGCCGTCGCGGCGCTCGCCTCAAGGCGCTCGCCTCAAGGCGCCCGCCACAGCGCTCGTCGCGCCAAGGCGCTCGCCGTCACGGCGCTCGCCTCAAGGCACTTGCCTCGGGGCGCTCGCCGTCTCACTTGGGTAGTGGGACGAGTTTCTTCACCGGACGCTTCAAGGTGCCGCCGGCAGTGCGCACCTCAGCGGTCCGGACTTCTCCGTCGGCCCCGGGAAACAGGGCAACTATACGGCCTCGCGGCCATGTGTTGCGAGGCAGCTGGCCGTCTGCGATGAGGATGGGATCGCCCACCTGCAGTTCGGGCCCGCGGGTGTGCGGCTCCCGCCGGTTTTGAAGCTCCGGCAGGTACTCTCTGACCCAGCGACGCCAGAACATATCGGCGAGTATCTGGGATCGTCGCCAGAGTCTCTTGCTGTCCACGTCTCGCTCGGTGAACACGCCGGGTGATGGTAGTCTCGCCGATCCACCGAGCAAGAAGTGGTTCGGTGTGATCGACTCGTCGTCTTCGCTGTCTACGGAAACATGTGTTAGTGGTCGGCTGTTTACAGTGTACTCTGCCTCACACAACAGTGTGGACAACACCTCTTCGTGCGGGTGTTTTTCCAGGAGCACAGTGCACAGCGCGGACTTCACGCAGCGAACAAGGCGCTCCCAGGCGCCTCCCATGAAAGGCGCTGAGGGCGTTATGAAGCGCCATACGACGCCTCGGCGACTGGCCTCCTCTCGAGAGGCCTCTCGGAGCTCCTTGTCGGCACCGTGCATGTTGGTGCCGTTGTCGGAGTGTATCTCGGCGGGGCAGCCCCGACGAGCAGCGAAGCGGCGCAGCGCCAGTATGGCGGCGTCTGCGCTGAGGCTGGCGGCGATCTCGAGGTGGACGGCTCTGGTGGTGAGACACGTGAACAGGGCTACGTACCTCTTCTGATGTTGCCGTCCGACTGTGACGGACAGTGGGCCGAAGTAGTCTAACCCGGTGTACGTGAACGGCCTCTGGTGATGTGCCAGGCGCGTTCTCGGATGGTCGCCGGTCGCAGGCACGGTTGGTTGTGCCTTGCGAATGCGACACTGCAGACATCGTGACAGCACCCTCTTCGCTGTTGGTCGCATCTTCACGACCCAATAATGCTGTCGTACCTCGTTGATAGTGAGTTCTGTCCCACTATGCTGCAGGCTACGGTGTGTCCAGTCTATGTATAACTGGGTAATGTGATGGTCGCCGTGTAGTATCGGCGGACGCTTCACATCGTCTGCTATTTGTTCAGTAGCGGCTATACGGCTCCTCAGTCGTATGACGCCATCTATGATTTCAATTTGCAGCGGCCGCAGTCGACTATCTTTGTCTAACGTCTTCTGCTCTCGCAGTCTCGCCATTTCTAGAGCGAAAGATTGCTGCTGCACGACCTGTACTAGTAATTTCTCCGCTTCGTGGAGGAACTCTGCTTCTATTATTTGCCCTTTTGGTCGAGATTCGGATGTTTTTTCGGTTCGCTTCGGAAGAGGGGGCGCCGCTTTCTTCTGTTGTCGCCAGTCAGGATCTCGATCAGCGTTCTTTCTAGTTCTTTTATAGAACGTTTTCTCCCTTGATACTCTGCACAGAGATACGAAACGTAGAACGCTCGCCGTCGCACGGAGAAGTCTTTCCCACCTGGAGAACCTTGTCGGGTCTGGTATGGCTTCTGTTAGCTTTCGATCGTCTGTTTCTTCGACGGCGGTGAGTGCTCTCTCTTCTCCCGTCTCTTCTGCGACCGGAGGAGTCTCTGACGGCCATGATGATGGCTCCTCATACAGGAAATTGGGGCCACGATACCACTCATGTTGCGAGTCGAAGTGGTGTGGCACGTCACGAGTAGCTACGTCTGCGATATTCATTTTCGTAGGTACCCATCGCCAGTCTTCGACTCTACTGTTCTCCTCTATGGCGGCTATACGATGAGCTACGAACGGCTTGTACACTCGCGCTCCTCTTCTGATCCACGTCAAAATGGTCTTGCTATCTGACCAGTAGGTTACCGATGCGGGCTTGATGTCGTGTTCACGTATGACAGCTGCGGCCACGCGGGTCCCCATCACCGCTGCCTGCAGCTCGAGGCGGGGTATTGATTGCAGCTTCAAGGGAGCTACCTTCGCCTTTGCCATGACGAGGCTGACTCGTTGCTTGCCGTCTGTTGCTGTAGTTCGCCAATACACCGCCGTTGCATATGCCATCTCACTTGCGTCGGTAAACACGTGGACTTGTGTCTCTACCGCGTCGCTGTACCCCGGATAGCATCTTGGTAAGTTGACGTTTCCGAGCTGTAGTAGGTGTTGTACCCAACTTTTCCATTGAGTCGCTAGGTCTTGGTCTAACGGCTGATCCCAGTCGACTCCTCGCCTCCATGCCTCTTGCAATATTTGCTTGGCTCGAATTGTTACTGGTGAAGCGAGTCCGAGCGGGTCGTATAGAGACATCACTATTTTCAGCGCCTCCCTTTTTGTGGGCGCCTCTTTATCTAATATGCCTCTTGGTAGGCGTGCGAGCGTGAGGTTGAAGCCCAACGTATCTTCATTCGGTCTCCATATTAGGCCGAGTATCTTCTCTGTGTCATCAGTGTTTCCGATGCTGACGACTTCTGTTCGGATCTGTTTCGGATCTATATTTTCCGTTAACTGTGTGCTGTTTGATACCCACTTTCTGAGTTCAAACTTCGCCTGTAGGTGAATATTTTTCACAGTAGTTGCAATACGCGTCGCTTCTTCGACGGTCTTGTAACTATCGAGGTAATCATCCATATAATGATTCCGAATTATGGCTTCCACGGCATCTGGATGCTCATCTATATGCCTTTTCGCGTTCCAATTCTTCGCGAAAATGGCTGTGCACGGCGAGCTTGCCGCACCGAAAATGATGGACGTCATACGGTATTCTTCCGGCGCCCCCTCTCTTCTATTGCCTCTCCATAGGTATCGGAGCGCGTCTCTATCCTGACTTCGCACCTTCACCTGCATAAACATCTCCGCTATGTCACCAGAAATGGCTATGCAGTGTCTTCTGAACCTCATCATGACGCCGGGCAGGGACTGTAGCAAGTCCGGTCCAGTGAGAAGGAAGTCGTTGAGTGACAGCCCTCTTGATTTGGCAGCTGCGTCATGCACGATGCGGAGCTTTTCAGGTTTCATGGGGTTGAATACGTCGAAATGGGGTAGATACCACGTTCTACCCGGTGTGCTCGTCTTGGGCGCCTTTTCTGCGTAACCCTTCTGGATGAGAGAGTCCATCTGTTCTGTGTATCTATCTCGAAGGGCGGGTTTGCCATCGAGTTTTTTCTCTATTGAGACGAGCCTCTTGAGGGCTGTCCCGTAACTATCGGGCATTTCTATGCTTTCATTTTTCCACAGCATGGCTGTTTCTATGTGACCATCTTCTAACTGTTGAGTGTGACGAGTCAAAATATCTTCCGCTTTCTTCTCGGGATCGGAGTCTGGTCGTCTCGGGTTGATGACCAGTGATTCTAAGGCGAAGAATTTGCGAAGCTGTTCATCTATGTCTTCATTGCTCGCGGTGAGACGGTTGACGTAATGCACCTGCTGACCCAGGATTCTGGTGTGTGCGCCATGTAGAGTCCATCCCATCGTCGTAAGTGATGCAACGGGTTGGTTCTTCGGACCTCTGCGGATCTCACTGGCCAATAATAGGTGCCAGTTATCTTGACCGATGAGTATTTTCGGCGCGCCAGTATCGTATATCAGCTGTTGCCTCAGGTCATCCAGATGTTTGCAGTGCGCGACGTCCACTTCACTGACTGTTTGCGGGGCGAGGTTTAGCTTCGGTATGGTGCGCGCTCTGAACGGCACCCTATTCTTCAGCTGGCTCGCAAGAGTGACTGTGATTCTTCGCGAACATGGAGTGTCGATCGTGGTATTGCCGATCGCGCCTATTTTCAGAGGGTCTATTTGGCCTTCTGCCCCAACTTGCTTCGCTATGTCCTCGTCGATCAAGGAAACGGTTGATCCATCATCGAGAAGTGCGAATGTCGATACTTCTCCCGCCGGTCCAATTACTCGAACCGGAACCATCTTGAGGTAGGCGTGGCTTGAAGTCGTTCGTGAGCTGGCCACTGTCTCCTTTGACTCCACATTGTTAGACTGCTCCTGAGTAACGGGCTTTTCGCTCTCTGCAGCGGGCTTCTTATTATAATGAAGAAGCTGATGATGCGTGGCTGTACACCCCTTTACGTCACACTTCTTCGGTTTGCATTTGTGATCGGGACGACGGCTTCGCAGGCAACGGAAACACAGGCTAAACTTCTTAGCGAGCTCCCATCTCTTGTCACTGGATCCCTCTTTGAACCTCTTGCAATCAGGAGCTTGATGTCCCTCCTTCTCGCAAATACGGCATTTTTGGGCCGACTTGTCTACAGCTGTATGGGTCCTTTGTGTGACACGCTTGCTCGTTGTTGCCTCAGCAGGGCCGATGTTCTCAGGTGGAGCGAAAGCACTGCAGAAACGAGCTTGCTCTGTGATGAATTCGCTGAATAGCGTAAGGTCCGGCCGCGACTGGTACTTTTCGGTGTACGTCCTATACCACTGTACACGTAGGGAGTTCGGCAGCTTCTCGGTGAGCGACCGCATCAGCTCAGCGTTGATCAGGTAGTGATCCTTCTTCAGCGCGCGCAGAGTGACCACACCGCTTCTGACTCTACTTACGAAGTTGCAGATATCTTTAGGTGCTTCGCCACAGCGCGGCAATCCGCGCAGTCTGTCTGTTTCCGCTTGCGCGATCGAATCTGGACGGCCGAACTGCAGCTCGAGTTCCCTCATGATGTCATCTGGTTTGGCATGTCCGATGAGTTCTGAGCTCACTGTCTCTAGCGCTCGTCCCCGTAGGCTTCTTCTAAGTCTTGCTGTGTTTTCAACGTCGTTGAAGTATCTTCGAGTTGTCTCGTAGATGGCACGAAATGAAAGCCATTCTGTATGGGCCCCATTGAAGTTCGGTAAGGTCATGATGACCTTCGACGCCGAGGGGTGGTTCGGTGTCCCCTGTTCTGTTTTCCTGTCGGCTAGCGACGCTATAGCGGACGTCAACTCCGTTATGAACGGACGGAGTGAGTCTTCCCCCTTGGCTTCTATTTCCCTTGGTGGGATTCGATTCTTCACTTCATTCGCTGTAGGATGCGGCAATGGTACTTGCTTATCGAGGTCCACTATAGTTTCGAAGTCCACAGGGGGGGGCTGTTGCTCATGGCCTATATCACTATTGTCCCCCTCGGCGGCGTTGTCCCTCTTCTCCGGCTCAGGCTCAGGTGCCTCTTCAAGCCAGGAGCGCACGTACTCATTGTTTGAGTTTCTATCATCCATGTAACCGTCGGAATCTTCTTCCTCGGCTCTCTGAAGTGCTAATTGAGCAAGTTCCAACTTAATCTTCAATAAGTCTTCACGTGCTCTTGAAATTTTTCTATGTGACCGCGTCGTTCTATTCGTAGTCGACTGCGGCCTGCTATGTTCGGTACGGGCGTCACCCCGGGTAGTCATCGGTAAGGTTCGGCTGTAAGTTTCATCTAGTGTTCTTTCTATTCTGTCTGCAGGCCTCAGTGCTCTGTCTGCAGGCCTCAGTGTTCTGTCTCCAGGCCTCAGTGTTCTGTCTGAAGACTGCAATGTTCTATCTGAAGACTGCAATGTTCTATCTGCAGGTTTCAATGTTCTATCTGAAGTTCCTTCCTTTCTGGTTCCCTTCCTGACCGTGGATAGCCGTTCGGCTTCTTCAGACCGCGCCCGTGCAGGTAAGTCTTTACTTGTCCGCGGAACTAGGGGGCACTGCGGCGGTGGCTCGGCTCCTTCAGTGGTGGATGGTGAATTCGGTGGCCGCTCATGGCAGATGGCCGACCTGCTGCGACCTCTGCTCACCTCCACTGTCCAGGCTTCAGGGGCCTTGCCTTGCGATCTCGTTACCGGCATGTTGAATTCGGGTCTTCAAAACGGATCTTCGAAACGGATCTTCAAAACGGATCTTCAAAACGGATCTTCAAAACCGGATCTTCAACGGAATCTTCAGACCAGATCTTGAACGGAATCTTCAAACCGGATCTTGAGAACGGATCTTCAAAACGGATCTTCAAAACGGATCTTCTAAACCGGATCTTCAACGGAATCTTCAGACCAGGTCTTGAAAACTGATCTTCGAAACGGATCTTCGAAACGGATCTTCAAAACGGATCTTCAAAACCGGATCTTCAACGGAATCTTCAGACCAGATCTTGAACGGAATCTTCAAACCGGATCTTCAACGGAATCTTCAAAACAGATCTTCAAAACCGGATCTTCAACGGAATCTTCAAAACGGATCTTCAAAACGGATCTTCAAAACGGATCTTCAAAACGGATCTTCAAAACGGATCTTCAAAACGGATCTTCAAAACGGATCTTCAAAACGGATCTTCAAAACGGATCTTCAAAACGGATCTTCAAAACGGATCTTCAAAACGGATCTTCAATCAGAATCAGTCTTCTGTACTTCAAAGTATTCTTCAGGGATAAGTCTTCAGGAATAAGGCTTCAGGCTCTGACGTAACTCTTCAGTGATAAAACTTCAGAAATAAGTCTTCAGGAATAATCCTTCAGGAATAAGGCTTCAGGCTCTGACGTAATTCTTCAGTGATAAAACTTCAAAACCAAGTCTTCAGGAATCCGATAACTCTTCAGGAATAAAGCTTCAGGAATAAGTCTTCAGGAATAATCCTTCAGGAATAAAGCTTCAGGCATGTCCCGGACGGGTCTTCATGTATCTCTCCTGAAGAAATCCGGCTCGCAAGGACCAGCAGATGTGCCGGACGGGCGTGATCGCTTGGACGCGAGGGGTGTGTGGTGAGGGTGTATGCCTGTCCCTCTGTGTGTGTAGGGCTCCCGGTCCGCGCGGCGCTGACGTCCTGCACCTATAGATTCCAGATATCTTCAGGGCGGCTACTATCTTCCGGGCTTCATGACGTTACCATATGTACCAGTGTTACGACTCGTCTCAAAGAAATAGTTTCCAGACTTTCGTCTAGAAAAGGGGGTGTTTTTGACTCCACAAAGGAGGGGGGTGCCTTACCTGATTAATAACACACGTTTTATGTTTTTACAGGAAGCAATTTCAGAACACTACTTGAACTATATCTATTAATTAATTTAAGAATTAAATAAAATCTTGCCGATGACTACAAGTTGCTAGAAATTACACGTTTACTATCGTACTATGAATCTTTACCGTAACGAGAGCCGCAAATTGCTTCCTGTTTTTAAGTTTTATTTGTTCTAGATTTCATTACATTTATGACGGAATTATGCATATAACATCTCAATTTATTAAAATATACAAGGCATGTTACATATGGTTGCATTCCCCATGAAATTCCCCGTCTCCTGAGATATCCACATCAACTATATCTTTCCATACTGAAAGAATGTTTCGAGGAAACCCAAAAAAATTCTGAAAAATGTTAATAAATTTATTTTATAAGTTGATTTCCTCGAAAACTACTGAACGGATTTCAAATCCAATTATAGATATCTCAGGCTGGTCTGTAGACCTAAAACAATCTGATATTTAAAACTATACAACTATGGCTTTCAGGGCGTGACGCGCCCTGAAAGAGGGTTAGCAAAAACACAAATCTTAAGAATTACTTAACTAAAGTAACACGACATACAAACTCAATTAAGTGGGCTTTATCTTAGGTTTACATTATTGAAAGTTACGTCCAGGGCTAGGTCTCGGTACTAGGTTACCTGGACGCAACTGAAACTATAAGTTACTGCCATATAGCCCACTCAAATGAGGTTTGCAGGGGTGGTACTTACGGTTATCTTATACTAGCCGCTTAGTCACTACTGTTTATTGGTTTCACTATCACTCTTATCACTATGAATCTACGTTAATGTCAAAAACAAACTAATTAACTATGTAGTGACGCGTCGTCGCGAACAATTAGTTTATTCAGTTTTTAATTTTTATTGGATTTATAAAAAAAATGTGTAACTTATACCTAATTAGCACAACGAAACAATTGAACTAATCAAGGAAGAGCGAGGTTTATCCCATCACAAGTATCTTCGGATTACTTTCTGGGAAGCCCCGGCAACTTAATTGTATCTAGATTTAAGATAATAAACACATTTTTTTAAACACATTTCTTTTTTTATTATTCAGCGGTATGACATATGACATGGCGGCTACTATTTCAAAAACAAATAAAAAAACTGAAATCTTTGAATTGAATTTTAAAATTTATTATGTTATTTCATGAAGTAAAACTAACATTTTCTGACTGCGTTTTGCCTAAGCTATCTCAATAATATTTTTTTTATTTTTCTCATATAGAGTAATACTCTATTAATTATTTAGTAACTTTCAGAAGCTTGATAAGACGAGAAAATTTAAACACCTAGAACAAGCAAAATAACGATTTCATCCAATTATGCCACTACAAAATAGACCAAGCCTCTCAAATATTATACTAAATAAACACAGCCTACACTTTTCTTGAATTGTAAATGATTATTAAAATTACAAATTCTGTTTTGCTATTCAGTTTCATTTTGGCTAAAAATACAACAAAGAAAATCATTATTTAGTATTATCTTGCCGTTTTTGTGCGCCTGGTACAATGAAATGTTACGCTAAACGAAATGGCGCGTAAAGGTAACATGGCCGTTCAATGCCTTCTATTCAGTGGAGAAGCAATCACGGTGGTGGCTTTTGAATTTAGAATCTCCCGAGTGCGTGTGGGCGTCTTGACCTACTTGATTGAAGCTATGACCTCCTGGTACTTTGCTCTCTTCACTGATGTTATCTTTTTCATTATCGCAAGGTCAAATATGATTAACGAGGTTTTTTTTAATTACGATGATTTCAGTTGTTGTTAAAATCTTTTGTTCAGTGTAAGTAGATACCTACAGCATTTCAAAAATTAATTGTTTTCAAACAATGAAATACAATTGCTGCTTGTACCTACTGTGTATTACATTTTCAGGATTTTCACATTTTTCTCCAGGAGTCCAGAGATTGTTGTTACTTTATCTTTATGCAGAACGTTATTATAAACTTAAGTAGACAGACAATCAGCGTACATGTAGACCAATTCATCTAAACTATTTATTACAAGCAGTAGATTTTCCTCGTCGTCGCAATGTATCAATTTATGTCACAAAACCATTACATTACGTCTGCGATAGTTCTCAGAGTATAACATTTCGGATATGGTGACTATCCCACGGGTCGTTTTTGTTATACATGATAAAAATATCTCTTAGGTATACAAATTAGAAATTGGTATCTTTATGTTTCTATTATCATGGAATCAAATAGCAATGTGTGGTTTGTCTTAATACAGTCCTTTTAACTTTAAACGCAGTCATTGCCAAAAGTGAGGCTAATGAGTAGTTTGGGACTAATTAAAAGCTAGGCTGAAACAGATATCGTTTATGAAACAGCCGAACTATTCTGTAAAAATCCAAATTTAGAACAATCCTGATTTGAATTGAAAACCTAAGTGAAGTGAGCTAGAAATGAGCTGTCAAAATCAAAATCAAAATCAAAATATTTTAATTCACATAAACCTGCAAGAGCACTTATAAAACGTCAGAAGCTAGGTGCACGGTTCCAATTTGTCGCTTCCTATGGAGAAGAGCCGCCAAGAAACTCCACGGTTACTCTTTTAAAAACAATTGGCTTTTACAATGTTTTCAAATAACAGTGATAATAGGTATGGGAGGACAGTGTCAATGGTGTCAATCCCTTGCATCTGGTAAAAATGACTGATTCCAGGTAACGACGGTCCTCTTTATTCGGCAGATTATGTCTATGATCAATATCATCTAATCTATCTATCAAGAAAACATTATTTGTAAGTGTCAATAGACATAAAAACAATCTTTACGCAATTCATCTTTTCCTAAAAATGTTGAAATAACAAACGTCAACATTTACATACACTGGATGTAAAAATAAATTACTTTCTTCACGCGTCTTCGCTCTATTTATCCGAGCTTGTCACAATTGACAACGCATGGCCCTCGATAAGGTAACGCAAATATTACCGTAACAAAAGAGAAAAATAATATCGAAAGATTCACATTCCAATTTACTCTTTTCTCCCCACTGTTTGTATTTGTTGAGGGATATATTTTCTTTATTGTCTTTTATTTGAATGTTACATTGTTCTCGTTACTTTCAAAGTAATTGTTTTACGAAAGTACTAGGAGCGAAGAAAGTTACAGTGGTTGTCGATGTGATTCTTTGAGCAAAGTCTGAACTGTAAGAAAATGGGTGACTTTCAAATTAAAGTTTGAATATAACTGTAAAATCAACACGCCTAATTAAAATAAACAAATCCGCAAACATTGTAATTATAATTCCATTCCCGATACACCATCTTTAAACCAAAACAATCTCAGAGAAAATTCAAACACAATGTGGAAATTACAAGAAAACTTTAAGGCAATTAGTAGGTTCGGAATTAATTAACGAGAAGGTCTGTGCTACAGTTTCTATGTGTTTGTTCAGGGAACAGACGGTGGGGTCGACTTTATGGGACAATACGAGACACGTTTAGTGAAATTCAAGATGGTTGACTACTGAGGGCGGGGTTGTACGGTTATTATTAAATGTGTGGCTCTTCATTGCTATCATTTTGTTTCAACCTAGTGATAACGTTGCAGTGATGTGATGGTGCAAAGAGGGAGGCGGCGCACGTGAGAGAGAGGCAGTACATGCACCCTCACGGCCGTAGCCTCCGCAGGAGACGCCCTGGGCGTCGGGAATCCCAGGCTGATTCTCGGCCACCGTAGGCGCGGGCTTGCGGATGATGAGTAATGGGTAGCTCGCTGTCCGGTAAGGACCAAGCCCGGGTCGACGACGCGTTGTGTTCCACGCGCGCCTCAAAGAGAATTCAGCACCAACTGATGGGGCCCGGAAGGGCCGATGCCTGCCAGGGGTGCGGGTTGTTCGAAAGAGATACCGCGGCCTCTGGCACACAGGCAACTGAGGGAACACGGTTGGGTTTTAGTCAGTAAAAGTTTGACACGCCCTCCTGCTCCACCCAGAGCGGGAGAAGTTATTTGATGATTTCCCACCCAAAAAAAAAGAATGGTCCAACGGTATTGGCCTCGACTTACAAGATCGTGAGTTCAAACCCAGGCAGGTACTCTACTTTGTGTATTTAATTTGATCATCAATGCTCTCAAAAGAGGTGAACGAAAACATCGTGAGGAAACCGGCATGTTCTCAAACCGCATTGGACCTTCGTGGTGCATTATGGCTTACTTCCTCTCACAGAGAGGAGATCTGGGGCCCAGCAGGAAACGTTACAGGCTGATTATGATTGATAACGTTTTTTTTAAAACGCCTAGCGTAGAGAAAACTCTGGCAGGATTTGAACAAAAAATTTATAAACATATTTTTTTAGGTACATACACTTAAGCTTTTTCCCGTAGGGTTTAGTGTAAAATTTATAAATTAATTAAAAATCATATTGTACAGGAAGAGTGGACGGTGACCCACCAACTAGGCATTTGTCTTTATCTTGGGGGTCGGGAAATAAAATACTAAACCCTACAAAATAAATAGGTACCACATTTTTCTTCGCCTGGTCAAAATCGCTGAACCAGTCTGCTAAGCTAAGAAGGTAATACACGTACAGACCTTCCTGAAGGAAACTACGTATATGAATGGCGTATGTCCTATAAGGGTGACTCCCAGCGTTTTTGCAGACAGGATATAACAATGAAGTTTCAATTTTCAATTTCATTCAATTCAATTTCATACAGCCGTGAGCCTTTAGAGTTAGGCAGAGGTATACTTTTGAGACTAATAGATATAGTAGATATAGCAGACATCAGACTTATAAATGCTTTTTGGGCTCCGTACCCAAAGGGTGCCAATGGAACCCTGTCATAGAACGGAACGCTGTCCGTTCGTATGTCTGCCAGCGGGCTGAATCTCATGAACCGTAATAGTTAGATAGTTGAAATTTTCACAGAGTGTGTATTCTTATTAAAAAATGTACTGTTAAATATTGTACGATGGTACGGAATTCTTCGTGTGTGAGTCCGACTCGCACTTGGCCGCTTTTTGTTAAACTCTTTTCATCTTCCATTCTGTAACAAAAATAAACGTCTGTCCCTCAAAAACAGTCATTAATTGTCTTCTATTCAATTAAGATTATGCAAAATTATTTGTAAGAAATAATCTTGCACCCTCGGCGCTCTAATTACACCCTAAATTGACGCAGAAGCGAGAATCCCTAATGATTTGTATTTTTCGCTAGCGAAAATATGAAACATTAATGTTTATAATATTATAAATATTTATAGGTATCGTAATAATATTTTATCGAAATGCGGTAGCCCAGTTCGGTTGGCTATTAAAACAGAATTTGGTAGTGTAGGTGAATAATAATTTTGAAAGGGTTCTGTGAATGTCTAAGACCTGGAGGGATTTTAACGCGCACTGGATTTTCAACTCTCAGTGTTTTACCGAGCTTTGAAAATCCAACAGAGTGCATCTCAGCGCGTCGAAAAAACAGAATGTTCGTTTTTCAATTGGCGCTAAGCAGTGCAATGAGGACCTAGCAGGCTTAGCACGACGCTTTCTATTTCTACTCTACCGTACAATAGAAATCACTCGTCTACATTTCTCAGTTCAAAACTGTCAACTGTCTATACGGAAACGTCATTTTTGTCTACTCTTCCGTCGACAAAACGCTTCTCTACGGTTCTCGTGCTAAGCCTGCAGTGCGCGAAATATCTCGTCGCGATATTTTTACGTCTATGCGAACGTGAAGGAACTGTCATAAACTAGAATGATACAAAACTTCAGACTTTATATGAATCTAGAACTTATAACATTGAGTTTAGTTTGAAATTGCAATATGTTTGCCTTTTTTCTCGGCATCAATGTTACCCGTTATCAGTTTATAATTCCTACCGCAGAAAAGTTTTTATGGCAATGCCTGTAAATGAAAATGAATTTGCATCATCATTTCAACCGAAAGACGTCCATTGCTGGACAAATGTCTCCCACAAGCATCGCCTCTTTGGTTATGTTCTTCTCGCATCCAGCGGATTCCTACGGTCTTCACAGGGTCATCGATCCAACTTGTGGGAAGCCTTCCAACGCTGCGTCTTCCGGTACGCGGTCGCCACTTCAGAGCCTTTCGGCCATCTACCCTGCAAGCAATGTGCCCTGCCCACTGCCACTTAAGTTTGGCAATTCTTCGGGCTATGTTGGTTACCTTGGTTCTCCTGCGGATCTCTTTATTCCTGATTCGATCGCATAGGGAAACTCCAAGCATAGCCCTCTCTCCATTGCCCTTTGGGTGACTTTCACCCTCTAATGGAGCCTATTGTGAACGACCACGCTTCAGTTCTATAGGTCATCAATGAAAATTAACAACTGTTTTTATCCGATTTGATTCGTTACGGAAGGCATTTTCATATTTCGATTCTCAAGAATTAATTATCCATGTTAAATTTCATCGTTGGTTAAATCTCTTCGGATGTAACATCTCATAAAATTTTTGTTGAAATTTGCTCACAGTTAAGTTTAATTTACCAAAAGTAAGTACCCAAAATCTGTATCGTATTTCAAAACAATGGTAAATAAATTTATTAAATAATTACAAAAGCATAATCGTTAATTAATACATCGCCTACGTAATAACGATCATTAATTTTAATATCAATTTCCAATTAGCGCTAACGGTAACATACAACTAGCTTTTGTAAATAAATTTGTAGGACGTAAAGTAGTACCTTGAGAGCAATGAGCAATGGTGGCCCAATGGTTACAACGGCCGCGATTTCCGAGTTGTAGGTCGTAGGTTCAAACCCAGACAGGAGCTTTACTTTGTGTAAATTATTTCATCACAACAGCTCTCAAAACGGTGAAGGAAACCATCGTGAGGAAACCGGCATGTCCCAGAACCAAAAATTCCTTGACATGTGACATCTAGCAACCCAGGCGGCGCACGTGAGGGAGAGGCAGTACATGCGCCCTCACGGCCGTAACCTCTGCAGGAGACGCCCTGGGCGCCGGTAATCCCAGGCTGATTTCCGGCCACGACGACGGTGAGTGATGGGTAGCTCGCTGTCCGGTAAGGACATGGTTGACGGCGCGTTGTATTCCACGCGCGCCTCAAAGAGATGTCAGCACCGACTGATGGGGCCTGGAAGGGCCGATACCTGCCAGGGGTGCGGGTTGTTCGAAAGAGATACCGCGGCCCCTGGCACACAGGCAACTGAGGTAACACGGGTGGATTTTAGTTAGTAAAAGTCTGACACGCCCTCCTGCTTCACCCAGAGCCCGGAAGTTATTTGATGGTTATCCCCAAAAAGTAACATCTACTAACCCGCACTGGGCCCGCATGGTGGATTACGGCCCGCTCTCTCTCACAGAGAGGAGGTCTTTGTCCCAGTACTGAGAACAGTAGAAGCTGATTATGACATACATAAGACTATTTTATAACATTATTTTCTTCCCTTCTTATTTTATACTTAGCTTAGTGTAGACTTGTTTTATTACAAGTCTAAACTGGCTTAACAAAATATATTTCTCTACATACATTTTTTTTGCAAGATTTTCCCAAAATATATTCTATTTTAAGTTATTCAAAGCGTTAAGTAGAGGGTTGTAAAACGGTGTAAAGCTTCAAGTTACCTCCGCTTACTTGATGCGTCATAACTTTATAGGACAAAGTTATGTCCCACCTGCGGCCGAATTAAAATAGAAACGCTTGCGCGGCTACCCTTCCCTTTCTGTTTTACTTACATCATTCTAGATAAACAGCCTCTTTGGACTGCTTTCTGACTTTTTAGAAATAATATAACATCACGCCTGTATTCCCTGAAAAGTTATGCAGAAGTGTACCTATCTACAGGATCAAATCAAATCAGCTGATACTTTACCCACGTTTTCGATACCAAAAACGAATGAAACAAAAGAAAAACAAAATCTTCAGCATTCGAACTTTGTTTAAAACTTTAAATGACACTGTTACAAGACATTGTATACTAAGGGCTAATGCATTTATATAATAAATCAAACAATTTGGCATATTTTCTATACAAAAGATGTCAAACTGACATACATATTTATTCCTCAGATAAAAGCTAACTGACCATTGAAAAATCAACCATATGGCAAACAAACAAGAGGGAGGCGGCGCACGTGAGGGAGATGCAGTACATGCGCCCTCGCAGCCGTGGCCTTCGCAGGAGACGCCTTGGGCGTCGGGAATCCGAGGCTGATTCCCGGCCACCGTAGGCACGGGCTTGCGGACGGCGAGTAATGGGTAGCTCGCTGTCCGGTAAGGACCAAGCCCGGGTCGACGACGCGTTGTGTTCCACGCGCGCCTCAAAGAGATGTCAGCAGGAACTGATGGGGCCCGCAAGGGCCGATGCCTGCCAGGGGTGCGGGTTGTTCGAAAGAGATATCGCGGCCCCTGGCACACAGGCAACTGAGGGAACACGGGTGGGTTTTAGTCAGTAAAAGTCCGACACGCCCTCCCGCTCCACCCAGAGCGGGAAAAGTTATTTGATGATTTCCCAACCAAAAAAAAAAAAACAAAGGACTGTTATGTTATGGTTTTCCGAAATTCTTAAAAAAATCTAACTTCCACGAAAAATTACAAAAACAGCTGACCGATTATGATTTACAGTTTGCTCATCGAAAGATTTTTTTGTTTCAGTAGTTTTCGAAATCGAAGCCCAACACTTGTGTAAAGTATTGCCAGTCAATTCAATTTGACCCTATATAGAAACACTACACATACCACAGGCTACACGTATTTCGCCTGTTATGTCCCATGTAATAGGGGCGAGCCTATTGTTATCTACCGGGCACTGAGAAATTCCAGAAATACAATAACACTCGGCCCAACATGGGAGTCAAACCCAGGCGTCATGCTCAGCGGTATTACTTTGTGATGAAACTCCAGTTCAGCTAAAAGATTGTCGAACTCGCACTTGTAAGCACTAGACCAAGAAATATTTTGCCGGATGAAAAAAATGTAGGTATGGAATAGAATAGAATTTTATTTTGCAAATATGGGTAATACACAATAGTTGTTAAGATACATCAAACGTCAGCCATATTTACCATTCGGCATGCAAACATTATTAATGTAACTTGTGGGTAGTTACATTTTGAAAAACACACCAATACAAAAAAAAAAACAATATCATTATAATTATTATTTTCGTTTATTTTCTTTCATAGATATTCAGTATATTTTTAAATATTTTTACAAAAAAATATTTATTTCTACAAATAACATTTCCTTTATTTCATTAAATACATATAAATTATATTTTTAAACATTCGAATATAAAATACATAAAAAACATTTCAAAATATAAAAAATAGTAGCCCACCGGTATTGGGAACAGGGTCCAAGCTACTGGCGGCGGTCAGGGCTCCAGAGAGAGGTACCTCCTAACAATGCGAGCCGTGTCAAGAAGTACCGCTTTCTGAATCAGGCCCTTGACCCAGCTACCTAACGAGAGCCTCCTTAGGTGTTGGTCGAGGCTCTTGGCTATCAAGCCATTGGCTGTAACGACTATCGGTACAATGATTGCTGAGTCCACATCCCACATGTCGACAACCTCGCGAGCCAAGTCAAGATACTTGATTTGTTTATCTTGCTCGGCTTTCACGAGGTTCCCGTCATGCGGGCCCGTCATATCAACGATCATTGCACGCCGCTCTAGTCGATCTACCATCACTATATCAGGCTTATTGGCAACAATAGTCCTGTCAGTGACGATGAATCGATCCCAGTACAGTGTGATATGTCCATTTTCGAGAACTGGGTCGGGCACATAGCTATAGTATGGCACTTCCGATTCCACAAGGCTGTATTTCAGAGCAAGTTGCTGGCGGATTATCCTTGTTACAAGGTTGTGCCTATGCAAATATTCATCGTTAGCTAGACGAGAACAGCCGGAGATAATATGCCTGATGGATTCTCCCAGACGGTGGCATGCCTGACAGATGTCTACCGTGCCGTCATTCACGATAAATCTCCGGTCAATTATCATTATCATCCAATACATTACTTTTTTAACTATCATTACAATTATCATTATAATTAGAATTGCCTTTTATACATAGGGAGATGATTGTCATTTTACTGCCCTAGATACAAGACAAAGGCTAAACGCGGGGGTCGTACGTGAGGAGGAAAAGCCCGGGTGTTCCCAATGCGAAGATCGCCCTGAGGATACGGTGGAGCATACGGTGGAGCATACGGTGGAGGTCTGCCTGGGTTGGGAGGAACACCGCCGTATCCTTGTGGAGGCGATCGGCGGCGGCGATCTCTCACGTCCGGCCCCGGTCCAGGCCATGGTACGGAGCGAGAGTGCATGGGCAGCCATCGCCTCCTTTTGCGAAGCAGTGATTCTTGCGAAGAGGAAGGCGGTGCACGTGAGGGAGAGACCTCACGGCCTTAGCCTTCGCAGGAGACGCCCTGGGCGTTGGGAATCCCAGGCTGATTCCTGGCCACCGTAGGCGCGGGCTTGCGGACGGTGAGTAATGGGTAGCTCGCTGTCCGGTAAGGACCAGGCCATGGTACGGAGCAAGAGTGCATGGATAGCCGTCACCTCCTTCTGTGGAGCAGTAATACTAGCGAAGAGGGAGGCGGTGCACGTGAGGGAGTGGAGTACATGCGCCCTCACGGCCCTAGCTTCCGCAGGAGACGCCCTGGGCGTCGGGAATCCCAGGCTGATTCCAGGCTACCGTAGGCGCGGGCTTGCAGATGGCGAGTAATGGGTAGCTCGCTTGCCAAGCCCGGGTTGACGGCGCGTTGTGTTCCACGCGCGCCTCAAAAAGATGTCTGCACCAACTGAAGGGGCCCGCAAGGGCCGATGCCTGCCAGGGGTGCGGGTTGTTCGAAAGAGATACCGTGGCGCACACAGGCAACTGAGGGAACACGGGTGGGTTTTAGGCAGTAAAAGTCTGACACGCCCTCCTGCTCCACCCAGAGCGGGAGAAGTTTTTGTTGATTTCCCACCCTCAAAAAAAAAGTGCTGACTCTCAGCCAAGGTTGAATAAATGACTTTTGATTTTGATTTTACCACACTAGCTCAGTTTGACGATGATTTCAGACCATTAAAGGTTACTATAGTCATGTCGCTGGAATGACTATAAAAAAAATATATAAAACATTTTTTGATATATTTCAGAAGACTGATAAACCAAATTTTTTCAAAGCTTCTTCTCTCCTACTATTTTGGTGAAGGTACCCGACAGGCTCCATAATCCTAATATCCTACTTCCTACTAATATTATAAATGTGTAAGTTTGTATGTTTAGATGTTTGGATGTTTGTTACTCAATCACGCTACATCGGGTGAACGGATTTGGATGAAATATGGCACACAGATTGATTATAACCTGGATTAACACATTGGATACTTTTTGTCACGGTAGTACGTCCCCGTTGGATAATTTTCGACCAACACGCGGGTAAAGCCGCTGGCAAAAGCTAGTAATATTACAAATATGTGAAAGTTTGTTTGTTTAGATGTTTGGATGTTTGTTCCTCAATCATTCAAAAATGGCTGAACATATCATTTTAAGTTAACTTAAAAAATATGTCTCATTGTGGAATGCAAATAAACTATTGAGTATTTCAAATGTTGTTTGCGCAAAACTTATCCGTTTGTACTACGATTCAAGGTAATTTTATTTCAGTTCAACTTTAATTAATAAGAACTACTCGATCGTCGTCGTCGTCGTCGTCGTTTGTACGTCTATCGGCTGAAATGAAGATGATAATGATGATTTGGATCGTTACTATGAAATAGGTCATTTCTTTTTTACTCTGTAGCAACACTACAAAGCTCTGTTTTAATGATACGACAAAAGTTTTCAAAGGTATTGCAAGAAAAGCAAAGAGAAAAGATGTTTTTTGTTCTGCAATATTTAAACGTTCCTCCTCTTCGCTGTTTCTGAAACGTGCGAAAGACAGCGAGAGAATTTATTTGCTCAGCCTGTTATGTCTCATTTCATGCTAGTCTTGGAAAATTATGAGTTATTGGAATTTACTTCGTAAATGTTTTGTTTCACCTAGAAACTACGGTGTTTTTACAAATGTGTAGTAAGTAATCTACAACGTTACATGCGAACTACGCAACAAACTGACGTCACGAGAAAAATCCTGCATCGCGCAAGCAGAGATTACCACACAACTTACCTATATTTATAACGTCCCGACATCAATTGCCCGACACTCCACCAGACACAAAACCCGTCTGGTTGGAGGATCCTCCATTTTCTATGGAAGATTAGTGAATTTTACACCCTAATACCTCTATAAATGTATGGCTTTCGTGGCGCCGAAAGGTTCTAGAGTGGTGACAGCGCAAGTCGTAGCGTTGGAAGACCTCCCACAACGTGGACCGATGACTTTGTATAGACCAGAGGAATCCGCTGGATGCGAGAAGCACAGAGCTGGTCGAATTGGCGGCCCTCGGGGGGAGGCCTATGTCCAGCAGTGGACGGCTTTAGGCTGAAAGGATGATGATGGAGGCTTTCATAAGATGCCTAGCCTTTTGGGTGAACCTATTATTTATCGGTTGTCTTACCAATTTCCTACAATCTGTTACAGAATAACTAGAAAAACGTATGGAAAACAAAAAACCATTTTATGGCTAACAGGAACATCGATTTCTCTAATAAAACATCAAAAACAAGCTGTTTTCTCATGAACAATGTGTGAATGGTAAAACGGTCACAAGTTCCATTATTATCGGATTTTACGGCGCAACTTGCGGCCATGCTGCCACTGGGATGGACTTAATGCGGCCCATAAAACCCCTCAGTGCGGTCCTGGACGCTATAAAGAAGACGGTTTTAACCCAAAACAACGTAGTAAAATTTTTAGGAAGGAGAATTAAATGTACAGGTTTTTTAGTGTGCAATGCAAATGAAATGCAAATGTTCCTTGCAATAAAATTTTTCATTAGGTGCCTTCTTTATTTTCTGTGATTTATTAAAGAAAGTTAAACGCAAGATATACGTAGAATTGAACTTACCTACTAACTAATGTAACTAATATATCATTGATCTGTAGTCAATTTAAAATCACGCTGTTTAATTTTATTATATACTAGCTTTCGCCAGCGGCTTCGCCCGCGTGGAGGTCGAAAACTATCCCACGGGACGTAGTACCGGGATTAAAACTATCCTATGTGTTATTTCAGGTTACAAACTACCTGTGTGCTAAATTTCATTCAAATCCCTATAGCCGTTTTTACGTGAAAGAGTGACAAACATCCATCCATCCATCCATCCATACTCACAAGCTTTCACATTTATAATATTAGGATTTCTAAAATAAAAGTATAGCACATGACCTGGATCAGAGAGATTGAGAATAGCGCTTTTCATACTTTGTGTTGATGTCGGCACAATGGGCCCAATTGGCAAAATATATATACATAACCACATCTGCTTATTGCGAGAAAAGACGGTTGCAGATAAATATTAAAAAATAAAAAATGTTTAATTAGCATGAAGTAAAAAAGAATAATTAGGTTAGAGCAGTGGCGTGTAGTTCATAAAGAAAGAAATACACTGTATCCTACCTAAATCAAGTAAATATTTAAAACTAATATTAGTTTAACAATTAACAAAAAATATATATTCATAAATCAGCTCCACCTGTCGGGCGTCGGTCGTATCATTAGTATCATCGATACAATACCCGTTCGTTCGTACAATTTGACGCAACTTTGCATTGCAATGCACTAGCGCCGCTGAGTGCGCCGGGAGAGACACGAACTATTCGTCTCGATGTTTATATGTGTGCTCTCATGGTCATGCAGATTTATTCAGTGTGCGCTCCTACACATACGTGGCACACAATGTAACAAATAACGCACACAACCATACTCACTGGCTAGCAGTGGCGTAGTCACTGGCTTTTACGATTTATAACAACGAGACTAATTACGAAACTTACCGAAGTTTTTCGAAAAAAGTTGGTTATGCGACTATTTTAAAAAGTAGCACTGTTTTATTGAACTGTCGCTACATTAACAACCATATTTTTTGTTGTCGTATTATTTTCATATCCCGAGCAATTCCGACGACATTGTTTGTTTTGATTTATTTGTTTTGGTTGTGAGCTATGATAGCATGTATTTAAGGTTTTAACGTTGATAATAGTGTGTTATATGTACATATTATGGAATGTAATAAAGTATTTGAGTATTGAGTATTGAAAAATACATGATATTCACTGTGAAAGTTGTTCAGGTGGTACACACCACCGTTGGCATCGCGGCTGAGGGTTACAGGCTGCGGCGGTGAAGGAGTGCTGGTACTTCTGAGTAGCGCTCTTCCCTTCCGTGGCCTGGACGGGGCCGCCACCGTTTGATGGTGGACGCGGTGGGGCCGCAGGGGCAGAGGAGTGTCAGTATAGCGTTGGCCGCTCTCCCTATCCCCTGCGGCCGAAAAGTGGTAGGCGCCGGGGCCACTGTTCTGACCCGTCGCAGGGGGACCAAGGGTGCCAGACACGGGGTCGTCTGGGGCCCTTATGCTATTTGGTTCCTGGGTTGATCACGGCGTGCCATGTGTCCTGGTGCGCCAGTGATAGGGGTTATTCCCCTCCGAGGAGGGTCCGGTGACGGATAGCCGTGGCGGGTTCGCGGATGGCTTGCGCGTTTCCCGCCTCAAGCGGCACTGGAGGACACAGTGGAGTTTTAGTGGGTTACAGTCCCACATAACTGCGCTATCTCCCCGTGGTAGCGCAGTAGGCATTTCTCCACATTAAAAAAAAAAAGTATGCCCGAGTCGACGGCGCGTTGTGTTCCACGCGCGCTGTCAGAGATGTCAGCAACAACTGGTGGGGCCAGCAAGGGCCGATGCCTGCCAGGGGTGCGGGTTGTTCGAAAGAGATACCGTGGCCCCTGGCACACGGGCAGCTGAGGGAACATGGGTGGGTTTTAGTCAGTAAAAGTCTGACAAGCCCTCCTGCTCCACCCAGAGCGGGAGAAGTCATTTGATGATGTCCCACCCTCAAAAAAAAAAAAAAAAAAAACAACTTTCACAGTGAATATAGAGAAAAATAAAAATATTGAGAAAAGAAAAAGGAATTTTCAAAACTCTCTTTCGGTGAACATTAAAAATACCTGTGATCGTGAAAAGTAGTTATTTAACGGATTTGCATTTAATACAAACTAAAGGTAAAGTCAATCGTAAATTCAATACACAACAATATGATTCATTTAATTGTCTCACAGGTTGCATGCTGTGTAGGCACAGCAATCGGTTATTCTGGTTTTTTTTTTGCCTTTTTTTAATTTCTGCTTACCCTGTCTAAAAACGCTGTGCACGCGACTGGGTAAGAGTGCAGTAATCATTTAAAATCATCATTCATTTCAATAAACAAGGTTTATTATTTACTTTATTCATCACTGTTGTAGTTAAACCAAGAAAATAACATCACTGTTTCACGTCTTGAACAAATCGTAAATGTCTAAAAGGGCTGCTGTATTTATACCACAAACTACGTACTTCTATTTCTAGTCCTATATACAAATAACCTTATACAAGTTCCCAGCTATAAACAAACAAAATAAACATTACACTTCCGACCCCAGGGGGTGCTAGTTCACGTCGCTGTCAAGAACTAAGAACAATCAGTTGTATGTCGCCATGCTAACCTGTGACAGTCGGTATTAACTGGTTGTAACTGGTAACAACTGGTAGCAACTGGTAACAACTTCATAGTTTACCGTCCCACGGGATGTTACCGTGTAACGTACTGTACTCCTAACTGTATATGTACACAACTGTTTCAGACCCTTTGTTAATAGAAGACACGTGCTTAGGTTAAGTTACTGTTGTAACTACTTAGACAAAGTACCTGGCTGTTAATATGGCAAATCGAGTTTCCGAAGAAGTTGTGCTTTGTATAGTGTCGTCTCTGTCACTCATACATATGTGACGTATGTGCAAGATTCTAACTCAAACGCAAAGCATTTTTTTCAATTAAACCAACTCATCTGCCTACCTAGCCGTTTCCCGACTATGTTGGGGTCAGCTTTCATTCTTACCAGATGCAGCTAAATACTAGTATTTTACATAAAGCGACTGCCTATCTAACCAATACGATACCCTTGGTAAGACTGGTTATCAGGCTTTCGAACTTCTGCCGACCCGTAACGACTGTCAAAGATCCATGAATAACAGCTGGGACCAATGGCTTAACGTGCTTTCCGAGGCATAAAGGGTTGTATGTAAAGATGGTCACCCATCCACAGGCCAACCACAGCTTAACCTTCCATCGACCCGTGCATCTATTACTATATAGCCACAAGCCCCTTAACTAAACTATGACACAACAGATGAGATTGTTCTATTTATTTCTCATGTATTGAAAAAAAAAACATGGATAAAACTTCCCACGAGGGTGATAAACTACAAAGCGCCTCGTGCAAGTTTCTTACAAGTACCTACAACAGACTCACGAACAGAATCCATTTGCTTCTCACACATACCTACGTCTGTAGGTATATTGTATTTTCATTGCTCTTTTTCCTGGTGAGTCGACTCGAATCAGTATCGATCTTGTATTCACTTTTCTTTTATTAAGGGTGTTAACGAGTGAGTTACTACACCATGCTGAGACAGCCGTCTTGTCACCTGTCTTGGGAGTAGTAGCTACCTACCCTGCTAGGTATAAGTACTCCTCTACCAACCTCTTCGGGAAAGATTTTCGTACTGAAGTGAATACAGGGACACATAAATATTCCTATGAATAATTATACGTATACCTTTTCAAAGCGTATTAGACGTATGTCTAATATGAGCCGGTATAATAGCGTCCAGCCTGAAACGTAAAAATGTTGGTGCAGCATACGTTCCTTTTACGAAATGATTTATGAGTCACGCGAGATTTTTCGGAATGCCAACAGAGTTATAAAATACGAAAGATTCAACTTTTGACCCGGGCGACATCATAGGTATTTTTTAGAGTAGGTATGCCTGTTGAATATATCTGTTTAGCATTGTCTAACTCCGGTCGCTCGTATATGAGCAGAAATATTCGTAACACCAAAATTTCATAGGAAATCTTTGCGTTCAAAAATATGACATTTATGAAATAGGTAAGCGTTCCCAACATATTTAAGGAAATGTAAACAGAAATGTCGTTCACACAGCTGGGATTACACTATGAGAAAATCTATGCAGATGACAGTGATTCTTGGAGTTTGATATGCGGTAAAATACACATAAATCTAGTCAAAATTATGCACGCCATTTACAAATACTGTCCGACGCTTGTTCATATACCTATCAGTAACCGGCTTATCAAACTGCCGTTCAGTTGCAAGAAGCAATGCGTTTCCGGCAATTTGGATTTATACGTCACAAGCTTTGTTGTTCCGGAACGTTTTCCTTCCGAAAACGTTCCGTTCAATTTGGTCATCCGATCACAGCCAATCAATTTCGGAATACCACATTCGCTTGCTACTGAGCTCACTATTAAATCTGTGCATTCAATCAACGACAAACGTTGAGTGATACGGGTCGTCTGCTGCATCGCACTGTTTGTAGTCATTATTTATTTTTCGGCATGTTCGCTTTATTTACCATTTGTACTGTTTTTATCTTTAACTTTTTACTTGCATAACTTATACAATTACAAATAAATACTAAAACAAATGGACACTCAGGCGTCGAAGTGCTCCTCTGAATCGCTGTCATCCGGAAACTTGCCCATAAGGCAGCATTGCTATGTTGAATGGCAATGCTATTTCTTTGGCCAAAGAACAACCCGGCCAAGTGGCTCTGGTCAAGTGTTGACCAATCGGCGAGTAATTTCCTTAAAAAGAAGACCGGATAGCCCACGAAATTCAGGCTTTACTACGTTTCTTTTTTGTAGATTTGCAGATGAATTTGAGATTGTATTTTGATTAAAATATGATATTTATTTTAGAAATATGTATGTATGTATGTTTGTAATTATGTATGTAAGTATATTCCCATATTAGTTGTTTAATTTGTTTAGTGTATTATTGTTTTTGTTCATAAATTAATGTAGTTTATTTTCTCTTTTACCCTTTCACACGCTGTCTACATCTCTTTATCTTCTCTCCTATCGCAGGTATGCTGGAAGAGATTTCTTTAGAAATAAGCATCACCTCTGTACCTATTTTTCTGTTCTAATCTTCTTGTCTGTTTATATAAGTGTGTACATAAATGGTTAAATAAATAAATAAAATATGATTCACGAATCATATTTTAATCAATGTAGGTACAATCTTGCACTGTAACACGAAGTACTCTAAGTTCTTTTAAGTCCATTAAACGACTAGTCCACGAAAAACTTATTCACGGGAATGAAATCAACTAAGATGGTTGTATTGATGACAATAATTATGTAAAGCCATATTACTTACCATTGCCAATCATATTTTGTTGAACGTACAACTTGACAAGTGACCTGCAAATTGCAATAAACGTAAGATAATTTAAATGTCTTTGGCTACTCTGGAGCTTTTACCATAATGCCGCCCAAAATACATCACAATATCAAACCTCAGTGTTCAGCACAAAAGTGCAGCTGATTACCTTCGAAGGTAATGTTCAGGTAAACAGAGCGAAACAATTATTTCGAACGCGGTATTAATTCGCGCTGGCAATTAAAACTGTAGCAGGTCTCCGTGGCTAATGGCTAAATGGCTAACGACCGAGTGGCTGGTGGCAGGTGGCTCGCCAATTAACCACGCTAATTTGCAAGCCTCATAATTGTTGCTGGTGCATGCTTTTGTTAAGTTAATGGAGATAATTAGGAAGCGATACCGCTTATTGTGTATCTAGATTGGAGATACTGTTTGATATAATTTGTTTGTCGTTTATAATTAATGGTTCATTTATTACCAATGTGCTTTTACTTTGATAAGGCATTTTTGCGACATTTTAGAAACAATCAGTACGAAATATTAATTAGTACGAAAGCATAAATCAGTTACATCTATTTCTGCATTCATCTGGCGGTACCTAGTTTTAATTATCTAGCTTTATTATTTTTAGGCCTAGAGGTAGTGTATTTTTTATCATCAACATCTATCTGAATAATACATTCAGTCCACATTATTTGTGAAGTGTTCACACGTGTTTATACGATTCTGAACTAGTTTTGGACTCATCAAAAACCCATAAACATTACTAAATATCTAAATTGAATTTTAGAATAGCGCGCAAATACTCGACATGTACTTGCCTAGGGCCCGTTCACAACCTCGGGCGATGCGTCTTGCGATGAGAATTGCGTCTTGCGTTACACGACGAGACATGCGTTAAGCGACGAGACTTGTGCGCGTCCTTATTTGCGTCCGCAAGTTGAAGCACGGTCTAGGCTCCCGCAGACAGGCGCGAGGCGACGGTGCGGAGCGATTATGGTAGAACAGATACAATAGAGTTTTCCAAGAAAATGATCTACTAGAGTCAAGCCGTCCCTGTCTGCGAGAGCATTCTCTCGTGGCATGACGCTTGTTGCTGGAGCGTGAATCTCGTAGCCACAGGGTAACAACTGAACTAATTTAAATTTTCTTTTTCCAGACTTTCTGCGTGGTATCAAAACGTTTCCGCAAGAACTATATCCACCGTTTCACGGCGACGCGCTCCTTGTTCTGGTACTCGCCGTGGTCGCCAGTCCGCAGGGCCTGCGTCTATCTGTCCACCAACCAGTACTTCGACTACTTCGTCATGGCCACCATTCTGCTCAATTGTGTCTTCCTCGCCATGTCGGAGACCATCGAAGAGGCTGAGTGAGTATTTTGTTATTTTCTATATAAATTATGATTTAAGCTGGATTCATGTCGCTGTGATTTGTCTAAAACTCGTTGCAAGGTGTGAACTCCTGACCAGTTCATTGTTTGATTGGCCGTTCCATCAATTAATTGGCCATGAATTCATGACTTGACAAAACCTACAGAGAATCCCGGTTTTAGATTCTTTTGTTTTAAATAAATGGTCTGTAATACTTGTGATATGAGCAAAGATGAAAACATCAGCAACAATTAATCTTACCACGCGTGTACTCAATGTGCAAAATTAAACATTCTGTCGCGCACAATCCGTGGATCATCGTCATCCATCTGCCCTAATCCCAATTTATTTGGGGTCGGCGCAACAAGTCTTCTACCAAAGCCTCTATCTGTCGTGGATAAAAGAACATTCTTACTCATTGAGCTTTTGGAAAGACTTGATTGACCTTTTTTGTAAGCAATCAGAAACCCGAAAGTCTGACAAATAGTTTTAGATTAAGTAAATACAATTTTATTTTTGTAAATAAAAAATATAAGTAATACTAACTTAACTGAACCCATTGACAACTTAAAAAATGGCGTCAAAAAATTCATCCGCATCGCTGTCGACTGGTAGCATTACCACGTTGTATGGCAATGCTTAGCCGCTGGCCAAGGTACAAACCAGCCCTTGGATCACGGGAAATTGCAGCCTTTTTGAGATTTCCTTAAAGAGACCATGAGCACTCGGACCCCACGGCCCGAGGGTTTCAACCCCAAACGGCTCGAAAATATAATTACCAATTAAGTACAGCGGTGAAACCGCTGGATGTTTTCCGCAGCCGCAGCGGCAGCGCTAGCACAGCACACCGAGCCAGGAAAATGGGATAGCGCAAGAGTATCGACACACGTTGCATCCATCCAGATTTAAGTTAGCTTTTATATTTATTGCTCTGTCGGTGATAGGTCGCGATGATCAGATGACCATGAATAGTATCAGTATAGCCGTGTCGGTAATACCTGCCTCGTAGATCCGATGACTTCGTTCCATGTCCAATTATGTTATTTAGCCTAAACTATTACTATCGAAAAACTATTCCAATACAGTTCACAAAAGGTTTGGCTGATGATAACCGGCATAATTAGCTAGGCAAATAACAACCAATATAACACACACAACATAACACACACACACAACACACACACACACAAACACACACACACAACACACACACAACACACACACACACACACACACACACACACACACACACACACACACACACACACACATGGACGCTCACAACATAATAATTTAATACCCTGCATGTCTGATTAGTCAGTTTATGTAAACGCATGTTTGACAAATAAATGATCTTTTATCTTTTTTTTTATCTTTTTATAACTTGTCAGACTACGGGTTACGTCAATAAATAAACCAATTCACTAAAGCACCTAAGGATAAGATTGCAACCACCCTTTAACTTTTCCTGCATCATTCTGTTCTACCAACGGGACGTCTATAGTATTCTGACTGTACATAAAATGTTTTTAGCCTCTCCTGAGCACACCCTATAGCATCTCATGGGATTGTAAGGTCGTATGTTATTGTAACTTATTGCCCATTCTGAATTGTTAGGCTTATTCCAAATAAATATTGTTTTCTCTGGGGTTGTGTAATAACGGGAAAATAAGTTGTTTATTACTGTACTGGTCAAGCTGTATACGTGCACCTCTAAAATAACATGAACCTATTACCGTATGTTTGCAGACCGATAGAATTCATACAGTGAACAATATTTACGGAGCATTGCCATATTGGGCCTATTGATTTTTTTTCAAAGGTTACTGACGAGCAAAAGATTGGTTTTTAAATAACTATAATGTGCAGTTTTGATCGAATTTTTGGTTCTAGGACATACCGGTTTCCTCACGATGGTTTTTTCACCGTTTTGAGAGCGATAGTGATGAAATAATTTACTTTTATTTATTTAAATAACATGGGAGACTTACAGCTAAAGCCCAGATCAAGGACAGTACATTAGTCAGAAAGCCAATTACAGGTATCCACTTATAAACACAAATTAAAGCAATTGCCTGTCTTCGAACTCGAATCGACCGCCCGCAACTCGGGGTTGTTATCACTGAGCCACCACTGCTCTCCATATAAATGCCTTCTTGTCAATTATTAACAAAATATGGCTGATTTTTAGTCCCGAACTTTGCATAAGTATCGATTTTTTAACTCAACCATTTGATTGAGCTCGCAGGAGACGCCCTGGGTCGCAGGAGACGCCCTGGGCGCCGGGAATCCTAGGCTGATTCCCGGCCACCGTAGGCACGGGCTTGCGGACGGCGAGTAATGGGTAGCTCGCTGTCCGGTAAGGACCAAGCCCGGGTCGACGGCGCGTTGTGTTCCACGCGCGCCTCAAAGAGATGTCAGCACCAACTGATGGGGTCCACAAGGGCCGATGCCTGCCAGGGGTGCGGGTTGTTCGAAAGAGATACCGCGGCCCCTGGCACACAGGCAAGTGAGGGAACACGGGTGGGTTTAAGTCAGTAAAAGTCTGACACGCCCTCCCGCTCCACCCAGAGCGGAAGAAGTTATTTGATGATTTCCCACCCAGAAAAAAAAAAAAAACCATTTGATTGAGCTCGCTGTCCGGTAAGGACCAAGTCCGGGTCGACGGCGCGTTATGTTCCACGCGCGCCTCAAAGAGATATCAGCACCAACTGGTGGGGTCCACAAGGGCCGATGCCTGCCAGGGGTGCGGGTTGTTCCAAAGAGATACCGTTGCCCCTGGCACAGGCAACTGAGGGAACACGGGTGGTTAGTCAGTAAAACTGTCTGACACGCTCTCTTGCTCCACCAAGAGCGGGAGAAGTTATTTGATGATTTCCCAAACCATTGGATTGTTGTGCACAACGTCTCATTAAGAATTTATGCTTTTATTACTCTTCCAAACTTAATTTATTATTACTATACTGTTTATCTTATTAGTCCCAAAAATAAACCATTAAAATGTCAATTGGCTTAAATTACCAAACGCTGCTCAATTTAAGAATAATACCGAGATAAACGGGTTCTTTGCTCACTTAACGAGAAGAGGGTAATGTGTTTACCCTAGTCTAATTACCGGCATTTTAATAAAAGCTTCACGTAGGGAGCTCCTAATATCCGGCTATCATGTTCTGTGAAACACTTGTTGATCGTATTTGTCGTCTGAACCGGTTAATCCGAATTATCGCGAGGGTAATTACTTGATCTTCAATATTGGATTAAAACTGACGCTTGACATTCTAATAGTTAATACTCTGTGTAAAGACTGGTTGATAATAACAGGGATAAAACTTGGTACCCTATTTGCGACAGTTTTCAAACGATTTACCATAGTACGTTGTTTTATACAGGATGGCAGGGACATCGACGCGAAAACTGAAACAATGAATTCAGCACATATTCTAGACAGGACAGAGCAGAACTTTTACGTCACCTATAAAAAAAAACTGCTGTTTCATCGAAAAGTCTAATACCTACACGATCAAAATGTATGGCGGTGCTTAATTTTTTTTTATAACTGAAGGAAAATTTCAGAATCCTTGGTTACAGGTTGTTGTCGCTCTATGTTAAATACTGGTATTCGCTACATCCGGTTAGACTAGAAGCAGACCCCAACACAGTTAGAAAAGTCTGGGCAGATTGTTATATTTTTATGGTCATAGTAAAGTTAGTGGTCCTGTAAATTGCAATAAAATTGGTAATTTATTAGTCATCAAAACATATATTTATATAAAGACATTACCAACTAGAGTAAAGCACTTTACCCCGCTATTTACCTCAGCTCGACATAAGCTACCAAACTTGTATAATATAACATCCCCAAAAACCGCTTAAAAGGGACACTCCGAAACTGTACTATGTACAACCAAAATTGGTAATTTATTAGTCATCAAAACATATATTTATATAAAGACATTACCAACTAGAGTAAAGCACTTTACCCCGCTATTTACCTCAACTCGACATAAGCTACCAAACTTGTATCTAACATCCCCAAAAACCGCTTAAAAGCGACACTCCGAAACTGTACTATGTACAACCAAAATTATGCGCTAACTCGGCCTATGTATCATCACTAACAAAATCAGTTAACATCAGTGACGGCTGAATCAATCATGTGAGTCGCTGACTTGCGTTTACGTCAACGTTATAAATGATCTCGTTAGTGTGCGCGACGGTACCGCCGTACGTAGAAAGCATATGTCCTATCTGCATACTATGAACGGTATAATTTACTACGCGTTTGTAATTTATTTATTACTGGTGCACTGTAAGTATTTGCTGTTGTCGCATTATTGTTTGATAATATGGAGGTAGTTTATCGGTGCGGTATTGCTAATGGTAAGTTCTGTTTTGACATGATTGGTAATTTAGAAGCGATAGGTCGGTTGCTCTTTTTAGGGTTCCGTAACCAAATGGTGCACACGGGACAGTATTAATAAGGCTCCGCTGTCCATCCGTCAGTCACAGGGCTGTAACTTTTGAACAGTAACAAACAGGCGCGACGCGACTCTTATAGCGCAATTTCTTTGAAAACTTCATGGAAATTGATCTACTGGAGTCGCGTCGCGCCGGTCTGCGGGTAGCCTTAATTGTAGACATTTGAAATGCCCACAGATTACCTATGTACCACTATGGTTGCTACAATAACAAATGAAATAAAGTTAAGAATGAAAGGGTAAGCCTTAGGAAAATAATGCATATCTTGTAGATAAGGATGGTCGTTTGATACAAGAGACGTGTTTTTTTACTATTTGTTAACCGACTTCAAAAAGGAGAAGGTTATCAATTCGACAAGTTTTTTTTTAAATGTATATTCGGGCATAACTCCGTGGTATGTTCACGGATTTGCAAAATTATTTTTTTTGTTCGAAAGGGTTTTATTCCGAAATGGCCCCATTTTGTGTTCACATTTCGTATAGATCTGATGATGAGTTTCGGAGACAGAAAACGGAACTCTTCAAAAAATTATAGCAAATCAACCGCGATTGTTGCTATCACATAAATATGCATTGTTTTGCTTTGATTGACTTTGAGAACACCCCAAGAATGATGAAATTTCGAATTGGTTATTTGTGAACAGTTTCAATTAAGTTAGTATAAAGTAGTTATGAGCTGTTTTAATTACATTGTAGTCCTTTAAAATATAAGGTTACCTATATATTTAATTAAATTCTTTCATTTGGTGGGCTATTGCTATCTTTTTTTTCTACGAATCAAAAAAAGAAACGGAAATAAATTAGAGCTGTCAAGTTCAGTTGAACTAAGATTTTTTTCTTTGACGCAACTACAACCAACTAAATTCGTCGTGCCTTAATTATGTCACATTCAAGACAATCGAGACGTTCTTTCGCGGTCTGTCAGTAAGAGATAGCACATATCAATACTCTTGTTTTAATTTAGGTAGCGAATAAAAGAATCGGCCATATAAAAAAATCACCATTACATATTAGTTAACGACACAAAACTTTTTATTAAACTTTTCAACGAACCGTTACAGTTATCTTAAAATTCCTCAAAGGAAACCCCGACATCCGTCTTAAAAACAAACCAATTTAAGTTGTCGGATATGCATGAAGGCGAGACTAAAACCGGACGTCCGGTAACAGGGCCGTGGTAGTCGCGATGGGCTGTGAATGCTAAACGGATGCACTTTAATACCGGCTCGAGGTGGCGATGTTAGCGTTTCAATGAATTGTGGGACATGGGGGAATGGGGGAGAGGTAGTTTGACTATGGTTTAGTTTTACATGATTTTAGTGTTTGTTGGTTGAAATTATGTGTGTGAGTCTGTCTGTTCGAAATATTTTTTAAAGATTTGTGATTATTTTACTAATAGGTTTGTCCGCTATACGGTAGTTTGAATTCTACTGTAGGGGCATTCGTCATAAATATGAATGTTTAAATTAAGACTTGATTCTCTGCTTATATGTTAAAGTTACACTTAGTCCACGTTTCGGACGTAATAAAATTGCGGAAGGATTTAATCGCGCATTGGATCGTCAACGCACTGCTCAGCGCCGAGAGTTTAAAATCGAACACTGTGTTTAATCGACGCGCTGAGACTCACTCGCGCTGCACGCTGTCGGCTTGGCTTGGATTTGAAACTCTCGGCGTAGACGCCGAGAGTTGCAAATCCAATGCGAAAGTTAGCTAAGTCAATGTTCACACAAAATCACGGCAAGATTTCCTAGCGCATCGAAAAAATATACTGTTGGATTTTCAATTTTCGATGCCAAGCAGTACGTCCAAAATACCGTGCGCGAAAACAAAATGCATTGGTCGTTTAGATTGAAGAAAACTAGCTTCGTATTTCGTTAAAGATGTCCTACCCACACCCCAACAAATACAGTAAAAAACCAAACAGATCGCCAATACGTCAAAAATTCCATCGTAATTCAGCCAGAAACTCAGACGACCCTCTAATCTAATTCCTCACATGTAATTCGAGATGTAAGTGAAAACAAACTTGCTGACACTCAATTTAGCCGAGCTACCCCCCAACTTGGGGGCCAAAGGTGTCGGCTGATCAGCTATGCAGGGTGCGTTCCCCCAAGTGTCCCCACGTGATCAGACTGCGAAGATATGAAGCTTCAAACAGGTTTTATGAAAATGTTGGATAGTTAATATTGTTGTGTATAAGATTGAAAATCACGAAAAATAACTTTTTATGGAAATATAAATGTGGCATTTTAATCGTCTTACAACGGCAGCGCACTTCATGTATCCAATGACTACTAACAATAAATTTAAAAAATGAACATAATAAAATTATTCACTAAGACGCCAGACGTAGTGTGAAACACCCTGTTCAGGAGAAAGAATGAATGCTGGAATGTAATGGAGATGGAATCTATGAAATATCTTCTACCGTTTTATACGTAAACATTATTAACAGGATGTTTCAAAATTCTAAAGCATTACTTATTTTTCTTTGCACCTATTATCTTAATTAACGGTAACAATGTTTTAATCGCGCCTAGAGGTATTTTATGTCGGATACTTTGATTGGATCACCTGCGTAAGACTACTAAAATGTCCCAGTGTATTAAATATGTATATGCACATTTGTTAGACCCGGTAGTCTTGTGTAGTTCGTGAACGATGAACGAATAGGAACCGTTTCTTAGCACTGTACTAAAAGAAACGTTTCCGAATGCTGACTTGTAATCGCTAGTTCTAATAGCTCCTCGTACATTTACAAAAAGCCCTAATGTATGTCCGAACGAGAAAGAGAATGACAGCGACTGATTTGACTGATACGATTTCAATGAGACTTTTTTGCTCTGTGATCTATGTAGGTGCTGATTGAGAGCGAAGACCGAATAGAGCTAATAGAACTAATAGAATGAACTAGTTCTCTGACCAAAATGAACTAGTACGGAGCGATCTTAAAAATGACCGAGCAGGCACAAGACTAACACCCGGCTATTGCTGCCATTGCTATCCAACTAGACTTTAGATTCCAGTCATAACAAATTTTGAAGCCCTATGATTATTTCCTCACCTATTTTAACCGACTTCAAAAAAAGGAGGAGGTTCTCAATTCGACTGTATGTTTTTTTTATGTTTGTTACCTCATAACTTTCGACTGGGTGAACCGATTTTCTTTTTTTATTTGAAAGCTGGTGCTTCCCGTGTGGTCCCATTTCAATTTCATATAGATCTGATGATGCATATCGGAGACAGACAACGGAACTCTCCAAAAAATAATAGTAAATAAACCGCGATTGCTGCTATCGCATAAATATGCATTCACCGACTTCCGAAATTAAAGTTATTTTTCACTTTGTAGTGTTTTTTCGGAAGTCGGTTGTTTTTATATGCCTACATGTTCATATTATTATTAATTTAATTCATAACATGACGCCTGTTTTCACCAAAAGGTTAGGCAAAGGTGTACGTAACTATAGTTTACCCATATTTCGTCAGTTACGTTTAATTCCCATGTAATAGAGGGCGAGCTTATTGCTTTCAACAGGGCACAAACCGAGACACCTGCCTCTAAGAAATTCCAAGTGGAAAAACCCAATATCACTTTGCTCGACCTGGGAGCAGAACCCTCAATGCTCAGCAGTAGTACTTGTGTCGACTACAACAACGAGGTAGTCGGATTTTAATGCTAAAGCTTATACGGGGTAAATTTTTAACCAGTGCGCAAACTGTAACCATGAATTCAGCATAACATTCTAGACCCCTAGCGCAGAATTTTTACGTCGATTATACAAAAAAAATCAGCTGTTTCATAGAAAAGTGCAATACCTACGCGGTCAAAATTTATGGAACAGCAGATTTTTTTTGTATAACCAACGAAAAATTGCGCACTGGTTAAAATTTTATTCTGTATAATCTATACTTTTATATAATAATATTATAAAGCTGAAGAGTTTGTTTTTTTGTCTGTTTGGTTGAACACGCTAATCTCAGGAGCTTTTAGTTCGAATTGAAATATTATTTTAGTATTAGATAGCCTATTTATCGAGGAAGGCTATAGGCTATATAACATCTCGCTAAGACTCATAGGGGCCAAGCAAAGAGAAAAAGTCACGAATACGAAGTACTCGCACGAGCAGACGATTTGAAGCGATGGGGTGGGTCGGGGTAGCAGGAAATTTGACGGGAACGAGCAGAAGCTAGTGTAATTATAATTATGTTTGAAAATTTACGAAATGTGACTCATAATACGTAATTAATGAAAACCATGAAATTAGCCATAACATAAAAAAATAAGATAGGTACTTCTATTTCCGTAGCCATTTATTTATAGAATGATATTTCCTTATTTTGTGAATAACTTTCACATTGCGTTGTCCCTAGAGTTTCAACTCAGAAAGTGTACCGAATTTCCCAAATATTATTTTCCCTTTGCATATTAAAAGTATGTCCCAATGTATTTCTTATGTAATAGGGCCCTTAAGACAAACAGAAGTTTGTGCTACTTTATTTTAACTGTTAAAATGAATAAAATACGAAAGGAAAAACCGTTTAGGTAGGTACTATTTGCTTACAACAAACAAATGCCTTTCTATGTGAGGCGGCCACAGTTTTATAAATAAAACTTGGTCCGTCCACACTCATTGTAACGTTTTCAGGGCCGTTTAACGTTTTAAGCCCTGTAATTATTTAAATACGTATACAATTATACGAAAGAATTAAATAAAAATACGAAAAGTTTGCCGAAGCGAAGGTCCCAGAATTTTACGCCATCATGAGATCGCTGTTCACGTCTTTAAAGCAAAGTTTGAGACGCTCCAGTAACAGCATTTAGAGGGTTGTCTCGTGCCACCAAGCAAGCCCCGTATTTGTACACTGAAAAATCCAGTGCACAAATAGGGAGAGAACAAACAATTTCGAAAGAATGTATTGTTTTTAAGACTATGGTGACTGAAGGTATATCTCTATGTTTTATTTTTTACTGTAAAAATGGGGTAAGGGTTTTTTGTATTATTTTATTTATTTGATAACGTGGTTAAGCGGCCGTTAATAAGGCACATCCTTTTAGAGTGATTTCTCCTATCACACCTGTATGACAGTCTCTTTGGTACCCTCTCGCTCGATGTGTCACACTTACAATGGTATTATTTTTTTAAGTTATGTAAGCGGCTAAGTTATAACAGCCGCAACAAGACGTGGGGTCTTGGTGCCTTGGTAAGCACGTCAAGCCGTTGGTCGACAAAATCTGTAAAAAGAGACACAGCAATATGTAAACGCTTTTGCGCCTTAGCAGACTTATCGATAACCGATTGAAAACTCACGTCTGCGTCAACTCTAAACCGGGCAACGCAGGTCTATCCACCGTTCAGTATAATCAATAAACCTGTTGATCAAACGAGCCGATAAAACATGCTACACACTAATATTAGCCGGTATTAAGCTCGAATACCGCAGTGCCACAATGTTGGCTAGATAAGGCAGCTTTTATAGGTTAGGATACGATTACTGGGGCCTGAAATGACGTGGCACAAAAATGTTGTAAAGTCCATTTTGTTAGGCAGTTTTGGTGAAGAGAAATTGCTGTTTGCTTTTGTGCCTTAGTTCGGGTGGTGTAGTAATGTTAGTAGCGACTCATTTTTAATGCATTATGTTATGTTTAACAGTACAGCAAAAAAAAATCTGTCTAGTCTATTTCTAAGTTGGGGTTGGCTTCCAGTCTAACTAGACGTAGCTGAATACTAGTATTTTAGATTTAGCGACTGCCTATCTGACCTCCACAACCCAGTATGGGAAACACGATACACCTTGGTAAGACTGGCCGTCCACTCGTGGTTCAGACTACCTGTTACGACAAAAGGCAAAGATCTACGAATGACAATGGCAGACGGGACCAACGGCTTAACGTGCTTTTCAAAAAAGGGTAAAGGCACGAAAGGGTCTCGTTATGTAATGGATGGTCACCCATCCACCAACTGACCGCGACAAACGCAGCTTAACCTGATCGATCGACCCGTGTGTCTGCTATCATTTAGCCACGAGCCCCTCTGTGAAACTAAATTCACATCAGGTTTTCATCGGTAAATTGTACCTTCGATATTATAGTCGGTTGTCAGTTCAGCCGGCTTCTTCAAACAGTCTTTTGTTTGTCGTTCTCAAATATCATAGCCTCATAGGTTTATCTCACACTGACTGGCGTGATAAATTGATGGTGTATGAATACATCCATGGTGAAAATTACGCTGTGTTCACGAGTTTATTGTCGTTTGTTTGTATTGTAATTATAAAACGGTGATTATTGTGTTTGTTTTGAGAGAGAACATAGGAGCAAAAATGTTCATTTAGATAACATAGAGAACACCGAAATTACAGTTATGTTTCACATTGTAGCGTTTTTTTTTTAAGTTGATTGTAATTTTTTTTATAAACTTTTCCTCTCACTTATAGGTACATGTTTGCATTATTTATTCCAATATTCTTTTTTTCAAAATTTAATTGCTAAGCAAACGTAACTTTACATGGGTTCTCAACCCAGAGGCACGAGTATTTTACGCATTGCGCTAACTTATTCCGGTAATGTGGAAGCCGCAATTTCACGTAATAAAGTATAAAAGCAACAAGCGAGGCTTATAATATGAATTCACAGCTTCTTCCTACTTAATGCCGGGTACTTTATGACGAAATACTCGTTAATCTCGTTTTTGTGGACGTTTGGTAGGTTTTTTAGTAGGTTTGTGATCTCTGACTGTTTTACTTTTGTTTTTTGGGACCTCCCAAAGTAGCTTGGTAGTCGTATTTTGCTCTGTAAACTAGTAAAACCGACATTTTGTGATCATCAATCAATAAATAATAACCATAAAAAGATAAAATAAGCATGAAAACACACAATTACGTTACATTAATGTTATTTATTTAATTGTTGAATTACATAAATAACATCAATGTTTGTATAACGAATGGTAAACTATGGCTGACCTTTGATGTATCTTAACAGCTATTGTATTATCCTTATGTGAAAAATAAAAGTCCATTCTTTTCTACTCGTAACAAATTTCAAAATGTATTATTCTATTTGAATCACATAAAATCCCTTTTAAAACTCAATCCTTTATAATAAACGTCGCTCACCGATCACTGTTGGGAGCATGACGTGACAGGCGACTGTGACGTCACGTCGCAACATGTCCGCCACCCGATTAGTCGCCGCCGGATCAACGTCAGCTTACGAATATGGCGCAGATTGGCGGTCACTCAAACTGTTTGTATTTGAAAGTAATCGGTGGCTCACTTGGCATTTGAATTTTGGTAATGCTTGTTTGAGAGTTGAAAGGGACAGAGTGCTTGACTAATTGTCCGCCTAGCTTTTCTCCAACGAGGATGGAGCTGATTTTTAATGTATGTAAATAGTTTTCCGTCTGACCGCCACTGTTCAATTCCTAGACAATTTTGATATTCTATGATCATCATCATCATCATTTCAGCCGAAAGACGTCCACTGCTGGCCTCCCCCAAGCTCCGCCACTTTGACCGGTCTTGTGCTTCCCACATCCAACGGATTCCCGCGGCCTTCACAAGGTGGTCGGTCCTCCTTGTGGGAAGCCTTCCCGCTCTACGTCTTCCGGTACGCGGTCGCCACTCCAGAACCTTCCCGCCCCATTGGCCATCTGTTCTGCGAGCAATGTGCCCTGCCCACTGCCACTTAAGTTTGGCAATTCTTCGGGCTATGTCGGTTACCTTGGTTCTCCTGCGGATCTCTTCATTCCTGATTCGATAGCGTAGGGAAACTCCGAGCATAGCCCGCTCTTTGGGTGACTTTAAGCCTTCTGATAAGGCCCATTGTGAGTGACCACGTTTCTGTACCATAGGTCATCACTGGCAACAAACACTTCTTTATTCTACGATAGTACATTTTAAAATTTTCTGTACGTGAGGATTTATAATTGGCTTTCTGGTGACTATTTCTTCCTTTTTTATCTGTTTTATTAGCTATAAGTGCTCCATGTACTAAATAAAGAAAAAAAGAAAAATAGATTTATTTGTCGCAGAAACACTTGCATACAAACTAACAAACATGAAAACAAAACAGATTCATACCTTCTTACTAACACAGGACATAAATAGTCGGCAAATGTACACCGTGACTGTGGTAAGAAGGCTTCTACTCAGCATGATGCTGTGCTATGGAACCCACAGTATAGCGCTGGTTTAATAATATAAAAATCATGTGGGTGACACAAGTGACAAATCTACGTCATCGCCGCCGTGTTATCAGTAGTGTGCAATAATAAGTACCCAACCACCTTTATTACCTGTGCGAATACTATAAAACAATGAGGTATTAATTAACAATTACGTTGGAGTATGTTTTAATTGAATTGTTTCGTTTGACTAGAAAAACTAAACGGAATTTAAATGCTTCATATATTTTTTGCTGAAAATGTTTCAATAATTTTGAGTTTTGTTGTAATAGTTGGCAACTGGATAGTGACGTAAGACATATGTCACTCCCGGTATGCGAGACCTTGTTTTTTAGACCATGGTTAGTACTATGTATATTATGGTCCTGCTGACATACTACTTTGCCTTTGGTGATCCTGAATTATATAGTACAGTATGTCTATATGACAGTCGAAACCGATATAACGTGCTCTTTGAAACTCAACAAAAGTAAACCGTTGAAAATAGATACAGGGACACAATAATTGAGATAGCGTGACTGCTACGTCGTAGCTCGTCGCTGACGTCACCGCTACGCTTGCTACGTCGTAGCACGAACGCTACGCGAACTTCTTGAACTCGTTTGTGTTCTATTTGTGGATGCAAGTCTTACATTATGACTTGTGTCTTGTAGTAACTATACAGGGTGTTTTATTGAATAATCGACAAAAGGGATAGGGAGTGTTATTTGCTATCAAAAGTGTTTTATTATTCTTTTTTATATTAACACAATTTTTAGTAACTTTCTAGAACCAATTGTACATAAAGGAAATCACCAGTTTCGGCGAAGTGTGGACAAGATGCCTGGTAAAATTAATTTTACTAAACAATATGATTAATTATGAAATAAATATTGTCGCACATCACATAGTTGCTAGTACATTTACAAAAATTCGAAATAAACAGTATTTAAACTATATCCACCAGTTAAAAAGCATAGCCATTTCTTAGACGCAGTGTTACCATCACGGAAATAAAACATCAATTTCAGTCTGTAATCGATTAGATGATCAATTACAGTAACCAAAAAAAGTGATTGTCTGCAAAACGAGTACCGATCAAAACTGTATGAAAAGATTATACTCATTTCAATTGTTTTAAAATAAAACAATAAAAAACGTTATGAATATTTAAACAATTTTTTTCATGACAACTCTAACTATATCGCTCATAGAGATGGTCGATCCGCTTGCTTTGTATCGATATTCTGCTTCGCAATGAATCATTTCGACCCGAGTATCGTTATTAATCGCTTTTAACTAATAATTTTTAATATGTTTGCCTTTAATTAAATTCAATGTCTTACTATGGCAAACAGAGTCCTGGTTTTGCCCGAATAATTCTGGCAATGTCAGTAGTGTAAAACAACGGCCCGCCTCAATAGTATTTTTCTTGAGATTTTGATTTTTCAAATTTAACTAAACACATGTAACCTTAAAAGTAGGAAAGTGGACCCCGGACTCCGAAAGGATGCAACCAGGAAAACGCGAAGATGATGATGAACTTCATACATGTACATAGATCTGACCACTACAATTTCTGCCAGGGGTGCGGGTTGTTCGAAAGGATACCGCGGCCTTTGGCACACAAGCAACTGAGGGAACACAGGTGGATATTAGTCAGTCAAAGTCTGACACGTCCTCCTGCTCCACCCAGACCAAGAGAAGTTATTTGATGATTTCCCAACCTCAAAAAAAAACCACTACAATTTTACAGTACTCGTAATTCGATTTTTGATCTGATCCTCACTACCTTTATCAATTTACAGTAGTGGATCGTATATTGTTTTTTTTTTTGGGTGGGAAATCATCAAATGAATTCTCCCTCTCTAGGTGGAGTGGGAGGGCGTGTCAGACTTTTACTGACTAAAACCCACCCGTGTTCCCTCAGTTGCCTATGTGCCAGGGGCCGCGGTATCTCTTTCGAGCAACCCGCACCCCTGGCAGGCATCGGCCTTTGCGGGCACCCATCAGTTGTTGCTGACATCTCTTTGAGGCGCGCGTGGAACACAACGCGCTGTTGACCCGGGCTTGGTCCTTACCGGACAGCGAGCTACCCATTACTCGCCGTCCGCAAGCCCGCGCCTACGGTGGCCGGGAATCAGCCTGGGATTCCCGACGCCCAGGGCGTCTCCTGCGAAGGCCACGGCCGTGAGGACGCATGTACTGCATCTCCCTCACGTGCGCCGCCTCCCTCTTTGCGAGTGGATCGTATATTGTTGAATCGATGTAAAAATCCTTCACATCCCGTTATACTGACCCACTTGAGTATCGTTACATATCGAACATCCCTTACGTCAAGTGAAATTACATCTTGAGTCATTTCACTTGACGTTAGGGATGTCACAGCTGACAACAATTAAAAAACTATTCGCTTTTCTTTCGTGCAATGTGGATTTTATTGTGTTTACTCGATATTTCAAATGTTTTTCTTATAAAGGACTCCGATACCGCTCCTCGTGATAACTTGGCCGTCCTCTCGGACACTGAATCTGCACCTCACGCTGAAAAAATATGCATAATACAAAGATTTTATCCGGTAAGGTTTCAATTTGTCACATACCAGATAAAACATATTTTTGCATCTTGCTACAACTTTATTTTCAAATTTGCTTTTTTATAGATAAGTAGTTTATAAAATGCAAGTCTTTTAATAATAAAAATCTTGTCCACGCTTAGCCAGAACACCCTTACAAACTGAGCAATGCCCTTTGCATTATAAATCTAATACCAAAGTTATTACGTTCTATTACAACCATAAACAAAAAAAACTAATGACGACATGAAAAAAAATCATCTCAATTACAGTGATAATCTTGTTTCTCGTTGATAGCCCGTTAACGATGGTGACGGACAAACAGCCATAGTTTATATGGGAGAAAACATATAACATCTGACTTTCCCTATCCCTAAGAAAATTGTGTCGATCCTCTTACGAAATATTCTGTACTAGCTTCTGCCCGCGTCTTCGTTCGCGTCAAATTTCTTGCTCCCCGACCCACCCCGTTGCTCGCCTCGCCTACCCGTGCGAGTACTTCGTATTCGTGACTTTTTTCTCTTTGCTCGGCTCCTAAGGGTCTTAGCGTGAGGTTATATAGCCTATAGCCTTCCTCGATAAATGAGCTGCCCAGCACTCAAAGAATATTCCAATTCGAACTAGTAGTTCCTGAGATTAGCGCGTTCAAGCAAACAAAAACCGAAAATACAACATAACAACAAATTGAACGAACATTATCGAATCGGTTACAGCTAAAATCGAATGCGTCTGCGAATGCGAATTCGTTCAATACTAATGTTCATTTGACGTTTCCAGTGATTTTTAACCGAGCTACAGTGTAAAGTGCTGTATTATTTGTGGTTATGTCGGTGGCTTTATTGTTTCGGTTATTGGTCGGTAGTGCGTAGCCTAATTAAAATGGTTCAATTAGTGTTTATTGAAACACAGAGGTGTAGACATTTGGTTTGTAATAGATACGATTCGCTGACGTGGACAACGTGATATTTAATAGTTCTTATTTTGTGTTAACATAATGAGTTCTTCATCATTACTAACTTACCGCCGAAATATTAAAGATAAAAGATTCTAACAACATAATTAGAGCCCAAAATTCTGACAACCATAGCATACCCAGTTACTGGGTTGTCGAGGTTATGAAGAGGTTATGGAGTATCTACTCCCTGTAAAATACTCGTATTCAGATGCATCTAGTTAGACACTTTGATTGTAGTGTGCACTTCTTTATATGTAACTAGCTTTTGCCAGCGGCTTCGCCCGCGTGGAGGTCGGTGTATTATACATATAAACCTTCCTCTTGAATCACTCTATCTATTAAAAAAACCCGCATCAAAATCCGTTGCGTAGTTTTAAAGATTTAAGCATACATCGGGAAATAGGGACAGAGAAAGCGACTTTGTTTTATACTATGTAGTGATGAAAAATTCGCTTTTCATGTCTGTACGCTTAAATCTTTTAAACTACATAACGAAATTTTTATGCGGTTTTCATCTATATGTAAAAAACACCGACCTCCACGTGGGCAAAGCCGCTGGCAAAAGCTAGTTGATTATAAAACGATAGTTTGTTCAGGTATGTGTAAAATCTTAAAAACAATATCATCATCACTGAAATGCTTCCACAAGGTTCTAAATTGAACTGCAGCCGCTGAAATTTTTCCCAACAGCTCCACTAACACAAAAGACGAAATAATTAATCAATCCAAACTTTATAAACCCAAAAAGTCAAACTCAAACGAACCATAAAAATCAAACAAGGAGAAATCGTTTCGGAAACGTAAATTTTCCTGTTTTATCACCCGAAATAGACCTTCGGAAAATCCCCACGATCCGAATGTCAAATAAAGCTATCAAAGTTGATTCTGACCGGGGGTGGGACCGAATAGTTTTGTGATTACTTTACAAAGGATCGAATGATGACAGACTCGACAACCGTCCTTGTCGACATTTTTATTGCCTCACCACTAGGGTTTCCATTTCGAAATATGAAAACCAGAATTTTGCAAAAAAAATCCGGACAGTTTCCTTTTTAATCCTTCTTTTAAGTTATTTTTCGATAAAAATTACCTGAAGTCGAATATGGATCTGGACGGATGGTAACCCTACCCGCCACTAGCTTGTGAGAAAGGTGGTCCAGGCAGTTAGATGCTTTGTTGAAGTGTCATTAATCAGTCGAAATGGGAGGATGAAAATAATAATGTCCTAACGTATATTTCTAAGTATTGGTTGGCTGCGAAAAATTTATGGTTTGTTTTCGTGATTACAGCGTTGAAAGTGGCTGTCATGGGTGTGTTCTAGTAGTGATTGTCTTTTGTTATTTGATTCAGTGTAAAAATATAATTATATCCCACTACTTCAACTTTGTAATGTTTGTACCTATGTTTCTTAAAAGTATCTCGCAGACCTGCAATGATTTATTTATGTACATATCACTTGTATTCAATTCAGTGCACAAACAATTAAAAAAAAACACTCCAACATATTCTTCAACATTATATTCGCAAAATAAGTAAAGTAATGTTCAGGAAGGCGACACGGTAAACAAAATATCGTACTAAATAACCCTTTGTGCAAACAGAGCGTAGCCCACCCTTAACCCAAAATATACTGTTACATGAGTCCATATCCCATAAACTTCCTTCTTATATACACGATACATACATTCTTTAGATGAGAAGTTTACATACAATCAACTTTTAGATCATTCACATTATGGCACAAAGTATTTTGTGGGTTGGTTGAGCATCGTGGCTAAATGATAGCAGCCACATCGTGGATGGGTGATCAACTATAACATATCGAGACTCCTCCATGCCTCGGAAAGCACGTTAATCCGTTGGTCGTGGCTGTCATTCGTAGATCTTCGGGTCGTTCGGGTTTTTTTTTTTTTGAGGGTGGGAAATCAGCAAATAACTTTATCCGCTCTGGGTGGAGCAGGATGGCGTGTCAGACTTTTGCTGACTAAAACCCACCCGTGTTCCCTCAGTTGCCTGTGTGCCACGGGCGATGGTATCTCTTTCGAACAACCCTCGTCGTTACGGGTAGTCAGAAGCCCAAAAGTCTGACAACCAGTCTTACCAAAGGGGTATCATGTTACCCAGTAAATGGGTTGTGGAGCACAGATAGGCAGTCGCTCCATTGAAAATACTGGTATTCAGCTACATGTGGTTAGACTTGAAACAGTCCCCAATATAGTTTGGAAAAGGCTAGGAAGATTGATGATTGACTTAAATGTAACTAACCGATGGGGCTCGTAGCCATGTCTCGCGTCTGAGCCTATCTCAAAAGTAAAAATTTAAAAAGTTTATACAGGGTGTAACAGAAACCCTATTGCTGTCCTTAAGTACTAAAGATAACAGCTGGTGTAGAATCACTATACATAGTTTCAGCTAAAAATAAAATACTACAAGAATTGATACCAAATTTTCGGTTTCATATGTTTCTTAAATTCAAATCATAACAAACGTGTCCCCGCACTACGTAGGTCAATAACTTTCCACGTTACTTGCTAATATCACGATAAACCTCTTCGGAGTGATGTTTTGTTTCAATTTGAAAAGTTCGGTTTCTGGTATCAATGTATTAAAATTCTCATAACTTCCGAACATGTAGAGATAGGATTAAAAAACCCTTCCAATATTGTTTGATATCATCCAAAGAAGCCGTGCCCTTGGTATGTATATGCCTTTTCTGTTAAACGTTGTATATTTGCAACTTCACCGGTTTCAAAAACAGATGTTTTCGTGCCGTGTACCCCTTTTGTAGACTAGGATTGTAGAAAAAGCAAAGAGATCTATATCAGAGTTCCATTAAAAGGATGCCAAAAACGTTCAGGATTACATGTCGGAATTTAAATGTCTTTCCTTGTATGTGTCCCCTTATCTGCCATAGCTTTACACTTTATATGTTGTAGCTATTTTTTTCTATTCTAGGATAGCACGTTCAATGGATGGTCTGGAATGTCATTCGTAGATCTTAGACAGTTTTTACGGGTAGCCTAAAAGTCTGACAACCAGTCTTACCAAGGGCTATCGTGTTGCCCAGTAACTAAGCTGTAGAGGTCCAGATAGGCAGTCGCTCCATGTAAAATACTGGTATTCAGCTGTATCCGGTAAGACTGGACGCCAACTCCAACATAGTTGGGAAATAGCTAGGCAGATTGTTTGACTCTAGGTACTGAACTAAGAATTTCCTGAGTATAACTAATTTAATTGCTCAAATGTTTCATGGCATGCACCTTGTTATCGCTCTTTAGCAGCAGATCCATGCCTCTGTTGATGGCAGTGATGCCTGTACCTAGTTTCTGTTGAGACGCTGTTAGTGTCTTGTCACGATTACGCACCATGTCTGGTACCGCCGCTGAGATTTCTGCGTTCAACTTTGGCGCTTGTAAAAACCTACAATTGTCTGGCACAAGGTACTCTTTCAGTAGCACATCTTTACTTTCTTTAGGCATACCCTTCCTCAGCAAAGGAAGCCACAATTGTGATAAATTACCGTAAATGTTGTCACCATAGTCAGGTGAGTCTGACGTGGATTCGCCGAGGGCTGACAGCAGATCAGGATCTAGTTAAGGTTCTACGCTGGAACAGGTGTTCTCTTGAGGACAGGATGCCGCCGGACCATCATGCTGGTCGGGGTTATAACCGGGTTCAGGTTCCACTGCTTGCGAAATATCGGGTAGAACGGATATTGTTTCCATAATGGTTTCATTATCATTACCCAGGGCCTCGACGGACTCTTCGTTACCTGTAATTACGATTTGCAATTAAGGTTGTGAAGATAATCATTTGAGGGTAATGGAAAATATAGTTGCGGAATGAAATTTAGCACGTTAACGATACATCTACTTTAGATTGTACTTATTTATGTGCTTGTTTGTCATCGTTGAAGACTCGCAGTCAACCCCGATGCAATATTTTAGAATATTTTTTTTTTTTTTTAAAGGACTCACCCTAAAACATTAATTTATATCATTTTCGAGCCACACGTGAGAAAAACATTTTTAAACAGTGTAAAAAGGGACCGAGATAATAAATCACTCGGACACCATTCCGTTTTTCTATTGCCTTTTTACACTTGGTAACATAATGTTCTGGCTTTTACGTTTACCTTTAAAAATGTAAAGAAAAATGTTTTTTTAAATTCATATTTGTTTCACCAAATATAATAAATTAATTTATTAATACTTTGTTATCATAGTTGTTAAATTGATTGTATATACTATTGTCTCCTATAAGAGAAGGAGTAGGTATATCTACTTAATACCTGATGTAGCTAAATATATTTATGTTTATATATTTGGTTGAAGATCCTAAATAGATAAAATATGAAGGAATTTTAATAATAGTCCTACTGTGTAGAGAAGATATTGGGAAAATTTAAAAAATATGCTAATCAAGTCTTAGAAAAAGCTCTAGTACCCACTGCACCTCAATCTTCCACCGATTTCATACTTTCTGAATTGAACTCATGCTACAAGCTATAAGCTCATGCTATAAGTAAGTAAAAGTCTGCTTGAATAGCATTTCATGGGCTCATGGTACGTCAGTAGGTACATGATTTAGTAATAAGACTGTACTGTAGAGTGTACTAATAAAATGTAAAATAAATCAAAAGTAAATCAAAATGTAAATGGCAAAATTAAGAAAATACCAACATTTCCCCGGACCGACATCTATCACTAAAATATAATCCTATTCAGGTCACCGCACAAGTTTTTACTTGAGGGTCGTCCTAAGTGTTTCCCTGTGTTGTGGACGCAACAGCCGACGGCCGGTAAATAGACGGGCCTAATTAAACAAGTTGGGGCGCTGTGCAAATGCACGGATTTTGTTACGTGATTAAATTAGTTCAATGTTTACCTTTCACTGTTTATTGTTTAGGTAATGCTTTTAGTGACAGTGAATTACATGAGTTATTAAAGTGCTTTAGAATTGTTCCATTAAGAATGACGTTAATTTAAAGCCCTTTTTCATCAAATTGCAGAGATGTTTTAAACTGTCAATATAAAAGTACAGTTTAGCAGCATTAGATTAAAAGCCACCGTCACCTCATATAACCCACAGTAATAAATAAATAAAATAAATAATAGTTAAAAAAAACTAAAAATCATGCTTTAAAAACCAAACTAAAAAACTAGAAAAAAAATGGGTAAAAATAGCGTGGCGTGCTTTTTGGGGTATTTTTATAATCAATTGTATGTATCAAGCACCCCACGCTTTGTTTATTTTTTTTTTTATATTTTTTTTTTGCAAATGGCGTAATGTAACGTAAATAAAATTAATGAACTGTCATCGGTCCCTGATAAGTGCTCAAAGTTTCTTAAAAAAAAGTTTCTAAAGCTAATAAAAGCGTGTTAAAAAGAAGGAAAACCATATCTTCCAAACAACCCACCACCTCCAAACAGCTTCTAAGTAAAACAGTGTTTTGACCATTTATGTTTTCCCCTTGTAAAATCATATAATACAGTCCACTATTAATCAAGTCACCGTGTTTTAGTCCTCGTACCAACTTGGAGCTATTACCTATTCCTGTTTGCTACTCTACTTTAAGTTAATATAGATTCACCTACCCGGCGACGGCCCGGTAACCCGGTGGCAGCAAGTAAATACATTAATCCTCTGTTGTATAAGAAATAAAAACAGCTGTCAGAATATATCATCAATTTTATCACTACGTTCCAAACCCCTACATTAAAAAGCTGGTATAGATCGTGGCACGTCAGCTGAACCAAAATCAAAACAAACAACCGAAGGTAGGAGCGGGTGCACTCGTTGCCTCGCACGGAAAAACAATGAGGTTGCCGTCTAGCATAATCATTGATGTAAAGTGTAATGAAATTTGGAAATAAATTGCAGATCACGGCACGTTAGTTAAACCAAAATCCACCATTTTGGTTCAACTTCAATGCCGCGATCTGTACACACTTTCACATTTCTTAAATACAACCAACCTTTTTATCGTATTTACTCCTTCCCACTCCATTTACAATAGGAGTAAGTACGCTAGAACATTTTAAATGAAACCTCCCCTTCCGCAATACATTTGTTTCTGAGTCTCGGAGTTATCTGGCCTCCTTCGTACTTAGTTGTCAGTTTTATTTTTTCATGTTCGGAACGTTCGCCGTCTTCGCTTCGGAATTTTTCGGCTTTGGCATCGTGCCCGAAGTAAGAATAGGATTCTTTCCCTTGTGGTACTATTACTTATACCTACATGTAAGTTATTAGGTAGGTGGCTCGAAACTTGGAAAGTATTGTACACATTCTTTTTCAAATACAAAGTTTCTTATACCTTTTGAAAGTGATATTTGATAGTTTCTACTTTATTTATTTGCGAGAATTTTCCTGTCAATAATGGCGTTATCCTCAATAGGTTTCACGTTCACATTTTGCAAACAAGTGCGAACGTGATCCAATAATGTTAATTCCATACATTCATCATAAACAGCCCGACTTCACCGACTGCTGGAGCATAAGCCACTCTTTTCTTGTGCCAATCACCACGCTCCTATGCCAGCATCATCCAGGTTCTACCAGCGATGGCAACATTGTCGTCCGTCTATATTGCCGCCTACCGACACTTCGTCTTTCAGACCTTAGACGCCACTCGGTCACTGTCTTACTGCACCTGTCCTCACTGTGCCTGGTCGGCTGTCCTGATGGTACAGTCGAGTTCATTCATACACCGTGACATTTTAGTCGTCTTACAACGGCAGCCCACTTCATGTATCCAATTATTACTAATCATTTACTTTAAAAATATCATATTTTTGGATCTATGAATAATAATTAAAAAAAAATATCATTCACTAAAACCCATGTTGTAGTTTTGAACACACTGTTATGGAGATGGAATGAATAATAATTAAATGTAATGGTATTATGGTAGGCAAAGGAGCTTTAAAAGCCGTAGGTTTGACGATAAATCACTTTATGTTTAGAAACATAAAATATTCACGCCTTTAGTTCACGAATGTTTGGGCAGAGGTGTATGTACAAAATATTACCAGTATTTTTAAAAAGTATCGACGGAAAATGACTATATGAATTAAACTTCGTATGTTTAATTATTGACGATTCCAGTCTGCATACGAAAATTCAAAAAAATATATCCAATAGTTTAATACGTCACTATAAGCGAGTCGGCTGATCGGCAAAATCCACAGCCGGCCCATCACTACTAAGTGCGAGTTTCACCATTGCAACTAAACCTGATCAGCACTTTCAAACGGCATTCATAAGCTGTCAAAATTCCACAGTTAATAATGACACTGACAGCTGTTAAACTTTTAAGAGCTTTCAGTTTCATTTGTTAAATTCGCCCTAAGATTGTTTGAAAAAATCACTTTTACAATTTCGATGTCAGGATTTAATTTATGTATTTTACAATTTCAAAATAATCAAATTCAATTGTTTTGTTAGTGTTTTCGTTTATTGTTGTATTTTCGTCTCCACATCGTATTTGTTAACTCTTCACTCTTATTTGTTTTGGAATCTGAAACCCAATAAAGCTGTTGCCACAAACAGTCGTTAGCTAATAGCTGGAAGCGTTTTCCCACGTCTATGTTGTCTCTATAAATATCGAGATAATCTGTTACTGAAATAACATTTTACTAACAACAGCAAATGTTGCTTTAACTGTTGGTCAATTGACAACACGATGTTTCTTTTCATAAGTATCTCCAACCAAAATAAACAGGGTCAAATTAAATTAGCTAGCAAAACTTTACCCACGTGTTGGGCATCGATATCGAAAACCAATGAAAATAGAAGGCAACTTTGTTCAAAATTTTAAATGGCACTTAACGACAAAAAATATCTATGTTCCACAAAAATTCATTCGCCCATTTCAAGTACAAATTCTTTTTTGTTGTTTTTTCTTGTTCCATTACTTTTCGATATCGATACCCAATACGTGGTAAAGTGTTGCCAGCTAATTTAATTTGACCCTGTAGACACAATACGTACATGAAACATAAATAAATGGGAACATCAGGTACCTACTTTCACTCTTATGAGACCACAGTACGTACCATAAAGTTAACAACTTAGGAAACGAAGCTTCCAAAGTTAACATATTAATTGTTAAAATGTTCATAGAGAGCTTGAAATAATTTTGAAAAATTCGGATAAAGGTAACAGTAAAACTTAAACTTTAAAAATATATATATTTGTTAGGTTTGAAATCAGAATTAGCTTCAGAAAATGTTTAGAGTTGCAGAGCGTCTTGGGTCCGATCGGGAAAAGTGTTAAAGCATCAGGTTTTTCAATAAACAATATTCTCAGCAGCAAGAGTCTGAGTTTGTACCGGTCATCAACGTAAGGCGCATCCCTATTACATGAGACTATTAAAATCTGCTTAACTCGTGTGTTATGTTTATGTTAATTCCTACCATAAAGAGCTAATCCTGTCTCGTTGGTCCAGAGGGCGCAAGCGGTACTTCTGAGTATGAGGTCCTAGGTTCTTTTCTCAGTCCGGACCAGTGTTATTGGGTTTTTCTATCAGGTAGTTCTCAGTGGCTGCCCGGAGTCTGGATCTGTGCCCGGTTGATGGCAATAGGCTCGCCCCAATTACATGAGACTATCAAAAATTTGCTTACCTCTTTAAGCGTGATATGTTAATTCCTACCATAAAGAGCTAAACCAAGGGGCCTACTCTCTAACTCCGTGAACGAAGATACGGGCTCGTACGACACTAGTTCAAAACTTCATAGTGAATCCTACAGCAAATTAACTAACTTTTTGGACGGGCAAAAACATATCGGGAGTAGGGACAGCTGTCGAATCGTGTTGTCATTCATTCTTAGTTCGGGCTCCAAACTAATTTTCTGTTCGTAAGTAATACGGAGTTGGAAACGCCCGACGACGGACTTCGTGCTTAGGGATTTTGCCCCCAGCCTTGTTAGTCTAGTGGTCGCAAGCGGTACTTCTGATCATGAGGTCCTGGGCTCGATACCCAGGTCGGCTAAATGTAATTAGGTTTTATTGTTCTAGCCCGAAGACGGCGAAATGTGCTCATGTTATAGGTACTCTGCCTATCTTTTTGGGGACAGTCGTGAAGTTATATAAAGAGCTAATTCTTACGAGAATTTAACGATCTTCCTACTATCCTACTATAATATTATAAATGTGAAAGTTTGTATGTTTGGATATTTAGATGTTTGGATGTTTGTTATTAAATCACGCAACAACGGCCAAACGGATTTGGATAAAATTTGGCACACAGATAGATTAAAACCTGGATTAACACATAGCACACATCTTTTTATCCCGGTATTATGTTCCCGCGGGATATTTTTTTTACCTCCACGCGGGCTAAGACGCTGGCAAAAGCTAGTGACACTATAAAAATTTGCTTACCAAAGGGTAAGCAAATTTTTAAGGGTTATGGTATATTTACGTTAACTTAATTTAACTATCTTAGTTCAGAATCATGAATGACTGATGCACGGGAGTGTTTCATACAGACGCCATATGATATGGACGTAGGTACCTCCCGCGAACGTGGATCCACTTAAAACTTAAGCCCTTAAAAACTTTCTTTGGGCTTTTTGTGATATGAAAATGATGTCATAAGTTATATTTTTGCTGAGAATATTTCTATGAAGGTTTCAAACAGGGTGAATTCTCCTTCTTACCGAGTTAAAAAGGGAGGAGCTTTTCAATTCGGTTGTATTTTTTTAAATGTTTATTACCTCATATCTCCCTTATTTATGAAACGATTTGAAAAATTCTTCTTTGGTTTGCACGGATACACACACACACATTCGGTTAGTTTTTGATTATAGTTTATTCGCGTTAAGAAAATATTGCCTCATCTTTGTCACTTAGTTTAGGTACACCCCTTGGCCAATTAGATCATAGTAAAAAATCTTTAAAAAAAAAAAATAAACAACCGACTTCCAAAAAAACACTAAAAAGTGAAAAATAACTTTAATTTCGGAAGTCGGTGACTTTGGATATGTATTTTAATTTTTTGTCACTGCCTTCCGAAATTAAAGTTATTTTTCACTTTTTAGTGTTTTTTTGGAAGTCGGTTGTTTATTTTTTTTGAAAAAAGATTTTTATTTTTCACTTTTTAGTGGTTCACATGTGCTTACCCCTTCACAGCGTACCGGCGTGATGTTATGTTATTAACTGGTGTAATCAATTGACAGACATGAGATTTCAGCAATCCCTGTCCATTTGCTATTATTTATTGAGGAGTTCCGTTGCCTATCTCCGAAGTTCTTCATCAGATCTTCACCAAATTGAAATGGAACCACTCCGAGAAAGTACTCTTCCAAAAACTACACAAATTGCTTCAAGTGTGCCTATAAAATTTGAAGAGTTCTCTCTATTTCTCCAGGATCCCATCATCAGATCCTGACTTGATGATCATGGGACCACCTGGGAAGTATACCCTTTCAAACAAAAAAAAAATTATCCAAATCGGTCCAGCCATCTTCGAGTAATCGGGGAACATACATAAAAAAAAAATAAAAAAAAAAAAAAAAAGGTTCCGACGAATTGAGAACCTCCTCCTTTTGCAAGTCGGTTAAAAATAGCAAGCCGTGTTCACATTGACCAGATGCAGTAAGCCCTTCAGACATACACTATAATTTACTCTGATCTAATTGGTCAAAGGGCGTGGCTAAGCTGAGTGACAACGATGAGACACTATTTTCTTAACGGGAATAGGCTATAGTGGTTTTTGAGGTTGCTTCAATAATAAGTATTTTTTCCACTTAGTTTATGTTGATTATTTATAATAAATTCTTATTACTGTTATGTATTTACTTAGCAAGAAAAGGTATATGAATTTATCTGGGGAAGGTACCACAACTATAACGTGAAAAATAAAATAGTTTATTAAAAAAAAAAACACTGTGAAGTGAAAAAAAAACTTTAAAGACGGAAGTAGGTGGCAAAAAAACGAAAATCCAAAATCAACTTCCGAAATTTTCACTTTACAGTGTTTAATTTTGAAGCTGGTTGGTTACGAAAGAAAAAGATATTATTATAATTGATTACACCTTGTTTTAGAAGTAACTTTATTGAAAATAGCAAGAATACAAGGTCTTTTTTTATCGATCTTAAAGAAGGGATGATGTCATTAAAGTAAAAACCACTTGGAAAATTATTAATAATGAAACGGGTAAGTCGGTTAAACAGGAAGAACAACTAGAGATTATGGTCAACAACAAATTAGTTACTGAAGCTGCTGACGTAGCTGAGGCATTTAATGAGTTTTTTGCCAACATACCTTTAACTACGACTCGCAACTTAAATTCGTCCTCGTCTAAAGCGGAAAACCTTCTGCATAGTAGTGTGCCCAAATGTGGTCGCTTATTTAGTTTCGAACATGTAACGCCTCGTGATGTAGTTAGTATTTTTAACACACTTAAGTCTAAAAACACTGGTGACTACTGGGGAATCTCTATTAAACTTTTAAGTAATATAATCGATATCGTAGCCCCCTATCTAGCTATTACTTTTAATAAATGTGTTGACTTAGGAACTTTTCCCGACCTCATGAAGAGTAGTAAAGTCATACCATTATTTAAATCAGGTAATAAAAATAACGTTGGAAATTTTAGGCCTATTTCTATCTTACCGGCATTTAGTAAAATATTTGAAAAGTTAATACTCAAGCAGTTGCTAAGACATTTTAATTTAAATTGCCTCCTTCATGATGAACAATATGGCTTTACAAAAGGTCGTTCAACTACAGACGCGGGTGTTGCTCTGCTGAAACACATATTTAACGCATGGGAGAACTCACAAAATGCCATTGGAGTTTTCTGTGATCTTTCCAAAGCATTTGATTGCGTGCACCATGACACGCTATTGCGTAAACTACGTCATTACGGTGTTCAAAATGAAGCTCTCAACGTAATAAATTCTTATTTAAATAATAGGCACCAGTGTGTAGATATTAATGGTGTGAAATCGTCCGGGCTACCAGTTCAGTTAGGTGTACCTCAAGGCTCAATACTGGGTCCATTCTTATTCTTAGTGTACATTAATGATTTACCATTCTATTTAAAGGGTATCTGTGACGTTGTACTGTTTGCTGATGATACCTCTCTTATCTTTAAAGTAGACAGGAATAGACAAGATTTTGACGACGTAAACAGTGCACTCTCAAGGGTTACGCATTGGTTTACCACGAATAATCTAGTTCTCAATGCCAAGAAAACTAAATGTATAAAGTTCGCTTTACCGAATGTAAGAAATCTGGGACCCAACATCGTCTTAGATGATGAGGTGCTTGCAACTGTAGAATCGGCCGTTTTTCTTGGCATAACAGTAGATGCCAAACTTCAGTGGGGATCACATAAATCAAGCCTAGCGGGATGGCTCAGTTCGGCCGCTTACGCCGTCAGAAAAGTAAGACAATACACTGACGTTGATACAGCTCGGTTAGTCTATTTTAGTTATTTTCATAGCGTTATGTCCTACGGCATTCTGCTGTGGGGTAAAGCGGCTGACATTCAAAATATTTTTGTTCTTCAAAAACGAGCTGTTCGTGCAATTTACCAACTAGGTGCTAGAGTTTCTCTGAGAGAATTTTTTAAAGATATTGGTATTCTCACGGTGGCATCACAATTCATCTTCGCTAACATCTTTTATATTAGGCAAAATATACACTTATACAATAAAAACAGTGATACTCATAATATTAATACTAGAAATAAGGACAAACTACGTGCTCCCTTTCACCGGCTTCATAGGGTTCATAACTCATTTGCTGGGCTTGGTATAACCTTCTATAACAAGCTTCCTTCTTCTTTGTTAGATTTACATTTTAATGCGTTTAAAGCGAAAGTAAAATCAAATCTTTGTTCGAAGGCATACTATTCTATCAACGACTACTTAAACGATAAGAATTGTTGGTCGCTCTGATTAACTCAAGACAACGTTTATGTTCTTTCACCAGAATTAGCTTAACTACTGACAGGTCATATGAATTACTTCATATCATTGTTTATTTAACTTGACTGCATAAACCATTTATTTTTTTATTTTTTACTAATTAAATTTTCATTTATCGTTGAATGATGGTTATATGCTATTATTGTATAGAATCAAGTTCTTCCAACATAACAGACAGCTGTGCTGCTGGGGAGTTTGTTGCGCCACTTCTTCTTCCCAGCTAAAGCACTAGGAAGTGGTGAAGGGCGGGCTTTTTGGGGGGACTGTCTTATGTAATTTTGACGTTCAAAAAGTGCTGACTCTCAGCCTAGTTTGAATAAATGACTTTTGATTTTGATTTTGATTTTGAAAAAACCTATAATATATGGAAGTTGAAGTCCATGCATAACTTGATTGAGAATCGATTATTTAACTATTATCAGAGTACTATTTTTATAATTTATCTCTATTAAAAATCTGTTCCTACAACAGCCGTTAGCTGCAAGCTTCTAAAATTGACTCGGTTCGGCCAAGGGAACCTGATTTGAGTCTTGACTTTGATCGATCGAGCAAACAGCCGTGGTAAATAATAAACCGCAAATAATGATGGATTGTGAACGAAAACATTTTATTGGCAGTGACGGGCTTACGTTTATAATAGTTGTATAATATTGGTTAACTTTCATTTCTTGAAAAGCAACACTGTAGCACTAGCCAGCGGGTAATTACGCAATACACTAACAAATCGTAACAAATTATGAGGTATCTGGTATCGTATTACCCACTGAATCGCTCCATGTAAAGTAATGGTATTCAGTTGCATCCGGTTAGACTGGAAGCCGACCCCAATATAGTTGGGAAAAGGCTAGGCTATTATTTAGATATTATTGATCGTTTGTTACGCAAGTAGGGTGGTCGTAGTGCTGGCACTACGACCACCCTACTTGCGGTTACTACTACTGGTAGTACAGTGGCTCGCACGTCGGTGATGAGCGCAGTACCGGAGTGTCAATGGAATACGAAGCCAGTTGATATTTGTTTTACCACTGATGTATGTTCGACTGTGCCTGTTAGAGCTATTTATAAAAATACTACTACCTAACCACTGGCGGACTAGGGAGGGGGCGGACGCCTAGTCTCAGAGGGTCCATATCTGTTTAATGCAATCTCAAAAAACGCCAATTTACGTTCAGTAGGAAACAATTTGGAGTTGGAGGATATAAAAATCAACAAAACAAACTTCTAATTCAAGTTGCGTTAGCTACTGGATGTTAATCTATGATGAAATTTCTCCAATTCAATGGAATCCTGATATTTAAGATCATTCTAGAATTCCACACTTGTATTTTGATTACCTTAACTATTCCTCGGAAATCCAATTTAATATTATGGCACAATTTCTTGAGAATCGGTTCCTCGACTATCCCTTTCCGTTATGGGATATTTGGACTATTATAATATCCACAAATTTGCACGTTGATTAACTAACTAACTTCAAAGTACTTGGAATTGTTTCCTTAATGAACTTTTGACTTCCTCGTTGGTCTAATGGTTGCAAGACTTCTGCGGGGTTTCATTTTGAGAGTTCAACAACATTCATTGCGTTATATACGCTGTTAAGTTGACAATTTTTTCAAATATGATGAAGCAATGCATTACTAATTTCCGTTGTTCTATGGTTGCAAGACTTTTGCGGGGTTTCATTTTTTACGCTGTTGAGTAGATACACTTTTCAAATACTATAAAGAAATGAATTAGCACAGTCCTTCAATACTATTTCTTCAAATATTATGAAGCAAAGGATTAGCACGGAGTCCGGAGTCCGGCTCCGTGTGGTGCCGGACTTAAAGAGTAGCACCATCCCATCTCTTCCCGTGGGTATCGTAGAAGGCCACTAAGGGACTTACGAGAGAATGGGCAGCAGCGTTCTCTATGCATTTTATCACCATACTGCGATCACCAACCCGCCTGCCAAGCGTGGTGATTATGGCAAGCCCCCCAAATTGGGGTAGGCCTGTGTCCAGGAGTCGACGTCTTCCGACTGAAATGATGATGATGATGATTAGCAATTTCCTTAAAAATCCTTCAAATTGTGCTTGAAATTACGTTAAGCAATTTGGGTTCTGATCAAGTATTGGGTTTAATACCCAGGTTGGACTAAATATTGTCAGCTTTCCCATTACAAAATGTTCAGCCTTAATTTGAATTTGTGCCCGGTAATAGCATCAGTCTGCTTGTTGTCAGCCTTCTTGACGTGCTTCAAATCAAATCAAATCAAAAAGTCATTTATTCAAACTAGGCTGAGAGTCAGCACTTTTTGAACGTCAAAATTACATAAGACAGTCCCCCCAAAACGCCCGCCCTTCACCACTTCCTAGTGCTTTAGCTGGGAAGAAGAAGTGGCGCAACAAACTCCCCAGCAGCACAGCTGTCTGTTAAGTTAGAAGAACTTGATTCTATACAATAGTGGGTAATTAACATTACGAAACACAAAAACATTAAATTTGCCATATCTCAGCTAGCACAGGCTTATATACCAACAAAACATTGAAAACATAGTACAGGCAAATAAAATAAACCAACACATGAACTAATATAATTATATAACCTGTCAGTAGTCAAGCTAATACTGGTGAAAGAACATGAACATTGTCTTGAGTTAATCACAGCGACCAACAATTATTATCGTTTAAGTAGTCGTTGACAGAATAGTAAGCCTTTGAACAGAGGGTGGATTTAACTTTAGCTTTAAACGCATTAAAATTCAAATCTAGCAAAGAAGAGGGGAGCTTGTTATAAAAAGTTATACCAAGACCCACAAAAGAGTTATGAACCTTATGAAGCCGGTGAAAGGGAACACGTAGTTTGTCCTTATTTCTAGTATTAATATTATGAATATCACTGTTTTTAGTATACAAGTGTATATTTTGCCTAATATATAAGATGTTGGCCAAGATGAATTGCGATGCGACCGTGAGAATCCCAATATCCTTAAAAAAATCTCTCAGAGAAACTCTAGCACCTAGTTGGTAAATGGCTCGAACAGCTCGTTTTTGAAGAACAAAAATATTTTGAATGTCAGCTGCTTTGCCCCACAGCAGAATGCCGTAGGACATAACACTATGAAAATAACTAAAATAAACTAACCGAGCTGTATCAACGTCAGTGTATTGTCTTACTTTTCTGACGGCGTAGGCAGCCGAACTGAGCCTTCCCGCTAGGCTTGATACCAAACTACTTTGCTACCAAACAAAACAGCACGTGTAAAAAATGCGTATAGAAACTTGTTATTTCTGTTCGTCCAGGGTATATCCTGGACACGGGATCCAGTTCGTCAGAAATGACTGCAAGATTTTCAGATTTTCCCGATCAAAACGCCATGCAGCGTTCAAAAAGAAGAAGAATCCGCGTAAAACCAGTCTGTAACGCTGGGACACAGGCCTCATCTCTCTGAGAGTGATTGGGCTGCAATTTACCACGCGGGCCCAGTGCTGCTTGGTGTAATAGTCTAGGCTCACACTCGACGCCCTCTATTACATGAGACTCGAACATAACTGACTGGCGAAATGTCTGCCTAGCCCTTCAGGGAATTCAAGCGTTATGTTACATTGTTTCCAGAATCTATTCTAAAATCCAACGACAGCACATTTCAGTAATCTGTTCTTGCAGACATAAACAGAATGTTGAATGTATTTGGTTTCGTTACAACACAAACAATGGAATTTACTGCTGAGAACGTGTTTTTATTTATTTATTTTACGGTCTGAGACTAATTAAAACTTGATAATGTGTTTTGACTTCGAATGCTGTTGACTATAAAAATAAGCTTTTCTTAGTGAAAATATAGGAATATGCAACTATTAAAGAGGTATAGAGGAAGTGTGAGAAGAAGCTTTTATTTTTTGTATGGCTTAGGTACTTCAAGGAATTACTTTGAGGGGGGCTCCACGGTTCGATCGATCAGGTTAAGCTACGCTTGCCGCGCTCGGTCCGTGGATGGGTGACCATCTTTACATACCGAAACCCTTATGTGCCTCGGAAAGCATGATAAGCCGTTAGTCCCGGCTGTCATTCGTGTAACTTTCACAGTCGTTACGGGTAGTCAAAAGCCAGAAAGTCTGGCAACCAGTCTTACCAAAGGGGTATCGTATTATCCAGTTACTGGGTTGTTCAGGTCAGCTAGGCAGTTGCTCCATGTAAAATACTAGCATTCAGCTGCATCCGGTTAGACTAGAGGCCGACCACAATATAGTTGGGAAAAGGCAGATTTATTGCCTTCAAAGACTTTTCTAATCAAGTATTTGGTACATTTACTCTTAATTTAAAATGAAACAATAGATATTAATTTAAAATTATACCTACATTCTCTCGCAATATTATAATTAATACACTTCTAACAAAGAGCTGTATTAATTACAATTTTGGGGGATTCATCATCCATTATGGACTTACCTACTTCGTAGCTTATATACAAACAACCCCAACTTTCAGAAAGTACCTACCTTAAAGTGCGTCATATTTCATGGCACATTGAACTCTAATAACCATAAGCTTGAACACAAATTCATTCGGAGAATATAATTTTTGGTATGTTCCAGTAAGGCAGGCGGTATTTGTCACTACCGAGCCACAGAATCCCGGTTGACGGGTGTTGCAAGTCTGTCAGACCAATAACGAAGTCAAAACAAAAGACTTTCGACCTCACTCCTTCACAAATAAGTATTAGTATCATTTAATAGCGGAGAATGATGACAATTATTAGTCTTCTCCCAACCTTAGACTACGGATGGAATTTGTTATTTTCGCGAAAATTATCTGTTAATAAATTGAAGCTTGTCCGTTGCAGGCATAGACAATGGCCGCCATTTCACGCTTGTTCCGTTCACACATTACCTCTTTTGTGTTGTCTGCGTTCATTGAGTTATGCTCTCGTGAACATTTAGCCGAACTTTGTATAAAGGTCATGAACGGAGTATGAATAGGAGTATGAAATTGATGGAAGGGATATACTATTCTCCCTTTCTTTTTTTCACTTAGTGTTGTTATCAACTATGAAGAATATACGTTTAGTATCATACTCTAAATGGTTCTGTTATATTTAATTACGAGTTATTCCGAACCTGACCCGAAATCCTAACTCGGTCGCGGGTTAGGTAAGGAACTTGAAAAAAAAAATATTTGCTCCACCCAGAGAAGTTATTTGATGATTTCCCACCCAAAAAAAAGCCTTCCTAACCTGACACGACGTATCGTTCCTGTCATAACCCGAATTACGTTATAGATAGATTTTCCTTTTTTCTCTATCTTAGAATAAAAAGTACCTATTTGTCAAATCAAATTTTAATATTTACTATACGTAAGTAATCAAAATATTACACTAACAATTAACGAAAAAATAACATATTATTTTTTCGTTAATTGTTAGTGTAATATTTTGATTACTTCTTCTAGTAAAACTTCCTATAGTAAAATAGAGTCAACATGATTAATCACTACATACATAGTATAAAACAAAGTCGCTTTCTCTGTCCCTATATCCCTATGTAGGTATGCTTAAATCTTTAAAACTACGCAACGGATTTTGATGCGGGTTTTTTAATAGATAGAGTGATTCAAGAGGAAGGTTTATATGTATAATACACCGACCTCCACGCGGGCGAAGCCGCTGGCAAAAGCTAGTAAACAAGATAATCATTTACTTCTCCCAGTTAATGATTTACAAAATAATATAAGTATCAACATAGCTGTATACTTACAGATATGATGATACCTTTTATTTATATAACATACCATCACGCCTATATTCGCGAAGGGTTAGGCAAAAGTGCACCTATAGTATCACCAACAATTCGCCAGTTTAAAGTTCCAGTAAGAGGGCTTGAGCCTAATGCCATAAATGCTAGAAAAAACCCAATAACACTTTGCCGACCCCGTTATCGAAACAGGATCTCACGCATAGCGTAGCGCATGCTAGACCAATGAGGCAGGATATATTTTCTGTAAACCGTCAATTTATTAATAATATAAAAAAATTAATAAATCATTTATTTGGACCAAACACTTGTACATATTTCATAAACCTGCCAAACTGCGTGACAGTTTGTCGGCAGGATTAGCGATCGTTTTAAAACATTTGGTATCAACAAACTAATTTAAAATCTGAGTAGGTAGATACAGCTACTTTAAAAGGACGGTGGGAATACTATACTTATTATTCCAACATCGAAAAATAGCACTTACTTCCCAAGACGCACATAGCTCTGTATGTCTACTTAATAAAAGCCGTTTCTTGCCTTTCATTAATCACCATATGATTGGCATGTAATTAGCAACGCGCTGAAATCGTTCGTTAGTAGAAATGCACATGAAAACGATCGATTTCCAGTTCTACTATTCCATACGTTACTGTCACTTTACTTTAACAGTCCCGTATTCAATTATCAATTATGTTACCAATAAGCCATTAGTTTTTTTTTATATAACTTTATAGGCTGTCACATATGTATGAGTGATAGAAATGATATTCTGTCCCCGCATCCTAACCAAAGCGATCGATCGCACGAATGCGCGGTCGTCACTTTTTGTTCGGTGAACCTAAACGTGTGGTCGCGCCGACAAAGGGCGCTGTCCCAGTTTTCCGAACAAAAAGTGTCCCATGCCCGCGTTTATTTAAAAGCAATCGTCGCGTTCATATGTAAATTTTTGTTCGGAAAACTGGAGGACGCTTTCTGTAGGCGTGACCGCGCGTTCGAGTTCGCCTAATAAAATGAACGCGACGGTCGCGTGTTCGCACGACGATCGCTTTGGTTAAAACGCGACCTATAAGATGCAGTTTTTGTAAAATTCCATGTGTCACATCTGGACGGATACCTACTCTGCTATTCGATACGTCAATGTCACTTTGAAATGGCACGTATTTAATGGAACCTCAAATAATTCCTTTTTATTTTAGTAAAAATATTATTGAACATACATAGGTACCTAAAACATATAATAAGCCTTTAATATTTCCACAGCTGGGACACAGGCCTCCCAGTAGAGTGAGTGGGCTGTGCTCGTAATCTACCACGCGGGCCCAGTGCTGTTTGGTAGTTGTCACATGTCTTCGAATTTTAGTTCTAGGGCGTGCCGGTTTTTTAACCGACTTCAAAAAAAGGAGGAGGTTCTCAATTCGTCTGTATGTTTTTTTTTATGTATTGCATCTAGATCTGATGATGCGTTTCGGAGACAGACAACGGAACTCTTCAAAAAATAACAGTAAATCAACCGCGATTGCTGCTATCGCTTAAATATGCATTGTTTTGACCCCAAGGATGAAGAAATTATGAATTAGGGGGGTAGGTACTATAACTAAAAAGTGACAAATAAAAACTTTTACCAAAAAAACAACCGACTTCCGAAATTAAAGTTATTTTTCACTTTGTAGTGTTTTTTCGGAAATTGGTTTTTCGCGACATTTTCCTTACCGTTTTGAGAGCAATGGTTATGAAATGATTTACACAAAGTAAAGCGCCTGCCTGGGTTCGAACCCACGACCTACAACTCGTAAGTCGGGGCTCAGAACACTGGGCCACCACTGCTCATCACTGCTTAAGTGTGTTCATCCTACGCAGGCTGGCAACGGCGCATTTATAGCGGTTTTTCGTGTTTATTTCATTAAATACAAACAAAAGTAAACATGTTTTCAATCATGCACTATATCATTGATATGTTCAAGTTCGTATGCAATTTTTTTTACAGTTATTTTGGTATTTACTTATAAAAATCGACATGCCGTCAATTATTTTCTATTTGCATTACTTAGTGCGATTAAATGTTTATATTAAAAATTAAATGTTAAAAATAATTATAAATACTAACGGACTAGTGCTTGGCTGAAAAAAAAATGTACTTTTGTTTGTATTTAATGAAATAATCACGAAAAACTACTATAAATGCGTTGTTGTCAGCCCGCGTGGAATGAATGCTCTTAACTAATAAGTAGGTAAAATAACCGATTCCAAACGTTACTAAATATTTAACCAACTGTAGTATTGATTAACTAAAAACATACATAACATCACGCCTTATTTCCCCAAACGGAAGGGCAGAAGTGTACCTATAGTACAGCCACATTTCTCCAGTTATGTTTTTAAGTCCCATATAATAGGGGTGAACCTATTGCCATAAACCGGGCACAAATCCAGACTCTGGGCTGGTACTGAGAAATTTCATATACAAAAACTCAAGAACACTTTGTCCGACCTGGGAATCGACCAGCGATGGGCGTTGAATCAACGAACCAGTTGAATCAACCGTTGATCTCCTGTCAACGTATTAACGTTAACTGTTTATGAATCAACTAGTTGAATTTATCAACGGCGTTTATGAATATAACTCGTTTAAGAATCAACTAAACTAAATTTGCAAACGTACCTGACGAACTGAGCAAAAAATTTACGTTGAAAATACCATCATAGATTCCATGCGACGGTCATGTCGTAGAATTTGAACTCTAAGTAACGTACGCAAGAGTTGAATTTTGAAATATTTCTTTTAAGACAATTATACCATTAAAAGAATCATTGAACGCAGCGTTGAATAAAACCGTTCGATGAATGAACGGTTAACGTTACAAGTCGACAATAGTTGCACGAATTTAACTAGTTGATAAACGTAAATCAACGATAACGTTGCGTTAACGGAAAAACCGTCAACGAACCATCACTAGTCAATCGACCCATGCTCAGCAGTGGCGTTTACGACCACTAGACCAACGAGTTACAATGATTCCCCGCGGAATCTTATTACGATTCAAACTACGTCAATATCGTGTTTTGTAAGGAATTGAAATTTCATATTCTGTATGTTCCAAGACAATTTGTTGATATTTATTAGCAGATATCGTGTGTGATCTAAGAAATTGACGTGGTTTCGAAGTAAGGAATCGTTAAGTGGTCATAGTGAATCAGGGCCGAGGCAGCAGGCGGTATATTGATTAACTAAGCAACACAAGTTTTCCACAACACTTGAACTCTGCGGTATGACTTAACTTGTTATGGCCGTATTAACCTAATTTTTGGCTAGTCAAACATAAAGTTAACGATAATGTACTACGTTGTAGGTTTTTGTTTGAAGCCTGAAAGTTTCACTATGTACTGGGGAAAATATTAATATCTTGACATAATGTTAAAGTATTTTCGTTTTTCTATATTCCTGAGTCCTGAAAGTTTTCTATAAACATGTAAATCCCACCTAAGAACGTATGATTATTCTAATATCATACAGTAAACCTTGGCTGCAGTCGCGAAAGCACCATATAACACGATTCCTACCGGCTTCCCTTCGGGGATTCGCATTGGCAACTGTATCGCTATTAAAAAATGGCACGTCAATAGTGGCTACTACTGTCAAAAAATATGTAATTACACTACGGGTATATAATTCACCATAATATTCAAACAACCAAAAATTTTTGTTTTTAGTGTACAACAAAAAAAAATCTAAATGAACCCGGCGCCAAAACGTCATACTCGGGAATTAAAAATTCATGCAACAGCGATCCCGTAATAATTTCACTTTTGGTCACGTGGCACCGCTTGATATAGACGAGAGTAAGCCGCCGAGAGTACAACTGTTATGTGTTATGACAGAGATAGATGTAGAAAAAGTCGTCAAAACGGACGAATATTGCACATTTTATTTGTTTTTTTTATTGTATTTAATTCTTTACATTCCTATATTAATTTTAGAATGATAGTAAGCATACTTTATTGATAAGTTAAAGGCGATTTCGTTTCGGCTAATTCTCTATCAGAAAAATTGACACCTCGCCGCTGCTTGTCTGAGGGAAATCTGATGGAAATTCTGTTATGTCAGCTTCGAATGGTTGAAAGAATTAGCTATAAAAAGGTAGGGAAAAAAAGAAAAGAATATTATTCCTTTTTTTCCCCAATTAAAATACTATACCTAACTAGCGCCCGGTTTTAACAGCTTCACAAAGCTTCGAGATTTCTTATTAACATTGTAAGTTTATTATTAAAATAATATACAGATAAACTTTCCGAAATAAATTCTCAAACTGATGGTGAAAACCACATCTAAATACGTTACGTTTTTAAGATGCGCAACGCGGTCACAGATGCAGACACGAAAAGCGTCAATTTTATAACATGTATCGATATCAAATCAATCGATATAACTAAGTAGATGACAAAAATAGAAAGTAGCATTAACAGTCCAGTTTATAAAGCTCAAACAGTTACAGATACGACACCAAGTATACTGAATCTAAATGACCATTCCATCTTCAACAATTACATCCGTGAACCAGAAACGGCAACAGTTATTTTAGTAAACATCTTAACAGTTCCGACATTGGAAAATACACCTTCTATATTTCGAATTGTCTCACTCTTGGGACAACTAGACCAAAGTATCCCAGTATCCGAGTATCCCAGTATCCCAGGCCATTATATAACTCATTCTAAAGTTTATTTTAACAAAACTACTATGATAAAGTGGGGTAGTTGTCGACAGCTTTTATAAAGTTAACGAAGAGTTACTAGAGCGCCATTGCATTCAGAGCTTCGCAAGAATATTTATTTTCATAATTAATATTTTAAGTCTGATTATAGTTTAATTCGATTTGGACGAATAGGAATTTGTGAGGTTTGTTTGGTTGAGCGAATTCTTTGTTGCGTTCTTGGCTGTAAAGCTAATAATTAAGTAACGGTAAAAGTAACCAAAAATGAGGTAACCAAAATTGTAGGTGTTTTTCCTTCCTGATACCAGTGAAAAAGACCTTGATTAGGTAACCTAATTAGTACCTTCATCATATATTCGCGAAATTTTTGCCACCTAAGAATTTTCCGTTAGGTGGCACAATATATCATTCCTATGTCGCAAATCGAATTAAAACAGAGCTGCAATTTGCAAAAAACCAAAGAAAATTTGAATTTGGCGGGCTCAGCTGCGCGTTAATCTTAAAATCAAGGTGTAAAATCATAATGTAGGAAGGTAAGGACTTAGACATTTCCTTATGACATTGTCATCACTGAAGATAACGGGAGAAACACGGGATTTGACAAAGGCCCAGGGCGAAGAATTGTATGTTTGAGAACTAAATGACAGGACCAAGAATTTAAACCCAAATTTCGGCCAACCATAGTTCCACTAAAATTCATTTGCTCTATATTCCCTTGTAATTACATTCCATCCCGCTTTGGGAGTCCAGTGCTATAAGTAATTCAGTTATATCGTGGTACCGCACACTTTGGGCATATCACTAATATACCTAGGTAAGTTACCTATTAAGGTCCGGCTTTTTAGTCGATTCGCACGGATTTAGTCGCACATAAAACAGGCGAATATACACTTTTCAATTTCTGTAGGCCATACGCACGATGTCAATTTATTTGTGCGTAAATCGAGAACTCCAGAAATACGTATTAGGCAACGGGCACATTATGAATTTTATCACATAAAGTTAAGACAAGTACACTAGCGCAAAGAAATTATAAGAGTTAATGTATTATATTATGTATATATTATATTCTGTAGTTTTCGATTAGCTCACAAATAAATTAATTTCGTGCGAATCGCCTACAGACAATAATATATTATTTAAAAGTGTCAATTCCCGTTTCGAGCGAGCAGTTTCGTGGCCAAGTAGCATGTGTGAAGAGAATAGATATGTTTTGGCGAAAGGTTCAAACGTTACCCTTTGTTTACGTCATTTTCTGGATGGTAACCACAAAAATACAAAACGTTTTAGTATCATTATGTAATTTTGTATCAATTTTCCTTCAGGTACTTACTTAGTTCAGTCTGCCGTTTCCGTTCTAAAAATCAAAACACTGGTCGAGTTATACAAAAAACAAACCACATAGCGACAAACAATAAAAAATCTTTATATTTAACAAAAACTGCATGCGATGATGTGACTGGCGGTTTTTGGCTGAAGAAATCATGAAATGTCATTAGATATATTTTTTAAATATTTTATTCTTCTTGGTTCATGAATGGCATCCGATTTTTTTAATGTGAAAGTGGCCAGCGTTTCGAATTTTTTTTTTTTTCTTTAGAAACTTTTTGCATTTACACGTGTGAGACTATTTTCGAAGTTCATCTTCATTAAGGCATTTTATCACAGTGACATAAAAATAATTAACAACTTTTGGGATTCCTAAAAAACTATACAAAATTCTTACTAGGTAACTACTAAGTTGCCTATTCAACCCCAATGATAAATTACACGGGACCGCGTTATAATCCGGCGTAGGAAAGTAAATTACGTCTAAGTGACGTAAGTATATCAGCACGGGGAAACACGGCCCCTACATTACTTTATCCCATGCCGGAAACCCTAGCACAAACGCGCGATTTAAACGTTTGTAAATTTGAACGACTTTTTATCATAACATTTTAACGGTTTCAAATTACGAAAAGCACAACTAGTAAGTATTACCCAATCAAGTTACCTAGCCTTTTCCCAATTATGTTGAGGTTGGCTTCCAGTCTGCCCGGATGCACCAGTACTGGGTAAACCGATACCTCTTGGCAACTCTTTCCTAACTTTGGGTCTTCGCCTATCAGAGATGTACGAAAGACAGCCCACACCAACTGTAACGTGCTTTCCGTGGCACGGAGGGGTCTCAGTACTTTATGGATGGTACCTACCCATCCACGGACAGACCTCCACAAGCGTCGCTTGACCTTGAAGATCGCCCCGTGCAGCTGTTATTATTTACATAGGTCATCATTCATCATTTCGGCCAAAAGACGTCCACTGCTGGACATAGGCCATAATCCATAGGCCATAGACCATAATCGCCATGCTTGGCAGGCGGGTTGGCGATCGCAGTATAGTGGCAAAATGCATAGAGAACGACACACATACGTAGATAAAGTTTTAAAACTAAATAAATGAATATTTACGTATTCGATCGTACAATAAAAAAAAAAAGTTATTTGTGTAAATCGAGTAGACATTTTCTATTTTTAAATTATTCGATTATAACTATATACGAAACATTTAAAAAAAGAAAATAATTACTCGATTGCAACAAAACGCAGCGGCGTTTACTCCGCGCGTTCGTGGTTCGCCTACAGTAGGTTCTGTTAACGACGACATTGCATGTCTACTTACCAGGCGGCATGTAGGAAGCACAGGTTACGACATAAACAAGTATTTTCGTGGAAACAATCGTTTATTACGCTGAATGGCAGGGAAACAATTAAATACTCGCACGGTTTAGTGGACTGAAATGTAGCTTTGCCGTATCGTGTCAGGTGCATTCAAGTATGGTTCTCTAATGTGAATATAAAGTTTGTCTTTTGCATTTCTACTCACGAAGACAGCACTTTTACAAAAAATGTACCTACCATTTTGCATAACCCCTCGCTCGGTCAATAATATCTTTTGCCAGCGGCTTCGCCCGCATCGAAGTTGGAAATTATCCCACGGTAACGTAATACCAGGATAAGAAAAATTATTCATCCAGGTTATAAACTACCTGTGGGCCAAATTTCATCTAATTTGGTTCAGCCGTTTTTGCGTGAATGAGTAACAAATATGTAAACTTTCACATTTATAATTAGTAGGATATATATCAGGTGGCTACCTAGCCAATTGGGACTGCATACTGGTATAACATTTTAATACTCTGTAAAGATTTACACTCGAGTCAAAAAGTTAAAAAAATAATTAACTAAATGTCCTATGCAATGAAAATCGAGAGAGCAATTAATCAAATCATGTCATACTCAGAAGCCTTAATTTGCCGAGAAAATGAGGGGACAAGATCCAAGATGGCGGCCATCTTCAAAATTTGTTGACCCACAAAATATTGAACCATCGCTTTTTCCTTACCACATTAACTACGAAGTTCTCATAATATACCCTTGTCGATGTCGATGGTTTGACGATGTTGGGACAAATTTTATGATGTCGTTTCGCTGCACTTAGTGCTGATAATGGCGTTATAAATGAGCTCATCGCCGGGTCGATCGAAAGCTAAACTGTGCTTGCTGCGGTCGCTTCGTGGATGGGTGACCATATGGATGCCGCTTGGTGCATTAGAAAGCACGTTAAGACTTGGCCAGTTGGTGCGAGGAGTCTGAACCCCAAAAGTCTGACAACCAGTGCTACCAAGGGTTATCACGTGTTACCCCGTAACTGGACGCCTCCTCCCTAAGCACGAAGTCCGTCGTTTCGGTCGAAGTAACAGGCGATTCCAAATCCGTAATCACTTACGGGCAGAAGATTAGTTTGGAGCCCGAACTAAGAATGAATGACAACACGATTCGACAGCTGTCCCTACTCCCGATATGTTTTTGCCCGTCCAAAGTGCAAAAGAGTTAGTTAATTGGCTGTAGGATTCACTATGAAGTTTCCAACTACTTTCGGACTGGCCCGTATCTTCGTTGACGGAGTAAGACAGTAGGCCCCCCTGGGTTGTGGAGGTAAGATAGGCAGTCGCTACTTGTAAAATACTGGTATTCAGCTGCCTCTGGTTAGACTGGAAGCCAACATCCGCATAAAAGCTGCAGATTGAATGGCGTTATAAATCGGTGCAACGATAGGTATCTATTCCATATCAGGTTGGTTATGATGTTTTAAATAAGGTAGACGTTAAGACTGATGAATATTTGGAAAATTATTTGGAAATGATTTTGTTGATAGTCAAGGTGACTTTATGATTTTCCTTCAATATCTCAGAGCCCTTATTGAACTATTGGTACTACCGAAAAAAATGTCATGGATTTTCAACCCAAGCCGTCTTGAGCGAGCGTGGCGATCAATGCTCGTGATTTCTCTGTATGATAAGAGGCCTTTGCCTTGCAGTGGGGCAATAATAGGCTGTTATATCTGGATTTTCGTAAATGAAAATCAATAATAGGTACACATAGGTAAAACTACAAACAGAAATACACACAGCACACCGGCCAATAAAATCTTCTAAGAACAGCATTCCCTACCAAAATACCATTTCGAAAGATAGCAAGGAATACTAATAATAGGTGGGTGACCATCTTTATGTACCATGTACCAAAATTTACGTAGAAAAGTTAAGCCGTTGGTCCCGGCTGTCATTCGTGAACCTTTGACAGACGTTACGGGTCGTCAGAAGCCCGAAAGTCTGACAACCAGTCTTACCAATGGCTATCGTGTTATCCAGTAACTGGGTTGTGGTCAGGTCAGATAGGCAGTCGCTCCGTGTAAAATACTGGTATTCATCTGCATCCGGTTTTTGAAAAGTCGTTTTGAAAATTTCAAACAATGTGTCCTTTGGCGAGGTTTTGTCTCATAACTCACTCTTAAACAGTATGCAAATGAGGGAACCGAGTCTGGATAGTTATTCGTTAAAGGTTACCTGTATTAAGGTGGTTGTGTAAACTAATTTACTGAAAATTAATGACAAGATATTAGCTCTGGTGTGCGCGTAAGAACGGTTTAGAGCAGGGGTTCCCAAACTTATTTTGTCTACTGCTCACTTGAGAATAAATTATTTTTTAGAGCCCCCATTTTTTCACCTACTTAAAAACAACTATAACTTCAAATAAAAATTAATTATTGTGAGCTATATTAGCGGAGATTAAACATTCATTCTAAACGAGACTTTTACAACAGTTAACTTGACACCTGAGCGCAGTAGATAGTACACAACGGCGCGGCGCTCAGGTCTCAAGTTAACTCTTACGGGATACACCTGCCAATGAGAATGATTATTGAAACGCAACTTTATAGTATTCAGACAGAGTATCTTTTATTCAAAATAAAACAAACATAATCGATTCTAATATAAAAACTAGTGTGAAGAATGAATCTGATGCTGTTTAATAAGTTTGTTGATATCAGGTTCCAATTTACTCAAGAACAGCCGCAAGTCGCCACGTTCGGTAACATGCAAACGATTTCTCTTTTTAGTAAGCAGCGTTGTCACAGCACTAAATCCACGTTCACACAATTATGACGATGGAAATGCTATCAAGAATCGTTGAACGATTGACCACAATCCAGGGTACAATTGCGGGATCGGTTTTTGTAGCCAAAATTCTTGGTAGCCATTTTTTAACTTGATTTTTATTTCCTCGTTCGTTGTCAATTCTATAAGTTCTTCTTCCAGCTGAAGTGATATTGCTGTGTTGACATTTGAAAACGGATCCAACACCCAGTCTGGTATTTCCAAGTTCAAAATGTACTGGTATCCTTCGGTGAAGTCAATGTGGAGGTTTTCCAAATGTTGGCAGTAGGCACACAAGTCGTCGTTACTGCAGGATACTGATAAATTCTGAAAATTGTGAAACTCACGTCTGCCCATCTTCTTTTTGTGCAGAAGCAGTTTGGCTGTGAAATAAGCAACGACATTTTTTTGTTTTAATTAAATTTAGTTCATCGCCTTGCAGTTGGAGATTCATGTCGTTGAACAATTTATACAGGTCTGTCATGTTTTTTTTTTTTCATTTTGTGATGTAATGAGCTTGTTGCGCTGTATTCTGTATCTTAAGTTTCGAAGAACTCTATCACTGAGTCAAACAGGTTGTAAAATCGAGTCCGACAATTGCCTCTTGATAGCCAACGAACTTCAGTATGAAACACAAAACGGTTGAAATCGTCGTCATTAGTAACACAATGCTGATTAAATAATCTATCATTCAAAGAGCTATTACGGATTTTATTTACTGCTTTGATGACATATTGCAGTGATTGAAATAGTCGTTCAATTAAATTTCTAGCAACCAAATGTTGTCTATCAATAACGCAATGTACAGCAAGGACATCTGGAATTTTATTTTTTAAGTACGCTATGAAGCCTTTCTGGCACCCTGTCATAGCCGGAGCGCCATGCGTAGCAACTGATGTAATATTTTTCAAGGGAATCTCTTCCTCATCACAAAACTTTTCCAATGTATTGAGTATAGTTTCGCCTTTGGTATCGGTCTCTAAACTTCTAGCAAACAACAGTTCTTCACATATTTTCCCATCTTTAATAAACCTCACGTAAGACAGCAACAATGCTTCATTAGTTGGTAAAGTGGACTCATCGAGCTGAATTGAGAATTGACTAGTCCTCCTTTTTTTGGGTGGGAAATCATCAAATAGCTTCTCCCGCTCTGGGCGGAGCGGGAGGGCGTGTCAGACTTTTACTGACTAAAACCCACCCGTGTTCCGTCAGTTGCCTGTGTGCCAGGGGCCGCGGTATCTCTTTCGAACAACCCGCACCCCTGGCAGGCATCGGACCTTGCGGGCCCCATCAGTTGCTGCTGACATCTCATTGAGGCGCGCGTGGAACACAACGCGCCGTCGACTCGGGCTTGGTCCTTACCGGACAGCGAGCTACCCATTACTCGCCGTCCGCAAGCCCGTGCCTACGGTGGCCGGGAATCAGTCTGGGATTCCCGACGCCCAGGGCGTCTCCTGCGAAGGCCACGGTTGTGAGGGCGCATGTACTGCATCTCCCTCACGTGCGCCGCCTTCCTCTTTGCGAGCATAACTGCTTCGCTGAAGGAGGCGACTGCTAGCCATGCACTCTCGCTCCGTACCATGGCCTGGACCAGGGTCGGACACGAGATATCGCCGCCGCCGATCACCTCCACGAGGACACGGCGGTGCTCCGCCCAAGCCGGGCAGACCTCCACCGTATGCTCAGGGCGATCTTCGCAATGGAAACACCCGGGAGTTTCCTCCCTCCCTATCCGAAACAGGAACCTCCCGAAACAACCGTGTCCGGTGAGGACCTGTGTCAGGCGGAAGGTGAGGACGCCATGCCGCCTCTCAAACCACTCCTCAAAGAGGGGACTTACCACCACAATCGTGGCGTGCCCAGTCCTCAGATGGTTGCACAATGATTCCTCAATGTTTTCAGCCATATCATCAATTCGTCTTTACATAGAAATATTACTCAAAGGGATTTTTCGGATAATATCTGCGGCCGGTTTATGAAGCACAGTAGTTAGTACTTCCTTTATTGCTGGCAAAATGAACTCTTCTCCGATGTTGTGTGGTTTGCCTTTTTGAGCAATTAACAAAGAGATATTGTACGAAGCTCGAAGTCCGTCGTCATCTTGCTTAGCAGCCGCCGAAAATAGTTTTGCTACACTTGACTGAGTAATATGCTTCTTCTCTAGGTCTTGAAAATTTGCTACATTCTTGTCTGTCTTATCTGGATGTATTTTTTAAATGATCTTGCAGTCTTGAAGGCTTCTTTGCTTCATTCGAAAATGTTTTTAGACATAGAAGGCACAAAGGCGACGATGGGTTTGTGGGATTTTCAATGAATCCGAATTTAATATATTCCGCACAGTATTGCCGTCTCTTCTTTTTTACTTCCAATATTGTTTTGTTTTCAGAAATACGTAAGTAAGTGTTGAACATAAGCACTGCTTATCTATTACGCGCGATACCGCAAATGAAAATAAAATAAATATTACGTTGTTTATATAGGATTGCGTAAGCAGCACGCACCGACAGAAATAAAACAAACATGCATAAACTCGTTTATCTCATTCGACGCTCAATCGTACTCAACAAGTAAGAACAAGTATTCTATGAACCAGCCGATTTATATAGATACGCACAAATCGGGTTATATAACAAAAACTTGTTAAAAATGATTGCCCGCGGTCTATTATCTACGAAAATGACCTATCTAGGAATACTAATAACTATTAAAATGCGAAAGTGTGCCTGTTGCCTTTTTATTTGTTTGTTTGTGTCTACTTTCATTTCGAAACGGAGCGACCGATTGACATGAATTTTATCCTATTTATTCAATAAAACAGGACAGATATATGAACTACGCGGAGAGAAATATCGAACCGAGCAATTGAGCAATCTCTTAATTAATATTAGTTGATGTTCACAAGTTGTAGTCGAGAGTCGAGAGCTCAGTCGGTGTCTAAGAGTCCTCCTAGTAGATGAAATTACAAATCGCACAACGCCACGATTTTTTTTCTGGGTCTCTTACCGCCTTTAGGCCTGCAGCGCCCACAAGGAGGCGTTATCGCCCACTTTGGAAAAGGTTGGTTTAGAGTATCGTTAAGTTTTTATGTGGTTGTAAGATGTTTTAAGAGTTTAATTGTAAAATCAGCCGTAAAATTTAAATCCTCTAAAGACTTAACTAAGTTTTACTAGCGTTTGCTAGTAAAATTAGGTTGTAAATTATCCTACGGGAATGCAGTACCGGGTTAAAAAGTATCTTATGTGTTAATCCAGGTTTAAACTATCTGTGTGCCAATTTTCATCCAAATCGGTCCAGCCATTTTTGTGTGATTGAATAACAAACATGAAAACTTTCACATTTATTATTTCAATAGGAAGTCGGATAGTAGGTAGGATGAATATTTTAAACTGGTTTATCAAGTAGCTATATTTCAAATATTGCACTTAATTTTAAATGTTCAAAAGTAGGCAAACAAATAACTATTAAAAAATCTCTAAATAAGTCAAAAATGATTGCGAGTAGAAATAAACGTCTTCCTGCCTGAAAGAGTTCCTGTTTCTATTTGTATAAAACCTCTTTTGTTCCTCAAAAAGGAAGCAAGCCTCTTTACCTACGGCTTTTATTTTTCTCTTGATTAAATTCGAAACGGTTACAGACAGTTAAACAGTAGGTACGCAAGGTTTGGCGACACCTCAAAGTATCATGAAGTTTAGGGTAACCGTAAGGGCCTGATCACACGTACCACGACCACACCACAACGACAACGCGTGGATGGGCGCAAAACAGGAAAGAAAGATAAATATTTTATTTAGGACACGCACAAGGAATGCAACCAAGAAAAAATTTATAAAACAAAATCAAGAAAACGACAAAAAAGGAAAGCCTGTACGTGGTTAAAAAGGCTTCTATTTCAGCACGATGCTTTGATATTAGAAAAAAAAAGTAATAGGGCCCGCTGTGATGCCACGGACACCATTACGAACATAAAGTAAATCACTAGAGGAATTTGTCTGAATATAAATAGTTTATTCATACAGACCACATTTGACCATCAAAATCAACCGTGTGGGCGATACCGCGCGCTAACAGCCGGCCACATCGCAACTAAAAAGAACTTTCTGTTTACAAACAGTAGCCACTACGTAACCACATCACAACTACTAGCGACACCGTAACTGCAAGAAGTTGCAGCGACACTATCCACACGTAACCACTGCTCGCCAACATTTGGCCGCTGCGATGCAGTGTGGTCGTGTTACGTGCGAACGGGGCCTAACATCTCGGCTTACAAATGGTAATTAAGCCGTAGAATATGGCGTCAGACCGTGTGGTGGTTCCCTATTAGGGAAGTACCTATCCCTTTAGAAAGGTAGGATTATACGGGTAGCTAGCTATACGGTACAAGGGTTCACCTGTGAACTTGTAACTTGAAACAACAGCACTTTGGCTACTATGCCGACTGGGAATTGATTTATTTCAATTTGTTGAAGTATTATTAAACTTAACTCGCTGTTAATGCAATCAAACGAAGTTAAGTTTACTGAGAATCCACGAGCTACCGTTTGCTAGTGTTTATAATATGAAAATAGGTCTTATTACAAAACAAGTTTTCTCTTTAGGTATGATTTAAACCATCGAGCCTGTTTTTGAAATAAGAACCTAACAGAAACCGAAATACTACAACAGTTCTTTTTACGAGTTTTTGGCGGGATCGCGTTGGAACATGTCGCACGACTTTTTATTTCATGAAATTTAGTGAAGTAGCGAATAAAATTGTATAATTTTGGTAGTGCATTATGCAATTTAATTACGTGTGATTGCACAAGTGTAGTGAAGGTGAAAATAAGTGACTAACGTGGACTTTTCGTGTTCCCCCCAAAAACTCCTAATAGGTTGTTGTAAAGTTACTACCGCTTTACAATAACTGACTTGACTGACTAAAGACGACTATGACTGCTTTGTAAATTCGTGCCCGATATCGGGCCATTTACTTGATCAAAAAGAAAAATTACTTGACACTGGCTAAATGCACAACCCGTGCGAAGCCAAAACCCACAAAAAAAAAAAAAGTTATTTTTACAAAACTGACAAGTTAGTCCGTTGCTAAGTTGATATTTTTTGTATTAAGACCTTCATCCAAATCGAAATTAATGCAAAAACTACTCCTTAATTGTGTAACACACTATTAATCAGCATCTGAATCATTTTCAAGCATTAACATTATAAGCCTATAATGTCTGGGACACAGGCCTCCTCTGGAATAGACCGTAATCCACCACGCGGGCTCAGTGCGGGTTTATAGATGTCACATGTCTTCGACTTTTTGGTTCTAGGACATGCCAGTTTCCTCACGATGTTTTCCTTCACCGTTTGAGAGCAGTGGTGATGAAATAATTTACACAAAGTAAAGCGCCTGTCTGGGTTCGAACCTACGACCTACGACGCGTAAGTCTGCTCATTCAACGATTTTGAAGAATATTTCAAATCCATTCTTTCATATTTTATTTTCGAAGAAATTGTCTGCTTAGCAACCTTCCTACTGATAATATTTAACACAATTACCCCTCTTGGTCAGAGCTATAGGCGAGAACTTAAGTTAGATAGCGTTTTTAAATAACGCGGAATGTATTTATTATTATTATTTCCTTTATTTCATTAAATAGACATATAAATTACATTTTTAAATATTAGTATAAAAACATAGAAACATTTAAAAATATATTATTATTTTTATTATATGTCCTTTATTTCAGGCAGCTAAGGCCCATAAAACACAATACATATATTATAAGTATAAAAACAATTACTATAAACTAATACATATTTGTTTAAACAATTTTTAAAACTACTGCACACGAAGTGACAGCGCCGTGTTACGCTGCGAGGTGTCGCTTAGCTGGTTGCGTAAACGCCGATACAGCACACCTTTCGGCCAAAACTCTTCCTTGAGGAAGGTCATCAAATGGTGAGTCGGAACGCGCACCACGAACGACTTGTAGTTGGTGTTATGACGCGGATCCAACTTCTCCACCCTCAAAGTCCAGTTGGTCTTCACCCGTATATACTCGTATATACGATATCCTCAGTCTTCGTAGACTGGTGCAAACGGGGCACGGATAACAGCATCGTCAGTATTGCAGGACGTAGCAGCATGTTAGAACCTGCCAGCGTCGTCCCACACTGGTTGCGATAACTAGGCTTCCTCTTCATTCTCCCCACCTTGATGAAGCCATCCTCATCGCATGAGTTGTGGTGGTGTTGTGGTCTGTGTAGGTGTGTGTGTATAGAGGTGTGCTAACTATCCCGACAAAAGGCGAAAGCCTACGTTTTATCCGGTTAAGATCAGACTGCAGCCATCGAATAATTCATTTCGGGATGAAATGCTCTATCTATCGATCCTAAGGAACCATGGTTACTGAATTTTCATTATTTTGCTGAATGTGAATGAACTGAAATGAACCTACCTGTTATTGTTCGGATTTCACCAGCGTTATTAGACGTGCTAGAATAATAATTTTAAAAATGAGTCTTATTAAACGTTTACATTTAACATGTTTGAATATTTGTATGCCAGTACATGGTGAAACATGTAAGATCAAAATCTAAATATTAATATGTGAAGCATTTTTTATTTAAATGTATTATGATCGTAGGAGGTATTAAAAGCACAGTTAAAGTTTATTTGGAAAAGGAGTGCAGAAAGCTATTTTTTTTTTATAATTGCACTCAAATTTCGTATTTTTTTAATTATGGTTGAATTTCGTATTTTTAATTACGGTTGAATTTCGTTTTTTTTTTTTACGGTCCATTAATAAGACCTTAACGTACCATGCAGTAAAGCAAATAAATATATTCTATTATATTCCTTCAAAATCAAATACAAAATCAAGGCCAGTACAGTATAATGCACGTCCATTTTATAAATTAGTAGGTACTTTCTTCGCAATTTTTCCCGAACGCCATTTTGAAAATATAAATCAAAATGTCACTTTGTGAAATAACCTAATGATGTTCTTAACGGCACAACACGCAACTCCTTTATTATTTTTACAAAGTTTCTTGACAAATTATTAATAATGTTAATAGGAATAAATAACTTTGCGGAAATCATGGTTGACCCCAACTCAACTTTGGGAACGAAAATTTCACCGAACACCATCATAAGTTGCTTACTTTTCTACGAAATTCGGACCAATTTTTAGGAGTTTTCTTGTTGATAACGAACATATGTATGTTTCTATTTTCTGGATTATAGGGCTAACTTGGCAAGTTGTCGCCTTATTACAAACATTCAAAACTTTTATCATAAAAAAAACCTTGAGATCGACACCCATAAAGAAAAATTTGTAAATTTTCAGCACCCTCGAAAACCATGAAATCTGTCTCGCTCTCTATTAAATTTACATACAGACACACTATCAAATATACAATCACAGATAAACCAAAATAGTATTAAGTGTAGCAATTTCTTGACACAATTATTAAAAGCTTTATTTGTTTTTTTTTTCTTGTGGAGCCTAAATATTATATATTTAGTTCTCGTTTGTTACTCTACGGGTCACCGCAATGAGGGATAATACCCCATGTAGTACAGTATCAACTAATGCGGGGGTAATGTGACTGTACTGGCAGTTTTTGGTATACATTGTAATGTCAGCAGTATCTAAAGGTAACAAATAGTACACCAACCGATAAATAAATATAATAAAAATATAAAAGGATGCATAATTTTCGCTATGTGACAATTTCTAAAATATCATCCCTACCGCAGAACTTCCTTTTAAAAAACTGAACAAACAAAATCTATTCACTCCAAAAAAGTTACTTTATTGTTAGACTTGGCTTCGAAAAAAGCGACTAAAAACTAGAAAATATTTTGATTTCACAAAAACGCCCGTCCAGTCCGATCACTATGTACGGTAAGCCGATCCCTTGGGAGAAGCAAGCCAAGTACTTATGAGTGATCCTCGGCCGCCAACCTACCTTCAGGGAGCACATAAAGACGGCTCGTTCTCGCGCCGCTTTCGCTCTCGGTAGGCTCCACTTCGTACTGACCGCCAGTAGCAAATTGTCCCTTAGGTGAAAATTGCGTATCTTCGCCGCGGACATATCATGACTTATTCGTGCGTCGTCTTCGCACACGCTAAGCCCCATCACATCCATAGGATGCAGACCCTCCAGAGCCGTTTTCTTAGAAAGGCCATGGATGCACCTTCTATTTCCGAAACGAAAATCTCCAGCTGGATCTCAGATTTTCCATTATCCAGCAGTTCATGAAACGCCTCTCCAAGCGTTTCTTCGACTCAGCTGTGAAGCATCCCAATCCCCTGATCGCGGCACCCGCCCGCTACACTCCCTCCCATATTAGTAAGATTCGCCGACCAAGGTACACTCTTATCATTCCGGACGACGCTACAACTCTCCTCCAGGAGAGTAGTAAGCTCACCAGCACCCTCAGGGTACACCGTCGCAAACCACCGTCCTTCCCTCCTCGCCGCCGAGGCTTGTCGCGACGTCCCGTTCAATGTCCGTCCTGTCCTTTACTCGAGCCAGCCCACGCCTCTGAGCCTGTAGTATTAAGTACGTTCCCTAATAATTATCAATCCGATTCAGTTTGTCCCTTGCTGCCCTCTACCAGCGATGCCCTATGCCGATGTCCATACCCCACAGGGGGTGCCCTTAGCGAGCAGTCGCTCTATTTTTATGTTTATTTTAAGCCCTGGCTGGTAATCTTAATTTATTAAGATTATCACAGGCAAGCCTGGTTAAGCAAACGACAACCTCATAGGTTGAACTGCGAGATGCCATACCCAAAAAAAAAACGCCCGTTATCAATAAATTGTGTCAAAAACCTATTGCTATAGTTTAATGTTTTTCAATTACTTAAAATTATTTTCCTCTATTCCAGGTACATTTTCTTGGCGATCTACACGGCGGAGATGATAATTAAGTGTATAGCTAAGGGATTCATATTAAATAAGTACACCTACCTACGAAATCCTTGGAACTGGCTGGATTTCGTGGTCATCACTTCAGGGTATGCCACCATCGGCATGGAGGTTGGCAACCTAGCTGGTCTCCGGACCTTCAGGGTGCTGAGGGCTTTGAAGACTGTTTCTATAATGCCGGGTAAGTAGACTGTCAATTAACTTTGGTATTCGGACAGGGTCGAGCTGGATTGGTTCCGTCAAAATTGGAATGAGGACGCGTTGGAGATCGCGAAAGATGAAAGGAGTGGAGGGATGGCTTTGCCCAGGAGTGGAGCAGCGTAGGCTAGTAAAAAAAAACTGGACAGTTATTTACCCAACAATTTCATTAGAAACTGCCATACTTCCTAACAATTTAATGGCTATGTAGGTAATTGAAATGCTTTGAGTTTTATCTCGGACAAATTAAATGTGGTATAGCAACGCTCTTTATTTGCAGTAATCATAATTGTCATACTGTTTAGTTTTCACGTAGATTTACCGGAATCATGTGTCTCCCATTTACCATATACAACATATAACTTAGTTAACGCAAGACCTCATACCACCCCATTAGAGTATTCATTAAAAGCATAATGCAATGACCAAAACTTCTTTTTTAAACAAACTATTAAGAAAAACGTGTTGATCCTAGCATTACTTTATACATTTCTTAATGCCTTGAAATAAAATTTAATTTTCTTTGACTCAATGAGCGGTAGATATGGCAAAATACATCATTTATGAAAAAAAAACCTATATTCAAAGTTATTTAAATCGATTCAGTAGTCAATTATGAACAAACATTTTTAACGTTTTCAACAAAAATTAAATACTATTATTCTCACCCACCCCTTGTCAAATGTCTGCATTTATCTTTGTAATTTTTATAGTTTAGACCATTAATAAAGAATACGTTAACTATCTCTTTCGAGAGATGTTATTTCTATAACTGAAAAAAGACGTAAAGGAAGTAGCAACATTCCATTTAAACCCACTTCACTCGAAGATGTTAGCTTAACAATGTATACTTAGACTACAGATAGACTAAACTACAACTTTAACTAGTTCGTTCCCGATTTGGCGTCTGGGAATTAAGCTCCCTAAACAAACGAGTGAGAGGTTCTTATGTCTGTTTCTTAGGAGCGAGGGAGACCACAAGAGGACATTGAAGACGTTTATTTAGTGACTCATTAAACCTTCTCTTACTTATTAAGAGCCTCAACGGTAAACTTCCAGATTGAGATCAAAAGACACTTAATGAAGATTGCCGAAACAAGGAAGATTTAAAAAGAATCAAAGAGTCTTAATGAAATGCGGACAATCCAACAGACGTGATTATGTTTAAGGGCACAAAGCCCTTAAGGTGGAAGTACCAGCGTAGGCCGCGAAATTCCAATTTTCTTACTTTTTTGCAATTTGCAGATATTCGACCCTCTAAGTTCATTTAATTCCATTGATGATTTTAATGGTTATAATTCTGTAAATACATAAGTATGTGTTACGGTCGCGATTTATATTTTGTTTAAAATACAGCCTGGAAATTGCAAAAAACTCAAGAAAAATTAAATAGTCGAAATCTATACCTATATACATATATATTATATATAATATTATAAAACTGAAGAGTTTGTTTGTTTGTTTGCTTGAACGCGCTAATCTCAGGAACTGCTATGCTATGTCAGATTTTGAAAATTCTTTCAGTGTTAGATAGCCCATTTATCGAGGAAGCCTATAAGCTATATAACATCACGCTAATACATTTAGGAGCCGAGCAAAGAGAAAAAAGTCACGGATACGAAGTACTCACATGGGCAGGCGAGGCGAGTGACGGGGTGGGTCGGGGAGCAAGAAATTTGACGCGAAAGAAGTCGCGGGCAGAAGCTAGTTGATTATAAAAGTCATGCAGCATAGACACACATCGACACTTATTAGATCATGACAGCAATTGATTTCATGACCACTTGTTGGTCCTATACGTCCAAATGCCAAACAATAAACCAGTAAATAACTTCTTTGAATAATTCACCAGGTCTAAAAACCATCATCAACGCACTGCTGCACTCGTTCAAGCAGCTGGCAGAAGTAATGACGCTAACCATCTTCTGCCTGATGGTGTTCGCGCTGTTCGCGCTACAGGTATACATGGGGGAGCTGAGGAACAAGTGCGTGAAGAACCTCGTCGTGCCCCTGGGGGAGAACTTCACTGATGAGGCGTGGTCGGCGTGAGTACTAATGTTTTATTTTCTTTGTAAAATAAACTCTTGTGTATAACGTTCATGCTTCTAGACACGGCGATTTAAGACTCCCGCAGACACGTGCGACGAGGCAGCGCGACGGGGCTTAAGTAGATAAATTTCCCAGAAGTTGTCATAGAAATTGTTCTATTAAATTCGCGTCGCGCTATCGCGTCGCGCCTGTCTGCAGGAGCCTTTAGGCTGTGCGTTGTTTACTTGTCTGTCAATGAATTATAAGATATATAATTATAATAAGTACAGCACTACAAGGCTTTTTTTTGGCACTTGAATGACATTGACAGGGGGGGAGGTAAAAATTTGTGTGAATTGGTATTACGAAAACAAGATGGCGGCGTCAGTTCCGACTTTTGCCATGCTACCACATAGATTCTTGTACAGTTGTAGGTATAGTTAGTTAGTTTAAAAAGGTATGAAAATTATTAAAGAACTCTGAAAATTTTACGTAGCTACTGGCTGGTTAATTCCATAAAACTATGTGAAAAATAAACGCCAACTTATTGCTTCTAGTAACGAATTCGAAGTGAAAGTTGAAGTTTTGATCATCAATAACGTGTTTTGTTTTTGTATTTTAAAACCCTTTCATTAGAAAACAAAGAATAAATACGCATAAATAGTTCTGTATAAAATTAAATACATAGGTAAGTATCTAAGCTTTAAACTTTACTGCAATAATAACCTACGATTCTCGCAAATAATTTCCACTCAGTGAACTTTAGCAAACGGTTTATCTTTCCACCAAGTTTCAGGAATCAATTGCTGTAAAAACGATGAGCACCATTCTGAATTATGAGCCCGTTCTAAGAAATTTAAATGAAGGGATTATCATTCGTTGTTGTAATTGTTAGTAAATAACAAAAATATGTAACTGCTAACGCCATCTAATGTACAAATGTAGGTATTATATACGACAATAAATGTCTGTCTATTTAAAACCATAAAACGTATTTTATTAGGTTATGGGCCCAGAATTTCTTATCTAAGCCAGCATCAAAGATTAAACATCTAGCCTATTCAACTACTGACCTGTTCATTCTTTCACATAAGCCATTCTGCTGCGGCGTATAAGCATTAGTCCTTTGATGAACTATCCCTTGCTCCTTCAGATACTTTCCAAATTCTCGACTACAGAACTTACCTCCGTTATCTGTCCTTAGAATTTTGATCTTCCTGTCTTTCTGTTTTTCTGACATGGACTTAAAATCTTTGAAATTGGTAAAAACTTCATTCTTCGTCTTCATAAAATAAACAAATGCCATCTTGCTGTAGTCATCCACGAACAAAACATAGTACCTAGATCCTCCAATTGATAGAATTTCCATCGGACCACATACGTCTGCATGAATCACCTCTAGAACATTCGCAGTTTTAGATGAACTCTGCTGAAACGGCAGTCTAGCTTGCTTGCCTTCAATATTATAAGCGAGATTTATGAAGTCCAGTGAACCGTGAATATAGTCGTTTTATTAAAGTCTTGTAAAACTCATATCGATTTCTAGGAAATTCGAAAGAAAAATAATATTACATTTTAAAAACAGCCATTTTAAATACAAGGGATCTGTACCTGATCATCTGCCTAGCCTTTTCCCAACTATGTTGGGGTCAGCTTCTAGTCTAACCTGATGCAGCTGAATACCAGTATTTTACATGGAGTGACTTCTTATCTGACCTCCACAACCCAGTTACTGGGTAACACGATACCCCTTGGTAAGACTGGTTGTCAGACTTTCGGACTTCTGACGACCCGTAACGTCTGTCAAAGATCCAGGGATGACAGCCGGGACCAACGCCTTAACGTGCTTTCCGAGGTACGGAAGGGCCTTGTTATGTTTTTTTTTTTAATTTTTGAGGGTAGGAAATTATCAAATAACTTCTTCCGCTCAGGATGGAGCAGAAGACTTTTACTGACTAAAACCCACCCTTGTTCCCTCGGTTACCTGTGTGCCAGCGGCCGCGGTATCTCTTTCGAACAACCCGTAACCCTGGAAAAACCCTTATCCCTAGGGGGTCTTGTTATGTTAAGGTCACCCATCCACGGACCAACCGGGACAAGCGCAGCTTAACGTGATCGATCGACCCGTGCAGCTGTTATTACTTAGCCACAAGGAGGGGCTTGTGGCCAAGGGATCACAAGGGATCTGTATCTACCACTATCAAATTTCTTATGCCTAGTTGTTAATAGTTTTGCACATACTTGACGAAAGCTTTGGTATGCAGGGTGGCTGGCACAACCCGTTACCATGGATTCAGTACCTACATGATTCAAACCCCCAGTGTTGAAATTAATAGATGTTTTTTGTTTATTAGCTCTGCCATACATTTTAACCGCGTAGATATTGCACTTAACTGCCAAACAGCAGATTTTTATTGAGAAAAACTTCTACGCCAGGGGATCTAGAATTCTGTACTAAGTTCATGGTATCAGTTAGCGCGCCGATGTCCCTGCCTGCCCCGTTTTGTGACAACCCGATGCTAGGGAGAAGCCTATGTCCAGCAGTAGATGGCTTCCGACTTATTAACGATGATAACGTTAAAGATGCTCATGATGAATCTTTTTTTTCACTTATACAGGTGGATCCAAGAGCCATCAAACTGGATGGTGAACTCGGACGAAGTGCCTATCATATGCGGCAACCTGACCGGGGCGAGGCACTGCCCCGAAGAATGGACCTGCCTATGTGTGGGCCCCAACCCCAACCACGGGTACACCAACTTTGACAACTTCCTGTGGTCCATGCTCACCACATTTCAGTTGATCACCCTGGATTATTGGGAGAATGTATATAATATGGTGAGTTTCCTCATAAATACGTTATTATGTTATCTGTACATAGTCAACATCGCATCCGTTAGTCGACGTACATAGGCACGTAATAAAATCGCGGCGGGATGTTTTCGCGCATTGGATTGTCAATTCTCGGTCTTAAAACCGAACATTGAGAATTCAACAGAGTGCGGCGCGAGTGAGTGTCAGCGTGTCGAAAAACACAAGGTTCGATTTTCAACTCTCGAGCGCTAAGCTGTGTGTTGAAGATCCAGTGCAATCAATATAATCTGTCAACATTAACTGAAACTTACTTAAATCTACTTACAAATATGTACCTGGACACAGAACGCCTGCTTTTCTCTTATTATAACACCCTAAAGACTTCACCATTACACACACTCACAAACACACACACACATATACACACACACGAACTTACATACGAGTTATCCAAATGTAAAACAAATAAATTATCATTTGTAATTTCGAATTCTGCAATTATGGTTGTATGTTAACTTTAGTTAAAAAAAGAACACTTGTTCTGCCTGCAATTATTTTGTTAAATTAAAATATGTAGAGGCTGTATTTACCACTGCCCTTAATACAAGTTATTATATAACTTAGTAAGGATGCAACACCTACCGATCTGTTAACTAGCATAAGTCACGAGTACCCATATATGTTACTATTAATTTAATGTTAACATTATTATTTGATTAAATAAATTAAAATTAACTCTTGCTATTAGACATCGTGCATAAAGTTAACCACAGCAGAAATTGACCGGTCTATAAAAATGACAATCTACGAAGCTACAGCTTTTGAAAAAAATACGTTTATCAAATGTCATGTACCGACCAGCACCCTTATTGCGTACCACACTATGAATCAGAAACTGAATCATTTTGAAGAGCATAATAATAATAAACTTTATTCACAGAAATAATACAGAAACACATTTATAATGTACATTACAATTCATACCAAGTTGCAAAATCTGTACAAAATGTAGAAAACCCTGTCACTTAAACTAGGATGGCCTGTATTTTAAGAGACAGTGTTCGGCCAAATAATGGTTTAAAAATGCAACAAATTAAAGGTGTTAACGTTATTAAGCTTCTGTAATTATGTTATGTGTAGTGTGTATGTGTGTGTGTGCGTGTGTGCGTGTATGTGTGTGCGTGTGTGTGTGTGTGTGTGTAAATTAAGAAATGTCGTGTTACATCTAGTTTGACTTTAAGATTGGGAAATATGATTGGGAAATATGAATACCTAATTGTGTGCATTTTAATGTAAAATCTGTGAGACTACTACTAGGTGATGTATGTGAGCAAAGACTCCGTGTAGGCCTTTTGTAGTAGCCACCCAGTTACTACGGATTTAACCTTATATGTGTTTAAGTTTAAAATATTTAATAACGGATTTATTGTTTGGTATATGTGTGTACCTAATATGTAGAATTGGCGGCTTGCGAAGGTGGTTTTGTGTTGGGTTCTTGGAAGATCATTTACTCGCTTATTTAGGTTTGGCGGAGGCAGACCGACATGTGTTCTAAGAATAGATCGGAGCACATAGATTTGCTGCACTGTGAGAACTGTGGAACTATATACTACCTTTAGGGCTTTTTAGATAGCACCTTGAGTATGGCTCTTTGTGCTCTTTCCACTCTCAAAAAACTGGTTTTAGTTGAACCGCCGCATGCAGTTATGCAATACCCAAGAACTGACTGGCACAGAGCATGATAGACCATCTTCAGTGTGTCAGGAGTAGCCGAGTCTCTAAGGGACTTCAAATGGGTATAAGTCGCAATGTTCTTGTGATAACGACGGCATGCTAATCCATTGCTTCGTATGTTCGAAAACATTGTCTGCTCAACAGAGTAAGTAACGCAATGAATGTTATTGATATGATGAACTGCCAAAATGAAAGTCATACCTACTGGTAATGCGTTACGCAGATACCCTGCCGCACTGAAGCCACACGGGACATAATCTTACTCTGCAATTCAGCACACGACCGCACTCGATCATTCTTGCAATGGCAGATTGTATGTTATATATACACCGTGAAATTTAAATGGTTGTTTTCCCGCAGCGAAATGGTTTTGTCTTGGTAACACAATCGTTTTATAAACAAATAAAATATTAGAAACTAAAAATGGCTGATTAACTATTGTGAAAAATCACCACGTGCCACAGTGGAACGAATGTATGGGAGCGGTTGGACGTAGACATGTCCGAAAAATAAGAGTAAAATTATGACAAACTAATGATGCCATCTTATTCGATTACTTAATGCCTTCATAAATTGTGGTGATGAATTTCTTCATAACTCCCATATTTCGGGAGTAATTTGAGAAAATGTGAAATTTTACTATGAAAATGAGTGTATCGAGCTCTCTCCCTCCTGATTCCGGGCTTGTTTCAAGTAGCGGTCTCTAATATCGTAATGCTATTACTAAGAGCTATATTTAATACTAAGACACATAGTGCGCCAAATGTGCACTTTCTGGGATAAAAGGAAATGAAAATTTAAAAAAAAAAACGTTTTTTCCCCATTTGTATTTACTTTAAACCGCAGACAGACTTATTAAGAGGTCTATAAATATATTATATATATATACAGAAATATATATTAACAAAAATATTCACAAGAACTGATGAGAGTATGACTTTTAAGTAAGTTGATAATAAATTACCTAGTTTCATTAAAAGTACAATAAATAATTAAGATGTAAGCTCTAATTTACTAAGTTACACATTTTAAAACAATAACATCATTTAATTATCTTCGTCATCATCATCATCATCAATTAATTCAAATTCAGAATCGATGTCCGCTAAATCATTTATGTTAACAAATTCGATATCACTTTTCTCAGAATCCGTAAGCTCATAAAATTCCTTAAAAGAAGATTTTTTTACAAACTTATTTCCTTTTGGACGGATACTTGTAACAAGTGGATCAGAAGACAGTAAAAGATTGTGCATAATATCTTCATTGCATGAGATACTGCTATGCTTTCGAGAATGCCCCTCTCTATATTTTCTAAAATCTTTATTTCTAGCCTCAGATGCCTCTTCGGATAGAAAACCAATGGGCACAATTGACATGTTCTGAACTATGTCTGGCCCATGCATTAAAATTTTATGAAGTGAAGAAGGCATATAATACCATGGGTATAACTCCACGTAAAGCTTAGCAGTATCAAAGCAGAACTCTCGGAATTTAGTTACGTTGATCTTCTCTCCTGATGAAATACACTGCAAGATCACACAGATTTTTCTTAAAAGCATAGCATCTATTCCGGTCAGTTCAGCAGATTTAGTGTAGTTTTCAAAAAATCTCCTTGCCGAGTTGCCATTGTTGGTGGATCCACTGCCTTGTTTCACAACATCGAGAAGTAAGCCCGTTTCTCTTCTTACAGCCTCTTGAACTCTTTTCTTCCTGTCATCAACTTGCCTTTTTGCTATATCACCCCTTACTTGCCATGATTTTATGTCTAATTTGTAGGAAATGTGTAATAAGCATTCCATTGAGCGAATCCAAGCGTGAAGGGTGCTTAAGCTATATTTATACATGTCCTCGTTTGCGTGTTTATCTTTGATTAACTCTAAATTATTCATTTCTTTAGGACAAGCCTTGCATATGTCACACACTGAAGCTGCTGTATTGGATATAATGGAATGAATTTTACCATCAATCATTGTCAACAGCAGTTGGTGTTTGACACTAATTCCATCAGTGATGGTGGATGGAGTTAAGGCTTCAATCTCTGCTTCGATTTCAGCCATCTCTCTCTGCACATTTTCTTTGGTTTCCTTTATAAACTTAAACAATATTGGCCGGCAAAATGAAGTGGAAGATGGTCGCTCGTTTTCCCAAATTGTTACACCTTTTGAGACGAGCCGCAGTGGTACAAGACTAATCATAAAATTACTAGCAAGATCGATTTGCTCATCTTCACTCGTCCTTTGATGATAAATGCTTTGGCTAGATGATCCGTCAAAACCCCATTTGCTGGTCAATACGAGCTGTTGATTGGGATCAACAGGGGTTTCTAACGACCTAATAAGTCTTCTTGAGGTTAAATCCATCAAGGCTTGTAATTTGATTTTTGCAGAGCTCTCTGTAACTGTGAGATCTTCTTTGGCCGGATAGCACTTAATTTTTTCTTTAACCAACATGTAGTAACTCGGGTATTGAAGAGCTCCTTCTTGAGTGTTGAAATCCCGAAGAGTGTTATAGCGCCATTTCGATAAGTTCATCGATACATAAAGAGCCAATGCCTTCAAAGGGGATATTTCCCGTACCTGAATTGATTTACCTTCAATGAAGGCTTTGATTTTTGAGGCCTCTTCTGGATTCTCCGTCAAGTATTTCATAACATAAGCTGTATCGCTTTGTCCTGCCTTTTGAAGCGCCCTTTCGGCCGAAAACATAATTTCAGCGCTGCTACTGCTGCATGAAAGACTATCTTCAGTGCGTCTTCTTTTTTGCCGGTTACTAAGGTCCTCAAAAGATTTACGAGGACTAGGATGTGTACAAGTTGAAGCATCAGATTTAGCAGGAGAAATTATGGGCTCGATGACGTCACTTATATTTTCTGTAGAAGGTTCCATATTTTCATTCTGTAATTCCGGCCATTGAATTGCAGCCTGTAGCCAAATCTCATGTTTCTTCCGAAACTTATCTGTGCTTCTTCCAGACTGTGTCCATTTTGCATAAATGCGGTAGCAAAATCGACGACACCAGTCTTTTAAACTTGTTTCAGCACTTTCACATAACTGAACACAACTGTTATCTTTTAAAACACTGAACAAATAGTTAAAGTCGCGTAAATCTTTATGTGCGCGTGCGCATAAAGCAACGTGAATATCAAGATTTGTATTAAAATTTGGAAAATACATTGCGAGATTAGCTTGGATACAACGAGGTGTAAATCAACACTGATTTTAAAGTTACTAATAGTGACCTATTTATATAAAATCCAGGTATCCCAGGTATCCTTTGTTAAATATTGCAAGGTAATTAGTTATTGTGATAATTAGTAAATGATGCATGCTAAATTAGTGTATTAAGAGCCATTTAGTAATTAAATAATAGCAATGTTCTTATCAGTAATCATTAGTGCATCAGTTTTATATGTAAACCTTAAGTCCCTAATTATATATCCTAATTAGCTTATATCTTCTCTAATTGGCTGCTCAGAAATGTTATTGTAATAAGGTAAACCTTTAGAAAAACGGTTTTAATCAACAAAATAAACAAAAAATAAAAAAATTGTGTTATAAAATAAACATCACTCTTTATCCCAGAAAGTGCACATTTGGCGCACTATGTGTCTTAGTATTAAATATAGCTCTTAGTATTAGCATTATGATATTAGAGACCGCTACTTGAAACAAGCCCGGAATCAGGAGGGAGAGAGCTCGATACACTCATTTTCATAGTAAAATTTCACATTTTCTCAAATTACTCCCGAAATATGGGAGTTATGAAGAAATTCATCACCACAAGTTATGAAGGCATTAAGTAATCGAATAAGATGGCATCATTAGTTTGGCATAATTTTACTCTTTTTTTTCGGACATGTCTACGTCCAACCGCTCCCATACATTCGTTCCACTGTGCGTGCGAGAGTTTATTTTGCTTTAAACGCTGTTCCTTTTGTCGGAGGTGCGTGCGATTCGAGTAGTACCTACAAGTTACCTCTAGTGTTACTATTGAGTAGTGTTTTATCGAGTTGATGAATATTTTTACACTATTTTAAAATAAAAAAATCTTTATTTTTGCACTTTTACTCTATGCTTCGAAAGTACTCCATATGGCAAGTTGTTCTGCCGCGGGAAAACAACCATTAAAATTTCACGGTGTATAGACATTATAGGTAGAATTCTATACAATAGACAGTACGTTAGATTCCGGATCATTATCGTATTGAATTCCCTGAAGCATGATTGGCCAATGGTATTGATACAATTCTCGTACGTTTGTTGCAAAATATTATAGGTTGGTACTGTGAAGCTTGATTGCCTGGCTCGTAACTGTGGAATCGTGTTGCAATATTCAAGTTTATTGCACAATATACAGTAAAATGGTGGCAGTTAATCAAGCTAACTGGATATTTTTAACTAACAAATAATATTGAATCAGCAAATTTTTTCTTGTTGATAAAATTTATGTTAAACAAAACTTTTAACGCCTCTAATCCTACACGTTAACGTAGCAATTGCAATGATTATGGAAAATTTAAAGAGTCAGAGTCCTATAAAAATAAACACAAAATAGAGTAACCAAAAATCAATCTGCCTAGGCTTTTCCTTCCTTGTTGGGGTCAGCTTCTAGTCAAACCGGATGCAGCTGGTTACCAGTATTTTACATAAAGTGACTTCCTATCTGACCTCCACATACCAGTTACTGGGTAATACGATACCCCTTGGTGAGACTGATTGTCAGACTGGCGACCCGTAACGACTGACAAAGTTCCAAGAATGACAAAAAATTAAATCAAAAGTAATTTATTCAAATTAGGCTGAGAATCAGCACTTGTCGAACATCAAAATTAATAAGACAGTCCCCCAGAACGCCCACCCTTCACCGCCGAAACAATCGAAATAATATCCTACTATCCTATCCTACTACTACTATAAATGTGAAAGTTTGAGTGTTTAGAGCTTCTTTCATTGGTTTAGAATTACTCATTCACGCAAAAACTATCAAACGGATTACGATGAAATTTGACACACGTACACAGCATAAGTTTTTATCGAGTGCACAAACTGTAACCATGAATTCAGCGTATCGTTCTAGACCCCACAGCGTAAAGATTTTTCGCCGGCTATACAAAAAAATCAGCTGTTTCATAGAAAAGTGCAATACCTACGCGGTCAAAATGTATGGAACAGGTGATTTATTTTGTATAACCGACTAAAAATTTCTACGCTGGGGGTCTAGAATGATATGCTGAATTCATGGTTACAGTTTGTGCACTGGATAAAAACTTATCCTGTATTTTAAAATCTGGATTAACACATAGCAAACTTTCATCCCGGTACGAAACCGTGGTATAATTTCTGACCTCCACGCAGGTGAAGCCGCTGGCAAAAACTAGTAACAAAATAAAATAAACAATACCTATCCCTACATTATCAACCTCCATTAAAGAACTTAGTTCATCAACCATGCAGCTAACTAAACCCTCCAAAATGCTCCAACTGTTTTGAGGTCCGAGAATTTTATTACAAAGGGTCTACCAGACTGTAGCCAAATGAAGTTTACGTGAGGTTGTGGGTGTGGTCATAATGTGAGGGTCGTTTACCGGTCGCCCCTTAATTAATTCTAAGAGAACCGCTTTCAAGATGGCAGTGCGACTGGGGCGCTTTTAAACGGAATTCTGTGACGTAGAGAGAAATTGCGCAATGTATTTGTGGAGTTAAGAACTTGGGGAGACTCACAGGAGGTCTAATTCTACTATTGCTGTACGATAAGGTTTGTTGACTTGTACGATCAGTAACAAAGTCGATTAACACTTTTTTTTGCATCTCTAAATTGAAAAGATTTTTTTTTATTTCACGTGAAACTTTGGAACCTCGCTGCACGGTTCCAATTGGTCGTTTCCTATGAAGAAGAGCCAGTAAAAAACTCCACGGCTACTCTTTTAGAAATTATTGGCTTTCCAATGATTTCAAAATACAGTGTTAATACATATGGGAGGAACAGCGTCTATCTTAATTATTGAGCAAAGTATTCATAGAAATCTGACTGATATAAAAAGAGTAAATAGATATTAATTCGTAGCTATTAAATGAAATTATGAAAAGCAATATATCAATTATTTTGTGTCAATTTGAAAAAAATACAAAATTAAAGGCTTCTTCAAACTGGCGCGACACGACAGCGCGACGCGACACTTGTAGAACAATGCCCATGAAGTTTTCATATAAAATGTTCTAGGAGCGTCGCGACGCGGCCATCGCGTCGCGCTAGTCTGCATGAGCCTTAAAGTGTTCATTCATAGAAATAAATAAAGTATTTAAAAAATATATTACCTCTGCCAAACTGAAAAGCAGTTTGTTGGTAAGCGTGTAGCTCCTTTTTATTTCGTAGTACCTTAGATACCTATATGTAAAATTGAAAGTGTTCATTGTAGCTTACTGAACCTAAAATCAATTAGGCAGATTGATTTTGACCTTTTCTGAACTACCTATGTCGGGTTCGGCTTCCAGTGTAGCCGGAAGCAACTGAACCTTATTAAAACAAATACATTTAAATCAAACAAGCGTAGCCCTGGAAGAGCTATTGGGCCATGAAAGATTTAATGACAGGTGATCTTCCTCTATCCCTTAAGAGAAGATTCATCGACATGTGTATTCTTCCCATCCTCACGTATATTTGGTTCACTAAAATGGTCTTTGACAATTTAGCAGAAGTCCACGCTCGAGGTTTGCCAGTGAGCAATGGAACGGGTATTCTGTGTATTAAACTTGTGGACCGTGGTAACTATAAGAATACAACAATCCATTCCATTACTGAAATATATGTCACTCGGAGAGCTTCCACTTTAAATTGGTCCCGTTTAATGGCAAACGACGTCGCGGCAGGCCTAGACGGAGATGGCGGGATGAGCTGGACACCTTTAATAAATATTAATCCTTGCCAGCTCTGGACAAAGAGTGGGGAAAAGAGAGTAGGGAGGCCTTTGCCCAGGAGTGGGACATTTAATAGTTAATAAATAATCATAGCCCTAAATTCACACCCTGGGGATATCTAAAGGTGCATCCACAACAAAGTTACTTTTTGCGGCGCAACGTTTACAAGTGTTACTAGGCAACAACGGATAACAAAAATTTATAGTAAAAGCAGCAAAAGTTATTCAAAGTTACTAAATGTTATCATGTTGCAAAATGCTGCTTTACAAAAAGTTACTTCGGTGTGAATGCACCTTAACAAATCAACTAGACCAGTCTTGCGGGACTAGAAAATGCTGTATCGCAAATGCTGCTACGACTATCATCAATCATTCACATACGCCGTTTGGGAATTGCATATAGATAGCTGAATTTTGATGTCGGTTCCACGGTCCCCGACAGGCAGTTTGAAAGCAAAGCGAACTGAGTACGTCGGTCCATATTGACGTTACTCATGACACTGATGTCAAACTAAATTGTATTTAGTAGCCAACTTTTGACGAAACGGTAAATTTTTAATATAGGTAATAAAGCTGAATAGTTTGTTTTTACGCTCTAATCTGTGGAACATCCAGTTGAATTTGAAAAAATCTTTTTTGGTTTTGTTAGCGCAATTCTGAAATGAATGAATGAATGAAATGCTCCGATCCCAGCGTGGCTTGACCAGACTCGATTAATCGAATGAACCCCAAGATTTGCACTAGCCCCTGGAGCCTCATGCTTCATGGTGTTACCGAGGCCATTGCATATCAAGAAGTAGACAGGCGGGCGCTGTAATGATCGGGAGATATGCCCTTAGGATAGGAAAGGATTGCGAGCCTACCACGTACTATGCAGGCTAGACTGAACACATGACTTTATAATTCGTCTGGTGATTTTGAACATTTTGTAAATAGCCTACCAAAATGTCCTCCAAATCTGGTAGCGTCTTGTGACGGGTCGTTGAGCTCCCTAAAATAAGGTTGAGCTGCACGGTGACTGCTACATATATGCCGTCTGTTGGGACAGGTCAGCTCAAAGCTGCAATGGCTCTTTCTTCAAAAAGCCTTTCCAGACATTGCCCTGCATTGTTAGACTCATATAAAATTCAAATAATATAATGTTTGGACTTTAAAAGAGACCATCACCTCTGAGTTTGTTTCGGCTTTTCTTCTCAGGGAACAGTCAGCTAGGAAATGCCGGCGCCATCTAGTTTTTAAAATATTGACCAAATATTGATCTACTTACATAAATAAACATTTCATTTCATTTCATTCACCGGATATGCATCCTTGAGTAAGCATTGGACTAATGGAGAGACGGGTGGTATTTATTTATAGAAGGGCATCTTTTCAGGACGTCGCTGACATGTTGATTCAGGTAGACCTTCTTGGGTAGGTTCAACTGTTTCCTTAGCTCTTTTCTATGCCATTGCTTCGCTATGTTCAGTGTTCTTGTTTTTATGAGTCTTTGGAGTTCTCGCTGCTATCAGTTTCTGGTTTTTTGTAGATATCGCCAGCCGCTTTCTTGATCTTATTTCTGTCTCCAGCCATGTTCTTCCAAAACTTGATTCCCATGTCGAAGTATTTCATGTCCTGTTTGTTAGGGCAATTGTTGAGAAAGGTTATAAATTATTTAACAAAACGGTACAACGCTTAGGAGCGAAATAAACAGAAAAAAGAATGACAAAAAGAACGCTAAGCGAAAACGATGCAGTAGCGCAGGCGGGCGATGCGATACGATGCTACGCAACGCGGTGCGTCGGGGCCGAAAAATAACGTGGACAAAGTCGCGGGCAGAAGTTAGTTGAGTGTATTCTAGAACGGTATATTATGAAACATAATTTAATATTTTTATTTTGGAACGGTATATTATGAAATATAATTTAATATTTTATTTTAGAACGGTATTTTATATGAAACGTAATTTAATATTTTTATTTTAGTGTATTGAAATATATTGGCATTAATATCATTAGGGCTTTAAACTACCTAACTAACTAAACAAATAAATACAAAAACACAAGGAGACTTAGGCGTCAAAGTATTCGTCCGCATCGCTGTCATCAGGAAACGTGCCCAGAAGACTGGCAGCATTGCCACGTTGAATGGCAATGTTAACGGGCGTTTCGACCCCAAACGGCGCAAAAATGTAATTACCAATAAGGTTACAGTATTTACGCCGCTTGAGGGTCTCAGCAGCCGCAGCAGCGGCACCAGCACAGCCCGCCGTGCTAGGAACATGAGATGGCGCAAGGGTGTCGACACAGGTTGCATCCCACACCAGAGGTCTACCCATCTTCCAAGGCAATAACGTCATACCGTCTGGTCTCTTCCCATCGTCACGTACCAAGCCGTTTGGTTCTAATACCGCTGGTACGCCGGCGGTGACAAGGGCTCGACGAATAATATCGTTGATGCTGGCGTGGCGTGCTATGCGACCTGCGCTCCTGCAGCAGGACAGGCCATGGTGCCCGAAAATGTCGACAGTTTCACCGCAATGACACCGATGTGGAGCAACACAAGGTGCGCCCAAGTGGAGACAGGTAGCAAGCCGAAACGATGAGTCATCCATCATAGTGCCTCTGGTGGACGACGGGAGCGCCTGAAGCCACAAGCCTGACTCCCATTCTCCCACAGCCAGCAGACGGGCACGCTCAACAATATTAGATGACGTATTTATCAGGGTATTCCGTATAATATTGCAGAGCGGCACGTCCCACAGTCTCTGGGAGGATGGGTTATCAGGTAAAACCGTATTGGGACAAGCCATTTTCCAAGCGTTCAGCGCATCAGTCAAACACGGCACTTCAAAATCGACCAGTGAGGAAGATAAAATGTTCCTGGTTAATTTATCCGTGCTGTGGACCGAGGAGAGGAAAGCCGGTAAACTTATACTTGAAATTTTGCGGACGCCAAGACCGCCCAGGCGAATGGGAAGTGTGGCTTGCTGCCAAGCTGACGTCCAGGGCCACATTTAGGATTGAAGTTAGTGTGTTTCTAATAATTTGGTCTACTTTTTCTAAAAGTTGTGGATGCTTCCAAAGATGGGAGGAGCGAAGGCTATATGTAAATTTTGGTCCAAAACAGCAGTATCGAATGAGCGTGAAGGCCGAATGAATATTAATTTTGAAAAGTCGTTCCGAGACATCATTGAAATTTTTAATTTACTCCTCAATAAACGTTGGAAAGGATTCGTCAAAAATTGGGGACCCTAGGAGGTGTAGAGAGTTTCTTTCTGTAATTTTGATATCTGGTGCTATTGTATAAAATTTTGTAATGGTAGTCTGTCTGTCAGTGGTTTGGGGAAGATAGATTTCACATTGTGAAAGGTTAAGGTCTAAGCCAATCGAATTAAATTTTTCTTTTAGAAAAGTTAAATCTTTTAAGACTGTGTCTAAATCACCTCCTAGGGTTCCGTCATCCAAATACCATACGTTGAATTTAGAATTTAGCTGTCGAATAATTGGATTTATTGCCAAACTAAAAATGACTGGCCCAAGAGGGTCACCCTGTTGACATCCAACGGCTGATTCCAAAAGGTTGTCTTTATAAAGTAATTTAGAAGGATGCCTGTAACATTGGTAGAGAAAGCTGTAAATTTTGGGTATTTCTTTTTGAATTTCCGTCAACAAAGTGTCCCTGTTTACGGAATTGAAGGCATTCTTAATGTCAACCTTAAGGATGACCTCACCTTTACCGCTATTGATATAAGTTGATAATGCATGTACCGCAGCCTCACAGCCCCCTTTAGACCCAAAGCCCAGCTGTAGGAGCTGGAATTTGCTGGCCAGTGTTTCACTGTACAAAGCACAGCAAATTTTGGCTGCGGTACGACGGTAAGTGGACTCTACGGCAATAGGACGAATGCCGCCATCCTTCTTGCGCAGGGCACATAGATTTGCACCATACAAAATATCAATGACGGCTTCGTTCACATTGCCGGATAGCATGAGATTGATGAGGGCCGTAAGCTCCTTCAAAAGGGACTCACCAGCCTAACTTGTTGACCTGTAATTTGAACTGAGTTGGTTTGGGGATTGGGTGGGTCAGGGAAGGAGAGGTCATCTGCCGGGGCGGGGTGTTTGCTCTCCAGAGCTGTAAGCGTCTCTGGAGAGTACGGCGCAACCACATCGCTGCTAAAGATGATCCTAGCCGCACCTTTGATATCACCCTCGCCTAGTTTAGACTCTACATGGTGCAATAATCCTCTATAGTGGAGATGCACTGTTAATTTAGGGTCGAAAGTTTGGGCCGAAATGTTACAATTTTCCTTTATTTGAGCTGTTAAGGTTTTTCTACTTGCCAAATTTTTTTGTACACGTAGAATTCTAAAAGGGAAGGTAAGTAATGCCTCCCAAGCACATTTATAGTTCTCTCGGGCGGCGAGACGGATACAGCGTGCTAAACTTAAAGCAACGCATGGTCTTGCGCCGCGAGGAACTCTCTTTAGAATTGGAGTTGACGTTTTTAATTTTGCGAGGAAATTCCAAAAGGGTTGAGAAGGTGTACCTGGTGTTTGAAGAATGGGTACTGTCGGGTATTTTAGATATAATGTAATATTTTTATTTTAAAACCTAAACTTGGCAATGATATAAACTTTATATTGTCAAAAAAGTTCTCCATTCATGAAAAAAGAACAAAACTCAGTAACTAGCTTTATTCTAAGTTATTAAATGCGTCCTCAATACCAACTCGTTTGCTACTAAGTAGCGTGCTTATGTACCATCTCTCTCTAAAATAAGTACTCAAACTCTTTTCGTAGGCGTGCACGAAACGGGCTGATTTCGAACAGCTACGTCGTAGCAGTGTGCTACGCCGCCGCATTTGAAACGCGTGCTGAACGCGTAAGCATGACCACATTGACCACCATATGGATAAATATTTGAAAACACTAGACTACAACAGCACTGAAAATCTATTAAAAATTTGGTATAAACAAGGCACATAATGCTTGTACATTCCCTACTCTTTCCCATAATTGACTATGGCGATGTGTGTTAGAATGACCTGAATGCAGATCTCTTCAATAAACTTGACCGGCTTCTAAATAACTGCATTCTATTAGTTTTCAATCTTCGTAAGTATGATCATGTGTCTGCGCACCGGTTGCTTTTAAAATGGCTACCCATCCGTCAGCGCAGAGAGTTGCGAGCTCTGTCAATGTTGTTTTCTATACTCGACAAACCCACTTCTCCTTCTTATCTGACTTCCCAGGATCAACACTTGTGCTCTGCGCATAGTAAAAACCTTCGTTCCACCAATAATCGTCTTCTTCTTTGTCCAGGCGGTGTTTCCTTGGAATTCACTACCTCTGAATATCAGAATGGCAACCAGTCGGTTTTCGTTTAAAGTAAAGGCACGTGAGCATATTCGTAAAAAATTGGCAGAATCATCCCAGCGCTGACTTACTGGATTCGTTTTCTCCTCTACCTATCGTTATTTCTCAAGACAAAGTTTTATTTTCGTTATATATATGTATGTATGTATCTATGTATTAGTATGTATTATTTTTCAAGTAACCTATCCCTTATGTATCACCTACCATGTTTTCTCTCTGCATCACCCTAAGGTTGATTGGTAGAAAATGCCTCAGGCATTAAGTCCGCCTTTGTACAGTATTTTTTACTTGTGCAATAAGTTTTAATAAATAAATAAATAAATAATAAAGCACCCATACGCACACATAAGCACCATAACTATACACATACAGAAACATACGTAAAACATATACCTATATCCTTACCCAAACACAAAACCACACAGACATTTCCAATCATGTAACTAAATTAATAATATAACTGTACTATGATTTATTACCTGTACAGTATGAAATCTTCTTACTTTCTTCCTTTCTTCTCAGAGTAGTCAGATAGGAAACGCCGACCTCATCTAGTTTTAAAAATATGATTGACATGTAAAAGTGTTTGTACAGACCTACTTACAGAAATAAAATCATTTATCATTTCACACGCACATTTTGTCTATGGATGAGGCTTCGAAATGTTGCCACTACATAAAGAGTAAAATGTTTATTGAGGATGATATTCTCGTAGCAGTTTTGTCTATTTCCTTTTTATATTTATTTTTTCTTTATATTCTTGTGTAATTTCTACCATATTCACATTAATTATATTAATTTTCTATAAGTTCGATGTTAATTGTTTGATGCACCGGGCGACGTCATTACGTCAAAGCCGGCTGTCGCTGAAAACCAGCGCTGGGGCTCTGTCTTGCATAGGGTTGCAGCAAAATGCTGAGCGATAGCCATTTTGTGTGGATGTGACGCATGTTTCCCTCAACCTTTTCTATTTTTTTTTTTTGTGTTCCTGGTTTTTGCGTCATGTTTATCGCAAATAAACGTTTTTTCTTTCTTTCTTTCTTTCTTCTTTCTATTTATCAAACCAATCTGCTTAACTATGTGTCTTGTCACTGGAACCTTGTGGGAATCTGTTGTTGTAAGGTTGAGGAAGATTATCCGCTCGTGATACAGTTTTATACTAGTACGAGGGGATAGGGCGAAGACAACAAGCTATCTTTACAATATACCATGTCACATTCTCCAACTGTTGACCTGTCTCAATTTTATTGTCATAATAATTTTAAACGATTTTTATCTATCTTGTGTTTATTATTAAGTTACTCTGAATGGTTGTCTCTTATTCATGAATATATTGTATTGTATTATATAGAAACGGGTTTTGTCAACGATAGAATAGACAAAATGACAGATTGTAGAAAGATTTCTGCACGACGATATTAAAACAGCAGGCTTAGCACGAGCACCGATTTGTCGGCGGAAGAATATACATGACTATTAACTAAATGATGTACAATAGGAGAAGATAGCTATGTTCTTCTATTAACTATCATGATTTTGTAAATAATCGTTGTACGTGCGTCGTGTCGTGCTTTTACTTTGTGGCCGTCGAGTAGAAAGTTTGTTGTCAGTGTGATTCTGTCAGTTTGGGAAGAAATAGTCTACATTTATAAGGACCTAGACAAAGATCGTTAGAAACGAAAGAGAAAATGACAGATTGTAGAAGGATATCTACGGTGCGATGTCAAAAATGGAGAAACGAAATGTCACTTTGTATTGAAAAAGCACTGTCTATTCTTCGTAGAAATAGAAAACGTCATGCTAAGCCTGCTGAAGAAAAGAAATGATACTATTCTTCAGTCGACAAAATTCTACGATGTCATGTAATCCCATTTAATAAAATAAAAAATACCTTAGCGCATCCACGTGAAATACATCACTAGCTACCTTCCCGATGCTATGGACTGAATCATAGAAATGCGAGTCTACGGGTCGCCCCGTGCTCGGATGGAAAGAACTATGTCTATTATTGGTAGAATAGAATTGGAATGGGTCATGCTACGCCTGCAGCATACTTTTGTGCTACTACATCCTCATAGCAACATATTCCAGGGCTTACATTATTTAAAGTAGTACAGCCCTAAAGCATGTTCCTAAGTAAACACAGAACACGTGCTTATCATACGGCCGGTCGAGCAAGCGGCGGTTCCACTAATAAATTACTTTGCACAATCTTCTACAGCAGTTTGGGAGAGAAACGTTTAGAGGCACGGGCGTCTGGAGACCTACTAAGTATATTTATGTTTGTTTTGTCTCTTCTGCTGGAAGAACATGACCGGCTTGACACTTAAGGGATGCTGTTACAGATGTTACTGACCATTTTAATTAAGACTTGGTTTCTGTTTCCGGAAACGACTTGTTTAAGTAACCAGTCGTATCTCTGGTTGTGGTATTCATTGAATAGACTGAAGACTCTTTATTTGTTATATTTTAACACACTTTTATTAGCTTGGTACGTATGTATCTATGTAACGGAATCTTTGAACGTTATTTTCACCCCCTTCAAAACGTCGGATTGATTTGAAACTTTGCACACTTATCAAGGACCGATGACAGTTCAATATGTAATTCAACTAAAAAAATGAAAATAAATAATGGTTTAAAAACTAAAAAACACGCTTTAAAAACCAAACTCAAAAAGTAGAAAATAATTTCAAAAAGTGGGGTGCTTGATATTAATTGATTATAAAAATACCTCAAAAAGCACCCCACTCTTTTTTTTAATAATTTTCTACTTTTTTAGTTTGGTTTTTAAAGTATGTTTTTCGTTTTTTTAAGTATTATTTAGATTATAGACTAATGTTTTGACTTTTATTTGAATGGGGCGAATGGGAGTGTGTGAAGTTTTAACTAATAACATTTGATAAATTATTTTGATTTCTGTAAGTAGGTTTGGACAAATACTTTCGCACGTTATTCATATTTAAAAACTCGATAGGGTCGGCATTTCCTATCTAACTACTATGAGAAGAAAGGCCGAAACAACTGCCAGGGGTGCGAGTTGTTCGAAAGAGATACCGTTTCCCCTGGCACACAGGCAACTGAAGGAACACGGGTGGGTTTTAGTCAGTAAAAGTCTGACACGCCCTCCCGCTCCGCACAAAGCGGGAGAAGTTATTTGATGATTTCCCACCCTTAAATAAAAGGCCGAAACAAACTCAGAGGTCACAGTGCCTTTTAAAATCCAGACATAATCTTGGTCAGATCATGTGAAGACCACACAGATTGAGTGGACCTGTTCAGTCAGTACACGTCTTTATCAGTCATCGTGCAGACCAACTCAGAGCATAACGAGCACAACGATTCGACGAACGAAACGAATATCAAAGAAAGGAAAAATTCACACATACTTTCGAGCAAAGCATACTGAAACAGGTCAATTTATCGTCATGTTAACGATGGAAGATGTGCCAAAGAATCTAAAAAGGCAACCTGTATCAAAAACTTTTCAATATCTAGCATTGCAGTTTACAGCGTCCAATCAACAGCCTATATATAGTAACTATCAATACATGTAATACAACAACATTTGCAATGCAAAACGCAGGAGTAATATCCGTCGTTAATAATGTTGAATATTGCTTCCAATATGAGGGAGTTGAGATATAGGTATCAAGCTACCGTTATTGCATCCAATATACGCGTATATCCTGGCTTAATGAATGTTAATCTAAGACCTTGCAAGTACGGTTTCCGCTTTCTGATTGACCATTTTACTGTACAAAGATGGCGTTGCTAGAGCTCTGTCTAAGGCCCTTATGGGATAAGTATTTTTTTACTATCTGGAATTTTTCAGCCCGGAATTATTTGTGCCCGACTTAACCATAATTGGCAATATGTGTGTGTCCTATAGGTACACCCTGCCCATCCTTTCGGGGAAATAAGGCGTGATGTTACATCTTTAACACTCTTACACAACCACAACATCAATAGAATGCAGAAGTGGTCTGTATTCTACTGATCGTCTGGTGGTTTTGAGTATCGGCTACGCAAATGTCCTGCAAATCTGGTAGCGTCTTGTGCGTCTGTTGGGACAGGTCAGCTCAAAGCTGCAATGGCTCTTTCTTCAAAAGGCCCTTCCAGACATTGCCCTTTATTTGGACTTTAAAAGAGACCATCACCTCTGAGTTTGTTTCGGCTTTTCTTCTCAGGGAACAGTCAGCTAGGAAATGCCGGCGCCATCTAGTTTTAAAATATTGACCAACAAAATATTGACGTGTAAAAGTGTCTTTTAAGATCTACTTACATAAATAAACATTTCATTTCATTTCATTTCATTTCATTTCATAAACATTTCATTTCATTGATGTTGTATTCGTTCGTGTTGTGTGTTTATACTAACTCGTGTGTGTGTTAACTCTTGTTCCAAACTTTCGTGTCGCTCCGTTTCGTCTAAACAAGGCGTGTTATGTGTTTTATTACCTAAATACTTTTAAGGTGATTTATTTGTATTTATGCCAATGAACCCAATTTTTTTCTTTCTGTCCTTCCTTCTTTTTTTTACCTAAAAGGTTGTCCTAAAACCAGCTGACAATACCTACAGCAAATACTCTATGCAGTATACCCATAAAAAAAACCTTAATTTAGGTTTACTCTGACTTTCGATGTAACTACATTATCCGTTGGAAACTGTCTCAATAAATATTAACGTTGCAACCGATCAAGTTACAGAACTTGCTTTGCAAACATAATCAGGAGCTGATATGCTTATATCAGCAGCTCAAAAGCAACATCCGTGCCCGCTGATATAGTGACATATAATGTCAACATAACAATAGGGTTCTGAACTCTGAGGACAAAGCGTTGTGATCAGAAACCGCTTTCTACCAGTTTCAAACGTACTGTAATCAGCATTTCTATAATATTAGTTAGGTAACGTCAGGGAAATGAATATTTAAGTAAATTGATCGCAACTGTTGTACGAATTGACTATAACACGGCAAATTATCAATGTAGGTTATCAATTTGGTTTATAATAAATTTTCTTGTCTGTACGTATACGATATATTAGCTAAGGGACTTATGGCTAAGTAATAACAGTCGTACGGGTCGATCGATCAGGTTAAGTTTCGGTTGCCGCGGTTGCTCCGTGGATATATAATCTTTACATGCCAAGACCCCTCCATGCCTCGCCAAGCACGTGAAGCTGTTTGTCTCGGCTGTCATTGGTTGATTTTTAGTAGTCGTTACGGGTCGTCAGAAGCCCGTAAGCCTGACAACGAGACTTACCAAAGGGTATTGTACTGGAAGACTGGACGACCCCATCATATTTGCAAAAAGGCTACTGATGATCACTTGTACGAAATATTGGTTATTGATCGTACTTCCTACAAGGTTGTATGTTTGTATGTTTGTATGTTTCTTACTCAATCCCGCAACAATGATAGGGGAAAAGACGATATGACCCAGTGGAGCGCCAGCATCTACGTCACAAAACTATTTTTGCAAGGCGTTTCTATCTAAAGGCTACTTATACAATAAAACGCATAAGGTGTTACATATCTTTAGTCTCACAAAGAATAAATGCAAAAAGAGGCTAAGTAAAATTAAACTATAATGATACTGAAAAAATCCTTAGAATGACCTAAACACACAATCACACACTCGCTCACACCCACACACTCACACACACACACCCACACAAATACAGACCTACACAATTACACACCGACCCAATTACACACACACAATTACACACCCACACAATCACATACTACACATCTACTAACATTCTTCTCGCATACTTAACCTAGATTCTAATCATAATACAAAAAAAAAATTATGAAATGTCGTAAGGCTCCTTATTATTATTACATTCTGTCAGCGCGCTAGTACTACATAGTATAAAACAAAGTCGCTTTCTCTGTCCCTATATCCCTATGTATGCTTAAATCTTTAAAACTACGCAACGGATTTTAATGCGGGTTTTTTCAATAGATAGAGTGATTCAAGAGGAAGGTTTATATGTATAATACACCGACCTCCACGCGGGTGAAACCGCTGGCAAAATCTAGTAATTTATAAAATGAAAATTTAAAGGTGTGGGATCCTGGTGTCCTGAAACACAGGCTATGTGCCTAGCATAGACACCAGTCTCCCACAATATATACCTACTTACCTGAATTGTGTATCTTTGTCGAATCTGACCCCCTATTATTGTTTATAATCAAGTTCTTCCAACGTAACAGACAGCTGTGCTGCTGGGGAGTTCGTTGCGCCACTTCTTCTTCCCAGCTAAAGCACTAGGAAGTGGTGAAGGGCGGGCTTTTTGGGGGGACTGTCTTATGTAATTTTGACGTTCAAAAAGTGCTGACTCTCAGCCTAGTTTGAATAAATGACTTTTGATTTTGATTTTGATTTTGACCAATGTAAAATCATTTATGTTTATTGTTGTGAGAAATAAAGTGATTGATTGATTGAATTGCTGAACGGATTTGGATAAAATTTGGCACACAGATAGATTATCTGCCTGGATAACACATAGGATACTTTTTATTCCGGTCATACGTTCCTGTGGGATAATTTTCGACAACGACGCGGGCGCAGCCGCTGGCAAAAGCTAGTACTTTATAAATGTTAGACTGTAAAAATTAAAACCTTTTTATAGTTTACCGTTTAAAAAGCATCGGGTTCTTGTACCTTGTTAATTCCAAAAATTTTACCGTGTACAAGCAATTTAAACACTGACGCTCAAACGCTTTGTGTAGATTCAAAGGTTGAAAATAATAAACATTTGCTAAGTATCATGAACTAATTACAGAACGACCTAAATGTGAAATCATGGACTGTAAACCCCGCCTGTTTTATAGGCCGGCTTTACTTTGATTTAAACATCAAATGGTGGGTAACTGCGTAACTTTGAGCGTTATAGATGTAATGAGGTAATGTGGGTTAATTTCCGCCGCGACTTTCAAGTATTTGAAGACAATTATGTACTGCCTATAACCATTATTATAATTGGGTTTATTACAAAGCCGTTTTCTGTTTATAACCGTCTGCAAATAAGAATATTATTCACTGACTTTTTGCAGCGGCTTCGCCAGCGTGGAGATCGAAAATTATCCCACGGGAACGTACTATCTGGATAATAAGTATCCTATGTGTCAATCCAGGTTATAAACTATCTGTGTACTAAATTTCATCTAAATTTGTTCAACAGTTTTTGCGTGATTGAGTAATAAACATCCGCCCACCCATCCTCACAATCTTTCACATTTATAATATTACTATGTTGCCAGCGGCTTCGCCCGCGTGGAGGTCAAAAACTATCCCACGGGAACGTAGTACCGGGATAAAAAGTATTCTATGTGTTATTCCAGCTTACAAACTACCTGTGTACCAAATTTCATTCAAATCCGTTCAGCCGTTTTTGCGTGAAAGAGTGACAAACATCCACCTATCCATTGTCACAAACTTTTACATTTAAAATATTACTAGTAGGAAGTAGTAGTACGATTGTGTCCCGTTGATGGCAATAGGATCGCCCCTACTACTGGCGAAATGTGGGTATACTGTAGGTACACCTCTGCCTTACCTTACGGGGATAACAGGCGCGATGTTATGTTACATTATTGAAAACTTTTTAAGTAACATCTTTATTTAAGGATAATTTGGATGTAAAACTCAGTTATAAATCAAGATCTTATCAATTAGAAGCCCCGCTGTTCCCACCGCCATATTGTTCCGGCCCGTCTGTTTTGCCGGTCCGTTGAAACGACCGGAAATGCTAGTGACAACACTATTTATACGGATCCGTTTACTTTAGGACGGCCCCAGTTAATCCGTCCACCTATATCCGTTAGCGGTTTTTACGGACGGCGTTAATCAAGTTTTCAAAATAAGATATCAGTGGTCTGAGACAAAACACATTTCTGTTAGCGTTCACGCCAAACGTTACGCTAAAATGTATGGGAATGACATTACCTGCGGAAAAGACACGACGTAACCTTTCCGCAGGTAATGTCATTCCCATACATTTTGGCGTAGCTTTTGGCGTGAACCCTAACAGAAATGTGTTTTGTCTAAGCCTGCAGGTAACGACAAGGGGGATGCGTTAAGGTAAAACATCATAAATATTATATACTGGTTACCTTTTTTGTCTGTATTTGTAAGCTGTGAATCCTCCGTGTACTAAAATAAATAATCCGATTGAAGGACTATTTTATGAAATAGGTACTCATTCAATCCTACTAATGTAATAAATGTGAAAAAGTGTATGCTTGGATGTTTGGGCGTTTGATACTTACTCAACCATGCAAAAACGGCTGATTGGATTTTGAAACAAGATAGTTTATAACTTGGATTATCACATGGGATATTTTTTCCGTAGGATAATTTCCAACTTCCACGCGAACGAAGCCGCTGGCAAAAGCTAGTGGGATTATATGAACATAGAGGATTGTATTGATAATTTTAATTATTATAATTCTGTTAATACATACCTACATAGTATTATCGCGACTCATATTTTGTTTTACTTACAGCCTGGCGCCGACCTTAAATTGAAAAAAAAAAACGCACGGAAATGTAAATTTCTCGAGTGTACGAGACTAAACGCCGAAAGACTGAACACCGACAAGATTTTACTTCGACGGGACTCTTCGCCGACAGTACACTTCACCGACAGAACTCTTCGCCGACAAGGCTCATCCTTGCGCTATTATTAAATAGACAAGTAACTGCCACTAACATGGATATAGCGCTCGCTCGACTTGCGCATGGTTGGTCGCAATTCTAACCTAACCTATTACCTACCTGATGAGCCCTGTCGGCGAAGAGTCCTGTCGGCGAAGAGTCCCATCGAAGCAGTCTTGTCGGTGTTCAGTCTATCGGCGTAGTGTCTGTCGGCGTTTAGTCGTACACTGAAATTTCTCAAGTTTACCATTGCGCATCCATCTTAATCTGTAAAGTTTTCAAAGTTCAGAAGGCTTCAAGGCGTTTGAAATATTGATATCCCACTTAGGGATGACTAAGAAATTATTAATGAAAACGATCTTAACGAATTAACCTATAATGAAGGTTTAAAAGCTTGGCTTTCTACGCTACGGAAGGCAAAGTCGATCTACAGCCAACATTAATATTGGTACCTAATGTGATTCATCTTTGCGCCATCTGTTTTATGCTAAGAATGCCTAGAGATTCTTTGCACTAATATAAACTAATGTATTTCGTTATTTTCTGGTGATTTATGCATTAAGTATTGTCGACGTCGTAATTGCTTTACCATGATTGACACTTCACTAATTTTCAAAAGGTCACCGATAGACAAATTGACTGAATGAATGAATTATGATTTCGAAAAGTCGAAATCATAATTCATTCATTTCTGATCGTGTATAAACATTAATTAATATTTCCTAATGTATAACCATTAGGAAATATTAATTACACACGATCAGAAAAGAAACCGAGGTGTCACAAAATACAACAAGATAATTTATCGCATTTTAGAAGTCACATTGAGTCAAAAGGCACTAATTTTATTTCGCCCTATTCTAATGAACCATATTTACCCCCAGGTGCTGTCATCATGTGGTCCGATGTCAGTGTCGTTCTTCACCGTGGTGGTGTTCTTCGGCTCGTTCTACCTCATCAACCTAATGCTCGCTGTCGTCGCACTCAGCTACGAAGAGGAGTCGCAGATCACGCAGGAGGTGTGTAATGTCCTACAGATTCTTTATACTGACTGTGAAGGTCTAGAACTGGCCACCGAGAAAAAGATATAATAAGATAAAGTAAAATAATTTTGATAAAAAATAACTTTACTGTTACAAACAGTGAGTCCTAAACTAGACAGCTGCTATCTGGTAAGGTACCATGCCTTGCCAACTGGTCATGTGTGACGACCTCCTTGAAGATCAGTTTAGGAGTTGCTTACAATAAAAAAATGATGACTTGTAACTTCTAGTGGCTTACTTCGTTATGCTGAGAAACTTAGCTGGTAGGGTACCACGCCACACCAACTGGTCATGTGTGACGATCTCCTTGAAGAGCAGTTAATGGGCTATGTAGCTTGGAACTCTTTATTCAACATTGGTAATATTAAGACTCCTAATGTGAAGTCATGCATGTCATTTTTTTTTCGAAATGTTAAAGTTTGCCAGGTGTCTTATACCTTAATTCTTTGTCATAGCCGTATAGTCATTTCATAAGAATTTATGAGGCACACAGACAAAAATACTCAACATTAGTCAGAAACACTATGAAATCTATTGTATAACTGCCGCACAATTTATCCACGTTGCCCGCTTCATCCAGGAAAGAAAGAAAGACTTGAACGAGCACCGTGACGACAGCACGTTCAGCTTCGACCCCACGTCGCTGGCAGTGCGCACGCTGGCGAAGGACTCGCGCAAGCGCATCGACGCGCGCAAGGGCTTGCTATTGGCCTCCTACTCACGCAAGCGCACTAGGAGACGTAAGCGCGGACGGAGCGCCATTCATCATACTGCTGCGATTGCTGCTGTGGCTGAGTGAGTAGACAACCAATTTTACTAAGCAAAGGCCTATCATTGGCCTCCTTCTCACGCAAGCGCACTAACAGACGTATATAAGCAAGAACGAAGTGCTTGCTGCTACGTTAGAGGCTGTTGTCGACTAAGGTAACAGCATTATTTCATAACATCGTATATAAGCAGCTAGGCATTGCCATTCCACGTGGCCATGCTGCCAGTCTTCTGGGCACGTTTCCACATCGGCACAGCGTTGCGGACGAATATTTGGACGCCTAAGTGTCCTTTTTTTTTTGTATTAATTTGTATAGTTAGTTAGTAGTTTAATATAATATTTAGCTAGTATTAGCAGCTAAGTACTTTCTTCCACATATAGCGTGGCGTGGCATTCAGTATACGATTCTAAGCCTAAGACCCCAGGCGTTGAAATATTTCATCGGTAATTTAAAAAAAATTGTTGTTCCATAAATTTTGAACGTGTAGGTTTTGATAATCGACAAAAAAAAAAACTCTAGAGGGTTTTTTAATCAGGTGCTGAATTCATAGTTAGAGATTGCGCTTCGATGTCTATGCCACCCTCTATGTCTACTTATGTACATAGGGTAAAACCAGGATAGTTGCCCTAATTTTAATTACTCTAGTTTCGCGGATGAATTGCATGTTACTTTGTTAATCTATCGAAAGACTCTCCAACTACCACTATGTTGACCGTGTCGCATGTCTTTATGTGATTGCATGGGAAAGAAAATGCGATCAAAGTTTTTGCGGGATAGATGTCCTGTTTCTCGGCGGGCCATCTATCCGAAACGTAATTTATTTGCATTAGGCAACTATCCTCTATGTGGCATAGATGTCTCAAAATATACAGGTCCGCAAAAATCGCTAATACTCTAGAAATATTAAAGATTTTTGTTTTTACTTTTCATAAATTTGTAGCCAGTTTTTCAAGTGAAATATTTTGGTTTTTGTTCTGAGAGATATCTGAGTGATTTCGAAAAGTGTGGCAACTATCCGGCTTTTACCCTAATCTGTAATTTGTATGAAATTATTGATCAGATAAGTTTACTCGGAATTTATTCTAAGACTAAGATTGCATCTCATAACTATACGTAACTAATTGTTTTATAAGATTTAAGATGAGAGTGGTTTCTAGCAAAGGAGATAGTAGAATAACTAAATCGACTGACTAAACTGATATACATTACAATAAACTCTAGTGTAAGAGATACAACAGTATGTTATCAATTAGCACTAAGGTTTTAATTCAACAAACCACAAAACTCTTCCAAGAAATGTAAGTAATTTTTTACAACACTTTATACCTACTCTTCATCATCATTATTCAAATTTGTACCTACTATTATTTGTCAAAATGAAATAGATCGCAACACAAAATGATATTTACCGCGAAACTATCTAAAATTACAGTCGCATATGTCTCACTGCAAAATTCAGGAGACATTAGGGTAATGTATGTGACCGGATGCCAACGGCAGAACACGACATCTGAATTCGTTTGAACGTTCTGGGACGTATTTTAGGAGCTGTAGCATTAAGCTCGGAGATTTTTTCCCGAAGACGTAAATAGTCTTGTATAATCACGGAATACAAGCGTTTGTCAAATTAATACACAACGTCTTCAATTTGCCGAGATCAACCCTTTTATACCACTGTCAATGAATGACAATTGTGATTCGGATAGACGGATAAAGTTAGTAAGTAAGTAATCAGTGTTATACAATTAATTTCCCGGACCTAACGTGAAAGTATGTTAAATAATGTTCCGTGTGCTGCCGGACGTAAAAGAATAGCACCATCCCATTTCTTCTTGTAGGTGTCGTAGAAGGCGACTAAGGGACTTACTAGAGAATGGGCAGCAGCGTTCTCTATGCATTTGACCACCATACTGCGACCGCCAACCCGCCTGCCAAGCGTGGCGATTATGGCAAATCCCCCCTTTTGGGGGAGACTTATGTCCAGCAGTGGACGTCTTTTGGCTGATATGATGATAATGTTAAATATACATATAATCTACTATTTATGTATTGATACTAGCTTTTTCCCAGGGTTCCGCCCGCGTGGATGTCGGTTATCGCGTAATAAAAGGCTATATCTCTGGCAAATTTCATGACGATTGGTTCAGCAGTTTAGACGTGAAAGCGTAACGGACAGACAGACAGAGTTACTTTCACATTTATAATATTATTAGTAGGGATAGCACATTGACGCGCAAACTGTAACCATGAAATCAACACATGATTTAAACGCCTTAGCGTAGAAATGCTTCGTCAGTTATTTAAAAAAACACCAGTTTCATAGAAAAGTGCAGTACCTACGCGGTCAAAATGTATGGTAACCCATTTTTTTTTTTTAATTGACCTAAAATTTAAACGGTTCTGAATGATGTGCTTCCTCCATGGTAACAAGTTTTGCAGCGATGTATTTACCACCCTGTGTCATTAATTGTACCGGCTTTCATTAGTGCCATTAGTTAATATTTAAAATAGGTATTCGTGTTCGTCAAAGTAAAGCGGCGCAAGCGTAAATTCTAAAGTTTAATGTGACTTTGATTACAATTAGTCATCCTACCATTCTGACTTGTATTGCTGCCCGTGGCTCCGCCCGCATCAGTGTTGAAAATTATCTGGGACAGCACCCTAATTGTGTAACACATGGTCAATCATAATCTGTTTTATTTTGACAGTTCAACAATATTCATTGCGTTATTTTCGTTGCTGAGCAGAGACATTTGTCGAACATATGAAGCAATGGATGAGCAATCTGTTTCAAAATGATTCAGATTATGATTAATCGTGCGTTACGCAATTAGGGTGCTGGCTTCCCTGGCCCAAGGAATAACATTTTTCATAGAAACTTCCACCCCCTATTTCACCCCTTTACGGGGGAGTTTCCTAAAATTCTGACGTACTGACGTCTCCTACTAATGATAATCTACCTCTGCGCCAAATTTCATCTTCGTGGGTCCAGCATTTTTTGAGATTTCGTGTTAAATCAGTAAGTGAATTCGACCGAAAGACCTTTCGCTTTTATGCATATAGATTTAGTCTGTTAGTATTGTGTCATGAGTATACCTATACTCGCGACGTAATACTAATAGACTGTCGTCGCCGCCGTTATCACTGAGCCACCACTGCTGCAAAGTCAGATATGCATCGGCATAAATCAATGCTTTGGGGCCATTCAAGAATTACGTAAGCAAAATTTTTGCAATTCTTAACTCCCCCATACCCCTCGTCAGCAAAAGTAAGCAAAGCTCTTACCCCCACCCCCTCCCATGCTCACGTAAACATTGGCACATGCATTTTTCAATGTGTTCTGGTTTATTTCTTGATTCATGAGCAGCAGTTATAAGCCTAGAAATAAGGAATAGGCTTGAAATAGAGGACTTTAACGCATATAAGATTCGCTTATCTATATATATTAACGAACAAAACAAACTTCTTTTAAAATTTTGGTAAATTAATTCAAATTAGCAGTCTTCAGTCCATGACACACGAATCTATGACTCTAAATCTTCGATGGCATTGGATGTTTGCTGCTCAATGTTGTGTCTCTGCTCATTTTCGTGTGATTTTGGAATATCGACATCGTTTTCTTCGAGCCATTCATAGACAAGTAGGGTTGACATATGTGTTCAAACCAAAATCGACTAAATTTTGTAGAATATCCAAAAAGTAAAAAAAAAATACTGCTGACGTAATCAACACCCAGACTCCCCCATCTCCCATGGCATCAAAAATAAGCAAAGCAAAGACCCCCCGCCCCGCTGTAGTGATAACGTAATACTTGAATGGCCCCTTTACAGCTACCCACAACCGAATGGGGCAACTTCGTTCATTGTTCCAAACCAAAGAATCATATTTTACAAACTATCAGCACCAGTAGATATCATTTATCTCATCGTATCATTCCTATCATATCAATTTCCACATTTTTCCTCGTAAGTAAGGGTCACCAGGAAAAATGGGATAGGAAATCATAATATGTGGCCAAAGTATTAAATATAAGTCAGTGGGCAGCGATGACCAATGAACTGGATTTACCCTGCGGCCAACACGAAGTAAAATATGTGTTTTTTCGATACCAAAGGTATATTACAAGATTTCTTACAAACAAATCCTCCAATCTGGAGGCACACATAAAAATCTTAATAGAAAAACTCAGCTCGTCTAGGATCTCTGACGTTTTCTGAAGAGCAATCCGCGGACAAAAGGTGTAGCAAGAAATAACAAAGTAGGTAACATGTAGGTAGGTACATTGAAAGCTCAAGTAGAACAGTATTACAGAGCAGAACCTGATGCTATATCCTACTAATTTTATAAATGTGAAAGTTTGTGAGTATGGATGTATGTATGTATGTTTGTTACTCTTTCACGCAAAAACGGCTGAACGGATTTGAATGAAATTTGGTACACAGGTAGTTTATAAGCTGGAATAACACATAGAATACTTTTTATCCCGATATTACGTTCCCGTGGGTTAGTTTTCGACCTCCGCGCGGGCGAAGCCGCTGGCAAAAGCTAGTAAGCAATATTTTATACAATGCGTTTCCTGTAAATGGCTCCCCTGAGCCACGGAGCGAACACTCACAAGAGGTCATTTTCTAACTTAAATAAAACTTTAAACTGCATATTTGTGAGAAATAGAGGGTTGACTATAGCGTTGAAGAAAGAAATATTGCAAGGAACAGTGTACAGTGGGAGAATTTATTTTCATACGGGTCAGTTTATTCACAGTGTTGGAATACTTAATAAATAGTTACCTACGTAAGTGTAAATGTTAAAAAACAGGTCTTTCGAAATGTTTCCCTTCTCACTTTTATTTTTATTAATTTTATTATTTCTGTACGAGTATCTATCCGTGACATTCACAGAGGGCCCTACTAATATTATTATACTCTTTGGGGCCCTATCAGAATACCAACCAAAGAGTATAATAATATTAATGGGAGATAGAGTCCGTTTCACGTAAGAATACCCCTCAGAGTGGCGCTTCCGTCACTCTGAACATTCGAAAATAAGCTCTATTACTATAGATTTATGCAAACTACATATAAGTTCCAATAATATTCCGTGGGACTTCTTACACGACGCGGACTTTACCAACGCTGCGACACATTTTTTTAAATGTCGTAGCATCATGCTGAGATAGCGGCCTTTTGGCCTCGTACAGTACATAGTTATTTATTTTACTTTTTTTTATTTATATTTTATATATATTTTTGTGCGAGGCTAATAAATACTTTTTCTTTCTTTCTTTCTCTGCCTGGTTGAGTTGTTGAACCACGTAAGACACTTGCAATGCTCATTTTGACAATTCACGAACATTCATTGCGTTGGTTAAAATTGTGGAGAAGATTTTTTCAAACATATGAAGCAATGAAGGAATATCCTTCAAAATCCTTCGAATTGTGGTTCCAATTGCATAACACACACTTTCTGTGCCATAATCATCTGCCAGGCATTTCCCAACTATGTTGGGGTCGGCTTCCAGTCTGTCTGACCTCCACAACCAAGTTATTTATAACGGCATTCAATCTGACTAACCTGACCAACTACGTTGGGGTCAGCTTCCAGTCTAACCAGATGCAGCTAAATACCAGTATTCTATATGGAGCGAGTGACTATCTTACCTTCCCTAATTACTGGGTAGCACGAAACACCCCTTGGTAAGTCTGATTGTCAGACTTTCAGGCTTCTGACGACCCGTCACAACTGTCGAAAATCCATGAATGACAGCCGGGACTGACAGTTTAATTTGCTTTTCGAGGTATGGAAATGGTATGTAAAGATGGTCACCCATCCACGAACCAACCGTGGCAAGCGTAGCTTGACCTCATCGATCGATCCATGAGGCCGTTATAACTTAGCCACACAATTTCTGTGTGTGTGTTATGCAATGGAGATTAGGGTTTTTATTTCGAAAAGGGCTTCTTTCCCTGCCAGGTTGGGTAGTTAAACCGACTAACCAAACACGGTCTTTAAAACAACCGATAAATACTTCTTTTCCATTTACCTTTCTGTTTAAGTATGAAAAATATAGGAAGGTACACTTTTGCTTTCGAAGAAAGTTGTTTATAGAAAGTTTTTTACCTACTAATTAATTTTTACTCCACATAATGAGGTAGTAAATATTAATTAAGTAAGAACCTTTTTTCTTTCAATTATAAAATTAAGTTAATGATGCAGGTCACTACCTATCTCCTACAAGATGGTATAATTTTATTCAACAGCAGTGGTGGCACAGTAATAATGGCCGCGACTTACGAGTTGCAGGTCGTAAGTTCGAACCCAGCTAGGTGCTTACCTTGTATTTCATCGCCACTACTCTCAAAATGTTAAAGGAAAACCTCGTAAGGAAACCGGAATGTCCTAGAACCAAAAATTCGAAAACATGTGACAACGACTAACACGCACTGGACCCGCGTAGTGGATTATGACCCACTGTCAGCCTCTCTCAATCTTCTCAGTCCTCTCAATGAGGGTCTGAATGGAGGCTAGTTTATTAATGAAACCTGCGTTATTATGCGCGGACATTTCATATAAATACGTTCCATCGAAATATCTCTCCACAAGAGGTCCAAATATCATTCATAAACAATGGATAGGTTAATGAGCGAATCGAAAACAATAAGGGCCGGTTCACACGCACCACAACCACACCACAACACATCGCAGCGACAAAATGTGTGCAAGCAGTGGTTACCTACGTGTGAATAGTGATAAATGATAAAATATTTTATTTCTGTAGACTGTAAGTAGGTTTGTACACTTTGTATAAACCCAAAAACTAGATGAGGTCGGAGTTTTCTATCTGAGTACTCTGAGAAGAAAGGCTGGAACATACTCAGAGGTTCGACTCTTTTAAAGTGCAGACATAATCTTGGGCATGTGAAGATTATCTGGATTGGTGTCTGAAATGATAATTTGAGGATAGAACCACACAGATTGAGTGGACCTGTCTAGTCAATGCACGATTTGACGAACATTAAAAAAAAGAAGAACATTTGGGTAAACCGCATATACTGTTGCTGCAACTTCTTGCAGTTGCGTTATTGTTGTGTTATGGTTACGATATGGTTGCGATGTGGTTACCAGTAGGGTACCAGTAGTTGCGATATGGTTACGTTGTGGCCAGTGTTTGCAGACAGATAGATTGTTGTTGTTGTTGTGACCGGCCCCCGGCCGCTATTGTGCGGTCTTACTGGTGGGTGCGTTGTGGTTGTGACGTGGCCTTTATGTGGTCGGTATCGCCAACACGGTTGATTTTGTCGGTCAAATGTGGTCCGTATCAATAAATGATTTATAAATACATAACACATACATACTATCACGCCTTTTTGCCTCGAAGGGTTAGACAGAGGTATACCAATAGAACATACACCCACATTTTGACAGTAACGTTTAAGTCTCATGTAATCGGGGTCGAGCCTATTGCCATCAACGATCAACACAAATCCAGATTCCGGGCTGCTATTGAGAAATTTCAGTTGGAAAAACCCAACAACACTTTGCACGACCTGGGAATCGATCCCAGAAAACAATTCACTTTCTTTCGTACAAATTATCGCCGGTCCTCGTGTTGTCGTTGTGGTTATGGTAGGTCTCTTGGGGCCCTTATAAAGTGCCTACAATTTATTAATGTCATCGGCAAATGTTGTTTCAATAATAAATATCATTTCTGACATGTATTGAATGTGTATCATCTTACCGATATATTTTGTTAGTCATTATTCCTTTCTCATTTATTTTGTCAGTTTATGCTTCTGTGCACCTTCTTCTTATATTCATTAGGTGAGTAGACTCTTTCTTTATGTTTGGTTAGGGATTATCTACCTTTATCTCTATCCTATATAAATACTAGATATACGCCAAAGTCACTTTTTGTGTTTGTTTGTGTCACCGCGTTATTCTTCTAAACTGCACAATCGATTTTGAAGCGGTTTTCACCATCTTTTTGCGAATTTATTCTGGAAAGTTTATGTGTATGTCGCAGACGGATTGGTGACTCTGAACCACTAGGTAGCTGTTTTATAAAACTAGCGATTTTTCATAATTACTGAACATCAACGATTAGAGGTCATGCAAAACATCGTGAATTAATTTCACGTCGAATTGTAGACTTTAGCTGTCACTCGAGGCTCTATGAGTGATAAAAACAATAATGGCGTTCGAAATAGAAATAAATAAAACGAGTAACATGAGTCAATATGTCCTTAACTCGAATGAAAACTGTAGGTACAGCTCGATTCAAATTTTATGGCGGCTCGGAACACGAGGCGAGTCGCTGCGCAGTAACAAATTCATGGGTCAGCGGGGTTGAGGGGTGGGGTACTGCGCAACGATTAGCGCACTTCAGAGCCGCCATAAAGTTTGACGCGAAGTATACATGAAGGGTCCTGGGTACCGAGGTTTAATAAACGAAACGCTTGTATGCGTGTACATATAAATTATATCGTATATAACACGTTTTAGATCCTTGCAGCTCCACGCCGGTTATTCATCTGTTTTCTTCCGAAACAAAACTTTAAACAAAAATAATTTGAAGGATTAATTCTAGATGTCCTTGACAGTTCTAATGTGACAAAGCCATTTCGTTGCCTGCCGGTACGAACATAAGGTTGCATTCGGTAAATAACAAGCAACAAGCAACTAGGCGTAATTTTACAAAAAAAAAAGCAAAGCAAACAAAACTAGCCGCAGCCTTCCCAAACTTAAACCGAAAAAAAAAGTCGTTCCACATTCATATTTTTAAAACTGTACAATAAAGCGAATCAAGCGCGATATCGACATTTGTTGATTGTTCGATAGCTGTCGACAACATGCGGCGCTGCACGGACGATATAGATACCGTATCTACAGTGATATAGGCGATGGCGATATAGCCGTCGGAATGTCAGCTGCCAACTGGAGTATATCAACGATGCATTCGCTTTGATATCGTGCTCGCTTTTAAACGAGATTCAGCGTTTTGCGGTACTTGCTGGATGCGAAATTGTTCCGCTTACTACGGTCTAATGGTAGATGGAAAGCTTTTTTTTTCTAGACTTTTGCTGATTTGTTTTTTTTTTATCATTATTGGAATATAGGTTAGTGTTTTCATACCACAATCAACTGGCTAGATAGATATTATTTTTAAGATTACGGTTCGAATAGCCAGCCTTTCAAGAATCCGTTATCAATGTGGTACCTAGATACGGTTTAAGACATATTTCTCAAAAAGAGTACATTGACTTTACATGAGAAATACAAGTTAATCTTAATACTAAATACACAAACCAATGAAGAACGGTAGGTACTCGTAAATAAACTAGTAGGTAACTTAGAAGCAAAAATATATTTATTTTCCTACAGTGCTGTGGATAAAAAGAAAAGTAAGAGTACAATTACGTAACGTTTCTTGATGGCAAGTCAATAGCAATTACACAGTGTTAATTGTAGCTAGTTGCCATTATTTACAATTTGTTTATGTTTTATGGCGTAAATACTGTAACCTTATTGGTAATTACATTTTTGCGCCGTTTGGGGTCGAAACGCTCGGGTCATGGGGCCCGAGTGCATGTCTCCTTTTTAAGGAAATTTCTCGCCGGCTGGTCGACACTTCACGTGACCAGAGGGCTGGGTCATTCTTTGGCCAAAGAATTAGCATTGCCATTCAACGTGGCAATGCTGCCAGTCTTCTGGGCACGTTTCCTGATGACAGCGATGCGGACGAATACTTTGACGCCTAAGTCTCCTTGTGTTTTTGTATTTATTTGTTTAGTTAGTTAGTTAGTTTAAAGCCCTATAGATACTGAAATTTATGTTTTAAAAGTTATTATATATTATAGATATTTAGTGTACCTACAAGCAAATTCATGAATCAAAGAAATAGTACAGATTTTATAAATAGTAGATAGATTAAAATCGAGAGAAATCGTGCAAGATGTGGTGCTGTACTTAAGGTTTTTTATATAGAGTAAAGGACTGGATCTCTTTAATGTCATTAGGCAGTTTGTAACTGTATAACTCTGCTCCTTCATATAATATGTTTTACATAATAAACGTATAATTCTATCTCCTGCAACATGCAAAATTTCTTCAAAGCAACATTGCCAAAGACATCAAATCACATATCAAAATAAGCTCTGTAGCAAACATTAAATTTATCTCTAGATCTACAAGCGTGTTTCACAAAACTAATTACAAATCTCGTGCTCCAGAGTAATCAACTAATTTTACAAAGAAAACACAGGCACAAACAAAGGAATGCAGTCAAAGAGCGAGGAGGCGACTAATAAGATTCCAGAGGCGGGATTATCACGAAGTTAAGCCTGGAGTTAGGACGAGCGAGAATTATCTGAGCCAGCCACGGGACACTGCCGGCGTCCCTCGACAAAAAAGAAATATCTGAATTTTGAGCGATAACATTCAACGGATTTGCGTTTTGTACTCGCAATAAGCTATGAATTCGGAGTGAGGAGAGGCTTTGAATTTAACCAGCTCGTTGGATTTCGAGATGATAAAACGGATGAAGAAATACAGATATAAAACGTACTTAGTTCTTTGAATGTAGAATCTTTTAATTCAACAACTACAGCTAGTTTGGAAGACAAATTCTAAATAAAAGGCAAAGCAATAAATCACAAAGGCCTTGATGAAAAACATGTCGATTTAATCAACACTGATTCTACTATAAATAAACTAAAAGCAACATATCACTGACACCAACTAATTACATCGCAAAATAAACTGGAATCAGAAACTAGAATGTTTATTGAAACCTGAGCAAAAGGAGTGCGACGAGAGAATCAAATAAGCAAGACTGAGCTAACAAACTTATGTACAGAATGAGTTTACTTGCATCTGGGAAGACTCGTAGATAAGTCGGCTGAAATGCAACCCGGTATTGTATCGGCTTCGGCAAACTTTGTTGAACTAAGCTGATGTTCTTTGTTTATGAAACAGGCATGCATGCTTTAGTAGCGATGCCAAGTTTCAAAAGTAGTGAAAAATCTTATAGGTACACGGAATACTCAATTTTATTTAAAGAAGGGAACCAAATCCGGTTACCATGTTTTGGACACGATACAAAAACGCATATTTTTTACAAAACACATAAATAATATCACGCCTTGTTCCCATAAAGGGTTGGGCAGAGGTGACCTATAGTACAACCCACCCACCACATTTACCCACATTTCCCCAGTTATTATTAAGTCCCACGTAACAGCAGGTGAGCCTATTCTCATCAACCGGGAATAAATCCAGAGTACGGGCTGCTAACTGCGAAATTCCAAATAGAAAGTCCCAATTAGACTCAAGACCTCATGCTCAGCAGTATCGCTTCCGACCACTAGACCAACGAGGCAGTCATCACAGACCAAATAGTATTCCATAACAGCGAAAAAGAAAGATTAATAATATTTTGTAGCAATTACGTATCTCAGATAAGCGCAATACTGCTTACCTTATTAAATTCTACTACAAAACCGTAATCCGAATCGATCCACAGTTGTCCAATTATGAAGCGTAATTCAATAAAATCGAAACGATTCTCCCGATTCGTAGCAGATTGTAAGCCCCGAGGTGATAATGAAAAAGCTCATTTAGTCTGGGGCTTTCTGTCTGGCTATTGACTCGGGTCGAACATCAAAAGACTGTAGACGAACCGAACCATCTGACTAAAAAGACGGACTCAATATTTTAAAGTAACACTTTGAAGTATCGGTCTCTTTTGACAGAGAAATTTTAAAGAAAATACTCCACAGAGAGCTCTGTCGCATTTCATCTCAACATATTGCTCTCCCATCTCCAACGTTCAAAAGTTACTGGAATCGTATGTATGATATGGAGAAATGCAAAATATGATTTCCAATAACGTTGATAATGTAACCGAAGCAACTCGATTGAGTTGGAGTTATATCGAGTTTCGCCAAATCTAATCCAATCTTTGTGAAACTCCATTGAGTAAAGTCTCTTGGGGGACATATAGGGAACAGTAAAGCAATTTAAGGAAAGCGTCAAACAGACGAAATGAGCTCGTTCGTGGAGCAACATTTTAGCCATGTATAGCCGTCGTATATCGAATTTTCTTACCATGGTTACCTATCTATAAATTTAGGTACAGTCGAGCTCATTAATATATTGGCCCTTTCAGGCTTCAAAAATATATGAACGTCAAAAAAGTTCTTATGTGGCATCTCCATATGGTTTATGGAGTAAGAATGAATATCTAATGATGTATTTAGTTTTAGTAATGTTACGGTAATTTTAATATACCATTATGTTTATCTTTGAACACGAATAATTTAATAATGTATAGAGCCACCTAGTGACACCTATCTGTTTTAATGCTGCATGTTAATATGTGGATAATGCAGTGGGCTGCAGTATTGTCAAACATAATTACAAGACTTTTGGTATTAAGATGTATATTGAAGCTGTTTGTTAATCCCATTATAAATAAAAATAAAAATAAAAAAATCATTGAATTGTGGTCAAGATTTAAATTCATTAACATGTGACTCCTTTTTTTCGTAATTTTTCATATTATTGCCTAATGCACAGCATATATTATTGAACCGTTCACATGAGGATATACTTTTGATTATAGGTTCTATAGAATTTATTGACCTATCCAACGCTCACAATATTTTGAATCCTTGACAGTGCCAATATATAAATGAACTCGACTGTACTTACTTATATATGCTAACATCAAAAAATCTGTCTCCTGTTGAAATCTTGAATAACTCAAATTAATTCATTATACTTAGCAATTCACAGTCCAGATCTTAGTTAAAGAAGAATCTCTAGGCACTTCATTAACTTGATCCGATTTAAACTTCAACGCACGCAACACGATTTGTGTAAGCTGGAGCAAGTGTTGGCCTTTTCCATTTGAAATATTATTATAGCAGCATTCTGCAGTCTGGTTCTGGTTTATATTAAATGCGATAAATACTAAACTCCACATTACAACTGCAATAAAGAGACCTATTAATCTAGAGAAGCCGACGACAAATGTAGTTCCCGCAATCCACAATACATATTTCCGTTTGAAAGCCGGCTCACCTGTTTGACCCAATTCCGGAAAACTCGAAGTCAACACGTGAATTTACATGATAATGCTGTTTGCTGCGGGACCATTTACCATAGCGAGCGGTAGCCGCGCTAAGCCTCGTATCCATTAACGGCGCAACTTGAGAGGCTATAAATTTTTGAACATGCCACGACGTATGTTCAGGTATTGATGGTATTGATTGGTCCTGGTGGGGTTAACTTTGAGCATTGTGTTTTTGGTTGACACGACGGTTAGCAAAGGCAGTCTTTGTCAGTAAAAGAACTAATGTCGTTGATAATTTTCTCCGGGTTGGCGTTAATGTTATAAAAGTTATCCTTGGCTGCACAATACTGTTGTTCTTACATTTCTTTAATTGACTTGGTTTGGTAACAGAGGCACCTAATCCAACTAGTCGCAAGTCGTTTTTTAGGGTGTACTCACCTAGAGTATGAAATTAAAGGCATGTAACCAATCATCCGTGTGGTGCCGGACGTAAAAGAATAGCACCATCCCATTTCTTCCCGTGGGTGTCGTAGAAGGCGACTAAGGGACTTACTAGAGAATGGGCAGCAGCGTTCTCTATGCATTTTACCACCATACTGCGATCGACAACCCGCCTGCCAAGCGTGACGATTATGGCAAAACCCCCCTTTCGGGGGAGGCTTATGTCCAGCAGTGGACGTCTTTCGGCTGAAATGATGATGATGATGAACCAATCATCATAATCAGCCGAAAATGTTCCCACTGCTGGGGGACACACCTTCTCTCAGTGAGAGATGTAACCAATACTTGCATTTTATTTAATCAGGTAGAAATATGGTTAACATAGAATTCTTCAAATATTTAAACACAACCAGATTACGTATTCTAGAGGTTGATATTAGCCGTCGCCGTCGTGTCGACGGCCTGCACGCCGCGCCGGTAGACGTCACACCTGCGTGCAGAATACAATTTAGAATTTAGAGCAATGGAAACTTGTACAATGCACACATTAATGTTTCCATAAAGTTAGGTCACCTACATGTAGCTGGCACGGCAGCTTGCATATTACGATTCCTGCATTGTAGAAAATGGGGCTCAAAGTGTATTTGTGACAGGTTGAAGGTATGCAAGGCCATTTTTTGATTAATGAGTGCAATATTATTAGTTCTCCAGTAATTAAGCTCAAGGAAGCCAAGTATTTTTTAAAGAGCAGTTGATAATGTACCAGTATGCTTATTTGATAAAGTTTCTTTCAGACGGTAATATGCCCTGTATTCACTTATCTTCCAGTTTGTCTACAGTAGTGTCCGTAAAGACACTGTGAAACAGGTTCTTAAGGTCTCTATCGGTTTTTTTTAGTTTAGAAGATGCAAACTATTCATGATCGACCGATTTTTTTCCACAGTTGTAAAACTGTGTCGATGTTGTTTCAGTGACGCTAACCGCCGGTCCCGGTCGCGGTCTCGGTCGCGGTCTGTGACCCCGAGCAACTCCCCGCCCCCGATGCTCGCGCCGCAGCCCCCGCCGCCGCCTCACACTTTGCACCCAGACAATGCATTAGGTAAAACATCGTTTTATTCTTCTACAGCCTGTTTACTTATCTAAAGACTATTGAGGAGCTGAATCTAAAATAAATATATTATGTTTGTGGGGGAATTCGAACTTGACCAACAGAGTTCACTTTATCAAGGACGTCACTGAGAGTCTATTTTAAGTAATTTCATTTCGTCTTGATTGTTATTCTAGTTTACTAGTTCTCAATGCCAAGAAAACAAAATGTGTAAAATTTGCCTTACCGAATGTTAGAAGTCTAGGTCCCAACATCGTCTTAGATAAAGAGGTGCTTGAAACCGTAGACTCGGCAGTTTTTCTGGGCATAACAGTAGATGCCAAACTTCAGTGGGGATCACACATATCAAGCCTAGCGGGGAGGCTCAGTTCAGCCGCCTACGCCGTCAGAAAAGTAAGACAATACACTGACGTCGATACAGCTCGGTTAGTCTACTTTAGTTATTTTCACAGCGTTATGTCCTACGGTATTCTGCTGTGGGGCAAAGCTGCTGATATTCAAAATATTTTTGTCCTTCAAAAACGTGCTGTTCGTGCAATTTACCAGCTAGGTGCCAGAGTTTCCTTGAGGGACTTTTTTAAAGATGTTGGTATACTCACGGTGGCATCACAATTCATATTCGCTAACATCTTATATATTAGGCAAAATATACACTTGTACACTAAAAACAGTGATATTCACACCGTTAACACAAGAAATAAGGACAAACTACGTGCTCCCTTTCACCGGCTTCATAAGGTTCATAACTCATTTGTTGGGCTCGGTATAACTTTTTATATCGGTCGCTGTGATTAACTCAAGACAATGTTTATGTTCTTTCTCCAGAATCGGCGTATCTAGTGACAGGTTATATGCGTTCATATAATTATTATTTTATTTTTTATTGCCTGTCTAACAATTTTTTTTTTTATAACTATCTATTATGTCATTAGTTATTGACATGATCTACTCATAACAATATTTTCTATGATGAGTTGTTTTAGGCTTTATTTGGCCTCGACAGTTTTCATTTTATTTGTCGGTATATTGGTATGGCTAGCTGACATTTTGACTAATTATTTAATTAATATTTTGTGTCTCGTAATGTTTATTACTTTGCCTAAGTATGTATAGAATCAAGTCTATCCGACTAAACAGACAGCTGTGCTGCTGGGGAGTTTGTTCCACTACTTCTTCTTCCCAGCTAAAGCACTAGGAAGTGGTGAAGGGTGGGCGTTTTGGGGGACTGTCTCATGTACTTTGACGTTCGAAAAGTGCTGATTCTCAGCCTAATTTGAATAAATGACTTTTGATTTGATTTGATTTGATTGCCACATCTTCTTAATCCCCTTCTTAAAGTCACTATGTTTTGGCATAAGAAAGGATTTTCTGCAACTGGAGCTAAATTTAACCCAGTGACCTTGACCTGAAAATTAATCAAGCTGTAAGCACTACTTACTTGTCTGTACAGAATAGGCAACGATTTGCTTTGATTGAGATTGAATCCAACATTGTATAAATTCGTTCTCTACGATCATTTTAATATTATATTCATAAAAACACCATATAAACGACATAATTACGTGCCTACTAGAATCTTCTCCGTGCAAGTACGACTGTACCATTTACATCGCACGTCGGGCTAAAAGCTTCCATATTAATATGAATCTGGCGATACACCGACAGAAAGATTGATTCTCTGTCGAATACCGACCACTCTCGTATATGTTAATATTTTCCTTGAGCAGAAACGTATTGGATAAACATTTTCAGATGCCTTCACAGAAGACGAAGTTTTCTCTCCAAACATAATTTGTAATGGATGAGAAAGAAATGTCGATGAAAATCTCTTTGATAACGGTCGGTTTTATTAGAGGTATTGGCATTTCCCGTTGAAATGGCTGAATTATTAGTAACATTAAATAGGAACTACCTTTTAGAAACCTGGAGACAAAGTTTTCAAGAATATCATCTTAATGTTGACTGAAATATCATCTTCATATCCCAGGTCGAGGTGCACTAAGTGCAGCGGGTCGCCAGTTAAGTGACCACAGCAACAATAGAGAGTCTTCCTTAGACGACTCAGGTGTGGTGGATGACCACGACGATGGAGAGCATACATCAGACGACCAGGCACCACACCCACACCCAAGGAGGCATCTGCTTATACCGCAGCTGCCACTACCGCCAAACCACCCGCCGACGCCGATGCCAATGCCAATGCAAATGCCAATGCAGATGCCGATGCAGATGCCGATGCAGATACCGATGCATATGCCGATGCAGATGCCGATGCCGATGCCGATGCAGATGCCAATGCCGATGCATACGCCAATGCAAATGCCCATGCCCCAGATTCAACAGGTATGGAATTAAATAGATTGTAGTAACAAGTAGGATAATTTTCGATTTTTTTTTTATCATATCATATCGTGGAATACCGCCTTTATAGCTTTAAGAGCATCAACAGAAGTCATCAATGTCTCCCAAGGATGACGATATCACCGAACGAATAGACAACATTCTTAAATTAGTTATAGATATGTTACGTAATACGACGATCCAAAGATATCCGCCATTGCAGGTTACCCAGGACACACAAATTCAAGAAATAAAATATAGACAGCCAACAAAGGGTGAAAAGGCTGCTGTGAAACCAAAAAAACATGTGAAAAGCATTCAGGACAAGTATCCGCTGAACCCTGACTACCTCAACCAGATCGTGGTGCTAGGTAAAATCTACTTCGAACTTTAGCACATTTTCCACTTCTTAATAACTTTTCGGGTTCAGTAATGCCATCAAATTCAATAACGTTCCGAGACCAACAGTTTGCGTAAATATATCTGGGCACATGTGATTGAAGAATTGGAAGGCAATCAAATATAGCTCAACAATTTGATGGCACTATACAACCTAATCCAATTTATTGGCACGGCTTCAACACTGAATAGCACGAGACAAATAACACTGAAACCAAACGATGCTGCCACTATGTATCAGAATGAACGCTTTGCAAACACGAAGGGCTAACTATACTATGATAACGAATGCATTTTATAGGAGTTCGGTACAATTCTTGAAATTAATGAACTTGCAAAATTAATTTTGTAGATTTAGATTATTAACGTAAGTTTATTGGCTATAATTCTGCATGATATTAAATAATTCTTGTCAAAATTGCGTCACTTAGGAGTTCATTATTTCGACATCTATCAAACTTAATTGCTTGCGTTCTTTGCAATTTCCTACTTTTCTAAATTGAAATTACATTGTACAGGTTAATTTTAATTCTAAAGTTTCTAAATTATTAGGTAGTTTGACTTTAAGTACTTTTTCTTCTAACAATTCTAACTATTCACTCTGTTTAAACTCTCATTTGCAACAGATGATATTTTCTTTGGATTTCAGAAGCATTATGTAAGGTTCCACTTTGATTTTTGAACAATTCTCGAATACGTGAACCGTTTGATTGGGGAGAAATTCTACGAAATACTCATGTATTTGAAATTCCTAACCAAACTGTTTCACATCAATATTCTTTAGTAGCTTTACGAATAAATTAATTCACTATTTCAAATAATTCAAGTCGCTCTCGTAAAAGCTACTAAAGTTGTAGAGACCGTAATTACATTTTGCAATTAAAACAGTTTTAGGTACTGCTAATTTTTCATAGAAATATCTGTTCCATTTCTGTTTAAATTTTACTTTTCAAATCACTTTTGTAGAGATGGAATAGTTATTTTCTATGGTCTGTTACATTCACAAGTAGCTTCACTTCTCAATGAGGAACACTTCATTGAGCATTATAATACGACACGGTTGCAATCTCGCTTCTACCCTCATTAATATCGTCAGGGGCGGACTGGCCATACAAGCGCGCGCCCGACCTCCCGCAAGCGGAGACGACGAAAATTAATGAGCTCAGTTTATTGGCAGCCACGCACAAAACTCATATGGGCAATTACGAGCAAAATTGCACTTACTTCACAGGTTAGTAAACACAGACGCAAACGCTTCTACCCCCCAGTCCACCCCTGTCCCCACAGGAAGACTGCAGGGTGACTGCGATTGACTAACTGTCGTCTTGTCATAGCTCAAGAATCGCATTCAAGTCTTTCCACATTACATTCAGTTACTTTAACAAATACTTTGAACACTTCTATGCGATTCGTATTTGGAAACATCAAAATTCATATCAGTGTTTTGTCAAACTTTCAGTTTAACCACTGTACCGGTAACTGCACCGTTTGTACACATAATTGGCATATCAAAATTTTTCGTAATACCATGCTGGTTTTCCTTGCATATTAATGCAATTTTCCTGCATATTTTCTTTGTCCTGACTTCGCTTTCAATGCATGATGAGTTGTTTAATATATTTGATAAGTAATAGATTAATTTAGTAAAATGAAAGCTTTGCATCGATGAAACTTGAATATGCCTCACTATGCTTTCGCTTATTCTAATTGATCAATTCCTTCACTTCTTTCCTTCTTCTGTTCGTGACGTATATGTGTGATATTTGTTGTTCTTGATGTTTGTACATTTTATTGACTGGCTTGAAATTTCTGGCAGATGAGCTGGTGGATAGAAACTGTGAATGCTGCGTCACTTGCTGTATAGACTATGAAGGTTGGCTACAGTTCCAGAATTGTTTGTATGGGATCGTGAAGGATCCTTTGTTCGAGTTGTTCATTACAACTTGCATTGTTCTCAATACGCTCTTCCTAGCGCTAGAGCACCATGGAATGAGTGAGAACGTTAGATCGGCCTTAGATATAGGGAATAAGGTAATCAATGCTTTACCATAGATACCATTTATTAGAAAACTGTATTTTGGCTGCTGTTTGTTGCAAGAAACTGCTATTTCTATTTTTGCCTACATGCTTTAATACATTCTCTTCTAATATCATACTTAAAAGTGAATTGAAATGAATAATTTCCAGGTGTTCACGTCGATATTTACGTTAGAATGTATAATGAAAGTGATGGCAATGAGCAAAGACTTCTTTGCGTGCGGATGGAATATATTCGACTTGATTATAGTGTCAGCAAGCCTTCTAGATCTAATATTTGAGCTCGTTGATGGCCTATCAGTGTTGCGAGGGCTTCGTTTGGTAAGTTAGTCATAAGAAACTATTTTTAATTTCTTTATAAACATTTGCAGACCTTTATGGATTACAAATATATACTAACTAATTTGCAGCTTTGATTAACATTATATTTGAAAATTAAGAAAAACCTAGTTTTTTACTTTATTCTAATTTTATTAGGACTTATGTTCTCTGCTTCCACAATTCAGGTATAAAAGTAAAATTTACTGTAGCCAGTCCCGTAGTTAGACCTTTATTTGACAAATTTTACTAGATAGCCATATTTATATATTTACATTCAGAAATATAACCCTTCGTAATCATTTATTAACTCTGTTTCAGTTACGAGTGTTAAAGTTAGCTCAATCATGGACTACAATGAAAGTGTTATTGAGTATTATAATATCGACAATCGGTGCTCTTGGTAATTTGACGTTCGTGTTAGTGATAGTTATATACATATTCGCTGTGATCGGTATGCAGCTGTTCTCCAAGTCCTACACGCCGGATAAATTCGACCCGGATCCAGTACCCAGGTATGACATCACAAGTTACTGCATGACGTCAGAATTTTACTTTTCCGGCAAGTATTGTAACTTAATGCTGATTATTAACTTATTTATGTATAATTTATTTACAAATGTGTAGCTTTAGAAACATAATGCGTTTCTTTCATTGTTCTCTAAAACCTCTGTTGCACGAACCGTTTTCAAATTTTTATCACCGATCAGTTTCTTTATCAATGTATCTACTAAAAATTCTGCGTCATCAACGTACTAAGGTGGAACTTCAACGACTTCTTCCACTCGTTTATGATGATATTCCGGATCCTGTGCGGCGAGTGGATTGAGCCCCTCTGGGACTGCATGCGCGCGGAGCAGGAGACCGGGGCAGAGAGCTGCTTCTTCATATTCTTGCCCGCGCTCGTCATGGGCAACTTTATGGTGCTCAACCTCTTCCTTGCCTTGCTGCTCAACAGCTTCAACAGTGAGGAACTTAAAAATAAGAAAGAGGTTAGTACCTATATATTTATATTCTAATAAATTGTCTGAAAGCTGCATTTTTAATATTTCCATAAACGGTTGGAGTTTAAAAATAATGGTTTATTGTTCGCTGCTTTGTGGTTACAGACAAGGGCATCGAATCCGCCAAAAATATCTGTAACGTAATTCATTGACACGAACGAGTGATGACAAATATCAAACAGTACCCATAACATTTTAAATTGAAAGTATATTGTCGCTACTCACCAGGCATCTATTATTTTCAATCCCCTCTTGCAAAACCTAAAGATATCGCACTACTGTTTACCGGGCGTGCAGCGTAGGCGTTCGTCGGCGCCATTATCCATTCTTCATTAGCGCGGCGTCTGTGCGACGCATATGTACGATAAACGCCGCCTACACTGCTTTTATTAGTGAGATAGTACCCTTGGAAGAGTAAGGGAAAGTGAACCTTATTCAAAGCTACTAAATAAGACCAGTAATGATGTCATTAATAATTTTCAGGAAGTTGGTGAGGATTCAAAATTAGCTAAAAGTTTCGATAGAATACGTTCTATAGTAAGAAAAAAAGGTTTCCTTATATCGAGAAGTAAAGAGACTGACAAAAAATCTAAGTTAGAAGAGCTAGTTAACGAATTTATGACACAACAACGCGCCATAAAGGAGAAGAAGGCGTCGATACCGTCGATACCGAGCGAGCAGAGGTACTCTGCGTCGATACAGGAAACTATTCTGTTCCCGCACGACAATATTTATAGTCATAGTTATCAAGAAGCATTAAATAGGTAGGTATTGAAATGTTCTATCAATTAAGTCGTCACGCTAATAAGAATCAAAAGAGATATTATACAATATAATCACAAAAATTGTAAGGTTCAAAATGGTTCAAGATGGGTTCAAAAAAAGAATTTGCAGTCTCAAAAGTATATTTCAATCGTATATTCCAAATATTAGTTTAGTCGCCTTTATTAAAAGTTATTTTTTCCAAGTTAAAACTAGCAACGATACCAGAAACTCGTTCCCAAGTCAAGTTATCTAACTTTACAAAAATATTTCAGGCCAATATCAGTAGGTTCCGACTTCGCCTACCCACAGCTATACCAAGCTACCAACAACTTTAACCACGGCAGTCAAGAAACTTTAAAAGATGTGCGTGACTTGGCGGCCGAACATAAGATAACTAGTATTAGGGAAGACTCGAAAGAAAATCTTGAAGACACATCGCTGCCTGAGCAAGTTACCGCTCAGAAGTTGTTGAATCAGATGTCTTCGGGCTATCACACACAGCCTTCGGATTCTAGAGGTAAGAAATAACCTAAATTTGTTTTCTTTTTTATATCTGGTGTATTCAAATATAGTATTTAGTTTGTCTATACTAGCGAACCTGACAGACATTGTGCTGCTCGAACAATGCCACCTACCGTGTAAAATTTGTGAATCTAAACCATCCAGGGACCCGATCAATCACACAAATATAATCATCAAAATTGGTCCACCCGTTTAGGAGGAGTTCAATGGCATACACATTTAAGAGCATTCTCTCCACGCGGGCTGGCAACGGCGCATTTATGGCGGTTTTTCATGATTATTTAATTAAATACAAACAAAAATTAACATGTTTTTCAGCCATGCACTAGTTTGTTGGTATTTTCAAGTTCGTATGCTATTTTTTTACAGTTATTTTGGTATTTACTTATAAAAATCGACATACCGTCATTTATTCTCTATTCGCATTACTTAGTACGATTAAATGTTTTTATTAAAGAGTAAATTTTAAAAATAATTCTAAAAACCAACGGTCTAGTGCTTGGCTGAAAAAAATAGTACTTTTGTTTGCATGTAACAAAATAGTCAAGAAAACTACTATAAAACGTCGTAGCCAGCCCGCGTGGAGTGAACGCTCTTAAGAAAATTATATAAAGATCATGATTTATGATACATGTAAAAACATGTATTAGTCTTAGGACCAAACAATAAACTTGCATCCAATAAATATTTCAGAGGAAAACGAACACTATGAAATGGCACAATTGTCAAGTAGAACAACGCCAGAAAAACCGAAGAGGCAACACCAGCCCAGGGAACAACTTCCATCAAACAACTTAAGTAAGGAACCAGTCACAGGAAATGACGAAGACATGAAACGTCCGTGGCAAACTTTAGTCTCATATGTAGATGAATTAACCGTAGGTGGGAGAAAAAACTCACAGGGTCAATATGTTGATGCGATGGGAAACTTCCCCGGATTTGGGAAACAGAAAGAGCCGAAAGTACCCGAGAACTGTTTCCCTCGCCAATGTTACGATGCGTATGTATTCATTCAAGAATGTCTCGATGCTCAATGCCATATTCGCTTCCATTTCTATAGTAGGAGTTTGGTAGTTATCCAAGTCTTTTGATAACCGATTTTTACGATTAACTCTTCTTCCTTTGACATTACTCTTAATGCCCTTACGAGTTGTGTATGTCTCTTAACCTTTTGCACTTCTAAACAACCTAATGCATCCAGTAATGTAATGTAATTAATTAACTCATTTATCTTTATCGCTATGATCATTGCTTCACAACATTTATCGTACTAATATCCCTACAAAACTACGGAACCGAGGTAACAAATAAAAGGTTCCAGGGATGGAAATTAGAATCATGATTCCGTACGTATTTAGGATATCCAGAAGTATGTAGGTAGGTACAGGGTTGTAATAGTTGCTTGTGATCCGAATGAATGCAAATACGCTGTCCTTTTAGGAGTTCTTGTTGGGATGCATGTATTCAGACCAACGTGGGTCAACGTTGGATGTTTCTCCGAACCTACATCCTGCGGTACGTAGACACTCCAGCCTTCGAGTGGTTCGTATTGGTGCTGATCTTCGCGTCGAGCATCACGCTCTGCTTCGAAGATATCCACCTCGAGAAAAACATACCTTTGAAGAAAATATTATACTGGACCAACTTGGGGTTCTGCATGATCTTCATCATCGAGATGTTTCTCAAGTGGATTGCGTTGGGGTTCTTCAGATACTTCACTAGTTTCTGGACACTATTAGACTTTACTATCGTTTTTGTAAGTATCATTTCAATTCTTTCAACATTTTTAATGACGCTTCTAAACTTCTCTTTCTAACGCTTTGATTCCGCTTTCAGGTTTCAGTATTCAGTTTATTGATAGAAGAAAATGAAAACCTTAAAGTGTTGAGATCGTTAAGAACTTTACGTGCACTGAGGCCGTTACGAGCGATATCTCGGTGGCAGGGGATGCGTATCGTAGTGAACGCTCTAATGTATGCGATACCTAGTATCTTCAACGTATTGTTAGTGTGTCTAGTGTTTTGGTTAATATTTTCTATCATGGGAGTGCAGTTTTTTGGAGGGAAGTTTTATAAGTGCGTCGATGATGAAGGAGAATTATTACCGTTAGAGGCAAGTACGACTAATAATAATATTGATACCAAAATTTTAATACCTATGAAGTTTTTAATGGTTTCCATTTCATTTTAGATAGTGAACGATAAATGGGAATGTTATTATAACAATTTCACTTGGATAAATTCAAAAATATCGTTCGACCACGTAGGCATAGCCTACTTGGCGTTATTTCAAGTGGCCACATTTGAGGGTTGGATGGAGGTGATGGCCGATGCTGTGGATGCGCGAGGAGTAGACTTACAGCCGGCGAGAGAAGCCAACATATACGCATATATTTATTTTGTCATCTTCATCGTGTGCGGTTCATTTTTCACCCTTAATCTGTTTATAGGAGTAATTATAGATAATTTTAATATGCTCAAGAAGAAGGTAATTTGTTTTAAATTTATAATATCTTGCAATAAATATTTTAACCCAGTGTTAATGCTACAAAATTTTACTTTCAGTACGAAGGCGGAGTTTTAGAAATGTTCCTTACCGAGAGTCAAAAACATTACTATACAGCAATGAAGAAACTCGGTAGGAAAAAGCCTCAGAAAGTAATAAAAAGGCCGAGGAATCAATTCTTAGCGATGTTCTACGATCTCTCGAATTCGCGACGATTCGAGATCGCCATTTTCGTTTTAATATTCCTGAATATGCTCACTATGGGCATAGAACATTATGATCAACCGCATTCTGTTTTCTTTATATTAGAAGTTAGTAATGCGTTTTTCACGACTGTATTTGGTTTAGGTATGATAGTCGTTTCAATTTATCTTGTATTAAGTGAGAACAGCGCTAAAACCTTCCCAATACGAGCTAAAATCTGATGATCATCATCGAAAATTCCATAAAATGTCTTGCCTTTTGGAAATATATCATTATTTTTACTATTTAAACGACGTTGTTCAACCTATAATTAATAACGAATAAATACTTCTATGAAACTTCAACTCTCGAGGGTCTGGCGCAGTTACCGCTTATAGTTAATCCACCGACAAACTCCTCTGTACTCCTAACTTATCTAAACTTTACAGAAGCAATAGTAAAAATAGTAGGTCTTCGGTACCACTACTTCACGGTGCCGTGGAACGTGTTCGACTTCCTGCTGGTGCTGGCTTCGATCCTGGGCATCCTAATGGAGGACATCATGATTGACCTGCCCATATCACCCACTTTGCTGAGAGTCGTACGAGTGTTCCGAATAGGGAGAATTTTAAGACTGATTAAAGTAAGTACTTTTGGCCTCCGTTTTGATCAGTTGCAGAGATATCATGTTCACATGGTAAAAGCTTATAATCAGAAATCAGAAATCATTTATTTTTTGCAATATAGTTCCTCATAGCGTCCAGTTATTCGGTAAGAATCCTGCAAAGTTGTCTGGAAGTTATGAATATTCCGACATGCTCTTCGAGAGCTAGAGCAAACATTTTTCATGATCATCTCGTGAATTTGCTACTCGCGCTGCCGTAAACGGGCTTGAGTAATGTGTTCAGCCTCAGTTAACGATTTTTTTTTATGTAGAAAAACCCAATTTTTGACAAGACCCTTATTTATTCCATTTCCAGGCCGCTAAGGGCATTAGAAAACTGCTGTTCGCGTTAGTGGTGTCGCTGCCCGCGCTGTTCAACATCGGCGCGTTGCTGGCCCTCATCACGTTCATCTACGCCATCATCGGCATGTCCTTGTTCGGGCACGTTAAGGAGCAGGGCGCGCTCAATGACATCGTCAACTTTCAGACTTTTGGAAGAAGCATGCAATTGCTTTTTCGGTAAGTTTCTAGATTCATGTCATCAAATCATATTCATAAGTAGATTTATATTTTTCAACCCATAGTTCTGTTCTTTTGACTTTATTATAAAATAAATATATTTCACTTTCCAGTTTAATGACATCAGCCGGTTGGAATGACGTGCTAGAGTCCCTCATGATCCAGCCACCTGAATGCGAGTTGGGGGAACATCCTGGTCAGAACGGCAACTGCGGGAGCCCTCTGCTGGCCATCACATACTTCACGTCGTTTATAATCATCAGCTACATGATCGTCATCAACATGTACATAGCGATCATTCTTGAGAACTTCAACCAGGCTCATCAGGAGGAAGAGATTGGCATCGTTGAAGATGATCTCGAGATGTTTTATATACGGTGGTCGAAGTAAGTAGATCTGCATATTGACTTATCATTCGTTATCAACCACTAACGCTAAATGAATAAACTTCTAAGGTTATTTTATCCGACGGACGTAAAATAATCTATAAGTACGCACACATTATTATGAGCACTAAAAGGTATCTAACCACGCAAGATCACCAAAATACCTAAATAGATTAAAACTTGGCCCAGCACTTCCAATATTGAAGCAGTCTGTAACCAATAGCCACTTACAGTTATTAGAGCTATTTACAATTACGACATTTCAGAACGGACACTTTAAACACAAATGGCGTCGTAAAGGGAAGCTCGTAAATCTTGCCATCTATCTCGATCCCCGGCTGAAGCTGAACACATTAAAACTTACTCAAAACAATTATTGCTTGGTATTACCCTCATCATTTGTGGGAACGGTACTTATTTAGCTATTGCGTTTCTTGTTTCCTTCCATGAAACTACGATCCCTACGATCTTCAAGACGGGAATTTTATACTCAACCAATCGATATATATCCATGCAATCATAAATTTTTCCAATAGATCTTGGCCAATTTCAAACTACTAAGTATCCATCATCTTTGAAACTAATCTACAAATGCTTTTCTTTCCAGATACGACCCCCACGCAACTCAATTTATAAGTTTCGCTCAACTATCAGACTTCATAGCTTCTTTAGACCCTCCGCTAGGCATCTCCAAACCAAATACAGTGGCTTTAGTCAGTTTTAATCTACCAATCGCGAGAGGCAACAAGATTCATTGTTTAGATATACTCCATGCCCTGGTCAAACATGTGTTGGGGCATGTGGAAGAGACGGATACGTTCAGACAGCTTCAAGAGCAAATGGATGTCAAGTTCAAGAAGCAGTTCCCTACTAGGAAAGAGCTGGAGATCGTGTCCTCGACAAGGATATGGAAGAGGGAGGATAAGGCGGCCCGGACCGTGCAGCGGGCCTTTAGAGATTATGTCAAGTAAGAATAAATGCATGTTTTTCTTTTTGGAAACCACCACCAGGTTTTTTTAGAAGCCTGTTATTATATGAATCGGGATCGCAGTCATAATTATACGTACATCCCAAAAAGTTAAATTCTCTGGGTTAGTTAGTACCTCCGTGCTTGGGATTATGATGCGATAAAAAATAACACATTCCGACATCACATTCAATTATAGCGTTATAAAATTGACTACTTCTTCTTGCTCAAATATTATGACTCGGATTTTGCGGAATCGTTTTCAGCGACCCACAAAGAATCCCGTATAAATGCTCTGTCGTATATCCATAAGTCGCTTTTAGGACAATTTAACATCACATTAAAACTCAGCATAATAAAAAAAAACACTCACCATAATTCCAGACGAAAGAACCGCAGCCCCTCTCAAGAAGAAGAAAGCACGAAATGGTCTCCCGGCGGGGGTTGGGGTGGCCGGCTGAGCGCGCTGCTGCACGTGCGGCGCGGCTCGCACGCGTCCAGCCGCAAATCGTCGCGCGCGTCCGACGCGTCCGACATTAGCGAGCTGGGAGGAGCGTGGCTGAACTTGCCGCTGTTGCTGCTGCCGGGAGCCGCGCCCGGGGAACAGGTAATGACTACCTACAGACTTCCGATCAGACTAATACCCGTTTTCACTAACGAGCCCCAAATGAATGCCTAAACAGTGCGTTATTTATTTTGTTGTCACCTAGTGTTAGTGAAAACGGGCATTAGTCCCATCTGCCTGGGACTCCCAGGTACGAAGGCGGAAAAAAACGACCCCGCAGGGTGGATGGGTCACTTCAATATGAGTCTGCCCCGGTGCTCCAGCCTCAGTAGTGTGCAGGGGTAGATTTGGACGGCATACTGGACTTACACTTTAAGTTGACACCTAAATTGCGGCCACAACGAATATTGATGATAGATTAGTTAGACTTACAATTAGGTCAAATGTTATGGACAATATACGGCCAGAGTAGTTGGTAATTTAAGTAGTAAAGTTGACTTTCTTCTATCTCTTTAGGAAAACTAATTTACATATTTGTAGCAAGTTAGTATTGCTTAATTTGTTGCTAAAAATACTGGTGGAGATATTTCTCCCTGGATGAATCGTAGCTTTTTCTCTTTGTCATTTTTATATATAATGCTTGAGGTAAACCCATACCATACCGGCCATAACCGATGTCGCCAATATCGGTCTACGGCTCCTATCCTCTCCATTTTTAAAGCTAGTTACATTTATCGCGGAACAGCCGAGTGGTTCCGAGTCGGCGCCGCCACGACGGCGGTCGGCCTACGGGCTGCCGATCTTCCTGCGGCATCAGGACGCAATGGACGAAGAGACCGGCCCGAAACGAGCAGGTTCATATGTAATGTTTTGCTTTCCGTGTCTCTTCCTGAGTAGGTTTAGAGATAGATGCATTTTAATTACCCTTTGGTCTGGTTGGGCAACGCGTTGCATTGCGTGGCTAACAATTTTTGAAAGTACCGTCGACCTCGTTTTTGATTTGGTGGTTGGTTTGTAAAGCATGTACGAGGTCGACCATACAAGATATGGATAAGCCAAAGCGTTTTTTGACGCAACGCGCTGCTCATCTAAGATTTGGCTAGCACTGAGTGGTTAGTCACCAGTCTTTTAATTTTTTTCTTTAATCCTGTAGTAAATGGACTCGGAAAGTAATTCTAAAATCAATATTTAGCCATTCTTGAGTGTTTGCTTTCGTTTGAATGTGTTGTGCTTGTCCAATTGGAAACATTTGTCTTGCCAAGAGTAGCCAGAACCAACCACTCGGTCCTCAACTTCTTAGGTACCTAAATTCATTTGATTCAAATTTGAACAGTGATTGAAACATTGATTGGCATTAAATGCCATACCGTCTATTGAAATCTATTTCAAATGAGTTTATATTTCACCTATATTTCTCGGTTTTTAGATGGCGTGTCTAACAAGCATATCTAAGAACAAAATTTCAAAGTAACCAGGATATTGACAGCTTATGCATGTTTTAGTAGTAGATACCCCAGACTCTTGCTTCTGTAGCTATATCTATGTCGGTGAATGTCCGCATGACAATGTAGTGTGTAAGTCTGAGTAGTTTGTTCCCCTCTACAGTCTTTCCTTCACTGTTAACGCAACTCAGGAATCCGTAAGTACAATTATGTATTTTATTGACAGCCAAATCTATTCGAGAACGCCTCTAAATGGCAATGGTATTATCACTTCGATCGCACATATTAACACAATAGAAGACACAAAATTGACACTTGCTGGAGTAGCCGCTACCTTCACTATTACGGAGCAACTTCTACTGGAGAACAAACCGTTTAGCTCGTCACGTTCTACAGACTGACGTATTTAAAGACGGTGGTAATAAATAATTAATTCACAGAATGATAGAATCCAACAATAATACTAATAAAACTTCAAGAGGAAAGAGAGATAACATAGATGGCTTAGTCACCTCAATTGATGCACCTCAACGAAGACACTTAAATCAAATGCTAAGAATACCAAAATATTTCGGAAGTGGTGTGTTATGGTGTTGTGTGTGACATGTCGCAGGTTCCCTTCGGCTGAGCAGCTCGCGCCGCAGCTCCATGCGGCGGGTGACGCCACCGGCGCGCGCGCGCACGCCGTCGCCGCACGCCAACAGCGAAGTGAGCATCCTCGTGACGGAGGCGTCACCCGACGCTGCGCCTGCGACCTCAGCGCCACCCCCGCCGCCACCAACGCTGGTGCGAGTGCTCGTGCACCGCGAGTCCGACGAGCGCCCCAGCTGATCTCCGACACCCGAGCTCGAGCCCCGAGCTCCGCACCCGGACGTTCCCGATCCGAACGATCCCCATTGACTTTCCAACCGGTAGTGTTCCGGCGAATAATTGTGATTTTTAAATTTAACTAGCCCCGTTCGCGGTTGTCATTATGGTGGATACGTTGAGATAGATGACCCCGTTTCTATACATCTGCCAGTAAAAGTTAGAAACGACAGATTTAATTTTGTTATTTACTGGTAGAACTTGAAATGCGCCCATTTATCTCAACACTTAATAATAATAGATAGTTAAATACAGTGATAACCCGAAACTTCCAGAGTCGTTACAATAAAGTTTTCATTAGTATCTCGTCGAATTCAATAAGCTTTACGATACTGAGCTGCGCTGAAACGCGCCACGCAAGTTGCATTACACGCTGTTAGGTATCATTCGTTTGTAGCCGCTTCGATAGATTATTGTTGCTGAATTCGGTTTTTTGGATCGTAGAAAACTTTTTTTGGATTCGAACCTATCTGGTATTATCAAGAATAAGAAATTGCCACTTTGTGCCTAGTTTCTATTGCTTTACCAGAGTTCCGAAAAATCGTTACTACAATCGTTTTTAACATAAAGGTAACAAAACATTTCCTACACCTGATATTTATACAAGTCACGCAAGATTTGAAATATTAATGAGTACTTAATACATTTTATCATCCTAAAGCTTTCTCTTCTTTTGACTAGTAAATTTATGAATTTAGATTTTTCTATACCTACATAATAACAATTGGTCGCTACTAATATTAGCAGAAATGAATAGAAATTAATTCTACCCTTCTTCTGCGATCCAAAATTCGGTACGACGGCAGTTTTTTTTTAATGGAATTCAATATTTATTTAAGTAGATACGCGAGACCAGTGTCAAGTTCGATGTAATTCAATTTGTTGTTGTAAATAGTATTGTAATTATATGAGAATGACTGATGTCACCATGTCAATAGAATTAATAAGAAACTCCTTAAAGCAAGCTGCACACCAGACAAACATACATATACTCATATACTAATTTTATGTATTTGTTTTAAAATTCTGATTAAACGACAGTTATGTTTCCGCTTTCGATTCTATTAACCTTTGTTTTCGTAACACAAATAAACATAACACCCATATTACTATGGTACGGTTTAGTAAACAAAACTGTAGGAATAGCGACGGGCCTAAAATACTGCCCTGGGCAACTCCGTATTGTTCATAGTTATATGTATAAATAAGTTGGTATTATTGCGGTTCACATTTTAGTTTAATTTGCCAATTGTATTTTTCTATTTTTAAATATTGATAACTTTATCCATAGCACCATCCAAATTTTTAAATTTAATATATAAAAATATGATTGACATGATCGGAAGCCTCGCTCATATCCAATTAAAGGTAAATATTTTCACTTCACGAATCGTTTTGAACTTTTTTTATAAATACAATCTTTTGTCGATTTAAATTTCTACGTAGGCACAAAATAGTTACAGAATACCTATGTACCTATTTTGTGCCTACATAGAAACATGCCTCATGCTTGTTTGGTGTGCGGCCTACCTAAACATAACTTGAAACGGTATCGATTTATCGACTCGTCGAATTCAGGCTTCTAAATGAATGTTTCCAGATGTAATGCCATTATTATTGTTGAAGATTATTAGAAATTAAGTATTTGCAAAATATTGGTTCCAATTACATGAGCATTCAAATGAAGGGTATGTTGTTATTTATTGAGTTTAAGTATGTTGCCATATTATTTAGGGAAAAGTGTGCTTGATATCTTTAATGTAATTATAACCCTTACTTCCTGATTTATATGAAATCAATTGGTATATTTCTCTCCTAAAACCTGTAATATTAAATACATAAGTGCTAAACGAATAGCCAGGCAGAAATACTTACACTCAGGTTGTGGAAAAGGCGTGGTAACGTCTCGAAAGACTTTTAGTAAACAATAACCATCACCCATAAAGTAACTTTTAATTTAAATAATAATGTAGTATACAGGGTGGATATTCCCGGCTACGTGAGTGATTTGTAAATTTGATTCAAAGCTTAATTATACCTACCAAAGTACACAACTTTATAGACTCGACCCTTAACTTGTCTCGACTTTTAATATTCACTCTGTATATTCCAAAATTCTACAGTACTTAGGTAGATTTGACTGCCATTAATCTCGGCTAGATTAGAAATTGTTAAACTTTGAGAGTTTTTTAGCAATTTATTTAATAACATGATTCATGAAGCAGCTAACTGAACGTAGTTTTTTTCTACAACAAAAATGCATTGTATTCTTAACTACCTACTAGTCAATATGATCTCGATAGAGCTTTAATCTTTTTGACATAATAGGTAGGTACTAGATAAGTGGGGCGAATTTATATGGTCAAACAAACTGACATAAAGCACAAAATAACCATAATTTTACCTCACAATTTTATTTGTTATACGAGTTCGAAGTAAATTAACATAAGCCATTTAGAACTAACCTATCGTGATTTTATCCTTATTCAGTAGTGGAGTACTGAAATGGTATAGTTGTTGCAATTCAAGACCGCATTGTTATTTAAATCAAATGTTAAAGATCATAAAACTCTTGTGAATTACACCCCTGATTTGCAACGACTTTAATATAGTAGCAATGTATAATATACCTGTTTTTTATTGAGGTTCGTAACCAGGAGCAAAAGTTTATGGACGATGCGCTTATGTAGCCCGCAAAATCCAAAGATTTTTGCAATTGTAGATTATGTTTAGGTACAAAATTATAATCATTACAATCATCCATACCACTCTCTAAGATTGATTCATGTTATCATGATGAAATAGTCATTCAATAACCCTAACTTGATATTTTTTCGTTTTATTGAGGACTTTAATATTTTTCACAGTCGCGAATCATATTTTGATCAAAATACAACCTGATACGGAAATGAAAATTGCAAAAACTGTAAGAAAATTTGATTTTTGAGCGGGCTTATGCAAGATCTGACTTAAATCACTATTATATTTGTAGAAAATACTATTCCTGGTATAAATCATTACTGCAGAATATAATTCTACCTAAATACCTACAACAATTACATTTAGTAACAAGAGATTCCTTTCTCGCACAAAAGAGGCAATCTAAAAGCAAACATACATGTACAAAATGGGCATTTATTCGCACAAATCTCAATAGATATTGAAATATGTACTTAGTTAGTTTTGACGTTGCAATAGTACTTACTTATTTGTAAAGGACAATATCATTTTGTTCACTTTTTTCTATCTAAGTATCGGTTATTTCCATACAATGTTTTATTTGATTGAATCATGAATTTAATTATGTCTAAATTATGATTACCCATTACTTCAAATTTTTTATAATTTTATGAATGAATTAATTCTCTTTAAGTGGAAGTGTATAATTAGTTAATATTTAGCCCGTCCATATGTTCCTTTTGTTGATTGTTTTATAGTTGTAACATTAGCTGCTAATAGTGTTAACGAGTTGCTAGTATAGGCGCACCAAGTGCTTTCGAATTATATTTTAGCTGCATTTATATACAATCGGCCCGAAAAGTGATCACATGTTATTTGTTGGCGAATCAATTAGCGCCATAAATCACATTTCGAACCGATATTACACGTATGACGAGAATTTACTTAGAAAGATTGTAAAGCATTCAATAAAGAATTGATGCGTTGGTTTTAAATAGTTCATAATAACGATAGAATTAGCTTTTTTTGTAAAAGAAAAGTTTAAAAAGAAAATTTTAAAATTTCTCTAGGAGTATACTTGAGCAGGTAAATTAAAAACCCCCAAATATTTTCCAATTTAGTAAGGACCAAAACTTCATTGCGTTTGAAAAAAATATATCTCAATTTACTAATTACATTCTTGACCAACTTTTGAATTAATTTTTACTTAGTATTTTCGAGGCCTGTATCTGATTATGCTAGAATTTTAGAAGCTGACACCTTGTATCATACTAGTATTTGTACCACCTCGCTTTATGACAAATTTTACACCATTTGCTTTGAATCCTTTGATATCTCAACAACCCACATTCACTACTAAACATTTTGAACTCTAAAAGGAGGAAGCATGATAAAATTGTTCTGATAGAATAGATAATATTTCTCAATATTGTTCATTACTATGTACATAATGAAAGATGCAATAATTTTTCATAATTTTATCTATAGTTATAATCTTGAGAGGTTGTTAGTGGTTACTTTAACTATAATTTATAATTATGTACGATGTACATGTAAAACTATTGTAGTTAGTGAAATTGCAATGTTTAACGCATGTGTTGGGCATGGTTCGATTTGTGTAACATATGTTTAAATTGTATGATATGTAAATAAAAACTTTAAATGAGACCTGCGAAATATGATTTTCTTCCGAGGTACAAAATATAAATTAACCATGTTGAAAACTATGATTAAATGAAAATATAGAAATGTTGTATTTTTATTACATACCTTTTTAAGTAAGTAAGTAGGTAGGTACGGCTTTAAGTTGGTTGCCAGTAATTTTCCCATGTAGTGTTTATCAGAGATTTTCAGTCCCTTACAAAAAGAACAATGCAGTAAAAAGTTTTAAAATTTAAAAGAAGGTTTAGCAACAGACACCAAAGGATATGGGTATAGGTACCTAATTAATTAGATTACGTATGACAGTTTCCAATAACACTAGGCGAAATCTAAAATGAGTCTCTAAATTATTATTTACTCATTAAGGGCATTTGCGTCTTCGGGGCAATTGCGTTTATGTGAAATAATTTCAAATCTGTTTGAAAACCAACCTATTCTGCCATCTATTTTTTTTTATTTTGAATAAAATCATAACATATAATTTCAATAGATGGTGTTGAAACACATATTTTCAAAATATCGGCCATATTTAAAATCTATCATATTTAAAAAGGTTTTTGTGAATTGGTGCTGCGCGAGTTGAGTGATCAAAATCCTTAAGAATCCATATTTTTTCCCGGTTTTTCATTTTTATTATGAAATGTATATAAATAATATAATAATTATAGTCTGTCTATATCAATAGTTATTTTTATTGAAATCGTTTTACTTGTGGAGAAATGAAGATTTAATTTTTTTTAGGTTAGGTCTGGATGTTTGGGGTAAATGCGTCTGCTGTTTCGGGGTAATTGCGTCTCTATGACGCATTTGCCCCAAAACCAGAGATCCTAAACCTTTTGTTTTGTGTTTTTTTTTTGTATTTTGTAGTTAAGTTTATTTAGTAATTATGTGTTTCATAAAGTTTTGTTTAACAATAAATTTAAACGTCTTTCTTCATTTTTTAATTTTTATGAGAAATTCAGCGAATGTTTTTTGTTATAGTGGAATTATCAATTTGTGTTACAGGTAATTTAGAATACGATCACAATGGTTATATTGATATTCATTGATATCGATAAATATTTAGAAAGAAATTACTTTCAATATTACATAGAGCAGAAACTTACTTGGCCATGGTATACATACAACACGTTTTATCTGGTCACATGGATGTTACGGATGTAGACAGTCCCATGCGATACCAACTGGACCTCATCATTTTATTTTGAATATGAATTTTCAAATTTGTAAAGGCGTTATTACAAAGTTCATTCTTTTGATGTCCATCTTGTACTAGCACACATTTAAAGGTTTTTCTAGGAGAGAGTTCATTCTGATTTTGCTTTCACAAATAAAATGTTCTTAACGTCTGGATTTGCCAGGGGGTAAATGCGTCTAAGAAAAAATAGTCGCATTTTCCCAATTTTTATGACATAGCTTCTGATGTAATGATTATTTAATATTTTTATAATTTACTGAAAGATTCGTATACAAAACTTTAATTGAAGGAAAATATATTTATTTCCGCCTTCAAACGTCACAGGTTTAAAACTTATTTAATGAAGACGCATTTGCCCCAATACGGGAAAATGCATCTAAAATGCGTCTTTTAAAAAAAAGGTTTATTTACTCGTATTTACTGTAACTAATGGTAGAATCAATTCATTATGGTTGCAGACAGATGATTTCTATATAAATTTGTATTAAGGATTTTTCTAATAAGTTTATAATTAGTGTGATATGAATTTTTAAAAGCGTGTGAGGGATTTATATGACGCAATTGCCCCGGTTGACCTTATAGATTTCACGCACTGTTGGATTTTTACTTTCGGCCATGAGCTGAGTACAAAAAATCCAATTCAATTTAGGTGTCGCCTAGGTGTTATTGAAAGCGGGCAATAGTGGACTAATCGAAATAACCTAAAGATCATTTATTATGATCTAAGAAAATAGAAATATTATAAATAATACTCCCAATCTACTATTCCACTGCCAAATGCAGCAGGTAGTGAAAGAAACAGAGATTTTGGGAAAATATTGATTTTTATGTAAAAGGAGTTTGTAGATAAAAACCTCAAGAAAATAAACCAAAATACATTCAACAGCAACTATTTATTTAGGTTCAGTAATATACATACGCTTCTATACCAGAATTAAACAAAAATGAGTACGATTTAATTATGTATATTAAATAAACATTACTAATAACAGAATAATCAAATTTTACTAACATTTTTACTTTGTAGACACCCTGGTGCGACGGTTCCATGAGAAATTAAGTCCATAGCTCTTAGGCCTAACTGGTTTCTGAATCTTAGGCACATCTAGATACCAGCACCATCCGTTCTTCTCGCAATGTTCAATAGCCTCTTCGGGATTTCTGAATGCAACTTTCATGTTAGACAGAGGGTCTCCAGTGGATGTCCAGCCCATCAAAGGGTTCTCCCAGCGTTGGCGGTTGTCGAACTCCATCTCCCAATGATTGATATTGTTGGTGCCACTCTGCATGGCATTCTTGGGAGGCTGGTAGATGCGCACACGACGACTCCCAATATGTGCCTCTGGAACACCACTGACAGGAGTGAGGTCCACCTGGAAAACATTGTGCGAATATTTTTTATTAACACTCCATTAGGCGCACGTTCTTCTACTGTAGAACACACAGGGTGTGGCTGTGAGTGTGTATTGTGGGTACTATGTGTGGGTACTGAATACTATGAGTGAGTGTGATAGGTACCTACATACCGAATGCCCTCACTCGTAGCATTCCTCTATTACTAACTGGTGACCACTGTTAGTGTCCTTGCAGCGACAAGAGCAGCACGAGAGATTTGGTGCCACTTGTGTGACACTTTTACATCCACCAATAAGTCTACCAGTGAACAGTGTCCAGCTATGTTTTGTCTGTTTTAGTTTCTTAATAAAGTTTATTTTCATATGATATTAAAGTATATTAGTAGTATATTTACTAACTCTTTACTAGAGCACGAAAGCACTGGTGTCCTAAACAGGTGTGCGAGTACTGGAGTGTTAAATACACATGGTTATCTATTCTGAATGTATCTGTACAATTGCCTTTGACACAATTTCAGAGGGTTTCCAATATTAAATATTAAAACTACCCTTTTATAATAGAGTACCTATTAGAAAAGGGTTTGAAAAATTACATTTTAAGTACCTATGTACCTAACGGTAAAGAACTCTATTGATGATACAAACTCCACAACATAATATAGGGCCTTGACTAAAACAATTTTCAAAGTTCTGCCTTATAAATTCAAAGAATGGAAGTTTTATCTCAATAAGTGATACAGGTATTGGGGGCACCACAGGTTTTTCAGTAGACAAAATATCCACAATACTACTAACTTCTATCTTTAAGATTAGTATTGTTTCCACATTAAACAAAAGTTTTGGATAATCGGTGTGCGCAATCCTGTTGTTATTTTTAATTCCCAGGTCTAACACTCGATAAGCAAAATTAAAAGCAGTTACGTGCCTCAGGAGAAGACTACTTCAGACCAAAACCACTCTTACCTTGACAGGAACCGTTATGGTTGACTCCAAAACAGATCTTTGTTGTTTTTCGACGGGCGAAGCCACAGCAACATCATTGTCAATCATAGGCGCCTCATGTCGGCCAAGTTGATCACGTTCATTGAGGCACGAGGTTGTTGAGAATGCAGGCAAGGATCTAAAAACACACACAAACTTTCTGTCATTGGATTTGGCATGACCTGCTAAGTTCTATTGGCATGTTAAAAAGAATGTAAACTTAATAGGGATTGTTCTTCTATTACACTTACCTAGACAGCGGAGTTCTAGACAAACTCGCCACACGGCTAATCACCTGAAACATCTTAATTTTTACGTAACAATCACTGAAAATGAAAATTACGTTCTGAGCTCTGGTTTTCTGTCTGATTTTTATTTTTTTACAGTGACAGCAATGACACTAGTTTGTTGGTGACACTGACACTGACAATAATTATACAGAATCTAAGCTACATTAGCTGACGGAACCCTTTCCCGCTCATTCACGAAACCAAGAAAAAAAATACGCTATCACTAGACCATGCACGATTTGCTTTTGCACGCTTTGCTGATTACAGCAAGATGTGATGTGATGTGACAATGTAATCTAGGATATATCTACCTTATTTGACTGAATAAAATAAATATATTTTATTTGGAATACACTAATTTGATTTTATAATCAAAATTCTGAAAAATATTTATTAATCAAATGACATATTTCATTTTTCGTTTTTTTATCATTTGAATTAATGGCGCTGCCACCCGTCACATCTGATACAATAAACGTATCCGACCGTTTTTATGTTACTTTGATGTCATCGTTGTGTTTGATACTTGGAACATGTCATATTCACAAGTTCGAATAATTATGTTCCCACAGTTCCAGGATGAAATAACAGACTGTTATTTTTTACAGGTTTTTGTAACTGTTATTTACATGGAACATTCGAGCGGAACAGATACGCGATTTTACCTGTTACAACCCACTCCCGTCCAAACAACTTAATCGGATGTACAGACGCCAACACATCAAGCTACCCCAATCCGTCAAATTTCTTTGGTCGATTTTCAACGTTATTGCTTAACAATGGGTTTCAAGTTCAATTGGGAAAATTTGACACCAACAAAATATTACACGATCAGCAATATGGGTTCACCAAAAGACGTTGTACGACTGACGCTGGTGTCACCTTATTAAGACACATATTTACAGAGTGGGAGGATGCCCAAGATGCCATAGGATTGTTTTATGACATCTCTAAGGCATTTGACTGCGTTAATCACGAAACCTTGCTCTTAAAACTAGAGCTTTATGGACTAGGTGAACTTGCGCTCAGTCTAGTAAAATCTTATTTATATGATAGACAGCAAAAAGTTCAAATAAATGGTGTCAATTCAAATGGTTTAAAAATAAAAATGGGTGTTCCACAAGGCTCGATACTAGGTCCTTTCCTCTTTTTAGTATATATTAATGATCTACCCCATTTATTTATAAAAACAACCACAAATGGTGTCATTTGCTGACGATACATCGTTAATTTTTAAGATTAATAGACGTGCAAAAAATCTTAATGACGTAAATAACGCCCTACTGCAGGTACAAAATTGGTTCACTGCTAAAAATTTAGTATTAAATGGGAAAAAAACGAAATGCATAAGATTTGCTTCCCGAATGTTAAAGTACTGATTGTGACACAGTATTGAACAAAGAGAAACTAAATATCGTCGATGAAACTGTTTTCCTGGGGATCACGCTCGACTCAAGGCTGCAGTGGGGTCCTCATTTAACAGCTCTTGCAGGACGGATAAGTTTTACAGCTTAGGCTGTGAGAAAAATCCGTCAATTCACTAATGTAGAAACCGCGAGACTAGTCTATTTCAATTACATTCATAGTATCATGTCGTACGGTATTTTACTATGGGGACGGGCTGCAGTTATTGTGTCTATTTTTATTCTGCAGAAACGAGCCATCAGAGCAATATATGGCCTCCGTAGCCGGGATTCTCTAAACGAACTGTTCAAAGTTATTAATATTTTGACGGTACCTTGTCAATAAATCTATGAGAACATCATGTACGTCAGGAAAAATTTAAATCTTTTCAGTAAACGTGGTGAAAGACACGCCATTAGGACTAGAAATAGGGACCAATTAGTTCAACCAGGCTTCAGACTGGTTTAAGTAGACTCATCCTTCATGGGGTACTGTATAATTAAAATGTTACAATAAAATAGCTCACCACATAATGCAACTGTTTGAAACGAAATTTAAGTCTTGTATAAAAAGCACACTACGCAGCCAAGCATATTAAAAGTTGAGCGATTACATCGCTGACAAGGAAGCCTGGCTAAACACTGTTTGTCCTGCTCCACAAAGTCGCTAAAAACTAATTTGATCAGCATTCGAAAATATTGTTGAAGCTGCTGAAGATTGTAAAACTAGAAATCTTTGCATTGTATAAACTCAATCTTTTAGTATTGTATAATTGCATAGCACATGTGTGAGCACTATGTTTCTACTATAAAGCTACCATTTACTGGGTACGTCTTTCTTTGACTTGAATGTGCCCTAGCAACTGAGAGTTTGTCATGCTCACTCAAATGTCTCTCTGGTGCTGACGTGTGTGTTGGATCATAAGTTCCCTTCAAAATGTTTGAGCTGAGTGGTGCGTCCAATCCATACGTCGTGTTCGTGAACGGGCGCCGCCAGTTGGGACTGGTCATCTCTTAGCTGCCACGGCCTATTTTAATTTCAAAATTGTTATTTGATTTTTGTTTTGGACGCTTTTAATGTGCACGTCTTTTTACATCGTTCTCACATTGATCATTTGAACATAAATATTGTAATCAACTTTCTGTAACAAATTGTTAGTAACAATTTCATGATTTAAAAAGCGTGTCGATGGAGTTTCTTGCCCGTTCTTCTCCATACGTACCTACTACGCTTTGGAATGGGCAACTAACTTCATCTTTCCGACGGTTTATTTGAAATAAATGCTTTGAGTTGGAGTGTGACAGTTTGGGATAGATTGATGTGCTGGCGTCTGTACATACATAAATACATGAAACTTAATAATACTTCCACCAGACACATTTACTTTATCCAACTTTTTCACTCCATAGGTCCACATATTACGTCATGTAATAAAACTTGAATACAACATTAGTTTCCTTTCATCTGATGTTGTAACAAGGTGATTTGAAAACCCCTAAATCTTTTGGACGTTGTGTATCATAGTATGTTGTATTTACTAATTCCTTGCTCACTGGTGTTGTGTTTCATTATAGTAAGTATAAAAATCTGTCTGTGGTCCTGTCGATCTTTACTCTGTTGTCAAATGTGAAGTTTGTAAAATTGGAATTGTCAAATTGTCAATAGGAAATCTATGAACACTTTGCGGTCGCAAAAATCTATAATATCACGAACTTAGCTGCACCATTAAAACTAATGCTTAAATAATTATCTGCTGCGTATGTTTATGTGTGATTCCGTTATATATTTAACGTAAAAGATGGTGTGCAATATTTCTTTCGCGTTCTGTAGACTTCAAACAGCTGTTTTCATGTAAAGGTGAGTTTTTTTTAGATTATAAAGATTTTTCAGCTTATTAACCATTTTTCTAGTCATAATATCGAAATTTGTTGATTTTTATAACATTACGAAATATAAAACTGTTGCTAAGGCGGGCACCGAATAGCCGGTGTCACCTATCATTCGACCTTGGAAATCGATACAAAAATGTTTTTATATTACGGTAACTAATTTACTGCCATCGGTAGTTCAAGCCTTTTTTTTTTCTTAAATCACTTCTGATTATTTTTATGCCATTGTAAATTGTTGTGAAATACTTGTGTAACAGAGCATTATTTCAGTTATCAGCGAAATAATAGTAGTGAAGAAAGTAAATATTTCAACAACAATAGCTTACTTAATTGTCTTCATAGATTCAAATGAAATGTTGCTAAACTTACCGAAAAGTAAATACAAAGGTTTTTCTATGTGATGGTGACACCAGGCAACTCAATGCATAAATAACTAATTTTAAATAATACAACTTAAGTTAAAACCATCTTTTGCTCTTTTGCTTCCCACAACCCCAACGAGGTAGTTATTTAATTAAATTTGAATTGCTTCTTGTAATTGCACCACAACAATAAAGTTGGTTGGACCAATGTAAATTTATGCAATGATGTTTAAACACTGGCCAAGTGCATATCGCACAACAAACAGTGAAGGGTTCACATGTATTCATTTTATCAACTGCAAGAATAAGGAGTTATTTTGAAGTTATTTCTACAGTTGTTAATAAAAATATTTCACATCTCAAAAACAAATAATATACAAAGTCACTCAGAAACATCGTAACTTCTTGAAATAGGATGCAGTATGACCCTACAGGCTTTTGTGGTTTTTTTTCCCCTCGTGTACATGTAGCGAGTGTGCCACCCGTAATTTCGTTTTCGTAATTTCACTATGTCAATGTTCTTCTGTGCACTATGGGAGTGCACAGAATACACCATCCTTAAAATTTTCATGGTACAGTGCAAAACAGTTTCCTAGTACAATGGCTGTGTGGCATGCGGATATACTGGCAATAAGGGTTACCATTTAGCAATGGACCCTAAATATTAGTGAGTCACATAATAAGCAGGACTTGTGTAGTTGTGCCACTTGTTTGAATCAGATGTGAAGCTCAAACCTTGCGTGTTAGATGTGCACAACTTCCCAAATGAAAACAACTATGGTAGTTATAAAGAAGCACTGTTATAACCAGTGATCGGGCGCTAATATACCTAAACTTAACTTTTATTCCTACAAAAGAATAATATATATGGTAGTGTTTTTCAGAATCCCGGATCCCAGAATCGTTTGAAATTCCTGAGATTGCATCTACTCTTATGTACACTCACATTTTTTTGTGTTGCTTGCTTGGAGATATTAATAATTAAAAAATACAACTGTGAACTTATTAGCAGTCCAAAATATTAATACTTTTTAGTCTTCTGTAAAATAAAATACAATAAATTAGTCGATTTGATTACTACTGTTAGATAGATAAATCAAATTCCACTACTTGACCACATTGTGCACATTATAATTTTTTTATTGATATTCCATTTGTTTTGAAAAAGATACTAAGTAAATCAAAATAACCACTGCTATAATATCATTAAGTTTGTTATAGTGGTTTTTACAAAATTGTTCAATCATCATACTTATTCATTCTGAAAGGAATGTCCATATTATTCTTTAGTGGGAAAAAGTTTACGTATATAAGCACCGATTATCCGATCACTGGTTATGACCAAAACATATTTTCTTTTGCAGATTGCTACCTTCCCAATCATGTGCTGTTAAAGAGAGGCACCGTAGCTCCTCCGGGAGCTACTCTTGAGCTGAGCTCTACATTGTACCTGCTTATTGCTCATTGATATTGTTCACGAGTTTGTGGAACTTATCTATTTATTAAGAAAAGAAAAAACTACTTATTGATAAGAGAGAAATCTAGTCTTTAACTAATACCACATTTTAATATTACGGTGCCTCTATTGGACATTTAAAAATGAGTAAGCACAAAGTGGAAGTGGACTGTACGTCACGGTGCAGGTCTCGGAGTCATGGACAGGCTCTGACTAGTGCCATCACAAAGAGATCAGTCAGTGATGAAGCGCTGGCTAGCTTCATTAAAGGAACATGTGCTAATTTCATCAAGGCTTTTGACTTTGAGGTAAGAAATTGTAACTAAGTACTCTTTTAATCCTTTTTAACACACAATTTTGTTTGAAAAAATTGTTTATTAGGTGCCAAAATGATGAAATACCCTGTCTTGTTCAAGCCATTTCCTCCTACTGCATGGATTTCTTAGCTTTAGTTTAGTTAACATAAATGAACAACTATTTCAGTTGTAATTTTTTTCAAAGTACAATACACACATATACACACATTCATTTCCTGTATAAAAAGAAAATCTTATAACATACTGACATCAAAAACACAAGTAGTATTTTAAACTCGCAACAATATGCATAAAAACGTACTTCTGTTTTTGGTGATTAAATAAAAAAATCAAAATAAATTGATTTCCGAATAAGTTTGTACTTATATTCATTGCAAATAAATAAATCTATTCTATTCTCCAGGGTCGCACAGCCCTCCACACCGCAGCATCCCGCGGCCGCATCGCTCTGATGGACTGGCTGATCCGTCACTCTTCAGTAGCCTTCGTCAACGCGCGCGACCGCGAGTCAGGGTACACGCCCCTGCACAGAAGCGTGTTCTACGGACAAATACAAGCTGCTGTCGCGCTTATGAAGATAGGTAAGATAAGCTTTATGTACGGTCACCAAAAGAGATAAGTAACCAGGGTTCAAAATAGTTTTATCGAACCACCTGAGCGCTTTCTGCCTGAGCAGTTGAGCACGCGTTATCGTAGGTGACTTGGAAATCTCTAAATAGCCTTCGAACCCAAATTGACCGGAGCAAAGACAATCTCCACAGATGGGGTTCACGGACGGTTCAAGATCTCAAATGCGTATTCGGCACCTCCCCATAGACAATAGCCCCTCTGCAATCTTGCGCCGCATTTGATGCGCATTTGACTGCGTCAGTGAGCGGAGATCTCGTAGCTGAAGTACAGAAGTGACAGACAGTAAAAACTAATCTTAACCTTCCAGGTGTAAACACCGACATAGTCGATAAAGATGACTACCGAGCATTAGAACACGCCATGCTGGACCGCCAGTACATGTACAAGCACGACGGCACACAGCCCAGCGAGGTGTACGTGTGGGGCAGTAACTGCAACTACACGCTCGGGACTGGCACGCAACAGCAGAGGAACTCGCCCGAGCTGCTCACCTGCTTCAATCGAGCCAATACTTATGTAACACAGGTAGGTGAAAAGCCAATTTTATTCTTGTAAGCGTAGACCTCCTCCAAGCAATGCATAGCCACAATTTCGGATCTGTACCTTCCCGCGCCACACATCTATAATTGCGGTCTTCCTCTTTTCTAGCCGATAGTAAGTAAATATAAATATATTATGATAATACATGATGGTTGGTTCAATCATTACGGTGCGGCGCCGCAACGCGTCATTTGGACAGACCCTAAGTTAATCGCATATCGCATTTGTCTGCTTGTTGACGAACTAAAGAGTTACTTCAACGCTAGACAAACCTCTTTAGAAAGGCATCCTCCTTTCCGTAAAACATGCCTCCTAAAAAATGCTGGCCTGCAAGAAGTTTGGCAATGTCACAAAATGACAATTTTGGAAATAACCTGTACATTTCAATTAATTTTTAATCAATTTAGCTTCGTCTTGTAATATTACCAAAATATGCATACAATTAGCTTGCCGCGAACATGTCTAGGATTCACAAACTTATTGTTCTTTGTGTTCGGTATGATCGGGTTCGTGATCTGCGTTTGGTGCGCCATGAACACTGAATTCTTCCGTGACGTGAACTACACCATTACGAAGAGCTCGCTGGTCCATGTTATCGCTACATTCGTTAATTTAAAGCTATGGGTGACCCCTTTAACGTCGATACTGATACCAATAGCCGGGCTCGCCATGATGACGTCATGCTGCGGAGTGCTGGGCGCCGGCTGCAAAGTAAAATGCGCTATAAAAGTATACTTATTTCTCGCCAGTATACTCTCTTTCGTTGCATTTTGGATATTCTTTGTAACAGGAGTCTACAATATCTACACAAAAAATGAGAACACACGGAGATCCATGCAGTCGTCCATTAACACATATTACGGGAAAGAAAACGATTTCGTCACGTACATGTGGGACTACATAATGGTGAAGCACGAATGCTGCGGCGCGGTCAGCTATAGAGATTTTTCGAGGAGTCACTGGCAGAGTTTGAACCCTACAAAAGTATATCCTATCCAGTGTTGCAAGCTTGCTAATGTGAGTAGTCTCGTGCCGGTGTCTAAGGAATGCTCCTTGAGTCTTGATCCCGGCATAGAGTCTAACAAAGAAGTCGGATGCTTCAAGGCACTGCGGACGGCAATAATCATGAACAAAGGAAAACTGATATTTTCTGTTGTGTTAATAGTTTTTATTTATACAATGATGACACTGTTTGCGTATTGCATAATACGGGGAGAGCCGTTATTGGGGGCGATGGCGGGGCGTTTTACGGAATTCATTCCTTCAAAACCTCGGGACGATACGAAGAAAATAGATGCTCCAAGTGCACCTTTGAGCAATATGGTGTATGTGGAGGAGCAGCCTAAGAAAGTGATGAAAGTGGTGTCGGCTGTGAACCCGTTTCAATCTTACACGCTGACTCCGAGCGCGTACACTCGCCCCGAAGACTATGGCGCCGAAAAATACCGAACACATAGCTTGAGACCATGGATTTAATATTCAATAAAACATTTCAAAGATTATTTCTTCGTGTTTATTTTCTTGAGTACCTAATTAATAGTCAATGTTAGTTAAGGGGAACCTAGTCGCGGGCTCGAACTCACTGGTGGGCCTGGCTAAAAAGTACACGTCTCACTAGGCATCGTGTCCGACAGAGGTAATATCACTGATGAGCAGTTAGAAACTAGTCTACACGCACAACATTATTGAGTGAGATGCAGGATCATTTATAGTACAACAGGCGGGTAAAAAATTAAGAACAGTCCTTCGGAAGATCGGGTTTTATGAATAAACCACTGCATAAATCAATAACCAATAAAGATTATTGAAATCTTTGTCGGATTAATCTGACGTAAGCGGTTAAAAGGTTAATGATTCATCATCTGCCTAGCCTTTACACAACTTTGTTGGGGTCGGCCTCCAGGGTTACCTGATGCAGCTGAATACCAGTATTTGACATGGAGCGATTGCCTATCTGACCTCCACAACCCAGTTGCTGAATAAGACGATATTCCTTGGTAAGTCTGGTTGTCAGAGTTTCGGGTTTCTGACTACCCATAACGCCTGTCAAATATCCCCGAATAATAGCCGGAATCAAGTTTAATGTACTTCCTGACGCACGGAGGGCTTGCCTCTTGGTATGTAAAGATGGTCACCCATCCACGGACCAACCGCGCCAAGCGTAGCTTAACCTGATCGATCAACTCGTGCGGCTGTTATTACTTAGCCACAAGCCCCTCAAAATATTTTAATGATAGGGGCTTGTACTTAACCACTGAAAATAGTAGATTCAGCGTTGCCAGAAGGTTACTTTTGTAACCTTTTAGGTGATTTTTAACTCCTTCAGGTTACTTCTAGGTTACACGACTCGAAAGGTTACTTTTAGGTGATTTTGCGGAATTTGTAGAAGTATGTTTAACTTCTTCCTTGAAACGGAACGCAATGTTGCCAATATTGGCTAAATGTAAAACTTCGCACATATACATGTCAGGTAACTTTTTACAAGGCCTGGCTGGCAATACTGAGTAGATTGTATCATAAGGGAGCAAAATAATATTTTTACGGCGAGGGCGCTTTTTTGAATCCAGAGCGAAGTGGGGGATTCTAGAGTAGAATCCCGAGCGTAGCGAGGGATTTTTAGTAGAATCCTGAACGTAGCGAGGGGATTCAAAGTATACGTCGCCCGAGACAAAAATATATTTTGCGCCCGAGTGACACACTCTACTTTTCATCACCCTGTAGGAGAAAATAAAAGGCGCCTCATATTTTATTGTAATATTATTATTTAATAAAACATAGAGTAACAACTGATTTGAAATTAAATAGTATCTAATAATAAAACAATTAAAAACTTATATTTACATTTGAGACATTTTCGCAATTATGAAAATGTATTGTTACAGTTTTATTAGGAATAGGGATTGTTGTAGAATATCCGAATCTGGCTCATTTTGAGGAAAATTTGACGGTGAATCTAGTTGTTTGGATGTAGGGCGCGGCGACAGTGGCATCGATGAATTAACTGAAGGTTGCAATTTAATGTTTTCCACGATGCGTTCATATGTTTTCGCCTTGTTTTCAATTGAATCTTCTATATACCCCTCTGCTACAGCACTCGACTTCCATCATGTCGCTTGAGAACAGTTAAGTCCGCTCCAGAATTTGCCAAAAGGGTAGCAGAAGTACGACGAAAACAATGTCCTGTATACAGTTTGATATCTGGTAACTTCAAATAAGTAGCGATTTCTTATGGCTTGTTAGAGATTTTATTCTTCCGATGACTTGTCTGAAGCACTTGCCATTTTGATAACGGATGAAAAAACTGATTGGTCTTCATATCAGCAGGACGCAGGTCCAGGTATTTCTGTACAATAGTTTTATATTCTCGTGGGATTACGAAGGATCGGTCAATTTTTGTTGCGTCTGTCAGCTTTATTAACAGTAAATCATCCGAGTGATTTTCGACATCATCAACAGTTATTTTAAAAAGTTCATTGCCACGAAAAGCTCCATGTACTCCGAAAATTAAAGCCACCTGTAACAAAACCGAATGTGAATAAGACAAGCAAGTATCTATCGAAGTACAGTTTACAATAAAATGCGCATTTTAAAACACTATGGTTATACTTTACTAATCCACCATTTACATACTTACTTACTTTTACGGCAAGAAAGACTTTATCGGGTGTGCTTCATTACGGAAAGTCTCCACGTTTTTGACTGAGAACACTTTGGATTTTTCTAGGTATAAATCCATCAGACTCCAAATACGCTATTAATTTCGAATATGTGTCCAGTGTTACGTTTTTATTAGAACTGACTGTCGATTTTAGCATTGAGTAGGTACTCCAAAGAGTGGAAGGTTGTTTAGTTTTGGCTAAGTACTGGAATTAGGCCAAAAACACAGATCTGAAAAATTCTTAGCGCCTCTTGCATTTCTCCATTCAATAAAATTACCATAGGCTTTCATATATTTCTCCCGCGATTTTGCAGGTAATAGATTATCCATCACATTTCTTGCCTCAGTTCTAATACTTTCAGGAGTTAATTCTATACTTTCACTTGAAGAATTCATTTTTCAAAACAAAACCATGAATTTCTGACAATCCGTGAAAATTGACGAAAACGCGGGATGTAGTTCGCGCGTTTTTAATTTGATTTCTTTTTTTTATTTCAGCTGGCGGCGCGACTATGGGCCGTCGTACCAGCCAGTCTTAATTCAAACAATATTTGCGTTCGATTTCTTTAGCGCTAAACACTATTATGTTCCAAATTAAAAAGTTCCAAAGATAATTGCGGCGCACTTAAAAAGAGGATTAATAACTAATTACTGCCCGGTAAAAGTTTCTTATAGAAAACACCACCTTTGGGTGCACTCGTCCTTTTCGAATAGATGGAATGAAAAGAAACGTACAATAGTAAACTATCTATGCAAATGTGCGGCTTTTTGCCAGGACTTTTGGGCATCCAATAACAACAAATCGATGCCCCCGCAGGTGTGCCTGGGCAAGTTCCACAGCGTGTGGCTGTGCGCGGGCGCGGCGTGGTGCTGCGGGCAGCAGGCGCGCGCGGGCGGCCCGCACGCCACCGCGCTGCGCCCCGCGCCGCTGCGTCTGCACGAGCCCTGCGTCGCTGTGGCCATCACGCTCAACTCTACCGTCTTCTTACTGGAGAGTGGGATGGTATGTATCAGGTTTATTTATTTATTTATATATACTTTATTGTACACCACAAAAATACATAAGAAAAACAAGGTACACTACAAAATATACAATGGGCGGCCTTATCGCTTTCCGCGATCTCTTCCAGCCAACCTTGGCATGGGCATAAAATGGGGATGTTGTTGGCGCAAATAATAAATATAGAATATACTAAAATAGATACACAGATATATACATATCCTATACTATAATAGATGCATAAGTACATACATACTAAATATATAAGGAACGAAAATTAATGAAGACTACATAGCAAATTACAGTTAGGTATGAGAACCAGATCACAACGACAGGTAATGATCCTTTACGAGTTTTTTAAACACATATAACGACTGCGCGCGTTTAATTTCAACTGGCAATGCATTCCACAAACGAGCGGCCTGGACAGTGAAGGAATGGTCGAGGAAAGTTGTGGAATGCATAGGCATTTTAAGCTTTAAGTTATCCGATGACCTTAAGGAACCCTTGACCTTGTTGACCTTAATGATTATTATATTAACTATGATATGTAAGACTGTGCCATATTTTTCTAAAGATAATCGAGTCATTCATTGATCTATTTACTTGCATTTGATATATAGAGTAAAAAGCCTCCGGTCCAATCCAATCTCTTCGAAATGTGGGACTACATAAGCAAGAAAAAAAATAACGCACACAAATTATAGTTAGCCAAAGTTTGCAATAAATATACAGAAATTGGGCCACTGACAAGTAGTACTGTCTCCAATGGTCTATCTTTTTCGAAGCTGGTACTCCACGTGACTATATTGAGTTGTCTAAAACAAGTTTACAAACGGATTCTTTGTTTATCTTTGAACAAGCAAAAAATCACAGCCACCATACTTTTCAGGTTCTCCAATACGCCCTGAACAGTACCGACAACATAACAAGCCAGTCTACCACTAAGACGCCATCGTCTATCAAGCTGGCCTCCATCAAGCCACTCATCAAGCTGTCGGAGCCACTCGGCGTGAAGGGTGCGCGTGCGCACTGCGTCGTATGGAACGTGCGGGCTGTGTACACGTGGGGAACTAACAACGGGCAGCTGGGGCATTCCAATGAGGACAAGTTTGTGGCTACGCCGAAGCGGGTTAGTATCTTTTATTTTACTGCTGTAAACTATAATGCTTTAAGGCTATAAAGGAATGAGGAAGAAGGTATAAAATTCACCCATCCTCCATAGAAAAGGGAGTGTCCATCGACCAGTCGGGTGTTGTGTCTGGTGGGCCGACGATTGATGTCGGGACGATATAGGTATATAATTATGCTAGTTGCGCGGCAAACTCCGCTTGCGCTATGCAGGTTTTTGCGTGACGTCAGTGTGGTGCGAAGTTCGCATGTGGCAGTGTAGATGCCGCCATAAGGCATACCCTCTATAATTTAAATCATTGCATATAAATCGCCTTGTGAACATACTGTATCCCGATTCCAGAAGTCAATGTCGGTGCATCGAGTTTTAGAAAAATTACTGTCGCACCTTGTATCTGAGCCGAACTTTTTCTCAAACTCTATGTCTCATTTTTACGGCGAGATAGCGTCGACTATCATTAAGAAAAAACTAGCACTGACAAAATTATGTCTTTGACCTATGACGCTGGCAACACGCACTCACAGGTGGTCGCTCACAATGGGCCTCATTAGTTGGTGCAAAGTCACCCAATGGGCAAAAATCTAAATCAAAAGTCATTTATTCAAACTATGCTGAGAGTCAGCACTTTTTGAACGTCAAAATTACATAAGACAGTCCCCCAAAACGCCCGACCCTCATTGCAATGGAGAAGGTTAGGCTCGGATCAGATTCCCTACGCGATCGAATCAGAAATGAATAGATAGAAGAACCAAGGTAACCGATATAGCCCAAAGAATTGTCAAACTTAAATGGCAGTGGACGGCGCACATTGCTCGCAGAATAGATGGCTGATGGGGCCGTAAAGTTCTGGAGTGGCAACCGCGTACCCGAAGACGTAGCGTTGGAAGGCCTCCTACAATTTGGAACCATGACCTTGTGAAGGCCGCAGGAGTCTGCTTGATGCGGGAAGCACAGAACCGGTCGAAGAGGCGGAGCTTGTGGGAGACTGATGTCCAGCAGTGGACGTCTTTCGGCTGAAATGATGATAATGAAAGCCACATTTGTTACTGTCGAGAATTATATTTTAGTCAACATACAAAATTGAGAAATCTGCAAATTGCAAAAAAAGGAATCCTTAATAATAATAGTACAAACAATGCTGAAGTAATTTTACCCTCTCACTGTCTATCTCCAGGTGGCAATATCGATGAACAACAAAGAAGAGGCCAGCATCCAGCTGGTGGACGTGGCCGACGCGGCCACAGTCATCGCCAGCAGTCGCGGCGACGTGTACCTGCTGCACAAGTACATCTGCAGGAAGATTGCTATCAAGTGAGGCTATTGCTGAAGCTATGCTTGGCGTATTTGTTTACAGTTATTTTGTCAAATACCCTACAGCTACTGGATTAAAGTTTATTTTTGACCGACTTAAAATAAAAAGGAGGAGGAGCCAAACAAAAAACTTTTTTTTGTTTAGCTATCATTTTTAGATCTTTGACAGTCGTTACGGGTAGTCAGAAGCCCGAAAGTCTGACAACCAGTCTTACCAAGGGGTAGCGTATGATCTAGTCATTAGGTTGTGGAGGTCAGACAGGCAGTCGTTTCATGTCAAATACTGGTATACAGCTGCATCCGGTAACCCTGGAGGCCGACCCCAACAAAGTTGGATCTGGTTAGATTGGAAACCGACCCTGATATAGTTGAGAAAAGCTAGGCAGATGATGACATTGATTGACATCATTTTGGCAGTTCTGTAGTTAGAAGCCATTAAAGTTAGTCAGGGCTTTTTTTGGTATTTCGGGCTTCTGATGACCTGTAACGACTGTCAAAGATCCACGAATGTCAGCCGAGACCAACGGCTTAGTGTGCTTTCCGAGGCACGGAAGAGTCTTGGTATGTAAAGATCACCCATCCACTGACCAACCGCGAGAGCGTAGCTTAACTTGATCGATAGACACGTGCGGCTACTATTACATAGCGACAAACCCCTCTCTAATCATTATAATATCAAATTAACTCTTCTTGGATTTCGAAGTTTTTCTTTTTTTTTTTTTCGGAAAATGTTACTTTATTTGGTTTCCTTAATTTCCAGACAAATAAACCTGCGTCAAGTGTGCGTCGAGGCTAAGGTCAACGAGCAGGGCGTGTACTCGCGCGTGACGGTACTGATGCTCACCAACGTGGGCCAGCTGTTTATATGGCAGGACACCACCAACAAACTTACCAGGTAAATACTTATTTATTTATATAATGATAAGGCACTTCAAGGACTTATTCACTAAGGGCTAATTTTTCAATATTCAGGTAACTTTTATCTGAAGAATAATATTAATATTTTCTATACAGAAGCTGTCAAACCGACATATTTATTCCTCAGATATAAGTTATATGACTATTGAAAAATCCGCCCTAAGACAAACAAACAAGACAGCACTGATGCATAATAGTGTTTTTTGTACGGCACCAATTATTTACGACCTTAAACCGGAATGAATTAAAATGTTAAATATTCACCTATTCAAAAACATTTAAAGAAGTTTCTTGTAAATATATCTTATTACAATATAACTGAGTTTTTGACGGATAAAACATCACTATATTTTTTTTATTATTGACATGTCTTTGTTACTTGACATCTAATTTGAGTGATATTTTTATATTGACCTCTGTAGAATTGTGTTTTACTTAATGCAATATGATTTTGACTACCAGTTGTGTATAACTTATTCAAGATTATTTGTCATATAAATGTTTATAAATGAATAAATTCAAATTTGATAATATTTGTACGTTTCGCAGCAAAACATAGAGAATCCTAATTAATATTGTGACATCTCACACACCGTGTTACTACCAACGACGATATAGCTTCTTGACTGCTCATAAGGGCGACTCTGGCTCACGACACTTATATGAAATTGCACTTATGTTAGATGACAATATGAGAGGCCATTTTAGTTTTGACCAGTTATTGTATCTCTGCACACGCGTTTATTTTGATACCTATTCAAACATTTCTGCATAAATAAAAACAATTATGAGTTCCTGTTCAATTAAATGGTGTGGGAAATTGTTTAAAATTTCCAGCTATAAAAATGATGGCTACCTATAACTTAATAACTTCACTATATAACTTTTAATTGGTAAGTAAAATATATTTATAATTTAATAATATTTATGAATAATTACAGGGCTCAAGCTAAACTGGTTGTTTACGTAAAATGGCGCAAAAAAGTATACCGCGTTGATGTTTTTTTGAAAAGTCCCTTTCTATCATTAGGGTATTGTCAATACGGCTATCTCATTTTATTTGTACTTAATGCTCTAGTGTTGTGACCACTTCAAAACAAAGTCGAAATTGATGATAAAAAAATTATCGTTGTTTCCTAATGGTAAAAAGTAATTTTACATTTTAGATTTCTAAATATTCCGGAATTGAAAGAATTTGGATTTTATTTATGAGAATTTATAGTTCTTTCCGACAGGGATTGACATTACATACTTTAAATTAGTCGATTAAATTTGCTGATTGATTTAATTGAATTTAACTTAAAGAAGTGTTTTGTTTGCACCCAGTTCCCTATCAGTATAGTTATATTATTGTTGCAAAACTGACTTGCGAATCACTATTTCTGCAACACTGGTCCTGACATTGTTGCATCGGCCAATCACAACCGCTGTATTTTCTTCGTCCCCCGGCCCGCAGTGGTGAGTCGTGTGCCTACACGAAATCGGTCTATCAGCTCTCAAGTGGTTTAATTCTATTTGGTTAATACCTATGTTTACAAATAAAGATTCTTATTCTTAAAAAATCACATACAGTTTAAGGAATTGTGAATTAGCCACTTACATAAGTGCACAAATCAAATCAAATCAAATCAAATCACAGCACAGCACAGCACTAGCATAGTAATTAACAGAATCTACAAGACAGTAGAATTACATAAAAGTTATAAAATAAAATACTACTATTACTTATACACACTAACAACATACACACAACAGAACTAACACACTAGTTTTTGCCCGCGGTTTCAGCTTCGGAAATTATACAACAAGAGCATTGTAACCAAAAGATATGAGTAACAAGGGTCGTCGGATATAGTTCAAGTTTAGTAGGAAACCAATGGATGTTTTCAAACGAAATTTAATTTAAAAAATGCACCGTTTGTTTTCTATTAATTTTATTTTATTCGGAAACCTCTATCGATTTATTAAACTTCTACTCTTTCAAAAGACAAACAAAGATTGAAAATTCTACAACCAAAATTTTCCCCATTCTAGATGTGTATTCGGCCTCGTCCACCAAACAATAATAACAAACGTAGCACTCACCCACGATGCCCTCTACTTCACGACTAAATACGGAGAAGCTTTCATTGGCACCATCTCGCGCAAGACCACACCCACCGCGCCGCCGCAGCCAATCAAGAAAGAGAAGGAAAGAGACAACAAGTCCTCGCTCGTCAAGTTTTTAGAGAAGGACGACTGTACGTCTGTCAGGATTGTGAAGATACCGAATGTTTACAGAGCGGTTTCTATTGCTGTGGATAGTGAAGGACTCAATTTTGCTTGTTTGCAGGTTTGTATTTATTATTTTCTTGTTAAAAAAGCCTATATAAATTATAAACATAACTAGTCTAGAAAAATTATTAAACCAAAAACAAATTTATTTGATTGGTCCTTTCCTTCAAATGAAATAAATTAAGTATGATTGTATCTAATTTGGTTCAATCCTTAAGGAATAACATACTTAGAAGAATCTCTAGAGTAGAGAAAACTTGACATAAAGAATACTACAATTACTTTTCATCGCTATATTAAAAATATAAATCAAAATATTTATGTTCTAGATAAAACCTACTTGCGGTCTGAAGTCGCTACCGCAGCTGTCACCGACAAGTATGTCCAAACATATGGAATCTCTGCGTGAATGCGCTTCCGAAGATGATCTACTACATGATATAGTATTCAAGGTAACTTTTTTTATTATATTGTACACAGTCATCCAATTGATGGGCATGGGATCTATGCCCATCAATTGGATGACCATTGAATGTAAAAAATGCAAGTTTTTTGGATATTTGTGTTTACATATTCAGCCTATAATGTTTCCACAATAGGGTATTTTCCAATTTAATAAAAGCTGATTTAATTTGAAGATTGGGACGACATATTTAACACAAAAATAAATTTATTTATATCCATTTTCTCAATTAAAAACGTTTTAAATCAAATTTATTTTTCGTTGTTTTGAATTTACCGCCAAAACGCTCCGTACGATGACTTTTTATCACGTGCCATCGTGACGTAAGCTTGTGTAAACGGCACCGGTACAAATACTTAGTTTGGCGCAGTTTTAGAAATATTTTTGCACAGAGGCACCGCACCGCACACCAGTAATATCACTTTCTATCCATTAAAAATCTTGTTAAATATAAACTCGACATTAACTTGTTTACATACTAGCTACTTTAGTTTTCACAAAGTTGACGTCACGTGTGGTCACGTGATAAAAAGTCACCGTAGGGAGCGTTTTGGCGATAAATTCAAAAGAATGAAAAATATATTTGATTTAAATCGTTATAACTGAGAAAATGGATATGAACCAATTTACTTTTATTTTTCTGTTCAGATTTTCGTCCCATCTTCAAATTAGAATAGTTTTTAATAAATTGGAAAATACCCTATTGGGACACAACCCTCCTCTCGATGAGAGGGAGTGGGCCGTAATCCACCACGCGGGCCCAGTGCTGGTTGGTAGATGGCATGTCTTCGAATTTGGTTCATGGACATGCCGATTTCCTCACAATGTTTTCTTTCACCGTTTTGACAGCAGCAGGCTTAGCATGACCCTTTTATTTCTACAAAGTCACAAATCGTTTCTCCATTTTTGACCTCGCACCGTAGATATCCTTCTACAATCTGTCATTTTGTCTTTCGTTTCTAACTACCTTTGCCTAGGTCCTTTTATATGTAGACTATTTCAGAAGAATATTTCTTCCCAAACTATCAAAATCACACTGACAACAAACTTTCTACTCGACGGCCACAAAGTATATACGATTATCTACAAAATCAAGATTCGTTTAGAACGCATAACTGTGATAATTAATAGAAGAACATAGCTAACTTCTCCTATTGTACATCATTTAGTATAGTCATGTCTATTCTTCCGTCGACAACTCGGTGCTCGTGCTAAGCCTGCTGTGGTGAAACTTATACAAAGCAAACTGCCCGTCTGGTTTTGAACCTACAACCTACAACTCGTAAGTCATGACTATTACCACTGGGCCACCACGGCTCTACTCTACTCTATTTGTGTTTTAATAATAATGTATTAATCATTTTATTGTCAGGCAACTAAGGCCCATAGATTAAAGTAGTGTACCTATCAATCATGTTAGCAACAGCCAATAACATTTGTGGTCATTGGAGTGAACTACAGAGGCCTTAGTGTGAGTTTCATTTAACCATCTCGATCAAACGCTTCGAGCGCGTTTTGCGCTACGATTGGCCCTGTCTTGGTGACGGACCAATCGGAGCGCCGAACGCGCTCGATACGTTTGATCGAGATGGTTAAATGAAACTCACACTAGGGCCACTGATTTTCTAAAACTCTAATCAGCTTGTGTAATCGTTTTCTAGGTCGGGAAACATATCCGATACATTTATTTCCGTTCATCATTTTATGAAACAATAGAATATATTATCTTAAGAGTATGCTGGGTTGGTTTGGTCATGTTGAGAGAATTAATGAAGGGCGGCTACCAAAAGGTATTTACAAGGCAGATGTGAGTGGAAACGCCGGGAGGGGACGCCCTAGCAGAACATAGTGACCTTCTTGATGATGTTTTTCAGAAAGACCAGATGCGTATGACTCACAATCGTGTGTGTATGACCAGGGGGTCTAAAAAGGCCACTTTGGCAGAACCATAATATGATCATATTATGAATCATAATTAAAATCGTAAAATGGTCACAAACTGACAATTCATAATATTATCTGCGTAGACAGCACGCAATTCATCTGTGTGACAGTTTAGTATGGAAATTCGTAAAATGGTCACCAAATGATGAATTGCTTTATTAAAGTAAAATGTCATATAGCAGAATCATAGCGAATTCAGGAAATGAATTGCTTTTAGAGGAACTGCTCAATGTGGCCTTTTTAGACCCGCAGATGTTAAAAGTATTCATTCCACACGGGCTGGCAACAACGCATTTGTAGTAGTTTTTCGTGAATATTTCATTAAATACAAACAAAAGTACTTTTTTTTGTTTTTAGTCAAGCACTAGATCATTGTTATTTATAATTATTTTTAACTTTACTCTTAAACATTTAATCGCACTAAGTAATCCAAATAGAAAATAATTCACGGTATGTCGATTTTTTATGTAAATACCAAAATAGCATACACACTTGAAAATACCAATGATCTAGATTCTAGTGCATGACTGAAAAAAATGTTTACTTTTGCTTGCATTTAATGAAATAATCACGAAAAACCGCCATAAATGCGCCGTTGCCAGCCCGCGTGGGATGAACGCTCTTAAAAAGAGTATGTAACCATCAGGTGGCGTACTGTAGTTTTTGCCTACCCCCATGGTGAAAAGGCGTTAGTTTATATAGGTATGTATGATATTATCTTCATCACTACATATTATAAATATAAAACACAAGTCCCCTGCCGCGTCTGTATGTCTGTTCCCGATAAACTCTAAAACTACTGAAAGGATTATCATGCGGTTTTCACCAATAGACAGAGTGATTCATGAGGAATGGTATTGTTTAAATTGGTTAACGCTGCTAAAAGCTAGTTTATTATTATAATAATAATTCATTTTATTCAAGGTCGGCACAAAACTCTTCCCCGCGCACATTTTCATCGTAGCCTCTAGCAGCGAACTCCTCTACAAACTGTACCAGGACAACATAACAGCCCAGGGCGATAAACCCGAGGTCACACTGGACAACGTTCACCCTGAAGCCTTCGAACGAATCATGAAGTTCATGTATACTGGCACTTGTGATGTCACGGAGTTGGGACCTTGCGGACTTAAGATTACGAAGGAAGAACTGGTGAAGAAGGATAAGGATTGTGATGAGGAAGAAGAGTTGATTGGTGAGCGTGTAATTTGATTTGGTGATTTTGGCTTTGAAATGTGACATAGAGGTTGTATTGTAAATATAATGGGTAGCAGTATTTTCCTAGTAATGTCTGCCAAACTGGATCACGGGTGAAACGCCAGAGTAACTCGCGAAATTTTAATTTTCTTACGATTGTTGTATGGTGATTGTAATTTATCATAATTTCCCTGCCGTTTCCCAATCTTACATACCTCTCTGTTCTTCGTCATGTCGGCAGGCACCGAATTTCTAACCACATCATCATTCACACAGGCCATCTATTTCGACAAATAGGCCTAGTTTTGATACTGTCCATATTTATATTGTGGCATAGGTGACCATGATTGCATCCTTAAATTTATAAGAAACGCTCGTCTGTCTCATCTTGGGGCATTGGAATTCGAAATATAACGATTTTTTTGGTGCATGACATTTTAAATGGTTAGAATTATTTTGTTTTATAACTTCTTGTTCGTGCAGAAAATCCATCAGAGATATCAGCCTTCGAAGTACACAACAAGCCTCTGGACAAGTCCAAGCGGCAACGCAACCGCCGCAACACAGACACTCCGCCGCGCACCCATCTGTATTGTGACCCCGTCAAGCTGCTGCAGGCCTCCGCCAAGCGACTGCAGGTCATGTCGCTACACAAACTGCTGGATAAGTTCTAGTAAGTACCTGTATTGCTCTATTCATATTGAATGTAGGGTGGCAGGGACATTTACAAGCAAACTGTAACCAAGAATTCAGCACAACATCATTCTAGACCCCTAGCATAGAAACTTTTAATCAGTTATTTAAAAAAATTGGCTGGTTCATAGAAGCAGCTTTTTTTAAAATAACTGAATAAAAATCAACATCATCAAGTTGAAATTTTTGACAGTTATTTAAAAAAGAAATTAAGAATTATACATATAACTATAGTTCACAGTTAACTTATATCCACGAGTAGGGCAAAGCGCTATGGGATTTTCCAGCAGAAATTTTTCAGCAGTCGCAAAAATATGGGGTGACCCTATTAACCGGCCCGGCAAATGGTAATAGGCTCTCCTTTTATTTCATGAGACTTGAAAGTTAGCTTATCTACTTCGTGCTCTTCTAGGTATATAGGCGGAATGCTATGTTTACCATACTATCATATTATAAATTCGAAAGTAACTCGGTTTGTACGTTACCTTTCCACGCCTTAACCAGTCAACGGATTTTGATAAAATTTGGCAAGGAGATAGATGGCATCTTGAGAAAGGACATAGACATACAGGACATAGGCATAGATAGGATCAAAGACAGAAAGTACTTATAACAAAAACAATAATTTTTTTGTTGTTGTCTATTTGTACCAGCTAATCTCCGAAACGGCTGGATCGATTTTGACGGGACTTTCACTGGCAGATGGCGGATGTTATAAGGAGTAACATAGACTTTTTGTCCCGGCAGCACGTTCCGTGGGATAATTTATTTACTAACGCATGAACAGCCGCGGGCGAAAGCTAGTAACTTAATTATTTTTTTCAACGAGAAAAAATCTACCTTGATTAATCTCATTTTTTTCTCCCCAGTTACAAAAACGGCTCAATATGTCTGAAAGAAAGCGCGAGCACGAACTTCACCCGCAACCCGTGCCCTAGCTGGGAGCGTGAGTCGTTCCCCGAGCTCGTGGACACGAGTGTGGTGTCTAAGGACGGCGCGAGAGTGGCCGCACACAAGTGTGTACTCGCAGCCAGGCTGGAGTACTTCCAGGGAATGTTTATGCATTCTTGGACTGAGGTGAGCTAAAGTCTAATCAAAAAAGTTTTCTTTTTTTCACTTTTTAGTTATGGTACCTACCCCAAAACAATTCGTATACCACTACTTGCTATGTAAACAACAATGACAGGAAGCAGCAGAATGTTATCGAGGTACATAAAGTGGATTAAAAACGTATTATCGAGGCTAACGCAAAAACTACCGAAGAAAAGTACTATTGAACAAATAATTTTCAAAATCGGCTCAGTCGGCTTCGAGTAATCGGGGAACAAACATAAAAAATAGAGTACATCCAGCTTTTTTGAAGTCGGTTACTTACACGTTCTTTTCATTACGTCAACGCCGGCTGTTGCTGAAGACCAGCACTTGGGCTCTGTTTCTATAGAGTCGTAGCATTATGCTGAGCGATGGCCGTTTTACTTGGATGTGACGCATATTTTCCCCTAATTTGTTCTTTTTCTGGTTCATGTTTACCGCAAATAAACGTATTTTTTTTTTGTTTGCTTAGGTAAAAATTCTCGTTATTGCCATTTAAACAAATATCAACTTTAGGCAGTGCGAATTAGGTTGTTTTCAGGATTAAGTACCTTTGAAACGCGTAACGCGTCAGATTGGGATCAAATAGATGGCCAATCTTTGTTTGATTGTGTTTTAGGCGCGTTACCTCAGCGTTATTCTAATTGCGCCGAATTCGAGTTTCTTAGTTGATTAATACATTGGCGCATGCAATGGCAATTTTGTTTTTTGACAGCTTCGTTGGTCTTGTGGTCGTCAGCGCTACTGCCGAGCATGACGTACAGGGTTCGATTCCCAGGTCGGGCAAAGTGTTATCGGGTTTTTCTATCTAGAATTTCTTAGTAGCAGCCCAGAGATTCGATTTGTGCCCGGCTGATGGCAGTAAGCTCGCCCTCTATTTATAGGTACCCCTCTGGCCGACTCTTCGGGAAAACAAGACGTTATGTTATGGCCGATTTATACTGCATTTTAGTAATAGCCTTAATTCTTGCAATCAATACAGTAAAATTTCTTTTGGTGGAAATAAATATAACTAAGTCCTGGTTACATTTTACATCTTTACTAAACCGTAATTTAATTAATTTCCAGAGCATGAAGCTGTCAACAGTAACTCTTCCAATAAACTACGGCATCCTGCTGCCAGTCATCAACTTCCTATACACCGACTCCTGCCCTGAACTTGAAAACTGTGACAGCATCGATTTCATATGCAACCTCCTTATAGTCGCCGACCAGCTATTCATAACACGACTGAGAGAAATGTGTGAGATCGCTCTAGCTAACTTAATAAACCTCAAAAACTGTTCAGAACTCTGCCAGTTCGGACACACGTACAACGCTACACAGCTCAAACAATGCTGCATGGAGTTCATCGCATTAAACCTCAACAGTGTCTTAGAAAACAGATCTTTAGATGTTTTAGAACAAACATTACTCAACGATATAACTCAGTATTATTGCAAGTTCAACCCGATCATGTCTTCCAGAGTAATCACACCATTTTACAACGCTCCAACCGATGAAGTTATTGAAGAATTCGCCAAAACCCATCCAGTTAACTTGGAGATCACGGACGAGGATATCAAGAAAGATGACAGTTTAACAGAAATTGTTAAAAAGAAAAAGGGACGGAAGATCGAATACACTGATAGTGAGAAGGAGAGAATGAGATACGAATCTGTAAGCTCGGTGACGTCATTGGACCTGTCTAATGATACCTCCGGCGATATAACGCTATCTTTGAGCAAGATATCGAAGGAATCTGAGAAGGAAACCCGGGATAAGAAGGAAAAGTGGACCGAGGTACCGTCCTCACAGCAGAAACAGTTGAAAGTCGTGCAAGCAAGATTGAAAGCCATAAACATTGCGAAGGACTTATTGAATGAAACGCCCGTCGAATCTTTCACGAAACTCACGAAGAGTACTTCTTCAAGTGCCATGACAATACAAGAGAAATCACCTAGTTTACCTACCTCATCACGAATGTCCGTCTCACCTAAAGATTCTCCTATTTCTGAATCTGCTTGGAGTCCAAAACAGGGTAACGTAGTTATAAGTCATGTAGGACCAAAACTATCTCAGAAACAAAGAAAAAAGTTGGCTTTGCAAGGAAACGAAACAGCATCACAAAGTATTGATGATTACTTTAATAAGGTAAATGTGGGTAGTCCGCCTGAAAAGCCGAAGAACCCATGGAAAATCTGTGAGCAGCCGGCTGCCAGCAGCAGCCCTAAGTCGAAAGCTATAGAGTTTAATAAGATATTAACTGACCAGAGGAAACAGAAGGAAGATCACTCGAGAATCATGACCAAACCACTTCTTTTGACACAGGTATGTTATTAATAATAATTCAAAACGGGAATGCGAGACAAAGTCGCTGTTAATCCTTAAAACATCAGCCATGTGACAGTGAAAGTCCCGTCAAAATCGGTCTAGTTGTTTCGGAGATTATACGGCACAAACAGACAGACCAAAATGTTAAAATTGATTTCTTTATGCAAAAAGTATATAAGGTGTATCTATTCATACACGAAATATCTGAAAGGCTCATTGTACTCATCATTATGAACAACTTTTACTATGGGACCAAACCTGAAATCACGAAAAAAAATATCAGCTGTTCCCTACATTTATGTTCGCATATCTCGTCAAAATGTAGGGAACAGCTGATATTTTTTCGCGATTTCAGGTTTGGTCCGGTAGTAAAAGTTGTTCATAATGATGAGTACAATGACCCCTTCAGATATTTCGTGTATGAATAGATACACCTTATATACGGTAGTCATAGTACCGTATATACTTTCTGCATTTTTCTGATTCCTTCCTGTCCTTCGAGCCGGATTAAATCGCCGCAGTTTCGACATGCAAGTGATTTGTGTTTCTTAAGATAAGGCACCACCATGTCAAACAGCCGAATGGTCTAGCAGCACTGTTCAAAGATACTGGTAGTTTGAGCAGCCTTTAACCTAGGCTCCTATTGATAGCCTCATAATAGGACCAGAAAACCATGTTATTGAGATAATAACCCATTGACTGTAACAACTAGCTCTAAGTCCTTGCCCATTATATGTTAATTATAATTCATTTCTTTTTTTACAGCTTGAAGACAAAGCTATAGAGCAATTGGAAAGATTCTACAACATCCATGAAATAGATGACGAGTTGATTTCAGTGAGACGTATAGAACTGCAAGTGTCTTCTCCACAATGGTTACACACTGCCCCTAAGTGACAACTGTGCTATTTTATACACTTTTTCTAGTTCTTATAATATAAGATTGTAATTGATTGATTACTTATTTTTACCTAATATAAATGAAATATGACATGATCTGACGTGTGTTGTTTTTTTTTAATGTTTTGTTTTAAGAGCGTTCATCCCACGTGGGCTGGCAACAATGCATTTATAGTAGTTTTTCGTGATGATTTCATTAAATACAAACAAAAGTAATATTTTATTTTTCAGCCAAGCATTAGATCGTTGGTATTTATAATTATTTTTAACATTTACTCTTTAGTAAAAAACATTAAATCATACTAAGTAATGCGAAAATAAAATAATTGACGGTATGTCGATTTTCATAAGTTAATCTCAAAATAACTGAAAAAAATAACACAAGCTAGTAAATACCAACGATTTAGTGCATGGCTGAAAAATAAATTTACTTTTGTTTATATTTAATGAAATAATCACGAAAAACCGCTATAAATGCGCCATTTCCCAGCCCGCGTGGGATGAACGCTCTTAATGTCTGTTCCTAGTTTCTGATGAAAGCGTAAACAATCAATGTTCAGGTTAAATTCCTTTGCAATTGCTAAAGGGAATTAGTAACACATTCATGTGTATGGAAGGTTTGATCTTTACATATCACCAATTTTTCCAACAACTGTTCTTTTAGTACCAATTTTTAGAAAATTGTAAATCATTGAAAAATTATCAAGGAAAATTAAAGTTTTTTCATTTAAAAATCGAGGTTAATATATATTAACCTCGATTTTTAAATGAAAAACCTTTTCAGTGATTTAAAAATTATTTTTTTTGGTTTTAGTATACAAATTGTCAAATCAAAGCACAGTATTTGTAAGTGACGCCATAAATTAAGAGGCCTGTGCCCCGGGAGTGGGAAGTGCCCAGAGTTTCCAGCAGTGGGAACACTAGGCTAATTTATAATTGTTACAAATTGGCATCTATGGGTACATTTTCTGATCCATTTGTTTACGTTTTCTTTAAATATTTTTGGCACAGTACAGAAGTATGTGCCTTGCCCACTACCACTTTGGCAGACTACTTTGATTCTAAACTTAGAATTAAATTAAACAAATTAGGCTTAGAATCAGCACTTATTGAACATTTACATAAGGTAAGACAGTCCCCCAAAAGCCAGCCCTTCACCACTTCCTAGTGCTTTAGCTGGGAATAAGTGGAGGGACAGACCCCCTAGTACACAGAGTACTTTTTTATAATATGCCCTAGTAGCACCAGTTGCTTGATCTGTTTGACTCCTAATTGCAAATTTGATGCAGAAAAAAAGCATAGCTCGTATCCATTGGGTGTGACCATCCATATGGCCTGAGTGGTTCTATAATACAGAAATATTATTTAAAGGTAGGTACCGACAGTCACCTTCCAGCACTATTAGAGAGAATACAAAGAAGATAATAATATGTTCAAAAACAGAATCCATAAAAATTTAATGAGGGTTCACCCAAACCTCAGGATACTCTTAACCTGGCTAATCAGTAGCGGTACCAGCCAGTGTTGAACGAGCAGACTAATAAAAATATAGGAGTTTAGGATATCGCAAACAAAGACTAAATTTATAACAACTATTTATTTATAAATACAAACTATTTTATGAATTTAAACTACTTATTTTTTGGGTGGAAAAGCTTTCAATAGTTGGTTCAATTGTCTATGCGTTAATTTCTTCTCTCCTGGGACGAGGATACCTTTCTTTCCTTGCTCTCTCTGTACATTCAATCTTTCACTGTATTCCTTATAACATCCTTGGAATGCCGTCACTTCCTTCAAGCACGGTGCCTGGTCAAATTCAGACTTCTTGAAACATGCAAACATTACAGCCATTTCTTGCATACAAGCAGCCTCTTTGAGCTTATCTCCTTTGCCAGAAACTGTTTTCTTCAGCTCCAATGGTAGCAATTGTTTGAATGGTACAGGTTCTCTCTGAGGCCTCCTGGCACTTTTCTGCGACGGACCCGCAAACAAGATATAGTTTAGCCTCATACTGAATGCTAACACGATCTAATTTATTTCAAAATAAAACTAATTTTTCAGTTTCTTAGATCAGGAAACTTACGAGGTTATAATTGCGTTCCAGAGTTCCAATATTAAGTTACAAATTTTCCATACATTGCTCGGAAGAGAGAAAGGGATAGCTTTAATAGCATTTGCGTTAAGTTGGTAGAGGTAAAGAAACACTAATGCAAAATTTCATAACCTAGTACGTAACTGGATTTTCATTACATTGACAGGAATGCAGTGACATTTACGAGAAGAAATAGAGCAATAGACAAGTGTGACATTGATAAGCTTGTTCAGAAATGTATTTTTATGTAGTTCGTCGAGAAACACTTTTAAAAGGTCTAGGGAATCATCATATGTAATTTAGAAAAGCTGTCCTTTTCCATCTTTTCATACGTACTTATTTTCCAATAGACTTTGGGCTTAGTTAAAAATGTTTAGCTTTATGCCGTCCAAGTACCAAGTTGTCGAACTCGGTAGAAGCACTCCTAACATATTTGTGTCAGCTAGAAAACGCATCATGCCGTTTTAAGTACCAGGTTGTCATAACTCGGTAGAAGCACACCTAACACAGTTGTCAGCTAGAAAACGCTTTATCATCATCTTCATCATTTCAGCCGATAGACGTCCACTGTTGGACACAGGCCTCCCCAAAAAAAAGGAGGGTTTTGCCATAATCGCCACGCTTGGCAGGCGGGTTGGCGACCGCAGTATGGTAGTAAAATGCATAGAGAACGCTGCTGCCCATTCTCTAGTAAGTCCCTTAGTCGCTTTCTACGACACCCACTGCAGTGCTATGATGTGCTGCACTCCATGTAGAAAAATCGACTTTGTGCAAATTAATTTTCAATAATATTTATAATCGTTATTAGCTTGTTAATGTTATTTTCATATGATTATTGTTTATATAGAAGCGAGCAAGTGTTAGATAAGCGTGCTTAACGTCACAATATGGCGCCAGCGCAGGTTTGTTGATAGTGTGTGTGTTAGGTTTGACTCTAAGTGTGTAAATGAACGAACAGCTTAGTTAATCTTGTTTTCAGTTTCCTAAACTTGGTATTTCATTCCTATTCGTGGCCATGCGGAGTGGCACAAGAGTATGTATTAAAAAAAATTGTTCAACAATCGTAAATTTCGACAAGGGAAAACATTATAATAAAGTTTTGATGATAAATATTATTGAAAATTAATTCTTGCAATTGCACAAAGTTGATTTTTTCTAAACGTAATAATTTTCAAATGAAATTTGACAAATGGAGGTCATTGACCCCATCCCCCCCTCCCCCTCCCCTCCCCCCCCCTCCTCCCTCGTCCCTTTTTCTTATCTCAGGCGCAAAGTAGAAGCACAGATTACGTGGTAGAAGTAATTACTTACCTACCATTAAAATGCAAAACACGAAATAAGCAAGTTTAAACAATTTACCTACCTATTTAACAAAAACTCCATAACAACAGATGGTCACGGGCAACAGACCTTCCTTACCTGATGGCTAACTTCTCGGATATAATTTTATTCGCTGAAGACACTTCTCTTATTTTTAGAATAGATAGAAAAGATACGGATGTCTTACTTAACAATGATAGTCTAGTTATTCTCTCGAAATGGTTTGCGGCTAAAAATCTTTTACTCAATGCGAACAAAACTAAATGTATTAAGTTCTCATTATCAGATGTTGGTACTCCAAGTAGGTCTAAATTTAAAACTTGATGGCAAGAAACTAGATGCTATTTCGGAAACTGTATTTCTAGGAATTACTTTAGATTCAAAATTGCATTAGAGCTCTTTCAAGTAGATTAAGCTGAGCTGCTTACGCAGTAAGAAAAATAAGGCAGTTGAGGGATGTAGCGACAGCTAGGTTAGTATACTTTGCTTATTTTCACAGTATTGTCTTATGGCGTTCTGCTGTGGGGATCGGCAGCTGACCTAGATTCAGTTTTAAAAGAGGGCAATCCGCGTAATCTATAAAATGGGGCCTCGCGAGTCTCTTAGAAACAAATTCAACGAAATTGATATACGAACTCAGCCTTCTCTTTATATCCTAGAAAATATCTTGTATGTTCGCAAAATCTTAGGTCTCACCAACAAAGAATCAACATCTCATTTCTACCCGTGGGCACAGATTACCAGATGAGACACTCCATACAAAATTTTCAATATCTACTGTTATAATTGCCTACACCTTCGAGTCACTAGACGCTGCGAACGAAAATGTACCTAACCGTACAATCGTAGCCGGAGTTCACAGCTCTGCGCGAGGCGTGCGTTGCTGCGCGGCATCGGTACACCAGGCACCGCAGGCTACGTATCCGCCCTCCGGATACGGAAGCCATTCAGGCGGAGCTATACGAGGGGTACAGAGTGGTGAAGACCACCCTCCGAGCGGAGATCCTGCGGGCCAGGTTACTGGCCCGCGAGGAGTCGCTGGAGACTCTGAACAGAGACCCGTGGGGACGCCCCTACAAAACGGTGCGGGAGAAAATCCGCCCGTGGGCTCCCCCGCTGACCCAGAGTCTCCGGCCTCAGCTCGTGCAGGACGTGGTGAGCGCTCTGTTTCCCTCGCGAGGGGAGCATGCTCCCCCACCCATGGCTCCGCCTCCTGCGGTGCCCGACGCGGACCACACCGACGACGACGACGATGCTCCAGAGGTGACCGAGGTAGAATTGAGAGTGGCGGTACGTAGGCTGAATGCCAAGAATACCGCCCCAGGACCCGACGGCTTGCCTGGAAAAGCCTGGGTCCTGGCCTTGGAGGCTCTCGGGCCTCGACTAAGAGGGCTCCTAAGCGCATGCTTGGAGGAGGGCCAGTTCCCACGTCACTGAAAGACGGGGAAACTGGTCCTCATCAAGAAGCAGGGGCGCCCCGCGGACTCTCCGTCCGCTTACCGGCCCATCGTGCTGCAAGCTCTTTGAAAGAGTCATTGCAGACCGCCTCGTTGGGCGGCTGGTGCGGGTGGGGCCGGATTTGGCGGAGAGCCAGTTCGGTTTCCGCAGGGGGCGCTCCACGGTGGACGCCATCATGCGCGTGCGAGCCCTCACGACGGGGGATGCTGTGGCCCGGGGTGGGGTCATCTTGGCGGTGTCTCTGGACATCGCCAATGCCTTCAACACCCTGCCCTGGAGTTGCATAAGGGAGGCACTCCGGTATCACCGGATGCCGACCTACCTCTGTCGTGTGGTCGAGGCCTATTTGACGGACAGGGCCGTCATCTACCCCGGTCACCTAGGAGAGTGGAACCGGCGAGAGATGTCGTGCGGTGTCCCACAGGGATCGGTCCTGGGGCCGCATCTGTGGGACATCGGATACGACTGGGTGCTGCGCACCGACCTCCCTAGCGGCGTCAGCGTAGTTTGCTACGCTGACGACACGCTGGTCCTGGCGCAAGGGAGGTCGTACCAGGAGGCGGCCGACTTAGCGACACACGGAGTTGCGACAATCGTCGATAGGATCCGGCAACTGGGACTCGAGGTGGCCTTGCACAAGTCCGAGGCCATGTGGTTTCATGGTCTTCGGAATGCGCCACTGACGGGTTCCCAGATAACGGTGGGAGTGGTTCACATCGGCGTCGAGTCGACGATGAAGTACCTAGGACTCGTCCTCGACAGCCGGTGGAACTTTGCGGAGCACTTCCGACGTTTGGCTCCCAGACTGGAGCGGGCCGGGGCTGCCTTGAAGCGGCTCCTGCCCAATCTAGGGGGGCCAAACGCCTCCTGCCGGAGGCTCTACGCGGGGGTCGTGCGGGCCATGGCCCTATACGGGGCGCCGGTGTGGGCGCCTACATTGAGGCGCCAACCAGCACGCTGGTTGAAGGCGGCCCATAGGGTCATGGCCATCCGGATGATCCGGGGATACCGCACGATCTCCGGTGAGGCGGCGGGCCTCCTTGCCGGATTACCGCAATGGGATCTGGAGGCAAACGTCCTCGCGCTCACTTGGGAGTGGCGCGAGGAGGCCAAACGCCGGGGCGTAACTCCGCTGCCGCGGGAAATCGCGGCACGGCGGACAGAGCTCCGGCAGGATCTCATGGCGACGTGGAAAGTGCGATTGTCGCAACCCAGTGCTGGGCACGCCGCGGTTGCGGCGGTAAGTCCCCTCTTTGAGGAGTGGCTTGAGAGGCGGCATGGCGTCCTCACCTTCCGCCTGACACAGGTCCTCACCGGACATGGCTGTTTCGGGAGGTTCCTGTTTCGGATAGGCCGGGAGGAAACGCCCGGGTGTTTCCATTGCGAAGATCGCCCAGAGGACACGGTGGAGCATACGGTGGAGGTCTGCCCAGCTTGGGCGGAGCAACGCCGAGTCCTCGTGGAGGTGATCGGCGGCGGCGATCTCTCGCGTCCGACCCTAGTCCAGGCCATGGTACGGAGCGAGAGGGCATGGCTGGCAGTCGCCTCCTTCAGCGAAGCAGTTATGCTCGCAAAGAGGGAGGCGGCGCACGTGAGGGAGATGCAGTACATGCGCCCTCACAGCCGTGGCCTTCGCAGGAGACGCCCTGGGCGTCGGGAATCCCAGGCTGATTCCCGGCCACCGTAGGCACGGGCTTGCGGACGGCGAGTAATGGGTACCTCGCTGTCCGGTAAGGACCAAGCCCGGGTCGACGGCGCGTTGTGTTCCACGCGCGCCTCAAAGAGATGTCAGCAGCAACAGATGGGGCCCGCAAGGGCCGATGCCTGCCGGGGGTGCGGGTTGTTCGAAAGAGATACCGCCGCCCCTGGCACACAGGCAACTGAGGGAACACGGGTGGGTTTTAGTCAGTAAAAGTCTGACACGCCCTCCCGCTCCACCCAGAGCGGGAGAAGTTATTTGATGATTTCCCACCCAGAAAAAAAAAAAAAAACCGTACAATCGTAAAGTGAGTTTTTCTTTGTAGCTGTGCGCCGCCGCGTGGTTATTGTGAATTGCCAGGGCTGCCTCTTTCGATAAAGATGTCAGTAACTATCTGTAGTACACTTTAAGAAATAAAATAAAATGCTTTTTAATGCTTTAGCATGTTTAATTGTTAAAATTCGTCTGAAATAAGATAAATAAAAAAAGCTTACGGGTGTTTTATTTTTATATAATGTTTTGTGTTGTGATCACCAATAGCATTTGTGCGTAGCGTACTTCACTAGACACACGGGTGATCGGCTACAACGCGCCATTTCATTATCCTAAAATTGAGCACTTCGATTTGTAAAAGCCCTCTTACGTGTTAGTTCGACTTTTAAGCGTATTCAGTAACTTGACAGTAGAAGGGTTACCAGATTTTGACAAAAAAAGATAGTGAGTTGGTGTAAGAATGAACGAAATTGCATAAATAATGAACTTGAAATAATGTACATGCATTTTTTTTAATTTTTTATTCTGGTTTCATTTAAAACACTAGTTTTATCATTCGTTCTTTACGCGAATCGTTCATTAACCCAACGCTATTCGTTTTAGTATGGTAACATTATTTTTCATTAAACTGTCAAGTTACTGAATACAAAGTCGAAATCTGGGGTTTTTGGCGGGATCGCGTTAGAACATGTCGCCCGAATTTTCATTTTCATGAAATTTAGTGAAATAGCAAATTAAATTGTATTATTTTGGTAGTGAATTAGTCAATTTAGTTACGTGTGAGTGCACAAGTGTAGTGAAGGTGAAAATAAGTGAATAACGTGGACTTTTCGTGTTACCCCCAAAAACTCCTAATAGGTTGTTGTAAAGTTACTATCGCTTTACAATAACTTTGACTTGACTGACTAAAGACGACTATGACTGTTTTGTAACTTCGTGCCCGTTAACGGGCCATTTACTTGATTGAAAAGAAAAATTACTTCACTGGCTAAATGCACAAACCGTGCGAAGCCAAAACCAGAAAAAAAAGTCGAAATCTATGAACTCTTAGTCGAAAATTGTACGAATTTTCAGTATAGCCATGGCGCCAAAAACTACCACAATTTCACAAAAACAAAACACTATCTAAAAACAAAAGACTGAATTTGAAATTAAATTAACACGGCTTTCAAATAAATTTTATTTGAATTTCGAACTGCGCGCCAATCCAGAGAATTAAATCTAAAAAACTTTTTTCATAAAAATAAACAACCGACTTCCAAAAAAACACTAAAAAGTGAAAAATAACTTTAATTTCGGAAGTCGGTGACTTTGGATATGTATTTTAATTTTTTGTCACCGCCTTCCGAAATTAAAGTTATTTTTCACTTTTTAGTGTTTTTTTGGAAGCCGGTTGTTTATTTTTATGAAAAAAGTTTTTTATTTTTCACTTTTTAGTGGTTCTCATGTGCTTGCCCCTTCACAGCGTACCGGCGTGATGTTATGTTATTAACTGGTGTAAACAATTGACAGACATGAGATTTCAGCAATCCCTGTCCATTTGCTATCATTTATTGAGGAGTTCCGTTGCCTATCTCCGAAGTTCTTCATCAGATCTTCACCAAATTGAAATGGACCCACTCCGAGAAAGTACTCTTCCAAAACCTACACAAATTACTTCAAGTGTGCCTATAAAATTTGAAGAGCTCTCTCTATTTCTCCAGGATCCCATCATCAGATCCTGACTTGATGATCATGGGACCACCTGGGAAGTATACCCTTTCAATCAAAAAAAAATTATCCAAATCGGTCCAGCCATTGAAAAAAGGTTCCGACGAATTGAGAACCTCCTCCTTTTGGAAGTCGGTTAAAAATGCTGGATAAAAAATCTCCTATTACCTAGGTACATAAGTATTATTATGGACTCATAAAGACAGTTTATTGACAACGTGGTCAGGTAAAGATTGTGCAGGGTTAGCAGTGGCATTTATCCCTAAGGCAAAATAGGCACGTGCCTAGGGGCGCGAGGTTACAAAAGGGCGCGCGTGGAAAATTTTAAACGAAGAAAAAAATAAAAAGAATATTATCAATAAAATGAAAACTATTTATTTTTATTTCATAAAATAATAGCTAGTTCGGTTTGGTCGCATTGGTTGGAGTACGCATTTTTATATCTATACAGGATAAGTTTTTATCCAATGCGCAAACTGTAACCATGACTTCAGCATATCATTCTATAACAAGCGTAGAAAAATTTCTACGCTGGGGGGCTAGAATGATATGCTGAATTCATGGTTACAATTTGCGAACTGGATAAAAACTTATCCTGTATATTATACGTATCTGGAACAGAGTTCGGAGAAAAAAATACACGTAAACGTTTAATAAATAAATGTACTCAACCTGCCAGGGGTGGGTTGTTCGAAAGAGATACCGTGGCCCCTGGCACACAGGCAAGTGAGGGAGGGAACACGGGTGGGTTTTAGTCAGTAAAAGTCTGACACGAAGAGCGGGAGAAGTTATTTGATGATTTCCCACCCAAAAAAAAAGGAACTCATAGCAGCCTAAAGCAACAAGTCGAACTTGCTATGACTATTTTCGAATAAATAGATGTACCGGAGCGAGTGAATATTCACCTGTTTTATTTATAATTTTTATTTACTGAAAGTTATAAAATACTAACGAGAACTTTGCCATTAGAATGATTATATTATAATTGTTATTTTTGTGATACAGATATTTTTGGCTAGTAAGTTTAAAAATATCAGGATCTTATTCTATCATTGTTAGAGTTTATGGCCATTCTCAGACAGTGTCCCCTCATAAGAGTATCAAAATTTAATTAATTAATTAAAACAAAACTAAAACTTTAATTGAAAAAAGAAAATCACCAAGATATAGAATTCTACAAAAATTACTTAAAGTTGATATCAATTGGGAGTTAAACGAAATTTGTTACATAAATTTTAGCCTACAAAATATGAAAATTCGAATAAAAAATTGACAAGAAGATTTGATTGCGGCGGTAAGTCCCCTCTTTGAGTTTGAGTGGATTGAGAGGCGCCACGGCGTCCTCACCTTCCGCCTGACGCAGGTCCTCACCGGACACGATTGAATCGGGAGGTTCCTGTTTCGCATAAGGCGGGAGGAAACACCCGGGTGTTCCCATAGCGTAGATCGCCCGGAGGACACGGTGGACCATACGGTGGAGGTCTGCTCGGCTTGGGCGGAGCACCGCCGTGTCCTCGTGGAGGCGATCGGCGGAGGTGACCTCTCGCATCCGGCGCTAATCCAGGTCATGATACAGAGCGAGAGTGCATGGGTAACCGTCACCTCCTTCTGCGAAGCAGTGATGTTCGCGAAAAGGGAGGCGATGCACGTGAGGGAGAGGCAATATATGCGCCCTCACGGCCCTAGCCAGTAGCCGCAGCAGACGCCCCGTGCGTCAGAAATCCCAGGCTGATTCCCAGCCACTGTAGGCGCGGGCTGCGGACAGCGAGTAATGGGTAGCTCGCTGTCCGGTAAGGACCAAGCCCGGGTCGATGGCGCGTTGTGTTCTACGCGCGCCTCAAAGAGATGTCAGCACCAACTGATGGGGCCCGCAAGGGCCGCTGCCTGCCAGGGGTGCGAATTGTTCGAAAGAGATACCGTCACCCCTGGCACACAGCAACTGAAGGAACACGGGTGGGTTTTAGTCAGTAAAAGTCTGACACGTCCTTCCGCTCCACCCAGAGCGGGAGAAGTTATTTGACGGCTTCGCTCGCGTGACAAATGACTTTCCCGCAATGAAATTATGCTATGTGTTAATACCTTCATACAAAGTTCTTAATAATCTGGTAAGTTGTTTTTGCGTGAAAGAGAAACAAAAATGCATCCCTTTACCCTCGGAAACTTTCGCGCTTATAATATTCGTAAGATGACAAATAGAGGGGCTCCGATGAGGTGCTATCCTAGGGCGCTGTAGACATTTAATCCGCCTCTGAGGGTTAGCTAATACAGATAATAGCATAATGGTTTATAGTATTTATGTTCGGGCTTATTAGGCATACTAGCACCTCCCCTAGGGTAGGTGTAGGGGATTCTTATTGAAACACCTTATTACATACACTTTTCATTTATTAAGCCGCGCACTTATGGAATACTAACTCGTTTTACATTTCAATTTTTCTTAAGTAGTTTTCTACTAGGGTACAAGTAGCGGGTAGGCCCACTGATAATTATTTATATTTATTGCTTCTAAACCAATCAACAATAAGAAAGGCCGGGATATTTTGGTCACGCATGAGTCTAATTCTCGACAGGTTTAGACCTGTTCGGACAAGTTTTTGCTTGCTCGAGGGCGATACCATTTGTTGCGTATGTGTGTGTAGGTGCCTGTTAATGTTTTACCTGTGTGTTTTTGTCGAGTTAGAACCTGTTTTATGGGTGATACCATTAGTTTAGATATTTATTTACCTTTTGAGGATGTGTGGGGTGCTAACTACGTTTCTTATTGATTGGTTTATAGCTACATTAGGTATTGATAAAACTTATTATTAACTATGGGAGATGAAAACTATCCCTATGCTTAAGAATGTAACAACGAATTACCTATCTATTTTACCTATAAGAAAATGGTTTTTATTGTTTAATCAAACTCTTAATTATTAATCAGTTCTTCTTGTCGTCGCCAACAGTCTCCCCCTCAGTGCGTTGCACTCCATCTCGTTGGGGCGACGTTGCTGGTACGATCAGGACTAGGCGCGATGCTGGCCGCCGCAGGACACCCGCTGCAGTTCGCACGTCTACGATCCTGGTTCTTCCGTCTGGTCCGGGATGAGTGGCGACTATCTCGCCGCGTGGCCACGAGTACCGTGGCAGGGTGTGGTCGACGATCAGGACTATGTCGCCCAATGTAGGGTCCTGATAGTGAGGACCTTGGTTGTAGCGTGGCGAGAGAGTTGGTAGGTACTCTCTCAACCACCTTGACCAGAAATGATCGGTCAAGCGTTGGGATGTCTTCCAGTTGGGAGAACCGATGAGTTCTGTGTCGTCGAAGGAGCCAAAGAGGGTAGCTCCGCATGAGCGCCCGATGAGGAAATGGTTCGGGGTCAAGGCTTCTTCTTCTTCTGGGTCGGTGCTGACGGAGAAGAGGGGTCTCGAGTTCACGATGTGCTCGGCCTCCAGAAGCAATGTGTGGAGTATTTCTTCTTTAGGTTGCCGCTCGTGTAGTGTTGCTGAGAGAGCGACTTTTACGGATCGCACCATTCTTTCCCAGGCTCCGCCCATGTGGGGGGCTCCAGGAGGGATGAACTTCCAAACGATGCCCATTTTGTTTACTTCTTTTCCCAGAGTCTCGATGGCTGCAGTGATTTCTCTGTTGGCACCGATGAAGTTGGTTCCGTTGTCGCTCAGGATAATTTTCGGTGTTCCTCTTCTGGCGATCATTCTTCGTAGCGCGAGGATCATGGAGTCGGTTGATAGGGAGTTAGCCAATTCTAGATGAATCGCTCTTGTGGTGAGGCACGTGAACAAAGCTCCCCAACGTTTCTCTGTACGTCTTCCAATGGTAACAAACATAGGTCCGAAATAGTCTACTCCTAGGCAGGTGAAGGGAGGGCTGGCCTTTGTTAGACGTTCAGGTGGCAGATCTCCTTGAGGTGTGATCTGTGGAGTCTTCTTCCGAATTCTACACCATCCGCAGTCTCGTGCTACCTTTTTTACCATGTTTCGAAGCGATGGTATCCAATATTTCTGCCGGACCTCATTCATCACGGTGTTGTGGTTCCCGTGATTGAAAGCTTCATGGAGGTATTTCACTAGCAGCTGGGTTATTCGGTGACGTTTGTCCATCAGGATCGGATTCTTGTATGAAGCTATCAAGTATTTGGCGGCTCCGATGCGGGTGGATAGTCTGATGAGCCCGTCTTCTAATTTGATCGTGAAGTTCTTCAGGTTGGATGTCGAATTAAGGTCTTCTTTCTTACGCAGGGCGGCTAGTTCGTCTGGGAAGCTGTCTTCTTGCACTCTTTTTATCAGCAGTTGTTCCGCCTTTTCTATGTAGAGTGCAGATTTTGGTAGAAAGGCCGCTTCTTTTCTGCTTGGTCTCTTTTCCGACGGTTGGATCTTCTGTTTTTGTATCTTTTTCCAGGCTGGGTCTTGGGTTCTTCTGGTGATGAGTTTTGTGATGTTCACCTTTTTCTTTATTTTTCGCTTGAAAACGTCTATGGCTTGTAGGTACCTTGCTGTTGCGTGAAGCAGGCGTATCCAACTGGAAAATCTCTCTGGATCGGGCACGATGACAGGTATGACTTTCCTGACGCTTAACGTGATGGCGTTAGGCTTTTCCTCGCCCGTATCGGTGATAGAGACTTTTTTCTCTTCTGTAGGCCAATTTCTGGGATCTTCACGCAAGAAGGCTGGGCCATTAAACCATCGATGTGATACATCGAATTTAGACGGGGTTTCTCTGGTAGCGTCGTCGGCTACGTTGTGTTTCGTCGGAACCCAGCGCCATTCTTTATGCTTCGTCAGCTCTTCTATCTCGGCGAGACGGTGCGCGACGAAGGGCTTGAAACGCCTAGGGTCTGATTTGATCCATGTCAGCGCTGTTCTGGAGTCGGTCCAGAAGTATCTTCGGGTCGTCGTTAAATCCATTTCTTGGCTTGTACTATTGGCCAAGCGGCTTCCCAGTAGACACGCTTGTAGTTCGAGTCGAGGTATTGAAGTTGGCTTGAGAGGTGACACTCTAGCTTTCGCCGTTAGCAGCTTTACTTCCACGCGATTGTCCGGATGTTGAGAGCGCCAGTACACCGCGCAAGCGTATGCCTTCTCACTTGCATCGCAGAATGTGTGCAGCTCCCCCTCGGTCGCGTCGTATGTGAAACAGCGAGGAATTCGAAGGTCTTCAAGTTTTCTTAAATCTTCAAGCCACTTTCTCCATTCCTGTTCTCTTGGTGGAGGTAATATCTCGTCCCATTCTAGGCCGGACCTCCACAAGTTTTGAAGCATCACTTTTCCCTGTACGGTTATGGGTGACGCTAATCCTAATGGGTCGAAGACCGACATCACTGCGCTTGTCGCTTCTCTCTTCGTCGGTGCGCGTTTTCCTTCCTTGGCTTCGTCGGGGGTGTTCCGTAGACTCAGAGTGAAATGAAGACTGTCTTCTTGGACGTTCCAATTGAGTCCCAAGGTTTTCTCGACTTGATCCTTAGGTTCTCCTAGCACGATGGAGTTTGTCTTGGTGTCTGCGTCGGTGAACTCTTCAACCGTCGAAGGGTCGTTGCTCGCCCAGCCTCTCAAGAGGAATCCCCCTTTCTTGTGGATCTCATTCACATCTCTTGACACTTTGGTAGCTGTCGCTGCGTCGGGATAGCTTGCGATGTAATCGTCCATGTAATGGTTTCGGTTTATCGCTCTGACGGCTTCTGGACAGCAATTGGTGAAATCTTCTGCATTTCTGTTCTTTACATATATAGCGGTACACGGCGAGCAGGCGGCTCCGAATATTAATGATGTCATTCTGTATTCCTTATTTTTCCAAAGAAATCGAAGGCTGTCTCTATCTTCTTCATTGATTTTTATTCTCAGGAACATCTCTTTGATGTCTGCGACGACGGCTACTGCTTCTTGCCGGAACCGGAACAGGACACCGAACAGAGATTGTAGCAAGTCGGGTCCTGCTAACAATGCGTCGTTCAGCGATTTTCCATTTGATTTAGCGGCGGCGTCGAAGACCAGTCTCATCTTCTTCTTCTGGGGGTGGACAACGGCGAAATGCGGCAGGTACCATGATCTTGAGGAGGCGGGTTCATCTGTTACTTCCTCGGCGTATTTACTGTTGATCAGGTTTTCGACCTGCTCTTCATATTTTCGTTCAAATTCTTTGTCCTTTAAGAACTTTTTCTCCATTCCCCTTAGTCGTCGCGCTGCAGCTGTTTTGCTTTCCGGCAGGCTTTCCTCGTCCGTCTTCCAGATCAAACCTGCACTGAATCTCCCATCAGGTAATCTTTTCGTCGTGGAATGCAGCAGGTCAAGAGCCCGTTGGTCGATGTCGCTGGAGGGTCTCCTCGCGGCGACTCCTAGGGCTTCGATGTCGAAGTGGTTTCTAATCATCTTCTCGAGGCAATCATCTTTTCCTTCAGGCAATGTCACAAGATGATTCACTATTCGTACTGCAGTATTATTTCTTGACTTGGTTCCGTGCAAGACCCAACCCAACTGGGTTCTGGAGGCTACTGGCTTGCTTCGGTCGCCAACTTTTACTTCTTGAGACACGATCAGATGCCAATTGTCCTGTCCGATGAGTACAGTAGGACGAGCGTTTGGATATTTCAGTTGCTCTGCTATCTTTTCCAGATGTGGGCAGTCTTCCAGATCCTTATCGCTGACTTCTTGGGGGGACAAGTGCAAGGCCTTAACGGTGTATCCTGACATTTTCTCCATGCTGCGCTCGAATCTTCCTCTGATCTTGATATCGACCTTCTTTGACTTCTGGCTCATTCGATGACCTCCCACGCCCTCGATTCTTAATTCTTCTTCAGGGCCCTGGGCTCCGATCATGTTCACGATGTCTTCTTCTATCAGGGTCACTGTTGATCCTTCGTCCATGAGGGCGTAGACTTCGGCTTTGGCATCTGGTCCCCATAGTTCTACTGGCACGATTTTCAAGTAGGCTCTTGATATTGTCCGCGTTGCATTCACTGTCGATGCTACAGCTTGGGTATCTTGCGTGGCTGGCTTCGTCCTTTCTTCTGAATGTAACATCACATGGTGACTTCTCTTGCATTTTCCACACGGCTTTGCTTTACAGCTGAATCTTCTATGTCGTCCCAATAGGCATTTGAAACATATGAAAGCTCGCTTGGCTTGTTCCCATCTTTCTTCTATGGAAGCGTTGACGAACTTATTGCATTTCAACAGTGCGTGTTCCCCAGCACATTCAGGACAGGCGATCTTCTCTGGTTTCTTGGTGTCGTCCTTGCATGAACAGACTGTCGCTGTTTGTGGTTCATCTTCTTCTTCTTCATCATCCGAATCTTCCTCGTTCGATGAATGTTCTTCTTCATTGTGCCGTGTGACTCGAGTGGCGTTCACGCCGCGGGAACCGGGAGGTCGCATGCGGTTTCTCAATCCTTCTTTCTTCACCTTGGTACCCATGAACTCGTGCATTTCGAACTGATCCACCATTTGGTTGAAGAAGTTCATAAGGCTGATGAGGATTGGTTCATCATCTTCTTCTTTGGATGCTCTGTAATCGTACCACCTGAATCGCACCAGGATGCACATCTTCTCAATTATACGATTCGCTATATCACTTGAGTGCAGATAACTTTGCTTCTTCATTTGTTTCACAACGCTGACTGTATTGGCCACTGCTCCAGCGTATCTCACCAACTCTCTTGCGTCTTCAGACATGGGGGTCAGCTTCTCTATGTTTTCTATCTCGCTTCTTATCAGATAAGTGGGTCTTCCGAATCGGCGTTCTAATGCAGTTATTACCTCTTCTGGATCCACTTGTGTATAGAGAAGGGACTTCACTGCTTCTTTGGCTTTCCCTTTTATTGCTCTTCTTAATCTTCCCATGTTCTCGATTCCACTGAAGAGAGCCTGCGAGTCCTTGTATGTTGCTTTAAAGGCCATCCAATCTCTTGCGTCGCCGTCAAATTGGTGTAGCTCGCTGACATACTTAGGCGCGCGTTGCATAACCGCTGTTGCCTTGCTGTCTGTTGCTGATTTGACTGCTTCCAATATTGCTTCGGCCAGCTGACTGGCAGGGGTCGTCGTGGGTGGCGTCGTTTCTGCTGTGTGCGGCGCTTCCTTTGCCTTTGACACCCATGCTTCAGTAGCCTTTTCAGCAGCGGCTTTGGTCGCGGTATCTTCTTCATTATCACTCAAGTCCGTGTCATCTTCGCAGACACGCGTTAATTCCAACTTGGTGTTCGCCAGCTTAGCTTTCATCTTGATTTCTTCCAATTGTAATTTCTCTAATTCTAATCTGGCTTCTATTTCTTTCTTCTTATTGCTTGCTTTGTTTGAAGTCGGCTTTGCCTTCTTTTTATTTTCTACCAAGGTAGCATCGGCTTCCTCGACCACGGTTGTGTCTTCGGTAAGCGCGCTGCCGTCTGTCACCTCTTCGGAGGTGGTAGCTGACGTTTCCGTAGTTTCTTCTTCCGTGGTCGAGCGTGTGCTATCTCCTTTACGGCTTCGCGTCATCATTATTTATTCACTTTCACAGCACTTATTGTCAATATTGTTCAGTAACTTACCGGTGTTTATATGTTAGTCCTTTAGCAGAGGACGCGTTGAAGCGAAGGCGTACACACACACTTCGACTTATACAGTACATACACACATTAAAACTTTAGTTCCGTGTCCTTTATGTACTCACTAAACCCCGTTCACGTAACGCTTATGCACTCACTAAACACCGTTCACATAACACATATATTCATTACGCACGTTAACATAACACTTATGTACTCACTATGCACATTCACAAAACACTGGAACAAGCAGGGCTTCGAGTGACACTGGGCTTCGAGAGGGCGCGGCGTGGCTCGTAGTCGACCCTCCCAGCTATAATCTTCACTCGGCAGGTCGTGTGCCCGCCAACAGGTCTTCCGTGGAGGGCCTAGCTTCGAGAATAAGCGATCTTCCTAGTCGTTTATTCCCAGCAATAATCTTCGGCGGCACACGTAGGGCTTCGAGTGATACGGGGGCTTCGAGAGGGCGCGGCGTGGCTCGTAGTCGACCCTCCCAGCTATAATCTTCACTCGGCAGGTCGTGTGCCCGCCAACAGGTCTTCCGTGGAGGGCCTAGCTTCGAGAATAAGCGATCTTCCTAGTCGTTTATTCCCAGCAATAATCTTCGGCGGCACACGTAGGGCTTCGAGTGATACGGGGGCTTCGAGAGGGCGCGGCGTGGCTCGTAGTCGACCCTCCCAGCTATAATCTTCACTCAGCAGGTCGTGTGCCCGCCAACAGGTCTTCCGTGGAGGGCCTAGCTTCGAGAATAAGCGATCTTCCTAGTCGTTTATTCCCAGCAATAATCTTCGGCGGCACACGTAGGGCTTCGAGAGGGCGCGGCTCGTAGAACTAATCTTCACGTAACTTACCAAAATACGCAAGCTTCTTGTAAAACGCTGCTTATCTTCATACAGCGATATATCTTCAAGTAGCTTCTGTATTCTTCGTGTATCTTCAGGCTCAGGCTTCAGTTCTTCAATCCGGCTGCAGAAGGACCAATTCTTGTAGGGGATTCTTATTGAAACACCTTATTACATACACTTTTCATTTATTAAGCCGCGCACTTATGGAATACTAACTCGTTTTACATTTCAATTTTTCTTAAGTAGTTTTCTACTAGGGTACAAGTAGCGGTAGGCCCACTGATAATTATTTATATTTATTGCTTCTAAACCAATCAACAATAAGAAAGGCCGGGATATTTTGGTCAAGCATGAGTCTAATTCTCGACAGGTTTAGACCTGTTCGGACAAGTTTTTGCTTGCTCGAGGGCGATACCATTTGTTGCGTATGTGTGTGTAGGTGCCTGTTAATGTTTTACCTGTGTGTTTTTGTCGAGTTAGAACCTGTTTTATGGGTGATACCATTAGTTTAGATATTTATTTACCTTTTGAGGATGTGTGGGGTGCTAACTACGTTTCTTATTGATTGGTTTATAGCTACATTAGGTATTGATAAAACTTATTATTAACTATGGGAGATGAAAACTATCCCTATGCTTAAGAATGTAACAACGAATTACCTATCTATTTTACCTATAAGAAAATGGTTTTTATTGTTTAATCAAACTCTTAATTATTAATCAGTTCTTCTTGTCGTCGCCAACAGTAGGTACAACCGTTTTTGGAAGGAGAGAAGGAGTGATCCTGAGTAAGGGCTTGACGGGCCTGCCTAGCGTAGCTACTGTAGCTAGGTGAAAGAGGGCATGACATTTAGGTTTAAGAAATACCGTTTTACTTGATGATTTTGGTGTTTGGGGAGCTGGACTAGGGTATTGAGGCGAATTGGTTATTGGTTTGGATTTTTGATGATAGTCTTGTTGACACTTCTACATAATGAGTGAGAGACTGGTGGAAGAACCTGACTTGCTTCCGCATATGAAACAGATTTCTCAGTCATAAAAGCTTTCATGTCCTTCTACCGATCCAATTCAGGACAAGGCTTATCATTAGCATAATAACTCTCAAACTAAACAAGATACGAAAATGCCAGTGGAAAGTTGCCTGGATCACTTCTTTCAGTGCGTGATTGGGTCTAAGGTGGTCCCGCAGAGCGCAATACCTATGTAAGTGCAGTTCCTAGCATACGTTTTTTTTCTTTAATAACATGTAATAGGTCTGTTTTTGATTGAAATTTGACCGTCTTGTTGTAAATTTACTATTTACGAACTAGGACTGTATTATTGTGAAGGGGCCCATGCTTCTTAAAAACCTGTTACCCATGTAGCTAAAACTACGTCTCACCTGTATCAAAAACGTGAATTGTATCGAAATTTTTACTACATTCGTCTAAGCCGTATCATAAATAGCTACTACAGTTGAACAAGATAACTGAATCGTAATTGTATCTTTAATAGTGGTATTAAATATATCTGATCTGGTAATAAGAGACGTTGTAAATTATTAGTATTTAAACTGATAACATTATTTTTTCACACTGTTTGGTATGTTATTGTTCCCAAAATTCAACTGTCCTTGTAGAATTTTGGGAAGCATAGATATATAATATACAACATTATTTTTGGTATAGGTATGCGAAACCTGACTAAAGTTTGTTCAGAAAAAGTAACTGAAGCAATTCCAATAATTTTTACCCCTTGTTATATGTGTACCAAAAAAGTTTGCAAGTGTAATGGAAAATGTTATCACCAGTTAATTACAATACAATCGCCATACGGCTAGGTACCTACTGCCTAATTATTATCAACTAGCTTTTGCCCGCGGCTTTGCCCGCGCGGCTGTCGGAAAATATCCCACGGTAACGTACTACCGGGATTAAAAGTGCCCTAAGTATTAATTCAGGTAAACAATGTCTTCTCACACTGCTTATTATAGTATCCGAGGTGCAGCGCACGGATTGATATACGATTGCTGGATAACAAATCCTAAAATCTAACAATAGTAACAGAACACATAACTGAACGGAAAATTACAAACTTGAGTGCCTTTGAAGACAACTGTAAAACGGAAATTTAAGTCCTATTAAAAAGTTAAAGTTAACGTAAATAGTTACATAAATAATTCAAATTACGCTTTTACTTACTTTGTTATTCACAGTGGGTTAGGACCATTTATTTTAAAATTCATACTTAAAGTACCTCTTTATATAGGTTCTACATTAGAGGTTCTGCTCTCAGATGCTAACACAACCAGTGCTAGATAAGCTCACTCTCGAGCAGGCCACGTAAAACTGGCCTTGCGAGAAGCAGTCCCCTCTAGATCAATTCCCGCTGTTTTCAGTGACTGACCCGGACCAACCGGAGGTCTGGTGCTACCTATATATGCTTTAGCCGCACGAGTGCTCCCGTCCCTGGCAAGAGGCACACAATGGAATCCTAAAGACCCTTCTACCCACCCCAAAGCGGCTCCTTGGAATGTAATATTTTGTCGCTGAAAAAAAATCATCCGTAACCTTGAAGTCTCGTTGGATACGATCTAACGATGTCAGGTACAGGTTTTAAAACGTATTTTTTATGTATGTTCCCCGATTACTCGAAGATGGCTGGACCGATTTGGATTTTTTTTTTTGTTTGTAAGGGTATTTCCCAGGTGGTCCCACGGTCATCAAGTTAGAATCTGATGATCCCATCATCAGATTCTAACTTGATGACCGTGGGACCTCCTGGAGAAATAGAGAGAACTCTTTAAATTTCATAGGCACACTTGAAGCGATTTGGGTAATTTTTAGAACAGTACTTTCTCGGAGTGGTCCCATTTCAATTTGGTGAAGATCTGATGAAGAACTTCAGAGATAGGCAACGGAACTCCTCAATAACTGATAGCAAATGGACTGGAATTGCTGAAATCTCATGTCTGTCTATTGTTTACACCAGTTCATAACATAACGATTTTTAAGCGATACTATTAAAAAGTCTAATAATAAAGTAAAAACCACGTGGAAAATTATTAACAATGAAACGGGTAAATCGGTTAAACAGGATAAACAATTAGAGATTATGGTTAACAACAAATTAGTTGATAAAGCTGCTGACGTAGCTGAGGCATTTAATGAGTTTTTTGCTAATATACCTATTACTACGACTCGCTCCTTAAATTCGTCCCCGTCTAAAGCTGAAAATCTTTTACACAGTAGTGTGCCTAAATGTAGTCGCTTATTTAGTTTCGAACATGTAACGCCTGTGGATGTAGTTAACATATTTAACACACTTAAGTCTAAAAACACTGGAGATTACTGGGGCATCTCCATTAAGCTTTTATGTAATATAATCGACATCGTAGCCCCCTATTTAGCTGTTACTTTTAATAAATGTGTTGATTTAGGATCTTTTCCTGACCTCATGAAGAGTAGTAAAGTCATACCATTATTTAAATCAGGTAATAAAAATAACGTTGGTAATTTCAGGCCTATTTCTATCTTACCTGCATTTAGTAAAATATTTGAAAAGTTAATACTCAAGCAGTTGCTAAGACATTTTAATTTAAATAGCCTACTTCATGATGATCAATATGGCTTTACAAAAGGTCGTTCGACTACAGATGCGGGTGTTGCTCTGCTGAAACACATTTTAACGCGTGGGAAAACTCGCAAAATGCTGTTGGAGTTTTCTGTGATCTCTCCAAAGCTTTTGATTGCGTGCACCATGACACGCTATTGCGTAAACTACGTCATTACGGTGTTCAAAACGAAGCTCTCAATGTAATAAGTTCTTATTTGCAAAATAGGCACCAATGTGTAGATGTTAATGGTGTGAAATCTTCCGGGCTACCAGTTCAGTTAGGTGTACCTCAAGGCTCAATACTAGGACCATTCTTATTCTTAGTGTATATTAATGACTTACCATACTATTTAAAGAGTATCTGTGACGTTGTGCTGTTTGCTGATGATACCTCTCTTATCTTTAAAGTAGACAGGAACAGACAAGATTTTGACGACGTAAACAGTGCACTTTCAATGGTTACGGATTGGTTTACCACAAATAACCTAGTTCTCAATGCCAAGAAAACGAAATGTATCAAGTTCGCCTTACCGAATGTTAAGAATCTAGGACCTAACATCGTCTTAGAAAATGAGGTGCTTGAAACTGTAGACTCGGTAGTTTTTCTGGGCTTAACAGTAGATGCCAAACTTCAGTGGGGATTACATATATCAAGCCTAGCGGGAAGGCTCAGTTCGGCTGCCTACGCCGTCAGAAAAGTAAGACAATACACTGACGTTGATACAGCTCGGTTAGTTTATTTTAGTTATTTTCATAGTGTTATGTCCTAGGGCATTCTGCTGTGGGGCAAAGCAGCTGACATTCAAAATATTTTTGTTCTTCAAAAACGAGCTGTTCGAGCCATTTACCAACTAGGTGCTAGAGTTTCTCTGAGAGATTTTTTTAAGGATATTGGGATTCTCACGGTCGCATCGCAATTCATCTTGGCCAACATCTCATATATTAGGAAAAATATACACTTGTATACTAAAAACAGTGATATTCATAATATTAATACTAGAAATAAGGACAAACTACGTGTTCCCTTTCACCGGCTTCATAAGGTTCATAACTCTTTTGTTGGTCTTGGTATAACTTTTTATAACAAGCTCCCCTCTTCTTTGCTAGATTTGAATTTTAATGCGTTTAAAGCTAAAGTTAAATCCACCCTCTGTTCAAAGGCTTACTATTCTGTCAACGACTACTTAAACGATAATAATTGTTGGTCGCTGTGATTAACTCAAGACAATGTTCATGTTCTTTCACCAGTATTAGCTTGACTACTGACAGGTTATATAATTATATTAGTTCATGTGTTGGTTTATTTTATTTGCCTGTACTATGTTTTCAATGTTTTGTTGGTATATAAGCCTGTGCTAGCTGAGATATGGCAAATTTAATGTTTTTGTGTTTCGTAATGTTAATTACCCACTATTGTATAGAATCAAGTTCTTCTAACTTAACAGACAGCTGTGCTGCTGGGGAGTTTGTTGCGCCACTTCTTCTTCCCAGCTAAAGCACTAGGAAGTGGTGAAGGGCGGGCGTTTTGGGGGGACTGTCTTATGTAATTTTGACGTTCAAAAAGTGCTGACTCTCAGCCTAGTTTGAATAAATGACTTTTTGATTTTTGATTTTGATTTTGATTTTAACATCACGCTGGGACGCTGTGAAAGGGTAAGCACATGTGAACCACTAAAAAGTGAAAAAAAAAACAACCGACTTCCAAAAAAACACTACAAAGTGAGAAATAACTTTAATTTCGGAAGGCGGTGACAAAAAATTAAAATACATATCCAAAGTCAAGGGCTTCCGAAATTAAAGTTATTTTTCACTTTGTAGTGTTTTTAATAATATATTGCAGGGTACAATAAACAAAGATCCAGAGTTGTATAATTGTAGGTCACCGCACCGCAATATAAATTTGATAAACTGCAATTTGCGTTTCAATCCGTAGATAATATAATCGATCATATAAAAAGGTAACTAAAGTGAGCAATTGCATATTTGTATTACATACAGACAAGAACGTAGGTACCTACTTAGGTGACAAAATTAATATTCTTGATCTACCTACTTCTAAATCACTATGGTCAATTATTATCACATATTTCTAGTATTTAGCCTTGCCGACTTGTATCTACGATAGCCATATTTCGATTAAGAAGATACTTAAATTTATTTATTCTTCTTTTATTAGTCATTTATTTTAAATCTTCGTTTATTTCCAGATCAGTTAAGATGAGATTCCTCGCAGTCATCCTTCTTACCGTCGCCGTGGCCTCGGCCGAACCCACCCACCCACGCTATGCAATTATCGGACAAATTCTCGAAGCCATCGCTGCCCTGAAACCTGAATCCATTGCCGTCGGACCTGCCTTAGTTGACACTGAACCTATCTCCGTTGGCCCCGCAATCATCGACTCTGAGTACGAGCCTATCTCTGTTGGCCCCGCTATCGTTGACTTCCCCCTCCCTGATGGTGGTGCCGTCTCTGAGTCCGTCGTCGCTCCCTCCCCCGTGGCTATCATTCCTGGACCCGCTGCTGACGTCTCCGCCAGTGTTCCCCTTATTCAGATCATCGTGAACATCAACCAGGCCGCTGGGTCCAGCCCCATTGCTGTCAGTCCTGTCGACATCGTCACCCCCGAGATCAAGCCAGAGCCTGTGCAGGTTGTTGAAGTCGCTCCAGAACCAGTGCAGGTTGCTCCTGAACCCTCACCCATTGGCAATCCTATTGCCGTGAACCCCATCGGTGTTGTCGCTCCTGAGATTGAACCCGTCCAGATCGGCGTCCCTGTCATCCCTGAAGCCGCCGTCATCCTCCCCGAAGAACTGAACTAAGAAGTGAAAAAAGAACTCTCTTAATTTATTGACTTTAATCCTAATGAAATACTCATGATAATCTGCAATAAAATAATGCACAAAAAGCAAAATGTTTTTCATTATCCTGAATTTGCTACTATTGCTTTATCATGTACCTGTACCTAACAAGTCAAACGATACATGTCTTGAAACACGATTTACCACATTTGAGTCTATGGAGTAGGTAATTGTGGACACTCACTTAGCATTTTCACTACAACAGCCTAGAGCCAGGCCTCTACAGCGAATTTAGCCAGTTCAAATATATGTAAGAGACGAACAATTTCCTTATACAAAAGGAAATCCTACTTTAGCTTGAACGTTATAGCTATGATGATACTGTAATACAATATTAGTAATTTAGACTCAGGCAACACACACATATCACGCATCTCACCAGTTCACCACACACATAATGCTATACCTGTTCAAATTCTAATCTGAAACTCTACACGTTATAAAATCATTAATACTTACATTTTTTTGGTCCTTTACCAAAGTTTCTGCATTTGTATTTTTATTTTATCATAATTTTCTTTCTCTTTTAATTATTGTAAAAACGAAGTGTAAATTGTTTAAAGTCTAAGCCTTCTCTGCTGATCCATGCTACTGGAGAAACCTCGACCCCAGTTATACAGGATATCCTAGTTCAAGGGTCGAGACCTCATTAATGTAACCAGGGGCGTGCCAATAGAAAATGCCGTCTAGGGCACGCACCACATTTGCACCCCCCTTCGTAAATTATCTTCGCGGTCTATACTGAGCAAAGCTAGGTCGTATAACCTTTTTTGACCAACTAGAGCGTTCAATAACGAAGGTATTAATTTCAATTTGCTAAAAAATCACTCACAACTTGCGATGCTGCAATTTTAAGCAGAATTTTAATAGAAATGGGCAGATATGGAAATACGCTTTCATCGCCATACTGCACAATAAATTCAAGTAGCTCTTCAGGTTTCCTAGATATATCACAGTATGAAATGGTTCATTGAAATTTTATTTTATTTTTATATTTAATATTTGGCAACGTTTCGCGCTCCCCTTCAATAGGCGCCTAGGGCTCGTGCCCTGCCTGCCCCACCGTAGTTACGCCTCTGGATGTAACGTGTACTGAAATTTGGAAATGAATTACTATTCCTATTTGTACTATATTCACAAAAACGCAATTATAAATAACCACTGACTGCCAGGGGCGCAGGTTTTTCGAAAGAGATACCATAGCCCCTGGCACACAGGTAACTGAAGGAACACGGGTTTTTTATGAGGATGGGAATAGCTAGTAAAGCGCGTATTCTCTTCTTTTTAATGTTTAAGTATAGTTGTGTTTCCTATACTAATCATGTGTTATGTTCAAGAAAGCCTTTTAATAAATATCGTAATTTTTGACTTCGTAGTCGTCTTGATTAAAATACATAATACGACTAAAGTTTAATTATCCAATAAATAGTACATACATTTAGAACAGTAAATATGTAAATATTAATGGTGTGAAATCTTCCGGGCTACCAGTTCAGTTAGGTGTACCTCAAGGCTGAATATTGAGTCCATTCTTATTCATAGTGTATATCAATGAGTTACCATTATATTTAAAGCGTGTCTTTGTATTGTTTGCTGATGATACCTCTCTTATCTTTAAAGTAGACAGGAATAGACAAGATTTTAACGACGTAAACAGTGCTAATTGCGGATTGGTTTACCCCAAATAACCTAGTTCTCAATGACAAGAAAACGAAATGTATAAAGTTCGCCTTAACGAATGTAAGAAATCTAGGACCCAACATCGTGTTAGGTAAAGAGGCGCTTGAAACTGTAGACTCGGCAGTTTTTTTGGGCATAAAAGTAGACGCTAAACTTTAGTGGGGCTCACATAATTATATCAAGACTAGCGGAAAGGCTCAGATCGGCCGCCTACGCCTGTCAGGAAAGTAAGACAATACAGTGACAACTCGGTTAGTCTATTTTAGTTATTTTCATAGCAATATATTCTGAGCCATTATTCTCAGGGGCTAAGCCGCTGATATTCAACATATTTTTGTTCTCCAAAAAACGAGCAGATCGAGAAATTACCAGTTAGGTGCTAGAGTTTCTCTCAGAGAATCTCTCAAAGTTATTGTTAATTTCAGGGCGGCATCACAATTCATCTTTGCTAAGATCTTATGTAGATATAAGGCATACTATACAGTTTTATCGAAAAACAGTGATATTCATAATATTAACACTAGAAATTAGCACGCTAATTACGTAACGCACGATCAATCTTAATCTGAATCATTTTGAAACAGATTGCTAATCCATTGCTTCGTATATTCGAAAAATGTGTCTGCTCAACAACGTAAATAACGCATGTAGTCGGGGTGAGTCAGTTTAGAGGGTTTTGTTATTGGCATAAACTTTAATAAAACTCTAAAATATAACTAATCACACCATTACGACACAAGAGTAGAATTCAATGCTATATATATTTATATGCTATACTTATCATTTATATTCATATCTCGTTCAACCCAAACTCACTTCTACCAACCTAATATTAGCCAATCAGTGGCCGGTATTCGCGCCGGCTACGCTATTATAGATCGGCGCGAGGTGCATGAGCGAAGGTGCGTTCGAAAACGCATTATGGTAAATATCGTGCTGGTAACTTGCCTCGACCAACGCGTTCAGGGAGATGTTTAGTTACATCCGCTATACGCAATGAATATTGTTGCAAATAATTGTACGCAATTAGGATGCAGGACAAACTACTTGCCTCCTTTCACCGGCTTCATATTCATAAGGTTCATAACTCATTTGATGGGCAAGATCGTCATGCTCCCTTATTTAGATTTCACCGCTTGTGGTAGCATCGTTTTTATTATTTACTAGCTGTAGCCAGCGGCTTCGCCCGCGTGCAGTTCGGAAATTATCCCACAGGAACGTATTACCGGTATAAAAAGTATCCTATGTGTTAATCCAGGTTATAAACTATCTGTGTGCCAAATTTCATCTAAATCCGTTCAGCCGTATTTGCGTGATTGAGTAACAAACATCCAGACATCTTCACAAACTTTCACATTTATAATATTAGTAGGGTTTCTGCTTGAGTAGGTATAGTTTTCAATGTTTTGTTGGTATACTGGAGTGTGCTAGCTGGCATATGGCAAAGAATTTAATTTAATGTTTCGTGTTTCGTAATATTATTTACGTACTTACTAATGTATTGAATGTAGTTCTTCTATCCTAACTAGCATTACAAAACTTCGGAATTATTCGCACTATTTCGGAAATATTCAAAATAATATTTGGTTTTTAAGGAATACTACCGCAGCAAGAATGCAGAGTAAAATAAATATTGTAAAGAAGAAGTAGGTAACCTACGTTTTACGAATAAATGCGTTAGTAGCTTGAGGAGTCTCCCCATATATCAGACATTTCGGCGTGCCGTTACTTGTATTAACGCCATCTAGCAGGCAATGGACAACTTCGTGAACCGCCGAGCCCCACAGCCGTTCATTCATATATTCAACGAAGTATTATTCGATCTACGTACCTACTATGCGGGAACAATTCCCTTTAAGTAGTTATCTACTTGGGAATACTTATTATTTTATTTTTGTATGGTTGAATTTGGAATGGGGCCGATTTTGTATTGATGTTATGTACAAGTTTAGTTTACTTCGTAAAATGTTTTTGTTTTACGATGTTCCCACTTAATGGTAAAAAGTTTATTTCCTTTGTAAAATAGGTAGTGTTCAAACGAAATCAATAGTTTAAATAAGAACTTATGCAATTTTTTTAATAATATAATACATAGCAGCGTTTTACCTGAAATAAAACGCATATTAAAATACTTACCTCACTGGAAGCTTTATTATGAGATGGCATTTCCGTTTCCCGTCGATTTCTTACCAGTTTTCGTACTTTTGTCCCCTCTATACTTCCGGCACAGTGGCGCCACCTGGTGGTTGCGAGTAGTTTTTAGTTCTTGTAAAAGGTGGCACGCCATTTTGTTCATTGTCTCATATAACCAGGCAGAAATAAAGTAAAAGCTTCCAGTGAGGTAAGTATTTTAATATGCGTTTTATTTCAGGTAAAACGCTGCTATTAAACTACTTTACCGTCACTGGAAGCTTTATTATGAGATCTGTTTGTTATCGCCTGTTGACGCCACTTTGATGTATATACTTGGAAGTATATAGTATTATACTATAGGCCAATGTGATAAAGCATGAAATTAAAACAAAAGTGTAATTAATAAGCATGCATTTATTTAAATAAATGTATATGTAAAGCAATTCAATAAAAGTACCTAGATAAGTGTACTTTAGCTTACAAAAATATAATCAATCCTTAAGAACCAATTTAAGAATATCCGTTCTAGATAACAAAATATTTATTCAGCAATGTTAATCGATTGGATTGAACAATTGTGTCATGTTTTGTGAATCAGTACTTCTCATTATTTCTCGTCTATAAAACTTCTGGAATGTATTGGCTGATCGCCAATTTCCACGAGCCAAGATTTCGTCGAGGGGATGATTTTGAAACCAGCTTTTGGAGGCTACAGCAGACCGGGTGCTACCTGGAGTGGCTGCAATTCCAGCTTCCCCAAACAGGGTTTTTACCCACCCTGCAATGACTGTACGTGAAGCAGGTTTAGCCACACCTCTAACTGTAATAAATAAATTAGTTGATTTTGCCGCATTACGTCTGTCGTTTAATAATGCTATAGTTCTTTCTATCCAGAATATAGGGTCAAGATTAGAACTTTCGGTATTTAAGAGCAATTTCCAGCCGGATTGCCTATAATTACTGCTGTCAGTTTTGGAGCCAAACCGAGGCCATAATATTATACCGTTATCAGATCTTAAGAAATGATTAGGATCAATATCAAGCAGAGTTAGATCATGTATTCGCCTACCAGAGCAAAGCAAAATTGCAGTATGACGCGACGTTTGAAATAGGTTATTTGAATCAATTGTGTAATTAGTGAAAAATGAAATTAATTTACCAACATCCCAAACTGGAGGCTTACTGATCTTTGGATTTTTTAGGGCAATTGATTTTAAAACATGTCTTACTAGAACGTGTGAACTTAATTGACCTGAATTTTCAGCGTTACCTAGTGTAGATATTACTGATTTATGTAAAAGTATTGAATTATACGACAACTTATCAATTAAATATAAATCACATAAAAACTGCGCTAATTGTGAACCAGGGGGATTCAATAAGTCAAGGTTTTTATTACAACACCACGACGCCCAGCGCTTCCAGGCTACCTCATAGGTTTTTAGAGTCGATTTTCGCCAAGAATTTTTAAGCAGTGATAGTTGTTGAGCGTTCCATGTCTCTATTGTGTTGGACCACCCCCACATTTCCAAACTTCGAGGACGATGTTCTCGACCTTCGGTGGTGGGAGGCCCGTCGACGTGTCTATTAGGTATCTCTGTAGGTTTCTCAGAGTTAATGGAGCCGCGAGTGCTCGGGCTTTGAGATCCCCACGCCAGAATACCCTCTCCCATCGAGGTACTACTATTAGGAATATTCCTGTCGACTGGTTTAAGTGAGACAGGACTTTGGGGACTAGGAATGGTGGTGGAAATATCCATGCAAGCTGGTAATTCCACGGGACACTGAAGGCATCGTGGAAAAGAGCTTGAGGATCTGTTAGATCTAGGGACACATAATTGTACACTACGTGAGCAGTCGCCGAGGCGAATAGATCTATTATCGGGGTTCCCCATTTTGCAAACACTATTTCTACACAAGTCAGTAGTAAGTGCCATTCTGGAGGTTGGCGAAGGCGCGATAAGTGGTCCGCATGATTGTTGTATTTTCCCGGAATGTAGTGTATGCTGAAGTGTATCTGATGTTGGTCTAACAAATTCAGAATTCGATAGGTTATTTCCAACAGGGATAATGTCCTCGTACCTCCTTCCTTTCGTAGGTACGTGACCGCAGTTCTGTTGTCGCTTTGAATGAGCAGCGAACTTTGATGAAGCCAATGAACCTGGTTCTGAAGAGCGTATAATATTGCTAGCATTTCTTTTTGATTGCAATGCATCATTTTCTCTTCTTGCGACCAAGTTCCTGACAAAGCCAAATTGTTCAGTTGTGCCCCCCACGCTTGATCCGATGCGTCTGTAGCCAGAAAATTTATTGGAGGAGGGTACTGAAGAGGTGTTGACATTTGACAATTTTGGGCCCACCAATTTACTTCCTCCAAGATACCTTGTGGTAGTGGGTAGGTCTTTGATGGCAGGACTGGCAGTGAATTCATGAAAATCACTAACTGTCGATGGTTGAGCCGACCCCGTGGTACAACAAAACTGGCAAAATTTAAAAGTCCTACTATTTTCTGCAACTCCTTCAGAGTTAACTGCTCTTGTTCGAGAGCCCGATTTATCTTTGTGATGATGCCCTGAGCCTTTTCTTTTGGTAGGATTTTTTGATTTTCTCATGGTTTCCATAGTATCCCCAAATAAATTATACTCTTTTGAGGAGAAAGAACAGATTTTTCGAAATTTATTTGCCACCCCAGTCTTTGTAATATTTGCACAGTTATTTTGACATGCTCGCGAAGCGTGTGAACATTCTGGTGTACTAACAAATAATCGTCCAGGTATACCAGGATCCTCATGTTCCATTTTTCCCGCAATGTTTGGGCCACCCAGTTCGTGAGCATGGCAAAGGTTTTTGGAGCAGTGCTCAGACCGAATGGAAGACAAGTCATTTCTAATAACTCCTGGTTGTATATTAGGCGCAGAAAGCGTCTGTGCGATTTGTTTATGCTTACATGAAAATATGCTTGGGACAAATCTATTTTGCACATCCAGTCCTGAGATTGTAGAAAGTCCGGAATGCGGTACATATTTATTAAATGAAAAGGCTCGGTCATCACATATTCGTTTAGTGATTTTAGATTGAATATGGGACGGGCAGATCCGTCGGATTTTGGAACCAGAAATAGTGGGGAAATGAAGCTTGGCGAGGGTAGCGCTTTCTTTAGAATTCCCTGCTGTTTCATTTTGTCTACAATTGAGGACATTTGTTCTGAAACAGGAGTTTGAAAAGGCCCCTTCGTTATATCTGGATAGACAAGTGGGGGCTTTTGAAAAAAAGGTATGCGATACCCTTGAATTAATTTTAGAACAATTTTTGTTGCTCCCATTTCCGCCCATTGCGTTCGGTAGTGTATTAACCGACCCGCCCGAAACGGTGTCATGTCATTGTTTATACCTTTTTCCCCTAGAACATTTTGCGGAGTTTGCACGTCCTCGTGTATTTCCACGTTCGGGCCGCGAGCCTCGGTTTCGAAATGAACTTCTAGTATTGAAGTGATCACCTTGATTACTCGAGGAGTTACCTCGGAATGAGTGATGTGTATGTTGGCATTGACCATGGTATTCACCCCGCGAGGGTGGGTTGTGACAGGTATGCATATACGATCCTGGTTCGTTAAATTGAGTTCCACGCGATGGAACTGTCGGTTTTCGTGTGCCTTGCCCCCGCGAGGGGCGGCTACTAGGTTGGTATGGCTTTTGTGAAGACCTTTCAGTTTTTGGAGGACAAAAAGCCTTACGGACCCCGCCAGCCTTCTCTAGAGTAGAGGTAAACGGCTCGGCATTAAATATGTGAGTACTTGAAGGAGGTATTTTATTCAGGAATGCTTTCACTAGTGGATCTCTAACTTGACTCGTTATAGTTTCTCTACGCATTTCAATACATTCGGCTCTATGGCCGCAGGCTAATTGCAAAAGGTCTGAGGATATTTTATGAAATTCGCCCTTCTGAAATAATTCGTCAATCTTCCCATTTAAACTATCAAAATTGATACATTCTGTATTTTTGGCCCATGAAAGAAGATTACAAATACCTTCCTGCAATGATTGTCTTTGTTTTAATATGCAGTAGGTTAAAGCTGCATAGGATTTATCGGCATGTGCCAGATGACGTAAGGTGTCATATGCTTTTACCTCCTCATTTGTTTCCAGGTCTATAAAGCCAGGAGAATGATTATACATTTTTTGCGTATCAGCGTATCTCACTTCTGACCAAGAAGTACTACCAAAACGCTGGATATCTACTAACTTCTTCAAACAACTATCGGGGGTTTTTGGAACTAATGGTTCCTTAAGCTTAGTATCAATGTCAAAAATGAAATATAAACTTGAATTTTGATGTTCTTGATTTGAACAACCCTCGTCACTAATTTCTTCATAAAGTTGACCACTAATTCCAGAACAAACAGAAGCGTTATCATAACAAGCTGTATCAATGTTGCTTGTAGAATTAATTTGTTTGCGAAGCTCACCCATTTCCTTAAAAAGCTTGTCCATCATATAACTGGAACGTCGAGCACGTTTCCTTTTCTAATGGCGGCGGCGGCGGTGGTTGGACCGCGCTTTTTTGCAGCTTGGAGTAGACTTACTTGAAGAACTAACACTTGAAGCACTACTGCTGCTACTGCTGCTACTTCGGTCTCGCTTGCGATTCAGTCCACTCGGACCAGCCACAGCCTGTGGCTGGGTATCAGTGTTGTGGTTATTACTCTCCATCACTGCAAACGAATTACGTTAGATCTCATGCAATGGATTTATAACACTTTACACAGTTATAATTCATATATTGATTACGAAAATTTACTGGTAAATATAAAAATTACAGTAGTGATCCGAACGGAAAAATCCGTTAGAAAAAAAAAAATTGATCACGTACGAATTATTCAAAAAGTGATACCTCAAAGAGGGTACTTACGGTCCAAGACTTATCCTCTTTGAAGAACACTTTCCACTTTTTACTTAATTTTTAAAATATGTATTCACTTAATATTCACTTTTACGTATTCTGCAACTGTAGCGGACGCAGTCACTGCGCACAAGTTGCTTCGACGGAGAATAAAAAGCCAATGAACAAAATGGCGTGCCACCTTTTACAAGAACTAAAAACTACTCGCAACCACCAGGTGGCGCCACTGTGCCGGAAGTATAGAGGGGACAAAAGTACGAAAACTGGTAAGAAATCGACGGGAAACGGAAATGCCATCTCATAATAAAGCTTCCAGTGACGGTCAAGTAGTTTAATAGTTACCGTTTTACTATGTACCTCGGTACATAATAATATTTAAGTATCTAATATAAATTCATCTTAGTACCTACCAAGTTGGTAGGTACTAAGATGGTAAATACGTTGGTAGTACCAACGTATTTACCTCTCTATTATATTATTCTCGCAAAATAACATTTGCACAGCTAAACCGCATACAAAAACTTATTACGTAAGTACTGTCTATCTAAGTAGATGCAAGATTTATTCGGAAGTTTTCAAATCGTATTAAACTCATAACAAATGAATGCCCCAATAAGCACAAAACTGCATTATAGGATGTCACAAAAGGTAACATCGATAACTTTAGCATTTAGGAAGACTTATTATAGTACACTCGAACTGCAATAGCTGAAAATTACGCTTTCACCTGTATAATAACGCTATTATGTGTCACAGAGGACAGTGATTCAGATTTTAAACAGTGCTTCTGTGTTACTTGGGGCGTACGTAGTAGACCCGACGTTAATTCAAGTAACGGCACTTTAATTAACGCCATCTAGCGGGTAAAGGTAAAAGCTATAGCTGTACTACTTCCGTCGGTAGTGCTCACGTACGTGCCCTTTCTGCTACTGCAGTGACCAAAGTTAGGAAGGAAGGAAGATTCATGGGCAAGAATACACAATCACCAACGCGGAAAATATGTAATTTGCAATGGTGATCGCGACACCATCTAGCGGTCAATAGTCGATAAGTAATCCATTGCAATGGTATTGCGTCGCCATCTAGCGGTCAATAGTTGAACTAGATATTTTCCTTGTAATTCTTCTCGGGGAATAATTCCGAATATTACTCAATCATCATATCAGCCGAAAGACCCCCAAAGGGGGTGTTTTTTTTTTCCACGCTTGGCAGGAGGGTTGGAGATCGCAGTATGGTGGTCAAATGCATACAGAACTCTGTTTCCCATTCTCTAGTAAGTCCCTTAGTCGCCTTCTACGACACCCATGGCAAGAAATGGGATGGTGCTATTCTTTTACGTCCGGCATCACACGGAGCGAAATGTTACTCAATACTTGCGAGTGATTCGCGATTAATACGACGGGAATACTTCGGAATGTTTATCTCCGGCAACGCTAATCCTAACAGACAGCTGTGCTGCCTTGGAGTTTGTTGAGCAGCTTCTTCTTCCCAGTAAAAGCACTAGGAATTGGTGGAAAGGCGAGCGTTTTTCGGGACTTACTAATGTAATTTTGATGTCCAAAAAGTGCTGAATGTCAGCCTAGTTTGATTAAATGAGTTTTAATGTTATGACATACCTACTTATTGAAGTTTTCTTATCCATTTGATGTATTCTATTGACATAGGCCTACCCCGGAGACGGACCAAGCATCAGGCGCAGGGCCAAAAGCATTACGTGCTTTCTGAGGCACGGTGACACACCGCCATCTTCCAAACTCCAAACTACTAGGTATTGAGAAATTCCAATTAGAAAAACCCAACAACACTTGCCTGTCAAATATTTAGGCCTTGCCATTATTTATGCCGATATTAAACTACTTAATAGATTTGAAATCAATAAGGAACACAATACAAGATTTACAAACCCAATAAAAGTAGTTTTACTTATCCTAATCCAATCTGGCTGTATGAATAGGAATAGATCACAATCTCATATTGAGCAAGATAATTTTCTAATACACAGTAAATTAATAGATAAACAACAATATAAAAAGTTGATGAAATCCGACAAATATCACAGTCGAGTTAAAAGCAGACAAAAGTAAGTTCTTACCCACATTTGTTTTAGAAGTTCTTTTAGTATTTTTTTTTAAATATTATAATATAATTATTATCCTAGCTAAACTAGCTATTGACGGCAACTTTGCTTGCAGACAGACCCTCCTAAGTTTACCCATTTGACATTATTTTTACCTAACACTAAGTATCACATGGATGTGTATAACATAAAATAACCTGTGTACTATCATGTTAGTCAAGTGTCAGTCAGTCACAGATTTACATATTGATAACTAAAAATTTTCCCGAAACGAGAATTTTTCTGACATAAACTCTGTTTCCCCAGATAAATCAATATGAAATACTTCATCGCCATCGCCCTTATCGCCGCCGTGGCTTCGGCCGCCGTCAGGCCCACCCCTGTGACCGCTGAGGCCGCCGAGGTCCAGGAGATCATCGCCGCCATCCAGAGCCCCAGCACCGATCCCGCAACTGCTGCCGCTCTAGAACAGATGCTCCTCGATATCCTCGGAGTAAAGCCTGAGCCTGTCGCCGTTGGCCCCGCTATCATTGAGACTCCGGTGGAGGGTATTTCTGTTGGCCCCGCCATCATTCCCTTCCCCCTTCCCGACAGTGGTGTCGCTGCTGAGGAGCCCGCTGTCATCCCTGCCCCCGTAGTTGTTTCTCCCAACCCCGTCCCCGCAGTTGTTGCCCCCGTTTCTAGCGCTCCTCTGGTCCAGATCGTCCTGAACATTAACCAGGCCGCCGCCGAGTCCAGTCCTATCTCCGTCGGACCCGCTGTCGCCCCTGAGTTCGTCGAGGTCAAGCCTGAGCCCGTCCATGTTGTGGAGTCCGCTCCCGAGCCCGTGCAGGTCGTTGAGGCCGCCCCTGAGCCCGTGCAGGTCATTGAAGCCGCTCCAGAGCCCGTCCAGGTTGTCGAGGTCGCTCCAGTGCCCATTGAGCCCGTCCAGATCGGCGTCCCCGTCATCCCCGAAGCCGCTGTCGTCCTCCCCGAAGAGCTGAACTAAATAGTGAATTGAATATCTGAACTATATTTCTAAGAATAATGCAATAAAAAATCAATACTGACACTGAACTTTTGACGTACGGCACACAGATAGTTTATAACCTGTATTAATACAAAGGATACTTTTTATCCCAGTAGTTCGTTCACGTAGGATATTTTACGACCACCATGCAGGCGAAGCCGCTGGGAAAAACTAGTTCACAATAATTCAAATAAAATAATAGGTACTTTATTTATTTATTTATTTATGTATTTATTTACTATGGATGACTTACAGCTAAAACAAACAGATTAAAAATAGTATGTGAGACTGACAGCCAATTAAAAGTCTTCACTTCTAAAAACACATTGGAAAAATAAGAGTGTGAACGAGTTTTTGGCGGGATCGCGTTGGAACATGTCGCACGAATTTTCATTTTCATGGAATTTAGTGAAATAGCGAATTAAATTGTATAATTTTGATAGTGAATTATTCAATTTAGTTACGTGTGAGTGCACAAGTGTAGTGAAGGTGAAAATAAGTGACTAACGTGGACTTTTCGTGTTCCCCCCAAAAACTCCTATTAGGTTGTTGTAAAGTTACTACCGCTTTACAATAACTCTGACTTGACTGACTAAAGACGACTATGACTGTTTTGTAACTTCGTGCCCGATATCGGGCCATTTACTTGATCTAAAAGAAAAATTACTTGACACTGGCTAAATGCACAAACCGTGTGAAGCCAAAATAAAAAAAAAAAAAAAAAAAAAAGAGTGTGAACAGCACAACACAGCCACCGAAAAGGATCAGAAAAAAAAATACAGTATGACATTCAAGCTTAAACTAAATTTACATTTCATATTGAATACAAGAATAAAAACCTGAACATACAAAATCTTATTTAAAAAAAAACAAGCCTCAGGCACTTTCTGGCCGAGGACACACTTGCTGCGAAAGGATCAAAATCATGTTGTTTACACATGCTGTTAAAGTTGCTACTTGCACGCACTATAAATGAGCTCTGCCTGTAATTCGTAGACGTAAATGGAACACGCAACGGTGCGTTCCAGTTCCATCGCTTCGACCTTCTGGGAACGTTAAAATAAAATTTGGATAGAATATCGGAGTTATTAATAGAATTACTGAAAATTTTAAATAATGTAATACAGTCAGAGGTTGCTCGCCGATTAATTAGGGGTAATATCGACGGCCACACAGTATAGACGGTTATCTACAAAATCATAATTTTACAGGAGAGCGTTTCGAACGCAAAACTGTGTTAACTAATTGAAGAACAAAGCTATCTTATCTTATTTTACATCATTTAGTTAATAGGGCATTACCAAGGAAATGGTTATGTCCAATATTACTAAGACAAAACAAAGAATTCCGACGTGAATTATGTAAAAGAGAGAATTTCGTAAAAGTGCAGTTGACTCTTTCTACTTTGCTGCCGTCGATATATGATACTTCTTACAGAGGTTGAGGTAATCTTCAGACCGGCAGGGCACTTTCTGATGATAACACAAATACTTGATGAACATATTCTGGATGCTCTCTATACGATCAATGTACTTGTGATAACATGGATTACAGATTTCAGACGCGTATTCCAGGTGGCTTCTAACAAAGGTACAGTAAAGAATTTTTAATGTTTTGGCTTGAGTGAAGCACCTGGAGAGCCGCATTATGAAACCTAGTGCTTTAGATGCTTTAACGACTATGGCATCAATACGAAATTCAAACGTAAGTTTGGAATCGTGATATACCCCCAGATCACATATGCAATTCGTTCTAGATAGTACTTGATCGCCGAGAAAATATACGATGAGGGTATAATGGCGCGCTTTCGAGAATATGTTAGAACCGAACATTTAGCAGGGTTAAGATCAAACTTACTTCCACGACAATAAGCCTCCAGACGATGTAAATCATCCTGCAGTGCAGTCACGTCCACATGTGATGATATTGTGGCATAAATTTTAATATCGTCAGCAAAACACAGCAGTTTGGATGAAATCAAGCAAGAGGTGATGTCGTTAATATAGATAATAAAAAGTAATGGGCCGAGCAATGAACCATTTAAAATGTAAATATTCATGTGGTAGCGGTAGTTATGAAAGACTGTCTCGGATTCCACGCATACGATATGCCGTCAGCAATGTATGAACCTTCTGATCCAGAGCGTCAAGTTCCGTCTAAGTCCATTAAGGAATAAGAGGAACGCCGTTGAAACTTTTTACTGACTATTTACACGGCCGATACCAGTATGTTAAAAAAGATAATATTACGAGTAGTGATGAGCAGAAAAATACTGGTTTTGGTGTGCCGCAAGGGAGTATTTTTGGCCCCAAAATATTCCTGATTTACATTCATGACTTGTGTAATCTAAATATTAAAGACGGTAAAATTATATCATGTGCCGACGACACGGCGTTCATATTTACCGCTAAGACCAGTAGTGAACTGTTTGAAATCGCTCCATTAGGTTTAAATTCTGTGACTAATTGGCTTCAAAGCAATTTACTAACATTAAATGCCGACAAGACTAAATATATTCACTTCTCCATGCGCAAGCCTCAACTTAATTTCTTTTAGAAAACATATTGAAAGCCTAACTAAAAGAGTACGCAGACTCATTTATGTTTTAAAAAAAATATTTTGGCAGCAAAAAATGTGGACGTCAACGATTTTAATTTCAAGATACCTACAACAGTTGTTGCCAGGGTACAATAAAAGTACAATGAATTGAAAAAATGAATGTTTGGTGTTTTGTTATTTTTAGAGGCCGTCTTCGTTCACAGCGCTCCATTCCTCTTTCAGTCATATACCACATCCCCACACACTTACAATAAGTTAGTTTTTTTTTTGTATATTATAGATAATTTCTAAGGCAAAACAACGTTTGCAGGGCAGCTAGCTATTTAACATTATTATATGGAATTTACTATGTACAAAAAAAAACGTAACGTTACAATGTTATAATATTCCGGAAACATGTCGAAAAACCCTTTCTTCCGTGTTTTGGGGAAGGTCACTGAACACTCTTCTCTCGATCAAATCTTATACATACTTCATGGGATTCAGATCACCGGACTGAACAAGTCTCTATTAGCGTGATATTGTTCTCGCAGCGTACATTCATCACCAGCTAGGACGATGTCCACGCGCATTTTCTTGCATGAACATAAAATATTGGGATTAGGAATTACAATACGTTGCGCAATCTCGTCACAGTATTGTTCCGCAAGTAATTTGCATCGTATCAATACGAATTACGTTCTTCCACTCAGGCCAATTCCAGTTCAAACTATAATCGTTCCGCCCTAGTACGTATAAAATTCCTGAGGATTCTGGAGGTGACTTCAGTACCTACTTCTTCTAAAGAGTTTTATTTGATAGAGTTTACTCAAAATCAAAAGTCATTTATCCAAATTAGGCGGAGTATCAGCACTTTTCGAACTTCAAATTTACATAAGACTGTCCCCTAAAACGCCCGCCCTTCACCACTTCCTAGTGCTTTAGCTGGGAAGAAGAAGTGGCGCAACAAACTCCCCAGCAGCACAGCTGTATGTTTAGTCGGATAGACTTGATTCTATATATACATAGGCAAAGTAATAAACATAACGAGACACAGAGTATTAATTAAATAATTTGTCATAAGTCAGCTAGCCATGCCAATATACCAACAAATAAAATGAAAATTTAACTCGAGCAAAAAAATAAATAATTAAAAATGTAAACAAAGCATAATACCAAAATAAAAGCTTCCTGGTACAAAGAGCGTGACAGCTTACATATGCAATGCTGGATTATGTTCACATAGTTGTTACGACCCGAGTTACAACTCGAGGCCACAAATGATAATCTAGGACTATCGACGTAAAATAAATATAAACAGGTAGGTAATTATTAGCAACAATAACTAAATCATGGTCAGCAAGACGACCACCACAAGCAGCACCCCTTTCATGAGCATAACGCAAAGACCAGCCATTACCGCCTTCGTCATATTTGAGGGAAGGAGGTAACCCGACCCCCAACGCTACCGCAATCAGTGACATCTACGGAAGCATGACGAACTTGCTGCCGGTTGCTCAGGCAAGAACAGAATTATCCATTGTCGAGGTCGCTAGCTAACCATAATGCTTTACAACTTATCATAAAAATATTGTTATGTCAATCATGTCAATAACTAATGAAATAATAGATTATAATAAAAGAATGACTTACACAGTCAATATAAATCAAATAAAAATATTTAATAAATAATTTTATGAACTCGTATAACCTGTCGCTAGGTTCGCTAATTCTGGACAAAGAACATAAACATTGTCGTGAGTTAATCACAGCGACCAAATATAATTTCCTGTCCTTTGTAGGACATTTAACTATCTAACTGTTTGTCTGCTAACACTCCTCGTTCCCGTCTCTAGGCAACCATTCATTTACAGAGCGCTTCTCCACTTGCCGTCACCACGTCTAGGTTAGTGACTGCTCACTTCCACTTTAGAGACGCTACCCGTAGCCATCATGGACCTTTGCTATCTATCTTTGCTCCATCATGTAAGGAAGCTTATAATTTACTGCGTGGGAAACACAATCAATAAGGAAAAGAATACAAGTTTTATGAACCCAAATAAAAAGTAGACGTAATTATAACATTATCCGATCAGGGTTGTAAATAAGGAATACTTCAGTACCTACTTGCAGTCAGATAATTTTCTATTACCTTGTAAATTAATTGATAAACAACTATATAAAAGTGCATGAAAAATTGAAATATCACAGTCGTGTAAAAAGCTGACAAGGGTGAGTACACTTGTAGATTATTATATAAATATTCTAAACGGCTACTAGCCACAACTAATATCGTTTCATACCAGAAAATATTCATTATTTTACTCTTCATACTATGGTTTGTTTCTAAAAATCGTCCGACAAAAATCTGCGGCACTAGATTATTGCTTACTTACATGATTTACTGCATTTCCAGATAAATCAAAATGAAATACTTCATCGCTATCGCCCTTATCGCCGCCGTGGCTTCGGCTGCCGTCAGGCCCACCCCGGTGAGCGCCGAAATCGCCGAGATCCAGGAGATCATCGCCGCCATCCAGAGCCCCAGCACCGACCCCGCTACCGCCGCCGCCCTCGAACAGATGCTCCTTGATGTCCTCGGAGTAAAGCCTGAGCCTGTCGCCGTTGGCCCCGCTATCATTGAGACTCCGTTGGAGGGTATCTCTGTTGGCCCCGCCATCATTCCCTTCCCCCTTCCCGATGGTGGTGTCGTCGCTGAGGAGCCTATCATCCCCGGCCCCGCAGTTGTCGTCCCTGCCCCCTCCCCCGTTGCCAGCAGCTCTGGTCCCCTAGTCCAGATCACCCTGAACATCAATCAGGCCGCCGCTGAGTTCAGTCCCATCTCCGTTGGCCCCGCTGTCGCCCCCGAGAGGCCCGAGCCCGTCGCTCCCATTGTCAGGCCTGAGCCCATCGGTAGGCCCGAGCCCGTCGGCGACCTTGAGATTCCCGCTGAACCCGTGCAGATTGTTGAAGCCGCCCCCGAGCCCGTTCAGGTTGTTGAGGTCGCCCCCGTGCCTGTTGAGCCCGTCCAGATTGGTGTCCCCATCATCCCCGAAGCCGCTGTCATCCTCCCCGAGGAACTCAATTAAATGCTCAATGATTTAAAACCCTTAACTTTATAATTAAAAGCAATGCAATAAAAAATCTTTATACAAATACAGTTTTTAATAATCTTTTAATGTATGTAATAATTACAATGTGGAAACAAGATTGCGGTCTTGGCACACAATGGAGATGGACTTATCAAAAAAGGACTTTCCTATTATTTTAAGAGTACTTCTATTAACACTTATTCGATGGAAATCGAACTTAATACCACGATGATTGCGATCAATAGCTTTCTAGATGCATGAAGCAGCGTTTCAATACAGTCATCTGTAAAACACAGCAATACTTAACCTAGTTGACAAGACGGATCAGCAAGTAAATTAGTATTTTAACTTTGGGTAGAATGAGCGTACCGCAAGGTTCAATTCTTCGCCCTCTCCATTTCTTAGCGTAACTACTGATTTATATTCTAAAATAACTTATATTATTCTTTCTATTTTACAACAGAAAAATAAAAATCAATCCAAAACTAGGCACTATCATCTTAACTATATGTGCTAGGTACTATGTGTAAGTACCTACAAATAAAAGAAGGAAGGAGCTTTTTTTTCTTTTTCTTTTTCTGGGTGGGAAATCATCAAATGACTTCTCCCGCTCTGGATGGAGCAGGAGGGCGTGTCAGACTTTTACTGACTAAAACCCACCCGTGTTCCCACAGTTGCCTGTGTGCCAGGGGCCACGGTATCTCTTTCGAACAACCCGCACCCCTGGCAGGCATCGGCCCTTGCGGATCCCACTTGTTGTTGCTGACATCTTTGACAGCGCGCGTGAAACACAACGCGTCGTCGACCCAGGCATTTTTTTTTTAACGTGGAGAAATGCCTTTTGCGCTACCACGGGGAGATAGCGCAATTATGTGGGACTGTAACCCCTAAAACTCCACGGTGTCCTCTAGTGCCGCTTGAGGCGGGAACATGGAAAAGCGCAAGCCATCCCCGAACCTGCCGCGGCTGTCCGTCACCGGACCCTCCTCGGAGGGGAATAACCCCCATCACCGGCGCACCAGGACACATGGCACGCTGTGACCACCCCAGGAACCAAATAGCATACGGGCCCCAGACGACCCCGTGTCTGGCACCCTTGATCCCCCTGCGACGGGTCAGCACAGTGGCCCCGCCGCCTACCACTTTACGGCCGCAGGGGATAGGAAGAGCGGCCAACGCTATACCGACACTCCTCCTCCTCTGTGGCCCCACCGCGTCCGCCGGTGGCGGCCGTCTAGACCGCGGAAGGGAAGAGCGCTACTCAGAAGTACCGGCAGTCCTCCTCCGCCGCAGCCTGTAACCCTCAGCCGCGATGCCTCCCATTCGACATCGCAGCCCGCCTCAGCTGCGATGCACCTCACCGCAACCTACTTTTTGGCCACTACGTTGTCGGCTTGGAGGCAAAAGCCCTGACGAGTGGCCCCACCTTGGGATTCCTCTTCGCTTCATCGTGGGGATGACCACGACAACTGAGCCCCCCCGCAACGACAATGCGGGAACCCACTGGGGGGAGGAAGGACCTTTAGGCGTAAGAACTGCAAGAACAGCAAGTTCTGACAGACTAATAGGGTCAGTTTTCACTTGTCATATTAACTCTGATGAAGCACAAAAGGTGATAGGCCGGAGGTAGATAATGAAAGCACATAAAGTCACATTATTCTTAAAGGCCTATAGAAAATCAGTAATTTATTTTATTGAAGATGCTAAGTAGCCAATGCCTACTGTAATACTTCTCCAAAACAAAGATGACTTTACAGAAAAAAGACAACATGATTAAAAGTAATCCGCATGTAATATATTTGTAAATTATTACCTATCTGATAGGATTTGTAACTTCGCACTAAACTACGCAATGACTTAAGCAAATAACATAAACAACAAAGGATATGTCCTCGTCTGTGTTTCTCAAAAACAACAAAAATTCAATCCCAACCAATAGTCCACGCGAAAGATGACGAAAGATGAATCTCAAGGATGTCTTCAGCAAGGAGAGGCAAGCACGCAACTGATGGTAAAATGGGGTAAAAGGCGAGATCTGGAGAAGTAATAGCAGTATCTGGAGAAGGAAGGAAGAGGATCTGGAGAAGCAAAATAGGTAACTAGCAAAGTACAAGCAAATAGAGCCCAAGTTTTAAATTCACATAATATTTAAAAAGAACAAACATCAACTCTCATGTAGACACGAAGTTGTGGGTACAAATCCTGACAAGTACCAATGTGGCTTTTTCTATTTATATATCCTTTCTGAGTTTATCTTGGACAATACTGACTTATGTGATGGAAAACATCATGAGGAAATCTGCACTTATTATCTACACTTCAATACTAATATTATAAAGAGGAAAAATTTGTATTTTTGTATGTAACGAATAAACTTAAAAAATACTGAACCGATTTCAAAAATTCTTTTGCCGTTAGAAAGCTACATTATCATTGAGTAATATAGGCTATATTTATTACTAGAAACAATTAGAGATCCTTAGAAATCCCTACTAAAACCAACCTAAGGTGTAAAAAAATTAGCCATAAAATGTGGTAATGTGATAGAACAAAAAACGTTCTACAATATTATAGAACATATTAATATCTACAAAAAACTTTGCTAGACCATATGTCCAAATATTGTAGTTATGTCACTATAACTACTTTTTTACATTTTAAAAATTGATAGAAATGCCGATCAAAATCAGACCATGTTAGCCATACCTTTGTATTAATTCTTATCCAAATAAATTATTTCGTATTCAAGATTGTTTCAATACCTGTTGATTACTTTTTGAATTATTGAAATCGGACAGTCCATTCAAAGATATTACGAAATTACTGACTAAAACCCACCCATGTTCCAACAGTTGCCTGTGTGCCGGTATCTCTTTCGAACAATCCGCATCCCAGGCAGCCAACGGCCCTTGCGGGCCTCATCAGTTGGTGATGACATCTCTTTGAGACGCACGTGGAATACAACGCGCCTTCAACCCGGGCTTGGCCCTTACCGGACAGCGACCTACTAAATGAAGCGCCCCAAATGACGATTATCCCTGTATGCACTATGCAATTGCAACCAAGGATAACCCCTGGTTGACGCAGGACTATTGCAGAACATGGAAATAAAACATATTGGGCTATGGGGGGTTTTTTTTGAGGGTGGGTAATCATCCAATAACTTCTGCCGCTCTGTGTGGAGCAGGAGGGCGTGTCAGACTTTTTTTGACTAAAACCCACCCTTGTTCCCTCAATTGCCTGTGTGCCAGGGGCCGCGGTATCTCTTTCGAACAACCCGTACCCCTGGTGGGCTATGGGGTTGGGTGGCTAGAGTGTATTGGCAACCTACAACTATGGAAGGACTATGTCTGCTGCCTGATCAATGTTAAATAGTACAGGGATACAACGGCAACGGGTGACTTGCACACTCAATAATAAACCCCCGACAACAGTCGCTAGCACGTAGCGACAAGGCAAGATATCCCGCTCTGTTCCTCGTCAGTGTTCACTCCGGCAGTTCACACAATTGCCCAACAGCTCATCTCGTGCTGCGCTGTGGCTTTATATATCTCTTTTGGTCTGGCTCCTCCTCGAATTCCAGTTTCGGCAAAGTAAACCTTACCCACACAGACCTAGTATTCATAGGAGCGCGCAAGCCTCACCACGGCGTCAACGTGGAAATATACCACGGTGAGGTAATTACTATAATATACTAAACCTTTACTTTCTAAGCCTGAATTCCGGGCTCCCTTCCAATTATTCGTACATGCAAAGATCAAACAGTATTACATAATTAAAACAGCTTGTCATACTAAAGACTCTGAGTACTGAGATAGTTATTATAGGTACACCGGTACACTGAAACAATATTTGAATGCTGCAAGTCACAACTTTGATAAAGTTTTGCTGATGCAGTTCAATCTCCACTTTCAGCATGTAAGCCTGACAACTAATAGGTACGAGTATAAGCCAAGTCTGTTGCTTAGCATGGTAGAATCTGCATCAGATATATTGACACTCACAACCTCAATTCTCATCATATCACCTGCTAGACGGCTAGATATGAACTACAATTGGATGGACTAATAAAACTTAACGAAGTGATGTATCATGAATGATTAACCGTTTCAATTCAATAAATGATTCCTTATCTTTTCGGGGCTGTAAACTTTAAAACCCTGCCACTATCATGAAGCACGATAATCTAAATTACAGTATAGATGCGCAGATAAAATCCAATATAAATACTGTACAAAAATTGCGTTAGGCAAGTCGTCTTCGAAACGCGTCACATAAAGTAAGTACGGACGTAATTAAAAGTGATTTGTATTTTTTTCCGTGTTTAACTTTGGCTTCCACATTAACGATTTAAATATATATATATATTTGTTTATACTCACGTTGAACTTTCAGATCCATCATGATGAAATACTTCCTGGCTATCGCCCTTATCGCCGCCGTGGCTTCGGCCGCCGTTAGGCCCACCCCGGTGAGCGCCGAGACCGCCGAGATCCAGGAGATCATCGCCGCCATCCAGAGCCCTAGCACCGACCCCGCAACCGCCGCCGCCCTCGAACAGATGCTCCTCGATGTCCTCGGAGTAAAGCCTGAGCCCGTCGCCGTTGGCCCCGCTATCATTGAGACTCCGTTGGAGGGCATCTCTGTTGGCCCCGCCATCATTCCTTTCCCCCTTCCCGACGGTGGTGTCGTCGCTGAGGAGCCTATCATCCCCGGCCCCGCAGTTGTCGCCCCCGCCCCCTCCCCCGCTGCCAGCAGCTCTGGTCCCCTAGTCCAGATCTTCCTGAACATCAACCAGGCCGCTGAGTCCAACCCTATCGCTGTCGCTCCCGTCGACATCATCGCCCCCGAGATCCAGCCTGAGCCCGTGCAGATTGTTGAGGTCGCCCCTGAGCCCGTCCAGGTTGTTGAGGTCGCTCCTGAACCCTCTCCCATCAGCCCTCCGATTGCCGTGAACCCCATCGGTGTTGTCGGACCTGAGGTTGAGCCCGTCCAGATCGGCGTCCCCGTCATCCCTGAAGCCGCTGTCGTGCTCCCCGAAGAACTTAACTAAGAAGTAGCTGAAGCATTGATCGACTTATTGTATCTATAAAATGTTTTTTCTACATGTGATGCAATAAAAGAGATTTGTGGAATATACACATATTGTTTTAATTTATATGTACTTGTTAGAAAGTAGTTCGTTTTTTTTGTTGTTAGCAAACTCTCAAAAGGCACTCTCAAAGGAACATAGCATGGGAATAATACTGAATTAACACAACGTTAACTAATATTAACCTTATGTTAATTCAGTATTATTATGGCAGGTAAAAAAATACAACTTAAAATCATAAATTCACGTCTTACGCGGATAAAAACTTTCATCTCGCTTTGGAGGCTTCACCGCAAAAGCCTTTAGAATAGAATAGAATAGAATATATTTATTGTAAAACATGAGTATACATCAAATAAAATGTGCAAGGTCTTCAAATATAGGGTAGATCTGCATGTTTTGCCATCTATGGCGTACAAAATAACATATTTTTGGTACATTATACCATAAAAGTTTTGAGTTTACACAACAAACTATGAAATTAATAACTTAATCCTAACGCTAATTATAAAGGGAGGAAAAGGTATTGTTTTTAGAGGTTTAAAGGGTCAAATTGTGAAATGTCGTAATTATAGGAATCCATAGTTAACTGCGGTCGTTTAAAAATTCCGATGTGCTATAATAGCATTTTGATATGAGGTATTTTTTTTTATGTATTTTAAACAGAGCAGGAGGCATTTGTCTAATAGGTTTTGGGATTTTATTATAGATGGTTGTTGCTAAACAAAAAATACTTTTACGCATCAATGCCGTGGTTGATTTTGGGACGCAAAATGTATTATTATCCCATCGATTACGAATAGAAACGTCTGATAGTTTTTTTAATAGTTTAGGATTGGTGTGTATAAAATTTGCAATTTCATATACTCGTATAAATAAGGAAAGCAGACTTAAAATGTCATATTTAATAAAAATACTGTTTGCAACTGTCAGTTATTTTCAATCCAAACTTAGCCCTAATACACCTTTTTTGTGATTTAACAACGATTTCCTTATTAGTAGAGTTTCCCCAAAATATAATTCCAAACCTCAATATGGAGCCGACAATACCATGGTAGGCAGTTATAAGCGCATTGGTACTTAAAATAGGTTTTAGTTTATAGAGCGCATAGGCAGAAAACATACTTTTTTATTTAATTCTTCTGTGTGTGCTTTCCAGTTCAGACGCTTGTCAATGGTTACACCTAAGAATTTGGCTGTGTCTACTTTTTTTATAACAGTTAATTTGTGTTGCGCAATAATATTTGGTACTTCTAATTCTAAACGTTGACTGAAGAACATAATTTTTGTTTTTTCGAGATTGATTTTTAAATTATTAATATGTAACCATTTAGTTATTGAATTGATTGTATTATTAATTTCATGTTCATACCTATCTTTATTTATAGAATTAATAGTGATTGTGCTGTCTTCAGCAAAAAGTGATACTGGATAATTAGTTACCATTGGCAAGTCATTTATATAGATTATGAATAACAAAGGACCCAATACACTCCCTTGCGGGACTCCATATTTAACTGTACGTTTTCAAGATGCAAATGTTTCTTCTTTTTTGGTAGTCATGTTTATTTTAGAAATTTCTGTATATTGTTTCCGATTAGAATCAGAGAATGTCATGATTAACGTAATCGAAAGCCTGGGTCATATCGCAGTAAATGACACATACGGCATCCTTTTATCCGCATTACCCATGACGTTATTTACAAAATCAAAAATAGCCATGTTTATTGTTTTATTCTTGCGGAAACCTTTCTGGTCTTCTGTAAGAATGTTGAATTTTTCTAGATAGTTATATTTTTGATTATATATGTATTTTTCAAAAACTTTCGCAATTATAGGAATAAGAGCAATAGGTCTGTAACAGTTCATACTGTGCGTGTTGTCTTTTTTGAAGATGGGTTTAAATATAGAAGTTACCTTACACCTAACAATATTTATCTAACATTCCTAACAAATAAGTGAGTAGGTACACAACACAAAACAGTTTGTAAGAAATACATGTAAGTGAGTAAGAATGTGCTTTCCGCTGGATGCGGGAAGCACAGAACCGGTCGAAGTGGAGGAGCTTGGGGGAGGCGTATGTCCAGCAGTAGACGTCTTTCGGCTGAAATGATGATCATGAAGTACGGGATACATTAAAACTAATATATAAATAAAATCTTTGATTAGTTGTATTTACAATACAATTTATGATCTGGGACGTTATACTTGGTCTGTACTGGTCCCAAATGAGAGCATTATACTCCAACCGGCTACGAACGTAAGCGTTGTTTTATCATGATTGCCGGTTTACAAGCCTGAAACTTGTAGGTTTGACGCATGATAAAACTGAGTGTTCTGTTAGCAGCTTTCGTCATGGACACGAAATGTTCCCTAAAATTAAGGCGAGGGTCAAATGTCACGCCGTGATTCCGCATCTCATGGACTCTTGTCAGCGTAGTGGCTCTAGTATTCGATAGCTATGTTGCATAGTAGCCCTAGTTCTAGCATAAGTCATAACTCGGCATTTTCTTTTTTTCATTACATTGTAGACAATTTCTGACGTTCTACTCTCACACTCAATAAGGTTAGATATGTCGTTCTGGAGAACTTCGCAGTCGCAAACCGACCCCACTCATGTATAATTTAAGGTCATCAAAAGTGCCTATTCTATTCCTTACCTCCCAGAATACTTCCTTGGCTTACTCCAGATCTAGTGTAATAGGACTGAGATTTGTACCCCGCAAGTTGAACGTATTGCTTACGGTCGCTAAAGTAACTAGCAAAGAGTTGCAGTAATTTCGGCGTAAAACCTACTGTTGAAGGTTTGCTTTATACATTTCATGTTTTCAACCCAGCATTTCATATCAAATATTCAACCGAAGAGATTTATTTTAACCTCATCTGAGTTAAGCTAAAAGCTAAGCTTAACTTTTAAGCCTTCTAGCTTAATCTCAGATTTGATGCCACCTATTAGAGTTTGTTTTGAACTATTTGCAGTCCGATAAAAAGAAAAACAATCTGTTGTGTGTTATATTTTTTAGAATCGTGTCCTCAGGACCGTTATGTTCATACACCCTACATAACAGGCAACCTACTTATTAACTTCTAAAATTCGCCATTTCGATTGCTGCTAGAGTAAAAAGAATCTTACAAACCAAGAATGCATTTGTTAATGTGAGACTCTTTACATACGCGTGAAAAACATACACCTGTCTTTGAAAGGGAGGTGTATGTTTTAGTGTTATGTATCCTGGATCGAACCCAGAAGTCCACATCTTAGCAGTAGCTAGGCCACGCTGGCGACCCCGGGACCAACCGGCACTGACTACTAATAGAAATGTTTTAAATAAAAGATATGCTGCACAGACTCCAAATAAATATAAAATGATGGAAGAAAGAAGGTGATAAAGATAATCCATAATATAATGTGACCGCGTTGTTCTTCTAAACTACACAACGGATTTTGATGCGATTGTCACCATCATTTAATTTTTTTATTCCGGAAGCGTTTTGTTTTTAATACATTTATAAAATACTTATACACCTACACTAAATAAATCTCGATGTTTTGTCAAAATCGTAAAGCTGGGGAAGGTCGCAATGATTAATTAATTATCGTTCAATTCGATAATTTTGACTAATTAGACGACAGCAAGTGGCGCCGTCTACTTTTATTACTAAGTTACAGTGGAGTCACCAAAATGGACAGATATTCTTATATCCGGTTCCGGTTGGTTACTGTTACTGTAACAGAGCGCCGCATCGATGGTCGCGTGGCGGCTATCTTCTGATGACAAAGATGATGTCAGGTGGGCCGCTATCGTACCTCGGTCACGACAAAGTACTAAATTCCGGGACAATCCTGATTGATGACTTTGAACGATTACCACTTCTGGTAAAGGCTATTCTGCACCGTGAAATTAAATAGAAATCACCGTTACCATTGATTGAAACAAATGAACAACATCCAAAACTAAACTAGGTAATCGGTACTTTTCGGAGTATTGTAGCGTAAATGCGCTGCACCGACCAATAAACTACAAAGGGAAAACAAAAGAACATTTGGGAAAGGCCCGCGTGGTGGATGGACGGCCTACTCCCTGTTACCGAGAGGAGGCCTGTGGTCCAGCAGTAGGAGCATTGTAGGCTGATTATCAGGGCCCGATCTAAGGGGGGGCAAGCCGGGCAAATGCCCAGAGCGGCAAAAATGAGGGGTGGCAAAATTTAGGGTGCCGGGCGGTTACATGAAGTCCTTAATTTAATGTGTAGGAGTAAAAAATCTTATAAAATTACCAAGCCTAGCAACCCGACAAAATAGTATTATGGAAGGTTTCCCTTTAAAAAAAATCTACTTTAGCGGCAGTAAATCTTTAGACGGTCCAACATATTTTAAAGTGCTGTCTTGTTTTATAATTTTCTTAATGCTGTCTCCTAAGAAAATTATAAGACAGCACTTAAGCAAGTCAAGCCGAAAGAAAGAAGAAGAAATACCTAAATAGGAAAGAAGGAAACAATTTTTTTCTCGATATGTAATGATTTTCGGCTTGAGAATACAAAGAAATTCTCCCTTTTTTTATACCGATTTAACGTTAGCCGAAAAATGAAAAAAAAAAATTCGGACCTCCCATGCAAAATCAATAGTCAGCTGGTCGATTTTGTATGGAGGTCCGAATTTATTTTTTTTTCATATTTCGTCCCATGTTCTTTGGAGAAAGTTGTTCAATTTCACGGGTACTATCACCCTGAAAAATTTGGACAGGGACTAAAAATCACTCTATATGTACTGTACCTAAGTAATATACTTACAAACATACAAACATATTCTCATGAATTTTTGTATACTTGTTTCAGAAGCCGTAGTAGACTAACGTATGTGAATATTATACAATTATAACAATATTACATGTAGTAGTAAATGTAAAGGGCGGCGAATATTATTTTTGACCGGAGCGGCTTAATAGCTAGATCAGGCCCTGCGCCCTGTAGGCCCTGGCTACGCTCATGCTATTTGGGAAAGGGCTCTTGAGATCATAACTGCAAGTTCAATTTATTGATTATAATCACCGTTCTGATTGTTACTGGCGATGATCCAATGAACAAGTACTTTCTTATTTAAAAAAAACAACCGACTTCCAAATATACTATAAAGTGAAAAATAACTTTAATTTCGGAAGTCGGTGACTTTGGATGTTTTAATTTTTTGTCACCGCCTTCCGAAATTAAAGTTATTTTTCACTTTGTCGTGTTTTTTTGGAAGTCAGTTGTTTTTTTTGACAAATGTTTTTATTTTTCACTTTTTAGTGGTTCACTTGTGCTTACCCCTTCACAGCGTACCGGCGTGATGTTATGTCATGAACTGAACTGGTGTAAACAATAGACAGACATGAGATTTCATCAATCCCAATCCATTTGCTATAATTTTTTGAGGAGTTCCGTTACCTATCTCCGAAGTTCTTCATCAGATCTTAACCAGATTGAAATGGGGCCACTCCGAGAAAGTACTCTTCCAAAACTCTTCAAGTGATTTCATTCCCAAATCGCTTCAAGTGTGCCTATAAAATTTGAAGAGTTCTCTCTATTTCTCCAGGATCCCATTATCAGATCCTGACTTGATGATAATGGGACCACCTGGAAAGTATACCCTTTCAAACAAAAAAAAAAAATCTAAATCGAACAAGACATCTTCGAGTAATAGGGGAACATACATAAAAAATAAAAATAAGAAAAGGTTCCGATGAATTGAGAACCTCCCCCTTTTTGAAGTCAGTTAAAAAAAGGAAAAGATGACAAAAGTACACTATACAGAAGCACGAAATTTTAAAATTGGAGTTTTTGGCGGGATCGCGTTGGAACATGTCGCACGAATTTTCATTTTCATGAAATTTAGTGAAATAGCGAATTAAATTGTGTAATTTTGGTAGTGAATTATTTAATTTAGTTACGTGGGAGTGCACAAGTGTAGTGAAGGTGAAAATAAGTGAATAACGTAGACTTTTCGTGTTCCCCCCAAAAACTCCTATTAGGTTGTTGTAAAGTTACTACCGCTTTACAATAACTTTGACTTGACTGACTAAAGACGACTATGACTATTTTGTAACTTCGTGCCCGATATCGGGCTATTTACTTGATCGAAAATAAAAATTACTTGACACTGGCTAAATGCACAAACCGTGTGAAGCCAAAACCCAAAACAAAAAAAAAACAAAAAAAAATTAAAATTGTTAAAAAAACATGAAGAATTTGAACAGTTAACAATGATTTGCTCAATTAACAATGATTTGCTCAATTTTGAACCATAATTTGGAACAAAGGGAAATCTATATGAATGATGACTATCTTTTTGCATACTAAATAATCTTCAGCCCTGCTATAAATTAGACTATTAGCCATAAGTACTTCGCACTTATAAAATTTAACCAAATGTAAAGGTCATTCGAGTTTATAAAACGTTAGGCCGGGACATGGCTTAGGCTAATCCTAAGATAATAAGTTATCTTTAAGTAATACATAGATAATAGCTAATATAAATAGTATACGAAAATTAGAAGAAGCTAAGTCGTCTTCGATACGCGTCTTATAAAGTAAGTACATTGTTCTATCACTTTTGTTTTATATGCTCTCCATATTAGATTTAAACTACGTTAGATTTAAATTGTTAAGTGTCATCCGTTGACGAAATAAAAATCTTCTAAAAATTATTTCTCTATAACATCACTTTCAATTTGTAGATACTGTCAATATGAAATACTTCATCGCCATCACCCTTATCGCCGCCGTGGCTTCGGCCGCCGCCATCAGGCCTTTGAGGTCTGAGCTCGCCGAGATCCAAGAGATCATTGCCGCCATCCAGAGCCCCAGCACCGACCCAGCCACCGCCGCCGCCCTCGAACAGATGATCCTAGATGTCCTCGGTGTAAAGCCTGAGCCCATCGCCGTCGGACCCGCTATCATTGAATCTGAATACGAGCCCATCGCTGTTGGACCCGCCATCGTCGACGGTTTCGAGCCCATCTCTATCGGACCTGCCATCATCAACCCCGTTGAGGGCATCTCTGTTGGACCCGCTATCATCGACGGTTCCGAGCCCATCTCTGTTGGACCCGCCATCATTGACTTCCCCCTGCCCGAGGGTGCCCTCGCTGAGGAGCCCGCTATTGTTCCCAACCCCGTGGTTGTCGCCCCCTCCCCCGTCCCCGCTGCCAGCACTCCCCTGATCCAGATCGTCCTGAACATTAACCAGGCCGCCGCTGAGTCCAACCCTATTTCCGTCGGACCCGCTGTCGCCCCCGAGTTCGTCGAGATCAAGCCTGAGCCCGTCCAAATTGTGGAGTCCGCTCCCGAGCCCGTGCAGGTTGTTGAGGCCGCCCCTGAGCCCGTGCAGGTTGTTGAGGTTGCTCCCGCCGTCCCAGTCCACCCCATCGGTATTGTCGCCCCCGAGGCCGCTGAGCCCGTCCAGATTGGAGTCCCCGTCATCCCTGAAGCCGCTGTCGTCCTCCCCGAGGAACTCAACTAAGAAGTGAAATGTGATTCTCATTCTTAATTACAGTATCTAGAAAATGTTCTTACGTGTGATACAATAAAAGAGATATGCGAACAATGTTTATTTTTCTTTTTCTTTCTAGTCTCGATGTTTTGTGACAAATAAGAATGACACACCATAGCCTCTAAACTAAATTGAGTAGGGCTATAAACACAAACAAAGCTTTCAGTGGAAAGCCTTAACCGCTTCTTGAGCAGAAGGCTAAATATACCCTAATAAACAGACATACTCAGCCTATAACGTTCCCACTGCTGGGACCCAGGCCTCCTCTCCGTGAGAGGGGTGGGTTGTAATCTACCACGTGCGGGTTGGTAGAAGTTGGTGGAAGTCAAATTTTTGGTTCTAGGACTTCTAGGACGTGCCGGTTTACTCAAGATGTTTTCCTTCACCGTTTGAAAGCAGTGGTGATGAAATTATTTACACAAAGTAAAGCGCCTGACTGGGTTCGAACGCACGACCTAGAACTCCTAAGTCGCGGCCGTTACCACTGGGCCACCACTTCTCACAATATACCCTAATACTTTATACAAATTATGGTAAATGTGGACGATCAGAAGTAAGTGATTAATTTATTAACCTCCATGCTCTTAAAAAAATATTATAACCTAACACTTACCCAGATCCGCTGAGGTTCTGGTTCTAGTTAATTTAACATAATTATACTGGGATAACTCGGAAACTAGAGCAAGTTAGGACCAGTCACATAATAATACAAAATAATTAAAGAAAATCATTCCGGTTTCTCAGTGTGTTACCTAGCATCTTCTGTCGATTCTGCACTTTAAGTGAAATAGTTACAAAAAGCTTGATGAAGAATACAAAAGTATAGGCAAACTAGATTTTCAAAAGGCGTTTGATAAGTTTAGTCTCACTCTATTAACTCTCCTATGGAAACTAGAAGACATTGATATACACGGTGTAGCTCACGATATTTTCGAAAGGTACCTTACTAAACCTTGATTGTGTGTTATACGAAGTAAATACATTAAAAGAGAAGAAACCACCACTTTTGGCGTACCGCAAGGAAGTATATTAGTGCCGACCTTATTCCAGGTTTTGTATAACGAGCTATCAAGCTAGCATTAGCTAGTGTTTTGAGAGGCACTTATGTTGCAGTAAAAGCATTAGCGTATATCCACCTATGTTGATGATACTACAATTATAGTAATACTGCAGCTACTTCACGAACGACGTGATCAATGAATAAAACAAACATAATCAATAAAATATATCCAGAAAAGGATGCTGACATCGAAGATTGTATCGCCGATGCATAGCTAAAAATCATAGTAACTGATAGCACATCAATAGTCAGATTAGCACATAAGTTTGACCTGTTACAAAACTGCAAGAGATTTCAAAATAATATATTAATCAAATTGATTAAAATACGAGTTTCATTTAATATGAGTCATTTCAAACCGAAGGATAATCTAAGATTATCTCAAGAAAGAAGCATTAGGTACTGAAGGTACAGATATTTTTTATATATTATCTTGCGATTACTTAATAAATATCAGTTAATACTTAATTCACTAGATTACATTTTAAATATTAATATACCTAGAGACTAGCAAAAATTATGTAATATCAGAAGGTTTTCCTGTACAAGAAAATTTAATGAATATTTTTTTAATCATCCTGGTTTGTATGAGCAGCACCAAAAGAACGCAATTTTTAAAATGATTATGATTGTCATCCCGATTGTATACAGCGCATTGGGCCCAATGCTGTATATAATCGGGATGACAATGTTGGAGTTTACGGCCGTAAACCCCAACATTATTCAATTACTTAGTTAAAATTTACAAATTTGTAAATCTTACAAGCGACTGGTCACAAAAATTATAGCTCCAAAATTGTGTTCGTATGGATTCAGGATCCATGTGTTATATTTAAACGCGTGTACTAGGTACCAATATTTATAGTAAATTGCCCGATTTTATAGGCTCGATCCTGGAATTTGTAGTAAAATCCTTTAAGGCGAGGTGAGCCGAGCGCGGTAGGCATTTAACGCTTACCTCAGCCCCCGAAACGAGTAGCGAGACGTAACTAGTTCCGATGCGCGAGCGACGTGCGCGCCAGGCGTGGCTGGCGGCCGGCAGCAGTATTAACTATGTCACCGAATAGAGTAATACAGTGGATCAACTTGAACTGATTACGATTAGTAAAAGTTTGTTTTAGTATTCTAGTAAGTATTTTTTTAAGATATAAGTTGCGGAAATGAGATTTCTTCATAACATAACGCCTGTATTCTTTCAGAGGGGTTGGGCAGTGGTGTATTAGTACACCCACAATTCGCCAGTTATGTTCAAGTTACATACAGACTGGAAGTAATAATCCAATTAGGGTGACTGGCGTAGTTTTTTAGTTGCACTTTTTTATTTATTTTCTCATTTTTGTACCTATACCTACAAACAAAACTATGTACCGACTACGGTACGTGCCGAGAGATGAAAATCTAACAGTAAACCACACTGTTAGATTTTCAACGCGCTGAGTTGCACTGTGTTGGATTCTCAACCTTCGGCTTACTACCGAGAGTTGAAAATCCAGCGCGCGAAATTACGTCCGTGTGAACGTGGACTTATATTTATTATTTTTCTTTCTAACTGTTTATGACATGTTTGCTGTCATGGTTTTCGAGGCCGCTGATCAAAATGTAAATCCAAGATGGATGGCCGTCACAACGGCCTCCGTAAAATGATGGCCGCAGTAACATGACGGCCACAGTAATATGACGGCCACAGTTATATGACGGCTGCAATAACATGACGGCCTCCACAATATGACGGCCTCCGCGATATGACGGCCGCCGCAATATAACGGCCGCCGCAATATAACGGCCGCCGCAATATGGCGGCCTCCACAATATAACGGCCGCCGCAATATGACGGCCTCCGCAATATGACGGCCACAGTAATATGACGGCCACAGTTATATGACGGCTGCAATAACATGACGGCCTCCACAATATGACGGCCTCCGCGATATGACGGCCTCCGCAATATGACGGCCTCCACAATATGACGGCCGCCGCAATATAACGGCTGCAGTTTTGTGACGGCCGCCGCAATATGACGGCCGCCGCAATATGGTGGCCTCCACAATATAACGGCCGCCACAATATGACGGCCTCCGCAATATGACGGCCGCCGCAATATGGCGGCCTCCGTAATATGACGGCCTCCGCCATATGACGGCCACCGCAATATGACGGCCTCCGCCATATGACGGCCCCCGCAATATGACGGCCTCCACAATATGGCGGCCGCCGCCATATGACGGCCGCCGCAATATGACGGCCCCCGCAATATGGCGGCCGCCGTAATATGACGACCTCCGCAATATGACGGCCTCCGCAATATGACGGCCGCCGCAATATGACGGCCGCCGCAATATGACGGCCGCCGCAATATGACGGCCCCCGCAATATGACGGCCGCAGTTTTGTGACGGTGAAATAATATGATGGCCGGCCGCAGTAACATGACGGCCGGCTGCAGTAACATGACGGCCGCCCGCAGCAATATGACGGCTGCAGTAACATGACGGCCGCAGCAATATGACGGCCGCAGCAATATGACAGCCGCAGTAACATGACGGCCGCAGTAACATGATGGCCGCAGCAATATGACGGCGGCAGCAATATGACGGCCACAGCAATATTACGGCCACAGTAACATGACGGCCGCAGTAACATGACGGCCGCAGTAACATGACGGCCGCAGTAACATGACGGGCGCAGTAACATGATGGTCGCAGTAACATGACGGCCGCAGTAACATGACGGCCGCAGTAACATGACGGGCGCAGTAACATGACGGGCGCAGTAACATGATGGTCGCAGTAACATGACGGCCGCAGTAACATGACGGCCGCAGTAACATGACGGCCGCAGTAACATGACGGCCGCAGTAACATGACGGCCGCAATAACATGACGTCTGCCGCACACAATAACAACGCAGAAGAAGCCCTGTAAACCTAAACAATAATACAAAGCACACGTTAAGAAATACAAAAACAAGTACTTAGGTACTGTACGTGTACCGTAAGTATCTATCTATCCTGCACTGCTCCGCTCCGAGAGTAAAATACAAAGAAGCAAAAGAAGAAGCAGCATAATGTCCGTATTACGCTGGACCAGCTCAAGGTCGTCATAGTGTTATCATATAGAGTGCCTATCCAGGCAATCATATTTTTTTTTGTTTTTCAACCTACCTCTTTGAGATTTGAAAACAGTAAATAAACCTATATACAATTTGCGCGCGTGGCGGCTTTATGCTGTATGACATGTTGGTAAATCTATTCCGCGAGAAAAATGATCCATTCTAGCTTTTGCGCACGTGGCACATTTACGCGGATATAGGGTTCCAATTCTGTTCTACACGCCTATTTGCGGTTTGCAAATCTATTACGCGTAGGTACATAGATTTGCAAACCGCTAATAGTAGGTTTATCTATAATAAATAAATATATTAATCTATTACGCGTAAAATGTAATGAATGTAGGTAAATAATAATATTGTCAAACCATCCTTATTCTTTTTTGTTTACTAGCCTTCGAAGAGCCAGCGCTGGATCGAAAGTTTTTACTTTCTGTAGTTTCCCATTTTGTTTGACAAAATATTAACTACTTTAATTTCCTACGAAATGAAGCTTGGTATACATAAATATACCTGTATTTAGCTTATTATTACGTACAACAAACAATTAACAAACAACAAACAATTTTAAGCTCTGCCAGTAACAGATCATAGCGGGGGGTGGCGGGTTCAAAAAATTGGCACACGTCCGATGTCCAACACGTTCCGCTCGGGACTAGACGACACGGGGCGCGCGCATGTAAAGATAAAAACACTGGATTGTAGATTTGTTATAAATGTATTTTCATAGTCCATATTATGACGGCCGGATTTTATCATATTTTTTACGACCTTTCTTATGGTATAAGTTTTATTGTTCAAAGCCTTATATAACTCAAATTAAATAAGAATCCGTTCCTCATTTAGACTTGTCTTTGCGATTGTGGATGCAGTAAAATGCAAGTAATCGTGTATCGCACGGCCGGAATATCTAGATCAAAGTATGACCATGGTGTGTGACCGTGGTATGGTATGTCTAGTCAAGTGTTCTATATAATATATGTTTTTTTTTTTTTAATCCGGTTTATCTAATTATAAAACACAATACAAAACGACGTTTTTCCGGATCACCCCGCCTTAAAAGTTTCAGATAGTTTAAGCTCCTCAATTTAGAGGTCTGAATTGAGGAACCACCTTAGAACTCGAAAACTAGCCGATGAATATTTATGAAAATTCGGTAGGAATTAGTAGTGTTTATGCGTAAACTGTACAAATAAAAATGTTTTTGTACGGCTGAATTTGAAATAGCTACAATTCCTTGATTTATCTGAAAAATCCATAAATTGCCCGGCACTGTGTCTCGGAAACTTATGAAGCAATTAAAACAGATTTTTAGTATAATTTAGTAGTAAGTTTGTTTTAATTTGGAGTATAAAAATAAAATGCAAAATCTTCAAACATTTCAGGAATACGACCCATTTTATGTAGCTCCTCAATCCTGATGGTGTATAGGAAAGAAACGTAGCTACTAAATTAGTTGATCAAATCAAAGTACTACTAAGTAATACGCCAACATTTAGTAGAAATTTCTACTAAATATTGGCGTAATTAAAATTCCTCTACACTCAGTATTTCAAAAGATATTATTAATTTAAATTTTCCTTAACAATTTAGTGTATAGGGTGCCCATAAATAATTCAAACTGTGTTCATAAACAGAACTTTATTTACTCATGATTCACCAATCGGTACATAAATATTGAACATATTAATTAAACACAAATTATAAAAAGAGAAAAATAAACTAAAAGCGGATTATCCCAAATTACCTTTTTTTAAATTTCTTATCTAGAAACATTATCTCCATCTCTATATTCTTTATCTCTAATCTCTTCTCTTCTCTTATATCTATCTCAAAATATTATAAAACAAAGTCGCTTTTGTGTCTGTCTGAGTGACCGCGTTGTTCTCCTAAAATATGCAACGGATTTTGATGCGGTCTTCACCATTATTTATGCATTTACATTAACCAATAGCCATAAATGCTTACAAAAATCTTGACATTTAGTCAAGTCGTGAAAAACGCTTTTTAATTGTGTAGATATTGTTTTGAAAACTCTCCTAGAGCGTGGGCTACTTGAACTTTTTGACAATTCAAAAGTGCCTGTAAATGGTTTAATAAATGAATTGAGTTTGAGTTTGAAAAAACCTTACAAATATAATACATAATACCTAAAACTCTTTTGTAGAATTGTAAACTCTCAAACTGGAGGTGAAGAAACTGGCTTTTTTTATGTGGGAAATCATCAAATATCTTCTCCCGCTCTGGGTGGAGCAGGAGGGCGTGTCAGACTTTTACTGACTAAAACCCACCCGTGTTCGCTCAGGTACTGGCTTGTCCAAGAGAGAAGAGGCCTGTGTCCCTCCTGTGTCATCTGCATACATAGCATATGTTAATGATTTAAAATGTAAAGTTTTGTAGCATAGGGCCCGGTGTTATAATGATGCTCTAACTAAACTAGATTCCAGAATCTAGAAGAAACAAGCTTTATTTTTGATAGGAAAACAATTTGAGATTCTTTTGAGTTATGAAGATTGTTATTTTTTAATAATAACATTGTAGAGACAGACCAGTTAGAAGCGTAAATAAAGGTTGTCTAACTACGGTTGCCAGTTGCATTTAGTAACTACGATTGGTTGTCAAGGGGGACGTACCTCTACCTACTTCTTTGAGAAACGTCACCTGCTTGATGTTCAGCCGTGAAAGAGTCTCACTATTATATTGCCAATGTCATGTACTGTAATAGACCATCAATCGGCGTGGTTTATACAGTGAGAAGTTTGACCAGTGAACGTTTATTACGTTAGGACACACGTGTGACTACTGAAATTACACGTATCGTATAAAGCATATCTATTTTATATACAGGATAAGTTTTTATCCAGTGCGCAAACTGTAACCATGAATTCAGCATATCATTCTAGATCCCCAGCGCAGAAACTTTTAGTTGGTAATACAAAAAAAAAATCAGCTGTTCCATACATTTTGACCGCGTAGGTATTGCAATTTTCTATGAAACAGCTGATTTTTTTTTTTTTTTGTAAAACCGAAGTAAAATTTCTGCGCTAGGGGTCTAGAATGATATGCTGAATTCATGGTTACAGTTTGCGCACTGGACAAAAATTTACCCTGTATATCACGCCAACACTTAAGTCACGGTTTTTCGTGTAAAAATGGACTACTTAAACCGCAGAAAAGCGTGACTTGTGCGATTTTAGGTCACACTGTGCTACAAAATTATTTTTCAAAACAGTAGTGATTGCGAAATTAACAATTATTGCAAAATTAAAAGTACAACGCATATCATTATCATAATAAAATACACTGATAGTGTGATGATAAAACACACAGTTAATTTATTACAGTGTAATTTGCCGTCCGATAAACTTAGGTTAATTCGGCAGGTATTAGAAGGGCTCATAAAACGATAAATTCAGATTAACATTTCGTCTACCGTGACGTCATGGCTGCCAAAAACGTGATCATAATAATTTGCTTTGTGATCTTTTGCCGTACCCACACAAACATTTGAAGACACATGGTTCAACGATCAAAGACTTCTTGCACATACTGGATGTGGATGACTGAATGTATTGGCACTTTAGAAGAGGCCTAGAACAGTGAAGATTGATCAGATCACCCGCGAGGTGAAAATGCTCTTTGAAGTTTTTTATATACAGCTAGAACAAAGCACTTTTGTCTATTCGTTCCGATTTTCCATATCATGCAAATTTTAATGAATTATCAAAATAGACGGGATCAAAACAGTGAATGAAATCATGGCAAGAGATTCCCGATTACCCATTCAACCTAAGGGACATATTACTAAAACTATGACAATGCACTCTATGCAATGTACCTAAATTATGACTTCATCTAGTTTAAAAAAAATTTGATTGACGTGTAAAAGTGTTTGTACAAACCTACTTACAGAAATAAAATCATTTATCATTTATCATTTATGATGTTGAACTACAAAGCCATCAATTAAAGAAAATAACACGCAGTTGACGTGACCAAAAATTTGTATGACAAGAGAAGTCTGATTGTTTGTGATATATGGAAGATTGAAAGATGTTTCAATGATATTGATGATTTTGATGAAAATAGGATATAAAATATAGGAAGACAGGATGGCATGAGAATAGTAGTAAGTGATGGTATTGGCTGTGGTGTGTGAAGGATTTAGATAGAATTACTAATTAGGGTGTGATAACTGAGATGAAAGCAGATATAGAAGTAAGTAAGGAGAAAGATGATGTAATTTAATATAATTTGCGAAATAACCATGATTTTTTTATTTATTATCTATGATTAAAAAGCATTTTGCGTATACAGTACATACGCAAAACGCTTTATTGCGGTTGTATCGCTCGTCATTACTCATCAATCATTTTGTTTATAGTGCATTTATTGCACTCATTTATCTGTTTCCTTTAGAACATACTCCATTGATAAAGATACTATATAAAATGGTCAAAAACGTCAAAAGCAGTGTATTTGTTGTCTGAACAAGAAAACAAACAGGTGCGTAAGTGGAATTATTGTGGAGTTTTTTTTTTTTGTTTGAGTTTAAGACCATATTAATAAGTCAGTGTTATCCAGTGAATTTGTGCTTGTGCAATCTTCAGTACATTGATGTTATACCAATATAATGCTCAAAATTAAATCTTTAAACCCAACTTAGTTAGAATACCAAACTAAACTGGATAGCTAAGCAAAAGTGTTCCAACACCTTAATTCCAATCATAATTTTTTGCCTACAGAAAACATGAAATTCCTGCTACTCGCCGCCCTGGTGGCTGTGGCTGCTGCCAAGCCTGGGCTAGTCCAGCCTGGGCCCGCCGGCCCCGCGCCTGCTCCCAACCCTGAGGATGCGTTCTATCCCATCGCCATCGGCCCTGCCATCATTGACTCTTTCGAGCCGGTTGCTATTGGACCCGCCATAGTTGACAATTTCGAGCCCATTGCCATTGGACCCGCCATCGTTGACAACTTCGAGCCCATAGCCATTGGACCCGCTATTGTTGACAAGCCCGTCCCAGCTGTCCCGTCTTCTACTGGTCCTCTCGTGCAACTCATCCTGAACGTCAACGCTGGAAGTGCACCCGTCAGGCCCGTTCCCATCCCTGCTGAGCCCGTCCAGGTGGTTGAAGTCGCCCCTGAGCCCGTTCAAGTGGTTGAAGTCGCCCCTGAGCCCGTCCAGGTGGTTGAAGTCGCCCCCGTGCCCGTTGAGCCCGTCGACATCGCAATCCCCATCCTCCCGGAACCTGTCAACCTCCCCGCAGACCTCAACTAAACTTCAAACCTTAATAATACCTGTAAACAACAGATCTTTTTTGTTTTATAGCATTGGAGCAATGTCATATTTGATTAAGTTGCGAAGCTTATTCTAGTTTTTCATAGATCCATATCGCTTTAAAACTAATGTGTAATGTGATTCATAAAATGAGCAGCAATAATACTAAAGCAAGCAATGAATAAAGGTTATTTTCCAGAAGCAGTTATTGTGCTATCATTTCCTTGTCTCCTACGGTATAAACCCTGTCTTGTGATGAGTTGTGGCGCCTTTTAAGTTGTTCAAGTTATTTCCTTGAACTTTTAGCCTCCGGGAATATTTGTTATTTCTTAATTAATTATCTTTTATTATTTTGTTTGTCACCGTAATCTGAAGTATTCACAAGACTTACCTACCTAAGTTTATCTTAATAACAAGTTGTAAAAGATAACGGATAACGATAATCCGCTATTATTAATTTTTGCCTTGATACTTGGGTTCAGAAGCTACTACCGATGTATCATAACAGCCAAAATACGTCCACTGCTGGACATAAGCCTCCCCCAAAAGGGGGGGATTTGCCATAATCGCCACGCTTGGCAGGCGGGTTGGCGATCGCAGTATAGTGGTAAAATGCAAAGAGAACGCTGCTGTCCATTCTCTAGTAAGTCCCACAGTCGCCTTCTACGACACCCACGGGAAGAAATGGGATGGTGCTATTCTTTTACGTCCGGCATCACACGGAACAGCACGGCACGGCATATTTGACTATGAAATAATAATAATAATACCTACGTACCTTTGCCATCGAGATTCTATCTAGCTTATTTTTTATTTATTTAGACGAGTAAAAGTGATCCTGATATATTATTTTATTTTCAGAATTAACAATATCATTTCATTTCGTATATAAATTCGTTTTTAAAAATTAATGATAGCCATGTTTTTACATCGCTATCATTAATTTTCAAAATCTAATTTAACATCGTAGCCAACTAGCCAGGATTTCTCCTGGCTAATTGGCTACGAGGTTGTGCCTATGCAAGTAGTCTCCGTTAGACAGAAGAGCACAGTCAGTAATAATGTGTCAGATTGATTCCCCCAGACGGTGGCATGACCGACAGATGTCAACCGTACCATCCTTTCACAATATATTTCCGGTAGTGAACATGTCATTATTATTAGGAAATATTTGTTTTATAATCGGTGGTTACTTTGGTTTAGGTATTAAATAACGCTCTTTAGAGCTTATTGCACATCCCTCTACACGTGCAGCCTATGGGCAAAGTATACTCGTGCTGCATACAGCGCCCTCCCCGTCCAGTTCAATAATGCGTTCAGGGCGGTGTTGAGGCTGCCCCGCCACTGCAGCGCATTTATTGCATTTATTGGTAATCTCGTACATAATAACAAATGAATGACTGACTTAGGCGGTAATCTGCTAAAGTTTAACACTAATAAACGAATAAGTAATATGTAAAATAGATATAAATGAAATCGGGCATGAATAAATGTTCAAATTTCATTATAACACAATTCTATTAGGAGACCATTGACCGACCAATGATCGACCATTATGAATTTAGCAGATTACGAACTTTTAGCAAAATGACAATGGGATCGTGTTGGAATGACGAATTTATAAAAATAGCAGACTTGGGCCCCAGGGCGGTGTTGAGGCTGCCCCGCCACTGCAGCGCCTCGGACATGTTCGCGGAGGCGCGCACCGACTGCTTTCACGCAACATTGCACAAGCGGTGTGCGTCTCTGGTGCGCAGAGTGCGGGGCAGCGCCAACACCGTCCTGGCGATGATCGCCGATAGAGTGGATTGTCCTTATGTCCGGCAATGCTGCAGTAGACATATTGTTATCTTGTGAGTGTTCATTTTTGTCTGTGCTTGTTATCCTGTCTATATCCTTGATTGTCTGTATATGAGTCTTGTTACTTGAATTAAAAACATTTTATTTATTTTTATTTTATTATTTATTAGACTATAAGCACGATACAGTAACACTATCAGCATCCTCATGCATGACACAGAGCTTTTTTATAAGATGTATAATTATTGATTTTATTGCCATTATATGGTGTATTTTATGAAATAAGGTGAAAAATACTATGACTCAAAATATGACGTGCAATACGAATCTGTCGAAATATACGGTGACAGTAGCTTTCCTTCTTTCGATATTATCATGTTTAGCCCTTAATATCCCCAGGAACATTTACTTCCCGGGCGTGATCAGCAGTGGCCTATGTGGAAAGCTCTCAATCGATTGAGTGCCCAAGTAGGCCTCTGCAGACACAATTTGTCGAAGTGAGGGATTACTGACCCGGTGCGAGTGTAGTGCTTCTGATCAAACCATGTCCCACTTACTGAAGTGTCCTAAGTGCCCGTTAACCAGGACTTCACCTGCACCTCGGATAACCTAAAGAATGTCACTGTTGCAATGCCACAATCATTCATTTATAATTCGATCGCGTAGGGAAACTTCAAGTATAGCCCTCTCCATTACCCTTTGCGTGACTTTTAGCCTTCTAAGGAGGCCCATTGTGAGCGACAAGATTTCAGTGACATAGGTCATCACTGGCTTACACTCACTGGTCAAAGACTTTAGTCTTGAGACACTGCGATATACGGGACGATAAGATATTGCGTAGCTTCCCGAACGCTGGTCTTACTTAGAGCTACGATCTCCCCTGAATGTGCTTTACAGACAGCTTGATTCTATCCTACTCTTTATATTTAACTATCCTGAAAGCACGGTCCTGCGAAAAACCTTACTGATTTGTTAACGTTTTACCACTCCCTTAGCTGAAACTGTGTATATATAATTAGTTCTGACACGAGAAATAACTAGAAGAAGAAAAAAAACTGAAAGTCATCCTTTTGGACCTGATTTTTTTTATTTGCCGTCGGTGCCTAAACTAGAAAGGTTGTTTACGCTGTCGCGTTTCTTATTCCATCCAATTTAGAGAAACGGACTTACCAACTGAAGGAACACTGGTGGGTTTTAGTCAGTAAAAGTCTGAAACGCCCTCCTGCTCCACCCAGAGCGGGAGAAGTTTTTTTTCAAACTCAAACTCAAACTCAAAGCATTTATTTCAATTAAACCATTTACAGGCACTTTTGAATTGTCAAAAAGTCGATCAGTTGGAAAGTTGAAGCTAGTTGCCCATTCCAAAACGTAGATCTCTATGGAGAAGAACGGGCAAGAAACTCCACGGACACTCTTTTAAAATCAAGTTGAAATATTACAAAATCTTGGGAACATTATTCTTGTTGCTTCTGTATGTGAGAACAATGTAAAAAAATGTAATTATAAACAATTCTAAATACAAGATAAAAATAAGCCCTGGAAGTTAGGAGATGACCAGTCTCAACCGACAGCGCCCGTTCACGAACTTGACACGTGGATCAGCACCATCCAGCTCAACCATTTTGTAGGGAACCGAATGATCCAACACACGCGCCACCATCAGTGAGACATTTATGTGAGCATGACATACTCTCAACTGCCATGCTTTTTCAAGTCAACGTACATTATAACAACACAATAAACGGATGCATGGTACTCACATTTACAAAATTCAAACAAAATGCTTCTAAATTATACAAAACTATAGTTTGCAATCTATTTGAAATATTAATAAAATTTGATTTCCTAAAAGAAAGAAAAAACATTTAATATATATTGACGTATATAAAGTAAGTAACACTTGGTTCAGCAAAAATAAAACACTCGTAATGTCACAAAAATTATAATATCATGAACAAAAATGTTCGTAATGTCAGAAAAAATAAAAAAGGGAAGCTTCTCTTTCAAATATTAAAATTTTAACTAGTATGCCCAGGTGGCTGTGGAGCAGGACCAGCATTAAGCCAAGCATTTTTATCGACGATATAATCATCTAACTTATAATATGCTTGTCTACATAGTGTGCGTTTAATGCATGATTTAAATTTCTTTTCATTTAGTTCAAGAATATCGACTGGTATTTTATTATAACATTTCACACAGTACCCCATAAAAGAAGTGTGTACTTTAGACAATCTGAAACGTGGTTGATCTAATTTGTTCCTATTTCTAGTGTTAAAATTGTGCCTATCACTTATCTTACTAAAAAGATGTAGATTTTTCCGAACATACATAATGTTTTCATAGATATATTGACAAGGTACCGTCATGATGTTAATTGTTTTGAACAGTTCCCTTAGAGATTCGCGTCTGCGGAGGTTATAGATGGCTCTGACGGCCCTCTTTTGCAGAATAAAGATCGACTCAATATCCGCAGCCCGTCCCCATAGCAAGATACCGTAAGACATGATGCTATGAAAGTAACTAAAATAGACCAGTCTCGCGGTATCCACGTCTGTTAATTGGCGGATCTTCCAAACAGCGTAAGCGGCAGAACTTAGCCGCCCTGCAAGTGATGTTAAATGAGGACCCCACTGTAGCTTTGAGTCAAGCGTGATCCCCAGGAAAACCGTCTGTTCGACGAATTCTAGTATCTCCTTATTCAATACAACATGACATTCACTACTTCTAACATTCGGTAACGCAAATCTTATGCATTTCGTTTTCTTTCCATTTAATACCAAATTATTTACAGTAAACCAATTATGAACCTTAACTATAGCATTATTTACGTCGTCAAGCTCCTGTGCACGTCTTTTAACTTTAAAAATCAGTGATGTATCATCAGCAAATAACACCATTTGAGGTCGGTTTTTTAGTAAAAAAGGTAAATCATTTATATATACTAAAAAGAGGAACGGACCCAATATTGAGCCCTGCGGTACACCCATTTTGACTTTTAAGCCCAAGGAATTCACACCGTTTATTTGAACTTGCTGCAGTCTATCATTCAAGTACGATTTTACTAAGTTAAGCGCAAGTTCACCCAGTCCGTAATGCCGAAGTTTCAAGAGAAGTGTTTCATGATTCACGCAATCAAACGCCTTGGATAGGTCGCAAAAGATACCTATTGCATCTTGCGCCTCTTCCCATGCGGTAAAGATGTGTTTCAATAAGGTGACACCAGCGTCGGTTGTGCAACGTCCTTTGGTGAAACCATACTGTTGATCGTGTAGGATGTTATTACGATTAAAATGATTGAGCATTTGGTTTAACATAACTTTTTCAAACACCTAGCTGAAAACCGGCAAAATCGATACGGGTCTATAATTATTAGTATCTTTGCTGTCTCCAGATTTGAAGAGTGGAATAACTTTACTGTACTTCATTAAATCCGGGAAAACCCCTTGATCAACACACAAATTAAATATTAATGCCAAATAGGGTGCAACTGTCTCAATAATGGATTGACAAACTTTAGTAGACATGCCCCACAAATCTTCGGTAATTTTGATCTTAAGTTGCTTAAATGCCTTTAAAACGACCACCGGGCTTATATGATTAAATTTGAATTCCACGGGACAGGCTGAGACATTCGCTCTTAAAAAATCAATAGCAAGTGCGGGCGAAGAATTTAAAGTTTCTGTAGTTTTAATAGGAATATTGGTAAAGAAAGTTGCAAATTCCTGAGCAACATCGATGTTATCACTAATGAGACCGCGGGAAGTGTCCAGTGTGTAATCATTATTATGCCTTTTGCTTCTGTTCGTTTCATTGTTAATAATTTTCCAAACTGCCTTAATTTTATTATCTGCTGATTTAACCTTGTGGCTAAGGAATGAAGCTTTAGCTACTTTGCAGATATTTTTAAAAGTTTTAGAGTAAGTAGCAACATACTTAGTAAAAGTTTCTGTGTTAATAAACGGCTTAAGGCCATACAGTTCAAATAATCTTTCTCTACTTTTTCTGATTCCTTTAGTTGCCCAGTCACTGAATAAGAATTTAGGGCAAATAGTTTTAGATTTCTGCTTAAAAAAATGACTGAACTCAGTTTGGACTAATGAAAATAATTCTTTGTACATAATATTACCATTATTCAAATTTAGGCCCTCAACACTTAACTTGCTGATTAAAGTGCTATTAAACTTATTTAACTTACCCGATGTTATAGGTCTAGTTTGTATCTGTACTTTTTGAATTGGTGTGTTGGACTCAAAAGTAACGGTTTGACCGCTGTGATCAGAAGGGAGATAATTTACAATGGCTTTATCTAAATAGTCGCAGTCGCAAAAAACATTATCAATACATGTAGCAGTAGCCGTAGTTATTCGCGTTGGTTCCAAAAACACATTTGAAAGATTGAATGATTTAAAGAGGCTTAACAATCTGCTACTATTTGAATTATTTTCCAAAATATTAATATTAAAGTCCCCACAAATAATTACTGATTTATTACCAGTTGCAAGTTTTGCCAAAACATCTTCCATTACTGACTCAAATATAGAGTAGAATTCAAATATAAAGTTGATGATTTCCCACGCAAAAAATAAATATAAAACCCGTTACATACTTTCTTAAAAGTTTTACGTCAATTGCATCAGCACTTTGATCAACTGGAAACAACAAGACAAGTCACAAACCGATAATATTGACGGGTGCCATAAATTAGCTTAATGTATTAATCAACAACTTCCTTGTAATTATCCGTTAGTTTAGGCGCAAAGTATTATCTTCTGAGATTACCAAAATTAAAAGTTTGAGTATTTTGATTTGATAACAATTTCATATAAAACAGTGTGAATTCTAATCGAAGACCATACTTTGTATTTTGCAAGTAAACTAAACACAAGTAAGTAGTTTTATAGTATGAATTAAATATTTTTAAATTTGACATATGTTGCCTAGATATATTTTACTTTTATTCGAGGAAGATTATCCATAAGCAATGTATTTGTGTACAGATTTACTCAAATTTATATTTTGTTTCCAGAAATGAAATTCCTACTGACTGTAGCTGCCGTCATCGCCGTGGCCGTCGCTGTGCCCACACAGCGCGGTCTAGTGGCCCCCGGACCTGCCGGTCCCGCCCCTGCCCCTGAAGACTCCTTCGTGCCTATTGCCATCGGACCTGCTATCATCGACTCCTTCGAGCCCGTCGCTATTGGACCCGCCATCGTCGACACTTTCGAGCCCATCTCTATCGGACCTGCCATTATCAACCCCGTTGAGGGCATCGCTGTCGGACCCGCCATCGTTGACGGTTCTGAGCCCATCTCTGTTGGACCCGCTGTCATTGACTTCCCCCTGCCCGAGGGTGCCCTGGCTGAGGAGTCCGCTATCGTCCCCAGCCCCGTGTCCGTCGTTGAAGGCGTCGCCAGTGAGATCACTTCCGGCAGTCCCCTGATCCAGATCTTCGTGAACATCAACCAGGCCGCTCCTGAGTCCAACCCCATCTCCGTCGGACCCGCCACCGCCCCCGAGTTCGTCGAGATCAAGCCTGAGCCCGTCCAAGTCGTGGAGGCCGCCCCTGCACCCGTGCAAGTTGTCGAAGCTGCCCCTGCGCCCGTGCAGGTTGTTGAGGTCGCCCCCGTGCCGGTTGAGCCCGTCCAGATTGGTGTCCCCGTCATCCCTGAAGCCGCTGTCGTCCTCCCCGAGGAACTCAACTAAACTACACTACTAAACGTTATTAGAATTAAGAAGAATTACCTTAAGTACTTTGTTGACACTCTGCTGCCAACATGACACGTTTGTACACCCTTGGAGAGACTAAATACACGATTTGAATCATCAATTATATTTTTGTTCTTTCTATTTTCCTAATTTTATGACCTCGTTGGATATTTTGTATTCTTGGCTGCCAGTTGCAAAGAATACAAAATATTACCTAGTAGTTGAAAGCAAATATAATACTTACTATTTAATTATAAGAACATGGTATGTACTTATTTTGCATTGTAACTTAAGTAAGTACTTATAAAATTTGTATTCCATAAACTTTTTTTTTTCAATTTCGTTCAATTTATTCAGCTTATTAGCTTATGAAAAAGCTCACCGGACACTTCCGGTAATTAGTGGATAACCTTCAAATGGGTCATGGTAGAACTAATGGTTCGGACATTCTCAGATGGCTTAAATACGCATGTCCGGGTTGAAATCCACTACGAAATGTTTAACTAACAACTTGATATTTTTTTCTACAATAGATACGATCAAAATATTAGGAGGGGCCTGCGTTGTTTTTTAAATAAAATTAAATGTAAGTTAGTTTAAAAAAATAAACACCTCTAAAATATTGACATCGGTGCCGCGTCCGGCCCCATATTGCGGCGGAAATTAATTTTTATAATTTTTTGTCTAATACATGGCACTAATTTGCATGTATTCACAAACAAGTAGATAATTATTAACTCAGTTTATAATATTCCTACGCCATAATAGGCCTTAGTAGACAAGTTACATCTGGTTGTCTTCACGTCCGACGTTTAGAATTGATATCAGTGGCGCGCACCGATCCGTTCATATATCCTGTATTCTAGTGACTGCGAGAATAGCTGTTCGAGTAATGTAAACTACTAAACTATCAGTTGCGCCGCATCGGTGGTAAGGCTATCACGTCTGTGCGTCTCCGTGCCACTCTTTTATTATGGTACGCAATCAGTTTCGGTGGCTTGGTATACCCTTACATTTGATTTCGGTGAATCCATTTTCTCCACAACTATTTGAATTAATATTTTTAAATTATAATAAAAGTATGTCCTATATGTTTTTGATTTCAATAAAAGATGTTGATGTATTAACAATTCGGGTTAATTTTGAAAATATCTAAGATTTTGCTAATTACTTTGATTTCAGTGGCCTTGCCTGCCTTACCTACATACATGACTCACTGTGGAGTTATGATCGTACAGAACAGGTTCATTAAAAAAATTAAAAGTGACCTCACTGATGAAAAGTGCATAATTCACTGCGACTTTAGTGAAAATTACAGCACAAAGTACGCTAGTGAAATTCAAGCCATTCATTTCGGGGGTAACCGCCAACAAATAACCCTGCACACTGTGGTCATTTACTATCGTAAAAATGGACTTCTAAAAGTTCAGTGGATATGTACATTAACAGAGTCATTACGCCATGATGCACCAGCCATTTGGGAGCATGTACTTCCGATTTTAAAATTCATAGAAGATGAAAATCTCAATATTCGTATGCGTGCGTCCGAAAACGTAAAATGTTTTATATAATCAGCAAACTCCACTAGTACCTTCCCAGTTTGACTAGTATTACATGGAATTATACAGAAAGCGGCCATGGAAAAGGAGCCCTGGATGATGTCGGTGCAACACTCAAAAGAACAGCTGATCGAATAGTTGCTCAAGGCAATGATATCGGGGTGTTGTGTTCCACACGCGCCTCAAAGAGATGTCAGCACCAACTGATGGGGCCCGCAAGGGCCGATGCCTGCCAGGGGTGCGGGTTGTTCGCAAGAGATACCGCGGCCCCTGGCACACAGGCAACTGAGGGAACACGGGTGGGTTTTAGTCAGTAAAAGTCTGCCCACCCAGAGCGGGAGAAGTTATTTGATGATTCCCCACCCAAAAAAAAAAGGCAATGATATCACAAGCTTATCATCATTGATGACTCATCTGAAATCTGTTCAAGGTATTAACGAAAACTACTAACGATTCCGGTATTTATGAAAAAGAGTTGTTGATTCCATCTGATCTCAAGCAATTTGCAGGGACTATGAAAGTTCATCAGGCAGTATGGCACGCCAATGAGCCCAACCAACTATCGATGAGAAAAATGAGTTGCGCCGAAAGTGACTGTAAAAATAATTCAGTGTCGTGTGAACATGGGTATCATGTAGGATTATACATCATCGGTGAGCATACTGACAGACTGCTGACTGATAGAACCGACAAGAACAAGGCTGACAAGATCGATCTGATTAAAAAGTCAAGTCAAGCCAAAAAGGTAGTGGAGTTGGTGCAGCTAAATCTAATAAACCGCAAATTTTATCGAATATTCTGATTCAACCTGGTAGTAGCTATTCTGTTGATCTTGCTGATGAATTCTATGAAACCAAGCAGCGCCACTCCCAAACCTTAACATCAGACATTGGGTTGCATGAAAGTGACAGCTTCTGGACGCGTGTGTCGACTGATTGTGAAAATATTGCTCCAACGGTAATGAATGAAGTATTATCCAAAATTGTAAACTCCAAAGAAAGCAGTGACGAGGAATATAACATTTTTTAATTAAGGATTGAAAACTGTAACATAAAGTTTTTGTAAGTTTTTATTACATTGTTAATGCTGGGTGCTTATTATAAGTACCTAAAAACTTATTTAATTATGTAAAAATGAACAGGAAAAGTATTTTTTTAATAAAAATACAAATATTATTAGTTTATTATGTGCCTTCTATTTGTTGGTGTTGTTGAAAAGACTGATTTTTCTGTGATTTTTGTAGTGATTTTGATAAGTAAATTGTCTGTGACTAAGCTAGATCTCAACTAAGACTTCAGATTTTTTTTTAAGTTCGTATATTGTTAGTTTAAGACTACCTACTATTTTTAATTCCTTACATTTAATGTAATAATTTAACGCTTCCTTCCAAAGTTGATTTTTGCAAATTTTCCTATAACCTAATAAATGGGGACATAAATGTCTTGATTAAATAAAATGTTTTATTGTAAAATTAACCTGCAATTTCTTACAGACCATATTTTCATAGTAGTACGTACTTATGCAGTTAATATATATTTAGAAAATAGTCTTTGAAATATAAATTATTTGCTATATTTGATTACGATGATAAGAATATTGTTTTCGGTGAACACCAATTTTTTAGATGAAATCCCTTCATATCCATTCGGTCTATACGACTCCCTCTACTACTAACATGCTTTAAATGAACTCTAGATTTGATATTTCATGTTAACAATGCCTAAATTTAAAAAAAAATTGTCACCAAAGTCAACCAAATAATGAGTCTCCTGATAATGACCTGGCTACTAAAAAAAAAAAAAAAATTGGTACCAAAGGTACGTTTTGTTTTATAGCGGCCATCTACAAAGCCCCACATACGAAACTTCACATCAACAAATGTGGAAAACACAAAAAGTAAAGTGGCGCCATCTACAATGCCATATGCGAACTACTCAAGACTTTAAGTCACACCGCAGCTACATCACGCAAGCAGAGTTTACCACGCAATCTACATATATACAAGATCCCGACATCAATCGTCGGGTCCACCAGACACAACACCCGTCTGGTCGGAGGATCCTCCCTTTTTAATAGCGTATGCGTGAATTTACACCCTGTTCCTCATACCTCTATACTGGTGACGCCGACGTGATATATATATTAGATCGATGATTTTTGCTACCTTATTTTACATTTCTGTACACCACGACCACAAATGAATGAATTCCACCGGTTTTTTGTTGTTATATTAATTAACGTTAACTGAGCTGAGAGAGAGTGTGATGTGGCAGTGGTAGCCCAGTGGTAACGGCCGCGACTTACGAGTTGAAGGTCGTGGGTTCGAACCCAAGCAGGCACTGTACATTATGTAAATTATTTCATCACCACTGCTCTCAAAACGGTGAAGGAAAACATCGTGAGGAAACCGGCATGTCTTAGCACCAACAAATTCGAAGACCAAATGCCCACACTGAGCCCGCGTGCTGGCCCACTCCCTCTCACAGAGAGGAGGCCTGTGTCCCATCAATCGGAACATTATAGGCTGCTGATGAGGTGAGAGAGAGAGAAAGAAAACAACTTGTTCCAGACAAAAAATATTACAAAATTTTAATTCCGAAAAGTTTAAGCATCCGTAGAATAAAAGAAGCATCGAAACACAAGTGACGAATAATTACAAAATAATATCTCCTTTTGGTCGATTTCAAAATAAATGTTGTATTTGTTCAATATCTTCATTATGCACACAAAACGATAAAATCATAAACAAAATAACTGACCATAAACTATACATGTTCTATACATAGAAAATAAAATTGGAGTGTCTGTTTGTAATATTAAAATAACTGGTTTTTGCTTTAAGCATATGAATATATATACGGTAGATATACCAAAATAACATTTTTTACAATTTTTGTCTGTCTGTCTGTCTGTTTGTTCCCGCTAATGTCTGAAATGGCTGGACCGTTTTTGACGAGACTTTCACTGGCAGTTAGCTGATGTAATAAGGAGTAACTTAGACTACTTTTATTTTAGAATTTTTATTGGTTTTTATTTATATAATATAAATAATAGTAAAAAAACTCTTCCGCGCGGACGAAGTCGCGGGCACAGCTAGTAATTAATAAGTAAGGATCGTAACAGGACTAGCAAGTGACCAATTGATGATGAAAGTGGTGTGATGACCCAGGACCTACCGAATTATTTTTTAGATTTTAGGATATTATCTACTTACATCATTATTTTCATTAAAACCGTTCAACTAATTTTTTTTACTTATTTTATTTTTTACTTAAGTTTTTAGTTTTTACTTAATATTTTTTTTTCATAGTGTACATTACTTTAATAGTCATCATTTGATACCCATATTGAGGGGGTTGCGAAAAAATATGTAATCCGCCATTTTGTAACGGCGGCAATCTTGGATTTACAATGATGCCTACTGATTAAATTACATTGTATTGTTATCAAAACTAAAGGTGTGTACTAAATATCAGATCAATCTGCCAACAAGAAGGGTAAAATTTCAAGTACATGACCCAAAAAAAAAAAACAGGGCAAGCTAAATAAAACCATTTAAAAACACGACTGCGTAAAAAGTGAACTTTAAAAAAGATGGAAACAAGATAACAATTTGATTGACTTATTATTATGCTAAACAAATGAGAGCAAATAAATATGAATTGCTGTTGAATACGCTTTGGACACAATTTGGAAACTTTGTTTCAGATTATATAATGATAAAAAAGCGTGACCCTTATTTTCGTGGGACAATAAAATACTGTGTGTTTTATAACCAAAATATATTTAATGTCTTTATTTTAGGTCAACGGCTTGATTACTATCCCTCAATTTTCACGTCAAGTCTTAGGTTCAAAGTAATAAAAATCTCACCGTGATAACTAAGGTGAAGTGAGCTTAAAGTGAGCTGTCAGTAGTAATAATCCCAAACATCAGATGGATTGACAGTTAACTTCACGGTCACTTCACCTCTGTTCTCAGAGTGAGATTATTACAGAACACATCGGCTGATTTGACTTGGAATTTCACAGCACTTTCATCAAAATTTCAATTAAATCTTATAATAGTAGATCTAAGGAGACAGGAAAAAAAAAACAATAAATGTTTACATTTCAGATCTTTAATGTGTTTCGATATTTCGGACATACAAGCGTTTCAAGGTGTTGGTAGAAAGTCCAAGGAATCTAAGTTCAAACAAGTTTAGATGTTAAATTGTCATTCGCAGTGGCTTCATCGCGATGAAGACGTTTAGTTGAGTTCCTCGGGGAGGACGACAGCGGCCTCGGGGATGACGGGGACACCGATCTGGACGGGCTCAACGGGCACGGGGGCGACCTCGACAACCTGGACGGGCTCTGGAGCGGCTTCAATGACCTGCACGGGCTCAGGGGCGGCCTCAATAACCTGCACGGGCTCGGGGGCGGACTCCACAATTTGGACGGGCTCAGGCTTGATCTCGACGAACTCGGGAGCGACAGCGGGTCCAACGGAGATGGGGTTGGATGCGACGGCCTGGTTGATGTTTAGAATGATCTGGATCAGAGGAGTTCCGGAAGCGACCTCGGCGGCGACACCTTCAACGACGGACACGGGGCTGGGGACGATAGCGGGCTCCTCAGCGAGGGCACCCTCGGGCAGGGGGAAGTCAATGATTGCGGGTCCAACAGAGATGGGCTCGAAACCCTCAACGATGGCGGGTCCAACAGAGATGGGCTCGAAACCCTCAACGAAGGCGGGTCCGACAGCGATGGGCTCGAAACCATCGACGATAGCGGGTCCGACCGAGATACCCTCAATGGGGTTTATGACGGCGGGTCCGATAGCGACGGGTTCGAAAGAGTCGATGATGGCAGGTCCGATGGCAATAGGCTCCGGGGCGAAGGTGGGGCCAGCAGGTCCAACGGGCACAAGACCGCGCTGTGTGGGCACAGCGACGGCCACGGCGATGACGGCAGCAACAGACAGCAGGAATTTCATTTCTGAAAACAGAACATTTTTATTTTATTTTGTTCTGGTGGCTTACAGCTAACAATACAAAAATGTTAGAAATGACATGAATCTTTGAATTTATTAATATGGTAGATAGTTTACTTACATTTCTAATACAATTATAAAACAGTAAAACGTATAATGTGAGAAGGGACAAAAACGATTAAAACTCAAGTACTTACTTATGCTGCTTGTTTATAGCTGCAAAGATACAAAGTATCTATTGATTTTCGACTAGAATCCACGACATTTATACTAAATTTTTATCAGAGTAAATGATAACATGATTTCATTTTATTGTTATAATCAAGTTTTATGGCTGGGAAGGTGGTGTGGAAAAACCTATGAAGTACGTTTCGAAGTACACAGCTAACTTTGATTATTGTAAGAAAATGATTGATTGAGTTTCATCTCGAATTTTTTTATCATCTTTCTAATGATTTTCCTAAGTAGAAACGAATCAGCATATTATAAGCAACGCAGAGCAAATTTGCCTCAAGAGTCGGAAAATCAGCTGCCTAGTTTGAACTGGTCGCCATTAACTAATTGTGAGGATTTTTTAACTTTTGTCAGCTTTTCGACTCTCTGTGTTCCTGTACTTATATTTTGCCATAGGGAGTTGTTTCAAGAAATAAGACCCAAGTTCTGCTTTATGAGCAAAATATTCGTTAACCCTAGGACGAACATTTTATATTTCTAACAAGATTTGTGTCTTGACAAGATACCGTACTTGTTTAATTCTCTCCTTAAACTATTATAAATTTGTTTCGCTCTTCAGTTCTATTTATCCCTCTTCAGTTACAATAACTCTTGCTTCCTTCTACTCCTCTTCCTCCTTAGTCAGTGTTCCTCCATCCCCCATCACCCATCTGATAGAAAAGATTTTTTTTTTTTTTAACTTACCCACACTATCTTTACAGGATGACCCAATACAATAGTGGTTTCCAAACACACACCAAATAAATTACAAAATCAACTTACGACCTACAATAAAACTCAAAACTTTAAAAATACCAAGCAACACTAACTCTATTAACTGAAGTCAGATTGCAGAATTATATATAATACCTACCTATGCAATAATTATCAAACTAAACCCAAAATACAAAATCAGACTTATCACAGAATGTTAATATTTAAATATAACTAACAAAATTCAACAAAACTCTTGCGAATTCACTCAAATTGCACGAAAATATGTCAATTCTTTCATGCACTTCGTTTAGTACACTTATTGTGCGGGTGAGGGGTGTTTTTAACCGACTTCCAAAAGGAGGAGGTTCTCAATTCGTCGGAACCTTTTTTTTTTTTTTTTTTTTTTTTTTTTTTTTTTTTTTTTTTTATGTATGTTCCCCGATTACTCGAAGATGGCTGGACCGATTTGGACAAAAAAAAAATTGTTCGAAAGGGTATACTTCCCAGGTGGTCCCATGATCATCAAGTCAGGATCTGATGATGGGATCCTGGAGAAATAGAGAGAACTCTTCAAATTTTATGGGCACACTTGAAGCAATTTGTGTAGTTTTTGGAAGAGTACTTTCTCGGAGTGGTTCCATTTCAATTTGGTGAAGATCTGATGAAGAACTTCGGAGATAGGCAACGGAACTCCTCAATACATGATAGCAAATGGACAGGGATTGCTGAAATCTCATGTCTGCCAATTGTTTACACCAGTTAATAACATTACATCACGCCGGTACGCTGTGAAGGGACAGCACATGTGAACCACTAAAAAGTGAAAAATAAAAATCTTTTTTCATAAAAAAAACTGACTTTGGATATGTATTTTAATTTTTTGTCACCGCCTTCCGAAATTTAAGTTATTTTTCACTTTTTAGTGTTTTTTTGGAAGTCGGTTGTGTTTTTTGACAGCAGATTGGTTTTGGCAGCAGGCACGGCCAGCAGTGGCGGTCGCCGCCGCCGCCACACGTACCGGTCTGGCACGCACAGCTTCAAGTGACGCAGCACACCTGGGTTATGATCTACTCCACGCAGGAGCTTTAGCGCATACGCCGCAAGTGTAAATTCCCGGCGCACTCTGAGTTCATTGTACCCCACCATACCCAGTACAAACAGTGTAGGATACATCAGCGGGTAAAATGCATAAACCCCATAAAGTTTAAAATACAAGTGTCTTGTAAATTTATTCTGCACTCGCTCCAGCATGATATTATATTTCGCTTCATGAGGCGCCCAAATCACCGCACTGTGTTCCAAGTGACTCCTTACCAAAGCGTCATACAGCACCCTGAGCGTGGTAACGTTCGTGAATCCCTGCGACTGTCTCAACACGAAACCCAGGTTTCTGTACGCCTTTTTGCAAATCTTAACTATATGATCCCGAAAAGTTAGATCCGGGGTAAGCAGTACTCCTAGATCACGTACCTGAGACACTCGCTGCAGCGGCGCTTCCTCTACATTGTATTCGTAGACTAAGGCCGTCTTCGCGCGCGTAAATGTCATCACTGAGCATTTCGCTGTGTTGAAATAGAGTTTATTTCTATGGCTCCACTCTATCACTCTATCTATGTCCTCCTGCAATCTCTCACAGTCCGACTCACCCTTGACCTCGAGCAGCAATTTGAGGTCATCCGCAAACAATAAACATAAACTATGTTTGACTACGTCAGGTAAGTCATTTATCATTAAAATAAATTCGAGAGGACCCAAATTGCTGCCCTGACTCACGCCTGACCTGGTGTAGTATGGCTCGGATTCGAACCCGTTGTAGTCAACGTACTGCTGTCGGTCTTTCAAGTAGCTGGCGAAGAACTGTAGTAGGTGCGGAGTGCAACCAATTTTCGCCAGCTTCATTAGCAGTACATCATTGTCGACGGTATCAAACGCCTTTTTAAAATCAAAATATGCCGCGTCTACCTGCACACCAGCATCGACAGCCGGCACCACCCTCGCCATGAAGTTAAGCAGATTAGTGGCAGTGCTACGCGCCGGCCGGAACCCGTGCTGCGCGTCCGATAGCTGTGCGCTCACTTGAGCCTGCACGCAGCGTTGGATGGCCGACTCGAATACTTTTGCAGGTGTCGACAACACTGCCACCGGTCTGTAGCCACTGACATCCGGACCTGACTTACCCTTCGGAACCGGAATCACTCGCGTGATTTTCCACCTAGGCGGAAACGTTGCTTGTTTTAAACAAGTATTAAAGATATGATGCAGGGGCTCAGCCAGCACCCTGCCGCAGTCTCTGAACAGAAAAGCTGGAATGCCATCGGGGCCAGATGAGCGCTTTGGCTTGAGCTTTATGAGGGCTTCCCTTACGTCTTGAAGACCGATGGTCTCAATGTGCACTCGCAAACTGTTCGTTTCCGCCTCTGCCCCCGCCGCCCGCGCCTCCAGCCGCGGCCGCTCTTTATTATACACCGACTCAAAAAATGACGCAAATTGCCGAGCACACTCCTCATCCGAAAGTTGTTGACCATCCTTTATGATAATTTGCCTGTTTAACCTACTTCGTTTGGACCTAATATACTGCCAGAATGATTTTGGATCTTTTGAAAATTGGTTTTGTATTTTAAACTTGTGTTCTTTGTGTGCAATTTCAATAGATTTTTTAATACGAGCTCTGTACTTTGAAAATTCAGAGTAATTGCTATCCAGCTTTGTTTTTTTGAACATTTTATGAAATCTGGCTTTATTCTTTAAATCTCGTATAATATCTGCGGTGTACCATTCCGGATAAACGTATTGAGAATTTTCACGTTTGGGTTTTTTCCAGGGCACACATCTATCAAAAATATCAGTCAGTTTATCATAAAAAATATTCAACATATCCTCCAAATCATGCATGTCGTAAATCATACTCCAATCGGTGGAAGCCAACATAGAGTATAGCAACTCGTAGTCGGCTCGATAGAAGTTCCACTGCGGCCTAACACTGCGTGCTGTGGGACTGCCGCCAGCAGAGGGCGCGGTCGGGGCGAATGCGGTGGGTGCGGGGAGCGTGCGCTCACAGTGTACGTCGACCGCGAGCGGCGGGTGATGCGCGTCAACGAGCACGAGCGCGTCGTCGGCCGCTACACCGACACCTCCCCGCTAAAACCTGTGCTCAAAACCAAATCCAACTGACGACCCAGATGGTTTGGCACTGTGTTACTTTGAGTGAATTCGCAATACGACACAAAACATTCATAATAATTTTTGACATTTACCGGACAGGAATACAAATTAAAATCACCAATAAGATCAGAACTTATACCCGGTATGTTCACACAGCTCCATTAAGTGGTTACCCCTCCAAAAGACATGTGCGTTCAAATCGGTGCTAGGCCTAAGTAACTTTTTGTATTTTACAAAAATGATTGTATTGTTTTAGTGAATATGGTTAACATTTACGGGAAGTCATTCAACATTTAATTAGAGCGGAGGTTACAAGACCGCTTGCTGTAGATAAGATTGGAGCTTCGAATCCTGGGCACGAAATATGCTTTTTGTCATGCAATTTTTTATATAAACTATTATTCTGATTTTTTTTATTAATATTTAGAAAGAATTTAAAAATCAAGAAAAATTTTATAATTTTATAATCATTTCATAATATTTATTATTGGTATTATTTAACAAAACTTTGATCTTATACAAAGATTTTAGAATTTCATTTGATTATTTACAGATAACTTATTTTACATATTTTGCCAACTGACGCAAACGGGTCCCTAGACAAGTGACATCCTTTAAACAGGCTAGAAATATTTTAGATTGAATAAACTAACGAAATTTCACGTGATCTGTCATGTTATAACTTGAAGGTAAGGATTAATTTTATAAAGAAAACATAAGTAAGTTAAATAAATGGATACCCTCAAATAACATAATCTATTGATTAGACAGAACAAAGATGAAGTGGCTCGGACGATAGTCAACAACAATTTCATCGCAATCCATATGGGCTCGCTGACTAGTACGTCAAACTGTCAGTATGTGTATACATTCGGTAATGTGATGGTTCGAATCGTAGTCGAAACAATAAACTCTTTTCTGGGGGCATGGCAGTGCCCCCGCCAAGTCGAGCTTTAAGTATTCTGTAGATTATTCGTAACGAATTCAATGTTGTAGCAGTGTAACATTTTAAAACTTGAAGGGTTAGCACATACTGACGCTGTGTGTACAACTTCCTGCAGACCCACGAAGCCGTGCCGCGTCTTTTTAATAAGAGCCTTCTTCAATTATAAAGTTTTACAAACTGTACCGTGTGACGTATGAAATGAAAGAACTTATGACGATCTGAAACATGTTTTTTTTGTAATTTTAAAATAATAAGTTTTAAAACTTATTGAAGGAAATAGATGGGCCGTCCCCTCCTTATCTACGAAACTACTGACCGAGCCTATAATATAAAATAAATTATAGAAAATGTTATTTTACAGAATATAGATAGAATCTTATAGATTAAATGAAAACGTATGAGAAGTCTATTATTGACATTTTGCAGTTGGAAGGTACGGGAGAACATGTTTTTCAACTTCAATTTTAACGAGTTAACACTATTTAATCAAAAGCAACAATATATACTAGAATTGTAACACAGCTTATTTACACGTACTAAGATATCTTTCATGTTAAGAGTATTCTTAGCAAATTATAACACTAACTTTTGCCAGCAGCTAAGCCCGCGTGGTGGTCCAAAATTATCCCGCGGAAACGTAATATCAGGAAAAAAAGTATCCTATGTGTTAATCCAGGTTATAAACTATCTGTGTGCTTAATTTCATCCAAATCCCTGCAGGCGTTTATGCGTGATAGAGTAACAATTATCCAAACATCGAATCATACAAACTTTCACATTTATAATATAAAGTAGGATATGAGGAAGAATATATTATATAGTAGGATAGGATAATCAATAAATAATAACAGTAAAGTCATTTATAACAGATATTGTTATTATACATACCTAGCACTTTGTAAGCACACATGCAGAAAAACAACATAGAAAACTATTTCACTTAACAGCAGCTGTGACGAAGTCTATCCAGTGCTTTAGTATCTCTCTGCAAACGCTTTTAGAATGCTGTTGTTCACTGCACACTCTTGTAAGAAGAGACGCCACCTTCACTCACCAGATGAAATCCTTCAGTATACGCCTCCGCGAACGTTCCTGAAACTTAACCGCCAGGGAGTCCCAACAGCGTCCTAAACGCATTAATGAATTGGACGTGAGGAGTAGCGAGGACGTTATAAGCTCGGCGTCAATATTTGACCCACAGGCAGCTAGAGTAGAATGACTAGCAAAAAGCCTTAAAGTTAAGTAATGATTAGCGATTGTTATGTCTATCCCAAGTATCTTTTGCAATTTGCTTGAAGATTTCGATAGTTGTGAAGTTGTGGTTTAAATCAATTTAATGCCCTAGTGAACTTTGGACGTTTGAGGTCTGTAAGTACGCCTGTACTGAGTGTTTTTTTTTATACTAGAACACGATGGGATATTAACAACATTATAGGATAGGGTATAGAGAGTATGGACAGTATTTTATATTTAAAATCATACGAGATGGGAGGAAACTGTATCAGGAATTCATTCACGTTTTTTTGGCATATTGGAAAAAGTAATAGACCAAGTACACTTCCTTGATGTACTCCCGATTTGGTTTGACTATAGATGTAGGTTCATTATAATTGTTTAGTGAGCTTATTTCTAGTTTTTGTTTACGGTAAGATAAATTAGCCATTAATCCAATCAACAGAATCCTTTGATTCCGTGCCCTGCATAATACACAGGTCGCTTGTGCAGTGCCGTGTAAGTGACTAAGTCAAAAGCTTTTCTCAAGCCTGATGCTGTAATATTCACTAACTGCTGGTAAGTTAACTTGTTCTTGTAACTTATTCCGTCTGATGGTAGGTCACTATCACTATTGGCAGCTCATTTCAAAGTCGCTTCACCAACTTTCCACGGTGATATTTTCACAGAATAGCACTTCTGTGACGATGATCAACTGTTGAAGGTTTAATGCTAATTCGAGTACCCATTCATTGTTTCCTACTCTATAACTTATTTCAAAAATAAATCCTAAATATTTATTATATTAATTACAACTTACTAAGCAAGCATTGGCAATTACTCAATTGCTGGTATACCATATATAAGAGCCCTTCAAATTTTGTATTAATTTAGTAGGTACTTAATTAATTTCAGTGGGAATTAATATTAGAAGGCAGGAAACAAAACAAAGAAATATTTACATTTTAGATTTTCTAATGTATTTCAACATTTTGGACATACAAGCGTTTCAAGGTGTTGGTAGAAAGTCCAAGGAATCTAAGTTCAAACAATTTTGGATGTTATATTGTCATTCGCAGTGGCTTCATCGCGATGGTAGACGTTTAGTTGAGTTCCTCGGGGAGGACGACAGCAGCCTCCGGGATGACGGGGACACCGATCTGGACGGGCTCAACGGGCACGGGGGCGACCTCGACAACCTGGACGGGCTCTGGAGCGGCTTCAATGACCTGCACGGGCTCAGGGGCGGCCTCAATAACCTGCACGGGCTCGGGGGCGGACTCCACAATTTGGACGGGCTCAGGCTTGATCTCGACGAACTCGGGGGCGACAGCGGGTCCAACGGAGACGGGGCTGGATGCGATGGCCTGGTTGATGTTCAGAATGATCTGGATCAGAGGAGTGCCGGAAGCGACCTCGGCGGCGACACCTTCAACGACGGACACGGGAGAGGGGGCGATGACGGACTCAGCGGCAACACCACCGTCGGGCAGAGGGAAGTCAATGATTGCAGGTCCAACAGAGATGGGCTCGAAACCCTCAACGATGGCGGGTCCGACAGCGATGGGCTCGAAACCATCGACGATAGCGGGTCCGACCGAGATACCCTCAATGGGGTTTATGACGGCGGGTCCGATAGCGACGGGTTCGAAAGAGTCGATGATGGCAGGTCCGATGGCAATAGGCTCCGGGGCGAAGGTGGGGCCAGCAGGTCCAACGGGCACAAGACCGCGCTGTGTGGGCACAGCGACGGCCACGGCGATGACGGCAGCAACAGACAGCAGGAATTTCATTTCTGGAAACAGAACATTGTTTATTTTAACGTGTTTGGGTGGCTCAAAAGTAATAGTGAGGTAATTAAGTATGTTAGAAATGACATGGAACTTTGAATATATAATAACTGAAGGTGGCAAGCTCTTAGCCAAATTTTGGGCTAACTATATTATGTAGATGATAGAAGAAAGAAGATGATAGAAATAATATATTAATTTAGAATTATAAATTCTTCTTAGCCTGTCAATATAGTTCAAATGACAAAAACCGTAACATGTCATAAGAAACTATAATATCAGAAGAAGATTATTGGAAAATTGACAGAAACGATTACAATATTATAATAAAGACAAGTAGGTACTTACTTATGCTGCTTGTTTATAGCTGCAAGATACAAAGTATCTATTGATTTTTCAGCTCTTTCACGACATTTATACTAATTTTTTATCAGACTAAATGATAACATTATTATATTTTATTGTTAGATACACGTTTTATGGTTGTTAAAAGGTTGAGAAGGAGGTGTGAAAGAACTTTTTGTAGCACGTGTCGAAGTACACAGCTTACTTTGGTCATAATCATTATACAGGGTGAAATTATAACCAAAAAATCAGCTGTTTCATAGAAAAGTGTAATACATACGCGGGCAAAATGTATGGGGCAGCTGATTTTTTTTTTGTATAACCGACGAAAATTTCTACGCTAGGAGGTCTAGAATGATATGCTAAATTCATGGTTACAGTTTGCGCAATGGATAAAATTTTATCCTGTATGCCTAACCTTTTTCCAACCATTTTCGGGATTAGCTTGCAGGATTCCGGATGCAGCTGAATTTTTTACCTGAAGCGACAGCCTAAATAATACTTGAATATTAAATAATATAATAACAATGAATTCTATAAGCAATAATAATATATTAAATAAAACAGGGCTTCCTCTCTCCTACCCTTTTGCTGTGCCCTACAGGGTCCATAATGATCTCAATTATATAGTTACCACCTAAGTACACATTATGGTAAAGCAATAAAGATATTGAGTATTGAGTATTGAGTATAAATGACCTTCACAACCCAGTTACCGGGTAACACTATACCCGACTATACACCGCTGACTTTGGTTATTGAAATCAAATAGTTAATTGAGTTTCATGATATCCTATCGCTGGTCTTCGTTTCTAATTCGAGAATGTTTTGAACATTAAATTTGTCAGTTTTTCGACTTTATGTATATTCTGTCATAGGAAGTTTTTTCACAACCAGGAAGTAAGGCTCAAGCTCTGCTTTGTGGGCATTTCAAAAGTAGTTCTTCAGTTGCCCTTGGACGAACATTTTATTCTTACAAGATTTTAAATTGGCCAATATACATGATTGTATCTTGGCCCTCTAGTTTTATTAATTGTATAATTCGACATTCGTGATATTTATCTCACTCTAACTTTTTACGAGTAGGTTAGTTAAGCAAATGATTGCTATTTCTTGCTAATTATGCTTCCTTAGTCCGTCTCTATCTCACATCTAACATAAACAGTAGAGGTAGGTACAATAAAACTATCTGGAGCATCCCAATTGCGTAACTCACGATATTCTGAATAATTATGAAGGATAGTGCGAATTCTTTGCTTCATATGATCGAAAAACTGCCGAACAACGGAAATAAAATTGTTGTTGCGAATTTAACCATTACTACTGATAATGTGTTCCGCTATTACAATGCTGATCATCTACACTAGATAATATAATAATAATTATATAATATATAATATTAATATCTTAATATTTTATAATTATAATATTATAATATGGTATATAGTATAAAGAGGAAAGATTTGTATTTTTGAATTTTTGTATGTAACGAATAAACATAAAAACTAATCTTTTGTCGTTAGAAAGCTACATTATCACTGAGTAACATAAACTATATTTTATCCCCGTACTCCTACGGGAACGGGAACTACGCGGGTGAAACTGCAGAGCGCTGCTAGTATTATATAAGGTGTTAAAAAAAAATCCTTAAGAAATTTAAGGTACTAAGTGTCAATTTTTATGTTACGTTTACTGTAAACAAACCCTCCGTATGACCCTCCTTTTCGAAACTTTAGCTAACAAGGTAATTTTCGGTAGGTATAGTGCGGCGAACAAGCGACCCATCTCAGGGCAAGTGATCACCTGTCCCAGTCTGCGGGCATCTGCAAAGGTACCACGTTTGACGTCACAGATCATCATCACCCGCTAGGCCTTTTTCCAACTATTTTGGAGTCGGGTTCCAGTCTAATCGGATGGAGCTGAATATCAGAATTTTACATGGAGCGACTGCCTCTCTGATCCTCACAACCCAGTTATTGGGTTCAGATTTTCACCAGATTTTCCAGATTTTCAGGCTGCTGATGACCTGCAACGACTTTGGCGTCCCAGATAAAAAAATAAAATTGAAATCTCTTATGGCTTCCTGTCCTCATGGAGTACTGAGACGCATAGACACGTGCTTACTGGTGCAACATTACAGCACGATTTAGAAGTAATAAACTACTAAACTAACGTAGTAATACACGTGCATACTATCGTTTAGTATCGCCTACAATATACGATATCAATTCGCAATCAGTCTATAATATATAGTGGCTGAATTATAAAGTTTTCCGGCAGCCGCTTACTCTGATAGCTTCACGTTTTATTTATTACCAGCGCGATCTAATTGATTAAGTTTAGGTACATGTGGATTAGGTACATTGACATGCTGCTTGATTTAGGTATACAAAAGTTAGGTAGGTACTAAGGGTCAAATGAGTCGAGATGAGCATGCTAAGTGGGATGTGTGCTGTTACACGAAGTCTAAAAGAGGCACCGGTAACTGTTTTGTGGAAATCGTTTGTCATGGTATAGGCATGTGATACGGAGGGAAAATGCCACGAGGAAAGTTTTTATTCTGTATGTCGATGGCTATAACAGTAGGGGGAGACCAAAGAAACCGTGACGACTAAAAGACAAAAAGAAGTAATAAGAGTAGAAGGAAGAGAAGAAGGAAGGAAGAGGAGGAGGCGGACAAGTAGCAGTACTGTAGTAGTACGTCAGAAGAAGACATATTGCGCTGACCCCAAATAAATTGGGGCTTACCACAATTGGGGCTTGCCCTTAGTCAGGACGATGCTGATGAGGTACTAAGGTACCAAAAATCAATATCTTCACAGTATTCTCTGAAAATGTAGCTAGGGGTTGTGATGAGGCAACATTGAACTAACTCAGGTATCAAAATCTTCAATGTCCCTGGAAAGTTAGCTATGGTTTGTGATGGGAGCAACGTTTAACTTACTCAGGTATCAAAATATTCAACGTACTCCCTGAAAAGGTAGCTAGGTTGGGATGTGGGCAACATTGAACTTACTCAGGTAAGAAAATCTTCACGGTATTCCCTAAAAATTTAGAACTTACTCAGGTATCAAAATCTTCAACGTTATACCCTTTACAGTTCGCTAGGAGTTGTGACGAGGGCCACATTGAACTTACTCCCTGTAAATTTAGCTAATGGTTGTGATAAGGGCAACTTTGTACTTACCCAGGTATCAAAATCTTTAACATATATGTACCCCCTGAAAAGTAAGCTAGGTTGAGATGAGAGTTACTCTCGCAACATTGAACTTAGTATACTAAATGATTATGAATAGTGACGGTAAAAATTGCAATCTCACGTTCATCATTTTTAATGTTCATTTCTTCGAATGGTTTTACTGTGGAATACTTTAACCAGTTTGGGGCATAGAGTTAATCGTTCATCATCATTAAATTTTTCAGGTCGCATTGTGCACGTGCAGCTTGTGGGTCAATCGAGCATACGAAACCCTCTGCGTCCGATACAAAAACGCCTTCAGTAGCCCTAGTATGAGTTTCTTTTAACTATCAACCGTCTTCGGCCCTTCACCGATCCGGGGCCAATCCGAGCGCTGAACTCGGTCGATGCGTAAAGTCGAGATGATTAAAAGGAACTCACACTCACACGACACTGCAGTGACTTGCACGTCACCTACACAGTCGTTAGACATGTCGTTGTATGTAAGTCTTGATAGTGTGGTGGTTTTTATATTGTATTGTGATGTTAATGCACCTATTGTCTGTTGGATGGGTCATGTATTAAATTTTGCATATGAGTCATGTTACTTGAGAGATTAAATAATATAATAATAACAATAACAATAGAACATCTTTAGATAAACTTGTTGTCAAACTGGTTGGCATTCGATGATGATCATCTGCAGGCATGCAGAACATAGAAACTACGGCATGAGAATTCTTACAATACTTTCAGTTCCCTACCTACCTCTGATTTTGCATCACTTTTAAAATCGCAGTGATCTTTATGATCGTTTCATTAAGGTTGCTAGGGTTGCTACTGTCAGATGTAAAATAAATGTGAATGGACTGGACGTCCCAATCCGAGAGTAGATTATTAAGCTGGTGACATTCTTCAGTCCCGATTTCTCAACGTGCTCTTAGCATAAGCACAGGCATAATCAGCATATAACGCTCCCACAGCTGGAACACAAGCCTATGAGAGGGGCTGGACCGGTTTGAGAGCCGTGGTGATGAAATAAATTACACAAATTAATGCTAGTATCTCTCGGCAGATAACCAAAGTTGTCGATATAGCGCACAGAATTAGCAAGCTGAAGTGGCAATGGGCCGGCCGCATTAGCCGTAGAACCGATGACCGTTGCGGTAGATGTGTTCTTGAGTGGAGACCGCGAATCGGCAAACGTAAGGTAGGACGCCCTCAGGCTAGGTGGAGCGACGATCTCCGCCGGGTGGCTGGTAGTAACTGGATGAGAGTTCCCGAGAATCGAGCTGAATGGCGTGCAATTGGAGAGGCCTATATCCAGCAGTGGACTGCTGTAGGCTGATCATGATGATGAAAACTGGTTTCGAACCTACGAACTACAACTCGTAAGCCGCTACTACAGCCATCACGGCTCAAAGGCCCTACCCTTAGGCAGTGAAGGTATTGCTATTCAATCATCTGCCACTCCTATAACTCCTCCACTTAAATCTTCTTCAGTACATCGGGCAACACAAAGTGAAAGGTTTATAGTTATTTTTGTAGTGAATTGCACCAACCATAGATATGACAAAAAAATTATATGTCAACAACCAACTAAACACTATCTACGAATCAAAATTGATTCATTCAACCTTTTTCATGTCATTTTAGTGTCATTTACTGCTTGTTAGATGAATTTTGGGGTCGGTCATAACAAATGACCAATCATACTGCATTACCAATGCTACCATAGTTAAAATGGACAAATATTTTCTTAGTTTTCAGATATATTGCAATTGAAAGTGTATTAGAACGTGATGTATTATGGCATATAGGTAGCACACCTAGGAACACATGATTTCACAAATACATATCTTGAATGTATAAATGTGTAAGAAAAGAGGTAGAACAAAGCAAAGATAGCTAGGAAGGAAGTAAACTGAAATAATGACTAGTAGAGATGAAGGAATATTATTATACAACATGCCGCTACAATTATGACATTAATTTAACACTTGGGTCGGGCTAGTGGTCAGTGATCATAAACATTTTAATAAGATAAAGAAATTCGTAAGTTGAAAACTACACGTGCACTACAATTGCACGTTATTAATTTTAATTTCGATTCATGCGATGTTTCGCTCTGTGACCCCGGCAGAAAGAACCGTTACAGTTCTTTAAGTACAGGTTGCTCCAAGATGTCATTTTAGAAAAATTAAAATAAATCAATAAATAACGCGAAACCGTATAAAACTTAAATTGGTAGGGTAGTTTAGCCGGTTTGCCGGCCACCTCTGGTTTTCGGCCAGTACGTTGTTATTTTAATATAATAAGGACACTTTACCCTACTCATTTAAAAAAACAACGCCTACTTAATGTATTGGTTTAAACCCTACAACTTTTGAATTTTGTAGAATTTTAATAATCCAACTGTGTCGTCAGTGACCCACCGAAAGTCTTACAGTGCACGCGTGTGTCGAAATTAGTGAAAAAAATAGTGCGCGCGTAATTTTTGCAAGGTAAGTTACAAAGTTGTTTATCGGTTTTATAAATATAATTGTTGTTCTGTGCACGGGAGATAAGTTTAATTAGTGCTATTTTAATTAAAATGGAAGAAAGATTATGTTATTTACATTTAAATTTGATGGCCGGGAAACTAGATAATGATTTGGGGGACTATTTACTTCTCGGCCGGCCGGCCGAAAACTAGAAGAAGACCGTTTACATTTAATTGATTCTTTTGATTATTAAATTAGGAATTCTCTAAAAAAAGATACTTTGTACACAAAGTAGAACCGCTTCTCATTTGTGTAGTTAGATTTCGGCCGCATGTTTTGAGCTAATTATGCGGTAATAACAATTTTTAGTTATTGAATATTTGACGGCCGAAAATTAGAATTTTTATATTTACCTTTCGGCCTAAGCTAATCGATGTGTCCGAAAATTAATAATTTACTAACTGATTCTCGGCCATTAAAAGCTAACGATAATAAATCAACTAATTGAATCGAAATCTTCACTCACACGAACAATACAGACATAAAGGGACTTCCCCAAAATTTATCTTATTAGCTAGTTAGAAAATAAGGCAAGTTGATCAACGGCCGAAAACTAATTAATTTAAATTGGTTTTTCGACCGTGTTTGAAGGGATGGTCGAAAATCAGTTTAAAAAATCTTATTTTCCGGCCAGTCAAAAAGCAGGTGGCCGAAAATTAGTTTACATAAACTTAATTTTCGGCAGTATTTGAAAGGGCGATCGAAAATCAGATGTATCAAATTTAGTTGTCAATCGGTATACTTACGAGTATGTAGTTTTAATCTACAAATATTGTAAATTGAATAACAAAAAGTTTTTACAATGGTATGTGCATAGGTATTGTAGGATATAATTTTACACTTTCACAATTTACGTGATTTCGCAAAAATAACCTTAATACCTTCAATTAAAGTGAAGTTTTCGATGCAGTTTTATTATTTTTTATGACCTTTTCAATAGTACTAGTCATTCTAAAATCAACTTAGTTTATACAAAGCTTAAGTTGATATTTGCTTAAGTGGAAAGATTTTAAATATAGTTAATAAATTATGTTCGCTACTAGTTTATATTTTATTTTTTAATGTTTTATTAAACATTAAAAAATATATAAATATATGTGAAGATAGATAAAGGAATTAATCATCGTAATTTCATTTTTTAGATGCCTCCTGAGAGAAAGAAACTTAAAAAAATAAAAAAAGAACTCATTTTCAATATACCGAAGAAGCATTAGCTAAAGCTGTTCAGGCCATAAGAATTGAAAAAAAAAGCATTAGAGAAACTGGTCTTTTTGGTGTTCCTCGGTCAACAATCCAAGATCGAATTTTGGGTAGAACTAAAGAACAGCCTCGAAAGGTTGTTCTAGAGCCTATATTAGGCCTTGATGGAGAAAAAAACAGCTGTGGACTGGATTATTGATTTAGCAAAATGTGGTATTCCTGTAAGCAAAGAAGTCTTGCTGGAAACAGTTACAAAATTAATAAAAGATATTGGAAAAGAAGACAAGTTTCCAGAAGGGCGACACGGATATAGCCAGGGAAGCAGTAAAAGAGAGCTCAATCAGAAAATGGTTTACAGAGCTTGAATATTTTTTGACAGAAAGAGGAATGGCAGATATCATGAAAGATTCTGACAGAATATTAAACTAACTACAAAGAGAAATATTAATAAATTTACTAGTGCCATATCTTCAGAAGCTTGGAGAGATTTTCACGACTTCACGGAAAAAGAAAAACAAAATAAGATAGATTAAAAAATAAGAGAAAAGTTGAAAGAGAACAAAAAAAATGTGAACCGAAACAAAAAAAAACAGAAAATAGTTAATAAGAATAAAAAATCACGTAATATTCCTAAGATTAAACAGACCAAAGATGAAAACGTTATTAACAAGGAACAAACAACTGACAATAATATTAAAAATATTGATCAAGATGTAGAAATCAATACTAAGAAGACTGATAAAGTTATAAATGAGACTGATAAATATATTATAAAGACTGATTTCGAAAATAATAAAGAAATAGATAAGGAAAACGTAATTAGAGTTATTATTGAAGAAGAGGATGTTGATCACGAGTTAGATATTTTTCCGTAGTCTCAATTATTTTTGTTATGCCATATTAAACTTTTTTCTTTTTGACCAATGTTCCTACTATTATGTTTAAAATGTTTCTTTAAGTTGATTATTTTAAAAAATTTAATTAAAATCGTTGATTCATACGTATTTTTTGCTTTTAATCCATTATAGAACCTACTAGTTAGCAAATAGAGATAATTTTTCAAATAGCAGATTAGTGGCCGAAAACTAGCAAAATAATGGCCGGAAACTGAAACAGGTGGCCGAAAACAGGCGAAATCGCTATTTTCAGACATTTCAATTTTTAGTAATTTTAATGTGACGTTGACGAGTAAAAGGTCGACAAATATCAAAACTACATTATATTTGGAGTTCAAAAATATTTAAGAAACTAGTCTGCGACTTTAATGTCATGGAGAAAAATCGTCACAAAGTCATACGTTCGCTTAAGTGGCCGAAAACCGGCTAAGTTACCCTATTAAAGCAGTATTCTGTATGAAAACGAAGTGCTGCGCTGATGCCAAATAACACCTTAGAATCTAGCTACATCTAAGGAGTGGAGGACGATAATGAAGATATTAAGGTGTTCTTTACTAATAAAATGGTTTTTAATATTATCAAACTTGGTCTTAACAAAGCTAGATAAATCTTAGTCTACATCTACGATTAGGTACAACTATTAGGTTAGTCAAAAGTTTTAAACTTACTTTGTACAATCAGGATTAAAACAGTTATAGTTTTTGTTTGATAAACTTGGCAAATAAAAGGTTTCGAATACAAATGAAGCAACATAATTTGTGTTTTGAACTACAAGAAATAACAAGGAAGTTCACCAAAGAAATACCTACTATTTTAGATATATACATATATGGATATTTTAAAATTATTGCCGATAGTCATCGATAGTAGATACCTAATATTCCATACTTGCCGGAAGAGTTATTAATATATTCAAACCATTGACCTTTTTTTGTTGATTTAAAGTTCAACTTAAGTGCGTCTTATTGCACCTCATTTCAAGATAATGATAATTTGTTTTGTTTACTAATACATTTTATGTGTACTTACAAAATTATGGATCACTGTGTCAAATTTAAGTAAATTATGTAAATAATTAAATAAAATACGGAAATAAGTGTTTTTAGCTGTATTAAAAAAACTGTTAATATTCATTATTCTCCTTTATGTAGTCTTAAATCGATATATAACATCAGAAAATAGATTGTAATAAGTATGTATGTATGTATGTATGTTAAGTGTGTTGTTATTTCAGAAATGAAATTCCTACTGACGGTAGCTACCGTCATCGCCGTGGCCGTCGCTGTGCCCACACAGCGTGGTCTAGTGGCCCCCGGACCTGCCGGTCCCGCCCCTGCCCCTGAAGACTCCTTCGTGCCTATTGCCATCGGACCTGCCATCATCGACTCCTTCGAGCCCGTCGCTATTGGACCCGCAATCGTTGACTCTTTCGAGCCCATCTCTATCGATTCTGCCATCATCAATCCAGTTGAGGGTTTTGCTGTCGGACCCGCCATCATCGACGGTTCTGAGCCCATCTCTGTTGGACCCGCCATCATTGACTTCCCCCTGCCCGAGGGTGCCCTGGCTGAGGAGCCCGCTATCGTCCCTAGTCCCGTGTCCGTAGTTGAAGGCAGTGAGATTACTTCCGGCACTCCCCAGGTCCAGATCATCCTAAACATCAACCAGGCCGCCGTTGAGTCCAGCCCCATTTCCGTCGGACCAGCCGTCGCCCCCGAGTTCGTTGAGATCAAGACTAAGTCCGTCCAAGTTGTGGAGTCCACTCCCGAGTCCATGCAGGTTGTTGAGGCCACCCCTGAGCCCGTGCAGGTCATTGAAGCTGCTTCAGAACTCGTCCAGGTTATCGAGGTCGCCCCCGTGGTCGTTGAGCCCGTCCAGATCGGTTTTCCCGTCATCCCCGAAGCCGCTGTCGTGCTTCCCGAGGAACTCAACTAAATAAATAAATAATAGACCTCTGGTATAGAACTACTGAAATATTATGTAAATGAATGAAGAAATGTCATAATTTCAAATTATATTTTGCTGATGTTCATAAGACCTATGTCATACCTGTTTGTCAAGTACCAATTAATATAATCTACCAAATAATAATGAACAAATATATCAGATCTGAAAGAAAAATATTTCGTTTTACTATGTACTTTGAAAAGACACTTCACGAAACATAAATAGAACCTTGAACAATTTTTTTCTCTTCCTCCCAGTGGAGGATTTAAATATCCTGATGACGTTATGTGTGCTTCGTGGAACCCGCAGAAGCCTAGGTCATTGAATGCGAAATGTAATATAAATATGCAACTATGCAGTTGGAGAAAAGTGAGACTCATCATGGCCAGCAGTGGTGGCCCAGTGGTAACGGCCGCAACTTACGAGTTGTAGGTCGTAGGTTCGATCCCTGACAGGTGCTTTACTTCGTGCAAATTACTTCATCACGACAGCTCTTAAAACGGTGAAGGAAAACATAGTGAGGAAACCGGCCTATGTACCATGTGGATGTCCTAGCACCAAAAATTCGAAAACACATCTACCAACTCGCACTGGGCCGGCGTGGTGGATTACGGCCCAGTCGAGGGAGTGGTTCGTAATCCATCAGTGAGAGGTCACCGAGAGGACGCCTTTGTCCCAGCAGTGGGAACATTATGGGCTGATTTAGCTTATGCATTTAAACTAGTTGCAATTAAACTAGGCATGTCATATATTTTTGACGTGTATACTATACAGAATGCTGGAAGCTTCCAATATTGATTGCATTTTGTGCACAAACTGACTCAAAGTGACAATTTTGTACCTACCTATACCATATTTTCTAAAACTCAGGTGTCGGTGCTCTCTCTGCAGATTTGGCCGAATAGTAAAAAATTATAAGGGCTTCCCCGACTCATTTTTTTTCGCTGACCTTGGAGTTTGGGCCCAATATGGCCGATCTCCTTTGAATTTCGCTGGCTACTCCGGTGCTTCCACCTTAGTAATGTCTGATTATGAATAATTAGGACAAACGACTCTCATTCCCAATTCCTAGCTAAAATCGAATTGTTCTTCAACCTTTGCCAATTGATATCTACGGGTTCTGAGCTGTCAGTCAACAATAAATAAATAACAAAAATCACATTTCATTTGATTGGATTGGAAGTTTGGCCGTAAATTAATATGGTAAATCGGTAAGCCTTCTAATGAAAGTGTTTTTTTAAACTAATAATATTTCAACGCCTGTCAAAATATGCTGAGCATCTCGTTTCTAGTGTACGATTTATTTGGTGTTGTTGGAAAGATGATTGTGCATTGCAAAACTATTTGATGCGCCTACCATTTTTAAATTACTATAAAATGAATGTATGCATATTAATCTCCGTTACTTTTTAACCTGGAATTGAGGGGCTCATGGCTAAGTAATAATGGCCGCAAGGGTCGATTAATCAGGGTAAGCAACGCTTGCCGAGGCTGGCCCGGGGATGGGTGACCATCTTTACATGCCCAGACCCCTCCGTGCCTCGGAAAGCACGTTAAACCTTTGGTCCCGGCTGTCATTTGTGGGTCTTTGACAGTCGTTATGGGTCGGTGGAAACCCGAAACTCTGACAACCAGTCTTACCAAGGAGTATCGTATCGTATGTCAAATACTGGTATTCAACTGCATCCGGTTAGGCCGGAAGTCGACCCCAACGTAGTTGGGAAAAGGCTAGGCAGACTTTTTAATCCAAAAACGAGTAGTCCATCCCTCAAAATAAAAGTGTTTGGTTCTCGCCTCAAAAAAAGTCTGTCTAAGACACTAATAATCTACTTGGTCCTTACAGTCCGATCAAGATTATGTCTGGTCTTTAAGTAAATGAGACTTTCGGTTGTTTTTCTCAGAGTTGACGGATAGGATACGCCGGACCTCAGATCCCAGAACACTAAGACATTTTCGAAAATGGAAAATATATGCATTTTTTTAATTAAAAATCTTCTTGGCACTCTTTTATCTTTAGTCAGAACGAAGACGACTCTTACACCTGCATATTCTATAGTGGTGGAGATACATCCAGTTCCAAAACGATGAGCTCGGAGAGAGATGTCATGTGCCGTTCCACAGAGATTGGTTCTAGGGCCGCGGCTGTCGAAAATGTTTCACGGCTGGGTGCTACACGGTACGTTAATCAGTGATGGCGGTGTTATTTGTTACGAAGTCGCTATGGTGACAACAATGGGGAAGACGCACCAGGCGAGCATATTACCGGCAGCAGTAAATAAAGTCGCGTATAGACTTAGGTAGGATATTTCCCTGGATAACCTCCGTTACCCAAGTATCTAAGACAGGTCACATAAGCATCATTTCAACATGGATGATAAAACTTTTGAAACAGTTTTGACTAAATAACTCCATCATAATTGAAAAGTGGTTACATTAAAAAGTTAAGTTTTAGTTTCGCGCTTCAGTCAACATACAGCGTTTTATGGAACCCTTATCTGCTAAACTTGCGCCACATTATATTGAGAGAGATTATTGACACCACAAACTATTAGTGTGATTGATTACTTATTATTTTTGAAGAGAACCATAATAACTTAATTAGGTAATAATTTAACTTTGTGTAGTAAAGGGAAAACTTTACCTCACGGAAACTGACAATGTCAATACTAAGGTAGAGTCTATCAAACTTAAAAATAATGCATTGTTTTCTTTGTTGTAATTGATAGTAGGAATTTTATGATAATAGTTAATAAAACATAAAATACTGTAATTAAAATATTTATTAAGAATTTAGCATGTGTTCGATCATCGGAAAGTTGTTATGTTCACTGAGACAGTCAAGAACTTAGTTGAGCTCCTCGGGGAGGATGACTGCAGCTTCGGGGATGATGGGTACACCAATCTGGACGGGCTCAACAGGCACGGGGGCGACCTCGACAACCTGCACGGGCTCAGGGGCAACTTCCACAACCTGCACGGGCTCAAGGGGAATCTCAACGCCGATGGGCTCGGGCCTACCGATGGGCTCAGGCCTGACAATGGGAGAAACGGGCTCGGGCAGAACAACGGGGGAGACGGGGATAGCAGCGGGGACGGAGGCCTTGTTTATGTTCACGAAGATCTGGATCAGGGGAGAGGCACCAGCGGGAATTGCTCCGATGACAACGGGAGAAGGAGCAACGGGGGAGGTGACGGCGCCGAGGTCAGGTTGGGGGGCGATGATGGCGGGTCCAACGGCGACGGGTTCGGGTTTAACGATGGGGGCGATGATAGCGGGTCCGACGGCGATGGGTTCGGGTTTCACGACGGGCGCGGGGGCGATGATAGCGGGTCCAACGGCGATGGGGTTAGCGGCGGAGATGATGTCGTGGAGCTGTTCCTCGAGGAGGGCGGCGGTGGCGGGGTCGGTGTTGGGGCTGTTGATGGCGGCAATGATGGCCTCCAGCTGGGCGAGGTCAGCGTCCACGGGCTTGCCCAGTGGGACGGCGACGGTGAGGGCCATGATGGCAGCGAAGGCAACGAAGAATTTCATTTTTCGGTTTTTTTTGGGTCTGAAAATGAGCAAAATATCACTTATTATAACTCGATTCTAACTTAACACTGACGCACTGATTGTATTGAAAAGAACATTACGAAATTTTTCCCTGAAGGGGATATCAGGTAAGTAGACCCCATCGCTATCGCCGATTAGTAGTCCCTTTTCTTCCAAACCCCGGTACTTGCTGCTACTTAGAAGTTGCCTAAGGAAACAACACAAACCATAGACCCCACTACATTTTTATGTATAAGAATGAAGTTGCAATGCGACCACCAGATCAATGATGCAGTCATAGACGGTAAAGAGCATAGAAATATTTATAAATATAATATTACCTATATGTATGTTATAGAGTCATTATTACTATTGCAATTACTAATTGAAGATGATTTTCTGAGTACACAATAATAATACAATTGAATATTTTAAATAGAAACTTCAACTTACCTTTGTCGATTGCGTCGATCTTGAAGATGCTTTATCAATCGTGTCTTTCTGTTTGGATACCTGACATTTTATACTAAACTGTTATCATATCAGAGTAACTAAATTAATTCATTTATGGTCCAAATAAATTGATAATGTTATGCGCCATTCATTTTTATTATGGTCGTAATTGGTACAATGAATTGCTTAACATTTACGTCAAATATAAATCTGCCTACTTACTAAATACATCATCATCTGCCTAGCCTTTTCCCAACTACGTCGGGGTCAGCTTCTAGTCTAACCAGATGTAGCTGAATACCAGTAGTACTTTACAGGGAGAGACTGCCTATCTGACCTCCACAACACAGTTACTGGGTAATTGATGCTTCTTAAGACTGGCTGTCATACTTTTGAGCTTCTGACGACCCGTAACGACCTGGGACAAAAAGCTTAACGTGCTTTCCGAGGCCTAGACCCGTCCCCGGACAAACCACGGAAAGCGAAGCTTAATCTGATCGAGCAACCCACGCGACTGTTAGTACTTAACCACAAGCCCCTCTACTTACTAAATACATAAATCGGAAATGGAATTAGTCTCTGAAACGTCTCATACGCAGCAATATTTTTTATTGCCAGTTGCCCCGGGACTCCGGCCTCCACCCTGTGTCACCACTGACACTTTGAACATAAAACCTTTTCAATAAGACATTATCTTCATTAATTACAGTCTCAGAGAGACATCGGACTTCTGTTTTATTTAGGCTGAACCATACCACGAACGTGCGCAGTAAACATAACGTAAATCCGAACAGTTTTTGAATCGAAAATAAAACGTTCCTTTAGCATTTTGGTTTAAAAACAAAATGAGTTAGGTACCTATAGATATGAATAAAGTCTTAATGCAAACTTTCTGCTTACTCCCATGGGAAAAAGGCATGAGGTTATTTTTATATAATATAAAACACACACCTGTGACTTCCAAAACAAAGTGTCAACACTACAAAGTGAAAAATAACTTTAATTTCGGAAGTCGGTGACGTTGGATATGTATTTTATTTAATTTTTTGTCACCGCTTTTTCACTTTGTAGTGTTTTTTGGAAGTCGGTTGTTTTTTTTTTAGTTTTTTTTTTCACTTATTAGTTACAGTACCTACCCCACACAATTTGAAGTATCATCATCCTTGGGGTCAAAACAACGCATATTTATGCAATAGCAGCAACCGCGGTTTGCTTGCTGTCATTTTTTGAGGAGTTCCGTTGTCTGTCTCCGAAATGCATCATCAGAACTATATGAAATTTTTATGGGACCATTTCGAAACAAACCCCTTTCGAACAAAAAAAGAGTTTTGCAAATCCGTTTATATATGACGGAGTTATGCCCGAACATACAGAAAAAATAATAATATAAACATTCGAATTGATAACCTCCTTCTTTTTGAAGTCGGTTAAAAAAGTACAGTAACGTTGGCGCACTTCTACCTAGGTACCGACTCAGTGCCAATTTCACCAATTAAACTGATCGCGTACGGCAAATCAAAACAGCGTTCAACAGCTATCAGTGTCAAAATTGCAATATAATAATGACAATGACAGCTCTTGAACTTGATTTGTAAGTGCGATCGCATTCACTTTCATAGGTGTAATTCGCACTTAGACTTCTATCGAGGTTTCTATATCCAATTTCAGGTTAAAGAGGCAATACACTAATCTAACCACATAGTTTTGTCCAGTTAACCTATTTTGGCAGTTACCAGTAACTTGATGGGCTGTAGGTACCTAGCCAGAGCCACACCCTGACGTTCAGTCAGTATGAACCATGTTAATCTAGAAATAAAACACTATGGAGAAATGCTAGTCATTCTATAAAAAGCCCCCGAATTCTACAGATTATCTTAAAAGTAAAAGCAGGTGATTATTTATTATTCCTCCTTATTTCATTGAGTGTAATAAACTGATAACAGCTGCGATATGACTACAATTTTTAATCAATTTCCGGTGTGTTAACGCTAAGCTGTTCATCTATCCCCTGATCCGTTTAAGAACCCCACGAGTCAAGTTAGCAACTACAATAACTAGAAAACATGTCTTTGACGCTGTAAAAATGTGCGAAATGTAATTCGCATAAACTTCATTTTCGCTAAGTATTTTGGAGAAAAAAAAAACACGAATTTTAAATAAATTTCTGTCGAATCCGAATATCACCATAATATGTTGGAAATATACTCAAATTGCAAATGATTTGAGTATTACGTTTGTATGGACAATTCATTCTTCGTTGGCCCATTACTTAAGGTGAAAGCTCCAGGGTAGCGCGCGAAATTCAAATTTAATGGAATTTGGTCAGGTTGTAAGTTGATTAATTGATTCGTGACCGTAACTTATAGTACATGTGCCCTCACGGCCCTAGTCGCCGCAGAAGCCGCCCTGGGCGTCGGGAATGCCAGGCTGAGTCCCGGCCACCGTAGGTGCGGGCTTGCGGCCGGCGAGTAATGGGTAGCTCGCTGTCCGGTAAGGACCAAGCCCGCGTCGCGGGCGCGTTCTGTTCCACGCGCCCCTCAAAGAGATGTCAGCACCAACTGGTGGGGTCCGCAAGGGCCGATGCCTGCCAAGGGTGCGGGTTGTTCGAAAGAGATACCGTGGCCCCTGGCACACAGGCAACTGAAGGAACACGGGTGGGTTTTAGTCAGTAAAAGTCTGAAGCGCCCTCCAGTGTGCGTATTTACAGAATAATTTTCATTAAAATCATCAAAACAACCCTACAAGTTAATTTAATTCTTTTGTATGACTATTTCATGCAAAAGTAATTCAATGGGAACTGGAGCTTCTATCTTAATGAAGGTGTTTCAGCCCTAAACTTTCGTTCTGGTTGGACATACCTACGTTATATCATCACCCTGTAATGGTGGATTTAATACACCATTGCCATTATAAAATTAGTAAGTATCAAAATCTGCCAAGACTTTTCCCAACCATGTATGTTGACTTCTAGTCTAAAGGTGCGCTTACACGAGCAACTAAAATTGCTCCATCTTGGGCAATTCTCCTCAAATATGACGTCACGACTAGATCCAGCAATTTAGGGCATTGGCAACATGTAGCAACCTGTTGCCAAAGATACGGGCATGGAGCAATATGGAGCAACTTAAAAAACCTAGGCAATGCGCCGCCGCCGCCAGCCGGTTCCTCTTGCAAAAACGAAACGTACGTAAGTTATACGTACAAACGAGATAGAAAGAAAATTGACTAAAAATTTCCAAACCGATTGGATATTCGGCAACTCGTGAAAAATATGGAGCAATCAGAAGCAATATTGCCGAAACACATCGGCAATTTATTGTTGTTGCTCCAGATTGATCCATTAGTGTTGCCGAGCAATAATTGCTCAAAAAAGTGCCCGTGTAAGAGCACCTTTACAAGATGCAACTGAATACGAATGTTACATATTATGGAGCGACTGCCTATTTATAACCTACACAATTCAGTTAAGACAGTTGTCAAACTTTGGATATTTATTACAAAATCGATGTCTTCACAAATTCGTTTATCAAAATCCACTGCGCCGATGTAGTTAATTGTTGAGGTAACCCTCCAGTCTTGATCGATGCGACTGATACAATTACCCACATAAAGGATGATTTCCATCAAACGTCTCGCATCGAATCGGATCGGAACGGATTTTGCAATCTTTAAACGATATTAAATCGTTTAGGTACACAGTTTTTAAAGTCGTTATTACCAAGCCGCACACAGCAGCTTGACCGCAGGCGTCTTCCGCGACACGCGATCGTAGCCGTAAGTATGTTGCGACGCGCGATTGGCTTCGTTCGCCTGTCGTCGTATCCGATCGGATCCTTTCGGCTGTCGTCATTCGTTCGTGTGCCATTTAAAAAAAATAGAATACGCTATTACATACACGGTAGGTAGTAGGTAGGTAGTATTACATATATTATACACGGTAGGAATAAAACTATTTGACGAGGCGCAGAAACAGATACGTTCGCAACCGACGGTAGGTACGGAGCCGAGCGTATGGGTCGACATCCTGCCGGACGCGATCGGCTGTCGCAGCATCCGTTGCTATCCTTTGCGATCCGATGCAATGCGAGCCGTTTGGTGCAAATCACCCTTAAGGCCCTGTTAACTTTAAATAATGTCGTTATGAGCGTTTCTTATTGCAATCCGATACGGGTTAAAATCTGTTGTAATGAATTCGAATAATAAATGAGCAAACGTACGTCGTAAAAGTGCAAATAAAATCGTATAAAATTAGATAATAACTATTTATTAATAAATAATCCATCATTAGATGCAGTTTGGCATTTGGAATTTTATGGTATATTTTTAATTATAATTATAATTGTTATTGAAGGGATAAACCGATTTTAAAGATAATTAAGAGGTGACTTTGATGATTTTTTTATGCATTGAAGTGTGTTTTATTATATTTTGAGTTCAATCACTGTATGCAAAATAAACTTGAAAATACCGTATTTTTTTTTTTCTTTCAAAATTATTTACGGTTAAAGAGATACACTGGTTTTAAATACCACCTTTTTGTTCGTTTTCAAGAAATCTTCGCCTACATGGAGCGATTGACATCTGATCTGACCACAGAAATCTTAATAATAAGGCAATAGAAGTCGCAAAGACGCGTGACTTTGTCGCCGCGTAAGAGTCTCCTAGAACACGAATGCGCGTTGAGCGTTTGTTACGGTAACTTGTGTTGTTTGGGACGCGGAGAGGTAAACATGGTAGTTTGCAGTTTAATTAACTGCGGAAATTCTTCCAAAATTTGTAACTTTACAAATAAAAGCATAACAAATAAAAAATTAAGCACTTACATATGAAATGTTATCCCATTTCATATGTAAGTGCTTAATTTTTGAAATAATATAATTTTTAATAAAAAGTTGTTTCCACCACCACTACTACATTATCGCAGAAAAAAGATTTTTTCTCAACTCAATAACCATTAATACTTAAGCTTGTTTATGTCTACTATTACAACTGCTAAACGCAGCAGCGAATTTAAAGTCATTCGCAATAAACAATATCGCCGCGTACGTAAATTCCTGGAACACGCCGCATGAGTTGGCCGTGAATTAGTGACGTGCCACTATTATTTTGTATCGATAATTTATTATTTCGTAATACCTAGTTTTACCGAAATGGGGATGAAATATGATTTTTGGTTAAATATTTAATTATTACATCTCATTATGTGTGTTTTCTTCCTATTTAAATAGTTTATAAAAAGTCGTTTGTCAACGATCATCTGTTAATCCGTACTTTTAAACTACTTCTTCATTCAGAAAATTTATAGGAGGTAGGCTTATTATTGTTATGTATGTGGATAAGTTAAAAAACAATCTGCGTGAGAGTCCTAGTATCATTGACGTGTTCCGTATTTATTTATTTTTTATGTCAGAATAATATATATTATTATATTGAAATTCGGTCGGTGAAAAGCCGGGAATGAAAAAGGTAAAGAAAAAAAGAAACACTATCCACATTATTTATGCATCTGTTTACTTTTATCCAATGCTATTATTACAGGTTTCTAAAAGATTCGGATATTAATGATAAATGGATTTCGGTATAGGAATGAAATACTTTCCATAAATTAGTTATCTATTGTTGCGAGACTCCTTGGCGATTAACGCTCAATGGAAAAGTTTCGATATGAGCATTACAAGCTTTGCACTGCACTATTCCTGCAGTGAGACTGAGCGCGCGATATCATTCTCTCCTTTTCGCACACAGTTATTATTGGTTGCAGAAGCCGCGCTGCCTGAGATTATGCGTTTTTAGAAAATATGGCGTAATGTCATCGCTAAAAGTTTAATTTTTCTTGCAACAATGCAAAAAGCAAGTGTAGGCGAAAGTGTGTATTTATTGCTTGTCTATGTGTTGGTAGCTGCGACCCGGCGACACGCGTCCCAGTATTAAAAGATAGTAGATAGCATTTCTATTACCTTATTATTAAGATTTCTGTGGATCTGACCTTCACGACGACAACGTAACGTTGTTCCATTGACATACATATTATGAATTCGCCAAACATGGTAACTTCCCACCTTGTGCTACTTGGCTATCAATAATATAACATAACTTCACGTTTGCTCCCCGAAGGGTTGGGCAGACTGCAAACAAACAATAACAACAAGCAAGCAGGCAGACAACAAAAGCAGCGGGTTAATTGTGTAACACACTAACTGTAGGTCTATTTGCCTTTGTTTTTAACCGACTTCCAAAAGGAGGAGGTTCTCAATTCGTCGGAACCTTTTATACTTGGGTATACTTCCCAGGTGGTCCCATGATCATCAAGTCAGGATCTGATGATGGGATCCTGGAGAAATAGAGAGAACTCTTCAAATTTTATAGGCACACTTGAAGCAATTTGTGTAGTTTTTGGAAGAGTACTTTCTCGGAGTGGTTCCATTTCAATTTGGTGAAGATCTGATGAAGAACTTCGGAGATAGGCAACGGAACTCCTCAATAAATGATAGCAAATGGACAGGGATTGCTGAAATCTCATGTCTGTCAATTGTTTACACCAGTTAATAACATAACATCACGCCGCGGCGTGATGTTATGTTATTACCGGTACGCTGTGAAGGGGTAAGCACATGTGAACCACTAAAAAGTGAAAAATAAAAATCTTTTTTCAAAAAAAATAAACAACCGACTTCCAAAAAAACACTAAAAAGTGAAAAATAACTTTAATTTCGGAAGGCGGTGACAAAAAATTAAAATACATATCCAAAGTCACCGACTTCCGAAATTAAAGTTATTTTTCACTTTTTAGTGTTTTTTTGGAAGTCGGCTGTTTATATAATCTGAGGTAGTGACTTTATCGAGTGTAGCCACTAGAAATCGCAAATTTTCACACCATAGCTAGTTGTTTAAAGTTCTTGGCTCTGTCAATGCGCATGAGACCGTTTAGAAGATTCAAGTCACACAATTGATAGACCTACTAAATTGTTAGCCTGCCATCAATTATAGAATTTGAATCATTTAATTTTTATTTTATTTTTCAATGCGACGCTTTAGTATTTGGTTTTTTGGCCTCACTCGTGGTATTCCGCGCGCTCTAGGTACCTATCTGCCTTCATTTTATAATCTGAGGTCCTACTTACTAGTTTTGTCGTTATATCAGCACCATAAAGGAAGGACATTACTAATCCATTGCTTTTTATTTTCGAAAAACTTGTCTGCTGATCAACAACGTTAATAATACGCAATGAATGATTTTGATCTATCAAACTTTATTTCAATTAAACCATTTACATGCAATTTCGAACTGTGAAAAAGTCGATCAGTTAGAAAGTGGAAGCTAGTACTAAACGTATGCTATTCCAAAACGTAGATCTCTATAGAGAAGACTGGCAAAAAAACTCCAAGGACACTCTTTTAAATCAAGATATCAAGTAAAATATATGAAAATGAAAATCCAGGATACATTCCACATTTATTGTTGCTTCTTTACGTGATAGCCGGATATAAGAATAAATTAAGAAACAATTCCAAATTCATTATTAAAAATATATGAAATTGAAAATCCAGGATACATTCCACATTCTTGTTGCTTCTTTACGTGATAACCGGATATAAGAATAAATTAAGAAACAATTCCAAATTCCTGGAAGTTCCTGAAACTCTCAAGCTCAACCGAGACGGTGCGGTGGTGCCCGTTCACGAACAAGACGCGTGGAACGCAAATAATCCAACATACGCGCCACCTTCAGTGAGACATTTTAGGTGAACATGCAGCTGTCAAATTGAAAGCTATAGATAGTTTGATTTATTGATAGAACCTCTATGTTGTGCTGCACTGTGGCTACCGAATTCTTAACAATATTATAAAGAACACAATGGCTGGCTAGTCTCATGCGTGATATCGCACCTACCTAATCATTTACGAATTAATCCGATAACAAGGAATGTTTGATTTCGATAACAAGCATTTACCTACCTACTTACATTCAAGTAAGTAATTCGGTAAGTAATCGCTATGGTAATATAAATAAATACAGCGATGACGTACCTATGAAGAAGTGTATTTTTTTAATAATTACCTATAGTCTATAGGTACCTACTTACATAGTCATCATTCTGAAACACGCAGTTGAGTGAAAACGTTAAAGAATCATCATAATCATTATAATAGTTACAATCCGAGGTACAAATTGCGCGCTTCTTTTTGATGTAAATTGCTCGGAGGAAGAGACTGATCGCTACCTTGATCTTTGTTCAAAGATTAGCATTGGCATTCAATGTGGCATACTACCAAAGAGAGGGACAAAAAGTAAGACGATGGGTGGATTTGAAGCATTTTAATCTAATAAATGACACTAATTTGGACCTTGTACAGTTCATTAAATTGTGGGCCCTACGATATATGGGAAATGGGCGATGTCCTTTCCCATTTCTCTACACCCTAATTGCGTAACTCACTATCAATCAGAAATCTGAATAGTTTTGAAGGATATTGTAAATCCATTGCTTCATATGTTCAAAAAAATGGTCTACTCAACAACGCAATGAATGTTGTGAACGCGATTACCCTTCAGGGCCCTTAGACAAAACACATTCCTGTTAGCGTTCACGTCAAACGCTGCTGAAAGGACACGACGTAATCTTTCCGCAGAAAATGTCATTCCCGTACATTGTGGCGTAGCGTTTGGCGTTAACGGAAATGTGTTCTGTGTAGGCCTGCTGGTATATCTAATCACAACTTGGACATCAGAAGTTTGGGTGGCAGTAGCTCACAAACTCACAATTTACTTTTTGACCTCTTACTATCTTTCTCTCGGTCTTTCTAGAAACTAGTTTATAGTTTCTACAAAGACCTCGTTCAGCTGCGAAAGTTTACTGTTAGCAACATTAACAGAGCCAGCAAAGTCAAATCATCGTCCTCCATGTCAATATGACAGTTTATTTGGAGCCAGTACAGCTTGACATCTTCTTACATACCTATAAAAGTCACTCCCCTTTTATCCATAGCTTGCTGCTCTTTAAAATCGGCTGGTGTAGTACTTTTATCTCACGAAGCGACACGCGTTTTACTTGTGGTTACCAAGTGTACAAACACGTTGTTATGTGTGTGCAAGCGTAGGAGCTCTCGATAAGTCGGTACTCTCCGTGACACGGGAGAAGTCGGATGTGTGTGTATGTGTGTCTAATGTGCTAACACTACTCGTCTTTACGCACACATTCACAGCGTGCTTGCACACTTGGTTACCACAAGTAAAGCGCGCGTCGCTGCATGAGATATTATTATAAGCAGGAGGTTCCTTTCAGATTAATAATTCAGATTTTTTTATGTGCCGAATGCCGCTGATACATATTCCGAGACGCAACTCTGACGTCACTCACAAAAAGACAGGATCCCAAATGTTCGGGCGTCCCAAATGTTGGGAAATGAATTGAAACGGACTCAAACTCCACAAACAACTATATTAAAATTAAAGTATAAAAATTGCTGTAGAAGAACAACGTTGACGTTTATTGACACGCGCCCTTGTCGATAGCTTTTGTCCGAATGGCCCGGCTGGCCGGCCGCCGTGTGACAGCCATAGCTAAACCATAGATAAAACACTAATGGCCATGCGCGTGTACATCTTCCCAGCCTTGAAAGAGCTAACTTTCAACAGATCTTGTCACGGTCGCCAAATGTCCCAAATGTTGGGAAATGAATTGAAACGGACTTAAACTCCACTTTTAGCTTTTGTCTGAATGGCCCCGGCCGGCCACCATGTGTCAGCCATAGCTAAACCATAGATAAACACTAATGGCCATGCGCCTGTACACAGGATGTCCTATTCTTATCACTAATAAGTGTCTACGTCACGTCCTGTTTTCGCCCAACAATATCCAGGAACAGTACAATAGGGAAGAATACTAGGCCGACTTATCTAGATATATGGCTTTGTATTGTAAAGATTATCTGCTTATGTGAGTTCAAACAGTGAAGCAATCTCTCTCGGTCATCGAAGTCATTTAATACCGACGCGACGTAACGTAACACGGTGTTGTGTTTGAGCTGTGTATCTTTATTTATACTTCCTTTACACACAATGTGCTAAGTTCCAGAAGCATTTGCATTTGTTTCCGATTTGACGAACGTTAAAAAAATATACAGGATAAGTTTTTAACCAGTGCGCAAACTGTAACCATGAATTCAGCATATCATTGTAGACCTCCCCAACGCAGATATTTTTCGCCGGTTATACAAAATAAAATCAGCTGTTCCACACATTTTGACCGCGTAGGTATTGCACTTTTCTATGAAACAGCTGATTTTTTTTTGTATAACCAACCAAAATTTTCTGCACTGGGGATCGAGAATTATATGCTGAATTCATGGTTACAGTTGGCGCCCTGGTTAAAAACTTATCCTGGTTTTTAGACCAAATCAAGGGAGTGTAATGTTTTCTACCAGAGGAGATTGCACCCTTGTTTATACTCTTCATCAGCCATGCTGCTGCCGTAAGCAAGAGGATCCATCTGAGGAAAACAAGATAAAACAAAAATGAGGAGGTTCTCAATTCGTGTTTTTTTTTTCGAATAAGTAGGTACTTGAATGTTTATACACCGTGAAATTTTAATGGTTGTTTTCCCGTAGCGAAATGGTTTTGTCTTGGTAATACAATCGTTTTATAAACAAATAAAATATTAGAAACAAAAAATGGCAGTTTAGCTATTGTGAAAAATCACCACGTGTGAGAGTTTGGGTGGCAAAAACTAAAATACCTGCAGATCCAAAGACACCGACTTCTGAAATTAAAGTTATTTTTCACTTTGTAGTGTTTTTTTTGGAAGCCCGTTATTTTTAACACGCTTTAATTAGCTTGGTATGTATGTATCTAGGTACGTAACGATATCTTTAAACGTGATTTTCACACCCATCAAAACGTCGGATTGATTTGAAACTGCACACTTATCAAGGACCGATGACAATTCAATAATTTCAACTAAAAAAAATTTAAATAAATAATAGTAAAACTAAAGAACACGCTTTGAAAACCCAACTAAAAAAGTTTAAAATAATTTCAAGAAAGCGTGGGGTGCTTCATATTAATTGATTATAAAAATACCTCAAGAAGCACCCCACGATTTTTTGAAATTATAAACAGAGAAGTATTGAACTTCTTACCGATACAACTAGTCATATTTAAGGTGTATCCACACGTTTGCCATTTGCCACAAACTACAAACCTATACAAACGCTTGGATTTAAAATTAGGTAATCCAAACAGCGATATCCACACACTTGCAAGTCTACACAAGCCAAGGCAAACGCTCTCTATCCACACATTTGAATTTGTGATGATTTGTCGAGGTTTGGCAAGCGTGTGGAGCCGACATAAGATTTTCATAGAGGTTATCAGATATGCATAATTTTAATTACCAACGCATTACAGTTTAATCATGGGAAGTCACCTACTGTGACCGCGATACTTCAATGACGCATTTCTCGATCTCTGCCATCATCAACTTTACCATCAGATAGATAAGATTAAAATGAGGAACATAATCCGTACCAAGCTTCCATACTGTAGTTAGTTATACCATGGGCGAAGCTAGGGGCACGGGTGGCCAATGCCCTCCCTAGAAACTTCCACTACGTTGAAACTTTTTCGTCGGTAATTTTTTTTTCGTGGTAAGTACAGAATCATATATTGAATGCAGGGTAACAGGTTACGCGTCCGCCTCAAAGATGTCAGCATCAACTGATAGGGTCCGCAAGGGCCGATGCCTGCTAAGGTTGCGGGTTGTTCGAAAGAGATACCGTGGCCCCTGGCACACGGGCAAGTGAAGGTGGGTTTTAGTCAGTAAAAGTCTGACACGCCCTCCTGCTCCACCCAGAGCGGGAGAAGTTATTTGATGAATTCCCAACCAAAAAAAAAAACAGTTACGCGTCGATGTGCCACACTATTTAAGAGGGAAATATAGGATGATGAATATTTAGATAAAAGTTAGGCATATACATACCTACTTGTGATCAAAGAATACTAACTATTGTACGTGACTATTCGTGCTTTTAATGCAAAAATAATTTCTGCAGTCTCAGATCTTCTGCATCTTGAGATTAAACACGTACTTAAACTTTAGTCATCGGAAATGATGAGTGTTTCGCATTAAGGGTATTATCTCGGATACTGACACTGTACAGGCTGTATATGCTCGCTTCCAGTCTACTTTGCCACCTCATTCGAAGAATAATATAAGCGTGATGTTATTTTTATTTCTCTTACAGTTTATATTTCAAGGGATTGAAATAGAACCAAGTACTTGCACTAATCTCTCTACAATTCAGACGTAATGGGGGCGGGCATACAGTACGAGCATTCGTGACGATAATTGGATTTATATTAACAATCGAATCATGCATGCCATACAGGGGCCATAGCATGCATTCCTCTGTAACTAGGCGTAGGCAGACATTCCCGGATATTGAGAGTACATAGGCCAACTAACCACAATTCAAATATTATAAGTATGTACTAGTTTTCTATGAAAATTAGGCCAGTATTATAAAAAGTAGGCAAGTTCAAAACTAAAACACGACTACTGAAAAATCACGCTCTAAAAAATACGAAACAAGAAAATAATCTCACCTGATGGTCGTGGGTGGTCGTATGCCACCTAAACACTAGATATACCCGCGAACGATCAAGACCACAGATCAAAGACGGTACTTCCGTAACTTCATTTGTCAAATTATGATAAGTAGTTTAGAAGTTATGAACATACATACATACCGGTCAAAATCAAAGCCTTCGTTTTTGCTTCGTCGTAGTCGCATAATGATGCTCTGTGATACCTACCAACTTACTCTGCTAATGAGATGATAAACATCTACATACTTACTATAATGAATGTTCTATTATCGTAATGGGGTTCTACTTGATTTGCAAAATAAATTATACAAATTAAATGTCACGGACAAAAGTAGGCGTTTCGAACCGACATACTAATAAATTACCGAATTACTGAGCAACCGCTGTAGGGTTTTTCGCAACAGGGACTTTTCGCACAAACGTTACATCGCACCAAGAAAGCATCGATGGAATAAAACATCGTACAACTGAATTATCGACACACCGTGTTCGATATAATAAGAATCGAATCAACTTTCGAAATCAAGTAGGTACCCCATAACCCGTCGTAATGACAGTATGCAGGTTCTAAACTTCCCTACAGTTTTGACCAAAATTTGTCATTATTTTGAAAATAATGTGAATGCGATAAAAAACCACAGAGCAGGTAGATTTATTGCACCTAATTATTTCTTGGCGTTTTGTAGTAGTGATCTACATTCCACATTAATGATTTTTTACACATAAACTATGCATTATTAACCCAATAGACACTTCAAAACATGAGAACCGAACTTAGAGCTAGAAATTCGTCAGTCGCACGTGCGTGCGAACTGTGCGAAAACTTTTGAGTAAGTTAGTTAACCTGCGGCCCTATTGTGTTTCTTTTAGCCATCTCGATCTAACGTTCGGCGCTCCGAATTGTCCTTCACCAATCCAGGGCCAATTTGAGCGCCGAACGCGCTCGATGCGTTCGATCGAGATGGTTATAAAACTCGTTATGATTATAGAACTCACACTAGAATTATAACGCACGTGCTAAGCTTGAGATCCTCGGTTCGATTCGCAGGTCGGGCAGTAATAAGGGGTTTCTCTATCTGGAGCTTCCCAGTAACAGCCCGGAGTCCGGATTTGTGGCCAGTTGAGGGCTCGCCCCCTATTGAATCGGACTTGAAACGTAACTAGCGAAATGTAGGTGTACTATTGGTACACGTCTACCTAACCCGTATGTTATGTGTTGTATGTGTTTGTAACAGTAAAAAGATGAAAACAAATCTTTGGATTCTCAATATGTTTATTGACAATATGCAGTTTATTGGTCCATCTCATGGAATTTATTTTACGATTTTTATGAATAAGTTGGTAATATTTTATAATTGCACTAATATGAAATACCAACATAATAAATAATTACATACGAAATTATAAAAAAACAACATTTATTGTGTTGTTATAGGTTCTATAGCTTTGGTGTGATGCAAATTGTATACATTTGAGCTTTGCACATATTATACGTAGGAAAATAAGTTATTGAAAGTAATAATTACATACATCAAGGACTTTTAACACTCATAACTTAACCATAATTGTTTCTTTATATCATTTACCCCTCACATACCATTTAAATATAGCCATATAATAAATTCAAACCCTCACAATTCATTTCTACATTGTGTATTCAAAATACATAATAAATGACTAAGATACCGACACTATAAATATACAAGTCATATATTTTATTGATTTTGTGTGCAAATGTACTGTACAAAGTACACATGCTTCCTGAAGTTGATGTCTTATTTTGAGGTGAATAGGCCACAATAATATAAACATTGCTAATTAGCAGTTAGCGGCAGAATGTTTCACAAACATAATAGCAAACTAGATAGATAACAGTCTCAATTTCTAATCAACCTAATAAATAATAAATTTTAAACCGACAACACCGAATAGCTCCTGCACCAAGTCACACAAAATTAATCTAATAATAAATAATTACTTTATACTTTTCTTGCATAAAAACGTCTTCTTAGTTCATCAATATCAATGAGGTAGTACGTGCCGGGGAACAAGATGTCTATTGAGCCCGATGGTTGATAAGGAGCTGTGTGGTAGTTCATCGTTCTATTGTCCATGATGTCAGAAAACTTGCTAGGTTCCACACACTGCCTCTCATCTAGCAGAGAAACAGTTTCATTCAATGATTTCAATAATATAGCCAATTTTGAACCAACACTCATGTCATTGCTAATATTTATAGAATACATTGTAGAGGCAAGACCTGATCCATATGAAAATAGTCCAAACTTCTTGCCGATCAGCTGTTCAGGAGATTTGCTGATGAGGTATGATGCAAGGCCTCCATACAATGACGGAGTGTACATATTGCCTACATTCTTCGCTATGTACAGTGATGGCTTGGTCTTCTCATCGAATAGAGCCTGGCTATATGTCATGAATGCTTTCTCAACATCTCTGTCAAAATAGGTTTCTTCCAATTTGTAGGAAGTGAATTTTGATAAGCCAGGGAACTGTTTCTCACGTTGTTCTGGTGATGCATTTAGGAAATCATTGAAGCATACTCTAGCCAGAGACTTCTGTACTAGTTTACTGTAAGGACAGTGGAACAACATACCATCTAAGCTCAATAAGCCCCTGAAGTCAGGCTCAATTTTCCTCATCTTCTTACAATATAAGTTGTAACAATTATCTAAAGCACTGAGGTAGCATTTTATAGAGAGCTTCCCGTCCACAAGGGGGAATTCTGAAGACAAGTCTGGCTTGTAAAAGTCGTAAGCATGTGTCATATATGAAGCACGAACACCGCAGTCCAGCACCAGAGGAGCACCGGGGCCTATGAGCATGGCCACTGCTCCTGCACCTCCTGTAGGCCTTGCTGGGCCTTTGCCATACACTGCAATGTCTCCTGCCACCACAATTGCCTTCCTGCCATCCCAGGAGGATGACTCCACCCAGTTCACAGCATTAAACAGAGCTGCAGTCCCACCATAACAAGCATTAGTTGTATCTATGCCTTCAATGTCTGTGGCACCTTTCTCAGCAAATAAGGTCATGAGGTAAGTTTTCACACTTTTACTTTTGTCTATGATTGTCTCAGTACCAACCTCCAGCCGTCCAATATCATGAAGATTGATGTTGTTTTTCTCTATCAGTCTGTGTAAAGCTGTCATGCAAATTGAGTTTATGTCTTCCCTGTCTGAGCAAAAGCCCATTTTGTGCTGGCCGAGGCCAACCGTGTACTTGCCGGTGGACACTTCGTCGTATTTTTCCAGTTCCGTTTGGTCTACGTACTGTGAAGGGAAGTACAACTCCATAGCGAGTATGCCGACTTTTTCTACTCTTCCGCCCATCTTTGTTAATAACTTTCACGCTCGAGATTAGTGTACGTCGACCGTTAGTTTGTCGGTACGTGTTGCCCGAGCGATGTAACCGGCGCAAACTGATGGCCGCTCCCGCTGGTCCGTGCCTGCCGCGTCTCGTACGTGCCGACGTCAGCACCCAGCCTCACGTTACCGGCACGAATACACCATTGACCTAATACCAATAACCAGCTTTCTTTCGCTCTTACGCGAACGTCCGATAACAGTATTTACGTAGCGCCGAGCGCGGCACCGATTAGTGCTCGTTTATAGCAATGTCACGATCAACTTGTCCGCTTTGTGTTTACATTTATTCTGCGTAAATCTTTTGTTCATTTAACTTATAATTTAAGCCGCTTCCCTTTTCTTCCTGATTTCAGATTTCTAATTTGACACAGTTTTGACAGCAAGGGCATTCATGTGGTTACGTCAAATAGATAATGTCATAAAATAGTAGCGTTCGGGAATTTGCAAAAAAATATATATATTTCATTTTCATTACAATAAAATCTACTTCATAAACTTCATAATCTAAATATACATGGTTTACTTAAAGATTGATAAAAATACAAACTTTCACTTACAATAACGGTAAACTAGAGCTTGAATGAGCGACATACCAAAGAAAACTGGTTTTCGAATTAATGGCGATGGATTTATAGGTACCTACTCGCCTACTTAATTTAACCTATCAAAACATTGTTCGATCATTGACCCGAATTCTGGCCAGTCGGCCTGAATTCGGTACATTCTCATATCAATTTTATCTAATTATGTTTCTTATACGTCGTAAAATGACTTGCAAAAAAAGATCCGATAATAATATAAAGTCTGGTTCACAGATTACGAAATCATGTATACCAACGTGTAAAAAAATGTACAGGTAGGTATTCTACGTGAATCGTAGGAGGTAAAAAAAATATCTTGAACTCTGATTACATAGCTGCTGCACTGCTCTTGAGGTTCTTGTTTTCAGAATTGTGTCTATTTCACCAGCTTCAAACTGGTTTCGTCGTGCTCAGCCGTTATGCATAATCTCGCACTTAAATACTATACCGACCCAAACACGAGAGCCCAAATCACTGTCATCATATAAAGAGCCAGCGCTCATTAATGATGGGTACCTACCTACAGTGATTTAGGCTCTCGTCAAATTCCTGAATAACTCAACAACTCAAGTCCGTGATTAACTAATTACACAAACCCAAACCACACTATAACTGTAACCAACACCATATGTATAAAAATACCAGTAAAAAGTGATGGCAGTTATGATCATTTATAAAAGTGTGTAAGTATTATGTAGGTCCTATACCTGCAAAGGTCCAGAAATAAAAGCCACCTGAATGAGGCTCCATCAAGCTTGTTACAAAACTCGAAACAGCACGAAAACCAATTAATCTAAATAACTTAGTTTTTGAGTCTCATAGTTTTAAGTTTAATGAGATGCAGCTGACCTTCTCAGGCGCGGTTGCCATGTATACGGCCTTCACAACAAAAACGTATGTAAGACGAAAGTACGAAGCACTTCGTCTTCAAAATCAAAACATTTTATTTCACATATACCTGCAAGCCTTTATGAAACGTCAGAAGCTATATATTCGAAGCTATTTATATAGGAAAAGAGCCGGCAAGAAACTCCACGGTTATCTACTCTTTTAAAAATAATTGGCTTTTACAATGTTTTCAAATTACAGTGATATTAATTATGGGACGACCAAAGAGTATAATAATGGGACGACAGTGCAGGCCTGTCAATAAGTACCAGATACCTCTAAGAATGAAAATAAAGAATAGAAAATCGTCTATAAATCTATAGATTTATAGACGACGTCTGTAAGGCCTACAACGTTCTCTCATTCACAATATGTAAAATAATCTACATAAGTAAAATCAACCTATTTAAACCAAGTGACATGATTTCCATGAGAATCACTAATAAATAGCGAATATTAGAAGTGATGTATACTGTCAACTAATGACGAGAATATGTCGGAAATTGTAAAATTAAAAATAATAAAATTAACATTGTAATTTGGGAGCAGTTAATAGACTCTCACATAGTTATGCTGTTAATGAGGTACCAGGGAAGCCACATAATCAGAAGGAATTAATGCCAAACTTCCTTGTCTTCACCTCAGCGTCATCGAAAGTTAGGGAAAACTTTCCTTAAATTACGTTATTTCCTTACTATCGACCGGCAGCTTCAACCTAGATATCAATTGAACCAAACATTGGGAATTGGTGCAAAACTCTGATAGAAAAACTCACGTACCTACCATTCCTTTCCTTAGTAGTTCCTTCTATGTTCTATGTTCTATGTTATGGGTTTGGTTTCCGCACTTAGTCCTTCAAGTGGACCATTGTGCGTGAGCCATGGTGGCCTTCGGTAGTTATTCCAGCCAGCCCACCTCCCTCCAGAAGTTAGCTATAACTCCTGGTCTGTTGAGAATATCCGTGTAACATTTGTGTGCGCCGAGGGTTTCTGTTCTAATCTGGGCTACGGCTGTGCATTCGAAAAGCACATGCGCAACGGTTTCCTCGGCCTCCATGCAGGCCCTGCATAAGGGGCTGTCCGTTATGCCGATTGTGTAGAAGTGTTTGTTTAACGGGCAGTGTCCTGTGATGGTTCCAGTCACCAGACGCAGGTCTTTCCTGTCCAGACGTAACAGACGTCTGGTCAGCTTGCCATCCAAGGATGGCATTGCTTCCCTAGACTGCCTGCAACCTGGTGTCAGGGTCCACCAGCTCTCGGCTTGTGTGTGGGTGTACTGCTGAAGCCACCTGCGTAGTTGATTGAAGGGGATGGGCACGATGGGCTCGGGACCACAGACTGACGCGCTGGATGCCCTCCTGGCCAGTTCGTCAGCAGCATCGTTGCCTAGTGATCCGCTGTGTCCTTTTATCCATTGCAGTGTCACAGTGTTGCGGTTGGCAACTGTTACTTTTTCTAGTGCATTGTGACATTCTAGTGTTAAAGACGATGTAATATATTTCCTCCGTAGGGATTGGAGAACTGAAGCTCTGTCGGAGAGTATGCGTATGTGTGTGTCCGTGACCCTCCTGGCTTCTATGGCGTACGCCGCTTGTATAATGCCCACACATTCCGCTTGGTATACGGTGTTGAACATTCCCAGCGGGCTGGATATGTTTATGTTAAGATCTTGTGAGAAAACTCCGACTCCGGTTCCGGAGTCGGTCTTTGATCCGTCAGTGTAGACTCTTAGCTCATCCGGGCCTGAGTGATCGTTCTGTTCTCCTGTGAGTACTACGTTGTAGTGTCTCTGGAAGTAGTGCATTTTCGGGGTTTTATCACAGGGTGATGCCATCATTGGTTGTTGTTTGATCGCATCTTCCTTAATGCGTGTGTGTTTGACTCTGGAGTCTTTACTTAGGGTTCCTGCTATGTTGAGCCTCAAGGCAGCCAGGGCTGCCTCCTCCCGCACGATGAGGTGTAGAGGAGGCAGCCCCAACATTGCCTGTAGGGCAGCGGTGGGTGTAGTTCTCATGCAGCTGGTGATTGCCACACAGGCGCATCGCTGCAGTTTTTCGAGGTCTTTTTGTGCTACGCCTAAGTCTGTTCTGGGCCACCAGACTATTGAGCCGTATGTGATGATCGGTCGAATAACTGTCGTGTATAGCCAGTGGGTGGCTCTGGGGCTAATGCCCCAGTTCCTGCCAAGCATTCGCTTGCACTGCCACAGGGATATGCTGGCTTTTGTCGTGATGTAGTTGGTATGTTTTGCCCAATTCAGCTGTTTGTCCAAAACGATGCCCAGGTATTTGGTTTCAGTTGCTAGGCTTAGTGTAGACCCAAACAGACATGGAAGTGTCAGCTCCGCGAGTTTCCTCTTTTTCGTGAAGAGGATCAGTTCGGTTTTTGTGGGATTTACTGATAGTTGGTGTTTGTTGCACCAGTCTTCGACTATTTTCAAGGCTTGGCGCATGAGGTTGCATAGGGTATTTTCGTGGGTGCCATTTATTATTATGGTTAGATCATCGGCATAGCCTACGGTGAAGTAACCTTTGTCATTCAGTGTTTTAATGAGGCTGTCTACGACCAGGTTCCATAGAAGCGGCGAGAGGACGCCCCCTTGTGGGCAGCCCTTCGCCACTACTGCCCTTGTAGTGTCGTTCACGGTGACTTGTACCGCTCTCAATTTGAGCATATTGGTGATCCACCCACTCAGGGTCGTGTCTATGTTGTGTCTGTCGAGGGCCATGCTGATGCTGTTGAACATGGTCTTGTCAAAGGCGCCCTCGATGTCAATAAAAGCAGCTAGTGCTGAGCATTTATGGTCCACTGCGCATTCAATTTTTGATACCACGCTATGGAGTGCGGATTCTGTTGATCTGCCAGTGGAGTATGCGTGCTGTTGTTTGTGAAGGGGTTTTATCCGGAGAGGCCCGTCTCGGATATGCCTATCACAGAGTCTCTCGAGGGTTTTTAGTAAGAAGGATGTTAGGCTTATGGGCCTATAGGCTTTGGGTTGTGTGTAGTCTGGTTTGCCTGGTTTGGGTATAAAAATGACTTTCACTTCGCGCCACGCCAGGGGTATGTATCTGAGTGCTATGCAGGTGCGGTAGATCTTCACCAAGCGTGGTGTCAGGTGGTCAACCCCCCACTGTAGTAGGGCTGGGAAGATTCCGTCTAGTCCTGGGGACTTGTAGGGCTGGAAGGTGTTTATAGCCCATTTTACCCTATCTTCTGTTACTATGCTGTGGGCTCTGGACCAGTCTTGGTCTGTAGGTGTCCATTCTAGCTCAGCCTCCCACGTCCTGTTCTCTAGGAGGTTGCAGCCTGGGAAGTGAGTCTCTAGAAGGACTTTACTGGTTTCATGGTCGGTTAGTGTGTATGAGTTATCGGGTTTTTTCAGCGCGCCAAGGCTACGATCCTGATCGGTCGATAGGATTTTCCGTACCCTAGCGGCCTCATTGTTGTTTTCGATAGATTCGCAGAATTTCCGCCATGCCGCCCTCCTGGCAGCTCTAATCTGCTTTTTGTATAAGTATTGGGTTTCTTTGTACTGCTCCCAGTCGTCCGGGAGTCTAGTGTTTTTGGCTCTATTAAATTGTTGTCTTAGTGTATCTCTGAGTTTACCCAGTTCGGCGTTCCACCAGGGGTTCCTCACGCTGTTGTCTGGTGGTGCCCTTAGTTTGCAGCATGCGTGGTATGCTTCAATTAGGTATTCTGATAGTTTTGTCACGGTGTGTTCCAGTTGTGCAGTGTCTTTTACGGTTACTTGTGATAGGTGCCTTTCTAGTAGAGCCGCCAGAAGCCGTTTGTACTCGGGCACCTTGGTGCGACGCGGGTTACGTTTCGGTTCTGGCTCCTTTATGTGGGTAGCTAGTGTGAATCGGATTCTTCTATGGTCTGAGCTGGAAGGCTCATCTGATACGTGCCAATTAGCAATAAGGTTTGTCGCGGTTTCTGTGGCGAGAGTTAGGTCGATGATTGTTTGTCCCCGGACTGTAACCCAAGTGGGTTCAGAGCCTCGGTTAACAATGTTAAGGTTAGTAGAGAATAAATAGGTGGATAGTACCTCTCCTCTGGAGTTTGCTGAGTCACTGCCCCAGAGCGGGTGGTGGGCGTTGGAGTCGGTGCAGATTATCAGTTCCATCTTGGCACTCTCGCAGTGTTGCACCAGGTCGGCCATCTCCTTAGGCGGGCAATTGGCGTCCTCGCCTGGCATGTACACCGAGGCCAGTACAACATCTGGAACGTCACATGTGGTCTGGAGCCTGACAGCTGTCAGGTCTCTGGAACAGAATTGGGTGAGTGGTGTGGTCGGGATATTTCTGGGAATGTATACACAGGTACGTGGTTTTTCTGCACCATGTGTGTTCAGGATTAGCTTACCTCCGATGTTGCCGAGGCCGCAGATTCTGTTGTTCCTGATCCACGGCTCTTGGATCAGTGCGATGGTTCGGGGCTTACCCTCCAAGGCCCTGCGTAAGCTAGCCGTGGCAGTCTGGCTGTGTTGGAGGTTGGTCTGGATGACGTGTATGGGCGATGATGGTGGTGGGGTGGAGTTAGTCGGAGATGGATCCATCGGATAATCTCTCCGCCGCCTCCACTCTGAGTTGATTTTCGTGTCCGTCGCCCGGCGACGAGGCAAGCAGTTGCTCGTTCCAGCCAGGCGATGAGGGTGGTATGGTGTCGTCATCGTCGTCCATTGCTGCTCGGGCCATGACCTCCTCGAGCTGAGCTATGTCGGTGTCATTTGTCATTGTCGTTGTCGTTGCGGTCTTTCCATCTGTGCTGTCAGTCTTAGTGTCACAGGGTAGGGTTGTGGGCCAGAAGCGCACGTATATCGACCCCAAGAGGTACGATATCCGTCGCTCCCGGGCTAGGACCCTTTCGGCTTCCTCCGGTGGCACACCTAGGGTCAAGTATGTCCCGTAGTTGTCACCACCGACGGTAGTCGCCCTGTACAGTGACCACCTTGCGATGTCGTACCAAGTATTCTGACGGATCAGAATACTTTGGAGCCGTGCTACGTCGCCCTTGTAACGGGGGACGAAAAGCGAGGCTCGGACACGGGTGGGCACGTCGGACTGTTTAAGTACTGTCAGTGTGAGGTCGGTGTCTGTAAGTTTGATTAGGGGCACGTTTTGGGTCAGCCAGGTCAGGGCATAGTCATCTTCGCACCACATCTGCACGGTGCCTTCCGCTACCCGTGGGTAACCGCGGAAGGCCGGGAGTGGCGCCGTCGGATTTGTGTCCATCAGTCGGGCTTCTAGGTCAGTCTTAACGTGCTCGGCCTCTTCCTTGGTCAGGTCACGAGAGGGGGGAGAGAAGCAGATTGCTACGGCCAGCCTCGCAGGAATGTCCTTCGTGGCTCGCGCGTAGGTTCTCTGCTCCCCCTGAGCGGAGTGAACCCTCACACGTTTGGCGTGCCCTTGTAGCGTACTGGGCGAAGCCGTATCATCAGGGCGCTCCCTCTTCGTCGGTCCTGTACCGCTTGGTCCAGGCTGCGGCTCGGAGGTGCCCGGCATGGTATCAGTTGCCGGCTGCGCCTGTGCGTGTGCTGGTTTATACCGCCTACCTCTGTTCTGTTTAGGTCGAGGTCGGTCGAGAGTGTTGTCGGAGTTCTGAGGTCGATTTGCGGTCCTGGCAGACTTTGACGCGTCCGGCCGCGTTTCGCGCTGGGTTTCCCCCTCGCGGACTAACGGTCGGTCGCGCGGCACCGCGTCCGGCCGCGTTTCGCGCTGGGTTGCCCCTCCGCGGACTAACGGCTGGTCGCGTGGCTCCGCATCCGGCCGCTTTTCGCGCTGGGTTTCCCCCTCGCGGACTAACGGACGGTTGCGTGGTTCCGCGTCCGGCCGCTTTTCGCGCTGGGTTACCCCCTCGCGGACTAACGGCTGGTCGCGTACTGCCTCTGCCTCTGCCTTTTCGGCGGCCGATTGCGCCTCGCGTTGGCTACTGCCTCCGCGGTTGTGACGCTTTCGGTCGCCAACTCCTCTTTCCCGGGCAGGGATTTTTCCGCGCTTGTTCAGCGGGCGTACTTCATCAACCGGGAAAGTGTCTGAGCTGCCAGGCTCGTCCTTCTTCCCCGTCCCTCTTCGTCTGTGTCGGTCTTGGTCTTTGTCTGGGTTGGTGATGCTATTCCGCACAATGCTCTGTTGCCAGAGGCTCGTGGGTGGCATACACCGGGTCGTGGGTTGAGGCGCTTGGGTTGTGGCCGGAGTCGGGTTTGAGGGCGCGTTGGTCGCAGCCAAGGTTGGGTTTTGTGGCGCGTTATTCGCTGCCTGTGTGTTGGGCGCTGTAACAGCAGCCGGCTGCGCTGAAGAGCGCGGCATTGGAGTGCAGTCGGTTGCCCCCCCCAGAATACGATGGGGGCTGACCGCCGTAGCGGTGTGGGATTCCCCGGCTTGGCCGGGACCCACCTGGGTAGTTTCTATTTCCTTCTGCATTTTTATTTTGGTTTGGGGGGTGGGCTTTTTTGGATGCGAGGTTACCCCTCCTCTAGGACCGACAGGATATGAGGATAGGAGGGAGGTATTTTAGTAGGAAGGGATGGGTTCATTTGGGGTCACCTTAGGTTTGGGATTTGGCCCAAGGGTTTGGGAGTAGACGGGATGGTCTGGATAGGTAGGGTTGGGCCTATTTTGGGGTGGTTGGTACATAGGAATAGGTTCATAGGTTACCCTAAGCCTGGGATTTTGGCCGTCGGGAACTTCTCTTGTCCGGGATCTTTTTCAAGATGCTCCGGGTGACGCTTCGGCCGTTAAGGTCAACCCCGCCCCGGAGTTGGGCTATCCGCAACCCGCCCACCCGCTCGGTTGCAGGAGAAGAAGTGCCTGGCAGTCTGGGTCACCCCACCGCGGATATACGTATATATCCGTGTTGGGGCAATCCAGTCTCCTCCGAATAGTAGTTCCTTTTTCTGGAACTGATAAGGCTGACCTTTGGAAAGCAGTAGTCTATGATTCCTTAACCTTTTGACTGCCACTGTCGCGAGCCGACAAATTAAAACGTGCCCAACACGCCACCCCGTCGGCTAATGTCGACAAGAAAACAACATTTTAGGGTCAAATTAAATAAAAGAATGATGTTACGAGTAATATTATATTTTAAACATAGGGGACGAAAAGCAGTGATTAAATTGGTAATGGATAAAATTTTGGAATCTCTATTCTTTTTTGCAGGTATTTGCGCTGAATTTGTAGCTTGGCGTGAGAGGGACGCCGATGAATTTACGCTCTGATGGTCAAAAGGTTAAGGATGAGTATTTGTACCTACCAGGTGCTTCGGCTGTGCATTCTAAGCTACCTCTAATAATCAGCTTATAATGTGGACACAGGCCTTCTCTCTGTGAGAGGGAGTGGGCTGTAATCCACCATGAAGGGATAGTGTGGGTTGGTAGATGTCACACGTCTTCGATTTTTTGGTGCTACGACATGCCCCTCGCGATGTTTTCTTTCGCCGTTTTGAGGTTTTGAGATCAGTGGCGATGAAATAATTTACAGAAAGTAAAGCGCCTGTCTGGGTTCGAACCTACGACCGCGACTTACAATACGAGTACGGCACGAGTACGGCACGAGTACGGCACGAGTACGGTACGAGTACGGTACGAGTACGGTACGAATACGGTACTACCACTCTGCCTCCACTGCTCTCGCAAGCGACCTTTGCGCTTCCACTAATAGCGCCGTAGAAAAATTTAAGGTTACAAAGTTTTGGACTTAACAAGCGTCATGGGCTTCACCATTAATACTTCTATTTACAAGCACTGCATCTGCATGTTATTCTTTTTCCGTTTACAAGCACTGCATCGTTATAGAGTCTAATGTTTGCCAACATAACTCAAGCGGACCTCGGTCTCGGTGTGTGATATAAGTGATAACCTGTCGCTGTACAGCAACGATCACCGATTTGTCAACGAAAGAATAGACATGACTATTAACTAAATGACGTACAATAGGAGAAGATAGCTATGTTTTTCTATTAATTATCACAGTGATGCGTTCTAAACGAATCATGATTTTGTAGATAGTCGTTTAAATTTTGTGGCCATCGAGTAGAAAGTTTGTTGTCAGTGTCATTTTGACAGTTTGGGAAAAAATATTCTTCTGAAATAGTCTACATTTAAAAGGCCCTAGACAAGATCGTTAGAAACGAAAGACAAAATGACAGATTGTAGAAGGATATCTACGATGCGATGTCAAAAAAGGAGAAACGAAATGTCACTTTGTATAGAAAAAGTACTGTTTATTCTTCGTAGAAATAGATAGCGTCATGATAAGTCTGCTGATAGTGTGAAAATGGTGACACACCGTTATTTTTTAGAAACTTTATTAGAGTTCAAACAGCAGGAAAGTTAAAAAGTGCTGTCATAGTATCACTTAACGAGAATAGCGTCCATATACCTAACTGTTTAGTGCTAGCTAAATGTTCGCATACAAAGTTATTGTTCTTGTATGCGAACACTTTGTACAGTACCCAGATAAGGAAAGAGGTCAGAAATTATAAGATTCAGTGGATATTAAACAAGCATATACACGGTAACCTGGGGTACGAGGAGGACCAAAAATAATGTCACAAAATTATTTAAAACTTTAATTATATCCTTATGTTCTGTACTTATTTCATTCTCTTACACACATATCAAACTTACAAACTAATTCTTGTTCTGTACAATGTTGACGACTGCAGCAGACACTGAACTGCTTTCACTCTTGGAGTAGGTTTTGACTGTCGCACTCGGCGTCTTTAGAATAAACTTGTAGAATTTTACACCTGAAAAACGAATAACGTTATCGCTGTATTTTTTGGGACAAGATACTGTGTAAAGACTACCTTCCACAGTTATTTTAACTCTAGCAGCAGCAACCCAATAGCAACATTATTCTAAAGAGAATAAAGATCACTGTGATTTTGACAAGTTGACAGACTTGTCAATGGCAGCAACCGTATTGCAACGACGATAAATATCACTGTGATTTTGGTAATGAAAAATCAGAGGTAAAATAAATAACAGCTAGAGGATTGTATCGGACTATAGTGCGTTTCACGAAAGAATTCCCCTCACCGTTACGTTGGCTCCCCTGTCTGTAATCCATGCTGCCAACATTACGGCGAAAAGAACACTTTCGTGAAACGCATTATACTTTATATCCCTTATAAATTCAGATCCCTTTGACATATTAACTTCTTTCAGTTTACCCCACCAATCGTAGAGAAGTTCACATGGGACTGTCGCGATGTCTTTTGCAAACACCATTTGAGATCCATTGCGGGGTTGTTTGTGTTCGCCCATAACTCATCCAGCATTCGTTACTGGCACAAATGAAAGGTTCTTACAAACCTGATGGATTAATCCGAACTTCAAACACTTCCTCGGAGTTCCAATGCCGTACTCCTTCGTCTTTGTAGAGATCCTGAAACAAATAATTATTATCTCGGTCACATAGTAAGTATTAATTAATTAGTAGGGAATTTATATCCGTAGGTAATATTTAAATCTTTATTTTTACGAAGGCAATTGACCAATGCGTATTTTTTGCTCAAAGAAATCCAAACGGCGCCGAAATATCGTTTCTTTTTTTTTGTGTTATCGCTAAGTAGTCCTTTTTATATTACCTACTACTAGCCCTTTTTTATTTATTGTATTAATATATTAATTTAACGTTAATCCTCCAAAATAAATTATATACATTATGGTGAACACCGCAGTAAAATCAGTTGCATAGCTAAGAAGAACAACATGGCTACACACAGATAATCACGAAAACCAACTTTAATTAATAATAAGTATACCTACTAGCTTTTGCCAGCGACTTCGCCCGCGTGCAGTTCGGAAATTATCCCACGGGAACGTACTATTGGGATGAAAAGTCCTATATGTTTATCCAGGTTATAAACTAACTGTGTGCCAAATTTCATTCAAATCCGTTCTGCCGTTTTTGTGTGACTGAGTAACAAAGATCCAAACATTTAAACAAACAAACTCTATTAGTAGGATAGTAGGATATACATCACTTACATGAACTTCATAGTCGCCATTTTGTGGCATTTGTAAAGTAAAGTTGGCGGCGTATGGGCTGCCGTCGTCGCGCTGATTCACGAAGGCCACCGCGTGCGCATCGTCGTGCAACTCACGACTCCAGACCTCCAAACGAGATCGCTTCAAGAGAAAAAAAAGATTGCTACAGAAATACGCTACTTAAATTAATATTTCGACATTCATCTAACGGGCTTAACGGACCCCGGGTTCCTTAAATCTTAGCTTTGGCTGCGGAGCAGGTGCCAGAGGCTAGAGGTAGTGTGTAGGTGAGGAAACGGTGGCGTTTTTAACCGACTTATAAAAATGACAGCAAATCAACCGCGGTAGTTGCTATCGCATAAATATGCATTGTTTTGAACCCCAAGGATGATTTGACGCCAGCACATCAAGCTACCCCAATCTCTCAAATTTCTTTGATAGATTTTCAACTTTATTAAATAAACATAAGTGTGCCGGACGGGCGTGATCGCTTGGACGCGAGGGGTGTGTGGTGAGGGTGTATGCCTGTCCCACTGTGTGTGTAGGGTTCCCGGTCCGCGCGGCGCTGACGTCCTGCACCTATAGATTCCAGATATCTTCAGGGCGGCTACTATCTTCCGGGCTTCATGACGTTACCATATGTACCAGTGTTACGACTCGTCTCAAAGAAATAGTTTCCAGACTTTCGTCTAGCAAGGGGGTGTTTTTTGACTCCGTTAAGGAGGGGGGTGCCTTACCTGATTAATAACACACGTTTTTATGTTTTTACAGGAAGCAATTTCAGAACACTACTTGAACTATATCTATTAATTAATTTAAGAATTAAATAAAATCTTGCCGATGACTACAAAATGCTAGAAATTACACGTTTACTATCGTACTATGAATCTTTACCGTAACGAGAGCCGCAAATTGCTTCCTGTTTTTAAGTTTTATTTGTTCTAGATTTCATTACATTTATGACGGAATTATGCATATAACATCTCAATTTATTAAAATATACAAGGCATGTTACATATGGTTGCATTCCCCATGAAATTCCCCGTCTCCTGAGATATCCACATCAACTATATCTTCCCATACTGAAAGAATGTTTCGAGGAAACCCGAAAAAATTCTGAAAAATGTTAATAAATTTATTTTATAAGTTGATTTCCTCGAAAACTACTGAACGGATTTCAAATCCAATTATAGATATCTCAGGCTGGTCTGTAGACCTAAAACAATCTGATATTTAAAACTATACAACTATGGCTTTCAGGGCGTGACGCGCCCTGAAAGAGGGTTAGCAAAAACACAAATCTTAAGAATTACTTAACTAAAGTAACACGACATACAAACTCAATTAAGTGGGCTTTATCTTAGGTTTACATTATTGAAAGTTACGTCCAGGGCTAGGTCTCGGTACTAGGTTACCTGGACGCAACTAAAACTATAAGTTACTGCTATATAGCCCACTCAAATGAGGTTTGCAGGGGTGGTACTTACGGTTATCTTATACTAGCCGCTTAGTCACTACTGTTTATTGGTTTCACTATCACTCTTATCACTATGAATCTACGTTAATGTCAAAAACAAACTAATTAACTATGTAGTGACGCGTCGTCGCGAACATCTCTCCCGCCGTGCAGTGCAGTGACGACTCGTAGCGATGTCGGTGCGGCGCTGCATCGCACCGGTGAGCGATGACTGGAGTCGCGGCGCTCGCCGCCGCGACGCCTGCTGCCACGACGCTCGCCGCCGCGACGCTCGCCGTCTCAGCGCACGCTTTCGCGGCGCTCGCCGCCTGAGTGCTCGCCGTCGCGGCGCTCGCCTCAAGGCGCTCGCCTCAAGGCGCCCGCGACGGCGCTCGTCGCGCCTAGGCGCTCACCGCCTCAGCGCTCGCCGTCGCGGCGCTCGCCTCAAGGCGCCCGCGACGGCGCTCGTCGCGCCTAGGCGCTCACCGCCTCAGCGCTCGCCGTCGCGGCGCTCGGCTCAAGGCGCTCGCCTCAAGGCGCCCGCCACAGCGCCCGTCGCGCCAAGGCGCTCGCCGTCACGGCGCTCGCCTCAAGGCACTTGCCTCGGGGCGCTCGCCGTCTCACTTGGGTAGTGGGACGAGTTTCTTCACCGGACGCTTCAAGGTGCCGCCGGCAGTGCGCACCTCAGCGGTCCGGACTTCTCCGTCGGCCCCGGGAAACAGGGCAACTATACGGCCTCGCGGCCATGTGTTGCGAGGCAGCTGGCCGTCTGCGATGAGGATGGGATCGCCCACCTGCAGTTCGGGCCCACGGGTGTGCGGCTCCCGCCGGTTTTGAAGCTCCGGCAGGTACTCTCTGACCCAGCGACGCCAGAACATATCGGCGAGTATCTGGGATCGTCGCCAGAGTCTCTTGCTGTCCACGTCTCGCTCGGTGAACACGCCGGGTGATGGTAGTCTCGCCGATCCACCGAGCAAGAAGTGGTTCGGTGTGATCGACTCGTCGTCTTCGCTGTCTACGGAAACATGTGTTAGTGGTCGGCTGTTTACAGTGTACTCTGCCTCACACAACAGTGTGGACAACACCTCTTCGTGCGGGTGTTTTTCCAGGAGCACAGTGCACAGCGCGGACTTCACGCAGCGAACAAGGCGCTCCCAGGCGCCTCCCATGAAAGGCGCTGAGGGCGTTATGAAGCGCCATACGACGCCTCGGCGACTGGCCTCCTCTCGAGAGGCCTCTCGGAGCTCCTTGTCGGCACCGTGCATGTTGGTGCCGTTGTCGGAGTGTATCTCGGCGGGGCAGCCCCGACGAGCAGCGAAGCGGCGCAGCGCCAGTATGGCGGCGTCTGCGCTGAGGCTGGCGGCGATCTCGAGGTGGACGGCTCTGGTGGTGAGACACGTGAATAGGGCTACGTACCTCTTCTGATGTTGCCGTCCGACTGTGACGGACAGTGGGCCGAAGTAGTCTAGCCCGGTGTACGTGAACGGCCTCTGATGATGTGCCAGTCGCGTTCTCGGATGGTCGCCGGTCGCAGGCACGGTTGGTTGTGCCTTGCGAATGCGACACTGCAGACATCGTGACAGCACCCTCTTCGCTGTTGGTCGCATCTTCACGACCCAATAATGCTGTCGTACCTCGTTGATAGTGAGTTCTGTCCCACTATGCTGCAGGCTACGGTGTGTCCAGTCTATGTATAACTGGGTAATGTGATGGTCGCCGTGTAGTATCGGCGGACGCTTCACATCGTCTGCTATTTGTTCAGTGGCGGCTATACGGCTCCTCAGTCGTATGACGCCATCTATGATTTCAATTTGCAGCGGTCGCAGTCGACTATCTTTGTCTAACGTCTTCTGCTCTCGCAGTCTCGCCATTTCTAAAGCGAAAGATTGCTGCTGCACGACCTGTACTAGTAGTTTCTCCGCTTCGTGGAGGAACTCTGCTTCTATTATTTGCCCTTTTGGTCGAGAGTTGGATGTTTTTTCGGTTCGCTTCGGAAGAGGGGGCGCCGCTTTCTTCTGTTGTCGCCAGTCAGGATCTCGATCAGCGTTCTTTCTAGTTCTTTTATAGAACGTTTTCTCCCTTGATACTCTGCACAGAGATACGAAACGTAGAACGCTCGCCGTCGCACGGAGAAGTCTTTCCCACCTGGAGAACCTTGTCGGGTCTGGTATGGCTTCTGTTAGCTTTCGATCGTCTGTTTCTTCGACGGCGGTGAGTGCTCTCTCTTCTCCCGTCTCTTCTGCGACCGGAGGATTCTCTGACGGCCATGATGATGGCTCCTCATACAGGAAATTGGGGCCACGATACCACTCATGTTGCGAGTCGAAGTGGTGTGGCACGTCACGAGTAGCTACGTCTGCGATATTCATTTTCGTAGGTACCCATCGCCAGTCTTCGACTCTACTATTCTCCTCTATGGCGGCTATACGATGAGCTACGAACGGCTTGTAGACTCGCGCTCCTCTTCTGATCCACGTCAAAATGGTCTTGCTATCTGACCAGTAGGTCACCGATGCGGGCTTGATGTCGTGTTCACGTATCACAGCTGCGGCCACGCGGGTTCCCATCACCGCTGCCTGCAGCTCGAGGCGGGGTATTGATTGCAGCTTCAAGGGAGCTACCTTCGCCTTTGCCATGACGAGGCTGACTCGTTGCTTGCCGTCTGTTGCTGTAGTTCGCCAATACACCGCCGTCGCATATGCCATCTCACTCGCGTCGGTAAACACGTGGACTTGTGTCTCTACCGCGTCGCTGTACCCCGGATAGCATCTTGGTAAGTTGACGTTTCCGAGCTGTAGTAGGTGTTGTACCCAACTTTTCCATTGAGTCGCTAGGTCTTGGTCTAACGGCTGATCCCAGTCGACTCCTCGCCTCCATGCCTCTTGCAATATTTGCTTGGCTCGAATGGTTACTGGTGAAGCGAGTCCGAGCGGGTCGTATAGAGACATCACTATTTTCAGCGCCTCCCTTTTAGTGGGCGCCTCTTTATCTAATATGCCTCTTGGTAGGCGTGCGAGCGTGAGGTTGAAGCCCAACGTATCCCCGTTCGGTCTCCATATTAGGCCGAGTATCTTCTCTGTGTCATCAGTGTTTCCGATGCTGACGACTTCTGTTCGGATCTGTTTCGGATCTATATTTTCCGTTAACTGTGTGCTGTTTGACACCCACTTTCTGAGTTCAAACTTCGCCTGTAGGTGAATATTTTTCACCGTAGTTGCAATGCGCGTCGCTTCTTCGACGGTCTTGTAACTATCGAGGTAATCATCCATATAATGATTCCGAATTATGGCTTCCACGGCATCTGGATGCTCATCTATATGCCTTTTCGCGTTCCAATTCTTCGCGAAAATGGCTGTGCACGGCGAGCTTGCCGCACCGAAAATGATGGACGTCATACGGTATTCTTCCGGCGCCCCCTCTCTTCTATTGCCTCTCCATAGGTATCGGAGCGCGTCTCTATCCTGACTTCGCACCTTCACCTGCATAAACATCTCCGCTATGTCACCAGAAATGGCTATGCAGTGTCTTCGGAACCTCATCATGACGCCGGGCAGGGACTGTAGCAAGTCCGGTCCAGTGAGAAGGAAGTCGTTGAGTGACAGCCCTCTTGATTTGGCAGCTGCGTCATGCACGATGCGGAGCTTTTCAGGTTTCATGGGGTTGAATACGTCGAAATGGGGTAGATACCACGTTCTACCCGGTGTGCTCGTCTTGGGCGCCTTTTCTGCGTAACCCTTCTGGATGAGAGAGTCCATCTGTTCTGTGTATCTATCTCGAAGGGCGGGTTTGCCATCGAGTTTTTTCTCTATTGAGACGAGCCTCTTGAGGGCTGTCCCGTAACTATCGGGCATTTCTATGCTTTCATTTTTCCACAGCATGGCTGTTTCTATGTGACCATCTTCTAACTGTTGAGTGTGACGAGTCAAAATATCTTCCGCTTTCTTCTCGGGATCGGAGTCTGGTCGTCTCGGGTTGATGACCAGTGATTCTAAGGCGAAGAATTTGCGAAGCTGTTCATCCATGTCTTCATTGCCCGCGGTGAGACGGTTGACGTAATGCACCTGCTGACCCAGGATTCTGGTGTGTGCGCCGTGTAGAGTCCATCCCATCGTCGTAAGTGATGCAACGGGTTGGTTCTTCGGACCTCTGCGGATCTCACTGGCCAATAATAGGTGCCAGTTATCTTGACCGATGAGTATTTTCGGCGCGCCAGTGTCGTATATCAGCTGCTGCCTCAGGTCATCCAGATGTTTGCAGTGCGCGACGTCCACTTCACTGACTGTTTGCGGGGCGAGGTTTAGCTTCGGTATGGTGCGCGCTCTGAACGGCACCCTATTCTTCAGCTGGCTCGCAAGAGTGACTGTGATTCTTCGCGAACATGGAGTGTCGATCGTGGTATTGCCGATCGCGCCTATTTTCAGAGGGTCTATTTGGCCTTCTGCCCCGACTTGCTTCGCTATGTCCTCGTCGATCAAGGAAACGGTTGATCCATCATCGAGAAGTGCGAATGTCGATACTTCTCCCGCCGGTCCAATTACTCGAACCGGAACCATCTTGAGGTAGGCGTGGCTTGAAGTCGTTCGTGAGCTGGCCACTGTCTCCTTTGACTCCACGTTGTTAGACTGCTCCTGAGTAACGGGCTTTTCGCTCTCTGCAGCGGACTTCTTATTATAATGAAGAAGCTGATGATGCGTGGCTGTACACCCCTTTACGTCACATTTCTTCGGTTTGCATTTGTGATCGGGACGACGGCTTCGCAGGCAACGGAAACACAGGCTAAACTTCTTAGCGAGCTCCCATCTCTTGTCACTGGATCCCTCTTTGAACCTCTTGCAATCAGGAGCTTGATGTCCCTCCTTCTCGCAAATACGGCATTTTTGGGCCGACTTGTCTACAGCTGTATGGGTCCTTTGTGTGACACGCTTGCTCGTTGTTGCCTCAGCAGGGCCGATGTTCTCAGGTGGAGCGAAAGCACTGCAGAAACGAGCTTGCTCTGTGATGAATTCGCTGAATAGCGTAAGGTCCGGCAGCGACTGGTACTTTTCGGTGTACGTCCTATACCACTGTACACGTAGGGAGTTCGGCAGCTTCTCAGTGAGCGACCGCATCAGCTCAGCGTTGATCAGGTAGTGATCCTTCTTCAGCGCGCGCAGAGTGACCACACCGCTTCTGACTCTACTTGCGAAGTTGCAGATATCTTTAGGTGCTTCGCCACAGCGCGGCAATCCGCGCAGTCTGTCTGTTTCCGCTTGCGCGATCGAATCTGGACGGCCGAACTGCAGCTCGAGTTCCCTCATGATGTCATCTGGTTTGGCATGTCCGATGAGTTCTGAGCTCACTGTCTCTAGCGCTCGTCCCCGTAGGCTTCTTCTAAGTCTTGCTGTGTTTTCAACGTCGTTGAAGTATCTTCGAGTTGTCTCGTAAATAGCACGAAATGAAAGCCATTCTGTATGGGCCCCATTGAAGTTCGGTAAGATCATGATGACCTTCGACGCCGAGGGGTGGTTCGGTGTCCCCTGTTCTGTTTTCCTGTCGGCTAGCGACGCTATAGCGGACGTCAACTCCGTTATGAACGGACGGAGTGAGTCTTCCCCCTTGGCTTCTATTTCCCTTGGTGGGATTCGATTCTTCACTTCATTCGCTGTAGGATGCGGCAATGGTACTTGCTTATCGAGGTCCACTATAGTTTCGAAGTCCACAGGGGGGGGCTGTTGCTCATGGCCTATATCACTATTGTCCCCCTCGGCGGCGTTGTCCCTCTTCTCCGGCTCAGGCTCAGGTGCCTCTTCAAGCCAGGAGCGCACGTACTCATTGTTTGAGTTTCTATCATCCATGTAACCGTCGGAATCTTCTTCCTCGGCTCTCTGAAGTGCTAATTGAGCAAGTTCCAACTTAATCTTCAATAAGTCTTCACGTGCTCTTGAAATTTTTCTATGTGACCGCGTCGTTCTATTCGTAGTCGACTGCGGCCTGCTATGTTCGGTACGGGCGTCACCCCGGGTAGTCATCGGTAAGGTTCGGCTGTAAGTTTATGAGTGTTCTTTCTATTCTGTCTGCAGGCCTCAGTGCTCTGTCTGCAGGCCTCAGTGTTCTGTCTCCAGGCCTCAGTGTTCTGTCTGAAGACTGCAATGTTCTATCTGAAGACTGCAATGTTCTATCTGCAGGCTTCAATGTTCTATCTGAAGTTCCTTCCTTTCTGGTTCCCTTCCTGACCGTGGATAGCCGTTCGGCTTCTTCAGACCGCGCCCGTGCAGGTAAGTCTTTACTTGTCCGCGGAACTAGGGGGCACTGCGGCGGTGGCTCGGCTCCTTCAGTGGTGGATGGTGAATTCGGTGGCCGCTCATGGCAGATGGCCGACCTGCTGCGGCCTCTGCTCACCTCCACTGTCCAGGCTTCAGGGGCCTTGCCTTGCGATCTCGTTACCGGCATGTTGAATTCGGGTCTTCAAAACGGATCTTCGAAACGGATCTTCAAAACGGATCTTCAAAACGGATCTTCAAAACCGGATCTTCAAAACGGATCTTCAAAACCGGATCTTCAACGGAGTCTTCAGACCAGATCTTGAACGGAATCTTCAAACCGGATCTTGAGAACGGATCTTCAAAACGGATCTTCAAAACGGATCTTCTAAACCGGATCTTCAACGGAATCTTCAGACCAGATCTTGAAAACGGATCTTCAAAACCGGATCTTCAACGGAATCTTCAAAACAGATCTTCAAAACCGGATCTTCAACGGAATCTTCAAAACAGATCTTCAAAACGGATCTTCAAAAACGGATCTTCAAACGGATCTTCAAAACAGATCTTCAAAACCGGATCTTCAACAGAATCTTCAGACCAGATCTTGAAAACGGATCTTCAAAACCGGATCTTCAACGGAATCTTCAAAACAGATCTTCAAAACCGGATCTTCAACGGAATCTTCAAAACAGATCTTCAAAACGGATCTTCAAAAACGGATCTTCAAACGGATCTTCAAACAAATCAGTCTTCTGTATTTCAAAGTATTCTTCAGGGATAAGTCTTCAGGAATAAGTTTTCAGGAATAATCCTTCAGGAATAAGGCTTCAGGCTCTGACGTAATTCTTCAGTGATAAAACTTCAGAAATAAGTCTTCAGGAATAATCCTTCAGGAATAAGGCTTCAGGCTCTGACGTAATTCTTCAGTGATAAAACTTCAGAAATAAGTTTTCAGGAATAATCCTTCAGGAATAAGGCTTCAGGCTCTGACGTAATTCTTCAGTGATAAAACTTCAGAAATAAGTCTTCAGGAATAATCCTTCAGGAATAAGGCTTCAGGCTCTGACGTAATTCTTCAGTGATAAAACTTCAGAAATAAGTCTTCAGGAATAATCCTTCAGGAATAAGGCTTCAGGAATAAGGCTTCAGGCATGTCCCGGACGGGTCTTCATGTATCTCTCCTGAAGAAATCCGGCTCGCAAGGACCAGCAGATGTGCCGGACGGGCGTGATCGCTTGGACGCGAGGGGTGTGTGGTGAGGGTGTATGCCTGTCCCACTGTGTGTGTAGGGTTCCCGGTCCGCGCGGCGCTGACGTCCTGCACCTATAGATTCCAGATATCTTCAGGGCGGCTACTATCTTCCGGGCTTCATGACGTTACCATATGTACCAGTGTTACGACTCGTCTCAAAGAAATAGTTTCCAGACTTTCGTCTAGCAAGGGGGTGTTTTTTGACTCCGTTAAGGAGGGGGGTGCCTTACCTGATTAATAACACACGTTTTTATGTTTTTACAGGAAGCAATTTCAGAACACTACTTGAACTATATCTATTAATTAATTTAAGAATTAAATAAAATCTTGCCGATGACTACAAAATGCTAGAAATTACACGTTTACTATCGTACTATGAATCTTTACCGTAACGAGAGCCGCAAATTGCTTCCTGTTTTTAAGTTTTATTTGTTCTAGATTTCATTACATTTATGACGGAATTATGCATATAACATCTCAATTTATTAAAATATACAAGGCATGTTACATATGGTTGCATTCCCCATGAAATTCCCCGTCTCCTGAGATATCCACATCAACTATATCTTCCCATACTGAAAGAATGTTTCGAGGAAACCCGAAAAAATTCTGAAAAATGTTAATAAATTTATTTTATAAGTTGATTTCCTCGAAAACTACTGAACGGATTTCAAATCCAATTATAGATATCTCAGGCTGGTCTGTAGACCTAAAACAATCTGATATTTAAAACTATACAACTATGGCTTTCAGGGCGTGACGCGCCCTGAAAGAGGGTTAGCAAAAACACAAATCTTAAGAATTACTTAACTAAAGTAACACGACATACAAACTCAATTAAGTGGGCTTTATCTTAGGTTTACATTATTGAAAGTTACGTCCAGGGCTAGGTCTCGGTACTAGGTTACCTGGACGCAACTAAAACTATAAGTTACTGCTATATAGCCCACTCAAATGAGGTTTGCAGGGGTGGTACTTACGGTTATCTTATACTAGCCGCTTAGTCACTACTGTTTATTGGTTTCACTATCACTCTTATCACTATGAATCTACGTTAATGTCAAAAACAAACTAATTAACTATGTAGTGACGCGTCGTCGCGAACAATAAGGTTCATGTTCAGTTGGGAAAATTTTACAGTTTGGGCTAGCTTGATGTGCTGGCGTCCTTACTATAACTAAAAAGTGAAAAATATTTTTTTTTTTTTTAAACAACCGACTTCCGGAAGTACACTAGAAAGTGAAAAATTACTTTAATTTCCGAAGGCGGTGACAAAAAATTCAAATACATATCCAAAGTCACCAATAAAGTCACCGACTTCCGAAATAATAGTTGTTTTTCACTTTGTAGTGTTTTTTCCGGAAGTCTTTTTTTTTTAGTCAGTAACGATCACATGAGGATATCACCATGGACAAAAAGGGTTTGTCAATCTTGAAAGATCGAGCAGAGCCACTGTCTGATCTGCATTGTCTTGCCGTCTTGCCTGCAGTGGAATGCCTAGGGGAAAACCCTAGGGTAACCCATGTAATACAAGTTTTCTTAAGTTAGTGTACCGTAACACGTATTATATTTAAGGATAGTCTGATCATGAATAAAAAAACAATTTACGAAATCAAAAAATCCGAATCCGCCTAAAAAGTGAACTTTAATTAAAAAAGGATGGAAACAAGAAACTTGTTTTAAAAGGATGACTATACTCTACGCAATCTCATTCACTCAGAGGCAATAAAGTTATTTATTATTAAATTTAAGAAGATGCCTCAGTTTTTAGTTAATATAATTATTTTTAACGTTAATGAGACCTATTTATGAAACCCTTTATTTTGATACTCAATAGGTTTTGAGAAAAACTATTTTTTTTAAATTCACAATATGGCACCAAAAATCGGCCGTATTTTTTTTTTTTTCAATTTTTGTATACCCAGTGTCACTCTCACAATTGAGACGGCACCTCTCAAGCTGAAATCGATGAAGCTGTTTAGCCTACAGAGCGTGCCAAAGGAATATACATACATAAACATACAGACATACATACACTCGAAAAACATAACCCTCCTTCTGGCGCAGTCGTGTAAAAAGTAATTCAATGAGATTAAACGAACTGAGAGGGTTCTGTTGGTGGTTTTAATGATTATTACTCTGTAAAACAGAGCAGTGGTGGCCCAGTGGTAACTGACGCGACTTACGAGATGTGGATCGTGGGTTCGAACGCAAACAATTCATATTCGCTAACATCTTATATATTAGGCAAAATATACACTTGTACACTAAAAACAGTGATATTCACACCGTTAACACAAGAAATAAGGACAAACTACGTGCTCCCTTTCACCGGCTTCATAAGGTTCATAACTCATTTGTTGGGCTTGGTATAACTTTTTATAACAAGCTTCCCTCTTCTTTGCTAGATTTGCCTTTTAATGCGTTTAAAGCTCAAGTAAAATCCGTCCTTTGTTTAAAGGCTTACTATTCCATCAACGACTATTTAAATGACAAGAATAGTTGGTCGCTGTGATTAACTCAAGACAATGTTTATGTTCTTTCTCCAGAATCGGCGTATCTAGTGACAGGTTATATGCGTTCATATAATTATTATTTTATTTTTTATTGCCTGTCTAACAATTTTTTTTTTTAATAACTATCTATTAAGTCATTAGTTATTGACATGATCTACTCATAGCAATATTTTCTATGATGAGTTCTTTTAGGCTTTATTTGGCCTCGACAGTTTTCATTTTATTTGTCGGTATATTGGTATGGCTAGCTGACATTTTGACTAATTATTTAATTAATATTTTGTGTCTCGTAATGTTTATTACTTTGCCTAAGTATGTATAGAATCAAGTCTATCCGACTAAACAGACAGCTGTGCTGCTGGGGAGTTTGTTCCACTACTTCTTCTTCCCAGCTAAAGCACTAGGAAGTGGTGAAGGGTGGGCGTTTTGGGGGACTGTATCATGTACTTTGACGTTCGAAAAGTGCTGATTCTCAGCCTAATTTGAATAAATGACTTTTGATTTGATTTGAAAAAACATGCGCTTTACTTTGTGTAAATTATTTCATCACCACTGCTCTCAAAACGGTGAAGGAAAACATCGTGAGGAAGGTGCATGTCCTAGAACCAAAAATTCGAAGATATGTGACATCTACCAACCAGCACTGGGCCCGCGTGGTAGACATAGCCCACTCCCTCTAGAAGAAAAATCTGTGTCCCAGCAGTGGGAACGTTATAGGCTGATTATAATGATTCTGTAAAACCATTTTTAGTACAGTTTGCATATTTTAATCAACATACGACCGAATAATAATAGTATTACGAAACACTTGTAAAGAATTGAATTTCGCGGGCTACCTTAACCTTTGATGATGAAATCTTAAAATGAAGTCTACTTACAGGTCCACGGTCCGACTTCTTCCACACTCTCATCCCCTGTTTCCCCATGGGGTCCTGGTTGACAGCAATGATGTCCTTATTCAGCAGGATCTCCTTGAACTCCGGTCTGATGGTGGCAAGATCTACGCTCATGAGGAGAGGAGCCGCCAGGATCGACCAGACTGCCATCTGTACTCGCGCCTGGTCTATCGTAAGGCCGAAGTTACCAATCAGCAGCTGAGAAAATAGATCAAGGTTGTTTTGTCTCTGTGTACCTAAATATAATGCCTAAACAAAAGCACACAGCTGGATTTCCAACGCTCGGCTCGGCGCCGAAAGTTGAAAATCGAATGTGCAATTCCTAGTGTTAGTGAAGATGGGTATTATTATTCTAGCCTATCGTTTAATACGGTAGAATTACGAAGTACCTTCTTTCTTTATGAGTAACCTAATTAACTGAACCTATGCCATTTCGTTGGATTACCTCTAAAAGCATCGCTAATGATCACATAGAGACAGTAAGGTCAATGCTTTAAACTAATAAAAAACTTGCTAAACTTTAAAACGGCCTTTTTATCAAAGTCTAAATACATTGATCATTCAGAACTACCTACAATTTTATCATGTCGTATTTTTGGTGCCACCATGAAAACTTTAGATTGCGTAGCTTTTCACAACCGTTCGAATATGATTCAATGTTATCAAAAAAGTCCACTAATGGCTGTTCCCAAATCAAGAACCCTAAAATTTTGTCAGTTTATTACAAATAGGCAACCCCCATTCTTCTGACAGCTATTTGCTGTCGGGGGCAAAGCAAATGAGTAAATTGACGACATGCCATTTTCGATTCGACAACCGATCGTATGGTTGTGAATAGCTACGCTGATACACTACACCCAGTGATGCAGAGAGTGGTGCTGTGGTGTATATATGGCAGTCGGATTACGTTCGACGATCGACCACCGACTTTCTTACCATATCCGGGTCGTTCCAATGTCCTGGCCCAGCGTGTTGGGCAAACCTGTCCTGGTTGTCTCCGAACCAGTTCATAATCTTGGTGAGTGAGGCCCAGGAGTCCTCGATATCATCCCAGTTGCGCCACATATTGCAGTGCTCAGCTATTGATCCGTAGTCTGGCTGCAAAGAGGTCAGAAAGTCAGAAGGTATTTTAAATCTTTAGATATTTCAGCCTACACGGTTTTGCCTAAAAAACTGATAAGGAAAAGTGACTATTAATTTATGAATCATCGAAAAAATCAAAATCAAAAGTCATTTATTCAAACTAGGCTGAGAGTCAGAACTTTTTGAATGTCAAAATTACATAAGACAGTCCCCCAAAACGCCCGCCCTTCACCACTTCCTAGTGCTTTAGCTGGGAAATGAAAGAGAGCCAAAGAATACAAAACAGACATGTGCGAAAAGGACAAAATATGTACGTAATAAATGCAGGTCCAGGCTTTTTCATAAAATAGTCATTCAATGGAATTAAATTAACTTTGAGGGTTCTATTGAAGATCTTAGATTATAATTCTGTCTAGTCGTCGTGTTACGGTCGTGAATCATATTTGAATCAACATACAATCGGGAAATTACCTGTAAATTGAAAAAAACGTAAGAAAATTTTTACATCGGGAGCTACCCTGGAGCTTCATTCGTAGGATTCGTAGGGCATTGAAATGTTTTCAAACCTGCTAATTTTTTCTTTAGGGGCCATTCAAGTATTACGTAAGCAGATTTTTGCAATTATTAACCCTCCCCTCCCCCTTGTTAGCCAAAGTAAGCAAAGCTCTTACCCCCCCCCCTCCCATGCTCACGTGAACATTGGTACATATGCATTTTTCAATATGTTCTGGTTTATATTTTAATTCATGAGCACCAGTTATCTTACTTAATATGATAAACGCGAAAGTTTGTATGGATGTTTGTTACTTTTCACGCAAAAACGGCTGAACGGATTTGGATGAAATTTGGCACACAGGTAGATTATAACCTAGATTAACACATAGGATACTTTTTATCTCCGTAGTACGTTCCCGCGGGATAATTTCCGACTTCCACGCGGGCGAAGTCGCGGGCGGAAGCCAGTAAGGAATAGGCATGGAATAAAGGTCGCGCATATAATATTTATATAAGCAAATTTTATGGAGATGGTATTTAGTTATTTATTATAATCTTTATATAAACGAACAAAACAAACTTATTTTAAAATTTTGGTACATTAATTCAAATTAACAGTAGTCAGTCCATGACACCACTAAATTTTATAGAATAGCCAAAAAAAAGTAAAAAATAAATACTGCTGACGTAATCACCATACAGACCCCCATCTCCCATGTCATCAAAAATAAGCAAAGCAAAGACCCCCCGCCCCCCGGTAGTGCTTACGTAATGATTGAATGGCCCCTTAGGCACGATATTAGATATTGTTACTAAGACGCAACAATGAGGAAAATCGTGTGACACAGCAGATCGCCTGAAGGTTATTAGTTAGGCAAAGAATATGCTCACAGCTTCTTATCGGCGAAGAGGACAATGTAACATTAATTTATGTACCTAAGTAGTTTCACAATCATGGTTAGCCTTCCCTACATGTATTTTATGAGTCTTTCCTGATACATTGGTGCCGATTCTCTTGTCACAAAATTCTCTAAACTAAACTAAAAATCACTAAAATTTGGTTTATTCCTGTCAAACGACGATTTCCCATTCTGAAATTGACTAATCTCCCTATGTAAAATGTACTCTGTGAAAGTGACAAAACTTATCTATATTTTAGTTTGAGAGCACCAAGATTGTACTGAGTTTTTAATTTAGTGAAAATGGTAATTTTGCTATTCTGTTGTTGTCAAATTCATTATTCTATTCAATGTAAAATTTTGATTGTCTAACTAAATCTGACTATTTTTAATCGCGATTAAAAAGGTGTGGAATAAAATTAGTTGTCAAGAACTAAAATTCACACTTACACCTCGACTTCGGGCGCAAATACAGTACTGTATCTTTTTTTTCTTTTGCATATATCTCGAAATTGGTGTGTCCTATCGTAAAAATAATGAAAATTTCGACCCCCTTTTATAAAACCCCATACACCTCTAAAACTCAACAAGGTAATAATTTTTCATATTTTCGATACAAAAAGTAAATAAATCCATTTAAAACACGTTGAGGCTGCCCCCCCTGCGCGATTCCGGCTCTAAAAAAAATCACGGGGTAAGGCAAACGTGGAGTCGCGTTTGTCAAATTCGATTTTAGTTGTGTCAAAATTATTTTTAAATTTAGAGATCTTTTTTTGCAGAATAGCTTTAAGATTCTTATAGCCAAAAGTAAGGAATTTTAGTGATAGTTTAGTTAGTTTAGTTCGGTGTACAAGAGAATCGGCACCATTGTGTAAGTACAATTATTCTTCGTTCAATTAAACGCGATATAGGATCTGAGACTTTTCTTTTGTCCTGATAGTTTTTATTTCTTGCTGGATTGATATCGGATAAATGAGCAATCTAAACGTACCTTAATCTTTCTAAAGGCCATGTGGTTTGAATATCCCAAAATCGATGATTCAAAAATTCAGATCGATAACGTTATTGCCAATTAATGAGATCATCATTTCTGCCGAAAGACGACGGCTGCTGGACATAGGCTTCCCCAAGCACCGCCACTTCGACCGGTGATTCCTGCGGCCTTCACCAGGTCATCAGCCTACCTGGTGGGAGGCCTATGAATGAAATACTTACAAGCATTTTAGCGTCTTCCTGATAAGCCGGCCAACTGCACGAATAGAGTATGGATCGACCGGTTTCATTCAATAGCTTGCCGAATGACGGGTACCCTGAAAAATGCAAATATGGAATGAAATCTAAAAACAATGAATACAGTCTTTCCATATCGTAAATATAACATTGAAAGCAGTAGTGGGTCCGTAGTAACTACCGCGACTAGAGAATACAATCCCGAGCATTTTTTTCAATCCCGGGACTACGGGATTTATGATGCGTAATCCCGGGATCCCGAGACGATCCCGAGATTATAATACGTGGTTTCTAGTTGGACTGAAAAAAAAAACTTCAATCATTTCTTAAAAAATGTTTTTAATATTGTTGCACAACACAAATTATTAAGAAAACAAAAAACAAAAAAAAACTATAGTTACGTAAGAATTGTCTCAGCCTAGTTCGAATACTTTAATGACTTTTATTTTTTGTAAGTAAACATATTATTAGGGCCTGTTACCCTACCAGGGCCTGAATTCACTATGGTCACTTAACGATTCCTTACTCGTAACCACGTCAATCACACACGAATTCTGCTAATATCGTATTAATAATATCGACAAACTGTCTTGGAACATACAGAATATGACATTTCGATTCCTTACCGTTACATTGGTTTCTAAAAAAAAACGTAGTTTGAACGTGGTAAGATTCCGCGGGGAATCATCATAACGATACCGAATTGGGCCCTGTGTAGTTAGTGTCGTAAGGCCATCTAAGGGTTGTTTTTTGTCACTATCTAATAAATGCTATTATAGACCATTTTTCAGCCTTTTAGCTTCTAGTTTTAGGTAGCTCTAGAGTAAAGTGCCTGGTCTATTAATTTATGAAGTAGAGATTTTCTCGGGTCAGAAAAAGGCCGGGATCCCGAGATCCCGGGATTCGGGATTCCAGGATTGTATTCTTTAGCCGCGACTTACGAGTTGAAGGTCGTAGGTTCGAACCAAGACAGGCGCTTTACCCCACTGCTGGGACACAGGCCTCCTCTCTGTGAAGGAGTGGGCCGTATAACCCACCACGCGGGCCCAGTGCGGGTTGGTAGATCTCACATATCTTAGAATTTTAGGTTCTAGGTCATGCCGGTTTTCTCACGATGTTTTGCCTCACCGTTTTGAGGGCCGTTTTCGAGTCGTAAGTCGCAACCGTTTGCACAGGGCCACCACTGCCAAGGTACCTTACATATAAATAACAACAATATCATCCGTGACTATTAACACGTACCGGCATCCATTTCCTTAGGCTCAATAAAGCATCCATCAAGCTTGAGATAGTCGATCTCCCAGTCAACTAAGGTTTGGATGTCCAGGCGCTCGTTGCCGAGCACTCCAGGGTAGCGAGCACAGGTCAGGTTGCCATAGTCCTCGTACATGCCGAACTTCAAGCCTTTGCCATGAATCTGGAAGTCGGTAAAAGAAAAACTTGCCTATATGAGTAAAACAAAGAAACGACGGATGGACTGCGCAAAAGATGAACTGGCAAGAAAGGGGATGACTAGGATGAGGAATAATACAGAACTATTCTGCATACGAAACTACTTTGGGACTATTTTCTTTTAAATGTTAACGTTAAAAATGCGCCTACTTGATAAATGACGAAAAACACTTTCAGAAAAAGACATGCTGCCCTATCTTCTGACTCGTTCTGTCACCGAGAGACACGCACCATAAGACTTAAATCTACCTTGCTTCCACTCAGGCGCGGTCCGAGGGGGGGATCCTAGGGTCAGACCAGTCTTGACCCCCCCAAAGCCGTAAACGTAAAGCTTAAAATAGCAATTTTTCGAAAATATAACACATTTTCTTATTAATATGGAGGTAGTCTTTGTCTGTGACCCCCCCAAAAGTCTTTAGCTGCGACCGCGCCTGCTTCCGTTCTGATATCGGAAAATATCCCACGGGAACGTACTACTAGGATCAAAGTCAAAGCATTATTTCAAATCGGCACATAAAAAGTATAAAAGGCTAGTTTCGGATTAAAAGTACCGTTCTGTGTTAACACAGACTTTAAAGTATCTGTGTGCAAAATTTCTTCCAAATCCGTTCAACGTGTGCCAATTCGGAACATGCATACGTACACAAACGGAGAAACGCACAAAAAATCTAAAAACATTTTTTTCGGCATCAGACTCGTTCCAACCAATTCCACGTCCCTGGCACGGGTGCAGGTTGTTCGAAAGAGGTACCGTGGCCCCTGGCACACAGCGACTGAAGGAACACGGGTGAGTTTTATTCAGTAAAAGTCTGACACGCCCTCCTGCTCCACCCAGAGCGGGAGAAGTTAATTGATGATTTCCCACGCTCCTTGGAGCAATTTTAATTTTTCGTTTTATTCAATTTCCGGTTTTGAGTTCCTTAGCGCAAAAATTTCTGGTCAGGTTCACAGTACTGCCATTTCATGATAATGGTATGAAACACTTACATAATCAGCAATAGCCTTCATTCCATTGGGGAACCGTTCCTTGTCGGGAACCAAGCGTCCATCAGGTCCTCTCGTCTTCTCCAGCCAGCAGTCATCAATGCCTAGGTACTCGTAGCCAGCGTCCAGGTAACCCTCACTCACCATCAGATCTGCTGTCCGCTTGATTAGGTTCTCGCTGTAAATGTTTGAGAAAAATAGGGTATTTTACTCTATATAAGAATAATAAGAAAAAGTCTAAAATTATGTCTTACATTTAGGAACAGCAAACCAACAACAAGTAGAATAATAACATTTTTTTTTAATTATAATCAATTATCTTAAAAAATATCAGCGCATTTGTTTATATAGCAAACTGACGTCATACCCACAGAGCAATATGGCGTCCACTGCGTCCAGCGTTTTCGTCAAATTACGCGTAAATGTAAATGCACTTTTATGGCACTAATCGATTAAATAAAAATGTTGTTTTTTTGCGGTTTATTAGCTCTCTAGAATCTAATTAAGACACTTTTCAAAAATGGGTGCAATACCGTATTCAGAACTGTTGCTGCTCACATTCTCAGTCATCACCTAGTAACAAATAATGTAGACGAATCAGCATCCAACGTCTTAATGCGATCAATATCAATCATCAATGGAATGGTACAGAGATATCTACAATACCAAAATAAAAGAATTACAGAACGTCTGCCCATGTTCCCACAGACGTAATAAAATCGTGGCGGGATTTTGTTTCGCACTGGATCTCCAACGCAATGCTGAGCGCCGAGAGTTGAAAATCGAACAGCAGACTTAGCATGACTCTTTCTATTTCTACTCTACTGTAGACTAGAAATCGCTTGTCGTGAAAAACTGTCAACTGTCTATACGGAAACGTAATTTTTGTCTACTTTTCCGACGACAAAACGCTTGTCTACGGCAAAACGCTTGTCTACGGTTCTCTTGCTTAAGTCCTTAGTATTTTTTCGACGCGCTAAGTGAGACTCACTCGCGCTGCACTCTGTGGCCCTAGTGTAAGTTTAATTTAACCATCTCAATCAAACGCATCGAGAGCGTCCGTCACCAAGCGAGGGGCCAATCGGAGCGCCCAACGTGCTCGAAGCGTTTGATCGAGATGGTTAAATGAAACTCACACTGAGGTCTCTGTTGGATTTATTACGTCTGTGTGAATTTCGACTTGTATTGATGAACCTGCTTAAAATTCATCTAAGTAGGTGTTTGTAGTTCTCAGTAATCTCCAAGTGATGTACCTATCAGGAATACAAATGCTGATAACGGCATAGAAAGAACAGATCATACATAAACATTTCAACTAACTGTAGTACGAATACATTTATTTACCAATAGTTCTACAAACTCTATAATTAAGTAGCATCCGTATCATCATCTTCCAAACTTGATGAAAGAGTACAAGTTAAAGGAGCCCTTTTTACCCGATTACGGCGAAGCATAATGGAGGGTTATGATTTTGACAGTTTGCCCTAAAGCTTATAATCCCTTACTACTGTTAGAATGTATTGTTTTGTTAAGGTAGGTGGCATACCTACCACGGTTAGACTATAAATATGTATTAAAAACTTAAAATACATTACGTGCAAGTTTTTTATTTAATTGACGATGAATATTGAATAGTTTTTACATAACATTCATTAAAAGCCTATAATGTTCCCACTGCTGGGACACAGGCCTCCTCTCTGTGAGAGAGAGTGAGCCGTAATCCACCACGCTGGCCCAGTGCGGGTTGGTAGATGTCACATGTCTTCGAATTTTTGGTTCTAAGGACATGCCGGTTTACTCACGATGTTTTCCTTCACCGTTATGAAAGCAGTAGTCGAAGTTTGTATAAGAACTCACTTTATTTTCTTACTAAATAAAGGCCTGCTCTTGACATCGGTCTCGCCTGATAGAAAGCGATGGATTATCAGCTGCCGAGCGTTTTTCAAATTATATTGGGGTTGTCTTCGGTCGAAAACCAGTATTTTACATGGAGCGACTGCCTATCTGACCTCCACAACCCAGTTACTGGGTAAGTAGGTACTCGTGGGTAAGAAAACGATGGATGAGGATACACTTAAATGTAAAGTTAAAATATTCCCGTATAAGCCTGATCTTTATCTTAGTCTACATAACTTGACAAAACCAATCGAAATCTAAAAGTTATTTATGCAAACTATGCTGAGCGTCAGCAGTTTTTTGAACGTCAAAATAACATAAGACAGTGTCCCAAAACTCCCGCCCTTCACTGACACAAGTCACCGCCTCACCTGATGCAGTCATTGGGATACTTTTTGCAGTTTGTGATGCAGCGGAACCTCTCCCACGTTAGCCAGCCCATAGGTGGAGTCAGGGCCAGCCCGTTGTCCAGCGCCTGGGTCGAGGACGCCCCCACTAGCAGTATCAACGTCATCAGCATCTGGATTAGGATTCATTAGAATATTCTTTATTTTATATAGCACAGAGCAGAGTAGATTAACGTAGGTTGGATCAGTGGTGGCCCCGTGATATCGGTCCTGTCTTACGAGTAGGTCGTGAGTTCGAACTCAATCAGGCACTTTTCTTTGTGTATTTGATTTCATCACCACTGAGGCCTTAGTGTGAGTTTCATTTAACCATCTCGATCAAACGCTTTGAACGCGTTTGGCGCTCCGATTGGCCCTGGATTGGTGAGGGACCAATCAGAGCGCCGAACGCGCTCGATGCGTTTGATCGACATGTTTAAATTAAACTTACACTAGGGCCACAGATCTCATAACGGCTGACATCGCGAGGAAACCAGCATGTCCCAGAACCGAAAATTCGAAGACATACAGTGGATTATTTCCCAGCCTCTCTTACAAAGAGGAGGCCCGTGTCCCAATAGGGGGAACGTCACAGGTAGGTGACTCAAATTAATTGTTCATTGTGTCATTGTGTCACCTACCTTACCTACCTAGTTCAGTGATTCAATGAAATTGTTCACTGAGTCACCGACCTAGTATGTGCTAAATAAATGTGTTTTCTTTCTTTCTTTCTTAGCCGGAAACCTGAATGTACAGTAGGTCGTACGTCCTCGTAGACTTTGACACCTTGACTTTGAGTTGGCGGAGTACAGAGGTTCAAAAGAAAAAGAAGCCAGCTTATACTAGCTTTGTTAGCACTGACTTACTGCCTACGGCACTTTCTGGTTTCAAGTAAAGAAAGAAGAGAAAAGAAAGAAAATACGTTTCATTCAAGTTTTAACATAAGTTTGGCTTTGATCGTTTAATCTGTGACTCAAAAATACCTGTGACTAGAAGTCGAAGTCGATCTCTTTGTAAAGCTCGATGTAACATTATTTTACGCCCGAGCACTGAAAGAGCAATAACAGGTAGATCGATCGAGTAGTTTGTTTATACTATACCTACTCGGAAAGTACCTTGTTATAATTATAAAAATGAGCCAGAATGTAGGTATGTACCTACGTCATTACTCTTGTAAAAATGTTCGGATCGAAAAAGTGTAAAATAGCTTCACGGTAACCCGCAAAATTTCATGAATAATAATGAATTTTGCAAGTTTAGCGCATCCACGTGCTTTGTTTTTGTTTCTTAATTTAGGGCAATTCAGTAGCTAACGGAATTTACATATAAGGCTTCTTCAAACAGCCGCGACGCGACCGTCGCGTCGCGCTAGTCTGCACGAGCCTATAATGTCAAAAGACAAAACAACAATAATCCAACAACTTGCTTATATTTAGACATACATTTAGTATTACCGAAATTGCGTATAAATGGACTACAGTTGCTATCCAACACTTACTCATCCATAAACAGAATGCCCGGAAATAAATCTATTCAATACGTTATCTGTGTAGTCATCTACTAAGCCCACACAATAACAACCTATCAATAATAAATAGTCGCTATCTATATTTAGTCATAGGTACATCTGCCAGATAAAACTCTTTATTGAATCTTTGAAGTCAATGACCTGACCAATCAACTGCTATGGACAGCTGTGCCAACCACCTCTATCGAAATAACCAGTATTTACACTACTACACTAAACATATAAAACTATCCGTTTTGCATAAATTATCTTGGACATTGAACTGGGGCAATTCTCGTAATTTTAAGAATGTGCAGTCTGATCTTTTTCAATCTTTCAAAAATACGTCAAACTTCCATACATTGTTGAAATTTTTTGTCGCCGAGTTGAGACTGCAACTATAGATTTCGAACGTTTTCAATTACGAGAATTAGCGTTGCTAATTTTGAAACAATATTCTTTAAAACTTTTCCAGAATTGGATCGGGTTAACGGGGTAAAATTACCAAAAGAAGAAAGAGCAAACAAAATTACCAGGAGGAAAAACACACAGTCGGTACGCCTTCCGAAATTAAAGTTATTTTTCATAGTGTTTTTTTGGAAGTCGGTTGTTTTTTTTTTAGGTTTTTTTTTTTCACTTTTTAGTGGTTCACATTTTCACCCCTTCACAGCGTAATGGCTGATGTTATGTTATGAACTGGTGTAATTAATAGACAGACATGACATTTCAACAATCCCAGTCCATTTGCTATCATTTATTAATAATACGTACGATACGTCGTTTTTGAGGAATTCTGTTGCCTATCTCCGAGGTTCTTCATCAGATCTCTTCACTAAATTGAAATGGGACCACTCGGAGAATGTATCCTTCCAAAAACTACCCAAATCGCTTTAAGTGTGCCTATAAAATTTGAAGAGTTCTTTCTAATTCTCCAGCATCCCATCATCAGATCCTGACTTGATGATCATAGGACCACCTGGGAAGTTTACCCTTTCAAACAGAAAAAAAAATCCAAATCGGTCCAGTCATCTTCGAGTAATTGGGGAACATACATTTAAAAAAGGTTCCGACGAATTGAGAACCTGGACCTCCTTTTTGAATTCGGTTAAAAAGAAAAGAGAAAAAAATCACAAGGCATCAAAATTTCCTCCGCATCGCTGTCAATGGGAAAAGAGCCCAAGCTGGCTACGATGTATACGATATTGCTAAAATAGAATTTTACCAATCCATACTAAATAGGTTTAGGTTGGTTACCGCTTGGATATTTTTTTGTATTTTTGTATAACCTTCTCACGCCAAAACGGCTGAACGGATTTTGAACAATCACAATCTGAATGATTTTGAAGGATTTTGATAATCCATTGCTTCATATGTTCAAAAAATTTGTCTGTTCAACAACGTTAATAACGCAATTAATGTTGTTGAACTGTCAAAATGAAAGCCATTCCACTGTTAATGTGTTAACCCATTAATTCAAAATCAAAATCAAAATATTTTTATTTCACATAAACCTGCAAGGGCACTTATGAAACGTCAGAAGCTAGGTGCACGGTTCCAATTTGTCGCTTCCTATGGAGAAGAGCCGGCAAGAAACTCCACAATCACCCCGCTAGGTCATAGCATACTTTATATCTCGGTAGTTCCCTTGGGATCATTTCCGACCTTCACGTGGGCAAAGCCGTGGACAAAATTTAGAGTCTGTTTACATGGCCGCGGAAGTTTTTGGCCTAAGTATCATCATCATCTGCGTAGCCTTTTCCTAACTATGTTGGGGTCGGCTTCCAGTCTAACCGAATGCAACTAAATACCAGTATTTTACATGGAGCGACTGCCTATCTGACCTCCACAACCCAGCTACTGAGTATTCGATACCCCTTAGTAAGACTGGTTGGACTAGTCAAAAAAATCCACATAAGACAGCCGCGATCAACGGTTAACGTTTCGGCCTAAGTTAAGTATACAATATTCCAGTGGCTGTTGGTGGACTGGTCCCAAAAAAATGCGAATATGTACCTAGTACTATCCACTGCGTTTGGTCAATAATGATAATAATAAAATCAGTCGATAATATTCCCACTGCTGTGCACACAGGCTTCCTCTTTGTGAGAGGGAGTGGGCTATATCCACCACGCGTGCCAGTGCGTGTTGGTAGATGTCACACATCGAATTTTTAGTTGGTTCTAGGATAAGTCGGTTTCTTCACGATGGTTTTATTTTCCCGTTTTGAGAGCAGAGAGTTACGCAAAGTAAAGCGCCAGTCAATGGTTCGAACCTACGACCTACAACTCGTAAGTTGTAAGTCGCTGCCTAAACCATGACTGTCATTATAACGATGGTAATGTGACATCCTCATGTAACTCCTTCCACGCGTCATCATAGCTCATAGCTCCATATATAGAATTCCGAACGATATTTTTTATCTGGGTGACCTGGGTGGTCTGCTAAAATAGTTTAGGTTGGTATGAAGTCGAGGTATTAATACATAAAAATAATAGACTAAACATAATTTTATCTTTTCTGCTTTAGTGACTTTGCTTTTCGGTCTTGGTACATGTTGCAGAGTACCTACTGATACTGCGCTCTCAAACTAGTAAGCTATTATCCTCATTTTAACCGACTACAAAAAGGAGTAAGTTCTAAGTTCGTCTGTACCTCTTTTTTATGTAGGTATGTTCGTCGATTTCTCTCTGATTACTGGGCCGATTCAATTCAATCAAAACGAGTGAAAGCAACGGAACACAATAAATATTACAGAAAGTGAATTAAAAACGAATTATCAAAGCTAGCGCAAAAACCCCTGGGTATACCCTATCCATTAAAAACAGAAGTTTTGAAATCGATCCGCAACTGCCAGAGATTACGTGGAACATACATTACTCATCCTTTTTGAAGTCGGTTGATGACGTGAGTCCTAATATGAGCATTCGAAAGAAGGAGGTATGTATGCCCGGTAGTCGAAAATGTATTGGAACCCGGTGTCTCCACTTTGCCCCTACCACTCGCCACCACTCGAAATGCTGTGCCAAATTGCCGATACAATATTGATATAGAATTTATTAGATACTTTCCATGTTCAATCATAGTTTAAAAGCTAGATGGCCTACTTATTGGAGACATGACAATAATTATGACCTAGACCCCAAGTCGTCACAATGGCACCGGTTGCAAACCTGCAGCTAATTTATAAAGAGAACGGAAGTTATTGTGATAGAAATAAGTAATGAGTATTTTTTCATATTAGACACACTTCGTCCATAGATAGGTACTGTCAGGGAAATAAATACGGTATTTTAATATAAATGAGAAAAAATATAATATTGAGATAAGTAGCTTAGGCAAAAAGCAGCCGGAAAATGTTAATTTTAGTTCATGAAATAACAAAATAAATTTTAAAATTGTATTCAAATAATTCAGGTTTTTATATGTTTTTTAACAAAATGAAATAGTAGCCGCCATGTTATTACGCCATACCTCTTTATAAACTAATGAACTGAACAACTATGTAATTTTATTATTTTCGTTAACAAAGTATTTTTTATTGAAATAATATATTACATTCAGGAACAGCAAACCAACGATAAGTAGAATAATAACTCATTTTTTTAATGATGAACACTTATCATACAAAATATCAGCGCGTTTGCTTATACACAGCAAACATTGCGTCCATCGTTTTCGTCAAATTACGCGCGAAATATGAAAATGTTAAATTTAAATGCATTTTTGTGGCACTAATCGATTAAATAAAAATGTTGTGTTTTTTTGTGGTTTATTAGTATTTTCGTCAAATTGCCGTGTTATAGCCATTTCATAAAACTTTCAAAGATAAAATGCCAGAAGCCAATTTCTGGGCCGAGTCCATCTATTCACCGCTGCCCAAAACCCTTCGGAGAAACAAGGCGTACCTAACGTTCCATAATGTTCCATCACATCCATTTAGATTGCCAGCGAGACGCTAAGCCGCTAAGAAGAAGACAGTAAGTTGTAGTTTGAGTATACGGACAAACGGACATTATTTAAGTTGATATTCAATTTGCTGAACAATTAATTATCCTGACTTTACATTGCAGTATGCCCACCAAAAATATTGTGCCTTAAAAAAACTGTTGCTGATCTTTTCAAAAACCATGTCCCCAATTCCCGATGCATGAGTCAAAAATTATCTACCTAGCCTTCTTCCAACTATGTTGGGGTCGGCTTCCAATCTAACCGGATGCAGCTGAATACCAGTATTTTACATGGAGCGTCTGACCTCCACAACCCAGTTGCTCACTGGGTAATTAATTCGATACCCTTTTGGGTGCCAGACTTTCGGGCTTCTGACAACCCGTCACACAATGATAGCTGAGACCATTCCAAGGCACGGAGGAATCTTGGTATGTAAAGATGGTCCCCAATTCCCCATCAGCGTAGCATAACCTGATCTGTCGACCCGTGGTGGGCTGTTATTTCTTAGCCACAAGCCAGATGCATTTACTGTCCCCATTATATTCCGGATAAAGTTTAGAAAATGCTGAAGTTGTCTTATACTTAGGTAAAATAGGTAAACAAGATCATTCTGTTTGCTGTCTATCAGCTGTTCATATAGGTATACTTTAATTAAACCATGGTATGTGGGTAGTTACCTACCAGAAAAATTCAACATTGGAAGAATTATTGTACCTACTTACCTAAATAAATAAATAAGTAGGTATTGCTAACGTTTAGTATTTCTTCGTAAATAAAAAACGCGCTTGCCACAAATAAAATATTTTTCTCTGTTCATTTAAAATAGCAATTTGCAAACAAACAAAAATGTCACATTTAATTTTGGTAGGCAGGTACAAAAGGTAAACAAATACTTATTACAATGTTCGGAACACCGGAATATCTCCATCGAATATTTATTTCTACAGATTGTGTTTCGGTTTATCTTTAATTAAAAGCTTCAAAAGACACGGGGCTTATTTTACAAATGAAAAAATACCAAGAAGTCGTCCAATACGGATTTCCACTTCAACCAACAAAAACAAAACGAAATAAAGCACATCGTACTTACCTCGCCAAATTATTTATATTCGAACTTCAAATTCAAACTATTTTTTATTTTTTTTAATTTATACGCACTCGCAAAAGGATTAGGTTTACGTCTATGGCACTAGTTGAACTACGAGCACAGTCAAAGCGTCTATGCAGAATGGCGCACCCGACAACGTCTGGACGCCGAGTGATAAGGATTGTTGTCAAAGCAATCAACACGACTTAGCTTTGCCGGTTCACTTGTCCGTGGAATTATAATAAGGTTCCTCAAACCTTCAAGTATACGTTTAAGCATTCACAATGCTTATAAAAAAACAAAAAAATAAGTACATAACTGAATGTGAGCGCCCTTGACTTGAAACATAACAAAAGGAAAAGCTAAAATAATTATGTTTTGAAGCTTAAAAAAAATAAAACTTGATATGGAACTGATCTTTTGTGTTATGTCCGAAGAGCTTATGAACTTGGCGGGAAACAAAGCTAAGGTAGGTAATAAACAACAACTGGTTTTTTTGGCGGGATGGCGTTGGAACATGTCACACGACTTTTTATTTTCATGAAATTTAGTGAAATTGCGAATAAAATTGTATAATTTTGGTAGTGAATTATGCAATTTAATTACGTGTGAGTGCACAAATGTAGTGAAGGTGAAAATAAGTGACTAACGTGGACTTTTCGTGGTCCCCAAAAACTCATAATAGGTTGTTGTAAAGTTACTACCGCTTTACAATAACTTTGACTTGACTGACTGAATACGACTATGACTGTTTTGTAACTTCGTGCCCGATATCGGGCCATTTACTTGATCTAAAAGAAAAATTACTTGACACTGGCTAAATGTACAAACCGTGCGAAGCCAAAACCCAAAAAAAAAAAAAAAACAACAACTGATTGTTTTTTTTTTGTAAATGATGCATTAGAAAGAACTTGGCAAAAAGAAACCACCTGATAAACCCCAAAATACACACAGCATTTTGCGCGTAAATAAGCATTACCTACTCCTGAACTCTTACATGTTATTGCGTAACACACCAACAGTTAGGAATGGCGTTCATTTTGACAGTTCAACAACAATAATTATTCATGTACGTTGTTGAACAGACAAATTTTTCGAACATATAAAGCAATGGATTAGCAAAATCTCTTGCATCCAAAGTACTTTATGTAGGTATATAAGTTGTTTGAAGAAAGTTAGTTTGTTCAAGTAGTTAAGTTGAGTGTTAAATACGAGGAAAAGAACTCGTCGATTTATGACGACCATAGTAAATATGGTGACATGCATAGCATAGACTGCATACTTTTTAACCGACTTCCAAAAGGAGGAGGTTCTCAATTCGTCGGAACCTTTTTTTTTTATTGACGTTCATTTATGGTAGGTGATGAAACTCGGTTAAAAATTTAAAATATTACTAGTGGATGTTATTAGCTAAATTTATTTTACATAATGGCTTCGGCTTGGGGGGCGGGGCTTAATGAAAGTTTAGTTTATTCAGAATTCAGATATTTGAAAAAGAGCCTGTAGGTATCCCTTTAATAAAAACTCTCCTCTTGACATGAGATCTTGTCGCTGTTGCTTCACATTATACAATAAAAAAAAAAAATATGAATATGAATAATAGGAGACTTGCTGGAGTTTTTGGCGGGATCGCGTTGGAACATGTCGCACGAATTTTCATTTTCATGAAATTTAGTGAAATAGCGAATTCAATTGTATAATTTTGGTAGTGAATTATTCAATTTAGTTACGTGTGAGTGCACAAAAGGAAAAAAAAAGAGACTTGCTGCGTATTTTAATGAAGTAGTAGGTAGGTACTTACTTAGGTAGGTATTTGAAATTTTGCTAAGTAATAAGTATTTATTAGTATGTTAATCAAAAAGGTACTTTTATAGGCTTTTGAATTAAACTATTTCCAATTATTTAATCAAAGAAGTTTATTATTATAAGTTCTGGTTCATTTTATACGAATAAAAAATTAAGGCTATATGGTTGGCCATTTAGTCTGTAGACAAACATCACTCCCCTATGTAGGTATATCAACAAAATCGAAAGCCAAGACTTGAAGATAAAAAAAAAACATTGGTTCTGCTTCACTTAACCTAGTTAAATATATCTAAAGATATCTCGTATTGTTTGTCGATACTTGACATCCATACACATTATTTGGTAAGTAGGTATTTAGGTAAACTTATCTTTCCTACTTATTACGCCATTTTTCTTTAACAGTTTACAGAATCATTTCCACACAAACTCAAAATATTTAAACTATTGAACTGTCAAAAAGTCAATCAGTTTATCGGAAAGTTAAAGCAAGTTAGCCAGCTAGCTATTCCATTCCAAAACGTAATCTCTATGGAGAAGAACGGGCAGGAGACTCCAAGGACTCTTTTAAATCAAGCTATTATAAAATCCCGGGTACATTATTCTTGTTGGTGAGAACAATGTAAAAAATTTAGAAACAATTCTAAATAAAAGATTTAAAATATGCAATGGAAGTAAGGAGATGACCAGTCTCAACCGATGCGGCGACGGCGCCCGTTCACGAACATAATGCGTGGATCAGCAACATCCAGCTCAACCAAATTGTAGGGTACTCGAAGTTAGGTACAGTCAACCGTACTATTTGACATTGACAGCGTTTTTATGTCGTGGCAGGTGGTAGCAAGGGCGATTTTCGTAATGCAGGTACAGACAACATAAATTTCTACATATGTGCAAATTTTACCACTGATATGTGGTTGACTGTAGATTATAAAAAAATATTTAAATGCTACTCGGTATAGGTACCTAGGTAATTTTATCACGTGGGATACGTGGTCTCTTTTATCTTATTAGTTAGCAAAACTCCACAAGTAGCTAAATGAATGATAAAAAAAAAGTCAAAATCGAATCCTTTGTTTGAAATAGACACTTCAAAAATTACAAAAAAAAAAATTGAAATGGTTCCAGTCGCCCCTTCCAAAAATTTCGTATGGAGAAGAATGGCAAGAAATTCCGCCAAGTCTTTCATCACCATTTCAGGAAACTTTAGCAGATAAAGGGTTCAACGCACTCGAGTATCTCATCTCATGAGTTCTAGAAACTCCCAGCAGGCTTAGCACGACGCTTTCTATTTCTACTCTACCGTAGAATAGAAATCGCTTGTCTACATTTCTCGGTTCAAAACTGTCAACAGTCTACACGGAAACGTCATTTTTGTTTACTCTTCCGTCGACAAAACGCTTCTCTACGGTTCTCGTGCTAAGCCTGCTGTTCTAGACTTGAACCTACTTATCTGGAAACAAAGTCATACAACAACTGATAACATTATCCGTCTTTTTTTCTCTTAAGGTAATTACAGGGTGGCATCCCGAAATCGAGGCGCAAACTGAAACAAACATGAATTCAACACATGGTTCAAGACCCTTAAAGAAGGATCTTTGCGTCGGTTATCGAATAGAAAAATCTGCTGTTTCATAGAAAAGTGTAATTAATACCTACACGGTTAAAATGTATGGCAGGGCAATTTTTTTTCGAAATTTTTCAATACAGAGTCTCATGTACTGAATCATCGTATCAGCAGGCCTAGACAAAACACATTTCTGTTAGCATTCACGCCAAACGCTTCGCCAAAATGTACGGGAATGACATTGCTTGCGGAAAGATTACGTCGTGTCCTTTCCGCAGGTAATGTCATTCCCATACATTTTGGCGTAGCGTTTGGCGTGAACGCTAACATAAATGTGTTTTGTCTCAGGGCCCAGGTTGTACATTGATGTCCTTTCCACCCTGTATATTTTCTGTAGTCAATATGTTGTATATTGGCTACAACTACAATTTATGTAGACATGGATTACAAAATAATTGAAATAACGGTTTCTGCTACCGTTCGTGGCCTATATCACAAACCACTGCTGGAGCGTTCACCCCGACTGGTTTCCGATTAGATTGGATTATTGATAAATTGGCTCCTGGGGCCGCCTCGCTACACCGGCCGATTGGAACTCGAAACTCGTTGTTGGTAGTCAAAATACTTATAAAAGCCTCAGACCCGGTTTTCGAAAGCTACTTTTTAACACCCACTGACGAATTGTTAAACTAAATACATTGATTTAAAAAGTAGTAATATATAAGTCAATGACTGAATTAATGATATGTATTGAATTTGATTGTATTATTTTAACGATGTTATGAATTTTAATGTATTTTATTTTAGTGATCTAATGATTTTTTTAATGTTTTGGTTTTCATGTTGTAATGAGTTGTATGAATTTTAAGTATTTGTTATTGAGACTTGGTGCCTTAGTAAATAAATAAATAATAATAATAATAATAACCCCATCGCAGTAATACTACGTTGACGTTGTGGTGGGGCTTGCGTGTTCCAATGACCCCTGGGTCTGTGCCGGTACAGTTTACTTTATCGAGACTGATCTAGAGTGAGGAGCCAGACCAAAAGGGATGTAATCCAAGCCAAGGTCGCACATGCCGAGGGCTGCATGGCTAGGGGAAAGCATTAGTCATTAGTGTGCCAACTCTGGATAATAGGGGACCTCCAGTTTTATTCACCCTTGCCACAATGAATCCAGCTACTGCAGTCGACTTTCAAGTCCCTAACTACTTATGGGAACAACATGAATACTAGATCTAAAACAATTTCAGGCAACTTTGCCTCAGATAGATGACGAAAGGTCACAAATATCTTCGTCATCTCTCTCGACCCTTTTTTCATCTATCCCATCAACATCACAATCTTTTCGCGTCACGCCGACGCCATCAACATAATCAATCAGTATGTGTACATTCAGCAGATATTGTACAGCAGATAAATTTGTCGACGATACTGTACCCACTGCTAGAACTGCAACAACTCGTAGGAAATGGAGCATTGAAATTAATTTATTTATCCTATGTACTTACCTTGGTCTTACTAATATAGACACAGACCAAAACTCGCACCTTCCATCGCTTCACAGTAAGTTTATAGAAAAATACCCGGCTATGCAAGTAAGTCGACAAAGAATAGGTGGCCAGCGTAGAGCCATAGTGCAAAAGAAACTATTACCACAGAACACAATAGATCAGATTCATGAAGAAGTCAGAGCCGAACTAAAAATAGTTCATACACAAATACAACAACACTCTACACAACCTAAGATATCAATTAACAATCATTGCGGCCAGCGCATGAGATGGACGAACGAATATAATGAAACAATCATGAGAATATAAATTATACTGTCACACAACTAGAAACAAATAAAACAGCCTATACGAAACAATTACATGAGAAATTTATTAAAACATATCCAGAATTAGTAAATGCAACATAGCGAAGATTATGTGATCAAGTGAGAGCCATTATTAACAACCAATAAATACACCCCAACAGATTAGAAGACATTAAAAACCAGGTAGCTTCTGATTTGATCAACACACATAATATTGATAACGAGAATTTGAACACACAACTGCAGAAAGAATTAGAACAACCTGATGAATACATTCATAGAATAAATACTCAACATACAAATACGGTTATTTCTGACACACCTGCGAGCACCGTCACGGTAAATATATTTCAAAATGATAGCATAGATACCGACATCATATCTCACACACGCATGAATACAGGCGAAGACTGCAATCCCTTTAACAATATAGATATTGGTCAATTTGGACCTACGCAAACTAACTATGATGCTGCCCCGGAAACCAACCCAGAAATAGAAGCTATGTTTCAACAAGCTCAACAATGGTTTTCTGATACAAACCCCATACAGGCCCCATAGGCCATACATCCCCAAGCAGAATACATCTAGAAACTTTTCTGCAATAGTTAGGTACTTATATTAATAATGTTGTTCTCCCAGGGTCCGTAAGGGAGGAAACTGAATTTAAAGAATTGCAGACAATAATTTACTGTGCACGCATGGGCGGCAGCTAAATGCAACGGAGCAAAAATATCAGACTCTACACAAAACGAACGCCGCACTTACAAACAGGAAACCAAAATGGGAAATTAGATTTACAACAAAAATAAAAAATCTAAGAGCAAACCATAGGTCGGCTCACACATTTCATTAATGGTAGTAGAAGTCAAAAATTAATAGCTGCAGATGAAGAAATAAAAATAAAATACCAACTACACGCGCAACACGAAAATTCAAACACACAGTTAGTACACTTTTTGGACACTTTAAAACAAAAATTAAAAGCAGCATGGAGAAGACTTAAAAGATATCTCACATGCACGAACCGCAAAATACAAAATATATTTATCAACAACGAAAAAATGTTTGATAGCAACCTTGCATCTAATAACAGAGACACCGCGAACCAAACCAACAACAAATGGAGTTTGAATTTATTCCAATAAACACATTTATAGATGTCATCAAACGCACACACAACTGGAAATCTCCAGGCTCAGACAATATTCACAACCACTGTTATAAGAGAATCACAAGCATACACCCAATCATATATAATTACCTAAACACAGTCAACTACAACATCAAGTGTCAACATTTCAAGTGTGCAGTGACACCCACGAACTGGCTTTGAACCAAATTGTAGAACTTAAACAGAAACTATGTGAGGCCCATAAGGCCTTGTCTCTCTCAGAGTCTGTCGAGGTCAGTGAACAGGTTGCTAACACCAATAACCTATTTTATGAATTGGTTGACAGTAAATCAAAATCAGTGTGTGAGCCAGCTGTTACAATAGATTTGACTGGTGACGATACCATGCCATTGTGTCCTATTGTTATGAGTCATAATAAATTAAAGAAATATATTAAAATTAAGAAATTAATTAAACAGTCACAGAGAGCAATTAAAAAACAAAATCTCTTAAAATTAAATCTTTCCCTTAGAAAGGAACGTGTTATCCTTTCAAAAAGTTTAAGTACTTGTACTGTTGAATTAGATGAATGTAGGGAAGAGTATGACATTGATACTAAGCTCCTATACAATGATATTCTACAAAAGGAGCGCTTGCTGAAGGATATTTTTGAGAAATATGAGACTTCACAACATGAACTAAGTGAGCGATTGATTGAGGCTGGGGAACTACTTGAATTGGTGAAGTGCAATGCTGAGAGGTATGAGTCTCTGACTAATAACCTCTCATGCAGCTGTGCCAACCAACCAACACCTTCTCAGCCTCACCTTGACTTCTCTCCCCCGCTATTAGTTCTTCCAGCAGAGCCCAGTGTTAATATGCAGAATAATAATAAGTCAATATTTTTTTGTGACGAATTAGGTTCAGGCTTTGGCAAAATTTTACTTAATTACCTTAGCCACAGTTTCACCAATCATAGTTACCATAACATAAGTTTTAAACAAATGATTAAAAGAATTGCAAACACCAACCTAGATAATTATTCAACAATGGTTTTGTTATTAGGTAATAGTACTTGTAGGCGAAGCACAATAAAAAGAGCTATTTTTTATGGTTGTAATCATTTATTTAGTGTAATAATTGTCGATGTACATTACCTGTAATACCTTACCTATTTGTTGTAACCAATTACGATAATATGATACAAGTAGGTCCTAAATCAACATAAAAAATGTTATGTGGTTCAAACTCCATGGTACAAGTAGCATACATTGCGCCCGGCTAACGATATCACTAATCCAGTAACAATAATTCAACCTTGGATATTCCTTACACGTGTCGACCCCAGACCGACAAGTCGAAACCTGCTCCCCGAGGAGGCCATGGTTTCTCGGTTCGGATTGGTAGATTAGCCGGGAACGGGTAGTTATACATGCTACTTGTGCTATGGAGAAAAGGTGATATTAGGACCGAAGATTCGGAATTATGTTCAACCCAGACAAAAGTCAAGCGGTTCTCTTCTCGAAACCGCGACACAGACCCGACCCCCCCCGGCCCATCTCCATGTTTGGCAAGCCTATCCCTTGGGAGAAGCAAGCCAAATATCTAGGAGTGATCATGGATCAGCACCTCTCCTTCTATAAGCACATTATGAAGGCGCGCTCACGCGCCGCCTTCGCTCTTGGAAGGCTGCATTCTGTTCTGAACGCACGTAGCAAGTTGTCACTCAAGTGCAAGTTGCGAATATACACGGCGTGCATAAGGCCAATCATGACCTACGCTAGTGCTGTCTTTGCACACACAAAGCCCCGATACATCCATAGGATGCAGACATTGCAAAACCGTTTTCTCCGTCAAGCCACAGGCTCGCCCTGGTATGTTAGGAACGAGATCCTCCATCTCGACCTTAAAATCCCAACGATAGCCCAATTCCTAAAACGTAATTCAAAGCGTTTCTTTGAATCCGCCGCGCAACACCGCAATCCATTGATTGCGAAGGCCGCTAGTTATGTCCCCAGTAGAATCAGTCGAATCCGCCGGCCGCGACATGTCCTCTCCGACCCTGATGACCCCATCACTCTTCTTCAAGAAAGCAGTAGGGCCACCAGCACAGCACACAAAAACAGACCGTGTTTCCGACCTCGCCGCCGAGGTCCTCGCGCCTCGCGAAGACCCCGAGTAAACGAATCCTCCCCCAACCGTCCCTTGCCCGCAGAAGTGCCAGCCCGCGCCGAAGCTGAGCAAGTAGAGTTAAAATCCCCATGATTAATAATAAAGAAATTATTGATCCAGCCTGTCCCCACTTGCTGCCCTCCCTGAAAGTGACTCCCTGAGCCGAGGCTCGTACCCCGCAGGGGGTGCCCTCAGTGCGCAGTTGCTGTAGGTTTTTAATTTTAGTTTGTAAGCCCTGGCTGGAGGCTCTTAGCCTAAAAACTATTAGTCCCCACAGGAAAGCCCGGTTAAGTAGTTACGGCCTCTCAAGGTCAACTACGAGATGCCCTTCCCAAAAAAAAAAAAAAAAAAGAATTATGTTCAGAGTTCTACAGTTTTCCAATTATCAACATGTTATAATGTGATTCGTGTTTAATATAACTCATTATTCGTAACATCTGACTGGTTTATTTTCACTCCTTCGTCACGGGAACACCGTCACCCCCGCCTACAACACCTGACTCACGCTGTAATTAACATTTTGGTCCTATCGAGCCGGATCAGGTTCAACTAGAAGGAATAAACCAGTCAGAACATGAGTCACAGAAGTGAAATCACTACACGTAGTAAGCAAAGAAGACTGGCAGAAGAAATGAGTACGCGACGAACAGAGGACATCGTCTCTGACTCGGGCTTACCATCCGAGAGGGCACCAGGTTCTCCGTCCATAGCACCGACAATGGCGTCGACATCTGCTCGTAATATCCCTCTGACAGGCGGTCGATTAATCGACCACAGTAAAGACCAGTCAGAAGGGCCGCAAGAAGGGCAGACAGCCGCTAAGGGTCGTCATATATCGCCGCGAAGCAAAGTTTCATCAAGAAATAGCCGCAGGAGCGTCGATTACTTAAGAAAAAGAATCGAGTACGAAGCCGAGCGCGAGTTGGTGCAGCTTAAAGAGAACCTCGTGAGAGACAAGGAAAACCTTGTTAAGAAACGGATGGAAGCAGAAATAGCCGAGATAGAGGCGGCTGCTGAAAGCGATGACTCTCACTCAGATGTGAGTACGACACAGCGCGTCGAAGAATGGGTCAAGAAAACGCCCCAAGTGTCCCAAATGAATGCCGTATTGGGTACACCGGCTGTGTCAGGCGCACCTGTTGAAGTGGCTGCGCCCCGTGAAACATCTGAGATCCATGTAAGTACAGTGAATCGTGACTGTGATAACAACCGTGTGTCCTCAGTGCCGCGTGAAAATGTGTTGCAAGTACCTAGGGCATCTGCGTCTGTACCGTTACCTAACATATCGGTACCAAATACGCCAAGGTACCTGCCAGTGTCGTCAGAAGGAGTAAAATTCCGTCTGCCCAATTATTATCCCGTCTTTACCACTCCGGCCGCAAGTGTACCTCGAGTAGTACCACTCGAGTCGGATACACGGCGGCAGATGCAGTACGGAGCGGATGAAAGAGAAAGACGGCGAGAATTCTCGGGGGACAGAGACCGGAAAATTGACCAGCTGGCAGATGCAATCACAAGCCTGGCACGACCACGACCGGTACCAAGACAGGCATATGAATTGCCATATTTTAATGGTGACCCAGCCGACTGGATATCCTATCGGAATATGTACTGGGAAACATCACAGTTATACAGTTTCAAGACACATGAAAACCTAGCACGATTAAAAACCTCACTACAGGGCGACGCAAAGAGATCAGTAGAGGATCTGCTGCGAACATCAACGGACCCAGCAGAAATAATGCGTGCGCTCGAGGAAGAGTTCGGTCACCCGACCCTAGTGCTACAATACGCCATACAGAAGGTGAGAGATTTACCCAGAGTGACGGAGAGTTGCCGGGAGCTGAGGAAATTCTCATCAACGGTTCGAAACTGTGTATCATTACTTAAAAACATCCATGCAGAGGGCTACATAAATAACCCACAGCTGGTAAGCGACCTGCTGAGTAAGCTGACACCAGTACAACGTGCGCAATACGGTGACTTCGCGATGGGACTAGATAACACACAGGGGGTGGACTTAAGAGTGTCTCCAAACCTAGAAATATTATCGCATTTCCTGATACACTTGACACGCTCAACATCATACTACGTTCAAGCGAACATGTTCGAGTCAGGTCCATCAAAACCCCCTGCCAAGCCGCAACAGAAGTATGGCGGCGCCAGTCAGTCCCGACCAATGAACACCGCGCGCTCAGCCGGCAGCAGGCCTCCGTTGACACAACGAGTAAACACGCAAAGCGATGAGTCTACCGTACCTGAAGAATGCGTGATATGTCAACAGAAGCACGACATCGAAGAATGCGAGCAATTTAAGAAACTTACGATCCAACAACGGTGGGAAACAATCAAAGAAAAGAATACGTGCTTCAAGTGTCTCGTAAGGAAGCACCCCAAGAGGTTCTGTCGTGCCAACAGATGCAAGAAATGCGGTTACGGGCACCATCTACTATTACACGCGGATAAACAACAAAGAGAGAAAGAGGATAAACCTCAAAATAACAAAACGGAAAGTGTTACGAACATAGGCGAATGGCGGGCTACTGCGCTGCTAAAAATCATGCCAGTAACAATCAGTGACGAAATAGGTGACGACAAACAGTGCTATGCGTTATTGGACGATGGTGCGACCGTGTCACTCATTGATAGTTCGCTCGCCACCAAACTAATGGGTCCGTGTGTTCCTCTTTCATTAAAAACCGCGGGTGGCCACGGAGTAACAGACTTAACCTCACGAGTAGTGCAAGTGCGCGTGAAAGGTCCTAATGGACAGTGCCACAACATTAAATGTCGTACAATGGTAGACGTAAACCTACCAACGCAATCAGTGTCCGCCTCAATAATACATGACAACGCGCACCTAAGCGACTTGGGTTGCGTGGAAATGAGGGGAGCCAAGCCGATGCTGTTACTCGGACAGGACAACTGGGAGCTGCTAGTCAGTCAGGACATCCGCCAAGGAAGATCCGGTAAGCCAGTTGCCTCACTTACCAAGCTAGGTTGGGTCATCCATGGACCATTCAATAATAATAAAAGTAAAGACAGTGTCAGTTGCATAACTGTTTCTCTTCCTGATTTGCATGACCTAGTAAAGTCACAATTTGAGTTAGAATCAATAGGCATTTCAGAGAACTTTCGTAAACATAAAGATGTCGAAAGGGCTGTAGCTGTGTTAGACAGCACCAGCCATCGTACCCCCGACCGTTCACAGTGGGAGGTGGGTTTGTTATGGAAACATGACAATATTCAGTTGCCTGATAATTACCATCAGGCCCGGCAAAGGCTATACGGCATAGAGAAGCGTATGCGCAAGGACGCTAGTTTTGCCGAGGCATATTCTGCCCAAATAGGTAGGTTAGTAGACGAAGGTTACGCCCGTAAAGTAACAGGCAACATAGACGATTTGCCGGTTTGGTACTTACCGCACTTCGGGGTCGTTAACCCGAACAAACCAGGCAAGCTGCGCTTAGTGTTTGACGCGGCCGCCACGTCTCATGGGACGTGTCTAAATGATAATCTACTAACCGGACCTGACCTACTGAATTCATTGCTCGGCATATTATTAAAATTCAGGATAGGCCCCATAGCGTTTTCAGGGGATATCGCGGACATGTTCCTAAGAATAAGAATAAGGTCACAAGATCAAGGCGCGCAATTATTTTTATGGAGAGGCGCGGATCACAACAAGGAACCAGATACATACGCGATGAATTCCATGATATTCGGTGCAGCCTCATCACCTACCACGGCAATATATATACTCAATAAAAATGCCGATGAGTTTGTCGATGTTTACCCTGAGGCTGTTGAAGCAATAAAATCCAGGCATTATATGGATGATTATCTAGATAGCGCTTGGACTGAGGAGAAGGCCAACAGCCTGATAGAGGAAGTAACCAGAATACACGCTTCCGGCGGGTTCATAATCCGGGGGTGGGTTACTAACTCATCAGAACTAAGGGAAAAGTTAAAAATAGACATGCCTAACAAAGTAGCGCTTGAAAAGGGAGCAGGCTCAGTTGAAAGGACCCTAGGTTTAATATGGTCACCTAAAGACGACGAGTTAGGTTTCGATCTATCGTTTAAAAGACTTCCCCCTGAAATAATAAATGGTAGTCTAGTGCCCACTAAGAGACAGTTTCTGAGCATGATAATGTCTATTTATGACCCACTTGGTTTCCTTTATCCCTGTGTTATTCAGTCACGCATTTTGATGCAACGAATATGGAAATCAGGAATACAGTGGGACGAGCCATTACAGGAAAAAGACGCCAAAACATGGTTTAATTGGCTCCACAATTTACATCAATTAAACGATTTAAAAATACCGCGGTGGTACGGTTTAAACCTCGAGAAATTAGAACTACATGTTTTCGGGGACGCCAGCGAGCTGGCTTACGCCGCGGTCGCGTACCTAGTAGGCTATAACACTGACGGCAAAAGGGAAACCGTTATGCTGTTAGGTAAAGCGCGAGTAGCTCCGCAAAAAGTAATCTCTATTCCTAGACTAGAGTTACAAGCAGCAGTATTAGCATGCCGATTAGCGGACACTGCCCACAAAGAACTGGGTTTACAAATTAACCAGAAATTCTTTTGGACCGACAGTAAGACGGTTCTAAAGTGGATAAACTCTGACGCCCAGGAATTTCAAAGGTTCGTCTCGCACAGATTAGCCGAAATAGATAGGCTGTCAGACAGAGGCAACTGGCGCTGGGTGCCCTCACAGGATAACCCAGCTGATAAAGCTACCAGATTGTGCTGGCCCGATAACCACGCAGAGTGGCTCTCGGGCCCCTTGTTTTTATGTGACCCACAGGAGCAGTGGCCGGCGTGTCCTGAGGCAGAGGCGTCGGAAGCGGACCTTGAGCGCATTCAGCGGGTCCACGTCACAGCAGCGCCTGTGGCGCCTCTCCTCGACTACAAGCGCTACTCTTCATGGACGCGCCTACAACGCGTGATGACGCACGTACTAATCTTCATCGGCCGATGTCGCAAACGTCGGTCGAACACTGTAATAAGTCTGCGAGACCTGGAGGAGGCTCACAACTGCCTCATAAAGTTGTGTCAAGAAGACAGCTTCAAGGACGAGCGGGCCGCTGTGCTAAAAGGCTTGCCCGTACCAAATAGCAGCAACATTAAGGCTCTCGACCCCATGATAGCCGACGACGGATTGCTACGAGTAAGAGGTCGTCTAAGTGCCTGTGAGGTACTCACATTCAGTGAAAGGCACCCTATAATTTTGGAAGGTCGTCACCCTTTAACAAAAAAGCTAATCGCACACTACCATGCGATGGCTTTGCATGCAAACCACGAGACCGTCGTCAACAATCTGCGTGAAAAGTATTGGATTACCAAAGTTAGAACTTCAGTAAAAACAGTAGTCGCAAATTGCCAACTCTGTCGAATTTGCAGAGCTCAACCCGCCCCACCGAAGATGGGCGATCTACCACTGGCTAGAGTAGAACCATCACGAAGAGCCTTTATACGAGTGGGGGTGGACTACTTCGGCCCGATGGAAGTAGCAATCGGGCGACGACGCGAGAAGAGGTGGGGTGCCCTATTTACCTGCCTCACCACACGCGCCGTCCATCTAGAGTTGGCCGCTTCCCTAAGCGCCGACTCCGCCATACTAGCCTTGCGGCGCCTCATAGCGCGCCGCGGGCAACCAGCGCATCTGTACTCTGATCAGGGTACCAACTTCATCGGAGCTAATACCGAGCTTCGAGCCGCCCTGAAAGACCTTAACCAACGTCAGATAAGGGACGATGCGGTTAACCGTGGCATCGAGTGGCACTTCAACCCCCCGGCGGCCCCACATATGGGCGGCTGCTGGGAGCGCCTGGTGAGATCAGTGAAGAATGCACTCCGTAGCACGCTCAAAGAACGTGCCCCCCGCGAGGAGGTCCTCTACACCCTCCTCACGGAAGCCGAGCTAATCGTAAACAGCCGCCCACTAAGCTACGTGTACGACGACCACAACCAGCCCGTGGTCCTGACGCCGAACCATCTGCTCCTGGGCACTGCGTCCGGGAGCACACCGTTTGCACCGAGCGACACCGAAGACGTCGACTCCCGCAGGCAGTGGCGGCGCGTGAACGCGCTAGCTGACATGTTCTGGCGGCGCTGGCTGCGGGAATACTTACCTACGCTTCAACGTCGTGAAAAGTGGGCAAACAATGTGCCAAACGTGCGTGTCAGTGACGTAGTGATAATTGTGGACAATAATAGACCGCGAAGTGCGTGGACAAAAGGTGTGATTAAAACCGTGTATTACGGACATGATGGTATTATCCGTGTGGTGGACGTTAGAACCGTCAACGGAGTTCTACGTCGACCTGTAGCAAAAATTATTGTGCTTCCCACAGACCAAGAAATGTAAGACGGTTGAACCCTTTAACAGGGGGTGGAATGTAGGCGAAGCACAATAAAAAGAGCTATTTTTTATGGTTGTAATCATTTATTTAGTGTAATAATTGTCGATGTACATTACCTGTAATACCTTACCTATTTGTTGTAACCAATTACGATAATATGATACAAGTAGGTCCTAAATCAACATAAAAAATGTTATGTGGTTCAAACTCCATGGTACAAGTAGCATACATTGCGCCCGGCTAACGATATCACTAATCCAGTAACAATAATTCAACCTTGGATATTCCTTACACGTGTCGACCCCAGACCGACAAGTCGAAACCTGCTCCCCGAGGAGGCCATGGTTTCTCGGTTCGGATTGGTAGATTAGCCGGGAACGGGTAGTTATACATGCTACTTGTGCTATGGAGAAAAGGTGATATTAGGACCGAAGATTCGGAATTATGTTCAGAGTTCTACAGTTTTCCAATTATCAACATGTTATAATGTGATTCGTGTTTAATATAACTCATTATTCGTAACATCTGACTGGTTTATTTTCACTCCTTCGTCACGGGAACACCGTCACCCCCGCCTACAACACCTGACTCACGCTGTAATTAACAGTACTGGTATTACCAGAAAGGACATAGTGGATGGTGTAGACACCTTATTAAAATTAAATATAGGAAAGCTAATGTTGTGTGCTTTACCTTACTCTGATACTTTATCAGATCATGAAAATTATTATATTTATAAGTTGAATAATACTATTCACAGGCTGACATGTTGTCATAGTGACAAATTATTGTATTTTGACACTAATAAATTTGTTAGTGGTTTTAAGTTAACTCAGAGAACTTTATCTCTGTCTTGGGAATGTAGACAAATGATTGCTATGTTGATAGCATTTAATATTAATGAGGTTATAGATAATATAACAAATACTAGTGTTAGTGACGAGTCTGTGTTGTCTAGTTATACTAACAACATAGATATGAATTATGAATTGTTAAGTTGTACGAAGGAGGATCCACCTATTATACCAACATCTGTGAACCATCTGTGTGTGTGTGTGTGTCTGTGTACCATTCAGAAAGAGTATTCTCTTTCGGCTGGAACTCATATAGATATTTTTGACACTTCAGCTGTAGTGGTGGAGATTGCTCCAGATAACTGTTTAAACTAGTTTGTAAGACAACAGAAGTTACCCCGTCAAATAACCAATTATTATTGTTAGAGAATAATAAAAAGGTATCTTCTGGCACTTTTACTCATAATAATAAAAAACCAAAGGGAGTGCAACATACTTTAAAACTGTTTAACCAAAATATCCAAGGTTGCTCTTCCAAATTACTTGAAATAGAATTGTTTTTGGAATATACCAAGTTTGATGTAATTTGTTTAACAGAACATTGGCTAAAAGATCATCAAATAATGTCAATTAACTATGAAAATTATTGTGTAGTTAGCTTTTTCACCCGAAAACGTATGATACATGGCGGGTCTTTAATATTAGTTAGAAATTCTATTAAATCGAAAGAAGGAAAAGACATCATTGGGCTGTCTGTTGAACACACTATTGAATTGTCCTGTGTTGAGCTTGATAAGCATGTTATAGTTTGCGTTTACAGACCTCCAAGTTACCAGAACCTATCTGTATTTGATTCTGTAATGGAAGATGTGTTAAAGAAACTTAGTACTAGCAGTAAGTCAATAGTCATATGTGGTGATTTTAATATTAATTTATTTGAAAATAACTCAAATACTGTCAGATTATTAAGTCTATTTGGGTCATTTGGTCTGTCAAATGTTTTCAATGAACCAACCTGAGTGACAGCTTCTTCTGCCACTTGTATTGATAATATTTTTGTAACTGTGATTACTTACACAAACAAATTGTAAATAAGTTGCCATCTGATCACAGTGGACAAACAATGACATTTTGCTCCGGCATAAACTCATTAGGGTCTGAAATGGCAATGGGTGTTCCTCAAGGTTCAATATTGGGTCCATTCCTCTTTTTAGTTTACATTAATGATTTACCCTATTTACTTTTAAATCAACCGAAGATGGTGTTATTTGCAGATGACACATCATTGATATTTAAAATAGCCCGACGGTCACAAAATCTTGACGACGTGAATAACTGTATTCTTCAGGTCCAAGAGTGGTTTACGATAAATAATTTGGTACTAAATGGCACAAAAACCAAATGCATTAGATTTCAATTACCAAATGTTAGAAGTAGCGAATGTGACATCATATTGAATGGAGAAAAACTGGAATTTGTTAATCAAACGGTGTTCCTAGGAATCACGCTAGACGAGAAATTATAATGGGGACCTCATATAACATCTCTTGCGGGGCGGCTAAGCTCCGCCGCTTATGCTGTTAGGAAGATCAGACAGTTAACAGATGTAGAAACCGCGCGTTTGGTCTATTTTAGCTACTTCCACAGCATTATGTCGTATGGCATTTTACTGTGGGGTCGGGCTGCTGACATTGAATCCATCTTTATTTTGCAAAAGAGAGCTGTCAGAGCCATTTATAATCTACGTCGCCGCGAATCTCTCAGGGACCTATTTAAAAGGATTAATATTATGACGGTACCTTGCCAATTCATTTATGAAAATATCATGTATGTAAGAAAAAATCTACATCTTTTTAATAAAATAAGTGATAGACATAATTTTAATACTAGAAACAAAGACAAATTAGATCAACCATTTTCCAGATTAGCTAAAGTACGTACATCTTTTATGGGGTACTGTGTTAAATGTTATTAAATAACAAAATACCTTGTGATATATTGCAATTAAATGAAAGGAAATTTAAAACTCATATGAAAAGTACACTTTGTAAACAAGCATTTTACAAATTAGAGGATTATATCCAAGATAAGAATGCTTGGAAACATGCTGGTCCTGCTCCATAGGACAATCTAGAGTCTAGACAAAATCAAACTGGTTGCTAATTGAATTATGTAATTAATTATATCTATGACATTGATTACACTCAGTGATTACTTTAACTCACACACTGACTGATTACATACTTATTAATATTCTAGGAAAATTGTATATTTACTTTTACAATGTTTGTAAATGTGTGGGCACCATGTATCTATCATAAAATTAATTTATCTGTAATTGATTCAATTTCATTATTTTTACCTATTTTGGTACAGTAATTTTGTTCTGGATGCATCGTTTTCACACATAATTATACAATGAATATATGTTAAATATTGTAGTTATATCATTTTAAAAGAGTAACGGTGGAGTTTCTTGCCCATTCTTCTCCATACGAAACTACATTTTGGAAGGGGCGACTAGAATCAATTCTATTTTAGTGTAAATATTGACGTTCAAAAGTGCCTTAATATGTGCCTATTTGAAATAAATGCTTTGACTTTGACTTTGACATTCATCCTCATTTGCTTACAACATACATAGCACATACGAAATACCTAAGGACATGAATAACAATCCAGCCAAATATCGACCAATCACTTACTTACAAATTCTTTATATAAAATCTTGACAGCCTGTGTAAGTGAAATAGTATACGGACACTTAACCAAACATAACATTCTCGCAGAACAACAAAAAGGTTGTAAGAATAGCCAGGGATGTAAAGAACAACTCACTATTGACGCGATTGCTATGAACAGCGCAGTAAAACGCAAAAATGATATTCATACCATGATCATCGATTACCAAAAGGCCTATGATTCAGTACCGCACAGCTAGTTGTTACGCGTCCTAGATATCTATAACATCCACCCCACACTCAGATTTTTCTTAGAAGCTACCATGAAAAATTAGCAAACGGTACTTAAAATAAATCAAACCTCCACGACTCCGGCCACTGAATCAATCCACATAAAACGTGGCATTTTCAAGGTGACTTTCTAAGCCCTTTATGGTTTTGCATGGCACTGAATCCACTTTCACACCTACTTACTTTTATAACACAGGATTCACATTGACAAACGATAACACACAATTCACATTGACACACCTAATGTATATGGATGATATAAAGTTGTACGCAGCAGATAAGAAATCACTTTTTCAATTAGCAGACACCACACAAAAAATTTCTAACGATATTATTATGCAATTCGGAGTAGACTAATTCAAAATTTTATCAATTGTCAAAGGAAAAACACAAAACAACAGTTACGCGCTTGGATCAGGTAAATCTATTGAGCCAATGGATGAACACAGTACTTACAAATACTAGGCTTTAAAACAATCGAGACACGAGACGAACAAAAGATGACAAAACAAGAACTGCTCAAAAAATTTACACATTGCCTTAACCTAATCTTTTAAACCAACCTTAACGCCAGAAACACAATAAAAGCTATCAATACAATCTCAATACCCATCCTTACATACTCTATCGGAATTATACGATGGTCAAAAACCGATATCAGAAAACTACAGCGCACTATCAATACTCTCCTAACCAAACACAGGAAACATCACCCTAAATCATGCATACAGCGACTTACACTACCATTGTGTAAGTCGCTGTGTTGTGGTCTTGGCATGGGCCAAGAAGGAGGAAGAGGATTATTAGACATACACAACTTGCACAACAAACAGATACTTTCACTCAGATCTTACTTCCATAACAAATCAGAACATTTGTCATTACACAAACATGTAACGGAAACAGATAAAAAACATACACCACTAAACTTACAAAATAGAAATACTCAAATTAATGAAAATCTCATAACCACACAACAAAAAATTGTAGCATGGTCTGGGAAAGTGCTACATGGAAGACACCGAACCTACATGTGCCAACCACACGTCGATAGAATTAAGTCGAACGAATGGCTCAAACGAGGTGAATTGTTTCCTGAAACTGAAGGTTTCATGCTTACGATCCAAGATCAAACAATAGTAACTCGTAACTACAGAAAGTACATTATAAAAGACTCCAATCAGCCGTCTGACACATGCCGACATTGCAAGAGTGACTCTGAGACCATTCAACACATAACAGGGGCCTGTATATTACTCGCCCAGACAGATTATAAACACCGACCAGGTTGCCACAATTATACACCAATTAGCGCACAAATACAAACTTATAAGTGAGATAATTCACTATTATAAATACAAACCTGAAACAATATTAGAAAACAGGAATCACAAAATCTATTGGGACCGAACAATAATTGCAGACAAAACTTAGAATAGACGATATCACCGTTCACGACAAAATAAATAAAACAGTTTACTTGATAGATATAGTTATAACTAACTCACACAACATTCAAACTACAATATCCGAAAAACTTAGTAAGTACCAAGACCTCGCCATAGAAATAAAAATCCAATGGAAAGCACAAACCGTCCATATCGTCCCTATAGTACTCTCGTCTACCGGTGTAGTACCGAAGGCTCTTTCGTCTCACTCAAGTCTTGAGACTCTACACATGCCATCTCACACACTTTACATGCTCCAAAAAGCCACCATTCTCAACACCTGTCGCATCACACGAAAGTTCCTGACTTCTTCTACATTATCATCCACCTTTTCAATTTAATTTCCCCCTACACACTTGTTTCCGGCCTGTGTCAAAGTCATAAACTCTTAAAAGAGAACAAAAAATAAAGAACTCAATATAATAATAATAATAACTCTCGTCTAGCTAACGAGGAGTACTTGCATAGACACAACCTTGTTGCCAGGATTATCCACCAGCAATTTGCTCTGAAATACAGCCTTGTGGAACCAGAAGTGCCGTACTACAGGTATGTGCCCGACCCAGTTCTCGAAAATGGACATATCACACTGTACTGGGATCGATCCACCATCACTGACCGGACTATTGTTGCCAATAAGCCCGATATAGTGGTGGTGGATCGACACCAGCGGCATGCAATGATTGTTGATATAACGGTCCCGCATGACGGGAAGCTCGTGAAAGCCGAGAAAGATAAAGAAATCAAGTATCTTGACTTGGCTGGCGAGGTTGTTGACATGTGGGATGTGGACTCAGCGATCATTGTACCGACAGTCGTTACAGCCAATGGCTTGATAGCCAAGAGCCTCGACCAACACCTGAGGAGGCTGTCGTTGGGCAGCTGGATCAAGGGCCTGATTTAGAAAGTGGTACTTCTTGACACGGCTCGCATTGTTAGGACGTTCCTCTTTTTGGAGCCCTGACCGCCGCACACTGGTCCCAAATTAAAAAAAAGTGGACATTGATAGTAGACCGCTGATATTTTTTTTTATTGTTGATATAATGATAACAGATAAGGCAAAAAAATATTATTGTCCTACTTCAAATACTTTTCTCTATAAAAAATATTTCTTTTTTTTTTGTATGGGAGTGATTACATTTTACTCAATTTCTCAAAAACCTTAAGCGATGTCGAGATGGCATTCACATATGTTAGAAAACTAATAATTCTGAGTATTTGGCTCGAAAAAACTTATTGCTTATCTCTGCGTACTTTCGAGATAATAGTGACAGAAAATAACAATTTTTTTTAATGTTAATTGTTCGCCTTTTTTTAATCATAGCCTTACTCATATCGCAATAGGTCCGCTGGCCAGCAAAATGGAGCTTCGACGCGAGTTTGCCGGGATAACAAGATGGCCGCCTCTCATGACGTAACGTAATACGGTCACGAATCGCGCGCGTACACCTCACTCAGTGTACAACTAAATGTGGTTGCGATAAGACATGTCCTTATTTTTTCTGTGCGCTTGAAGAAATGCTTGTTGTTTGTTTGTTTTGTTATTGTTGTATTTTGAATCTTTGGATTTTAAAATCAAATAATTTTTGTTTGTCTTTCTTTCGTCGAATTTGTTTTCGTAATTTTTTTTGTTAAAATCAAAGTCACTTTGTCTTTGATATCTTTGATTCTAATTTGTTTTCAATTTTCCTTAAAATTATAATATGTCCGCATTTGTCACCAACTTAGACTTATACGTTGTTCTTAAATCAGGAGGTGGTTTTAAAAATGTTGAATTTTTATTTGATGCCCTTATTGAACGTATTGGTGTTGAATTGTCTTCCGAAGATTTGAGTAATATTAAATTATTTTGTCGTAATTTTTCAAGTAATATCTCAAAAAGATGGTCTGCTTCCAGTAGAGCTCAAAAGACCTTTCTTAACAAAAATTCAGACTGGTTACAATCCCAAATAGTTTGGCCAAAATGTCAAAATATCGATTTAAGCAGCATTTTTAAAGTTGCCGAGGAAGTAATTCCAAATTTCGAAACGCAAGTGGATACTCATCAATTAAGTTATGGTACAAGTAAAAAACCATTTGTTGATATATCTGATAAACAGAAGAAAAGGCGTTCTCTAACACTTCTAGATCACACAGAGGAGGAATTAGTTTATGCTTTATGTGCCAAATTAAAAGAGTCTAAAAAAACAAAATTAGCAGCTATATTAAACGAACTCAGCCAAAACAAGGAAAAATGTGAGATGGTATATGATGTACTATTCGCTAAAAAGACTGACAAACCGTGTTTACCAGATGATAAAACGTTAGCGCTTTACACCTCAACAAATTTGTCAAAATGGCAATATCGAAATTTAAGAACTATTCTTGCTTCAGAGAAAATGTATGGTCTTCCATCCTATCAAAAGCTCCTGGAAGCTAAAAAAACTTGTTATCCTCCAGAGTCAGACATAACTGTAACTGAATCTGATGCTAAGATAAGACTTCAATCGCTTCTAGATTTGACAACTAATAGGATATTAAAAACAATTCAGCACAACTCTGCCGACAAAAAATCGCTAAAACTAATAAGCAAATGGGGTTTTGACGGGTCATCTTCTCAAAGTAATTATAAACAAAAGTCACACTCCGACACTAAAATTGACGATTCTTCAGTTTTCATGATTAGTTTGGTTCCGCTTCGTTTGGAAGAAGAGAGTGGTACTATCTTGTGGCAAAATCCTGCTCCCTCTTCAACAAACTATTGTCGTCCAATTGGCTTTATATTTGCAAAAGAAACAAATGAATTGATAAAGAAGGAAAGTGCATCCTTAGAGGAAGAAATTCGTAATCTTGTTCCCACAATTGTAGATAATTTTGATATTAAACATGATTTGTACATGACTATGATTGATGGGAAAATTTCTACTGTGATTTCCAATACTTCTTCTGCAGCTGTTTGTAATATTTGCAATACCCCACCTAGCAAAATGAATGACTTGGACTTTGTATCCAAAAGACTCATCAGAGAAGATATGTATAAATATAGTCTGTCTTCGCTTCATATGTGGATAAGATGTATGGAATGTATTTTACACATTTCGTACAACTTAGACTTCAAAAAGTGGGCTGCACGAAAAGAAGATAAATTGTTAAAAGAAATTAAAAAGAATTTGACACAAGAAGAATTCCGGGAAAGAACTGGTTTGTTAATTGACATAGTAAAACAGGGATTTGGTACAACCAATGACGGTAACACGGCAAGAAGGTTTTTTGAAAATTATGAAGTATCTGCTGAAATAACGGGTATCCACCCTGATTTAATCAAGAGATTTGCAGTCATTTTACAAACAATTTCATCTGGTCAACTTATTAATACCAACTTGTTTAGGGAATATTGTAAAGAAACAGCAATGCTATATGTAAACTTATATCCATGGTATTACATGCCTTCAAGTGTCCATAAATTGTTGATACACGGTGCTGATATTTGTGAAAATTTCTCCTTTATTCCGATAGGCATGCTTTCCGAAGAAGCTTCCGAAGCGAGGAATAAAGATTTCCGGAATGTTAGAATGGCACATACAAGAAAAATCGGTAGAGTTCAGACTAATTTAGACATTATCCACAGCTTTCTAATTAGCTCAGATCCTTACATCAGCCATATCAAACCAAAGTTTGCTCGTTTACATAAACAGTTGTTTCCAGAGGCTAGTGCTTTGATCTTGAACAATGAATTGCTTTCGTTGGAAAACGAGGAAATAGAGATTTCTCAAGAGAATATAGACCCAAATATTAATCTTTCACCATAATATTTTTTCAGAATCGTTTGTGAACATATTCAACTTTATGTTTGCAGCTTAATATGTCTTCATTTTGATTGTTTTTTAGAACTGATGAAAGTACTCCTTCAGAAAGGTCATAGCTTTTCAGTCATTAGTGAGCCCCCATAACCTCTTTTACAGAGAAGTCTCTTTTTACTTATTTGACATTACGCATACATTATAATTATGTGCTAAAGTAAGGCTATGATTAAAAAAAAGCAAAAAATTAACATTAAAAAAAAATGTTATTTTCTGTCACTATTATCTCGAAAGTACGCAGAGATAAGCAATAAGTTTCTTCGAGCCAAATACTCAGAATTATTAGTTTTCTAACATATGTGATTGCCATCTCGACATCGCTTAAAGTTTTTGAGAAATTGAGTAAAATGTAATCGCTCCCATACAAAAAAAAAAGAAATATTTTTTTACAGAAAAGTATTTGAAGTTGGACAATAATATTTTTTTGCCATATCTGTTATCATTGTATCAACAATAAAAAAAATATCAGCGGTCTACTATCAATGTCCACTTTTTTTTAATTTGGGACCAGTGTGCGCCGGTAGCTTGGACCCTGTTCCCGATACCGCTGGGCTACAATTTTTTTTTTTTTAATGTTTCTCTATTTTTTTATATTAATATACACCGTGACATTTTAGTCGTCTTACAAAGGTGGTCCACTCGATGTATCCGTCATAAAATACCTTTAGGCGCGATTAAAACATTGTTACCATTAATTAACATAATAGGTACAAAGAAAAATAAATAATGCTTTAGAATTCTGAAACACCCTCCCTGTTAATAACGTTTACGTATCAAATGGTAGAAGACATCTACTTACCTACCATTACATTCCATCATTAATTCCATCACCATAACAGGGTGTTTCAAACTACGTCATGCGTCTTAGTGAATGATATTTTCATTTTTTTTATCATGCAAATGTTCAAAATATTTTTTTTTTTTTATAAATGATTAGTAGTCATTGGATACATGAAGTGGGCTGCCGTTGACGACGACTAAAATGTCACAGTGTATAAAAATGTAATTTATGTGTGTTTTAGTGAAATAAAGGAGATAAATACCTAAGTTTTGGTGTTCGTCGTGTATATACCTATCGCCTAGCAGGATAAATCGGTTGTAGGACTTGTAGGTTGTAACGAGACACAATTTATGGAAGTTTATAGAAGTGCAGTGGTATCGTAACTATTAGTGCAGAGTAAAATCTCACAAAAAAATGAAAAAAATACTTAGTTTCATTTTTCGCAGCAACTGTGTTGTGGAGGTCAGATAGGCAGTTGCTCCATGTAAAATACTGGTATTCAGCTGCATACGGTTAGACTGGAAGCCGACCCCAACATATTTGGGAAAAGTCTAGGCAGATGATTACTTAGTTTCATTTTTTTGCTTCCCAACTTTGTACATGGCATGATGATAATCTAGAACTTGTCACTCGTGTTACGTGATAATGAATTGTAGCCCGCATACAATGTAATGTAGGGTAGATAAGAAAGCATTGATTTATAGACATTCTTTATTTTAATAGCTCATTGTCGAATGGTTGAAATCGCGACTGCTGAGAATCCTGGGTTCAATTCCCATTTCCTAGGTCTTTCCTAGGAATTTGCCAATAACAACCCAGAGTTTGGAAGTTGGCGGTGTGGTACCTCGTGCCTCGGCAAGCACGTTAAGCCATTGGTCCTGCGCCAGATCTCTCTCTGGTCGTGTCAAATTGCGTGCCGTACCATTGGACTATATGAGTGAGGGAAGAGAGAGTGCACCTGCGTCTGCGCGCACACTTGTACACTGTAATATCTCCTGCGCCGAAGGCTAGTCTCCGTTGAGATTGGAAAATTGGAGGATTCCGTTGGTTGAAATATGGTCTGGAGGACTACTTACCCAATTAATATTAATAAGCTCAGGTAAAACAGACGTGTATAAGTTTTATTTTCGTTCTACTGATAAATTAAAAGAAATATTAGTGTAATATTATTTACAGTAAATTGTTTATTTAACTTCGTTTTCACTCGCAATGTTTTTTCCAGATTTTTTCAGGATGAACTTGTAGAATTTAACACCTGTAAATCAAATAAAATAGATGAGTATTTCACTCCTCGGCAAGTCTCTTAAGATTGCAAATCATTTAACCAAAGAAACATGATATTTAAGTCTCTAACAAACCTGTTGAATTTATTTTCACTTTAAGGTCTTCATCACCTCTTAGAGTCCTTTCCTCTTCATCATTGTAAAGGTCCTGTTAAGTAACGAAATACACACTTTCATAAACATTGAGACATAAACTTCCAACAACACATTGATAGATATTTTTTCTTTTTATATAAGTTCTTATAGATTAGAGAATGGGCAGCAGCGTTCTCTATGCATTTGACCACCATACTGCGATCGAAAACCCGCCTGCCAAGCGTGGCGATTATGGCAAATCCCCCTTTTGGGGGAGGCTTATGTCCAGCAGTGGACGTCTTTCGGCTGTTAAGATGACTTATAGATTAGTGGATTTAATTTGATAATCTCTCCCGACTCTCTCTAACCACTGCTACTCCTGACGCCAGAATCTTAGTACTTACATTGGTGACCAACAGAAAAACGCCGAGATATAAATCTTGTTCTTCTTAGCGTACATGGAAAATTAGCAGACTAAATACATTCATCCCAGAATTTGGCTACGAGCGTGGCACTTTCAGCAGCGTCCATCAACTCCTATAGCGTGCTCACAGCAGGACACGCTGGACAAGATATTAAGTGCCCCATTGTTTGTGAGAAAGCACCACATTTACACTCCAGGGCGGAGTCATCTGTAAATCTCCATCTTAGCAGGTTCTCTTCACTTCGGCGCCATACCTGAGTCCGGGGTCTATTTAAGGACTTCCAGTAAAGCCAAGGCAACTCATGTCCAGGTGCGAGATTTTCAGCAGGTGGAACGGGTTTGGTAAGGAAGCACCATCTCGCCATAGGCTTAACCTTTCCTGAGATATAAATGAAACTCGACGAATACTGGAGAGATTATTCAACTCTTTTGGATTCTTGGAACCCGCAACAAAACTAATCAGAAAAGAATAGTACAGTAGAGAAGTATGAAAACCAGTGGTACCTGTACAATATAGTCCTCTAACGGCAGCTTCATTTGTTCGTGTGTATATGACACGTTAGATGCCGTGCTTCGAAGGTTCACGAACGCCAGCGCCCGCGCACCGTCCGATACTTCCCGATGCCATATCTGTTGAACATGTATAAACGTTATCATTGTAATATCACGTCTTTATTTCCGAAAGTTCAGAAACAGTTGTGTGATGCTGGTGTGCTTTTCCATTAGGAATTTCTCAGTATAAGAAAACCAAAAAAATATCACTTAGGTATGTTATAAAATACGTAGGTAGATATTTGTCCATTGGTTTGAAATCTTAGTCACTAGGAATACTAACAACACTTGAAATGTTACACATTTAAAATACTAACAACACTTGTAATGTTACACATTTAAAATACAAACAACACTTGAAGTGTTAGATATTTAAGATACTAACAACACTTGTAATGTTACACATTTAAAATACTAACAACACTTGAAATGTTACACATTTAAAATACTAACAACACTTGAAATGTTAAATGAAATTTTTGCTTTAGTAGATGTGCTAAAGTAGCCCGCGAAATTTAGGTCAGTGTCAGATAGTATGTTGAGTGTGTCAAGTTATTTGCCATTTTACGGTCGCCAATCATATTTTGTCCCTCCCATCGAATGGAGGCCTGTGTCCCAGCAGTGGGAAATTTATAGGCTGATTATGTATGTATGTACCTAATCATATTTTAATCAACATACAACCTGACACTGACCTGCAAATAGCTAAAACTGGAAGGAAATGCGAATCTTAGGCTACCCATCATGAAAACACTAGCTTAAGGCGGAACCCATAAGCTGGTGGCTTCATGATGAATATTTTTTAACCTTTGAACTTATACCTACCAGTGGCGAGCTGTCAATTTTTCTAAGAGAGAAGCCGAAGCGAAATCGGCTTTAACTTACTGACTTATGAGTAAAGAATACGTACTATCATTCTAAAATTATTAAAGGAATGTAAATAAATAAATACAAGAAAATTTAAGAGCTTAAAATCAAATACAATGTGCAATATTCCTCCATCTCGTTCTCGCTGACTCATTTTTCTATAACTGTCTCTGCCATAACCCGTTGCTAAGTATAACCGTTTTTGTTGTTTGAATGTTACGGTGAATTAAATACCCATAGTGTAACTCGGTGAAACTATATTTTTTGACAATAGTAGCCACCCATTGACGTACCACTTTTTTAATAACGATAGAGTTGCCGATGCGAATCCTCGAAAGGAAGCCGGTAGGAATCGTGTTTTATGGTGCTTTCGCCACTGATACCTACAATATTTTACTTTACCTAACTTTGGTTCTTACCTCATCTTTATCGACGCCAGTCCAGACCCTCAGGCCTTGCTTACCCAGTGCGTCCTGGTTCACGGCTATTACGTCCTTATTGAGTAAGATCTTTTTGAATTCGGGCTGGATACTGGATATTTCAGCGCTCATGATGAGAGGAGCTGCCAGGACCGACCATACGGCCATCTGCACCCGAGCTTGGTCTACTGTTAGCCCGGAGTTACCTATGACAAGCTGAAAACAGGTGGCAACTAAAAGTAAGTGGCCTTGGCGAGTGGCTTGTGGCTAAGTCACAACACAATAACAGCCGAACGGCTAGATCCATCAAGTTAAGCTGCGCTGACCGCAGTTGGTCCGTGGATGGGTGACCATCTTTACTTACCAAGACCCCTCCGTGCCTCGGAAAGCACGTTAAGCCGTTGGTCCCAGCTGTTATTTATGGATCTTTGACAGTCGTTACCGGTCGTCAGAAGCCCGAAAGTCTGACAACGTATCGTAACCCAGTAACTGTGGTGTGAAGGTCAGACAGGCAGTCGCTCCATGTGAAATACTGGTATTCAGCTGCATCCAGTTAGACTAACAGCTGACCCCAACATAGTTGAGAATAGGCTAGGCAGATGATGACTAAAAGTACGCGGCCGTCAGCCGAACTTCTTTCAAAACACGATAAGCCTTAGCACATCGATATTTAGAAAAAGTTCGAGTTCGTCTCTGTCAGTGTCACCAGTATTCATTATTGTATTATTGTACTCTGTTGTCATAATTCTATGTGCCATTAAAGCCCGGGAACGTTATAATCCATATTTTCTCTCTAACTATTAGGTAAGTAATGGGTTAGTGTACGCGTGTCCATTTTAAGGCCTGCGCAGCCAAGGGACTTTTGACCGCGTAGGACAATCCCCGAACATATTCCCAGCATAAGAGGAGTATTGTTAGTCCTTCGACGGTATTCCACACAGTTTAGGAATCTATATTGGTGGACAAAAAGTACCCCGTGCATAGTCCCCCGTCTTCGCAGGCCCTAATACGTACTTACCATGTCAGGGTCGTTAAAGTTCCCTGGTCCGGCGAACTGAACGAAGTCGTCCTGTTTTTCTCCGAACCAAGCCATGATATTCACTACGGAATCCCAGTTGTTCTGTATGTCGCCGTAGTTCCTCCAGATGTTGCAGGCCTTCGCTATTGCAGAGTAATTGGGCTGGAAATTAAACAATATCTGAATGTTAAGTATTTGAAATTATATATTTAAGCGTGCTTACGACAAGGGCTCCTCCCCGAACAGTGCCGCACCAGTCAGTATTGCTGTCTGCGCAAAGCAATTTTTCATGGACCATTTATTTTATCATCATCTTTCAATCAAAATACGTCCACTATCGAACATGGACCAGTACAATGACCGGCCCTATAGCTTCTCGCATCCAGTGGATTCCTGCGACCTTCAATTGGTCGTTAGTCCTACTCCTGCCCAAGTCATGGTATTTATGTAAAATGAAAACTTATGATATGAAACTTACATGACTTTGATAAGCTGGCCAGCTGCAAGAATATATCATTGGACGGCCGGTTCCATTGAGCAGTTTGCCAAACATTGGATAACCTTAACAAAGAATAATACAATACTATAGCTCTTGAAAGATCTTGCATGTGACATAAAGTTAGATGCTAGAGCTGGTGAGGTATTCGACCTTTGAACATGCACAATATAGACTACTTGCAATATAATTTCTTACCATACAAGAATTGGATGAAAAAAAACTTAAGAAGATTAGTATTCATCATCTTCCTTTGATTAAAGAACACAACAAGCTTCACGAAACCTGTTCGAACCTGAATCCGGGTCTGGTGCACCACATCCGTCCAGTTTGACGTAGTCCACCTCCCACTCAGCAAACGTGGCCACGTCTGTCGCCGCATGGCCCAAAACACCTGGATAACCAGCGCATGTGAAGTTTCCATAGTCCTCGTAAATGCCGAACTTCAAACCTTTGCTTTGGACCTAAAACAATAACATCTAAAACAATATATTTATGTCGATGTGCCCTAGCTACCAGCAACAATACTTCTTGAAGGCCATCGCCCCTTTTCTCTTTGGGCTAGAAAAAAGATTGTATCGCGATTACTGGGCATATATTTCTGGTTTCGATTCGATCCCTGCCTCAGTTCGATGCCCCTCCATAGTTACTTATCGGTTTTCAGTAGCTGTCCGGTCAAGAGCCAATGAAGTACTCAGGGAAGTATGGCACAAAAGGGACAAGGCTGCACATATGATAATGCAATTAATATGGTTGTGATAACTATTAAAGTGCCAATAATGGACCCCTATTAGACACATGGGACTTACAGGACTTACAATGTGGGTGTACTTTTCGTCACTGACTAGGAACTCCGCGGGGGAAAACTTCATAGGAACACATTACGTACATAGCGAGAGAGCGCCAAAATCCCACTGGGGAAGCGACCATGATCAGGCACCAGTCGTCCGTCGGCGCCCCGCTTCATCTCCGGCCAGCAGTCATCAATCGTCACGTACTGGTATCCAGCCTCCAGGTAACCCTCGCTGGCCATTGCATCTGCTGTCCTCTTTATTAAGTTCTCACTGAAGAACATGTCATCGGTTATTATTACAAACAATCCCCCTAAGGTATGTAATCACCTCTACTTATGGACATCTAAGACATCGTTCATGCGTTAACATCAATGCCATTCCAGAGGAAAAACTGAAAAATCGCATGTACCGGGCCACACAAACCCTTCACAAATGAACACAGGAATGCTGCCTGATGACAAAAATAGGTAAGGCCATAGATCAATACTCACCCCAATAGCGTAACACACTATCAAGCATAATCAGAATCATCTTGAAGGATATTACTTCATACCTTCGAAAAATTTGTCTTCTCAACAACGTAAAAAACGCAATGAATGTTGTTGAACTGTCAAAATGAAAGCCATTCCTAGAGTAGGAAGTGTGTTACGCAATTACCCCCGAAGATTTCGAAAAATAATAATCATTTCATTTTAGATTCTTTTAGAACATACCTGATACATTCAGTAGGGTATTTATCGCAGTCGGTAGTGCAGTTGTATCTGAGCCACGAGAGCCAACCCATGGGTGGGGTCAACGCAAGCCCATTGTCCAGAGCCTGACTGGACCAGGCCAACCCACAGAAGACAAACAGTGCTGATATGAACATCTATAAGATACTTACTCAGTTTTAGAAATTATCTGGTTGTGGAGAACCGCTAATCGAATGGAAACTTTGGACAAAAAAAATGGAGAGGAGGTGGAAATGCGGAGGGAGGAGTGGAACTGTTATAGGACTGTTGAAAAGATACTTCGGATAGCCCCCGAATATATGATAAGGTCGTGGTTTTAACAGGTTAGAGTCCTAAATAATAACTCATAGCTCATTCAAAAATTATATTGCTTCGCTATGCTTAGCAGAGGATATTTTTGAGGATTTCTCGACAAGAAAAGATTTTAAAGGTTCACGAAGAGTTAAAGAGCAAAATCAGTAAAGATTCAGACTTTTGAAAAAGGCTCTATTCATGATGAATATGATGACCCAGAGAAAATTATTATTTTACACAAGAAGAATGGAAAAAAAAAATGAAATTACCTTAAAATATAACTGAAAAATAGGGTAATAAAAATTAGCATGGCGTTTTATATCTACTGAAGAACACAAGAATGTGGAATATTTGAGTCAAACTCGCGATAGTTCTAGAATGTTAGTATTGATTGATATGTGTTATTTAGGTACCCTGATAATAAGTGTTTACATTATAATGTAGGTGTTTAAAAACACGTAGTTAAATCCTTGGGCCGGTACTAAACATTTCTTACACGGGAATCGTCCCCAAGACACCCTCTCGAAAATTGCGCAAGCGGGTCCATCGGAACAGAACAACTTCGCCCTATTGGTCGTCAGAAGCCCGAAAGTCTGACAACCAGTCTTACCAAGGGGTATCGTGTTACCCAGAAACTGGGTTGTGGAAGTCAGATAGACAGACGCTTCGTGTAAAATTATGGCATTCAGCTGCACCCGGTTAGACTGGAAGTCAACTCCAGCATAGTTGGGAAAAATCTAGGCAGATGATGATGATGAATTATTACGTTTTGTTTCAATTTAACATTAATTAACTGTCGTACATAATACTATATTAACGTGAATAATTACTTAGTTCTGTCACTGGAACACTAAGGTTATCAATGTTATCATAAACAGCTGTGCGTATATGGTTAACCCCTTCGATGTTTACCTCATTATCTATTTAGCTTCCATGCGACCACCAGTAATAAGACCACCAGTATAAAAAGATCATACAAAGTACGTACAAAACTTATTTTCAACATGAGTTAAATTCAGTGACCTAGATTCTGTCAAATCTTTTGAATTTATCTCGTGTGGTTGGAAAATTCGCATTAATTTAACAACTTCGTCGTAAGAAACCACCTAGTGAAGCCTGGAGTGTGCCGTTTTTTCTAGGAATCTTGATGTTACCAACACTGTGTATCTTCGTGTGTGGACTGCTGTCCTTCACCCAAGCTTTGGACAATGGGCTGGCTCTCACACCCCCCATGGGCTGGCTCTCTTGGCTGCGATTTGGCTGTACTGTGGACTGTGAGGCGAAGCCTAAGGAATGTATCAGGTAAGGTATTATTACCATTACAGCGGACCGAGCGTGTGGACGGAACTAATTATCTCATCTAAAATATTATCTGTCTTAATTCTCGCCGTCCATTGCATACACTCGTCGTATACGAGTTGAAGTAAAAATAGGCGCCATACAGCCATCATTGTCCGTGGAAGTCGCGGGGCTTAGCGAGGCACCCTAACAGCCTAACGTTATTGAGTCCAATGCCATGTAATAGAGGGTGAAACTTTTGCCATTAACTGGCTGAAATCAGAACTCTGGACTACTACTGAGAAATATAAACCCAATATTAACACTTTGTCCAACCTGGAGATCGAATGCCCCATGCTCAGTAGTCACGTTTCCCAAGGGTTTTGCCAGAGGCTTAGGCCTCTGGCAAAACCCTAAAACCCTAAAACCCTTCGGGGGCTATAATTTCATGTTATACAAAAAAATATAATTTTTTCAGTGAAAATTTAATAAAGAGGACAGCTGATTTGATGGTGAGCGAAGGGTACCTGGCGGCAGGATACCAGTACATCATAATTGACGACTGCTGGCTGGAGAAGACTCGAGATGCTGAAGGCCGCCTCGTGGCAGACAGGAGACGGTTCCCTAATGGAATGAAGGCGCTTTCTGACTATGTGAGTAGGTATATGAGATAGATAGATGTGGTACATAGATACTCCGCCTATAGCATCTCTCCAAAAATGACATCAAATTACTACACCTAAAAAATATCATAATGTACCTATGTAGATTCACGACGTAAACTCCAACAGTCATCGGCTCAGGTGAAAGGGGGTGCACTTTCGCCCCCCTAGCTTCATCATAAAATATAGGTGTAAAACCATTAAGAAATATTAAATATCCGAAAACGCCTAATGGAATAAATGAGAACTTAACATATTCGGGGTGCTAACATTATCGAGCTTGCTTCGCTCTTGCACCGTACTCTATCTTAGCGATAACCTACCGATAAACGATATCCGCGGTGAAGTGCAAAAATGATCGAGCTCGATTCGTGGAGCTAAAAATGCACCCCAAATAAACTTGCAAGCGCCCATGGCTATAGCCATTGCTATCCCTTGACCACTTTAGTTTGCCCTGGGCGTCGGGAATCCCACGCTAATTCCCGGCCTCCGAAGGCCGGGCTTGCGGACGGCGAATAATGGGTAGCTCGCTGTCTGGTAAGGACCAAGCCCGGGTCGACGGCGTGTTGTGTTCCACGCGCGCCTCAAAGAGATGTCAGCACCAACTGATGGGGCCCGCACGGGCCGATGCCTGCCAGGGGTGCAGGTTGTTCGAAAGAGATACCGCAGCCCCTGGCACACAAGCAACTGAGGGAACACGGGTGAGTCTTAGTCAGTAAAAGTCTGACACACCCCCCTGCTCCACCCAGAGCAGCAGAATTTATTTGATGATTTCCCACCCAAAAAAAAAACCATTTTAGTTTGCTTATTCTGTCTGCTATTTAAACTATGCTCCTACTTGTAAATTAACCGTACTATTGTGTTACACACTAACTGAAGCAATTACTTTTTGACAGTACAGCAACATTCATTGCGTTATTTACGTTGCTGAGCAGACAATCAAAATGCTTGATTTAGTGTGCCTATTCGTGATCGAAGACTAAAAATCAATATTTTCTAAGGTCCACAGCAAAGGCTTGCAGTTCGGAATGTACGAAGACTACGGCAATAAGACCTGCGAAGGATACCCTGGCATCCATGGACACGAGCTATACGACGCTGATACCCTGGCCAGTTGGGGGACAGACTATCTCAAGCTGGATGGCTGTGACGCTGACGTTCACGGAATGGGTGTAGGTACTGACTTAAAAAAACGTTCTCGATGTAAATGTTTGTTTTGTCACGATCAGTAAAACTCCCATTTGTTTACTGCTGGTTTAAACATTTCAAATGTATGTGCAACCCTGTGGAGGGGCGTGCAGTTTGTCTACAACCTAACGTTACAAAGTGGACACTTTGGATGTATTTGCCTCTTTGTGATCACGTGACATTACTATACGTAGGTAAGTACGTGGTACTAGGTACTTATTAATATCCGCTATTTAATTGAAGACAGTTGGAGTTGTTGCTTTGTTCACAAACTTTCATTAGTTGCACTTGTTTTGAGTAATTTGTTACCAAATTGTCTTTGTTATAACATATTTTACTTTATTTAACCATGTATGTGCTTATACATAAACAGACGAGAAAAAAAGAACAGAAAAATAGGTACAAAGTGATGCTCGTTTGTTCCAGGCTATCCAGCATTTGGGCAGCTTCTGAACGCGACTGGCCGGCCGATTCTGTATGGATGTAGCTGGCCCATGTTCCAAGAAGTCAACGGTATTCAAGTTAGTAGACTGTAAATCAAATAAAATTAGGTAGTATAGAGAGGTATGAGGAACAGGGTGTAAAGTTCACTCATACTCTATAGTAAAGGGAGGATCCTCCGACCAGACGGGTGTTGTGTCTGGTGGGCAACTGCCCGACGACCGACGATTGATGTCGGGATGTTTGTTTTTAAGCAGATCGCACGGTAAACGGTGTGACGTCAAGTCTTGAGTAGTTCGCATATAGCATTGTAGATGGCGCCACTTCACTTTTTGTGTTTTCCACATTTGTTGATTTTAAGTTTCGTATGTGGGGCATTGTAGATGTCCGCCACAAGTTGTTTAGTTGTAAGACAGACAGGCGAACAATCCAATCCCCAACGGATTTCGATGAAAAGCACACAAATAGACCTGCATGACCTGCATGACCTGAGATAACATAGGATACTTTTTATCCTGGTAGTACATTCGTTTATCGTTACGAAGCAGGCGAAGCCGCCTAACTAGATACATATTCAATTAACCTTGAACAGTCCAACTACAGTGCGGTGGCGGAGAGCTGCAACATCTGGCGCAACTGGGTTGACATCAAGAATTCCTGGGCTTCAGTGCTGAGTGTGATGAAGTGGATCGGTGATCACCAGGTCCGCCTCGCTCCGTTTGCTGGCCCTGGACATTGGAACGACCCCGATATGGTGGGGATTTTGATTTTAACTGGGTCCAAGTGACATGTTCTTCTCTATAATATTGAACTGCGTGGTTGTAGATTTAAATAATAAGCATGCCAGGCCAATCGAATAAATCTGTGGGCTTCTTAATCTAGCACTAGCAGTGGCTGGTTCCAATTAGGTACCGTTCTCTTTTTGTAAACTTATTAATATTTCCGACTCCAGAACCAAACCTTTGTAACTAACAACGAATTCAACAATTTTTTATCAATATATATTATTATTATTATTTATCTTTATACATTTTACGTGAAAGCCTTAATCTTGCATCAGTTCCAACAATAAATCTTTATTCCAGCTAGTAATAGGCAACTCAGGACTGACAGTAGACCAAGCTCAAGTGCAGATGGCGGTCTGGGCGATCCTAGCAGCTCCTCTGATGATGAGCGTGGACCTGGCGGAAATGGAGCCGGAATTCAAGCAAATTCTACTGAACCGTGAAGTGATCGCCGTGAGCCAGGACGAGCTGGGCAAGCAGGGCTTGAGGGTTTGGAAAAGCGGGAGAATTAGTTGGGTGAGAGATTCAATCTAAAGTAGGTAAAAGCCAGTTGCAAAAGGGGTTCAAAGTCTCTCTTTTGCCCTTACCCCAACTTTTTGGGGTCAGTACCAAACTAAGGACCGTCGGTTTGGGGTCTCTTTCTTCCATACAATTCTATTAGCATTTCTTTCTAGTCGTATTAGCTTTGACACAATCCATTTCCATATTTAAAAAGTACTCTGTGCAATTCATCCATCGTGTCTATGGTAAATAAATAAAAACTTCATTCAGTTCACAAAAAACAAACACGGTAGGTACAAGCCAAAGCCCAGCTTGTCCTAATAAAATTGTAATTCATAACAATGAAAATAACCCCAGCAACAAGAAAATACAAAAACAGATCACTCAATGACCTCTAACTAAAACATTAATGTCGTAGGTATAATAGGAATTCGAAATCCCCGCTTTTCCCGCGTTGTCAGATAAACGCACACATTGAACTCAATTAGTATCAGTACGTAATTATTATATTTGGTGATCATCGTATTTATAGGTTTTCTAACCAAAATTATGATAATGGTGTTAGTAATACTAACAAACATGAGAAAATGAGCCAATCCCTCAGTTAGCTGTTTTTTAATAGTAAAAAATCTGTCGGCTTGCCTTGATTTTGACCCCTAGGCACGCCACTGGGTACTTACAATATTTTAAAAAAAAACTAGTTATAGATTACATAGAAACCTTAGCTTGGTCTTCCCGTACCTACTCATATAGGTAGCCTCTAGCTATCTAAAAACTTTTCTGACAACATGTGCTTCGTTCTCCTACATTGATGTAACTAAAAAGATAACTGAGTAAGTGCGCCTTGATTTCATTCCTAATTCATGAATACTGTTTACCAACAGCGACTACATCAAGAGATCTGGCACCGCGAGTTGTCAGACGGTGCGCACGCGCTGGCGTTTGTGAACAGGCACAACCACTCCGTGACAGTTACGTACACTCACCACGGAATGAAGCTGCCTCAAATTGAATACGACATACAGGTATTCTTGAATTGGTGCCGTTACCTTTTTCAAAAAGAATAAAGAGCCGTTGGGCCCCTCAATGTTTCTGAGTTTTTAATAAATGTGTAAAAGTAAATAAAATGTTTCAGGATCTTTATAACTCTGGGATTGGGATTAAACAATCTTTAAAACCAAACAAATCATTAACACTACGCATCAATCCTACAGGTTAGTTAGTGTAAAGTTATGAGGTACCTACTTAAATGAAAATATTGCACTCAAAAAAACAAAAAAGGTTCCATTCAAAAACTGTAATTTACAGGTATATTTTTTTTCTTTTTCAGGTGTCAAGTTATACAAGTTCACTCCAAAGAAATGCTGACGTACCCTGTCCCTACCTGAGAAAAACGATTTATGAATTTTGTATTTTTAATGCTCTCCTAAGACCGTAGGCTTCAATTTCTGAAATGAATATCCAAATTATTTTTGGCTAAGCCAACGCATGAATCTGCTGCCGTACTATTGTTGTAGCTTAGTACCTACCTACCAGGCCCGGATGTAGGGGGGGGGGGGAGCAAACCGGGGCACCCGCCCGGGGCGGCAGTTTCAAGGGGCGCTGAAATCATAATATTGTGTGATTAAAAATAAAAATCTTGCTCCACTAAGCGCCTAGCATGCGGAAGCCTGGTTGGCTCACCGTCGACTTGTAAGAAAAAGGCGCCACACAGGCCCACACCTAATTAATTTATCTCAAACGCTGGAGAGAGGGGCGCCACTATCAAGATTCTGCCCCGGTTCGAAAAAATCGTAGATCCGGGGCTGGTACCTGCACACGCCAGCACATCAAGCTACCCCAATTTGTAAAATTTCTTTGATATATTTTCTTCGTTATTACCGTAGACAGAGACTCTGTCTACGTCGTACTGTATACGCTATTACTTAAGGTTCATGTTCAATTGGGAAAATTTGACAGTTTAGGGTAGCTTGATGTGCTGGCGTGTAGACGCCAGCACATCAGCTTACAGCGCCATCTATGTTTTGTGGTGCAAAATAATAAAATATCAGTCCTACTAAGTAATTTGAATCTTATGGTTTGATAATAGCATTAAATAATTAAGCTAGCATAATCATATATAAACCAAAGTTGTAATATTTATCATTAAATAAATAATATTTCATTAAACATACAAATGTTTCTTCTAAAACGGAACGCGTAATCTTGCGTAACTTTACTCTTGAAAAGGAACGTCAACCAAACGTAAACAAAATAATCTTGAGTTAACTTGACGTTAATTTAAATAATTTTACAAACAAAATACTGAAGAAATGTGGATGTGTATTTTAACCTCGGTGTTACGATAATAATATGATGATAATCGTTATCGCTGTGTTTTTTATTAATAGTTTCAATGCCAATTTTTTTTATCTCGTTACTTTGCCGACGCAGGAAACACGAAAGGAAATGAATACAAGTTAGGAAGTGGGTGACTAATACACAGTTTACTTTCAAAAATCATGGGTACGTCGTACAAAGAGCTTTTCAAGCTATACGATATAATTCAGAATGGAGCTGAAAGGTACGTAAGACTTTATTTGAAAACTTATTGCTTCATATAACATTTAAAATATGGAACACCTGCCGCAAAACCAGAATTTTGGAGTGAGTATTTATTCCTTTGTGTTATGAAACATCTGCCTGTTACAACCAATAACAATTCACTTTTAAAATATTGTTTAATTTAAAAATTTGCATTGAACTCACTTTAAATTTCTTTTTGATACCCCACAGAGATAAAATTGCACCACTATTTCAATTCAAGTTTCAACTCGAAAAAGGTGTTTTCTTATTCGATATTGCTTAATAGTAATGAGTTGCTGATAAATTATTGTTCCCCAAAAAATATGTTGAAAGTTTTGGTAACAAAATAGTCATTTCTGGACTTATTGAAGAATTTCTGATGCGGTTAAACTCACATCACTTATACTTATTAAGGTGAAAGATTAGGACTTATTTTAATATGGCTGCACCACGTTCCACTACCACTACTTTTTTTGTTTTTACTATGGGTCCCTAAAATTATCAATTGCAATTGTCATTGATGTAAAAATATTTTCATATTTTTAGCTATTAAGCAGAAATTATTATTTATTTATTTATTGAAATCCCAAGAAATGTGCATTGTGCAATACAAGCATTTCGGTGAATCATGAATAATGTTGTAAAAGACACTCTATGACTACCTTGTGTGTTTAGTGGTTCCAAGCGCTACTGCTGAGCATGAGGTCCTGGGTTCGATTCCTGGGTCAGGCAAAGTGTTATTGGGTTTTCCATTCGAAATTTATTTATAAAGGATTACTATTTATAAGAACACCTCTGCCTCGCCCTACGGGAAACACAAGCATGATGTTGTGTTAAGTATGCTATAAGTGAGTCTCAAATTCATGTTACTGACTCACCATTCTGGACCTCTATCCATTAAGCTAACAATATACCTTAATCCATGTCTTTGAATAGAGAAAAAATCCTATAATCTTGTGAATTTATTAAAAAAAGAAACAAACATGTTCCAGGTCTTTGGAAAGTTTCCTGAAAGAAACACCAATAGAGATCAACCAGATTATACCATGCAAGGGTATCGGGGTCCTGCATCTCGCCGTGGGTATAGAACCAGAGGAGAAGTCCAAGAAATGCACTGAGTTACTCCTGAAGAATGGGGGTGATCCTAATTTATGGTACGAGTTATATTATAGAACATTGTTTAAATTTAAGTTTAATAATTTTATTTTTTTCAATAACAACATACCACCTACAGACTAACACACACACACAGTAGGGTAGTAGGGTATTTTACTCTATATGATAAAAAGTATATAAATATATATCATTGAGATAGTTTAGGCAAAAAGAAGTTGGAAAATGGTGGTTTTAGTTCATGAAATAACAAAATAAATCTTAAAATTTAATTCCAAGATTTCAGTTTTTTATATCTGTTTTAGAACACCATGAAAATATAGTAGCCGCCATGTTATTACGTCATACCGCCGTTTAAACTAATCAACTGAACAACTTTGTACTTTTATTATTTTCGTAACCAAAGTAATTTTTATTGAAATAATATCTTTACACAACAATTTTAAATTCAATTCTTGGCCCTTTTTTATTTCTAGTTTATATTAATGACCTTCCTTACCTGATGGCTAATATCTCGGATATATAATTTTATTCGCTGATAACACTTCTCTTATTTTTGGAATAGATAGAAAAGATACGGATGTCTTGTCATGTCAACAATAGTCTAGCTGTTCTCTCGAAATGGTTTGCGGCTAATAATCTTTTATTCAATGCGAACAAAACTAAATGTCTTAAGTTCTCATTACCAAATGTACCCCAAGTAGGTCTAAATTTAAAACTTGATAGCAAGAAACAAGATGCTATTTCGGAAACTGTATTTCTAGGAATTACTTTAGATTCAAAATTGCAATGGGGTGCCCACATTAGAGCTCTTTCAAGTAGATTAAGCTCAGCTGCTTACGCAGTAAGAAAAATAAGGCAGTTGACTGATGTAGTTACAGCTAGGTTAGTATACTTTGCAAATTTTCACAGTATTGTCTTATGGCGTTTTGCTGTAGGAATCGGCAGCTGACGTAGATTCAGTTTTCATTCTACAAAAGAGAGTAATCCGCGCAATCTATAAAATGGGGCCTCGCGAGTCTCTTGGAAACAAATTCAATGAAATTAACATACTAACTCTGCCTTCTCTTTATATCCTAGAAAATATATAATATGTTCGCAAAAACTTAGGTCTTAAAAAAAAAAATGCGACTTTCATAATCTAAATACACGTAGTAAAGATGAAATTGTGATTCCAAAATTTAGATTAACTAAAACTAGCAAGTCATTTCTAATAAACAGTATCCGCTTCTATAACAAGTTGCCCAAGTCGGTTACAGAACTTAGCGATGGAAAGTTTAAAACTCACATCAAACGTGTCCTTATCAAAAAAGCATATTATAAGATAAAAGACTACGTTGAATACAAGGAAGTTTGGCATTAATTCTTTCTGCACATGTGGCTTCCCTGGTATCTCATTAACAGCATAACTATGTGAGAGTCTATTAACTGCTCCCAAATTACAATGTTAATTTTATTATTTTTATTTTTTACACTTTCTGACATATTCTCGTCATAATTTGACATTATACAACACTTGTAATAAATATAGAGTATTTATTAGTGATTCTCATGGAAATCATGTCACTTGGTTTAATTAAATAGGTTGATTTTACTAAATGTAGATTCTTTTACAAATTTGAATGAGAGAATGTTGTAGACCTTACAGACTCAGGCCAGGCCAGGCCTTATCTGTAGATTTATAGACGATTTTCTATTCTTTATTGTCATTCCTCTAAGTACCTGGTACTTATTGACAGGCCTGCACTGTCCTCCCATACCTAATATCACTGTAATTTGAAAACATTATAAAAGTCGATTATTTTTAAAAGAGTAACCGTGGAGTTTCTTGCCGGCTCTTCTCCATATGAATCGACAAATTGGAACCGTGCACCTAGCTTCTGACGTTTCTTAAGTACCCTTGCAGGTTTAAGTGAAATAAAATATTTTGATTTTGATTTTGAACAGCAAACGAACGATAAGTAGAATAATAACTCATTTTATAAATTATAAACAATTATCATACAAAATTTCAGCGTATTTGTTTACACATCAAACTGACGACATACCCACGCAGCAATATGGCGTCCAATGCGTCCAGACTCCAGCGTTTTCGCCAAATTACGCGCGAAATATGAAAATGTAAAATTTAAATGCATTTTTATGGCACTAATGGATTGAATAAAAATGTTGTGTATTTTTTTAGTGGTTTATTAGCATTTTAGAATCTAATTAAGACACTTTTCAAAAATAGGTGTAATGTCCTATTATAATCTTAATGAACTCATCATTAAGTTTATTAACATTAACTCAAAGTTAATTTAATCACATTGAATTACTATTTCATGAAAAACTCATTCAATGGGATTCAATGAAATTAAGGGGTTGTATTAATGATTCCAATTCTGTAAATACATATTTAATGTGTTCAACATATGAACATACAGCCTAATACTGGTCAGCAAATTGCAATAAAAATAAAAAAATAAAATTAAACTTTATTTCAGACTAAGGTCCTTCATTTTATTATTATTTCGGTGTTAGTAAAAATAGTGCTTAGAAATATAGGTTAATATTGTTAATTTTCACAAAATTAGTTAATTATTTCATCCTAAGACTGTCGCCACCCAGGTACCATGAAAGGGACAGTCCGCTCTAGCAGCGATCATTTTTAGAATGCTGTTGTCACTACCATGCAAATGCTGTAGCTGGAGGCCGCTTTCTTAAATGAGAAACATAAGAAATTTTGTATTTCGCGGGCTACACTGGCGCTCCCCTTAATCGTTAGTCAATATAAAATTGTCTTCATCGCCGTAGTAGAAAGAAAATATAGCTAGAATGAGGTGACCATCCATCGTTTCTTTGGTTATGCACTATTAATGGTAATAAATTCTTATAACCATCCAAAAAACTTTCCTCATGATAATCGATTGTTGAAGAAAAATACATAGCATAAGTAGGCATTTCTGTAAATACTAAAATAATTTACCTCAAATTCCACATTTTAGCAATGACGATGGAGTGACTCCAGTCCACATAGCTGCTATATGGGGCCGTGTGGAAAACCTAAAGCTTCTGATAGGCTGCGGAGGGGACCCCTCACAGCGGGACTTAGATGGACACTCTGCTTTTGACTATGCTACCCAAGAAGAGCAATGGGAGGTGTTTGACTACCTACATAATGTTGTAGATGTAACTGACGACGGTCCCGCAAACAAATGTGCTTATACGTTAGATTTAGGTAAGCAGTGTTTTCTACTGTGGGTTCCTTCGGGCTAGCATAAACGTAAGGTATCCAATTTCCTTAGAGTAATTAGGAACTTATACCACAAAATTAAAATTAAAA